>CM077307.1:155716653-165229153 GCA_039655065.1 Glossophaga mutica
GCAGAGAGGGGAGTGGCTCCTCCCCTCGCCCCAGGCCCCGCCCCTCGGTCCTGGCTGGGCGAGAAACTGCTGGGGTTGAGGGTGTGCAGAGGTTCCGCAGAGGGGTCATTGCACTACGGAGTGCCTGCTCCTGCACCAGCCGGAAAGATGGTTCTGCCATCCTCTGACCCTCAGAACCGCTGCATGGGGCGGTCAAGGATCCTCCAGCGCTGGATGCAGCCCAGGGCGGAGAGGGAGTGGGGAGTGTGGATGGGGCCTCATCCACCTTGCACATGTTTTACGGTGGTTCCCTGCCCCATCATCTTTTACCAAGGCCAAGGTCTTGGCTGCAGGGTTTGGGGGTACACGGAGGGACACACGGCACACCAATACCACCTCCTTGCCAGGCTGACCTGTACCCACAGCTACGTCGGAGGCAGGGGTAAATGAGAACGCTTCAGACAGCCCTCAGGGAGCAGAGCTCTACTTGGACTGCATAGGTACTCAGAAAAGGTTAACAAACCAACACATATTATCGCTTCTGACTCCTGCCCATAACCTGGGCTCGGAACCCCAGGTGAGAACTTAGCAGGACTGGACTTTCTTTTAGTTGAAAACCTGACCCTTACAAAGAAACATACCCAAAATGGGGGGTGGAGGTGGGAGCGAGGAGCTTCTGAGAGTGGGGAAATGGGGGAGAGAAGAAAGCCATTTGTTTGTTTAATGATTGATTCAACATATTTTATCTCTTGGAATCCATCCGATAACTTAAGAAGGTTGTTACCATTAATATCCCCCATCTTACAGATGAGAAAATTGAGGTTTCATAGGTTAAATGATTTTCTCAAGGTCACAGTGCTGGTAGGTTGGGAAGTCTAGTTTTGAGGCCAGACCTGTTATATTTCAAACTTCCCCCATAGTTATGGTCCTTGGGGAGACTGTTGGGGGTTCAAGAACCAGATAAAGAAGGTGCTGGGGAGACAGTGTGAGAAGCACATTGTGGGAAGGGGAAGCAGACCTGTTGAGCAGCAAACCCTGTCTGTTCCAAAGAGGTTGCAGGGAGGGTGGGATCTGGTGCTCGAATCTCCCTCGAGGTTCAGAAAGGTGGAGGGAAGGGGCTTCCTCCAGTGTTTGGGTGGGGGGAGAGGGAGGAGGACCACAGTGATTTCCATAGGTACCATCAGTATATTACCTTAGTCCCGGCTTGGGGGAGAGGAGGGGATTTCAAGAAAAAGAGAAATGGAGATGAAGAATGTAGATCAGGGAAAGAGGTGGAGCTTGATCTCAAATCAGAGACTAGGCACTAAGTGACGGAGGGCAGGGGGTTGAGTCACTCAAGGTAGGAGAGGCAGAGTTCACCAGAGCAGCTGTCTCAGCGAGAAGCACAGCCCCTCCTTAAGAGACCCTCACCCAACAGAAAGCCAAAAAGAATGAGCATAACTGAAGGGACAAGTGTGACAGGAGATCCTGAAAGACAGACAGACCCTGGGTCCCAGTGGACCAGAAGCATGACTGGAGTAGATGTGAGTAAGTGAACAGGGAGTGGAAAATGAAGATGGATTCTGTGTGGGGGAGCAGGAAGGAATAAATAGGGTGATAGAGGGGGTGAAAGGGGAGCAGGGAGCAGCGAGCTTCCCCCTGAGAAAACTGAGGCATCCGCCCAGTCTCCGCTGTGAGAGGGGTGTTAGCCCACGCGCTTCTTCTCGCCTGGACCCGTTCTGCCTCCGCAGGAGCTTTGCCTTCAGCACCTGTCCGCATTTAGCCCGGGAGGGAAGGAAACACACATTCATTTAATCAACAAATATTTTTATAGAGCTTACTCTCGGCAAGGCACGGTTCCAAGTACCGCATGCATATTAACTCGGTCCTCCATAACAAGGCTATGCGATAGAGAATAGTATATCTCCATTCTACAGAATAGGACACTGAGGCACAGAGGGCTTTATTAATTTGCTCAAAGTTACACAACTAGCAGTGGTAAAAACGGATCAAACCCAAGTAAACCTCACTAGTTCAGAGCCCTCAACACCAATGCGGGATTGGGGGTCAAGGGTCTGGGGACCAGCTCCAGTCCTACAGTCGCCGCACTGTACGACCTTGGTCAAGACCCTTCACAGTTCTGGGCCTCAGTTTTCACGTCTGCAAAGTGAGAAGATTGGTCCAACACTCTCATAAATCCCTTCCAGACCCAAAGCTACAATCTGCGATTTCTCCCCCATGGACCCCTGCTGCCTGGTCCCTCCCACACCCCCTCCGCGTCCAACCCTCAACCCTGGTCCCCGGCGCCTCCTGGAGTCTGGCGTTCACCTACCCCTCCCGCTCCCCGCGGGCCCGCGCGTGACTTTAGCGCGCGCGGCTCGGCCCGGAAGGTCACCTCCTTCATCACGGATTCTATTTGCATCCGGAATCGCATGTACATGAAAAATGTGTCCGCGTGCGGCCCCGACTGCAGACGCAGATGAAATTCTGTGCCGAGCCTGATGCGCGGTAACCTTTGCAGATGGCGCCGCTATTGCTGAGAAATGGATTGCTTAATAAAGCGTATCATCCGGCATATTTGCTGCTTGGCTAGCCAAATAGAAGTTGTTTTTTGCACAAATTTCCTTGTCAAATTTGTCAATGTTCATGTCATTTTTGCTTTAGGTCACAGAGCAAGGTGCAAATTCCTGGCATCTTTACTAGTTGCAGCCAATTTCGGCGATTTCGGCGGTGACGGGGATTCTCTGAGGAGTCGCTTGCCCGTGCGCTCCCGCCTGCAGACCCCAGCAGAGCGCGGCCCCGACACCTCCTCCTCCGGGAAGCCCGCCTGTACTCGGGTGTGGCAGGACAGGCTGGGGTGGGAGTGGGGTAGAGGGTATCTTCCTTCCTAAACACCCAGACACCGCCCCTTCCCTGGGCCACCTCCTCTCCCTAGGCGGTGGTTCTTTTCCCTTCTTGTTTGGCCTCCTCTGACCTTCAGGCAGGAAACTGAGAAATTTGCCTCCTAGTGCCCCAAGACTCCACCAACACCTGAGTCCAAAGCCAGACTGGCCTCTCCCCACCTTACAAGAGGTTTGCTGAAAGGGGAAGAGTGGGTGGGACAGTGGTGCCCACTCCATCCTCCCACAGGCTCCATAACCGCTTTGAGGAATGCAGGTTCCTTCCAGCCATCAGGAGAATGAGTGAATAGTTGTTTGTGGATCAGGTGAGCATGCAAATGAGCACACCTTCCTGGGGAGATATGATAAACTGCTCACTCTGCCTAGATTTCAACCATTTGCACGTCAACCATTGGGGTTAAGCCAGGCCTCCTCCAGACTAATCTTGTGAAAAGTAGATTATTCTAAGAGGTCACTCAGGAGCTTGGACCATCCAGAGCTCAGCATGGGGGAGTTTATCAGATTATGTCCACACAGCAAAAGTCAACAACTATCACTGCAGAGTGTTTTCAAGTGCCCTTTTCCTGGATTGTTTCATGAAATCGTCACTTCAACAACACCATGTGGCATTTACTAACATTGTCCCCATTTAAAGATGAAGAAAGAGCTCTAGGAGATGGACCCACTTGGAGAGTTTGGATGAAGTGTGTGGGCCTGTGAGGGTAAGCGGACTGGTGAAGGCACGGAGGGGGAAGGACACATGGCAGGGAGAAGGTACCAGTGAAGCGGCAGCGACAGAGTTACTGACAGCCTGACCTGGTGTGAGGAGAGGAGAGTATCAGATGTGGGGGAGAGGGGGCTGTGTGAACAGGGTTCTCTGTGGGAATCCTGCATGAGGACAGGCAGGAGATTTGGGGACACGTGCAGGGGAGTAGATGTGCTGGGACAGGACTATCTGAATAAAACATAAAAGGGACAGGTGTGGGAAAAGGCATGAGGACAGGTGTGGGGGGCAGACAAGTGAAGAAGGTGTATTAGGGTGTGTGGAGTCCTGCATGGGTGTGTGTATGTGGGTACAGGTGTGAGGGTCAGGAACACGTAAAGGGTGTAAGAGGACAGGTGGAAGGGGACATTAAGCTCCAAGAGGCTGGCGGATATGCCTGTGTCATCTGCTGTATTCTCAAGTCCAAGTCCAGTGCCTGGCACACAGAGCTCAAGATATACAGTACTCAGAAATGGGAAAGGGATTGGTGGTGGGCAGGTGCTGTCCAAGGTATGTTGTCACACTGGAGGAAGGTTGGGCGGGTTTATCATGAGATATTCTAGAGGAGTTAGGGTTTTCCCTTCAGCCTCTGCAGCACTGGGTCGGGCTGGGGAATGGTCAGACCTGCTTCCCCCAACCAGAGACCAGCCCGGACAGGAGCCCAGAGAGCCTAGTGGAGCTGCAGAGCTTGGATGATGGCGGGTGGGGGTGGGGTGGGGGTGGGGGAGGACTGCCGTCAGATTATTAATGGCCATGCGTTGACTCAATTAAATCCAGCCTGCTTTTGTTGGCAGCCTCCGCAATTATGCATCTCATTATGGGCGGCCGACCAAATGCATCCTGGGAGGAGACCAGAACTCCAAATTAACTTTTCTTGGCGCTGCGGGGGCTGGTTGGCCGCCACTGCCTGCATGGCGGCCAATCAGTGTTGGCTCCAAGGGGGGCGGGGTCAAAGGAAGGGCGAAGGTAGGGGGAGGGTAGGCTGTCTGGCCCAGGATGTGTCTAAGCAAGATACTCTGAGGATCTGCATGTCCATCTAGAATATAATTCCCAAGATCACCCCACTGGCATCCCCACCAACCTCCCTGGGCGTTTGGGCTTAGTCTTGGAGGGAGTCTGAGCTTTGTCCTTATTCCTTTTGTGGCTGAAACACTGAGCACAGAGAACCAGGGGTCCCAGATCTTGCTGGTTCCCTGACCTCTCATCCATGAATAACCTGGACTAAATCATCGTGACTGCAGGACTGCACCAAACCCACAAAAGCCTGGAAAGTCAGGGGCAGAGGTACAGAGAGGATGTCCTTCTGGATGTGGGGAGACCACTGGAGGTTGGCCATCCTGGCTTCTGCCCAGCTGGGTGCTGCCTGTGTGCCCAGGTTTGTATGTTTGTGTGTGGGTGTGTGTGCCTGCTCACAGCCTGCCTCTGCAGTTACACCATCAGAATAAAGCGCTTCATTAACCTGTCAATCAAAGGCCGCTTCTCTCCAGCTCTCCTGCTCTGCCCTCCGACAGCCCACATGTATGTATGCTCCAACACACTGTGCTATCCCGGGACCACGTGGCATCGCCCATCTTCTCCCTACACAAATGTGGCTCCCATGGCCTCCCTTGAAGTCTGAAACATTTATGGCTTACCCAGAAGAGTCTGGGGCCCACCGTTGCCTAGGTATGATGTGTATGTATATAAAATATTATTTTATTGTGTGAGTGGCCTTTCTCCAAACCATGCATTCATAAAAAAAATGGCTGTTTTAAAAAACTAGGGTGCCCTAGAGTTGTATGAGGAGATCTAGCTCTGAGCAGCATGACCTTGGATTTGTCACCTTTTCTCTCTTGGCCTCAGGGGTCTCACCTGGGTTAGGTAAAGCAAATCTGGCTTGGACTAGATGATCTCTGATGTCCTTTTCCTTCCAGCTTTCTGAGTTCAGGTGAGTGTGGCTGATTCCTGTCTGTCAGAACTGTACATGTGAGTACGTGGGTGCACGTGTCCTTTCCCGGCTGTTTTCCCTCCCTGGGTGTCAAGAGGTACAAAGGCAGGAGGCTGGCTGCAGCCAGACCACGAAAGCTGCTCCCAACCTGGAAGGAATTCGCTTTTCTGAGCTTCCACTCCCTTACTTTGACCACACTCCTACTGGTTGGAGTTTGTGCGCCTGAGGTGGGCATGCATATACAGCCAATCGGGTGTGGGCCTAGGCAAAGCCTAACCTGGGAAACATGTGTCGACATTCAGGGTCACCTATGGATTCCAGCCTTCCCAGAGGGAGCAACCTGGCCTTGCTCCCACCTTCCAGGACCATCCACAGGGGAAAGAGTGGGTGTTTTCCACAATAGGGAAGGGCTCTGTTCACCCCACTTGCAGTATCTTTATTGTGCATTAATGAAACCCTGTTTCTTCTGGGTGCTTAATTCTTTCCATCTATTATGTTTAGACAACTCATTAACAATCATTCGTTATAATTAGACTTCAATTTTAGGCTCCTTTCTCAGGGGAGGCAGTGCAGAGCTTTTAAACGTACTTACATCATAAAACAGCTTCCAAATCTCTGGGTGCCACCCCTGCCCTGTCCCACTCTAGCTCCTGTCCCTCCTTTACCCTCATTACTTTCCTGCCTTCTGCCACCCCCGTTCCGAATGCAGGAGTGAGGGTGGAGAAAGTGGAACTGGGTATGCTAAGAGGTCCCTCAAATCCTGCTACTGCCCCAGTCCTTCTGACATGGCCCTGGTCCTCACCGAATGAGACTGACATGCCAATACGGGGGGGCAGACTTTCCTGGAAGCAGAAGCCTCCCACTGACTGCCAAAGAGTGGTACCTCTGGCTGCTGCATCGTTGGGTGTTCCCAGGTAGTCATCTACACACAGATACACTCGCCCAGTTACTCAAGTGTGAAAACCAGACACATATGACCACTTAGGGGAGGGTGGAGGAAGTCTCTTGTGAAGATTTTTCTTTTTCTGCTTCCCAACTGAGACACTGGTTCCAACCACCACATCTCCCCTAGATGCTTTTAAGTTTAAGGACTCCTATCCCCTCCAGCCTTCGCTTGCAAAATCATAACATCTCTATTTGAGGAATTAATGTTTGTTGAAAGAGTGAATAAAAGATCTAGTGAAAACTGCATGGGTATTAAGGTCAGACAGGCTTGATTCAAATCCCAGGTTTATCACTAACTAACCAAAGTGACGTTAGCACCTGTTTTAATGTCTTTGAGCCTCAGTTTTTCCTCTGCAAAGTCAGAGTAATAATGTCTACCTTGCAGGGTGTTTGTGATGAAGGAAGATAGCTAAAAATGTAAAGTACCTGACATTTTATAGGTATGGGATGATAGCAACAATAACAGTAGTGAATAATTATATTAATTATTTATGAGTAACTATAATAATAATCCCAGGAAGAGGCCTCAGGGGTCAATCTGTGCTACTTCCCTTCCAGGGGGGCAGTCTTTCTACAGCGTCCTCAATGGGTGCTGTTGAATGCTTTAGTGGTGGGGAGCACAGTTCTGTCCTGGTCTATTACGGGGGAGATCTTATTACCAGAAAGGTTTCCTTCAGATCCAGTTACAATCAGCCTCTTTGTCACATTCCCTGTTAGCCCTGGATCTGGCCTCTGGAGCCCAGGGAATCTGCCTCCTGCTCAGCAGTGGATACCCTGGAAAGGCTCCGTCAGCAGGTAGAGGAGAGGGCAGGATAGAGGTTGAGTGCCATGATGGAGTAGGACCTTTGGGAGGAGGTGGAGAGACTGATGGGGGTGTGTGTGGCTGGACCCCTCAGAGGCTGTGGGAACCACAGGGAGCCACAGGAGGGGAGACAGAGACAGAGAGGGGACACCAGGGGAGAAGGATTTTCTATCAACAAAACAGCAGGACAGATTCTGGCTGGTCTCTGGAAACATCTTCATCCGGTGCCTGAGGCCAGCTCTGAGCTTCTTTTAGCTCATTACTGGCAATTAGTCCTCTGGGCCCAGCCTGGGGGAGGAGGGGCACTATTAGCTCTCACTCCCCTGGACACACACACACACACCATGAATCAAATTGACAACTTTGCCCAAGCCTGCCCTCCCCACCCTGCTCTGTGTGTAAAGCAGGATGCATGTGTCTACATGGATGAGGCGTGCTAATGCATGTGCATTCACATGAAGGTGTCACAGGGCAGACAGTGTCGGTACACATGTACAGCCATGAGAATGTGAGATTGTGCAAATGAGCAAGAAGTAAGTGTGCACTTGCAAGGGAGAGGGGGATGGGCATTGAGAGTGGATGAACTGCCTGGGGGGACCCACGAGTACTCCTGGGCTTTTGTTTCCTTAGGAATCCTGGCCCAGGTGGACGATTGAGGGGAGAGATGTGTGGAGGAAAAGGACCAGCCGGATCCTGGAATTTCTGCCTCTCAGCTCCACCTCAGGAAGGCTATTCCTCTAGGAAAAACAGGACCCTATTGAAGTGACTTCTAGGGGGGGACACTCAGAATTTACCCCCCAAACCCTTTTCTTCCCATGTATTTTAACCAAGCACCATCTGGTAGAAATGCAATGTGAGCCCTGGCTGGTGCAGTTCAGTGGATGGAGCACGGGCCTGGGAACCAAAGGGTCGCTGGTTCCACTCCCAGTCAGGGCACGTGCCTGGGTTGCAGGCCAGGTCCCCAGGAGGGGATGCACGAGAGACAACCACATATCGATGTTTCTCTCCCTCTCTTTCTCCCTCCCTTCCCCTCTGTCTATAAAAAATAAAATATTTTTTTATTTTAATTGTTCTTGTACAGTTTTCTGTCTTCTACTCCCATCCCGGCCCACCGCCCCAGCCCTCCCCACCACCCTCCCATTTCCATCCCCCCTAGTTTCTGTCCATGTGTCTTTTATACTTGTTGCTCTAAGGAAATAAAATCTTAAAAGATAAGAAATAAATACAATGCGGGCCACATATGCAATTTAAAATTCTTTAGTGCCTATGTGTTTTAAAAAGTAAAGAGAAACCGGCAGAATTATTTTAATTTGTTTTGTTTTAGTTTTATTAAATTTTACATTTTAAGTTAATATTTAAACATTTAAAATCCAAATAAATATTTAACATATAGCCAAAATATCATCTTAACATGTAGCCAGTGTTTTCACAGTATTAATGATATTTTGCATTCTTTGTTCATACTCAGTCTTCAGGAATCGGTGTGCATTTTGTTTACAGCCCATCCTCATCAGGATTAGCCTTAGCATTTCAGGTTTTCAGTGGCCACATGTGGCTAGTGGCTACCGTACTGGGTAGGACAGATCCAGAGCCTGGATTGGTTGGTTTCCCACAAGCCAGTGAAGGGTGAAGCGTGTGCCCATGGGGAGGGGGAGGGGGAGCGGGGAAGGGGGGAGAAGCAGGAGCAGACAGAAGTGGGGGGTCGAAGCAGTGCATTCTTTATGCTCTTGCAGGGTCTCCAGGCTCCTTTCCCCAGTGACTATATACAAGGACTCAGTCTCAAGAGTCTTACTCTAAGAAGTTCTTCCTCTTGTCTCATTTCTATACTTCTGACTGCAATGTTGAATCCCTCCTGCAACCCCTTCTCTTGAGTGTCCCCACCCCCATCCTGCTTCATCTAAGAGACTTCGGGGTGCAAGGAGAGAACCACGCAGGAACTGAAATGGGCAGGGGAGTGAAAGAAGGGAGAAGAAAAATGAGAGAAAACTAGCCCTAAACTCTTAGGAGGAGTGAGGAGGGGTTGAGGGGTTGGTGGGCTAGAAGGTGACCACAGAATAAAAGCAGAATTTCTAGAAGGTGACTTTTCCGCACCTCGGCCCCCTTATCCTTTGAGATTTTCAGTCTCCTCCACTTTTCAGATTTCTTGGGCCCGTCTAGACTGCCCCCCTATTTTCACCCCATCCCTATTTCCCTCACCCCTCAGCATCTTATCACCTCCACCTCTTGGCCACCGTATCTCTCTTTCTGCTTCTCAACCCTTCACCTCCTTAGCTCACTTCCTGCCCCCACTCATCATCGTCCACTCCACTCCCAGCCCAGCAAGCTGGGACAGGAGGACATTCAGGAAGTGGAGACCTGGAAGGGGGTGTGAGGGCCTGAGCTGAGAGTGTTTCCAGGAGAGAGAAGTAAGGAAGATCCTCCCAGTCCCCTCCCATCCTCTTACCCCTCCTCCCAACCCCCTCCCCCACGGGGCGGCGGTGATTCCACAGTCTCAGGGCTTGAGGGTCTCGGGGCCCCTTGCTAATGTAAGGTTATTGTAATTGATATGAAGGTAATTGATAATGTGTTACGGTGAATAATGTCTTCAATTTTCTGCTAAATCCCATTTTTGTAGCCATCTGGGCTCCTCCAACTGCCCCCCTGGGACGCTGGGTAATAGAGAGTAATTATTCTCAAGTCATTTACTTTTTCAAAGTGTTTAGTGCTTATCTGTTTTACAATTAAAATGGAAACGACCCTGATTCACTTCCTTTCTTTTTTATTTAAATAGCACTCACACCCCCACACCCCCAACCACACACTTTCAGTCACACACAACCACACGGGCACACAACCCTCACACACACACACAGAGTCTTCTTGTACGTGGTAACATGTCCACATTCACAGACACAAAAATACATGCACATTTTCTTTGTCACTTACACATACAAATACAACTTTACATTCAGCCAAGGGACACAGTCTCAGTGACCTGGACCTACCGGGCGGCGCAAAAGCAGGTTTACGGCTGTGTGTACATGAAACAGAGTTTATTCTTATATTATCAGTTATTAATTAATTATTTTATTATTTTCCATACAAACAACTGAAAACCTACTTTTGCTGCACCTTGTACATACTCTTTGCCGTTCTCCCTTGGAGTAAGAAGATTAGAGGTGAGCAGTGTCAGGGTGGCGAACATTGGGAAGGAGTCACCTTGGATGTGTGTCTGAGTGTGCAAGGTTAGGTTTGAATATGGAAAGTAAACATCTCTGTGTCCACGTGAGTGGGCTTTAAATGAGTAGTTCAGAGTGTGGGTTCACACGTGGCTAAAAATGTGCTAATTTAGAGCAGTAGTGTGAGAAAATTCATAGCCTTGCTTGTGTGTTTGCATATGAGTTATGGTGGGGGCAGGTGTGTACTGAGCTAGCGTTCATTCACACCCAGTTACACACTAACGAAGAGACTGGGTGGCAAGCAGCTCCAGCTTGGGCACACGTCCTTGGGAGAGGGGTGAAACCAGAATCCAGAGGCACCTAGCCATGCTGAGTTTGAACAGGATGCAGAGAGCCGTCACACCATGAAATCAGACCCATTTATTTTAACTGGAAATGTCACAGGAACATATAACATGGGGGATCAGGAGATACAAGGGTGGGGGGATCAGGTGAATGGCTTACACCAGCCCCTCACCCCCACCCCCACCCCCCCAACCCTGCAGGCTCCTCCAATGTCCTTCCTGTCTGGGAACCCCCTCACTGGCCTCCCCACTGCTTGACACTTAACCCCTCAGGGCCCCTAACTGTGCCCTGGCTCTGGGTGAAGGAGGAGGCAAGAGCGGCCCTCAACAGCCCAGGAGCTTCCTGCCCCCACCCCCGTCACCCGCTGGGCTATACCCCACTGGGGGTGCTCTACGGACACAGACATTTCCCATAGTGAGGCACTGACCTGTGGGAAACCACAGGAAAAGATCTTACACAGCCCAAATCTTCCCACATGTCCAGACACCACACCCCTCAAATGCCGGACAGGCCTGTGGGAGGACAACTGAGTCCTTGTACTCACTGGGACACTTTGGCCGGCAGTCAGGTGACCTGTGGCCCCGGGATCTGCTTCCCATTGTGCAGATGGTAAAACTGAGTCCCAGCGGGGCCCAGGAAGGCCATGGGACCCCACGGGGAGCCAGACCTGCAGTGGACCAGAGCACTACCTGCTGGGCCCAACACCTGTTGTCCCCAGGGTGTCCCGCTGCAGGCCTCCCCAGCCTTGCACACATTCTGCTGCTGGACAAGGGATGAGGGGCGTGGAGGACGGAGCCCTGGCCCAGGCCCTGGCGCCAAGCCAGGCAAGCCCCGCGAGGTCCAAAGGAAACCAGGCCGAAGCGCACCCTGCTCACCCAGCACACCTCCGGGAAAGGTCCAGGGCGCTGTTTTTAATTTTGCTTTTTAAAATGAGAGGGTGGTGATATGGGTGAGGGATGCTTTTTTCTGCCTTTTCCCATTTCTCCTCTGCTTGGCCCTCCCTCCTTCTTCCCACGACTGTCTTTTTCGGTCTCCACCTCTGTGTCTCGTCTGGCTCTGCGTCTTCGGCCCTACCACCCCACCCCCTCTCTGCAGGGCCCCACTCCGCCTGCGCCCCAGTCGGTCTGCGCGGCCGTCCCGCGCAGGGCGCCGCCCCTTCCTGGCGGCGTCTCGGGTTCCCGTCCCTGTCCCTGCCTCGGCCCTCCCCGGCTCCGGCCCCTCGCACCTTCGCGGAAAAGTAAACATTTAATTTTTTTTGCTGTTAATAGATTTAATGTTCATTTGTTGGTAGCCCAGGGGCAGAAACGCGTGACATTTCAAATAATTGTTGTTTCAGGGGTATCCTCTGGAGGGAAATGCGGCAAAAGTGTGGAGAAGATTTAAGCAAATGACTGTGTCAGCTTCTATTTACTCCTGACAGGATCGCCGGGGGCACGGCTGCGAGATAACCATTAGCGCGGCCGCCGATAAAGCGGGGAGGCTGCATTTCTAAAGGCTCCGCGGCCATTACGGGAAAGTTAGTGTGAAACATGTTAAATTATCCCCCAAGTGGAGGAAGCGGGGGAGGCGGCGGGGGCAGCGAGCGTCCGCCCGAGCGGGCGCGCCTCCGCGGGGGCCTGGGAGCCGGGAGGCGCCGCGGCCAGGCCGGTGACCGCGCCGCGCCGGCCCACCCACCGTCCAGCAGGGGGCGCCCGCCTCGGCCCGAGCCTCAGTCTTCTGGCCCGGGTGGTGGGTGGATGGCTCCGGCCTCGCCTGCTAGGGACTGCGGGCGACACCTAGGCCTTCCTGGCACCGGCCTGCGCCGGCCCGGATGGCGTGGCCCCCCAGCCCCAGCCGCTAAGATCTGCTCCATGGGTGAAAAGAAAGAGACTAACTGTGGAGCTTGAAACAGTTTGGCTTATTCCTAAACAGCCCCATCACGTGTGCACAGGCAATACACCCACATGCGGGGGCGGGGGGTGGGCAGGCTGGGGATGGTGGCGGGGAGAGGAGACCGGGAGGAGGACAGGTACTACTGAGGTTTGTGCAGAGCCCCGAGTTCACCTCTCAGATTTGCCTCTAAGTAACCAATGTCCTCCTGCAATTCATTTTGGCCTCAGTTTCCCCATTTGTAAAATGGGACTAATATCTACCCCACATACTTTACCCCCAAAGAACAGTTGAATCAATTAGCCTGTACAGCCCTGGCTGGTGTAGCTCAGTGGATTGAGCGCGGGCCTGCGAACCGAAGGATTGCGGTTCGATTCCCAGTCAGGGCACATGCCTGGGTTGCCAGGCCAGTTCCCGGCAGGGGACATACAAGAGGCAACCGCACATTGATGTTTCTCTCCCTCTCTCCTTCCCTTCCCCTCTAAAGATAAATAAATAAAATCTAAAAGAAAAAAAAAAATTAGCCTGTACACACGTCATCCGAGAAACCATTAAATGCAATGCCAGTAAGGAGTATTGTTATTGTGTGCAGGCCGCAAGTGAATCCATCAGTGCATGGAAAATAAGACCCCAGTCACGGTTCTTTTTGAGATCGGGGCACATCTCTCCCACCCCTCCTAATTTTGCTCCTGTTAAGGCACTCTTGGGGTAAGTCAATATCTACAGGCTACTCCAGTAGTGCAGGCAGTGCCTGCTCCAGGTCAGCCCCTGCAGAAACACGCAGGGGTTCCCCCTTCCCTGCGGTTTCGCTTTCCAGTGGTTTCACTTTTAAGTGGTTGGAACTGTGGTTCCAACCACAGTTCAAAAATATCAATGGAAAATTCCAGAAATAAACCATGAGTTTTACTTGTGTGCCCTTCTGAGCAGCATAATGAAATCTTGAGCCGCCCCTTTCCATCCCACCCAGGGGGTGAATCACCCCTTTGCAGGGAATTCATATACTACCTGCCCATCAGTCTCTTAGCAGCTGTCTGGTTTTCGGAATGACTATGGAGGTGTCACAGTGCTTGTGGTCAAGTACCCCTTATTGTACTTAATAATGGCCTCAAAGCATAAGAGTACTGATGCTGGCAATTTGTATATGCCTAAGAGAAGCCTTATAGTGCTTCCTTTAAGGGGAAAGACATTCTATGTATAGTGGGGAAAAAACCAGTATACATAGGGTTTGGTACTATCCATGATTTCAGGGATCCACTGTGGGTCTTGGAACAGATCCCTGCAGAGAAGGGAGAACTACTGTACTTAGCTGTTCGCACGCCTGGACTGGAGCACTAGCAATACTGATGGAGAGCCCTGTCCTGTGGGGGGCAGAAGCATGTGGGGCAGGAGGGAGGAGAAGAAGGGAGAGGGGACCACCTTCCCCTTTGTGGCAATGGTATCTCCAAAAAGTTTCCTCCCTCCTGTCTTAAAAAAAATCCTCTGAATATATTGACATTGTAGCATCAACTACATTATATTTTAGGCCTTGGAACCCAGTCTGTGCTGCAGTGGCAAGTTGGTGACTCAAGTGGTCATTGATACCACTGATTTACTCCTTCACACTTCAGGTTCACACTTTCAGGTTTCCAGGAGCTCTGAAGTCCCCTCAACTTCACTCAACATGTTTTAACCTCCTCCATGTCATGTCTGCTGGAGGCACAGGAGGGTGGAGGCCACCTTTCCCTTCCCGGAGTTCACCATCAAGTAGGGGGACTGATATCTACAACACATGACAGGGGCACATGAACACTAAACCAGAAGCACATGCAAAGTTCTGTGCATTCAAGTGAGGAGCAGATGACTGACTTCTCGATTGTGTTGGGAAGTTTTCTTAAGAGAGGCGGCATTTGATCTAGGGCCTTGAATGATGGGGCAGAATTTTCCAGGTGGGAGAAATGGGCTACTACATAATAATGAAAATAGTCCTTGTGACCATTCCAAACAATAAAAATAACAATAATAGCATTTAATCTGCTGCATGCACTGTACCAAGCACTTCACAGTAACTGCTATCTTTGATTGGTCATAACAACTCTGGGGTGGAGAACAAATACTATTATATACCCCCATTTCACAGATAAGGACAGTGAAGCTCAAACAGATTCAGTAACTTTCCCAAGGCCACATGACCATCCTAGCAATGAGACTAGATAAGGTGGAATGTCTCTCCCCTTCACTTTATCATTCCAAGACCAATTTTGAAAAACAAAAAACTGATTTTGTCTTTGATAAAGGCAACACACCCCTCTTTTCAACCTCTCCTCATTCGTTCCACTGCTTTCCGAATGTCTACTAGGTGTCAGGCATTGGGCTGGCCCTGGGGGTATAAAAAATAGGATGCAGACCCTGCCCTTGGAAACTCATATTTCTAGTGAGGTAGGAAGTTCTACAAGTAAACCAACCATAAAGCAATGTTCATGATGAAGGTCTGAGAAACCCAAGATGCTCTGGGCAAACAGGAAGAGGTCAAACTCAGATATTGCATGGTTTGGCCAGAACTGAGTCTGGGCAAAAGAAGGCATTTACTAGCCAAGAAGGTGGGACATGGGATTCCAGGCAGAAGGAGCAGCAAGTACAGAAGAACAGAGATGCGGGAGAACATGACCCTCTGGTGTGTAGCATTTGAGGACAGTGGGCAAGGCGGAGAAAGGGTGGTCCAAGACGTTGCCAGTAGCCACTGACTGCTGGCCAAGATTCTAAGGGAGAGGGTAGGAGAGAGGCTAGACTGGCTTTGCCCATGGTTGGGACTTCAAGTGTTCATCCAGACTCTCCTCAGAAGGTGCCCTGGCACCAGAGCTGAAGAGCATGAGTGTGTCTGCATCTTTGCATGGTGGAAGCAGTAAGCAGGTCATCCAAAATCAACGTCTGTGTTGGCCACAGATGACTCTGGAGAGCCTCACAGAGCAGGAAAGTGGGGAGGGTAACGGGGCTCAGCCTCTCCCTGCATGTGGTGCCCACATCACAGGCCCCGCCTCCAGTGTCTCTGCTCATCAGCCCATGGTCAGTCTCCCTCTCACATATATCACCCTTGCACTCGCATATTCACACTTACTTCCCTTACAACCACACTCACATTCTCACATAATTTGATTATAATAATTTCTATACGTTATACCCACATCCTTGCATAAATACATTCACAGAATTTGATGCTCACGTGCAAACCCTTACATAAACACACCCAGTCACCCAACATTCACTCCTACACAGTCCCACACTGTCATATTTTGTCCTAAGGAAGTGTAGTTACAAACCCCTCCCACTCATTGTCATATCTGCTGTTGCAACCACAGCTCCACACAACCTCACCCTTTCGTGCCTTCTCAGAGTCCCACAGAATTCAGTCACACTTTCACATCATACTCAAGTCTCTTGAACACACACAATTACCCAGGGAATCTTACTCTGACAGGAAAAAATGTGGCTTGGTTAAGGGCATACAGTTAGTTAACAGAAAATCTAGGGTGTCAACTCCAGTCTCATGCCTTCCATACTAGTGCTCTTTTTCCTATGCAAAAATCTCTACCTCATAATCTGCCTTCCAGACCCCAGTGCCAATTACTCGTACTGACTCTCAGAAACATTCAAATGAAACAAACAGCTCTTGAAGAGACAGGCAGCCAGGTGAATGGAACAAGTATGAATTTAGAATACAAAAAAAAAATGAGTTAGAATATCAAATACTTTATAGGGTGGTGACAGGATTCAGAGAGAATATAAGTAAAGCACCTGGCACAAAGTAATAACTGCTAACATTTATTGGACACTTATTATGTACTAGACACTTTGCCAAGCATGTAATACATTATCTTATTTAATTTTTACAATCTCTTTAAATGTAATTATCTCCCTATGACAGAAAAGGGAAGCGAAGCCCAGAGAGGTCAGATTGCTTGCCCAAGGTCACTAAGCTAGTGGGTTTTGAGACCATATCATACTCTGCTTTTACTCCAAGTCTGGTTCTCAGGAATTATGTTGTGCTTCTTCCCTTGATAACAAAGTCAATTCTCTACTGAATCCTTACTCTGTACCAGACTCTGCTATAAAAGCATAGTTTCTATGCATCTTTATAGATAAGGACACTGGGGCTTGGTGGGTGCTCAGAGGATGGTTTTATCATCATGGAAAGGAAGATTCTAACTTAGAAATCAAATTTAGATCTATTTTGTCAGCAGGTGAATTCTTCAGATTATGTTAGTCTGTAGTGGACCTGATCACTCCCATTGATTAGTTTACTTCAAATCAGCTATCCTTCCTCACTGATCTGTAATTCCCTGGATCTCCCACCATTCTCAGGTGTAGGTCTTACACACACTAATAAGGACACTATGGTTTAAGCAATTACCAAGAACATTAGGGAGTAGATTCAAAATGCCTGGGTTCCAGTTTCATCCCTTATCAATTGCACAACCACAGGCAAATTACTTTCTCTGCCTCAATGCCTGCATCTGCAATCCTGGAACAGCAATTCTTCCCTCCCAGAATCTGGAGTTTAAAACACTGCAAGATATCATTATAGACAGTCTGGTATACAGTAGGCACTCAAAATTTGCTACCCACAGTTTCACACACATAGAGAGACAATACTAGCACTCATAACAACCCAAGCAGACACAGCCACACAAACCTGCACACAAGCCCATAAAATACACCAAGCTGTAGACCTACTCAGGTCTGCTGGTGGTGGGGTGCCAGAATGGTTGAGAGAAGGTGCTCTTAAGTAACCTTGAGCAAGTCACTTAACAGCTTATTTTAAGAAAAAAGTTAACTTAAAAAAACACAATGTCATTATACACTTAACAAAATTGGTAATAATTTCCTAATATCAAGTACCCAATCCATATTCAAATACCCCCTTCTTTTTTTTTTTTTTTTTTACATTTGGCTTATTCAAATAAGGAACAAAACAAGATCGTTATTTCTCTCCCTTTTTGTCTTTCTAAATGTGTAGTATGATTCTCCCTTCTCTTTGAGGACCCTCAGTCACTTGTCCAGAAGAATGTCATGTTTTTGAAAATTTATTTTTAATGCACATGTAATACATGAATATATTGTTGGCTGAGAAGGAGAAGGAAGAGGAGAAGAAGAAGAAAAAAGATGAAAGGAGGAGGAGCAGAAGGAGAAGAAGAAGGAGAAGGAGAAGAAAGCGAAGAGAAAGAGGAAGAGGAGGAGAGGAAATCATATACTACAGATAAAACAAGTCTCCGTGGACCATCCCCAACTTTAGCTCTTTAACCTCTGGAAGTCTCGATTTTCTCATATTTAAGATAAGAAAACTTCCATTCCTAAGGTTTCTCTGAGTGTTAAATTATATAGAGCTTGGAAGCGCTTGTCTCAGTGCTGGGCTCACGGCAATCGTTCAATGAAAGTCGCCTGTAATGATTTTTAGTCATTGTTATTATCCGGGCAAACGCAGAAGAGCCGCCAGCCCCTGTGCGCGTTCAGCACCCTGGACAGAAGCGGCCGCGCAGCCCGGCCTCCGCGCGCGCCCGCGGAGGATCTGTAAATAAAGCCGCCCGGCTTCCGGCGGGCCCAGCACAGCTGGTGAAGGGGAAAGAAATCCGGGATTTTCCGAGCCGCCTGCTTCGGCAACGCTTCAGGCAGAGACAATTACCGGGATACGCTGGGGCTGGCCTCCCCGAGGCCCCCGGTCATTTCAGACCCGGGCCCCCGGTCCTTGGGCGGGAAGAGGGGCCGGGCGGGGGCGAGAGCCGGTGCCTCAGTCTCCCGTGTTGCAGAATAGCCAGGGGGAGGACCACGGAAATGGCCACAGACGGCCCCTAGGGGACCTCCGCTCCACACACAGCCCCCAGCAGGAGCCCACCCAGCCCCCGCAGTCCGCGGGCGTGGCGGGGGCGGCGCGCGGGGGGGGGGGCGGGGAGGGGTCGCGAGGCGGCCTCCGGAAGCGGGCCCAAGGCACGATTAGCATGGAGTGGAGACGCCCTCGAAGGCTGATTTAATTAGGTGACACCGTGCCAGGCAGGGATACGGGGGAGGGGAGAGCCGGGTCAAAACATTTTGTAAAAATCTGTTTCACAAACGCTGCTGCTCCCCTCGGGGTAGAGAGAGATTATGAGGCTTTGGTGTCGATCAAGGCTGGCAAGAGGCGGCCAGGAGCGCGGGACATTTCGTCCCCCTCAGCCCCCGTCTTTTGTTCAGTCGCCCCATAACAGTCCCAGGAGCCATCAGCTCTGCTGGGTTGCCGGCACGGGGACTGGGCACGGGGACTGGGCGGAACGGCTCCCCTGTAAGGGGAAACAAAGTGCTGTCTGCCTAATGCACTCCCTCCTCCCCCACAGCCACATGAATAATATTAGCGGCAGTTGCAGGAAGCACCTACTTTCCAAATACAGCTATTTGTTGCAGAGCAGAGCAGGCACTCTTCCACCACTCACTGCCCCTTGTTTATTTATACCCTGCCTCAGTTCACTCATCTCTCTAAAAAGTAAGGACCCTCCTAGATTTGATCTGAGGAGTAAAGGAAGTAGATAGGTAGTAGTAAGCATTTAATGGTTTATTACCACTACTGTTACTTTATTATTACTCTTAGGTGCCAGGCTAGTTGTTTCCCTGATGCTGTACAACTGTATGCCGTAGATCTGATCATCCCCATTTTACAGATGTGGAAACTGAGACTGAGTTTAAGTACAGCCCTGTCACTGCCCTGATCTGGACAGATCTAGGACTTGTACTCCTAATTGTTTGGTGTTAAAGCCTGTGTCTGTTCGTCACCATACTGCTGAGCTGCCTCAGTTTCCCACCTGTGACTTTATCTCAATGGACCCACCAACATCACTGCCTGCCTTTCCCCACCGTGTCTAGCACAACCAAGCCCACCTCAGTTACCCACAAGTTTCCATGGCACTGAGTAAAAGGAAGCACACAGCACGTGCACACACATACACATGTCACCAGAAACAGTCACATATGGTTACCCTCCCACAGAAAGATGCTTTCAAACTTACCACATCATTTAGAAGTAAAGCAACCTGCACAGAGGTGCTTACCTGCCATTGGTCACAAGGGAAAACGGATGATCAAATGGAGAAACAATGGTACTCAGCATCACAGGAGAGACATGGTAACATACAAATATACAAAGCATATGACACTTTCACATACAAATATACCAAGGTAGTAAAACATGAACAAGTACACACAGAGTCACACGCACAGGAAGATGGGGTATTTCTACAACATACTATACACAAACACACACAGAGGTGCATAGTCACAACATGCCCAGTACCGCACACTGTCACGTACCGTATCACGGAGAGTATCGCTCCACACCCACTGTAACATGCACCCACACTTGAGAGATGTAGCCAGGCAGGACACAGAGAGAACATCAGTCAAAAACCAGTTCATACGCTCATGTTCCTCAGATCAGTGGAGACAAGGAACCATAATTTCACAGGCTCACAAACATACACACACTGAGTTTTTTCTCAAACCCTCTGGGAAGCTGGCTTCAACCCAGAAGTTTCCTGCCTCCTGAAGTCTTCAGGGCATGGTCGTCAAGTGACTCCCTTCCCCTCCCTTCTCCAGCTGAGCCCAGGATAGCTGGGACACAGTCCTCTAGCAGACACGGGAGGGGACCCTGGACAGCAAATCTTGAGGACATCTTGTCTAGCACCATATCCAGTCCAAGATGGGGCCAGCTACTGGGACTGATGGGCTGTTCTCCCACCTCCCAAATTCACTCCCACCACCATCCCAGCCTCATGGCCCAGCATTAGGTTTTGGAAAAGGGCAAATGAATTTATCAGACACCTCCTTTCCTGGGGAGCAAGGGCTGTCTCCTGGAACCTCTCCCCACCTGTTGTCGCCTACCTGTGCAGGTGCTCTGTCTCAGCAGCTCAGAGCTCCAGCCTGGGCAAGATCCCGAAGGCAAGTGGGTGGAGCCTGGTTCCATCCTTTGCACCCCCCCAGTGCTAGCTCCCTCTGCAGCTGCCCCTCCAGCTCCAGGCCCCCTGGGCGGCCCCCTCCCTTCCTGCCTCCTGCTCTCCCAGTGCTGTGTCTCTCCTCTGACAACCAGACTAGGGACTGGGGGGAGGGGGAAGATCCCATGAGAGGAAGTGGCATCTGACGGCCCCAGCACCAAACCTGGGGGGCTGCAGAGGGGAGGGAGGAGCAGGGAGGCTTCTCATTGTGTGAGGGAAATTTTATTTTTAACAGATGCTAAGGCAGATGGCGCAGAATTAACAGAAAATGGGAGAGGAAAGAGAGGAAGAACATTACTGACTCCGGAGAGAGTGGACATTAAAAAAATAAAGAATAAGGGAATGAAAACAAGTTTAAGTGCTCTCTCCGGGGGGGTGGGGGGACGGGAGGGGAGCTGAGAGGCAAAGAGGGACAGAGCAGCGTGGTGATAACCAGAGGCGTGAAATTACAAAAGTAAAATTTGTGGGACTCGGGAGGGGTTGAGAAGGCCCCAGTTTCATTGCAAAACTCACTCAGAAATTACTGATGTGATGTTTGAGCTTTTATCATTAATAATAATCGAGAAGGGAGGGGAAGACAAAAGGACTCGTGGGCTTGGAGAGTTTGAGGCACCAGGAGAAAAGAAGCTTGAGCCGTGGGGGGGTGGGGGCGGGGTGGGTGACAGAAGAGTCATCTCTGTGACAGAAAAAGGAAAGGAAGGGAGAAAAACTCAGGGATGTACAGCAGAACTGAGACAAATGCAGAGACAGAGGCAGAATAAAAAAAGGAAGGAAAGAAAACAAGGGGAGAGAGAAGAGAACTGTAGAAAGGATAAAACGGGAGGGGCTGAGGGCGGGGAATGAAAGGAAACTAAAGATAGGAGACTCAGAGACAGCAGCTGAGACAAAGGGACAGAAAAGAACAGAGACAGCGAAGGGGAAAAAGAGGGCCAGGAAAACAGCACCTGAGAGAAACATGGACGCGCGACTGGGCAAGGGAAGTAGTTCCAAAGATGAGTGAGCAGTGTTCACAGTGACCAAAAGAAACAGGAGGGAGAGGCAGAGATGAAAGAACAGAGGCCTAGACAGGCAGCGAAATGCATGAAGGAAAAGAAAGACAGGAAGAGTGAAAGACAGACAGACAGAGAGGGAGTGAACGAGACAGAAGAAGTGGAGAGAGCAGACTTAAAACTTTGAAAAGGACACAAAAAGAGTTTCGGGGGACAGAAATTCCAAAAGGCAGAGACAGACCCACACAATCAGAATGAGGAAGAGAGGTGAGGTGGAGAAAGGAAGAAAGAAAAAATGAGCCAGGGGCTTGGAGAGACACAGAGGCTGTGGGGGAGACACAGAGAGGGCAGTAAGGGAGGAAAGGATGGGAGACAAAGAGGAATGGCCGTTTATCTCTCCTCCCAAATTAATTGAGGCTACATCAGCCTGAGCCACTAAAACGGAGCGATTATGAATGGGTTAGTCACAGGTGGAGTTAAAGGCCTTCAGAGGCATATTAGCCAAAATTGAGTGGCTTTTAATTTCTTTCTAACGAGAGACTGTGGCTGGGGAACCAGGCACCGCCTCCGCTCAGCTCCACCGCTAAACACGGCGTGGGGGCGGCTCAGGCCACTCGCCACCTGACCTGTGTGGCACAGGCAGCCAAGTGGAAATGACCATGCCTGAAGCATGCCTAAACATGCCTGCAACATGGGACACAATGGGGGGGCAGTAGAGATGGGGTGGAGGGGTCACAGTTATTGGAAGTGGCCAGGTCAAGGAGTATGGGAGAAGGCTGAGCAGTCTGGGATGCAGGGGAATGTAAGAGGCACACGCAGATACCGCCATGGGAAAGTCCTGCCACTGCCACAGAGCTCTTCAATGACCCCTACCCCTACTTCGAGGACAGCACCGCGGTCCAGCACTGCCGTTCTCCACTGTGGAGAAACCAAAGCCCTGAGATTGAAAGAACTGTTGCAAATTTCCCAGAAGTATAACGATGGCCCGAACCCTAAGGCAGAATGGTGAGGTGGACAGAATGGTGAGGTGAAACAAGAGTCCAGAGACCCGGATGTGAGTCTCAGCTCCCCTCCTAATTCATGACAGGACCTGGGCATCACCCCTCTCACTGGGCCTCTCTTTCCCTGCCTATAAAATCAGGAGATTGAAGTCTCAGATCCTTCCCAGCTCCAATATGCTATGAACCTATGCAGGCAGAACTTCCATGTGAAGTCTCATCCAGGGGTCTCAGCTGCTGTGGTGTGGGCATTTGAGATAGGACATGTGACTCAGACAAACATTTGTGACCACTAGAATAAGGTATGTGAACTAAATTTAGGGTCCCTGGCCCAGCAGGCTGCAAGTCAGAGCATGTGCAGTGAGTTTTAAGTAGTGGGTGAGCAAGTGACCAACGCTGAGCCTGGGGGCTGAGGCCTAAAGATGGCCAGAGAAGGGAGAGCAGCAGGGGGTTGGCCTGGGGGAGGCAGCAAGGGGTTGGTTTGAGGTGGGTCATGAATGGCGATAGAGCCAGAGGGTAGAGGATGTTCCTAGGAGGGGCACCAAGAGCAAAGGTGCAGAGGTGCCACCTGGCTGAAGTTGATCCTATAAGGGCCATGGGCAGGCAGGGCTAGGAGGCTTGAGTGAGAAGTTGGTGGCGGGGGGGGGGGGGGGGGCATATGGTAGGTTTCTGAGCAAGGGCAGGAGAGTGTTTTGGGATTTGGGGCACTTGGGGAAGGTCACTATGGAAGAGGAGTGGGAGGAGAATGTGGAAACAAGGGAGCAGGCAGGGGGATGTTGTAAGAGACTGGGTGAGCCCAGGCGAGGAGGAGAGGAGGGGACGGGTAGAAGGAAAAAGATGGCAGGACTTGGAAACTGACAGGGCGTGGGGGCCGAGGATAGGACTGAAGTAAAAGATGAGCTTGGGATGTCAAGGCCAGCACTTCGGAGAGAGAGCGTTAGCACCAGTAACAAGGTGGGCCACCCTGGGCAGAAGGTGAGACAGCCATAAACAATGTTGGCTTCTATCCAAAGAGCAGAAAGAGGCTAAGGCAGGGCAGTGTGGTTCAGCGGAAAGTGCATTCGTTCGAGCGAGTCCATCTACGATATTCCACTTTTTGTTCTGCCCCAGCTACTCATTAGCCATGAGACCTTGGACAAGACACTCCTCATGCCTGGGCCTCAGTCTGTCCATCTCTAAAATGTGGGAGTTCGTCTGGGCTCTTGTTTGGTTTCCCTCTAGGTCCATGTTCTGAGACTCAGAGACAAAGCCAAGGCAGAGACCTGCACGGGACAGAGACAGGGACTGGGAGAGAGTGGTCATAATTCTCACTGCACTCCACTCCCCAGAGCCAACAGCTGCGCCCCCTCCTCCTTGAAACTCCATTAACACTCAATTAGAGGGCCTGATGGGCTCCAGCCGGAGAGCCCCCTCCCCACCTCATACACGGAGGGCCCCCTCCCTCCCTCAAACTCAGACAGTCCCCATTCGGGGGTTCGTCTGATGGGCCCACAGGGAGAAGTCTTCACTCAAATTTATAACTAACTGCAGTGGCGGCCCTGCCGGCCTCTCCTGCCTCTTCTTTCTTCTTCCTCCCAGGGTGGAGCCCACAGGGATGGGTGAGGATAGGGGCAGAGCCCACTGGAGCCCCAGAGATGAAAGTGAGCAAGCCCTGGAGCAGAGGAAGTGGGAGGGGAGAAGTGAGGAAGAGCGCGTGAGAGTGTGTGAGGGAGAAAAATGACAGGCCCTGAATATTGGGCGCCCTCACTTTAAATCAAGATAAAAGACTGAAGTGGAAAATGAGAGTCCAGAGAAACCCCGGACGGCTTGGGGCGCTAATGGAAACACATGGCTGCCGGCTGCGGGCTTGTCAGCTTCCCCCGGCGCTGCCATTCCCGTCTGATAATCCGGCCTGCCATAAAATTAGACTAGCAAATACCTCCTGACAAAGATGCATGTTTCTCTCTATTGTGCCATCATAAAAAAAACTCCGCTGGTGACTCGGGGAGCCGCAAACTTCAATTTAAATTTACAGTGCTGCGGAAGGAAAGTGATATGCACTCAAAAATTTTAATAACCTATTAAGTTACGACTTCAATTTCATTTTATGAATATTTTCCTTGGGGAGCACGGCTATCACAGAGAAAGATAGAAATTTAAAAAAGATAAATAGTGCCATTAATCTCCAACATTTCTCTTCCATTATCCTTGAAAATTAGGAGTTATTTTTGTTCAGATCTTCATGTAATTAGCTCCCTCCACTTGATTCACTAGCCAGAAAATGACCATGTTCAGAAAATTAAAAATTTGTCATTAAGTGGAATTTAACATAATATCATTTATCTTTATCTATTCCCCAGCTGACAGCAGGAAGCCTTGGCTGCCTTACCGGCTGGTGTGTCAGAGTGGGGAGGGACTGCTCAGGGGAGACACTGGGAGAGACAGAGACAGAGACCAGGGAAGGAGAGAAGGCCAGCAGGGAGGTGGCCAGATCGAGAGCGAGGAGGCCTTGGGAGCTGAAGTGTCAGTCACAGTGGGAAGGCAGAGGAAGCTGAGGATGGAGAGGAAGGAGGTGGAGGCAGCGGACGCTGGTGGCAGCAGTGACAAGGGTGTGGGCCTGAAAGCAGGGCAGCTGGAGGAGTTGGGGGCACAAGAGGAAAAGCCGGGAGAGGATCTCAGGAGCAGGTACCAAAAGAGGGAGGTGGCTGGCCAGTGGGGCTATGGTGAAGAAATGACTTGAGATGACAGCAACCCAGCAGAATTAAAGAACTTCCAGAAAGAGAGGGCGAGAGGTGGGGTGAGAAAGACAGGGAACCACTGCCTTGCTCCTAGCCCCAGAGGGAACTAGACACCACCATTCTGACCACAGTCTGGCTTCAAGAAAAGACGAGTGACGAAAAGAGACAGTGAGAGCCAGAGAGGAAGTGAGAGAGTAATAAGAGCCAAGAGCCAAGAGGCGGAGTGGGTGAGGCGGAGGTGGAGGTGCTGAGAAGTGAAGCAGACAGACTGACAGCGGGGCTCCCTTGGTGAGCTCTGGCCCCAGCAAGGCTCCGTGGTAGAAGCCCCCAAAGAAGCCCTTGAACTTCTCGCCAGGGCTGCATGGCTCCCTCTCCTCCCCGTCCTCTAAACAGCCCCCACCCATCCTCCCAAGTCAGAAATCATCCAATAAAACACTCAGACCTAGTCCTGGGTGGAGAGAGCCGTGGCTGAGCCTGAGAGACTGAGAATTGGATAAAGGGATTAAACAGCGGCACATTAGTGAGAGATTTAGAGTGTAATAAACCCATTTCATAATAATATGTGCGTTGGGGCCAGCGATCCATCATCGCAGGAGCCTGTCCATGGCGGGGGTAGGGAGGTGCACTGACCTGCTGGGAGGGGGGACCTGGACGGATGGCTGAGGTTTTTTTTCTCAGGGTCTCAAGATATGGGCATGAAGTACAGACTGGCCCCTGGGGCCAGAAGGAAAGCACAGGGATTCTGAGGATGCTTATGGTTCAAATAGCCACAGGGATCAGCCCGGAGGTACAGCAAGGGAGTCTGGGTAGAGGTCTGAAAGCCTGAGAGGCTGCCCTGTCCTCCCAGTGTAGGGCCTTAGAAATAAAGGTAGAATGATTCTCAGAGGGTGCAGTGGTGTCCAAGCTGCAGAGTTCAAGCTCACAGACAGGACTCAGCAAGCTGAAAACTCCCACATAAGCCTGCTGCTTCCATCATGGTTTTGTCACTGACTCTCTGATTTTGGCAAGTGACTTCGCCTCTCCGAGCCTCAGTTTCCCATCTGTCAAATGGAGATACTTAGGCTGGTGTCACAGGACTGTTATGAGGGTCACCTGAGATCATGGGTTTAAAATTGCTCTACCACAGAAGAGCCCTGGAGAAACACTGTCATCACTGTGACTCCCGAGTTTCCGGCTCCCCACCCACAGGCTGCGTTGCGATGTCTTTCAGCTTCTTGTAGTCCACTAGTTTCACCTGCCAGAGGAGACTCTGAGACTATTCAAGGGCCAGTAAGATAGGATGTGTTAATTATATGATTGACTGTTTAATCTCCCCTGTTAACAGGGCAGAGGAAAACATTCTCTTGCTATCTCCATTGAGGAACCCTGTATCAGGGATTAGAAAACAAACTTTCTCCTGGAAAAGGGAGTGAGAAATAGGAATGGACCAGTTAGGTCTCGGTTGTCAGTGGGAACAGCTGGAGGGAGATACTGAGAGCAAAGAGGAATGCCTTTAGGAGGAGCGAGGCCCTGGGGCTGGGGGAGGGTTGGGTTGCCAGGGCTGATGGTCTTGAGTGGCCCAGGAGATTGTGACAGGAGAGAGAGGGGGAGTGGGGAAAGCAGAAGTCACTGCTCCACCATCCAGCCACGCTAGCCAACTTTCTCTTTCTCCATTGCCTCCGGGTCTATCACTCCCTATCCCCACCCCAGTGGCCAAGTGGACACAACCATCAGCTCTACCTGAAACACAGAAGATGCTCCCATAGGAAGGCGTCATCTCCAATCCCAGTTCCAACTTGTTTCCAATCTGCTCCCCGCTTTAAGTCAATTTAACATCAAGCTCTCTGGTCAATTTCTAGGGACACAGACTCTTCCCTGGCACCTCAGTCCAATTAATCAAGTCTTTCTGAACCCTCAATTCAACCAAAGGCATCATTGATTTTTCCAGAATAAAGTTTCACTGAAACCAACACCTTCCTCCCAGGTTGAATTGATCAAGAGCAAGTTTGGTCTGTCTGCACCCCTTCAAAAATGCCAACTATCATTGCCAATTCTCCCAGCTTCTGGTGGAGACCTTCCTGATGCCACAAAAGAACAAAGAATGTTTTCTCCCAAAGCTCAAGCTAACACATCCATTGCTTCTTCCTATGAGTATTCATTACATGCCTACTAAGGTCAAATACAAATATTCTGTATTACAAAATAGTGAGTGGATCGTAAGTTCCCTCTGAGTAATACAGATACTCTGGTGTACCAGGGAGGGACGGATCTCCACAAGCTGGCAGGGTCAAGGGTAATATTGATGGAAGAAGTGCCACTGGAGCTGGGCAGGTTTGGGACACAACTTCAACAGCTGGGGCTATGGGCAACAGCTAGGCCAGAGAAGAGAGATGCATGAACAGACATGCAGTGAAGGAGAAAAGCAGTACTTAAGGAGTGCACACTCTGTGCTGAGCATGTGCTGGAAGGTTTCATCCGTATTATCTCATTAACCCCTCCCATTATTTTTGGAAATAAGTGTCATTATCTCCAAGTATATAGATGAGAAACTGAAGTTCAGAGGTTAAATTACTCGCCCAAGATCACATAGCTAGTAAGCAACAGAGTCTGTACTCGAACCCAGAACTTGTCTCTGAAACCCATGCACTTTCCTCTACGCTATGGTGCCAGGCGTGTTTAAGAAAAGAGGAGCAGCCTGCTTTGTCTGGAGTGTAAAGCGAAGGAGAAGTGGAAACCGCCCCACATTGGACATTGCCTGCAAGAGCACTGCACCGTCTCTGAGACTGCCCAAGCCGTTCTGGCACAAAGAACCTCAGCCTTGCTGAGGCTCCCAGGACCACACCCTTGGAAATTCAGGAGAAGCAGGGACACAGGGAGAGGCAGTCCTTCAAGCACACGCTCCTGCAGTGACCCTCTCTTCGGTCCAGCCTTCCCCGTCCTGCCCTCTCCCCTAGCTCCTTCCTCTCAGCATTGAGGGTCTCCCTTCCATGCCCCACTCTGGATCTGGTATCCTCTATTTCCCTTCCCCTCACAAATATCCCCAGTTCCCAGTACACACTTGTTGCTTCCGCCTCCCACCACCAATTCCCTCCCTGAGCCCTCTGCTCCCACACCCCAGGTCACCAATGACATCCTCACAAAAAAAGTTTTGGTGACTTCTTACAAATTTGTAATCCAGCTCCATCATTTATTAGCTCGATAAGTGACTTATTCAGTTTATTCAGTCTGGGCTTCAGTTCCATTATTGGTGACATGCAAATGATGACAGCACCTACCTTATAGCACTGAGATGTAACTTACGGCAGTGAGATAAAATAAAGAAAGAGCGCAGGATAAGGTACAGAGTCAGCATTTAATAAATATTAGTTGTTATTATTTTTCTTTGCCTTTATTCTTCTTGATTGCAAATCTTCAAAAACCCAATAAATAACAGATTAATAGTCATTAAATGATACCCCATTGCTTATAAAAAAAAGACTCAAAGCTCCTTAGCTAGGTTCTGAGACCCACCCCCCACCTTTGTTCAGAGCCCAGAGGCTCCATCCACTTCTTCGTTGTGTGAAAGAATGTGGTCTGGAGGAAGGATTTCCAGCCCAGGGTCTTAGATACCCTAAATTTTTTAGAGGTATTTGGAGGACCCACAGAGTTTCTATTTTAGTTTTCGTATAACAACATCCTCTCAAGAACTTTAATAAAGTGTCACGTGTTCACAGAAATGTCATGAACTGAATTATAACACATTAGAGATTACTATCATGATAAATGTGTGTGCTAATTGACATGTTTTTCTTAATAATTAGAAAGCTAAAATTTGAGCCTTCATAGTATGTGCTAATAAAATGCTATCTTTCTCAGTTTTATATATTGGGTTTGTTTGAAAAGGGCAGGGGGACTTTCTACTAAAAAAAGGTTTTTTTGTTTTTGTTTTTTTTCTAAAAAAAGTTTGAAATTAATAAAGTATAAAAGGTCATTAATAAAGTATAAAAGGTCACGAAGACCTAGTCCCAGTCCCAAGTATGCGACTTCCTTCCCTAAGTTCCTTAAGTACTCTGGGCCTCCGCTTCCCCATACGCACAAGCACATATATCAAGCACACAGGGTTGACAATAGGCTTAAATAAAGAATATATGAGAAAATGCCTAACACCACACCTGACAGAACTTTGGTAGCAGCACAAGCTAATACTTATTGAGGACTAACTCTATACTGGGCCTCAAGCTACGAGTTTGAATAGATTATTGCATTTCATTCTTGCAGCAACCCTGTAAAGTTTTACCCTTAATCTCATTTATAGATGAGAACCTTGATGTTTGGAGTCATTAACAATTTGCCAGCTCACAAAGCCATAGCTGTGAATCTGGGTTTTGATAATCTAGGCAACCAAGCACTAGAGTCTACACTTTTTAAAAAATATTAAGCACTCACTAGGTACCAGGTACTGTTCTAAGTCCTTCTACATGTTTTAATTCATGGAATCCTCACAACTGCTGTGGCAAATTGTGCATCCCACAAGACTTGTGCGATGTGGCTTTGCACAAGAGGTGGAGTCAGCTTCCCCCTCCCCTGCTGAATCTGAGTTGGTCACGTGATTTTGTCTGACCAATAGAATGTGACAGAAGTGACACTTTGTGACTTCTGGGCTTAGGCATTCAGAGGCCTTGCTATTTCCATAATCACCTCTTTGGAAGTCAGCTACCATGTGAAGAAGCCTGAACTCTCCCTCTGGAGAGGCTAGTAGAAGAAGAGAGGCCCTGAAGGATGAGAAGCCACCTGGAGGAAAGCTAAGGCTTCCTGGCCAACAGCCAGCCAGCGCCAACTGTCAGACATGCCACGGAGGCCAACCTGGATGTTCTGCCCCCAGCCGAGTTTCCAGATGAATGCAGCTGCCAGAGTGAATGCAGCCAGCACCACGGAGAGCAGAAGACCCTCCTACCATGAAAAACTTATAAACGAAAACAAAAACATTTTTAGCCACTAAGATGTGGGGTGCTTTGTGACATAGCAATAGCTAACCCAAATGAATAAGGTGTGTAGTACTACAGTGGACCCCTGGACCATGAATTTTCCTAGTATAAGTGGACCCGCACAGTTCCAACTCTGTTCAAGGGTCACTGTCTTTTCGATCTGTGGTTGGCAATCCGTGTTGCAGAGGGCCAGCTGGAGTTTCACATGGATTTTCGACTGTGCAGGTGGTCAGTGCCCCTAACCCCTGTGTTGTTCATGGGTCAACCATATTTCCTTATTTTACAAGTGAGAAAATGGAGGCATAGAGGAGTTAAATAAGTCACCTAGGATTAAGCCATTAATGAGTGGCAAAGCCAAGGCTGAAACTGAGGCATTCTGGCTCCAGAGACCACAGAAGTAACCACTAGGGTTTGGGAAGCTAAAAAATGGTCCCTCAAAGATGTCCTGGACCTTATCCCAGGAATCTGTGAATATGTTACCTTACATGGTCAAAGGGACTTTGCAAATGTGATTTTGTTAATGATCTTGAGTGTGACTGCTGCAATCACAAAGGCCCTCGTAAGAGGGGGGCATCAGGGTCCAAGGCAGAGAGAAAGTTGGTGTGGTGCAGGGGCACGAGTGAGCCGCGGAATGAGGTCGAGGAACCAGGACAGTATCTGGAAGATTTCAAAAACAGCCAGGAAACAGATTCTTCCCTGGAGCCTCCAGAACACCTGTCAATGCCTTGAGACTGATTTTGGGCTTTTCACCTCCAAAACTGCAAAATAATAAATGTTGTTGTTTTAAGCCACTAAGTTGAAGGTAATTCATCACAGCAGCCCCAGAAAACTAATACAGGGAGCCTCTCATACTTAAAGGGAGCTGGGTCCTTCCTGTGGGAGCCAGCCAGTCCAGTCTCCTTGTCTCCTGTCACATTTCATGTCTCTGTGCTTCTCCAGTTCTTGAAAATCCCTTTTCCTCTATCAGTAATTCATTTCTTCCCACCTCTTCCAGGAAGCCTTCTCTGATCATTGCAGCTCACACCGTTCTCTCTGTCCTGTCCCCACAGCACTTGATGTTCTGCACCTTCTTACTCAGCAGTAACTAATATCGGTGCTAATGGGCTGGCAGGCAGCCCAGTGACATTTTTATGAGTGTGAGTCATCGAATCTGAGGCCATCAGGCCATAGAGGCCCCTAGAGAGTCTACCCCTTCATTTTATGGATGATGAAACTGAGTCCCAGGAAAGGAACGAAAGCCACTTATCCAAGGTCACATAGCCAGGGCTTAAAGACAGGCCTTCTGACTTCAAATTCATAAGCTCATTCATTCAGCAAGTGCTTATCAAGCCCTCATTATGGGCCCACCACCGAGCTAGGTGCTGGGAAATCACTAACGATCAGAAGCAGATAAAGTCTCTGCTTTCACAGTGGTCTCCGGTTTGTAAGAGAGACAAACATTTATGCAATAATCAATCTGATACGTAATTACTCACCATGATAAGTGTTAGGAAAGACAGTTCCATAATGCCAGCTGTGGGAGTGCAAAACACAGGGAACTATTTTAAGCAGGAGAGTCAGGAAAGGCTTCCCGGAGGAGATGACCATCCAGCAGAGATGTGACTACTGGTGAGTAGAGTTCACTAGGTCTTTATAGGGGTAGGGGGAAGGGGAAATGCACCTTAGGCTGAAGAAATGATGTGTGCGAAGGCCTGGGGGGCAGGAGGGAGCAGAACGAAGAATAAAAAGAAGCCCAGGACGCCTGGAGAGCCAAAGTGACGGGGAGAGAGGTAAAGACGAGGCTATAGAAGCCCACAGAGGTCAGACCACAAGAGCCGAGAGGCAGTGGTGAGGCTTTGATTTTAATTCCACTGGCACGGGCAGGGCATAGGGAGGTTTTAAGCAGGGGAATGACATGTTCATATTTGAATTTTATGGTGTTTCCCCCCAAGCCAGGGCCTTCTCTTATCTCTATAGACATGTTAGAGATTATTATTACAGGGAGTTTTATGCCACTGTGTATTCCACTCCGTGCCTAGCCTTGTACAACGCAGGTGCTCCATAAATATGTGTTGATTAACCTCTCAGCAGCCATGTGATGCCGTTGATTATTCCCTTCCTCTCGAAGCCCAGTTGTTTGGCTTCTGTGCTGCTGCATGTTCTGGCTTCTCTGCATCCTCTGACCACTCCCCCCTTCCCCCACCCCCACCGTATGTAAGCATTTCTCATCGTTTTATCTTCATCCTCTTTCCTCATGTCCATGCTCTCCCCTTTGGTTGTCTTGTTGCCTCCAACAAAACTGATCTCATCCTTCTGGGCAGAACTCAAGTTCCATAAGGATTGGGACTTTGTCTTGTCACTGGTACGTCCCCAGAGCCTAGCACACGGCAGGCACCTGATAAATTATGTGATGGGACTATATACTATATGACTGTTTATATGACGCTCAAGAACAGGCGAAATGAATCTCTGGTGATCGATGTCAGAACAGCGGTTACCTGCGGGGAAACAGGGACTGGGAGGAGCACAGAAGAACTAGTGGAGGGGGAGGGCTGGAAGTCCCGATCTGAGTGGTGGTGACGGAGGTGTCTGCATTTGTAAAAGTTCATTGATCTGGAAGCTTAGGATTAATGTTCTTTACTGTATGTGTGGGATATCTCAACAGGAAGGCAAAAACTAATGCAGTATCACCACTCTCCTGAGAGGGAATTCCTAATTTTTCCATTGCTTTATGTGTCCACCTAGATGCTCAGCTTATGATCTTTCCCAGCCTCCCAAATCAGTTCTCCTTCTGAGTTCCTGTTGCCAGTGTTGGCACCACTACGCTCCCAATCATTTAGTTTCCAAACCTCAGAGCCACCTTACCCATATGCCACCTCTTCTATCCTGCCTCACCCAGGTTTCCAAGACACATAAACACAAGTGGTCCTGTGGTTATGCAAACTTTTAAGATGGCCCCCTGAATTTAACCTCCTGGTGTTACTCCTAGAATTATGTTATTTAGCAAAAGAGAGAGTGGGGGAGGTGGGGTCTAATATAATCACAGATATCTTTAAAAGCAGGGTTTTCTCTGGCTGCTGACGGGAGAGGAAGTCAGACACACTCAGAGCAGGAGAATACTGTAGTGTTATTGGCTTTGAAGATGGAGGGACCACAGGCTAGGACAGGTGAGTGGTTTTAAGAGGCTGAGAGTGACTCCCAGATAAGAGCCAGTAAGAAAACAGGAACCTAAATCCTACAGCTTCAGGGAAAGGAATTCTGCCAACGAGATGAGTTTGGAAAGTGATCTTCTCCAGGGCCTCCAGACAAGGACCCAGACCAGCTGACACCTGATTTCAGCATTTCGAGACTAGGAAAGAAACTATTTTCAAATAAGAGTGTTTGAAGCCGCTAAGTTTGTGGTGAATTGTTGGAGCAGTAATAGAGAACTAATACACATCTTAAATCCTGTATATTCACAGTGGCCTTTGCCTCCACACTCCTTCCCCTCACTTTGGCCCCACCATGGCTAGACCCTCTGACCTCACTTCTACCCAACCGAAATATTTATTTCTGGGCCTCTCTCTCTAAACCCATCTATCCACTGCTACCAGATCAACTTTCCAAAGTCATAACCCTGATCACAGCTTCTCCTGCTCAAAAATGTTGGGTAACAGTGCAGCTTGGTGGTTATACTCTGGAACCAGAATGCAGGGTGTAAAGCCCAGCTCTGCCTCTAAATAGCGGATAACCTAGAATGAGTTGCTCTACCTCATCCATAAATTGGGAATAAAAGTACCATCTCCGTAGGGTAGTTGTAAGGATTAAGTGAGATATGCATGCAAAATAGTTATGCATAGCCCAGCATAGGCAGGAAGTCCACTGTGTATGAATGATGGTTCATTATACAGCACTATCAAGGGTTCCAGGTGGCCAACTGATCGAACTCTTCAGCCTGGACTTATATCCGTTCCCCACAAGCTATGCGGGCGCACACACACACTCCTTTCCAGCCTTTTCTCCCACTCCTCTGCCATTAGCCCCATCCCTTACCCTCCATCTTTATCACCACTCCCCTCGTTCACATTGTCTCCCAGGGGTCTCCTCACTGATTCACACACTTCCACTTTCTGTGGCCAGCAGGGACTGCTGAAAACACAAGCCTAATCATGTCACATGTGGAACTTAAACCCTTCCAATGCTCCCCATTACTTTCAATATAAAGTCCAAAAGTCTTCCCACAACCCCCCAGGCCTTAGACAGTCCAGCTTACCGATGTCTCCAGCCCCTGCCCTCCCTCTTGGCACTTATCCCTCCTACTCATCAGGCTCCCTCCTGTTACTGGGCTACCCACCTTGCTGTTCCTTCTTCCTTAACACTCTTCCCTTCCCTATTTGCCTAGTTAACACCTATTTTTCCTTCCAATTCTTAGTCTAGTGAGGATTCCCTCCAGCAAGCCTTCCCTGACCTCCCTGATTAGGCCAAACTCCTCTACTCTAGTAGAGGCTCTCAGAGGCCCTTTTGTAGAACTTCTCATAGGAGTAACTTACACCTCTTATTTAATTGCCATGAGCTCCATTAGGACTGGGGCTGTTTCTGTTTCTGATCACCTCATGTCACCAGAGTAGAGTAGAGTGCCTGGCCCAGAATCTGTGCTCAATAAATGTTTGTTAAAGGGATGAATGAATGAAATGAGGACAAGGACTGTGCTTCAGCTAAACTGGACTGCTTTTCCCACAGATGCTTTCTCGTCTCCACGCCTTTGCTTACTCATGTCCCTCCATCTGATACGCTCTCTTGCCAACTCTACTCTTCTGTAAATTCAACCCACCCTGGCACTCACTGCCAAGTAATCTTGCCCAGTATTTTAGCCTGCACTGGCTTCTACCTCCATCCTTCCCCCTACCCCACCAAAAGAGTCTATCGTTTGCATTATTTCTTCCTGATTATGAAAATAATGCATGCACATCATAGAAATTTTAGATAACAGATAATGCAAAATATTTTAAAAAAAGAAAAACATTTCGAATACCACTTCCCAATGATAATTTTACTGTAAAAAGTGAGGCAAAAGCAGGTTTACAATTGTTCATATGGAAATCAATACAATGATTAACAAATAATAGCCCTGGCTGGCATGGCTCAGTGGATTGAGTGCCAGCCTGTGAACCCAAGGGTCGCTGGTTTGATTCCCAGTCAGGGCACATGCCTGGATTGTGGGCCAGGTCCCTGGTTGGGCATGTGTGAGGGGCAACCACACATTGATGTTTCTCTCCTCCTCTTTTCCCTCCCTTCCCCTCTCTTTAAAAATAAATAAATAATTTTTTTAAAGCTAACAAATAATAATACAAGAATTGATTCTGTTTTGTGTACTTATAGCTGTAAACCTACTTATTCCCCACCCATTTTTCTGTGCATAACCATGGAAAACTTTTAAACCTCACCACAAATTAATGAGGTTCATATTGTTCTCATATTATCAAAAAAAAGTTTTCAGAAAAGTTCAATAACTTGCTCAAGGTCACTCAGAACTAGTAAAGAACTCAGAACTAGAAAAGAGCCCAGACTGGGGCCTAAGACTTCAGTCTTCAGGATTCAGCCCCTTGCTCTCTCTGCTATGCCCACCTTCCCCCTGAGCCCCTCTCTCTCCCATCACTGACTCCTCTTACATCATCGCTTTCTCCCTTCAAGGCCAAAGCCCAAACTCTCCCTGACACATTCCCTTTAACCCAACCACTCTACTACAGGGATAATCACTTTGGCATTTTTTGCAGTAGGAGAAGACCACTATCAACCTAAATCTACACCAGCCTGGTTTAATTAGTAACAGCACATCCTCATAATGAAATTCTACACTGTCGGTCTAAAGAATAAGGGAGGTCTTCATGCATTACTCTGGAATAATCTCTAAAATAATTTGTTAAATAAAAAACATGTACAGCCCTGGCTGGTGTGGCCCAGGGGACTGAGTGCTGGCCTGCAAACCAAAAGGTCATCAATTCGATTCCCTGTCAGGACACATGCCCGGGCTGGGGGCCAGGTCCCTGGTCAGGGACATGTGAGAGGTGATCCATCCATGTCTCTCCTGTACATGGCTGTTTCTCTCCCTCTTTCTCCCTCCCTCCCCCTCCCTCTAAAAGTAAATAAATACAAATTTTAAAAATATTTCTAAAAGTGTATAGTTTGCTATCATTTGTGAATGTAGAGAATATTTCTTATTCTTCACTATATATCCATGTATAGTGATTACATTTACCATACCCAAACATTTAATAAGTAAAAAAGGGAAAACACAAGCAAAAATTGCCAAGTTTTCTCCAATCATCCCACCGAGGCCATCTGCACTCGGTGCATGGGACTGTCTGGGTGCAGGTGGGTGCCCTGCTCCCCTCTTTCTATGGCCTCCCAAGTGAGGCTCATATATCAGCCATTTTCAGAGATCAAAGACTTTGTCTTTTCCACCAGACTAGTAGGATCCTACAGCCACTCGAACGCCAAGGGAAAGGCTTTGTTCTAACACTAGCTCTGCCATTTGCTAGTTGAGTAACTTTGTACAAGTCATTTTCACCTCCCTGATGGTAGATTCTTTCTCCTCCACCAGGTAGGTAAAGAGTTCCCCATCAGATGGGTGAAGAGTTCTCCATCAGCCTCCTAACTTCCAGACCTTCAAACAGTCTGTCCCCTCTGCCTATAAAATACTGCTCTTCTCCCTTCCCTATCTTGGTAGCTCCTACCTATCCTTTAAGACTCAGCTTGCATGTCACTCCTGAAGAAAGAACTCCCAAATCTCTTAGCTGAGGTCCTTGCTGTGGCTTCTCCATCATAAGCCCCATAACACGTGGTGGGCATGACTTATCCAGTGTTTGCATTCCCGATTAGACTATCAGCTCCGTGAGGGTAGGAACCAAGCGATGTTTATCACATGTAGCCTGGTGCTTGTCACACGGTTCAGGCTCAGTAAATATTTGCTCTGAGAGTAAATGGGTCACATTGCCCTTGTTCAGACCTTCTCCTCTGATCCTATCTCTATCCCGATAGACTTCAGCAGCCTCCCCCGGCCACTCATGAAAGAGGTGTGTCACTGGGGATTAGACCCTTCCATTCCTGTTCTTCCCCTAAAGTCTCTCAGCCTACCTGAGGCATCGGAGCCTGTGATCTTCCCTACCATCACATCCACAGCCTCCAAAGCAAACTCCTGCAGGTTCCAGCCCAGTTTAGGCCTCTCCCTCAGGGCAGGGCCCCACCCAGGCCAAGGCCAGGCCCCAGACCCATTCCCTGCCCCCAGCCCAGCCTGGCAGGCCAGGCCCATCAATCGTGCTCCCAGGGGTACAAACCAATTTCTCTTGCTTTCCTGAGCCTGTCTCCCTGGCGGAGCCTGGAGGAGCCTTCAATCGCATTAATCCCAGCCTGGCGGCGGTGACGAAGACGGATTTCTCCACCAAACGATCCATTTGTATCTCTCGTGCACTCACTTGGTTTTTTTCTGTGCGGATGTTCAAAATATCATGAAAAAAGCGTTAGTCGGGTAGCTGTGGCGCAGCGAAATAATAGAGTGATCCGGCAATGCGCTCCTGACCTTGCAGGACAGCTAATCCATCCGCACATCTATCTTAATTATTCCCGGTTACAAAAGAGAAACTCCACCATTCATTCATTCCAGGCTGGCAATTTCATTTTCCACCCCCACTCACGCCCCGTCCTTTCTCCACCATTCCCCTAGCCAGATAGGCCCATTCACCAGTGCTGTAACAGTCTCCCCTCGGCAGCCCAGTCTAGCCAGGTGTGAGCCCACCTGGTGGCAATTCAGGACCTAGCCCACTGCTCCTTGGGATCAGAAGAGAGGCCCTCTGGCTCCCTTCCCCAGAACTCTGGCCAGTCCATTGGAGGAAGACTAGCTACCAATACGATCAAGACCCAGCAGGGACACACACACACACAAAGGCAGCCACAGACTCGTCCAGACTGACCTTCAGGCTTCCACTTGCACAGACACTAGTACATAGACCCACCCTCTTCTTCGTACCTAAGCAGAACATTTTAACTCTCCTGCTGCCCTGACACAGATGCTGGGATGGGTGTTTTGACTAAGGGCAGGTGCCATGAGGGATGTCTTGGTCTGCCTGTGTCCCACCCCCAAAAGCCAAAGACCCCACCCACTGTGTCCTCTCAGGCCTACTCATTAATACAACCTAAGCAGGTCAGAGTGGAGGAGCAAGGTGGAGCGTGGGAGAGGAAGAGAGTAAAAGAGGAGGAGGAGCGAGGAGACTTTGAGCAGAGATCCTGCCAACGAGCGAAAAAGAAGGAAAGAAATGATGGGGACGGTGTGGTGAGAAGGTCATTGAGATGAAATGCGAAAGCGTCTGTTTGTATAACACAATTTGAGCTAATCGTACCAGATTCACTTCGGGGATGCCTGTGCCGGTCTCTAAAGCCCTTTCTAATTCTACCCTTAATGTACAATTTTTCAGACCCCTCATTCTAATGATTTTGATGCAATCAGCAAAACTAGGCATGTAATTGTCTTGGCTCTGTGCTTGGCCATGGTGGCTCTTGGGAACCCTGGCTCCCGGTTCCGGTGTCTCCCCCTCCCCCGCAATCCTTCCCTCTCTCCTCTTTTACCTCTTGATTCAGCCTCTGCCAGCTAGCACAGAGTGAGACTTCTCCACCTCAAAGGGCTGCGGGAGAAACAGAAGAGGGAGTTTCAGTCCTAGCCTCATGAAGCCCTGCTCTGATTGAGGAAAGGATATAGCATGTCTGGGCCAGAACTGGGCGGTGGGATTGTCTGCTCCACCAACCTGGCTAGATTATTGAGTTCAGAGAAAAAGGAGGGCTTTTTGGAAGAGTTCAGTGGGCTCTCCTCCCCTTCCCAGAAGCAGCAGGCAGACTGGGCTGGGCCTGTGGGGCAGTGTGCATGGGAAGGGCCATTTGTCCTGAGACAATGGGAGAAAAGGGGTCTCTGAGCGGCTGTTGAGAGTCAATTTGTAGTGGTGGCGGCTGAGGTTGCTCCAAAGGCTGGGAACAGCTGGAGCTCCGGGTGACTGATGGGTGGGCCCAGGAGAGGGGCCATTGATCTGGCAGACACAAAGGCCCCGATGGTGTGCGGGTGGGGCCTGTCAAAATCATTAAGTGCAGAATATGGGAGCGGCTGACTTCAGATGGGACCAGTGGGTAGCAGGAAGAGGTTAAGAGCCTACCCCTCCCTCTCGGCAGCCCCTCTTAGGAAACTCAGCCACCCACACGACCCACATGTCATTATCATCTTATTTGCATAGACACCCCACCCCCAGCCTTCAGGTCCCTGGCCTCACTCCATCGAGAGTACAGGTTCCAGTCCTATTTGGGCCACTCTGGCTCTGGGGCCAACTCTGGGCCTGGCAAGGCCTCTCCAGTCCTCTTTGGGAGACTAGCCCACACTCAAGCTTTGCATTCGCCAGGCAGTGGCCTCATCCACTTCTCAGAACACAGAACATCCCGAATTCAGGACCAGGAAAGACCGCCCCTCCATTTCAAAGGGAAGAAACTGAGGCCCAAGGTGGTGATTTCCCCCGCTTCCCCCTCTCTGTGGGAAATGCTTCTCCCACTTGACCTTCCTCAAGGGGGACGGACGGACGGGCAGTGATACAGGAAGAAACCCGCCGCCCCCACCCTCCAGCCCCTCCCCCGCCCCGCAGATCTCCCGGCAGGAGAGCGAAGCAGTGACCCGGCCAGGTGGTGATGATGCGGCCGGCCGCGCTGGTCACTCTTGGCCGCTCCCCGCGCGCAGCCCGACCCCCGTCGCACGGGTCACGGCGCCGGCAAAACTCCCTGACACAGAAACGCCGCGGGGCCTGCGCGTGTCGGGAACAATCCTCCGCCTGATGGGAAGCGACAGCTCTGCTCCGCCCCGCTCCGCTCCCTTCCCTCTCGCGGCTCCGCCCCTGCTCCCCGCTCACCCGCTGCTCCAGGCCCAGCCTGGCTGGGGCGCCCCAGCAGGTGCCTGGCCCCCACGACCCAGTCCAACAAGTCGCTACCAAGCCTCCCGTGTATCCCAGGGAGGGGAGAGAGGGAGGGCTGAGCTGAGGGGGACTAGGGACAAGAGGGGCACCAGGCGAGGCACAAGGCAGCCGTCAGTGTTGGCAAGGGGGAAGCAGACAGCAACAAAAAACGGTTTCCCTCCAGGGCTCTGCTTCTGTTTTCACCATGTTCACATAGAAGAAAAGACTGGAAAGAAATATACCAACTTGTAGAGGGAAGTCTCCCTGGGTGTAAATTGACAGGTCATTTTCCCTTTCTTCATTTTGCTTATTCCTGTCTCTTGGGTTTCTTTTCTTTTTTTCTCTTTGTGTGGTTGGTTTGTTTGCATATCCAAGACTGCAAACATATCTTGGTTGACTTCCCCCCACAGGTATAACAAAGCCAAGCTGAGGGGCTGCGAGGGGAAGCTCCCACCCAGCCCCAGGCCCTGTCACTGACTCAGCCCCAGGGAGGGAGCCCTGGTGCATTCTGTGTGGACCCCGCTGTCCGACCATCTGGGGAATGGCCCCTCACCTCCAGGGGCCCTGTCCCTCCTCCCACTTCACCCACAGAAGGGAAGCATATGTGTGGAGGCGCCCTGGCTGTAGGAGAACGGCCCAGATGTGCAAAAGGAGCCTCTCAGCATTTCCTCACCCAGGGACCCTCAGAGGCTCTAGGGCACGCTGACGCACTGACCCAAACACATTCACACACATATTCCCACACCTATAAACATATCCTTGTAGATATGGCCACTCATACAAGCCCTTCGACCCTCCTGTACTCACACACTCGGCATGTCCCTCACAGCCCCAGACAAAGGCTAATCACGGCCTCCTGTTCTCAACCTTTCACCAGCTCAGACCGGTCAGGGAGTGAATGCCTCATTCACCTCAAATGCCCTCACTCATCCTTCTCCAGTTATTTTTTTGCTCACCTCCGGGCAGCCTACTCCTTGCTATCAGCCTCTCCTATCCCTCTTCGCCCAGGCTCCTCCTATTCTACTTCTTAGTCATAAGAAATGAGGGAAAATTTGCCTGTTCCACCACCTGGCCTCAGTCCTCAGTTTCGTATGAAAAGAGGAGGGCCTGAAGGAGAAAATGAGGGACCCGCTACCAAACTTCCCAAATAAGAGGCCTATGTGGGATCCCTCTGGGCTCCTAGGGCTGTGTCTGGGGCAGGCCCTTCCTGCCTTCACTGCAGTCCACCTATGGACTGCTGGCCCTGCCCACAGCCTTCCTCCACTCCTGCTTCACGTCTACCCAGGAATCCTCTGTGGCCTAGCCTGGGGCCCAGTTCTCCAGGAAGTCTCCCTCCTGGAGCCAGCAGCCTAAGGCACAGCTGTCCACTGACACTCCCATCCCCTAACTGGACCCCTCGCAAAGGTGACTTTCCTTTTGTGCCTTCACTTTTGATTCTCTCTCATAGTTGTGAATCCTGTGACATCCTACGAAACAGGGGCAGATCGTCTATTCATCTTGCACCTCCCACCCACATCTGCCCAGCAGTCGGCTGGCTCCTTGGTGAATGAATGAATGAACTGAAGAATGTTTGTGAGTGCAGCTTGTGTCTCTGCTGTTGAGTAGGATGTGTGAGTGAAGAGGAGGCAGCTACATGGTGTAAGTGCCACTGCCTAGTCCCTCTGTGAAAGTACTAACAACCAATGCGTTCTTCTCAACTACCCTACATTGGAGGTGTCTGTTTTATGCAGAAGCAGAGGCTCACAGAATTTATATTATTTCTCCAAGGTCACCCAGCTGAGAGTGGCAGAGCTTGGCAGGCTGTCAATCTACGAGGCTGGGGATACTAACTGCTCTTGGCTCCCTTATCATGGCCTAACATGGTGTGGTGGGGAGGAGCTGTTTTCTGATAACTATGCTCCTCTCCATCTCTCCAGAGTGAGGGGGTCTCTGGTCTTCTCTCCATCACAGGCCCTAAGTCGGTCTCCTTCTCAAACCCTTACTTCGGTCCTAACTTCCCGCTATGCCTTCTCTGTGCTATTGTTTCTGCCCAAGAGCGCTGCCTCCTCAGTGTTCCTTTGGCCTTGAACACGTTTCCAGAAGCAAGAAAACAGGAGCTACTCTCTTGGCTCCAGCATTGACTAGCTGGTGGCCTTGAGCAAATCAATAACCACAAATCTTGTCTGGCCTTGCTTTCCCCAGGTGTGTGCTGTAGGATGGGACTTGAGTAGCTGCTCCCTGAGGTTCCCTCCAGCGTCAGCAATCAGGGCTCCAACCTCTTGTGAGAGGAGGGCAACAGCAAGCCAGCCCCTTACCCAGGCTAGTCCACTCCCAGCCCTCCCAAGAGGGGTTTGGGCTCAACGAGGGTTTGGAAATACTGTGAATTAATTACCATCAGACCTCAGACGCTGTTCATCTCTGTAAACAAACATTTTAATATGCGGTAATTAATTACATCTGCCACACTGTCCCTCCTCTCGTTCATCCTTCTTCAGCTTTTCTTCTGCTCACCCTGAACCAACCTCCTCCTCCCAGTTGGAGCCTGAGAACCCAGGCAGGGCCCCCCTCCCACCGCCTCCCCAGCCTTCTCCTCCCCCCACCAGATGCAGGTGCTCACATCTGCCACACTACTCTGTAGCTTTTTGTTCCTTTTCTGTTTCCCTAATACCTACCTGTCTTTCTGACAGTCCTTTGTCTCTAGTTCTCTGTGCTTGGATTTTCCTCCCCGACAAAGTTTGATGCCTTGGACACTTTCTGGGAGGCGAGGAAAATGAGGAAGCCTGTGGATCTGCCCCCAGGTCCCCAAGCGCATGAGCACACTTTTCAACTCCTCAGTGGTCCAGGACCAGACTAATTTACAGGGATGATCTCAAAGTCAGAACAGACCCTGGTCCAAGAGTATCACTGGTGGGCCTAAAAGCTCCCAAGAGTCCTCCTGACCCCCATCTCTTTCCCCATCCCACTCCCTGCCTCCACAGCAGCTCAGTGTGAACAACACAAGGGGACACGTCAGCCCAGGTGAGCTCGCCTGGCCACACCACAATTAATTTTCGCTGTCTCCAATAGTCAGAAGTAGCAAGATTGGATTCACCTTCCACACCCCAGCACTCCCGGCCTCGGTACTCGCCGTGGGTACACAGCCAAGCACGGTGGGCATGTAGGTGGCGCCCCCAACCGGTGGAGTGGAGGTTGCTCCTTTTCTGGGAAGGTTCACGGTGTCCTGCCTGGAGTCTGGGTGGGAGCCGGACAGTGACCAATACTGAATCAGAAGCGAGAACCCCAGATGAGGAAGAGATAAAGGAAACTAGATGCCTAGGGCTCGGAGCGACAGGAAGGGCGGGAAAAGGACCGAGGGCTTTAGAGGTAAGGCCCAGCCCGGCCGCGCAGGGGGAGCCGGGAGCGGGTTGGGGGTGAGGGTGAGGGTGAGGGTGGGGGTGGGGCGGGCGCCACCAGGCGTGGCGCAGGGAACGGAGCAGAATGAAATGCAGATGCAAAACGTGCTCGTAAGAGTTTCCTCTCTCTCCCCATCTGCCAAAGCCGAGATTTTAATCTTTAATCCATGAGCAATCAGCGAGCAGCGGCGAATGGCACATTACAGATGTTTTACTGTCGCGGGCGCTCGCAGCCTCCGCGCTCCGCACAGGCGCGCCGGGCGCCCCAGCCCCAGCCCCGCCCGTTCCCACCCCACCCCTTTGCCTCCCCCTCTGGTCCCTCTTCCTCTCCCCTCCCCTGGTAGTCATCTAACAATTTCCCCATCACTTGCACGCTCCTGACCCGCAGTGGAGGTGGGAGTGGGGCGCAGGGCCATTAACCCTTCCTAGCTGACCTGGGGCTCCGCTGGTGGGGGTACAGGCGGAGGCACTGAAACGGCGGGGGCGGCACTCAGCATTGCGTCGAGGCAGATTCTGGGCCCGGTCCAGACTGGGAGGTGCAGGGACAGGGGCATCGAGTGCCCCTCTAGCTGAGCTATCCCATCCCTCTATCCTCTTCCCTGCTCTACCCAACCTTGCGAGGCCGCTAGTGGCTCCTTGATTAGCGCTCCAGATGTTCAGCTGCGCTGGAGCTCCAATTGATTTCCAGATGTTGGGCACCTTTGTCTCACGTGTGGGACCGCTATCCCCTCTGCATGATGAGGGAGGAGAGTACTTTAGTAGACCTGGAAGGCTCTAGGGAAATCTGACTGGACGGAGTTTTGAAAGCGAGCTGATATAAACTCACTTCACAATTTGGAGAGTTGTGCCCTCTGCAAAATGGGGCAGGAGTCCCTCCCACTTCTTGGGAGCTGGAGCACGAGGAGGAAGATGAAGACCTTATCAAGCCTTGAGTCTAATTTGTTCCCCCAGCCCCCATAAGATTCTTGAAAGCCACCAGGATATATTCTCCTCCCTCCCCCACCCCTGCCAGCTCTAAAATCCTTGGCAGTGATCCCAGTTTGCAAAGATATATTTGTGTGATTATTTGATTAATATCTGTCGCTTCCACTAGTCCATAAGTTCCATGAGATGAGACTGTATTTCACTCATCATTACTTTTCCTGGGTCTAGCATTGGGCCTGGCACATAGTGGGTGCTCAGTAAATGCTTGTTTACTGGATGAAGGGGCTCATGGTTTCTGCTGTGATCTCAGATCATACTTTCTGGTACCATTGCCAGTGACGACAGGCCCACGCACCTAAGCATGCACACACAACCTCCCTCCAGCACGATTCTTCCCAAAACGCAGGCCTCATCTCTCTAGGTAACACCTCATTGTCCCCATATCTCCCTGGTAGTCTTTCCCATTAGATATTAGGGGACCCCAGGGCAATAGTATGGTCTGACACACAGCCAGGCTCCTTTGGCCAGCTGCGTTCTCTCCGTGGGCTCCAGGATCCAGATCCTGTGATTTAGCCTTCACCCCCAATTTTTGGACATCCTTCTCCCCCCATCCCCGCCCCCCCGCTGCTGACCCCTTCTGTTTGCACGGCCCCTTCCCTACTGGCTCCAAATGTACCCCCAACCCCAGCCCAGCCCCAACCAACCTAAGTTTAAAGCTTCATTTCACTAAGCAGGGTCTATCCTTCTCTGGAACTCTCCATTCCACCCCAAATGGTTTCTGGTCTTCTGACAGGAAAAAAGAAGGGAAAGAAGTAGAGACTGGAAATGCAGAAGATAAAAAGGTGGGAAAGAGAACAGCCTGAGAGGAAACCTGGACGGTGGGAAGAAGAGATCCACCGGGGAGGCAGGAACACAGCAGGCCCCACAGAAGCGAAGGAAGACACAGGACAGAGGCCCCCGAAGACGGAGAAAACAGTGACTAGCAGGGGCGGCGGAAAAGTTCCAGACAGATAGACAGACAGACACAAGGAAGAAAAGGGGACGGAAACGAGGGAGGTGAGCTGGGTTTGGAGACTCAGGGCACGAGAAGGACTCGGACTCTGGAAGCCGCGGCTCCGGGGAGGGAGCCGCCGAGCGGCCGGGGTCCGGGCTGGGGGAGGCTGGAGGCGACCCGGGGTCTGGTGGCCTCCGGGTCTGCGGGCGACGGGGGCCTAGGCCGCAGGGCCCACAGGCGGCCCTAAGAGGTGGTGGCGGCGGTAAGGGAAGCCGGAGTGAGAGGCAGCGGAGCTGCGTGTGTGTTTTTATTATTATTATTTCTGATTAAAGAGGAATTCATCTCGTATCTGCCTCCTGCCAGGGGCCGAGGCGCCGCCATTGGGGTTAACGGTGCGGAAGAATACAAAAAAATTTCATTGAGGAGGATTATAAAAGTTACTAGCTGGAACATTAACAGAAGAGTAACTTGTAAAAAATGCAATATTACAATATTCACAAGGACGGCAGAGCGTGGTAAAGCTATAAAATTCAACATTAAAATCTTCCACAGCCTAGATAACCTAGTTAACAAACATGGTATTGGAACTACTTTCTGTTGGGGCTGAGGGATACGCAGCCGGGGGCGCCGATCGCCCCTCCGCAGCGGGCTGGGGGTGGGGCCGGGAGGTGGGCGGGGCCACCCGGGCTAGACCCGCCCCCCAGCTGCAGCCTGCTCCCCAGGAATATGGAGAGAATACCCAGCGAGCGTTGGTAATTGCCAAAGGAAGCATCTCAAAATCTAGGATAGGGCTGTACACTTTGTGTGTGTGTGTGTGTGTGTGTGTGTGTGTGTGTGTGTGTGTGTGTGTGTGTGTGTGTGTGTGTGTGTGTGTGTGTGTGTGTGTGAAGTGCTAATTAAAGCAGACAATTCAGCGTGGATTTCATCTTGCTGAATAGGATATACATCTAACTTCAGGTCGGGCCTATAAAAAGTATTAAGAAAGGATTGTATGTGTGTGTGAAAGTATGCATTCTGGGTGGGATGGGTGTGCATGTCCAGTATGTGTGTACCCAGAGTATGTATGTATGTGGATAGTTCCCGAGAACATATGCGTGGTATGTAAATGTGCATACAGGGCCCAGAGCTTTGGGGTGCAGAGTGTTTCTGTTTATATGATGTATGAGTGCCAAATTAGTCTGTTTGCAGGGTATATGTACATATGCATAGAATATATGTGTGGGTATGATATGTGTCTAGACAGCATAGAGATTTGTGAGTATATGTATGTGTCATGTATTCATGTACAGAATGTGCATGACATTGCAGGCATTATATATCTCTTGGAAAGATGTGTTTATAAAGAGGGTATATGTTTACATGGTTAAGTGTGCATGCATATGCAAGGTGTATATATCACAGGGCATTATGTGGTTGTGAACACAGGATGTTTCTGTGTGCAAATAGCATGCAAAGTACATCTTCTATGTGTGCAGAATACGTATTTATGCATAAGCTCTGGGGCAGTGTGCATAAATTTGAATGTGTGTGTTCAGAGAGTGTGTACATGTGTGTGGTGTGACTGTATTGTATGTAAGCAGAGTGGATGTTTCTGAATGTGTCCAAGTATTTCACGTATACACGACTTGTATATGTGAACAGAATTTATAAATGTGAAAGGTGTATATATATGTGTGTCTTACATGTGCATGAAAATTACAGACATTATGTGAGATGTCTGAGCATGTAAAGTGTGTGTGTCTGCAGGTGCAGACACAGAGCATCTGCTTCTGCCAGGCCCCCAAACACTTGCAGTGTGCTGGTTAACAGCACAGAGTCTGGAGACAGGCTGCCAGGGATTGAATGATGGCTTTGTCACGTACCATATGTATAATCTTGGACAAACTAAACTTCTGGCTGTTTTAGCTTCCATGTCTACAAAATGAGATTAGTAAACTCACCTACTTTATAGGGTTGTTTTGGGGATTAGATGAGTTAATACTTGTTGTGGTAGGAAAAATAATGACACCCCCCTCAAAGACCCCATCCTAATCCCCAAAACCTATGCCAAAAGGGATTTTGAAGATGTGATTTCATGAAGGGTCTTAAGATGAGAAGATTATCCTGGCTTATCTGAGCAGATCCAGTGTCATAACAAAGGTCTTATAAGAGGGAACACAGAAGCAGAGTCAAAGGAGATGTGAGAACAGAAGCAGAGATTGGAGTGATGTGTCCACAAGCCAAGGAATGACAGTGGATTCTAGAAAGTGGAAAAAGCGAAGAAACTGATTTCCCCCTCGACCCTCCAGAAGGAGCACAGCCCTGCTGACCTAGAGTTGTAGACTTCTGAACTCAAGAAATGTAAGGTAATAAATGTGGTATTTTAAACCACCAAGTTTATGATAATTTTTTACAGAAGCAATAGAAAACTAACAAACTTGTAAAGTGCTAACAACAGTGCAAAATATACAGCAAGTACCTTATAAATACTTGTTAAATAAATTCCTGCCCTGGCCTAGTGGCTCAGTTGGTTAAAGCATTGTCCCAATACACCAAGATTGCGGGTTCCATCCCCGGTCAGGGTACATATAAGAATCATATGCATAAGTGAGTGGAACAACAAATCAATGTTTCTCTCTCTCCCTCCCTTTCCTTCTCTCTCTCTAAAAATAAACTTTAAAAAAAGAAGAAAGAAAGTAAAATAAATTCCTTGGGGGTGATGCTTGAGGCCCTTCCGGGAGGCCTAGTTGGTTAGTCTGTTGCCAAATTTGCCATCCCCATCTAAGACTACCTCTGGCTACCTCGGGCCCTCCAAAATTCTGGATTCTGCCAGAGCCTGTGTTTTGCCAACATTAGAATGGACACATGGTGTGGAGGGGTATACACCCCCTCAATATCTGCCTGCTTCTTCCTTAATCATGTGCTGGGCTTGGAACCCATACCAGGGATCTAGGCCTGTGGCTGAGGGGATCGGGGACATGTTGACAATCTCTGAACCTTCCGTTTCACTGGCCCTTTGGCTCAGGCTTGGCAGGAAGACAAGGTTCTTGTGGGGTAGGGAAACTTGTGTGGGAAGTTGTTGCCTTGAGAGCCTGTGGAGTATAGACATGTCCTTATGCACAGAGAGCTATGCCAGACCCTTGGCCACACTCAGCCACAATATTAGCCACAGAACTCAAGCCACCGATAGGGAGAGTTCTTGTTCAAAGGCCATTGTTCTCCCCTTACCTCTCTACTTCTTTCACTGTCTTCGTCTCCAGCTTGGGACCTTTGGGTAATGCTCCTCCCACAGTTCCCAAATGGGGACAGCAACTTTGGTGACATTGCCATAAGACAATGGAATAAGTGTATTAATTTTCATTACAGTATCTTTAATTCTTACATATATGTGTGTGTGCGCACATGCACATGTATGTGATTGTGAGCATCAGTTTCTTCATCCACAAAAAGAGAATAGTAATCCTTTTCCGCCTTCCTCACTGGACATTAAGAGACCCAAAAGAGAATGCTACTCAATCATTTGGCATTGTTAATGCCTGGGGCCCTGGGCCATTTTCTCACATTTACTTGGAGAAAAGAAGCCACTCTGGTTATTCTCCGTCATGGGCAGTGCAGGGGTATAAGTAGAAAGGGCAGGTCACAAGGAATCTGAAGTTCCATTGCTAATGGAGATATTCATTTCTTCTCATTGTGGAAGAGGACACAGGAAGTTTTCCCCCAAGGGCATCTGCTCTCGGGCTGTGCAGATGTGTTTAGGTCCTCACTATACATACATGTACATAGGTCCACATCATACAGGACAGTGTGCACTCATGGTAGGCCCCCAAAGGGTGTGATAGAGCATTGTGGGATGTGCCAGTCAGGGGTACAAAAATAGATTGTGAAGTTCTCTGTGAATTGAGCTGGTCAAGCGCCAAACTGTGGAGTTAGAATACCCAGGTAAGGATCTTAGCTCCACCACTTCCTGGCCAATAGAACTCTGGGCAACTTAACCTCTTTGCCTCAGCTTCCTCATCTGTAAAATGGGATAATAATGGTGTCTAATTCATAAGGTTATTGTGAGTTTTAGATTTGATCTACTTATTTATTTTTAGAGAGAGAGGAAGGAAAGGAGAAAGAGAGGAAGAGAAACATCAGTGTGTGGTTGCCTCTTGCATACCTCCTACGGGAGACCTGGCCTGCAACACAGGCTTGTGCCCTGACTGAGAATCGAACCAGTGACCCTTTGGTTTGCTGGTCGGCACTCAGTCTACTGATCCACACCAGCCAGGGCAATTACTATGAGTTTTAAATGTGATGTGAAAATATTTATCACAGTGCCTGGCACATAAGTTCCCAAAAAGCATTGTTGTTGACAACGATGATGGTATTAGCATCATTATTCCTTCCCTTCTAGGAGGAAGCATGTGGTGCAGTGGCCTGTGAGCCAGAGGGACCTGGTTAAAATCGAAGCCCCACCACTCACCAGTTGTATGAACTTGAGCAACTATGTAACTTTAATCCAAATGAGCCTCAGCTTTCTCATCTGTATAATTTCATCAGTGGTATCTACCTCAAAGGGGCCCCCATGAGGATCAGAGTTATAAATATGTGATCCAAAAGCCATAGCTGGTCTATAGCTGGGTTTGCTTGGCCTATACTCTAAACATGTAAACCATGCAGTTAGCACAAAAGTCAAGACATACCCATGGCTATACAGGGAAAATAAGTCTTACTTCCACCGTGCACCCTTCCTTGAGGCAACTACTATTTCCAGTTTCTAGTACATCTTCCCAGAGGTAGTCTACGCCAGCACAAATGTGGCGTGTATGTATGCATGCGTCTCTTTTTCTCTCTATAAGTGGTACCTTACACACTGTTCCATGCCTTTTTTTCCCCCACTTAATTCACCTTGGAGATCTTTCCATTTCTATATATGAAGATTCATTTCATATGTAAATGTCATAAGTGTTTTAACCAGGCTCCTACCAGTGGACGTTTAGATTCCTTCTGATCTGCAAAGCTGCAGTGACCACCCCCGCACATCTCCATTTGATCATCTGCCTAGTGAGGTTTAAACAATTTTTTAAAAATTATTTCCAATGAATTTCAAACAAAGACCAAGATTCCTGGTTGCTCTTTTAAAAATCAGACAACCTGGCATCACTGGTCCCCGTTTGTACATGGCTATCGAAACCTCTAGAGAGTCCCTGCCCTCTTGCGTTGTCCCAGAAGCCAATCTGTGTTGTCTTCCCAACCCTTCCTGCCCTCACAGACATCAGTATTTAGCATCTGGTAGCCAAGCAATACTCAAGAGATGCTATTGTGACTCCTCCATGGGGAATTACTCATCTATAGTTTTTAGAAGGAGCCTGTTTGGCTCACACGCATGTGGGTGGGTTGTGTTGTAACATGGAGGGAACCGGTGGTTCAAATGGGAAGAGGAGCCATGCTCACAGGCTCCCCACTCACACTCACAGGCCATCTACACCCCTGGAAGAAGGGAGGGAATGCTTTCATATGCATCCTGCTCCATTGAATGAGACAAAGACTAACCTGCTGGAGAGACCTGTGCTGGCCAATCCAGTAGCCATTAGCCACAATTAAATGATCAAGCCAAATGAACTTAAATTTAAATGCATGAATAAAATTAAAATCCAGTTCCTCAGTCACATTTGCTACATTTGGAGTGCTCGGTTGCCACATGTGGCTAGTGGCCACCATATTGAACAGTACAGAGAGAGAATATTCACACCATCACACAAAGCTCTGTAGGACAGTGGTGCTCCAGACAGCAGTCCGTGGAGGCAGAGACTGGGCATCTATTGCCCACCACTGTAATTCCCATGGCAAGCCGAGAGCTGACACAGAGAAGGCACTCGGTAATTGTCGTTGAATTAATACTGAGGAATGAATGACTCAGCTAACCAACAGCCCACAAGAGACATAGTCACAGGCTACTCCTTCACAGCAAAGCATCATTGAAGCAGGCTTTTGAGGGGAAACTGAGGATAAGCTAGGAGACTTTAATATAATGCTACAGCTTGGCTGCCCTCAGGGAGGCCAGCAGGGTCACCCCTAAGACTAAGGCCTGAGAAGGAAGTAGTCACCCATGGGCTGCTTTTTGAGTCAGAAACCTATGTTCTGAACATTGTTGCTGTTACTTTTTGTGAAGTCTCCCTCCTTAGAATCTGAACAAACCCCCTTCTAAAACATCTTAGTATCTGTGGGCCTGAACTAGGGAGAACTCATGAACCCCTGGGGGTCAGTGTGGAGCAAGTGAGGTTCTTCTAGCAGCTTGGTGGGGCAGCTGAGACCTTGCTGGTTACAGGCAACCCCCCTACCTAAGCCAGAAGTTGTTCCAGAGGCTGTGGTACCTGAACTATTCCTACCCAAGCTGAATGTATGTGCTGAGAGAGAGCAGGGAGAGGACAAGCAGAGGGCTGAGAATCTATGTGAGAATATTGAGAGGACAGTGTGTACCTGCACACCTGTGTTTGAAATGCGTGTATATTCCTATATGTACTGGGGGCTGTGTGTGCATCTGTATGTATCGGAGGCTGTGTGTGTGGTAACAAGCTGTGTATGTATTAGGGATTGTGTGGTACAAGGGGGGCTATGTGTACAGAGGGATTGGCTACATGAGTGTGATTAGACTTGTACGGGGTATGCATTGGGGGCTGTGTGTGCTATATAAGTGGTAGGGGGCTGTGAGTATATTGGGGGCTGTGTGCGTGTGTGATATGTGTGGTGGAGGCTTGTGGTGTGCGCGCGGCTATGCATGGGTGTTGTGGGTTGCATGTATGTGTGTCTGTAGTGTGTGATGGGCACGAACATGTGCCTAGCGTGGCCCTTTTCCACTTCCTCAAACTCCTGGATGTGGGCCTGAGCTGACCTCTGGAATCAACCTGGAGATCCCCACTGTGGAAGACTTCCTCAGTCCAAGAGGGGGGCTCCAGCTGTCCTGTCACAAATGGCCCTTGTTGCTTCTTGGTTCTGTCATGGAAACGGGGATGCTGGGTGGGAAGAAAGCAAAAACCCAGAGAGATGGGCACTGAGATGGAGACAGAAGATACAGAGAGAAGGATGACTTGCCCACCTCCTGGAAACCAGGTTGGACGTGGGGGAGGAAAAGAGAAAAGAAGAGAGGATGAGAGGGGAAGGGAGGGAAGGGAAGGGAAGGGAAGGGAAGGGAAGGGAAGGGAAGGGAAGGGAAGGGAAGGGAAGGGAAGGGAAGGGAAGGGAAGGGAAGGGAGGGAAAGGGAGGGGAAGGGAAAAGAGGGCATGTTACGGGGGAGGGGAAAAGCAGAGAGAGAGAGAGAGATGGATGGATGGATGGGGAGTGGGAGAACAGAGAGAGAAGTGGGAGAACACAGTGACAGCAGATCAAAGGCCAGAGACGGCCCGCGATGTGGGGTGGGGGTGGGGAGAAGGGGAGAAGGGAGGGGGCTTGGCGGGTGGGGGGGGGCTTGGCGGGGGAATTGCCGGGCGGGTGCTCCGGCGCTCCGAGCCGCGCGGCTCCCCGGGGAGACGGCAGACACTTTGCGGAGATGTTACTCCGGAGTTGGAGACGATGATAAATATGATAATTTGTATAAAATCTGAATGGGTCTTGTTTTCAGGGAGAATGCCTCGGATGATGAATGGGCCCGGCTCTCAGATAGATGGCTGATAAAAAGTGTATTGGATTGTTGAGAGCGATTTTAATTCTCATTCTGTACCTGCAGATGCCGCGGCCGCCGCGCCCGGCCTCCTCCCTCCTGCCCGTGGCGCGGGCGGCCGGCGGCCCGGCCGGCCTCGGTGGCTCAGGAGGCTTCTGAAATGACTCTAATTACAGAGTTATTAATTTTAAGAGGAGGGTGAGCGGGGGGTTTATGATTATTAATCGAGCGCTGGCGCTCGGCAGGCGGGGCGAGCCGCGGGCAAGCCTGCTTGGAGCGCGGAGTACTCGGACTACTCTCGGGCCCCGGGGCAGCTCCAAGCCCCGTGGGCTACGCGGTGGCGGCGGCCAGGCGTGCTTTGGACGCAAACTGGGGGTCCCAAGCCCTCCTGTGCGCATTCCACACCCCTCACCCCTCCTCCCAATTCGACCAGACCGTTCAACCTCTGGCCTGGCCAGTGCGTGGGCGCCGCGGAGCTTTCGGTTCTGTGCCCAAGAGACAAGTGGGTCAGAAACCCCAGGACCCAGAAGCACTGCTGTACCGCAGGCAGGAAGCGCGCCCTCCCAGCTCCCACAGGTGTTGAGGAGTGCCCGGGAACCCTCGACTGACTCAGTGCAAGATCTTGTCGAGGCATGCCACATTAACAGTGACATTTACGGGGGACCCTAGTGTGTGCCAGGCACGGTGCTGGGCGCTCTAGCGCTCCAATTTCCCTATAGAGAAGGGACGAACCTTCCACTTCTCAGATGAGAAAATTTAGAGTTACTTGTCCCTGGGAGGGGCTATATTTGCTTCAGGCACTCCCAACCAGACCTTTCCTGGAGGAAGAGCTGGGGGGGGGAGGTGTGGAGAGAAGGGGACAGCAAGAGAGAGAGATCCTCTGTAATTTACATCCACCCAGTCACCTTCATCCTGCTGTCTTGTCTGAATGATCTGGCGGATTGCCTAACACCCTGTCCATCTCGAAGGAAGATTTTTGAAAGGCTAGGCTGCAAACCAGGAAGGCAGGCACTTAAAAGAAGTCCGTGAATGGTTTTGCTCCATGGTGCTGGCACTTTGGAATATCTGCCTGGCTACTGTGACTGTTTTATATTTGATTTCATTTCATTTTACTTTATTTTATTGAGAGGGGATGGGAAGGAGAGGGAGAGAAACATGGATGTGAAACATTGACTGTTTGCCTTGTCCAAGCACCTGTACTGGGGACAAAGCCCACAACACAGCATGTACCCTGACCAGGAATGGGACGGGTGACCTCTCCGTTTGCAGGATACTGCCCATCTAACTAAGCCATGCCAGCCAGGGCTACAGTGACTCTTTTAAAGAACTCACAGGTTATTTAGAAAAGGCCATTCTGTGTAGAATTGGTTAGATTCCAGTCAAAATGAAATCCCACCAAATACAGGCCTGAACCCCTCCTCCCATACATACATAATCATTCCTGCCCCATCTACCTGGATGGGTTAAAGGAAGCCACAGGCACAGATCATTCCAGAACTTCTTCAACTTCTGTCTTTTGACAAAGATAACTCCTGCCTAAAGAGTTGGGGTTGGGGGTGGGGAGAAAAAGACTCTGCTGGCTAGAGAAAGGAGGGACTGGCTGTAGGGTGGCTCCAGCATATAAGGAAGCGGAAGGCAGCTCTCGAGCCATAGGGAGGTCAGCTCTGAGAACTGCCTGTTGTGTGGACCCAGGGAAGCCGGAAGAGAAGGTGGGCTCATGAGTAGAGTCCTCTGTGCTTATCCACAGTGCCCAGGGCACGTTGGCCCAGCTCATGGGGATCTGTATGCAGCAACTCAGGTCAGACCTGAATGTGGCTCATCAGAGTCAGTCAAGGGAATTCTTGTCCATGGCTGGCATTGAGGAGCAGGGTCCACCAAGGCCTGATCAGAAGCTGAGCCCAGCTGAGGTGAGGCAGGGAGTGGACCCCCTTCCACACACATGGGGTCTGCAGGCCTGGAAGCTGGAAGAGCTTGATGCTCATGGAGAGGGACAAGGCCTGCCTGGAAAAATATCAGGGTATCCCAATGGAAAGGACAGCTCATAGGCCGGGGCTCTGACCTTCCTGCAGGGCTGGTGAGGGCTAGTAGCTCTAAAGCCTTACAGCCTTCTGGCTGGTCACAGGGCTCAGGTCTGAGTTTTCAGATTAGAGGCCCTGCACAGAGAAGAGAGATGGGCATGGAGGCAGAGAAAGGGGACTGGTGTGAAGATCTGGAAGAGAGAGGGGAGGAGGGCTCCTGGGTTTTACCAAATAAATGTCCCAAAGGAGTGAGTCCCTTTGGGCCCACCCAAACTCTGAGCCACATCCCGTGTCTTTTTCTCCTTGTGACTCCCTTTTGGGCACTAGGAATATCTAGTATAGCATGTGCTTAAGAATGTAAGTTATGAAGGCAGTAACTGGGTACAAATCCTACCTTTGCCACCTACTGGCTATGTGATTGTGGACAAGGTATTAAAACTCTTTGTGCCTCAGTTTGCTCATCTTTAAAATGGGGTTAATAATAGGTGAGGATTGATGGAATTAATATGTGTGCTGACATGCAGTAAGCCCTCAGATGTGTTACTTGTTTTGTTGTGGTTCTCATTAACCTTGCTCCAGCTGGGCACCTGGCCTTCCCTCTGGACTGACTTCTCCAGAGTATCTCTATTTTATTGCTATTTGTACCTCTGACCTCCTGTGCCTGCTCAGGATACAGTGCTTAATCAGTGTATACAGAGGTACAGGCCTGGAGGTGGCAGGGGGAATGAACTAATCTAGCCAAATACCTACATGCCAGAGGTCATTATATCCCTTGTTTATTACTACCCAGTTCCAAAAGGCAGATATTCTTGTCCCCATTTTACAGATGACACTTAGGCACAGTGAATTCAAGGGATGTGGCCAAGGTCTCATAACTGGCATGTTTTAGATTTGAGAAAGGTGGGATCTACCTCAGGACTACCTGGCTCCATTTTCCACTCTCAGGGTGCTGCTTTCTTTGCCTTGGGGTTAGTGAGAAGTTATCCCCTTCTGTGGTGCATGTTCCCCTGCCTTTACCAGGGGAGAAAGTGTTGCCTCCAGGCATTAGATGCGGGTTTCCACTTTTGTCAACTGTGGGGGGGGGTACCAAGAGAGGGGAGTGGAGAGTGAAGGGAGGGTCAGGGCTGAGACTGTCACCCAGAAGCCTAGATGGACATTAATTTACCATCTCATCCGAGAACACACACACACACGCGCGTGAGTGCACACACACACACAAAACCTGTGACCTACTCCTGACCATCCCACCTCCACCTCTCACTTTCACCCTGTCTCCCTCAGACTTTTTTGTTTCAAGACCCCCCCATCCACTCTTGCTGAGCCTGCTTTCCCAGTCTTCACTGCTCTGTCCACCTCCAGTGCACTGTCCTCACCTCCCGAGGGGTCTTTTCTCACCAAATCAGATATTTTCTCTTCTCTACTTAAAATCCTTCAAGTGGCATCCCAGGGCCTAAAGCAGCAAATCAAAACTCCTTACCAAAAGTGCTCCTGGATCTTGGCCTTGCCCACCTCCCAGCCTTATTTCCTTTGCCTCAGCCCAAGCCCTCATGTTGGCTTCACAGAATCCTTTGCAGTTCCCAGACTTGTCCCTCCCCATGACTTCGCTCCTTATCTCCTTCTGCCTGGGAATACTCATACTTTACCCAGCTATCCTCTGTATGTAGTGCACATCAATCATCTTACAAGACCCCATCCCCATTATGAAGCATTCTCTACTCCCCCAGTTGTGCTTCCCTGTGTCCCAGGCACCCTTCAGCCAGTATCTTGCACACTTCCTTGGTTTATAGCTCTCTCTTTGCCACCAGGTAATGCCAAGGAGGCTTGGAAGCAGGGCCAGTGTCTGATTTACCTCTGTACCTCCAGTGTCCATCACGGAGTTGATCCAGGTTTATGGACTGACGCTGGTGCCCTCGCATCTGGCCCAGCGTGGTCATTGTCTTCCCAATTTCCCCAGCCCGAAGGATTCTGATCTAGACATCAGTTTCATCCTGTCTCCCTGCAAAAGTAGAAATTGACTGAGCTGCCTGTCTCCTTCCTGGAGGGCTTTTCCCTTCTGTTCTCCTCCAGTCCAGCTCTGCCTCGGACCTGGCCCCTAGACAGGGGAGGGAAGGGAAGGAGGGAGCAGAAGAAAGAAGTGGGTTGTTCATTGCCTTACAAGTCCCAAAGATTGGAAAATTTGGGGGCCTTCGTCATCCCAGGGGCTGCTTGGTGGGTGCGGGAGACTTCTTCTCACTGCACACAAGCTTCCAAAGGTTTTGTTGGGGTCTCAGTCTCCAGCCTGGCATTCTGGGGACGCCTTCGACCTCTTCAGATCGGAGAGGAGACGCTCCCTATCACCCTGACTCCTTCCTTTCCCTCTGGCCGGAGTTTCCATATTTCATTAGTCCTCTCTGCATGTCTTCTGCACCGCCCCCGCCGCCCCCTCTCCCACTCCTTTCTCTTCTTCCCTTTCTTCCTTCCTAGTCTCCAGCCCAGGCAGCCCAGCGTCGGGGTGTGGGGGGACCGACCCCTAGAACAAGCAGAATCTGCGCTGAGTTCCTCTGTCGCCGCGGAGAGGCGGTTCAGGAAATGCGCCCTCCGCTGGCGCCCAGTTGCGGTTCTCGCTGCGTTACTTTTTTTTTTCCCTCTCTCTCTCTCTCTCTCTCACGGCTTTGGGATCTGCAAGGGGGACGGGGTTGGGGGAGGAGAGTCCTAGCCCCTTCAACAGAGCTGGATGACGTTGGGGTGGGGTCCTATTCGGCGGGATGCTGTGTGGTCTGTACCAAGGAAGCCCAAGTCTGTCCTCCCCGGTCCCCGCCTCCCTCCGCTCCAGAGCAGGAGGTCCCAGGTACCCAGTACGTGCCCAGGAGAGAGCCTTGCGTCTTATATCTATCTGTCCATCCCCTTCCCAGTCCGCGATCCAGGATGACACCCCCCACACAAACACCATTCCTTTCAGGGACAGATAGTCCTGTGCGCCCCGCACCCAGGAACTTAACTCGAGTCCGGTTCTGCGCAGGACGGGGCCTACAGCCCCGCGCGAGCAGCCTGTGCTCCCGCCTGGGCCTCCAGCGTCTGCGGCCCTGGAGCCCTGGCGCCGGAGCCCTGGCCGCCGCGGGGCGCGCTCTCACTGCTGAGCTTCGCGGGGGAGTTTTTGGTAGAAAAAAACAAAAGCGTTTGCTCTTTTGGATTTTTTAAATTTTTCTTTATTCTTTTGTCCCTTCCTTAATCTCCCTCCACAGTCTTCTCCTCGAACTTCTCTTTCCCCCTCCTTGTTTTCTCTTTCTTTTCGTTCGCTTTTCTTTCTCCCCCACTCTCTGTCTCTCTCCTGTCCACCTTTTTCTGTATCTCCCTCTTCTGTTTTGGCCCCTTCTTTGCCTTTGGGTCCCTTTCTTTCTTTGGTTCTCTCTTCCAGGAACAGTCACTGTTCCTGGGCTAGGGTTACTCTATCTCCCTGAATCATTTTTCCTGACCCCGCCGCCACATTCTCGCTTTTTCGTTCGAGAGGCCCCAGTCTGGCGGGCTCGGTCCGGCTCCCCGCCGCCGCCGCAGTGATTTATTCACCTCACCGGGCGGAATCAGGTGCTGAACCGAGCCCCGGAACGAGGGAGCAGATTTCTCCCAGGAAGGGCTTTATGAACTAAACGACACTAATTCCAGGGTGGGGGGACGCGCCGCTGGTGGAGGGGAGGCACGCTGGGCGGCCCGAGCGCGCCAGGCCTGGGGAGAGGCCGGGGCCGGGCCACGGTCCTCCCAGGCCGCCTCCCTGAGCCTCTCGCCCTGGCTGTCGCCTTTCCCTGGGAACTTTCCTGTCTGAGTTAACTATTAACTGCTGGCGAGAGGCAATTTTCTTCGGAATTTCAGCGATTTCCTTTTTGCGGTGGAGGCAGATTAACATGCAAATTGTGAGATGCTCGGCTTGAGTCTGCGCGCGGCGAGGATGCCTCTGCCCCTCTAAATAGTGTCCTTCGCAACGGCGGAAAACTACAGTCCCGGCCACCCCCCCACCCCACCCCCCACCCCCGCTTGCCGGCGCAGAAAGCCGTGACCAAGCCGGTGTCGGGCGGGTGCCCGGAGTGAAGGTGGAAAAAGCCGAGCGCTGGTGCTTGGGGGCGGGGTTGAGGGAGAGAGGCTAACCCGGGCAAGCCCGGGGGACCGGCGGGGACACGACCACCGAGGAGCCCGCGACCAGTACAGCCTGGTGCCCACTCGGAGACCTGCACACGGGAACGCTCGTGGAGGCATTGGCAAACTCGGGGGAAAGTCTTTCCCGCCTGCAGAGCCCCCAGACTGCCCCCACGTCCTCCCTCTTCGCCACTACCGAGCGCACCCCACACACAGGCACCCGCGCCCTGCTGTGACTTGTGAGCGCTGCAAACTTTGTCAAACTTGAGCCGCTGGTCACAAACTCCTTGCCTTTTTCTCCTTTCCTCTCTTGCCCGGCGGGCTCTTTCTAGAGCAGGACGGGAAGGGGTTCTCAGCCTCCGGACCTGAGAAAGGACAATTTCCAAAAGCCGGGACATTAGTTCCTGGAGGTCCGACCCGCTGCGGGTCAGCCAAAGCGCTCCACGGCGGAAGGCGCTAATGGTTGCTGCGGCGAGGCTCGTCAGGGCCCTGGCCAGCCGCTCCACGGCTTCCACGGCCGGGCATTCCCAGGGCGCCCGTCCCGGCCCCTCACTACTGTGTCGCCAATTCAGGGCTGCCACCCCCACTACGAGCCAGCCGCCTTCTCCGCATTCTGTCTTTCTGGTTTATTTCCCCGCTGGCCCTCACCCGAGTTAGCTCTCTCTCCGTCCTCCTCGCCGGCTCCGTCTCTGGCGGGGCTGCCTCTGTCTCTCTGTCTCTCCCTGTGTCTCTGTCTCTCTTGTTTGTTTCAGCGCGCGGACACTGATTGCGCCTTATGAAGTTCTAACTGGTTTTGTGTCAGGAAGATCCTTCTCGCTGCTACCCAGCCTGGCGTGACGGATTAAACATCAACTAGTTAAATAAAAATTAATATCAACTGCCTCCTAACTTCTAATGTCATGTTGTTTATAACTAATGAACTGATTAGGGGATAAACACATCACGGAGACATTCGGCTCCCTTGCCTGGGCTCCGCCGCCGCCCAGCGCCCATTCCCCAGCATGGCCTGCTGGCTGCCAGGCCGGGAGAATGGGGCAGGAAGCTGCCATCTCCCCAGGGCTGGCTCTGCTGCCTGCCTTGGTCTCTTTCCCTCTCTTCCTCTCTCCCCTCCCTCTGTACATTTCCTTGTCCCTTCTTTCCTTCTTTCTTCCATCTTCTTTACTTCTTTCTGTTCATTCTTCTCATTCTTTTCTGTCCTCGGCTTCTCACGCTGTCCCTGGTGTTTTTCTCTCTCCCTCCCTATCCATCCCCAAGTGGGTCACTGCCTCTCTGTCCCCCACTTCTTCACCCTCATTTGGGCTCATTCCTCCCCCAGTACAGGGCGCAATGATTAAAAGCATCCATGTGACCGGGCTGCCACCCCGCTGTACAGCAAGAGGCTGCAAGTCCCCCTCAGCGCCTTGTGGAAGGCTGACATCTCCTCCCCAGCCATTTCGGAGAAGGGACAGACCTGGAATAAGTGGGGTTGTGTTTTGTATCTCCCCTCTATTCAATCTGGAAAATGCAGAGGGGAAAAATGTAATTTTTAAAACTTTTACCTTTTCTCTTGTCCCAGAAGCAATTAATACAAGTTCAAGTGCTAAATTTAATTTTCAAGGAAAGGAAAAGTGCTCTGGTGTCCTTCCTCCAGGGGCTTCAGAGCATTCTCCACACCAGCCAGCTCACCAGCCAGTCCCAGCCCGACCTGAGCAGCCAGCCTCCTGCAGGGCCCTTTCCCTAAAGACACTCAAACCAAATCGCAATTGTCATCATGACAAGAATAAGGCAGGAAAGCGAGTAATTACAGACCTGGCCTTGGTGATTTTTTTTTCCCCTAAGAAGCCACAACATTTAAACTTGGTTTGCCCTGGACCGCAGGGTCTGACAAGACAATAACAACAGAAAAAGCTTTTAAAACCAATTTAGCCCACGTGAAAATGTAATTCTAATGAAGAATCAATAGGCTGGTGGATCATTTTTCCTGGGACTCCTTGGAGAACTCGAGAGAGACTCTCAATCAATGGGGCAGGCAGTGAGCAAAAGGGCCTGAGAGACAGTGTGGGACAGGGGAGAGGGCCGAGGACAAAGAGAAGCAGAGCCTGAGGGAGGAGGGCAGAGGGAGGCTGAGGTACGGAGCCGAGCCCTCTGACTGGCGTCCCTTTGCAGGCTTCCGGAGTCCCAGAGGCTCCAACTATATCAGAGCCAAGAGCTGAAAAAGCTCCTTCCTCCTCTTGGTCCCTCTGGTATGCGACAGGCTGCTTAGCACAATGGCCTCAGCTGCCTTCCCCTGGGCCTAGGCCCCAGCCCTGGCACGGCCCCAACCCTGGGCCCTGTGTTCAGGTAACTGTGACGAGCTGGCCCAGGAGCAGGCAGGGACACTGAGTCGAGGGCGTGTGTGTGTGTGTGTGTGTGTGTGTGTGTGTGTGTGTCTGCAGTTCAAAACACCTGGTTCCCCTATGGGCACCTCACTGCTGTCTGTGTGTGTGAGAGAGAGAGACAGAGAGAAACTTTGGGTCTCAGTTCCCCTCTCTGATAATGTAGGAGCAAGGGCAACGAATGTGGCTGTGGTCACACTTTACATGGTATGAATCACTTGCACTGAAGTTATCTTGTGAGAAGCCTGTGAGAAAGACAAGGATTATTACCACTATTTTAGAGAAGAGGTTAACGAAGGCACAAAAGCTGCACGGAGAAGGTATGACTCAGGGAGTCATGGCCCTTGGGTGTGGTTGGGTGGGGTTCTGAGTTGGTGACAGAGAGGCTACCTATGTGTGTGAACATCTCACATGTGTGTAATGAAGTGCCCACATGAGAGTGTGATTTTTGTATGTGCTCTCCTTTCTTGTCCTTAGGGATGTTGCTCTGTGTGTAAGTAAAAGAAAAAAATGTTTGCTGCTAAGTTTTTGTGTTCTTAGATTGGAAAATCACTGTTTATCTTTAAAAAGGGAAAAAAGAAAAAACACTGGCAAAGTCTGATGTTTTATCTCACAAACAATGGTAAGGTGGTAACTTGGCCATGATTTGCCTGAAAGATTAGAAATTCATGTTCCTGTAAGGAAGATTTAAAATTTTTAAGTTGGGAAACAAGGACGTAGGTTTTGCCTCTGGGCACCTGTGCCCCTCCAGCTTCCTGTCCCCAGTTGCACAATTTTTCTAGAACCTCAGCTGAAGTGGATGGGACTTACTGTGAAGAACTTCCAGGTACTAACCTAAGTTGGGGATTACCCAGCAATTTCCCTGACAGCCTCTCGGTGGTACTCAGCACCTGTGAGCAAGGCTGGGTGAGAGTGGGAGGCCCAGAACAAGCGGGAAGGGGCATGAAGTGGGGCAAATGGGAAAGGGCTAGGTACCTGGAGGGGAGGGGTGGGAGCTGTAGTACTGGAGAGGTGTCTGGGTGTGTAAGAAGTAGGAGTACAAGAGTGTGCATGTGAGACCGTGGTGGGTAAGCGGTCTGAAGGAGAATTTGTGACAAAGGTGTGAGAGGTGTAAATTCTAGATCGAAAAGGCACAATGTGGGAAAAAGCTAAAGTTAACCTCAGCTAAAGTGAATCTTTGATAAGAGAAGTTTGGACAAGGTGTGCACCTGAGAGTCCAAGAGATGGCCAGAGGACCACATTGATGGAGTGGCCCGAGCGAGAGGTCATGTGAGTGTGGCAGGACTTGGGGAGGTTCCGGTCTTTTCGCCTGTTCCCTGGGGTTCTTATCGCCTCCGTAAAACAAGGAAACCAGGACTTTTCCTTTTATTCTGAGTTATTGTTCTGTGTGTATGTGTTTTAATCTGGAGCAGGAGAGCTTCTGAGGGACTTAGTAAGCAGATCCACAATGTGTTGGTGACAGGGACCTCCAGGGAGCAACTGGGTGGACGCGCAAAGTTAGAGAACGTGGAGCAGGATCTTGGAAACTGAGGCTAAGACCCGGAATCCTGCGGCGGGTGCGGAAACTGGTGATAGAGAAAATAGGATGGGGATAGTGCTGTGAGTCACCGGGGAGGAGAACCTCACAAAACTGGGGAGTGCGTAAGAGTGAAGACGCCCCTGCGTTCCAGGCTGTTGATCGTAGGGGAGCGCTTATCACAGTGAAGAGGGGGTGGGTGAGAGGGTGCCTGCGTCTGGGCTGGGGATACGGTTTTTGGGTGCCTCTTGCAGCGCAGGAGCCGCTTGCCTGAGGCTGGCTCCGGGCCTGGGGGCGTGTGTGCGCCTGTGCGCTGGACGAGAGCCGGGGGCTCCCCCGCGCGTGGCTGTGCCTCAGCGCTGCCGGGTGTCTGAGCGCGGGCGCGAGCGGAGCGCACAGCCGAGGCGGCGGGCAGCTTGGGTTATCTGAGCCGCTCGGTCTTGGGTGGCTGCGCCCAGATCTCGGGGCGGCGGCGGCAAAGGCTAGACGCGCTGTCGGGTCGCGGAGGAGTGGGGAAGCGAGACCCAGTCCCAGACAGCAGCGGCGGGGAGCAGAGCATGGAACAGCACACAGGCCCGGCAGGTGAGAGCCAGAAGGACCCGTCAGCGCCACAGACGAGGGGGGTGGCTGAGCGGGATGGGGCGGCCAAGCCAAGGGCGGACTTCACTTCCCTTTCTCTATGTGCTTACCTGGCGGAGCCACTGTGACGGCGGGGAACGGGGTTCTGTGGCCCCTTCCCACCACTGGGGCCTCCTGGGCCTTCCCTCCCAGTGTCCTCTAAATCTACTTAAAACTTTCCACCCAGAAACGTGAGTTACAACTTCTCTTGGTCTCTTTACGGAACCTGGCATTTCCTTTCTGTTATGCATTTAGGACTCTTTCTACTGTCCCTCAGTTTATAAATATTTTGCACAACTTTCTCTAAGTTGAGAGCACTGGGAAGGTATTAATTTCTAGCGGGAACTGTGTGTGGGTGTGGGTGCATGTGTGCTAGTGGGTGGGGACATGGTGTGTGCACGTGTGTGAGGTCTTGTGTATTTGAGTAAGAGCCAAAGTGTAAGCGCTGTTGTACGCGCCCAACACGTGTGGAGAGAGGGCTCGGCCCCTCCCCCCAAATAAACAATTCCAGGGAGGCCTGGGATAAGGGGAAAGACGGCAGGCCCCAGGGGACCCAGGTGCCCAGAATGCGGACTGTTTACCCAAAAAGCTAAGGTTGTGGAGGGCTTCTCTTTCTCTCTCTTTCCTTTCCTCTCCCTCTCCTCGGGGCCTGCCGACTCAGCTCTGTCCCCCCACTCGGTGCCCTGGTGCAGGGCAGGGCACCTAGGGACCCGAGTGTAGTTTTGGATTAGTGGGGAGGGAGAAGTTCGGATCAGGTTTCCAAGAATTTTCCAAATAATCCCACAGAGGTCAAGGGCTAACTCCACGTGCCCCGCCTTTTTGCCTCACTCCTCCCTTTCCTCAAATCTCCTTCCTCCCCTCCCTTCCTCACTCCCCCCACCAACTCAGGTTCTAGTTCTTTCAGCTGATAATGCAGGTTGACCCCTCAGCACCGCCCTTCCTCTAGGTTCTCGGCCCAGTCCTTGGGCAATCTCCCTCCATTTCCCCTCGGGGGGCCTTGTCCCCACGGGGGATCCTGGGCCCCCAGGAGTGTCAACTGTGGCCTCCTGGGCTTTTAGGGCTCTGGGCCACCCCTCCGCACCAGAGGTTTAAGTAGGGAGATCAATAGCAAACAGTTGTAATGATCTAATTAATTATGGCAAAATTAAAAGCGAGTACAAAATCAATCTCTGATGGTGTTGAAGATGGAATTCAATTGAGAGCCCATCTGTGCACCCCCTCGACCGTATAAATATGCAGCCCAAGGACAGACCTAATGGCTGGGCCTTCCTGGGAACCTGTCTCCCCCTCTCTTCCTCTCCGCAAGGGCTTCTCTCTCCCTCACTCTGGATCTATGCTGCCTCCTGCCCCCATCCCTCCTTCCTTCCTTGACCGGTCTGCTCAGGCTCCCGACACTCCCACTTTGCCATTTTCCCTCTTGCAAGGCGGCTCTCCCTGCCTTGCAGGCCTGAGGTGCGTGGACCTGGTTCCCAGTCCCGGCAAGTCTCCCAGAGGAGGAAGCCTGGCCCCTTCCACAGCGCCTCGGGAAGGAGAAGGCAGAGCGGTGAGGGCATCCTTGACCGCCTGTCAGGGTCTTCATCCCAAGTTTCCTGGCGCTCGCGACTTTCCAGAAGGGACGGGGCGCTTACCCAGTAGCAGCTCTCCCGGGCGTGCGCGGCAGAGCGGCCAGGATGACTAGCTGCGCACTGCATTCCCTTTCCCTTCCCTTCCCCCCAACCCCCCGTGTTTTTATCGCACCCCCGCCAGTCGCGGTTTGGGGAAGGGTGGGGAGGAGCTGCGGAACTGGGCCGGAGGAGAGAGAGACTTTCTGCGAGAAGGAAACCGCTGTTCCCTTTGAGGCTGCCCCACCGAGCTCTGGAGTCCTACGCCCTCAGAGCTGCCTTCTCTCTTTCTCTTTCAATCGCCCCTTCCCGCTCCTCTGCCCCTCACTTCTCTCTTACACACATCTGGCTGGGCACAGCTCCGCGGTGGGGGGGCCGTGTCCCCCAGGCGGGGCGCCACACCCCTTTCGGCCCCGTCCGGCTAGTTCAAAATGACAATGACACACGCGAGCGAGCGAGCGTGCCTGGCAGATGCCCTGGCGCAACCGCCGCAGCCGGGTTTGCGAAGGATGCGGGTTTTATTTAGTGACGCTGAGCCGCTTCCAGAGTAGCGAAAACCAAAAGGAAAACGGGGAGGGAAGGGAGAGGGGAAGAGAATCAGCAACTAGGTCAATTACGGTCTCTGGCCATCACCACCTCTAGCCCCAGAACCATAAAAACCAGATCTTTATTTGATGTCTTCCCTTTTATTCTTCTGGCCTGTCCCAGCGGCTCCCTGTCGCTGGTCCCTTGCCTCTCCCTCCAGGGGCTTTGGGCCCACTCCCTGGCCCGCACTGAGTTCCCATGGTTCTTTCTGCCCTCTGAGACCCCTTTCACTCCTTGGCCCTGCCACGGAGCCCTCAGAGCCTGCGGGAGACACAGCCCGACGCCTCACCTCCCTCTTTTGCCAGGCCTCCTCACCCTGTTATTAATTGCTGTGTTGACCTGCAGGATTGATTGGCGGCCCCTCTGGAAGTGGCTGCGGAGGCCTTGGCCTGGGAGCAGCCTCAGCTGAAGGCAGGGGGAGGAGGGGGAGGTGCTGGATACGGCCCCTGTGCTCCTAACTCAGCCCCGCCTGGGACACAGCTGTTTGCTCACACACTCTTCTCCACCCCCCTGACACAAAACACCTTTTGCACACCCTCACAACACCCTCTCACAATCCCCTCACCAGGAGACACTCAGCCCCCAAGGAGACACATAAGAAATTCTCCATAATTGATTTAGAAATTGGAAGAGGCTTCCTCCATACATTAGTCGGTTTCTTCAATACATTCGTTAGCAGCGGGTCTAGACCTCGCCGCTGGTCCAGACGTGGCGGATGGAATTACTGGGACTCGGGCTTTTCTGCCCGCGATTTACTTTGCATCTGCCCTCCCACCCCACCCCACCCCCACCCCAGGAACAGTGACCGAAAGTTAAGCAATATTCCTGGATGCGACCCTTAAAGTCTCAAACCAAAGCACTTTTTCCAGAAAGAGCCTGTGCCCCGACTCCTGAGGGATTTTGTTCAGTCCTTTTGTTTCAAGTTCGGAGACGAACGGCTCTGGACCGCTGAGGACAGAGGCTTGCAACCCCCGGGCCAGGGGTCTCATCTAACAGCGAAGGCCCTTCCCCGGCCCTCCCCCGCCTGCCTCCCCCGCGCGCGCGCGCAAAGGCACCCACACACTTACGGCAACCCCCGCCCCCCCGCCCCAGCCACAGCAACAACCCATGCCCCGACCCCAGGCCCACCGGCAGGAACCCGAGCGGGAGTGAGCCCCCCGGACGTCCGACTCAAGGCGGGAGTGGGCGGAGGCGGCAGGAGTAGACCAACCTCCACCGGTCCCCTGAGAGCCCCCTCTCCTTGGTTCTTTCCCTGTCTCACCAGCCCCTCTCTCCCCGGTTTTCCCCACTTCCCTCCGCTCGGGTCCTTTGTCTGCAGCCACTTCGCGGCGCCGAGCAGCCCGTCCCCGCCCGGGCCGCCCTGCCCTTCGCTTCCCAGGGTCGTTGGCGGGTCTCCCCTTCCTTACCCGCTCGCGGCTCTGGCGCGTTCTCCGCCTGCTCCTCACACCCGCACAGCTGCTGGCAGAGGAGAAAGGGAGGGCGGGCGCCGCGGATGGATCCGAGAGTAGATTTGGTGCTTGCTGGTAACTGGGGGACAACTCAGCCCGCCGGGCTTCTCCCGCCCCTCTCCAACTGTTCCTCGGCGCTGCAGAGCCCAGTGCCCTCGCCCGCTTTCGGCCCCTTCCTTTCCTTGTGCACTGGCTGTAGCTATTTCGCTCTCCTAGGTCTGCCGGCATCTGGAGTTGCGCTCCCCCTGCCCAGCACTCCGTTCCCTTTCGGCTGCCCCTTGCTACTGCCTGTCCCCTTACTCCACAGCCCCCTTTGTCGCGGTGGCCGTGACAGATAGCCCCTGGACGTCCAGGGCCCACTGGCACTGTCTCCCTCCACCAGAGCCAGGTCAGGCTGCGGGCTAAAGGCCTGGCTGAGAAAAGGGTTAATCATTACTTTGCCACCACCACTCAGCCTCACTCAGACTCTCTCACCCCGGCTTGGGGAGGAACCTGGGAAGGGGTACTTGGCCGGGTGGTAACCTGGGCTTCTCCCAAACCCGCCTCTGCAGGCCTTCCAGAGACAGGCGTCTTCTCCGTTTCCTCGGCACCCCTTTCCGTCCTTTTCTGCCCAGCCCCTCTCCCCCTCCAGCCTCCCGTCGGTCAGGCCTCCCCGCACCGGCTCATCTCCGCTCTGGCTTTGGCAGGTTGACTGCAGGTCCTGGGAGGACCAACTTTCTTTGTTTGGAACCGGACTGGACGGGATTTTCTTCCCCAAGTCTCTGCCAACGGGCCACCTCCTCCCGACGGTTTTGGCAGACTCGCCCAAAGGGGACTGCGCCGGAGGCCACAATTAACCCGGCTGTTAGGGTGGGGGTGGGGGAGTTTAACTGATCCTCTGGCAGCTGCGCTGGTGCAGTGAGGCAAGCGTGCAGAGAGAAGTCGTCATGGAGGAGTGGCAGGACAGAGAGAGCAGAGTGGTAAACATGGACGGAGTGTGGTATAGTCGATGAAAAGGAGAAAAAATCCTGAAAGGGAGGAACGCAGGAAGGGCCACAGTGACGGGCCCTCTAATTACCTTTCGAGGATAGAAGGCGGATGGGAAATACCATCCCCTGCCTTGCCCAAATGCTCGGATCCCTTCCTTCCCTCTTTGTGCAAGGTCAAGGGTTCAGAAAGCTAAGCGCTTCTTCCTTTGACTACTGTGGAAATGTTTGGTTTTCAAAATGCTTTCCTATTGGCTAGCCACACAGAGTAGGCTAGACAGGCGAATTATCCCTATTTTACAGGCGAAAAAACTGAGGCTCAAAGAGGCAAAGGAACTGTGCAGGTGATGGTTGCTGCTCCTTCCCATGGGCTGTGGAGTGAGTGGTCCTTTTGGCTGTGCAGAGGTCCTTGGATGTCTGGGGAGAGGAAGAGGCGAAGAGTCTGTCTGTGTCCAGCTGTGACCAGGGCCTCACTGGTCCTCTTGCCCTCCGCAGCCCCCCTCCCCGCCCAATTCCAGTAGCTTGTTCTCTGTTGGACAGAGCCCTCCACTCCTACCCTATAGACCTGCTGGCCCAGCTTCTCCTTGCTTGACCATTTTTTCTGCTCCACAGTTGGGTGGCCCACAGGCCAGCAGCCACCTGGCATGCCCGGATGCTAAGAGACAGCTTTGGTGGCCAAGTGGGTTGCATTGTCGTTTCCCTTCAAAGGGACTTCGAAGGGCTGGGCAGGTCACTAGGACCTCTGGTGAGGAGAAGCCGGGTTAAAGGGGGGAGGGGCTGGGGAGGATAAAGGCGCAGCACGAGCGAGCACAGGGCAGCCACAGGACCGATGGACCAAGTGGGCAGAGCAGGCCGAGAGAGTCTGGCCCCCCGGGGCTTCATGCAGGGAGCCCGAATATTGGGAACAAAAGCGGGGAAAGAAAAGTGAGAGCAGGAGGGAGACAGGGAGCAAGGGAGGGAGAGAGGAAGCAGAAATTAGGGGGTCTTAGATGAAAAAAAAAGAAGAAAGTAGCTTTAGGGGGAATGTGCCATGGAGTGTGAAATTGCAGCCCATGGTGCTCCATATTGTACCAGAAGCTCTTCCAAAAAAAAAAAAAAAACAACCCATCCTCCAACGTGACCAGAGGGCTAGGAAGGGGGAGGGCAGGGAGAGTACAGGGAGGAGGAGGGGAAAGGGCCGGGCGGGAGCTGGTCTGGCGGAGCTGAGAGGGGGCCGGATGCGTGCGCCCACTGCCTGGAATCTGATCTCGGAGTGTGCGCCCCAGGATGGGCCGGGACCCTTAGGGAGAGTGGGCCGCCTGGCAGTCCCCAACTTGGATTGTCAGACGAACTTTTTCTTTTCCTTTTTCTTTTTTGCGGTGGTGATGACTCCCAAAACTGAAATAATTCGGAAAAGGAGCCCAGCTGCGGAGCTGCTGTTCTGCAGTACCCTTTTCTCTTCCCTCCTCCATTTCTGCTTCTCTTCCCTTCGGACTAGTTTTTCCCCCTTGGTTCTAAACAGCTTCTTCCCCCCTGAACTTTAATGCGTTTAATTTGGTCCGCGCAGTGGGAAGCATCTCCTAGGGAGATGCATTTAATTTCGGAATTTCTAATCCCCTCCCTGAGAGCCTCGGCCCGGCTCCCTTTGCCGCTCCCTGGGAGGTGTCAGGAGTGGAAGGAGGAAGTCAGGTCCAGGCCAACAAAGCTCGGCTGGAGGGCTTTCGAATCCCCTCAGCCCCCACCCCCACCTCACCCCCCAGACCCAGCCGCCTTCCCAAACTACTCGAGGTCAGGTGCCTGGGACCCAGGTCAGGGCCCTGGCTGTGGAGGGGAGGCAGAGACACCCCTGCTTTTTCTTACTGGGGAGAAAAGCTCTGGGCTAGGATGGGGAAACTGGAAAATGAGCAGAAGTATCACAAAAGGAACGGGTGCAATTGGGGGCAACGGGCAGGATTTCCACGAACCCTTTGCTTCATGCACAATCTGCCCAGAAACTCATTTGGGAATTTGGGGTGCTAGTGGTGCTTGGTTTGGCTTGGGGGCCTGTGCACGTGTACCCTGTTGTGGGGGGAGAAAGGGGCTAAGGAAGACCACCACCTCCTGCGCACCTACACCCTGGAAGAGCAGGCTCCAGACAGCCAGTGACTGAGACGGGCTGCATCTTTGCCGGAGGAAGGAGGCAAGGGCGGGGGCACTGGGCGCCAGGCAAGCCTGGCAGAGAAGGGAGTGGAGAAGGTAAAGGAACAGAGATCCACAAGGAAGATTTATTGGGCAGATCAGATGCACAGAGGCGGCTAATGAAGCAAATCCCGAGATGGGTATCAGAGCAACTCCCCAAAAGTTTATTTGCCTTTAAATTTCCGCAGGGAGGCGGGCGCCTTGTTTGAAGTGTAAATGCCCCTAGGTGGGGGGGTGGAAGGGCTGCTTTGAAAACACCAGAGAGAAAAGGTTCATTTAGAGGCAGACGGGAAAAGCAACCAACCCTGACAGGTCGGAGCCCGGGTTGTGTTTGGGGTTGGGTTGTTTTCTTTCCTTCTCTTTCTTTTCCTCTTTCCTCTTCTCTCTTCTTCCCCTTTTTTCTTTCTTGCTTTTTTCTTCTCTACTAGGCTCTATAGAAGAAGAAAGGAAAGAACAGAAAAGAGAGCATCAGAGGGAGAGGCCAGCTCTTCAGCCTGGAGCCCTAGGAGAAGGCACAGTCTTGGCTAAAATCACTAAGAAGCAGGGCTCTTTGACTTTCTAAACCCGGGATGGGCTGGAGCTAAGGAGGAAGCTGCCAGGGTTTGGCCTGGTGGGAGGGTGAGTGTCCAGCTAGTGCTGGGTGGAGAAAGGGTCCCAGGAGGGACTGAAGTAGGATGGGTGGGTGGAGTTCTGGAATCTCAGGAGCTAGCTGTGAATTGGACTATCCTGAAAAGGTCTTCACTTTTCAGGGAGTACATGCGAAGGATAGGTGTGTGAGTACAACTTCCAGCCGTTTTGCATTCAGTTTCCTTTACAAAAGGTGAAACTGCCTCTTGCAAATGCCTGTTGTCTGCACCCACAGTTCATCGTATGTGTAACCTAGGGGTGTGTCTAGCTGGTTATAGAAAAATCTGACTCTATGCGTGCAGGGGGTTCTGCCCACAGTCTTGCTCCCCCAAAGTTCAGCCTCCCCAAGACAACTTCCTGGACCACAATAGGAAGACATGGGGCAAAGGGCTCCTTGAGTTCTGAGTTCTTTTCAGTAAGCACCCTTCCTGGATGCTTCCCGCCCCTGCCCCCCACCCCGCCCCCATTCTGGGTTAATCACCTCCCTGAAGAAAGCCCAAGGCTGTACCAACTAATACCACCTGAGAGCGTTTTACTCCCAGCTCTGGGAGTGAGAACCTTCCCTTTTAGGCTGCCAGAACTCTTGTTTTCCTTTTTCACTCCACACACGAAGTTACTGCGTGTTCGTGGGGTTGTGAGGCCAAAGCAAACCCGGGAGCGCCACCTGCAGGTCTCGAGAGGAAGAGACTGACCTTCTGGTCTGGACCCTGCGTCTTCAACCTCCCGCCTCAGGGAATCGGCAAGGCCACCCAAGGGAAGTGGACTGGGGGACCGGCCGAAGGAGGCAGGCAGGGAGGTTCCCCCCCCTCCCAAAAGTTCCTCCGCAGGTGGATTAAGCAGGTCAGGCTCAGGAGGATTCAGCAAGTAGGGCAATGCTAGGATCCCAGCAGGCCCGGTTCCCTAAGGAATGGGAAGCTCAAAGCCCTGTGGGGCTGAGCCTGGCTCTAGCCCCGCAAGAAGATTAAAGGCGCCCCAAAACCTGGGTGCAAGAGGCCCAGTAGGAATCTCCTGGCTGAGTCCGGCAGGTGTAGCCTTATCTTAGCTGCGGCCAAGGCTCCGGCCAGCCGGACAGTGGCGTGGGTCTTTGGCGCTTCGGCGAAAGCCAGGGGTCTGCAGGCACGGGCCAGAGGAGCCTGAAGTCCGCGAGGCTGGAGCGCAGCGCGGGCTTCCCTGAACTGCCCTTTCGCAGACCCAGGGAAGCGGGGGGGAGGGAGTGAAGGAGGGAGAGAGAGTTAAAACATCAGCTGAAGTGCCAAGATGATTTATGAGACGAGGGAAAATATTTCATAAAGATCTCCTGGATATTCTGTACTTAACTAGTTAGGAGACAAAGGGCTTCTCCTGCCTGGTGTGTGCATGCGGACCCGTGCGAGCGAGGGAGCTAGTGCGGACGGGAGCTGCGGAGGCTGGACCGGCGGCGCGGGTAGGAGCGGGGCCGGGCCAGGCGCGCTGCGCCCCCTGTGCTCCCTCCGGATCCGCTGAGCTGGCGGCGGACGGCGCGCAGCCTCGCTCGCCACCTCTTCTCCCCAGCCGGGGAGAGCCAGCCTTGGTCTCCCGCGTTCTCTGCCGCCAGCGACCAGTCGCGCCGCACTGTCTCCCTCCACAAGCCCTCCTCCCGGGCCATGCCAGAGTCCAGGAGCCCAGTCTCCGGGCTCTCCCACCGTCCGTTGGGTTCCACTGAGGCAGACAGGTCCTCGCCTTAGGTCTCCACCTACATTCTAAACAGAATGTTTTGGGATGCCCGGATCCCGATGGACAGGGAGGTGAGGGAAGCCCTACGCGCAGCTGCGCGTGGGACGCGAGAGGACTAACTGCCAGGCACTTTGCCCCGGAATGAGAATTGGGGGTGCGTGGGTGGGGAGGTACCTCAGGAGGGAAAAGGGAAAGGGAAGGACCAAAGAGAGGAAGGAAGAACAAGGAAGGAACGGAAGGGAACTCAGAGCGGAGAATAGGGGGGCTAAGCCTAGGGATGCGGACCCAGCTCGGGGCGGCGTGGCCCATGCGGGCACTGGCCGGCGGATGGCAGGGCTGGGTGAGTGGGGACTTCCAGCCTGGCTTCCGAGCGCGGTGCGCTCCGCGGCCCTCTGTCAGGCCTGAATATTCATTAGACTGGCCGCTCTTTATCCTTATCTAACGTTTATCTTATCGGCGAGTTTCGTTTCTCAGTTTAGTTTTAATCCCGGGCTCCCCTTCCTCCTCCCCCCTGGCCCACTCCCCTCCCTCTCTCTTCCTTTACCCGCCGCTCCCTCCTCCCTCCCGTTTCCCCCTCCCCTACCCTCCCCTCGCCGGCACCGGAGTGACAGGCGCGGGGCCCTCCTCGCCGAAGCTCGGGGCTCCGGCGCTGGCGAATCACAGAGTGGTGGAATCTATTGCCTTTGTCTGACAAGTCATCCATCTCCCAGCGCAGGGAGGGGGAGGGGGTCTGGAGGGGACTTTGCAGCTTTTAGAGAGAGACACACCGGGAGCCGAGGCTCCAGTCTCCGACCGAGTCTTCTCGCGGCCGCAACCCACCTGGGGCCAGCCCGGTGCTGCCGGCACCGCTCGCTCCCTCCCTCCCTCTCGGCCCTTTGGCCGCAGCAGCGTGCGCCTGCCTTTTCTAGGGGTGGGGGCCCGGCTCGCACTCTCCCCTCCCGAAGGCGCCCGCCCAGACATCCCGAGGATTGCTACTTCTCTGCCAACTTCGCCAACTCACCGGCACTTGGAGCGGCCCAACTTCCAGCCCGGCGCCCCCGGGCCGCCCCAGCTCCTCGACCTCTACGACTGCCGCCTCCCGATGACCAGGTTCCAGGGGAGCTGAGCGAGCCGCCTCCCGCTCCCAGCTTCTGCCCGGGCCTCAGCGGTCGCGCACGCCATGCGCCCCCAGATTCCCCCGGCCCGGCCCGCCGCCTCGGGGCCATCCTGCTGACCAGCCAGCCCCGCGCCCCGACGGCGGGAGGTTGCGGGCGCTGCGGTTGCCAGTTCCGGCCGGTCAGGGACAAGTCCCCGCCGGGAAAGCAGTGCGGCGCCCCCCGCCCCGGTGCGCCCTGCCGCAGCCGGGCGCCTGCTCACCCCCACCCCCATCGTCCCTCCCTTTTCTTCTCAAGTCCTGAAGTTGAGTTTGCGAGGCGACACGGCGGCGGCGGCCGCGCTGCTCCCGCTCCTCCGCCTCCCCATGGATATGCACTGCAAAGCAGACCCCTTCTCCGCGATGCACCGTGAGTACCGGCGCCCGGCTTCTGCTCCCGTTCGGGGCTCCCCGTCCCAATCCGGGTCCTTTCTGGCGCGGCCCTGACCCCCGGTTCTCAGGTCCCATCTTGGAGGCCAGGCTGGCTTCTCCCCAGTCTCCCCTTTCGTTTTTCCCTCTCATTTCCCAGCGTTTCCGAAGCCTTCAGTTTCCCTCCTTCTGCTTTCTGTCACCCATACTTCTCCCTCCACCTGCCCTCCTACCTTCCCTTGTGCCCATCACCTGCCTGCCTTCCACCTGCTTCTTCTTAAGTTGTGGATCCACACCCCACCCCCTCCAGGAACCCCACTCCCTACTCACCCTCTTGCCCTGGGCTGGGTGACAAACGGGCTGGCAGTTTTCAGGGTTTGTGTTGTGTTGTCATTTCTCTATCTTCTCTCTCTGCTTCCCTCTCTCTGTCCACCTCCCCACCTCCCTCCCCTCATCTCTCCCTTTCTCCAACTTCGAGTGTGGTTGTCCAGGATGAGCCTGGGAGCACCGCAGCCTCAGTGTCAGGACAATCAGGCAGAAGAGTGTGGGGGTGGGGTGCCCCCTTCTGACCCTCGGCTCCCAGCATCTCGGTGCCCTGCCAGCCTAGCCAAGGCTCCTTGTGGGCTGGTTTGAAATACTTCTTTCCTCCTCTTTTCTTTCCGCTCTCCCTTCCCTCTCTTTCTCCTTCTCTTCTCCTTGAGTTGGGAGTCGGAGTTTGGCAGGATGCGGTGGTCATCTTTTTCCACCTCTCCCGGGAAGATGCTCTAAAAACAAAGAGATGTTCCAAGGAGAAATCAAAATCAGCAAAAGATGGAGTGGAGGGGTCTTCCAGGAGGGACCTGGGCAGAGCAAGGCTCTGCTTCCAGTCCTGCAGGCTCCTTGCCCACCTCCCGCTCCCTGGTCAGGACAGTTTAGCCGGTGACCTGGCCAGGGGGTAAGTGAAGAGGGAGAAAACAGCCCGGAAAGAACAAAAGGGGGGCAAACGCCAAAGCTGGGGAGAAAGGAAAGAGAAGTCAAAACACAGGGAGGAGAATAAAAGAGAGAAAACAGAAAGGATGTGACCAAAAAAGAATGGGCAGGAAGGAAATGAAAAAATAAGAAAAGGGAATTATTTTAATTAAATTTGAATTTAATTTTTGTCATATGTCTTTAACTTGAAAAACAGTTCAGAGGTTTTTGCCGGGCTTTTTTTTTTAAAAAAAGGTAAACAGATTCTAAATAAAAACATCTCCTCCTTTGTAGATTAGTAATTAAGGATGATTTGTAACTTTTCAGAGGGAAACTTTTTAGAACTAGCTTGGATATGTGCTTTGGACAAGAGAGCCGAGAAGGGAGAGCAGAGTTTTTTTTCTCTAAACATATATATAGCGTTACAGGGGGAGCTTAGAAAAATACCCCTGGGATAAAGTATATTTTCCTAAACAACATCCAAGCACAGGAGGTCCGAGCCGGGGGCCTCGGGCTGCCGCGAGTCTCCGAGAGCCCAGCCAGAAATCCAGGCTCCTTTTCTGAGCTTCACTCGCTGTCTTCGCCCAGCCCGCCTGCCTCTCGGCCGGCTGCCTCTGCTCTCGCTCTCTTCTCTGGCTGATCCTGCGGGAACCCGCCGAGTCCTGGCCGCCCACTGGGTGCCCCTCTGAAACCTAAAGGGGAGCAAGGAGAGCTGAAGGTGGTCGGAGGAAGGGAGAGATCGCGGCGCGGGCGGCGGGAGGCGGGCGGCGGACTGGCCCGCAAGCCTCCGCAGCCGGAGTGGGCGCCGGCGGCAGTGGCGCATCCAGGCCGGACTCAGCGCTGGCTCCGGCCCCCAGGCCTGGACTCCCACCGTGTCCCCTTCCATTCCCACCCCTTAGATTGGGAATGAGGGGCCGGGCCCAGAGCCCGGGGAGGCTGAATTATTCATCTTTAATCTGCCCGCAGCTGCCGCCTTTTCATACCGGTAACGCGAGTTCTCCCGGGGCCTAAATTATTGATGGTCGGGGTTTGGAGGGCGGGGAGGGGTGAAGAGTGGGACTAGAGGTAGGCAGTCCGGCGGAGATGGGGAGTAAAAGAAGAGGTTCTGGCCTTCCCCAGCCTCCAGATTCCGAGGCCTCTCCCCAGGGGTTTTGCCCGCCTGTGCTGTGCGTCCCCCCAGAAGGGGAAGGAAAAGAATTGAGCGGGACACAGATGTCCCCGCTTTCGCCGAAAGTCGCCTGAGGCTAGTAGGGCAGGGGCTGCAGGTTGAGGACCCGATCCGGCCCAACTCGGCCGCTAGCAGTCTCTGTGCTGGGATTGATCGGTAACTGCGGCTGCGGGTTGATCGCTCTGGGTGCAGGATTTCTAGACTGCTTTAGGCCAGGGATAATGGGGAGTCAGCAAGCGCCCCCAGGCCCAGCACCCAGGAATCACCTGGAACCACCTGGGCTCCGAGGTTGGAAGCCCGAGCTGGAGTCCGGAGTCCGGGTGGAGCCCCAGCGCCTTCCTCTTGGCCAAGCGAGCAAACGCCCTGCTGCGGGCGACTGCCAAGGTCTGAGAGGTCAGAAGGACGCGAGCTGGCCGGGGCTGGCTGGCACAGGGTTCCCCTTGAGCCCTCAGTCCTCCGGGACGACCTATAACAGGCAACCTGGGCAAGGCGGTGGGCCCCAGCCTGGCGCAGCGCGGCGGGCGAGCCCTAGCAGCCCGCGTCCTCCAGCTGGTACCCGCGCGGCGCCGCGCCGCTCACCGCTGCCTGCCTGTCTCTGAGCGCAGCCGGCTCCGGGCCCCTGCCTCTTCGGCCTTCCCTCCTCCACCTGGCTTTCTTTGAACTTTAGACACTAGGGAGGCGAGAGGGGAAAATGGACCCCCCAAATATCTGAAGATAGAAAACATACAGGAAACGAAAACTCTCGATCAAAAAAAAAAAAACAACAACAACAAATAAAAAACACGGAGAAAGAGGTAGGAAAACCCCAATCCAATTAAAAAGAAATACAAGGAAGAAGGTAGAGAGCAGAAAGGGGGTGTCAGGGACCTGAGGGTGCCAGGGACTTGGTGAGGCCCTCTCTGTGCTCGGAGTCCTTAGGCAGCCGCCGGACCCAGACCCCGTAAGGCGCCCGCACACAGCGACAACTCCATCCTGCCTGCGGCTCAGGCGGGATCCGCTCCGCGCAGGTTCCGTCTTTTGCCCGGCCTCCCCTTTCTTTTACATCCTTTCCTGCTGGCACTAACTACCCCTTTGCTGTTTTTCCTTCTTCTCCCCTCTTTCCGCTCGCCCTGCGTCTCCATTCCTTCCTTCACTCTCTCCCTGCGCCCCACCGGTCCGAGCCGAGTGCTTTCGCAGCCCTCTGCCGAGCGTCTGCGCTTCCGCGCCTCCACCTGCCCGAGGGCTCCAGTCCCCCATCCTCCGCATTGTGGTCTGCGGACCACAGTTCTCCCTCGACTCCGGGAACATGCCCCTCTGCCCTGCCTGCTCCCTTCACACGTCCTGGGCCGCGGACCCTGACTAATGGCTGGTCCCTGCTGTGTGTGGGGTGTTGTGTTTTTTTTTTTTTTCTTGTCTCTCCCCAGCAGGGCACGGGGGTGTGAACCAGCTCGGGGGGGTGTTTGTGAACGGCCGACCCCTGCCCGACGTGGTGAGGCAGCGCATCGTGGAGCTAGCCCACCAGGGTGTGCGGCCCTGCGACATATCCCGGCAGCTGCGGGTCAGCCACGGCTGTGTCAGCAAAATCCTGGGCAGGTGAGGGCCTCGGAGCTGCTGCCCCAGGGGGATGCCCTGCCTCCTTCCCCTGCGGGCCCTGGGTCTCCAGCCTGAGGACCTGGCTAAAAGCTGGGGATACCAGCGGGAGAGGGAAATGACTGACTGGGGTATTTGGAGAGTTGCTCCTTCTGGAGAGGGCACTCAGGTGATGGCTGCAGCCCCTGGGGCGAGGCTGGAGCAGGGACGTTCAGCACCTGCCCAGCTCTGGGAGGCAACCTGATTCCTGTCTTCAGAAAAGGAGTGGGCAGCTCTGTTAGCAGAGTTATACGGACTGGGGGATTGGAGGAATAGGGAGAGGAGCTAAAACAGGTGCCCAAGAGGAGAAAAATCAGCATTGAGGAGGTGGAAGGAGGGTCTTGATTCCCGCAGGGGCTCTGTGCCCAGTGGGAAGGGCTGGAGGTGGTGCCTCAGCCCTGGTCCGCCTGGGGGCCTGGAAGCGCAGTTCCTTCTGCTCTTCCCAAAGGAAAGGTCAGGCTTTCACTCCCAGGGGCTCCTATTTAGGCTAATGTTCACCCAGCCCCTGGCAAGACTGCCTCCTGGAGGGAGTGCCCCCCCTTGTGCTCTCCCTTGTCCTCCTCTGCATCCCTCATCCTAGCCAAGCTCCCTTTGGAAGCTGGCTTAGCCGAGCTGGGCCTTTTCCCTCTGCGCAGCTGCCTCGGGCATGAGAGTGGCTCAGTGGCTCTGGAACCTACAGCCCCCACCTGACCCCTGCCCCTGCCACTGCTGCTTCTCGCTGATCCTGCCGGCCTTCCTGGCGCAGGTACTACGAGACTGGCAGCATCAAGCCCGGAGTGATAGGTGGCTCCAAGCCCAAAGTGGCAACGCCCAAAGTGGTGGACAAGATTGCTGAATACAAGCGACAGAACCCAACCATGTTCGCCTGGGAAATCCGTGACCGGCTCCTGGCTGAGGGCATCTGCGACAATGACACGGTGCCCAGTGTCTCTTCCATCAACAGGTGAGCAAGCTACCCTGGGCTGCAGGGCAGGGCTCCAGCTCCCAGCTCCTGCCCACCAGGGTACCCCAGCACACGATCTTGGGGTCACCGTTCTTTCTCCAGCCTCTGCCCTTCCTCCCTACTTCCAGCCTCAAAGTCTTTTGGGCATGGAGAGGGGAACCTGGGAGGCAGAGAGATAGACAGACAGGGCTGTCTCCAGCTTAGGCCTGGGCATTCCCTGCCAGGCTTCTCCCGCCGGCGTCCTGGAAATGAATCCAAGTGTTTGTGGTAATTAAGACTCCAAGATTACGCGCTTCGGTATCTGGAGACAATCACAGCCCACAGCCGAAGCCTTTAAAATGACCAGTGTCTATTCATCGCCTCCAAACAGACTTCCCTTTCTAAAGGCATGCTCCCTTCCCCAGGGGCAGCAGCCTGTCCTGTCTCCCCCACCCTCCCTGCCAACTCCCACAAAGCTGGCCTCCCCGGAGCCCAGGCTTTGCTAGCCAGCTTTGCACAAATTTCCGGCCTACGAGCAGGAATATACAGGCCTGTGGAGCAAATGCCAACCACTAGCCAGCAATTGGCAGGGTCTAGACAAGGAATGGGATGCCTCTCAGGGAGGGAGAACTCAGGATTCTGAGGCTGAACCTTAGGAGATGCTGCTCACCACCTGGAGTGCCTGTGTCCAGGCCTAAGAGTATGTTGCTGACAGGCTCAGGCACCTGGGGATGACACAGGCTAGAGTCAGCTTAACATAGAATAGCAGAAGGTAGTCAGTCTCCCAGTCCCCAAGCCACTCCAACATGTCCCCTGAAAAAACACATGTGCACACTCCATCCGTGTATGTACACCCAGCCAGCGTGCAAATGTGTGCCTGTCTGTTGTGGGTACAGCGCACATAAGCAGCAGGTGGATGCAGCAAGCCAGGATGGCTGCAACATCGCAGAACTGTGCAACCTGACAGTAACAGAAATCCTGTACAAGTTCCAGATAACCTTGGCCAGCCTTTCAACCCCTGCCCCCTATTTTAAGGCAAATCCTCCAATGAGATGAGTGTTCAGGGTTTCATACCCTTGCTGTTCTTTGCACTCTTCATAGGCTCATTATCAGGACAACTAATAATTCAGATGGTGCCTTTTTTCTGAAGCTGGCATCACATGTCAAGGTTTTTTAAAAAAATATTTTGCAAATGATATGGAATTATCCCAAATCATCCTGAAAACAGCAGGTAGAATTAGCTGGTAGAATGTACCTTGGCTAAAGAAGATTCCCTCTGCCACACTTGTGCTGTAACGTACTGCAAGGCGACCCCAGAAATTATCCCAGTGTGTGCCATCTGTATTAAAATGGTTATTCAGTTATGAACAGGGTAACATAATACTGATCAGCTAATTATACACCCTCCGAAAACCCTCCAGCTCCCTGGGCCTGGCTCAGCTAGATATTGAAAGCATAGCAGTTTGACATTCAGATCAGACACCTTCCGAAGGAGCTGGAGAAAGACGCTGGGTGGTTTGGGAGAGGAATGGGTCTTTTGCATTTAAAAGCTAGAGGAGGAGTCTGGGGATGCTTTGGGACAGAGGCAGGAGTGGTAGCCAAAAGGGGACAAAGCATTGTTTTCTGAGCCATCTGGAGATGTAGCCTCTGCTGGTCCTTGGTGTGAGTTGAAAGGAGGTCTGGGGAGGAGAGCATCCCCGCCTGAGGACAGTGGTGCTGGGACTCGCAGGTGTTCTGGAGAGTATTAGGGAGAAGTGCTTCTGTCAGAGGTAGGATTTGCTTCGGAGGAACCCAAGGCATGTACGGTTAAGGCCGTTTGCTTCTCTCGATGGGTAGAGAATTGGAGCGATCGAGGTAGGTGTGGTGGCCACACCCCTTGTACAGCACCTTTTCTAGCACCCCCTGCTCCCCTCACCCCAAAATATACTCTGTGTCACTGGCCGAGATGTTTTAGGAGACTGGCTTAGGTAAAAGTTTGGGGATACTCTCATCCCAAAAAGCCATGAAGGACAGGATGACCCCAAGATCAAGCTCTAGAGGCCTTGGGGTGCATCTGCCAGAGTTGGGAAAAAGTCGAGAAGTGAGTCTAGGTGGACAGGAGAGTGCAAGAAAGAATGGCCTCAGCTTGACAGCTCTGACAGCTGCAGAATCTGCTCAGTGTGGAGTCCTAGCACCTGAGGGGCATGGAGGCTTCCTTTGGGTGTGGAGAAATAACCATCTGTGGGCAGGTGTTGCTGTAGATGAACACGGAGTGGGAGGAAAGGAACGGGGAAGCCACTGGCAGCCTGGGCAGACAGCCGTGGGTCGGCAGCTAGGTGCCCGGGCTTGCTTTGTCAACAAGGAGCAGTGGTACTCTTCACTTCGCTTTGGGACAGAATCCCATCGTGGTTAATATTTTGGAAGGAATTCTGGGAGCTTCCCCAGTGTGCTGCTGAGTCGAGGCTGGAGGGATGCATCTGGGCCCCACACCCTGTTGGTGCTTTGCTCTGAAGGGGGTAGATTCACCTAAAATGTGTTGTTTCACCATAAAGCCCAAGAAAGGCAGGTGTTTCTGCTGGAGCTGGTGATGTCAGGAACTTTGTGATTTCTCACGCTCTGCAGGAAGAGCTGGAGCTTTTCCCCTGGGCAGAAAGTGTGGTGCATTAGGGGAACAGGCAGTTCTTGAGTTGAGAGATTTACTGCTGGTGGGTGCCCGCGTGCGTTGGGTGCTTTATGACCATTATGAGTACGGGTGTGCATGTACCGGTGGTTGGCAAGAGAGGAAGTTCACACATGCTCCCCTACCTGAGCCAAATCGTAAGGTTTTTCGTATTCTTCTCCCCGAAACAGATGCCGTCGCTGCACTTGAAATATACTGTTATGGTTATAAACTCAATTGCTTTTCATGCTTTCACAATGGTTTGGGCTTTCTCTGATCCTGTCGTGATAAAGCTTTAGACAGCCAACCCACATTCTCCACTGGCAACTCCTCACAGAAATACTTCTCTGAGCCAGCGGAGTGGGTCAGGGAGGCCTCCCACCCCCACTCCAGGGACCACTGTCAAAAATCCAGAGAGTTGACCGGATTGCTTAGCATGTGCATCATTTCTTAGTATATCAGTCCTTCTTGATATTGGGTGACTGATCACTGAGCATGGAGTTGCCAGTTCTTTAGCTCATACATTGCTGCTGTGGATGGTGGGTGCTTATAAACAGGTGACTTGAGATTAAAACCTGGTGTGGGAAATGGCCTGGAGAGGGGAAAAGATGGAGGGAGATCCATGCTGCTGAAAGGGGAAAAGTCACCTAGTTACATCAGAATTGACTAACTAGGAAGGATTTTCCTGATCATATGCCAAGGCCTCCTGGTTTGGCTGTTGCTCTGGGCAGAAACAATACAGCTCCTTTGAAAGAACAGGCACAAACTGCAAGGAGAGTCTAGGGTTACTGAAGATCCCCTGAGGGCAACCTCTGGGAATGAGCTGACAAGAAGGCCTCACTCTCCTAACTTTTTCAGCTTGCCCTGCACAGTTTGGGACCAGGGTACTCCCTGCTTCTAGATCTTCGGAGTGGACCCTTCCAGTGTCCATTTCTCACTGAACACCTGCTGCCCACAGTCTCTTAACCTTCTTTGGCTCTAAGTGAGCACATTCATTCTCTCAGCAGGGGCAAGGCTGCCTTCAAGAAGGCTACAGCCCCAAAGCTGCTAAAGAATTCCATCCTGTGCCATTCAAGCTCTTCATCAGAGCTCTGGCAGTGGGGTGACAGGGGTCTGCCATCTGCTCACTCATAGACCTTTCTATTTAAGCCGGGAGCCACTCATCCTAGCCAAGGGAATGCTGAGGACATGTTCAGGGCTAGGGTTTTATCTCCCTCTCTGAAACTCAGGTTCTAGAGCATTGCATGTTTGACTCTTGGACCTGGCTTGGCATGAAGCTGAACTCAAAGCACAGCTTTTCCTGCCACGTCTTCATACCTCTGCAGCTGTTTGGTGGTCAAGGCTATTGGCCTCAAGGCAAACAGCCAAGGCAAGCTGATGGGCTAAGAAGATGACTTCTCCCAACAGAGGAATGAGAAAAGGAGGGACAGAGAACTTGCCTTCTGTGGCCTACCAGAGTGGGTCATAAATAGCAAACACACCTGTCAGTTTCCATCTGAGAAGCCTCACTCACCTGTCCCTCCCCAGAGAGGGTCTCCTGCTGCTGAGTAACCCATGAAACAGCCATGACCGTGGGTCCTCTTATTGCTTCACATGAGCTGGCGTTGTCCTTCAGAAAAACCGTTTCGGTTCCCTTAGTTATTTTAGACTTTTTGGCTGGCAGTCGTATAGGTCTGCCTCCCTGTTGACTGGCTCCGAGTGGGCGTTCAGGCCACAAAATGGCCTTCGGTGGCTGGCTGCCCTGTGTTCTTTCCTTGGCTGGCAACTCTCGGGAAGAGGCAGACAGGAACGGTTGTCCCTCATGAAAGCTCCAGGTGGGTTTTGGATGGTGACGCAAAGTGGAAAAGAAAGGGAAACCCCTAAATAAATAAACAAATAAATGGTGCCCCGACTATTCTGAGAACGCAATAAAACAATCACATCAAAATGAAGAGGCATAAATCTTGTGTCTGCACAGGTAACCCACTCAATTGCTTTTATTATCGCTTGGGCTGCCTCCATTTATTACCGTCCACAGCCTGGGCCGTGGAGGTCGCACGGAGGGTGGTCTCCAGTGCAATCCTACACTCTGAGAGGCAACAATCAGCCCGTACAGGCAGGGATTTCGATGGAAGCTGGGGAAGGGCCCATCTGTCTGCATGAAAACCAATCAATAACTCTGTAACCAGAGCCCTGTCACAGGGAAATGGACAACACAACAGTTCAATACAGGGGCCACAGGGGGAATTAGCCAAGTGGAGATGGGGCCAGGCAAGAGTAGCCCCTACGGAAGGGAAACAGGGTGCCTGGAGAAGGGAGTACTGGGGAGGAAGTGGGGTGTGGCAGGGGAGAACATAGCTCTGTGAGCATATTGGCACAAGGGGAGAACTATTGTGCGAAGTAGATCCAGGAGACGAAAGGCATCACTGGAAGTTGGGGTAAGAGGGAACAGTTGGGAAATGGGCTTGTTTTGGCATACATGGGATCGTGTGGTTGCTTGTGTGATGGTATGTGCTCGTGGACTAGATACAGCTTTCAGGGAAAGAGTAGTGATGGTAGTAACTGGCGCAGGAGATGAATCAACCCCATCTGCCAACCAGGACCAAGAGCTTGTAATCTGAAGAGCCAGTTTCCTACAAGCTCACTTGGGACAGACGTCCTGCCTCCCAGTCTTCTCAGCAGGACTGATAAAGGAACATCTTAAGCCAGGGGCTCCATTGTCTGCTCCCAGCTTTCTAGACTTTAAGTTGTGTGTGTAAGTGTGCACCACCCTATATCTGCTCTTTGGTGAAAGGGTTCTGAGGCCAAGAGGAGGAAAGGGAAGAATGCCCATAAGGTGTGACCCACAGTCACAGACAAAGGATGGACATCTTGTCCTTGGGCCCATCAGGTCAATCAGTGAGACAGTCATTGGGTCATTGGGCAGTTCGGGGGCTAAAGATTCTTTATTTCAGAACTTGGGCAAACTGAGGCTAATTTTCTCCTTCCTTCCTTCCTTCCTTCCTTCCTTCCTTCCTTCCTTTTCTTCTTCTTCTTCTTCTTCTTCTTCTTCTTCTTCTTCTTCTTCTTCCTTCTTCTTCTTCTCCTCCTCCTCCTCCTTTTCCTCCCCCTTCTCCTCCTCCTTTTCCTCCCCCTTCTCCTCCTCCTTTTCCTCCCCCTCCCCCTCCTCCTCCTCTTCTCCTTCTCCTCTTCTTCTACCTTCTCCCCCCTTCTTCTTCTTCCTTTTTTTGGTGTTGTAACACTTCATAGTCCAGTTAGCCCCCAATAAGAGGAGCTTTGCTACAGTGATGTAACCCTTGTGATGGAGAGTTGTGCAATTAGCTGATCATCTTCACTTTGACACTTGAGCATTGGCCCAGTTGGCAGGATGAGTCAGGGACCAACTGTATAAACAGCCAAAAAGATGTTCTTCCTGGTGAGTCCCCTTCCTGTAGAGCTGCAGTGCAGTGACCCACCAAGGGTTGCAGATGCCCCAGCAGCAGGTATGGCAGGAGCACTGGGACACAGTCATTGGCAGAGCTCTCCCAAGGGCCAGGTCCCAGTTCCATCCTCCAAAACCCTCCCCCAATAACCCAGGCACCAGGGAAATAAGGAAGAAACTATGTGCGAGAAATGCATAGCTGGGACCGGAGAAGGCTTGGATACCAGGAGGGGTGTGATGGCAGATGCAGATGCCTGGAGCTCCTGGGGAGGGCTAGGCATAGCGGAGCTGCTGAGGGTGTAGGAAGAAGAGAAGAATGACCTGGCACTAGAGGAGAAGAAGAAAGTCCCTGTGTGGAAACTGGGAACTCTCAAGGAAAGGAGGAGGGAGATGGGAGAGGCCATAGAGCCAGGGTCCTCTTGCAGCTCATCCTCCAACACCACAAGAATAACTAGACTCTCTCTTTTGTTTTTTAAGTGCTAATATGATAGGAAGATATTTTGTATTTTTCATGTGTATGTGACAGAAAAACGGAGAGCTTGAGAAACAGAGAGTCCTTGGCATTCTAGAAGGGTCGGGCTTATTTTACGAATGTGAGGGGAGAAAACCAGTGCCCAAAAGTTTAGATTGACAAAAAATGTGTTAGTGAGGGACAGTGATGGAGATGCTGTGTGGCTGTATGGGTGAGCAGCACAAATGCCTCCCAGGGGCCACGGCAGGGAGGATCAGAGAGAGCGGCCACCAGAGATGAGACACAGGTGGTGAGGGCTGGATAGGCAGAAGCTGGACTGCACAGGCCCAGAGTAGAGGCAGTTAAGAGTTGGTTTTCAAAAACTCTGTGCTGGCCAAATAAAACGCATCTTCAGGCCTGATTCAGTTCATGGGCCAGCAGTCTGAAGCCCCCAGTCTGTGTAACTGGACATAACTTATCTCCCTGCTTCAGACCAGAACAGTAACCTCAGTGCAAGTGCAGGGCAATGTGACATTTCCTGAGCTCCTTAGTCCAGAAGCCTTTAAGGGAGGGAGTGGCTCTCTGTAGCTGGGGGAGGAGAGGACAAGATGTGGATGGAAGGGAAAGACAAAAGTAAGACTGAGGATTGAGAGAGTGAGAAGGAGGTGTCGAAGCTGAGAGGGGAAGGGGAGAGGTCCGGGACCTGGCTGGGCCTGGACAGGGGTGTTTGGGAATGGGGTGTGTGGTGAGAGGGCAGAGCAGGGAGCGACAGGAACTTAAAAAGTGGGGTAGGATCTGCGCGTCTGAGCCAAGGGCCTTTGGTAGCCAAGCAAAGTTTTGGAGGAGGTTGGAGGGCGCCAGGGCTCTCAGCAGCTGGCAGATCAGGTTGAGGGGCCCTGGGGAGGCTCAGATATGGTAAAGAAGAAAAGAGGAGGCCAGCCAGGGAGCAGAAAGGTGTCAGAGCAAAGGAAGTGGCATGGGAGGGTAAAGTCACAGGACCTGGAGCTCAGGGCCGCCGCCTGCATCAGGCAGCACCCCAGGAGGCAGGCTGGCAGGGCTATGGGGCTGCTGCAGTGCGGCTGCTCCAGCCTGGTCCCTGACAGGAGGGCAGGTGGGCAAGAGGCCAAGAGGGAGGGAGGTCCTCCCCTCCTGGGTGTTCCAGATTAGAGCCCCTTCCACTCGGAGCCTCTGGCCACTTTGCTCTGGACTTCCTCCACTGCCTGCCTTCAGCTCTGCCCAAGCGTCTCTGCAGTAAGCTCCCTCTGCAGCCATCCAGGAACGGAGGAAGCCAGAGGACATGACCGGCAGCTCCTGGCAGCTCTTGGAAGCTCCTGGCAGCTCTTGGCAGCTCCTGGCAGGAGGAGAAAGGCTGTGACACAGGGCCACAGGCTGGAAAGGAAACTGTACCCACCTTGTAGGTACCGTAAGGTCAAGAAATCAGAGAGAAGAAGGACTCTGGAGGAGAGTGGGAAGGGAGGTCAACAGTGGCCTTAGAGAGCGTGAACTGGGGGCAGCTTTTCCTGGCCCTGCTGGCCCCAGGGTCTTTGCTGGGCTGGTGAAGGCAAGTGAAGGAAATCAGGAGCCTCGTGGGCAGTGTCTAGCTTCACAGGTCACGGAGATGGTCAGGGAGGAGGTCCTTATTCTGCACCTTATGCAGCAACCTTTTTTCCTAATTCTAGAGAACAAGATGGTGCCTGCCTTGTGTATGGCACCAAGAGAAGTTGGTGACTATGTGTTGGGGACGTCTGTGTGGCTCTGTTCTGGGAAGAGTGTGTGGGCTCAGGGTATCTCGCTGAGCATGGCATTCGTGCCCTGGGAAGGCATCTAAATGGCCCTGGCACTCCAGGGAGCTCTGAAAGGAGTCAGTCCTGTCGCCCAGAGAGCTAGTGCTTCACTGTTCAGAGGGTTTCCAGTTGAAGGGATTGTTTGGTCCCAGAACAAAAGTCTCTGCCATCACTTGGACGGTCCGTCTGCTTGGGGTGTTAGCAAATGGTGTTGGGAGAGCGTGGGGTTGAATAGATGGTAGTTGTCCTGCTGGGTTGATGAGTGGGGGTCCTGTCAGGCGCGTAGAGGGTCCAGACACCTTTAGTCTGTATGCGCACATGCATTTGCTCTGCTGGAGGTGAGGGTGCGGAGCTGGGTGCGGTGCCAGGGCAGTGTGCGGGTGTAACATGCTCCTGGGAAAACAGGTAGCCACTGCTTGTTGGTGTCTGCTGAGGTCCTCAAAGGGTGTGTGTGTGGAGGTAGGGACAAAGACTCGCCTATTCATCTCCTTTTATCATCTGCAGAGAGGGTACCTCCTTCCCCTCCCCCCATGCTCCACATTTTCCTTCCTCTCCATCTTCCCCATCATCACTCGGGTTAACTGGTTTGGGTTAGGAGGCCAATCTCAGTAGACTCTAATTGAAGACTGAAGAGAATTTGATAAGATAAGGAAGGCCAACTCGGTTCCTCTGGGGACCAGTAGAGGTTTCACATTCCCCCACTTTGCTCCGCCTCCCTAAGGAGCTGACAGCAGGGCAGGCGGCCTTTCCACTGACTGCAGCTGTCTGGCCTCTGGGAGAGCCAGAGAAAAGGGGGCATTCCCCAGGGTCGAGACTTGGGTTCCTTCCCCCGTTGCCAAGGGCCTGGAAGGGACAGTCTCACCCAGCCCCAGATGAGACAGGGAAAAACGGTAGAAGAGAGAGAGCTGAAGACAGGAGAAGAGAAGTGAGAGCCAGACGAGGCTGACACTGACCAGCTCTAGCTGGAACTTGATTTGTGGCCACAGGAATGCACTTGGGTGTGTGTATTAGGAATAAGGTCTCTTATTATTGTTGTTATTAATATTAGGGAAGAGACCCTGAAGGCTTTAAGCCAGTCTGCTGGGCAGAGCACTCAGCTGTTTGCAGAAAGTACCACCTTGGTTCAGGTCCAGCTCCTCCTAGAAAGAGAGTTCACCTCACTCTTACACCCCCTGCCCTCCCATGCCTGCACATGGGGTGCCTCTTCCCCTGTTCTCACTTCCCCTGAACTTGGCTCTGAGGTCCAGCTAATTCCTGGCCTCAGGAGACAGCCTGGAGGGCAGTATAGACTTCTCAGGAGATGACCTCCCAGGGTGGGTGCAAAAAAAAGTTGAGAAAAATTCATTTCATGGCCAGTGGCTGCTTAGAAAAGGCGATTCCAGCATACGAATGTGATAAATGTTAACTGAGCATTAATCGCATTAAAGAGGGCCCTATAAACTTTTCATTTCTAATTAAATTCATCCAGTGATGCTGCCCAAGCGAGTACTCTGGGCCTTTGTTTATGTGGAAAATTAAAATGCAAATACAATGGGATTTATTTCCAGGAGTGGAGTGATGGGCTGGCCCCTCTGGCTGCTGGTCTCCAGGCTTGTCAGGCCAGGTGACTGCTTCTTTGGAGGTGCTGTCCCCCTTGGGACACATTGTGGTGAGAAGGGAGAGGCCAGAGTTCAAGGTCAAATAGGGTTAGAAATGAGGAAAAGGTGTGGAAAGGCTTGAAGAAAGAAAAAAAGGCAATGGATGACCCAGAAATAGAAGGAGGCATTATCCTGGTCTCCTACTGTCCAACTATCACTTCTAGGAGAAGACCCCCCTCCCCCACAAACCTCGTTTGTGAATAATATCATCACAGTTTCCTCTGCAGCTCTGGGATGGAGGGTGTGCGTGGGAGGAAGAGATATTGGAGGAAGCAGCAGGGCCATGCATATATGGTCCCGGTCCTAAAAGAACTGAGTGGTCATCAGCAGGGAGAGCCCAGGGCCTGGATTTATCTCCAGTAGTTTGAGGGTCAGCTTCTGTCCATATGATGATTTCACTGGACTCTTCGTGCCAGTGCCAAGTGGCATTGACCTAGGGCAATGGAGCACAGTGGTCAAACTGAGGACACTGTGCACACATACCCACGTGCACACAGCCCTCTCTCACATAGGGGGAGCCAGGCTCTCATGAGAATAAACAAATGTCCCTTGCAAGGAGTCCTTTAGTGCTACGAACCCTTTGACAAAAGTGATAACCCTAAATACTACTGAATGGAATGATCTAAATTTCCCATTTACCAAAGCCTCAATTAAGTCAAGTGGAGAGAAAACCTGGGTAGGAAAAATCATTTGGGTATATCAATAGGGACACTGAAAGATCGCTGTGCTGCTCTGTGGACAAGGAAGCTGTAAACAGCATTAAAAAGTAGAGAGGGAAAGAAAATGGAAGTAGGAGAGACGATAAAAGGCAGAGCACTAAATCACAAATAGAGGTGCATGTACAAAGTCACAAACCAGATTTACGCCCGGCTTTGCAAAATCTCCAGCTTGGACTGTTGGTACGTAGAGAGACCAAGCACACAGGCATGTAGGCATCCAGAGAGCAGGCGAGGCCGTGTCAGTATGAAGAGGGGGGATTGGCTGCAGCATCAGCTGTCTGTACCAGGTACTGGAATTGATCCACCGGCTCCGTCATGCAGGGATCTTATTGGGTCTAGTTCTGTAGACAGTCGAGGATATAGCCTTATAAGATTTTTAAAGCTCTTTAAGCACATGAGTCTCTTGTGAGCTGGATCCATGTTCTAATAGATCTCTAGGGCAGCAACCCATCCCCAGAATGGAATCTGCTTAACTAGTTTTGTCCGATAGCTGCTACCCTGTTCTCTTTAGTCTGTTTTATTCTGTTGTTTTTTTTCTCTTTGATGTTCACTTAAGTCTCCTAGAAATCTGTGAGCACCTGCTGATGAATAGGCTAATGACTGTAGCAACTCCTAAACATCTGGGTGAAAACCAAAGCCTTTAATCAGTCATTTAATAAAAGTTGTTGATATGATGTCAAGTATCTGGTGATTCTGAGTCTAAGTAATTGGTTGAATTTCTTCGTTTTTATCCAGGCACAGAATTAACACCCATTCTCATTTCATTGGTGTTTTGTTTATTGGGAAACACCTGTTCTCGTTCCTGACTTGAACGGAGACTGGGCTTGGCCTGAGAGTCAAGTGGAGAGCTGGAGCTTAAAGCATTTAGTATTTGAACAAGCACAGCTGATGGACGCTTTCACCTGAAAGTTGGTTGGGAGAGCAAATCACTTTGTCCAAACAAGCTTAAGCTGTCTGTTAGGCCCGGCTTCCATAAGGGAATCCACTTTGCCAAATGGAAGGAGAGTATCAGAAATCTTAGTAGATATGGTGTTACATTCATTTATTCTTGCATTCATCCATTCAGAAAAGCCTTTCTAAGCACCTTCTGTGTGTGAGGCAACTCACATAAACCCATGTGGCATAGAAAATGTAAGAAAGCAGGCTCTGGGGAGAGAGCCAGAGTTTGAATCTAGCTCCGCTACTCGCTGGCTGTGTAGTTAGAGGTAAGTCTCATGTGCTTTCTGGACCTCAGTTTCCTCGCTTACCTAACTTGGGGATAATGGTATAGCTCTCTCATAGGTTCTCATGAAAGCGATATGAGTAGTCCACATAAACCTGCTTAGAATTGCACCCGGCAGATAGCAGGGGTTCGATAAATGTTAGTTATTATTGTGGCAATAGCATTCATCAAGTGTATATTTCTTGTTATGTGTCTATGTCAATGTGAATGAGTTCTGGCTTTAGTGTGCATAAACATTGAAATCTTTTATATAAAAATGCTTGAGGAGCCAAAAGGATATTCTGTGAACAGAATTGTATATCATGAATGACAGTGAAAACTGTGGTCCACTGTGAGTCCAGCTGAATTTAGAAAGGGGACCTGCTCGGTGTACATCCAGGAAAAAAAACACAACAACTCTATAACGCAGTTATCTGACCACTGAACAGAATTAGTTACATGATTTCCCCCTTTGCCCATTTTGAGAGGTCTGCCTGCCTCTGAGGCTGTATGTGTGTGTGCGAGTGTGTACTTGAACTTTGTGTGACTGCACATTTCTTCTCTGTGGTGCGCTTACTATTGCTTGAGCAGTTGAAGGTTGGCATTTTCTGGGCTGCATGGCATTTTCACATGTTGTGGTGCTTTGCATTTTGTAGAGTTTTTTAAAGATAAAATGAAACGGTAATGGGAAAAAATTCCTTATTTGATGGGTTTAAAGGGTTCCCCTGATTCTTAAATGTCATAGAGGGAAGAGAAAGGGAGGGAAACAGGAAGAGGAGGGGATGAGAGGAGACAGGCCAGAGATAAGATAAAGGATGCAGAAAAGGGATAGGACTAAGTGAGCAAATACTTGACAAATTCAAACCAAATCTGCCCACCAAATTGTACTGCATATCTATACATTGCAGGGAAGCATGGGAAGTTGGTCATTGTTGTAGCTACATCCATTACTTAGGAATAAAAAAATTTTAAGAAAAAAATTTACTTTGGGCTCACTGCACTCAGTGCAGTGGGTCAAAATAACTGGACAGCGGCAAGCTCCCCTCTTACTCTGTGCCCAGTGAGAGCAAAGACGAAAGCCCAAGTCTCCCAAACTCATGATGATGTGTTCTGACTCCCCATCTGTACGGGAAAGCCCATGGAATGAGGCCGAAGCCCCAGATTCTTTCAGCCTCTCTGGCCCGGTTAAGTGACCAAGTTCAGCTCAATGGACTTCCATCGGATCCACAACCCAATGCCACTGACATTCACTTACTCATCGATTCCTTTCATACCTCTTCCTTAGTCCCCAAATTTAACACCTAGATTCCACTATTCCTCATTTACATCAATTAACTGGTAAAGATTTTGATTTTTTTAATTAGAAAATAAATATTTTAAGGGAGCTAAATTTGAATTCTGAGAGCTCAATCATCCTTAAATTTTTAAAATAAGTGTTAAATGTATATGGGCCACCATCTTCCTTTCGGCCTATTCATTTCCACAGGGCTGGATGCAGCCCTCTTATGGAGATGGTAAACTCTATCAGCCCCCAGCCCCCAGCCCCCGCCACTGTCCAGTGGACCAGAAGGCCAAGAAGAGAACTACCCCCTGCCCCTACCTCACTACCCCTAGCTGACTGTAGTTTTTACACTTCTCTGCTTAAGTCACACAACACCTTGATTTATGTTAGGTTTTATGCACATTAGCACATGTGTGTACATGTTTATACATACAAATAGGCCAATCTTATGGATGTTTTACTTGGTAAGTCCTAATAATAATAACGATGATGATGATGATGATGATGATAATGGCTAACAACTAGTTACTGCAGTAAGAATTATTATAAGCATGTTGCATGTATTAATTGCTTTAAGCTTCATAAACAACCCCATAGGTCTTTGTAGGATTGTTTATAGATAAGGAGTGCAGAGAAGTTAAATAACTTGCTTTGGCCACAGGCTAAGTAGCAGAACAAGGATTCGAACCTGTGTAGTACTGGCTCTGAAACCCATGTGCTTATCCACCAGTCTATACTTCATATCAACTTTTGATCAAAGGAAGTGCAGGCATGTGTAATATCCTGGAGAGCTCTGTATATTTTGCCGTCTCATACCTGCGATGTATTAATACATTTACTTACAAGCTCAGAATAGAGACCCTGCAGCTTAGTAGAAAGTCATACCTAGTACTTTTTCCTGTTCTCTCTCATGGTGTGAGTGCTGAGCCACATCATCTGGGGATACTGGGAGAGAAGAAGATGCTGATGACCAGAGTTATAGAGTAGAGCGAACTGGGGACTTTTGGAGCCAGAATTTATGTCATTATTCCCATTGAAAGTGGGGAGTTCTCTCCCATTCAGCGTCCCCCAGCCATATCAAGGATCTAGACTCTCTACAGGCATAGGTTTGGTCTAGGGGCTCAACTCTCCAAATTAGGAAAATGTAGGGAGGGTGGCACCAGGACCTATATCAGTGGAATAAGATCAGAACTGTTCTGTTAAGCAGAAAAAGTTGCTTCCAAGAATAATAGAACTGTGCATTTGGTCAAGAAGAGATTTGTTCTGCATTTCTAGAATCTTTCTTCTGGAAAGGAGCAGTATGAATAACTAAGCCAGAAAAGCTTTAAAAAAATGAAAGGATGGGCCCTCTCACCCACAAAAACACCAAGAAAACAATTACCAAATTATACACCACCCGCCAGCTCCAACATCATTACTCAACCCACATCACCAAGGAGACACCCATTAACCTAGTCTTTTGAGAGACATACATTACAAAAAAAGAGATGCTGATATGATCGACAAACACAATAATTCAAAGCAGAAACATGGACATTGCCACCAAACAATACTTAAATTCTTCTAACTCAGTGTTACACAAAGTGCAGTCTCCTCGATACAATACCACAAAACACCAAGTAACAAACCTTAAGCCAGCTGCCAGAGGAATGAGTCACAATGCCATACACCGTAACACAGCACAACTCAACTCCCCATTCCACGGGCACACCCATACACAAAGGCTCATGGCATGTGGCCATCCTTGTGACGGTCAGCTCTGGTTGGACACACAGAGAGACGGAGCCAGCAACGCAACACCCAGCCCTTCTACACACCCAGCACAAAGTGGTTCACAGCTCCAGTGCCCCCAAAGCCAGCGCTCTCCTGAGCCCCAAGCACAGTGCAGCCTGCCAGGAAAAAAGTGCCCTCCCCTTTCTCCAGCAGGTGGATATGTCCAGACCATCACCTCCAACATGGCCTCCAGGCTCTTGTTGCTAGTGAGAGAGTAAATTGTCCCCTGAGCCTGCTTTGCGAGAAAGAACAAATCAGCTCTATCTTGGTTGGGGTTTAATCAGACTTTGCTGTTACGGAAAATGACAGAGCTCCAGGGATGGAGGGAAAGGTGGGGGTGGACTAGGAGGGGGCCGGCCAAGCTGGGTGCAGGAATTCCCCTTCTTCCACCAAGCCCTGCCTTCTGTGGTCATTCCAGAACTGTAGCCCTCTTGCTGGGTGTTCACTGAGTATCGATTCAGTCTGCAAGCAATTTTAATATTTCTTCAGGGACTTTCCAGCAACAGCACAAGTCATTAATTCACCCTCCCAAATTGCTTATTCAATAGCAGGAACATGGCTCCTGAATAAAGTCCCAGAATTTATGTGACTCGCACGAGTCAGGAGGTCAAACAACTGTTATGGAGCGAAGTTAAAAATCCAAATAAAATATTGACACTTTTTTGGGGAGGGGGAGAGGGAAGTAAAGGTATTTAAAATAGGTTTTTGTTGCAATGCCCCCAGGATAAAGAATGGAAGGGGACTGAAGACAAGTTGGAGTTTATAAAATCAATGGAATTTATTGCACATCTACTTGGCATTTAATAATTCTCTCATTTCCACATCACTCTCCCCACCCCATCCGGGCCATAGACAGAAAGATACACAGGTATACAAACGCACATTTATGCACATCAATACTGGTGCACAGACTAATATAAAAACACGATTGTGATGTGATCATCGCAAACACCCCGGGAAGGGAACAGTAATGGCTGTGGAGTCAGGTATGAGCGTGACTTACATATTTGACAGAAATAGGCACAGTTGAGCAGAAATTCATGAAGTAGGTTGTGATAAATAGGTCCAGTATTTTAAATCTTGGATCAATGTATTAGAGCAGACATGAATATAAAGACACACTAATCATAGAAATAGTTTCTAGAAACGTGGAAACTGAGAAGCACATCTGTATGCAATGTCTCCATGTAATCATGTACATGATTAGAAAACTGGATACGCAGATGTAGAGAACTGGAAAATCTACACCCCAAATCTACCAGTGCATGTAACATACCCGGCCACCAAACCACTTCACCTAAAATTGCGGTTCTTTTGTAACACAGACGCGATGCTTACCAAACACAACTATGGCGTGTGCAGGGCAGAGGGTCAGCATCTTTAGAATCACAGCCACGTGTGATCTCCGTTCATCGTCTACATGTACAAATGTCTAATTAGGGAATAAACGCAAAGGACTACTAACGTAGAACTTTCCAGAAGAGATAATATGGTTCAGCCTACAGATATTGGAGCCACAGGCCTGGACCCCAAGTCTGGCTCTAGTACACATGACCTTGGGCAAGTTGCTTAGCCTCCCTGCTGTCTCCTTGGTGTGATACACAGAGCACCTATTTGATAAAGTTGTAATTAGGATTTGAATGAGAAAATGCATTTGTTACAATGCCTGTCACATAAAATGAATAAGAAATAAATGATAGTTATTATTTTTCCTATTATTATGTGCAGCTCTTCTATTCAGTCGCAGCCTCTCATGGATTCTACCATCTGTTCTTGATGCAATTGACTTATTCTACCCAGTGATTAGCAGCATGGGGTCTGGTGTCAGGCTCCCAGGTTTAAATCCTAGTTTTGGTACTTAATGGCTGTGTGACCTTGGGCAACTTACTTAACTTCTCTGAACCTCAACTTCTACATCAATAGGATAAGTTTAATAATCCGCATAAGAAGTTATAAGAAATAAATGAAATAATCCATGCAAAATGCTTAGCACACTGCCTGGTACATAATGAACATATATTAGCTCACCATATCCCTAAATACTATATTATTATCATTAATAACACGTTTGTTATTCAACAAATAGTTTCTAAATATTTACATTATTCCAGGCACTGTTGCTAAGTGCTAGAAATACAGTGGTGAGGAAAGTAGGCGTGACAGCTGCCTTTGCAGAGCTCGCAGTCCAGGGGAGGATCTGATGTGAATTGAGTAAGCAAGGAAACGAGGTTCCGACTCTACACTAGACCCTGAGGGGAAGAGGGGAACAGAGAAATAGATTAGAAAGCCACTGTGGAAGCCAGATTGGGAAAGATTTTGAAGGCCAGGCTGAGGAATTTTGAGTTCATCCCGTAGCTCAAAGGAAGCAATTACAGGGTTTAACCATATCACATTCTTTCAGGCGGACACAGAGAGAAACCACGAATTGTTTTTGGATACTGCAGTAACTAGGTGGGAGGGGGCAGGGCTAGAGGCAGGATGGACCAGTAGTCTCTGAGAGGCCCCACCTCTGCTGCTGCTGCTAAAAGGCTTTTTCTCTAGGCTTTCTTCTGCTTGAGGAGGGAGGGAGCGTGCCAGTGGAGGGGCAGGGAGGAGTTGGTCCCAGGAATGAGTCTACAGCAGCATCCTTCATCCTATAAGGTAGTCTTCCAGCCTCTGGAGCCTCGCAGGCTGGACTGTGAACCCCAGCCCCAGCCTGGAAGCCCTCACAGATGAGGGCAGGGCCAGTGGTGAGAGGAGCTAGTCCGGTCACGGCTCCGGGCTTGGCATGCACTGCAGACTGGTTTCCAAATGGTTAGTTAAACACATTGCCCCTTAATTTTTAAACCTATGCCTCTCTTGAAGTTAAATCAATCCATATGCTTACCATTCATCATCTAAACCATCCCTATTGCCCCCTTGGGCCAGCCCCATGGCCCATCTAGCCCAGTAAATTGTATCTGGCCTGGGCTCCCAGGGACATGTGGTCGAAGGATTATTGCCCTCAGTGCCAGTCATAGAAGGCTGCGGTGATTCAGGAAATATGCCAGGTGTCTAAAGAACCCACTAGGAGTCTCTTGCCCTGGAATGTACCAAAAACTATCTTGAAATTATTTTTTATTTATAACCTATCATTTAGTTTCAATAGAGAAACTGAGAGCTTCTCGAATTTCAGTTACTGTGTCAGTCAGTCAGGATTGGCAGTTGAGGAGAAATTCCGTTGTTAGAATATGAGTAAGGAACCTCAGTATTCTTAACCCATCAGGACTTTCTCCCAGCTTGCTCTAGGCTTCCCTGTTAACCACAAGGATGGATTCTTCACTCGCCCCCTGAATGAAGGTAGTCTTCTCAAATACTAGAGAGTTTAAGAATAATTTGGAGAATTTGCTTAAATATAGATTCCTGAGCCTGACTACCATCAGAAATTCTGATTAGGAGGTCTGAAGGGAGCCCCGGGATTTGCATTTTAAGCACACACACACACCAGGAGATGCTAATGTAGGCAGTTCGGGGGCAGTAGATTGAGGAAATCCTTCTGTAAGCCTTTTAGTATAGGACTCTCATCTCTTGGAGCTCAGTTATGACTTCTGAGAAGCAGAACAACAGAGAGAAGCTCTTTACACATCTGGGAGGGACCCTGCTGACCTTGGAATCTGTGTGTTTCAGTTACATCCTGCTATAGCCAGAGTAGAAGGTCCTGCCCACAGCTTCCCAGCATCAGTGGCCATTCTCATGCACAGAGCCCTGCCTGACCCATGGTCAGTTGTCCAAACTGAAGTCTGCAGGGCATGTGAGTGGGTGTGGGCAAATGATCCAAACTCTGCACGAACGGCGAAGCCGGGGCCTCGGGAAAGAGTTTCTGTGCAGCACTTCTGGGCTGCCGGTGGGATGGGCGGGGTGGATGCCGTTTCTTCTGTGGGGAGGAGGCAGTCAATTTCAGCTTTTTCATTCCTGGGATGTACAGTAGGGGGATTCCAGGTCCTTAGAGTCCTCAGAAGCAGGGAGGCGGAAGAACCATTTGGGGGAGAGGTGAAATTTTCCTGGATGATCTATGATGCCTCACTTGAGGCTCTGCCATGAACAGTCTCCAGCTGTTTGCGTTGCTCTGACTTGCCTCGGGGCTGAGCCAGGGACACACGCCTGATGTTGGCAGCTCTCAAAAGGCCCGAGTTGAAACAATTACCTGCATTTGTTGGGCAAAATATCCTCTGCCGAAGCAAATATCGTTTTTTCCTCTAGAGTGATGCAGCCTATGGTAATACCCAGGCAGCTCGAAGTCACTGGCAGAGTCCCCTCCTACCACACCCCTGGCCCAGCGGGCAGTGGGGCCGGCTAATCTGCAACATTCTCTACCCTGGAGTTCCTGTCATTTACCAAATCAGGAAAGACTTTCCCCACACAGGGACTCAATATTTTCTGCAAAAACTCTAAAGCGGGCTCTCTGCCCCAGGACAATTTAAATGGATTCATGCATGTATATAACACATGTATGAAGACACTTGACATCTGACTCCGAAGACCCTTTGAGCAAACCAGCGATACGACCGTGCCTGGGCCTCACCCGCCTTTCCACTGGGCCACTGGGCAGGGTTTCATGGGGACATGCTTAAAGACCCTGTGTGTGTGTCACATTGTCAACAGCTGGTGCTAGGCGGTGTTATCACTCCCATTTTACAGAGGGGAACACTAAAGGTCAGGGAGCTCCTTATCCTTCCTTTCTCAGAACACAACAGAACAAGAGAACTAGGATTCAGGGGTTCAGATTTGGGGCTTTTGGGTATCTCTCTCCTGGGGGCAGTATAGCTTGGCAGTTAAGGGTATGGGTCCTGGGGTTAGTCTATCTGAATTCAAACCTCAAATTTGCCATTTATTAAACGGTTGACCTTGGGCAAGTTATAATATGCCTTATCTGTAAAATGGTTTGTTGTGAGGATTAAGTGAACCATTTGTTTGAATCACTGAGAACATTGCCTACCACATGGTAAACAGTTAATACAATAGTTTTTATTACTGGAGCCTCCACCGAGGAAGCACTGCTCCTAGAAATGCTGACCACGCCCTCCAAAGGTGAGCTGTCTGAGGTCACTTCGATGCTAATAGGGCCTCTTCTTGTCTCCTCCTTGGGGGGGAGTTTTTGCACCCCATTTAGTATCATATGATATAGCGCAATATAATATCATCCATAACATAACATAATATGATGGGTAGGTTAACTTGGAAACCCTGAGGCAGACCGTGGATGGATGGATAGATGAATAGATACATTTGTACTAAGTATACATACATTATATCATTCTATTGATTTGTAAAAAGTTCCCGGTCTGCCTGGCTGTAATGAGATTTTTGAACTTTGCGTGGCGATCAATGAGAGGAATATTATTGGCCTGGAGAATTGATATACCTGCTCTCAGTGGCTTGTTCTGCTCCCAGGCTGCCCCGGCCCCCCAGGTGTACGATTCCAGCAGACACTTAACCTTTTTTACAGTGTCATCAGGCTAAAAGGAATCTAATAGTGACACAGGACTTGTGCTCAGCACTCTGCCACTATTGCTTTCCTGTCACAAATAATTTATAGCCTTCTATTTCCATCCTGAGCCCGCACCCCAGCCCTGCCTCCCGCTTTCCCCCTGCTCCCAGGAATCGATAAACTCACACAGCCACAGTGGGACCTCAGGGTGCCAGGAGACAGACAAACAGACAGACGGACAGAGAGAAGGGCAGAGAAAGAGGGTGAAACACAGAAGAAGGAAGGAGAGGAGGAGGAAGAAGAGGGTGTAGAACCCAAGGAGGAGTGAGAATGGCCCCGCTGCGTTCTAGGAACGTCGAGGGCTTCTCTGTGTCTTCACCAGTTTAACGGACTATCCCCAGGAGACCGGCTCCACGCGTTCATTCTAACTCACGGGGCCGCCAGACTGTTTTCCTCTCCAGGCTGGTGGGGGTGAAGGCCTCCTGGGAATTTACACAAGAGGGAGTGGTTCCACCTGCCTTGTCATCATTTACTCTAAAGGTTTGCCGCACCCCCTGGCTTCTCTTGGGTCCGGAAGAAGCTGCTGCACATACTGTCTATACAGCCTTCCCAGTGCCCCCAGGCAGAGGTCCCCAGTCTGTCTTCTTTGATGCAACCTCTTTTTGGGGTTCCGTCTGTGACACCTGCTGCTGCTGTTTCCAGTCTTCTCAGCATTCTTCCCAGGGTCTTTGTAGCAGCTTCATGGACCAGGCTGGGGCACGTGGGGCTGAGAGGCCTCCTGCCCACACCTGGCTCAGCCCCTGCATAGAGAGCAGCCAGGCCTACAGTTCAAGGTGAGCTGTCTGAGGTCATTCAATGCTAATAGGACCATAGGTATAATTCTAGTTGTTACCGCATTTGTTGAGCCAAGGTTTATGCTAATCATTTTACATGGATTATCCTATTTAATCCTCACAACAGTTTTAGGAAGTGAAGAGCATTATTATTCACAGGCACTTCTCGGAGCTGGGACTTAGCCTCTTCACTCTAGTCACACTCTTGTGAGTGTGGGAGATGCTAAGTGCCCGAAGGCCCCATGCTAGGCCCAGGCAGAGAGCCCTGGAGGTTGCAGGGAAGTTGGAGGAGAAAGAACATCTCTGTGGAAGAAAGCATGCTGGAAAGAGAAGTGGGGAGAACGCACCCTGACGGGGCAGTTTTTCCAGAAACAAGAAATAGCATCTCCCTGGCCTCAAGTGAAGATGTGCTCTCCAGGGCTCCCGACTGCACCCTCCCAAGAGCCTTATGCCAGACTTGACTTTTCAGGCCAGACCTGCCTGGGGCTGTGGAGATCATAGATGTACCTGGCTCTCCATAGGGCCAAGAATGAAAGAGAATTGGAGGAGGAGGAGGAGGAACTAGGACAGTCACCCAAAGCAACCGCTTTTCTTTATCCTTTTAATCTCTAGTGATATTCCCATCAGTTGGGTTGCATATAGGATGCAGGAGGGCAATGGATGACAATCAGAATTCCACAGTCCCGGTTCTTTAATTTCCTGAGATCAGCTCTGGGGACTCGGAAGTGCCCACAGCCCGTGGGGCATGGATGGACACCAAGAGTATGTATTAGCAACTCACAGCAGGCGCCCTGCCCAGCCCCTCTCCCAGGCACCACCAGGCTGCCGTCAGGGAGTAGTGATTTTCCATCACTTGCTGTCTCAGCTAAATCTGCACCAGTGCCTCAGGGGTCAGAGGCGCTGGGTAACAAAGACAGAAACTCCACAAGGCCAGCAGTTATCTGTCTCATCCAGCCCCGGCTCCAAGGCCTCCTTAGTCCAGAGCCCATCAGCGCTCCAGCCAGAGCCACCGGCATGTCAACGAGATCCCAGAAGCTTTTGCTACAATGAATCAGAAGCAGCTGTTTGAGTTGCTCTGCCTCCTTCTACACCTTTCCTGTAGACCAGTCTACACTGCCCTTCACTACTCTGGTCCTTCCCATTGTGATTATGCTCCAAAGACCGCCCCCCCACCCCCACTACCAGTTCTTGGAAGATGGCCTTCCCTTCTGCTTTGATAAAAGATAAAAGCTACAAAAGCTGGTTTTCAAAGCGTGTGGCTCCCTCAGAATGTGCCATCTCTCCCATTCCATTCTCTCCTTGCTCCGCCTTCCTCTCACTGCCATCCACAATCTCTCAGCCAACTTCAGTTGCTCCCTCTTCACCGGTTCTCCTCCTCAGCCTGCAAATGCACTACCTTAGAAAAGCCCCCCCCCCCCCCCCCGCCCAGCTGCTGGTTCCATCCCCGGCTTCCACACTTTCCGCTTCTTTTCTACAAACTTCTGAAGGCGCTCATCTACTTTCACTGCCTCCCTTTCCTCGTATGAACTTCCGAACCTCTTTTTGTCTGGCTCTTCCCCTTGGTTGATACTGCTCTCCCCAAGGTCACTATAGTCACCAAAACTCCCAAACCTATGCCCCTTCTTTTTCCCAATTCCTTCTGATCCTTATGTCACTGCTGACACTGTGGATTACGTTCTCCTTCTGGGAATGTTCCATTGAGTTAGGTAAAACTGCCAGACCCTGGTCCTGCCATTTCCTGTGTGGCCAGTTCTGACCCCCCTGCGAGGTCAGGTTCTTTCCCCCCATCTCTGAAAGTGGTATCCACTCCTCAGGCCTCTTGCACATTTCAATGCTCTTCTCCTTGACAGTCTCCTAAGTCCATATCTTGGTGCCAGCTGGGGCATGGACATGTCCACCTGGACACTCCTCCCCCACCTCAGACGCTGTTGGTCAAGGACCAGCATTACCACCTCCCTCCAAACCAGTCACCTCCCCGCATCCCTCTTTCTGACAGTGGTACAAACCACCAGCTTTTCAGTTACCAGACTTGGGGTTCTAGAGCCAAGGTTGACTCCAATTAATTGCCAAATCCTGGCCATTCTGCCTTCACACTGTCTTATAAAGTGTTTCTTTCCTGAGGTCAGCCCCTCATGGTCACCTGCCTCCACACTGCTTTACCAGAAACAGTTTGGACATGGCTCCTCTAAGTTTAGAAATCACTTGTGGCTTGGGCCCTCTAAACCCGGTTCCTGTATATGGGGGAGTGTGTGACAAAGTAACAAGAGCGCTCATTGTTTTGAGACTGAATTCTAAGTCCACCCTAACCAGCAATGTAATCTCCAGTAAGCTCTTAACCTCCGTCAGCTTTGGTTTTCGATCTGCAAAACGAGGGTAATAGTATATACTTTGGAGGTTGTGAGAGTTAAGAGTGGCGTATGTAAGTGGTATAAATTGCATGTAATGTAGGCACATAATAGGTGCTCAGTGAGTGGAAAATCACAACTCTCATCCCTTCCAAGTTTGCAGCCTTATTTCCTCTTACGTACCTCCCCTGTCCTGGCTGACCGGTCTGGGGATGGGCCCCTAGAACACCAAGCTCATTTGGCTTCCATGCTTTGCTTCACCCTCCTCCGGCACCTGCTTATAGTGCCCTGCCCTCTGCCTCTTTGTGCATTTTAGGATTGTGTTTTAAGAGACTTCAGAGGTTCTGTAGTCCAAGCTCTTTAGAGCTGAAGAAACTGAGGCCCAGAGAAGGAGAATGATGAGCCCAAAGCTATGTGGCCACATAATGGCAGAGTCAGAAGCAGGACTTGGGGCCCCTGCCATGTATAGCCTGGTGCCCAGCCCACCATCCTCAATGCCTCGGGTTTCTGTATGTATCTACATGGTCAGCCCTACTCTGCTGTGAAGAGCTACGAGCTTCACCTCCTCAGTGACTTCTCTCCCAGTTCTCCCACCTGCGAGCGGGACGATTCCTCCTCTGCCTCCTCCTGGCACTTACAGCTTGGCCCCCTTGGAGTCACTTAGCTTTCTTTGAGGGTGTGTCTTCCTTCCCCAACTTTATATCCAGCATTGTGAGGTGGGGGCCTTAATTCTATTGCCTAGCTGTGCTCGGTAGAAGCTGGTTAGAGCAGAGTCCACTCATGGCTGATGCCTGACTTACCTGCTGGCTGAGGTGAAGTTGGATCACACGCATCTCTGCAGGGAGGAGCAACGCTGTTGGAAAAATTGCTTCCAAGGGCACCTGATTTGACCGGTGGGTGGAAGGGAGTGTTCCTCAGTCCTGGCCCCAGGGCTGGCCTTTGTATCACATAGCCACAGGTCCTTAGGATCACTGACAAGCTGGCTGGTCCCCAGTCCTGGGGTGTTTGACTCACCCCAGAGTGCACAGTGGGGGGCATCAGGCTTTCCAAGTAGACGGGTAAAGAAGCTGTGATCCAAGGAGGACCTCAGAAAAGGCGGCCATCAGGCCAGCGAGCTCCACAGGGACAGGGCTTTGACTTGTTTGAGAGCAGTAAGTGGGCTCAAGAAGTTGTTCAGGGCCTGACATCTGGCAAAGGGACCACATGCTGTGTGGGAATCCTGGCCACCACATGCTATGTCCCCTTCCCTGGCTACTTCTCCCTGGCTCAGTAACTGGGGAAATCTCACTCTCTCCCTCAACTCTGGAGATCTGTGGTCCAGGCCCAACAGGAAAGCCAGTTCCAAAACCATCTCCAGACCCAGGGAGTCCTGCTCCCAGGAAAAGATTTGCATGTGATGAAGGAGGGGCGGGTGAACAACAAGCCACCGAGGTGGTCCCCGTTGCCAGAGTGAGTATGCTGTACTCACTTTGCTGCCCCAATCCCTGCTACCGAAAATCAAGCTGCAATTCTGACCAGTCACACGTGGCCCCTGCACAGAAGGCAGACTGCCTCCCCGCAGAGCTGCACTGGATCCGAACAGCTACCTGGAGGGAAAGCTCCAGCCGTGCAGTGGTCGGTGGTGAGGGCAGGGTGCAGGGAGCAGACAGGTGAGGAAGGAGCTGAGGAGCTGGAGAGAGCTTCTCTGCAGGTCTGGGTTAGAGTTGGTGGGGACGGAGGGGGCATGTGATATGTGATGCCATTGTGATTCTGTTGCAGGATCATCCGGACCAAAGTTCAGCAGCCTTTTCACCCAACGCCAGATGGGGCTGGGACCGGAGTGACTGCACCTGGCCACACCATTGGTAAGAGGGCTTAGGGAGGGGGGAGCAGGGCTCCACCCAGGAGAGCTGGGTCTGCAGCTGTACCCCAGAACTGTTTCGGTTTTTTTTTCCAATTTGTGCTCTCTCTGAGCTCCTAGGGTGTGGGGGTGAGGAGGGCAGGGGGCTCCTTGAGAGAGACTAGCTCACTAGGGCCTCTCTGCTTCTAAATCTCTCCCCTACCCCCACCCCCGTCAACATTTTCCCTTTAGTTTATCTTCTTCCCTTCCTCCTCCTTCTCTGCCTTTTGTTTTTATCTGATCCTGTCTCTCTGCTTGTCCCTCTTTCTTCCATATCTACTTTATTATTCCATTTTGTTTTTTTAATATCTGAAATTATCATTCTCTCTTGTCCCCACCTCTTTCTTCTTCTCTCCTCTTTCCCCTTCTCTCTGCCTTGCCCTCTCTCTTTTCTCTTTGTATGTGTGCTTCTGGGTTTGTTCCTCTGTCTCTTTCCCTCGCTCTTCATGGCCTGTCTTCCTTGATCTCTGTCTCTCTGTCATCCACTCAGTAACTCTCCACTTCTCTCCAGCTTCCTTATTTACCGATCCTTGCTCATGGCCTCTTAGAGGCATGACCCAGGCCCTTCCAGAACACCTGCTAAACAACTAACCCTGTCCCCCCCCCAAAAAAAAAACATACAATCTTCCCCTTCACCCAAGGGTGCTTGGTACCAGGGCTTAAGGGGCTGGGATGTGATCAGACTTTTCCTACGGCCCTTGTTGGCAGCTGTCCCCTTCTCTGTTGACCAGCAGGAAGTAGAATGGCAGGTCCCAGGTCTCCTGGGGTTGGCAGGATCTGTTGTTTACTAGGCCTGCATTACAGCGTGTGCTGGGAAGGCGGGTTGGGCCGGGCTGTACCTGAGCAGATCATTATGGAGTGAATGTGTTCACTAGTCTGTGCCCTGAGGGGGAAATTGGGAACTTCTCAAGTAATTTCAAGACCAGAAACAATGGGGAGATAGGAGCTATGCACTACACTCCTGGAGAATATCAAGACCATTCTTGTGCCTCCTAGAGATTCAGACAGATCTTAGAAAGCCACAGACTCTAAATCAGGACTGGTAAAGACTCAGCCCAGGAGAATAAGAGACAGTGAGCTGGGTCTGTTTGGAAGGATTTTCGCAGCCCCGGGGACTGGATGAGCTGTACAAGGAGGCCTCCTAGGAGCTGTGCTCTCTACAGGACTGCTGAGTCACTCAGTAGATTAAGTCAGCTTTGGCGTTTCCATTCATCTTCAGGGGAGTGAGTTCACAGGCCCCAGTAAATCTATACGTCTGCAGAGAAGGCTTGGGGTTGACTGGTCACCCCTCAGCCCAGGGCTGGACAGAAGTGAATAGCCTGCTCTGTATGTAGCAATGCCTTCCCCCTTAAACCTCGGAGGAGGAAAGGGAATATGAGCTCCCCATCCCTCCTTATTTCCTCTGCTTCTCTCTGCCCCCCAGCCCTGGGGCTTTGGCCTGCGGTCACAACTGCTATCCTGATGGCATTTCCTCCTTACTCTCGTCCAGTTCCCAGCACGGCCTCCCCTCCTGTTTCCAGCGCCTCCAATGATCCAGTGGGATCCTACTCCATCAATGGGATCCTGGGGATCCCTCGCTCCAATGGCGAGAAGAGGAAACGTGATGAAGGTAGGGAGGAGGGAAGAGGCTTGGCTTCCCTGTGCATGCTTTGTCTTTGGACTCGGGGCTCCGGTTTCGGCCCGGCCTCGCAGCTGCTCTGCTGTGAGATCAGTTTTAGTTGCAAAGCCTAGGTCCCCCCATTGCCCTGCTGGCTCCCGGAGAGAGGGAGGCAGGCTGCTGGTGGGGCAATCAGCTTCACCATCTGCTCAGCAGCCTCGACCGCCTCACCTTCCTCTGGGACTCACCCCCAGTATCCCTGTGGGATGCCAGGAGGAGACGCCTGAACCATGTACATTGCTTGGGAAGGTTTTGGAGACTGGGGGACATCTGGTCTCTGACCTGAGGATGAAAGGCCAACCTGCCTCGTCCTCATCTGATCCCAACACGTCAGGAGATAGGGGAGGGATGTCACATGCTCCTGATCCTGGGGTCGTTTCTCTGTGACACATGGACACTGACCCAGTAAAACCACTCGGACAGCAGGCCATGGGTTCCTCTCTATGCTCCCCTATCGGAGGAGGCACCACGCGGGCTCCTCTGTGGCCTTCCCTCATTCCCTGTAACCTCTCGGTGCAGCCAGCTGTTGTGCAGGCAGGTAGAGACGGGGATGAGGAGGAGGAGGGGGACAGGAGGTAAAAGGTGGCGAAGAGCTTGGGAGATGGTGTTTTTCATGTGTGTGACATTAGAGGTCCCTTGGTGACCATCTGGTTCTCTTCTGATGCAGGAGGCCAGGGCTCAGGGTTGGCAGGCCAAGGCAAACGAAGACACCATTGCCTGAAACCTGCTGCTGGCTGCAATGTCATGGTCCCTGCTGGGGAGGCAGTAACCTCCTGGTTTAGGAAGGGTGTATGACTGTAAGGGTATATAAGATGAAATAGACAGAATCCTCTAAAGATGAGCAAAAGGCAGTGACCATATATCCCATTAGCCCAGAAGGTCCCAATTTATGCCTTTGTCTCTGCATCTTGGCCAGTCAGCATCTTCTTTTTCTCTCAAAAATGTCCTGTTTAGATAATAAATCATATGGTCATCCTAAGCCTAGATAAGCCATTGATTGGGGCAGTTTTCAAGGGTAAGGAACAGAGAAAAGGGACAAAGCTGACATTCCCCGGATCCTGGGAAAAGAGAGTGTGAACGTCCTGGCCTCCAGCAGAAGGGACGGAGTGTAGGAGAGGCCTGGGTCTGGCAAGACAGTGATGACCTGGTGCTGGCCTCCTTCCAGAAGCCCTAATGGCCTCGTTTCAGAGGGAAACAGCTTGTCTGGCTCTATTTCTCCTTCTTCCCAAATATCCAAACCCATTTGGCTGCCACGGCCTTTGCCACTCACTAAATTTCATTGTAGTTGTTTTGGCCACAGCCCCTGATGGGCAGGGGGAGGCTGTGTGAATGGCCCTTAGTCTCAATTCTCCCTGGGGGTTTCCTGCACTCAGGCCTTAGCCACACTTTCGGCACCCTCAGTGGTTTGGATGATTCTGTGCCAAACCCTAAGGGGTTTCTCCTTTAACTACCGCCACTGTGTTTTTTAGAGTGAGAGATGTCCAGGGGGCAGGACAGGCCACAGGACCCCCTCATCCCTCTCTCCCGTTGTTCTGCGGTTGGACACAAACATGCTTTTTGCTTCCTGGGTTCCTGTGGGCCATGAAGGGAGGCCAGGGGGAGGGAGGCACTGGCATGAGGGTGTGGCCACCCCACATTGGGCTTCGTTGGCCCAGAACAGAGCGCTCTCCTCTCGGAGCAGTTGATCACATTCATTGTTTCAAGTCAATTCAATTCAGTGAACCCTTCCTATGCGTCTGTCACAAGAAAGGCTTGGTGCTACAAGGTCCCAAAGCAGAACAAGATAGGATTCTTGTCCTTAAGGAGCTTACAGTCTAGTGGGGGCATATAAAACATGGGAGCCCGGAGAGCAGAAAGGCCCATCAGATGCCTGTGCTGAGGTGGAGGTCTGGGCCTCGGGCCATGGGAGCTCAGAGTGAGGAGCGAGTAAACCCCAGGAAGGGCTGCTCTGTGAGGAGGGGCTGGAGGGATGGATGAGAGGCATGTCCAAAGACAACGGGGGTGTGAAATTCTCTCTGATAGTCCCAGCCTGTGACCAGAAGTTTCTGTGGTGAGGCAGTGTAGGGGTGCTTCAGCTGGGATGATGCGGTAGGGCAGGAAGTCATGGGAAGCCAGGCTAAGCAGACAAGTTAGGGTCGCATCATGTCAAGACCAGACTGCATAAGGAGGCTGGATTTTTTTTTCTGTAGGCATGAGGAGCCCCCAAAAGTGTCTGAGCAGGAAGGGAGAAGGACAGGGCTAGGTTTGGGGACATCGTCCTCCAGCAGGTTGACAGTGGCAGCAGCAGCTGAACTCCTCTAGGTGAGGGACAGTGGGGACCTTCAAGTTTCCTCTTATTGCTTAAAATGCTTGCCGGGCCGAGCTAGGCGGCAGGAAGGATCAGAGGCCCTACTTCTTTTCTGGGGGGTGGGAGGGTGTCTTGCCCTGACTCTCCCTCCTACTGACCAGACCAGATGGAGCCATCCTTTCCCGGGTGCAGGCCAGAGCCTGTGAGGGAGGCCAGTTCACTCTGACACCTCGTCTCCGCACCACACACCCTTGATCCATCAGACCCGGGTGGGAAGAGAGAAAAAGGAAGGCAAGGGCAAAGGCAGACCTTTCACAGCCTGTCCTCCCCCTCCCCCACTCTGGGTTCCTCCAAGCAGCCAGGCCCAGTTTGCATTAGGGAGCAGCTCAGATGATTAAGAATAGGGGAGATAATTATGTGTCAAGATGATGTAGCCCAACTCTGCAGTCAGGCCAAGGTAGCACAGCAGCTGGCAGGCCGGCAGCAGGAGGCAGCCTCGGGCAGGGGCTGCACTGACACCCAGGTGTGTCCTTCAGCTACTGGGCCAGCACCGCAGGCAAAAGAGAAACTGGCCTGAGGCGCTGAGGGGCGTCGGGATGGGAACAGGTATACGGTATACACATCAAGGGAGTGGGCTGAGGGAGTGGATGGCCACATGTTCTTCCAGAAGAACCCCAATGCACTACCAGGGGCCTCCTTTGGCCCCTCCTACTATGGCATCTCCCTAGTAGTGTCATACCCCGAGGCCAAGCTGTGAGCCTTTCTGTCCTCAAGGAAGCCACTCCCGGCCCTGCCTCTGGGTACAGTTCAGCCTATTCTTCAGCTCTAACAATGTCATGGTGGTGGGCATTAGCGAGGACAATCACTGCAGCGTGTGCTGGCGTTATTGGAGACAATCTCAGCAGTAGTTATTGGTGTTCACAGTGATAATACCCAGAGCATTATTGGCACTGGCACTTGGAATATGGACAGTGTTATTAGTATCTGCAGCAATCATATCTGTGGGGATATTAGTAAAGGGTCGATCAGCTGTGACTCTGGGGAAAAAGAAACTGACAGTAACTGTGAGTCTGCCTGAGATGCCTTCCCGTGCCTTGGCCTTTGGAAGTATGGAAGAATCCCTAGACTTTCCTTTGAGAAATGTGCTAGTCAAGAAGCTTTGACCCTCAACTCCCAAGAGCCCAGGAGCTCCCAGAATGAGACAGGTTAGACAGGCCAGTGATAGATGAGGAAGTTAGGTCACAAAACACCCAGAAGACAGTCTGAGAAGGTAAAGCCCCATTCAGTACCCTGCTAAAAGCTCCTTTTAGCTACAACTATGAGAGGGTATGTTAGGGTCCTTTGAAGGATGCTGCTTCCCTGGGTGTTGCTTGCCCTGGCTTATGTGGCTGGAGACTAGAGACTCTTGTATTTTTTTCAGACTGACAAACCAAAGTCCTTTGCCTTCGCCCAGTTGCTTTCAGCCATGGCCCCAAATGTTGCTGTCGGTTGGTGGCCTTGAAACACAGAGCAATGACATAACTTGTCCGAACATCCAAGTGAAGTCATACGGTCTGAGTCCGTTAATCTGCGGGAGGGTAGGAGAGCTGGTCTTTCTGTGGTTTTGCATTCCGTTAATTAGATGCACAATGAGTTGTGCAGTTGGGTGGCACCAAACCAGTGAGGTTGCGTGTTTACAGGCAGGGCAGGCTGCAAGGCTGCCCATGGCCCAGTCTGCTCGCTGCCTTTAGTAGCTCCCTTCTGCTTTGGGTGGAACTGCAACTGAAAGAAGCAGTTTATTTTCTTATTTAGTTTCCCTCCCCAAGGTCCCCAAGAGTGTGGCTCAGGTTAGACTTGGTGCAGATGAGGGGATGAAGCTGCGGAAATGAGCGGCACCTCCCCTGTCTAGGAGCCCTGACTTCAGGCAAGAGGAGGCTGCAGGCCCCCACCAGGAAGGAGAATTCGGGGTGGGGGCCAGCAGGCAGTCCCTGAAGCGCAGCATGCATGGGTGGTGTGGCCCAGTGGGAAACGGTGTGAGCTCTGGACCCAGGCATAGCTGGGTCTGAGCCCTGGTGCCTTGGTCAAGGCGCTCAATCTTCATTAGCTCAGTCTTCTCCTCTGTAAAGTGGAGATGCTCGCAGCACTCACTTCGAGGGGACTGTGGAGAAGAAAGACCACACGAGATCATGGACGTAGAGTGTCGAGCCAACCCATCTTGGAGGATGGGTCACAATGTGTGTCTGGGGAGGAAGGCTTGATTGGCAGTTTGTATTTTGAGAGAAAATGAAGTCGTGTCAGAAGGAAACTGAGTTGGGCAGAGCCTCCTTAATCTTGGTGTGGCCCCTGGTAAGTAGGGCAACTAGGGCAGTGGGGGGAAGATGTCAGCCCCCCACGTGTGATCGGGAGGACCTTTGTCCACCTCTGCTTACTCACTGGCTCTGCAGTTACCTCGCTGGGCCACATGTCCTCTCTTAGCACCCACCAGGCATTTCAGCTGTGTGTAAATTAATATAGGGCCCCCTTCTTTTCTAACACGCAGGCGCCCCTCCCTCTACGCGCTGCTGTGCATTTCCACTACCATGTGCACGTTTGTTTATCTCCCTTGGGACATGTACGTGTGTTTATGGACACGTATGTGATTTTTCACATAGTTTATGAAAATGTGAGTGCGTGTGTGTTTTTCAGCATCCTGAGACCTTTGGATGTGAGAAAGGGGGTGCAGAACACCATGCAGTGGGCAGGCATGCAGTCTTCTGGACTGTGTACACATACATTTGAAGAGATGAGAAGGCGTGAGCAGGTCCCCCTGTGCCAGTGAGCAGGGAGAACTCAAGCCAGGCCTGAGTGTGTTAGGGTCCCTGGTCTTGAGGCACAGGTGTGCATGTAGACTTTTGCCCAAAGGGCCCCGCAGGCATCACCCTGCATTCTGTTGGCAAATGGATGGGCTGTACTGAACATGCCTCTAGTGGTGGCCTGGGGCTCAAGGTAAGGGCGACTGAGGCTGAGAGCCCTCATACCCTCAGGCTATGTGGGAGTTGCCACTCAGCACCCTGGTCCCCTTGGAAGAGGAGCCTGGTCTCCCAATCTCGGGGTCTACCTGCCTGTCTTTCGGGATCTCTCAGTGTCTGTCTGTCTCTCATTTGCTCTAGTCGAGGTATACACTGATCCTGCCTACATTAGAGGAGGTGGAGGTTTGCATCTGGTCTGGACTTTAAGAGGTATGGGGGCCAGAGGGAACATGGTGTGGGGCCCAGGGGCACTAGCTGGGGGGTGGTCAGGGACTTTTCAGAGAGTGGGTTCCTAAGGGCCAGTGAGCGGAAAAGGAGGCGGCAGCTCAAGCTTCTGCTGGGAAACCAAGAGGCTGACAGAGTCTCAGGGCCCGTATCACTTTCTCCACAGGCCACTGCCGGGTTTGGGGGCTGAGACCCCGGTGGCCCAGAGGGTCAGGCACTCAGTGGATGGGGGGCACTTTTTCCAGCCCTTGGAAAAACAAAGAGCAGATCGGGTAGTAAAACAAAAGCAAAGGAGACCTGGAAGCACCTGACAGCCCTAATTCATCACGGCCCAAGTTTTTTCCTGTGTTCCCATTATATTTGTTTGTAAAAGTGGAAATCAATTTTGAAGGTAATTTTCTGGAAAGAATGGAAGGGAGGTGGGAGGGCCGGATAAGGCAGAGATGGTAAAAGGAAAAATTTAGGCCAGGCACAGCCCAGGGGCAGCTCTTGGCAAGGTGAAAGAAAATTGCATATTCAATCTCCATCCATGAATCTCCCTCACTGCTGCCCGCCTCCTGCTTGAAAACAATGAAGGCTTTTTCCCAACACTGGGCAGGGCCTCGGTATCAGCCTCACTTTAACTTCAGGGTCATTAATTCCCTGATTATTGAAGGAGAAGAGAGGGTTGCAGCATCGTCAATTCCAAAGACACCCCCCCACTATGTGATCAGGCCCTGGCTGGGGTGCGGTGGGGGGCAGCCAGGGTGGGATGAGGTGTTGTTTCAGAAGAGCAAAAGGATGAGGAGGGAGGAAGTGGGGAGCCAACCGGACTGGGGGGAAGGAAGCCAGGAGGAGGGCGGAAGAAGGCAGTCATTACTGCATACCTCTGTTGTTGTTATTGCAAATTAAAAGTAGCATGTTCCACTCCACAGCTATCTTTAGGGAGGGAGGGGCACCGAGGGAGGTGGGGGATCTTATCATTGCTTCTTCAGCAGACCAGCCGTGGTGTCACCGTGTGAGGTGACATTTGAATTTACAATTCCGCTGAGAAAAGCCATTAATTCACAAATTAACATTTCTCCCTCTCCCTCTCTCTTTAACACTCTCTCCCTCTCTCACATGGATGTGCAAGCAATTGAAAAGACAAAGGAAATAGCCTTAAGGAAGAGACTTTACTGCTAGTCTGTCTGTGCTGAGATTGCTCCCCCTGCTTCCAGATAGATAAACCAATTACCTGAGCAGCTCTGCTCCTGGCCGCCTGCGATCGCCTCTTTTTGTAGGCTGCCTCCATGGCTGGATTACACTCGGCGTATCTCATTAATGTAAACCAGGCATGCCCTGGTCACCAGTTTCTTTTCCCTCGCTCGCTTTCTGGAGGGGCAGTGGGAAGAGTGCTGGTGTCAGAAAAGGCAGGCAAGGCGGACCCTAGGGAACAGGAGAGGCTGCCAGGCCCTGGGACTCTGGGTGCAGCCTTCGGTCCTGGAGGAGGCTGATGGGGGAAGTCTGCAGGTGGGCGCTCCCTGGTAGGCTTGCACGGTCGGATATTTAGAGGCAGAGGCAGGAGCCTCAGCCTGACTCTCTCAGGCCCATAGCGTCTGTCTTCTGTGGCCTTTTGGTCCAGGTGCGGGGGGCTGGCAGAAGCAGAGAAGGATCTGAGCGTTCCCTGCATGGGAAGAGCTTAGGGAAGTTTTGCTGAGCACATACCATTTTAGTGGGCCAGGTTCAGCCTGAAGGAGCTGGGAGGGGGGCCGGGGAGGGCCCAGAAGACACAGCGAGGTTGCCCTGCATTGGGTAAACACAGTGAAGTTGCATGGATTCCTTAACCTAAACCAATCACTTGGACACAATTTTGTCTGTTCACCACTTAACCTTTACACACACACACACACACACACACACACACACACACACACAGAGTCATCTGATTCCCTTTGAAAGAATCCCCACCCAGGAGTGTGGACCTGGGTGGCATGCCTTCAGAGCTCCAAAGCGAGCTTACATGGTGGGCAAAGAACCCCGAGCCTCTCTCCGCTTCCACTGTCCTCCAGGCCCCGGCCAGGCCCTGTAAGAAGACACCATACTGGTGGAGTCCGAGTCTCTCTGAGGACAGGTGCGCTGTGGCTCATTGCTGGAATCACATGATTTCACACGCACCATCCTACCCAGCACAGGTCACAGACGGTCCCTCATGAGGCAAGTCCTCTGAAGGTCCGGAAGCCAAATCTACAGGATGGTAGTCATCCACCTGAACAAGTGCCTGAGTTAAACTGCTTTAACAAGCTCAACCTGTGCTCATTTTCCAACAAATAGTCAAGCCTTGGCTAGTGTCCACCCTAATCTAAGAAAGAGCTAAGGTTTGAAGGTCAGCATTCACTAAGACACCAAAAAAATCCACTTATGAACACGTATTTGTTGTCATGATTCTACCTTCCCAGTCACCTGGGAAGTCAGACCATTCGCATGGGGTGGGGGGGGGCAGGGTCTATCTTAGCTGCATCGCGCATTTTAGCCAAACTCTGGGCCATGTGGGCTGAGAGCCTGCTGAACACTGACCATGTCAACATACAGAGGTAGGTGTAGACTGTGCCTATGTTTCAGTAAGACCTTTACCTTGGGTCCTGAGCCACGCGGGCTTACCTTTTTCTGAGGGGAAGGACCAGGGTTTAGCCATGGTGGCGTAGAGCTGACATGGCTGCATGAATTTGTACGTTAAGTCCCTGAGTTTATACCAGAGACTTCAGTCAAATCATTAACCACCTCAGGTCCCTAATCAGTACGTGCTGTTATGGATAAAGAGTTATATTTTCTTATCTGAGGAAGTATGTTGCGATTTAGCACAAAAGAGTTTGGGGTTTTTTTCCCTATGAAGCACCAAAACATCAGAATAAACCAACCCCACCCCCCAGGAAAGAAAGTACAGGTTAGCAGTGGAGGGGGCTGTATGCGTCCCTCTGCCACTGGAAGGCGGGGTGGGTGTAGCACAGTATCACAACTTTCCCAGCAAAGGCATCTGTGCATTTCTGGGCACGTGTGTGCACACCCATCTTGTCAGACCCTCTCTCCAAACCCTGGTCTTCCATTTGGCAACTGCCTTCCAGCCCTGCAGGTAGGCATCGTTCTCCTTCCCCCACCTGGCAAGGGCACAAAGCAAGAAATGAGAAATCCCTGTCTCAGCGATGCCCCCAGGCGTGGGCTGTGGACAGGAGGGAGGGGCCAGGCCCTGAGGCTGCCCCCAGGCCCTGCTGATAGTGGGCTGGCCTGCCTGGGCACCTCCTCCTCTGCTGGCCAGAGGGTAGCTGAGAAGGGCAGGGGCAGGGGGACCCCTCAGGAAAAGAGTTTGGAGAGAAGGTAGGCTGCGGAGACCCAGGATTGCTGCCTGACAGGAATAGGTCCAAGTGGCCTACTGACCGTTGTGGGCTGCCTAAGGAGCCCCGGAGCCCAGGGAAGGACTCATTCCCTATCTGCCTTCCTCAGGGCCATGGAGGCTAGAAAGCTCTCCAGGACCTTCCCCATTCTGCCCTGTGGGGGTGGAAGAGCAAGGAGGGTTGGGGGAGGGCTGGGAGATGATCACGAGCCTCAGAGCCGAGTGGCAGCAGAGCCAGTAATTCAAACCATCCTGACCCTTCGGTGAACCTGAACCTGCTGACCTTGACAGCACCAGACAAGGGAGGCCTCACAAACTTCAACCTGCGTGGAGGCCTCGCTTTCTCTTTCTCCCTTTTTGGAGCCCTGTGGCCCAGCCTCCAGGTAGCTTCTAATTTGGCCATCCCCACGAAATGTCAGTATCCCTCCCTCCCTGAGGCCTGCCTGCCTGCCTCAAAGCATCCTTTGTGCTCATCTCTACCGGAGACAAGTGCATGGGCATCTTAGGGGTCTTTCCAGAGCCAGGCTGAAGTTTCCTTTTCAGAAGTACTAGCTACAAGAGAGAGAGAGAGAGAGAGAGAGAGAGAGAGAGAGAGAGAGAGAGAGTGTGTGTGTGCACATGTGTGTACACGTGTGGTCTGGGTGCACACAGGGGCTGGGGTAAAATGTGATCGAGACAGAGCAGACAAGACAAGGGAAGAAAAGCCTGAGGAAAGCTGCCCCAGGAACCTGCATTAAAGTAAATGTAGTTTATGAAGTTTATGCTTTCCTCCCAGGGAGAGCTGGATTCCATCCAACAGCCTCCCGGAGCCTGCCAAACAGCTCCTGCAGCAGAAAGTGCAGGCAGAGCATGGGCAAGCCAGTGATGGGGGCAAGGAGGTGGGGCACAGACACACACGCATACACGTACACACACACATTCTCTCTCTCTCTCTCTCTCTCTCTCTCTCTCTCTCTCTCATTGGTTCACACAGATCTCCCTAGACCCCAGCAGGCTTCAAAGAATGTGGGGAGGGATGCAGACAGCATATTTTGTAGAAATGAATTCAGGGGTTTCCCTTTCCTTTCCTCCTCCTTTCCCCTGCCTCCATCTCCTTTGGCAGTGTGGCTGACCCAGACACACGGGCAGTGTGGAGGGCTGTTGATGTGGTAAGCTGGGCCGAGGGCAGTGTGGACCACTGAGGAAGCCTTGAGGGGGCCACTCTGGGTGAGGGGCATTGTGGGCAATCTGGGGGGGTTGGCTATAAGGGCAGTGTAGTCAAAGGATTCAGAATGCGGTCTGCCAGGAGCCCACCTTTTTTCTGATGCTGGGGATCCATTCTTCTCCGGCATTTGGTCTAGACCAAGCAGGTACCTTACAGCTGCTGAAGACCCCTGCTGGAGTCTCTTGAAGAGAAACAATGAGAGACAGTATTCTTATTTCTGGAAATTCAAAGGAAATAAATGATTGCCAAGGTTGAGATATGGGCACTCTTAGAGGGACTTAACAGCACACTGGCTGATCTGCCTTTCTAGACTCTTCTTCATGTGCACAAGCACATGGGTCCGTGTGTGTGGGTACCAACAGTGTGAAAGTGGGCCAGGACCCTTGACCTTAGAGACCGTGTGGAGGAGAAGAGTCACCGGAAGGGGCAGCAGTATGTAACAAAGGCCTCCGCCCCAACCTGCTGGGTTGGCAACATCTAGTCGCTTGCTCCTGTGCTTCCAAGACATGCTTCTGCTGGGGACGGGCAGTGGGGGAACTCTATCTCCCACCTCTTCAGGGGGACTTCTTGTCCTTACTCAAACTCGACCAGCATCTGGGACAGAAGAGGACAACAGAGGCAGAGGCATCTGAAGGCACAGAGTTGAGGGAAGAAGAGAGTAGAAGGGAAAGTGAAGGATAAGCAGAGATTGCGATCCCGGAGGCTCCTCTGGGAAGCCAGGAGGGGCTGGGCGTGGAGGGCGGCAGAAATTGGCCAAGGATGGCTTTGGCCCTTTTCCTCCCCTCTCTCCTTTCCCCTCCCTCCCTCCCTCCCCCTCCTTGTCTCTCCCCTCTTGCCTCCGCACATCTTTATTGGCTCCGGTAATAGCGTTGATTTGCATGTCAGGCAAAGCCTTGCTACACACACAAAAAGAAAACCCCAGCCTTGGCGGTGTGGCAGTGTCAGCTCTCGCTGTTGTTCGACAGTGTAAAATTAAATTAATAAAGCCCCCAACGCAGGAAAACATAACAGGAAATTAATGGCCTTTACTGTCGCTCTGATGCAGTCATTTGCAACCCTGCTTTCCGCACCAAAGACTTCATAAATGCAAGCAGTTTCTCTAAACAAGCATACTTAGAGCGGCCTGGTATGTAATTTTTCGCCTTGCTTGTGTCCTCTGAGCTAACAAAGCCCCCTTCTCTTCTGGCTCCAGAGAGGTTTCTAACTGGTTCTGGCCCCAGCTGGAGTCCAACACCCGACAGAAGGTCCCAGCCCCTCCCTGGAAGGGCTGAAGGAGGACTCTGGTCCCTCACAGACAGACCCTCAGCCAGCCATCCTTCCCCACCAGTGGCCAGCGAGCCGGAGCCCCGGCCTCTGCCAGCAGGCCAGCAGGAAGGCACAGCGCATGCTCTCAGGCTGGAAAGTTGATCACTCAGGGGAATTCACCCAAGTCCACCCAATGTTCACTCTCCGCCCTGTTCTGTGCACTTGTCTTCTCTCCACTCCCTGTTTGCTCCCCGCCCATGGTGCTCCTGGCCTCCCCTCTCCCTCCCCCATTTATACTCGCTCACCCTCCCAAATGGGTCACACACACTCAGGCGGGTCGTGTTGGCAGTGGGTGCCCACGCCCTTTTTTCCTATAGGTAAACTAGGGGGTTTGGATGGAAGGAGGGGACTAACATTCAAAATGGGGGAATTAACTGTACTGGTATACTTCTCTGGGGCCCCAGGGCTCCCTCGTATCTCCTTCCTCTCTGCCGGTTCGTTAGGAAACATGAGGGCCCTAAATGAACACTCGGGCCATCTCTCTGTCCTTGGGCAAATTTGCTAAAATTAATTTCAGGTTGTCGAGAATCTGTGATCTTGCTTTGGCATGTAAAACGGTGGAAATTCATACTTACCTTTCTGGGGATCTTTGTGTCAATGTGGGCCCCCGTGTTGGGGAGTGTGAGAGGAGCAAAGAACCAGGATGCGGATCTCAAGGAATTTGCGATCTATTGGGGGAGGCAGAGCTATCACACCTCAGACAATAAGCTGAACCATGCGCCTTAGTATTCACTAGAAATCCAGGGAAGTAGCTAGACGAGCAACAAGGGAATGGGACTTGAGCCTGGGAATGGCTAAGATTCAGGGAGACAGGGAGCCTGGCTCCAGCGACCTTCCGTGTGGAAGGAGGCCTGTGGGCTGCGAGCGGTGTCAAGGCAGAGTCTCGGATTCTTAAACATCTTCATGTCTTATCTGCCACTCATGTAGAACTCTCTCCTCCAGCAGTGCTGCCTGACAGGCCACAGCCCCTGCCTGGACATGGGACATAGACGGACAGCTGTCACTGTTAGAATCCCAGTTTCTGGATGCAGGATCCATTCGCACTCCTTACTTGCACTGGGACTTTTGGTTAATTACATAATCTTTCTAAATCTCAGTTTCCTCATCTTTGAAATAGGGATAAAGACATGAACCACATAGAGTGGTGTAAAGATCTTCATCGGACACCCTCTCTTCTCTTCCTCCCTCTATTCCTTCCATTCCTCCCATCGCATTTACTGAGCACCTAGAAAAACAATGAGCTGAGCCCTGAGTGGATTTCGGTTTCTCACATGATGCGGTCCCTGCACTTGCTGGAGGCCCCTGATCATCCTTGTTACCCTCTCTGAACTCATTTTTGACAGTTAAAGTCCCCCTTAAATAAACACTCAACTCTAGAGACAGTCTAGCCAACGCCAAGTACAGTAGAACCATTGCCATTCTCCATCTGGAGATTCTACATTCATAATGTAGCCTCAGATTACATTCGATTTTTTTAGCAGCCGTGTCAGACTCAAGCTCATATTGAGTTCGTGGTCAACTAAAACCTGGAGATCTTTTTCACATCAATTGCTATCAAGCCAGGTCTACCCCGTGCTGCACTTGTGTAATTGATTTTTTTAACCTAAACATAGGGCATTCCATTTATCCTTGTTGAATTTCATCTTGTTGGTTTGAACTCTTAATTACACCTGATGAAGATCATAAGGAAGTTTTCTATATCATCACCCTGGAAGTTTTTTTAAAGAGTAATTTTCTTTTAAAATAAAGGAGAGCTACATGGCCCACTGTCTATCTCCTGGTTGTGAAAAATGGATGCTCTCAGTACTGTTGAGTCCAGCAGCCATCGGCCATTTCATTTTTCTCCACCTTGTTCATGAAGTTAGGAAGGAGATGCTTTGTGAATGTTGACGTTCACTACATCCGGAGCATTTGTTTGATCAACCAATTAAAAAAAGCCACTTTAAGTCGATGCACAGATTGAGTGCCTGCTATGTATGGAGCACAGCAGGACTTATTTATAGAGGTAAATAGGACACAGTTCTTGACCTCAAGAAGCTTCTGATCTAGTAGGGAGATAGACGTGTACATCATTATATGAACAGGATGTGATAGATGCTATAATCAAGGTACGAAGTGCTGTGATGAATTTTTTTTTTAAAATGGTCATTGCTTCCAACCACAGCAATTGAGGAAGTCTTGGTGAAAATGGCATTTGGTCTGAGAGCTAATATCCAGTTAATGTGCCACAACTTGTTCTTGGTGCGTGCACGAGAGCTCCAGGGTATCACCGTTTTCCTTTCTAGTGCCAACAAATTTACTCTATGATAATTTCTTTTAAAAGATTTCCAGACCCCCAAATTAAATTTATTAGAGTGTTATTTGCATAAGCTTACCTCCCCTTCTCCTTTTTTTTTTTTCCCTCAAGGCAGGATGGCATTGGGCTTTGTCACTGCCCCACCTTTTCACTGTGACTTTTAAAGGATCACCAAAAAAATTTTAGAACCCTATCTACCTTTTCTCCCCAGGGTCCTGCTAGATGAATATCTGGGCCTGGGAAAGTTAGCTCAGTGGACATGGTCAGGAGTACCTGCCTGGCCCCCTCCCGACCTGGGCAACTCCTGCTGGTCCCATTTGGCAGATTCTTTTCCCCAGCGCAGAAGTTCAGCCTTCTCTCTCCTTTTCCTCTCAGTACGAACCTCCTTTTCCCCAGCACTGAGCCTACACCCGCCTTACCTTTTGTTTTCTCCAAACATAGCTACCAAGGCCCTTTCTTGTTGTCTCAGCTTGTTCTGAGCTTTTGTCTTCCTGACAGGCTCACGCTACTCTCGCACCCTTCCTTGGTTCTAGTCCCCTCCTTCCATCTGTTGTGTGTCCTTTACAACAGGAAAAAAGCAACTTTGTCTGATAATAAGTACAATACATGCTCACTGTAAAATATTTTGAAGATAAGTAAATTTTTCAAAATTACCCATAATCTCATCATCGAGATGTAACCACTGTTGGAATTTGGTATACTCTTCTACAGTCCTTTTTTTGTGCATGTATAATTTTATATATAATTTTTTATCAAAATTGGAATGCTCTTGTATATACAGCTTGTCTTGCTATTTTCACTTAACATTATATAGAATCATTTTCACATATCATTAAATATTCTTTGAAAACATGATTTTTTAATGGCCGCATAATCTTCCACTATTCGGTGTACATGTCCTTTTAAAATCTAGGCTCATCATATTTTAAAGCTTATTCGTGTGCAGCAGCGATGATTTTCCTTAAATGCCCTTCTCTTCCCGCCCCTCCCCCACTCTCCCTCCCTCCACTGTGTCAGGGTGATTCTTTGAGCTTGCAGAGGCAGAATTTCATTTTTAGAGCATCCAATCCTTATGGAATGGTGTTCCCTTCTAGCATCTCTTGCCATGGGGTCACATGGCTATTCCTTCCCTCAACACATAGCAGTTTGCTTTCCTCAAGTCGGATTTTGTCCAATGCCTCCTTCCTTTGCTACTGTCAACTCTAGACATGCTAGCTTTCTCCCCAGATCCCCATCACTTACCCTTCATCGGTTTTTCCTTCTTGGCTGAAATTAAGCAGCTTGAAATAGTAGCAATGGCTCTGGGCTGAGAACCTCAGCTCACAACCTGACGATGACTAGCTGGGTGACATGGGGAAATTACTTAACCTTTCTGAGCCTCCCTTTTTTTTTTTTTTAATCTCTTAGATAGAATGGAATTAAATAATCTCAATACTCTCCAGCTGTAAAATATGACACCAAATCCAGAATAGCAATTTCCTTTGTTGCTTCTTTTTCCTTCTAAAAGGTAAAATGTCGAATAAGGCAAGTTAAGAATCTATCAACCTTTGCTTTTGGAATTCTATTTGACAAATCAGTTAAGCTTTTTTATCACCTACTATGTGTCAGGCCCAATGCTGGGTTTCTAAAGATGAAAAAACATATCCCTGCCTTCAAAATGGGAATAATAATAGAAACCCCCTGCTTAAGTTCTGGTGAAAATTAAGTGTGTTAATATATGTGAAATTCTGAGATGGATGCCTAATATATAGTAAGCACTTAATGTTAGCTGCTGTTATTGTAAGGATTAAATCAGTGGCTATACGTTCAGCCGAGTGTCTGGCACAATAATGGGAACTGGATCGATTTTAGTTATTATTATTATTTCTGCAATAGAGGTTTGGATAGATGGCTATTGGAACGCAGAGAAAGGAGAAATTCATGCTGCCGAGAGGGAGCTAGCAACCCTCTGGTGTACCTCTGAGGAAACTCAATCCAGAAAAGCTTAAGGGACTTGGCCAAGGTCACACAGTACGTAAGTGACACAACTAGGAGTTCGGCCAGGAGATGTTACTACCAGTCCAGTGCTCAGTTAGGGTAACAAAGGCAGTTAGTGTCTCCAGAGGCACAGGAAGACAGGGCAAGCAGGCCAGGCCCCCTGCCCACTTTCATCCTACCATGAACTCGTTGAGTGCTTAGAAGCTGGGCTCGGTTAAGGAGAACCCCTTGGTCAAAAGTTGCCAGGGCTGGAAGGCTGACCTGAACCTTGTCTTTGGGCCAGATTGCCAAGGGCTTCTTTGTGCCCACCCTCCTCTTCAGCATGGCTTGGGGTTCCTGGACAGGGCCGTCTCACAGATTGTCCAGTTTAAGGATGGGAAGCAATGGGGTACATCACCCCAGCTCCTTGGACAGACAGCGTCTCCACCAGCACAGTCGCCAGCGCAGCCCTGTCCCAGCACCGCTTTCCTCCTCTGCCCTCCATTTCCTCTCCATTTCCACTTTCCACCATGCCTTCCTCTCCCTCCCTTTCCCTGTCTTCTGCCCTTCTCTCCTCATTCTCACGCTCCTCCCCTTTCTTTTCTCCTTCCCTCTCTCCTGTGCCCCTTACCCTCCCCATTCCATTCATCCTTGTTCCATGCCCAGTCTGAAAGCAGCCCTGCTCCTGGTCCCAAACCCCACAACTCCCTGTTCTCAATCAGATGGGAGGGCCAGGGTGGCAGCTCAGACCTTTGCGGTCCTGCTGCTGCGGGGGTGGGGGTGGGGCTGGGGCTGCACAGGCCGGCTGCCCTGAATGACAAGCGGCGATATTGATCGCATTCTGAACTCAGCCCAGCCGATAGAAGGTAATTAATGACTCCATTTGCCTCAGTACGGAGGAGAACAATTGAGTTTGAAACTGCAACAACTGGCAGCTGGGGAGTCTAGGGGACTGCCTGGGGGTGAACCCCTCAGAGGGGGAAGGGGTGTTAGCAGAGCTAAGGTGTAGAGAGAGGGGCAGAGGCCATAGGTCACAATGGTATGGAGCAAATGTCTGCCCAGAGCCCCACTCCCAGGCACCCCTCTCGCACCCCCAGCCCCTTGGAGGCCCGAAGCCCATCACCCACTGTTTCTACCTCCTCCACGTTTTCTCTTTTCTTCCTGTATCACTTTTTTCAGGTCGCTTTTCGCCTGCAGATGAAGTAAGACTTACTTTCCCCAAGACAGCTTCCTGTCCGTGATGTGGTCTTGCTCATGCTTTTAACTCTCCCTGAGCTTGTTTGCTCTTGTGTAAAATTGAACTAATGGTGTCTCTTCTGCAGGTGTTCTGTGAGGATTAGAGAGATTGCGTGTAAATCACCTCAGGCCTGCCTAGGACGTAGTTAGTGCTCAATAAATGGTGATAACAACAATCTTTGACAAAGGAGGCAAATTTGGTAGTATTGAACAAATAATTTTGCCTCTCAGCTGAAAACGAGAATAATGATTACCTTGTAAAGGTAAATGGATTTAATGAGCATATGTGAAGGCCCTAATACTGGCAGTTTCCCCAATGACAGGTAGATATTTGTGTTGGGTATTAGAAAACAGAAATTAGTGTAGTCCTTTACTATATCCTTTTTTAAAAATATTATTTATTTATTTATTTATTTTTAGACAGAGGAGAAGGGTGGGAGAAAGAGGGAGAAAAACACCAATGTGTGGTTGCCTCTCACATGTCCCCTACTAGGGACCTGGCCTGCAACCCAGGCATGTGCCCTGACTGGGAATTGAACCAGCGACCCTTTGGTTCGCAGGCCAGTGCTCGATCCACTGAGCCACACCAGCCAGGGCTACTATATCCTTTAAAACAGTCCCATCAATGCCTAGTCCTTGCCTCCTGTGATTTGGTAGGCAGCCTCTGTTTATCCCATTTTAATCTTGTAGACTTTGGTAACCTGGGCACTTTCTGACCAAGAAAAGGACAATATTTCATTCTGTTTGTTACCATTACCTCACCTCCCTTTTGGTCAGTGCTTGAGAATTTCCCTTGTCCCTTGTGGTGACTACTTTGGGAATCTGGGTAGAATGTCCACACACAAGGAAGACAGAACATGTTTGTTTTATCCCTTGTCCCTAACCCTCATCCCTTAGACATGGTGTTCAGTGACTGTCACCCTCTCCAAGCTGCTGAGACCTCACCGGAGACCTTATTTATGATTGGCCAGAGAGAAGGTTCCAGCCTGAGGTCAGAGAGGTGGGGGTACAGACCTCTGCTCCAGGGAAACCCAGGAATAGATGGGGGGTGACAAGCCTAAGTGACCGAGGAGATCAGATCTTTTTATTGAGGAGTAAAAAGTTATTATTAGTGATTCTAGAAGTGGTGCATGCTCATTGTACAAAGCTTGGATGGTAAGCAAAGACTTAGATGAGATGAAAGTCACCATGTGGGTAGCTCTCCTTTCAGTCAAGATGGTCTTTGGTTTTGCAGTTCACTTCGCTGGCACGGAGGCTGGGAGCTGAGGCTCATCGGTTCAGTCCACACCTAGTTACGGAGCACCTTCCCTGTGCCAGGCTCCCTGGTGGATACACCCTTGAAGTAGCCGCTTACCCTGATCTAGTCTTCAGCTCACTTACTCTGAGCCTCAGCTTCCTCACCAGTAAAAAGGGGGTTATAATCGTCACCTACCTTGGAGAGTGGTTGAGAAACCCAAGTAACCTAAGGTCTTTGAAACCTTTTTGTTAACTGCTAAGCAAATACAAAGTGCTTAGAAGAGAAGACAATATGAGCCTTTGTTCCCCTTGAAAGAATAATATACGTCAAAGTTTTAACTCAGCACTTTGTTTAATTTGATTAATTTATTTATATCTGCCTTGTTCCAAAAAGGACTTGCGGAGGTTCACTCTCCTTGAAAGTGCTCACACTGTAGTGAACAAAGGTCCTGGAATGGGCTCCAGGCTTGAGACTCCCTGGCTGTGTGACCTTGCACTTGTCATCTCCCCTCCTCCACCACACTGCCCACCCCACTAGTTTTCATTACTGTAAAATGAGGACTTTTCACCAGGTGTCCCCTAATCACTCTAGGCACAGTCTGTGCTCAGCCAGCGCTGGGGCCACAGGCTGCAGCCTCAGCATAGGGAGGACGCAAAGCAGAGAAATGGGGACTGGGAGGGAAACCATGTCCTGGATGGGGCCAGGTGGCCCCCAGCTGGGCCCCTGGGTTTGGTACCCAGGCAGCAGAGTGAAATGATGTAGAGAGCAGGCTCTGGAACCAGACGGACCTGAATTCAAATCCTCACTGTCATTGACCAGCTGCATGGCCTCAGATAAAGTATTTAACCTCTTTGCCTCAGTTTCTTTATCTTTAGATAGGTATCACAGCATTTACCTCCCAGGGGTGTTGGTAGGGGGGATTAAATAAACTGTGTAAAGTTCAGCATTGGCATGTGCTAAATTCTCAGTACTGTGAGCTGCTAATGGATGGTGGCTGGTCAGGGGGGAGCAGGAGAACAGGGCTGAATTCTTCACTTACGGAGACTGACTAGCACACAGTTCCTTCCTGGTTCTGTGGGGTCTCACTAACCCTACAGCAACCACATTTTCCAACCTCAGTCTGTGGCCCAAGAATGGGATAGGATTTTGGAAATCAGAACTGTTCCAGAAAGCTCAGGACGTATGGTCACCGCACTCCAGCCCTCTTCTTGGAGTCCTGACAAGGGGCTTCTTATCCCATCAAGGTGAAGGCCAAGGGCCTCTTCTCATCATTTGGTAAAGGCTTTCCCTGGAACCAGCTCCCACCATGAGCAAAAAATAGACCCATTTTGCGTTGACCCTGATCTCTGTGACCAGGGGTTGGTGTGGGGAGTCCAAAGCAGAGTCCGCCTGGGCCCCATTCTCAAGCAACCTCTCTTACCTGCTTTGGATGCAGTTCTGTAGCTCCAAGGTTCTGCACTGGGAACACAGTGCTCTCTGTCCGTTGAGGACAGGCACTGTAGGTGGGCAGGATGGTGTCGATGAGAGCAGGAAGGGCCTCCTGCGGACCGGAGTTGATGCTGCCAGAAGCTAAGCAGTGGGAATGAGTGAAGAGGGGCATAGGTCTACCCAGGGGCCTCTGATAGCTGGGAGGAGAGAGACTTGCCTGACAAGGGACTGGGTATCCTAGGGTGCCAAGCGAGTCAAGTCAACAGTCCAAAGACCTTCTGCCAGAGGTCTGGCTTTGAGTGCTCCCCGGCAGAACCTCATTCATTTATTCTAAAGTCATTCATTGAGTACCAATTGTACGCCCAGCTCCATGCCTGGCACTGGAGCTCCCAAGATGCATGGGTCACGGTCCCTGCACACAGGAGCTCGCAAGGGGAAGGACGCTATCTAATTACTCACGCCCTTTCCTTCCTTGATCACTCTGGGACCGCTTCTGCCTCCTCCTCTATTTTAGCCCAGCTCTGCCAAAGAGCACTTCAGTACCTGGGCCTAGCAGCCAGGTCATAGTCCGGTTCTACCCTCTTCCTTGCTGTCACCTCTGAGACTACCCTTGGGAAATCCCACTCTGAGCTGCTCGCTCTCTCTCTCTCTCTCTCTCTCTCTCTCTCTCTCACTCTCTCGCTCTCTCTCTCCATTCTCCTGAGGAGGGTCTCTCCAAATGGTCAGCACTAAGAACTGCTTCATTTTCTCATCCTTTTCTGTTCTTCCATGTTCTCTTGTCTACTCTGCTCCTCCTCTGTTCTCTTCTCCTTCTCCTCATCCACTCCCTACCCTCATCTGGGCCCTGGGCTGCCCTCCTTACCTGGATACCCAGGTTTATGGGGAAGCAGAGCCACCTGGGTTTATTCCTGTGGCAAGTGCCCTCACCCACGCCAGTGTTGCTCCGGGCTCCTAGCGTGGGAATCTTCTTCCCTTTCTTCCTCTCTCTCTTTTTGCCCTTTCTCAGGCATCTCCCAACTCCCTTTCCTCACTCCCTTCCCACTCTTCCTCCTTACCTTCATCCCTCCCTTTCTTCTCTAGCTGAGGGAAGGGTACCACCCGGTTCTCTGGAGAGAGCCTAGGAGAACCTCTGGGCCCTTTGGCTGATGTGAGGGCTGCCTCCCCGCCCCCACCCGGCATACCACTGCCCTCTCCCTGCCCCTATGGCTCACCTCCCTGATCCCCCAGAACTTCTCTGTGCTCCTCATGATTCATCGTTACTGCTGCCTTTCCCCCTCCCCGTCACCTTCCTTCTCCTTTGGGGCATTTGCTCACACCTCGGGCAGCCTCTCTTGGGCGTTCCCTGCATGCCTTCATCATACCAGTTCGCTTTGCCACTCCTGTAGCTCCTTCTTTCTCTTCCTCTCCCCACCCCCTTCCTTCTCCTCCTCTTCCCCTTTCCCGCCTCCCACTGCCATCTCTGCCAGCAGCAGACTTCCTTTCGCCTTTCCTTTTCCCTCCCCATCTCTCTCCATTGCAGCCTCTGTAACCTGTCTCATCACCGGGGAACCAAGTATACAAAAAATAAATAAATAAATAAAAAGGTCAGTGAGTGGAGGGAGCAGCAATAACCCCTAAAACAGTACTATCAGTGGAACATGATTGATCAATTGAATTCCATAGCGGCTGAAAAATGTGGGATTAAGTAGTGTATTATACGCACAATGAGTTGAGGCATGATGTTCATTTCAAGTTCATTTCGCCGGCCTCTGCCACCAGATCAGGCAATCAATAGGGGCAGCAGATATCATATATCACCTCTCTGCGGGCTGGGGAGAGAGCACCATAATCTCTCGCAAATTTAGAGTGACAGATTTGTCAAGATCTGAAGGGCCCCTGAATAAATGAAGGAAAAGAGACTCCTCCAGCCAGTGACCTGAGGACAAAGCTTCAGTTCAGCCCCTACACACGCATACACACACAGGCTTAGTCAAGCCACACACAGGCATATTCACAAATCTACGCAGGGGCATGGTATGAGTCTCGCCGCACATATGCACACACCCATGCACATAATGTGTGAGCATCCGCTCATAGACAGATGCACACTTTACTGCCCAGGGCCCACTGGTGACACTGTAATAACCTCACACAAAGACACTCTCGCTGCCTCCCCCAGTCCTTACAGCCAGGCTTCCCCCAAAGGTGGGGGGACTCCAGCAGGGAAGGATTAGGACACAATGAAACATGAAAAGAGCTGCAAGGGGTGGGATTAGGATGCCAGCACATCCATGGAAGAGAAACAGGGACAGGAGACACACGGGGGGCATGGGCTCATGTTCCCCATGCAACCGCACACACGCGCGCACACACACACACACACACACACACATCTTTCCAGGAAAGTTCTCACTCTGTCACTTACACATACCCAGACACTTATATGTTTATACATGTAGAAATGCATCTACTCGGAGAATACTCACACAAGAGGGAGAAATAAATATGTCACACCCTAACTTACATAAAGAAAGGCATACACCCTCTCAGACAGAAAATCATTGTGGAGGCTTACAGAGAAAAAAACACAACCACCAAGTTTTGTGTCCAGAGGAACAGAGAGAACATAGAAATACCATTGAGACTGTCTCTGTGTCTGTCTGTCCTCCTCACACTTGATCCTGGTTTTCATTTCTCTCTCTTTCTCCCACCCCCACCACACACACACACACACACACACACACACACACACACTTTGCTTTCCTATCCCCTCCAGAATAAAGTGGAGGGAAGACAGGAGGTCCCATTAGAAAGCAGACCCCTGTTCTCCATCTGAGAAGCCAGCAAGAGAGGATGGCTGCAGGTCGAGGTTAATCAATATGTAATATTTTCTATGTTCTCCCGAATGATACTGTATGGTGTTACTGTATATAATGCAGTATTGATTATATCATATCGTATAATCACCTATAAACTGATATATATAACAGTCCCAGAGGATCACCCTGGGACCTACAACATGGGCTGGGCCCAGGCCCAAGGCTCTGGGGGGTTTGGCCAAGCTGTGGCTGGAGAGGACCCAGCTTTGGTCCAGGGAAGTTGCAGGGTGAGGGTCCAGGGAGACGTGGCAGAGTAGGTGCTTGGCCCACTGTGTACCCTGAAAACTCCTGCGGGCCTGAGGCAGGAGGGCAGGGGTGGGGAGGCTCGGGGAGCAGAATGGTGAGAAGGCCTGGGCAGGGCAGGGTGTGGACAGCATTGGCCCGCAGCGCCAGGGAGCAGGCGGCGATGTGGCAGTGCTGTGGTCTCTCCTTCGTGGAGCAAGCTTCAGCTCCCTGTGGAGACCCACCCACAGGAGGAATGAGGTGGCCGAGGAACTGGCCTCTGGTAGGGGCCTAGCCAGAGTCCAGGCCAGGGTCGGAGGCTGAGCAGGGTGGCCCGGGCAGCACAGCGTCCACAAGGACTCTGTCTTCAGTCTCTGCCCAAGTCAGTGTTTTACTGCTCACCTGCCACCTCTGACTCCTGCTCTGGCCTTAGTCCTGGCACAACGCAAGCAAAATGCCTCAGCTTGGCTTCAAGTCCCTCCCCCCTTCGGTGGTGAAGTTAATTACTTCACCCAGTCTCCATGTTACACTCAGCCTCGGAGATTTGATGATTTTCCACCCTTGGAGCCAGTGGAACTGATATTCATCTCGGAGCCAAGTTCAATTCTCCACAGGCTGGGCAATGCCGGTCCCAGGCACCCAGCTCCTCCCCCAGGCCAACCCAGGCCAGGGTACAGGAGTTCAGGGGAGATGGCCCCTGAGATCCCCTATGGCTCCACTTCTGTCTAGTCCTCTGGCCCCACACTGGGACAACCTCCCTGTCTCTTCCCAGCTCCTTCAGAGGCTCTGGCTGCCTCAGCCAGATCTCTGAGGCATGGCCAGCCCTGGGCCAGCCCTTCCAGCCTCAAAGCTGGGAGTAAGGGGTCCTAGCAGGGTTGCAAAGCCCCAGGGACCAAGCCAGGTGCGCCCCACTTGCCCACTCCACTACCCTGTGCCTCTGCTGGCCTGCGCTGATGCCCTGAGTGTCCATGTGTCCCCCAGATGTGTCCGAGGGCTCAGTCCCCAATGGAGACTCCCAGAGTGGCGTGGACAGTTTGCGGAAGCACTTGCGAGCTGACACCTTCACCCAGCAGCAGCTGGAAGCTTTGGATCGGGTCTTTGAGCGTCCTTCCTACCCTGACGTCTTCCAGGCATCAGAGCACATCAAATCAGAACAGGTGAGGAAGGCGCTTGCTGCGTGCAGACGAGGAAAGGAGCTGGGCAGAGCAGGCCTCTGGAGCGCGTGCGCAGGGATAAGCCGTGTGCACACCCAGCATTGCATGTGCTACATGTGATTGCACCGTGCGTGGCCCCTGTGATCACGCCCACACAGGACATTATAGTGGAGTTAGGACAAATCATTGTGGTATGTGGTATGTGGTAGTTAGAAATGGTGAGTTCTGGGAGCAAGTATGGCCTTGGGTAAATCTTGACTCTTTCAGAGCCTCAGTTTCCCCCTCTATAAATGAAGGCCTTGGACATAAGATCTAACAGATCCCTTCTTGCCCTGCCATGCCCTGCTTGTGGCATAGAGTACTCAGGAACTGCCTTTTGCCGTGTCCCCTGCCTAACCCCCCCCCAGGTCCTACAGAAAGTCTGTGCCAACCCATGGCACCCTTCTTGCCCAGCGGTGCCTGCCTCTTACTCCGCAGTCCACAGCACACAGCACGGGACACAGCCCACAGCCCACCTGCACGATGTAGAAACACGTCTCCCAACTCCTCACGTTTACCCGTGTGCACACGTTTACACGCCACCACACCCACCGACTCCCTCTCCTCACAGCCCACAGCACTCCCAGCATTCTTCCCACCAGCTCAGCGCCCTCCAGCCCCCCTTCCACCCGCACCTCCGTGGAGCCCACAGTGCACACACCAAACAGAGGAACACACCCCCATTCTGCCCTCAACGACAGTCCAAGCCAGGCCCGCACCTGCAGCCCCACACACACACACCGCTGCGCGTGCGCGTGCACACAGGGCACACACCGGCACGCACGCGCACGCACGCACGCCGGCGCAGCCCCACCAGCTTCACACAGCACAGTTCCGCTCTAGGACTCCAACGGCTCGCAGGCACTCGCCTTTCTCCCCGCCTGTCCTTTTATCCCATAAGCTGTTTGTCTTCATAAAACAAAAATCAAAAGTCTTTTTAAGGTGCCCTGAGCCATAAACCAACAAAGGAGGAGCCGGCCGAGGCAGGCTGCTCGGTGCACCCTCCCCGAGTCCCCGGCTGTATTACAATGAATAACCTTTATTTACTTTCATTAGACTATTAAACACCAGCACAGTCATTTTTCCCCCTGAAACTCGGAGCAGGGCCCATAAAGCAAATCCGAAGCCTAATTGAGTTCATTTTAATTTCTCTCCGATCACAGCGAATTACTCTGGTGATAAATCAGGGGGCAGCTTCACCCCCAGTAGAAGGCCTAATTTGCAGCTAATTACAAAACTGATTTCTACAGGAAGATCAATACGAGAAGGAATTGGAAATGACGAGGCAATCCCGTCCAGCCAGGGAGGAGAGGGGGTCCTCTGGGGGGGGCCAGGAAGTGGAAGGGAAAAAAACGGACCCGAAAGAGCAGAAAATCAGTTTTAATTTAACGTAATATTAATCAGAGCAACTTTTCCTGCTTTGTGCAGGCTCCTGGCCTGCCCAGCTCTGGGGTCTGGCTTGGCGGTGGCTGCAATAAAAAGGCAATTACCCGAGTGTTTCGGGCAGGACACCCTTTCAGAGTCAATGACTGGCCCCCTCCCACCCTTCTGTTAGCCATGTGGACTCTCCCCCTCCCCAATTTCATACCCCAGTGCACAGGCAGAGAGCGAGGGGCCCGTGGGGCTGTCTTTGTTTGTTTTTAAAAAGGGGGCGCCAGCACCCGATCAGCCGGCCCAGCAGTGCCAGGCTGGAGGCCCCACCAGGCCCTTCCCCCAGCTCCTGCTGCTTCTGCCTTCGCGTCATGGTCCGCCCCTCCTCCCCAAGGTTCTCCACCCCAGGGGGACCTTAAAACTCCCCTGGCCTCTCAGCAGAGGATCCTCACTGCTGCACTCCACCCTCGGGGCTTCTTAGGCAGGAGCTGCTGTAGCAATGTGAAGGGGGCTCGGATAACTACCAACCAGGTATAGGCTGTACCTAGGCTTCACAAAGTCAGGTCTGCATCCGCCCACACAAAACTCTGCGTCATTCCCCAGTCTGCCCCTCCCTCTGCCTGGCCATCTCCTTCCACCCCAGCTGGGAGAGCTCCCTGGTCCTCCTCCCCATCTGCACACCAAGCCCTTTCTCGGAGTGTGTGCATCAATAGAGAGCTGTCGCTTTTCTCTCTCCTCCCAGGGGAACGAGTACTCCCTCCCAGCCCTGACCCCTGGGCTTGATGAAGTCAAGTCGAGTCTATCTGCATCCACCAACCCCGAGCTGGCCAGCAACGTGTCAGGCACGCAGACATACCCCGTTGTGACCGGTAAGAGGGCTTCCAGGAGGGTGGGGGCATGGCTCTCAGAGGGAGCATCTCAGCTTGTGCCATCTGGGGCCCAGAGTGACAAGTAGACCCCCTGCCATATCTGTAGAGAGAGTGAGTCTCCAAAAATCAGGGTGCTCCCTGGATAGACGTGTGTGATGAAAAATTCTGGTCAGGGTCCCCGTGTGCTTCAGCCTGGAAAGGGGGCTGCTGCTGGCTCTTTCTGCCCATCCTCTTGCCTCTCTCTTTGCTTTTTAATTGCTTCCACCTAGGTGCTCAGATCTATAAGCCTCTTCCCGGGACTTGTGTGTGACAGGGCAGAGGGTAAACAGGCCAGGCTGGTGAAAAGGGAGCATGAGTGCCCAGTGTTCAGCCTCTTACATCCCCAAGGTTGTTGGGGACCCGCTTTCCTTGCCCTCTGGGCAGCCTGGGTTGCTGTGGCTTAGGGCTCAGGCCGTGGCATCCAACTCTGTGGTTATAGAAAAGCACAATTATCCCAGCCCTCCTCTGGCTTCCCAGAGAAATCACAGAGACTAAGACTTGATTTCGAGGCCAGGCAGGGTCAGGCCTATCCCACATCAAATGCAAGGGTACATGCTCCACGTGTTCCCCTGGATTAGGAGCAGCAGAGTCAGGGAGAGTGGAAGAAGGCCGAGGTGTGGCACAGGGTAGGGCCCAGCCAATGGAGCTCGAGGCCTTAGAGCTGCCGTCTGTGGAAGGCGCCTGGCACTGCAGAAGGGTTTCCAGGCCAGGAAAGTGCCCAAGCGGGAGAGACACACATTGAGGTGTTATTAAAATTCACCTAATTATTCTGGAGACACTAAAGCCAATGTGCCGTTTGTTCCTTAGGAGACAGAATGATTAAGAAGGGTCTCAGTGGGGACTGGGAGACACTGAGGCGTTACCTGCCGAGCAAGGCGAGCGGAGGCAGCCTGGGGACCTGGCAGCAGGGCAGCAAGCATCCAGCATCACAGCCAGTGGCAAAGACTGGGAGCAGGCCCAGCCCTGCTCGCTGACAGACAGGGCCCTGGTGCTGACTTGCAGCTGATCTGAGTATGGCTCAGGCCTGGGATGGGCCGCATGTGGCCACCCAGCCTCCCCCCGGGGTGGGGCCGGGACAGCCCTGTTGTTAGTTTTCCCAGGTTCTCCTTAAGGAGTGTCCTGGTACAACTGTTTCCGGCCTGGACAGAGTTGAGCTCTTTGGCTAGACGATCAGAGGCTGAGTTTTGGAAGTGTCAGAAAACTGTATGGTCGGGCTTTTGGGAGTGACAGCCTTAGCTGGATCAGGACACAGCCTCTTATCAGCTGACCCTTGGCATGAGCTCTCCTTAGCTCAGCTTGGAAGCTCTCTGAGCTGTGCTAGGTGTCCTGATTCAAGCCAGAGAGATGGCCCAGGCCAGGCCCCCTTTCTCCTGATCTGCTGAGAGTTCAGTGGTCACTTCCCAAAGGGGGCACACCTCAAGTAGCTGGTGAAAGAGCCCGGGAGGCTTTGCTCTGATTCCAGCTGCTTCCCTGGGCCCAGGGACACAGTCCAGAAGGCAGGGCTTCCTGGGCAGGAGCGATGGAACTTGGGGGCTGGCTCCTGCTGCAGGAGAACTCGGTTCTGGGGTAGGAAGTCCCTCCACCTTGAGCCTCCCCTACCCGCCTCCCCCCCATGGCCCTGGAACGGTCCCAGCTCAGCCTGGGAACATCTCCGGCTGATCCATCTGGATCCAAGTGTGAGAAAAGTTCATTTCAGACCCAGCTTGACATTCCCAGGTGGCAAGTTAGCACTAACATCTCAATCTGTATGCGACATTTCAATCAAGCGAGGAGTAACAAAAGCAGAACCATTAACATTCGGAGCTGTTCACCAGTGGTAATGACGGGGAAACTCGCTCAGAAACTGGAAATTACCAAAAAGAGAGAAGAGTGTGGAGAGGTGGGGGAGGGGAGGAGGAAAGGGGTGGGGGCCAGGAATGATTTTTCTACACTTAGGCCAAGATCCAATGTTTGGATGAATGGTGCCATTACCCGAGAAAGGGCTGCTCATTCTTAAAATGTTTTTGCTGGCAATTAAATGGCTGCAGTTATTGATCTTTGTTGATTTTATGTCCTCCTAATTTGCATAATCTATTAAAGATGAATGATTCATGATGTGTTTATTATGGGGACAAACAGAATTTGCTGAAGGTACTGTCAAGGTGAGAAGCGGGGCAGTGCCCAGAGACTTTGTGGGCCATCTCAGCAGTGGGTCCAGCATGTTGGCCTTCAGGCCAGGACTTCATGGGGAGCAGCAGGCAGTGATGCAGGGAAAGCAGGCACAAGAGTTCTCTAGAAAGATGCGAGCATCTTGGAGAGCAAGTCTCCAAGCACGGCTGGGATGTGGGAGAGACTTTGGTGTATTTGCAGAAATCCTCTGCAAAGATTCTTAAAGAGCTGATTTTGTTGGAGAATGTGAAGAGCTTTGGTGAAGGAGGAAACAGGGAGGCCCATTCAGATCGGTGGTTCTGGCCTGGTGTGTGCTCCGTGTAAGAGGGCAGGGGGGCATCCTGTGTGCCCTGGTGCTCAAGGAGCCCTCTTCATCCTCCACATGCCAGGCACCCAGCTCGTCTTCCCTGGGGACAGGCGGCTGAGGCTGCAAACCTCTGGGAATGAGTCCTGAGGAAAGCAGCCCAGAATGCCCTAGCCCAACTTGAAGAGCCGACCTTATTGATATTCCTGCCACCTCCTGGCACTGGAGGCTGATTTCAAACTTCACCAGCCACTTGATACAGCTGTTCCACAAGGTCAGGACTGAGAGGAGAGAGGAGCTTGGACTATTGTGTGGAGGGGAGAGTGGGGCCCAGTGGGCCAGGACACAGCTAATCACATTGCAAGCAAGGGTGGCCGCCAGCGGCCGAGGCTCAGCCCGAGAGCTGCCCTCCCCACCTTCCATCCTGGAACCGCGGAGAGAGACCAATTTTTCTGGGTAGTGTTTGCAAGTTCTGCCGAGATTTTAATTTCACTGCATCACAACTCAGCAAGCTGCCAAGTCAAGCTGGTTATTTAAATTTATCACCCACTTTCTCTTCTGCCGCTGGGCTGCTCTAGCTCAGCGGCATCTCTTCTCTCCAGCCCACTGCTCTAGGCTGCTGGTCTGGAACGGAGCCGAGTAGCTCCTAAGTGATAAGGAAAAAGGGACCAGCCAGATGAGAGAGTCGGTTGGGGGCACTCTGGCCCCAGGTTTCCTCAGGTTGGCTGGCTGTGGCTGGTACCTTCCTCTAACATCTTATTCTTCCAAAGGACTCCCCAAGGGGTCCCTCAGCCCCTCAGTAGTCCTAGGGACCTCTGGATCAGGGACTCTTCCGTGAGGACTCTGGCTCCAGCTATGAGTTGGCACCTTCGTTCCTTCAACTCTTACCACTGGTAAAAAGAGTCCTTCTTCCCCATGGCCTTTTCACCTCGAACCCTCCCTTCCTGTACCTGGCCACCTCTGCAGCCATAGAGGAGCATGAGGGGACACTGGCATTAATGTTGATCTGGGAGAAGATAAGCACTAGTTGTAGGATTCCCTTAGTCTCTTAGAGATGCTTCAGACCACTTAGAGTGTCCCTTGGCCTGGTGCAAGTCCACCCTGAAGGTGAGAGCAGGCTCTCTACCCCGGAGCCCAAATGGAACGAGACGGTGCTGGAGAAAGTCAGGGACTTGTGCACAGGCTGTCTGTGCCCACTCTAGGGGCCGAGGAATTCACTGGTCCCCAGAGCTGCTGAGATGAGTGGGCTTCGCTGGCCTCTAGTGGGCATCCCTGCCACGCACGGGAGAGCTCTACGCCTGTGTGGTTCTCACCACCTCATTTTAGTCCCAGAGAGAGAATAGAGGAATGAGACTGAGGCCAGAAACAAAGCAGGTGAAACTCGCCAAACACGGCTGAGTGAAATATAGCAACAAGAATTGTTAATACACAACTGAGTCTCACTCTCTGGTACCAGAGACAGAGGGAAACCCAAAGCCAGGGAGGCAGTGAGAGACCGCTGGCATCTCACTGGAGGTAAACCCTGACGGGGGAGGCTGGCGTTGTAACGCACCAGACAGGAGGTACGACCCTGAGTCCAAGGGAAGCAGGAGGCTAGAATGGAGTATTGCCCTGAGTGAGGTGAGGAACAGAGCGGGATGACCCTGTTCAATGAAGGGAAGTACAGAAACTCATCCCACTGGCCCCGGGAAGCAAGTGAGGGGGAAAAGTGAGCAGGAAAAGTCTCCAAGAGAAATAAAGACCCTGATACTGACCCTGGTTCACAGTCCAAATTTATCCCATGAGTATGTGGCAGGAACTCCCAGCCAAGAACATACATATAAATTTGTCCAGAATAGTAACCAACTCAGAAACCCCAGCAGGGACAAGCAGAAACCCCTACTATCCTTCTCTGCAGAGATATTCCCCAATCCGAGGCACCTGGGACTCCCACAGAAAAAAAAATCCACCACTATTAAAAAATTACAAACCTCACATCAACAAACTATCATGAGGGAGAGTCTGCAAAAGCAATAAATAGGATAGTTAGCACCCCCAACCACTGGAGATCATAGAACAATCCAAAGCAACTATAAAATAAGTATGTTTACTATTCTAAAAAGGCTAAAAGAGAAGTATGGTTTTATGATTATCACAGATCTAGATCAAACTTGCCCTCCCCTCCCACTGCCCAGCAAACTGTGACACAGCAGAGATAATAAAGGGTAAAAAAAAGACCACACCTATAGCTTATTGTTCTGGGGTTCAGGAGCCATGGAAAGGGGTGAGCTACGAGCAGCCCTTGAAGTAGAGCCTGTCTCCTGCTTGTCCAAGCTCTCAGACAGCTAGGTCTCAGCAGAGAATCGTCTTTTTTTCTGAACATTGGGGAATCATGACAAGGGCAATGTGTTTCTCCCCAGTGGACAGCAGGGAGAACCTTGTTAGCTCTCCTGCCCCGATGGGAAGAAGGTAGTTTTATTCAAGAGCTTGGGAGAAACTTCTCTTGATGCCTAGAGAGAGAGTGCCTCTCTAAAGGAGTCTAGAGCTAAGAACCAGAAGGAGAGGTGGTTGCTGCCCAGGAGGGAGGTAGCCAAGGCAGGGATAAAGAGCAGAAGATGCAAGTTTGAGCAGAGGTGGGGAGGCCAGTAAGGTAAAGTTCAAAGGAAATCAAGGGCTGGCCGCCAGGACCTGGAGTCCTGGGGGAACAGTGTGGACACAGCTTCTGAGAAGAGGTTGTGAGCCCTTGGGAGCTCAGATTCCTTGCCCATGTCTGGGACGGTCAGCAAAGTGGCCTTTCAGCAGATAGAAGCATGGGCCCTGGGAAGCCTCCTCCTCCCACTCAGGGAGTCCTGAGGACCTCCAGGAACTGCCTCTTTCCTGTAGTTAACAACTCCCTTCCAATGCGGCTGCATTTCCCTCCATAAAACAAACAGCTTAGCCCTTGGCCAGCCCCTCGAGGGAGGAGAGGGCAATAAAGGCTGAGAAATGTTTCTGAAGGAGGCTGGGAGTCTCCTGGTCTTGTCTGTCTGCTCAAAGCCCCTGATTAGCTAGAGGAATTTAGGGCCCAGACATCAGAGTTCCTCTCCAACCTTGAAAGGAGAGGCGACTAGGGCAACACCAACATGCGGGGGTCAGAGAGCCCTTTACTGGGGAGGCCGAAGCAAGCCAGAGGGTTTCTCCTCAGCGCCCCCAGGCCCCGGACCCTTCATTTAAGCTGAGAAGGCCCAATGGAAAGAAGCTAGCTTCTTCCAAACATCCCTAAGGCCTCCAGTCACATCCCCAAGGACCCCCAGCCACCAGGCCTCAGCTCTGATTTAATTATGGGGGCATTTCCATAGCAATGAGACAGTGACAGATAATGCAGGTGCCCTGGGCCTGCAGCCTAGGGAGTCATTGGATCAGGGCTCTTTTTCTTCCTCCTTTATCCCATCCACCTCTAGAGCGAAAGGATATTGCAAAAAAGAGGCATTAATCTACTCTAGGACCGGGAGAGTCAGGTCAAATTTGAGTAGAATACAAGCTGTACCACCCCGATCTCCAGCTCCATGTCCGTCTCACCAGCCTTCCCATTCGCCTGCCTTTCCCAGCAGGGTGCCTTGGGCAGAAACACCTGGGGCTGCAGAGTGGAGGAGAGTTGTGGGGAAGTATGAAGGGTTCCCAGGCATCTTAGCAAAGATGTAATGTAATTCTGTGGTCTTCTAAGCTGAGTTCAGATTTGGACAATTACCTTGGACCTTTCTTCTTAACTCCTCCCTTCATCTCTTCCCTCCACCCAAAGGCTCAGCACGCCACGTGGACTGTGCTTGGCCCTCCGTGGCGTGGTCTCACCAACTCATTTAGAGATCTGGGAGAGAAGCCCCATTTAAATTTGAGTCAAAATACTTTTACGAAATCAATGATCTTTGTTTCAGGTGCATGTAGTGGCCAACTCAGGCCAACGAAGGATTACCTAGTAGAAAACAGCAGGCACTGCTTTTGTGATTAGCTAGGTTATAGGGAATGTTTAGGCTGCTGTAGATGTTTAGAGACACTTGGGGTGTCCCAAAGGAGAGTTCTCTAAAGGGATATCTCTCAGCACTAAGCTTGGTTACTCCATTATCCGGCACTTTCTATGAAGGAAAGGCTGGCTAAGTAAAAGTAAAGTCAGTCGACCCAACATTTTCTAAATGACCAGAATGCCTAAATTGTGGCATTCCAATGAACGTTACAGGTATGTATAGGGACCAAAGGCTTAGAAATGTCCCGGTGGCCGCAAAGCCACCTAAGCAGCACCTGAAAGCCTGTTTCCCCCAAAGAGCCAGCCATCCCCCAAGGTGACAGGAAGACCCCCCACTCCCTCCCCAGGGTGACCAGAATCCTTCCTTCCCCCACCTTAGCTGTAGCCTCAGGACACACATGCCAGCACTTTTTCAACCCTGAGCTTTGGGAGGCAAGCCCTGCCACTATTGTTGCTTCTGAGAGGGCTTTGCACGCCTTCAGAGTGGAATCCTTCCCTCTCCTCCCAGTGGCGGCTGGGCTGGCAGGCGAGGAGGGAGGAAATCCTGGGCTGGCTCGGAGAGCAGCCTAATGCTCCAGCAGCTTAAGTGGCCGTTTTCCTTGGGATTAGGGTTTCACTTACACAGAGCGCCTGAAAAACGCTGCGCTTTCGGAAGGATTAGAGCTGACAATTCAGTGCTCTCAGAGAACGAAATAAAGCCAGAGAGGAACTGGGAGAGCTGGAGTATTGGGGGACTGTGCAAACAGGCTTAACCTCTGCCCACCCAGCACGAGGGTCTCTCTTGCTCTGAGCCCATCAGTGAGCCTGGGCCCCAGCCTTCGAGAGAGCCAGCACCTGCCCAACTCCAATCTTCATTTGCGATGTGCTAATAGAGCCAGAGAAGGCAGTGTGGGGAAGTGAAATGAGGAAAGGGCTAGAATGACTCCCCCTCTCTGAGAGCCTTAGTTTCTTCCTCTATAAAATGAGGGAATTAGACTAGAAGGTAACAGAGTTCCCTATTAGCTTTCTGAAAATGTGATTCTCCCCGATGCTCCCTAGCCTTACTTATCCCAGGATGCTGAGGCTGCAGCTCCATCCATAGTCTAGCTGAGTTAGAAGGAAGCCTTCTCTAGGCCAGCAGACTGCCATGGCCCAGATGAAGGCCACGTGCTGTGAGGAGAAGGGGTGTGAACAGCATGTCTGGTTGTGTCCAGCCAGTTGGCTGTGGAGGCGAAGACCGCATTGAGCCCACGCAGATCTGCCTAGGATACACCAGGGACTAAATTAAAGGTCCAACTGTTTGTCGGAAGCCAGATCAGCTAGGAGAACAGTCACCCTGAGCTGCAGGCACAGCCCCCTCTGCTGGAACCCAGAGAAGACAAGCTTCAGGTTGAGGAGCGGTGGGGCCAAGATAGTGGCTGGGCTAAGGGAACTCACACGGGCACTTCTGCCTTCGAGGAGAAACCTCAGGAAGCATTTGGAAACCTGGGAAGTAAGAAACAAAATGGAAAAAAAAAAACTCCTTTCCTCTCATTTTAAGTAATCTTTTACAGACTTAAAGTTTGTTGCTTCAGTGTATTCTGTAACTTGGGTTGGTCGTCAAGTGATCATAATTGGCATAGTAAATGTAAGTGTACGGTATGTGTAGGCAGTCATGACAAATGTGGTAACTGTGTATTCTTGGAAGTGGTATGAATGCTTGTGTCAAAGGCAGCCACAGGCTGCCAACCTCGCAGCAATCCGGCGTTTTCATTTTCGTTACCTTATGAGAAGCAGGCAAACTTGAGGATAGGATAGTAAAACAAGAGTTATGTTTTCTGGCCTTAGGGTCCTCCACAGTGTCAAGTGGAGAGCAAACGTGCTCATTTTCGGAGAAGGATGCTGAGGAAGAGCCTCTCTAAACTCATGGAATGTAACTTCTGTGTAAATCTGTGACTAATAAGTCTTGCTGTTGGAGCCATCACTGAGCCATAGCATCTCGGCTGCCTTGGCAGCTCCCTTTTCATTATTTCCTTGGTCTTCTGAATGCTGACATTTTCCTGACTTGAGATAAGCCTCTCTGCTCCTTCACATGTTATTTTGCTGTTCTTTGTGTGATCTTGTTTATCGGTACAATTCAAGTGGCTTCGAACAAATCAGTGTCTTTTCTACACCAAAGAACAGAGGTTTGTTTGGTCTTTTATAAATACTACTTATTAACCTTTGGGCCATGAATACTTTTGAGAATATGATAAAAAGCCACCTAGATATTATACATGTATATCTATCACATTTTATGTATGGTTTTAAACGGACTCCGAAGCACATCTGTGGAGTCCTACAGGATCAGCGAACCCTTGCTGTGGAAAATGGAGGTACCTGAAACATGCAAGAAACAAGATATGACAAGATGTTCTGTTATAGGAAGGGTTTCCTTAGCACAATCCCAGGCTACTTTCCTGGATCCAAACACCCCTCTGTTTCCTGGGTCTGTGATATTTGAGATTGTCACTCTAGAGTCACCCAAGTACACTGCTTGTTCTGTAGTCCAGACTCTGCCATGTCCTAACTGTGAAATCTTGGATATAATACCTCACATCTCTGATTTTCAATTTCCCATTTATAAAATGGTGGTTGCAAACAGCACCATAGCTTGATACGAGGATTAAATGAGATAATACACAGAAAATATTTAGGACAGTGCCCAGCATATAGTAGGTGCTCAATGAATGCTGGCTAGACTAGGTGCAAATAGAAGCACAAGTCTGCCTCTCAATCTTGACAAAATAGCATAACTTATCTGGTGACTGAAAATTTCCAATTTCTTAATAGCCTTTCACTCCGCTTTCCTCTGCCCTTGTAAAAGCAACTTCACTTAGATTCTCCAAAAACAGTTGATTCGATCTGGCCCATTTGGTCGGGAATGTCTGACAAAAGTGCACTGTCTGATTCAGATGTAGTGATTGCTGTAGAAATTGGCTTTAGAATCTTCAGGGACTTCTGCAGTTGAACTGAGAAGACATCCTCATCAAGTACAGTGCTTCTAACACTTCTGGGTACTTTAAGAATCTCAACTACTACTGTTTCTTGAAGAGCCTCTTTGTTTTTTAGAAAACTCTCGAAGGAGATTAATACTCCACGACGTGGAGTTTTACCGCAGATTTTCGGTGTTAGTATTTTACTCTTTGTGTCCCATTTTTCTTGCCTTATCTTAATGATGGCAGTGATCATGGGAGATATTGCTTGTTGGATAACTTCTTTTCCTTTTCTTTGGCTCATTTGGGAGTATCTGGCTTCCTGTTACCACGAAAACATAGTGTGGCACAGACATGGCTTCAAACTTTGGCTCTGTCATTTATTAGCTGTGTAACCATAAGAAAGTCATTGTGACTCTGTGTGCCTCCATTTTCTCAACTTTAAAACAAGCAAGTTAGCCTGGTCATCTCAAATCCTCTGCCAGCTTTAAAACTTTGTAATCTTAGGAAGCAAGTATCCAACATGAAGTGCCCATCCTCTTCTAATGTGTGGAATTCTATCCATTTGTGATTCTCGGTGCTATTTTTACGTTACTGGCATTGTCAGTGAGCAAAGCAAAAACTTTACTGCTTCCTATCTCCTGTTGGTTGGCACATATTTTATGACTGATGTGTTTTGCTGTGTAGCTGTTTCTTTCTCTCTCTGAGCTTTTGCTTGTTTAAGGAGGTGGCTGTGTCGTCTCTCAGTTTTAGAGTTCGCCTCCACTCCCATTTGTCCGTAGCCTGTAGTCACACAAGACCCAGTGCTCTGTCGATTCTTCCTTGCACAGACTCCATTACCCATTCATATTCCCTCACTGAAAGAGGCTTGCTCAAAGAATGCTGCTGGGCAAATGGTATGACGGTCTGAGTAATTTGAAAACTTCCTGCAGTATTGTTTTCCATTATTGACAATGGTGTTCCAGAAGGATATATGGCTCCGGCAAGAGTTTGGTCAATTTTTCCCTGCTCTTCAGGTGTCACTTGTGTACTAACGAAGCCAGCGAGGGTGCTTTGTATGCAGTTTGTTGGCCCGGGCGTCCTGAACGGGCCCCTCTTTGTGGGGACCCTGACGTTCCAGGCTCTGGCGCAGCAGAAGCACAGCTGTCTGCTGAACATCAGGAAGCTTGCATGCTTTTTCCTCGCCGTGGCTTTCTGCTCTCCCATTTTAAAAATGTCTGATAACCACCAATCGGTCTGTACCTATGAGTTGGGTTTTGTTCTGTTTGTTCATTTGTTTCTTGTCTTCTTTTGCTTTATATTCCACATATGAGTGAAAATATACAATTTTTTTTTCCTTTTCTGTCTGACTTCACTTAGCATAATGCCCTGAAGGTCTGCCCATGTTCTCACAGATGGCAATATTTCATCTTTGTGTAGAGCTGAGTAGTATTCCGTTGCACGTACGTCACCCCTTCTTTATCCATTCATCAGCCGATAAACACATAGGTTGTTTCCGTCCTGGGTATTGTAACTGATGCTGCAATGAATATGGAAGTGCTCAGATCTTTTCAAATAGGTGTATGTGTGTTTTAGATAAATACAGGTATCGAATTATAATGTTGTATGCCTGAAAGTTATATATACCTAAATTCATATACCTATATGTGAAACTTATATAATGTTATAACACAGTGTTGCCTCAATTAAAAAATCCATTTTGAGAAAAAAAAATAGACAGACACCTTGACCATAAAAAAGAGCCTGAATAGCACTTCACAGATTCCGTGTTTAAAACAGAATTTGGAAATATGTCTTTCAGTAAATAATTTTGTGTGGCTTGCAGCGTGCAGAAGTTGCTATATGTTGGCAGTTGGCAAGAGGAAAAGCCAGTGGAGATAAACGGTGCAGCAGGCTAGCTGGAGACACTTTTCCAGCCATCCGGCCTCGGGAGTTACGTGTGATATCGTGTGACAAGGCCTGAGATGACAAGGAATTTGTGTGTGACTGGTTGTAGAAACTGTGCAGCTAGAAATCAGAATTCAGATGCATTTAAATTCCTGTTTATTAAAAAAGAAGCATACCTCTTTTCCTGGCTGCTTTGTAGATGTTAGGGTCGCCGAACCAAGAGGAATTGGGTTTCTGTATCTTTCTCATTTCAAAACCTCTACATCCTCTTTAACTCTCCTCTGTCTTGGGCCTTCTTTGACCAATAAATGCCATATTATTAATCTCGCTAGGAGTTGAGAAAGATGGCTGTCATTGCTCGCTGCAGGTCCACTGCTCTGAGAGGCAGTCAGAAGGAGTATACCATTTATTGACAATAGAAGTCAGTGAAAGAAAACCCACAACAAAGTAAACACAGATTCTTTCTGCTCTCTCTCTGGGAGTCTGAAGTGATCTCTTGTCTGACAGTTCTACCCCGTTGTTTACTCTCGAGCGTTAAAATGTAAGATACTAGCTACAGTAGATAGGTTAGAAGGAAATCATTCTATTGCATGATGAAGCTGAATCACAACACGTGAGTCCCTTACTGTAAATCTCTCACCAACCTATAAAAATTCATAATCCATTGTTGGAACTATTTTTAGAGAAAAGGCAGATGTGAACATTGACATTTGTCCCAGGCTTTACCTCTTCAAAGGAGACCAACACATCTGAGGCAATTAAAAAACAATATAACCCACTCTATTGTTCGTGTTGTCTATAAATGCATAGAGTGATAGGAAAGTAATCAAAAAGTATTTATTGAGCATCTACCATTTCTCAGCTGTGCAAGACAGCACAGAAGACAGGGCCATTGGTTTGATTATGATCTGCACGAAGAAGCAAGCGGTGACATGAAACTACAGGGCTGGTGCATTATGAAATATAATGACATGCTAAACGATGGGGCACAGACACTCTAGAAGTTTAAGAGAGGGAAACTTCTCTGATGGGTAGAAACAGCAGGGATTTTAAGGCTTGAGCTAGAAGGAGAAGGAAACTATGAGTAAGAAGATGAAAACGGTATGGCAAAAGCACAGAGGTTTCACAGCACACAAGCCAGCGAAAACACCCAAATTAAACCAGGAGAGACGCAAGTCAGAGCTGAGGGGGCTGGGTGGGGAGGAGTCCTTGGGAGGCTGTGAAAGCCTGGCAGAGTTTAGAGTCAAACTGTAACCTACAGAGAATCAATGATGGTTTTTACAAGGAAAGTGATGAGAGCAATGTTTCATGAGGACAAGCCAAGCATCCACATTTAGGAGAGAACTGAGGGGAAAGAATGGAGAGGCAGAGCATACAAGCAAGAAAAATGTTGTGGCAAACCAAGGGCAGTTTTTAGGAGCTGAGCTATGGAGGTGGTAGAGGAAATGGAGAAGGGACAGCCATTGCCAAGAGGAATTGACCACACTTAGTGACTGACTTCATACAGAGGGGGAGGATAAAGACCATGTCTAGAAGGACTCCAATATTTTTGATCTGATGGTCTTCAAGTAGGTCGTTGGTAGAATGATTATGGGGACGATGAATCATCTTTTATTCTTGTCGAGTTTGAGGTGACAGTAGGACACTTAATGAAAATGTTCAGAGGAAGCTAGAAATTCAAAAATCTGAACTGTATCTCTGTTTTGCTGAGGGTAGGAAAGACAAATCACTCACATGTTAAGGTGAGGATGAGGAAACTCACAGGTTTCAAAAAAATCAGAGGTGAGGTCAATTTCAAGGGTTGAGTGGCAAGGAGGGAAGAAGGGAGGGAGGAAGGAAGGAAGGAAGGTAGTGGGGAAAGAGAGAAAGAGGCACTTTAGAATAGCCATTCAGAGGATGAGGATTGGTGCAACTGATGAACAGAAAGTGCACTAGGCCAGATTTGCAAAGTTCTGTGACTTCCTCCAGCCACACCTTGTCTCCCCAGGGTTGGACAGAGGCACTAGAGTGGGAGAGTGGCACTGGATGAAGAGAAGGATAAAGGGTATCTGGAGAGGATGAATGGGATCCAGAAGACCCAGGAGAGCATGAAGTAGTCTTGAGGGCATGAAAGTGTAGGAGGGGAAAGAGGGCAAATTATTGGCATTGGGGCATGCTAAAATGCAGAGGGAAGTGGTGACCCCTTCATGCTGATGGAGGGGGCAGGCAAGGAAGGGAGGCCACTCAGGTGCAGCTGTGTTCCAGAGCTGTCTGTGGGCCATGGGTATTTCCCTAATATTGACTCACTTTGCCTTCACTCCAGGACACTAAGGGAAGCCCTGCCTCCTACTCTTCTAGCTAGGAGAGGACTCCCAGGACAAATGTCCAGCAGTTAGTAGGGGGAGCAGATTTTGGAACTTGATCTGATTCACTTGCACTATTGGCTCAAAAGCTCCTGATTCGCATCAGAGTTGGTTTTCTATCATTTAAATGCCATAAACACTAACAGCAAAATAACCCACTGGCTGGGCCCCTGCTCCCCACACCTGCCAGGCTCAGCACCTGCAGCACCACTTGGAAAGGACAAGAAAGACCCATCAGCCCATGTGCGGAGTGGGTGGTGTTCTTAAAGCCTGTAGGAAAGATGGGGTGTTAACAGAGCAGAGAGGTAAGCAAGATCATAGAGGTCCCTTTGGCTACTGGAGAGACCACAGCCGAATATTTTGCTGGGAAGGGGGAGTGAAACCAGGTCATCCTCCCTCCCTTCTCCATCTGGCTTTGGGCTACAAAGAGATACCAAGCAAAGGCCATTGCATGCACACACATGCACAGAGAAAGACAAGGAGCATACACACAGCCGATCACAGGACAGACATTTAGGTAACAAGCTTGCACACTTGTAAAGGCACACTCAGACCTGCTCATCACGTGCATCCCTGTGTGTCTACACACAGTTCTTTTCTTCTCCAAGGGTTCTCTTTCCATGGAGTACCCTGGTGTGAGTAGAGGCAGGCCCCTCTCTTCCAGGCCTCACACCTTCCCCTTTGTGTTTTTCCAGGTCGTGACATGGCGAGCACCACTCTGCCTGGTTACCCCCCTCACGTGCCCCCTACTGGCCAGGGAAGCTACCCCACCTCCACCCTGGCAGGAATGGTGCCTGGTAGGTGACAATGGTGCAGCTGCCTAATTTATGTGGGGGTAACTAAATTGTGGGTGAGCTGCTGAGTGGTCTTTAGTCTGAGGCTGGGGGTGGGAGGAGACCCAACATCCCCTCCCCTCAAACCACTGCTATTCTATCCCCCTCTCTCCCTAGAGCTGTAGTTGGTCCCTAACCTTCCTTCATAAGTAACCTAGGGAGAGAGCTTTCAAAAGTATCCTTTGTGTACATCCCACTGTATGTCATGGCCCCTCCACAAGGTCCACCCACCAAAGCCTATGCCCAGGGAAGCACTCAGCCTCAGCAACGCCCTCAGTGCCCCAGCCCACCCCCAGCCAGCTGACACTGCTTGGAAGAGCCTGCCCTGGTTTCCATGGAAACTTGGAGCCCAGAACCATTTCCAGGGACATGTCAGTCACTCAGACAAAGCCACCCTGGTCCACACCAACCCACAGAGAAGACCAGTATTAAGAACCTACCCCACCCCAGAGAAAGGAGGGAACTTGTCCCTAAGGAAAGGAACAGGAGTACAGGCTCTGGCAGGAGCCAGAGAGGCTACAGCACCCCCACATCTCCTCAGAGGAACCAGGCTCTCCTTGCTCCTCAGAGCTCAGACCCACCCAGTCTGAGAGCAGCTGGGTTAGGCTGTGTGGATTAGAGAGGCAGAGGCCGCATTTAGGGTCTGGTAGGGCAGATGGAGCTTACGCTCTTCCCAACCCCTCACCTCCAATTGGGAGCCAGACTTGAAGCCAAAGAGAGGTGAAACTCCTATTCGCATAAACACTGAAAAACTCTTGTCTCAGAGAGAGTGAGACTCACTGAGCCTGCAACCATTCCTGGGTGCCCCTTCCCTGAAGCTCAGCTCTCATGGGAGAAGGGTGGATAGAAAACGGTGCCTGGCACCATTCCTGGAGGGTCTGTCCAGGGCTGGCCCCCATAAGCAGAGTTGGGGGAGGGGCATGGCAGAGAGGGCATTGCTGCAGGGTGTGGTAGAACAGGGGCTGAAGGGAGTGAGAGGAACTGGGGAAGGAGAGATGAGAGGCATGAGTGAGGGTGTCTACCTAGATGCGGGGTAGGGGGCGTAGAAGTGCTGGGAAAGAGGAGATTTTTCCATGAAGGCCCCAGCAGTGAGCTGGTGGAGGCTGGAGAAGGTCTTGAAGAGATGGGGTGAGGGAGGGGGAAGTCTGTAAGGAGGTGGGGATGAGAGGAGCGCAGAGAGCTCATGGTGGCAAGGGGGGAGTCGTTAAACAGAATCTAGTGCTGATGAGGAAATTACACTTGTTTCATTAGCGATGGAGAAGGAGATAGCTCAGTTCCTCTTGGTCACAGTTGAGCTCAGAAGCTCATTATCCTGCTGCACGCATGCTTTCCCTCCTCGTCAATAAACAGGCTTTCCAGTGGCTGCATCCCCCACCCCCACCCCAGCTCCCTCTCCGAGAGGGGCCCCTTCTCCTCTACTTAACCCGCGGTTAGGGATCACTGTAAACAGTCTGGGGTCATCACACAGGAGAAAGGGTGAGGGGGAAACCCGGAGGCCTGGCCTTTCTCCCGCGGAGGGAATGAAGCAGCTTCCGAGAGCTCCCAGCCCACGGACGGCCTCCGCTTACTGACCCGGGGGCAGTCCACCTGCTCCCTGCCACCTCCTTCACCTGCTGCGTGGTGCATGAGTGGAATCTCTCCAGGGAAAGGTGGGAGGGGGGTTTCCCAGCACAATCCCAACCCCTTTGCTTTGGCACAGTGCTGAGATGCCATTCTTAGGACTTTCTGGGACAAAGTGTCCCAAGAGTCTCTCTTCGCCACCCTCCCCCGCTTCCACCCTGTGGGGCTATGGCTCCCAGAACCAGAGTCTCCACTAAAAAGACCCTGTCCGCCAACGCTGAGGGGTAGTCGTGACTGGACCGGGAACAAACCCCTCCTGGGTAGTCCAGGCACCTCCGCGGGAGGAGCCCCAGGCAGGCACTACCCCACAAGTCCCTCCACGCTCCTGTGCGAGGCTCGTGGGTGCTTCTGCATCCCCGAATACACACACACCACCGGCTCTCCCCATGCTGACTCCATGGATCGCTCCGCCTTCGCTTGGCCCACAGCCTGCAGCGGGCATTGCGCTGCCCGCCCCACCTGCACCTCGACTGGGGGGAGGCTGATGGTCTGGCACATTAGGTCCACCTCGGAGTTGCTTGTGTCTGATCCCCACACCCCCACCCTCCCGCAGGGAGCGAGTTCTCCGGCAACCCGTACAGCCACCCCCAGTACACGGCCTACAACGAGGCTTGGAGATTCAGCAACCCCGCCTTACTAAGTGAGTACGCCACCTGGCTGGCCGGCGGCTCAGCGCGTCAGCTCGTCCCTGTTCGCCCCGCTCGCGCTGGCTGCTTCTGGACGCGTCCGACTCCCAGCCACCTGACTTTTGGGTGCCAGCCGGGCAAGACGTTTAGTGCAGCACTGAGGCCCGGGATCCCTTGAGGACTCCCGCGCCTCCTGCCCGTCCTTCCTCTCTTCTCCCTCCCCGTCGCCAAAAGGCCCTGCGCCACTCCCACCCTCAGTACCCCTGGAAGGTCCATAATCGGGCAGCGGTGGTCTCCGACTGGGTCCCTCTCCCACCCGGTGAATGCAGCTCTCCTGGGGGCAGCCAGCCCCCGAAGCCCAGCCAAGGTCTTCCTGCCAGGTCCTGCCAGACCCGAGCCCCGGGAGGTCTTTGCTTTTCTTTCCTTTTTTTGTTCTCCTGTTTGTCCTCTCACCCAGCCCATTCTTCTCCTGTGTTAACTTCCAGGTTCCCCTTATTATTATAGTGCCGCCCCCCGGGGCTCCGCCCCTGCCGCTGCTGCCGCTGCCTATGACCGCCACTAGTTACCGCGGGGACCACATCAAGCTTCAGGCCGACAGCTTCGGCCTCCACATCGTCCCCGTCTGACAGCCCACCCCGGAGGGAGGGAGGACCGACTCCACTCGAAGCTTCCTGGCCACCACCCCAGCCCCGCCCCACCCCAGGACACCTGCCGCCCTTCACGTCAACCCAGTGGAAGGCTGGACAGGACTAGTGGAGCTGCGGGCGGGCCCCTCAGGCCCCAGCCCACTGCCCCAATCCTGCCCGCTGCCCCTCCCTGCCTGCCTGGACTTCGAGGTGCGGTGCGTCGAGGACGACCCGACCCAGCTTGCCCTGGCCTCACCGAGCCGAACGGAGTGGACCAGCCACATCTCCGGACTCGGGCGGGCGGCCGCTGTGCGCGGGGACACGTTTCTGTGACACACAATCAGCACCGACTGCAGCGTGGCCCAGCCCTGGAGCCGCCCACCTCGGATGCTCCGGCGCGGGAGGCCTCGCTGGAGAAACTGGGCAAAAGAAATTAAGAACAAAATGGTTTTCTGCAGAAGGAGGAAAAGCCTCTTGCTGAACCCTCGAAACCTCGGGGCGCGGGAGGAGTCCTCACCCCCGCGCCAGCCGGACTGCCCCCACCTTCCGAGTGGAGTGTGCCCTGTCCCAGAAGGTGGAATGGAATGGGGGAGGGTGGGCTCTAGGGACAAATGTTGGGGTCATTAAGTCTTTCCAAACTTGGAACCCAAGACACACAGGCCCCAGCAGCCCACACCCACAGAGCCAGACTCTTGGCTTTTCCCTACTCCACCAGAACTGCCCAGTTCCCCAGGGCCCAGGCACCTCCTACTAGTGACGAGACTCTCAGCCCCATCTTGCCCCTACCTCAGCGTCTCTGCCATCTGTGACCTCCCAGTCTTCCCTCCTGCCAGTCCTTTTCCCATCCCACGTCTCTCTGCATCGCTCCTCCCTATCTCGCCACCCCGTGGGAGGCTCTCGGTGCCTGCCTGCCTGCCTGCCTGCCGTAGGGCCAGCCTCCATAGGCCATGTGCACTGGTCTTCCCCAGCAGTTACTTGACTCCCTCCCCCGACACAGACTCTCGATCTGCCGGTGGCAGGAGCAGGTTCTGAGCGGGCATCTGAGCTGCAGGCAGGGTGGAAGTGGGGGGCTGTCCACTCCACCCCCAGCCTCCTCCTCCGGCAGGAACTGAACAGAACCGCAAAAGGTCTACATTTATTTAATATGATGGTCTTTGCAAAAAGGAAAAGACAACAACCCAACGCGCTGCTGCTTTGTAGAAAGATGGTGTGTGTCGTGCGAAGGCGAAGCCCTCTGTATATAACCCCGCCCCGTCTGCCCCGCTCCGCCCCGCCCCGCCCGGTAGAGTCCCAGACGCCCGCCCTGCCTGTAGATTCGCCCCGCTCTCTGTGCTGTGAGAGTCACCGCTCGCTGGGGGGGAGGGAGGGGACACAGCTACACGCCCACTAAAGCACAGCACGTCCTGGGGGAGGGGGGCATTTTTTATGTTACAAAAAAATTTACGAAAGAAAAGAAATCTCTATGCAAAACGACGAACATGGTCCTGTGGACTCCTCTCTGTTTTGTTGACTATTTCTCTGTGATTCCGTGTTTTCGCTCTTTCATTCTCTCCTACCCATCTCTCCCCTCTCCATCTCTCTCTGCTCCTCAGTCTCTGTCTCTCTCCGTCTCTGTCTCTGTCCCTCTCTCGGCCTCTCTCCCTAGCCCTGCCCCGGCTGCCTGGCCCTCGCAGGCTCGGTGAGAGGTGGCAGCTCCACCCCCGGGCTTGTCCCCTCTCGGCTGTGCCCCGTGCGCCCCGGGCCGCCGGCGGCCGGACCGCCCCGCCCCGCCCCGCCCCGTAGTTGCTCTCTCGGTAGCGGCGATGCGCCTTGCATGTCTCCTCACCCGTGGATCGTGATGACTCGAAATAACAGAAACAAAGTCAATAAAAGTGAAAATAAATAAATAAAATCCTTGAACAATACGAAAAGGCTTGGAGTTCTCGCCCAGATCTCTCTCCCCTTCCAGCCTTTTTATTTGAAAAGGAAAACAAGAAAAGAGAATAGTTGAAGGGAACTGCCGGCGCCTCGCCAGGCTGCAGTGGCCCGAGCGGGGTGGCGAGGGCGCCGAGATGCGAACCCCGGGCCCACCCGTCCTTGCGCGGCCGGCGGGGCGGGGGCGCCGGAGCCAGGACCCGGCCGCTGGAGCCCTCGAGAGAGCCCCTGACAGCTCTGGTCTCCTTGGCCACTTTAAGCGCGTCGGTTCGTTTTGATTCTTTTCTTTTCTTTTTCTTTCTTTCTTTTTTTATTGTGCACATGAGAAATAACTAATAATAAATAATAATAAATAAATAATAATAAAATTTTGTATGTCACTCCCCATGGCTCCAGGTTTGTCTCTCCCTGTCTCTGGGACAGGCCTTCCCTCACACTGGTGGGTCCCAAACACCCCCCTCAGTGACCCTCCCGACTACACTCCCCTTGCCAGCCCCTCCCACCCCTTTGCCATGAAACCTCTTGGAGGCAGCTGAAAGCAGGCGAAGACCCAGACCAGTGGGCCCTTCAGTAGCCACCCTCCCCGCCCTGCCCCGCCCTCGGGTCAAGGAGGTTTCCAAAACTTCGGAATAACTTCGAGTTCCACATCGATACCAGGCCCATGCGGTCGCCCTGCCTCTCCCCCACCCCCCACCCCCCGCCCAGATTAGGGTGCAGACTCTCAAAACGCGACATCAGAGGCCCTTTCGAGACGGGGCGGGAGGGGGCACGGTTGTTTGCTGTCCTGTCTTCTTTCTCTGCACCTCCGCTCAGCCGCAATTTTATCCCACGAGTCTTCACGGAGACCGCAGAGACCGCAGGCGTTTGTCACAAATTTCCTTGCCGCTCTTGTAGTGCCGCACGCGCCCAGCGCCCAGCTCCGCAGAGACTCAGGGAGATCCTGCCGGCTCACAGGATTTCGCGCGCCCCCTGTGTCTTGCGGAGCCCCGAGCGCTGGCGAGCAGCAACTAGGATTGGTGTGGTCTGGGTGTCCCCGAGAGGGAGCGCCGGAGTCTGTCAGTCGGTCAGGGTTTGCATTTCTGTTCGACCTCGTGGATCTATATGTCTCTGGCTAGGCCTGGGAGTGGGGAAGTGGGAGAACTGTTTGGTTTTTCAGACACTCTTACTGAGAGCGCTCTGTTGTTGAGCCCAGAGGAGCCGGTGAAGGATCTGTGTCTGCCCTGTGTCTCTCTTCCTGCTTGGGGAAAAAGATGGAGTGATTGCCCAGGATTATCCAGGCGGCATTGGAAGGGGTCCCCTCTCTATCCCTTCAGCAACCTCTCACCTCCAGCCCTCCCATAGATGTTGCAACCTTCACCTGGTCTCTGCCCTTGGAGACTTTCATTCTCTGCCCAGGGAAACCTTCCCAACTCAGCTCTAGCTGGACTCCTTCCACTTGGAAGGTTTGTTGGTTTGGGGTTTTTTTTAGATTTTATTTATTTATTTTTAGAGAGAGGGGAAGAGGGGGAGAAAGAGAGGGAGAGAAACATCAATCAGTTGCCTCTCGAACAGTCCCAAACCGGGGACCTGGCCAGTAACCCAGGCGTGTGCCCTGATAGGGAAGCTAACCTGCGTGGTGTCAGGTTGCAGGAGAAGGCCCAATCCACTGGGCCACTCCAGTCAGGGATGGAAGGTTCCAGATGCACTGAGGTGTCAGGGATGGTTGGGGATGGGGTCTGCAAGGAGGACCTGCAGGCAGACTGAGGAGTGACTTTCCCTCCTGGATGGGGGCAGTGTGTCCCAAACACTTCCTTCCCTCCAGGATCCCAGAGGCCTTTCTTTCCCCAAACCTGTTTGCCCAGCCTCACCCTCTGTGAGCAGCATCCCCAGCAAAGCATCAAGTCCCTAATTAATCCATCCCCTTTCTTCCTCCTCCCTTACCTGTACCCCTCCCTATTCCTCATCTCGGCAAATGACAATCCCACTTTGCACCCTGCTTGGCACTGCCCCTCTTAACTATCATTCTCCTAGAAGGGTGGTCTTCAAAGTTTTTTTCTAATCATTCATTCCATTAGTAAAAGGAATTCTTAACATGTATGCCTCTTATATATGTATTTAAAAATTTACTCATGTATAAATTCCATGAATGTACTACTGGATTAATATATTATGAATTTTATAAGACATAAAATAGTAAAAGGGTGAGATTGGAATACATAGACATAGACGTTCTAATGTTCTCTAAAATAAATGGATTATCTTGTACCCCCGCCACCACCCCTGCCCAGGGAAATTACACCTCACTTTGGAGATCCTGCTCAGAGCCCATCAAAACCCAGCATGGCAAATCTCCTGACTATTGATTGCCTGATGCCCAGCAGATAAGTTTCTGGAAGTTGTCAGGGCACTAGGCTGGCCCAGTCAGTTGTGCCCTCACCACATGTAGCAGGCTACCTGGCCCCAAGCGCCTGGCTTTGCCTCCAGGTGCCCCTAGCCTGGGAATGCTGCTTTGCCTAACACATCAAATTGGGAGTCAGAGCCTCTTGCCTGGTTCCCACTAGAACTCCTTACCTTCTGTTCTATTTCTGGTCTCCTCATGCCAAATTGGACGGTGAGAGTCCCACTGTGGACAGTGACCACCTCTGTTCAGAAGCTTTCATGCTATGTTTCTCTTGGGGTGCTGGTTTCTGCTTAGAATCAGCTGGAGAGTTCCCAAAATACGTTCTATAGTCCTTGAGCAGTTGCCTGTTCTAACTGCAGCCCCTTAAACATACCCCAAACATAAACAGAGCCTGTTCTCTGTAACTCGCCCGATTCTGATTCTCCTACTCCTGTCCCCATCCCACCCTCACAGCTGAGGTACACCAGGTATGACAGTTAGAAACAGATGAAGAAGGGTGCCCTGGATTGAAGGAATAGCAGGAACAAAGATGCGGAGGCATCAAAATATACCAGACAGAACGTAGCTGGAGAATCAGGTGCCTGGGAAGAGACAGAGGGGATGCAGGAGGTGGCAGGAGATGAAGCTTAAAAATAGTTTAGAACAAGGGCACTGTGATGGAAATGTCAAAATGGCATTCGTCACTTACACAGCTTCTTTAAGGAAGCCGCCCCACTCAACCCCCTCCTGCCCATGTAACCACCATATTTGCGCCAATGACTCCAAGCTGAACCAGTCAGTCCCCTATTCTCAGGACACAGCACGAGGAAGTATGGGGAGAATGAGGCCATTAACCGCTAGTGGCAAAGCCCAATGGAGATCCTAAGGGCATTCGCCAGTCTTCCTCATCTCAGTCAAGGACAGCTTCATTCTACCCCAGATCTTCCCTGATTGCTTCTGTATTTCCCATCCATACCTGATCCACCACCAAAACTAGACAGCTCTGCCTTTAAAGTATTGTGTTGGCAAAAAAATGTGTTTAGTTTTTTCCATACAATGGCTCTAGTAGTGCTTAGGCATCTTCGACTTCATTCAAAACAATTCCATCAGATTGTCTTGTGACAGCTGTCATACCAGCATGCATTAAAAAAATCAAATTGGTAAATTTTTGTGCAGCCATTTTAATATTGAAGATGAAAGAAGATATGCAACATTTTTGGCATGTTATGTTTTATTAGTTCAAAAAAGGTAAAATTGCAACTGAAATGCAAAAAAAAAAGATTCGTGCAGTGTGTGAAGAAGGTTCTGAGACTGATTGAACATGTCAAAAGTGGTTTGTGAAATTTATTGGTACTATTGACATTTTGGCCAAATAATTCATTGCTGTGGGGCTGTTTTAGGCACTGGAAGATGTTTATTAGCACCCCTGGCCTCCACCAACTGGAAGCCAATAGCCAACATACTCAAAATACCCAAATCAATAGTTATTGGTGAAAATGAAAAAGCATCTTTCATTTTATGGAAAAAACTAAATGGACTTTTTGGCCAACCCAATAGATTGAGAATTTGACCATTTCTGACGATTTGCACTATTCTGTCCCAGTCCAATTCACCATGATCCTTCACCTGGATTTGTTTAAAAAAAAAAAAAAAAAGGCCTAATTGCTCTTCCTATTCCCATCTTTACCCCACTCACCCCAGTCTATTCGCCCCCCAGCAGCACAGTGATTCTCCAACGGGTACAGCAGATCGTGACCTGCTTCTGCTCGGAGGTCTCTAGTGGCTCCCCTTTTCCATGCCCTCCCACCCTCACCCTCCTGATGCCCACCACCACTAACTCACTTCCCACTACCTCCTCCAGCTCACTGTGCTCTGAGCCCATTGCCTCTGTGCTTCAGTTACGCCAAACACAAGGCTTCCCAAGACATTTGCGCTTCATGTGCTTTTACCCTCAGCAGACTGGCTCCCCACTTCCTTAAGGTCTCTGCTCCAATGTTACCTTTCCAACAAGGCCTTCCCTCATTAACTTAAATAAAATATCGTATACCCCAGCATCATTCTCTGTTCCCTCCCCTTGCTTCTCCGCATTCTTTACCTCTTCCCGAAAGATTATGTTTTTTTGGTTTAGGTCCTGTCCTCTCCCATTAGAATGTTAACTCCGTGAGGAGAGATTTTTGTCTGTTCTGTTTGCTGCTATATTCCCAGTACCTGGGTCAGTGATTGGCACACAAGAGGTATTCAACAAATACACAGTGGACAAAGAAACAAACGGAGTGGTAAGGTAGAAGAACTCATGAAAGAGCAGGAGGCGGAGGCAAGGGAGAGGAGAAGAAAAGTGAAGGCAGGGCCCCACAATCACATGGAGGATCGGGATGACCCCCAGAGAGTAGCTGAGTAGCCGAGGAGGAGGAGAAAGAGGGCAGATGCTATTCCTACTTCTTTTGCAGCCCAGTGGCTCGAGACACATGAGCATCGACCTCCATGAATAACTCGCACCATTTTCTGGGTAACTCTCTATCCCTTACACCCCAAAGCACCTATCATAGTCCCCATGGCAGGGCATCAAGGGTGCACCCTCCTTCCATTGGGACACTGTCCTCCACTGTCCTGTGTAGTTCTTGTGGGGCTGTTCATCAGAGTGCTATTCAGTCAGAGAAGCCATCAGCTCCTGACCAGGATATGGGCCTGAGACCACATCTGGCCAACGGGGACACCATGTCCCTGTCCAAAGCACATAGGCCTCAAGTTAGGAACATTCTGAGTCCTCTCAGAAGGCTTTTTATGTGGTACAGGAAAGGAGAAGGGGAGGGCCGTCTCTTCTCTTGGTCCGTGAGCTGCAATGATGAGGGCTCTGGGTCCCTGAGGATTCCCCCTCACTACATGGAGAGTGCAGTCATACGCTATGTCAGGCAGGGACACAGACATGAGAGAGATGGAGGAGCTTTGGTGGCTACAAGAAAGCCCCTGGAGCCAGCTAGGCCTGAAGACTGACCACTTGTGGACCTCCAGGGTCGTACGCCAGTACAATTCTTTTTTTCACTTAAGCAAATGTGTTGAATATCTGTTAATTGCAACCAAAAAATTTCTGACTTAAACAGTTCTGGAGGGCATGAATGCCCTATAGAGGACTTTGGATTTTTTTTTTTCTATAGGCAATGAGAGCAATGGAAGATTTTGGAGTGAGAGAACAGGATAATAAAGTTGCATTTTTGGAGGAGCTCCCTGTCCATAGCGTAAGGAGTGGAGTTGAAGGAGAGACAGTGGGTACGGGAAAACCTGTATGAGCCCAGTACGGTAGGCCAGGCAAGAGATGATGGGGTGGGTCTACACTGAGGAGGAGCTCAGGAAGAATACCGACATGCAGACATGACAAGGCTATACTTTTAAGTAAAAAAAAAGAAAAGAAAAAAAACTCTGACATGTGTGACTCCATTGGTTGGGCATTGTCCCATAAAGCAAAAAGTCACTAGTTCAATTCCTGGTCAGGGCACAAGCCTGGGTTGCAAGGTTCGGTCCTGGATCCAGGCACATACAAAAGGCAACTGATAGATGTTTCTCTCTCACATCAATGTTTCTCTCCCTCTCTTTCTCCATCCCTTACCCTCTCTCTAAAAAATAAATAAAAACTTTAAAAAAGAAATGAAAAATGCAGAACAGTGGACACATGCAAGAAAGAAGAAAAATAAGAATTTTATCACATTAGCTTATATGTACAAAAACATTGAAAACATAAACAACAATCTAACGAAAATGGCTGTCTCTAAGGAGGGAAGAGTGTGGATGGGGATTGGGTCAGAGTGAGATTTCTGTGAGTATACTTTTTAATGTAATTTTTGAGCTTGTTGAAAAATAAAATTTAAATTAAAAAAAAAAAAGTAAAGAGGCCAGAGACAGCCAGGTCTTTGGCACATAAAGCATAATTATTTAAAGAGTAAACCAAGTGTTGCTTTTTTTTTATATGACTGAGGGGATGGCCATTGGATTTGGTGACGAGGCTACACCTGGTGGTCTGAGAGCTAGTGTTTTCTGAGGGTGCAGGCAGGGCTGCTGGGAGTTGGAGGGGAGGGGTATCTAAGACCTGAGGAAATAGAAGGAGGCAGGGTGTAAATAATTCTTTTGAAATGTTTGGAAGAGAGAAGAACATGAGAAGGGACAGAAGATGATGTCGGTGAGTTCAAGGGAAGATTCTTTCATGTTAAGGGCTATGGACAGCCTGCTGGCTGAGGCAGAGGGTGTGAGGCAGCTGGGGTGAAGGGAGGCTGATTAGGGATGAACACAAGGAAGCTTACGAAAAGAGGCCTGAAATAATATGGTGGAGTGATGGGTGGGAAGGAACCGAGAATTCTTCTCTGGACAGGAAGGTCATGAGGGAAAGGGGGCTGCTAAGGTTGCTCAGAGAGACTGCAGGAGACACAGTTGCTGTCTGCTGAGGGTGGAGGGAGCAGGGCTGGGTCTACCCTTGAGGAGGATAAAGAGTTTGGGGAGCATTTTTCTTGGGGATTCAGAAGGAGGTCTGTAAGAGCAGAAGGACCTTGTTGCTAGGCAGCAGCAGGGTAAGCACACAAGGGTGGAAGGTCCTTAGCTCCCCTCGCCCTGGCTGACTCCATCTCTCAGGATGTAGCACCCTGGCCCCCCCAAAGATTTCACTGTTCTCCCTTCTCCCATTTCATCCACATTTCTCTCCTCCACATGGCTACCCTACTTGATGAACCCCAGTGGCAACTTGGGCCCATTTTCATGGTCTGACCTTTGTGACTGTCCATCTCCAAGTGCCCAAGTGTGGCCTCAACTAACTTGTAGGAGAGGCCTGTAGAAGACCCAACCTCCCCAGGAACTCTCATCCCCATATGCAACCTAGAGGCAGAACAGAAAGCACATGTTTATAGAGGCATCTCCAAGTCAACAGCAGAAGGAATCCAGAAGTTGGCTCACAAGGTCACTGTGGAACCTTCAAGCACCCCCTTCTCTGTGACTCAGTGTCCTCAGGTGGAAAACCAGATGGCCTCTAGGAATCCTTCCCATTTGCTACTCTATTCTTCCATAGTTGTAGTCTGTGGGTGCTTAGGCAATCTCTGTGGCCAGGAGAAGTTCAAGAAAGTTCTATGGAGGTGGAGTGGGTATATTCAGTTGGGGAAAGGGATGAGGGTGCTTTTTTAAGCTAGAGAAGGAGGAAGGATTTATTTATTTGTTTGTTGTATCTCTCCCATCTGGGATTTAGAGAGTTAGTACTGTTTTTTCTCTCTCTTCCCAGTGTCTGCCCAAAGTTTTCTAGAGATAGGGTCTTTGAGCATTGAGATAGAAGAATAGTGGGGACCACTGAGGGTACAGAGCAGGAGACTAAGGGAGGAAGACAAAGGAAACAGCTATTTGGGGCCAACCATATTTCCTGCCTCCCCCAACACCCCCACCTGCCCAACCATCCCAATACCCTAATTAGCCAGTCCCTTAGGCGCCTGTTAGTAAGGCCGGCTGAGCGCCCAACTCCCTAGGGACAAGCCCCCTTACCCCCCAGACTAATCAGTCCTTCACTCCTTGAGTGCGTGAGTGTGCACACGCACACACACACAGCCTTATTCTTCCCTGGAGCTCTAGGCCCTGTTCCAGCCTTTAGAGAGTTAATGTAGGGTGATGTTGAATTCCCCAGTGAAGACACCCCCATTTGAGCTGATTGAAGAGTTGGGGAGAGGCCAAAGTTTGGTGGGTCCTCCCAATTTGGGGTTTTCTCTCAAACTTGTGGGATCAATGATGTGTAGCAAAGGATGAAGCCATGATTGGGGGCACTCTATGGCCCCCTAAGCCCTAGGGCTGGTGTCTCTCAAGCTCCCATCCATGGTCAATATTCACCCCAATCCAGACCCCTCCCCCCTTCATCTCAGGCCCCCCATTCATCTCCCCACCCCCTACCCCCCGACACCCGCACTGTCAGCCCAAACACATGATAAATTGCCCTGTCAACAGAATTCATTCAGGGACCAATTAATTCCACAGAAATGAACCAAGAGCCATCAGTTGCTGAAAAACTCAGAGTGCAGGGAGCGGAAGGAGGGGGTGCAGATGAAGGGGGGGGAGTGGGCAGCAGAGGAGGGGACGGGGAGGCTGGGGAAGTTAGTCTGACAGAAATTGGTCATTTAATGCTTAAGTGCACGCTAGACAGCCCTGTCATCGCCCGCGGCCCCCGCGCGGGATTAATTATCAGAGGAGGAGAGGGCAGCCCAGCCCAGCCAAGCCGTCTGTCACCAACTGAGGCTAGAGTCACCCAGGACTTGGGCCACCCTGAGTCCACTTCGAAGTCTTCAGACCTCCTGCTCCCTCAGCTTTGGGGTTTCCCCGATCCCAACCTTAGGCCCAACTTCTTATCTTGTGCCCTAAGCCATGTTTAGTCATGGTCTTGCCATTAGCACCCCTGCCAGGAAGGCTTCTTTGACCCCTTGACTGGGTTAGAACCTGTAACTCCCTGTAGTTCATTATCACTACCCCTAACCATCTTGGGTGACTCTTTGCGTGGAGCCCAAAATATGATTGTCCCACCCATTGACCCTAAGATGAGTTAATGGCACCATTTTCCATTCAAATGCTCAATCCAGAATCCCACCAGTTATCCCTGACTTCTCCCTCTCCTTTATCCCTCTCAACCAATCAGAATCCAAGTCCTGTCAGCTCAACTTCCTATAAACATATCAAGTCTGGGTCACTTGCTTCCAGCTTCCCCCATCACCTGAGGCTGGGCCCCCAGCAGCTCTGCCTGCTCCCTTGGTTTAGGTCCTTACTTGCAGTTAAAGTTATGTTTAAAAATACAAATGACACCCTGCTGTGCCCCTACACACATACACAAAATCCAGTTTAACATTCTTCGGTGGAGCACCATGGGCCTGCAGGGGATCAAGTTCAAACTTTTAACTTGACCGAGAAGGCACAAAGCCCCAGCCTCTGCCAGCAACCCAGCCTCGCCCCCAGCATGCTTTCCCTGCTCTCTGCTCCAGCCCCACGACCGACCCTTTGGCCTCTGCACGTGCTGTTTTTCTCTTAGCCTGAAAAACTCTTTCCACTTTATAACCCCCACCGTTCACTTGACTAACTCCTATTCATCCTTGCAAACTCAGATTAAATCTCACTCCCTCCAGGAAGCCTTCCCTGACCCCTTCCTGAGCTTTTGCAGCTCCCAAACTTATTCATTCATCAACATTGTCACCTTACCTGTGCATTGTCTGTCCTTCCACCAAAATGTTAAGTTTCATAAGAATGGAGTCCATGTCTTTATCCTTAGGGCCTGCCACTTAATGGATACCAGAAAATATTTGTTGAATAAATAAATGAATGAATAAAGGCCCAACTTTTTCTAGGCTCTGTCCCTGGCCTGACTCTGGGGCCAAGCTCCCCAGAATCCAACCTCTCCTTGTAGCCAAGACAGGGTGGCATGGCTGGAGAGAAGAGAAACTCTCAGAAAACAACTTGTGAGCCCATCTGATGAACCCAAACCAGCTGTGCTAAGAGAACATCCTGAGAGCTGGAGGTCAGAATGGTAGAGAAAGTTTTGGGGAGGACTTCCTACAAAAGCAAAGGCCAGAGTCTGGCAGAAGCATGCTCTGGACAGATACAAGGATTGGCTGAAGTACGGACTGATCATAGGAGGTGGGGAATAAACAGCTGGAAAGTCCACTTTCAAAACAGATTTTGATATATGTACCAGAAGTTGAACTGACAGGACTTGGTTACTGAATGGAGGAAGAGGGAGGCCGGTTTGGCAGGGCAATGAAGGTCAGGCTGAGTTTGCCCTTTTTCTTGCCCTTGATGGCGGAGGATGGTCATTGACTGCTTCTAAAAATGGCCAGGTACAGTTTTATTTGCCAAGTTAATTCTGGCTGCCAGACAGGGTGTTTGAAGGAAATATTGAGGCAAGGAGACCATTAGAAGGTTGGTGCAGTTATAAAAAAGGAGGGGGGAGAGAGAAAGAGAGAGAGAGAGAGACTGGCCTGTGGAAGGAAGGTCTGTGATGGAGAAGTCTCCCACGAGGGGCAGAGGTGAGCTGAGTGGGCTCTCTCCCTGAGAAGCACAAAAGGCCTATTCACAGCCTCACTAAGATGACATATCTGGACTTGCCTACCAGTTGGATGTAAGGTCAGGTAGAGAAAGAGGGAAAAGATGATGGCCTCCAAGGTTTGTGTTCCAAGAGGCTGGGTGGCTGGTGGGGCCATCAGTAAAGGTAAGAAGAGAGGCTGACTTGAGACTGGAAACAATGAGCACAACTTAGTACACAGAGTACATATGTCTGATTGACATGCTTGGCACGATGTCCAATAGACAGAATTACAGAGTGTTAGCTCGGGGGCGAATTGGCCTTGGGATATAGAATTGGGAGATACCTTCTTGCCTTCACTCTCCTATCCTCCAAAATTTGCATTTAGTTAGAATGGATTAATGTAATTTTGTGACAAAGTGATACTATAATAAGGAAACAAATGATCCTAAATAATACGATGTAGTAAAATGTGTCACATAGTACAAGTGATAGTGTAGGACTTGTGATGTTGTATAATGATGTGATCCAGAAACAGGGTAACCATATGACAGTTCACTAATATGAACCGGGAAATGATGGGTCAGTGCACTAGTTAACAATATGGGGCTGTGCTGTGGTAATGAAATAACCATGTAGTCAGTGACACTGCAACAAGGCACACAATCCAGCAACCGAATGACAACCTGACAGTGCAACCATGTTGACTCAGTCATGATGTACTGACATAATGATGCCATGACATAATGGCAGAGTGCGGTGATGATGTCACACAATAATAAGAGGCCAACCAGGGAGCAGGTTGAGCCACAACATAAACAGGTAACATTCCTCAACACAAATTTTACTAAAAGACCAATATTATGGTGAAGAAAAATTCGTATGATAAGCAGCCACTTATCTAAAAAAGAAAAGAGATATATGAATACATCTACTTATTTGCTTATACTTTACAAAATGGAAAGATAAACCAAAAAAATTTTTAATGTTCATTTATTAAAGAAGGGAGAAACAAAAGGTAGAAGATAGACATCACTGATCATATCTTATTTTGTAGATTTGACTTTAGAGCCATGTACATATTTTACATAATAACACAACAAAATTAAGTAAATAAATAAGCAACCCCCCAAAAGGCAGAAGCAAAATGAAATAAATAAACATAACTATCCATTGAGTTCGAATCATAACCACATAGAAAGAAAATATTTCAAGTAGTTTAAAACCTAGTAATTGACTATATGTACATTTCTTAGTGGGCCATACACTGATAAAGCAAATAAGGAATGATATTGTTGTTTGTGGAGATTTTGGTGTGAGACAAACAAACAAACAAAACCAAAAGGAAGATCCATGATTATAAGTAAAATCCCTGTAGTCCTGGATTTCAACTGGATGCATTAGTAATAACTCATTTTACCTTTTCAAAAACTGTATTTCCTAGCTCTACCCACTGAAAAAGATAAGAAGTTAATCAACTCCATAACAATTAGCACCTCTAGTCCCCGGATTGTGGTCTTTAAATACCATACTGCACTAAAAGGAACCAGGACTCTTTGGAGAAATGGAAGATGATTCTGGAAATCTTGCCATAACAGAAAGCAAGAAAGTTATTAAAAACTACTATGAGGGTCAGGTCACAAGGACTTAGGTGCCATTTAGAGGCTGCCACTGACCAACAATGACATAATGGAGCATTAGTGAGAATAATAAGTACAATTGATTTAAACTCATCAAATATATTTAAATCCATGAATGTATAATTAAAAGAAATATCTTATTGATCTTCTTTGTAAGACACTAGGAAACCAACTCATTATTTGAGAAATTAATAAATGAAGAGAAAGAATCAAGCATTTCTTCTGCCTTTCTTATAAGAACTGTATCTTAGGAAAATCCAATAGTGGGTAAGGGGAAGTTTCTCTTTATAAATGTCTTACAGCTAATAAATGAAGAAGAGATGGGTAGAATTAGAATATTACCATTTTACAACCCCTAATGGAATAATAGATCTAGGAAATGATCATCAATGGCTATTAATTTCACAAAAAGAGAAACAGTAGAACATTATATGCCTCTTGATGAAAATACAAAACACACACACAAAACAAAAATAAAAAACCTATTAGGTAATATTTCCAAAAAATCAAACCTGAATCTGATCAAGCCTCCTGATGTAACTACCATTTTACACATAATACTGCGGACAGAGGAACTACAAGGATGAAATCTGATTTGGCTCCTGCTTGTATATTTTCCCCAGACTCTGAGAATCTATAGGGCACATAATCTGACTTCTTCAATAAAGTGATTGCAAGGGGGGAATGGATGGACAAAAGAGACATATCAACTGATTGTAATATATTTGACTCTTGCGAGTAGTTAAAAAGAGGAGGATGAGCAGGAAGAGGAGGAAGAGCAGGAGAAGTTATGAAGTACTCAGTGACATGTAAACTAATTACTGAACTGATTGCACATTATGAAATTTTTTAATGAGCTTGTGTTAGTATGGTCATTTAAAAAGTCCTTTTTTAGAATTATTTAATTGAAATATTTACAGGTTGAATAATATAATGTCTGGGATTTTCTATAAAATAATACTGGGGCAAAGTGGTAGGAACAAAACTAGCTATGAATTGCTCATTCTTGGAGCTGGGTTCATTATACTGTTCTCTCTATTTTTATATATGTTTGACATTTTCAATAATAAAAAGTTTTAAACCTTCGTTATATTAAATCAACCTACTTAAATTTGGCAGTAGCCATCTCTCCTATCTTGACTTTCAGAAAGCTGACAACTGTCTTCAATTGGTCAGCTATCTAATCTGGAAATTCTGAAGAAATTGACCAGCCTAAAAGAAAATACCTTCAGGTTCTGGCAATTGGGGTCTCCCACAAAACAACTGGGTCTCCACCTTATTACTCTTCAGTGATGCCAGCCAATCAGCAGGGCCCAAACATGCACACAGAGTTTTCAGGCAGTCTTTTACTGCTTTGCTTTTGTGTATTGATGGACAGGAAAGGATATTAATGATTTAAAATAAGCCTCTCACATGAGAGGAAGAGACCAGAATTAACTACCACAAGAAAAAGAACTTGGAAAACATCAAAGATGAGTCAGGAAAAAGAATAAAACTCAAAACAAAACAAAATAAAAACTGTCTATAATTAATAACCTCAAAGCAGTAAATGAAGAGGGGCAAAGGTGGGAAAAATTGAGACAACTGTAATAGCATAAAGAATAAAAGGGGAAAAATGCTAAAAAAATACACCCATGAAATACACTCTCTGAATGTATTTTAAAGTACATCCAGAGAATAATAATAATTCTTAAATTCCCGGAAATTAATATATATGTATGTGTGCATATATGTGTATGTGCATATATATAATATCAGAAGTAAAAATATTCAATGGAAGGCTTTCAAGGTAAAGTTGAGGAAATATCTAAAAAGTACAATGAATGGCCACAGAAATGAAACTAGGAAAGAAAAAAATAACAAACTAGAGGATAAATACAGAAAGAATAAATGTCTGACTAATAGGAGTCTCAGAAAAAGAAGACAAAAAAACAGAGGTGAGAAAATTATCAATAAATAATTTTATAAACTTCTCCAAAATGAAGGACATGAATTTCTAGATTGAAAGAGCCTGCCAAGGATTCAGCACAGTGGATTTATAAATTCCCACACCAAAGCACATAATCATAAAATTATAGAAGATCAAGGGATAAAGAGAAGATTTCAGAATGAGAGAAAGAAGGGAAACAAGTATGATGGTTTACAAATAAGAATGGCGGCAAACTTCTCAGCAGCAACCATAGAGATAATCAGCTAACGGAACAAGACAGACAAATAAGGATAATGTGAAGCGTAAAGTCTGATGCAGCAGCACAAAGAGAAGGTAGAGAAACCGAAGCAGTTCCTGCCCCAAATTTGGCATTGAAGGAGCTTAAATGAATCAGACCTGGTGATCTGAACCATACTGAAAGGTTAAAAATTACACTTTCATCTACATAAATACAAAATATTGGCTTTACTCCAAATTGTAACATATATATTGAGAGAATTAAAAAAGATAAAGTAGCCCTGGCTGATGTGACTCAGTGGATTGAGCGCCAGCCTGCAAACCAAAGGGTCTCCGGCTTGATTCCCAGTCAGGGAACATGCCTGGGTTGCAGGCTAGGTTCCCACTAGGGGATGCATGAGAGGCAACCACACATTGATGTTTCTCTCTCTCTCTTTTTCCTTCCCTTCTCCTCTGTCTTAAATAAATAAATAAAATCTTTTTAAAAAGATAAAGTAAATATAGATTTTGGTATAAGAGAGCCCCATCTTCATCTTCCATAATAGATAGTCAACAGATAATTCTAAAAAGTAAAAAGTCAAATATAGCAATATAAATGGAATATTTCAATAGAAATAGGGGTGTAAGTATCAAAAGATACAGCTAAACAATTTTAAAACATAAGCCTATGAGCAGCTAATAGGGGATAACCACAAACTTTTATTAGTTGGCTGTTTGAGCTATGTAACTAACTTTTTAATGAAAAATTCAAAGATACCTAAAAATTGAGAAAATAGTACACTGATCTTTTATAATCTAATCACTCAGAGTTAGCCATCATGAAGACTTTCCCATGTTTGCTTCACATAAGCATATTAGTTTAATTGCTAACTAAAGTATTTAGAAATACATACAACAAATTAATAAAACAGCTCCCTCTGAGATCTGTGACTAATATAGGGATGGGAGGGAGTGGGGAAAGAGGGAATTTCTTTTTCTTTTGAACAGCTTTATTTTTATCTTACAAATTCTTATGCTATGTACTGTCCTAAACACTTTACACTCATTTAACCCTCAACAATACAAGGTTGATATTAGTATCCTACCCATTTAACAGAGAAGAGTTGGCTATCATTTGTTTTTCAATGAGCAGGGGTTCTTTTTTTAAGTAATGATTTTTTAAAAATATTTTATTTATTTAGAGAGAGGGGAAGGGAGGGAAAAAGAGAGGGAGAGAAACATCAATGTGTGGTTACATCTCAAGCACCCCCCACTGGAGACCTGGCCCCCAACCCAGTCATGTGCCCTGACTGGGAGTTGAATCGGCAGCGCCTTGATTCACAGGCCAGCACTCAACCACTGAGCCACACCAGCCAGGGTTAAATAATGATTTTTTTAAAAACAATGTGCCATAGAAATCTATTCCCTTTCTCATATGACAACCATTTGATTATTTGAATTCTCTCTTCTCTGGTATAAAATGTCCCAGTTCCTCCAATGACGCCTCAAATGTAGAATTATTATACATTACTGTTATTAATAAATTTCTTTTACTCTCAGATGTATCCTGGTTTAGGTAACAAATTTTGTAGTAACTCTACTCATAGAACTTGGAGCTTAGATCCTTTACTATGGGGGTTGCCTACCCTAGACATCACTCTTAAAAAGGGTCCTCAGCTCTAAACCCAGCAAAATCCGGAACCTGGTGGGACAACTGACCTTTCTTATTCCCAGCATCTACGAAGGAAGTTTGGGAGCCAGGGTGTGTGTCACCAGACCCCTGGCAGTGCCACACAACTGATTCACAATGAATTGACTGTCAGATAAACTAGGTCTTTTTCAAGTGATTCATTCTTAAACCAGGGCTTTTCTGCTCTGTTATAACCTGCCTGCAGGACTCCACACCCACCTTCCTCCAAATGTCATTTGTTCATGTATGTTCACCGTTCCAGCCTGTCAAGATCATTTCGAACCTCAATTGTCATCCAGCCTATTAGTGATCCTGCTCCTCTTTGCGTCATCTGGAAGTGTGATGAGCTGGACGCCTACATCTTCATCTGAGCTACTTATAGAAACATTGCATGACCAGAGCTGAGTCACAGGCTCAAAGACACCCCGCTGGCAAGACATAAACCTTATCATCACCACACCCCTCTGGGTACAGTGATTCACCAGTTATGAGCCTTCCAAGCAGGGCCATTATACAGCTCACATTTCCTCATTGTATCTACAGCATAATCTGACTAAGTGCTTAATGCCCTGTGGAAAGCAAAATCAGTATCTTCACTATTCTCCTAACTTTATCAACAAAAGAAGCACAATATTCTCCCTTTTGGTATGTGTTCCACCAAAGGCAGACATATTCTCCTTGCTAGGCATTGCCGGACTCCATACATAATAATAATTTCTAGAATTTTGCCAGGAATCAACATAGATTTTGACAACCTTTAATTTCCAAATCCATTGTTTACTACTTGCTGAATGTAGGCATCGCTTGTTCATTTCCATACCATAGCACTCCTCCCATCCTCCACGATTCCCCAAAGGTCACTGAAAGCAGATTCCTGATCACATGTGATCTTGACACCTATTTGGGCCTGGGCCTTTTTATCATATTTTCTTTTTAAAAATATATATATTATTTATTTATTTTTAGAGAGAGGCAGGGAGGGAGAAAGAGGAGAGAAACATCAGTGTTTGGTTGTCTCTCAAGCGCCCCCTACTGGAGACCTGGGATGCAACCCAGGCATGTGCCCTGACTGGGAATTGAACCTGGGACCCTTTGATTCTCAGGCTGGCACTCAATCCACTGAGCCACACCAGCCAGGGCTTTATAATATTTTCTTACTGTTTCTGATTTGAAATCATTCTCCTCAACACTCTAAAAAGAAAGGAAAAGGTAACAGATCTCTCTGTCTTTGGATAATAACATAGCATGACCTTCAACCCCAAAGATATTAAACACATTTTATTTACTTATTAATTCATTCAACCATTCATTGATTCATTTATTTACATTTAATCACACAAGACAAAATAAAATGCACATATTATGGATAAAGTTAAAGCTCTCGTTGACCAGTCCTTCTAATTCTAGTTCATTCTTCACTGTTATTAGGTTGGTGTACTTTCTTCTGTGCATTTCACACAAATATGCACATAAAAAACACATGCTCTGGCTTTTTGTTGATCTATGCTGGCATATCCTGCAGAACATATCCCCCCATTAACATTTTCGTGGCAGAACATCTCCAGGTTTTTAGGAACCAAACTCAATAGAACACATGGATCTCACAATAATATTTTCCAGTTGTTTACCTAAGGAAAACATATATCCTTATCCATATGGCCCAAACTCAATATGGCATTCTAAATGTAATGACGTTCAGGAAAAATTCCAAGTTACAGTTCGAATAGAACTGGGGGGGTGTCAGGTTCACGTGTAGATATCTCACGGTGTGCCACCAAAGCGGGTGTGAGTCAGGAGTGTGGCTGACACTAAGAGTTCTTGTTATTGCTAACAAAGCAGCCTTTTGTGACAACCTTATTCCTTATTTGGTAACCAGAGAGCAATTTTTGAGCATTTTACATCCTAACAAAATAATTTGTTATTTATATCGTATTGGCATTTTCCTGGGACTTAGTTACATTTTAGGAAATCTGTGGAGGGACTTGAGTTGACACAATCTGTTACCACTTTTGCCATTCAGAACAATGGAAGACAGGCTCCCAGTTAGCGTTTCCACACAGAACCTTTGATTTGAAGGAACAGATTTCTGATACTAAGAGAGAAAAATGCCTGTCAGATGAAGGGATAAAAAATGTGGCATATACATAGGATGCACTCTTACTTGGTCATAAAAAGGAATAAAGTTCTGGTACATGCTGCAACATGGACGAATTTTAAAAGCATTATGCTAAGTGAAAGAAGCCAGACACAAAAAGACAAATATTGTATGATGCCATGTGTGAAATATAGGCAAATTTATAGAGATGCAAAGTAGATTATTGGTTACCAGGACCTTATGGGATGGGGGAGTGGGAAGTTATTGCTTAATGGATATAAAGTACCTGTTTGGGATGATGGGAAAATTTTAGAAATAGTGGTGATAGCTGCACAGCATTGTGAGTATAATTAATGCCACCAAGGAGCTCACTTTAATATGATTTAAATGGCAAAATTTGTTATATATATTTTGCCACAATAAAAAGGAAAAGTTCTATGTATTAAAAAACTTTTAGGACTGAGATTCTTATTTACATTGAGTCCTACAAAGATTAACATATATGTGAAAAAATTCAGGGAGTCTTGTTTTTACCTTCGTAAACTCCTTAATTTTTTTTTGAAAAAAAGAGAGAGAAAGTAAGATGCCCATACATACACAAATGGCGAGGGTTTTCCGTAACTTGCTTTTCTTCTTCAACATACGTTGGAGAGTCCCCGAGTGTCGGCACTCGGCAGCGCCCGACTCTGTGGTTGTCGCCGAGTCCTCTATAGCAGCGACTTTCAACCTTTTCCATCTCACAGCACATGGAAGCTTATTATTAAAATCAGCAGCACACCAAAAAGTACAATATATTTTTTGCCAATCTGACAAAAAACATAGGTATAATTTTGATTCATTCACACTGGACAACTATTGCATTGGCTGTTGTCATTTTTTTTCTTTGACAGTCTAAGGGAGAAGAGGTCAGTGCACCCGACTAAATAATCAGGTATTGTGTGTTTGAGAAATTCTCACAGCACACCGGTGGAAAATCGCTGCTGAATGGAAGTACCTGGGCTTTGTTGGGCCGTTGCCCTGCCAGGCAGTGTTCATGGCCTTCACGCTTTTCAAGCTCTAACCTTTCAGATGCTTTTCACAGTGTGTTGCCAATCTGGTATCCCTCTCCCCGGTCACTCTTCATTCCTCCATGGTCTGTGCAAGGTCTTGTCAATCTGGCCTCATTAGAGACCTTCCCAGGCAGTCACATTGGTGTCCTCCCCTGCCTCTTTTGGATATAGAGATATGTGCTCAGGGATGTTCCTTGCATTACTGTTTTTAAAATCAGGAAACACTCCAAGTGTCCATCACTAAGAGATTATTCAATAAAGTTATCCTTACAGTAGACTGCTGTGCAACCACTCACAGTGTTGGTATACATTATAGAACTATATTTATTGACATGAAAAATTTCTCACAATTGCTAAGTGAAAAAAGGTTTTCAAAACAATGTGTATTATGTAATGTAGTTTTTTTAAGAAAGAATTGATTATGAACATAAAAATAAACTCCAGAAGGATATATGCAGACACCCAAACGTGAACAGTGGTAATCTGGGAGATAGGGTGACAGGTGATGTTTATTTTGCACATCTGAATTTTCCAGTTTTTCTTCAATTAACATTTCTAACTCATGTAATGAGGGAAAAGAGCTTTTTAAAAAAAAAAATTTAGTGTTGACATCCCTGAAATCTGGTAATTGTACTGAACTAACTTAGGGCACAAATAACATTCCTCACATGTTTCTCTGTTTCTCCCTGTGATTTCTGTCTCCACTATAGGAAGAAGGAGGGGAGGGAAAAAGAAGGGGGCTACTTTTGTAGGCACAGTGCCAAGCCTCAGCTACAAGGCTTTGTCACCATCATTGCACTTAATCCTCACTAAAGCTGAGTGGGGTAGATATTATTAGGCCCATTTTACAGATGAAGAACTGAGGCTCTGAAATGATAGGCCATCACCTTCAATCATGGTGACTGGTGTGGGCATTGGACATTGGTGCCCAAGGACATTGGTGTGGGCAGCCCAGATGGAGCCCAGCAGAGGCTGAAAAGATATTCCAGCTGTCCTTGGGGCTGTTCTGAGAGGGTCCTCCACCCACCCAACCTCTGGAGCAGGCGTCAGGTGTTGATAAAGACACAGGCATTGCTGCATCATCCCATGTCGGGGCTGACCACATGCTCCATCCCTCTCATTTACAGAATAGTCAGTCACCTGAGGCCCAGAGAGGGGAAGGTTTCTGGCCAGTGGGGTCAGCATGTTTGCAGCAGACCTAGGCCAGCTCTCGACTCTTGTGAATAAATGGGTGAATGAATGAGTAAATGAATGATGTACATGGATGAGGATAAAGTACATTGAGGGGCAGCAGATGAGAGGAATTAATCAAAGTGATGTTTTCCCACTGATTCTTTGTGCTGAGTGCACAAGTGCGTGTGTGGATACCCACACCACGCCATGTCCCGAAGGTTCTGCTGTAACCTCCCATATGCTTTCCTCCCTGCCCCAGGCTAGTGCTGTTCCAATTCCCTGGTTTTCCCTTATCCAACTCCTTGGATTTTCTTTGCTCTTTCCAAGGCCCCTCCTCCAGGAAGTCCTCCTGAATTGGGAGGCAACAGTGCTGACCTCTCACCCAGTCAAAAAGCCCTGCCAGCAACAGCCACTGCTCAGGGAGTTACTCTAAACTATCCTAAGGAGACAGGAGCCTAGAGAAAACCCCCACCTTGTACCTTTGCACCACTGTCTCCCCATTTGCTTCTGTGCCTCTAGCCCCTCATCCTCTCACCCTCACCAGGGCCCCATGATCAGACAGACTCATGTCCCTTGGACCCCAGACCCCCCATTTCCTTTCTCTCTTCCTGTACCCTCCTGCAAGATTCTCTGTCATTATCTCTAGAAAGTAAGGCTTGTGCATCATCATTAATGGGCTAAACAGCAGGGTCAGCGAGGCAGGTAGCAGTAAACACAGCAATTACGGCCGCGCCTCCATCCGAGCGCCTTCGCTCCCAATCCATCTCCCCTCATCACCGGGCGGTGCTGAGCCGGCCCTGCCTTCATTACATTAATCAGGTTAATTCCAAGTTAGAGTCCACATTCTAATCAAAAGGCAGTCAACAAGGGTGGGGTGTCAGAGGGAGAGGGAAAAGCTGTCCTCCCAAGGAATGGGAGTTGACAGCAGGGTCCAGGTCTGGACATCTGACAGCCTGGCCTACAGAGCCCGTCTCTTCCAGGTGCTGCTACCACTCTGTGTCTGGGCCTTGCTCCTGAGACCTCTTCTGCATCCTGGATTCAACATAGGGCTAAGGCTCTGGAGATGTAGTTAGAGGCAAGGGAGAGTCTTTTCTCGTCTCTCTACATAGGCCAAACAGGTCATCATGGACTGTTGACAAGGCTGTACCCTGATAACTCGAGGAGAGCACCATATTCATATTGTAGCTGATGTGAGCGATGCCCTTAGAGCTGTGCAATACACAACATACACGACAGTGCAGAGCGGCCCTATAGCCTACCACCTGAGAAACCCAGGGCCTAGAGATGGTGGGGCCCAGTAGGAGCAGGAAAGTAGAGGCCAAGGAGCCAACACTGGAACTCAGAGAGCCTGTAAAGAGGGAACAGAGATCAACAGACCCAGCCCCCATTGCCAGCAACATCTCCATCAGCCCCCAACACGCTGGCATTTCCCCCCAAGGTTTTGTCCTCACCCTCTGCTAGGTAACCTCATCTGCTTCCGCAGCTTCAGATATTTCCATGTTGATGAAGACCCCCTTCCCAAAAATCTCTCCTACCCTGGCTTCCTGTTCCACATGGGTAACTCCGCATGAAAGTCCCTATAGCCACATAAAGAACATGATTGAAATAGCTCAGAAGCTTCTCTCCCCAATTTATATCTCTTCCCTTTCTTCGTGGAGTCTTCCCTACCTGGCACAAGCTAGAAATATTGGAAGTCACTTGAGAACCTTTGTTCTTGGTCCCTCTATTAGTCTCCCATAGCTGCTGTAACAAATTACCCCAAATTTAGTAACTTAAAACAACATAGATTTTATTATCTTTTAGTTATGGAAGTCAGAAGTCTAAAGTGAGCCTCACTGAGTTCAAATCAAGGTCTCAGCAGGGCTATGTCCCTTCTAGAGGCTTAGGAAAGAGTCTGTTCCCTTGCCTTTTCCAGCCTCTGGAAGTGGCCTGCATTTCTTGTCTCATGGCCCCTTTCTCCACCTTCAAAACCGGCAACATAGCATCTTCAAATCTGCCTCTGATTCTGACCCTCCTACGTCCCCTTTCACATATAAAGGCCTTTGTGAGTACATTGGGCCCACCCAGATAGTCCGGGTTAATTTCCTGGACCCTCTTAGCATCTTTAACTTCCGAAACCTTAAGTCCCACTTGCCATGTAATATAACATATCCACAGGTTCTTGGGATTAGGATGTGGGCACTGAAGAGCCATCGTTCTGCTTACCAAGACACCAAATGCCCTATTGCTCTTCAAGTCCTATTAATTCTATGCCTCCAGGTGACCCTTCCTCCTGTGAGTTCCTACATTCTTCATCTTGGATTGTCCGGATGTTGCAATCACCTTTTTTTTAAAATATATTTTATTGATTATGCTATTACAGTTGTCCCATTTCTCCCCCATCATTCCCCTCCACCCTACACACCCTCTCCCACCCACGTTCCCCCCTTTAGTTCATGTCCATGGGTCATAAGTTCTTTAGCTTCTACATTTCCCATACTATTCTTGCCCTCCCCCTGTCTATTTTCTACCCACCATCTATGCTACTCATTCTCTGTACATTTTCCCCCTCTCTCCTCCTCCCACGCCCCTGTTGCTAACCCTCCATATGATCTCCATTTCTGTGGTTCTGTAGGAACAGTTTGCTGTTTGCTTAGTTTGCTTTTGTTTTAGGTGTGGTCATTAATAGCTGTGAGTTTGCTGTCTTTTCACTGTCATATTTTTATCTTCTTTTTCTTAGATAAGTCCCTTTAACATTTCATATAATAAGGGCTTGGTGATGATGAACTCCTTCAACTTGACCTTATCTGAGAAGCACTTTATCTGTTCATCCATTCTAAATGACAGCTTTGCTGGATAGAGCAATTTTGGATGTAGGTCCCTGCTTTTCAAGATTTCAAATATTTCTTTCCAGCCCCTTCTTGCCTGGAAGGTCTCTTTTGAGAAATCAGCTGACAGTCTGATGGGAACTCCCTTGTAGGTGACTGTCCCCTTATCCCTTGCTGCTTCTAGAATTCTCTGCTTCATTTCAATCTTGGCTAATGTAATTATGATGTGCCTTGGTGTGTTCCTCCTTGGGTCCAACTTCTTTGGGACTCTCTGAGCTTCCTGGACATCCTGGTAGTCTATTTCCTTTGCCAGATTGGGGAAGTTCTCCTTTATTATTTGTTCAAATAAGTTTTCCACTTGTTGCTCTTCTTCTTCCCCTTCTGGGACCCCTATAATTCGGATGTTGGGACGTTTAACCATGTCCTGGAGGTTCCTAAGCCTCTCCTCATTTTTTTGAATTCTTGTTTCTTCCTCGTTTTCTGTTTGGTTGTTAGTTTCTTCCTTCTGGTCCACTCCATTGATTTGAGTCCCAGTTTTCCTTCCATCTCTATCAGTTCCCCATGCATCTTCCTTCATTTCACGTATTGTAGCCTGCATTTTTTCATCTAGTTGTGAGCAAAATCAACCAATTCTGTGAGCATTTTGATGACCAGTGCTTTGAACTGTACATCTGATAGGTTGGCTATCTCTTCACTGCTTAGAGGAATTGGCTCTGGGGCTTTGATTTGTTCTCCGGTTTGAGCCATTTTCAGTGGGGGTTTTTTTTGTTTTGTTTTGGTTTTAGCCTGGTCGAGGCTATTATGTAGTGAGGGGTGGAGCCTCTGGCGCTCCCCAGTGCGGGGCAGCCCAGTCACTGGGTTGTGACGCTGCATGTGGGGGCGGGGTCCGAGAGGGAACAATGGCGCCTGTTCCGCTCCCTCGGAAGGGATTCAGTCCCTTCCTCCACTTCCCCTCTGCCTGGACCGTCTGCGCGTGTGAATGCGGGACCACCTGGTCAGCCAGCCGCCTTGTGTGGCCTCACTGGTTCTGCACAGTTGCCCCCCTGTGCCCAAGGGTCCGCCAGCTGCTGCCTGTGGGCCTGGGGACTGCCAGCGCTGCTGCTTGCGTTCCAGGCCCGCATCTCCACTTTCTCCTGCCGCGACTCCGCCCCCTTACCAGTCTGGATGAATGGTTGTTGGACTTCCGTACAGTTCAATTTTCTATAAGTTCTGATTGTTTTCTTGTTTCTAAATATTTGTTGTCCTTAATTTTGGTTGTTAGAGGAGGCACAGTGTGTCCGCCTACGCCTCCATCTTGGCCAGAAGTCCACAATCACCTTTTAATTGGTACCTCTGCCTCTGACCTCTCCCTCTCCAGTCCATCTCCCAAGTGGCTGCCAGAATGTAGCCGATGCCTTTGTTGTACATGGCATCTCTTCCTCTCAGCTCACTTCTGATTTCAGTGCAGCTAGCATAAGAAAGGGGATGCAATGAATAGGAAACCTCAGGCAGTGGATAAGTGCCCAGCTTCTTATCCTTTAGAGGGACAATTCTGAGGTACAATCTACATGATTCCTGAGAGGGCCCCCAAGATGGAGCCCACAGTGTCAATAGCTCTTCTATGTTTCACTTTTCTCCCTCCCTCCCTGCTGCTCCCTGGGGTCACCCCCTAAATAAGCTGCCTTCACCCAAGTCCTTGTCTCCAGCTTTTATTTGGAGGAACTCAAACTAAGACATAAAGTGATATTTCTAAAATGAGCATCTGATCAAGCCAAATTCCTTGTTAAAAATAGTCAATAACTCCTGCCCTCAGGTGCAAGTGCGAACTAGTAGGTTGGTGTTTAAACCCTATACAACCCACCTCGCTCCCCCATCTCATTGTCTTCTACATTCACCCGCTCATCCTATACACCAGCCATACCAGATTCCGCCTTGAACTTTCATATCCCCAAGTATCCCCCCCCCCCATGCTGAGAGCCCTGAGCTCTAAAGCCTGGCCCCTGGGCACCACTGTATAAACATACCATAGCAAACCTCAAATTCAACATGTCCAAAACTGAACTCAACTTCTTACCAATGTTCTCTTGTCTTTCCTATGTCCCAGTTTTCCTCTGTTTTGTCTGACTCTTACTCATCTTTTCCTGATTTCTCCCTCTAGTCTCATATGCATGAGTGCTTGCCAGGCTTTTCCGCTTGACCCTCTTCTTTTCTTGATCTCAACACTTTCCCTGGGTAGTCTCATTCTTTAGCATGGCATTAGTTACTTCATATACATGCTGATAATTTTTTTTGTCTGCAGGCCAGACCTCTCTGCTAAGCTCCAGACTCAGACCCAGCTGCCTGCTGGATGCCTCAGCCTGGGGGTCCTATCACAACTGAAACTACATGTTCAAGACCCTCATCCCCCAACTTGCTGTTCCTCCAATATCTCCCTTTATGAAATCGCCTGCTACATAGATGCTCATAAACCTTCCATACTTTCTTCCCTATTCCCCTCCCTAAAGACTGTCCACTCTACCTAATCTATTCTCTCTTTCCTCACCCCTCACACCTTCCCGATCTCTCCCCTGGATTTTGCAATGATTGTAACTCGTTTCCTTGCCTCTGGTCTTGCCTTCACCAATCCATCCTCCACACAGAAGTCAGAGAGGCCTTCCTAACACACAAATCTGGCAGGGTTACTTTCCACTCAGCACCCAGGAGGAAAAGTCCACACTTCTTAGCACGACCTAAAGTGCTTCTTGCTCTAGCTCTGCCTTCGGGGCAGCCCACGTGCCCCATATACTGCTCCCTCTGGCTGTAAAGCCCTTTCTGTGTCAACACACCATCAATCCCTTCTCTACTTGGAAACTTCTTACCTTTCAAGCCACCTTTTCTGGGAGGCCTTCCAGAACAATGCTCCCAGAGTCCATGCAATACGGTTCTATGACATTTATTTGCCAGTCTGTCTTCTCCGTTAGACTATGAGTCCTTGGGGGCAGGGACCCCATCTTAGTCATCTTTGCCCCAAAGTACCATGTCTAGATATTAGTTCATTTGGTGTTTGCTGAGCCAATGAACTAATAGAAGTTTAGTTCCACACACAGCCAAATTCATACCTTCATAAGGACACACAATAGTCAATGTATTCATGGTTACACAGGCAGACACAGTCACCCTTATTCACACTGTTATTTCATGTACAGGAGTCTTCAGAAGTCAATCACACAGCTCCACCTTCACTTACCTCCAGCCAAATACCAACGCTCACACACATACCCACCTGTGCATCAAGTCACTTACAGTCACACCCATACAAACATGCATAGTCACAAACACTCCCACACGGTCAGCCATGCACACAGATTCACACAGACACACAAACAGCTCCAAATACCTCGAGGGCACACTTCATCTCCAATTGTGAGCAAATGCTGTTGGTTTTCATTAATCTGCAGACTCTGTTTTTGCCAGTCTCTCTGGCTCCCCCTCTCCCTCTTCCCCACTCTCTCTTTCTGCTCCAAGGCAGGTGAGCGCATCAATTTTCTCCTCGTCTGTGGCAGTTAAATTAAATGGAATCGGCCTGATTGCTGAAAATCAAAGGGAAGGCTGATAAAGCAATTAAATCCCTCTAATTCCTCGTCCTGAAAGGTGCAGTGGCTCTGAAGCTAATTAACTTCATAATGAAAATCCTTCTTCACCCTTTTAGGCTCTTCTCCCTGGGTCTCCTCTCCTTCTCCTTCTGGGGAGAAGCTGGTGACTGAGGAAGAGCTGGATCAGCAGCATTAGAAGTCAAAACTCTGGAGAGGTCTCAGGAGGCCTTCCTGTGCTCCCACATCCAGATCCGTTCCTCAGCCCTTCCCCTTCACCTGTCTACCCTCAATACCGAGACCCCTTTCTCCTACACCCAGTTGCCTGCTTACCTTTCAACACTGCACTTCTAACATCAAACCCTACCCCAAACACTCAGCACTATGCCAACACCATCTCAATCTCCAATACCTAACCCCACTTCCAGTACAGCCCTACATCAAACACCAGCCCACTTGAACAATTACCCTATCTCCAGCACCCACCCATTTCACCTTTAACACCCAGCCCTACATCAACATCTAGACTTACCTGCAAATCAGCCATTCTCAACCTCAGCTCTGTTCTAATACCAGCTCTATGCCAACAACAACCTCACTTACAAAATTCAGTCCTAGCTGCAAGGCAGCTCTACTCTTACACCCAAGCCTACCCTACTTCCCTACCAGCCCTACTCCAACACTCAGACCCAACTATAGTCCCACTCCTATCTCAACACCAACCTACCCCCAATGCACAGCCTATTAGTTTGAGTACCTAATATGTGCCCAGAACCATGTTCAGCACTGGGACTATATGGGTGAACAAAAAAAGGGGAGCCTACACCAAAATATCTCCTTATCCAGAGGTACAGATAGACAAGCAAAAAGACAATCATCATGTGAACAAAGACCTTCCTAAAGAGAAGCCCATGACAAGGATCCCTAATGGGCTCTGGCAGACAGAGAAGGCTCCCAGATGGGAGACACTTAAACTGGGTCACTGTGTTAGCTAGACTGGCTAGATGGGAGAGAGATGGTGTCAGGGGAAAGAGCATAGGCAAGGCTTGAGCATGGAGGAGAACATGGGCTGATTAGGTATTGGCAGTTTGGAAAGCTAGCCAGTGGGCATCTGGAGATGACGTTGGGTAACTGGACAGGGGCCAGATCTTGAAGGGCTTTGAAGACCATAGCAAGTAGTCTCCACTTTTTTTCAAATAATGTCAGAAGCTGAAGAAGGAGTTACATGTCAGATAGAACCAGAGTCCGTTGGACTTGTCTTCCACTACCCCATATGAGGAAGCAGGGCAGACACAGGGAGCCTGACAACTCACATGCATGTGAGTATCTGTGGTCACACTGGCAGGAAACGGACCTGGAGGACGGGGACCACAAGAGACATCCAGTCAAAGCCAGCTAAGAAATAATGACACAAATGTACTGATGGCCTTCCATGATTTGAGAAGGACAAGAAGCCCCAGTGGTGTGGCTATCCCTTTTCCAGCCCTGCAGTGCTGGCCCTGGAGCACCTTCCTCTCTTCTCCCTCTGGGAAGTTCATCCACTCTCAGGGCCTCAGATACCACCTTTCCACTGATGGCTGTGAGCTCCGCAAGAAAAGGATGCAGCCTATCTCATTCACCACTACATCTCAGCCCCATCTATCATAGACGCTCAATAATATTTGTTGACTACTACATAGAAATGAACAATGACTCCCAAACTTACAGTCCCAAGCTTAAATTCTACTGTCATCTCAACATTTCTGCTTGGATATTTCCATCTCACACTCAACATGTCCAAACCCAAGCTCAGCCCTCTCCCCACACCCTGCCCAGCCCTGCTCCTCTTCTGAGTTTCTCATCTTGGTTAATGTCACCAGCAGCTACACTAATGACCAAGCCAAAGTCCTGGGCTTCATTCTTGGCTCCTCCCTCTCCGCTACCCACACCCTGACACCAATTCAGTCACCAATACTATTCATTCTGCCTTCCTGATGGTTTTTCCTTTTTCCTCTCCCCCTGTAACATGTCAGTCATCAACTCTCATTGTCTCTTGGACTACTGCAACTGATTTCCTAATCGGTCTTCCTGCTTTGATTCTCTACCACCTCCAGTCCATCCTCCAGAATAATTGTCCTTAAATAGAAAATAGGATCATACCATTCACTTGCTTATTGCCCTCCAGCGTGGCTCCTCCATGCCTATAGAACAAGGCCCAAACCCTTCAGCCAGACTAAGGTCCCCCAGGCTTCAGCCACAGCAGAATTCTTACACCTACCAAACATCCCGAATTCACATCAGGCGCTTTGACTCACATGTCCACCCCGGCCTGGAATGCCCTTCTCCAAACTCCCTCCCCTACCCTAGCTTCCCCACATCATCACACCATTCACTTGGTAAAACTCTTCTCATCTCTCGAGATTCTCTGTCATTTTCTTTAGAGGCTCTATTTTGTATTTGTTTTTCTTTGAGCTTTTTTGGTGCCTTCTCAGCATTCTGCATTGAGCAAGTATTATTTTTGTAAGTAGAAAAGGAAAATGTTCTGAATGCAACCAAGAACCCTCTTCTCTATAGGGATTTACTCCCTGCTTCTGCACCCCTACCCAGAGAATTCAGCTACCTTTGGGCATCTTTCTCCCACCCGCCTTGGAACACCAGCATCCTCATCTGTGTGCATAACTGTCTCCTTTGAAGGCAGGGTCTAGGAGTATCTTGCTCATATTGGTTAGCACAGTGCCTGGCAGATCAAATGTGCCCCGTGATTGTTGAATGAATGAATGATCAAATGGTCTGAGGAGGAGCTGAGAGTTTGGTCCAACCACAGCATTCTGTGGGGAGTAAGGGTGTTGGGAGAACATGACCTGGGAGATGTGAAGAAGAGCTTCCCCAAATGGGGAAGACCACCCTAGGGACCTAGGCCCCAGCCCAGCCCAGACCAGACCTCCACCTTCAGAGACTCTCAGAGGGATGGCCAGACCACAAAGAGAAAATGGTAGGTAGAGAAGAGCAGGAATGTTAAGGAAATGCAGAGACAGGGAGAGTGGCAGAGGTAAGGTCGTCCTCATGAAGACACAGGGGGAGTGACAGAGAGTGACAAAGGAAGGGTGGATATGCAGCAAGACCCCAAACACAGGCCAGGAACCTCCTCCAAGGCTGGGATTGAGAAACAGTGTCTACGGAATGGAGTGTGTTTCCCTCCCCACCCCCCAACAAGGTACTGCTCCCATCCTGGGCCAGCTCCCCGCCCCATTCTAGAGCCTGTGGGCGGCACCCAGCAGGGGGCAGATGAGGCTGCACCGTGAGTAATGGGCTCCAATATGGGCCCAGATTCTCGGTGCTTGGAGGGCTGGCGCAGCTCCGAGACTAGGAAGAGGGGCGGATTGGGTGTACGTGTCCAGACTGGCCGCTGGAAGTAGGGATAGTTTCTGGCTCTCCTCCCTCAGCACCCAGGGCACTTCAATTGACCAAAGGCTCAGAGTAGCGGCCAAGAGACTGGACAGGAGCACCTGGTGCAGGGCAGGCCTCCTGAAGGGGTAGTCATAGCTGAGCAGGGAGTCGGTGTGTGTGTTCGTAGCTCCCTGAGACTGCTCAGGGTATGGGAGTGCATGCGTGTGAGCACATGCACACACTGTTCCACAACAGTCACACCCAGAACTAACCACTGCGAATTGGCTGGATAGACATACTCATCAGCATTGTTTGAGCACCTACCATGTGCCGCAGCCTGTCTGAACCATTCACACACTCAGTCCCACCCCACGCACTTCAACCACACAGCCCCGCAGAGCAGCCCCCCACACAGTCGTCCTCCCCAAACTCACATGCCATCACACCCTCACCCCCACACACTTTCGTTCAGTCACTCACACTTCCACAAGTGACAAGTCTCAGCCAGACATGGAACAAAATACACCCCCGTCACAGTCACAAACAGTCCCCAGCACTCATTCACCCTCTTCCAGCCACTCAGAAGTGAAAGTCAGGCAACCCACTCACAGTTCATCACAAAAGAGATCACACAGTCATCCAGACACCCCGCACACATGCAGAAATATGCAGGCACACGTGCGCGCACACAGATTGCTCAGTTTTGCCAAAGCAACGGGGAAACCCCCAGAGATTAAGAGCAGTATGTCTGGGTCTTGGTTTTGAAGAAAGAAGACGATCTCACGCTACTGGGCTCATGGAGGCAGATCTGTGGCCTTACAGAGTCTGGTGATGTCAGCCTCAGGGTCCAGGTCTCTCGGGGACCGTCCTGACCATCCAGCTGACTCAGGCCCCACCCACACTGTCTCCAGATATCCTCCTGCCCCCTACCAGGGTCCGGTCCCCTTCAGTCCCTACAGTCAGCTCCTCCCTGCCCCCCTCCTGTCAGCTCATTCTCTTCCCATCTGCATCCCTTCTCCTCCCCCCACCAACCCCCCCATCCCCACCCCTCGGTGATAAAAGAGCCAGATTGGAGCGGGTGCCACGCAGCTTCATTCCCCACCATATGGGCCCAAAAGCCAAATCGTCAGCTAAGCGATTAAATCAAGTATGTCGAACAAAATGTTATGAACTGACATTATGGGTATATAATTTTATGCCATTTGTTGCCATCTGTTTATCTAAACAGCCCCCGTTCCACACAGACGTAGAGACTCACACCTTCCCTCTTACCCCCCCAACCATCAGGATCCCCCCACCCCAACCAGAGCCAAAGGTCAGGGACGAGAAGACATGTGCCTGGAAGTTGGAGAATTGAAGGCTCTAGGGTTCTTGGACATCAGAAGGAATGGGGGGCCGGGGGTCCCAGACAGCTGAGGGCTGGGAGAGTGGGGGTCAGGATTGCTCAGAGGCTTGGGAGGGGGCAAGGCATCTGGGAAGCCAGGGAGTCAGGGGTTCTGAGCATAAACAGTGTGGCTGGGCCCCATACAGGACCAGAGCCAGGGGAGCCTTACTGGCAAGCCTCCAGCCTGGCACGTGGCACGTTTGAGCGAGTGTGTGTGCCAGGACAGGCGTGAGAGCGGCAGCTGTGCACATCAGTGGCTGCGGGAGCTTCCTCTCCCTCTGCCCCCTGCCTGCCCTGGGGGCCTGAGGCTCTCAGAGCCTTGTAGGGAAGGCTGGCTCCTCTTAGGACCACAAGTGCCGACCAGGGATCCAGAGGCTTAGGTTGGAGCTACTCACCTTTCCTCCTCAGCACAGGCCAGCGGGCAGGTGCCCCATCAAGTCCAGAGACTGGGGAGCCGCCTCCTCATGACCCTCCAGACCCAACCAGCTTCAGAGCCTCTGCATACTAGGCCGCAGCCTCTGTGCTTAAGTATGAACTCCCAGTCACAGACGCTCAGCCCTCCCACCCTTTCCTCCGCCCTGCTGCCTGGCCCCTGACCTGTGTCTATGTCTGTGGTGTCTCTGCCTGTCCCTCCCTTGTCCACCACCTTCTGTCTGAATCTCGACGCTGTCATGGTGGCCCTCTCACTCTGCATTAGTTCTTGCCTCTCATCTCTCAGTCTCTTATTTCTGCTTCTGGCTCTGCTTTGGCCTCTGGCTTTCCAGAAGCTGCAGGCTAGGATCTCAGGGACAGCCAACCACAGGAGTGGGGGCTCCACAGAGGGGTTTAGGCCAGAGTTGGGATGAGGAGCTGGACAGAGACAGAGCAGGGCAAAATGTTGGACCCCAGAGACTCCAGTGGTGGACAGTGAGGTGATTCTGGGGCATTAAAAGCACTGGGGCCACTCGGGGAGCTGGGAAGAGAATGGCCTGTGGGTCACAAAGGGTGACAAAGGTGCGGGAAGCCTCCTGCCCCTTGTGAGGCTAATCCAGAGGCGCAAGGAGAAAACCCTGACGAAGGGTGCACTGGGCAGAAGTGGGGGACCCCTGCCAGGGTTTATTAAAACACTACCACAAACATACACTCACACACACAGAGGCACGTCACATCCACACCCACTCACACAGACACGCATGGCCATTCACTCACACACAAGCCGCATCACAGCGATGCTCCCCATGTAAATAAATACCCAAGGTCTCCCTGACACGTACTTTTCCAATCGGGGACAGTGTTGCTAGCAAAACAGCCCTCTGCAGCTCACTGAGCCCCAAGCCAGGTGTCCCAGTGCCCTGCCTCCTTCAGGGCTCCCCAGGTGTGTGTGCACAAGAGGTTACATACCCCACGCCTAGGTTCACCTCCACTGCCCCACCCAGCATCACGCAACCACCCCTAACTCACTCCAGATCTCTGTCCCTGCAGGAGATTGAGTGATACGAAAAGGGTCAAGGTGGGCCATAGGAAGCCAGGTGGGAGAGAAACAGCCATAAAGAGTGAAGAGAGTAGACTGAGTTTGAAACAGAGAGAGAGACTAAGAGAGAAGATGAGGAAGACACAGAGAGACAGAGACCTGGCTCAAAGGACAGAGAGAAAAAGAGAAAGACAAAGAGAGAGACCTGAAGACTCAAAGGGAGCGCGGGACAGCCAGAGGAGCGAGGGGGCGCCGCAGGTGGGCGGGCGGGAGGGGCCGCCCAGGAGGCGAAGGCCAGGAAGGCGCGGTTGGCGGCGGCTGAGGATGGAAAAGCTCATTTTGCTGGTAATTTACTCTCCTGCTTTTGGGCCGCTCTGCCTGCCGCTGCCGCCCGCCCGGGCTGCCTGTTCCAATATTAGATATAAACAAGTAAACTGTGTAATGGATCACATTAAGCAGGCCTTGCGTCTTGAGGCAGGATTTAATTTGCATGGCAGATTAGCTTGTCTTCCCAGCAAGGCACCCCGGGGCACCCCGAGCTGTAATAGGATCCCGCCTCTTAGAGCCCATTAAGGCAATTGAGAGAGCCTCCTAATCTCCCTCCCCGCCCTGCAACAGAACCCCCTCCTGCTGGACTGGGAGGGACTCTCGATGGCCAGACCCTCTGCTTCCAACCCCCACTTCAAGTCCCACCTCACCCTTAAAGCAGTGGCCCCAAATCCCATGTGCTGCCCCCCTTCCACCCCTTGTGTCAGCACCCAACCTCAGACTCCCTCTGCACAGCCCAACTCTGCTTCAGAGCCCCCAGCTGCCCTGAACCCACCTTTCCCCATTCCCTCAAAGTCTCCCCAAGCTTTGGGCCAGTACCCTGACCTCCAACTTTCTCTTGCCCACCGGAATTTCCAAAACCTTCCTCCCATCAGTGGGCTTCATAGCTGAGGGCGGACAGTAGAGTATGTTCCATTCCCTTCTTCAATTTGTCATTTAACAACTATTCATTGAGCTTCCTACATCCTTAAGGATGCTGTCACCAGGATGGGAATCAGAGTAGGTCTCAGCATGTGCATGAAGGTCAATGTAAAAGTCATGGTTTGGTTTCAAACTGAGGCTGAAGTGAGTGGTTATTAGGACCTGCCCTCGAGGGGTGCTTTGAAGTTGGTATCATGCTTATTAGGTCACTGATCCTCATAGGAACCCTTTTAAATCTGCCTCACTTTACAGATGAGGAAACTGAGGCTCTAAGAGGAGAGACGACTTGCCCAAGGTCAAATAACTGCTAACTGTCAGCTCCAGAACCCAACCCAAGCCTTCCTGACCCCCCAGTGCAGCAGCCTCTCTGATGCACCACACTTCAGGAGTCAGCACAGGGTAGGGGGTGGGGGAGTGGGCCAGAGAGGGACAGGGCAGTCTCGAGATTAAGGACCAGACCAGGATGTGTACCAGGATTAGGACAGCCATGGGTATCCATCCCCTGCCCCACCACTGGGCCGGGGTGAATAGAGCCCACTCCATGGGTCTCCCCACTCATTTAAACAGGAGGTGCTCCTGCAGTGCAGTTACTGAACACTGTTAAGAAGCCAAAACAACCAAAGGACAGCGGGATCAGAAACCAGAAAAATCAGGGGTAGACACAGAGAAGGACATCTGTGGGACATCAAGCTGAGTTCCCTCAGCACTGGAGAGACCGGGACATGGATCGAGCTGGGCTGATCGAGCTGGGCTGGCGAGGGGGGCTACGGAGCCTATGAGCAGGGAGAAGGGGCCCCGGTGGGTGGGTATGGGGCCAGGCTGGTGGAGAAGGGTCAGTTCAGCCCTGCTTAGCTCACAAAGGGTCCTTGTTGTGGGTAATGGGACTCCCCTGGCAGCTTTATTTGCTGTCAGTGGCTTTTATTAAAGTCTCCAGTTTCAGACCCTCCAACCTCCAGCCATTGTGTGTGCTCCCCCAGGGCCCTGCCCCCCAGCCCCTGGCTAGCTGACTCTGAAAGGCCCCCTCGCTGTCTCCTGGGCCCCAGGCCCCCCAGCCACCAGTCTCCCACCGCCACCTCCCAGCGAGAGGGCAGAGAGGTTATGCACTCAAGAGAGAATGTCTCGGCCTTGGCCCTCAGCACCCAAACAGACCCTAATCTCCCAGATGTTGTGACTGGTGCCAGGGGGTGGGCCGTGAGTCAGCCTACATGGAATTCATGCAGAGTGGTGCACACGTGTACGTGTGTGCATGTATGTGCACCCATGTGTGTCCCTGAGGGGTATGCACCCATCTGTTCCCTCAGTTCGTCTCTGCACACAGACGCTCTAGGAATGTGTAACTGTTTAGGAAGTGAGATGGGGTGGGGGCTACATTTTGACTCCACAGCAGTTAGAGACCTCCACCTTCACCGGGTACCCAGGGGGTGGTGAGGATGAGGAAATGTCTCCCACTTCAGACTGTCATCTGGGGCATTGGCTCCCGGCTCCCCGCTCTCCACCCGGGCAAGGGAGAGTTAGCCAGTGGAGGAAAGGGGGAGGGGGAGGGGGAGCCAGGTTGGACCTCGATCCTGGGTGAGAAGGAGACCCTCAGCTTCCCAGAACATCAGCGCAGAGCATGACTTCACTCAGACCCAAACTCGGATCCAAACCCTTCCTTGGTCACCCAGAGCCCCAGCCTTTAACTCCCAGCCCGGGACCCAAGCAGCTGAGGCCTGGCCCTCACACACTGCCTTTCCAGAGGGGTAGGGGCACAGAGAGACCCAAGCTGGTCTCTTGATGATGACCCCCACCTAAAGGCAGAAGTTTGAAGTGAAAACAGGTACATGATCCCAGGAAATCATTGCTGAGCGAGGAAAACAGAGAGGAGCCCAGAGGGAGGCCTGAGGGCCTCGGTGGGCTAGAGGAGACTCAGTCCCACTCATGGGCTTCTGTCGCATGCCCGCCCACCCCTGAGGAAGGACAGGAAAGAGGCGGTGAGCCCTCTCGCTTGCGTGCAGATCTGAGACCTGAGTTGGGCATAAGCACATGGCCAGTAACTGTGTCCGTGTGCAACTGGGCATGGACCATGGGGAGTCTGTGTGGATGTGCGTGTGCGTGGATGTTGGAATCCATATCAACATCTTCAGAATCAGGCCAGGTATCAATCTGTGTATGTGTGTGTGTCTTTGCTGGAGGTGTCTGCTCTGGGGAGCCGCTCAGTGGGTGTATGTGAGGAAAAGGTGTCTGTGTTTGAAGGCAACTCCATGAACTTGTTATGGGATATTTGTCCTGCACATGTTCAAGTGTGTAAGAGAGAGGGAGATCCAGGGGGCCCAAAGCCCTCCCAGGGTCTATTGAGCTCCTGCCTCAGCCTGCGCCAGGCCACTTGGGGAGCGCCCGTGCTTTATGGTGCGCGGGTGAAAAATGGAAATGCTAATAAGTAGTCGTTAAGTTGTCTTGCAAAAATGTTAAATGATAAATTGGGTAATGTTATTGTTGAAATGAAATATGTAAAATAAATGAGTTATTTATTTCTAATAAATATTTTGTTTATGATATATTTGTAGGGATGTTAATTATTTTCCCCCTCAATCGGGGCAACATATAAATTCTAATAAAGTGCAGGCCGCGGTGAAGGCAGCGGTGATGGTGGAGGCTCCTCTGGGCCAGGCCGCTGTTGGACCTCGGCCCATGATGAGCTCTCGGGCACAGCGACTGTTCCACTCGCTGCTGTCACATGTTCCCCAGCATGGTGGCCTGTTTTCCTTCTAAGAAAGAAGGGAAGGAAGGAAGGAAGGAAGGAAGGAAGGAAGGAAGGAAGGAAGGAAGGAAAGTTGGGAGGGAGGGAAGGAGAGAAAGAGAGAGGAGAAAGGAAAGGAAAGGAAAGGAAAGGAAAGGAAAGGAAAGGAAAGGAAAGGAAAGGAAAGGAAAGGAAAGGAAAGAAAGGAAAGGAAAGGAAAGGAAAGGAAAGGAAAGGAAAGGAAAGGAAAGGAAAGGAAAGGAAAGGAAAGGAAAGGAAAGGAAACAGAAAGGGAGAGAGAAAGGGAGAGTCAGGAAGGAAAACAAGTAGGCCAGGGTCTCGGTGATGAGACGATTAAATGCCCCCCAGGCCGGATCTTGCTCCTTAGCCAGCAGCACAGGCCCTGGGCACACAGGTCACTGCTGAAACCAGCTTTAAAAAAGGAGAAACAAATGCATAAGTGAACCAGGCAGCAAAGAAGTGTCCTGTCCCCCAGCCCCATCAGCAGCACTGAGCACTCACTCCAGCCTAGGCGCCCTCAGTCATTCCCACTGTCCCCTACCCCAGCTGGGGGATCTCCATGGGGGCAGATGCCCCCCATCTCCTGCTGTTTTCAATCTGTCCCACCAAAATGTCCTCCTTCCCCCAATCAAGGGAAGCCCCCTCTCCCCTCAGCCCCCTCCTATGCAGGGACCTCCAGGACTGTCCATGACTGCTCCAGGGGAACCCTAGATTTGCCCTCTCAGGGTCCATCAGACCAGAAGTGCAGTGAGGCCCTGGCCTGGACCCTGAGGCTGAACTTGTGGGGAGTGCATTCCCCTCCAGAACAGGCTGCCTCCCCTCAGGGCATTATCTCCCCTTGGGCAATAAAACTGCTGAGGCAGGAAGGCTTGGTGGACAGGGACAGGTGGCTTGGGCATGGGATGATGGGTCATTCTGTCCTTGCCACAGGTGCCATCCACGCCTCCCACTGACCCCCTCCCCCAACTCCTGGGGCTAAACTGGGCTCCGAGTTCTCACCACAGGGCTCTACCCTGATCTCCAACCAGGGATCTCAAGCACTTGGTGAGCCCTTCCTCAGAGCCATAGCAAGCTGGAATTGGGCAGATTCAGGGGTTCCTGTGGGCTCTTTACAGTTGGGGTGTAGAGCCATGGCCGGAGATAATGCCTCCCTGGTTGGGGTTCCCCAATGTCTGCCAGAAAGGGGGGGCCTGTACCTCTTTCAGACACCTACCACTGGCCACAACGCCAAGCTAAGCCATTGGGACCTGCCCCTCAGAAAGTGGCCCTCTGCACAGGTGTGTATGTGCGCACATACATGCCAATGTGTGCGCAAGAGGAATGAGCCAGGCTTGTTGATGGCAAGACCTTCAGCATGGGACTAGCGGAAAGGCAAATGACAGAGGAAACGAATGGAGACACACCACACCCTCTGCTGCATGCATGCACATCCTCACTGGCCCATCCAGAGATGCTGGATTGGCTCGCAGTCACAGGGCTGCGTTCTGCACATCCAGATGCAGGGCCCTGTCCCACAAATGCACATGCCTCACAACCACACGTTCAGGGGAGTCTGGGACAGGTCCACAGGCTTACAGAAAGAGACATGAAATCATTGCTTGCTTACCAGTTAGGCTCTGACTAGGTGAAGGGAGGGGGTATCAACACTGGATAGAGGGCGCCCCCTGCTGGACGGAACAGCTGTAACTATCCATTCCCAAACCAGGCCACCGAGCCTGCCCCTAACTGCACCCCCACCCCAACCCACGAAGATACCACATACCCATCACACTCTGGATAAGGCCCCAGGCTGAATAACTCTGGGTTCTTTTCAAAACATGTACAACCTTTGATGGTCTTTGCTTAAACTGTATAAATAATCCACCCAGTTTTAATAGGATTTTTCTATGAATCGGCAACAAAGCATGAAATGTGATATTTTCACCATGAGTAGTTGGGAAATTAGTCACCCCTGTCCGTGGCTCTCTGCTGGCTGGAGACCCCCATTCTGTGCAGTTCTTCCCTCCCCTCTACCTCAGACCATCCCGTGCCCTTCAAACGTTACCCTGTCAGCTCCCACCTTATTTGGGGGGATAGTGGTGGACACTCTGGCATTGCTCTGAGGAGCCTGTGCTGGTCACCTCCATGTCTGAGAGCAAAGGCCAGCTGCCCTGGGTCCCTGTTCCCCAGACTGCTTACCTGAGCTCAGGGTCTTCCGTTTTCTAAGTCCCACAGTGGGCTCCAGTGCAGGTCGGGCAGGGTTCCAGGATGGGCAGTGGGTTTAGGGAGAGTTATTGGGGGCAGGGTGGTAGTTTGGGGCAGAGTGGGGTCATTCACCATTTCTTCCAGTTTCTCAAAAGTATTTTCACACTCACCTATTCCCCAGACTAGTCCACACCCATTTACTGTTACACACCCACATGTTGTTACACACTCCCAGAGGCATGACCTGTGTGCATACACAAGGGGGCTGGGCCTGTCTCCTGAGGTTGACGAGCTGCCCACCCAGTGTGGGAACAAAGATGCCAAGTCTGAGAGAAGAGCCATTGTTGGTGTCGAGGAAAGGTCAGAGGTGGGGTCAGATGTGGGGAAGTGGAAGATGGGAGCATCAGAGACGAGCTTCAGGGACAGCAGCCGGACAGGAATCAGAGGTGGAGGAATCAGAGATCAGGCCAGGACTGGGGAATCACATGGATGAGGTGGTGATGATGGAGGCTGCCCAAGTAGGCAAGAGAGGCTTTCAATCCCACTTCCTGACCGTGGCCCCTGCTACCATGTACGGCAGCCCCAAAGCAGCCCTCCCCTGCCTCCGTGCCCTGTGGGGAAAAGCCAGCAGCCAACAGCAGTGATCAAGGGCCTGCAGAGCAGTTTGGTCTCAGCCATCAGTCCAGGTCTTGGGCCTCCCAGGGCTCAGGCTGAAGCTGAAACCCAGTGGGGCTCAGCCTCAGAGCTGAGCAAGGCAGTGGGGGAGGGGGTGTGGGGTCCCCTCCCCGCACAGCACCACAGTCCACGTGCTCCAAGCTGCGCAGGGCCCCCTTCCTTTTTGCCCCCTGCCCCTGGCCCAAAATGAATAAAACTCCAGGGGTGGGGGGAGCTATTCATGGAACCAGAGAATGTGTGAGCCGCCCAGCAGCCCCCTCTCATTAGGGGACCCCATCAGGTGGCGCTCATTAACTTCAAGTTGTCTCTTGTTTTAAAACTCGGGTGAGGGGGGCGGGGTGGAGGGGCACATTGTCTGGCTGCTGCCCCAGAGAGATTAGGCGCCCAGGGGGAGGGGGCAGGCAAAGGCCCTTTAATTAGTTACTTTCAAAGGTTCCCTGTCCCCTTTCTCTCGGGTCCCCCTCCTGCCTCCGGCTGGGCCCAGCTTCGAGGGGGGCGGTCTTTTCTGCTTGGCAGAGCCGCCTGGTCACTCAGCTTAAATCCGCAGTCTTTGTTCCCGCCTGGACAATGGGCCCAGCGCATCAGCCACGAAGGAGCAGGGTCTTCTGCAAGCCTGGAGCCAGCTGAGAGGGACGCACCCTGGCACCGAGCGCAGCCTGGGGCTCTAGACAGAGGCCTGGGCACCAGGGGCCCTTTCTGAGCTGAGAACACACACACACACACACACACACACACACACACACACACACGGCCAACCTCAAGACCTAACTCTAACAAAGGAAAAACGAGGGACAAACCTCACGTTAGCATCTCCTTCCCATAGGAAGTTTCTGAGGGGCTAACCTGGAAGATAACTTGAGGACAGGGGTTTTCTTCCCTTCTCTATAGCCAAAAGAACATGACTTTAGAGGCAGACAAATCTGGGCTCCAGTCTTCCTCTGCTACTCATTAGCAAGTAATTCTCCTCTCAGGCCTCACTTTCCCTTCTTTTGACATGAGGGAAATCACGCCTGCCACTTGGGGTGTAAGGATTGAATTCCTCAGCCGTGTAGACATATCTAGCACAGCACTGCACACAGTAGGCCCTCAGCACTGTTCCTTGCGAGGTTCTCAAAGCAAGAGCCTGACCCCACACCTACTGCCACTGGGTGGCAGGAGCACCTGACCCTTTCGCTTTGGGGGTGCTGGTGTCAGGGCTGGGGGGATCTACTTAGCAGATCCTGGAGGTGGTCTTGGGGGAGCGGGTTGAGAGGCTGAGTTGCAGGCAAAGGTGGTGATTTGCCTGGGTCAGCAGCTTAATGGCACTAACGAAGTTTGCAAGAGCACGGTGAGTTGGGGGGGCAGGAGCACCCATGTGGAAAGGCACATGACTGGGGATTGATCAGGCTGAAGATGAAACAGAGAAAGCTTCCCGGGCAGCGGAGGTAGGAAACGCCAAAACCAATTACTGCCCAGCCCCGCCAGCTTCCAGAGCCCTCCCCCGAGGAGGAGGGAAGGGGCTGTGACCTCCCTGGTGGGGTGCATGCACTCCGGCACACACACACAGGCCGCTCACATGGGTAGGTGTGTGCACAGGGGAAGGCCTACACGTGAGGGCAAGTAGATCCGGGCTGTGAAGACATCTCTCGTGTTGGTCGGCATGCTTGCCCCCTTGTCTGTGGGTCATCTGACTTCTCACAGATGTCCCCACATTCTACCTAATTGTCCCATGGGACTAGCACAGGTGTCACCAGGAGAAGGCAGGGGACCACGGGCGGCAGCAACAGTACAGGAGGTGCTGAGGGTCCTTTCCATTCAGTTTTGGCCTTGGGTCCCACCTCCACAGATTTGCTAGTTGGAGCTTAATCCTGGTTTCTGGTCAGAGGCAACCCTGGGTTACCGTTTATATGGCTAATCCCCCTTGCAGATAACTGACAACTCATCAGCCTCTGGTTAATGGGAGTGTACCCCACTGAAGGAAAACCCACCCTTTTGGAAATAATCAATTATGCACAGGTTCCACCCTCACCAGTGCGGCTCAGTTGGTTGGGCATTGTCTCAAAAAGCAAAAGGTCGCTGGTTCCATTCCTGGTCAGGGCACATGCCTGGGTTGTGCGCCAGGTCCCCATTTGGGGACGAGCAAGAGACAACCAATCCATGTATCTCTTGCACATTGATGTTTCTCTCCCTCTCTAAAAGCAAATAAATAAACAAATATTTTTTTAAATTATGCACATGTTCCTTTTAATAGCCCCTGATGTTTGTTGAATGAATAAATGTGGCAGACTAGGCAGCCCTCTCCAGCTTAAAGAATTCACAAAGTATATCAAAGTACTAGATCAAAGGGCAAGCAAACATCTCTTACAGGACCTAGAGAAGCCCTTAGTTAAAAATCAACAGTTAAGAAGTGATTAGATGTAAGATAAAGCCCCTTCAGCCTCCCAACTCTAACCCAATAGTTGTCCATATTTGGGGTCTTTACAGGGGAGGGAGAGCGGGAGGCACAAGGAGGCCTGGATTTCGCTCTGCCTGTGGAGGGGCAGCCCCCTCCCAAGCAGCACGTGCCATGTAGCGTTCGTGCCTTCAGATCAGGACAGAATTTGTGTTTCACGCCATATGTTGAGTGGTGTTATTACATTATTAGCAACTTTGTTTTATCATAAAATCACTTTTCCTTTCAATATGTGAGAAAAAATTCAGCTGTTCTTAGAGTAAGTTTTATCCAATCTAGTCCACTTGGAAATTACTTCCAGTTTTATAACACAAGCTGACAGGCACAGGGGCTGGGAGCCCTGGACCTGTGCATGACCACCTGCGGGAAGCCTCACCATTTCACACAGGGAGCGGCCACCCCACTGCTGGGTCCCAAGAGTTGAGAGGTTGCGAGGAGGGAAATCAGGCCTCAAAGGTACTGCAGAGAGTCAGTGTTCCCACCCCGGGTCCCAGGCCTCCCCTTTCCCCCAGTCTTCAACCCAGTTGACCACCTCACCAACACTGTCCCTGGGCTTCTTGGCCGAGGATGCCTCCTCTTCCCTGAGCCACCTCATCCACGCCCTGCGCCCTGGCTGCAATGTCTGCCCCTTGCTGCAATGTCTGCGAAGGAGACCAGCTCCTCTTGGGCCTGCAAGCTTTTGTTAGCGTTATGTGAGCCGCTAGTGACAAGGGCCCTGAAACCCAACTCGACCAAACTCATAAAAGGGGTCACTGTCTCTTTAATTAAAGTTCCCTGTTTGGAGGTTAAAGACAAACCCGTTTGATGGTGCAGGTGTGTGTGGGGGTGGGGTGGGGGAAAGGGGTGGAGAGGGCTGGAGGGAAATGGAATTCTATCCTTGGAGGGGAGCCGGGAGGGCCTCACCAGGGTCAGACTGGCTGACCATGGAAAGTCTGGTGCGGGCCCCCCACCCCCGAGGTCCCGAGTGTAGTGAGGGTCACAAGGGAGAAACCAGGCAGGAACAGGGAGGCCAGCACAGCCAGCTCTGACTATCCTGCAAGAACACCCCACACGTACAGCCTGCCTTCTGCTCCCCACCTCCATTATGCCCACTTCCATTATCCCCACACCCCAAAAGTTCTCCATTAAAAGCAGACCCAGGGCCTAATCCCCTCTCCCTATAGAAGCGACTTCATCAGAGTTTAACATAAAAAGATCAGCTGGTATCGACCCGTAATTTGGACCCACGCCACGCTATTGGCAGAAAGACAGAATAAGTTAGGGTGGCCATGTTTCAAAAATTCTCTGTGTGCACTCAATCACGGCCCAGGGAAGGCGGGCGGGTGCGTAATAACCCAGCCGCGCTCTCCATTTCCCCTGTAGATCAATGCTAATACCAGGAGGCCCCAGAAGATGGATGGAACCGACAGGAACCTTGAAATCCCGACACGGGGGCTGGTGCCTCAACCGATAAAGGATTTCACTGCTACTGGGGCAGGGACACGGAAACCCTAGGGGCCACAGGAGACAGTCTGGTGGGGGCAAGGAGGTAGGCAAGAGGGAGCAGCCTCTCTTTCACACACACACTCATGTCCTCACTGACACCCACAGTCGTTCACGCAGCCACTGACTGATGCACACTCCAGAGTCACTGACACGCACGCCATTGGCTGACACACACCATCACTCACACACTATCCAGCCTGCAGCACCAACACTTCCCCAAGAGGCCTTGACTCTGGAGCAGCCACTCATACATGTCCTAGCTGGTACACGCACACACAGGCGCATGAGCTCACATCTGCACACCAGAGTCAGGGTCTCTGACACAGACACTCACATTGACATATTGAGACGCAAACACACCCACCCACTGGCATCCACACATTGCCGCAGTGAAACATAAAGATGTACACACCCACACACATAGACACATCCCTGTCTTTCCATTCTTCCTTTTGGTCCCAGCCCTTCTATCCATTACCTTCTAATTCTGTTTAGAACCTTGATGGCTGATGATCAACTGGGGCACTTCCCAGGACCTATGGGAAAAACATCACTGAGACAGAACTGTACCAGACACACAGGCCTAGAGATGCACCCAGACAAGAACCCACACACACGCTGGGCTGGAAGGAGAATGGGTTCCAGGGACAGCTCAGCCACAGATTTGCTGTGTGGCCTTGGGCACGCCACTTTCTCTTTCTCTCTCTCTGGGCCTCTATTTCTTCCTCAATAAAACAAGAGGTGGGACTGGGAGATTTCTAAGGTCCTATTCCAGATCTGAATTTTTCAGCCTATAGCAGATACAAATCCTTGCAAAGAGTCTCACTCACACACACACACACACACACACAGCCCCAAGCAGGTACGCCCCACCAGGTTTTGAGCACCTAGTGGCCTGGAGCCACACCCACGCTGACATGCAGGACCACACATGCACACGCCACCCTTCCCAGCCAGGGTGCCTGCAGCAGGTACAGCAGCTCCTCTTCCTTCCCAGAGCTGGATGTCAGCAAGTGGCAGAACCCACTTGCCTGGAAGCAAAGAATTGGGGGCAGAGCAGAGATGGAGCATTGCTGTGAGTTTGAGGGAGAAGGTGAAGTGAAGGGCAGGGGCTGGGACTTGCAGGGGGACAGAAAAAGAAGCACAGGGCTGACTGCCAAGACTGCCCCCACCCCCACACACACCCACTTTGCTCAGCTGTCTGATTCCTTTCTTTTGAGCTTCCCACCAAGATAGGAGTCCTTTCCACGGCCTCACACTGACATCTTGTGGCCATCTCTGGAATCGCAGGCGTTTCAAGGGGGCACTCTGTCCCATGCAGAGAAGCACTGCCTTCACTATCCTGGACAAGAAAGTGAATCTGATCCCCAGAGGTCCTGTCCCTTCCTCAGTGCCAAGGAAAGGTACAGGAGAAGGACATGTACCTTGAGCAGGGACAGGTATAAGAACAGAAGTCTACTTTGGGAAAATGCTTCAAGGCCACTTGTGATGAAAGAGACTGGAGAAAAATGATAGCTTAAGGGAGTTCCGGTGTATGGTAGAGATAGAACCCTATTTCCTGCAGCCCCAGTCTGAGGTGGGGAAACATCAAGACCCTGACTCAGAGGGGCTTCGGTCTGAGGGAGGACATGCAGCCTTTCCCCAGGGGTCCCTCAGCCCCTGGGGAAGAAACAGACTTAGCCCCAATTTCCTGGAAGCACAGTCTGATGGGGAGCACTTGACTCCTTCAGAGGGCCTAAACACTGTGTGTGGTGCGGTGGGGGGTACCAGTACAAGATGGCTCTGCCCTACAGGAGACTCTTACCTTGAGGAGGGAAAAATCCCAACTCCCCATCAGGGACCCCAATCTTATCTGAGGAACATGTAACTTGCGTGGAGTTGGAAGTCCCCAGCTAGCTCAGCCTCCCATGCTAAGCCCTGATCTTGAAGTCTAAAAGGAACAGGATTTCTGTATCTGCATCAGCAGCCTGGGGTTGGGAAGAGAGCTGGGGAGGTGGGTACTCCAGAGCCATCCCCACCCATTCTGAAAAGTTCTGGTAAGGGATGGAGAAAGACCACACCTCCCAGGTCCTCCCAGAGGTAGCCATGACTAAAGTCCTGGGTCTGTTTCAGGACTTCCCTGGACCTGTTCCTCCTGCTGGAGCCTCCAGCCCTTCTGGAGCCAGATCTCAGGCACCTGGAAATGACAGATTATACTCACATAAGGCAAAGGCCATCGGTTACCAACCTGGAGCTAGGGAACCCTGGAGGTGCTAGGCTGATGAGTTTGTTATAAATTAGAGACTCATTAAGGGAAGGTGAGAAGGGCTCAGTAACAGCTTTCAGGGCCCATCTTTTCGATTTCTTGTTCGGTTTGTTTATTGCGATTGTTCCTGTCTCATAAGCTTATTGCAAAACCAATAAAAATGATCTATTCAGAGAGGGGAGCTGCTCTTTTGACTGGTAAGCTGCTGCTTGGTCCTGAACCCCACCCCTCCCCCTTCCCGTGACTGCAGCCCCAGCCTGGTGGACCAGCTGTCTCCCGCCGCGGGGTCAGCAGAGGGTGCCAGATTCCTGCTCACCAGAAACTATGTCCACCTGCCACACAGCCACCCTGGGCTGGCCTCAGGCCTCCAACCTGGCCCCAGTGACCACTGCACCCCAGCCCTCCACCTCATCTCCAATGGACACAACAGGTCTGAACTAGGCACGTATCAGGGCTCAGTTATGGGAGACGGGAGGCCAGGATGGAGATCTGGGGACAGTCACTGGAGCCTGGAATTTCAGGTGGGATTTTGCCTCAGTTTCCTGTCTGTGCCTCACTGAGGCCATGTCCTTAGCATAGGATTCCCTAACCTGAGGTAGCCCTAAGGCCTGGTGGATGGAGCAAAAGAGGACCCAGAGAATCAAGTCCTGGCTTTGACCTTGATGCTAGGACAGAGGCCCCGGCCTCTTGCACAACCAGGAACCTAGTCACAGTTGAAGCCAAGGACCCAGGAACCCCTCTCCTCGGTGAGTTGGCGCTCATCCCTGTCCCTGTCCCACCAATGGCATCAGTTCCATTTAGTGATTACAATATTTCTGAGGTATCATAGGTTTCCTTGTGTTTCTGGTGCTTGATTTCAGAGCCTTTCGGATGACTGTGGTGGGGAGTGCAGAGTTTATGGGAGTCAGAGGAGCCAATTCTTCACTGACTGTACAGAATTCCAGAGTGTCAGAGCCAGGAGGGACTTCTGAGATCACTCTGTCCAACCCCTTCATGTCTTGGATGCAGAATAAGGGTCAGAGACTTGGCCAAAGTCCCACAGCTAGTGAGCGGCAGAGCTGGGACTGGAATTCAGAGTGACAGACCCTTGTGCCATTGCTCTGCATCTTCCTCTGTTTTTCCTGTTCACATCAGAGAGCATGTGTCAGTCCCCGCAGCCAACACGGGTCACAGGTCTCCCTTTCCCTCCCACTCTCTAATGACACTCTTTTCTCTAAAGCAAACTGGGTGTCTTGCTTCAAGGCCAATGTACTGGCTCTGCCCACAGGCCCAGAGGAGGGAAAGAACCTTGTACAGAGGCCTTTGGAGTTTCTCTGTCACTTCAAAAAGATAGCATCAATGGACTCTCCTTTGTCTATTTATTTTGGAAAAGAAGGAGAAGAGGGGGAGGTGGGTGGGAAAGAGCAAAAGTTTTCAGGAAGCAGAGCATCTCAAGGACTTGGCACATCTTCAGAGAGAACCATATCAACAGTCTCCCTTAATCTCTTTGTATTGGCTTATTTTAACAAACACTCAATACAACATTTACTTGTGTCAGACACTGTTTTAAGAACTTTCTATATTAATTTATTGATTTAATTTTATATTAATATACATCATATATTAATTTATCAAGTCCTCTTAATAATCCTTCAGACCAGTACTATTATTATTGCCACACTACAGAAGAGGAAACTAAGTCACAGAGGTAAGCAGCTTGCCCAAGGCCTCGCACTTAGGAAAGTGGCAGCGTCACCATTCAAAGCTAAGCAAACTGGCTCTTATCCACCAGGTCTGCACCTTCTGTTTTCTGAAGCCACAGCACAAAGGCTGGCCCCTGTAACCTGGGGAGGAAGGAGCACTCTGAACACTCAGAAAAGACAAGACATCCTTGGTGTCAAACGCAGTGTCTCCTCAAGTCTATCTCTGTTAGCCACCATCCTAGCCACCTCTGCCTTCAAACATTTGAAGGCCAATGGTTCATGTTCGGGTGACCAAAGGAAACATAGGTAGTCTGATCCTCCCTTATCAGCTCCAAATCGAGGAACCTTTGGCTGGATTTTGGAAGCCAGGGCTCTGGGTGCGCCAGGCACCCACTGCCCAGTTGCTCAGGGAGCCTAGCTCCCTCCCACACAGCCTCCTGTCCTGACATCTCTGAGAGGGCCTTTGATTAAAGAGACAAGTGACTTTGCCCATTCTATTGATCAGAATAAATTACTAGGAACTAATTTATGGGCCTCCCTACAGCCGATGACATGGTGGATTGTGCGCTATTGGTCAGTAAATTGGATTGTCAGGCTAGATTATTGGTTCATATACAGTTATCTCTCATAGCAATATCAGGGAGCCCAGGTAGAGGAATGAAATCCTTTCTCTGCTGCCAGATGCCAGGATGTGAGGCCTTCTCCAGGGCTGGTGGGGAAGGGCAGAAAGGGGAGAGGAGGCGGCAGGGAGAGGAGAGGCAAAGCAAGGCCTCTGTGTAGGACGCTTATTAATTAGTGCAGCATCACAGCATTAAAAGAACATTAGTGTGGAATCGTCTGCAGAGTGATGGGGAAATGACATTGTGGGCCTCCTCCTGATTCTCCAGCTACGGCTCCGCTGGGTAGAAGCAAGGAGGGGGTTGATGAGCAGAGAGGGGGATAGGAAAGATAAAAGATGGAGGGATAAGGGTTCAAGAGGAGGGGAAGGGAAGTGAAGGAAGAGGCCACATTTGCTGGGAGTTGCAAGCAGAGCAGGTCTGCTAAGTGCCTGCGTCGCTGAGCCCCACGCGGGGGGAAATGGAGCTGCCGTTCTGCTCCGTACATCACAGCCAACGATGAAAAGTTCTAGAGCTGGGATTTCTCAGGCAATTTGGCCAGTGATGCATGGGGCAGTAGATCCTCGCGCACTCTTCCGTGCTTCTGCCAAGCCAGCAATAACAAAAACTTATTTTTTGCCAGGGAAACGGATATGAGTCAGGCAGCCCATCAGGAGTAAGGGGGGCTTCACCACGCCGCTGCGATTTGTACCGCTCGGCTGTTTCCCCGAGCTCTAAAGACCTGCCAGGAGGTGACAAAGGCGAGACAATTTCAAGTTCACAGTCCTGTGTCCTCGAAGCATAACAGCAGCCATAGACGGGGACTTTCAGGGGCCGTGGGTTGCAAAGTCAGCGGTCCTTCCCCCAAGCCCACTGAGGAGGGGGATGGGGTGAGCAGGAGGAGAGAGGCAGAGAGATGAGGCACTTGAGAAGCAGGCGCCCTTTTCCTCTCTGAATTCCTAGGAGCAATGCCCTCTCCTCACAAGGGGCCTGGCAGGATGCGGGGAGCCGGGAGGCAGTGGGGGCGTGCCAGGCTGGCTGCCCGGATGAGAGTGTAAACACCCCAAGTGAAAGCCCCGTGTGCCCTCCTGCCACAAGCTTCCAGGTCTTTACCACCAGTGCAGACCCTGAGACTATCCAGTCCCTGAAGGGTGGGTATGGAAAACCCACTGGGTCTAGTTTTCTCACTGTCCCTGTTTGGAGCGCTGAGGAGGCCTGCACTTTCCCCGAGGCATGATCAGGAACACAGATAACCTGTTCTTTGGGCTGCAGGCCTCAGGGGAAACCTTCAAAGGAAGCACAGAGCCCTTCTGACTCCAGCTATCACTCAATGGACACTGCCAGTAACGCTGCAAGTACATGCCCGCTGGGCCCGCTGGCAAGGACCCAGGCCCTCCAGCTCGCTTGAGTTGCCACTGAGAACAACAGCAAGGAGGTCTCATCAGTGTCACAAAGCCACCAACGGCACCATCCCTTGGTGCTCCTTAGCATTAGCAGACACAGGGAATGCAGATTGGGGTCCTCGGAAAAGACTTAGCACCATGGGCTAAAAATATTCTGCACAATCCACTCGATCTTAGACGAAAAGCTGAGAAGCAATATTCTGCACACCCCAAAAGATAAATGTCGGAGGTTTAGAAGGTGAAACACCCTCCCCCACCCCCAGGCTCTGCATGCTATGCATGTCCACCCCCTGGTCACTTTGCTCTCCAAAAGTTAAACTGTGGTCTTTGGCCACTCATTTCATCCTGGTCACTTTCCCTTTCTGCCCTCCATTGATAGATGTGAAAGTGAAAGGGCGCAGGCCCCTCTAGACAGAGGAAACAGTGTGGGGCCCAGACCCCTGGGCCCCAAGGCAGAGCCTCCTGTCTGGCAGCACTGCGCCCAGCCCGGCTTCCATTACAGCAGCTGCACAGAAATGAGCACACAGGCCCCCCAGAGCACAGGGGCCTCCGAGATGGAAAAGTTTGCAAAGCTTGGGGAAAGAAAAGTGGGCCTGCCCGTTGCTCTATAAATTAGAGACTCATTAAGAAGAGGCGGGAAGGGCTTTGGGGGCCTGTGTCTTTCGATTTCTTGTTGAGCTGGTTTATTGCTATTGTTTCTATTTCATACGTTTATTGCAAAACCAATAAAAATTATCTATTAAGAGCAGGAAACTCATCTTTTGACTTGTTGGTTGAGGTTTCTACAGAATAACCTTTAAGTGGTCCAACACGTCCGCAGAAGAGGAGCAGGCCCATGTAGATGCTTCCAGAGGTCAACCAAGCAGAGGGCAGGGGTGCCTAATTCTGCGGGGTGGGGGTGGGGAGAGGGTGGCAGGCCATAAAAGCAAGAACATCCTCTCCAGAACCTGCCAAGAGCAAAGGCTCTGACCTTAAGCAGCGAGGTGCCATACTGTGTTTTCTTCACCCTGTATTTAATTTTTTTTAATTTCTTAAAAGCATTTAAAATTTCCGACTTTCCACCAAAATATGCTGATATCTGACTTCTCTTTTAAAAAAAGGAAGATCACACTGGGCCGCATTCGCACCCGGAAACAACTGTTTCCAGACAACAGACAGCGTCTTCTCTTCCCAGGCCTCCCACCCTCCCGTCCCCGACAGTGCTCAGCTGGCGCGTAGTTGCCTGCCTGGCACCTGCCATTGTGTGCGTTTGCAATCCCTGCTTTAAAGGCAGACTAGGAAGGAGACAGGTAAACACTTCGTATATGGAACTGCTCTTGAAGTAAAATTTTGCGAGAATGCTTCCCACTCGGATTGATCAAATTTCTGTTCCAACATCCCTGAAGGAAGGCCTGGGCCTTGTCCCAGCTGGGCGGGAAGGGAGCTGACACTCCCTTAATGTGCCGGGGTACTCCTCTTTAATGTGCGTCGTCCCCTTTTCACCAAAAGGGAAACTGAGGCTGGGAGATGTCAGCGATGTGCCTGGGGCAAAGGACAATATGGCCCTCAGCCCCAGAACATCAGCCCTAGAAGACTAAGTAACCGGCTCTCTAGTGCAGAAGAAAGAACAGAACATCCACGGTGTTATTCTCCCAGGCTTGAGAGCATGCCCTTAGGGAAGATTCACAACCAATTGAGGGAAAATCCACCCAACTGTGACTCAAGTGAGAACTTGCCTCCAGAGTTACCAACACCCCTAAATCTAGTGAAAGGGAACTGCGGGGTCTTTAATAATCACTCTGTCAGGTCACAGGATGGTGACTAATGGGCCTAGAGGAGGAGACGGTGAAAAACACTCTAGGAAATAAATTTGAGTGATTAAGTTTCAAGGTAGTTCATGGAACGGCAACCTGAAGCCTAAACTAAGCCGTCAAGTTACCAGGAGAATCAAGATTTCAATTTAACTGCTGCTGCCCAGGAACCAAGCCCGAGCCTACAAAACATCAGTGTGTTTGGAGAAGGCACCCCAAGAAAATGCTCTGTGTGACTCCAACATCTTCCCAACTTCTTCCATTTCTTCCAAAAGGCCAGCTAGCAATAAGCAGAGGAAATGGCTATCTTTCTTTGGTTGTGACATAATTCTGAATCTTTATGTAAAAACAATCAAGGCCCATTTGAGTAAGGAAGGTGGGGTGGGGAGGGCCTCCAGTTAGGCACAGGCCAGAACCTCGCACAAATCTCTGAGAGACTCTCTGTTTACTACCTAACAGAAGAGACCCAAATTCCTCCAATTCTCTGCTATTTCAATTGAATGCCATGTACCTTGATTGGATCTCATCCCCAGTCATGGTCTAGTGTCTAGGTGCATAATCCCCTCTAGCTGAATCACATGCCAAGTGCTGTTAAGCTTTGCAGGTGGACTCACCAGTGCTCTGAGGTAAGAGTCCTAGGTCCGATTACTGGCAGATACTGTGTGCCCCTGTTTATAGTCCCCAGGGCATCACTTCAGCTCATTTGTTTCTCTCTGAGCAAAGCCAGGGTAGGGGGTGTTGCGGCAGGTCAGGCCCCTGAGATCGAGGAGCTCAGGCAGGAAGAGCTTAGCGACTGCAGCTGCTCCCATCTTTCTCCCTTTCTCAATCTCTTCCTCTCTCGAGGTTTCACCTCTCTCTGCCCTGGCTCCGCCAGCTGTTTCCTGCAAATCCAGCTGAGACAGCTGCTGGCCCACCATGCTAAATTTCCAGGGGCCCTGGAACCCCTTGATTCTCTTGGCCCAAATGTGGGCAAATCTCAAGCGTCCAGACAAGGCTAAGATTGTTCAAAAAGCGCTTCACTAGGAAACTGGGGGGAAGCCAAAAAAATAAATTACAAAAGCAGAGAAACAGACAGCCTAGAGAACACAGATTCCTTCTCGCAGAATGACTCGTCTAGTCTCAGGAAAGTGTGTTGCAAGAATAACTGAATAAGGAAAGGACGGGGGAGAGAGGAAAGGAGAGAAGAAGGGAAGGAAGGGAGAAAAGCTACAGCTTGATGGACACCCACCCGTTCTTGCTCCTCATTCTCCCTCAATTCTTTAAGGCTTGGATGCAGAACAAAGATGCCCACACTTTAGCCAGCAATAGAGGTTAACACCATTGTGACTGAGCCCTCAGTTGATTTGAGAAACTGCCATCCAGGCCCCCGTCTTGATCTGGCCCCCAAATCTGGGCTACACTGCATGTCTGCTCTGCCCTTTCCTGGGACAAGGAGGGCACTCCTCTGTCACCTTCTTCCTACACAAGCTCCAGTCGGCCCCTTCCAGAGAGCCCAACGAATGGCACCTTATCCCTGTGGCTGCTTCTACATGTCCTTAAAATCTTGGTCTGCTTAGCTGCTCGGCCACAGGTGAACAGCTGACTGGCAAGACAGTGGTGAAACCGCTACCCCAAGAGCCTTTCTCTTCTGAGCTCCTAACACTGGCAATTCCTGGAAGTGTTCTGTTTCACCCCATTCAGATGCCTACCTTGTCCAAGTGACCTTCCTGCATTCTATCACTACAGTGGAGTTAAGCACAAATTTTTGACCACCGTCAATAAGAATTTAGAAGCTGTTCTCTCAGAGCACTGCAGAAGAGGTGAGGCGTGTGCTGGATGATGCTCTAATTTCCATCCCCAGATCTAGGTTCAGCAGGGCTCCCCTTCCTCGTGTCCCACTGCGTGTAGGGAACTTCCATCCATTATCCAACTCGACCCCAACCGAATCTGTCATCTCCCCATCGCCAGGTAGCTGGGCTACACTAGTCTGACCATGGGCATTGGGTTCAAAGCTTGGTTCCGTCACCTCTTAGCTAGATGTGCATGAACTCAGTTAAGTAATTTAACCCGAACCTGCCTTCTTTCTGTGAAATGGGAATGTGTTTGTAGCTCCCTCCCATGGCTGATGTAAGGAATTAATAAAATTACATCTGTAAAACATCCAGCATTTTGCCTAACATATAATAAGCATGTTAAAATAGATAAAATATGCACATATGTAGGTATACTACCTTTCCAATGCAAACTGGTGCTTTATATCGACTTTACAAAATCCTTCAGTGTTACATCATTTCCAGAAAAGTCTATCTCCTCTGAGAGATGGTGAGGCCTGCAAGGGTATCCAAAATCCATGCCCTGGCTGGTGTGGCTCAGTGGATTGAGCGTCAGCCTACAAACTACAGGGGTCACTGGTTCAATTCCCTGTCAGGACACATGCCTGGCTAGCCGGCGAGGTCACCAGTTGGGGGTGCGGGAGAGGCAAATACACATTGATGTTTCTCTCCTCTCTTTCTCCTTTCCTTCCCCTCTCTCTAAAAATAAAATAAATAGAATCTTTTTTAAAAAGAGTATCCTAAATCCATGTGACAGACTTCTCCATTACACAGTAATAAAATCACATCCTGGGTCTAGGCATCACCTGATTAATATGCTTTTGCAACCAGGACAAGGATCTGTTTCTGGTTGCACACAAAATGAGTTTTCTGAGCCTGCAGGCTGAGGGTCAGACCTTGAACCAAAGAAAAGTCTCCGGTTGAAGGCTGTCCCCTGAGAAAAGTCCCAGGAGACAGCCTGCTCACTCCCATCCTCCTTCCCGCGACGCGCTTGGCATGGCTGCCTCTTCTGTTTGGAACGTTCTATGCTGGGCCCTGAGGTTCCCATATGGTAGGCATTAGAAATCCACTTGTTTTGTGAGTGGGTGGGTGGGTGGGTGGGTGGATGGTTGAGTGGATCACCGGGAATTTGTGGCTTGTTTTGAGACAGGAAAGAAGCAGTGGTGGCCTAGCAACAGGGGAATCTGCCTAGCAACAGGGATGGGAGGCGGGGCCTGCTGGAATCTGTAGAATGGCTGAGGAAAATGCATTCGGAAAGGAGACCTTTCTGGATCTTGTCAAGCTGTGGTCTCAGGCCAAAAAGGGAAAGCAGACCCACAGAGACGAGGAGAGAAGCATGGGAGGCAGGGCCGGAACAGAGTCAGCCTATTTGTAAACGTTACACACCCGAACTGGAAAAAGCCTTGTACCTTTCCCATAGTGTGCTAAAGCAAAGAGGAGGCTCCCCTTCCCCGACCCGCCACCAGCCATCACCCCAAGAACGAGTGGATGGTGCCCCAAAGTGGACAAATTTGAAGAGTACACCACCTTTTCTGCACTTTGATTTGCAAGGGTACGGCGGGATACACTTTCACTTGTGCTGCTGTCAAGTCTGGAATTTGCTCAACTTAACCCCCCGGCCCCCCCCACCCCGGAAAGGATAAAGACCTATATTCACTTACAATCAGTCCAGAGGCAGATTAAGCAACTTTCCAAGCCGGTCTAAGGCAAGAAACCATTCAGAACTCGGGACTGGTCTGTCTTGAATCGCTTTGCTCCTTCCCTCCTTTCCACCCATCACAGGACAAGAGCTTGGACATCCCCTCCTGTGAACTTTCAAGACCCTCCCCTGAAGAGAAGAAAAATTGTCATCAGCCTTTAACCTGATTAATAATTAAAACTGCTGAGTCTGAGCTGCCCCTAACAGCGAGCTGCTCCAAAACCCCAGCAAACTTTAACAAATAACCAGCCCGCTCAGGGGAGAGAGGAAGCTTTTTTCACTAGACAAACTGACAATTAGCCGCTATTCAAATCCCCCTCTAGTCTTAACATATTGGTTCTCCTTTGAAAGTGGCTCGGCATGGGGTAGAATTTTTGGCCTTGAGTTTAGAACTACTGTGCATAAAATCAAAGCAAGGAAGCCAGCAGCTAAGAGAATAGAGGCTATTTGGGGATTAGTGATTTTGGAGTTAGATTTCTAATAACTTGGTGAGTGGTGGGTTAGGAATGTCCTCCAGGAGCATCAGGCAGTCAACACCATGGGACATGTCCTCACATTGAACTGGAAAGCTGTGAGTCACTGCCCTAGAGGGCGGAAATACAAAATGGCACCGCATAACTGCAACTCAGCGGTGCTGCGTGGTAATTTGCCTTTTGTAACCGCTGCAGGCTGCATCTCGTGCCTACAGTCTTAGGGTGACATGTGAACCCCCAAGTTTGGCTCAAAGTTTTCTCCCCAAAGAGCCACAAATAGAGGCACCCCCACATTAAGGCACCATTCATGAAGAACAAAGGGAGGAGAGTGGGTGAGATGCGAGAGGGGAGAAGGAGGGGGCAGGCATTCAAACTGCTCATTTTCCCCTAGGAAGCATAAGGCCCAGCCACTACGGTGGGTGAGCAAAGCGAATTGGTAATGGGCGATCCAGATTGCATCGCAGAGTCTTGCTTGCTTTCCAGGCACTTACTGAACTTTACAACTCTTTTGGGGGTAAGGCACAAAAACCCAGGGTTTCTTATTGACCAGTGAAGGAAAGGGAGTTTGAGCTGCCTGGTCCAGGTCCGATGCTTTCCCACAATACTTGACTGTAGTCCATCAAGAGATTTTTCAAAATATCTTTTTTAAAAGAGAGGGAGGGAGCTGGAAAATCATGACACGAACAGCAGCTGCAGGCACTTCAAGACGGCAATAGCCCAGCCTAGAAAGCACTAGAAAATTCAGTTTTTCAGAGATGGAGAAGGCAGAAGACAGAGGTGGGCAGATGGCTGCTAATCCTAGGCACCCGGAAGGAGAGGAGGGCAGTTCTGTGAGGATGAATTTCCCTCTTATTCTTTTTTGTTTTAATTGAAGAATCACAGTGAAATGGGTGGTTCACTATGTGTGTGTCGTGTACATATACATATGTACGTAATCACCAGCCAGATCAAATGTAGAGGATGACCACCATCCCAGAAGTTTCCCTTTTGCCCCCCCACCGGAGTCAGCATGCATCCACCCCCCAAAAGTAGCCACTATTCTACCCTGTTTCTCGATGAGTTTTACCTATTTGGGAACTTCACATAAATGGGATCGTAGAGCATATACTCTTTTGCGTCAACCTTCTTATATTCAACATAGTATCTGTGAGATTCATCTATGTTGATGGGGTGTCAACAGTTCATTCTTTTTCGTTGTTGAGAGGTGTACCATTGTGTAAATATACCAAGTTTATTTATCCATTCTACTACGCAGGCATTCGTGTTACTATCACGCAGTGAGATGCTATGAGTATTCTTGTACATGACTTTTGGTGGAGATTAGCGCACACTTCTGATGAGTATATACCCAAGAGTGGAATTGGTGAGCCCTTTACTTATTTAAAAAATAACCCAACTCAAAGAGGGCAGAAACCATGTATGTCTTCTTCACTGCTTTATCCCCAGAGCTTGCCACAAACTAGGTGCTCCGTAAATATCTTTGGAAAGACTATTGCTAAAAATGTCAGTTTTTATGAAATTAATGTACACATTTGATGCAATTCTAATTACTGTATTTTGCCATGCATAATGCGCTCTGCGTGTAATGTGCACCAATGATTTGGGCCCAAACTTTCAGGAAAATAATCTTTTGTTTTAATTTTTTAATTCAATGATTTATTTATATTTAGAAACAAAACCAATTATCTTATTCCAGGGTATTATTTTGCATATGGATACTGTTTTCTAGAGTTATGCTTTTAATGTATAATCATAAATAAAAGAATTAAAAACATTTATATAGATATGGAATTAGTACTACCCATGTATAATGTGCTTTCCTCAAAAATTTGGGCAAAAAAGTGTGCATTATATATGACAAAATACATAAATAACAAGAAAGTTTTTATTTGGAAGAAAAATTAAATAAAATGAAGCTATGTAGATGAATAATTGCTTTTGAATGGCAAATAAAAATAGGAAAAATAAAAATAAAAGGTGAGACTTGCCTTACCAGGTACCAGAATATACTATAAACCCACTGTAATTAAATCAGTTTGGTACTGGCATGCAAATAGATTAATATATCAGGGGAATAAAATAGAGAACCCAGAAATAGACCAAGTATATATGATAATTTACTATATGACATAATTGATATTTCAATTCCATGAAAAAGGATGGATTTAATAAATGGTGCCAAGGCAATTTCCATCTGGAAGAAAATAAAACTGGAGTCTTCTTTTATACCACATACAGTATAAAGTCTGTCTAAATTCAATACAAATGTGAAAAGTAAGACAATAACAATCTTGAAAACTTAGTAATCTACATCTTCCATATAGGGGTGAGCAGGGGCTTTGTAAATGAAGACTGGAATCCAGAAGCTATAAAAAAATCTATAGACATATTTTACCTTGTGACAACAAAAGAAACTTTTGTATAGCAATCAATAAAATAAAGTTAACAAACATTAGTTTTATGGGAGATATTCAGGACAGACAGATAGTTAAAAACAACAATAAACAAAAAGTTTTTATAAATGGGCAAGAGGGAGACAACCCAATAGGAAAATAGACAAAAGCTATTAGAAGGTACCTCTCAAAAGAGCTAAATTGTCCACATGCATAGGAAAAGGAGCTCAAAGTTATTAGCATTTAAAGAGATGCAAATTAAAGTAAAATAAGATATCATTTTATATAAACTAGCAAAAATTTAAATGAGGGTAATTTCCATTGCTGGCAGGGATGCATGGAAAACCATTTTTTACATTGCTGGTAAAAATATAAATTCCTACAACCCTTTAAAATCCAGCAACCTCTTCTGAAATTGAAAAGCTGCATTCCCTTTGACCCATCAATCCCACTCTTATATTCCACAGGAATGAACACCCCAGCACATAAGGAGAGAGATACAGACATCTTATACACGTAGAAGTGTATGGTTGTGCGTTGTTTATTCATACTGACCATTCTCCTCCAAGGACAGAAGTCATCCTCCCACCCTGAAAGACCCTAAAAACAAACTAAAACCTATTAATAGGAGTCAGTGATGTGCTAGTTAAAATCAGGAAAAAGGACTGGTTTGTAGCTCTTGCAGATTCCTATGGTGTTCATGTACTCACCACGTCCGGTTTCAAGCTACCAGCCAGGTGTCACTGAATGCTGGGCTGGCAAGAGATGTGAACAATCAGCACTAGAAAGCCAGGGGTTCCAGCACAACCACATCTTGAATGAATTATAGCACAACCTTGGACTACTATGCAGTCATTAGAAAGAATTTGAATGTCTTATAGAGTTTATTTGGTAGATTTCCAAGAGGTATTGTGGAGGAAGAAAAGCAAGAAGTAGAAAAGTTGTTAAGATGACATAATTAGCCCTGGCTGGTGTGCCTCAGTGGATTGAGTGCCAGCCTGTGAACCAAAGGATCACAGGTTTGATTCCTAGTCAGAGCACATGCCTGGGTTGCAGGTCAGGTCCCCAGTAGGGGGCATGAAAAAGGCAACCACACATTGATGCTTCTCTCCCTTTCTCTTTCCCTTCCCCTCTCTCTAAAAATAAATTTAAAAAATCTATTTCAAAAATATGACATAATTATATTTCTGTAAAATACATTGACAAAAAATTATACATATGCGTATTCTATTGATAAATGATTATATACATTCTATGAGAAGAGGGAGGGAAAAAAGCAAAAGAAAAAAGTAAACAGAAAGGGCACATTTATGCATCACATATGTGTGTGTAAAAGTAAAATTCAGCCTTAATTGGTGTGACTCAGTGGGTTGGGTGTCATCCCAAAAACCAGAGGGTTGCTGGTTCAAATCCCAGTTAGGGCACATGCCTGGGTTGCAGGCCAGGTCCCTGGTTGGGGGCGTGCAGGAGGCAGCTGATAGATGTTTCTCTCCCTCACATCCTCCCTCCCGTCCCCTCTCTCTATAAACAAATAAAGTAAATCTTTTTTGAAATTTTGAAAAGTAAAATTCAGCCCTAACCAGTTGCTTGGAGCGTCACCTCAATACGCCAACATTGCAGGTTTGATCCCCGGTCAGGGCACTTAAAGTAGGAGAAGAAAAGTAAAACTCTTTTTAATTAAAAAATAAATAACTAAAGATATATTGGGCTTCCGACGCATGCCCAGTTCTGTACCAGGCTCTCAGGAATATAGGATTATGTGAGACATCGTTTCATTTTAACATCTAGCTAGAACTATAAAAGGAAATATTCACAGGACAATTTTTTTTTCAAAAACAAGCCCTCAGGGCCCTCCTTGGCCCAAGTTAGCTGCCAGGTCCGGATCTTCACCTTCTGGGCCCTCAGGACTGGCCTGTTTTTGTCTCCTTGGAGAAGTGCCTTGACTGCCTCCTCAGCTCCCCTTTTCTTGCTGCCCCTAAGGATAAACACAGTTTCTTTTAAAGCTTTTGCTGCTTTACTGCTAATAACCATGGCAACAAACCTGCAAAAGCAGAAACAACACAACTGGGGAAGCCACACACAGTTAAGAATCACACAGGAGCTGCAAGGTTGGGTTCCCGGCCCTGGCTCCTGACTCCTTTCTAACATGGTGACTGGAAGCACTCACTGAGCTGCCCACCCTCTCCCTCTCCCTCTCCCTCTCCCTCTCCCTCTCCCTCTCCCTCTCCCTCTCCCTCTCCCTCTCCCTCTCCCTCTCCCTCTCCCTCTCCCTCTCCCTCTCCCTCTCCCTCTCCCTCTCCCTCTCCCTCTCCCTCTCCCTCTCCCTCTCCCTCTCCCTCTCCCTCTCCCTCTCCCTCTCCCTCTCCCTCTCCCTCTCCCTCTCCCTCTCCCTCTCCCTCTCCCTCTCCCTCTCCCTCTCCCTCTCCCTCTCCCTCTCCCTCTCCCTCTCCCTCTCCCTCTCCCTCTCCCTCTCCCTCTCCCTCTCCCTCTCCCTCTCCCTCTCCCTCTCCCTCTCCCTCTCCCTCTCCCTCTCCCTCTCCCTCTCCCTCTCCCTCTCCCTCTCCCTCTCCCTCTCCCTCTCCCTCTCCCTCTCCCTCTCCCTCTCCCTCTCCCTCTCCCTCTCCCTCTCCCTCTCCCTCTCCCTCTCCCTCTCCCTCTCCCTCTCCCTCTCCCTCTCCCTCTCCCTCTCCCTCTCCCTCTCCCTCTCCCTCTCCCTCTCCCTCTCCCTCTCCCTCTCCCTCTCCCTCTCCCTCTCCCTCTCCCTCTCCCTCTCCCTCTCCCTCTCCCTCTCCCTCTCCCTCTCCCTCTCCCTCTCCCTCTCCCTCTCCCTCTCCCTCTCCCTCTCCCTCTCCCTCTCCCTCTCCCTCTCCCTCTCCCTCTCCCTCTCCCTCTCCCTCTCCCTCTCCCTCTCCCTCTCCCTCTCCCTCTCCCTCTCCCTCTCCCTCTCCCTCTCCCTCTCCCTCTCCCTCTCCCTCTCCCTCTCCCTCTCCCTCTCCCTCTCCCTCTCCCTCTCCCTCTCCCTCTCCCTCTCCCTCTCCCTCTCCCTCTCCCTCTCCCTCTCCCTCTCCCTCTCCCTCTCCCTCTCCCTCTCCCTCTCCCTCTCCCTCTCCCTCTCCCTCTCCCTCTCCCTCTCCCTCTCCCTCTCCCTCTCCCTCTCCCTCTCCCTCTCCCTCTCCCTCTCCCTCTCCCTCTCCCTCTCCCTCTCCCTCCTTGGGAGGTTGTCATCTTTATCTCAGGGCCAGGTCCTTCCACCTCAGAGGAGCTCCGCACTCCCAGGCCTTTCTTCCACTGGGTTTTGTTCTCTGGGTAACACACCCACAAATAGGCCAGACAGGTAATCTGCGTGTCTCCAAGACAAGGATTAGCTAAAGCCCAGCAAATCCCAGTTGGCCTCACCCGCCTTTGTCTTCAGGAAGCTCCACATCCTGATGAATTCTCCACCCTGAGAAGCCTCTGTGAAAGCCCCTCATCACGCCCGATACCCCTACCTCCCCAAACTCTGCAGTCTCCTCCCTGCCAACTAAGCTACCTTTTGTCTTGCTCAGTGGTTTAGCCTTCACCCCTAGACTGCCAGGAAAGTAGGAAACATCCTCCACCTGGCATCGTTGCCATCTCCCATGCAAAAACAGCTTTAAGAACTTACTGTGCTCAATATCTTTAATTGATCACGCCCACGTTTTATATTCATCCAGAACATTTACATAGAGTTCTGAATCGTGCAAGAAAATGGCCAGAAGCCCTGTTTATGTAGGAAAAAAAAAGGCCCAGTTTTGTTAAAAGGTCTCTGGTAACGCAAATTCCAAGGGGATTGAGCCAAGCTGGAAAAAACAAAATTGGGAATCTTAATAGTCAGATGAATGTCCATCGAGCCCAGCTGAACAAGAGGATGGTTAGCGTGGTCAGAGGTCAGAGGTCAGAGGTGGAAGCAGATGGACACAAAGAAATCACAGGAAACTGCCTCCAGGCTGGGCTTGTGGGGAAGATTTTGTCTCAGAGTTTGGAAGCAATATCTCTGTAGCTGAACACAGGCGTTAAGACCACATAACCGCCAACTAATGGGTGATATTCCCCGGTAGAGGCCAACTGCCCACTGCCTAAAATAAACGTTTTCAATTTGTTTTTCATTTTCATTGTTTTCCAATTACAATAGTAACTCACGCTTATTCTAAAACTGTTAAGTTGCCCTGGCTGGTGTAGCTCAGTGGATTGAGCGCAGGCCTGCGAACCAAACGATCCAGGTTCGATTCCCAGCCAGGGCACATGCCTGGGTTGCAGGCCAGTTCCCAGCAGGGGACACATGAGAGGCAACCATACATTGATATTTCTCTCCCTCTCTCTCTTTCCTACCCTTCTCCTCTAAATAAATAAATAAATAAATAAATAAATAAAATCTTAAAAAAATAAAATAAAATAAAACTGTTAAGTTACAGACATATACAAGGTGGAAATTACAATTCTGTCCTTCAGAGATGACCACCTCTAAGCTGAAGTATATTTGTCCAGATTGCTTTCTCTGTACACATGAACAGTGAATACATATGCACATACACGTAAAGTTTGATAACATTGGACCATAAAAATCATGGCCAGACTGAGAACTTGAGCGACCCTAAGCCTGGCAATGGTTATGGTGTCCCCCACCCCACTCCTATCTCACTCACTGAAACAAAAACACCAAACAGTAAAACAAGCACATGGGAGTTGAAGTTTTGATTTTTCATTTATTATTTCAGTACTTCAAAAATGATATGCATTCTTTCAAAACTTTTTTCTTTGCGCCCCCACCTACACGCCTGGTTTGCATAGTTGGTCATCCAACCCGATGTCCAGCACACACGGTCTCGCCACTTTTTCCTTCTGCACGTGAGTTACTTGGGCAGCTGTCCATGTCAGTGTCTAAACATTACTGTGACGAGCAGGTGTGGATTCCTCCCCAGGGAAAGACGGGATCCTTCAACTGCTAGCGCCTCTTGCTAAGGGCTAGGATCTGGGAGGAATTTCGGGGCTTTGTTACACTAGCAGGACAACCACTGGTGAAGGAGCTTCCTCCAGAATTCAGAATTGAGTTCATAAGCAACTGAACTACCTTCAGGCTTCTGTGGAAAGAGTGGAGATATAAATAAATAGACTCATTCATTTATTCACAGCTAGTTCAACTTAAGAGCAGTGAATATCGTCATTATAATTAAGGGTGAAGATAAAAATCAGAGAAAATTCATTAATGTAAGCTTTCCCTTTATGTTATCACTGTTAGAGAATTTAGAATTGGGCTATGTCTTAAATGGATGGTTTAACTATTACTTAGATGTAGTACTTTTGTTACTGATTTCTAATTTTATTACATTGTGCACAGAGGATATTATTTATGTGCTATCAGCATCTCTTTTAATCCTGCTGTGGCTTAGACATGGCATTTGTAAACATTCTGCATGTGCATGAAAAGAACCTATATTAATACTGTGATTTTGTCCATCATCCTGGGTAAAGGAAGAAATCAGAAAACTGAAGTCCATATTCCTATTTGCAATTAGCATTGAGGGACAGGCTTCCAAATATCACACATACTGAAATTTGCCTAGCTGAAACTCTCCAAAGCTTAAAAAAATGTTTTAAAAAATATAAATGTTTTTTGCCCTGGCTGGTGTAGCTCAGTGGATTGACCGCGGGCCTGCGAACCAAAGGATCGTGGTTCGATTCCCAGTCAGGGCACATGCCTGGGTTGCCAGGCCAGTTCCCAGCAGGGGACATACGAGAGGCAACCGCACATTGATGTTTCTCTCCCTCTCTCCTTCCCTTCCCCTCTAAAGATAAATAAATAAATAAATAATAAAAATAAATAAATAAAATATTAAAAAATATATATAAATGTTTTTTAAAACATTCAAACAGAATAAAGGTTATAAAGTTGAAAGCACTAATTCCCTGATACTTCCCCTAATTCCCAATCCCAGAGGGTGGAGGTGGGGTACTGTTTTATGTATTTCCTTCTAGACGTAGTCTGTGTATATACAAGAATATATAAATGCTATTATATGCCTAACCTTAAAGGGAAACACCATATAGAAATGGGATTTTACTATACGCATACTGTAACCTATCTTAGATATCTTTTCACATCAGCACATTTATACCATCTCCATTCTTGTTAATGGCTGTATAGTATTCCACAGCAAAATTATTCTCTGATTTATTTAGCAGCCCTCTACTGATGGCCACTTAGGTTGTTTCCAATTTTCTATTACAGATAATGCTGCTATGAGCCACCTTGTTCACACAAGAGATGCTGCAGCTCAGTTCAGTCCTGTCTCCCTCCAACTGTTCCTCCCTACTGTGTACCTCACCCAAAACTCTCCTTGTCCTTCTTTGCTGCAGACCCAGGTATTCAACCTGCTTCCCTCTCCATGGAGGCTGTGACACCATCATCCATGCTGGCTAAGGAGCGGCAGGTAGTTCCCTGAGCTCCCTGTTTTGCTAGTGCTTCTAGTGACCAGCACACAGGCCTTTTTGGTTTTAAGTGTTTTCTGCCATCGCTCCAAGAAGCAAACAAGAACGAATGTGGGGCGGTGTAGAGCGTACAAGGTTTCTACTTCAGTAGTCCCTGGCTCTGGTTTCTGTCTATGGAATACCAAATTTCTAAAGTTCACCAACTCCACTTCTAATCCCCAAATTAAGTAAAAACTTACTGATCTTTTTTTCCATAGTAGGACTCCTTCCCCTGCCTGAAAATGTCCTCTTATTTCAAGAGAGCATATTATGGCTCTGAGGACCCTAAACTGGGCTCCCTATCCAATAGGTCTCTATCCTGTCGGCTGCGGTCACCCCCAAGCATTTGACTCCACTATAGTTTTTCATTATTATGCAACATCTGTAGGTCGGCTGCAATGTTCTCTGACTAATAAACAGCCTGAAAATGTCAGAACTTTGAGTCCTAAAGCCAGCTAATCCTGGATGAGTCACACATAACCTTCTGGTACCTATAACATAAAGCCAGCAGAATGCATAATTTCCCAAGCCCCGGCGAGATTGGGCGATAGGGGCAGCACACAGAAGGGGCAGATCTCACAAGAGAATTCAATGCCAAAGTGAGCTTTGGGTCTGAGTGCCTCTTGGGTCAGTACATCTGTGGACACCTGTTGTTTTGCCATTTGTTCTGCTGAATCAGAGACACCCAGAATCCCCCAGGCTGCTCCCTTGACTTCCACACCTGTCCACATCTGAATTTTTCATTCGTGATCTAAGCCGGCAGCAGTCTAAGGGCCTCTAGAAAATCAGGCATGGCATTGCTAGGCTCTGCTCTACAGAACAAAAACAAAGCATATTTTCTTGCTGCCAACTACCCATGAAAGGTTTGTTTCTACTCTGGTCATAAGAACATAAAGTGAGAACTTTGTGCTTAGAAGAGTTCAGAAAGAACTTGATGGTAAAGAGCATCTGAGGCCCCAACATGGGAAACTGTAGATTCTGGGGGAGTACCAGAACAGATGATGTGGGTTTTCCCCATGTTGAGACCTCAGACTGAAGGCTGCTTCAAGGGTGAAGAGAAGAGGGAAAAGGCTGATTTGGTGAGTGGCTTGAGAGGCCTGGGGTAGCACAGAGTGGCTAGCTGAGGTTTTTCAAATGCAAAGAATGTCCTCAGATTCGTTTAATGTAATGCATTTTTCTAGTGCCTCCAGTAATTTCTGGCGTGGCAGCTAAATGCTTGGGATAAGGAGTGGGGCACAACTGACCAAGACCCAAGCCAGGACTAAGTGAACAGTGGGGATTGCTCCAGAAATTTTTAGTTGGGCACGTCCAAGCGTCACATAGGCTAGCACTGTTCCAAGTACATCCTCTTGCCCTAGGAATCTCTTTTTGAGGAATGGGCCTTATGTCAGGAAAATAGAGGAAGTCATGACTAGGCAGGAGACAGACCTGGGGAACTGAGCTGTAGAAGCTAGGCCCCCTGGAGGATGTAACACAACACAAGGACAGTGGACAGATGTTTCTGTGTTATCAGCACGAACCCTTTATCTTTTTACTTTTATGTTAATATAACAGAACTTTGCTTTACTGAAAATGTAAACATAAAACAGACAATGTAGCCCTGGCCAGTGTGGCTCTGCTGGTTGGAGCATCATCCCATGCAAAGAAAGGTTGTGGGTTCAGTTCCCCGTCAGGGCACATGCCTAGGTTGCAGTTTGGGTCCCCAGTCCGGGAGCCCACAAAAGGCAACCAACTGATTTTTCTCTCTCTTGCTCTCCCCCTTCCTCTCTCTCTAAAAAAAGCAATGAAAAAATGTATTCATTGCAAACTTTAACTGATCTTTCTAGATTTACAAAATGAAAGGGAATATGCTAACCACAATAAGTGTTAGTGAATAGTTAACTATTGTTTTATTCTCACCACTAATTCTTTTTGTTTTTGTTCTCAGAAGGCACAGTACTGTCCCCTGGGGGCATACTGAAATTTGTGGGGACGATTTTTGTCCTGTAGTTTTCACAGTGGTATCAAGAGTGTTTTACATTGTGAGAAACATATTATTTTATTATTGTTATTGATATTTGTGTAGCACTTTAGAATAAACTACTTTTCCTTTTTCATATATTAATAGAATGTTACATTGGTCTCTTGAAATTATTTGTGTAAATAGTTTACATTATCAATGACTTTAATTCCAGGAGGGTTGAAGTAGTGTTACATTTTTGTTGTAAATACAGGGTGTTGGGTATGGCAGGATTGAGTACCTCTGCTTAGAAGATCATTAAGCTTTGCTCACTTCTGCTTCCACAAGCTCTAGGATTCTAAGATGAAGCATACAAATAAAAAGAAGCTGGTGTACATTGATTTCAATAATCAGGCTTTCATCTTTTTTTCTTTTTTCTTTTTTTAAGATTTTATTTATTTTTAGAGAGAGGGGAAGGGAGGGAGAAAGAAAGGGAGTGAAACAATATGTCGTTGCCTCTTGCTTGCCCCCTACTGGGGACCTGTCCTGCAACCCAGGCATGCGCCCTGACTGGGAATCAAACCAGTGACCCTTTGCTTCCCGGTCCAGCGCTCAATCCACTGAGCCACACCAGCCAGGGCAGTATTTTCTGATATATACTTTTTCCAGCTTCTTTCATTCTTCCGGGGGCGGGGAAGGGGAGAGAAGGGAAAGAGAGGGAGAGAAACATCCAACCCATAGGCTGCCAACACGGGAACATCCATGAGCTGACTCCCGCAGGCCCCGACACCCAGGCACGTGCCCTGACTGGGAATCCAGATGATGACCTTTCTGTTTGCAGAACGCTGCCCAGCCCACTGTGCTGCACCAGTCACAGCTCTTTTTTTCAACTTCCTGACACCAAAGCCTACAGCCTTACCCACATCCAGCTTCTCTAAGCTCCCTCCTGTTTGCTTTTTTAAAGAGCTTGGCTTTATTTATCTATTCATTTTTCATTTTTGTTATTCATTCTCCCTCCCCTTTGGCAACCATCAGCTTGTTCTCTACATCTATGGGTCTGTTTCTGTTTTGTTTATTCATCTATTTTGTTTTTATAGATTCCACATATAAGTGAAATCATATGGTATTTGTCTTTCTCTGATTTTTCAACTTAGCATAATACTCTCTGCAAGATTTTATTCTTTTTTATTGCTGATAGATAATTATATATGTGTATATATGTATGTATATATGTATATGTATGCATATGTGATTATATGCATATAAGCACTTCTTCAGTACTAATTCTGAAAAAGCATTAAGACATCCAGAGCCAGCGGACAAGACATTTATTCATGCATATATACCAAGTGCTTACCATGAACAAATAATAGTTATGAATAATGGGTTAGTTAACAGGGATAATCAGAATTAACCTTCACTGAGCACCTATTATATGATGGACACTATTACAAGCACTTCACTGTATATATTAACTGATTTAAGACAAGCCAACAAGATAGATACTATTATTATCTCCGTTTTTCAAATGAGGAATCTGAGGTATGGAGAAAGTAAGCAACTTCTTAAACAGTAACAGAGCTCATTTAAACCAGGCAGTCTGGCTTCAGAGCCCACACTCCTAACCATTCTACTATACTGCCTCTTGAGACAAACAGAGCCCTGACCAATTGAAGCTTTCAATTCATGGAGAAGACATACATATGAAAAAATCATTTCAGTACAAGGTCATAAATATTATAGGGGCATCATAGTCCATGCATGGGTTGAGCAAGGAGCAACCAGGTCTCTTTGGGGATGTGAGGGCAATTTTTACTAGGAGGACAAGATAGCAGCAGCACAAATGGGTGCACAAAAGCCTGGAAGCATGAGTGAAGCTGATGTGTTCAAAGAATGGCCAGTACCATTCTTCGTTCTGAGTGGCTGGATGTAAGATGCATGGAAGGAGCAGTGCGATGGCCTCACTCTGGTAGAAAGTGATCAGATCATGGGGTACCTGGTATGGCATGCCGAAGAGTTCAGTTGTATTTCGGGATTTTGAAGTTGATGATGATGATTTTATCTTGTTTTGCTTCCCTGATAGTAATGAATTTGGGAATGGCATGCTAGGAAGATAACTCAGGCTGTAGTGTGGAAGATGAATTGAAGAAAAGCAAAGTGAAGGTGGAGAGACCAATTTGGAAACTGTTGCAAGAGACTTCGCAAGGGATGATTAGGACCTGTACTGGTGTGCAGTAGGAGGGATGGGAAGGATTTCGGAGTATGCAAAATACGTATTGTTTGAAATTCTACAAACCTATAAAAAATACGAAAAACTTAGAAAACGGGTAAAATATACAAATAGGTAGTTAACAAAAAGAAGAATCCAATTCTTCTTTTGTTTGTTTACTTTTGTACAGTCATCCCTCGCTATATTGCGGTTCACTTATTCAGGCTTCACTGTATCGTGGGTTTTTTTAAAAAATATATATCTAATTCTGTATCATGGAGTCTTTGCTATATCATGGGATTCTGCAGTATACTGTACCCATATAGAATTTTATATGTTATTAAAATTACGTAGGTTTAAGAGTGTAGAAAGTGTTTAAGAGCATATGAAGTGTTTATAAGTGTGTGAAAGGTTAACAAGAGAGTGGGAAAGGTTTATAGGAGTGTGGAAAGGGTTTATAAAGCCTTAAAATATATATAAATAATAAAATAAATATAACACCACTACTTCTCGGATTTTCACCTGTCATGAGGGTCTCTGGAACGTAACTCCCGCAATGGGTGAGGGATCACTGTATATTGTCCCCCAAAAATGTATGAAGAGATAGTCAACCTAATACTGAAGGGAATGCAAAAATTTTTTTAAATGAGAAACCATTTTCATGCTTCAGATTAGCAAAAATAAAAAGGATGATAATATTAAATATTGGAGTAGACATAAGGAAAACAGTGCTCCCATGTATTGCTAGTGAGACTGTAAATTAATTTAGCCATTTATGGAAAACAATTTGTCAGCATACAATAAACTTGATAATGTGATTACCCTACAACCCAGCTGATTTCCCTTCTGATTATATAACCCACAGAAATTCTTGCACATGAGCACAAAGAAACATAGAGATGTTCATGACAGCATTTTTGTAATCGACAAATAAAATGTGGCACATGAACTGCTACATTTTAACTGCCACATGTACATAAATAAGCTGTACATTTGTGCATATCTTTAAAAATATGTACGGAATCCTATATATTCTTTATGGCTAAATATATGTGCATGTAAAAAGAATAAGGAATCTGAGGCATGGAGAACTTGTGGACTTGGAAACTACAATAGTAGGGGGAGGGAGATTAAACTAGAGGTGTCAGTTAAAAAGGACTCCGCTACTTCTGTGATGTTTTATTATAAAAACAAAAAGACCAGAAAAGAGAAGTACCTGGACAAAAGGATAACACTTAGGAGTTCGGAATGGTGAATCTATGTTTGTAATACTAGTCTTTGTATTCGTCTATATCTTTCACATTTTTAAAAAGAATCAAATGTATATGTGTATATGAATTCATATATTCATTATATATGAATATCATAAATAATGATATTTAGGGTGCAAAAATCACTAAGACTTGGTGACTCATAACAGGTGGGGGCTAAGGGTAACAGAGGGGAGGGGTTAGTGGTACTCCCAGGTTTCCGGCTTGGGTGACAGGTGAGGAGAGATTCACTGAGATAGGAAATGCAGGAAAAAAGAGCACCAAATCTGGAGGTTAGGGAGCAAAGATAATGGGTTATGTTTAAAACACATAGAGTTTAAGAACCCAGCAACAAATGTTCTGCTACCAAATCCCCGTCAGGTAGCGTAACTTGGTGGCCTCCACATTGTCCCCAAGGAACAGGTAGAAGCAGGGGTGTCAGTGTTGAGGTCCTATGGAAGGGAGATGGAGAAACAAGTAGAGGCCAACAGAAACAGTGGCAGGTATCTGGCCAGGTCTTCATTGAAAGCAATTACTGGAAGTAACACTTAGTGTAATTTTTCATCTAAAGTCATTGGTCCTTTTATTTTAAAGTAGATAGGCAGATGATGATGGTAGATGAGAGAGAGGTGTTTCTCTGGAAAAATAATATATGCACCTGGCAAAATGTAAATTTTATAAATTGGGGGAAACCTCTCTCCAGAGGCAACCACTGTTATGAGCTTCTTTACCTATGATCGAGTTGGACATTTAAGGATCAGTGGCCAATGTCTATCAAAAATATAAAATGTACATGTCCTCTGACCCAGCAAGTTCCCTCCCAATGTATCTTAGAGATCTACTTCTCCGTTCACAAAGATGGATGTATAAAGGTATTTGTTTTGGCATGATCTGTAGTATAAGGCTGAAAGGGAATTAACTAGCCCAGCAGTAGAGGACTGGTTAAGTAAATTATGGCACATCCATACAGTAGCATGCTACTCCGTGGTTAGGAAGTCACTGGCATCCTTCCAGAGACAGTCTTGGCATACACACAAAAATAACCCCTTTTATTTATATAAGCAGTAACATAGCTTATGTATACATTGTAGCATATACTGCTCTGCAACTTCATTTTTTCATTTAGTATATCTTAGAGATTATTTCATACCAGTTGATATTATTTAAAAAGTGTTGAGAATTCAGTTTACTCCCTGATATTGCTGCATCCATTTTGTATGGCCCAGGAGCCTGCAGAGGCCTTGAACTTGAGACTCACCCTCCCACGCACATGCCTAGATAACACTCGGTGCAGTCACAAGTAAATGTAAGCTCCTGATGTGACTTCCCAACAGCCCTTGTGATAAAAGTCTCCCCTGCCTCCCAGAGCCTTCCCATTGTGCACCCCTTAATAAGGTCCCTGTGAAGCTTACCAAAACCCAGCTAGTTTAGGTTTGAATTGACCAATCCAGCCCTAGCTCCAGAACCTCAAAGCTCTCCACCACAGACTCCAACAAAGGCATGCACCCAGGTCCTGCTGCTCTCGCCCTGTCTGCAACCTGCCTTGACTTCCCAGGTGCGCTGTGTACTTTCTCTAGGATCTGGGAGTGATAAACTTCTCTATCTCACTTTTCCTTGTGGTCTCCTGTTCACCATGGGCTCACCACCTGGCACCTCAGGGTTCCACTCAACAAATGTTAATTTAACAAAGTCACAACAACAAGTAACAATAGCTAAGTCTTACAGTTCTTATTATATCCCAGGCACTGTTCTAAGTGCTTTACTTGCATTAACTTATTTAAAACTCACAAAAGCTTATGAGGCAGGTACTATCATCATTTCCTTTTATAGATGAGGACAGTAGCACAGAGTGGTTAGGTAACTTGCTCAAGGTCACGGTTCTATTAAGTGGCAGAGCTGGGATGTAAATCCAGGAAGTGGAACCCTAGGGCTTACACATTGAACCCCAATACATCCTGTATATCTAACTCAGACTTCCTAATTGCAGCATAGTATTCCACTATAAGAATGTACCATGCCCTGGCTGGTGTGGCTCAGTGGATTGAGTTCCAGTCTACGAACCACAGGGTCACTGGTTTGAATCCCAGTCAGGGCACAAGTCTGGGTTGTGGGCCAGGTCCCTGGTTGGGAGCGTGTGAGAGGCAACCAGTCAATGTATCTATCTCTCACACATTAGTGTTTTTCTTCCTCTCTTTCTCCCTCCCTTCCCATTTCTCTAAAAATAAATAAATAAAATCTTTAAAAAAAAAGAATGTACCATAATTTGTTTAACAATTCCCCTGTCGCTAGACTAGTTAGTTCTCTTTCAGTCTATTGCTACTGGCAGTGCTGCAATGAACACCTTTATGCATTTACCTTTGTGCAAATACAATTATATTTCAAAAATTCATAAGAAAGGGGAATTGCTGGATCAAAAGGCATATGCATTTTTTTTTTTTTGCTAGATATTGGCATTTAAACATTGCTAGGTATTGTCATGGTAACATATGGCAATTTCTTCAAGTAACAATCCCTGAGTGAGAATCCTGCCAGCTCCTTTTTACACTCCCCTGGTCACCAAAAGTGCTCACTATTTCCTGCTCTTTTGTCCTCAAGAAATATTTGCTTTAAGACAGCATGATTTCATAGAACTACAAAAACAAAGAAATGTTAGGGTATTTATCAAGACACCCAGGGCAGCTCAAATAGGGGGCTGCACGCTTTCACTGCAGGTCCATGTCTTATCTCACGCCACCACTCCCAGGTTCTGATGCTGCGGGAGGAGGAGGGAACATTGGGCCTACACGCCCACATGGAAACTGTGGTCTGGAGAGGCTGTCCCCACAGAGTGGGGACTGTGCCCTCTGGCTCTCCCATAGTCCCGCCTTGCTACTCACTGAGGCTGAGTTCCAGGTGCCATTCATCATCATGCTTGTGCACGCACTGGGCAAACACCACCATTTCCTAATTCCTAGGAATGTGTTGAAGATTAAACAGGTCAGTAATCATAAAGTGCTTGGAATAGTGCCTGACCCAGTAAGGCCCAAAGGGTGTTTGCCATCATTGTCCTCATCTTTGTTAAGAATTATTTCTCTGATCCCAACTCTCTATAAAAGTTAGGAAATGGGCTTGATTCACATACTTATATCACCTAGCTAGCTCCTGTAGGCATAAGTGAGAGACCGCTGTTTGTACTTCTTAAAGCCAGAAATTTCAAATTTTCTGAGAAATCTCTTGATCTTTTTAAATGTTGACCATTACCTTTACAAAACCTTTGGGAGCTAAAAGAAGAACATCTTAAAGAGTCCATTTTACCGCGCATGGCATAAAGGGTTCAGTATTTTGGTGTTATAGAAGGTTACAACTTAAGGATAGTGATGATAGGTAATGACTCTGAAGAGGCAGATCAGAGCCGCATGAAGAAAGGCCCTGTGGATAATGATAGGTATGTTGAATTCTGGAAAGAGCATTGTAAAGGTGTGAGATCAAATTTAATATCCCCGAGAGATTGTTCCAGTTCCAGGACACTGGGGTTTAATGTGAGGGGCAGGTTAAATAAGGGATATAGATCTTTCTTCATCTTTTGCACCATTTCCCCTTCTCTCTCATTTCTCATCAGAAGCTTGTCCTAGATTACTGAGGACAAGGCAGAACCTGATAGGGCCACCTTAGCCACTTCTCCCCATCTTGAAGCTATTTACAGCACAGGAAGGGTAACAGCAAGCTTCTTCCAGAGACATCTGCCTCCCTCTACAAGACCCTCCCCACTCCTGGGAGTATAGCCTTAAAAGGGCACAAAGAGAGCCCAAGTTATGTATGCGCCCCCATCCAGCAGGAGTGGCCAAAGGAAGCCCATCTTGTTTTCCTTGAAGCAGCTTCTGCTGTTCAGTGCCACCAATACACAGAAGTGTGAAATACAAATACAGGTTATAGCAACAACTTTCAAATGTTTCCACCACTGCCTACAGTTCGGGCCACAAAAATACTTTTTACATCACTGCCATAGAAAATATACATACAACTGATGAAGTAAGTTTTGCAAAACAACACACACCCAAATACTATGTGCAGTGCACTGATCTTCTCTGTTTTTTGTTTGTTTTTTGATGTGTCTGTGACCCATTACATCAATTTCAAAACCCTCTAGCAGGTTGCTAACCAGGTCTGAAAAACACCTGATTACAGGTTGGAGTCCCTACAACCAATAATTCCCAAAGAGGCTTATTTCAGACATACGAGCAATATTGATGCCTACCACCACTAGTAAACAAGAAGACTCTAGAAGAAACATGGGGATATATATATTTTTTCTACTTGTTATTATTAGTTTTCACAGTTAGCTTCCATGTGGAAAGTTATCACTTTCCAAGTGATATGATTTTCCACTTATGGAAATGATTTTTATTCTTTTTTTTTTTGGCAGGAATTCACTTTATTTATTTTTTTTTAAAGATTTTATTTATTTATTTTTAGAGAAGGTAAGGGAGGGAGAAAGAGAGGGAGAGAAACATCAATGTGTGGTTGCCTCTCACGTGGCCCCCCACTAGGAGCCTGGCCTGCAACCCAGGCATGTGCCCTGATGATTTTTATTCTAAAGTAAATGTTTTTACATTTTAGAAAGTGACTTAAAGACAAATATTACATAAATAATAGTATAGGAAATGGGTACGTCAAAAATCTCACACTCTACTCATGTTCTTAAGGGTGGGAAACACTATCTTGCGCCATGCCACAATGAACTCACAAGAAACCTACTTCCCCAAACATCAGAGCTGCTTTTGCCGAATTTTACTAATTACTCCCAGGAAGTTTAGGTTACATGATATGACATTACATTACATTTGACTTTTCCCCAGCAGCTCATTAAAAGCAAGCCGGGCTTTTCCCACGCACTCAGGCAGTTTGGAGTTCAGTACCCATTTGCAAAGTGGTTTGTGTAGATCTTCGGATGCTGGAGCTGCCTTCCCTGCTTCAGATCATCATGTGGTCTTTCTCTGTCAGGCTCTCAAGTTAATTATTTCCTGTTTCTCTGAGTCTATTCCTTATCCCCCTCCCCTCCACACATTCTCTTGACCACCAGCAGGCAGCTCTGCAGCAAACCCACCTTTATCTCTCAGCCTGCCCTAGCCCACACTCCAAGAGCCTTGGAGTTTATTCCAGAGTGTAGCAGTCTTAGAGCAAAAATATGTCATTATTGTAAAATTAGAAGTTACTTTTAGAGTTCCTTGCTTTTTAGTGACGTTCTTTGTAACCTAACTTCGGTTCTCCTACTCCCTCCCTGCCTGCCGGATAAGGAACTGTGTGAGACAATCTGCCCAAGTTGTTTTCTCTCTTTGTGACTGCTGGGGATCTCTGGGTCAGTTCTACCTCCACTCCTCAGGACTCCCACGGTGGGCTTGCAGCTCGCAGCACACTTGATCTCTTGTTCATGCAACATTGTTTCTGCCGTTGCCCCATCCCTTCCCATCAAGGCCAAAGTCAGAGCTCCTTCTATTGTCCTGAACAACTCAGGGTGCTAAACTGAGCTGTTTACCCCACAGAAGCTTCATGCATAGAAGCCACTCAATTCCTGTGGTCTTTGCTTTCTCATCCCCATGCCCCAAAGCTTCTCAAACTAGCCTTTTACGGTCATCTGGCCTAATTTCTCCAAATTATTTTTTCAATAAAAATTTGGCTGAAGTTTTGTCTTCAGTCTCTAATTCAGTCTCGTCTACTTTATTCATCACCCTCTCCTTCTAGCCCTACCTCAAGTTTTCTCTCCCCTTGTCTCCTCAAGTGCAAATACCTGAGCTCTTTAACTTCTTTCACATAGGGTACAGCTTCCTGGCCATCTATTTCTGACCCACTACAAATTAATGTGCAAAAAGCCCTTATAGTATATGCACACACAGTGCATATATGTATACACAAAGTGGAGAAGTTATATAAACACAAAATAGATCGTCTAACACTATTTGGGGGTGGGGGGAGAAAGAGAAGCCTTAGAGATTCCTAGCAGTTCTGGTTAGTATGTTGAGCATGTATCACCCTGCAACTCAAATTTGTATCACTTTCAAACACAGCTTAAACAAAGAAGAGCCTTGATGCTTATTGCGGATTTAGATAACGACTTCCCTGTTAAGAAGAGATTTCTTTAATTGTGTTTTCATTATGATTCCATCTCCATTTATTGATCAAGGGATTTCTTGCCTCACTTAACTCCATAATCTGTTGCTCAGATTAAGAAAATGTGAAAACTATTGTTTGGTAGCATGAGTATAGACTTTAAAGTGATACCTTGGAGGCTGGATGATTCAAATACTATAAGCCAAAGAAAAGCAACTAATTGATCATGTAGAATGTGTTTTTATGCATTACCCTTTTTTATGACCTGAGCATACAATGAAACAAATCAGATTAAATGTTTTGTAGATGTGCTGTTATAGAAGCAGAAATTTACCAGTATAGAAACATCCAACAGAAAGCACTAATACAAGAGATGGGATATAACGCATGTAAAAAGCCCTTAGTAAACAACATACACCATTATTCATCTACACATTTTGAGCATCTAATATGTTCCTTATTATGTAAGGAAAAATGCTAGGTATAGTAATTTCTCAGTTATTAGGAGAAATGCCCCTCCTTTTAGTATTTCCTTTCTTGCATCAGTACTACCTAGTACATACCTAGCTGTGTATATGTGCTTTTTGGATGAATGCAAGACTTGCACACTCACTGTTTATCTTCTATCTTCTACTTTCCCACCTTAGTCCTAATTAATTCTTCCTCTTGAAAGCTAACTGGAAAGGAAGGTGGTGAACTTCAGATCACTCAGGCATGCTCAGCTACCAAAGCAGTTAAATTTCAGTGCAATAAACCTAAGACCTATCTAAATCCTTTTGTGTCATTTAATAATTTATTCCATCCAACTAATTGAATAGGGCTGCCAATTATGGGTTGAGCATCCTTGAGACTGATATTTTGGTTAATAGCTATAACAGTACATGACCTATCTTTGGAATATTTTGTAAATTAAAGTCTGTCTAAAGAATGCCCTGGCTGGTGTGGCTCAGTGGATTGAGTGCCAGCCTGAAAATCAAGGATCACTGGTTTGATTCCCAGTCAGGACACATACGTGGGATGTGGGCCAGGTCCCCACTTGGGGGTACACAAGAGGCAATCACACACTGATGTTTCTCTCCCTCTCTTTCTCCCTCCCTGCCCCCTCTCTAAAAACAAATCTATCTTTTTAAAAAAAGAACAAAGGAACTCTAATTAGCTCAGTACTTACTACGTGAAAGACTCTGAACTGTACAGTTTACATTGCTTATCTAGTTTATGGTTTACAATTACCCAGAAAAGTAGAACATCCATTTCATAGACGTGGAAACTGAGGTTCAGATACTCTAATCAATCTCTGTTTGTAAAGAAAACTCGAGCTCACAATCTCCAGAGTACAGGCCATTTACAAAGGGGGACTGGAGACTGCTGGCGGCTTTCACTAATCTCTGCTGTCCACACGTAACATGTGGTAATTGAAACCTGACCCCACGTTCCTTTCAAAAATCTCCAAGGATGGCGGGCAGGTGTTCTCTCCCCTGTGGGGCAGCCGCATGAGGCAACCTATCCATGTTTCTCTCTCACATCAGTGTTTCTTTCCCTCTCTCTCTCATCAATAAAAAAATATCCTCTGGTGAGGATTTTTTTTTTTAATCTGCAAGGAATCTGGCTGCTGAGACTTCATGCACTTCTTTCAGCAGCTTAGAAACAAAACGTTTTTGTGCAATAAAAAGTCTTTATTTCATGGGTTTTTTTTCCTTCTTGAAAAAAAAAAGGAACCCTCACAGAATGGACAAGTCTTCAGATCGGGCTGTGTAGAATACAGAGGAAATGGTGACAGCATTGGTGCACTTTGACCTAAGATGCTACAAACATGTAATGAATAGCTGGGGATTTCTGACACACAGAAGGCCAAAAGGCTTAGAGATCCTCAACTGAAGGCAGCTGCCTCTTGCGTTTGCTTTTCGCAAACGTCGCCCCTCGCTTCCGACCAAGCGGGTCTCGGCGGCTGCCGCAGCGCCCACCGCGGCCCGCGCCTTCCCGCCCCCGCGTGTCCGCCAAGGCTGACGCGAACAGGACTCCGCAGCGCGCCCCGCCCCCTGCGCGGCACGTGACGGTGGGCCAGTTTTCCTTCTCCCCTCCCCCTTACCGAAACTCCTCCTTCTCCTGAGAGGATGCGGCTTTCTATTGCGCCACTACTGGAACGACCGCCACACCAGCCAATCAGAACTCTATTCTTCAAGTAAGGCCCGCCCCCTGGTGGTCCTCTGGTTCCTTCCCGCTCACTTAGGAGTCACTTCCGAAGAGAGAGAACCGCCATGAAGAGAGAAGGGGGTGCCGCCCACCTCTGCTCCCACAGCTTCCCCGAGTCCCAGCAGCAAGACGGCAACCACGCACCCAGCTTCTCCAGCCACAGCTCATGCCGCCGTCGCCAGCGGCGCCGACATGACAAGGCGCTACATGCTCGCTAGGCCAGGTTTCCCCTCATCCCCAGCCCCGGGGTTGTCGCCCCCGCGCTGCCATCTGAGACCCGGTAGTACCGTCCCTGCTGCAGCGGGAAAAAGAACAGAGAGTCCTGGGGACAGGTACCGTGCAGAGGGCTTGAGAAGGGGCCGGGTCGCGGGGGCAAGGGTATGAGGGAGGACTGCGGACGGCTGCTCTTCCAGTTCCCGCCACCCTTCGCGAGCTCAGGCCTCGGCGTTTGGGGGCCTGGCAAACCTCCGCCCCGCCTCCGCGCGGGGACATCTGGGAGTTCGAGTTTCCTTTTCTGTAGTTGGGACGCTGTCTTCGGTCTAATGACCACAAGCCTGGGAGGCTACGGAGATCCCGCCTTAGGTAGACGTGATTTTTGTCCTTTATGATAGGTAGCTGGACCCGGGGCCCTAACCGGTTAGTGCATATTTAGGTGGTTTTCTCTACTTTGTCAGTCCTACTGTCTAATAGTATAAACCTTTTTTCTATGTTGTGGGTGAAATTATGTAAGGTGTGATTAGGGAAACCCACGAATTACTTTCTAGTTCAGTATAAACGATAATTCATGCTTAAAAGAAAATGCAGATTTGGAATGTGATATGTTTTCTCCAGAAACTTCTTGCCAAGAGGTCAGTGTTTATGTAAAGATTTTGTGGGAGCTATGTAATAAGACGGGGAGTTTCCTCAAATGACATCCTCTGACAATAAAACATGTTTAAATTCTCTACACACTTGGTTCTGTCTTTTTTATTTTAAGTTTAAAAGCTTTTGTAACATAAGTTTAACAGTAAATTTATCTTCTGCGATTGCAGTAAAGTCCACAATCCCTTATCTTAATTCTGAAAATCAGAAAGCTATGAAAACCAAAAGTTTTCGGTAAGTTTGGCATCACATCTTACTTGGCAGCCAAACCTGACTAGAACTAATGGAAGGCTGTATATGGCCTTTATCCCATTAAGTGTAAGTATTCATAAGTTTTGCTGGAAAAATACTAATTTGTTTGCTTACAGGGTGCAATAACAAACCCCACTAGGGGGCTTTACATGCTGCACCTAAGTTACCGCCTTTCTAAAATCCAGTACATTCAGAATTCTAAAATACATTTGACCCCAAATGTTTCAGATAAGGGTTTGTGAGCTGTTATAATTTTTTTATCTAGTTAAAAATAATTGATAGAGATTTCTATGCATATGAACTTAGGGAACTATTCATTCTTGAAAGTTATATAGCATTTTTACAAATGTCTTACAAAATCATTTGTCTCTCTGGTGTATTAAAAAAAAAGCAGGAATCATATTTTAGGGAAGAGCTATAGTGTTATTTTTAGTAATTCAAATAAAAACATCTCGTTATGAATTAACTGCTTCTTAATTCTGTCTCATCTCTCTTTCCTCAGCCAACAACGGAAGGTATCATCATCCTTTACATCATTTTTCTCCCCTTTACAGAACCTCCAGCATTTCTATCTTAACTGTTGTGTAGTAAATTTGCCTGATATAATTTATTTTATAAAAACAAATGCATAGATTCTTCCTTCCATCACTCATTCATTTTATAACCTCTTGGCTTTTCTGCCACCATCTCAAACATTGTAGACTGTCAGTAAACTGTTAAAGAAGGACATTGTTTTTTTTAATGTGACCAGACCAGTAAAGTGTACTAGATGAAGAAACTTAACCTTCAAGGGACGTGAATTGTTCATTTTCTCTGAGCATTCCATCCACTTAGTGGATAAATGTTTAGGAATACTCATACGCCACTGCTTATTCTCTTTCAATAAAATAAATACATTTTAGCAAAATTTGCCAAAAAGTTGATTTTTTGCTCTATGTATCCCTCTTTATGCAGCTGATAAATAACTCAAAGACATGAACAAAGCAGAATACAAATTCTGGTAATATGGTCCTGTTTCGCTTTGTGTCCACGATAGGGTGCAGAAATCCTTAGAAACAAGAACAGTATGTTTTTTGTTCTTGTTAACTTCCTTTTTGTTTTGTGTTTTTTCCCAGGTAGTGTGTTGTTTTTGTAAATATCTTAAGAATTCTTAGATAAGTTAAGATTTTTGAAACACTGTGTAGTTGTGAACTCATTCCAATTTCTGCTGTTACTTATATTACTATCTTACTGTAGTATATAAGAGGGTAGTATAAGGTTAATACTTAATCCTTTCCGTCTTTTCCCAGCACACTCTTCAGTTGCCTCCTCAGACCAGCCATATCACCCATATTGCCATTCTACTAGCACCTATTCTTATGAATCTGTTCAGATTTTACTGTTTTTACATCCTTCATTATTCATTCAGCAGACATCTACTAAGCATTATTATGTATCAGTCAGTGAAGTTATCAAAGAATAAGATCAGATCTCCTCAAGGTCTTTTACTTTACGTAGCAGTGAGCTTTTCAGTCCTAGAAAGCAGTCTACCAATTCTCTGGATTCACACTTCAATCTTATCATTTTTAGTACTATAGATTATATAAACCTCAGTTGTACTTTTACAAATTCTGCAGGAATTTTTGAGTTATGTTTTCAATTTTTATAATCAGCCGAGCAAAGTATTATTGCCATTGTCAATTTGATTAAGCTGGATAGTGAAATCAGCCTATATTCTATAAATCTACAAGTGTTCTCCACTTACTCTGAATTATTGAGGTTTTAATATTTGCTTATGTGACTCCATATTAGTTATGCTTTTATTTTCAGGAAGCAGTCAATTATAGATTTCTTCAAAGCAGCTTCAAAACAAGGTATGTATACTATTAATGAATTTTTTGTGCTATTTTTTTTGAGGGAAATAGATCAATTTTTTAATCTAAACTCAGTTCAATTAAATAATTGTTCAAAATTGAAAATATAATGAAAATGCAGTTTCTAAACATGATGAAGAAACGCTTTTTGCTGCTGTACTTTTAAAATTAGTCCAGTCAGTAATTTTCATAATGCATACTACTTTCATTTCTCTAACACAGTAACTTATTTCATAGAGCCATTAAGAGCTTACATGATATAGCAAAAGGGAGGCTTATGAAAGTAAGGCTGTTAACAAAGAAACCATTTTTTAATCCCCATAAAGTGTGTATCATCATTCTAACTAAACAATTTGAAATTATTTGTGATAGATTAGTATTTTAAATATCAATACTTAAATATACAAGATGTAATAGTTTGTATATTTTTAATTAACATGCGGTTTGTATTGTTTTAATTGGCTACTTAGACAGACATATGTTGGATTCTCCACAAAAATCAAACATCAAATATGGAGAAAGTGGTTTGTCCATCAATGGCACAGAGCAGTTTGAAAGGAAACCATCCTCACCAAAAAAATCTAAACCCAAAAGGCTGCCATCAGAAAAGAGCCCTATTATAGAGGCTTTAATGAGAAGTGTTAAAGAGCACCCTAAAGATCGTGGTGTACATGAGTCATGTCGGCCTTGTGTGTCACTAACCACCAAATGTCCAAAGACAGTTACAAAGACGGTCTATGTTCCTCCTTCCTGTCACCTGACTAAAGAGATGAAGACACTAAAGAAAAAACACCGATCTCCAGAGAGAAGGAAGTCACTACTCACTCATGAAAACAGAGAGAAGAATGATAGAGATCATGGCAAGACCATTGCAGATACCAACAAGCAGGCCACAGTGACTGAAGCTGACGTATTCAAGAACACCTCCAGAAGTCTTAGCAGCAGGAGCAGCCTATCCAGGCATCACCCAGGAGAAAGCCCACTGGGAGCTAAGTTCCAGTCGTCACTAGCTTCTTACTGCAGAGAAAGACAACTAAAGAAGTTGAGAAAGGAACAAATGGAGCAGAGAACCCACTCAGAAAATTCTTTCTCAGAAGCAAGCAATCTTTCCTTAAAGTCCTCTAGCATAGGAAGAAACGATCAACCAAGGCAAGAACAAAGTAAACAGAACGATGTCAGACCTGGGAAAAGTAATCTTTCAAACCTGGTATGTATAATAGTTACTGAATTAGCTTGGCTACTGCTTTATCATATTTAGATGCTAAATCTAAAAATACTTAATAATGGTTAACATCATACTGGTACTGTTTGTTAAGAAAATGATACATACATTCTGTAGAAGTTATTTTCATTAGGTTTTCTCCAGTTGTCTATCAGACTCAGTAAACCAGTGTTTCTTGCCCTTAATTTTTTCAGACTAGGAACAAAGATCTTAATCAGAAAAGTAAACATTCTTTTTTTAGGCAAGTATAGTCATTTTTAAATTAGGCTATGCTGAAGGGAGGTGTGTGAGGAACGCAAAATCAAAAACATCAGGAAGTGGTTTAGAATGGAGGTTCTCAAAATGTGGTTCCTGGACTAGCAAAAGCAGCAAGCATTACCTTGGAACTTGTTAAAAACAAAAATCTCCGGCCCCACCCCAGACCCACTAAAACAGAAACTGCAGGTAGAGTCCAGCAATCTGATTAACAAGCCTTCCAGATGATTCTGATGCACTTTAAAGTTTGAGAATCACTGGTTTAGATTAAATATAAATCTTAAATAATTGAGTATGGGTCTTAGAAAACTATCCAAATACCTCTTAATCTCATCATATTTATCTTTTGAAACTATACCAAACTTAGAGCAGCATAAAAGCTGTCCCTCTTCCCTGGGAAGTCAAGTCATTATCTGTTGCAAAGAACTTTTCTACATACAGAGCAAATACAGGAAGATTAGGTTAACAAGGAAGTGCTATGTGGGAAAGTTGCTATAAAATTTGTAAACATGGTAAACCAAAAATAAACCAAAATATGACATTCTGGGAGTAGATAGAGATTGTTGCACTGTATGTTACTGGAAAATGTAATTGGTGCCTTTACCAGTGATTAAATTGCTAGTGATCAATAGAGTTTTGGCCCTGGCTGGTGTGGCTCAGTGGACTGAGTACAGGCCTACGAACTGAAGGGTTGCTGGTTTGATTCCCAGTCAGGGCACATGTGTGGGTCACAGGCCAGATCATGCAAGAGGGTTCTCTTACACATTAATGTTTCTCTCCCTAAAAAATAAATAAATAAAATCTTTAAAAAAAAAAAAAAACAAAGGTTAGTAATATTTGGTCCATTTCTATAAAATTTCAGTGTTTGGTGTTACATTGGTATTTAAACAGAAGTATTGAGTTCATTTGATTGGCAAATGTTAGGCTTAATATTTATCAAAATAACTGCACTGCTCTAATAGAGTCTTAATCCTGAGTTGTTAATATTAAGTCTCTGAATTTGTGTATGAAAACTGACTTTACGGTGTTTTTATATTTTTATACTATACATGCCCTTTGTTTTTATGATAAAACTTAAGAATTTAAAGTATTTTATTATAGGGAATTTACCTCCAAATATATGTTCGTGCTTTATTCAGTCTAGAAATCTGTGTTTAAATGTGTTGAAGAAAAATTCGTATTCTTTACTTAATCCAACTCCTAATGAAAAAATTTTTTTTCATTTTGCTAATAGGAAAATGGACATCTCTCAAGAAAAAGATCATCTTCTGATTCATGGGAAACTGCTTCAGGTAGAATCAAAATAATTAAATTTATGAATTGGAGTACATTTACATTTTAATGGCACTGTTTTTTAAAGCCAGTTTGTTTAAAAATGCAGCTTCCTTCCTAGAGGTGAATTGAATGTCTCACTTTAGAGTTTGGTAATATTATATTCAAAATGAATAGTCCTTTAATTTAGCACATGTAATCTGTGGTTTATCTTGACTCTTCTCTACAGTTTTCAATAGTTCCTTACAATGTGTTTCTCATACTGGTGGCATTCAGTGCCCTACTTCTGAACCCTTGGCTACAATTTAATGTATATTTCTGGAATTGTGGACTGTCTGAGGTCTTGATATTAAAGATGCTTTGTTTAAGGTTGAAACTGTTACCTTGATCCACTGCAGTCTTTCCTGTATTTTAAATACAAAGATCTCTTTTTAGAATCAAATTTCAAGGACACTTACATGATACTAGTTTGTACTTTTATTATCTATTGGTTGAGAAAATACAGCTACTGTTAACTCAGATACTGTTAACTCAGATACTGTTAATACACCATCTTTATTTTTTTAACTAGAAAATAGAACAATATAAAATTTAAACATGGTAGAAATTTATAACACAAAAAAATGGAAGGCCCCCAGAAATAACAACTGTTAATAGTTTGGTATATCAGAACTTTTTTCAGTTATGACTGCAAACTTTGAAAAACGGACTTTACAAATTTCCATACTCTTGATGATAATAGCAAACATTTATTAAGACCTTACTGTGTGACATGCCCCATTCTATGTCCTTTTAATTCATTGGAGCCTCCCATCTGTATAAGGAGGTTGCTTTTAGAAACTTAAAAAATGGAGGTATAGAGACAGTTCTGACTTACTACTCTTTAGGTTTTGTGTATAATTCTATTTTTTATATATTCTAGAAGTATATTGCATTTTGACCAAGTGACCTCGAGTGTCACAATCAATCTTCAGCCAAGGCTGAAATCATACTTAGTATCATAGGAGGAACTTCCAGGATACAAAAATAAGCCTGAAGTTTTTTGTGTTTTAAAAAATGTATTTAATTTTTATAATATTGATTTTGATAATCAAATGTTAGTGAATTTTGACATTAAGAATAATGACAGTTAAGAACAGTTACTGCTCAGTCATGAGATTGCTGTTGGACTCACTGTATTACATGTTTATAATATTAAATAAATTATCATTTTGCACTGAGGTGAATGGAAGAACAAAGTATTTTTAGGCTATCTTTGCAAGTATAAGGGGCTGCTGGCAATGCTGCCACCAAGCTATTCAGCCTTCTTCCCCCATTTGATAATGACTAAGATAAAAATTATTTTTTAGTTTCATGGGTTTACAGATTTCATCTCTGCTGACCGAAGTAGTTTTATTTATATAATTTCACCTACTGAAGTTTTTGAACACTGCTTGAAAAGGATGCTTACTACGTATTTTCAGAGGCAGGCTTAAGGTGGTTGCCTTCACTTATATATAATTTTTAAAAATGTTTATTGGTTTTATAGAGAGAGGAAGGGAGAGGGAAACATCAATTTGTTGTTCCACTTATTTATGCATTCATTGGTTGATTCTTGTATGTGCCCTGACCAGGGATCGAACCTGCAACCTTGGCATATCAGGATGACACTGTAACCAACTCAGCAACCTGGCCAGGGACTTATATTTTTATTTCTAATATTTTTGCATGTTTTTCATAATCCTCATAATTGTGGTACTATACTCTTTATACATTTATACTTCAGTTGACTGTCAACAATATATGGGATATAAGGGGATTTTTCTTCATTCTAGATAACATGAAGAATGCTTACTTTATCTGAGTAGATATTAATAATATAAATGTTATATCTTGTTTATATTACTATTACAGTTATCCATTGTGATGATGCACAGCATTATCACACATTGATTATTCACATACAAGTTTGAGGATTTCACAAATGTTGGTAGTGTAGACATTTGGCTATTCAGTCTTCCAGAGCCCCATCCTTTGGCTGAATTCTGAGGTCCAACTTACTCCATCCCTAGTTTAGTCCATAATTTATTAATAGCCAATTCCCTATTAAGGAGCAGTTAGAGTTTTCCTTTTTCTTTCTTTACAGACTTAATCACTGGCTTATCTGAGTATTTTATATACTAATACATCTTTTTTATTTAATCTTTATTATATTTTTTCATTACCATTTAGTCCCCTTATACCTCCCTCCCCCCACTAATACATATTTGAAATGTTATAAAACATTCACTCTGAAGGTTGTACAAGGGGTGCAAAAAAAATCATGAAATTTTGCAGGTAATCCATTGCTCTAGAGAGCTTGCGAAAAGGAAGCCTACCTATAGTACCAGTTCACCTTCCTCTAATTCTAGATACAAGTTCTTAATAAGCTGATTTTTCCTAAACTTTGCCCACGGATAGTTTTTCTCTCCTCCTGGACAAGTCTTCAGTTCCCAAACAAAGCAGGAATTTCTTATTACTTAGCTGTACATAAATGTCTGACTTCTCTAAGGAAATGGAACTCAAATCGGCAGCTCTGTAGCTATCTTTCTTATAGCTATGTGCCCCAAGTCTTCCCTTTTTCTTAGTTAACTTGATTTCTCATCTTGCACTATAAGGGACCCCTATTTTTTTGATAAGACATTTAGCCCCAAAAAACTGAGTGGTCATGAATTGTTTCTTCAGGTAATAGATACCTGTAGAAGAATGGATGTGGGGCATTTGTTTATAACTGACTTTTTATAAGATGAATTTTCCAGAATATGTATTCATCAAGATATCCAAATTACTTGACTCTTGAGGATTTTTCGTTTGTGTCTTTTTCTTTTTAATCTGTTGAGGATTTGGAGAGTGGGGAAACATGGAGGATTTGCCATGACAGAAAGAAACTTCATTTAGGGAAATTTGATTTTTGAGAATACTGATTATATAGTAAATTTTTAATGAATGAATTTTAAGAGTGAATTAATGAAACCACATTTTTAAACAATAAGAAAAATTTTAAAACTGGTTAACTCAAATTTTTGTGGTTATTAAAGTGCTTCTGGACAGAGCTGCTAACACAGCTTATATTAGTTGTCTAGGGCTGCCATAACAATAGCCAAAACCTAGGTGGTTTAAAACAATAGAAATTTATTACCTTATGGTTCTGGAAGCTCGAAATCCAGAATTAAGGTTATCAGCAGGGCCTTGGTTTCTCTAACAATTCTAAGGGAGGATCCTTCCTTGTTTCTTTATAGCTTCTGGTGTTTGCCTACAATCCTTGGCGTTCCTTGACTTATAGATGCATCAGTCCAATCACAGCACATTCCCCATGTGTATCTTCACATCATCTTCCCTCTGCATGTATGTCTTCATGTCCAAATTTCTCTTTTTATAAGGACACTAGTCATACCAAATTAGGATCTGCCTTAATGACGTCATTTTAATTTGATTCCCCCCTGTAAGTAACACTGTTTCTAATGAACATCACATTCTGAGGTTCTGGGAGTTAGGACTTCACATACCACTTTGGGAGCTACAGTTTAACCCATAACATAGCTGAAGACCAGAGGGATAAATGGGAAAGGATAAACAATTAAATACTAGGGGGGAACTGGGATTAATTTTTTTTAATTGAGAAATTAAAATGTGTCTGCCTTCAACTAGTTACCGTATATGTGTTTTAAGGTAATGTAAATTCAGATATAGAAGTGTTACATTTCTGGAACCATGTAGTCCTTGGTCTAAAAAAGAGCATGTATGCACTTGGAGACAAAGTGCCTTTGGAATCCTTTCCTTGATATAGGTATGTAGTTTTTTATGTTTGGGGGAGTTATACCTTTAATTTTGTTTAGGTAGTAAACTTAACAGTTCTGGAATGAAAATCAGTATTTGTCATTGGCTGTAAATTTCTTGGACTGACCAATATTTATCAGTTAAAAAAATAAATGATAGTATTAACTCTTTCTCCAAATTCCACATGTGATGAATAGTCTAAGCCTAAACTTTTAGAATTTAAACATTTTGTCAGGGTGTTCTAGACACTAATTGAATAAACTTAGATAGGAAAATATATTTTCACTAATCTGGCAAAAATTAAATTTTAGCAGGCTCTAAGCAGAATAAATTTCCTGACAAAAGAAAAAGGAACTCTGCGGACTCAGATCTGAAAAGCACAAGAGAATCTATAATGCCAAAAGCTAAAGAGTCTTTCCTTGAGAAGCGTCCTGACGGACCACATCAAAGAGAGAAATTTATAAAACACATTGCACTGAAGACACCTGGTGATGTATTGCGCTTGGAAGATATATCCAAGGAACCGAGTGAAGAAGTGGATTGTTCCTCTGCAGGCTTGGCACCTTCAAATTCTGGCCACCATTCTTCCAGGAATAGTGACCAAGTCCATGTGGCAAGTACCAAAGAGACTAAGATGCAGAAACCTCACTTACCTTTACCTCAGGAAAAGTCTACAGCTAAAAAGTCTAGCAACCTTCAGAAAAATAAAACTGCTAGCTCTGTGGCATCAAAGGAGACAAAACTTCTACCTTTACTTTCCCATGTTCCAAGTGCTGGTTCCTCTCGGGTACCATTAAATTCTAAAAATTGCACTGTTTCAGTTCCTAAAAAAGATAAAGAGCGGTCCTCATCTAAAGAATGTTCTGGGCATTCTGCAGAGTCCTCCAAACACAAGGAACACAAAGCAAAGACTAATAAGGCTGATTCTAATGTTCCTTCAGGGAAAATTTCTGGGGGATCTTTGCATTCAGAAAATGGCACTCCTACAAAGTCTCCCCCAGCTGCTTTGGAAGTTGTGCCATGTATCCCAAGTCCTACAGCACCTTCAGATAAAACCCCTTCAGAAAAAGAGAGTTCAGGAAATTCCAATACAGGTAGCAATGCACTGAAAAGAAAACTAAGGGGTGATTTTGATAGTGATGAAGAAAGTTTAGGTTACAACCTAGACAGTGATGAGGAAGAGGAAACATTAAAACCACTGGAAGAAATAATGCCTTGGAACTTCAATCAGACTCCTGCATCTACAGGAAAGCCTCCTGTTCCTTCCAAGGGGCTTGGATCTCAGTCATCAGACTATACAGTAAGTAGTTCTATAACATTTATCTTTACTTGAAGAGGGAAAGATGGATTGATTAATGGAAGAGGAATAGAATGTTAGAACTTATTTTAAAATCCAGTATTTGTTATGACTCGTAATTGGTCTGCAACTGGTACAGTTTTTGTTTGATTAATGGGTTTCCCTTATCTTTAGTTTTATTACTGTAAATCAGTGGTCTCCAAACTTTTTTTGATCACACACACTTCTATTAGTAAAAAAAAATTTTGAGCATGCACCCCAATATATTTGTATACTTATAGATTAATACATGTATCACTATGTACCTTCTAAAGAATATGCAAAAACAATTTAAAGGAAGAAGAAAAAAAGTATTTTCCTATAGAATTTATGTAGAAGTTACTATAGACTAAGTTCTACAGAGTTTCTATAGAAGTTCCATATAAATAGAAGTTGTATTATTTTCTTCCTGCACCCCAATGGATCACCTTGCACACCCTCTGCTTTGGAGACCACTGCTGTAAATGAAGGTAGAGTGTAGAATGTTGTTAATTGTGGTGTGCAATTTTATTTATACAGTGCTTCATTCTATCTTGGGAATAAGCTGAATTAAATTCTAATATGTCTGTAAAATTTGGTGGGGAAGGTGTTAATGTTCATGGTAACACCTAAAAGTTAATAGTTTAATTCCACTAAAATAGAATTTAAAAATAAAGACAGGGTAGCCATGGAGCCCTTGGGTATTTACAGTCAGTTTCTAAGACTGGCAGGGTTTTTATAAGTAGCGCCTTTTCTTATAGATGGTAAAATCAAGTTGCCTGTAGTACAAGATACTAGATTTAAAGCATGATGGTGAAAATTCTTTTTTAAGAAAGGTATCCTCCTGGCCCAGGTTACTGAAATAGAAAATATTCTTTAGTATTCTGAGTAACTTAAAACATCCCAATTCTTTTACTAAGATATGTTATAAAGTATTCCTAAATTTTCTTCTTGTTTTAGGAACACGTTCATAGTGGAACCTATACAAATACTCTAGAGCGTCTAGTGAAGGAAATGGAAGACACACAAAGGTTAGTTAGTATTATGACTACCTGGCTAAATTTAAATACTGTTTCAGAAATAAGATGTTCTTGTTTATAGGCTGGATCAGAGGCTCCAGGTTTTTATGGTATGCCACATTAATTAATAATATAAATTTTTTTCTGCTTGTAACAACTAGTATCTAACTCAGGGATGTCAAACTCATTTTCACCAGGGGCCACATCAGCCTCGAGGTTGCCTTCAAAGGGCGGAATGTAATTTTAGGACTGTATAAATGTAACTATTCCTTAACTAGGGGCAAGGGGCAAGGAGCTCAACGCTGCCTCTGGGTAGAAGCAAGGTCCTGGGCCAGATAAAACAAGGTGTAGAGGGCTGGATTCGGCCTGAGGGCCTTGTGTTTACCACCTGTGATCTAATTGATAGCTGAAATTCTTGATCAAAAGCCTTAGTAGAATTTTCATTTTTTATTATGATAAAATAGATGTAAAATTTACCATTTTAATCACTTTTAAATGTATGGTTCACTGGCACTAAGTACATTCACATTCTTGTGCAACCATCACCTCCATGTAGCTCCAGAACATTTTTTTCATCCTCCCTTACTGAAATTCCATATCCATTAACTTATAACTCCCCATTCTCCCCTCCCATGCCCTGGTACAACAGTCATTCTATCAGTACTTTCTCTATGAAATTGAGTAATCTAGATACCTCATGTAAATGGGATTATAAGCATTCGTCCTTTTGTGATTGACTTATTTCACTTAGCATGTCTTCAGGGTTCATCCATGTTGTAGCATGTGTCAGAATTCCCTTTTTAAGGCTGAATAATAGTCTATCATATATATATACCACATTTTGTTTATTCATCAGTGGACACTTGAGTTGCTTCTATTTTTTGGCTATTATAAATATTGCTGTTATGATCATGGCTGTACAAATATGCTTTCAAGTACCGACTTTCAATTTGGGATATATTATACCCAGAAGTGCAGTTGCTGGATCATATGGTAATTCTGTGCATCATTTTTTGAGGGCCTGCCGTACAGTTTAACATAGTGGCTACACCATTGTGCATTTCCACCAGCAGTACACAAGGGTACCAGTTTCTCCACATCTTTAGCAAGACTTGGTATTTTCTGTTATTTTTTATAATAACTATCCTAAGGAGTATGAAGTGGTATCTCATTATGGTTTTGATTTGCATTTCGCTAATGATGTTGAGCACCTTTTCATGTTCGTATTGGCATTTGTATAGCTTGTTTGGAGAAATGTTTATTCAAGGTTCTTTGCTGATTTTTTAATTAGATTGTTTGCGGCTTTTTGTTTGCACGGGTACAATTTTTTTTTTACATGTTTTTATGCCTGTTTAGTCCCAAGTTTTGACACCAGCATAACCAGACATGTTATTTCTACATTAAGCTATCATATTTTTAGGACTATAAAATGCACCGGACCATAAGACACACCTAGGTTTTAGAGGAAAATAGGAAAAAATTTTGAAGCAAAAAAATGTGGTAAAATATTTAATAACCCATGACCCTGCTCCACCACCGTGCCCCGCCACACTGAGCCAGGTACGCTGCATTCAGACTATAAGATACACCCCCCTTTCCCCCTCCCCAAATGGGGGGGAGTGCATCTTATAGTCTGAAAAATACGGTACTCTGTTGAGGAAGTTTAGTTATGAATGACACCTGACATGCACACACAGAGATATCAAAAAGTTTGAGGGTCACAGTAACCCTGATGAAATTTATGTAACTAGTTGCAAAATGCTTTTGCTAATGAGACGGGAAAAATATATCCCTTACTAGTTGAAGGAATATCCTTGAAATGAGCCCAGAGAGCTTCACTAAAAGCTCAACTGGCTTGAAGTTGTTATATCTGTGTCTTAAACTTGATAATTAAGTAGCTAGATATAGAATTTGCAGATCTTACTAGGTCAGAAGCGTTTCCCTTTCTGAATATAATTAAAGAAATTATTTCTATTATAAAATTGTTTAAATGTGTGGATTCATGTGATTTGTGATATGTCAAATATGGTGTTGCTTATTTAAAATTGAACATTGCACAGACCAAAGGCAGAGATGCTAGTTTGATCTGATAATTGACTGTTTCTTGTTGTAATAGAGCAGTACATTTATCCATCATTTACTGTTGTATTACACTCATCTACTTTGGGGCTGGAGTTGGGGATAAGGACTTCAGTTAAAACAACTTAATCTTGGTGAGTTATATAAGCAAGGAAGGACTTCAGAGCTAGACTCTGACTTTGAACCCCAGCTCCTCGCATTGTGAGCTTGAGTAAGTTAGTTTTTCTAACGTCGTTTTCCTCATGTATAAAATGGGTAATCATAAACTACCACATAGAGTTGTTGTGAGGGTTAAAAAGTTAATACATGAGTTCTTAGTACAGTGTATGTCACACAGCAAGTGCTTAGTAAGGGTTAGGTGTTGTGACAGTAATTATGATAACAATGATGATTACTGCTGCTAGAAAGCCTAGTTAACAATATCAGGTTGTTGATCTACTGGAAGTCAAATGAACATTAGATGCCTATCCAGGTGGCTCAGTTGGTTGGAACATTGCCCTATATACCAAAAGATTGTGGGTTCAATTCCCGGTCAGGGCACATATCTAGATTGCAGGTTCCATCCCCAGTCAGGGCATGTACAGGAGGCAGCCGATGGATGTTTCTCTCTCACATCAATGTTTCTCTTCCTCTCTCCCTCTCTGTCTTTCTCTAAAATCTATAAACATATTCTCAGGTGAGGATTCAAAACGAAAAAAAAATGAGCATGAGAGATTAAACATTAAATTAGTAATGTTTATTTTTGCCATTTTCCCTCCCCTTTTCTAAAGATTTGGACATCATTCTTGAAGTCCTAACTATAAAGTAACATTCAAGTTCTGTATGTTATGGAATACTCTTCTTTTTCTTTCTTTTTTTAATCTTCACACAAGGATATGTTTGTTTATTTGGGAGAGAGAGAGAAATTGATTGGTTGCCTCTTGTATGCACCCCAGCTGGGGATTGAATTTACAACCTAGGTACATACCCTGACCAGGGATTGAACCCACTACCTTTAGGTGCGCAGGATGACGTTCCAACCAACTGAGCAAGCTGGCCAGGGCTGTCATGGAATACTATTCTAATACCATACTGATAGCTGGGTAAAAGACTTAAGACCTAAGATAGATTTTTTGTGTTTAATGAAAATGATATATCCTATAACATACATTATGATGTATTTGAGAGATATGATTTTACCTGAAGTATAAACAAAGTTTGTCTTATAATAGTATACTTAATAAGAGTTTTTCTTGGTGCTACCTTTAGGCATAAGATAAAGATTGTTTTTATTTTTAGAGGCAACCATTTATTTTAATACTGTCTCAATTCTCAGACTAGATGAACTGCAGAAGCAACTGCAGGAAGACATAAGACAGGGCCGAGGCATTAAATCCCCAATCAGAATGGGAGATCAAGACAGTACAGATGATGAAGATGGCCTCTTAGAAGAGCACAGGTACACCCATTTTTCATGATGTATGCCCTATTAAGTTTATATATTTTTAAATTTTGTTTTTATAAAATGGGCAATTGATGGTATTTAGTTAGATAATCCACGATGAGTTTCTAATGATGGATTTGGAAGACAAATGTTAAGGCCATGTTAACATCATTTACCTTTTCTCCTGGTTGTTTCTTTTCACACATTTAGTGGCTTTGGACTGATGACTAGCAAAAAGTGTGAGGAGCAAAACACATGTTCTCATGTTAGAGTTCTAATCTGGGATTGACATAGGTCTTAAAAAAAGTTTGCTTTACACCCAACTTTTAAGCATAAAATTAGATACAGTATAACTGTTTGTTATTTAATGGCCTTTTCTAATTTCAGGGAATTTCTAAAGAAATTTTCAATTACAATTGATGCTATTCCTGATCACCATCCAGGTGAAGAAATATTTAATTTCTTCAATTCTGGAAAAATTTTCAATCAGTATACCTTGGATTTAAGAGACTCTGGTTTTATTGGACAAAGTGCTGTAGAGAAGCTTATTCTTAAGTAAGTAAAAAAGCAGACATTTTACTTTTTCACATATAAAAATTAAGATTCTGATGGATGTAATCTTCTAAAAGGTTAATTTCTGCTGTGACCAATCCAGTTTCTTAATCCTCTTTCTTACTACCATTACCCTTTGTGCTGTATTATTTAATTATAGAAAGCAGTGTGAGATAGTTGTTTGGTACATCATATACCTTTATTAGTTAGGATTAAGATCATTATGTAATAACAATGACTAAACAATGTCAAAATATCAGGGACTTAAATAAGAAATACATTTCTTTCTTATGTGAAAGAATTCAGGGTAGGAAGTCCAGGTCTGCTGTTTCACCATGTAATCTTTTTTCTCCACCATCCTTAGCATTTGGTTGCTTTAGTTGGTACTGGAGTTCTAGCCTTTACATTCAAGTTTCCAGAAATCCCACATAGCATTTCTACTTAGGGTTAGTTGCGTAGAACTTAGTTAGCATGGCCATACCTACTACAAGGAAGGCTGGAGAGTGATTTTTTTTTTTTTTTTTTTTAAGAATTCTGAGGGTTTTGTTTTGTTTTTTAAATTTTCTCTTTAGACACAGGGGAAGACAGGGAGAGAAACATCAATGTGTGGTTATCTCTCTTGTGCCCCCTACTCGGGACCTGGCCCACAACCCAGGCATGTGCCTTGACTAGGAATCGAACCACTGACCCTTTGGTTTGCAGGCCGGTGCTCAATCCACTGAGCCACACCAGCCAGGGCGGAGTGATTTTAATTTCAGGCAGCCAGTGCACCCAGCTAAAAATCAGGGTTCAGTTACCAAGAGGAAATGCAAACATAGATATTGGGATAGGTAACTAGCAATCTCTCACATTACCCCAGAGCTAATTTCTCTCAGTGCGTGATATCTCAGATCCAGAAAAATCACATTAATTCTGAGTTTTATGGAAGTACAGACTCCAGCTGGCAAAAACAGACAGTGCCCTGAGACTTGACAGGCTCTCCTCCTTATCAACACTGCCAATAGACAACTTTAGGCCCTTCATTGAATTTCTTTTATAAGTAACTCATCCTTATTGGGGTAGAATCCACCTAAGAATGGACTTAGGATGATTTGCTTGTTCATTTCCCAAATTACGTCAGAATTTGGTGATAGAAGTTTCTTGTCAACAGTCCCACTGATTTTACTTTATTTTTTCAGATCAGGAAAGACAGATCAGATTTTTTTGACAACACAAGGCTTCCTTACCTCTGCTTATCACTATGTCCAGTGTCCTGTACCTGTGTTAAAGTGGCTATTTCGGGTAAGAGAAATGTGTGGGGATTATAGTTGCCGCCTACTGTATTTCCCAGTCAAAAGCAAACTTAAAATATAATCTTATTTGCACATTACTAAAAAATACTAATATAGCACATCAAACCCATGATTTAAGTGGATACAAATGAGGCAAAAGAATCAATGTAGCTCTGACCAGTGTGGCTCAGTTGGGCATTGTCCCGCAAAGCAAAAGGTCATCCGTTTGATTCCCAGTCAGGGCACATGCCTGGATTGCAGGTTTGGTCCTTGGTTGAGATACAAACCTTTGGATTGATGTTTGTTTCTCTACCTCTCTTTCCTTCTAATGGTGAATAAGTAGAATCTTTTTTTTTTTTTCTTTTTTAAGGAAAAAAGAATAGGTGTAAAGAAATTATAAAGAAAATACTAATGCAGGTAGTGTGCAGGATAGTCAGTAACGTTAGTTGTACCTGAAACATTTCATCACATTGGTAAGTCATTGCTATACTTAGTTTCAGAAGAGGTCTTCTAATGCTTACATATGTTGCAGGGGTTACCATTTTTCCCCATTTTAATGGAGGTTCCTGCATACATTTTTAGGATTTGACTTGTATACTGATATTTAACTATTCATATATATTTTTAAAGATTTATTTATTTATTTTAAGAGAGAGGGGAAGGAGAAAGAGAGGGAGAGAAACATCAATATGTGGTTGCCTCTCAAGCACCCCCTACTGGGGACCTGGCTTGCAACCCAGGCATGTGCCCTGACTGGGAATCGAACCAGCCACCCTTTGATTTATAGGCCCACGCTCAAATCACTGAGCTACACCAGCCAGGGCTATTCATATATTTTTTATGCAACTCTAAGAGAATGTTTCTCCTCCTCATTTGTATTTAACTCTTAAATGTACTTAAAATAATTATCTTAATTTTTGTATTATTTATATGGTATCTTTATAAATATCAGTGGTATCAGACTCTAACTATTATATGTGAAGTGAGAAGTGGGACAAACGTGGAGTTTCTATTCTGGGTTTAAGATAGCATTTCAAAGAATCTTATATTTGGCAAGAACTAGCTATTCCAATATAGCCTTTTATTCATTTTTTCATAAACCTGGCAATTCTGAGTGCCAGCTCTGCCAGACACTGGGGAGAAGAGCAATGAAAAAAAAATCAGTGTCTCTGATCTCATGAATCCCACATTCTAGTACAGAAGAGACAGACAATAAATGTGTGTGCACATTTATACATATATTAGATCAGATGTTAAGTGCTTGAAGAAAAAGTAAGGAAGATACAGAGAATATCAGGGTGGGAAGGAAAGTTTGCTTTATATATATGGTATCAGTAAGGCCTTACTGATAAGGTGAGGTTTGAGAAAAGACTTGAAGAAAGTGATGGAATGAGCTTTGCCACTATGTGGGAGAAGAGCATTTTAGGCAAAGACATCAACAGGTGGTGTAGGCTATGGAGCAGAAGCATTTGCTTCCAGTAACTACTTGTAATTTTTTAACAGTCCTAATTAAAAAGTGGCCTCCCTACAGTTTTTAATCTAGTGATACTAATTATCTTTTCTATAGCTTCCCAGAATATGCCTCATCTGACTGTAAAGACAGATTATTTTTATTTTTATTTATTGATTTTTAGAGGAAAGGAGAGAGAGAAACACAAGTTTGTTGTTCCACTTATTTATGCATTCATTGGTTGATTCTTGTATGTGCCCTGACTAGGGATTGAACCTGCAACTTTGGTGTACTGGGGACAACACTCAAACCAACTGAGCTACCTGACCAGGGCCCTTCAGTTTTTTTTTTAAACAATTATCATGACCCTCATCTCTTCCCCCCCTAAACATTCTGTATTCATTAAATTTCCAGTCTCTTTATTGACCATCCTTCTGATAGATCTTTAGCTTGTATCACTCCTAAAGTGCTTTTCCCCTCCCCACATATGCTTCAGATAAGGTCTTTTTACCAGCAGTTTCTAGCAAGATTCTACTCCACCCACATATTTCTGTTTATTAAGATTCAGAATTTCATTTGCTGAATCATAATAATCGCAATAATCGTAATAATTCATTTGCCGAATCATCCGTTCTCACAACAGGGCTCATTATTCTCTAATATCTTTTCTTAAACTTACAAGTAAGACTTTGCAATCATCTGTATTAAGTTTCCTCTTCTTGATGTGAGCCCCTGATTATGGCCTTTAAACCCCTAATGATGGCCTGGCTGGTGTAGCTTAGTGGTTTGAGTGCCAGCTTGTGAACCAAAAGGTTACCAGTTTCATTCCCAGTCAGGGGACATGCCTGGGTTGCAGACCAGGTCCCCAATTGGGGACGTGTGAGAGGCAACAATCTATGTTTCTCTCACACATTGATGTTTCTGCCCCTCTCTTTCTCCCTTCCTTCTCCTCTCTCTAAAAATAAATAAAATACTTTTTTAAAAAGCCCTAATGATGGCATTCAAGCATATCTTTGTGCATACAGTTTATTTTATTTTTTTATTATATTTTTTCCACTACCATTTATCCCCCTTATATATAGCGCTCTTGTTAAGACGTTTTGCATAGTCTTCATATTTACTCTTTGAAAACCAAACTAGTAATCATTTGTTAAGCACTTTCTCTTTTTAAAATACTTCATCTCATTTCTCCTTTCCAATTCCAAATTTATTTTTTATGATGGGGAGACCAACTCACAATTTTTTTTGTATAAATGTCAAAATTTATTTTAATGCTGCAGTCCTAATTAATATTTCGTAAATTTAATTGTTAAAATGTTTTGCATCTTTGTGGTCTATATGTAGTAGACCAGAAAGACAGGTGTTTTTCTTTTCTGTTTTTTTTTCTCTCTTTTTTTTGTTCGTTTTGTCTTAACCATTTTCAGAGGGAATTCACGTTTGATTGTGAAGTGTTCAAGTAAAATGGAAAGGGTATTAAAATTAAAAAGAAGGCTGAACTCCCAGTTTCCAGGGGCTGTGTTTTCTGGATTGTTCTGTGTATATAGATTGCAGTATAACAATATAAATAAAATGTATGCTCTTTTATAACACTATTTCAGATGGCAATAAATTACTGAGTATTTTTATCTCAGTATAAATGTTATCCTTTTTAATGGCTTTTATAGTAATATTCCTTTGTAGTTCTATACCACTATTTATGTAACCCAATCCTAATTGGTAGATATTTGATTGTCATATACACTTCTTTATACACTTACTTAATTATTTCCAATTGCCCATCTCAGAATTCATCACCTCCACAACAAAATTGTTATCCAAAACTTGTCCAGTGTCCAACATGCCTTTGAATGGTGCTGCCCCCTAGTGGCAGAGCATTACAGCACAAACATCATAGCAAAGATTTATTCACATAGGATGATTTGGAAATGATACAAGCTGTTTGCCTGATTGAAGCCAGAGTTTGGGTTATTCCTTCTTATATTTTAGATTTAAATGTATTATAATCCATGGCGTGAAAGAGAAAGAGATAAATTATATTTTTCTCCATAAAACCACTTAAAAATTACTTTCAATATGACTTTTAAAAAGCATTTTTAAACTCAAGCTTTTATTCCCAAAGAATTATCTTATAAAATTATATTAATTATATGCCTCTGCATATAAATTTCTGTGTAAAAAGGCTGACTAGGTCAAAGTACAAGGACAATAACTTTGCATAAATATTACCAAATTATTTTTTTAAGATTTTATTTATTTATTTTTATAGAGAGGGGAACAGAGGGAGAAAGAGAGAGAAACATTGATATGTGAGATATACATCAACCAGTTGCCTCTAGCACTCCCCCTATTGGGGACCTGGCCTGCAACCCAGGCATGTCCCCTGACTGGGAATTGAACGAGCAACCTTTTGGTTCTCAGGTTGGTGCTCAGTTCCACTGAGCCACACCAGCCAGGGCACAAATTATTTTTTAAATTTTACTAAATTATACCCACACTGGCCATACTACCTCTTTCCTAGTATACTTGTGAACACTGTATTATCAATAGTCTTGATCTTTACCAATATTGAAGTCAACTAATGATGTCTTAATCACTTTCCTTTGTATTTCTTTGATTACTGGTGATATTAAACATCTTTCTACAAGTATATTGGAAGGAGGAATGGTGGGGGGAAATGGAGACAACCGTACTTGAACAACAAAAAATGTGGAAAAGTAAAATTTAAAAAACAAAAGTATATTGGTATATTAGTTCACATATTTGTGTCTTTTCAAACATTTTTACTAGTTTTTGGGTATGGCGTTTTGTTGTTTTTGTTTTTTTGCCTGTGAAGTAATCAAGCTAGTAGCCTTTTCCTCTATGATTTTGGAGTTTCATGACGTGGTATGAATTAGCAAAATTTTTTTATAGTTTTAAATGTTATATTTATCTTATTATAAAGGAAGTTATAAAAACAAACATGTTAGAATGAAAAATGCCCTGACTTCAGAATCAGACCTTGATTTAAATTCTAACTACTCATGTATTACATTGGGTAGAGTTAGTTAATAGTCTCTCTGAGCCTGTTTGCTCCTGTGTGTGATATATGACCACTTCATAAGGTTATTATAAATATTAAATGAAATGCCCATAAAACACCTGTATATGTGCCTGGCAAATAGTAAATGCTCATGTTTCCTTTTTTCTCTCTCAATACTCTATCATTTATCTATTTAGATGATGTCAGTTCATACAGACTGTATTGTGTCCGTGCAGATTTTAAGTACATTGATGGAAATAACAATTAGAAATGGTGAGTATATAATGGTGATTAGCAGTGTGAATTATTGGTTGCTATGTACATGATCTCTTTCATATTGTTAAAAATTAATATATTTGGGAATATAGGATAAGAAATTATTTTTGTAATCTAAATTCTTTAATAATGAAATGAAACTCTAATCAAAAATGAGTATCTGCATTTTTCTAGTTGCATTGAGAAAAGGGGTATAAGATGTTGCAAGTGGCAGCCTTTACCTAATATTTACCAAGTCATGGCTTACTGTTCTGGGTAAGTAGAAATAGTTGCAAGTTTATTTATTTAGTCAATTAATTTTAATTGGCTCTTGATGAGCAACAATATTATACTGATTTTGCACTGAGGAGATTGAAAGTGTCCACTGCAAAATTATAACAGTTGCTTTCTGTCCTTTGAAATCCCTTATAGTGAAAAAAGCATTGTGATCTAGCTGTCTTAGTTGTTTTGAGGACTGGAACAAATAGACACTGGAGATGGTAAAATCTTCCTGTGTTAACAGTAGTTGATACTTTATGATTGTTATTTCCAATTTTTTCAAAATGTGTTTCTTCCTCCTGAGTTACACCCTTTTATCCATCACTCTCAGATATTTTGTTCATAAATGTCATTTCTTTCATATTTATTTGAAAATTTGTAATTCATATATAATCATTCTAAATAACTCTATTGTTAACATACCAATACCAGCTGTCATTTCTATAAAATGATTATAATCATGTTTCAGATGCAGGCTATCACCTTGCAACTATGGGTTTGTGAACTCGGAATTTGAGATAAAATATTTTCTTCCGCCCTGGCTGTTGTGACTCAGTGGATTGAGTGCTGGCCTGCAAACCGAAAGGTCACCAGTTTGATTCCCAGTCAGGGCCCATTGCCTGGGTTGCCAGCCAGGTCCCCATTAAGGGTAATGAGAGAGGCAACCACACGTTGATGTTTCTCTCCCTCTCTTTCTCTTGCCCTTCCCCTCTCTCTAAAAATAAATAAATAAACTTAAAAAAAAAATGTTTCTTCTATTAACCAGATACCTTCAGTGATTCACCAGTTTGGCCCTGGATCCCATCATTGTCTGATATAGCAGCTGTGTTTTTCAATATGGGAATTGATTTTAGATTTTTGTTTCCTCTGGAGAATCTTCAGCCTGACTTTAATGAAGACAATCTAGTGTAAGTTTTCTTTTCACAGTTAATGCCAAAAATATTTTTTAAACAATTTTTATATAAGAATGGTTGATATTCATTTTTTTGATAAGTTTCATATCCATTCTTGATTTGGTTTAATTTCTCCAAGTAGAAATGGATCTTGAATTAGAAACATTCTTAACATCTGTCTTAATCTAAAGCCATGATCATGTGTAACAGGGAAAAAAATAGAAACTTTTAAATTCAAAAATGCAATAATAATATTTTAACTACTTTCTGTTTTGCTCTCCCTTTGTTCTAAACAAATTGATCTGCTTGCTGTTTCTCCACATTAGACATTGTTGCATTGGCTATTCCTCATGCTGATTTCTCATCCCCATTCTTAGTGTTTACCTGCCAGAATATTACCTGCCTCACTTACTGAAACATTATCTACAAGAGCAAAAGATAGTCCATCTGTTGGGGACAGGTCATGGTACATTAATAATAATCATCAAACTACTTAAACATATTGCTTACTATGTGCCAGGCATAGATCTAAGGGCATAATATATAGTACTTCATTTAATAATCACTGCAGCTATTAGATAGTATTTTCATTCCCATTTTACTGGTGAGGTACAGGAAGGTGAGTTAGGAACAAAAGGCTATTAAGTAAATTGCCTGAGGTTGTTCTGCTAGGAAGGGACACAGGACTACCAGACAGACATTTAAAAAATAAAGTTCTTCTCATATAGAAGTATCTCCATGATGTACATTAAGTGAAAAGAAAGATGTACACAACAGAGTATATAGTATGCTACTATTTGTATTAAAGGTGTGTGGAGGAGGGGAATATTCATATTTATTTGTATATACATAGAACATGTGGAACGAAGGACTAAATCTAGTAGTGATTGTGGGGAGGGGAAATGAATGGCTGAAGGTCTAGACTGGGAGGACAGTTCTTCACAGCATACTGTGCCTTGATACTTCCTGACTTTTTAACAACATGAAAGTATTATTTATTTAAGTTACCCAAGTAAGGCCCTGACCAGGTAGCTCAGTTGGTTAGAGCATAATCCCAATATGCCAAGGCTGCAGGTTCAATCCCAGGTCAGGGCGTATACAAGAATCAACCGATGAATGCATAAATAAATAGAACAAGTTAATCTCTTTCTCTCCACCTCTCCCCTGCTCAAATCAATAATTTTTTTAAAAAAACTTTTTTAAGAAATTAAGTTCCCTGGCTGGTGTGGCTTGTTGGATTGAGTGCCAGTCTGCAAACCCAAAGAGTCACCAGTTCAATTCCCAGTCAGGGCACATGGCTGGATTGCAGGCCAAGTCCCTAGTAGTGGGTGCATGAGAGGCATCCAGAATTGATGTTTCTGTCCTTCTCTTTCCCTTCCCCTCTTTCTCTAAAAATAAATAAATAAAATCTTGTTAAAAAAAGAAAAGAAATTAAAGATGAAAATATTACCTATCTTATGAAGGCCAAGTTCATGCGTCTCCTCTTTCATGAACCTTCACATACCTCAACCAAAATTGAGGTGCTTAGAATTGTTTCTTCATATTCCTGTGGTGGTTTCTTTAGGCCAGTCAAAAGGCCTTTAAATATTATGTGTTCTTTGTAGTCAGAGCCACCTTCTACATAGCTCTCAGACAGCAAGAGCAGTGAGGATAGTTCCTTAGAAGTATTTGTTCAAGGAAAAACTAATGCATAGAGATAGAGATTAAAATAGCATTTACCTGGAGTGAGAGATAGTGGGATAGCTTCCATGTGGCATGAAGGGACTTTTAGGGGTAATGAAAATATTCTATTTCTTGATTTGTATGGTAGTTACACTATATATATATGTATGAAAACTTAAAGTGGGTATATTCCTTGTATGTAAATTACACCTCAATAAAATATACATTTTTGTACGTTATTTCTTATAATAATAATATTGTACCTAATTTCATGTTTTTTTATTTACTTTTCAATAGTTCTGAAACACAAATGACATTGGGGGGGAATGGAAGTGAGGATTCATCTTGTAAGCCAATTTTTTCAACTCTTCCTGAAACCAACATTTTAAATGTGGTTAAGGTAGGAAGAAACTCTTTTTTATGTCTTTAGCTCAGAGCTAAAACCATTTAGTTTTGTGGTTAATGGTTTTAAAACAAAACCACTAGTGTTTTACTATGTGATTAACAGTCTCTGAAATTTCTTAGCAATAATCTTGTTTTAAAGGTTATGTTTGGCCCTGGCTGGTGTGGCTGGCTCAGTGGATTGAGTGCCAGCTGCAAACCAAAGGGTCGTTGGTTCTATCCCAGTCAGGGCATGTGCCTGGGTTTCGTGCCAGGTCCCCAATGTGGGGCGTGGGGCACATGAAAGGCAACCACACATTGATGTTTCTCTCCCTCTTTCACCCTCCCATCCCCTCTCTCTAAAAATAAATAAAATCTTCAAAAAAAATAAAAATAGAGGTTATGTTTGCTGTTTTTATTTTTGTTTTAATATTAGGAGTGAAAGAGATCTTTAGATGAGAGTATGTATTTAAAATAGTTGGAGGAATACTTTACAAAGAAGCTTTTTGAAACTAATGTTTTTCAAACCAATAATTTTTTAGAATTAATATGTATGAAGAAAAATATTACAGTACAACTCAGTGACTAAGAATAAGAATAACCGTTAAAACATTTTTAGTGGCTGGATCAAATCAATGATACTGAGCTGTTAGGAAGAAAATCTTGAGAGTCTTCCAGCCAAGATGGAGGCGTAGGTAGACACACTGTGTCTCCTTGCACAACCAAAAGGACAACAAATTTAAAAACAAAACACCAGAACTGACAGAAAATTGAACTGTATGGAAATCCAACAACCAAGGAGTTAAGAAACATTCATCCAAACCAGTAGGAGGGGCGGAGCCGGGCAGAGAGGAATTGCAACAAGGCAGCGGCTGGCAGACCTGGTAAGGCAGGCGGTGCTCGTGGAGCAGGCGGTCCCACACTGGCCTGCAGATAAACTGGGAGGAACAACTGGGGAGCGAGACAGAGCTCTCAACCCAGAGTTTCAGTGCAGGGAAATAAGCCTCAAACCTCTGAAGACACCTGTGGGGGGTGAGGTGGCAGCAAGAGAAACTCCCAGCCTTACAGGAGAGTTTGTTGCAGAGACTCACAGGGTCCTAGAATGTATACAAACCCACACACCCAGGAATCAGCACCAGAAGGACCTGATTTGATTGTGGGTAGCAGGGGAAGTGACTAAAAACCAGCAGAGAGCGGAGCAAGCGGCACTGTTCCCTCTCAGACCCCTCCCCCACATACAGCATCACAACCACGTGGGTTGCCCCACCCTGGATAACACTTAAGGCTCTGCCCCTTACTATGTAACAGGCATGCCAAGAAAAAAGAATGGCCCAAATGAAAGAACAGATGTAAGCTGCAGAAAAAATACAACTAAGCGATGAAGAGATACTAACCTATCTTATACACAGTTCAAAACACTGGTAATCAGGATGCTCGCAGAATTCGTTGAATATGGTCACAAATTAGATGAAAAAAATGAAGCCTATGCTAAGTGAAATAAAGGAAAATGTACAGGGAACCAACAGCAACAGGAAGGAAACTGGGACTCAAATCAATGGTGTGGACCAGAACAAAAGAAACATTCAACCAGAACAGAATGAAGAAACAAGAATTCAGAAAAAGAAGGAGAGTTTTAGGAACTTCCAGGGCATCTTTAAACGTTCCAACATCCAAATTATAGGGGTACCAGAAGGGGAAGAAGAGCAACAAGTGGAAATCTTATTTGAACAAATAATAAAGGAGAGCTTCCCCAATCTGGCAAAGGAAAGAGACTTCCAGGAAGCTCAGAGAGTCCCAAAGAAGTTGGACCCAAGGAGGAACACACCCAAGGCACCTCATAATTACATTAGCCAAGATTAAAAATAAAGAGAGAATCCTAGAAGCAGCAAGAGAAAAGGAGGCAGTTACCTACAAAGGAGTTCCCATCAGACTGTCAGCTGATTTCTCAAGAGACCTTCCAGGCAAGAAGGGACTGGAAAGAAGTATTCCAAGTCATGAAAGGCAAGGACCTACAGCTTTCATTTAGAATGGAAGGGCAGATAAAGTGTTTCTTAGATAAGGTCAAGTTAAAGGAGTTCATCATCACCAAGCCCTTATTATATGAAATGTTAAAGGGACTTATCTAAGAAAAAGAATATAAAAAATATGAACAGTAAAATGATGACAAACTCACAGTTACTAACGACCACACCTGAAACAAAAACAAAGCAAACACTTAGAACAGGAACAGAACCACAGAAATAGAGATCACATGGAGGGTTTATCAGAGGGAGAGGGGGAAAGGTACAGATAACAAGTAGCATAGATGGTAGATAGAAAATAGATGGGGAGGTTAAGAATAGTATGGGAAATGTAGAAGCCAAAGAAGAGCCACAGACATGAAGTAAAGGAGGGGGAATGTGGGTGGGAGGGGGTGTGCTCGGTGGAGGGGAATGAAGGGGGGGAAGCAGGGGGAAATGGGACAACTGTAATAGCATAATCAATAAAATGTTTTAAAAACTTGAAAACTAGAATAACATGCTTGTTCTATGAGTATTTCTTGCTTTTTTCTAGATGACTGATTTTTTTACATAATTTTTCTTTGCATTTTTCATTTAACAGTTTTTATTTTAAACTCTTCAAATAAAATACATTTCAGGTTGCTTTGTCTCTGCATTTGTGTCAAAGTTTCTAGGCTTATGTACATCTATACATCCAGAAGGTTACCAGGATCGTGAAATAATGTTGCTGATTTTAATGTTGTTTAAAATGAGTTTGGAAAAACAGCTGAAGCAGATTCCACTAGTGGACTTTCAGAGCCTCCTGATAAACCTGATGAAAAACATCAGAGATTGGAACACAAAGGTAACATTACTTAAAACTTTAGTATTGGTTTTCTTATATAACATTACAGTTTGACTTTCATAGTGCATGCAGAACAGTTTCTAAGCTCAATTAAGATCTTCAGCAGATGAAAAATAAACTGAGGAGGGGAGTGTCTCTGCTGGAACTGTATTTAAATTCATTAAGATAGAATCTTCTCTAAAACTGCAACCATTTAGTCCATCAAAAAAAAATTTATTTCATTGGGGAGTTACTGTGGGCCAAGCATTAATGTAGAGGCTAGAAATACATCTGGGAAAAAGACAAAGCCCTTAACCTCATGGCAGTTTTACCCTAGTCAGAGGGTTATATAATAAACTAAATGTAGATTATAATATTATGTCAAGTATAATAGGGCTAGAAATGAAAAAATAAAACAGGACATGGGTAAAGAGAGTAGCAAGGCAAAGGATGCTCTAGTTCAGATGAGGGTCTACAGCCATACCACCCTGAACGTTCCTGATCTCGTCAGGTGAGGCAGTCAAGGAAGGCCTTTCTAAAGTGACCTTTGAACAGGACCTAAAAGAAATGATGGAGTGAGTCACACATGCAAGAATTTAAGTTGAACTTCTGCAACCATTGAGGCTAAACATGTATAACTTTTTTCAGATTTTTAAGTTATATTTTTCAACCTTTTTTAGTAAGAAAATTCAAATAAGAGCAGAAATAGAGGAAAGACTAATGAACCCCTACCTACCTATCACTCAGCTTCATAATTATCAAGACATAATCCGTTACCCTCATCCCATGTTTCTTTCCTCTACTCAGAGATTTTGAAGCAATTCTTTTAGACTTTAAATACTGGAATAGCTGAAGATCCTTTAAAATGCAAGAAATCTCAGGTCCAGGAAGATACATGGTCTTGTGCAACTCTTATTTTACACCTTTGGAAACTGGTATTTGTATTTAAGCCACTTTATTCTTCCTAAAAGGAATATTAATATTTAAGTATGTATAGATAATATGTAGCACAAAACATGAAAGCTAAGTGAAATTCTGATAAATGTACCTGTTTAGTCTGTTCTAGAGTTTAAGATAAAATTGAGTCTGTATACTGTGTATGTTTTAATAGGTACTAGAATCCATGCTGTTTCTAAAAATAAGTGTTCTTTTTGTAAGAATGCTCTCATATTATGGCCAGATCATTGTGGATGATCTGTTGGATGTTTGATTCCACTCACCTGTCTGAGAAATCTTAACTTGTTTTTTGTTCTCAGGTGCCTGAACTCTGTCTGGCCATAAATGAACTCTCCAGTCATCCGCACAACCTTCTGTGGTTGGTACAGCTAGTCCCTAACTGGACATCACGTGGAAGGTATTGAAAAGTGAGAATTAAACATTAAGAAAAATGTACAGTGTTTACATTTATTAAGTGCTTTTGGGTCCTTTATTTCCTTTCATCATTCCTTGAATGTTAGATCAGTCTTTTATTTCATATTCAGCTGTGGGAAAAGACATTGACAGCCTGATTCTGATACTTAGATCATTTTATACTACGACTTTTAATTTTATCTAATAACTTAATCGAGATGGCACATGCCATAAAAATGACTAAATTAGTTTGGTTTTTGTTGTTGTTGTTGTTGTTTGTAAAAAGAAATTATGGCAATAAAGTACATTTTCTAGCAATAAATCAGTATGATCAAAGATAAATGCTTTCAACAATTTGCCTGAACCTCAGGGCAACTCTTTACATGAAAATTTTACTATTTTAGTATAGGAAATGGAGGAGCCAAAAAACTTACATGTATGACCCATGGACATGAACTAAGTGAGAGGAATGCTGGTGGGAGGGGGGCTGGGCTGCAGGGCAGACGGGAATAAAGGGGAGGAAAAAAATGGGACAACTATAATAGCATAATCAATAAAATATATTTTTGAAAAATGAAATTTTACTATTCTATTAAACCTTATATTTTTCTGTACAGCCTTCTTTTAAAACATTAGCTCTATTTTCAAGTAGCAGGACTAGAAGAACTCCTTTTGGCTCATTCATCTGCTTCTCAAGTAATGTTGATTAAAATACATTCTAAAATTCTAATTCCAGGCAGCTGAGACAGTGCCTCAGCCTAGTGATTATTTCAAAGCTTTTGGATGAGAAACATGAAGATATCCCTAACGCCAGTAATCTGCAGGTATACATAACATTTTTAGTTTCTTTTAATAAATGGAAGAGGTGGTCAGGTTAGGGAAAATTGATGGATTCTGAGTCAGAAGTCCTGAGGTTAGATCATGACTCTCAGACATAATACTATTCATGTAATCTTTAGAATGATACTGAACTAATGATATTCAGTTACTTCCTCTGTGAAATAGAGATGGTATCACATATCCTCTACCATCTTCATAGAATTGGTGTGGACATTTAGATGAATTAATGTATAAAAACTGGGGAAATCATAATATGCTAAATGTGACATAATTTATGAAATTTGTTCACATTTTTAAGATTTGCAATTTTATCACAAGATAAGAGCACCCAGTCAGTGTGGGTCAGTTGGTTAGGCATCGTACTGCAGAGCTGAAGATCATCAGTTTGATTCATGGTCAGGGTACATGCCCAGGTTGCAGGTTTGTTCCCTAGTCAGGGCATGAGGCAACCAAAGATTCTCTCTCACACTGATGTTTCTCTCCCTCTCTAGCAGTAAATCAGTATGATCAGAGGAGAGGAGAAACCCTCCCTCTCCACTCTCCAGAATCAATAAAAGAATTTTAAAAGATTAGAAATTGCAAAACTATTGTACATTAATTGCATCTTCTGCCTGTTTTAATATTAAATAGTCTTTAAATTGTATAGCCTAAAATGCGGTTGCCCTTCAGTACTTGTCCAGTAGTAAATATAGCAGGTATATATATGAGTGTGTATAAACATGTGCTATGCAAGTGCCACTCCAAGAAGTCCTGAAGGCTTTTTTCAAACATTCATAGCGCTAACGGGGCTACTTATAATTGTATTTGGAAACTCGACATAGAACCTGATCTACATGTAGTATTGTTTGAATTGGGGTTTAGTACAAGATACTCAACTAGGTATTTTTAAAAAATGAATTAGAGATTCTGCCCTTGAAAATATAACCTAGTGGTTGAAACAAAGTAAATCAACCATTGTGGTACAGTGTAGTAAAAGCAGTGATAAAAGTAAGCACAAGGTGCTGTGGGACAGAGATTGAAAGAGCTGGTTTCTGCTTTAGTGGAGTTGAGGTAGATTTGATGCCAGATAAATGGGGACCCACTCCTGAGTCACCAGGGTCATTATCAAATAGCTCTCAATCCTTTCAGTGATATTTACTGCCATCGAAAGAGTATTCTTTTCAGAATTCAGTGACTTCTATTCACAGGGAGATTCAATTTTGCTGACTTTCAAATAATTTTACAGAAAAAGCACTCTCTTTGACCTCTATCATAATGTCATTTGGTCTCCTCTCTAAGCTTTTATCCTCAATTACAAGTACTAAATGTTTAAAATCCCTTTTAAGCAATTGAGGACTTTGAAGTAAAGGAGAAATGGATATCACTGGCCTATAAGGAAAGCTACAAAGGGGCAAAATTAGAGAAGGCAAATGAACAGAGAACACACTGAAGAAAAGTAGCCTAAAAAGAACTGTATTGCTTAGTATTATTCAATATCTCTCTTTTGATAGATATCAGTCTTATATCGTTATCTTGTGCAAATGAAGCCTTCTGATTTGTTGAAGAAAATGGTCTTGAAGAAAAGAGCTGAACAACCAAATGGCACCATTGATGACAGTCTTCATTTGGAACTTGAAAAGCAGGTACCCAAAGCTAGGTCATCTCAAAAGAGTGTATAAGAGCATAACTAATGCCACCTTTCTACCCATAGGCTGCTATTATAGCATAGGCATTTAGAGGCAATTATAATGTTTTTTTAATTGCTATCATAAAATTCTTTAGTAAACTTAAGAGTTGAGAATTGAGGTGAAAAGACAGTTATTGGTAATTTAATACTGGGAGTATATTTTTGTAGCCTTTTATTTGCGCAGTCATGAGGTAGAAGGAGTGCCCTTGAGTTAGAAATCTGAAAGCCTAGGTTAAATGCATGCCTTTTCCTGCTTACTAACTTGGTTAACTTTAGCAAATCCTTAATCCTTCCTGGGCAGCTTTCCTAGTATATACTAGGATAATATCTGTGCTTGTTAATTTCATGGGTGTTCGTTTTATTTGTTTCTCAATAGGCATATTACCTGACCTACATTCTTCTTCATTTAGTTGGTGAAGTTAGTTGTTCTCATTCTTTTTCTTCTGGACAACGGGTAAGTAGTTTTTAGTAGTTTTTGTTTTTAGTATCACTACTGATGGAATGAATGAATGTCCTTTTTAGATTTTATTAAATTTATTGGGTGACATTGGTTAATAAGTTTATGTCATAGAAGTCTTAAGTGCACAGTTCTGTAATACATCATCTGCATATTGCATTGTGTGTTCCCCACCCAAAGTCAAGTCTCCTCCTGTCACTATATATTGGACCCTCTTTACCTTCTTCTATCTCCCTCCACCTTCCTTCCCCTCTAGTAGCCACCATACTGTTGCCTGTGTCTATGAGTTTTTTGTTTTGTTTATTTATTTGTTGCTTTCTGTTTTATATCTCACATGAATGAAATCATATGGTTCTTGTTCTTTTCTGTCTGACTTACTTCACTTAGCATATACTCTCAAGATCTATCTGTGTTGTCACAAATGGCAGTATTTCATCTTTTCTTATGGCCGAGTAGTATTTCATTGTATATGTGTCCCACATCAAGGACACTTAGGTTGTCCCCACATCTTGGTCACTGTGAATAATGCTTCAGTGAATGTAGGGCTGTATATATCTTTACAAATGTGTGTTCTCAGATTTTTCAGGTAGATACCCAAAAGAGGGATTGCTTGGTCATATGGTAGCTCTATTTTGACTTTTTGAGGAACCTCCATACTGTTTTCCATAGTGTCTGAACTAATTTATGAACATTCTTTATATAGGGGAAAATTTAATAAAAGTTAACTTTGAATTTGCTATACAGCAGCAATTTTCAACCTTTTTCATCTCACGACACACATAAGCTAATTAACTAAAATTCTGTGGCATACCAAAAAACATTTTTTGCCAATCTGGCAAAAAAGAAATGTACAATTTTAACTCATTCACACAGGACAGCTATTGTAGTGTTGGCTGTTGTCGTTATTTTATTTGACAACCTAAAGGAACGGAGGTCAGTGCCCCTGACTCAACAGTCAGGTATCACATGTTTTAAAAATTTGCGGCACACCAGTTGAAATTACTGCTTTAAGATATTAGCCCTTCTGCCTAAAAACTGTATTATTTTAAAACCTTTGCTGATGAACATTACATTTTTTGTTATTACCCACAATACTAACATGATTATCCTTATTTATATATCTCTATCAACCTATGTAAACATTTCTATAGGGTAAATTCCTAGAGGTAGAATTGCTAGATCAAAGGTTATAAAATTTATAAATTTTAATTATTGTTTCTCTCTCACATCAATGTTCGTCTTCTCCCTCTCTGCCCCATCCCCTGCCCCATCCTCTCTCTCTAAAATCAATGAATGTATCCGCTGATGAGGATTAAAATTTTCTTTAATTATTTAAAAATAGCTGTTATCACATTTCTCTCCCCAAAAGTACCCACTTACATTCTTACCTTAATATATGCAATCTTGGTCTATGTAAGAGAGTGACTCTTTTGGACTATACACTTCTAAAACTTAAAACTTAATTTTTTAAGGAACTAGTATTAAAGTAATTTATAGAGAAAAAATAGGTTAGCTGTTATTTGAATATTTCATGAGAAAATGTGTTAAAGAAAGGCCTCTTTGAATCTTGGAGCATTATATCAGTCTAAGTTCTAGGGTTAATTTCCATTAATGTGCTTCAATATGTAGCAAAAACAGCTTTTATTTTTTGTATATATTTTTTACATTAACAATAAGCCATACCAGTCTTATTGTCCTGGCAGTTACTACTTTCAATGGTATGACTACTATTATGTTGGATAGTTAATTTAGAAATTGCTAACAGGAGAATGGTAGATTTTTAAATGCTTTTTAGTTCTAGTAATTTGTAGGGCTTCAGAGTGGTTTTCATTCCTTGCATTTGTTTTGCATAGAAACACTTCGTGCACCTCTGTGGGGCTTTGGAAAAGCATGTTAAGTGTGATATTAGGGAAGATGCAAGACTGTTTTATAGAACTAAGGTAAGTGTGTGTTTTACTTTTTTGTTTGTTTTTAATATTGGTTACATTAAATTTGAGAAATAGAAGCATATAAGGCTCTCTTCAGAAAAAAAGAACATATAAGATTAGAAATACGATTTTCTCCTTTAATAACAGAAATCAGTGTCTACTAAGTACTTCTAGCTAGATTGAAAATGAAAGGAAAAACATCTTAAAGCAGATACATTTTTAAATTTTATTATGCTTTCTATTCTGAAACTCCTGGCACCTAAGGAGAAAAATTCTTCCACTACTAATGAAACTTATGTACAAGTTAAGACCTTCATGCTTAAGTTAGCTTCAAGAATTAAAGCATTGTTTAAATAAATATATATAAGTTTTAAAACAATGGTTATAAAATTTTGTGATAGTTAAAAATCTGTTTTGTTCATAGAGAAGAAATAGGCAAGGTGTTATTCTTTAAATATCCCACTAGAGAATGTGTTAGAGGAAGCACTCTTCAAATCCCTGAGTCCTCTACGTCATCCAGTCTGAGCTCAAGGATGGAAATGATTCAGCAATGAGCTTGCTCAACTTTTTTCTTAAGGGTTTAGTGTGTTCGAACAATAGAAAAGGTAAGTACAATATCTGAGTATAGAGTTAGGAAAACAGTTTTAAAAACATTTTTTTCTAAGGATTTAATTATTCCAAATTATCTTTTAGCTTTTGTAATGTAAAGCTGACTTCTTTTGTCCCTATGTTTGGATAGACATTGAATGTAAAGAATCAGCTTTGTAACTTTATATCTTACATTAATTGGCTGTAAAGATTAGTCCATTTGGATTTAGTATCTATATCTATTTTAGTAGATCTAAGTTAAATACAAAAATGAGCAGCTAATGAAGTATCTGGTTGCAGATTTTCAAATACATGTAGAGGATAGTTCTTTGCCTTAGAGTGGAAACCATAGTTTCAGAAGCGCATTCTTTTGAAAACTAACTAGAGTTACTGGCCCATAGAACTTGGTGGTAGTGGCTACTGCTGACAGACGTGCTCAAAGGAGACCACTCAAGGTTTTTGTTGCTTAAAGCCAGGAGCAGAGCATAGATTGGTGTCAGGGTTCCCCTTACTTAGAGTGGAGAACAACATAGAGGTCTATGGATATTGCTTAGGGGGTGGCCCTGCTGAAATAGTTGAGTTGCCTGCCTCTCTCCTCAGGCCTCTAGTAGAAAGGTGGTAATTGTTTGAAGAAACTGAATCTACTGAACTCTAAATGGAGAAAAAAGCAGACCTTGCAATTTACTTTATTAACTTAAAGTAGTTATAAAATTCCTGACTTACTTAAAACATTTTTCTCAGGCAGTTATATTCAAGAGCTAATTGAGAATCTGTAGAGTGGTAGGAAAGTTTGAATTTTACACAAAGATTTGTTAAACCTCCAAATGTCAGAATATACAGGGTATTTAAAGAAGATTCATCGTACTCTACAAACCTAGAGAGGTATAACAGTGAATTTTGGATCTTTTGATAATGTGGAAAGGAACTAATGAAAACCCTTCTTTGTGGCCTTGAGTCTTTCAAATAGAAGCTAGGAAGGCAGGTAACAGCCTATGCTTTGGCCCCTATAACAAAGGCTACCCTTTTCCTTCTGTATCTGAGTGTTCAAAAAGCCAGCAAGGTGAAAATATATGTGTCTTGAAGTAGAGAATATGTTGGGATTTTTTTAAGTATTTACTTATTCACTTTTAGAGAGAAGGGAAAGGAGGGAGAAAGAAAGGGAGAAAAACATTGATTGGTTGCCTCTCTCATGCCCCCAACCCGGGACTTGGCCCACAACCCAGGCATGTGCCCTGACTGGGACTCAAACCAGCAACCTTTTGGTTGGCAGGCCAGTGCTCAATCCACTGAGCCACACCAGCCAGGGTGAGAGTATGTTTTTCTGTATGATCTTTAGTAACTAATGGGAAAATGGATTCCTAAGCATTCAGTATTTTAGATTATGGTGATAAAGAAAAGTTGTATTAATTACTATGATTTTAAAGCCTCTCCAGAAAATGAGTAGTTTATTTTCCGTTTCTTGACAAAAATCAAATTGAGTTGTTGGGTGTGGGCCTGTCATAGTTACCAGATCTTTTGTAGAAAGCCTTAAATTGATTTTAGGTGAGGATGTTTTTAATCTGATTGCTTTTTCTCTATTTGGTATTTTTAAGGTAAAAGACTTGGTTGCCAGGATACATGGAAAATGGCAGGAAATAATCCAGAACTGTCGGCCTATTCAGGTGTCATTTTATTAAACAGTTGCATTTATTCTTAATAGTTTTGCTGAATGGTGTTTCTTCACATTGTTCGAAAAAAGTATGACAGAGCACTTGCTTCTAGATCTTAAGATAAACTGAAAACTCCAGTATAATAGTTTGTACTACTATAGTTTTTTGAGTATAATTTTTCTTTTATAGTTTTTGTTGGCTTCATATTCACTAATTTATGTTAACAGGTGGTTAAACCTGTTAACATAAATTTTAAAATGTTAAAAGCTCGTTTTAAAGCTCATTTTAAAATGTTAAACTGAATCAAGTAGGGGTTATTTCACAAGAAAAAAAAACGAGGTTGTCATTTTTCTTAACAGCTTGAGATAAAATTCACATATCATACATGTCACCCATTTAAAGTATACGGTGATTTTTTTGTATATACAGGCTCATGCAGCCATCACCACAATCTAATGTTAGAACATTTTTGACACTCCAAAAAAAGAAAAAATCCCACACCCATTAGCAGTCTCTCCCTATTCCCCAACTCACTGCACTCCTATCTCCATTCCGCCAAGTCCCAGGCAACTACAGACTTTCTGTCTGTGTAGATTTGCCTGTTCTTTATATTTCATGTAGATGAAATCATATAGTATGTTGTATTTTATGACTGGTTTCTTTCACGTAACAATGCTAACTGAATTCGTGTTGTAGCATGTATGTCCATTTTATTGCCAAATAATATTCCATTGTATGGTTATATCACATTTGATTTATCCGCTTATTAGATGGACATTCAAGTTGTTACCACTTCCTGACTATTACGAATAATGCTTTCATGAACATTTGTATACAGGTTTTTGTGTGAACATACATGTTTTCAAGTGAAAATATCTTGGGCATATACCTGGGAGTAGAATTGCTGGGTCATATGGTAATTCTATGTTAAATGTTTTGAGGAACCTCCAGACTGCTTTCCACAGTGGCTGCACCATTTTACATTCCCAACAGAATATTTGAGGTTTCTAATTTTTCTACATTCTTGTCACCTTCTTATCTGGGTTTTTGTTTTTGATTAAAGCCATAGTAGGGGGTTGGAAGTAGAATCCCACTGTGGTTTTAATTTGCATTTCCCTAATGACTGATAAGCACTTTTTTGTGTGCTTTTTAGCCATTCATGTAGCTTCTTTAGAGAAATGTCTATTCAAATTCTTTGTCCATTTTTTTAACTTAGGTTTTTATCTTTATTGTTTATTTGTAAGAATTCCCAAATGCTCTAAATACAAGTCTCTTACTAGGTTTAATTTGCAAATATTTTCTCCCATTCTGTATGTTATCTTTTTATTGTCATGATGGTATCATTTGTAGAACAAAAGTTTTTAATTATAATGAAGTCAGTTTATCTATTTTTTTTGTTTTGTCATGCTTTTGGTATCATGTCTAAGGAGACTTTGCTTAAGAGGGGCATTAAGTACCTGCTGTTAAGTTTGCCATCCTGGTAGTTTACAAGCGAACTGATCTGGGATTGTCTAAAATGATGCTTCTCAAATTTTAATGTGCATAAACATCAACAAGGAACTTGTTTAAATGCAGATTTTTATTTAGTAGGTCTGGAATGGGACCTGAGTTATTCTGCATTTCCACCAGGTTCTCAGATTAATGCCCATGCTGCTGATCCAGGGACCATATTTGCAGTCAATAGGACCTAGAAGTTGCTTATATTTTTTTTTAATCAAAGTAACAGGAACACTGAATATTAATTACAAAAGCAGTCTCACTATTCTATGACATTTTGACTTTTGCTGTTGGTGTCCTTCCTAAGATGTGCACGCCATTTTAGAGAAGTCTTTAAGACCTCTTAAGGTAATGTTTTGTTGTTGTTTCTAGCCTCAGTAGACCTTTTTCCAGGCTGGCCATCTTAGTTGATGTGGCATTAAAGTAGAAAAGAATTTAAAACTAAAACTTTCTATTAGCTTAACAGTTTTACTTAAATCTTCTTAAATATGATTCTCTATGTGTTTGTTGATGAAGAGAAAACATCTTGTACTTATTTTATACTTTTTAATTGTTAGACCACAAAATGTGAAACTTGAATCTGATTACTATAAATTTTCATAAAATATAAAGTTGTTGTTTTTTGTTTTTTGTTTTTTTTTACTTTCATTGCCAAAGTCCATTGTCTGATGAAGGGACATTTTATAAAGATTATTCATAATTTGTATTTTCTTTATCCTGTTTTTTTCCCCCCTTCTGTTTTCTAGGGGCAGCTTCATGACTTCTGGGTACCGGATTCTTAACAGGAGTTGAGCAATAGCAAAAATAAGAATCAAGAAAAGTTCAATGAGAGCCTTTCCTAGAGGAGTAGAAGCGCTTACTACAAAAACCAGTGGAATGCTAAGAAAATGTGCAGCAAGTGTGCCACTTGAGTATCTAGTATGAAGCTGGTAATAAAGAAATTGCCGCCCTGGCTGGTGTGGCTCAGTGGATTGAGCGCCAGACTGCAAACCGAAAGGTCGCTAATTCGATTCCCAGTCAGGGCCCGTGCCTGGGTCGGAGGCCAGGGCCCCAGTTCTCGCACGTTGATATTTTTCTCCCTCTCTTTCTTCCTCCCTTCCCCTCTCTCTAAAGGTTTTCTCTTTTTTAAAAAAGGAAAAAAAAACTGCCATTTCTGAAGCAGATATGAACAATTTGCTTAATTAAGGTAATTGGCCTTTTTAAAAGAGCAGAATCCTATAACAGACAGGAAGTGTAGAAGCAGCTAATAGTTGCATGTCTAACTTGCCCCATTAACTCTGCTGTTAAATTATAAACCTGTTATCTTTTTTTTTCCTTTGTATTTGTGGCACTTGGATGAATAACCACAGAAAATATGTGAGAAAAGATTTGGACCAATGTGAGGAGTTAAACATGGAAACCAAGACCAAGTTCCAGTTGGTTTTAATTTTCCCTTTTAGTCATTTTAAGACTCAATGGAAAAACTCACAATTGAGTTTAGTAACAAAAAGGATAAATCTCTTCTGTAACTCCTGTAAATCATGGGGAGGGTTCAATCCATGCATTTCCTTCACTATTCAAGATTATAAATCCGTTAGATTTTTTAAATACATTTAAACAAACAGTTGAGAAACAGAAGGTATATTGTCAGATCCCCTTAAGGGGAAGAGGTTAAGCTACAAAATAGTGGCTCTGTTTTCATGCCAAAATATGCAGTTTGTTTTTAATTTCTAGTGCATTTTTTAAAATACTGGTTAAATCATAGAATTCTGGCCCCTTAGTAGCCATATTATAGAAGTCTGTATTGTAAAAGCTTAAAAATCTGGACAGGTTTCCAGAAACCTTATTTTCATGAGTGTATAACCTTGGCAGAGACGTGGATGGTGTTATTCTTTACGACACTGCACACATGTGTGCACACGCACACGTTTGTGCTTATATTTTAAAGTTGCACTTGAAAACCACAGCTGCTCTAAATTCTTAAACACTGGAAAGCCAGCCTTTGGTTTAAATGGTGGAGGGTTAGTAAAAGTGCACGTGCTGGTCTTAGCCCAAGGGCCCTTTGAAGCCTTTGGTAGTAATATACTCTTTACTAGCTAACTGAAAAATTCTTTTGTTGACTGAGTGTCCCTTTTAGGAGAATTTCTAAAAAGAGAATGCCAACTTTTTTTTTTTCCAGTGTTGACTTGGATGACATTGCTAGTAGCTGTCCTGAGCACTCTGCGGTCTGCAGTTGTGAGGGGAAAGGTGGTGGTGAGGAAGGGAATTGAACTTGATGTTTGTAGTTTGAGAGTGGAAAACGTAAATTTTGAAAATAGCTTTCTACCTCTAAATTGAGGCTTAAGAGTAAAACACATTTTATCTTAAACGTATTATTTCAAGTAGCATAAGTCATTTTTGAGCCCATGTCAAGCATTGAGCAGTTAGAGATTTTCTAGGGAAGACTACGTAAATCCAGTTCCTGAGAACCCTGTCAGGCCAACAAAAGTTTTATTCTGTGTTGAGTTTACTGGTAAGAATATTATTATCTTGATACTACCTCTCAAGGGTATTGTTAGAAAATGCCACTTACAGTTAATGAGATAAATACAAAGATACAAAGAGTTATATTTGACAGAAGCTTGAAACTCTGGCATCTATCTGCCCAACAATGGGGGCTTTCACTCTCTGTAATTTAATAATTTGTAGATACATTATTTGTGTGTAATTTTATAAGTGTTCATATTTTTCTCATTTTGCATTGTGTAAAGTGTAAAAAGTTTCAAAAGTATAAAATACTGCTTATATTGCTTGTAATTACAGTGTGTAAATATTTTCTAATCGTGTACATTGATGGGGGGACAAGTGGGTTATTCAGGTTTTTTTTTAAGTGACCCTTTTGTATTGCAGTTTCAACAGGTAACTGCTCATCAAATTTAAAACCACTTTGATACATTTTTATTTAGCAGTTCCAATAAGAAAAGTCTCTATTTTTAATTATCTTTCTTCATTAGAGAAAAATACTTCATGTGTCCCTTTAAAATAAATGGCCAGACATCTGTTTGGACCTTTGCATTTATGACTCTGGTAGATGTGTTCAGTCTCCAGGTCATACTCCAGTTAGTATTTGCATTCGGGTTCTCATAAAAGTTGTGTGATTCTCTTTTAGCACAAGTAGCCCATGTTTTTTCTCCCAAATCAAGTGTTACCCTTCTCCCTCCTGAGTCCCCTTGCTTCGTCTCCCTCCTGCTGTTGCCCACCCAGTGAAAAGGGATGGTTGTGGGGGAGAAAACGTTCATTGCACAGAAAATGTCAGGCCACTTTTGAGACTTGGCAAACAAAGCTTGCACTGAGTGGTGGTGTGTTTGGCAGTATTACTGTGCCAAAAATCACCTTGTCTAATTTTCTGGATATGTATGTCAAACTTATTACCCTTATTGCAAGCTGAAATTTAAGATACTTGTAAGTGTTTATGCTTTTGTGTGTAACTGTTTGCCTTTTCTAAACTGCTTTTCTTGTTATCGAAAATACAATTCTGTTAGTTATACCATGTTAAGTGAGGATGCGCTCCATGCACAAAATGCATCTGTGTAGCAGTAAAGTAACAGCATTTGTACATTTTCTGTCTATCTCCTGATGGCAGTGGTGCCTTTGTCGCCTTTTGGAAGGTTGGCATTTTGTTTTTGTTTTGAGGTACAAGTAATAGCTTGCTTTTGACTTCACAAAGATCTCCCCAGATATAAAAGATAGAAAATGGTGTGTCACCATCCAGGCTCAGTTGGAACATTTGCTTTTCTATTTCTGTCAAAACAAGTGTAGTTGGTGGGGACTGGCCAGTAATAATGTGTGGAGTTTTAAACCAAGAATAATTTTTAAACTTTAAAAAGTAAAAATCTGAGAGGTGGACCATAAATGACTGAGTTGAGAATTAGGGAAGGACCGTCCTGGTGTGCCTCTAAGGAGGCACGATGGGAGATTAGGTGCTCGGGCATGTAGCACATGGCCCGTGGCTCCTTCTTGTTCACCGATGGTGTTGGCGTACCTCGCTATCTGTGTTTCTTTTCCCTGGGCAGTCCTGTCAGCCGGTCAACCCACCAGCTCTTAGGCAGTTTACAAGTAGAGGCAGGTTTCTTTTTCCTTTGTTTTCCTTTCCTTATTTTTTTTATTTTTTAGGATTTTATACTACATCTTGTTTAAAGTCCTATGAATGTATGTGTGTGTTATTAAAATGGCTTTTTCTCAGTTTGAACATGTGTTCGGTAGTATTTGTTTGGGAGTGGGGATGGTGAAGTACCTGAAACGTCCTGTGTCTTCCCCAGCCCCATCCCCTGCATTTTAAACCAATTTCTTCCTTCCTTCCTCTTTGGATTCTCCCATCGGTGGTTCAGTTTGATGTCTCCTGTTTCTGGCATACTTAAAGCCTTAGTTGTACACAGTTCACTTTTATATAACCCAGTTAAAATAATGTGCTGTATACTTTGCAGTCAGGAATTCAGTCACCTCATTCTTACCTCACCTCATCCACTACGTTCAATGACTGTTGAGTCCCTACTACCTGCTAGGCACTCTTTAGGATTCAGTGATGTACAACACAGAGTTCTTGTGAATCTTACCTGCTGTTATCCGGGTGAAAATACTTTCTGTTACTTGGAAAGGAAGACTGGAAAACAATACCTTTGACCTGGCGCCCTTGTTCTAGGGTCTAGGAGAAGCCATACGGTGCCGAGGCAGGGCTCAAAATCACCTCCAAAGATACAGCTTTGGATATGCCGGGAAGGAATGGGGGGAGATACAGGTTGACACGTCCTCACCGGAGCTGTTCTTATGAGGTCATAGAAGGGCTAGGCATAGCTGCCACAGGCCTCGGGTTCCAGAACCATGCCAGTATCTCTCTTTGATGTGCTAGTTAAAAGGAGATGCTTGTGAGCATTTTTCTCCAGCACTAGGATGGAGAAGTCCAGGTGTGAAAGCCCAGGCAAAAAGCAGAGGCATTGCCTAAGAACTCCCTGGGAGGCAGTCATCACAGCTTTGTACAAGTTATGGGCAATGACCGTGCCCTTCGTCCTGACCTCGGGTCACCATATCCGTTGTTTGATCCTTGGCAAGTTACTAACTTCTCTGAGTCTTAGTTTCTTCATCTGTCAAAAGGAATAATAACGGTGTCTACCTGAGGTGTTTGTAAGGGCTAAATGAACTAATGCATGATAAGTGTTCAGCAAAGTTCCTGGCATATAGCAAGAACTCAATAAATGCTAGCTATTATTATTTAGCTCTCAAGTTCAGGGTCTTCTCAGATCACAAAATTGAGCTTAAGGTACTTGGACTTCACTGACACCTGAGCAAACCATATTTCTTAAAACTGTGTTTTATTTCTTCTGACAGCCCCAGAGACCTCTGTTCAGCTGTCTCTGCTGGTAAAAAATTAAGTTTGTGACTTAAAACCCAGCGTGCTAAAGCTGAGAAAGGGGTGGTAGGTGGTGACTTTCCAACATTTGTAGACATGTCCTGACACTCCTTCTCCTTGCTAACAATTCGCCAGGCTGGAGTCAAGAGAGGTCAAACTGGAAGGCCCAGCTTTGGGTCTGACTCCAAGACGACTGGCTGGGAGGAAAACTTAACAGGCAAAACAGGCTTCTGAGGCACAGTGGAACAGTGAGACCACAGCACTATTGCACTGGTGACAGTCCCAACTGAAGAAGCGCCTCAGCTGTAACGTGGCCAAAGTAAAGATCACACCACCCAAAGGGAGAGTGCTGGGCAAACCAGAGGTGCAGATGGCAAAGCAGGAACAAATGCTGCCACAGTGAACACCAAGCAGGACAACTTGACTAGGTCAGAGTTCCTTTGCCTCAGGGAACCTCTGCTTAAGTTTCAGGAGTTCATACCTACCCCTGCACCTAGGATCCCTGCTACAGTGAGTAACCACTTTGCAAAGCCTGGAGCCAAACCTGGTGTGTGGATGGCTGAGCTCAACCAGCACTGCCACCGGCCGGCCACTTTCCTACAAAAGAGCTGGGGAGGATAGCCTAGCAAAAACAAAACCTACACTGGGGTTCTGTCAGTGAAGTACACCCGCTTTTCAAACGGGGTCCTCTCACAGCCACCCTGTGAGACAGTCAAGGTAGTGACTAAGGATGAGTAATAAACCTCAAAGAATGGCCTGCCTGTGTCCCAGGACAATTCATAGCTAGGTTAAGGTTAATTTCTTGGTTTGCTTTTGAGTCTCCTCCACTGTCCGTTTTCTCTTTATTCGTATCTTATTAGCTTGATTTGCAAAGAGGAGTATTATCAATCAAAGGGGCTTCCTATAGAAAGTTCCATTAATTGCCGTCACATCCGATCATTTCATTAGGTTCAGAGATTGAAGTGGAAGGACAGCAGAGAGAAATGCATTGTGGGCTGAATCTATATTACCAGAGATACAAAAGTAGCTGCCCAACTACAGGGTAGCAAGTGCTGTGTGGGAAGTCCCCACTGGGATTTAGACATTTTGCTCATTTGAAAATGTGCGAGGTTCTGAGTCTGCCATCAGAGCACCTTAGAGGAGCAAAGGCATGCCTCGTAGAGACTAGGTGAGTGAGATGCCGGACCTGCCACCAAATCACTTCGGCCCACTTGCCACCCCCTGAGGTATATATAAAGTCACCGATGTGAGTTCATGAAGAGCCGAGTCCCTTAGCCCACTGGGACCCCTGCGGTTTAATTTCTTTCCTGTCTGGTACTATGGGGCTAGCAGTTTTCCTATCCCTCCTCCACTGTCGCCCCCAACACACTTGCCCACGAGGAAAGCAGATTTTTTTTTTCTTAGCCATGTCTTTCCCAGTCTTCCAGCTTGGACTTCCTTTCTTGGTCAGCTCTTTCAGAATTTTCTTCTGTGGTCTTTTCCAAACTACCAGCTGACTTTCCCTTCTATTACCTACTGGGAATCCTCCCATCTCATCAGATCAAACACACCTTCCTCTCTCCTGCCCTTTCCTTTCTATCTACTCCCCAACACAAGCCTACGCATTTCCGCCTTTGCTCTGATGATACCCCATCAGGCTTACCTTGCTCCCCTCTTCTCAGGCTTTCCCAGTCCTGATTGTCCTCTCTGTAAACACAAGAATAATTTCAAGGCAAGCTATTTAACCTCTTGGAGCCTCTTTTCCCATCTATAAAATAAGATTGTTTATCCCTCAAGATTGGAATGAAGATACAATAAAAAACTTAAAAAAAAAAAAAAACCTGAAGCTGGCACTCTCCGTAGATATGTGTGCACACTTGAAGCATTTCTCCCCAGCTACCTCCCCCTCCATGCACACACATCCTATTTGCAGAGTGCCGGGGGAGGTGGAAGTGTGATGTGGGCCCTGCTGTCTAGTCACACACGGCAGCCCAAACTACGAGACTGTGTATGAGGAAGTGCCAAACTGAGCTTTGAGAACTTCAGCAAAAGGATGATGTGTCTCTCCCTGGGTCCCTTCAAATGACAGAGCCTCTTGAAACTTGTTCACCGGCTCTCAGGCCAGTGCTCATTCGCCTGTTCCCCTACCCTCTGTCCCCCCAGAGTGCAGACCCCTAGGCACCTGTGCCTCTGTGGCCTTCATCATTTTGGTCCCACTGCTGGGACCATATCAATACTGTCATGGATGAGAGAGGGAGGATCAGGCCAGGTCATGTCTGGAGCTCCGGTTTGAGGCAAACTCTAGACAGGTCTTCAATAGGCAGTGGGAAGAAGGCACCGTGCAAGGCTGAAGAGCCAAAGTTTGCATGGGAGGCCCATCCTAGTTGAGTTACAGGAGTTGGGGGGTTGATGCTGAGGAGGCGTTCTAGAATGTGACTGAGTAAGGTGATTGAGCCGAGGAAGGTCAGGATGTTTTATTGCCTAGGAGTTCACCGAAAGACCTGGAGTAAGAAAGATGTCCAAGGTGAGCTGGAAGGGAAGGCAGATGTGTGAGTGGCCCAGTCCCTGAGGAGGTGTACCCCAGTTATGTCAAAGGTTTGGTTGAGTGCACAGGTACAAGTGGTTGTGGCTTATCTATCCAGAAAAACAGCATTTTCCTTGTGCATTTCTGGTCGGGCTGTCACTTCATCCCTTCAGGCCTGACCCCTACCCTCTCACCCACCCAGACCTCAGGCTGAAGGACCAGGCGACCACAAGGATCTTGAGCTGAGAAGATCCTGTTCTGTGTTCAGAGCTGCCCCAACACTTGGTCTCCACGTAACTGTAGCTCTCTGCACCCTAGACAGAGAGCTCAAGGGGTGGCAGAAACTCAAGAAGTGAGGACAGGCTTTCAGGCCCACAGGCTTTGGGAGAATCTGTAGCCCCCAGAGGACAGGTTTGTGTGCCTCTAGCAGGAGGAGGAAAGTCGGAGGCGTCCTAGGGCTAGAGGGGAGAGAAGGTTGACTATGAGCCGTTAAGGGCATTCAGTGTAGTGAGACCACCACCAGGGGGCAATACCGGGGCCTCCGACCTTGTGGGCGGGGAACGCCATTGCCCTTAAACCGTCTCTATTGTATGTGGGGCAGGAGCAAAGGAGAGAGCAGCACCTTTCTCGGCACCCCACCCAGTCCGCCAAACCTCCCTGTCCCACCTTCCAGGCCCCGCCCCACCGGTGGCTCCGCCTCCACCCCGCCCCGCCTCTGACCACGGCCCCTTCATCCTGCAGCTGGTGCTTTGGGGCCCAGAGCTGTGCGTCGCTGTCTCTATGGCCCGGGATCCGAGCGCAAAGGTGAGAGAGGCAAGGGGGAGAGAGGCTTGGCGGTGCTAGGACTGGGGGAAGGGGGGGGGCGGGGGCCAGGCCAGGCCTTCCCCACATCCATTCCACCCTCCTAGCTGGGCCAGGCCTTTATCACCGCCAAGTCCCCCGGTCCCTCATAAACGATATAAAGGGGCGCGGGCAAGGCCTCTGGCTGCGCTGGGCGCAAACCCACCAACGTGGAGTCGGGGATCAGCGTGCAGAACCGGGGCCGCGTGGTGAGCAGTGTTCCCCGGGATCTGGGTCACATCTCCTGGTGTCCGACAGGATAGAAGGAGACCTTGTCCTCGAGCTACAGCAGTAGAAACTGAGGTTAGACCCGAGGAAAGGAGAGAACGGGGAAGGAGATGGTGGAGGAAGGCGGTAGCGGGGGAGGGGCTCACAGGCCAGTCGAGACCACCATCCTACTGGGCAGAGGGAAACACCTCTTAATTAAGCAGGTGGACATCTAGAATGAAGGTTGAGAGTCTGCTGATCCTGCATGGATCTTGTTGCGGGGGATGGGTCTCCCCTCCTCAGTTCCCTCTGCCCCAGGATCTGCCCAGTGGGAAGGTGATCAGAGGCTAGGGAGCTGGCCCTGGGGAGGAACCCAAACTATGGAACCAAGGGTGGAATGTGGGGTGTGGATGGGAGACCTTGAAGCCTAGTTGCCCCTTAGCCTTGCCTTCTCTCCCAACAGGTTTTAAATGGGGGCTCAGAGCTCAGGCCCAACTCCCATAACTAGAACTGCAGTGTACATGGGAGTAGAGTGCCAAGTGATCCATTCCATCTTTCCTTTGCTAAAACTAAGGGCCTCCTTCCTTCCCTGCAGAGCAGCCTTGACCCCTGCACTCATCCCATTGGAGCATCTGAGGTCAGAAGCTTCCCCCATCACACACACACACACACACACACACACACACACACACACGGAATCTGGCCTTAGGACATTGGGGAGGGAGGGAGGGTTCTGCTCTTTATCTCACCCTTTGTGGACACTAGCAGCCTCCAAGTCTGCAATGAGAACTGGACCCCTGTATGTACATACACTTGTCTCTGCATACATGTAATTGTGTGTTTGAGGACTGTGAACACCCATGTACTTGACCCTTCTGCGTCTGACCCACTGTATCAATGAGTTTGTGTGCATGTCCCTTCATATATATGTATATGTGCAGGACCCTCCTGTGAATAAGTATGCGATCCTTCATAGGCACATGTGTGGGTTTATAACCCTCCTTGTCAACCTCTGAGGCTATGTGACTTGCTGAATGAATGGGCATATGAATATAACCTTACATGTGAATATATATGAACACATGTAGTGGGCCCTTTATGTGAACATATGTATGTACAAACCTCCCTGTGAGTGCGTGTGCATGAATCTCCTGTGAGTACATGTGTTCACAGCCCTCCTGTGCCTACGTATGTGTGTGTGCACCTGTTTGCATACACACCACCCTCCTTTGGACACATGTGACTTGTGTAAATCTGTGTGAGTGTGCCATGTACCACACTCTGAGTGGTTCCTCTGACCTGGGGTGTGTTCCTCCTGCCCAATCCTAGGGACTCACTCCTCCTAGCCATAGGGCTCCCCCTCCTCCTACATGAGCAAATAAGAGGACCCAAAGGTAAACAGGTGTGCCTCTACAGTGAGGGGCGGAGCACGGGCAGTTTGCCTGGGGCCTCCAGCTGCCCCAGCCCCTAAACCAGTAGCCGATGCCCTTTCTGTGGGTCAGGGACCCCCTTCGCTCTATTCATACTCCATTCTCCCCCTCCGGGCTCTGTCCACTACAGTGGTGAACTTTACCTCTTAAATAAATGCTCTAAAGTTCTGTTCTCCCTCTGGCCAGCTCCTCATCCCTCCCCTCTCTTCAAGGCCACATAGTTAATCTTTGACTTGGAAGGGTGGGGAGAGGCCAGTGACCCTTCTCGCCCTTTCTGTGGGCATCTGATGAGAATGGGTGGGTCAGCCTTCCTCCACACCTAGCCCAGCTGAGGAGGCTTTCAGAAGCCACCTCAGAGATCAGGCCTGTTCCAGTGTTCAGAGGCCTGCCGCCTGCCCCCCAGCTTGTTCCCACCTGGTTGGCTTGAAGGGAGGGCCCAGATATGGGAATAGTCTCCAAGATGTGCTAGGGGAGGTGACCAAGAGCTCTGGGATCTCATCATTCACCTTTTCCATGTTGCTCACGTCTCAGTCAACTGGACTTGCGCATTATAGCCTCCTGCACAGACATGACACTGATGCCGCCAGGGGGCCAGATACCCCCCAATGCTTGCGAGTGCCTGTTTGCAGGTAGGGGCATGTGTACATGCCTAGCCAGAGGGTGCAGTACAGACTCAAATGGGGAGGGCGGAGATGTGCACCCCCTCAGAGAGGAATGCTGGGAAGTATCTAATTAAAGAGAAATTCCAGGAGGAGCTCTCAGGCCAGGGAAAAGAAAAAACAAAGGGGAAAGCAGGGCAAAATCAACAAAGGCCCATTAATCGTCTCTGCCCAGGCCTTCCTGCATCAGGCACCCCCGCAGGCAGCAAGGGCAGCTGCAGCCCAGCTGGGCCTCATTGTTGGGAGGAGAAGGCGTTCTCCCTGAGAACCCAAGCCCCACCAAAATGGAAGCCTACCTAAGCTTCTCACTTGGTCAGAAAAGGACTGTTACCTTGGGTTTAGGTGTGGAGCAGTCACAGGCTTTGTAAAGAGGGCAAGTCCCACCCAACTTCCTGCATCAGAATGACTGAGTCAGTCCTGACCTGGCAGTCCTGCAGAGGCTTGGTCTCCTCCCTTCAGTACCCTCTGAAGTCTGGGGGTAGTGTCAGCTACCTTCCACCCACACAGAGATCAAAGGACTTTTTTTCCCTTTTTTTTTTTTTTTTTCCTTCAGAAACCAGACCCCAGAGAACCAGCACTAGCCCTGCTTTCCAGGCAGGGTAACCCCATCAGTGACCTACAACCCCTCCGATGACCCCACAACTCCCTCTCACTATGGAGTCCGTATTTGATGCAGACAGGCAGTGTGTGATTCTCTGACCTCTTACCTGGGATTCCATGGCCACGCAACCCTATGATTCCATGTCCCCCCAATTCCAGGACCCTCCCTGGCCCCATGACCCCTGACCTTCCAAGTGACCTCCCTGGACCTTGACCCCTGTGACTGTTCGTCCCAATATCCCCTTGACTCTGGCCCTGGCTCCCCTTTGGGGTCTTGTTGGTTGGGGCTTCCCCAGGAAGATGTTGGGGAGGCTCTGGCCCCTCCTCCTGAGCTTCCTCACAGCGACCGCGGTCCCTGGACCCTCACCACGGAGACCGTCCAGAGAACTAGATGCCACCCCTCGGATGACTATCCCCTACGAAGGTTAGACTGACTTCCCCTCACCCCAACCTCAAAAGACAGGAGCCAGGGCTGGGGGTGGGAGGCAGCCCCAGAACTGGGCTCACAGCTCCTGCTCTCCCCAGAGCTATCTGGGACCCGGCACTTCAAGGGCCCAGCCCAGAACTACTCAACACTGCTGCTGGAGGAAGCCTCGGCAAGGCTGCTGGTGGGAGCCCGGGGCGCCCTGTTCTCTCTCAATGCCCACGACATAGGAGATGGGTCTCACAAAGAGGTCAGCCCCTGCAACCTAGGCTACCCAGAGGGTCTCCGGCTTCATCCACCTCCCCAGGACCACAACTTCCTGGGAACCCTGCCACCCTTCCATAGCCCCCTGGTCAGACAGTGCTGCCCTTCCCAGCCCAGGTCTCCCTTACACCCAAAGCTCCTCCTGAAACTGACCCCCACCCCAATTTCCCCAGTTCCCTGGGGTCCTATCACCTGGTCCCACAGGTAATGGGAAGAGCAAGGGTATTGGGGCCAGTGCATCAGCCTTTCTCCCCTCTCCCCTGCTCCAGATCCACTGGGAGGCCTCCCCAGAGATGCAAAGCAAATGTCATCAAAAAGGAAAAAACAATCAGGTATGTGGTCTGCCCTGTCCCCAGCTCCTTTCCTCCTCCTCCTCAGTGGCGGTTGTCAGGGTTGGGAGCACAGATGGGGAGGTAATGATCTGCCAGTTGGTTGCAGCAACCACAACAAACACTGTACGTGCTGCTGGAGTGGCGAGCCCCAGGCGCAACACTTCTAATCCAGACATCTGGCGACCTATTAGCTTGGTCTGTGATGGCATCTTAATTTCCTCTGGGCTCCCAAATAACAATCACGATAACAGTAATTAATCTCTAGTAAGTGCTGACTTAGCTATTAGCTCACCTAATTCTAAACTAACCCTGTGAAATGGTATTATCCCCATTTTAGAGAGGAGAAAAATGAGGCTTTGGTCAAGGAATAGCCCAAGTACGCAGTGTTCCATGAAGGGTGTTGGTGAGGGGTCAGCCCATCCTGGCTAAAGAGACAGAGTGTCTACAGGGGTCCCGTGTCTGGCCATGTAACAGATCCACCTGGAACGCTTTTTAAAAATACACATTCCCGCCCTGGCTGGTGTGGCTCAGTGGGCTGAGTGCCAGCCTTCAAACCAAAGGGTCGCCAGTTTGATTTCCAGTCAGGGCACATGCCTGGATTGCGGCCAAGTGCCCAGTAGGGGGTGCACGAGAGGCAACCGTATATCAATGTTTCTCTCCCTCTCTTTCTCCCTCCCTTTCCTTCTCTCTAAAAATAAATAAATAAAATCTCGAAAACTTAAAAAAAATACACATTCCCAAGGTCCACCAGCCCGTGAATTCTGATTCAGCAAGTCAGGCGTGGTGTTGAGACAGGAGTGTTTAAAGACGTGCCTCTCCGGGCTTCCATCGAAGGCTGCCTCCTGGTGCATCATGGATAGAAAATGGGACTGGGAGGCAGCAGCGCCCAGGGCATGAAGGGTTTGGATTTTATTCTGTGACAATGAGCACCCTCACCACTTGGTACTTTAGATACTCAAACTTTAATGGGCATGTGAATCACCTGGGGATATTATAAATGCAGATGCTAACTCAGTAGGTCTGGGAAAGTCTCAAGATTCTGCAATTCTAACATACTCCCAGGTGACGCTGACACCGCTAGTCCCTGGGCCACACTTTGGGTAGATGGGACATTTCCCAAAGTGGGTTCTGAGGAACATCAATTTTCAAAAGAGGGATTTAATGGTCAGATGAGTTTGAGAGATGCTGCATGCTTAATCCCATGATGCACAGCAATACCCGTAGGCTCTGGGAAGTCCCCGGTAAAGGTAGATTTTACCTGTAGTTAAATAAGTTTTAACTGGTAAAATTCCTCTCCTCCTCCCCCTTATTAATGTGAACACCTTGAGGAAACATTACTTACTGTAGGAATATCTACCCAGCCCCAGGCACTGCATGGACTAAAATAGAGTGAGTCTATAGGCAGGACAGGCAGTGGCCAGGTTGGGGGCATCGCATGGGTCAGAGGAGGAAGGCCTGAATGGGCTGGTGGAGGAGAGGGATGGAGCCACCCCAACATCCAGGGAGGAGGTGGGAGGAGCCAAAGTGGCCTGCATGGATCCAAACCCCGGGAAACCTGGAAACTGGCAGGAGGAGGAATCTTTAACAAGGCGAAGAAGTCAAGAGAGTAGCAGCTTGAAGCATTCGATGGGCAGAGAAAGCCAGTGTGGCTGAAGTAGCATGAGCCCAGGGTAAGGGGCAGGCCCAGGAGCATGTTGGACCCTATGCTCAGGTGCTCAGGACTCTGGTGAGCCACTGAAGGGTTTTTAAATATAGCAGCAACATGATCTGGTTTACATTTTTTAAACTATGCCTTAGAAAGTGGGTTGCGAGAGTGTGCAGACTGGTAGACTCTCTCTGGAAGGAAACTCCAGACAGTGGTAACAGCTGTCTCCTTGGGAGGCAACAGGGATAAAAAGGATACTCTGTTTACAACATGTCCTTTGTACCTTCTGCATTGTACACCGAGTGCATATATTCCTTTCTCATTGAATAAATAAGTTGGTTTTTATAAACAGTGGCGGAGGCTTGGGAGAGCTGGCAGGTGGTTGCTGCAGCGGCTCAGGGAAGAGGGGATGGTGGCACTAATTTGGACTAGGGTGGGGGCATGAAGGGAAGTGGACCAAGTCCAGAGACTTTTAGGACAAAGACATTTAATCAGGAAGCAGGACTGAATGTGGGGGTGAGGGAGTGGGAGGCAGCAACGATGACTCCTGGTTTCTGGACCGAGTATGATGCAGAGAGGAAGAGAGGAGGGAAAGACTAGATGAACAGGTTTAGGAGGGAAGAGCAGGTTAGGGAAGAGGGGACGAGTCTGCTTCCTGACATGGCGAGTCTGATGGGTCTGGGATATTGGGTGGAGAGAGGGCTGGAGCCTGAGGATAGATCTGGTAGTGTCACCCCAAAGGGGCTGTGGGAGCTCCAGGGTTGGGGGATGTTGCTGAGAAGGAGACATGCGAGAAGCATCGTAGGGTGGTGAGAGCCCGAGAGTACCTGCGCTGAGGGTGCAGGAGATGCGGGGGAAGCTGGCAGAGCGCACCATGTAACCCAAGACACAGAGGAGAGTCATGTCCCTGGGAGGCCAAAGGACAGTGAGTGCCAGGGAGTGCTCTACGTTCTGGGCAGGGAGCAGGCCCACTGGGATATCGGAAGGAACTGTGTGTCCCACCAGTGGGGATAAGAGCCAGATGACCAAGCTGGACTAATGGAAGAGGCCCTCAGGAGGCCCGGGGCTCACGGCCCTCCCCCGCCCACCCCACAGACGGAGTGCTTCAACCACGTGCGATTCCTGCAGCGGCTCAACGCCACCCACCTCTACACATGTGGGACTCACGCCTTCCAGCCCCTCTGTGCAGCCATTGTGAGTGCACCTGCCCCAGCCCTGATCGCTGGTCCCGGGCCCTGGACTGGTCTGACCTTGGGCTCCTGCCTGTCCTTGGAACCACTCACTTCTGAACCCTCATTCCCCCAGGATGCTGAGGCCTTCACCTTGCCAAGCAGCTTTGAGGAAGGAAAAGAGAAGTGTCCTTATGACCCAGCCCGTGGCTTCACAGGCCTTATCATTGGTGAGCGCTCCCTCCTCCCCTCTCCAGTCCCTCATCCACAAGCATGCTGTCTGAGGGACATAGATGCCATTGCTAGAACTTGCCACCATGTGTATTATGTGCCTTGCTGTGTATGACATGTCTCATGCCTGCTCCAGATGGAGGCCTCTACACAGCCACACGGTATGAATTCCGGAGCATTCCTGACATCCGCCGGAGCCGCCACCCGCACTCCCTGAGGACTGAGGAGGCACCCATGCACTGGCTCAATGGTTAGGAGGATGGGGCACAGGATGAGGGGCGCGGGGCACTGTGTCTTTGTCTTTACTCCCCTGGACAATCAACCATCCTATCCCCACACCCCCAGGGGAGGCTGCCTATTCCTGGGTGTGGTTGAGTGAGGGGTCGGGGTCTGGGTGGGGAGAGACACCCAGCCTGTCTCAGAAGCCACCCGAACTGCCCGGCTCACAGATGCTGAGTTTGTGTTCTCCGTCCTGGTGCGGGAGAGCAAGGCCAGCGTGGTGGGCGATGATGACAAGGTTTACTACTTCTTCACGGAGCGCGCCACTGAGGAGGGCTCTGGCAACTTTGCTCAGAGCCGCAGCAGCCACCGTGTGGCCCGTGTGGCCCGTGTGTGCAAGGTAACTAGGACCGAGGTTGGGGCAAGGGTGTAGAGGCGCCCCTGGCTCCTGACCCCATGCCCCTACCTCCCTAGGGAGACCTGGGAGGGAAGAAGATCCTGCAGAAGAAGTGGACCTCCTTCTTAAAGGCGCGTCTCATCTGCCACATTCCCCAGTACGAGACACTACGTGGTGTCTGCAGCGTGGACGTTGACACCGCAGCCCGCACACACTTCTATGCTGCCTTCACGCTGACCACACAGTGGTCAGTGCAGGGACAGTGGGGAGGCAAGAAACTGGGGACAGCATAGGGGCTGGAGCAGAGGTCAGTGAGGATGAGTCAAGATCCTCTGTGGGGAGGGCTGGCTGCACAGAGAGAATTTCAAGCATATCCAGTTAGCCTGAGGCCAGAGGCTGCGGTGGCCTACTGACCCTCAGGCATCTCTGTGGGCCTAGAACTTGGACTTTCCAGGATAACAGTGGGCTCCAGGCTGGGCAGGTGGCAGACAGGCAGGCTCCACTCATTGTGACTCACCCTGTCCCCTATGCATCATCCCCAGGAAGACCCTGGAGGCCTCAGCCATCTGCCGCTATGACCTGACCGAGGTGCAAGCTGTCTTTGCAGGCCCCTACATGGAATATCAGGATGGTGTCCGGCGCTGGGGCCGCTACGAGGGTGGGGTGCCAGAGCCCCGGCCCGGCTCGGTGAGTGCACAGAGCTGGGGTCAGTGCTTGGTAGACAGAGCCCTTAGGAGGGACAGGAGGTCTGGCCTTGCAGGGAGGACAGGCAGGACAGAACCCCTGGGAGGGTAGCAGGATCTTGTGGGGAGTCCTGAGGTTCACCACTCCTGCTCCTCACCCCAGTGTATCACAGATTCGTTGCGCAGCCAAGGCTACAACTCATCCCAGGACTTGCCATCGCTGGTTCTGGACTTTGTGAAGCTGCATCCACTGATGGCTCGGCCCGTGGTGCCCACACGTGGACGGCCCCTGCTGCTCAAGCGCAGCGTGCGCTATACACACCTCACAGGGACACCTGTCACCACGCCTGCTGGACCCACCTATGACCTGCTCTTTCTGGGCACAGGTACTTCTGACCCCTGGCCGGAACCCTCTGGTGACTGCTGGGCCTGTCCTTTGATCCCTGTTGACCACTAGCCCCCTTGATGACCCTTGGTCACAAAACCCTGGTGACCGCTGATGCTGATTCAATGAACACTCACTACTGGTCCCCAGTGAACCCTGGCTCTTGGTGACTGCTGACTCCTGTCACCAACCACCAATCACAATTGACCCCAGTAACTAATGCTTCTGAACTCAGTAATTCCTGCCATGAAGAGTCCAGAGGTCCCAATGTCTTGAGGGCCCACTGCTACTGAATGAATCTTGTCCCTGGCCTCATGACTCCCAGGCTGGTCCCATTAGGCTTCTGCAGGGGACCAAGAGCAGATTCCATTGCTGAGATCTGACCCTCCACCCTTTTCATACTAGCTGATGGCTGGATCCACAAGGCCGTGGTCCTGGGCTCTGGGATGCACATTATCGAAGAGACACAAGTGTTCAAGGAGCCCCAGTCTGTGGAGAATCTGGTCATCTCTCCGATGCAGGTAACGCCTGAGTCATGACCCTCCATATGGCCTTGCCAGAAAGGCGGCAGGGGGGCAGAGGGGCGTGCAGCATTGGGGAGGTTGGGTGTGGGCTGTGTATGTGTCTGCACGGGGGAGTTGCTGACCAGCTGTCCCCTCTGGCTCCCAGCATAGCCTCTACGTGGGGGCCTCTAGTGGAGTCATCCAGCTACCGCTATCCAGCTGCTCTCGCTACCGCTCCTGCTATGACTGCATCCTGGCCCGGGACCCTTACTGCGGCTGGGACCCCAGCACCCATGCCTGCCTGGAGGCCACCACTGCAGTGAACAGGTCCCAGGGTCGCAGGTGGGAAGTGGTGGGGGGTGTGAGTCCCACGTTCCCAGGGACTCAGAGCCTGAGGGGAGGAGGAAGGCCTGCCGGCTGAAGGGGGAGTGGGAGCCAGTTGTTGGTAACAGCCCTGCTGACCCTTCCACTGGGGAAACAGAAGCCCAGTCGCCCTTGCTCATGAGTCCTGATCTTCTGTCTCCAGGACAGCACTGATACAGGACATAGAGAGAGGAAACCGAGGCTGTGAGAGCAACAGGGACACAGGTAAGTGACATTTGTGGATGTGTGTGGCTGTATAGCCTGTCCTCTTTACCTTTTACTGTCCTTTGGGTGCACATGTGTGGATCTGAATGGCGGTCTGTGTGCTTCCGGGGCACACAGAGTAAGTGCTCAACAAATATTTGTTGCCCCAAAGAATTATGAATGTGGAAACATGCTCACTTCCGGAGCTTACAGCCAAGTGGTAGGAGGGGCGTTGGCAATGACATGATCACATGATTAATTATAATTATTTCCATTGGGTTTTGTTACAAAAGAAATAATTACAACAATGACAAGGGTTTGAAGGATAATAGGTACTTCCCCAAGGAAGATCAGGTGACCGCACTAATATCTAAAGAGCAAAAGTTAATAAGCATAGCTAATATGTACTGAGTGCTTACTGTGTGCCAGGCACTGATCAAACACTCACAGCATTCCTACGACAGAGATGCCATTATCATCATCCCCATGAGGGACAACCTCTCTGAGGCACAGGGAGAATAAGTAAACTGCCCAAAGTTAATCAGCCATTAAGTGGGAAGGTCAGAATTCAAACCTGCCCCCAGCAGTCAGACTGGAGTTCGCGCTGTTGATCACTGCTATGCTACCTCCCCACAAGTTACCCAGGCAAGTGAGGACCACAGGGAGAGATGACACCCAAGCAGAGGGAGCAGCAGGCAGAGCAAGCTTGGTGTGTTTGAGCAACAACAGAAGAGGCTGGAGAAGTGGGCGGGGACCATGCTAAGGCAGGGGAGTGGCATGATCGGCTGAGTGTTTTTAAAAGGCACCCACTGCTGTACGGAGTGGGTTAGGTGGGGACCAGAGTGGGCCAGAGGTCACGGCAGGAGAGAAGGGAACAGGTCTGAGATATAGTCCAGAAGCAGAATCTTGGTGAGGGTTTCATACAAAGGTGAGGGGGAGTGAGAGGCAAGGAAGACTCCCAGCTTTCTGACTTAAGCACCTGACAATTCAAGGAAAAGACCTGTTGTGGGAGGGAGACTCTGGCCTTAGTTCCTGTGTCCAAGAGACCTCATGTTGATGCCCAGAATGTGGAAGATATTCAAGTCTGACGCCCCGGAGAGCAGTCTGTGCTGGAGGTAGAGATTAGGCATCAATGGCAGATGGCAAGAATTGAAATGACAGGGAAGGGCCAATGTGAACCTTCTGCGGGAGCATAAGCGCAGAGAGCTTGGCCAGTTGTCACTGTGATTCCACATTCTGTGCTTGGTGCTGGGGACACAGCAGTGAGCCATCTGGCTTGCCATCTCCAATGCCTTCCCTGGGATTGGCAGACGTTGACTGCTCTTCCTGTCCCCCACTTCCTCCAGGGCCACTACCACCAATGAAGACCCGCTCTGTGCTCCGGGGTGATGATGTCCTCCTGCCCTGTGACCAGCCATCCAACCTGGCCCGGGCCTTGTGGCTGCTCAATGGGAGCATGGGCCTGAGTGATGGGCAGGGCAGCTACCGTGTAGGTGTGGATGGGCTGCTGGTGACAGACACGCAGCCCGAGCACAGTGGCCACTATGGCTGCTACGCTGAGGAGAATGGCCTTCGCACTCTGCTGACCTCCTACAGCCTCACAGTGCGGCCGGCCACTCCTGCCCCGGCTCCACAAGCCCCTGCCATGCCTGGGGCACAACTGGCACCTGATGTGAGGCTGCTCTATGTGCTAGCCATTGCTGCGCTTGGTGGCCTCTGCCTCATCCTGGCTTCTTCCCTCCTCTATGTGGCCTGTCTTCGGGGAGGCAGGCGAGGGCACCGACGGAAATACTCGCTGGGTCGGGCTGGCAGGGCAGGGGGCTCTGCTGTGCAGCTGCAAACAGTCTCAGGCCAGTGTCCTGGAGAGGAAGATGAAGGTGACGATGGGGAGGGGGCTGGGGGCCTGGAGGGCAGCTGTCTCCAGATCATCCCCGGGGAAGGAGCCCCAGCCCCGCCTCCTCCACCACCCCCACTGCCACCCGCTGAGCTGACCAATGGGCTGGTGGCACTGCCCAGCCGGCTGCGCAGGATGAATGGCAACAGCTACGTGCTCCTGAGGCAGAGCAACAATGGAGTGCCCACAGGGCCCTGCTCCTTCGCTGAGGAGCTCAGCCGCATCCTGGAGAAGAGGAAGCACACGCAGCTTGTAGAGCACCTGGATGAGAGCTCTGTCTGAGCCCAGCCTCCCAGGACAAATGCTCTTCCAAGCCAGCCTGTCTGCCCCAGGCTGGGCTGCTGCCTCCCAACACAGCCACTGTCCCCTCCCCACCCCACCCCAAACTCCAGGCCCTTCCAACTTTTGATGTCCCTATAAGGCTAGCCAGAGCCAGGCCCAGCCAAAGTCCCCTCCTTAATCTCCACAGACCCATCTGTGAGCAGCCCAGGCCAACTGGTTCTCCTCAGAGGTAGGTGCTCCCTCAGGTTCTTCAGCGCTAGCTCCTATTCCCTTAACCTAATCACCTGGGAGGAGAGGACCCCGTCCTCCTGCCCCAGTCATCTGCTTAAAGCCTTCCTCTTTCTCCCAGGCAGGGCTCGCAGGTCCAGATGGCCTCAAAGTCACCATCCTCTGCATGGCCCTGTGCTGGATGGTCCTGATACCAGACAAGACCTCTGTCAGCAGAAGAGCCACCTGAGCCCTGCGCACATTCACATGCCCACGTGGAAGAGTGTCTATTAGCTGGGCTGCAGGCACCCCCCCCCCCGCCCCTTCTGCTGCATTCTCATTACATCCCTTCTTCTGGACTTTGGGTACACTCCCAAATGCCACATCCCATCCTATAGATTTAGTCCTCTCCCCTAGTCCCAGCCCCCTGTGGTGACCTCTTTGTCAACAACTTGGGAACAGGCCAGCGTGGGGAGGTAAGACTGCATCATTCCCCTCTTCTCCCTTAACGTACAGCCCTTATGAGTCAGCAGCCCCATCCCCTTGGTCACTCTCAAGAATGAGAGTTCTAGGCATGTCCCTCACATACACAAGCTCCCATTTCCACTCACATGCACCTTATGAGCCTCCTCTTGCTGCCTTGGACCTATCAGGTTTGGTCCATGGACATTTCAGAGAGCCCTCTCCGGTTTAGCTGTCCTTACAGACACCTCCCTAGGACGGGTGACCCACACTGCACTCAATGAGCCAGCCTCCCTTTTGGGGACCAAGCATTTGCCACCCCTAGACCAGAGCAGCAGGAGGAAAGATCTGCTATCTCACCTGGCACATGAAGCCCGTTCTTGGAACTATGCAAAGGGCAGAGGCTGGGAGTTTGGATGCTTGGCTCCCACCCCTGTCCTACCTCACCGGGGCACTTTCAGGGTCCAGGGGCCTCTGAAGTCTCCAGGCCCATATGGGACAATCAAATCCTGACTGAGCTCCCTCATTCCCTTGGGTGAGGATGACTGTTATTTTTGTAGCTGAGAACGTGGAATCCCACGGATTTTTACTGCCCTTCACCCATCCTCTCCCACCTCTTCCCTACAATGAATGTATTTATTGTGAGATGGCTACACTACTTTAGGAATGCCCCCACTCACCACCCAGGTGGGCGGAATGGGCATGTGGCAGTGGGGAGCCTGGGCTCAGCTCCTCCACCCCGTTGGTTAATAAATACCCTCTTTTCCCCATGGCTATGAGTAATCTGCTTGGTCTCAACTGGACCCCCAATCACCAGGGGGCAGGCTTCGGAAGCTATGGGAAAGGTGCTGCAGGGTCGGCTCTGATCCCCATAAAACCATCTGCAGAGGAAATGGGTCCTCAGCTCCCATCCTGGCTGCCCTGAGCAGGCACACAGGCCTTTGTTAAGGCTCTCACCATTCAGTGACATGATGATGAGGGCACGACAAAAGTGCAATGGCTCAAGGACTTCCACAAAGGTTTCTAGGTTTTTACCTCCTAGCTCTTCCTGAGCACCCCCCAACCACCACTTTTTTAGCCAAGCCCCTAGAAGATGCTGCCCCATTTATCAGTTAGCCTGAGAATCACTTTCTCCAAGGGTTAGGCCTGGATTAATTGCATGGCCTTTGATGTTAAGCATCCTGAAGGGTTATTATATGCCCTGCTCTGGTTTTATGATAATGAAAAATGGGGTTATATGTAAAATATGAACATACTTGGAAGTAAGACCTCAAGGGTGACCATGGACAAGTTTATTAACCTCAGTTTTGAGTTGTACACTAACATTCACACAGCCTAGCCCAAGGCCAGGTTCACAGCAGAGCAGACAGTGCTAGCTCTCTAGCTTAATGACTGCAGAAACAGGACATCAGGGATTCTTCAGAAGCCAGCCTTGAAATCCCTCACTGTGATTTGAGTGCATTATTACCGATTTCGATTTCAGAAATGAGAACTCGGTTAAGATCATTGAAGACTCTCAGGTTTCAGTAGTGTCAACTGGACAAGAATTAAAGAGACTCAAAGCCACTGCCCCTCACAGTGGGCACCAAATAGAAAGAGGCGGGCAGCTCTTCTTTACCCCAAGCAAAAGCTTTGGCATCAACTTTCCCTTCCGTGGGCGCCATCAGTCTGCCTGGGCTTGAAGAAATCCCCGGAACCCAAGGAGGGAGAACCACCCTCGGGGGGAACAGAGTTGAAGCAACTCTTCACTGCGTGGGCACCTGGGCTGCGGCAGAATCCTGGACCTGTCGCGGGAGCAGCCCACCGCACGCTGTCGGTTTGTTGGTGAAGGGGTGCCACTGGCCCTGTATGCTAGGGCTGTCCGTGTGGAAGGGCTTGCGGATGCGGATCACGTCCAAGCCGGACTGGTTCGCCAGCTTCTGCACCAGCCTCGTGATCTCCTCGACCGACTTGCAGTGGATGCTCTCTTCGCGCACAGCTCCGTTAACTGGCAGAAGGGAGGTGGGGGTAATAGGAAGCGGCCCGGTCAGACGTCAGGGGAGGCGGGCCGAGCGCCCCCTCACGCCGCCCTCCAGCCACCGCCCGGCCCCACTCACGGTATTCGGCCACGACTCTGGGCACACAGCACGGCCGCGGGTTCACGTATATTACGACACCCGGGTTCCGTCGGGCGAAGTTGGCCACCTCCTGTTCCACGAACTCCCTGAGGAACCCGAGAAGGGTGAGCACCGTGACCCCTGACCCGGCAACCTCTGCCCGGAGTCGCACCCCCGCGCCCTCCGCCGGCTCACCTGGCGCCGCGGGACGAGGGGGCGTCGCGGCTGAGGCTGAAGCTAAGACGCTGCAGCTGCTGCACGTAGCGACCCAGCCCGTTGTGGAGGACGCTGGTCAGGAAGCGACTCGGGGTCCCACGCGCCGTCATGGCTCCAACTCCCAGGCCGCCCAGCCGAGCCTGGAAGCGATGGGGCGGGACTAACACCGAGGCTTCCGGTTCCGGGGACATCGCGCCCCGGGGAGTTTTAATTCCGAGGTCTTGTTGAGTGGCGCGTTCGAATAACCCACGCTGCGAACGAAGGGAGTGAGACGAGAGTGGTGGCACGGGGCCGGGGTTGGAGCGGCGGAGATCCTGCGCGTGGAGCGGAGGGAAGCCGCGCGGGCGGGTGGAGAGGAGGCACGGAGAGGGGCGGGAGTCACATCGTGGCGCGCTACTCGTGTCTAGATCCCTTTGAGGGGAGGAGCAGAGAAGAGGGCCACTAGTGGGGATTTAGAGCGGAGGCTACAGTAAGGACGCCGACGGCTGTAGAGATGAGGACGATGAGGAGACTCCGTGGAGGGCAGTAGTGTTGGAGAGATGTTCTGGAAAAACCGTAATCAGTGAGAGACTGCCATGGGAGAATCTGTAAAGGGCCAGAGAGATCTGTAAAGGGAGCCAGATAGAAGGACAGAGGCGTGAAAGGGTCGTGGAAATGAGCTTGAATGGAAGTAGCAACGTAGAAGGGCTGAAGAGGATTCAGAAAGATGTTTATGAGGGAGAAGTTTGAAAAAAGAGAAGCCACCTAGAGTGAGCTCTTAAGAGTGCTGTGGGGAGGATCCTTAGAGTCTGGCCTATTGAAGGCACCTGAACTAGGCACCTAAGGCATTGCAAGTAGGGACTTCCTCCATTTGACTAGGAATGTGGGTCCTTCTCCGAAGTGGGTACCCGCTTCGTATCCTGTTGTCCCTGCGTGGGGAGTGGATGGGTCGGAGGGGCCTGCCTCGAAGCTTGGTCCCAGGCTCCCCTCGCAGACGATACAGGAAGGAGGCTCTCCCTGCCGCGGAGGTGCCAGTGCTGCCTGTAACTGCAACTGTGATCCGCCAATATTTGCGGACACATGGGATCCCCTTCCAGGATGGCCACAGCTGCCTGCGGGCACCCAGCCCCTTTCTGGGGGCCTCCCAGCTCAAGGACCAGACTGGTAAAACCACTTCTTTCAGCCTCTTCATTGACAAGACCACAGGCCGATTTCTCTGCATGACCAGCCTAGCAGAGGGGAGCTGGGAAGACTTCCAGGCCAGTGTGGAAGGACGTGGGGATGGAGATAGAGAGGGGATCCTGCTCGGTGAAGCCCCAGAAGCTGAGGACATTGAGGAGATCCGGAGGATCTGGGACCGAGCAGTACCTCTCTGGGAGCTGCCTGAGCTGGAGGAGGCCCAGCTGACTCGTGTGATGTTTGGCCTTACCAAAGTGACAGACGATACACTCAGGCGTTTCAATGTGCGATACCTTCGGCCTGCTCGAAGCCTCATCTTTCCTTGGTTCTCCCCAGGAAGTTTAGGATTACGAGGCCTGAAGCTCCTCCAGGCTGAGAGCCAGGGGGATAGAGTGCGCTACGTGGAGACCACCATACCCCGGCCTGGTGCCTACCACAATCTGTTTGGATTGTCACTGATAAGTCGTCGAGATACTGAGGTGGTACTGACAAGTAGTGAGCTGGACAGCCTGGCCTTAAACCAATCCACAGGGCTGCCCACTCTTGCCCTTCCCCGAGGAACAGGTTGCTTACCACCTGCCTTGCTCCCTTACCTTGAACAGTTTCGACGTATTGTGCTCTGGCTGGGGGATGACCTTCGGTCCTGGGAAGCTGCCAAGTTGTTTGCCCGGAAATTGAACCCCAAGCGATGCTCCTTAGTACGACCTGGGGACCAGCATCCCTGTCCCCTGGAGGCTCTGAACCGAGGCCTAAATCTTTCTCGAATTCTGCGTTCCACCCTGCCCGCCTGGCACAAGTCCATCGTGTCTTTCCGGCAGCTTCGGGAGGAGGTACTAGGAGAGCTGTCAAATGTGGAGCAGGTAGCGGGCGTGCGCTGGAGCCGCTTCCCAGATCTCAATCGTTTCTTGAAGGGACATCGGAAGGGCGAGCTGACAGTCTTTACAGGTGACCCTTTGGGAAATCACTGCTTGGAGTGGTGGCAGAAGATCAGGTGACAAAAGCATGTGGGTTTGGGCCACTATAAATGTCAACGAGGAGGCTTTCCCTCCCAACTTTGAGGCCCTGCTCCAGGTCTTGGTTTCAAGGGTAGGACTGTCCTCCCTCACCTGGATCTGTATTTAACCCCCCTGCAGGGCCAACAGGCAGTGGAAAGACGACATTCATCAGTGAGTATGCCCTGGATTTATGTACCCAGGGGGTGAACACGCTCTGGGGCAGCTTTGAGATCAGCAACGTGAGACTAGCTCGGATCATGCTAACACAGTTCGCTGTGGGGCGGCTGGAAGACCAGCTGGAAAGATATGATGAGTGGGCTGACCGGTTTGAGGACCTGCCCCTCTACTTTATGACTTTCCATGGGCAACAGAGCATCAGGTGAGATTTCCAGGCTTAGGGTTTTCAAAGAATGTAAGGGCAGGAGAACAGACCCCTGATGAGTTTTTAGGATGCTGGCTTTCTCCCTGGGATGGGCTGGAGACTTCTTGTAATTGACTCCTGAATTCATTGCTTCTTCCTCTTCCAGGACTGTCATAGACACAATGCAGCATGCCGTCTATGTCTATGACATTTGCCATGTGGTCATCGATAATCTGCAATTCATGATGGGTCACGAGCAGCTGTCCACAGACAGGTGATGTCCTCTTGTCTGGCTGGAATCCACTTGAACACAGATGTCTTCTCGGGCAGCTGGCCCTAAGCACACACACTGCACTCTTGTTTTCTGACATGTGTGCACACATACCCCAGCCCCTGTGTATTTCTGTCTTTGTAGAGGTGTGGGGTATGGCAGCAGGAAGTGTGGACAGGGACCTAAGTGTGAGTCCTTGAGTAAAGGGAAGTAGAGTGGGGTTGTGGTGCTTTGTGGAGACGCGAATGAATCAAGGGTACGTGTATATCGTCCTTCTGTCTGTGTCTGATAGTCTCTTGTTTTGTTGGGATGGGGACAGGATTGCAGCCCAAGACTACATCATTGGGGCCTTTCGGAAGTTTGCAACAGAGAGTAGCTGCCATGTGACACTGGTCATTCATCCCCGGAAGGAGGATGATGATAAGGAACTGCAAACAGCGTCCATTTTTGGCTCAGCCAAAGTAAGTGACCTTTAGCAGAGCCCAAGGTTTGGAAAGTAGAGGGGGGAGGCATAACCAGGGGTAACCCTCAGTCAGCCTTAAATCATCTTGACTCTTCGTCTGGAAGAGGTAGCTGGGGCCATGGCATGAGGAATACAAAGGCTGATAACTTTTGGTCCTTTGCCCTCCTTGCCCTCCAGGAGCTCACATTCTGTGGCTGAGAAAACATGAGACAGTGATTACAGCTTGGTGGGACAAAGCTGTGATAGGCAGCGCAGGTATTTGGGGAGCAAAGAGAAGACATCTGAGTCAGCCTGGGGCATCTGGAGAGACTTCCTAGAGGAGGTGTCAGCAACCGTTGGGTTGAGTTTTGGCCTTTTGGCTAAAAGTAGGTGTTTAGTAACTAAATGGGAGGGCCTTCTAGCAGCAGGACCAGCCTGATCCTGGACCTCCCAGTGGTACACTGAATGCCTGTTATATGCCACGCCTAGGATGGGCACAGACTGTGTGCCACGATGGAACAGGCATGGAGCTGGGGAAGAGAATAATACAGAAGGGAAGATGGTGCCTTCTTTATTTATGGAGGTCAAGAATGGCCTCTCTGATGAAGTGTGAGATTTAGACCGAGACCTCAGTGATAAGAAGCTGGGATTGAGTGGGGTGGTAAGCTGTGCAGGAGGAATGTTCCAAGCAGTGGGCACAGCAGGTACAGAATCTGGGGATGGCAGCAGGGTTGTTAAGGGACTGAAAAACGTAGGTGACCCCAGCATCATGGTCAATAGTTTGGTGAGCTTTGGTGCAGAGGGAAAGGACTTCCTTTCCCCATTCTTACCAGTTCTCCCTGCACCCTCAACCTTCCTTTCTGCTTCTCTCATGTGTCTTTTCACTGCTCCTTCATCCTTTGCCCTGTCTCTCAGGCAAGCCAGGAAGCGGACAATGTTCTAATCCTGCAGGATAGGAAGCTGGTAACTGGGCCAGGGAAACGCTACCTGCAGGTGTCCAAGAACCGTTTTGATGGAGACGTAGGGGTCTTCCCACTTGAGTTCAACAAGAGCTCCCTCACCTTCTCCATACCACCAAAGAGCAAGGCCCGGCTCAAGAAGATCAAGGATGACAATGGGCTAGTGGCCAAAAAGCCCTCTTCTGGCAAAAAGGGGGCAGCTGTGCCCCAGAACTCTGAGACTTGCTCGAATGAGGCCCCCAACCCTTACCAGCCAGACCCCTCCAAGCTTTCCAGGTGAAGGAGGTACAGAGCTGGATCCTGGAACGAATCTGACAGGACAGGCTGGGGCATAGACTCTTTCTTAGCCTTCTGCTAGGACCGCCTCTGTCCTGTGTTCCTCAGCTCCAGGCCCTTCTTAGTCCCAGGGGCCTGGCCTAGGGCAGGGTCTCATAGTGAGAGAATTCAGTTTAGCAGATACTGGAGAACCTACTGTGTGCCAGGCTTTGTTCTAGGTTCTGGGACTGTAGCACTGGCGAGACAGACAAGTTTCCTGCCTCCATGGAAAATGCAGTCGGGTGTGGGGGACAAGGTAACCTAATGGACAAATAATCACAAAACAATTTCAGATAGTGAAAAGTGCTATTTGAAAAATAAAATGCTGCCATAGTGCTTCCAGGCTAGTTTAGATGAAGGTCGGAAAAGGTGTTCTAAGCAGAGGACTTTCAAGCTGGGACCTAAAGAACTAATATTGAGCTATGGGAACACCTTGAGGAAGAGGAATCCAGGCAGAAAGAAAAGTAGAGACGGAAGCCCTGAGGTGGGAATAAGCAAGCTGAGTTCAAAGCAGTAGGGTCAGGTCCCCTCAACCTGGAGAATAGGAGCTTTCTTGCCAAAATTCCAGCCCAGGCTTTCAGAGCTGAAGGGTGACATGGTGGGTACCAAGCTCCTCCGCTCCCCACTCTGGAGCCTGCTGTGTGGTAGCACTCAGTATGAGTAGATTCTAGGTGCTTCGCCCTGTGATAAAGGTGGAGGCTTGCCCAGAGAGCCATGGCATGAAGTTGTCATGCCGCAGTGCCCACCGCCTGGACGCTGACTGTGTGGAGTGCCGCCTCCGACCACTTCAGTGGGTGCGGTCATCCCTTTTTGTAGAGTCTTTTCCAGTTTTACTGAAAAAAAATATATATTTTTTTCCATTGCCTTTGTTTCTGTGCTCCCTCTTATTTGTCCACCAGGTGTCTCCCAAGTCTGCAACTGGATTTTCTTCTCACTTTGAATTAGGAAGGGGTGGGTCCCCTCCCCCACCCCCACCCCCACCCCCACCCCCAGTTTTTGAGCTGTGTGCTCCCAAGGAAGCAGGAGCATTAAAGGGCCTTCACACAGACACACCTTTACACCTCTTCTTAGCCTAGGGAAGACAGGACGGTGCCTCTTTATCCCTGTTTCCCTTAAGGATCTTAATGTGATCCCTGGCAGAGGTGTGGGTCACCGGGCCACATGCCTAGACTCTGCCTGACCAGCTGTCCCTCTGTGATCCGAGCCACTCGCTGACCTCTCAGTGTGGACTCAGGCTCAGCATGTTCTTATCTGGCCCCCGTCCACCTCCAGCCCCTGTACCTTCTCCGTGTTCCTCTTTAGTGTGTGTCAGGACTCATGGGGCTCTTGCTCCAAAAAGCAAAACCTAGGCCCTTCTCTCGCCACCCCAGTCCGCGCGCGCACACACGGATACTGGTAATTCTAGAAGTTGGAAGAGAGGTATAGGATTGCTGTTTTTTAATAAGCCCTAAAGGAGACAGAAAATACCCTGTTGGAAAAATTCCTACATGATGACGCGCATCTCACTTCCTCTGATAACCTTAAGTCCCAGTTTCCCTTTAGATTTGCCTGCAAGCATGGTGAGAATGCAAGGTGTTCTGAGGAGCCTGGGGGGAAGTCTTTTGTAAGGTTGGGGGGTTGGTTCCTTCCTCTGAAGAAGGGCTGTTTTATCAAGGTCTCCCTGTCAACCTAAGAAGTGGCTTCTGAGACCCCATAGAAGGGTCTGGGGTCTTTGTTTTCTTATGTGTGAGAACTATGGCTATAATTGTCTCCTGAAACAGACCTGCAGCAAAGCTGTTTGTGGGGGAAGAACCTGGTGGGGGAGGGAAGAGAGCTCCTCCAGGGCCTCCCTTCTTGGGGGTCTCTCCCAGACTGGCTGGAGCCAGGCCTCCTAATCCCGCGGTAATCATTCCCAGCCGCTGGCTGATCTAGGCCTCATCCAAGGTCTGTAACACTGAACGTCAGCCATGCCTCCAGATGCGCACCACCAGGTCAGTCCTACCTATAAGGATGTGGGTTCCACGTTAGGTCTCCCTAGAACACCAGGTGTGTTTAGGGGTTTCTACTAGGGGAACTTTGTAATGTCTCTGTGAATTGGGGATAGAGGACTTGCCTGTTTGTCTTGCCCCACCCTCCTAGGAGACACCCCCACACAGCACAAACCAGAATGATGGGGAGGGAGGGGAAGCTAATGCTCCCCCAGCCCCACACCTTACACAAGTATTCCATTCCTCACCTGTCCAACTCCTCACATCGAGGTGAGCCCAAACTGTGTTCAGGAGTCCCTGAAGACTAGATAGCAGTGGGGAATCCCTGAGAGCCACTGACCCTGGACCCAGGGAAAGTGAAATGAGGCAAAGTACTGCCTGCATCCAATCGAGTGTTAAGAATCTCCCTGAGGGCTCAGCCTGCAGCCTGCCCTCTGACTCAGTATCACACATGAAGGGGCTGCTTTGGTCCTCCAGCAGCTTCTTTATGGTGAATGGGTCTGGGAAGGGACTAAACACACCCGACTCCTGCTGCCCAAGTAAGTCTGCCAATATGGCCCAGATACCTGCAGACATCACAGTCTGACTTCCCACAGGCTGCTTAGGTGCCATGGAGGGAGGGAACCCCAGGTGCCTCCCTGCAATACAGGCCAACTTCCTGTTTGTGCTGTGGGTGGAACTTTGTGAGTTCAAGGGAAGCCAGACTATGCTCTGTATGGGGGCCAGAATTGGCAGGCTTGCTCACCTGGGCAGACATCTACTCCAAGGGAGTGCTAGGTGCTGGCTCTTAGGCAGCCCCAACCCGAGGTGTTGGGGGAGGAGAGGTGGGTCTGTTTTGGTGAAACCGGAGCTTTCTTTGTTCGCTTCCCAGGGGTTTTCCCTGTGTCTGGGGAGCGGGCCTAGAATGGGCCAGTTTTAGCTCCCCATAGAGCAGCAATTGGTGACGGGAAAGCCCTATAGCCAGTTTGGTTAGGCCAGCCAGGAAGGTAGTTTAGCTCCCGATCGTGTGCAGCTTGCTCCTTCCCCAGGTCGAATGCCAAATCCAGTAGGCTATGGAATCAGAGGCCAGAGGGCAGCCTCGTGCCACCGTCGCGTTACTGCTGGGCTGGGTACTGAGTTGGCTACTGGGGGGGTGCTGGGCAGACCACTCCTTTCCTTGGGTCGGGGGCGCGGCCTCAGCGGCCCCGCCCCACTCCACCAGGCCGGACCTGGCGGGCGCCTGGAGCCAGGAGCTGACTTGAGAGCCCGCGGATCCGCGGCAAGTAGGTGCCCGCACTGGAGCAAGAGCTGGGCAGGAGCTGGAGCGGCGGCGCAGGTGGCACTGGGTGAGTGGTGGGACTGGCGGAGGTGTAGGAACTCGCGCCTCCCTTACATCCAGGCTCCGGAGTAAACTTTCCTGTCTGGTGAAGCTGGGTGTTGGGATGAGAAGCGGGGAATCCCCACTCCGAGGCGCAGGCGAAGGATCTGAACTGGGAACCGACACGGAAACTCACACGGACGGGCCCACACACGCGTGCACACAGACCCACGCACGCACTTGGGACACACGTGCACTCAGGAAAGGACGCGCCCAGTGGGTTACTCTTGCAGTCCTTGGAGCCAGCGCCACGGGCCTGCACGGGACTCCAGCGGGCAGGGAGCTCTGCTGTCGCGTATTTGACGGGGGTAGGAGGAAAGGGCCAACTGGTTATCACAGTCGGCGGCGAGCGGGTGGGACACCTCGCGTGGTTCCCGGCTGCCAGCAGGTGAAGACTAAGACGTAAACAGGCCCTGAGCACGTGATCTCTTCATAGACAGGTGGGCTGTGCTTCCCCCCACCCCAGCATCTGCGCGAGGACAACTCTCCCCAGTCCAGGGCAAGTTTTCGGGGCTGTTTGCGGGGCTGTATTCCTTTCTCCGCCTAGAGAGGTGATAAACCCTCCTCCAGAAATGGGAGCACAACGCCCCCTGGAGTATGGGTAGTGCAGGAGGACGGGAGACTGTTGGACTGGGGTGGGGTTACCTGTGCTCCTTGCCTTCCTTCTCGCGAACACCTTCATGGTGCCTTCAGCCCTGAAGGTATTGGAGGGGCGCTATATTCGATGGCAGTGGATAGCAGGCCTCCCCCTGCCCACCCCATACCTCCGGCCTGGGGAGCTGCTGCCCAAACGCCCGTTGGGGCCCTTTCGTAACAAGATCCCTCCTTGCAGAACTGGGAACTCCTCCCCTGAAGGTAGGAGCAGAAAACCCACTCATGCTAGAGTGGAAGACCCTCTCCCACAGAGAATGCAGCAGCATAACCCTCCCCTCAGTACGGGAGTGGGCCTATACCCCTCAGGTACAGGAAGGACCAGCCCCCCCTCCACCACCACCACCAGGGAGTGGGCAGAGGCAGTCAGCCTCCTTCCCCGCCCCACCCCCACCCCTACACACACGCTGAGCCCAGCTGCTGCTGGAGCTTCTGGGCAGGCTGCCAGAAAGGGGAGGAGGCTTCTGGTACCCCAGGAGGCTGGGATCAGGGCAAGGCCAGAGGAGGGGGTCTCTACTGGAGAGAGGGCCTTCATCTGTTCCTGTGAGGCTGAGGGTCTGGGGTGAGCCTGAGGGTGGCTGGGCTATGTTTCCCTTTCCAGGGAAAAAGAAAGAAAAACAACCCTTTCCATAGAGCTAAAAATAGAGCTGAGAGCCGGCCAGGGCTGTGGCCTGGAAGAGGGGGGTAGGGGGTGTGTGGGGGGAATGCTCCTTCCTGGGGCAGAGGAGCTCTGGCAGGCCTGGCCCTGGTTGGGACATGGTGGGAGGGTGTCCATTAGGGGACGGGAGGCTGTCCTTGCCCAGGGGTGCTGGCATCAGCTGACCTGACCAAGTCACAGAGACCCCTACAGGAAAGTATGTGTGGTAGAATGTTTGAGAAATATGCGTATGCGTAGGAAGTTGTGACTGTGAATAAGACGATCAATGTGAAAGATGCTTAGGAGACTGCATTTAAGATTGTGGCTGGGTGGGAAGGACTGCGAGTTGTGCAAGCCTGTGCACAAGTAGCTGTGTGACTCCGAGTGTGTTTCTGTGCAAGATGGCCTGAAAGATTATGGAATGAAGGAACATGGAACCATGCGATGAATGAGGCTGACTTGTGGCTGTGTGAGTCCGAAGGTGGGAAAGGTTGTGTGGGTATTAAGGTTGTGTTCTTTGTCAGAGGGTGGGAATATTCATGACCCCCGAGAAGACAGTGGAATGTTGTCTGCTGTGAGGCTGGTGTGGGTGTGAACATGCTCCCCCCAGTGATTGTTGAAGGGCCAGGAGCGGCTTCTCCGAGCAATGACTCTTTCCTAGCAAATGACTCTGAGGGAAGGCTGGGGCAACTGAGCCTCTACTGGGACAGGCCTGGGCTCACGGGGAAGAGGGTACACTGCTGTGGAGTTGGGTAGGGTAGGGTAGGGTAGGGTAGGGGGCCCCACCCCAGAGGTCGGGGGCGGGATTACTAGATATGTTTTCCGAATAAGCCACCAGATGGCGCCACTTCCACAAATCCAAGTGTGAAGTCACCTAGCTGCTGGGGGTGGGGCAGGTACGGTGAGAGCCTGGGCCCTCACCCTGTGCTGCGGTGTAGGGCCTGGGCCACTGTAGACAGTGGGTGGCAACTGACCCTCGGCCTCCCCCTCTGGACTCCGAAGTCGGGGACAGTGTCTGGGGCTGAGAGGTTTCAACTAGAGGAGCGGAGGGGGCAGGGCGGCCGCCACGGTGCCTGGCCCTTTGTGCTTGAACAATGACCAGCTGCCGCTGGCCCCGGGGCCCGAGTTGGGGTTGAGGGTGACCGGCTGTCGCTGCCACCGCGAGTCCTGAGCCGACCAAGCCCCCAGACACACAACCACCCGGCCTGGGAGGGAGGAATATTGAGTCCGACTGTTCAGCCCCCGCGGCCTCCGGCCGGACACGCGTGACGCGGGGTGCGAGCTCTTGGCCGCGCCCCGGGGGCGGGACGCCCCTGGGACCCCTCCCCCGCGCTGCACCGCCCACTCGGGTAGGGCGGGGGCTGCCCGGCGGGGGGCGCCGTGGAGGCGGGGCCGGGTCCGGCCAGGCGGCTCCAAGTGGCGGTGCGCGGGCTGAAGCCGGGCAGCTTGCCGGTGAAGCGCGGGGGGCGGCCCGGGGCTGAGCATGGAGCAGAGCGGTGGAGGTGAGGGGGGCCGGGGCGGGGAGGCAATCTAGGGGCGCCCCCAACTTCTGCGTGGTGGAGGGCCAGTGGGGCAGGGGCATTCCACAGCGGCTCCCACTTTATGGAAGCATCGGTGGCGGGGGAGGGGGGCTGTCTGACGGAGGGTGGAATGGGGGTCCCGGCTTTCTGTCGCAGATGGGAACTCGTGATCCCAGACTGTAGCCCACTTGACCGGTCCTTGGAACGGAGTGAGGGGAGACTTTCCCCAACTCTCAAGCCCCCTAATCAGCCTGTGGGCCCTCGGATCTTGGCCAGACCTCTCTCGGGTCCTGGCTGAGCGCTGCCCTCTGCTCTCTCCAGCCCATTAAGGTGGGTTGCTGTGCCAGAGGGGTCACTCAGGGAGTGCCGGGGAGAGTGGGGATTCCCATCCCTACAGCCACAGACGCATTTCTCAAAATGGAGCCTCTACTTGCCCCTCCTTCTCTCTCAGGCTTCAAGAGCGGGAGTCGGGCTGGCCAGGCCTGGCTTTCCAGACGCCTGGCTCTGGCTCCAGTTCCCTGCGTGTCTGGTTCACAGGGTCCAGCTGATGTCTCTTCTGGATTTAGGGGCCCCTGGCTCCATGGGGTTCAAGGCCCCCGGCTCACTGGGTCTGCCTTGTCTACCTGACACCCTGGGGCCTCTGAGTCTTTGTCTCTTGGGTCCCTGACTCTCTGAGTCTGCCTCCTCCCCTCAGTTTTCACTTTCTCTGTGCTTACTGAAGGGGGAAATGCAGACAGAAGTGCCAGCCCCCACTACCCCCTAAGGAGCCCCTTCTCCACTTTTTTTCATGCGTTGGAGTGGTCTTGGAGAGGGCAGAGGAAGGGGTGTTCCATCCACTGTGCTCTGGGCTGGCACTTGTGTGGTGGACACTGCTCACCCCTACCCCCCAACTCCCAGTTCCTCCTACCTCGGACTGGACATCTTCCTGCTCTCAGGGTCTTTCAACTTGAGTGGGGTGGTGGGGGCGGGCTTAATGGAACACAAGCAAGAAAGAAGGGGAGCAAATCAGGCAAAGGAGTCAGATAATGTCTCTCCTCTCCCACACTCCGGTGAGTGACAAAAATCAAGCTCCCACTCACCCAGTTGGCCCTGCATGCCACCCAGCCAGCCTCCCTCCCTGTCTCACACATGCTCCTATTCACACATACTCCTCGGTACACACTCATACACACTCACTTTCCTGTTTACGCACTTGGATAAAATACATGTGAGTCTACATGTGAACTCAGGTATATATGAGTGGACATCTACCCACACATATTCTCTCATATAGTCACACTGGTACACCGCAAATTCACTTCGTATGCATTTATAACTTTCACATACTTTCTAAGAGTGACCCCCTAAACTTTTACACACACACTTTTGTAAGATATGCCTATACGAATTCACATGTATACTCATGTATGTATGAATATATCTAAGCATATCTACTCACATACACTTATTCATGTTGTCACACAAATTTTCCTACACACAGTGCCCATTTTCACGCTGTGCATACAGTTCCGCACACACAAATAAGTGAATGCATACACCCCTGCTCCTACGCAATTCTCTGTCCACTCCTTGGCCTCCTCGCTCTGCATGATGACTTCAGCAGATGCCTGAGTCCTGGTCTTCCCTGACGGAGGGAGTTCCGGGTGGACTTGCTGTCCCCTTCCAGGAAGGAGGAGGGCTGGGGAGGTGGAGCCCTGGGCTCCAGGGAACTGGGATCTTGAACAAGCTGCCAGAGGTGATGGGAGGGCTTCTACCCGATCCCCTTGGGATTGCGCCGGGGAATATCTAAAGCCGGAAGGTTTCATGGAACTTGGCAGTAGGCCTGTGTAGGTTCCTTTAGGCCCAACTGAGTGGGTATGGTGAGACGAGGAGTTGTCGTGGCAACAAGCATGAGCCTGCATGGAGCCAGGAGACCCCAGAGGGCACCTGTGGGCTCCCTTAAGAGCTCCGAGTTTCTTGTTTGGCCAGTTCTACCCTTGCCGCCACTCTGTCTGGGAGAAACTGAGGCCCAGCTGGGGGAGGCTGGGCACTGCCTGGCCTTGGCTCTTTGTTCCCTAATTACCATCTGAGTTGCTGACTTGGTCCCTGAGGTTGCTTCTGCCCAAACTGCCCTCTAACGAGGCCACCTGTCCCAGGGGACCAGGGCCCTGTGCTGGGAGCTGGTAGATGAGGCTCCCTCCTTAACTTGAGTCCTGGCTTCATGCATTTTGGGGCTGGGTCCTGTGTAACCTCCAGGCCTCCCCTCCCCTTGTCCTTCCTACTCGGTAGATTCAGTCCTCTGCCCTGGTCAGACCCAAGCTGGTCAGTGGTCTGGGGCCCAGGGAGAATTCCCCTTCATGCCACTGCTCAGAGGGGGAGTTTTGGGGACCCCAGGGCTGGTTACCAATGTCAGGGGGGCTATTTGACCATCACTAGAGGGACTGGGGACCTTGTATAGGGAGTTCAAGGTGGAGGGACTCTGACACCATTGCCCTGCTCACAGGTTCCCCTGGAGGCCCCCGGCCAGGCCAGAGCTTCTGCCGCCATGGCCATTGTGCAGACTCTGCCAGTACCACTGGAACCTGCTCCTGAGACCGCCACTACCCCACAAGCTCCAGCCATGGGCAGTGTGAGCAGCCTCATCTCAGGCCGGCCCTGCCCAGGGGGGCCGGTTCCTTCCCGCCACCATGGCCCCCCTGGGCCCACCTTCTTCCGCCAGCAGGATGGGCTGCTGCGAGGTGGCTATGAAGCACAGGAGCCGCTGTGCCCAGCTGTGCCCCCCAGGAAGACTGTTCCTGGCACCACCTTTACCTACATCAATGAGGACTTCCGGACAGAGTCGCCCTCCAGCCCCAGCAGTGACATTGAGGATGCGCGGGAGCAACGAGCACGAAATGCCCACCTCCGCGGCCCCCCACCAAAACTCATCCCTGTCTCCGGAAAGCTGGAGAAGGTGAGGACCAGCCCTTCCTTTGGGGCCTGGGTGGAATCGGGAGCCCCTGGAGAAGCCGGAGGAATCTAGAGGTCTATTTAGAGAAAGGAGTGTGGGCTCAAGCTTCACTAGACCCGAGTTCTAACCCCAGCTCTTTCTCATTCTGGCTATGTGATCTTAAGGAAGTCACTTAACTCTCCTGAGTCTGTTTCTACATCTGTGACATGGAGGTGATAGGTCTGCTCTTACAAGTTTGTCGTGAGAATGAAATAATATATATAAAGTGCTTAGCCTAGTGCTCGGCATATACAGTGTGCTCAGTACACGTTAGCTACTTGAAAACACTGTCGTTATCCCACAGCAATGAGTTTGCCCTCGAGCAAGGCCTTTAATTCTGCTGAGCCTCCACTTCTTCATCTGTAATGCGGGGACAGTCATCATAGTTTTGCTCACAGGGCTGTTGTCACGAATAGCAATGAACCTTTTAAATTGCTCAATGTAAAGCTGACACTCCGGAGGCCCCAGGTAGTGGTGGCAATTGTTACTGACACGTAGGGATGGGAGACCCCAGGTGGGAAGACAGGGAGTGTGATACGGACTTTGAAAGATTGGGCAGCTCACCGCCCCGTGTCACACGGCACCTCATTTCAGAACATGGAGAAAATCCTGATCCGCCCAACAGCCTTCAAGCCAGTGCTGCCCAAACCTCGAGGGGCACCGTCTCTCCCCAGCTTCCTGGGTCCTCGGGCCGCCGGACTGTCTGGGAGCCAGGGCAGCCTAACACAGCTGTTTGGGGGCCCCGCCTCTTCCTCCTCTTCCTCCTCCTCCTCAGCTGCCGACAAACCTTTGGCACTGAGTGGCTGGGCCAGTGGCTGCCCATCAGGGACGCTGTCCGACTCCGGCCGAAACTCACTGTCCAGCCTGCCCACTTACAGCACTGGGGGTGCCGAGCCAGCCACCAACTCCCCAGGTGGGCACCTGCCCTCCCATGGCCCTGGGCGGGGGGCACTGCCGGGGCCAGCCCGAGGAGCCCCTACTGGGCCCTCCCACTCGGACAGTGGCCGGTCTTCCTCCAGCAAGAGCACAGGCTCCCTGGGGGGCCGCGTGGCTGGAGGCCTCTTGGGCAGCGGTGCCCGGGCCTCCCCGGACAACAGCTCCTGTGGGGAGCGCTCCCCGGCACCACCACCACCCCCTCCACCCCCTTCGGATGAGGCCCTGCTACACTGTGTCCTGGAAGGGAAGCTCCGCGACCGAGAGGCAGAGCTGCAGCAGCTGCGAGACAGTCTGGACGAGAGCGAGGTGACCATGTGCCAGGTGTGGTCAGTGGCAATAATGGGGGTGGCATGGCAGGACATCCAGAGGTGCTGGGGGTCCAGAGAGCATTTCCCTTTGTTCCAGGGTGGGGGCAAGTGGTAGGCAGTAGCACTTGTCCGTTCCCACCCAGCTGTCTGGCTTAACTGCGAGAGGTGAGGATTCAAACCTACTGCCGTTTACTGATTCGTACTAAGCCTCATCTATAAATGCGGATATTTTTGTCTCTTTAGAGTTATACAAATTAAGTAAGGCAAAGTGTGTAAAGTGTTTAGAATAATGCCCAGCACCTAAGAACCGCTACATAAGTGCTTGCTATTATTGTTGTCGTTTCTAGTACCGTAAAAGTAGTTGTTAACTATTGTCATATTGTTATCATAGTGTAGTGGACTCTAGCTGCCCAAAGCCCCCAGTGGGCCAGCAGAGTCATCAGTGATAGCAGGCGGCTAGCGCTCGAGGCTTATGGAGCTGCCAAGACCCAAGTCTGCCTTCTCGCCCCCAGGTGTACGAGGACCGGCAGCGGCACTGGCAGCGGGAGCGTGAGGCCCTGCGTGAGGATGGCGCGGCCCAGGCGCAGCGGGCGCAGCGGGCCCAGCAGCTGCTACAGCTGCAGGTGTTCCAGTTGCAGCAAGAGAAGCGGCAGCTGCAGGACGACTTTGCGCAGCTGCTGCAGGAACGTGAACAGCTGGAGCGGCGCTGTGCCACCTTTGAGCGGGAGCAGCGGGAGCTCGGGCCCCGGCTCGAGGAGACCAAGTGGGAGGTAAGTCAGACCAGGAGGGGCAAGCAGCAGGGTCCTGGAGGAACAACCCCTAGAGAGAGGGGCCCAGCCATACTCCCTGAGTCCTCCACCCCCAGAGGGCCTCCGCTTCCTCACCTTTGTAAGATGAGGATCCCCCTCTGACCTCCCTTCCTGGGACAGAGCCTCCTTGTGTCTTCGTGTTTGGTCTCCTCATTAGTCTGGTCTAGTGCCTGCAGCCAGTGGCATTCCCGTCCACTGCCTTCGAGCCAGTAATTAGAATGCGGTGCTTGCTGAGCACCGGGTGCTATTCTAGGCATGTTGCATAGACTATGAATCCTCTGATCTTCATTATCAGCCCTGTGAGGTGGGTACTGTTAATACTCCCATTTTAGAGATGCAGAAACAGAGGCCCAGAAAGGCTGGAGCCCAAAATTATATGCAGTCTGCGGCAGAGATTTGAGCCCAGGCAATCTGACTCCTTTGTTTACGCCTTTAACCCAAATACTGGAGGGCCTCTCGACTGGAAATGTGGACACCACTCTCCATTGCTTCCGCTCCTGCAAAACCTGTCATCACCCAGTTTGAAAACAAAACAAAACAAAACCCCAGAGCTTTGGGGTTTAAAGATGGCACTTTGAAGGAAAAAGATCTGGGTCTGAGTTCCACTTTAGCCGCTAACTATAAAGTGGGTATAAGGATCAAACTTCCTTTCCACCAGATGTCCAGCATGATGTCAGGGCCCGAGCCCTTGGGAGAACCCTTCTCACCATCTTTCCCTCCCACCCCCAGGTGTGCCAGAAGTCAGGTGAGATCTCCCTGCTGAAGCAGCAACTGAAGGAGTCTCAGGCAGAGCTGGTACAGAAGGGCAGTGAGCTGGTGGCTTTGCGGGTGGCCCTGCGAGAGGCACGGGCTGCCCTCCGGGTCAGCGAGGGTTGGGCACGGGGTCTCCAGGAAGCGGCCCGAGCACGGGAGCTGGAGCTAGAGGCCTGCTCCCAAGAGCTGCAGCGACACCGCCAGGAGGCCGAGCGGCTGCGGGAGAAAGCTGGGCAGTTGGACACCGAGGCTGCTGGACTCCGGGAACCTCCTGTGCCACCTGCCACTGCTGACCCGTTCCTCCTGGCAGAGAGTGATGAGGCCAAGGCACAGCGTGTGGCAGCCGGGGTTGGAGGCAGCCTGCGGGCTCAGGTGGAGCGGCTGCGGGCTGAGCTGCAGCAGGAGCGGCGGCGGGGCGAGGAGCAGAGGGACAGTTTTGAGGGGGAACGGCTGGCCTGGCAGGCAGAGAAAGAGCAGGTGATCCGCTACCAGAAGCAGCTGCAGCACAACTATATCCAGATGTACCGGCGGAACCGGCAGCTGGAGCAGGAGCTGCAGCAACTGAGCCTGGAGCTGGAGGCCCGGGAGCTCGCCGACCTGGGCCTGGCCGAGCCGGCCCCCTGCATCTGCCTAGAGGAGATCACTGCCACCGAAATCTAGGGTCCTTGGTGTCCCAGCTCTGCAGGGAGCTCTACTGAAAGGGAACAGTAGCCTCAGGTCCACTGAGGTCCCCAGAGCTACTCGTTCCCTGGGATCCAGGACTCTGGGCCTCTGTCAAGAACCCAGGGCTGTCCTGTGACTTGGATGAGCAAGATCAGACCCGTTGGAGGTCCCTGTGTTCACTGTCACCCAGAGGCTCCTGCTCACTCGGCCCATCTCACTCCCCACCTGTTGCCAGTGCCACTCCGCCAGCCCCATTCACCGCTCGCCAGGCCAGCCAGCCAGGGCCCGGGGAGAGGAAGGGGCCGCTCTCCCACTCCAGTGCCAGAGAGAGCCAGGCAGCACCAGCTGCTCCAGATGTGCCTGCCCCCACCCTGCCCGTGTTGGGGGACAGGGCTGGGACTGGGGTCTGACCCCCAGCTTCCAGCTCTGCAGCCTCCCCCCGGTGGTGAGGGGGCTGTAGTCAGACCAAAGGAAGAACTCAGAAATGTCTTGTTTAATGTGACCGAATGGCCCCTCCCCACACCCTGGTTTATGGCCTCGCTTTCACTTGTATATTTTTTACACTGTAAATTTGTTGTACAAACCCAAAGAAAAAAATTAAAAATTTTTGTTTTGTTTTTAAAAAAAAGATGAGTGTGCTGGATAGAGATTACGGGAACCCTCCCCTGCCCCCTCTTTATCTGCCGGCTAGTCCCCTACCCCTTACAGAGGTCTTAGTGGGAGAAAGGGAGATGGGGAAAGGGCGGGCCCGGCGGGAAGTCTGAGGCTAGTGGGCCACAATGTGAAGTGGCCTCTCAGGCTTTGAGAAACTAGTAAAGACTTGCGTCCTCTGCACAGAACGTTGCCTGAGGCTGGGTGGTGGATGCAGTGACTGGCTGTGTCAGAGTCCCTTGGTGCTTGGGGGAACTGAGGGGGCACTGGGAGAAAGTGCCCCCCAGTTCCAAGTTCCAGACCTTGGGTTTCTCGACCCCCTTCCTGTCTCGAGAGGTGAGAAGCAGTGAATGGGTGACACAGGCTACCTGCCCAGTAGCACCTTGTCCTTGACACTAAGTTTGTCTGGAAAGGGCGCAGAGCCTTTTCCAGGGGAGGACAGCTGGGGAGGGAAGAAAGCAGGGGGACTGAGCCGCCAGTGTGGAGCTTTGGGAGGAGGCAAGGTGAGCAGGAGTGGGAGGTTCCCAAGTCAGAAGGTGAGTGGGTGAGGTCTGGGGGACGGCGGGAGGATGCTGGGGTCAGTGGGGAGGTCTGCTGTCCACAGGGTGGGTTGTGGGGTAGGTGGGAAGAGTCTGGGGTTAGAACCAGGAGTCTGGAGGGTCGGAGCGTGGATCTGGCTGAGCATCAGCTGGAGGAGCCCAACATCCGTGGGAGCGGTCTGGGTCCTGTTGGGAAGGGCATCGAGAGGTTCTGGAAGTACGTGGGAGTACCATCAAGGGGTCAGCGGGCCGGGGCGTGGTCAGCAGGAAGGGGTCGGTCGGTGAGGGCTGAGGGGTCAGAGGGCAGGGGTGGTGGGCTGGGCCCAGGGACCCTGACCACGAGCTCCATGGGCTCCCGAGCCTTGTTGCGATAAGCCCGGCGGATGGTGTCCACAGCTCGCTGGTGTGTCACCTGCTCCAGGCTCTCTCCATCCACTGCCACCAGCTCGAAGCCAGCCTAGGATGGGAGTGGGAGAGTCACAGCCCTCCCTCCTCAGGTCACCCCCTACTCCAGCATCCAACTTCTCACCTCCACCAGCTGGGACACTCCTCCCCGTCTGGAGGATGGAGAGGATGGACAATGGGACTTTTGTGCCTGGAGCTACTGGGGGCTGGGTGGGGCCAGACAATGGCCCTTTGTCCCTTGGGGCAAGGGGTGGAACAGGATGGGCCGCCCTCAGGCCCAGGCCAGCATGGGGACAGATTCTTCCCTGGGCTTGCTCATTCCGCAGGCCTGACCCCCTCCTCCCACGACCTGGCCTAAACATGCCCAGCCAGCAGATGAGCACGTACCAACCTGCCCCCGCCAGAATTAACTCTGGGCAGAGGGAGGGGACCTGGGTGCACTTCACCCACCTGCAGGGCCCCACTGAGGAAGGCTGCACCCCCAGGGAAGATCTTTTCTATCTTCACCATGGGCTGCACCTTGGACTCGATGCCCCCCGAAATGCTGATGCCTAGTGAGAGTGAGAAACACAGGGTGAGAGTGTACCATACCCCTAAATCCCAGGGGTCCCAGGACAGACCCAGGGCCCAGTCACCAAATCCGGGGCCCCCAACTTTTCCCAAATTCCAATTCTGTCACTACTCAATCTTCAACTTGCTTTAAAATCCTCCGAATCCCAAAGTCCCAAAATCTAGACCCCGCCCCCAACTATACTCTAATACCCAGGTTCTTTTCCTAGGCCTAGTTCGCCTAGACACATCCCAAAAGCAAGCCCACCAGCCTTATCCAAACCCCACAGCCCCTGCCAGGCCCAGTCCCCCTTGGACTCACCCAAGGACTGTTTCATCTTGGACAGTGTGACTGTCCTCAACTCCCCACGAGGGGCCTTTGTGGCTGCTTGCTGGGCTGTCCTGCCAGTTCCATTCTCAGAGGGGCCTTGATTGCCCCCTGCCTTGGTTGCCTGCCCTTCCAGAGGTCGTGGCAGAGGGGGCCTGGCCTTCCGAGGCTTGTGGTAGCGCCCGTTGGCTGTGCTGGGGTTGGGGATAGGTGCTGGGGACAGGGAGCGCCTGCGTCCAGGGGACTTGCCTCGGCCCCGGCTGCGGCTGCGGCTGCGGCTGCGGCTGCGGCTGCGGCTCTGGGCCTGGCCCTGGCTCTGGCTCTGGCTCTGGCTCTGGAGAGGGTCTTCTCGGGATAGGGGTTCTGTCAGCAGCCAGTTAGGCCTCGGGGGCCGGGGAGCAACGGGGGGCGGCTGGGGAGGGGGTGTGCAGGTGGTTCGGCGTGGGGCAAAGGCATCTACTGGCACGTCTTGGAGAGGGGGTATCCCTTTATGAGGGTGACAGGGGGCAGAGGCATCCAGAGAGACCTGGAGGTCCCCCAGTCGCTCCCTCAGTTCCCCATCATCTTCCTCCTCAGAGAAGCCATTCGCAGGCAGCAGGTAGAAGCCTCCACGGCTGTCTGGGGAAGAGGGCCAAGGTCAGGCTGCCCTCTCCTCACGAGCCCAGACCACCTTGCCAGAGCCCAGTCCTTGCCTTTGTCCCTGTAGGGCCTAGGAGACCCAGGCCTGAGTTGCTCAGGCCTGTAGGGACACTGCCCATGTTCCACTGTAATAGTCGTTTAATACTCTCTGTCACAAGAGTTCATTTCATTTCAATGTATCTAAGAAAAAATATGACTCACGCACCAAACTGATGACTTCTTGAAGATCATTGCAGAGAATGAGACTAGATTTTAAAAGTGAGTGGGTTTAAAACCAATTATTAGGTAAATAATGGTGGCAAGCGGACATGACAGAAATGGTTCTGATGGATGCGGGCTTCCCTTCAGGGGACCACACACGCCTCTGAACCACAGCATTGCAGTCCCTCGGGTGGGGACGAAAGAAGACCTGCTCTCCCGGCCCCACTGCCCCCATGGGTGTGCCCCCTCCCTGGGCTCTGGGACTCTGACTGACCAGGCATGGGGGTGACGAGGTGACGCTTGGGTGGCGTGTCTTGCCGAGCTGGCCGCAGAGCTGGAGGCCGTACTGGTCGGAGAGAAGAGGTCAGCAGGGCCCTGCCGCCAGGCTCCCTGACGACACAGCTGAGAGGGCTCTGCCCCCTTTCCAGTGGGACATGCCACCTGCACCCCCACCCGGGGTTCAGGATCCTCAAGCCCCGCCCCCAGCTGCTGACCTGCCCGGCTCTTGAGGGCCTCAAAAGCCTCCAGCTCCACAGGCATCACCATGCTGTCAAAGCGGCCCAGGTCTGTGGGGGCCACCACACTCCTGGGGGAGGACCAGATGGGGGTGGGCAAGGGCTCAGTTCTGGAGTTGCTGGGGGGCTTCAGCCCTGAGAAGGTTGGGGGAGGTATCAGGCGTGCCCTTCCTGCCCGAATCCCTTCCTACTCCCCCCTCCCACCTGATGTCCCGCAGCAGCAGCAGCTTTGCGGGCTTGTCCAGAATGGCCAGCAGGGGCCTCACCAGGTCCTCCACTCCGCCCTCGTGCACGTACTGCGGAGAGAGGCACCGCGGGTCAGGGTCAGGTAGCGACAAAGGCTCCCAGAGCTGGGCGAGGGGGAACGCCTGGGTATGCCGCCACCCCCCATGTTTAGGAGAGGCTCTCCCCGTCCCCAGGCTGTCCACAGGATGTCTTATTCTGGTAACTAGGTGGCAGCCTGCAACAAGAACAACAGCCTTGTAATAGAAGACACAGCAAGAACAGCTTTGGGACAGGCACTTTTCTAAGCCTTTTACACACATCTCTCCTTTAGTAACTGCCCTGAGAGATGGCATTATTTATTACTGGTTTGCAGATGAAGAAACTGAGGCTCAGAGAAAAGGACTTTGCCAAGGCCACACAGATAAGGAAGTACGAAGCGGGGCTGAAACCTGAGAGGTCTGGCTCTGGCCTACTCTGTACCGGAAAAGGATGTTCAGGGAGTGGACTCTCCTCTCCACCCCCACCTTCCAAGCAGAAGGAAGGAATTTGAGCCAAACACTAGTCTGTGGGCCTGGCTGGGCCAACGTTTGTCTGTACACAGACCTACAAATTAGGCTTTGTTCAGGGCTGGAATGGGGACCTTGGGAAAGAGGTGGCCCTACAGAAAGCCTCTCCCGTCAGTACTAAGGTTGGTGGAGGCCCTTCTGCCTGGCACTGCTGGGATGCCTGACACCAGACACACACTACCTACGCAGACAAATTGGCAAACTGAACACTGGGAGCCACCATAATGGACAGCGTACCGCCCCCTGGTGGTGAAAGGGAGACTCGTCCTGATTCAGGGACACAAACACTGAGCATCCTGTAGGGGCATAGACACAGAGAAAGAGCATGCCCTGGTGGTCAGAGTGAGACAGTAAAAAATATCTGGAAATAAATAAAAGATAAACTTACGTGTGTGGTCCTAAACCACACACAAAGTTACAGGGACTCACACATACACATATGGACAATTCACCCTCAGATAGTCATATATGTACACATACTTCAAGTTCACAAACCTGCATTCAGCACCCACTAAGTGCCAGGCTGTGTATTGGAGGGTGACAGTGGGGACACAATAATGAAGACTGTTCCAGATCTTCAGGAACTCAGTCTAGTGGGAATGACGGGCAGAATGAGCCATGTGCCCCAACTGACTACAAACCACTGACAGAGGGAGTCTCAGAGGAGGGTGGGAAGATCAGGGTAGGCTTCATGGAAGCGGTGGCATTTACACTGACTCTTTTTTTTATACACTGACTCTTAAGGATAAATTCAGGGATCAGCAAAAGCTGGGAGAAGGGGCTCTGAAGGCGATGTGGAATAACCGGTAGACAGAAGTTTAACTTGACCATGGGTTACACAAAGGGCCTCCATGTAGGCTGTGCAGGTTGTGACTACAGTGCTAGTGGCACCCCTAAAGCTGTGCGGCTCCCAGCCTGTATAAACCGATGCAGTGGCCCGGGGAAGATGATGGTGTGGTGACATGGTGACTGTGGGAAAGCTGAGGTTAGTGGGTTGGGGGTCAGAGCAGGGAGGGCTTGGGTGTGAGAGTAAGGAACTTGCACTCCATTCTATCAAAGAGGTTACCAGGGGGTTGGGGAGTGTAAAGTGATCAGAGAGGTGGTTTATGATGCCTGGTCTGGTAGCTGGGGTGCGGTGGCTAAGAAGAGGACAGAAAAGGAGCTCGGGGTCACACATCAGAATCACTAGGGGAGCTTTACTCATCTTTTGAGCCACCCCTGATGGTCTGATCTCCAGGTGTGGGTAGGGCTTGGGTCAGGTTTGGGTGGTATTCCGAGCTCCCCAGCTGTTGTGGGGGCATATTGAGAGGTCTAGCATGGGTGGGGTAGGAGGAGCTGAGGGTAAGGGAAAAGAGTCAGTAAAGAAACAGACATAGAGCCCCACCTAGTGGCTACAGCCCAGAGTTGCAGGCTTACGGAGGCTGATACACACCGCCTGCGGAGTGCTATGGGCTGATCACGACTTTGAGTTTAACCCAAAGGCCCCCAACATGCACCCCGTCACAGGTGGCCCTGCTGTAAACCAGGCCTTGGTAAAGGGATGCATGCATTACCACGTCTCAGTCTCCAGGTGACACATATATGCCTTAGCCAGACACAAGCACATTCACACACAGATACAATCATACAGTTGACACAAAGCCAGGTAGCCCACAGACAAATGCTCACATCACACAGACATACAACGCAGCCCCACCCTGACCAAGGTGAGGGAGTGGGGCATTCGCAAACTATTTCCTGACTCTCAGATTGCTCTTGCACGCAGGCTCACGTGGAACCCATCCCAGAAACCTGGAGGTTCTTGAGACAGTGGGAAGCCCAAGGTACTGGAGAGGGCCTTCCCATCCTCCTGGAAGGGGTGACCTGTGCCTCCTGTAGTCTACCCAACATTCAGGCTGCAAAGGTTTCCTTAAATCTAACCTCTACTTCTCCCAGGGCCCTCTGGTCTGTCTGAAGTGGAAAGGAACAGAGAACAACAGTGTCGGTGTTGGGGAGGTTTGGGCTGAGTGTGTGAGTGTATGTGGTCTGGGAGAGAACAAGGGAATATTTACTTGTGCCAGCCCTGTTGGCTGACCCAGGAGCATAAGGAGGCATGGGGATTGGCTGGGGTTTGAAGGAGAAGGGAGCAGGTGACTGCAGGGACTCATGTCCCCAACTCATCATCTGACTGACGCCTTCTCTCCTCAACTTAAATGCCACCTCCTCGGGGAGGCCCTCCCAGACCACACCTAATTTGTGCCTCTTGGATTATTTTCCCATGTTCTTTTCCTTCACAGCACTTCAAATGATTTCTCACTGTGGTTGTTTAGGTTCTGGTTATCATCTGACTCCCCTTGGTTGTGAGCTCAGTGTGTATGTGCCAATGTGTATGTGCGACAGGGGTGACTTCTGCTTTTAGTGACCACTGGCCTCAGAGTGTTGAACCAAGATACTGGTCAGCAGACAAGAGTCTGAATGAATGAGGGTCTGGGTGAGTGAGTTACCATGTGCTGGGGCTGGGGGCAGGCTGGAGGCTCACCCGGGAGCAGTGGCGGGTGATGGCCAGCACCTCATCGTCAGTCAGTAGCCGCCGGGCCAGGTCCTGAATAAGAGGCCGTCGGCTCTCCCAGGCCTTCACCTGCTCATCCACGTTGGGCAGCTGGCTGGAGGGGCTCCCAGACCTGGCAGAGAGCAGGGCCCGGCCCCTTTCCCGGTCTACAGGGCAAGAGCAAAGGGATACGATGAAGGAGCCTGGAGCCACCAGGAGAGGAGGTAGGGGCTTCCCTAAAGGGGGATCAGACTCCAGGACAGGCTAGCTGAGAGGCCCAGGTGTGCCTGACGGAGTTCCGGCCAAGCCCAGATGCTCCCCACTGTGGTCTCCCGTGGTGATCTGCCCACCAGTGGAGCTCCCCGCTGGCCCCTCCACCCTACGCAGACCCCTACGCAGTCTATTCCTTGAGGGAGTCCTGGCCTTGGGGTCCCTGGGTCCACCAACATACACTGTCATGCCGGTCTGGTCCCTATTGAAGTTCTCACACTGGCTTTTTCATCTCCCCCAGATCTGTCTTTGGGAGTCAAGCTCCTCAGTCCTCAAACATATACCCCAATATCTGCCTACAACCGTATTTTACTAGTTCGGTTCTTTTACCTGCCCCCAGTATACACCTCCGTATCTGCCTGATTCCCCATGCTTGGTCTCAGCTGAGTTTAGCCCAAAGCCCCCGAGCTGCCCCCAACATGCACCCCGTCAGCAGCCCTGCTGTAAAACAGTCCTCGGTAAAGAGATGCACGAATTACCGCGTCTCAGCCTCCAGGTGACAAACTTCTGCACAGGTCCCACTCCCCCTGCTAAGAAGAAGAAGGCTGAGCAGCAGGCCCTGGCCCCAATCTGAAAACAGGGTTGGGGCGTTTAGGGCTGGCTGGATCATTGGTTGGGATGCAGGGTTCAGTCTGGAAGGAGGTGAGACGAGGAGGCAAGAGGCCAGGCCGTGCTCGGGCTAAGGGCTTTCGTTATGGGCAATGGTGAGCCAGCGAAGGTCTTGGATCAAGAGAGGGTGCAGTTTGGGCTCTGCTCGTAGAAATTCATTTGGAAGCAAATGCATGGAGACGAGAACCCTAGGGACAGTTTGGGGCAGCACCTACCTTGGGCGGACAAAGAGAAAAAAGAGAGCCTTTGGAGGAGAGAGAGGGGTGGCCAGAGAAACGGGAGGAGGAGCAGGAGAGAGCAGGGCCCCGGGGGCTGTGGAAAGAGAGATGGGTTGAGGAAGGGAAGCTGGTCTGCCTTTATTTGAAGAGATTGTCTCTCACAGGGGACTGTCACCTTGAGACCCCAGGGAGGGGTTGGGCCCAGGTCCTTACTCTCTGGTTGATTTTGCCTACCCAACATCCATTCTCCCTTCTGGAACAGCACCTTGAGTTCACCCAGGGACCCCCATTCTCAGTGCACGTACCCCAGGGTAGGCCCCCACCCTGGCTGGTTGATGAAAGACTTTCTCCCTCCTACATCACAGTGATTTGTTGGACATGCGGTCCCAGCCGGACCAGGGAGAGCCTGAGACTTCGGCTGGGACTAGTTAAGGAGAAGCTCTCTTTTCCTCGTGTTGCTAAGCAACAGTGGTCATCTTAGCTCAAGTGGGCAAAGCCTGCATGATACTGAAGCCAACCCAGGGAAAGGGAACCAAAAGATGAGGGGGCAGATGTCTGCTGACATTGTTTAAATCCTTAGATCCAGCTTAAATCAGTGGCTGAGCCAAGAAGTGCTTTTCAAAGCTAGTTTGGGTGGAGTTTCAGTCACAGGCAACCCCCAGAGTCAACTCTTCTAATCTTGGTCCAGTCTCTGAACCACAGCTGGGAGACGCGAGGCCCCATGTGAGGGTGCTTAGGAAGCCCCTGACCCGGGCGAAGCCTGCCCAGGCCCTTCTGCCTGGGCCTTGATGTAGAAACGGCCTTGCTCAAGGATGGGTCTACAACTGGGTAGGGCTTGTGAATTCTAGCCAAGGGAGATGAAGCCAAATATTCTAGGAAAAGAGTGTCCTTCTCTCTCCTCAGCATCAGGAGCTCAGGGATCGGACCCAAGGTCTTCCACGTCCTGCTGTGCTGAGACTCTTATCAGTTTTCCATCCTGTACAATGGGTAGATGAGGCAGTATAACAATGGCCACTACATTTTCTGGGCACCTGATGTGTGGCAGACAGTACCCTAACTGATGAACACATACTAATTCACTTATTGCCCACTGTTCATAAGGATATAGGTATTGTGACTCCAATTTCACTCATGGGGAAACTGAGGCTCACAGGATGGGCTGGTCACTCACAGCTAGTACGAGGCAGTGTGGGGCTGGATGCCAAAGTGGACTTGGCCTCCGTCCTCCCCGTCTGCCCAGCCCAGCCCAGCCCTTACCTTTCTCCACGTCCAGGCGAGGGCGGGGCTTGGCCGGGCTCCCTCTCTCCAGCGTCCAGGCCTCTCTATGCCCGTCCCCTGCCAGCCGCCCCTGCCGCCCTCCCTTGAAGAAGAGGTTCATCAGTGTCTTGGAGCGCTGCAGGGCCCCCTTCTCCCCAGAGGACCCCGACTTCTCCTTCTTCCGCTGCTTCTTCTCCTCTGCAGACACGAGGAAGCACCCGGGGGGCTGGAGGGGTGGGCAGAAGGGAAGGACCAGGGGAAGGGGTGTGGGGAGGGGCAGAAAGAAGGGAGAGTAGGGGGCAGACAGGATCTGCAGCTGTGTGGGGAGGTAGGGATGGGGGTGGGGTGCGGGTCCTCCAATTTTTCACCCCTCCTTCACCCCATAGCTACAGCTATGGAGAAATAAATGGGGGCTGGGGAGTGTAGGCAGGTCTGGGAATTCCCGGCTGGGGAGAACTTGGCTCTGGCTCTTTTGGGGCCCAAAGCTGACTGGACCTGGGGCTGGGGCTGAGAGTGGGTTTGAGGCCTGGGACTCGTTTAAAAAGCACCAGGGCAGGGTCTGAGTGTGTTCTGGGGCTGAGGCTGGGTCAAGGCCTGGGGCAAAGGGAAGTTTGGGACCAGGACAGGGTCTAAGGGAGGTTTTGGACCCAAGGCTTTGGAGAGAACAGCAGCCACCCATCTCCCACGTACCCCACAAGGTCAGGTGGCTCTGGGAGCGCGTGATGGGGGGCCGGGGTCGGCTGAGGGCCAGCAGCAGGGCAGTCTTGGGGGACTCAGAGAGAGCAGAGTCAAGGCGGCGGGCGGTTGAGGGTCCGTCGGAGCGGATGGCCGTGTCCCTGAGGATGACTGTGGGCCGCACGCTGCACCAGGTCTCCACGCGGCCCCCCACGTCGGGGTCTGTCTGCATGGCCGTGTCTGCCCGCCCCCAGCCAGGCCCACAGCTGCCTGGCTCCTCCGGCCCCAGGCAGACATCCATGCGGTCAGAGGGCAGGGAGCCGGAGCCCTCAGCCGAGCTGTAGGGGGCGCTGGAGGTGTATGAGGAGACGCTGGAGCTGCTCTCAGAGGCCTGGGACAGCTGCTGCAGCACCCCGTTACTCACTGTGGGCAGGGAGAAGGCAGGGGTGTCTCGGGGGTCTGGCCGGGTTGCTTCAGGGCCCTGCCAGGCTTGCAGACCATCCCTGGGCTTGGGGGTTTGGGGAACATCCGGCAGCAGCCAAGGTTGGAAGCACGGGATCTGGGGACGCGGCTGCTGAACATCCTGCCACCAGGATGAGACCTTGGGGAAGTCACTTCTCCTCCACCTCCCACCTTGGGACTCCAGACCCTAGGCGAGTCTGCAGCGGAATCTGCAACTTCTCAGAGGAGAGCCCAGGCACGGTCCGGGCAGTGTGAAATCCCTGTAAGATCTTGGTGCCCCTGCCCATTTATTCTTCAACCTTGGGGGCCTGAGCCACTTACGTCGGTCCAGCCAACAGTACTCAGAAACCATCTCCTTGTAGGCAGGATACCGGCCAGTCTCCTGGGGGAGGAGGGCATGGTGGGCAGAGGAGGGCATGGGAGGGGGTCAGAAGGGAGAGTGAGAATGGTGAGTGATGGCACGAGAGAATTTTCAGCCCGCCCACTCTCCTTCATGCTCTAGCCACGTGGGCCACTTTATTTCTGAACGTACGAAGTTCCTCTCTAACTCAGGGCCTTGGCACTTGCTGCTGTTCCCTTTGATTGGATTCTCTTCCTTCAGCTCCTCTGTGGCTAACTCCTTGTCCCTCTTCAGGTGTCACCTCCTTAGACAGGCCTGCTCTGACACCCCCCATCCTGGTTACAAGAGTCTACCTAAATGACCTCATCCCATCTTGCTGTTAATTTCCTTAGAGCATTTGTCACAATCTGCAGGTGTCTAGCTTATTGGTCTGTCTGCCCCCAGGAGCAGAGACCTTGTCTTGTTCACTGTTGTAACCTCAGTACCTGGCATCGTGGCCATCATATAGCAGGTACTTAAAAATGTTGAATGAAGGGATGGATGAATGAATGAATGAATGAATGGCAGAGTGGGAGTAAGAAGGAGGCTTTGGGATCATTTGAGAAGGACAGGCAGAAAAGGAATGTGGGAGAGGTGGGAAACAGAGGCGGTGGGGGGCAGGGAATGGGGGAGCAGGCACCGAATGGCGAAATGGGTGAAAGGCTGGGAGGAGGGAGGAGGGTTAGGATAAGGCACTGGGGAGAGCCAGGCGTCACGTCCCTCAGCAGCCACAGTGAGAAGGACCTGATCCTCCGGCAAGTGCGAGGCCCGCATCAATAATGGATCCAGCCACCTCCCCTGAAACCTGATCTCTGGCCCCAGCCCAGCTCTTCTTGCCCTGTACCCTGAGGATGCCCACCGCTGGGTCCCGCCCAAGGCCACAGCTTCCCCCCGCCCTTCTGACAGGGACGTGTGTTCCTTTTACTCCTAGGCCTCCTCCACTCGCGTGAAGGAGCACTGCCCTCGACATCTGAGAGCCGGCCCGGAACCAGGCCCTGCTACTGGCCGGGTCCTCAGTCACTTTTCCTCTCTGAGCCTCAGTTTCTTTTTCTGCAAAATGAGAATGATGCCTGCCCTACCTCTCACGTCTGCAAAAAAGTCAAATTGCGGATCAATGGGCCTACGTAAGTACTGGAATGCTCTAGGAAGTCCTTCCTACAGTCTGGCCTCTCCCTGCCTCCCACACTTCTGCCCACCTTGATGGTCAGCATGATGTGTGTTTGGCCCTTCAGCACCTCCACGGCCTGGCTGTGGCTGATGTCATCGAACCTGACACCATTGGCCGCCAGGACCTGGTCTCCCACCTTGATGCCGTTCTCCTCGGCCAGCCCACCGTGGTCCACTCTGCAGTCAGACAGGCAGCAGTCTGGTGGGGCCCCTGGCCTGCCCTCCCTCGCACTGTGGATGCCCCAGTCAGACTTCTTGGCCATCATCCTCTTGGTGACCCCCACCCCCCTCGGCAGATCCCACCCTTGACCCAGGCCCTCATTTGAATGTGTAGTTGGCCAGGCCTCACTTGCTCACCTGTCCCCAGGTCCCAGCCCAGGCCTCATCTGAGCCCCATTCCCTACCCTACCCACTTCTTTCCCTGCCCAGGCCTCACTTGGACACGTAGATGCCCAGGCCAAACTCCTTGCCCCCTCGGATGTTGAAGCCCAGGCAGAAGTCATCCGAGGTCGTGTAGAGGTGAACGATGCGCCGCACACCATCCTCCGAGCTGCTCTCCGACGGCGTGGAACTGCACTTCTCCACCACCAGCCGCCGATTCACCACGTCCACCCTGGGGCAGCAGCAGGCGGCCCTCAGCCTGGGCCCCCGTCTGCCACCACCCGCCTCCCTCCTCCCTGCAGCCCCCCAACTGCATGGGAAAGGTGGGGTTGCCTTTGGGGGACTTCCCAGGCCTAAGATCTTCAGTGGGACACAGATTAATCAAATCTGAGAAATCACCTACTCTCCTCATTTTATTGAGCAGCTACAATGGGCCAGACCCATCTCGAACCCTCATAGGCCCTTGAGGAAGAGGCTGTTACTGTGTTAAACTCACAGCTGCAGCAGCCGCAGCACAGAGGCCAGGGCCTCTGGGGTCTGGGAGAGCAGAGCTGTGGGGAGGAGGGCTGGGGGAGAGACATGGTCTTTTCTCCTTTCAAGGTCAGCCCTTAAGATCCCTGTTTCCAGCCCTAGGAGTTGGGAGGAGCAGAAGCCGTGCTAGCCAGGCCCACGCAGAGCCCTGTGCCCTCAGCCTCTCCTGCCGTGGCTTTGGGTGGGGGCACAGGGGCGGGCAGGGCAGGCCTTCTCACCACGTGGTCTTCTCCTTGGAGAATTTGATGCCCGGCACACGGCCCATGCGCCTCACCATCATGTGCAGGCGGCTGCTGCCGGTCAGGACCTTCACGGCACTGCCCATGGTGGTGCTCTCCAGGCTCAGCCCATTCACCTCTGTGATCTTGTCCCCCACACACAGGCCGGCACGCTCTGCACCAGGGGACAGGGGCGGCTGGCATGGGCCACTCGGGAGAAGTCCCCCACTGCGAGGCCGAGCCCCCATCAGACCAGGCTCCCTGGGGTAAAACTTCTTCCCTGAGATTGGGGATCTCCAGTCTGAGCGCCCCATATTAGACTAGGGACCTGTCCAGCAGCCTGCCCTGCCCTGGGAGAGGGCCCGTCTCCCCATCAGATCAGGCCCTCCAAAGCTAAGGGCCCTTCCTCCCTTCCCTGACAGTAGCGCCTCTGCACTCCACTGAGGTGAGGCCACATACATCCCCTGGGACCTCACCTCTCGGCCCCACTCACCTGCGCTGCTGCCCTCCTCCACCTTGCTGACGAAGATGCCCAGGCCGTGCTCGGAGCCGCCCCGCACACTGAAGCCCAGCCTCCCCGCTGGGCTCTTCTCCACCCGGACTGCGTGGATGATGTCGCTCTCGTCACTGTTGGCTGAGGGGGTGGGGACACAGGCATGACCCCCATGCCTATTCTGGGCACAGTGGACCCCTGCGTTCCCCAACTCGGGTCTGAAAGAGCAGGGTTGCTGAGCACAGGCACCCAGGGACCTAAATGCCAGGGTTGGGGGCAGGGGTAGCCAAATATGAGTTTCCTCTGGGTGATTCTGAGACTATGGGCTGGTCTCAAAACAGACAGGACCAGGCTCCGCGTGGGAAGACACTGTTCTCTTTCCCTCGTAATATAAGTGTGTGCGTGGGGGGGGGGTGCTTAGTAAGCTTCCCACGCCCATTGGCCTGGGATAAGCCAAACACCTGAAAATCTTGGTAGTCTGGGAACCAGAGGGATAGGAAAGAGGTTCAGGAACCTATTCCATGGGGCACAGTTGAGGAAGTCTGTGCTCCTCAGCGGAAATGAGTGTGTGAGCTCTATCTTCACACAGCCGAGGAGCTGTTTTGTGGAAGTTATCAGATGTGCTTGACTACGCAACCCAGAGGACAGAGCAAAGCCCATGCAGTGAGGTTAGATGGGGGCCCATCGAGCAAGGGAAAACTTGCTAAAGCTTTCATCTCAGACAATGGAATGAGTTTTCCAGGAGGGAGAGTGAGTTCCTCACTTTTGGAGGCATACAAGCTGACCCTTGGTAAATCCCTGCCTGGGAGGTTGTGGAAGGATCCCAGAGGCATTTCTATCTCTTAAACTCGGTGACTGTGGAGGTAAGGGCTCTAAGAGCTACCTGACTGTATGAAGAAGGAAAGCTCAAACAACACGTGATCGCAGCAGCCGAAGATGGTGCTTTCCATCCGTGCTGGCGAAAGCCAGAGGAGGAGGGTCCCTGGGTGCTGGAGTTGTCAGGGAAGGTTTCTTGGAGGATGAAGGTGGGTGGAATTTGGATGGGGGGGTGGGGGGAGGGAAGGCACTGGTGAAGGGATGGAGCGAGGAAAGACTCAGAGGTAGGTCCATGGGGAGACCTTTCAGTTGGAGAAATGTGGTAAGACTTCCTTCTGTCTCTGTCTCTCTTCCTCTCTCTCTACACACACACACACACACACACACACACACACACACACACACACCCTTGTTTGATCTGAGTAGGAAACCAGGTTACAGAGCATGACCGGGACAGCTCAGGAAGAAATTCCTAACGTCGGCCACGGCGGGGGTTGTGGGGCGTATATCAGAGACATGGAGAGCCAGGGGCTTCCTTGCTGACTCTCCGCACAGGTTTTGGGACCTTTACATCCCAGCCAAGGAGCCTTTTGCTCTGCCATTCCTCAACCCCCTTACTCCTCAGTCCATCCGTGGGGTGCCCCTAGGGCCCCTGGCCAGGTGCCAGATTTGGGGATTTGAGCCTAAGAGCTTAGGGCATCTGAGGTGGGACCCTCCTCTCCCTCCACTGTCCTAGCCCGGGGCACCCGCCTCTCCTGCCAGGCACTGTGCAGCCTCCTCCCTTCCCCCCGACTTCTGCTCTCACCTCCTTTCATCCATTCTCTACACAGTGGCCAGAGTCAGCTCTTCTAACAGATTGCGCCTTTCCCTTGATTACAATTTTCAATGCCTGCCCCTACTTCTAGAAGGAATCCCGCACCCCTCCCTTCCTGGGCTTCCCTCTGCCGAGCACTCTCCCCTGACCTCTGGCCTCCTTCCCTGGCCTCCCTGGGCTTTGGCCACTCGGACCTCCTTCCCGTTTCTCTCCAGGCCAATCCTTTCAGGGTCCCCTCTGAGATACTCCTGTCCAGACCTTCAAAGCCAGCTCCTGTGCCTCAGGCCCTGCTGACTCAGATGCCACCTTCTCCAAGAAGCTGGAGTCCCCAACCTAAGGAAGTCCCTCCCTCCTCTGGAAAGTCTCCGTTCCAGTGGTTCTCAAGGCACGCTCCCCAGGCCAGCAGCACCAGCAGCAGTGCCCGGGAACTTACTAAAAATGCGAATTCTTGGGCTTTACCTCACACTCACAGAATCGGAAGCTCTGGGTGTAGGGCCCAACAATCTGTCCTTTAAAAAGCCCCACCCCCCCCAGGGCAATTCCAAAGTTTGAGAAAGGCTACACTATCATATCATCTGAATTAGTGCCTTCAAGATTCTTAGCTCCTTTCTCCTCATTTGTAAACTATTATTCATCTTCTGTCTCCTTTCACTAGACTGTGAGCTCAGCCCTGGTAGGACTTCATAGTCCTCCATCAACCTGCCCCCAGTGTGCTACTCAGCACCTGGTATTTGCTCAGCAGTTTTTTAGTAAATGAAAGAATAAATGGGTGTATGAATGGATAAATGAATGAGCTATCAGAGTGAGGAGAAAGGGCTGGTCTGGATGAAAGACAGTGCAATTTCTCTGGGACCTGCTGTGTTTGAGCAGCTGGTGGCACTTCATGGGGATGATGTGAGTGGCAGCGTTCCCCTTCCCACTGCGTCTCCCTTACCAGTCACTTTAGGCCCTGGAGTGGCCTAATTAACTACATGGGGGAGGAGTTCTAGGCTGCAGTGAGTTGGGAGATACTTGTGCTCAGGCAAAGGGGCAGATTCTGAGTTCAGAGGCTCCCCGCCCAGACTGACTAAGGGCCAGTGGGTCAGAGCAAAGCCCCTTGGACATGGCGTGTCCGGTGTGTAAGGGTGTGTGTGTGTGGTGTGTGAGAGAGGTACAGCACAGTTCTTTTAATATAACAGGACTTACAAGGGCAGTGTTACAGTGCTCCCCTCCCCCATCCATGCCCTGTAGCTCCTCTGCGGACTTCTGCTCCATGACCAGAATGACAGTGGTGACCCTTAACGGTGCCCTGCTGCTCACCCTGTGTGGACGATGGGAGCAAATTGCTGGACCACTGGTTCAAGCCTGATCTCTGAGCAACGTGCTCCACCCCTGCCCCAGGGATGCCCAGCTGGGTCAGGGGGAGGAGCAGGGTCTGAAGAGTCCAGTCTGGGACTCAGCCAGGGCACTCTGCAGGCTGAGAGACAGGAGGGGAGCTGGAGATATTTATCTGGCCCTGTCCACAGAAAGCGCAGCTGCGGGGGCTCCCTGCTTCCCTGCTGCCATCCGAGGTCCCGCTTCGCTCGTCTGCTCTTTGTTGCCTCACACCTGTCACTGCAGCCAGGCTGTCTCTTAAGTGCCTGCTCCATTGTGCCCCATGCTCTCCACTTCCATCCTTTGTCTGAGATACCTCCACTCCATCACCAGCTGCTCTCACTGATGTCTCCAAGCCCTGCTACCCTGCAAATTTCTGAAAGTGAAGATTGAGCCCCATTTCTCTCTAGATTCCCTGCAGGGTCTAACTAGGGCTGGTACAGAGTCTGTGTGCAATGAAATGGCATTACGCATCCACACAAGCTTCACTCTCCCATCCTTCTGGGCCCCAGCCTGGGGCTCCCTCCCTGACCCTCCCCATTCCTTTTCTCCCCACTCTTCTAAACATCTGCTACTCTATCTTCATTTCCTTCCTTTCGTATGTGAAACCTTTCATTCTGCCTGCCCATGTGGGCACTGGCTCCTCACGGCTCAACACAGAGCTGGCCTCACGCAGTGGGCTGGTTGATGGAGGGTGCCTGCCGTTCTGCACAAGGCCCCGAGGCACACACAAAGGGGTCCGGACAAAGGCGGAGTCCATGAAACGAAGGGGCCAATACCCTGCCCCACTGGGGGGCTCGCATACCGCGCGCGCGCGCGCGCGCGCGCACACACACACACACACACACACACTGCTTTTCCCTGTCGCCATGCCCTATTTCCCACCTCTGACCTCCCTACAGTCTTGGAGCCCTGAAGGACTGGCCTGAAGGAGAACAAAAGTAGATGAGGAAGTGTATGGGTTGCCAGAAGGCCCGCATCTTTGACTCGTATCTCTTGAGTCTCCCCACCCATATGGGGCTCTGCCTCTTTCTACTCAGCGCCCGTTGTCCTCTCTCCCCACCCTCTGTTATGGCGGTGGCTGGGCCCCGCCCCCACCTTCGATGGGGGAGTTGATGAGGATGACACGGCCCATGGGCGACGAGGCTCGGATTCCGCGGGGGGGCCCATTCAGCAGCCGCTGTTGCTTCCTCAGCAGGTATCGCGTTGCGGAGCCTGAGTCGCTGCCCAGGTGGCCTCGGGAGGAGAGGGAGCTCAGAGAGCCGGAGCTTAGGTCTCCAAGGCCCAGTGGGTCGAAACCCACTGAAAAACCGCGCGCCATTGTGGCTAGACTAGAGGGCCAAGAGGAACCTGCTAGCCCTTGAGAGGAGGGCCCTGCATGCTATGGGCACCATGAGACTTCTGGGCACGACTGGGGTCCCAGTGGACGGGAGCTCCCACCTCCGCTGCCTCTCTGGAGTGTGCACTCGAGGCCTGTGCAAGAAGAGGGGAGTACGTGAGGGAGGTGTGAATGCTGCCTCCCAGAATTTCCACCCCTTCCCCTGGTTTGAGCATCATGCTCTCTCATGTCTTAGGCCCCTCTCTCTCCCACCTCTGGCAAGAGAGCCGTCTGGTCCAGGCACCATCATGGACTTTTGGAGCCATTCACACAAGGCAGGGGGAAGCTCTCCTTCACCCCTCATTCCTGCTCTCAACTGAGTCACCTACTCGGTCCCCAGCCCTCATTAGAGGCTGAGAGAGTGGAGGAGATAAGATTATTGCAGACCCTGGGCCTCAAGCTATGTGAGAGAAATTGGGGCCAGGACAGTTCACTGCACACCCCTCCCACGCATGGGGACAGGGGACCAGCGGTTGATGCTCAGGCCTCAGGGGCAGGGCTTCAGGACCTGGGACAGCTGCAGCCAAGGACTGCAGATTCCCTGGACCCCAGATCCCTCCCCACCCCACACCTCTCCTCCGCCCCCCCCCCTTCTCGTGTCCACGGGGGTTGCGTGAACCTTTCCCAGGCTTTGCAGCAGGACCTGCTGACGAGAACCCCATAACATCCCGCGCAAACCCGGGGCCAAGTCCCCCAGAGCAGATCGCAGCACCCCACCCCCTCGGTCCTCCCGGCACCCCCAGCTCCCCTCACCTGCTCGTGCTTGTGGCTGCAGCGGGCTCGCCCGCCCGCAGGCGCGAGCTACTGCAGCAGCCGGGGACCCCGCCCATGTCTCGCAGAGGCTGCAGTAGCAGGGCTGGCCTGAGCGGCCCCGCGCTCCTATTGGCTAAGGGAGCCGCCAGTCACTCTCTTCCGCCACCTTTCTTAGACACCCAGGACAGTGGTTTGTCACCTGGGCTGGGGCCGCCGGGTTCTACCCACTCCAGTTCGAGTTCTAATGCCTTCCCCGAGCGCGAATTTGGGGCGTGGGTCTTGGCTCGCCCTCCTCCCACTACCGGTTCAGCACGGGGGAGCCCAGAACTTTGTCTTCTCCAGGCCAAGCCAGCTACTGAGGCTCGTGGAATTGCCATCCCTCCACGGTCACCCCCGAAGCCTTAGTGAGGGAGTGTCACCTGGGCAAAGCGGGGCGTGAGCCTTCATTGGACAGGAGTGGACTGGAGCCTGGGCGTGCAGCAGACCAGCTCAGCACTGTGACTGGGTGAGGAGTGTGTGTGTGTGTGTGTGTGTGTGTGTGTGTGTGTGTGAGCTCTGCCTTCTTCACATGCATCCTCCGTTTATGTCAGCAAGTGTCTCTCTGGCCACCCATTTATAGAAAGGTCACAGGGACCGGCAGCTTGTTCCAGGACACTAGGGGGAGGAGGAATCTTTCTGACCCGCTTGCTCGATGCAGAGAGAACCTTGAGACTTCTGCCGCTTCACGTCTCAGAGCTAAGGTCTGTGGTGCAGGGGTAGGAATTGGGGACATAAGAAAACTGGAGATTCAGTGAAGCTAGCGATTACAGAGGGGAATAAGGACGGGGCTGGGGAGGAGGAAAGGACAGGGGACATGGAGGAGGCACTGGCGCGAGCGGAACAGGACTGTGAAGGGGTGTGAAAGCCAAGGTGCTTCGAGGAAGGAGTTTGTGGGAAGTGGGATAGAAGGCCAGGGGGCCACGTAGGCAGAAGCCACTGCCAAGGCAACCGACAAGTAAACAGGTCGGGAGGTAACCCGAGTCCCTCCAGGCGTACCATCGGAGGATGGCCTCTCCACGCCGCCTGCCTGCTCCCTTCCAAGTCTTCGCCCTGGACACCTAGAGCCCTTGCTGCCTAGGCTGGAGCCTCCGGAGGCCAGCCAGGGGATTACAAGCACCCGTGGCTCCTCCCCAACTCTCTCAGCCGGAGGACAGGGCCAGAACCGATCCCCGAGCTCGGATTGGCTCTGGAAGGTCGCGTTGGGCGGAATCCCGGTGGCCCGGGCTGGGGGCGTCGCCTCAAACGACACCCACCACCCTCGGGTTCTGCCAATCCCTGGGCACGCCGAGCGGACGCGCCGGGGGAGTCCCCCCTCCTGATGGTTAGCGTCACGCCTGACGTTACACGTGATGGGTGGGAAGGAGGGGGCGATGCGCGGAGAGTAAGGCGGGTCTGAGAGCTGCAGAGGCCAGGAGCGCAGAAAAGTGTGAGTGTTCGGGCAAGGGTCCTGGGGTCAGACGAGTAGGGGGTCGAAGACTGGGAATAGAAGAGGAAGACCAGCTGCTGTCTCCATCCTTTCCGGATTCAGTATATTCGTCTTTACCTGAGGCAGGAGGAGAGGTTTGGGGGGAGAAATCTCAGGGTGGGGCTCTACGTGGTCACACATTCAACTGTCTGCAACTGATGGATGTGGGCTGCAGAGGGGTTGTGTGTGCGTGCAAGTAACGGGCTTTGTGGGACAGTGCATGCAGGGCGTGTCCACCCTCTTTGTGTGTCTGTGTAGGGCGAGTATGATGGTGTTTTGTGTGTGGGTATGTGAGTGTGTGTGAGAGAGGGGGAGGGCGTGTCTGTCTGTGAGGGAGGAAGTGTGGTGGAAGAGGATTAGTCATTCTGTAGGATTTTGCCCAATGCAGCCAGATGGCTGTTTCAGGCTTTCTCCTCTGTGCTGGGTGGAGGGGCACTTAAGAATCCCACCCCTTTTCTGGAGAGAGGTGGCTCTGGGGAGAGGCGGACAGGTGGCTCTGGGGAGAGGCGGACGGCTCTCTGTACCAGCCCTGCCCAGCTGAGGAACAAGGAGAGCCTTGGGCCATTCAGTGTGGGTTGGAAACACATGTGCACACACACGCAGCTGGCATCAGAGTCCCCTGTGGAGATCTGAGATAGACAAGCCCTGGGGTGGCCAATGAGCTCCTGCTCTCCCCAGGTCAGGGATGGCAGTGTGGGATGGCTTGGATCGCCTTCCAGAACAGCCTTGGGAGTTTGTATCCAGGTCTCAGGGCAGCTGGGGCCTGACGCCGACAGGAACATAAATGTGGGGTGCATATAATATGCATTTTTATGCACACAGAGCACAAGAGTAGCTGCATGGGATTGGTTGCTGCTCACGCATCAACCACACACATGTAAATTCTCACCCATGAAACTCTGCACCAGGCCCCAGCACAAGACCTGTTTTCCTGGGTCTGTCCCCACCCACCTCCTCCACCCCTAGCCTCCTCCAGTGGTGGTAGGTCCCTGGCCCAGGACGTTGCCTAGAATACAGCTCCTCCCCCTACTGTTGCTTACCTATCTGGAGTCACCTTGAGCTAGAAGGGATTGGTGACAGGCCAGGGACCAGGGCAGGGAGGGCCACCAAAGGCTCCCTAGGTGGAGCCCTTGGACCCCTTCCTTGAAGTCCTCTGACTCTGGTCCCTGCCCTGCAGAAAATGGGTGAGTTGCCCTTAGATATCAACATCCAGGAACCTCGCTGGGATCAAAGCACTTTCCTCGGCAGAGCCCGGCACTTCTTCACTGTTACTGACCCCCGGAATCTGCTGCTATCTGGGGCACAGCTGGAAGCTTCCCGGAATATCGTGCAGAACTACAGGTGATCCCGCTTCCCCACCTCACCCTGTACCCCGGGGCCTCATTACCTGCCATTAATGCAGTGTCTTCCGCACCTGTCTCCCCAAGCGTGGGAGTGCCCTGTCCCACCCCTCACTCCCTGGTCCTGTGAGTTAGAATCACCGAAGCTATGGCACAGATATTTAACCTAAAAGGTTGTAGGGTGTTTGAACTGAAGACATGGCCTTGATATTTATGCCTCGCAAACTACCTACAGGGACCTGTCCCACTGCCGGGCCACTCTCTGCAAGGACAGAGGGGCCCAAAGTTGAATACAATGGAGGTAGGAGGGCATCTGCTTTGTCTCCAGGAAGGAAAACCCTTGCAATACCCCTAGCTATTTTTGACCCATTGGAAACACCAGTATTGGGACATATACACAAGCATACCCCTCTTTGTGTGGCTAGATGGGAAATAGAAACAGGAACACCACCCCCCCCCAGAAGATTTGATTGTCTCCAGAGACCAGGAGCTCCTTTATTCTGAGATTGAGGACCCAAATGCCTGGTCCTCTGCCCAGACTTTTTCTGAGCCAGATGGGCAGGTTGGGAGGGCATATCTGCCCCCTAGCATGCCTTTCTGTTTCCTGCCAACCTCTGTAGGGCGGGCGTGGTGACTCCAGGGCTCACCGAAGACCAGCTGTGGAGGGCCAAGTATGTGTACGACTCTGCCTTCCATCCGGACACCGGGGAGAAAGTGGTCCTGATCGGCCGCATGTCAGCCCAGGTGCCCATGAACATGACCATCACCGGCTGCATGCTCACCTTCTACAGGCAGGTCCTGTCCTGTGTGTCTCCTCCCTGACTGCTCTGTCCAAGCTAGGGTGTAGCTTGACGACTAGGTGCTTCCTCTCTGGGCCGACGTGGGCAGAAATGGGTGGGTGGGTGAGAGCTTGTGTTAGAATCCCTTCCATTCCTGAGAACTCAGCCCTGGGGGTCCTCCAACCCCAGAGACAGTAGGTGTGCTTGTGTAAGGGGGCGGTCACTCAGGGGTCACAGGAACAGGATTTAGGGTCATCAACTGGCTCCCTCCTAAAGGTTTGGGAATAACCTTTGGGGTTTCATTACTGGGGTTCAAGGATGAGGGACACTGTGGAGGGGACAGAAGTAAATGTCTTTGTACCCTCAGGAAGACCCCGACCGTGGTGTTCTGGCAGTGGGTGAATCAGTCCTTCAATGCTGTTGTTAACTACTCCAACCGCAGCGGCGATGCTCCCATCACTGTGGGGTGAGAACGTGTCTTCTCTCCGCCCCCGCATTGCTCTCTCCTGTTTGACGCTGTTCACCGAGGGCCGTGTAGCCAGTGGCTCCAGGCCCTCCTCTCAGCCTGCCCGCCTCCCCACTTTCCTGGCCTGGGGGCATGGGGTCCTCTTGTGCATGCTTTGGGGGTACTACTCTTTTTCAAGGGGAGGTGTTGGGGCTTCCAGACAAATCTGCACTGGAGCACGGGAGGTGTTTCTCTGCAGCAAGACCCCCCTCCCGTGCCTCGTGGGTTGAGAGTTTGGCATGTCCCTGAAAGAAGAAACCATGTGCTGGACTGTTCATCTCCCCTCTTGTGTCCTGGCTTTCCCACCCACAGGCAGCTGGGAACAGCTTACGTGAGTGCCACCACCGGGGCTGTGGCCACGGCCCTGGGACTCAAATCCCTCACCAAGGTAAATGCCGCCCCCATTCCACGGATCGCCAGTCATCCTGTATCTGCCTCCTTCCCCATCATCCCTCCACACCAACCTGCAGCCTTCATATATCTCTTCCCACAGTTCCTCACCACCCCATGGCCCTCAGGGCCACTAAATGACATCTTTCCTCCCCCAGCACCTGCCCCCTCTAGTTGGCAGATTTGTGCCCTTTGCAGCTGTGGCAGCCGCAAACTGCATCAACATCCCTCTGATGAGGCAGAGGTGAGTGGCCCCGACTCCTGGCCTGCGCATGCCCGGCATGCACGTGGGTGCACCGTCTAGTGGTGCACACCAGCCCAAGTTGGGACCATCCTCTCCCTCCCTGAGCGGGAGCTGGTGGGCCCAGTCCCAGTCTGATGCTGGGATCTGGGGTGAGAGAACCGGCCTGTCAACCTAGGATGTCTGAGAGGACCCCGGGGAGTAGCTGCCCTTGAGGGTGTTGTAGGTGGGATTTAGGGCCTGTGATCTGACCCTGAGCCCCTTCCTTTCCCAGGGAGCTGCAGGTGGGAATCCCTGTGACTGACGAGGCAGGTCAGAGGCTTGGCCACTCAGTGACTGCGGCCAAGCAGGGAATCTTCCAGGTGGTGATATCAAGAATCTGCATGGCGATTCCCGCCATGGGTGAGGCAGGGGTGGCTGGGTGGGGGACGGGAGGCTCTGAGAGAAAAGGGGTTCTGGGGACTCTGGAGGTAGTGGGACGAACTCTGAAGGGGGAGCCTCCTTCCTTAGGGTCCCACTTGTCACTCTACTTACTCTCTCCCTCCCTGCCCTGCTCTCCCCTCAGCCATTCCCCCCGTAATCATGGACACTTTGGAGAAGAAAGACTTCTTGAAGGTAGGTCACTCTCACCTCTCCTGTCCTGGAAGTAGTAGGGACTGGGAGCAGAGGTGACCAGCCCCTGACCCCCTCTCCAGCCCGACCTGTGTCTAAGACTTGCCACCTGTTTGCCCCACCCCTGTGCTGCCTCCTCCACCTTCATTCATTCAGGAAGAATGAGTTGGGCTGCAGTGAAGGGACACAGGGAACAGGAGGAGAAGATAAAGGAAAGGAGGAAACTGGTGTCACTCAGAGCTTCTGACACACACCAGGGATGGACTATCACCATCGTGCTTGCTGTCACACTCATGCCGTCACCTGTTAACAGCAGTGAGACACACATACGCGTGCACGCACAGACAGGACAGGGAAGCAAGGTCCAGGAGTGTAAGCTGCGGTGCATTCCCTGGGTCATTTATTCACAAATGTTTATTGAACACCGACTGTGCACATCTGAGTGACAGAACAGGGTCCCTGTGGCTGGAGCAAACTGAGAAGGGTGTGCAGAGCGGGAGCTGTGTTTGAAAAGGGACAAATTCATGTCACTGAGGTGGGAGGGAGGAAGTGGAGGGTCAGTGGAGGCTTCCTGAAGAAAGCGGCTCCTGGAGGAAGTACGAGAAGAGAAAGAGGGGCAGGGAGTGCCAGGGGATCCAGTTCTGAGAAGTCAGAATGGGTAAGGGGACGCTGGGGAGGGTGTCGGCAAGCAGGCCCGGCTGGCGTGGACGGTGGTTTAAAGGTACGGACCCATTATGGGTTGGGGAGAAAGAAAAGGACCATGTACCAGAGGCTGGAAGGTAGGACTGATGGGACAGAGCCATGGTGGGTGCAAGGGGGTGGGGGCGGGGAGGCGGGGGATGCACACCATGCCGATGTCTCTGTCTCCCTACAGCGCCGCCCCTGGCTGGGGGCCCCCCTGCAAGTGGGACTGGTGGGCTTTTGGTAAGTGTGCAGGGAGTTAGGGTGTGTGGGAGTACCCTTTCCATGGTGGACGTGGTGGGTATTTATTGCTTTTGAGATTATATATAAGATTCATCCATACACTGAGAAAGTAGTGGTGTTGGACACCCATAGGTCATACTGTGTGTTTGAGGAGTGGACCTCTCTTGTCCTTGAAGGTCAAGGGTCTAGTTGAAGGCGTTCCAGCCTTCATCTATGAGGGGAAACTATGGCAGTGTACCTTTTGGTACCATCCAGAGTTTCATGCACGCTGAAGTCCTGATTCTCTCTCACTGGCTGTGGAATTCTGGGTCACTGCTCTGGAGGTTCTTTCCTCAGCCAAAAGCTAATGTCAGTGTTGGCTTTAATCAGTCTCCACCCCTGGGGGCAGTGTCCAGAAATGGGGTGGGGTGCAGGGAGGGAACACCCTGAGGCCACAGCTTCACAAACCTCTCCAACACTCTTCTCTCAGCCTGGTATTTGCCACCCCGCTGTGCTGTGCCCTGTTCCCACAGAGAAGGTAAGTGTGGTCCCTCGGGCCTGACTGCGGGCTCTGGACAGGTTTCCATATCTCTGGAACCAGCCAACCTTAGCATCCTCCAGCGTATTCCAGGAATCGATTGGCCTGGCCGGCGTTCAGCTTATTCTGGGGGTGGGTGGGGGGTAACAGTGATCTGGGCCCTTGCTCTTAGATGGAGAGTCTTCATCTTGGGGAGAGGAGGGATGGTGATCCCTTAGCCTGAGGGGTGTTGGCTTCAGGGGACACTCAGCCTGCCTGTGTTTTGTTGCAGCTCCATACATGTGAGCAGGCTGGAGCCAGAGCTGAGAGCTCAGATCCATCAGCAAAACCCCAGCATTGAAGTGGTTTATTACAACAAAGGGCTCTGAGGGAGAGTCAGCCCCGCCCCTGCCTCACCTCCTTGGGCTGCTGCATTAGTGGAGCCCTGCGGTCCTGCCACTTTCTGCCTGGTGTTGGGCAGCAGGCTTGGTGGGGAGCAGCCATTGAGACCAGCAATCCACTAGGCAGGCGAGGTGCCCCAATAAGCCTTTTTCTCTCCCCTTTGATTCCGAAGAGAAGGGTCACATAATCCCTCTCTCCTGTGCTATTGTTTTCATATATGCATATGTGTTGTGTGTGTGTGTGTGTGTGTGTGTGTGTGTGTACATGCTGTCCTGGAATGTCCTGATATCTGGCTTTTCCTCTTGGCTTCCTGACACCTGCCAGCCAGCCCAGGCTATGGGACTTAGTTTCACTGACCAAGTCATTTCTGACAGCACCTCGCTCCTTCTAGACATAAAAGCCCAGGATCTCAGGACAGACTGAGGGACACTCGCAAACCAAACTGTGCTGAATCCTTCAGATTTCTGCTTCCTGGCTCCCAAAGCTGATGCAGGAACTGGGCTGGCAGAGAAAGACATGCCAGGCTAAAGGAGGCAGGGGGCTTATGTCATCTCCCACATCCTGGAATAGATTATTTTGTCTCTGCTTCTCTACTAGAACAAAGGAATGTCAGTATTCTGTACGGTCCTTGCAATCTTCCCATCCGCCCCTCCACTGTAGTGTGTGGGTGTCTTCAGGCACAATCCTGGGAATCTGGGTCCACTCTGACATGATAACCTCAAATATAAACCTACAACCCCAACTCTCTCTCTCAACCAAAAAGCCGCAAAGGCAGAGAAGCATTCCATTCCTCCTTCAGGGCTCCCGTCGTACCTTCTTGCGGAGGGACACAGCTGTGTGGGCAGAGCTTCAACTCCACAGGCATCTGAATGGGTGGAACTAGCATACCCTCAAGGGCAACTACAGCCCTGAGTGCTCAGTCTTAAGACAGGGAATTTTGTGTCCCTTTGACCCTTCTTAGACATTCAGCAGAACCCCACTTTAGCTCCTTCTCTTTCTTGAGGCTTGGCCCTGCTCCCACCCCCACCTGCACCCCCAAGAGGAGGCGAGGCTAGGCGTCAATGGCTGGTCCAAAGGGGAGGCAGGCTTTGGGGTGTAGTGTGCACTGGTAAACTAAGAGTACACAGTTGGACACTGACTCTAACTGCCACGACCTCAGGCTGAAGCAGGTCCCAGCAGGATCCCCACGAGCACTTTCCTGCTCCCCCAACCAACTGCTACCGATAATAAAAGCTATGATTCCATATTGTTACTCAATAAACTGAAAACCTGTCTACTTCTCGATCTTCACTTGACTCCAGGTCTTGAGTGCCCAGGAAGAGCCTCCTGCCTGTGGCCTTTCCCTCTTTCTCCATCAAATCCAAGTCTTAGTCTCTTCCTTCCCCTCCTGTAGGGAGCCTCAGCCGCCAGCAGAGGGCGCTCTGAGATTAGAAAAATCAGTCCTTCATCAGCACCCTGAGTACTAAGGGAGAGGGAATGTAGGTAGGTAGATGCCTCCACCTTGTATTGTCTCAGCAGATGGAGTCCTGGCTTCATCTCCTTCTTCACTAGGGGTGCTGATTCACACACATATACCTACCCAGGCTCTGGACTTTTTGGTTCCCTTCAAGCCTTTGGCATGGGGTGGTAGCATCAGGTCCCTAGGGAGGGCCCTGCGTGGAAGGTTAGAGAGCTGACTGCCCATTATCATCAGAGAAAAGTTGTTAGTGCACGAACACACCCTGCACATTCCTCCATGCCTCCATCAATAGGACAGGGGAACAAGTCTGGCAGGGACCATTTGCTACTTCACAGCCCCTCCCTCTATCCCAGGGCTCTCCACTGCCTCCCTGCTTAGGTAACTAACTTTCCCCCTCCTTTTTTTTCTGGGAGAGATGAGACCAAAAGTTCCTGCCAATGTACAGCTGGTGAGAGCTATTACTAAACAGTTTATAGTTACCTGTCTTACCCTAAGTCTCGGCTTTGAAAAATTCAAAAGAATAAACATGAATGAATCTATATTAAAATCCATTCCCTACTCCCTGCAGGAAATACCTCTCATTTTCCTTTTTTCAACCCAAAGCTCTCAGACTAGGGGTGGGGAGAAACCTTTAGGGCTGAATGGTCCCACAGCAGCCTGAAGTAAACCTGCTGCCTTGGCCTAGACTCCCTCAGTCCCCCCTGGGATGCAGACGTTTACTTGTTTGGGCAGTGGTAGTGACACCAGCTACTGGCCACTGAATTCTACTGTGTGGTGCCAGGCTTCATGAGGCAAAGTGCTTTTAAGTCCATCATTCCTTTTGATTTTCGCAAGCACTCCTGTGAGGCCAGACATGTGTCCATTCTTTAAAAAGACACAGGCTTAAAGGCATTAAGAAAGTTGGCCACAGCTACACAGCTAGGAGGTGGTGGAGGCAGACTTAAAGCCAAGCTGTGTAACTGAAGCCACTGTGGTATGCTTCTTCTTCACCTGCCAGCTGCTAGCCAAACATGAAGTCATTCTCCTACTTCCTTTGACATTCCAGGACAGCAAAACCGACAGGCCCACAAGTGCACACGGAGACTTCTTTTTACTAAAGTCACTGAGGAGTTTCCAAGATTGAAGGTTTTATAGCTGAAGAAGCATCATCAAAGGTTCCTATTCTTGATTAGAGAACCAGTTTCAATTCCATCCTGTTCTGCCGATCTGGACCAGAGCCTCTCACCAAGCCCTCTGGAGCCCGGGGTCAATTCTTGAAGCCGCCTTCTGCAGTGACAATTTTGGCCTTTGGTAGTCCTCTTGAAAATAGGCCTTGCACTTTATTGGAAAATCTGGCAAGATAAACCCCCTTGGGGAGTGAGGGGCAGGAATCTCTGTAAAACAAAATTGTTAAGAACATTTTATAACAGAATTGTTCGTTTTCTGCAGATAGAACTAAACCATGTCAGAGGGAAAATTGGCCGGGCACCAGCGGACCTGTTAGGAAGGAATGCTTTCCTGCCATCTTTCCCAATTCCACACCAGCCTCTCAAAGCAAAAAAATCAGCTTGAGGCTAACTCCACAGGCTCTCTAGGGGTAAATCCTAGCCAGGTACAATTTCCAAACTGCCTTCACGTACTTAGACTTTTTCTTGGAAGTGAGCATTTGAGCAGAGGTAGCACTTTTCGCAATGGAAAGTAATCTGCCCCATTCTTGGGCCTCTCCTCATCCTCCTAATGCTCAGGAACCTTCCCTGGGAGTCTGCATCTGTGTCCTCAGCCTCTGCAGCCCCCCGCCCCGCCTTCTCTCTCTCTCCTGACCTCTCATGCTTCAGAGCTCCTACTCTGCCCATTTTTAAGAAAGTCCACAAACCTCCTTATCTCCCTGCGCAAGGTCTAAGGAGAAAATGGTTTGGTTCTGGAGCCCTGGCTTAGCCTGGCCATAGGAAGGGGGCCATGTATTCTGCTTTTTTCCAGGATCACTGGGACTAATGAGGCCAGCATTTAAGGGACAGGTTAGTCTCTAAGGTTAGTCCCTATTTGTTAAGGATAGCTTCATTCCGGCCTTGTGGGCTCCTGCCTAGTCCGGCTGGATTTGGAGCCCTACGGGACAGAGCCAAGCTCCTCTTTCCTCCCAGTCAAGCTTGTCAGTCTTAAGCCAGCCCGGCCCCCAGACTCCGTCAGTCAAAGGTAAGCCCCTCCTCTAGGACATAGCCAATCAGAAGCAGAATCCTGCCCCTCTTGTGGTTCGCGTCAGTCAGGCTTAGCTCCACCTCCTTCCCGTTTCCCGGGCAACGGCTTTAGAGCCGGAAGCCTGAAATACAATTCATCCTCCCTACCTGATCCTGGAACCTACGTCTCAGATCAGCTTCCCAGGTAACTTGGTCCTGGACCGCTGAATCTATCACGGTCACTTCGTCCTTGCCAGTTTCGAAGCCCACGAGCTACTCAGCGCCCGCCCTTTGACTTCCTGCCCGGAAATCCGCGAGGTTTTCGAGGCCTCTCCTGGGTCCCAAGCCCGGATTTTTTCAGCGGCCTCTGGGGCCATGGGCCCCGCCTTCTGCGCCGTCTGACCACCTCCTTCTCTCCGCCCTTGCATCTCTTGTTCGGGAAACGTTGACTGAGCTCGGTTAAGGAGTGGTTCCGTGCTCGGCGCTGGGTAGAAATGGCCTGCTGGGTGAACATGGGCAGGAATTCCCTTGCCATCTGCAGGGACATAGCCTGTACCTCGTAGTTATGAAGGCACCTCTCCCTGTCCCCTCTGGGTCAACCTCCTCTGAGGTTGCGGTGATCTCTGGTCCTCACGCTGGGGCCACCTTTTGCTGCAAATTGTGATGGAATCTTGATCTAGTTGCATCATTTCCCGAGAGGGGGCTTCCTGGGCTGCTTCCTTCTCTCATCCAATATGCACAACGTCTTTTTTCCTCACAGTCAGCCCCAGCACAGGCTGCCTGAGGGACAATGGCAACCTCCGCTTCCGGCCACAGCCTCCTCCATCTTCTTTTTTTCAATCTATTTAGACAAGAGAGGTTTTGTAACGGAATAACGACGGGCAGAATGTGGGAGGAATCCTGCATAGCTTGGCCTGCACACACAACCCCTTCCTCCCCCCACTTCATCCATCCAGGAGGAAAATAGCCCGTGCCTGTAACAAGCAACAGGCAGCTGCTTCAGGGAGAAGTGTTTGCTCTGGACCAAGAGTTTGCCATGTTAATCTGTAAATTAACCAACGAACCACCTATGTTATTTTCCCACTGAAGACCTCCCCTCCTCTGTCACCAGCAAGTCTTCAATTGACTATTTTAATTAATTAATTAATTAATTTTGGGGGGAGCATAATGATGAAAACAATTTTATTCTTTCTCATCACAGAGGCAGGCAGAGAAGGGCGAAGAGAAAATGTTGGGATAACTGTAATACAATGACAATAAAGTGATTTAAAAAAAGAAATTGACAACTTTTATTTCCCAGAAGGAGCACTTCTGGTTCGGTTTTAACTGAAGTTATTTTGTGGAAAACAGCAGACAATAATTGTGGCTGACTTCAGTAAACAGGAAGGTATTGGAAAGATTTGTCAGTAGCTCTAAGAACCAAAGATGGAGTTAACCAGCTTGGTCTTGGAAAGGGCAGGAAGCTGGGCAGCGCTGGGGGCTCAGTAACTGGTGACAATGGGCACTGCCACTAAGGTACAGCTTCAGGTAGCTCCAGACTCTGATGTCTCCATTCCAAAACTGATATAACTTAGATCAGTTGTCTATCCCTCCAAGGTGGCCAGAGGTCAGGGTCAAGTTGCAAGGACATGGAACATCATTACTTCAGGTCTATCTCTGTGGATGGGGCTGTTCCCAAAGTAGGGCCACTGTTGTGAGCTGGGATCATCCCGATTGGTATTTATTACCACATGTGTTATTATTGGTCCTGTAAAGAGGGTTCTCTCCAGTTTAAATGAAAACCCTCCTGAGGGCAGGTCCTTTTTAAAATTGTGGTTAAAAAAACACGTAACATAAAATTTACCATATCAACCATGTTTAAGTGTAGTGTTCAGTGGTATTAAGTGTGAAACAGATCTCTGTAACTTTCATCTTGTGCATCTGAAACTTTATACTCATTAAACAACTTATATCTATTTTATGTGCCCATAGCACCTATAATAGTGCCTGATCCACAGTAGGTACTCAGTCCATATTTGCTGAATAAATGGGTGTGGAATCCAAAAGTGCCCCAAACCCCACTTGTATGTTGGTCCTAGGTAAGATCACTAACTCAGTGGTTCTCAATCTGTTTTACTCCTCAACAAACATAAAAAATGTGACCTAGTGACAACAGAGACAATGGCTGACAGCTTTAGTGATTTTCAGCCTGGAGGATGGGGGAGCATGTCCTCCCAGGGAGACATATCCAGATCTTAGGGGTAATGTGGCTTGAAAAGTTCCAGGCAAAGTGAAGCGGGGCACTGGGTATACCCCTACATAGAATGGCCAGCAAGAGAAGAAGTCCGGTCCCTCCTCTTCTGTGCCTCCCTAGCAGTCCCAGAGGCAGGGGGCTGAGGGAGAGCATCTCATGGGTAATCACAGCTACTATCTCCACCTCTACTGTCGGTCTGCTTCCCTGCACATGTTTATGCCTTTTCCCTCTGGTGGTTTGTTCCCTGTGGTGCTGACCCTCCACCTCTGCAGCTTCTTGGGGCTGGCACCAAGCTTCGATCATTTAAGGCATACTGGAAAAGAGACACCTTCACCTTATTCTAGTCCAGTTCCTATCAAGTGGTCCCTCAGCAGAGTTGTTTTGTCCTCTGGTGATATAGTTTATTGTCATGACCTCCTTTCCAGAGTACCAACACACAGTGAGGTGGGGGGTGGTGCTGGGTAGTGGCGATGTAAGATTAAGCATCCCCCTACGATATATCTGGAAGTCTTGCTTTTAATGATACTCACGTCTTCTGCTGAGTCTGGTCCATCCTGCTGGACTTGCTTGTCATGGCTACTGATTTTCTTTCAGGACCTCATTTCTGCTAGCTGGCTTCCAACACCTGACCCCCCAGCTCTCAGACTCCCTTGTTTATATCTGAACCCCCAGTTGTGGATAAGAGTCAAGTTCTTTTCTTTAAAAAAAATATTTATTTATTTATTTTTAAAGAGTTGAAGGGAGGGAGGAAGGGAGGGAGAAAGAGAGGGAAAGAAACATCAATGTGTGGTTGCCTCTCTTGTGCCCCCTACTGGGGACCTGGCCCACAACCCAGGCATGTGCCCTGACTGGGAATTGAACCAGCAACCCTTTGGTTTCCAGGCCAGCACTCAATCCACTGATCCACACCAGCTAGGGCCAAGTTCTTTTCCTGGGCAATCAGATGACCTTTATTCAGTTGTTTCAAACTTTCCCAGAGCACTAAGGTGGATTGTTATAAAGGAAAACAGGCAGACCCCAAAAATCTGTGATTTCCAGACTATGTACTGAGGTACCCCAGGGCATCACAATGAACCCAGAGGGCATTTTAAATTTCTAAGGGAAAACCAACCCAGAAATACTTGACATCTGTGGGACACTGCATATACACTGCTAACTTGAACTCACAGGTTCAAAGTTAGATTGCGATGCATTACTTTCAATGTCTTTTAAAACTGGGATTTTTGATGGTGACAAAAAAGAAAGAACTACACAGAAGTCATTATGGGACAGGAAATCAGGGTGGCAGTATCCAGGTTGATTCCAAGTTTTGAGAAGTTATGCAGAGCCCAACAGGCGCACACATGTCATTAGTAAGTAACTGAGGTTAAGAAGGACATAAAAATATTCTTTTTTTCTTCCAGTTTATATTTATTAGTTTTTGCAACAGCTACAATGGAGTTAATACTTGTTAAGTTCTTTGGACCTAAGTACTTAAAAGAGACATATATATGTATATGTACATATACATATATACATATACTGGAGTACTGTGGACAGAATTACTGGAAATCTAAGGGGCCCATGGATGTGGAAATTTTGGGATCTCCTGCCCTAAGTGAATGAAGAAAGAAATGAAGGGATGAGGAAATAGCACCAGGTTGTCTTTGGGTCTCAGACCTGCCCTCTGTAAACTCACCAGGTACTCTTACTTTGTGGCAAATTTTCTCTTATTAAATTCTTAATAAGTCCTTCTGGCAAGTTTTAATCATGCTTCAGTGATTCGGGTGTTCACAATGTGATCAGAGGGTGGTAGAGTCCGCAAGTACTGGGGGTGGTGGTGGTAACTTGGAAGCCAGATCTGCGTTGGCTGGTCCAGCTCAAAAGATCAGAAGCGAGGCAGAGAATGGAGGCTGAGGGGCCCCTCCCTGTCTGGCTCTGTTCTGCGTCTCGGGCTAGACTGCACTAGGTAGTCCAGCCTCCTTAGAAAACTCCTTCCCCAAAGAACTGCCCTGCACTGCGCCCCCTGGAGGCCACACTGGGTCTTTTGGAATGGACCCAAGGGCTTTCTCTCCGCCACTGGAAATCTTGGGGGCATTTGAGATCCCATTCCGTGGAAGGGAGGGGGTAGCCGCCGCCGGAGACCCAGGCAGGTCTGCGCTTCTCCCTCCTTTCCCACCCGCATCCTCAGGTGACTGGTGGGCGCCTTCGCAACGCTAAGACGGCAGAACAGGCGAGTCCCTAGCTCCCCGGCTCATACATTAAAGATGCGGAGGCGTCGGGACTACTGTGCCACAAACATGAAGACAAATTTTTAATCCCGAACAAGAAGATGCCGGGAGATGGGGGGCGCGGGAGAAAAATGAATTAGGTTTTTATTATGTGTTTTATTATGCTGTAATTGAACAGGATTAGGTGAGAGTACAATATATTTCTGATGCGGCTGGAAAGGGGAGGGGGTGGGAGAGAGGCTGACAGCGAGCGAAGGACGGCGCAGCCCGCAGAGAAGCGGGGCGCGGGGCGGTGGGGGGCGTTGCTCCATGACTCAGTGGATCCCAGGGGAGGGCGCAGGAGCGGCGCCGACGCTCCCGGGTGAGCCCAGCGCCCCTCCTCCCACGGCCCGGCAGTTTGGGCCAGGATGGAGGGTGAGAGGGATGCTTTGAGAGAACTGGGTTAGCGACTGGTCCTGCTAGCATTTGCTGGGGAAGGGGATGGGCTTAAGAGCTGGAGGGCTGGAGGCTCACAAGCCCACCCCAGGAGGAAAAATGAGTCCCGGAGGAGGAAGGGGCGCAGCAATGAAAAGACAAGGCGCTTTGGAGTCAGTCACTGGAGTCCTGGAGGCCCACGAATTCACATTTGCTCCTGACATCCTCCCCCGGCAATGTCTTCCCCCTGTGCGAGCGCACAGGCGTTGCCAGTCAGCAGACATCGGAGCGCCCACTTTGTGCCCTCACTCACTGCAGGGCGACTCGGGCTCTCAGACACCCCCTCTCTCCCCGTTTTTCGCCTAACTCTTGTTACCTCCGGAAAGATCCATACTGAAGCAGGTCTAACCCGGTACCCACCCTCTTTCCGCCCCTCCTCCAGTACTGCGCCCCCAGGAGGCCTCCGCAGGTAAAGCGTGCCCAGGTGCGCCCTGAACTGGGCTGTGGGCGCGGGGATGGGCGAACCCTCCTCTCGCCCCTGGAACCGCCTCCCTCCCCCGAGCTCGCCCCTCGGTCCGCCCCAGCCCTGCAGCTTCATTAAGGGCTGCCGCCTGCTCCGCGTCTCACCTGCTGCAGCGCCCCTCGCGCCCCGCCGGGGACCGACTCCTGGCGGTGATGAAGAGGCCCATTAGCTGCCTCTACCTTTAGGGCGGACTGGGCCTTTCCTCCACCTCCCAATTAGGACATTAGAAACCGTCAACCAAGATTAATAGTTGCCCGGCTCCGGGGCAGGGAACTGAGCCCAGATACCGCTGCAGTGCAGCTCGTTCCACCCGGGGCCAACGTGGTGCAGGCCCCGCGTACGCCTCGCGGCCGCCAGGCCTCGCTCCGCCACTTTTTCCCGCCTCCCGGCGCACCCGAGGCTCTCAGGTGAACCCCAGAAAGGGGTCTGGAGCGTCAGAGCCCGGACGCCCCCTGCTGAGTCTCCGACCCGGGCATGCTCCGAGGGAAGGTGTGCCCTCTCCAGGGTCCTCTCCTAGCTTTCCCACCACAGGCTCGATGGAAGAACTTCTCATCTTAAATGCGGGAATGATGGTGGCTTTCTCAGAGAAGCGCCCTTCACCTCCCTCCCCCGAGTCAGTTCGCCTCTTATTCTCACTCATTGCTCCCTGTCATATTGTTAGTACGTGCACCACATGCGTGCTTTTACCTTTATTTGTGTGGTTGTGTCATTGATGTCTGTCTCCCCCACTGGGCCGTGGGCTCCAGGCGGTAGGGACAATTGTTTTGCTCATCATGGCCCTGCAGCACCTTCAATAATTGTGAGTTGTATGACTGAGTGGGCAACAGGCTTGTTCCCTGTTTCGTTTTGTTTTATTGAAACATCTGCTTCCAGTGCTAGATTCCCCCCTCTTCTTAAACACCCTCCTAGCACCTGCATTCATATTGTAATTGTAACTTATTGTTTCTCTGGTGATCAGTTAGACGTCTTCTTCCCCTTAAAGACAGAAGCTCCAGGAGGGCAGGCAAGGGCTGGGCACACAGCGGCACTCAGCCTGCCCTCAGGGAATTCAGCACTCAGCCCAACAGATTATGGTGTGTGAGATCTCAGGAGCCTTATAGCTCTTCCACCCCCATTCTTCTGAGGCCTGGAGAAGCAAAATGACTTGCTTGAGGCCACGCAGCCAGCTAGAAGCAAAGCCAGGATGAAAATAACTTTTCTCCCCAACACCCTGTGATTTTCCCCCAAAGTTGACATCATCTGGGACTCTAAGAAGACTCTTATGAATTCTGAGGTTTCTAAATCTTGGGGAATGTGTGGGATACTCCCAGGTATCTCTTCCTTTGGTGATGGCAGTCACCCAGAACTAAACCTTTCCCCCTCCCCAGGAATTTGGGGCCCAGGGATGCCCTATACTCTGTATCAATAGGGATACATTCTTTTCATTAAGTCTCAACTCTATATCTCTTCCTTGGATGTACAACTAGGGGAGCCCCATCTCTTCAGCCCCAGTGGGATATGAACTGTCTCCGATCTCTTCATTACCCTGCCCCCCCCCCCAAGTAGCATCAGGAAAAAATAATGATTAGGAAGCAGAAAATGTGGGGAACTACAGTGCAAGTGCTAACACCGAGACAGTGGGAGCATGAACTCTTCCTCCACCTCATCACACCCCTGGTGTTACCTCTCTAGAACCCACTTACTCTAGGGGGGAGGGGCGGGACTGGGTTTGGGGATGGGGTTAAGATCGATACTTCACTGGGTTTTGATGACCGCAGGCTTTCACCTTGCAGATAATGGGGTGAGCGGCGGTAAACTCTCACCGACAGAGCGGGCTCCCCCGGCCTTAATGAGATAATCAATACTTGTTCTCGGCTTAATTTCCATCTAATTGCTCTTTAACGACGCCGGATAATGGGCCGCCTCCTGTGAGGAGAGAGCTGGCTGGGAATCCGACCCGCCTCGGACTCCCGCCCCTCTTCCCCGGGCGGGGTGCCCTAGCGCAGGTGGAATGGGGGCGCGCCACGCTCCGGGGCGGGGCTGCAGCTCCCTCCGGGAGTCTCCTCGCCGGGAGCCACCACCTACCCGAGGCGTTCTCGCCTCCCGCTGGGGGCGCTGCAGGCTTTGTATGCGGGATTCCAGCCAAGGCTCCCGGTTGCGGGCTCTGGATCACACACTTGAACTGCGGATCACCCACTTTAACCTCGGAACTGCGTGGCGCCCAAGCCCCGGATGGCGCCTCATCCTCCCCGCCATCCACCGAGTCAGGCAAGTCCTGTCTGAGTCCCCTAGCCAACGTGAAGGGCCTCTGGACAAGCCCTTTCCTCCTTTCCCTTCTCACCTCCATGCAGCCCTGAGGCCTTAGGTAAATTGCTGTGTTTCTGAACCTAAGAAGGACTCCGATCATATTCTTCCCTGTGAGGAAGCTGAGCTGCCTCCTGCAGAGCAACCTGTCTGGCCACCTCAGACCCTCAGGCAAGGAGGAGAGAGGGTCAAGAATGAGGAAGGCTGAAGTGGGACACCTAGGCCCTATGGCTTAGAGAGCCACCTGATATCACACTGCACCCCCACCCAGCTCAGAGAACCTCCTGATTACCACTCACCACTCCCTCTATCCTAACCAACCACAGCCAGGAGAGTTCCTAATATCCAATTGATATTAGCCCTAACTTCTCTCACTTCCCACCTGCCTGTCTCAGCACTAGGAGCAGCTGGACGTTCTCCCCAAGGCCTCCCAAGGTCCCAGCTTCACAGGGATTAAATCCCTGCTAGTCCCCACAACACACATCTCTCCTCTTCTCTTGATGTCAACCCTGAAGCAGTTAGGCCTCAGGTGCCCAGATGATGTGACCAACGATGTTCCGGTCACCTCCCCCACCCCCTGATCTGCCCTATCTGGGTACACACACACCTGCATTTCTAGAGCTTGGCTCCTGAATCTTGGGTATTAAAATTTATAAAACACGAGCTGAAGTTCTGGCTCCAGTTGCACTGAAGTTAGGATGACAAAGATACAGTGATAGTGTTAGAATAGTGTGCTGATTAGAATCAGGCCTTGGACCTCGGCAGCCCCAGGTTCAAATCTTGACTCTGTTGCTTAATGGTCAGTATGACAGGTGGGCAAACCTCAGTTTCTCATTTAAAAAATAAGGCTCATAATCTTCACTTTGTAAGTCTAAAATAAGATAATGTGCATAAACTGCTTGCCGCAGTGCCTGATACACCAAACCATTTGCTAAGTAGTAGCTATTATTGCTATTACTGCCTGTTAGAGCTGAAGGAATCATCTAGTTCAAGGGTCCTACGCTCAAAGGCTACAGAAGCAGGCAGGAACCCTAAATGAGGGAAGTAGGCCAGGTCGGGACTGTGGTAAGCTGGACAGGGCCAGCCCCACCTACAACAGCTTCAAGTACATCTTCAATTGTTGCTAGGCAGACTGGATTCCTGGTTTTTCTTTCCTTTTGTCAAGAAAATTTTGCAGCGCTGGCAGCTTAGATATTAGGTCTAACTTTTCTTACTTCCTACCTCCCTATCTCAGCACTAGGAGCAGCTGGGGGGGAGTAGTTCTCAAGGCCTCTCTGAACACCCTGGCTTGATAACTCTAGCCCCCCAAATCTGGATTTCTTCTATAAAATTTCACACAATTTAAATGTCAATTAAGTTAAAAATTTAAAACACTGCCAAATACAACATGTCTGAGGGCAGAATTCACGCTCGTTTCTCAGAGAACTGAGGTGCAGATGTGTTATGGCTGCTGGCAAAGCTGACTGGAAGCCTGGATTCTGAGTTCAAGTAAGAACATCTCCTGGGAGGCCCTTCCTAGACCATGGGCCTTTTCAGCTGCCTCCCCCCACAGATGCTGCCCACTCTGCCTCAGTGGCCATACTTGGCAGCTACTGAAGTACAAGGCCTTTCAGGGCAGCCTTCTCTTTTCTGATAAATCCAAATTCTTATAAAATGTTATTGCCCTGGCCACTGTGGCTCGGTTGGGCATCGTCCCACAAAGTGAAAGGTTGCCAGTTCAATTCACTGACAGTGCAGCTGCTTCAGTTGCGGGTTCGGTCCCTGGACTGGGCACATGGGTGAGACAACCAATTGATGTTTCCCTTTCACATCAATGTTTCTCTCCCTCTCTTTCTCCCTCCATTCCTCTTTCTCTATAAATAAATAAATAAATAAATAAATAAATAAATAAATAAATAAAATCTTTAAATGTTGGAGAGGGCACTGTGACGGCCAGTCAAGTCCCAGGACCCTGGAGATCTCAACTACTAATTTAAAGCTCTATTTCCTTTAACTTTCTTTCTTTCCTTTTTTCTTTCTTAATTTCTACATAGTTTATAATTCTCCCTCCTTTCCTTTTTATGTTTTTATTTTTGTAAAGATTTTATTTATTTGCTCTAACTTGATTGCTGCTGGATTGAGTGCTGGCCTGCAAACCAAAGGGTCACAGGTTCCATTCCCAGTCAGGGCACATGCCTGGGTTGTGGGCCAAGTAGGGGGCACATGAGAGGCAACCACACGTTGATGTTCCACTCTCTCTCCAATTCCCTTCCTCTCTCTCTAAAAATAAAGAAAATCTTTAAAAAATTTTTAAAAGATTTTATTTATGTATGTATGTATTTAATTTTATGTTTAGAGAGAAGGGAAGGGAGGGAGAAAGAGAAGAATAGAAATATCAATCCATGTGTAAGAGATACATTGACTGGTTGCCTCTCAGTTGCCCCCAACCAGAAACCTGGCCTGCAACCCAGGCATGTGCCCTGATCAGGAATCAAACTGGTGACCTTTTGATTCGCAGGCCAAAGGCCCACGCTCAGTCCTCTGAGCCACACCAGCCAGGACCTTTTTTGTTGTTATTCTTTTTAAATCATTTTTATTTTTTCAGTTACAGTTCACATACAATATTATATTATTTCAGGTGTACACCCCAGTGATTAGACATTGTATAACTAAGTGATTATCCTGATAAGTGCCATACCCATCTGACACTATACACAGTTATTAGAATATTACTGACTATATTCCCCATGCTGGACTTTACATCCCATGACTATTCTGTTACAACAATTTGTACTTCTTAATCCTTTCACCTTTTGCACCCTTCCCCCAACCCCTCTTCTATTTGGCAACTGTCAAAATGTTCTCTGTATCTATGAATCTCTGTTCTGCTTGATTTATTTTGTTTTCTAGATTCAGTTGTTGATAGATGTATATTTTGCCATTTTATTGTTCATAGTTTTTATCTTTTTTTCCCTTCTTCTCCTTAAAGAAGACCCTTTAACATTTCATGTAATACTGGTTTGGTGGTGATGAACTCTAGTTTTTTTTTTTTTTTTTTCCTTATCTGGAAAGCTCTTTATCTGTCCTTTAATTCTAAATGAAAGCTTCACTGGGTAGAGTAATGCTAGTTGTAGGTCCTTGTTTTCCATCACTTTGAATATGTTTTGCCACTTCCCTTCTGGCCTGAAAAGTTTCTGTTGAGATATCAGCTGACAACAGCCTTATGGGCACTCCTTTGTAGGTAATCATCTGCTTTTCTCTTCCTGCTTTTAAGAGTCTTTCTTTATCTTTAATCTTTTGCATTTTAATTATGATGTATCATGGTGTGGGCCTTTTTGGGTTCATCTTGTTTGGGATTCACTGCACTTCCTGGACTTGTATGTCTGTTTCCTTCACCAGGTTAGGAAAGTTTACTGTCATTATTTTTTCAAATAGGTTTTCAAGTTTTTGCTCTCTCTCTTCTCCTTCTGGCACCCCCATGATGCACATGTTGGTATGCTTGAAGTTGTCTCAGAGGCTCCTTACATTATCTTCGTGGGGTGTTTTTTAAATTATTTTTTTGTTTCCAATTGGGTGTTTTTCCTTCCATATATTCCAAAATGCTTATTTGATTCTTAGCTTCATCCACTCTACTGTTTATTCCTTGTAAATTATTCCCTGTAAATTTCATTTAGTGTATCCTTCATGTCTGACTGGTTCTTTTGCATGATTTCTATGTCCTTTTTTATGCTGTTGAAGTTCTCACTAAGTTCCTTGAAGTTCTAAGTTCCTTGAGCACCCTTATAACCATTACTTTGAACTCTGTATCTGTTTGCTTGCCTCCATTTAATTTTATTCTTTTTCTGGAGATTCCTCCTGTTCTTATTTGAGACCTGTTTGTTTGTATTTGCATTTTGGCTACTTCCCTGTTTGTTTCTATGTATTAGGTAGAGCTGCTGTCTCCTGGTCTTGGTAAAGTGGCCTTATATAGTAGGTGTCCTGTAGGGCCCAGTGGTTCAGCCTCCCCAGTCATCCGAGCTGGATGCTGCAGGTAAGCCCCTGTGTGGGCTCTGCGCACTGTCCTGTTGTAGTTGAACCTTGATTGCTGCTGGCATCGCTGGGAGGGACTGACCCTTAGGATGATGGGCTTCAAGGACGGCTGCAACTACAGCGAGAAGCTGCTGTGCAGAGCTCAGCCCTATGAAGCAGGACTTGCTTTAGTGGGGCTTTGGTGCTCACCAAGTCTGTCCCTTAAGAGTGTCACTCATGGAGGTGGTTGGGTTGTAATCTGGCATGGTCTAGAGTTTCCACAGGGTGCACTGGCTCAGGGGACTTCAGGGAGGTGCAAGGTGTGCCAAACTTGTGCCCTGCCTGGAGCCACCTGGCACGAACTACAGAGAAATCTGCCAGTGGCTGCTAATTGAGCTGGGCTTGGAGGTGCCCAGGAGAAGCCAAGCTGTGAACTAAGGTTGGCTGTCACTAGTGCCTGTCCTGGGGCCACTTAAAAAGAGGTACAGGATATGCAGAGGCTATCTGCTGCTTGTTAGAGATTTTAGGAAAGCCCAAAGCATGAGGCAAGAGAGGCCATTTGTACAGAAAAGCCACTGGAAACAGCTTGGGTGAACCTGCAAGCTGTGTGGGGTGTGATCTAAGGGAATCACCAGAGTGAGGTGAACAGTGTGAGCCAGATTGATGGAGACTCGGTGCCCACCCACAGGCTCTGTTGGAGGGTAGGTCTCAGAAAAGGAACAATGGCCTCTGTCAGTACTTTTGTTTGGTGGAAAGCTCTTGCTCTGATGCCAGACAATTCGGTTCTTCCCTGTATGTCCCTGGTTCCTTTCAAGCTGCTGCCTCAGCGATTGAGCTTAAAGGGAGTGAGTCCAAGTAAGTTTGTGGGTGGGCCTTTTAAAAGGAACTGCCTGGGACTTCAGAACCCCTCCATCTCACTCAGCCACAATCCCTGCTGGTTTTTACAGCCAGAAGTTATGGGGACTTGCCTTCCTGGCCCTGAAACTCTGGGCTGGGAGGCCTGGTGTGGAAATCATCTTGATGTTATATAAAATAAAGGTGGAAGTAATGAAGAATCACTGTAGGACTATCAGCAGAAAGTTACCTCATTATTTTCTGCTTCACCTACAGAAAATTGCCTTCAAGTGAAAAGTGGATATAAGGCGGGATTGAAGAGCCTGCTGCTTTGGAGAATATCACTGTCATCACACTTTCCTTCTGAGTGCGCCATAATGGTAAGTGGACTTCGACCAGCGACCCTAGGACCCTACCCATGGCCACAGCTACCCTAACAAGTAGATATAGAGTGTGAAAAAGTATGAGAGTATTTAGCTATGACAACTAGCCTCCTTTCCCTTCACTGGCTTTTGATGATAATTTTTGTTTAAATATCTTATTTGTTTATTTTTAGACAGAGAGGAAGGGAGGAAGAAAGAGAGGGAGAGAAACATCAATGTGTGGTTGCTTCTCATGCGCTACCCCTCCCACTGGGGACCTGGCCTGCAACTCAGGCATGCGCCCTGACTGGGAACCGAACCAGCGACCCTTTGGTTCATAGGCTCAATCCAATGAGCCACACCAGCCAGGGCTTGATAATAATTTTTAAAGCAGCTTAAACAATATATTAAATGACATTTTGTCTAGTTTTATAGATTCTACTAGCATTTCCCTTTGCATGAGCATAGCATTTATCCTCCTATATTCCATAAGACCCATTTACTCACCTCATGATTACACAAACCTGTACATGTGATAAAATTTTAATTATGAACACTCACATGAATACATGTAAAAATCAGTGAATTGTGAACAAGGTCCATAGTTTAGTTAATAGCTTTGTAGCAATGTCAACATCCTAGGTTTAAAAAAAATTTTTAATGTAATGATTTTAGAGAGAGGGGAAGACAGAGAGAAACATTGATATGTTGTTCCACCTATTTATGTATTCATTGATTGTTTCCTGTATGTTCCCTGACCAGAGATTCAACTCACAACCTTGGTGTGTTGGGATGATGTTCTAATAAACTGAGCTACTCAGCCAGGGCTTCAATGTCTTGGTTTTGATAACTATACTGTGATTTATAAAATGTTATCAATAGGGCAGATTGGGTGAAGGGAACATGAGCACTTTCTCTGCTATTTTTGGAACTCCTATTCAAGTCTAAAATTCTTTCAAACTAAAAAATTTTTTTCAATTTAGGGGAGGAATTCCTTGCAGAACTGGCCATCTTAAAATCTTAGGGTCTAAAATATTTATTTTATGTCCACAATTTAAAAAAAACTGAGAAAACCAAGTGTTGACAAGGATATGGCACAATGGGAGCTCTCATAAACTGCTGGTGACTATGTAAACTGATACAGTGAGACTTCGGGAAAAATCATTTGGTAATTAGTAATGTTGATGGTATGTATACTACATAAAGCAGTAATTTCACTCCTAGGTGTATCCAAATTTATATAAAAGTCAAAAGCTGGTAAAATTATAGAGTTATAAGTGAATTAATTAATAAAGAGGAAGGATTAGTGATTGGGAGGGAACACAATGGGAGCTTCTGGAGGTGTTAGTAATATTCTGTTTCTTGACCTGTATGATGATCACATGAGTGTTCATTTAAAATGATTAATTGAGGTATACAGCTATTATGTGCACTTTTCTGCTGGTCTGTTATACATCAAAACAAAAAAGAGAAATGTAGAAAACATCTAAATGATTTAAACATCCTTTCTAAGTTTATCAATGCAAAATGTGTCTAAGATTTCTGGTCAAGATGGTGGCATAGGTAAACATGGCTTGCCTCCTTGCATAACCACATCAAAATTACAACTAAAATATAGTACAACCATCACTTAGAACCATGAGAAATTGAGTTAATGGAAGTCTGACATCTATGGAATTAAAGAAACCACATCCATCCAAACTGGTAGGAGGGGCAGAGATGCCGAATGCACTGCTCCCACATCCACATGTAGTAGATAAAAATTTAGGAGGGATATCATGGGAATGAGGAGTCTCTGCCCCTCACCAGGCCCCCCAGCCCAGGGTTCCAGTTACAGGAAGATAAGTCCCCATAACTTCTGGCTGCAAAATCCAGTGGGGATTGAGTCAGTGGAAGAAACTTTGGGAGTCCTAAGCAGTTCCCCTTAAAGAACCCACACACAGACTTACTCAGACTCACTTCCTCTGAGCTCCAACATCAGGGTAGCAGCTTGAAAAGCACCAGTAACAAACAGGGAGAAACTGAAGTATCTGGCATCAAGACAAGAGCTGGGGGACAGCTTTTTCCCAGACAGAAATTCAGGCAAAGGCCACTGTCCCTTTTCGGAACCCTCCCCCAATAGAGCCACAGGACCAACAGACAGGAGCCATATTTAAGACTCCATCAACCTGGCTAAAACTGTTTGCCCTGCGCTGGAGATCCCCTGAGGCTTGTCCCACCCAACTTACCAGTCCACCCAAGCTGTTAACAGTGGCTTTTCCATATAAATGGCCTTCTTTCCCATTCCCAGGTCTTGGCTCCTGGTTTACAATTTCCTAAATCCTATCAAATGAGCTACAGCTGCCCACAGTAAACCCCCAGCCCTCACCCACCCCCCATACCTCTTGCTAAGTGGCCTTAAGACAGGCACTAGCAGCAGCCAGCCTAGATTCACAACTTGGCTTCATACGGGAATCTCCAAGCCCAGCTCAAGTAGCATCCATCTTAGATTGCTTTATAGCTCAGGCAGTGTGGCCCTGGGCAGAACACTGGTGAGGGCCGACCTTGGCCTACACCACACCACTTGGGAAACTCCAGAGCCTGCACACCCAATGGACAGTTATAGACCACATTGGAGCACCATCACCCTGCCCCTGCACAGCTGATCTTCCTCAGAAGGCAGAGGTTGGTGGTCAGTGGTCACAGCCAGTCCTTGCAGCTGACTGGCCAGGGTAAATCCCTCCCACTGACATGCCAACAGCAATCAAGGCTCAACTACAAGAGGAGGGTGTACTCAGCTATCATGGAGGGTGCATCTCAAGTATCCAGCTTGGGTGATAGGGGAGGCTGTGCCACTGGACCCTGCAGGACACCTATAATGTTAGGCCATGCTACCAAGACAGGGAGTCATAGCAGTTCCACCTAATACATAGAAACAAACACAGGAAGACTGCCAAAATGAAGAGATAAAGAAACATGGCCCAAATGAAAGGATAAATCAAAACTCCAGAAAAAAGAACTAAACAAAATGGAGATAAGCAATCTATCAGATGCAGAGTTCAAAACACTGATTTTAAGGGTGCTCAAGGAACTTAGTGAGGACCTCAACAGCATAAAAAGATCCAGTCTGAGGATCCAGAGACACATGAAAAGATGCTCCATATCTCTAGCTATCAGAGAGATGCAAATTAAAACTACAATGAGATACCACTTGACACCAGTCAGAATGGCCTTCATAAACAAAGCAACAAACAGCAAGTGTTGGAGAGGTTGTGGAGAAAAGGGGACCCTAGTGCACTGTTGGTGGGATTGCAGATTGGTACAACCACTATGGAAAACAGTATGGAATTTTCTAAGAAAACTAAAAATGGACATACCTTTTGACCCAGCAATTCCACTGCTTGGATTATATCCTAAGAACCCTGAAACACCAATCCAAAAGAATCTATGCACCCCTATGTTCATAGCAGCACAATTTACAATAGCCAAGTGCTGGAAGCAACCTAGGTCCCCATCAGTTAATGAATGGATCAAAAAACTGTGGTACATTTACACAATGGAATTCTATGCAGCAGAAAGAAAGAAGGAGCTCCTACCCTTTGCGACAGCATGGAAGGAATTGGAGAGTATCATGCTAAGCGAAATAAGCCAGGCAGTGAAAGACAAATACCATATGATCTCACCTTTAACAGGAAGCTAATCAACAAAACAAACAAACAAGCATAATATAAACAAAGACACTGAATTTGAGAACAGTCTGACAGTGTCCAGAGGGGGAGGGGAGGGAATTTCAGGGGAAAAGGGGAACGGTTTAGAGCAACAAGTATAAAGGACTCATGGACAAAAATTATGGGGGGTGGAAATGGGAGGAAGGTGAGGAGGGCTGGGGTGGTGGGCTTGGACGGGGTAAAAGACAGAAAACTGTACAATATCAACAATTAAAAAATACTGATTAAAAATTAAAAAAATAAAAAATAAAAAATAAATAAATAAAAAATACAAAACAAAAAACAAAAGATCCAGTCTGAATGAAGGATATATTAATTGAAATAAAGAACAATTTACAGGGAAACAACAGTAGAGTGGATGAAGCTGAGAATGAAATCAATGATTTGGAACTTAAGGAAGCAAAAAACAACAAATCGGAACAAGAATAAAAAAGAATTAAAAAAACCCAAACAAACCAAGGACAGTGTAAGCAGCCTCTGGGACAACTTCAAGTATTCCAACATTAGCATAATAGGGATGTCAGAAGGAGAAGAGAAAAAACAAGAAATTGGAAATCTATTTAAAGAAATAATGAAACAAAACTTTCCTAATTTGATGAAGGAAATAGACATGCAAGTCCAAGAAGCACAGAGTCCCAAACAAGATGGATGCAAAGAGGCCCACTCCAAGACACATCGTAATTAAAATGCCAAAGGTTAAAGATAATTAGAGAATCTTAAAAGCAAGAGAAAAGAAGTTAGTTACCTACAGGGGAGTTCCTATAAGACTGTCAGCTGATTTCTCAAAAGAAATTTTGCAGGCTAGAAGGAATTGACAAGAAATATTCAAAGTCATGAAAAGTGGGAACCTATGACCAACATTGCTCTACCCAGTAAAGCTATCATGTAGAATCAAAGGGCAGATAAAGAGCTCCTCAGACAAGAAAAAACTAAAGGAGTTCATCATCACCAAATCATTATTATAAGAAATGTTAAAGGGACTTATTTAAGAAAAAGAAGATCAAAACTATGAACAATAAAATGGCAAAAAATATATCTATCAACAATTGAATCTAGAAAACAAACTAAGAAAACAAGAAAAGAGGCAGAATCATGGATACAGAGAGAATTTTGATGGTTGCCAGATGGGAGATGAGTGTGGGGGAATGGATAAAGAGGTGAGGGGATTAAGAAGTACAAATAGGTGGTTACAGAATAGCCATGGGGATGTAAAGTACAGTATAGGAAATGGAGTAGCCAAAGAACTTATATGCATGACCCATGGATATGAACAATGGTGTGGGGATTGCTTGAGGGGAGGTGCTGGGTTGAGGAGGGCAAAGAGGGAAAAATTGGGACAACTGTAATAGCATAATCAAAATATAATTAAAAAATAAATTCATAAAAATTCTCTTTAAAAAATGTGGCCAAGTCATCAGGTCAGATGGAGTTACCGTCTCCACCTCAAGGTGGATGGGAAATTGGGTGTGTGGGGAGGGGACAGTTGCCTCCTGGGATTTAAGAAAAGTAAGCTGAGGAAATTTTCTCCTGCTTTCTTTCTGCATATTTTAAAGCTCATTCAGCACATCTTAATGCCTAGGTATCCCAAAGAGCTAGTCTTCTGGGTATTTCAGCTTTCATTTGGTAACATATAGCTGAGTTATAATGCTTATTTTCCCACCTTGCCATCCCAACTTTCTACATTTGTCTCAACATTCTAATTTACGTATAAAATATCTTCTACTTTATTATGAAAAATAATTTTTACAAAATAATAGTGTTATACTCAGCCATTTGCCTCATTCCAAATTGTCTTAGGGTGTTTATTGATGAGATAAATATATAATAAATATTTCCCTGGTTGTGATTAGTATCCATATACTTCTTTTTTTTTGCTTAACATTATTTTCCTATGCATATTTTTCCCTTTGACTGAGTTCACCTATTTGTCACAGTAGGCAGCTACAAGGTATTCTGTCTTAATTACCTAGTTGAGCTTTTTTTTTTTTAAAGAAAACTGATTCTAATGTCCCAAGGAAGCACAATTCCTCTGTATCCATTTCTAATGGGTCGAACAGACCATTTGTTTCACTTCTGCTTCTCCCTTAAAATTGCAAGGCCCAGTATTTTCACAGGGTTTATCAAAAACAGGGCACACGAAGTGACATGTTAGAGTGTGTGGGTCCTCCCAAGTAATTTCTTACCAACTACATCCTCACCCTTCCTGGTTTCATTTGATATTGTCCATTTGTACAGGACCCATTTCAATCCATCATTATGTTTCAGTTATTTCATGGTCAGTAGCTAAAGTGAACGTAGGAAAACCTGTGAACTCCAGGCTATGATTCACAGTGGACCACAACCTACACTCTAGACCTCATTCCTTCTTCAGTACAAGCATCTATAGGAAAGAGTGGGGAGGGCAAAGAGGCAGGACCATCTGTTCTTCAACAAAGTTTGACTTCGCCCTCTTCATCTGAATCTAGTCTCTCCTTGTGGACACAGAAAAAATACTGTCACCTAGCTCCTCCCCAAGATCCAGATTAGAGAATCTGGTCAAACTGATTCCATATTTTTAAAGTATGAATATGCAAAATGTTTAGTAAATTTATGAGGCAAGTAGATGTTATTAAATGTGTTTTGGAGCTTTATTGGATAGTGTCAGATAACGAGGATCTGGGAACGTATCTAAACTTCCAAATTGTGTCTTAGGCAAACAATTCCCTCCTCAGAGTATTTTTTACAATATGTGGTGTTTTCCTGGGTCAAAAATCTCTAGTTAATAAAAGCAGAGTTCCTGTAGAGTCAACATCTTTGGTGTCTACTGTATGCAGGATGTTTTCGTCACCAACCGCAGGCCCACCAGAGGGCGTTCGTTCCCTGTCAAATCAGTCCTCTCCATTAGCGACCCAGAAAATCCAGGTTAAACTTGACTTTCACACCCAGGAAGTCATTCACATTTAATCCACAAATATTTACCAAGAATTCTCTGTTCTGTCAGGTGCGGGGGTAGGTTAGCAAGATACAGTGGTGAGTTAGATACAATTCCTAATACCAGGCGCTTGGGTCATAGCAAACTCTGAAAATAAAAACCAGCTATAATAAAGTGGATAAGAGTTTCTAGGTCTGTGAAGTTTGTTGTTTAAATACTGGCGCCAAGCCTTAGAAGCGGGTGACAATTCATTAAGAGACCCTATCGCTTCCCCTCTGTATCCCAGGCAACGATCTCCGCCCTCAAGGCATTGCCAGAGGCCTTTCCTTAGGTGAGTGGCTCCTTAAGTCACCTCCGCAATTTCTAGTCTGCTTCCTGCAGTTCCCTTACAGTTCATTTCTGCCCCAGGTCGACACTTCAGTTGCCCTAAAGTCAAAAATAAGGGATTCCTCACGACTACCCCACTCTTTTTCCAGTTTAAAACCCGCGGACTATCCCCGTTCTGGCTTCCTAGACTTCCTGTTCTAATTCTCGCGGCAATTGCGAGACAACGCGTGAAGTTCGTTCCCCGTGCCTCTTCTGAGTTTAAGAGACCAGGTGACAGGGTACCTGTCTTCGCCCGCCTCAGCAAGCCCTTCCGGCCAGAAGTGGCGTGTACGCCGCTAGGGAACTGCTAACTGGAAGGGCTTGGACGACGTCAGGCCGGGCTGGAGAGTCCCGGACCGCACGCGGGAACGAGCGTCTGGGCTTCCTGTACGCATGCGAAGCCGATCCCCCTGGGCGGTCTTGAGGCCCGGGACCCCTCTGAACTTCGGGGTTAGTCAGGAAGCTCCAGCTCCAGTTGCTCCGCCCCTGGCCAGGCCCTACTGGATGGAGCCTGACTACTTACAGTCTCCTCCCTTGCTGCAAAGCTCAGTTTCCGCCCCCTGGAAACTGAACTTGAGCGCGGCTTCTGTAAGCCGTTTGGGGCCGGCGGGGCGGGGCGGGGCGGGGCCTGGCAGACCCCCGGTAAGGCAGGCGGGCTTCCAGAAATGCTTTCCGCCCCGTCCCCAGCCCAAAGTGCCACGGTGGCGCTCGCGGTGACGGCTGCAAGACCGTGTATCTCCGGCCTTGCAAGCCTCGCTACTAAAACCTGTAATCCTGACCCCGGAGGCGCCCCGCCCATCTTTTCCTGCGGCCGCTGGTCGGCTCGGACCTTTAATCACCCTGCTCAGCCGCGGTTAAAGCACCTGCCGGATGGAGGGAGGGAGGAGGAGGCCAGATGTGGGGAGGCTGATGTAAGCGCCCAGTTTCTGGTCGGCGCCTTGGTGGGGAAGCTGGATGTACAAGCCTGCAGTCACTCCCAGGAAGCCGGTTTTGGGCTGCGGGGAAACAAAGTTGCGTGGCCCTGCCCTACAGGCGCTCCCGACTTGGCACCAGAGCTCCTACCCCAGGGGCTGTGAAGTCAGATGGGACAGGGCCTAGCTGGTCAGCCAACTCTTCAAGCTTCACAGCCACCCCCCTACCCCTACTTTCAGTCCTCACCCCACCCCGGCTCTGGTCCTCTCCCAGCTTCGGTGTCCGGTTACGGCTCCTCCATTCTCACTGCGACTTTGGCCCAGGCTGAGGGAAGTGGCCCAGGAGGGTCTTGTGCAGCCGCATAAAATTGGCAGCTTCAGAACTAGAGGACAGGGTGTGTGAGGGGGTGCTACGTCTAGGGGCGGGGAGAGGGGCGGAGGAGCTGCTCTCTGAGTGCAAGCCCGTGGGCTCTCTCAGAGATCTTCAAGCCGGAGCAGAGGTGACTTGCGGGCCCAGCCGATTGTTCTCTGCTTTCTTTGCACTGCCTACTTTTTCGGACTGGAGTCACGATTGCTCTGAAGGGCTTAGTCCCGGACACTAGGTGAGAGCTCGGACCCTAGGGCATCACCGCTCCCCCCCACCCTTCCCATCCTTATTAACAACTCCTTACTTCTCGTGGGCCATCCCTTCCCATCCACCTCTAGGGCAGGAAACTTCTTGAGAGTTGGATGGTGTGTAGCAGTGGCGCTTGTGTGTGTGTGTGTGTGTGTGTGTGTGTGTAGCAGTGGTGCTTGTGTGTGTGCGCCCGCGCGCGCCTGAACTTTATAACCCCTTTCTCTAACCTCTCCCTAACCCCCCAAGAATAACCCAAGCATAACTGGATGACCCCCATTCCTCGGCATTGAGGGTCCACTTGACTCCAAGGCAGCAAGGGAGGGGACAGTGCTAGAGTCAAACTTTGGTACGATGCGCAGTGAGGTTTCTTCTGACCTCCTGACCTGGCTTCCCTCCCTGGCAGGGTGCGCGAACCCGCTGATGCCCAGAGTGCTCACAGGGCTTCCAGCTAACTATGCCACAGCCGCTCGCAGCTACCTTGGCGCTGCCCCTGCTACTGCTACTGCTGGTGGTGCGGGAGCCGCCCCCGACCGGCGCGCGGCCGTCCCCAGGCCCGGAATACCTGCGGCGCGGCTGGCTGCGGCTGCTGGCGGAGGGCGAGGGCTGCGCTCCCTGCCAGCCGGAGGAGTGCGCCGCGCCGCGGGGTTGCCTGGCCGGCCGGGTGCGCGACGCTTGCGGCTGCTGCTGGGAATGCGCCAACCTCGAAGGCCAACTCTGCGACCTGGACCCCAGCGCCCACTTCTATGGGCGCTGCGGCGAGCAGCTTGAGTGCCGGTTGGACGCAGGTGGCGACCTGAGCCGCGGAGAGGTGCCGGAACCGCTGTGTGTCTGCAGCTCACAGCGCCCGCTCTGCGGTTCCGACGGCCGCACCTACTCGCAGATCTGCCGTCTGCAAGAAGCGGCCCGAGCTCGGCCGGACGCCAACCTCACTGTGGTGCACCCAGGGCCCTGCGAATCGGGTATGGGTCTCCTACACACGGCACTTGGAGGAACCTCGAGGCATTGCCGCCCCGGGCCCCCGACAGCATTAGTTCCTGGCCAGAGGAGAGAAAAAGACGAGGCCTGCAGGGCGGTGTAAGAGCTCGTTTTTGCTGCTCGTGCGTAGAGGCCGCCGCCCGAAGGTTCGGGTCTGGAGCTTTTTGTGAAAAGCTCCAGACCTGCTGGCAGGGACCAACTCTTGAGGGAGCAGACGCATAGCAATTGTTGGCCTCAAAACTGAGAAAGTGAAGAGACTCCCAGACTTTGCCCCACACCGCTGAAGCCCAGGCAGGGAGACTTGGGTTCCTGTGAGATGCAATCAGATTTCATTTGGGCGGCTTTGTATTTCGAGCTGTTAACTCAGTCTCCCCACCTCCCTATCCCAACCCCCTTCCTCTGAGCTCAGGGATTAGTGGGGGAGGGAGCTCTTCCAATTCCCTCCATCCCAGGGAGCTCAGGGCCACTCAAGCTTCAAGTTTTATTTGGCGGCTTTAGTAACTTTCACTTCCTGAGCCCCTTTGATGGGTCTGGCTGGGCCATGCTGCCAGGAAAACAAACACGCTGTGGGGGCTCCCAACACTTTCCCCCACAACTCCAATTCGGTTTCAGGTTCTCTGCCTTGGCCTTTTGGGACTCGTCCCAGCCCCGGAGTCAGGTGGGGGAAGGGCAGCTTTTTGGGCCTTTGTCAACTGGACCTGGTTAGAAAAAGGGGAGGGTGGAGGAGGGAGGTGTCGGTTACAAACACAGGGATAGGGGCCTAGGAGGTGGAACGAGGACAGGCGAGCAGTCTGGGACAGTGTGGCTGCCAAGCTGAGGTGTGGGTCTGTGTGCTTGTGTGTGCATCACATCTGCTCATGCATCTCCGTTCTGCGTTTGCACACTGTGTGTACCTGCATCCACATTGGTATATGGGTCATGTGTTCATGGAGGTGTATTTACCCACATACATGTTCACAATGGTTCACATATGGGATCCTTGCTGGGCTGGGTGTGTCATCCTGTTCTCAGGCCTCCCACCTCCATCCCCAGAGCCCCAGATCCTGTTGCACCCATCTGACATTTGGAATGTGACGGGGAAGGATGTGATCTTTGGCTGTGAGGTGTTTGCCTACCCCATGGCCTCGGTGGAGTGGAGGAAGGATGGCTTGGACATTCAGCTGCCGGGGGATGACCCCCACATCTCTGTGCAGGTAGGGGAAGGGAGCAGAGCTTCCCTAGGGCAGCACAGGACCCACCTAGAAGGACCCTGCTGACTCCTCCTCTGGTTACAGTTTAGGGGTGGACCCCAGAGGTTTGAGGTGACAAGCTGGCTGCAGATTCAGGCTGTGCGTCCCAGTGATGAGGGCACGTACCGCTGCCTGGCCCGCAATGCCCTGGGTCAGGTGGAGGCCCCAGCTAGCCTGACCATTCTCACACCCGGTAAGGGGGATCCCTGGGCTCTGGGGGCAGGGGAGGATGGTGATGGATTCGAGTTCCGTAGTGTGTATTCATGTATGTATGTGCGTGTGGGTGCGCATGCAAGTGTGGCTTTCCCACAGACTGGAATACGTGGGCACAGATAGCCCCTCTCTTCTGACCTCTCTCCTTTGCCCGCCTGTGTTTGCAGACCAGCTGAACTCCACAGGCATCCCCCAGCTACCATCCCTGCTCCTGGTCCCTGAGGAAGAGGCTGAGAGTGAAGAGGGCGAGGATTACTACTAGGTCCGCAACCCTGGCCAGTGGGGGTGGGTGAGTGGGGATAATTTTTGTCCCTGCTCTTGAAAAGATCTGAAAAGGGGGAGCAAGGCCCCTTAACAGATTGTTTTTAATGCCTTTAGTTGGGGAGACATGGGTGGGGAGACAAACATTGGAGGAGGGTAAGGAGAGAGGCAAAGATAGGGTATAGGGACAGTGGGATGTAAAGGGGCCCTTGCAGGAGATGCACAGACCAACTAAGAAGGCAATAGCTGTCTTCTGGTCCCTAGGCTGAGTAGGGGGGTGGGGGGTGGGGGTGGAATGGAGCGGAGCATACACAAAAAGGTGCAGAGAACAGGTTCCTCCCTTGCTTCCCAGCAGCCCTTCTGCCAGCCCTGATGGGCCAGGCTTCCTAAACACCCTTCTGCACAGCTCCTGCTGTTTTTTAACTCGTCCCCAATCTTTGCCTTGCCCCAGTTTGCCCTTTCTCAAAATTATCCTTCTAGAAATTTCCCTTGCTTCTAAGTCCTAGTTGCACTTACTAACTGCAAGTCCTCTTTGCTGCTTGCTGTCTGCTATCCAGGAGAGCACAATGGAGCATGGATTAGTTCAGTGCAGTGAGATGGGCATTTGGTCATCTTCAATTTCTCCTGTCATTCTGGAAACTCCGTATCTTACACCACTTTGTGTTGGACAATGCCTAGCACAGGACTAGGCACAATAAGCACACAATAAAAATTTATAAACGAATGGAGACACACAGATGCACAGATGGTTCATGCAGATGTGCACATGAAGGCCAAATTTCATGGTAGCAAAACTGCCTTCCAGAAGCCATAGGCTTTGCTCACTAAGCACATGTCTGCCAGATGTACAGAGAGGATGCTTGAGCTGGGGCCTACCCCGCCCTCTAGGGAGGAAGGCTGGAGGCATCTGGGTGGAGGGAGGCTGTCCTCCCCAGTCTGCACTCCATTGGGGCTGGTCTAGAGATAGATTGCCTGCCCCTCTATCTCATTCTGGTTTCCTCTCCAAACAGTGGGGAATTGGGTTTGTGTGGGTAGGACCCAGTATGAAAGCATAAACTGGGGAGAGGGAGGGAGAAGTTTGGCTACGTGCATGGCCACACCCTAGGATTCCTCTAGGAATCCTGCTTTCCCTGCAGAACATAAAGTCATGGTAAGCTGGTTTCTTCATCTGCCCCCACTGTGACCTGTTCTTTCTGACTGAGGAACCCTCACGGAACTGGACTCTTTCACTCTCCAAATCTCTCTCTACACTCTTTACCTAGCCGAGGGACGCTGGTAAGGCGCAGTGTTTACTGACTGATTGAAGAAGATGAAAGCTTAAATTCTGAAGCCACGTAGGATGGCGACGGCTTTCTGCGCGCCTGGGCTACGCCCGGAGCCTGGCGCCACCACGGGAAAGATCGCAGTTAGTTCGGTGTCTGAGCTTGTCCTCTGGGGCCCAACGCAGGAGCCGGGCCTCTTGAGAGGGGCGTGGTCTGGAACCCCAACCGCAGGACTTGGCCGCCCCGCTCACAGAACAGCCAGGCTCCTCCAGCGGTTAAACCAGAGAACTGCTCTCATTGCCTGGCTGGAGCCCCGCGGCTCCAGGAGCTGCGCTCAACAAATCTGGGGCAAATTCCAAGGCAACCACGGAAGCAGGAATAGGGATGTGAGCAGTGTGGCCGGGTTAGGGGTCTCAAGTCGTTTGTTCCTTGTCCAGATCAGAAGGAGGTGCTCCACTCTGAAAAGGGGGAGGGGTCTGGGTCCTGCAGCAGCCTGGGAATCCGCCCCTGGATTGGGGGAGGGGGTCTGGCGGGGGACTCCTGCATAGCAGGGCTCCAAGGCGCCCCCTGGCGGGCCCGTCGTTCCTATTGCGTCCACCTGCAATCCAGAGGCTCCCCCCCGACCTTAGGGGGTCACACACGCCCCTGGGAACCCATACTCCTCCATTGTTTTCCTAGCGAGTTCAGGTTCAGCCTCCTTACAGCCTCAGTTTCCCCTTCCTCGGCCCTACTTGTTCAGGCCCCACAGCCTCGAATAGGAGGAACCCCCGCTGCGTTCTCTACACCCCCACCACCGCCGCCTCTGCTCCAGCGGACGCGCTTTAATAATGTCGCTGGAAAGTGACACGCGATTTATTATTAAAGTAATGCGGGGACGGGAAAGGTTTAATAAACGCGCTGCGATGCCGAGGATTATTCGCTGCAAATAAATGAGAGCGCGGGCGGCGTTTTAATAAATAATTTCCCGCTGCTCCCGAGGGAAGAGAGGGGAGAAGGAGGGGGAAGCTGAACTGCTGCCAGAACTCCCGGCTTCTCCTCCCCACGGGTTTCCAAGACTTCTCCGCATTTTTTCGTCCTAGGTCGCTCACACCCGACGTGTGAGGTTCCAGGAAAGCTGACACCGAGCGGCCAGGGCCTGGGGGCGGGCGAGCCTGTGTCCCACCCCACTTCCCCCCCCCTCCGGGATTTTGAGTAGTTTGCTTAAAACCAGGGAATACACTTCCTTCCGGCTCCGAACCGGAGATCTGGAGTCAAGACCGGACCGGAGCAGGAAGTGTTAACCAGGACTAGCCCCTTCCAAGCCGAGGGTCCCAGGTCGCAGGTCCCAGGTCCTGTGGCCTGGCTGTTCTCCTCCCAGCTTTTGCCTGACCCAGACTGGGCGTTCTGGGCAGGGTATAGAGAGTAGCCGAAGGGGGGCCATGTGTACAGGTATGTAGTTGTCACGTGTGTGCAAGCGACCGTTGTGGGGATGGGGCCACAGAGTCTGGCTGGTCGTTCCTGGAGGAAAGGCCCTTGAGCCTGGTCTGAACCTGCGGAGTCCTGGTGAAGCCCACCCGCTGGCTCGCTGGTGAATGGGTACGGATTTGAGCTCGGGCTGAGCAGAATTAGAGCCCCAAGGGAGCGTCTGCCCCTTCTACAGAAGCTTGGAGGCCCGAGAGTATGAACTGGATTTCGGAGAGGGCCGAGATTGCAGACTTTGGAGACAAAGGACACGCCCACCGCGCTGCTGGGTAGGAGAGAGAGGGGCAAGTTCATGGGGTACACTGGCTCCGAAAGTTTTGTGCCTCCGACGAGAGTCGACACCTCTGGCGACACCTCTGGCAATACTTGGTAGTACAGGGAGTGGCGAAAGAGTGCCACCTGGTGGATACTTCGGGTCATGGCAGCCGGATCCGGGCTAGGGGCCTTGAGACAAGTAGGCTGGAAAATTTTTTGAGTAAAAAGGTACTTTTATTTGTATTCATTTATGTATGTGAAAATGTCCATGAATGTGTAGTATATATGTGACATCTTTGTGTGATATCTATGTAACACAGGGTCTGGCACAAATAACACCTTTTTTAATTACAAAATCATAACCATGTAATTCTGTAACAACAATATCATACTCAAGCACATCTTATGACATTTTAAGTGAAGTGTTCAAATTGCTGTCCATCTCGTGTGATACTTCCATGTACCCTAAAGACCACACTCAAGCAGGCCTTACTTCTGCTGGACCCTGTATGTCACATGTTCATAGTAGTGATGTGTGTCTATGTGTGCCTATATGCACTCTATGTGAGGTGTGTGTGTGCATTAGTGTATGTACATCACAACTGTGTTGTGCATGTGAGGTATCTAAGTGCACACGTATATGTGTAGATAACCATGTGGGTACATAAATGTATATGTGTACACAGCATTAGATATGGATGAAGTATTATATGTGCATAAGGCTGTATAAACTTATAATAACTTATTTGCAAGTACTTGTTCCATTATATGCCATTCTTTCAGCAAACATTTTTTATGTGCCAGCACTGTTGTGTAGGGCTGGAGGTACATCACAGAAAAACACGTTGTCCCTACCTTGATGGAGCTCACCTTCTGTTCTAAGAAGTGCATGTACATGTATGTGTAACTCTGTTTTGTGTGTAAGTGTGAGGAGTAACAGGCTTAAACGTTCTGGTGGACTTGGAGATTCCGTTGTTTTGCTCAGAAGCTTAGGTCATGTCACCTAGGACTGACTATTCCAAGTGTGCAGGCAACTAAGGACAGAGGGAAAGAGGCTGGAAACAGGCTGATTACCTCCTAGGATATATATTGGTTATTTTCTCAGCCATCTGAGTGACTAGATTCTTTCCAAAATGGAGAACAACTATGTAAGTCCACTCGGAGTAAGAAAATGTGAACAAAAATCAAGTCTTACCTCACTACTCAGTGCAAAAGCACCTTCGGAGGAAGACTGATGGGCTGGGGATGGGTGGGAATGGGGTCTGGGAGGCTGGAGGTAGAAATAGGTTCTTGGAGGGCAGTGATGAGGGCATTTAGAGACTGGGGGGTGGGCTCCGGTCTGCGGTTCAGTTGCAGCTAATGAGGGCGGTTTGAGAACTCTTGGGAAGGGATGGGCTGGTGGACAGATGGAGCCCGAGGGGAGTAATGAGGTCAGGACCAGGGATGGAGTCGGAGGGGCAGACAGAGGCTCTAGTGGCAGGGATACGCCAGCCAGGCTTGGGGTGGAATTTGGAGGCCGGCTCAGATGGAGGCGTCCCTCCCTTTCTCCCACCCCTCCCTTCTGCATGCCAGGGCCTCTGATGTTCTCTAATCCTCTCTCTCCTCAAGCTGGGTCCCAGAAGTACTGGTGGTGGAGGAGAAGAGCTCAGGCTCCAGGCTTGTCCTGGCTTAGGTGACTCACGGGGAGTGGTGGGGTTGGGGGGGAGGTAAGGCAGAAGTCCCAACAACACTGTCCATGATGACTTGTCCCAGCCGCCTGGGTCATTGACAGCCCAGTTGCTATGACAAGCTTCAAGTTTGGGTTCAGTCCAGGGGTTTCAAACAGATATGGGGCCTGGACCTGGACAAGGTCACAGAACAACCCCCACCACACACACACACACACACACACACACACATTCCTGGGACTCAGTTGGGAAAGGTGCTTCTGAATCATTTCCTCCTTCCTTCCCATCTTTTGTTAGATGTTTTTCAAACGCAGTCAAGGCCATGAGTCTCCAGGTGCCATCTTCAGTCTTGGTCTGTGGTAACCCCTGCCTGTCCCCTTCCTTCTCGACCTTCCATGCGGGACTCATCCTGAGACCAGTTTATGTCCTTTCATCACCTACCCTCCCTTCCTTCAGCCCCTCTTTTTTTCCCCCAAGGTTGAGATCTTAGATCCCTAGCCTGAGAGGCTAAAAGTTGGTTCCTGGCCTAGATTCAGTTTTGACATTTTCTCTGCTATCTGGGCAGTTGAAGTCTTTCTGAGCAGGATGAACAGTTATGGAAGTCAGTATTGGTGACAAATGTTACCCCATGCTCAAGTCTTACCCTGTCCCCTTGGTGATCAGCACCCTGGGAGGCAGAATGGACTTGTGGGTATTGAATTGGAGTCCCTTGGGAGAAAAGACAGGGTCTCTGAGAAGTGATGTGCTCTCCCAGGATGAAAGTTGAGGATTCTAGGGATAGTTACTTCTGCCTTCCACCCACCCTCAACCCCACATCACTGGAGCTGGGCTGCAGAAAACTCCACGAGTCTCCTGGACTCAACTGGCCCTCACAGGGACCCAGGTTCTAAGTCCAGCTTTTCTTCTCCTCGTGCCCCTCCCCCACTGTGTGAATGGGTGTCAGAAGGGGCAGCAGTAGGAGTCTCTGGGGGTGGTAGTCTCTGAAGGGATGGGTCTTTGGGAGCAGACTGAGCTCAGGTCAAAGCAAGGGGACATGAGTAGTGTGGGTCTGAATCTCAGTTCTGGTTTTTAAGTGCATGCCTTGGGCAGCTTTCTCAGCTTCCCTTCTGCAGTGCCCTCCTCTGCAAATAGTGACAAAACTTACTCCTTAGGGGTTGTAATGAGATTAGAGATCTTATAAATAATGTCTCTGGAACACAGTGGGTGTTCAACAAATGATTGTTGTTATTATTATTATTTCTGGGCAGGTGGGCTGCATGGAAATGAAAGCAGGGTACCTAGTGTAGAGCTTCCTGCTGAAGTATGTGTGTTGGAGTGTGGGGTGATTGCAGTCTTGGTGCCTGCCTGGAGGAGGCTTTAGGAATAGGGCCTTTAGAAGGGGGAAGAAGGCAAGGTGGGGATGGGAAGAGACTGGGCTTCCAGAGAACTTAGCAGACTTCACCTTCACCCTCAGCCCTCCTCAGGGAGCCCCTGTCAGAATCCAGGGCTCTAGCTCTGGGCTTGCTGGGGGGGGGTGGGGGTGCCCCCTAAACTCACCTCCATCCATCTCTTTTATCTGGGCTGCTGAAGGGCTGGAGCTCCGATGGGGCCTCTGATGGGGAACAGATACAGACCAGGCGGAAGCAGCCGGAACTGTGCCGAGCTGGAGCTGAGGACCGGGCCAGGGGGTCAGTGAAGACAGATAAAGCTCAGAGTAGCTGGGGACTCAGGGGACCTGGGAGGAGGGGCAACAAGGGCTGAGGGCTGACTATGTCCTGGGAGGAGGTAAGGGCCGGAAGCTTCTGATGGGGACCGGTGTCCATCAAATGGTCAGACAGGGCCTTTAATGACTCTTTGGGAGGCAGGAAGAGGCAGAGCTCCGCCTCCCAGATGTGGCTGCAGGAAGGCCAGGGTGCCTGTCAGGGATGAGCGCTGGTCCCAGGGAGAGGTTGAGCCTCAAGGTCCAGGCCGGAGGCAGAGCTTCTGGGGACTGCCTTACCTTTAAGGCAGAAATGGGAAAAAGGTTGGTAAGCGGTTCTTTGGTTTTAGTTCCTGTTTTAATTAACTTTGAAGGGCTTGGGGCCTCCCTGAACGCCAGGGAGAGGAGCAGAGCAGACGTTTATTTTCCTCTTTTCCCTTTTAAAGACAATTTTATTAAATCACTTTGTTTTCATTCTGGCTTGAACATGGGGCATTTAAATGGAAAAGTAATTATTTCACCTTGTTTGCTTATGGAGAGAGGAGAGTCGGGAAACAGAGGGAGGGAGGCCAGTGAGAGGCAGAGCCTGGCAGCTTCGGCTGCCACACTCGTGTGCACACACACTCACACTCACGCCAGCACCAGTATCCACACTACCTCCTCACATGGGCACATGTTGTGTGCCCACAGAAAGATACACCGTGTCTACACCCTCCCATGTGTAGACACCTCAGTACCAGCAAGCATATGTCCCCATTCTCCTGAAGACACAGTCCTTCACCACAGCCGTACCCACAGGCAGAAGCTCTGTCTCACTCACAAACACCACACACTACAGTACCCACAGTACAGGCACCCTCACAGATACCCCTTCCAAGCACTGTGGGTGTGCACGCACAAACACGCATGCCACATTCAGCTCCTCTGGAGCCTATGGAGTTATGTCATCACAAATACACATAGGTTCAGACACACAGTTCTCATTCTCAAACACACAAGTGCACCCTGACAGCGATGCCTGGGGACAGACTCGGATGGGGGGGACATAGCCCCAGAGAAGGTGAAAGAGTGGTAGAGATCTTCCTTCTCACTGGGCATCCTGGACCCCTAAATGTGCCTACCCCACGGGCTATTCCACGAGGCCCTTTCTCTGCACCGATAATGTTCTTGGAACGATTGCTTGTGACTCTGACCCTGCAGTCTCTGGGGTGGAGCGGCTCCCTGCCTCCCTCTCCTCCCACCCCTCAAAACCTCCAGACATCTGGAACAGGAAGGGAGGAGGCCAACAGGTCTCCATGGCTCAGCCTGCTTCTGCCACGACCACCCTCGTCCAGACCGGGGTTCTAACTCCGGCTTTGGAGGGGTTAAAACTTGGGTAGCCCGCCCCTCTCCACTCCCACCCCTGGCTGGTACATTGAGGGCCGGTTCGCAGGAGCCATACCTGTACTTTGTCTTCATCTGTCACCCCTTCTGACAGTCAGATACATCTTGTGGGGGGGCGTGGGGGGTGGGGGAGCAATAATTAACCTCTCCTGCCTCATCCCCAAATGCCGCTGCCTTGGCTGCAATTGCAGCGGGGTCTTCGGGAAAGAAGAGAAAGGGAGGGTGAAGGAGGCGTGGAGAGGGGGAGAGGGGCGATGGGGAAAAGCAGGAGAGGATCCAGTGAGAGGAAGCATAGAGGCGAAGCCCTGACAGTTTTATTGCCCTGCCAACCTCTTGTTTGCACCTTTCTTTCCACTCTCTCTTCCTGGGGAAGGGCGGGGAGATGGGAGAGGTGTTAGAGAAAGCCTGGTGCAGTCACAAGCTCATTTTTCCCCTTTCACATCCCAGAAGTTCAGGCCCCTTTGGAAGGCCTGGAGGTAGATTTGGGGCAATGGCAGCTTTGCACAGGGATGTGTTGGACTAGGAGAGGGTGTGGGCTGGCACAGAAGCTGTGGGGAGCACCATGCTGGGGTTTCACAATGGTGGCAAATGACTAGAGCTTGTGTTAAGGATTAATTTTCCTTCCAATCAATAAAGGGGGGAGCGTGGTGTCTTGTGTTATTCCTGGAGAAGGCAAATGACTTCAGTGCCAAGGGGCTGTGGAATCAAAAGGACTCCAGAATTGGGGTGGGAGACAGAGGACAGGTCTAAAAAGTAAAGGAATTCCTGGGGGGCGGGGCTGGAATCAGAGCTTGGATAAGAAGACAAGTTTTTCTTGAGCTAGGTCCTTGGAGGAGGCAGGTGGAACTCAGGGCCAGGCAAGAATTATCTGCTGCCAGGGAGGTGAACTTGGTTAGAGAGTATTCCCAGCCAGACGGCTACATGCTGGGGTGTGCCCAGGGAGGAAGAGGGCAGCAGCCAAGATGGTAAGGAAAGGTGTTGCTGTCACTGCTGGGGCTGCTGGAGGCGCCGAGACAAGGCCCTGCCAGTCCCTGGGGTACCCTGAAGGCCAGGAGAGTCTAGCTTTTTCCATCTCTTTGAGAAGCTGTTAGTCAAAACTGTCATGTACGGTGTCTCAGAAATAGGACCTTTTCTCTGAGGTCTCTGACAGCATCTCGGACCGGCACTGCCCACGAGTCAGGATCCCGGGCTCTCACTCTGGTTCTGCCACTAGCTAGCTGTGTGACAGGAGATGAGTCATTTAACTTCTCTGGACCTCAGCTTCCTCATTTATGAAATGGTGTGGGGTGGGGGAAGGATGAGACAAACTATAGACACTGCTGATACTGATGTCCTATAATCTTTTAAGACCTGAGGAACCTTAACTGGTTCAGCCGTGTCCCCACCTCCCCTTACACATTCTCTGTACCCCTCCCACCCCCTAAGCAACATATGCACAGCCTAGATGACTCTCTGTCTCTGTCTCTGTCTCTCTCTCACACACACACACACACACACACACACACACACACACACACACGTGCACACATGCACACAGCTCCTTGCCCCGTGTACTGTGCATCCCTGGACTCCCAATCATCTCTAAAATGTGCTGTGGTTGGAAGGAGCCTGGGGCCAGGGCACCCCATCAGAAAAGCTGACTCTATGTATTTCTCTGAAAAGGAAAAAGCATTAGCAGAGCTGGAGAGTGGAGCATCAAAGCAGAAAGTTAGCACTGGAAAGGGCTTGCCAAATGGGCAGGGGGCACTGGAGAGGGGAAGAGAGCCCTGGAGAGGCGAAGAGAGAGACAGAGAGCGGAGCCCCAGCTCAGCTGCAGGGGACTCGCGCTGCGAGTGAGGAGTGAGGCGCGCTGACAGCCCCGTGTCAGGAAATCGCCCCGAAGCTCCCACACCCTGGTCTGTCAGGTTCCGTCTCCCCGGGGGAGGAGCCCCTGTGAGTCAGGGCTGCTGTCTGTCCCCTTGATCCCACCCCCACCCCACCCCAACACACAGCCCTGCTGCGGAAAAGGGAAGTAATTTCTCTCTGTGGTTTTCTTCACCTGGAGAGATGCGGGGCGTTTTGGCAGCTTCAGAGGCGAGGAGAGAAAGCAGAGAGAAGTCAGGACTGCCTGGGCTGGGCCCCCCTAGGGTTGTGCTGAGTCACCCACAGCAACAGAGTGCCTAGGACTGAGTTTGTCTTCTAGGCAGGTGTGGCACTTAAGAAAGAAGGGGGCTTTCTTTAACAGCATGGTGCCTGGGACAGCAGTGGGCCACCCGGGACAGACATGTCAGGGTCCCTGGAACAAAGCTGAGCTGTGTGTAGGCTCAGTCCTGCTGAAGGGGAGGCTTGAGTTTGGAGGCGACGGCTCTGGCAGCCTCGTTTGCAGGCTGCAGAATTTCTCTCTGAGCCTCGGAGGTCCAGGGGTGCGTTCCACTCTTGGTGGCACACGCTGGGCTTCCTTCCGTGGCCCCGCCTCCTTTCTTCTTGTTCCCCTTTCTGTGGGAACAGGTCTCAAGTGCCAGCCCCAAATCTGCCTTTCACTCACTCCTTAGAGCTGCACCCCCCCACCTTCATAAGGTAACTTCTTAGTCGGCTTAAACATCCTTTTTATTGTTCTTTACTTTAAAAATATAGTACGTGACTACATGCTTGTAAATATTTCAAACAGTTTCAAACAATTCAGAAATGTGTAGAGTGAGAAGTAAAAGCCCCTCTTTCCTCCTTCCCTTTAGTATGGTATGTCTTCTTCCAGATCTTTTACATGTCTACACATGCAGACAGACATACCGCACATACAGACACACACAAGTTAGGCTTTAAAACAACTATTGTGTAGATTTTTTCATGTCATATTACTATTTTATTATTTGCTCTTTTCACTTAAAAAAAAATCAGAGCTATTTTCCAGGTCAGGACATAAGGGTATACCTCCGTATGTATAGATATGTTGCAGATGGTCCTCCAAAATAGATCTAACTAGCTCCTTACTGGTGGGCCTTTATGTTGTTTTTAAGTTTTTGCTTGTATGAACAATGCCACAGTGAGCTTCCTTAAACATATGCCATTTTGCACAAGAACAAGTATTTCTTAGTTTCAGAATTCCCAAAGTGGCATCACTGGGTCAAAAGATAGGCACTGTATATCTAACTCTGACTTCTCTTTCAGGTGTGAACCCCACATTCCAAGCGAGTGCCCATGGATGTTTGGAAGAGGCTGGAAGAGCCTGTTTGGCCTGCTATTTTTGTCCAGGTGAATGTCTCCAAACGGTTTAAACTAAGCAAGTCCAGTACGAAGCTCATTATCCCCTCCTCTTCCCTCTGGGCACTCTGCCACCCAGCCTCTTTGGTTTGGTCAGCATCACCCTATACATGGTGTGACCCAGGTACCATGCCTTGGGTCATCTTTACTAAGGTGTCTGTGTGTCCATGTTTGTCCAGGATTATTCAGTATATGTCTACTGTCCTGGTAAAATGATTGCTAGTACTCCTTTCATGCTCAAAACTGTTCTGGATTGGACAATAAATTAAATGGCCATCCTGTTTCTTTTCCTCTCTGATTCCTGTTCAGCCCATCAGCAAGTCTTCCCAGCTCTCCCTTCACTCTCCCTTCTGTTCCTCTCCCATGGCGGGGCTCTGCAACCCATCATCAGGCTTGAATGTCAGCAGGAGCTCCTAACTCCCTGCTCTGCGTCTCTCCTCCCTTCAACTCACTCTGCCACTCCACTGCCAGTCTTATCTTTTTAGGTTACTACTTTTATTATATAGCCCTCTTGTTCTCCACTGCCTGTAAGAATGAGTCCGCTCAAGATCCATCATAATGCTGTACTTCACCAGAGCACACATCTCCCATCCCCACAGGTCAGGAATCTGCCTCACCTTTTCTGGAGAAGAGGCAGGAGTTGGGTACTGGGAAAACTGTTCTATGTCCCCCACATCTGCACGTGAGAAAAACAAAGTAATACCTGATGGGGAGAAAAGACTGATCTGAACAAAGCCTGGAAGTTGGTTTGGTGTCTCTTTGAATTCAGATCTGGGGGTGTCCACAGAGAAAGGCCCCCTTGGGCAACACTCCTCCCACCTGTGCTTTCTCTCTCTGCTCACCTGCTTTGTCCCCTAGTGCCACAAAAACTCCAATTAGCTTCCCCGCATTTCTTGCTCCAGGGCTGGAGTCTTCAAGGACATCTTTTCATATTTTGTGGCTTCTGATTGGCTCTCATTCAGCTGCTGCCTGCCCACTGCATTCATTCCAACTCTGAGCAGTGTCATAGATGATCAAAGATCACAGGAACACCCAGGCTTTGAGTGAGAGGGAGGGTGGCAACAGAAGTTGTTGTTAGAGTCGACCCGCAAGCCATTTCAAGTCATACCTGGGGGGGGGGACTATTTCAGGTAAACTTCAGAGGGAACCTAGTCAGAACTCCCTGTACTTCCCCACCATGTTACCCTTCCCCACCCCACACACCTGAATCTTTAGAATAAACCTCTCGAGCTCTTCACCAAACCTAAGGGCACCTGCAGCCTCTCCACTCCCTTCCCTGCCATCCCCTCCCCATACTTAGATGTTGCCAAATGAATGGTGAGCTTGGATGGGTCCTGGTGGCCATACTCCAAATAGAGGGGGAGGCATCCTGGCCCCTTGCCAGCATTCCGTCCATGGTAATTTGGCAGGAAAGCACCAGCTGCATATATCTGCACATCTGTTTATGCCTCTGGCTTGTTATTTATTCTCTGTCTTTCATGGGCAGCAGAGCCAGAGCACACCTCAACTCTTCCCAAGTTAGATTAACTGGGAAAGAAGGCTAGGACACTCAGTCACTACAATTGCTGATGTTCATTGAAGGGTATGCCTTCTCCAGCAGCTGCTGCCACTTTTCATAGAGACTCAGAGGAGAGGACCAAAGGGGTAGGGAAACGGAGGGAAGGGTAGGAAGAGAAGAGAGATGAGGGGAGGGCTGTGGAGTTAGCACCATAATCATGCTGGGAGTACTTAAATCAGGTGGGCCAACCGCTGACCCCACTGGAGAGGAGGACAGTTGGCCAGTCTTTCAAATACAGTTACTCTGACCTTCCTGCTGGACACCAGATTTCAGCATGTGTGTGTTCTTGGATGGTCAATCACGGCAATAGGTTTTTAACAGAGGCTAGGTAGAGTAGGCTTCTTGAGGTGTTTAAATAACTCTTCTTGGGGGATACCTAGGGTGAAGTACTTGGTGGTGAAGACCCAGTGCCAGACTCTGCCCCTGGGATTAAGAAGGAGTGAGAAGAGGAGGAAGAGGAAGAAAAGAGGGAGGAAAAACAGAAAGGGGAGAAGAAAGAAAAGGAAAAAGAGTGTTAAAGAATGGAGAAACATGATTGGCGGGAAAGAAAAAGGAATGGGTGGAGGGGTCTGGAATTTGGATATCCTTGCATTGGGAAAGGTGCGAAGGTGCTATCCTTGGTGCTGACCAACGCAGGGCCCAGGAGTAGCCCAGAGTCCCTGTCCTGGATGGGGCTCCATACTCCCTGTAATTTCCTTTGAAGGAGGCTGGATGATTTTAGAACAAAACAAAGAGCTGGAGCCGCATATGGTGAGAATTGAATCCACAGGTCTGACTTCTCCCACTATTTGCTCATCTCCCTCCTGCCTTTCCCCAAAGCAACTTTCTGTCCCATCAATGCTCCTTGCAGGGGACAGATAGGTGTGGTCTCTGAGAACCCTGCGAAGGCCTCCTGAGTAAGGGTGCAGGCACCTGAGCCCTGGGGTATGCTTGGCCTGAGTAGGGGAGAGTAGGGGTGCCCTGGGGTGGGGGGTGCTGGCCTGGTCAGATTTAGAGCAAATAGACCCTGCCAAAAGTCTGGATAGATATTTCTTAAAATGTTTTATTTATTTTCAGAGAGAGAGGAAGGGAGGGAGAACGAGAGGGAAAGAAACACTGATGTGCAAGAGAAACATCGTTTGTTTGCCCTTCGCATACCCCCAACCAGCAGCCTTTTGGTTTGCAGGACAACACTCAACCCACTGAGCCACACCAGCCAGGGCTGAACTGACATTTTGCTTCTGCTTTCCCTCCTGCTCCTTTGCAAAACTCGAATACCAACTTCACTTTTTCCCTCCTCCAAAATATTATATGTAACGAGCTGTTCACAGGCAGGCCTTAAACAGATGGGGGTTTAATCAGCTAGAATCTAAGCACATGGCATTCTAGCCTAATCCAATTCCCATCAGTTCATTAGAGGAAATATTCATCACCCAGAGATTACAGCAGGGCCAGAACTCTGAATGGATTCTAAAGAGCTGTCAGCGGAGCAGTAACTGCACTAGCCGAGACAGGAGGCCAGATTGTGTGGAGGGTGCCTGGCAGTCCCTGGCCATGCTCTGAGACCCCTGGTCCTACTAGGCTCTTCATAGGTACTTTTTTTTTTTTTGAGAATTATGTTTACAGACCTTGGGGCCAGGCACTGAGGGGGAATATAGAAAGGAGATATAAACTACCCTTGGGAGTCCCTGTTTAGAGAGGAGATACATGGCCCCCTGCTTTTAGGGAACCCTCAGTCTGGTGGGGAAGACCTACCCTCTAGACTGCTCTCTGAAGAGTCCTAATGTGCACCCTGGCTGGTATGGATCAGTGGGCTGAACACCGGCCTGCAATCCAAAAGGTCACCAGTTTGATTCCTGGTCAGGGCGCATGCCGGAGTTGCAGGCCAGGTCCCTGGTTAGGGGAGTGTGAGAGGCAACTGATCAATGTTCTTCTAGCACATCAATATTTCTCTCCCTCTTTCTCCTTTCCTTACCCTCTCTCTAAAAAATAAACAAAGTCTCTTTTTATTATTTATTATTTATTTTTAGAGAGAGGGGATGGGAGGGAGAAAAAGAGGGAAAGAAATATTAATGTGTGGTTGACTCTTGTGTCGCCCCCACCAGGGACCTGGCCTGCAACCCAGGCATGTGCCCTGACTGGGAATTGAACTGGCGACCCTTTGGTCACAGCCTGCGCTCAATTCACTGAGCTATACCAGCTAGGGCAAAGTCTTTTTTTTTTTTTTGAAAAAGAGTGCTGACTTTCCCTGGCTGGTGTGGCTCAGTGTATTGAGTTCTGGCCAGCAAACCAAAGGGTAGCTGGTTTGGTTCCCAGTCAGGGCACATGCCCGGGTCATGGGCCAGGTGCCCGGTGGGGGGCATGTGAGAGGCAACCACACATTTCCGTTTCTCTCCCTCTCTTTCTCCCTCCCTTCCCCACTCTTTAAAAAGAAATTTAAAACAAAAGTTTTTAAAGAGTGCTAATTTTTTGTAAGTGATCAGACATCTTTGTCCTATCTCTAGCTCTCTAGCGAGAGACAATGGATTGCCCCCTTGTGAAGGCACAGGCTCCTAGGAGCATGACTCCCATCAGTTCCTGCAGCAAATGAGAAGCAGAAGTTGGGACTAGAAGGCAAGGTTCAGACTCCAGACCAAGGGACACCATTATTTGCCTTCTGCCATGGGGGTACTGGGCTAGGAGAAGCCAAGGAGAGGAAGTAAGGGATCTCTTCAGGTTGGCTTCTCCCAGATAGATGAGGCCCTCACTAATATCAAGGGACCTTTATCTCCTGGTACTGAGAATTTTGAACATTTCCCTGTAGCTCCTGCCCACGTCTCCGTGTGAAGTTTGGGAAACTTGTTTAGCACCCCTGGCTTTCCCGATGCCATCTCTCTCTCCTCCTCCTTGGTAGTGGTGGTGGGGGAAAGACCAGTGCCCAGGAGGCACACTGGGGCTGCCATTCTCAGCCCCACATCCTCAGGAAGGAATCAGAGAGAGCTTCTAAATCCTGGGACAGAGGTCTGGGAACTGTGGAGGGGACAAGGTCCAGGTAAGAAATGAAAAAGCAGCTGAACCACAGCAATACTTAGGAGTTATGAGGTGTGGGAATCCTTAAATACTTTCCCACTGAAACACAGGTATGACCTACCTGGGACTTGGGATCTGGAGCCACGCCCTGCTGTTGATGGGAGGTGGTAACATAACTGGGGGCCTGACTTCAAACCTTGTTTTCCCACTTACTGGCTATGGATTTTTTGGTCCACCACTGTTTTGCATCTGATTCCAATTTCCTTATGTCTAAAAAGGGGGAGTATCAGGCAGGCAGAGAGCTCAGGACAGAGGCTTATCATAAGGAATTGGCTTATGCAGTTGTGGAGGGTGGCTAAGCAAGTCCAAAATCTGTAGGTGAGGTCATCTGGAAGGAAAGATCAGGGCCAAGCTGGAGCCCTGGGTGCTGGCAAAGCTGTTGTCCACCGGCAGTCAGGCCCGAAAGATCAGGTGAGGGGAGAGCAATCGTGGACCCAGCTGCTGTTTGCACGCTCCATCACCGGAAAGAGCTCAGGCCCTTTTAAGGGTTCACCTGATTACGTCAGGCCCACAGAAGATAATCTCCCCAGTTTAAAGTCAGCTGATTAGGGACTTTAATTACATCTTCAAAATACCTTTTCCACAGGACCTCATATTTGCTTGAACAGCTGGGAGAAGGTGTATGTTTGTTACAAAGTGGCTTCTGCCCTCTCTTCCACTCTTGTTGCTCCATTAGTTGACACATCGAAAAATGATTCTGATGAAGATTAACTGTTAGATACTCTTTAGGAAAGTTCCTGACAGCTAGGGATTCTCAGTGTAGGTTGGTTGAGCCTAGTTAACAGGAATTTACATACCTAGGAGCTGAGGCTCTGTTTCCCTTAGCAAGGGGAGGCTAGGGAGGGTCCATCCTTAGTTGTTCTTAGTCAGAAGTAAGGGTGTCTCTCTGGGGCTGCTGAGGTTTTGGATATGGTGCATGATGGGAAGGATCTCAAGGTCGATTGGCACCCCAGGGATGCCCTGCTCTGGCTGTTGGGGCCACCAGAGCCAGAACCGCAGGAGCAGGTGATGGGAATGGCCCTCAGTGACCAGTGGCACTTCGGCAGGTAATTACCCGGCAGAAGCTGGGAACTGACAGGGTAATTATTAGCTTCTAATTGCAGGGCAAACCCAGGCCGAGATCCTCCTCTCCAAAGCAGAGGGCATTACTATTTGCATAGCAATTAATTACTTTGGGAGCTACGGAATTTAATTACCCACTAGTCCACAGGAGCCAATAATTAAATTACTCTCAGAAACAGGGTATTTATTTCCCAGTTAGGCTGAGCAGGTAGCTCCTACCTGGGGAGGTGAGCTTGGGCGGTGACCCCTGAACTAAAGCTTGGCCCTCGCAGGCGCGTGCAGTCACGGAGTGGTGGCCTTGGTGCCCCAGGAAGGCATGTCTGCACTGTGATGCAGGCAGACACCCAACACACACAGATGCATGCTCGAACCCCGGGCTGGCGCTCGGACACGTGCCAACATGTAATCACACACATGGTGGGAAGATGGACAAATGGACCAAATAGGACATTTTGGCTCTGTCGTTTTGCCAGTTATTCAGCCTAACTTGTGTCAAAATATAAAAATGTATTTTTAATACCATGTAATTTGGTCAACAGACCGATTCTGAGCCTATCCTGGAATCTCTTTTCATCCCTGATTCCTCTCAGGGACTGGTTGGGGTTGTGGGCGATGGGGTTGGGGGGTGGGGTTGGGGGTGCAGGACAGAGTGGGGTTCGGGAGGGGCTGGGGAGTACTTGTTTTGCACATCACTGGATAACAATTAAAAAGTTCTGAAAGTTTCACATTCCTGCACCAAAACGGCCATGTCAAATGTCATACACTCCTAAGAGATGTGAGAAGACCTGGGGCCTGGAATCTTCCAAATGGGAAGTGGCTCCTGAAGCAGAGATGTTAGATCCCGACCTTAGTTCTCCCTCTTCATAAAAAGCAAGAGAGGTCTGGGGTCGTGGGGATGAGAGAGGAGGGGGAAGCCACTGAGGGGGGTGTCTGGGTCAGTGCGTCAAATGGCTGGGACCCCCCAACCCCAAGCCTAAGAAAGCCTAGAGGGTGGGTAGTGTCTTCCCCCACCTCGCATCGCCCACCCCTGAGTTCACCTTCCTCGTTCCAGTCCACTGCTTCCCACTGGTTGCCTGGTAGGTGGTTGAGGCATATAGCTTTTCCCTCCACTCCAGCAGAAGGGTATGGGGTGAGGTGTCTGGCTCACAGGGGCGGACTGCCGCCTGTGATTGGTGCCCCTGTCCTCTGGGCTCATGGACCTGGGATCTCTGTGCCCCGTTCCCCCTCTGAGGAGGGCCGGAAGGAATAGGGCTCACTCCCCTTGCTCTTCACTCCCTTTCCTGGGAAGGGTCTCAGGCAGATCCTCAGGTCCTGGGTATTCGGTCTTATTAGCTTCCTCCCTCCCTTTCCTCCAGGGATGTTATCGAGCCCCTGCTGTGTGCAAGTCCAGAGCCAGGCCGCCTCCATGCCCCGGTGCCTTTGGGTGAGTTCTCAACTGATGTGTACGCAGACCCTGACCCCTTGGAATTCCCTCACAAAGCCCCAGAGTTGAGCCGCAGCCCCCATCCCTCCAACCTGGCCTCGGGGCCTCCCCAAGTGGGATCCTGTAGGCGCTTCCAATAAAGTTCTCTCTGACGCTGTTCGGGGCACCCACCACCCGAGGAAAGGAGCAGCCGCCGGCCCTCAGCCCGGGCTGCTGACAGCAGCAATCCATCTCCATCATGGTAATGGCGTCCCCATTAATCGGCCATAAACTAATAAAGCAAGCACTTTCCACCCCTCACCCCCCCCCAACTTCATTAAGTCTTTAGTACATTAATATGTCTTACTTAGTGTCAGCTAAGCCTCTTTCTCCATTTGGGGTGGAGCATGGTGTACTGGGCACCCTGCCCAGTGGGGGGTGAGCATGACCCCTCCCCTGGCCTGGGCAGAGGGGCTTGCCGATGCCCCCTGAGGGGCCTGAGAGGTGGAGTGGGAAGCAGGAGCCGGAGGAACAGGAAACCAGGGAGCAAGCCAAGTGGGGAGAGAGGGAAAGAAAATGAAGGAGGAGACAGGATGGACTGAGGAGGAAGGGGGTTCTCAAGGAAGGAGGAGATGGGATGGGGGAGGAGCTGTACACCTCCAAATTAAATTTGTGATTCAGGCATCAGATGGGCCGACAGCCAGAGATTAATTCGACTGATCGAGTTATAAAGAGCGGGAGGCCTGGGTAATCAATCTTGCAGCTGTCAGTCCGACAGGCAGGAGCATTAACCTGGCGAGACGGCACATACGAAGGACTTTTTCATTCCATTCACCCCAACCACGTCCCTGACCACCTCTGGCCCATCTCTCCGAATAATAATAATTGTGTCTGTTAACGATGACAGAGACAGGACGAGAGGACTGGCTCTCTGCCAGGGCCTTCACTCCGGGAGTCCCCACCCATTGCGCCGTCTGACCACTCCCAGAAAGCAGAGCAAGTAACAGCCCTCGCTCTGCCCTCTTTGAGAGGTGGGAAGGTTGAGGCGAGAGTCCAGCAAGACATTCAGACAGGCCAGAGGGCTGGGAAAGCACTTTGAGATAAAGGACAATGTCCTAGATTCCTTTTGCCTCTTGGGAAGAGTTGTTCCCCAACACGTTGGCCCGGCCCAGGACACTCAGTTCTGGCCGAGAAAGCTGGATCCAGGTGAAGCTAACCACCCCCTCTGGCCTCTTCGCACCCTGGCCGTGAATCTGGGCGCTGGGTGGGTTGGGTTAGGCCCCTGGGCTGGAGCAGCTGCTCTCCCTCGCAAGCCATCTCCTCTCCCGCTCACCGTCTTCCCCGCCTGACAGTGTCAGTCCACACCTGGGAGTGGGGTGGGGGTCTCTCTGCAGAGACTTGTGGAAACACCATCCCTTGGGCAGGGAAGGGGTGGGGGTGGGGCAGTGTCTTGAAATTGACTCCTCTCTCAGCTCCAGCTAATTTTTACATCCTTCAAACTCATCTCTTTCTCCTCCTTGCTCCAGGGAAAGGAGGAGGAAGAGGGAACATTGTGTGTGTGCTCACGCACGCGAGTATGTGTGTGTGAGGGGGTGGGGGGCACATGTGAGAAGATGCGATGGGGAACCTTCAGGCTTACTGGGAGTGAGCCAGGGCTGAATCAGCCCTCTGAGGTCATCATGCCAAGGTGAGCTATAGCTAGGGGAGGCCTGGGAGGCCTAGGGTGAGGAGGCTCGAACCCGCTCCTCCTTCCTCTGTAAGAACCAAGCATAAGGTTAGTTGAGGGGGCTGTGGTCCCTGTAATGCTCTGACAATGTTATCTATTATTACTGTTATCATTATTATCAATCTAGGGACAACCCTATCCCCACAGACAACACAAAAACTCTCATTTATTGTGTTCTAAGTATCTTCAGATACTTGCTAAGCACTTTATATGTTACAACCTTAATGCTCACAAAAAGTCTTGGGTAGTAGGTTCTATTTTCAGCCCCATTTTACAGGTGAAAAGTTGAGGTGCAGAGGTTGGAAGACTTGTTTAAGCTTGCAAGTCAGGAAACAGTACAGCCAATACCAGCCCCCTTCCCAGAACCTCAGGACAAGCTGACTTTCTCCCAAGGTCCCCAAATTTTACCTGCTGTCTACCCTGACCCCATCCCTACCAAGTTTCCCCCTGTTTCCTGTTGGCTGATTCTGGGTAACTCTAGCTGAGGTTACTCGGGCACCAGATGCCTCTGGGTGTGAGGAGGGTGGTGCTGTTTGTTCAGAGGGTGGGGTGGGGGGCTTGGTGTCAGAGCACACTCATCCAGGGCAAAGGGAAGAATAGGGGCCCCACCCGGGGAGGTTCCCTAGTGCCTTGCCCTGGAGTAACCCCAGGTAGTAGAATTGGCCCCCTCCTCAGGCCCCATGGCCTCTTGGGAAAGAAGAAGGTGCTGACTTGCACATGCCCCCCACCCTCCCCAGGGATGGAGCAATTGGAGAGCTGCCGTGCTGGGTGTGTGTTTGGGGAGGAGGGGATCCTGGCTTGGATGGTTCTAGAGAGAAAGCTCTCCCTCTCACCTCCTGACCCCAGCTGGGGCTGGGCCCAGGGCGGGTTGGGGAAGTGGGCCTGGCTGGGGTGTCAGGAGCTGAAGGCTGGAGCAAGGCCAGCCCCTCTCCCAGGCTCCCTGGGACCCATTTCAAGTGGCTGCTTCCAGGCTGGGCCAGCCCAGGGGAGGGGGAGTGGGAACAGGGAGCCCATTTCCAAGCAAAGGTTCAAGGGTCTCTCTTCCCGAGCCCCCACCCCCTTGCTCAGGGCAGCCATGGATTCCACCCTGTCAGTCTCCAGTTTACTCCTTATCTGGGCCAAAGCCCAGTGGAGGGCCCTAAGTCCCTGGAGATTTTATGTGTCACCTCCACCCCAACTTGAGGCAGTTCCTGTGCTTGGAATGCAGATGGATGGACACCCATAGCACAGAGCCTCAGACCCCAGAATCTCCAGGTTCGATCACTGGGGTAGCTGAGGATTTTGCCTCTTGTGGTTGCTCTCGCACAGCTTTCGTTTCCTCCCACCAGTCTTCTCATTCATGCCAGATCCTGGGTCTGGGGACTGGTTTCTAGTAACTTGTGGGCTTCTGGTGGCTGGAGGGATGGGGGTATTCTCTAGTTTCTAGTCCTTTCACCCCCATCAAGGTTGACATGGAATCAGACCCCCAAGGACTGCTTATCGTGATCAAAATGATGGTCCTTCAAACCATTGTTCCCCACCTACAGGTAACAGAAAATTATCCTCACGATCTCTGCTTACCCTGCCTTAGGATGGGGAAAAGGTGTGTTGTTGGGGAAGGACGGGGGTGGTCTTCAAAGGCAAATCATGTAGAACACCTGTTTCGGAAACTGGCCATCTCGCTGTGCCTCAGTTTCTTCATCTGTAAAGTGGGAAATGATACCTGCTTCCTTGGGTCGTGATGATGTTCAGGTGAGGTGGCAGAGAGGGCCTTGCACCGTGCCTGTACGTTGCACTGTAGGTGGTGCGTGCCGAGTTAATGTGTGAAACCATCGCCAAAGCGGGGGAGGGGCCTGGCATGTGGTGAAGGTGCAGGCTTCGGAGGAGACACTCCCTCCTCATCCTCAGTCTCCCTTGCTTCCCCACTCCCCACCCCTCTCACTGAGAAGCCTGGGCGGAGGCCCTCCACTTGGACATCCCCACTCTGAGGAGCCCTGGGACAAGGCTGGGAGAGCGTCTGCACGCTGGACCAGGTCGTGCTTGAGTGTGTGTGTTTCCGCGTCCCTGTTTCGAGAAAGGAGCGTTTGGACATCAGCCAGGCTGTGTATACACATGCGAGGGTGCGTGCCTGTGCTCTTATGGATGCGGGAACTCAATAGCTGGCATCAAAATACTGACTGATTAATCTCTGTCTCTGCTGACCCAGCCCTGGTCCCCAGAAATCTCTGGGCCTGAGCTGGTGTCCAACGGGCCTGAGGGGGCAGAATGAGGCCCCGGAAGATGGATTTCCCTGTCCCCTCAGCCCCTATCCAGCAGGGGAGAAGGGAAGGCTGCTTCATTATGTTTAATGGGATTATTGGGGGGGATAGTAGTCATGGGGCATTAGCTGCTAATTGGGTCCATAATAAAGTTTAATAAAGCTCTTATGGTCTTTGCCATTAAGTGTAATTAAGGGGGTGCTCTGTGGCGGGGGGTAGGTGTTAGTGAGGAATGGGTACTGAGCTCTTACTGGTAGAAGGAGCCAGAACAGGAGCAGGGAACAAGAAAGCTGTCAGCCATGCCAAGGCTGGGAGCTGCATGGGCTGCTGGACCCCACTCCTGCCTGGGCTCCACAGCAGGTCCTCTGGGGGCCGGAGGGGGTGAGGTGGACCGAAAGGGGAGGGGGTTGCTATGTGCTGTACGTTGCTGTCCAGGGGGAATGATTAATACCTGCCCAGATGTCCACACCCTGGAAGAAGCTCAGAAGACCTCTGGAAGACACTGCACTCCGAAGAGAGAGTGCAAATTATGAGTTTGGGGGGCCTGACTCTGGGTTGGGTTTGCTGTGTGACCTTGGGCAAGTTGCGTGACCTTTCTCAGCCTCAGTTTCCCCTTCTGCAACATGAGGATAATAACGGTGTGGGTAATAATAGGGGATAATAACAGCTGGTTCTAGAAGCCAATGTTCTAGGAGGAAAGTAGATGGCTGACTGCAATGCTGTCATTGTTTTTCAAACTTTTATTTATTTTATTTTGTAATTATACAAAAAATGCTTGAAGTTTTGTTGTATCTGTATTCAAACACATATAGAGTGACTCTCCCCATGCTGTCTTCCCCTCCGTCATCAATTTACTGTTTATTTTTCCAGCTTGGGGGATACTGTTATGTAATATATATGTACACGGGGAAAGAGTTTTCTTTTCTTTCTTTATTCTTTTAAAAAATATAAATGAAATGATATATTTTTTAAAGATTTTATTTATTCATTTTTAGAGACAGGGGAAGAGAAGGAGAAAGAGAGGGAGAGAAATATCAATATGTGGTTGCCTCTCACGTGCCCCCTACTGGGGACCTGGCTTGCAACCCAGGCACATGCCCTGACTGGGAATCGAACTGGTGACCCCTCAGTTTATAGCCTGTGCTCAATCCCCTGAGCTACACCAGTCAGGGTAGAATGCTATTTTTGTACTGTTTTGCAATTTGCTTTTTCCCCTTACATTTGCCTTTGTAGTGTTTCCATGCTTGTATGTGTAGATCTCTTTCATTTTTTATACAGCCACTCAGTATTCTACAGCCTGAATACACCATCACTTACTTAAACAAGTACCTATTGATGAACATTTGTCTCCAGCATATGACATTTAAACAATAGCCCATCCTTGTATAATCTTGGTAAACTTGTGTGTTTCTGTCAGCTAGATTTCTGGAAATAGAGCAGTTGGGCCCCAGGATATATGTACTTTACTTATTTTTGTATGTATAAAAAATTTGTTTATTTTTGAAAGGTAAAGTATGTACAAAGTTCAAAAAACTCATCAAGAGTATGACAGTGAAACTTCATCCCCCTCCCCCTCCTGCCCTCAGTTCCTTTTCCTGGGCGTCATCATTGCCACTCCTTGAAGATTTTTTTAAAGATATTTTCAAAGATATTTGAAGCCTTGTTTGCATATTTCCCTTCTTACTGACCACCCCCAAGTGATGGCATATTCTTCACTATTCTGTACTTTGCTTTTTATCTGCGCCTTGCTGTCCTTATACCTTGAAGGTCATTCTCAATGGGGACATGCAGATTGCTCTTTGGAATGGCTGCATAGTATTCCATTGCACGGCTCTGGCTTCATGACTTAGCTGGTCCTCCAGGTGGACACCTGGAATGTTTCTGTTCTTTCACTCAGACCATGCTACAATAAATTCTATATTTCTATATACAAATATATATATAATTCTATATAAAATAATTATATATAATTCTATATATAAATTTATATATTCCTCTGAGCACCACTGCAGGGCATACATAGATAAATTCCTAGAAGTGGAATTACTGGGTCAAATGATATATTTTCACTGAAGAGTTTCGATAGCTCTTGCCAGACTGCACATTGAGGTGATGGTACCAATCTACCCCCACTCCCGAAGTGGGGTGGCTGCTGCCTCCCACACCCTTAGCCACAGCCACGTCAGTTGCACCAGTGCACTCGTGGGATCTTCTAGAAGCTCCTGGGGTCCGGGAGTCTCAAGCAGAATGCAGCTTTCCCTGGGAGAGCCCAGGCAGGAGGGGCAAGGTATGAGTCCTCTGCTCTGTGCCTGAGAAAGCCACTGGGTAAACACAGTTGTCAGCAGGGAGGAAGAGTTACAGTCAGGGTCAGGGGTTAATGCGGATGGAGCTACCGGACATGCTGCACAGAGCAAACAAAACAAGTTGAGGGGAGAGGGGCTGGCCCTGGGGGGGCGTGCACCAGCCAGCCTGCACTTGGCTCTTCTCTGGGCAGCTGCCTCATGGGCATGGATTCTGGACTGCTAAGGACCTGTGGTTGGCGGCTGGGTTCTGAGGCCACAGGGGCAGCTTTCCCCTTCCACAGAGCCTCCCCAACCCTGAGCCAGCAGGGTGGGCCCACTGAGCAGCCCTAACCACCTCCAGGGCCCCTTCGCAAGGTAATCTCCCTGGAGCCCCGTCTGGGAGGCTTTGAGAGGTATTAGAGGTGAGCCAGGCAGGGGGCCCTGGAGCCAGGCACAGTTTTTACAGCATTCCTGGGCATTAGGCACCCTGTCCCAGCCCAGCCTTGCCCTCGCTCCACTGAGCCCGAGGGCCTTCTCTGCCTCAGCCACTGCTGGCCTAATTATAGGTGTCCATGTCAGGGTCAGCAGTGGGGTTAATTTGGGGCTTGTCCTGGGGCGGCCAGGGCTCATTAATGGAGTCCCAAGGAGTCCAGGGGATGAGCCAGGCAAACAGGGGATTAGGGGCTAAGAAAGATGCTGTCGCGGAATGATGGGCCAGACGGGGCTGTGAGTGAGGCCGCTTCAAGTGTGTGTGCTCACATTCTCATCACACAGGCGCTCCCACGGAGACACAACAGGTGCTCAGACACACAGGCACACACAGCTGCGGACCCAGACACTCGCCAGACACTCACGGAGGCAGACACGGAGTTTCATACCACACAGGCTCTCACACAGAGAGGCGCAGCGTGGAGACAGAACTCCTTCCCACAAAACTGTGGGGCGTGCAGGCCGTGGGAGCTTGGAGGAGACGAACCGGAGACTCTCTCTCTCGCCAGAAACTCTGGCCTGTCCCTGCCAGCCTCCCCTGGTGTCCCATTCCACCCACCCCAACCAAGGGGATGATGCTCCCTTCTCCTTTTCTCTCAGCACCTCCTCCCACCCTGGGACTGGAATTCTGAAGCCTTGGCCCATGGGTAGAATGACTTAGGGCAGGCTCCCAGCAGGCTGGGGGAGCTGTCAGCCCAGCTCCCAGAAGAACCCCCACACCCACCCTGTGCCATCTAATAACCCTTGGGTCCTGAGGGAAGGCAGGGCCGCACTGTACAGAGGTCACTGAAAAGGAGGAGGAGGAGGAAGAGAGGAGGAGGAAGGAGGAAGGAGCTCATAGGAGCCGGGACTGGGAGGCGCTGGGCAGGGGGAAATCGCTTAACCCCAAAGCCGCCACTGGTCATTGGAGCCCCCAGCATTGACGGGGGCCAGCTGGAGCTGGCTCAGGATGGGAGGCCCAAGTGTGGGAATCTAGGGAGGGCGCCTTCCAGGGCTTCCTAGGTCAGCTGGGAGGAGGGCACCCAGCGTGTTCTTTCCCAGCCTGCCCTGCTGCTACCACCCCTGAGGAGAATGTGGAGATAGGCCCTAGCTCTCTGGCTCTGTTGCTGGCAAGGAACTTTTACAGCACTAACCACCACCCCACGCCCTAGCTGGCTGGCCGATATTATTCCACCACCCCTTGAACGTGGCAGTGACAGCATGGGGGTGCAGGGCAGATGGGGTAGGGGGTTAAAAACCCAACATTGGACTCTGGATGCCTCCTTTCATCTGCCCCCTGCCCAATGCACCCCCTTGACTAGTATTCAGAGGTAACTCCAGAGGCAAAGTGACTCTCATTACAGAAGTGGTCACTATTCCATCCCACTAACTTAACCTTCTCATCCGTAAAGGTGCCCACAGGAATAGACTGCCACCTGTTGTCACCTCAACCTTGGTCCTAGGCATCAACCGTTACCTTCCTGGGCTCCCTGTCTCCCCATGCCGTCTCCAGGACCCCCCACATACTCCAGGCCCATAATTGAATAAAAAGGCCCAGAAGCCAGTGCAAACAGCAGCATTAATCACCAGCAACCTGGCAGCCTCCTGCCATAGATCTTTCTCACATGTAAAACAGCTCATGTTAATCATTGCTGCTGATTTATTGTCTTCTCCACCTTGTACATAAATTATTCACCATTGCCTGCACGTGGAAGAATCCTGTAATGAGGGCTTCCATCCTTCCGTCTCTGAGGTGGATCCTCAGACCTCTGGGTCCCTGCTGGACTGTGGGTGTTCACTGGTCTTGCCCAGGCATGGAGCCCCAGGCAAAGGGCTTGAGGGGAAGGGAGGGAGAGGGACCCCATTCACGAGTTTCTGTCACCCAGGAGCACATGCAAGAACTCTTCAGCTCCAGAAAACAGGACTTTGGCCTCGGAGACCCCTCTAGCCTGGACAGGAGAAATGAAACAGGATGGGAGCTGTTGAGTGGCCCCTGGGTTTCCTAAGGCTGGGGGTGGGGGTGGGGTGGAAGGAGCCTGTACCTGGAGGTTTCTGCCCAACGCAGGAGAGTTTCTGCAGCCAGTCAAGCCCAGCTTTAGGGAGTTCCTCATCCCGGGAAGCAGGATATGGGTGTGTCCTTGAGGCTTGGAGACCTGCGGTAGGAAGTGCCATGTCCTACCCTGGGGTTGGTGCTGCTCTCTCAGAAGGCCTCAGAAGGTGATGGCAGTAGTTATGACAACGTCCACCAGATGGCAGACCTAAAACCCACTGCAGCAGCTCCAGGAAGCGGGAGATTGCCTGCACTGGGTGAGGAAGTGTCTTTGGAAAGGAGGAGAGAGGTGAGGACTAGGTGGAGGTGGAGTCTTGCTGAGGGTAAGAGCCCTTAGCCTCAGTGGGATCAGAAGACAGGACCCACCTCCCACATCAAACCTCACATGGCGGCAGCCTCGAAGGGGATGGTCTGGGGAGAAGGGCTGAGGGCCCAGGAATTGTGTGTGAGTACTGGGGCTCCCGTGGGGGAGAATACAGCCGGTCCTAACTTCCCTGGCCCTGGCCAGCTCCCCTGAAATGCAGCCAGCCAAGGCTCTCCCTCCCAGGCTCAAGCCCATCACTTTCCCAATCCCTGTCTCTTGGCTGGGAGACTCTTGGAAGCAGCCAATACAGGAGCTACTGGTATAATACGGTCAGTGGGGGGTCCAGCAAAGCCCAACTGGCAGCATCTGAACACTCACTGATCCTGCAGTCTGATCATTCAAACCCACAAACCTGTGAGTTGCTTGGACCTATTTTACTCAAGGACTTCTGTCCACCTAGGAGACCCATTCCTTCCCTCCTCCGTGCAGAGCTAGCTGCGTCTTAAGATTCAGGACACTTGTGGCTACAACACTGGGCTTGCCAGAGATCCCCGGTTGGACCCTTCTCTAAGTTTCTCAGCCCCCACAGACACCTCGAGGGCATGGTCCTCTGCCATCTATGGAGACTGGATAGAGTACTGCACGGCATTGTGTTGCCACCTAGTCAAAGAGCTGTTTCCACCTTAGATGCAGGACTCTGGCCCTTTAAATATCAAGAGTCCCAAGGGTAGAGCTGGCAGAACCAGGCTCTGAAGAACAGCCAAGCCTCCTTTAGCCCCAGCTACCTCAACTGGAGTCCTAGGAAAACAATGGGAACATCCAACATCCGTCTCCTTGGCAGTTCTTGCCTAGGTGTCCTTACGGTGAACCCCAGTCCCCAGCTTTCTGCAGCTATTAATTAGCTGGGATCCTGGAGTGTCCCTCCTGCCTCCAGGACATATGTGACCTGCTGGGAACTCCAAGCCCCAGGCAGAGCCCTGTCTCCTGCTCTCAGGCCCCTTGAAGGCAAGATCAAGACCTCCCTATCAGTGAAGACCAGCGTTCCTCTAAGTGTGACACTTGGGCCTGAAGACCTACTGCACTGCAGGCTGTGGAGATGGGGTCCAGGGAATGGAGGTGTTAACAAGCTTCCTGAAGTCCACCCAAGAGACTTCCTCAGAGCCGGGGCAACGTCCTATTAGACCTGAAGCTTCCTGAGGGCAGCCGCAGGCCAGCGCGACTGGGTGGGAAGGCTTTCCTAGCTGGCACCGGAATGCTGACTTCCTGGCGGCAGCTACCCTAGAAGCAGGCATGCCATGGCTTCCTCCCTCCCCTTCCGCCTGGTCTCCCTCCCTTCCCTGCCAGCCCTTCCACACCCAGCTTGCCTGGCTTCCCGAGGCCCGCTGTCTTCATATCTGTCTTCACATCAGTTCCGGGGCTGCCCCAGCCCAGCTTGTTTATCCTTTGGGGGGTCCAAGTGGGTGTTTCAATCCCAATTATGCTCTGGCCACAGTCATCGCAGATACCAAAACAAACGTCTTGGGCGACAGAGGTGGAAGAGGCTCAGACAGGCTGGTGCCAAGGGGGCTGGTAGGGGGGGATCTGACTGGGCCTGGAGGCGATGAGAACTGCCCCTAGTGATGGGGCCTTGGGGAGCAGGGGCCTCTGGGTAACTGGCCTCCTCGGCTAGGTCCAGGCCGCAGACAGAGCAGCCTTGGCCTCAGTGTCCCCCCATCTCCCACTTCCCTGTGGTCTCATCTAACAGAGTCCTGGGGTTGCCTTGGAAAAGCCTCATCTGTCCTCAGCTGCTGGCTACGTCTGGCCCCACCTCCAGGAGGTGCAGATCTTGACTCCTCGGTCCAGGCCGTGGAGGCCTTTGTAGCCTGTCTCAGGCCTGGTGGTCTAGTACTGGAAGTAAAAGTCAGGGGTTCCAACCCCCGCTCGGCTGGACTCGCCCTGGACTTGGATTGGGGTCCTGGGCCTCAGTTTCCCATCTCAAGGTCAATTAGCAGAAAATGCTTTCCGGTCGGACCGGGAATCTTTCCCAGGCAGAAAAATTCCAGCCCTCCAAGCCCCTCTGCGGTGCCTGGAGAACACAGTGGCTTCTCAGGGAGCAGGGGTGGGTCTGATGTGGTGCCTGTCTGAAGCACCCATGATGGGGATAAGGAGGAAAAATGGAGGCAGTGCTGATGGGTGGGCCCTGGTTTCTATCTAGGGTTTCAGAAGGATGGGATGTCAGGCATCCAAGACCAGGCCCCCAGCTCCCACCTGCCTCTGGTGGCAAGACAGGAATTGCCCTCTGAACCAGGGGACCCCGCAGAGGCCATGCTCAACACCTGCTTCCAGTTGTGCCTGCCCGCCTCGGGGAGGAGCCCCCTCACTGACTGCCGTCCTGTCTGGCTTCTCACTCCAGCACCTGCCTCGCTCCCACCCCTGCCTTTCTGCTCTGCCCTGGAAAGACCACCTCAGCCCATCTGCCCACTGGCCAATCTCTGCAACGAGCCACTCCTAGGGGCATTTTTAACAACAGTGATAATAACGACGGTAACAAAACAGCTCCCATTGACTGAGCACTTTCTATGTGTTGTGCCAGATGCTCCTGCAATTTTGCCTTCACATTAGTCCTGCAGGGCAGGCAGATAAGCAGCCCAGCTTTACAGGTGAGGAAGGAGAGACTTAGAGAGGTAAAGCAAATTGTCCAAATCATCCTACTAGGGGGTATAGAACTGGATTCAAACCCCATAATCCTGGCTTCTGAGCCCAGGGTTTTTGCACCAGGCTCGGGATGGCTTGAGGAGGGTCTGGATGTCAGTGGGTTTCTATTCTGATCTCTGTTCTGGCCTCTCTTACTCATTCAGCCCTAGCTGCTGCCCAAATGCAGGCAGCCTCCCCCCCTGGGCTGGAGCCACAATGTGGCAGGTGGAAGGATGGCAGGTGGGTTGTGGGGTTCAGAAATCTGCTTCCCTGCCATTCCACAGAAGCCCAGCCTCACCCTCCAAAAACACTTTCAGTAAGGTCAAGTTTAGAGACCTTGCCTCTGTGAAGGTCTCTTGCCCCTGGGAGAACCGCCAGGGGCTTATGAGGGTTGTACCTATGTAAGTGAGTGAGACTGAGAGTGTGTGTCTGTGGTGTGTGTAGGTGTGTGCCTGTGAGGCTGAGTGTATGCACTAGTATGAGTGTGAATGTGTTGGTCTTTGAGAGAGCAAATGCAACTAAGCAAGTGTGCTAGTGTAACCAAGTGTGCTAGTGTAACCATGTGGGGTGTAACCAGTGCTCTCAAGTGTGAATGATTGGGCTTGGGTGTGAGAGCACAAACATGGGTGGGAAAAGTGGTTACTGTCTGTGTGTCTTAGTGGAAAAATCCCAGAAAATCCAGAGTTCAATCTCTGCTCTGCTATTAACCAGTATGTGGCTTTGGACACACTTACATCTCTAAGTTTTCACACCTGCAGTGGGGTAAAAAGCCCTCCCAGGGTCATCATGAAGGTCGAATGTGACACGGGGTAGCAACAGAAGCTCCCTCTCAGAATTACAATGAGGAACAAATGAGGAAATGTGCAAGGCAGGGTTCTTTCCACAACAGAGGGCTGCTCAATGTGACTATTAGCGTTGCACATCACTCAATATTTGCCACGAATCGCTGGGACTGAATCCAGGGTCTGTAGGTACAGCCAGAACCTCCTGGGCCTGGACTTGTCTCTAAGCCCACAATTTACAAGTCAGGCAAGAACACACAGTCAACTTGCCACTCTCTGCTTTCCATTAACCTTTTGTGATCTTTCTATGGCAGCTATGGCTTGGGCCATGGCCATTGTTCCTTACCTCTGTAAAATGAAAGACTCTAGCCAGTTGGGAAATCCTTGTGACATTTGCCAAAGCAGAATTATTGCCAAAGATGTGGATAAGACTCTTGGTTCCTCACGTGTGTATATCAAGTTTCACTGCTGATGCCTTTATTGAGTCAGTCAATGTACCTTCATTTTAAATTTCAAAGTAAGCTACAAGTGCCTTTTTGCTGTAAAGAATATAGATGAAGCACCCTTTCTAGAATTCTCCCCAGAGGTTACTGCCATGGTCAGTTTAGTGGGTATCCTTTCTGATCATTTCCTCTGCATTTACGTACATGTGTGAGGTCTGTCCGGAAAAAGTCCAGCCATCATTAATATAATGAGAATCATTTGCATGACATCAATGCAACCTGGCAGCCAAGGAGAGTGGCCTGGAATGTGCATGTGTGACCAGTGATGACTTCACTGTACTAGTCAGTGGAGGTGGTAGACACTGTTGAGTGAGCATGTGTACTGTGTGGCCTTAACATTCAGAATGACTGAGCAAGTAGAGCAATGAATCTGCATCATATTTTGCATTAAGCTTGAACATTCCTCCATGGAAACTATTTGGATGATTCAGAAGGCCACAGCTGTGGACAAATGGAGATTAGCAGCTTCATCATGACAATGTGCCAGCTCATACATCATGGTTTGTGCAGAAGTTTTTGGCAAAACATCAAATCACCCACAGGTGACTAAGCCCCCCTATTGCCCAGATTTGGCACCCTGTGACTTCTGGCTTTTCCCAAAACTAAAATCACCTTTGAAAGAGAAAAGATATCAGACTGTTGATGAGATCCAGGAAGATATGACAGGGCAGTTGATGGCAATTGGGAAAACTGTGTGAGGTCCCCAGGTGTCTACTTTGAAGGGGATTGAGGGTCATTGTCCCGTGTACAATGTTTCTGGTATCTTGTACCTTCTTCAATAAATATCTCTATTTTTCATATTATATATGGCTGGACAGACCTCATATGTGTCATACATAAACAGATATACTGTTTTGGGGGTGCATTTTTATCTTTGCACACAAATATTATTTTTCTGCAAACTTTTCTACTAAAATATAACTTAAAAAAACATACGGCTTGGAGATACTACTGAATGAATACATACAGATCTACCTCATTATTATTTTTTAAATAACTTATGTATTTATTTTTATAGAGAGAGGAAGGGAAGGAGAAAGAGTGGGAAACATCAATGTGTGGTTGCCTCTCACATGCCCCCTACTGGGGACCTGGCCTGCAACCCAGGCATGTGGCCTGACTGGGAATCAAACCAGCGACCCTTTGGTTCACAGGCCCATGCTCAGTCCACTGAGCTACACCAGCCAGAGCTCTAGCTCATTATTTTTAACTGCTACATATGAAGTATTCCATAGCATGGGTCGTTACTTTTTATTTAGCCATCCTCCCCTACTAGTGGACTGTCAGGTTGCTTCTAACTTTTCATTGTTTTGCAATGCTCAGTGAACACCCCGGTATGTGATCCTGTGGGCAGACATGAATATTTTTGTTAGGATAATGGATCTCTGGAAACAGAGCTGCTAAGACAGAGATGGTGGTTAGTAATTTTAATAGAAACTGCCAAGGTATCTCCAGGAAGACTGGATCAATTGATGTGCTTCCATTTGCTGATGAGACAACCCACATTTCTTTAAAATTAAAAAAAAATCTTTCAATTACAGTTGACATATAATATTATATTAGTGTCAAGGGTACAACAGAGTAATTAGACATTTACATAACTTGCAAGGTTATTATCCTGATAAGTCTAGTACCCATCTGACTTCATATAGTTTTCACAATATTATTGACTACATTCTCTATGCTGTACTTTACATTTTTATAACTGCCAATTTGTACTTCTTTTTTTTTATTGATTTTAGACAGAGGGAACATCAACATGAGAGAGAAACATCAATTGGCTGCCCTACGTACATGCCCCAACCTGGCATCAGACCTGGAATCAAACCCACAATCTAGCTATATGCACTGACTAGGAATCGAACCTGCAGCCTTTTGGTGTATGGGACGATGCTCCAACCAACTGAGCCATGCTGGCCAGGGCCCAATTTGTACTTCCTAATCCCTTCACATTTTCCACCACCCTCTTACTGCCTCCCCCAACCGGCAACCATCAATTAATTTCCTGTCTGAGTATGACCAACCCACTTTTCGTACATCCTCTCCAACACTGGACACTAGCATTCTCTTTGAATTTTTTCTAATCTAATGGATCAAGCAAAAATCAATCTTCTGTTTAATTTGCATTTCACTAATTATGACTGTATTTTTCTAATATTCCACATATTTTCTTAAATTTATTGTATATTTTGTATTTCTATTTGTATGAATTGCCTGTTCATATACTTTGCCCATTTTTCTAATGGGGCTTTAACATTTTTTCTTATTGTTGTATTAGAATTCTTTATTCTGGATGTTAATATTTGTTATGATTTTGCTGCTTATCTTTCTATCATTTTCAATCTTTTATCAGCAGCTTCAAATTTAGATGTAGTGTACTTATCAGTGTTTTCCTTGATGGCTTTATAGTTTGGGTCTGATTTTGAACAGCCTTCTCTAAACCAAAATTCTTTAACAAACGAGTATATTGTCTTCTAACACTTTTAGGGTCAGGTCTTTATTTTCTTTGTGCACAGTAGAAATAATCCTTTTGGAAAGTAGTTTGGAGACCTCTCCCACTGTCACCGGCTGTCAGGACTATGAATCTGATTTGCTAATGTCAAGGCATGACATTCGTTTTCACAATTTGAAAGCGAGAGACTTTGGAAGGAATGTCAGCTATCTGGTGCAGTGAAGGGAGGTAGGGGAGGAGGTGGGCGTGACGTGAGGAGTCCCTTCACAGGGCTCAGCTGAGTGAAGATAAGTAAGGGATGCTGGCCTTGGCTCCCCCTTTCCCATCCCTCAGTATGCAAACGGCTCCAGGCAAAGCGAACAGCAGGTGATTCCCAGAGGATCCTGAAAGGCGCATCTCTGTGTGCACCTGGTGCTCAGCGCTTGTCATACCACATGAATGGTCTGTTTCCTTAGTGCCACCCCCCACTAAAATGTCAGCCTCTGCAGGGCAGGGACCCTGTCCTCATTCTCATCTCTCCCACCAGCAGTCCCCAACCTTTTTGGCACCAGGGACCAGTTTCATGGAAGACAATTTTTCCACGGACTGGTGGGGGGGGGGGGTTGGGGCCCATGGGATGGTTTTGGGATAATTCAAACACAGTGCACTCAAGCTCACCTCCTGCTGTGTGGCCCGGTTTCTAACAGGCCCAGAGGTTGGGGACCCCTGTCCCCCACACCTAACACAGAACTGTCACCCTTAGGTGAAACACACATATACATTCTCATTTCCATGTGCCCGTGTTTCTGTGTGCAAGAGACACGGGCAAGGGGCATGTCCCTGCCCCCCTCCCCACTGTGTGCATGGGTGCCTGTTGAGTGCATGATGAGCCGTGTGTCCTGGCGTCTCAGACCGTGCGGCCTGTGAGTGCAGGCTGGCACACCTGTGTCTGTGGGTGCATGAACACACACGTGCTTTCCCTCCCTCCCCCCCAGTTCCCCCACCCTCTACTCCTCTGGTCACGGAGACTTCCCTGCACAGGTGGGAGATATTACTCATGGAGACAAAGTCAAATATGGCAAATCTTATAGTTTCTCCCAAGAAGGCTTCTTTCTCCCCACCCCTTCTCTTTTTTGCTCTCTTCTCCCTTCCTCTTCCTATTTCACTTTTCTCCCCTCCCCCCTCTGGGAGGAAGCTCATCTGAGCCCAGCCTTTGCTGACAGGGCCATTTGGGCCCATTAGCTGCTTTCTAATGAGTGACTGCCTTCTCTGCCCCTGCCCCCACCCCGATTGGGAGGGAGGGATCAATTAGCTGCTACACACACACATGCACACACACCCCTACACATGTACTCATGCCCCGTGCACAAATGTACACCTCATGTATACATGCATAACATACATGCATCCTTTCTTCTTGACGAATAACATCCTTTTAAGGGTCCTTACTTTCTACAGTGTTCCCCAGACCCCCAGAGAGAGAGAGCCTGCTTAATTTAACAAGCAGGACACCCACTGCCAAGTCCACTCACCCCAGCTCATTCCCAGATTCCCACGATGCTAACTTGGGTCCCACTCTCATATTTTACAGATGGACAAACTGAGGCTCAGAGTGGGGAAGTGACTTGTCCCAGGTCCTTCTGTTAGAAGTCAAGCTAGGAATGGTGTCCTGTGCTCAGACTCCCAGTTCAACGCTGTCACTATCAACAGGTAGAAACGTGGTTCGGACAAAGGCCTGCCCTGTACTCAGTGGAGCTGTGGGATTCAGAAGGAGTAAGTTCGCGTCGAGGTGTGACAGGATCATGGGGAGGCTCTGCCGGGTGCAAAGGAGGGAGAGGGAGAGCTCTCCGGGAGGCTCGCCTCGTCCCAGAGTCAACTCGGCCCAGAGACTGTGGAGGGGCGGCTCCAGGCTCAGTCCCTCCTCTGGCTCTTGCAAGCCTCACCTTGGTTTTCTCTCTCTCCACGGAGCACTGACCTTAGGGATCCCCAGTGCAAGCTCTGTCTTGCTCAGATGAGAAAGGGACGCCTCACTGAGGACTCTGTTCCGAAGGGTGTTCCCTGAGGACTAAGGAACGGTGGGCCCCAGCCTGGACCTGCCCCTGACCTGCTCTCCCGATTCCGTCTAAGGACAGGAGAAGTGAGAACTGGGTCTCGGGCCCGAGGCATGTAGGACCCAGGAGGGACAGCCCAGGCCACCTGGGTCACAGTACCCTGGCACCGCTGTGCCAAGCCACTTGGAAAAGTCTCAGTCCCTAGTCCCTGGGATCATGGGTGAGCCTTGGCAGTTCACGTCTCCTAAGGTCCTGGCCCTGCAGGCTCTGTATGAGGGGTTGAGGACAGGTCTGGGGGGCCTTGTGAGAGCTTATGGTAGGGGAAGGTCACAGAAAGCTCACAAAGGGGACAGGGGCTTCCACAGCAACCCCTCGCATCCAGGAGCTAAAAATAGTATAATGCTTTCCTTGCTCTCAGCATCTCCCTGAGGCAGGGGATGGAAGAGTGGGTGTTCTTATCTAAAGGTCCCTTTCCTCTCTGGGAGCCACAGACCCATCCCCTCTTCCTGATCTTGTGTCCTGGCTGGGAGGTGCTGTGAAGGCCGAGGCAGCCCTCCATAACCCCAAGGCCTCGGTGAAACCTGAGGAGGACTCAAGAGTACACACTGGGACCCATGCCTTGGCTGATGTGGACCCATGTGTAGCCTCATGCAGGTTCCCAGGCCCTCTCCCTGCCCTCCTCCCCATCAGGGCTCAGCCCAGCAAGTTCTTCCCTAGACCAGGTTGCCAGAAGGGATGTCCTTTTGCAGCCAAGCCCCTGGCCTGCCCTAAAAGCACGTTCCTGGACCACTCCTGGGGGTGATGGAGCCTCTCACTTCAGCTGGGCCATCATGGTGCCAGCATCGGATGGGCGAGGCGATGAGTCCTGGGCCGAAGGGAATGGAGGACACAGGCTCCAGGTCAGGAAGCCTTGGTTGGCAACTGTGCTTCCCCACTTAATACCTGAGTGACTTCGCAGGGCTACTCTATTTTTTAAGAGTTTTTCATCTGCAAAAGGAGGAGAAGCAGAGGCTCTTGCCAAGGATTTTGCCACAAGGATTAGAAGCCGCCTACAACCTGTAATGCTATTTGCTTACATGTGCATCAGCAACTTCCGGAGCGTGTACGAAGAAACTGCTAACGGTGGCTGCCTCTGGAAATGGGAATAACGGGAAGAAGGGGGGTACTTCTCGACTTGTTTTAATGTTACTACTAAGGATATATTACTTTTATTTAAAGAAAAGAAGGGGGAAAGCCCATACGATTTCCAGCCAAATAGCTGATCCTTGGCTGAGCCAGCGAGCGGCAGCCTTGATTGCTGCCTGTTGCCCAGTAGCTGTCCCTCTTTCTCGGGCACTGTGTCTAGGCGTGAGAGTGATTTGTAAATAAATTGCTGTATAAATGTTAGGTATGATTAACATCTGGGTAATGATATATTTCTATGCACAATTATAGAAATAATTGCAAGATGGTTTGTCTTAAGTATGAGTAGGTGTGTGTATGTATATCCTTAAGGGTAATCATGCGTGTATTATAGGTGGTGGTTAAGAACACAGGCTCAGTAGCCATGTTGCCTGGGTTTGAATCCTGAACCCACTATTTACTGGAGATATGATCTTGGAGATATGACCGCCTTAGTTAACCTTTCTGTGCCTTAGCCTCCTGTCTTTAAAACGGGGGTAGTGAATGTGCCTTCTCCATAGGATTGCTGGGAAGGTTAAATGAGCTAAGTTATGTGAAACTCTTAGAACAGCCCCTGGCACATAGTAAGTGTTCAACGACATTTTGTTTTCAATTTTGTGTATCTGTGTACACATGGCTGTGTTTCTCATCCCCTTGAAAGAAGGAACACTGTCCTGGTCCCCCTTCCATTGAGGAGGGGGAGATGGCAGGGCTGGGGGTTCTGTGTACTCTTTTGGTCTGTTGGTCTGTGGAGACCTAGGGCGCTTGAGGAGACGGGAGTTGCTCTTTTTCAAGAGTCTGGAGCCAGGGCCCCATTGTCAAAAGGACACCTGGGGAGGACAGGGGTGTCTCACTTCCAGCTCTCATCCCTTTCATGCTTCCAGGACACTGCTGGGGGTGGCATGCCCCAGGTGCCCCCCGAGTCCCTCAGATGAAATGTCAGCTGAACCAGGAAGGAGGACTGACCTGTGCAGGGTGGAGATCGGGGGAAGGAGGCCACTCTCCAGCTGGAAAGACAGGCCAGGAGCAGTGGGGGAAGGTCACTGCAAGCTGAGATCAGAGAGAAGCATGGTGAGGCCTGATTCCCCAACCCCTTCTAAAGGGGTCAGCCTGCCCTCCCACCTACTCCACTCCCAGCTCTGGCCACCTCTCCTGGCTCTGGTGGGATGGCTGTTCCCCTGAAGAGGGGCATTGAAGACACCTCTTGGAGATGCTGGGTCGCCAGGCAGATTGATCAACTTTGGGAAGGGGTGGGAGGGGCGTTGACTTGGGGAAAGGACCTGAGCCTGAGAGGGAGCTGACAGAGCCTGGTTCCTGAAGGTTCCAAGGGGTCCCGGGCTGGAAGAGGGAATGGGCCCAGCCTAGGGGAAGATGTGGGAGCTGAGCCAGGCTGCCCCTCTGCCCTGGGAGGCACAGCCCCCTTCCCAGTGTAGACCCTAGGTCCTGGAGACCTGGAGAAATCAGAGGTTCTGAATCCCAAACTGGGACGCATGGTAGGCAAGTGTGTGTGGAAATCACAGGGTAGAATAATTAGGAACGGGATAAACTTACTCTACCTCCTCCATGGAGCAGGAGCGCAAGTAGTTATAAAGTCACACCCAGGGGCTCACGTGCGCATCCGACCACACAGGTATGAGCACATGCACACACGTCGCCCACGGGCATGTGCACACAGGCATGGACACACAGATACATGTAGGCAGAAGAAGGTCACAGGGCAGTGCTTTCTCTCACTTTACAGATTAGGAAACCAGATTCCGGGAACATAACTAGTGCAGCCACGGTCCACCTTTGGGGGGTCTCCGAAAAGAGACCCCCTTTCTCCTAAAAAGCTATCCTCAACTAATGCCCTCCAGCCACCTACTCTCTCCCCTGTGCACTTCGACCCTCTGTAGAGCGGCTGGCCTTCCAGTGTTGCCTCACTGGTGTGCACACCTGAAGTCTGACCCCCTCCAGAACTTCAGCTGGGGGGCTTCTGGAGGGTGGGACCAAGTCTTCCCCCATCGGGGCTCTACCCCTGGGGACACTGCCATAGAAGGGGTCGCTGAGCTCCAAGTGGAGGCCCAGCAAGGTGAGTGAAAGGTGGGGAGGCAAGCTGTGGTTCAGACAGGAATTTCACCAGATGCACCCAAGCAGATTCATACGCACCTTACACACTCAGACACTCTCACCTGGAGGGGGCGGGAGGAGGCAAAGAGGAAGAGAGTCCAGGGACAGTCGAAGAAGGTGAGCAGTGTGGGTCTATGTGAGGAACATGAGGGAAGGATAGGGACAGTCTTCATGTTCAATTGTGGGGGGTAAGTACTTATTGGATTATAACATAAATCCAGACAGTGCATAATATATGTGTACTTTGTGGCTTATTATTATATGAGTGTATTGCTCAGTGAATTTCCACAAAGTAGACACACCCAAGTAAACAGCATCCTGATGGAAAAGTAGAATATCATCAGTACCCAGGATCCGCTCACACCCCCTTTGCAGGCGCAATGCCTGCTCTGACTTCTGACACCATGGATCGGTTCTGCCCGTCGTTATACTTCATGTGGTTGACATTACAGATCGTGTTGACTCCTGGGTCTGGCCCTGCCTCTTAACATCGTAGTTCTGAGATCTATCCCTGCTATTGCACAGACACGTTTGTAAATGATGTTCGTACCTGGAGATGCTCACACGCAGGCAGATTCTGTGTGCGTGTTTCTGACACAAGTCTGCACACCTGCACACTCACACAATCCCAAAACACACCCAGGTTCTCATGCACACTGCATATTCCCATTGCTCTCACATATGTGGCTGTCATGCACACACATATGTATATGTAAATCCTCAAAAACTCATGCTTGTACACACTCACACAGGTTCTCACACACAAACACATTCTCAGACACAAAGACAGACACATTAAATGCACCTTGGTTTTCAAATTCAAATGCCCACTCTCACACCACGTACCCTCAGCCTCTCTCTCTCTCTCTCTCTCACACACATGCCCACTCTCACACACTGGTCAACCCTCAGCCTCTTAGGCTTGGGCTCTAAACAGACAGAGGAATGTGATCAAATCGACAGCTGAAAACTGTCCTGAGAGTAAAGCTGTACTTCGCTGAGAGAGCAGAGCCTTTATTGGAGGGACGCAAGTGTCTGTGTGTCTGAAGGATGGGGGAGAGGGGAAGTAGAGGGGTGGTCTCCCAGGGCGCCTGTGGCCACTGGGCTGTTTCAGTTATAAAAAATGATGAAAGGACCGACGCAGTGAGAGCATGGCTGTGGGTAAATAAAGCTGCCACCTTTGACCCTCAGAGGCCAGGGTGCATCCCAGAATGAAAGCTCACTGGGGAGGGGGATGCTCAGGCCCAGCCCGAGTTCTCCAGCACCCCCTCCCAAGGCCAGACTCCCAAGGGGGAGGAGGAGGGGACTTGAGAACCTGCATGATGCTAGGGGACTTATAAAGGGAGGGGGGGGAGAGAGAGGACTTGGGGATAAAGAAGGAGGTTGGGGACACTGGGGAGAGGGTGAGGGTCGTGGGGGAGGGCGGGGCACAGGGAGAAGAACTCTGACTTCTGGCTCTCCCTCCCTGTACTTCCGTCTCTCTGTCTCTCTCATTCTCCCGACAGCTCTCCAGGTCTCTTCTGCTCCCGGGTTCTGAGACAAGCATGCATCCCCCTTCTTGTGTTTGAGGCTTGGTTTGCTTGTTTTTCTAATCACCAGGAACTACAGGCAAACAGGGGTTAGCAAAAATAACAAACACAGGCAAAGTACAAAGTCACCAGGAATTCCAGAAAGATTGAGAAGTGGTTGGTTCAGGCTCTGCCAGAAATGAGTGTTGCTGGGCCTGCCCCGCCCCCAGTGGGCCCCTCCTAAACCCCTTTCCCAGCTCAACCCTCTCAGGCACCACGGTCCCTGGCTCTGAGCAAAGCTCAACAAAGTTGGCTGCAGAGATAAATAAATGAATAAATGGGTGAATGCATGAAAGCTTTCTCAGTAATCAACCTTCCCAATTCTGTTTGGGTTCAAAATTTATGAGCACATATGTGGTGTTCCCCTCACTGCAGAGTCAGGAAGGCTCCTCAGCTCTGGCCAGGTTTCCTTTGTCTCTCCTCTCTGTGGCCCTTCTGGGCTCCTCTCTCTCCAGGACTGAGGTTCACTTTGTTCTGTAGTCACTGTGGCTCTTAAAGGTTCACCCGGTCCCATCCCCAGGAGAAGAAAGCACTTTGCAACCTGGCTTTCAAAGAGCCATGCCCTGCATGTCCCTCTATCCTGCACAGACCCCGTGGTCACTACCTTTGACTCTTTGGGGGGCCACTCAGTGGCCATAAGTAGGTTCTCAGTGGCCTCCTGCAGTCAAGTGCCCAGAACCTGGCCCCTCCTCTCTTTATGCCCCAGGCACAAAGGCTGTTTTTCCTGAATCCTTGGTGGAGACTTGGCTTGGTCTTTTTCCCTGCAGGGAGGGGAAGGCTGAGCCCCATGAGGGAGGAGGAAGCTGAGGCAGCAGAGCCCTGCGTGTCAGCACTGGGTTCTTGGTCTACAATGAAGACCCCCTCTTGGCCAAGTCTTTCTTGCCTTGTCAGCTGAGGTGAGGGAGAAAGCCAGGTGGGCTCAGCTGCAAAACCAACTGGAGACCCAGAAGACATAGGTGTCCAGGAAATCAAACACTGTTTCCTACCTTCTTTATTCAAATCTCCTCAACCCCGATCCAGATCATAACCAACCTTCGACTGAGAATTTACGAGGGGCCACACACTGTGCAGTGGGTTCACAGGAATTCCCTGATTTAACCCTCACAGCAATTCTGTGAGTAGGCACTATCCTGGTCTCCATTCTATAGATCAGAAGCTTCATATCCAGAGAGGTTAAGTTACTGGTCCAAGGCCACCCAGTTCATAACTGGAGGAAAACCACAGGCAGTCCGTCCGGCTTCTAGGGAGCTGGTAGATGTCTGAGTCTGGTCTGGGGGCAGGCAAGCCCAGGTTCAGGGCCAGGTTCAAGAGTCAAATTAGAAGGCAGCGAGTAGTCACAGCCCTCGGTCCTGGCTCTCCACTGCTGCTGGGTCCCCCATCCGACCTGGCGCAGATACAGTCCCAGCCCTTCCATGAGCAGCACTGACTTCCTGTCTGCGTTGACGGGAAGGTGGGGGCATGGGGGCACGCACATCCCTTCCTCCCCGGTTTCATTCAACGCCTACCTTCTCGACGAAAGTGCCATCGATTTGAAGCACCAAGTCTGTACATGAATCGTAGCGTTTCATCCCTTGCTCCTTATCAAGGCCAGGGGGACCTGCACTTTTTCGGAGTGCTAGTGATGAGAACATAGTCTTCTTTGAATTTTTTACATTTAACATTGCGTTGTACCTATATTGCCCTGTGCCGACACACCCTCTTAGTTGTTTTAATTATTTACTCTGTCTTGCTTTTAATTTTATATGATATAAAATAACTTTTTTTTCAAGTGGCAAAGCTCTTCTCAACACCATTTATCAAGTTACGTTTCCTTCTCCCTGTTTTCTAACCTCTCTCTGGAATTCCTAGGTGGTTGGGTCTGTTTCTGGGCTCTTTCTGTCCCACTGATGTAAATGTCTGTTTTGGTGCCTACGATGTACTGTTTTTATTTTGTTGTCCTATAACAAAATGATTTACCATCTGGTCAAGTTTGCTTTTCTTTAGAAAATTATTTGATATGTGTTGGTTCACTTATTTACTTTTCATGTGAAACTGAGAATAATTTTTTTCTGGTTCCAAGAAAATGTCTGGTGTGATTCAGATTCATTGGGCAGTGAGTCTATAAATTTTCCGGGGGAACAGTGCCATTTTTACAATGCTTGGCATCTCGGTGGGTCCCACTACGCCTTCTGCGTCACATCTAGCGATGTGGATGGCTGTGTGCTAGTCCTTGGGCTGCTGTTGCCTGCCTGGCTTAACCATTTCCTTAGTGTTGAGTGTTTGGGTTGCTTCCAAGGTTGAGCTATTATGAATAGTGCTATTATAAACATCTTTGTACAAATTGCTTTTTTATTTCTTTGGGGTATGGTCCCAAAAGTGGGATTATCTGATCAAAGGGTATGAACAGTATCGTGGTTTTGCCTAACCCCGGGAGAGTGGGACCAATTCACAGCACCACCAACAACATATAAAGAAATATCTCCACCCTGGCCAGTGCGGCTCAGTGGATTGAGTGCAGGCCTACGAACCAAAGGGTCTTCGGTTCAATTCCCAGTCGGGGTACATGCCTGGGTTGCTGGCCAGGTTCTCCAGTGTAGGGCATGCGAGAGGCAACCACACATTGATGTTTCTCTCCCTCTCTGTCTCCCTCCCTTCCATGCTGTCTAAAAATAAATAAATAAAAGATTTAAAAAAAAGAAAGAAATATCTTCTTTTCCCTTAACAAACCCTTGAGCAACCTGAAGACTTAAAAGGGTGACTTGTTCCCAAGGTAAACAAGCCACAGGGCACTAGAGGGGAAAAGAGGGCGTTGGAGGGAGCAGGGTTCTCGGGAGCGCAGACCCCGCAGCCAAGCGGCAGGCTGCCTGTGGCTGCCCTGCTTCCTCCGAGCCCTCCCAGCATCGGACTCCCTGTGAGCATGTGGACCTGGTTTATTTTTATTTACTTAGCGTGTGTTTGTATAGCAATGATTCGGTGTCAGGTACTATTCTAAGCACTTTACAAATATTAACTCATTCACTTCTCATAATAAGTGCATGAACTAGATCCTATTATTTATTATCATAACCATTTCACAGGTGGACAACGCAAGTCACAGAAGTTCGCTGTAAGTCGCACGGCTAGGAGGACTGAGACTCGGCAGCCTAGCGTTAGACTACTGGCCACTCTGCACTGCTCTCCTGACGGGGGAACAGTCTCTGCAGCCTGTAGCTGCCCTTCTTTCTCCGGTCGCGCCTTGGCGCCAGCAGCCCCAGTCCCCTCCGGGGAAGGACAACCCTAAATCTTCCTGTCCTGGATTTCAGGCTGTCTCCTTTCCTCCTTCTTATACACAGCCACCATCTGCTGGATCCTGCCACACGCCAGCCGTGAGGCTGAGCACTTTTACATCTTTCCATCTCTTTTGATCTTGACCAAAATCATACAAACTACGTAGTGTATCTTCATTTTATAGAAGAGGAAACTGAGGGTCAGAGAGATTCTATGGACCAAGATCACACAGCCAGCAGAGTGGCAGAGGGAGAATTTGGATCCTATTCAAATATTAATGCCTTTGGTCTTTTCATTGTACTTGGCTCCCCTCTGGTTCCCTGAAGCCCCACATCTTACCCTAGTTCACCTCTCTTTCTCCTGATGGTTTTCCTGAATACACGAGGTGGAAAGAAACCCTTTTGGTGAAGCTCCCCTTCACCAGGGCCCAGGTAGCCACCCCCCAGGAAAGCGTCATTATTATTACCTTGTGCTTTTTGGAACAGACAGTCACTCCCCGAGAGAGGCCCAAAGAGGGCCTTCCTTTCCTGTTTCAAAATCTACACCCTCTGGAGCCTGCTCCCTGGTTCCTCCTTCCTGCCTTAGGATCCTCAGCTGATTTACTGAGTACAGATGATGGGCAGGTGCTGGTTTCAATGAACGCCCCACACCCCCAGCTCAGATTTGTGCTCCCATTTCCCCAGGTCCTCTGGGGTGACTCAGAGCTCAGGTGCCTTCCGGGAGTGGTTTATCCCCGTCCTGTCATACAATCTGTGTCCAAGCCCCAGACACCCTGAATGCACATTATGCTCTTCACGGAGAATTCCCACCAAGCACAAAAGAAGGCACTTCTCTGATCCCTGACAAGCTCTGGAAGAGTCAATGGCAGCATCAACTTCCGAAACTGTGCTCGTATACTTCTCTGTGTACGTGCTTTTCAGGGGCCAAGAACACAGCTGCCTGTCTGCACAGGTGGACCTGGGACTTCAAGGATGGGCTGATGGGCTCAGGAGTTTATGTGTGTTGCCTCTCTCTCTCCCCCCTCCGCCCCGTGTGTGTGTTTGAGAGTAAGGGTCTGCATGTACTTGTGAGCGGGTGCATGTGTCTGTGTGCAGACACTGTACCAGTTGGGTAGAGGGGCTGGTTGGGAAGGTTTCCAGCAGCGCTCAGGAGGGAGAATGGACAGCAGGGGTAAGGTGGAGAGACAGACAAAAGAGAGTGGAGTCTAATGCTTCATAAATAAGCAAAGGGATGGTGTGGTGAGTCCGAAATGACAGGTTTGCAGCTTTCAGTGTCACTTGTAGCCCAGGACAGGGATGGCAGGTCAGAGTTGGTAAATATGTGCTGGCCTGACCAGGCATAGCCCCAGTTTTAAGGGACAAGGGACTGGAGAATGGGGGAAAGCATTGCTACCCACCCCCGGCCCCACCATTTTCCAGGCCACGGGCTCCAGCCTGTCCCTACAGACCCTACGGCTTCTCTGAGGCGAAGATAGTTTGGCCGCGGTAGAGAGGCGGGAGCAGAGGCGAGAGGCTCCAGGGGGCTTGTAAAGAGGACTTGCCAGTGCGCCTCGCCCCTCTGCTGCTCCAAAGGCTAAGGAGCCTCCTTCTAGATGCTGTTCAAAGGTTTCGCTGACTTCAGAGGGGTGGAGGAAGAGGGAGGAAGGAGGAGAGAGGCCTCTGAGGTGGAGAAGTTTTGCTGAGCCTGCAGGCTACCCAGCCCATCCCCAGTTCCTCATTACTGTGGTCCTCGGGCATGAAACATCTTTTTTTTTTTTTTGGAGGCCAAGAGGAATCCAGGGCTGCGTTAATGACACCCAGCACCAGGACGAAGCCTGAGGCCCAGGATTGACTCTCTTGACCTTGAAATCCATTTCTGAACTTTTTCTGCTGTGCTGACATCCTATTTTCCCAGGACTTGTCTCTATTGCCTTATCCCTGTCCTCTCCATGGGACCCTCAAGAGGAGGGAAGTTAGGAAGGCCAGGGCAAGGGTGTCCAGCATGTCCCAGGAGCTCAGCTGGGTCTGGGGACCTGAGCAGGTTGGACAGCATTCAGTGTCAAGGACTCCCAGAGCAGCAGGGCTAAAAAACATCTTATATAAATGTTAATGCAATAGCAAAGATGAATTAGGAAATTTTATATTTTTTCACTGTTATGGTGATTCTGATAATGGCTTGATGAACTAGAAGACAGAGTTCCCTCTGCCTGTTTTATTTTTAAAAAGGGAGGGGGCCGAGAAGTTACCTTGATCCGGTCTCATTCACATTTGTAAAGCAGGGTGGCTGGGACCCCAAAGACTCCAAGTCTGTGACACAGAATGATGTGGTTTTTAAAACAGTATGCTACTGACCACCGAAAGGACTCATGAACAGTGCCTGGAGACTGTTGGGGAGGCAGAAATTTGAGCTGGGTTTTGAAGTAGGGGAAGAAATTTCCTTTCTTTCTTTCTCTTTTTTTAAATTTTTGTTTTTGGCAGTGGGGGTGGGTGTTGTCAGAGCTTTGCACCCTAAAGTGCAGTGCAAGTGGGAGGGTTTGGCAGTGTTCATCTCAGCTGATACAAGTGGCTAATGGTAGCCGGTGACTGGGAGAGAGCATCACAGATGAAGCGTAAAGTAAGTTGAGGGCCTTGAATGGTGGGGTAAAGGGCTTTGATTTCTCCAACAGGTGAGGTGAGCACTTTCTAAGCCAGGGAAGAATGTGTCCTGCACACTGTTTAGGGAAGGAGAACTGGGCCCTCCAGCAGCATGGATTCCAGATTCCGAAGAGAGGGGTGGCACACCAGCTGGGATCGAACTGTTGCCCAAAGAGAAGTTAAGTGGAAGAAGTGAGAGTAGATGGTTGGGGCAGATGGTGAGGTGGCCTCTGGGAAAAGGGAGCTGTGAGCCAAGAGGCCCAGAGAGGAGGGTGGCCCTGGCAGCCCAGGCAGAGCCTCGGAGCCCTGGGTGGCCATACTGTGGCCATTCTTAGCAAACGTGTGGTGTGGGCAGCCCCAGGCTCTATCTTGTGAGCCTTCTGCCTCATTGAGAGGTTATTAATAGGGAGTTTGTCTGGTGTCAGAGCACAGACATAAACTGCATTAGCATTACCCCATAATCTTATTTAGTAAATGCTCATGCCGCTCCGTCTCCTGTAATTGCATTGGGAAGATGCAATATTTATGAAAGGGGAGAGGGGGATGTCACCACTCATCTCAGTGAAGCAGTAAAAGTCCCGGGAAATACCATGCGGGCTGCAGAGGCCTGGCCCCCGGCCTGTGAGAGTGGGCCCCAGATCACTGCCACCCCCCCAACTCCCATCCCCCCTCAGGAGCCTTGGGCAGTGGGATAAGTAGGTGTGGAGGTGACAGCTACTGCTCCCCTTGGCAATACTTCTCCAAAAGTTCCTGGTCCCTGCTGGATGCACCGACCTTTCTGGAGGGCACAAGGCTCCCAGCTTTGGGTCACTCCCCACCCTAGTTGGGTTGCTAGGGAACTTCACCTTCACTGTGCCACTTAGGTGGTTGGAGGAAGCTCAGGGGGCAGCAGCAGGTGGATGGGCTGGGACCAGGGGTCCTGGCTGGAACAGGGTCTCAGTAGCAGTGCTGGCCACTGAATGATCCTCAAAGCCCATGGCAGCCCTAGATTCCCAGGGTGGTGGCCCCCTTCCACCCTCCTGGGATCATGTGGCTCACTCTGTAGGACACACCCCTAAGACACACACACACACACACACACACACACACACACACACACTTTGGGCCAGTCCCAGGTCTTTTGCTTCTGGGTGGAGGAGGTCAGAGTGTGAAATTGCCCCAAGGGACTCAGAAGCAGGTGTGTGTGCTCACCAGTCCTGAATGCTCTGGGCTCAGTCACTGGTGGTGGGGTCTCTGATGAGGCCACTGGAAATGTAGGCTGAGAGCAAGGCACTTCCTGTGGGACCCCAGGCAGTGCCAGACCCCCAGCCCCTGGCTTTGGGGTGGGCGTGGCCCCCCAGAGTGGGAGCTGGGTCTCCTTACATACCCCATTCACACCTCACTCACACGCAGTCAAACCACATTCACACTGGCACATGCCCAAGACTCACCCACTGCGCAGGGGCTGAAGACTCACAGTGCTCTTGCACACTCATGAAGTTAGCCGCATGCCCTGACCCACTCGTTCTCTCCACTCTCACACAGCCGCAGTGCGCCTGCCCAGGCGGGGCACTCCTCCCTCACTAAGGCATCCGACCCGTCTAATTTCCAGCAGCCCATTCGCCTCCTTCCTCCTCCCACCCTTACTTCGCAGGTGGGGAAGTGGCACCCGAATCAGAGGCAGCTGAGAACCAGGGACTGGGTGGGTGGAGGAGGGCCGTGTCAGCCCCCTCTCTACTGTCCCATTAATCACAGCGTCGCGGTCCAGTTGGGGATCCCGGCGCCCAGTGCCACACGCAGCCCGCGGGACAATGGGATTGTTTCTGGGGCGAGAGGCCGCCTCGGGCCGGGGCTCAGGCGGTGATGCTTCCTTCCCTCGGTCCGTCCCTCGGCACCCAACAAGCGCCTGCGGCGCCCTGGGACGGGTGGCAAAGCGGACGCGGGTGGCGCAAGGGTGGCAGGGCCTGACCGGCCTAATTCAATTAGCTGAGCGGCCGCCGCTTCTGCGCAACTCCGGGCCCGCGGGGGCTGAGCTTCGGGCAGCTGCTCTTTGTGCGCGGAGCCCATGCATATGGATACGGTCCCTCCCCCTGTGGCACGCCCCCCACTCCTGGCACCTGCGGCTCCCATCCCCGCCCCCCTTCGTAGACAGGATGACCCAGGCCTCGTCGGAAAAGTTGAGAAATTACGCGGCTGTTCGTGAGCCCAAACAGTGTAAAGGGAGGGAGCAGGAAAGGCTTGTGGAAAGGGGTGTAGCGGGTTCCTAGTGTGTGCGTACCTGTGCACGTGTGACTTGTAGGTTATGTGTGTGAAGGGAAAGGGTTTGTTTTGCATCTGTGCGAAGGGGGTGTGAGTGTGGCTGGGTGTGCCTGTGGGCACCTGGGGGCGGAAGTGTGAGGGAGGCTTTGTGAGCATCCGTTGGGGCTGCACTCAGGAATGTCTGAGTTTTGTGTGCAAGAGCGAGTGTGGGTCTGGGAGTGGGTGTGGGAGGGTGTTGTGGCTGGCACAGTGCCTGGAAAGCCCCAGGTGTTCAGTGTGCCTGCGCGAAGCCACCTGCACACACGCGCGGGTCCGTGCGCAGTCGGGTCGTGGTGTGGAACATACCACCCCGCTTCCGACCGCCGCCGCCACCGCCGCCGGCCCTGCAGCAGCTGGGTCCCCCGGGCCGCATTCGTTCTCCCCTCCACTCCGCCTGTGCTTCTCTGAGGGAGGGGGAGCTTGGAGAATTCATTTCGAACCCTAACTCCAGCCCAGCCCATTTAGTGGGAGAACGCTTCCCCAATCCACTAGGCTCACCGGACTGCCAGGCCCTCTCATCCAGCGGCCAGTGGGGGCCCGGCCAGCCGGGATACCGGTCCCCAGAACAGCCCCACCGCGGCTCGGCGGGGGCCAGTGGCTTCCCACGTACCCCTTGCGCCCCCGAAACTACCAGACTTATCCATGCCAAGATGGCCCGAGCTCCCAGAGGCGACCTCTGAGACCCCCTACTCGGCCTTCCCACGACAGCCCCGACTGAAGCCCGCTGAGAGTCGCTATTGGGGCTCGAAGGTCTCCACCCGCACTCCCACTGCGGCCAAATCTATGCTCCCTGGGGCAAGTGGCCACTGCAGGCTCTCAATGGTGGGGACAGCTCGCTCACCCTGGCTTTACTGTGGGGGCAGAGTGAGAGAACCCGCACAGCTGTGGAGGTCCAGCCCTGGATCAGGGAGGGAGTCTGGTCAGCCCCATGTGCGGCAGGCAGTAGGGTGCCTGGGAGACGGCTGGTAGTGGCCCTCGGAGACCTGGCCCCAGGCAGGCTAGTGTTCTCTCTAGCACACCCCTCTCCCACGCCCCGCTCAGGGCCTGGCTACCAAGGTGCCCTCTGCCACCAGGAATTCCTCAGACCGTGCAAGGACCTACCCAGCGGCTGAGTAAGTCCAAAAATAGAGGCTAAGGATGGGAGGCTGGGCCCTGCTGGCCCCCTGGGCCCTAAGTGGAGCTGCTCCACTGGGGCCTCCTGGTGGGAGGCCCACCTAAGGGTGCCCAAGGAGCTCTCCTGGAGCTGTCAGGGGGTGGCAGAGCTGTGGCGTCTGGCTTGCTCTGGACCATCTCCAGCACCGCTGTCCTCCCCTTTTCCTGTTTTGGAGCCCTGAGAGGAGACCTCTCAGGATATGGTGGGTCAAGAGCACCCACACTGGATGGTGGGGCCAGAGGGTCTCTGGCTCTCCTTTGGAAGGGAGTTGGCCAGAGAGAGGTCAGAGGCCCTGACTCGGTGCCCAGAGGCGATGGGGCCAACAGCTTCCCTTAATCAGAAGCTGAGAGGGGAAGCCCTAAAGGGGAGGTCCAGACTTAAGGGACCCTATTGCTCAAGCAGGCTTTGGGGTGGGGTGGGAGGAGGAGAAGGCCCTGGCTCCTAAACCAGGGGACACTAAGGTGTATCCTACATCAGAGAATCTCTGTCCCGTCCCTCCACGTTCTACCCTCCACGGATGGGAAATGTGTGCCTGTCTTTTCCTGTTGGGGAGGCCCTCATTCCCTGGTCCCTCTCACTGTAAGGATCGGGTGGGGGTACCTGGGGCTGGCCCTGTACAACCCCTGTTGCCCCCTCCCAGGCCCGATGAATCGCTGAGTCGTATGACTGGAACCAGCCTGACCTGCTCACTCCCTCCTTCCCCGACCTAGGCTCCTGGAGACAAGCACCCCCACCCCAGGGCTCTGGACAGGTGGGGTCCCCTTTACTGGGTCTCTAAGTCCTGAAGTCATAGGCTGTGCCTGCCTCCTCCACGGAAGGAGGAACGCCCTGCCCCTGTACTGAAGCAGGTGGGCAGGAATCCAGGCCTGAGTGGTCCCACCATGGACCGCTTCGTGTGACATGTCCCCTACCTATTCTCCGCCTGCTCCACCCTTTGCCTACCAAATACCTCCTGGGCAAACCCCATCTCCCACCTCCACACGCACAGGCCCACACGCGGCTGTTTTCCTGACAACCACAATGGAAACTAAGACACTCCTCGCACAGCTGCACGCCCACCATCAGCAGCACACACCATTATTGCAGTCACTCTTTCGCACACCAGTCAAGGGACACCCTCACACCGGCGTGCACGTGTCCACTACGGAGGAACAGTTGTAGAGACACACAATCACCCTGTCACAGAAAACACGCATTCACCTGCATTCTCCCTGGCACACACGTCCTTACACAGACAGATCCGGTTGTAAAACAGACGGAGACCCCCTCTCCCCCCACACTCCCACCGACATGCCTCTTGTTTGTGGTTGTGCCCAACAGCCTAACACTGATACATAATGGACGCTCAGTACATATTTGGGTAAAAACATAAGAAACAGATTTTTTAAATTATTCCTTGAAGACAAGCACAGCTGCCCTCACCGTCAGGCACACTTCCACATGCAGCCCCCCCATGGACATACGGCCCCACAAACACGGAGTAATTAAGTTATCATGCACACCCCTGAGCTAAAGGACAACCCCTGGCGCAGGGGTCTCTCCCAGAGGGGGAAGGGAGCAATGTGGGATCCAGAGGGGCCTCCCCCTGTGGATGAGCCCTCCCTCTTCTCCTCCCCCTGCCACAGCCTCAGCCCCAGCTGCTCCTCTTTTAATTGGAGGCGCTTCTTTATTCTGCATGCCTGGTGTGTGTGTGGGGGGGGAGATGGCTGGTGCTGGAAGGGGGTGCTGTTACCAGGTGGCCTCAGGGCTGGACTCACCTAGATGTGTACAAAGATACTCCTGCAAGGCAAGGACCACATCTGTCTAGTTTGGTGTAGAGGAAGCAGCTTGTAATGCATGGAGTCAGAAAGGCAGCATTTGAGTCCCCTCTCTGTCCCTTTCCAGCTTTGAGTGCCTTGGTTTTTTCATCTGTGAAATGGAGACAACAAAAGCCACATCACTGGATGTTTGGGGGATGGGATGAGAAGGTAGCTGGAACACCACTGGTGCTTTGTGAGTTGTGCCTCCTCCCCCCTCCTCCTCTTCCCTAACAGGGGTACTCCGTAAGGCACTGGAACACAAGCTGCAATGAGTCTAAGCCCTGAGTCTCTGCCGCATTTTGGAACGCTCTGCACTGCAGCGCTGCGCTCAGGAAACACTGCTCCAGGGAGTGGTAGGGGCCAGAACCCAAGGAATGCTGGTGCACCCGTTTCACCTTCCTAGGCAGAGAGGGGACTGAGAGGGTGGCCCTGCCCTCCACCACCATCCCATTGGAAGACAAAAGCTGAGGTCGAGCTGGGCTGAAGAACCCCAGCTGTGGGGGGAGGCCGGCAGCTCTGAGAAGGGGATTGAGATAAAAGTTGATGTTAAAACTCAAATGCTGCCTTTCTGACTCCATGCATTACAAGCTGCTTCCTCTACACCAACCTCTGATAAGCAGGAGAGGTTGTTGGGAAATCCAAAAGCAATCAGGCAGGCAGGCAGGCAGGCAGGCAGCAGTGAGGGCAGGGGGAAGGCAGGAGGTCCCTGGGTTGTGGATTTGGTGAGGAGAGCAGCCTGACAGTCTCAGCTGGCCCCTAGGCGGCTATGACCTCTGCCAAACTTGGACTAGAGCAGCAAGGGTGAGGTCTCCTCCCAGATTCCCTGGACAACTGGTGACAGAAGTGAGGCATTCAAGAGGTGATTGAGGTGCATGCCCGAAGGGTTGGAACAGGCAGGGTTGAGAAGGTGCCTTAGGAGGGCAGAGAGGGAGGATGGGGGAGGGGGTTGGGAACACTCAAGGGGTTTCAGGCATGGGCCAGAGAGTGACAAACGCAAGTTGTTTTGAGGATAACCTAGAAAAACAAGGTTTTAATTGCAGCAGGTAGAACTGTGGTTAGGCACAAATGTGACTTCTTGACTGAAAGGAGGAAGGCGGAGCAAGGCAGCTGGGACCCAGCCTCAAAGGATGCTGAAGGGCCTCTCCCCATCCTTCTCGCCCTCGACAGGAAAACCAGTTCAGATTTTGGGATCCCAGCATGATCCTCTGCTGTCTGTGGGACTTTGGGCAACTTTGTTCATCTTACTGAGTCTTGGGTTTTGTTTCCTCTTTTTTAAAAATGAGATCCAATTCATGAACCACAATGTCAGCCCTTTAAATCACACAGCAAGTGGCTTTTAATATCTTCACAAAGTTGTGCAACCATCTAACTCCAGAATATTTTCATCTCTCCAAATAGAAACTTTGTGTTTATTTGTAGTCACTTCCCAGCCCCCCTCCCCTCCAGCTCCTGGCAACCACTCATCTACTTTCTGTCTCTACAGGTTTGTCTATTCTGGATGGTTTATATAAATGAAATTATATACTATGCCACTTTTTGTGCCTGGCTTCTTTCACTCAGCGTGGAGGGAGGCATGCTTTCTAGGTTCTTTCATGTTGTCATGTGAACCAGGACTTCCTTTTTATTCCTTTTTATGGCTGAATAATATTTCATTGTATGGAGATACCACATTTTATTTATCCATTCATCAAAATTCCTCAATTTTTTTTTTTTTTTTTTACTTTTTGGCCATCATGAGTAATATGGCTATGAACATTCATTTTCTTAATTATTTTAAAATGGGGATGTTTCTATTAATTTCACAGGGTTTGGGGTCTTAAAGGAGATCAGTGTGGTGCGGTGCCTGGTACACAGTAGTTTCTCAGTAAAACACTTATGTCTGTCTCTTCTTCAGTTCTTTCAACATAAGAGGCAGGAAAGAGTGGTTTTCAGGTTCAAATAACTTCTGAAGAAGGTTATGGAACCTCCTGAATTGGGTGGGTGGAGAGGTGAGAACTGGCAAGGGAGTGGGGTTCTCTCCTCACGTCTCTGTTTAGTGTTTAAAACAACCACATGTGGCTTTATATTGAATGGGCCCCTGTCCACCTGCCTGGAGCCCAGACAGAGTTTTCCTTATGGAGATGCCCTTCCAACCAGCAGCCAGGTGTCCAGGGTAACTCATAAAAGCAAGCGGAATCCAGGCCCACCATCTTGACCAAGTCACGTAGCCTCTCTGAGATTTGATTTCTTTGTATCTATAAAATAGAGATAATACTCATCTCAAAGAGTTAGTGTAGGGTTTATAGTGTTCTCCATAACACTTGTTATAATCTGCCTTATTATATTTGCTTCTTTACATCCCCCCTCTGGAATTTGAGCTCCACAAGGGCAGGAACTTTGTTCTGTTCACTGCCCTTTTCTCAATGCCAAGAACCATGCCTGAGCTCTGGCTGGGTAGCTCAGTTGGTTATAGCATTGTCCTGATATGCCAAGGTTGCAGGTTCGATCCTTGGTCAGGGCACATACAAGAGTCAACCAGTGAATGCATTAGTAAGTGGAACAACAAATATCAATGTTTTTTCTCTCTAAAATGAATAAATTTTAAACACCATGCCTGATGTATAGTAGGTGCTCAAATAAACTTGTTGAATAAGGAGGTTTACTAATTTATTATTCATTCAAAGTGGTTTGGGGCTATACTCCACAGGGAGGAACAGAGATGAGTAAGTCATTTCTTGCCTCCAAGGAGATCTCTTCAGGTGGAATAACAGATGTGGCCAAAGCAAATGCTGCATTGCGATGAGAGCTGATGAGTAGACTGCGTGCCCTCCCACTCTAGCACAGTGCCTGATGGAGGGAGCACTGCTCTGAAGGCCTGCTGAATCTAGAACAGACCAGAAATAGATCCCAAGTGATCCAACCTGCACCCTTCCCAGAGTTTGGCTTCTGGGAGGGATCAAACCGTTCCCTACTGGAGAGGGGAAAGAGGGGAAGCAGAAAAGGGAGTTTCCTCCTTCTCTCCTGGGCTCTAAGCCAGTTAGCCACAGGCAAAACTTTGAAGAGGCCTAAATTTGTCCAGGATGCACTTCCCTCTTCTCGGTCCCACCATCCCCAGCCCCCACTGCCTTAAGCCCCTAGGCCTCCCTCCCAAGATTCCAAAAGTAAGAAAATAACTCCCTCCCCTCACTACAGTCCAAAGGTTTTTTGCTTGAAATAGCGCCCCCCCCCCCACCCGGCCTAGTTGCTATGTGAAAACAATCCAAATGAATTCATTCAGATACTGTGGTAACTGCTTCCTGAGACATCTGTTTATTTTAAAGGAAAGGGGTGTGTTGATGTATGGGCACCCTGGCAACAGGTCCCAAGCTAACTCCCTTGTCTGGTGCCAGCCTTCCCTTCCTCAGTTTCTCTAAACGGGCTGAGTTGGGGGTGGTTGTTGATTTTTTTCAACATATAGCCTGTTCATAGGCATGTGTTTTAAAGAAGGGCAAGCCTGAACTCACCTTCCCTGCCTCAGGGGCCTGGGCTCCATACCTGGGGAGTAGACAGTCTTCTGCTTTCTAACAAGCTGGACTTCAAGTTTGGTGTAAATCCTCTGGTTGATGGACAGGTGTTTCCCCGCTGAGCCCTTGGGGAGATTCTGCAGTAGCGCCGGGACACCTCTTCCCCAGAGGCCGGTGGGCTGGACCCCGTTGGCCCAATTCAAAGTTAGGGGGCGGCTCCTGCCTGGCTGAGAGGAGGGCTCCGACCACTGCCTCCTGGGCTCGCTCCGTCTGTCCGTCGGTCTCCGGGAATGGCCGCCTCCTGCTCTTTTTCTTTCTCCTTTTAAGTCTCTGCCTCCCCTCTTGCTGAAGTACTTCTCTGAGCCTCAGTCGCCGTCCTTCTGTCTCTGGCTCCTGCATCTGTCTCAGCTCCCGGCCTCTCACTCCTCGTCTCCGCCCCTCCCCCGCGCTGTCATTCACCCCGCTCCTCTCCGCGCACAGCCAATGGAGAGACCGGGTCGGAACGGCAAGGCTCGCTCGCACCGGGCTTTTTCGCCCGGTGATTGATGTCCCAGAGTCAACAGCGAGCGAGCAGCCGGAGAGGGGAAGGAGCAGCAGGAGAGGAGTAGAATACGTCGCCCCCTCTCCCCTTCCCCTCCCCCTACTTTAGCCCTTCTGCGCACTTCGCCTCCAAGTCTCCGCGCAGCCAGGAGCAGCTCCCGCCTTCGCGCCCCTGCGCCCCTGCGCTCTGCCCCCAGAGCGAAACACAGCGAGCCCCGCCGCCCAGGCCCCCCCGCGGGGCCGGGGCCCGGGGCCAGCATGGATCACCTGGGTCCGCACCATCTCCACCCGGGCCACGCGGAGCCCATCAGCTTCGGCATCGACCAGATCCTCAACAGCCCGGACCAGAGCGGCTGTATGGGTCCAAACTCACGCCTCCAGGACGGAGAATACGGCCTTGGCTGTTTGGTCGGAGGCGCCTACCCTTACGGCGGCGGGGGACCGGTGGCCGGAGCTGGGGCTGGGGGCACGGGGGCCTATGGAGCAGGCGGCCCGAGCGGTCCTGGTGGCCCGGCTGGCGGCGGGGGCGGCGCCTGCAGCATGGGCCCGCTGGCCGGCTCCTACAACGTGAACATGGCCTTGGCGGGCGGCCCGGGTCCGGGCGGCGGCGGCGGCGGCGGCGGCGGCGGAGGGGCTCTGAGCGCTGCGGGGGTGATTCGGGTGCCCGCGCACAGGCCACTAGCTGGAGCAGTGGCCCACCCACAGCCTCTGGCTACCGGCTTGCCAACGGTGCCCTCCGTGCCTGCGGTGCCGGGCGTCAACAACCTCACCGGCCTCACCTTTCCCTGGATGGAGAGTAACCGCAGATACACAAAGGACAGGTTCACAGGTGAGTCCGGCCTGGGCGCGCCCCGCCTGGCCGCGGCCCCGGCTCTGCGCTCCCTCTTCCTGCCCCCACCCCACGTGGCTTCCCGCTGCCCCCTTTGCGCGCCTAGTCGCCCAGCTCCTCTTGGTGCTTCCTCCAAATTTAGCAGCCTGCCACCTATCTATGCTCAAGGAATCGCCATGCTGGAAGAGTTCTCCCAGCCTGGGCTCTTCTGCGTCTCTTTCGCAGGACCCATGGTCTGCGAAGCGCGCCCTGATCCCCTCTCGGAGTTCCTGGGACGGGTTAGGCGGAGGGAAGGGGGATGTAGCTTTGGGACTACATTCCGCCCGCATTTGGGGCTCAGGAATCTCAGAGAAGGGGCGCGATGTGAACAAACTACTTCTTCCGTCCTGACATTCTCCGGCCGAAGCAGCGAGCCCGAGGATCGGACGCAAGGAAAGAGCAGGTTCCCCACCTCCTGCCCGCCCCCCAGCGCACACACACACACACACACACACACACACACACTCACACATTCCAAGCGCCAGTGTCTATTGCGCTGCCTGTCCGGCAGAGGCCAAGAGCCCCAGTGAAGCGGCAGAGCTGGTGGGCACTTCTCCGACTGCAGGCTTCGTCCGGGTCGGTGGCGGCCTGAGGCTAAGCCGCCCGCTTCATTTTCGTTCTGTCCCGGCTTGGAGTCCTCCCCGCACCCAGTACCCTGGGCCCTACGGCGTAATTAGTGTACTGGCCAGGTCCACGATCGATTGGCCACCTAAGTACTACTCCTGGGACGATTACGTGTTCGGCGGCGCCGGCTGCCGCACTCTCCCGTGCCTGCTCCGCGCCTTCCTCCGCTCGCCCCGGCTCCCTCCGCTCCCGCTTCCGCTCTCAGCACTCAGCCCCCGCTCCTGCGCCGGCCCTTTTCCTCCGGCTTCCCTTCCCGCTTCCCTTGGCGTTCCCTGGATCCTAGAACACCACCCTCCCGCCGGGCCAGGCCCCCAGCCCGCTGGGAAGCAGCCACGGGTTGAGTCAGGGTTCCGGACCAGGCCTCAGGGAGAGGAAGCAGGAGGAACAGGCCGGGACTCCCGTGGGGCTCGGCCTCCAGTGTCCGACTGTGAAAGGGGGACAGGCAGCTTAGGGCGAGACCCTAGGCCAGACGACCCCGAGGCACCGCAGGTCCCCTGCTCCAACCGTGGAACCGTGGCTCACACTCTGGGTCCGTGGCAAAAGTTTAGGAGGGGGTGCCCAGAGGCACAACAGCCGTTCCACTTTGGACCTCCGGGAAGGGCCCTGTGCCCAAGGGGCTCCACTGCCCCCGCCCAAAGTTTTCTCAGGTCTGGGGAGTCGGGGCCTGGTGCCCATCCCCCCAACCCCAGGCCAGGCCAGTCCTGAAGGACTCTGATGGAACTCCCAGCCTGGAACTCACTGGTCCTGGGGCTGGTGAAAGCCGCTGCACCCAGGGCCTACCTAGAGGCGCCACAACCCATCGAATCCTCCTCAGGCCTAAAGAAGGTCTGGAGGGAGGGTACGGCTGTTGCCTTGTGTCACCTTGTGTCGCCCCATGTCCTGTGTGTGTCTGCCTGTGTCTGTGCAGCCGTGCAGATCTATAATTTGTCACCGTTGTACCGATGGGTCTGTGTATATTGCTGCGTGATGGAGGCTCAGGTCAGCACCCAGGATCCAAGGTCTTAGCCGAGCATGGCCTCTTACTGTTGGGCAGCTTCTCTGAGGCTGGAGCCCTGGGCTGTGGAGGGCTGCGACCTTTAGCTCTCTTCAGTGAGATTGGGGAGGCGACTGTGGCGGTGTCTTGTTGGGCACACGGGAGCCCGGGGCTAGGGAGGCCTCTGTGGTGGCAGCGGCTGCGGCTTGGCGGCGAGAGGGGGTCGTTTCTCGCCCGGGGTTGGAGCTGAGAGCTTTCGGGAGGAGGATCAAGGCCCTGCTCATGGGGTTTGGCCGCTACGCTCGCTGACTCGCGGGGTGTCGGGCCTGGGACACCTCCTGACGCTCTGCCGCTTGCCTCTGCCGTCTGTCTGTCTCCCGCTCCAGTGGCCCTCTCACCCTTCACTGTAACACGCCGTATAGGTCACCCCTATCAGAACCGGACGCCCCCCAAGAAGAAGAAGCCGCGCACGTCCTTCACGCGCCTGCAGATCTGCGAGCTGGAGAAGCGCTTCCACCGTCAGAAGTACCTGGCCTCGGCCGAGCGCGCCGCCCTGGCCAAGGCGCTCAAAATGACTGACGCGCAGGTCAAAACCTGGTTCCAGAACCGGCGGACAAAGTGGAGGTGAGAGCTCGGGGCGGGCGCGGCGTGGGCGCCGCGGGCGGCGCAGTCTCGGCCCGCGCAGTCTGGGCCCGCCGCTCGAGGCTCCGGACCTCTCGGGGCCCTCACATTACCTCCGCTCTCGGTTTCCGCTCTGTTCACAGGAGCGAGCACCTCCTGCCAGGCTCGCGGGGAGTGGGAGGCTAGGAGGCCGATGACCGGGACCGGGCCGGAGAGCCCCAGGTCTGTTTTACTGGAGGCTTCCTGTTTTTCTGACCCGCACGACTAGTGCCGGTGTAGACGCGGCTGATCTTCGCGGGTGCTTGGGGAAACAGCCGGTTAGAGCAGTCTGCAGTCCGAGCTTCCTGGATCAGAGCCCTGCGGGACTTTTTGTGCAAATTCCCAATTACGAAGATGCCTCCCCTGTCCCCGAGACTAGAGACAGGATGGCCCACGCCCTGTTTCTGCGCGCCAGCCGGGATCTCTGCAGAGCGTCTGGGGCTTCAAATCACCGCCTGAGCTCTGCTGACTCCCTCCTCCCTCCCCCGCCTTAGGGCAGTGGGTTCCCCTCCCTGGAAGGGGAAAATCAATCCGCGCCGGCTGCGTCGGGGTTTTCGAGGGTCCCACTGAATCCGGGATCAATTAGGAGCAGATGGGTGTGTGTGTGTGGTGTGTGTGTGTGAGAGAGAGAGAGACAGAAAGAGAGAGATTTCCACTTCTTATGTCACACACCCACAACTACACTAATTTTCCCCATATACCTCGAATTCTGTCCTCTCTCTATCCCTCCACCTCTCTCTCTTCCCCTCTCCCGCCCTTCCTCCCACCACCTTCTCTTTCTTAAGCACAGAAAGTGTCCCACTGACACCTAGGCAGCCTTGTTCTCCGCACACACCGGCGCTTTCTCCCCGGGGCGCTCTTGCATCCCTGCACCCTCCTGTGCATCTGACCCGCAAACTCCGTACCACGCCCGCCCGGAGTTTCTCGTTAGCTCAGGCCTCAGGGGGTAGCGCGAGAGTCTGGGCTAAGGCGGCGGCGCCGGGCCGGGCGGGCCTGGGACGGGAGGAAGGAATTGGAGTTTCCTCTTTTTCTGAATGAAGGCAAGGAATCTGCCCGGGATTCCGCCGTGGTGGCCACAAAGGAAGCCACTGCTCCGCGAGTCTGCTGCCCTCCCCTCCCCACATTCCTGCCGCCTGGGAAGGGGTGGAGGACCAGCTTCAGACCTCTGGAAAGCTGGTTAAAGAGGAGTAAGGGCTAGCTGGGTAGGGGAGACACTGGTGTTCTCAAGGCCCACCCAGGGCTGTGACTAGGGGAGGGGAGAGAGCCAGGCAAGCCCCCTGGTGGGGGGGGGGTCGGAGGAAGACGGAGCTGCGGGCAAAGAGAGAAACGGAAATACAAACGGGCAGCGAACATAGGTAGCCCGCCCCGGGGAGAAGAGGAAACCAGGCAGCCCAACGAAGTGTTGTATATAAAAAAGGAAACCGATGGAGGATTAAGACCTCCGTTTTCGTTTCAAACAAATTCCCATGATTTTCAAAGAGCCAAACGGTGGGGGTGAGAGAAAACAGGAGATAAAGACGTCGACCCCGAAGGAGGAGAAGGAGTCAGGCAGTTTAAAGGGCAGACAAGAAGGGGACGAGGAGAGCCAGGGAGACACAGCAAAAAGCAAGAAGGGGCGGCGCGAAGGAGGCCGGCGGCAGTCGCTGGGAGAGGCCCTCGCTGGCTTAGCGCGGCTTCATCGATCGCCTACAAATTGCTTCTGGAGGCCCCGGGGACTCCCATTAGGTCTGTCCACCTTAGAGACAGACGTTTGATCTCAGTTGACGGGGTGGAGGGGAGGCATTAAATGGAATAAGTGAGCCATCGCCTCCCTGGACCGACCGCCTTGGTGGAGAAAGCAGACCGGTCGGGCGGTAGTCTAGGCAGGGCACAGGGCTCAGCGCAGGAGGTCGAAGCCTGGGAAGCGTTTGCAGAGAAAAGGGGAGGAAGAGAGGTCAGGCGGGGCAGCTGGTGTCCGCCGACCTCTGCCTCTGCCCTGGCCTGGTGGGGAAGGGGGTGTCTGGTCGTCCTCAGGGTTGGGAGAGGCGAGATGCCATCCTGCCCTCGGCCACGCCGCCCTTCGAGGGTGGCGTGCAGGCGCCGCGCAGACCAGGAGCCCCAGCTGCTTGCCTATCGGATTTTCCCACAGCCTCCCCGATATAGCGCCATTCCCTCTGCTCTTGGGGTTACCAGTCTTTGTCGGAGTCAGGGCCTTCAGGATACGGGCATGCTTTAGAGGGGCCCAAGCTGGAGCTGGGCGCTGCCCAGGGGAGCAGTGCTCGCTCAGGCTCTCTCTCGGGATGGCGCCGAAGCGTGGGTAACGGCTTGTCCCCGGTGCAGGAGGCAGACCGCGGAGGAGCGCGAGGCCGAGAGGCAGCAGGCGAACCGCATCCTCCTGCAGCTGCAGCAAGAGGCCTTCCAGAAGAGCCTGGCGCAGCCGCTGCCTGCGGACCCGCTCTGCGTGCACAACTCGTCGCTCTTCGCCCTGCAGAACCTGCAGCCGTGGTCTGACGACTCGACCAAGATCACCAGCGTCACGTCGGTGGCGTCGGCCTGCGAGTGATTCTGCCCATTCCACTCCGGAGACCCCGGCCCAGCCAAGGGGTCGCCGCCACGCCCTGAGAGCCGGGACCGTCTTCGACTCCACCGGCCTCAGACTGCGCGTGGGAGGGGAACGCTGCGCCCCCCGCGGGGGTCTGCGTGCGCGCGGAAACTTCTCTCTTCGGTGGAAGAGGAGAGAAAAAGCACAGAGGACAAGGACAGGTGGCCTCCTCCCAAACTCCCAGGCGGTCCTGCGCCGGCTAGAACTGTTCGGAGTCGGTCTCAGTTGCGTCTGTTTTATTTTATTCTGATTTTTAACGCGGGACTGATTGAGAGAGGCAGCGGAAGAGGAGCTTCTGGGGTCCCCTGAGGACAGCATGGACTGTCATTCGAACATCGCTCTGTGTCCCACTCCTCATCACACACTGACACCCATGGGCCCACACAGAAATGATTTCACTGTCCCTCGTGGTGTCACCCCAGAGGCACGCACAGGGGACCTATGGCAGAGTGTCATGCACACACAGGGCCATAGCCTTCTTACCCTTGGTCCTCAGTGTCTGACCTAGGCCAGGAGTGATCTGGACTCATTCTGAACAGCATTCCGAACAGCACTTCTCATAAACACAAGGCCACGGCCACACTGTGACATGCCATCCCACACACAACAGCCATCACAGCATCGCTTGGCCGGCCAGACCTCCAGCACCCCTCCTAGCCACACCAGGTACGCACAGTCAGGTTTTCACACGAACTCAGCCTATTTCTCCAGATCCTGTTCATGGGGGGGAGTTTAAGTTATGCACTTATAAGGTGTTTTCTGTGTAACCATTTTATAAAGTGCTTGTGTAATTTATGTGAAAAAAATAAAACCCTCCGGATCCGGAGTTTGGGCTGCCTGCTCCTTGCTGAGCCCAGCACCTTGCAGTTACTTGGGTTTGGTGTGAGCTGGTGCCACCACGGCAGCCACTGGTGCCTGAGCTTGAAGGACATCTGGGGGCCGGGACCAGCAGACCCTGGAGAGGGGAAGAAGGGGAACAGAGAGAAGGCAGAGCGGAGGAAAGGAGGGACGGCGAGGCTCTCCTGGGGCAGCTAGCGTTGGAGAGGATGTAGTGTCTCTGAGTGTGAGACTTGTGTGCGTGCATCGTGTGTGTGCAACGGTGTGGGCGATGAGAATGTTACCGACAGTGAATATCTGTAATAGTGTGTAATTGTGTTTGCAATTATTGGTGTGCTTGTTTCTGCTTAAGTTGCAAATCGAAACTATCAGTATCCACTCAAACTTCTCTGTGTGTGTGTAACCACGTGTAAGTGGGGCTGAGTTTGGGGGGTAAGTGTGTGACCACCCACCCGTATCTGTGATTGTGTGTGAATCATGGTAGTGTTTGTGAGAGTACATGTTGGTTTCTCCTTGTGCATCTGTTTCACATTAATGTGTGAATGTTTGTGATTGGGTGTCATCTGTAATTATGTGAGTGTAATTGAGTGGGAGGTGTAATCACTCGTGAGATGTGCATTTTACTCATGCGTGACAGTATCTATGTATTTGGGGAAATGAATTCGTGGGGAGTGGGGATCACTGTGGGTGACTGTTCCTGCCAGTGAGCATGTGTGAGTGGGTGTAATTGTGCGCTGGTGGTGTACAAGGTAGTGGGAGTCTCAGGTAGGGTGTGCAGATGCATTGTGGGGGTACTGACATCTGCTCGCAGCTCTGGACTTCTAGGCCCTTACCCAGCAAGCTGCAGACACTGGGGCACTGAGTCAGTAGGGGGCCAGGATCCGCTGTGGTGCTCTAAATGGGCCTTCACGGCTCCCAGCACCGGCATGCCCTAGGAGGGATTGCCAGCCTGCCCTAGGTGGGGTCTGAATAAGAGACTTCTCAAGAACATTCAGAGAAGCCCCAGACCACTCCAGCCAGGACACAACACTTTCCATAATACTGGTCCCCGCCCCTCCACACACACACACTAGACCAGTCTCAGGTCCACCAAAGTGACCGGGGCCTGCATTTGTGCAAGGAGCTAGGTGGTGAGGAGCTGGGGAACATGCCATCCTGGGGGAGTAGAGAGAGGAGGTAGGGGGCTCTTTCTTTGGGATGGGAGAGTGAGAAAGCTTTGTGTCTAGAAACGAGAGGTGAAAGGTGTGGGGGACTTGTTTGTGCGTGCAGAGCTGTGTGCAGTGGGACTGGGGTCAGGGAGCCACTGTCCCTCATCCCTGGCCAAGCTGCCATCCTGGACATGCGGTAGGAAATTGGGACAAAACGCAGCAACCTCCCACCCAAGGAAGCCCAAGGGGAACTTTGGCTGTGCGGGGAGTGGGCAGTGCCCCTTCATCCCTCACCTGCGGCCCCCTTGGCGCTGGCTCTCTTCAAGAGAATTTCTGGCCTAAAAATCATAGGTCAGCCTCCTGTCCCCACTGCCCCAAACCCACGGGGTGTCCAAGACCAGGCCCTGACAGACTCTGTGGCTGGTTGTGGGGAGCAGTTCCTGACCACAGTGCAGGGACTGCAGCGTTTCTCAAGCCTGCTGTGGCTGCAGCGCCCAGTACCTGGCTGAGCAAAATCCGGGAACTGCCTCCTGGAACCATAGAGTCCGTCTCCTTCTGCCTGGGCAGGTCTGGCTGTCTCCTCCCCTTTCACCAGTCCTGGAGTTTCTCAGCCCGCACTCTTCATTTGGTGAAGTGTCTTCCATTTTTGGTCTCTAAGACTCACACCTTCAGTGTCTCCAGGCTGCAGGAGTCCAGAGCCGCAGGACCGCAGGGAGACTGGGGCCTCCCCGGCCCCTGGAACAGCCGCCTCCAAGAAGCTGCTGCGTCTGGAGGCTCCTGGATATTTTTTGGCCTCAGACTGCCCAGCTGAGGAGCCGAAGTGGGAATCGGGAGCGGCTGCCCAGCCCAAACACAAACCCACAAACCGGGTTCTTCACCACTACCCTTTCTCCCCCTCTTACAAGACAAACGCAACCAAAATTAGGCATAAGGCACCTCCTCTCCAAAATACCGCCTACCTCCCAGCTTTACAAACAGCTAGGGTTCACACTCACGTCCAGCCGGCGAGTGCCCGCTCAGCCCGGCTGCTCTCGGCTCCCGTCCAGCTCGTCGGCGTTTCGCGGGGAAGTGGGCACCCTGCATACCAGCACCGCGAGCGCTGCTCCCCCCTCCCCGCCCCGCCTCACGCCTAATGCGGGTGCGGGTGGCCACCTGGCTGCCCCAACCAGCTACTCGGACCTCCCGCGCCTGCTCCCAGAGCTCGCTGGTGGCCGGGGTGGCGCGCTCTCCCGGGACCCCTCCCACATGCACATGCCCTGGAGCGATGCGTCCGGGAGGTACCAGACCCCGGGGGCACTGAGGCTCTTGGCGCTGATGAACCGTGCAAGACTATTCACTCTTGGCCATGAATTCGTTGGGACAAAATCCTGGCGAATCCCGCGTCAGCCGAGGGCCGTGGCTGCCGGGAAAGGCCAGGCTGGCGGCGGGGCCTACAGCCTGGTTCTTGGGGGGGCAGAACCAAGACGGGAGGGCGCCGCGAAGGTCACAGGCAGGACCAACTATCCGCAGCAGAAATTTCACAACTCCCGGCCTGCCAGGGGCCTGCTGGAAATGGTTGGTCTCTCTGTTCAAAAATAGAAAAGGAATTATCCGAATAATTGTGTGTAGAGTTGCGGGAAAAGAAGAGAAATTAACGAACCTGCCTGGACAGAAAGGCCCGCTTCCTTCCCTGTCTTGAGTGAGCCCTGAGCATCCAGCCGGATGGCTCAGTGGGGGCCCAGAAACCCTTGCAGGGCGGGGGTCCTAGAAGTCCAGGCTCTGCCTCCGGTGGCACAGAGCGACACAGAGAATCTGGCTCAACCTGTTAACTATAATAATGGCTTTGTGCAGCAGGATCTGTGCTTGGGGGCTGTGTGGGCATGGCCTGAGCTCCACCTGGTAATGCTCCCGCTGCAGTGCCGAGAGCGCTGTTTGCCCCGTGCCAGGACTTGGATGGGAATCCTGTTTGTGGTGTAAGTGACTTGCAGGCGGTCGAAGTAGGTTCCAGGCGCAGAGCTGGAGCAGCTGAGAATCAGCGGCCATGCTGGGGAAGGGGGACTTGTGGCCCCAGAGCTGCCCTGAGGGCCCCTCAGGCCAGAGGTGGGAGGAGACCCCCTCCCTCATGCTCTGCTCCTCCTGCTCCCCTTACATCCACCTTCACACACTATTCACTCCCACACAGCCCGCAGCATCAGGGTCCTGCTCCGAAGCAGCAAATTCCCATCCTAGGCCCTCCCTAATCAGCTCAGAGTTTGGAGCCGCAGCCAGGCTGCTGCCTGGGCAACGAACAGGAGCTGCCTGGGCTTTTCCCCAATGGCACGAATTCACTGCCCGATACTGGCTGGTGAGGCCCCTGGCACCACTCCTCTGCACCCACGCCTGGATCCCTCACTCCAGGGAGTCCGGTCCGGGGCCTGACTGGGCAGTGGGGAGGGCTGGTGCCCATTTGGATTTCCAAGGAGCTCAGAGCAGACTCTGAAGATGGTGCCTTCCGTGGATGGGAAAGGGATAGGAATCAGTGAAGGGAGCCATGGGTATCCATGTTGTGTTGGGTGGGTATAAACTCACATCCCCTCATTCACAGCCTACATTGGGTACAGCCTCACATAGCTCCTTCTCCTGTGCATGGGGCGTGCCGCGATACTCAAGGGGAGCCACAGGTGTGCGGTGCTAGGTGCACGAGTGCGCACACAATCTCCACTGCTGGCATTCACAGCTACTCTCACAAGCTTACCCCCTCAGGGCCCCACCAAGCTCCGACTGGTGGTTATCCTGCGGCCACCCCGCCACGGGGCATCCCTTCTCTTCCTTTTCTCCCCTCCTCTCCAGCCGGGAGGAAGGAGGGACTAACTCGACTGCCAGTCATCTGGGAGCGGGGATTTTCTAGGCCCGTGCTTTAACTTCCAGCTCTGCAACTCTGGTGGCCACCGCCCCCCACCACCCATGAGCTGGAGACTGAGCTTGGGGGCCACAGACCGCCCTGGATTCTGGCCAAGGTCCCTAACATGGCCCAGAGGTCCAGCAGTCGCCTCTGCCTCCTCAAGCCTACGGAAACCCAGGTCTCCTTGTGTGTTCCAGAAGGGCTTGGGGATTCGAGGCCCCCAATGCTAAGTGTCGCCCTAAGGAGGAGGCTGTTTCTGCCCCCTCACGTTTTCCGCCCTGATGTCCCAGAGCCTGTGTATCTTCGGTTTCTGCGGGAGGAGTCTCCAAACTCAATAGCTGGAGGCGGTGGCAGTGACTCAATCTTCTAAAGTGGGAGCCAGACTTTGGGCCTCAACGCAGAAATGCAGGACAAGTGAGTTCCGGGCGCCCTCTAGGGGCCTCGCGGTGAGATGAGACTGGCCCCAAAGCCCTGGGATTTGGGGTCTGAGGGACCTTAGGGACAGCAGGGTGTACTCGGCCCGGGTGGAAAGTAATAATGATAGTAATATTAATAAACAACATTACTGAGCGTTTTCTTTGTTCCAGGCACTGCACTAGGTTTTAAAAGTACTCTATGTACCTGACAACCGCCCTGTGAGGTGGGCCGCATTTCCATCCCACTTTACAGACAAGGAAAACAGAAGTCCACAGCCACTTGCCTAAGAGCATCCAGCTGACAAGAGGTGAGGATCAGCATTCCCACTCAGGGTCTAACCCTAGAACTAGGGCCCTTGGGAGAGATGTGATGGATTTGGGGAGGCCTCAGGTTGAGACCCCACCAGCCCCCTCAAGGGATGTCTGTTTGTGGAGGGAGCTCTTAGTTCAGGGCCCCACTGGGAGTTTGCTCCCTAGGACTCTGTAAAAAATGCTTCCAAACTACCGGGCCCCTTCTGGCTCTGCCTGTCCCCTCGCCCCACTTTCCAAGACCATCCCTGAAGCACTGCCAGGCCTATGACACCGCCGCCTCCTCCACGTCGGTCCAGCACCCACCCTCTGGGCCTTCCTGGCCTCAGCTTGCCTGCTTCTGGGATGGAGGGGGGCTCTGTGCACTTCTACCCTGCTTCTCCCTCTTCTGGGTTAGCAGGCTGAGAGGGCCCAAACAAGCAGAAAGTCAAAAATAATAGCAATGAATCACACCTTATTAGACAAAGGGATGGAGAACCAGGAAGGGAAATCCTTTCTTTCCTTTTCCATCTGCTCTGTGCAAAGCCTGTAGCTGGGGAGGCTGCTCTGGGCTGGAGAACGGTGACTGCTGGGATGGGTACAAGCGTGCAGTCTGCAGGGGCATTATGTTTATTACGTTGATCTTTTAGGCAGCAAGGATCAGCCGGAATATGAAAAGAGAGCTCGGCCTTCCTGTCTTCCTGCCTCCTCCAGAGTGGTAGAGGAAGAGGAGGAGGTGGCCAGGTGGCCCAGGGAAGGCTCCTGTATGTATGACGTAAGATGTACTCATTCATATACTGTATACATGTCCCCTGACATTGTCTTAAACATTAACGTGTGGAAGGAACGCTTGTTAAAATGCAGATTCTCATTCATTGTGTCTGGGCTGGGGCCTGAGTTTCCAAATTTAGAACAAGCCTTCTGTGGTGCTGATGCTCGTTAAGGATCAAGGTCTTAGACTACCACCCTGTGTCTGCGGTGCAATCCTGGATTCTCAAACTTACAGGTCACATATGGCTTGCAGTGTTATTTTATTTGCCCTAGAGTATTTTTTCCATTTTATTTACAGAAATGAAAAATATAGACACAATCAGTACCCCTTTGATGTGGTTCTGACAGTTCACTCTCTAGTGAGCCCCTCACCCCTCCCTGGTCTCTTATGCCCTGCTCCTCCCCGTTACCCGTGGGGCCCCTCAAGTCTCCCATTTCCTCTCCTTCTGCACCTGTCCGTCTTTCGAAAGTCCTCTTTCACTCCCAGGTGACTGCTGAGGGGGCTTTGAACGCCAGCCCAAGTTCGGAGCTCAGTTTCTGTGCTTCCTAATCTCCAGAAAGTTCATTAAATTTTAGGAGCCTGCACTTTCATTGCCCAAATTATAGGGCCAATCCTTGCTCAGATTACTGAAGGGCTGAAAGAGATAACGCAGGTAGAAGTTCTCGGCTCTCTTCAGGTGCTCCAGGAAAAGCTGGGGAGGCCCCAACGTGGCTCCACCTGGCTTTTCCACCCCGCGGGGAGCGGGGAGGGGGGCGCTGTATTGGGAGAATCCTATAATCTTCAGGGGCCTGCTCTTCCCACCTCATTCCTAGACCCTTGGTTTTCCAGGGAAAGTCAACGGTGGCTGTCATCACTGGGAGTTTTTCCCCCACAGCACTGCAAAGGGAGGTTCATTGTGTGTTTCGGTGGTGCACTTCCCGCCCCTCCTTGGAGCGACTGGCGGATTAGCAAGTCCCTGCTTTCACAGGTGCCCAGCTGTCCACCCAGCAGGCGGGCAGAAAGCTGATAGAGACCCAGTGGGGATGGGTGGTGACTCAAGGGAGGAAACCTCCATGAGGATACACCCAGCCCTAGAGGGCTGCAGGCACAGGGTGGGACGGGGCTGATGCAGAGTGGCGAGTCCCCCTGCCCCCAACACGCACACGCTCCACACCTCCTGGCATGCTCACAGGAGCACGCTGTGGCTCTGTCTCTCTCAGACTCCCGAGCTGGTTCTCAGGCTGCCCATGCGTCCGCGTCCACACAAGGGATCAGTCCTGCTGCACGTCTACTCATTTACCCCGCATTCCCTGGACATCTGTAGCTTACACATCGGCTGCTGTCCCCAGAGCTCACCCCCATGTTTGCCTCCAGTCCAGGGAAATGTAGGATCACTTGCATTCACTCACTTGTTCCGAGGTGTGAGACCTCACACAGACTGGGAGGCCAACCCCCAAGTTTACAGAAAAACTCTTAGGGGGCTTCACTGGCACCCTCTCACCAGTTCACTTGCTTTCAAGGGAGAACCACATTCTGCACATCGGCACGCTTGTTTAGGACCCCGGCTTTGAGCTCACAGACGCATGAGTTCGTACTCTGGAACCCATTTCGTAGACACAAGCTTCTCTCCCTTTCCGGAACATCTCAGGCCAGAAATTGGGTTCTTTCTGGTCTGTGCCAAGGTGGCTGGATACAGCCCTGGACAGATTCTGCAGGGGATTGGGCAGAAGGAAAAGGAGGGGACAGTTATTAACTCCACAGCAGCCCCAAGTCAGATCTGCGTCCTCACCACGGCAGAATGAGGTGCCCAGCGCTCCTCTGCGCACAGCGTCGGTGGGACCCAAGGGCGCCTCACAGCGGATCTACAGCGCCGCTGCAACACGAGCCCCCCTAGACCGATGGGAGAGGCTTCTGGCGCAGAGAAAGTGGCGGGGGGGGGGCGGGGGGTTGCGGCGGGGAGGCGGTGATGCGTGAGAGATGTTTCTGGACCCAGGTGGAGAGGGGGTGGGTGGGGGGTGGGACGTTGGCTGAAGCAGCAGATCACGGGAAGGCCGGGGGCCTTCGGTGCACCAATTGAGCAGAACCCTCTGTTTAAAGAAGGCCCCCTAGAAATCCCCGAGCCTTCTGGGGTGGGTTCCACCGTCCACCCCACACTGCAGTCCAGCGTCCTCCCTTGTCATGGGGTGTCACCGCCAGTTAACAGGAGTTCGCAGAGCTCCAGTAAGCCCCACACCCGCAGCGCCCACCGGCGCGAACAAAGGGGCACCTTCGTGGAGCTGCCCCTTGGTGCGCGGGAGACAGCCCAGGGCATCCTCAAGCCTGTGTCCAGGTCCAGAGTTCCGCTAAAAGCTCTGTAGGGACGGTTAGTGAACGACTCGGGAGCGCCCCAGGTGCCCAGCCCACCAGCCGCAGGGAGTGTCAGGCCAGCAGCAGGGCACCCTCGGAGGCAGGATATACCAGGCTGGAATTCGCCAGAAATGCGAAAACGTTGACAAACAGGCTCTCACTTTGAAGCCCGGCCCCGCCAGCATCCGGAATTTGCAATATAAACAGGTTCCCAGAGAGAAGGGACATCTTGCACCTCTGCCCCTCAAACCTGGTCTTTTGGGTGTGTCGAGGGGCGGGGTGGCCTGGAAGAAAATGCAGCCTGTGTCCACCCCTTGGATCTGACCAGTCCGTAAATTGGAGCCTCCAACCAGCTCGGACCCGGACTCCACGGGCCCTGGGTGGTGCAGTGCGGTCCTGGCTGCACGGCTGCTACACAGGCTGGAGAATTCAGCAAACGAGGCCGGTTCTTGGCGGTGGGCCGCTCTCTCCACTGCGTGTGCCTGAGTGCGCCGAGCTGCAAGGGAAATCTAGCCACCTTGCTCTGTCCTGGGCTGTGGAGGGCAGTCTGAGAGGCCATGCCCTTGGCCTTGGCAGAGAAGGGCTTTCCTTTTATCCCTGCGCTCCAGGGACACAGGTCCAAGGCAGCTTGGGCTCAGCGAGATTTACCATCGAGTTCTGTGAGCTTCATCCCTTCCTGGGAACCAGGCCAGGCAGGAAAATGAGCAGGGGCCCCGCTTACTCCCTCCCGCCCTTCAGGATCCGGGACTGTCTCCGCCTCCAGAAATTGTGGGAAATGGGTTACTATGCAGATCGCAGGGGCGGGGAAGGGGGGGCGCTGCCCTAATTTAGGGAACGCCCCGGCCGCGTATTAGCTCCTGGGGGTTTCCGAGGCAACGACTCGCGAGAGCAGAGCTCAGCCAGCCCTGACCTGGAACCATGCCTCGCTCGGAATCCGGACCCAGCAGCAGAAAGGTAAACGCTTGGAAACCCGTGGGAAGGGCAGGACCCTTTGAGTCGATCCTTCTCGTGGCCAGGAGAAGTAGGTCGCAGAATTCCAAGGCGAGAACTTCCCCAGGACCCTCGGGTGTACATGAGCACCACTCTAAGCCTCCTCTCCAGTCCTACTGCGTCCTGGCCCCGTGAGGCTCCAGGAGGAGCCAGGGAGGGCATTGCTTCAATGTAGAGACGACATCCCCAAGGGGGCATCTGTGGAATCAGCCAGCTTTACTCCCACCCCCCTCCCCCGCAATGAGCTGTCCCGGCACACGACGGCATCCACGAAGGATCACAGCAAGGGCGAGGCTGAGAGGAGAGTTCAGGTGCTGTGACCTTTTGTTGGGGAGAAAGCACCGAGGCTCCTGTGTGGCCGGAAGCTCCCTTGTGGCTGCTCTACGTTCATCACAGTGAGCGCTGCCGCCTCCTCTTTACACCCTTAGAAGGGCGAGGAATCCTGAGAAAAAGAACAGCTAACCCAGATCTGACTGCTCCTCCCAGGAGAGCTGAACCTTCCCTACCTCCCTGCCATTTTGGCCCTCCGCCCTCTGGGAATGGGGGTGGGGTGCTGAGTCTTTTGAATATCGGGGCCACAGGCCAGGCAATTGTCAATGGCCACCCCAGTTGTTTTGACAAATGAGTCTTCTTGGTGGCCAGTAGGAAATAACGCCCCTCTCCAACCAACACCAGACAGGAGGTCTCTCGCCTACAGAGGGTTCAGAAAGTGCTTCTCAACCCTGGATTGCAGAGAAGACTCTCCTTCCTCCAATACTGTAGGATCAACCTGAAAGGTGTCGAATTAAGGAAAACTGGCTTCAGAAAACACCATGAGGTCACACCGCAGGAAAAGCTGGTTGGGGCGCTGCTGCTGGCACCCCTGTCACTGGACGCCTGGCATGAACATCACTGTGTGTAATTTTTCAAGTGTCCTTCCATCCTTACTGACTTCACTCCCCCATGACTCAAAGCTCATGTGGGATCGTTTGATTGTCTACACCTAAGGCATATGCTTCTTCAGCTCCAGCTGTCAGAGATTAGGAGGGAACAAACAAAGTCCCTTAGGTTTCCAAAGGAAAAGCTAAAACTCCTCTGCAAATATTTACTTTGTTTAGGGAAAGTCTTCCCAAACAGGAGGGGTGTTCAGATGGTAGGTTTTTGGGTTTTGTTTTTGTTTTTTAAAAGGAGCTCTGACTGATGTGGCTCAGTGGGTTGAGCGCCGGCCTGTGAACCAAAAGGTTGCCGGTTTGAGTCCCAGTCGGGGCACATGCCTGGGTTGTGGGCCAGGTCTCCGTTTGGGGGCAGAGGCAACTGGTTGTTGTTTCTCTTGCACATCGATGTTTGCACTGAACGTCACTCATGCAGAATGTATTTAACTTGCTCCCAAGGGAGACGACCCAAACCCTCATAGCTCCTAAGTTCAGGATCTTCATTCTATTCTTCTTCTAGTTCTTCTGTCAAAATATATTCTATTGATTATGCTATTACAGTTGTCCCATTTTCTCCCTTTTATTCCCATCCGCCCTGTACACCCCTAACACCCCCATTCCTCCACCTTAGTTCATGTCCATGCGTCTTGCATATAAGTTCTTTGGCTTCTACATTTCCTATACTATTTTTAACCTCCCCCTGTCTATTTTTTACCTACTATTTATGCTACTTATTCTCTATACCTTCCCCCATCCCCCCTCCCCTTCCCTGCTGAGAACCCTCCATGTGATCTCCATTTCTGTGATTCTGTTCCTGTTCTAGCTGTTTGTTTCGTTGGTTTTTGGTTTTAGGTTCAGTTGTTGATAGTTGTGAGTGTGTTGTCATTTTACTGTTCATGGTTTTGATCTTTTTTTAGGTAAGTCCCTTTAACATTTCGTATAATAAGGGCTTGGTGACAATGAACTCCTTTAACTTGACTGTGTCTGGGAAGCACTTTATCTGCTCTTCCATTCTTAATGAGAGCTTTGCTGGATACAGTAATCTTGGATGTAGGTCCTTGCCTTTCGTGACTTGGAATACTTCTTTCAGCCCCTTCTTGCCTGCAAGGTTTCTTTTGAGAAAGCAGCTGACAGTCGTATGTGTACTCCTTTGTAGGTAACTGTTTCCTTTTCTCTTGTTGCTTTCAAGATTCTCTCCTTAGCTTTCATCTTGAGTAATGTAATTATGATGTGCCTTGCTGTGTGCTTCCTTCAGCCCAACTTGGGGACTCTCTGAGCTTCCTGGAAGTCTCGTTCCTTTGCCACATTGAGGAAGTTTTCCTTCATTATTTGTTCAAATAAGAGTTTTCAATTTCTTGCTCTTCCTCTTCTCCTTCTGGCACCCCTATGATTCGAATGCTGGAATGTTTAAAGTTGTCTTAGAGGTTCCTAAGCCTCTCCTCACTTTTTTGAATTCTTGTTTCTTTATTCTATTCTGGTTGAATGTTTTTCTTCCTTCTGTTCCAAACTGTTGATTTGAGTCCCAGTTTCCTTCCCTTCACTGTTGGTTCCCTGTACATTTTCCTTTATTTCACTTTTCATATCCTTCACCTTTTCCTCTATTTTGTGACCATACTCAACCAATTCTGTGAACATCCTGATTACCAGTGTTTTATTTTATTTTTTTTATTTTTTTCTTCTTTTTTTAATATATTTTATTGATTATGCTATTACAGTTGCCCCATTTCTCCCCCATCATTCCCCCCACCCTGCACACCCTCTCCCACCCACATTCCCCCCCCTTTAGTTCATGTCCATGTGTCATAAGTTCTTTAGCTTCTACATTTCCCACACTATTCTTGCCCTCCCCCTGTCTATTTTCTACCCGCTATCTATGCTACTTATTCTCTGTACCTTTTCCCCCTCTCCTCCTCCCACTCCCCTGTTGCTAACCCTCCATATGATCTCCATTTCTGTGGTTCTGTTCCTGTTCTAGCTGTTTGTTTAGTTTGCTTTTGTTTTAGGTGTGGTTCTTAATAGCTGTGAGTTTGCTGTCTTTTCACTGTCATATTTTTTATCTTCTTTTTCTTAGATAAGTCCCTTTAACATTTCATATAATAAGAGCTTGGTGATGATGAACTCCTTGAACTTGACCTTATCTGAGAAGCGCTTTATCTGTCCTTCCATTCTAAATGACAGCTTTGCTGGATAGAGCAATCTTGGATGTAGGTCCTTGACTTTCATGACTTGGAATACTTCTTTCCAGCCCCTTCTTGCCTGTAAGGTCTCTTTTGAGGAATCAGCTGACAGTCGGATGGGAACTCCTTTGTAGGTGACTGTCCCCTCATCCCTTGCTGCTTCTAGAATTCTCTCCTTCATTTTAATCTTGGCTAATGTAATTACGATGTGCCTTGGTGTGTTCCTCCTTGGGTCCAACTTCTTTGGGACTCTCTGAGCTTCCTGGACGTCCTGGTAGTCTATTTCCTTTGCCAGATTGGGGAAGTTCTCCTTTATTATTTCTTCAAATAAGTTTTCCACTTGTTGCTTCTCTTCTTCCCTTTCTGGGACCCCTATAATTCGGATGTTGGGACGTATAAAGATGTCCTGGAGGTTCCTAAGCCTCTCCTCATTTTTTTGAATTCTTGTTTCTTCCTCGTTTTCTGTTTGGTTGTTAGTTTCTTCCTTCTGGTCCACTCCATTGATTTGAGTCCCAGTTTTCCTTCCATCTCTATCAGTTCCCCATGCATCTTCCTTCATTTCACGTATTGTAGCCTGCATTTTTTCATCTAATTTGTGAGCAAAATCAACCAATTCTGTGAGCATTTTGATGACCAGTGCTTTGAACTGTGCATCTGATAGGTTGGCTATCTCTTCACTGCTTAGAGGAATTGGCTCTGGGGCTTTGATTGGTTCTCCGGTTTGAGCCATTTTTGGTGGGTTTTTTTTGTTTTGTTTTTGTTTTGTTTTGTTTTGGTTTTAGTCTGGTCGAGGCTATTACGTAGTGAGGGGTGGAGCCTTAGGTGTTCCTCAGGGCGGGGCAGCCCAGTCACTGGGTTGTGACGCTATAGGTGTGCTTGGGGTCCGAGAGGGAACAATGGCGTCCCTTCCGCCGCTTCCCCTCTGCCTGGACCGTCTGCACGCGCAAATGTGGGACCACCTGGTCAGCCAGCCGCCTTGTGCGGCCTCACTGGGTCTGCACAGTTGTCCCCCTGTGCCCGGGGTCCACCAGCTGCTGCCTATGGGCCCGGGGACCGCCAGCCGCCACCTGTGCACCGGGGAACTGCCAGCCGCTGCTGCTTGCGCTCCCGCACCTCCACCTTCTCCCGCCGCGACTCCGCCCCTCCTACCGGTCTGGATGAATGCTTGTTGGACTTCCATACAGTTCAGTTCTCTATAAGTTCTGGTTGTTTTCTTGTTTCTAAATATTTGTTGTCCTTAATTTTGGTTGTGAGAGGAGGCACAGTGTGTCTGCCTACGCCTCCATCTTGGCCGGAAGTCCCTGATTACCAGTGTTTTGAACTGTGAATCTGATAGGTTGGCTATCTCTTTTTTCTAGAACTTTGATCTGTTCTTTTATTTTGGGCCTTTTTTTTTTTTTTTTTTGTCTCAGTGCCTGTTACATAGTAGGGGGCAGAGCCTTAGGTGTTCCCCACGGTGGGGCAACCCATGTTGCTGCATTGTGACGCTATCTGTGGGGGAAGGGTCTGAGAGGGCACAATGCCCCTTGCTCTGCTCTCTGCCAGTTTTCAGTCACTTCCCCTGCTACCCACAAGCACATTGGGCCTTTCTGCTGCTGATTCCTGGGTGGGTGGGTTTGTGTACGTTCTAGGACCCTGTCAGTCTCTCTAATGAACTCTCCTGTGAGGCTGGGCATTTCTCCCGATGCCCCAACCCCCACAGGTTTTTACAGTTAGAAGTTTTGAGGCTTTATTTCCCCACACTGGAGCCCTAGGTTGTGTGGTCTGTCTCACTCCCCAGTTGTTCCTTCCAGCTTATCTGCACACAAATGCGGGACTGCCTGTTCCACCAGCTACCACCTTGCTATGTGTTCTCTCCTCCTGGCTCCCCGTGTCCGCCCCTCCTACTGGTCTGGATGAATGTTTCTTCTATAATTCCTTGTATAATTCCTTGGTTGTCAGATGTTCATACAGTTCGATTTTCTGGAAATTCTGGTTGTTTTTTGTATTTAAATTTGTTGTTGTCTTTCTTTTGGTTGTATGAGGAGGCACAGTGTGTCTACCTACGCCTCCATCTTGGCCGGGAGTCTATTCTTCTTCTAGTTCTATTGGAGTCCTGTGTCAGTATTCTGCAACCTGTGGACTAGACTAAATTGTATAGTTAATCATCATCACACAATACAATAGCAAGGGAATAGTAACTGGAAGAAAATGCAATTAAGTTAAAATATATAAATGTCTAATACTATATGATTTCATTTATATGTGGGAATCTGATAAACAAAACAAACAAAATAGAAACCGACTCATAGATACAGAGAACAGACTGACAGTTGTCAGAGGGGAGGGGTTTTGGAGGGCTGAGTAAAATAGGTGTAGGAATTAAGCAAAAAAGAGAAAGAAAGAAAGAAAGAGAGAAAGAAAAGGAAAGGAAAGGAAAGAAAAGAGAAGAGAAAAGAAAAGAAAAGAAAAGAAAAAAAGAAAAAAAGAAAAAAGAAAAGAAAAGAAAAGAAAAGAAAGAGAGACCAGCCCTGGCTGGTGTGGCTCAGTGGATTGAGTGCCAACCTACGAACCAAAGGGTCGCTGGTTCAATTCCCAGTCAGGGCACATGCCTGGGTTGCGGGCCAGGTCCCCAGTGTGGGGCGCACAAGAGGCAACCACACATTGGTGTTTCTTTTCCTCTCTTTCTCCCTTCCCTTCTCTTTAAAAATAAATAAATAAAATCTTTGAAATAAAAAGCTCTTCATAGACACAGAAACAGCATGGTGATGACCAGAGGGAAAGGGGGTGGGGCAGGTAGAAGAGGGGCAAGGGGAGACAGATGGTGATGGAAGGAGACCTGACTTCGGGTGGTGAACACAATGCAATATTCAGATGATGTGTTATAGAATTGCACAGTTGGAACCTATATAGTTTTATTAACCAATGTAACCCCAATAAGTTCAATAAAAATATTTTTAAAATACATAAATGCCTAACATGATGAAGGTCAGGAGGTAAAAGCCACTGTCTTTCTGTAGTATGAGATTCTGTTTTCTATTGATGACATCCTCCCTCCCTTTTTTCATTGTATGATTTATTTTATTGTATTTTATTGTATTCTATTCTTATTATTTTGCCTTCAGCCAGCACCTGAGCTGGTTGGTGTGCCTCCAGTACCCAGCAGAGAAGCAAGCCTTCGGTCCCTGAGGGACTGAGCCCGGGGGCCCTGTCTAAGGAGGCTGCAGTGGGCTTCCATGGACTCCTACCCCTGGACATAGCAGTGCGAGGAGTAAATACTTCTTTGTGACCAGGGTGTAAGAAAAAAATCCTGTTTGACCTTGATTTGACCTTGATTCTGGAGGGAGGCCAGCCCTCCCTCCAGACACTGAGCCACAAAATGTAATGTTCAACACTCTGCCCACCGGGAAGCGTTCTCTGTCATTTTTTTAGAGTACAGTTCCCACTGCGAATGGGACTGTGCACCAAAGTTCTGTTTCTGGCCAGGGTTGGTGTATTGCACTATAAACTAGCCTTGACATTTTTCTTCCTTCGGTGTCTGGTATTAGGGTATTCCCCATGACATCATAGATGTGGAGTGAGGGCGGGCACATTGTGGTGTGTGACGGTGAGGCAAGTTGGCTGCCTATAGCGAAAAGTATAAGGAGGCATCACACTCAGGGTCTAGCAAATACATGGTCAGCACCTGAGTGAGTGCTTCCTTAAATGTTACACCTTCGGCATCTTGCCTAGCTCACCCTAGTCCAGGCCCTGTTGAGTGGTCTGCACAGGACACTTACTTAGGCCTTCAGGACCGACCTGGACCTGATCCCATAGATTCCACTTGCACTTGATGATAGACTCTAAAGAGAACAGCCAGCCACGGCTGGGTAGACCAGACAGCAGCCGGCTCAGTTTACTTCGGTGTCTTGTGTACACCTAGTGATTTATACCAAACCCAGGCCCCCTTCTGTTAGCAGCTCTTGGTTCTCTACTGGGCCACGAGAGGTGCCTCCACGGTAATTCTTTTATTGTGACGTGCCACAGGCTCCATGTAGCACTTGAATGTGCCACAGAAATTTTGAACTTTTTCCAAGCCTCATCCATGTTCTACCATCTCTTGTTAATTAAATGAAGATGTGACAGGAATCGTGACACTCCACTTCTACAGTCTTTAATGGTATAATCTTTGAGTTTCTCCCAGGATGTAGCCTTCGATCTATTATTTTGATCAGAAATGAGAGCTCCAGGGGCTTCCACTTTACCTTTCCAGTTACTGGATTGCCAGTGTGTGCTTTTTGCTGGTTGTTGAGGATAGAAAGGATGAAAGCCATGGGGTGGGTATGGAGTCCCATTGGGCCACCCTGAGACACAGAATGAAAATCAATAAATAACAGCTATAGTTATTTTATTTTTTAATATTTTATCTATTTATTTTTAGAGGGGAAGAGAAGGGTGTACCCTGGTGACACTCATGAGCCGCATGTTCTGAGATTTTTTTTATTTATTTAAGATTTTTTAATTTACTTTTAGAGAGGGGAAGGGAGGGAGAAAGAAAAACATCAATGTGTGGTTGCCTCTCATGTGTCCCTTATTGAGGACCTGGCCCACAACCCAGGCATGTGTCCTGCTGGAAATCGAACCAGCAATGCTTTGGTTCACAGGCTGGCACTCAATCCACTGAGCCACGCCAGCCAGGGCTGATAGCTATAATTATTAAAGAGCATTCTTTTGATGTTATTACAGAGTTTCTCTCTGAGGATATTCAATCTCCCTTTTACTTAAGGGGCTTTGGGTCTGTGAAATGACTCAGGTTTGGGCATTGAGGGAGGTGCCTACATTCTTTATCATTGGGGCTTACGATCTAGCATCCTTACTAACTTATCTGTAAGTAATGGGGACCTAACATAACAGTGACTTAAATAAGATAGGAGTTCATTTCTTTCTTATGTGGCCACCCAAACGCAGGTTGTTTGGGGCTGACGGTGTCTCCGTTCCACGGGGCCATCCGGGGATCGAGGCCCCCTTGATATTGTTTCCTCAGTGTCACCAGGGAGTTGCCGTTGCCTACACCCCGAAATGCCTCATAAACGCTTCTGTATTCTGAGCAGCAGGGTGGAAAAGGGGGAGAAAGAAGAAGATAACCCTCACCTTTAAGGATACATTTGGAAATTATACATAATTCTTCCACTCACATTTTATAGGTTAGAGCTTAGTCACGTGATCTTGCCTAACTTCAAGGGAGGCTGGTAAATGTAGTCTTTACTCTCGGTGGCCATGTATTTGGCTAGAAACCAGAGGTTCTGTTTCTGTGAGGGGTGGGGGGGAAATGGTACTGGGAACAATTAGTCGTCTTTGCCACATTAACTCAACTCAAGGCCTTGTTCACCAGTTTTTACCATTTTTTAAAGTACTGATCATGCAGTACCTTAGTGGGCTGTTTTGATTCCAGGCACTTAATTAGAAGAAGCTACAATGATTATAATGATCTGTCCACGGAGCACCTGTCAGCTCTGCTGACTAATGTGTCCTTTACGTTCATTTGCCTCTACTGCTGAAGTGTCACCACTTGTTCTAAAGCACGCAGAGTTCTTCATTTTCTTCTAAACCCAGAGTCACACACATCTCCAAATAGCATCTCTGGCCTACAGAGAACTTGCTAAAATGCTATTTGCTGCTGTTGTTATTTCCTTCACCAAAGTATTTTCCAAGTTCTTTGAGAATGAAACATCGGGGGCCCTTTCCAGGGCCATGATGGATGGCCGGTCAGGTCGCACATGATGGATTTTCTCCAATGTTCCTGTCTTCATAATTCTTCGGCTTCCTTTGAGCTTACACTGCTCCTGACCTTATAACTTTAGATCATGCTGAATTTATTGGTATGCAAGCACTTAGTAAAGATTGTGGAATTGTTGCTCTAGTTTGAGCAGCTGGGAGTCCAGGTCTCTGTCAATTGTCTGCTTCTTCAGACAGAGCCCCCCAAGAAACTGACATGCTAGGATTTGACACACCTGAAGAACATGTTGGTAGGAGGAGTGGGACACAGGGACAAATAGTGTCCTCTTGCAAGGTGACTCCAGAAGTCACAGCATCACTGGTCAAGGGGAGCATTGCTGGACGACAGGGTGGGGTGGCTTCAGCTGGTAGGGGAGGCTCAGTGATAGTTGGGGGTTTCCTCTGAAGGTCTCTTAGATAGCCCTAGTCCCATTCTTGGGGTTCCATTTTTCCTAATCGGTGTCCTAGTTTTGTAAGACTGTGATTTGTCTGACATTATAGTTGAAGAGCCATTAGGATCAAATTCCAAAATTGGTTTGCATTTCTGTCAGCCCTGTTGCTACAAGAAATAAGGCATATTTTCCAGTAATGATAGAAAGTCCATGGGTTTAAGTCATTAGTCTGAGCTGAGAATTTAGGGCTTGACCTTGCTATCCAATTTCTGTCAGCTTCCCTGTGGTTTTAGAAGCAGGTCCCATACGGTCTCCTAATGCTTCTCCTCAGTGGACGCTTCATTCTTGGTGACCACAGGTAGCACTTTAATCAGCTAGTTTGCACTGCATGGCCTGGGCTATCAAATTCTCATTCCTGAATCTCTATAGACCTGCAGCTCAGCTAAACCAAATAACCCGCTCCCATTTCCACCATCCCCCCGGCAGTCTTTTGCCTACCGTCACTTGCCTGGTACCACCTAATGTACCAGTTAAGATTCTTGGCAACAAACGCAAAAGTTAACTTTGGCTACCCTAGAGAAAAGAAGACAATTTGGGGGAAATATTTTAGGTAGCTCATAAAATCCACATTTAAAAAATCCACAAAGCAGTGTGCGGGAACCAAGAAGACAGCACATTCAGCCAAGGTCAAACCACAAGAATACTTTGGCTGGGAGTCCCCGTGGCTGTCTCTGACACTTAGCACCCAGGGCTGCTCGCACTGTTTTCCAGCCGCATTGTCTCCACTTTGAGGAAGTTTTCACCTGTCCCTGTATCTTTGAGTCATCCTGGGTAGGAGCGTTAATTGGCTTGAATCGGGTCATATTCCCCCAGGCTAGCTAATAGTGGGATGGAGAGAGAAGGCTCTGGTCTCTTTGCTTCTCTAGCAGCAGATGAGACTCTGCCTCCTTCCAAACACACACAAAGCAGGGTTTCTCCCAGACGGGAGGGTAATCAGATGTGGAGCAGCCAAACACACACACTCACACACACGCTGCAGCTGGAACCTCCTGGCTTTCCCTTCCTTGTCCACACAGCCAAGAGCTGGCCTCCAACTCAGCCTGGCCTTCCAGCTACTCCAAACCACTGACAAGCCCCAGGCCCGTATGGCCACCTCATACTTCGTGTCTTCACCAGGCCACAGGGCACTTCTGGGGAAACTCCACAGCTGGAGGGCGGGTAAACGTGTGGGGTCCAGCTTTTGTTGAATCTCACCAAGGCTTAGAACCCCTTTTATGTTAGATATCTTAATATTTAACTCTAAAAACTTAAGGTCCTTTTCATATACGGCTAAAATTAACAATAATGTTTAATAGCATTTAATATCCATCCCACATTCAAACTGTTCCCCAAATCTTGTGAGGGTGATCTTTCTATAAGGCAAATAGGATTATATCATTTCCTTTATTAAATTATTTTAATATGTCAACATCGCAAAGTGACGCAAATGCCAACAGTGCACAGAGGTGCGAGGTAAATAAAAAGCGAGAGCAGTCCTCTTCCCCTCCCCTTTCCCAGTCTCCTCCCCTTCCAGTCCAGTCTATCTCTTCACAGTATTAACCGATGATTTTATATTTTCTTCCGATAAGTTTCCAGACATTCACGTGCAAACGAGAACACATGTCAACACAGAATGCAAAGGGATCACACCACACACACTCTCACGTGACTTGCTTTGTTCATGTGCTAACCCAGCTTGGATGTCTTTCCATGTCAGTAAAAAAAAAAAACAAACCGTCTCCTCCTCTCGCTGGAGTGCCGTCTCCACCCACTGGCGTGCAGCTGCCCGAGTTCACCATCCTCTCTCTGACCGCTGTGGCCGGGTTCAGTACGTGTCATTTCCTGTCTGGGATGCCTTCTCCTCTTTTGTGGGTACCCTGTAAACTTTTACCCTCTGCGAAGCCTTCCCTGCCCTGGGGGAAAGAATTGTGCTTTCTTCCTAGCTCCCAAAATGCCCTAGATATTCTTCTCTCATCGCATGCGTCACAGGACGTTGTGGGTGCTCATTTGTCTTCTCCTCCCACTGGACTACAGGCTCTGGAGGCCGCCCTCTGAGCTGTGACCAGCCCCGTCCCCATGCCTGCCAAAGCGCTGAGTCAGAAGGGGTGCTTCATAAATGGTTGTTCCTGAGCCCTTTCTCCCACCCACAGAGATCAAGGGCATCTTAGGACAATAAGGCACTGCCCTCCCACATCATTCAGTCAGCGAGATACTATGAGACATACTATGAGACGAGACTTGGAGAGGAGCAAAGATAAGATTCTCCAAGGCCTTTTGGCTTCGAGGGGGATGCTCTGAGTGAAAATGAGCCAAGATCCTCTTCCCCTTGGGGCCCATTTGGGTTCCTCTCAATTAGGGCCTATGGAATAAGGCGGAAATTTTGATAAGAATAGCTCGGGACTTGGGTAATAATGACCCCAAGACTATCAGCCTGACCATAACACTCCAGGGGTAGACAGAGTGAGAATTACTGACCAATGGTTCTACCTAGAGAGTGAGGCTATATTTGACCAAATAGATAAGTCATCTTTATAGTGGATGAGATAAGGAGGGCCCTTCTCCCTGAGACAGGCTGGGCAGATGGGGGTGGTGATGGGTGTGGGCTAGCTGGGTTGTCAGTATGATTTCTGGGAGAGAAGAGGGAGTTCCACCACCAATTAGAAGGTGTGGTAGATACTGTGAAGCAGCCCATTCTACATCTGTCCAACTTTCCTGAAGAAGTGGCATCCAAGGAGTTACCTGGGGCTGCAATCTCATCCGAAGGCTTGACTATGGAAGGACCTACTTCCAAGTTTATTTATATGGTTGTTGTCAGGACTCAGTTCCTTCTGGGTTATTGGACTGAGGGCCCAGTTTCTCTCTGGCTGTTGGCTGGTAGCTTTCCTCAGCCCCTTGCCATGGGAGCCTCTCTGAGGGGCAGCTCACAGCATGGCAGCTGGCTTCACCGGAGCGAGTACGCAAGAGTCTGAGAAAGCAGGCAAGATGGAATCTGCAGTCAAGGGGGAACCCACAGTCTTTTTGTTACCTGACTTCAAAAGTAACAGCCACTCACTTTTGGTATATTTTATTTTTTAAAGATTTATTTATTTACTTTTAGAGAGGGGAAGGAAGGGAGAGAGAGAGGGAGAGAAACATCAATGTGTGGTTGCCTGCCACTCACCCCCCACCAGGGACCTGGCCCACAACCCAGGCATGTGCCCAGACTGGGAATCGAACTGGCAACCCTCTGCTTCACAGGCCAGTGCTCAATCCACTGAGCCACACCAGCCAAGGTACTATATTTTATTCATTAGAAGCAAGTCTCTAGATATATCCCACATTCAAGGGGAGGTGACTCCACAAGGGCAGAGGAGTCTACCTGGAGACCACTGCAAAGACTGCCTACCATACCTGTCACTTATAAAAGCCCACAGTACCAGGACTAACTACTTTCTCTTCCCTCATGTACCCCATTCTCTCCCTTATGACTCTGGCCATACAAGGCATAGCTTCCACACGGCCCTGGCCGCCTCTCCCAAGTGAGCATCCAGGACAGAATCAGAAATACTTTGGTCTCAGAAGATAGAGACCCAGAACTCAGGTGCCCTGGCTCATGGAACTTGTAGGTGTATCTGGTGTGGCCATTGTCATTGGTTAGCAGACAGGCTGGACATGGAGAAGAACCAGGGGCCAGACTGGGTTCGGGAGGCACTGTCTCTCCTAGGGCTGGCCAGGTGCACAAGGCCATACCGAGCAGTAAGTCCCGCTCAGAGCCTTTCCCAATGCAGAGGGCCTGCAGAGTTGGCTCCCCTCAAGGGCCAGCCCTGCCCATCCTGGCTGGGTTTAGGCCCCACTTGCTGATTTGAGCTTCACTGCCTTGGTTGCGGCCAGGCAGAGCGGCGGGGGTGGGGGGGCAGCACTGTCTGGGAACTCACAGAGGTCTGTGAACCTGGGGAGTGAAGACAGTGCAGTCTGTAATTTCTGTCTAGGACTGATCTCAGTCCATGTTAGCGGGTCCATTTTTTCATCTCTCATTTTCTTTTTCTTTTGGTGTCCAGATTCTCATTTCTTTGACTCTCTTCTCTTGATTGACAACCTAAAGCATCCTAGGGCACAGGATACCCCTAAAAGTGAGCCCCCACTCTCTATAAGGGGGCGGCAGGACTTGGGAGGACTCTTCCTCTCTGCGGTTAACACCTGAAGTGAAGGAAGAGTCTTCAAACCACACTCTGCGGTGGAAGACCCTGAGAGGCCAGCAATACTGAGTCTTTCCACACTGAGACCACAAGAGGGCGCCCTCGGTGCTGCACATGTTCTGGCAGCTCCAAGGGGCCTTCCAGAATGCTACTCGAAAGAAGCCTGACCAATTAAGGGCAGAAAACTGCCACACCAGAAAGGCTTGGGAAGGGTACAGGGCAGTATAAAGAAGTGTGTGGTCTACCTTGATTCCCAGCATCCATCTGGGAGCTTGGAGGTAGTCCTCAAATTGTCAGCCTCAGGTTTCGGAGACAAGAAGGGCCAGCACTCCTTCCACTGCGAGTCCACCGCTCCTGCCGACACCTTCAGGAAGGGGACGGATACCATCCTTCTCTGTGTCCTCAGGGCCTGAATGAATGAACGACCACACGAACTAATGAGTAAACAAAGTATAATACTTAAGAGGCTTTGGACAAGGTACATGTTCATGCGCGAGAAATGACATGTTTACAAACATATTTATTGGAACATTATTTGTAATCTTGAAAGATTGGAAACGACTCAAACGTCCATCAACAGAGGACTAGGAGAATCGATTATGGCATCCCCTTCGGTGTGATGGTGTGCATCCAGGAAAAGCCCGAGACAGCTTTAGGTGCACGGATGTGGGGCAGGCTCTAAGGTTTACACAATATTCTATCAGACGGGAAGAACGAGACGCAGAGCAGGCTCCGGCCAGGCTGCCCTCCACGTGTGCATGTGGGGGAAGAGTATGTAGGTCTCAACACATATGGAAAAGCTCGGGAAGGACGCCCAAGGAGAGGATAGCTCTTGTTCTCTGGGGGGGCGGGGCACGGAGTGCCTGGGAGAGAGGGTGGGAGGAAGGCGGGCTTGTCGCTGCTTTGAACTGTTCGAATGTTGCATTCAGTAAGTATATTATTTATTCAAAACTCTGTTGAGAACACACATTGGGTTGCCACCCCAGCTCTGCCACTTCCCAGCTGTGGGCTCATGAGTGTTGTGTGTTACTCACTGAGCCGAGCCTCCACTTCTTCACCTGCCAAAATGGACCATGAGTAGTCTTCCCAGTGCTCTGAGGGTGCTTCAAAGGTTCCTCCATGGCACGTTTGGAGAGACCAGTGTGTTGCTGGCATTGCCACCCTTTCTACCATTATATACAGATGATGAATGAGGGGACACCTCTGACCTGGAGAGGCCAAGGTCACTTATTAAAACTTCCCAGAAGGTAATACAGTGAGGGATGCGGGGTGTGATCCCTGACCCCACTGATCTTGGCCTCAATTCTGGAGAGCCGGCTTCAATGTCCTCTTGGGGCTCTCATGCTGTGTGATGTCCTCTGATGGACCCTCTTCCCCTACTTCAGCGAACGTGCCCAGGACCAATGCTCAGGGGCTCTGTCCCAACACCCGACGGTTGTATCATAAAATTCCTCCCTTGTTTTTTTCCTTCTTACATCTTACCAGTGAGGGAAAGATGCAAATACGAAGGAATATAACATGTAACCACCTCGGGTTTTGCAAGGGGAAGTGCTCAGGATTTCAAGGTTAACGGTCTTTAGAGATATTCTCCCTAAAGTGAGCGGCAGCTGTAGGCACTGCATAACTCCACGCTGTGATGTTGACCCTGCGTTTGGCCATGTATGCCAGGGATACTCTCTCATTCATCATTTATTCATTTGACAAAAATTAATTCAGTCCCTTCCCTCTGCCAGGGATGTAATGCAGAGTAAGCTGCCTGAGGAAGTTATGGTCCATTGGTGAAGGAAAACAATTAGGTGAACTAGCCATGGTGAAGTGTGAGAAGCCTCAGAGACACAGCCAGGCTTTCTTGAAGTAGCAAACAGAGGTATAGCACCCAGGGGCGGAGGTCAGCAGGCCCCTCTGGGAAGAAGCGAGGCTTCTGCTTGAACCTGAGGGTAAAGGATGGAGGACAGGTGCTGGTGAAGAGAAACAGTTTTCCACCAGCTGTTGTGGAGGTAAAACAGTGGCTGTAAATGGCCAGTGCACGGCCCAGCACGTTGTAAACACTTCATCAGTTCTAGGCGGTGCAGGAAGGAATTTCCCCAGATGCCCAGGGCTAGAATTCAGGGCTGCCATCACCCCAAAGTGCCACAAGGGGGAGCTCATCCCCTGTTTTTGAGTGTTTGGGCTCCTGTCCCTCCAGCTGCAGTGTAGCCTTTCTCCCCACCTAGGGCTAGTTACCTACACCTTACAAACCTGTTCCAAAGTGCCCCAGACACTGTGGCCCCCACTAAATCTATTATGTGCCATAGCCCAGGTGGCTCCTGATAGGCTTGTTCTAGTGTTTTAAAGTACAGGATTTGTTCCTCTAAACTCTTACCATCTAAAAATAGCTCCAAGTCCCCCCAAAGAGCCACCAGTTATGTTATTTTTGCCCTTCCTGTTTCTTCCCACCCACACCTGGCATCTACTGGGGGCCCCTTCCCTAAAGCAGCCCAGTGTGGGTGGGGCTCTACCCAGGGGCGCCTCTGGGCCATCTGGGCCAGCAGAGCTTCACTTCTCTGTGCCTGTCAGTCCCCGGCAGGCCCCGGGCCCTCTCCAGGGCGTGAAAAAAGCGTTCATTCTCCCACAGATCCCCCACCAGAGTTAGGAATGCACTCTTTGTTTGGAACCTCATGGTCTCTGCCCTGGCAGCTTCCAGAGAGGACTTGATGACTACATGCTCTGGAGCGAGACAGATCTGTTGTCTGACCCTCACTCTGCTGGTGACCTTGGACAAGTCACATCACTTCCAGTCATCATCCAGGAAGTAGAGGTTTAAAGACCTGACATCTTACTTTATGGGTTGGTTGCAGGGACTGGGTGTCCCAGGAAAAAGGTGTATTCACAAGCCACTTTATTCCTTTCTCTTCCCTCACCCTTGGAAGAGCTTTAAACAAACACGCAGATGTACCAGTAAGTCCCCTGGAGGAGAGGGCTGGTTCCTGACAGATGGCTTCAAGCCGGAGAGATAAGCCTGGGTCAGGCGGGGGCTGGCAGGAAGTGGGCACACCCCTTTTGTAACTCTCTCCCAGGAGGAGTCTGGCTGAGGATGAGGGCTGACAAGTACAGGACCCGACAAGTTCAGAAAAGGGACAGCGGAGGATTTCCGGGTAGAGGAAGCACAGACGTGGATGGACCTCAAGGGTCGGTTTCTGGGTTACTCTCTGTCCCCTCCAGAGGACAGAAACAGGACCTCAGCCACCTGGGCCCAGCTCAGTGCCTGGCACGGAGAGGGCAGCCTCCTGGGGTCAAGAGTGACCAAGGCCTTAACCCTTGGGCTTTGGTTCCATCAGGATCCATTACAGTCATCTGCCGTTCAGCCACTTTCGGCAAATGACAGAGGCCGTCCCGAAGATGCCCCATGCACCCTGCAGTTTGCTCCTCAGAGAAACCAGAGTTAGACCAGATCGAAGGGTTTGAAATTGTTCCTCGGAACCCGCTGGGGCTGGGGACCAGGAGGCAGGGAGAGGGAAGCGACAAGGGGGGCAGCAGATGCTCAGAGCCCCCGTCTCTCCGTCACTAGAGAAGCTCCAAAAAAGCTGTGTGGAAAGCAGAGAAGAGAGAGATCAATGAAGAAAAATTATACACTCTGTTTGTGCGGTTTAACACTTAGTTATAAAATAAATAACCCATCATGCAGGTCAAGAAAAAGAGCATGACCTGCACCCCAGAGTCCCCTGAACATCTTTCTGCTTCACACCTCAGAGGCCCCAGCCTCGATGTTAAGCAGCCAGTAGGTCCGGTACAAGATGCCGCGTGTGCGTGCGTGGTGTCTGTCTCGGCGGGGGCAGAGTTCACGGAACCACACCCTCCAGGCTGTGAGATGTGACCCTGCTTTCATCAAGGCCGTCTCCAGTTTTTCTTTTTTCTACTGGGTTGACAAAAAAGTTAGGTTTGGTTTTTTCCATCCGATGGCTCTAGGAGCGCTCAGTTGTCTTTGAAATAATTTTGTTAGATTGTATTGTGACAACTGGCATATCAGCATGCATTTAAAAAAACACCAAAATTGGTCAATTGTTGTGTAATCATTTCAACACTGAAGGTGGAAGATACACAACATTTTCGGCATTTTATGCTTTATTATTCTAAGAAAGGTAAAATGCAACTGAAACGCAAGAAAAGACTTGTGCAGTGTATGGACAAGGTGCTGTGACTGATCAAATGTGTCCAAGTGGTTTGCATGTGCTGGAGATTCCTCGCTGGACGGTGCTGCACAGGCGGGGGTGGACCAGTCAAAGTTGGTAGCGACCAACTTCGAAGTGGATAGCCATCAAATGGAGACACTGAGAACAATCAACATTATATCACGTGGGAAGTAGCAGATATACTCCAAATATCCAAATCAATAAAGTTACTGGTGAAAATAAAAAACGTGTCATTTACTTTATGGAAAAAGACATACGGACTTTCCGGCCAACCCAGCACACACTTACTTTTCTTCCCTTCCTCTCCCCTCCGCTTGCACTTCCCTTTCCCTCATGGACACTTACTAGGCTGTATTTGGCCTATGGCCTTGGGTGGATATGTGTCTGTGGAAAACAGATTGTGTTTTATATGTCTGCACTTTAGATAGCTTTCTATCCCTTACCTTTTTCCCTGCTTTTAAGGTTTATGCCTATTATTTTATATACCTCAAACCTATTGCTTCTAACTGCTACTCCACAGAATGTGTCTACGAGTTTCACTGATCTGTTCTCCTCATGACGGATGTTTAGGATGCCTCCCATTCTCAGCCATGGCAAACAGCACCCATGCAGGGCCCCGAGGGGCCTGAGTAGCTCTGGGGCGTATGGGCAGGGGGAGATATGGCAAGGCAAGGTTAGCAGGCTTCGGATTGGCTAGTTTGTTTACTTACTTAGATGCAAATATTTAAAGTGATTTACTTGAATTAATGTTTTACTGCATCATCCTGAAATTATTGAACAAAGAGTTGGCTAGTTTAAGTAATTTCAGCAGGCTCTTGGGTGCCTGGGCTGTCTCTGCTTGCCTGGTGCCTGGCCATGAGGGGATGACGGCCAGGGGAGAGTGGGCAGCAGGGTGCGCAGGCTCTGAACCGGGCGGTTTGCATCCAGAGTGTGTGCTCGCCGGAAAGCCCTTTGCTGCCTCCAAGAACTGGCTAGCCCTCTGGGGCCAGTCCCTCCAGGGTCAGCAAGGGTACCAAAGCATCAGGGTCAGCAAGGGTACCAAAGAGACAGGCTGGACATAACCGGTGTGGCAGAACTTCGCTGGAAACCCAACTGAGCTGAGAAAAACATGTAAGAAGAGATGACGTTGAGGACCATGTCAGTTATTTCACCCGTTGTTGCCTTATTTTCTATTTCTTCTTGTTCAAAGTTTGGCATTTTATATATTTCAGTAAACATTCATTTCTTATAGATTTTCCATCTTATTGGTAGAAAGCTGTTTCTAATTTTTTGTACTTTTAACTCCTTTGTTTCATTATGAAAAGTTTCAAATACACAAACAAGAAAAGAAAATAATATATGAACACCTGTGTACCCATGGTCCAACTTTGTCAAATTTTAACATTAAAAATACATGGCTTCAGAACTTTTTCTGAAAACTGGCAGATACCACTGCAGCTGTTGCATGCCTCTGCTCTGCCCCCCATTCCCTGTTTACTGGGGGACACCAGACTCATGAATACAGTGTCTATCATCCCAGGCATACTTGTATGCTTTCATTGCATTTTTATGGTTCTTCAACTATTATATAATTTTAGTTTCGGGGGGTTTAAACTCAATATAAATAGTATATAATGCATCTGTCATTCTTTAAATCATCTCTGGCTTTCCAAATGATGTTGTAGGGATTATCCACAGTCCGAGATGTAGTTCCAGTTTGTTTTCACTGCTGTGTAGTACTCCGCCATGTGGCTACGCTGTAGTTCTTCCGGTCTGCTGTTGACGGGCATTTAGATGGTTTTCAACTTATCGCCGTCAATGGCAGACACTCTGGTACATGTTTCCTTGTGAACACATGTGAGAGTGTGTCCGGGGTGCACACCTGAAAGTGCAATGCAGGTTGCCTCTCACCTCCTGCTTAAACGAACGTGTGCGTTTGTGCTCCCACCACTGTGCGTCCCTTTTTCCCTACGGCCTCGGCAGCACCTGGTCCCGTCAGATGTTACACAATTTTCCATCTAACCCACCTGACTTGGCGTCTCACTTTTAAATATTTGCATTTTCTTTCCTGACTCCTAGTAAGGGCTGGACATCCAGTCACGCCTGGATTGGCCGTGGAGTTCGGCTGTCCGTTCCTTACTGACTTGTAGGAGTTCGTTCTGCAGTCTGTGTTCCGACGCTTTGTTAGTTGCGTGCTCAGCAAATTCCGTCCCCCAGGCTGTGGCCTGTCTTCTCACTTCGTCTGTGTCACGTTTATGAGCGACTTTAAACTTTGTGTGTAGGCAAATATTTAAGTGTGTTTATTAATAATTTGAGCTTTTATTCCTTGTTTAAAGAATTAAACAAGGAATACTCCAAAGATATTAAAAATAGTCTCCTGTATTTTCCCCTAAAATTTTTTGTTTTGTTTTTCATGTTTTAATACCTCTAAATTTTGTTTTGTATATGGTATGTGTTAAAGATCAGCTATTACATTTTTCATACTTAATAGCTTCTTTATACATTCTCACTCCCTTTTTCAAGTTTATATCCTCCATGACTTCTGGAGAGTTTTTATGCTGATTGTTTAAGGGCTTGGTCTCGCTGGTCCCTTACTTCTGCTTCCTCTCACCGGTTTGTTCATTCTGGGGTTTTCTGCTGTAGGGATCGCACATCTCAAATGCCATGTTCCCTTGAGGTGTCTCTCCCTTGGCTGGTGGCGTGAGCCTAGAGAGGGGACTGGTGCTATGTGGGGCCTTAATTTCGCCACCACCTCCACGCCTTTTGCTTGGGAAGGAGAGGACATGCCTTTGGATGAGCCCACTGTGCTTCAGCCTTGGGTCCCAAATGAGTTGAAAATTTACGCCCATAAAAAACCTGCACACAGGTGTCCCATTTATTTATTGCCAATACCTGGCAGTAATCAAGATGTTCTGTAGTGGACGGATGGGTAAATGTATACAAATAGATGATGGAATATCCTTAGCATCAAAATGAAATGAGCCACACAGAGGCATTAAACGCATATTACTAATGAAAGAAGCCAATCTGAAAAGGCTATATACTGCATAATTCCAACTATATGACATTCTGGAAATGGCAAAACTACGGAGACAGTAAAAAGATCAGTAGTTGCCAGGAGTTGTGGGGGAGGGAAGAGATGACTAGGTGGACCACAGAGGATTTTTAGGGTAGTGAAACTATTCTGTATGATACTATAATTGTAGACACATAACATTATACATTTGTCAAAACCCACGGAATGGAGTTCACATGAAGTATGAACCCTAATTTTAAATGATGCTGATAGTGGGCAGGCTGTGGGGAGGTAGGGGGTATACAGGAACTCAGCGGTTTCTGTTTTTTAAGATTTTATTTATTTGTTTGTTTGTTTTTTTAGAAAAAGGGGAAGGGAGTGAGAAAGAGAGGGAGAGAAACACTGATGTGTGAGAGAAACATCAGTTGGTTGCTCCTCATACGAGCCCTGACTGGGGACCAAACCCACAACGTCGTCGGACTGGTGATGTTTTGCTTTGTGGGACTGACGCCCAACCAACTGAGACAGGCTGGTCGGGGCAGGAGCTCTGTGGTTTCTGCTCAACTTTGCTGAGAACCTGAGACTTCTCTGAAAAAATGTATTTAATTAGCTAATTAATCCGAAAACCACCATCATAACGATCTGACGAATGCTCATGTAAGCCTCTCCCTGAGCCGGTGAGACTGTCCCTGCCTTCCTCTGAAGCAGCCTGGCCTCTGTCACTTGGGCCAGGGAGGTGTGTGGGGGAATTCTGACTGGCCTTCAGAGAGCCATTCTGTCCTATATTTTCTACTTCGTATTTGCTGAAATGCCTTTGTTTCTCTACATTAGTGAGACCTTGCCACGTGACACCCGACAACTTCACAGATCTCCCAGAGCCTTAGGTCGGGGGTGGGAGCCTCTACCTGGTCCCAGATCTTTCAGCTGTCCCCCATGGAGGGCACTGGGGCTCGCCTTCGGGAGTCTGGGAATCACATTGCCAGAGGACACTATGACCTGGCTGTTAGCACCCGCCAGTCAGTTTCCTCCCCGGCTGGAGTTGTGGGTGAGGTGGCCCTGCAAATGGCATCCCACAGACCCTGGTGTGCTGGGCATTTGTGTTTCAGGAGCTGGGGTGAAAGGTTGAGTTCTCAGTTGCTTAAGGATGAACCTGAGACACAGAAAGAGCACCACACCTCCAGCTTCACCCCCTTCCCTCTGGATTTGTGGAGAGAAGCATGCCTGGATTTACCGTCTCGCCAAGGTAGTGCCTCTCTATGAACTCTCATTTCTTATTTTCTTTTTGCTCTGGCAGTTGGGGCCATGCTGTCTGGTGTTACCTAATTCCTAGAGAGAGCAAAACGAGGAGTGTGTCTTTTTTGCATGTAAAGTAATCAATCCAGAGCCCATCCTCCAAACCTCCTCCTCTTTCTGGCTCTCACTCTCCAGGAGACAGTATGTCTCTGCCCTTATCACCCCAGGCCAGGTGCCAGACAACAGCCCCACAGCCCGGCCCGGAGCCCACCGAAAGTATTCACATTCGCCCATCCCAAGGCAGCGTGCCCTCCCTTGCCTTGCCTTTCCCATGGAAGGAACCACTATAAAGGCTTGAGCTAATGCTTTTCCCTTGTTCCTCTGCCTCCTGACCGACCCTGGTGCTTCCCCACGTGGCCCTTCGAGAAGGGCATGCCCTGTCTTCTCAGGAAACCGTGAGCCACAAATTATCTTCGCACAGCAGTTGGCCCTGTCATACCTGAATAAAGACAAAATCCAGGGTCCATGTTTAAACACTCCTGCCCAGGAAAGAGGGGCGCTATTAGGGAGCGGATATAGATGCCGCGTGGCCCCAAAGTGACTTGACTGCAGAGATAAGCAGATAAACCTGAGAGAGAGAGAGAGAGAGAGAGAGAGAGAGAGAGAGAGAGGGAGGGAGGGAGGAAGGGAGGGAGGGAGAGAATATGACACTCAACTGTGTTTGCAAGAGGCTTGGGGAGAGTAACCCTAGATATCCTTTCAAGTTCCTGAATCAGGGCCCTTCGAGGGCTCGGCTCCATCCCTGCAATGTGAATCCACAAGCTGCTATTCCCTCCTAGTAAACACCTGTTTGGGTCTAGCACGTCGAGAACATTTCTGCTTCTTGCAGCCAGATTCCTCTTTCTAACAGGAGACTTCGCTGTCACATGGAGGCATCTCAACCTATGAGGTTTTTTCCCACATGGTGGCTAATGGTTGTCGGCCCAGACGCCTCCTGCCTCCCCGACCCTGTAGCTGCGCAGTTGGCCTCCCCTCCTCCGCCGCTTGGGCAGCCCCGCAGCCCAGGCTGGCAGATGCTGGCTCTGGAACTCCTGACCGTCCCCCCAGTCTTGCCACCTTAGCTGTTCAGCCTGAATTCCAGCCCCTTCCTTTGGGAACTGTCATCGTGTTTAATCCCCCAGGGGGGAGACGCCCCCACCTCCCTAAAAGAAAGCTATCCCATTACCGGTAAAGTGCGTTTACGTTGCTGGAGGGAAGTATGACAGAAAGTCTGTCGAGTTGAGCTGGACTTGCCAAAACTTGGTGCGATGTGGGGACGCTGTCAGTGAGCCTCCTAAAGAAACCTGAGCTGAGCTGAGGCTGGGGCTTGTGGGGACGGTCCAAGTGAGAGGCAGGAAGCAGCGTGGGGGGAGGGCCGGCAAGCTCAGGCCCTGGGGGGCCTGAGAGAGCAGGGCTCCCAGGGGTGGGGGTGGGGGCTGCCTTGTCACTGCAGCCAGACCAAGGCACAGGGACCATCAGGATGTCCCAACTGCATGAGAGTGGGGAGGTGGGGGGTGGTAGGTGAGGTGGGGAGGTGGGGGGAGGACAGGAGTTTCTCCAACATGGGCTTCAGCCTGAGGCCAGAGGCACCTGGACCTGAACCTGGAGAGGAGAGGCCCTCCCTCCAGAGATGGGAAGTTGCGGTTCCTGGTGGAGAGGGCCTGAGACTTGGGGCAGCTGGAGGGCCCAGGACCGACCAACAAGAATGTCCAACAGGGTGGTCTCAACCCAAAGACAGCAACTGCGCAAACACTGGAAATGGGCCCAGCTGCATTCGAGACCTTTGGAGCCCCTTCTCAGTGACCCTCCCCCTCCCCCACCACAGTTCTTTGTCCAGAAGGGACACTCCCTGCCTCCAGTCCCTCTGTCCATCTGGGCCGATTGTCAGTCAGGGCTCAGCCTGCCCTTCCTCCTTCTGCCTCTCATCCCTGCGGCCCTCCACCCTCACACCAAGGAAGTGGGCCCTTCTCCGCGCCTCTGGATGAGCCAGCCTGGGGCCTGCCTCCCTGTGCCAGCCTCACCCAAGCCATGCTCCAGCTGGGACTTGGTCTTTTCCGTCTCAGCAGGCTGAGGCACCTGAGGCTTTAATTATGAGCTCCTCAAAGCCTTTCTGGAAGCAGGTGAGAGATAAAGTGTAAACAAGTGAGTGGGTGAGTCATCCCAGCCCTCCCTTGCCCTTGCAGGACAGGAATATCCTTCCTGCCTCTGGCTGAGCCACCAGCTTCTCCAGTAACACAGCACGGTCCCTTCCTCATGTGGACACTGTCCTGGGGCCAGGACCCTTCGAGGCTCCCCCACCACCCGCCATCACCCACATCGTCTTCCTCTTCAGCAGGCCCCACCACAAGTGACGCAATAACTCACCTGGGCAGAGAACACTGTCCATGAATTGGTTCACTTAGTCCTCACAACAACCTTGCGGGGTAGGAACTGTTATGTCCCACAGGTGTGTTTGACAGTGACAAGAGCAAGGCCTAGAGAGGGCAGGTAACAAACGTGTTCAAAGTTGTAGTGGTTGATGGTGAACCCGGGTTCAGGCCGCAGCAGTCTGACTGTGGAGTGAGTACTTTGAGGCACTCCCTGTATTCCCTCCCTCTCTCCTCTTTTCCCCTTAGAACAGACTCAGCAGTTGCCCCTTAGCTTTGCCTCTCAATCACAGGTACTTCTCCTTGCTTTGCAAAGCCTCTCCTATTCTCCAAGATCTGGACAGGAGAGAGCCTCTTAGCTCTGGGGTGTTGAGGGGGTTGGGGGGGTTGCTGGCAAAAGGGGCAGGTTAGTTGAGACTCTTGCTCTGGATATCGCTTTGGGGACCAAGAGGGGAAGTCTGGGCATGGGGGTTGCAAAGATAACCAACCCTACAGCCCATTCTTCCTTTAATGCTCACCTGAGGATATGTTTATTGACTTTAGAGGTGGGGGGGAGGCGAGGGGGGGGACAGAGAGACATCAATGTAAGAGAGAAACATCGATTGGTGTGTGCCCTGACCTTGGAATCAAGCCTGCAACCTTTCAACCTTTTGGTATACGGGACGACGCTCCAACCAAATGAGCAACTTGGCCAGGGACCCCTGCAGCCCATTTCCTTCCATCCAACTGTGACCAGAGCCTGGGCCTCACATTAGGGAGGGAAGCAAGGAGTTAGATAGAGTGTTCCCTGGTGGGGGCAGAATATCTCATCCCCTCCCAACACCACTTGCCTGGAGGGACCACATGGCAACAGGCTCTGGAATCAGGCAGGCCTATGTCTGAATCTCCCTGCTTTGTGGCAAGTTATTTGACCTTCAGAACCTCAGTGGTTCAATCTATAAAATTAGATAATAAATAGCAGCTAATTCCAGATATGAAAAGGAGACCACTCCATTTTGCAATTATGGACTCAGAAAAGAATCACCAACCAACGGATGCCAAAACTATTGGGCAAGAATTTATTGAGGGAGAGGATAGTCTCAAAGTATCTCCCCACAGAGCATTTATTAATTGCAAATGGAAAAATGTAGCCTTTACTTTTTTTGTGTGGATCTGGGAACCACGTTAACCAGCTATCAAAGTTAACATCACCAGTAATGGGGCCAGCTGACGTCCTGTGCGCCCTGATTCCTGCGCCGAGGACACGGCAGCATCGCTCACATGGCATCCCCTCACGTGGCATCCCCTCACGTGGCATCCCCTCACGTGGCATCCCCTCACGTGGCATCCCCTCACGTGGCATCCCCTCACATGGCATTCCTGCCTGAAATGCAGACACTGAATCTACTCAGAACAAAACTGTCAGACTTCCAAACTCTTCAAGAAAGGTCAATATTATGAAAGGCAAAGCAGGCCAAGAACTTTCCCAGATTGAAGAAGACAACAGAGACGTGACAACTAACCACAACACGTCGTTCTGCGTCAGATCCTGGATCAGAAAGAACAGTAAGTGCTGTAAAAGTCAAAATTTGAATACAGGCCTTATATTAGTGTGTAATCAATGGTGTGTATTAGATAACATTAGATATCTATTAGATAACAGACATACACAACCATTAGATAATAGTGTATATTGATGACATTTCCATAATTTGCATAATTTGGAAGTTGTTCTAAAGATATGTAAGAAAATGTTCTTTCTTTTTTTTTTGAGAAATTAAGAAAGTATTTACTTCATCTATGGATAAATAACTTTCTAAAAAATGTTCTTGTTCTTGAGAGATATGTGCTTAAGTTCTTAGGAATGAAGGGTTATATGTCTGAAACTTATCCTCAAATAGTTCAGAAAAAGTAATACTAAGATAATTACATTTCTCTGTGTGTATGTGTAAGAAAAGGAGAGAATAAAGCAAATGTAGTAAAATAGTAGTTACCAGTGAATCTTGGTAAAGGATGTTTAGGAGTTCATTATACTATTCTTTTAACTGTTCTATAAGTTGGGATTTTTTCCAAAATAAAAAGGTTGTTAAAAGGGAGTTACCAGCCCTAGCTGGTGTGGCTCAGTGAATTGAGCACGGGCTGCAAACCAGAGGGTTGCTGGTTCGATTCTCAGTTGGGGCACATGCCTGGGTTGCGGGCTGGGTCCCCAGTGGAGGGCGTGTGAGATGCAACCACACACTGATGTTTCTGTCCCTCTTAAAAAAAAGCGGGGGGGGGGGGGAGTTACCAAATTAACACAGCCTGGCGCTAATTTAGACCTTGATGGATGCTAGTTCACACATTTGCAGGACAGTGGATCCCAAAGCAGCGCAGTCCCAGCCACCCATGAGTCCCAGGGTCAAGGTCCTTACCCATTATCTCTCTTCACTGAGACCCCCAAGCTTCCTCCTTTGCAGCCACTGTCAGCATCTTCCGGCCATTGCTGAGAGGTGGGGAGCAGGAAGTGATGGCTGAGGGTGTGAAAAAGACAGGCCTTCCTCTTTCCTCACTCCCAAGAATTGTGCCTCGAGAGCCTGGACAGATTTGTCCACAGGCACTAAGTGGTTCATGCTGAGGGATTTGCAAACAGAAAGGCACTGACTGAGAAGCAGGAATGCCCCTCTGGCTCACTCTCCTGCCTGCACCCCTGAGCCCCAGGGAAGGTGTTACACAGGCCCACAGAGGCATCACTCAGCCCTGGGAAAGCCATCCCCAGTGTCAACACTGGCAGAAAGAGGTGCTAAAATGCGTATTTGAAGATGTCTGAACAGACTTGTTTGAGAGACAGCCGGAGTTGTGAGGTAATCCTGATGTCTCCCTCTGTCTCGGTTTTGAAGGCAGGGTTTGCCTGCAGGCCTCTGACCTCTAGTGTCTTCTATTATTGTTAGCATTTGCCAAAACTTTGCTTAAGACTTGGGGATGACAGAAGTCAACACAGAGAGGAGCTTATATTGCTGCAAGAAGGACTCTTAAGACCCTCTGTGGGACAGAAGTCAACTCAACTGGGGGCTCTCCAGGCCTAATGCCCGGGGCAGTGGTACTCTCCACTCTGTTCACGTCACTTGTGTGAGCTACCCCATTCCCTCTTTTCCTCCTGGGCTACTTTAGGTTGGAATTCTGTCTCTTCTTAAATAAAAAACGGGGGAGTGGGTGTGTGCTCTGGCCGGGTAGCTCAGTTGGTTAGATCTCTGGTCAGGACACATACAAGAAGCAACCAATGAATGCATAAATAAACGGAACAACAAATCGATGTTTTTCTCTCTTTCCCTTTCTCTCTCTCTAAAAAAAAAATCAATAATTTTTTAAAAACAGGAGTGCAGTTGGGAGGATCCTGATCAATACACTATGTGAACACCTTGTTCCCCAAGCCCAGGAGAATCAATCAGTACATCTCCCATATTTAAACTAGATGCGGAGATTATGGTCCAATGGCTGGAACTGAAAGGTTGTGTAGACTCAGGACTAGGATTCACTTTGGAAACCAAAAAGAAGAATGGTCTGTTGAGATAAATTGGGAAAGAAAAGGACCAGATGGGCAGATTCAGAGAGAGAGACATGAGTTTTCCACCCCCTGAGCCCAGTGCGCTTCCCACCTTTCCTTTCCATGGGAATTTCAGTACCCTCTGTCTTAGGCTTTTTTGGATATAAGTGACATTCAGGGTAACTTAGGCAAAAATGGTAGTTAGTATGAGGCATTAGTATTATATAACATACTTATTATAAGGACAGGCAGCACTCTGGGCCCCCAGAAGGCCTAGAAGCCAGGCAGCCCTTCTCTCTCTTGGGCTCGTGGGCTCAAGCATCTTACTAGAGACCAACTGCCTCCAGCTCTCCCCGTGCCCCAGGCTGAACGTGGCTGCTTCATAGCCCCAGGGTGTGTACATTCAAGTGGCCACAGAGACGTCCTGATCACTGTAGCTCTTGTCCAAGTCCAGAGAAAGGCTCTGTCTAGGTCAGTGCCCTGCCCCCTGCTCCAATAACCCATGTCCAGTGCAGTGGGGGGCCACACGGTGCCCCAGCTTCTGAAGTCCTCCTTCAGGGAAGTGTCAAAGACGAATCCCCCACAGCCGTGTTCTGTCAAGCTGCTTTGGGTGGGTCCCCACTCACTGCCATTGAACGGAGCTGACCAAAACAACGGCCGGTAGCCTTGGGGGCCTGTGTGCCCCTCCCCGCTCTCTGCACGGAGGCGTTCGGTTCGTGGGAGTGTCCAGCTGGATTGCAAAGCTGGTTCTTCCTAAGTGAGTGCAGAGAACATTCTCCCAGACGGGATCTCATGTGAACAACCAGAATGCACCGTGGTGGCAGCTGACCATCCCTTCTTCCCCCCACCCCACCCTCCACCACTGCTGGCCCATGACGTATTAGCTGGACCCATCATGCTTCCTGTGTGAGATGGCAAAGAATCCTGCAGAACGTTCCACAGGCAGGCTCCTACCTGGCGTGGACATGACTGTTGATCATAACTTGCCCTTTCAGGAAGGACAAACACCAGTATTTCATCATCTCTGGGCAATCTGGAACCATGTAGATGTAACACTGGATGGGGAATTCTGGAAGCTGGACATGATTGTATAGATTTTACTAGCGGTGGTAGGGAGGGCTGCGGGGCTGAGTCAGGTCACATGAATCGTGGGTACCTCTCCCAGAGGGCTCTAAAGACATCAGTTCCACACGGGGGCCAGAGTTCTCTTTCCTGAGCTTGGTGGAACCCCTGTGGGAATGTCTTTCACTTCTATTTTTTCCATGACTACTTGGCAACAGGCAGCCCTGAACCCAGGACGGGATGGGAACTGCCTCACACGGCACAGACAGACTGACGGCTCAGAGTAGGAAGGACAGTGGGATGCTTTCCGTTCACCGTTGCTATTCTAACGTGAAAATGGGACTGGATTGGGCCTAACGTGATCGAGAGGGGTAACTCGGAATTCTGAACAAAACGTAAGGAGAAACGCAAACACTCAGGCATGATTGGATACCTCCCTCCCTCACCCCCCAGTATTGCCCTGTTCCTGATCACCTTCTAATATTTGTATCTACATTTTCCTTTAACTTGAGTAGAATACACTTTCCTAAATTATCCAGAGCATACCTTGGCGTGTCCAAGGCCCAGCTTCCTGTTGGCCTCCAGGTCCTGGTGGGAAGCTCTCATTTAGTTTTTAGGCTTCCTGCTGGTAGGAGACCCATGAACCGCAGAGAATGTGTTCCCACAACACCTTGCCGGTAACGAAAGCATCTGAGCAACAGCCTGTGTGAGGCGTGGGGAGGACGGTGCCAGAGAGGGGGTGACGGAGAGAGTGGGGTGCGAGCATATCAACCACTGAAACGATGACTGCCTCCAGGAAGGAAACTAGAGATGTGGGGAGCGACGGAAGGGAAGGTTAGGTAAGGCAGAACCTCGGCCAGGTGACCCAGTTTAGCGCCATCGGGGAGGAGTCATGTCCACTGCATGTTCCCAAGTGTGATGGGAGGAGAAGGGCGCTTCACCTCCGTGGTGTTCTTTCCAACACCCGTAAGCTCAGTCTAACCACCCGACGGACCCAGCCTGAGAGACATTCTACAAAATACCTGGCCAGCGTGCCTCTGAACCATTGAGGGCATTATACAAAGCAAGAGAAACCTGAGAAACTGAGAAGAGACTGAGAAGACGGAACAACCAATGTCACCTGGAACCCCGGACAGAGCCCTGGAGCAGAGAAGGACCTGAGCAGAACATCGCGAGAAAACGAGCCAAGTAGAGTTAGTAGTGATGCACTGAGGTTGTTTGCTTCTTTGGGACAAATGCTCCGAGGTAACGTAAGACATTAACAAGAGGGGACACTGGGTGAGGGATGCAACTTTTCTGTAAGTTAAAAACTATTCAGAATTTAGGCCCTGGCTGGTGTAGCTCAGTGGATTGAGCGCGGGCCTGTGAACCAGAGGATCGCGGTTCGATTCCCAGTCAGGGAACATGCCTGGGTTGCAGGCCAGTTCCCAGCAGGAGACACACGAGAGGCAACCGTACATTGATATTTCTCTCCCTCTCCCCTACCCCTCTAAAGACAAATAAAAAAATCTTAAAAAAAAAAAAAACTATTCAGAATTTGCCCCCACTGGTGTGGCTCAGTGGACTGAGTGCTGGCCCGCAAACCAAAAGATTGCTGGTTCGATTCCCAGTCAGGGCACATGCCTGGGTTGCAAGCCAGGTCCCCGGTTGGGGACATCAGAGAGACACCCGATCAGCGTCTCTCCTTCTCCCTCCCCCCCCTTCCCCCCTCTCTAAAGTTAAATAAAATCTTTTAAAAAATTGTTCTGAGTTTAAAAGTTTATTTTTAAATAAAAGGTAATGCAGGAGTGTGGGCAGGGCAGGAGGAGCTGGTTTCCGGTTGGGAGGGAAGGAAGGAAGAAGTCCTGGGAAGTCTGAAGCAGGACTGACAGGCTGCGCGTCTTGAGTGAAGTTGGCACCCTGTCCCCAGAAGCCCTGAGGGGGCGGCTTCGTACAAATCCGGTCAGCAAGGGTTTTCCTTACCGGCAGGTGGCTGGAAGAGAGGCACAGCCGAACCTCCCAGGCTCCAACGTGCACCCAGCCCACTTGGTGAAATCCTATTAAAATGCAGGTAGGTTCTGACTCCGCAGGTCTGGGCAGGGCTTTTCTACCTGGTTCCCAGGTGATGCTGAGGTTATGGGATCCAGAACTGCAGTGGGAGTTGCAAGAAGCCTGGGAGTTGGACATCACGGCTCACCTGCGAGGAGCAGAGGAGATGCTGAAAGGGAAGCTGCAACCCCGGAGGCACAATCCCACCCGACCTGGGCCTGAGCAGAGGGGCGGGCTGGCAGAAGTGGCCGGGTGGGGACGGCCGAGCGTGTGCTCTGCAGCTTCAGAGAGCCAGTCCAGCTCTGATTGCCTTCGAACTGCCACACTGCCTTGGGCCCAGCCTCATGTCCTCATCTGTACAATGGGCATCGTGACTCCCAGTGCCTGTGTCTTCAGGTTGCTCTGGGAATCGAATGAGGTAATCATGCATGACAGTCTTGGCACACTGCACACCCATTTTGTTGGAATGACTGAGGCCCCTGCCAAAAGAACTTCAGTGACTTACAAAGACCGGGCTTCTGTTTTTTATTAACGTGGCTGTACTCCCATGAAGCCATTTTGCTTCATTTATTTAATCATTCAGCCAACAGATAGACACTGAAAACCACCATGGATTTCCAAAGAAATGCTGCCTGAAGTCTTTCCATTTCTTGGAATCCAGATTTACAGAAGGGTAGAGTTGGAGAGGAACAAAAGGCCAGACAGATCGGGCCTCCACCTGCCCGGGCCAAGGCCCGTTTCCCTTTCCCAGTGCTCTCCATTCCCCTCACTCTGGCCTCCCTCTCTGGCCGGGGTCCACGGAGGCACCCAGGGGCTGCCTTCACTCCTTCTTGGAGCCTCCTGCTGGTGAGGGCATGTCTTCCCCAGGCCCCCCTCCCCCCTGGGCTTTATCTCCCCTTTCTCTAGCTGTAGGGCTCTGGCCTGAGCCTCAGTCACACCCTGACAGCTGTCCTCTGAGGAACAGGAGCCATGGAGTTCCTGCTTATCTTCAAACTTAACTTACACAAACACACTTATATGCTTACTCACAGGAGTTTCGAAATGACATCAAGGTGGTTTCCTCACAACAGATGAGAGGAAAAGAGAAGGAAATCAATGCTGTGGACTTCTGTTGGGTCACATACCCTTTAGGAATCTAATAAAAGCACGATGCCATCACCACCCAGAAAAGCACACTTAAGCGCGCGGGCACGCACACACAACTCTGTCCCCAGTTGTGGGGAATTCTGAGCACTGAGTTAAGAGGCTCCTATAAGCTGAGGGATACAAAGAGAACACAGCCAGACAACAAAATAAGGTGGTGGGTATGACAAAGCTCCCTACTTTTTAGTGTCATCACACTGTCCCTGTACCCTCAAGTCTCAGCTCCATAGGTGGCTACCCACAACCACCCTGTACACCATCCCCCAGGTCAGGGTAGAGACTGGCCCAGCTGGGGCATCCCTGTCAGCTGCTTTCCCCTGGGCCCCTCCCCACATGGTCCCTGTTGACATGGAAACCCTGAGCCACTTCTTTCTGGCCTGTGGCTGATTCTACCCTCACTGCGCAGGATTCCCAGAGCACCCTCCCGTGTTATTCTGCCCATCTTCCTGTTGGGCTCAGGCTAGCACAGAAAAATAAGTATGTGATGCACCTTCCCTCCCAGCACAGAGGTCTACAGACCTTAACTTAGAACCCAGAGAGAGTGGAAGGAGATAAACAAGAAGATCAGAGTGCATAAAAATGGTCCACCATATCCAGGACATGTCCCCGGATCTTGGCCACAAGCTCCTACATCAAAGGAAAGATTCCTGCGTTCCATTTCAGTGGCTCTAGATTGGGCCCGAAATAGGCATTTGCTGAAGCCCAGATCAGCATTCAGCCAGACACACCAGCCACCTCTCCCCTGCTGCGTTCTCCTCCTAGACCAGAAGGGAACACACGAGGTCCTGGCTTTAAGAGCGGTGACTCGAGCTGGAGAAAGGAGAAAGCACATGCCCCCTTGTGGGAAACTACTGAAGACCACAAGAGAGAAAGGATGGAAAAGGATAGAAAAGGACAGAAACACCCCCCTCCTTCACTTGTTTCTCCATTTATGACTCAGGCTTAAGGATTCGCATGTTCTTGGGCTAGTTAGAGTACCTGGGAATTCCCAGTACCAGGGGCTTACCCTGACCTGTGCCCACATGGGAATCCTGCTCTTAGGACCTAGCAGGTGGTGGGAGGGGCCTGGACCAGAGCTCTGGGACAGCTCTGCACCTTCAGAGGGCATCACCTCACATGAGAGGTTGTCACCAGGTCTCATATCACACTGGGACCTTCAAAGCCCTGTCTTCCTCCTTCAGTCACACACAGGCACACACTGCTCTTCCCCCCTCTCTCTAAGGACAACCTCAAAATGGAGGGCAGAGACCCAGAGTGACCTTCACAGACTGCCCCATCCCACACCTGCAGAGGGATTCTGCCCACTCTGACCCTGGATTCTCCTAGTTGTCCAGGGCTGGAGAATGCCTTGCAATGGGGTGGGACAGATCTCAGGAGCTGGTTTCTGGTGAGCATGGCCGCGAGAGGGTCTGGGGGTTCAGTGTCCAGATAGGAGACGGTGGCAGCCCGGGTCAGCTAGAGGCAGGGGTCTGGTGTATCAGAGAGTCGGTGTGTGTCAGGCATGCGAGGGCCCCCGTGGGGCTCCCTGCCAGGGAGTGGCTGGCTGTCAACCAGAAACTCGGGGTCTTGGCTCTTTCCCAGTGCCATCACCACTTTTTACACAGTCTCTAAATGGACTGACCTGCACCTGTCGGCACTCCTTCTTCCCCTGACCTTTCTATCACGGGAGTGCTGCATGGGGAACACAGTCCGTCCTGTCAGTCTTGATGATCATACTGCAGAGGAAGTAATTTCTAACTTTCCTAGCACCATATCACCGGGGGGTCAGCTGGCGCAGCGGCAGAAGGAAAAGATAAGATTAGCACAGAACTAGTAGTAGCCCTGCCTGGCATAGCTCAGTGGATTGAGTGCTGGCCTGTGAACCAAAAGATTGCAGGTTCAGTTCACGGTCAAGGCACATTCCGGGGTTGAGCCGGGTCTCCAGTTGGGGGCGTGCAAGAGACAAGTGATGGATGTTTCTCTCCTTTTTCTCCCTCCTTTCCCCTCTCTCTACAAATAAATTAAAAAGAACTAGCAGTGGGGGTGGCACTCAGCAGCACTTAATCCTTCTCTGTGCAAACCCATTTAGACCAAAGAAGCCTTTTAAGCTCTTTTGGGGAAAGGATCTCCTTCCTGAAGGCAGAGGGATGGCTAAGACGACCCGCCAGCAGATCCTCAGATCGGGATGAGAGAAGCGTATCCTGCTTCTCTGCTGAATTTTGCAGCCTTCCAGAGCGGAAGCCTGAAGCAGTGCCAACCTATGGACAGCAGGCGGCGCTCTTGCCTAACCTTTCCCAGGTGGAGGCTGTTGCGGGGACCCAAACTTTGCGAGCCTCGAGGGTTCTGGTAATCTGCCTCTAGTGTCCGGGTGACTGCAGAGGAGGGCCTGGCTAGGGTAGAAATAGAGACGACAAGGGGCCCATAACTTCTCCTTTAGGCGCTCTCCCAGAAAAGAGAGTGGCTTCTTGAGATGCCTAAGGAGGACACTTTTTTCGGCCCACACTAATAAAACATGGGGTGATCCATTCTCAGTCCCACCCCATACCCAATCCCTGAAAGAACGTCCCCGGTGTCTGCGGGTCCCAAGGAGGAGCCCCCGATCCCGACCCCGCCAGCCGTTCCTCTGCTCTTCCCGCAGTGGCCCTCTCCCAATGGCTCAGTGCCAGGAAGTGGAGGTGAAGCATGCTGACGTTAGGGCCTGTGGTGAGAAAGCAGGGCTGTGTCTGGGTGGGTATCTAGGAGGAGTAGGGGAAAAGGGGTGGCGGAAGACCGGTGCTGCTGCTGCTCGTTAAAAATGCCGCGAGGTGGCGCTCGAAGGCCGCGTCACAGAGAAGTGCAGGCTTTTGAAAAGGACGGATTGGTTTGGAGACCTAGCGAGGGCTGCAGGAAGAAGTTGGCAGCTACGGTCCAATGATCCTACTCATTGAAACAGAGGGCACTTGGGGACCTTTGGAGCAGCATGGTTACCAGGAGACTTGGAAGGGTCAAAGAGAAGAGGGAGCCGGAGGCACGGCATGCATTTCGAGGGTCAGAGGATGGATTCCCCAAACCCCCAGGAGCTGGAGAGGTGGAGGATCCTCCGTTCGTAGGTCTGTCGTCTGCTCACCTGCCTCTCCGGATTTATAGGTTCTGTTCTGAGGCCATTGGGAGAAGAATTCGGGGTCTTAGGATCCGAATTCATCCCAGGAATTAACAATCCAAGAGCGTGCCAACATCTGTCCATCTCTTTCTCTCCCAGGATTTGTAGATCTCTGTATCACCTCCTGCTCTGAACCTTCCAAACTCCATCCCATGAGACGGGGGTGGGGGTGGGGGACGTAGACGTTCGGATTTTTTTTTTCCTCCCTTCCTTTGCTCTTCCTTCGGATATCCTCAGTGGCTTCTCCGGACTGTGGGATCTGCCCCAAACTCTGAGGAACTGCCCCCAGCTCAGGTCCCAGGAAGAAAGAGGCCTCGCTCTAAAAGCATCAGACCCATTCCCCAAGGCAGAACTTGTCCCTCCGGGACAGCCCCGTGCCCTGTGCCCTTCTCTGCCTAGGCCTTCCTTGAACAGATCCATCCGGGCCCCAGCTTGGCTTCTCGACATCACCTGCAAATTATTCAGATTCTGGTGCCACAAACTTGCAGGGTCCTTTCTTCAGACCATTCCGCTCTCTTGATGCTTGGCCCAGAGGTCCCATCCCCACTCACTCCTTATGCTCCGAATGCAGAGACCCAGGGGCCGAGTAGCCAGCAGCACCAACTTTAATCCCACCCAGCAGTCTAGGAATTCGAGATCCGATGAGGGGCTCCAGCTGCGGCGAAGCGTGGAGCACGGCCTGGCCCAGAGGACTGGGGCTCCTTGGTGAGGACCCTGACCCACCGACTTCCCCCTGTAAAGTAAAGGGTGATGGGGAGAGGTTGCGTTCTCGAGGAAGAAAAGGTGGAAAAGCTGGAATCAGACTGACTGGGTGGGGAAGAGACCCAGAGAGGCGCTGCTCCCCCACCATCCAGGCCTTCTCCAGAGGCCTTAGCAGCATCCTCCGAGACTGCCAAGCTCCTGGGAAGGGGATAGGTGGGCTTGAAAGGACGCTGATACCTGCCGTTGGAGCTGCAATATCTCTTCAACTCCCCAAGGGCCTCGCCCCGGTCCCACACCAGCGTCAGCGTGGCGGGGACTCCAAGGCCAGCGCGCTGGGATGACGGAGAGTGTGGGCCTGCTGAGTGGGTGGCCCGAGACGGAACGAATCCAAGGCCCTGGGGGAAATTGGGATTAACTGGGAGAAATGGAGGATTGGGTGTCCGCTGTCCCAAGGTGCCCCGCCCTCCTCTAGCTCCCGCACCACACGCCGCGGGGCCTCCGGGAAACCGAGCCGGCCCCGGAGAGTCCCCGCCCCCTCCCTGAGGCCGGAGGTATTAGTGCTGCTTGATCAGACCTCATTTTCTCCGAAAATGGAAACATACCCAGGGTCCTTAATAAAGTGAATGACGAGGCTTCGGGGGTAATTGGGCTTCCGGTTGGTGGCTATTTTCCTTAAACTGACAGTGGGAAAAATGTAAACCTACAGCGTTCAGATGTAACTGTATGATTATCAGAAAGAGGTGCAGGGTGGATTCGCAGAGACCTGGAGGCAACGACCTGAGAAAGGGACACAAACGCTTACCCAGACCAAGGGACCTTGGAGTCCTGGACCTCCACACTGACCCCCACATCCAAGTGCACGCCTCTGCAAGCTTCGGGCGCTCCTCCCATTCGCAAACCAGCCCTGTAGCTACCGACGGAAAACGCGGGACCTTTATTTATACGCTCCGGCCGGGGGCGGGGAGGGATGTCTTCTCCTTCCTCTGAGAGGAGGAGTGTCCTCCAGGGCAAGGGGGCGGCCAGGCGGAGAGTCTGCGGACGGATCCTTCGAACAGCGCGCGCTGCCTGCGTATTTCTAGGCATAATCCAATTTTCTCCGTGACTATCTAGTTAAACTCTTTAACAACAGCTACATAATTAGAATTTGGATTCCCATTAATTTTCCCTGGGCCTCGAACCATTTGCAGCTCACACTGGTAATTAATGCGATACATCACTAACTTTACCCAGAGCCGGCTAGCCGGGCTCAGGTCGCTCGGCCCACGCCAGGCGCCCCTGCGCGGGGCCCTGACTCCGGACCACGCTTCGTAAGTGGGGCTGTTTCCCTCCCGCCGAAGCCAAATTCCTCGACCCGCGTATCCAAAGCCTTGTTTCCAGGAAATTTCACAATTAAAAATATTTATCGGGAGCAGATTTACGTTTCTGGGTTTCCAGTCTCGGGGCGTCTGGGTAGGCTATTAAGAGTAATTAGCATCTTTTGTGCATGCAGATTTACTTCGCTCATTGCCACATAATTCATCCCTAAAAGCCAGCGCAGGCGAACACAGGCGCCGCCGCCAAAACCGCGCCCAGAGCTACCGCCCCCGCCTGGGTCTAAGTCCCAGCGCCCTGAGCCCCCATCACGCTGCCGGCTCCTAGTTTCTCTGGTCCAGCTGTCCGCTCTAGGCCCGGAGGCTGCACGCGGAGAGAAAAAGTTTCCACCCTGGAGACAAATAACGTTAGGGCGACCTCAGGCGGCGGGGGGAGGGCCTAAACGAGCTCTCCCAGCTGCAGGGGCCGTGCTGTCTGGACCTGAGGCGTTGAGACCCTGCACGTGTGCGCGCGTGAGCGAGTGGGCGTGTCTGTATGCACGCTCGCGTGCGCGCCAGTGTAAGTGCATATGCTAGTGCGCGTTCTTGAGAGAGTGCAAGGGCGCGGGTGGAAAATGAAGTGATCTCTGCCCACCCGTTCCCTGGACCACAGCTCAAATGCCAGTCCCAGGTCACCCAGCTCGGGCACTGAGGCTTAGAAGGAGACCCGGACCCTACCTCGGCCCCATTTCCCTTTTAGAGAGCCAACCCCAGCCAGCTTGAGGTCCTGGAGTGCGCAGAGTCTGGCGCGAGGGAAACTAGGAGGCCAAACTCCCAGTCGTGTCCGAACGCAGGATGCCGGTGCTGGTGGCCGGCCATCAGAGAGAGACGGCGAGCGGAGCAGGGAGTCACTGAGCAACGACATTGCGGGACCGCTGGGGGGCACCGGAGACAACGGCACCTGGCGGGGGTAGGGGTGAGGGTGGGAGTGGGGCGAGCGAAACTACAGTTTCGTAGTGGGAGGACCAGGGCCAGGGAGCGCGACCGTGGCTCCGGCGCTCCAGGTCGAGGCACCCACTCCGGGTTCGTTATTAACGCGCTGGGAAGTCCGCGAGCCGCCCAACTTTCTTCTCTTTAATGAGCCTAGAAGAAGAGGCTGCCCTGAAGGGGTTTGTTCATTAAAGATGTAGCTGGAGGAATATTGTCTCATTAATTATCTGGTTTTAATTACACTCCTACCCTTTGAATCAAGGGATGGGCAAAGTTGATTCAGTGGCGCCGCGTTCTTTAGCTTAAAGAGTCAGGCCAGCGTAGGGCCTGGAGGGGGCAGTGGGGACTGTGTGTTCCAGGAGGATGTGAGTAAGCATCTGGGGCGTATCCGGCCACTAGTCCCCATGCGACAGAGCTTCATACCCGGGTGGGTGGGTGTGTGGATGAGGTCTGTGTGTGGGCCTGAAAATGTGCGTGTGTCTGAGCGTGTGTGACCACGTGTGCCTGAAAGGCCCTGTGGACGTGACTTGTGTGTCTATGTAAGCTCCCCACCTGCGTGCGGTTCTGTATGTCTGGGTGTGAGTGTGGGTAGCTGAGTGTGTCTACAGACAGGCCCAAGAGCGGGTATCTAGGTGAACAGGAGTGTGACTGGATAGCCGTGTCTGCGTGTGTTTCAGAGGATGGCCTCCTGCCCATCAGCTCGAGTGAAAGTGTATGACGGTGTTTCTGGGTCTGTGCTGTGTGTGCATGTGGCCCCGTGTATGAGGGTTGGGTGGGGGGCACTCCACCGCTAAAGCACTGCAGGAACTGGGACCTCTCCAAGGACATGGCTTGGTTTCTGAGGGTCCCCACAGCTTGGGTGCCCTCCGGAAACCATGCTCCCTCTGGAAGGGGATTATTTAAGGGGGTGCTCGTCCCTGCCTCATCCCTTGTCAGGCAGGAGCTGTGCTAAAGCGGGGGCCGTTTTCCCTTTAAATCGTGGACACTTTGACAGGGGACATTAAGGACCCGGCTGCTCAGGCTGAGCAGATCATAAAACCGGACAGGCAATTTCTGCTCCCGCCAAATAGCCGGGCAAACTCGTTCTGCATCTTTGGTTTTAATGCACTAAACTGGCAGCTAAGCAGGGAGCGAGCAAAAGGGGGTGGGGAGCCCCCACAAACACAAGCGCACACACCGGCACACAGGCAAACACCCCTTCACACCCTCTCGCCCCACGCCCCGCCCTCGACCCCCCCACCGGTGGAATTATCAACTAGAATTTGATTAATATGCAAATCGCAGGCAAACAGCTTCATATAATTCTTTCAGTGGAGAGTAATTAATCACCAGTTAAAGCAAATTAATACATATATCAATTTTGTCAGAAACATGCTTAGTTCAATCGCCCGTAAAATTGAAGTTTGAAGTATTAAGAGGCTCTGCAGAAACGCCAGGACTAAAACTTTCAAATTGATCCTATTTAGTAATCAATCAGGCTCTCCCCTCAGGTTAATCTGCCTAATTTTTCATCTCAAATCATACACTTTACTGACACGCCATCTAGCAAACAGTCGATAAAAAGTTAACAAAAATGATAACGACTCCAGCCAGAGCCATTGTGCAGGGTGGGTGGGCGGTGGGTGGCTTTGACTGCATTTCTGGGCTGGTTGGGGGACTCGGTTTTTCCTGAGCTAAGGGCTGGGAACTCCCCCAGGCGGCCGGAGCCTCCCTGCCCCACCAGCCTTGCCTGCCGTCGGCTGCCCTCTGCTGCTGTTGGACTTCCCTCAGAACATCAGAACACCCGGCGTCGTTTCCCTCCGAGTCTCCTAAACCAGCCGGCTCCCTCCCCACACTGGGGGTTGCGTAGAATGCCTGGGAGCGTGTGCATTGTGTGCTCGTGGTAACATGGGCCAGGCCTCTGTCACTGTGTCTGGGCCATGTGTGCAATGGTGAGGGTGGTGTCTCTGTATATCAGCAAAGGGGCCGTCTGGGCCCGCACTGTGTTTCCTGGCACTCTCTCTGTCTGTGTCACCGTGGGAGTATACGGTGTTTCTGCATTGTGGGTCTGTGTAACTTGGTGCCTGCTTTGCGTGTGTTTGCAGTTTCTGGGATGTCTGTGTCACACTCTGTGTGCCTATGTTGTGTGTGCCCTGGATTGGTGGTGGGCCCCCTTGAGCCTACCATTCATTCACATGTGGGCAGGTTGGGGCCTGTGGCAGCCGGATCAATAGGCCCATCACAGACATCGGGAGAGAGGGGACAGTCCCTATGGAGACCTGGACACTTCACCTTGAGCAGCCTCTGAGAAAGGAGAAGGGTCACCTCTTCCCATTCCAGCCTCTGCCTTAGGAGGGGGGCTAGTAAGGAAGGGAGAAAGAAGGCCACCATTTCTTGGCTGAGGGGATTCCCAGCCCCGGACTCCTCTCCACAGAGCCCTGGACCCACTGCTTCTGACTTGGGCCCCTGAATTTGGCAGGGGTGGGGGTGCAGACACACAGTTGGGAGTGCCCCCATCCCGTGTATTCAGATGTCACGACCACAACCACATGTGGTGACAGCTCATCTCAAACCTCTATATACACACGCTGACAACTAAACTCACACAGGTTCTAAGGATACTCACAGGTAACTAATTTTCCTCCCCCTACACCCACCCCCTCACTCACAAACAGCTAGTCCCGCCCAGCTCTCCATGGGAAGACCTCACAGGTCCACGTGCACACACCCACTCCCAACAATCTCTGTGCATGCACAAACCGTGCTCCAGAGAGGGCAGGACTCATTCGCCCTCAGCCCTGCAGGCAGCACCACCCATCCGCCATGCATATACACGTGCATATCGCCAGGTGCCCTCTCCCCAGCTTGGGCAGGCCTGAGCCCCCCACCCAGGAAAGAAGAACTTCTCTTGATGAGTTAGGACAGTGGGGCCTTTGAGGGAGACCTGATACTCAGGTGGCCACAAGTGAGTCTGCAGATTATTCTAGGGACAAAAGTTCAGCCTGGGGATCCGCTTGAGTAGGAGGGGGCAGGCAGGGCAGCCTGGCATCACCCAGCAGCACAGCAGAGGACAACCCTCCACCCCAGCCTGTTCTCAAAGAAGCAGAGTCTGTACTGACATAGTGCTTATCCACTGGCCTCAGCTGCTCTGAGAGCAGATACATGCCTAGGCTGAGTCCTTCCACCCCACGTCCTGCCACTCCTCTCATGAGCCCCCTCCCGTCAGGCCTTGTGCTTCCCGTCACCCCCCACCCCACCCACTGTAAGTGTAAATCTGAGTAGCCAGCTTGGTCAAGCTGTTTGGAGCTAGGAGTCTTGTTGTCTTCAGCTTCAGTTCCACATCAATGTTCCTTCTCCTAGTTATCTGCTCACACCAGCTCCCAGCATACATCACACACCCGGGGGCATCACTCACTCTCTGGTCACACCCACCGAGTGACAGCTTTACTTCTTTCCTCTCCATTGCACTAATTTAGTCACACCTAGTTGCACACACTAGTTTGCAACAATCGGTTACACAAACACAACAGCACACCCCCAGTTACCCCCAGTTGCAATGCTGTTTCCATCAATCAGCCACACATGCCCAGTTACTCAGTTGCACAAATCTCTGACACACTCAGTGACACATCCTGTTGATGCCTTCAAAGCTACACACACACACACACACACACACACACACACACACCCTCAGCCTCAGGCCTCTCCTAGGACTGGTATTGGTTAGGAGGAGACAAGCTGACTTGCTGATGGCAGCCCTGGATCTTGAAGTGTGGACGTGGGGCCCCCAAGGAGACTTAGGTGGGGATTCTCCTCTCTCCAGAGTACTGCTCCCCCCTCATGTACCAGCACCAGGCTGAGGCACCTTCACCTTCCTTTGCTCCAGTACCAGTAGCCTCTCCTTTGGGAGACACAGCCTGAGGACCAGCTCGGGGACAAACTCCTGGCTTTCCCAGGAGTGCCAACCTCTGCCTGAGACCTCTTCAGGCACCTGCACCGTCCAGAGATGCACCCATTTTCCACCAAAGCCAACCAGTCACGGTTCTAACCCCACCCGCACCCCCTCAAAGCCAGCACATGTCCTTCTGCACTTTACAACAGTGACCTCCCACCCGACGCCCCTCATGACCCCGGTTCCCTCAGGTTTACAGGCCCTTCTCCCACATGCCTTCTGCAGCCTCTGACCCTGTCCACTCTGGGCCTCTCCTCTGGCCACTCCCTTGACCCTTCCTGCTCCCCCTTGTGCCCCTGTGCAGGTGTGCCTGTGTTAGGGAACATCTGTATTCTCAGCACAACCGCTTTCTGGGCCCCAAGAAAGATGGGTTGACCACTGGGGTGGGGGGCAAAGCCAAGGTGCAGGGGTTTGAGTGGATTAGGACCTGCAGGGTGGGGTGAGTGGACTTCCCTGTACCCGAAAGCTCAGAAGGGTGGGGAGGAGGGGTCCCCGCGGCAACTGGCAGGGGCGGAGGGGAGGCGCGCGGCCCCAGCCCGTCCCTTTCAGGGGGGACTCATGCATCAAACTTCAATTTTCCGGACGATTGAATTAGTGATTTTTTTTCCTCCTGAACTAAAATACACTTAAGTCTTTGGGATTAATTACCACGTTCTGGTCCCTCAGACTGGAGTATTACTTATCGGAGCTGCGTCTGACACCGGCCCGACACCTCGTAAAATAAGGAACTGCGCCTCCCGGCCTCACCGGGCGACGCCCGCCAGCCCCCGGCCCGGGAAGGCGGAGCGGGAAGAGCGAGCCAGCCGTAGCGCGCGGCGGGGCCGGGTCAGTCGGCGCGCCGCGCGGCGTCCCAGGCCGTGAGATCAGAAGCCGCCCTTACCCGGGGACGTGGTGAGCTGGGTCGAGGCCCCGGGCCTAACTGGGAAGGAAAAGACAAAGCCTGGCCTCCTCCCCCTGGGCAGCCGGGAACCGAAAGCCGGTCTGCAGGGAATCCGGAGTCCTGGATTCCCTCGCCTGCAACGGCCCCAGGCAGTGAGAGTGACACCGGGCACAGGGCTGGCGGCCCAGACAGTCCAAAGCCTTAACGAACCTCGCCTGAGAATGGGCGCAGGACCCACAGCTCCTCGCACGGTCCACACCACACACTCTCGGAGAGTAACTCACGAAATGCACACGCCCCGCTCCCACAGAGGGCACACGGGCGGCGCACACCGTCGCACCTAGCACAGGCCCGGCGGGCACCAGAGGCCCAGGGCAGGAGCTCGCATTTGAGGCCCTCTCACATCACAGGTCCCTGAGGGAGCGCCCAAAGCTCGTCCAAGGCCATCTGAGCGTCCTGGCCCGTGCACGGGTAGCAGCTCCCGTCAGAGCCCAGACTGCCGAGGAGAGGGTGGGCTGAAACCCAGTCCCCTCATCCCAGCCCCAGGCTCTCGCCTGCAGTCGAGCCCTCAGGCCTGGCCTGCGTGGCCGCCGCCTCGTTGCCCGATGGGGCCAGAAAAGCAGCCACAAGCGGCAGTGCTCTGTCGAGTGGAGTCGGGCCTCAACGGCTGCACGGGCTGTCGGCGGGGCTCGGGAAGCCTACCGGCAGCCTGGGATCGGTACGGAACGGAGCAGAGCCGAAGAGGCTGCGGGGCAGGTCAAATCCGCTCCCCCAAGCGTGCGGAACCAAGCACGCGGCGCGCTTTCCCCGGGCCTCGCGACTGGGGCTCAGCCCAGGGCTCCTGAGCGCGTCTCCGTCCCCTTCCCGCTGACGACAGTTCCTTCCCTCGCAGGCCCTTCTTTCTGGCCTATAAACACAACGAATTCCTTCTCGTCTTTCAAGGCCTGGGTCCAATGCCACCTCTTCCATGAAGACTCCGCTACCCTGAGCCCAAAGTCCTCTTCCCGAGTTCTGCAAATGCTCGTTTCCTTCCCCATCGGCCCAGGTCTCCTGTGACCGCGGGGGTGCGGCAGGTCGCGTCCACCACTAGACTGAGAGCTCCTTGAGGGCAGGAGCTGGGTCCGATTCGTTTCTCCGTCCCTAGCCCCCAGCGCGGCCTGGCACGGAAAAGACACACAATAAACGTTTGATGAATTGAATGAATCTTTCCCTTTAGTTTATTAATTCTTCCTCTTCCTCTTCCCTTCTTTCCTTTCCTCCTTCCTTCCTTCCTCGTCATTTTTTATTTCTTGTGTATATTCAATTGTCATGTTTTTCAGGCTCATTAAATCCATTTAGAGACAAAAGAATAAAAGGCAGAAGGGGAAGGAGGCGGGAGGAGGGGAAGGGGAGGGGAGGGGAGGGGAGGGGAGGGGGAGGCCGGAGAAGCAAACAAATAACCCGCTTTAACTAGACGGGCGGATAAATGGCCCCGTTTCTCCTCAGCCCCGATGCGCCTGCTTAGCCGCGCGCCCCGCGGGCGCCGCAGCTCGGGTGGGCTTGGCCCCTGGGCCGCCGCCCTTAGCCCGAAGGGACCCAGTAGGGCCCCGCCCGGGGCCGCGAAGCGGGAAGTGGCCAGAGGTGCCAGGACCGCTTCATTGGGATTCATGGGCGTGTTGGGCGGGCGGCCTGGGGCTCCGGGCGCGGGGCGGAGGCCAGTGGGGGGGCCGCGCGCAGCGGGCGCAGATGCCCGGGTGACCGCCGCGCCGCGGTCCCTGCGCCGCCTTTGTGCCGGGGAGACGCGCGCGGGGACCTAATCCATCAAATTGTCTACAAATTGTGAAGAAAATTCAAAAACCATATGGTCGCCAGCGCCGGCGCGCTCTGGGCTGCGGAGGGCCGCGGCCGCGCCCGCACCCGGAGCCGCGGGGGGCTGGGCCCGGCTATTGTCGCCTGTCAGCGGCCGCCCGGGTCCATTCGTCCCGGCCTTCATGGTCCGCGCTCCGAATTACAGACTCATCCATCCTGAGAGAGGGCGATTTATGTCGCCCAGGAGAAACGGCCGCACGCCGGCCCGGCTGGCCGGCCGCCTCTTTCCTTCTTTGGTTCTCTCCTCCACCTTCTCTCTCTTCTCTCTTCTCTCTCTCCCTCTCTCCCTCTCTCCCTCTCTCCCTCTCCCTCTCTCTCTCCCTCTCTCTCTCTCTCTCTCTCTCCCCCCCCTCCTCTCTCTCTCCCTCTCTCCCTCTCTCTCCCCATCTTTCTCCCCTTGTCCGTTGCTTTCTACTTTCTCGTTTTGCTTTCGGAGTGCATTTCTGTGCCCCTTCTTTTTCTGTTTCTCTGTTTCTCCGTTTCCTCCCGGACACTACCGTTCCCGACTCAGGCCCCGGGGCCCCATCGCCTGCCCGAGACCAGATGCGCATTTCTCACATCAATTTTGCGGAGAAAGGGAGCTGAGCGGCCTGGAGGCGGGACCCTCCTCTGGTGACAGCGGCCACTCGCCAGCCCAGAGACAACAAAAGCCCAGAGAGAAACCCGCTCAGTCCGGAAAAGTGAAAGCTGCCTACGTCCCTGCTTCAGCCCCACTCTGGGCGCGGGGACCCCACGGAGTCCTTGGGAGATTGATGTCTCTGCCCGCGGCCGTGTTCGGGACCCAGAATTTGTGAATGTCACCAGAAATCCATCCCAACTCTCAGGCGCTTTGGGCTCCTATCTCCCTGTGCCTGTGTGCGCGATTCCCTCTGTCCTTTTGTGCCTTCCGCCTCCTTTTTCTTCCTCCCCCAAGCCTGAGGCCCTCCGGCAGAATCCAAACTCTGGAGCCCTCAGACCCCACCCTGCTGTCCTGCTGAGCTATACCTGCCAAACACTCCAGACTTAGCCAGGCCCCAGGGAGGCAGGAAGAACGTCCTTGGGTCCCGGTTAGGGTGCACGAACCACAGGGCAAGTCGCTCCCCGCCCTTTGCCTCAGGCACATTAATTTCATATCCGTGGCGCCCCCAACATACGCACGCACTCGCGCTCAGCATTGCACGCCCGCTTTTTACCCTGACCTGACGAAGCCTACTTGTCTTACAGGCCCCACCTCATTTGGAGCCTGCCGCGTGTTTGCGGGCAAGAAAAGCTTCTTCCCACTCTCCCCTCTCACCCCTCATTCTCTCGCCTGCCCTGAAACTCCTCCAAATCTCCAAGGCCGGGCCGCCGGCAACCAGCAGCAGCGAGCCCCTGGGCCTGCCATCGCTTCCCTGAAAAGGGCCCACTCATTTAGACACGGTCACCACCGCTTCTAGTAAAATGGCAAAGACTTTATTTATTGGAGAAAGAGGCCTTGGGTACAGTCCGGGGAGGAGAAGGCAGGGCAGGGGCAGGGAAGGAGCACGTGGGACCCACCCTCATCTGGCCACCTTGTCTGGCCAAGTCCACCGAGGAGCAGGGCGCTGGAGACAGACCCAGAGCTGTGGAGGAGGTGGGGTGAGGACTCAGGTTGGCCTCCTCTCAGTCTCTGTCACATGCAAAAAAATTCTAAAAAGAGTAAAAAATAATTCTAGGGCTTTGGGTTCCTTTTTCGTTGGTTGGTTTGTTGGCTGGATTTCCCCGTTTTGTCCCTAAGACCCGGACCCCAGCAGTCGGCCCAAGGAGACCAAGAGAGGGTGGAGAGGAATCTTAAAAATAGCGCTAGTGGGTATTGGGAGGCAGAAATGGCATCGGAAAGAGACTTCTCTTAGGGGAAGAAGAAAAGATCAATTTGAAACTTGCAAGTCAGGCCCCGGCTGCCCACCTCAGCCGCTTCTGACGCGGGGGGGAAATGCAGAAGAAAATAAAAGAAGTCAACTGCAATAGGCCCGGGGAGGCAAGGAGGGAGAGGGCCGGTGCATTCGCCACATGCAGAGAAAAATCGAAACAGTCGGGCGGCCCCCTCCTCCGGACCGCGGGGGTTCAGTGTCCGTTACCCTCGGCTCTGCCTCGCCCTCAGCAAACCCGGCAGCCTAAGAGCTCTGAAAACATGAAAACCTCCGAGATCTTAAAAAATTAAAAAAGAAACAAAAAAGGCAGGCTGCGGTGGGAAGAACCCGCTATATAGGTTTAAATGTTTATACAGAAGCCATACAGAACTGCACGGCGAGGGCTCCCCGGGCGGTCTGCGGAGGCTACTCGCAGCGGCCGGCCCGGCCGGCCAGCCCAGCCGGGGTTTATTGCTTCGAGAGGGAAGAGGCGGCTGCTGGGAGCCCAGTCTGGGCCAGGGACAGGGGAGAAGGCGGGAGTTGCAGAGGAGGTCCCAGCTCCCCTCGGCGGTCCGGTCCGGGAGGCTGCAGGCCTACGGCTCCAGGGGCCCCGTGCGGCGGCAGATTCTGGGCTCCGCTCAATCGTCCACGTCGATCTCTTCGTCTTCCTCGTCCTCCGAGCAGTCCTGGCTGCTGGCTGGCTGGTCCGTGAGCGGGGAGGCGGGTGAGAGCTGCAGGGACCCGGCGCCCGGGGCCTGCGGAACGCCTGGAGGGAGTGCCGGAGAGCCAGGCCTCGACTTGGCCCTGCCGCAGCCGCCGCCGCCACCGCCCGCAGCCTCCGAGTTCTGCTCCAGTTCCGCCAGCGCCACGATGTCCATCTGCCCGCCGGGGCCCAGTTTCTTGGCGGACTCCACGTCGGCCTTCATCTCCTCCAGGTCCCGCTTGAGCTTGGCGCGCCGATTCTGAAACCAGGTGATGACCTGAGCGTTGGTGAGGCCCAGCTGCTGCGCGATTTGGTCTCGGTCGGCAGGGGACAGGTACTTCTGGTAGAGGAATCGCTTCTCCAACTCGTAGATCTGGTGGTTGGTGAAGGCCGTGCGGGACTTTCGCCGCTTCTTGGGGGTCTGCCGTTGCCCAAAGATGGTCATCCCGTCTCGGCCTGCGAGGAAACCATAGTATAGGCTTGCGCCCGCGGAGAAGAGACCCCACCCCGTCTCTCGCTCACCCCACCTAGGCTCATCCGGCCTGCGGTTTGCCACAGTTTCCTTCTCGGTTTTGATTAGGCTTCCCGGACTAAGGCAAGCCTCGTCAATGGCAAACCCTCTTCCCCCGTCTCTCTTCTACCGGAAGTCCCTAGAAAAAAAATTGTTTTGTTTTCTCTCCCCCATCCCCGCCCCCCAAGAGTTGGTTTGAAAGACCCAAGGTTGCTGGAGCAGGAAGGAGCCAGACCGGGACGTCCTGGCTTTTGTGTGCGTGTCGGTACTCCACCTCTTCACAAGGACCACAACTCTACCCTTACCCAAAAGTTCGCAGCAAAGGGCTCTCCGTTCCTCGTCCCCGGAACAGGACTAAGAGTGCCCAGGCCATTGGGAACAGGAGGGAGTCAGGCAGAGCAGGCAGACTACAGAGAGAGCTTGTGTTTCCACCATCCCTTCCTGGCCACTCTGGCCTATCCAGAGGTCCCTAGGAAATAGGGTTTGGGTCCTGTCCCACCCACCTCCACTCTCAGCGGCAGCGGTTTCGGCTGGAGAGCCCTGGCGACCGGCGCGGGAGAAGGAGGGCAGAGGCAGAGGGCACAAAGCGCGCTGGGCACGGGAAGCTGGGCTCTGGGCGTAAGGGAATCTAGTGGCAGCACCTACCTTCGGCTGCCTGCAGGACGCTGACCTCCAGCCCCTTAAAGGTCTTGCTGGCGAGCTCCTCCAGTGCGCACAGCGGCGAGGTCTGGGAGAGCAGCGCGCGGCCCGCCAGGGGCAAGCCGCCCGGCGTGTGCTTGTCCGCAGCCGCCAGCAGGTGCGCCGCCCCGCACAGCGAGTAACTTCTCCGCACAGACGGCTTGTTGAGGATGTCCTCTATGCTGAACGGCGTCAGGGGCTTGTTGGAGTTGGCGGGCGGCGGCAGGTGGTCCAGCGGGCTGCGCCGCCGCTCCTCCCCCGGCGCCGCCTTGCCGTCCTCCTTGGAAGTCATCTCGGCCTCGTTTGGGGGCCCGGCCCGGGCGGCTCGGGCCGCGGGGACCCAGCCCGCGGGCAGCTCGGGCGCTGGGCGGCGCGGGAGAGAGGCAGCGGCGGACGAGAAGGAGGCCGCGCCGGGCAGGGCGCGGGCCGAGCGCCGGCCGTGCGCGGGGCGGATTAGCGCAGCGGCAGAGGCGAGCAGAGCTGCACGGGGCCCCGGGAAGAGGGTGCTGACGCGGGCACTGCCTCCGCCGGGGCTTCCAGCAATCCGGGGCCCGAGCCGGGGTGCGCCGCACGGGGCTCCAGTTTCGCCAGCCCTGGTGCTATTTAAAGGTGTCAGGTGGCTCCGCGGCGGCTCCTGGCCCCGGGTCCTGGAGGCGGCAGTTGGAAGAGCCGAGGCGAGGGCGCCGATCCCGTACTGTGAGGGGAGGCGGAGAGATGGGGCAATTGACTATTGCTAACAAGTTAGCCTTGATCGAGGAGTAATCAATTATATGCAGAGGCACTTCTCTCTCTCTCTCTCTCTCTCTCTTTCTCCTATCCCCCTGTCTTTCTCCTGCCTTCTTTCTCTCTGTCCTCTTTCCTCCCGTTCTCTTTCTCCCTCCCTCCCTCTCTCTTCTCCGCTCCCCCCGTCTCTCTCCTTCTCTCCCTCTCCCTCGCCCTCTCTTTCACTCTCTGTCTGTCCAATGCAGGCAGCTCTAAGTTGGGAAGCTCATTAATTAGCGGGCCGGGGGTAGGAGGAGCCGGCTGGAATTAGCTTGCCTAATGCGCCTGTCAGTCCGGCGCCGCGCCGCGCTCGGCCCGAGCTGTTTGTAAATTACATTAGCGGCGCCTTTATTGCACCCGCACCGCCGACGACTGAAAAGCCGCCGCCCCCACCCCAAACCGCGAGCTGCGCGTCCCGCGCACCCTTCGTCCGCCGGCCTCGCTGCAATTGCAGCGCTGGCCCGGAGTTCTTAGGCTCTCCAACCCGGGATTCGACGCCTGAGAAGGGCGGCGGGAGCCCAGTCCGGGAGGTACACGGCCGCCAAGCGGTCAAGGTAAGACCCGGAGCTTGGGTGGGCCCCGCCGCCGCCCAGCGCGGACTTTGCCGAGCTGGGATCAAGGACCCAGCGCCCCTACCCCTACACTCTTTCGCGGCCTCGAGCCGCGCGCCGGGGGAAGAGGGAATCAGGAGGTCCACACGGGCTCTGCAGCCCTGCGTGAGGCGACACAGGGCACAGGGGTGGGAACCCCGGGGGTTGGGGGAGGGGGTTAGTCAGAGGACTCAGCCTTCCCTAGACGAGAGGCGGAGTGGAGTTGGTGGTGGCCCCCGGCGCCTTTCCCCGGGCCAGATCCCAAAGGGACAGACTTACCTCCCCCAGCAATCTTGCACACTTATCTCGGGCCAAAGCTCTAGAGGCCTCCTGGTGACCGGGGTCTGACCCGCAGTCGGGCCGGGTGCCGGGGCTAACGGGGCCGGCTCCCGGCCTCCCCGCTGCGCTCTGCCGGGCCCGGGCCGGTGCCCCGCGCCCCGCTGCCGGCCCCGCCCAGCCCAGCGCGGGGCTTGAGTGCACCGCCCGGCCGACTCCAGCTGTTCCGGATGCGGGGCGGGGACCCAGAGGGGGCCCGACCAGGGCTGGGGCTGTGCAGTTAGGAACCCGCACAGAGGCCTGGGTTCAGGTCAGACTGGGGTCTGGCAATCTTATGGCCCCGCACTCTGTGTATACCAGGCGAGCATTGGTGAGCATTGATCTTTGACTGTGTTTATGTTTTTGAATATGTATATCTGTGTGTCGTTCTCCATGAATATGTTTGTGTAAACCCATGTGAACTGTGGGTATATCGGTGTGTTTGAACCCTTACCTATGAACCCTTACCTGGGGCTGTGCCCCAGGCTCTTTCCTTTCTTGCTCCCCCCATCGTGTTTGTGTGGGGCAGCTGGCCTCACCACCCTGATTTTCCATTTCTGCGCCTGGAGAAAGCGGGGAGGTGACTGGGGTTGGAGCCAATGGAGGCAGAACTGTTTCCTTTCCCACACAGCCCCAGCCGTTTCCCTGGCTTTGTTTGTAAACTCCTGGGTAGGCAGTGCCACCCTGCAGCCCTGCTTGGTTGAGAGAAGGGCCGAGTGAGGCCAGTGCAGAGGACTGTGGCCCAGCCCAGAGGTTGGGATGGGAAGAATAGGACCCTCGGGCTTCTTACCCCCTCATACCTGCCCCAGAGAGGGAGTGAGCCCAGCTGGGCTGTGTGGTCCAGTACAGATTCTATTCTTGGATGCCTCCAGCATAGGGGCTTCAGTGCATCGGAAATGGGTTGCTTTATCTCCCTTTTAGTTATTTGTTGGGAACATGGCTTGCAGCTCTCCAGAGTAAAAGGGACAATGCGGGGGGGGGAGAAAGGATTCTTGTTTGGGATCCCAGCACCTGCTCCATCTTTGTCCTGCATTTTGAGGGGAGGACAGGTGCTCAGAGGCAGAGACAGTGAGAATGGGGTTCTCAGTTCCCCCAGAGCTGCAAAACTATCCCCAAGGCAGGTCCGCCTCTAGTGCATCAGTGCTGTTCTGGGAGCCATGAGGTGATTGGTGCCGGGCCTAGCCACCACGGAGTGGGAGTTCAGAGATGGTGGAGAGGGACTGGAGGGAGAGGGCGCCAGGGAGCTGGACCCTGCTGGCTTGGAAGCTCTGGGACCTGGAGGGGTCTGTCCTCTCCTCTCACTTCCTGCCCGGAGGATCCTGCCTCAGCCTCCAGCCCACAGCCCTTTCCTTCCAAAGCCCTGACCCAGAGCCAGAGGCGAGCCACATCCCTCGAGCTAGCAGGGAACAGGGACTCTTAGTTCCCTATCCTGGGAGGGACCTCCTCCCATACTCCTCCTCTTTCATTCTTCCTGTCTGTTCCAGTATTCACACCTGATATTGGCCTGTAGGACAGGATCTTAAGGACAACCCTGCTGTCGCCCATTTCCCAGTCCCTCCGGACCAGTGAAGTTTAATGTTACTGCGAGGCTGCCAGGAAGATGAGGAATGGAATTGGGGAGCAGGGGGGTGGGAGCATAGAATTCCTCTCCCAGGGCATATTTCCTGGGACCTTGATTCTTCAACTGCATCATGTCAAAGTAGACAGGACCTTCTACAGTCATCTTTATTACCTCTTCCACCTACTGTCGCCAAAACTCTTCTTCCCTTCAGCAATACCTGCAGCTCAGTCCTGAGGCTTCAGTGTTTTGGCCTAATATGCTGATCTCCGGAGCAGCCAAACAGCTCCAGCCTGGCATAGCTAGGGGCTCGGGGTACCTGGGAGTGCTGCCCACCCATTTTGATGTTTAGGGTCCCCTGCTTGCATCCGCAGCCCATTTTAAAAAACTAGCCTAACTGCCCCACCAACCTCTTCCATACCCAGAAGTTCCCCAGACTCCAGACCCCCCCTGTGTAAGTGGCTGGAATCTTCTGGACTCCTGGCAGCCCAAATCCACCAGCTTCCCATACCCCTCCTGCAGAGCAAGGAGCTGAGTTTTGGGTTTGTGGTCAGACTCACTTCTTCTCCCACCAGACAAACCAGGAGGTCCTTGAGGGCAGGGACCTTAACCTGGGAATTCCATACACCTCAGACCTGCACAGGCCAGGTGAATACCTGGCACCCTCCGTGTATTGGTTGAATGAGTTTTTATCAAGCAAATGAAGTACAAATGATTGTGTACTGTGGAGGGGAAAGGCTTGGGCCTTGACTCCCCTCAGAAGAGTTTTTTGGAGATTGTGAAAATTGAAAGGAGTAGCAGCTCAGGGGCAGAGGGGTGGGAAGAAACCCTGCCGCTGCTCTCCAGGATCTACCCTTCTGTCCAGCCCCCTTCCTGGGGTCCCATGCTGGGCTGGGAAGACACTGGGGGATTCCCAACCCCCAGTGAGCTGAGCCGGTGGCATCTCCCTGGAGCTGGAAGTAGCTAGTCCCTTGAGTCTGCTCCACAGAGGGAATGCCCGTCTGTAGAGCCTGGTCCACACTGTATCCTGACTCCTGAATTTATGCTTGCCGCTCTGCCTCCACCACCAGGGTCCAGCCTTACTCTGTCTCCAGGGGAAGGGGTCACTCTGCCCAAAATCTGCTTTCCCCCTGTTTGAGTGAATATTCCAGACAAAGAGGAAGGCAGAGTCTTGCATGAATTGCCAGGATAAGGGGACCCTGTAGACTCAAGCAAATTGACTTATTCCTTGGCTCGGGAGAATAATTCAAGTAAATGTCCAAAGGCTTCGTCGGCTTTAATCCAGACGGTTTCAGTAGCCTGTTTGTTTCCAGATTATTTGTGTAAGCACCAGCACGGGCCCTCAGGCCAAGGCTTCCCTCAAAAAAAAAAAAAGAAAAGAAAAAAAAAAAAGCGTTCTGACGCTTCTTGAAATGAGTTAACTTGACCACCAATCGGCATCATTTTTGTCCCCTGGGGACCTGCTACCCTGACTCTCTTTGTGGAATTCAGCGAGTGTTTCTTCGGCTATAGAAGCAGACTCCGATAGATGGCCTTCTGCCACCCTGGCTGAACCGGGACTGCCCACTCGGTTTTTATATTCTGCCCTGGGCCACCATCTGCAGTAACAACAACAGTAACCACGACAATAAACACCATAAGCCCTTACTGCATGTGCCTGGCTTCAGGCTAAGAGTTTTATTCATTTCATATATTACAACCTGTGAGGTAGCTACTATTATTACCTTGATTTTACATATAAGAAAAATGAGACCCAGAGAAGTTAAGTAACCCATCCAAAGTCACACAGCCTGTTTTGGAGTCATTGAGATTTGAAGACTGGTTTTACTGACTCAAGTCTTAATCCCAGAACCATGGAGTTTTTAACCAGAGGCCCCCAATGGCCCTTTGAATGGGCTTCAGGGGCTCTGCCAATAGATCCCAGAAACCGTGTGTTAAATTGTGTATGTGAGCCCAAGTGGGCACATTTTCCTAAGGGCAATATTACGTAACATATTGGATTCTCAAAAGGGGTTGGAGATCCAGAAAAGTTTAAAGCCACAAGCAGGCCAATAGGGGAAGGGGAAAGGCTAGGGGGAGGGAAGTTGCCTCCTCACCGGCTGGGGGAGTAGGGAGCCAACTGCTCCAAAATTCAGGACGCGCTCCATTCCTGCTTCTGGAGCTGCCCCACTGTCTCTGGCCAGGCCTGGCCCCCAGGACCTTGTCTAGCAAAGGGGGCAAGGTCTATGGCCATGGCACTGCTTTGGAGAGCACCCCTCCTGCTTCTCTTCTCCCCACTTCTTTTCTCTTTCAGAGTCTTTTGACAGGCTGGCCCCCACACAAGTCCTGCATAGGGAGATTGCCCTTTGGAAGTGTGTGTTTGTGTGTGTGTGGGGGGGGGGTGCATAGACAGACCACTGAGGGATAGAGATAGGTAGAGAGGGGACAAGAGACAGTTCCTGGGGGGTGCTCAAGGCCCAGGTGACCACACTCTGAAGCTTCCAGAACAGCCCTCTTTTTTGGCCACCAGTCTTTGCTCCCCTCATCCTGGAGCCGGAAGGGTTTCTATCACTTCCCTTCCCGGCACCTCTTGTTCTGTGTTTAGTGCTTAATTCATTTGGGGGAGTCTCCCCTGACCTGTTCAGGTCCTCTGTGCTCCTTAGCACACACCTCCTTGGTGTCACGTCAGATTGCCAGGGATGTGCTTATCTGTCTGTTTGCCCTTCTGCCTCTCTCTCCACCTGGCTGTGAACCTGGGGAGGAAGGGACTTGAATTTCTTCTCCATGCCCTATGCTAGCCTGGCATATACCAAAGTCTCCTCATGCATTTACTGAATGAATAAACTCAACAAATAATAAGAGACAAAGGAGAGCCAGGCAGGGACCTCAGTCTGTGCACCAGAGAGAGGACCAGGGCGATGAGGGAAGGGAAGGTACATTGTTTTGCCAGCTGTGTGCAGATGTGTGAGGCCCCCCTGCTGCTCCAGCACACACAGAGGGGCACAGGAGCCCCATTATTTAATGCTTTTCGGCCATGGGGGGAGGGTCCTGGGTTCTGGACCCAGCTGTGGTATGGCCTGATTAAGGAATGGAGTTTGTTCACTGTTTCTTTCTCTTTCTCTCTTTTTTAAAAAACAGGACTGAGCCCCTGCCATGTTTTTGGGCCCAGAAGCAGAGGAAGAACAGACAAGATGGAGGGTGATGGGCAGGCAGGGGTGAGAGGAAACAGACACCCCCTCCCCGCAGTAGCACAGAGGACCATGAAGAGGGTAAAAATAAGTGGGGGAGAGTCTGGTTCTGTCCCAGTGGAGGTGGCATTTGAGTTGCGCCTTGAAGAACCAGGAGCATTTCGCTAGGTGCAGAAGTGGGGACCACTCCCCAGGCAAAGGAGACAGCCAAGCAGGAGGCCAGAAGTGCCAGCCCGGAGGAGAGCCAGAATGCCCCCACATTTCCTCCCTCTGCCGCCTGGGCAGCAAGCTGCTAGGGTCGCAGTGAAATCTTTGGTCCTTCGTGCACTTGCCTCAGGTCTGCAGCCTGCGGAAGGCGCTGGTGAGCTTGTGGGGGTGGCTGTTTGGGGCCACAGCGGTGGAGGAGTTGGGACAAGGCTGCACCCCCAGCCTTGTGGCTTCTGAGCCAAGTGTATAGGTGAAGGGACAGAAGCAGGGAAAGGAGAGAACGAGGAGCAGGCCAGCCCCACTAGGCGGGCGCAGGAAAGGCCTGAGTCAGGCTTCTCATAATAAATGGCACGTGAATAATTCAGCGGCCGCGTGGGGGCTCATTGCATTAGCGCGGCCGCCCCCACCGCCCTTCGCATTCCCACTGAGGGGAAGGGATCGCTAACACGCTTGAGGTGGAGAGCCCCGATAGAAGACCTCCTGCCCCCTCCTAGCCTGGACTCTGCCCTGCCACGTCCCAGGAGACTCCCTGGTCCCTTGTCCTTTCTGGCATCACCGCGACTGCGGGGCAGTGCTGTCCCAACTAAGCCGCTCTCAAGGTGCCGGGCAAGAGGGGGAAGGCTGCAGGACCAAGGCCAGACCAAGGGACGCAGTGGTGTGACTTGCAGGAACCAGCGACTCCAGTGCCCGGCGGCACCGAGAACTGGGCAGTGTGGCTCTGAGCGAACTGGAGGAGGCAGTGTCGGGCCTGTGCTCAGAGCCGGGACGCCCTGGGGCTGCTTTCGTCAGGGACAGGCTGGAAGTGAAGCTGCGGGGAAGCCTCAGGACCCGCCACTGACCCTGGACCCGCTGGCTCCCGGTCCTCCGCCCCCGCCTGTCCTGGACCGGCGGATCCAGTTCTGGACGCGCAAGCAGCTGGTATCCCTTCGCCCTGGGCCCTTCCGGAGCCCCAGGCGGCTGTGCCTGGAAGAGAAGCTAAATAAGTAGCGCCCTCGGCCTTATTTCGTTTGAATGGAACCGGCTCCCTCTGGCTTTTCCACTCCCGCCGGTCCCTGGGTTCCTGATCTTGAGGGATCGCGCTCCTCCCGTCTCACATTTACCGCCGCCTGTATCCTCCAGCTCTTCCCAACGCCCCTTCACGCCCTTAGGTCGACCCCGCTCTTTCCTGAGCCGCCTGCCCCTCGCCCCGACCCGGTGAACCTCAGCGCAGGCCCTCGCAGCAGCCCCACCGGCCTTTCCGCCTGGTTTCCAGCGGAGTCTCAGGCAGTCCCACCAGAAGCCCCACCGAAGGCCGCTCGCTGGCCCGTCCCTCACTCCGCCTTCCCCCACCCCCAAGAATCCTTCTCTTCTGCCGCACCTTCCTCCTCCTCTTCCTCTTCCCTCCACCTCTACGCTTTCTTTCTCGTTCGTTCGTTTGGTGAGTGCCACAGCCCGGACTCCTGGGGAGGCCTGGGCTAACTCGGCCCCTCGCGAGGGCTCAGACGGAGCTCTGGGTTCCCGGTCAGAACGGCGTTCACACCAGGGCGGCCCGGGCGTCTCCGCAGAGGCAGGCAGAGGGGCTGTGGTGGCACCTCGGCCTCAGCTGGCCCCGCCGCCCACGAGCTGTGCGGTCTTGGGTAAGTGTCTTAAACTGTCTGAGCTTTGACGGGGGTAAAGGTCAGGGGGGTTAGGGATCGCGATGGGAGGAGGCTAAGCCTTTTCATTCGTTTGGGGAAAGAGATTGCCCTCTTTGGGGCCCAAGGAGGAAGTCAGGTTCGCGGGAATTGTAGGTTTGATGTTGCTATTTATGTTAACGAATATTTCGGGGAGCAGCTGATAGCTGTTTATTTTATTTTTCTTTTTTACAGCTGACGGGGTACCAGGCGTTAGAAACCTTCTCTCCAATCCTGACAACGTCTCCCTTTTACCAAAGAGGAAACTGAGGTTGAGACAGCATCGCCAGAGGTGGGGCTCGAACCCAGATCCCGCTGGGGAGCGCTGTTGAGTTTAAGTCAAGCAACTCCGCCCGGCGGTGGCGACTGGAGCCCTCGCCGTCGGCCGCGACCTGAGCGGGGACGGTGGGGCTGAACCTTCCCGAGTTTCTTACCGCCCCCCGCTGCCCCCGCGCTGGGAAAACTTTGAAATTCTTATTTGCAGGTAAACGATTTTGGCGGCTCCTAGAGGTGGCTGGAAATAAGACCCAAATGAGAGACTTCCGGCTCGTTCCGGGAGAGCCCGGGGAGGGCAACTCTTCCCGAAGTAGAGGCCGTCGCTCTCGGGGTTTTCCTCCTTCGAGCCTGTGCATCAGCTCCGGCGTCCGTCTCTCCGAGGGGGCCCACGTCCCCGGCACCGCGGGGACGGTGCGCACGGCCCTCCGGCCCAGGGCAGGGGTCTGGCCGGACGCCCCCGCTCTTTTCCCCTCTCCGGCGTGCCTCTCAGGTAGGAGTCCTCCTGGCTGCGAGGTTGGGACTGGCCATGCGGGCTCGGGGCTGGGCAGGCTGGAAAGCGGGCCTGGGAACCCCTGGCCCGGCTGGGAAGGGTTGGAGTCCGCCTCCCCGGCGACGCCGTCCGGAGCTCCCGCCGCAGTCACCCCGTGGCAGCCCCGACAGGCCACGCGTCCCTCGACACAAGTCCCATTACATTGTATTTATGTTTCACTTTATTGTTTTTTTCCTCTCTTATTATTGTCTCACTCTGGGGGAGGTAAAGGATATAATATATTCATCTTTATTATACCAAATCTGTGTGAAGCATTTAATAAAACGCTGTTTCCACACAGCCAGGGATATTAGTGTGAGCTCTTAAGTTAATCTCGGGTACCGGGGGCGCCTCCGCCACAGCGCCTGCTGCTGGCGAGCCTCGGGAAGCGCAGGCCCTGCCCCGCGCGGCCCTGCCCCGCGCGGCCCTGCCGGATGCGCCCCCGCCGGATGCGCCCCCGCCCGCTCCCTGCGCGGGTTGCTCTTCCCAGTCCCAGGCTCACCCCAGCCTGGGAGGAGGCGCTCGGAAAAGCCGAGTTCAAATCCCTTCATCCCCTTTTCCCAGTGCTCCTAATCCACTGTGGGCATCAGTCGGCTTGTGTCTGTGAACATGGTAAGGAGAGTTCCCATAGCTGCTCTCCTCTCAGGGCTCTTTTCTTGGAAGAGGCTGTGGGGGTGGGCAGAGCTTTATAAAGAGGAAAGGTGGGGGAGGGGATTTATCAGGATGAGGTCGATGAGGGCCAGAATCAAAGAGGCGGCAAAAGTGGACCTAGGCGACATAGACCTCCAACTGGATCCCAGCTTAGGCTGAGGAGCGAAGTGTTATTCCAGTTTGTGCGGATCCCAGAAGGTTTCCGCATGCCCGGGCCCCACCCCCAGCTGATGAACGTGACTGGACTTTTATAAAGATCTTGGTCTGTCACAGTAGCCCCTGCTGTGGTCCTCCCTGTAGGTAGGCAAACAGTCTTTGTGGTCCAATTTACAGCCAGCAAATCGGGCCTCAGAAAGGTCAAGTGGCTTGTCTGAGGTGACTCAGACGGGAAGTAGCGTAGCAGATCATAGTGTGTGCAGACTCTGATTCCCTTCCTCCCCCAGGGCCTCTGCTCCCTCCTTCCCCTTCAACACCCACCCCACCCCCACCCTCTGGGGTTTTCCATGGCCTATAAGCTCTACGTTCTGCTTTCTATATGCATGAGAGCATGCACACACACACACACACACACACACACACACACACACTACCTGCGGAGGCCCATGGGAAGGAGAAAAAGTCACATAACTTCATATCCAGGCCCACTGCCCAGATTCTGTTAGGGCCCTGATTTGGGCATATCAGCCTTTCTTAGGCTCTTGTACCACCAGTGCTTTGGGGAGAGTTGGGGGCAACTCCCCCAGGCTAGAAGGAGGTGTGGTGCAGGAAAGGATTGGAGTAGGCAGGTAAGTCCCCCTAGTTAGGACTAACACCCTACCATATTTATCAGTCCTCCTCTGTCCTCACACCCCTTCCTTGGACACTGTAGCAGGTCACCCCACAACCTGTAGGCTGCTGGTGGGAGCTTCGGAGGATGGTTTCAGCTTTTCCTTGTGAATGGCTTTCTGAAGGGTAGAATGTAAACAGTGGGAGGAGCTGCCGTATGTGGGAGTGAGTTCCCCCAATAGATGGAATATGCTTAGATCCTGCTGAGAAGGCGAAAAATCACTCTTATTGCCATCATCATCATTGTCTTCATCATTTTACTATCACCTTACTCTGTGCCAAGTAAGAGCTCTGCCCACATTAGGTCATGTAATGTATATAAACATATTTTGGCCAAGGACAGAATATTGGTCTGTGACCTTCTGGGTCTTTTCCAGCTCTGAGAGTCTATTGTTGCACAAGACAAAGGGCACTTTTGTTGACTTTGGATGATTTGTTGCACTATAGTTATTGTTATTATTTGGACTTGTCTCGTGGCCTTTACTCATGGGTAAGCCCTTTAAGGGCAGGGACTGTGTCTAATCTCATTTTTTTTTTAACCATTCCCTCTCCTCTTCCATGCCCCACACAGGACGAGGTACATAGCACTTGCGTAATAAATGTGCGTTCAACTAACACAGGAGTAATCAAAGGCTGTCTGTCTACCTGGCCGTCTGCTTTCCAGGTTGTGACCAGCAAATCCATTAGAGTGGCCTTCAGGAAAGCCAGTCTCACCTCTGCACATGGGCTCCCTTCCCCCACAGCTGAGCTAAGTTCAGACTGGCACTTCCAGAGCCTTCTCCCAAAGGTGCCCGCAGCCCTACTGCAGTCTGTGGTTAAGACAGGGCCAGCCCAGTTTCCACTCGTGCAGAAGGAGCTCAAGTGTCATACTGGACATACTCATAAAAAACATTCAGGTGGTGGAGGGGACCTCTGGGAGATCAGGGCAGGGAGGAGCCTGGTAGCCAGAGAAGTCTGCCTTGCATGTGGGACTAGAGCTAGGCCTTGAAGCATGGGGAGGATCGAGAGGTTGGAGAGAAGAAATAGAGTGTGCCCAGTTGGAGTGAGAGGGGACAGCAAGAGCAAAGGAGCAGAGGCAAGACTGCTCGCCACCGTTTTGGGAGACAGGTAGTCTGGCCTGGCTAGAGCACCAGAGGAAGGTAAGTAGGAAAAGACATTGGTGGAATGCCTTGAATGTCTCAGCCTGAGCCAGAGACCAGAAATTTGGGTTTAGAAATCAGGTTCTGCATCCTAGAGCCCAGACACCAGAATCTAGAACTCTGTGCGGAAGGCCAAAGTCCAGAACCCAGCCTCTCCCAAAGTTGTCCTTTCGGTTGGTTTAAGATGCCACCGTGGCGGATCCAAACTCAAGGTGCATGAACCTATTGGGTAAGAGGATGGACTCTTCTGGTTGGCTTAGTGCAGGAGACCCAAGGCCTGGCATGATCCCAGAGCCAGCCTGACCCAGGACTAGCATGATCAGCTCTCCTAGGTACCCCCAAATCAGAACCTGAAGTCTGACATCATGTGCACCCCCGGCACCCAGAGCTGGGACAGGAGCTGCCCGCCAATATACAACCTCTACCCCCCATCCTTTCCTTCACTCTCTGATACAGGTGGGATCCAAGCTTCCAGGTTAGATCCAGCTGGGCTAGGCGGCAGGGGGGTGGAGCCGTGGTGCCTGCACTGGTGCCAACCCAACCAGCATGGAGGCGTTGCTGCGCCGGCCTGTGGCGGAATGCAAGCCTGCCAAGGAGCCGGAGCGCTGTGCCGCGAGGAGGGTGTCAGGGGTGGTATTGTCGGCGCACAAATGCTCAACTTTATGTACTTTTAACTAGAGGTGTAACAGATGGCCCCGTTTCTGTCCAAGCCAGGGAGACTGGTGCCCATTCCGGCTGCAGCCAATCAATCCCGCCACTCTGGGGGGAGCTACAAGCTGGGCTGGGAGGCCTGGAGCCAGCAATCGCGCAAGGCTGTCTGCTTGGGCTGGCCCAGAACTGCCTCTGCCAGCCGCTCAGCTCTGGGCCCAAGGAGGTGGGAGGGCGGGCAAGTGGCAGGCACGCCCAGAGGCCCAGTCAGAGGCCTGTCTGGGAGAGACAGCCTGGAACCACCCATTAGGACCCAAATGGCCAATGAAGACATTCAAGTCCCTAACTCACCCCACTTGTGTCCTTTCTCCTGTGGTCCCTTGCTTAGCCCCTAGGCCCTGAATCTCTAGCTTCAAAATCGATAACCGGGTCGTATCCTGCATGGTGGATGCCAGATACTACTCAGGCAGGACTGGGGGTGAGTAGTGGTGGCTTTGGGAGAAATTGTCACAGGACTGCAGAAAGCATTTCTTGAAGAAATGCCTAAAAGAAGAAGAGAAAACAGCAGGATCCAGGGATCCCAGAGCTGGGAGAAACTTAATTGATCTATTGATACATTCATATAGTCAGTCAACAGATGCTCCGTGAAAACCTACTATGTGCCAAGTCCTTTGCTAAGCACTGGGGTCACAATGATAAACAGGACATAATTCCTGTCCTTGGTACATTTTCAGAGAAAGACAGACAAATACACAGGTAACTGGAGTGTTGAGCTAGGACAATGGAGCAAGAGCATTTACCCCTTCCTGGGAGTCGCAGGAAGATTCCAGAAAGGTCTGGCTCTGAGCTGGGTATTAAAGACCAGTAGGAATTTTGGGGGTGAAGAAAGGTACCTGAAGGGAAGGAAGAGCATGTGCAAAGACAGAGTAAGGCAGAGCACAGTAAATGCGAGGATCTGAAGAGATGTGTGTGTGGCCGACATTTCAGACGTGGATGGAGGAGCAGTGGGGGTGAGGCTGGACCGGGAGGGAGACAGGACTTGGCCCCATGGCGGCAGGCTGGCAACCTGACCCAACAGACCTCTTCCCTCAGTTGCCCCTCATGTGACCCTAATGCCCCTCATCCTGGGGCCAGAGGGGGTAAGGAAAAAAAGAGGCAAGGCCTGGCAGCTTGTGGGCAAGGCCAACTCAGGGAGGGGACTCTGCAGCTTCCTTCTTCAGTCCTGGCCTTCCCACTTTCCTGCTTTGAGGGATGAAGTCACGAACCAGGGGCTCTCTCATAACTGTGTACCCCATGGATTTCTAAAAACAGGCCTTATGTAGGTTCCTTAAAGAGGACTTGGAATCTCATTCATTCATTCATTTATTCACTCATCAAACACTGAGCATCAGCTGTGTTCAAGGCCAGGGAGGATACTGAGGTGTAGACAGAGCATTCTGCTGGACTGTGGAAAGCTCAAGTCCAGACACAAGAGAAAGACAGGAACTTGGGCAGGGATCATTCCTTGTGCAAGAACAAAGGTTCATTCGAAGAATCTCTCTCTCTCTCTCTCTCTCTCTCTCTCTGATACACACACACACACACACACACACACACGAAAGGAGCGCCTTTGTATTATAGCACATGCTTCAGCACAGGAACTGGGCCCAGAAAGCATTCAGGGACTGAGGCAGCTCTGGGGACCAATTCCTCTCTCATGGTAAGGTGGAAAGGCAGCTCACAGGCTCTTTCTTCTCTCTGTGTGTCTCTCTCCTCATTAATATTAATGAAATTAATAATTATTATTATAAGGGGAGGAGGAATGATAGCTAACAAGTTCTGGCACTTACTAACTGCCAAACACAGCGGTTAGGTTAATCCCCTTAACAACATGCGAGTTAGCTGATAACGTTATCCCCATTTTCCACATGAGAACACTGAGGCTCGAGGAGGTTAGTTATCCTGCCCCAGGTCCACCCCAGGAAGTGGAGGAGTCAGGATTCTCACTCAGGTTGGCCTCCAGAGCCCCAGCTCGTAACTGCTTCTGACCCCCGCGCAGCACATAGAGCTTCCTGGGTTTTCTCATAATTTCTCATAATGTGACTTGCATTTGACCAGCCGGCCTTTCTGAGTGGCTCTCTACATCACCTCTGCTAACTGCTCTAGTCTCTTCGTATTTCATAGTTCTAATTCCCAGGAGAGGACATCAACTGGCCCAGCTCATCTTTTAATGCCAGGCCACATCGTAAGCAGCTGCCCAGCCAAAGACCTGACTAGGAGTAGGGCCAAATGCAGCCACTGATCAGCACTTTTCATAGAGCCAAGTGTAGAAATAATATCATGCTAAGGAGGAAATGCAAAGTGCAACGAGACAGGGGCAAGAAAAGGATGAGGAGAGACTTCATGGAAGGTAGTGTGCAGTTTTGGTCTTGAAATAAGAATAGGATTTGGGGAACAGAGTTGGAGATGAGGACTGCATGAAGAAAGGTAGAGTATGAACACGCACATGGGACTAGGACAGCACGAGTCATGTGCAAGGGCCAATGAGTAGTTCTGCTTATTAGGAGAGTGGGTGCATGAAAGGCTGGAAAGGCAGGACTTGAACGCTAATCTAGTTGGAACTTAATTTAATGGGAGTCATGGAAGGTCTTTGAGCCAGAGAGGGATATGATCAGACATGTGCTTTAGGTAGATGACCATATGCCCAGGGTAGTCCCACTGTAATTATTACTAAAATGTATTGTTGTTGTTGTTGTTGTTATTATTTTACAGACCCCCTTTCACTTTCAAAAACATGCTGGTTTGGATAATGAGTATACAGTTAGTTGTCCCAACTTTAGGGGCTCTGGGCTGTTGCTGTGCTAGGAGCAGCGTGCCCGGGGCAGGATGAGAGGCAGGGTGGTCTTGGATGAAGATATTGCCATTGTCCAAGTGAGTCAGGCCAGAACAAGATGGGGGCAGAAAGGATAGAACACAAAGGGGTGTGGGCAAGAGATGGGCTAATGTAGAGTTGGCCAGACCTGGTGATTGAATGGATTTGGGGGGACAATGAAAAGAGGGAGTGGAGTCTAAGGGACCGCTAGGTGTTTAGCCTGATGGTCGGAAACAGTGGCAGAAGTCTGAAGACAGGGCTTCTTGGGGAGGGGATGGAGATAGTGATTGTGGTTATAACGAGTTTTAGGTGTCCTGGGACATCCACTCAGAGACGCTCAGCAGAAAGTTGGACATTCCAGATGGGAACCCAGAAGCTGTCAGTTAGGGATTCTTCCAAAGAGATGGTTAGTGGAAGCCAGTAGAATGGTGAACATTCCAGGAAGCGGGGAGAGGGCAGAGTGAGACAAGACCGAAAACTGAATCCTGGGCGATTCCTGCATGGAGAAAGTTGGAGGACAGAAAGGAGTCAGAGGAGACTAAACAGGAGTAGTTGGAAAGTTGGAGGAAAACAAGTGGAGTGAGTGCCCTGGCGATAATGAGTGTTTTTAGGGAGGGAACTGCGGGTAAATCCTGCAGAGTGATCAGTGAGGAGGACAAAGCATATGGCCAGCGGGTTTGCTTATTTCAAGGTCACAGGCAACTGTAAGAGGCTAGAACTAGAGGTAATCAAGGTGATTTGTCATTTATTAAGTTTGCCTAGGACAAAGAGGAAAGAGGGAGAGCCAAGACGGACAAGATATGAAAGATGCTTGATGGAGAAAATTCTGGGATGACGCAGGAGAGGTTGGGTCCTTTCTTAGGAGAAGGAACTTTTCTTCCTCAGAGACAGGAGGGAAGAAAAATGATGGGTGATGACCCAGGGAAATTCTAGGGTGGACTGTTGGGTTTGGGGACAGGTAGAAAGGAAAATATTATTCGAGGAATGGGGTCTGTATACTTGGTCAAGTTCGAGTTGAAGACTTGCAGAGGAGGTTTGTAATGGTTGTGGAATTGTAATGGAGAGTCAATTATAGATGAAGAGAAAGGTTTGCTTGTTTCTTTAAAACTGGTGAAGGATGAGGTGAGGCAGCATAAATGAACCATTTTTTAAAGCAAGACAATTTTTTTAAAGAGTCTATTTATTTACTTCTCAGAGAGAGGGGAAGGGAGGGAGAAAGAAAGGGAAACATCAATGTGCAAGAGATCCAATGATTGGTTGCCTCTCTTACGCCCCCAGCTGGGGAACCTGCCAGCATGCAACCCAGGCCTGTGCCCAGACTGGGAATCAAACCTGCGACCTTTTGGTTTACAGGCGGTGCTCAATCCACTGAGCCACACCAGCCAGGGCAAACCTTTTTTTTTTTTTTACCTACTCCAGCGTGCACAGGAATAGGAGGCAGATAAGTGGATGGCAGTGTTGCTTAAGGCTGGTGATTGGGAGGCAGGATGGCAGGAAGCACATCATTGAAGTGGTTGATGCAGAGCTAGGATGGAAAGGGAGGAAGTAAAGCCAGAATGGGAGTGGTGGACTGGGAGGAGGGGGAGGGCTTAGGAGACCAGAGAACAAGTGAGCAGGAATGAAGGAATGAGTGAGGTGAGAAGACAGGAGATTGAGACCAAAGAAGAGAATTTCAGGTCCTGAAATTCCGGAAGTGCCAGAGGTGAGGGGTGGTCATGCCAATTAGTGGCTGCAGAGAAGTAAAAGGAATTGCAGAATGGCTGGCTGGGTTCAGGACCATCAGGGAGCTGAGGAGGCTGGGTGGGTGGCTGGGAATTGAGCTACTCTCAATGTCCCCAGTGATGCTTCATGTTTGAATTTTTAAAAAAATTACACAAGTGGTGCATGTTCCTTTATTTTAAAAAAAGATCTGAAGATCCAATGTACAGCCCTGTGATTATAGTTAATGGTACTGTATTGCATACTTGAAAATTGCTGAGACTAGATCTTGGATGTGAAAACAAAAAAGAAATGGTAATTATATGATGTGATGGAGGTGTTAGCTGACGTTACAGTGGTAATTTTACTGCAATATATGTGTATCGAATCAACATGTTATATACCTTAAACTTACACAGTGTTATGTGTCAATACAACCTCTATAAAGCTGCAAAAAGAACATTCAAAGGATCAAAATTAAATCCAATTCAAGTTGCTCAGAGTCCCACCCCTCAGATATTACTAAAGTTAACATAGTGAATATTCTCCCAGCCTTTGATGTATATATACCGTTAAAAAAATGGGAGATCACATTATACATACATAATAATTTCTTAAATCAGCTTAATTTGGGGATAATTTCAGATTTACAGAAAGCTTGCAAAGCTAGTACAGAGAGAGAGTTTCCACGCCCCTGACTCAGCGTTCCCTGATGCTAACATGGCCGTGGTACATTTGTCAGAACTAGGAAACCAGCACTAGGTGCATTATTATTAGCTGAACTCCAGACTTTACTTGGCTTCCGCTAGTTTTCCCACTGATGTCCTTTTTTACTCCAGGATCTCTTCCAGGCCCGCGCATCGCATTGAGTATGCATCCTGTTTTGCAACCTGCTTGCTTTGCTCAGCGTTATGTGAACACCTTACAGTGAGGCTAGACGTCCCCCCACACCGTCCTTTTAGTGTCTGTGCAGTGTTCTGTCGGTGGTGGTGTCGTCCCCAGTCCCTACTGTGGAATGATTAGATTGTTTCCAATTTCTCACTCTTAAAACCAGGCTCGGATGAGCCCCTTGAAGCTAACTTGTCTGGACTATTCCTGCTTATTTCCTTACAGTAAATTCCTAAACACAGCATTGCAGGGGCCACAGGGATGCATCTCATCGAGGCCTTGCGTGGATACATCTTACCCACCTGGCCTCCTGAAAGGTCGTACCAATCACCCTCACGCCAGCATCACTTGGACTTTTCTTTCTTCCTTTTGTTTTTTAAGTTTATGATGGGGAGGGGTGTGGGTGCAGAGACCCTTAGGAGGGACTGTCTCTCAACGTCATACCCATCTTTCTGCACATAATTCTTCTCTCGGCTACAGGGTCTGGGTTGGCCCTGAATGCAGCCAGCAGCTGGGATGGGGGTGGGGTGTGGCCAGGCTATGGCCCCTCGGCTCTGGGGACACCTCCTGTGCTGGGAGCTGAGGAGGGGGCCTGGGCAGCTGCCTGGGCTTTGTTCTTTTGCCAAGAGGTGAGCTGACGGGGCGGGGGAGGATGAGGAGAGGCTGTAAGGTGAGAGGGAGCCCTCCTCTTGCCCCATGAAAGCTGAGAGGCAGGAGGGCAGCTCTCTCAGCCAGCGGGGTGGGATGGGGGGTGCAGCAGACAGATTGGGCAAAAACATAACCTCCCGGAGATGCATGCTCCAGTTCAAGCAGGAGGCATTAAGGATGAAATATCTCCTGAGCAACAATTCATCTCTAACTGGGAGGAGAGGGACTCGCTGACATTTAGCTGTGATCAGGGGCTGCACACGCCTGTCTCCAGAATCCTAACAGGAACTTGCTGCCCGTGTGTGCAAGAAACTCACATGTGTGTGACAGGGTATGAGGGACTGTGTGTGACTATAGTGAAGCAGTGGGTATATGGGTGACATAGTGTCAGAGAAACTGTGTGTGATAGGATATGAAGGATTGTGTGTGACATGTGAGAATCTGCCCACAATGGTGAGGATGCTTTAAGTGTGTGTCAAAGTCACATCTGTGTGTGATGTTGAATATGTGCAGGCAGTTGTACAATGTATACATGCTAGGGTGTTCTACACCACCATATGTGTGACATTGAGATTAATCCTGAAATTGGCCTTGAGACACCATGAGTTTGGGTATAAGACAGTAGATGTGAAACGGACCCCCAGCCTAGCCCATGGGACACCCTCTGTGGGAATTAGAGAAAGGTGCCCCTTTCTCCACAAAGTCATCACCCCCCGGTTGTGTCCTCATGGAGCTTTCTCGTGCAGTGTACAATGTACATTCCTCTACGTGGAGGCTATGGGTGGGCCCCTCATGCTCTTCTCACCATCCAGTGGGATTTTTTTCACCATGGCACTTACTACGATTTCAACATCTTCAACAGTTCTGTGTAAATATTTGTTTGATAACTCCCTCCCTGCTGGGTTCTAAACTCCTTGGAGGCTAGGACCACTCGTCTAGGTCTGTCTTGTTCATCGCAGTGACCACTCGTCTAGGTCTGTCTTGTTCATCGCAGTGACACCGGATCCTGCAGTGCCTGGGGCAGGGGAGTTGTTTTATAAATATTTGCTGGATGACCGAATGAATGAACAGGACAGGGGTGCAGGTGTTCACGTGCGAGTGTGTGCGCGTGTAGGAGTGTGACCTGAGCCAGCTGTTTGAGTGCCTCTGCTGAGTGTGTGTGCCTGTGAGTGAGTGTCGCTGTCACTCCCAGAAAGTCCTTCTCACCTGTTCCCTAAGCTCTCACCCCCAAATAGGCTAAGAACAGCAGTGGCCTGGAGGCAGGAAGGCACTGGAGGGGAAGGAGGCCAGCTCCACCTCGGCGCTGTGCTGGGGCCGGGGTAGAGGGAACAGTGGGATTGAGTTTGTTGGCTGGGGACAGAGCCAGGGGTCAGACTCTTCCCTGCCCACCTGGATGCTCTCCTGCCTCATATCCAGGCCTGTTCGAGGCTCTGAGAAGATTTCTACGAATTGAACCATAGGCACCTGGAAAGGGCGGGCCCTGGCAGTGCTGCTCAGAGTTGAACTTGGGGAAACTCCTGCCTGTGCTGTCCAGGGCCCAGCCCCAGGGCCCCACAGCCTTATGTCCCACCCTGGGGTTCAGACCAGCAATCCAGCTTTTGTCCCCATGTGACTTACTGGGTGTACGTTGGATTCCTTTACCTTCCTGCAGTCGCCAATGTCACAGTAGGCCCCTCCCCTACACATGGTCTTATCCCTGAGAAGGAGAGCCCTGCGGCCCCCATATTTTGAGGAAGGTATGTATGGGGGTGGTGTAGAGATGAAAAGGATCAAGGAGGGTGGATGTGGCAGGGAGGGTGGCAGAGGAACACAGAGAAAATGAGCTCAGAGGCATGAAGTGCACAGAAAAAGTGAAAGTGCTGGTGGCTTAATAGGCTGAGGCAGAGCAGCGGGCAAATGGCTCAGGACAGAGGCCTGGCAGCTGTACCCTTGCTGGAGGGGGTGGAGGGAGGCCAGGCTTGGAGGAGTCTCGGGTACACCAGAATCCCGAGTAGTCGCAACACAGCTATCCCCAGGCCTGCTTCTGAAGTCTGAAACTGTCCCCAAAGTCCACTGACAATGGTACCCTAGGGACTGAGGTGGGAACTTGCTTAGCTGGGGAAATGAGCTCAGTCCCTTGCAGGGAGAGATGCTATATGTCAACATTGCAGGAGAGATCACAGGGCAGTTGGAGAGAAGAGACCTGAGCTGGTGCTTGTCCTTGTGTGACTGGGATCTCAGTTTCCCGTCTACATGAGGGGGAGGACCATGCGCTCTGCCACGCTCCTACCAGCTCAGACCACGCTAATGGGACTCTGATCATGTAGCGAAATCTGAGGGCCTCTATTCCCTGAATAGGTGCCTCTAGCACCCACTTGCCCAGCAAAGGCGGACACAACGTTCCAGGGGTGCCTGTCAGACCCTGGAGGCCCCTCCCTGGCCCACAAGAACCCTAAACTTCCACCCTCCTTTTCTGACCCCACAACCATTCTTCTAGAGCCTGGAAAGGCAGATGGTATGCTGTTCGCTCTGGAATCTGACCCCATAAGCAGGCCATCCCCGGCCTCTAGCCTCTGCCCTTTCTCCTAAGCCCTCAGTGCTTCTACCTTGGAGCTGGTCTCCAGCCCATGCAAAGACCAGCCTGGCCAAGAGAAGAAGCAAAAGATATTTTCTCTGTTCTGGCCATAGGAGACCATACTCTGCTTATCTCGGGGGGAGGGATCAGGATAGATTAGGGATGGAGGGGTGAGGTCTGCTCTCCTCTATCACCGTTCTCCCCCAATTTTTAAAGCTGCTTGGCTCCAGAGATGACTGGAACCAATTGCAGGTAATGTCCCTGTCAGGGCATAGCTGTGCTCATCCATTACCTGCTGGAATCTCACCCACTGCCCTCTCAGGAGGACTGGCTCAGGCATGTGGTCGACTCTTGACAAGCTGGAAAGGCCAGGGGCATTTTTCCCTTTCTCTCTTCTCAGTGATGACTGTGAGCTCTTTAAGGATAAGAGCCAGGTCTTATTCCTCTTGGTGTCTCCAAGGTCTGGTTCAGGGCTCAGCACATAGTAGTTGCTCAATAAAAAGGTAGACCAAAGAATGAATAAGAGAGGGGGGAAGGAAGGACTTTACTCCCTTTCTCTGTTGAGGCACATGGGGAGAAGGTTGTGTTTATTAACAGATATGTCTATCACCACAGCATTTTCTTATGATGGAGAAGGACAACTGCTTCTGTCCCTGCCACTGGCCACCTCCCTGAATCATTTCACAATCTGTTTCTCCTGCATTTGGAGGGGTCACTATTAAGAAGCATCTGGGCTGCCCCCAAATGAAGGATTTGGCAGCCTCACTCACATGTCCTGGAGCCACCAACCCCACCCTCTCTGAAGACAAGCAGTAAATCAACCCCGTTTGCCCTGGGCAGGGCCCTATACCAAGCACTGAGAAGGGGTCTGGCCTCCAAACATATAAAACAAAGATCTAGTTTCCTCCTTCCTACCTCACCCCAGCCCTCTGGTAAGAGTTATTCAGGTCTAGGGATTAGACAGCCATTTCTTTCGGATTACATGATCAGATTCAGAGATGCACTTTGGCATCTCTCATCCTCTCCCTGATGCTCATCCTTTCCCTCCCATGAACTGTGTGTGACTGGTGGGGTTGAGTACTTGCAGGAAACCTGGGTACCTGTGGCTTCCTGGGAGGGTAAGAGGGTGACGCAAGCCACCACGTCCAGAGTACAGAGTTGAGGAGAGATGAGAGCTCCTGCTGCCTCTGCCACAGCCACCTTCCATACAAGTGCCATGTTTCATCCTTTCTAGGGACACTAGGGAAATATAAGAGGACAATTCTTATTGTGCTCTCCACTGGACAAACCAACAGGGGAGCAAAGAGTTTGTTCCCTCCCCCGAAGCTCTTCTGCCTCTGACACTTTGTGCTCACCAGGTTGGCAGGTTCTGCCCAGAAATACCCTTTCCCGGCTTCCTCTGGGCTTGGGAGTCATCAAACCAGACTTTGGGGAACAAATATGCAAATCCAACCTCTTTTCATTCAGGGAAAGTCCAAGCAAAGATGTTAGCAGGATGTTGGTCCCCTGAGAGAGCATGGCAGTGCTGAATTCCCCAGGCTTAACCAGGCAGACCTCTGCAACTGATGGCAGAATGCCCAGGGTTAAGTGGCCACCAGTTAGAGATAAACCAAGGGTCCAAATTCATAGCATCCAAGCAAGCAGAAAAGGATCGCAGATTTCAATGGGCAGGCCAGGGCAAGCAAGAGCCCAGAATCCAAAAAGTCAAACGGGGCAATGTGGATTTGATTCTGAAGCAAAAATAATTGAGTGAGGAGGATGCTGGGGTGCAAGGGGTACAAGGGGTGCAAGAGGTTATTTTGACCAAGAGGAAATTAGGAATATACTCTGAAGACTTCTAGAAAGTAAAAGGAGAGCTGAGGGTGACCTTACAAAATGAAGTGAAGGAGATGTTGAGGGTCCTAATACTTATGGTGATGGTGGATGTGGCTGTCATGGGGAGGTTGATAATTACAGTGATTGTATGATTATGGTAATAGCAACAATGGGGTGAAGAGTGGAAATGGTGTTGTTAAAGATGGCTGCCATGATGATAATGGGAGTGAGTGATGATAATTGTTGTCATGGTGAAGAAAGTGGTGACATTGAAGTTCATAGTGACAGAAGTAATAATTTTGGAGGTGACAGTGGTATTGGTGGATGATGGTGACACTAGCTATCGTCACAGGTGAAGGGGAACGTGACAGTGGTAGAGATGTTAACTTGCTCTCTAGGTGAGGGAGTTGGTGGGAAGGATCACACTGGTGAATATGGACTCTTCCTGTGGTATCATTGCTCTTTCTTTAATCCCAACATGTATGAGATATAAGCCCGATCCTTTAGGCAAGCTCAGGAGGAAAGTGTGCTGGCCCCGGGTCTCCCTGAGCAGGAGGGAGGACCTCTTCTCCCAATGCCGCTGTGCTCAGACTGGCTCTGTCTTCCCTGCTCCACTGTGTTCTGATTATAGACAAAGCGGAGATTGAAGGGAGAACCACACTCCAGCTTTCTCTTCCCTTTCTTGATCTTCCTAGGGGTCTACTTGCTCCTAAGATAGGCCTCTCCAGGGTCCAATATAGGCAACTAAGGCACTGAGGTTTTTCCTTGTGAGCCGGAGCCTCAGCACGATGGGTATGCCAAACATCTGGCTAGAAAATGGGATGACTGACAAAAGGCCCACCCGGTAGCTGCAGGAGCAGCAGTGCTTGTTGCAGCTGCTATACCTAGCTCAGGGATGATCCTCAGTCTTTGAATGGTTCGGCCTCCGGCAATTCCTCTAGACCTGTGCTGGCCAATCCTGTCACTACTAGCCAGATGTGCCTGTTGAGCACCTGAAATGCAGCTAGTTCAGTTGAGATGGGAGTGTAATAAATACACTGGATTTCTGAAGACTTAATATAAAAAAAAGAATGGAAACTATCTCTTTAATAACTTTTATATTGATCATATGTTGAAATAATATTGGTTTAAATAAAATATATTAAAATTAACTTTTACCTGTCTCTCTAATTTTTAAAAAAATATGTCTACTAAATAATTTTCAATAACATATGTGGTTCCCATTATATTGTACAGAGCCAGTGCTGCCTTAGATCATTTGCTTTTCCTTTGTCCCGAGAAGCAAAAGGAAAGAAATGAAGCAAATTACAAAATACTAGTGGACTAAACACATAATATTTGTTTCTGTCTCCCATGAAGTCTGAACGGAAGCACTCCAGGAAAGATATGGCAGCTTCACTCCACAGTGTCAAGGTCCCAGGTTTCTTCTTCATTACTCTTCCACCACCTTCAATGCATGGCTTCTAATATGAGCTCCAAGATGGCTGCTCTAGTTTCCATGTCTATTTGACATGGGGAGAAAAGGATGTAGAGAATCAGTTCCTTTTTTTTAAGTGCAAATCCTAGAAGGTACTACATTACTTTTGCTAGGTATTTGGCCAGAATCTAGTGACCTGGACACACCTAGCTGCAAGGGAGTCTGAGAAATACAGTCCTAAACTGGGTGGCCAGGTTCCAACTAACACTTGGGGGTTTTATTATTAAAAGAAGAAGGGGAGAATGGATATTGGGGGACAAACAGCAGTCCAGCTACATCCAAAGTGGGGTGATTCCCTTAGGCTCAGACCTTCTACAGATCTGAGGAGTGGATAGCACCACCTGGACAGCAGGAGAGTGGAGCAGAAAAGCCTATTTCTTTTAAAGAAATGCCTTTAATAAAGGCAGCCCAAGTCCCAACATATTCCCAGATGTTTCTCAGTTAGAAGATTTTAAGAGAGGGGAGAAAAAAAGACAGTCTGACAAGAAAGAGGGAGAGTACCTGTGTGTGGCTAAGAATGATTATTTGAATTCTAAGCATTCTTGATTGGGACAGTGACTGTGCTTCCAGTATTTTGGACATTTATACTCAAGGTCTTTGCTGGTCATATGACATAGGAACAATGGCTGCAAACACTTGTTAAGTAGGTTCTGTTTATTAAAAACAGAAACACTTCGCTTATCTGTCTTCTTTCCTCCCACCTATAACCATTGTACTGCTAACAGGTGCCCAGGGCTGTCAGGGAGGGAGGTGGACCCCGGAGACACGTGAGACCTGTATTTAAGGGAATGGTCTGACTGAGAAGTCAGAAAACCACCAAGGATGACTGTCCAGACAACCAAGAAGTGGCTGGGATGGGATGCTGAGTGTAACTTTGACTTTCTCTTTGATCCAAGTCTTCTTAACAAATAGATGCTCAAACCCTGGTTGGTGTGGCTCAGTAGACTGAGTGCTGGCCTGGGAACCAAAGGGTCACAAGTTCGATTCCCAGTCAGGGCACATGCCTGGGTTGCAGGCCAGGTCTCCAATAAGGGGTGAGCAGGAGGCAACCGCACATGATAACTCTTTTCCTCCCCTCCCCTCTCTAAAAATAAATAAAATATTTAAAAAAAAATAGATACTCAAGAAAAGTAAACTAGGTCTTCATGAAGGCAGAGCCTAAGTCACCGATGTATTCCTGTTGCCTGGCACGTACTAAGAGCTTGACAAGCATTTGTTGAATGAATGAAATCTGGGTCTGGCTTTACTCTGGAGTCGGGTTTTACATTATTTGGGTTTTGAAGGTGGGAACTCCACAGCTGCCCCTTGCTCTAACACATACCCCTCCTCAGTGGCCCTCTTTCTGGACCAGCAATGCCATCCTTCCCAGGCTCTTCTGTCCAGGACTGCTGAGCTAATCACTCAAGTTCAATGCAGGCTGCTTCTAGGGAATGGGGCAAGTACAGAGTTAGTTCCTAGGAGGCCTGCCTGGGGCCTCAGAACCCACCTTCCTGGCAGACCTGGCTTTGTCCCTGGACAGAGACGGGGCTTTCCCTGCTGCTGTCTCCTCCATGCAGCCCCTTTCTTGCTCAGCAAGGGTCAAATAAGGAGACCACAATCAGCTCTAGGAGAAGGTCTGGAAGGATGGAGGGGCCCATACGCTGGATTTCCTCCTCCTCCCATACATTTTGGTGTCAAACACATTTTATTTCCTCACGTCTGGGGACTCAGGGGCTTCCCCTCCAGGATTACTTCCTCCTCCAGTTTGTTTTCCAGCTGGAGACTCTAGGAGCCCCACAGCAGGGGGTGGTGGGGGGTGGGGGGCGGCTCTTCTGCTGTGGCCCATGAGGCTTCAAAGGGCCCAGAGTGGAATGCCAGCTGGGGGGACTGCCGGCCTGGGAGGAGGGGCCCAAGGTGTGGGGCTCTGGATGGGGTCCCCCAATCATTTTCAAGTCCCCCTGAGGAGCTGTATCTATGGGGAGAAGGTGACCTCAAAGGTCAGGAATGGGGGACTCCCTGCCACCCCTTCCCACGGGGCTGAGAGGAAGGCAGGAAGTGCTCCCCCTTCATGATGGATTAGGTGGCTAAGAGCCATGGCGAGCTCATGGCTGGGGAGACCTTCTCCCTTTTCATGGGGCTCAGATTTCACGATTTTGGGAGGGAGGAGGGGGTGAAATAATTAGTAATTTGTGATTAAGTCTTTTCATGGATATTTTGTTTCTTTGTTCTGTGATGTCGCCTGGAGCCATTTAAAAAATGACTTAATGACAAAAAAAAAATAATTGCTCTTTGTAACTAATGACTGTGTCAGAACTTGGAAATCACCAAAGCCTCAGAAAGTAGAAACCGAGACACAGTCAGGGGTGGGGGTGCCACTCTCCAAGGAATCAAATCAGAAATCGTAAAGTGGCCGGGGATCCGTTTGCACCTGGGCTGCTCTCTGCCCTTCTGTGGAGCCAGCCAGCACCCCACACTCACCCTCAGCCTCAGGGCTTCAGGCCTAGGGTTCCCCCAGGAGCCTTTGCTGGTGGATCAAAAGGACCATTAGGATGCCAGAGGACAGCCTAGACTGTTCTAGTGTGTCTAACCTTGGAGTCGCTTCCTCCTCCACAGAATCCTCCTGGAGGGAGACCACCCCAAGGTGGCAATGAAGAGGCAGTCATGCCCTATCCCCTCTACTCCATCAGCCGAGATGGAGGCCCACAACTGCTCTGGGATTCTGGGCTCTTTGGGGAAGAAGAACTAGACTAGGCACTCCCCGGGGAAGAGAGAAAGAATTTCCCTGGATACCTCTGCGCCACCCCTGCCCCTTGTGCCCTCAGCCTGCAGAACCGCAGGCCACCGGAGCAGGGATCTGCAGGGCCTGAGCCCCGACTCACTCAGCTCAGCCCATGATTCCTCCTGCGGCCCCCCGGCCGCTCCGCAGCCTCTGGGGAGAGGGCCGGGAGATGGGGAATTGCTCACGCAGCAGATTCGCTCCTGTTCCCTTCCCGGCCCTCGCTCTGATCTCTCCCAGGGGGAAATGCTGAGGGGGAAAACCCGTTAACTTGTGCCTTCTATTTGGTTTTCCTCTGGTTATTGTTTAAAATGCAGAGATTATGAGGTCAAACTCTCCCAGCCAATATTTTTCTAATGAAAAATGTAGTAAGGCACGACTGAGTAATCTAATCTATAAGTTAAGCGTTCCACACAGCAGCGATTTTCACCGACAGAACTTCAATAAATCTTGTTTTGAGAAAAATGATATGAGGCTGATGTTCTATTTTTGTCAATTTGAATGGACTCCCCTGCCCCCCAGTCCCCAGAAACACTGCATTGCACCCAGTCAATCTCCTCCTTCCCTCCCCTGGAGCTGGCTAGAGGAAAGAGGGGACAAGAAGGATGGGAGGACGCTTGAGTTTTGGTCCAGGTGGGCTCTGGGGTGTGGGGCCAAAGGCAAATGCTTCAACTCACCTGGCCTCTGTGGCTCTCCTCCGGGTGAGGGGTCGGTGAGGGGGCTGGGAGTCCTGCAGGGTAAGGCAGCCTGTGGCCTAGGAGAGTCTATCTTCCCTACCCACAAGGACAGGGTTGCCCAGGTAAGCCTGTCTCCCCCTAGCTGTCCCAAAGAGCAAACAGCAGGCCTCACACCTTTCCTCAACCCCCAACAAGCCATTGATAGATTTGGCAAGAAAGGCCTCACCTTCAGCAGGATTATTTAGATCCATTCTTGCTGCTCCGTATAGTCTGACTGGAACAGAATGGGAAAGGCAGAACGTGGTGTCCACTCGCCGTGCAGGTGCGTGTGCGTACCTGTGTCTAGGGCCCTGGGAGGCAGGGCTGTCCTGGTGAACAGTTGGGTCATAAGCCTGTCATGGGTGATGGCTGCCAAGAAAAAAATCAGGAAAGATATTTCCAACCCAGGGAAGACGTGGGAGGCTGGGAGAAAGAGTCTGGAGAGGCTATTGGAAGAAACTGGAGAAGCTTTAAGGATAGCCAGAAAGGATTATGGCACCTCATCAGAGAGAAATCAATTAGAAGAGGTTTCAAAACGAGGAGCCTCTCCTCACCTCCTCCCTGCGACAATCCACTGAGAGGAATGTATTAAAACAAACAGAGATGCCAGGACAGAGAATGGTTTTTCCGGGTAGAGACTCGGCAGCGTTTAGGTTTAAAAGAGTCGGGCATGAAAAGCCAGGCGTAGAAATCTGCAGGCACGGCAAGCCGGGGCGGACAACTCGAGGCTTCAGTGCCCGGGGCAGCGGAGTCTGGGGGGAGGAGACCGGGCGGTTCCGCAGATCGGAGGGCCTAGGTTCTGGGGGGCCGTGGTTGACTTCAGGCCTCCATTTTTTCATCTGTAAATGAAAAACTAAGACCAGTCCTACTTACCTGATAGCAGTGCTAGCAGATCAAACGAGGGGATAAATGCAAACACGCACTGATCACTTTGAAGTTACTGCACAGAACGAGCTGTTGATAGAATTGTTACTCCACTGGGCTGGGAGAGAAGACTGGGAACAACTTGGAAGCCTCTTTATTTTGACAGGTCAGGTTAAACTGAGTGACAAGCTGGGCACCTGCCACCAGCCTGCCTCTGGAGTTTGGGTTCAGGGAGTTCTTCAAGGAGTCGGAGAGGCGTGTTCACGCTTCTGTCAGTGGCGGGACCGTGCCAAGGGTCTCTGGTGTGGAGATGCTTTGGGCTGGTGACAGTGCACGGTCAGGACAGAGACCAGGGCCTGGGAGAGGAGCAGCTGCTGAGTGGGAGGGGAAGGGCAGGGCCCCTTGTCTCTGCTGAAGCAAGTCCAGGCACAAAGCGTGTGCCCCTTTCTCCCCATCCCCCCCCACATCCTTCCTCCTCCTGGTGTCATTGCAGGGGCCATTCTGAGGCTCCCAGCAGGCTTCCAGGTGAAAAGGGGGATTTTTTTTTTTTAAACCTCAAATGTCAAACATTGGCTCCAGGTCCCCTTTTGCCTTCAGATCCCCATTGACCATTCCCTCCTCTTCAAACTCCCACTGACCGTTCCAAGGACAAGGCAGCCCAAGGCCAGGGCTACCTGAACCAGCGAGACATGAGGATGTAGTCCAGGATGGCTGATGCTGTCAAAGTGGCCAGGAACTGCCTGAGTAACCTCGGAGATGCTGGACACTGGGTGGGTGGGGTGGGGGAAATTGGTGGCAGGAAAATGGAGACCACTGTACTTGATCAACAATTTAAAAAAAGGAAAGAAAGAAAGAAATTTTGGGAACCTACTTCCCAAGGAAAATGAGAGAGTACCGACTACACACGTGACCAGGGTAAGGATGAACCCAAAGGAAAGACTCCCCTCTAATTTCTCCGTGTCTGAGTGTGGGAGGTGAGTGCGGCAGGATCCAGAGCTAAAGGGATCTGCCCCCAGGATGAGTCAAGAGTCCCTCTGGCCCGGTTTACGCCTCCTCTTGTCCCCGGATAGGTTCCAAGGCCGTGGCTGGAGTATCTGCCGCAGTTACAGCTCCATAGTCAAGTACAGGGGCCTTTGAAGACTGAGGGATGGGTGGGAGGGAGCCGTGGCTGGTGAAGAGAGGAGCCGTGGCGTTCATGCTCACTCACGCCCACTAGAAATCAGATTCTCAGAGAACTTTTAATCAAACAAAGAATAACGTTTTCAGCAACTAATAATAAAGAAAAACAGGATACAAAGCACTAGGTATAGAACAATCCCATTTATGAAACAAAAATAAATGTATAGATTCAACTAAAAGACTAGAATAAAACCAGTGAAATATAGACAGTACAATTTCTGGTGGGTATGGAGAAGAATACGTATGATTTTGTTTTATTTATACTTCTTTACAGTTTCCAAGTTTATATCATCAACATATACATTTACAATTCAGAAGCTATGGAAAAGATTAAGATGACTCTGGGGTCAAGGCTGCTCCCTAAAGGGGACCCCGAACTTCTGCAGACCCCAAGCGCACTGCCTCCTCCCCAGGTCTCCTTTGGTGATCCTCGGCAGGACCCCCTTTAGGGCAGCCTGTGGGAGCGGGCCTGAGGACTGGCAGCTGGGCGTCAGCTGTGCCTGGAGACAACCCCGAGTCCAACAGGAGGCAGGGGGCTCATTTCCCAGCTGGACAGAGGCCAGGCTTTAGGCACTGAGTCTGCCAAGCAGCTACCTGAGGCGATGGCGTTCACAGTTCCTCCTCAATCCCAGCTCTGCAAAAGTGGGTAGAGGCCCCGGAGTTAGCCTCTGCCTAAAAATCTCTTCCCTCCAGGCCAGTGACTATTTCTGGATACAAGAGTGTGTGTGTGAGGGGTGAAGGCAGCCTCATCCCTAGTTCTGAGGTTCAGTGAGGACCTGGATTTGTGGAGATGCATTCAGACTTATATTCGCCCCTTTTCCTCCCTTCTGCCCTCTCCCACCCCGGGACTCCCAAGTCCCTGGACTGTGTGTCAGGGGAAGAGAACGGCTGATCAGGGCTGGGAGGGAGCTCCACAGGGTCTGGCCAAGGAGTTTGGGACCAAGGAGTCTCAGTTAATCTAGCTTGAGGATTAGTAAAAATATGGCTAAGAAATTCTAGCCCACCTTCAAGTATTCGATTGTATTGAAGGGAAAAAAAACACATAAAAAGGGCTTTTTAGACCATTTATTTATGAGCATGTGTCAAAGTTTTATTTCAATCTTGCTACAAATAAAAAGAGGCCAATTCAAGGATTACCTCTTGGTAGACACATTCAGAAGAAAGAAGAGTGGTTAGAATTGTTGTTAAAATGGACACACAAAAATAATGTCTAGATAAAATGCATCAAACTCTGACAAATGGCGAGGATCATGGGAAACTGTATTCTGAGAAAAAAATCTGAACTCTACTAAAAGTGAAAATCGCTGAAGTGCTTTTTATTAAGAGTGCTTTGTCTTACAGCGGCAACACTGGCGTGGCTCCTGCTCCAGGGCAGGAGGCTCGCACCTGAAGCAGTTGATACGGACATCCCGGGTGCCTGTGTGCCCAAGCCTGTGCCAGGCCCCAGGTGGGAAGGAGACGGTGGCTGGAGATTGCAGGAGGTTGAACTGTAAGGAAACGCAAGGGCAAAGTTCCTGACAAAAGGATCTCTCTCGGTAAGTGCTTCTAGAATTCCCAAGCTCCCTCGCATTGGAGGCCAGCAAGACAGCAGAGGAAGCAGCAGCCTCGTGGCAGAGATGTTTTAGAGCTTCTTCACTCAAGTGCAGAATCTGGACCTCTGGTAGAATGTCAGATGATTTTTGGTGGAGCACCGACAAGACACCGAATCCCATGGTGAGAAAGTTATTTCCTTATCCATTTCTTTCTTTTCCTCTTTTTTCCGTTGGACCTGGGGTTCACAAAACTGAATTAATTACAGTCCTCACACAGTTCATCATACAATGTAATCTTGGTCACTGCATGGACCACTTTATTATATAGTTAGTTTTATTAGTTGTTTTTAAATAATACTATAAGTACCCTGTGAATTTATTACCCAAAACAAAATCTCAGACCTTGACAATAACTAACAACTAACCAAGTGATCCCCTTATTCTTTGCCTATGACCTGAGGCAACTGATATCCTGAATCCCATATTTTTTTAGACTTTTGCTTTGCTTTTAATATAGTTTAATATAGTTGCTCCTATATGTATTCCCATAAAGTATACTTTAAATTGTAACTGTTTTTAATTTTATTAAAAATGATATCAGGTATATAAAACTTTTGGACTTACCACTTGATATAATGTTATATCACTGAGTCATCCACACTGTTGCCTGTCACTTCAGTTCCTTTGTTTTGACTCTAATATACAATAATATTCTATTGTGTGAGGATACTGCAGGCTATTATAAAGATATCATTTTTTATCGGATTTTTCCATTACCATTTATCTGCCTTATACCCCCTCCCCCTGGCAGATATCACTTTTTTACCTGTGTTCATAGTAGCATCATTCGCAAGTGCCAAAGGCAGAAGCAACCCAGGCGTCTGTCAACGGCTAAATGAATAAATAAAATGAGGTATAGACATACAATGGATATATACATCCAGTCTTTAAAAGGAAATAAATTCTGACACATACTTACAACATAGATGGACCTTGAAGAAATTACACAAATCAATACAAACCAGGCACAAAAAGACAAGTAATGTGTGATTCACCTTACATGAGGTACCTAGAGTAGTGAACTTCCTAGAGACAGAAAGTGGAATGTTGGTTGAATCCTGGGGTGGGGAGGTAGGTGGGGTTGGTGTTTAATGGGCACAGAATTTCAGTTTGAGAAGATGGAGAGTTCTGGAGATGGATGCCAGTGATGGTTGCACAACAATCTGAGTGTAATGTAGTACCACTAAACTGCACAGTTAAAAATGGTTAAAATGGGTTTCCAGCTAAGATGGAGGCATAAGTAGATATACTTTGCCTCCTTGCACAACCAAAAGAAGGACAACAACATACTTAAAACCAAAAAATAACCAGAACTTCCAGAAAATCAAATTGTATGGAAGTCCAACAACCAAGGAGTTAAAGAAGAAACATTCATCCAGACTAGTAGGAGGGATGGACACGGGCAGCTGGGGCAGAGAGGACTCACAGCAAGGTGGCAGTGAGGACCCAGGAAGGCGAGGCAGTAGCTGGCGGTCCCACATTTGCATGCGGATAAACTGGGAGGAACAACTGAGGAGCTAGACAGACCGCCCAACCCAGGATCTCAGCACAGGAAAAGAAAGCCTCAAAACCTCTGGCTGTAAAAATCTATAGGGGTTGTGGCACAGGGAAAAATTCCCAGCCTCATAGGAGAGTTCATTGGAGAGACCCACAGGCTCCTAGAATATACACAAGCCCACCTACCCAGGAATCAGCACCAGAAGGGCCCAATTTGATTGTAGCTGGCAGGGGAAGTGACTGAAAGCCAGCCGAGAGCTGAGCAAGTGGCATTGTTCCCTCTCAGACCCCTCCCCCACGTACAGTGACATGGGTTGCCCCACCCTGGTGAGTACCCAAGGCTACACCCCTTACAACATAACAGGTGCCCCCAGACAAAGAAATATGGCCCAAATGAAAGAAAAGATAAAAACTCCAGAAAAAGAACTAAGTGACGAAGAGAGAGCCAACCTATCAGATACACAGTTCAAAACACTGGTATTCAGGATGCTCACAGAATTGGTTGAGTACAATTACAAAATAGAGAGAAAAATGAAGGCTATGCAAAGTGAAATAAAGGAAAAGGTACAGGGAACCAACAGTGAAGGGAGGGAAACCAGGACTCAAATCAATGGTGTGAACCAGAAGGAGAAATAAACAGAATGAAGAAACAAGAAGTCAAAAAAATAAGGAGAGGCTTAGGAACCTCTGGGCCAACTTTAAACATTCAAACATCCGAATCATAGGGGTGCCAGAAGGAGAAGAGGAAGAGCAAGAAATTGAACTTATTTGAACAAATAATGAAGGAGAACTTCCCTAATCTGGCAAAGGAAAGAGACTTTCGGGAAGTCCAGGAAGCTCAGAGAGTCCCCAACACAGCAAGGCACATCATAATTACATTACCCATGATGAAAGATAAGGAGAGAATCTTGAAAGCAGCAAGAGAAAAGGAGACAATTACCTACAGAGGAGTGCCCATAAGACTGTCAGCTGATTTCTCAAAAGAAACTTTGCAGGCAAGAAGGGGCAAGAAAGAAGTATTCCAAGTGATGAAAGGCAAGGACCTACCTCCAAGATTACTCTATCCAGCAAAGTTATCATTTAGAATGGAAGGGCAGGTAAAGTTCTTCCCAGATAAAGTAAAGCTAAAGGAGTTCATCATCACCAATCCCTTATTATATGAAATGTTAAAGGGACTTATCTAAGAAAAGGAAGATCAAAACTATAAACAGTAAAATAACAACAAACTCACAACTATCAACAACTGAATCTAAAAGACAAAAACAAAGACAAACTAAGCAAACAGCTAGAACAGGAACAGAACCACAGAAATGGAGATCACATGGAGGGTTATCAGTGGGGAGAGGGAAGGTGGAGAATGGGGGGAAAGGTACAGAGAATAAGAAGCATAAATGGTAGGTAGGAAGCACAAAATAGACCAGAGGAGGTTAAGAAGGGTATAGAAAATGGGGAAGCCAAAGAACTTATATGCACCACCCATGGACCTGAACTAAGGTGGGGGAATGCTGATGGGAGGGGGTGAAGGTTGGAGGGGCATAAAGGAGGGAAAAAATGGGACAACTGTAATATCAAAATAATAAAATATACTTAAAATGGTTAAAATGGTAATCCCTTATGTTTTGTATATTTATCACAATTTTAAAAAGATATGGCTTTCCCATTGGTGGATACTTGGGTTGTTGAATCTTCCCGTTTTGTCAAAGGAAGGGTCTCATTTTGGTGCTAGTGTGTCTTTAACACCTCTCTAATATCTGTTTCTCTTCTTTCCCTTTTTAACAAAGAGCAAGGAGGCCTCAGGCTCAAGAGCACTCAGCAGGGAGTGGTATCTAGCTAGAATCGAATATCATTGTTTTTATTTTACTTATTTTTATAATTACTTTCTATTTTTGGCAAGTAATGGTTGGTTTTCCAGTTACTGTAGTGCTATAAAGTTTTTTAAATAATTAACATACTCAAGTAAATTTAAAGAAAAATATCAAGTGGTATAGGGATATGGCATGAATTATGAAATTGATACATAAATGCTGACACTCGGAAAACGTGCTTTTAGAGGTTGATCAGACTCTGGTTGAACCCATAATCTCTGTGGCCCTTTGAAGGTTAATAGTCCCTGATATTCTGGCTGTACTAAGAGTATATATCATTGGCACTCAGCAAATGCTAGAGTGGTCAGAGAAGGTTTTGAGAAAGAACTGGGACGTGGTTGTGGCCTTAAAAGGGTAAGTAGGATTTCAGTGAAGATAAAGAGGAAATGAGAGTTTTTCCAAGCAGAGAGAATAGTGTGAATGAAGGCATGAAGGCGAGGCTAATCAAGGTGTGGTTATGGGCTACTGAGTTTGCTTGGTGGAAGCAAAGAGTAATGATAGAAAATAAATTTGGATTGGATAGAGGAAGCTAGGTTATCAAAAATCAATAATCCAGAGAGGACTTTAGACTTAATTTGTCAGGTAATAATAGGGAGCCACAGAAAGTTCTTGAGCAGGTAGGTGACATGATAAATAAATGTAGATCTTGTGCAGGTACCATTTGGTTTTTGGTAAAATTTCTCTCTTTGTTTAGCCAGAGACTGCTGATTATTCATTCACTCCTGACATATTTATCAAAGGCCTTCCATGTGCCAGACACTGTGCTGTGGGTTCAGTGATGCACAAAACATACTCCTCATTCTCCAGAGCTGTAGTGGGTGAACCAGACATTAGTGAAATAATCACATAAATAAATGTAAATGTATAAGTGTAATAAGTTCAATCAGGCAGGTATTCCTGCTGCCCTGCGTGCATACAGTAGGGGGAAGGCTTACCTGGTTCAGAAGTTGAGACAAGGCTGTTTGGAGGAAGAGACATCTGAGCTGACATTGAAAAGAGGAGAAGGAGTTAAGTCGCTGAAGAGAAAAGAGAAAAGCATTTCAGACCGAGCGAGCGAGCAGCGTGCCCACAGCCCTGTGGCCTGCAGAGGGGGCCTGGGAAGCCCCAGGAGCAGAAAGACCAGGAAGGCCCTCGTGGCCGGGTCCCAGGGAGTGCAGGGAATGCGGAGAGAAAGGAGACTAGAAGGTCAGCAGAGGCCAGGCTATGCCAGAGCCCAGTAGGCATCGGGAAGGTCTTGGGCTTTTATTGTTTTTTCTTTTAATTTTTATTTATTGATTTAAGAGAGGGAGAAATATCGATTTATTGTTCCTCTTATTTTTGCTTTCATTGGTTGCTTCTTGTACGTGTCCTGCCCGGAGATCGAACCCACAACCTTGGTGTATCAGGACGAAGCTCTAACCAACTGAGCTAGCAGGGCAGGGCTGGGCCTTTATTCTTGAAGAATAGGGAGCCATTGACATTAAACACTTAAAAAAAAAGTCAAACATTCTGTTGCCTGTGAGGATGACAGGCTGATCGTGAGTGGCACTCTCTGAGGCAGCCCCAGAACCCTCCAGGTAGCTCCCAGGTCATTAGGAAGCTTGTCCAAGGGGAGCCGCAGGAGACGGAGGGTGGCTTGCAGGGCATGGTGGTGGAGGAGTAGCGAGGAGAAGGAACTGACTGCGAGGATCAGACAGAGGATAAGTTCAGGAGGGGCCAAAGGGCACCTGCATGACTAGGGGAGGGGAACATGGAGAGGATCCATGAGCCAGGTCCTGCAGGCAGTGGAAGACAGAGGCTGAACTGAAGTCCCTGGCAGGTATAAAGCAGTGTGGCAGTGACTAAGTTTGCCCAGGAGAGGGCTCCACCTTGGGAAAATGGCTAAGTCTCCAAGACTCTGATAATGTCTGAGGTCCCCTAGAGAAAAGATGTCCAAGGGCAGGGCCCTGGGGGGACCCCTGTCATAGTTGGAGGACAGGTAGTCAGGTATAGTGCTTGGGGGCAGGCCTGATGGTGATAGTTGAGCAAAGGCACCAAGTTAGAAGCAAGAAGGGGACCGGGAAGAGCACAGAACCCCAGTGGCCAGGGTTCACAAGTGGGATGGAGAGGCAGCCGTAGGCAGTACGAGCAGTCAGCAAGCCTGGGAGGCTCTGGAGAGCCAGGCTCGCCAGTCCTCAGGAGCGTGAACACTGTGTTTTGTCTGCGTGTTCTCCTAGGTGCACAAAGGAGGTGGGAGTTGAGGGCCGGTGGAAGTAGAGAGAACATCTACCAGGACAGCAGGGGTGGGGCTGACTGGGGAGTGAGAGCGCCTCATCCCACCCCCACATCATCACCCTGCCCCTGGTTTCTAAACCTCTCTGGGCTGCAGAAAAACAGAAACGGAGGAAAAATTTCTCTCTAAAAGGAGCCAGACTTTAGGGGTGCAGGTGGTGGCGGGGGAGAAGAGCCAACTTGAACAAGAACCCCATTTTCCTTGTCAGCGTTTTCAAGAAGATTGGGATTGAAGTGAATGTGGGGAATACAAGGCTTGTGCGCTCACACACACACACACACACACACACACACAGTCACATGTATTCATCCATGCGCAAACATGTGCTCTCTCCCTTCCACCCCACCCCCAAGGAGAACCCCAGGCAGCAGACAGCTGTTCACAGGAGTCCTGGATGCCCCAGGGGCTGGGTCATGAGCACCACTGTTAAAGTGAGAGGCTCCGTAGTGCGTGGTGTGTGTCGCTGTAAGTCAAAGGTGACTCAGGGGGTGATGTGTGGGCAGGTAGGGACGGGGATATTGCCAAGATACGACATGTATTTCTGAGGGGATGAATGTAGTGATGTGTGCATCCATTCATTTCTTCATTCACTCATTCATTCATTCATTCACTCAACAAGGTTATGGGGGAGCCACCGCCTTCCTCCAGCACTGTGCTCGGTTAACAGTGAACCACACAGACACAGCTCCTATTCACCATCTAATGGGCTCCAGTGGACCCTCAGGACTCAGCTGGTAAATGCCATGATGGGGGCTGTGGCCTGCTATGGGAGCCAGGAAGAGGAGAGGTAACTCAGAGAATTTCTAGAGAATGAGTGTGTACATTAGTGGGGTGAGTACAGGCATTGGTCTGGGGAGGGTCTCCAGGATGTGAGCTACATGTCAGCCGGTTGGGATGTGTTTTGGTGGGAATGGGGGGATTGGGGGTGTGGGGTGTGATGTGTGCATGTGTATATGGCAGTGAGTGAGCTTGGGAAGGTGTGAGGTGTGTATCATTATCAGAATTATCAGAGCAAACCAGCTCTTTATTACATGTATAATTTCCTCGTGTCCCATAGGGTCCCTCTGTGCAGGGGGAGCTGGAGTGGAACTAAACCAAACAGGGGATTTAGCAACTTGGAGGGGCTGTGGCAGAACTTCATGTACTACTGATGGATGGTGTTGGCAGGCAGGGAAGGGGAGGGGATGTGCCCCAGTGATGAAGAGAGAAGGGGGTGGGGAATAGGGTTTGGGGGAAGGGAAGTTAGTGGTCTGGGAAGGCAGGAGGGTGAGGCGGTGTTGCCTGGGCGGTGGACAAGGACCAGTGCTGGGGCCTGCATTCAGGGAGGAGGCCTGGGGACACGTCCACGGACTGGCAGATCCCTGGGACAACCTGGGCGGGATGGGGGGAGGAATGGGAGAGGGAATGCTCAGCCCAGCTCAGTCTTGCCTGGGGTCAGGTAGGGGGTTCAGGCCTGAAGCCCGCTGCACAAACTTCCCTCTTTTGGGGGTATTTCCTGCATTGCATATATGGAAAATGACCCGGAGGGTTAATGGAAAGAAGTCATCTCAATGTTGTGTTCAAATTTCAGCTTTGCAGTAGGATTTTTGGCAAGTTACTTCTCAGAGTGGTGTGATAATTGGGGTAATAATATTTAGCTTGCAGGGGTGTAGCAATGATCAGTAGTGACACAAAAAACCCTGGCACCTAGTAAACACTCAACAAATGATGTTTTTTTTTTTTTTAAATTAAAGATGTTGGGTTTTTCCATAGAGCTACATCATCTTTATTATGCCAGTCAATCTACATCTCTCCCACTCTTTAAGGTTCAAACCCAGCCCCCTCTGCACCCGCTGAGCCAGGCCTGTAGGGCAGCCCCTTGTCCCTGCTTGGGACTGGATACATGCTTCTGAGTAGCAGAGCCCTTTTCACTGGCTGCCCCTTTAAGCATGTTTCTATCGCCAGTTTCTTTTTTCTTCCCTCTTCTACTTTTCCCTGCTTTTGCAAAAAGCAGGAAAAAGAAACCTTTAATCCCACCATCAGAAGCAATTCTACAAGCCGCTAACACTTTTGGAGTGCCGCTCTATATCAGGCATCATTCCAATAGTTTTGGGTGCTTTATTTCATTTCATTCGCACAATAACTCTGGGAAACAGGCCCCAGGATTGTCCCCACGTAACCTGAAGGAGCTGAGGCACAGAAGGCAACTTGCCCGAGATGACACAGCGAGGAAGTGCTTATAGGAAGGATGCGAAGTCAGACAGGCTGCACTTTCCTTCCAGTCATTTCACTGTTCTGTCTCTTACGAGGACTTTCCACTGGCTTCCTAAAGCCACTGATGTCTTAGTTGAGCTAGACCTTTAGCCTTCACATTACAAATATTTATTACTTACTTCCTCCATCCCCAGCACAGTTCTAGGCCACAGGTGGCGAACACAAGGCCCGTGGGCCAAATCCAGCCTTCCACCTTTTTTTATCCGGCCTGGCACCTTGTTTCTACCTGGCGGCAGTGCCAAGTTAAGTAATAGTTACATTTATACAGTCTTAAAATTACATTCAGCCCGTTGAGGGCAACTGTGAGGCTGATGTGGCCCCCGGTGAAAGTGAGTTTTACACCCCTGCTCTGGGCTCTGCTGGAATGCAGGTACAGAGAAGCACTCCCAGTAGCAGCTCTGTAGGGCAAAGACCAGAGCACAGTGCTGGAGAAATGCAGAGGAAACAGCAACAGATGCCTCCACTGTGAACTTCGGGAAGAGCCTGTCTCTCTGAGGACTCCACCCTCAGCTGAGCCTAATGTTCCCTTCTCCTGACTCCCACTGTGGCACTCCAGCTCCTCCTGGGGCATGCACGGCCCTGACACCCAAAGGGCCTGACGCCCAGGATCCCACAGTCCTGGGGGCTGCAAAAGGCCCAGGCTGTCTCACAAGGACAACCTGCCTCCCTCCCCTCCATCCAACCAACCCGCTTGCCACCAGGTAAATCACTGAAGCACACTCCATTATGTCCCCATCCTGCTCAAAAACTGTGGTGCCTGGTTAAGTACAAACTCCCTGGCTGGCATTCAGGATTGGTCTTTCCAATCAAATCTCAAGCTGCCTTTGCAGCCTTCTTTCTCCTGCCCACCTGACACACAGTAACACCCCAACTGGAAAACGCTTTCTTTTCAACAGCTCTTTCCTTCTCTACCTATCAAGGCCCCATCTTTTTCAAGTCCTATAACAAATACCCCTTCTTATAAAACCTTTCCCAATCACCCTCCCTAAGCACAATGGCTGCCAGATGTACCTCTCCCTTTGAATTCCATCGTACTTTTTTTTTTTTTAATTCTCACCTGAGGATATGTTGACTTCATTGACCATAATTCATTGAGGATTTCATTGACTTGAGAGAGAGAGATATCAATGTGAGAAAGAAACATGGATTGGTTGCATCCCTCAAGCACCCAGACTGGGGATTGAACCCGCAACCTAGGTATGTGCCTTGACCAGGAATTGAACCTGCAACCTTTTGGTATATGGGACAGTGCTCCAACCAACTGAGCCACCAGGCCAGGGCACCATCATACCCTTTACTCCTCTCAAGGCATTGACCTTAGGCTGCCTGATAGCATAGTTATTTTTTTAAATTGAAGTACAGCATACGAGGGGGGATCAAAAAACCCCTGGAACTTATTTATAAAAAATTGTGTATTTATTCTTTTTTTAAATATATTTTATTGATTATGCTATTACAGTTGTCCCATTTCTCCCCCATCATTCCCCTCCACCCTGCACACTCTCTCCCGCACACTCTCTCCCACACACATTCCCCCCTTTAGTTCATGTACATGTGTCATAAGTTCTTTAGCTTCTACATTTCCCATACTATTCTTGCCCTCCCCCTGCCTATTTTCTACCCACTATCTATGCTACTCATTCTCTGTACCTTTTCCCCCCTCTCCTCCTCCCATGCCCCTGTTGCTAACCCTCCATATGATCTCCATTTCTGTGGTTCTGTTCCTGTTCTAGCTGTTTGCTTTTGTTTTAGGTGTGGTTCTTAATAGCTGTGAGTTTGCTGTCTTTTCACTGTCGTAATTTTGATCTTTTTCTTAGATAAGTTCCTTTAACATTTCATATAATAAGGGCTTGGTGATGATGAACTCCTTGAACTTGACCTTATCTGAGAAGCGCTTTATCTGCCCTTCCATTCTAAATGACAGCTTTGCTGGATAGAGCAATTTTGGATGTAGGTCCCTGCTTTTCAATATTTCGAATATTTCTTTCCAGCCCCTTCTTGCCTGGAAGGTCTCTTTTGAGAAATCAGCTAACAGTCTGATGGGAACTCCTTTGTAGGTGACTGTCCCTTTATCCCTTGCTGCTTCTAGAATTCTCTGCTTCATTTGAATCTTGGCTAATGTAATTACGATGTGCCTTGGTGTGTTCCTCCTTGGGTCCAACTTCTTTGGGACTCTCTGAGCTTCCTGGACATCCTGGTAGTCTATTTCCTTTGCCAGATTGGGGAAGTTCTCCTTTATTATTTGTTTAAATAAGTTTTCTACTTGTTGCTCTTCTTCTTCCCCTTCCGGGACCCCTATAATTCAGATGTTGGGATGTTTAACAATGTCCCGGAGGTTCCTAAGCCTCTCCTCATTTTTTTGAATTCTTGTTTCTTCCTCGTTTTCTGTTTGGTTGTTAGTTTCTTCCTTCTGGTCCACTCCATTGATTTGAGTCCCAGTTTTTCTTCCATCTCTATCGGTTCCCCATGCGTCTTCCTTCATTTCACGTATTGTAGCCTGCATTTGTTCATCTAATTTGTGAGCAAAATCAACCAATTCTGTGAGCATTTTGATGACCAGTGCTTTGAACTGTGCATCTGATAGGTTGGCTATCTCTTCACGGCTTAGAGGAATTGGCTCTGGGGCTTTCATTTGTTCTCCCGGTTTGAGCCATTTTTGGTGGAGTTTTTTTTGTTTGTTTGTTTTGGTTTTAGTCTGGTCGCAGCTATTACGTAGTGAGGGGTGGAGCCTTAGGTGTTCCTCAGGGTGGGGCAGCCCAGTGGCTGGGTTGTGACGCTATAGGTGGGGGCAGGGTCCGAGAGGGAACAATGGCACCTGTTCCGCTCTCTCCTGGACTCCAGTCCCTTCCGCTGCTTCCCCTTCACCTGGATTATCTGTGCACGCGCGAGTGCTGTTACGTAGTGAGGAGTGGAGCCTCAGGTGCTCCCCAGTGTGGGGCAGCCCAGTCGCTGGGTTGTGACGCTGTTTGTGGGGGCAGGGTCTGAGAGGGAGCAATGGTGCCTGCTCTGCTCTCTCCTGGATTCAGTCCCTTCCGCCACTTCCCCTCTGCCTGTACCGTCCGTGCGCGTGAATGTGGGACCACCTGGTCAGCCAGCCGCCTTGTGCGGCCTCACTGGTTCTGCACAGTTGCCCCCCTGTGCCCGGGGACCGCCAGCTGCTGCCTGTGCACCTGGGAATTGCCAGCCGCTGCTGCTTGCGCTCCCGGGTCCCCACCTTCACTTTTTCCTGCCGTCACTCCGCCCCTCTTACCGGTCTGGATGAATGGTTGTTGGACTTCCGTACAGTTCAATTTTCTATAAGTTCTGGTTGTTTTCTTGTTTCTAAATCTTTGTTGTCCTTAATTTTGGTTTTGAGAGGAGGCACAGTGTGTCTGCCTATGCCTCCATCTTGGCTGGAAGTCCTGTATTTATTCTTAGATGTTTAAACTTCAGGCACCTTCAAAGTACTCTCCATCTGATGCAATACACCTATCAAGATTTTTTTTCACTACTCAAAACAGTTTTTGAACTCATCAATTTTGATGCCTTTTAGTGTTTCCGTTGATTTTTGTTTCACCTTTTCCACATGGGCAAAACGTTCCCTTTGAGGACTTTTTTCATCCATGGAAACTAAAAAAGTTGCTGGGGGCAAGATCGGGAAATAAGGAGGGTGGGGTACGGGTGTCACACCATTTTTGGTCAAAAATGACTGAACAATCAGAGCAGCTGTGGGCAGGTGCACTCGGAAATCACCCATCATGAAATGGGCAAACACGTTGAAAGAGTCTTCAAAAAAAATTCACTGAAGCCAAACAGCCTCTCACAACAACACCAGTTGGAACACTGATAGAGATGGACTCCTAGAACACTCAACTGGTCGGGGGGAAGCCTGTACTGCAAAGGGCCCGTCCTCCAGAAGGTAATTTCAGTTTTTGGGGGTCCCTTCTCATATACAGTCAAATGCAATAATCCTAAGTGAATTTTATTTTTATTTTTTTTTTCTTTTAGATTTTATTTATTTATCTTCAGAGGGGAAGGGAAGGAGAGAGGGAGAGAAACATCAATGTGCGGTTGCCTCTCGTATGTCCCCTGCCGGGAACTGGCCTGGCAACCCAGGCATGTGCCCTGACTGGGAATCGAACCGCGATCCTTCGGTTCGCAGGCCCGCGCTCAATCCACCGAGCTACACCAGCCAGGGCAATCCTAAGTGAATTTTAAATGAAATTTCACATGCATACATGTAAACTCTAACCAGATATAGCACATTTCTAGCACCCCAAAAGGGTCCTTTGTGCCCCTTTCCCCAGTGCCTGCTCACTGCTATCATCCTAGATTAACTTCGTTTGTTATTGAACCTTATACAAATAAATCATGTACCATATATTCTTTTGTGTCCAACTTATTTCATGAAGCACATCTGTGGGATTCATCTACATTCTTGCTTATTTCAGTAGTCCATTCTTTCTTCTTGCTTTATAGTATTCCATTGTGTGAATATACCAACATGTTTTTACCTGTTCTCTGATGGATGGACTTTTGAGTTGTCCTAGTTTGGGACTATTACAAAATCAAGTGCTGTGAACATTCTTATACATGACTTTTGCTGGACATAATCCTTTTCATGGACATAGAGCCCGGAGTGGATTTGCTGTGTTTTGGAGGATATGCATCACTTCAGTAGGTATTGCCAGATACTAGTCCAACTTACCCTCCCAGCAACATGAGTTCGAGTCTCCCCAGTGTTGTCAGTCTTTTTAATTATAGCTATGTCAAGGGTGTTATATTGCTTCTTTATATTTCAAAATAATGGCATTTATCATCTATTGATCAGATGTGGCACTAGGAACAACTCTAGAAAATAGGTATTATTATCTTCATTTTACAAGTGAGGCTCCGACTTCTAAGTTGAACAGGGTGACATGAATAATAGGTAGTAGAACCAGAACACAAAGGCAGGACTGTCTGACAGGATACCAAAGGCTCTGTTTGCCTAAACACTTCACGTTGCCTCTCTCCTGCCACATTAGAGAGAAAGGCCCTTGTCTTATTCCTTCTGAGATATTCTGTAGGGCTGTAAGTCAGAGCTTAATAAAAGATTGTTAAGTTAAATGAATGGGTCCTGGCCAGGTAGCTCAGTTGGTTAGAGTACCGTCTCTATATGCCAAGGTTGTGGGGTCCATCCCTGGTCAAGGCATACAAGAAGCAACCAATGAATGCATAAATAAGTGGAACAACAAATTGATCTCTCATCAATAAATTTAAAAAAAATGAATGAATCGTTGCCCGTGAAGAGGCTGTTCTTGGAAGCAGATGTCACAAAGCGGGAAACTCAGCTAGCTGTTCTAAATCCCAGGGGCTGACTAGATTCAGGTGGGATCGGACGGGCTGCCTTTGGGGACCGGGTTGTAAGAAAGAGAGATAGAAAGGAAAACAGGAAGGGAGGGAAGGAGGGAGGGGAAGGAAGGAAGGAAGGAAGGAAGGAAAGAGTAGGGGTAAAGGACAGTCCTCTACTCTTAAATAACTTAGGCCTCAGCTTCCTCACCTGTAAAATGGAAATAATAATACTGCTTTGTTAACAACAAAATGAGAGACAGCACTTTGTCTTTTGTAAATTTTAATTTTGTAAAATTGACAGAATTTTGTAACCATAGCCATCATCTTTGGAACTTTATAAAATATGTGATTCCAGGGGCTCACTCTGGAGATGTAGATTGGTTTGATCCTGGGCATGTACTTTTTTTAAAAGATTTTATTTTTATTTATATTTAGAGAGAGGAGAAGGGGCAGAGAGAGACGGAGAGAAACAGTGATGTGTGAGAGAAAGATGTGCAAGAGAAACATCAATCGGGTGCCTTTAGCACACCCCCAACTGGGGACCTGGCCCACAAACCAGGCATGTGCTCTGACTAGGAATCAAACCAGCGCCCTCTCAATTTGCAGGCCAGTGCTCAATTCACTGAGCCACACCAGCCAGGGCTTTAAACAGCTTCTGAAGGTGACTTCAATGTTCAGCTAAGGATGAGAACTGCTAGGGTAAAGATGTGTACCGTTATCATTACCATTACAGTATTATCGCTTTGTTATCTTTTGGCAGGGGCGGGGTGGGGGTTGGAAATGGGGAGATACCTTTCAGGGAAGTCTACTGTAAAGTGAGCAGACCTACTATAAGTGCTTAGAGAAGGACCACTGTCACTGTCCCACTGTCTTCATACCCTGGCCATCTCTGACCTGGACTCTCAGAGGCAGATCCATGGTGGGTGAGTATTCAAGTCTGTGTGTGTGTTTTCATAAATGTATGTTGGAAAGGGCAGTGAGCAGACAGGCAATCATGTGAGGGTTCCGTATTGAGAGAGGGGAACTGAGGGCAGGAAAAACCAACAGTCTAATTCCTGGGGGCTCAGGCCAGTGGATTTATCCTGAAGAAACAAGCAAAAGTGACTCCAGACGTGGTTCTTGGAGGAGCATGGCTGTTCCTGTCACTGATTTGACCATGGCTGGGGTCTGAGTTCACCACAGCGTTAGCCCTGCCTGCCCCTGACTCTTGAGCTGGGGAGGCCCTGGGATCTGGCCTGAGATTCTAGCAGTCAACCCTTATCTTCCTGTTAGCTGCCCCCACCTCTGCCGCCCAATATCCTGGGCACCCCAGGATATTGTCCATCCTTGAGAGATCAGAGAAGATCAGAGCAAGGCAAAGGCCACCCCATCTACCTACTCCTGCCCCATCAGGCCATTCCTTGTCCAAGGACAGGAGGCCAAGTTGTGGGTCTCTGCCATTGTTTATACACAGGAGAGGGACCCCGGGGATGCTATGGGACTAAGCTAGTGCCCCTGCATGTCCTGTGGTGGGAGGGAGTAGAGGTCCTGCCAACACTCAGAAAAGGATGTGGGAGAGAAAAGAGGAAATAAAATAGAGGGCAGGATTAATGAAGTGGCTTCAAGAGCTAATAGTGCATTTACCAACATTCTCCTCCTCTGCCTCCCATCCAGGGGGAATCTGGCCACAGCCCTGTGGAAGCCTGTCCAGCTCCCAGTCCAGCCTCTTTGGGGCTGGAGAGAGACAGGACATCTCTCGGGTGAGGGAGATAACCCCTCTTCTCTTACACCCCAACCTGTGGAGATGAAACCCCAGATCTTAGCCCCTCCTGTGAAGTGCAAGCCATTCCCCAGAGCTACCCAGCCTCCAAGTAGCCAGTGGGAGGGGCGTTACCGGACAGTGCTTTCGGGAATCACCCCCAGCCCTGCTATGGGGCCACAGCCCTGGACACCCTCCACAGTTTCCTCCAGCCCGTTCCCATCCCATTCCCGTCTTTCTCCCAGGCCTCCTCCCTAGAAGCTGATCTGGAGCTGGATTCCCAAATAAACAGTAACTAATTGGATTAGGAGCTGATAATATTGTTGACCTTTCTTAATGTCTGCTGGCTGTCTTTCCACCACACTGAGGCTTAATTGTATGGGGGTGGGGGCAGGGTAGGAGACTTCCAGGAGTGAAATGTGACCCCTGTTAACCTCCGATGAAATGGGCTCAGCGTCTTCCCCACTGCCTGTCATCCCCCATGGAGCAGGAACACACACATGCTCCCACTCTCATCAAACAATTACACAGATGACACACACATGCATAGGCATGCAGGCAGAGATGCAAACACACCCAGAGGCCCAGAGGCATCCTCACCCAAACCCACACGGAGCACACACATGACTTTGAACATGGATCGTGCATGTATACAAAGGCACACAAGATGCTACATGTATGGTAGACAAGTATATGTATATACACAGAGATACATACTTGCAAAATGCAAGCGAAGAGACAAGAGATACACATAGACAGATATAATTACATGCGTGATGCAAGTGCATAATAGATATGCTCACAAATGCACAGACACATACCTGTAAAGAAACACTGATATGCACACATACTCATATACACAATGCTTAAATACACGAGCATGCACAATACATACACATGCGCTGCATACATATGCATGCCATGCACATACCTTCACACACCCTGGGCATGAGAACCCCGCCCCACTCCACAGAGGCAGTCTGTCCCCCCGACCCCCCATGTCTTTCCCACTCTCAGCTGCTCCTTTCTATTTGTTCGTGGGTTACCTGGCTGTGTTTCTGCAGTCCTGAGTTTGGGGGTCTGTTGAAGTTCTGGCCTGGCTTTTGAGTGTGTCCGTCTCTCAGTGTCTCTGGGGCCCTGTCTCTACCTGGGTCTCTCTCATCCCGGGATGCTGAATTTGAAAAGGGCCCGGCTGGCAGGATGGTGGGGAGGGAATGAAGAGAGAAGCGACTAGAAGCGAAGGGTAGGAGAGGGGGTCAGAGACGATGGAGAGAAGGGTTGGGGGATTGGACCTGGAAAGAGGGGAGCTGCAAGGGAAGAGGAGCGAGGGGCGGGGGTGGGGCGCCTGCCTGCGCACAGCAGATGTTGCTGCTCCTCGCATGGAGCTGTTAATGTAAGTGGAGTTTCTGCAATGGTAATTAGGAGGGCCCTCATTACCCTGGCGGAGCCGGCTGAGAGCCGATAAAGCCGAGGGGGAGAGGGGCCGACATCAGGGTAATGGGGGAGCAGGGCCATTGAGGAGCTGGAGCCGAGCCGGGACCGCTTCGCGCGCAGCTGGAGCCCGGCGAGAGGGCCGGGGAAGGGGGGCGCGGACCCGGCCCGCAGCCCAGAGCGGAGCCGAGGTGAGAATGGCGAGCGGCGCTGAGCGGCTGAGTCTGCGCTAGGCCTTCATACCGCCACGCCCGAGAGAGGGCCCGGGAGGGCGAGGTTGCGAGGGCTGACTCTCTCAGCAAGAGGAAAGAGTAGAGGAGGCTTCCAGGCTGGCGTGCCCGCCTTCTGTGCAGCTGTGGGTGGGAACATCCACCGAGGCCTCTGAGCCTAAATTCAGGAGACCTCTGGTGGCCTGACAGAGACGGGGCGGGAGGTTGGGCATACGGAAAGGGCACCCTTCTCCTCTAGTGTCCCCCCGACCTTCCTTCGTACCTGGGCATCTATGACACTTATCCAGAGTGACCAAGACCATGGACTGTAGACTAGAATAGCCAGGATGAAAGTTAACATCCAGATGGAAGGCTCCAGAATGTCAGGTCACAGACTCTGGAGGAAACCAGTAACTCTTGCCTCTTTGAGTTGAAATTCCAGTCCCTCCTCCCCTCTCCTCACAGGCCCCCTTTCCCTGTCTGACAGCCTCTTGTTTTCCTTTGCAAGCACCCCCACCCCCAATCCTAGGGGAAGGCCCCAAGCCCTGAGAAGGAGGGAAGCTGAGTCCTGAGCAGCTCTGAGCGAGTTGCTTCCCTTCAGGGCTTTGCAGGAAGGGGAAGGGAGGCAGGGAGGACAGTGACAATGGGAGACACCTGCAGCTCTGCTCCCCAGCCAGGAGCCCAGGAGCCCCTCCCAGACCGCAGGAATGGGGGTCCAGGTGGGGAGCCCATTTTGCTATTTACCCTTCTCACCGCTGGGTGTTCTAGGATGAGCCCCCAGTGCTTTACAGACTAAGGAGTGAGCCCAGTCTTCTCAGCCAACTGAGAGCCATCTCTATAAAACAGACCTAGTCCCTTCTGCTTCCCTGCCCCAGGCCAGATGACCTAGGAAACACTTGGGGTGGGGGGCAGTGGAGGGAGAGAGGAATTTTGGGAATCTTTGCAACCCTCCATTGGAGGGCCCATCATTCCTTTTTTAAATTTCCTCTTCACACAACCCCTCACCTGCAGCTGTTTAGGCAACCCAAGGTCATTGACCCCTACCGCTCTGGTTCGTCAGCCTCTCAAGGGCCACCTAAGCCCCTCCGTTATTGAAAGGGTGGGATCGAGAGGGGCTCCTTTTCCTTCAGGCTTTGAGGAGGGGAAAGGGAAGTTCTGCCACTGCTGACCCCAGAGGAACCACCTCCCCCCAGTCATTGGGAGAGATGGTGTCTCTGAATCCACCCGGGCTGAGGGGAGATCCTGGGCCTCCGAACAGCCCCAGATGCCCCTCCCTTCTTCAGCTGCACGGCAGAACAGGGGTTAACGGGGAGAGCCTGCAAGGCTGGAGCAGGCTGTGGCTCCTGCCTTCCCCCTCCACCCCCCACTCCCCACCCCCCAGAGTTGCTGACTCTTCCTTTTTGTTCGGGCTGACAGCGAGCACCTGGCGTGCTCCTGCAACAATATTGTTCCTGCCTCCCTCCCCCCAGGCCCCAGGCCCCCTCCCTCTCCCCCTCCCCACTTGCCGGCAGCCTTCCCCTCTGCCTCCTCTTCTCCTAGACCCCTCCTGCCTGTGGCCTCCTAGGCAACACCCCCCCCCAACTACCACAAGCACCGACCCTGCGGTGTCAATAAACACAACATATGCCGCCATTAATGTGAAAATCGTGCCCTCCACTCCATTCATCCCCTCAGCCTGCCCGCCTGCTGGGGGTGGGGGTAGGGGGTGGGGAAAGAAAGGTCAAGTGGGAAACATTACCCTCTTTTTTGATCTGCTCAGCCCCCACCCCCACCTCCAGCCTCGGGAGAGGGAATTGGAGGAGCTTGGATGGGATAAGGGTGGGGGTGCTCTGAGACCCATGTTCTCTGACTTGCCCATTGAGCCTCCCCAGAGGGACTTAGGTGAGCACCCTCATCCAGCCCATATGCCTCTTCAGCTCCAGGGGGATCAAAATGAAGCCCCGCTGGCCCTCCCACAGACAGCCATGTTGCTGACATGTTTCTCTCGGGGACAGAGGTGGCCTTAGGGGTCCCATTCTCTTACAAGTCCAGCTAGCATCTCAGCTCCTGGGGACTGTTATTCTGTCTGTCCACCCAGATTATAAAAGACAAGCCAGAAGTTTCTCCAAGTAGGGTTGCACTTGAGAAAGCCCTTATGAAAGGAGCCGAATACCTTGGATGGCTAAGGGGGTGGCCTGGCCTCAGTCTCCTCAACTAAATCACCAGTTCCAAGACAGTAGGGAATAATAAAGATAAAAATAATATAATAACAACAGCTAACATGTATTGAGGGCTTATTTATGTACCAGGCATTGTGCTAAGCACTTATAGGCTTTATCTAATTTGCTCCCCATAAGGCCCCTACGGGGAAGTTACAACTGATGTCCCCATTTCACAGCTGAGGAAAACATATTTAGTAAGTATGCATTGAGTGCTCGCTGAACACCAGACCCTGTGCTGAGTTCTCCACATACACTATCAATGATCCTACGAGATGGGCTCTACTGTTAGTGCCATTTTACAGTCAAGGAAACAGGCTCAGAGAGGTTCAGTCACTTGCCTGAAGTCACACAGCCAGTAAGCAGTACTTGGCCAGGAATTTGGGTCTGTCTGACAGCAAAGTTTGTGATCTTAATCCCTATACTTTCTTGCCCCCTTTCTCTATTTTTCTCCAACTCTAGTAGCCCCACGACACCCCACCCCCCAAAACCTGCCCCCATAAGATTGGACACATGTAGGGCAATGTCAGACAGAGTTGAGACTTGGGTCTTTTCCCAAACCTCACTTGCTCCACTGTCACTCCTTGCTGCTGGCTGAGCTGTATCTGTCTAGCCTATATGCTCTCTGTCCCCCTACCTCTATGCCCAGCCCAGTTCCGAGGGTTCATTGTGGACAGCAAAGTGCTCCTTGAGGCTCCCAGAGCACAAAGACATTGTGCTTGGCTCTGCAGCTTCTCACTTCTGAGCCTCCAGTTGCTTTATTGATATTAACTTAGCACACACACCCCCACTTCCCCACCCGCCCGGCCCAGTCTGCCTGGGCACCACCCTGACCTCTCTTTTCCTCTTTCATTATCCGCTCTGGGCACCAGGGAGCCAGCACCAAAATTAAAACAATAACTAAGCCCGAAGTGGGCCCAGCAGCCCCCACTCCCACCCCAAGGGAGAAAAAATGCCACAAAAACACCTGGAGAGGAGAATAATCGATAAAAGGGGAGGGGTGACCCACTTCTATGCCAGCACCCCCTTACCCCCATCCCACCTTAACCCTTTATCCCCCAAATAGTACCAGGACGCCCCTATCCCATCCCTCATGTTTCATTCTATAAAGAAGCAGCAGCTTCTGGCAGCTGCTCAGCCATTTGGTGCTTCAGGATTAGAATAAACAAACGTGGGATGGTGAGGTCCCCAGAAGTCCACAGTCAGGGGCTAAGACCCTAGAGGACAACAGTGCTATCACAGCAGGAAGTTCCTCCCGGGCAAATTCCTGAAGAACTGGTTGGTCATTTAGTGCTGACCACTTTGCACAGTGCACTGCCAACGGGGACAACTGTAGTTGAACAACAATTAAAAAAGAAGTGCACTGCCTTATTTGATCCTCACAACAACCCCGTAAGGTAGGTATTATTGTTCCCCTCTTTCAGATGAGGAGACTGAGGCTGAACAAGTTAAATGACTGGCTCAACTTCATATCAGCTAATAGTGGCAGAATCAGGCTTCAAACTTGAGACTCTGATTCTACAGCCTACAGTTTAAGCATCTTGCATGGATCTCTCCTTGAGTGTTACTGGAGTCTCGTTAAACAAGCAGACCTAGTTCAAGGATCTTTTGGCTTGCATGTTCCAGGAAGTAGAGTGGACCAGCTGTGACATCTTAACTTTCCTCAGACTGGCTAGAAGGAAGGGAGATCAGCAGTGGGCCCGCCGGGTTTTAGTCCTGCTGAGGCCAGCAGGGGGGGCTACTGTAGCTGAGGTCAAGTGGTGGGAGAGGGAGGTGGGTGGGCCTGGCCCAGAGAAGCAGAAGTGCTGCCTACCCCACAGTGTTCCGCTGTTCTCCTCAAGCAGCCCCGGCTGGACATCTGTGGGCTGGCAGCTCCAGCAGAGGGTGCCCTTCCAGAGAGAGGGGCAGAGAGTCTGCACCATTGAGCTGCCCTAAGCAGGCTGGGCTCTGTGCAGAGGACCTGTCTCCCTCCCCTCCCCTTTCTGCCCTCTGCCTCCTTAGCCCCACCTAGAAAAAAGAGCGTATCTCAGTTACCCCATCAGCCCACACCAGGATTCCCACATCCCCCAGCAAGACCTGTCACTGCCCCCACCCCATCCTTCTCTCCAGCCTCTCTTGGGGTTTTCTAATCACCCATTATCTTGTCTTTTTTTTTTTTTTTTAGCTTTAATTCTGCTGACACAAGAATGGGACTTTTCCAAAGGCACTATACTAGAAAACTGGAGGAAAGACTAGAAAAGCCAACGTATGTCCTTGTGTCTAGGCACTGTTCTAAGGGCTTTGCCTAAAATTTGCACAACAATCCACAGTCCTAAGAAGTGGCTACCCCTATTCTACAGATGGAGGAAAGGAGTATCTAAAAGCTCATCAGCTGATAAATGGCAGAGCTGGGATGTGAATTCAGGCAGCGTGTCCGTATGTAACACTACTTTGTCCAAAGGAAGAAGGGAAGGAAGCAAGGAAGAAAGAGAATTTAAAGTCTTCAAATTCTTTTTTTTTTAAAGATTTTATTTCTTTATTTTTAAAGAGAGGAAAATAAATAAAATCTTTAAAAAAAAAAAAAAAAAAGCCCTGGCTGGCGTAGCTCAGTGGATTGAGCGCGGGCTGTGAACCAAAGGGTCACAGGTTTGATTCCCAGTCAGGGCACATGCCTGGGTTGTAGGCCAGGCCCCTAGTGGGGGCCACGTGAGAGGCAAGCACACATTGATGTTCCTCTCCCTCTCTTTCTCCCTCCTTTCCCCTCTCTAAAAAAAATAAATAAATAAAATCTTTAAAGAGAGGAAAGGAGGGAGAAAAAGAGGGAGAGAAACATCAAAGTGTGGTTGCCTCTTGCATGTCCCCTACTGGGGACCTGGCCTGCAATCCAGGCTTGTGCCCTGACTAGGAATTGAACCAGTGACCCTTTGGTTTGCAAGCCAGTGCTCAATCCACTGAGCCACACCAGCCAGTTCTAAATAAAGTCTTCCAAATTCTTTATTCTAAATTAGACTGTGAGCTCCCTAAGTGCCCATCATTTCATTCCTATGGGGTAAGGAAGAGAAGGACATCCATAAATGCACACCAAAGGAATTCTAAGACAACTAAAACCACAGAGGATTACCTATTGCACTCCATGGGCACAGACAACATGGCGCTTCCCCTTGCCTCAACCCTGGCTGGCTTGGGTGCCAGAACCAGCCACTCTGACTCCTGGCCAGAGGTAGGCTCAAATGATATGACAGCCAGATCTGATGAGATCTTCAGGCCTTTCCAGAATCCTTCCCATCTTCTCATTGGTTTCCCTTGACCTTGTACTAGGCTTTTCAGCTAGTCATTATGGCTCCCCCGTCACTTAGTTCTTGCCTCTACCTCCCTCCAAAGACAAGTCAGCCTTTACGAGGGCCCCCTCATGGCCCTGCCCTCAGAGGTCCCGGCTACCCCAGCCCAGTTCTCTCTGTTCTGCCTATTATCCTGAAGCATATTTGTGGTTAGGCCCCGACTTTCAGAAACTCAGCTCCCTCACCCACAGCCTGGTTTCAAGTTGTCCTGAGGACAGATGCCCTGGCCCCAGGAGCTGCTTGGCTGCACACCTGCCCCCTGCCCACAGCTGACCAAAGACTTTTCCTTTGCCACCCCCTCAATACAAGCCCTCTATTGCTCTGTTCCTGACATGAGAGTTTCCTCCAAATCCCCATACTGCCTCTGTGACCCACTTAGACTCCTAACTCTCCAGACTTAAAATAGAAAACACTCAACACAAGCTTTTACACTTCCTGCTACCAGCTGAATAAAGGTTGCATCTTTAGCAAAAACAAAATAACCACCTAACTAATAATAATAGTTGCCCACCAATTCAGAGGGAATGGCTGGCCATTCATTTGCTCAGCTCTCCTGACCCCACTTTCTAACTGTCCCCAGGCTGTGTAAGTGCTGTGGGTCTCTCAGGGGTGCGGGACATGTGTGTGGCAATGAGCTCTGAATGGTGTGTACTATGCGGTTTTCCTCTCCTTGGGAAAAACTCCAAAGTGACTCCTTGCCCTGAGCTCATTTGTAATCTGGGGCATTGATCAGGACCCATTGGTAGCTGATTGTTTTCACACGTGACTCGGGTCACATTCCTCTAATCTCCATCCTCCTGCTCAGTTTGCATGACAAGAAGCGGCCTCAGTGGGGAGAGGTCGCTCACCTCTGACCAGGATATAATTGGAAAAAGGAGGTCATTGCTGCCTTTGCTTCTGGGGCAGATCAGCTTCGTTCCATTTGTGTCAGGACCTCTCGCCAGCACACACTCTCGGTGACATGGAGACAATGGCTGTGCCCCACAGTGGAGCCCACAGAGATGGGCTCGACAGGACACAAACACGCCATGGGACCCACACTTGCTCTCATCAGGACAGGCATGTACAACAACACACACACACAATACGTGCTCTCAATAAATGCTGATGACAACACCATCGCCACTTGAGACAATGCATGTGACATCTCCACACAGGACACACAAAGAGATTCATGAAACAGTGCTTACCCAGTGACACAGGTACCCAATGACAGGAGCGCATAACGATACTCACACAGGCATACCCATGAGGGCAAATAGCCCAGGATGAGCTGCCAAATCCAACATGAAAAAAATGTGCAATAGTAGGACCTTTCTTCAGACAATGCCTATGTGGGATATTTCAGAGTTACCTGGGCAGCTTTGACAAAATGCACATTTCCAGGAACTCTTGCCAGCCTATGTACACGCTATACACGCCCTACAGTGTGAGTGCTGGTGGGTAGCTACATTTATGTTGACAAGCTTTCTAAAGAAAGTCTGACATGTCCCTGGGTCGAGGACCATTAAACTGACACCCCAGGCTCCCCTCTATTGGGTGGCAGAATTTGCCAACAGTGATGTTGGGCTGTATTTGATTTTCTCACTCAGCTTGGGAAGGGGCAGGCAGGAGCTGAGAAAAGGATCTGTCTGTGGCCAGGCGACTAGGGGTCAGACAATGGCCTGGAACTACAAGAGTTAAAACTGGGCATTGATTCTCCCCCCTCGCCCCCCACCTTTCGTCTTTGGCTTGGCCTAGTTAGTTCTCATACAGCACACACAGAAAGACCTTTCTAGTGGGAACTGTCCCGGAGACTCTCGTGCCCTTCACCGCTAGAATGCACAGGCCCAAATCCCACACTCCGAAGCCGCCTCTGCCACTGCTTAGGTATCTTTGGGAGTCACTGGCCAGCCCCTAGCGCACTTCCTCGCTTCAAGGTCCCAGGGTGTCGAGCTCAACACCATGAAAGCCAGAAAGTTCCTTCCATTCGGGGAATTGCCCCACCCCACCCCCACCCTCGCCACAACCGAAGACCTCTGAGAGAGGGCAGAGAGAACCTCGCAGGGACCAGGTGTCAGAGGCAACGGGTGACTTGAGCCTCAGCTTGGAGGCGCGGAGATCTGCAGGGACAACACAGGGTCGCGCCGCCCCCTGGCGGCTCAATGGCAGAGTTGAGGTCAGAGGGGCGGGCGGCTTTGGGGTCTTGTCGGTCCAGGAGGGAGGTTCCTCCTTCCCAGCGTTGGGGGTGGGGAGCGGAGGTGGAGGATGTTGAAGAGACGCCCCCTCGAAGACTGCCTCGTGCTGTCCCTTCCTTTCCGCTCCTCCTCAGTCCCTCTCCCCGTTTTTCTCTTCTTACTCCCCCATCTCTCCCACTCCTCATGCCCTTCCCCCATCCCCTGTCCTCTCACTCCCTCTCCTACCCCCTCCCTTTCTCCCGTCCTTCGCCCACCCCCTTCCCGCCCCCGCGGGGCAGCGCCTCGGTGCGCCCGCTTGGCAGTTAGCCCATTAGATCTCGTACTATTGATCCGCTTCTGAGCCGAAGCTGACAGCCCTCCCTTCCCCGTCTCTCTCGTCCCCATTCCCGGCGCCCCCTCCCCCATCTCCAGGCAGTCCCGGCCTGAGCCTTCCCCCGCCCCCCACCTCCCGTTCGGGCCTCTCAAAGTCTCGCCCTCACGAAGGACAAGAACAAATGTAATTAAAGCGACCGGCGAGGGGCGTGCGCCCCTGCCAGCACCGGCGCGAGCTGGGGTCCCAGCGGCCCGCTGTGCCCGTCGCCTCCCTCTCACCCCGCCCCCGTGCTCCCCGCCCCCCGGAGCGGGAGCATTTGGGTTGAGCAGCGCCTGTCCTATAAATCCACATATAATTCTCGCCTTTCCTGTTCAGCTAAGGAAAATAAACGTGTAAGGCTGTTTCTGGGAGCCCAGCTCAGGGACCGCTCTAAATTCTCCTCTTATTGAGTCCAGGCTGGAAATCATTCAGCTCGGCGGCGCGCCCCCGCCCCTAGCCCGCGCCTGTCGCGCACACGCACGCGCGCACACGCGAGGCAGGAGCCGGGTATATAAATATCTCCAGCTCTCCCCATAGCCGGGCAGATTTATTCCGCTGCCAAGCCTGCAGAAAATTGACTTGTTCATGGAGGCGGCTATTGACACATCACCGGGGGGAGGGTTAGGGGAGAAAGCAGTGGAGCCGGCGCCCCTCCATTATACGTTAATGTAATCAGCAGTGTGCGAAATGACTGCGCGGAAAATAGCATCACTGACATTTATATTAGAGGATATTGATGGCAGGAGCTGTGACCGCATCACTCTGCCTCCCGTTTCCACGGATTGACACAGGAGCCTCTTGTTGGCTCCATCCACACTCGCCTCCCCTCCCCCTCTCCCCCTCCCGCCCTCTCTCCACCCACTCTGTTTCTCCAGCTCTCCCCCTCTCCGTGCCTCACCCCCACCCTCCCAATTCACTCTTCCACTCTAATTCTTGAGCACCTACTGGGTGCTACGTGCAGGGGGTCTCTCCCCCATGCCGCTTTCTCTAGGTTTCTCCCTCTCCCCACCGTGCCCTTGCCTTCTCTCTCCTTTCTCCCCAGCTCTGCCTGCCCCCTCCCCCTTATCTTGGCTCGGTGGCTGGACCGCTGCTGTCACAGCAGATAGATAATTGAAAAATGGGCCTCACCTTTGCAGCCAGCAGGAGTGGTTCAGGCAGTTTCTGCTGGGGTTACCTACTCCATCTCAGGCCCAGACTCCAAAAGAGATTCCAAGGAAATTGGATTTTACATGGATGTTTTATTCGAGCAGAGGCTTTAGTGTATATAAATACAAGTGAGGAGGCCTTGGCGGCAAGAATGAGCGAGGCGAGACAATCCCGCCTGGGGCCTGGAGGCTCTTGGGAGGCAGGCAGGCCATGTGCTCAGCTCTGGGTCCCAGACCTGGACATCCATGCATTTGCCCCTTATCATCTGGGACCAAAGGAGGTTAATGCCTCTAAACAGCGCCTCAAAAGCTGCCTTGGGAATTTAAAGAAGTGCATGATTGTTGGGAATTGTTGGCAGGGTTGTATACTGGGAAAAGGAAATATACCTGAGAAGTTTGAGGAGTGATTCTTTCAATGAATATTTGTCGAACCCTTGTGTGGTCTTGTGTTTGGGGCAGAGGGTAAGTCAGTCATAGCTGCCACTTTCAATGACAGTTTGGAGAAACCTGGGGTTTGCAGGAACAAGGAAGGGGAAAGCTGAGGAAATGGGTACTGAGATTACTTCTCTAGGACTTGACTAGCTTGGGAGCTTGGATGAAAAAGCAGAAGGGAAATCGGTCAAATTGGGTGAATGAAGGACCATCAACCCATCAGTGCCGCCCACCTGGGCCTGGTTATCAGTGCCTCTAAGGAACATGCAGACAATCGTAGCCACTGAATCTACAGGAAAGTTTACCTACAAAGTCGTTTGCAAGGAATCCTGGTGAGAGTCTCCGGAGGTCTAGGATGATGGATCATCAAGGACAAGGATGAGGCCTTTCAGAGAGATCAGGTACAAGGGTGAAAAGGTCCTGGGTCGGGAATCCTTTGGAGGCCTAAACTGAAGGCACAAGGGCAAGTGAGGGCATCAGAAAACCAGAGAAATGAGACGTAGTTGTGGGAAGGAGGGAGTAGATACTTAAGGCCTAGGATAAAGAATCCTCCTGTGTCTGAATGCCCCTAGCCTCGTAGGAAGGAAGACCTCCATTTCAGTCAAGAGCCATGTCTGATCTCTATTTAGAATCTGTGTGGCTGACAGCAGCAGCTCAAATCATTTTTGTTTCTTGGAAGGAGAGCTCTTCTCGAACCACCCCATGACTGAAGGACTGGAATTAAGGTGCGTGTAACCAGGCTCACTGAAGGGCAGGGGCTCCTTCTGAGTCCAGCGCAGAGACAACAGCAGCCTTACCCCACTGAAAACGGGACCAGTCCTCCCTCAGACTCCGAAGCCCCTTTGTGCTCTGTCGCATTGTTATACAGTTACATCACCCGCCTGTGGGTGCAGGACAGGTGCTGGATAGATCATAGCTATCTCCCGCATCCCTGGCACTCCCAGATGGCATCTGGAAGCTCCAATCCAGCTGTAAGACGGGAGTATTCTGGGGTAACTGGACTCCGTTCTGACCTCTGTCACCATCTTCACTGTCTCCTAAAGATTACATTCACCCCAACAGCCCTGTGGGCAGGGAGAGCCTGCCCGGCTCCCTGGGAGCCAGGACACTGCCGTTCACCTTAGTTACCTATGCCTCACGTTCACCTCTGCCCTCAGAGAACCACAGGGACTCCACCCCCCAAATCTGCTCCTGGATTTGTCTTCTGTTTCTTGTGTCTCATTTGACATATGTATCCTCAGATTCTGGCCTTACTCCTAGTCTAGGACACTTGAACAGGTTGGTGATGAGAATACGAGTTTATGTGTGTGTGTATGTACGTTGCTCGCCCAGGGCACAGGGGTCACCATTCATGGAACCAGACTTGATCCGCCCTGCCTTCCAAATTAGGAAATTGACATTTACTTCATTTAGAAGTAAAATGAAGGCACAGCCAGAGAAGTGACATCTTCCCACATTGGGGCGGATGCCTCTTACTCCTCTAGGCTTTACCAAGGTGGGATTCTGCAAAGCCTTCGCTCCGGGATCCTCTACTTACTCCGGATCCTCCTTACTCTGGATCAGTGAATAAGCCTTCAGAGCGGACCCCGGGAAGTGGGGAGTTGAAGGAATTACACACAGAGCCATGGAAGGATCAAGCATTCGTTGCAATTCACAGACTGTCCATTCCCTTTTCCTGTGTAAGAGGACAGCAGGAGGTAGGGCTCACAGAAGAATGGACTTTTGAAAGACGGAAAGCTTGTTTTGGTGGCAGGGGCACAAGAAGCCATTAGGAGCTGGAAGTGGGAGGTCTGCCTAGAGAAGCCGAGCTTCACAGAGGAGCATGTCCAGAATTAGCAACAAAGCCAGGGTTAGTTGTGTGACTATGGTGAGAGTCACCTAACTTCTCCAGGCTTTGGGTTCCTCATCTGTAAAATGAAAACGTTAAGGTCTTTATCAGCTCTAGCATCTGTGGTTCTAAACTGGTAAGTGAAATACATCTGGAGAGCCCAACTTGGAATGAAAGGAGGAACTTCAGGGCCGAAGATCCAGAGTCTTTTAAGAGAGACAAAGAAATGTAATTGTGGGGCTAGTGGGACTTGAAATTGCCAAGAGGACTCTTGGAGTGGGGCCAGGACAAGGTCAGAGGAGGGAAGCAGCGGGACCCTGGGGCAGAGAGAAGGCAGGGATAGGTCCAGAAAGCAGTGCCACCCAAATTGCCTCAAGCTCAGGGTCTCTGTTCAGAATCCAGCTCCCATGGCCCGGAGGTCCTGGGTAGAAGGAACTTTATGTGCCCAGGAAGGTGGTGATCAATCCAAACTACAAGTAATCTGTGCACTCTGATGTGCTTTGGAAGGTAATGGGTTTGAGGTAGGGGTTTTTGCTTTGTTTCTCCAGAGTTTCTTAGTGAAGTTTCCTAGTTGAGAAAGGTTAGCATTCGGTAGGCTATTAGCATGGAGAAAGCACCAGAACACCCCTAGTGGCAGAGCCTGGTGGTTGGTGACAGTGGCACCTCCTCAAGGTATGCGGGAGTTGCTGGGGACTGAGTGTGGAGCCGCTGGAAGGAGACAGTGGGGGAACACTGTGGGTAATGGAGATACCACGGCCCCTCCCATCTTGAGTCAAAAGAAACTGGGCAGGTGACTAGGGAAGCCTTTCCAGAGAGCTGCCTTAGAGGTAATTGCCAAAGGGCAAAGACTAGAAGCCTAGAGTACAGGCAGCTAGAAGCCAGAGGGCAGGGGAGGGGAGGAGAGGGGGATATCCCTTTGCACGGATGTGCCTTGGCCCCTGCCCAGGCAAAGAGGGGCAGATTTTCTGTCTTGTCCCAAGCCTCTGCATCTGCCACCTTGTTTACCTCGTGCCTATTTATAGCTGCAGGCTCCAAACCTGGCATGGGACTCTGCGATTTATATGACTATAAACCTCCAAAGGGCACTGAGAGCTGGCAGGGAATGAATAAAGCCACAGGCAGGCCTCCCAAGGTCAATATGGCCACCCTCCCATCGCCGCTAACCTTACACCCTACTATAGGACAAGAGGTCATAAGGCCAGACTCAGGAAAAAAAGAGATCCATGGGAAACCACAACCACTTGACCTTTCTTACTCTGACCTTGACCAGTTCAGGATTTGGAGCAAGTGAGAGGATCTGTTTTATTATTTTGTCTTGTTTTCTACTTTTGGAGGGGAGAGGGACACTCAGTGTGCAAGGGTGGGTCTCATTGGGGAACGATTGGATTTGGAGAGAGCAGGTAAATCCAGCCTTTTGAGGGAAGAGGGGAGAATGGAGATCTGCCATCCGGCTCCCACCTGCTCATTCACTTACCAGCACAAGGAAAGAGGAATTGTACCTACAGCACTCCTGGCCCCTGGCTGCCTTTTGGGGGTGCCTTTGGTGAACTGGGCCACCTCTCGCTCAGGACAGAGTATGCTGGTTACCTAGGGCCTGGGCCCCCAGCCAACATGGGACTCTGCTAGAGCAGCTCATTGCCCAAACCTTTCCCTGTAGAACCAACTCCTCCTCAGCCTCTGGCTAACTTCTATTTTACGTCCCTCTCCATTGTCTCTTGCCTTCCAGCCCCCAATGTGTTCCCGCCCCACTGCTCCCCACAAGGTGCTCCACACCACGGTGCCTGCTGTCCCTGCTCCCTCTGCTGACTGTCCCAGCCCCCTGCTGTGCACACCCAGCTCTCTGCACTGGTCCCTACCCCGTGATTTATCACATGAGAATTAAGGCTGGACATAGCTCGCTCTCTCGCTCTCTCTCTCTCTCTCTCTCTCTCTCTCTGTGTGTGTGTGTGTGTGTGTGTGTGTGTGTGTGTAGGAATGTGCTGGGTAGGTAGATCAGAGTTGTAAGTCACAGGCCAAATGAGGGTGAACATGAAGGAGAGGAGGAATCAGAGTGACCTTCTCCTTGACTGTTTTGTTGTCTTCTCATCAACCTCTACTGGACCTCATCTGAGGGCTTGCAAAGGGGAAGTACCTCTTTTAGAGTCCGTGTGATTCATTGGCCATTTCTGGCTTTTTTTTGGTGGGGGGGAGGCCCTCCCCTCCCCTCCCCTCCCCTCCCCTCCCCAATACCATCTTCCATCTCAGGCCCCTCAGGACTGAACTAAACCTGGTGGGAGGGAAACCAGCAGAGCTGGGGTTTAGGGGTTGGCCAGCTGGGATCAATTTCTAGTGCAGGGAGGGGCACTGGAGGACACTGAACTATTATTAGTCAAAATAGACTCCACTTGGGTGTGACTTTGATCTTGGCCTCAGAGGGGGATTAGGCTCTGGGTAAGTTATACTCCAGGAAAAAGAGGAGGTCCCTGGCAGATAGCCTGATTATCAGGCTCACTACTCCCTCCGCCTTTCCCAGCCCAGCTCATCCTTGGGGTTGGGAGTGCAAATGAAAGTCCTTTCCTTCTCAGAGGAGGAGAGGCAGGGAGTAGAGAAGATGACTAATTCCAGAGAGTCCTCTCACTCACCTACTAGTCTAATTTTTATCTAGTGCCTTTTATGGGGTGGAGAGTGGGGGATCTGGGAAATGTAGGTCAGGTGTATGAGGACTGGGAAGAAATCAGGGACCTGGGCAGGGCTGGGGTAGAGGGGAGAGAAGCTGGGAGGGACTGCACAGGTCTTGGAGGGCAGAGCTCACCCTCTTGCCCTCCCCCAGAGGGAGGCAGCAGAGGACCATGGGAATTGCCCCATCAGGAAATTAGTGGTTCAGTTCTCTTTGAGTCCACTGTCCACCATGGAGCCCACAGGAGGGATTCACCTGGCCGGGAATGTTTACTGTTCCAGCCCCTGCCCCTCTGCTGGGAAGAGACCTTGGGGAAGTCAGCCAGGTCTTGATTTGGCCCCCACAAGTCCCTCTATTCATTGCTAGGTAGGGGCTCCTCTCCTTCATACCTAGAGCTTAGAAAACATACTTTTGTCCACTCCTCCTACCTCCTTACATTTGTCACCATCTACATCCCCAGCTCCCGACCTCCCACATCCTCCTGAGGGCCATGATCCAGCTGAGTCAGCACCCTGAAGAGGCCCAGCCTATCTGGGGGAGCTGCTCTGTGCCTGCTGGGCCCTGTCCACGACAACTAGACTTTGTTTGCATCTGATCCCCAATCCTCCCTAGGGTGTTCTGAATGAGGGTCAGAACCACACACACCTGAAGTATCCTTCCCCTGACCCCCATCTAGGCACTGACCCGGCCACGTACGTGTGGACCTGGAGATGGACAGAAAGACAGTCTCCACGCTGTGGATCAGGCTGGCGGAGGGGCTGCAGCTAGGTGGAGGAGAGCTGAGGTGTGGCCTTGAGTGAGATAAAAAATCAATGCCTCCTAGCCTGGAAACACTGCCCTCTCTGCCAGCATGGCATCCCCATGGTCTGTCTGCCTGGTTGGAAATGCGTGTGTGGCGGCGGTGGGAGGAGCAGAGACAGGTGGAGAGCGTGGGTAGTAGAGGGGAGAGGAGGGCACTGGTCAAGGGAAGTAAGATCTCAGTTTCTGGCTGCCCTAAGTTGGGAAACTAGAAGGAACAGAGAGGCTTCAAAGTTAGACCCTGGGGCAGAGAGAATATATCCTAAGAGGCCACCTGGGTGTGGGGTGGAGGGAGCTAGGGACAGAATAGACTTGGCTGAAGGATGATCTTATCCAAAAGGAAGGTAAGAGTCAGTAAGTTTTTGAGAAGAAGGAGAACCAAGGAGTTCCTTTAGAACCTTTACCAGAGTGTGAGACGCTGAGGAGCGAAGGCCTGAAACCCCTGGGGAGCAGAGCTGAGATCCCAGAGGAAGGGCGCCCATGCGTTTGTAACTTCCCGGTGTTACTGGTTTATCGCTCTAGAGAGGCAGGATGAGGGAGCAGCGGGGAGGCACTTGGCTCTCTTACCCAGTCTCCTGTTGCTGGTTCCAAGAAACCTGGGGCTCAGAGCCTCTAAATGGTAAGGCAACGGGCACTTCACACACCGTGTAGCCTAGCACCCATTTTACAGGTAAAGAAAAGGAGACTCAGGGGAGGAAAGGAAGCCCAGGTCCCAGACTGTACTACATTTTGAGTCCTGATTGACTATCCCCCGGCTGGGTTCTCAGACCCCGAATTGGCTTCATCCTGTGGAACTCCAGGCAGAGCTGCCGGCCCCACAGGTTTGTTCCCAGACTAAGTGCCTCCCTCCCTGCCCCCGTTGCTGCTCTGCGCTTAGACCCCTCTTGATCTGCCTGATTGAGGATGCCTGATTGGAAAACCTCCCCTCCCTTTCCTACTCCAGATTGGGGCTTCCTAGGGGCTCCCTTTGCAACTTGGGATGTCACTGTCTTTCTATTAAAATGTCTTTCCCGCTCTGCCTCTGCCTCTGCCTCTTTCTCTCTTCTCCAATCCTCCCCCACCCCCCACCAATCCCTCCTCTAGATAGAGCCTCTGAAGTGCTGAGATGAATCTCTGAGGCTCACGGTTCTGGCCTGTGTTTCTGGTAATTGAGTTGTGCTCCCTGGTTGTGATGGGGGAGGAGGGCAGCAGCCGCCTGTGGTGGTCTTCCTCCCTCTGGGTTACCCTCCCACCCCACTGCGATCCAGCGGAGAGGCTGAGGAGGAGAGAGGTGGGGATGTTTCCTCTTCCCCAGCCTGCCTTCTCTAGCTCTCTGTCTCCCCCTCTCCCCCTCCCAGCTTCATCTCCGGCACAAATCACATGGTGACAGCCCCATCCAACCTTTGGGGAAGGGTTTGTAAATGTGTCTTCCTTAGCTCTGATCTCCAAATTGTTCCTTTTATTGCATTTGTCACGGTGAAGATTAAAGTCCCTGGGTGGCCTGCACCACAAATCACAGAGTCTGCTCAGGGAGTGGCTGCAGGTTGGGGACCTACTGAGGGGTCCCGGCCCTGTTACGGGGTGTGAGTGTGTGTGTAGACACTCATAAGCACATCTGTGGTATGGGCTTACACCCAAGAACAGGAAGATGTGCCCTTCACGTTGTCATTCTGAGCTCTTCGCTGTCTTTTTTTTTTTTTTTTTTTTAAGATTTTATTTATTTATTTTAGAGAGAGGGGAAGGGAAGGAGAAAGAGGTAGAGAAACATCAGTGTGTGGTTGCTCTCATGTGCCCCCAACTGGGGACCAGGCCTGCAACCCAGGCATGTGCCCTGACTGGGAATCAAACTGGCGACCCTTTGGTTTGCAGGCCTGCGCTCAATCCACTGAGCCACACCAGCCAGGGCTCTTTGCTGTCTTTATAGCACAGTTTGTGACCTCTTCCTCCAGGCTGTCTTCCAGGATCACCCTGCCCATTCCATAGTGGGCATCACTGTCTACATTGCTCTCACTTGTCTCTTCCACTGGGCAGGAGGGAAAGCTGTGTTCACATCACAGATATTTCAAAACATCCCTCTGGATCTCTGGGCACATCAATCTCTACACCTCAGCCCGGGAGCACTCTGAATGGGTCAAGGGCAGCTTAGGTCCAAAGCCCTTAAGGGACTCACATTCAGACTCCAGACCCTGACATTTTTTTTCTCATCCTGGGTGCAGAGGGGCACAGCTGAGACAGAAGAGACACAGCTGAGGGACCAAGAGGACAAAAGCTCCCTTGTACACATGCACTGAAAAACAGTCTCTCTCCTACCCCCTTATGAGGTGGGCTTCCTGCCTGTCCCTCATGCACATTCATAACATTCAAATTTATGCCGTAATCTCCGCCGCTCCATATGTATGAGCCTTTGATGGGTGTTTGGGTTTATGGGATGCACCAAGCCCTCCGCTCTCTCGCCCGCCCACCGCCTCCAACCACTGCAAAGACGCTCGTACATAATTGACATCGGCAGATTCTTTCATTATACAAGATTTAGCATCTGCTCGGGGATCGCTCGCTCCTCACTCACTATAGATGACTTTTCCCCGCGTTTCCTATTATCAATTCAAATTAGCCCCATTTCCCCACCCGACCAGTGCGGCGTTTACACTTGGCAGTGAGGAAACAGCAAGATTGTAATGGGCTCCTCAATTATTTAGGCCCAGTTAGGCCAGGACCCAAAAGGCCTCAACAAGGAGGTAGGCTGAGGGGAGGTCATGGCGGGGGTGGGGTGGGGGCGGGGGCGGGGGCGGGGGGGGGGTTGGGTCACCAGTACTTGGTCTCTCTTTGGCCTTCTTACAGCCCTGCATGTCACTTTCCAGCCTGGGCAAAGTTCCCTTTCCCCTCTGGGTCTCTAAGGGGTGGGATGACCCCTTTCCTGTCTCTACTCTCCGCAGCAGCTCCTTGCCCCACCCCCCTCCTCATTACCCCCACCCTGTGTGTGCTACCAGCACCAGCCAGGCCTGCCCTTCCCCTCAAGATGTCTGTTTTAAAGTGCACCCCTGTGAAGATTTGAGAAGGTGGGCTAGGATTTCAGAGATAGTAGCAGAGAGAGACAGAGACAGACATCCGTGAAAGAGATTCAAGCTACAGAGCCCTAGAAGAGAGAGAAACCCAGACCCAGAAATGGAGAGATGCGTGAGAGGCTGAGGGAGAAGTCACAGGAAAGCAGAGGGGCTTGGGCACGGCCCTTTCTCAGACCGCAATGGCTGCGCAGAACTGTAATCAGGTCGGTGCTGCCCACCCGCTGGTCCAACTCATCCAGGCCCAGCCTCCCGATATAACTCTTGGGCCCAGTGGCTATTCAGGAATCACAGGCTCTCTGGAGCCCACTAAACAGCCCAAGTGCAGGACAGAAGCTCCTAGTCAGCAGGGCGGGCCTAGGCCCTGATTCCAGTCAACCCCTGGCCATCTCACACAGGGCCCTGTACCCTCCCCGCTTCGTCACTCTTCCCTTCTCTCTGGCCCTCAGCCCCTTCCCTTCCCCAGCCCAGATCAGTTTCCAAGTGCAGAAATGGGGGAGGTAGCAGGCAGGGGTCTGAGAGGCACTGGGATTAGAGGTGTCTTTCCCATGCTCAGCTTCTCTAGAATCAAAGAATTCCTCTGCCTGATTGGATTTACCCTAAGTCACAGGCGTGTGGGACCTTCTTTCCCTCAGCAACAGCTGGAAACAGCCCTAAATATGATTAATTAACACTGTAAAAAGCCCCAGACACAATTAAGATTTATGTGCATGTGCGTGCGTGTGTGTGTTGGGGAAGGGGGTTCAGGAGTGGGGGGAGGTAGGTGGATTGCCAGCCACCTCCAGAGCCCTCCAGGGCAGCAGAGTGACATTTCCTCAGAGACATTCCTTTCCACGGCCATCCCAGGCAGGGGTCATTTTATCTAGCCTCCAGCTTTTGAATAGATTAGCTCCTTCCTCTGTCCCAGGGGCACTGGGTGATTTTCTGCTCTCTCTTCCCTGATAAGGGGGTGTTTCTGGGGCAGGCACCTCATCTCTTTTTCCTCTACCACAGGCAGAATGTTGGCTGACAAACCTCAGTTCCCCTTGTGGGTCAATCTAGGGACTGGGGACATAGCACAGTCCCCCAACAGGGCTGCACAGAACCAAGCCCAAAGGGACATAAAAGAGGAACTTCAGAGGAATCTGAATAAATGAGCCGCCAGCTTCCTGTCCTTGCAGATGTCTCACTTTCATCCTCAAAGACTCCTGTCCCCAAGACTGGACAGAAGTCATCTCCTTGGACTGTCCCCTGTACATTTAAGATGACAAACCCTTATTCAGTGGACCTTCCTCTGCCTCCTGTGTGATTTGGGTAGTCATTCCCTAAGCCATGGACATTGCAGCTTTGATAAGATGGTGATGATAATATTATTTATAATCATGAAAAGGAAGGGGATAGGAGCATTAGACAATTCCAAATGGCGAATCTTCTGAAAATCAGTTCTCAGGAATGTTTGAAAAGGTACTGGACTTTATTTTATTTATTGCAACTGATTCATTTACTTTTGTTTTGCTGAAATGACTGAGCTCAGGAAGAGGCTGCCTAGGTTTTAGCATTGATGGCCAGGATGGAATGAACCAGAAGGAGCATGGAAAACCCACATCCCCTCTTAGAATCCTTCTAGGATCAGTGGCCTGAGTGCCTAGGAACCAACTCTGTTTTATGGTCGGGTCCTCAGAGAAGGGACCCAAGAAGGCCTGCTGGGTGACCCTTGGGAGAGGGTCATCACACATCCTGATGGAGTTCATAACAAACATGAACTTAAAACACTGAAGTTGGAATTCAACATCCTGATAGCAAGGCGAAGGCTGTGTGAACACTCGTCAGTCCTCTGCCCCAAAATAGGCTTGCGGGTGAGGATACAAAGTAGGAGGGGCATCCCAGGAGCCCCACCTGCATATGTGATGGCCCTGCTCTAAGGGTCAACTGTACAGAGCACTCTCTCCCCACCCCATTTCCATTTACACCCTTTGAGCTTTACTGAATGCCACTACCAGGGGGAGGGGGGAATGTGAGCAGCAGACTGGGGTCTCACTGGGTGAGCAAAGAGGCGGAGGCAGAGAGGTGGTAGGCTGGCAAGAGGTAGACAGGAAGGCAAGCTGTGGATGGGCAGCTTCTCAGTGAGTGTCTTTATGCTTTTTTACAGACACTCTGATGATTTGGGGTCTAATACTGGTGCCATGTGCATCCTTATGGGTCAGTGTGTCTCTGCACATGTAGTACCTCTGCTATGTATGTGTCAATACTTTGTGGCCCTGTGGCTGAAGATAAGTGTGTCACCAGAAGGATCAATAAACTAAGGAGTTACTCAATACACCGAAACCGGGTCTACCTGGTCTTTGGTTTGCTGAGCAGAGTTTACACCAAGCAAACACGATATTGAATGCCTTGGGAGAGGCATGTGCTTTTGAGGTACGGCCACAGACTCCACCCTGCCACCCTTTGCTGGTTGCTTCACATTTATATAATCGGTCTGGAATTGAAGTCGATTCTGTGACTTCCGAAGTTAAGGAAATATGCTCCTATTGGCCCATAAATTGGTTCCTGAATAATTAGCCTCTTTCAGAGACAAGGGCTGTGGTCCAAGCACCAGGTTCTCTGGGACTGAGGGCTACTGGGAGCCACTTTTTTTTTTTCAGAGACAGTCAGGATCACCTGTACTAGGGGAAGGAAACAAGTCCCATCTTTCTATGAGAGAGAGGCTGCAGATCATACAGGCAAGACTGGAACCCCAGCTGCCTCTGTGGAACTCAGAACCCTCTGCACGCTGCCTCTTCCTTTTACCACGTCAGTTCTGAGCGGAGGATCAGTCACAAGAGATGGAGAACAAACATAAAGACCCTGAAGGATCCACTGACTTTCAGCTGCTGTGTCCTGGTCATGGGCCTTTGCCAGAGGATGGACAGGGGTTTGGCCCAAAACACTGGTGGGATAGCTGTTAGGTAGACTAGTTGCTCAAACAACCCATTCTGTGGCCTCACAGATAGGCAGGGGCCCCTTCCCGTCCAGTACCATATCCACCACCCTCCCTCTTCCTGAGTGAAAGGGAAACTTGGAGGTCTGAAGGAAGGAAGACTGCCTTTTATTCTGGAAGTTTAGGAGAGGTAGCCGGGAATGTATGGGGCATGATTTGGGGCTGGAGGTAGGGCTTGTTCTCAGTCCTTGTTTCACCCATCTGGTCCTCGATCCAGAATTCTCAGTGGAACTTGTAGTTCAACAGGTAGTTTTGGGTTTTGTTGTTGCTTGTGTTTTTTTTTTTTTTTTAACTTAATGTATCCCGAATATTGCATGGGATATAGTTACGCTAAAATAGTTTGATGTTGATCTGAAATTCAAATTTAAGTGGGCATCCTACATTTTATCCAGCACCTTTACCATGGGGCCCAGCCTTGCCCCATTCCCCCAGAAAGCCCAGGGGAAACTAGGCCTCCAGTAAAAGGTGTTCTGGGCTCACCAGACTACCCTGGCTGCCCAACAGCCCTTTTCTCTCTCCTTGATGGTGGCCGACACCTCCCAGGGTGGGGCAGGGCTGGGCTTGGATCCCAGGGGGTCAGAGATCACACCCATTCACCAATCAGCAGGGATGGGCGCTGTTTCCTCCCAGCCTTGGACTGCTCAACAGGCAGCAAGGCTGGGAAGACTACAAGTTGGGGGTGGGGCGGGGGTAGCACAGCAGGGGTCCCTGAAAAAGACATTAAAGCACAGATATCAAGAAATTGGAGAGGTAAAAAAAAAATCACGGGAAAATTAAAACTTCCTGACACTTATTGTACACCGTAGCACTGAATTATTGTACAGTGAGAATGGGGTGGGTCGACTACATAACGTGTTTAAGGTTTCTGGCCTCCGAAGGTCTAGTTCAGCCCTCTCTCCAGGTTGGGCCTAGCTCTGGGCTGGCCTGGGAGGGGGGCATGGTGGGAACAGCTCCTCCCCGCTCCCCCACCCCTTGTCCTGAGGCTCTCTACCTGGGCTCCCACCTCCCTCAGGCCTCGCTCGGCTGGGTCCAGACCCTGGTCCGGCAGGAGCGGTTCCTTCCACAGCTCTTCCTCTGGTTGGCCGTCCCCTCCCCCACACACTGAGCTCCGCCCCAGGCTCCATCGCCTGCTCCAGCCCCGCTCAGGCGTCCAGCTCGCGCTCAGGCTCGGGTTCCCGCTCCTGCTTGGCTTTCTCAGCTTGCTTGGGGCGTCTCCCTACTGAAGAATTATGTTGCATAAAGCAGCCGCCACCATCTTGAACTGGCAGTGAACTTTGCTTTCTACATATAAATACAGATAGCAATCACACCCCAATCAGCACCGAGGCTTCAGGGCATCATCTCAGCAACTCTAACTTTCCCATTACGATAATGTGATTTTCACTCAGTCTATAATATCACCAGCCATGAATAAAGCAACTGGCTCTTTCTGTCTCTCTCCCCCCTCCCTCCTTTCTCTGACTCTCTCCCACCCTCCTCAGTCTCCTTTCTTTTCCTCCCTCACTCCCTCCTCTTCTGTCTCTCTCTACACTCTCTCTTGGTTTCTGTGTCCATCTCCATCTCTGCATCTCTGAGCATCTCGCCCTTCCTCTCCCAGTCTCTCCCTTCCTCCCTCATCCTCCAGGACTCACATTCCCTAAATACTAATGACAGGGATTTGCAGTGCCCTGAGGGCTCAGTTAAATTCTGCTCCCCAGCTCTGCGATCATCTGCCTTTGCCTGAAGGTGAGAAACTGCGGGTTGGAGGTGGTGGGGTCAGCCTGCGAGGCTTTGGGGAGGGTGAGCAGATAGGGAGGAGAGGCTGCGAAGCAGCTCCCTCCCTCCTCTCTCCTTCTTTCCTTAGGTGCCAGCCTGGCTCTCTGCAAGGATTCCCACCTAGGATGCCAAGGGTGGAGACCAAAGGAACCAGCAGGGAGGGCTGAAACTGCCTGCTTGGGGGAGGGTCCTGGAGGCTCTGGTTTTCTGGATATTGGGACCCCCAAACCCAACCAGATTCCAAGTGCCAGACTATTTTAAGTAGATCTAGCTGGTGAGGGGGTGCTCTAAAGAGGCCTGGGGAAAAAGAGGAACAACGTCCAGCCTTCTAGGATCACTTTTGAGCACCCTGGGCCCTGAACTTGGCAGAGCAGTCCAGGCTGGAATTGCCTTTGCCAGGATATGGGGTGATAGCCCACAGACATCCTTAATCAAGGTATCAGCCACCTTATAAGAACTCCTGGAAAGGCATTCTCTTGCCTTCAAGGACATTCTCCTGGACAGTAGTGGTGCTCATGCGGGGGATTGTCTGTGCCTCTGGTCATTCATGTATCCACCCCCCTGGGTTTGCACCCTAGTTCTTTCACCTGTGAGCTTTGGGCTGTGAACAATGCTCTTAGCTTCTCCAAGCCTGTCCTCATCTATAAAAGGGGAACACTAGTACCTATCTAATGAATAAAATAATGTATGTATGATGGGCTTACAAGTACTTGGCACAGTGTTAAATGTTAGCGCTTATTATTACTATTAGCGAATATTGAACGATCACCTGCTACATGTGTATTAGGCAGTACACTTTGGTGGTTAGTAGCCTGGGGTTTTGGAGTCAGACTGTCTGAATCCTAGCTTAGCCACTTATCAGCTTTGTCACCTTGGAAAAGTCACTTCGCCTGGCTGAGTTTCTTCATCTGTCATAGGAATATTAATAGTACCTACTTCATAAGGTTGTTGTAGTGGTTACTCTGGCCATTCTAGTGCTTAGCACAATGCTGACATATGGCAAGAGCTCTAGGTATAGTAGCAAGTAATGGTTTGGCATAGCAAATCTAGCCATGAATGGGGCCAATGTTGGCCAGAGTTTGTCTGTGGGTGATTCTCTAGGCCCCTGACTTTTTCTATTGCTCAAGACCATTGATGGTCTTGACCTTTCACTTTAGTGGAGGATGAAGGCTTGGTTTAATTTCCCTGGTTGTAAGAATTGCACCTTTTTAGGCCCTGGCTAGGTAGCTCAGTTGGTTAGAGCATCATCCCAATACACCAAGGTTGTGGGTTCAATACCCAGTCAGGGCACATACAAGAATCAACAAATGAATGCATAAATAAGTGGAGCAACAAATGAGTGTTTCTCTCTCTCTCTCAAATCAGTTAAAAAAAAAAAAAGAATTGTACCTTTTTAGCTGTCCACCTTCCTGGAGTGGGACTAGGATTCCTACCTAGCTCCTACTCTGGGCAAGAGTAGGGAGAAAAGGTGCTCCCTTAGGCAGGGGTGATAAATTAGAATCAGACCTCTGCATTTGTGTCCCTTTCTGTATCTCTAAGTGTTTATGGATCTTGTTTGCTTGCTTGCTTGCCTGCCTTTAGTTTTACTTGGTTTCTCTCTGTAGGTTCCGTTGGAGCGATTTCAGCCTGATCTCAGATGAAGGAGGGGAGAGAAGACCCTACTCTTACCTTGGTCGGGCCGTGAAGGGGCACCAGGTGTTATGGCAGTCAGAGCTCCCAGTTCTAGGGCCTGGAGAAGCAGACCCACAGGTGGAGCCTAGGGCACCATGGCTGGCAAAGCAGCTTGTTTGGGCCTACTGGCTCATACTTAGCCTCTTCGCCTGTCTCCATGAGGAAAGAAGACTAAGCCAAAGCATTCTTTTTTTTAATCTTCACCCAAGGACATTTTTTTTCATTGCTGTTGGAGAGAGAGAGTGAAACATTATGTGAGAGAGAAGCATTGATCTGCTGCTTCCTATACGTGCCCTGACTGGGAATCGAACCTGCAGCCTTTCAGTGTACAGGACAATGCTCCAACCAACTGAGCCACACCAGCCAGGGCAAGAGCCTAAACCAAAGCATTCTTTTTTTTTTTTTTTTTTAATTTATTATTTATTTATCTTTTAGAGGGGAAGGGTAGGAGAGAAAGAGAGGGAGAGAAATATCAATGTACGGTTGCCTCTCGTGTGTCCCCTGCCGGGAACTGGCCTGCAACCCAGGCATGTGCCCTGACTGGGAATCGAACCGCGATCCTCTGGTTCGCAGGCCCATGCTCAGTCCACTGAGCTACACCAGCCAGGGCCAAAGCATTCTTAACTAAGTCCTTTAGCCAAGGGACCTCAACAGTCTGTAAATTTCCTACAGGACTTGGAGTCTGATCTCTTCCCTACCCACTCCATTTCTCAGAGACAAATAAGACATGGCCAGTGCCTGCCAGGTGATCACAGTCTGATGGAGGAGATGGGCATGAAAATAAGTAGAATACAGAGTGAGAGACAACATTAACAGAGGTAAACTATGGGGGCAGTAGAGACACAAAGAGAGAGGTCAGGTCAACCGAAGTAGTCAGATGACACTTCCTAGAGGAGCTAGTGCTTCAGCTAATTTGTATATGTGGACAAAATGAACGGGGTCAGGAGTGGGGTGGGGAGGAGAAGAAGGAAGGGCATTTAAGACAGAGGGAATAGTATATGCAAGAGCCTTGAGGGGTCAAACAGCCTGGCACACTTGGAGAACTGGAGTACACAGGGCGGGGTAGAGCGGTCACTTTGGCAGAGGCCAGTAGGAGGAGACAGATAGTAAAAGGCCATGGGAAGTTGTGCTTTCACCCCCCGAAGGGCTTTAGCAGTGGAATGATTTGCATTTCAGAAAAATAGCTCAGAGGCTGATGAAGAGGATGGGGGAAGGGTGCAGCCAAAGGAGCTCAGGGCTGGGCGCTGGTGAGGAGGCTCACACAACTGCACAGAAGGGGCCTGAGCTATGGTGGAGCTGGCAGGGATGCCGCGGAGTGAGATCAGAGAGGGCCTTACAAGGGAACCGGCAGGATTTTGTACCTGACTGGATGTGGGAGGTGACGAGGGGGAGGATGGCCACCTGCTTCATGCCTTGGGTGAATGAATGGTTGAGAGTGACAGAGATGGGGAATAGAAGAGGTGGAATAAGTTTGACAAGAGTGTAAAATACTGAGTTCTGATTAGGACATGTACTTCATGGAGGGGAGGGGGTGGTTTGGACTGCATCTCTGTAAAGATATCCAGGAAGTCAAGAACAACTTAATCTCCCTAAATTTGGAAATTAAGATGTCTGGTAGGGAGTTGATAAGATGTGTATGGCATTTAAGAGAGGTCCTGTCAGGGTATGTGGATTTGACAATCATCAGCATATAGATGATAATTAAGGCCACGGGAAGGAGGTCACTTACGTGGGAAAGACAGGTTAGGAGAGAAGAAGGCCAAGAGTCTTAGGAGTATTGGCAATTAGAGGGGTGGTTTTCAACCTTGGCAGCACATTTGGATCAGCCAGGAAACTTGAAAAACCCTGGTGTCTGGGCTCCACCCCAAGCCAACTAAATCTGAACCTCCCAGCCCTGGCTGGTGTAGCTCAGTGGATTGAGCTTGGGCCTGCGAACCCACCTTCTAAAAGGGGCACTGGTTCGATTCCCAGGCAGGGCACATGCCTGGGGGCCAGGTCCCCAGTGGGGGGCGTGCAAGAGGCAACCACACATTCATCTTTCATTCCCTCTCTTTCTCCTTCCCTTCCCCTCTCTTTAAAAATAAATAAAATCTTTAAGAAAAAAAAAATCTGAACCTCCGGTAGTGAGCTGTAAAAGTTCCTTGGATGATTCTAATGATGGAATTGGGGCTGAGAACCATGACTCAGACAAAGGGCAGAGGAATGGGGCTAGGAAAGGAGACTGAGCAGGAATGTTCAGGAAGATAGGAAGAGTTTCCACAAGGGAGAGTTCCAAAGCATCAAATGATGCAGAATAATAATGGTTAACCCCTACCCAGTGCTTGTGCTTTGTCAGGGACTTTTACGTGAACTCCCAGAGACCCTGTGAGGCAGGTACTATTATTATCATTGCTATTTAAAATATAAGGGAGCCAACACACAAGGATGTTAAGTACTTGCCCAAGGTCCTACAACTAGTAAGCAGAAACCAGGATTCTAGCCCTAGCAGGCCACTGCTGAGTCTGTGCTCCTGAATGCTGTGCTAGACTGCCTGCCCTATGGAGGGCTAAGTCAGATGAGCACTGTCCTTGGCTTTAGCAGTTAGCTGGTCAGTACGATGATCAAAGAGGACAGCTCTCCTCTTCTCCTTTCCTTTCTTGCCGTCTCGTTCCCTTTTTCCTTGACTTTAGGTCACTAAAGCAGCTAGCTGTACCTTATCTCCTGGCTGACAGGGCTAGGTGGAACTGATTTTGCCCTCTCTCTTGGTGAGGCAATACACTGTCCTGAAAGGGGGGTCACAGCTGCAGGGCACCTGGTCAGTTGCCTCTTCATTTACCAGGTTGAGTTGAGCATCCTTTTAAGCCTCCATAGTCTGGGAAAGGGTGGGGAGTTTGAGCTGATGCAGAAGAGAGTAGATGCAGAGATGGACCTGGAAGAGGAAAAGACTGGACGTCGCATTCACATGGAGGGGATGTGAGCATAATCAGACACCTGGGGCAGCCCCACATGTAGCTCCTGCCTGACATCGCCAAGCCCTGGAGAAAGCAGTGGTTCTTAACCAGTCTGCATGTAAGAATTACTGGGCGGGGAACTTCAGAAAACCTTGGCACCTCCTAAACAATTGCGTTAGAGTCTCTGGGGGTGGGAGGCAGGCATTGGTGGGAGCTGAAAGCTCCCCAGGTGATTCTAATGTGTAACCAGAGTTGAGAAGCACAACCTCAAGAAAAGAGCTCTGGATGAATGTAAAGGACCCTGCTGCTAACCTTAGCTTTGTCATTTCCTAGCTGGGTGGTCTTGGGCAACCCATGGGACCTTTTTGAGCCTCAGTTTTCTTAATCTGTAAAATGGGGGTACAAATCTTGACCCTGCCTACTTTATATAAGTTGTTATGATGCTCAGGTAGATCATCGGATGTGATGTGTTTTGCTAATTATATATGGCAATTATGTAAAAATGAGGTGGAATTAACTGATACAGACACTCCAATACAAAAAAGCACATGTGTTCACTTGGCAGAGGTAGGTGCATTTGACTGAGCATGTGCACAACCCCCCCAGATGGCTGCTGGTGGGGTTCTGAAAGCAGAGTTGTGGTTTCCTAGAGATGGCCTTTTATGGTTTTAGCCTTCAGAATATGCCATTAAAATATGGAGAGATTATATGGGGGTGTGCGTGTGCGTGTGCGTGTTCAAATGCTTGCTAAAGTGTGGCATCATTTGAGTCTGCCTGTCAGCCTATCAGAAACGTCATCTATAACCTTCACTGTTTGCAGTTTAATCTCCCCTGCCTCCCCGCGGGCCCTGTTCTGACATTTTAAACCCCATAAATGACAGTAGTGCTCTAAGCCATTTTGAAAAAAGCCAAGCATTTGGAAAAAACATACATAGAGACATACCCTTAAAATTCCCCTTCCCCCGAACATGTGTTCACTCACACTCAGAAGTGGAATCACACACGTGTTCATACCCCTGTACTGGCCATTTTGGGAAAAATCACAGATACTGGCCAACATAAGTGCACATGCGTGGCAGCGGGACAGAGGCACGGGGAGGCACAGCCCTGTACCCGGCGCCTGTGCATGCGCTCCAGTGGACACAGGCAGACACACCTTTCTGCTCCCGTCCTCAAGTCCCATTCATTCCTCTGTTCACTGGCCTTGAAACAGAATGGAAGAACCCTGGGTCCTTGGAGGACTGGTGCTGGAAGCAATAGAGTAATATGGGAGGCTGAGGGGCCCCACATCTTGGAGTTTAGTGTCGGGGAAGGGCGTACAATTAACAGGCTCTTAGAATGCCCATGGGTAGAAGGGGATAACGAGCAAATTGCACTTTACCCTACCAGCAGCAGGATAGCTCACCGCATTTGGGTGGCTGAAGAAAAGAAAACCCAGAGATATTTACTAAAGGGGTGAGCATGTGAGTGTAGAAAGACATGGTGTAAGGTGTTGACAATGAGCTCCATAATGGCAGGGACCTATCGGCCCCTGGCTTTATCCCTAGGGCCTGGCGCAGGGTCTACAATAGGCCAGAGACTCGTAAATCTCATTGAATAAATGGCTGAAAGAATATGTCAGCTCTAGAGTAGGTAGTAAGGGGAGTGTGTGTGTGCGCCCACGTGCATGTGATGGAGAAGGACGAGATTGGCTAGTTAAGGGCAGTTTCTTAGAAGATAGGACCCAATCTGGGACTGGAAGAGAGGGGCCCACATCACACCTGATATCCGTTTGTCCCAGAGTAAATGGCTGAACTTTTCCTGCTTTGGACTATCTCTGACTTTGCAGCAAGACCTCCCCACTCAAAGGCAAGACAGACTCCCAGATAAAGTGGAAAATAATAGTGACAGTGAATTAGGATTACCTCAGTGCAGTACTGGGGCATTTTTCCTGAGCTGATAAACTTTTCTTATGTGCCAGGCATGTGTACCAGCAGGAGACCGGGATTCCGGGCAACCCTGCTTGGTTCTGAGGGGCTCCGTGGATTCTCCACGGTAGGACTGACTCCTCTGGCTCTCCCTCCCACCACCTCAAGTCACCATGCACTTTAAGAAACTTGTTTCCGTGGCAACCAATTAGTGTCAGCAAGTGAGGGCTGTGATGTCAGGATGAGGGGTGGGGTGAGAAACCTCCATCCCCCACATCCTTGGCTCCCTGTTCAGGGTCTACAGCCCTGCAGGGAAAGCTGCAGAAGAGATGCAGAGACTGCACTCCTGAGGAGCACAGGTTCCGGGGTAGGGCCCAAGAGGAGGGGTTGGTTTGTAAATCTGACCCACCTGACAGTATTCCTACCAGCCAGCCCACTCCAAAATGCTGACAAGGTTGTGGGCCCAACCGTGCACAGTGTGAGCTCACACAGAAGGGTAACAATAGTAGGAGATCATTGCTTATGTCCCTCCCTGTCCTCAGGAGAGAGGGATCCTTGGCTTTATTTGGGAGGCCAATAAACAAAGCCCAGAAGGGAATCTTGGCTCAAAGGGGAAGAGACACTGTTCTCAGGCCTTACTTGGGACCTGTTGCTCCTCCTTCCCCTAAGGCTGGGTGCTTTAGCCTATGGGAGGAAAGTACATGGTTTAAGTAAAGGAGTAGGGATCCCAGCTAGGAATACATCCTGAGAGTGCAGGAGGGATAATCCAGTGGGTACCTAGCTCACTGATTCTTAGAGCAAAGAATAAGATATAGATAACAGAGCTCCAGCAGTTTGAAGCCCTAGATCTTTGGGACCATGGCTGGACTTCCGGAGGGGCAGCCTGGCCAATTTGGGGAGGTCATTTTAATCAGAAGATAAAAGGCAGAAGCAAATGACTTTGTCCTTAGGAGAAAAAGAAGGCTGGGCATGCGTTTACTGAACTTCCTGGCCAAAGTGTGCTAACCATCACGCCAGCTGGGCAGGCCCTGCTGTGAAGACGATGAAGAGGACAACGATGATGATTATGATGATAAACAGCAGCGGCTATATTTTTCACAGCATGTTACTGTACAAAACATCCTCGCAGTAGTCCACTTGGTAGGTGGGGCAGGAATTATCCGCAGGTCGTGTCTGGAAGCTGACTCTGAGATAAAGAGAATTGTGCAACAGCTATACAGGAGCATGCCCCTGGCATTACCACCAGCGCAAGGGAAGGAACTAGAAAGAAGGACTGGGCAGAGGGAGAAGTTATGCTGTGCTGCAATCTCAAAAAAGACCTTGGCCAACCACGAGTGTGGCTGTGAGCCCAGGGTGGCCCTTTAGAACTGTCTGGAATTGGGGAGATGTGGCTGGGCCTTCACGTGCCCATTATGACCAGGCACTAGACACTGGCTGCCCGGGGAAGGGGGCATGACCTTAGGCGAAGCAGCACTCTGCAGCACAGACAAACCCCAAAAAGGTGGACGGGTCAAGGCAACAGCTGGGGAATGTCCTTCAGGACTCAGGGAAGCACCGCATGGCGCTACCGCCTCGCGCACTGTGGGCTCCACCGCAGCAGTTAGCCCTCTCCTTTTGGAGAGGAGGAAGTTGAAGTTCAGAGAGAAGCGATGACCTGCTTCATCATACGGCTATCATACAAGCAGGGTTGGAGAATAGTTTCAGCATGGTAGACTTACCCTTGGCTTTGCAAAGGGCTCTCAGTGTAAAACTCAGTGTGACTGCATGAATAAATCATTAACGAACCCTTGACCTGGGCTCCATGGAGGACAGGCAGTTCGGGCTGCGGTTGCCCTGGCTGGGGAGACAGACGGAGCTCAGTGCATTATCCCCCTAAGAGTCAGGCTGCAGAGACACTGCGCCAGGTCTCTGGAGGGCCTGCCCAGTTCTGCCAAGGTCCAGGGAGCCTCCTCCCCTTCTGGAAAGTGGAGACTATGGCCTTAATCCCGTTCAGCTCAGGGGCCTCAGAGCTGGTTGATCTGGGTCACGAGAGAAATTTTCCTGACAGATGTGTTGGACTGACTGAAAGATGAGGGGCTTTGAGGAGATTATTCTGTCTGTTTCATGCTTGCTCCCCAACCCCCCAGGGAATGGAACACTTTAGGGGCTTCTGGGAGGAGGCAGAGCAATCACCAGAGGTCCTACAATGGTCACCTCCGTGGCCAGCCTCTGAAGACACTTGCTGAGGGATTGACAGAGGGCAGAGAAGGCATGGACAAGGTGACAGAAGGTGAGATATATCAAGGTGGAGGCCAAGAGAATAGGGACGGGGGCCGCTTTCTCGGAACCAGCCACTCCCACAGAAACAAACTGAAGTCTGGGCTTGTTTGCAGACTGCTGGGCTGGGCCATCTAGGTGTCCAATGAGGGGTTTTGGAAGTTACTGAAGACTGTTATGTACATATGGGGTGGGCTTGGGGTGGGAGAAAACAGAAGCAGATGAGTTGAGAAATGGAGTAAAGGGAATCCATGCCCCTCCCTCACCTTCACGAGGAAATTGCTAGGTCCACAGGCTGGGAGTGACAATGGTTCTTACTTTGATCTCTTTTCCTTTTTGACTCTCCCTGGCTGGGGGGCGGGAAAGAGCAGAGCTGCCACAGGGGGAGGACCCAGAGATGCAAGAGGCAGAGGGATAGGAAACTAATGGCAGCTCCGGAGTCTCTGCCAGGGAGACGAGAGGATCTCCCAGCCCTGCCCTGTTCCTCCTTTTCCCTGAGGGCAATGGGCACATGCTCGGGGGACCTGGTCCTTCTTGGCCTTTTCTGAGGGACAAGAGTGGGTGGCCACAGCTTCTTTCTATCCTGGAGACTCTGATCAGGAAGGACTTTTTTTTCTTTTAACTCTGCCACCTTGCCCATCCCCACACGCCCATTTCCCTTCGTGACCTTGTGACTCCTCCATTAGGTCTCCTTTCTTCTTGCTTCAAGAAAAAAAAAAAAAACAGGCGGGGAGGGTTGGGGACCGGGGAGGGAGGCGAGGCAGCCGAGGGGCTGAGCCAATCACGGGTCTGCAAGGTGCAAAGCAATCAGCGGAGCCGCTGGTGAGCGGGGTCACTCAGTAGTGTGCACATCAGGGTGAAATCCTTTCAGCTCTTCGCCAAACCCCTAGTGAAAGACAATCAGGCTCGCTGTCACCGAGCTAATTCTGTCTATATAAAAGCAGTAATGAAATTCACGGCAGGATTACCCTCTCCATCCAATGGGCCAGCGTCGTGGTGACATATCTCTCTTATTGCCCGAATGTAACACACCATCTAATTTACGTCGTGTAGCGAGCAGGAATGAAATGTTCATAAAGAATTGCTGCATCTCGTCACCTTAACTGCGGCCCGGGGCTCTGAGGCATCTGTCAGGGAGAGGAGCAGGAGGAGGGAGGGCGGGCGGGGCTCAGGGAGCAGCAGCCAGGGGCAGGGGTACTGGGGGGGCTGTTGTCTCTTAACAGGGTGAAGCGGAGGCAGGGGCTGGGGCGGGGTAGGGAGAGGAGTGGGAATGGGGGGCATGGAGGGCTTTGGGGATGCAAGGATAAATAAGGGTAAGTTGAAGTGGTCTGGGGGGAGCATTTGGAAGTCTGTGTAAGTCTGGGGAGTGAGAGAGTCTGAGCGTATGCACGTTTGTGTTTGGGTGAGTTTGGGAGGATAAATGATTGCCGAAGTGGCAAGGAGCTTGGTTGGGAAAACGACCCTCTAGCTGCCTGTCAGATGCCATGGGGTCCCTGGTAGTCTCTCATTCTCTGGAATTGGATGGAAATACAACCACATCTGAAGGCTATCAGAACCAAACTCTCCTGTGGACGAGAACGGAGACCTTTTATAAAGGTGACAGATGCTAGGAGCAAGTTCCACAAACCTAGGGGTTATCCATGGGTCCTCCTGCTCCCTCATTCAAAACTGCCGGACCGGACCATCAGAGAGCCCTCCACTCCACTCTAAAGCATTTTCCTCATCCATCTTTTTCTGTCTGTCTCCTCCATCCCGGTTCAAGGCCACGCCATCTGTGGCCTAGCTAACTCAACCCCCTCCTGATGGGCTCCCCACGTCCCCTCTTGCCACATCAGCTCAGCCAGGTAGTGCCCATGTCTCTACTACCACTCCTTAACTTGAAACCCTGCTATGGTGTCCCCTTGCTCTTACGAAAAAGACCAGAATCCACACCTCCAACCTCTTTGCTTCACCCTCCCAAGTGGAAATTGTGCTCCAGCCATGTTGGTCTTTTCCTGTTGTCTGAATGTGCCGTGTTCTCACAGCACCGGGACCATGGAGAAGACTTCACCTGAGCGGGGCCTCAATGCCTACTCCCAGTTCAGATGTCGGCTGAAGTGTGGCATCCTCTGGGAAGCCTTCTGTCACTACCCAGACTTAGTTAACTCTCCTTTGATTTGCTGTCTTAGCATAATTTACTTCCTTTTACCAGACAGACCATACATTGTAGAATATGTTTTCTTCTGTGACTATTTCATTACAGCCTGTATTCTCCCACTGGAGTCTGAGCCTCATGAGGGAAAGGGACCATTCCACTTCACTCACCGTTACATCTCCAGCATCTGGAACAGTAGCCAAGGACAAAGTAAGTGCTTGGTAAACATTCATCAAAAGATGAAATGAAGGGACTGCACAACCACTAGAAGCCCTGCTTCTTCCTTCTTTCACGCATTCAACAGACACTGACTGAACGCCTCCTGGGTGCCTGGCGCTGTCAGGAGTGCTGCGGCCACAATGCTAAGCAGGTGAAGACACAGTCCCTGCCCCTGAGGCACTCATAGTCCAGGGAGAGACAAGCAAGGTAGGCCACCATGGTGCTAAACCTGTCCTGTGCTGCTTCACTCCAGAGAAGAGCCACAGCCCAAGCCCACCATTAGGGTCATCTATGAGATGTGGTTGACCTTCTGGGGCCATACAAAATTCTCCCTAAACTTCCCCGGACACAGCTCAGCCACTTTAGGGGAGAAATTAGCACAAGAAAGAGATTTTATTAAAGAGTCATCATTGGAATTCTCTTACTAGTGATGATAGCAATCAGCAGCATTAATTGAGAATCAACTATGTGCCAAACATCTAATCTCATGTAATCCTTACAACTGTGACATCTCGGTGTTTTTATCCCTACTTTATAGATGAGGAAACTGAAGCCAACTGGATTTAAATAACTTGCTCAGAAAAAGGTCACACACCTGGCCCACAATGGATGCTCAATAAATCCTTATTGAGTAAATGAATGAATGAGAAGCTAATAAGTAGAAAAGACAGGAGTCAAACCTTGCTTCTGGCTTCAAAGCCCTCCCCCCATCCTTCTGTTATCTATTTCAGGCAACTATTTTTGGAGTCTCAGGGTCTGGTCAGAATTAGAGGAGTTAACTGGAGGTTGGATTCAGGATCCATGCTTCCCCCTGACCCAGACCCTAGTCTTTCCACCTATAACCTTCCCACAGATATACATGATACCTCAGATACCAGGCCTGGCCAGGGCAGGAAGATTAGGGTTAGAGAAGACCAGACCTTAATATCTTTGGGGAGATGCCTGAAAGGCAAACCCTTCCCCATCCTGCTCTGTCCTTTCTCCAAGACCCCAGGTTTAGGTTAGCTTATCAAAAAGTCTAGGAAGGAGTCTTTTTTTTTTTTGTGGGAGATGGAACATCATTCCTCTGTGTATAGATAGAATCAACCATGTCTTGTAATATGTCTCTTGTGCTTAAGCTATGTGGTCCTTTCTCATGAATTCAGGCATATGGACTCTCCACATGATACATATCTATGGGTGCATGTTGTGTTGACATGTGTTCAGTTATGTATACACACGTATCAATAAACCCATGCTTTCATTACTGTTCTCATAGTCCACTGGTTCTCATATAAACCACTGGTTTATATTCTGCATGTGCAGACATCTGAGTCTACATCGAGAAGTATCTTCCCCGCAGATATCTATGGATACACATCCCTATAGTTGCCTTTTCCTCTTGCTTTTGTCCTCCCTCCTAGAAACTATACTCGACCTTCCAGCTAATGCTGGCAGGCCACAGAGTTGGACTTATTTTGAGAAAAGTTCTACTCCCTGGCAGTGGGTAGCTTTCTCTTTATCAAAGAGCTAATGCATAGATATATCATCAAAGAGATAATATATGCCTGGCATACAGTCATCTCTCGATTCATGTTAGCTATTAACATTATTACAGCTCATTCATCCTCCCTGACCAGAGGGCGTCCCTCCTTCTCCCCACAGCTCTTCTAGGGCTGGAAGTACAAGTACCCATATCCACTGCTGCCAGGGAGCTGTATGAGGCTCGGTGCCCTTACAAGGATCTCCTGGGGTTAAAGGGCTCTAGGCCATTGTCATCTATAGCTCTCAGTAGGACAAAAATCTCACACATCCCTGCCAGGCAGGATTAACTCATATTTTTAAAGTCCCATGAAATAAGTCTCAGGAGTCTCTTTAGACTTTGTATCCAAAACCTTAAACTTCTAAGATACAGATTGCCTCCTAAACCCATCCTTTTTTCAAAAAAAAAAAATGTTTTATGTTTTTATTTTAGAGAGAGGGGAAGGTAGGGAGAAAGAAAGGGAGAGAAATGTCGATGTGAGAGAGAAACATTGATCAGTTGCCTCTCGCATGTGCCCCAACCAGGGACCAGGCCCACAACTCAGGCATGTGCCCTGACTGGGAATCTAACTGGGAATCTAACTGGCAACCTTTCACTTTGTGGGATGATGCCCAACCAGCTGAGCCACACCAGGCAGGGCTAAACCCATTCTTCTGCAGCTGACACTTTTTCTCTGAGGTCAGACCTGCGGCCAGACCCACTGGCCAATGCCCACCAGAGAAGAGCAGTTTCAGCCAGACATCTGAAAATCCTAACACGCTTCCTTTGACCCAGGTGACCTATCCTCCTCGCTAGTGATTGTTTTGTGGCTCTGCCAGGAGCTGACATCCTAAACCAGACCCACTTCTTCAGGTGAAGCAAGATATCATTGAAGTCAGATGGATACGGAGCATTCAGTGAGCAGGAGCAAGGGAGGGGAGCAATGAGAGAAGCAGCACACAACAAAACAAGTTGTGTTCAAAGAGTCAGGATTCTCTAGACGGTATCAGTTCTTAAACTGGCATCAAGCATTCTTTTCAGGGTCTGTGGAAACCCGAGACTCTGTGCCTAGAGGTGTAGTAGGATTAAGTTTTCCTTGATTGTCTTTGGACAGGCAAGAGGGGGATGGAAGATTCTATGGAACAGATAAACTTGAAGAGATTGGTGATGGATGAAAATTTGGAATCCAATCCTGTCAATGTGTTTATTTGATTTCCACATTTTCCTATCGCCTTTATTCCCACCCCTCTTCCCCCATCCCCCAGACTGACAGACATAATACCCTGATGGCTATTTCAGCTGCAACCTTATATATCCAGGGAAGCCTGAGCTCCCCAGCTGCTGGCCAGCTCTGATCCCCTAAACCCAGAGGGACTAACTGGTCAGAGTTCTCAGGGATGGCAGGTCCCAAATACAAATTTGGCTTCTGCTACCAACAGACTCTGATGTTGGCCAGATCACTTCTCCATGTAGTGACCTTTTCATTAGCCTCCCATTCCCCGTCCACATGCACCACCCCAGATGGTGGTAAGAAGCATCCTGAATTTCTTGAAAAACTATTTCAGAAATTCACCTTTCCATTTCCCATCATAATTACCAGATCAGAATATCGTTTCCAGGAGGATTAGTTCGACCTTGGGTGGGCCAGTCCTCTTCACTGCTGGCCTGGACATCTGTTTAGTCATTGGCCAGCAGGACAGAACGAGAGGAGACTGGTGTAGCTCAGCCCTGCTGCTGAGTGCGTGACCTGTTACGGTAACAGCAAAAATCCTTTTCCAGCCTCCTGGCTTGTCTGAGGGCTTTGTGAGGACCTAGAGATCCTACATGGTTTAAAACAGTATCAGCAGCAAGCACCAACCAGCCTCCAACCTGCTGGAAGTTCAGTACGATGGCGAGGGGATGGCCAGCATGTAGATAAAAATGAAAGGGCCTCAAAATGGAGACTAACTGATGACTTGAAGAAATGGGCATCAATTCTTGTTAAATATGGTTCCACTCCCTTGCTCTCCAGGCCCTTCTAAAGGCAGAAACTTGGTTTGGTGGTCGTTACCTGCTCGGTGTCATTAAATTCCCTGGTAATCTGCAGGGATATGTAATTATGCTGTAGTTAGTGATTGTTCACTAAGTAAACCCTTGGTGTAGTTACCATGTAAGTCAACGGTATTTACAGGATATTTTTTCTGCCTGTAACTCAAAGCCTTACCGAAACAAATTGGAATTGCCTTCTGGAGGCCGTTGTTATAAATTACAGACCCAACATCTGTCCACATCTGCAACGTCTAGACAGCCTGTCTCAGCTACAAGAGAGGAGAGAGATGAACGAGGGAAAACGAGGGAGACGTGAGGACTGGTAGAGGGAACTCTCAGATTCGCACAATTTTTCTCTTCAGAGGTTTGCCCAAATAAATCCTGTGCTAACTTCTGAAATGGAACTGAATTTCAGCAGCCCAACTCCAAGGTCCAAAGAATTCAGGGCCTGATCATCACCCTGGATGTGTTGGCAATGCAGCCACTCCTGTTGGGCCACATCCCTGCCCTTGCAGGCTCTCAGAGGTCACGGTGGGGCCTGGAAGATGGAGTTACAGACGCGGACACTGACCGCAGCCACATCCGGAGAGTTGGCTGCTTCGCCGAATTCCCTCCATCTGCTCTCCCGTGCTCCCGGACTCTCGGACTCTCACCCCCACCTGGCTCCGCTTATGGGGGTGAGACATTTATTTGCCTGCCTTTCCTGTGGTCCCTCTCCTGCACCCATGATAAGGAGCCTGCCCGTCAGCTGAGTGATTGTATTTTTTTACAGTTCCTAGCACAAACCTTCTCATTTATATGTAAAGCAGCCATTAGTCATAGCTCCGTTCCCACACACTGCCTGATGTACAATCACATTTTGCAGCGGATGAATCTTTCCACACAGCTGCTCTGCTATGAATAATCCGTCTCCAGGCCCATAAATCAGAAAAAAATCATGCACCTCGTTCGCCTGATCCTTACACAAAGTCATATATTTTACATGAGGACGAGCTAAATATTCATGAGTCTTAAAGGCTTTTTTCACAGGCACTTGTTGGGGTTGTCTTCTACTATGGGGGGATACTAAGGTGGTATTTAGGAGAACTAGAGATTTTAGGAAGGAGAGAGGAAGAGGAAGAAAGAAAATGTGTGTATTAAAGGGAGAGAGAGAGAGAGAGAGAGGCAGAGAAAGAGACAGAGAGAGAGAGAGATTCCAAGCTTATCTCTCAGTCTAGCAGTTCTATGGCACAAAGGATGCTCCTGGGAGGTCTTAAAAAATGTGATAAGTACTTGTTTACCTGAGCGTTCATCCTATGGATATTGCCTCCCTGACTTTCAAGGTCATTTCATGAACCTTTGCTCTCTGATTTGCGTGGCAATGATTTTCGCCCCTCTCTGTATAGGGAGGTGCCTGGGAGCCCCACCCTGGTTTGATAAAATCAGAACTTGGGGTGAGGGAGCAGAGACGGTGGGAAATTAGCAGACTTACATAAATCCATTCTGACCCAACAAAGCCTCTGACCTACACACAACTTCAGAGTCCAGCAGCTTCCTGGAATTTTGTTTGTACCCCATTCTGATTCCAGAGAGCATTTGAGGGGGCTTTCTTCACCCTCTACCTTACCTCTGTCCCCTGGCCATCTCCTTCCCTCATCCCTTAGCTTCCCAGGCCCTGCACTCTCCCCCGGCTAGGGCTTTTTCTCAGGCTGTCCACATGCTCTGCCAGGAAGACTGTCTGCATTGGTCCTCAAGCTCTCTCCCCCAAATGCAAAATTTAACCCCTCCAAGAAGGCTCTTTTCACTACATAGTGGAGAGGGAGTTACTTGCCTTGTCGTAGAAGCCCCTGCCTCTTCCTTTCCTAGCTAAGCACTCAGCCTACCAACCCCTCTGCTGGCAGGTGCTTTTTCATTTTATTCTGGCATTCACTCAGCATTTGTGTGTGTGTTCGGTGGCGCTATCCGTCTGACTCATTAATGCCATGGTCGGCAGTGGCGATGATGATGTGCCTTCACTTCCCTGGATGGGTAGAAAATTCTTCTTCCTGGATTTCACTGACAAGATTAAGAACAGATTTCTAGGTAGAGTTTCCTTGGATTTAGCTTTAGATCTGGAAACACACATAAGCCCTCAGATCCTTTTAGCCTTTGGTGGCTAATGATCATGCTTTGGGCTCTGGTCGCTGTCGTCAGGTGAAGAACCGTATCGAAACTGCAGTAGCACCTCTGTGGGCAAAATCACTTCCCTCTTCAACAGATGGGCAAACTGAGGCATAACTTTGGCAAATCCCTTGAAGTCAGATCAAGAGGAGATGACAGGGGGCTGCAATTACATCCGAGTGAACTTTTGAATTTTGACTCAGGGCATCAAGTTTTTTCCACCAACCCCTAGGGCCAAAGGTCAGGGGTCAAAGCCTTTCCTCATTTCTCTAAGCTCCGCAGGTTGACCCACTCTGCTGCCCCTTGCTCTTCCTGCTCTCAACCCGCTCCGGTAACTGTTCAGAAAGAATTAAGTAAAAAACCCCCGCCAGAGAGGAGGAAAAAGTCCAAACAATCACAGATGGCAGACTTGCAAATTTAATTTAAAATCATTCTTTATTATCCAAAATATTAAAATTAAAGCTATAATGCCCAAAGGAAAACACAGATTAAAACCCCCTATGTTTCACAGCCTCTTCCTCAGGGGGTCCCGGAAACACTGAGTGAGAATGCTTTGGAAAGAAGGCAGGAGTGCAGGAGCAAAGAGCCAGCTGTAGATCATTGAGCCAAACACTTGGTGACTGACCCAATCAGCTTCCCTTAAAGCCAAACACCAACTGTTTCATGTGCAATTAATGATTGCCCTGGCAAATGGAAGTGCATCAAGTCATCACAGGCATCTTTGAATGAGAAGACACACAGCAGTCACAGGTAGCTCGTCCCTGGCATCTACATAATGATATTACCAGGCTAATCTAGGCTCAGAGATTTAATTCCGCAAAACACCATGCACTAAATATTTATATTCATAAAGGGGCTGAGGAAAAAAATGCTCACATGCTGCCTGTAGGCTCCCCATTTGTCTAGAATAGGCTGCTGGCTCATTTGCTAGGGTGTATGGTTGGGGGTCAAGGGCATCAGTCAAGTGTCAGTAGAATCCCAGTGTTTCTGGCCCCCAACTTCATCTTTCAAAAAGGGCTCATTGCTGGATTGGGTATTAGAAGTAGTGAAATCCCTTTCTTCTCTGGAGATGCCAATGCAAGAAAGGAGGTCTCTTCATTCATCAAAGCCAAGAAAGGAGCAGTCAGATGGATGAGAATGTCTGTTCCCCATTCTTTGGTGCAGAAAATCAAAGTCCGGAGAGGACCAGAGGCTGTTAGAGTCATCCTTTACACATTTTAACTTCTCGGTTATAGATATGATGCTGATTCCTGACACCTTCATGCTTTAACTGTAAAACTGGAGTAGAGGGACTCTTCAAATAATCACAAAAAAACCAATGCTGATGGCAAGAACATGTGTTTTCTTTGGCCTTTTGGATTTGTCTCGACTGAAGCCTGATTCTGAGCTCTGCCCTTCCTCAGATGTTCTCACTGCAGCACACTGCTGGATCTGGGTACCTCCAGCATACAGGGCACAGAACCTAACCCAGCTTGGCCTAGCCCCTCTCCGAATGAGATTGCCGGGATCAGTTCTGTGTCTATACTGGAGACTGCACTCTTCTCCCCACTGGCATCTCAAACCCAGTTCTTGCAGTCCAGCCCCCTCTGCCCTTTTCCTCTCCTCGGCAGAAAATGCAGGCGATGAGGCCTGTGTTTCCCTGTGTACACCATGACTTGGAACCTTCAGCAACTTTTTTCCAGGGCTCTGCGTATTACAATCAAGATGGGATCAGCTAATAAAATTACATTGGTTACAATCCAAGAAGATTAACCAGCCTTAAGGGTTCCATGGCTAAGCATTACACTTTTCAATTTTCCTACAATTAAGCTAACAACAAATAATATTGACAAATAAACTGCCAGATCTGCTAGCCGAAGCCCCGCTGTGGGAAGGGAGGGCTGCTCCACCGCTGAGTGATCGTCCGGCCATCGCCTGTGAGTGCTAGCACGCTGGGACACTGGCGCCCAAACCTCATGGGTGGAGGGGTGATGAGGAATGGTTGCTGGCTTTGTTCCTAAACAAATTTAAAAGATAATAATAATCCTGATTCTTGCCTTCTTGCCACCTCGGAGGAATTTTCCTGATTTCCACTGATTTCTCAACCTCCTGTTAGAGAAAATCCAGGGTAAGGGGACCTATATCCTCATGAGGCACAGCTATATCAACTCATTAACTAATTTAGAGTCACAAATCCAGGACCTAAAATAAATTGGGCCTAGCGGTAATAAAATCTGGGAGCAGGTTAGACCAAGAGTCTCAGTGGAAAACCCCCACACAGATGCTGGCAGTGTGTGGAGGCCGGACTTCTTCCTGCCCATCTGCCCTGATACTGGGGGTGGGGGCGAGAGGCTGCGGGACAGTTTGGACCCTGCCCGCAGAGCTAAGGCCTGATTCCTTCTCCAGGTATTTCTACTCCTCAGTGTTGCAGAAGCAGACAACAGGAGGAAGGAAGAATAGGAAGAAGCTAGGAAAATTCCTGGGCAAATGGAACGGGGAGAAAGAGACAAGGTACTTAAACAAGGCCAAGCAATTTGAACAACTTACAGCCAGCCAGTAAATTGCAAGACCTTATCTTCCCTTGCCAAGGACCCTGGAGAACAAATGGTTTATATCTCTCCTCCCTAACCAGAGAATCCACAGCTTAAATCACCCGGGTCTGGGACATAGAGGACAGAGACCCAGTTAATGGTATTTGTGCCAGCCAAACCCAGATGAAGTTGGGAATAAATAACAAAAAAAAGAGTTAGAGCCAGACACACCCAAGATAAAAGTAAAACAGTAAAGCAGACCAAAGAATCATCCCAAACTCCTTCCTCTATATGCTCATTTTGATGCATCGGCATATTAAAAGTGCACCTGGAAAGCTGATGAATATGAATATTCTGTTGAAACCCTCCCTAAGATTCTTGCCTGCAGGGGAGAGATAAAACCCTCAAGACAAAGGATACCAGTGTAGGTTTGCTCCAGACACCCTGCAGGGGTGTCCACCCTGCAGCCTGCAGACTGCACACAACCCAGGATGGCTTGCACATGGACCGACACAAAATCATAAATTTACTTAAGACCTTTTTTTCTGCTCATCAGTTTTTCATTAGTGTTTGTGTACTTAATATGTGGCTCAAGACAACTCTTCTTCTTCCAGTGTGGCCCAGAGATGCCAAAAGGTTGGACACCTGTAGAGTATGCCCATCCATGCCCCTTCTCAGGCATGAAATTTCTACTTCTTCCTAAACTCTACGGGTCCCCACGAGACTTGCAACCAGGGGAGCAGCAGGCAGTGGCAGTTTGTCCAAACCGAACGCTTGATCCTGTCTCCAAGGCCCCCCTTTTCTGAGACTTTCCAGTGAACTAACTTTCCTATAAGGTTTCTAAGGAGCCAAAGCAGAGTACTGCCTGGGCTCTCTCCTGTTTCTTCTTCTTCTTTTTTTTTTTTTAAGATTTTTATTTATGTATTTTTAGAGAGAGGAGAAGGGAGGGAGAAAGAGGACAGAAACATTGATGTGTGAGAAATATTGATCAGCTGCCTGGCATGCAACCCAGGCATGTGCTGTGACTGGGAATCGAACCTGGGACCTTTTGGTTTATAGGCTGGTGCTCAATCCACTGAGCCATACCAGCTAGGGCTCTCCTCTTTCTTCTACCTTAAGCCCTTCTTTTTTTCTGTTGTCTCCAGCTTTAATAAATATACTCTCAAAAATCACCTAGACTCATTCGAAATATTTCCTGCACAAAGTCAAGAACCCAAACACTACAGGCTGGCCTGAGGCAGACCTACCCCAGGCCCTGTCCCTATCCAGTGACAAGAAGTTGCCTACAAAGGGAGAAAGGATCGTTGTTGTCATTTAATGCAAGTTTACCCTCGCACTGTGGTAAGTGCTTTTTACTTAGTAATTTATTTAATCCTCATAATAATCCTATAAAGTAGATACTATTATCTATTCCTATTTCACTTTTATAGCTGAAGAAACTGAGATGCAGAAAAGTTAAATAACTGAACCCAGGCTTTGGTTCCAGAGCCTTTGCTCTTAACTATAAAGTCAATGAAAACTGCCATACAATTCTTGGTTCAAAAAGTGTCTTTCTTTGGCAGGATCTAAATTCTGATCTAGCCTTAGAGTCATGACATCTAGCCTCGGAGTCATGCTCACTTTGATACTATGTTTGATCTTCACCAAAATCAACTAATCTCTGACAAGGACCCAGGATCCTGGGTCAAACAGGAGGCACTATTCCATGTTTCTCAAATTACAGCCAGCTCAGTGGGTTGAGTGCCGGCCTGTGAACCAAGGGGTGGCCAATTTGATTCCCAGTCAGGGCACGTGCCTGGGTTGCAGGCCAGGTCCACAGTGGGGTGTGTGTGAGAGGTAACCCCACAGTGATGTTTCTCTCCCTCTCTTTCTCCCTCCCTTCCTCTTTCTCTAAAAATAAAATAAAATCTTTAAAAAGAATCAAATTGCGGCCAGAGGACAATATTTTAAACTAAATCATCTGGGCATCTTGTTAAAATTCAGGTTCAGGGCCCCATCCAATCTTCTTGATCAAAATCTCTGAATATGACCCTGGCTGGTGTGGCTCAGTGGATTGGGTGCCAGCCTATGAACCAAAGGGCTGCTGGTTTGACTTCTAGTCAGGGCACATGCCTGGGTTGCAGGCCAGGTCCCCAGTAGGGGGCGCTGGAAAGGCAACGACACATTGATGTTTTTCTTTCTCCCTCCCTTCCCGTCTCTAAAAGTAAATAAAAAAAATCTTAAATAAATAAAAAAATCTCAGAACATGCAGCTCATGAGAGTGCTGCTTGACAAGCTCTCCAGATGATTATCATGCACCCAGAATTGGAAAACCATTGTGATAAACTATGGACACTGCCCTCAAACAGTTTCTCTATGAACCCAAACTCCCCACCCTGGCATTCAGGCCACTAATCTGACCCTAGGTAGCCCTCGCCTCCGCTCTCCTGATCTCTTCAGTCTTTCAGACATACCGACCTCACTTCTTCCTCATGGCTTTGTTGCAACTCACCCTGGCCCCCACCCTCACTTATACTTCCCCTCCCACTCCTGAGCTGCATTTGTGTTTTACACACCTGGGCCTGTATGGTCTCTTTTCTTCTTTCTTTTTTAATGTAATTTTTATTTAAGTACAGTATACATACAGAAAAGTGCATAGAATAATAATTTTGCATATGCAGGTATGCAAAAATAATTTTGCATAGTTAGGAGATTCTGCCTCAGCAACCTGTGGAGTGCTTAGAAGGGAACTAAATACGGAAAGAGCGGTAGCACTGGCTAAACCCTCCTCAGAGGTGGTTCTTCTGCCCTGACCAGTGTGGCTCAGCTGGGTGTTGTTCCATCAAGGGAAAGGTCGCCAGTCTGATTCCTGGTCGGGGCACATGCCTGGGTTGCAAGTTCAGTCCTAGTTGGGGCACATTCAAGAGGCAACCAATCGATGTTTCTCTCTCACAGCGATGTTTCTCTTCCTCTTTTTCTCTCTCCCTTTCCCTCTCTCTACAAATAAATAAACAAAAGCTTTTTTTTAAAAAAGAAGAGAAATAGCTCTCCTGAGATTCTCAGAAGAGAATTTTGACCCCTAGAAATAAATAAATAATATAAACAGAAAGAATTTCAAATAAAAGGTGAACTGGGGGTCATGTGGGGGTCCCATGGGTCACAAGGTCATTCGGGGTCATTACTATTCACATAGGAGTCACGTGGGAATCATGGGATAGTCTCAGCTCATGGGGGACTCGTGCGGCAGTCACCTGTGGGTCACATGGGAGTCTACTGCTCAGTGGATTTTTTCAAAGTGGATACACCAGTATAGTCAGCATGAAGTCTTCTCTGTTCTTTTTAACATAATTTTTAAAAAATTTTGATTTTAGAGAGACAGAGGAAAGGAGAGAGAGAAACATTGATTTGTTGTTCCATTTACTTATGCATTCATTGGTTGTTTCTTGTATGTGCTCTGACTGGGGATGGAACCCACAACCTTGGCTTGTCAAGAGGACACTCTTAACCAACTGAACCACAGATCTGACTCTAAAGAGCACTGAAGAGTAATTTGTCTTTAGTCTCTCTTTTTTTAAAAAGATTCTATCCACCTATTTTTTTTTTAGAGAGAGGGGAAGGGAGGGAGAAAGAGGAGAGAAACATCAATGTGTGGTTGCCTCTTGCATGCCCCCCACTGGGGACCTGGCCCACAACCCAGGCATGTGCCCAGACTGGGAATCGAATCAGTGACCCTTTGGTTCACAGGCTGGCACCCAATCCACTGAGCCACACCAGCCAGGGCTGCCTTTAGTCTCTTAAAGGAGCAGCAAAAAGGGAAATTGCATGGTACTCACTCCTTAAAGACCTATCCTCATAGAAGCTTCTGAAACCCAAACCTCTCTCCTTTCTTCCCTTTCTTTCATTCCTTTCACAAATAGTGTATTTACTGAGCACCTACCATATTAGGCGCTGAGTGGGTAAAGATCAACAAGGTATACTGAGTTCCGCTTTCAGGGTACTTATGGTCTCACATGGGAGACAAATGAAACCTGATAAGCAAACCGGAAATATGAATTGTGATGGATGCTCTGAGAGGACCAACTGGGAGCTCTGCTGCATGAAGCCAGAGGAGGACCAACCAACCAGGAGAGGAGGAAAAAGCAGCTTAGGCAAAGGTGTAAATAAGAAAAACAAAGGCCCTTGACTCAGGGAGGGATCTTTCCTTTCTCCGACTTCAGTGGCCTCTCTTCAGCCTCCTCCTCCCACCTTTAGGATCTCTTCTTTGCTGCCAGAAGCTTTCTACCCTGTCTGCCTCCACTTATAATAGAGCAACCTACCACTTTCTTTCTTGCGGCCTAAGAAAGGTTCACTAACACAAAGCCTAGTGAGGTAGAAAAGAGGAATGTGAAAGAATGTGAACTTGCACTTCGATTTTTTTTCTGTCCCAGAAGTGTTTGAGGAGGATTTATCCACTTTCACTTTGCAATCAGCCCTCAGTTCATCTTCAGTCGGAGGTGTCTCGGAACTAGGTCTGCAGGAAGCGTCTGAGTTGTCTCCTTTCTCTGGTTCCTCACAGTGAGCACTGGGAGGATCACAGAGGAGCTCTGTTCAGGAGCTTAGAGGGTCAGAATCAAGAAGTCTCATCGGTGGTGTTACCAGCCACACTGCTTTGTTCCCAAGGTAACACTGTCATTGATACCCCTGGCATTGAAGGGAGGGGGCCGCAAAGTCTGCGTCCCAAAGGGGTTGGCTGTGAACCATTCAAATTCTCACCTAGTCCTGATGACTTGAACAGAAATATTGCAATTGCAGAGAGACCTGAGGATTCAAGAGTGGTCGTGGGCTGTCATCTGGCGCTCTTCCTGCCCACGTTAGTGTGGGATCTCCGTGCATGTCCTTCAACTTGCCTCTTCTTTCCCTTTTCCACCTCCACCCACCCACCCACCAGCCCAAACTCAGATCCTCTTTCAGTTCTCCGCTGATCTGTCTGACCTCTTCCCTGCGGGACTCCTTCAGTCAGGTTCCCTGACAGGTGCCTGAACTGGGGAGAATGTTGGCAGGTGAGCCCTTATAACAAAATAATCAGATCTTCCAAAAGCCCAGCTTTACAACCCTTTACACATCTCTGGTATTATGTGACGGAGCATCTCATTCTGTTAAATTGTACATGTTCTGAAGAAGGTAAATTAAAACCAATAAGCAAAAAACTATGCTGCTATACTTGGATTCAAGTTAAAGCTTCAAAGTTGAATCTTGGTAAACAAATCTTTGTTATGTCTTCTCCGGGCCCCCAGCCTTGAAATTCTCTCAGATCCATGTCATCATCATCATCAGCACCACCACTGTCACCTAACATTTACCGAGACCCTACCATGAGCTGCGGCCCAGACAAAGTGCTTTACATGCATTTCTTCCTCCTGGTGCAGCTAAGGTGGGACTGCTAAGCCTGAACCAGGATAATGGTTCGGTGGGTCAGTCTCCAGGGCTCTGTTGTATATGAGGCAGACTCTCAGATCAGCACTGGAACCAACAGGGAGAACCCAGGGACTGGGGATAAAGTTTAGATAGGTTGCTCTCTGACAGTTGGGACATGGTTGGGACAGTTCTCTGTGCTCATTTAATAACAATGGAGGGGGATACTAGGTTAGGATAAGGGAATTCTGTGCTCAGGAAAGCTTTGAAATCAGAAATCAGAACTGAGCTTTATGACCTTATATATTGTGAGCTACTGACTTATTCATGGCTGAGATTTGCATCAGTATAATCTAGAGGACGGGGGAAAGAAGTGGGTGGGGGTACACCAGAAACAAAAGTGGCTGTAAGTCAATATTTTTGAAGCTGAGTAATGAACAAATGGAGGTTCATTATATTCTTCTCTTTACCTGTCTATGTGATGGAAAATTTACATAATTGAAAGTTAAATATATACACTGTATGCTTTTTTTCCCCATTTTCTTGTGCTTTCTTTTTCTTGCTTGGTTATTGCTTCTGAAGTAAGGTGCCTTTATTTATTTACTTTTTAAATGTCAGCCTATTTTAGCTGTGGTAAGGACAAAGCAAGTCAAATGGGTTTCGTGTGCATTTGGACCAGTGAGAAAAGGGCCCCCAGGATCCAGGGGCAGCGGTGGTAGAAGGGATAATTGTGGGAGAACCCCAAGAAGGCAAATTTTCTGGGATAGGGGATCCAGACCTCTTTGTATAGCTGTCCTGGCTCCCTCCACTATACTGCTGTCCCTCCTCAAAGTTGTTCCCCTATAAAATTGTCCCTTCATACATAGAGGAGATTGCATTTGATTTCAGGGGTAATTCTCCAACGTTCAAGTCCTGCCTTTCCCACATCTCCTGCCTCAGTCTGCTCCCAGACCTGTCTCAGGCTGACAGCCTCTCTGTCTGGTTCTCTCTGCCCACCTGCAGACTAATATGCCCCATGTGGAAGCTCCTTCCAGCTGGAAGTCCCCCTTGGATTTTCCCCTGGAGCCTCCTGAGCGACCTGCCCTGCCCTGGAGGGCTATCCAGATTCCAGACCTCCTCCCACCCTAAGCTGGTCCCATGCGGAAATCTTCTGTTTGCCCTTCCAGAGATGCTGTCCTTTTCTGTCCTGTCTGGACCTTGGGAAACAACCCATACTGACTGCATCTTACCCTCTGGCTTCTGTTTGTTTGGCCAACAGGCGATGTAAGAAGATTAGAGGGCAGAAGGAGAGTGATTTAGGGTATAAATCCTTCCAGGTCCCTCCCTGTTGTGTTACTGGGAAAGCGCTGAGTCCCCTCCTGAAGGCCATAGGTTTGTCAATGGCCCTCCAACACAGCCACTGCTGTCTCTGGTAGCCACTCCCTCCCCTCGGGCCTGCAGGCCCAGGAATGGTTGGCTCCCCGCCATTGCTGGCCCATGGTATGCATTCTCCCTGCTGTCTTTCTAAATCCTGCCCACACCTTTGCAAGCAGGCCTTTAATTAAACCGTCCTCAAAGGAATCCAGTTTACATGGGCCAGGACCCTGCTTGATACAGGACCATGCTGTGGCCAAGAGAGCCCTGGTTAGTATACATACATTTTTGTGTTTTGTTTGTCTTACAAAGCACAAAGCTTCTTGAAGGCGGGGCCCATCTCTTACCTGGCCCTGATCACCTCTTCCACAAATGGCATTTTGGGGAGGCAAGGGGAATCAAATGAGAAATTGCTTCAGATGATGTAAATGTCTGGGAAATGACAGCAACCATACAAAGAAAATCATAGACTTGAAGGAATGGTCGAGATGGGATCTGGACAAAGGCGAGTTAAAGGGAAAAGAAGCTGCATAAAGTCTATAAAATTAAGTGTGGTGAATGCTATTGATCAAATAGTTCCTAAGCAAAGAAATCATGGGAAAGATAGCATTGTCAGCACAAAAGGCTGATGCATCTTCCGAACTGGGAAAAACATGCAGCAACTATATAAAGTATCTTCTTACAACCAAAGTGAATACTACTTTTGTCTGTTTGGATAAAGGTTTCTGGTTCAGATACTATTGTTAGTAAATGAGACACTGTCATTGTGCTTAGGCTCTGGGGTTAGACTACCTGTAAGAGAAGCTGTATTGATTATCTATGATTGCTGCATAATAAGCCCCAAACTTAGCAGCTTAGGACAACTATAAACATTTATCACCTCACATGGGTCAGAAATTCAGGAACAGTTTAGCGTTCTATGCAGTGGCTCATGAGATTGTACTCAAGGTGTTGACTGGGGTTGTTGTCACCTGAAGGCTTAACTGGGACTGTTGGATCTGCTCCAAGGTAGCTCCCTCATGTCACTGGCTATTTGGTGCTGGCTGTTGGCAGAGGACTTCAGTTCCTTACTATATGACCCCTCTGAAGGGCTGCTTGAGATTCCTCACAACATAGCAGTTTATTTTCCGCAGAGCGAGTGAAACAACTAAGACAGAAGCCACAATATCTTCTATCTTCTCACCTTGGGAGTCACCCTCTATCGTTTCTGTAATATCTTATTGCTTATGCATATCAGCCCTAATCAATAAAGAAGGGGTGTGAACACCAGGAGGCAAGAATTTTGGTGTGTCATCTTCGAGGAAGCCACCACAACCTCTTTGTTCTTCACGTTGCCTTCTATCGGGGACACACAATTTCAATTTGCCTCTCTGCTGATGATGTTCACTTCGATCACTTGGTCACAGTGGTATCTACCAGCCTTCTCCTCTGTGGAGTTACTCTTTGTTTCACAAATCATTAACTATTTTGGGAGGTGAAACAATGAGGCTTTTTGACACATCTTCATTACTCTTTGGGCAAAGAATGTTGTCCAAAGAAATGTCGTGTTTGGGCAAAAAATGTTGTAGGCTCATGTTGTACTTTCCTTGTCCCAGCCCTGGAAGCAGCCATTTCCCCAAGAACACTGATTCTTTTCAGTGGAGAATGGAATTTAGAGGCTAAGATCTGGATGGGAACTGTACTCATTGTTACTGGGTAGTGCTGCTCCAAGGTCCTCTCAGTGGACAGAGCGAGGGAATGTGTGTACGTATGTTTGTATGTGTACATGTAACCAGTCTCCCGTGGGAGCTTCTTCCTCCACACAGATGTCCTCATCACACCACTTGGGCTTTAGCAGCCCACATCAGGCCTCCTCTCTGCATGGACATCAGTCTTGTTCTGCCCTGTATAATGGGTTTAAGACGAAATTGTTCAGGAAAGAGAAGGTGCAAACTGAGCCCATCTTGATGATACTTGCAAACTATGTGAAATTTAGACCTATTAAGTTGCTTACATTTATTGAGTACTTACTATGTGCCAGGTAATGTTCTAAGAATTTTCTATGAATTCTCAGAGCCGCCTAATGAGATAGGAACTGTTACGATCCCCATTTTGCTGATGAGGCATAAGGAGGTTAAGTAACTTGCCCAAGGTCACGCTGTTGCTAATGAGATAGAGCAGAACTGTTTTATTGAACTTCTCAAATATCCTTAGGTATCCTGTGTCCTTCTGCTGCAGGCCTGGAGCACAGATACTGCTAAATGTCCTCTGGGGACAAATTGCCTCCACTGAGAACCACTGGTCTACAACAACATTAATTTAATTTAAGGAAAACTACTTTTTGATTGTGTTGCTAATGAATGAAAGAAAAGGGATAAACGTAATCCAGAAGAGCAGAAAATGCAAAAATCCCATTTGTGTGGCAGAGATGTCCAGTTGTCTATTCCAGCACCCATCAGGAGGGGATTTCCTCAGCCTTTCTTCTCCAGCTCTATACCTGACCTACTTTTGCATCCGTACACGCTTCCTTCTTCTCTCACCGGTTGCCAATCCTTCCAGCTGGACTCCTTCTGTCTCATCTTCTCAGGACCTGGCGTCATCATTACCCCTTGTCTCTTTTATCTTCAACCTTTCTCTGTCTAGTGGAACCTTTACAACAGCATTTAAATATGCTCAAGTCTCTTACTTCTTTTCACTCCCCAAGATTTTGCTTTGGAAAATTTCAAACCCTCAGAAGAGTTGCAAGAAGGGTACAATGAATACCCATAACATTTCACCTAGATCCACCAGTTATAACATTTTGCCATATTTGCTTCAGTTCTCTCTCTTTTTCCCTTCCCTCTCTGTTTTTCCACAAACACACACTTTTTTCCACCCTAAACCATTTGAGAGGTAGTTGCAAGCAATGTAACATTTCACCCTAAGCACTTCAGCATGTATCTCCTAACAACAAGGGCATTCTCTAGTTCTCTTAGCCTCACAATCAAATTACCACAGTAGGGAATGTAACACTGGTATAACGCTATTATCACATATACAGTCCATGTTGAGTTTTCCTCAGATTGTCCCACTAATATCTTTTATAGCTGTTTTGTCTTCTGTGTGTCAGTGTATGTGGGTGCTGTTCCAGTGCCCAATCAGAGATCAGTCAGTGCATTTGGTTGTCATGCTTCTTCAGTTTCCTTTGAACTACAGTCTCCCTGCTTTCAAACACAGTGATGAGCACTTTCAACACCCTTAACTTCTACCTCTAACTGCTATGCTCTTTCTCTTCTCCTTCCCTTGACAGATGCATCTTTTGTAAGAAGACACTCAACAGTCTTCATTCCCTCACCTTCCACTTGTAACTCACTGTCGTATGGCATCTGACTCCCACCATGAGCTGCACTTGCCAGATTCTCCTCCTGTCTCTCTGGTCACTTCTTCTTGGGCTCCTTTGCTGGCGCCTCTTCTGCTCATCCTGTATATGTTAAGGTTCTTCAGGATTCTGTCTTAGACCTGCTGCTCTTTACACTGCTCGTACTTTACCTGGGTGATTTCTTCCTTTTCTGGGGGCTTCAGTTACCACCTATATGCTGAAGATTTATATCTGCAGCCAGGCCTTTTTCTCTAGCTTCAGTTCTAAATGTCCAACTGCCTCAATGTCTAAACCCATGTGGAAGAAGTCTCCCAAATACCTTGAAGCAATATGTCCGAGAAAGAACTGATTATCCTCCCACAACCTGTTCCTTCTATTGCATTCCCTGTCTCAAAAAATGGCACTTCTCATTCATCCTGTTTCCTGAGCCAGATACCTAGAAGTCATCTTTGACACATCCCTTTGACATCATCCATGACATATCTAATCAATCACCAAGTCCTACAGATTCTATCTCCTCAGTGTCTTTGGAATCTACTTCCTGTTCTTATCATCTCCTTCATCAGACTTCCAACATCTCTCCCAGGAAGATCAGAAAGTTCATAATCCTTTTTCTCAGCCTCCAGCCACAAGTAATTTTCTAAAAGTAGAAGTCTGACCATGCTGTAGCCCTGCTTAACATTTTTCAATAGTTTCTTACAGCCCTCGGGATGAAATCCAAATTCCTTAATGTAGCCTATAAACTGGGGTGAAAGTCAAGATATTTAATAGCTGGAACCCTGGCTGGTGTGGCTTAGTGGATTGAGTGACAGCCTGCAAACCAAAGGGTCACTGGTTCGATTCCCAGTCAGGGCACATGCTTGGGGGGTGTGCAAGAGGCAACCACACACTGATGTTTCTCTCCCTCTCTTTCTCCCTTCCTTCCCCTCTGTCTAAAAATAAATAAATACAATATTTTTAAGAAGGCTAAGGTAAAACTTAACAATATCATTAAAAAAAGAGAGAGAATGATTAAAAAAAAAGATATTTAACAGCTGGTAAAGCACGGGCACTGACCCCAGGTAGAAAGGGTGTCAGCTGATTAACCTGACCAGCAGATACTGGCTAAATAGTGGCTTGCCATTAGAGCCCCATGCTATTGTCCTCTGCGGTCTCATCTAGTGCCACTATTCCCCTAAAGCCACACTAGCCTTGTTTTAATTCCCAGAATGCATCATCAAAAAGGCAGTTACCTTCGCCTGGAACAACCTTTCCGGCAGCCCTACTGTCACCCCATCCCATCCCCACTCTGCAGATCTATCCTGAAGGGGACTGAATGCTCTACCCAGATAAGGATGGCCTTGGCCTGTGTCAGTGGGATCATCTGCAGAGGGAACCTAATCTGGAGGGATCACAGTTCATTGTTAATTATGACTTCTTCCACTTTGGCACAAGAACACAGTGCCCCAATGAGGTCAGCAAACTCTTAGAAGTAGGGATCTGAATTTTGACCTTTAAAAAAATATTTTTAGATAGAAAGAGAGCAGAAAGGAGGGAAAGAAGGAAGGGAGGGAAGGAGAGAGGGAGAGAGAGAACCATTGATTTGTTGTTCCATTTACTTATGCATTCATTGATTAATTTTTTTTTAAGATTTTTATTTATTTATCTTTAGAGGGGAAGGGTAGGAGAGGGGGAGAGGGAGAGAAACATCAATGTACGGTTGCCTCTTGTGTGTCCCATGCTGGGAACTAGCCTGCAACCCAGGCATGTGCCCTGACTGGGAATCGAACCACGATCCTTTGCTTCGCAGGCCCGTGCTCAATCCACTGAGCTACACCAGCCAGGGCTTTCATTGATTAATTTTTGTATGTGCCCTGACCCAGGATCAAACCCACAACCTTGGCGTGTTGGGACAACACTCTAACCAACTGGGCTACCTGTCCAGGGTGACTCTTGACCTTTTATGAGGGCAAAGAAGTGAGAAGAGGAGGAAAAATTCTTTATTTAGCCCTCAACTAAAACAGTATCTTTCTTGCCAACTGAAATACAAATAACTTTTCTTACCTCCACTGGGCCACTTTACCCTGATGTTGAGCCTATCAGATATTCAAATAGTTCATGGCTTTTTAAATCAGTTAATCCCTTTGCTTCCATTCAGCTCTGAGCTTTGATTAGCCTTTTTTCTGTAATGTGGGGACAAGGAACAGGGAAGAGTATTTTTTTGGAAGGCATGTTTGGCATGTGGGGGGACTCTGGGTAGCCAGAGCTCAGCAAGAAGGCACTGGGCATTTAAACTCCAAGGCAGTTGTCTCAAATCTGGCTGCAGATTAGAACTATGGCACCTGGGGCTCTTTTAAAGTTACCATTGCCAAGGGTCTACTACACATCCTTTAGTCAGAATACTTGACGGGTAGAGCTTGGGCACAAATACTGTTCATAAAGCTCCTGAAATGACTGTCATGTGTAATCAGAGTTGAGTACCCCACCAGGTACGGGAGAAGGAATGCCATGGAATGAGAAAACAGTGCAGGTATATGTGGAAAATTTCTGACTCCAGCTTGCTGTGTGTTATAAGCACACACTGCAGAGAGTCGGGGTAGAAGAGCAGAGTCGTGTGCTCAAAGAAGGGCATGACTCTCGTGGGTCGGGTGTTGCCTAGAGAAGGTTAAATGTATAGACTGGCAAAAAGTAGAATAGAAAGCCTGTCAATGCCAAGTGTGATGGAAGTGCAGATCGTTGTGGTCTTTCTGTACTGCAGTTTGACACTACGCAGTTCAGGTAAGTATCTTTAATAGCCTATGAACCAGTAAGTATGATTTTAGATATGTATTCTCAAAGACAGTGTCACTTGGGGGCATGTAGGAGATTGATCACTGCAGTGTTATTGGGAGTGACTGGGAACAGAAGGCTTTGCTGGGAGAGTAGATAGGTGGAATGTAGGGGAGACACACCATCAGACCATTATTTGGCAGTTAGAAGCAACAGGTTAAATATACACATAGCAATACGAGTGGATCTTAAAACCATAGTTACTGAATACGAAAAGTATGAAACATAATGAGACATGTAAAACAATATTAAATTTGTGAATAAAAATGTAGCACACAAAACAGTGTTTATTTTGCAAGAACCATACAGATAAAAAGATAAATGTTGCCTATGGGGGAGGGAAAAGGGAGCAAGACATGATGCTAAAAGGAAACGTATAACTAGATAACTATTTTTTATTTTTATTATTTTTTAAAATTTATTTACTTTTAGAGAGAGGGGAAGGGAAGGAGATAGAGAGAGAGAGAAATATCAACGTGTGAGAGACACATTGATCGGGTGCCTCTCACCTGCCCTCATCTCGGGACCTGGCCCGCAACCCAGGCATGTGCCCTGACTGGGAATCGAACCTGCAACCTTTTGGTTCACAGGCCAGCACTCAATCCACTGAGCCACAGTGAGCCAGGTAGATAACAATTTCTTAAAAAGTAAGATTTAAATCAGACCTTGAAAGATGAGTAGGAAAGAGGGGGAAATAGAAGGCTTCTGAAATGGCAAAATCCTCCCACAGGCTAGGACCAGGAGGTAAACGTGTGTGGAGCAGGTGGGGGAGGAGAAAGGTCTGATTGGAGCAGTATGTTAAAGCAAAGTAGGGATTAAGGCTGGAGGGAGAGAGAGAGGATTGGATAAGATTTGGAAAGCCTGCAAAGTCCGGCAAAGGAATTTAAACGTTGATACAGTAAATAAGAGAACCGTAAAAGGACTGAGTGAGGAAGAAGGTGATGAAAGGGAAGTCAGAAGAGGTGGGTGGAGAGAGCCTGAAGTCAGAGAACTGGATTGGAGGTGGATACTTGAGTAAACTGAACAAAACAGATGAAGGTAGGTAGCCTGGAACAGGCAAGCATTGGAGCTGGAGGGTGAAAGACACATTTTGATCGATTACTAGCTGAATACCTACATTAATAGGCAAGGCTAAGTCGGAGTACTCTGATATCTTAAACCAGGAAGTTAGGGGAAGAAATTAAGTCCAGTACTAGCTGTGGTTTCTTATGCTGAAAATGAAGTTTTCCAGTGAAGTGGAGCTTTAAAGGTTCTAATAATTCAGTAATCTCTTTGAGCAAGCACCCCAAACGGGCTCATAGGTGTACTCATTTTAGAGTTGGCAGAGATCTTTGTTTTACAGATGACAAGAGGACCAAAGATGTTTGGTTAATTTCCCAAAGTCAACCAATTAAGTGGAGAAAATAATGGGCTAGAGCCAGGCCTCTTATCTTCTAGTCCAAGGAACTTTCCTAATTACCGGTACATTGGATCTGAGGAGCTTGAGAATCAATGCAACTCACATTTGGACTTCTGCGTTTGCCTGACCATGAGAGGTCAATTTTCAAGAATTAGGATCTACCCTTTCTGTACCCAGCCTCTGCCAGCTCAGTTTCAATCCGTGTGCATATGAACTGTCTATCTCGTTGGGCTTCTAAACAAAACTGGTGTTTGCTTTACTAATCCTTACCTCTGCATGACTGGGCAAAGTGAGGACTGTCACTGACTGCCAGGCTTTCAGGCAATATTTTCATAGTCCTCTCTAGATAAAGAAGTAAAACAAATGACTTCTAAAAAAGAATAGAATCTTAGAGTTTAAAAGATCTTAACCTCCCACCCAAGAGGAACTCCCCTAAACAATGCCCCTGACAGATGGTCATCCTATCTCTAACTGTTTTCAGGAATGGTGCAGGCCATTCCTTTGCCAGATCTGATTACTAGAAAACTCCAAGTCTGAGTCCTATGTCACTTCAGTGTGATTCAGTGAAAATAGCACAGTGCACTCAAGCAGACTTGAGTTCGATTCTTAACTATTTAATTTGCTGCACGACTTGAGCAAGTTATTTATCTAATATTAGTGTCATTCACTTCACCTGTACATTGGGGTAATGCCTGTTTTACAGAGTTACTAGGAGTATTGGAGATTATTAATGTAAAATGCCTAGTACAGTGCCTGGCACAAAGCGTTAATAAAACAATAGCTGTTATACTCATCATCGTAATTATTATCCTATCCATTGGTTCTAGTTTGCCCTGTGGTGTTGTGTACATACACCTTTTAATACTTTAAAATGCTTGAATCTAGTTGTCATGTTATTCCTAAGTGTTCTTTTTTCAGAGCAAGCATCCACCAATATTTTCTCTCTTGCTTATCCTGCCCTTGACTATGTTCCTGGATGTGATGATGTTTGTAGAACATAGTGCCCGTAAATTAACAAAGTACTCCATGTATGGCCTGAGTGTTCCGAGACAGAGTAAGACCTTAAGTCTCCATTCCCCAGACAACACTCTTCAAGCTTCCTAGGCCTCCTTTAGCTCTTTAGGCAACTGTGTCACATACTGACTTAGTCCTATGAAAACCTCCAGGTAGTTTTCATATGAATGAGTTTTAATTCTTCCCTGTTTTGTACTTGGTAGAACTATTTTTTAAGAGAAAACTTTTTATTACCTGAAAGCCTATTATATATTAGCTATTGTGCTGATTCTGTGGACATAGGGAAGAAGACAAGGACAAAGTATTACCATACTAGAAATGTAGATTCCACAAAACTGAGTCTATTCTTTCACTAACGAATCCCCACTTCCTGGGATGATGTCTACGCACAGTTATGTGCTTATTGTTGGTGAATTAACAAATAATTTACACTGGAATTTCTTCTTATAAGTAAAAAGGTATTTCCCCAACTGACATTTTAAAAGTTCAGATATTTTGTACAAGCCTCACTTTTTTATTCCAAATAATTTTCCCCCCATTACCATTAAGCCTATCACTTTTGGCTCAACTATAGTGTTTTTTTTTCCACCTAGGGTAGACCCAATTTCCAAAATAAATTTGTATTGTCCTTTTTGAAACCAAACTAAATACATGCTTTATTTGCCGGATGGCCATTATATTCCATGGTTGGTATGTACTTATATGACCTTTACTGCACAGCTTACCACACATCTCAGGGTTAGCAGTGCCAACTTTGTGAATGCTAAACACCCAGAAGTTTTTGGAACCAAGTTTTATTAGGCCCTGACTTGGGGGCAGGCATCTCCAACTTTTCCAGGACTCTGGGCCACACTGGAGGAAGAGTTGTCTTGAGCCACACATTAAATACATTGCAACACTAATCACAAAAATATCTCATAATGTTTTAAGTAACTTTATGATTTTGAGTTGGGCCACATTCATTGCCATCCTGAGCCCCAGGTGGAACACTCCTTCCAGGGGAAAAATGAGGTCTTTGGGAAAAGTGTGGGGTGATGGCTTAAGGCCTTAAAAGTCTGCTTTGGTCTATAAAGTGCCTCTAGGTCAAACTCATCCCACAGACATCAGACATATATGGAATTTGTAGGTATCCAGTTCTCTAAAACCACATAGGAACTCTGAGTCCTCTCACAGTTTTTTTTCCAGTATATGGGCTACACGTGAGGCAATCCCATCGCCATCTTGATATCAAATGCCCAGTAAGCGCCACTGGCGTCGCTCGTAACCAGGGAGACACACGTGACCCCCCTCGCTCCCCGCCCGCCTGCCCTTCCCTTTTCCAGCCTGTGGAGGCTGTAAACTACGATTCCCATCAGCTGATTTTTCTCTGCTTAAAGGCGAGATGTCTAGATTTGGCTTGCCGGCATCCGAGCCCCCGTCGCAGTGAACCGCGGGAACTGCAGTTCACGAGGTGGCCTCACGGTTTGCTACGCGAAGCTCTAGAACTACAAATCCAGTGAGCCAGAGGGCTCACGCATGCGCGCCGAACAGCCGGTCCTCCCTGGCCCCCCTGCGGGTGCTTGAGAGGTAAGAGAGGGCGGAGGGAAGGAAGAGGAGGCGGGATCCGAGCGCTGCGTTGGCTGCGGTCTGGCACCAAGGGGGCGGCCCCGGCGGAGTGCAGACCCAGTGGCCCTTGGCGATTATGGACCCCGCCGAGGCGGTGCTGCAGGAAAAAGCGCTCAAGTTTATGGTGAGGAGAAGGTGCAGGATGGGAAACGGTGGAGGCTGTGGCGTTGGCGGCGTCGCTGAGGCTGGGGCCTGGGCCGCCGGTCCGCTGGAGGAGGGTACAGAGGGACTCTGGGCCGAGGCCGGCAGCGGGGGCTGCTGAAGGGACGGGACGGGAGCTCTAGGGAGGCGGGAGGTGGTTGCGGAGAGGACCCGGGGGTGGGGGCAGCAGCTCCGCCATCTTGTGGATGAGAGACCAAGTGACAGCGGGAGCTTAATCAGGGAGGGGGCTCTGGGCGGCGCGCGGGGCCCTGGAGGGAAAGGGGCGTGGGGACAGTTACTGAAGAGCGGAGGGAGCCTGGAGGGCAGACGCGGTGAGGCTGCTGGCAGGGCCTTCCCAGTGTCAGGCTTACGGGTAAGGCCCGGGAGAAGAGGTGCATTGAGGAGAGGGATCACCGGGTAGTGGGAGGAAAGATGTTAGAGGGGAGGGGGACATGCAGGGCTGGATGCAGATGGATCTAAGGGTTAAGGACAGCCAGGGCTGGTGGGAGACTTAAGAGTTTTGTAGAATGAGGGGGGTTGAGATAGCCGTTGCCTTCAGGTCCCACTTGGCCAAACTAATGTTGACAAACTCTGGGAAGAAAGAGGCCTTACTTAGGAAGATAAGCACTGGGGATGGAGACCTAGGGCTCTGGTGACAGCATTCTTTGGGAAAGGAAGAGGGTGTTGACTATGAGCCAGCATTACAAATGTCAGAAAAGGGGACACATACTCTTCTTTGAAAGGTATTGTAGTGAAGACTAGGTTGAACTGGTCAGGAAAACCTGGGCACACGAGATTGGGGACAAAATTAACATCTAACAGGGTAAAACAAAACAAAAGTTAGTGCTAAATTGTAGAGATAGTAAAATGTAAGGGCCAGGTCCTGTATCACTTTCTGGGAAAGGAAAGGCCATGGAGATAAGAATCGCCAGTGAGAAGTGATAAGATCAGTGGAGAAATTCAGGAGATAAAAGGGGGAATGTGAGTAATGGGAGATGTCAGGATTGATTGTTGCTTATCAGTTTTAGGTTGAAGCACAGTATGGATTTGCATTGAATTTTGTGGGTGGGTTTAAATCTTTTTAAGCCCAGTTTGTTAACTTTATGTCATGCTTTTCTTCTGTGCTTCTGTTTGGCAATTTTGTATAGTCTGATATTTGATGCTTTTAATCTGATGCTTCTTGTATATCCTAGGTGTAAAACCAGACTTTGTGGTCACAGCTAAAGAACGATGGGATGCGTAGACTTCCATCTTACCAGGTGGCCTTAGGGACATTGATATTTGTTGTCAGGTCTTGCTTTTTCAAAAGTATTTGTAACCTGTCACTCCAGATTTTATTTCTTTGTTATTTGTTATTTTGTGTCTTTGCCTGAAATACCAAAACAAATCTAAAAAAATATGAACCCTAACTGAATTGAGGCTATAATTGAGGCCCTCTTTACAAGAATACGTTTTTTAGAGACTGGTCAAATTTACCAAAACTTTATTTATTTTGTATTAGTGCTTTCAAAAACACCTAACTGAAGTTTGAGTGTATCATTAATGTAATTCCATGTTGAAGAAAGTTCTTAAATTTCTTCCCAATGTTGAAATTCTGAGAGAGAAGACTTTGAAATTTTTTTGGACTTTAGAAGTAAGAGGAGCCCCAGTCAGTGTGGCTCAGTTGGGTGGAATGTTGTCCTGTGCACTGAAAGGTCACTGGTTGGATTCCCATTCAGGGCACATGCCTAGATTGCAGGTTTGATTCCCAGTCAGTGCATGTGCAGGAGGCAAATGATTGATGTTTCTCTCTCTCCCCAACTCCCCTCTCTATCAAATGAGAATAAAAAAATAAACCTTAAAAAATTGAAGTAAGAGGAAGTCAAGAGAAGTGGCAGCTGCTTATTTTATTTTCTTGCTTAGAGGTTGACTTAATCCTAACCTTGACACTTGTGTCAGATTTATGGAGTAGTGTGATTTACAGATCATAAAGAAACATTATGAGATCATCTTTGCTTCCCATCAGACCCCAGCCTGGGAACATCCTTAACTACTTGATTTCTGCTTTGTACCAGTGAGTTATGTTTCGATGACGGTCTCCTGATTGAGTTAAAGTGGACCTGGAGATGACCGTGTAGTAGTTTGCAGCTTTTAGAGCATCACATATTATTAGATGTTGAGTCAGTTACTATAGGGAGAAGCCAATTTTTTCTTCAATTTTAGTTTTATTTTTGACTTTGCCTGCAGTTATGCCTGCTATTTGAGAAAAGACCAACCGGAGGAGGGTCACCAAGTATGACACCTTAATAACGGAAGCAGAGAATGGAGAGTTAGAGATTTGGTATTCTTTTTCAGCTCAGTCAGTCTTATTATGAATCTGAGTAAGTCACAACTTGCCTATGGCTCCATTTACCCTGTCATACTATGTGTCTGCTTACTCAGAGTCAATTTTGAGATAGGAAGATATTTTATTCGTCTTTGCACCAAGTGATTAGTGCACAGTACACCTGGAAGGGCTGTCCTTTTAATCAAATTGAAAATTTTGTATAGTATTTGGCTTTGTTTTTTCCTTTTCTTCAGTTGTAATTTATGAATGACACTTTTTGTATGGAAGTCCTGATTTCCGTTGTTTAAGAAAATGTAATTTGTTTAAAATGCCAACATGAAATGGATATTCTTTTTTATGAATTTTGCTCATTACCACATTAATGTAGTGCTTCAATTAGGAATTTTACAATAAAATCTTAATGAGACTGCTAATTCAGAATCGATCATAATTCACACATGGTCTAGACTTAAGTTTACCCTTAGATACTTGTGAAACATGGTTTAACTTCTAGAAATAAATGATATTAAAGTAGTAGTTTACATTAAAGAACCTATATGCTAATATCTCTCATTCAGCTTTAACAGGTCCTTAAGGACCTTTCCTAATACTTCCTTGGTCAGCAAAATTATAATTCCTCAAGAAGATAAACGGGAACTGGAAGAGGCCTGGATAAGAGAAATGAAAATGACTGAGGGAATGTAGGTACCGTTTTATAAGGGTATATATATTTTAAAAGAATATACATGAGGGATAAATAAGTTGAGGGATGATTTTTTTTTTTTTTTTTTTTAGTTTGTGTTCTTAAGGGAATGAATTTTTAAGTTTAAGAAAAGTGAACAGGATAAGCGAGTTTCAGAATCTTAGAACTGGGGAAACATTTGAAACTTGAATGATATAATTTTGGGGTATATAAAAGAATTTTTAATACATTTGATAAGGAGACAGTATAAAAGGTAACTTGCTGTATAACACACCACTCCAAAACTTAGTAGCTTCAAATCTGTGGTTAACTGATGGGTTTTCTTCTTCAGTTGGTGTTGTCTGGGGTGCCAGCATGGCTGGAATGTTCAAAATGCCCACACTAACATGACTGGCCCCTGGGTGAGAGTTCCGCTGGCTCTAAAGGCCTTCTTTATGTGGGTCTCCTCTCTGCACATTGCCTTTGGATTTCCTTAAAGCGTGGTGCATGAGTTCTAAGAAGGAGCATTCCAGGAGACAGGAGAAACCAATGAGCCAGTTTTCTCTTAAGTCCTAGGTTTGGAAGTCCAAGAATGTCCCTATTGGTCAGAGTAAAGAGAAGTAATCTCTGCCTGTAGACATGAAGAGTGACATGCGTAAACAGAAATTGCTGGGGGAGGGGGGATGCTCTTTTGAGACTGATTACCATAGGTGCTATTCTAGTTGGTTGTTCAGGCTAAAAATATTGGGTTGGCCAAAAAATTCGTTTTGGTTTTTCCCTCAGATGATTCTAGTGGTGCTTAATTGTCTTTAGCTTCATTCGAAACAATTTAGATTGTATTGTGACAGCTGTCACTTCAGTGAGCATTTAAAAAAAAATATCAAAATTGGTCAATTTTTGTGCAGTCATTTTAATATTGAAGATGGAAAAATATGTAGCATTTTTGGTGTATTATGCTTTATTATTTTTAAAAAGGTAAAAATGCAGCTAAAACACACAAAAAATATTGTGCAATGTATGAAGAAAGGTGCTGTGACTGATCAAATGTGTCAAAAGTGGTTTGTGGAGTTTCTTTGTGCTATTGACATTTTGGCCAAATAATTCTTTGCTCTCAGGATGTCTTATGCATTGGAAGATGTTTAGCAGCACCCCTGGTCTCTATGCAGTAGAAACTAATAGTGGGATATAGTCAACATAGTCAAAATATCCAAATCAATAAAGTTATTGGTGAAAATGAAAAGTTTGTCTTTTATTTCATGGAAAAAAATTAAACAGACTTTTGGCCAACCCAATACAAATGGGATCAGCCAGATTTGTGGGTTATAACACTAGGAATGCTTTGGAGGTATCTCTTTTTGGAGGTTAACTTCTTTTTTAAAAAATTTATTTATTTTTAGAGAGAGGGGAAGGGAAGAAGAGAGGGAGAGAAGCAATGTGTAGTTGCCTCTTGCACGCCCCCTACTGGGGACCTGGCCTGCAACCCAGGCATGTACTCTGACTGGGACTCAACTGACAACCCTTTGGTTTGTAGGCCAGCACTCCATCCATTGAGCCACACCAGCCAGGGCTGGAGGTTAACTTCTTAGGGAACTAATGTGATTTCTTCTATGAGTTGTTTTAATGTTACTGTAGAGATAGTACTGGGTGAATTAATATGATTCAGTAACTTCTTGCTTGAACAGCGTATGTATCTAAAAGCCAGAGATTGCATTTAAAAATAAATACTCATACTTACCTGGCAGGGGAGATACCATGATCCTGAAGGTGGTTTTCCCAGGGCAAGGCTTATCCATTGCACTCAGGATGTGCTGACCCCTGTGATTTCCCCGGTTGTGGGAAACTCGACTGCATAATTTGTGGTAGTGGGGGACTGCATTCGCACTCTCCCCTGAAATAAATGAATGAATACTCAGATTAGCCCTGACTGTTGTGACTCAGTTGGTTGGACTGAAGGATTGTGGGTTCGATCCCTGGTCAGGACACGTACTCAAGTTGTGGGTTGGATCCTGGGTCTGGGAGCTTTTGAGAAGGCAACAAGTTGATGTTTCTGTTTCACATTGATGTCTCTCTCTCCTCCCTGCCCTCCCCATTCCTTGTTCTCTGAAAGCAATGAAAAAAATGTCCTCAGGGAAGGAATAAATAAATAAATAACTCACTCACTCAGATTTTCACTGTGATGGGCTTTTTAAATCAGTGAGATCGTTTCCCAGCTGTTTGGATGAACATCTGAAACTGGTTCACAGTTTAAGTTGTCAGAGTTTCTATGTACCCCATGCCCGTTCCCAATTTAAGTTAGCCTTCAGTTTCTTTTCTGGATACTCTTATGTTGTATAGGTTATTGTAGTATGAAATTACAAATTATTGATTTTTTTGTGCTAATTTTCTTGATTTGTGTTTGGAATAGATGCACATAATAAATTACTGGAAGTGAATTATAGATGTGAGTGAAAATTTTTTTACTTTTAATGGCTATCAGACATTTTTGTTGTTAAATTAGAATGTGAACTTTCAAGAGACCACTTGTTATTCTGTATTACAGTGGTACCTTGGTGCTCCTCGTGAATTAGCTCTGGAACTCCTGATGAGCGCTGAAACTGATGAGTACCAAACAAGCAACAAGTGATGAAGCATTTTTTCTAGGTGGGAAAGTGTGTGACTCATACAGGTTCTAGGAAGTGTGAAGGGTTTCGAGCAAGCGTTGAGCACTGAAACATTTTCTTCTCATCAAAATGTGACAAGTACAGGGTTTGACCAGTTCTGAAGCTGACGAGGACCAAGGTATTACTGTATTTGCATGCTGTTTAAATCCTTAAGGGAAGCAGACGGTTTTTTTTCCATTGCGAAAGGGAGATAGGACAGTATGTAAGATTGTTGATTTATCTTTTTCATAGTCACTCTGACCCTCAGCAGCTCATCCCATCATTCCTCTGTTGTGCTGTAGGCTGGCACTCATCCACTCACCAAAATCTGGTGACAGCTCTCAACCAGTTATTCCAACACCAACCCAAACTCACAGCCTGCCAGGAATCTCCCTAGGTCACAGTCCCCCGGCCCCAGACCAAGGTCAGGCCACTCAGCCTAATCACCAGCCTTCCCCTGCTCAGCGTTTGGCTCAGCTCAGACCACCCTGTGCCCTGTAGTGTCCTTCTCTGACTCAAGGCTTCCTCATCGCGACTTTTACCTTGATTGCTTTTCTGTGGCCCCACCACATGCCTCGATGGTGGGGCAGGTACAGAATTTATTCACTTTTGCCTCTCCAGAAGTCAACTTGACTCCTGGCATGCGGCAGGCCCCCCGGGAAATACTCACTGAACTTAATTACTCATGTTACAGAGCACATCATCATAGTCTTGGGCACCCTGTCACCTTATCTGGCAGCAGGACTTAATTTCATCTTCACCTTTTGGCTTTTAGATAGCTATTTAGAATAGAACTAGGAACTCTTGATATACATTGACCCTAACCAAAACATATTCTTAAAGATTCTCTGAAACCCTTCATAGGAAGTGTCTCCCAGTGGGGAGTCAATGCAGTGGATTCAGCCAGGACGGGAAGGGGTCACTGAGCAGGAAGGGCAACAGAAGCCATTTTTACCTTTTAGAGGTCCTTGGACCGAGATCTTGATTATGAATAGGTAAAATGATCTTATGGCAAATGGCATAAGAAAAAAAAAGAATGAGAATGAGGAAAGAATTTTTGTGGCATTAAAATATTTTAGAATCTCATACTTTCTAGCAATATTTTAATATAGCACAGAGGTACCTTCTAAATGTGTACAATAAGAGTTCATTGAAGATGAAATAGAAAATATTTACCAAAGTTTAACAACTTGGTCACTATTAAGAAAACTTAAAAAAAAAAGATTTTATTTATTTTTAGAGAGAGGGGAAGGTAGGGAGAAAAGAGGGAGAGAAACATCAATCGGTTGCCTGTGTATTTGCCTAGACTGAGGACAGAATCTGCAACCCAGGTGTGTGCCCTGACCCAGAATTGAACCAGTAACCTTTCGGTTCCCTAGACAGGGCTCAAATCCACTGAGCCACCCCAGCCAGGGCAAAAACTTTTCTTAATATATCAATCCCAGCATCCTAAAATTGTCAGTGGATGGGGAAAGAATCTCTATGGAAAAGGTCTTCATCAGATCTTACAGTTTTAGCTAGTGTTCCACAAGATTCACCTTGGACTTGGGGAATCTCTGAATAATTTCCTTTAATTTCCCAAAGCCTAGTTAAGACAGAGCTAGAATATGTTATCAAAGACTCAGAGATTGCGGTGGTTTAGATACTAAGAGTAATGTTGAACTAAGAGTATGATTTATTCTCTGGGACATTGGCATCCTGCTTTCTGGATTGTCTTCATGAGTGGACAAGGTAGGATGGGGAAGGCAAGGGAGCAAAAGCCACAGAGCTGGGAGAGAATTTCGGTCTACCGAAAAGTAAATGTTTGAGGCTCTGGCCAGGTAGCTAAGTTGGTTACAGCGTGTCCCTATATGCCAGGGTTGCCAGACCTGTCTCCAGTCAGCGGCACATAGAAGACTCTATATCAGTGAATGCAAAATTCAGTGGAACAAAAAATTGATGTTTCTCTCTCTCAAATCAATAAATGACAACTAAAAAAAATAATAAATAAACTTTTGAGCTGAAATTTCCATATGAGGTCATGCTCCTTCCTGAGATTTGGCAACTTGGGTGTACTTGCCTTCCTGTTATCAGGCTTCTGACCTGACCTGACTCTGTCGATAACAGGATAACCATAGCTGAAGTGGGAGAGTTGTGTTTTTCATTGTTTTTTAAAAATATAGTCAACTGTAAATAGCTAACAGCTGTCATTTATTGTTTACTGCGAACTGTTCTAAATGTGCTGTTCTAACTTTTTTACATATATTATTTCATTTAATCCTTCTGATAATTCTGTAAGATATAGTCAGTACTCTTGTTATCCCTGTTTTTCAGATGAGAAAACTGATTCCAGACAGGTTAAGTAAATAATATAAAGTCACCCTCCTAGCAAGAAGCTTGAAATCAAACCCAGGCAGCCTGACTTGAGACTGTGACTTGCACTAGTATTTCATCCTTGAAAAGCAGAGAAACAGTGGGCTGTCACGGCGTGTTTCTTTGCTAGTCCAAACGTGGCTAGAGTGGAAGGGTTACTATCTATTAGACTTACACATAGGTTTTCCGATCATTTGAATTACTGAGGAAATGGAATAAGACTTTACAGTTGTCACAGTATCATTGCATCAGGTGTGTAATAAAGTACCACAAAACATAATGTCCTATAACAGTAGATATTTATTTGCATAAATATGTGGATTTGCTGGGCACCGAATGATATAAGCTGGGCTTAGTTGGGTGACTCTGGGCTTGGTTGCTTACTCAGGACTCAAAGAGGCAGTGACTTCCCTGGCAAAACTCTTCTCAGCTACAGCAAAGGCACAAGAAAGCAAGCCCAGCTGTTCAAGTGCCTTTCAATCATTGGTTGTATCGTGCCTTCTAATGTTCCATTAATCAAAGCGAGTTACATGGTCAAGCCCAACATCAAGGGTAAGGAAAGTATACTTTGCCCATAGAAGGAGTATAGGAGGGAATAACTTGCACAACAATCCACCTCAGTAACAATAATCTGTAATCTAGTACACTTGATTTTTAGAAGAATGATGGAATACTTACTATGGTAACTGTTGTATTTTTTTTCTGCTTTCCATTGTTGACACTATCCCGACTAGCACTTTCTCATTTTGGTTACTGAACAATACTTGTTAGTTGGATACTTCAAGAATCAAAATTCAGTGCAGCAGATATCTTTGCATCATGTTATGTAGGGGAAAAAAAGTCACAAAGAAATGATCAGAATCTTGACTTTAATTTACAGTGTTGCCCTGAAAAGGTCATCGCTATCACAGTGCTCTTCTCTCCTTGCTTGATGTTACTCCAATGGCATTTGTAACAATTTGAAATGTAGCAGAATTTAAGTCAAGTTTATACATAATTCCCAAACAACTCTCTTGGTAGCAGGTTTAGAGGTCTTCAGTCCCTTCTCTGCACCTAAACTTAAGGCTGCAAAGGTTTGGTGCTGATATTTTCAGATGTCTTGGGGACTTCCAGGCTTTCCCTGAAAAGTCATGGAGACAGGCATCCAGGAATTGTGGCATGTAGATAATGTTTTTGCTGCACAGATGCATAAATCCTTGCACTGAGGAAGCACTACATGAAACTAAATAGCTAATATGGTTATTTGTGAATTGTTAGATTATGGGAAATATTTCAAAATATATTTTAAAGATTTTATTTATTTTTAGACAGAGCGGGTGGGGGAGAAAAAGGAAGAGAGAAACATCAGTGTGTGGTTGTCTCTTGTGTGCCCCCAGCCAGGACCTGGCCCGCAACGCAGGCATGTGTCCTGACTGGGAATTGAACCGGCAGCCATTCGGTTCGCAGGCCAGTATGCAATCCACTGAGCCACATCAGCCAGGGTGGAACAATTTTTCGTTTTACACTTCCTACAGCAGCATATGAGAGTTCTAGTTGCTGGACATTCTTATCACTTGATACCGTCTTTTTCATTTTCACTATAGTGGTGGGTGAATGCTACGTTCTTGCTATTTTAATTCACATTTCCTGTGACTATAACCCATCTTTTTAGGTTCATTGGCTATTTAGATAATCCTTTTTTTTAAAATGAAGTTTATTTAACCCTTGGTCATTTTTTCTATTGGATTATCTGGCCTTTTTTTTTTTTTTTTTTTTTGACACATTCCTTTATAGTAGTCCCCCTTTATCTACAGGGGTCACATTCCAAGACCCCAAGTGGATGCCTGAAACTGTGAATAGAAATGAACCCTACTGTTTGTTTTTACATATTCACACCTGTGATAAAAATTAACTTATAAATTAGGCACAGTAAGAAATTAACAGTAACAACTTATAATAAAATTAATAAAACAATATAATGCAATAGCCCTGGCCAGTGTGGCTCAGTTGGTTGGAGCTTATCCCGTAATGAAAAGGTCGCTGGTTCGGTTCCCCGTCAGGGCACCTGCCTGGGTTGCAGGTTCAGTCCCCAGTCAGGATGTGTGCAGGAGGCAGTCCATCGGTGTTTCTCTCACTCTCTCCCTCCCCCTCTCTCTTGAATGAGAATTTAAAAAAAAATTAAAAAAAGAATAAAAAATATATATACTATAATAAAAGTTATGTGAATGTTGTCTTTCAAAATATTTTATTGTACTATACTCACTCTTCTTGTGATGACGTGAGATGATGCAATGCCTAGGTAATGAGATGAAGTGAGGTACTCAGAACAGCACACAATTGAAAACTCATGAATAGTTTTTTTCTGGAATTTTCCATTTAATTAGACTGTGGTTGACCACAGGTAACTGAAATTGCAGAAAACGAAACCATGGATAAGGAAGGACTACTGTATTTTGAAGAATACAAATCTTTCATCAAGTATATGGTGTTGATTTGTGGGAAATCAATGTTTTATTTCACTTTTTCACTGGAAAGATTAGTAAAAAAAAGTTGCAGATTTTGTACTACCTTCACAGGATTTGCAAGGTTAGCACTAAAGTTTATTTTCTACATACCAGTACTTAAAAAAAGGCTCACAACTATTAGCATCTTCATTTTATAAAAGAAAGAGTACTTTAATACCACAAAGGTAGAAAGGATATAATTTCAGAAAAAAGGAAACTCCTTGAGGTGGGCAGACTAATGCATCCCCACACCCCAAGATGTCCAGTCTGATCCTTAAAACTTGTGCACATGTTCTGTGGTAAAGGGGAATTAAGGTCACTAATCAGATGGCTTTACATTAGGTAGGTTATCCTGGGCCTAGTGTAATCAGAAGGGACCCTAAATGTGTAAGAGGTGAGCGGCAGAGGAGATCAGAGTGATGCCATGTGAGAACTCAGTCTGCTGTAACTGGTTTGAGGGTGGGGAAGCGTCAAGGAATGAGCAGCTTCTAGAAGCTGGTAAGAACAAGGTCGAGCCTCCAGAACAAGATACAGTCCCACCAACATCTTGATTTTGGTTCAGTGAGACCCATTTCAAACTTCTGAACTACAAAACTGTAAAATAATAAGTTAATGTTGTTTTAAGCCACTAAGTATATGCTAATTTGTTACAGCAGTCATGGAAAACTGGTATGTACAGTCTTAAGAGAAGTCCTTCCTCTAACTGAGGTGTGTGTGTTGATCAATATACACACAAACACAATATCTTTATTTTTAGTGTTTGATAACTATCAGTGCAGATCTTTATCTGTCTCCTAACATTTAATTTTGAATCAATCTCAGAACTACAGAAAAGTTTGAAGTACAACACAAAATGGCATTTTTTTCCTGAATGCTTTCAGAGTGAGTTGTTGCATCACCACCGAATGCTTTAGTGTGTATCTTCTACTAATGAGGGTATTGTACATAACTGCTTTATAACTATCAACATGCAGAAATGAACATACAGTACAATTAGAGATCTAACCTCAGGCCCCATTAAAACTTGCCAGTTGTTTCAGTGATGTGATCTCTCCAACAAAGGGATCCACTCCAGAGACACCCCACGGAGGCAGGCTGTCTCGTCTCTCTAGTGTCCTCCAGTCTAGAACGGTCCCTGAGTCTTTCTTCAGCTTCCACAACTCTGACACTTTTGAAGAGTATAGGCCAGTTATTTTGTAGCATCATCCCTCACTTTTGATTTTCTCATGATTAGATTGAAGTTATGATTTTTTGGCAGAAATGCCACAGAAACGACGCTGTGTTTTACTTAGTGCCTCCTGTTAGGGGACACACGATTTTTATATCTTACAATTTTGTTTACTTAAGGTAGCATCTGCCAGATTCTTCCTTTAAAATTAGCGTTTTTTTCCCTTTGTAATAGGTATTTTATGGGAAGGTACTTTGAAACCATGTAACTTTCTATTAATCAGATTTTTAATGTATTTATTTATAACAATGAATTTATGAATTCCTGATAACTTGATGGGTAATAATTGAATACTGTCATTATTTATTTTGATGCTTAAATTGCTTCCTCTTTGGCTAATGAGAATACTTTCAAGATGCTTTGTCTTTTTGATGTATTCCTATTAATCTCTGAACATTGTTCTTATTTTTTGGTGAAAGAAGATACTCATCTTGTCTTTTTTTGCCCCAGCTCTGGAATTAGTGATTTCTTCAAGGAGCCCTGGTTTCTTATAGTAGAATATGACACTGAGAAGTCAAGCTCTGGGTGTCAGGTGTGCTCATCGCTATTGGGGTGTCATTGCTCCCAGGCCATCTCACCGGACAGGGGTGGGAAATACATATATTGCCTGTATATGAACACGTATACACACACACACACATACACGTGCACATTTTTGTCACCCTTTTTATGTTATCTCAGTATTTATTTAAAACCATGAATTCATAATATCTCCAATTCTAGTCTAACCCTGCAGGGTTCATTCAGTAGCTTCTTTTTCTAACTGTAACTCCTTTTTTTGACAGTAAGTTGGATCTCATTATCCTCAACATATTTTCTTAATCAATCCCTCTGTATGTGACCAATCTCTTCTGTTGTTGCTCTTTCTGATACCCACCATGGGGATGCCATTGTCCCCTTACTCAGCCTCCAAAATCCCGTATCAGGCTGCTGCCTCTACCTCCCCCCGTACCGCACCCCCCCGCCCCGCCCCGCCGTCTGCCCCCTTTGCACACCCTTATCACTTCAGGCTCTGATGCCCTGCACTAGGTTTGCTCCCCTTGCTCCATTTGGACTCCAGCACCCTGTGCAGGGCAACCAAGGCTGCCACTTTCATGTATGGACGTCCTCTTTGTTCCGCTAGGGCTCTGACATCCTGTGGTAGACTGCTGCTGAGCCTCCTCCTCCATCTCATGCAGACACCTGTTTCACTCGGCCTTGACTAAACTGACTGCAGATTTGTCATCTTGCAACACTAAAACTCTGTACTTATTAAACAACAACTCCTCAGTTTCCTCTCCCTCCAGACCCTGGCACCTGCCATTCATTCTACTTTGTTTTTGTGAATCTGAGCACTCTAGATACCTCATATAAATAGAGATAGAATGAATAAGCCATGAAGAAAAAAAAAAGGAGAAGAGTAAGATATGGCTGGTGTCAGGCATGTTCAGGACATTTAGTTAAGGGGAAGATTGCCGTAGCAGTATGAATGGAAAAATGAGAATTTGATGAGTAAAGATGGTCCCTAACTTTAATACGAAGACTAAATTTAAGGTATATTTACATAGATAAAATTGGACAAAATGGAGTACATGTTAAAACATAGTGCAGATTCTCAGCTCCTTTTCCTCCACTTAATTTGGTAGGTGGAAAGCTGAGTAATGGGGATTCATCATATACCATCCCATATTTTTCTTATATATAAAAGTATGCGTAATGATGTTAAAAAAATATTCACGTAGAGAGTGAGCTAAACTGAATTTCTCTGGACCAGCTCTACTCAAATTCCTACGTAATAGAAAGATCAGGATTTATGTAAACATTACGTTTGGTTTTTGAGTAATTTCATAATCACTGTCTACCGTACTAAGGGACGCTGTTTTATCAAGATCAGGGGGCACAAACCTACAGAGGCTTTGCATGCTAACTGAAGTAGGCCAAGAGCTTGGGTATGTCTAGGAATTGAGAGGAAAATTAGTCAGGCTGATGGAAGACAGTATCTACTGGCAACACAATCAGATTTGTGCAATTAGGGAAGTTCCACAATTCCCTAGGGAGAAAAGGACGGGGCGGCGGGGCGTGGTGGGGTGGGTAGGGACTACTTCTAGGGAGAGATAGTGATAAGGATTCTGTGCAGATATTTTGTCTGTGTGCAGACAGGTAGATAGCACCAGTGAGTTCTGAGAACAGGTGGCAAGGCCCGTGTTTCCAACTTTGGGCTCAAAACAGGAACTGGAATACTCATCAGGTACTAAAGAATTCATTCATTCATCTAACCTGTACTTAATTAGTACCCACTGCAGTGGTCCTGAACTGTGCATAAGAATCATCGGAGAGCATCTTAAAACATAGTGTAGATTCTGAATTCCTCTTCCTCAATTTTGTAGGCTTCAAGAATCTACATGTTTAGCCCTGGCTGGTGTAGCTCAGTGGATTGAGCGCGGGCCTGCGAACCAGAGGATCGCGGTTCGATTCCCAGTCAGGGCACATGCCTGGGTTGCGGGCCAGTTCCCGGCAGGGGACACACGAGAGGCAACCGTACATTGATATTTCTCTCCCTCTCCTTCTCTCCTACCCTTCCCCTCTAAAAGATAAATAAATTTTAAAAAAAAAAAAAAAAAAAAAAAAAAAAAAAAAAAAAGAATCTACATGTTTAACAAGTGTCTCACTGTTCCTGATGCAGATATTTCGCTGGTCACACTTTGACAAAATGATTAGTCCACTGTGTCCTGGACAGTGTACCAACACAGAGGGAGTGGGGGAAATACTGTGGCTAGAACCTTGTACGTGAGGAACATAGCAAAAGGGAGCTGAGTTAACTGGAATCAGAAATGAAGGCAGAAATGGTAATCATTTTGCAATATATAAGCGTGTTAAACCAGCATTTGATTCACCTTAAACTTGCACAATGTCAACTATATCCCAGTAATGCTGGGAAAAAAGTAAAGGCAGAGTGAGGCAAACCTTATGTCAGAGGCTTGGAATCTCTTCAAATTCCAACTGATTTGTAGTAAGTTGGTTTCTAAAAAGAATTTTTTTTCTGGGAGCTGTTTGCAGTTAGAGAAATTGATGAACTGTGAGGGGCAGAAAAATAAGCAAGGTATGTTATTTATAAGAGGTATATCTAGTAGAAGAAACATAGCAACATCCCCAAATGTGGTCACTCTAGGCATTACAGCTGGTAGTCCTTCCTGGTCCTGTGAAAACGTGGATGATTCTAACTTTTTATTGTTAATATTCTATGACCCTATTACATGTGTGAAAATAAATAACAACAGACTACCTCAACAGTTGTTTTATACAGCTCTAAGTAGAAGTAACATCAAGGAATAAAGGAAGAAGTTTGAGGAATCACTGAAATGTTGCTTAAAGCCACAAGGCATAACTGAATGGTAGAGAAAGTTATGATGAAAAATTAGTCTCTCCTACAGTTATGTGATGGGATTATTCTTTTGAGCAGGGGCTTATGCTGACCTTGAGTGACAGACACATAGCCCTGGGCTCTCTCTGACCTCAAGTAGGAGATTCCATCTGAAAAGTTCTTTTTTTTTTTTATCTCTATCCCTTTGATTGTAATCACCATAAGCCACAGCATCTTTAAAATAGGGGAAGATGTAATTTAACACAATTTAAAAGGTAAATGTGAAGGTGCTTTCTAGGCCACAAGCCTGTGGTGGTAGTGAGTTTTGTCCAACAAAATTCTAACACAAAATAATTCATACAGACTTCTGAGGCTCATTGAATAGGCATTCCACCCCTATTTCATTTTACTGCTTAAACATATGTTGATTCATGCCTACCATATGCAAGGTTTTGGTCTTAGTTCTTCTTTTTTTAAAAAATTAACATCCAGTAAAGTTAACTATTTTTAGTGTATTTAGTTAGGTCTGAGACTTTTAACACATGTACAGGGGTCAGCAAAAGCAGCTTTACATGAAAAAAAGATGCAGGTTATGATTATTGCAGTAGCTTTATTAACTCTAAAGAATGTCACAATGCAACTGTAAACCTACTTTTGTCCACCCTTGTATGTATAAATCCATGTAACCACCACCATAGTCAGCACATAGAACAGTTTCATCACCCCCGCAACTTCCTCGTACTGTCCTCCCATCCCTGATTCCTAGGAACTGTGATCTTCTCTCTCCCTTTAATTTTATCTTTTTGAGAATGTCATATAAATGAAATCATACACTATGCAATCTTTTGCTACTGACTTCTTGACTCAGCATAATACCGTTAAGATAGCTTCATCCAAGTTGTTGCATGTATCAGTAGTCCCTTCTTTTTGACTGCTTAGTTGTATTCTGTTGTGTGGATTGTGTCACATACTGTATACCCATCTGAGTTGTTTCCAGTTTTTGGTGATTATAAATAGAGCTGCTATAAATACTTGTGTATAGGTTTTATAAGAACATAAATTTTCATTTCTGTAGGGTAAATACCCAGGAGGGAATTGCTGGGTCATATGGTAAGTTTGTATTTTTTTGTTTTTTGTTTTAAAGATTTTATTTACTTATTTTTAGAGAGAAGGGGAAAAAAGTGAGGCAGAGAGAGAGAGAGAGAAACATCGATGTTTGAGAGATACATGCATTGGTTGTCTCTTACACGCCCCCAGTTGGGCACCTGGCCTGCAACCCAGGCATGTCCCCTGACTGGGAATAGAACTCATGACCTTTCAGTTCACAGGCCAGCACTCAATCCAATGAGCCACACCAGTCAGGGCTTATGGTTAACTTTGTAAGAATCTGCCAAACTGTTTTCCAGAGTGGCTGTACCATTTTGCATTCTTGTAAGCAATGTGTGGGTTTTAGTTGTTCTGCATCCTTGGTAGCCCTTGGGATTGTCAGTATTTTTTATTTTAGCCACCCTGACAGGTATATACTTGTATCTCACTGTAGTTTTTTTAAAAAATGTATTTTATTGATTATGCTATTACAGTTGTCCCATTTCTCCCCTATCATTCCCCTCCACCCTGCACATGCCCCCACTCACATTCCTCCCCCCTTTAGTTCATGTCCATGTATCATAAGTTCTTTAGCTTCTACATTTCCCATACTATTCTTGCCTTTCCCCTATCTATTTTCTACCTACCATCTATGCTACGTATTCTCTGTACTTTTTCCTCCTCTCTCCTTATCCCACTCCCCTGTTGCTAACCCTCCATGTGATCTCCATTTCTGTGGTTTTGTTCCTGTTCTAGCTGTTTGCTTTTGTTTTTGTTTTAGGTTCAGTTGCTAAAACTGAGTTTGCTGTCGTTTTACTATGTAAACATGTATGATACATGTTTTTTATCTTCTTTTTTTTAGATAATTCCCTTTAACATTTCATATAATAAGGACTTGGTGATGATGAACTCCTTTGACTTGACCTTACCTGGGAAGCACTTTATCTGCCCTTCCATTCTAAATGACAGCTTTGCTGGATAGAGCAATCTTGGATGTTGGTCTTTGCCTTTCATGATTTGGAACACTTCTTTCCAGCCCCTTCTTTCCTTTTTGAGAAATCAGCTGACAGTCTGATGGAAACTCCTTTGTAGGTGATTATCCCCTTATCCCTTGCTGCTTCTAGAATTCTCTCCTTCATTTTAATCTTGGCTAATGGAATTATGATGTGCCTTGATGTCCAATTTATTTGGGACTCTCTGAGCTTCCTGGACTTCCTGGAAGTCTATTTCCTTTGCCAGATTGGGGAAGTTCTCCTTTATTATTTGTTCAAATAAGTTTTCCATTTGTTGCTCTTCCTCTTCCCCTATGGCACCCCTATAATTCGGATGTTGGAATGTTTAAAGATGTCCTGGAGGTTCCTAAGCCTCTCATTTTTTAAAATTCTTGTTTCTTCCTTGTTTTCTGTTTGTTTGTTTGTTTCTTCCGTCTGGTCCACTTCATTGATTTGAGTTCCAGTTTTCCTCCCATCACTATTGGTTCCCTGTGCGTTTTCCTTCATTTCACTTATTGTAGCCTTCATTTGTTCATCTAACTTGCAACCAAAATCAACCAATTCTGTGAGCATCCTGATCACCAGTGTTTTGAACTATGCATCTGATAGGTCAGCTATCTCTTGGTTGCTTAGATGAATTGGCTCTGAGCTTTGATTTGTTCTTCCATTTGGGCCATTTATTTTTGTTATCTTGTCACGCCTGTTACGTATGAGGGGCAGAGCCTTAGGTGTTCACCAGGGTGGGTTAACCCAGTTGCTGGGTTGTGATGCTGTATGTGGGGGTGGGGTCCCAGAGGGAACAATGGTGCTTGCTCCGCTCTCAGATTTCAGTCACTTGCACACATCCCCCAAGCAAACTGGGACTTTCTGGTGCTGATCCCTGGGTGGGTGGGTTTGTGTGCATTCTCGGACCCTGTGGGTCTCTCCAATAAACTCTCTTGTGAGGCTGGGAGTCTCTCCCGGCACCTCAACCCCCACAGGTGTTTTCAGTTGGTGTTTTGAGACTTTATTTTCCTGCGCTGGAACCTTGGATTGTGCGGTCTTTCTTGCTCCCCAGTTCCACCTGGTTTATCTGCATGAATGTGGGACCCCCCAGTCAGCCAGCCGCCTTGCACTCTGTGCCCTGCTTCACAATCTCTGCCTAGCTGGGTCTGCCCATTGCCATCCTGCGCCCGGGGTCTGCCAGCCGCTGCCTGCGCCCAGGGTCTGTGCACTGCTGCCTTGCATGCCTGGTGCCGCTGCTTTTTTTTTTTTCTTCCAACAACCCCTCTCCACCTGGCCGCTCGACTCTGCCCCTCCTACTGGTCTGGATGAATGTGTCTATTTTAACTCCTTGGTCGTCCAGACTTCCATGCAGTTCAATTTTCTGTCAGTTCTGTTGTTAGTTTGTTTCTAAGTTGTTGTTGTCCTTATTTTGGTTGTGCAAGGAAGCACAGTGTATCTACCTACGCCTCCATCTTGGCTGGATGTCCCTTACTGTGGTTTTAATTTGCATTTTCCCAGTGCATGCCTCAGCTCTTGATGACTTTATCTATTGGGATCAAACAAAAGACAATCAGGAGAATGGTCATCAGAATGATATGCCTTATATTTAACATTCTATGAAAGACTTCTTGTGAATATTTTTAAAAAGGAGTTTATGCTAATGAATGTTCATGGTTTTTCAATGAAGTGTGAGGTACTCTGAAATATATCTGCAACGTTTTAAGTAAGCCCTGTGACAATGAGAATGAAAAGATTGACTTAAGTGTATTTCTTTTTCTGGTGACCTTTGGTCTTACATAGAATGCTTGTGGCTTTTATTTGTATTGTTATTTTTTAAAATACTTTATTTATTTATTTCCAGACATAGGAGAAGAGAAGGAGAAAGGAAGAGAAATGTCAGTATGTGGTTGCCTCTCATATGCCCCCCACTGGGGGCCCAGCCAGTAACCCAGGCATGTGCCCTGACTGGGAACCGAACTGGTAACCATTTGGTTTGCAGGCCCATGCTCAATCCCCTGAGCCACACCAGCCAGGGTCGCTTGTGGCTTTTAGTAAACTGAGAAGATAGGCAGACTGAGAAGATAAAAATAAACTGAGAAGATAGGAAAAGAAAAATATCCTGACATCATATAATTTTTTTTGTTTTTTTTTAAATATATTTTATTGGTTATGCTATTACAGTTGTCCCATTTCTCCCCCATCATTCCCCTCCACCCTACACACCCTCTCCCACCCACATTCCCCCCTTTAGTTCATGTACATGTGTCATAAGTTCTTTAGCTTCTACATTTCCCGCACTATTCTTGCCCTCCCCCTGTCTATTTTCTACCCACCATCTATGCTACTTATTCTCTGTACCTTTTCCCCTTCTCTCCTCTCTCACGCCCCTGTTGCTAACCCTCCATATGATCTCCATTTCTGTGGTTCTGTTCCTGTTCTAGCTGTTTGCTTAGTTTGCTTTTGTTTTAGGTATGGTTAATAGCTGTGAGTTTGCTGTCTTTTCACTGTCATATTTTTATCTTCTTTTTCTTAGATAAGTCCCTTTAACATTTCATATAATAAGGGCTTGGTGATGATGAACTCCTTGAACTTGACCTTATCTGAGAAGTGCTTTATCTGTCCATCCATTCTAAATGACAGCTTTGCTGGATAGAGCAATTTTGGATGTAGGTCCCTGCTTTTCAAGATTTCAAATATTTCTTTCCAGCCCCTTCTTGCCTGCAAGGTCTCTTTTGAGAAATCAGCTGACAGTCTGATGGGAACTCCTTTGTAGGTGACTGTCCCCTTCTCCCTTGCTGCTTCTAGAATTCTCTCCTTCATTTGAATCTTGGCTAATGTAATTACGATGTGCCTTGGGGTGTTCCTCCTTGGGTCCAACTTCTTTGGGACTCTCTGAGCTTCCTGGACATCCTGGTAATCTATTTCCTTTGCCAGATTGGGGAAATTCTCCTTTATTATTTGTTCAAATAAGTTTTCCACTTGTTGCTCTTCTTCTTCCCCTTCTGGGACCCCTATAATTCGGATGTTGGGACGTTTAACGATGTCCCGGAAGTTCCTAAGCCTCTCCTCATTTTGTTGAATTCTTGTTTCTTCCTTGTTTTCTGTTTGGTTGTTAGTTTCTTCCTTCTGGTCCACTTCATTGATTTGAGTCCCAGTTTTCCTCCCATCTTTATTGGTTCCCCATGCGTCTTCCTTCATTTCACGTATTGTAGCCTGCATTTGTTCATCTAGTTTGTGAGCAAAATCAACCAATTCTGTGAGCATTTTGATGACCAGTGCTTTGAACTGTGCATCTGATAGGTTGGCTATCTCTTCGTTGCTTAGAGGAATTGACTCCGGGGCTTTCATTTTTCCTCCGGTTTGAGCCATTTTTGGTGGGGTTTTTGTTTTGTTTTGGTTTTAGTCTGGTCGCAGCTATTACGTATAAGGGGTGGAGCCTTAGGTGTTCCTCAGGGCGGGGCAGCCCAGTCGCTGGGATGTGACGCTTTAGGTGGGGGCGGGGTCCAAGAGGGAACAATGGTGCCTGTTCCACTCTCTCCTGTACTCCGGCCCTTTCCGCCACTTCCCCTTCACCTGGATTATCTGCGCACGCGTGCGTGCTGTTACGTAGTGAGGAGTGGAGCCCCTGGCACTCCTCAGTTCGGGGCAGCCCAGTCGCTGGGCTGTGACGCTGTATGTGGGGGCGGGGTCTGAGAGGGAACAATGGCGCCCGCTCTGCTCTCTCCTGGATTCAGTCCCTTCCGCCACTTCCCCTCTGCCTGGACCGTCTGCGAGTGCGAATGTGGGACCACCTGGTCAGCCAGCAGCCCTGTGCGGCCTCACTGGGTCTGCACAGTTGCCCCCCTGTGCCCGGGGTCCGCCAGCTGCTGCCTGTGGGCCCAGGGACCGCCAGCCACCACCTGTGCACCTGGGAACTGCCAGCCGCTGCTGCTTGCACTCCCGCACCTCCACCTTCTCCCTCCGCGACTCCGCCCCTCCTACCGGTCTGGATGAATGGTTGTTGGACTTCCGTAAAGTTCAATTTTCTATAAGTTCTGGTTGTTTTCTTGTTTCTAAATATTTGTTGTCCTTAATTTTGGTTGTGAGAGGAGGCACAGTGTGTCTGCCTACGCCTCCATCTTGGCTGGAAGTCCTGACATCATATAGTTTTTACAAATGAAGTAAACTGAGTAAGAAACAGTTCTGGTTGTCATGCTCACGATTGACACTTACTGATCGCCTGTTCCTGGTAGCATAGGTCAGTGGTGTGGTTCTGAAAACTTGCTTATTCAGGGAAATAATCTAGATAAGGAAAGGAGGGTATTCCTTGAGTAATAGATCTGTTTGGCCTTTGTCTATTTCTCCCTTCATAAATCATTCCAAGCAGTAGTCTGTATTATAAGAAGCAAATGAAGTAATTGCTAAATAAATGTGTAGTGTTTATTTTAGTTGGTTATTAACTTGAGGTCAAATTTGTTTAATAAATATGGAAGGAAGAGTTAGTATTATTATTTTCACACTTTGAGCACATACTTGCTGATTATTGGTATGTAACTCCCATTTTATGCAGCTGAAATGTAATTTTCTTAGTTTTAATGACTGTAGAGGTTTATAGTTATTGAATCTTTGTTTTGATGTTGTTAGGCATGTCATTACTTTTTTTGATACCAAGTTCTCAGTTAGGAAATACCCTCACAATTATAACTTGTTTCCCTGGGAAAATATAGTCTGCTTTGAGGCAGTTTCCATAATATATTTCTGTAGAAATAGATTGTCAAGTGGTGACTCAGGTTTAGTGTTCAGTATAATTTAGAAAAGGTGACTTAAATAGAAGAACACTGGTGCATCTGCTTTTCAAATTGCAGTTAATTGTAGTGACAGCTTATAAGATCTACATCATTCTCCCTTGGAATTTTGTTGAACTTTACAAATTTTACATAATATGAGTTAAAAATGGACGATTTGAAAGTTAGTGAATTAATGAAAAAGAATCCTGCTGTATGAAATCATGATTTAAATGTTTGCACACCCTCCAGTCATTTCCAGTATGGCATTTTGAAAATCAAAATGATTGCTTGAGCTTTTAGCAGAGTTCAGAAACTCTTTTTATTTAGGTATGCGTCATTTTTTTTTATTACTGTAGTCTTGTGGATATAGTCCCTTTCTTTACCCAGTGCATTCCAACTACATTAAAAAGTATTTCTTAAGTGTTCTTAAATGTGTTTTACTAGTATCTGAGGGAAAAATATAATCTTTTGAAAGAATTCATGTTAAAAAGAATTACAAGTGATGTTTATCTCATTCGGACCTGTTTCTCTTTTAACGTATCATTAAAGTGTAGGTATACTATATGAGAATTCATACTATAGGACTGAGACTTTGATTTAAATATATTATAAGTTATTCATGGAAGCCTACATAAGATACTACATATTTTTTCCCCCAAAGATGCTTCTTTAAGTGGTTCTGTTAAGTGTAAGAATGGTCTGATGATTATCTTTTTAATTAAAATGAGAAATCTTTGTTTAAAGTGGCATTCTTTTTTTACGGCCTGTTACAGTCTCTGTAACAATCATTTCTTAAGTCTGAACGTTTTATTTCCAGGAATCCATTTATATAAAACTATGTTTAGACTTAATTAAGGAACGGTTCTTACAAAGCTTGTAAATAGCCAAGAAAAAAGGGACCGAAAATAAAACTGACATTCACATTTAACAAAGTGATTGTTACAAGGTATGTAATAAGCTATAAAAATACAATAAATCCCTTTTTATAAGAGTTCATATTTTCTGATCCTTGTTTTCAAGGGTATTTAAGAAAAATATCAAAGCTCTGTAAAGTGACATCTGTTTTGCTGAATAAACTAGTGAGAACTTCTTTAGTCTAGAGTTCTACCTGTCTTCTTAGTGTATTTTCCTTGAAATGTCTTGTAATTATTTTAGATTGGAATGTAAATTTCACATTGTGTCATAGTGCAAAAACAAGACCTGGTTCTCTTCCCACTTACACTACTTTCTTAAAGTCATAAAGCATTGGGCAAATTGCTTACCCGCTCTGGGTCTCATTTTCCTCATCTGGGAAGATAATCCTCTTCTACTTCAAAGAGCTGTTGTGAGGATCAAATGAAATTATAGGTAGTGAAAATATTTTGGAAATTGTATAGGACTGTGAGCATCCAAACTATGTTTTTTAAAATCCCTATGACCTTGGGTAGAAGTAGCAGTCATAATAAAACAACAACAATAATAATGGCAGCAAACACTTTATCACTCAGTATGTTATACCATGCAGGAGTCTAGGCACTCTACATGTATTAACTCATTTGGTCCTCTCACCTTATTAGGTACATGTTACTATCCCTGATTTCCAAATGTGGAAACTAAAGCTCAGAGAGATTATTTCCTCAAGATCATTATTGGTTTTAAGAGGAATATGGATAGTTTCCATCTTTTTTCTAATCTGTAGAAAAATTGTGAGAAACGCATAATGGTTAGTCATATACCCCTCACCTGGATTGGCCAATTCTTAACATTTTGCCACATTTGATTTTTTTCTCTCCATATAGAGTTATACTTTTCTTTCTAAATCTTTTGAGTTGCAGACATTATGGTATTTCACCTCTGCTTCCACATGGGTTGTCTGAGAACAAGAGCATAGTCTTCCATAATCACAAAGCAAAGTCCCACTTAGGAAATTTAGCAGTGATAACATTTTAAAATTTAATATGCAGTTCATATTCAGATTTCCCTAATCGTCCCAGTAATATCCTTTATAGTTTTTTTAAAATACACAATCCAGTCACGTTATATGTATTTACATCTCTTTAGTCTTCTTTAATGACAACAGTTCTCTAGACTTTTTATTGATGAAATTGACATTTTTGAAGAGTCTAGGCTAGTTTTACAGAACATTTCTCATTGGATTGTTTCTCCATGATTGAATTCAGGTTAAAAATAATTGGCAGGAATATATGTTATGTTTTCTCACTCAGGGCATTGTATCAGAAAGTACATCATGTCAACTTTATTCTTTTATTGGTGATACTGTTTTATCATTTTATTAAGGATGTGTTCTCCAGATGTCTCCATTGCAAAGGTATATTTATAATTAATAAGTGCTCACTAGAGCAAGACTTGGAAATTGTAAATATCTTGTTTCCCAGCATTGCTTGCCCCAATAGTGTTAGCATGCTTTGTTGATGATTCTTCTGTGCTAGTTGTAAAATCAGCCTGCTTACTTCGAGGAAGTTCCAAATCATTTTTCTCTTTCTTCTTGACTTGGAAGTAGTGACTGTTTCTGATTCGGGGAAGATATTGTGTAGACTTTATTATTTTTATTTCTTTTATTTTTGTTTTTGAACTTGGACTAATTAAAATGTCTTTTATGTTCTAATTTTCAGGCTATAGGCTTTATTACCTTGTTTTTAGTGGAAAACACTGCTAGAGCTGCTTAAAGAATTGAGTTTAGATTTTAAGGGCTTGTAGTAGTAAAGACTGCATCAGAAGTTCCTGGAGTGGGCTGTGTTTTTCCGTTCAGTAGGCATAGGGTGAGGCCTGCAAATGTGCATTTCTGACTAGTTTTCAGGTGATACTACCTTGGGATCCGCTGTGGCTTCTCTAAGCCTTTCATCCCTGGTGGTCTGGTGGTCAGGATTCCGCGTTCTCTGGGCCTTTCAAGCCAATATCTTGCTCACGGTTATTCGGGCCCTTTTTCTCCTTGTTTGCTTTCTCTGGTAGACATGAGAGTACTGTGGATATAGCATAGTGGAATAAGTTGATGTTTGTATTAGTTGAGTTTGATAAATGTTGGAAAATATTTGGGAATTGACTAAGTTACTGAATAGAATCTCATTAAACTGGCTAATCTAAAATTGACTGTGTTGTAATGAAAATGGCTATAGGCTATTTTAAAACTTAATGTGGCGCTTATATTTGTTGAATTTTCTTTACTTCACTTAATGAAACACTGATCCCTTAGTTTTGACCAAATTAGATGTCCCCAGTCATCAGTTTGGGCTTTCACTACTTAAATGATCTCTGCAAACATCCTAGCACCTTGGTTCTGTTAAGTCTGTGCAATTAGTTAAGCAAGTGGGACATTTGTTATGTCATAGAGATATTTTTGCTTCTGTGGAATTTGGCCAGTTGGCTCTTTTCCCTTGATTCCACCATTAGAAATAACTATAAACATCAGAGAAAAAAGGATGGCCTTAATATTTGCTTCCCAGACTAAATCACAGCCTTGAAGCAGTTATTTCCTTCTGAATAAAAAGTTTAATTTCACGCCTTGATTAGTGCTAGTACAGGCAGGTGGATATTTATTTTATGCAGTTAAACTGATCTGTTTTTGCAAATTACTTGCCAGTCAGCAGAGCTATTATTTCTTATGAGTAGTTGGTAGTAAATTATAGTTCTCATTAGTAAGTTCTGTGTGTATATTTTTTTAAAGTATGTATTTATGAGGTGGAAGTAGAAATTTGTCATCAAATTTTGGCCAGACTAGGAGTTGACTAATAGTTTTTTCAGATGCTTGAGGATTGATGAATTTGGACTAACAACCCCAGTTAATTGCATAAAGTGGTAGGAAAGAGTGAGATCTTGTACTCAGAATCAAGAAAGAATGAGGCCTGATGGAAAAGACAAAAGAAGAGATTCTCTTTTTATTGGTAAATAAACTACATTGTAGTTAAAATTTAAGTGTTTGGAGAGGCTTAAAAAGTAAGATAAACCTAGGGCAAGATACAGAAGATTTTGAAATTGAAGGGTACTATTGGACTGAATTTTTAGTTGCTTAATTGAAACTATGAAATTTAAAAATTTTTATTTTAAAGCAAGACTGACTTTTATTGGACTTGGATTAAGAGAAATGCAATGAGTCAGAAGGAGGCAAAGTTCTATTTCCTTAATAGATGGGTCAGTTAATTCGCCTTAAGTAAAATGTCACCGAATTTGTGTTGGGTCACAGGCTTTAAGAGTTAGGAGGGATCATCTAATTCAGGGCTCCATAAACTTTTTTATGACCCGACTGAAAATGTTTTGTATGTCATGAGATACCTCCCCAAGACGTGCACATTTATTTTATACACAACTTCAAGAGGTTCAGCGGTACTTTTGTCCTTTCCATGGATCCTGGGTTAAGACTCTTGTCATGCCTTATTTTAATATTGTTATGTAATGAATTTTCATTAAAAAGCTTTTGTTTTTGATAATTGTCATTCCACCATAACTAGTTCTGACTAGTTTTATTTTATTTATTTATTTATTTAATAAATATTAAATAAATTTTTAATATTTAAAGATTTTATTTATTTATTTTTAAGAGAGAGGGAAGGGAGAGGGAAAGGAAGATTTTATTTATTTATTTTTAAGAGAGAGGGGAAGGGAGAGGGAAAGGAAAGGAGAGAAACACTGATGTGAGAAACATTGGTTGCCTCTTATACACACCCTGATGGGGGATGGAACCTGCAACCCTGGAACGGACCCTGACCCTGAATCAAACCAGCGACCTTTTACTTTGTGGAAGGACATGTGACAACTGAGCCACACTGGTCAGAAATAGTTCTGACTGCTTTAATAAGTCTATGACTCTCAGGTCTGAGCATAAAATATCATTTTGAGGAGTTGGGAAATTTTGAGTATGTTATTTGGTAGTGTTAGGAAAAATGGTACAGAAATGACTTGGCTGGTAGTTATCAAAAATCCTGCTGGAATGTCCTTTTCTTAATTTTCTCATTCCTATTTACCCAGGCAAGCAGCCGCAGTTTATCTCTGTCTTTGATAATGGAACTTTATTTGTTAGGAATATATGGATGGACACACTTAAATCCTCTGATTGCTCTTCTACTGATATTTCCAGGATCTTGATACTTCCATCAGTTTTATTAAAGAACTAGTATGACCAAGCAAGTGCCCATCAAGGTCAGTTTGCCCCAGTGAGTGCAGTTTACATCTAAGAGCATTGGGAACATACTCTTTTTAAAAAATATATATATATTTATTTTTAGACAGAGGGGAAGGGAGGGTAGAAAGTGAGAGAGAGAAACATCAATGTGTGTTTGCCTCTCATGCACCCGCTACTGGGGATGTTGCCTGCAACCCAGGCATGTGCCCTGACTGAGAATCAAACAGATGAGACTTTGGTTCACAGGCCTGCACTCAGTCCACTGAGCCACACCAGCCAGGGTGGGAATATACTCTTTTTCTATCCAGGTCAACCTTAAACACTGTCAGCATGTTCAGTTACTTATACCTGCAGTTCTGGGAAGACTGGAAAACATTTATCATCTCTTCATCTTTTTAAAGTATCAACACTGGGAATGCTGTCCACCTACTAAGCTCATTCAAGAAATAGTGGTTCATGATCATTTTAGGTCAGTAGTATACTTTGGGTAAAACACCTTGTTTAGATCACAGAATATGACTCTTTCTTTTGAAAAATGAGCAAACTGAGACCCAAAGAGATCCATGTGAGTTGTCCAAGGTTACAGTTGATGACAGCCTGGATTAGAGACCACATTTACAAATTCAAGCCTACTTGGTGCCTTTTTGACTTTCTGTTTTGTTTGTGGCTGAGTTTGTGTTTCTTCCACTGGATGTAATTGGTAGGTGAATTGAAGGGTGTGTGTATGTGTACTTAATTAGTGCTTCTGTGACTTGTTTAAGAAAGACTTTACTCTGTCATGAAAATATATTTTCTACTAGAAACTTAATAGTTTTGCCTTTTACATTTATAACTTTAGTCTCTCTAGAATTGATCATTGTGTTTCATGTAAGGTAGGGATTCCATTTCATTTTTTTTTCCATATGGTTTTCGAGTACCCACCCTGCCCCCAGCATCATCCATTGGAAGAATATGTATTCTCCATTGATCTGCCATGCTACCTCCATCATAAATCATGTCCTTACTACTACTCATTATTTGGTTCTGTTTATCTGTTTAGCTATCCTTGTATCAGAACCATACAGTCTTATGTAGCTTTATAATAAGGCTTGATATATGGTAGTAGGTTCTCATACCTTGTGTTTCTTCAAGAGTGTGTTGGCTATTCATGGCTTTTTATACCTTCATAAAAACTTTACAGATAATTGGTCAAGCTCAACAAAACAACTGAAAACAAACAAAAACTTACTGGGGTTCAAGTTAATTATTGGTAGAAAGCAAAATACAGAGTTATTTCAAAAGTATTTATTTTTTAATTTTTAAAACTTTTTTTATTTTTAAATATATTTTATTGATTATTGCTATTACAGTTGTCCCATTCTCCCCCTTTATTCCTTTCCGCCCTGCACATCCCTCCCACCCGCATTACCCCCCTTTAGTTCATGTCCATGTGTCATATATATAAATTCTTTGGCTTCTACATTTTCTATACTATTTTTAACCAACCCCCCATCTATCTTCTACCTACCATTCATGCTACTTATTTTCTGTACCTTTTCCCCCTCTCTCCTTACCCACTCCCCCACTGATAACACTCCATGTGATCTCCCTTTCTGTGATTCTGTTCCTGTTCCAATTGTTTGCTTAGTTTTTGTTTTTGTTTTAGGTTCAGGTGTTAATAACTGTGAGTTTGTTGTCATTTTACTGTTCATATTTTTTTATCTTCTTAGATAAGTCCCTTTAACATTTCATATAATAAGGGCTTGGTGATGATGAACTCCTTTAACTTGACCTTATCTGAGAAGCACTTTATCTGCCCTTCCATTCTAAATGAAAGCTTTGCTGGATAGAGCAATCTTGGATGTAGGTCCTTGCCTTTCATGACTTGGAATACTTCTTTCTTTCCCCTTCTTGCCTGCAAGGTTTCTTTTTAGAAATCCGCTGACAGTCTGATGGGAACTCCTTTGTAGGTAACTGTCTCCTTTTCTCTTGCTGCTTTTAAGATTCTCTCCTTATCTTTAATCTTGGGGAATATAATTATGATGTGCCTTGGTGTGTGCTTCCTTGGGTCTAACTTCTTTAGAACTCTCTGAGCTTCCTGGACTTCCTGGAAGTCTATTTCCTTTGCCAGATTGGGGAAGTTCTCCTTTATTATTTGTTCAAATAAGTTTTCAATTTCTTGCTCTTCCTCTTCTCCTTCTGGCACCCCTATGATTCAGATGTTGGAATGTTTAAAGATGTCCTGAAGGTTTCTAAGCTTCTCCTCATTTTTTTTGATTTCTTGTTTCTTCATTCTGTTCTGGTTGAATGTTTATTTCTCCTTCTAGTTCACACCATTGATTTGAGTCCTGGTTTCCCTCCCTTCACTGTTGGTCCCCTGTACCTTTTCCTTTATTTCACTTTGCATAGCCTTCACTTTTTCCTCTATTTTGTAACTGTACTCAACCAATTGTGTGAGCATCCTGACTACCAGTGTTTTGAACTGCGCATCTGATAAGTTGGCTATCTCTTCTTTGCTTAGTCTTATTCTGGAGCTTTGATCTGTTCTTTCATTTGGGCCATTTTTTGGTCTTGGCGCACCAGTTACATAGTAAGGGACGGAGCCTTAGGTGCTCACCAGGGCGGGGCAACCCAGTCACTGCGTTGTGATGCTGTATGTGGGGAGGGGTCCGAGAGGGAACAGTGCAGCTTGCTCCGCTCTCTGCTGGTTTTCCATCACTTCTCCCACTTCCCACAAGCAAATTAGGACCTTCTGGTGCTGATTCCTGGGTGGGTAGGTTCGTGTACGTTCTAGGACCCTGTGGGTCTCTCCTATGAACTCTCCTGTGAGGCTGGGAGTTTCTCCCACTGACACCTCAACCCCCACAGGTGTTTTCAATCAGTGGTTTGAGGCTCTATTTCGCCACGCTGGAGCCCTCGGTTGCGTAGTCTGTCTCACTCCCCAGCTGTTCCTCTTGGTTTATCTGCACGCAAATGTGGGACTGCTGGGCCTACCAGCCACCACCTTGCCCACTCCAGTCCTCCACTGCCACTTTGCCGCAAGTCCTGTCCTCCTGGCTGCCCATCTCTGCCCCTCTTACCAGATGAATATTTTTTCTTTCCTTGATTGTCGGGCTTCCGTACAGTTCGATTTTCTGTCAGTTCTGGTTGGTTTTTGCTTTTAAATTTGTTGTTGTCCTTATTTTGGTTGTGTGAGGAAGCACAATGTATCTACCTACGCCTCCATCTTGGCCAGAAGTCCCTCACACAGTCTATTCTTGATTAAACAAAGAGTCTCTTGGGAAAAAGTATCGGAGTGAAGATCCACATGAAGAGGCTCAGCATGCTGTCTGCCTGTCCTGTGCCCGCCTGCGGCTGGGCCCTCAAAAGTATTTTTGAATATGTAAGACACTCAATACAATACAAAATTCAAAAAGTACAAAAGGGTATATAGTGAAAAGATTTCTCTTTCACCCATCTTCATGTATTTATTTTATTGATTATGCTGTTAGAGTTGTTCCCCTCACCCCTGTTGTTCATGTCCATGGGTCATGCATATAAGTTTTTTGGCAACTTCATATCCTGTACTTGCTCTTAACACCCCCCTGCCTCTTCTGTACTACCAATTTATACTTCTTTATGTCTTCACCTTTTCCCTCATTCTCCCAGACCCCCTCCCCACTGGCCACCATCCCAGTGTTCTCCATATCTATGATTCTGTTTCTGTTCTGCTTGTTTGTTTTTTAGTTTCAATTGTTGATAGTTATGTATTTATTGCCATTTTAATGTTCATAGTTTTGATCTTTTTCTTAAATAAGCCCATTTAACATTTCCTGTAATAATGGTTTGGTGATGATGAACTCCTTTAGCTTTACCTTGTGTGGAAAGCACTTTATCTGCCCTTCCATTCTAATGATAACTTTGCTGGATAGAGTAATCTAGGTTCTAGTTCCTTGCTTTGATCTCATTACTTTGAACACTTCTTGCCAGTCCATTCTAGCCTGCAACGTTTCTTTTCAGAGATCAGCTGACAGTCTTATGGGAACTCCTTTGCAGGTAATTATCTGCTTTTCTCTCACTGCTTTTAAGATTCTTTTTCTTTAACCTTTGGCTTTTCAATTATGATATGTCTTGGTGTGGTCCTCTTTGCATCCATCTTGTGTGGGACTCTCTGTGCTTCCTGGACTTACATGTCTATTTCCTTCACCAAATTAGGGAAGTTATCTTTTATTATTAAAATAGGTTTCCAGTTTCTTGCTCTTTCTCTTCTCCTTCTGGCACCCTTATTATGCTAATGTTGGACTTCTTGAAGTTGTCCCAGAGGCTCCTCACACTGTACTCGATTTTTTGGATTCTTTTTTCTTCTTGCTGTACCGATTGGATGTCTTTCTTCCTTATGTTCCAAATCATTGATTTGATTCTTGGCTTCATCTACTCCACTGTTAATTGCCTGTAAATTGTTCTTTATTTCAATTAGTGTATCCTTCATTTCTGATTGAATCCTTTTTATGCTGTTGAAGTACCACTGAGTTCCTTGAGCATCCTTCAAACCAGCGTTTTGAACTGTGCATCTGATAGATTGCTTATTTCCGTTTCCTTTAGCTCTTTTTCTGGAGTTTTGATTTGTTCTTCTATTTAGACCATATTTCTTTGTCTCCTAATTTTGGCAGCCTCCCTTTGCTTCTATATATTAGGTAGAGCTGCTTTGAATTTGTGTCTTGGTAGTGTAGCCTAATATAGTGGGTGTCCTGTAGGGTCCAATGGTACAGCCTACCTTATCACCCAAGCTCTGAACTCAAGGTGTGCCCTTCGTGTGGGCTGAGTACGTGCTTCTTTTGTAGTAGAGCCTTGGTTGCTGTTGGCAGATCAATGGGAGGGATTTACCCAGGCCAGTCAGCTGCAAGGATTGGCTGTGACCACTGACCACTAACATGTGTCTTCTGTGGAGGATCTGTTGTGTAGTGGCAGAGTGGTGGTGCTCCGACATGGTCTATAGCTATCTACTGAGTGCACTGGCTTTGGGGCTTCATAGGTGGTGCAGTCCAAGGTCAATCCCCATCTGTTTTTCCTGGGGCCCTCTGCATGAGCTAGCTCTAAAGCAATCTGAGATGGCTGCTACTTGTGCTGGGCTTGGAGATTCCCAGGTGAAGCCAAGCTGTGAGGTTGGCTGCTGCTAGTGCTGGGCCTGGGGCTCACTGAGGCCAGCTGTTGCTTATTTGAAAGGATTTAGGAAGTTGTGAAGCATGAGCCAAGACCAGTCATTTATATGGAAAAGCAGTTTGGGTGGGCCTGTAAGTTGGATGGGGCAGAATCTCTGGGGATCTCCAATGTGGGTCAAACAGTGTTAGCCTGGTTGATGGGGTCTCAGATATGGCACCAGCTTGCTGGCTCTTTGGCTCTGTGGGAGGAGGGTTTAGAAAAGGGACAGTAGCCTCTGTTCACCTTGATGTCAGACACTTCAGTTCCTCCCTTTATTCCACTGGTGCCTTTCAAGCTGCTGCCTTGGAGCTGTAGCTCAGAGGGAGTAAGTCTGAGTAGATGAGGCTGTGTGTGGGTTCTTTAAGAGGAACTGCTTGGCAGTCCATCACTTTCTTCCACCGACTCAATTCCTGCTTGTTTTTGCCAGAAGTTGTGGGGACTTATCTTCCTGGCACTGGGTCTCTGGGCTGGGTGGTCTGGTGTGGGGCTGGGATCCCTTGCCAAATTTTTATCCACCACATATGGGTGTGTGACTAGCCTGTTCCACGTCCTCGCTTCACCTACCAGTCTGGATGGATGTGGTTTCTTGAATTCCGCAGCTGTCAGAGTTCCGTTCAACTCGATTTCTGACCATTCGGAGTGATGGTTGTTCTATATTTTAGTTTAGAAATTTTACTTTTGATAAAATTTTAATAAACACTTCTTGAAGCTACTCTGTAAATGAGGATTTTTAAAAAAACGGTTTTATTTATAGATTTTAGAGAGAGAGAGAAACATCTATTTGTTGTTCTACTTACACATTCGTGGGTTGTTTCTTGTACGTGCCCTTACTGGGGATTGAACCCATAACTGTGGCATATTGAGATGAAACTCTAACCAACTGAGCTAGCCAGCCAGGGCCTAATCAGTATTTCTTTCTTTCTTTTCTTTTTAGATTTCAAAAATTTTTAACAGTGAAAATGTATGTTGAAATAGTATTTCTTAATATAGTGTACGATTTGATTTTTCTTTTAAAACAACTTGTAGAGATTACTATTTATCCTATGGTAACCATAGCTCCTGCTCTGATTCCAATATTACAGCCATTGAGGAGTTAGTTATACTAGGGGTGAAACAGTTTTGTTTGAAGTCCTTGGAACATATTTTTAGATTAGAAAAATGATTAGCACAAGAAGTGTATTCAACTGGGAGAACTACTTTTTTGAAATTTATTACTTTGGAATATATAGTATTTGGTTATTTTTGGAACTAAAGACCCAATTAACTAGCAAGTGGAGTTCATAATACTAAAATATAGTACTGTCCACATATAAAATTAATTTTTTGTGTGTGTCTTACTTAGGTTAATAAATTTTCCTGGAATCAATTGTTATGATAAATACCAAATGGAAAATTACCTTTGTTTCTTAGTATGATTACAGTTTTCATAGTTCAGGCATTACCAAATGCTCCTTCTTGTGTGTCAGGGGTAAGTTGGAGCTGATTTATAGACTCTTTACAAAAATGGCAAAGTTGGCATATGCTGTAATTTGCTAAATTATTTTTAAAATAAATCCAACTTTGTTCCCACCAGTAGAAGAAAAATGATAATTATGTGACTTGGTTATAGAGGTGTTAGCTAACTACAGTGGCAATCATATTACAATATAAATGTACTAAATCAGTGTTGTAGACCTTAAACTTATACAATGTTATATGTCAGTAATGTCTCAATAATAAATAATCCAAATAACTTGCTATCCAAAACAATGGCCATCAAAAATAATTTTGAGACCTATCTTGAGTATTTTTATTTGTTAATTTACAAATTGCAAATTATATTCATACATTGCTGTCATTAGCTACTATATCAAGGCACAGTATATACACTTAGAGGAGGCTCATATATTGTGTATACTTTGTGAATATAAATTGTGGATAGTGATATATATGTATATAAGTGGTATATGTAAATTCATGTTTCAAATAGTTGTTTTGATACTGGCTTTGGTTCACTTTTTTCATGTATGGTTCATTTAATATTGTTTTTACCTTGTCAAGTAACTAATGAAAGTCTTGTGCAAGGAATTAGAGAAGTGTCAGCTGACAATTTACTTGAAACTAGATTATGTCCTTAGACTCTGGGCATGCTATAATTTTTTGTAGTATGCTTAGAGAGAATGTAATGGGCAGGAGGGGTACTGCTGCCAACTATTTTGTGTTGTAGAACTCCCGGTCTTCCATTGGATCACTTGGTTCATATTTGACATTTGACCTTATAATCTCAAATTAAATGAGGGGACCAGTGTCAATCTATATCATAAAAAATTGGAAGACAAGTTCTTTTTTATAACTAATTTAAATAAACGTTTATTTTTTTTTTTTCCTGTGCTCCAAAGGATCATCTATCTTGCCTACCTCTTGGCGTGTACACACCCCACGTAGGAATATGTATTGTGGCAGAATTGAGGTCTTTTCCTTTTCTCACATTCTCTTCAAATTTTATATATTATTGAAAGACTCTTAAATGAGAGAACAAATACTTAGAACTATGGCCAGTGTAATGTAAACTTCTTGTACCATCTTGCACTTCTGAAACTAAGAGTATGCTCAGAAATCTGTATGTAGGTCTTCATTCATTTCAAGGGTTTAGTTACTAAATTAAAGACTATATAATATGCACAATGTTTAGCTGGACAAGAGGAGATATTTTCATTTTAATTCTATTCGAAAGAACTTAATATTTTGTATGGCTAGAGATAGAGCTCTATGACTAAAGGTATATTAATATTTCTTAGTAAATAAGAGGACTAATAATTATTTTTTATTTTTATATATTTTTAAAGATTTTATTTATTTATTTTTAGAGAGAGGGGAAAGGAGTGAGAAAGAGCGAGAGAAACATCACTGTGTGGTTGCCTCTCCTGTGCCCTTTACTGGGGACCTGGCCTGCAACCCAGGCATGTACCCTGAGTAGGAATTGAACTGGTGACCTTTTGCTTCTGGTGCTCAATTCACTGAGCCACACCAGTCAGGGCTAATAATTTTTTTAAATAAGGTAATGTATTTTTTCAGTTTGGAAAGGTTTTTTTAGATTGGTTTAAATAGCAGTAAAATTATTTTTAAAATTTAGAATTGAATCTTTTCAGATCTAATTACCAATGACTGATATAATGAATCTTTTAAGGTTGTTATATTGCATCTTGGAGCATGAGAGTGCATTTAAGGCTCTCATGTATATATGAAATGCTTACCCCTCAGAACCATGAAACAAGTGCCTTTTGTATTAGGGAGCTATCTTGGCTTGTGATTTTCATTTTGTTTCTATTAGGGACACTAGTTCATTGTTGAGATTTCTGTCTGTTTAAAGGCTCAATTATCTATTATAGTATCAAAGGTAAAGCTAAAAGCAGGTTCTTCCCCCACTGTCCTCATTGTCACAAAATACACAGATTCTCTAGTTATGAATGAAACCAGATCAAACTACTTCTTACCTTAGGAACAGAGAGGAGCAGTAAGTAAAGCCCTAGCCCAGAGAGAATAAGGGTTAAGATTCTTACCATTCTGGCCAGGGTGTAACACTCTTGATAAGAGTGGTAGGGGCTTGTCCGGTACCTTGAAAGTCCCTGTGGAGTATATGGCTAGACATGTTAGATCAGGGCAGGAATAGCAATTCCACCAGTGAATTTCAGCAGGCACAAAAGCAGTAGCACAGATCTGAATGCATGGTGACTCACAGCCAACTGCTCCGTAGATGAAGTCAGAGGCTTTCTTTTAAGGGGTATTCTGGATGAGTCATAACTGGTACCAAGAATGCTAGGCTGCGCATGCACGGATGATTCACCAGTCCTGTCAGGATGCATCACAGAAATCCAGCCTTGAGACTTACATGATGCCAACAGCATTAGTACCCAAATTGCACTGTATTAAAATTGCATCATCTTGCTAGGACCTATGGGCGCTTGAGCTAATTTAGAAGTCATTGAGAGGTGGCATTTGCCTGAGGAATTTAGAGACCAATGGGGGTTTTTCCAGAGTTTCCCTACCAGTACAACAAACTAAGAAAAGGAGAAAGCAGGGTTGGAGAGGGTTGGGCGTTGGTAGAGGATTTTAGCCCAGTTTGTTTGCTTAATCTTGATGTTAGGGTCTAGCTAGTTTGCCTAGGTTTTGAATATATTTTGTCCTAGTCTCTCTGCTTTTCTTTCGACACCCTCTGTGCTGCTGTTCAGCCTCTCTCAACCCCTCATCTAAGTAGTGTAACCACCCTTTTGCTACAGCTGCTTTATTTTCATTATCATTGTCTTGGAGTTCCTCATTTTCCTGTATGGAAAGGATTCTAAAGAAAAGATCTTGATCTAGTCATTATATTTGCTCTTAGCATTTTGCACACCCTTTCTTCTTACAGTCCTTTAAAAAAGTGACTAAAATACAAATGTTTAAATTGTTATTTCAGAGTTTGGAATACTAGTGAATTTTTTCTCTAAAAAATGTACTTAAGAAAATGATCATGTTTTAAAAGACCTTAAGTTTTCTTTTGATCTTCAGGTTTGGTTAAATAAGTCATTTTTCAGTTCATTGCAACTACAGTATTTATTAAATCTCAGCTGTGATTAAAATTAAAATGTGTCATGTTACATTAATGTGAAAATTAGTTCTATCCTGTAAAAATACTACAGTATTATAAATGATCTTTTTTGATGCCCGTAGGGAACTAGGGGAGTTTAGTAATATTTGCATATTTTTTCCTCAGATAGTAATATTTCCATTTTTGTTTGTAAGCAATAAATAGGTATATATAATCATGGGTATTTATACTATGGGAGAGATTTTTAATTTATCAGCTGAACAAATGGCTAAAGGATCTGACTTAGTGATTTAAGCTATTAAATTTATATGAACTTTTGCATATACAAAGTCCTGTTAGAGTGAATACTGGTAAAACAAAGGGCTGTAAAAACTGAGAGGTTTTTTTTTTTTTGAACACTTTCACGTTTCCACATGAATGGTCCTACTACTGGATATGGGGATCCAGGAGCCAAAATATTTTTTAGATTTTATGCTGCTGATTTAGAACAATAAATGCTTTTCTTTTATTTTTTCTATGAATGTGAATTTTTATACTCATAAAAATTTCTGAACTGTATAAACTTCTGTAGGATTCTACTACAATGGAAAACCTTGAATAAAGGGTAAAAATATTTAAATGAATTTTACTAGTAGAAAGCCCACCATTCTGAGATGTGGTATTTCTAACAATGTAGGATAGAACTGTCTTCATTCTTGGTTGTTCTATTTTGGATGGGTATTAGTGGACACTTTTCCCATAGCTCAGAATCATCATGGTTATTGCTGTCTTTTGCTTGGGGGAAATTTGTATAAAAATCAGTACTAATGGTAGACAGTCTTTAGATTTTAGCAGATACCAGGTTTTTTTTGTAGTGTTGTTTGTTTTTGTATGATGAAAGTCCCTATCAAAGTAACTCTTCCCTCAAAATATTTTAAAATTGGATATCTTTATTTAAATAAGTTCTTATATAAATTCTATTATTTACTCCTGGGGAAATCCAGTGTCCTCAAGAATACAATCCTAAAATAAAGTTGTTACATATTGGAGAAAGGCAGAATGATTGTGTTGTTATGGCAACTCAAATGGGGAAAATGAAAACAGCACAGATAAACTGCATCCTGTTGTTATAGCAACCATAGTTGTGAAAATGATTAAAGCTGGTCTAGAAAGGATGTATTGCAGTTTTAGTCCATTGAAAGTAAATAGTGTAAGAAAAGACCAAAAGAATTGATTTTAGACAAAAGTTAAATCCCTTTGGCACCATAAGTTGCTAGTACCACTGCATATACGCAGACAGATCTCTGTCCTTTCTAATTATATTTCAACTCCGTGTTAGTCCCTCAGATTATAATGATGGTATGAAGGAAAGGAAAATGTATTGAATAATAACTATATGAAAATCTTGTGAAGAAAGATTTTTTTGGCAACAAATTTAGAAAGAAATTAAAGTTGCAAAATTTTGTTACTGAAAATGTCTTTAAAAGAAGAGTAGAATGTTTTCTTTTTCTCCTCTTTCCTTTCTCCCTATTTCTCAGTGCTTTATTTTCATTCTTTTCCATAATCTCTTTCTGTATCATTTTAGCCTTAAGTGTTGAATTGCAACATAGACACCTAATGTCCTGGCAGTTTGTGAAACCATCAAGTGCAGCGTTATGATTGCAGATGAACAGATGGGTTTGATGATAAATGATAAGTATCCAGTAGGTGTGAAGAAATTTATTTTGGCCATATCTTTCAAACTTTCTCTGTAATCAAAGCTTCTTAGTTATTTTAAATGCCATTATTTCCCCCCAACTTCTTCTTGCCCACCATAGCAAAATATTTCATCCCAGTGGAGTGGAGACATGTTGGAAACAAACCTAATGAAAGCCGTGCTCTTTGTTCAGCATCTGGCTACTCGCACAGGTTTTGCGGTAATGGAATCAGCATCTCTGTATTAGAGTATTGATCTGCTGCTTGGTAGATACTGTGTAAAAGAAGTATCTCTAACATTGTATTAAAGTGGTTTAAGAGCAGTTTATGTTACAAATGAGGTGGAGGAAGATGGAGTTCTGCAAGACTGGACACATGTTATAAATATCCATAAAACTGAAGAGTTTTTCTAAAAACTGTGGTGTTGAAATTCCCATATTTTCTTCCACATTTATTGCAAATGGTTGATCACTACCAGAGCATGAGTACGCTAATGCCATTACCCTTTTGTCCTTTCGTAGATAGAGGTTTTTATAGTTAATGTTCTCATGTTGTAGTTGAAAACTGTGGTGCAGATAAAAGTCAGGATTGAGAGATAATACTGACTGACCATAAGAACAGTGTTTTAAAGTAGTTGTTGAATATTTTCAGTCAAAAGCCAAATATTAATGCTGATTTAAATATAAGTTGATTTTCATAAATAGGCTTCTCACTTTAAACATTGCCCAATTTTGCCTGACTAACCAAAAACTGTCCTTCCAAATAGGCATAGGGAAGAAAGCTCTTTTTAAAAAGCAGAAAAATATGAGGGAAGAGAAGGGAGAACTAAAGTTTTTAGTTTGTTTATTTCGAAAAAGTTGTAAAATATTCATCCCTTTCTGATGTTATTTAGTAGTAGTAGGTTGTTCAGACTTGTGACTTAGATCAGACATACTTGGGTTCTTAAATGGTTCATTTACCCAGCAAACACTTCAAAAATTTCATCAGTAAGTTAACTAACATTTTGTAAAGGAGTTTGAAAATGAAAGCTGATCACAAGTGCCAATATCCTGTTGTGCACCAATGGGATATAACAATGCATGGATTTAAATCTCCTTTTCTCCTAACTTATCTTGGAACAGTTTTTAATGCTAGTTTATAAGCCTGTAAAAATGTTTAATATTAAAACCTGATGCACTGGTTTTTAGACTGGTGTCTAAAGTGGGCAGTATCAGGTTGTGTGCATTTCCTAGTTTGCATCTTGGTTTGTTATAAATTGGATTGTAAGATCGGGTACTTTATTTTCCTGGAAGAAAAAATTATTAGGTATGCTCATCACTCCCCATTTCAGTTTCTTGTCACATTTCACTCGCTTCAGAAATATTCATTTTAGATCCTCCTTGTGAATATGTAACTCTTAATACTGATGTCCTGGGAGAAAGGAGAATTTCTTATCTAACCTATATAATAACCATATCACAGAAAATAACCTCACAATATATCAAGCAATCAAATAGCCAATAAACCTATTCTCCTGATACATTCCATAAACTGGATGGGGAAGGTAGATAATGTTCATTTTTGTTACTTACCAGGGAACATGACACTTGCTCTTTGAAATGGTTATTTATTTCATATATTGTAGCTGCCAATCAGCCAGCCATTTGCAAATGGTGAAGTAAACACACTGCTGAAAATGAGTTTCTTCTTTGCTGGTCTGTGGTACCCAGGAAGTCAGATGTAATATGATTCCATTTATTTATGTAGGCATTTATTCTCTTTCTAATGAGCAAGTAATTTTCTTTTCTGTACTCCTACACAAAAGTTAAATTAAGGAGTACCCAAGAGGGCTGGGATACTTAGTTTGCACTCCTTGAAATACTGTTTGATATCAGGGGATCCTTTCATGAGCAGACTTTCCCTCTCAGCTAAGAAGAAAGCTCCAGATAGCTCTCCCTTTTGAACTCATTGTTAGAGCAAACATGTCTGTAGAGAGGGGGATGACCCAGAAGCCTAAGGTGGGGATTTGTCTCCTTTACCCCTGCTCCCTTACTCAAAGGATTTTACTCTGTGGCTTATTTTGCTCTTTTTGCCTGTGAAGTGAGGGACAAGTACTCTGATCGCTCAACCACCAACCAGCCTGCCATACTTAGTATGTGGATTCTTAACATGACACTGGCTTCTGTTGAGTCATACTAACTGCTACGAACAAATGTGTAAATTCATACTGGGGGAGAAGTGTTGCAAATGTCTTTCATCAAAATGGGCAAGTGCATACAATGGGCTAAAGATAGTTTATTCAATACATGGTGTTGGGAAAATTGGACAGATACGTGCAGAAAAATGAAACTGGACCACCTTATACCACACACAATAATAAATTCAAAATGGATCAAAGACTGAAATGTTAGACCCCAAACCATAAAAATCGTAGAAGAATACATAGGCAGCAAAGTCTCAGACATTGCTTGTAGTAACATTTTATAGGATATATCTCCCCAGGCAAGGGAAACAAAAGAAAAAAATAATAGGACTATTTCAAACTGAAAAGTTTTTGCACAGAGAGGAAATCATCAACAAATAAAAGGATGATCCACAGAATAGGAGAACATATTCACTGATACATCTGATAAGGGGTTAATATCCAAAGTTTATAAAGAACTTACAAAACTTAACACAAAAAAAAACAAGTAGCCCAATTAAAAAATAGGTGTAAAACCTGTATAGACACTTCTCCATAGAGGACGTACAGATGGCCAATAGACATATGAAAAGATGCTCAACGTCACTGATCATCAGAGAAATGCAAATTAAAACCACCAGGGATATCATCTCACACCTGTTAAAATGGCTGCCATCAATAAACCAACAAACAAGTGCTGGCAAGGATGTGGAGAAAGGGGAACCCTTTTGCGCTGTTGGTGAGAATGCAGATTGGTGCAGCCACTGTGGAAAGCAGTATGGAGATACCTGGAAAAATTAAAAATGGATCTGCTTTTCAACCCAGCTATTCCACTTCTGGGAATATATTTGAAGGAACCCAAAACACTAATTTGAAAGAACATAAGCACCCCCATGTTTATTGCAGTGTTAATTACAGTCACTAAGATATGGAAGCAGCCCAAGTGTCCATCAGTAGATGAGTGGATAAAACAACTATGGGACATTTACACAATGGAATACTACTTGGTCATAAAAAAGAAGAAAATTTATCCTTTGCAACACTATGGATGGACCTGGAGAACATTATGCTAAATGAAATAAGCCAGTCAGAGAAAGACAAATACCACATGATTTCACTCATATGTGGAATCTAACGAACACGCTGAAGGAAAATGGGGACAGATGCATAGATGGAGAGCAGGATGACAGCTGTAGGGGTGAGGCGGGAGGGAGAAGGGTGGGGGAGGTTAGAGGGTGGGGGGATGGACTCATGGATATGGACAACAGTGTGGTGATTGCTGGGGGCAGGGGAGTGTTAGGGGACTAAATGGTAATGGGGAAAAATACAATAAAGATTAAATTTTAAAAACTTTAAAAAAGAGAAAATACATAATGTCCATTCCTGCCAGTGAGCACTGTGATTATTTCAAATTTGTGTGTAGGCCTACGTCATCGGAAATTGTGTAACCCCATGATTCCCAGGCCTCAGCTGGTGGCCTAGTTATTTCAAATAATATTTAATGCAATAAATTCTAAGGCAATAAAAGAATTTAGACAGTTCCTTAGAGCTTATTGCAATGGGATTTGACTTGATTTTAATAAAGTGAAATTCCAGTATTGCCAAATAATTTCTTTGTGGCGTGATTTAAAAGGTCTTTAAGTACAGGTATAGGAAATTGAACTTATAAAACCTAATCTAAGATAATTGCAGTTTTACTCTTTACCAAGTAAATGAAAACTTCAAAAATACAGAAATTCTCTTTTCTTAGCATAAGGTGATTTTTAATAATGAAGCAAAGAAAATGTAAGCGAACATCCTTACTTTCTGTTCTGTTATGAGGAGAATAAAGATACCACCTGGCTGTATGCATAAATTTGTTTACTAAGTTGGTTCATTTCCTGTAGATGGGTATTAAAAATGACTTTTTTGGTACAGAAAACATGTGGCATCTATGTATTATTATTATGCCCTGCTGCCTTCTAATGTTGAATATTTTATGATTTTTTAAAAAAAAAATTGTTCTTATATTTTCAAACTCAACAATGTTATAGTAAAATCAGCCATAGACCAAATATTTAGAACTTATTATATTGACACCAATGTGAAAAAATAAAACACAAATATTTGGTAATTAGAAAATCAGAAGAGCAATTTTAGAAAAAGTGTTCATTGTCTTGTACTCTGGAGTTCTTATCTCAAACCAGTGACTTCTAAGATCTTTTGTTTTCTGTACTAAAGCAGAATAGTGAAAATGTTTTTAGAGAAAGTTATGAAAAAAGTCTGTATTAATTTGCTTTGGGTCATTCTAGTCTCTCTGGTAAATTCATAATTAGGAAGGCCTTTTTAAGACTCTTCTAGTCTCACAGGTATGTAGCTACTGCATATCTGGTAAATCTAAATTCATATGTTAGGAGGTTATGTTTCTTTAAAGCATATTATTTACACAATTCACTGGAATGGCTCCTTTGGAAGTTGGGTGGCTCTCTTATGTAATTATGTACTTAGTAACCCTGTGCTACACAGCAGTAGAAATTCAAGTAAGAATAATTTACTGCTTATGCATAGTTATTAGAATTTTAAAGCATTTGTTTGTTCAAAATTCTAGTTTATCAGAGTGTTATATTTGACAGATTGCATACTTAATAAATAATAACGAATAAATTTATTTTAGAAAGCAGCCGAATTTGAATTTTAATTGTTTTAAATAAGCATCAGGAGCTGCTTCTTCCTCTTCCCCTTCACCTTATTGTTTAAAGGGATTTCCATTGCTTTAGTCCATGTTTTGTGGTGAACCTAATAATTCTATAGAAAAATCCATACTAGAAGTATTATAGATGGATGTAAATGACAGAATTATGGAATTCTGTTGCTTCAAGGGACTGTTAGAAATATTTTAACGTACGCCATTTTACTAGTGAAGAGGCAGAGTTGTATAGAATCATTACTGCTCAAGATCTTACAATTGGTTTGAGGACAAGTCTGCAGGAGAACCTGATGTCTTAACTCCTGGATTAGTGTCATACCTCCTCTCTCTCAGTTGTGTTGGAATTCAGCAGTTCATTTCACCAGGATTTCTTGAACTCTTCTGCATCTAGAGATTATAAGAACAGTGTGTTTATGTAGTTTAACAATAATGATATCAGACTAGTGATATTTCACACTTTAATTCTGATTTATCTGGTGTTTTCCAATGATTATAAATATGTTCACATGTGATGGCTAAACCTTTAAATCTAATTTTCTACTAGATTATAATCTCCTTAAAGGCAGGGGTTCATTTAGTTCTCATAAAGTTAATTCCGTTTCTTTTTTTGTTTGTTTGAAGGTTTAAATTAAAAATATTTTTTTAGAGTATTGACAGCATTGTTGGAGTAAGTGTAGCTCTCTGTGGTGTCTACTCTGGGGATTATACTCATTTTAGAATTATATCTCAGTCTTCATCTAGTACTGTTGATTTCAAGTAATAGATTGCCTTATTCTACCCTTAAGCAAGAGGGGGCAACTATTTTAAGGGTTCAGAGATAGCCTAAAGGGATGACGTGCACTCAGGCTGCACAGAGACAGGGCCTAGGCACTGGAACACCCCGAGAGCTCAAGGCATCCACCTTCCCTTCCTGGGATCAGTGCTACTTGGTCATAGTGTGTAATCCTTTTTGTGTTACTGGATTTTATTTGCTCAAATTTTGTTTAGGATTTTTGCCTATATATTCTTTTTCTTTAAAAAAATATTTATTATTTAGAGAGAGGAGAAGGGAGGGAGAAAGAGAGGGGAGAAATATTGATCAGTTGCCTCTTGCTTGCCCCCAACCTGGGGACCTGGCCCACAACCCAGGCATGTGCCTTGACCAGGAATCAACTGGCAGCCTTTTGGTACCCAGGCCGGTACTCAGTCCACTGAGCCACACCAGCCAAGGCGACCTTATATTCTTAAGGAATATTGCTCTGTCATCTCCATTCTGCTTTTGAGTCCATCCAATGAGTTTTTAAATTTCAGTGACTTTCAGTTCTTATATTTCCATTTTTTTTCTTTATATCTGTTGTTTCTTTGCTGAGATTTTCTAAATTTCCATCTTTTTTTTAAGAGTGTTTGTCCTTAGTTATTGGAACATTTTTGTGCTAGTTACTTTAAAGTCTTTGCTTCTAAAGGTAATTCCAACATCTGTGTCAATTGGTGTGAGTTGAGATCCGCTGCACTCTTATTTGTATGCTAAGTAATGTTGGGTTATATCCTGGGCATTTTTAATATTAGAGGACTGAATTTTATTTAAATCATGTTGAAAATGTTGATGTCTTTGTTTTATCAGGCTCTCAACCCAGTTGAGTTTAACTCAGTTCAAATAGCCTTCTGTCTCTCCCACACCTACCCACAGGTGGCGGCAAGTGAGCAAAACTGCACCTGCCCGCCCCCTCCCGCCAAACCTGTCCTGCTGAAAAGGTCCTGGGCCGCTGTTTACTCTATTTTTAAAGCCTTTGCAGTGCTATAGAAATCCATTCCATGTGTGTGCCACTGAGTGGCCAGTCTGGGATCTAGCTGGTAGTCTATCTTGTAGTTCATTTCTCAGTCTGTGGCTTGCTCTTTTGGGTTATATCCACACATGTGAAGCTTGCAGGTGAGCATAGGAGTTCATAAACTGTTTTATGGGCTTGCTTTCCTGAGCTCCTCCCTCTCCACGATCTCCCCAGTGCTATCTAGTTCCCCGGCACTCCCTTTTTCATTATTGCAGCCAGACAGCTGGAGCTTTATTTAAACTGCTCTACATGAAAACTTACTGCATCTGGGGGATAAGTGATAGAAAAATGGAAAGGGAAAAAAAAGCAGTGATAAATTAAAAAAAAAAAAAGAAAAAGAAAACAGAAAGAATAAAAGCAGTGAAGTTTTGCCTCAGCCTTTTAGGATCTCAACTCCTCTGATCAAAGAGAGTTTCCTTCCTTCAGAGTTTTTTGTCTCTTTTGGGCCCCCCCTACTTTTACCATGCTTTCATCATGGGATTCTTTGAGAGAATAAAGAGAACTTTAAAGAAAAAAAAGGGGGGAGGATTTTCACTATTCTCTGTGGATTATGAAACTCCTACATTCCTTGGGCCAGAACTAGAGGGCTTCTCCTGGATCTCTCTTCCCCTACACTGATACCTACATTTGAGTTTCATGCTGCAGTCCAGGCTGGTGGGACACTGAAGAAAATTTTTAAAATACGGTAAATTCATTGTTGGTTCAGTGTCATGTGAAGTCTTTGTCCCCAGTCTACCCACTGCTGTTAACTCTTCGGAGTACTCAAATAGCTACACTTTGCATGCCGTCCATTTTTTGTAGTTGGATTCAGTGGGAGACAGAGAAAGGAGTATGCTTATTCCTTCTTAACTGGAACCAGAAGCCCGTCTGGTTACCACATTTTGATACTGATTTACAGCTCATTAACAACGTGCTCTGCAAGTTTAGTCCTTTGAAATTTGTTGGTTACTTCCTTCGTGGCCCATCTTAAGCTCTGTTTTGGTAAGCAGAGCAAGTGTGCATGAAAACAACCGCAGTTGTTGGGTACAGTGTTCTAGATAAGTCATTAGGTCAAGTTGTTAATTGTGCTCTGCAGTTATTTTTGGTTTATTCTTTCAAGTAACTGAGGGAGGGATGTTAAACCTCAAACTGGGATTGCAGATTTGTTCCCCCTTTAGTTCTGTGTATTTTGCTTGTTATATTTGAAATTTTATTAATACATACACTTCTAAGATTGTTAGTTCTTGAGGAATTGACCTCTTTGTCATTATGAAAAGGCCCTTTTTATCCCCATTAATATTCCTTGTTCAGAGGTGTACTTTGATGTTAATGTAGCCATTTCAGTTTTCTTATAACCTTTTATGATATCTTTTTCAAGTTTTTACTTAAAAAAAATTAAGTATATTTTATTGATTATGCTATTAAGTTGTCCCATTTTTTTCCCTCTTTGCCTCCTTCCATCTGGTACCCCCATTCCCTCCAGCAGTCATCCCTTTAGTTCATGTCCATGGGTCATTCATATAAGTTCTTTGGCTTCTCCATTTCCTATACTGTTCTTAACCTCACCCTGTCTATTTTGTGCCTACTATTTATGCTTCTTATTCCTTGTACCTTTTCCATCATTCTCCCTCCCCACTGATAACACTCCATGTGATCTCCATTTCTGTGATTCTATTCCTATTCTATTGCTTGCTTAGTTGTTTTAGTTTTTTAGGTTCAGTTGTTGATAGTTGTGAATATGTTGTCATTTTACTGTTCATAGTTATGATTTATGATCTTTTTCTTAGATAAGTGCCTTTAACATTTCATATAATAAGGGCATGGTGATGATGAACTCCTTTAACTTGACCTTATCTGGGAAGCACTTTATCTGCCTTTCCATTCTGAATGATTGTGCTGGATAGAGTAATCTTGGATGTAGGTCCTTTTCATCATTTTGAACACTTCTTGTCAGTTCTTTTTTGCCTACAAGGTTTCTTTTGAGAAATCAGCTGATGGTCTTATAGGAACTCCTTTGTAAGTAACTCTCTTCTTTTCTCTTGCACGTTTTAAGATTCTCTCTTTATCTTTAACCTTTGGCATTTTAATTATGATGTGTCTTGGTATGGTCCTCTTTGGGTCCAACTTGTTTAGGTCTCTCTGGCTTTCTGGACTTGTATATCCATTTCCTTTGTCAAATTAGTGAAGTTTTCAATTTCATGCAAGATCTTCCTTCTCTCCTTCTGGCACCCCTATGATTCAGATGTTGGTGCATTTAACTTCCCAGAGGTTCCTAAGCCTCTCCTCATTTTTTAAAATTCTTATTTCTTCCGTCTGTTCGGAGTTAATGTTTATTTCTTCCTTTTGTTCAAAATTGTTGACTTCAATCCCAGCTTCCTTCCCTTCACTGTTGGTTCCCTGTATATTTTTCTTTATTTCACTTTGTATAGCTTTCACTTCTTTATTTTGTGGTCATACTCAGTCATTTCTCTGAGCATTCTTATCACCAGTGTTTTGAACTCTGCATTTCATAGGTTGGCTATCTCCTTGTCAGTTAGTTCTTTTTCTGGAGTTTTGTTCTGTTGTTTGTTTGTTTGTTTGTTTTGGCCCATATTACTTTGTCTCCTCAATTTGGCAGCCTCCCTGTGTTTCTGTGTATTAGGTAGAGCTGCTTTGACTTCCTGCGTCAGTGCACCTGTTATATTGTAAGGGGCTGAGCCTTAGGTATTTGCCAGGGTAGGGCAACCCATTTCACTACTTTGTGGCCACTGTATGTGGGGGAGGGGTCGGAGAGGGAACAATACTGCTTGCTTGGCTCTTGCCCCATTTTCAGTCACTTCTTTTACTTCCTGTAAGTGACTAGTGCCCTTGTAGCTGCTACCCTGGTGCTGATTCCACAAGTTGGTGGGTTTGTGTACGTTCTAGGACCCTGCGGGCCTGTTAAACAGGCTCTCCTGAGACACCAGCAGTTTCTTCTCCCGTGGCAATGCCCACTGGTTTTTACATCCAGATGTTGTGAAGCTTTATTTTCCCGGCACAGGAAGCCTAGGCTGCACCGTTTGGCCTGGGGCTGGGATTGCTTGCTCCCCAGTTGTCCCTCCCACAGGTGAACATGGGACTGCCCGTTCCACCAGCACCTGCTGCCTCACCGTGGTCCTCTCTGCCAAGCTGCTTGTCTCTGCTCCTCCTACCCATCTGGATGAATATTTCTTCTTTAACTCCTTGGTTGTCAAACCTCCATACAGTTTCATTTTCAGGCAGTTCTGGTTGTTTTTTGTTTTTAGATTCTTTACTATCATTCTTATTGTTGTGCAAAGAAGCAAAGCATGTCTTCCTACACCTCCATCTTGGCTCAAAGTCCTCAAGTTTTTACTTTTTATTTATCTGTATACATTATTATATAGTTGTGTCTTGCTTTTCAATTCAGCCTAACAATCTATCTTCCAGTGTTTGGACTTGTACTGACCAACAGAAATGTTAGCTACAGATTTTAACCAAGTACCGTATATATATTTAAAATTTTTTATAGCCATGTTATTCAAGTAAAAAGAAACTTGAAAAATTTATAGTGCTTTTTATTTAATCCAGTATATTTTAAGTATCATTTAAACATGTAATCTATATAATGTTATTGAGATATTTTATTTTTTTTGTATTGAGTCTTCAGAATCTCATGTGATTTCACAGTTAAGCACATCTCAATCTGGACTAGCATGCTCAGTGTCTACATGTGACTAGTGATCACTTTATTAGAAAATGTAGGTTCAGATAATTTATATTTAGTATGGTTAAGTCTAAACCTTCCATTTTGTTTCTATTTGTCCCAACTCTTCTTTTCTCCTTTTGTTTTAAATTTTCCTGCCCTCTTTTGGATTATTTTTTAGTATTCCATTTTATCTGCTGTTGGTTTATTACGTACCTTTGTTTTGTTTTGTTTTGTGTAAATGGTTGCTCTAGAGAGTACAATATGTATTTAAAAATATTTATTGAGGTGAAATTCACATAACATCAAATTAACCATTTTAAAGTGAATGAGGACTTCCGGCCAAGATGGAGGCATAGGTGGACACACTGTGCCTCCTCTCACAACCAAAATTAAGGACAACAAATATTTAGAAACAAGAAAACAACCAGAACTGATAGAAAATTGAACTGTACGGAAGTCCAACAACCATTCATCCAGACCGGTAAGAGGGGCGGAGTCGCGGCAGGAAAAAGTGGAGGTGTGGACCTGGGAACACAAGCAGCAGTGGCTGACAGTTCCCAGGCTGCGGCTGGCGGTCCCGGGGCCCACAGGCGGCAGCTGGTGGACCCCGGGCACAGGGGAGCAACTGTGCAGACCCAGTGAGGCCACACAAGGCGGCTGGCTAACCAGGTGGTCCCACATTCACGCGCACAGACAGTCCAGGCAGAGGGGAAGTGGCGGAAGGGACTGAATCCAGGAGAGAGCGGAGCAGGCGCCATTGTTCCCTCTCAGACCCTGCCCCCACATACAGCGTCACAACCCAGCGACTGGGCTGGACCCCCCCGCCTCGGCACTGGGGAGCGCCTGAGGCTCCACTCCTCACTACGTAATAGCCGCGACCATACTAAAACTAAAACAAAACAACAACAAAAAAGACCACCAAAAATGGCTCAAACCGGAGAACAAATGAAAGCCCCAGAGCCAATTCCTCTAAGTCGTGAAGAGATAGCCAACCTATCAGATGCACAGTTCAAAGCACTGGTCATCAAGATGCATACAGAATTGGTTGATTTTGCTCACAAATTAGATGAAAAAATGCAGGCTACAATACGTGAAATGAAGGAAAACGCATGGGGAACCAATAAAGATGGAAGGAAAACTGGGACTCAAATCAATGAAGTGGACCAGAAGGAAGAAACTAACAACCAAACAGAAAACGAGGCAGAAACAAGAATTCAAAAAAATGAGGAGAGGCTTAGGAACCTCTGGGACATCGTTAAACGTCCCAACATCCGAATTATAGGGGTACCAGAAGGGGAAGAAGAAGAGCAACAAGTAGAAAACTTATTTGAACAAATAATAAAGGAGAACTTCCCCAATCTGGCAAAGGAAATAGATTACCAGGATGTCCAGGAAGCTCATAGAGTCCCAAAGAAGTTGGACCCAAGGAGGAACACACCAAGGCACATCGTAATTACATTAGCCAAGATTCAAATGAAGGAGAGAATTCTAGAAGCAGCAAGGGATAAGGGGACAGTCACCTACAAAGGAGTTCCCATCAGACTGTCAGCTGATTTCTCCAAAGAGACCTTACAGGCAAGAAGAGGCTGGAAAGAACTATTTGAAGTCTTGAAAGGCAGGGACCTACATCCAAAATTGCTGTATCCAGCAAAGCTGTCATTTAGAATGGAAGGGCAGATAAAGTGATTCTCAGATAAGGTCAAGTTCAAGGAGCTTATCATCACCAAGCCCTTATATGAAATGTTAAAGGGACTTATCTAAGAAAAAGAAGATCAAAAATATGACAGTGAAAAGACAGCAAACTCGCAGCTATTAAGAACCACACCTAAAACAAAAGCAAACTAAGCAAACAGCTAGAACAGGAACAGAACCACAGAAATGGAGATCATATGGAGGGTTAGCAACAGGGGCATGGGAGGAGGAGAGAGGGGGAAAAAGGTACAGAGAATAAGTAGCATAGACGGTGGGTAGAAAATAGACAGGGGGAGGGCAAGAATAGTGTGGGAAATGTAGAAGCTAAAGAACTTATGACACATGGACATGAACTAAAGGGGGGAATGTGGGCTGGAGGGGGTGTGCAGGGTGGAGGGGAATGATGGGGGAGAAATGGGACAACTGTAATAGCATAATCAATAAAATATATTTTAAAAAATTAAAAATAAAGTGAATGATTTAGCTTGTGTGGCTTCATAGATTGAGTGCTGGCCTGTGAACCAAAGGGTCGCTGGTTCAATTCCCAGTCAGGGCAGATGCCTCGGTTGCAGGCCAGGTCTCCAGTTGGGGCATGTGAGAGACAACCACACATTGATGTTTCTCTCCCTCTCTTTCTCCCTTCCTTCCTGTCTCTCTAAAAATAAATGAATAAAGTCTTAAAAAAAAAAAGTGAATGATTTAGTATAGTTACAATATTGTATAATCATCACCTTTATCTAATTCTAAAACATTTCTGTTACTCCAAATAAAAGTTCTTATCCATTAAACAATTTCTCTCCGTTTCCCTCTCCTTCCAGGCCCTGGAAGTCACCACTTTTCATTCACTATTCTTGATATTTTATATATAAATAGAACAATACAGTAAGTGACTTTTTATGTCTGGCTTCTTTCACATAGCATGTTTTTGGGGTTCATCCATGTTGTTCGTATCAGTATTTCATTAGTATTTATGGCTGAAAATATTCTATTGTATATATATACCACAATTAATTCATTTGTTAGTGAATATTTATGTTGTTTCTACTTTTTAGTTATTGTGAATAAGGCTCCTGTGAACATGCGTACATATATTTGTTTGATCATCTATTTTCAGTTCTTTTGGGACTACCCGCAGGAATGGAATTGCTAGAAATGGTCACATGGTAATTCTGTGCTTTTGAAGGAAATCAAGCTGTTACCTAAAGTTGCTGAACCTTACCTCCATATCCTCACTACAATTTATTTTCTCTACATCCTCATTACAGCTCATTTTGTGTTTTTGTTACACTTTTTAGATTTGTAGCTTCAAATGCTTTTGAGACTAGATAGGACTTTCTTTGATGGTAAAGGTCCTTCTAGTCTATCTACATCTCCTGGCATGCCTCTCTCCTGAAATATCTGGATGACTATTTTTTGGGTTTTTTTTTAATTGCTATCCTAATGGGTGTGAAGGGCACCTCCTTGTGGTTTTGATTTTCATTTCCCTCATGACTAATGAGGTTGAGCATCTTTTTAATGTGCCTGTAGTCCATTTCTGTGTTTTCTTTGGAGACATGTCTCTTCAAGTTCTTTGCCTATTTGTTAATTGGATCATTTTGTTGGTGAGTTGTAAAAGTTCTTTATATATATTCTGGATATGAGATCCTTATCAGATACATGCTTTGCAAAACAATATATATCTTTAACTTATTGCAATCTTCCTTGAAATAATATTTTACGTCACATAAAATATATTTACATTTTCTCTTGTATCTTTGTGTTGTTATTTTGATATGTTTGGTTTCCAAATACATTATGAATATCATAAATCATTGTTATTTTTGCTTACATTGTTTATTGTTTTTAAAAATAAATTTTAAAGTAAGAATGATTTAAAAAATATTCACCTGCATATTTATATTCATGGCACTTATCATATTTTTGTATAGATTGTATTATCATTTTCCAAATGTATTTGAAAACATACTTTCCAAATATATTTTATGCTTCCTCCCAACCCTTATCCCCTGATATTTTGGATGGAATACCAGTTATACATATGTTGGACCACTTGATTATTTCCTGTAGGTCACTGAGGCATTGCTCAGTTTATTTCCAGATTTTTTTCTCTTAGTGCTTTATTTCACATATTGTTATTTCTTTAAGTTCACTGGTCTTTTTTTCTATAGTGTTTACTCAGCTATTAATGCCACCTCAGAAAATTATTATTTGACTATATTTTTTTCTGGAAGTTTTATTTCATTTATTATTTTTGTAGCCTACAATTCTCTACACTATGTTCCTATTCTAATAGCTGTTTTAATGTTTTGGTCTGTTAATTTCATCGTCTCTGTCATTTCTGGATTGCTTCTGCTAACTGACATTCCTCCTGATTATGGGTCACATTTTATTGTTTTTTATCTAGTAATTTTAAATTTACACTTGTGAATGTTATATTACTCGATATTTGTATTTTATTGTCTTTTAAAAAGAACGTTGAGTCAAAAGGTATATCCATTTTTAGTTTTTTTTAGAAAATTCCATACTGTTTTCCATAGTGGTTGTACCAGTCTGCACTCCCACCAGCAGTGCACTAGTGTCCCCTTTTCTCCACAACCTCTCCAACACTTGCTGTTTGTTGCTTTGTTTATGAGGGCCATTCTGACTGGTGTCAAGTGGTATCTCATTGTGGTTTTAATTTGCATCTCTCTGATAGCTAGCGATATTGAGCATCTTTTCATGTGTCTCTGGATCCTCTGTATGTCCTCCTTGGAGAAGTGTCTGTTCAAGTCCTTTGCCCATTTTTTAATTGGGTTGCTTGTCTTCTTAGAGTGGAGTCGTGTAAGTTCTTTGCATATTTTGGAGATTAAACCCTTATCTGAGGTATCATTGGCAAATATGTTTTCCCACACAGTCGGTTCTCTTTTTATTTTAATATTGTTTTCCTTGGCCATGCAGAAGCTTTTTATTTTGATGAGATCCCATTTGTTTATTCTTTCCTTTATGTCCCTTGCTTTAGGGGACATATCAGTAAAAATGTTGCTGCGTGTAATATCTGAGATTTTCCTGCCTATGTTCTCCTCTAGGACTTTAATGGTGTTATAGCTTATGTTTAAATCTTTTATCACATCCACTGCTAGGACTATATCCTAAGAACCCTGAAACACCAATCCAAAAGAACCTATGTACCCCTATGTTTATAGCAGCACAATTTACAGTAGCCAAGTGTTGGAAGCAACCTAGATGCCCATCAGTAAATGAATGGCTCAAAAAACTGTGGTACATTTACACAATGGAATTCTATGCAGCAGAAAGAAAGAAGGAGCTCATACCCTTTGCAACTGCATGGATGGAACTTGAGAGCATCATGTTAAGCGAAGTAAGCCAGGCAGTGAAAGACAAATACCATATGATCTCGCCTTTAACAGGAAGCTAATCAACAAAACAAACAAACAAGCATAATATAACCAAAGACACAGAAATTGAGAACAGGCTGAAAGTCACCAGAGGGGAGAGGGGAGGGAATTTCAAGGGAAAAGGGGAAGGAACAAGTATAAAGGACACATGGACAAAAACTATGGGGGGGGTGGAAATGGGAGGGAGGAGGGGAGGGCTAGGGTGGTGGGTTCGGGTGAGAATAAAAGACAGAAAACTGTACAAGATCAACAATTAAAATAAAAATTAAAAAAAAAAAGAACGTTGAATTTATTTCAGTCAGTAGTTTATATATATATTCTTTTATATATAATCATTCTTTTTTATATGTATCTTCATATATATACATATTTATCCTCAACCAAAGACAATTTTTCATTGCTTTTAGAGAGAGAGGAAAGCAGGGTGGGGGGAGAGAGAGCAAGAAAGAAAGAGAAATATCGATGTGAGATAGAAAATCAATTGGCTTCCTTTTCATATGAGACCCGATTGAGGATTGAACCTGTAACCTGGGTATGTGCCCTGACTCGTAACTGAACCCACAGCCCCTCAGTCTGCACATGATGACACTCTAACCAATTGAGCCATACCAGCTAGGGCCATCTTAATCATTTTTAAGTGTACATTTCAGTAGCTTTACATTCACGTTGTAGTGTAACCAATCTCCAGAACTTTTTCATCTTGCAAAACTGAAACTCTCTACCCATTATACTCCCCATTCTTCTTGTCCCCACTACCCCCACCTCCCAGCTACTGGTAACCACTGTTCTTTCAGAATTTGATTACTCTCAGTACCTAATATAAGTGGAATCATACAGTATTTGTCTTTTTGTTACTGACACTTAATTTAGCCTAATGTCCTCCGGTTCATCCATATTGTGGTGTGTATTAGAATTTCTTCGCTTTTTAAGGCTGAGTAATATTCCATTATGTACACATACACCTCTCTCACATTTTATTTTTATTTTTTAATTTTTATTTTAATTGTTGATCTTGTACAGTTTTCTGTCTTTTACTCCCACCCCAGCCCACCACCCCAGCCCTCCCACCTCCCTCCCATTTTCACCCCCCATAGTTTTTGTACATGTGTACTTTATACTTGTTGCTCTAAACCTTTCCCCTTTTCCCCTGAAAATCCCTCCCCTCTCCCCTCTGGTGACTGTCAGCCTGTTCTTAATTTCAGTGTCTTTGGTTATATTATGCTTGCTTGCTTGTTTTGTTGATTAGGTTCCTGTTAAAGGCGAGATCATATGGTATTTGTCCTTCACTGCCTGGCTTATTTCACTTAGCATGATGCTCTCCAGTTCCATCCATGCTGTTGCAAAGGGTATGAGCTCCTTCTTTCTTTCTGCTGCACAGAATTCCATTGTGTAAATGTACCACAGTTTTTTGAGCCATTCATTTATTGATAGGCATCTAGATTGCTTCCAACACTTGGCTATTGTAAATTGTGCTGCTATGAACATAGGGGTGCATAGGTTCTTTTGGATTGGTGTTTCAGGGTTCTTAGGATATAATCCAAGCAGCGGAATTGCTGGGTCAAAAGGTAGATCCATTTTTAGTTTTCTTAGAAAATTCCATACTGCTTTCCATAGTGGTTGTACCAGTCTGCACTCCCACCAACAGTGCACTAGGGTCCCCTTTTCTCTGCAACCTCTCCAACATTTGCTGTTTGTTGCTTTGTTTATGACGGCCATTCTGACTGGTGTCAAGTGGTATCTCATTGTGGGTTTAATTTGCATCTCTTTGATAGCTAGCGATACTGAGCATCTTTTCATGTGTCTCTGGATCCTCCGTATGTCCTCCTTGGAGAAGTGTCTGCCCAAGTCCTTTGCCCATTTTTTAATTGGGTTACTTGTCTTCTTAGAGTGGAGTTGTGTAAGTTCTCACGTTTTATTTATCCGTTGATAAACCCTTGGATTATTTCCACCCATTGGCTATTTGGGGGTCTGTTTTTATTGTTTTTCTTTTCTGTTTTAGGGGCATTTGATCCCTTTTCCAGGTCATCTTATTGATAGAGGTGTTTGTAATGTATGTGTGTATGTCATTTACCTAGAGATTTCTCTCTCTCTCTCTCTCTCTGTATATATACATATATATGCAGTAAGCTTTGATTTCACAATATCTTCAATTTTAGTTCAGCAGCATAGTATTCATTCTAGTTTTCTTCCTTTCTGTATCTGTAACTCGTTCTCTGATTATGAGAAAACTTGCTCTCATTATCCTCAATATTTGATCTACTCCTTTATTTAATCTTCCTGTATAACTCATCTCCTGTTGCTGATAGTTTTCATTTCCCACCTCATACTCTGCATGGATGCTTTCTTTCCTTTTGATTTCTGACTACTTGCACTGGGCTACCCCTTCTCCCATCCTCTCCCAATTGGGTCTGAAACTCAGTGCTGAGCTCCTCTCACTCCAGCCTAAACGAATGTCTTCTGTCCACTTTGGGAAGCCTCACTACTCTGATTTCCTGCACTGCCCTGCCCCATCCCACGGACACCCTCCATGGTCCTGCTCACCACCACTCTAGTCTCCCAGTTGGAAGCCTTCCATGCTCTGCTAGAGCTGTAGCGCCCCATACCAGACCCCCCTCACATGCAGATTTTTCCCATTTATCCCACCTGGACTTTGGAACTGTATGTAACACCTTTCCCCCTTCAAGGACACTTTTCTCACACCACCAGAATGGCTACTTCTGCCATTCAGCTTGATGACTACTTAATCTATATTCATTTAATGGTTGTTGAACAGAGCTGTTCAGGTAGGAAAGGAGATAAGTTAGTGCTTCCACCATTCCTCTAGTCATTCAAGTTTGAAACCTTGGGACTTCTTTCTGACTCATCCTCCTTCTTTCCTTACAGCCACTCATTAAGTTCTGTTGGTCCTTGTTTTGATGTACACTTGTCTTCTCCATGGCCATTACTTTGATGATTACAACAGCTCTTTTCTTGAGTTTCTGTAGTCAGTCCAGTGCCCCTAAACCACCTTTGGCTCCACATTTCTTAATAAATGAGGTCACTCCATTGTCTGACTTTTTAATTGCCATTTTTATGTGGCATTATCCTAGGTCATCAGAATATCTACTTTTGAATCTCATCTTTACCACTTGGTAGGTACCCATCAACTTTTAGTAATTTATTTAACCTCTTTGGGTCTTATGTACCTTACTACATTGTTTTACGAGTGAGTAAGATACCGAATTGTGAAAGCTTTGTCTATCACAGGTACCTTCCAATTTAGTAATATCAATAAAGTAACTAATGCTGTTTTATCAGGTTTCTCACTATTCTATAAATCAAGAAATTCTTTCTTCTCTTTGATATGTAGTTCTTGCTGATCTCTTACCTTTAAGCATGCATTTATTGAGCATCTACTATGACCAGATACTGGAGATTTTTAAAAAGCTGAGATACGACTCTTATCTCTGAGGACTGTAGTCTGGTAGAGGAAGTAAATACATATTTAATTATATACAGCAACAAATTCTACAATAAAATTAAAGCCAATGTCTGAACTTCTCAAAATATTTAAAATTTTAACTAAATTTTTGTAGCAGCTATTGTCTGATACAGTTTAGTGCTTTTCCTTGTAGTTACTATTTGTTTTAGTTAATTTATCTCCCTAAAGTAGATTGAAAACTGCTTGAGAACAGGTCTTGGGAATGATGAGTCTATGGATTTTCAGAGACAACCACGCTGAGGTCTTATTTCTGCCATCGCCTTTTGGTCACTGTAACTTTTCTGACCTTAAGTTTACTCTCCTATTAAAGTGAAAAGACTGATGACTCTTTGACGGGGTTGTAGTGATGAAATGAAATAATGTATTTAAAGAATCTAGCACAATATATGGCAAACAGTTTTTGCCTGATCAGTTTTGGTTCTGTCTTTGTACTCTATCTGTGTCCATTCCGGTAAAGAACAGTAAGTTTGATTGGTGAAGGGTGGTGGGGGGAGGTAGAAGAGGGTAAAGGGGCAATAAAATGGTGATATAAGGGGACTTGACTTTGGGTCTTGAACGCACAATACAATATACAGATGAAGTATTATAGAATTGTACATCTGAAATCTATATAATGTTACTAACCAATGTCACCCCAATTAATTCAATAAAATTTCTTTAAAAGAAAATAAATTTGATTGATGGATGGTTTATTGATTCCATGGTCTGTAATTCATAATGGCTTCCCCAGAACATTTCGAAATGCAAGTGGCATTCATGGAAGCCTGCTTTTGGTAATGATGACACTTGATATCTTTTCTTTTGTATTAGAAATTTTTAGATCTCTGATTTTAATTGTATCACAACCCGTACAACAAGGCTAAGTAGATATGATTTTCCTATATGACAGGTGGGAGTTTCATTTTTTCACGTGAATGAACTAAATTGGCATTTTTAAGAGGCAATCATTGTATACAATCCCAATTTGTATAGGTAAAGCTGGAATGTATTACATGGCTTATGGAATACTGTGTAGTTCTCTTGGCCTGAAGTTTTTAGTTGATATAGTAGAGAAAGGGGAATTCTTCTATTCTGTGACTTAAATACATAAATTCTCAATGCAGCAATCTTTTTATTGTTGATTATTATAGCTTCTGTTACTCCTAGAAGTTGGCCAACAGGGACCTGAGTTTAAGAGATTTTGTTATTCAGCTTTCATCTAGTAAATGCTGAGGCCAGCCCTTTGCCTGCAGGGGCCTCTATCAGTGAAGAGAATCTGTGACTTCTTTCCTGGCAGCCAAGTAGTGGGGAGGAGTCAAGGATTTTAATGTTCTCTGTGTAAATGAGTTTGTGTGCTTGAACCTGATGGGTGCTAGATACTATGTGAGGTCTGTCTGGAAAAAGTCCAACCATTGTTAATATAACGAGAAGCAGTTTGCGCGACATTGGTGTAACCTGGCAGCCAACTGAGAGTGGACCAGAATGTGCATGTGTGAACAATGGCAACCTCACTGTACTAGTCAGTGGCAGTGGTAGATACTGTTGAGTGTACATGTGCACTGTGTGGCCATAGCATTTGCATTCAAAATGACTGAGTGAGTGGAGCAATGAATCTATATCAAATTTTGCATTAGGCTTGAACATTCCTCCATGGAAACTATTCGGATAATTCAGAAGGCCACAGCTATGGACAGCAGGTGGTTGGCAGCTTCATCACAACAACATACTTGCTCAGGCATCACGTCTCCTGCAGAATTTTTTGAGGAAACATCCAATCCCCCAGGTGACTCAGTGCCACTACAGCCAAGATTTGGTGCCCTGTGATTTCTGGGTTTTCCCAAAACTGAAATCTCCTTTGAAAGGGAAGAGATTTCGTATAGTTGATGAGATTCAGGAAAATAGGATGGGGCAGCTGATGGCAGTTGGGAGAACTATGTGAGGTCCCAAGGTACCTACTTTGAAGGGGACTGAGGCATCATTGTCTTAAGTACAATGTTTCTTATATTTTGTATCTTCTTCAATAAATGTCTCTATTTTTCATATTGCATGGCTGGACAGTTTCTGAATAGACCACAGTGTATTCTTGAAGCACTGGAGGACTTTGTTGCAACATTTCAATTTCCCTTTCTCATTCTTTCAAGTAGCAGAAAACAAACTCCAGAATTTAAAAAAAAAAATGCTGTGTATGCTTTTTTAAAAAGCTGGTAAACTCATTCAATTGGATAACAAATTTCAGATGTAATACATTATTATAGTCTTCAACTTCCTTTGATGTTGCAAAAAAGAGTTAATTGGGGTGAAGTTAAGTGGGAAGTGAGCTGAAGAAGCCAGTATGTGCTGTGTGTGGCTGGATTTGTGTGGGATGGAGGTACATGTATGATCCATACTTTGTGGTAGGTTTTGAGATTGCATAGAAGAAACATGTAAAGAATTCACAAGTTCTTTAACAGTTAGTAAAAGTTAAATATTTGAACATGAGGATGTAGTTGCTGGATTGCAGCTTAGTTTAGAACCTGCTTTTTTAATTAAAAATATTTTTTTAAGTTCATAAAGAAAACCTTAGAAATTTAAATATAACTTGCAGGGAGAAACAAACTTGCAGCCCAAAGTTTAAGTAGAAAATTGTGTGTGCTTTTGGGTATTTCAAAGGGGAGTATTTCTTAAGATTTGAAGGACAAAGTTTTATATCTTTTTCAGAAATTGACCATTCAGGATGGCCCTGAAATACAGGATGGGGCAAAGTAGGTTTACATTTATGAGCACTCGAAACACAGAGTTTATTCTTATATATTTCTTTAGTAATTATCATATTATTTTCCATATGAACAACTGTAAACCTACTTTCTCCCCACCCTGTATTTAGAATACATAAGAATAGTAGCCAAAATGGCAGTCCTTTCTGCTCTGTTACTTATTGTCCAAATTTCCTTTGCTTTTTCCCCTTCTGTAGAAAATGCTCTTAAGTGTGGATTTAGAAGGGAAAAAGAAGTAGAAGTTATAGCTTATTCCATTAATTTTGTAATTATATTTTTTTCCTCAGTGTTTTTAAGTGGCATTTACCAGTATGGGTAAGATTAATTGTTAACAATACAAACCAATTTGAAAATTGGTTATTAAATTGAGCTATAATATGTAAAATCTTACGATAATGTGCAGATCTGACTATATTCAAGTGCAGTTTTCATACCCACACCAATTGTCTTGTAATAATCGTGAATGCATCCTCTGTGTGGTATTTACAAGTTAATGCCATTTTAGAAATCACACCAGTATATCTAGTGGCATTCCTGGGTGTATGTGGCTCATTAACGATTATAATTTTAATTTGAAATTTTAGTTTAAGGGGCTGGGGTAAGCCCTTTCAAATTCTTAGTTGTTAGGAGTTTTGATGGAAGATAGGATGTGTGAAGGAGGAAGATAAGAATGAGTTGCAAAAGGAAAGTCAGATGATAATTAAGCAAGTATTATACATACTGCAGAAATAACATGGGATCTAATATAAAATGGAGACAAACATTCAAAAGAGGCATGACTTAAAAACTTACGAAGGACCATTCACAAATACAAGTAAATATTTCAAAAAAGATGAGAACATGCAAGTGGCTTTAGTATAGCTGAAAGTGTTTGAGCCATCTTCCTTTTGAGAAGGCAGTGGGGAGAAGTGACCAGCTATCTTCCAGTGCCTATTCCTCCCTCCCCCATTATTTCCTTTTTACTCTTCTGTGTTTTCATTCTCCCTTTTTGTATACTCATCCTCTTCCACTTTTCTCAGACTCATTCTCTGCTTCAGAATGAGACTTTCTTCTGGTCTGGCACACAGAACCAATTGCTTAATAATGTGTACATTGTCTCTCATGAACAATGAGAGAAATTCACTAACAATGAGTTTCTTTTGCATTAAAGATTTTAAATATAAAAGAATTTAAGGTTGAGAGAGTATCACTTGAATGTAAAGGACTTTTGTCTCTTTTGTTCATTGTTTTATCCCTAGTGCCTAGAACAGTGTCTAGCACAAGGGAGATGCTCAATAAATACTTGTTGAATAAATGACTAAAACATTACTTAGAAATATTTAATCTCAGTTACTTACAGAAATTATTTTAGTGAAGAACTTGATGCTTCCCAGTCAAAGATATGGGGGTAAGGTGGGTATTTGAAAAAAATTTTCAAGGTAGTCAGTTAGCTAGAGGGCCAGGCCCTTTGGAAGCACAGAGGTGAGTTAATGTAGGCAGTGGGGAAAGGTCAGATTAATCGAGTACTTGGATTTCATACAACAGATACAGGGAGCCATTATGAATTATTGATGAGAGTGACATGATAACAGAGTGAACACAATTATTCTATTTAGTTGCTGTTTGTAAAATGGATTATAGCTTGAGGTGAAGAAATATTGGAAACAATGAACTGAGTTAGAAGCTTGTTGTGGGAGTTCAGAGCGGTTCGGCTGTTTTGTTTGGGATGTTATCCAGTGATATCTTTAGCAGGTGCACTTCTTTGAAGTCTGATGTCTCCACTCTCTTTATGACCTAGGGATGGATGGAGTCAGGAGGAAGAGTTCTTCATGAAGAAGTAATAGGCCAGGATTCTAGTTCCTACTTCTCTACTTTCTAAATTCATGATCATAGATAAATGCTTAATTTTTCCTGGGCATCAATCACCTTAACTACAAAATGAGGAAATAATGATCTGAAAGCAGTGGTCTAAACCAGATCATTTTTTGGTGTCCTTATTATTCTTATATCAGTTACAGATAGTGTGAACAGTGAATATCATATTTTGCTTACTAGTATTAATTCTTACAACTGGAGTATTTTAAGAAGAAAAAAGTCCCATAATGATGTTTAATATTTCCTAGCTTGTAAAGTTTAGTGTTATGTGCATTGACTGCTATATTTTAAAATATGTATTCCTGTTTTTATATGTGCTATTATCAGGTATTTAATTTTTTAAGTATTATTAGGCTGTAATAGTACCCAAGTTGATGAACAAAACTTCAGCCTGGGATACTTTTAGGGAAACTCAAAGAAAATAAAACTGCTTCTAAAAGATAAAGTATTTTATAAAGCTATAGGAGCAATAACACTAACATTGTTTAGTCAATATTACTAGAAATCATAAATTCTACCTTATTTTGCTACTGAATACGCTATATACATTCACACATACTTTTTTGCCTAGGTTTTAACCAGCAGCATTTGGGGTTCTCTTCTGCTCTTTTTTTCTCCCCCCATTTCTCCTTTCTTTGTTGCTGGTTTCCCTTCTGTTTGGGTTGTTTCTTGCCCTCCCCCCTCCCCTTTAATCCATCTGGAAAGATGAAGAAGCAGCTGCTATGGTAACTATGCATTTTGGTTAATGAATGGCAGACTAACAAGATACATAAAACATATGTAAACTGTGCAGAGTTAGTTGCTGTCAAAGCCGTAGGGTTATAAAACTTTTCCTTCTTCCTACCTTCTAAAAAAAATACTTTTAACTTTCCTGTGGTATTTTGTTTTCTAATTTACCATTCGTAATATTGAAATGGTAACATGAACTATTTCTTTTTCTGCTTAGTCTGTACCTTATATCACCTCCCTGTGGTGAATTTATGGGAGATGAGTCGAGGTGCATAGAGGGGAAAAATTGATTAATTGGATTAAGAAGTGGGTTTCTTTTAGACACATACATAGAAGAACAGGGACAAAATTTTTTACTAAATATTTAGTCTTTGACTTGCAACATTTTCCCCCCTTGCTTTTTGGGTATTAGTGCCCCGTTTGAGTCTCTCTCTGGGGTTAGAACTAATGAGTAGTTTGTTTCTTGAAGATACTTCTATCATAAAGGGCCGCTACAACTGGAATATTGCATTCAGCCAAGCCTTGAAAATTCCTGTAATCTGTACCATCCTGTCTCATGCTGTCCCATCTCATAGTTGTCCTCTCTCTGCAGTGCTCTATGCCCAGGTCTCTGTGGCTGGGCTGCTCCAGCCTGGCGGACAGCATGCCTTCGCTGCGATGCCTGTATAACCCAGGGACTGGCGCACTCACAGCTTTCCAGGTACTTTCTCTGTCTCTGTGCGTTATTTGCGGGCTTTAGTATGTGTGTCTAATTCATGAGTGTGTCCCTCCTTTTCCATGCTTTACTTATGTTCACCTTTTTCCCTCCGTATTATCTGTATATCACATCACTCAGTACTCCTTTAATGATTAATTTCTAATGTAGATCCAGACTGATCCATTCTTAAGACATTTCTGTTATCATGATTGGTTTGCCAAAATTGAGATAGCACAACTGGACAGTTCGTTTTCATATCTAGCAGAAGTACAATAGTGAATTTTAAAGTAATCACAACAAATAGCATTCAATATGTAATGTTTGCTCTGGACCTACATAAAGCCAATTAATGTAATTAATCACAACCAGTTACTCCAATACCTTCTTACATTTTTCTTATGGTCACTGAAAATATAAAGTGCTCTGTCAGAGTGTCTGCTGGTTTATATACATAAAATCTTTTTTGGGAAGTAATAACTGCTTAATTATATGTTGATTACCAGGTCTAGTTTCAAGGTAGAAAGGCCTTTCAGACCTTTGAGTTCAGTGTTCAGCTTGAGACAATCAGGCTGCTCGTGCATGGACCAGCAGGTTTTACTTCTTTTCAGCCTTTTCTTGAGGCCATTTGTCCCATTGATCACACATCAAATTTAAAGTTTTATGTATTTATTTTTAGGAAGGGGAAGGGAGGGAGAAGGAAGAGGGAGAGAAACATCAGTGCGTGGTTACCTCTCCCTGGTGGGGATTTTTTTTTTTCTTGGCAGAAGTATTTTCTCTCCACCTCAGGTATTCGGAATTTGTGTTTAGCATTTCATAGTAATACACAAAAAGTTTGTTTTTAAATTTATTTTTAACCTACATAACTTATATTTCATTTAGAAGAATTTCAAAGACAAGTAGGTAAGCAAGCATCAGAATTCCCATGACTCTTAGTTAAAAGAAAGGAACTTAAGTATTCCACATTCCTGAACAGTGCTAACAATTGCTAGTCTTTAATGATGCTGTTTTAGTGATGATAATGCTGATATTTCTATTGTCCTTTGCAAGATATACTGTTAAGCTTCCTTTGTTTGTGTTACGAGGTACAATATAGTAAAGAGTGTAGGCTTTAAAATCAGTTAAATTAGGGCTTACATACTATCTGTCACTAGTGGTATTATCTTGAGCAAGTCATTTAATTCTCATGTTCCTCATCTGTAAATGGAGACTATTGTGAGGACATGCAGTAAATGGTTGGTGTATTTATCATCTTCTTCATCATTAGCATCATTGCTATTATTGTTAGAGAATATTGATATCCCGAGAATATCAATTTGTTTAAAATATCTTATATTTTTTACTATGTATTGTATTGACAAAGTTTCTGCTGTCAGGGAACTCACTCACAGTCTAGCTTAATGGTTTTTAACCTTTTTATTTTTTGTTTAAAATGAGTTTAACCAGGACTGGTAAGTCTCGTAGGGACTATACTCAGTTGAAAAACCAGTTGCAAGTTTAGGAGCCCCCACGACCACCTTCAGGTTTGATAATTCACCAGAAAAGACTCACTGAATTCACTGAAAGCTATTGTATTCACATTTTATTGTAGGAAGAGGGTACAGGTTAAAATTAGCCAAAGGAAGAGACACCCAGAGCAGAACCTGGAGGGGTCGAAATGTAGAACTTGCTGTCATCCTCTCCCCACGGAATCATGGATGGCATTTCTGCTTTTGGGCCACAGTGTGTGAAGACACATAGGATATTGCCAACCAGGGGAACTCACCCAGGCCTCTGGTGTCTGGAGTTTCTTCTGTTGGGACTGAATTACAAACTGCCCCTGCATAGTGACCTTTGTCTCTAGCCCTTCCTGTCAGTCACACTAAGGCGTTTAGTCTCCATTTCCTCTCAGGATTGGAACTGCTAAAGCCCCCATCTTGAATCATACTTGTCTGGTGGCCAAAGGCCCCAGGCACACAGAAACACCCCTGTTAGGTAAGAACTTTCAGGCCTAGATGTCACCTCCCAGCAGCCAAGAAAGAGCAAAGGGCAGAACTCATTCTGGGTAAGGTGAATTTTTTCACTATACATGGATTATGGACTCCTTTGAGGATCTGATGAAAACTGTTGATCTTGGAAAAATACTGCAACACACAGGCAGAATTTTATTTAATAGTTTTATATATAGGAATATTACATTTATGTTTTACTTGGGAGAGCTAATAAATTACATAATCTCAAAAGTATAATCTCCCAAACTGATAAATCTGTGAAGGAAACATGCAGGGAGCCAGCCATAAGAATATATTAAAGAGGAACCTGACCTTACCTGAGGGTGTGGGGGGTAAGGAAGATCAGTTAATCACTGTTTAAATAGGAATTAATGAGGCCTAAGGAGAGGCAGTGCAAAGGCCCTGTGAACAGGTGGAAGTTGGTGCATTTAAGGACTCTACTAAAAAAAGACTTGTATCAGAGAATGAGGAGAATGGAGAACCTTGATCATGCAGGACTGGTCTTAATGCTAAGAAGGGCAATGAGCTGTTGAAAGGATTTAAACACAAGTTTGATGTATTATATATGCATTTAGATGCATTACGCTAGCTGTAATAAGGCTAATTTCAGTAATTGAAGAGAAATGGTGGCAGTTTTGTTTGGTCTCAGAATTTGCATTCTTAAAATTATTGAGGACCCTGACCTAGCTGGTATGGCTCAGTTGGCTGGAGTGTCCTCCTGTAAACTGAGAAATCGTGGGTTGATTCCCAGTTGGGGCACATGCCTGGGTTGTGGGTTCGGTCCGAGGTCTGGGCACATGTGAGAGGCGGCCAATTGATGTTTCTTATATTGATGTTTCTCTCTCCCCCTCCCTTCCTCTCTCTCTTAAAAAATCAATGAGCGTGTCCTCAGGTGATGATTAAAAAAAGTTATTGAGGCTTTTGTTTGTGTTGATTAAATCTGTTGATATTTTACTATATTAAAAATTACAACTGAGAAAAAATTCAATATGAATTTATTTAAAATAGCTATGATAAGCCCATTACATGGTCATGCAAATGAAATACTTTTAGGAAAAATAACTTTTTTAAAACAAATTAAGACTGGAATTGAATTACATTTTTATAAATCTCTTTAATGTCTGGATTAGTAAAAGACAGCTGGATTCTCATTTCTGTCTCTGCATTCGGTCTGTTGTGATGTGGTGTTTTGGTTGAAATACATGCAGAATATCCAGCCTCGCACAGATAGTTTGAAAAGGAAGAGGTATGCTACTACCCTTTTCAGGTAGTTCTAATTGCTAAAAAATGAGTTGCAGTATAAAATCTGAAATCATCTCACTGAACTTACTGTGCTCTGTTATATTAAAATGCATTCTCAGTCTTCTCAACAAATCATTCTGGAACAGTTGGTCATCTAAATGCAAAGTAATGACCCTTGACTGTTAACACTACATCATGTATAATAATTAACTCAAACCAGATCATAGACGTAAATATGAGCTAAAATTTTAAAACTAACAGAAGAAAATGAGGAAGTTTTTGAAAAAAATCATTGTGACTTTGGGTTAGGCAATAGATTTCTTTGATAAAACACACAAAAAATATGAACCTTACAAAAATCAAGGAAAAGTTAGACTTATCACAGTTTGAAACTTCTGCTTTTCAAAAGACACTTTAGAAGATGAACAGGTAAGGCACTGACTGGTAGAAAACATTTCTGATAAAAGACTTGTATTCATAATATATAAAGAACTCTTACAACATAATAATAAGATAAACTACCCAATAAAACAATGGGCAATTAGTAGGCAAAAATATTGAATGGATACATTACCGAAAAATATACAAATGGCAAATAAGCATATGAAAAGATGCTCTATATTTTTAGTCATCAGGGAAATGCAAATTAAACCACAGGGAGATACTATTGCACTGCCACCCAATACCTCTTCCCACCCTGGAATGTTGGGATGGGAATTCTTACAGACCCTAGGCAGTTAATACGTGCTAGCGTAATAATGAGAAATATGCTAGAAGATGCCTTGAAAGCAGAATTCCTACACTTGTCCGTTGACCTCCACAGTTCTCTGTAGAGTGCTTTTTCGTATAAATGCTGATGATTTTAACTGTATCAGATAAATGGTGAAGATTATCATATGCAATTAAAAATTCTACAAGTTGGCCCTGGCTAGGTGACTCGGTTGGAGCGTCATGCTATACACCAAAAGGTAACAGGTTTGATCCCTAGTCAGGGCACATACCTAGGTTGCTGTTCAGTCCCTAGTTGGGGTGTGTACCGGGGGTAACTAATAATGTTTCTCTCACGCTGATGTTTCTCTCTCCCTTCCTTTCTAAAATTAATAAATATATCCTCAGGCGAGGATTTTTTTTTAATTGTACAAGTTAAAATCATCTGACTTGGAACCAAGATACCAAAAAAATTCAAATTTTCATTTGGTCTATAGCAATCTTGAATCTAATGTCAGTAGGAAAGAATTCTGAACAAATTCACCATCACTGTCAGGGTGGTCTCTATTTGGTCTTAATTACAAATCAATAAATGTTTAAAAGTAAACATTTATTGAGTCCCCTTATAAGTTGCTACTTCTAGAGTATATTTGAAGAAAGATCGATTTAGAGATTTTACTGGAAAATTCAGGAATAAATTTGAGTGTGTGGTCCTTGAATTATATTGCAGGAGTGAGATTGTGTGGTATAGGCAGAAAAGAGATGCTTAAGAAACATTTTTGAAAAGAAGCCTAGAGGCCAGTATATGGTGCCGAGGGTAAGAGTATGGGCCCTGGCACCAGACTGCTTGAGATTTGGGCCTGGCTCTATCTAGATAGGACCCTGGGCAAGTACTTGACCTCGCTATACCTCAGTTTTCTTTTTCAGTAAAATGGGGCAATAATAGGATCTCTTATAGAGTTGTTAGGATTAAATCAGTTGATTTATATATTAAGTCCATAGAGCAGTGCCTGGCAGATTATTGGGTTTTATATTATTAGAAAAATGTACAGAAGACTAGCTTTCAGCAAATACTGTTTTTCACCTTGGTATGAAACAGTATCCTATTAAATATAGTCTTAATGTTTTTCATACCCTTACAGCATAGGGAAGCCTACTCTTGGTTCAGGTATTGATGAAAAATTTTGCTTTTCCCAATATTGCTACAAGTATGAATGTTTATTTTTCTTATCTTCAGAGAGATCCATTTTGTCTATGTAGCAAAAATGAAAGAAATGGGCTTATATGCTATTTTTATTCTATTTAGTCCAAAATTTGTTCTGTCAGGTTCAGTATGCTCAGGTTCTCAGTACTGCTGGTTGACCAGTTGGCAGATACAGGATTTAAATCTAATCTTTCCTGTTCCCACTACTACAATTATAACAATCTTAGTATATTCGCATCTTTCTAGCTTGGGTTTTATTTTATTATTTAGATTTTTGTTTATGTACAATAGAATTTATATACAGTGAAATACACAGACCCTAAGTGTACTCTGGATGAATTTGACAAATGTACACATTTGTGTAACCTCATTCTTATGGTACAGAACATTTTTATAATCTGAGAAGATTCATTTGTACCCTATCCACTGACTACCCATACCTTGTATGCAATCACTGTTCTGATTTGTCACCAAAGATTAGTTTTGCCTGTTCTTGAGCTTTATATAAATGCACTCATATCGTACACATTCTTTTATGTCTGCATTCTTTTGCTCAACATAATGTTTTTAAGATTTATCCATTTTATAGTGTTTATCAGTAATTCCTTTTTATTGCTATCCTCTATTGTATTTATATATCACAATATGTCTATCTGTTCATCTATTTGAACAGATATTTCTGTTCAAATATCCATATATGGGTAGATATTTGGATTGTTTCCATTTTTGTCTCCTATGGAAAAAGCTACTTTATACAGTTTGTACGAGTCTTTTGGACACATGTCTTTGTCTTGGATAAATACCTAAGAGTGGAATTGTGGGTCATAGACTAGCTGTATTTTTAACTTTAAAAGAGACAATTAAGGAATTCCTCAAGGTAGGTAGCCCAGAGGAATACTTATTTTTACTAATATTGCCAAATATGTTTAAGGAAGTGACTTAGTACTAGCTTCATGGCATTTTCCCCCTTGAAATTATTGCATTCCTTTAGTAAGTTTGAAACATTTTATGAAGTCACAATTCTGTGACAATAGAATAGGAAGAGCCGTGGGGTTGTTGAATTTGTTGGAATTTCTCAGTAACTCAGATAGAAATGGCAACATTGCACCAGTTTAACTGGTTATTGATGTTTCAAACCACATATTTTAAACTAGTGACATAGAAGATGCTGAAAATATTGTTTAAATAGATTCTATTAGGATATATTTAGTCTATGCATATTTTTAGTTTCATCATTCCATTGGTTTGTCCTGCAAAGTGTATGGGTGGTTAAGAGAATTTCTCTTTATTAACAGTAGATGTATTTTTTGGAATCATTTGCTAATCCTTAGCAAAAAGTGCTTAAAATAATTAAATAATTAAGATCCCTTATTTTCCTTAGACATTGAAAGGGAAGAGAAATTCTAACAGTAAGAGTATAAGTAGATTTATATGACCTTAACATATTTTATGTGTCAGGTATAGCTAGTACTTTTAGGGAATCTTGAGCTAAATGAACCATACAGTATTTTGTTATTAGCCAGGGTCCCTTGTCAAAGGTTAAAGTTGTTGAAGGTAGATGTCAGGAGACATAATGTGTTTTATTGTTCAAGGATATTTATAAATCTACTAAATCTTGCCATCAACTAAGTAAAATATTAAAACAGAGCAATACTAGGACAATTAAGTATTATTCAAAATATATATACATATGTATGTATGTAAGACTTCACTTTATATTTGAGGTTTTAGGGAAATACAGTTTATCACATTGAATGCAAATTAACATTCAAATCTTATTACAAAACAATGCCATAAGGGAAATTATCCAATGACAGAAATACATTTCAAGACCTAGCTGGTGGGTCCCCCTATTGTATATGAATAATCACAGTATAGCACAATTTCCATGTAATAAAAAATTTAGTTCTTTTTTGTTAAATGTGTTGACATTTGACCTTGGTTTATCCCACTTACACCCCTTACATTAGGAGTTTGAATATAGTGACAAAACAAAATTTTGTTTTGTGGGGGAAAAACCCACATTTTCTCCTGCTTGTAAAACTAATTGTTTATTATGAAATATGTAAATTACTTGATAAATATATAAACAAGAAAGTATCACACATAATCTTTTCACTTTAAGGTGATTATCAAAGTGTTAATTTCCTTCAGTCTGAAATGATTTACACGCCCATCATGCATGTACACACAGAGACATAACCAGATATAGTTTCGTGTTAAATATTTTTATTACCATTTTTTAATAAAATAAAAATTAAACATTTAATATTAATTGTAGAAAATACAGAGAAGTAGAAGAAAGGAAATATTTTAAATTACCCTTCTAGACATTACTATTTTATTGTCACTAATACTTTCTGAATTTCAGCTGTGGTAGTCCCCCCTTGTCTTTGGTTTTGCTTTCCATGGTTTCAGTTGCCCATGGTTAACTGCTGTCTGAAAATATTAAATGGGAAATTTCATGTATTTTGAGAGAGAGAGAGAGAGAGAGGGACCACATTCACATAACTTTTATTACAGTATATTGTTAAAATTGTTCTGTTTTATTATTAGGTATTATTGCTCATCTCTTACTGTGCCTAACACAAATTAAACTTTATGGCAATTATGTATGAATAGGACAAGCATAGTGTATATAGGGTTTGCCAATACCTGCAGTTTCGTATGTCCACTGGAGTCTTGGAACGGATCCCCCTCACATAAGGGAGGACTCCTATATATGCTTGCCCAGATTTATTTGTTGGCTGGTGTCGTTGATTTTGGTCACTCTATCTCATGGCCAGTTAGTTGCTCATGTTTGTAAACTGAACGAAGTTTAAACTTGGTTTACTGCTAATGTAATTGAGTGGCTTACTACCAGTCCCCTCTCCTGTCATTCTTAGCCATTTCAAATTTACTGTTCTCCTGAGGTGCCGTGTTCTCTCATGCACTGTGTCTTTGCATACCCTGTTCTCCCTCCCTGGAGAGCCCTACTAAAAACACCCATCCTCCCCTACACCCTGCCTCCCACCTTTATCTACCTGGCTAATTTTTAATCTCCACAGTTCAGCTTAAGTTGTTTTACCTGTGGAAGAAAAGTTCTCACCGATCTTTTCCCTCTCTCCAGGGCATGCTGTAGATATCTTTGTAATAGCGCTGATACATACTGTGATCATTCCTTCACCAGAGTGTGCATTTCTTGAGAGTAGGACTGCATTTTGGCCATTTTGTATTTCCAGTGTCAAGTACAGTGCTTGATACAGAGTATGTGCTTGATGATTTTTTGCTGAATAAATAAATGAATGAATGAATGGGCTTAGATAATTTGAAGGAAACCATCAAATAACATATATGGGGTGGGAGGAGAGAAAACATTGGATTGTTGGTATTACCTGCACATCCATACACACAAGTGTTCTGTGTTCTGAAACAAGGCACACTTAAACAATTACTCCATACTCCACACATTTACATGGAAAAAAGGAAAACATGCTCATTCCTCAAATTTTTTACATTTTTGGCTTACGTGCAACTCTCACCATGACAAGCCCTGTGAACTGGATTTTGTATGCTGAATTTGGACTCTTGTTAATGAGCAGATACACATTTCAGGCTATTAAATAATGGCCCTGCAAGCCAGCAGTTCAGTTTCAATGATGTCAACATCTTTATCTTCACAGCAGTGTATGTTTATGCAATTATTTGACTATTTTATTGCATTTTACCCTTATTCTATAAAAGAACAGATACTGAGAAAATTAAAATGATGATAGTAGTGATAAACAACGATCTAAAGAAAAGATGGAAATCATCAGGCACACTGAAAGTGATGACCCTTTAGGTACAAAATTAATGTACATGTGCAAAATGTTGGAAATATATTATTGAAGCTTGCTTCTTAAAAAGAAAATATAATTATGGATTTTAAAATGTTTCAGCTAACATTGAAATTTATTGTTCAGCTTCTAGCCTTTCAACTTTTATATATATTTCACCAAGAAAAGTAGGAATGACCTGAATTTGCTGCATTATCCTGGAAATACAGTAGCCCGTCTTGGAGAAATGACATCATTTGCACTTATTTGTGTTTTGAGATGCCTACTTGGTTACTTAAATACTGTTTATTTCTTGAGTTTTGCAATAATAGGTTCCTCTGTCGCTGAGTATTTTGACATGTCTGTGATGCGGGTAGAGTTTATTTATGGGCTTAATGTGCAACATTATCCTATGTTTTGAGTAAACTAAATCATCTCATTGTGAGATGATCAGATTTCCTTAAAATTTTTGTATTTTTTCTGATGAATCTGGAAAATTAAACTCTTCATGCTATGAAGAAGGTTTTTATTGCTTTTGTTCATGTTGAATAACAATGGATTTTTCTATTTGCCCTAACTTCAACATGACCCCTAATGGCAGAGGGGAGGGAGTACAGGTACCTCAGGGACCTGGGGTCACCCAGTGAAAGAAGCACAGACTGGGAAAATGGAATTAATGAAAACTCTACAGGTGATGGAAGTCGCTGTGGATACGCTGTCCTTATCAGACAAGTTCTTGCTGTGGGCATTTAAGACGAGCCTGTATCTTCTGGATAGGTACATACCACTTTCTTCATATTCAGAGATTAGCTTCTTGTTATGGCCATCGTTGTGTTGAGTGGACACCATAGTACCACAGGAGTTCTTTCTGTGCTATTTAGGAATCACTGTTGGTTGATCGGGGACTGCCACAGCCATTTGTACCTTTTTTTGCTACTGCTCTGCTCTACGTGGTAGTGCTTTATTGTCTTGCTCTCCTTCCTTGTGTTAGTTTTGAGACTTGGTATTTTATATGGACTGTCAAGATTTGGAATCTTGGTAGACAGGCAGCATTTAGGAAGCTCTTTTGGGGGTCATTTTTCATGAAGAGAGAACCCAGGATATTTACTATAACCTCACTAGGAAAAAAAGACCAATCCTTTGTTTAGCTGCATTGGCCTCTAAGAACTTAATACTTTACTGTTGGGAGGTTATACTCAGGAGTTTTGTTCTTCGTGAGAGGTTGACTGACTTTAAGCTTTTCTATATTCTCTGGCCCCGTCCTCTGGAGACCTAGTCTAGCAGATTTTGAAATGCTTATTTGGGCCTAGGATATGGCACATCATCATGAAACAGGATTTCGCGGTGTATCTTCCCCCTGCTGAGCTGTCATCTGCTTTTTAAAGTTCTCAGGTGTATCATTCAAATCCTTGACACCTTTGTTGCAGATCTAGTATCCTAGTATCTGTGGCTTGGTATGCATTAAATTGGATTCTGTACCCTGTAAAATTGACATAAAAAAGAGTATATTCATTTTCTTGTATGATCCTTTAGCAACAAGTTCAAGTCATAGCCTGATTTGGTCGTGTGTGTGTGTGTGTTTTAAAGGTCATAAACAAAGTGTAGAAGGATAAGTACTCTTCTTGTTTTCATGTTTTATACACACAAATATATGTTGCACTGTTTCAAAGTAGTAAATACAGAGCTTTTGTATATGAACATGGGAAGCTTTTATATTTGAAAGAAAGTGCATGATTAATTTTACTAAAACATAGTTGCTATTGTTTATTGCAGTTTCTGCCCTTTGTATGAGCCATATTTTGGGTAGTGCCTATTTCTTTCCTGGTAATAAAACAAGTGAAATTTTTAGTAAAACATTAGTATTTTTCCCCAGATTTTTCAGTTGGCAGGTCATTAGTTTTTTTAGCATTTCAGTTGCAGCATAGTGCAGTCCTTTGGGGGGAATTGGTAAAATGAGGATAAACTGGTTTACAGGATTCCAGCAGCTTGAAAATAACGCCATATTTGACCAAAATCTCTTTTGTGTTCCCTACTATAGTTCTATCCCAGTGGTCCTGGAAATGTGCCTATGGACTTTTTACAGTGAGATTATAAAACTAAATCATGATTTTGGTGAATAGAAGCCAGAGCATGTGGCTCTAGCACCCCAGCTGGCAGTAAGCTCTCCCTAGGTTTATGAATGTAGTTAGATGGCCCCCAACTGTTTACAAGACAGCAGAGGTGAGATCTTTGATTGACAAGTCAGAAATGCATTAGATCATTCTCTCTGCCAGTCTCTGGTTCATGCTGTTAAAAATGTCAGCCTCCAAGTTTGAATGGCAGCCTGAGGGCCTTAGAAGCTTTTTGTTTTCTGAGATGGAAACACAAATTGGATGTGTGCCTGAGCGCTTCATCCTGGGCTGTAATTTCATCTTTTAGCTAAGAACCACAAGGTACATGAGCAAAGCACCCTGTAAACAATAATACTGTGGAAAAAAAATAAACAAGGTCGTGTTTCTGGTACGTTGATCCGATGGTGTCCTGACCTCTATCACGTTGAACATCTCCACTCTGATTGCTGTTCCCTTTGGCATTACAATGAGAGAAAGAGAGACTGACATAGAAGGAAAAGATTTAAAGTTGCAGTGTCGTTGCACATTCCTTGTATTGGCTATGAAATATTGAACTGTCAGAATGTGACACTTGGTTTTTTAAGCAACCTTTCTTGTTTGAGGTGTTTGCAGTTCATTCCTTTCCCCCCCATTTGTCTGCTTTCATTGATAGGGTTGGAAGTAGTTGCCTTAAATGCATGAAAAGGGACAATGTTAAGGAGAAGTGGTGCTGATGGAGCCAAATAAACTTAACACTGGAACATAAACGCAGGCTGTGAGGTGTGGGCGAAAGACCAAAATTGGGTTAGTACATTGTTACTGGAGTTTGTGGAACACCATGTTGTAAGGAAGAATCAGCTCAGGTTCTGGTTCTGTTTCTGCGGAGGCAGGAAGGTAGAGAGGCACAGAGACATAGTTTGTTAAATGTCAGCCTGCTGTGTGGCAGTGTTGCCAGTCAAAGCAGCGTTAACCCAGCTACGTTCTTCACTGCTCTAAGTACGCAGTGTCTTTGGCAAGTGGTTCATTATGAAAGAATGAAAATTTTGGCAAGAAAATAACTTTTCTAAAATGTGCAAAATTTGTTTTTAGTAAGAAGGTGGATGAGTAGGTAATACGGAAGAACTATTATGTTGTATTACTACAGCTTAATGGCACATGAATGGAAAATCTTCATTGAAAAAGCCAAGCCAAAGATTTCTTGGAAAATATTTTCTAGTAATAGAATGAGTTTTCTAGTGCTATTTGTTTTAAGTTGTGCACATCTTAAAACAACAAATATTTTATATTAAAAAATCTTTGTTCAGCCCTGGCTGGTATATAGCTCAGTGGATTGAGTGCAGTCTGTGAGCCAAAGGGTCACTGGTTCGATTCCCAGTCAGCGCATGTGCCTGGATTGTGGGCCAAGTCCCCAGTGGGGGCCACGTGAGAGGCAACCACACATGATGTTTCCCTCTCTTTCTCTCTCCCTTCCCCTCTCTATAAAAATAAATAAAATCTTTAAAAAAATAAATAAAATAATTTGTTTCCTTCCTACGAAAGCAGCACTGTTAGATACGCACTTAATCCATTTGGGACATAGACCTTACAAGTAAAGTTTTAAGTGAAGATGACCTTTTGCAATTCTTCTGGAGTAAGAAAAAGTAGGAGTCTGTTAAAAGTACTTGAATTAACTTTTACTGATGGTTTTAAAGGACAGCTATTTAGCTTAGCCCTTTCTTTTTGCAAATGCGAAAGGCAGGAGCTATTCTCTGTCATGAATGCATAGTGAAATGCACTGGAAAAATCTTGGTAATCATTCCTGACATTTCTTAGTTCCCTGCTTTGAGGTCATACTGAATAGAGAGGAGATAGTATTTGTAAAATAATATCCTGCTGCCTTGTACCCAGAATTATGTCTTACAACAAAATACAGTGCACAGAAAGCAAGACCAAAGACGGAGAGATAGAGAATTAGTTACTGTTGCCTTAAGTATTGCTGTGTATTTTTTAATATGTTTTATTGATTATGCTATTACAGTTGTCCCATTTCTCCCCCATCATTCCCCTCCACCCTGCACACCCTCTCCCACCCACATTCCCCCCTTTAGTTCATGTCCATATGTCATAAGTTCTTTAGCTTCTACATTTCCCATACTATTCTTGCCTTCCCTGTCTATTTTCTACCCACCGTCTATGCTACTCATCCTCTGTACCTTTTCCCCCTCTCTCCTCCTCCCACGCCCCTGTTGCTAACCCTCCATATGATATCCATTTCTGTGGTTCTGTTCCTGTTCTAGCTGTTTGCTTAGTTTGCTTTTGTTTTAGGTGTGGTTCTTAATAGCTGCGAGTTTGCTGTCTTTTCACTGTCATATTTTTGATCTTCTTTTTCTTAGAGAAGTCCCTTTAACATTTCATATAATAAGGGCTTGGTAATGATGAGCTCCTTGAACTTGACCTTATCTGAGAATCACTTTATCTGCCCTTCCATTCTAAATGACAGCTTTGCTGGATAGAGCAATCTTGGATGTAGGTCCCTGACTTTCAAGACTTCAAATAGTTCTTTCCAGCCCCTTCTTGCCTGTAAGGTCTCTTTGGAGAAATCAGCTGACAGTCTGATGGGAACGCCTTTGTAGGTGACTGTCCCCTTATCCCTTGCTGCTTCTAGAATTCTCTCCTTCATTTTAATCTTGGGTACTGTAATGATGATGTGCCTTGGTGTGTTCCTCCTTGGGTCCAACCTCTTTGGGACCCTCTGAGCTTCCTGGACTTCCTGGAAGTCTATTTCCTTTGCCAGATTGGGGAAGTTCTCCTTTATTATTTGTTCAAATAAGTTTTCCCCTTGTCGCTCTTCTTCCCCTTCTGGTACCCCTTTAATTCAGATGTTGGGACGTTTAAAGATGTCCTGGAGGTTCCTAAGCCTCTCCTCATTTTTTTGAATTCTTGTTTCTTCCATGTTTTCTGTTTGGTTGTTTGTTTCTTCCTTCTGGTCCACTCCATTGATTTGAGTCCCAGTTTTCCTCCCATCTCTATTGGTTCCCTGTTCGCTTTTCTTCATTTCACTTATTGTAGCCTTCATTTTTTCATCTAATTTGTGAGCAAAATCAACCAAATCTTTGAGCATCCTGATCACCAGGGCTTTGAACTGTGCATCTGATAGATTGGCTATCTCTTGGTCGCTTAGATGAATTGGCTCTGGGGCTTTGATTTGTTCTCCCCTTTGAGCCATTTTTTTTTTCGGGCTGGTCGCAGCTGTTACGTAGTGAGGGGTGGAACCTTAGATGTTCCCCAGGGCAGGGCAGCCCAGTTGCTGGGTAGTGACACTGTATGTGGGGACGGGGTCCAAGAGGGAACAATGGCGCTTGCTCTCCTCTCTCTCGGATTCCAGTTCCTTCCTTCGCTTCCCCTTCACCTGGATTATCTGCACGCAAATGTGGGACCACCTTGTCAGCCAGCTGCCTTGCACGGCCTCACTGGGTCTACACCATTGCCACCTCATGCCCGGGGTCTGCTAGCTGCTGCCTGTGTGCCTGGGGTCTGCTAGCCACTGCATGCATACCTGGGATCTGCCAGCCACTGCTGCCTGTGCACTGGGTCCGCCAACCTCCATTTTTTCCTGTCGTGACTCCACCCCTCTTACCGGTCTGGATGAATGGTTGTTGGACTTCCGTACAGTTAATTTTTTTTTCTATCAGTTCTGGATATTTTCTTGTTTCTAAATCTTTGTTGTCTTTAATTTTCATTGTGCGAGGAGGCACAGTGTGTCCTCCTACGTCTCCATCTTGGCCAGAAGTCTGCTGTGTATTTTTAAAGCATAAATACTGATACAGATTTGCATTTAAGCTATGACAACCCACTGTCTTGACTCAGTGAGGGAGTTTTCAAAATCATTCCAGAAATTGATTTCTCATTGGCTGGTTTTCTGAGAATGAGTAAAAACAAACCATTCTTTTCAATCTTGGAAGAATAAAAGTGCAAGTGCTTATCTAAAAAATAAGATTAGAAATATGTACATTTATGGAATATCCTAAATCTTAGCACACAGAAATTATAAAATTTCTTCTTCCCCTGGTGTATTATTAATACATCAATTACTATGAAAATGTCTTTACAGCCCATGGTTTTATATAGCCATATCTCCATAATAATGATTAGCTTTATTATAGTCCAGACTTGCCTTGTGAGCAAAAATCATTGTATTCATAGAACTATAGAGTTTCAGCATTGGAAGGGACATGAAGGGCATCTAGTCACATACAGGAACTCTTGATGAAGTGCTCTTTGCCGGGGGTGGAGGGGTCATCTAATCTTTGCTTGATCGCTGTCATTGTTGGCAAACTGAACTTGAGGCTTCTTGTTTCCTTCTTCACTGTTGGTTCTATTAGGTTTCCCCTCAGGGACTCAAACTTTTTGTTCACCTACTGATTTTAATTCTGCCTTTTGTAGAAATATAAAGTAATTATCTTCTTTCTTTTTATATTTGTTTGAGGCTAGCTATCGTGTTGCTTATAAGCATATTTTCTGTTCCCAGGGTGAATATTCCTGGTTCTGGTTAGTGTTTCATTGGAAAACATCAATAATCGTTCCTGCCATTTTCATAATCTCCTATTTTGGTGGGGCCTGTTATCATTCTGGTTGTCCTTCCTTGTGAACGCATTCCACCTTGACAGTGTCCTCATTACTATACGGCATGCATAACTAGAGGCAGTGCTGCAAAAGTGTGCAATAGTTTAGAATACAGTGATAGACACATTCTGTATTGAACATAATTTGGGTTATGTAATTTAATTACTGCAGCCTAAAATTGCATATTCTTCTTTGGTATAGATGATGGAAAAATCTCTAGGAACTTAGCCTGGGCTTGTTTCTTCACCTTTTCTTTGAAGCCAGAAAAGCATATGTAAGCACCTTGACAAATGACATAATGTAGTGGCATATCTGAGTGGTACAGGTATTTTAAACCTAGCTCCAGTTCCTGAAGATGGTGAACATCTGCTGAGAGATATTGTAGAGCTCCACAATGCACTAATTGAATTACTCTTTTCTGGAGTTGCCGACTGCACTAATTGAATTAGAATCTGTGTGTGTGTGTGTGTGTGTGTGTGTGTGTGTGTGTGTAACTGAGATAATTCCAACCTCAACCGGAGAGTATGGGAGATATGACTGATGGCGTGTACTGTGCTGCTATCTAATGGCAGCCTACGGAACTACGGGGTGGTCTCCGGGGAAGAGAGAGTGCAGTCATCTGATCCAGTGTGACCTCAGTCTAACCCCATCCAGTTTAGTTCAAAAGGTCCCAGGATGTATTTTGTAATTCTAAATTTAAGGAGAAAGACTGTGATTAATTTCTCCATTAAAAATGAAGATATATTTTTATTAGGCATACTATTTCTATGAAGTATTAAATTGCAAATATTGAACTGAATTAAAAACTTCTAACTTCTGATTTAATTGGTGTAAACAAATCTAAATGTACTGAGTCAGTAGATCATGTTATTTTTCATTCTGCATTTCATATGGCATAAATGTGAAAAAGAATTATCTTTATGAAATGCCTTAGCATATATAAGGCACAGAAAGAAAGAATGATACAGACTGATACAGGGTTTGTGTTCCTAAGTAAAACTTATTCCTGGTGTCAAAATACTGAAGTGAGTTAATGTAAGGGTATTATTACAAATTTTGCTGTATGTTATTATGCTTACCTAAAATTTTAAAAAATTGTTACAGAAAAAATGTTTTAAGTATAGAAGTATCAGAGCAAGTTCTACAAATCTAATTATTTAAAATTTAATTTTACCACAAATTTGGGTGAATTTGAAATCCTCTGAAGTGAATTAGGTAGTTTTCTCCTTTTTCTGAAAAACAGACAAAACCAGTCTGTTAGTCACAATTTAATGATTTTTGTAAAACATAAACATATGATTCTTTACAACTTTAAAAGCAAATACACTGGGGAGAACTCAGCACGAACTATATTTTGATTCAGTTTAACTCTAGGCATTCTAACTTGTAAAAAGAGCCCTTAACAGAGAAATACTTACGTATAATCACTTGCTTTATACAATGTTTATCTGTGCATGTAATACGACTTCAGTAATAGAAAAGTGCTAATGGTTACCTTTTGGAGCATCCAAAATGATCCCTTTCAATCTTGTCATACGAAAGGAATATAAAGTATAAAAAGTTTTAATCTCTTTATTATCATTATTTTAAAAAATATTCATTTAACTATTTCAGTATCTTATAGGCTAGTTTTTTATTGCAAGATTGAGCTACTTAGGTTTCTTGTGCAAATAACTTTAACTAAAATGACAAATATATGATATCACTCTTTAGATAGGCTTGAAGGGCATTTTACTGACTTAGAAAATGCATTTTGGCACCTTGTAGATCTAAAGGTTTACAAATAACATTGCCATTCACAACTACATATTTAATTCATATGTAGAGTACTTTCTGTGTTCCAGGTACTGTACATAGTATTGGACATAAATTAAGATTCAGACCTGGTCCTCAAGGAGCTTATAGTTGTTTATTAGATATTAGTACATATCTAATAATTAGTACACAGAGCCTATGTACTAGGCAGTATGCATATACGGGGTGGGGAAAAGTAGGTTTACATTTGTGAGTATGCAAAACAGTTTATTCTTGTAATATTAATTATTGTATTATTTTCTGTGTGAACAACTGTAAACCTATTTTTTGCCCCACCCTGTGTAACTCAGGGGTGGGGGACTAGAACTATGAATAACCATTCATTTCATGTATTTTTCCTATTTTCGAACTAGAATGCTGGCTTAATAACAGCTCCAAGGAAGCAGTATAGTTATGTTCATATCAGGTATAGTTCACCTCAGCAAGAAGAGTGATGCACATATTTCAGACTAGTCTGTCTCTTAAATGATTTTTCCTTTTGCCTTTACACACCTTCTAAGGAAGTAGTAGTTTGTTGTTTTTAAATAGCTTTATGTGTAGCTTGAAAAGAGACAGATAACATTTATTATAGTGCCTCCTACTGGTGATCATAGATTTTTCGGTCCTTGTCTCCAGAATTGGTAGTGCCCACTTGTGGTTTGGTAGTTAATTCAGGGCTCCTTCTAAAGCTATAAATGAGAAAGAGTCCATTGCATAGTAGGTATAAAGTACTTCTTTAAACAGTATTTCTAGAACCTAAATTGTCCTGAGACCAGCTCTTGATATAAAAATTCATAGAAACCTGTTTTTCACAGAGTGTGGTAACTTCTTGCCATAGTGCTGTAGTGTTAAAATTCACATTGGCCAGGTTGTTCTGTAAATTAAACACTGACAGCTACCCTCAGGGGAACAGCCAATGTATTTATGATGATGTGCTGATTACACAAAATACACTGCAAGCAGAAAACAGCTGCAGAGAACAAACCTCTTAAAAAGAATACAATTACAAATAGCACCCTCAGTATTTCTAGTGGTGAACATAGAAACAGCATGCTAATGCAGGTTCTTACTTAGTCTGCCTGCAAACAAAAAAATCTGAAGGAGAGAAGTTACAGTTGATTGTACTTGTGGTGCCAACATAACAATTGAACAAATTTTGTTTCTGAAGAGCATCTATGAGTACACAAGTTTCGTGTGTGAAGTTCTCTACCCCTCCCCCCACTGCCTTTTTTGTTAGGTTTTGTTAGTGTTTTTCGCATATACAGTAGGGCATGGTCTTGCTGTATTAAGGGTTCTGGACATTTAAATGATATTATTACAATGAGGTGGGCAGGAGAGTATCTAAATTGTTTTAAAAATTGCTGTAGAAACTAGGCATTAGGGTTTGGATATCAACATTTCATTTGAAGATATAGCTTACAGCTCTGTGTTTTCACTGTTCATAATGCTTTGAGGATGTTTGCCCTTGGAATTAATAAAAGGAGTCATGATTCTGTGTCTATGGTAAGGTATTTCTAATTTTTTAGATTATCTTTATTCAAGAATATAGACTATAGTATTTTAGGACACTGGAATAGCTGAGTGATTGCATATTTTTAAGAGAATCAGCTCTCAAGTATGTCCCCTTTCATCCCTGCATGTTCCTGGTTACTTGTAGACGGGTAATAAGATTAGAAAAGAATTGTTTTCCTTGTTTGAGATTTTTCTCTGTTACAGTTTACGTTGGTATCTATGAAGTATTTTAATTGCTGAGCATGTTTAAATTGGTACAAAATATGTTGATCTTCCCAGACATAAATTTACTCAAGCCGACTATAAGGTATAGCAGGGGGATATAGTGATTGGAAACAGTTCACTTCACCCGCCTGAAACTAAGAATCAACTCTTCAGTATATGGATCACTGGTATGTAATAATCGACTATTATTGGTCTGTCTGTTGATCTGTTTTTAAATCAGTTTGGAACCTCCTGGAGTTATTTTCTTGCTCTGCTGACATCAATCCCATGTGGCAGAGGAGTTGTGTATAACCGCTTTGGTTTAATCAATAGAATAATTGATAAACCAGATAAGATTTAAACTGATTATAGCCCCAACAGAATTCCCCAGAGGCCTTGGACTCTCTTAATTTTGACATGTGTGTTGTGTACCCTGAGGATGAAGTGCAGTTTGAATTATCTGCTTTTATTTGCTTAATGACGGGGAGGGTGTTAAAGTCAAATGTTTAATTAACCCAGCAATGGGCTGCGTTGTCACTTACACACAGCTGATTGAGATATCTCATGGAGAATACTGAACAGGAATGATAATGTGGCACTGGGATGGAAGATTGCTTTTTCAATCCATTTGCTGGGTCACTGCTTTGAATGTCTTATTGGATGAAAGGCATTCAGCCTGGAGAAAAAATTCAGCATTTAAGTACATTTTGTTCCCTTCTCTCCCTCTAACCCCCTCCCTGCCCAGAAGTTAACTAAAACAGATATGTTCTAGGTTTAATAAGCCATTCGAGTACTAGTAAGAGATCAGGGTAGTCAGTAGCCTCAAGCTACATAATCTCCTGTGGAAACGGAAAAATCCTACTAGCCTCCAAGGTATTCTAAATGTGAGCTCTTTTGTCCCTAATATCCCTTGTCCCTTGCCATTATTGTGGAGTTGTTTTTGGTTACTTATGTCTTGCTTCTCTTGGTGGTGTGTGTTTGTTGTGCAGCCACCTCTGTGGCCACAGGCAGACCTTTTCTCTTGAAGGAGCATGTTCTTCATTACATTTTTGCTCTTTCATGCAGCTGGCTTCTATTTGGTTGTATTTCTGATCAAATATTATATTGAGATTGTTGAACTTGTTAGATGAAAATGTGAAGCATATAGATTCTTATTACTTTTGCTACTGCTATTATATAAACGATTGGTTTTATGTATATTTCGTTTTGTCGAGAGGTAGTTTACTTTCTGTATGGACTAAAAAACTAGGCCAGGAAAGATCTAATAGCCCACACCATCAAAAATGCAGTCCAGGCAATTGGAGTTTTAATGACTTGCTGCCCACAAAAAGATCCCTGACTAGCTTTATAATCAAATGTAAAATTCTTTGGAGGCATATTGAGCAAAATTTCAAAAAAATGTATCATGATTTTTCTTCTTCGTAGTTCTTAGGTTTGTTCCTTCTATCCTCCAAAGATCTAAACCAGGAATTTACTAATTTTTTCTCTTTTCTTTAGTCATTTGTATTCCAGAGAGCACAGCAGGGAGAAGGATACAAGATTGATTTTTTTATGTGTATCCTCTTGAAAGCATAGTCTGGGGCATGACTACTTGTGTGAGGGGGGTGGCTGTTACAAAGCACTGGAAGCATGCAGCTGGTTCTCAGGCGCAGGTTGGACTTTTGCAGGTCAAGGCAGACCAGACGAGTAGCTTATCTTGAGGGACGTAAGTAATAGACCAAATATAGAGCAGCTATTTCAGGAATCATGTAGGTCATTTAATTATCCATTATGATTGAGTGGCTAATGCTCTTTTGGCAATTACATGACCTCTGTTATTCTTGAAACCTTTCCAGGCTCTCGTGGGTCGAATGACCCACCAGCCAGTGCTTGCAGGCTTCATTCCACCCAGAAGGAAGGGAGATGCTGGGAACTACTGGCATTTAGAATTGGCTTTGCTTTCTTTACTGACCCACTACCCAGAATGTCCTTTGTACAGCAGTCAGTGATAGGCACCTGGTTTTGAAGTCAACTGTTCCTTCATTGTCTGCAGGATCAAGAAGTACATTGGTTTCCACAAGAGGGACTTGTGGAAACAAAACAAACTTTAATACTAAACTTGGCTATTAGGATATTCAAAGGTTCTGTACTATAAGAACAAGTATTATGGTATTAAAACTAATGTTTGATATCTGTTAAACCAATCACCATTACCAAACTCTGAAGTTAGTGATTTTTTCCATAATATAACAAAGTGCTATTGATGATACTAGGAGCAGATTTTAAAAGATCATTGATTAAAATTAGCACAGTTTAAATTGGCTAATCATTTAATTAAGTAATTATGGTATTTTTTTAAAAGATTTTACTTATTTAGAGAGAGGGGAAGGGAAGGAGAAGGAGGGAGAGAGACATCAGTGTGTGGTTGCCTCTTGAGTGCCCCCTACTGGGGACCTGGCCCACAACCCAGGTATGTGCCCTGATTGAGAATGAAACCAGCACACCTTTGGTTCGCAGGCCTGTGCTCAATCCACTGAGCCACACCAGCCAGGGCTGTGGTAAGTAATTAAATAAATAAAAAGGCTATTTTAAAATTGAGATGCTGGTCTAAGACAGAATAATTCTAGAACATTTGGATTGTTTCACTTTTTTCCTTAACAAAAAAATCATTACTAATTCTAAAGAAAACACTTTTTTCCTGCTAGGTGATAGTAAAACTTGCTTTTTATAGTTGTAGTGACTTATCAAGTAATTCTGAGAAAAGAATGTTGATTTCTTTTGATTCTTTAGATTAAAAACAGCTAAAGTGAGTGACCTGACCGGGTTGCTCAGATGGTTGGAACGTGGTCCCATACACCAAAAGGTTGCAGTTTCAATTCTTGGACAGGGCACGTACCTAGGTTATGGGTTCGATCCTCCGTTGGGGCGCACATGGGAGGCAACTGGATCAGTGTTTCTCTCTCTTCTCCTGCCCCCACACTTCCTTTCTCCCTAAAAAAATAAAATCAATAAATATATCCTTGGGTGAGGATTTAAAAAAAGAATACTTATGGTGGGGGAAGGTGAACACACCGTAGTCAAACTATTTGTAGGATTTCTCAGAAATGCACAAAATTCTGTATACTTAGAAAAATGGCAGATTTAAGGTATTTAACCATTCTCTAACATTCTAATAGTGTAAGACCATAGTTAAGAGAAAAAAATTTGTTGGAATAACACACAAACATCCTTTAAGTAGAAACCATTTTCATTGTTACAGAAAAAACAAACCTATAAGGTTGTCTCTCCTGAGGCAGTAAAATTAACCATCTTTCCAAATAAATTTCAACTACTCCTGGTAGAAATCAAAGTTAATCTGTTTTTGTTTTATTTTCATTTTGTTGTTTGGTAATATTAACAAATGAAAAACTGAAGACTTTAATTGGTGTGGTTAGCCTTTGACCCTTCAGAAATAGAAGCCTTCTCACTTAAATTTTAAATCCTTTAGGCCAATTTCACCTTGTTGTTTGGCTACTTAGAGACCTATGATAATGCCATCTGTGTGAATTATGTTAGCTGTTTTCTGTTTAAAAACATATTTTCCCTCATTGTACCTTTAAAAACATTTTGTAGTGGCAATGAGCAGAAAATGAAAAAGCAGAATTTATAGTAAAAGCAAAAGTTACAGCTTAAATTCAAATATCTTGAATATGGGATATAGTTAGTGTTCTTAGAATTTTAAGAGGAAAGCAAGGGGTATGAAACAAAATGTGTTGTTTGATTTTTTTATTGATAAGTTATTCTTTAAGGCATACACTTTAATACCTATGTTAGACCATGTTTTTTACAATTAGGAACCAGAAGTCTATATGAGTCAGTGAGACTCATATTTATAAATTTGTGAGATGGTATTTATAAATTTAAAGACCTGAAAATTCATTAATGTTGTATAATCAGTGGGAAAATCCATAGGATAGTAATTCCATAGATTGTTTTTTTTTACTTTGTTGAGATGATTTAAAAATTTTTTTAATTTTTCAATTACAATTGACATACAATATTATGTTAGTCTCAGGTATAGAACATAAATAAATAATAAGAAGTAAAAAGGAAGTGATTAAATAAGGGACAATTTACAATAGAAATAAACACCTAAACATAAATCTTAACTTAGTCCAATCTGGTTTTCAGAAATTTACTATTTATGTGGTATGATTTTATTTCCATTCCAAAATGGGTTGACATGTGGAGATATTACAGTTTAAATGGGTAGACATTTGGGGATGTTATAGTTTATCAATTTATAGGAACCTTAAATTTCTTTCACAATATTGTTGAATTAGAAAAAGATGGCAACACCAAAGCAGGGAAGATATCCAAGGTGATGAACGTCCTTTAGCAGAAAAATAATCAGGAACAAGGATAACAGAAATAACTATTCTGCAGAGAGAAAGGATTTGGGCATTATGTCCTAAGGGTTCTTAGTTCTTGATTTTGAAAAATCAAGAAGATCTACAGAATGCAGATGTCTTTGAGTTACAAAAATAACCAGATGTCCTTATTAGTAGAAGCAAATGTTTGCCTCTTAATTTACACAAAACTATATGCAGAGGCTCTCTGGGTGAAATGTTGTGTAAATATGGCAGCAAAGAAAATTGTGGTATGAAAGGATTTGTCCTAAATACCTAATCATAAAGGTTTTATCTTGAAAAGGAAAAAAAGAATCTTTGTGATTTGTATAGATTTAAAAGTAAGAAAAAATACGTAGATTTAAAGGTTCACATGATAGGTGAGCTTTTTAAAAAACTTATTATTATGTGTGTCTATCCCAATTCCCCCTGATGAATTTTTTTCCCTGATGAATTTTTATTCATTTTACTGAGCTTGTTTAACTACTTTGTGTGCTGTCATTGTATTTTAAACAGTAAAAACATACGCATGAAACTCATTTTTTTCTGAACGAACGATAGTCATCTTAGTTCTGTCAAGAAAAACAACCGACAGTAGTATATAAAAGCCCCCTTTGCAGGCCAGTTGGGGTTTTAAAAATATTAAGCTACATTTTATAAATAGGTGTGGTGACTGCATTGGGATGTTAAACAGAATAAAATGTTTTTAAAAAAACTACTTGAAAGGGCAGGGTATGAAGTATTTTTGTTTGTTTTTAAATTAAGCTTTTAGAGTTAAAAAAAAACCTTTAGAGTTTAAATGGACTATTACTTTTGATATGGAGCATATTAACATAATTACGAACTCTTTTGTATACTTACAGTTATTGCCAAGTTGATGTTCAAACCTTTGATTAAGAAGTCACAACACTGAATGTGTTCAGACTGCTGTATAATCTCGTATTCACAAAACAGAGATAACTGTTTTTACCTTTTTTTGTCCCCATATTTATTGGTAGAAGTTTGTCCTCCTATAGCTATACTTTTAATGGTGAAATATTAAATGCTGTATTATGATACAGTCTGGAATTTGAAAGTTAACAAAAGCATCGCTGTTCCTTCATGTCCTTGCCTTGTCACTCTGGTGCAGCTCGTCTCTTCCATCCTTATCAGAGCATCTCAGTGCTTAGTTGAGCTTGTTTATCTTAAAAGAGCAGGAGGCAGGCTTTTAGGGAGTAAGCTACATGTTCCAGTATAACAGGCACCAATGCTGTTTGACTTGAAAAACATTTGATCTCTTACATTAACAGCCCGTGTCACTGTAACAGGGACTACAGCTGGGCTGTTGTTCAGTTTTCTATTATTTTAGCTTTGAAATAACTGTTAGTGCTGCTCCAAAATCTTCGTGTTTAAAATTGTATACTGGCTGTCCCCCCAGGACTCGTAAGTAAACAAGGTGATATGTGTGGCCAGAGGGAGCATATTTTGTTAGCTTTGTTTTAAATAAGAACCTCGCCTATCTAAAGGTGGTTTTTGTCGGATCCTTGAGAGTGCGCTGCATGACTTTGCTTGTGTAAATTTGCAGATACAGCAATATTGTAAAACACATTTTTGTTTGTTATGAATGTATATGGTTAGTAACTATTAATTATGAACTTTAATATTTTTTCTTGAATAAGAAAGCATTTAGTTTTTTCACGAAGCTTACCTTCAAATGTCCTGCACAATTTCCGTAAGTGTAGCAGTTTGTACAGCTGTTGAAAATGGCAGGCAAGAATTTAAGGGGTATGTTTGTTAGATTTAAGTATTACTTAGCTTTGTTTTTAAATATTCCGCTATTGGTAATTTCTGTGCCAGGAATAGTTTGACATTTGGAATCAGGTAGCAGTATTTAAAGTGCAGAAAATACAATTTGTAAAATCAGGTCGTTGTTTTCTTCCTTTTTAAGAGTCCTTCTTACTTTAATGATGATAGAATGGCAGCTTATTATAGTAGTGGTAGAATGGCAGCAGACAATTTTACTCCTTCCTTTCCACTTCCTCTATTTTTTCCAAGAACCTAGTTTGTTTTCCTTTTCTAATTCTTTTCTGATGTGAGACAACACTACGAGGCCACCTAGCACTTTCTTTGAATTTAACCTAAAATACATCAGCCAGCACAAACATAATTGGTTGAAAGGCAGCCATCTATCTGGGGAGTTCTTCTAAATACTGAATGTGCCATGTGCTCTGACATGACATATCTGTAATATCTCTGAATACAGAGCACTTTCTGCATTAGCTGTAGGTGTTAAAGCAGTAGTGTGTTTTAAGAATGTATGCTGTGCAAATTCTGGCTTGTGAGGTAATGACAAGTGTTTGCCTGAATAGACAATATATTTCCCCCCCTAAGGTCCCCACACACCTAGTTTCCCTCAAGCTCATCATCTCTGTCAGGTTAATCAATAGGCACCGTATGGCAGAGGGTCAGTAATCAGTGTCATCGTGCCTTTAAATCGTGTTGAAAATTTGCTTAAAGCCTGGGCCAATTAACATCGAGATGATGAATGGATGGGAAGATGGGAAGAGCCTGACGCTCAGGGGCTTTGTGAGGAGGAGATGCTCAGCTGTTGAGCAGCAGACACCAGCGAATAAAACCAGCCATTCATGTGAGCTCAGTCCACCCACTCTTAATGATAATGTCAATCTAGCAAAATATATACACATTGGAGTTGTCACGAGTTCATAAATCAAAGGAGTTTGTCAAAGGCATTCAGATTAACGAGGCAGCAGCAATAACAAGTCAAATTTGCATAGAGAATTGCTTGAATCTCAGTAAATTATGATCCTGTTTTTCATTTGATTATTTGCTAATGTCTCAAGAGGGAGAATGATTATATTAGCATGCAAAACCTACTCCAGAAGTAGAAATCTGAGGTATAGAGGACCAGCACACTATGACAATTAATCAGTTTCTGCATACTAGCATAAATGCACAAGGCCCAGAAATGAACTTCTTTTTTATTATTATTTCTCCTTGCTACTGATCCAAATGGTTCAGCTTGACAGAGACTTTATATTGCTTTAACAGTGTTCTGAATTGTGCCTGCAGGCAAGACATAGTTATGCAGCTATAACCAACCTATCCATCTGCCAACCAGATTGGAATTCTCCTATCCAAGGCTTCCATTAACCCCCACTGACAGCTCCAAACAGGATTAAGAATTTGGAAGCATAAAAAATAGTTGTTTTTTGCAAATGTACACAATACAATCCCTTTGCATTTGAGAAAGGCTGCATCTGTGGTATTTTATAATTAGTGTCGGACAGCATATATAGTGGGGTTGTGGGGGACCCACTTGGATTTTTTTTTTTTTTCTGTCATAGGGAGTAAGGCAGTACTAATGGAACTCTTGTGTGTTTGGTTGTCCCTGAGAGTGCTGTCCATTATATCTGGTTCAGTTGGTGTATTACTAGAAAATATCACTTCCTGAAAGCTTTAATTGGTGGATCTTGTTGAAGTTTAGCAGTATGGGGAGGCTCTGAAATGGTTGTGGTTTAATGAGTACATCAAATGATAAACCTGCTGGAGAACAGTGTTCATGAAAATGTGCTTCAAAACATTATCTTTCCAGGTCCTTCCTAAAACTCATTCTTGAGTAGCGTTCTTCAGTCAGCTTCTGAACTTAAGTGACGTAGATTTTCCCTATTGTATCCTAGAAGGATTAATTAAAATTTGTTTGAACACATATATATACACAGTGTTTATTTATGTCACCTTTCACTGAAGAGTTCTGATGATTTTTATGTAGCTAAATTACCTTTTAACCTTGTAGAAGGATAATTGTTTGTACTTTTGAAAAGTGTAAGTCATATATTTAGAGACTATAAATAGCTCCAAATCATATAATAAGTTAATGGGAAAATATTAATCCAATTACTAATTTACCAGTCAAGCCTGCTATATGATGTTTACAAATAGCTATTAGAAACTGGTCTCAAGATTTTATTCTTCACGTGGGTTGTCATTCTACACGATAACGAACAAATGATTCCATTTTTAAAATGTGTTTAAAATCCAAGTTATAATTCACTGCAATTTACCAACTTTGCTAAAATGATATAATTTTCCTGGTAACAGAGTCCTTTGAATTCTCCCAACGAAGAATGTGGCATAGCTGGAAAATGTTACTACTGCTTTGGGAGCTGATTATTCTGTTTGTTCCTTCAAAGGGGCTCAGGCGCTGTTGCACCATCCAACCTTGAGCAAGCTGCTTACTCAAAGATTATTATAAGTCATTATGAGTGACTTGACTTTTCATCACTGTGTAAATTAGTTTAGATTTTCATTTGATTATATAATCAACTCTTAATTATCCATGTCATCAGGAGTGCGTGTTCGAATAGATAACTGAACACAGTAAATAAGCCATTTACTAGGTCATGGAGAATATTTCCCCAGTCATGAAACTTCTGTTTCCTACTTTCAAAGTCTCTCTAACTTCTTGTTTTTGACACTAGAAACCTCTGAAAAAGTTAGGAATGCTTTGCGTATCCACAGAAGAACTTTTCCTCTTTAATAAAGTGTCTGCAGACTTACTCTGTAAAAGACCCGTAATAAACACTGGAGGCTTTGTGGGCTGTAGGATCTCTGTCATGGCTACTCACTTGGGCCATTGTAATGTGAAAGCAGCCACAGACAAAAGGCAAATGAATGGGTGAATAGAGCGGCTAAATTTCAATAAAACTTTATTTGCAAAAAAATAAAAACGCAAACCTTTATTTAAAGCAGGAGCTTGATAATTCATGCTAAACGACCTCACTGGCACCGTAAGTGGTGGGAAGGGAGGACTGCAGTTAAGCTATCACTTTGAAGTTTCTCTGCTATGAACATCGTTTTTAAAGCTAATTGGAGAGTGTGGGTATAGGTTGTCAGTTTTTTTTATCAAGCCCTTATTATCTATATATTATCTAATGTATTGGGAGGTAGAGGGAGCCACAAAGACTTTGCCCAATAAGCTTTCAGTTTTATTGGGTAGTTGAGCATAACACACAAATATTTATCTAAGTGTAGACCGAAACAAAATTGTTAAGGAATTTCCAGTAAAGTAAAATGGAGTTGTGTGGTTCCTGGAGATGACAGTTGAAATTTGTTTTAAGAATGAGTAGGACAGCTCTGGCCGGTGTGACCCAGTGGATGAGCAACCAGCCTGCAAACCAAAGGGTTGCTGGTTTGATTCCAGTCAGGGCACATGCCTGGGTGAATTGCGAGGTCCCCATTTGGGGACCTGTGAGAGGCAACCAGTTGGTGTTTGTCTCCCTCTCTTTCTCCCTCCCTCCCCCTCTCTCTGAAAATAAAGAAATAAAAGTAAAAAAAAAAAAAGAATGAGTAGGACTTAAATAGATTAAATAACTTTCTTGTGTTTATAATTGTACAGTGAACTACACTAGAATTAAGGGTTTTTCCAGCCTGAAAGTTTCCAGATCATATCACATATCATGAGACTATGAAGAAACTTGCTTCACCAGGGCAGAAAACGTAGAGGGAAATAATGAAGTAATGCAGCAGAAAATTCTGAAAGGTCTTGAAAACCAGGCCCAGAACTTCATATTTTATTTCATAGAGACCAAGAACCACTAAAAGTTTTTGAGGAACAAAAGACCACCATGCAAATAGTGATGTTTAAGAAAGATTAATCTGGTAATAGTATTTAACCCAGCAAATATTTTAAAACTTACCTTATATTCTCAAGCTTTTTATGCTGAGATACTGGGAAATGAAGATGACAAAGAAGCTGATCCTGCCCTGAAGGACCTTACAGTATGGGGTAGGGGGTGAGAAGCTCGTTCATACAGAGATATAACATAGAAAGAATAAGTGCCAAAATAGAAGTAAAGTGATAATTCAGAGTAATTAATTTCACCTGGGCCTGGGTAGCATGGAGGGGTGGGGCAGGAGATAAGCAAGGGCTTCTCAGAGTGTTGACTCTTGAATCAGGATGTTAGTAGATAAAGAGATTAGGAAAGAGGAAATAGAATTAGCAAAAGCACAGAGATGTTTTATTTTGGAGAAGGATAAATAAATAGTGCAAGAAACTTTGATGGAAATTTAAGTTGGCCAGAGTGTGGATGCTATTATAAGTTTGGTCTTATCTTGTAGGTGATAGAGAGCTATAAAAGGTTCGTGGGTAGGGGCGTAGTGTCTTTTCAGAACAGTGATTTGGACAATACTGTGTAGAATGGATCAGATAAAGATGTAGGCAAGGATATCAGAAGGCTATCTAAGTGTAATAGCACTTGGTAAGAAGGGTCGGTAGTCTAGACTAGAGTAGGAGCAGTGGAAATGCAAAACGATTAAAGTAGACGATTCACAGGAAAAACTGAAGACTTGAATTGGCTAGATACATTCAAAGAAAAAAGAGGGGAAGCGAAGTAGACGTTGACTGAGGATTTAATTGTGGGATGGAAAGCAAAGTTTGAAGGGTAAGAGCTGGCCTAGAATAGGTCAGAATGATAAAAGAGTGTTTTAAAATTGGGTATGTTGATTTTGAGACAGTTTAAGTTGATCATCTAAGTACTTTTTTGATGTGATTCCTTTTTATTTACCCCCAGGTTACTTCTAGAAATATTTTATCCAAAATACATCCCTGAGATTTAATGTATGAGCTTTAGCAGTATTTCATTTTATTGACTTTTTCCTACCCAAAGCTCTATTACAGTGTCTGCAGGAGTTACAGACTAAATGCTTTAAATTTGAAGTTAAATTCGAAGTTGTCAGTAAGGCTTTTCTTCTGCCCCTTTTAAATCTAAGCTAGTAAGTACTGGGCTAAGAGATAAATATTTAAGTTAATATTAAAGATAACAAGTTCTATAGTATCTTTTTAAGAAGTATTTTAATATACTGCTACTATTTATACAATATTGTTTCTCCAGGACTATACATTCTGCAAGTAATTTACTGTAATGAAACTTTCCATCTGAAAGTTGTAAATGAGTTGTGAGAAGTTAGATTTTTCTAGTTGGCTCAGGGTTAAGAGGTAGAGTGTAACTGTTACTTATATTGGATGGAATTTTCCCTCCAAAATTTATTTTTCAATTATCTGACCTCTAGTTTTCTATTTCTTTCTTTCCTTTTTTTTTTAAAGATTTTATTGATTTACTTTTAGAGAGAGGGGAAGGAGTAAGAAAGAGGGAGAGAAACATGCAAGAGATACATCGATTGGTTGTCTCTCACACATCCCCAACTGGGGACCTGGCCTGCAACCCAGGCATGTGCCCCACTGGGAATCGAACCAGCGACCTTTTGATTTGCAGACTAGTGCTCAAGCCACTGAGCCACACCAGCTAGGGCTGTTTTTCTATTCCTTAACATATTTTCTTCTAGGTTTCATCTATTTTGTTAATTTTTATTTTGACATAATTTCAGATTTACAGAAAAGTTAAAAGAATAGTACAAAGAATCCCCTTATACTTTTCACACAGATTCTCCATATGTTAACATGTTACCACATTGGTTTTATCTTTTATTTATACATATACATGTATACACTCACATCCACTTAATATTTTTCTGAACTATCTGCAAGTTACAGACATAATATCCCTTTACCCTTAAATGTTTCATTGTATGTTTCCTAAAAACAAGGACATTTTAAATAATCACAGTGCAAGTGATGAAAATTAGGAAATTGAATGTGTAAACAAACTGTGCTACATTCATACAGTAACTAGTTGGCAATGAAAAGAACTACCAATATATGCAACAACACAAATGAATCTCAACTGTGTTATACTAAGTGAAAAAAGCCTCAAAAAATTTACATACTGTATGGTTCCATTTTATGACATTTTGTAAAAAAAAAAATGAGACAAAAATAAATAAGTTTTTAATTTATTTTTGTCTTATAGAGACAAGAGAAAGAGAAAGAAAGAAAGAAAGAAAGAGAGAGAGGGAGGGAGGGAAAGAAAGAACTACAAAGGGACAGTGCTAGAGAATTTGAGTGAAAGAACTGCTTCACGTATTCATTGTGGTAGAAGTTACACTGTATGCTTTTGTCAAAACTCATAGAACTATACACTGAAAAAACAGTGAATTTTTCTGTATGTAAATTTTAAAAGTGGGGAAACAATCAGGAAATTAACATTGATGCAGTGTTATTAGCTCATCTAAAGACCTTGTTTAAAATTTTGCAGTCCAGTGATGTCCTTTAGAGTACCATGATGTCCTAATACCTGCTCAATACCCATCAAAATAAAATAAAATAGAGGGTCAGGAGGAAGAAAATTGCGGATATAAGCTAGATACAGTTACTACTCATTCTGTTAGGTCAGATCACTATTTTCACTGTCTACTTCAGCATAGAGGAGTTTACCATCAATTTTGTTTCAGCTCCCCTAAATAATCTCCGATCACAAGTTCAATTTAGTTATCGTGTCTCTTTAGTTCCTTTAACTTGAAACAGTCCCTTAATCTTCCTTTGTATTTCATGACATTGACGTTTTTGTTAAGTACAGACTTTATAGGATGTCCTACAGTTTGTTTAGCCTGATGTTTTCTCATGATCAGATCGAGGTTATATGTTTTTGGCAAGGTTATCTCACGAGTAATAATGTGTTCTTCTCGGTGTATAATATCAAGAAGTACATAATGTTAAGATGGTGTCTGCCAGATCTCTCTAATGTGAGGTTACTTTTTTCCTTTTGTAATTATTAAGTATCTTATGGAGAAATATTTTGGCATTATGTAACTATAGTGTTGTCTTTCTCATGTTAATTTGTGTGATGAGTCTTCCTTGCATTAATCAGTTACCCTTAAATAGAACTTATTGGGCATAATTTAGCTTGATGACCCAGGGCAGTTGTGAACATTGCTTGTTAGGATGCATCATAGTCAAGTGTACAAGGAATAACCCTGCTGCTGAGCTCTCCTGGGGCGATGCTGAAGAGTGACAGGCTTTGAGGACCAGAGGCGACCACTCTGGTCTATGTGGCCATTTCACGTATACCTCCACCCTCAAGACTGTAGAGCTAGTCATCTCTTACTCGCTGGCTTTCTCCCTCTCCTCTTCACTATTGGGAGGGCACCTCACTACCTCTATTTTATGTAACAACAGAGTTGAATTTTTTTGTCTTGATTTGCTTTCTCGTGCTAGATGGTCCAGGGTTAAAATGTTGGGTTAATCTATCCAAAAAGAACTAGCTGTAACAATATTTGTTTTTCTCTTTTTCCTGTTTAAGAGTTACACTTTTTAACAACACAATATATATAATGTTTTATACATATATAAAGGTATATATATTTTTATATAGATATATAGGCATATAGATATATAGATATACACACACACTTTTGCCCTGGTAGGAAAGGAACTCCTCTCCAGCTCTGTGTCCTGCTCTCAGACAATAATTATCCTTTAGGCTCCCTTCGCCTTCTCGTACCTTAGATGTTCTCATAATACCCGCTTAGTAGTTCCCCATCTAAATTGGATAAAATGAAGGGTCAGGAGGAAGAAAATTGTGAATATGAGCTAAATAGTTACTGTTCATCCTGTTAGGGTTCAGATCACCGCTTTTCACTGTGTAACTTAGTGTAGAGAGTTGACCATCAATTTTGTTTCTTCCCAAACACCTGTAGGGTAAAAATGTGATTTATAATATCTGTAGTATAACAAACTTCCACCAAAAAGTAATTAGGCTTTCAAGTTAATTATAATGACATCTTAACAAAACATAGTTAATTTTGAAATATAGGACCTTACATTGAATTAAACACGTTTTGATTATCTGAAAAGGTATTTTATTTAAAGAGAGGTGGAACTTCATGGTTTGGGGTATAGTCACTTCCAAATTATAAGTTTATAATTGAATACTGGCTTAATTGACTACAGTTATAATTGAATACAGGCTTAAGTTTTTATTACATAAGACATTTAGTTTTAGTATTTAAAATAGTGATCTATACTTAAAAAAAAAGTTAAATACAGGCATCCCTTGTAGATATCACAGGTTCATTTCCACGCTGCCACAATAAAGAGAGCAACAGGCATACCTCAAACATATTGCATACTGGGTTCCAGAACACCAGAATAGTGAGCATCACAGTAAAGCAAGCTGCGATCTTTTCTGCTGGTGGATGGTCTTGCCTTCAGTTTGTAATAAGACTAGGCAGGTATGCCTTTACACAAATTGATCTTTGCCTCCCTTAGATTCTCTTTTGGCATATATTGCTAGTTTCCTTATTTGGAATGTTTTATAGTCATTAATTATATTCCTTCCTCATTTCTTTATAGATAGTCTACATTCCCTTTTTTAAAAAATGGGGAGAAAAGCAGTTAGAACTCTTAAGTTACCGAGTCTCTGTCCCTTGCTTGGACCATAGTATGTTTTTTCTTCTTTGTCTTAATTTTAGGGACCTTTACCTTAGAGATCATCACCAATGTAAAATACCAAGTTAAATTTCGTAGGAAATTTCTGTCCAAAAGGAACACCTTAGTTCCAACAATGTGTGAAGGGACAGTGCTGGCCTGTCCAGCTAACCAAAGGTAATGCTTGAGGCGCACACAGACGTTAGCCACAGAGGTGCAAGAGCCTTGAAATGATATTATGTCTGTATGCCATTTATCCCTTAATGTCTTTTAAAATCTAATATTTAATACAAACCAAAAGGTATACCTTATATCTAAGTTTAAAATACAGTTGTGATCCTATATTGTACTAATGATTTCATACTTGTATGAAAGTTTTCAGGTAAACTCATGTAGGAAAGAATTTCTTGATCTAAAAGTAACTCCCCACTTAGTATGTGGTGAACAGGTGTAATATAATGAATATATCAACTGTAAATTTTAAAATATTAACATTACATATGTAGTTGTGGAAAATAGAACCCAAATAGCATGTATTTGTTTGGATTTCCTGTTTTTACCTTGCATATAATGATTTACATGCGTTGATTACCAGATTTTTAAAATTATTTTTTAGTGTTAAAATACATATAATATAAAATTTACCATCTAACTATTTTTAAGTGTTCAGTTCAGTGGTGTTAAATACATTCATTCACCCCCATTCATCTCCATTACTCTTTTTGTCTTGTAAAATTGAAGTTCTCTACTCATGAAATAATTCCCGCCTCACCCCTTCTCCCAGTCCCTGATTTTGACTGTTCTAAGTATCTCATATAAGTCTAATCATACAATGTGTATCTTTTTTGAGATTGGCTTATTTCAGTTAGCGTAATGTCCTCAAGTTTCATCTGTGCTGTAGTATGCATCAGAATCTCCTTCCTTTTTAAGGCTGAATACTAATCCATCGTGCTTATACACCACATTTTGCTTATCCCTTCATCCATCAATGGATATTTGGATCACTTCCATGTTTTCGCTGTTGTGAATCATGCTGATGTGAACACGGATATATAAATATCTCTTCAAGACTCTGCTTTCGGTTCTTTGGGGTATATACCCAGAAGTAGAATTGTCGGGTCATGTGGTAATTCTACTTTGAATTTTTGGAGGACCCACCATACTGTTCCCATAGCACTCATATTACAAGAAAAGAACCATTTTGTATTCCCACCAAAAGTGCACAAGAGTTCCAATTTTTCAACGTCCTCACCACTCTGTTTTTCTTAATACATGTGAGGTGATACTTCCTTGTAGTTTTGATTTGCATTTCCAAAATGATCAAAGATGTTGAACATCTTTTCATCTGCTTTTTGACCATTTGTATTTCTTCTTTAAGGAAATGTCTGTTCAAGGCCTTTGCTCATTTCTTAATTGGGTTATTTGTTTATTATTGAGTTTTGCAGCTTCTCTGTATATTCTGTATTAACATATTAATCCTTTATCAGATATATGATTTGTAAATATTTTCTCTCATTCTGTGGGTTGACTTTTTACTCTGTTATTTAGAATTCTAAACTTGTTTTCAAATAGACACCCTGCCTATTTTTTATATGTTCTTTTTCTCGTATTTTTTAATTTTAATTGTTCTTGTACAGTTTTCTATTACTCTCATCCCAGCCTACTGCCCCAGCCCTCCCTAACTCCCTCCCATTTCCACCCCCCTAGTTTTTGTCCATGTGTCTTTTATACTTGTTGCTCTAAAAGTACTATGCTATTTTTAATAAGAAAAGAAAATCAAATCTGAGAAGAGGAGGAAGAAAAAGAACTACCTTTTAGGAATCAGACTTTGAGAAGTTGTACCAACCAAACAGTTACTATGTAGTTTAAAACTAATTATTTATGGCTCTGGCCCACATAACTCTGTTGGAGTGTCATCCTGTCCAACCTTTTGGTGTCTCTGGGCCACACCAGAAAAAGAGTTGTCTTGGGCCACACATTAAATACACAAACACAAACGAAAACTGATGAGCAAAAAAAAAAAGTTTTAATATACGATTTTGTGTTGGGCCGCATTCATAGCCACTCTGGGCCTCACGTGGCCCACCAGCTGCAGGTTGAACACTCCTGCAAGGCTGCAGTTCGATTCCCTTCAGGGCACATGCTTAGGTTGCTGTTTTGGTCCCCCAGTCAGGACACATATGAGGGGCAACCAATCAATGTTTGTCTCTCACATCCTTGTCCCTCTCCCTCCCTTCTTTTCTCTCTAAAATCAGTAAGTATGTCCCCTGGTGAGGATTTTAAAAAGAAAGTGGTTGTGGTCACTGTGGCTCAGTTGGTTGGAGCCTCCTCCCCCTAACCGAAAGGTTGAAGATTCGATTTCAGGTCAGGGCTCATGCCTAGGTTGTGGGTTTGATCCCCAGGTGAGGTACACATGAGAGTCAGCTGACTGATGTGTCTCTCTCTCCCCCTTCCTCTCTCTCTAAAAGCAATAAACATATTCTTGCGTGAAGATTTAAAAATGATGGTTTAAGTTTTTATCAGCTAATTATAGACTGGAGCTTTCTTGTGTCCAATGTCAGAACCTGCATTTTCAAAAAGCAGTAAACTAGACTTCTAATGAATATGATTTGCTGGGCAGCACTTAAATATAGATAAAATACTTGCCACCTAGATCCCTACATACATTTATTTATATACATGGGCATATGTTTTCCTTTACATAAGTGTATGTCTGTATGTATATAAATCTTCAAATGAATAAATGCATAAATATACATGGTATTCTAGCTTACTGAATTAGAAATGTAATTCAGTTTACTCCCACAAAATAAGATTGAAGATAATGAGAAGTGAATTAAAGCTTACTTTCTTTCACAGAATTCCTCAGAGAGAGAAGACTGTAATAATGGCGAACCCCCTAGGAAGATAATACCAGAGAAGAATTCACTTAGACAGGTATGAAATTCAGTCTTACTTAAAAGGCTACCAACAACAAAACAAAAGACAGGAAACCCTTAATTTGCCATTCTTTAAGCATTGGAGCTTAAATTAATAATACTCTCTCTGGCCCTGGCTGGTGTGGCTCAGTGGGTTGGGTGTGTGCCACAAACTGAAAGGTCACAGGTTCGATTCCCTGTCAGGGCACATGCCTGAGTTGCAGGCTAGGTCCCCAGTTGGGGGCGTGCGAGGGGCAACTGATCGATGTTTTCTCCTGCACATTGTTCTTTTTTTCTCCCTCTTTTTCTCCCTCCCTTCCCCTCTCTCTAAAAATAAATAAAATCTTTAAAAAAAATAAGTACTCTGAAATTGATACGGTTATAGCTATCAGCTTCAATCAGGTAACATTGTTTTCTCAGTCTTCAAAAATATCCTAGGTACACAAGCAAAGGGCAGTCAATTGCTATGAGTAGTGAAAACTAAGTCAAAGAATAAGCTTCTTGTTTAGGAAAAATAACTAGAGATGCTTCTAAAAGTGCAGATGTTAGACTAGTTGACTTTAAACCTTGTATTTCTTTTAAGATTCTCCGTACATTAAAACGAATAATAATCAGAAGGGATCTGCCTATAGTGAGTTAGCTCCTTCTGAGTAGTATTTGTTTGCCTTTATTAGAAGTAAAGGCCATTATTGATAACAACTTAAAAAAGTATTTTAACTCGCCACTGTCTCCACACACTCCAAAGATAACACATTTTAGTTAAAAGATCAATTCCATAGTGCTTTCTTTTTAAAAATTAAAATGCTCAAAAAATATTTGGTCAAGAAAATTTGCTCTTACTACCTGTAGCAGCAGCCTCTAACATCTTCCATCTCCCACTGTCACCAAGAACAGATCTTACAGTGCCGTGAGAGAATATGTAGAGCACCTATTCATTTTTTTGACAAGTGACATTTTATTTTTTGTATTTTTTTCAGTTATACCAGCTTTTCATTTTTAGTATAAAATTGGATAAGATAAACACCAGCAGTAAAGAATAATTCTAATTGTATTAATGGCATTATTCTAGAAAAGGGGGGATCTAATATTTGTTGAGCACCCACCATGAACCTTATACGTATTCCGTTTAATCCTCACAGTAACCCTGTAAAGTTGCTAGGTATGATTTCCAGTTTACAGATGAAGAAAATGGAGGCTTAGAGAGAGTAAGTGGATGGTTTATTTAGCTGGTCAGTGATCTGAAACCCAGACCCCAGTGCTGCCAGCGTGTCGTCTGCTTCTGCCTTCTGACTCCAGTTTACATACAGTGTTTACTTGAAACTGTGACACTCATTTTTTATTTACTGTATGTTACACTGTTATTTGGAAATAAGTAACTGATCTGTAAATGTAAATAAATAGGACAGTATTGAATATTGAGATTTGGAGGTGGAGACAACTGTCAGAAAACAATGACACAACAAAAAGTTTTGGCAACTTTATTTAAGCTAACAAACGAATTTTAACTCTACAAAGTTATAAATTAATTTTAATAGGCTTATCCAGATGGTCCATTTGGAAAATGGATAGGCTGATCTGTTGAAAATTAAACTAAATTTATCTCTCTCATACTTCAAACTGAAGCAAGAGAGAGAATCGTGCCTATTAAGTCCAGCACATACAGATGGACCAGCAGGTCACACATGGGACTAATCTGATTCATTTTAAAAATAAATGCATACATTATTGAATCATTTTCTACTTGCAAGATCTGTTGTGTGCAGTATTTGAAAGAAATTTAATGTGGGGTTTTTTTTTCATCACTTTTTAGCAGGTTCACTTCATCCTTTCCACTTTAATTTAACCATTTTTGTCTTTTTTTCCCTTCTGGTGCTCCAAAATGATTTTTCTGATTCTGTCAGTGGTGAGATCCAAGCTCTGGAGATTAATTAGGTCAGGAGGCTCTCCCCACCCCCTTTCTTTGTAAAGGTTTTTATCTCCATTCTCTTTGTGAAGAGCATGAACTCAATGTTCTTGGAAAGAGAAATGGCCTTTAGAAACAGGGAAGTGGGAGATCCTCCTGGGGCCTTCGGAGTCTTTTAGCTTCTGGGTGTTTTAACAGCCCCATGAATGCAGATTTGTAAATTTATTGCAGTGCCATCTGGTTTTTTGCTTGAACCAGATTACTGTTGGCTTGTGTCTGTCTATTGTGGTGGTCACTCCCTAGGAGCTCGCACTCTCAATCGTAGGGAAGAGTGATGAATAACAGGGGTCAATAGAAGCAGGTCACAGGGCAGCTGTCCAGGACTGCCCTGAACTTGATTACCCCACTGCCAATTTTTTAAATGTTGGACATAATATATAAACTGTTTAAACTCCTTCTTTTCTCTGTTGCATGTGACAATAATGAAGTGCCATTTGCTTGTGTTGTCTTCTTCCCCCACCCCCCACTTTAGAAAGTTAATGTAGGTAAAAAGAAGCCAAGGCTACCTTTTTTAAAACCTGGTATTGATGTAAGTGGGATTTGCCACATGGAGGCCAATGCTTAACTTGAGATTCTCTTGTACATATTTATAATGGGATTTCAGGAACTCTTTTGCCATTGATTTAAAAATGTTCAGTTACATTCTGACAAGTTTAGTGATATTTTAAACTAATTTTATAGTTTATGTATTTTTATGTATTTTATTCTAAAGTGTGCTTTTACCATTGTTGATACAATATGACTACTGTGTGTTAACTTGGACAGTTATTTAATTATTGGAGAATATCATTACAATTCTTACAGACATTAAAACGATAATGGATATTATAAACCACTTTAAACCAAAACTTTGGCAACCTATATGAAATGGATAAATTCCTTGAAAAATATTCAACACAAGGTGAAATAAAATTTGAATAGCCCCATGTCTATGAAAGAAATTGAATTAACTATCAAAAGGCCCATATGGCTTCAGTGGTGATTCTTTCAAACATTTAAGGAATAAATAACACCAATCTTACACAAATTCTTTCAGAAAATAGAGAAGAAAAGAACAGTTCCTGACTTGTATTATGAGGCCACCATAACCATAATTCCAAAACCTGAAAAAGAGATTAGCACAAAAAGAAAATATGGGAGGAGAAAGTCAGGAGATGCTACTTCCTGCATCACCCAGACATTTTGTACCCCTGCTTTTCCATTTCATTTCCAACATCAGAAGGCAGGAGAGTCAGGGTAGGGGATGCAATGTATCCTTTTAATTTTCTAATAATCTTACAGATTAGTCTTTCAGAATAATCTTACATCTTGGCATTAAGTACGAACTTTTATTTAAAGGATGCACAAAGTAGCTACAATTTTCTTTCTACTTTTATACCTAAAGTGTGAAGCCAAGGAAACCATAGCAATTGTTTTTACAGCCTTTATTCATATCTGCAGACAAGGGCAAAGGCCTGGGAGGATACATGAAAGTATTCATTACTTTCTAAAAATGTAGCCTTCCAACATGCAACTCCTTCTTTCCTTCATATTGGTGCTAATAGGATCTGTCAGCCCTGCCTTTCTCTGTAATTGAGTAAATTGTGACCTCTGTCTAATCCTTCCCCCACCCCCCATTCCCTTTGTGTATGTGTCCACTTACCATCCTGAGAACGTGGGCAGTGATAAATAAAGCATTGAGTAGAGCTCTCTCAACGCTTTGAAAGCAGCATGATGCCAGCCCTCTAGTTATATTTCTTTAAGTGTTTACGTTTTTCTGTATTCTTTCTCTTGTGTAGCTGGAACCCTGGGGATGCAAAGCCATGAGAGAGGCCAAGAAGCTAACAAAGTAGCTGTCTCCCTTGTTAGCTTGTTCCTTTATTCTTTAAAAACAAGATAAAAACCATCTGGCTCAGGGCATTACATTTTCCTCCCTCATGCACCTCTATAGATGGAGAGACTTCACCTGCAGTGAGGGTTTACATTGATTAGGGAGGGAGCAGTAATTCAAGCTTCCATCCTCTTCAAGGATACTTTGCAGTCTTTAAAGGTGCTGGCCCACTGAGTTAAACTGTCAAGGGAGGATAAAAAAGCATCTTCATCCCAGGAGGTAACAGCTGCCAGGTTTTCACCACCTTGCACGCTGTTGGAAAAATGTCACAAATGTCAGCTGAAAGAAAAATGACTCTGTTGTCATGTTCTGTTAATGACTGGGCCTTATAAACGGAACTACGAAAGTCTTTAAAAGGAGTACGTAGCTGTTTTCCTTGCCCACCATACCCATCCTCCCCAAATTCCTGTGTTTTTCTAAACATTACCTTAAAGGGGAGCCACCAAAAAAACAAAACAAAACAAAAAACAGCAGTGAAGAACTTAAAGTGAAAACATCCCAGGATAAGCATGAAAGTGATTGACATAGCTCCCTTATACAGTTGGATGACTGGGAGGAAAAAGTACATCACTGACACAGGAAATGTCATTGTATTGTGTATTAACACAACAACAACAACAACAACAACAACAACAAGTCATTCCTAAGCCAGTGAGCTGAGAGAGAGCATACTGTATTTCTGCTCTTTGGAGGACAATTTGTTTTCAAGCAGCATCCAGATGGGTAAATACCATGACATTTCTTTTTTCAAGAGAGCCACTTCGTTTCTTTCTTTAAAAACAAACTCACTGATTTACTTCCTTTAATAGCTCTGCAGTGTTTGTATATGAGTGCATTCCCTTCTTTCCCATTTGATTGATGGGGGGAAAGGTTTAATGAAGTCTCTGATATCAGGCAGGCAGGGTTTTTTTCTATTTGTTTTAGGTTAGTCATTTTAATTGTATTGAGTAATTAGAAGGTACACATAGCCAAGGGAGCTTTGTTCTGATAATTGCTCAAGAAAACCCATTCTCTATCTGCTGTTGCTTTTTGTTAAGACATTTCTCCCCCTAGTGGCAATAGTAAGCACTTTGACTTGGCAGTAGGCAAGGTGTAATTGCAATGTGACAAACTATACTTAAGGGACTATCTTGTAAATACTTCAGTTTGGGGGTTTGGCATTATTTCATTATATATGTATGCTTTTTTTCCCTACGAAACTTCCTGCCTCTTTTTTTTCCCTGAAGCGCCTTGGGCTTTGGATGGAAAAAAATAGCCTGAGATGTTTATTAAAAAAAAAAAAAAAAAAAAAATCACAGTGCATCCTGGGTAATGTTTTGCAGCTTGACTTAATTTTAGTCATCTGTTTTAATTACCTATTTATAAAAATGCTTTTGAATTTGTAGACATTATTTAATACTTTGGAAGACATACCTCATTTGAAATAAATAAATAAATTGTATTTATTTTAAACAGTTCATGTAAAAGACCTTAAAGGTAATTAATGTAGGTCTCTTAAGTAAGACAAAAGTGATCTTTCCAAGTCTGATGAAGTGATTTGTTTATTTAACTTCCCACTTCGGCTGAATCCTTCAGAGTCTAATAACTTTTTTTTTAACATGCTTTGGCAATTTGTGTCTAGCTACAAAAACCCTTCTTCAAAAAGCAGCAATTTAATAACCAGCTTTCTTAAAATTACTTTGAGGAAGGAAGACTATATAGGGGGTTGGTGTTTTGTTTTATTTTTATTTCAGTGTAATCATGCTTTGATAAATGGTGTAATCACTAACTTAGTAGAAAAAACACTATTGAACTCCTGGGTTGCAATGACCATAAAAAGTATATTTTCATATTGAGACTTGAGATATTGTGAATAAATTATAAAGGAAACAGCTTATATGCTGGTTGAAGTCCATATGGGCCCAATTCATTTTGTGTTCAGTGCTAAATCTGGATGTACCATTAAAAAAAGAAGAAGAAGGAAAAGAAAATGGGGTGAGAGGAGTAGCCTATTATGCCCAGTTGTACGGGTCCTTAAAAAAATCTGCCCTAAGAGCAACATGGAATGAAATCAGATAATAGCTTTGCATCTATTGAGTGAGATTCAGTAGATCTGTGTGATATTTTTAAAGCCCAGTTCCAGCTTTCCTAGATGTCGCTTTGTAGTTTGCTTTTTCTGTCCCATATTCTTGCTGGGGACTTGATTTAATGTTACCATATATCTGAAGGTCCCTGTCTCCCCACTCCCCACCCCGTAATCACCAGCCATTTTCATTATACTATATCTTGTTTTGCTATAGGGCTGCTGAACAGATTTCTTAAGCAGCTTTTTGCAAGGTTAAAAGAATGCAGCCTGGTAACAAGTTTGTGTCATTTTAAATATATACCTTCTAGTAAATAAGGAGAAGTCTGGCAATCAATCCCTTTTAGTGTGTTATATGTTTCACCTGACAACTAAACCTTCTATTGATTAGCCATTACTTTGTTAGATAATCCTATGTCATTGAATCCATTGTAAAAAATTAAACTCTTTAAAATGTTTTACCCTAGCAGCAGTGTGAAAATTGAAAACTTGTTCAGAATTACAGCCTGCTTTCACAAAGGTAGTTTTCAGCAGGGCATCTTACTGGTTTACGCTTATGTGCTTTATATGCAATATAAAAACATATTAAAGTACTCCAACGCAAAACTCTGCCTCTGGTTCAGCAGTGAAGCTACCTTTTCAAATGTTGCATGGGGACAGAACCGATCTTGCTTGTGGCTATTATACTCACTAGTTTAATTATAGCCTGGAAGGAGTCTTATAATGGTAAAATATTGAATTTTTTAGTCTTCTTATCCCAAAGTATTTAAGAATTGTGATAAGTTTTAGTTTACTAATCTATGTAACTTCCTTGGGAGATAAACAGTATCATATACCCATTTTATGGATGGAATGTCTAGAAAATAAAGGCCTATATATAGCTTTATTCTGGAAACTTCTATAAGCCTAGAATCAGTTTCCTGAATCTATCTAATGTTCTCCTAAGTGTGTTACACTCATTTATGAGGAGAAAAGGAAAAGTCTGTCCACTGTGTAACCACTGCTCGAATTAAGACATGGAACAATTTCATTACCCAGGAAAGTTTCCTTGGTCTCCTTCCCAGACAGCCTCTCTACCCGCAATGAATCAAGTATGATCAGCTCACTGCCACAGATTAGTTTTGCCTTTTCTAGAATTTCATGTAATAAAATCATACATTTTGGGAGTCTAACATAGTAAATATGTATATAATTCATCTATGCCACTGTAAATATCAGTAGTTTATTCTCTTACTATATATTTAATTGAATAAATATTGGGTTGGTCAAAAAGTCCATTTAATTTTTCCTGTAAAATAAAAGGCACATTTTTCATTTTTACCAATAACTTTATTGATTTGGATATTTTGAGTATGTCAGCTATCTCCCGCTATTGGCTTCTAGTAGGCAGAGGCAGTAGGCAGAGGCTGGGGTGCTGCTAAACATCTTCCAATGCATGAGACAACTCCAAAGCAAAGAATTATTTGGCCAAAATGTCAATAGCACCACGAAACTTCACAAACCACTTTGACATGTTCAATCAGTCACAGCACCTTCTTCATACACTACACAAATCTCTTTTTGTGTTTCAGTTGCATTTTTACCTTTCTTGAAATAATAAAGCATAGTACACTGATAAGGTTATGTATCTTCTTCCATCTTCAATATTAAAATGGCTGCACAAAAATTCATTAGTTTTAGTAAGTTTTTTTTAATGCATGCTAATATGATAGCTGATATAATATAATCGAACAAAATTGTTTCAAATGAAATTAAAGACAACTAAGTACTACTGGAGCCATAGTATGGAAAAAAACAAACGAATTTTTTGGCCAACCCACGATACTATAGTTTATTTTCGATTCTTCTTTTGATGGACACCTGAGCTGTTTCCATTTTTATAAATGAAGTTGCTATGGATGTTCTTATATAAAGCTTTTTTGGTAAGCATATGTTGAATACATTTTCGTATGCTTATTGGCTATTCAGATATTTTGTGATGTATCTAAGTTTTTTGCCATTTGAACAAATTGCTTTGTCTCTCTTACTGAGTTGTGGAACTGTATTGAGTTCTAGATACTGGTCCTTTGTCAGATATGTGTATTCTGAATATTTTCTTATAGTCTATTTTGCCTATTCATGGTGCATTTTGATAAGTTTCTAATTTTTTAATGAAGTCCATCTATCAATTCTTACCCTATGATTGTGATTATATTCTTCTAGAAGCTTTATCACTTTCAGCTTTTAGCTTTTATCTTTAAGACTATGGTCCATCTCTAATTCTGATGTGTGTTGTGATGTAAATTGGGATTCGTTATTTTCCCAGTGCTTTTTTTTTTTTGCACTTAACTTTATTTTCCTTGTAATAGCAAAGATAGAAACATCCCCATCCTTTTTTATTCAGTTGTTTTGTCACCATTGTTGAAAAGACTTTCCATTCCTCATAGAATTACATGGCACCTTTGTTAAAAATCAGTTGGGCATACAAGTAGCTGTTTAGTTGGCTTTATACATCTATTTCTGAACCTCCTAGAGAAGAAAGGCTGCTGTTCAGTCAGAGCAAGGGGTGACAGAGGCTGAGGCTCTGGCCAACTCCTACTTCAAGTCCCTAACATGACGGAGGATGAGCTCAGGATCCTCTGTTTTTAGAGGTGTCGCTCCTTACACTAAGTATAGTCAGCCCTCCATATTCCTAGGTTCCACATCCATCTATTCAACCAACTGCAGATCAAAGATATTTGTTGGGGGGGGGGAATTTCGTTGTTTATGATGGCTACTATGTCGTGAGGCCTGCAGTGGTTGCATCTATGTTGAACATGTACAGACTTTTTACCTTGTCATTATTCCCTAAACAATATAGTATAATAATTATTCATACAACATTTACATTGTATTGGTTATTATAACTAATTTAGAGATGATTTAAAGTATGTGGGGGGATATGCATAGGTTATATGCAAATACCATGCCATTCTATATAAGGAACTTGAGCATCCAAGGATTTTGGTGTCCTTGTGGGGGAGAGGTGAGTTGTCTTAAAACAAATGCCCCGAGAGTGCCCAGGATGATTGTATTACACTGTCTTGATTATTATAGCTTTAATATGTTTTGAAATCAGGTAGTGTGAGTCCTCCATATTTTTATTTTTAATATTTTGTCTATTCTAGATACTTTACATTTATATTTAAATTTTAGAATCAATTTAGCAAAAGTTTTTCAATGCTATTGTAAATATTTTCATTCTGTTTGTTGCTTATTGTAGATACAAAGGATTTTTACCTTGTGTCCTATCATTTGTAAATAAAGACAATTTCATTTCTTCTCCAATTTACATGCCTTTTGTTTCTTTTTCTTGTTCTATTGGAATATTGAATAGATATGGTAAGAAAACATCTTTGCCATGTTTCCTGTCTTAGAGGGACAGTATTAACTCTTTCATCACTGAGTATGATGTTAGTTGAAATTTTTTTAGATTTCTTTAATGGGATTGGGTTCTTATTTGAGTAAAAGTTCCCTTCTATTCCTACCTTGCTGAGATTTTTAAAAAATTATGAATGGGTGTTTAATTTTGTCAAATGCTTTCTCCCCTTTTATGTTGTTAATATAGTGAATAATGTTAATTGACTTTAATAAGAATTCTTATGTCTGTCTTCATGAGGAATATGTAGTTTTCTTTCATTTTTTTGTGTCAGGTTTTGGTGTCAGGGTAATGCTGATCTCCTAAAATGAGTTAAGTCTTCACCTCCTTCTCTAAAAGTGTTTGTGTATGATTTTGGCGTTATTTCATTCTTAAAGCTTAATGGTTTCACCAGTGAAACCATCTGGGCCAGAAGAGATTTTTTTGTTTTTGGGGGTTTTTTTTTTGGTGTGTGTGTGATGGAAAGAATTTAAATATTTTTAAAATTTATGTGGAATTATTTTTAATAAGAATTTCAATTTCTTTAATAGATACAGAGCTATTCGGATATTGTTTCTTATTGTGTCAGTTGGAGTAACTTGTGTCTTTTTTTTTTTTTTAAGAATTTATTTATCTTTAGAGGGGAAGGGTAGGAGAGAGGGAGAGGGAGAGAAACATCAATGTATGGTTGCCTCTCATGTGTCCCCTGCCGGGAACTGGCCTGCAACCCAGGCATGTGCCCTGACTGGGAATCGAACCGCGATTCTCTGGTTCGCAGGCCCGCGCTCAATCCACTGAGCTACACCAGCCAGGGCAACTTGTGTCTTTTAAGAAATGTGTAATACATGGCAGTCTATTAACATCTTTTATTTTAATATTCACATTATTCCATATTGGGAAAATGAGTGCCCCTTTGACATCTCCTCATTCCTTGAATATTTTCAGGTTCCTTTTGTATTTTTGTTGTTCAATTCTGCACTCAGCCATTTCTCCAGGGAGCCCTGGTTCCTTTTAGTGCAGAATGGTATTGAGAACACAAGATATAAACATTAACTTAAATTTTATACCTATATTTTTATTTTTGAAGCCATGAGTTCACATTAATACCCCTAATTCTAATCCAACACCACAGTCTGTTCTAGATTTCTTCCTTTTCAAATTTATAATTCTTTTTTCTAATAGTAAGAAACCTGGTTTGAGATTTTTTTTTCCTTTCAGCACTTTAAAAATGTTGTTCCCTTATCTTCTATCCTTCCTTGTTTTGCTAAAAAGTCTGCCATTATTTATATTATTGCAGAATCACTTTTTCTTCTGGCTGCTTCAAGGTTTTGTTTTTATGGTTTTCAGCAGTTTTTACTGTGTTGGACCTAAGTTTTGTTTTGTTTTAATTTCCCTGGAGTTTGCTGATTGTAGATCAGTAAGCCAATGGTTTTCACCAAATTAGAGAAATATTTAGCCACTATTTTTATATTTTTTTGTGTCTCCAAGTCAACATGTATTAGATAATTGACAATTGTCCCACAGATAACTAGATTCTTTTTTTAATTTTTTATTTTAATTGTTGATTAGATTCTTATTTATTGCTTTTTCTTTCTCTCTTCTGTTCTTCAATTTCAATCATGTCAATGGATTGGTCTTCAGTTTCATAGACCTTCTCTTCTGCCATCTCTAATAGGCTTTTAAGCCCATCCAGTAATTTTTTTTAATTTCAGATACTGTACTTTTTAATTCTAGAATTTCTGTTTGGTTCATTTTTGGTTTTCATTTTTCTGATGAAAATTTTCATCTAAAAATTTCCATTGTGATCACATTTTTCATTTAAGTTGTTGAACATATTTATTATAGCCTCTTTAGTCTTTACGTGCTAATTCCTACAACCAGTTCCTCTCATGGTTGTATTCTGTTTGCTCCTTTTTTCTTTTCTTTTTTTAATATATTTTATTGATTATGCTATTACCATTGTCCCATTTCTCCCCTATCATTCCCCTCCACCTTGCACACCCTCTCCCACCCACATCCCCCACTTTAGTTCATGTCCATGTGTCATAAGTTCTTTAGCTTCTACATTTCCCACACTATTCTTGCCTTCCCTGTCTATTTTCTACCCACCGTCTATGCTACTTATTCTCTGTACCTTTTCCCCCCTCTCCTCCTCCCATGCCTCTGTTGCTAACCCTCCATATGATCTCCATTTCTGTGGTTCTGTTCCTGTTCTAGCTGTTTGCTTAGTTTGCTTTTGTTTTAGGTGTGGTTCTTGATAGCTGTGAGTTTGCTGTCTTTTCACTGTAATATTTTGATCTTCTTTTTCTTAGATAAGTCCCTTTAACATTTCATATAATAAAGGCTTGGTGATGATGAGCTCCTTGAACTTGACCTTATCTGAGAAGCACTTTATATGTCTATCCATTCTAAATGACAGCTTCACTGGATAGAGCAATCTTGGATGTAGGTCCCTGACTTTCAAGACTTCAAATACTTCTTTCCAGCCCCTTCTTGCCTGTAAGGTCTCTTTGGAGAAATCAGCTGACAGTCTGATGGGAACTCCCTTGTAGGTGACTGTCCCCTTATCCCTTGCTGCTTCTAGAATTCTCTCCTTCATTTTAATCTTGGGTACTGTAATGATGATGTGCCTTGGTGTGTTCCTCCTTGGGTCCAACTTCTTTGGGACCCTCTGAGCTTCCTGGACTTCTTGGAAGTCTATTTCCTTTGCCAGATTGGGGAAGTTCTCCTTTATTATTTGTTCAAATAAGTTTTCTACTTGTTGCTCTTCTTCTTCCCCTTCTGGTACCCCTATAATTTGGATGTTGGGATGTTTAAAGATGTCCTGGAGGTTCCTAAGCCTCTCCTCATTTTTTTTTGAATTCTTGTTTCTTCCTTCTTTTCTGTTTGGTTGTTTCTTCCTTCTGGTCCACTCCATTGATTTGAGTCCCAGTTTTCCTCCCACATCTACTGGTTCCCCATGCGTCTTCCTTCATTTCATGTATTGTAGCCTGCATTTTTTCATCTAATTTGTGAGCAAAATCAACCAATTCTGTGAGCATCCTGATGACCAGGGCTTTGAACTGTGCATCTGATAGGTTGGCTATCTCTTCATGGCTTAGAGGAATTGGCTCTGGAGCTTTCATCTGTTCTCCAGTTTGAGCCATTTTTGGTGGGGTTTTTTTTTGTTTTGTTTTGGTTTTGGTCTGGTTGCGGCTGTTACGTAGTGAGGGGTGGAGCCTTGGGTGTTCCCCAGTGTGGGGCAGCCCAGTTGCTGAGTTGTGATGCTGTATGTGGGGGCGGGGTCTGAGAGGGAACAATGGTGACTGCTCCGCTCTCTCCTGGAGTCCAGTCCATTCTGCCGCTTCCCGTTCACCTGGATTATCTGCGCACTCGAATGTGGGCCCACCTGGTCAGCCAGTCACCTTGTGCAACCTCACTGGGTCTGCACAGTTGCCACCCCGTTCCTGGGGTCCACTAGCTGCCACCTGTGGGCCCGGGGTCTGTCATCCACTGCCTGTGCACCTGGGAACTGCCAGCCGCTGCTGCCTGCATTCCGGGTCCACACCTCCATTTTTTCCTGCCACGACTCCACCCCTCTTACCGGTCTGGATGAATGGTTGTTGGACTTCCGTACAGTTCAGTTTTCTATCAGTTCTGGTTGTTTTCTTGTTTCTAAATATTTGTTGTCCTTAATTTTGGTTGTGAGAGGAGGCACAGTGTGTCCGCCTACGCCTCCATCTTGGCCAGAAGTCCTGCTCCTTTTTTTCTTGACTATGGGTCCCATTACCTACTTCTCATGTATACAAGTTGTTTTGTTTTTTAAGATTTATTTTTTAATTTTTTTATTTCTAGACAGAGGGGAATGGAGGGAGAAAGAGAGGGAGAGAAACTTCAATGTGTGGTTACCACTTGCGTGCCCCCCACCAGGGATCTGGCCTGCAACCCAGATATGTGCCTTGACTAGGAATCAGACTGGCGACCCTTTGGTTCACAGGCCAGCACTCAATCCACTGAGCCACACCAGCCAGGACTTTTTTGTATTATTATATAGTGGGCATTATATATGACACATAGGAGAGGCTATGGATTTTTTTTTTCTATCGCCCATTGATTAACTTTCTGGTTTGCATCCATTAGGGCAAGTATGTTTTGATTTTGCACTGAGTCCGAAGACTTATTCTTTATGCAGGGTCTTTGCAACTTTTCATTGGAAACTTTGAGGTGCTTGTTAAGCCCTTCTAACTTAGTAGGAATCAAATTATAAACTGTGTCTTCCCTCATAGGCAGCAGCTAGAATCCCTGCTCAGATCTTTCAGCCTTGCAACTGTTACTTTCCATTGGAATCCTTGGAGTCTCCCACTCATGTATGTAGCTTGGGGGTTAGCCATAGATTTGAGGGGAATTTATATGCATGTTTTGATGCTTCTTCCCGCCCCCATGGCTTTTTCTATTTTCTATGATTTCTCTTCTCAATTTCCAGCCAGTGTGGTAGCCCTGAGCTCTATCCTCTGACATCTCAAGCCAATAGACTGTGGCTTTCTAATTGAATTTTAGTCACCCTGTACTGAGTGGACTGGTGAGTCATACCCTTAGGGAAAAAGCACATAAACATGGACCTTACCCAGTGTGGTTATCCTCTTTCAAAGTCAATCAATTCTTCCCACTAGTTTCTACCTCCTGCCTATAAGTAGTTATTTTAAAATCTTTTTCTATGGCTCTGGCTTAGAGCTGGAGCATCTTCCTGTATATCAAAAGGTTGCGGGTTCAATTCCTTGTCAGGACACATACCTAGGTTGCAGCAGGTTCAATTCCCAGCTGGGGCATGTATAGGAGGAGGCAACTGATCAATGTTTCTCTCTTACATAAATGTTTCTCTCTCTCTCCCCACCCCTTCCCTTCTCTCTAAAATCAATAAACATATCCTCAGGTGAGGAAAATTTTTTTTTAATCTTTTTTCTATGATTTACAATTTTATCTTAATTTAATGCAGACATTTCTACCATTATTGGAACTAGAATTGTTTGGCTTAAAGTTTTATTTTGTTCAATATACCAATTATTGCATAAATGTCTTTTAAAAACATGGTAAGTTTAGTTTTAAAAAATTGTGTGTTGTCTGTACATGAATAGTAAACGTGGTATTAGTAGTTGCAAAAGAAGTACTGAACCCTAAGCCCAGAATATAAATGTGTCAACAACTCTATACATTATGTCAAATGAACCAACTTATTCTTTTAAAATATGTGTTTTGAGCCCTGGCTGGTGTAGCTCAGTGGATTGAATGCGGGCCTGCAAACCAAAGGGTCACCAGTTCGATTCCCAGTCAGGGCCCATGCCTGGGTTGCAGGCTAGGTCCTCAGTTGGGGACCACACATTGAAGTTTCTCTCCCTCTCTTTCGCCTTCCCTTCCCCTCTCTCTAATAAATAAATAAATAAATAAATAAATAAATAAATAAAATCTTCAAAAAAATAAAAAATGTGTTTTGAAATAATTTCAACTTAAATGATATAAGAATAAAACAGTTATGTGGGTTTATTTTTAAAAGTTTAACTTTTTTAAATGAAAAACCAATTTTATAATATCTTTTTCTGTTTTTTAAATTTCATTTTTGTCTACCTATCCTCTTTCCAAAGAATGGTAATTGACCAAATATGAATTATTTAAAATATATGCAACCATTGCTGTTAAAAAAAATAAATGAATAAATAAGTAAATTGGTGGAAAAGTCATAGCTCTTCCTGACAGGAAAATTTAAGTTAATAAAAGAAAAGGGACAAATTTAAAAATGACCAATAGAACTCCACAGTACATATTACCATGGGCAAGATCCAACAATACATGCTAAAATTAGTGGGCAAAGCTGAAGCAGAAAAAGAATGTTTGCATAGTCTCGAAGTATTTCCCCCAATGTTTAGTAATACCTAAAGGAAGAAATAATAAGCCTGTAACTGAGAGTCTGGGCAGATGCAATCTTAGGCTAGTGATCAAGGTTAATGTCACCAGAAATATTCATCAAAACATGTCCTGACTTGATACATTGAGATGAGTATCACCTCTGTGTTATCCTTCCTTAAGTAATGAATAACCTCAATCTGATCATGAGGAAACATGAGACAGACCCCAATTGAGGGACATTCCATAGATAAATCAGCACTCTTCAAATGTGGCAGTCATGAAAGATGAGAAATTCTAACAGATTGGAGGAGACCGGGAGACAGGATGACTGCCTGCAGTGTCGCATCTGCGACTAGATCTTAAACAGGAAAGGGGCATTCATTAGTGGGGAAAGTGGGGAAACTCAACTTCTTTATATTGTGCCACATTAGTTCCTTAGTTTTGATAAACATTCTGTAGTTGTGTAAGACATTCATTCACGTAAGGGAAAGTTGGGCGAAGGATATACAGGAACTCATACCTATTTTTGCAACTGTTCTGTATGTCTAGAATTTTTTTACAAATGCATTTTTTCCTGTTGTTAATTTTAGAAAATCACCCATGTCTTTGGATTTTTCTCTTCAGTTTCAACATACACATTTATCCCAGTACTTCTCAGAGCATTCCTAGACTAGCAGCATCAACATCAACTGGGGGCTCCTTAAAAGTGCAAATTCTCAGCAGCTCTGGGATGGGGCCCAGCAATCTGGGTTTTCACAAGCCCTGCAGGTGATTCTGACGCATGCTAAAGTTTGAGGACCATGATTTGTACCATCAGTAAAAACTTAATACTAAACACTTTTATTAATATATTGGCCAGTTAATAGTATTTGTTTACCATAAAGTAGAGCCAGTTTTTTTTTTTTTTTTTTTTTTTTTTTTTTATTAAAGATTTTTATTTATTTATCTTTAGAGGGGAAGGGTAGGAGAGAGGGAGAGAAATATCACTGTATGGTTGCCTCTTGTGTGTCCCATGCTGGGAACTGGCCTGCAACCCAGGCATGTGCCCTGACTGGGAATCGAACCGCGATCCTCTGGTTCGCAGGCCCGCGCTCAATCCACTGAGCTATACCAGCCAGGGCCAGTTTTGTTTTTAATTGTGGTAAAATACATGTAATGTATTAGTCATCTAAAAATGTATAATTCATTGGTATTAAATATGATATATTCACACTGTTGTGTAACCGTCACCACCATCTATCCTCATAACTCTTTTCACCTTGTGAAACCGGAGCTCTGGACCTGGGAAGCAGTGACTTCCCAGTCTCCTCCTCTCCCAGTTCCTGGCAACCACTTTTCTACTTCGGTCTCTATGATTTTAACTACTCTAAATATATAAGTGGAACCATACAGTATTTATCTTTTGTGATGGGCTTATTTCACTTAGCATAATGTCCTCAAGGCTCATTTATGGTGTAATACATGTCATAATTCCCTTCCGTTTTAAGGTTGAATACTATTCCATTGTTTGTACATGCCACATTTTGCTTATCTTGCAACCCATCAGTGAACACTTGGGTTGCTTCCACATTCAGCTTCCGTGATACACAATATACAAGTATATAACTTCGGGACTGTTTTCAATTCTTTCGGGTATATACCCAGAAGTGGAATTGTTGGATCATATGGTAATTCTATTTTTAATTGTTTAACCACCACCATTGTTTTCCAGAGTGGCTGTACCATTTTACATTTCCACTGGTGGTACACAAGGGTTCCAATTTCTTCATATTCTCGCCAACCTTTGTTTTCTGGTTTTTGTTGTTACTGTTTTTTACTAATACCCTCATGGGTATGAAGTAGTATCTTATTATAGTTTTGATTTGTATTCCTCTAATTATTAGTGATGTTGACCATCTTTTCATGTGCTTGTTGGCCATTTGTATGGTCCTTTTCCTGTTTTTGAATAATTAATACCCCCACCTTCCACACATTCGGTGAACCACTGCTGCTCATACACTTGTTCATGGGCACATCAGTGGCTTTTGTGGGCTTTCACTTTCTTTGCTTTCTACTGTCTACCTTGTCTCTCAGGGCTCATCAACCTGGAATTTACATATTGAATCTATTTATGTGTTGATTTTGAGAAATAGAGCAGAATTTAAAAACTATATATGATAGTATTTTAATAATTAAACCTGTTTCCAAAAAAATTCTCTTTACAGACTTATAACAGTTGTGCCAGGATCTGCTTAAACCAAGAAACAGTATGTCTAGCAAGCACTGCTATGAAGACTGAAAATTGTGTGGCCAAAGTAAGTAATATTACTCATTGTATATTATACCACATCATAATGATGGCTTATCTATAGACATCTTCACTCACTATTTTTTAAAAAATTTTAATATATTTTATTGATTATGCTATTACAGTTGTCCCATTTCTCTCCCATCATTCCCCTCCACCCTGCACACCCCCACCCACCCACATTCCCCCCTTTACTTCATGTCCATGTGTCATAAGTTCTTTAGCTTCTACATTTCCCACACTATTCTTGCCCTCCTCTGTCTATTTTCTACCCATTGTCTATGCTACTTATTCTCTGTACCTTTTCCCCCTCTCTCCTCCTCCCATGCCTCTGTTGCTAACCCTCCATGTGATCTCCATTTCTGTGGTTCTGTTCCTGTTCTAGCTGTTTGCTTAGTTTGCTTTTATTTTAGGTGTGGTTGTTAGTATCTGTGAGTTTGCTGTTCATATTTTTTTATCTTTTTTTTCTTAGATAAGTCCCTTTAACATTTCATATAATAAGAGCTTGGTGATGATGAACTCCTTGAACTTGACCTTATCTGAGAAGCACTTTATCTTCCCTTCCATTCTAAATGAAAGCTTTGCTGGATAGATCAATTTTGGATGTAGGTCCCTGCCTTTCAAGATTTCAAATACTTCTTCCCAGCCTCTTCTTGCCTGTAAGATCTCTTTTGAGAAATCAGCTGACAGTCTGATGGGAACTCCTTTGTAGGTGACTGTGGTGCCCTTATCCCTTGCTGCTTCTAGAATTCTCTCCTTCATTTTAATCTTGGGTACTATAATTATGGTGTGCCTTGGTGTGTTCCTCCTTGGGTCCAACTTCTTTGGGATTCTCTGAGCTTCCTGGACTTCCTGGAAGTCTATTTCCTTTGCCAGACTGGGGAAGTTCTCCTTTATTATTTGTTCAAAGAAATTTTCCACTTGTTGCTCTTCCTCTTCCCCTTCTGGTACCTCTATAATTCAGATGTTGGGACATTTAAAGATGTCCTAGAGGTTCCTAAGCCCCTCCTCATTTTTTTTGAATTCTTGTTTCTTCCATGTTTTCTGTTTGGTTGTTTGTTTCTTCCTTCTGGTCCACTCTATTGATCTGAGTCCCAGTTTTCCTCTCATCTCTATTGGTTCCCTGTGCGTTTTCCTTCATTTCACTTATTGTAGCCTTAATTTGTTCATCTAATTTGTGAGCAAAATCAGCCAGTCCTGTGAGCATCCTGATCACCAGTGCTTTGAACTATGCATCTGATATCTGATTGGCTATCTCTTGGTTGCTTAGATGAATTGGCTCTGGGGCTTTGATCTGTTCTCCTGTTTGAGCCATTTTTGGTTTTTTGGTTTTTGTTTTTTGGTCTGGTCGCAGCTATTAGGTAGTGAGAGTGGAGCCTTAGGTGTTCCCCAGGTCGGGGCAGCCCAGTCACTGGGTTGTGATGCTGTATGTGAGGACGGGGTTTGAGAGGGGACAATGGTGCTTGCTCTGCTGTTTCTCGGATTCCAGTCCCTTCCACTGCTTCCCCCAAGCAAATTGGGCCCTTCGGGTGCTGGTTTCCATGTGGGGTGGGCTTGTGTATGTTCTAGGAACCTGTGGGTTTCTCCAGCGAACTCTCCTGTGAGGCTGGGAGTCTCTGCTGGCACCTCAACCCCCACAAGCGTTTTCAATCAATGTTTTTCGTTTTTATTTCCTGGTGCTTGGGCCCTGAGTTGCAAGGTCTATCTCGCTCCCTGTCTTTGTCTGGATTATCTGTGTGCGAATGTGGGACTGCCTGGTCAGCCAGCCACCTTGCGTGGCCTCACTGGGTCTGCCTGTTGCCACCTGGTACCTAGGTTCCACTAGCCTCCACCTGTGGGCCTGGGGTCTGCCAGCCGCTGCCTGCGCGCCCAGATCCGCCAACCTCCACTTTTTCCTACCGTGACTCTGCCCACTTACCAGTCTAGATGAATGGTTGTCGGACTTCCGTACAGTTCAGTTTTCTATCAGTTCTGAGTGTTTTCTTGTTTCTAAATCTTTGTTGTCCTTAATTTTGGTTGCACAAGGAGGCACAGTGTGTCCACCTATGCCTCCATCTTAGCCGGAAGTCTTCACTCACTATTGCTATTACAGACTCTTCAGGATTTTATATTTTAAAAAGAATATAGCAGGCATCATTTTATCCAAAAATTAGACCACAAGTTGGAATCTCCATCTCTTCAATTGCAACAGAATTTTCTGATTACATATTCTGGTCACACTTTGTTCTGAATCGCATTTGTTTCTTGATACTAGTTACAGATTATTACAAACAAGGTTTATGTAAGAAAATGTACAATTGTTTTTCTAAGTTTGTTCATGATTTGTAAATGTAATTAAGTACAGTGTGTACACCATTGCAAAGATTATGAAATATGCTACAGAAAATCCAATTATTATATCACTATTATGATTTATTAAGTGGCTTAATGGTAGGAATATTCCTTTTGGTGATCTTGATTTGAGTGGACAAGTGTATTTAAATCATATATATGAGGTACCACTTTCTTAGGTATAGATGTGTGCCATATCTGTAGCCTAGATAAAAAAATAATCTTATATATTCGCGAAGTCTTACAATCTAATAATTGTATGAACTATGACTCAAATTTTCTAAGTATCTCAAATTAATCAGCAGCTTTGACCTAAATTCAGGTATTAATCATTTCGGTTATTCCAAGAGTAAGAAGAATTCTACTATGGGCTCTGTTTTTAGACTTTTTCTTTGCACATCTACAAACTGACTACCTTCAATAACTATTTTGTCACTGTTACAATGTTTCCTGCTTAGTAACTACTTTAAGTTTAATCTATTGTATTGTACACTTAGCCTCTCAATTACTTACTGTTATTATTAGAACCAGGGCTGGTATCATGTAGTCTCCATCCTGTGCTACAAAAATCAAAGGACAACAGTATTTTTTATTACTTTTATTTTATTTCTTAAGACATGCAGTGGTTTCTAGACCTACTTTGTCAACTGAAAATATATCATAGGGAATATGATATATGATATGTTTTCATATATTCATTCAATGGAAATGATCCATATAAGAAATATCAGGATTTATTAAGAATTATAATTAAAAAAGATAGTCATTTACGTGTCTTTTAAATTAGAATATCTTAACTATTTGCTGTAAAATATGAATATTATAAATTATATATTTCATTTTTCAGTTATTAAGTTACAACCAGCAAGTACTGATTTGCCCTATTTTATATCCAGCATTTGTACATTGAGATGGGGGACCAGTTATTTGGGCCTTTAAAAATAATCTGTCTCCTTTTTGGCCATGCTGCTCTCAGTGTCATCACAAGTGGGTGACTTCTGGCTAAACAAGGTAAAATCTTAACATGAGCACGTACCCAAGGACAGGGTGACAATTTTAATGAGTTTCATTGAGAGCTGGCCAAATGAGCATCTGTTCCTTTTGTCTTTTTAATACTTTGTAAGCCAGGATCTCTAAGCTACGTAGTTATGTTGGTGTGTGTCTGTATGATGTGGTTTTTGCTTTTGTTTTCTCTCCCACCTTCTACTTCTGTGGTACGTGTGTGGTTCAAAATCTCCTGGCATCTGGCACAATAGTATAATTTCTTCTACGCTCTTGGGTGAGGAAGTTTGCTCATTGCTGCTAATCAGTCTGTTTCCCTTGCTCCCAGATGGTGACCCTCTCATCCCTTTCTTGCTTATTTTAATGTTATTCTGACATCTCTACCCTTTCCTTGATTTCTTAAATACCCTAATTTAATAATGATTTCTGTCATTTTCTGTTGGAACCCACCTAACTTTCTGGTTCCTTTTATTGGCCTACATCCTGTCTTCTGGTTAATTTCTTCAGAGTTGAGCCAAATAAACAGTTGATCGATGGCAAATAAAAAACATATAGCTGAGTTTTTCTTTCTTGCAACAGCCTTCAGTGAGATACCAATAATGTGGGAATAGGGAAATAATTTTGCCTTTTTCATTTACATGTGTTAGTATGTCTCATGATTCTGTGCTGTTTCTCTTGGCCTTATTCATTGCCTGACCTTTGAAAGATAATGACTTGCTACTATTTTTGTAGGTCTGCAAGCTTGTCCCTATTTCCTGCTCTTCACCTTTAGCCCTTAAATGAATAGTTTCATCTGCTACACTTGATATGGCTGCAGTAGTTTTTAACTTGGTACAAGTGCCTATTAATGATTCAGACTGTACTCCACAGTGGCCTTGAATGTCCAGCTATCTCCATGTGGGAGCAGCTATAATATAGTGATATCAACTGGTTTTGGCTCTAGCTCAAAGCAGTCAGTTCTGGTTGGAGTGACTTTGGTTTGGGTGGAGATAATGAAGTCTAAAACCTTACTATTGAGTACTGTTTATATGCGTTTTAGAGAAAACTTTTAATACCAGTTATTCCCTTAAACATAGCGATGTTGTTGTATTTGGATCCTTAACAGCTACATTGTATGTGACTCTTCGTTGCCAGAAATATCTTACAGTAAGTGTTTTACAATAGGCCTATGCAAAGGACCTGTTATTCTTATTTTAAATACAAGAAAACAAAGTCATTAGACAAACTACAGTCACCCTAGGTTAATAATAATCTTCTGAGCCTCTGACTTGAAGAGTGAGGACTAAAACAAGATTTAAAAATTAAAATGGAGGAGGGATCATTTTGTCAGCATAACTTAATTCAAATAATATTTGGAGGCACTGAAATCTCTTATTTTCTCCCAAAGCCTTCCTTATTAATTATAGCCCTGTATTTCATGAAATTTGTGTTTCAGCATGATGAGCTTTGTATTTATTGTTGCTTTAAATGGACAGTCATTATTGACTGCCAACTTAATCTTTAAAATCAATAATTACATTGTACCTAATTGTCAACCTTCATGATGTTTTTTATTGGTAAAGAAAACTAATGGAAAATGAAGGGCATTAATTCTTTGTTATTTTTTAATTGACTTTATTTAAATATTACTGAAAAGTTTAGTTTCAGGGTTTTCCCTAATTTACTCTTACACACACACACACAGTTAAAATTGAGTCGTTTGAACAGATCTACCTAGATTCCTGTCTGGGTAGGAATAAGTATTGCCTGTATATTTGGGCAATAAACCACTTAAGTAGTCCTTTGTACATGTTCTGTATTGTAGTAGTAGTTGTTTGTTGTTACTGTTTTTTACTTGAGACTAATAATCTGTTTGCAACTGACTGAGACAGAAAAATGTGATGTTCCTTTCCACTCACTCCAGATTTTGATAGAAGACTTGTTTTATTTATTTCCAAAATTATATCCGCAGGAAACAAGCTGTTTAAATTCAGATTATGCTGAAGCAAAATGGTCCTGGTATGAGAAGCAACGTGCTGTTTTACGAGCACAGAGTCCCTTTTCTCATAACTGATTGATAGTAAATATTTTCCTGAAGAATTATTGCCAACCATGAACAGTGCAACTGTTTCACTTTTTTTCTGTGCTACTTGCTGTACCAGCCATTGTCGGTAATTAAGATCTACAATTCACAATGCAGACGTTTGCACTTCCTCTGGGTCTGCGCTATTTATAAGGCATTTCAGCTGTTCAGAGTTTCTTTTGAGTTTTAAACTACATGTTAACAGGCTTCTTTAATATATGTTCTACAAGTAGCATGTCAGATGGTCCTTTCTTCACACAGCTCCTCTTTTGAGTCTAACAATTAACTTTGTGGAGAATATGCTTAGATTTAACCATATCACTAAGGCTGATGTGGTTGGGAAAACTCTGGGTGTAACATGTTACACATTAGGCTTATTGCTAAAGTGCAGAAATAATATTTTCTCTTTCATCTTAAGATGTTCATATGAATTTAATGAGTGTTAAAGGTGGGGTGTTACAGAGAGGTTCTGAGAAATACTAGTAGAGTGACTTTTCCAAGTTCACTTTGAAGTAATAATAGAATCAAGGACTGTTGTTATACACAAGAGTTTATGTGTTTACCAGATTAAGGATATAAGAACACATGACCAGAATACGTAACCTTCCAGATGTGCATGATATTTATGAAAACAGACAAGGGACACCAAAATGAATCAGCAGATTGACTACACATTTGTTGTGTAATCAGCTTTAGGGACCCTAAGTAGCATATGCCATTGGAGAGAAAAACATAAACAGGAATCCTGTGGTCTGTATTAAAATTGGTAAAATTTCAACCATTTCAAGAGAGTTAATTTTTTTAAAAAAGTCCAGACCCCAGTGAGAATCTTCATGAACGATCCTGAGAGTCAGAGTAAATGCTTGCACAGCCTCCTTGCTACCTGCATTCGTTGTTAAACATACAAGAGAAAGAAATGAGAAACTGAAAGCTGGTGACAAAATGTGTTTAAAACTTTGCACTGAGTAGAGGTCAGACTGGCTGTTTTTAAGCCTGAAGTCAGCTGCTTTGATTCTGCACGTTGGCTGCCAGCATCTTCCAGCAGAGCAGATCTGCGGAGAAAGGCAGGACACGGTTTTCAGTGCTGATTTCCTGATGGCCCCTTGAATGTAAGACAGAGCTTACAACAGAGCCTTTCCAAGGCATTTTTACTTGTCAAAACCTAAAACTTCCTGTAGTTCTTTCGAACTACAGCCACAGTGTTTCTGCAAACTTTTTTCCTCTGTGAACTCTTTATGAACCTTTTTTTAGATAGCAGTGGTTCGACTGTTAGGGACCACTGATACATTTGACTGAGATGCTTCAAGATGCTAAAAATCTATTCACATTTCTTGCTAGCTAGGGAGCTGGTAAGATTGGGTTTGTCTTTGTGGATTGATCTAGATTAGCATGAGATGAGCCTAGTCAGTGTCTTCCTCATTGAAAAAGGGAAGGTTGAGAGAGAGAGGGATGACAGAAGAAAGTTCTTTATCAAGAACTGACTGCAGTATTGCCTGCTGATGCATGTCGGATCACCCGCACGGAGAGATCACATGGCTTCTCCAAAAGTCAAACGATCAATTCGCCTCGTTTTGGCTCTGTACTTAATGCACAAACAGTGCGATCTGCGGGGCTGTAATTGCATTGTTAGGGCCAAGGAACAAGCCTGTGCCTTTTCAGCAGACAGCTGGCAGGGAGAGAGGCATGTTGTTAGGAAAGAGAGAGGCAAGGCAAATAAAATTACTGCTAACGCTCAGAGATCGGCAGGAGTCCTACTTGCCTAATCTTACCGGTGGGAGCAAGCGGCTGTTGTAATCCAATTATAGCAGCATAAGCAATTTGTTAGACACTCCGCATAATGTAACAATTTCCCAATAAACTCTGACTTGTAATAACGTCGGCAAGAGTCCGCATAAATCTGCCCGAATGGTGGGGGCTGGAGCGTTCGGCTGGGGGCTTGTAATTGGCGCCATCAGCACGTTTTGCGGAGTGCAGTATGGTGCAGTCTTTTAGTGCAGGAATTTTAAGGAGAAAAGCATGGCACACGTTTCTTAGAAAAAAGAAAAGTGGCCATTAAAAGGGGAGCAGCAAGAAGGGCATACTCTTGCCTTCACATTACCTACAAATCTTAGTGTAGAAGGAAAACAGGAGGAAGCCATGTTTCCTTCTAACACTGAAGGGGGGAGCAAGGGGGGAGCGTGTGTGGATTAAATTTCTATATTTAAAATGCATTGGTTTCTATTATTTATACTCTCCTTCTTTAGCCCCCCAAAATGCTGTTCAGGCAGCATTTAGCTTAATATTTTTACAAAATGTTCATAGTCAAGCGAGCCTAGAAATACGAAGTTTAAATATATTTTCTTCTGGAGTTTAGCTTTTTCTCTATAGCAGAAAAATACAGTTTCTTTGTGCCCAAGACACATCTTTTAAGGATATTATTTCATTGACTATCAAACCTTTCTGGAGACTTCTGTCTTCTGCTTTAAGAAACCAACTCTTAATGAAGGGTTTTAAAACTGAGCTTGTTGTTTGCTTAGCTGGCTTTACTACACTGCTTATTTTCCAACTGCGAAATATATTGCGAATGTATATGATACTAGGATTAGTAACCTTTATTGTTGAATATTTATATTGTATAAGAATACAGTTTTTTTTAAATTACACCTGTATGATTATTACAAAAATCATTTTGATTCCTAAGTCATAAAATTTTGTTTTGGAGAAATGTTTGTTGTTGTGTGGAGAAAATAAAACCTCCATTGTTTATTGACTGATTAGCATTTGTAGTCACAGAATAGAGTTTCTTATTTATACAAGGTATAGGATATGGAGGGTACTTATAGATTTTGGTTAATAAACAGGTTTGCATACAACCGAATGTGTATTAAATGTTACCTACTTTCTTAGCCAACCCAACTCTTCATTGTTGTTCATTTATGTCAAAGCCAAGCTTTGAAATAAGAACAAGATTCTTCAAAATAACATATTGCTGTGGGTATTATTACAATAAATATTTACTTTCAGTATAAACACTTCTTTCGGAAGCAAATGCTGCCTAGTTTGACTGGAGCTGCATCAATAAACTGCAGCACCTCCAATAAAGCCACTCAGTGTCTGCGTTTAACTAATGGCTGATTTTCATGGCTTTGACAGTGAGCTGTGTGCGTTATTTTCTCCTAATATTGTAAAAATAATGAGAGCAAATTAGAACAATCAGTTTACACAGATAGCTCCTGATTGGAGGCGATGGGCAATATGGCAGCAGGTAATCCATCTTCGGGCTCCTGTCACATTAACTTCAGCAGTGTGAAAAGATCAGGTGGGGTAAGCAGGGATCCTGCCCAATCGGAACACTGAAATTAATGAGAAGAGCATTGTTCTGTGATCAACCTTTTAATTAGCAAGACTGGAAACGGAGGGAGTGATGAAGGCAGCTCCACAGCTGTAGGATGCCAGGCACAATTCCGGGAAAAGTCTGTAGGTTTTAACATCGCACTTTTCTTACAGGATGCAAGTATTGTGTTTCCACTCTAGAGTTGGTTCACAGACCAAGAAATACTGCCTACTTCCAAGGTAGTGTCACAAATATGGTTGATGTGTTAATGATCTATAGACTGTAATTCTATCGCGGGTCATTTAGGATTTTGATTACCAGCACACTTTCTCTGGCATTGTACTCTGGGTTTTGACCTTTGGATTTTTAAAAATCAGGAACCAGAGAAATTAAATTTTAAAGAGGTCTATCTTGTCAACCTCACCCCTCCAACTTAGTTGCAAGTAGCATGAGAGTTTTCTAGTTTGGAGCACTTCTGTCACCTTTTGAGTTACTTAAAATAGGAGCAAAATCCAGGCAAGTATGTTATGGTGTTGTGGGGTTTTTTAAAAGATTTTATTTATTTCTTTTTAGAGAAAGGGGGAAGGGAGGGAGAAAAAGAGGGAGAGAAACATCAGTGTGTGGTTGCCTCTCACACGCTCCCTTCCAGGGACCTGGCCCACAACCCAGGCATGTGCCCTGACTGGGAATCAAACTGGTGACCCTTTGTTTCGCAGGATTGAGTGTAACTCAATCCACTGAGCCACACCAGCCAGGGTGGTGTATTTAAATTATGTCCTTTCCTGATTCTGTTTATTAGGAAATCTGCTGTTTTCCTTTCCCCCTATGCCATTGACTTTTCAGTGTTGGGAGCTGTGTGTTCATTTCAATTTATATAATTGAGAATGGAATATCAATGAATGGTGTTCATAGGAGGAAGTGGGGAATCTATGCAGTAACTCTGACTAAAGGCTGGTTTATCCATTTGACATTCAGTTATACTAAAATTGTTGCCTTGTTAATCATATTTGTAATCTTGGAAAATACAGTATGAGGCATGGAAGACATTAATGAGCCACATTTTCTCTACCAAATCTTCTTTCTGGGCCTTTCTTTACACTGTAACTTTGGGAAAGTATATGAGGCCATCCCAATTTGCATTATTTTAGTCTTTATACCTTAATCTTGGTGGCTTACTGTAAAAGCAAATAGTAGATTATAGACTATGTAAAGGAATCCAGATATCTTCCAAAGATATATAAATTTATTTTCTTGATATTATCAGTTAATTGACTTAAGCATTTATTTAAATCATTAATACATAAAAATCAGTTATTGGTACCCATCTGGAGTACAGAATTAGCAGGAAAGAGCCTAAAGTATAGTACAAAATATTCAGGTTAAATGTAAGGTGATCTTTTCTCATCATAGTTAATAAGACCTTTTCATAATATACACAACTAATTGTGATTCTAGCCTTGCAGCCCTAAGATACCGTATTTACAGAATGTTAACTCCCTGATATTATAACTCCATGTAAAACTCACAGAACAAAGGCACTTCACTTCTCCCAAATACCCATCTCACTACCCTCTTCACCACAACATCTTTAGTATAGCTTTTGGAATTTTGTCAGAAACCTGATTTTTTTTTTTTTTTGGACTGATACCTTTTATTGAAAATTTGTATTTAGACTGAGATGTATCAGTATTTTAGGATCAGTGACTTAATACTAAAAAGTCTATAGGACTTCCCCCCTCCATTATTTAAGAGAATGGTGCTACTGTGCATATTAATATTTTAAAGGCCACTTGTTAGAATTTTACATGGTACTTTTCTGCACTCCTTAATCTGGAAAAGATTTTTTTTTTTATTCTTAAAGCTTTTATGGATTTTTGTGGCTTTTCATTCACCTCTCTCCTAGTTTGACAATTTCAGGAGCTTGGACTCATAAGCTCCCCATGAATAAATATGTTCTTAGTTATATGGTATAAATAGATCACTTACAAAGCTTGTGAAACTCGAGCTCTCCTTTTGAACCTTTTAGTACCCATGAGCTCAGGATCCATACATGTTAAATTTTATTCTCGTGTCATGACTTCAGCTTATAAGGCAAATGAGCTGTGAATTCAAAAGACTATTCTCTCTACCAAGTTTCTACAAAAAAAATAATAAAATTGTAATTTTCTCTTTTTCCTCTGATTCTGGGATTCTGTTTTACTTAGTGATCTTGGCAATATTTGTTCTTGTTAGAGTTCTTTTCTAGTAAGATTTGCTTCGTAAGATCGGTGTTAAAATAGATGTCATTTTTTTTTTTTTACCTCTTTTCTGGTTTGTACTTGTAATTAAGAAACATCTAACTGGCTGAATGACCAAGAAACTCCTTTTTTGATTTCCTAACAGAGCTAGAGTTACCAAGTCACCTTAAATTCTACTGATCCGAATCTTTTCAATAGGGTTTACTTCAGAAAAATTTCTGTCAGTTTGGTCCTTTGGAGTTCACCCTTCTACCCTTGTTTAAAGTTCTTAATGTAGCCTTGGCCAGTGTGGCTCGGTTGGATGTTGTCCCACAAACCAAAAGGTCATGGGTTTGATTCCTGGTCAAGGCACATGCCTGGGTTGTGGATTAGGTCCCTGGTCAGAGCTCATGTGAGAGGCAGTTGATAGATGTTTCTCTCTCACATTGATGGTTCTCTCCTCCTTCTGTTCCCCTCTTTCTAGAATTAATTTTTTTTTTAAGTAAAGTTCTTAATGTATGGAACCAGTTGAATCTCTGAGGCTATTATAACCCTTTCTAAGTCCCCACACCCCACTTTTTAGTTTGGGGATACATTCCTGTATAAGGAATTGAAAAACGTCCATTTTCTTTTTTGTGAATCTTCAAGATGGAAGACCTTTACCTTCCCCCCACCCCCCCCCCCCCCAGTTCTGTACTACTTGAAGTTTGAGGTGTAGAGAGAATACATTAATATTTATTGCACCTGTGTTTAGGCAGCACTATGGTGCTGGCTATGTGGTACTAAAATACACCAGACCATAAGATACACCTAGGTTTTAGAGGAGGAAAATAGGAAAAAAATTTTTGAAGCAAAAAAAATGTGGTAAGATATTTAATAACATAAATGATATAGGCCACCCCCTCCCAGCGAGCGAGGTAAGCTACATTCAGATTATAAGACACACCCTGATTTTCCTCACAAATGCTAGGGTGCGTCTTATAGTCCGAAAATTGCTGTGTATTTCAATCCTTACATAAACCTGATGAGATGCGTATTACCCTTTATTTACAGATAAGGCACCTAAACCTTTCCCCAAGTTTTCACATCTCCAAGTTACAGAGTTTTTTTAAATTGAGGTCTCTCTGACTTCAGTCTTTATTATACCTGGTTGCCTTTCCAGTAACATTCGGAGGTCCCGTGTCTCTCTCCTACCATTATACTTGGTCTCACTCTAAGAAGCACCTATGTATAGCCTTTTCCCATTTGATTTCTGTAGCATTTTTTTACATCTAGCAAATGTTATCCCCAGCCCTTTCCCCCACCCCCTCTACTGCTTATAAATTATCTTTTTCTGACTTAATTGAGCCAAGTACTGTATTCAGAAAACTAAACTATCTCTGTTCTGGGTCACCTACTCAGTAGTTCTGCTGTATAACTTTAAATGTTTAGCTCAATAATAATCACCCACCTTACAAATGTAGGCCTTAAAGGATCCAAGGTAACTTCATGGCGCCATGTTCCATTGTTCTACCTATAAAATGAGTGGAACACTAGGAGTCCAATACTGTTCAAGGTGGTGATTTATACCTTAGAAATTGTTCTAGAAGTAGTTATGGACTACAGATCTCATCCTACTGTCTGTGTTATAATTTACAATGTAAACATACATTGGTGGTCCTTTTATTCCATAAATTTATTTTTTCTGGTTTAGCTTGGTAATAAATTTTGTCAGTTTAAGAAATGCCCCTTAAGGCTTCAAAACCCAGGCTCTGGTTGAACTTTGGTGAATATTTTTATAGTTTTATGCATGCTTCTAGATAGTTTGGTGATTGTGAAGACATGATGAGAGTTAGCAGTTGGACCTTGAAACACTCTGTTTTAGACAGGAGCAAGGAGGCCTGGGACAGGGGTGAGTGATTAAGAAGAAATAGGTTCATCACAAGCAAATTAAAACAAAAAGAAAACAAACATGAATATCAGTGTCTGTGTGTGTGTGTGTGTGTGTGTGTGTGTGTGTGTGTGTGTAAAAACCTCTCTGGATATTCTCTAATGGAAAGAATGAAGTTTCTGAGAGTTAAGGTTAACATAAATTTCATGCCCAGGCTTGTAAAAATATGTAAGGAGCACTTGCTCACACAGAGCTCCACGACCATGACAAACAAGAATGTTGGAATATTTCTAGAAGAATGAACATAAATTCAGTTATGTTTTATACTTCAGACATCACTTCTTTAACTTTATCTGCATTTTCGTAGAGTATCTAATAGCATTAGAAATTTAATTATAATGTTGTTGTTTTGAAACCTGGGAGCAAGCCAAAAGGGAAATACAGAGAGAAAACCCTGTTTAAAAAGAGATGGTTCCTACAGTGTTAACTATGGAGTGTGTAGCGTGACTCTGTAATGGAGTATCATGGCAGGGGGTATAATACTGTAAATAAGATGAATATGCCACTTGTGGATTAATGGGCAACCTAAAGAGTGGCTTTATTTACATCTGTGTGTGAGGTTCATTTTCAGTTTGTGTGTTTCTCTTCTTCTTGTGATCAGAGTACTTACAAACCTGACAGTTTAATCAGGGAACTTCTAAAAAAATGAGTGTATATTGAACACTCATACACACATATGTATATATAGAAATTTTTTGTAGAATTAATACAGTATCATCTTAGACTTTAAAACTGTTAGGTTAAAAGTTTTCTTTAATTTTTTCTCTGAATAATACTTAAGGGTTCTGGAACTAAATTCAAGAAATATAACTTTTTAAATATTTTGTTATAAATGATAAGGAGTAGATGTATACATCACATGTATCCAGATTACAGTAGGTTCTATTTGCAATGATATAGTTTTTGGATATGAGATGCTTTTCAAAGGTTTGGTTACTGAGTAATGTAAATTTGAATACATCTAGCGTAAGACACTATTGGAGTCACTATCTCAACATTATACCATGAGAACATTTGATAAGTGAGAGCTTTACATAACTATTGTTTTTAGTCACCTGTTTAGCTTGCTGTTGATTGTCATTTAATACTACTGTTGAGTGTTCTTGGAACTTCGAAAGTTTAAAATTTAGACTGCTATTTACTTTCTGCTTTCCCTCAATTGAAAATGTGTGATAAAGGTTACTTATAAAAGCCCTGGCCACAGTGGCCCAGATGGTTGGAATATCATCCCCTACACCAAAAGGTGGGGGTTTGATTACTAGTCAGGAAACATTATCTAGGTTGTGGGTTCAGTCTCCGGTTGGGGTGCTTTATGGGAGGCAACCAATAGATGTTTCTCTATCACATCAATGTTTCCCTCTCCCTTTCTCTCTTTCTAAAAGCAATAGACATACTTTTTTGTTATTTGTCTTTTTGTTTTTTTATTGGTTATGCTGTTACAGTTGTCCCAATTTTTTTCCTTTGCACCCCCTGCCCAATACCTCCCTTCCTTACTGCAATCCCTCCTCCTTAGTTCATGTCCATGGGTCGTGTGTGTAAGTTCTTTGACTTCCCCATTTCCTGTACTATTATTAACTTCCCCCTGTCTATTTTGTTCCTACCAATTATGCTTCTTGATCCCTCCACCAATTCCCTCTTTCTTCCATTTCCCCCTCCCAGCTGATAACCCTCCAAATGATCCCCATACCTATGATTCTGTTCCTGTTCTAGTTGTTTGCTTAGTTTGTTTTTGTTTTGGGTTTGGGTTTTTTTTTTTTAACTTTTTAGATTCAGTTGCTGATAATTGTGAGTCTGTTGTCATTTTAATGTTCATAGTTTTGATCTTTTCTTAAATAAGTCCCTTTAACATTTCATGTAATAATGGCTTGGTGATGATGAACTCCTTTAACTTGACCTTGTCTGGGAAACACTTTATCTGCCCTTCCATTCTAAATGATAGCTTCGCTAGATAGAGTAATCTTGATTGTAGGTCCTTGTTTTTCATCACTTTGAATACTTCTTTCCAGCCCCTTCTTGCCTGCAAAGTTACTTTGGAGAAATAAGCTGACAGTCTTACAGGGGCTTTCTTATAAGTACCTCAGTGCTTTTCTCTTGCTGCTCTTAAGATTCTCTCTTTATCTTTAACCCTTGACATTTTAATTACGATGTGTCTTTGTGTGTCCTCTTTGGGTCCAATTTGATTGGGACTCTCTTGCCTCCTTGGACTTGCATGTCTGTTTCCTTTGTCAAACTAGGGAAATTTTCTTTTCATTATTTTTTCAGCTAAATTTCCAATTTCTTGCTCTTTCTCTTCTCCTTCTGGCACCATTATGATATGAATATTGGACCTATTGAAGTGTCCCAGAGGCTACTTATAATACCCTCATTTTTTGGGATTCTTTTTTCATCTTGTTGTTCTGATTGGTTGTTTTTTGTTTCCTTATGTTCCAAATCATTGATTTGATTCTCAGCTTCATCCACTCTACTGTTGTTTCCCTGTAAATTTTATTTCAATTAGTGAAATTTCAGTCAGATCCTTCGTTTCTGACCGGATCTTTTTATGCTGCTGAGGTCCTCACTAAGTTCCTTGAACATCCTTATAAGCAGTGTTTTAAACTGTGCATCTGATAGATTGCTTATCCCCATTTCATTTAACTCTTTTTCTGGAGTTTTGATCTGTTCTTTCATTTGGACCATGTGTCTTTGTCCCCATTTTGGCATCCTCCCTGTGACTAAACATACTATTTTTTAAAAATTGTATTACTTATAAAAGACAAATTATATGCAAAAGTAAGTTAAAGGTAGATCCTCAAATTATATATATATTGGTTCTGATTGATTTATAAAAAAACAATGTGAGATATATGTTTAAAGTATTAAAATTCAGAAAATACGTCATCAGATTTGACAGCCTTTTTACACTATTACTATACATTTACAGTGCACTAGACACTGGGCTAAGGGTTTTATATACACTCTCACTTAAACCCTCACAATCTCATTAAACTACAACCCCATGTTACACACATGTAAACTAGAACTCAGATCAAGCAGCTTGCCCAGGATATGTTACAGAACTGGAATTTGAACCCAGACTGTCTGGCCCCATGGCCTCTGCTTTCAGCCATTATGTTTTGTAAGTTTTAGTACATAGAGATTAGTGTCATTGTAGCAAATGGGAGGATTATCTAAAAACTTCACTATGGTGCCTATTATATGTTAACAATTTGTTAACACGTGGCCAGGATTTTGAAAATACAGAAGTATGCAAATTGGTTATATAAAATCATGATACAGTAATACATTTTAGGTTTGTGTTCTCTTGCACTTAAAGTGTTTTCCTTTTCAGCATTCCATGTGAGGTGATAAAAATTAAAAATACCTCAATTAGCAACCACAGAAAAGTAAAATTGTTAATTGAACCTTGTAATCTCCTCTGCTGTCTGTTAGGCTTTTCCTTTCAGGCTTTGATTGTGTGTAATAAAACTGTTGCTTAATTAATGCCAGGTTTCTAAAGCCTTTGGATGCCACAAAAGAGAGTGAAGTGGAGAAACCAAGAGGCAGCATCAGATAGCTTCTCTGTCATGTTAATTTAGATCTGTCATTCTTGTTCTAGTTCATGATATACAGCTCCCAACAGATACTAGGTGAATTGAAAAAGGATTCAGTAGTGAATCCTGTCTTAGGAAAAGCAACTCATGATTGAGGCTCTCAGTAGGTTAATAAATAACTGTTTTCAGACAATATTTCACTCCTAGTTTGAGCTACCCTTGGAATGAATGTGGCCGTGTTAATGTGACCAGTAGACATGATGCAAAACCAAACTACGTGGTGAGTTGGCATCATGGCTTTCTTGTATGTGCAGGACAGGTCCAGGACTGACGTTCCTGGTATACTTCTGTCTTTGGCAGAGGGGTGCTTGCGTGTAACCAGAGCAGGAGTGAGGAAGTTGTACTGATTTGCCTTTGGTTGGCCAGAAAAGTTTGTTTTTTCCATAAGATGGCTCTAGTAGCGTTTAGTTTTCTTTCACTTCATTTGAAACAATTTTGTTAGACTGTATTGTGACAACTATTATATCAGCGTGCATTAAAAAAAAAAAAAAACAAACATGCTTATCAGCCCTGGCTGGTGTGGCTCAGTGGATTGAGCACCGTCCTGAGACCCTCAAAGGGTCACCAGTTCAATTCTCAGTCAGGGCACATGCCTGGGTTGCAGGCCAGGTCCCCAGTGGGGGTGAGCAGAAGGCAACCACACATTGATATTTCTCTCCCTCTCTTTCACCTTCCTTCCCCTCTCTCTAAAAGTAAATAAATAAAATATTTAAAAAAATCGAAATTGGTGAATTTTTGTATAGCCATTTTAATATTGAAGATGGAAGAAAATAAGTAAAATTTTTGGCATATTATGCTTTATTTTTTCAAAACGGTAAAAACGCAACTGAAACACAAAAAAGGTTTGTGCAGTGTATGGAGAAGGTGTTATGACTGATCAAATATGTCAAAAGTTGTTGCAAAGTTTTATGCTGGAGATTTCTTGCTGGACGATGCTCCACAGGTGGGTTAAAGTTGATAGCTATCAAATCAAGACATTAATTGAGAACAACCAATGTTATATCATGCGGGAGGTAGCCAACATACTCAGAATATCCAGATCAATGAAGTTATTGATGAAAATGAAAAGTGGTCTTTTATTTTATGGAAAAAAGTAAATAAATTTTTTGGCCAACCCAACATTAACTTCCATTTAGAATGCTTAAAAAAAAAAGGAAAAATTTCCCTTGGAAACTGCTAAAGTTTCCTTTAATTATGGACACACTTTTTGAGGGAGCTATATGCTAAAAACTGGTTGATAGGAAATATTTGTTTGATATTATAACTCAAAAGAAAGTATTTCTTAAATTGTCCTGGCCGGTGTGGCTCAGTGGATGAGTGCCGGCCTGCAAACCAAAGAGTTGCTGGTTCAATTCCCAGGATGGCACATACCTGGGTTGCAGGCCAGGTCCCCAGTAGGGGGCATGTGATAGGCAACCACACATTGATGTTTCTCTCCCTCTCTTTCTCCTTCCCTTCCCCTCTCTCTAAAAGTAAATAAATAAAATCTTTGAAAAAATATTTCTTAATTTTAGAATGCAGAATAGTGAGTAATATATATAATATAGTCTTTGCTAAAATGAATATAATTTTAAGATGACTCTAGTCTCTTTTTCATTCTCTCATTCCCTCTTCTTGATTCAAGGAACTTATTAATTATAGCTAGTTTTATATTTGTGTTAATTTTAACAAGTGTTGAAAAGCAGTGTTTCTTTCCGGGGGGGGGGGGGGGGGGCGGAGGATGAAAAATGAAACTCCTTTTATTTCTGGCTGCATTCCCAGATGGTTGTATTATAATCATTGAACTTTCAGCGTCTGCTCAAATTCTGCCTGGAGTGCACAGGATTACAACATCATATCTAAATTATACTTTATGGCTATATCCATACATGAAACAGACATTGCTGAGTGGAAGCATCAATATCATAATTTCAAATGGTTAAGGTGTCAGTGGAGACAGGAGTTTACAAGCATGAGGAAAGAATACAGGCTTCCATTTGAATAGGTCTCGATTGTCCAGGGGGTTATTTAATGCTAATAAATACTTGTTTAGAATGGATGGAACTAGGTTAAGTGTTTACAGCCAGACCTTTCTCTTCTCCACCAAAGAACAAGGTTCTCCTAACAGTGACCTACTTTGTTCTTATCCAGTACTGAGGTACAATGGTTATGCAGCTGTGAAGGGAGAAATAGATGAAAACCGGAAGAATTTTTTTGTAGGAAGTGCCTGGTAGCATGTTTCTTTGTTGGTGAGACATAATGTTGCCACAAATCATGAATAAATGTTCCAAATTCTCTAACATCATAACAGTTATAACCATTTTAAGCCTCTTTTCTAAGTAGATATTTCTCTCCTGGCTTTCTGTATTGTGAACTTTACAAAACTGGCTTAGGCAGCCTATTAATTATTCATATCATAGCAACAATTAAAGCAAATTAAAAATAAAAATCGCCATATTGCATTTAACGGTGGGCAGCACCAAAATGTGTCAGCTCTGTAAGGGCCTGTGGTGTTTCCTGAGTTAAAAGTGCTAGAGGGAGCTCTAACCTTGTTCAGCATGGTGGCATATGGGAACAATTGTCTGTATGTGGCCGTAGGGTCACAATTGAAGACAGAGGCTAACGCTGTTTGGTGGCAGAAATTTAAATCTTTTTTATTACAACTTCCTGTTTCTTTTATATCAGAAAAAAAGGGGTTAGAACTATCTGTCCGTTACCAAACAGGACTTTATTCACCCTTCTCTCTCTTTCTATGAATATAATCATCTCCTTTTAATACAGTATTCAGGAGACCCTGAATTTCAATCACTGAATTTTCACAAAGTGAACACACCTGTGTAACCATCACAAAGATTCTTTTTAAAAGAAAGAAGGAAGGAAAGTAAAAGAACATTCCAGAAGCCTACTCCTGCCTTCTTTGTCACTCCCTTCCCAAGAGTGGTAACCATTATCCCCACTCTAACCTCATACATTAGTTTTGTCTGTTTTTGAGCCTCATATAAGTGGAATCATACAGCACATTATTTACTCTTTGACTTCACTCAGCATGTTTTTGAAAGTCATATCATTGTAGATAGTTGTGATTTTTCATTTAATTTTCATTGACATGCAGTATTCCATTATATGAATACACCAAGTTTATTTATTTGTTTTACTGTAGATGGACAATTGGATTGCTTTCAGATTTTGATAACTACAAAAAATTTATATGTCTTTTGGTGAATATGTACAATGAATACAGGTATTCTATTAGGTATGTAACTAGGAAGGGAGTTGGAATTTTCAAACTGGTGGTCCCAATTTATACTCTCTTCAGCAGTGAGCGAGAGTTCCATTGTTCCTTTTCTTTACTAACCAGCACTTCGTGGCTTTTTCATCGTGGTAGTCTGGGTTGTATAACAGCAGTATCATTTTATGGGTTTTTTTTAACATATAACAAAATTTAACCATGTTTAAGTGGTATAGTTCAGTTGTGTTAATATATATTCATATTGTTATCACTTGTCTTTTAGTTTAAATTTCCAGTAACATTTAAAATTGAGCATAGTCTTGTAAGTTGATTGACCATTTAAGTGTAAAGTGTCTGTTCAAGTGTTTTGTCCATTTTCTACTACTGGGTTTTATGTATTTTTCTTAATGACTTGTAGTTTTTAAATAAATTTGGGTACAAGTCCTTTGTCTCATGTGTGTTGCACGTATTTCGTCCTGCTCTGCGCTTTACCTTTGCACTTTTTAGATGATATCTGTTGATGAATAGAATTTCTTAATTTTAATATACTCCAATATATCTATCTTTATATTATATAATTAGTTCTTTTGACATTCTACTTAAGAAACCTGTGTCCACCCCAGTGTCCTGAAGCTATCTCTTACGTTTTCTTCTTAAATTTTTATTTTTACCTTTCACATTTAGATCTATAATCCATTTGATTTTTGTGTGTGGTGCTAGGTACAGGTAAGAAGTTTGGTGTTTTTTTTTAATGCGATACTCAGTTGGCCCAGCTCCATTTATTAAAATATGTATTTCCCTCTGTACTGGGTTGTTTTCCTTGTCATAAATTATATGACCACACACACACACATACACACATATATATGTATACATATATATGTATATATATAGGTTTTTTTCCCATCAAATCTTAACCTTCTGTTTTTTTTGTTATTCTTTAATGTTAACCTTGGTTATTTTTGGCCATTTGCATTTCCGTATAAGTGTTAGAGTCAACAATAGCTCAGTACATACAAACATTCCTAAAATGTAGTTTCCTCCGAAATGCCCAGAGCCTTTGAGCCTGGCTTGCTGGGCTGTTCTTACAATCTAATCACATCTTAAATTATTTTTTTCTTTCTTCACCTTTCTATCCCCAGTCACACTTCCTAATGGTGCCCAAACAAGTTAGCGTATTTTAAAAGATTCCAATTCATAATTCCCCTTTCTGCGTCATTTAGTATGGAGTTTCAGTTAAAACTTCAGCTTTAGAGTTTGGTGGGCAGGTCCTAATACAGCCTGAATTGCTGCAATGGTTTCTACATATAGCAAACAGTAACATTTATGTGCATTTATGTGCCGGACTTAACGTGTTTAGCATTTTATACGTAATCTCCTGTTATTTTATTTGAAACACTGGGAAATAAGTGGTCTTACCCCCTTTTCACATGAAAAAATATTGAGGCTTACAGTGAACTAGCTTACCCAAGCCTGCGTGGTTTGTACCTTGCAGGCACAGGGCTTGAACCTAGGCATGTCTGACACTATGTGATATGCCGACTTTAGGAGTAATGCCCAGCCTCCTTGCTATTATCCCTAAGACTGTGTTCTCTAAAATGTCTTGTTTCTGTTTTCTACCGAACTCCACCCTGCATTGTCATTGCTACTTACTGTTAGTCCAAGTCCATTCTGGTATCAGCCCACTCTTCCAGTTGTACTTACTTATAATGTAGGCCCATTAGATTGCTCATTTTTGGAAAATACTATCACCATGGAAGTTGATGCCACAAATTCTCTTTGTAAAGTAATTTTTCAAATGAAAATTAAACTCCAGTTCTTTCCATATTCATTTATCTATTACAGTAGCTAATGTGTCACCTTAACCTTGGGGACACTTTTCGCCTTTGGAATCTGAAAGAAAAAGGTATCTAAGATAGAGCAAGCTATGGGCTCTAATGCTGAAAATTAAACTGGCAGAGAACAGCAGCCATCTGATCTTGACCACTATAACCTTGAGAAAGCATTAAGAGGATCCCAGTAGGCTTTTCATATCTGTTTGCAGACTCTTCATGTAGCCCTACTGCTTTGATTTAGCCCTAAATAAGACAAGTTGGTATATTAAATTTATATAATTTCTTGCCATTGTGTGAAGTAAAGGGATTTTTTAATAAAGAGATACATTCATTTATTGACAGTTTTCTAGAAAAACCTTCCCTTAAATACTGGGAACTACGAAGAGAGATAGTTGGGCAAATAAGAGCAAATATGAAAGAAATAAGGCAAATTGAGACACAAAACTTCAAGAAGACATTAATGGGTCTTCAGATCCTAGTGTTAGCCCTGAGAAAGGTTAACACTTTAAGTTCTTAATTATGGAATATTTTAACATGTAGAAAAGCCAGAATAGTAATGTTACCTGTGTAGCTATCACTCAAAATGATAGCATTTCTTTGCATAAAAACCCCAATTGTTACAGAAAAGCCTGATTTATTCTCGGAATTTTATAGTGTATTGTTTGCCCAAGTAATATTATGAAAAATATTTCTCTTTTCATTTGATCTGTATCCTTAGACTCTAATATTAGTTTTTTAGTAAGGAAATATAAAGAATGAGTCTCTATTTTTTGATATTTTGCTCAGCTCTTTTAATATAACATGGATCTGAATCGTAGACTCAAAATATAAAGCCAGGCTGAGCCACAGATTACCCCACCGACCAGTCATTTTACAGATTACATCTTGTGGCATTAGAGACTCGCCCAAGACCACACAGCTGGTAAGTGATAGGACTGGGCTATCGTGCTCCCTCATTTTTGTTGTGGGGCTATTTACTGGGCCCAAAAGTTTGTTTGCTTTTTTCTGTAAGATGGCTGCAGTAGTGCTTAGCTGTCTTTAACTTCATTTGAAACAATTTTGTTAGATCGTATTGTGGTAGCTGTCATATTTGTGCATTAAAAAAAAAAACACACATCAAAATTGGTGAATTTTTGTGTAGCCATTTTAATATTAAAGATGGAAGAAAATAAGCAACATTTTTGCCATATTATGCTTTATTATTTCAAGAAGGGTAAAAATGCAACTGAAAAGCAAAACAAAACAAAACAACAACAACTCCGCAGTGTATGGAGAAGGTGCTGTGACTGATTGAACATATCAAAAGTAGTTTGCGAAGTTTCGTGCTGGAGATTTTCTCTGGATGATGCTCCATGGTCAGGTAGACCAGTCAAAGTTGATAGCAATCAAATTGAGACATTAATTGAGAACAATCAACATTATACCTTGCAAGAAATAGCCAACATACTCCAAATATCCAGATCAATCATGTTATTGGTGAAAATGAAAAATGTGTCTTTTATTTTACAGAAAAGTCTAAATGAAGTTTTTGGCCAACCCAATACATGGGTGTTCATTATAACAGAACTTTTTATAGTGGTTTGTTTCCAAAGCATCGAATTCAGTATGTGTTCCTTAAACAAAATAGAGACAGAGTAACTTCAGAAACATTTGACAGAAAAATTTCGTAGGGGAACAATTGCTACCCTTGAGTTTCATATTTATAGTGCTTCATGTGAGCTTAATCCACACCCAGATAAAGTAAAAAGGTTAGTTAGTAAACCAGGAAATATGTTTCTAGAAACCACTTCATGCCTTACGAAAGCCAGGTTCTGCAAAGAAAGAATGTAATTTCTATTTGTAAATCAAGTTCATTATGGAAGTAACTGTCTTCCTGATTTTCTATCTTTGTTCTTTTCATCCTCACACAAGGATGTGGGGTTTTTTTATTTTTTTATTTTTTTTTAGTGAGTTTAGAGAGGGGAGGAGGGAGAGAGAGGTGAAGGGGGAGAAAGAAAGAGAGAAAGAAACATCAGTGTGAGAGAGGAACATCGACTGTTTGCCTCCCGTACATGCCCAGGCTTGGGATCAAACCCACAACCTACATATGTGCCCTGACTAGGTATCGAACCCACAGCCTTTTTGGTGTATGGGCCAATGCTCCAACCAACTGAGCCACCCAGCCAGGGCCTCATTTTTTTTTATCCCACCTTAATTTCCAATAAATACACACACATAAGTTCCCTGGTGAGATTTGGTCCAATTCTAAAAAAGAAAATTATTTTGTGGCCCTCAAGATTCAGTCTTTCCTCAGAATCACCAAAAATCTGTAGTCTCTGGCTCAGGGAACCCCATAAAAGTAGTGCCTATGTGAGGGAAATGTAAATAGCCTTCAGACAAAAATCACAAGTTGATAGTTTTTCTGCTAGTTTTTGAGGGAAAGGAGGGTGGACGCTATGACAGCTGGAGCTTTAGTCCGGGTATCAGCCCCAGCTATGTCTTTGCTGATCACCGAAACCAACTAGAGTCTGAAGGAAGCAAATGTGCTCTGTGTCCTGCAGGACGCTAGGCCTTTGGTCGGAACCAGTAACACATTAAGAGTCTTATTACCATTCTAATTAATGTCCTTACTGTCCTTCCTTCAATAAACTTAAACTTTTTGGCAATATGTTTTTGCTCTGACAGATAGAAAGTGAAAAAAATTGATGTTCAAATGTTTTTTATTCCATATTGTAGAATATTTTGAGGTCTGTCTTTTGCTCTTTTCTGTCCTTTCCAATTGTTAAATGTCAACCATCATTCCTTTTGGAAGTTCAGTTTTAATTTGATTTTTTAATTGAATTTATTGGGGTGACATCAGTTCTCAAAACCATACAGTTTCAAAGTGTACAGTCAGTTTTACTTTGATTCTTCAATTTTGCATGGTAATATTTACATATTTTATGACTGCATACAAGTATTGAAAGTCATCTTAAGAAAACAGTGGATTAAAGGTTACCAAGTTAAAGTGCTTAGGCAAAGCGTCAGTGTAGTGATGATACCAATCCCTGATGAGAGAAGACGACCCCAGTGATGTTTACACTACGAGGCGGTTTACCACTGCACTTCCAAAAAGCGATATCCACTCCTGACGTTAGTTTGAATTAAAAGTTTAGTTTACCAGTTTTTGAGCTGCTGTTACCTAGATATAAAAGGCTTATGTCATAATCTCTGCCTTCAGAGTTTAAAAGTAAAAGATTCTGGGCATAAAATTACTGTAAAAGCAAAGAAGATTGTGTTTAGTAAAGTGTTAAGCTAATTATGATCAGCAACTATATACATTACAGTTCTTTCTAGTTAAAAGCATAATGACAGCTAATGCCCTTACTGTGTGCCAGGTACTCTGCCAAATGCCCTAACATCTGTTGTCTTATTTTTATCCTAACATTAACCCTTCTAGGTAAGTACTATAAGGATCATCATTTTACAGTAAAGAAATTGAGGCACAGAGAGGGTAAATAACTCAGCCGAGATTATACATCAAGTAAATGATAGAGCTGGGATAGAGTCAGTTCCAAATTACGGCGTTATTTTTTTATGTTATTTTATTACACCAATATAACGCCTTCAGAAGGGCATTTGAGCTGTCTTCAGTTTGGTGATTGTGGTCTTGGTGCTCGTATAAACCTCTTCTGACTGTAGAAGATGTGTTTATTCATCTACGCAAAGTGGTCATACGGGTCTTCTGCATTCAGTGTTAGTCATTGACATGGTGCTGTATTGTCATTAAAAAGAAGAAGGGCTGGAACTTCCTTTTAGAAAAAATGTACACTTTTTGTAACAACTGCATTTTAAGATTTTGTCTGAACACAACTAACTGATGTGAATCTTAGCAAGTTATTTTGATCACTTCTGCCAAAAAAATAGACATTGCTTCCAAACTAAGCTTTTTCCTGGATAAATTAAGAAAACAATTACCTAGCTATTCCAGAGAGAAATGTCTTTAGTCCCTTGATGCTCCAAGGGTTATTAAAGTTTTACCTGCAGATAACCAAGACTTCCAAAAGTTACAAGTCATTTACTTCGCTCGCTGCAGCTGAGAGGCCTGTGCTGCTGCCGTGTAGGGTTATTTCTTGCTGCGTTTAACAAACATTAACAAGCACAGGGAAAGAGTTGCATTTCTTCTAGAAAGCTAAGTTGGCTTCCTGAGATCCTGTCCCCAAAACTTTGCATTTTCCTAATCCAGGTTTTAGATACAGTTCCTCAAAGGCTTTCTTCAGGAACAAGTTTTACCAAGTTACTGAGACCTTTTTTATTAGACACAAAAATGTAAGGATTAGAGCACAAAAAGGAGATGGGTAGTCTTTCCTCTTTATTTAAAACTGACGATATTTCCCCCATGTACTTCTTAATTGTGCTTTAAGAGTGTCTCGTGTGTTTTCCTCTGGCAGCTAATGCCTCCATCATTTCATGTTATTTGTGGGAGAACTTTCTGATGCTAAGATAAAGGGAGGCTGTGAGGGGAAAGTCAGGGAGAAGACTTAAACTTTCTCCATCATAGAAATTTTATTCTGGTGATACTAACATTATTTAATATTTGGACGAGCAACCTCCATCTGAGGAAGCTTACAGAAAGAGCAACCAGATTCCAGACAATTAAGCTTTATTACTCCGCCTGAAACATTAAGTAGTGGTTTAGGAAAATACTTCTTCATCTCCTCTCCCTTTTGATGTTTATCGTTTATTGTGTAGGAGAGGACCTGTTTATCCAGCAGGCATATTGTTTTTCTCTGAGCAGGTGAGCTTGGTAATGCTAGGTGTGTTTTGCATTTGGTTGTATTTATTCTTTCCCCCTCCTCTCTCTCCACCTCACCCCTACTACCCCCATCTCTTGCCTAGCCCCTCATCTCTCTCCCCTTTGCCATCTCTCCCTACTCCCACTTACCCTTCCCATCTCTTTCCCATCTCTCTCCCACCCATGTCCCACCCCAGTCCCCACTCTCTCCTTCGCCCCACCCTCAGTCACTTTCCTCATTTCTTTCCCTTCTCTATTCTCCTCTTCTCCCTGCTTTCCTTCCCCTTCTTCCCCCTCTTCCTCTTAGGCCTCCCTTTCTTCCTTTTCTCCTCTCTTCTTTCTCTTCTTCCTCCTCTTCTCTCCCTCCTTTCCATAGTTGCAATCACCTGTAACCCTATATCCTCCAGGATCAGATCTTGACTTCTCTAAAGTGTTCAGCAAAGGAGATGACTTTTGCCGGCTATGATTATTTTGATGCTATAGACAAAGAATCCTGTAGATGACACAGAAACACCCTCCCCACCATACATCAAATTCTTGACTGATTTTTTAAAGACCAGAAAGATACATACCTAGCAACATATGAACATTGTTTGTTGATGGTGGAAATTATGGGCAATTTTTATGTTCTTTGTGAACATGTGTTTTTCATATTTTCTAAAGTGTGTCTGTTATAAAATGCTATTTTTTAAAAAATCATTTGATCTTTCCAAGCCTGACCCCAGTAGATCCTTATTTAATGAAAGTAAAAACAGAACAAAATGAGGAATAAGATTTGATCCTCCAGTGAATATGAATTTGGTTTGCCATTTTGATATTCAGTTTTCCAAATTCTTTCAACTTTCAAAATGGCGGCCCCTTGGACTTCAGCTCTTGGTGCTCTCACAGCACATGAAGGATGCTAAATTAAACAGTCTCACATGTCAGGCTTAAACTCTACGACCTGCAAGACTTTTGCTGCCTTTCTCTGTCCTCATCCAAATTTAGTTCATGTTTTGTTTTTTGTAATCTTTCTATACTATGAGGGTGGTCAGTGTGACAGACTTGGCAATTTGTATATAGATTTGTTTTCAGCCCTGTTAATCAGCTTCCGGGGTAGAGGGGACTGGCCTTGGTGAGCAGCTGTGCTATTACTGCTATACCTCATTGTTACACTTTGTTGTCCTTGATACTGTTAGTTATAAAAGGGCATAAAATTCATGCCACCCTAGGCCATGATACAAACTCTTCCACAGTTAAATGTTAAAATTCCAAGTTCAGGTTAAAGTTGACCAAAAGAAGAACTCCCAGACTCTTCCCTTCTCATTTGGGTAGGTTAGGTGTGGAAGATGACGTGTTCTAGAGAAAGTTAAGAGTTTCCTAGCTGTGGGCTCCTTAGTTCAGAAGGGGTTAAATGATGTAGTTAGTGAATGGTTTTCTAGCTGCAGGGGTTTCTGAAAAGAGATCTAGGAATTCTGTAGTTAATTGAATTCTTCAGGCATGAACTTATGGTCATTGAAAAATTTAAGTGAGTGAATTTTTCTTGCTTTGCTACTAGGTATAGTTCATATAGTATCCTAGAAGTCCAGATTCTTTTTAAAAGATTTTATGCCTGTTTATGTTGCTTGGACATTTTATATGATAAACATGATATTTTAAAAGATTTTACATAATATATTTGTCCCCTTACTTTTCTCTTCTCCCTGTGCTTTTTTTTTCCCCTTCTTTCCTCACTTCCCCAAATCTGCATCTCTGAGCATTTCCCCATTTTTCCCCATCTTGTGAGCCAAGTTTTAACAGTACATAGAAAGTTAACTGCCTGGAGTCTTTTAAATATAAGTAACACGCAACCAGTAATAAGCTGTTGGTTGTTTTTTGCTGCCTGCAAAGAAACATAAACACAGTGCTCATTTCTGGCAGGTTTTTACTGTCAGAGTTTCTCCTATTATATTTATCTTACAATTTGCCAGGGGGTGAAGTTATTAAGTTTTAGCAGCAGCCATCGATCAAGTTCACAAGTTAACACGATAAAGGCTCTGTGCCGCTCCGATCCGGGGAAATGATGATCCTCACTCGGTAATTAACTAAATGAGAAAGTTAAATCTTACTTGAGAGCTGGGAGAGATGAAAGAGAGGTGTTTGTCAGTTTCTCAGTGGAAATTAGAAGCAGTTTTCTGCAATTCCCTAAGCTGCTGCTCTGTCATATTTTACATAAGCACTGGGAAAACGTCTTGTAATTAGTGCTGTCATGGAGGATTTTTTTTTTGCTGAAGGATGTTGGAATAATTCATTAGATTATCAAGAAAGGCTTGTGTCCTGAAATGATTAGCACAGTGAAATTTAAACCATTAACGATAACAAGTTTAGAGCTTGCTGCAGTGCAGAGGCACCCGGGGTATGTCTGTGCCTATTTCAATCATTTCTTATAATTAAACATTATGTCCTCCCCCACCCCCCATTACTAAGACCCATCCAAAAATCCTTTTAAGGTGGCACTGTCTACATCAGTGGGTTTACCAGCCTTGGAGGTGTATGTAGTTAGTAGCTACAATAATGCAGCAGTAAATTAAACTGCTGCGAGTTTCTTGGTTTAGAACAAAAGAACCTATCACTCTGGAAGCTATCAAATTGCATGAGGCAACCCACTACAGAAACAAGAGTCCCTGTTTGAAACCAAAAAAATGCTGTGACAATCCTATCCCTTTAACTACCTTAAAAATCCAGAGAATCAAAATGGCTTGGCTTGGCTTTTGGTGAATTTTTTACATGGCTTTTTCTATAATAAGTAAATCGAAAAAAAGATGAGCAAATATCCAGTCTTCAAATAATCATTTATGCTGGTACATTTGTGAATTCATTTCTTAGTGAATTTTATTTAAAAGAATTGAAGTGATTGCAAGCTTCACTTTTCTTGTTGGTTATTAGAAACCAGTCAGATTCATAATGTGAACTTTACTTCTGCTGACAAATCTGCCCCTTCCTGTCTTCCTTGTTCACTAATCAGATCTGACATATTTATGAGCTCACCTAATACGTAATCATATTTGGTAGAAGCTGTTAAAATATTAATGCAATAAATCCCACTGTGAAATGTGATGTTTACTCCTGTTGAAATGTATGTCCCGTTCTGCATGTACAGCCACCATTTTCTTTTCATATGCACTCTCACCCCCAAAAGGTAATGGACTTCCTTGCTCGCTGGAAGTTTTCAAGGTTTTTTAAGACCTGAAAACTGGAATGTTGCAAGTTATGTCCCACTTCTGAGCGCTCATCACGTTGTATTGTGCATGTTCAATTTATGGCTACAGTCTTTTGTTTCTCTTGAAATCTTCTTGTTAAAAGATCCCCAAGTGCCAGTGGGCTCTATCGCTTCTGGGTTCCTTTTCTTTTGTCCCCTGGCCTTTTGGAAATTCAAGAGCTGTCCTGCACCTGTCTGCTATCACCACCTCCATCACTAGGTGTGCTTGCTTCTTTCTTTCAGTCCTAATTAAAATGTAGACCATACCATTTCCTCCTAATTCAACTAAGACAATGTTGACTTCTTTAAGGAGATATTACTACAAAGAAATCAAGGAAAAATTAAAAAGAACTTTAAAAAGAATATAAAAATCAGTGTTTTTATATTCTTATTAAACTGAAGCCTGGCAACAGCCAATAGAAAGTATAGTATAGACCTTTTAAAAGTCCTCCCTTCCCCCTTGAAACTCTCAAATGGTTTGCCTCGTTTCTCCTGGCCACAGGAGCAAGAACCCTGCTTCCATCCCCATTCAGGTTAATGTACCGGATTGATATTTGAAGAATCAGCTGCAGTAAGAAGTAAATTGTTACACTGAAATAAATGTGTATTATAGCCCAGGCTTATAATTCTCAACAGGCCCTCTGTCTTCCTTCCTCTTTTGTGAGGGTAAAATACCTTTCTTCTAAGCATTTCCTAATCTCCCTTTTCCAGTTTTAGGCATGCTCATCACTTGCTGGATTATTTTATCAGCCTTCTGGTTGGTCTTCCTTCCTCTCCTTGAGAGGATCACAACTTTGCTCTTGTCATCCTCTTCCCACTTCCCCAGCACACCCACCACCACCACCACCGCTCTCTGTGTGGCAGCTAGTGTAAATATTTCTAAAGCATAAATTAGATTATGTCACATTTGACTATGTCACAACCTCAGGTGCTCTTCTTTACACTTAGGATGAAATCCATGCCCCTTACTGAGGCCCAGAAGGCCTTACGTGATCTGGCCCCAGGCCACGTCACTACCCTCATCCCCCACCACTGTCCACCTCATTCACTCTGCCCCAGGTACATGAGCCTTCTTCCTTTCCTTCATTCGAATGCCTTTGACTTGCTCTTTCCTCTGTCTGAAAGGCCTTCCCCCAAATCTTTAGAAGACTGACTCTCATCATTTAGATCTCAAATCATTAGTTACTTCTTTCAGCATCTTTTCGTGACCACCTCAGTTAAAGAGGGCCGTATTACTCCTACTTTATGTTACCTTAGTTTTCTTCACAATACTTATTGGTTTCTGGAATTGACATATTTATTATATGTTCTCCCTCTACTCTTCCCCAGAAAAGGTAAAGAAACTTTGTGTGCCTGTTCACCACAGTTTCCCTAGCACCTAGAAAAGTTCCTAGCACAGAGTAGCCACTCAATAAAAGGTTGCTGGTTGCTTGATAACTCTAAAGATCCAGCCTTAATCAAAATCCGTGTCCTGTGCCTCCTAGGCTTTAGCCTTATCCCCAACACAATCCTTGCCCATTTTACTCTTACATTCATTCATCATCTCAATCATTATATCCCTTTTCCCCTACCGTGGGTTTCAATGCCAGTCTTCCTTCCAAGTCTTTCTTAAAGCCAAACAGAATCCGTAAATATCATTTGCATCTCTCTAGTTATAAACATTACTTTTCACCTAGGCCTTGGTCCCCTAATTCCAAGTGGTGTCCTATGTCAGAAACATTTTCTTTCTTTACCCACCACACCCTTTCTTAGTGGTTAAATAAAGCCAGGTTTGCATGCAGACTAGAAACATCCGTCATTTCACCATCCAGTCTAGCCAGTCCATGGTGTATCTTCCAGCCTATGCAGTTAACAAAGTCAGCACACTTCCTATTACAGTGGTGTGTTGGTTGGACTAGTTAATGTCTGCCAGTGTGTATTTTTCCCTTCTGGCCCTGGCGGCAGCTTCAGAGAAATTCATGGTAGTTTTGAAAGTGATGCATGTAATATATTTTTAGGGGTGGGGGGAATGTTAGCCCTTAGCCTTTGAGGATAAGCTGTGGACAGTCGTATAAATACTTAAGTTCTTTCATTTTGTGTGCTTGTCACCTGGCAGCTTCTCTCTTCTTTCTTTTGGAGGTAACTGTTCATTGTAAACAGAAAAGCAGAAAAGGAGATGTGCAGGGCGGCAGAAAGTTAGTGTTACCATTAAACGGAGGCCGTTTGTCAGCTTTCCCGGACGTGTGAACAGTAGGGTTGAGTCGTCGGGCTTTTGTTGGGAAAGCCAAATCAATTCCATTGCCACCAGTAACCATTCCCTCTCTCCCATGCGCTGTAATATACAACCTTTTGGTTTTTTAATAATTGAACTTTTTCACTGTACTCTTGTGGATTTTTAAAGGTTCTCAAATTGAAATTATGTTACATTTACTGTAGAAATTAGTAGAAAAATCTGTATGGGAGAATAATAGAGGAAAAAGGGTTGATAACAAAAGCCTTTATCTCCAGAGTTCTCTATAAATGTAGTACCTGTTGCAAATGAAATTACTATTACACTGGCATTTATTCTTAGGAATACCTATCCTTAGAAGTCTTAAAAATCCATTTTATTAAGGTAACTTACATATAATAAAATGCACCCATTTTAAGTGTACAATTTGATGAATTTTGGCAAATGTGTACACCTATGTAACAAACTATAGAATATTGTCATTGCCCCAGAAACTTCCCTCCTGCTCTTATTCGGTCAGTCCCACCCCCACATTCAGCCCCGGGCTACCACTGATCTGTTTTTATCATTGCAAATTAGATTTGTTGTTCCTAGAGTTTCATATAAATAGAATCATAAAGTATGTACTCTTTTGTGCCTGGCTTCTTTTGTTCAGCATGTTTTTGAGATTTTTCCTTATCATCTTGTGCCTCTGTGGCGCGTTCTTTTTATTAATGAGTACTCTTCCATTGTACAGATATATCACAATTTGTTTATCAGTTCAACTCTTGATGGGCATTGGGATTCTTTCAGTTTGGGACTACTGTGACTAAAGCAGCAGCTATGGATATTTGTGTACAGATTTTTGCTTGAAAATATGTTTTTGTGGGGGTGTGGTAAATACCTAGGAGTGGAGTTGCTGGGTCATGTGGTAAGTATCTGTCTCACTTTATAAGAAACTGTCAGCGGTTTTCTAAAGTGGTTGTACAATTAAACATTACTGCCGGCAGTGTATGAGAAACCCAGTTACTCCTCATTCTTGCCAACACTTGGTATGGTCAGTCTCTTTAAGTGTAGCCACTGTAGTAAGTATGTGGTGGTGGCTCATGATTTTAATTTGCGTTTTCCTAGTCACTAATGATGTTCATGTTTTCATTGGCCATCCCTGGGTCTTTTTTGTGTGTGAAATGTCTCTTCAAATTTTTGCCTATTTAAACAAAAAACATTATTTGTTTTATTGAGTTCTAAGAGTTCCTTATATATTCTCGATACCAGTCCTTTGTCAAATACATATATTGCAAATATTTTCTCCCTGGTCGTGATTTTTATTTTCTTACCTGTTTCTTTTGGAAACCAGGTTAAAATTTTGCTACATACTAACTTACCCATGAAATGTTTGCCTATCCTGATAACAACAAGATTTTCTCCTATATGTTCTTCCAGAAGTTCTGTATATAAAGCTAGAATCCACTTGATTGTATACAGTCTAAAGTAAAGAACAAGTTTGTTTTTTCTAAATGGATATCCAGTTGTTTCAGCATCATTTGTTGAAAAGGTTATCCTTTCCCTATTGAATTATCTTGATAACCTTTCTCAAAAACCTACTGACCATATGTGAGTCTGTTTGTGGACTCTCTGTTCTGCCCCGTTGACCTACATGTTTGTCCGTGCACTGTCTTGATTTTACTGTTGGCTTTACTCTAAGTCTTGAAATTCAGTAGTAGTTGTCCTTCATCTTTATTTTTATTTTTTAAGATTGTTTTGGCTAAAGTTTAGGTTCTTTGCATTTCCATACCTGCTGGGGTTTTGATTGATAGTGGGTTGATTCTATAGATCAGTTAGAAAGTGAACATCTTGGTAATATTGAGTCCAATTTGTGAATATAATTTAGCTCTACATTTATTTAAGTCTTTTAAAAATTCCCTTAGCAACATTTATAGTTTCAGTTTGCAGGTATTCCTGTAACAACATATGTTGTTAAATTTATTCCAAGTATCACATGGTTTTTTTAATGCTGCTGTCAATTGTGCAGGCAGACAGTTTTAAAAAGCATAGTGTTTACACAGACAATGGTGTGCTTGCCGGTGGGGGGGGAGTGGGGGAGGGTCTGGGGGGAATAAATGGTGATGGGGGGAGACTTGACTTGGGGTGGTGAACACACAATGCAGTGAACAGGTGATCGTTGTGGAATTGTGAAACCTGTATAATTTTGTTAACCAGTGGCACCCCAATAAATTCAATAAAAAGGAAAAAATTTTATATATATGTTTTTAATATAAATATACACACACACACCGTATTTTTTGGATGTTAAGATGCACCTAGGTTTTAGAGGAGGAAAATAGGAAAAAAAAGTTTTGAAGCAAAAAGTGTGGTAAAATATTTAATAACATAAACAACATAATATTTCACCAATGTAAATGTAAACAGAACTCAACAGCAGCATTAACAACCACTACCCTTCCAAATTTGGTGGGGGGTGCACCTTAGAGTCTGAAAAATACGGTATATGTAGTGGTTATCCTTGGGCGGTAGAGTGGGGTAGGGGGCTGTTGGTGACCTGAAACAAGGAGCACAAGGCAGAGATTGTGAAGTTTGTGGTAATTTGTTTCTTGATCTGGGTGCTGCCTACATGGGTGTGTTCACCTTGTGAACATTCTTCAAGCTGTACACTTAAAATTATGCACTTCTATGTATATTATACTTCAGTGAAAAGTATAATAGAAAAAATGTGTATTACATAGTGAGAAAGAAAGATTTTTTTTTAAAGAGGGAGACTCCAACTCCAACAGTATTTAAGTGTTAATAATATTAATCATATTATTGTGTGACAGGTAAGTTAAGCACACTTTTTCTTTAGATTGTTTTGTTTGATCTTCACAAAAACCCAGTGGACTGGATTGTATAATTATTCGTATTTTACAGAAGATGGAAACAGACTCAAAAAAAAAAAAATAAAACCCACTTGATTATGGTGTGTAATCTTTTTAATGTATTGCTGGATCCAGTTTGCTAATATTTTGTTGAGGATTTTAGCATCTACATTCATCAGGGAGATTGGCCTATAACTTTCTTTCTTTGTAGTGTCTTTATCTGGTTTGGAATTAGGATAATACTGGCCTCATAAAATGAGCTTGGGAATCTTGCCTCCTATTGAATTTTTTGGAATAGTTTAAGAAGGATTAGCGTTAGTTGTTCTTTGCATGTTTGGTAAAATACACCTGTAAAGCTATTCAGTCTAATACTTTTGTTTGTTGGGAGTTTTTTGATTACTGATTCAGTTTCACTGGTTGAAATCTGTCTGTCTGGATTCTCTGATTCTTCCTGATTAAGTTTTGTAAACCCTGTATGTTTCTAGGAATTTATCTATTTTGTCCAAATTATCTAATTTGTTGGCATATAGTTGTTTGTAATATTTTCTTACAATTCTTTGTGGGGTTTTTTTGGTGTCAGTTGTTACTCCTCCTCCTTAATTTCTGTTTTTATTTATTAGTTCCTCTCTCTTTTTTTCTTGATGGGTCTTTTAAAAGGTTTGTCAATCTTGTTTCTCCTTTCAGAGAACCAGACCTTGGTTTTATTGCTCTTCTGTGTTGCTTCTTTTTTTGGACTGGATTTCACTTATTTCTGCTCTGACTTTATTATTTCCCTTTTTCTCCTCATTTTGGGCTTTGTTTGTTGTTCCTTATACATAGTTCTTTTAAGTGTAAAGTTAGATTGTTTAGAGATTTTTCTTATTTATTGAAGTAGGCCTGTAGTCCTATGAATTTCCATATTAGAACTGCTTTTGCTATGTCCTGTAGATTTTGGGTTGTGTTCTCATTTTCATTTGTTTCAAGGTACCTTTTGATTTCTTCCTTGATCTCGTTGTTAACCTACTCATTGTTTAGTAACATGTTATTTAGCCTCCATGTCTTTGTGTGTTTTTCAGGTTTTTTCTTGTGATTGATTCCTGGTTTCATACCATTGTAGTTAGAGAAGATGCTCAATATGATTTCATTCTTCTTAAATTTATTGAGACTTGTTTTGTGTCCTAACATGTGGTCTTTCTAGCACAGTTCTGTGTGCACTTGTAGAGAATGTATAGGCTACTGCTTTGGGGTAAAACTCTGAAGATATCAATTAAGTCTTTCTGATCTAGTGTGTCATTTAAGGCTGCTGTTTCCTTGTTGATTTGTTGTCTGGAAGATCTACCATTAATGTCAACAGGTGTTAAAATCCCCAACTATGACTGCATTATTGTCTGTCTCTTTTATGTCCATCAAGATTTGCCTTACATAATCTCAGGGAGTCATCAGGGTGAGGCCAGCAGAGCTTTTCAGGCCCAAAGAGACTAAGATTTGGCTCTATGAAGGGACGGCTCTGCTCTGGTCGGGCACGCAAAGGAAAAATGGCCCCTGTCCTAGAGCCACACAACTCAGTCTGTCCCAGATTCTGCCAGGAGGAGGTGGAGCTCAGAAGGAATGGGTCACCAGGAGTTGGGAGGATGGGACTAGTGGATCTCCCATGAAGGATGGGGAGGTGTGGTCAGGCTTCAGGGAAGGTGGGTGGTGTGGCCCCTGCCCTAGACCCACACAATTCAGTTGATCCCAGATTTTGCCACAACCTTGGCAGGGCAAAGCCACTAGGAGTCTGGTGAGTGGGTCTGCCGGAAGCCAGGAAAATAGGGCCAGTGGATCTCCCATGAGGAGGAAGTGCCAGTGAGGTTCACGGGAAAGTGAGGGGAATGGCCCCAACCCCAAAGTCACATAACTCAGTCACTGACAGCCCCTGAGTCCTCCCAGAGCTCTACACCCCAGCCAAGGCAGCTAACTCCTCCACAAGATGTAAGCTCCGTACTGTGGGCAAGAGGGAGTCCAGAGGGTGGAGCTATTGCTTTGCCCCAGCCTGATGTCACATGGAGGGGAGTGCTCCACCCAAGAAGGGGGCCGTCTGTGTTACGTGAGAATGACTCTCCTCACACAACTCTAGTCCGGTCCTCCCTCCCTCTGCTGGAGCCCAGGGTGAATGGCTGTGAATGAAATCTTGTGGGTTGGCCCTTTAAGAGGGTGCCTGTGTTTCTAGCAGACAGAATCCTCACTGATTTTCACAGCTAGATGTTCTGTGGGTGCCTCTTCCAGGCTCTGGTGCTCTGAGCTGGAGGGTCGAGACGCCACGTGTCTCATGACCCACAGCTAAGATATCCCTCTGGAACCTCAGTGCCATGAGAGCAGAGCCAGCCTTTTTCACATCTCTGCCCTCCCCTCCAGTCTCAATTTGGCTTCTGTAAATCCTTGGTTATCAGCCTCTTCAGCTAGTCTTGGTCCTGGCCGGATAGCTCAGTTGGTTAGAGCATCTTCCAAATATGGCAAGGTGGTGGATTTGATCTTTGGTCAGGGCACATGCAAGACTCAACCAATGAGTGCATAAATAAGTGGAACAGCGAATCAGTGTTTCTCTCACTCTAAAAAAAGTCAGCATATTAAAAAATGACTAGCTAGTCTTCAATTGGTTATTCAAGATGATCTATAATTTAGTTGTAATTCCAGTTGGTCCACCTACTCTGCTGCCATCTCGGATTCTCCTTCCCCTTTTTTCTCTCATACTCCACATCCAGTTTATCAGCAAAGTCAGTTGGCTTTGCCTTCGAAACATACATTGAATCTCAATTATCTCTCACCATCTCTGCAGCTACCACTCTGGTGCAGATTGTTGTCTCTTCTGTGGACTATTATAAAGTGGTCTCTTAATTAGTTTCCTTATTTCCATTCAAGTTCTCTACAGTCCACTCTCCACACAGCAGTTATCCTTTTCAAAGGTGTCAGATCATGTCACTCTTAGGCTTTCACTCTAGGTGCTTCTTCATGTGACCTCTTCTTAGTTTCTCATCCTCCAGTTTTTCCTCTCCAGCAGGGAGCCTGAATTTCTTACATGGTGGCTCAAAGCTTTAAGGAGGAGTGAGTAGACGCTGTCTGGGCTCTGAAGTCCCAGAATGTCACTTTCTCTGTACATTTTGTTAGTCAAAGCCCAGATTCAAAGGTTAGGACAAACTCAGCCTCTTGATGGAAGAAACAGCATCTGTGTTCAGGGAGGAATGGAACGTTCAGAGCCCTCTGTGGGGACTAGCCACCACCACCTAAACGGCCTGCCCGGTCTGGCTTGGGCTACTTCTCCAACCTCAGTTCTCCTTGCTCCCTGGGCCCTCTTGTTCCTTGAACATGCCAGACAGACAGCCACCCAAGACCTTTGCTCTCAAAATTTCCATTTCCTAGACCATTCTTCCCCCATGTAATAAAATGTCTAGTTCCTTCTTTCCTTCATGTTTCAGTTCAAATATCACTTTAAGAACATTTTTTCTGACTCCTTAGACTTAAATAACTATATTAGTTTTGTTACTGTTTTTCCCCCCCACTTGCTGCATAACAAACTACCACAAACTTAGGAAGTTAAAACAACACCCATCCATTAGCTCATAGTTCTCTAGGTCGAAAGTCTGGCACAGCACGTCTGGGTCCTTGGCTCAGCGTATCACAAGGCTGAGATCAAGGGTTGGCCAGGCTGACTTCCCTTCTGGAGACTCAGGGGGAAATTTATCTTCTCAGCCTATTGTTGGTGGTGGAATTCAGTTCCTTGCCTTTGTACAATTGAAGCCCCCTTTTTCTTACTGGCTGTCAACTCCTAGAGGCAGACTGCATTCTTTGCCACGTGTTCTCCTTCCTCTTCTGCAACCAACTGGCAGAAACTGCTTTCAAAGAGCTTACTTGATTAGGTCAGATCCGCCAGAGTAATCCCTAACCTTAAGGTCAACTAATTTGGGACCTTAATTAAATCACAGCAGTACATACATGTTTGTTTTGAAAAACTGAGAGAAGATGTGTATACATCAGGAGCCAAGAGTCTTGGGACCATCTTACTATTTTGTGTGTCCCCTTATCCTGCTTTATTTTTCTTCCCAGCATTATAGACATTGTATTTTCTGTTTATTTGGTTATGTTTTAGCTTGCTGTACACACTAGAATATCAGTTACCCCAATGATAGAGACTGCTGTTTTTGTTCAGTGTTATATTCCCAGCACCTAGGATACTGTTTGACACGTTGTAAATGCTCAATTAATATTTATTAACTAAGCCAATTAATAAATGACTTTATAGCATATAATCTTTTTAATCCTCTCCCAAGGATGCATTTATTGATTTGAGAGAGAGGGGTCGGGGTAGAGAGAACTAAACATAGATGTGAGAGAGAAACATTAGTCAGTTGCCCACTAGACGTGTCCTGACTGGTGACCAAACCACAGCCGAGGTATGTGCGCTGACCAGGAATCAAATCTGTGACCTTCCGGTGCACAGAACAGTGCTCCAACCAACCAGGCCACCCTGGCCAAGGCTATAGCATATAATTTTGATGAGAGTAGAGACGGGATATTTTGGAAGGTAAGTGTAGATGAAACATATAAATGTTATTTAAGTTTTAGCTCCAAATTTAGCAGCATCTCAAATTATTCATTGGCCTTTCTTTGCATGGAGAATTTCTTATTTCACTATTAAAAAATAAGTTGTTGGTAATTGTATAAATGTCTAGTAACCGGTATATACAAGAAAAGGCAAATTAGCTTTTTTTGCTTGCGAATAATAACATGCTTTCACCTTTTGGTTTTCATCTGTACATCTGCAAATAATGTCTTCCTGTGAGCTTTTGGAAACGGGTGCCTAGTCATACAGCAGTATTCCACTTTACCAACTTACTGTGGTATTTTTATAGTTTTCCTTGTGATTGCTATTCACAAACATTGAATTACTAATAGAGTAACAGAGTGAGCTCCGTCATGTAGACATAACATAGCATGCAAGACCAGCAAATTCTGCATTTCCCGCATTTTCAGTCCTTACTGTTATATGTTTTTTTAATCCACCCCTTCTACAGACAAAACTTGCCAATGGCACTTCCAGTATGATTGTGCCCAAGCAGCGGAAGCTCTCGGCGAGCTATGAGAAGGAGAAGGAACTGTGTGTCAAATATTTTGAGCAGTGGTCAGAGTCCGATCAAGTGGAATTTGTGGAACATCTTATATCCCAAATGTGTCATTACCAACATGGGCACATAAACTCGTATCTTAAACCTATGCTGCAGAGGGATTTCATAACTGCTTTGCCAGGTATGTCTGCAGGTGTTTGTGAGCCATTAATTTGCCTGGAAGATATGACAATGGTAATGTTACTGGATGTTCAGCTCTACATCTCTGTTTTTAAAAGTCTTTATTGGCTTGATTTTTACAAACTGAGTCCTTTAATCGTACCTTCTTGGAGTATAAATAAAGAAAATCAAACTCTGGAAACAGAAACTCTTCTTTTCCCTATTTTCTCCCTTTTCACCCACACACCAGCCAAGTAACTCTTTTCTGGTTTGAGATGTGTATTAGTTTCAAGATATGTAATTTGTTATACTTGGCTTTGGATTTCTAAGGGAGTTTATCAGCAGAATATTTAAATTGTAGGAATGAACAAGAAACATTTTTGAGTATTTTAGAAAGGAGAGTTATCTCAGGATATAGATTCCAGGCTTTCCAGTCTCACTGTGCACGATGACCAAATAGCTATTGTAAACTCTGTGTGTGTGTACGAACGCACCAAAGTATCCATGTATGCACACACATACAAACCTAAAATACTTTGTTTTGGACGGTGCTGTGGTTGTGTTATTGAATGATGGTGATCTAGGACATGACGTAGGCTAAGTTTAAAATATAAAAATAAAATTTCCCAGAGCCCCACCATTCAAAGAGAACTACTGATGTGCTATTAATATTTTGGCACGTAGCCTTCTTGTTATTTCTAGGGGGGTGTGTGTGTGTGTGTGTGTGTGTGTTTCCTTCCAAAGCCGGGATCTTACATGTTTGTAACATTTTTTTCCTTAATATTTCTCTTAATGTATTTTCTAAGTATTCTTCAAAAATATTTTTATAGGATTATTTTATTTTTTAATTGTTTTTATTTAAATTATTTTATTGTTGTTCAATTACAGTTGTCTATATTTTCTCCCCACCCCTCCCACAACACCCTCCAAACCCACCTCCTTCCCTTGCTTCCACCCTCCCCCTTGGTTTTATCCATGTGTCCTTTATAGTAGTTCCTGAAACCCCACCCCCCTCCCCTATAGGATTATTTCTTTGTGATGGTTAAAGCACATATTTAATCTCTTTATTGAACATTAAAGTATTTTAAAATGTTTTCCCTATTACAAACAATTCATGGTGGACATTCTTATTTTTTCAGTAATCTTTTGGACATCCTAGGGAAAAATACCAGAAGTGGGATTCCTATATTTAAAAAATGATGAGAATTTTAAGGCTTTTATTACATGTGCCAAACTATCATCTAAGAAAAATATACCAACTGATACCTTCCCCAAAACTGCTTTTACCACTTTGCTTAATCTTTGCCAATTATAGCTTTTTTTAATTTGTTTTTCCAAATTGTGATTTAAATTGCCCTCTAAAACAAAAGAAATGCCTGCGTATAACTTAGAAATAACCATTTTAAAGCTGAGTTTGTATCTGTATCTTTTGTTAAATTGAATAGGATTCTGCCCCCTCTTCACTCATCGGATTTTGTTTCAGCCGCAGGCCATCAGTTCTCTTTGTCCAAACAACCTGTGTGTGCCTCACTGCTGTGCTCTGCCCCCTCACTGAGACACGTTGCTCTCTCAAGCATGTACCACCAAGAACTGAACAGGAATTGATTAGACCAGTGTAGCCCTTTGCCTAATAACTGATCCCTGGTGTGTATCTGCTGACCACTTTGTAAGATTAACTCATCAGTCTAATTCTTTATGTCCGTTTTAACTTATAAACCTACATCATCTGGCTACATTTAGTAAACCAAACTGCTTCAAAAAATGCCTGTAATCCATTAATGTAATGGGTTTGTTGGAAGTGTTAGGTGAAATTACTTCCAAAGACTTATTATAGGGACATTGTGAAAGATCAGGAGCAATTCGACGGCAGCCACGAAACACACAGGAATTGATTTTGGAAACTTCTGATGGTGTAGAAAGTTCAGTATAAAGATGCAGGAATTGTATCATCACTGTATTTTGCATGAAGAACTAATTATTATATCTTTAATTGGCTTATAATAATGTTCCTTTAATAAGAATGAGGTGATGGATGCCTCCATCTGCTTATGCTTAAATATGAACATGTGATGCCAGCCAAATAAGATTCATTTAATGCTTCCTTTTCTAGATCTGCTGGAAATGTGACTGATAGCCATACAATCTTTATAATTAGAATAATGTTTAAACACATTTGGATTGTTGTTAATGGCGTCCAAGTCTGTCTATACAATTCAGGGGAAAGGCAAAAATGAAGTGTGGTCTTTTCTGTTTATTAAGTTTGTGCCTGGGAGAGTCAGAGTTTGACTCTCTTCCTGCACTATTTAAGTCTTGAGCAAACCTTCGATATGTAACCCATAAAGAGAAATAACCTCGAATGTTTTTGCCTCATTTGTGAATTAGAACAGCAGCCAAAAGGTTTATTAGTGTGATCATCCTATTTTATAGGGTCTATTCCTTTGAGGCCTCAGTGCAGATTTGAGTGGTAGAGAATTTTAATTGGGAAGCCCATCTAGTTTACACAGCCCAAGATCTACTTGTCCACTGTTTTTTTTCCTGTACATCCTACAAAATAGATTGAAATTCTAACCAAGTTATCTGTGGGTCTGGGAAATTTTTTTTTTCATTTTTGGTCAACTGTCATTTAGGTTTTATAGCAGCAACTATTCTCAAATATAGTCTTTTTTTTTAAACATCTGAAATTAAACTCATCCTTGAACTTAAACATACCTCTCTGTCTTCCCTCTCGGGATGTTCCTATACCAATCTGTATTTCCTTCTTCTCTCCTTTCTGCATGCCCAAAATTCTATAACCCAGCACATTCTGACTTAGTGCCTCTCCCCCAGTACATTTAAAGGATATTTCTTTTACTGAACAGCTTTGGAACTGCAGCAGTAATAGAAACAGAATGAGAAATGGACCTAATATAGAGATTTGGGGGGGTCTGAATCACAGAGTTGGAGATGCCATCCATAGAACATCCCCTAGTGCTGAAATCCATACAGATAGATGTGAATTGTTTTCTGAAATCCTTTTTATTTTTAATGTCTTGGGGGGTTTGCTGGATGTTAGCTTTAACTTCCTTATCTAAAGGAAGACAGAAAATACTGTTCATTTCTGTAACCTTATGGAAAAATTATTGACACTCATTTGACCCAACTCTCTGTTTGAAAAGGAAACTGGACTGCGCTAGGAACAGCAATGTGCCTTCATAGAGTAAAAGCTGTCCTGCTTCAAAGAACCATTCGTAAAAAATCATTCACCACCTCTGTTCTCCTTTGCCTCCTCTCGCCACCAAAAGCTCGGGGTTTGGACCACATTGCTGAGAACATTCTGTCGTACCTGGATGCCAAATCTCTGTGTGCTGCTGAACTGGTGTGCAAGGAGTGGTACCGAGTGACATCTGACGGCATGCTATGGAAAAAGCTCATCGAGAGAATGGTCAGGACAGATTCTCTGTGGAGAGGCCTGGCAGAACGGAGAGGGTGGTGAGCCTTTTAACTTTCTTGCCATTCCAGAGCTTCGGGACCTGGCCACACAGTCATTGGAATATTGCTGAAAACCAGTGAGACCGTTTCTCATTTACTACAGTGATTTTGCTGGTTTATAGCAAAAAAATGTCAGAGTTGTTCATGTACTCGGCAGTTTTTCTTCTGACCAATCACACATAAATGACATAATAATGTGTTATACTGCTTTGCAAAAAATAATGAAAAACTGACCAGCCCTTCTATTGAAAGTATGTTCCGTTCTCTGGGCAGAAACAGTACCCTGAAAAAGGGCCGAGGGGCAATTTATAAGGCACATAGATGCCTTTGAATCACGAAGAAGCCACCAGACTCAGCTTTCCCCTAAACCTGTCCAGAACAAACAATTTTCTCCTTCACAAGATTCCTTGCCTTTAGCTCCTGCCTGTGGTGTTTTATCACCTTTGTAATCAAAATTATTTTTATGCCCAACTAGAATAAGAACTATAGCCATCAGAAGAGTGAAAAATGGAATTTGTTATAAATAATTGTTTCTTCATAAGACTCTTATATTTTCTCAAGATTTTACTGCTTAATCTTGAATTCCTTAAGGCATTATATAGTCAGCAGCCTGAGACTTCAACATTTTGTTGTTTTCTTACCAGAATGGTACCGTTTTATTCGAACTTCTGGAAGATGCCGTCTACATATAATTTTCACTCAGAGGATGCCACTAGAGTGCCGCTCTAAGAAAGCCAGGTGTAAATATTTCCATAAAACAAAGGCGGCATTCAGTGCTGTAGCCATCCGGTGCATACCGGCAGGCGGGGCGTGCTCAGTGTCACCCAGGCCGTTAGTCCCGTCGGCTGTTTGTCTCAGGTCACACAGATGACAAAACATCTCAGAGCGGAGGGCCAGCTCTCCCTAGCAATTTTCATTAAAATGTAGTTGGCTCCCTTCCTTTTTTTCATCTTTGAAATTAGTTAATATGTAATAAACAAAATGGCCTGTAAATATTATACCAAGTGCTGCAAGAGATTTCTGTCATTCTGGCTATTAGGAAGACTTTAAAATTTCTCTCAAATTTAATTAAAGAAAGCAAATGTCAGGCAGTTCTTTGGCTATTTAAAAATTGCATCAGTGAAAGTATTTTGTTATGTCTCCTTCCCAAATGTGTTTTTTTATCCTCATTTATTTCACGTTATAGAAAAATAGAAATCTTATCTTTCATAGCTTATTTCATATTTTGTAAATAAACTCTTATAGTAGGAAAAAGCAAAATAGTACATAGTTATATGGTATTCAAAGTCCATCATTTTGTTAAGCTTGCCAAGACCAGCCTTGCAAATAGAGCAGGCAGTCGCTTGCATGGGAAAATGTTAGTTAGGGCAGCTAGGAATGTTCCTCTACCCCTGGGGGGGAGAAAAGAAAAGAAACTCTCCTCCAAATAACTCTTGACCTGAAATTTCTGTTATAGAGATTCATTCCCATAGCTATAAAGGTTTTGTTCCCTGTTAAAATACATCTAGTTCCCATTTGGACTGTAAAGGACAGTGAACCTTTATCAGACACTGAGAGTTACAAAGTCTTTTTTGAAGATAGAACAGGAAATACATGGGCAGATTTTGGCAGATGTACGTGCAAATGCCGGAGATAAATACAGGCTTCACAATTCTGCTTACGGTTGACACTAAAGAGCAAGATCTGTTCTGTAAGCTGTAAGGGAGGAGGGGGGCAGATCATTGGAGAGGTGGCTTTTTGGCCTTTTGAAAGGGGTATGTAAAGGTATAGCAGAGAATTAATCCCGGATCCAGCTTTTTCACTCTTTCCCCTGTCTCTCCAACCACAGGAACCCACTCCTGCTCTTTGAGTATCTGTCAGGGTTCTGACTATATCCCTTTGTTTTGGCCATACTTACCATGTTAGCTTGATACAGCCCCATGAAATTACAAATATTTGTCTTTGGTACCCCATGAAGACCTCTTCCAGTATGCCTTTGACTTTCTGTGGCTGTTTCTATTTTTACATGTTGCCTTTCTTCCTGTGTTGGTATCCTCCTCCCACTTTTTAAAAAAATTTAGTCTATGATCAGTCTTTCATTTTATTCTTCAAGTTATCTTACTGAGCCTACTGTAGGCTCTTTCAGTAAAGTCTTTCTGTTACACCTTTCCCCAAATGCTGTCTTCGATAGTTCCATCCATTTCTTCCAATCAAAAATAAATAAATAAATACAGTTTTCTGATAAAGCTTTTGGTTTAACTTGTACTTTGCTGCTGTAATTTATATCTAGATGAATTTGACAGTCTGACTCTATGGCATGAATTCTGTCAGTTTCTCTCTTGAATAATACTGAATATGCTCTTTCTGCTCAGTAATGGTAACTCTTACAAGTATAATAAAAAGACAACCTGGGAAAAGTCCATTTTCTTAATCAGCAGATCACATTTGTGATAACACTCTGAGCTTAATATTTAGCGTTTATTGGGCACTCACACTGTCAGAGGCTCTAGGCATTTCATATAGCAGCGGTCTCTGTTGTCAAAGAACTTCCATCGTAAAAGGTTTTGACTTATAACATAGATAGACTGAGGAGCCAGTTTTGAATGCCTAGCCACCCTTTTTGGCAATCCCTTTGATTTGAAGAAATTCAGATACTTTAGCAGGTCATGGTAACTACAGTGCAGTAGAAAATGAGATCCGAGGTTGACATGATTTCTCTTTCCTTAGGTGTAGAGTTTCATTGCTTATGAAGAAAATCCTAGGGTGTCTGTGTAACCAGAGATTGAAAGGAGGACAGGAATCACTGAGGAATAGTGGGCATTGAGAGACAACAAGTGGTTAAGGTGTGGGATCTGAAGTCAGCCTTCAATTCACATCTCGGCTCTGCCCACTAGCTGTGTGACCTTGGCAGGTTACTCAACCCCCTGATATTTGATTTCTTTATCTGTACAATTAATTAATACAGTGATTTCTACATCGTTAAATGATGTTGGAGTTCAAATTATTAAAATTATTAACTAGATTTAGAATCTCTTCATTCAAAATCTATTGTTTGTCTGCAATGTGTTTCTAGAATAAGACTGTTTAGAGAAGAGTACCTTTAATCTAGAATGACTTCAGTGTATCTTGTTTAGCCCTTTTCTTTATGTTGGTATATCCTGTTGCTTGATCCTTTGTTCCTTTTTTAAAACTACTATTTTAGCTCCTCTTTTGCAGATTTTATTTTTAAGATTTTGTTTATTTATTTAGAGAGAGGGGAAGGGACCTGGCTGGGAATCGAACCAGCGACCTTTTGGTTAGCACATCAGCGTGCAATCCACTGAGCCACACCAGCCAGGGCTTCAATATAGATTTCTCTCTCTGTATTAACACATAAGTCAGAGCCAGCAGCTACCTTCCTGATAGGAAATTTCCTCAACTAATTTTCAAGGTGTATAATAGGAAGAGGGCAGGGGAGAAATGCTCCTGGAGACATCGAACAATTAATTATATTGTAATGGAGCTATAGAGGGAGGAGTGGATGACTGGCCCAGAGAAAACATGATTTCTCTGGTGCCAGGATTACACTCAGAGGCATTTCTGCCTATCTCCACTTTGCAAGGCACGGTGCCAGTGAGAACAGCAGTTAGTACACCCATAGTGGGGTTTACTAGCTTCCACACCGTGTTTGGTGGGTTCTTAACTTCAGGATAAGGAATTAAATTTTTTACCCAGCAGGAAGTGATTGCCATTTACTGATTTTTTTCGTAGCAAAGATCTAGCTTGGGATATGAGTATTCCAAAGATGTGCTGTCATAAGGAAGGAGATGCTAACAAATGTTGCTCACTGGAATCAAGGAAAGGCAGTAAAATGCATGTATGTACGTACATAGCCAGGAACACACCTGTGAAAGTCAATTTCATGCCTTAGACTTGACAGCACAGTGCTTTTAGGCATTTCTTTTCATCTTCTTCCATACCTGCTTCTGAACACTCCTGTGATCCCTTTGTTTTCTGTGCAAATGAACCGAATTGCTCTTTTTAAATCATAGCTACACTGGTTACCAGCCAGCAGCCTGGGTGCCTGAGTTGCCAACACACCTTAACCCACATAAATGAAAACAAAAAAGTATGCTCCATGACACAGGCATTCCTGCTGCCCATGATGCTAGGCTTCACTGACTGGCACAGCTTTCCTTGGTGAAGTAAGACAGTGGGGCATGCACCTAGTCCAACGAAAGGGGTTGCCATCACAAAGAAAATTCTCAAAAGATAAGGCCAATAAATCTGTCAGTCCAGAGGTCTGATAGACCAGCGGGTGAATTCTGAGTATTGTGTTTATCTACTGACATTATAATATTCCCGAAGACCTACCTGATCTGCACATCTTCTACACTGGAAATCACCATGTTTCACACAAAAAACAGATCGAGGTTGGCCCAGTTCCTTAGAGCCCAGAAAGTTACTCCTTGACGTGGGACTCCTGAAATTGGACTTGACATCACACCTCTCCAGGCTAGTTGAGGAGATGTATGGATGGTGACTGTGCAAATACTTTGAAAAAATAGGAAGCTGCTTGTGAATGAATAATAATATGATTTTTATTGGGATATATTTGTTGTTTTTTAGGGGACAATATTTATTCAAAAACAAACCTCCTGATGGGAATGCTCCTCCTAACTCTTTTTACAGAGCACTTTATCCTAAAATTATACAAGACATTGAGGTAAGAATCTATGTATATTTGGGTATTTACAAAATACTAGAGAGTCAACAACAATCTTCAGTAACAGCATTGTTACGGCAAACTTGGTTTAAGGTTTATGGATGTGGGTCAAAAAACAGTTTCTCGGTAAGAGAATAGAGTAAGTAAAATATAGTAAACCGCTAGGCAAAAATTTGTGTTTAAAAGTTGTTTACTAATAAATAGGTGAGAGAGAAAGACTACGATGTCTTCACATAACAGCAGTGAGACTGCTAAAGTTGTACTCTTAACCTGGTACTCAGATACCTTCTGCATTGAGCCTCCCTGGAAGTTCACTGGTGGAAATGGCCGCCACCTGGGTAGGAAGAGCCCTGAGCACATAGCCTCAGGTGGTTCACAGCTTGCCCTCCGTTGGTGAGCAGTCTCTTTCCACCAGGTTTATTATTTAATTGGATGAATTATATGCGGGAGAGTTCTAGGAAATAAATGTTTAATTACAAATGGGGAAAATGTTTTATAGAATTTTCAATAGTGGCTTTCTTATAACAAATTTTTAGTTTGCCTTAAGTTCTATATAGCCAGTAGAGTGAAGCCTTGAGCACTTATCATTGGTTGCCATGATCGACAGGTAAGAGTTTAGTTCTGGTCCTATCCTAATTACTGCCTCTTTCCCATTCCTTCTTCTCAGACAATAGAATCTAATTGGAGATGTGGAAGGCATAGTTTACAGAGAATCCACTGCCGAAGTGAGACAAGCAAAGGAGTTTACTGTTTACAGTATGATGATCAGAAGATAGTCAGCGGCCTTCGAGACAACACTATCAAGGTGAGTTTTCTTCAGTTGTGGGAAGGTAGCCGAAGAAGTGAGGGCGATCACATTCATAAAACTATCCAAAGCATAAATTCTAAGTACGATTTCCAGGAAGTAAGTTAGCATTTTAGATTGTTTCTAGTCCCAAAACCAAAATCATTTCCCTAAAGGACAGATACCTGCTTTCCCCAGGAGAGCATCCAAATAGATTGCTAAATTCTCCTCTTGAAGTGCACTGAATGGGCTATTACTCTTGGCCCTCACATAATTATAGGCTACCCCGTTCCTTAATGAAAAGGATAAAGTCTGCCTTAGTACTGAAGCCACATATATATAGGTGCTTAGCTATACTGAGAGAAAAGAATGCATTCCACACTACTCTGGGCTTTGATTCTTTTGGGGAATCAAACACATAATGGAGCCAGCAAGTCTCTGCAGCACCCCATTATCACAGTGATCAAAAGGATCTTGTTTGCCCTCCTAGATCTGGGATAAAAGCACGTTGGAATGCAAGCGAATTCTCACAGGCCACACGGGTTCTGTCCTGTGTCTCCAGTATGACGAGAGGGTGATCATAACTGGATCATCGGATTCCACGGTCAGGTAGAAAATTTCAAATGTTCCTGTGAACTCTGAAATACCAGATCCGCTCTGTTCTTTGTCATAGATAGTAACTCTGTATAGATCTGCATGAATGCAGTTCTGAAACTTCGTAACTAAAGAAGAGTAAACCATCAGCTCCCCCCATCATTGTGTCAATCTAGAACTAGAAAACTTGAACTAGGAATGCTTAAGGTAAGTTTACATATTTGTACAGTTAAGAAACTACACAGTCTATTTTAATTTGCGGGAATCATCCATTATAAAAACTTCGTAAACCTTGCATTCCTCACAAAAACCACTTCACAAGGGAACGACACGACAGGAAGGAGCCTTCCTTTCAGGTAGTTACAGCCGCAGTGCAGGCATGCGTTCTCTCTTTTAAAGCGTGTGTAGGTGAGCAGTGCTCTCTCTTCGCCAACCCCTCCCCTGCTGTCCCTGCAGTTTTTAATTGCAAGCTTCACTCAGGGAGGGGCCTTCAATTTCCAGAGGCATTAGTGATTTGATGACACAGCCATTATGCTGCTGGAGTCCAGTGCAGCTTGAGTTCTGGGTACCAGAAGCACTGCTGGAAACCTCGGTTAGGAATTTCGCCTTAAGCTAAAGGATTTAGCAAACATAATGCATCAAAAGTAACTTTTTTTTAAAATAGGAAAAAGCAGTTAACTGCATTGTTAGATTCTCTGAAGTTAAATGTTTACCATTCCCAGTTATCTTCTGTGAATAGAAAAGGCTGTTCTTGTTTCTTGTCTTGACTTAAAGGCATTGCAAACTCAGTACTTATCGTTATCGACATTTAGCATTTATTGGTGCATGTGGAGTGCCTCAAGCAAGCTGAAACAGTGTAAAGGCTACCATCGTATATAGGATAAAGGGAAAAATGATTTTCTGAAAAAGGGGGGTTAAGCTGGAAAAGGAAATAAAAATGTGTTATAAAAGTCAAAGTAAATACACAGAAATAGAGTAATCTAAGTCAAATACCGTATTTCATCACACAAAATTCTCAGGCTATCCAAGGGTCCCACGCTCTGCTGTGATGCCCATATTTACAGCGGATAGCTATTCTTGATCCCAACCCCCATTCAAAGCACAGAAGTAGGGTCTTAGACTTAGAGTCTAAGCAATTTTGGACCTTGACCTCTGTAGTGAAATCTAAGATCCAAGGTCATCAAACTCAAATTCATAGTACTAACTAAATCAGTCTGTTACAGAAGCTTCTTGGCCTATATCAGTTATAGTTCCTGAGGGCTAATGCTCCTTATTAATCAGATTCCCAGTTTGAAATGTATCTTATTAATGGCATCAGATTGAATGTCAGAAGCTTTATAATAATCTTGAGATCTGTGTCCAATTAGTAGGTGATGGTGGCTTCTACCTCATTCCTACGCCCACAACTTGCCCACGTTTCAAGCAGTGTGTCTTAAGCATTCCACATTGGCAGCATCCCATCTCCTTCCTTTTCCCACTTTCCCAATCCAGCCCTCTACCTACCACTACCTCATGGCCCACCCATACTCTGTACAACTTACAAGCTGCAGAAGAAGAGTAGGATGTAGTGCTATGAACGTGGAGCAGGAGGGATGGGAAGTGCGATGGTCAAATACCGGTCCTAGATTGTAGCATCAGTACCATCAAAATCTCAGATAGCCTTCTTAATGTTGTTTGTTCCAGAGTGTGGGATGTAAATACAGGTGAAATGCTAAACACATTGATTCATCACTGCGAAGCAGTTCTGCACTTGCGTTTCAATAATGGCATGATGGTGACCTGCTCCAAAGACCGTTCCATTGCTGTATGGGATATGGCCTCCCCAACTGACATCACCCTCCGGAGGGTGCTGGTTGGACACCGAGCTGCCGTCAATGTTGTAGACTTCGATGACAAGTACATTGTTTCTGCATCCGGAGATAGGACTATAAAGGTAAAAGACATTTGCGATAAGTCGCCAACTTAAGAATAGGGGAATCATGTGAAAACCTGATCAAGGGCTATTTAATATTTAATTCATATACTAGTCTATGTGTAAAAAGGCAATGAATGAGACAAGTTGTGTGACAATTTTTTTAAAGATTTTATTTATTTATTTTTAGTGAGAGGGGAAGGGAGGTAGAAAGAGAGGGAGAGAAACATCAGCGTGCAAGAGAAACATTGATCAGTTGCCTCTCACGTGCCCCCAGCTGGGGACCCGGCATGCAACACAGGCGTGTGCCCTGACCAGGAATCGAACCAGCAACCTTTTGGTTTGCAGGACAATGCCCAACCCACCGAGCTACACCAGTCAGGGCAAGTTGTGTGACAATTTTGGTTATGTATTTTATTACTATAAATCAGCAATTTTCAGCCCATGTGCCACAAGAATTTTTAAAACATGCAATACCTGACTAATCAGGGGCACTAACCTCTTCCCTTAGATGATCAAATTAAAAAATGACAATAGCCAACACAACAATAGCCACCTGGTATGAATGAACAAAAATTACACCTATTTTTTGTCAGATCATCAAAAATATTTTTTCTTGGGTGCTGCAGAATTTTATTAACCAGTTTGTGGTCCGTGAGATGAGAAAGGCTGACACCTGGTGAATGGTGTGTGTGAAAAAAGCAGGGGTAAATTTAGGTTCAAGACAATGTGTCTCTAAGACCAGAATAACACGGTGAGTAATTGATTACCTGAGAGTAATCAATTTGAGGAATCCTCATGTGATAGCAGCGAGCTCCAAATTCCCTATTTTACCATGAATTGAACTTGTCATTTGTTCAGTTTGGTTTGAGAGGTTGACTTCATTCAGTCCTATTTTTTGCTTCTCCAAGACTCCACTAGCCATATGTTTAACTAGTGAAAGCATCAAATCAATTGCCAAATGCCATTTTCCGTCTCAGGTGTGGAACACAAGTACCTGTGAATTTGTACGGACCTTAAATGGACACAAACGTGGCATCGCCTGTTTGCAGTACAGAGACAGGCTGGTCGTTAGTGGCTCATCTGACAACACTATCAGGTGAGCAGCAGGTGCCCTTGCGCAGGAGGGATTGATATCATCCTGCCATTCATTGTTTGTGCACAGTTCAAATGAATCTTCAACTGTGTTATGTTTATAATAAAATGTTTTTCCTTTCTGTAGCTTCTTGCAGGTCAAAAGTTTGCCCTAAGCAGGCAAGCAGCACAGCAAAGCTTTTTGTTGATGTATTAACTTCCTGCTATAGTTTTATCACCAGATAGACCTATTTGAAAGGTACTGCTTGAATGAGGAAGTGGGCAAGAGAGATAAGTAGATTGAGGTTGAAAGCCCTTCTCTTTAAATTTCACCTGTCTACCATTGGAAAATGCTAACAAATAGCTAAAGGCATTTCTCTCTGCCACTGGTTTAAAAAAAAAAGGAACAGGATTTGTTTTCCTACTAGAAATTGTGCATTTTGTTTTCTTAGCATCATGTAATTGGCCAGGGAGTTACCAGTCTTTGAAATTATAAAGAATCCACAAATTGAAGTATTTTTGGTGTTTTCTCTTCACAAAGATGGATGACACAGATATGAATTGTATTTGGATGATTTATCAACCCTCTCTGTTCCTTCAAAGAAGTACTAAGAGGATGAAAAGCCCATTTAAAAAAAAAAAAAAAAAAACAGATAGAGCTATTATTGTAGCCAAGGAGATTATCATTCCTAGAAATCATTTGGATCGGTCTGAAAGCATGTAGTTTTTGTGTATTAGTATATAAAAGTCACTGAGAACCTACTTTTACTACCATTGTATGAGAAAGACTGTCCTGGACAGCAAGTGAAAGCAGAGAGTGTCCTCAGTGAAAGAGACGGCCGTGCTTGGTGAGGGCAGGGCGCGCTGACATTCTTCGCCTCGTTCTTACGGTGATTTCAGGAAGCATTACTTGTCTTAGCTGGCCATTTTCTTCACAGGCAACTATGTGCATTGAATTCATTCTTTTCATGCCTTGGAGACCCTGGTTACAGAATTACATAAAATACTGCGCTTTGAAAATATATACTGTGTTTGAACTTAAATCATACGTATTTCTACCTGACTTAAATGGCATAAAGGAAATAAATTACATTGGAAGCAGTACATTTTTATGTGGGTCCTGATTTATTTTATTTTTGTGGATTTTTTTTAAAACATTGAAGAACATTATTTTAACATCCCAAGCTTTAGAAAGAATAAATGAAAATTCACCTGACTCAATTTTCTTTTCCAGATTATGGGACATAGAATGTGGTGCATGTTTACGAGTATTAGAAGGCCACGAGGAGTTGGTGCGCTGTATTCGGTTTGATAACAAGAGGATAGTTAGTGGGGCCTACGATGGGTGAGTTTGCATCGGCATCCGCACCCTCCCGCCTCAGGATGTTAAATGTAGCTGTTCCTTGTCTCTAAAAGATTGTAGGTGGGCCCGCTACGGTGGCTCTGGTGTCTGATCTCTGTGTGCACCTCTCCTTTGTTGACTCTTTTCCAAAATATTCTTCCCAGTTATTTAATTGCACTTGTTTGCTCATGATTTTTATTGGTATTTGGGGTTTAGGTTATATATTTTTCTGTTTTTCCCTATATTACAAAGAACTGGACAAATACGGTATAACAGAATATGCGTATAAAATAGTGACTTACTAATAAAACATAGGATGGTGATATCAATAGGGCTTAGTGTGGTAGAACCTTAAATTTTGATATCTTTGAATGATTCCAGAAAGTACAGCTCCCTTTACTTCTAGCATTTCAGTTATAATAAGTTCAGTAATCTTTATTTTATTCCATCTAATTTCCAGTGAGTATAGAATCCATTCATGTTGTGGATAGATCCCATGTCTAGCAATGCCGAGCACATAGTAAATTCTTACAAAAGTGTATTTGCTTATGAAGACCCCTTTATCATTTCATCTTGTCAAGGTACCTGATTTGGGGGAGTAGAAAGCTACAGTCACATATTGGCAGCTTTTTAAATATCAGAAACTAACGTGACAGCTATGAGCTTACTGTACTGCCATATTAAGACCGTTCAAGCGGCGGGATGTGTAGCAGGCCTGCCTCTTCTGCTTTGAGTCAGCCATCATTCCCGGGCCCTCGGCACGTGGCTCAGGGCGCGATGACAGGTTCTAGAAGGCCAAACTTATGTTTCCTCATTCCCATGGTTTTGATCTGTACCCACCTTTCTTGGGTTTCATCTATTATTTATCATGAGGAGACATGAACTATAATTTACTTTTAGAAGGGCTAAACTTTTCTTATTTAAATCAAAATATGAGGATTTGTTTATATAAACTCCAAAACTCTTTAAATGGACCCAGTCCTCTGGTACATATGACCTGTGCCATTCTTAGAACTGACCAAAAGGAAGATACCTCAGAATTATAGGTTTCTAGGTCTAAGTGATCTTCTATATTATTAAAAAGTCTAATGTGTAAGATGTGCTCTTAGCCCCAAAGTATGGTGTAACTTGACCCTTCCCCAGTTTCATCAGTTTGGTTAAGGCTAACCTGTTTCTCACTTTTAGGTTAATCACACCCATTTCCCCCTGTTAAGACCAATAACCTCTATTCAAGAATGAGTACCAGAACCATGTCTTCAAAACAAAAAAGCTTTTATATATTCCTGTGAGCCGAGTTTATCATATAAACTATATTCACCATACATACTTATCACCATGACTTTTTGCCATTCTTCCTATGCTCCCTTAGTTTTGCTTTTAACAAAGACTTTTGTCCCCTTTTCGATCTTCAGAAAAATTAAAGTGTGGGATCTTGTAGCTGCTTTGGACCCCCGTGCTCCTGCAGGGACTCTCTGTCTGCGGACCCTTGTGGTAAGTCTTACTGTGTGAAGGGAGCTGGGGAGTAGGAAGGAGAAGTTAAACATTGATGTGTTACGGAATACAGATCTGGATTCGATAGTTAGAACCTCACAAAAACTATTATTAAGTGGAAAGGCAACCAATACATGATAACAAAATAGGTTTATATAGTATCTTTCTTGCAAAAGCGCTTTAGAGGCCGTGTATGGCGAGAAATGTGGCAGCTGTGTAACAGCACAGCACCTCTACACATCGGTTCAGCACAGGAAGTGAATGAGAATTCTGTGTCCACCAGAAACAGTAGGGGGCACTTAGGAAGAAGGAACGCAATTACTCAAACTGGAGCCTGTCCAGAATCTGAGGACCCGCACACCCGTGCCTACAAGAAGTGCCATGGGAGTCTGCATGAGCCCCAGTCAGGCCCTTAGTTCTGCATCCTGCTCAAGGCACGTGCTGCCAGCAACTCGAGTCCCACCTTCTTTACTCTTTGTATGCCCCCTTACCTGGACTTCTTGACCTCTTGGGGAAAAGTGACTCAAAGGACTAATGTCACTTTCAAAAGCACTAAATTCTTTATCATGGTGTTTGCCAAAGGCCTGGATTAGAAAATGTCCCAAAGTTAAAAGCTGCTTCCATTAGAAAAAGATTAGGTGGGGCACCAGGGAAGACAGAGTCTTTTGCACAGGGAAAAGATGAGAGCAAGCATTTGAAGTCCTGGTATTCTGGATCCTGGCTCGACATTTAGGCAGTCTCTGCTCTGGAAAAGAAAGAGATACATTTCTTTATCTTCATTGTTGGAATTAAAGTGCATTCTTTCAGTACCAGGCATGCTTTACCTTCATATTTCACATGTTTTTTAAAATGTGTACTGTTATTCATTTACAATTAATCTAAGTCTGGTTTTTTAAAGTATAATTTACAGCCCTGGCTGGTGTGGCTCAGTGGGTTGAGCACTGGCCTGCAAACCGAAATATCACTGGTTCGATTCCCAGTTGCCTGTCCCTGGTTAGGGGCATGCAAGAGGCAACCTATCCATGTTTCTCTTGCACATCAGTGGTTCTCTCCCTCTCTTTCTCCCTCCCTTCCCCTCTCTCAAATAAATAAATAAACAAACAAATACATAAATATTCCTCTGAAAGAAAACTAAATGGGGAAAAACAGTAGGTTTAAAAAAAATAAAGTATAATTTACATACAGCAAAATTTGTCCATTTTAGTGTACTGTTCTTTAAAAAATTATTTTATTGATTATGCTATTACAGTTGTCCTGGTTTTTTCCCCTTTGCCCCCCTCCACCAGCATGCCCCACTGCCTCAGGCAATCCCCTGCTCTTGTTTATGTCCACAGGTCACGCGTGTTAAGTTCTTAAGCTACTCCCTTTCCTATACTGTACTTTATATCCCCATGGCTATTCTGTAACCACCTGTTTGTACTTCTTAATCCCCTCACCTCTCACCCATTCTCCCACAACCCCCTCCCATCTCTTTAACCTTTGGCATTTTACTTATGATGTGTCTTGGGGTGGGCCTCCTTGCACCCATCTCGTTTGGAACTCTTTGTGCTTCTTGGACTTGTGTGTCTATTTCCTTCACCAAATTAGGGAGGTTTTCCTTCATTATTTTTTCAACTAGATTTCCAATTTCTTGTTCTTTCTCTTCTCATTCTGGCACCCCTTTGCGAATATTGGAATGCTTAAAGTTGTCCCATAGGCTGTTTACACTATCCTTGCTTTTTTGGGTTCTTTTTTTTTTTCTTGTTGTTCTGATTGGTTGTTTTTTGGTTCCTTACGTTCCAAATCATTGATTTGATTCTCAGTTTCATCCACTCTACTATCGTTTCCCTGTAAATTGTTCTTTATTTCAATTAGTGTATCCTTCGTTTCTGACTGGATCTTTTTTATTCTGTTAATATCCTCACTTAGTTCCTTGAGCATCCTTGTAACCAGCGTTTTGAACTCTGCATCTGATAGATTGCTTATCTCCATTTCATTTAGCTCTTTTTCTGGAGTTTTGATCTGTTTGTTCATTTGTGCCATGTTTCCTTGCCTCCTCGTTTTGGCAGCCTCCATGTGTTTGTTTCTATGTATTAGGTTGAGCTGCTTTGACTTGGTGTCTTGGTAGTGTAGCCTAATATGGTAGGTCTCTTGTAGGGTCCAGTGGCACAACCTCCTCCATCACCCAAGCTAGGAACTTGATGTGCGCCCTTTGTGTGGGCTGAGTACAACCTCCTCTTGTAGTTGAGCCTTGGTTGCTGTTGGCAGATCAATGGGAGGGATTTACCCAGGTTAGTCAGCTGCAGTGACTGGCTGTGACCACTGACCACCAACCTCCACCCTCCATGGAGGATCAGCTCCATGGAGCAGGAACAGGGAGCAGGAGCAGGGTGGTGGTGCTCCAATGTGTCTGTAGCTGTCCACTGGGTACGCTGGCCCTGGGGTTTCCTGGGTGGTGCAGGCCAAAGTCAGCCCACACCTGTGTTTTCCCTGGGGCCACCCTGCCTGAGTTATAAAGCAATCTGAGATGGCTGCTATTTGTACTGGGCTTGGAGATTCTCAGGCTAAGCCAACTGTGAATCTAGGCTGCTGGTTCCAGACCTGGGGCTCACTGAGGCGAGCTGTTGCCTGTTTGAGGGGATTTAGGAAGTTAGGAATCACAAGCCATGACCAGCCATTCATATGGAAGAGTAGCCTGGGTGGACCCATAATTTGGGTAGGGCAGAGTCTCTAGGGATCTCCAAGGCAGGTCAAACAGTGCGAGCCAGGTAGTTGTCAGACTTCCATTCAACTTGATTTCTGTCGGTTCTGAGTGATGATTGTTCTGTAATTTAGTTGCAATTTTTTTGTGGTTGTGTGAAGAGGTGGGCCATGTCTGCCTATGCCACCACCTTGACATGAAGTCCTTTATTGCACTTCTGTGAATTGTTCCGATGTGTATATACCATCATCAAGTTATAGAAAATTTCCAATGTCTCCCTAAAATTATGTCCCTTAGAATCACCCCTAACAACCATTCATCTGATTTCTGTTTCTGTACTTTTGCAATCTTATGAACGTCATATAAATTAAATCATACAGTATGTAGTGTTTTACCTTTGGCTTGTTTCACTTTATTTAAGATTCATCCATGTTGTTGCTGTGTTAGTACTTTGTTCTTTTTTATTGCTGAGTAGTATTCCATTGTGTGGATAAACCAGTTTGTTTATTCATTCACCAGTTTAAGGACATTTGGAATATTTCCAGCTTTTGGTGATACTGAAAACATTCCCATACAGGTTTTTGTACATATATATTGTTTTCATTTCTCTCAGGTAAACACCTAGAAGTACAATTTCTGGCTGCTATGATAAGTGTATGTTTAAATTTAAAAGAACTACTAAGCTACTTTCAAAGTGCCATTTTGGGAGTTTACAAATGCATGCCATTTTAGATTTCCCCTGACAATGTATGAGAGGCTCGTTTTTCCACATCCTTGATAGCACTTGTTATTGTCAGTTTTTTTTTAGTTATAGCCATTTTAGTGAATTGTAGTGGTTAGAGTTTTAATTTGCATTTTGTGATAACCAATGATGTAGGACATCTTTTCATGTTCCTTTTTTGTGAAGTATCTGTTCAAATCTTGTCCCCATTTATTAAGTTTTTGAAAACAGATTTATTGAAATATAATTGACATACAAGGAAGTGGACATATTTAAAGTATACAACTTAATAATTAATTTTAACATATGTACATACCAATGAAACTATCACTTCAGCCAAGGTAATGAACTTATCCTCATGCCCCCTACGTAATCCCCCCTTCCCATTCCACCCGCTTCCCCCTGCTCCAGTCCCCAGGCAACCATTGTTCTGCTTTCTGTCAATTATCATTAGTTTGCATTTTCTAGGGTTTAATTAATGGAATCAAAAAAGAGTGTGTACTCTTTTTTGCTTCTTTTCATTAAGCCTAATTATTTTGATATTCACCCATGTTGTTGATATATCAGTAGGTTATTGCTGAGTGGTGTTCCATTGTATAATTATACCACAATTTATCCATCTGCCAGTTGATAAAAATTTGGATTGTTTCCAATTTATGGCTATTACAGATAAAGTTTCTATAAACATTATGTGCAACTCTTTATGTGACCGTATGCTTTCATTTCTCCTGGGTAAATCCTAGGAGCAGAATTGCTAGATCGTATGATAGATGTATGTTTACTATTTTTAGAAACTGCCAAACTGTTTTCCAAAGTAGTTGTACCATTTAACATTACAGTACAACAGTGCATGAGAGCGTACATCCTTGCCAATGCTCAGTGTACAGTCTTTTTTAATTTGAGTCATTCTAGTAAGTGTCTCGTGGTACCTCATTGTGATCTTAATTTGCATATCCCTAATGTTAATAATGTTGAACATTGTTTCATGTGTTTATTTGCCATCTATATATCTGTTTCGGTGAAGTATCTGTTTGAATCTTTTGCCCATTTTTTTTAATTGAATGGTTTTCTTATTGAGTTTTGAGATTTCTTTAAATGTTCAGGATACCCATTTTGTTTTTTCATTCCCTTAAAAAGAATCTTTTAAAACAGAAATTCTTAATTATTTTAAGGGTTTTATTCATTTATTTTTAGAGAGGGGGCAGGGAAGGAGAGAGGGAAACATCAGTGTATGATTGCCTCTTGAGTGCCCCCTACTGGGGACCTGGCCTGCAACCCAGGCATGTGCCCTGCCTGGGCATCGAACTGGTGACGCTTTGGTTCGCAGGCCTGCGCTCAATCCACTGAGCTACACCAACCAGGGAAGAAATTCTTAATTTTAATTAAGCCCAATATGTCAACTTTGTCTGTTATGGTTTGCTATTTGATATTATATCTCTAAAAAAAAACTTTGCCTAATCCAAAGTCACAAGGATTTCCCTTGTGTTTTCTTTAGAAGTTGTATAGTTTTAGTTTTTACACTTTGGTCTATGATTCAGTTTTAGTTAACTTTTGTAGATGGTACAAGGTGTGGTTCAGAGTTCGCATCGACATCCAGTTATTTCAGCACCATTTATTCAGAACTATCCTTTTTCCTCTGACTTGCCTTTGCAGCCTTTTCAAAAACCAATTGACCATGTGTGTATGTGTCTACTTATGAACTTACTCAGTTCCACTGATCTTTTTGTCTATTTGTCTTTGTCTTGATATCACTGTCATATTATCTTGGTCACTGCAGCTTCTTAATAACTCAGGAAGTCTAGTAATGTAAGTCCCACCCCCCAAAAATAAATGTGCTGAGATTTTCATCAGGATTGTGTTAAATCTAGATCAATGTGAATTGGAGAGAATTGACCTTAACTATATTGTTTCTTCTGATCCATGAACACAGTATATCTCTGTTTGTTTAGGTCTCTTTAAATTTTCTCGGCAATGTTTTATACCTTTCAGTGCAAAGATCATATACATCTTTTATCATGTTTATCCCTAACTATTTCATATTTTTAATGCTATCGTAAATGGTATTTTTAAATTTCAGTTTCTGGATTGTTCATTGCAAATACATAGAAATATGCTTTTACTTTTTTTCAACCTGTATACCTTTTATTTCTCTTTCTTGTTTTATTGTACTAAGACCTTCAGTACAGTGATCAAAAGAATTAGTAACAGTGGATGTCCTTATCATGGGGAAAAGGCAACTTGCATGTACACAGATATGTGGTAGCTAAAGGTTTTCATGGGTAAACATTATCAGGGGATTAAGAAGTTCCTTTCTGTTCCTTGTTAGCTGAGAGTTTTTATTAGAGATAGATGTTGGGACTTTCGGCCCAGATGGAGGTGTAGGTGGACATACTATGCCTCCTTGCACAACCAAAATTAAGGACAACAAAGATTTAGAAACAAGAAAATAATCAGAACTTATAGAAAATTGAACTATACGGAAGTCTGACAATCATTCATCCAGACCAGTAAGAGGGGCAGAGTCTAGGCAAAAAAAAGTGGAGGTTGGCCGACCCAGGTGTGCAGGCAGCGGCTGGCAGATCCTAGGCATACAGGCGGCAGCTAGCCAACCCCAGGCATACAGGTGGCAGCTAGCGGACCCCGGGCACAGGATGGCAACAGGCAGACCCAGTGAGACCACGCAAAGCAGCTGGCTGACCAGGCATTCCCACATTCGCGCTCAGATAATCCAGGCAAAGGGGAAGCAGGGGAAGGGACTGGAATCTGAGAGAGAGGAGCAAGCGCCATTGTTCCCTCTCGGACCCCGCCTCCAGGTACAGCATCACAACCCAGTGACTGGGCTGCCCCACACTGGGGAACACCTAAGGCTCCGCCCCTCACTACCTGAGAGCTGTGACCAGACCAAACCAAAAAAAAAAAAAAAATGGCTCAAACAGGAGAACAGATCAAAGCCCCAGAGCCAATTCATCTAAATGATCAAGAGATAGCCAACCTGCCCTGGCTGGTGTAGCTCAGTGGATTGAGCGCGGGCCTGCGAACCGAAGGATCGCGGTTCGATTCCCAGTCAGGGCACATGCCTGGGTTGCCAGGCCAGTTCCCGGCAGGGGACATACAAGAGGCAACCGCACATTGATGTTTCTCTCCCTCTCTCCTTCCCTTCCCCTCTAAAGATAAATAAATAAAATCTAAAAGAAAAAAAAAATTAAAAAAAAAAAGAGAGAGAGAGATAGCCAGCCTATCAGATGCACAGTTCAAAGCCCTAGTGATCAGGATGCTCACAGAATTGGTTGATTTTGGTTGCAAATTAGATGAACAAATGAAGGCTACAATAAGTGCAATGAAGGAAAACGAACAGGGAACCAATAGTGATGGGAGAAAAACTGGGACTCAAATCAATGGAGTGGACCAGAAGGAAGAAACAAACAACCAAACAGAAAAGAATAAAGAAACAAGAATTCAAGAAAATGAGGAGAGGCTTAGGAACCTTCAGGACATCTTTAAACATTCCAACATCCGAATTATAGGGGTATCAGAAGGGGAAGAAGAAGAGCAACAAGTGGAAAAGTTATTTGAACAAATAATAAAGGAGAACTTCCCCAATCTGGCAAAGGAAATAGACTTCCAGGAAGTCCAGGAAGCTCAGAGGGTCCCAAAGAAGTTGGACCCAAGGAGGAACACACCAAGGCATATCATCATTACAGTACCCAAGATTAAAATGAAGGAGAGAATTCTAGAAGCAGCAAAGGATAAGGACACAGTCACCTACAAAAGAGTTCCCATTAGACTGTCAGCTGATTTCTCAAAAGAGACCTTATAGGCAAGAAGGGGCTGGAAAGAAGTATTCCAAGTCATGAAAGGCAAAGACCTACATCCAAAATTGCTCTATCCTGCCCTGGCTGGTGTGGCTCAGTGGATTGAGCTCGGGCCTGCGAACCAAAGGATCGCGGTTCGATTCCCAGTCAGGGCACATGCCTGGGTTGCCAGGCCAGTTCCCGGCAGGGGACATACAAGAGGCAACCGCACATTGATGTTTCTCTCCCTCTCTCCTACCCTTCCCCTCTAAAGATAAATAAATAAATAAATAATAAAAATAAATAAATAAAAATATTTTTTTTTTAAAATTGCTCTATCCAGCAAAGCTGTCATTTAGAATGGAAGGGAAGATAAAGTGCTTCGTCAAGTTCAAGGAGTTCATCATCACCAAGCCCTTATTACATGAAATGTTAAAGGGACTTATCTAAGAAAAAGAAGATAAAAAATATGACACTAAAAAGACAGCAAACTCACAGATATTAACAACCACACCTAAAACAAAAGCAAACTAAACAAACAGCTAGAACAGGAGCAGAAACACAGAAATGGAGATCACATAGAGGGTTAGCAACAGGGGCATGGGAGGAGGAGAGAGGGGGAAAAGGTACAGAGACTAAGTAGCATAGACGGTGGGTAGAAAATAGACAGGGGGAGGGCAAGAATAGTGTGGGAAATGTAGAAGCTAAAGAACTTATGACACATGGACATGAACTAAAGGAGGGGAATGTGGGTGGGAGAGGGTGTGCAGGGTGGAGGGGAATGATCAGGGAGAAATGAGATAGCTATAATAGCATAATCAATGAAATATATTTTAAAAAAATAGATGTTGGATTTTGTTAAATGCACTTATCTACACCCATTGAAGAGATCTTATATTCTCACCTTTATTCTGTTAATTGGAGTATTACATTGATTTTTGAATGTTAAATACAACTTTGCATCACTACAGATTTCGTGGTCATTAAAAGGATAATAATAAAGACAAACTATGACCACAGCTCTGTGCCCCAAACTTGATATCCTATTCCTTCACATCAAAAGAAATGGACAATCCAAATAGGCCTATACCTATTAAAGAAATTGAAGCAATAATTAATAACCTCCTAAGGCAAAAAGCACCACACCCAAATGGGTTCACTGGTGAATTCTACCAAATGTTTGAGGAAGACATTATACCAGTTCTCTACAGTCTCTTCCAGAAGATATCAGCAAAGTGAATACTTCCTCACTTATTCTATGAAGCAGAATTACCCTAAGAGCAAAAGCAGACAAAAATATCACAAGAAAAGAAAACCACAGACCAATATGTCGCATACATACAGATGCTTGTCTATGAGTATATTTGCATCTTGTAAAGAATGTAAAATGGTACATCCTCTATGGAAAATGGTATGGCAGTTCCTCAAAATATCAAAGATAGAATTATGATCCAGCACTCCCATTCTGGGTACATGTTATATCCAAAAACAGGATCTCAAAGAGATATTTGCATATTCATGTTCATAGCAGCATTATTCACAATAGCCAAGAGGCAGAAGCAGCCCAAGTGTCCATCAACAGATGAACGGATAAACAAAATGTGATACACGCACACACAAATATTATTCAACCTTGAAAAGAAAGGAAATACTATCACATGCTACACCATGGATAAAACTTGAGGATATTATTCTAAGTGAAACAAGTCAGTCACAAAAAGACAAACACAACGAGGTATCTGAAGTGGCCGAATACAGACAAACAGGAAGCAGAAGCGCGGTGACCGGGGAGTTGTCTCAGCGAGGGGAGTGTTAGTCTCACTGTGTGAGAGCGCTCTGGAGGTCCATCGCACCGCAGAGCGGATGCGTCAGCGCAGCCGACCGAACCCCGGAAAATGGATGAGATGGCAGTGTCATGATTATTTCCGTAATTCAAAATACAATTCAATGTAATAGGCAAACACGCAATTTCATAACTAATACGAGTTTATTAAGTAGGATTTTTTTGGTAATATTTTAAACCATTTAATTCAGATTTAAGTGTGATGTTACTCTCCTTAGGTTTAGTGATTTCACAATAAGGAAAATTTCTGAAATTATTTAAAAGGTGGTAATATGCCAATAAAATGAAGTAACATATTAAGATAATTTCCACAAAATATTAACAAACTGAATCCAACAATGTGTAAAAAGAATTACACACCATGACCAAGCGGGACTTATTCCACTTAATGCAAAAGCAAGTATAATACTCAAAAATCAGTTCATGTAATCCATCACATCAAAGGGATAAGAAGGAAAACCACATGATTATATAAATAGATGCAGAAAAGGCATGTGGCAAAATGTAACATCCATTCATGATAAACTCTCAGCAGACTAGGAATAGAAGGGAACTATTTCAACTTAATAAAGAAAAATGCAAACTAAAACTCTAATATAATACCATTACAAATCTATCAAAATAGCCAAAATTTAAAATATTGGCAGTATCAGTTTATTGAGGATGTGAAGCAACTGGGATTCTGATACATGGCTGAGAGGAGTGTAAATTGGCACAACTTTTAAAAACTTTGGCCACGCCCACTGACGCTAAGTGCACACCTCCTCCGTGAGCCAGCGGTGCTCCTCCTCAGGGAGATGGGAGCACATACCCATCGACATACGTATACATAGAGACTTGACTCACAATAGCCAAGACTAGAATCTGGCTGTTCATCCATCACAGGACACAGTACATTGTAGCGTGTTCATATAATGGAGTAGCAACCAGTAATAAAAAAAAATGAACTGCTGTTGCGTGCAGTAACAGAGAGGAATCTTGTAGTGCTGAGTGAAAGGAACCAGGAAAAAGAATGCTATTTTTGAGTGTATTTATATGAAATTGAAAAACAGGGAAAGTGAATTAATACCATTGGGGTGAAGGTAGTATTGACTAGCAAGGGGCGCAAGAAGCCTTCTGGGGTGCTGCAGGTAACGAGAGCGGTGGTTGCTGCAATGGTGTGCTGTGTATGCCTACAATGGCTTAGGAGAGTCAGGCAGTAAATTGTCCTGAATTTCGCAAGCTTGTCAAGCTCATACAGATATTTTGAAATTGGCCACGGTAGGAACTTTCACACCATGAAAATGTGCAGATGCTTTTACAAGTTGGGAGAGTTCATTGATAAACATTTACCAGCACACCGCTTAGTATTGCACATCAATCCTTGGCTGCTGGTTGTCGAAAAATCCTAGAGGTGCAGAGGGAGGATAAGGCCAAGGAGGTACTGAGTAATGGTCTTGTTTAGCCTCAGGCTAGGAGAGTTAGCAGTGAGAAACCAGCATGCTCTTTGACATGTCTCAGTTCTAGTGAATATTACTTTGGTTGTACATGAAATCGACTGCCCAATATTGGACTTATAACATCTTGTCTTTAATCCAAATTAGTTTTTTTTCTCTATTAAAACAGCTAAATGGTAGAGAAGATGATAAGGATTACATAGCTTTACCATTGACTCCTTTTGACATGTTGCTGAATATGTGTCCTTTTGATTTTGAGTAGTTCAAAAGTTTCTGTTTCCACTTCCTTAGGAGCATTCAGGAAGAGTTTTCCGACTCCAGTTTGATGAGTTCCAGATCGTCAGTAGCTCACATGATGACACGATTCTCATCTGGGACTTTCTCAATGACCCGACTGCCCAGGCTGAGCCCCCCCGCTCACCTTCTCGAACATACACATATATCTCCAGATAAATAATCGTACACTGACCTCATATACTTGCCCAGGTATGAAAAAGAATCATGTACCTAGCACTGTGAATAGGAGATGGAATATTGGCTGTAGGTGTTGCTAGCTCACGGAGCCGTCTCATGCCCTTTGTCTTTCCACGTCGTGAAAAGCAAGGGAAGCTGACATCATCTCACAGAGCTGGGGTTGTACGTTGGATGCTGCCTTCATCAAGGCAGCCCAGCCTCAGTTCTGGATGATTCCTGGACTAGATCTAGCTGACCTGTGTGCAGTAGAACTAATAATTCCTGTCCCAATTATTTAATAGCATTCTTAAGAAAGTAAGGTGGAGGGGAGAAAGTAAGAGATTTGAATCAGTTTCAAAACTAAGAGTAATTGACCCAAAAGCCTGTGGCTTTGTAGTTTCCAAATTAAACCAGTACCTATGATTTAAAAAAAAAAAAAAAAAAAACCTTTAAATCGGGTAGATAATCTAATGTATGAATGGGAAAATCTCATGGTGAAAAATGCCGACTTCTCACAGCTCTGCCTTGTCAGTGTCATTTGATATAAGAGGCAGCTTTTCCATCCTTAGGCCCACTCCCTACTCCCTCTAAAAATGGAAGAACTGTCTTCTGACCTTGGAAGTAGCTCTGGAGTTGCTGAGGACTCCATGTAGTCACCATTCATGTCTCCATCCTCCCTGTGAGGAACAGAGCGAGGATAAGGCCAGGGAGGCACTCTCCCTCTGAGTCAGGAAAAAGCCCTGAAATTCATCTTTAACTCTGTTATGGTATATTGCAGTCATACCTGGTGTCCTAACCAGTTGAAGCACGTTAAGTTACTGCTGGTCTAGGAAAACTACACTATTCCTGGGGGTTGTTTCCCACACTAGCCTCCGTGCTTGTGGCAGAAGAACACATTGAGCACACTTTTCTGCACATTGTCCTGCAGTAGCTTTTCTGAGTGGGGTGGTTCATGCCCTGCTGGGCTCATTTCAGTGCTCCCTTCTCACGGAGGACGTGCTGCTTCCTCGTCCCTCAGCCTCCTCAGCCAAGTCCCACCAGCAGGCCTGGGCAAAAGTGCTAGCTGTGTGCCCATGGGCAGGTGACCTCCCAGAGCCTCGGTCTCCTGATTAGTACAGTGAAGGTTGCAGGTACACGTACTACACAGAACTGTTGTGAGAATTGCAGCTGAAATGTTGTATATAAAATTTTCATTGCTTGGCACAGTGCCTAGCACCTAACAAGCCCTTAGTAAAAAGTAGTTTATTGGTATTAATATTGTAATCATGTTACCTATCCCCTCCTTTTGCCAAAATCTGCTGCTCCTGAGATTTCTGTGGCATTCTGCCATACATAATATTCTTCCTGGTGCCCTTATGGCTTATGTCTCCTTCCCCTGTCACCCCTACAGCATGCACATCCCCTAAGAGTCTGTCTCAGGCTTTGTTTCCTTATCCCAGCCCCCTTTCTTTGGCTGCAGTGTCTTTTCCTAAGGCTTCTGCCTTCATCTCCAAGCCACATACCCAGCCACCACCTGCACACTGGTCTTTGGAGGTCACGCAGGGCCAGAACCTTAGAGCTGTCCTCGCCCACTGCACCTGTGCAGGGAGCAGATGAAAGCTTGATGCTACTGCACCCACACAGCCCCTCTTAATCTCAAGACGTCAGATCACTCTGCGTGACTCTGAACGTGCCAGTGAGCCCCTGCCAAGTCCCGGAACAGACCGTGCAACCCCTAAAAGAAGCTCCTACTTGGCAGGGGCCAAGAGCAGTCATCGGGAAGGATTTCTGAGCCTTTCTCCCAATTGACAACTAAGTTAATATTCTTTTTCTCATAGAGCAAGTGAGAAATACAGGGAAAGGGACTAATGACTATCTGCTCTGTTTTCACACAGGACTCATTAAAGTTGCGGTATTTAACGTATCTGCCAATACCAGGATGAGCAACAACAGTAACAATCAAAATACTACCCACTTCCCCCAGACTAGCCGAGGAGTGGGGCTTTGAGACTCCTGTTGGGACACAGTTGGTCTGCAGTCGGCTCAGGAGGGGCTGCTCAGCACAGCTGACTGCGTCCGTGCTGCTATCAGAAGATCTTTTCTTTTGTGACTGATTGGAACTTTTAAAGCTCACCTCACTTCCCCTCCTCCTTTCCCCTCTGCACCTTTTTTTTTCCTCGTTTGGTTCCAGACAAAGATGACTTATAAATATATTTAGTGTTTTGCCAGAATCTCTCTTGCTTTGCTGTTAAGCAGAAGAACTAGTTTCCCTATATAGCCTTCTGGGAGAGACCCACTTCTAGGGGAGAGGGGGGTACAACTTGAAGCCAGACAGCACCCAGTGTCTCCCTGTGAACCACCGGAATGCCCAGCACCTGGCAAGCCCAGCGCATCCCCACTGTGCTTAGGAGACAGCTGTCCGTCCGCACAGTCTCGGGGGCGAGAGAGAGACGACGAGAATAAGCACACCGGCAGATCTGGGCCTTCCCTTCCGTCTCTGTTCTCTGTTTCTGCACCTCTTCCCCTCCTTCCACTCCCCTCCAGCCTGCTTCTCTGCTCCACCTAAGAAGTATGAAGAGAGTGTCTTCAGCTAACATGAGACAAATCAGCTAGAAAACGCAACACTTTTCGGAAAGTTAAATGCTGTTCAGTCAGAATTTCAAACTGAGGCTTTTGCTGCAGGTGATCCTCTGTGACAACGACGAGTTCTCAGACATGGTGTTTTCGTCGTATTTGCAACTCTGTTCTCCTTCGGACACGCTTCCCCAAAAGAGGGAGGGGGCGGAGCCAGAATTACCTGGGCTCCATCAATGGTCACATCTTTTCTGGACTCAGCGGTCTCCTCGGTTCCATGTAGAGTGTGCAAAGGAGTTGCTGATTGCATTTTCTCTCATTAACAATTAGATGTGTAATAAAAAGCATTGTACTTCATCTTAAATCACTGGTAAGGCTCAGCCTACAGAACGGCTTGAATGGCCAGAGCCGGTTGCTCGGCGCATTCTGCATAATGAATGGTTCAGATTTCTGGTTTCCTCATCAGGGCCTGTGAGCACCAAGGCACCTGTGTCTTTGCCAAGGCCACGGTCAGAGTAGCTTTAGAGGTGGTCAGGAGTAAAAGTTTATTTCTTTTTCATTTAGGCCAGTAAATAGCGTTTCTCAAAAATCAAGCTAAATCATCTCAACTTTGCACTGCAGAACCTTCCTTCTGCTTTTCCCAGACCCAATATTTATAAAGGGCAAAGCTGCCAGAGAGAGCAGATCAGGGTGAAGTTTGGCACACAGGGTTTCTTTCTGAGGCAGAGACTGCCTTCTCTTCTTTTCTTCCTCCTTCTGGTCTTATTTACTCTCCACGCTCCCCTGACCAGTAAAATTTCTCTGGGAGTTGGTGAATAACATAAACAAATGGACCTCAGCAAGGGCCCAGCTGACCCAGCCACCTGAAAGGCAGCTATATGGGCTTCAGGTGCGGGGCGCATGTGCCACCCAACCTGGGAGCAAGAGAATGCCATCAGCGTGGGCCTAGCTTGTTTCTCGGAGCAGGGATGGACCTGCATCAGCCACTTGTGGTGGCATGGGCATGCCCATCAAAACCCCCGAGGCCACAGCACAGTCTCAAGTTTCCCTTGAAAGCTGAGCTGTCAGGCTGTTCGTTTCCATCCCTGATCAACGCAGTTGAGTTAACTAAAGCCCCTTTTTAACCAGCTGCTGGAAAACTTTGGAACGGGAGCCAGCTGCAAGTAACCTCACAGCCAGGCCACCGTTACTTCGTTATTACTTCGGCGAAGGTGCGAATTTCCTCTTCCCACTGATTTGCAAAAAGGCGTTCCCTTCCCAAAATGTGCCCAGACCGAATGTTGTTACTACAGCTATGAGGCAGGCGTGCATATGCAGTTTGCCTTTTCTGCTTTATGAGTGCTTTTAAGCTTTTAGTTCCAGGTTATATTCAGAAAATATTTCCCAACGTAGTATGTCATTGCCTAGGAAATATTTTCTGAGTATAATTCCCTTCCCAGCTACCCAAATGCCACAGAGAAATGTTTTCTATTTAGTCACTTATCGTGGTTCCTTGTCCATTGTGTTGACTATTAATGCCTTTTGCATTGGTTCAGGATGTTGCTACAGATGAGGCAGAGGACCATCAGCCCTGAAGAACACACAGGTCAGGCATTAAAGAGGCGTGGGTTTTAAGCTGTTTTAAAATACTGTCCAATAGCCATAACTTACTAGCCCTTCTGTTAACATGCTGCTGTTCTAAAGTGAGAGCTGTTGAATATTCACTGGTGCCCAGGGTTTTGCTCTCCCGTCCAGGTTCGCAGGTAGATTGTTTCTAAGACTGTTCTGAAGCTTGTCCAGTGCATCATAAGTGAGATTGAGGCAGGCCCTGCAGTCTGCAGCCGTTAGCTCCGTGGAGGACGTTCCCCAAGTTGTCCTCTGCTGCTGATGGAAATGGGACTGAAGTTAAGTGGTCTGAAAAACCTGAGTCAGTCACATTTCTTAGCTCTGGGGGTCATTTACCAGTTCATTGTAGAAGAAATAATCAGGTAAGTAGAAGTTCATTTCCAGAGAAGGTAAACCCCACTTACCATCTCTGCATGATTTCAGTGGGAATTGATTATCACTAATCCCCAACTGGGCTACAATAAATGTAAAGTTTGACCTTTTTAAAAAGAGAAACAAAGAAAGTCTCAACACATTTAAAGGAATGGTAGAAGAGGAGCTGAAGGTGTCTCTGGGCTCTGAAATGGAATGTCTCCATTGTAGATTAGTCTGTTCTCACTAAAATCCCCATGTGGGCCTGAAAGGAATGTTCCTTAAAGGTAGGAGGGAGCCCCCTCAGAGACAGGCATGGGGAGTGCGGGTGTGCCTGCACCTGGGGCCCCGCGCCACAGGCACGCCACCCATCCCAGGGCTGCCGGGGCGACACCAGCATGCCTTGCTGCGCATGTGCGTGTCTCCGCTGCTGAGAACATCCTTCTGCTTTCTTGTGCGCAGTTTGGAAGCGGATGTGTGTCGTGGATGGGAAGCCTTTCACATTTGTCCCTTGGCAAAATTCTTCCTGGTGGCTGTTCACCAGAAACTTTAGAGACAGGTACTCTCTGGAACTCTGTCGACAGATTGATAAAGTCTGGCCCTCATAATTTGTTTCCGAACTGGAAAAGACACTGGGACTCCTAAATCATTCATTCTGTGTTCTGCTTGAGTAAGAAAAATCCTTTTTTATTCTTCTTTTGTAAAATCAAAAGCTAAAAAGAAGAAAATATGCACTCTTTGGCCATCTCTTGGTACCCATTGGTCTGAGCACTGGGGCTGGCCTCCTTCTTACCCAGTACTTGGTTATTATGCGTGGAAGCAAAGGGCTCAGGTGGCAGGGGTGGGGACTGTTGGAAATAATGAGGAGAGTGTTTTCTTTCCTGGAACTGCTGATGTTGGTGTCCTCCATTTACCTTAGATGGTAACCCCTTCCTGCCTGAAGTGCCAGCCTGAGGGGCTAGGCTGCAAGCTTAGTCATGGAGGAATCCACCGCACGTCTAGGTAGGAAAAGGGGCGCTAAGATACCCCCCACCTGTGACACTCACATTCCTTGATGATCAGGTTTACTGTTTGACTTTAACCCTCATCTCGATCTCCTTCCCCATTTGGACGCCTTCAGCAGACGTTCCAGGAGGTGGAGGACGTGAAAAGGCGCCCTTGCCCCTCCTCACCTTCCTCTCTCCCCTCCTAGAGTGATTCTCACGTCTAACTGTCTAACCGGGGCACCCAGAGCCTGCAGGCTGGGTCTTTTTCCCCAGGCTTCATCCGCACGGCCATCTCGGAGGTGAATAGGGCTGGGTTTTGCTCCTTGTTGCTTTTACCCACCGTTCATTTGTGACTTCGATATTCTTGGAACTAAGGAGAGAAACCAAAAGAGCATGGTCGTGGCAACCTAGTTTCACGTGGCACTTAGTGCACTGATATCCTGAAACCTCTTCTATTGGAAGTTGAGTACCTGTGACTAGACACTAACATTTGCTGGAGGCAGGTGACCTCTAAAACTTTCTACTCTCAGCCCACCCGACTGGTTTTCTCAGCTCCTGACTGGCTCTGTGTGCGTTTCGGGATGAGTGCATTTAAGGATAAATGGCATTGTAAGCATCACCTCCCCTTTGTCTCTTTCCTTCTTGGACATTGAGAAAAGGAGGGTCAGACTTCTGGGTACCAAGGAAACAAACCCTTTCTCAAGTCAGTGATCACTCAAGCCCAGCCCAGACTGTTCTGAGAGGTTTTCACGGGACTCCAGCCGTGGGGCAGGCCCGGCCACAAATGTGAGCTTCCCTGAGCGCTTTCCATTGGTTCAGCCCTTGGTTCTCTCGACTCTGCCAAGTGCTGACCGCTTGGACTCGTGCGATCGTGTCTCGGTGATGTGTAGTGGATGTGCCGATGTGTCCACAGCCTAGAATCATGGTAATATAGTGTGTTTGGTTTTTTTAACTGTCCAGAAAAAAGTAACAAATTACAAATATAAGATTAAAGCGAATTTTCCAAGTGTCTTGTCTCTTTGCCCCAACACCAGTAGGACAGTGAATTTTTCAACATGCAAGTTGAGAGAGTGCACAAGTACGTTTCATGATAATCTGACATGAGAAAACAACGTGGAGAGAAGTCTGGGCCAAATGCTGTGAATAAATGTGGGCCCGGCATACCATGAGTGTCCCCTATTAGGTTAAACCGAAGCCAGAGTGGTGTCTGACTGGGGAACTGGGCCCCACAGCGCAGCCTCCCACGACCACAGCTGAGCCCGGACTTCCTCCTGAGAGCGTCAGAAGACTGCGGGCAGGTGACCTCACATTCAGGAGCAGTTTCCGGAGAGACTCCAGCAAACCATGAAAATGAAGGGAGCATTGACCACAGGGGTGGAGGTTGGGGGGAGTGGGAACACCCCCTTCCCTCCTCACACCAGACCTGGACAGATGCAAGGGCGTGTGTCATCGCTCTGCACGCCCCCCCCCCCTGGAGTCACGAGCAGGACTTACCAGAATAAACCCACCCCTGTCTTACATCTGTGGACTTCTGGTGGGAGTGTCCTTCCCTGACCAGACCCCCGTCAGTGCTGTCAGCCACGTGGTCTCTGCCTGTCGTACTGGACCGACCCTGATCATGAGAGCATTCTCAGACTGCCAGACAGCAGGCCCACCCCTGCCTCGTGCAGAGCGGTCCCTGCCGGAGCTGGAGGAGTAATAGCAGAGCATTGGGTGCACTGAGCACTTTGCAGATGGGGAACCTGCACAGGAAAAGGGGCTCCCCACACTGCTCAGGACCACACTTGCTATCAACTAAGGGCAGGGAGGGAAGAGGCAGTGATGACCTGACCGCTCAGGCCTTGGCATCTAATCAGTTGTCACCAGCTGAGCTATTGAGCAGAGGCTGGGCCAGGGGGTTAGGGTTTCACCTTCAAACCCAGGGTCAGCTTCCCTCAGAGTGCAGGGGTCTAGGACGCGCCCGTGACTCAGCCCTGAAGGCACTGTTTCCCAAAGTCAGGCTGGTTCTGGGATCCCTCTCCTCTTTGAAACCTATAGCTGTGCCACCATTGGCAATGACGAAGGGGAGGAGCCCTCTCCTTCCTGATTGGCTCTTGCCAATTAAGAGCATTTTATTAGGCTGCTAATTAAAGGCACTTCGGTAGCAGCAGGAGAGGCCGTGTGGGTGCCTGGTGAGATGGAGCCGAAGCCAGAAGTCGTTTTCTTCCCCCCATGGAAGCGGTGCCTCTCAGGAGCCCTCTCAGTCCCCCAACCCTTCCTGCTGCGCCCACCACACCCCTTGCTTTCAATTAGCAGCTCTGAGGGGAGTGAGGTCATTACTGAGCCCAGGTGGAAAGCCCTCCCCTGCCTCAGGCCACACAGGCCCTGGGGGGAGGAGGCTGTCCTGTCCCCACACACGTTGTCCTTTGGAGTCTGAGCTGCCCAAGGGTCCCGTCTGCCTCATCTCCGGGGCCGTCACTAGTAGCCACCTAGTGAACGGGATGACCAGTCATTTGGTCACATGGGATGATCCCCTTCCTCACCAGAGGCTCACGGTGTTAGGAAATGTGACCTTCCTACTGCCCTTTGCAGGAGCTGCGCCCTTGTAGACCCCTAGATCCCCAGCGGGCCCAGGAGGAGGAGGGACTGAGGAGTTTGCAATCCCACTCTCAGGGACCCCGAGATGCCTCCTCTGAGGTCGTCACACACTGGAGGCCCTTCCTCTGCACGGCTCAAATGAGTCAAGCCAGTCCCCTTCCTCCAGTAAGAGAGGGGGGCCTGGCCACGACTTAGCAAGACGGGGCAGGCATCAGGGTCAGAGAGAACCCCTCTCCAGAACCCTCCCTGTCCCATCTTGCTGCCCTCCTCACCCCCTCACTTAACTGCAGAGTTAGCACCAGCCCAGGCTGGGAGGGCAGATTTATGGCCAGGCCTGCCGTTCTCCATTTAACCTGAGGCCGGCCCGGGCTCCAGACACTAAATTAGATTTTTGACAATTAGAGAGACTAATGGGCACACGGCCATCCCCAGAGCCAGATATCCAGCAAGGCCGTCCTTTAATATCCACCACTGGCCGGCCGGCCCCTCCCAACCGGCCGCCCCGCACCTCAGTAGGCATTTCTCTCCCATGGTCTGTCTGCATCTCGCCGCCTAGGGCTTTTCTGGTTCCCTCTCCCTTGATTTCTTACCCTCCCCTTTCCACCCTGGCCCTAGGCCAGCTCTGCTGTGGGGTTCCGCCCTCCTTACCTCCCTTTCTCCTGTCCCCTCTCCCTCTCTTCCTTCCCCCGGGCTCATCCCTCTGTAACCCTGCCGTCTGCCCCTTGAGACTGCAAGCCCCCTGAGGGCAGGGGCTTGTGCCCTGGCCCGTCCTACACGCTCAGCAACCAATGGGTTCGAAATAAGTGTCCTGAGCCTGCCTCCCTCACCCCTCTCTCTGTGCCTGCATCGTCGAGGCCTGCCCTCCTGGCACCAGGCCCAGCCCTGGTTCTGACCTGGCTCTGCTCCAGCTTGGGCTGGGTGCCCTTCCCTGCAGCCCCTCAGCTCTGGTCGGTCTCGGGCTGGGTGGGTAATGAGATTGCAGTAAGTGGTGTTGGGGTGGGGGAGCTGCTCACATTCACTCAGGCAGACTCATAGCTCTGTCAGGCTGATTGGTCCTGAGTGGAGGCACAAACGGCCCCCCATGGACATGCTGAGATTGGTTATAAAATTACAAGCATTTGTTCTGCTGTCAGTTGCCTTCCCTCCCTTCTGCCTGCTGCCTGGGCTCCCCCCACCCCTCCCACCCCTCCCTCCCTCGGGGTCAGCCCACACACCCTGAAGGACCCTGGCCAGGGGCCACTACGGCAGATGGGAGCTGAGGCCACCAAGCTCCCCATGTGGGCAGGCCTGCACACCTTGGCCCTGGGATGGTCCCAGCTCAGGCTGGCCTCAGAGTGACCTGACCCTGCGTGCAGGGTTTCTGACTCCCTGAGCGTTGAGTGGGGGGTGGGGGGCCAGGGCAAACAGGCCTTGGGGTCCAGGTTCGAGATCCCAAGTAGAGGAAGAGGTCCCAAGTGTAGGCAACCCTGGCACAAGCAAGCGCCCACAACTTTTGAGTGTGTCCTGGACAGGAGTGGGGGTGGGAGGTGGCTGGGTGCCTGTCCTGCTGAAAGAGGGGACAGCAGCAGCTCGAGCAGTGGCAGGAGCCCACCTCTCTTCCTTTCATATGGCCCGTCCCCTGCCCTGTACCCTGACCCACCCACCCCCAACAAATGGGACCTCAGGAGAGTCCCTCACTACCTAGTCCCTGAAACCTGGGCCAGACCTAAAAGCCAATACGGCCCACCAGATCTCTGCAATGGTTACCTTCTGTAGGCCGAGTCCCCTCAGCCTGACCCCTGCATTCACTCCTTGGGGCCACAGCTCAATGGCCATCCATCCCTCTGGCCTTTGCAGGGGCCCCGTTACCCACCCCTGCCCCAAGCAGGGGTGCTTTGAAAAGTTGTGCTCTAGTGATGCTTTCACAGAGATACCCACGCCTTCCTGGCCCTGCCCCACTGCCTGGCAGGTGGTCACACCAGCTCTGGCCCTTCCCTGGTCCCTCAGCTCCTGCTTTAGTTCCCACCTGTCTGTCGCCACCCCGTTACAGGGCATCAGGACACCCTGTAACCAGCTAGGGGGAGGGTTCTCCAACCAGGAGTGAGGAGCTTAGGCAGCAGCATCCCCCCCGTTGCTGGCTACAAGGTGCCTTCCTACCATCCGTCATTCATTCTCAGCCCAGAATGCATTTGCTGTAATTACATCTTTAATTAGGCTGGTGACGGCTCATTGTTCTCCAACAATGATGGATCAGGTCCTCCTGCTTGCCATCCTCCCTCTGCCCAGCACCGTCCAGGTCAGCTCTCCTCCAACTCTGGGCTCCCAGGTCGGGAAGGATATAGCGAACGTGGTCTCTTCCCACTGAGGCCTGGAGCAGCCGTGAGCTGCATCCCAACGGTGACTACGTCCTTTCAGACCCCTGGGGGCTCCCGAGGGACTGGTGGGACCCCGATACCACCTCCCAGGGCTCTCTGCAAGAAGGCTGCAGGTCTCCCGGCGGCCACTGGATATCTCCTTGCTCCAAAGTGACCAGGTTTGAGGGGCGGGGTTAGCACTGATGTTGACCCATTCACATGCCACCATTACCAGCCCCAGGCTGGGCCCTGGACTGTGCATTCCTCGCTGAGGAGCTGACAAGCTCAGACAGCCTCACAACTCTAAGCTGTGGGGTGCATGGGCAGGTGGCCCTATGTCCAAGCTCCCTGGTGCATTAACCAGGGTCCACTTCCATACACTGATGCCCACCCAGCCAGGGTCCAAGTTCAAGTTTGCACGTGCTGGGTGTTCAGTGACTGAACTGGGGTCAGTCCGTGAAGGGGGGTTCACTGCAGGAGGATGGAGGCTACGGGCTAGTTGGAGGCCATGCTGCTCAGAGCAGCCACGGTGGGCAGCCAAGGCCCCGGACCCTCGAGGAGGCCTACTGGGGGTAAGAACCTTAATCCAGATTAAAATCCCAGCCTGGCACCTGCTGGCTGTACAGCCCTGGGTGAGTTCCCTAGCCCAAGACTCAGCTCTCTCATTTATAAAGTGGATATGAAAGCAGTGCCCTCCCTACGTCATAGATGGATGCAGAGCCACTGGGACACAACGGGGAGTGGGAGGCGGCCAGGCTAAGGTGGCGGCAGCTTCAGGGAAGAGTGGCAGGTGAGCAGCTACGGGGAACCATCTCGCCGTGCCTGGCTGCTGGCGCCAGGAGCTGGGAGGCAGCCTCCATCCTGGTTTGAGGAAGAACCCACTCGCTCTGGGCACCACTGGGCACTCTGGTGGGGCGGAGGGGCTGTGACGAAGCTGCCGTAAGACTGGGTGTGTCGTAGCTGCAGAGACAAGCTTGCTGATAGGGACTGGCTGACCTTTCGGAGCTCCTCACCCACAGTGGGGGCTCTTCCGGGAGTCATGACGCCCTGGCCTGATCCACAGCCAGGGGCTGGGAGGGGGAGCCTGGAGGCCAGGCAGGGAGCTTAGCCTGTACCCTGCCTTTAAGGGGTCTGGGCTTCAGGGAGAATAGAGGGGGTAGGGGAGACAGAGAGGGTGCATCCTCTGACCTTTCTACTGTCCAGCTCTAAAATTCTGGCTCCCCTCTCCGTGGGGACCTGTCGTCTCCCGCAAAGCCTCCCCTCTCTCAGAGGGGGCCTCCTCTGCCTTCCCTCTTCCCCAGTGACCCTCTCCACTCTGCAGGGCCTCCACGCCCCAGGGCGACTCCAAGGCCCAGACTGGAAGGATGAGCTGTACCTAGCGGTAAGTATGCGCAACATTACATATGTATATTGGAGAGTAAATAACCCCAAAAAGCGCCTTGTAAATAGACTCCGAGTTTATCCTTTATTAATGAGGCACCGAGTGCCCCGCTGTTTTAGAGCAGCGAGACTTTCATAATATCAAAACCTAAATTACACTTGCGTCTCTCATCCCAGGGATGAGCATCTTCGGCGGCTCCGTTTGCAGAGTGAGTAAGCAGGGATCCCTCCTTGCCTGCATGGGACTTGTTGACACCTTTCTTCTGACTGGGTGGGCAGGCGGGGGGGAGCAGGAGGAGGCACATGCATGCCTGTGTCCCAATTCTCACCAGAGTCCCCAGAGAGCCCGAGTCTAAGGCCTCAGGACCTGGCGGGTGAGGGACGCCTGGGATGCTGGCTTTCATTTCATGTAGGACATTTTCAGGATCAAAGGGTTGCCCCAGGCTCCGAGGCTTGGATGTGTGGAATGGGGCAGTGGACAGTTACAAGCTCCATGACCAAGTTCTTCCCTCCCAGCTTCCGTTCCCCCTCGTGTAAAACTCGGATAAACACCTTCCCTCTGGACGGCCATGAGAGCTCCGTGGGTCAGAAGTGGGGGTCGGTGCCGAGTGAGGATTGCTAAGAGGGAGCCCTGGGGTGCAGGTGCAGACGGTCCTAGCTCCCCTCTCTGGAATGGGACACTGCTGTCTCCTCTTCAACTCCTGGGACAGACCTCGAGTGGACCACAGAGCTCCAGCTCCACCCTGGCACCAAGGTCACCTGGGCTGAGAGGGGGGTGCCAGGGCCCACCTCACCCCAACACAATCAGGACCTGACCTTCCAGCACCCCCCATATCGCTCAGCCAGGGCAGGCAGCCTGGACCCTCTTGGTCCCCCTGACTCTCCAGGTCCAAGGCCACTCTCGGGCCCCGTGGGGATTGTGCCCTCCCTGCCCAGGCCTGGGCCAAGCCAGGATAAGTGGGCAGGTGGGCAGGCGAGCGCCGTGCGGGCAGGATTTACAGCCTGGCCGGCTGGGCTCCTGGTGCTCCGGTGGGCGTCTTGTCGAATCTGTCCCATTATATGGACAGTTGGGTTTAATAGTCATTGTGTGCTTGCTCAGAGCCCAGCAAACATCGCGGGGCGACACCCCCTCCACGCGAGCCGCCCGCTCCCCAGCCACACGGCCTATCCGTACAGTAAATTAAAAATATGAATCACTTCTCCCCACTGCCTCCCCAAACGCTCATCTTGTCAGCCTCTATGTTGCCTTCATTTGTATTACCTTAATTTAATGTTAATTATGGTCTTCATTTACAAGGAACAAGCAAGCCCTGCTTTGCCAGGGGACCTTCCCCCCACCCCTCCCCTCAGCCCAGGAGGGAGAGGCTGGGGGAGAAGGGGAATTTGGGGGGGACTACAAAGGAGTGAGGAAGGGAGTTGGGGAGAGGGTGGGAGGTGACATCTGTGTCATCAATGGCTGACGGCCACTCAAGGAGGGGCTAGAAAAACACCTCCCCACCTCCTCCCACACCCTGTCTTCAATCACTTAGTCATTCAACAGTTATCTATTGAGAACCTGATACGTGCCAGACAGCCAGGGACCAGAGAGATGGGGGGCACTCCTGCCCTAGGAAGGGCTAAAGGAGACCCCTCTGCTACCCTGAGACAGATCGTTAGGCTGCAGCACCAGCAAGACACGTCGTCCACACCCCAGGTGGGTAGGTAAGTCCCTGATCCTGCCCAGAAGGCACAGGATGTAAACAGGAGATCTTCTGTGCCTTCCAAGCTCCCCTCTTGGCTACTAGCACCATCCCTACCCCCGAACTGCCTTGCACCCTTTCCAGGCAGGAAGTTCTTTCTGAAGTTTTTCCCGAGTCCCTCTTGCTGCAGCTCAGCCTAGGCTCAGCGCCTGCGTGGGGCCAGGAGTGGAAAGGTAACTCCTGGCTAAACTGTCTCTGGAGGGTTGGGATGGAGGCATCGTGGGGACCACCACCCGTCCACCACCACCACCCCTCCCCTGACCCCACTCCCCACCTGCCCTCCTGCTGAAAGTCCTTGTATGAGAAGTCAGGGAGGCCTGAGTGTGGTCGCTCGGCTGTCCCTGTGCTGCCACACTCGGCCAGTGGGACACAGGCACACACAAGCCTGTAGAGCCTGTGGAGGTCTCAATAAACGTTGGTGGCTGATGTCACACGTGTGCACACAGGGAGCTGGCAAGGGGCCACCTATGCTCAAACTGCCATTAACCACGAAGACCAGCCCTTCCCCCCAGCACACATCTCCTCCAACGGGGGTGGGGGGGTGGGGGAGGGTCTCCAGCTGGGAATATCTGCTTGGCAGATGAGGCTCTTCCGAGTGTGTGTCTGCACGTGTGTCTGTCTCCAGGGAGCCTTGCTCCACACACAGGGACATGTGTCCCCCCAGGTCCAGTGTGCCCCCTCCGGTTCCGTGTTCCCGTGCATGAGCGCCTGTCCAGCAGGTCCACGTGCACGTGTGCGCGCATGTGCTCAAGCACGCGACAACCCCCACCCCCCACCTCCGTCTGTCAGCGGAGCTGATGACATTGGCGCAGAGGAAAGTGATGACAAATGCCCGTTATCAGCGAACGAGGCCGATGACAAATGGGCGGGCGCCCGAGCAGCCCCATTACGCTGTAATAACAGAAGATGGATGGCCTAGCGCCCCCCCCCCCACCCCTACCCCCCTGCGCCGGTAACGGGAGCCCATCATCGGGCTCCACCCTCCCGGGAGGGAGCCAAGCGGCCTCCCGGCCGCCAATCACGGTGGGCCAGGCCGTGAGCCGGGAGCCCACGCGGCTGCCTGCGGCGGAGGAACAAAGCGGAGAGCTCAGCGGGAGCAGGGGGCGCACTGGGCGTCCGGCTTGCCCAAGGCCAGGACACGCAGCTGTGCACACACATGGCCTGCACACGCGCCAGCCGCCTGTGTCCTTGCACCGTGCACCTGCAGCTCCTGTCCAGGCACAGCCCCCACCTCCCAGGACCATGCACCCGTGCTTTTGTGCCACGCATGGGCGAACATTTGCCACCGGATCTGGGTACACACCCACCACCAGAAACTGGCGCATAGGGCCATGCATGCCTCCACACCTGCAATTCATGCACATGCCTACAGAAACCACTTACGTCTGGGCACATGTGTGCTCCCAACATGCCCAAACATGAGTGGAAAATAAGTACACACGCAAGCAGAAATGTGTGTGCGTGGACACAGGCCCTTACACACAGCTCTGCCCACAATCCAGGGCCTTCCCACACAAAAGACACCAACAGCTGCCTCTACAAATATTAACTGAGCCCCTGCCACGCACATGTCAACTAGGTACTGTGGAGTTACAATGATGAATATGACGCCGTCTCTGCGTCTGGAATTTCAAGTTTACTAGAGGGACCAGACAAAGGGCCGTGAGTGAAGGCAGAGGATGATTTGTGCTTTGACCCAAGTACACGGTTTGTGATGTGAGATTTCCAACGGGAAAATCAGGAAAGTTGGTGGCGAGCCAGCTGGTTAGAGCATGGTCCTAATATGCCAAGATTGCGGGTTCGATCCCCAGTCTGAGCACACACCAGAACCCACCAGTGTGTGCACAGCTAAGTGGAACAACATACTGAGTCTCTCTCTTCCCCTCTTTCCTCTCCCTCTAAAGGCAATAAATAATTTTTTTTTAAAAAAGTGTAGGTAAGGCTATTTAATAAAAAGTTCTGTGATCTCTAAAATCAAAAAGTAAAAATTATAAAAAAGAAAAGAAAAAAGTTGGTGGTTAAAGGAAGAGTATATTTTCCAAAGGAATTGAATTGCGGGGGAGAGCGGGTATGAAAATGGCAAAGTGCGGGGCGGGGCAGGGGGGGTTGGGGGCGGAGTCTAAGAAGCCAGAAGTCCGGGAGGGAGCAGGGGGCGGAGTGTGTGGGAATGAGACTTGGACGACTAGGGCCGGGAGCCTGGAGCAGGGGAGGGGCTGGGGGCTGGGGGCCAGCAGGGAGGCAGGTCCAGGAGAGGGACAAACGAGGCGGGAGTTGGCACTGACATAGAAAAGGAGAGGACCGTGAAGCCAACATAAATGTGTGGGAGGTGCCAGGCGGGGCCAGCTTCACAGGCATGTGACCTGCGCGGTCCCAGGGACCCCACATTTAAAAGGGCCCAATGGCTGGGTTTAAAGCTGTCTTGGAATGTTTTATAAAGAGGCTGTATTTTCATTTGGCATTGGGCCCCGAAAATTAGGTAGCTGGTTCTGGAGCCAGGGATCCCTCAGATTTCCAGGGTGATTGTATAAAACAGTGGAAGGAGCAGGTGGAGGGGAGATAGTTCGGTGGGTTCAGGGGTGTGTGAGAGTCTGGGTGTGGAGTGAGGGGTTGAGATGACGGATGAGGATTCAGTGTCTCCATCCCCAGAGGGCGAGCTGGGCCTTGTACACACCTCTGCCATGCTTGTTTCTACTTTGCAGTGAGTCTGCACCCAGCCACACAGCACAGGGGTGCCTCCTAAAACATACCTATCCTATGCACTCCCCTTGCTAGAATATAAGCTCCCCAGGGCTGCCTCTTTGTCCCCAGGGCATGGCACATGCTTGCCACTCGATACCGGTTTGCTGAAGGAATGAGTGACTCCTGAATGAACGAGCAGGAGTACAGGCGTCGACACAGGCGCACACCAGGCATCCAGTCCCCCGCCATGGGGAGGTACGTGAAGGCCCGACTGTGCTCCGCTGGCCCAACAATTTTCACCTGGTGTGCTGCAAGAAATTTTAAAACATGCAATCCCTGACTATTTGGTCAGACACACTCACCTCTTTTCCCTTAGATTGTCAAATAAAATAATGACATCAGCCAACACAACAATGGTCGTCTGGTGTGAATAGATCAAAATTATACCTGGTTTTTGTCAGGTTGGCAAAAAATATATTCTTTGGTGTGCTGCCAAATTTCAGCGATTAGTTTGTGTGCCAGGAGATGGAAAAGGTTGAACATCGCTGCTCTAGCCCACATCCGAGGCCCTATCCTGCCTCCGGGGTCGCTCTACCACTGGTGTCCACGTCGAGGTAAGAGTGCCCTTGCCTGGGTGGCCCCCACATCAGGTGTCTCCTTTGCAGACCGAGCGGGGCATCAGTTAAGGAGCCTGCAGAGGAAGTAGCCCACCGGCCTGGAGTGATGGTGCCGGAGAGCCTGTAGTTTGGAGCCAGAGGATCTGAGTTCAAGTCTCAGCTCATCCCTCTGCTGACTGTTCATTGAACTTCAACTTCACTCACACAAAGGGACTGAGAGATATTCATCAAAGCAGGTGCTGAGATAGCTGCTTCCTTCCCCTCGACTCTGGGTTCCTGGGGCTTGAAAATAGACTGGGGACCCTGGGGACTACCCAGGTGAACTCAAAAACAGGAAGGGGAATTGGCAGACCTAGGACAAGGAGGCTGAGGTCCACTCTCAGTAGAGCCAGATGTTCTAGGTGTTGTGACGCAGGCCCTCCACCGCCCATGACCCACCTGCCAGGAGGGACATAGGGCAAACATGAAGGTGCCCATGACTGAAGTAAACATTCTGGCTGCAGATAGTTTGAGGCAGGGGTAGACAGAGGACACCTCCAGAGATGTGGGTTGGGGGAGGAAGCCTGGTCGAAGGGGCAGGGAGGCGGGTATAGGACACCATGGCCCCCCTATCTCTATTCTGAGAGGGACTCCACCTGCTAACTTTGGCTCCCCAGCACGTGACCTTCTCCTGCCCCTATGTACAGAAAGGGAGAGAGAAAGGGAGGGAGAAGGCCCAGGTCCCCCCACCTGTCTCCCTCGCCCCCATGTGACCTACTTTGGATCCCTCCAGTATGTTCTGGTCCCTGCCTCCTCCCCCTACTATTGTAGCTGTGGTGCCCCATGTGACCTACTTTGGATCCCTCCAGTATGTTCTGGTCCCTGCCTCCTCCCCCTACTATTGTAGCTGTGTTGACTATCACCTCCCAGACCTGCTAAGAGCCCTCGGGAACCCCGCCCCCACCCCCAGCAAGGGGACTGCAACGAGAAAGGCAGCCAGACTGCAAAGAAGAGGACAGGAAGGAAAGGGACAGCCGGCTAATGGGCCTCATCCCTCCTCCCTCACCAGTTCACTTTTTCTGTAGCGTTATTGACCCGTCATTAGTTATCCGTCCAAGGTCGCCGGGCCTGGCCCAGCCATAAATCACGGCGCTGGAGGGGGCTCTGGGCAAAGCGATGCTTCCCAGGATGCAGCGGAGAGCTGATCCCCAGCACAGCCCGGAGGGGGCTCGGGTGGCCCCAGTCTCAGGGGGGCGTCCCTGAAGGGGCTGGGCCCCTCTTCTTGCCCGCTCGCCCCACCTGCTCCCCTCCCTCCCCTCCACGCTCCCCTTGCATTTGCTCCTCCAGGCCCCCTCTCGCTCCATCACTCACTTTTTTCTCCCCGCCCATTCTCTACTCCCCTACCACCGAGCTCGCTGCGTGCAGGGTGGACGGGGGAGGGGGGAGGGGGGAGGGGCGAGGGGCACGGAGGAGATGCTGGCTCTCATTGGGCGTTTCACTCCACCTGGTCTCTCAGTTTAGAGCTTCAAGGAGCAAGAACAGAAGTCATTCAGGGGGAAACTGAAGCACAGAGTCCCGAGCAGAGGCGAGTCTGGAAAAGGGGTCCCACGCGACTCAGCATCCGCACCGCCAGACCCTGTTCCCTGCCAGGTGATGGGAGGGTCAACCCACCCTTGGCGGGGCGCGCTGCGCTGTATCCCCATCCGCCGCCGCCGCCTCCGCCTCCTCCAGAGCGAGGGGCCGCCCTGGGGCAGCATAGTCCGGTCTCTTCCAGGCTCCCTCCCTACACACGGAGCTCTGAGCGAAACCCCCCTGCAAGGTTCCGCGGCACCTGCCACACCCCCATCCCGGCTGGGCTCCCTGCCGGACCTCTTCGCTGGTCCTCGCGCGCCCTCTGCTGGCGACTCCCGGAAAGCACGCTCGTCGGCCTCAACACTCTCCCCACCGTCTGTGCGACCCACCCGGAGGCCACTGCCCACCCTGAGTCTCCGCCCGCCCTCCCCATACCCTTTAGCGGCCATGCCCCTGCACCCGAGGTCACACCCTGGAGCGTTCCCCTCACTTGCCATCACCCTGCTGTGGAGCAGCCACTCCCACTCCAGGTACCAGAGAGGCCCATTTGTTCTTTCCTGTGGGGTGGAGGGAGGGATGTCCGGAAAGACAGAACTCGAACGTGGAGTGGAGAGAGCGTTTTTCTCGCCATGAAGCCGTTTCCGGAAGGGAATCTGCAGTCCTGAGAATTGACTTCACAGGGCGGCAGGTGGGTTTCCTCAGGCCATCTCCCCGGGGCCCTCCTCCACCACGTGGACCTGCGGCTTCCACAGGGACTCGCTTGGGGGAGGCTCAGGGAGACCCTGAAGGTGGGGGACATTGGTTCTCAGAAGCTCTGAGGTGGGGACTGCCTTCCTTGGCCCCTGAGGCGGGAAGCCGGGCTGCCCGGGAGCTCCAGGACAGTTTCCCTGGCAGGGAGAGGAAAGGCGTGGCCTCACTCCTGGGGCCAGACCCTGAGGGGCCCCGGGGTTCTCCCCATTAGGAAGCTTGAGAGAAAGGGGAGCAGGCAGGAAATGAACGATTCCTTTCCAAGGAGGCGACTGGTCTGACAGGCAGGTAGGGTGGCCTGCCTGGAGGCCCTTGTCAAACTGGTCCCCAACTGCTCCCATTCAGTGTGAATCCAAGGTTGTGGCGATCAGAGATGATTCCTCAGGGGAAGCCTGGAGCCTGGGGGAGGGGATGTCCTAGGCCAGGCAAGGACCTCTCGGACTCTGTGTGGGGTCCATGTGGCAACAAGTGACGGAGGGGCCAGGCACCTGCAGGGACACGTGTCGGGGCCATGGGAGTCACAGCGAGGCATGAGGGGGATGTATGTAAGCCATAGAACCAGGACCTCTGCCTCCATTAGGGCTGGAGCGTAGGAATCTGCGCCCACCCCCACCCCACACACACCACTACTTCCCTAATAGAGGTGGGAGGTCAGGGCAAGTGGGCATTTGCTGATTCAGATCCCCAGGTTTCAGGGCCAGGGACTGTGTCTTTCAATGTCTACATAAGGAACCCACCATCGACTCTGAAAAGCTCAGGGACCCTTGCTTTGGATACGTGGGAGGAGGGAGTGAGGTTAGGAGAGAAAACCTGGTTAGAGCTGCGCTAGAGACACTCCCAGAGGCGAGCCAAGGAAAACAGCGGGGCTTCCTGGGTCACAGAGGTCTAAGGTGAAACCCAGCTCTGTTTTTCATGTACTGTGTGATTTAGCACAAGTGAATGAACCTCTCTGAGCCTCACTTTCCTCATTTGCAAAATGGGGATACCACGACTGCCCATAGGGCTGTTGGGAAGGTGACAAGCTATAACCCATGCTCAGGACTGGGTTAAGGGTGACTGGCCAGGCCCAGGAGTCAATCAATGTACGCAGCTGAAACCTCCCTGAAGTAAACCAGAAATCTGGTGCAGCTAACCCAGGTCTCCTCGCAGGAGACTCTTCCCATAACTTGCAAAATGCCAGCTGGGGTTCTCTATCCTCCAAAGAAGTCGGTGCTCTCCAGTGGCAATCCAAACATCTTCTACCAGTACCCGCGTGAATAATTGTTCTGAACTCTGCTTTCAAAGGGCAGCAAATCATCAGCTGGCCTGTAGTGCCCACACCCTAGAAGGCTCTGCCCAACCTAATTCCGTGGAAATTCCTCCTGTCAAGGACCCCTTCTTGTGAGAGGTGAACTCACTGCTCCTCATAACCCAGGGCCCAGACTTGGCCTGGCAGGAGTCACAAATATAAATGGTTTACAAGTGTTTGGGCCCAGGAAAAACAGTAGGGAGTGGTGAGGACTTGGGCATCTGGGGAGCAGCTCCCGTGGTTGTGCCAGGTGGGAACATGGAGGGAGGGATGCGGCATTCAGGTAGAGCCCCAGACCTCTCCCAGCTCCACCTCCTCCCGCTTCAGGAGCATCCTAAGACACCCTTCCCTTATGTATCAGTTTTCTATTGTTGCATAACAAATTATCACAAACTTAGCCCCTTAGAAGGAGACCCGTTTACTCCCTCACAGTTCTGTAGGCCAGGAGTCCCCACAGGCTCAGCTGAATTCTCTGCTTAGGGTCTCACGAGGTGGAAGCCAAGCTGTTGGCTGGGCTGAGCTCTTATCTGGAGCTCCTGGGAAGACCAGCTTCCAAGCTCGTTCTCTATGGGGGCGGAATACAGTTCAGGGTGGTTGTAGGACTAAGGCCTCTGTTCTCCTTGCTGGCTGTCAGCTGGGTGGTGCTCTCAGTTCCTTGAGGACTCTCCCTGGTCCTGGCGCATGGGCCTCTCCATCTGCAAAGCCAGCAAAGGCAGGGCGAGTCCTCCTCATGCTAATTGTTCTTTCTGCTACTGGCCGGCCAGCCGGAGAAATCTCTGCTTTTAAAGGGCTTCTGTGATTAGAGTAGGCCTACTCAGATAATTCCCCTTTTGCCATATACGGTGCCATAACCACGGGAGTAACGCCTCATCATAGTTGAAAGGCTCTTATTCACACTCAAAAGGAAGCGGGGGGGGGGGGGGCGGGGGGGTGGTTTCAGTTCTACAAAAGCAAGGGTCACTTGGGATCTTAGAATCCTGCCCACCACCCCCAGCCTCCAAGGTGGGGTGGAAGCATCCCTCACACCTAGCCCCAGCATCCCTGACTTCTGTGAGACTTGGGCCAGTCGCCTCCCATCTCTGGTCCTCAGTTTCCTCATCCGTAAAATGGGACAAGGGGCTGGATGAAATCTAAAATTCCTTCCAGGTCTCACACACTAATTGTGATGCCAGAAGACGGAGAGTTTTGATCTTTTGGACTTCGTGGGTGCACCGCCCAAAGAAGGGTAGGGCTCATTATCCTCCCAGCAGCACCCCCTGCAGGCCTCCGAAGGAGCCCTACTAAGGAAGAGCAGATGGTACCGTCTAGCAGCCCAGCCGAGGTTCCCGGGTGTGAGTGGCCGTGTCACCCAGCTGGGCTGGGCTGTGGGGAAGCAGAGAGGCTGCTTCTGTTGGTCCAAGACCATGGGTGCCAACGAGGCCCCATAGATGAGGATGGGCCCCCCCTCCCCGGAGTCTGCAGAGGCAAGGCGGCCTGCACTCACTCATTTGGTGGGGTACTGGGGCAAAGAGCAGGTTGGGGAGAAACCAAGTCCCCTCCCCCCACCTCTCAACTCCAGCTGGACCTCACAATTCATCTCCCAAATCCATCCTGTCTGCCCCCAGTCTCAGCCTCTGGGTCTCCAGAAGAGCCCTCTCGGGCTCTTCCTGACCCTTCCCCCAGCCCTAGCTGGGCAGCACCCTGGACCCTCTGGGCTGACCCTGTCCAAGGAGAGACAGGGGCCTCAGGAGCCCGTCACCTGGGAGCCCGAGTCCATCACCCTCACTCTCACCCCCCAAGGTGACAGCCACCCCTTCTCCCGGGCTCCCCTCAGCCCTCCTCAGGCTCCACTTCCTGTCCTGCTTGCAAGCTCCCTGTCAGGGTCCCACCCCCCCAGGTCCCACCAAGGCCTGGCAGAGGGGCTGAAAGGAGACCCTCCCCAACTCCATCAGAGCGCGGGCGCTGGGTAAGAGGTGGGGAAATGAATATTAATTTATCATGATTAGGCAAATCCGGCAGGGAGAGCCGATTCCGGAGGAGGCTAAAAAGATGAATTTCAGCAATAAAATTAAATAAGGACGGACGGGCAGCCCCTCCTCCCTCCCGCTTTGCTGATCTCTCTCTTTCTTACAATTTATGAGGCCAATTATGAAGATGAGGTTGGAAGTTCCTGGAACTTCACTAAATGCAAACGGCGGTCCCTGCTGTTCCCATCAAATTAATTAACCGCATGCTATTGATGGCCGCTCAAGGCTGACGCAGGCGGCCCGCCCTGCGGCCGCCTCCACGGACATGGGGACCCAGAGTCCAGAGCCCAGCCGAGGCTCGGCCACCTTCCGCAGTCCCTGCCTGGCACCACAGGGGACCTCCTTTCAGCCCCCAGGCCTCCTGAGCCCTCAATGACACAGGGGCATACACACAGAGCTTTAGACAGACATACTAACACACAGCCGGTCGCCCACCCACGTGGGCAGACACAAAGTCCTGAGCATGCAGCACACGCAGGGCCTGGGAAAGCACATTAGCACACAAGCAAATGGACAGACTCAAGCACAGTGACAGCCCAGCTGAGGGGACCGGAGCCCACTTGTGTGAGGACAGTGGGGCAGAGGGGGCCTCGCTATGGGAGGAACACACGTCTGGGCCCTGGGCCTACTCATCAGGGCCAGGCCTACGTCCAGGGCAGCAAACGGCCAAGCAAAGGCTCCACTGCCACTCAAGCAGCGAGCAGCGGCCCCTCGCCCGGTGCCTGTACCATGACCCCGCAGTGTCCATGGGGGACAGTTCCAGGACACTCGCTGTGGACATCAAAAGCTGCAGATGCTCGAGTCCCTATGAAATGGTGTGGCATTTGCACATAACCCATACACATCCAACGGGGCACTTCAAACCACCTCTAGATTCCTTCTAATGAACACCCAGCACAGTGGACTATTTTGTGAATACTTGTGAGACTGTGTTGTTTAGGGAATAATGACCAGGAAAGGTCTGTACTCGATCAGTACAGACCCAACCATCATGGGTCTGATGACCCAGTACACACTACATACAAGCTACAATGTAACTTTTCCAAATTTCTTTTTTTTTTTTAAGATTTTATTTTTTTACTATTAGAGAGAGGGGAGGGAGGGAGAAAGGCAGAGAAACATCGATGTGCGAGAGATACAGTTGCCAGCTAGCAACCTGGCCCACAACCCAGGCACATGCCCTGAATGGGAATCGAACTGGCAAACTTTCAGTGTGAAGGCTGGTGCTCAGTCCACTGAGCCACACAAGCCAGGGCAACGACGTAACTTAAAAAGTTTTTTTTCCATCTGCAGTTGGTTAAATCCGCAGATGCAAAGCCTGCAGATGCAGAGGGCCAGCTGTACCGTCCTCCAGTGGCACCTTCGGAGGCCTCCCCACAGTCCCTAACCCCCGGGTCCTTGCCTCGTCTTCCCGCCTTTTTCAGGAATGTTCCCTCTAGGTCTTTTCTGGCCTGCGCTGGCCTCCACTGTGGGGGGGCCAGGGCTTGCAGAGCCCCCAGTTCAGATGATGGGGATGAGGCCTGGCCAGTCTCAGGCCAGCTCTGGGGCTTCGATCCGGGAGTCCCCCTGTTCCAGAGCTCAGAAACAGGACTGTGCAATGGCCCAGGGCTTCTGGCAAACTAGCTGGCTGGCACCTTGACCAAAGGGCAGAGTAGACATAAGGCTAAAGATCTTGGGGTTGAGCCCAGCCCAGGCCCGGGGGAGCACCTGCCTGTGCGTCCGCAGTCTGGGTAGCAGTATGTGCCCCAACAGCTGTGGTTTCTATGTGAACTTGATCTGAGATGGGAGGGAGGGCCTGGAAAGGTACTTTTTTTTTTTTTTAAGATATTTTATCCATTATGCTGTTACAGTTGTCCCATTTTCTCTCTTTTATTCCGCTCCGCCCTGCACACCCCCTCCCACCTGCATTCCCCCCACCTTTAGTTCATGTCCATGGGTCATACATATTAGTTCTTTGGCTTCTATATTTCCTGTACTATTCTTAACCTCCCGCTGTGTATTTTCTACCTACCATTTATACTTCTTATTCCCTGTACCTTTTCCCCCTCTCTCCTCCTCCCACTCCCCTGCTGATAACACTCCATGTGATCTCCATTTCTGTGATTCTGTTCCTGTTCTAGTTGTTTGCTTAGTTGGTTTTTGTTTTTGTTTTAGGTTCAGTTGTTAATAACTGTGAGTTTGTTGTCATTTTACTGTTTATATTTTTTATCTTCTTCTTCTTACATAAGTCCCTTTAACATTTCATATAATAAGGTCTGGGTGATGATGAACTCTTTTAACTTGACCTTATCTGGGAAGCACTTTATCTGCCCTTCCATTCTAAATGAGAGCTTTGCTGGATAGAGTAATCTTGGATGTAGGTCCTTGCCTTTCATGACTTGGAATACTTCTCTCTGGCCTCTTCTTGCCTGCAAGGCTTCTTTTGAGAAATCAGCTGACAGTCTTTTGGGCAGTCCTTTGTAGGTAACTGTCTCCTTTTCTCTTGCTGCTTTTAAGATTCTCTCCTTATCTTTAACCTTGGGTGATGTAATTATGTGTCTTGGTGTGTACTTCCTTGGGTCCAACTTCTTTGGGATCCTTTGAGCTTCTGGGACTTCCTAAAAGTCTATTTCCTTTGCCAGATTGGGGAAGTTCTCCTTCATTATTTTTTCCAATAAGTTCTCAATTTGTTCTTCCTCCTCTCCTTCTGGCACCCCTATGATTCAGATGTTGGAATGTTTAAAGATGTCCTGGAGGTTCCTAAACCTCTCCCCATTTTTTTGAATTCTTTTTTTTTTAATTTTTAAATATTTTATTTATTTATTTATATTATTTATTTATCTTTAGAGGGGAAGGGAAGGAGAGAGGGAGAGAAACATCAATGTGCAGTTGCCTCTTGTATGTCCCCTGCCGGGAACTGGCCTGGCAACCCAGGCATGTGCCCTGACTGGGAATCGAACCGCGATCCTTTGGTTCGCAGGCCCGCGCTCAATCCACTGAGCTACACCAGCCAGGGCTTTTTTGAATTCTTGTTTCTTCATTCTGTTCTGGTTGAATGTTCCTTTCTTCCTCTGGTCCTAACTGTTTATTTGAGTTCCGGTTTCCTTCCTATCACTTTTGGTTCCCTGTACATTTTCCTTTATTTCATTTAGCGTAGCCTTCATTTTTTCATTTGCGACCATACTCAACCATTTCTGTGAGCATCCTGATTGCCAGTGTTTTGAACTGTGCATCTGATAGGTTGGTTATCTCTTCGTTGCTTTGTTTTATTTTTTTCTGGAGCTTTGATCTGTTCTTTTATTTGGGCCATTTTTGTCCCTTGGCACACCTGTTATGTAGTGAGGGGTCGAGCCTTAGATGTTCACCAGGGTGGGGCAATCACATCTCTGGGTTATCTGTGGGGAAGGGGTCTGAGAGGGAACAATGCACCTTGCTCTGCTCTCTGACCATTTTCAGTCACTTCCCCCGCTACTCACAATCAAATTGGGCCCTTCTGGTGCTGATTCCCAGGTGTGAGGGCTTTTGTACGTCCTAGGACCCTGTGGGTCTCTCCAACGCACTCTCCTGTGAGGCTGGGAGTTTCTCCTGCCACGGCAACCCCCACAGGTGTTTTCAGTCAGACGCTTTGAGGCTTTATTTCCCGGCGCTGGAGCCCTGGGTTGCGGGATCTGTCTAGCTCCCCAGTTGTTCCTCCCAGTTTATCTGCCCGCAAACGTGGGACCGCCAGCCACTGCCTCATCCACCCCGGTCCTCCAGCCGCCGTCTGGCCACAATTCTTCTCCACCCCGGGTCCTGTCTCCGCCCCTCCTACTGGTCTGGATAGATGTTTCTTCTTTAATTCCTTGGTTGTCAGACTTCCATACAGTTCGATTTTCTGTCATTTCTGGTGGTTTTCTGTGTTTAAATTTGTTGTTGTCCTTCTTTTGGTTATGTGAGGAGGTACAGTGTGTCTACCTACATCTTCATCTTGGCCTGAAGTGGAAGATGATCTTTTGTTGGCGAGTGAAGAGAGTGAGTAAGGCTGGCATCTTCTCCAAGTTATAGTCCCTATTCCTGGCAAGAGGCACTCATGTCATTTAAAGGGACAGGGATTCTGTAACTGCCCTGGAGAAGCAAGACAAAGGGCCTGAGTGTTCCATTGCCGGCCCATAGATCCCGGAGGGCAGGACATGGCTGACCTTGCTCACCTTGCCGTGTCCACGCCAGGCCTGGGAGGCCCCTGTCCATGTCCCCACAGCCACTCCCCCTGAGCAGCCAGAACCCAGGAGTAAACTTGGGCATTATCTTGCTCTCCTTTCAGGGCAAGTCTTGGGTCAAGGTCAATGTCATCACCCCAGGCCTTGGGGAAAGATGAGGCTCCCAGTTGGGCAGGGCAGAGGCAGAGCAGCCCAGAGAGGATTGTGTCTCCAACACAAAGTGTGAGAAGGAAACCCACATGAAGGGAGGCTCAGACTGAGCAAGTGGCAGCCAGTCCCACAGGTCTGCGGCCTGGGGCTTTGCCTCCCCCCGACCCTCCCCTATCCCAGGCCTGTGAGGCTCCCTCCCCTTCCCCACACCCCACTGCACTTCAGGGTGCGGGGCGGGGGGCGCTTCTTCTGCCTTACAGCAGAGCCTGCTCACTTTGTATGCAAGTGACCGAGACACCTGCCTACTCACTGGCCTGTTATTACTACAGTAACAAACCGCCACACACACAGTGGCTCGACACCACGCAGCTACCCACACACAGCCCCGCCCTGGTGTTCGAAGCTGACGCTGGTCTCGCCGGGATGCAATGGAGGCACTGGCAGGGCCGCGGCCCGCAGTGGAGTCTGTTTCCTCACTGCCTCCAGCTTCTAGAGGCCACCCACACACCGTAGCTGGTGGCCCCTTCCCCCTTCACCAAAGCCAGAGACACGGCATTTCTCTGAGCTTTCTCCCCTCACCACAGCTCTCTCTGACTGTAGCCGGGAAACGCTCTCCACTTCCAAGGATTCATGACTAGACTGGGCCCACCGGGTAGCCTGGCATAATCTCATCTCCATCAACCGGAAGCACACCTGCAAGGCCCCTCTGTGGGGGACCACTATTCTACCATACGTGTGACCAAGGACAACTCTGGATCAGGGATCGCGTGACAATGGCTGGGCTCGGGGCAGGACGCGAGCCCGGGGTGCCCATGTCCTTCTCAGGACTGGGGGGTGTCTGGGTGGTGACTGGGAGCGCTCAGTGGCTGGACGGAATACCAGTTCCCATCGTTCTCTGAGTTCATCTCCATTTCCAGCAGGACGGGCACGGGCTCACAACCAGGCTCAGGCTCCGAAGTGGCTGGGAACCCCCGCTGGCCCCCATCACTGTGCTTCACTTGGACTCAGAGACCCACCCCTCCCTCAAACTGGGCACCCTTTCCCAAGACTCAGAAACCCCTCCATCAGCTCTTCCCTTGGGCTCCTGTTGTCAGACTGCACAGCCAAGAGGATACCGCCCTCAGGATGGACCCCTCCAGACGTGAGCACTTGCCCCTCACAGCCCATGGTGTCCTGTCACCCTTGCCAGAAGGCGGGACCAGGAGTCTGTTTGGTTTGTGGGTGGTCTCTGGGATTCTGAGTCTCCAGATGGGACTGGGGTGGCAGGAGGGGGGCCCTGGTTTCAGACACAGAGGTCAGCACTCTCCCTCCCCACGGTTCTGGGGGTTCCTTGTGTGTAGTAAGGGGTTAACCCCCTCTACTCCTAGCCCTGGAGGCCCAGGCCCTCTGGGCGGGAGGGGCTGCTGTGTAGACAAGGGGCACTGAGGTGGGGAGCAAGAGGACTGGAGGAGCAGTGGCCACATTTGGAGCCCAACACCCCAGGCTTTGGGCTCCTGCCAACTCTGACCTTGCTGGTGACGGGACAGGCACGGGGGGCCCAGTCCAGGGCAGAGCTAGCAGACCTGGGTGGGGACAAAAGCAGCCCTGACACCTGGGGGCCCAGGGGTCTCCCTGCTTCTCTCGCCTACTCCAGGCCCTGGGCAGCCACACCTCCCTGGGAGGAGACGCTCTGAGGGGAGGCTCAGCCTTCACAGAGGTTTCTGGGCCTCTGATGCAGCTGCCTCTGCCTGGCACCAAGCTGTGTGAAAGGGGCCCTCGGGCCCCATGGGCTTTCGGTTCCTTCCCTGAATAAACCACGCAGACAAAAGCCCTGTGGCTTAGACTTCAGGGCTCTGAACTAGAGTTGGGGGGCCCATTCTAAAGCTGCTGGGACCCCCTGACTGAAACCAGGAAAACAAGGGCCAGCGCCAGACTCTGCCAGTTACTGACAGAGGCGAAGGACTCAGTGACTGGCCCCACTCCGCCCCCGGCCCGTGCACAGGGGTCTGAGCCCACCTCCACCTCCGGAGCTCCCTTCACGCTCTGCCACAAAACCCCCGTGGCCCGGGGCCTCTGGTGGCCGCCTCCCGGCTGCTGCTCCAACCCTGCCCCCTTCTGCCTCTGAGCCCATTACTCTGCATACTTGGGAGGCCCACACCTCCCCCCACCTCCACATCCCTCACCAAATTCTCCGTCCTGCAAGGTGCAGCCTCTGAAAACGACCTGGATGCCACTAGCCGCTCCCACCCGCTCTATCAAACTAAGCCCCTCAGGTGACGCTCAGGCCTCCACCAGCCCAGCCCTCTCCCGGCTCCCACAGGGTTGCAGCCCCTCTGAAGCGGGTTCCTAAGTTATGCCCAGAGCCTGCTTACCCCTTCTCAGACAGGCTATTTCACTGTCAGCCTGACCTTCTCTTCCAGGCAGCCTTCCTTGCCTGCCTCAGCCCTGACGGTGGCACCCAGGCCACTACTCAGTTGTTCCTCATCAGGCCTTGCCACTTTCATTCATGCTCCCAGACAGCGGGTTCCAGGGCAGGACCCACAGGAGACTCGGTCAGCCAGACGGGAACTCCTGAATGTCTTCGACTCCGTGAGCCCTCCCTGTTAACGTCCACCAGTCCCCGTCTAGTTCGGCAGCCACCTTAGGCCTGGCCTGTCTGAAGAGCAGTTAACCTGCCTTTCTGGGCTCCCACGCAGCTCCCATCTCCATCCCCACCTGGATGGAAGAAGGCAGGCAGGGGCCGCCGCCGCTCACAGACACCAGGCAGGTTGAATGTCAAGTGCACTTTACTGGGCCCCTGGGCCTCCACATGCTGTCCTCACGGAGCCCGGGGCACCCCTCCCAACACCTCCAGCTGCACAGGAAGCGGGGTGGGTGGAGGGAGTACCCGGAGAGGCTCATTCTCCTGCTCCAAAGGGTCATGGGTAATGCTGGGCCACAGCTGCTTGCCTCTCCCCCTGCAGCCCCCATTCCCACCTCCAGCAGCTAGACCCCCCTCAGCGCAGGGAAGGGGGATGCCTGGGCCTTCAGCACAGGAAGCCAGCTTCAAACCAGCCACCTGTTCCTGCTTAGAACAGGACACGGGGGCCTGTGCACAACTCTACCAGGGCAGTTGTGCAGTGGAGGGGAGAGCAGCCTGCTCTTGTGGGGGGAGGGTGGGCAGACCCTGGGAGCCAGGCTGGCCCTTTCCCTCAGGCCCAGGGAGCCGGTGGTTGAAGTGGCGAGGTTCAGCCAGCAGAGGCTAGGACGACGTGGTGGGCAGCTGGCCCAGCTGGGTGTGCCCTCCGCCCCGGCCATGGGTCACCAGTCCCGCTCAGCTGGCTCTCGGTAGGGGAGGCCTAGGAGCCTGAACACATCCTTCTCAGTGGGGGTGGGAAGCACTCGGCCAGACCCCACCTTGAGACCTCGGGTGTCCCGCACCACAGCTGTGCTGAGGGCGTGCTCTGACAAGCTCATGCCCTTGGTCTTGGCCAGAGCCCGCATGGAGCGGTTGAAGTAGGCAGAGCCGGTGAAGTAGAGCAGGGCGCAGGCGAACTCGCTGTAGGGCACAACGATGATGTCCAGGCGCCGGTGCCGTCGCCCCGGCCCTGGGAGCCGGCACACTCCCAGGTACTTCTGCTGCTGGCCGTTGTCCTCCTGGCTCACCAAGTCATCCGTCAGGAACCCTGGTCCAGCACAGGAGGGCTGCTGGGAGGGCGCGGACCCGGCCCCGTGGGGGCCATCCCACCCCCGTGGGGGCCATCCCACCCCCCAGCGCTCTGTTGGTCATTCTGGGTCCTCTGGTCCCAGGTCACCCGTTTCCTTACTGGGTGACCTTGCCTTCTCTGGGCCTGTCTCCTTACCTGTAAAATGTGCATAAAAATCCCTCCCATCCCCCACAGTGTCACAGAAAGATCAGGTGAGACACTCGACCTGCAGGTGGTACTAAGCACCTGTGTGGTGTGGGGCCGTTTCATCTCTTCCCCGAAACGGCTCTGGCCACATGGAGAGACTCTCATGAAACACCTTTCCCCTGAGTCCTACCCAGGTTGCAACTCTGAGGCTCTCCCTCCTGGAGGCCACCCAGCCCTGCCCTGCCCCTGCCAACTCGCTCACCCAGGGGTGGAGCTCATACCTCGCTGCCGAAGGCTGTCGAGGAGGCGACTGAAGATTCCCTGGTGAGACCGGCCATCAGGGTGGGTGAGCAGCACGTCGACGTCGCCGCAGGTCGCCTTCCCCCGTCGGTAGGAACCGCAAGCCACGCAGAGCAGCCCAGGGTTGAGGGCCTGGGCCGATCCCCGGATCTGGCAAAGAGCAGCAGGGGGCGAGGGGCTGTGGGCCTTAGCCTTTCAAGGGGTTCCTCTGTGTCAGCGCGGGGCCTTCCCCGCCCCAGGGGCCCGCCCCAGCCTACGCCCCAAGCCGGTCCTGGATGAACGATGACAGCCAGAGGAAACGGGTGCAGGGAACAGAGGCCAGAAACCCTCCCTGGGGGCGGCAGCGCTCTCAGGTCCGCGGGGCAGAAGGGAAGGACACCGCTTGGCCGGCCGTGGGGGGCAGCCGAGGGGGAGAGGAGAGTGCACTCGGGGGCTGCGGGAAAGCGCTGGTCTCTCCCCCTAGGGCTCTTCCAAGGCGGAGACACGTTTTCTCTTGGCCCTGCCCAAACCCATGTGCTGGCTCTGTGAAACTCCACTTAGGACAAAGGGCCGGGTCCTGAAAGCCCTCAGCCAGGCCTCCGAAGCCCAGGGTGTCTATGGATTCGGCGTGACAGACAGAGTGTGTGACTTGGGGTTTGAAGCCTGAACAGGTGGCTGGCAGGGTGCCCTGGGCCCAAGTCTGGGGGAGAATGGAGCCCAGAAATACAACTACGCCTGCGGTGGGGACCCAGGGAGAGGAGGGGTGGGGAGGGGAGGGGAGGGGAGAGAGGCAATGCTGAGCCAGGGTCTCTGTCCTTGTCCTTACTCTGAGGAATGGAGCTGGGTGAGGAGGGAGCTGTGACAGAGGAGGCTGCCAGCTGAGGGGTCACCCCTCCCTCCCCGAGAGGGATAAGCTCATCAGTCCCTACCCCACAGACACTGGCCTTTCATATGCAGATGGCCTCCCGCCTCCACCCCAGGACACTGAGACTTCTGGGGTCCTGGGTACCCTCAACCATGACACCTCCATTCTCAGGACAGGCAGTTCTGCTAATCCCCTCACTCCCTTCTCCAGCCTCCCAGGAAGACAGGAGGCGGCCTGGGGCGAGTAATCCCATCAAAAACCCCTAAGGCTGGACCCTTCAATGGGGGGTGGGGTGGGGGAGCAGGCCAGGTGGGCAGGGGGCCCAGAGGCTCACTGGGGCATTCTCCTTGCCTGGACACCGTGGCTGAGTGACGGTGTCATCACTAACACCAAGGCCTGGTGACAGGTGAACAAAGGGGCCTGTCATCCATCCTGTGCCAGTGGCTTGGAGAAGAGCTGAAGGCCGATTTCAGCCGAGCTGTTCAGAGTCCTCCCAGGTCAGAGTCCTCGCCCGCAGAGAGTGAGCCCTGCCCACAGCAAGCAGCCCCTGATCCCAGTGCCAACTGAACACACGATACATCTAACCCTACGTGCACCCTAGTCTCTCCGTAATCTAGGTTTTATGTGAACTTGATCCCTAACCCAACGCTAAATGAAAACCTAATCTTGGCCAAACCTTATGTCTAGGACAACCACAAATCTTAAGCACTAAAAGCATCCAACACTTAGAAAACCCTACTCCTAATTCAGGTCTAACCTTAACTCACCTCTTGATTTAGTTTTCTTCTAAACTAAACATCCTACTGAATATCCTAAACTAAACCCAATCCCACTAGCACTTCACCTGGGTTTCTTCACCTGTTCTAACCCCAAGGTGGGCTTCAGAAAGTCCATACATCTGGAAAAAGATATAAAACTCTGCACATCTGTACAACTGCTGCAGAGAGAGAGTCCATAGTTCTTACCAGGTTCTCTCAAAGAAGTTTGTGAATCAAAAAATGTTAAGAACCTCTGCCCTGACCCACCCTAACTTAGCCCAGTTCAAACCACATCCTTAAGTAGTTCTGACTCTAATCCACCTCAAATCTAACCCCAACACGAACCAGTCCCAACGCCAGTCTAGCATATAAGCCGACGCTTACTCTGCCTGACCGCTGAGAACCCTAACCCAAGGAGCTGGTTCTGCAGCCCTCCCCTGCCACAGGCACCCACCCCTGCTCTGGGTTCATAGCTTGTCTCGACTTGCTCCTTGCTCCCTGGTCCCAGCCTCTGGTGGCCCACAGCTGTCTCCGCCTGCTCGGCTCCCCAGCCGAAGGCAGGAGCTCTTGGCTCCAGGCCAGGCCCGAACCTTATGGCAGGGCCTGGCTCTCCTCCTGCTCTGAGACACCTGCTTACTGTCTGCTCAATCTCTGTGGCCTCTTCCCTGGGAATGCGGTCCAGAAAGTCATCGTAATGCTTCAGGCCGATGGCCTGCTGGGCGGTCAGGGAGGCCTTGCTGCGGATGTCTTCCAGGGTCCGGAAACCCTGGAGGAAGAAACAGTGGGGGCACCGTGAGGACCCAGGACCAAGGAAGAGGCAGTGAATGAGTGTGCACACCAGGCTTCCGTCACCCCCAGACTCCACGGAAGACCTGAGACAGGACCACCCTCAGGAGCAGTTGCGTCTGTAATCAGTGGAGCTTGGAAAAGGCAGGGGTCCTGGAAGACACAAGCCCCAATTCAGCCCCGGCTCGTGATTCCATGTGGGCTCTGGGTACTCGGCCCTGAGGCATGGTCTCTTCAGAAGGGCCCTTGCTAATCTGGGGGAGAGAGAAACGTGCTTCTTGCCTCTGCCACAGATGAACGCCTCCAGTGCCCCAGCTGCAGGGCAGTTCTGGAGCTAGGGCAAGTGTCTACAGACGGGCCCTTTGGAAAATGGTCTCCCTCTAGTCTGGGGTCATTCCCATCGGAGCACAGGGCACGAGAACTGTAGGTAGGGGGTTCTGGGACACAGCACAACTGAGCAGGGGCGGGGATAGGGCGTGACCTGACGGTACCACATGTGGGCAGTCTTGCTTCCAGCTCCCCAAATGTTAGAGAAGAGTTCCAAGATAGGCACGCTGTCGCTGATGTGGTCCAACTTCCGCAGATGTCCACTCTCCAGGATCTCTACGATCTTCTCAGCCATCCGTTTCCCAATCCCAGGGATACCGCAGGCCTCCTAGCGGAGGCGGTTGGAAGAGGCGGGAAAGAAGAGTGAGGAGATGGGAGGGGTGGAGCCAGAGGGGCAGGGAGCTGACTCTTTCAGCAGGTGTCCGAGGAAAGGCCAGCCTGGCCGCTGGGCAGCTGGTGGCTGTGTAAAGCTTGGCCACAACTGAAGACGGGATGTTTGCATGGAATGGGCTGGGTCACCGGAGGGATGACCCTGGGCACAGGAAGTAGGGACACCAGGCGCCATTGTCGTCACAGCAGCGAGAGCTAACACTGACTGAGGTCGCCCTGCATGGCAGCTCATGCGCTGCACAGCACACCCAGTTCAGTCCTCACGGGACACCGAGTCTGTGCTATTCTCAGTCCCTTTTTACCGGTGAGGAAACTGACACTCAGAGCGTTTAAGTAATTTGCCTAAAGTCACACAATTAGTGACTGATGGAACCAGAATTCAAACCCTGGTCTGTTGGCCTCCAGAGTCTAAACATTTTAAAAACTTTGTTATGGGAAAAAATTCCAAAGTACACAGAACAGCATAACAAACCCCCAAGCAACCATTAACCAGCTTCTATAATTATCAAGATTTTGCCAATCTGTTTCATCAACCTCCTCATTTTTCCCTTTTGTTGCAAGTCCCAGAATCATAAATTCTTAACCATTCCGCCTGATCCTCGCTTGTGACCGGTGCCTCCACCAACCTCTAGCCAGTAAAGAGAAGACCACACCCAACCCCTCTGCATACCCTGCCCTGGCCCCTGGGTACCTGGTAGGAGGTAACAGGCTTGTGGAAGCTCTTGAGGGCATTGATGGCCTTGGTGTAGCCCAGGGCCCTCCACTTGTCCCCCTGAACACTGTAGGCTTTGGCTAGCACTTCCAGCTTTTCTGTGATGTGGGCGTTGTGGTTGGTTGCCTTCTGGCTTGAAGGCTGTGCGCAGACCCACTTACTCAGGCCCTCAGGGGCTGAGCTGGGCTTCCCGTCTCCCTCAGGAGGGACAGGGTACCGGCCACTGATCAGGGCTTCCAAATCAGCTGCGCTAACCGGGGTCTCTTCGCCATCACTGCTTCCATCTTCAGAGCTGGGCTTGAGGTAAGGAAGGAGAAGAGACAATAAGTCCATGAATGCTCCCCAAAGGTGGGGCTTGAGTATCCTGGTTAGACCCAAGAATTAGGCTGGGTCTTCCGGGTCTCCTGATGCCTTGGGTGTCCTTAAGTGTGGGGCTGTGCTCCATTTGACTTCCTTGGTCCCAGCCCTAGCACGCCCAGTGGCGTGTGGTAGATATGACCTGGGCAAACACAGGAGTGAAGAGTGTTCGGAAGATGTACATGGCTTCACAATACAGACAGCCCTCCTCTCTCCAGGCCCTGGCCTTTCTGAACAACCACTAGGCCGTTCATGTTTCTGTGATCTGGTTCCCACAGAAAGGAGCTGCGGGGGCTGAAAGGCTCCTTACCTGGGCTTGGGTGCCTGGAGCTTCTTCTGTCCTCTGGGGAGGAGATACAGGTCTCATGGGAGTAGGGGGAGGAGAGAAGGCTGTCCTGAGCGGAGCCTCACAGGTTCCAGGAGGAGTAGCAGAGTCCTGGTCCGCTTTACTGAGCTGTGGTTGGGCCAGGTACCTGCAGGGATGGCGATGGGAAGATAAGACACCGAAGTTCTTACCCTATCTCTGCTCCCAATCCTTCTCTACTTGATAACCTTGGACTACTAATGTGCTCAATTAAAACAATGAGAGTTGTTTTTAATAACCCAAGGAAAGAGTTCAAGATGCTGTCAGAAAACATTTGAGAAAAATCTGGGACCAGCCCACCTGTCGGGGATGAAGATGCTGAATTCTGCTGTGTCCACCAATCTTCTCTCCTGCAGGCACAAGCTCAGCCAGGCTGACTTTACCAGCTGAGCACCCGGGGGAAGCCGGGGCAGTCTGAGGAGGCGGAGGGCTCGCTCACAGTCCATGCTATCGTCCACCACAATGTGAGTGACCCCTGGGGCCTGGGCAGGGTGTATCTGGCCGCCATGTTGGACAATCTGCTTCTCAAAGAGTTCTGCCCGGGCTCGCCCAATGCCTGCGGGCACAACATGGGCCCGTAGGGAGCTCAGCCACTCTGTGGAGGAGACACCCAGATAGATGCCTAGTGTCATAACTTCCAGACATGATCCAGACGATCCCGTTAGCGTCCCCTGCTCCCAGTCACTTTCTTTCCATCCAGGCTCCACCTTCTGGGGGCTCCACCACAAGCACACAGTTAATTTCCTCATGGGCCATCACTTGATGTGAGGGACAAGGATTTTGGGAAGCCCCGTTCTCTCGTGTAAACTAGAACAGTGTCTGGCACACTATAGGCATCCTGTAAATCAATTTGTTTATTTATTCATTCAACAAGTATTAATAGATACCTACTGTATACCAGGCACAAGGCACATCTGTCTTGCAATTATAAGCCTCACAGTCTAATAGATTCTCCCTTCCCACCCAGTATAAGCTTCTGCCATCCATTTGTCAATTTAGCTACAAAATATCTTACAACTCTGGGAACCTAAGATGGATATCTGGGCTTCCCCCAACCCCCATTGCAGGCAACCTCCTGGAGAGCCAAGGAGTCTGCCCGTCATTCATTTCCTTAGGGACCAGGAGTATTTTCCGACTGAGGGAGGTCTCAGGGTGGGGCAGAAGATAACAGCAAGTGGCCTGTCAAAGCCCTGGGACCAAGCCTAGCACAAGGCAGGTATAAACCAACCTGCAGGCCCTGGGCGGGCAGAGTCAGTGCTAACATCCGATTCTGGCCCTGAACAATGTAGAGAGTCTAAAGGTCTGACACGTGAAGGTTCTGAGATGGGTCTGCTCACCTCTTGCTCCTTCACTGTCTTCCTTCTTGGGAATCTTTGCAAGTGCTTTTGATGATGAATCTGCATGAATTTTCTTCCGCTTAGGAAATGCCTTCAAGATGCCCCTGGGGTCCATGGAGGTATGGCTGGACCCTGGCCTTTCTGTGTGAGGGGTGATCAGAGCCGCTGTCATGAGGAAACCCAGAATTGAGGCTCCCCAACCCCTTTGCCTATGGCGGTAGGCTCTCTGCCGACCAGGCCTTGGGGGCAGTAGCACAGTTCCCCAGCGCCTCCCAAAACCCATTTGAACTTCAGTGGTTCAGCCTTGCTCTACACTCACCAGCCTTTCATAGACAGTATTGGGGAAAATGAAGGGAAGAAAACAGACTTACTGGGGGAACTTCTGAAGGGTACCAAACAGTATCATTGGTCAGAGGAGTTACTCTAAAGACTCAGCTCGGTGTCTGCCCTGCTGCATCCCAAAGGGGTTTACCGAGAGGGGATGCCAAGTTAGGAAATAGAGCTAACTCTTTAGGAAGGACTTAGTTTCCAAAGAGGCGTAGAGACTGGGTGAATCTGCACAAACTCCACGTAATCTTTCTCTACCCCATCACAGACCCGCCGAGGGCAACCTGGTGGTGTGGGAAGTTAAGGAGACAGGCGGAATACCCTGTACCTGCCCTAGTTGGAGACCTCTCGGCATGGGAGCGCTCAGCCCCGCAGCTGTGGGAAGATGGGGCACGGCCACAGCAGGTGTGAAGAGCCTTCCGGGATTGGGGGAGCCTCGGCCTCACAGCTGGGGGTAGAAAAGACTCCGGCAGGTGTGTGGCATCCGCCGCTGCACGCAGCTGGAGCGTGCTCGCGACTCCCAGCTGGGGAGCCAGAACAGAGATGGCGAGTCCGGACCCTGCCCTGAGGATTCAGTCCAGGGTAGGGTCAACTTCAGGCCCAGTGGGCCACCTGGAGGGTGGGCAAGAGTAAATTACTACTTACTTACTGGAGTAGCCAATGAGAGCGGATGAAGTGAGAAAGGGGCGGGGTGGGGGAGGGGAAGGAAAAAAATGACCGGAACAATTTCCGGGTTAGCCGGAAGTGACACCCAGGAGGAACGGTCGCCATGGTAGCGGCCGGGCGCACAACTGGGCAGAAGGAAGATGGCGGTGACTGGGTGGTTGGAGAGTCTACGGGATGCCGAGAAGACAGCCCTGCTGCAAGATGGTAACTCGAGGTCCCCCGGGAGTTTCCCTGATCTTTACCCTACGCTCCGGCCCTCCACGCTGGCCCCTCCGGAAAGGGCCTCAGAGCCTGGGATGGCAGAGCTGGAAGGGTCGCGGCCCCCACCCAAGCCAGGTCCTGCTTTTCAGATGAGGAAACTGAGGCCCAGAGAGATGACATACCTGGAACACGCATCTCTGGACACCCCTTAGTTTCCTGTACACCACTTCGCTCCGCTCGGAGTTCTGTTACTAATAAATGATACATAATGCCTTTCACATTCATTATGTCATTTGCTCCTCACTGCTGTCCCAAAAGGCTGTTAATTTTCTACCCCATTTAACAGAAGAGAAAACTGATCCAAGAAGGTTTTAGATCAGCCCTAGAGCCCCAACCAGTCAGTGGTACAATTGCATCTTGACCCGGGATCCCAGGAACCTCAGTCTTGGGGTTCATTGCTGAAGGCAGTCTGATGTCATGGAAAGTGGAGGGACCTCGGGTTCTACTTACGACTCTGCCGTTAATTCACGGTCTCTCCAGTTGGCCCCTCTACTTGTTTGGACCTCACTTTCCTCATCTGTAAAACGAGCTGGATGGTCTTCCTGTTATCTCTGAGGCCCGTTCCAGCTGTAATGTCTGTAAGGGAACTTCTGAAATGTTCCATGGGTCTTTAGGGGAGACAGAGCAAGGGCCCGGGGCTGTGTCTGGGAGAGATGGCACAGGGGTGCAGAATCCTGACTTTCACTCGAGGATTGTTGGGTGTAGCCGACCCTCCCACCCCCGAACCTAAAGGTCCCTTCCTGGACCCACTTGGCTGCCAGAATGAATTCAGTCTTAATTCCTGTAGTTTTTAGGCTACCAGCTAGAGCAGGTGTGTCAAACTCATTTTCACCAGGGTCCACATCAGCCTTGCGGTTGCCTTCAAAGGGCTGAAGTAATTTTAGGGCTGTATAAATGTAACTACTCCTTAACTGGGAAGGAGTTGAAATTACATGCACCCCTAGAGATTCACAACTGCAGGCAGAGGCCAACCAGGGAAGCCTAGAAATTAAAATCATCTGCTCATTTATAAACACAGCATTTAGGGAGGCTTCACTATGTGCCAAGCTGTGTACTAGAGCAGATAGAAAAGGACAACAAACAAACCATTATTAAATACACAGATGCACCTCATCAGACCTCTTCTGTAGATTTACCCTCCTGGTGTGTGTGCGGGTGGGTGGTGGATGTTACTTCCCACCAAGAATCACTGCTATTATTTAAAAAAAAAAAAAAAGAATCACTGCTATTAGTAGTGAGAACCTAATACACTTTATAATTTTTTCCTGAAATAATTTATGTTCATTGTGGAAATATGAAAAATAAATAAGCCAACCATAGCCCTACCATCCAGAGATAACCACAATTTACATTTTCATACATAAACTGTATTTTTTCTATGCATGTACACTCATACATATTTTAAACAAAGTATCATACTAATATACTTAAAAATTTTTGTATTCACATACATATGTACATACCTATATAACAAATATGTATTAGAGTAAACTGTAGATAAATATTATATAATCTTTGGGTAAGGGAGAATATTCTAAGTACAACTTCTGGGTAAAAACCACAAAGGGAAAAACAGTTGACTGTGTAAAAATTAAATATTTGGGAAAACTCACTTTAAACGAATTTATATTTGACAATATTACTCTCAAACATATTGAAACAACATCTGCAATATATATGACACATGGTTGATAAACCCAAAGCTCAATTAGATTAGTAAGAAAAACATGAGTACCCCAGTAAAACAGGCCAAGGCCTACCCAGGTGACTCACTGGAAACGGCCAGGGAACTCGTGGGACAGCGTCAGCCTTGCTCATATCTTGGCTATGCGGACTACCCCGGTGCGGGTATTAGCGCGTGGGCCTGGGCCTCAAGTGAGTTCAACACTGGGCCCATCATGTCCTAGCTTTGTGGCCTTGGGCAAATTGTATGACCTTTAAGCCTCCGTTTCCCTTGTTTGTGAATGGGGGCACATAGGATTATTATGAGAATTAAATGCAATAAAACATATAAAGTACTAATAGTAAGCATTGCCTCCTGCCTGGACTCAAGACTGGACTCCAGGGGGAGAAGAGGGTCAGGCCAGATACCCTCAGCTACTCCCGGACAACACCTGTACCCCACTCCTGACAGAAAAACCCCTTCCAGCTCTTCGAGCTATCCAAATGATTAAGGATGTTGTGACCTAGGGGACTGCTGAGCGATGCAAATCTGGGGGGTGAGTTCCCCAGAATATATTATATTAGGAACAACTCTAGAGAACAATGTCCCAGGGGAGTGAATTGGACAGGAAAAAGGCTTGGTAGGAGGGTAAAATTGCAGGGTTTGGTTGATGTCACCCTTGACCCTTTGGTTAAGGGCCTTGGTGCTCATATTCATCAAATGTGTGTTGGGCCCGCCTACTGGGCATTGGTCCTCTGTCATCAGTCTCACCAAGGAGCCTACCTGTGTCCACTCACCCAAAAATAGGGCAAATGGCATAGCCACTTTTACAAAAATGCTTATGATTTCACTGCATCCGTGGAAGAGATGGGCTAGGCTGTTCCCTTGGGTTCTTTCATTCTTTCAGTGAAACTGTTCATTCTCTCAATCAGAATTCAGTTGGGCTCCTAATGTATGCCAGGTACCATGCTTGGTGTTAGGAAAACCATAGGCAGGGGAGATAAAACCCCTCCTATTTAGTAGAAGAGGCAGGCAGTCATCAGTCACACAAGTGTAAAGTAATAACCATGGTAAACGCCATGAAGGAGACACGTGGGGATTGACACCGTGTGGCTCTGTAATAGGAGTGGCCTAGAGGTATGCAGAAGGCAGGAGGATGGCATGGCCAGAGGGAGTCCTTCGTTGGGAAACCCAGTGTAATGTCCTGGGAACAGAAGCTTGTTTTAGGAACCGGGAGGAGAAAGACAAATATACCATTCCTGAAGAGAGGGGTGCCTTTAAAAGTATCATACTATATGGTAAATACTCCTCTGAATAAGGCATTAGAGAGGCACAAATAAGGAAGTAAATTTTGCCAAGGTGGCTGGGGGTGATAGTTTAGGAAGACATCCCAGTGGAAGTGATATTTGAGCTGGGTTTTGAAGGATGAGGAATTCAGCAGATGGAAAGACGTATGGAGCTCTTGCTGGTAGAGGAAACAGCAGAGCAAGATAAGTTGAATGAAAGCTTCCGAGAGGAAGAGAGTCCCAGGGCATGTCCTAACGTAACAGTGGACAGGGGTTGGCAAGGAGCGGGAGGCTCTGGGAGCGTTTCTCAGCCTGCCAGCCCGCCAGCCCGCCCCAGGCTGCTGTGTTTCCCAGGCAGACCCCTTGATCCGTTAGGCACACGGCAAGAGGAGGCTCGGGGTTAAGGGACTCTCTGCTTTGTGCGTAGGGAGAAGGAAGGTGCACTATTTGTTCCCAGATGGGAAGGAAATGGCTGAAGAATATGATGAGAAGACGAAGGAACTCCTCGGTAAGTGACGGGCTCCCACAGGCCCTTAGGAACACTGGGGTGACCGAAGCGCACTCCCCGCTTGAGGCTTGAGGGAGGGCCCAGCACCAAATGTGGAAGATGGGGGAGACAGAGGCCTTCGTGGCAAGGTTGTTCCTGAGAATAATCTGAGGGCAGGGCTGGGTGCCAGAGGTGGGTGGGAGTTGGTCTGACCGTTGAATCCTATCCCACCCCCAAACAAACGAGTGAGTGGTTTTTCTAAGGTGGGAAAGGGAATGTAGAGAGTCCGCTGGGAAAAGGTTTACGGAGAAGGCGGAATTGGAAGGGAGCCTTGTAGGCTGAATAGTGGTAAGGGCAGGCTTTTCTCTGCAGGGTTGTGGGTTTTGGGCGAGTTTTTTTGTTTTGGTTTGCTTGTTTTGTGCCCTGGTTTTTGAAGCCACACTAGGAACAAGCAGGTGTCAGAAGGAGCGGCTTCTGACCTTGTCTCAGAGGCAGCACTGCTAAATATTGGCCCTTACCTTGGAGAATGTCTGAATCAACGGGAATAGGGGCTAGAAATGGTGATTTTGTGGCGTTATCATTTGAGTTCCTGCAGCTGTTTCCCTATGAAAATAGGCTTGTGAGTAGCGGCTCCAGCACGGGTTTCTGGGAGTTATTTGATTTGTCCATTCTCTGGTTCCAGGTCTGCATATCAGCATTAACTGACTTCCCAGGGCTAGGTGGCTGGTTCTTTGACCCAGGGCCTGAGGCTGTCAGCAATGGGAGTTAGTCTCTTTATTAAGTTCTACCTGAAATGGTAAGGCCAATGATGGAATCATGGACTGGGTTATTTTCTTGTCATTATTCTTGACTTTAATTTCTTCCTGGGTCTGATCGACAGGTAGCATTGGTGAGGGAATTTCTTTTTCCCTTTTTCTGACAGCTCATAAATGTACAGAACCGACAACACAGATTACACTGGTTTGCATTCTCTTAGTCTCCAGTCTTAAAATGCGTGTCCTGCGCATGTTCAGTCACAGAGTGAAGTGTTGATCCCTCCTTATTATGAGCTGCTTGGGCTCCAGTCCCAATTGGTTTAGTCTGGTGCTATTAAAAATCTTGATGTGTTTAGCATATGACACTGATTTGGTGGAAACCAATACAGTAGTAATATCCTCACAATGCATTGTAATTTATAGCGCTCCCAGGGGGTGACAGCCCTGGAATGCCTAACAGGGGCGAGCTTATGAAAGCAGAGGTCACGTGGGCTAACCACCGCCATCACTGGCCGGAGCCTAGTCGCAGCTCCGGTCCCCCAGCCCCCAGCATCGCCTCTCTCCTCCACACAGAGCAAATCAAACAGCCTTAGCTGCTGTGTCTGTAAAAACAAACAAACATAAAACCCAAGTTTTACTCTTCGGTGTGCTTGGACATGAAATTAAAATGAAAAAAGTCCACAGCCCTTCATCTGTAGCACCCTACCTTAACCTGTCACTTCTCTCGGCGGGTGGGAAGTAGAGACCTCCAAACTCGGTTTCTGCACTTGATCTTAGTTAGCCAAACGCCCGAGAACCGACGAAACTCCTTTTTCTTAAAAGCAGAAATGGAGGTTCATGGGAGAACATTGTTCGTCTAAGAATGACGTTGATACCGTAACTTCTATTGGGCACTGTGCTGAGTGCTTTGGGTGAATTGTCTCACGTCATCACCCTCATGGCAGCCCAGTGAGGTGGGTCCTGCATCCCCGTGTTACAGTTAGAAAATAAGGAGGGAGTTCCAAGAGGTTAAGCGCCGTCTTGAGAATCACGTTGCTGGGACTTACACCTAGGTCTGTCCGATTAAGAGCCCGTGCGTTAGTCCACCACAGCGTGCTGGTGGGAGTTGAGAATGTCTAATCCTGCTTTATTTTCCCCTTCCTAAATGTTGCTGTCCTCAGAATGACCTGAGTAGGGGCCGGAGACAGCAGGACAGAGACGGGCAGAGACCACCACCGGGTCCGCTGAGCAGCTGGTCCTTCTCCTACCCATTTCTAACCACCTCCCCCCACACCCCCAGCAGCTGCCCTGGCAAAATACTGTTCATTATAAACTTTTAAGTATAAATACTCCCAGGGCCAGAGCTGACTTTTACTTGTGCATTCTGTGAAGTAAAATACAGACAGGGTTTTTGTGGCTGTAAATGGGAATAATTTCCATTTTTTCAAGCTAATTATATAAATTTGATAATTGGCCAAACTGGTATTCTGTTAGAAAAACAGACAGTGATTTCCAGGGGAAGAATTGCCCACAGCGCATCTGTCTGGGACGGAGTCCTTCCACTCTGTTCTTAAGCGCAGGAGTGTCATATTTTCTCCTCCGCCCTGTCAGCACTATTCATTCCCACCCCCCACAAGGAAGGCGCTCTGTATTCATGGAGGAAGAAACTGAAGGGCCCGTAACAATGATCGGAACATCAAACCAGCCCCAGTGGAACACAGCATGGCCAGGGGGGCAGAGGCTGAAGGGCAGGCCATCCCCCAGCGATTACATTTGGATTATCGGCCTAATCTGCTTTGGTATTTGACCGCCAGCCTACCCACCCCAGGCCGCATTTGGAGGATATGGAGCACTTTCATCCCCAAGCACTTCACCAGCTTTATAAATGACCCACTCGATTCCCTTCAGCCTCCTTAGGGATGGGACGTGGCAGCTGTTTAATAGCCACATAGCAATGTTGCAGTGTTTTAGGGCAGAAAAGAAGAATCCTGCATCCAGTTTAAGCTGCAGGGAGTATTTAGGAAGGGGAATGTAATTATCCACGTTGGAAATGGGCCAGGGCTTGGAGCTTTGGGGAAGGAGGCCTTTAGGACCTCTACTTACCAGCCCACCTGAAAGACGGGGCCTCCTCTCAGCTAGCAGCCTGGGACACCAGCCTGCTTCCTGCTGACTGAGGGAAAACCCCAGGCACTGCTTCCTTCCTATATTCCCCACCAGACCCTTTATAGGGTCATTGAAAGTCTCCTTTCCAAGGACCAGGCCTGGCTCGGCCGGGAAGATGTGACAGCGTCCCAGGGAGCTGCCGTGCACACACCAGTTTGGGTTTAACGTACAATCAGATCAGAGTGACAGCAGGTGGAGACAGTCTTCTGTTGCCGCAGGAGCTGCCCTTGAGTTAGGAACAAAGACAGGACGAGAAACATAGAATGTGGGTTTGCACGCGTGCGTTCGTGCTCTCGTCCGTGGGAAAAAACTACAGGGACTTCACCAAAACCAGCTAGTGGATCTCATAAGGGAATGAGTAGGGACACTTTCTTCCGAGTTCCAACAAAAATTTAATCCCAAGTTGTTGTTGTTTTTTGTTTTTTTTTTAAGAGCTGAAACAGCCAAAGGCGCCAGGTTCCTGTAACCTGAATAGTTTTTAAGGTCAGTAGTAAAGAAATAACTAATTTTCCTCCTCCTTAGTGTGCTCCTTGGGAAGGCTTAGGTGCAAAACCCAGCATTTCCTTGGAGTGAAAGGAAAGACAGGAAATCCTGGGGCCAGAGCTGGTGTCGAGCTGTGGGCCGCAGGGCTTCCCAAGTCCCGCGCTTAAAGGAGCACCGCACTGCCCGGCCCCAGGCGGTTGGGTACGCCTCGTAAATTACGTTCCCAAATAATCAAAGTTTTTCCTTTAAATGCTAATATCTAAAAAGAGAAGTAGAGCTACTTAAAAATATAGAAACCTTTCTAGACATCATACATGCTTATCAAATATGTATAGAATATAATTTAGCCTTTTATTAATGGTTCAAATTCTGGACTTGGAGTTAAGAGAACTGAATTTTAACTGTGGCTTTTGAAAGTTAGTTTACCTCTGCGCCTTGATGATTCCTCGCACTCTGTCCCCTGCAGAATGGTGGCAAGGGGAGAAACGCTGTTTCTCATTTAAAAACACAGGCGTTGCACTGAGGCTTTCTGAGGGAACCTCCACCCTTAAGACCTGTGATGACTGTATTTCATTATGTAGCGATCCCTTCAGGCCCTGAGGGTGCTTACTGGCCCTCACACTAAGTGGTCCCCTGTGCTTAGTAGTTTCGACACTGCCCTCTGAGGTGAGCTGTCCCCTCATGCTATTGCCAGTGTGCCTGGGAAAACGATTAATTTCCTGCCATATTGCACACATAGCATTTCATATACATAGTCCGGGTGAGCATCCAGGAGTGGTCTTTCCCACGGTATAGGGTGAGGTGTGTGGGTCTTGTCACAATAAGCTGCTGCTTGGAGGCATTTGTCACTTCTGAGTTTGTGGCTGTGACAGAGGCCCCCAGAAAGCTGGGGTGCTGGGGTTCCAGTTAAGCGAGGTGCTGTATTACGTGAACAGATTTGGATATACTCCTGGTCACAGTCCATTCACTTAAAAGAGTAGAAGTATTTGTGAAAAAAAAAGTTGCCTATAAAGCATATTTCCAAGTTTTACTCTTCCATATTAATTTTCATTATAAACTTGGAAATGTGTTTCTAGGGAGAGTTTTTGGCCCTAAGATGTAATAAAACCACACTGCAGAATGCAGCAGACCTTGTAAAAGCGCACATTCAAGGGAAAATTCTAATTTTACGGCACACTTTGGTGCTCAGCCTGCGTGCCTCACTTCGAGCGGCGAGGGTGTTTGGGTTTGGCACAGTTGCTCAAAAGGTCTCCAAGAAGCGCACGGCTCCCCCGATTTGGAGGACCAGACTGCAGCTCTCGTCCTGCCCCCAGCCCAGGAAAAGCAGAGCAGCTCACTGCGGTAGCTGCCGCTCAGGGTAGGCAGCCCAGTCCCTGCCCCGTATGGGTTGTTTGGGTGCCGACAGCAGTGTCGGGAAGGCTGCTGGCCTCCAGCGACTTCTGGGCTGCCCAGGCTGGAGTGCCCCCCAGTGTGGCAGGACGCAGAAGGAGCAGAGGGGTCACAGGCCCAGAGGGTGCCCTGCAGTGACGGGCTGCCCCGTGACCACGGTTCCGGTGGCTCGGCCAAGCGGCCTTCCCAGCAGGGCTTGTCAGATAATGTCCATCAAACTCGTTTTTTCACTTAAAGTTTCCATAATGGATGTTCCTTACTTGAAGAAAAAAAAGCTTTACGCAAACATCTGGCTTATAAAATAAGGTAACGTAGAGATAGTTGTTTGCATTATAAAAGGATATTTTTTCTTCACAAGAAAACGTTAGATCCTACATAATGAATTAAGCTACGGTGTGTGCCTGCTTTTGTTCAGGTACACCTGAAATGAGTGCGTTTCTGCACTTGGACTTTCTGAATCATGGACAAGTCTGCCTGTCAGCTTCCACCCTCTTAATTCACTTTCGTTTGCACACTTTCAGAGGGGAAAATGCATGTCAACTCACTCATTTTGGGATCCAAATCTCCCCAGTATCAGTAGCTACCCTTTTCCTAACTCTCACATTTTCCCCTTGCTGGCAGCCACCACTGGGTGGGGGGGGGTTCTTATCTCCACTTGGCTTCTTGCAGAGCTGTGCTCAGATGGACAAAGCCAGTGCAAAGGGGCCTGTAGCCCCCACTGTTATCCTGTTCCACTTACCTAATGTGATGGCGATCATTCAGCAGAAAAGAGCAGAGCCCCTTTCTTTCCCCTAATCCCATTGCTTCTTTCTCTCCCCAGTAAGAAAATGGCGTGTAAAAAGTGCCCTGGGAGCCTTGGGCCAGTGGCAGATTGAGGTGGGAGAGCCAGCACCCCATGGAGCAGGGAACCTGGGGCCTGAACTCATCAAGGAAAGCAATGCCAATGTATGTTTATCCGTCAGGTGTTTTGGGGAGGCGGGGCTGAGTGGGGAGGGGGCTGCCAGCACTTGAGGACAGGGACCGGTCCACCTCTGGTCCACCTCTCTATCTCCAGCGTGCCCACCTGGGCACAGAGCTCTAGCAACATTTGCCTGAACGAGCGCCCACAGGGTTTTTGGCCTGGGCACCCCAGGGTGAGGGCTCTGGGCCTGGAACGTCACAGCAATGGAAGCATCAGAGGGAGCTGAGAAGAGCTGAGGGTCCCCCACTGTGCCCAAGGGCTGACATTTGTGGAGGGGAGCCATCCCTTCCCACCCCTCCCCAAGAACAGTTCTGGAGCTGGATTTGCCTTCCGCAGCCCATCTTCATGCGCAAGGACACCAAGGTGTGTTTCCAGTGGCGGATTCGAAACCTCCCCTACCCTAAGGATGTCTATAGTGTCTCTGTGGACCGGAAGGAGCGCTGCATCATCGTCAGAACAACCAACAAAAAGTAAGTAGCTGGTCAGCAGCAGCCTGCCTGTGTGTCAGCAGGATGTGGGTGGGGTTGGACCTGGCTTAGGGCTCAGAGGGCTCCCTACCGTGGGCGGGGGCCGGGGGGAGAGAAGCCTCCTCTTCCAGCTCTGAGGGAGGAAGGGAGGAGGGCTGCTCTAAAACCCCAGAAGGCAATGAACACTGAAGGGCTTCCTCCCTGCAGGACCAGCTGTGGTCATGTGATCAGCTTCCTCTAGGTGAGGAAATTTGCGCAAGTGTCTGGTCTAATACCTGGTATCTACTAGGGCTCAATAAGTATTTTCTGAGTGAATGAAGAGGATGAGGGATCTTAGGTGCTTCTGTTGTAAGGTTATTGTGACCTTGACCTCTGGCTGGACCCAGCCCGTAGTGAACTTGGCCTGGTGATATCACTGTCAGAGCTGGCCTGGCAGGGAGCTGGGGCCCGGGAGGCACACCTGTCTGAGGTGGCAGTTACAGGACTTTGAAGTGTTGGCCTAGGTGTAGCAAACCTGACCCCTCCCTGGACTGAGGGACAGTGGGCAGGTACTTGGGCCTCTTGAAAGTCTCTCAAATTATGTTTCAAAAGCGTTACTCAACTTCCCTTTGCTCTTCTCCTTGTGGTCTGCTAGGGGGAGGCAACACGTGGGGTTGAGGGGACAGAGGTGGCCGAGGTGGACATTTCCTCCTGGCAGGGCTACTGCTGGGCTGCCCGTCTTGGAAATATATTGATCCTGTTCAGGTTTTTGGAGCTCTGATCACAGGAGCAGGAGGAGCCCTGTCGTTAACCAGTCTTGCGGCGGGCCAGGGGGGTTGCCGAGTGGGGCCAGCTCCCATAGATTTGGGGCATCGAAATGGAAGATTTTATGAGTTACTGGCCCACACGCTTTGAAGCCACCCAGCATGCCTCTTGGGGTGCTCAGCTCGGTTTAGCTAACCGTACTGGTTTCCATACAGTAAGGAAGACCCAGCTCTTCGTCCATCTTCTCAGATGGTGCGGTGCCAGCCCCCACCCCCGGTCCCTCTGGTCCACAAGGCCCACAGGGAAGCAGCATGGTTCCCAGGCTCCCCCAGCTCAGCCCTGGGTCCTACCCACTTCTTAGGACTGCCCCCCGCCCCATCACTTCGGCAGGGTTAAGGAGACTGGGAAGGGGTGGAGATGAATGAATTAATTTCAGGGTTATTGCTGTACATGCAGCCAGCCAGTAGCCCCTGCAGTGGGCCTTGTCCATAAATACAAAGTCATAGTAATAAGGGTTTGCGTTTATAAAGCACTTTGAAGCCCTCAGACAAAAGGCACTTTATTCCCGTTATTGTTCTCATCATTAACAGGAGTCAGTGCCTAAAGTGGGATTTAGCAATTTCAGACAACTGAGAAATTGCCTTTAGGAAAACAAACTCCGTACTTCAGCAAGCATTCCCTGGCGTAAGAGGCCTTGGGTCCAAACTGGGAACAAAAGTGCTTCTGATAGCACTTGAATCTGCAGCCCAGCAGTTTGTGGAGCTGGCTGCTGCCTCCCTTTTGTCCCCCAGAGGTCACTGTCGAATACAGATATCAGGCAGAAATGTGATTACCAGGGAGTGAGAGAAGAGAAGCAAGCTAGCTCACCAAAAAATTCATCTGAGGGCAGATCCTCTGGGTCCCATCTCCTGCGCATATTCAGCCATAGGTGGCGCTGTTGGCCAGGGGCTCCGTGGCTGGAGGCCCACCTCGGAGGCTAGGAGCTGGGGGTACATTTTTGAACTGATGGGTGAGGCCAGGTGCGGTGGGAGTAGAGCCTCCAGAGGGGACAGGGGCAAAGACCCGAGGGGAGAGGAGTTTGCCGGTACCCACCTGGAGCCGGCACTGCGCAGCTGGTCCAGTGGCCCAGCCCGGCTCAGCCCAGCCTTCCAAAGGTCCCTCCGCAGGGAGGTAGGCGAGAGGGGTCGCTACACCCTTAGTCCTGAGTTTAGTGGCATTTTCATCTTCTACCTGGAGTAGTAATGTGTCCTATACCTTTACTACTACTAATTAAACAGAACTGAATCGTCTTTCCTCTGAGCAATGTTTAACTTTCTCAATACTTTAAAAATCTGTTGTCTGATTATCACAAGGTCCTGAGGTGGGCAGGGCACCTGTTTTTATTCTCGTGTGATATGTTAATGGCTGTTGGGGTGCATCTGTAGAGTCAGCATTGTGAACTGACTTGCCAAAGGCAAAGTCGGTAATAGTCTCGAGGCCCGGGCACCTGCGGTTGCCACCAGGCCACGGCCTCTCTCTCTCTCTGGTTTGCTTCTTCGTTCACCTCAGGGTTCCGCGCCGCCCCAGTTCTAACATTCCGGGATGTGGTTACTACTGAAAGCTGGGTTTCCTTCATCCATACCTGCCTCGACACTGGAGAACTGGGCTGGCTGCTTTTTTCCTTTTAAAATTTTTTATTTATTGATTTTAGAGAGAGGAAGGGCGGGGAGAGGGGGAAAAGGAGAGGGAGAGAGACAGTGACTTGTCCTTCCCCTTACTCTGCACTCATTGGTTGATCCTTGTACGTTCCCTGATGGAGGACTGAACTCGCAACCTTGGTGTATCGGGATGATGCTGTGACCAACTGAGCTACCCGGCCAGGGCTGGGCCTGCTACTTTTCTTGAAGGAATTGAATCCAGTGTATCATGTCCTTGGCCTCAGGTATTAGTGAGGGAAGGAAGAACGTGCTTTTCCAGGATCCCAGTGTGGCACCATCTGTCCCTGTTAAGAGGGTTTGTGCAAAAAGAAGGTTCTTAGCCTCAGCCTAGAAGCTGGCAGCTGTAAGTGGAATGAGCCGGGTGCTGGGGTGGGAAGATGTCAGCTTAAGTATGGCCCTTGGCACACAGTAATTGTAGTATTTTATGCAGGGTTTCCCCATCCGTCACAGGAGAACACTCATACCTTTCTCACAGATCGGGGAATTCGATGGCATCACATAGGCACCAAAGCCCAACACAATGGCCGGCCGTAAGCAGGTCCTCAACAATTCTTTGGAAATTGTACTGTGAAGGGAGCTTGGCTGATTTGACATTGGTGATACCAGCACTACAGGAGGTGTTAATAGACATTGCTAGAAACAAGGATTCTATGCTGAAATAAGTTTAAGGAACTCTGGATTAAACAAGTTTTTCTTTGGTAGGGCTTCTGAGAGCCTTTAATATGTGAGTGTGCATGTGACTCTCCGGGAGGGCTACCATAGGCAGGGATGGGCAGTTTGCCCAGAGCCGTGACGTTTGAGAAAGAAGGAAGATTTGCCCACTGATTTGCTCGGGGCCAGACTGGACAGAGGCTTCTCCGGCCTACTCTGGCCCACCCCGAGTGCGGCTGCGCCGGACGCCCCCTGGAGGTATGTGCGGTGCGGCCCGTGTGGCTGTCTGCAGCATCCCTGCTCTGCTTTCAGCCTGTCCTCCAGTGTCCCTCCCCGAAGACCTGGCCTCCGCGCCCTTTCCCAGCTCACTGCACCCGCTGAAGGGACAATGGGCTGGGAAAGGGCTGGGGTTGGGGAGGCAGTGCAGTGGGAAGAGGGCGATGGCATGCGGTAGGCCACTTCCTCTTCCGTTTTCAGTAGTCTTCGCTGGAGGATATGTTTATCGATTTTTAGAGAGAGAGGAAGGGAGAGAGAGAGAGACAGAGAAACATCGATCAGTTGCCTCCTGCACACATTCCTACTGGGGATCAAACCTGCAGCCCAGGTATGCGCCCTGACCGGAGATGGAACTCACAGCCTTTTGGTGTAGGGGATAATGCTCCAACCAACTAAGCCACCAGCTGGGGGTGGTAGGTCATTTCTGAAGTAGCCAAAATAAAGGAGCTGCCCTTGCGGCACACGTTGAGGAAGGTTGGCCTGTTCTGGCCCGTTGGACGAGCAGACTTGAAGTTTATCTAGGATCTTTCCTTTGAGGAGGAAACTGAGGCCCACACGTGAAGGGGTCTGCCCAGGGTCACAGGGCGGGGCCGGGAGTCCTTCTGAGAGCCTTTGCTTCCTCATGCATCTTTTGAACACTTTTGAGGTTCAGAAAGGCCGTGTGTTAGAGTGCTGTGGGGAACTGCAGGGTGGGTGGGTCTCAGGGAACCCCGCTCCCGTATCTGCCCTGTCCTTGGACAGATGCAGGGAATTTAGACCAGTGTCTGCTGCTTAGAAGTGGGATTGTAGGATGACGGGAGGGTCAGGACACTGGGGAATTATCATTTGTTATTAGAGTGTCTCTGTGTACCACTTATGTGACTTGGGCAAGATGCCTAACTTTTCTGTGCCTCAGTTTCCTCTTCTGTAAAAGGGGATAATAGAAGTAACCGACCTGAGAGGGCTGTTTTGAGGATTCAATGTGTATAGACCAGTGCCTGGCACAGAGTGTTAATGTCACCTCTCACTGTGACTGAGACTGGGAATAGTGAAGGGGGATGGAACTGGGGGTGTGCTGGGGTGTCTGCAGAGAGCCCAGGGACCACCTGCTCTAAGAGTTTAATTTTTAGCAGAAACAGCATGGTCTCCTGTGGCAGGGATAGGGCCTTGCTTCTTCTTCCTCTTTAAATCCTGAGGCTCATAGCTCAAGGCCTGGGACACAGTCGATGCCTGAGGAATGCTTGCTGCCTTCCTAGGGCTGCCTGAGGCTGAGTGTTCTGGCTTCTGCAGAAGCACAGCAGGTCTGTCTCTAGTCCAGGTGCTGGCCAGAAAGTCAAGTGCCGTCCCTCTCAAGGCAAACCCCAGGGCTGCCCCCTGGGAAGGGATGCCTTGTGTATTCTGTCAGGAGCTTGAGGAAAATTGTTTAACCTTGGCCAATAAACTAAATCCATTAGAATAGACTCAAAACAAAGCTGAGTCTCTAGACCACTGCTTCTGTTCCCCTAGCCTTGAGAAAGGAGGTGGGTGTAGGAAAGAGAAAGGGGCTAGCCACGCATCTCAAGTTCTCTTTGAGGTTGTTGCTGCCATTGCCGTTGAGGCCAAGCTCCGGAATTATTCTTCTAGTCCCACTGCCCCAGCCTGGGGCATGTGGCTTGAGAGTGCCCCTCTGAGGGTGCACAGCTGCGTCCCTGTCCCACCGGCACACAAGCCAGGCTGGTAGAAAGGATGCCCCCATGCTCTGCAGGGCAAGGCCTTTACACAGGCCCTCGGGGTGCCTGGGCTGCATCTCTCCCAGTTCAGCTCCCTGTGTATATTTGCAAGGAAGATGTTAACACTTCCTAACAAGCCTTTGTGTTCATCTAATCTTTTCTGTTTAACCTTTGACACCCCCCATTATCAGTGTCTGCCACCTTTGCTGGTCAGACCAAGGGCCCCAGGAAAAGGCCTCAGCCTAGGCCCGCGAGGAAGAGGATGAGGCCGGCATTCCACCCCAGTGTGCAGGCAGATGGATCGCCTTTCCCTGGGGCAGAGCTTTGGAAAATAAAGCAAACCCGTGGTGCCATTAGGGCCTCCCAGCCCCCACTCCTTTTGAACTGTCAGCCTTTAAGTAAACATTCTTTTCCTGCCATGGTCCCGCACCTTGGCGGGGAGTGGGGAACTGGGGAGGAGAGCCTCTGCTGAACTGAGGGATTTGGGCAGGGAGAGCAGGGCCAGAGGACCGCATTGATGTCAGCTCTCCGAGTCCCCAGGGCATCAGGGCTTTTGAAGTGGACTCGAGGTAGCTGTCACCACAAGGACCAGGCTCCTCTGAAGTATTAAAAGCCCCATCCTCTCCAGACCCCTCACTTGAGTTTGTTTGTACCTGCCTGCGGCGTTTCCCTTCCCAACCCACACATCCTCGGCAGCAGCGGGGATGCTGTGCCCAGGTGACAGGTCTGGCAGCCATTGACAGCCTCGCTGCACCTCCACTAGGGAACATGCCAAATGGGCCGACTGCTGCAGCAGACGAGCAGACCTTTCTTTGTGCTCTGGAGTGATGAGCAGCAGCCCAGGATCGGGGAATTTCAGCCCTGCCTCCGCTGACAGTCGGCTGTGAAACCAGGCAAGATGGCTCACCTCTCGGAGCCCAGGCTTCCGCTTTGGTAAAGGAGGTCCGATTTCCTGCAAAACAAAGTCATTACACCCATTGTGGACTGGGTGTTGCTACCTGGGTATTTTTGTTTTGTTTGTTTGTTGTTTTGCTAAAAGTGATCGCCAGTCTCCAGACTGGCACCTGCAGATGGCTGTGGTGTGTGTGGGGTGTGGAGAGAGGAGCTCACTCTCAGGCCGACAGAGCGGTCCAGCGCCCCAGCGGTCTGGCCTGCTTGATGAGTTGGTGGTTGTCCCCTCTGGCAGCTTTCTCCTGTGGATGTCCTTCCCTCTCTGGCCCACAAGCTAATCAGGCCTTGAGAGACCCCTGCAGAGGAAAAGGTGGCTGAGGCCTTCCGTGGAAATCCATGTACATGGCAACTGTTGGTCCCCACCTTTGAGGGGCAGCCCTTATTCTGTCCCTTGTTTGTTTGTACACGTCCCCTTTTCCTGGGGCACAGAGGTCTGGCTTGCCTGAGCGCTCTGCGTATCCTGTGTCCACCTCTCCATGTCTTTGGTCGTCCTCAGCCTGCAGTGAGTCCCTCTGACCCCTGGTCGGTCAAGGAATCACAACCAGTCTGCTCTTTCACCCCTGGACTGGCCAGAGGCCTTTCATTCTTGGCAAGGCCTCTAAGCTCCAAAATGCTGTTGTTCGAACTGGCTTCTGCTCTCCCTCTCTGGCTGCTGGCAGGTGTGAGAGGACCGTGCAGAAGCTTGGCAGCACAAGGCCTGACGCCCAGCAGTTGGGGTAGCCTCGGAGGTCCCAGTGGCCCCTTCGTGTCCCCACAGGTACTACAAGAAGTTCTCCATTCCTGACCTGGACAGACACAAGCTGCCACTGGACGATTCTTCGTTGAGCTTTACTTATGCCAACTGCACCCTGATCATCTCTGTAAGAGTCACCCAGGCCACTGCATCAGGGAGAGGCTCCCTCTTTCCCTGCCCACTTGTCAGTCCACGAGTCCCCAGTTTTAGCCCTAACCTCCACGGTGTACTTGCTACAGAACAGGCACCTCTGCTTCTGCTGGGGAGAGCAGGGTGGGGCTCAGAGCTGAAAGAGGACAGAGGGTAAGGGATGGAAATCAAGGGACTGGGGTTCTGGTTCAAGGCCTATTCGTACCCAGCCTTGTGACCTTGAGAAAAATCATTTCACCCTGTAGGCCTCGATTTCCTCATTTTTGAATAAAGGGATCAGAAGGGGCCCTGAGTGTGAGAGAGAGACAATGGGGAGAAGTGATTGAATTATGTCCTTGTCCTGGCTCCTCCATCTACAGTACCAGAAGCCAAAGGAGGTCCTGGCGGCAGAGTCAGAGCTGCAGGAGATGCTGAAGAAGGTGAAGATGGCCCATGGCAGTGACGGGGACTGCAGGACCCAGTAGCGGAGCCCTGAGCGTGCACCTCTGGTGTGAAGAGTGGGAGGCTCTTTCCGTCAGCAGGCAAGACTTTGCAGCCGGGGCCTTTCCTGCACAGGGGTGGCTTCTTCTCATCCAGGTTCTGCAAAAACTGGACCACGGGGCCCTTCTGGCCCCAGTCATGCCTTATCTCGAGTAAAGTCATTCTGAGTCACTGCCCTGGTGTCCACTTCTGTGTGCTCCTATCCCCAGGGAAGGTGCTGGTGGTGACATTCCCTTCTCTATCCTAGGGACCTTCCACATAAAGCCTTCCCTATAAAGGGAGGTGTGGGCCTTAGATGGTAAAGTGGGTGGGGGAACCCTGACCCCAGCTGGGGAAGGCTAGCATCTTCCCCAACCTGTTTGCATGAACTCAGAAGACAACTAGGCTTGCAGACGTGGCCCAGAGGAACTCCCTAGGACAGGTGGGTGAGGGAGCAGCTTTTATTTAAAAATGCAGAAGGCGGGGACACAGAGCCCAGGAGGCGAAGCCACTGTGGGCAGAGAGCCAGGGTGGCGTGGCAGGCAGCCTTATGAAGAGCGTGTGCGCTGGGTTGGGGTGAGGAAGGGGCACCGCAGATGGACAGCAGCCTGGCTGCTGGTGGTCCCCTCGCCATGCCCTCCAGGTGACACCCGCCTGCCCCACTACCAGGGCCAAAAGGGTAGATGGTCAATGAAGGGGTTTCCTGAAGAAAAAAAAAGAAACCTTTGTTGTTGGAGACACAGAGCCATGAAGCTGGGCTCACCGTCTCCCCAGCATGCACATCCCTCACTTTGAATCTGTTGTCCCCTTTCCTTGGGGTCTCCCAGGAGTCCCCAGCCAGTGAGGAGCCAAATCTGTGAACAGTTAAGCTTTATTTTTACAAAAATGAACATTGTAGCATGGCCTGAGGCTGGGATGGCTTAGAACTCAAAGCTGCTGGGTTCCCTTTGTCCTTCCTTGGTTTCAAAGGGAGACCAGGCCACAGTGCCCCAGGAATGAGTCTTCAGCCCCAAAAGCTTGATCCAGGGTGGGGTCTGACCGAGGAGGGGGACACTGGTGCCAGCAGGGGTATCAGCAGCCTCACCCCTCCTTCCAGGGAAAGGACAGAAAAGGACCACAGGAAAGGCTGGAGCACCTTACTCGAAGCTATCCTGGGTCGGGGGTGCCTCTCCAGGCCAGACCCTTGCTCTGGCCAACAGGAAAGCAAGGCCCCGTGGGTTCAGCTTCACTCTCCCAAAGCAGCAGGTCCCTTCTTTCCAACTGGCTCCTGGGAGGAGGGACCGTGCCTCTGGGTAACCCCAGCTCCCTAGGAGTCAGCAGCCTGTAGCTTAAGAGCCCGAGCACTGCGGTTGCAGGTCTGGGAGCACAGGCACGGGGGGTGGGAAGGTGTAATCGCTGCACCCTCCAAGCAGGATGGGTCCCTGAGTAGCTGGCTTTCCTGGCCCAGGGCTGGGGTGGCCCTGACTGTCACGGGTTTTGAAAGTCCAGGATGTGGAGGTTGTAAGCCAGTGCAGCATAGAGATGCTTGGTGGTGAAGCGCAGGCAGTACACAGGACTGCTCTGGGGTGTTGACGTCAGCGGGAAGGCCTAGAAGGGGGGGCACAAGAATGGTAGGAGGGGCCCAAGCAGGGGGGCGGGGGCCAAAACCAGGATTCCCAGGCCCAGTGCAATGGGCCAGGTGCCAGCGTAGGCTCCCGCCCACCATCTCCGGGCACACCCACTCTCAGGTGCAGCCGGTAAAAAAAAAAACGAGTCCTGGCTTCTTGGAGGTGTGAGGTGGGCGGGGTGCTTACGTGTAGGCAGGCCCTTTGGCGCCGGTCCCATAGGCGCACGACGCCGTAGTAGGAGGAACCTGTGGCCAGCAGGTGGTTCCCATCTGTCTGCAAGCAGTACAGGGTGCTGTCGTGGGGCTCCTCCCACTCCATGACACACTTCCTGTCCAGGAAGAGGAGATGGCGGGGAGCTTCAGGGTACCCTCCACCCCGACACCCCACCTCCCATTCTGGCTAGGAGGGAGAGAAGCTGAATCACCACATTCTTTAAAAACCAACCTTACTGGGGAAAAGCCTCCTCGGTAAAGGCCTCTTCCTCACCAAGCCCCAGCCCCCAGGGTAGGTTGGGCGGCCATTTGTGTTTCACCCAGCTGACTACTTCACAGGACTGATGAGGCCGCAGGGAGGAGAGAGGCTAGACAGAATGCCGAGGGGCGGCACCCCGACAGCTCCCAAGGCTCTGATCGGGGGCCGGTGGCTACTATCTCCAAGGCCCCGAGGCCAGGGCTGCCCAAGGTGAGGAGCGTAAGCTTGACCTGACCTGCTGGCTGCCCCCTGACGTGGAGTTTCTGCCCACCACCTGTTGTCCTGCCCAGCACACTCACCTGACGCTGGCTCGGAGGTCCCAGTATCGAACATAGGTGTCATAGCCACAGGACAGCAGTGTAGAAGGGGACTCGTACATGAGGTCCAGCACCCCAGCCCCTGGGGGAAAGTCGCTACCCAGATGCGTCATCAGCTGCCCACTGCGGGGAGAGGAGGGGCAGAGGATGAGCCACTGTCCCACCTTGGCCCAAACAGACTCTCTGAATCTCCAAATGGCATCCGTCCCTGAGGAAATGCGGCTCTCCCCCCAAAGCTAGAATTAGACGCCCTTAGAAAGGGGGGGCCAGCAGGGAGACACCCCAGTCCCTCTCCGTAACCAAACACCTCCATCGCCACCAGCAGTCCCTGCATCACACCTGCACACTGGCCACCCACCACCCAGCCTCTCCTCCTCGGGACGATGAATGGGCCTTGCTGAAGGGGTCACACGCGCACACACACGCACACACACATCTGGTTACTTTATACTCCTTGATCTGCAGGTCATGCCGTTCTGAGCTGCCTGAGTCCAATGCCTTAATTCCTGCCTGTAATCTGGGGCTCAAACCTCAGTGAGGATAAAGACCACACAAAGGGAGAAGGGGAGTCCCAGGAGATGTTAAAACAAGTAAACACCTTTGTGTCTGGGGAGCGAAATCGCTGAGAAAGCAGCTTAGCGGGCTGGTCCCCGGTGTTCCCGGCCAGGCTGGCCCCCAGCCCGGGGCGAGCACGCCTCTGTGATCACAGCCCCCAGCCTGCTGGGCTCCAGCTTGCTCCCCCACCCTCGCCCCTCCCGGTGGCCGGGAGCAGATTACTGAGAAGAACAATTTCTTTGTGACTGTGTAATTCCCTCCGTGACCGCGGCAGTGGGCAGACCCCTCGCCCGATGCCAGACCCCTAGCAACCATGTAGGGGGGCCCCCTGGCCCTAGCAACTGCCCCTCAACATCAAGTGCACCTGCTAATCCCTGTGCTAGGGGGTGGGTGGAGGCAGTGAGTCTGCAGAATGGCTAGGGAGTGAAGGAGAAGAGGGGTGCCCTCCAGGCCCCATTCTCCAGCTTCACCCAGAGATGCTGGGCTGTCCCTTCAGGATAAGACTAGAGAAACAAGGCCCTGGACACTTCACAGGGACACACAGGTAAGAGGCCCAGGCATGGAGTGGGAGGACTTCATGGTCACACCAGCCCAGGTTTGGCCCACGCAGTGGCCATCAAAGGGCCTAAGGCAGACGAGGCTGCCAGTCACGTGTGTGAGCGCGGCCCTCAGCACCAGTCCCTCCACCTCGCACACACGCTGACCCTCAGCCTCACTTCTCCCCAGCGGGCTGCCGTCTTCCCTGAACACTGAAGGAGGAAAGGAGGCGGCTGCGGTTCCTTCCTGCCTGCTCGGCCTTTCCCCTTGAGCCCTGGACAGTGAGGTGACCCCCAGCGCGGAGCACTGCTGCTGTCTGGTGGGGGTCAGGTCCTAAGGCAGCACCCACGCCCCAGCCGCCTCTGCAGGGCAGCACTCTTCTTTCTCTTGGGGTCGAACACGAGAAACCCATGGCAGGGAAGGGCGACACTGGGCGAGTCCTGAGGAGGATCAGGCAGAAAGCCCTCTGTCCAGGTCAGCATCTCCTCAAGATCACTGACCTGGGCTCCCAGGAAGCCCTGCCTTGCCCGATAGGCCACCGGCCACGATTCACCCACACTGGGCAGGCCAGAGCCCTGGAAGTGGCCCATCTCCCTCTGCCTGTCCCTCACGGGTACACGTGCACATCTGTGCACATCAGGTAGGGCTGCTTCGCTCCACAGTTCTCCCTCTCCTTCCAGATTGGGGGCCCTGCCCCCTCCATTAGTGAGGCCTTCAGGAATGACTGAGGAGCTCTCCCCTTTAATCTATAGGAGTAATTTCATGTTTGTCTGTTTGAAATAGAAGATGAAAGGCAATGGGACTGGGGGCGTGAAGCCCAGCATGGCTCTACCTGCCCACCCTGGTCCCGGGGTTCGGGGGGAAGGAGAGCTGGGCATCCTGGCTTGGCAGGGTCAGCAGCACAAGGGCCACACCCAGACCAAGTAGCCAGCCTGGACCTGTGCCCCAGAGTCTGTGCCACCGCTGGAAGGTGTCACACCGAGACATCTGCAGTGAGAAACGCTGGCCTCTCCTCTCCGGGGGACCAGAAGGCACGAGCAAGCACCAGCTCTGGGATCAGGAAACGTCCCGAAGGCCCTCCTCTGCCAGGCCAGCCGGCCAAGGGTCGAAATTTTCTTTCTGCTGCACTGTCTCTGATTCTCTGAAGTGGCCACACACACTTTAAGTGGGCCAATAAAAAGATACAATTTCTCTGGCCTCTGGGCCCAGCACCCTTGAAGCCCTGCTGTGCGGTGCCATGAGGTGAAGTTCGGAGTGCAGGCCGACCCAGGGCGCGCTGGGGAACGACCCAGGGCGAGCTGGGGAACGGCGGGTGGCCGTGGTGCCCTCAGAGCCCTGCTGGGGTTTTCATTTGGGAAAACAAACAAATGGCTCCGTGGGCCCTCGGCGGCCCCCACCCAGGACCAATTTAACGAGAAAACTCCAGCTCCACTGTTGTGGTGGGGAAAGAGAGACTGGCCGACAATAACCCCAAACTTTGGGGGTAAGGGGGACAAAACAAGCTGTCTCCTCAGCCCCTCCTCCGAGCTGCTTTTCTTACTGCCAAGTGTATTCTTGTAAAAAACGATTAGATTGCAATTTGTATAACATGGTGACCCCCAAATTCAGATGTTTCACCCCTTTTCTCTGGAAAGAATGCTAAGAATGCTTCTCGGCCCACCACTGTGGGGGCGGGCGGGGGTGCACTGCCTCGGCTGCCGGGACAACTTGTGTGGGAACAGGGCTGCCGCTCACGGCCCCCGGCCAAGGCAGGAGCAAGGGCCGGTCTGTCACTATAGAAGGCCAGACAAAAAGTCCATTCCCTTCCAACTCCTGCACACAAAGCCAGGCCTCCAGGAGCCGCTGAGGGCTGGGGGCATCCACACCAGCCTCCCCCAAGCGGGACTCCAGCAATTCTCTCCCCACCCAGGGAGAGATGAAGACAGCCCGGCGCCCCTGTGAGCCTGACGACGAACGCGGCCAGGCCCGGGGGCAGCCTGCGGGGGAGGTGTTCGAGCAGCCTACCCCAGGCCTCATCCCAGGGGGCTGTGGGGAGGGAATCAGGTGAGGGAACAGGTCCCCCTGGCCCAACCACCCTGCTGCCCAGGCAACCCCATTCACGCTGGAGGGAAGGGGCTGGGGGAGAACTTCCTGACAGTCAAGGAGGAAGGAAATTTAAGATACTGACCCCACCCCATCCTCGTGACCATCTCTATGGGGAAAGCTGACAGGAGGTAGGTGCTAGCCCCAAAGACCTGGGTGTCTGACCTGGAAAGGCCCTGAGTTCCAGGTTAGAGTCCAGCAGAGTGGGGCAGTCCCCAGCAGGAAGAGCCCCTGCCCCACCCCGGCCTGGGCCCTAAAGAGCCCGGAAGCCTGGTGTCCTGCTCCCCTCCCTCCCCTGAGCCCTCTCATCCCTGCCTGGCCTGCTTGTGCCCCCACCACAGCCATGGCCCAGAGAAAGTCCTCCTGTGCCAACGTGCCCCGAAACACCCCTGGCGCCCACTTCCCCACCCGCCTTGAAGAATGCCTGCGGCCCTGCGCCATTTTCCAGCCACTGTCAACATGCTGGGTTCCTGACGGCGCTCCCTGGAGACCCTGTGGCTGCTCGTTCCTGCATCTGTTTGGGTGTGAAGACACCCCACCGTGCATGCGCTACCCCGAAATGCAACAATGGCTTTTGGGAGAGGGCGTGGGTGGGAGGGTGGCAAACCATTCACCTCTCCAGCTCTCTTCGGCTCCCAGGAGACAGAAGGCCTGCAGGGATAAGCACGGGTGGTAAGGAAGTGGGAGGTTTCTCCCTCCCCCCCTTCCCTCCTCTTCCTTCCTTCCTCCACCTCCTTCCCTCTCTCCCTTTCTTTGACCAGCGACCATTTATTGAGCTCCTCTGCACACAAGGCACTGTGCTCTGAGAAACTGCAGGGAAATGCGAAGTGTGACTCCGAAGGATGCAATGCCTGTCCTCAAGGAGTTTCCAGTCCAGTAAGGGAGAGAAGTCTGTCATGTGTCCAACTAACAACCCAAGGTATGACCTGGCAGGCACCAGAAGGGAGATGGAAGAAAGCGTCACAGGGCACAGAGCACATTTCTGGCTGTGGGTATTGAGTGATTCTCCAGCGAGCGACCGGACTGTGACAAGCAATGACAGGAAAGGGGATGGCCCAGGTGAAGGACTAGCCGCCGCAGAGGCGCAGAGCTAGGGTGGCTGGTGGGCAATCTGCTTTAGTCGGAGGCTTGGGTCTGTGAGGGGAGCAAGTTGGCGTGACCTGGCCTCCCTGACCATGGTGGACACGCTGCCCAGCTGGCAGAACTCCACGAGTGGCAGAGAGCTGTGAGGCTTTTGAGAGGGGGGCGCTTATCTTAGTCCAGCCCTCTCCAGTAGGGAGAGTGAGAGAAAGGAGGAAGCTAGGTCCCAACCACGAAGTGGTGGAGACGAGAAGCCCATAAAAGCTTCGCTGCCCTGGCCCCGCCAGGAGAGAGGGAAGGGCCCTCGCCAGGCACACAGCCTCTCACATGTGTGTGCGTCCACGTGCACGGCCCCCAGCGCCCGCCCGAGCACACGTGTTCAGACACAATGGCTCAGAGGCCGGGCAGCCCACTTTGTGCTGCTGACAAGGGGACCTTAATTACAGGAAGGGGCAGCCGGGCAGATAAAAGGATACAAAATTTCAACATCTGTTGCCATAAAGGGATAAGGAGAAGTGAAACGCAAAGTATCAGTTTGGTGTCAGTAGGCAGAGAGCCAATTTCAAAGAGTTCAGGGGGACAGAGGGGACAAGAAAGAAAAAGGAAAGAGGGGGGAGAAAGAAAGAAAGAGAAAGAAATTACAGGGTTCCTTAAAGAGGTAAAGAAAAAAGAAAATGAAAAACGCTGTCAGTAATACTTTCAAAGGAGAAGGCAGGTACTTTAAAGAGGGGCAATTCCCTTAATCAGCCTGACTGAGGGCCAGACCCCCTGCCCGGCGGAGGCGGAGGGCCTGGGGCAGAGACAAAGCCACACCTGGGCGGGGCGGGCACTCCCGGTGCCCTCAGAGCAGCCCAGCCTGCACGCAGGACACTGGGCCCCACGGCAGGCAGCTCAACAGGCTGCAGCCAGACGCCCTTGCCATCCCAGAGCCAGTAGATGACCTGATATTCAGCTCCCATGCTCGGTCCAGGGTCCCAAGATAAGTTCCTAGCCCAAGGGGGAGCTATGCCAGGGCACACGGTGGCCGACGAGGTGGCCCTGTGAGTTCTCTTAGGTCACCAACTCCTGCCACGGGGGTCAGGATCAGGGTGGGCTTCGTGATGAAGTGGCTGTTTATGCTGCAGTGAGAGCAAGGTTTCAGGAGGCAGAGAAGGGTTAACCGAGGCACAGGGGTCAGGTGAGCAAAGGCTCTGTGGGGAAAAGCAGAGGGCGCCTCTCGGAATGTCTGAGAAGCCCGCCTGCCCAGCCTTCATTGCGAAAGGAGACGCAGGGACTTTAGGGTGGAAATGGAAGAGGAATGGGAACCCGGGATGGCCCTGGTTGGAGGAGGAGGGGAGATGAGAGGACGTGAGCTGGGCCGTGCCCATGGGTCACACGCAGACATAGCACAGTGCCGAGGCAAGGGCTCAAACCCTCGGTCCCTAGAACAGCCAGGTCACCAAAGCCCACTGCTACCCGCTTCCCCACCTGACAGCCCCCAGGCTGGCTTAGAGCTACGGCTGGACCCACGGTGACACCTCCAGGTCTGGGATCTCAGGCCTCTTCGTCACGCTGCCCAGCTGCCCACCACCCCCAGGGTGACCACGGTGCCCTGCTCTCAGGGCACCAACGCCAGGTCCAGCTCAAAGCCCTTTGGCAGAAAAGTATAACCCACAACGAGAACACACCCTGGGGGAGGGGTGTGCCATGTCTGGCCGGCCAGCAGGTAGGAGGCAGTCCCCACGCAGACAACACCTGGCCGGGCTTAGCCGGGGCCTGCTCACAGGCAGGCAGAGGACACAGATGGGCCTTGGTTCCTCTAGACCTCAGGCTCAGGAACAGGATGGCTTTGGCACAGCACCTCAGGGCATGATGGGACCCTAGAGCCTAGCTAAGGACACCTAGCTAAGTGGTTGGCTACTGGCACTGCCTGTCCAGATGGAGCCCTCGAGGGCTGGGGACTGGGCCTGAAGCACATCCACCCTCAGAAGCAGGAGCACACCAGCACCTCCAGGTTGGAGGAAGGACTCCATCTTTCTCTTTGCCTGGTTAGCCAGGTTGGAAATCCCATCCTTGGACCCAGCCCATGGGCCCCAGCTCTAGGAGAGAGAAAGGCAGAAGCGAAGGGGGGTGTGGGGAAAGCCAAGTTCCTTGGCATCTAGACAACGGTTGTGTGCCACAGCTGCCCTCTGACCGCCAGCCAGGAGCTCCCCTTGCTTAGCCCCCGGGGAGAACAGTCTCCAGGCATGCTGAGGGAGCCATGGTGACCTCGAAAGGAGTCCCAGGTACTGTAAGCGGCCCAGGTTGCCTGAGGACAGACTCTGAGGGACACAGGGCTGAGGAAGCGCTGACACGCAGCAGGGCGCCCACACTTCCGAGCTCCCTCCCAGCCCCCACCTCCTCCTGAGGGCAGCCCCTGGAGGAGTGACGCTGGGAGAACTGCCCCTCAGTGCTCCCCCCCCAAGTCCCTGCACACATAAAAGAGAAAATCTCGGTGCTCCTCAAGTTTCAGCGGTGACAGGTTAAAAGCAAAAGAATCCACCCAGCACCGCACACGGCCCCGCTGCTGAGTCCTGCCGGCGATGTCGCTCCACCTTCCAGATCGGCCTGTCAGTCAGGCTTTGGCGTTATTGAAAGATCAAACTCTGTCCTGCCTGTTCATTACCTTAATCCTATTTTCTACATGGCTTTATTATCTGCTCGGGCTTCCCTGGGAAAGACAGCGGACAGTCGTCCTGTCCATCCGTTCCCTCCCACCAGAAGGCGATGCATCTTCCCCGTGGTCCCTGCACTGCTTGGTCCTCCAAGCTCCCCTGGGGACAGGGGTTTAAACAAAGCCTGGCTCCTCTCAGGTGAGGAAGGGAGTCTGGGGGCTAGAGAGACGGCAATGTCAAGGGACACCCAGGGCATCCCTGCCACAGGCTGGCCAGAGGGTCCTGTGGCTGTTTCTCGTCTGGCTCCAGAGAGGACTGTACCCATCACCTTGTACCCACTCTCACTTGGGTTCTTTCTGGGTCCTGTAAACACCCAGCGTTTGGGGTCAGTGTGGGCGAGGGATCTCAGAAGAGAATGCCGTTCATGGATTGGTGACTTAGAACTCCATCCTGATCCTAAGTCTGTGCCCAGGCATACCTCCTACCAAGGCAACCACAGGCAAAGAGGAACTTCAGCATTACTCCGCCTTCGAGATAAAGCTGGGCCACAGCAGTGCACCCCCACCCACCGGCCGGTCCACCATCCTGGGCCCAGGCAAAGTGGCCCTCAGCAGAAACGCCCGTCTTTGTGACTTACACCCTTCCTGTCAGGAGCCTTCTCTACACCACGAAGTCAGTGGGTTCACCCACCTCCACTGGTCACAGGCCACAAATACTCAGAGGACTGAAAGGGGCGCCTCTACCAACTCCATGGCACCCACGTGGCAGACAGCTGTGGGTGGGGAGGAGAAGAGGGAGGGAGAGAGCTTACAGTGGGTGACCACCCCCTTGGTGACAGGCACTGCGTGGGTATTTTTTCACACTGGTTCTGTTACACAGGGATAATTAAATCCCATTTACAAATGTGGAAACTGAGGCCCAGAGAGGCCCCCCCCCCGCAGGTCACAGAATTAATAAGCAGCAGAGTCAGCTCTGGAACCCAGGTGTGTCTGACCCTACAGCCTGTGCACCCTTGGTCACTCCCCACATCACACCAGAGGAGGGGTTCCTTCCTCCTCCGCCCCATTCAGATGCAAGGGGTTGCCCATAGCAGGAGTTGGGCAGAATGAGCCATGGTGATAATTTTCACAGACCAAAGTTTTCTGAAACCTAAAGGCCTGTCCTCAGAGGAGAGGTTCAACTTGCTTCTGGTCGGGCTCACGCCTCCAGGAAGCAGACTGACCCACAGCGGAGGGTCAGTGCCCTAACTCTCAGAGCTGCCCAATGATGTAATGTGGCATTTGGTGAAGTCGCAGCTTTCCTATTCCTGCACTTGGATGATCATTAAAGGCATTGATTAAAATAGCTCATGTGTTATACAAAAACCATTTGGAAAGACTGACAACATAATGGATATTTCAAAAAAAAGGAAAAAAGGTGTGGCTAATACTTTCCTGGGGAGATGGGGAGGAAAGGGGAAGACAAACTAGAGCAACCGAGGCCGGAGAAAGGCGAGACGAGCACACCTCCGTGGCTCACTGGGCGCTGGGAAGCAGGAGGCAGGTAGGCGCCGGGGCGAGGCAGAGAGTTCTTAGACTTGATGCAAAAGAAAAAAGTAGCAACAATGCTAAATGCCACTGAGGATGCAGAGTGTGGGCACGACCGGCCAGGACACACGAGTGATCTCTGCTGACATGGCAGCGGCCACTTGAATGAACACACGTGATAAAACTGCGAAGAGCTACGCCCAAGTGCACACACACAGACAGATGCGCCCAGACCGAGTCAAGGGCTGCGGACCGTGCCCGTGTCCATCTCCCGGGGTTGATGTTTATGCTGCGTACGGTGTTACACAGGCGCCCTCACTGTCCTACTTCTGTAGCTTCCTATGCATCTATAATTCTTTCAGAATAAAAAGTTTTTTAAAACCACACAATAGTAGGGCAGATAATCAGATGGGAATGTGTCAAGCCTGCCAAGGCAGAGAATTGTAAATAAAACCTGGGTGTATGTTAACTGTTCTGTATCATTCTTTTTACGGATCTGTAGGCTACTTTGAAAATTTCTTTATTTTAGAAAAACCATTTCTTGAAGATAGTGCCACACAGTCAGGTACTCCTTGGAGAAGAAGTATTATAAGTCCAAATTGTTGTTCTCATCAATTTTACCTGAAGTTATTTACCTATGATAAATGACTTCCGCCCTGGCTGGTGTGACTCAGTGGATAAATTACTTGGACAGTCGACTCAAGCTAACAGAGGACTCCATGGGAGAAGGGGCCACAGCAGAGGCGCTCAGTGGGTTTCGGGCCAGCGGTCCTTCCCAGCCTCCTCCTCAGACCACCCAGCAGCCAAATGAAGCAGGGGCCGGGCCGCCAGCTCTCTCCACTACCTTCCTGGCAGCTCTGGCCCCTCCCCCACCACAAGCCACGGTGGGCTCAGGAATCTCTTACCTGTTGAGGTCCCAGATTCTTAGGGGTGAGAAGTGCCCACAACAAGCCGTCCCGGTCACAAAAGAGCTGCCAAACAAAAGGAGAGCAGAGTCAGAGCTGGCTTGTCGGAACTTGTGGCGGAAATGGCTGCACAATTGAAGGCACAGTGCTCATTCTCTAGGGGCTCTGGGGTTAAGCCAGGAGGAGAGAAGCAGCCCGGAGAGCCACCAGAGCAGTGGCCGGAAGACCCTGGAAGCACGGTGAGGGCTGCGACTCACAGCCGACTGGCTGGAGGAGCCACAGGTTCGACAGCGGAGCCCACTGCTCGGGCCCAGGTGCGTGGTCTCTGCCCACCGTAAAAAACAGATCTCCAGGGGTGAGACTCTGAGGCCAAGGGAGAGCATGCCTGCCGGGCTTCAGCTGCATGAAGCTCACAGAGCTACGGCATGGAAACGGTCTCCTGGGAGTGGCTGCAGGCTGCAGTCCTGGTCAGAGCGGAGGGTGGGTGGGGACATTCCTGAAGGTTCTAAGAACTCAGGGAATCGGGTAATATAGTATGAGCATACGGTAGATGTAAAGGCACCAATCTGAGAGAAAGAAAACGACCGAAGGTGAGTAAGAAGATGGAGAGAGGAAATGGGAGAAATGCTAGTATGTGCAGGTGAGAGAGCAGGGAAGGGGAGGGGCTGGCGGCCAGGGCTGCTTTGGAGTGGAATGGGAGTCAGGCTGAGTTTACAGGACAATGACAGACACTGCCAAGAGGCAGGTGAGAAGGAACATTCCTAGCACATTTCCAAGAGTGTGTCTTAGACCCTTAAAAAGCTCAACAAACACAATCTGCAAAGTTTCTTAAGTGCAGGCAGGGAGATGGGTCCGTGCAAAGAGCCAGGTTGGCTGTAATGCTAGGACTAGAACTTGAACCTGTGAGCCAGGCCACTCCTTTGTTGGAGGGTTTGGCAGGGGTGGGGAGGGGAAGCCTGCAGCAACCCAGGGCTTGAAAACCTAAACTGCAAGCAACAGAGCTGAGAGCAGTTGTGTCACTCGGGGCCCGGGGCAGGGAAGGGCCATGTCCCTACATGTCAAGCATGGGGGGAGGGGACTGGACATACTAATGACATGTTAGCGATGCGGGGCAGCAGCCCCTCCGCCCTGGCCCTGCCCAGCACCTGTGGTTCTCTGATCCCGAGCATGTCAGTGGGGAGATGGATTTCTGCAGAGAGGGCTCTGAAGAAGCCAGTGGCTTTGGCTGGGGGCAGGGAGGAGGGGGCGTTGGCCCGAGAGTTACCGACTGGGGAGATGTTGGGGCAGGCATTGGCCAAGCCACTGATTTACAATCAAAATTGCAGGGCAGGTGTCTGCTTTTCAACCCAGACCAACAAAATGGCCACGTGAGCCACCCTGTGGCTTCCATCCTTCAAGCCAAGACTTCTTCTGGGGACGTGTTCCATCATCCTAGCTTCCTCTCAACCCACAGGAGTGCCAGCAGCCACTGAACTGGAGTGGTGTGCCAAAGCTGCCACTCTGTCACGTCCTGGTGACTCCTAGCCTGGAAGTGGCTGCTGGACAGTGAAGCTCCCAACTACAAAGCTAGAAGGTGCGGTCCTCACCTCCCCCCGACATTTTCCTCTTGAGGGCAATCCATTAATAACTGGTAAAGCCAATGACCTCGGGCTGGAAACATAATGGCCACTTGGAAACCGTTCGAGCAGGCAATTGGGCTCTCCAGATGTTTGAGGATTTGGACCCAGGTGAGGGGCGCCAGCAGAGACATCTCTTGAGGAGGCCTGAGGCAGGCCCCTGACCTGCCACGGGCCTGAGTTAGCATCAGGGAAAGTCAAAAGGCGAGAGAGACGGCAGGCACCTGGGACCTGGATGCCTGCCCCTCCCCCAGCTCAGATGCAGGCTGCAGTGGAGATGGCAGCGCCTTCCCCTGGACCCCGTGCTTCTCTAACCCTGCCTACCCACCTGGCCTGGCCCTGTCCGTCTGCCACCAGGAGGGGTGCCTCTCACCCTCCTACCCCAAGAAGGCCTTTCTTAATTGCCTGGACAAGACACCCGTGACTGTTTCCTTCCACAAACTGTTTCTCCCCTTGCTTCACCATGGGAGGTAGGGAGGAAGAGGAGGGAAAGCAGAGAGTCCCCCTGGCACTTATGAGGACCTAAGAGTTTAGCCAAACTGGACATTCAGCAAAAAACAAACAACAACAACAACAACAAAAAACATATTAACAGCACTCAAGCAGATTTGAGGACACTGGGGACACTCACCCGGACTCAAACCCAAACCATGGGGACTGCCAGGGACAGGGATAGCAGACCTGTGCCAAACAGGCAGAGACAGAAGCTCCTAACTCTCAGGTGGCTTGACTATCCCCTCCTCCGAGTCCCTCCCACACTCTGATCTCACCTTCTTGGGACAAATGGTATTTTGGGGGTCATCTTCCCATGTTCTCCTTTCGATCAAGAACCAGCTGGTGGCTCCTGTGCACTCCAGTGCCCCGCACAGTGCCTGGCCCAGAAGGGGAGCTCAGGACAAATCTGTGGACTTGAACTGAGGGCCTTCCAGAGCTTGCAGCCAAAAAGGCTGGAAGGCTGGTCATATGGGTTGTGAAGGGGTCCCTCTGCTTCTTAAATTCCCCACTCAGCAAACTGAGACCTGAATGACACACGAGGCAGCATATATCGTTGCGGCTGTGAAGTCCCTCCTGAGCACCACAACCAGAGTAGATGAGAAAAACCACCTGAAAAGTAATGTCCAAACTCTCTGTCACACACACAACGCAGGAGACTCTCGAAGCTTGAGGGTCTAGAAGTCATCCTGACTCCATAAACTCGACTCCTTTTGGACAAGAAAGTCCCTGCCAAAGCCAGCCTTCTACCGTTTCTCATTTTGTGCCCAGGACCCCCACCTACCTTACTGGCCCGCTGGCTCCCTGGCCCCAGCTCAGGCAAACCTAGCATCACAGAGATCATCATCAGGCTCCAGCAGTAGACATAGGAGCCCTCGCATCAGAGAGAGACACACCAGGAGAACTAGGGGCTCCGGTACTCAAGTTGAGGAAGAGAAAACAACGAATTACAGAAGAGAGAGGAAGGTAAGAAGGTAAATTAGCTGGGTGTGGGAAGAGTGAAAAGAAGATAGATTCTTGCTGCCTCTGCTTATTTGAGGCCCTTTTAATTACATGAGTGATTTATTGAGCACTTACTAGGTGCCAAGTTCTGAGCAAGTGTTTCAAAAGCATCATTCTATCTAGTCTTCATAACCCCATGCAGTAGGTTCTACTCCCCCTATTCTACAGTCAACAAAACCGAGGCACAGAGTGGTAATGGAAACGGCTCAAGCTCACACAGGGAGCAAGTAGGAGGACTGGAATTCGAACCTAGTTGATCTTGATTCCAGAGCCCAAGTGATTTTAGACCCCTTGGCCCGAAAAGCTCTCCCCAGCACCTAGTGCAATACCTGACACACACTGAAATGCTTGTGCAACGAACAAGTGGACAAATGACCAAAATGACTCCACCTGGAAGAAAAAAAGAGAGGCGGAGCGGCTCTGAGGCGGGACAGCAGAAGCGGCGTGCTCGGCAGCTGTGCCCCGTGGCTGGCCCAGAGCCACCCAGCTGGCCCAGGCCCCAGCCGCCTCTGAGCCGGGGCTGACACACTTTGGCAAGGGAGGCCACCAGAGCTGTCACATCATTCACCAACATGCCCATCAAGTGTATTCAGTTCTCTTCAACCCGCATTGGCATTTTAATTACTGTTGGGTAAACTAATTTGTACAAATGAAGGCTGGGCTGCCTAATAGAATATGCAAGCTCTCTGACCTCTGACAGGCGCTGACACGAGATACAAAGGCCGCCGAGGAAGGCTTTTTATCTGAGCCTTATTACTCTCTATTACTCCAATTAGTCAGGCTCCAGTGCTCCTAATTGGAGGAAAAATTGCAATTAAATCAATTTTTGATGGGCTGCAAGTGGGCTCCTAAACTGCCCTGCTGGTGAAACACTGATATTATAGCAGCAAAGGTCACAGGCCTCATCGGCACCTGGGAGCACCCCTCCCCAATTTCCCTCTGCCCACTCCTAAAATGCTTCAAGGAAATCCCTGCCCCTCCATCGGCTCGGCCAGCAAGGGTGGGAAGGAGGGAGTCATTAGAACATGTCAGGTCTCATTGCTGCCGCCGCCATCTGCTAACCTGCGCCACTGACATCATTACAGCAGCTAAGTCCCGAAGCAGGAGCACAGCGCGAAGGTCACGCGAACTCGCTCACGAGGGGAAGCCAGGGGCAGTAGCGCAGTGGCAGCACCGTGAGGGAGGGGCCAGCAGAGCGGGAACAGGAGGTCAAGAGAAGTCAGGAAGAAGAGAGACAGAGGCCGGGGCAGGTGAAAGGGTGAGGTGGCCAGTTTCCAAGATCCAGTCAACAGGGCACCCTGAGCTGCCCAAAGAGACAGGAGGAAATAGATGTGCTCGGGAAGGGAAGAAAAGAGAGGCAAAAAATTCTCGTTGTCTCCAACAAACATCTCTCCTAGAAGCCGGGGAAACACCCACCTGAATGGGAGCACTCTTGGGGGGCCTGCTGTGCACAGCAACCCTGCCTATAAAGCGGGGTGAGGGGGGCACCCAAGAACTAAAGCTGTAAGACCAGGGAGGGGAAGGTGAACACAATCATGCTCATCAAACTAAAAGATAAGAAGACAGTCTTTTTAAACAACAAAGGAGGTAAGGATCTACAATGGGGAAAGGGCAGTCTCTTCGACTGGCGGTGTTGGGGAAACTCGACAGCCCCATGCAAAAGAATGAGACTGGACGGTTCCCTTACACCACACACAAAAATTCACTCACAATAGATTAAAGACTTGAATGGAAGACCTGAACCCATAAACTCCTGGAAGAAACACAAGTGTTAAGCTCCTTGACATTGATCTTGGCAACAATTTTTTTGTATCTGACTCCAAAAACAAAGGCAACAAAAGAAAAATAAACAAGTGAGACTATATTAAACTACAAAGCTTCTGCACAGCAAAGGAAACAATCAACAAAAATGCAAAGGCAACCCGCTAAATGGAAAGGTACCTGCAAATCGTGTATCCGATAAGGAGTCAATACCACAAACACACGAAGAACTCACGTAATTCAACAGCAAAAAAACAGAACAAAACAAAACAAAAACCCAACAGCAATCTGATTAAAGATGGACAGCAGGCACATGAAAAGATCCTCAGCACCGCAAATCATGGGGCACTTCAGATCACAACCACAACAAGCTACCATCTCACACCTGTTAGAATGGCTGGGCAGTATCGCAAAGATGAGGAAGAACAGGCCTTGGACAAGGGGGTGGAGAGAAGGGAACACTCACACGCAGTTGGTGGGGATGTAAATTTGTGCAGCCACTGTGGGAAACACGGAAGTTCCTAAAAAATTACAAATAGAATTGCCAGATGACTTAGCAACTATTTTGGGGTATTTATCTGAAGAAAACAAAAACACTTTCAAAAAGGTATCTGCAGCCCGACGCTCACTGCAGCATCATTCACAAGAGCCAAGACATGGAAACAACCCAAGTGCCCACCAGCAGATGAATGGACAAAGGAGTCCGGTCCATGTACACAATGGAGTACCACTTGGTCATAAAAGAATGGAACCTCGCCTTTTGTGACAGCATGGATGGGTCTTGAGGGCATTATGCTAAGTGAAATTTTTAAAAAATGTTAGCTTACGCATGCTGTATTAAAATATGAAATGATGATGTCGTAGAACTATGGTAGGTTTTTAAATTAATATTATAAATTAAAAAAACAAATCAAAACAAAACAAAAAACAAACTCATAAATTCAGAGAATCACTTGGTGGCTGCCAGAGGGGAGGAGGTTGGAGTGAAGGGTGTCAAAGATACAAACTTGCCACTTCAAAAGAACTAAGTCACAGGGGTATAATAAGGTTCAGCACGAAGACCTCGCTGCACATTTGAAAGCTGCTAAGAGAGTAAATCTTGTAAGTTCTTATCAGAAGAAAAAATTTGTAACTATGTATGGGGACAACTGGTAACTAGACTTACTGCGGTCAGTATTTTATAGTGTGCACAGTTACCAAATCATTATGTCACACACCTGAAACCAATATAATGTTATGTGTCAATCAAAAAAATAGCCTGCACACAGAAGAGGAAAGAGTGAAAGGAAACATACGAAAATGCTAAAAGCGATTGTGTTGGGGCAACAGAGTGATTAGCAATTCTTCCTTCTCTTCAATTTTCTTTATTTTCCAAATCTTCGTTAATAAGTGTGTGCTACTTTTTAAAGGGAAAAACATTATTTACATCCTGTAGGAGAAAACAACAAAACCAGGCACTCTTGTCTGCTGGCCCACGGCCAAGAGCAGGTGAACCCAACAATGAGCTGCCTGCTAGTGAAGGTGTCAGCAAAGGTGGCCCTGGCACACCTTGTGCTGAAGCTGTGGGACTGACTAGTAGCCCAAGGTTAGGACAGAAAGCCCCAGATCAGAAGAGACGGGCTCCACTGGCCTCTTTCTCCCAAGGAGGCACTGGGCAACAGGAGGCAAGACTGACTCCCGACCCTCAGTGGGCAGAGGCCTGGAGCCCCTCTCCCAGTCATGTCTGTCTGTCTCTGTCTCTGTCTCTGTCTCTCTCACACACACATACACACACACACACCCCCCAGGCCTCTCTCAGGGCAGGATGTGCAAGTAGTCACCTAGGTCAGGCTCCGGAGAGAGTACCCCAAGGCTGAGGTTCCCGATGCCTGCCCTCGAACAGCAGCTCTAACAAACAAGGGCCACCAAGGCAGGACTTCCGCTTCCCCACAGAGGAGAGCAATGCTACAGCTGGGAGACGCCTCCGCAGAAACGCAAGATGGTTCTCCTCCCCTGTCACCAGTGGTAAAAGGTCAGCCTGGCCCTTGAAGACCCCAGCCCAGGCTAGATAAGAGGAGGCTGCTCTGTCCCAGTGCACCCACCCCACTCAAGAAACAGAAACTTAGGAACTTGAGCAATGGAAGAACAAAATTAATAGGAAAAAATTAAGTACATCAAAACCAAAAATTCACGGTACAATGGAATAACATGCAATCATTCAATCTATTGAACTTAACAAGAAATATGTTGGGGCTGCAAGAAGAGTTCCTATCCTCTATTTTCCATCCACATGGCCTCTAAACACTGCTTCACCCACTCCCTAGAGAAAGAAATGGCAACGTGTTCCAGTGCCAAAGGCGAAATGGACTGGGTCAGACTTCCTGGGAAATGATCAGATGATATTCATAAAACTAGGTATCCAACAAGAGGCATGGAAAAAGAAGAACTGAAAATGGTCCTTATTTACAGACAATATAATCGTCTACCTAAAAATCCAAAAGACTCAACCAGAACTCTGTTACAACAAAAACCAGGGTTGGCTGAGTAGGTGGCGTGCTGTGCTGGGTAGTGGAAACTGGTGCAGGCTCAGGGCTCCTGGCTCTGCCACCTAGTGATCTTGGAAGAGTTCTTCAACCTCTCCAAGGCCCAGCTTATTTATCTGTAAAGGAGGAATAATAAGAGGATCTATGCATAAGCTTGTCATAAAAATTGTATGAGAAAAAAATTATATGAGATAAGATAGATACTCAAAACAGTGTACGGAACACAGCAAATACCCGCAGATGTCAGCCATTATTATATACCAGCAATCCCCAATCAAATGTAATTAGAAATCTACTCATACACACACACAAAAGAATGAAGAAATTGTAAAATAGTAAAGAATAATCCTAAAAAAAAAAAAAAAAAAAAAAGACAACAAAAACAGCCCCACTGTAAAAACTGTAAAGCTTTGCACAAGGACACAGAACTGCTGGCCAAGCGGACAGACACGCCACGGTCCTGGGTATGAGGCCCGGACTACAGACCTGCCGGTTCTCCCCTTACTAGTCTACGGATCCAGCAGAGTCCCATGCACGCTGGACTGTACTTAATCAATTGACTGTAAAATTCATCTGGAAGAGGAGATACATAAGAGTAAGCCAAAATATTTTTAAAAGAACAATGAGAAAGAAGTTGCTTGATATCAAACATACTATGAAGCTGTATTATGAAGCTCGTGCTGGAAGAGACAAATAGACGAATGGATCAGAATAAAGAATCCAAAGCCATACTCATGTATTTGCAGGAAATTGGTAGATCCTAAATGTGGCCTTTAAAGACAGCGGATGAATAATGAATCAATCAGTAAATGGTATAGAGACCACAGGACACATATTTGGAAAATAAAATAAAATTGGAGCCCTGCCTCACAGCAGACACCAATTCCAGATGGATTAAGGACATAAACACTTTTTAAACTACAGGAAAACCCATTAAAGTATTAGAAGAAAGTACAGGGAAATATTTATAATCTTGGAGTGGGAAAGATGTTAAGACTAGACAAAACTTTGAAGCCACGAAGGTAAAGATGACAGAATTAACCTCCAAATAATAAAAAACTCCTGTGTAACAGAGGACACTGTGAATAAGCTAAAAGAAATGATAGAACACACATACCATAGTTAAAAGGTTGATACCCAGAACGTATAAAAAGATCTTATAAATAATGATGAAAAAGTAGGTAAGTGAGCAAAAATTTCAATAAGTAATTTACAGAAACAAATATACATGGCCAGAAAAACATATGCAATAATGTTAAACTTCCAAGTACTATTTAAGCATGTCACATAGATTAATTCATTTAATAATCAAAACATTCCTATAAATTTGATATATTTAATATTTTATTTATTTATTTTCAGAGAGAGGGAAAGGAGGGAGAAAGAGATGGAGAGAAACACTGATGTGTCAGAGATACATCAATCAGTTGCCTCCTACCCACCCCCGAACCAGGGGACCTGGCCCGCAACCCAGGCATGTGCCCTGATTGGGAATCAAACCAACAACCTTTCAGTTCACAGGCCAGCACTCAATCCACTGAGCCACAACAGCCAGGGCTGATATTGTTCTAAGTATGATAATAGGATTTATAAGTACATTTTAAAAGTATCACTATCTTTTGGAACATACAGTGAAACACTTATTTATATGTCTGATATTTGCTATAATATGGGAAAGGAAAGTTGTATGGGCAGAACTAAAGCAAAATCAGCCAACAATTGGTAATTATCCTACTTTAGTATGTTGGGGTTTTTTATGTCACAAGGGTCATGTGCTGATGCCATAACAAGGTTTGCGGGAGGCGCATGTCACATAAGTGCATGAATATCCAATCATCACACTTATGAACTACAAAAGGATCACTTACCTGAGTACATTTTAAAAAATTTTTTAAAGATTTTTATTTATTTATCTTTAGAGGGGAAGGGTAGGAGAGAGGGAGAGGGAGAGAAATATTAATGTATGGTTGCCTCTCGTGTGTCCCCTGCTGGGAACTGGCCTGCAACCCAGGCATGTGCCCTGACTGGGAATCGAACCGCGATCCTTTGGTTCGCAGGCCCGCGCTCAATCCAGAGCTACACCAGCCAGGCCATTTTTAAATTTTTAAAAAAGATTTTATTATTGACTTTTAGATAGAGTGGAAGGGAGAAAGAAAGTAGAAAAACATTGATGTGCGAAAGAAACATCAATAGGTTGCCTCTCTCACGCCCCGAACCGGGGACCCAGCTCGCAACCCAAGCATGTGCCCTGACTGGGAATTGAACTGGCGACCTTTTGGTTCGCAGACCAGCTCTCAGTCCACTGAGCCACATCAGCCAGGGCTTAAATTTTCCATGATAAAATTTCCATGAGGAAACTGAGGAACAGAGTGGTCAAGTAACTCACCAAGGTCACACAGCTAGTAGGTGGGAGGACTCATGGTTTGACCTCAGACACTTAGGCTGCAGAGTTCAGCTTGTAATCACTATTTTATACATACTTCCCAAATGAAGTATCATTTTTTTTACCCTTTAGAAAGGCAAAAAAAAAATTTTTAACTGATACCACACAGAGGACTGATAAGTATAAGAGAAAATAGGTACTTGTAGACACTGTATATAGGTAGGCATAAAACCTGATACAGTCCAACTGGGTGGCAATTTGGCAGCATCTAAAACCTTCTTTTAAATGCACTTATCCTTCAATCCAGCAAGTCTTTTCTCAGTATCTTTCCTCAAAAAATATCTGATTACATGCACAAACAGGCAAGTACACAGGCTTGTCCTATGGCACTGTTTACAATAGCAAACCGCTAGAAACAACCTGAATGCCCATCAGTGGTTGGATGGCTAAGTACACCACGGTGCACCCACCTTCTCCGAACTGGAATGCAGCAGTAAAAGGGAGGTGGTAGAGATATGTGTTCTGACAGCACAAGACCTCTGTACCACATGGGTAGAGGAAGAATTCAAGTTGCAGAACAAATGCATAATGTGAGCCTAAAACAAAGCAGAACCCTACATTTTTGTGTGACTGTACACACACCATGTTCATGAGGCTGTATGTGTCTGACATTTGCTTCACATTACAAGATCTGGAGTGACACATACCGGGATTCCTACAAAAAGAGTGGTGTGGTGAGGGGCTGAGGGAAACTGGAGTGGAGTTTTACTTTGTAGTCTGTGTATTTTAAGCTGCTTGAACCTTGTACAACTGAACATATTTATATATTACTTAGGTAAAAAGTAAAACAAGATAGAAAGTGAGAAATTAAAAGAAAGACAGTAATAACAATATTCATTTTGAAGTTGCCTGAAAGAAGGAAGGGTCGCGTATTGGCGGTACGCTGAATTCTGAATATCCGAGTTTCGATTAGGAATAATACCACACAAACCAAGGAGTCAGTTGGCTCCATCTTGAACCCGGCTCACGGCCTTGAAATAGACCCCTCACCTGGAGGGCTTCCAAGTGGTTAGGAAACAGCTGCCTTGCCTCTGAGAATTTCACAGATTTCACCCTGCTCTTACAGTACTTTCCCCCTAAACTTCTGCTTCATAACCACTCTTTCTGTAAAGGGGTGAACAGCAAACTTCTTTAAACAGGTGGGCTTCTGGACTCCACTGGGAGCCCACAGAGGCAGAGGTGACGGCGTACCTCACAACAGTGCCTGTGTGTGCTGGGCACTCAATGACTGTCGCTGCTATGGTACCTCAGCCTGAAGCACAAAATATATATTTCCAACTTCAAAACAAATCACTTTTCCTTTTAGGTGGTCAATTTTGACATCAGGGTAGTGGTCAGGCCCGAGGCCTGGGCTACCATGCTACTAATATCTTCTATGGGGCACAGGCAGCCCACGTGGTCTGGTGATTACTGGGGAGACTAAGGCCAGACAATCTGGTGGGTTTTTTCAGGTTTGCTGATGAACATACCATAAGTGGCTGGCATTTGAATAAAGGCATGAGATGGAGGATGATGAGAACCATTAGGATCAACTATAGCTCTGCGGAGAGGAAAGCAGAGCTCGACTGGCAAGCCACACAGATAATTAGGACACCAACGCAACAAATTTATTTTAAATTCTGACTCTTTTAAACATACCCATGTTAACAAACCACAGAGGAACCTTGAGACTCAGACTTGATCCAGACTTGGGCAGGAGAAACAGGGAAGAGGAGATGAAACAGGTCAAAGAGAAATCTGTGCGACCTATGATCCAAAGGTCCTATGTCCCTGACCTGCTGCAACATTTAGACCAGCAACAGAGTCCCTAGATATTGATCCGGCTCTTATTTTTATCCTCAATGTTCCATAAGCACCAACATGGAGCAAGCATCAAAGTGCAACCATCCACTGGCTCCTAACTCTTGCCAGGCTTAAAGTAAGAGAGGCCCTGATGACCCACCAATGAAAAGGAGTCTCACGGTGACGTCCAGCAAGCTAAAAAAAAAAAAAGGGAGGCAGAGGGCGTGAGTATCGACTTACAGGTTCACCACCACAGTCTACCCCTGGACCACTTCTCTTCCATTAAGACAGAGGAAGGAGAAGGGGAGGTGAAGTTCTGCACTCTTCAACCTGGTCTGATTGCTGCTGCATTTTCCACCATTACCCTGAAGGCTACTGCCGAGGGTGAAGGATGTTAAGGAGAGGGAAGGGGTGTCATGGAGGTTGGTAGACCTATAGGGCCTCTATGCATCATGAATGACACACAACCGGGTTAGAGATGTATGATCCATGACAAGAAAAGAAGAGGACTGTGTGTAAGTAAAACCTATTCCTCAAGAAAAAAAAATGTTCATTGTAGAGGAGAGCCAGCACCAAACCAACCAATAACTCTTATGTTGCCCTGGCTGGTTTGGTTCAGTGGACTGAGCACAGGACTGTGAACCAAATGTCGCTGGTTTGATTTCTGGTTGAGCACATGCCTGGGTTGCAGGCTGGGTCCCCAGTTGGGGGTGTGTGAGAGGTAATTGATCGATGTTTCTCTTGCACATTGATGTTTCTGTCCTCCCCCCCCTTCCCCTCTCTCTAAAAAATAAATAAAAATCTTTAAAGAAAAAAAAAAACTCTTGTGTGAACTCCTTCCCTGTGATGGGAGATGACAAGGGTCCCAGAGTCCTCACTTTGGCCACACAGACAGAGACTTCCATTACATGGGGAATTGAAAAGCCACAAGGCTGGAGAGAGTGTAAAAGTGAGGGTGCTGAGGTCCTTTTATGCAAGACTTCCACCACAGGGCTCTTCAGGAAGATGAAGATCTGAGGAACTTCCTGATTTCCAGATTAGTTAGCAGCACCAGGAATGACCTTGAACTCTGTTCCTCCCCAAGATCTTCTGCCCTCTTGACAATGGCACTAAGGAGGGAAGAGGCAGGAGTCTCTATCTTCCATCAGGCTCTGTGAGGTAAACTGCACCTCTGGAGTCTACTTCGGGCTGCCTGCTGGTCATGTGCCTCTGGAGGAGGACTAGCCAGGTCAGGACTTGGCTCCAGTCTCTCTCTGCCCCGAAGGGAGGGTGCTCATTTGTCCAGCTTCACATGTCTGCTGTCAGGGTCTTTCCCCTGTACATGTCCCACTAGGAAAGTGGCAGGTTTTTCTAAAGACACCATCAACAGTTGACAAAGGAAGAATCTCTGATCAGCAGACCAGTAATGAAGTGAGGAAGCAGAGATTAAAGGCAGTGTCATCCACACAGACACTTTTGGCCTCTATAAAAATAGTAAGCCCTGCTACCCTGCCTGCCCTACACCATCCCTCTGTACACATGATTCATCAGAGACTTCCCCTGCTCTTACACACTCTCCATCCTCTGGCCACAGTGAATTGATCAAGGGATGGGCAGCTGACCCAAGCTGGGCCAATGGGCCTCTGCCCTGAGATTTTTGGATGCCAGTCACTCTCCATGACTTAAGCAATGAGCTGCCAAAACTTGGGAGTTCTTGGCAACTTTTGGAATAAGCTGGTCAGCTTATTGGGAGAAGAAAGCTAAGATCCAGGAAGAAAGGAAGATGAATGCCCCAAAAATATAAAGTCCTGGCAGCGCTGTGGTTTCTGAGGCGAATTTCCCGAGCCCAGCTGCATTTGTGCTCTTTCTTTGACTTGGTTGCTCCGCTCTGCCCTTGGATTTCATGAGCCAAACATTTCCGGTTTTATTTAAGTAAATGTGAATTTGGTTTCTGTCACAACCAATTTGTTCTGATCGCTCCAGTGCCTCATTCAGTAGCTGATGGGTTTCTTACCCATATGAATGCCCCCACTGATGGATGAGCAAAGGACTTTGTCAGACACCTATTGGACACCTTGAGGCCTGGCTAAGAAGAGACCCCCTAACCATGAAATCAATAGCTGGTGGGTCTGCTAGGAGAACAGCTAAAACAGGGTAGTACAAGCTGGCCTGGAATTTCAAAAGGGGGATAGAGTGTGCTCTTATACCTAGGCCAGGGAAAAAAATCTCTTCTCCCACTCCCAGTAGTTGGTGAGGACACGGTCTGCACAATAGCAGATAACGAGGCTGTTAGAGGAGTGGGATGATCATTTCTAAGTGAGAAAGCCCTGATCTTCAGAGAGCTGGCGTCTTGGATCCTTTTCTGCAGACAGATGAGAGTGAAAATTCTGCTGGAAACCACAAGGCTCACTCCAGTGGGAAAGAGTCTGGTCCACTCTCAGACCCTTCCATTCCAACAACAACAGTGCCAGGTACCTGAGACATGGGTAACTTAAAGATGCTTTCCAGGCATTTATCTAGTTTGAATGAAGGACAAACAAAATAATTAAGCTAGGGATAAAAACATAAGAGTTAATTTTACCATTTTTTCTTTGTGTATGTTTGAAATTTTTCAGAATTAAAAGTTTAAAATTACACACACGCAATTAAAACTTAACTCCAAGCAACTCCTTTGTTGCAACTTCTTTTACCCCTCTCCTGCCCTGCCCCAATGCTAATGGCCCAAACGCCAAGGGAAAAATAAATTTGGCCATATGAGCAAACCTCAATATTCCACTGCTCAGTCCCTCTGAACGATTCGGTGACACACACACAAAAATGCAGGAGGGACCAAACGGAAAACTCACACACGGCACGTAAAATTTTGTTTTTCTTAAAAAACAAATCAAAAAGCCCCACACAACCTAAAGCAGTCCGAAAAGAGCCTCTCACTCTCTTTTTTTAATGAAGCTGGCCCTAGGTCAGAGAGACACTGAAGTCATAAATCAGAAATTAGGTGTGAGGAAACCAAGGCCCGCCCGTACATGGAAAACTGCATTCTGGAACATAAAATAATAAATGATATCATGTGTCATATAAAAACTCTATAAACATAGCACTATATATTACATAAATAGACACTTATGTGTACGTATCTATATCTATGGCTACATTCAAATACAGATATGGATACATACACATAAAAAATCGAAGCAAAACATGACCAGTATTTGAGCCTCAGGTTCCTCCGAAAACCCACCTCCTTATAGGAAGCCACCATGTGGAGCCCATTCCTGCTCCTCTCTGAGCTACTCCACATATACCCCAAGAGCCCCAAATGCTAACCACCGTTTGCTCCCCATAAACCCTTACCTCCATGCTCCTGCTCAGGACTTTGTCAACAGCCCTCGCCTCCCCACTGGCAGCCTGTAGGCACCAACTTCTACCTCCTAAGGCCCCTTGGTAGGCAAATAACTTGGAATATTTGTTTTCTGGGAAAAGTCAACCCCTTGATGTTTGATTTCACCTTTCTGGAACATTGGAGTGAAGGCCAAACACATCATGAGCCACAGGGAAGCACTGGGGCCAGGGCGGTACCTGACTCACTGCCAAGCCCGCCATCAGCGCCACCAGGCCCTCCCCTAAAGTACCAAGGCTGGGGGCAGCTGGGTGTGGCGATTACGCTACCCGTGACCTGTGGTGCACGTGTGCACGTGCCTCCATAACTAACCGAATTATAGACTTTGGATGTGTAAGTCTACCTTCCTCCCCATCGCTCTCCCCAAATAAGATAAGATCAACCCATCCTTCCAACCTGCACTGTTCCTCAGAGATTTGGCAGGGGAGGGCAGTTGGTGTCACCTGGAGACTCCCGCCATAAGCTCTTTCAGCCAAGCTTCACATCAAGAAAGCATCCCAGGCCGCTGATATCTTTTCCACTCAGTCTCCATGCCTCACCTCCACCCAAGCAACAGGAGGAAGAACACTGGAGGTTAGCATGTCCATCCAGTCCTCCCTCCAGCCCCTTCTCAGCCCAGAGCCAGGAGGTGGCTGCTGGCCATTCAGCCCTCAGTTGTTGAAGGTTGCAGGCGAAAAGCTTTATTATGGCTCAGCCCCAGGTACCAGTATTTGGCTCCCGGGAGGAAAGAGAACATGGGCCCAGTCGCAGCCTTGGGAAGAGGGGCTCGGCCAGCAGGACTGTCTTGGCCTTGCCATCCTGTGCTGAGAAGACACATGGAAGCAGGTACACACACACAGCCTGTGTTTGTTCCTTTTGGTGAGGGGGCAGCCGGGATTGCGCATGCAGGTACACCCGCTGCCTGGGGAGCAGAGGAAAGCGGTTCCCCGGGCACATGCACACCCTACGCATACACACCCACGCCCAGCGCCACGGGCGCTGCGCCCCACGGAGTCTCTCCCCCCGGCCTTCCTGGGCAGCGGTGATGTCTAGTCAGCCCAGGTGTTTGGCCCCTGCCATTCCCCCCCCAGCTTCAGCCTGTCTCTGGCCCTCCCTCTGCCCTCCCACAGCGCGTGCTTTCAGGCCACACAATGAGTGGGAGGAGGAGAAACACTTCTATTGAGGAAGGCGTTTTGTTGTTTCATCCCCAAGGGGGGGGGGTTGAGGTAGGGAAGAAGGGGGGACCCACAAAATTTCTAATAAGCAGTTTCTCTCCTCAAAGCTAAAATGATTTTCTTTAATTGCTTAGTGGGAACAGTTTATTGTGGGGTCCCGGCCCTCCCCCCCAAGCCTAATTGACTTACTGAAGTTTAACAGGGGCTTTCACCTGGAGAGACTGCAATTACTCCCCCCACCCCACATTCGTACCTGGGCTCTCCCCACAGGGGGCCTTTGTTCCCCCTAAATACAGCAGTGACACAAATGTCCTCAGCAGCAGGGGAACGCATGCAGGGAAGTGGTAATTTTCAGCCCAACGCAATTAGCTGAGGGCTTTTCAGCCTTCCCAGTGAATGGCAGGGAAACTTCGGCATGTGGGAACGGTGAGCTGGGCTGCTCTGTGTGAGTTGAACAAAAGAGGCCTCTGAATTGGGTCCCGTGGTGAGCCAGACCAGGGCTGGTGGGGGCAGCTGGGGCCTGGATGAGGACCCACAGCATCACCCACCCTATCTGTGTCTTCCAGTCAAGGCCAGTGGCCCCAAACAGCTTTCTGCGAGGCAGGGGCATGCAAGACACTTGGCTTGTACCTAGCACCACAGCTCTGCATGTATGAAGCAAACAAGGAAAGGGTGGTGGGACTGAGCCGGGGCAGGATAAGTCGCGGACCAGAGGGCCACAGGGCTGTAGCTCACATTACACTGTGGACCTTCACAGACACCCCGAGTCAGGAAGCTTTGGAAAGAGACTCTCCTGGGGGTGCAGAGACAGGGAGACCCAGGGCTCCAAACCTGCTATTGCCACCAGCGGAGGAAAGGGAGTCTTCTGCTCACGGCTGGCTTTAAGGCAAGGGAGGCATGGGGTGAAAGCAGCGTGTGGCTTATCTGGGGTCAGGGCTGAGGTGTCCATGGGCCAGAATGTGGGCTCCAGCAGTGGAAGTAATGTGCTTACTGCCAGCCTCCCACGGCCACCCCAGGAGGGCCCCAACCCAGACCCAGGAGAGAGAGGGAAGCAGATCCTCTGGAAGGAATGAAAAGGTTAAAACCAAAACCAGAGGGGCTGGGGGACAAACAGCTGTGCCTGGGTGAGAGGCAGAATGAGAAGCTGAGATCGCCGCCAAGCGGGAATACAGGTGCAGGCCAGGGCCACACGAAGGTGGGCAGCCCTGGGCGCACCACCGGGGAGGTCCAGGGCCGGGCCAGCAGGCCAGCCTTCCATACCGGATGAGCTACCGGATGAGCTGCCTGTGAGCTGTCTGCCCTTGGGCAAGCCTGTACCCTCCTGCAGCCTCACATTTCCTGTCTGTAAAATAGGAAACACATACTCTAGAACAATGTTTTCTAACTTTTAAAAAAACAGCCAGAGAAAACAACTGTGAGTTAAATCTCTAACAGATTTATAAAACAAGAACCAGGGCAGCTGTTCCCGTAGAGCAGAGGTAAGATGACGTTGGGAACCTGAGCCCTGGCCACGTGGCCTCCAACCCTCCTGCCTTTAACACAGACCTTTGGAGCTCTGTCTGGAGACCCCGGAGCCAGATACTCCCCAGGGCTACTCCACCACTAACACGATGACCCAGCAGAAGCAGGGACCGATGAAAAGAAGCGACGCTGGGCTTCCCACACCACAGGCCACTCTCTACCACCCTGCCCCCTGGCTGCCCTCCACTCGCAGCGACAAGTGGAATGGCACTCCCGCTTGTCATCAAAAACCACACCCAACATGATGGCGTCTCGGAGCGCCCAGGTGAATTACATGCAGGGGCCACCATGGCTGGTGCAGTTGGAGCAATCTGGCACCTGGCTTGAAGGTGGCGGTCAGGTCCAACTTTTTGCCTGTTTATCCAATGATGAGATCTAGCCACAAAAATGACTGTGATATGGTGTGCTGCCCCACCCTGCTCCTGCACCAGCCTGGATTGGTTGCTAGCAAGTTCTGTCCTCCCCCCGCTCCACCATCACCCCCAGCTCAAGACTACCAAAAGAAATTCTAAGTGATTGTCTAGAGAAGAGGCTACAAAGGAAAGAGTGGCTAGTCCAAACACCCATAGTTCGGAGGCGGGAAAGCAGACCCTCTCTTCACACTGCACTGCTCCTGGAATAACCCCTTGCTTCCGGGAGTGGCCCAGACCAATAACCTACGGGGAGCAAGCAGGCCTGTCCGCTCAAAACAGCTGGCTCAGTTCTAGTCACGTCCGGCCTGGACTCTGTCTTCTCAGCTTCTGCTGTCCCTGCGTCAGCCATGTGTCAGCTGGAAGCTCCTGCTCTGGGACTGACCACCCCTCTCACAGAACAAGGTCGTGCCCGGGCAGTTGCCGGGCTGGAAGCAGACAGGTCAGGGGCCTCATTCCTTCAACAAGCACCTCAGGGCCACCCCAGCCGGCCCGGGCTGCATGCTAGGGGGTTCAGGAGAAACCAGACTCGCAGAGGCCTGCCCTTAGGGAGCTGGAGGTCCAGCCAGAGAGTCGCATCTTCAATTCATATTTTTTAAAAATTGGAAGCCATTCAAGACCATCAAGACGCTCTGATCCCAAATGACAGTGAGATCACCCCGGGCCAAGAAAACAGACAGTGCAGCATGGAAGCTGAAAAGTGTGAGCTCTGCAGTCAGATGCCAGGCTCACACCCCAGGCCTATCCATTACGGCTGTACTTTTGGGCACAGTCACTAACTGCTCTTAGGCCTCGGTTTCCTTACCTGTCCATCGAGGTGGTGACAGTACCTACTTGGGAAGATTAAAAGAGATCTTAATGCAAGGGTTCAGCATAGTGCTTGGCACTTAGCTGGCACTCCGTAAGCATCCGTCATCCTCATCCTCGCCATTATCACCACAAATGGCTAGGCAATCGAGAGACAGCGGGGACTCATGATCAAGAAGCGACCCTGTAAGAGAAACCCCTACTGTTCCCCTCCTGAAGCATCAAGAACCAGGTAAGAAGAGAGCACTATTCTGTCCCTATTCCGCAGAGCACTTCAGACAGCTCCTGTCAGTGCTGATGACCGTCAGGACAAATTTAACCTGGCCAGGGCTGTGGGAGACCTGAGTCAACCCGGGGCCTTAAAGGGGCAAACTGGAATCTGTGCCCCTTAAACTGACCACAGCCCCCTCAGCCCCCTCCCGCCCCCCACTCTACCGCCAGCCTGCTGGCTGGAATGCAGCGGTCCCTGTGCCAAAAGGCCCAGGCCAGACAGGAGACCAGGAGGCACAGGTGGTTCTCAGAGGAGATCCCTGGGCTCCAGAAAGCATTTCCCCCACAGGCGCAACACAACTGAAGCTTGTTGTCGGTCAAGGCGCCTTTGCTCGTCTGGGCCGCAGCCCAGACAGCAAGGCGGCTGGGGCAGGCTGGGGGACTCAGAGCTCGTTTCGGGGGAGGGGGCAGTGGGCAGCGGCAAGGCCTCCTGGCACCACCTTCCTCCGTCCCTGGGTTTCTCACTGTGTCCAGAACAGCAGCCTGAAGGAGGCTGGGGAAGCACTTCTCACTGCCTGGCAAATAAAGCCACAGGGGGAGGAAGAAGGATGAAAGGTTTGGGGGTTTTTTAATTTGGTTTTGGGGTATTTAGGTGGTTTGAAAAAATAATAAAAAGAAGTTGTTTCTGCAATCCAATTAATTTCAAACCCAGGATTCAGATCACCAACAGCCAACAGAGATCCCGCAGCACCTCGCACCTATTACCCCTCTTCTGAGACGCGAAGTCCTGGTGGAGCCAGAGTTGTCCCAAGAGGCTGGTGGGAATCTTTCTGCCTCTTGGTGATGGCAGTAAGGATGGGGCACAAGCATGGCTTCAGTCAGCCTGACCACAAAATTCTGGGGCCTCCCACTTCCCAGGTCCCCACAGACCCATGCATTCCCACTCGTCACGGGTCTGCATGGCTTTCCAAACGGAGGCTTGACGCCAGAGGCTGCCAGAACCCACTTCTTCCCGAGAACCATGTTCTCTGGCCCCGGGCCTGGCCAAGGCCTCCTGCCATGGGCTGAGGGGATTCCAATGATGATCTTAACTTGCCTGTCTCCTTCATTAATTCCAGAAATGGAGCCCCCACCCACCGGTCCCTCTGCCCCATTGGCTCCCCTCTACTGGGCCCCAGAGCCATGACTCCAGGCCCTCCGTGGCCTACCACCTAGAGAAGAAGAGAGGAGGGACTCTTCTCACCAGGCCTCTGACGTGTAGGAGTTTGGGCAGTGCTGGGCCTGGGAACCCCTTCCTGAGGCAACTGCCTGTCCTCCTGCCCACTTCCTCAAGGTCAGCCCTGCCACCCCCCCACATCCTCAGTCCTTGCTTTGAAACAGATTTGTTCTGGTGGCACGTTTTTGTTATTCAGTTTGAAAACTACAGAAACTATGGGTCTCTCTCCGGAAAAACCTTAGGATACCAACAAGGTCATTTGATTGGAAGTTTCCTTTCTTTCCCACTAAGCCACTTGGGATGGAATCAAACCTTTCAGGAGAGTGAAAAGACAAGACACGAGTCTGGAAACCCACTTGGCAAGGGTGGGTTCCTGATTTACGGGCTGGATGGCCCAGCCCACTTCAGACTTCCGCTGCTACGCAGCACCTGTGCCAAGTGCTAGACCCCCCCCCACCCCCCGCCGCACCTGCTGCTGACTTGCGGTGTCCTCAAGAGGTTTCTAGAGAAAACCAACTTCCATCCACCTCCCCATCTCTCTCTGCGAAAAAGCCAAGGAGTTGAGACCCTGATGATAAACCCGCTCAGAACCCTCAGGTCAGCTGCCACCTCACAGGCCTGGGCCTTCCGCCAACTCACCAGTACCTGCCCTCACTCAGGATCTGCATTCTCCCCTGGGGCCACAACCACACAGGTGTTTCAGAAAACGTGTCCCTGCATTCCACCACCAGTAGGAGGAAAATTCACAGGGAAGGAGAGTCCCAGGGGGTGGGCTGGGGAAGATAATCTAGAGAATAAAAGGACTTCAGGAAACATAGTGATTGCCAGAAACTCAGTAACTAGGTTCCTGGGTTCTCTTCCATGCTCTGGGGAGAAGGAAACAAGGGCCCGATGGCTTTAGGAATCTACACACACGCATGCCCGCTTATGCTGAGATGCCTTCTTGAGGTGACTCTATCCCAGGAGGAGCAGTGACATCAACACAGAGTACTGAAGGTGAAAGGCAGGGTCCCACATGGGTCACCTCAGGAGAGGTTGCTCATGCTCAGGGGGAGGGCACCCAGAGACCAAGGAACCTGTCTGCCACCTGACGCACTCAGAAGCACAGGTTCTGTGACAGATGAAGGTATAGACAACCGAGCTAGGAAGAGAAGGGCACAGGACCGGTACCTGAAGATTAAAAATAAATAAAGTAAAGTAAAGTAAAGTAAAGTAAAATAAATAAAATAAAATAAAATAAAATAAAATAAAATAAAATAAAATAAAGGCACTGGCTATCTATAACTCAGCCAATTTTCATGAGGTGCTAATTATTTCCTCTGATCATCTCTTCTCCTTTTCTTGGGGAAGTAAAATTGCACAAACGTAAACTTTTCCCTCTTTATGGGGAGGAATGGGGTAAAAAGGAGGAAAGAGGCAGATGAAAAAAGCTGCCTCCTGTACAGGTGCTCAGTAAACTCAAACTGCAGGTTCACCCAATCACTGGGGAGGTCCCAGGCTGAAGAACGAAGAATGGGATTAGGTCTCCACTAGGAATTAGGCCTACCACCCACAGAAAGACATCCTGTGTATTTAAAGTCCCAGGAACCTCAGGGAGGTTGAGCTAAGGGAGGACTTGTGGTAAAAGTAAAGGATGGTTTATGTGAGAGAAAGCAAAAACTCTAGGACCTTGATGAGATCTGGCAAGCACTGATTCTAAATGAGATGCTGTAACCCTGCTCCTGGGACCCCAGTCATGAGAGAAACTCTCCCATGACAAATCGGTCCCTTTCTCCAGCTTCCCTGAGAACAATGAATACCAGCTACACTCTGAATCGGAGTTTTCCTAGGGACTGACTGGACTTGAGACATGAGCCCTAGGATGGCAGCAGCAGGGAAGGACATCAGAATTTTAAAGACAACATCACCTGACTCCGATGATATTCCACAGACAGGACCAGGCTGCCCTTGCCTAGACCAAAGTTCGTATGCACCCAGTTCAGTTAAAGGCCTGGCCCCACAGGTGAAATCCAGTGCATGCTGGGAAACAACAGTTGTCAACCTGCTGCACTGCACCTGAATCTCCCCATTTGGTACTTTCAGTACAAACTTTAAAATGGTCTCCCAGGGTGGCAGGGTTTCTGATCAACATTTTTACTGTCTGTCAAAATTCCTCAGCCTTACTCCAGAAGTAAGCTCCCCAGCCCGCTGACAACCAGGGCTTCTCTACTTCTGTGTCGTTGACAATGAATGAGGGAGCACCTCCAAGCACCCTCCTGCTGGTCCATCTCTCCCTCTCTCTACCTGGCTCCAAACTCTCCTTTAAATTCTTGGGTGCTCTACAAGGTTACCAAGAGCAACTCCTGACTCTTCCCCCCAACTAAATATAATTATACTTTAAAAGGGAAAAAGACAGTCCAGAGAACCCCCAGAGAGGCCTGCTGCACTCTTCCCCCTTGTAATGAGCTCAATAATGAAATGCCCTGCACTCCTATTAGTAAGAAATGCTCATTTTCTCCAGCTGAACACCCCCCATAGATGTATCTAATTTGTTTCCAGGATTCCATCTCTTTCCTCCACCGAGTCGGCATTTAAAGGTTACGATCTGTTGGTGCCCCCCAGGCCCCGCAGGATAGCCTGGGGAGCAACGGTATTTTCTTGGAGCCCCGGCGTGCCCATCCTTGACACCCCTTCCCTCCACTATCACACCCACACACATAAGCTCTGACTCTTTCAGGTTATGAGCTGTCCACAGAATGGAAGCAAAGGGTGGGAAGACACAGCATTTGGAAAAATTAAGGGAAAAGAACAGTAAAAGGAAAAGGGAAGGCGCTGAGTATTGCTGGCAGTGCCTATTTCTCAATGAAAGGAACGTTCTCGGCCCCAGAGTGGGCCAAAGCAGAAGCTGCCCCTTACTGGTTGGCTGCTTTGGGGTGCAGGCCCCTCACAGGCCCTGGGGCTCCAGCTTCTTCTCCCCCGTCAGGCCCAGCAGGGTGACTGGCACCGGTTCCTGAGACAGTCTGAAGGGTGCCAAAAGCAGCACAGAGGAGTCGCTGTGCTCGAGGAACCTGGCGGGATGCCTCTCCAGGGCCACCTCATCTCAGTGGCCAGCCTGCATCTCTGCCTTCTGATCACATGGAAAGCAAAGACACGGCTCCTTTCTAACAACCTGATCCCTCAGAGGAGGGCCTCACTCCCGGCACCACACCGGATGCCGGGACCATGGCCTGCCCTCGGGTGGCAGTAGGCAGGTCATCACCACCAGCTCCTTGCCTTAGGAGTACCCCTGGGTTTCCCTCTTCCCAGAAGCAGAGCCACAACCAGGTTGATGCTCCTAGTCTCCCCATCCTCAAGTCATGCATATGCATCTTCTCTCTCAGCAAGACTAGGGGCACAGAATGGGTAATGGCCCTTTCCTTCGGCTCCCGGCAGGAGGCTACATGGCACCGAGGCGGATGGTAAAGGCAGAAGTCATCCTGTTGGACAGTCCCTAGTGGGTCTACTTGTGATGAGGCCCCAGTTCTCCTCACTGGGGAAAATGCCTCCCATTCTGTCCCTAGTTGCTAGGGACTCACTCTTCCCTGAACTGCTGGAGAGAAGCATTTAGAGATTTGCCGATGCTCCTCCAGGCTTGTGTCTCTTTTCCCTCTGGTTCTGTTCTCTCCTGACCCTTACCAGTTGCTGGGTAGTTGTGGGCAGCAGACTGGTGCTCCCCCAGCACCCCTCCCGTCTGTCCCCACCCCCTCTGAACCCCTGCAGACAAGGCCCTGCCCTGGCTCCCTGAAGCTCACAATCTGTGCTCCTGCCAGACTCAGTCACAAGAGGGGTGGAACTCACTTCAAGCTGGCAGCCCTGTGTGGTAGAACTAACCGCCCCCCCTCAAGGGGTGGGGGTGGGGGCCGACAAGCATGTGCCTGTGCATCCCAAGGTGCTCTTGTTTTCTGGGCACCCCGCATGGTCCATGACAGACGCATGGATGGGGGAACCCTCTGCCAGCCAGAATTGGCATCTCACCCTACCTCTCAAATCTGCCACTACCCTCCAGGGCCGAAGACCCTCCAAGAAGAAGAGGCCCTCCAAGACAAAGACCTGAGCCACCCCCACCCCCCAGCCTGGCCTCCCAGCCCAACACAGGCCCGCATTAAAATCAACACTCCATGAACACACAAAACTGACAGGGCAGAGGGGGAGCACACACCAGATACAAAGATCGGGCTCTCGGGAGACGCGGCCTGTCGGTCTCCCATGTTAGCTCCAAGTGACTAAGCGCAGGGTGGGAAATAACGCCGTTGTGGAGGCCAAAGCTCCCGCCTGGGCTCCAGGTTCGGCAGCCTTTTCACAGGGAAGATGCCTCTGCCTGGAAAAAAATGCGAGCATTGTGCGGGGACCATTAATGCATGCGCCTCTGCACATTCCTTCGAGAAGAAGCCCACCAGTCCCTGAGTCCCCAGCCCTGTGCCCCAGCGATTGTGCCGGCCTGCAGCACACTGCACATGCCACCTGGTCCTTCCCCCACAGGCCCCCCGGCTCCAGGAGTGGTGGGAAGGGGCCCGCCGAACACCCTGGCTTCATTGTGCCCCAGAAAGAGGGGACTAATTACTGGCCTACACTCTGGAGCGCCCAGCCAGGGAGAAAACAGAGGCCAGTGGGGTGGAGAGGGTGGGAAATGGTGGGGGGCGGGGGGGGGGGGGCGCTGAAGAAGGGAGAGAGAAAGCCACAGGATACATTTCAAAGTTTCTCTAGCAATTTGGGGGTGGAGGAAAGAAAGCCCGGTCCTGATGTGAAATCATACAGAGGTCAGGGCTGGGTCTTCCACCCTTGTGAGAAAGTGGTGAATCGGGGACGGTTTATCAAACAATCATTTTTTTCTTTTGAAACCAGGAGGCAGCAGCTTGGACAATTCTGCAGATGTGCTTGATGAGTTAGGGACAAAAATGGCCCTTTTCTGCCCCCCTCCTCCCCTCCTTCTGTAAGGGCTCCCATAGGGGGTTGCTTCTCCCTCCACTGCCTCCGGGACCCTCCCCTCCCTTCTTCAGTGGTCAGCTGAGACCCCCACCCACTGCTTGCCTTTGTACTCTTGGCCTTTGGACATACTGACAGGGGCCTTTATGAGACCCCAATCAAGACCCCCATGTCACAGGTACCTAGTAGAGACACCAGACCTTTTCAAACAACGGACAACAAGGAAAATCGGCTGGCCCATTGTCTCTCCTCTGTGCTAAGTGAGATGAAAGGGGCCCGCGGCCCCCTCCCTAGAGCCCGCCTGCCAATCACCTCTAGTTATTAAGGTCACAATGTGTAAATTCTTTTGACCTGCACCTAATCAAAGATTCACCGGCCCTTTCAAATCCGAATGGGGAGGAGGGGAGAGATTCCCTCCCATAAACCCAGCAAACTCTCCCTCAATAAAATTTCTCTCTCTGATTCCTTCTCTGCTTCCCATCTCCACCCCCTCGCTTCTCCTTACTCCGCCCTCCTCACCACTAGCTTCAAACGCAAATGACAAGCCCCATGGAATTACTACCCAAAAAGACCCAAGGAGGATTTGAAAGTTTCTATTTAATTCTCTTTAAAGAAAAAGTTCTCAGACAGGGACAGTTGCCCAAGCAAGCCCAGAACCTGAGCGGCCCCTGGGGCTCTGGTGCCACATCTCTCCAAACGGCCAAGTGGTCAGTTGGCTTTTTTCTCTCTCCTAAATGGGCCTCTCTTGATCTCCCCGATGCCACGACGCATGGAGAAAATGACAAAGATTAATGCCACTACCTTGCTTGGCATCTCTAGCTCAGCGGCCGACCCTCTACAACCCAGCGTACCCTAAGTGATCTTGTGAGCAGAGGGGAAAAAATCACCAAGCCCAAAGTGGGCAACCCTTGAGAAAAAAAAAATAGCCATATGGTAGAACATTAGAGAACAAGAGCCGGAGGAAAGAACTTGAGAAAGAGCAAAAACTGGAATTTATTGTAGTTTGAAAAGTACATAGTTTAAATCAAGCAAGGAGAATAAAACACTTGCAAATTTCCATGCATCACTATCAAAGCTGTGACTTCGATTTTATCTCTTATCATCACTTAGAATAAGGAGGAGACCTAACAAAGCAAGCTAGTGATGAGTGAATGCATGAAAATTGCCCAAAGTCTAGTCTTACTGGATGCTCTGCTCTCTTTGATGGTACTTTTTGCCTCTTGGTTTCTCCTTGCCGATGTCTTTATTTTTTTCTGAGCTTTCCTTTGGTGCTAATCCCTCATGTTATTTCAACCATTGTCTCCGTATTGATGCCTTCCGCATCTTGACCCCAGGTCTGAGCTCCAGGCCACCTCCCCGGCTGTCTCTGGCCATGGTTACTGACTCTGCCATCCCCTACGCAAGTCTGCATGTCTCAAACAGAACTCCGTCTTCCCGAAGCCAGGGTCCCCTTTAACCCTCAGGCTCCTAAAGGGGTTCATGCGGGTCTCCGCCCCTCTGCCCCAAACACAGTCATGACTGCCCACAGGCTGTGTCCTCTGCTTCTCCTGAACCCAGGGCATCTTCCCACGGTCCGAGGAATCCTGCCCCTCACTGCTAACAAATGTACTCCCAGAAGAGCATTCAAACAGCCTCAGTCTATCCCCCTCCAAAGTATCCCACACATTGTGCCACCAGGTAAATAATTTAGAGGCTTCAATCTAGCCAAAAATATTCTACAGTTTCCTATTATCCTCAAGTTAAATTCAAACTCTGCTCTTCAAAGCTCTTTCTAAACCAGGCCCCAAACTTCCGCTCCAGCCTCCTTGCCCACCACATCTTTACACAAACCTTCTTCCCCAGGCAGCCAAACTTGTCTGCTTTGAACACCCAAACCTACACTTAGCTTCCCATCCCTTATGTCTTTGTTCATATCTGCCCCCTTACCTCAAATTTTTTTATGCAACTTAAGGAGTGCCATCCTTGAAGTCCCACTTCAAATTCCGTGTCACCCAAGAAGCTCCTCTGATTTAACAAACAAGGTCACTGCTTTCCTCTGATTCTCTGTCAATAACCTTGATAGTTGATGGCCCTCACACTGCACATATAGTGGAATAAATCTAAGGACATGCAGACTGATGGGACTATAAGCCCCTGGATGGTAAAAAAGCGCCTATCTCTTGTGTTATTTCATATTCCCCACGTGACCTTACACATTATAGCATTCTCGACACATCTGTAAGGCAGGCACTCAGGAATATGCATTGCACACAGAAAAATGTTTCTGAGTGTACATTGCCCTTTTAGACAAATTCCAATATTTTAACTGAGTTCTTTCCCCATGAACAGTCCCGAGCATGAAACTGTGTTTAATGCTGCAAAAGTAAACATAAGGAAGGATCTTTTCAGGGTGACAGAAATATGCTAAGGTAGATTGTGGTGATGGTTGCACAGCTCTGTAAATTTGCTAAAAATCATAGAATTGTGCACTTAAATTGTACACTTAAAGTGGGTGAATTTTATGATATATAAATTTACTTCAATAAAACTGTTTAAAATAAAAAAGTAAATGTAGGTGCATGCATCCTTCATTTAAATAGCTGTAAAGAAAAGAGGAAGGAGTCTCTATACAGCTGCCTGATACTAAAATAGACATTTAAATGCAATTTATATTTTTTCTAATCATAAAAATAGGTTCATTATAAAAAAAAATTTAAGTACAAAAGAAGTGAAAAGAAAGTAAATGTCAGAGAAATCCACCACATAAGAAATAACTCTAACGAGACAGTCAAATAAATGGCTCATGCTGTTCTGTGACCTTTTTTCACTTAACGAAGCTACGACATCTTTTGGGATCAATTAGTACACATCTATATCATCCCTTTAATGACTATGTAGAATTCTGTTGAATGAATGTACCATAAAATATTTAACCAGACCCCTATTAATGGATATATATGTGTTCTTAATACAAGTCTTTATATGTACATCTTGTACACTTGTCTGGTTATTGCCTTAGGATGAATTCCTAGAAATAAAATTTATGTATCAAAAGGTCTTCACATTTTTATTTTGATACTCACTGCCAAACTAATGCAAGTGTAAAGCCCTAACTTCTCCTCTCCTTCTTCCTGCAGATAGCCCGCCTTTACCGCCCTCAAAGGAGGACTTCCCTGGCCACTGACCTCTAACAAGTGGAAGAATCCTTTGAACAACTTACATTTCCGTGCTAATTTTTTTGTTTTGATTCTCAACTGTAGCTCACCCTGGATACTAGTGAGATTCAAACTGGTCAGGAAAGTAGAGTGCTTCAAACACATCAACTCACGTGTCCCTCTCCCTTTGCCAAATGTTACAAGTCTCACCCTCATGCCCAGCTGACCTTTCTCGTGGGTTGTTTACCATAGGACCCCACCCCAATCACTTACTCAGTCTCCTCCCATTCAGGCCCAGGAGGAAAGAGGCCCAGGCTTTGCCAGGACAGCTAATGCTACAGCCGAGACGAGACAGAAAATGACTGGAGAAAGTGCCAGCCTATAAGAGTAGAGTCCTCAGGAGAGAGAGAGACAGTGGGTCATGTACTCTGAGCTGTACCCTCTCTGCAGCCCTGCAGGCCACTGCACAGTGAGTTCAGGGTGAGAAGCACGTGCTAAGTGATGGCCATTGAATGCAGACAGCATCCTAAGAGGGAGACTGCTCCTGAGACTCCAGAGTTTGGACCATGCACCACAGGACCGCCCCAGGGCAAGACTCACACTAATCTCCCTTTCAAAATCCCCCAATCAATGAAGAAGGGAGGGAGGGACACTCATGGTGGCCATGGACAGAAAGGGGTTCATTTCGGTTTACCCCGCACATCTCAGCCTTTCCTTCTCTGTGTGTTCAGCCAGTGCATGTCACATGTGCAAAAGAGCCACACTAAAGGAGGAGATATAGTCCCCACAGGTGCCCAGGGCCTCTACTACTGAGGCACATTTTTGTTTGAAAAGCTCTTCCTTCTAGCCTTTGTGTACTCTTATCAAGTTCAACTCCTACATAGAAGCCAGTCGGAAGCTCCTCACTTGACTACTTATTATGCCAGCATAATGAAAGTGGTGGCCATCCCCTACCTATCCCCACCTCCATCGCCACCAGAATCAACACAGATGTAAGTGTGTCCAGCCTGTGAGCAGAAAGCTACACCTCTCTAGATGGGGCCGGTGAAGCCTGAGAAATTGAGAATGGAAAAAGGCCTGCTGGCCCCACACTCTGCTTCATCAAGCCTACCCACGGTGTTGAGGATCGGAGAAAGCATACGATGAGAGCCTTCAGTAAGCAGGCAAGCTCCTGCCTCCAGATGCAAGCTCTCTAGCCCGTAGGCAGAGGCTCCAGCCCCCAGGGCCGCTATGCACATTTTCTAAAGTGTACCGACTTTAGAGGGGGCTGCTGTTTCCAGCCTGCTGTGAAAATCAAAATACTACATCATGATCACCATGGCCCTTGTTCCAGAAGCTGGATTATGGCTTTGCTGTAGGAAGGAGCAGGGGAGGAGATAGCAGGGCAAGCTGAGCAGGGCCAGAGACAAATCTGAACACAAGAACATGGAAAGAGTGAATGTGGGGGTGGGGGTCATGGCCAAATATGATTTATAATTATTTTAATCTCCTAAAAGGTTCACTCTCATTATTGTAATTCCCATTTGCAAATTAAGACCCTGCTGAAGATTTTGGATGTTATCACATCCCAACTGTCACTCCACCTGCCCCTCCTATACTTTTTTTGTTCCCCATCCATGTTTTAAATTTGCATTGCAAACTATGAAAAAGGAAAGCTTCTGCAGAAAGCAATTTCCTGGGCCAGCAGCTCTTGGACTAATATTCCCTTTGCAATTACCATAGCTTCTGTATGCATGCCCTCCCCTCCCTCCACTCCTCCCTCCTATGCTAGAAACTTCTGCTTGAGCCAAGTCTGTCTGACAGGGCGCTACAGACCATGTTACAAACTACCTGCTGTGAAAATGCCCTGGCCAGAGAGAGGAGCAAGAGCCAGTTGGGAAAAGGGGCAAGGATCCTGGGTAGTCAGCTTAATAGGCAACCCCAGGGGCATGGGGGTAACACTCAGGTACATAACTCTCACAGAAGATGGCAAATAAAAACTCTGTTCCCCAAAGTTCTTGATCTGCAAATTTAAGAGCCCTGTTCGAAAAACTGCTAGAGAGGCACAAGGGTTAGCCCCTGTCCAATCCACAAAGCCAGAGATCTTTGGGTCTGAAGGAAGAGCAAATTACATTTGCTGGCGTGCTGAGGCATAAATGCATTCTTTATGGCCATCATACACAGAAACTCTGGTCAGCGCAGCAGAATTCAGAGTCAGTGCTGACCTCTGGGATTCACAGCATCTGTACAGCCAGCCTCCCACACCAATTGTGTCAACATATGCTACTGGTGGTGGCACACACGGATGTCTATTCTCTTTCTTGGAGCGAGGAAAACATTCCAGCTCTTGGGTTCCAATCTCCTAACCCCCAAAATGGACCTATAATAAAGAAACTTACTGAGACTCACTGATACAGGGGTCATGGGCAGCAGAATTCCTGTTCTTAGGTCTTAAGCCCATGACCGAGTAGAGCCATGCGTGACTGTCCTGAATGTCTGGCACTATGGACTGCCACCTAGTGATCCAGGGACGAGGCCGCTCACAGATGGAAAGGGGGAAGCACATGTTCTTTCCTCTTTTTTTTTTTTTTTAAGATTTTATTTTATTTTTAGAGAGAGGAAGGTGGGGAGAAAGAAAGGGAGAGCAATATAGATGTGCAGCTGCCCTGAGTGCCCCCACTGCGGACCCGGCCCGCAACCTGACCAGGAACCGAACCCATGACCCCCTAGTTCACAGGGCATCACTCAATTCACTGAGCCACACCAGCCAGGACAGGAAGCACATTTTCAAATAATCTGGCTTGAAATAAATAGAAAAACAAGGATTTAAGATGACTCCAAACTAAAATACTGAATCTGCCCCACACTGCCTGACAGCTACCTATTTGCAGGAGGACAGGGTGACCCTCCTACCTCAGACGTGACCTCAAAATACACAAATGTAAATTCATGTTACTGATCAGCCACATGCCCATCACTGCCTTTTTCACTCAGGTCCACCCAACCCCTAGTCAACTTACAAGAATAAGCTCTGTTGGCTCAAGAAACTAAAACCACAGACACTTCATGAAGATCCCTCTTCTGACTGGTCTGGGTGCCACAGCTAACAGGTGGGGGAACCTTAAATATACGAGTGTTGGCATGACAGGGCCACTGGGACGGATCGGTGCCGTAAGTCAGACAGGACTAGAAGTTTCCGCCCCGCCACCAGGTTCCTCTTTAGCCTTGACAGATCAAACTCAAGCCGATGCAGGCAACAGAGATCAGTTCAGTCTCCGAGCCAAAGGTCTTCACAGTGAGGGACCAAAGCTGCCCTGGCCGGGCCTCTGCCGGCCTGTGTCCCAGATTAATCACCACCAGGCAGGGCCTGGACACGGGGCTGCAATCTGAGCCCAGCAGCACCTGCACCGAGGTCACCCGGGCCCCTCCGGCACTCCCCTTGGGCGGGACTCCAGGGCATGAGGGTGTCCACCTGTTGACTAGATTACCTGGAATGGGAGGGCAGGACACTCAGCCACTTTCAATCCTGCAGATAAGTCAGAAACTGTATGAGTGGATAGTGGAGGAAGGAGGAAAGAGGCAGTGACTCAAGCAGTAAAGTCAAGGCTCCAACAGAAAGAGAAGGAGCCTCTGAAGAGAAGGAGGAAAAGGCCCGAAGCCCCTTTCTGGAAAGGAAAGCTAGCTGTAGACCAGCAGCGGGGGAACTGAGCCCACAGAGGTCACGAACCAACGAGGCGCTCTGTGTGTCTGGCACACTTTCCCACCAGCCACACATCCACAGGAAGCTGATGAGGAGACGAGAGAGCAGGGCAGGGGGTATCTCTTAAAAAAAACCCCAAATGCTGCCAGATATGCTCGTGTAAAAGGAAGTTTAGAAACAGACCCACTCTGTGAGGTGTGGGAGAGCTCCCTATGAATGCCAAGACCTTGGAGAGGTTTCTTCAGTGACCACCTACATCAGCACACTATCTCAGACACCGTCCACTTAGAGCTGGCAACTAGGTACGGAGTGTGGGCGCACATCTATCTGGTCTGGAATGCACTTTTCAGGACCAAAGGACCCTATTACATTGTAAATTCCTCACAGATGGTAATCTCTTTCATATTGTTGCTTCTGTAAGTGGAGTAGGAGGAAGTATTCTTGAGGCTCAAAAAAGAAAAAAAAATCAAAAGGAGGAAGACAAGCATGAAGACTGTATCTTAGAACAATCTGTCCCAGGCCCTAACCTGTGCTACGAGGAGAAGCCACTCATGGATGCCCCCTTTCCCCGCAAGAACCTGGCCCCAGGGGAGGAAGGGTGGGGAGGGGTCAGACTGAGGTGCGTGTCCCTTGAAAGAGCAGAGAAAAGCACAGGCCAGACAAGAGGACAAGGAGCTCCTGCGCAGTGCCTTCATTCGGGGAGGAACACCCACATCCTGACTGCTGTACCTTGTACCTCCAGAGCTCCATCTCCAGGAGTCCCCTTTGAACTCCAGCTGCAACCGGAGTTAGGGCAGAGCAGTGGCTACAATCACACACTTGCTTGGAAGAAGGGGCGGGGGGGTGGGGGGGACCACATGTGACAGGCCATGAAAGGTCCCTGCCTATAAAACAGACTGGAAAACAAACCCTTAATTTAAATGTTAATGAAAGTGCTGTGGAGACATCAGAGGCTTCCCGGCTGCTCAGAGAACAGCTACACCAGCCACAGAATTTATGGCTCCCCTTCACCCTCCCGCCTCCCTCTCTGCCTCATCACCCACTGAAGTTTAAAGAGTAAAAAAAAAAAAAAAAACAACTAATTTTAACATTAACTCCATGCTTCCACCTTGGGATGTGATTGCTAAATTATCTGTAGGCAGAACAGTGATCAAAGGTGGAAAAACATAGGCACATCGCACACACAACCAAGAAAAGTCAGCCACAGCTGTGGCAGGAAAACGATCTTCTCTCTCTCCCCTGCACGATGGAAGAAGAGAAGAAATAGTAGTGCAGGTGGGGACTGGAGTGGGACGAAGGGAAAGAAACTCTGACCCCTCCACTGTGCTCCGTTCCTCCATCTGAGAACTTAGCACACCGGTTACCCATCTGATTGGTCTGTCTCGCCATCAGACCATGCTGTCTAGTTCACTGCTGCTTCCCCAGGGTCTAGCACATAGTAATGCTTAAGTACCTGGACAGAGACAGAGAGAGAATGGGGGCAGGAGGCAGGTGGGAGAGAGACGGAGATGGAGGAAGAATTGAGACACCGCGACTCAGGGGTGGAAATGCACCCGTCAGCAGGAGCAGGGTCTCCGTGCATGGGCTCTGCCTCCAGCCTTCTACAGCGGCCTCTGTTTCTGTCTGTGGTATCTTATTTGTCAGCTCTTGACAACAGAGCCAACCTTGCTGGCCAGGGAAAGAGTCACTCCCACAAATGGGTTCTGGGCCAGCCAGGACTGGTTGGGTTGCTGGTCTCAGGCCAGCAGCTTAGCACATGAGCCTCCCTGTGCCCATCCTGCCCTGGCTAGTGGCAGAGAGCCAGAGTCTTGAGGAAATGAAACCCACCCCTGTCCCTGTGGCATTTCGTCCTTGCTACTGATGGACATACCCGCCAGAGAGGCTTGGCCTAGTACAGGCAATGAACTCTAGGGTGGTGGGCACTGCTCTGAGACTCAGCAGGACCAGACTCTGATTCAACTGTATCCCCGCACTGATCCTTTTCCAGTTTTCGGTTATTTCAGGCTGGACCGAGGGGTCCACCTAGCACTACCTAGAGCTTCCTTCTTTCTCCAGGTACCACGCCTGGCATTCCAGCCATGCCAGCCCCTGACCCCTCCATGATGCCTCTGTGCCTCTGACCCTCTCATCTAGGGGCACCACATGTAGGAAGCTCCCTTCTGTGTGCTCTACAGCCTGGCAAAGGGGAACGCCGAGCCAATTTCTCACCTTAGCAAGGTATCTTTTCCCTAGACGGGCCCCAGAGGAAGCCTCCTTCTTGCCCCAGCCTTGGGAAGGGAGAACAGAGAGGTCTTCGAGTTGGCGAGGAGCCAAGCCATCAGGAGAACCAGCTACAATGTGAGGCCTGACAAAGTCATCCATCAGAATATTCTTTCAGGTTATCAAGGTTAGGGATCCTCTTCAAGACCCAGCTCTCCACTGCCAACCAGAAAAAGCAAAACTCAGAGACACAACCTTTGCTTTGGATTTGTCTCCTCCTCAAAGCACCGAGTGAGTTATGAAGCCTAGGGCCAAAGGATTGCTGAACCACTGGGAACCAAAAGAATCCAAACCGAAAGTTGGCTGCTTCTTTTTCCAATCTTTCAAACCCCTCTGTCAGGGAAAACTCCAGATGCAATTACTTTTCACTAAAGAAAGGTGCATTTCAACAAGCTGGTGAATATGCATCTACCCCCCACGCAACACACAGCAAACCCTGTAGCCACTGGAACAAACACCCTGCTCTCCCAAGAAACCCACCCCCTTACCAAACAGTACACAGTGCCTGCTTTCCTTCCAGACTCTCCCTCACCTCTGGGAGAAGTGAAGCAAGAAGGGGCAGCTGCTCCATCAAAACCCCCCAGAGGCCACAACTCACTTTACAAATTTGAATCAGTACATTTCATGCAGACTTGGACTAATCCCCCAAAAAACAAACAGGCCACCACAGTGAGCAAAGTAACACAAAATTATATTGTATATTTAATAACACAGCTAAGTCAAGTTTCTGCACCTATACCACTCATATATTTCCCTAATGACAGAAACAAGAGAGAAGGGATTAAAACCCAAGTGTCCTGGGAAGCAGTCCTGACCACACACACACTCATGATAGCGAGTGTTGCTCTGGGGTGGGGGACAGATTCTGTTGAGCACCTCTTTTCTCCTGAGGGTAATAAATATGGTGTCTGCAGAGGAAAGAGGAGCTGTGGGTTCCTCTCTCTTCCCCTCCCAGGCAAACAGGGCAAGCAGGCCTACAAACTGATTTCACCATCAGGGCCCCCATGGCTAGCTGGCTGGCTGGCTCGGAGGGGGCCCTGCAGACTGAAGATCTAGGAGGACCCACACTCCCGGACTGGGGCAGGCATTTACAGCTTACCTGAGTGAGCCCAGGCCTCGATTACTCACTGCCTTCTGCCACCCCCCTCTCTCTCTACTCTGGTCCCGGTCCCCACAGAGCCCTTCAAGGGCCACAGCTACTATTCAAGACGCTAGTGGTAAAGGCATGGCGATGACCTGGGGCCTGCCTCGTGGTCCTCCCTGAGCCCACAGGACGTGGCAACAGGCTGAAGACCAAAGCACCAACTGCTGCCTCTTCTACCCCACCCCACATGTGCCCTACGTTGAGCTTCTTCTAAGCCTCTGTTTCTCCCTCTGCTGGCAATGGCACCCCTCTTCCCTCTCAAAGACAGCTTAGTTTCAGGCACTTAGTATCACGTGGCAACCATCACAATTATGTACCCATCTTATCCCTACCTATGAATAGGACCTCTGGGGGACCTCTGCCTCATAGCACGTGTTCAGTCAGTACGCAGGGAGTAAGGAGAAAAGGGAGTAGGAAAGGAAGAGATGAAGGGAAAAGCAGAAGGGAATGAAGGTAAGTCTTGTGAGGGTTCTGCATTTCCTCATTCTTGAGGATCTACTAACTTTATTCAGCTGGCAATAATTATAGATGGCAACAAAACATATTTCACATCTTAAAAACTCTGCTTTTCCATGTTACTCATGGAAAAGTGCTCAGAATCCAATGCAACCTCAGGAGGTTGGGTCTGTGAGACCAGCTGGGCTGAACATACGCGGCCCCACAAACACACCCAGACACTGCCCTGCCACCCCAGGCAGGCCTCAGTATCTCACTGCTATTCCATCTGAACCCACCGCTCGTTAACAGTGCCAGGCCGGGCCTCCTCCACAGGGGGAGGGCTTCATCTACAAGTTATGAATCTTAAAAACAGAACTATTGCTATCAGGGCAAGAAGATGGGTAAGAGGCAGAGTAAAAGGTCCTTGCCTGCCACCCTGCTGTGGAGACTACTGGTTTTCCTCCTGCGTTTTCTGAGTGCCTAAACATGGCTTGAAGCACATAACTGGTGTTAAGTATCATCTTCCATGGCTGTTTACAAATCAAGAACTCAAGGTCATGGAAGGAAGGAAAGGTGACATCTGGACACAGGAAAGAGTACCTGCTTTCTTTCAGTCATGAGCACCTCAAAATAAGCCTAGGGCCTGAGGTTTCATGTTTCACGCTACAAGTGTCTAAGTTAACACATAAGAAAAAAGGCAGAAAAGCCCTAGCATCAGATAAATATGATAAATAGCTCTGACATATTATTTGAAATTGAAGAAAGAGATTAATTAAGAGATGCAATGTGCCAGATCTCCTAACTGTCCAGGTTCCTTCTAACTGTATGAGGGAGCTGTGAGGGCATGAGAAATTGTCAGGTAAACCACCCTGGCTGGTGTGGCTCAGTGAATTGAGCATTGGCCTGCGAACGAAAGAGTTGCCAGATCGAATCCCAGTCAGGGCACATGCCTGGGTTGTGGGCCCGGTCCCTGGTTGGGGGCGCAGGGGAGGCAACCACACATTGATGTTCCTTTCCCTCTCTTTCTCCCTCCCTTCCCCTCTCTAAAAATAAATAAAATCTTTTCAAAAAGAAGAAGTCAGGTAAACCAGGAGTACCTGCCCTAGAGGAGGACAGCTGCTCCCCCGATCCCCACCATGTTCTTCACAAGGAGTTCAGGATCTCATCGCATTAGTGACACTGATGACCATAGTCCATAGGAAGGTGGCAGGAAGGGGAACAGAAGGCAGCCATCAAGGGCAGGAACATTACAGGAGGAAAAAGAGAGGAAAAAGAGAGGAAAAAGAGATTCCTGCTGAGTCCCCACCTCAAGAAGACTGCAAAAGAGCAATGTAACTCCACCGGGGCCAGCCAAAGCCCAGGGCAAGAGTGGAGACACGAGGCCATGGAACCAATGCTACACCAGAGAGGAGCGATTCTGGTGGACATCACACTACAGCCCTTTCAGCTTTGCAGAGTGTTTTCTTATTTATTGCTGCAGGTCATAGTCATGATAATCTAGAAAAGTCTATAATATAGGAAGTCTATAAAATATAAGGAAAAAATATTTACATTTAATAGATGAGGAAACTGAGGCTCAGAGAAGGGAACATCTTACCTGAGGCCCCTCTGTTGGCTGGTGGCAAAGCAGAGCTCCAGTCTCCCAGAACAGACCCCAAGGCTGGGAGGCAGTTTCTCCCAGATTGGGATAAATGAATAAGTTCATAGAAAAGTTCAAATCCATGGACAGAGAGAGAAGAAACTGATCTAACAATAAGATGAAAGGCCGCTATCCCAGAATAGTTTTGGGTAAGAGAAAAAGGAGCAGAGATAACACCACCATATACCCTGGTCTCCTAGTGCAATGACAGAATCCCAAAAGCAAACAATTTTTTTTTAAATAAAAACAATCACATAGCAATTATCATCATCTGGTAATAACAAAAGGGTAATCAAAACAATATGAATAAATGTTCAAGGACTACCTGCAACAAAGAACACCTAAAGAACACAAACGGTATTGTTTCTCAACAATTTCTCACTTTGCTAGGCATTTCTAGTTGGAGACACTTTGGAGCAGAATAATATCTCCTTTTAGCATGCTCCAATCTAGTTGTTTTCTTGACTTTGTTTTAGAATGAATCTCTTCTGTACCATCTAATACAAGGTTCATTCATCAAAACCAATGATACAGCCCTCTATCCGCACATTCCCTTGCTCATAAAGCCACACCTCAATCCGAGATCTGTCCTGAAAGTACCTGAAGATAAAGTTGATGGGCTGCACCATCACCTTCTGCACCCTTTGGCCTTGGCCATAGTATGCCATGGTGGAAGCTGACAAAAGACCACACTAACTGCCCTGGCTGGTGTGGCTCAGAGGACTGAGTGCTGGCCTATGAACCAGGGATTCACCGGTCTGATTCCCAGTCGGGACACATACCTGGATTGTGGGCCAGTTCCCCGGTGAGGGGTGTTCCAGAGGCAACCACACATTGATGTTTCTCTCCCTCTCTTCTCCCTTCCTTCCCCTCTCTCTAAAAGTAAATAAATAAAATCTAAAAAAAAAAAAAAAAAAAAAAAAGACTACACTAACCCACGTGCTACCTCAAAAAGCCACTTCTGGAATAAAGCCACAGACTATTATTAGAGTCCAAGATACAATCTGCGGAGTTAGGGGAAAGGTCATCTCAAATAACTCTGGGTCAGGAGCTAAACGGCCATCCCACAGTGAGCGAAAGACTCATCCCAGGGTCAAGAAAGTACACCAAGAAGACTCTGAAGGAGAATGTGAAGAACGGAAGACTCGGGTTTCCACCAAAGATGAAGTACATCGAGGCCACAGCAGAGGGTCTGGCATGGAGCTGCTGACCGAGCAGTGTCAGCTGCCAGCGGCAGTGCAGTCGGAGGGCATGCTCGTAACAGAAAGCTAGGTCTTTCCTCAAAGCCAATCTCCAAGTTGTAGCCAAACCCCCCAAACTCTCTTAACTGCAATCTAAACTGCTACTTAATGGTGAGGGCAGACTCTGTCCTCAACTTCTTATTGGCAGCATCTTTAAGAGCTGCTGTGCTCCATTCTAACAGGTAGCCTGGCACAGTCCAGAAGAGACAGCTGGAGTAGAAGAATATGGCGTGGGGGTGCTGGGAGAGTCTGTCCGTGTTCTTTGGCCTAAACCCGTGAGCAAGAAGCATGTGGATCATCTCCAGCCCAGAAGAACTGCCCTCTACCACCACTCCCCACCCCACCCTAGTCCCCTGAAGCTGGCAGACGTCCACAGGTAACCACCAAGACAAAGTCACCAGCGCACCTGTCATCTCCCACAGACTGTCCCACCTTCCTTCAATCCTTACACAGATCCAGACCGCAGACCCCGAACCCTGGCTCTCTGGCTTAAACAGGGGTAGCATGAGGAAGAAACTGAGGAGGGGCCGAAGCTTGCCGGCTCCATTTTCCACCCTCCACTCCCACACACTTAGGCCTCTCCACTCCCTGCTGGTCTTTCCTTCCCTCTTCCCTAGGATCGCTAGAATGATTTGTTCCGAACAGCGACAGGTTTATAGGTTAGCCGACACCTCCGCTCTGTGGAATTTTAATTAACTTCTCCCATCGTCAATATGCTAAGGAATGGGGTCTCCATTCTCTGGGGTCAGCAATGTGTTTCAGGTCCTGCTATATCAGCCGTCAAATTGAAGAATTAATGACGTGGCTAATCGGCTCTAATTCTTTAGGAAGAAAAAAATTTGAAAGGGAATTGTGGAAGGGGGCAGGAGGAGGGGTGCAAGCTCCTTGGGGTGAAGAGGAGGAAAGGGGGCTGAGCAAAGGGGGGAACTGACTCTCTCATAAAACAAATGACTGACTCAAACTCAGTTTTGGAGGGTGGCGGCCCTACAGCTTTCCTACTGATCATCTGGATCGGGAGGGAGGGACAGAGGAAGGGGGGAAGACCCGAGGCGAACACTGTGGCAGAGCAGATACAGGAGAGGGCATCAGAGTACACTGCTGGGGAGGGAGAGGCTCTGCCTCAGTCCACGAGAGCCTAGAAAGCAGAAGTCAGAATAGATAAAGCTAGAGAAATACCAGTCAGGCCAAAGGGTAGGGTAGAGCCATCATCAAAAAGCTGGCACTTCTGCTACAATGGTCAATAAATCTACTCCACATACACATCTTTGGATGAAATCCCGATGGTCCACAGGCCTCGTGCCTCTCCTGATGCCTCAACTCTGTAAGGGCTTCTCCGGGAGACATTTTCCAAGAGGACACACCATGGATGTGAGAGCTGTAAGAGCAGGCTGGCTGGTACTGTCACCTCCCAGGGGTGCTGAGAGGCTTCCGCTTTAGTAACAACCTGGAAGGGCATCTATTTCAGACAGGATACTGTTGTCATAGCTGGACTCAGTTACATCCTAACATAGCACCTTTTCCCTCACATTCCTGGGCCAGATGCTTAAGAAGCTGGCTCCTGGAAGTTTATCTCAAGCCCATGCATATAGGCAGTGGGCTGCAAACCTCAAGTCTCTGGAGGACTCCCAACACCTCCAGGAGAGTAACTTAAAGCAACCTAGAATATACAGGTAGTAGATTTTCTAGCCCACCTGACCTTGTAAAATGAAAGCATTATTACACAGGATATAAGCATATCCAAAAATATCTCCCTTACCTGAGTAACGGACTGATAGCAATGGACCAGACTCGGTCTTCAGTCTGGATGGTGTGTAAGCACTGCCCAAGCCGGCCTGAGGCCAAAGACCATACCTGGAAACAGGAGAGGAGATGCTCTCGTTGGCAGTGCCTGGATGGGCGTGGGGTGAAGGAAAGATGCACGGGGTGGGGGTGACTGTCCCTGGGCGGGGGTGGTGATGATGGTGGCAGTGGTAATGGAGACAGACCCTTTCTGTCCTGTATACACAGAGCATAGGGTACCAGCAGAGGGGCCTCTCAGCTTCTGGATAGCCTACCACCCAAATAGACCTTGGCTCCCAGTCCTAACCACCCTCTTCACCTCTACCCAATGGCCCTTACTTCCCAGTCAATTTTCTACCAGGGAATCAGAAGTTTCACATTCCTCAGCTGAGGCCTGACTAAGACAAGTGAGTGGTGGGGCTCACCTCTCTTAGCAACCTCCCCCCTGTTTGTGGATTTTCCTTTCTCCTATCTCTCACCAAGATTTCACTTTGGGGAGGAAGGGGGGAGGGAGGAAGATCAAGGCACAGTGCGGGAGGAAAGAGATAGAATTAGAGAGGGGAGTAAAAAGAGAGATGCAAGAGAAGGGAAAAATGGAAGAAGAAGAGAAACCTCAAAGTGGCAAGGTGGTGCGTTGTTGTTTGTTTGTTGACAATGCCCAGAATCCAATGCTATTCATGTCGGCATGGAATTTAGCACCTAGTGTCACCAAAAGTAGCAGAAAAGCTTAACTCTTTTAAGCTTCCATATCTCCTACAGGTTAAAAATATTGCTTGGAGCACATTATCTGGTCCCTATCAGTCAGGAATGTACATTAGCAGCCACTCTGGGCTTAACTCTAATCAACACTCACAGAGCCCTCTCAGCAGTCAGTGCATTTAGAGATCTCCCATTAAGCACGAGGCCCCCCCACCTCACCCTACCCCAGATGACACACACAGGGATAGAAGCCTCTAACTAAACAGAAAGGAAACCTCAAATATACAGGGCTGTCCCCAGACAGCAGCCAAGGAGGGACCCTGGGACGGCCGGATAGGTCAGTGACCTCTCAAGGTCCCTGCAGTGCTATAAGGGGAACACACAGGTCAGTCAGCACCTTAGATGGAAGAACTTTCAGGAAACATTCCTTGAGTTTAAGGGTAAGTAATGGAATGGGGGTAGTCCGGCCTCCTTGGGGGTCACATGATATCTCTTCCCTATAAAAGGAGAAAGTGTTTCAGATTTTGTGTGCATGATGGGGGGAAGTGGGCATGAGTTACTTTTCTCAACATAGGGAAAAGAAATAAATCTAACAAGAAGATCCTGAACGAGGAGGGGCAGAAAACAAAGGTAAATACCACAAATTTCTCAGTGAGCCATGATCCCAGCTCACTCTTCTGGATCTACAGTCAGGCCACTTTGGTAGTAACTAGATGCACTTCCAATGTCCTCTCTTAGATGGCCCCATATGGAAAGAGAGGTTTGCCTCTTCTCTGGTACAAGCCCCCTAGAAGGCATGTTCTTGCATGGGTGGTGGGAAGACACTAGGGACTCTGATTACAAAATCTATGGGGACAGCCTAGCCTGAGTTCACTGGTGCCTCCAGGCCACAGGCTGGTGAATTCCCAGATCGTGCAAGCCACAGAACAAGGCTCCTGGTCTCCAGGAGCGGCTCAGGGAGCGTGCGGCCAATTCCGAGCATCATCTCGGGAATGTCGGCCTCCTGACCTGCCCCAGCAGCGCCCCATCCACCAGAAACACGAGTATGCTGAACGCGCCTTTGCCCTCAGTGGTCAAATACAAAGAAGACCCATCCCTGGAGATGTAACCCAGTGGGAGTGGACATTTATACAGTTCTTCTAAAAATCAGTTGGCTGTATGTACCAAGACCTTTAAAATCACCAAAGTCTTTGCCCTGGCTGCTGTGGCTCAGTTGGTTGGGTGTCATCCCAAAAAACAAAGGTCATGGGTTTAATTCCCTGCCAGGGTACATGCCTGAGTTGTGGGCCAGGTCCCCAGCCGGGGCATGTACAAGAGGTAACCAATGTTTCTTCCCTCTCTCTCTCCTTCCCTTCCCTCTCTCTAGAATCAATAAAAGAAGAAAAATTAAATCATCAAAGCCTTCGACTTAGTCATTCTATTGCTGAGACCCTATTTTGAGAAAATAATCCTAAAATGAAGAAAACTAAGCGATGAAAATATTCCCTAAAGTCTGCAGTTGCAGAAAGGGCTTTAGAACCAGAGAAATGTGGGCTGAACCCTCTTTGTTACTTATTGTCCCTGGTCTTACTGATGTTTCTTAACTCCTTTGCCTCAGTTTCCTCATGTGTAAAATGAGAAGGAATACCTATCTTTCAAGGTCACCATGTGGAAAAATGAAGATACGTATAAATTACCCAGCACAATAGCACAGAATTCGGTTCTTAATACCATAGGAAAAAAACTAGATATAAACATTACCAAGAGGAAAACCAGTGACTAAATTATGGCAAGTCCATTGTGAAACCATTAAAGATGACACTAACAAATAATTTGTAATAACAATGGAAAGCCTTATAAAATAAAGTTGATACAGTGGTGTACACTGGATTATAAGCATATTATGCAACAGAAAATTATCCTAAAAGATAAAATGAGAAAGATAAATAAATGTAAAGGGTTTAACATAGTGCCTGGTTACATTCTATATGGTTATAAATCAAACAAGGAAATATATGCACTGAAAAATAACTAAAAGAAGAAAAAAATAAGTTCGAATGTACCCTCTGCAGCAAATCTCCCCTTCCAAGCCTGATGTGATCCCTCCACCCTCTGAACCTTCTGGCCCTTTCCCAAGAGCTTTACACCTCAGTCTTTGGCCATTTCCAATCCCCTTCGCAGTGATTGCAGGTCTCAGCTCCCCTTAAGGAGAGAGGCTGTATCTTCCTCCCCTTTGAAGAGCCCTGGGTGCCTCGTGTAGGCACATATCAGAGTGAATGAAAGAACAGAGAAAAAGGAAGAAACAAAGGGATGGCCAGTTCCAGCCCAGTCCCATCGAGAACATAAGCTACCATTCCGCCACATCTCAGAACAGCGCTGGCCCCACTGAAGCCCAGAGAAGCAACTCCAGCTAAGGCACAGTAAGTTTAAAACTAAGGTTCCGGGAGGGGAAGGAAGAGGGCTTTCAGGGAAGCCCTCTTTGCTCAGCAGTCTTACAAAGAAAATGTTTTAGTTTCCTTCACACCAATAAAACAAACCTCTTTCCTAAGACATAGTACATATTTAGGGAACTCCCTCAAAAAGAGGCTATAGATATTTAAAGGCAAGCATGGTAGTTCTTACATAGGTTCATGTATATTAGAAGCCTGAAGTAGCAGCTGTAGAATTGCAAATGCCACCAAAAGAAAACGGAGAGTCAGTTATGAAAGATTAACTATGGGTAACATAGAAATGGGCCAGGAAGATGAAGGTGGAGAAATGCAAAGCCATCAACAGAAAGGAAGAAACGAAAGCAGCATCCAGCAAGCCGGGAAAGAGAAGAATCCAGAAAGCTGAACTAGCCAGTTTTCTGAAGTTGAAGAACCAGGAGGGAGAGCGCTATCACTGACCTAAAAGAAATCCTCAAAAGAAACAGGATATGATTCGGTGATGATTTTAGAATTAAATAGTATCCTATTTCAGAACTTTTTAAAAACTAAGTCACTAAGTAGGGCTGAGTTGGTACTTAACCCAGTATCCCAGACAGACTGCTGTCATTCTTTGACTGTAAGCAGTCCATGCCCTTGAATCGATGTGTGTAGACATGAGGCTTAGTTTCACCCTGCTCAGGGGAGCAGAGCAGAGAACAGGATGGAAGAAAGACATGCCAAGGAAAAAGAAGAGCTAGGGGAAGCTCGAGGCTATGACAAGAAGATGCTGTAGTGAGATGGGATGATCTGGGTCACACGTGCCACCAAAGGTTTGTGCAAAAAGTCTGTGCAAATTGACTTCCCAGCGGTAGAGAAACTTAAGTCCAGTCTCTTTGCAAGGAATGGTACAGAGACAGTGACTGATCAGAAACCTGAAGTATAGGGTTGGGGAGTGGGAAGCAGGTGATAGGAAATTCAGTTTCCACGTCTGTTCAAAGGTTTTCCGGATTTCTCAGGCTCCCTGTGCCGGTGTGCATGGCTCCGACAGAATACAAAATGTGAGGAAGAAAACAGCAAAGGAAGGGAAAACTTCCACAAACGAAAAAGACCATACTTAGCTTTTCTTTTTATATAATTAGTGACATTTTTCCATAGCAGAGTAGTCACCAGAGAGTGCACCGAGTTGGAAAGCTAGTGAGTAAAGACTGAGACGTCCCTCTCCTGAGTCCTCTCTCCCTACGTGTCTGAGAGGCCTGTCTGCGGACATGAACACGGAGTTTGCTCCTGTTGGCACTACGAAGTCTCCAGACACTGAGAAACAGACAGGCAAGATACTACGAGGCCTCCTGCACCATCAAATGAATTGTCCGTAAAGTTCCCACAGCAGCCCGAAAGGACCAGGCACGTGTGGGCGCTAGCTAGGGCTGCTGGACACTCAAAAGGAGAAAGTTCTCTCTCTCATGGGTGAGAGCCTATCTGACTCAAACGCAAGGAGCCAAGTCCATAAAGCAGGGGTCACACTACTTATCGGGCTCGTTCTGCTCGGTCTTGGCAGATGTCTGACTGTAGACCAAACAATTTGGCACTGACGCAATAAATAACACCCTTCTCTTGTCATTTTTCTACTGCTTACTGACCACATCACTCTCCAGAGAAGCAGTAAAAACACATTTTAATTATCGGCCTGATTGCTTATAAACAAGGTGGTGAAAAATTAACCTCCCTAAACAGAGAGCAAGTAAAAAGAGGGAGATTTTAAAGTAAAATATTGGGGTCAGAACTCAACCCACAAACTTGAGGAAATTCAGCTCAGGAGGAAAAGCTGGCCAGGCCCTCTGTTTTTGAGTTCACGCCACATTTCAAGTGAGTGGCAAGCTTCCCAGCCACTGTCCACTCCTTTCCCAGGCCAGCTGGCAGGGACACAACCTGGCATGGCAAGCTGCATGCCAGAGGCACATAAGTGAGTCCTTTATTGCGTTGTTTCCTCCACCCCCACCCAGTGCTCTCAGCCAATCCCAAGACTGCGGCCCTATCCACCCTCTCCCACCCCACTCCCTATAGACAGAAGGGAATAACGGTATGTAAGGGGGTGACCACCTCACCTTGGCCGTCCTGTCCCTGGAGCCACTCACAATGATGCCCCCTTTGCAGTCCACACAGTTCACCTCCTGTTCATGAGCCGAGTACTTGACAGTGAAGGTGCTATGAATCTTATGAACACCAATCTTTCCATCTCTAGGAGAGAGATAAGGAGCCCACCCCGAACAGCCAATTATTCTCTCTGCAAGAAGAGAAAAAGTCTGCAGAAACAGCCCAAGCCTGGAATGACGGTCACATTTGCTAAGCTTGAGGCAATTCAGTCCAATAAGGTTCTGACCTTCCAGATACCTTTAGTTCTTCAGTATACTTGGGGTTGAACAGAGCTGAGAGACAAAACAAATTTCCCCCTTGGGAGTATCAAGACCAGCTTCACTTTTCATTAAAGGCTCTTCCTGTTTTCCTTCCCCAGCTAACCCTATTAAGTGCCTTTGGTAAATCTCTGTGCTTTAAATTGGCGGGGGGGGAGGGCGCGGCAGAATTGGGGCAGAGAGACAATAATTACTCCTTCTTCTAGTCTCCGTCCCCATCCCTTTGGAGTTAAGACAGAACAGTCAGACACAGGCAGATGGCCCCTGAGGAGTCCTAAGGAAGAGGGTGGAAGGAGAAACCTGTAGCACTTACCCTCCTGCACTGATAATATGTGAGTTGGCCAACACAAAGTGGCAAACGTCCTCATCATGCCCAGCAAAGACTCCCAAGGGCCGGCGGTTCAAGCTGGCACCATCTGGGCGGAACTGATAGGCCAGGATGAAATTAGCTTGGGATATGTACAGAGAATCACCTTCTAGCTGCATCCAGGGCATCTGACTGCAGAGATGAAACACAAAATTTAAGGATCATCAAGATATAAAATGAAAAGGAGATCGAAGGAGAACCTGACTTCGATCTTTGGAGAGGCTGACCAATCCCCAACTTAGCAAGGATGACCTGCAAGACTAAGTCTATATATGCCTCACTCTCCCCTTCTTCAAAGAACTTTGTGGTGACCTTACCATCTTTGGACTATTCAAAAGAAAGTGAGAATTAAAAAACCAATTAAATAGCACTTTTAATTGGAGAATGCTTAAGACTTGAATTACTGGGTAGGCAGAGCTTAGAAAATGCAATGGTTAAGGGGTGGCAAGGGCCAAAAAGAAACCTTCTACCCTGATGAACTAATCTTTTTTCATTCTGTATTCTCACTAATTTGAAGTGTAAGTGTTTAAATTTCAAGGTTCCAAGACTCCCCTATATGCCTCTTTCCCAATAGATTGGTTAGGTATGACAGAGAAAAGAGAAGAGCGATCCCAGGGAAGCTCCATTCCCTTGTCCTACTAGAGAAAAGGGGCCATTTATAAGCTAAAGGAATAAAGCCATCTAGGAAAGGATGCTAATAGTGTACTGGTTAGATGCCTAGATCTTCACAGGGGATATCTGCATTTCTCTATTAGAAGGTATAAGGTAAGAGTGGCAAAGGAAAAACACAGCCCTTAGAGCAGTTTACTACAGTTCAGGGGCTAAAGAGAAACAGCTCTCATTGGTAGCTGATAAAAGAAATCCACACATAGTAAAGATTCCCCTTTACAATCTGGCAGCAAGAAGAGAGGTTAAAAGCCACAGACCAGTCCCACAGCACGGACTGAGCATTAAGAAGAAAGAAGACTCTGCCAGACACCAGGCTCTCTGGTGGGGACTAAGCCCTTTCCCCAAGGTAGGCATCCCAGCAGCCTGCTCAACTCTACCTAGGGATTCTGGAGCTACCAGGTCCCAAGCAAAGCACAGGGACAGTTGATTCAACCCATTTACGGAGACACCAGCTCTCACTGCCAAGCCCGTCTGAGCAAACTGGGCTGTGTTTCTTCCCCAGACTCCTTAATACAAGCGTCATGGGAATGTGGAAAAGTTCTGCAAATTGACTTGACGGGCCATTAAATGCAGCTTGGACTTTGTAGTAACCGACTTTCTGCTCATGAGGTTTTACAAGTGTGTGCATATATTATGTGCAACATGTGTAGAGTGTGTATAGACGCCTGCATTCTCACTCATTATACACATTCCTCTTCAACATCCCCTTGCACAAGTTCGTGGCACACCCAAGTGGGTAGCAAACAGAGGGGTTTGGAATTCATGTTTAGAGCCACCTGGTAGGCAGCCATTGCCTAGGACAAGAAACTCGGTTCACGCCAGGTGAACAGTGGAGAATCCCGGGGCAGCCTGCTAACTGTTTTGTGTGTTTATTTGCCAAACTGCTTTAGACCAGCCAAAAAAAAGAAAGAAAAAAATGCCAGGGACAAAACCTTGAGAGAGAAATAAACTCTACTTTCTGGTATTAAAAGACAAAAGTGGGAGGAAGCTAAGGGTCAAGTCCTTCATCATAAAAGCCCACATTTCTCCATCACCACTACCCCATCATTCACAGCAACTGATGCCAGTAAAACAGCAGACCGGACACAAGCAGGAGAGAAAGGGCCATCAGAAGAAGAAGCCTGCTTGTATGTGTCAGGACAGGTACAGGTAAACCAAGGATGGGGAATCATGGTGTTCACTACCCATTCCGACCAATCGACAAAGAGCACTTTTTTTGTAGGGAGTCATATAGTAACTGCAATAATTGGGCATTGATGAAGCATAAAATCTGTGGCATTAGCATTACCAAAGCCATTATCTAAATCTGCAGGCACTCTTCCTAAGCTCTGCAGGCACTTTTCCTAAGCTCTGCCTCCTGTAACATATATATATCCAAACTTTTATATTCTACTTTGCCCTTTAATAAAGTAGAGGGACAGAACTACAGGAAGCCAGGAGTGAAGGTTTAACTCCCTACACTAGAAGAATTAAAGAAAAATAATTGTAAAACAAGATGCATTGAAATATTGGCTTTATTTATGTCTTTTGATGAGATACATTAACAGTGGTTACCTCTGAGTGCTAACTTAAAAGTTTTATTTTCTTCTTTAAACTTTTCTATTTTTCCAAATTTCTACAATAAACATTTGTTACTTTTAAAATCATAAAAAATATGAAACTCACTAAAATAAAATACAGTTTCTGTAATCCCCTCAGTAATGTGAAAAAAAAGTTGTCCTTCTGATGCCCCCTTTGTGGTGTTTAAAGGATCACCAGGGCCATATGACCTAAGACAGGCTATTTACACCCCAGCTAGGACTGGATTTTTCACTTCCCAGCATGCTGTCTGTCCCAGTCAAGAGGCTACTTACCTGCATCTCCACTTGAGCAGAATTCCCTCTCGGCAGCGCCCCAACCTCCAGTTTTGAGACACCTTCACTCGTTCCTTCACTGGCACACTGGCCATCCTGTGTCGAGACAGAACAGACAGTCCAGTCACTACGACGCACTGCCAGCCCGAAAAAATGACATGGGCTTACAAATCAGGACTCGGGAACATCCAGAACATTTCTGGACATAAGTGAAGGGGCTAGGAGACGAGAAAGGAAAAACTCCTCTCTCCGTACTAGGATAACTAAGAAACCCGAGCAGAACAGTCTTTCCTTTAAAGCGTCTCTAGTAGCCAAAGCGATCTAACAGAGAAAAGACAGCAAACAGCTGGAACCACAGGCTGTCCATAAAGAAAAAACTGATTTAGGTTATCGTTTCACAGTACAATATAATACACTGTCCAAAAATGAAAGAATGAATTTAAAAGTCTCTTTAACTAAAAGAGTTTAAAGTATTTAAATTTTAAATACTGCATAGAAAAAAAAAAAAGAGATTGAAATTTCCCCAACAGAGTAGGGAAAATGAACAATCAATACCATAGGGACAAGTTTCATACTTAAAAGATTTGGGAGACTGATGGAAATCTACCAGGATAACACACCCAGACTGCAACACCCTGTCACCCACATCCAACAGCAGCTAAAAACAGGCCCCCAGCCCTCACATGATAAAACACTGGGGGAACGCCCCACAACACCAGTTTACAGACACACGCACTGAAATAATTACTGAAGTACCACCTCACATCTATTAAATGGAAAATCCACTCTAGCTTTGCTTTGATAGAAGGGTTTGGGTTTGGTTATACACGCTAGCAGCATGCTGGAGCAGCGTTTCAGAAAAGAATTCTGTTGAGAAAAGCTGTTAAACGACAGCTTCTGACCCAGCATTCCCACTTTGGGCACTCTATCACAAAGAAAAATATATTTTTTTATACAGATATTTATAGTTGCAGCTATATATTAGAGCTAAAATCTGGCAATAGTTCAAATGTCTGTCTATGGGGGAGAATGGTGTACTAATGCACAAGAATATATTGCCACTAGAAATGATAAATGTGAAGACTGCAAAATTTTGGAAATGATTATAGCAAGGAATAGTAATTTTAAAACTAAGTCAAATTAGCCCGGGCCTGTGTGGCTCAGTTGGTTGGAGTGTCATCCTGTAATCAAAGGGCTGCAGGTTCAATTCCTGGTCAGGGCACATGCCTGGATTGAGGGTTCGGTCCCTGGTCCTGAAGGGCACAATCCCTGGTGCGGGCACATACAGCACAGAAGGCAACCAATCGATGCTTCTCTCTTGCATCAGTGTTTCTCTCCCTTCCTCTCCCCCTTCCTCTCGCCAAAAAAGCAATGAAAAAATGTCCTCAGGTGAGGATAAAAAAACTTTAAATAAGCCAAATTTATAAAATGAAGGTGAGGAGACTACACAAAATTACATTTCCATAAACAACAGGACAGAAGAGGTAAATAAATGGTAATTTAGGAAGTGAGCAATTTTTTAAATATATCACATAATTATGGAGAGTTAGGTCTTTCAATTTACATCTAAATTGTATATTAAATGAAGTTATGGGGAAAGCACAGAATTTGGACTTAGGAAACTGGGATCCAAACCTGGTTATTGAACTTTTCTAATTATCAATTTCTTCATCTATGAAATGAGGATAGTATTCCACACAACTGTGGTGTTTTAGAGATGACAACTAAGAGTGCAGCATGTTATAAATCTCTACAAAATGGTTAATTATTATTACATAAATATACATAGTGATTAATATCCATTAATGGTGTCATCTTTAAAGCTAACTCAATAATCATTTGTTTTTCGTCTAACTCAATTATAACTATACTGTACTTCTCATGTCAAACTTAGTCTCCTTCAGGTTGAATGATTAGGATTTGGGTGTACGCATTTTAAAGCTAAAATAAATTTACTGAATTTGTTCATTGGGTGAATGTGGTCCCTGGTTTCACATTACTAGTAAGCGCCCTGTACTACCCACCGCTAGACAGAGCGCTGAGGACAGTAAAAGACAGTCAACAGGATGGCCCACAGAGCGGCACTCTGAATGAAAGAGATTAGACCCCCCCCTCCCGCCATGAAATCTTATTTGCATATCCCCCCCAGATACAAAGGAAGACATTGTCTGTAGCTAACCTCTCCTCTCTCCTCTTCAGTTCAGTCTAAGTTCATAGGTGGAGATGAAACCAAAACTGAAACAAGGGGGGAAGAATCAATATATTTCCTGAATTGGGATAAGGACAACACTTCTCTCATCTCCCTGGTCACTTAACTACAATTTGGTGACACTTTACTAAGGGTCAAAGCACTGCCCTGAGGGCCTGATCACAGCAGCAAGAAACTTTCGAAGTTGAACTTTAGAAGCAGCTACCAAAGAGCAGGTGCAGGCCCCCTCTCCCACAATGCACACCATAATCAAAATACAGGCTCTGGTCCTTCACATCAAATTCCAACTCTTTAAAGCCGTTCCATTCAGCTTTCACTTGAGAAGAGCACCACTTTGTTAAAAGCAACAACTAGGCTTTTTCATTCCTTTTGTTGGTTCAGTCATCTCTGGTGGTTTCCTAGCCGGTGGACAAATCATAAACATATCCTTATTGGCTTCAGGACCTGAAAAATCAGAAGGAATTAAAAAAAAAACCTTCCTTCTCTGAAAGTAGGCATCCCTCCTTCCCTGTGGAGACCTGTCATAGCCCATCAACGGTGGTCAGCGAAGCAAGGCGGCAGAAGTGGGAGTTCAGTAAGGACCCTTGTTCCCACCCTTGAAATGCTCTCTGGTTGGCAGTTTGGCCACCACGGTTACTGGTGTAAAGTGGGGGTACTCCCTTCAAAACCGACTGGTGCCCTGAAAACAAACCTCTTGCACGGCTGTTAAGGCACGAAGGATCCCTAACCTGGCCTGTGGGCCTGCTGGAACTTCCATTTTCCCAGCCCTCCTTCTCTTGCCTCAGGCTCATTTTTCCACTTGGGCCCCCACCTTCTCAGCTTTCCGGCACTTAGTCCCCATTACAGTTTGACTGCATTCCTGGGCACATGACCTATTTTAAACAAAAACAATACAACACGCACCCACAGTAAGCTATCAGGCCCCTTAAAACCTTGGCAACAAGTCAGTCCAGAGGGACAGAAATTAATCTAGGCAGTTATCTAGATTCCCCTTTCATTTCACCTCTCCTTACCGTACCCCAAACCAAAAGCAAATACATAAACCTAGTCAGAAGGAAAATGGCTGGGGGGTGAGGGAAGGGGAGGTGTGGATATATCATAGAGGTCTTAAACCTGCACAGTCCCTAAGATCAGAAAACTCCTAGATCACAAATCAGTGTCCCTCCCTGCTTCACCTTGTAGTTTGATTTCCCTTGATGCCACCCAAGCTGCCAACCTGCGTGATTGGCATGATTACCATGAGCATAACTTCCTGCTGACTTGGAAATTCAGAAAAGGAGGGCATCTGTCCACAAGTGACAATCAAGGCCATCTCAGGGGCACCGGGCTAAGGAGAGGGACAGGGCTATGCAAAAGGGTGCTTGCACTTCCGGCCAAGATGGAGGCATAGGTGGATACACTGTGCCTCCTCTCACAACCAAAATTAAGGGCAACAAAGATTTAGAAACAAGAAAACAACCAGAACTTGTAGAAAATTGAACTGTACGGAAGTCCAACAACCATTCATCCAGACCAGTAAGAGGGGCAGAGTTGCAGCAGAAAAAAGTGGAGGTGTGGGCCCCGGCACACAGGCAGCAGTGGCTGGCAGATCCCAGGCACACAGGTGGCGGCTAGCAGACCCCAGGGGCACAGGCGGTGGCTAGCGGACCCCGGGAACAGGGTGACAACTGTGCAGACCCAGTGAGGCCACGCAAGGCAGCTAGCTGACCAGGTGGTCCCACATTCACACACAGATAATCCAGGCAAAGGGGAAATGGCGGAAGGGACTGGAATCCGAGAGAGCAGAGCAAGCACCTTTGTTCCCTCTCTGACCCCACTCCCACATACAGCGTCACAACCCAGTGACTGGGTTGCCCCACCTTGGTGAACACCTAACGCTCTGCCCCTTACTACGTAACAGGCGTGACCAGACCACTTCCCCACCAGCAAAAAAATATGGCTCAAGTGGAAGAACAGATCAAAGCCCCAGAGCTAATACATCTAAGCAACCAAGAGATAGCCAACCTATCAGATGCACAGTTCAAAGCACTGGTGATCAGGATGCTCACAGAATTGGTTGATTTTGGTCGCAAATTAGATGAACAAATGAAGGCTACACTAAGTGAAATGAAGGAAAATGCACAGGGAACCAATAGTAATAGGAAGAAAACTGGGACTCAAATCAATGGAGTGGACCAGAAGGAAGAAACAAACAACCAAACAGAAAACAAGGAAGAAACAAGAATTCAAAAAAATGAGAAGAGGCTTAGGAACCTCAGGGACATCTTTAAACGTTCCAACATCCAAATTATAGGGGTACCAGAAGGGGAAGAGGAAGAGCAACAAGTGGAAACTTATTTGAACAAATAATAAAGGAGAACTTCCCCAATCTGGCAAAGGAAATAGACTACCAGGAAACCCAGGAAGCTCAGAGAGTCCCAAAGAAGTTGGACCCAAGGAGGAACACGCCAAGGCACATCATCATTACATTACCCAAGATTCAAATGAAGGAGAGAATTCTAGAAGCAGCAAGGGATAAGGGGACAGTCACCTACAAAGGAGTTTCCATCAGACTGTCAGCTGATTTCTCAAAAGAGATCTTACAGGCAAGAAGGGGCTGGAAAGAAGTATTTGAAGTCTTGAAAGGCAAGGACCTACATCCAAGATTGCTCTATCCAGTGAAGCTGTCGTTTAGAATGGAAGGGAAGATAAAGTGCTTCCCAGACAAGGTCAAGTTCAAGGAGTTCATCATCACCAAGCCCTTATTATATGAAATGTTAAAGGGACTTACCTAAGGAAAAGAAGATAAAATGACAGTAAAAAGACAGCAAACTCGCAGTTATTAACAACCACATCTAAAACGAAAGTAAACTAAGCAAACAGCTAGAACAGGAACAGAACCACAGAAATGGAGATCTGGAGGGTTAGAGGGTTAACATGGAGGGTTAGCAACAGGGGAGTGGGAGGAGGAGAGAGGGGGAGAAGGTACAGAGACTAAGTAGCATAGACGGTGGGTAGAAAATAGACAGGGGGAGGGCAAGAATAGTGTGGGAAATGTAGAAGCTAAAGAACTTATGACACATGGACATGAACTAAAGGGGGGAATGTGGGTGGGAGGGGGTGTGCAGGGTGGAGGGGAATGATGGGGGAGAAATGGGACAACTGTAATAGTATAATCAATAAAATATATTTTTTTAAAAAGGGTGCTTGGGGGCTTGGAGTTTTAAATTAATACTGTCTCTTGATTTCTTTGATCTGCTTGCTCTCCAGAAAGCAGAGTTCCCCACAGAGTGCCTGTACCCACTAGCTCTTCTACTAAAACTAAGAATTTGGTTTTAGAAACAAGCATTTAAATAGCCTAAGATAAGAAACTTCTATCTCTTCGTTTATACTTGGCATTAGACTAAATCCTCCGATGGCCTTCAGCAGCAGAGGTCCATAATTAAGGTTAAAAACAAAATCAATGAAAAATCATTATATTGTGTTAAATTGCTTACCCTTTCAGCCAGGGAACAGGGAATAACACCAACATGCAGGGGGGAGTGAGACTGTAGGGAACACGTCAGCATGAAGACAGAACCGTGCGCAAGGGGAGCGTGGAGCAGGCCTGCATCTCCTTTGAAAGGTCTCCAAATGACAGCTCACCTTATTCACTCAGCCTCACCTCCCATGGCTCCACACTATGCAACTGAGCTCCAGCCAAATCCATCTCTGCTACATTTATAACTATACTCATACCTTCTCCTACAATGCCAGCACCAACCTACCACTGTCCTTGACAAATGCCTCCTTCCCTCTTCTGGGCACTAGTCAAACTTATCTGTTCTTCAAGATCCAGCTTAAACCTCTACTTCCCTGATTCCTCCAACCATTCCTTACCTTTTCTTTCGAACCCGCAGACTGAACCTATCGCAAACCTAGGCTTGTTAGCTTTTCACAGCTGTATGTCTTGTTTGTCCAATACAGTCATAAACTCCACAGGAGCAAGTCTTCAACCTCTTAGCACTTCTAAAAGCGGATCTCAACCAGTGGTATAACGGGAACCCTGAATAAGCATGCCGTCACATTTTAAACAATGTACAGCACTTATTTCCATTCAACTGAAGAGCCACACCTTTATAAAGCTTTCTGTCAGACACACCACTGAGCCTCACTGTGACTCACGACACAGTTGATGCAAAATAAGAGGAAGACTGGGTGTTCAGAGGAGTAGAGGTAAACTTTATCTCAAAGTAGGTTGTAAGAGAACAAGGTCAGGGCAGTAGTTCTACACAAACAGGAACATGCTAGATGGTAAGCAAGTAAAAGCTTTCCAACTTTCTGAAACTTGCTTTCAAAAATAAAACATTCAGCTTTTAATCCTTTAATGTACTATCAAAACTCCTACCATCACCCAAAAGTATGCCTTAGACACAATAGGTGGGAACCACAGTGCTGGGAGAACAGGTATTTTGATAGACACTGCTTAAACAAGTGCTCAAAAGGACAGTTCTCCCTTGAAGTCACACTTTCAACAATGTCTGCAGGTTTTCGGGGGCCTGGACACGCTACCTTCAAGTTCCAAAGGCCCTTCCTAAAAATGTATAATACAGTACCTCTTCAGGAATTCAACCAAGGCTTCCAAATTCTTATGCTAGAGAAGCTCCAGGGAAGGAATCTGAGCAGGTAAAGTATCTTAAGGCGGCACCCACACGTCAAAGCTGTCCAAAGCAGTTTTAGAGGAACTGGGCATCACCCTGATTCCTGAGGTGAGCTTAGGATTTACGGTCACAGTCATGTTCATGTTCACATTCATTTCCTCCTGCTGTTGGTCAAGTCCTGTATTTGCAGGGCACTTGACCAGTGTGCATGTTCTGCAAGATGTCAAGAAATGTTAAGCAGTGAAAAAAATCATGTTATCATCAGAACATTTTTGTGCAGTGCTGGATGCAACAGAATTAAACGGCCTCTCCATCACAGGACGTCTCAGTGCCTTTAGTTCACCAACGGGCACAGAGAGTCCCCAAGAGAAGGGGTGGGCAGCGTAGCATCTGCCACACTCGTTGGGTCACAGAATCGGGTTTTCAAAAATCGAGCAGTACAAGACTGATCTAGCACTTCCTAAGAACAGACAGCAGCAAGAAAGATGCCACTATTTTTTGAGAACGGGCCATCTTCTAACTGAGGCATGAACTGGCATCTAACAGACTCAGAAGTGGACTTTGTTCTCCTCATACCTTCAAAATGACTTTCCCCTGGGCTCCCCATCCGAAACGTGAAGAACACACTACTCTGCTCCTCAGGGTTATTTCACAGTTTTTAATCTTATAACTGTCTTCCATACTCATCACCAAAGCAGATTCTCAGCCCTGGTGGCCAAGATTCGAAATCCCTGGTGCCCTTCCAGCCTGGATGACGGGATGGCGAGAACAGGAACCAGGCGCCACCCAGAAAGTTGCACGTCTCCAGTTCCTAGGCATTATGATGAAGCCAAACTGCAGCCAAGACAAGTGATGAATGAGAGGTTCTCCGTTAGTAACTCACTCCTAGAGGAAGGCCGCATAAGCACGTACACCACCTGTATGTGAATCCTGACTCACCTTTTCAATGGGGGCTTTCAAAAGGAAAATTCAAAGAAACATGGGAGCTACAGAGAAGAAAGAAAATGAAGTCCTAGAAGAGCCCATTACAGATCTAGTCAGCAGGGGAAACATCATTCCTTTCAGGGAAACAGCTTTCCAGGAAAAGTATCTCAATGTATTTACTATAAAACAATTTAATTTCCCTGTCCCATCACCTGCCACCCCCCATCCCCACTCCCCCTCCCCCCAAAAGCCCACAGATTGTGGATTTCCTCTCATTCTTGGCAGAGTTACCAGAAGAAATATAATACCCCCTTCGGACTGCTCCCAACAGCTGCTGAACAAGAGGGGGAGCGGGGGTAACCTTCCAAAGCTGCCTCTAAAAATGACCACTCTCCCTGCCAAACCGTGCAGCCAGTAAACATAGCACTTCTTTCTCTACTACTTAAACCAAGGGGAGACCCCCCAAAGCAACACTGTACCCTAGTCCAAAATCCTCACCCCCAGTCCATGTGTTCCTCTCAACCTGACTATACACTGAAACTTCTATACAGTAAGCCGCCACTCTTGTTCTTCCCTAACATGTTTTCTTCAAACAATCCTCTACTACGTCACTGAACTAGTGTTTGTTTGTTTAACTTGCTCATTTGCAAGGTAGGGTTCTTATCAAACTCCTATTCGATGTAATTTCCTTACCTCCATCCACTTCCCCAATACCTCCTGTAGACAGACAGACAGACACACACACACACACACACACACACACACACACACACACCTCTTTTCAGGTCAAGAGCCTTGAAAAACAAAAGTCTAGGAACAAAGTCAGCAATGGCTACACTGCACCCCAGCCCTTTCCGCTGTTCCCAACATCGTCACACACCAAATGCGCTTTTCCGTCCAGAAAAGCCCCAACACCAGGCAGCAGAGAGACTTCCAGTTAGCCTTCAGCCTCTCAGCTGAGACCACCAACAAAGAAGTTCACAAATGTCAACTGGGGGCAGAAGCAATATCTCTCTTTGCTGAAGAGAAACTGGACAGAGCCTCCAGCATCATTCCCCAAAGGTGACGGCCGGGGTTGAGTGAAGACCGTGAAAACTGTACAAGAGCTGGGGGAGAAAATATACTGTAAGGGATGATTTGGAATCAGGGGCAGGGGAAGGCGGAGGGCTGAACTGGTTGACCCCAAATGTCTTTTCCATCTCTAGCTCCTATGATTCTTTGACCTCCAATTTTGTGCTGCGGACAAGGAATGGAAAGTCAACAGACATGGTGATGTTTTGAAAGAGCCTGGCAGTCTGCTCTTGTCATTTAGTGGCCTTCGCATGTATTTTTTAAGGTGTCTCCAAGCCCTGTCTTCATTTCACAGTTGTCACCTTTCTCAGCAATTTGAGCTCATGTCAAATACCAAAAAGAAGGAGAAGAAGAAAGAATGTACTGGCAATTAATTGTGGGCTACAGAGGGGCGGGCACGGGGGCCCATTGGGTGGCCCAGACTTCCAGGGAGGGCCGTGTGGACAGTTTGGATATGACGAAGAACGTGCTCAAAGCTGAGACAAGGCAGCAAACCTCTAACAAGAGATAAATTCTTCTCCAGACAGTCTCACAGGTTTAGATGCAGTTCAAGCATATATATGATTCTGGATTCATAAATGGATTCCTAATTAGCCCGACCATCTAGCTTCTATGAATTACAACTGAAGTTCCATCTGAATCCTGGTCATTCCTGAGCAGGACTGCTGAGTAAGGAGAATAAAACAAATCTTTGAATTTGGTTGACACACCCGAGGTGAATTCTGGGGCTTAGCAAAAATTGGTTTCTAAGAATCAAAGTGTCAATTTTCACCGAAAATTCAAAACTCAACTTTCTCATTTTTTCAAACAGTTTAGCTCATCTTAAATTTTCAAAATTTCCTGGAGCCTGGCCTCAAGAAGAGTCTACCTGAACTTCTCCCTGCCCCCTGGTTATAAGTGTGGACCAGAAACTGATCCAGTGCCAGAGTCAACCCAGAGTTAAGGTTAAATTGTCATACAAAGGTAATTCTTTTCCTTGTCAAACACTCAAAAATAGTTTTGGGTTTTTTTAATCTGTGTGTTTCCTCAGTAACCTCACTATCAGTTTGATTCCAGGTGCTCAAACACAATTTTTACTTCAGGTGAAGGTATCAGACAGAGAAAATGGAAAGTATGGCGTACTGAAACATTGTCAGAGATCTCATCTTCCAGACTGTGAGGACTTTGGGTTTCTCCATGTTTCTGCCTTGAAAACTAGAGAATTTACACCTCCTACTCTTCAAATGGCACGAGACTGGCAAGTACACAGGCTGCATCTCTATTCTCGAGGTCCTGGAGGAAAAGGCCTCTTCCATTCTCCCAGTTTGCATTTGGAGGGACTGACTGCACTAGACCATTTCCTGCTTCCACAGGTCTATTGTTTTATTTATTTTAAGCATGTAAACTGAACTCAACTTTTGTTAACTCACAGAACCATTAAAAATAAAGCCTTTCCAAAATGACTGAAGATAAAAAAGACTCATATATGAAACCTTGCAATGAACTGGGGAACAAGTAAGTGACTCTCCTCCCTAGGTAAGGCAGAAAGGTGATGGGGAAAGCCAAAGCTACTCTAAGCTGATCACTGTCTTCTGGAAATCACTGTTCAGACCTTAAATGTAACCAGTCAGCTCTGCCTTCCCTGTTCAGGGCTAGGAAAGGAAACTTTATGCTTTCTGGGCCAAAAAAATGCTCTTAGGTGCAATCATTTTAAAACAAACAAACACACTCTGCTTATCTGTGTCCATCTCACCACTCTGGACGTTAATCATCACTGAAATAGATACCCCAGCTCCCCAGCCTCAAAGTGCTCCCAGCCCACAAGACCCTGTCTGAGGAATGAATGTACATGCCAGGGCAAACACCTCAGCGCCTTATTCCCTAAACACCTATTGTGAGTTCTAGGCAAATCTACCACAGGCAAACGCAAGGGCACCCAGGTATTGCTCGAAGGATATTTAAAATGAAATTCAAGTTTGAAAACAGGTAGGACTTAATTTGGAAGGAAGAGGATTAAGTAACCTTTCTTTCCCATAAGACTGGCAGAAGTATTTTTTAAAAACACAGATATACTTCTCTCTTTCCATTCTCTGCTCTTGTTAATTTTCAGTATCAGGATATTTGCAGATAGCACCTTCGCTCTTGCGCCTATCATACTAACTGCCTGCATGTAGCCTCCATTATAAACTGCCAGAGTCAAATTTCACTGTTTTGCCTTTGAAAACTGAACTAGGTTAGTTTTCCCCATACTCTAGGGAAAACTTAAAAGGTTGCTATATGAAACATTTCCTTGATTTTTATATTACGGAGATTTCCATTCTCCCAGGCTTTATAAAACCTTCAAACAAAACTGATTTCAAACCAGATGATTGACTCAAACTGTCTCTGTGTCTGCTTTAAAAAAAACCCAAACCTCAGGGTATCTACCAGCATTCACTGTTTGAGCAAGAGGCCTAAAGGGAAGCAAATTATTTGTTTGTGGTTTTAAAGTGGCCAAAATGCCTTCAAGCACAAATATAAGACCATTAACAAATCACAAGGAACCAAAGCAGTTCATCTTACTCAACAAAGCTATGATCAGTTAGGAACAGCCAAACTGAATGGGACTTGCCCTGGGCCGGAAGGTCAGTAAACCGTAGCAGTTTGTGTTTCTGAGAATGAAGAGGCTCTTCGGCAGGGAGCACAGACCCTAAGCTCACAGGTTCTGCTGTCAAGTTTCCGAAAACATTCAGGCAGGTGAAAGAAACCAAGCAGGGTGTGTGTTTTCCCTCACCTGCTATCTTCAGGCAGCACCTCCACGTCAAACCACCTCCACTTTTGCTATATGCAGACGGACTGCAGGAGAAGCCGAGCAATTAAGACGCTCCATTTTACAATGCTATTGAGTGCCTACTATGTGCTGGACACTCTGCTAGCACTTACGCATTTAAGGCTCATTTTACGAGACATGTTATTCCCATTCTTTATAGGGGATAAAACTCTGGTGCAGTGAAGATGTGTGGCTTCTGATAAAATGGAGTTTTGTGTCGTACTTACAAAAACATATCCCACTGTCCAGTCTGCAATTAATTAGCCCAGAGCATGGACTGCAGCCCTGCCACCACCCAAGCAGCCATATACGCTCACTGCAGTTTGGGCCCTGGCACCCTCGTGCTGTAAGAGGAATGGGGTGCATGCCATCTCCCTCAGGGTTGACAGCCACCTCTCTTGGTGGCTTATCACGTCTCTGCAGCTGTCCAGAAAGAGACCACACTGGTAAACACGTCTCCACCTGCTCTAACCCACATAACTTCTCCCCTCAACTCAGAATACACAAACAGTGACCTTGCTCTTTATCAATTGCTGTGATAAAACAACTTCCCTAGAAGTTTGCACTTACCTCATCCTAGGACACAAGCAAAAAAATTGAAACACACGTGGCAAATAAATAATAAAGCCATGTCACTTCGCAGTCTCAAAGCACTATAAGTGAGTATACTATACATGTAAACTCGTTTTTATTTTACTGTTACTATTGCCTGTAGAACACACACTCATTCCCATTAGCTCTCTTTTAGAGCACTTAAAAAGAAAAGAAAAATAAACACCAATTCTTTCACTCATCCATTCCATCTCTATAAGGAGAGAAAGAAAGCCTGTGCATCGGCTGGCTTGGATTCCAGTCATTTTAACCAACTTCTCTTCTAAGTCAACTGGTATGTTCTCTGAAAGTTTTTCTTCTAAGAAATAAAGGTAACAAGACTACATCCACCCAAAATCCCAGGGAATCACTGTCGCCGACAACAAAATTGTACTAGAATTAATCAAACTTAAACAAAATGATCAGGTTCAAAATTCACAAAAAAATTAATCTTGTACACCAGTAATACCCAACTGGAAAACAAACTAAAAAAAAAGATTGCATTCATAATAAAAACAAAATGCATAACATATTTAGGAATAAGTAAAACAACAGGTGTATGGGAACTTTATAATGAAAACCACCAAAACTTTTGAAAAGGCAGAGAATTTTTTCTTGCTTGGGTGGTTGAGTGGAAGTAGAGATATCTCTCTTTCTCTCTCTCTCTCTCTCTCTCTCTCTCTCTCTCTCTCACACACACACACACACACACACAAATCCAACAAGGATCACCTAACCCTAACAGATGTTAGAACCCTATCAAAAAAACAAAACAAAACAGTATTTAAAACAGTATGGAAATGGAAAACTATATCAGCGGAACAAAATAGAGAGTTCATTAATAATGGACAAAATAAGCTTTCTAAAACAAAGGGAAAGACAGGAGTTATTTAACAAAATGTATAGTGATAACCAGGTAGCCATTTAGAAAATACGAGTTGAATTCACCCCTTGCACATATAAGTGATATTGATTAAAGTGTTAACTATTCGAAAAAAATCAAGTAACAAGAAAACCAGCAGCTATTCAAAGAGAAGATTTTTTTAGGCCTATGGAGGAACTATACATTTCTCACATTTAGGGGGAAAAGATAAATAAATCACAAAAGACAGACAGATTCTGATATACAGGGGTGGGCAAAAGTAGGTTTACAGTTGTGAGTAGGCAACACAGAGTTTATTCTTGTATTATTGTTTATTAATTATTGTATCATTGTTCCATACAACTGTAAACCTAACTTTTGCTCACCCTGCATGTAAGTGTAAAACTTCTATAGGCTAAAACAGTAAAGTAAAAAAAACTGGGAAAAAATACTTGCATCAAATATGACAAATTATGGCCTAATAACTATAGCCTAATACCTATAACCCTCAAGGATTCCAAATTTACAAGAAAAACATCAAGATACCAATAATAAATGGGCAAAGACTAAGCACAGAGACTCTCACAGATGAAACACACATATGGGGAAAATATTTATCCTGATCAGTGCTAAAATGAAATGCAAAATAACAAAATTTTAAGATAATATTATATGCCCCAATATAGCAAAGATTTAAAAAAATTTCACATACATTGCTGGTGCCACGATGACTTGGTATACCTTTACAAACCATAACCTTTGGCCCAATAATGCCAATCTTGAGAATTTATCCTAAGTAACTAATTCAAAAAGTGGTGTGTATTAGATGATATGTGACTTATATTTCAATATAGCGGCTACCAAAATGACTACTCATTTCATTGTTATCTGTAATAGCAAAAAGCTGGATATAACATAAACATTTAATCTCATTATGGTACAGCCCACAAACATTAATTATGTACCTATTCTATTAGGATCAGTTAAGATAGCAACTCAGAAGCGTGAGACTGAAAAGTAATTTTTAAAATCAACTGGTGTCTAGAGGTGGTGATAGTATATCATTCTGTTTTCAAACGACTTTCTTTAATGTTGTTGTACTATATTGGAACTACTTTTTTTTTTTAACTCAAACTGGATGGAGTTGAGGGCAATCTGAAAGCTTTCTCTCTTCCAATTCCATACATCTTTTTCCCTTTTATTTAATAGCTTAAAGTGATTCAAAAAGTTGCTAAGAACAAGCCAAATTGCAATACCATCCCCTTCCATACAGCCTAAACCTAACCCAACCTCCTGCCATAAGCAGGCACCCTTCTGTGTGTCGTTCAGCCTGTATCAAGTCAAACTAGAGCTGACACTTGGACCAAGGGCCTCCCTTTCGGGTCTGAGTCCTTTTCTCCATATTCGACTTGATCTGAACTCTGAAGCCTAACAATCGTGAGAGAGGGTGAACGGATGAAGGTCCACAAAACGTTCAAATAGACAACACAGTGAACGCGAGTCCTAGACCCGGACCAGAAGAGGCCTCCAAAGCCACAGACCAGCCGGGCTCTCTGGGACTGAGGAGCTCGGCGAGTCAAGGTCTGTGAAAAGACACAATTAAAAGCTGAAGGGAGTGCTTAAGATGGCTAATTGTGAGGAGCCGCCCACGGGGAGAGTGCAGACTGAGCGATGCTCTTGGGAGGCTTCCTCGAATGGGGACCTCCGAGAAGAGAAGAGTGCTCGGGTAGGGGTCTCGGCGGAGGCCGGGCCCGGGCCAAGGAATTCGGGGTGCGACACGGCCCCAGGCTGACCAGGCCGCGGCGCCCCGCCCTTTCCCGGGACGCGGGCCGGCTCGGGGCGGGGAGCTGGCGGGCGAGCGGGCGCTTACAGGTCGGTGCCGAGCCGCGTGAAGCCGGAGTTGAGCGAGGCCCGCGCTATCCGGCGCCAGAGCAGGTCGCAGCTGGTGAAGCGCCGCAGCCAGCGGCACACCTGAGCCAGGCGGCCGAGGGCCCGCATGTCCAGGTAGGAGCAGATGAGCAGCAGCAGCTCCTCTGGCAGGCGCCAGAGCGCGGACCCCGCGGCTGGGCGGGCCGCCGGCTCCCGAACCACCGCCTCCTCCTCGGCCTCCGCCGCCACAGCCGCCCCGGCCCCGGCGAAGCGGCCCCAAGCCTCACCCTCTCCTGCCTGTGCTCTGCCCGGCCTTGCATTCTCCCGCCGCCCAGTTCTAGCCCTCCGTTCCTCATTGCCATCGTTTCCTCCTTTGGCCTCCTTCCCTGCCTCTGCGCTCCCCTCATCTCCCCTGACGATCCTTCTCGCCCCTTCCTCCACGCTTCCGCCTCCCTCTCCTTCCTCCCCCGGGCCTGCCCTCGCTCCCGCCTCGGCTCCCAGCCCTGCTGCCTCCTTCGCCGGTTGCGGCTCCGGCTTCCCTTCCGCCCCGCTTCCTCTTCCGCCTTGCCTCGCCGCTGCTTTTCCCTTCCCCTTCCTTCGCTTCCTCCTCGCGACCCTCCCTTCCTGCAGTTTCCTCGCCTCCCCGCTCTCGCCCTCGCCCGGCCCGCCGTCCCCGGGGGGTCTCAAGCGGCCCTGGCTGCTCATGAGCGGCCGCGGGGCGGCCCGACAAGCAGGCGAGCCCGAGCGGCCGCCGTTGCCCCGGGAGGAAGCGACACCAGGTCGGACCGGGTCACATGGGGCGGAGCGGGCCGAGACCTGGGCCCGCCCCTCGCATCCACCGCCGCTGAGCGGCTTCGGGGTTCTGGCAGAAGAGCAGACCTCGGTCCCCAGTACCTGGACCATCTGCAGCGTTTGGTGCAAGCACATGCATTCATTCGTCTAGCACGTGAGGCGCACAGAGAGCCCGGCCACAGGCCACACGCAAAAGGAGCTTCCGCCTTCAAGAAGCGGCTAGTTGGAGCTCCTGCCCTCAAGAAGCACCCACTTGGATGGCTTGAGCGCTCTCCTCTTCTTCAAGTGATGCCTCCTTTCCATAAGCCACATACTAGCGCCCCACAAACTGCATCCCCCTTCAAGGTGGCATGCCCGGGTTCTCGCACAGGGTATGAACCATCGTCCTGGCAGTGAGCTGGTATTTGGGGAGGTTTGCAGTCCTCTAGATCCTGAATCCCTAGCTCCCCAATGCATCAGTAAATGGCAAAGCTAGGACTTGTTATTAGTCACCACCCACACGCAAGTGAATTCTCCAAGGTCACCCACAAACCCTTCCCATTCACTCATTCCATTGCACTCATTCCACAGCACTCATTCCATGCACAAGGGCACCAGTCTGAAGGGAGAGCTAAGTAAAACCTGAAGTCCAGACATGCTGGCGTGCCCCACCCACCTACCCCTAGTCACACATGGCTACTGCACATTTGAAATGTGGCTAATCCAAGATGAGGTGGGCCATAAATGTGAAATACACACCAGATTTTGCAAACTTATACAAGAAAAAGAATGTGAACTATCTCGATAATGTATTGATTACATGTTGAAGTGATAAGATTTTTGATACATTGGACTAAGAAAATTTTAAATTATACATGTGACTTTCATTTGTGGCCCGTATCACTTTTCCATTGGACAGCACTCGGCTAGGCAATAAGATTTGGAGGGAAGGGAAGAAAATACCTATTCCTGTCTGTGTATCCTGTACCCCAAATTCTGATAGGAAGGATTTGAGGCTTTTATTTTGTATTTACATCTTAACACTCATTTTTGAGTAGCAACGATGAACAAAAAATCAGCTCTGGAAATTATTCAACACTTTAGCATAGCCAAAGAGAGACCTAGAAAACAACTGCATTGCACTATGGTGTTGCAGAAGCATCACGTAACAAGGTCAGGCCGGAATCTGGCTTTGCCCTAGAATTACTTTTTGATCTTAGCAAAACAACAACAAAAAGCCCCACCTATCTTGGCTTTTTAGTGTTCTCAGTCTGTAGCGGAGATAATGCCTCTGCCTTACTTTTGAGGGATAAATGAGATGATCCCTGTAAAATGCTTTGAACTCCGCTAAGAAAATTCTCAATAATAGTTACAGGTCAAATCCTGTTACAAAAAAATACCCTTACCAAAAAAAAAAAAAAAAAAAAAAAGGCATTGTGTAGAAAAAGAGTTCCAAACTTCAGCCAGTGGTTTACTTATTAAAAGCAATACTTGATACAACATTTCAGTACACCTAAAGAATTTATATCATCTCTTTGAGATCACTGTAAAGAAATTTATTTATTCATACTGTTAGAACACCGTTGAGGTAGGAACTCTACAAATTGAGGTCATGTCATCATCCACTCAACATTTATTGATTTTGCTGCCTGTGTGTACTGTGAACAACCCTGGAAGGAAGACAGAGATGAATACAGTATGTGGTTTCTACATTTTGTGTTCAGATTTGTGTTAAACAATTTGTAATTTCCTACTGTTTGACAATTTTTTAATTTTATTTTATTGATTATGCTATTATAGTTGACCCATTCCCCCCCTTCATTCCCCTCCACCCTGCACACCCCCTCCCACCCACATCCCCCCTCCTTTAGTTCATGTCCATGGGTCATAAGTTCTTTAGCTTCTACACTTCCCACACTATTCTTGCCCTCCCTATTTTCTACCTACTGTCTATGCTACTTATTCGCTGTACCTTTTCCCCCCTCTCTCCTCTCACTCCCCTGTTGCTAACCCTCCATGTGATCTCCATTTCTGTGGTTCTGTTCCTGTTCTAGCTGTTTGCTTAGTTTGCTTTTGTTTTAGATGTGGTTGTTAATAACTGCGAGTTTGCTGTCTTTTTACTGTCATTTTTTTATCTTCTTTTCCTTAGGTAAGTCCCTTTAACATTTCATATAATAAGGGCTTGGTGATGATGAACTCCTTGAACTTGACCTTGTCTGGGAAGCACTTTATCTTCCCTTCCATTCTAAACGGCAGCTTTGCTGGACAGAGCAATCTTGGATGTAGGTCCTTGCCTTTCAAGACTTCAAATACTTCTTTCCAGCCCCTTCTTGCCTGTAAGATCTCTTTTGAGAAATCAGCTGACAGTCTGATGGGAACTCTTTTGTAGGTGACTGTCCCCTTATCCCTTGCTGCTTCTAGAATTCTCTCCTTCATTTGAATCTTGGGTAATGTAATTATGATGTGCCTCGGTGTGTTCCTCCTTGGGTCCAACTTCTTTGGGACTCTCTGAGCTTCCTGGGTTTCCTGAAAGTCTATTTCCTTTGCCAGATTGGGGAAGTTCTCCTTTATTATTTGTTCAAATAAGTTTTCCACTTGTTGCTCTTTCTCTTCCCCTTCTGGTACCCCTATAATTCGGATGTTGGGACGTTTAAAGATGTCCCGGAAGTTCCTAAGCCTCTCCTCATTTTTTTGAATTCTTATTTCTTCCATGTTTTCTGTTTGGTTGTTTGTTTCTTCCTTCTGGTCCACTCCATTGATTTGAGTCCTAGTTTTCTTCCTATTACTATTGGTTCCCTGTGCATTTTCCTTCATTTCACTTAGTGTAGCCTTCATTTGTTCATCTAATTTGCAACCAAAATCAACCAATTCTGTGAGCATCCTAATCACCAGTGCTTTGAACTGTGGATCTGATAGGTGGGCTATCTCTTGGTCGCTTGGATGTATTGGCTCTGGAACTTTGATCTGTTCTTCCACTTGAGCCATATTTTGGTGGGGGGGTGGTCTGGTCACGCCTGTTAGGTAGTGAGGGGCGGAACCTTAGGTGTTCGCCAGGGTGGGGCAACCCAGTCACTGGGTTGTGACGCTGTATGTGGGAGCCGGGTCAGAGAGGGAATGATGGCGCTTGCTCTGCTCTCTCTCCTATCCCAGTCCCCTCCACCACTTTCCACAAGCAAACTGGGCCCTTCTGGTGCTGCCCCCTGGGCGGGCAGGCCCGTGCACGTTCCAGGACCGTGTGGACCTCTCCAACGCACTCTCCTGTGAGGCTGGGAGTCCCTCCTGGCACCTCAACCCCCACAAGTGTTTTCAATCAGTGCTTTTAGGCTTTATTTCCTGGCACTGGGGCCCTGGGTTCTACAGTTTGTCTCCCCGTTTTCACCTGGTTTATCTGCACTCGAATGTGTGTCCGAGGTCAGCAAGCCACCTTGCACGCCTATAGTCTGCCAGCCGCTGCCTGCAAGCCCGGGACCGCCAACCACCACTTTTTCCTGCCACGACCCCTCTCCGTGGGCCACCGATTCTGCCCTCTTACTGGTCTGGATGAATGGTTGTTGAACTTCCTTACAGTTTAATTTTCTGTCAGATCTGGTTGGTTTTTTTTGTTTGTTTGTTTCTAAATCTTTGTCGTCCTTGATTTTGGTTGTGTGAGGAGGCACAATGTGTCTACCTATGCCTCCATCTTGGCTGGAAGTCCTGTTTGACAATTTTTTTTGAAGATTTTATTTATTTATTTTTAGACGGGTCGGGAGAGAGAAAAAGAGGGAGAGAAACACTGGTGTTTGAGAGAAACATCAATTGGTTGCCTCCTGCATACCCCCAACTTCGGACCTGGCCCATAACACAGACATGTGCCCTGACCTGGAATCCAGCCAGTGACCATTTGCTTTGCTGTATGATACCCAACCAACTGAGCCACACCGATCAGGGCTTATTAAAAAGTTTTCTAAATTTGCATATTAATAAGTAAACTGAAAACATTGGATTACTTTAAACTTAGGATGCCAAAAACATGGAATTCATAATATACAGGGTGGGGCAAAATTAGGTTTACAATTATATGGAAAATAATAAAATAATACATAATACTACAAGAATAATTTTGCCCCACCCTATATTAAAACGTAAGAGTCAATGTGAATTTTTATACAGAGTATTTAGAAACACATACTGTATTAGCTTACTTTTAAAGAGAAGTTTTAAGTACAAAGTTCGTTGTGTATGTCCATGTAAATGACATGCATAGTAGTGAATATTAGTTACAGTAGTATATATATATATATATATATGTCTAGGATTGTAAAGAGGCTAGAATTTTGTGTTCTGTCCATTCTTATAAACATAGGTGACAATCTCAGATATGAGCCGTTCCCATATCTAGTACTCCATCGTCCACATGCCCAGTGATTAAGCCCTTAGGCCCCAGCCTTTAAAAATATGCAGATTTAACAGGGGAATTATTATGAAATGAAAAATTATTTTGAGGCCTACAGTTTTCAATACCATACATTGGTTCTGATGCTCACCGTTACTCTTCTATAATAATAATAGCTTATGTTTATTGAGCGCTTACTATATATCAGGCACTATCATAAGAGCTTTTTATTGTGTTGTCTCACTGATTCCTGTCAACAGTCACATGAGAAAGATACTATTAACCCGATTTTTGTAGAAAATAAAACTGTGGCCTATAATCACATGGTTCCTGAATGGCAGAGCAGGTGTTAATTCCAACCTTACCCCAAAACTTGTACTCTAAACCATGCCTTCACCATCCACAGCAGAAAATGAAGTGAGGCGTTGAATTCAGGGTTCTCTAAGACTCCTTATAACTAATACAGACACACCTAATAATACTATACCTCTATCAAGCAGTCTAGTATCTAAATAAAAGCTGTTTCTAAGCAATTAAATTAGCCCCTGTTCTCGTTTCAATTACTTTTTAGGAGTTAACCATGTCGACTTATAATCTCTTAATGCTTTTGATAATCTTTAAACGGATTTATAGAAACCACGTAGACTTACAACTTCTTAATGCTTTTCATAATCTTTACACAGATTTGTAGAAACTATCTTGCAAAAGAACATTTAACTAAAGTGTAGTAATGTCTTCATTTTGCTTAAGCTTCAGTTTCTTCTGTTAAATTTAAGTAACAATGTATGGTACGTATCATGTGACCCTTCTTATCACTGTCCCTGCCTGTCTGTGTGTGTGTGCAGACATGCACGGAGATTTTGTAGAATGATGATGGTTATTTCTAGGTCATAGAATTTTTTGATGTACTTTGTAATGTTTTGCATTGCTTGATGTTTTTGTAAGAAGCATATATCACCTTTATAAAGTTAATGAAATCTCTCAAAAATAAAAATAGTGTTGTCCTTGGTCCAAACACGCCATGCAACAGGAGAGCTTGAGATCTGCAGCCTAGGTCATTGTCAGGGTTTTTATCAAGCCACCTGAGTTTCTTCACACTGTTCTTATTGCATTTAAAATGTGTATCATGTAACAGTAAAATAAAGAACAAGTGAGCATATTATAAGAAATAGGCGTAACAGTGAATGCCATATCTGTAAGCATTTGAGCAAGTCATAAATGGAAGGAAACTAAACTGCTGTTTTCAGAAATTATATCTATTAGAAACACCAGCAAGATCTTCTGTTTTTCTGTGAATCCACTATCTTCGTCATTTTGAAAATATAAAATATTTTTCTTTCCTATGAAACAATTTAAAGTATGTACTGTTTAAAAATAGTTACTTTATGCTGAAGGGACTAGAAGGAAATATGATGGAATGCTAGAAATGGACACTTATCACAGGTGGAATTATGGGTAGTTCATTTTGCCGTTGCTTTACACTTGTCTGCATTTTCTAAGTTTTCTGCAGTGAGCATGTAGTACACAGATAATCAGTTTTTTAAAAAAGAAAAAAAAAAGCCTAAGAGTGTTTATACCTAAATTAGAGTGTTAAAAAAAATAAGAAATAATTTAATGTAATTAAGCTAGTTTATTTTAATATTTTAAAAGTTAATTTTACAAATCTCCCATGCAGAAGAATTCCAAATAATTTATGTTATACTTCACCTTCAAAGAGGTGGAGCATAACTTCACCACACACTCACACACTCCTAACAGGGCTAACTATAGTAATTTCCTTCCAAAGAGTACAATATGGACAGAGGGGGAAAGAGAGTAACTTTACAGTGGAAAAGGCTGACAAACACTATTTCAGCCAGCTGATTAAGTTCAACATCTACCCTTGGTATAGTGATGAAAATGGTACTTTACCTCTGTGGTCTTCCTCCCCGAAACTCATAATCCCTGCCTAATAATGAGAAAAACATCAGACAAATCCCAATTGAGGGATGTTTTACAAAACTACCTGACTAGTGCTCCTCCAAAATGCCAAGGTCATCAAAAACAAGGAAGGTCTGAGAAATTGTCACAGCCAAGAAGAGCCAAAGTAAACATGACAAGTTCCTGCAATGTGGTATCCTAGAACGGAAAAGAGAAAAGGACTTTAGGTAAAAACTCAGCAAACCTGATCCATCCATTCTTAATCGATACAAATGAACTGCACTAATGTAAGACGTTGATAATGGGACTATGTGGGACCTCTCTATACTGGCTTCACAATTTTCCCGTAAGTCTAAATCTGTTCCACAAAGTAAAGTTTTTATAAAAGTTCACTTTGGCCTTTTGTGACTTTTACAGAAAATCTTTGCAAAAGAAGGCAGTGCATTTCCTGAGTTATAAAGATTTATGGTATCTTGAAACCCTGTCCTGTGTCCCCAAATGCAAAAGAAAAAAGTTAAAATAATGTACCAGAGCCATCTCCAACAAAAAGCAAACCACTGTGTAAGATTCTAGCTATCCACATTAGCAGCTGTACTGGAAAGATTCTTTTTCCAAAGGGTCAGACATCATCCCAAGACACTGTCCTGACTTCTCAACTGTGAGAAAACAGACATTTTCAAGCACACTTTTTAAATAAATTATACATGTACTTATGTATAGTACAATAAATATATACATATGTTTACAAAATTTAAGGATCCTATGTCTATATGAATAGAAGAACAAGAAAGGGGGTGGGCAGGATAAAAATATAAAATGTAAGTTTACACAGACACCAGATTTCCGGATTCGCCAACATAGTGATGTGATTATTAGTCCAAAATAGCCTTCTTCGTGTCAATAGGTGGTGGTCAAAGAGATTTTGAACAAAATGTAGAGCACACCGTCGGCACTGGGATCTAAGATAAATTCCTGTATTGCCATCTGGCATCAGAACTGGTGATTTTTCTGATCTCTGTCAGAAGACCGAGTCATTTAGCAACAGATGATGGAAGGTATAAAACGTGAAGATGAATGGAACCCCAAAATCATGTGAAATTTTTATGATTACCTGAGGATTTCTTTAAATAAATACATAAAAATAAGGTCACCACTGAGACAGATTATATGCAAATATAACCTTAATGAGTTTTTTTCTAAGAAAAGAATGATACGTTCTTGTTAAAAATTTCTCTAAGTATATTCAGTTCTTCTGGAAGAAAGTGCCAGGTCAAATATAAAATTCTTATTTCTGATTCTATAATGAATATTACCATTTAAGAATGCCTAACTTCAGGTGCATCTTCTCATTCGATACATTCATTACACCAAATGAACCACAGGATATAATTGATTTATCTTGTGCTAGGTTTTGAGTCCTGTTAAAAATGTAAAAAAATGTAAAAGGCAACTTTTCTGGAGTATCATTCAATTATTCAAATACTTTCTTTTGAAAAACAGGTGAGGATTGTGTTTCATTGTTAAATATAAAAGTTTGGGTATGAATGGGATAAAGGTAAGTCTTATTTAATTTTGGGAGGTTTTACTTTAGCTAAAAAACACTAATCCACTACACAGTCATATACTAAGGAAAGCTCAATTATGGCTTTTGGACCAGAATTTGTTATCCCTTAAGAATCTGTGTCACTGCTTCTAAAAAGAATGACATATTCAGTGTAATGTGCCTTTCTCCTCTCTTACAGCAGCTCCTTCAAACACAAACGCAGAAATGAATGAGAAAAGTTTTCTACATTTTTTAAATTTAAATCTACCATGGAAAGAAAAGCAGGAGATAGTCCAAGCTAGCCCCTGGATCTTCCCAGGGTCAGTAGATTGACTTGAAAACAAGGAGTACAGCTTGAGCTCTCCTTCCTTTTGCAGGGCAGGTACTAGTCAGAAAGGTTTTCAAACACGTGGCGCTTAGTGACACCAGCTGCTCCTAATGTAGGACAATGACCGCTGGACCACCAACTCTGTTGCTTCAACACCAGCTCTCCTTCACAACAGCATACAGGCCTTAAAGATGGAGACATAGGTAGACACGCTGTGCCTCCTCGAACAACGAAAAGAAGGATGACAACAAATTTAAAAACAAAAAACAATCGGAACTGTATGGAAGTCTGACAACCAAGGATTTAAAGAAGAAACATTCATCCAGACCAGTAGGAAGGGTGGAGATGGGCAGTGGGGCAGAGAGGAATGAGGCAAGACAATGGCTGGCAATGGGCGGTACCACATTTGCAGGCAGATAAACTGGGAGAAACAAATGCGGAGTGAGATAGACCACGCAACCCAGGGCTCCAGGGCAGGGAAGTAAAGCCTCAAACCTCTGATTGAAAACACCTGTGGAGGTTGAGGTAGCAGCAGGAGAAACTCCCAGCCTCACAGGAGAGTTTGTTGGAGAGACCCACAGGGTCCTAGAACGTAAACAAACCCACCCACCTGGGAATCAGCACCACAAGGGCCCAATTTGCTTGTGGGTAGCAGAGGAAGTGACTGAAAACTGGCAGAGAGCAGAGCAAGGGGCATTGTGCCCTCTCAGACCCTTCCCCCACAGATAGCGTCACAACGCAGCAACATGGGTTGCCCCACCGTGGGGAACACCTAAGGCTCTGCCCATTACTACAGAACAAGCACGCCAAGACCAAAAAAAAAAAAATGGCCCAAATGAAAGAACAGATTAAAGCTCCAGAAAAAAATGAAGCAACGAAGCAATGAAGAGCTAGCCAACCTATCAGATGCACAGTTCAAAACACTGGTAATCAGGATGCTCACAGAACTGGTTGAATTTGGTCTCAAATTAGATGAGAAAATGAAGGCTATGCTAAATGAAATAAAGGAAAATGTACAGGGAACCAACAGTGACAGGAAGGTAACCAGGACTCAAATCAATGGTGTGGACCAGAAGGAAGAAAGAAACATTCAACCAGAACAGAATGAAGAAACAAGAATTCAAAAAAAATAGGAGAGGCTTAGGAACCTCCAGGACATCTTTAAACGTTCCAACATCTGAATCATAGGGGGGCCAGAAGGAAAAGAAGAGCAAGAAATTGAAAACTTATTTGAAAAAATGATGAAGGAGAACTTCCCCAATCTGGCAAAGGAAAGAGACTTTCAGGAAGTCCCAGAAGCTCAGAGAGTCCCAAAGAAGTTGGACCCAAGGAGGAACACACCAAGGCACATCATAATTACATTACCCAAGATTAAAGGAGAGAATCTTAAAAGCAGCAAGAGAAAAGGAGACAGTTGCCTACAAAGGAGTTCCCATCAGACTATGAGCTGATTTCTCAAAAGAAACCTTGCAGGCAAGAAGGGCTGGAAAGAAGCATTCAAAGTCATGAAAGACAAGGACCTACATCCAAGATTACTCTATCCAGCAAAGCTGTCATTTACAGTGGAAGGGCAGATAAGGTGCTTCCCAGATAAGGTCAAGTTAAAGGAGTTCATCATCACCAAGTCTTTATTATATGAAATGTTAAAGGTACTTATCTAAGAAAAAGAAGATAAAAAATATGAACAGTAACATGACAACAAACTCACGGTTATTAACAACTGAACCTAAAACAAAAATGAACTAAGCAAACAGTAGAACAGGAACAGAATCACAGAAATGGAGATCACATGGAGGGTTACCAGCAGGGGAGGGATAGGGGGAGAAAGGAGGAAAAGGTACAGAGAATAAGTAGCATAAATGGTAGGTAAAAAATAGACAGGGGGAGGTTAAGAATAGTATAGGAAATGTAGAAGCCAAAGAACTTACATGTATGACCCATGGATATGAACTAAAGGGGGGGAATGTGGGTGGGAGGGGGTGTGCAGAGAGGAGGAGAATAAAGTGGGGGAAATGGGACAACTGTAATAGCACAATCAATAAAATATATTTAGCCTGGCTGGCGTAGCTCAGTGGATTGAGCTCGGGCTGTGAACCAAAGTGTCGCAGGTTCGATTCCCAGTCAGGGCACATGCCTGGGTTGCAGGCCAGGCTCCTAGTGGGGGGCCACGTGAGAGGCAACCACACATTGATGTTTCTCTCCCTCTCTTTCTCCCTCCCTTACCTTCTCTAAAAAATAAATAAATAAAATCTTAAAAAATATATATATATATATATATTTTTTAAAAAACAATACAGGCTTTACATTAGAGGAGTTTCCCAGTAAAAGAATGAGCAAAGAGAAGCTAAATGTCATATCTATGATGGGAGCTCATAAATTAGGAGCGAAATGGACAGATAGAAAGCTAAACTGAAATCAGTCTAATAAGAGAACCAAACGACAATTGCATAGATATCAGCCCTGGCAAGACAGAGTTAAAAGTTTAAATCCTCATTTGGGAAGGGCCTGGGCCTCCAAGTGCTATGGAGCCACCAAGAAGTAGAAAGGAACTTTCCCCAGGTGCTCGTGCGTACCTTAAGCATGACCAGTCTCGGTGGAACATGTGGCATAACCCAAGAGTTTTATCTACAGTCTCTTAAGAGCTCCATCTCTCAGCCCAGTCGACCACAGGGCGGGAATCACAATGGTCAGGGCCCACGGCTTGCACCACTCTTCCAAAAGTCTAGGGTCAACTAGAAGTTCCAATTTCCCTGATTTGAGTCATTAGTCATGTATGAAATGGTATGTTGAACTGGTGTTCCATTAAAGGGGTATAAAGCAGTATTTAATACTTACTATTTTGTAGGTTAAGAGAATTAAAATTAATAAAGAAAATTCTCAGTTCAGTACCCTACGGTGACCCCTATAGGGAAATCAATGAACAACAGCATTTTAAATGTTTAAGCCATTAGGTCAGGACACCATCTCGGTGGGATCCATGATGAGGCTAAGGGGAAGTAACAGGAAGTCTTGGCGCCACACAACTTCCATACTGCTGGTCTTTTGAAAACTATAGACCCATATTTCTTTGGATACAATTTTTTTTTAATTTTTTTAAAGTTTAGAAAGTAAAATTTTTAAAGTCATTCGAGAGCTTCTATGTTACACTTCTTCAACAGCACCCAAGGTAGAGTCATAGAAACAACCTAAGAGAATGGAAGTGTTTGGAACAAATATATTCTAAACTGTTTATAAACAAGTCATGGAACATCCATAGAATGCAATAATAAGCAGCTATGAAAAAAACAAGGAAGATCATATGCATTGTTATAGAAGGATCTCTAATATACATTAAGTGAAAAAAGCAAAATGCATAACTGTATATAACGCATTGCCATTTGTTAGGGGGAACTATATTTATGTGCTTTGACTTTTGTATGCCGAAGATCTCTGGAAAAATACACACAAAGATGGTACCCGTGTTTGCTTCGAAGGAGTGGGTGATGGACAGTGTTTCTTTTCATTATACATGCTCTTTTATACCTTTTGAATTTCTAACTATTAAGTATTTGTGTATATTACCTATCAAATAATAAGCTTTATCTCTTTTTTCTTGAGGGGGGACTCTCTGAAAAATAAAAGAGCATTTTGAGCATACTTTGAGTAAATGGAAGAGGCCACCATGAAATAAATTGCCTTACCTGCCAATAAAGAGGTGTGGTGGAGAAAGGGGTCTGGGGAACTCTGCGATATGCTAACTAGGGTGTCAGAAAGTAGATCAAAATGAATACCCAAACTGTGAAAACATGATCATTACTGACAGAAGGAGAAAGAATAAAGTCTGTCTTGTTGCATTTAAGTAAGTAGTGATATGCTAGGGGAAAGGATGAAATGCAGAAAATACTAGAACTCAAAAATTGCAAAAGGCAAAAATCGTTTGTGTACTGAAGCTTCAGGATGTTGTCGCATCACAGTGCAATGTATAAGTAAACTTTCAAATGAACTCTATCAGATCCAAAAATTGGTAAAACAATTTCACTTTCTTAAAATGCTTACACAAACACACCCCTGAAACACACACACAACTTCAGACACACGCCGTGAGAAGCCTGTAAGGCCCTGCAGACAATTCTGGACTTTTATAGCTATTTCTTTTTTAGGGGTCATTCTTTGCATTTTTACTGCTCTAAATTTACCTCTCCAAGTCACTGCAATGCAGATTGAGCTTTCTTTCTTTCTTAGTTTTGTTCTCAACCAAAGCTTTTGTACATTTCTGGAATTTAAGCCACCTCAGTTACCGCTACTTATCTGTAACACCAACGCTTTGAGGGATTAAAGCAGGTTTCTTGTAATACACTCAGATCAAGAGTTATCTGAGTTGAGAAGAATATCCTGTTTGAGTTGCGGATGGGGAGCCTTTTTTACTTTTTATTTTTTATTTATTTATTTTTTAAAATCTTGAGTTGTTTTGATTTCCCCTGAGAGCCGTAATCTTCCGCAAGTGATATTTTTTAAAAGCCCCAAACACACCACAAAACATTCCAAGTGATTTTAACTCCTGAATGAGGTTGGGCTACCTGAGTGATTCTCTCTCTTCTCTTCTTTGGCAGAAAGGATTAGAAACCTCCACAGAACTCGCTCTCTATTAAAGTGGAGTGCTGTGCATTCATTGGCAAGAGGTGAATTGTTTTCAGATTACATGCGAAAGAGTGTGTGTGTTTCTTTCCCACATCAAAGACTTGGATGGAAGAAGTTCTGAGTATTGCCAGGGATGCAAGAATTGGCGCTAAAGTGATTAACAAAATTGCTTTCCTGCAAAAGAAGCACAAAACATTACCCAGGGATTAGAGGAGGAGAGGGCAAGATTAAAGGTGATGTTGAATTTTGGGTGGAATATCTTATCCATCTTTTTCAAATCATGCTTCAAGGATTCTGTGACTCCTCCTTAAGGAAACCTGAACAAATCAAAGTCTTGCTTTCTCAAGTTTTGTGCACAGCCGTGCTGACAAGGTAAAATTAAAACGACTAACATAAGCAGCACCCCTTGTGACCTCCGTGTCTTTATCTCACTCTACAAATACATTTTGAATGTGTTTTATTCAGCACATACCAACGACTCCACGGATCAAAGATTCCTTCATTTGTAGTTGGTTTGTGTCCACCTGCTGCACTTAAATGATATCGTTCTGCAGAATTGCTGGGGTTTGGTTTTAGTAAATCTTGACTTAATTAGTACAGCATCCCTTTTTAAACATATCTTTCACAGTCAAAATTTTCATCTAGCCAAAATGTTTTTTTTTTAATTAGCCATAAAATCTACATTCTAAACAGTGAAGGAAAAATCATACAGCAAATCTCACAATGTCCAGGAAATTATTTTAAGGGGTATCTCTGAAATGCCCTGGGTGTGACATGCTTTGTCACTAAGCATTCTTCATCTCTTTCAAAAGCCTAATGTAAGCCTCCCTTCTTCTAAGGCCTCCTGACTTTAGTCTCTCAATCAAAGACAGGCAGAAACATTAGGTATTGTACATGCAACTGTTCAGGTATGAATAAACTTTTCCTTCCTCTGAGGTTTCTTCCTTTAAAACATTAAATCCTGGGGCGTGTACCTGAAACTAATATAATAATGTATGTCAACTATAATTCAAAAAAATTTTAAATGATTTTTAAAAAGTACATTAAGTCCACCCTGGTTGGTGTGGTTCAGTAGATTGAGTACCAGCCTGTGAACCAAAGGGCCACCAGTTCGATTCCCAATTAGGGCACATGCCTGGGTTTCGGGCCAGGTCCCCAGTGGGGCTCGCACATAAGAGGCAACCACATGTTGATATTTCTCTCCCTCTCTTTCTCCCTCCCTTCCCCCTCTTCAAAAATAAATAAATAAAATCTTTAAAAAAAATAAAAACATTAAGTCCAAAAAAAGGAATGACGCATATCTAGACAGATGGCAAAAACATAAAGGTAAGTGTAATACACAAAATAAATAAATTCAGAACAATATATATAGCATAACACAATTGAGGAAAAATTAATACACAAACCAATATCATACTTCTTTAGCAACCATATACATGTATGTAGAAACACAAACATTTCCAGAATCACACATCTCAACTCACGGTGGTAGTGGCTGCCTCTGGGAAGGAAGATGGAAAACAAGATGGGGGTGAAAGGGAATTTTAGCTGCATCTATAACGTTTGTTTGTTTTAAAAGGGGGGACGAAACTATTCAGCTAAAATGATTCACTTAGTCGTAGTTAGGGCATGTGAAGTACCATTGAAATTCTTGTCTGAGCCACGCAGCAGAGGTTTGGGACCTCATCTTCATCCTCAAATTATTCTCCCGCATAAAGTGCAGATGCTGTTTTGTCAGACACTAGATATGTCTCACTTTCTTTATAACAACAATGAAACCCGTTTCAAACTGATTAAATAATTTAGGATAGTTGCGACCTCCTCTTTTCCACAATAACTTCATCCTCAGGAATTAATGTAGCGCGGTGATGGAGCTTTACCTTTGTGTGTGTTCTGTAAGGAATCAGCCTCACCGTGAGTCCTCAGTAAAAAGAATAAATAGAGGAATAAATAAATAAGCACTGTTGGCTTACCACCCTGCCTGCAATCATTTGTGGGTGTTTTCATTTCGAAGTTGTTTCTCGAGGTTGCTTATGTGACTTCTTCACTTTCAGGACCTTGTTGAGAACAATCATTTTTTATCTGTCTCTCCCTTAGGGTCCCGTAAGGTCACTGGACATAAGATAGCTGTGAAATTTGACATTGTTCCCATTGAAATGCCTTCCTCCAGCAAGTGCAAGACTGTGGATGCTTCGGTGTGGGGATTGCCACGGCCAGGCCGTTTCTGAGACTCGCCAGCCCTCCAGGCTTCAAAGCCTGCCATCCTTGATCTCACTAAAGAATGTTTTTGAATTCTATGTCCATCTAGTGGTTGCCTGCAAAGATCTACTTGGCTTTTTCTTTCTTCCTTTTCTTTCACACTTGATCAGTGAGATTCTGTTTGTGATGGGGGTTTTGCCCCCCTTGGTCTTTAATTCTTTCACAGGTGGTTTCAAAGTGTCTATCCTTAGCCACTGCTTTCTATAAACAAGCAGGAATTCATGAACCGCAGTTACTGATGGCTGTCCTCACCCAGCGATTCTCCCCTCACTTTGAAAATAGACTGTTTTGTGGACAGTAAAGTACAGTTCTTTTTCACAGATGAGATTAGAGGCTTGAGGGGAGGCTGCAGAGAGAGTTTTTTCTTTTTCTTTTTCTTTCTTTCTTTTTTTTTTTTCAAACTAGAGAGGCTTTGTGTTGTAACTCATTTTAGCAAATGCAAGAACTTTATTTACTTTACATTCAGTTGCACCTTTGGTTAAAGATGACATGGGACTAAGTAGAGGGCGCTGAGAATTTGCTGATTTCCTCATTAATTCCAGCATCTCCGGCACCCCAAGTAGAAGGTTAGGAGTTGAAGATCAGATGGTGACAGGAGCTAATGTGGTTACATATCCAAGGGACCAAATTATATCAATTCTACCTAAGAATTTTGATGTACCGTAGGGGTTGAGATATCTATCTTATCACCTCCTCCCTGCTAGAGGCTGAGAACTCTCTCCCCAGGTTTCAATTCCTTTGATTTGAGGTTTTAGGAATGGATTCAATCTCTTATCTGTAGCAGCTTTGGTCTTTTCAATTTTCAAATGGATCATGAAAATTGGAGGGGGGGTAGGTTGATGGATTATACTGCTCTGAATTCTGTGAGGAAAAAAATAATAGAGGCCAAGTGTTATCACTTGGTCCCTAACACACCCACAGTGTGAGGGCACGTGTGTGTCTCGGGCCACCTTGGCCTCTAGGAAACTGGGGAACACACAGTGAATTAAAGTCACTGCCTTTGTTCCAGCCCAAATTCAAGCAACAAATATTTTTAATGTTTTAAAATACTTTTTCCCTTTATGAATGTAAAATATTTTATTAGAATCAATGTAAAAAAAAACATATTGTGTTCGTGCAGCATTGTTAGTAATAGCAAAAAACTGCAATTAAACCGCCTAACTGTGCATCAGTGGGCAACTGGCCAAATAAACTATAGCATCTCCATTCAAAGAATGATATGTAATAATTAAACAGAGCGGAACTGGAAAAGTGTGACATGAAGACATGTCTAAGAAATAGTGTCAATTGAAAATAAAAGTTGAAAAATGTTATATATAAAGCAATCCTATATAATTTTAGTGGGTTCAGATATATATATCCGGGACTGAGGGAGGTGATCTAAGGGGATTTTAACTTTGTGTGAAATGTTTTATTCTTTTCCATGGAGAATATATTTTTATCATTCTTATGTAATTAAAAGTAAATTTTAAATGATGTTTAAAACCAAATAGAAGATGACTAAAAAGAAAAGAAAATCACCCGTAATCTACCACCCAGCCTTCTGGACAGTGTTTTGTATATACACTTTCCTAAAAAAAAAAATGTATTGCGCTAAAATATATATAACAAAATTTACCGTCTTAACAATGTTAAGTTCAGTGGCGTTAAACACATTTGCGCTGCTGTGCAGCCATCCCCACTATCCTCCACAGAACTTTTTCATCTTCCCAAACTGACTCTCTGAGCCCGTTATACAGCAACCCCCCTCCTCCCCTGGGCCCCAGCCCTGGGAACCACCATCCTACTGTCTGTCTCTACGAATTTGACTGCTCTAGGTCCCCCATACCAGTGGAATCATACATTTGTCCTCTTGTGTCTGGCTTATTCCACTTCGCATAAATGTCTTTAGGGTTCATCTACGTTGCAGCACGCATCAGAATTTCACTCCTTATAAAGGGTGAATTAATACTTGATTGTACGTATAGACCCCCATTTCGTTCATCCATTCATCCATCGATGGACATTTGGGTTGTTCTCACCTTCAGGCTCTTGTGAAAGTGCTGAGATGGACACTGGTGCACAACACACATACCTGTGTGAGTTCCTGCTTTCGTTCTTCACGGATAGACCCAGACGTGGAAGTGTTGTTTCAAATGGTTACTCTGTGTTTAAGTTTTTGAGAGCCCACCATACCGTTTGCCACAGTGGCTGCACCATTTTACATTCCCACCAGCAATGTACAACGGTTCCAGTTTCCCCATGTCCAAACCAACACTTGTTTTCAGGGTTTTACCTATATAGTAGCCACTTTAAAGTTGTAAAGTGGCTATATCCTTTTAAAAATTAAAAATTTGCCTCAAATCTAGCTTGATATAACCTTGATATTTTCTACACCATTAAACATTCTTCGATGTCATTTAAATGGCTGCATTGCATTCCACTGAATAAGATGTACCATAATATATTCAACCAATTCCCTATTACTGTAGCATTAGAAACAGGTGTCTCCAGTTTGGGGGCATTATAAAGAGTGCTGCATATTCATATACTTGACTTTGCTTTGAATTTGCTTATAAATTGCTAACAGTGATATTGCTGGGTCCTAGGGTATATTTTTAAAAAGCTTTGAAGATCAATATCCATTTTAAAATTCACTCAGAAAGAGGGATTGGAAGCAGAAAGAATCGCCACTGCAGCTACACACTTGAGACCCTGAGCAAACCACTACTTAATGAGTTGAGAAGTTCCCACACACAAGGTGAAGAGTGGGCATTGTCTGCCACCATTGATCGACATCAAAATCTTCAGGAAGAGTGTAGAAGCCTCTCATTGGAAGGGCTGATTCGGTATTGCTCAGGGCACTGACTCAGTCTGTGTGTGAGCACTTTCTTCACTGTAGTTCACGGGATCCAGGACCAACCCGAATCTCACTTTTTCTCATTACCGAAACCCGAAGCCATCTCTGAGGTAGAAATTGCCGAGGTACCCAAGATTAACAATCGAGAAAGTAAGTTTGAGATGAGGAATTACCCAAGAATGAATAACAAGGGGCTAGCTTTCTCCCTCCTGAACTGCCTAATGATTGGTTGGTATAGCCAATGCCCCCACAGAGCCTTGGACTTAGGAATCCTGGACAGAATTTATGTCCCTCCCTCCCTTCCTCAGAGACCTTGGCCACCCATAGGCTTCATGGCCAATATTCTGGTTTCCCCCTACGTCTCACTGTTCTTATTGCCTCAGCATGAAAATTTCCATTCCACTCATACTGACCTATTTTTAGTATTTCAAACAAGCAACACATCCTATGGAAAGGCTCTTGGGCTAGGCATCAGAAAATCTGGATTTGAACTCTGGCTCTGTTATTTCTTTATTAGGTGGCCTTGGGCAAAAATACTTCATCTTGCTGATACTCAGTTTCTTCATCTGTAAAACAGAGATGACCAGGGCTGATCTGCTGTACTATTATGTATATGTTAAGTCAAACAACAGCACGTGAAAGGAGTTAGCACAGTGCGGAGTTTGTAGTGAGTGTCCGCCAGGTGACCCGTCTGATAGGTGACGTGAATGTCTCATTTATCCTGGCCTCTAAGCCTTTGCTCCAACCTGCTCTCTTTCTGAAAGAGTGAGTCCTCTTTCATCTGAATCTTACCCCTCCACCAACGCAAACTCATGTTTTAGCCTCCTTGAAAGTCCTTCCACAAAAATGTTAGCACTCACTGACTAGACTATTTACTTACTACCTGTATTGTAGTATGTCTATACTGCCTGATGTAAGTCTTATGTTTTACCATGTATTTGTCCTCTCCGGGTAGCCTGTCAAAGGACAGGAGCCATGCCTACTAACTGTCCTCCCCACCCCACTTCCCCCGCTCTGTAGCAAGAATGATTTACACATAGTAGATGGTCAATAAATATTGGTCAACTGACCTTTTCATTCTCCCCACGCTTCATGATCTGCTTGTATCCTTCTCAAAGAACTCTCCCCCAGGGCGGCTTTCAGGGAGTGTTTGTACCAATTTTGCCCCAACAATAATCATAATTAACATGTAGCACGTCCCTGCTTACAGTGATTGCCTATGTGGGCAACAGACGGGATATTGTTGCTATTGTCATCCCTTTTTCTCAGAGACTCAGAGAGGGTAAGTGATTTGTCACGAAGCCGGTGTGTGGCAGAATGGAAAATTGAATTCAGATCTACTGATTGCAAAGCTCCTGCTCTTGGCTTCACATAATAAAAGGTCCCTCCCTGTTTAACTGTTCATGGACATTTGTCCCTCTCTGAAGTAATATGATCATTGACTTTTAGATCCTTGTTTAAGAAGACAGTGGTGGTGTTTTGGGGTACATTAACCACCTAAAGAAATTTCTTTAGTGTTTGCGGAGGCATGAAAGAAATGTACACAATACGCCAGCTCTCGGGGAAATGTTCCAGGTGAGAACCTTGTGTAAATTATTTCCTTGAGGCCCGGAATGAAAGCTGGGAAGGTGAGAAGGTGTCTTTTCCCTTACACCTAATTAATTACGACTCAGAGCAGCCCTCTTAGAAACGGTGCCCCTGCCGCCCTTGTAACGTCCTGGGGAACCTGCCCCCACTGCTTCTGCTCCAAGGCCTTGGCTCTGGCTTCCAGGACTTCTCACCCTGCAGTCGCCCTTCCTGAACTGGGGCCCCTCCAGCAAAGGGCACAACTCTTTAACTACAGCTTAAGGGAGTCATAGGTGGTCCTAATTTGAGGAGATTCTAAGGGTTGTCCTATTACTACCCAGCATGTCTCCCCAGCTACACATTTAACTCTCTGACAGCTCAGGAGACATCCTTCAGATTTAGGGAAGGCGGGAGTCCTCAGAGAGTTCACTGGCAACCCAAAGCAGAACATCTCTCAGCGACCTCAGTCACTGAGTAAGCAACAGCCTTTCTGTCCAGAGTGTCAGTCTACCTGTTGTCCCAGTAAAACTCCCAAGAAGCTACATGAACTTTGACTTAGCTGTTGCCCTAAATTCTATTTATAACAGTTGCGTGAGTTCATTTCTGCCCTGCTCTGTTGGACGCTTGGGCACTAAAGTCAACTTCGCTGAGTTGCTTCCAGATTTGTTCAATATACATTTATTGAGAACTACTTCCCAGGTGCCTGTAGGCACCGGCGAGAAAAAAGTGGGGTCTGAAATCTTCTCCTTTTTTCTCAGCCCATTTTCCATTGAAAGCCTTACTTTCTCACAACCAGCAAGCCTCATATCAGCAACAACCTTCAAGTTGCATAGGACCGTTCCTATTTTCTTATAGTTTTCAGAAACAAACATTAGCATAAATATTAATACAACAATGACTTAATTATATTGTAATTACTCTGGGCCAAAAACGGGAGTTTGATCTCAATGCACACGCTATTTTGGTAGAAAGTTGCATCTAACCTCAGGTATAACATGCCTTCCATCTTTACTCACATCACTTGGTGAAGCCCTCTCTTCCCTTTTTATGATGTTGTTTTTACCACAAATTTTCCCACACCCATCATCCTGTTTCAAACACTAAGAGTTCAAACTTGACTCCTCCAAAGATCTTAACCTTGAGACTTAAACATTTTCTCCTTATTTCTCAACAGTAACCACTCTTCTCTAGCTGCTCTTTAGCATAACGTCAACTCAAATGAAATAAACAAATGTTCACAGAGTGGGGAAGGAGGGAAAGATGGGGATGGGACAGCTGTGATTACTGACCCATCCTGCCCCAGCTTTTCCTCACTAAGAGTATCTTTGGGGACAAGCTCAAAATGGCAATGAAAAAGACAAAAGTCAAGTTTCCTATGTGCCCCTAAAGATCAGCAATGAACTACTGGGACTTGAATTTTTATTAAAGATTTTATTTCTTTACTTTTAGAGAGAAGGTAAGGGAGGAAGAGAGGGAGAAAACATCAGCGTGTGATTACCTCTCAGACACCCCCTACTGGGGACCTGGCCTGCAACGCAGGCATGTGCCCTGACTAGGAGTTGAACCAGCAACCCTTCGGTTTTCAGGCCAGCACTCAATTCATTTAGTTGCACCAGCCAGGGTGGGACTAGAATTTTTTAAAGTATATTTTATGGATTATGCTATTACAGTTGTCCCATTTTTTTCTACCCTTAATCTCCTCCACCCTACACCCCCCTCCCACCAACATTCCCTCTCCTTAGTTCATGTCCATGGGTCATACATATAAGTTCTTTGACTTCTCCATTTCCTATACTATTCTTAACCTTACCCTGTCTATTTTGCACCTACCATTTATGCTTTTTATTCCCTGTACCTTTTCCACCATTCTCTCCTCTCCCCCTCCCCACTGATAACCCTCCATGTGATCTCCATTTCTGTGATTCTATTCCTGTTCTATTGTTTGCTTTGTTTGTTTTTGCTTTTGTTTTTTTTAGGTTCAGTTGTTGATAGTTGTGAGTTTGTTGTCCTTTTACTGTTCATATTTTTGATCACCTTCTTTTTCATAGATAAGTCCCTTTAACATTCCATAGAATAAGGGCTTGGTGATGATGAACTCCTTTAACTTTACCTTATCTGAGAAGCACTTTATCTGCCCTTCCATTCTAAATCCTACATTCTAAATGTGAGATTACTCTATCCAGCAAAGCTCTGTGTAGGTCGTTGACCTAGTGTGTAGGTCCTTGAATACTTCCTTCCAGCCCCTTCTTGCCTGCAAGGTTTCTTTTGAGAAATCACTTGACAGTCTTATGGGAACTCCTTAGTAGGTAACGGTCTCTTTTTCTCTCGCTGCTTATAAGATTCTCTCCTTATCTTTAATCTTGGGGAATGTAATTATGATGTGCCTTTGTGTGTGCTTTATGTTTCTTTAACTACTTGGTTGTCGGATTTCAATACAGTTCAATTTTTCTGGAAGTTATGGTTATTTTGTGTTTTTAAATTTGTTGTTGTCCTTCTTTTGGTTGTGTGAGGCAAAGTGTATCTACCTATGCCTCCATCTTGGCCAGAAGTCCTGGATCTTAAATTTAAAAAAACAGTACCATTTACACTAAGACTTCCAGTCAAGATGGCGGCATAGGTAAACATGGCTTACCTCCTCACACAACCACATCAATATTACAACTAAAATATAGAACAACCATCATTCAGAACCATCAGAAATTGAGATGAATGGAAGCCTGACAACTACAGAATTAAAGAACCCATATGCATCCAGACTTATAGGAGAGGCGCAGACACAGAACAGGCTGGCCCCACATCCACGTGTGGAAGATAAAAATTCCACACGTGTGGTAGATAAAAATTTTGGATGGATATGTTGGGAGTGAGGAACCCTAGCCCCACAGCAGGACCCCCAGCCCAGGGTTCCAGTGCCAGGAAGATAAGTCCCCATCATTTATGTCTACAAAAGCCAGTGGGGATTGAGTTGGTAGAAGAAACTTCTGGAGCCCCAAGCAGTTCCCCTTAAAGAACCCACACATGGACTCACCTACTCAAACTCACTCCCTCTGAGCTGCTACTGGGGTAGCAGCTTGAAAGGTACAAGTGGCATACAGGGAGTGACTGAAGTGTCTGGTATCAAGGTGGGAGCTGGGGCACAGCTTCCTCCCAGACAGAAAGGTGGGAAGAAGCCATTGTTCCTTTTATGAACCCTTCCCCCACAGAGCCACAGAGCCAGCAGGTGGGTGCCATATCTGAGACTCCATCAACCAGGCTAACACTATTTGACCTGCCCAAAAGATCTCCTGAGGTCCACCCAACTTACAGGGCCCACCTAACTGTTAACAGTGGGTTTTCCATATGAATGGCTAGTCTTGGATCATGCTTTACAATATTCTAAATCCTCTCAAACAAGCAACAACTGGCCTCAGTAAGCTCCCAGCCCTCTTACCTCTTATTAAGTGGCCCCAGGACCAGCACTAGTAGCAGCCAGCCTAGATTCACAGCTTTCCTTTGCCTGGGAATCTCCAAGCCCAGCACAAGTAGCAGCCATCTCAAATTGCTATATATCTCAGGCAGGATAGTCCCAGGCACAACACAGGAGGGGACTGACCTTGGCCTGCACCACCTGGAAACCCCAGGGCCAGTGCACCCAATGAACAGCTACAGACCATGTTGGAGCACCACCACCCTGTTCTGCACAGCTGATCCTCCATGAAGGGTGGAGGTTGGTGGTAAGTGGTGATAGCCAATCCTTAAAGGTGACTGGCCTAGGTAAATCACTCCCATTGATCTGCCAAGAGCAGTCAAGTCTCAATTACAAGAAAAGGTTGTACTCAGCCCGCAAGAAGGATGCACCTTGAGTACCCAGCTTGGGCAACAGGGGAGGCTGTGCCATTGAATCCTACAGGATACCTACTATACTAGGCCACACTACCAAGACACCAAGTCAATGCAACACTACCTAATACATAGAAACAAACACAGGGAGGCTGCCAAAATGAGAAGACAAAGAAACACAGCCCAGGTGAAAGAACCAAACAAAAACTCCAGAAAAAGAGCTAAAGGAAATGGAGATAAGCAATCTGTCAGATGCAGAGTTCAAAACACTGGTTATAAGGATGCTCAGTGAACTTAGTGAGGACCTCAACAGCATAAAATAGATCCAATCAGAAACAAAAGATTCACTAATTGAAATAAAGAACAATTTATGGGGAAACAACAGTAGAATGGATGAAGCTGAGAATGAAATCAATGATTTAGAACATAAGGAAGCAAAAAACAATCAATTAGAACAAAAAAAATAAAAAAAATTAAAAATGAAGGTATCGAAAGCAGCCTCTGGAACAACTTCAAATGTTCCAATATTTGCATCATAGGTGTGCCAGAAGGAGAAGAGGAAGAGCAAGAAATTAGAAATCTATTTCAAAAAATAATGAAAGAAAACTTCCCTAATTTGGTGAAGGAAATAGACATGTAAGTCCAGGAAGCACAGAGAGTCCCAAACGAGATGTATCCAAAGAGGCCCACTCCAAGACAGATCATAATTAAAAGGCCAAAGTTTGAAGATAAAGAAAGAATCTTTTTTTTTTTTTTTTTTTTTTTTTATCTTTAGAGGGGAAGGGTAGGAGAGAGGGAGAAGGAGAGAAATATCAATGTATGGTTGCCTCTTATGTGTCCCATGCTGGGAACTGGCCTGCAACCCAGGCATGTGCCCTGACTGGGAATCAAACCGCGATCCTTTGGTTCACAGGCCCGCGCTCAATCCACTGAGCTACACCAGCCAGGGCAGATAAAGAAAGAATCTTAAAGGCAGCAAGAGAAAAGCAGTTAGTTACCTACAGGGGAGTGCCCATAAGACTGTCAGTTGATTTCTCAAAAGAAACTTTTCAGCCTAGGAGGGGTGGGCAACAAATATTCAAAGTGATGAAAAACAGGGACCTACAATCAAGATTGCTCTACCCAGCAAAGCTATCATTTAGAATCTAAGGGCAGATAAAGAGCTTCCCAGACAAGAAAAAACTAAAGGAGTTCATCATCACCAATCTATTATTATATGAAATGTTAAAGGGACTTATTTAAGAAAAAAAGAAGATCAAAACTATGAACAATAGCCCTGGCTGATGTGGCTTAGTAGATTGACCACTGGCATGTGATCCAAAAGATTGCTGGATGGATTTCCTGGGTTGTGGGCCGGGTCCCCAACTGGGCACATGTGAGAGGCAACCAAGAGGCAACAAGGTGTCTCTTACACCCTGATGTTTCTCTCCCTCTCTCCCTCCCTTCCCCTTTTTCTAAAAGTAAGTAAATAAAATCTTTAAAAAGGACTATGAACATTAAAATGGCAATAAATATATATCTATCAATAATGAATCTAAAAAATAAACTAAGCAAATAAGAACAGAGACAGAATCATAGATATGGAGAGTATTTTGACAGTTGCCAGATGGGAGGGGATTATGGGGTAATGAGTGAGAAGGTGAGGGAATTAAGAAGCGCAGATGAGTAGTTACAGAATAGCCATGGGGACGTAAAGTACAGTAGAGGAAATGAAGTAGCCAAAGGACTTATATGCATGACCCATGGATGTGAACAATGGTGGGGGAAATTGCCTGAGGGAGTAGACGGTGCTGGGTGGAGGGGGGCAAAGGGGGAAAATCAGGACAACTGTAATAGCATAATCAATAAAATATAATTTTTTAAAAATGTATTGCTTATCTTGACCACAGGATATACATCCATACCTACACATGACAGTTGCTTATACTTAATGTGGCCTAAGCACTTGTATTTTTTATTTTATTCAACTTGACTTCACTGAAAAATGTTTAGTTCTGATCCATTTTGTTGATTTCCTGACCAACTAAAGTCTGAACAACCTCAGCCTGAGTGACTTGCTCAAGGTCACCTAGCTAACATGGTGGCAGAATCAGGAGAGTAACCCAGTACCCTCCCACCTGCTACACTCTGGAGGGGTTCTGGCCCTAAGGCAAAACTATCACAAAAGTCTTGTGTCCATTTTGATAACCAAAGAACAAATTTGTCCTTCTACCTTTCAACCAGAATTAAGAGAATGCTAATCTCACCATCTGCAGGCATTTCAATGTGGTTTGTCCAGATACCTTGGCTCTCTGCGATGCAGCTGTCCAGAAGGTTCTTCCTAGAAGCTCTACAGAGAAAGATTTAGCCCTAATGGGTGGCACACCCAGACTTGCTGGAATTCTCATCCGAATTACACCAAACGTGAACATAGGGACAAAGGCCCGTGGCATATTAAATGATTTACTGGGGTCAAAGATCAAGTCAATGGCAGACCTAAAGTTAGCCTGCCCCACATCCTCAGAGTCTGCTTGGCTAAGACACAAGGAAGCCTCAGCTAGGCAGGGCCCTCAGCCTCCACCTGGCCAGCCGTCAGCCAGTTAATCTACAATAGCACCTTCTTTTCCTACCAGAGGGAGCTTTGCCTTGAACCCCTGCAAGTCATGCCTTCTTGGAATCTAGATTTCTCGGCTTCAGATTCTAGTTTAGCTGGCGTTGGATGCAGAAGGCTAGAGAAAGCTGAAACTTGTTTATTTGTTCTTTTATTCCTGGATTTATAATTTGACCTAATATACTGTATGTCTGTACATGTGTTGATCTCAAAAAATGTTTGAGCTCGCCTGCTTCTCAGGCCGTGTTGGCAGGCAGCTGTTAAAGCCATCAGCAATGTTTGCTTCCAGTTACAAAAGAAAACATTCTCTATTTGGGGCTATGTTGTTGTTTTTTTTTTCTTTCCTGATTTAAAAGGGGAAATATGTTTCCCAGTAGAGATTCGGGGCTACCCCCAACCCCTTCTAGGGCTAAGAATGACTAAGAAATCTTGTGGCACACCTGGTTCATCATCTTTCTAATATTTGTGCTTTTTTCTCTCCCTGTGGAAATATTCCTAGGGGATTTGGTTTGAAATTATTTGAGCAACTGGGCAGGTTTCTCTCCCTTCCCTGGGGACACCAGTTTATGGTTCAACATTTCTCTCAAACTCTAGTGTGTTTTTAGCTATGAAAAAAAAATAAAAGAGTCAGGTCCTGTCCCATTATCAGGTGCACTGACGAAATAACCGCTGATGGGACCGAGAATACATGAGTAATTCTAACCTCTGCCCAGAACCTTTGAAGGAATGCATAAACCCTGACCTTGCTTTGGTTCTTTGGAGAGACCATCTGGGGAAAACTTCATTTCTCAAAATATATATGAAATTGAGAGTTCCTCTGGCTGGAAAATAGGAAAAACCAGATGGCAAATGTGGGGTTCCCATATGCAAATATTTGTTGCAGGGAAAATGATTTAAACGTAATAAAGGCTCTCTTGAAGGACTGACCTGTACTTAGACCAAGAGCTTGGAGGGAGTGGGAGGCGAAGAAGAGTGGAGAACAGAGACACCAGACAATACCTGGGAAACAGGACACGAGGCAGTAAGACTTGCGGGGGGTCGGAGGAGCCTTTGGACGTCCAGACCAAAGTTCAGCAACCTGCTGGGAGCAAGAGAGGCAGGAAGGTCTGAAAATGAGGAAGGGAAGCCTGCAGAGAAAATGTGGCTGCCGAAATAAAAGCGGCTTAGAGAAAAAGAAAAAGGCTTGATAAATAGGACCTCAGAGGGTCCCCGGATGGGTAGAATCACTGAAAGGACAGCTGCGACTCCAAATGGAAGACGAGGTCCGAGTCACTCCCTGAAGGTCTTGGTAACCTCAGGATTTCTGACTGAAGGGCACGGTCAAGTTGAAACTGCTAATCACCTAGCTAATGTGCTAGTTACTCGAATGAACCACATAACACTAATAAAGAAGACTTTTAAATTATATCTTTTTAAAATTTTAGATTCCAGTAGTTCATTCCTGGTGTAGGGGAAAGCAACCGACTTCTGTATACTACCTTCTAACATGGAATCTGTCTCCATTTATTTAGATTCCTTGTATTTCCACCACCACTTTTCTACATATAGATCCTGTACGCATTTTGTTAGATTTATACAAAGTATTTGGGGTTTTGATGCTATTGTAAGTATTTGGGTTTGTGTGTATGTGTATGCTATTGTAAATGGTAGTTTTTCTTTTTTTATTTATTTTTTAAATTATATTTTATTGATTATGCTATTTTAGTTGTCCCATATTTCCCCCTCCACCCAGCACCCCCCACTCCCTCAGACAATTCCTCCCACCATTGTTCATGTCCATGGGTCATGTGTATAAGTTCTTTGGCTACTCTATTTCCTCTACTGGACTTTACATCCCCATGGCTATTCTGTAACTACCTATTTCTACTTCTTTTTAAAAATATATATTTTATTGGTTATGCTATTATAGTTGTCCCAATTTTTCTCCCTTTGCCCCCCTCTGCCTGGTACGCACACTCCCTCCAGCAATCCCCCCCTTAGTTCATGTCCATGGGTCATGCATGTAAATTCTTTGGCTTCTCCATTTCCTATACTGTTCTTAACATCCCCCTGTCTATTTTGTACCTACCAATTATGATCCTTATTCCCTGCACCATTTTCTCTCCCAGCTGATAACCCTCCAAATGATCTTCATAGCTATGATTCTGTTCCTGTTCTGGTTGTTTGCTTGTTTTGTTTATTTAGATTCGGTTGATAGTTGTGAATTTGTTGCCTTTTTGATGTTCATAGTTCTGATCTTCTTTTTCTTAGGTCAGTCTGTTTAACATTTCATATAATAAGGGCTTGGTGATGGTGAGCTCCTTTAGCTTTACTTTGTCTGGGAAGCACTTTATCTGCCCTTCCATTCTAAATAATAGCTTTGCTGGATATAGTAATCTTGATTGTATGTCCTTGCTTTTCATCACTTTGAATACCTCTTGCCAGTCCCTTCTTGCCTGCAAAGTTTCTTTTGAGAAATCAACTGACAGTCTTATGGGAACTCCTTTGTAGGTAACTGTCTCCTTTTCTCTTGCTGCTTTTAAGATTCTCTCTTTATTTTTAATCTTTGGCATTTTAATTATGATGTGTCTTGGTGTGGTCTTCTTTGGGTCCAACTTGTATGGGACTCTCTGTGCTTCCTGGACTTGCATGTCTATTTCCTTAATCAAATTAGGGAAGTTTTCCTTCATTATTTTTTTTCAAATAAGTTTTCAACTTCTTGTTCTTCCTCTTCTCCTTCTGGCATCCCTATGATTTGGGTGTTGGTACATTTGGAGATGTCCTGGAGATTCCTTACACTATTCTCATTTTTTAAATTATTTTTTTCTTCTTGCTGTTCTGTTGAAAGCTTGTTTCTTTCTTATGTTCCAAATCGTTGATTCGAATCCTGGCTTACTCCCCCACCCCACCACTGTTGGTCCCCTGTAGATTTTTCTTTATTTCACTTAGTGTAACCTTCATTTCTGGTTGGTTTTTTTTTTTTTTTAAGATTTTTTTTATTTGTCTTTAGAGGGGTAGGGGAGAGGGAGAGGGAGAGAAATACCAATGTACAGTTGCCTCTTGTGTGTCCCCTGCTGGGAATTGGCCGGCAACCCAGGCATGTGCCCTGACTGGGAATCGAACCGAGATCCTCTGGTTCGCAGGCCCGCACTCAATCCACTGACCTACACTAGCCAGGGCTGGTTGTTTTTTTTTTAATGTTGTTCCATACTCAGTGAGTTGTTTGAGCATCCTGATCAGCAGTGTTTTGAACTCTGCATCTGATAGGTTGGTTATCTCTGTTTCATTTAGTTCTTTTTCTGGGGTTTTGTTCTGTTCTTTCATTTGGGCCATATTTCTTTGTCTCCTTAATTTGGCAGCCTCCCTGTGCTTGTTGCTGTGTATTAGGTAGAGCTGCTTTGACTCCCTGTAGCATGGCCTATTGGAGAAAAGGCATCTATAAATTGTGTGAGGAGGAGCCTTAAGTAATCACCGGGGCAGGGCAACCCACTTCACCACTTTATGGTTCTGAGTGGGGAGAGGGCTCAGAGAGGGGACAATGCCGCTGCCTGACTTCTGGAGATTTGCACAGCACTTGCTCTGTTTCCAGTTACTTAACTTACTCCCCATACATGACCAACACTCTTCCAGAGTTACCCTGGTACTGAATCCCAAAGGGATGGGTTTCTATATGTTCTAAGTCTATGCGGGCCCTTTAAGGGGAGTATCCTGAAAATCTGGCAGTTTCTTCTGTCACTCCAACCCCCAGTGGTTTTTACAGCTAGAAGTTATGGTGATTTCTCTTCCTAGTGCTGGAACCCTAGGCTGTGCCATCTGGCCTGGGGCTGCAATCACTTGCTCCTGAGGTATCCCTCCCAACTTTTATCCACCACACAGGAATGTGTGACTGTGCATTCCACCGCCTCTGTCTCTCTGCACCTCTCTGCCCATCTCTACTCCTCCTACCCATCTGCATAGATGTGGCTTCTTTAAATCCTTGGTTGTTGGACTTCCATAAGCTTGATTTTCTGGTGGTTCTGGGTGTTATATTTGTTTTAGGGTCTGCTTATAATTCTTTCTGTGGTTGGATGAGGAGGCGAAGTGTGTTTACCTATGCCTCCATCTTGACCAGAAGTCTAAGGATCCTATTTGACCCTATCCTGAGCACCGCAGTGTGTCGGCATAATGGCACGTAACATACACAGGCATAACGAGGCCTGTCCTCATGGAGCCGCAGCTAGAGGGGGAGCCAGTCGTAAAAGAACTACATAATCATTGAGCTAGCTCTGTGATCAGGGCTACAGGAGACTTACGAGTGTGAGGAGAGTGTGTTAACACTAGTTCCTAACATGGGCTGTGAGATCAGGCCAGCATCCCTAAGGAAGTAGCACAGAAGGAAGCAGAAAGAACAGAAAGTGTGAGAAGACTCTGAAGAAGCGGTAACAGTGTCAGTCAAAAGAGATGACAGTGGAAACACTTCCTAAAATGTAGAGCATTATTCCAATGTGGTGTGTTTTATTGCAAACCATGATTATAAACATGCATTAAAGATGAGCTTGGTCTGCGCCACACATTCGTTGAGTGACAAGATGAGCACTGCACAGTGCCCGGTAATGCTCTAGGTCCTGGGGATACAGCGACAAATAAGATAGACCCAATGCCTGGGGAAGTTTCCCTTTCAGAGACAGAGACAGACAATAAATACATAAAACTGTCATTTCTGAGCGGTAAAGTGGGGCAGAGGCACAGAGAATAATGGAGGTAGGGGAAGTTTTTAGACAGGAAGGCAAGGCTCTCTAAGAGGGTGATAACCAGATCTGAATAAAATGAAGTTTGCCCCTTTTTGGTGATGTGACCTTGGATACATCACTAATATGTCAAGACTTGGTTTCCTGATCAGTTAAATGAGGACACTTATACCCATCTCACAGGACTTTGCTGAGAACTGAATGAGATAAGGAACACAAGACCTCCAGCGCAGTGCTAGCATGAGTAGGCACTTAACAAGTGCCAAATCACTACAAGTCTGCTGATCTGTTACTCAAAATACTAGGAACAGTATGTTGGGAAATAGGAGAACAATAAAAAGGAGAAAGTAGGCCTCCTCTTTGCAGACCAGGCTGGACAAATCCCTGCAAAGGAGTCATTATGGGTCTTCAGCTCTGTGTCAGTTGGGTCCTCTGGGAGCAGACATTGCGACAGAGAAAGGTGTGCAGTTTGGGGTGTATGGGTGAGAAGAGGGGGTAATGCCTGGAAAAGACAAAAATGGGAAGAAACAGAACTGGGCAGGAAGAGGCTTTGGAAGAAAGACTGCTGGTTGAAGGAGTTCCACGCTGGCAGAAATGGCCAGGCCCTAGTATCCCCGACATGCTCAATCATTAGCAAGGGCTGCCTGTGACTAACAGGACTTGACTTGAAAGGGCATCCATGTGGCAAGTTCTTCCTTGAAGGGAGATCTGAGCAGTACACCCGCACAGCTGCCATGAACTCCCAGGCTTGCACGGGGAATCCTGTAGACATTTTGTTGTCCAAGCCACAGTGCTTTCTTGGGAGAAGAAATGTGCTTTCTGACTGGAGGAAGGCTGTAGAAAGAAAAAGCACTCAGAGGGCCAAAGGATCCCAGCTCTGACTTTATGATATTCTGTACCTGTTAGGGGGTCTTCAGTCACAAGTTATAGAAAGTCCAACTCCAAGTGGCTTGAACAATAAATAGATATAATCTCATCATAAAAAGTCTTCGGGAAGGAGGGCCCCAGGGTTGTTTAGAACTCTGTGATGTCATCATTGTGTCATCACTTTAAACAAAACAGTTTTTGGCCCTGACATCCTCAGCATGTCAGCATTGTCTCCATTAGCGCCCTTCACGGGTCTGAGATTACTGCTGTAGTTCTCGGCATCTCATGTGGACCGGACAAGATCTAGCAGAAGAACACAGCCCCTGTCCTCCTGTGCGTCTCTTTTCATCGTAAGGACCCTTTTCTTAGAAACCCCCTAGCAGATTTACTCTCATATCTCATTGGTCAGCATCTCCCCTCATACTCCTCTGCGTACCAGTCACCAGTTAGACCAAGGGGATGGTCATGATTGGTGGTGGGCCTACACCCCCAGGTGATGAAGCTCCCTTCACTTTTATTTTTAATATGCGACTTTACGTACACACACAGGGTGGGGCAAAAGTAGGTTTGCAGTTGTTCAGATGGAAAAATAATACAACAGTTAATAAGTAATAATACAAGAGAAAACTCTGCTTTGCATACTCACCCTGTAGTGTACACACACCCATGTCACACATATACAGACATACGTACATCGGCTGTATTGAAATAAAAGTCCCATACCAATATTTGACTTTTTCTGAATGAAAAATTTTTGTTGATTATTAACTTCTTTTAAATTGTAGAATATACACAACATAAAATTTCCCATTTTAACCATTGTCAAACGTATAGTTCAATAGTCTTCAGTGCATTCGCATCATTGTGGCAGCATCACCGCCATGCACCCCCAGAACTCCTCTCCCCTTGCCACACTGTGATTCTGTGCCCACCGACCAACAACTCCCCATTCTTCTTTCTCCTGGTCTATTCTGCTTCTATGGAGCTGAGTATTCCAGATACTTCATGTAAGTGCAGGGTTTGTTCTTCTGTGGCTGGCTTATTTCACTTAGCATAATATCCTCAAGGTTCATCCATGCTGTAGCATGTATCAGAATTTCCTTCCTTTTTAAGCTGAGTAATATCCTCTTATGTGCACACGCACGCCACGTTTTGTTTACCCGTTCACCCATCAATGGACACTTGGGTTGCTTCTCATTCGGCTACTGCTGTGACGAACACAGGTGTACAAGTGCCTCACTGAGACCTGGGTTTTGATTCCTTTGGGCACAAACCCAGAAGTGGAATTGCTAGATCAACCGGTAAGTGTATTTTTTATTTCTTGAGGAACTGCCATACTGTTTCCCACAGTGGCTGCACCATTCACATCCCCACCAACAGTGCACCAGGGTTCCAGTTTCTCCACATCAGCCAGCACGTGGTATTTTCTTGTTTCAGTTTTTGGGGGGTTTTAAAAATATAGTAGCCATCCTAATGGCTGTGAGGTACTACCCCATTGTGGGTTTGATTGGCTTTTTCCTAATTAATTAATAATAATTATTATTATTATAATTAGTTGAACACCTTTCATGAGCATCTCATTGGCAATTTATATATCTTCTTCAGATAAATATCTATTTCCCAAAAGTCCTTTGCCCAGTTTTTAACTGGGTTGTTTGCTTTCTGTTATTGTTGAGTTGCGGAAGCTCTTTATAGTTTTTATATATTAACTCTTCATCAAATATATAATTTATAATTTATAAGTATTTACCAGTATTTGACTTCTTTAAAAGTTAAAAGCTCAGGCCGTGGAGCCTAATGCTTAGATTCAAATCCCGGGAGTGCCATTTACTGGTGCGGAGGGGAAGGTAGACAATCACACAACACCCAGCGCCTGCCAGCAAGGAGGAAAGGGGCCGCAGCGGGCAAGTAAAACCCGCAGAGGCCATTCCATGGTGTCAAAGGCAGGTGGGTGTGGGTGGGGCTCACTTCAGCTTCCAAATCAAGAGCATACGTGTCAGGTGTTGTCATCCTAGAGGACAGCACTTCCTTGAGTGCAGACTGTGCCAGGGCCACACCAAGTCCTTCACTTGCACTGTCTCATCTCATTTATTCATTCCGTAAGCATTCAATAAATGCCTAATATGAACCAGTCACTGGTGACCTGAACAACAAAACAGAAACAAGCAATCAGACGTGTGCCTGCTCTCAATGAGTTTACAGACTTCGATCGAAGAGTCGCACAACTTACAAGGATACTAAGACCTATAAAGGACAGGCCCATGGTCCTGTGGAGATTGGCCTGACCCAGCATGTCAGGGAAGACTGCTCTGAAAATGGAGAAAAGGGAGCTGAAGTTGAGGTAAGAAGAGATAGGGGTGAAGAGCTAGGATGTTCCAGACTCATCAGCCCCGTGAGGCGGTATAATCATTATCCCCGCTGGGAGGCAAGCTCTGTGGGCAGGCGGAGTGGCGTCCGTGTCTGACTGGTTTGCCAGTGTATCTCTGTTGCCCAGTACAGCGCCTGACACAAAATCGCTCTCAGTAAACATTGGTTAAATAAATTCATCCTCCTTCTATAGATGAGGAACTTGAATCTCAGGGAGGGTAAGTAACTTGACCACGGCCACAGTGCTAGCAAGTGGCAGAGCTGGGTTTGATGCCAGGCAGTAAGCTCTGCGGCTTGAGCTTTTAACTTTTTAAAAAGTCTTCCCTAACCCGATCATCCTAGGCCTATAGAATAAGTATTCTCTTCTTTGGCCTCCAAAAGCATTGATTTCAATTTGCTCATGAGGCCCAGGACACAGTGTACTGTAGTTGCTTCTCCATATGACTCTCCAGCCCTGACCCTCCTTCCCTCCAAGCAATAGTAAACTGTGAGCCATTTAAGAGACTGTATCTAAATATACACTTAGTGCAATACTTAAGAATGCAGGCTAAGAATTTGTACAGACCTGGGGTTGAAACCTGTTTCAGTCACTTACTAGTTGCATGATCTTAGGTTCTTTACTTAACCTTTCTAAGCCTCTGTTTCTTTATCTGTAAAATGGGGACAATAATAGAACCCACACCTCACAAGGCTGTTGCAAGGATTAACTGATATAATGCCTGGAAAGCTCTTAGGCTAGTACTCGACACAAAACAAGGACACAATAAAAGTTTTCAAATACTCTACACCAGAAAGAAATACAACCAATATCAGTGCCCGCCCGCCCCAATTGGAAGAAAGATTATGTGGTGCCTTTTTCTAGGGCAGGGATGGGCAGGCTTCAGCTACTGGGTTTTTCTTCATTCAAAATACACTATTGGCAACATCACTCTAAGCCGTGGTCTCTTGTGGAAGGAAGGGATTGGCCAGTAAAGGGGTGACTCAAGAGGGTCCCAGAATCAGCAAGTTACTTTCCCCTCCCCAACCCCGAAGGCTTCGTGCTGCTTCTACGCAGGCCTTGCCGGTCCTCCACCTCTTCCTCTCTTCTTTCCCATCCCTCCCTCCCCACTTCAAACCCTGGGAAAAAAAAATGAAGAAAAGCACACCAACCAAGAAGGCTTTTCACTTCATTGTGTTTTCCAGCTAGACCTGAACAGACGGCAATCAATGCAGCTCTCCCTCACCCCCACCTCCTCTCTTCTTCTCTCGTGTCCTCTTTGTTGTTGTTGTTTTTTTTCCCTCTCTTTTCCTCTCTCAGACTGTCTCCAGGCTTAGGAAAAGCAGTTACCTCCCAGCAGCGTGAAGGAGACAAGAAGCTTCAGTTGCCAGCAGCGAACACCCATGATTGTGAGAGGTCCCCTGGCCCTTGGCATTTAGAAAAGCCAAAAGTGGGGGATCCCGTTCAGATTCTCTGAGAAACACCTCACCTCGACCACTTCTGTCCCATCCCAGGCTCAGCTGCAACAAGTCACACAGAAAACCTGTCTCCTCCGGCCAAGGACCTTCTGAGGTCCACCCCATCCCCAGGCAAGGGATCCTCATTCCAAGTTTGAGGAGACCTGGACAGTTGGACTTGAAGTCGATGAGGATGAAGAAGAAAACACATCTTTTCCATTTTCAAAGCAGCCTAGTGGAATTTGGGGGCGTTTTCCAAGAAGGTAACTCCAAATTGGCAGGACTTTCAAAGCTACAAATTTCCATGTCCCCAGCCCTCACTAAAGAAAAATGTCCTGGTTAGGTTAGCAGGTTCGGGGTGTGCAAGTGAGAAATGTTTCACAAATAGTTAAACCGGAGCCATGAATCAAATTAGTCTAAACAAAACTCTCCCCCATTGCGTGCTGTGCTAGTTACCCTCCTTAATTCCTACCCCAAACATATATTCAAAAATAACCACTGTTTATCAAGCACCCAGTAAGTACCAGGAACTGAAGTATTTTATTTACTTATATTGACTCATTTTATCTTCACAACTATGCAACATAGGAATTTTTTATTGTTTCCCTTCAGAAGAACAGACTGGTTAAGTAATTTCTCCAGTCACGCAGTTAATAAGTGGCAGAACTAGAGTTTAAATCTCATCCCCAACACAATAACATGTACGAATCTCAAAATCACTCTGCAGAGTGAAAAAGCCAGACCAAAAAATAAAAGAGTCCTTACTGTAAGAATCCATTAAATAAAACTATAGAAAATGTGCCCTGACTGGTGTGGCTTAGTTGGTTGGAATTGTACTGCAAAGCAAAATGTTACCGGTTCGATTCCCTGGTCAGGGCACATGTCCGGGTTTCAGGTTTGGTCCCCCAGCTGGGGCGCGTGAAAGAGCCCACCGATGGATGTTTCTCCCTCCCAACCTATGTCTCTAAAAACTGTATAAATAAACTCTTTGAAAACACAAAGAAAATGCAGACTAATCTGTAGTGACAGAAAGCAAATCAGTGGTTGCCTGGGGGTGGGGAGGGACAACTTACAAACGGGCACAAGGAGTTTGGGGGGTTATTGAATGTTTGCAATGTTGATTGCAGTGATGTCTCCACAGCTGTACCCATGTGTGAAAACAGCCCGAATTGTACACGTGAAGTATGTGCGAGTTAGGATACTTCAATTATACTTCAATTGAGTTGGAAAAAAGTACCCCCCAAATCACATCCCTTAAATCCTTTCCACAGATGCATTTACCTTTGCTATAATAGTAGCATAGGGCTTAGCCTGACTGCTTTAGATTTTTTTAAAGATGTTATTTATTTATTTTTATAGAGAGAGGAGAAGGGAAGGAGAAAGAGAGGGAGAAAAACATCAGTGTGTGGTTGCCTCTCATACACTCCCCCACTGGGAACCACGCCTGCAACCTGACTGGGAATCGATCTGGCCACCCTTTGGTTCACAGCCCGCTCGCAATCCACTGAGCTAGACCAGCCAGGGCTGCTGTAGATTTTTATGCTGCTGTCTCTGAGTCCTGCTGAGGTGCAAGGACCTAGCTGTTCTCACTGGAAACTCCAGTTAGGCAGGACTGTGATTCTAGAAAATCTTTTGCACCACTCACAGCTGGGCCCAATAGAATGTCAATGTGCCGCTAATGATGACCTGAAGCAGCAGCTCTCAAACTTTTTGGTCTTAGGGTACTTTTACACTCCTGAAATATATTGGGATCTGTTTATCATATTAGGCATTAAAACTGAGAACTTTTAAAGGTAGTCAATTATTTTTAAGATAATAAATCTATTACATACATCATAAATAACACATTTTTATTAAAATAACTACATTTTCCCAGAAAATTAGGAAGATGAAAGGGTTATTTTGCATTTTTGCACAACTATCTAATTTCTGGCTTCATAAATGATGTGATTCTCATATTTGCTCCATCATTCAATCTGTCACAATGAATGAATTGAATGAAGCTTTCTGCCAAACTCCACAAAGTCCTACTTGTGAGAGAATGAAAGTAAAAAAGGCAAATAACATCTTAGTATTACTGTGAACATAGTTTGACCTTGCAGACCCCTGAAAGGACCTTGGGGACTCCCAGGGATTTCCAGGCCATCCTTCGAGAGTTGCCGATCTGAAGTGTTCAGAACCATAAACTATTTGTTTCAGTTCTTACGCTACCACTTCCATTATTTCACCTCTTCTGCCCAAGATCTTGTGAAATTCTGAGAGACAGAGGAAGAAACTGGGGCGCAGAGATACCAAACAGAAGGTCATCTGATAACTCTCATTCAATCATTTCTACGCCTGTGAGTCTGTGCGTGGGCTGTCTTTCTTTTAAATTTGAGAGAGCCAGAGCCTCTTGCAGATGCACGGGATGGGGAACTAATGCACAAAAACAGGGACATCACGGAGTTTCCTTGCGACTCCCTCACAGAAAGAGGAACAGCTGCCTCCTCTGAGGTCCTTCCTCTGTTCGCCCCATGGAGGGTGTCAAAAGAAAATCCTGCAGTCCTGAAGACCTTTCAGACAGGCCTTATGTCTCACTGGTTCCCTAAACAGGCTACAGCCAGCTCTACTCCACACCCTCAAACCAGATCGAAACTTCGCCCCCTGGCATGGGGCGGCCAGCATGGCAGGGGCTTCGGAGTCATTCGATCAAGGTGTGAATATTGTTTCCCCTCTTACTTAGAGGCTGTGTAATCTTGAGTAAATTACTGGACTTTTTTGAACTTCAGTTTCATCTGTAAAAGAGAAGTCATACATTTCTGAAAAAATTCTTGTGCAGATTCAAGGATATAATAATATATAGGGTGGGGCAAAAGCAGGCTTACAGTTGTTCAAATGGAAAATAATACAATAAGTAATAAAAGAATAAACTCCGTTGCACATACTCTACTCACAACTGTAAACCTACTTTTGTCCAACCCTGTACGTAAGAAACCCAGCAGAGTGCCTGGTATGTAACAGAGGCTCACTGTTAGTGACTGTTACCTTTTTACAGAAAAGCAAAGAGCAAAACGGAAATACCACAGCATCTAGCATCAGCTGGACCTGGGTTTGAATCCTAACACCACCAGCTTTGGGCTAATCATTTCATCCACCTTGTAGAATTGTTGTAAGGGCTGATTGAAACAATGTCTGTAAATTGTCTGGCATCTACCCCATGCCCGGCTGTCACTGCTGTTATTATGCATTTGCAGCTGTAGCTACAGTCTCTTTGTGATCTAGCTCTCTGGATCCCTGGAGACAGGTTAGGATGGCTGGCTCTCAGTCAGGCCTGATAAGCTTTTACAGAGGAATTAACCCAGTCCTCTCACTTGGCATTTCCTTCTCCTAGACATTCGCCAACAGGGTATGTTGCATAGAGGAAATAACATGATAGGAGAGTTAACATCAAGGGAAACCGTTCCCAAAGCAGAAAGAGAATAGATACTGCATGTAAAAAACAGCCTCACCAGCTCTGGAGTCAGACTCAGATTCAAATCCTGCCTCTACCATTCATTTACCAACTGCAAGATCTAGGACAAACTAGCCTGCTGGGTTTGGGAATAATGGTAGTACCAATATAAATGGAAATAGCACTTAGCATAGTGCATGTAGGAAATACTACGGGTTGGCCAAAAAGCGAATTTGTTTTTTTTCCATAAGATGGCTCTGGTAGCACTTAGTTGTCTTTAACTTCATTCAAAACAATTTTGTTGGATTATATTATGACAGCTGTCATATCAGCCTGCATTTTTTTAAAAGATTTTATTTATTTATTTTTAGAGAGAGGAGAAGGGAGGGAGAAAGAGAGGGAGAGAAACATCACTGTGTGGTTGCCTCTTCCACGCCCCCTACTGGGGACCTGGCCCACAACCCAGGCATGTGCCCTGACTGGGAATCAAATTGGCAACCTTTTGGTTCACAGGCCAGCACCCAATCCACTGAACCATACCAGCGAGGGCTCAGTGTGCCTTTTTAAAAAAACTTATCAAAATTGGTGAATTTTTGTGTAGCCATTTTAATATTGAAGATGGAAGAAAATACATTTTCAGCACATTATGTTTTATTATTTCAAGAAAGGTAAAAATGTGATTGAAATGCAAAAGAAGATTTGTGCAGTGTATGGAGAAGGTGCTGTGACTGATCGAACATGTCAAAGTGGTTTGCGAAGTTTCATGCTGGAGATTTCTCACTGGATGATGCTCTACAGTCAGCCAGACCAGTTGACATTAACAGTGATCAAATCAAGACATTAACCGAGAACAATCAATGTTCTACCATGCAGGAGATTGCCAACACACTCAAAATAACCAAATCAATAAAGTTATTGGTAAAAATGAAAAATGTGTCTTTTATTTTACAGAAAAAAAAACACACAGACTTTTTGACCAACCCAATAATATATTTACCTATTGTTATCACTACTCCTATTTTTACAGAAGGATCCCAAGGTACGTAATTATATATAACACAGATAAGCTCACATCCCCACCTACACACTAGGATTAGGAAGGGACAGTAGGGCTTGAAAAGAAATTGCCTATTTTCACTTTTATGTACTTGCAAAAGCTTCTATAGCAAGCATCAGTAACTAGTGACTAGGATAACATGGAAAACAAACAGGAGGGCAAGTGGAGAAGGAGAAAGTTTAAAATTCAAGCTCAGCTCAGCCCCATCAGAAAGTAGTGACCCCAGACACCAAAGGACTGCACCATGCAGCGGAGGTGCACTTGTGCACCAGGTGGCAGTGGAACGAAGAAACCATTGGCTGAGAGGACCAGCCAATCAGAAAGCACTGAGGCGAGCCAGCATATCTGTTGTTGGGAGGACATGGGTCCTGCGAAGCCACGTGACTTAGGGTGTGCCCTGATCCATGTGGCTCAGTTGGTTGGGAATCTTCCCCACAAAGCAAAGGTGCCAGGTCTGGGCACAGGCCTGCCTTGCTGGTTCCTCTGCATCAGGGCGCCTTTGAGAGGCAACCCACTGATGTTCTCTCTCACATCAACCTTTCTCTCCCCCTCTCTCTCCCTCCCTTCCCCTCTCTCTAAAAATAAATAAATAAAATCGCTAATAAAATGACTAAATAAAAATAAAGTGGTTCAGGGTGTCACTGGTGCCTGCGCAGTAAGGCTCTGGCTCGAGCAGAGGCTCAGAAGAGGCGGGGAAGAAGGAGGGGAAGGGGACACAGCAGAGCTCCAGAAGGTGTGGGAGAAGAGCAAAGACCCGGAGGCAGGAAAGAGGTGACCTCTAGAAATAGAAACCACGCATGTGGGGTGGGGGGGGACAAAAATGGGGAGAGGTGTGAGGGAGAGATCGCAGACCTAACAGGTGGCTCTGGGACCGGTGCGGAAGGGTCTCCCGCTCCCCGGTATGGGCTTGTAAAGGACAAGGAGCAATTATGGAGAGCTCACTGTATGCTGTTTTATATACGTGCAGTCCTGTGAGGAAGGTGGAATCGTTTGCTCATAGCTCCACAGCTATTAAGCGATGGCGCCAAATTTCAGTCTCGGATATGACTCCTAGATCCTTGGCTGTCTTCGGTGAGACGGGGCTACGGGCCTTCCCAGCTCCACCTGCACAGGTGGGGCGTTCTGAGGGAAGGACGAGCCAAGACGACAAGTGATGGCAGTGGGGGCGATGAGGGAAGATGGGAGCAACCGTGATGTGGAAAAACAGGGAAGACTTCGAGAACAGGAAGGAGACAAAAAGAAGAGACTGAGACGGGATGGAGAGTGGGGAGGAAAGGGAAGGCTTAAGGAGCAACAATAGGAAAGGAAGAATCAGAAGAGGAAAAGGAAAGGAGCTACGGCAGAACACGGGGTTAAACCAGAGGAAGGGGAGCAGGAGATGCAGACGGGGTCCTGGAGGAGTGGGAGCCACCTGGAGCCTAATGCTAGGGGCTCAAGGAACAAGGGTCGGAGTTTAGGAGGTGTTTGTGGTTTGTTTGTTCCTTGCTGTGAAAGTATGGAGCATGGGGATCATTGCCCATGGAGCTGTCAGCAGACCAGTCAGCTCGGCAAGAGTGTCAGATGGTAGGAAGTTGGAAGTGAGGTCAGACATCTTACCGCCTGCCCCGCGGGGGTCTCTCAGCTGAGGCTGAGTCACCAGCTCAATTTACTGGTGCACCAAATGGGCTCAACCAGAACAGTGTTCTGGAGTCATCAACCATCTGAGCCGAAGTTTTCTCTTTGGACCAGGTTGTGGGGGTCTAAGGGTTATTTAAAAAATGTATTTTGTTACTAAATACATTGTTGGTAATGTAATGTAATGATTTGACAAAGTCTTTATCTTCTTTTTTTTTCCTCTAAAAATCTGAACAAGTCCTATGTTTGATCTTCAACATTATGGACTACAAAGAGCAGATTTTTCTTTTTCTTCTTGGGTTTTTTTTTTGAGTGAAAGGTACTGGAGTAATCTCTTGAGTGAAAGGTACTGGAGGAAGAGAGCATACCAGAAAGAAAAGAACAATGGAATATTATTTAGCAATAATATTATTTAGCAATAAAGAGGAGTGAAGAACTGTTACGACACATTACAACAGGGGTGGACCTTGACCTCATTGTGCTAAGTGAAAGGAGCCAGTGACAAAAGAGCATGTTTGTATGCTTCCATTTATATGAAATGTCAAGCATAAACAAATTCATGAAGACAGGAAATAGATTAATGATTGGTTGCCCAGGACTGGGGGAGGATGTGGGGAATGGAGTTTCTTTTGGGGTGATAAAATGTTCTGAAATTGATGGGCTCATGGTGCCCAACTCTGAATATACTAAAACCATTGATTGTACACTGTAAATGGCGGACTGTGTGAGATGTGAATTATATGTGAATAAAGCTGTGAAAGGAAGAACGAGGGAGAGAGGGAGAAAGGAAGAAGGAAAGAAAAAGAAAGAAAGAAAGAAAGAAAGAAAGAAAGAAAGAAAGAAACCAAAAAACAAAGGGCCTAGAAATTCATGTTAAAGAGTTTGGACTTGACTCACAGCCTGGGCTGTCACATTTAGTAGTCGCTAGCCACATGCGACTACTGAGCCCTTAAAACATGGCTAGTCCCAATTGAGGTATGATGTAGGTACAAAATACACACCGGATTTTGAAGTATAAATTCCTTAGTATAAACAAAAGAATGTAAAACTTCGTGAATAATTTCATATTGGTTACATGTCAAAATGATAATATTTTTTATACATTGGGATAAATAAAATGTATTATTAATTTTATTTTCAAAAATAACTTTGTAGCCTGCAAACCCAAGGGTCACTGTTTCGATCCCCAGTCAGGGGCACATGAGAGACAACCACACATTGATGTCTATCTCCCTCTCTTTCTCCCTCCCTTCCCTTCTCCCTAAAAATAAAATAAATAAAATATTTTAAAAAATAACTTTGTAACATGGCTACTAGAAAATTACAATGATATTGTGGCTCACATTATATGTCTATTGGACAGCACTGTTGTAGAGGGAAGCCATGTTCTCAAGTCAAAACGGAGCTCAGCAAATGTTTTCTGTAAGGGCCAGAGGGTAAATATTGGAGGGCTGGAGGGCCGTATGGTGTCTGTCACGACCACTCGCCTCACCGTCGCACTGCAGAAGCAGCACAGACAATGCGCGAGCCAGTGAGTAGCTGTGTTCCAATACAGCTTTATCTGTGGATGCTGAAATTTGAATCTCATAAAATTCGTACATGTCATTAAAGATTATTCGTTTGATTTTTTTCCCCTAGTCATTTAAAAATGTGAAAAAAGAATCTTCTTTTGTGGGACATACTAAAATTGGTGGTGAGAGGGATGTGGCCAACGGGCCACGATCTGCCCACCTCTGAGGCAGGAAGTTAAGCTGGAGTCTCTGGAAATCTTTTGCAACCACCAACACCACCAGTGCTCTCCCCACACGTGAGTGCACAGTGCTTGGAAAACCCCTCCTCTGCAAGCAGTGTGGACTCACATAACATTTGATCCAGAAGGGCCAGTAGGGATCATGTACTCCTACCTTCTCGTATTACATTTGAGGAAACTGAGTCTCAAAGAGGTAGACTCACATAAACAAGGTCGCATTGCAGCGAAGAGGTTCCAAAGAATGGGACTAATTGCAAGACTATCAGGCAGCAGCTGGCAAAAAAGGAAGGGTCTAAGGTCAGACCGAGCACCCAGGCCCCATTCAGGGACGCTGAATTCCAGCTCTTCCATCCACTCAGTCATCAGTTCTTTTATTCATCACATTTCTTGAGATGGCCTGGGTGCCAGACCCTATGGGAGGCTCTAGGGAGCCTGACGATTAATTTGTTCACTGACCTTGAGGAATTCATAGTATAGAAAAAAAGGTATTTTAAAACATATACCCTGGGGGCAGGGGAGGAGGCAGATGTCCTGGAAGGGTAAGGGAAAGGACCTGTGAGATGTGGCTCAAGCAAGGATCAGAAGGACAAATAGGAATTAGCCAAGTGCAGGAGAAGGTGGGAAGAGTGTTCTAGGGAAAAGGAACAGCGTATGCAAAAGCCTGGAAAGTACCGGAATGTTTAGGGAATTGTAAATAGATCATGGATGTGGAGCATTTAGCAGGAGGTGAAAGGGGGAGAGGTGAGCCTGGAGGTCAGTAGGACCCAGAATGGGAAGATGCTCTGGTTGAGGTTAAGACACTTGGTCTTGATCACATTGGGTGGTGAAGAAACTCAAAGGAGTTAAAACCAGTGAAGTGACCCAGTCAGACGGAGTTTACAAAAAAGTCCCACTGGCAGTTTAGTAGGCAGAGAGGAGAGAAACAGGTTCCGTGTGGAGGAAACGGCCTGTGCAAAGACCTGAAAGCGTGCAAGGACCGGTATCAGCAAATGACCTGGTGTGACTCCAGCACATGCTGGATGACAAGAAGCCAGAAGAGATAGACCTAGGGAAGAAATCGGTACAGAGGGTAGAGGGGCTTCAATTCCAGGTGGAGGAGTTAGAATGTGATTCTTCAGGCACCAGACAGAGGTTAGAACCTCAGAGCAAAGAGCGTGAAGGCAGAACACAGATTAAGGTCCAGTTTTCCCAGAGCGTGAAGGCAGAACACAGATTAAGGTCCAGTTTTCCCAGTTCGGTCACAACTAGCCACATGGGGCCATTCTCTTTAATACACTCAGGAACTTATACACCTGCCTCTGGCATTCTGCTCAGCTGTCTCCAGAGCAGAGCACAGGAAGCCAGCCCCACAACTGGAGAGCACTGAGCCTTCTGTCCAGGACCTGGTCCCAACACCGATTATCTGCCCATTTCATATTCATTTAACATGATCTGTATGTACAGGATAGTTTGTATATCAAATTCGAGAAAGGAAAAATATCTCCTGTGTTCGTTCTTAAAGGCACAGAACAGCTCCCAGGAGCCTGGTTGCTGGTCCTCCCAGGACAGGGACTGGTGTGTATAGAGGAGGAGGTGGCAGAAGACATAGTTTGTATTATTTTATACCTTTTGAAGAACCATGTACACGTATTATCTATTCAAATGAATAAGTTAAATTTTAAAAAAATATAAAAGCATTTTCTTTTCTATAATAGAGGTACACCAGATCCACAGTTGGTTTAATCTCCAGTTTTGCCTTCCAACGCCTTGCTCTCTAGTCCAAAGCCAGGGCAGTGAGCAAGAGGGTGAAAGTCTTGGTTTCCATTTCCCGCTGCAGGGCTTAGCACCTTCCTGCGGCCCAGCTGGGGAATGGGGAGAGTGGCACTCGCCACTTCCCCACAGGGGTAGCACTGAGAACAGGCTATCTGTTGGTAAAGGATTTCAAGATCTGGGAATGAAAGAGAATATATTAACACAAAATACTCCTGCTTTTTAACCCCACATAGTTCTAGGGAAATCTAATATAAAGGCTTCAGATCCATTTACAGTTGCTGCACTAAAGATGAATGCTAATTAGTGACATTGACAATTGTCATTTTCTTTGCAAACCCACTTGATGATGGGGAGCTGCAGGAATCTTGCTATATGAGCCTCCTCTCTTTGAAGAACAAAGTCTCAGGCTTACCTACCTGAAACAGACAGGAAACCTGCATACCTCAATTACAGGTCTCAGCTGAGAAGCAGGGTTTGGTGTCCACACAGTCTATCTGGACAACATTTGCCTGACTAGGTCCAGTGACTGTGGCTTATTTTTTAATGAGGTTCCCCCTTCCTCCTCTCTCCAGTACCTTCACCCAGGGTGGGATGCAGAGATGGCATTTAATGAATGATGGTTGAGCTAATGGCTGCCCGGCTGGCTTCAGGAATGCCCTCACTGTACAGATAGCAAAACAGAGGCACACAGAAATGTGTGCCTCGCATGAGTTCCATTATGCAAGGAATCACTGGTTCAGGCAGGACTCTCCATTCAACTCCTAAAGCTCATCTCTTCTCTTTGAACAGTGAATGTTTGAGAAGCTCCTGCATTTCCATCTTCAAAGTCAGGAAAACAGGAGAAGCAGCTGTAACCTAGACGATCCCGCCCTAGATCTCAGTCTCCCCATCTGTGATAAAATGGTAGGAGTACGAAGGTCACTCCGGTTTGTTCGCATTCCCTCTGGTCTCTGTACACAGTCCTACTACGCACACCAACTACCTTGGACCGTTTCTTCCTCCAAGTTGTATTTCTTTAATTCTTTGAGTTTCTCGAGAGTTTCAAGGGGGCGCTGTGAAACTGGTTGACAGGCCACCAGCGGGCTCTGTCTTCTAAGGAGCTGCCTGGCTGCTCGGTCTCCCTGCTGGTAACCAAGCCCTTGTCCGCCTTTTGAGCAACCCAGCCCTTTCTTATTGTGGCTGTCTGTTTCCATTTGCTCCTTTTATTCTCCGGGTTTTCCTTGACTCTGATGTTTTTCCCCCTGCTGCACAACAAGCCCTTCTGATCTCTGTGAAAGGCAAACCCGTGTCATTCTTCCAAATCATCATTGTATGACATGTTTTTATATCAGCCGAACAAAGGAGCTATTTGATCAGGGGGTATGGTGTGTGATTGTAAGAAATTCAGCTAGTCGGTGGCAACCATTGTTCCCCAAGCGGCTCCCTGACCCCATTCTGTTCCAGGAAAAACTCCCTGAGAGTGGCCTCTATTCATGGAGGAGCACCAGTCCCCAGCCGCGCTCCAGGAGCATGCTCAATTCCTAGCGGTGTCACCGATAGCTGCCCGCAGCCACCCTTTAACTCTTTCATCAGCATTAGGTTTCCAGCCCCACAGCTGTTATCACGGCCCTGAGCTTGGGGGTTAGAGATATAGGCATGCTCTCTGCTCTCCCTCTTATCTTGCAGAAATTCAACCTTCCTTTGAAATGGTCATTTGGAAATTACCCGTCTGCTGCTTTCAGCACAGCAGGCCTGGCTAGCATGCCCTGCCCTCCTCGGTTTTCCCCTGGCCCCCGAGTGGTTGGCAGATTGTTAATCAGTCCCTTAAAGATGAGGAAATACTTCCACACTCTAACAAATATTACTTGCTTAGCCCTCCCTTTCCTTCTTTCCTGTGCACACAGGGCCCCTGTCTGTGTAAGGCCTTGGGCTGGGTATTGGAGGAGAGACAGAATTGTATACACATCGGCCCTTGACCCTGGGAATTCAGTGTATTAGGGGAAATGAGACAAGTAGGCATGTATCTGCAGAAACATCGTTAACATTTTCTCATCGTGAACTCTCTGCTGTTCGAACAGTGTGAGGTACACCCAAACTGCTTAGCATGCAAACGACTCAACTGATTGGAGCACTCAGAACCACACACAGCGTGAGGTGTACCCAAACTATTCTGACCAAACTGCCTAGCAAACTACCCAGCTGACTCGAGGGCTCAAAACCTCACACAGGGCAAGCCATATATATACCTTTTAAAAGGTCCAGACTGCCCTAAGTGTGTGGATCTTAGCATCACACATCTACAGAATGGCCCAGAGGATGCTGGAAGATTCAGATTCTGTGAAGTGTCTTAAAGCCTAATAGCTTTGGGATTTTCCTTATTATCACTGTGCTCATTTTATGGAGACTAGAAATGGAAGGACCCGTTCAAGATCATGCAAAGTCAGTAGCTGAGCAAATGCTCCAATCCAGAGCCTGCGGTTCATTTCTCCCCTGGTTCATTTTTTAATTCATTAGGTTCTGCTTTTCTCCAAGACTCTGGCAATAGATTAGACTATTGCCAGTTCTTTGTAACTACTATCAGGGAGTCAAGGACCCCAAAGCCAATAAAAACGCCAACTCAAGAGTCTAGTATCCTAAATGAGGCTCCTTCTCTGCCTTATCCCCCTCACTGTTTCCATGCCTGGAGCCAGCAAAATGGTCTCTGCACAAGACGACATTAGCCCGGCTCCTCCAGCTCAACTCCTCTTTGGCTCCAAGGGAATACCCACAATGCAACAGCTGCAACATGAACAGCTATAGGTAGAGTGACCAAATAATCTATTGTCCAAAGTACTAATTCATGTTATAACATGCATAAATATTGAAAATTTTGTGCTGCTCCCTGGCTGCTGTGGCTCAGTGGACTGAGTGCCAATGTGAGAACCAAAGGGTCACCAGTTCGATCCCCAGTCAGGGCGCATGCCTGGGTTGCGGGCCAGGTCCCCAGTGGGGAGCGTGCAAGAGGCAACTACACATTGATTTTTCTGTCCCTCTCTTTCTCTCTCCCTTCCCCTCTCTCTAAAAATGAATAAATTAAAAAAAAAACATGCTGAGTGAAAAAAGCCTGACACAAAAGACCACATATTCTATAAATCCAAATGTATAAATTGTCCAGAATAGGTAAATCCATAAGGACAGAAAATAAACAAGAAGTTTCCAGAGGCTGGGGGAGAGGGAGGTGGAGAGTGATGGTATGGGTTTCTTTTCAGGGTGATGAGAATGTTCTGGAATTCGATAGTGGTGGTGATGGCACGACTTTGTTCGTATATTAAAACCCACCAAATCGCACACTTCGGAGGGGCAAAGTCTGCGGTATGTGAATTATATCTCAACAACAGATTGGGGAGGATGGATGCTACCTAAAAAAGACAGTTTTGAGATACCCAAAGCCAGGACCAAGCCAGGACCAAGACGCTTGCGAGGTATGAATAACTACCCTAGGAAAATACACAGTGAGGCAAAAGTAGGTTCACAGTTGTTTGTATGGAAAATAATATAAGAATAAAGTCTGTGTTTCATGTACTCACAACTGTAAACTTACTTCTGCCCCACCCTGTACATATAAACTAGGATATATGGTCACACTACTGCAGACCATGAACCTGAGCTCTGTGTGCCATCTGCTTCCACATCTCCTCCAAGGAGCCTGAGAATGGCCTAGAGTCTACCCAATCAAGGATTCTGTGGCCACTGGCAGCCCCAGGGACCACAGGAATTGATGCTCCCAGCTCTTCTTAGCTTTTCTGCTCCTAAATCTCCAGAGGCATTTGAGATTCTGCTTCCTCTCGAGCATACCTCCTCTTTTGTAATGAGCTCTAAAGGTTTTCTCTACTCTGTGACATTGGACCGCTTTCCACTTACCTGAGACTTATCCGTTCATCCATTCATTCACACATCAGACAGTTATGTGATGGCCGCTGTGCCAGGCAGGCAGTACAGGGGCTGAGGAGCTTCGATGAAGTCAGGTTTCCTTCTCTCTAGGAGTTCACTTTCTACTGAGAAGAGTGTATTGTGCCCTGACTGGTGTGGCTCAGTGGGTTGGGTGGTGTCCTGCAACCCAAAAAGTCGCCAGTTCAATTCCTGGTCAGGGCATATACCTGGGTTGCAGGCTCCCTGGTTGGGGGTGTTCAAGAGGCAACTGATTGCCATTTCTCTCCCTCTCTTTCTCCCTCCCTTCCCCAATCTCTGATAATAAATAAATAAATAATGTTTACATTAGGTACAGGGAGGCCCGAAGAAGGGGCAAGTCGGTGGTTCCAGCTGCTGGGAGTTTCCTGATGCCCACTGCTTGACTTCCCAGGAGGACAGTGACAGGGCCTTCTCTTGGCGTCCCATAGAAAGAAGGATGCTTTCTTTGTCTTTGGTTTTCTCTCCTGTTCCCCATGATTCCTGCTCCTAAACGCTCCTGAGCCCCAGAAGCACACAGGGCCACAACCACTCACAGCTCTGGAGCCTCTTTCCTGGGGTGACCTGTAGTCCAACCCAGACTCCCATTCTCTGGCTATCATCCGGATCTCTCCTCCCTAAGTGCATTGTGTTCTTGCCCATTTTTCTGCCCACTCACAAAGGCTTATAAGGTTAAACTCCTTGACTGAGGTCACACGGCTGGTTAGTAACAAAAGCTGGGCTAGAACCTAGGTTCAGTCCTCAAAGTGAAGTCCTTCTGAGCTTCCAATGAGGGGTTTTATTTTCCTAACAAAGTGCATGTAACCTGAAGAGGGGATCCTCAGTCAGTCCGAAGTCAGTTTTTTGTTTCGTTTTCATTTTTTTTTTTTTTTTTTTTTTGCTTTAGTCAAGCCAGGGGTCACAAGTAATGATTAGTGACCGCTCCAGGAGCGCCTGTCCGGGTCCCAGGACAAACATCAAGCTGGCACTTCTGGTCTCTCACAGCCGGCCTGTGAGACCCCAGTCCCTGTGCCACACAGCTCAGAAGCCACAGGCCAGCAGTGTCGCTAACTGGGCAGCAGGAGCAAGGGCGGTGGGTGTCCCCTTCCTGCAGAGGGAAAACTTCGCACTTGGAGGGGTCAGAGGCAGAAAGCTTGGAAATTAAGAGGTTGGTTTTAAAGGCCAACAGATCTGCATTTAAACCCTAAAGTGTGGGAGGAAGATGTTCCTTCCCTTTTCTGAACGTGGTTCTCCCACTGGAAAACAGGGATAACCATTTATTTAGGGGGTAACACCCTCCCGAGGACGACCACTGCCAGAGTACCGGTGTGAGAGAGGAATGAGCCGAGGCACGCAGGGGCTTTGGCACAGTCCCTGGTAGACTGAAAGCACTTACTAAATGGCAACTGTCATGATTATTTCTTTTCTAAAACCACCTGTGGTCTTCAAAGGGTCCAAAATGCTGGTGACTGTCCGTCAAGTCTCCTCAGATCACGGTGGCAGCCCTCTTATCGGCGCCATCACGGCACAACCAAGCACCAAGGCACCCAGACTGGACTCCATTCGTTCATTCACCAAAATTTATGAAGCACCTACTATGTTCCAAGATGACTTGAAGAATATAGTTGTCTCTAGGTAGTTACAGCTCGGTGTTATGAGCAGAACGTGCGAGGCCACAGAGGGTCGCCCGGGAGACACACAGGGGAAGGCAGGTTTTAAAGGGCGCAGAGGAGTTCATCTAGGCAGAGGTGACAACGTGAGAAGACAGACACGTGAAAGCGCACGAGTGTCTGGGGACCGGTGGAGAGGTCTGTGTCACGAGACTCTCCCAGGAAAGCGGAGAGAGGTGAGCTCGGAACTCGCTTGCCACAGTGCAAATGCCCTGCTCCGCCCCGGTGAGGAATCTGAACACTGTCCTGGGGCAAGGGGGACCAGTGGAGATTCAGAGCGTGCAGGGGACTTGAAAGAAATCTTTGGCTTTGTTTAGAAATGTTTGTTCTGGCTGCGTCGTAGTGGGAAGATTGCGGAGTGAGCCCCAACCTCTGGGGGCAGGGAAGGGGTCTTGGTCTGCCAGCAAAGTGGGGAAAGTCCTCGGCCGCTCGACTGCTGACTGCCGAGAGAGAGGGTGGTTTTCTCCCCACTGTCTGCATGTGTTTCCACCTCATTCGGACGGCACCCCTGGGTGTTTCACAGGGACTTTCAGAGACTTCAGAATTCCTTCTTTGACAGGAGCTGAGATGAATTCCTCTCAAAGTTTTCTTGTCAGTAGTGTTCAACGCTGCTCTTGATCTTGGGCTGTAGACACCTGAATTTTACCTCTGACTCCAGATTACTCAGCTGTATGACCTGGGCCAAGTAAGTCTCTATTCCTCAGTGTTTCTTCCTTTCAGCCAGGGGGGGGCCTTCCTCTCTGAAATTCCCTAGCACCGCGTCGGTGCCTGTCCCAGGTCTCTTTTCTCACTGCGTTCTGCTCTGCACTGTCAGTCACTGCTGTGCCCTGCGGAGTGGAGAGACTGGAGTCGGCAGATCTGGCTTCAAATCCAGGCTCAACCATCGCCAGGTGTATGTTCTGAAGACGTTATTTAACCCTGCGGACCCCTAAGTTCCTCCTCTGTGAGCACAGGGTATTCATGTCCACCACATTGAGTCATTAGGAGGTCAATAGAAGGAGTCATTGAAATAAGTATCTGAACACCGTGCCTGAAACATAAGGCACTCGCTGAAGAGTGCTCATGTGATTACACGGCACACGCATGCACACGCACACGCTGCAGTCTTGGTGCCCAAGCACTTATCTTAAAATATGTGTGAGCATGGACCCAGTATCAATGCTGATATTGATTATGTGCCTTGGTTTTCTTATCATCTTTAAAAGATTTTATTTATTTTCAGAGCGAGGGGAAGGGAGGCAGAAAAAGAGAGAGAGAGAGAGAAACACGGATCGGTTGCCTCTCGCACACCCCCAGTAGGGCACCTGGCCTGGAACCCAGGCACGTGACCTAGACTGGGAATTGAACAGGAGACCTGTCAGTTCGCAGACCAGCGCTCAACCCACTGAGCCACATCAGCCAGGGCTGATTTTCTTCTCTGTTTAAAAGGCAATGATACTATCTGATTCATCTGTACTGAATAGTTGGAATAAAGCTGAAAAGCACACCCATTTGTAATTGCCCATTTGATATCCAACCATATGTCGTTTCTCGTACTGGACCGCAAGCGTCCTGGAACAGGAACAAAATCATTGCTTTCCCTGTGAACAAGAAGTGAGGTGGAGCCCAGTGCTTGGTGCATGGCAGTAGAAACAATCATATTTCAGCTCCACATTCCATAAGCAGCCAGCCCCCAGGTCGGAGGGGCCCTTCTGCCTAGCCTGCTACCCAGTCTCAGTTGCCACCTCCTACTAACTGCACGGGCTCAAGCACAGACATCACAGATGCTGACTTCAACTTTGTCCTCGAACACGGTATCCTTAGTTTCTAATCCCAAGCCCCAGTGGCCAGTGACAGACCTTGAGATGCCCCAGATGCTGAGAAGTGGACAGGAGCCTGAAGGACCTCTTTCTACCTGTGGGGCAGAGCCAGGCCTTGGTGCTGGTCCCAGAGGATAGTCGTCCAGGAAGCCTGAGCCTGGGAGGCGGCGGGCAAAAGGTTAGTCAGCAGGCTGCAGCCTCTGGCGAGGGTTCTGGCCTTTAGCACAGCAAAATGACTTCTCCTCAGAGCCCAAAGCTGCACACCACTCAGCTGTGCTCCAGGGGGTTCCACGTCTATACAACAGCCCTGTCCGTGGGACCCAGCCCCACCAGCTCCCCTCACCTTTGCTCCTTTCCCGCCTCAGCTCAGTCCCAAGGATCCTCCAAAAGGGAGCATTCTGCTGAATCGGGACTTGAAGGCTGACTTCAGAGTGACACACGGGGCAAATGGGCAAATGAGGGGCTCAGCAAAGCGCCTCACTTACGTGGAAGACAGGGCGTCTCAGCCACTGGAGGGCCAGGACTGCTCTGGAGGTGGGAGCAGAAGGTTTCCTGTTGGCTCCCAGAACGTCACAAAGGCTAACAGCCCTCTTAGGTGTCTTCTAACCTGCATCTGAATCTTTGGAGACAGGGAGGGAAGGGTCGAGCTTAGGATAATGCACTCGGTGGGCTGAGGGTTTCTTCCCCAGGGCTCTGGGCTGCCCAGGTGAAGGGGAAAAGGAATTCTTCTAACAACAGTAACAGCATTTATTGAGTGCTTCCTCTGTGCCCAGCACTGTCCTAGATACTTCACAGAAATTGTCGCTTTGGCCCTCCACCTACAAGCAGGCACTGTTACCGATCCCCTTTTACGAACAAGGATATGGAGCCCCAGAGACGTGACATCATTTTCACAAGGTCACGGAGACCCAAGCTAGAGAAATGACCACTCGTAGCATTTCCTTTGTCTCACGCCATTGCTTGGAGGGGAAGAAAGAGTTAAGCTGGAAATTCACTAAGGCCCTTGGGCTCTAAGATGGGATGGGATTTAAAGACTCCATAGTGTGGAGTGGCAGAAGACACATTAGTGCTTCAGAATCCAAAAGCCCTGGGTTCAGACCCTAGGTCAGCCAGTAACTAGCTCTATCACAAGCAGGCAAATTGCTTACCTTCTCTGAGCCTTAATTTTCCCATCGGTGAAATGGGACTAGTGGTGCTGACCCTGCAGGGCTATCGTGAGGATGGGAACAGACATACGCAGCACCTGGCACCTGATGGGTGCTCGATAAATGGTAACTACGGTTACTACGCTTCTCTCCCCTCCCTTGGGTTTGCTGACCGCTCCAGCAGCCCACTGGAGTAAGTGGAAGCAGCTGGGAGGGGGTGGAGGGAATAGGGGAAGGGAGGGGGCCGCTTGAGTGACTGCAGGCCAGCCCTGAGGGCCTCACAGGGGATATTGGCCCTAGCCACAGGTGCACCAATTACTCTCCCTTGAAAAGCCTGGGTGTGGGGGGGTACGCTTCCCCCTCGTTTTCCCACCCCGCTCAGCCCCGACCTTTGGTTCTGCAGAAGGCAGTGGCAGCTCCACAGCGCCAGTCCACTGGCTGGTCGTTTGTCTTCGGGTTTCATGGCCTCCCTGAGGCTCCCAGTGCCTTGGAAGTTTTCCCTCCCTTTCCCAGCCACTTCCCAGTCAGCCTGGGGGCAGCTCGGGTTTCATTCCTGGGAGCTTTGTTCCGAATGGAAGTTTCTGGTTAAGATAATCCCTGGGTGAGAGTGGTCAGTGCAGGAAGAGACAGGAGCCTCTCTAAGAAGCGGTGGGAACAGCCCCACTTGTCCAGGTGCTCCGAGGGGGGAGCGGGCTCAGCTGCTCGTCCGGCGGCACCTTCCCAGGGGGGCCCGGGGGTGGCCCTGGCCAGGGGTCCTGGAGCCTGAGCAGCCCTTCCTCTCGGGGCGTCCTTGCCATCATCTTCCCCTGGATGCTGGAAGGAACCCTGAAGGGCTCAGACCCTCCACCTCTCTTACCACCTGCCCCAGCTGTGATGTCAGACACGAAGGAAGAAGCAGGGGATCCCACCCCCCCACCGAGACCACCAAAATGAACGTTGTTTCCATCTGTTTTAGGAAATAGGCTTCTATACAAGTCTTCCTCCTGAAATAAGTTTCTTATGTCAAAACATTTTTATAAAACACATTATCTTGTTCAACCCTTCCACCTTCCAGATAAGGCAACTAAGGCTCAGGAAAGACGAATTTCTGTGGGGACTCCTCAGCTGCTCATTCTCAACTCCTGTCTTCTCTGCCATCACTTCCAGGACTCAGTCAAGTGGAGTACCCGGTGCCCACACCACATGGTGTGACAACTACAGGTTTACTAGTCTGTGAACCCCAATACGTGAGACACCCGAAGGCAGGAACCTTGCAGCAGCAACTCGGTACTCAGGGCGCACACAGTGAAGCTGGGGCTGAGACGAGTTGGGTGATCTCCATCAGAAAGGGTTCGGGGTCCCTTCTCCCACCGGCTGCCTCTGAGCCAGCACGGCCTTAACTCCAAGCACTCCTGCCCTCCTCCCCTAGACCCCCCGCCCTCCACACAAGCACGGCTTCTCCTCTGGCGCAGCCTCTCCCACACCTCATTCCAACTGACTGTCTAACTGGAGCCATCTGCACTAGATGGGAAGCTTTGGGGGTCAAGGGTCTGTCTAACATGCTCCCCAACACTTGCTTCCCCGCACTTGCTTTAATGCCCGGCCTAGAGGAAGGGCCCAGTAAGTGCCTCACGTGTTAGTGCAGGGCCCTAGGGAAAGGAGAAGGTTGGCATTGGCTGGGAGGAAAGGTAAGAAGCCTTGAAAGCCGACTCTCTGTGTTGTCTGTGCTCCTGTCCCCTTCCAGACAACTCAGACTGGACTCCTCCCCGCCTTGTGTGGGCTGCCTTGGGGGCTGGGAGAGGGGAGGCTAGGCCAGGTCTGAGGGGCAGGGTGGTAAAGACCTGGATGCTGGCCTCTGGGAGTGAGCAGGAAGACCATCCCCCCTGCAGGACGCATCAGATCTGCCCTTTCCATGCTCCCAAGCCTGTGGGATGCACCTGCTTGGATGAAGTCAGGCTTTCTGGGCTTGAAGGCCCTTGCCCTGGATCTCACCCAGCTTCCTAGCTGCCTCAGGAAACAGCTCCCTGGGGACCCTGCCTTTCTCCTGGCTCCTCATGGTGCCTCTTGAATGACATCACTTTGTGAACCTGGGCTTGCAGGGACTGAGCTCAGCTGGCCCAGCCCTCCCCGAGAGTCCCTCCCCACCGGCCACATAGCCACCATTTGTTAAGGACTGTTGTTCAGGCTCTCTGCTAAACTCCCATCATCCTCCTGGGGACGTATCCCCCTGACGGCTCTGTAAAGTGAAGTGTGTGCCCCATTTTGCAAGTGAGGACATTGAGGCCTAGAGAAGAGAAATGACTCACATGGTTTGCACAGTTAGGGAGCCAGGATTCAGGCTTAGTTCTGTCCACCTCCAAAGCCCTTACTCCTAACCATCTTGCCCGGCCACAGCTGGCGTGTGGCCGCTCCAGTAGCCATTTCTCTGAATTCCTTCTCTGACTATGCTGAGGCCTGGGGGTGCCAATCAAGGTCAGTGCAAATTCCAGGGGCACTGGGGACAGTGATAAAGATTCCCTTTCCCTCCCCTCACCCCACCTGCGCCGCTGGTTGACAGAAGTGCCCCCACATGCGGGCCTGCTTCTCGGTACGGGCCCCTACCAGAGGGCCTGCCACCGACACCGGCCCCTCCCCACACACACACGCCCATCTTAGCAAGATCCCCAGGACAGAAATCACAATTCCAGACACCAGTGCTTACTTAGGCTCTGACCCTCCTCACTCTCAGCACCAACCTTGGGCTTTTAGCCTTTTGGTCACAGCTTCCCCTTGTCTTCCTGCTTTTACTCAGAGCCCCAGCTGCCAGTCAGGCCTCACCTAAAAGTGCCCCTAGAAAGCACCTCTCCCCACCCCAGGCTGCTAGCACCTCTTCTCGGGAACCCCCTCTTCTCCTCTGCCCAGGTCCCTCTGCCCTCCACTGCACCAGGGAGGATCAGACCTGGCTTAATGGAAGTGGCTGGAACTTGAGCCCAAGGAGAGAAGTCAGCCCAAACCTTGAGAAGCCTAAGACCCAGCTTCCTACTGACCCAGCCCCTGCTATCGGAACAGAGATCAGGCAGACCCTACATGGTGTATTACCCGCAATGAATGTTTTATGAGCCCGCTCTTCATTACCGCGGGCTGCGGGAGCCAGGGAAGGGGAGGGGGGACAAAACCGCTCACGGAGACACCAGGCAAGGAGATGAGGTAGAAGTGGGTTAAATGGCCAGGGGTAGCTTGTGATGGCACAGGGGAATTTAGATTTAGAAGATTTAGCAAAAAAGATTTAGCCAGAGTTGGTGATGTTTGTCCAACTGAAACGACTACATGTTGGCAGCTGGAAATAGCGAGCAGCCCGGAAAGGCAGAGGTTTTGCACCTAGGTCTGGAAGCTGTGGGCCTGCGGGCAGACGGAGGGACAGCTGGAATTTGGTGTTGGTCCTGGCTACTGCCATCCCTGAAACTCACTGGCTGGTTCTCCGGGCAGCTGGCTTGTGCCCAGTACCCTGGATCCTCCAGAGCTTGCCATTCTGCCACTCCCAGGCACTTTCTGGTCCCCTGGGCTCAAGGTGGCAGGAGGCTTCAAACCACATGGAGAATCTGTCCAGGCTTGGACTTGCCCCCTCAAAGTTGTGTGCTGTCCTGGGCCCTTGTTCTGGCCACCTCCAGCCAGGCCCCAAGCTACAGCCCATCTGATCCTTCACAGTTAGAGGCCTTACCCCCAGGGCCAAAGCTAAGGACCTCATTTGGCACAGGATAATACCCTGACTCCCCTCCCCCTAACACCCTCTCCCCTTCTACTAGTGCACCATCCACAGCCAAGGAAGGTAGGGAAAAGAAATGCAGCTTCCCAAACCAATCCAGTGGCCCAGTTCATTTCACTGCTGCAGAGAGAGAGGCTGAGATGCGGGGAAATGGTCTACAGGACCGGATCTGACACTGCTCATCACCTGCCAGCCAGGAGGTGGGGGACCGTGCATGAGGGTCAGCTCTGCGCCCTGCCCAGACAGACAATTCATTCTTGACAGTCAGCAAGAGATCCAGATGGGGAAGGGGGGCAACCAAATGGACCTTATTGGCACAACCCTCCACAGTAATGTGGGACTTGGGGGTCCCCCCGGAGCTCCTGCCGGCTCCCCGTCTGTCTTGCTACCACTTACTCCTCCTCTTTCCTCCACTCTCTTTGGCTCTTAATTCCCCTTCACTCTCTCCTTTGAAGTCCCTGGTTGCTATGGAAACCCAGTGGCAGGGAAGGAATCAGAATTTTGGGAGGTTCTGAGACGTCCATCCCAACAGGCCCTACTTAGATACTTGTTTGTCCAGGTTTGGGAGACATTTCTGCAGCTTGAGGACATGGGGGTGAGCCTGGCCAGGCAGCCTTGGACCTCCTTTTAGTGAAACCATGCACGTCTGGATGGGCTCAGGGGGTCATCACCCCAAGACTATCCTCAAGACCCCCTGACCTTCCAGCATTTCCCAAAGCCTGACCCGGGTTCCAGATACACAGAGGACTCCCGAAACCACCTCTTCCACTCAACAACCTCCAAGTCTACTCACATTTTATAAGTTGGTGGCTTCAACCAATGTCCACTGCACGCCCACGACACACCAGACCCTGTTCTAGGCACCAGACAACCATCGGCGAGCAAGTCCAAGTGCCTCCTCTCTTGGGTGGGACGCAGAGACCAAAAGCAAGGATGTGAGTAAGTAACAGCATAGTATCGGATAGTGGTGTGACAAGCATTTGCGACAAATGGACAGAACTAAGGGGTGTTATGCTAAGTGCAATAAGTCAGAGAATGACAAATGCTGTACGATTTCACTTACTTCAGAAACTATAGAAAACAAAAACAAATGCATAAATAAAACGAAACAGAAACAGATCCACAGATATAGAGAACAGGCTGATGGTTGACAAAGGGGCAGGGTGGGGCAGTGGGAATTTTTTTTTAACTTTTTATTTAAATAAATAAATAAGATAGTGGCTTCACTACTCTCCCAGGAACAACAACAACAACAACAACAACAACAACAATTCTGACCGACTTTTCTGTACTGGCCTGTGCAATCGTGTGATTCACGCTGCTTGTATACATAGTGTATAAAAGACAACGAAGCAGGGTGTGACGGCACAAATCTACATAGTGCGCGGTCAGCCACCATCCAGCGGAAGGGCACTCCATGCAGAGAGAACAAGTGCGCCGGCCCGAGGCGGGTCCGGGCTGGCTTTTTGAGCTGAACGGGGGCGGTGTGGCCCGGGGCGCAGCAGCTGAACAGGAGAGTGATTGAGCGGTTAAGCGGTAAGGTTAGCCCGGCGGACGGGACCACGCAGGCCGGGACCACGCAGGCCGTGGAAAGGAGAATTCAATTCTTTTTTTTTTTTAAGATTTTTATTTATCTTTAGAGGGGAAAGGTAGGAGAGAGGGAGAGAAATATCAATGTATGGTTGCCTCTTATGTGTCCCATGCTGGGAACTGGTCTGCAACCCAGGCATGTGCCCTGACTGGGAATCGAACCGCAATCCCTTGGTTCACAGGCCCGAGCTCAATCCACTGAGCTACACCAGCCAGGGCAGAATTCAATTCTTGAAGACACGACCTTTCAACCTCTCAAGATATGGTGATAACGCCGTCAGATTTATGTTTTAAAACTTGTAGGGGGATAAGAGAGGAACCGGGAGAGCAGTTAGGGGGCTGTCGCACTAAGTCAGGCAAGAGCCGAAGATGGCTTGCAGCAGGGTGGTGGCGGCCGATGGAGAGAAGAGCAGATGCATTGGATTTGGATGTGCTCTGGAGATGAGGGCCCAGGACGAGAGGCAGGGGGAGGCTGAGAGGAGAGTGAAGAGCCTCCCCAGTTAAGCCAGCTCTATTTCTATTCGTGGGCTGCCTCCTCTTGGCTCTGGGGTCGGTGGAGGTAGGAGGAAGGGAGAGAGACAGTTAATGGCAGTAAAACTTTTCCCTAACCCCAGAAATCGTTCTTTTCCCTATATTATCGGGCCACTACATTCTCCCGGTTTTCCAACCACCTGTCAAATGAGCTGCACGTCCTCAGCCTTCTTTCCTGGTCCCCCCTCACCCTGACCTCTGACTGTTCAGAGTACAGCCAGGCTCGGCTTGGGCTCTTCTGCTCCCCGGCTGTGTTCACTCCCTAGGGAGTCCACTGCAGCTCTTGGCTTTAAAAATTACCCGCGTGCTGAACACTCCCAAATTTGTATCTTCACACTCGACCTCTCCCCTGAATTCCACACTCATACAACTGCCTACTCGACATCTCCGCTCGAATATTTAGTCAGCTCGGACTTAGCATGGCCATACCTAAACTCCTGCTCTCCCCACTTAGAATCTGCTCTTCCTGGAATCGTCTTCATCTCCCTGAATGACCCCTCCATCCTTTCAGTTGCTCAGGATAGAAACTTTGGAAATCCTTCCACTCTTGCTCTCTCGCGGCCCGTATCCAAACCCCTCAACAAATCGTGTCAAATCTACGGGAAAAACAACAACACCAACACATCCAGAATTCAACCTCTCCTGTCGCCTCTAATCTACTATTATAATAATTTCATAATTGGCCTCCCCTGCCTCCCTACTATCTCAACACAACCGCCAAAGCAGTCTTGATAAAACTTAATTCGGATCATGTCACTCTACTCATCAAAACCCGCAACGGCCTGTCTGTTGTCTCCTTCAGGGTCAAAATGAGAGTCTTTTCAATGGCCCTACATGATGTACCCTCCACATCCAGCCCCGTCATCTCTCAGGCCTCGCCTCAACTTCTGTCATTCTCTGCACCCCTACCCACCCTTCCCACCACACACACACACACACACACACACACACTCACTCATAACCTCCCTCCGCTTAGCTCCAGCCGGGCTGGGATCCTTCCTCTTCTCCTGATGCAATAAGCCTTAGCACTTGCTGTTCCCTCCACCTGAATGCCTCCTCTTCTCCCCCAGATATCTGAATGCCTTACCTCGGTCATCTGTCTGCCCCAACATTAAGTTTTCAGTGAGGCCTTCTTCGAGCAGCCCATTTAAAATGGCCGCTCCCCGACACCACCATTCACATTCATTCCCTTCTCTGCATTTCTCTCCAGAGTGGCCGTCAGGGTCAGTGCACTGCGCACTGTTTGCTCCGCATCCCGCCCCCCCCACAACGGCTAGAATATGAGCTCCTCGATGCCAGAGCTATTGTATTGTCTCTTATTTCCTGCTTTGCTTATTTCCTTCCCCAGAACAGAGCCTGGCGCATGGTGGGCACTCAACAAATAGTGAGTGAATGGATGGAATTAGGAAAGACCTACAGCCCTCAAGAGGCAGCCTGGGTCTGGGAAATTAAGACCTGATTTCTCGTACTTGCTTTGGCCCTAGCTATGGGAACTCTGGCATCACGTTGTAGGCAGTGGAGAATGGCTCTTTGCTGCTGCCCCATTCTAGAACGAGACTTAGCTGTAGCCTACCTGCTGCCACTCGCTGAGAGCAGAAGGCAGGGCTGGACAAGACCTGGTGGAGTAAGAGGAAAGGACTCTTGCTCCTTGTCTCTAGTCAAGGCTTGGGTGGAGTCTTCGCTGGCTTTGAAGTGAGAGGCAAGGTTCTGGGTTGGACTTGGAGCCTTGGTGAGGGAGGGTTGGGTGAGGGGTCCAGACCCACCTGCTGAGTGGGGACGAATAGAGGCCTGGCCGCTAGCACTGGGCTCCTCCTCATGGGGAATCTGTCCCTGTGAGGGCCTCATGGGCAGTGCCACTATAAGAAAGGGAGGAGAAGGGGAGGTGGGAAACCAGGGCAGGTAAGAACTGACCAGGGAGGACTGGCGAGGGCCCTCCGTGTGGATCGCCTGGGCCCAACGGAGCTGTGGGTGGCCAAGCCTTCGTGCAGACCTCGACTGGCCCCCACGGCCCTCACAGGCAGCGCCCACTCCAAGGCAGAGCGGCCGGCCTTTTGGCTGAGGAAAGAAAGCCCGGGGCTCCTCCCTTTTCTGGGCCTTGCAACAGCACCCTGCTTGTTTTCCCCGAAATAAATGGGCTGAGCATATCGGGCCGGCAATAACCCCTTGAAATCAGTTGTTATCACAGTTAACAACCAGTTTGGCTTCAGTTCAGGCTGTTAACTATCAAACCACTAAGTGCCGGTAATGATTGATTCTTGGCCAGTTGCAGCTTGAGTGGGCTGTAAAACCCCATTAGCGAGGGCTCTGTGGAGGCAGCAACTCAAAGATAAACAAGGTGGTGGGCGCTCCAGCCCAGCCTAGCCCCGCTGCTTTGGCCTCTGCCCCCATGGCACCATGGCCTGGGGTCCTGCGAGGATTCAACCCCTCCCCAAAGCCTCCGGCAGCCTCATGGACCAAATACCAACTGTCCTGTCCAGCTCTACTTCCCCCCGCCCACCACCAGTCATCTCCCTCCTCCCTATAGGCAGGCCAGCTCTATGGACCATGGCCCACCTCTTCTCCCTCATCACACCCCTGGCACAGTTCCACCCCACCACTCCAGCGTACTCAGGCATCACAAGCCTGGGGGCTTCAGGGGTAGCTTGTGGCCTGACTAGTCACCTGCCTTAGCCCAGCCTGGCCCCACTTTGTGGCCAGGATCACAGGCAGGGAGAGCCTGACATTCCACCGCACCCCACCCCAGACTCCCTCCTATCCTGTGGCTTCCCCCAGGAATTGCTCTCAAACAAATAAAATGTGGGTAATTACGGGGCTAGGGGCTGGACAGGCGGCCCTGCAGATGAAAGCGTTTCCTGGACGGTCTCTTCATTTGCATGGCATCAGAAGCTGCTCAGAAGGTGTGACTTTTCCCACAGTGAGACCCCAGCTCCTTGCACAATAAAGCCAGGCTGCTCACCCAGAATTAATTAAAGGGGGAGGGGAGGGGATGGAGCAGAGAAGGAGGCACTAAGAGCTGGGGGAGCCAGAAGAGAGATGTCTAGAGCCCCTCCCCGAGTGCCCAGTGTCTATGAACCAGGAGAAAACTACTCTATCCAGAGGGCCGCACCCTCATAGCAGGCTGGAGGAGGTGACGTAGAAAAACCCCAGGGTGTCCCCAACCTCTCTATGCCAAGGCTTCCCACTGAACCCTGAAATTCTGGATCCACCTGGATGGCCTGTGTCTGGGACTTGCAGTTACAAGTCTAGGAGGCCTGTGTGGTTAGAAAGCCTTGGGGTGCTCCCCTCCCAAAGGAGATGCTGAAGAACAGAAGTCCAGAGAGAAGACGTTCCTGGATTGGCCCAGGAACTGGGCTGTGGGACCAGCCCAGGGGCACCCTCAAAGAAGGCAGCAGAAGCAGCCAGCATGGGAGGCCTCCGTTTTAAAGACTGCGTCAGCTCTGTCCTCAAGGGACCTGCTGCTTCTGGGTTTGAGCTCTCCGTCATCCCATAGCACAGCGTGGTTTGATGCCAGTGTCACCAGTCCACATCCAAATGCACTCCCCTCCACCCACCGTGGACCAGCCCTCTTGCCCACACCGTGACCTGCCCTACCAGCCTGAGCTCTGCTCTTGGCCGGAGAGCTTCCCTTCCCATCCCATACCCAGTTCCTCTCCATCCAGGCCCCCTCTCTCACAAAGGCGGCAGCCTCCCCCTAAATCACAAGTCCCCCAGGTTCTTTTGCAGCACCTGAGCTCAGCACCTTCTGCTCGCAGCTCTCGAACCAGATCTCCCAAAGCTAACACTTGTTCCACGTCACAATTGTCAACACCAGCCTTGGAGGTCCCCCCTCTGACATACCCCCACCTTGGGCCCTGGCAGCTGCTCTTTTCTTTCATTTTCTGGAGGCTGACACTCAGAAAAAAGGAGCCTCGGCATCTCCTATCTGTCTCACACACAGACCTAGGCACACAGAAAGGTGCAGTTCTTAGACTCATTGAATCCACGATTGCAGCTCTTGGTAGAGTCATCACTTCTGGCCCAGAGGTGGCCTGGGGAAGTGATAGCAATAACTCCTGTTAAAAGCTAAGAAACAGCTAAAGGCCTCTTCTTGCTCCTTCCCCTACTTCTGTCCTCCAGGGAAAACCCTGCAGTGACAATAATGGGAGCAGGGACATGCATTTGTCCTTAGGCTAAAGGGAGGCTACTGTCGGAGCTGGGGCCTGATACGCTATGTCTCCCAGCTCCACCGCCAGCTGGGACAGGGTAGGGGGCGGGAAGCTGACCCCAGAAGGAATCACCCTCCAAGACACATTTTTAATACGCAAGTTAAATAAATATTTTAGTCATTTAATAGCAACTAATACACAGCCTCCCCCCACTGACACCCACCCTTAAAACACCTGACCTAAGTCCCTACGCTCTCCTCCCTGTCCCCGCCTGGGGGTGCAGTGGAGTTCCTCGCTGCCTGGCCAGCTTGCTCTGCAGGTACTGGGGGCTCAGAAGCACTGCTGCTGGGCTAGAAAAAGCCTCCCACGCCCAGGGCCCCCCCGCCCCCCCGCAATCTCAGTCTTGGCCACTAACCGGCCTTCCTGAGAGTTAAGAAGACACCACAGCCAAATGGAATACAAAAATAGAGCCTCTCTTTTGTTTAAAAAAAAAAAAAAAACCCAACAGCAAACAATTATCAACAACTAGAACCCGGGGCTTCCCCGGCTCCTCCCCAGCCTTCAGTAGAGCAGACCTCGGCTTGCTTGAGTTTCTGTTTGTGCTCCCCTGAGATGGAAATCTCTGCGCTGGGAGCCGCGGGAGGGGCCGGGCAGGCGCCTATCGGGGCTCGGGGGCCCAAGTCCTCTGGCTGCCGCGCAAGCTGCGCGTGAAGGGCGGGTAGTTGAGGAACTCGAACCGCAGGCTCTGCTCGGTGGTGTGGTGGCCACGGGGCAGCCGCTTCATGAAGTGGACCTCGCGCTGGTGCTGCCGAGTCTTGGAGCCCTTGCGGGGCCGGCCCTTGCGGGTGAAGGCCATGTACCAGCCCTCGTACTTGGCGTTCTGCAGGGCGGTGTAGTTGTTCTCCAGCACGATCTCCGTGAAGACACAATCCTTGCCTTTGCCGTTGCTCTGCAGGTAGGGGGGCCAGACACAGCGTTACTGGGCTCTCTCCGGAGTACCCCCCCTTCAGAGGCAGAGGGCAGGCGGCCCCAGACAGCAGGTGGGCACCCCAGCAGATGGCAGGGTGGGCAGGAGCTGCAGCCCCACCCCTTGCCTGGGCACCCGCTCTCTAATCCCTCACAGCCCGCAGCCCACCCGGCAACTTCCTGTCCTCCCGGGCAGCAGTGACACATGGCTATCTACCGAAAGGGCTGGGCCCCAACACGGAGAGGCGGCAGAGAGGGGGCCCAGACCCTGCCCGCCCTGGCCTCCTGCCCACCAGTCTGGCCTGAGCTGCTTGCACCCGTTTCCCCACCTGCCCCCTCAGCCCCTCAGGATTCCAGCTCCAGGGCCCCTGGGCAGCCACCCTATGGGGGAGGGGAGGCCTCCAAGGAGACGCTGAGTCCCAAGCCCCAGAAGCCCAGCAAGCGGGGAGCTCGAGGCTGGAGAGGAGCCGTGACTAATGGGGCCATTTCAGAGCTCGGCCGAGGGGCTGGGCCTGCGGCTTACTGAACATTCCAAATGCTGGTACCATGTAATTGGACATAATAGCAAAGCAATTTGGCGATTTGTTAAAAAGATATATGGAATTTACCAACCTTCCCCCCCCCAAGCCCCTTCCCTAGCCTTCCTTCTTCCTCCTTTGCCTTTATAGCTTTTCATCTCCCAAGCAATTTCCTTCTCCCTCACCTCTCCCCTCCCAATCGTTAGATAACCCCAAGGTGGCCCTGGGTCTCTCTGCCCACCTTGTTGATATCCTGGAGGAGCTCAGCCAGCTCAGCCAGCCCAGCCCGAGCTCCCCAGGCCCCAGCCCCCACCCCACCCCATCCTTCTGGGGCTTCACCTTGGCAATCAGCTTCCCCTTCTTGTTCATGCAGATGTAGAGGCCTGTCTCAGCCCCTCGAACTCGAACCCGGCTCCCAAAGGTATCTGTCTCCACAATGAGCTTCGCTGTCCAGGACAGAGGAGGGAGGTTACTGGAATCTCCCTCACCCCCACAGCTCTGTGTCCCCACCCCAACAGGCCCATGAACTCGTCACATCCTAGCAGCAACTGCTCCGAGGCTCAGGTACCCAAGAGGCAGGCTTCAGCCCCCTAGGTAAGGTCAAGTCCCCTACCTGGGCTGCAGGCCCCTCACCTGGGTTTACAGAGGGGGATGGGCAAGATCGTGGTGGGCCAACTGGATCCTGCAGAGGGGTCTTGGGGCCTTCAAATTAAAAAGACCCTCTTTTAAAACCAGACAGTAATGATCTTTAAGTCAAGGTTGTGAGACTAGAGTTTTCCTGCTGATCAAAAGATCTCTGAGAATCGTTCCAACTCCAAATGTCACGTGCAGTGTCTCACAGATCATTTCATACATCGGGGAGGGTGGTGACCTCCAGTCCTGAAGCTGAACGTAAAAGCACTCTCTCCTGTTTGTGGTACCTGGGGTTTGAACTCACAGCCTTGGCCGGCCTTGTTTCCCCACTACTGTTCTGCTGAGAAGGTGACAGGGATGGGACAGTCCTCCCTAACACAGCCCCTAGCCAGCTGCTTTCCCTGAACTCAAAAACCAGCTGGGAGGGTCCTGCCTCTTCCCCTTGCTTCCCAATAGCTGAAGTTCCCAGCGCGCTCCCCGTGTCCAGAAATCAGCAACTCAGTGGTCTTTCCTCTTTCAGCCTCCATCACAGCCAGGTTCCTCACGCCAGTGACCCAGCCCCTTCTGTGTGTGCAGAGGGAGGAAATCAGGCACGCTCGCCTCTCAGTCTGGAAAGAAGACATGGAGCTGAGTTCTGTGTCTTCTTCCCCATCCTCCTTCCCCTCAGACAGCAAACTTGCCACAGAAGCCAATTCCTGTCCACTCTCTGTGTAACTCCTCCCTTTGAGGCTGTCCCCAAAAAGGGAGTGAGGGCTGACTTAGCCCTTTGGGATGGGACAGGAGGGGCTGGGTCTCCTGCTCTCCCCACTGCAGCGTCCAGCCCTGTGCCTCCTGGAGAGAGCAGTTCCGAGACTCCCAGAGCTGCCTCCCAGCCTCCACTGACAAGGTGCCACCTTCTCTGTCTCTGAAAGTACTGGGAAGGTGGGCACCAAGGTCAGCAAGACAGCCCTCCATGCCCAGCCTGTGACTGCCCACCCCCTTACATAAGCAAAGAGAAGGGACCCAGCGGCCAAGTCCTCAGTCTGGCTCCAAGTCAGCCAAGGGGAAGTGCAGCTGTCACTCCTCCCCACCCACCTCCTTTTGGACCCAGCTAGCCTGCTCATCCCTCCCCCTGGTCTGCCTTCCAGGGCAAAAAGTGGCCGCTTTTAAGGGCCAGGAAGGACACTGATGGGAGAAGGGTGAAAGGATCCCACTGGGAGGATTCTGGCCAAACCAGGAAGATAGGGATGGAGTAGGCCCCTCTGCCACTTCCTGGGGCCCATAAGAGAGCAGCTAGGACCTCTCTGCTGTTCTTTTCCAGACTCTTCCTGTCCTGGCTGCACACCCTAAGTCTCTGCTCTCAGGCCCTCCAACTTCTATTCCTGCCTGCGGGGCAGGCAGAGACCATCCAGGAGCCTGGGAAGCCTCCTATACGTGTAAAGAGAGAAGAGGGCATCAGACCTCTGATGTCTGAAGACGAGTTCTTCCATGGCCGCTTAGCCTCTTCTCCCCTCCCCAAAAGCCAAGGATGCTGGGCCATTTGCTCTGATGGAGTAAACCCAGAAGGAGCCAGGCAGGCATTCGTTCCCATTCCTAGGAAGCTGAGAAGGGCAGCTAGCAGCCAGTTTGGAGGGACAAAGGGAAGGTAGGCTGGCCCTGCCAGCCCAGCGGGGGAGCTCGGCCACTGGGCAGGCCGCCTCCACCCCCACCACCAAGAGCCCCCGCTCTCCTTCCTGGACATTTCTGGGGAGCTGGGGCTGCAGTGTACAGCGGCTTCCCCGACCGGGCTTTTGGAAAGCTTAACATTTTCAAACCTATTCTTCCACCCAGTGACAGATTTATCCCAGGAAAATTATGTCTCCTTCTCCAGCTTTGAAGGGAAGTCAGCTACGTCGATGCAGAAAAAATGCAGCGAGACATACTCGATCCCCCAAACTGGCTCGAGAAGAGGAGAAAGTATTCAGGAAATGTTTAAAACGGTGAAAGTAAGAAGAGTTTTAATCGCTCTGCCAGACGCGGGGGTCTCTCCAGAGATTCATAGAGAACAATCTTGAACCTCTTTTTTAACATTTACAGACTTGCAACTCTTTTCAAACTCCACATCTGAAAAAAGAGGCTAGTTCTTTTTCTGTTTTATATCATTCTTCATTTTTCTTCTTAGCTCTTAAAATGCCTCACCTTTTTATTACATTTTAATAGAGTCTTCCCCTCTGCTTTCATGCTTGTTTAACTTGGTCATTATTTAAAGGTTTTTAAACTCACAATAATCGCTCTCTAAAAACAACACCAGCCACCCAGAGGGCTTGCTTTTCTCTGGGCACATCAGGACTCTGGAAATTGGCCTTGTTTCAAGGCAGGAATATTGAATGTTTTAGAAATCAATCAGTCCTTGGCCTCTCCACTGGGCAGTAGCTCCCTGTACTCACCACCCCACTGGGAGCTGAGAGCCGGCTGGGACCCACCGCCTGGGTCCCCGGGCCAGCGGAGCAGGGAGGGGGAGGGCCCTTCCCCTTCCCAAGCCTGGTCCCCGAGTGTAATTGACCCTTCCGATCAAAGCATTTGAAGGTTCACAGCACCCCCCTCAAGCTGGGAGAGTTGGGGGGACTTCTCTCCCTTCTCTTTCCCACTCTCCTTTTGTGGGCCCTGGCGACATATCCTCTTTCAAGAGCTTCCCTTAAACCTGGGCCCCCTCCCCCTGAACCCTCTGCCTCCACCTGCAGCTGGGGAGGGGTGTATGAAAGGGGGAGGTGTAAAGGGAAATTCCTGGATTCATTCATCTGCTGGGCAAGGAAGGGGCACCTGTGGGCCAAGTACTCCCCAAGGTCCCTTCCCAAACCCTCTCTTCTCCAGCTGACCCCCAAATCACTCTTTTTGCCTTAACCCCTTGCCTTCTGAGCTGGGAGCCTGCAGAGCCCTGGCCCACACAGTTGCGGCTGGTGGTCCGGTCACCGCAGGCCCGCCGGGGAAGGAGGCGCGTTGCCCGAGCTACCTGGACCCTGCCCCAGTGCAGCTCGCCTTACCGAAGGGGTCCCCGTCTTCTGCCATGGCGTTGATGCGCTTGTTGGCCAGGACCTGCACGTGCTTCCCGCTGGTGCGGCTGTAGAGCTGATAGGTCCGGATGAGGCGGCGGCTGAGCTGATCCGTCACCAGGCTCTGCTCCCTCACATGCTGTGTAAAATTAGGTGAGGACTGAACAGTTACCTTTAGGAAATTGAAAAATACACAACACGCCATTATAATGCTACTCTGCCCAGGGGCCCCGGTGGCCCCCATTGCCCTGTACCCCACCTCCACTGCCCCAGGCAGCCGGCAGGGGCTGGGGGTCCCTCCAACATGCCAGCTCAGGCTACCATCCCCCACCCAGGAAAGCCGGGCGTATCCAACCTAGCATGGATGAGCCGGGGGATGGGGAAGGATCTGGACCCACCTGTTGGGAAGCACCCTGGGACTCGCGGCCAGCTCGGAACAGGGAAGCCAGCTCCCTGCCCAGCACAGGCCCCCCGCCCGGGCCTTCCTAGAAGAGCAGGGCGCTTTTAAGTAAGGAGGCAGCGCTGCCTGACCCCTGACATTTATAAAGACAAATTTATGGAGCAAATGTTGAGAGCGCAGAGGGCCTAGGCACCTGATCTTTCCGCCAGACCCGACACAAGCCTCCCCCGAGAGCAGCGGGGAGAGTCCCTGAGGCAGCCCCCCGCCCAGACTTCTGACAAGAACGCTCCCTTGGCCCCGACCTGCCCCCTTCCTCGGCGGCCAGGTGAGGCTGCCCGTGGAGTACCCCAACCTGGCTGGAATGCGTGGGAGACAACGCTGCACTTTGAGACCTTGGGTTCTAGCCTCGACACGCACTGGCTGTGTGACCTTGTGCTGGGCACTACCTCTCTGTTCCTTAGCTCCCGACTCGGGATAGTTCGGGGTTGGGTTTCTAAGGTTCCTTCCAACCTTGCCGCGCTGGCCGCAGCATCGGTCCTGGTGCCCCTGCCCGACTTGGCCAGCCGGCGTTTTCCGCCGGCCCCGGGCCCCCGGCCCCCGCCTCCGCGCAGTGCGCCTTACCTGGGCTTGGAGGCAGAGAACCAGCAAGTGCAACAGCCTGTGGGAGACAAAAGCGGGCGGGAGAGAGAGGGGCGCAGGGTGAGCGAGGGGCGCGGCGCGCGGCCGGCGGGGACGGGGCGGCGGTACTCACAGGCAGCTCAGCGCCGAGCGGGGGCTGCCCATGGCGCGCGGCCCGGGGAGCGCGGGGAGCGCCGGCGGGATCACGCCGGCCCGCGGGCACACGAGCCGAGACCGGCGGCGAGCGAGGGCTGCTCGAGGGCGGGAGCCCGGCGGCGATGCCGACGCGGCTCCGCAGGTCCCGTGGAAGGTCGAGCTGGCCGCGCCGAGTCGCTCTGCGCCGCTACCGGAGCCGGTGGCCGCTGGCTACTCAGGAGCCGGAGCAGGCGGAGGGTAACGGGCCGGCAGGGTGGGTGGGTAGGTGGGAAGGGGAGGGGGAGGGGTGGGGGCGGGGGGCGCCGCACCGGGCGCGAGGGGGGAGCGCGGGGCGGGCGGCCGGAGCCCGCAGCCCCGGCTGGGAGCTGGGGCCGGGACGCAGCCCGGGGCGGGGGCGGGGCGGCCGGGGCGGGGCGGCCGGCGGGTCTGGGATTGGGGGTCTGGGCCAGGGGAGGGGTCTGGGGACCCGCCGGAGGGGCGTGGGCGGCCGGGGTGGGCGCCTCCCCCCGTCCTGGGCCTGTCCCCTCGCGCGCTCTTGAGGTCTAGACACGCGGGAATAGGGGGCGTCTCGGGTGCCCGCTCCATGGGGTCCCGAGACCCTCCGCAGGGGTTTCCTGGGCCGCGGGTGCGTCTGAGTTGGAAGGTGCCAGGGCTCCACCGTGGGGCCCGTCGGCTCACGCCTCTGCCTATGCTGCGGGTCTCTGAGCCACCTACTGTGCGCTCCTGCTGCGCCAGCCCCTGGGAAGTGGCCGCTGACTCTGGACTGGAGGGCAGGTCGTGCCTGTGCGACGGGGAACCGACCCCCATCCTTCTGCTGAGTCCCCTGCCTTGCCTGTCTCTCCGTCTCTCTCAGTCTTCAAGAAGCCCCAAGAGAGAGAAACGTCTCCCTCTTACCTTCCGGCACCCATTATCACCATCACCTCCCGCTCCCGTTCCCACCCCGCCTCCCAATACAAATACACACATATGCTGCTGGCCTGAAGCTTGGGAGGAACCACGAGCCACCTATGTGGGAGAGAGCCCAGAGGTCCCTGGCAAGGACCCCCAGTCCCTGCCAACCCCCAAAGCAACAGGCAGATGGGGCAAAAATAACTACTCTTAGCTGTTTTTCCTGGAGAAGAGACTTCCATCCAGGCCGCCAACTTTTCTCTCTCATTATTCTTGTCCCATTATTTGTGCACTTAAGAGGAATTTACACATCTACTGTGTACTAGACAGGGACCGGTGCTTTCTGTCAACTGGGGCAGGGGGCGGGGGAGTGCCAAAGGAGGAGGTATGGCCTTGTCTAAACCTTTCCCAGGCCCTCACTGCTTCCTCTGCGGGAGGAGGGGTGCTTCTGGAAACCCGGAGCCATGGTGCTTCTTTGGGAGCAGCTTGGGTGGGCAGAGGTGCCCTAGGATAGGTACTTCTGAGGAGCAGGTGGAGCTGCTGATGCTCTGCCCAGCTGCTGCCTTTGACCACACCCCCTTGCCCCACGGCCCCCTCATGTCCTTGGGGGTTGGGCTGGAGGGGTTGGGTGGTCTTAGGAAGCCATTAGGCCAAAGGCAGTAGGCAGGCCCTTTTCCAACAGGAGAGCCAAGTTCTGCCTCCCTCCTGCTCCTCTACCCCCACCCACTCCCAGCCATAATGCTAACACTGAGAAACATGGGAAAACAGAGTCAGACGACTTATCGCAAAAATCTCATCGCTCCTCAGAGGAGTGGACTTCCAGAGCCCACCTGTCACCCCCTCCAGGAGCTAATTCACTCAGCGGGCTCTTGCCCAGACAGACCTCCAGGCAAGGACCATGTCTGACCAGCTCGGAGCTGGCAGTTCATGGCACAGAGCTGGGCAGGGCTGGGCTGTTCTGCAGTTAGCATTTGGGACAAGTGCACAGTGGGGACACTGGCTGAGCATTTAGACCTCAGCCCGTGTGCAGTTCCCCAGGGAGACTTGCCTTCACCCCCTTGCCTCCACAGATAATAATCATAAACACCACCATTTACTGAGCACGCATGTTTGCTACAAGCTGGGCTTATACCCTCTCCTCTCAATCCCACTGGAAGATGGGCCCATTGGGTGGGTGGGTGGGTGGGGGTGATAGGTGAGGTGGGCTCCAGTGCCCACAACCCAGACCAGCCCCTTTCCTTTACTGTGCTCCTCTGGGTTAGAGGCCTGCGGGACACCTGTTGAGTGCCTACCTCCTCAGCTGCACTGCTTCAAGCAGGCAGGGTACTCACCATCTTAACCTCATGCCTATGAATAGTAGGCCCTTGAAAAAGTTTACGTGCACATATTTAATGAATGAATGAGTGGAGAGATGGAGAGCAGAGGATCTGAAGGGCCTTCTCCCCACCCAGTTCTCTGAAAACAGTCTGATGTGACAGGGAGCCGCACTCAGGCATTCAGCCGAGCTTAGTGTGTTGTGCACAGTCCTGGAGTCACAACCAGAGCAACTCGGGCACCGGTCCTTCCCTGGAAAGGTGGGGCGAGGGGCGGTGAAAGTCAGACCTCCTGGACCAGACCAGGGTCCAATCCGAGTTCTGGAGCCCCCAGAAGGTTCCGAAGGCCCTAGGTTGAACCTCAATAATCATAACCACCCTTCTCCCTCTCCCCCAGAGAAGATGGACATCTGGGGCCTAAAAGTGCGGATGCCAGGACTTTAGTCCTACACCTCAGCCTCTACCAAAGAGCTTGCTTGTACGGGACCAGAATTCCTTCGCATCTGGAGAATTTTCCCTGAACTTGATCCTGGACAACTTGGGGAGATTCTTTTCATCTCCCCAAAAGTCTGTGTCTCTAGAGGGGGGCAGATGGGGACACACCCGCACCCGGCCCCAGGTACTGTCTGGGCACACTCTGAGTGACAGATGCAAAAATATTCCTTCAGGGCCCCAGCAGGTCGCTCTCTCCCTCCCTCACTCCCTTGCTCGCCTCCCAGCCAGCTCGCTTCTTCCTTTATCTTATCAAAGCCCCGTAATTACAATTGCTATTTTGTTTCTTCGAATCTGCAATCAGAGCTCCCTGGCCCTGATGAGAGAGCGCCTGTCAGCCTGATCGCTGAGTGACAGTCCGGCCGCCTCTCTCCGCCGCCCCCACACTTCGCAAACACAAACACACACACACACACACACACACACACACCCTCGCCTCCTACAAACACAAACACACACTCCTCACCAACACAAACAGCTTCTCTCTGCAAACACGCCCTCGCGGAGACCCAAACACACACCTTCCACCTCTTTCCAAACGCATCCCTTGCCCCAGGGCCTCCCCAGGCCCCTCCGATCCACACCAGGTTGCACCGGCCGCCCGGGCTGCCACTCGCTCCCGGCGTGCCTCCTGTGCCAGGCGTTCAAAGCGCTGCGGTCTCTCCGCTGACCGTTCAAATGCAAATTGTGAAGACTGCATTAAGCACTGCGGACACCGTCTGGGAGTCGTCCCGGTCTCCCTTTCCTCCCGGGGTCTGCGGACCACGGGGTACGCCTTCATGCCTCAGCGCTCTGTGGCCGGAGTGAATTGGTAGCGCTCCTACTGTGCGTTGAGGGTGTACAAGGGGCATCGAGGAGAGGCAGGGTTGCGGGGAGCCGAGGAGGGAGAAAAAGTAATTCCTAGCATTATCCGCCGCCGAGTGCCTGGTCTGGCCGGGAAACTCCTGGACGCAGGAGCAGCTGTGGATTAGGCCCCCACTGCGGGCAGGAGCGCGCTCGCCGCTGCCCGGTCACTCTCGGAGACCCACCAAGACAACAGCTGAGGCACACAGTGAGCCATCAGCTGCTTGCGTGGGGCGAGGCAGGCAGTATATTGGGGCGGAGCCACGCGCAAGGGGGTAGCTGGGTTGGCCTCCCTCTGCCCCTAGATGACTTTTCCAGGCACCCAGCGTGTCTCCCGCGCCTCCAACCTTGAACGTCCGGAGGATTTTGGAGGCTATGGGCGGGAGGAGGTAGGGGAGCGCTCTAACAGGAGTCCTTCCAGTGAATGATGAATGAATGAATGAATGAATGAATGAATGAGTGAGTGAACGAACGTACCTAGTCAGCCTTACTTACTCCCTCGCCTTTCGCCTAAACTTCGACGGCCAGACCACTTGAGGGCAGCGAGCTCCTGCATGCCTAAAGCCCCTAAAGAGGCGACATGGGGCAGGCAGCGACAGGGCCACAGGCGGTTTCAACATCGCCCACCAGAGGGCGCCAGCTCCCCCCCGCCCCTCCCTTTCTACCCCGTGCTGCGGTAAGGTGAATGGTCTCAAGCCTGGCTACCCTCCTACACCCGGGTTCTTGGTGGAAGCACTTCAGGGAAGTTCTGGAGACAGTAGAAAGGGACATGCGACCCTGATCACTGCAACAACAACAACGAAAACAAAAAATAGAGGGATCGTCTTCCTTTCTCCTCAACTTGAGGATAAAGGGAAGTTAAAAACTGGACCTCTTTGCTCACCACAGCGCAGGAAACCTCTTCTGTATGTTGAAAAGGGAGTGCTTTCCAGGGGCATTCTCTCCAAAGTTTACCTAGCTGGCCCAATACCACCTTGGGCCAAGCCCCTTGGGGTTATCTAGGGACCCCTACTTGCTCAACTCATTGTGGGAGGGAGTAGGCCTGCCCCAGCCCAGGCACTGTTCTGTGTCCATCCTCAGCATGTCTGGCCCCAGGCTACCCCAGGAGTTAACCTTTTGTTTGTTTGTTTGTTTGTGAGCATTGAGACACCCCACCCCATCCACACAGCTGCTGAACTGCTGACCCCAGAGTGGGTCACATACACATACATCCCTTTCTCTTCTTAGCACAGCAGCAGCCAAGCCCAAGAACCACCTAATTCCAGGCACCAGAGACCCTAGACCAGGCGGTGTGTGGGGGGGGCAGAAACCCCTTAACCCAGGAGACTGAATCCCAGAGGCTCTTCTCTGCCCCCATATGCCAGGCCACCCGGATTCTGGTTTCCCTGTCACCCAATCTGGTCAGCCCCCTCCATCTGGCCCCGGGAATCAGGTTTCTAAGGCCCTACAGCAGCTCAGAGACAGCCTGCAAGACTGGAAGGAGCAGAGACTTGCCTCCTCCCTACCCAGAGCCCCCTCATGGGGCTAGAGATGCACATTCCTCCGGCTGCTAAAACCCCCTTATCTGCCCCCCCTGCCCATCCGCTTGAGTGCTGACAGAGGCCCAGACCCCTTGTTTGGACGGTGATAACCTCCTAGGATGGCCCTCCCCCACCTGTAGGGACTGGGAATGGGCTTGGTGTTGGGAGGTCCTCTCCTAGCAAGGCACTTTGGCCTGGGGATAGCAGTATCCCACATTACCTCACCCTCCCCCAGACCTGGGGCCACCCTCAGTGCTGCCACAGTGCCACCTGGTGGTCCCCAGGGGAATGCCACCCCAGCAGGGAAAGAAGCCACACGAGAGTTGCAAAACACACACATACACACACACAATTAAACAAAAAACTCTACACTTTATTTCACTGTTTGTCCAAAGTGTAAAGAGTGTTTAAAATGTTTAGTCCTGAGCTTTAGATGCTGACCTCCAACTTCAAAGACAAGTGCAGAGAGGGTCAGGACAGTTCAGAGTTCTTCCCACTCCTGGAGAAAGGGAAGCCTCCAGTACGGTGTAGAATTAGAAGAACACCATCGTCCTGTGAAGAATGGGACCTCCTTTCTCCTAGCACCAGCCCAAGACCTCCCACCCCACCCTTCCTCTTCAATGAAGATGACATTTAAAATTCTTGATACTTGCACAGCAACATGGTGCATGGCGTGCATGGCAGGCAGCTAGCAGACCTGAGGGCAAAGAAGGGATCAGCATGCAGGCCCTCCCCTGCTCCTCCTGCTCTCCCAGACCCTGCTGGGCACCCTTCCCTCCCACTCACCAAGGAGGGCTAGGGTCTGCCCCTCTGCTTCTTGGCAGGAAGGATGGGGCACAACTCGGCTTCCTCCTCACTCCCCTCTTCTTCACTCTCTTCTTCCTCAGAAACATCACTGCTTACAGTAACTGAGGTACACACAAATAGTAAAGGGAGGGGGAGAAGGTTAAAGCCAGGCCCCTTTCATCCTCATGTCATTTATTCAACCACTGTGCTGCTAGGCTTGCAGGGCCCTGACTTCCCAGAGCTTATGGTCTAGATGGGAAGACCCTCAGATACTAAACTCGGTAACAAAGAGCCAAAGGATTACACATCACTGGAGCTGGAGAAGCTGGGACAGGTTCCACAAAGGAGGCATGAGTTGGACAGAAAGAGGAGGGCACATCATGTAGAACCTGTATGGCAGCTACAATGGGCTACAAGGCTAGGATGGGGAGTGTGGAGTCAGAGGAGACCTGATGGAGAGTCCACTGGGTGCAAGGGCAAGGACTCTCACCAATCTGGTGGCGCCCAGTGATCCGCACAGGCCCAGAACCTGACTTCAGGCGGAAGGTTACAGGAGGTTGGAGCTGGAAGTCATCCAAACTGAGCTGGGAGGAAGACAGGGATGAAGGCCTGGCCCACCTCTGCCCTCCCCCACCCCCCAAAGGTATGGCCGGGGAACTCACCATTGGTTGGCAGGACAACTTGAGGTTGGCCACAGGGACTGCAATCTCCTGGCGGTCATGGCTCCGGGCCACAACTTCTACCACATTACATTCATCTTTGGCCCCCTCGGTGAGGCAGAGCTGGGAAAAGGTACACAAGGCCTTGGGGTCTCCCCAAGAAAGTGCTGACACCACTGTGGAGGCATCTATCTACCCTAGAACTTCCGGAGCCTCGGGGGTCCCTGAATTACCTGGCAAAAGGAGTGGGCTATTGGGAGGATGGACAGAAGAGGTGACTCCCAGTGAAAGGGAGGTGGGGGATGGAGTACAGGTAGAGACCCATCAGTTGCCAGCTCAGATTCAGCTATTCACCAATACCCCTCTTCCCCACCCCTCACCATGGTCAAAGCCAGCACGTGCTCTGCATCATCCTCTTCCGCTACCTTGAAGGTGAAAGAGCGGGTGTGGCCGGAGAGCTCGCATCCTGGAAGAAATAATAGTGAGTGTACCTAGGTGTGAGCCTGCATGTATTGGGGGGGGGGGGGCGGAGGGCGTTTCATCAAACCTCCATCACGTGCAGCCAAGGATTGACCAGCATCTACACGCCCACTTCTTTGGAACAACCGGGAGCGCTCAGCCCTAGGCCACGCCCCATACATTTGGGCCGGGGGCTCACCACTTCCGCTCCAGCTGCTGCGTGCTAGCCCCCCCCTCTGACCTGGCCCACGTCACGCACCCACCGGCATTCCTGTTCCTCAGACCTTCCTCTTACTGCCCCAGGACTACCCTCACCCCCTCCTTTCTCAATACCGAAGAAAAAACTGTCCATAGTGACCGGAGCCGGGGCCCTCAACCCACAGACACCCCCGGACCGGGTTCGGCTCCCCTGACTCAAAAACGCTAAAGCGGCGGCAGCGCCGGCGGCCATGATGCAAAGGCCGCTTGGGAGCCCCGCCCCCGACACGTACAAAGCAGGGAACTCCAGCAGGTTCCGGCCCCACCTATTAAAGGGACCGCTGGCCACGCAGTTGTGGCGGACCACGGGCTTTTCCGCCCAGCTTCGCCCTGGCGCGCTTGGCCTCTGCTCAGTACTGTGGGTCGAGACCGCAGAGGAGGTAACATGAGAGAAGCATGAATTTAGGATTAATGTTCCTGTCCTTGCTCATTACAACGACCAAGGCTTTCTGAGGGCGGCTCCTACCTCCATTTTCTGTAGTTCATCACATCTAGTGTTTCCCCATCTCCCAATCCAAGGTAAACTCGTCAAAGGGAACCTAGACATAAAAATGGAAACCTTCCTAATTCCCCCAGCAAAGTTTCAGGGCAGCATTTTTTCTTACAAAAGCGACACTGTAAATATGCTAAGATTTGCCTTTGCTCCTAGGGAGCCGAGGAGCCTGTTATTCAAACCACTCCATCCTCTCCTAGATACGCTTCCTGCTGACGACCTTGCAGCTGTCCAAACGGCCTATCCCTCACTGAGCTTCCAGATGCTGGCTGGATGCCGCTGCTTGACAGCAGATTAACTCCAGCTCCACGCAGACGCAAGCTCTCCAACTTGCACAGTACTTCCCAATCAGCCCAGAACCTCCTTCCGCCATGGCTTCCTGTTGTCTCGTTAATTTGGGCTACTCTCCACACCTCTCTCACCGTTTGACTAAAGGACCAGGCAAATCGTGTTCCCTATCCTATTTGATGGCAGGACCTCACTGAAGTAAGTCGCCCCAATTCACACCAAAGTTATAACTGGCAAAAAGGGTGGCTAGGCCAAGAACCTATCTTTTGCCTTCTGCCTTGAGGAAAACCTTTTTAGAAAGGTTTACCAATGGAAAACCTAAAAGGAAGTCTTATTGGAGATGGGAGTGGGAGAGGACTACCTTCAAAAGCTGGTTCCTAAACTTGAAACAGCTGTGGAGAGAAGTACTTGCTTGTAGGTGAGGCATGATGAAGGGCAAGAGGAAAGGCAGGAGGCAGAAACAAGGAATAGGTTTACACAGTACACCACCACACACATTCAATTCAAGTTTTATTTTGCTTCTTGCATGATCTTCAGTTTTACAGTTCATTTTCTACAGAAACTGAGCTGTGATCTAAACAATCAAGGAAATGTCATTCCAACCGTAATAAATATTCATAACCATAGAAGATAGCATAGCACTTTACAATCCTAGAGTGATGTATGCACAGGCCTGGACATCTGCCCACAACATCTGTGACCAGAAGACCAGCCAAAGTTATTAGAAGCCAAGAAAAAGCCACAAGCAAACGCTAAAAATCTTAATTTCCATAGGAGGTTGACCCTGAAATCCTCCAGATAAAATGCCATAATTGTCCACTAGTACAGAAAATGTATTAAAGAGAAAATCAAGTGACAGAAAGCCATTTGGAACAGTATCTTATATATTCCTTTCACATCTCGGCCCTTGAAAATTCAAACCTGGTTCCAGCTTTCCAACACACTATTATCCTATCAGTTAAAGGTTTCTACCCTGAACACGAGGCCTCCTTCCTTCATCTCACCCATTCGGCGCACACTCATGGGCCCTGGTTGAAAGTCACTAACGGTAACACCCCAGGTGCCATTCTTGAAGACTCTTTAAGTCCACCCTGATGGAATTCCATGAAGGAAAATGTTTCAGATTTACTCTCCTTGCCCTTTCACTCAGCTCAAAACTAAACAGCTGATACAAAAATGCAGGGAAGCTGATAATAAAATACTGCTACAAACCTATGGAGAAGTCAGCCAGCCATGATGAAAAAAATTCTGCAGAGATTACCTGCTGGCCTCATGCTCAAAACCCTTAAAAACAACAAATCTAAATAAAAAATACATGAAGCTTTCAGAATCTGTGGTAAAAAGAAAAAGATAATCATTAAGTCATTGGTTAAAGTATACTCATTCTTTCTCTTTTAAAAATCCAATACAAAACATGCAAGAATTAGACTCTTGATTTAATAAAACCAGTAGTAAGAGGTCTTAAAATTAAGGGACAATTGCTCTGAGGGCAAAAGGGACCAACCAGTCCCTGAACCCTACTTGACATGTCAACCTAACATTTCACATGCTGACCTGCACCGAGGTTAATTTCTATAAGTGACTGCACTTGCAACAGACCCCGACAAAGTTAGGCTCTTGTACCCAACATAGCTGTGGCCTAGCCCTATGTGGGAGGCACTTTAAAAATAAAAACTTAAAAAAAAAAAAAGGCAAAAGTAAAGAAAAAGCCACCTTCCACTAATTTACATTGTTCGAAGTGCCATCCTGAATCACACCTTTTCATTTTCAAAAAAAAAATTACAAAACCAGTGAACACAAAGATAGGCAGATCACAGCTAGTTTATATACAAAAAATTTACAAGTTTGTCATTTTTAGGCTTTTGCCACAAACAAGTGCACATTCATCCCTACGAAGCACAACATGCCTGAACCAATCATCACTACAGGGGACAACTGGCCAAGGCTTTACAAAAAGCAGAAACTGCCCAGAATTGAAATCACTTATTATTCAGCTTAAACTATGCCACAACCATCCCACTTGGAATTTCCACCCTGAAGCCTCTGAAACCCACTAAATCTTTCTCTTCTCTGCCATGTCCCCAAAGAATGAGACATTTCATTCAATAAGCTGATGACAAATGATTTTTGATTACTTATGTGGGAAACGCAACCACACTGGATGCAGAAAACAGTGCTGACTACATTTATTAAAGACCCCTCCCTATAAGCCCACGTAAGAGATCTTGACACCTAACACAAGACCCAAAAAAGGAAGCTGACATCTGTTTTCTTAAGAGGATTTGCAGCAATACTATCTTCTTCCAACCAGTGAGTAGTCTCAAAGTACGATGAGTGAAACTTTACAGTCTTCTTTGTTTCCAATCCCAATTGGCTGATCTGTTTACCACTCCAGAGGCTAAACTGTATGAAGACCCCAACCACCACCCACCAGGTGAAGTTAAGAGATTTTTGGACAGTTCACAGTGCCAACAAATGTCACAGGCTCCGACCAAGTATAACCACGTCCTTTGGAAATCCTTCCATTTTTGCAATTTCAAAACATCCTAACTTGCTGTAAAATTCCAGAATTCTTTTATCATCTGGTCTCACTTCACAGAAAGCCCCCCGGGAGCCTAGAAAGAAAACAATCAAAATATGTGCTATTAGTAGAATTATGGATGTGAATTATGACTAATCTTTAATAGATCTCAAACAGTATCATAATCAGAGCTTGTCTATACCAGCCCAAATTTCAGCCACAATTTTAAAATGTGCACTGATCTTCAATTAATATTTATAGAGTATTAAATACTGCAGTGATAACTATCTTAAATGATGGACATGTTAACTAGTTTGAATGTGGTTATTATTTCACAATCTATTTCAAATCATCAAATTTTACACCTTAAATATACAATTCTTAACTGCCAAATATAACTCATTAAAAATACATTCAAAAAAGAAAAAAGAAAAAAAAAATTCAACTGCCAGAGTGAAAAAGGCAAAGGGATTAAGGGGGGAAAAAAATCCAATCGTGAGTTAAACTCTTCTCCAGAAAGGAAACTTTTGGGGAAAAAGTTGTAAGAAACCTCAAAGCAAAGGATACCTGTTTAATGTTTTAATGTAAAGTACCTCTGAGGGACTCACAGGGCAGAACCTGTTCCAGCGTGTGTCATGAGCCAATAGAAGCAGAATGTATTGTGTATTCTAACATACTCCATATACCCACCTGGGTATTTCAGTTCCAAGCACAACATGAAGAATTATGCTTTCTTCAGAGTTGTTTCAATTACCCCACCAAGAGATACCACTGACTCAAACGATACAGAAATGCAACCAGTGCATTCTCAGTATCAACAACCCTGTAATGAGGGCTCAAAAAACTGCCCTTTTTCGTACTGCACAAAGGCTAAACAGTGTTTTTACATTTTTAAAAGGCTGCTTAAAAACTGTATGTGGCCCTTAACGTCTAGAATACTTACTCTCTGGCCCTTTACAGAAAAAAGTCTTCAAACGTATACCCACATAATTTTGAAGGCTGAGTTTACGTAAAATCAAAAAAACTGGCAACTCTGCATTCTTAAATGAAATTTCTCAGCGAGGTTCATTTAATTTTCAACTATCATTTATGAGTCTCCTGACATATATTTATTATATAACCTCACACGTTCACTTCTCATTTAATTCAGGTGCAAAGTAAATGTTCATAGCATGAAAGAACAGCATTTTTCAATGATTAATACACATGCAATTCTTGCACAACTAATACTGCAGAAATCACATCATAAACAGTGGGGAAGGGAATGTAAATTCACTTAATTCACTTCTTTTTATCCTAAAATATAGTCCTGTCTCCATCGACCCTGAACACCAGCAACTCCACAAACACTCACCATTGGCCTTCAGTGAGGACAGGAGGCACGCCATCATGCTTTTGGCCACACTTGGGTCAGTTACTTTTTTGTGAATATCCATCTTTATCAGAGAAGGGAAGTTGGCAAGGAAGGTTTCTGGCAAAACTTCCTGCTCTTCATGGAAACTCAACATTATTTTCTAAAAATTAAAATTTTCTAAATTTCAGAATCTCTCTTTTCATTAGCTACCCATTATATATCTATACCCCAACTACAGAACTCAACAACAGGAAAGGAAAATAACAGTCAATAGCTCTTCCAATCATAATTACCACATGCAGAATTAGCTTATAGTTGTAGCTGAAGCATTTTCACTTTCAAAGACTTTCTCTAAACATAATATGGTATATCCTGGATTGGATCCTGGGACAGAAAAAGGACTCTGATGAAAAAACTGGTGAGTAAATAGTGAAATTTACAGTGAAGTACAAAAGTTGGTTTCTTAGACTTGGATGATTGTAGAAAATGGGTGAGGGATATACAGGAGCTCTGTATTATCTCTGTAACTTCTTTAAATTTGAAATTATTTGAAATAATTTTTTTAATTTTATATGGCTTGTACAAAAATTGTGAATGTACTTAACACTGCTGAATTGTATACTTAAAAATGGTTAGAATGGTAACTTTTATGCGATGTCTATTTTACCACTTTTTAAAAAAGATTTGTTATTAGACACACTGGTCATTCTTTGTATGTTCTTATGCTGAGAACCGCGGCTGTCAGATACAAAACAGCAACACGTCAGCAGCTCAGTCACCAGCGTGCTGCCGTCAGCGTCAACGCACCCCAAGCGAGGCCGCTCCAGACCAGCCTCTGATGACACAGCCATGCGGCTGGGGCAGCAGGGGAAAACTGAGAAACTATAGAGGGAATGCTGAGTACACTGGTGTGGGGAAGAGAGGAGGAAAATTTCAGAAACAGAAGAGGAGCAAAGTGAGAGTACAAATATATATCTAAAAGTATTTATTGAACATAAAAATTACCCTTAAGAAGTAACTATTATTTTTTTTAAGATTTATTTATTTTTAGAGACAAGGGAAGGGAGGGAGAAAGAGAGGGAGAGAAACATCAATGTGTGGTTGCCTCTCACGTGCCCCCTACTGGGGACCTGGCCCGCACCGAAGGCATGTGCCCCGACTTGGGAAATGAACCAGTGACCCTTTGGTTCACAGGCCTGTGCTCGATCCACTGAGCTATGCCAGCCAGGGCAAGAAGGAACTATTTTAAAAATGCATATACTGATGTATAAACCAAAACAATCATTACTTGATCAATGTCAGGCACTTTTTTTAGAGCAAATATTCAAAGAATTTGGAACAGGCACACAAGTGCTCCAATCAGAAAATAGACTCTCAAAGAAGCTCACCCCTATTGTTTAATTACAATTAGAAAAGCATTACTGAGAAAGCTAAAGTAGCCTCCAGACAAGCAAGCAAAGAAATTTTAATTACCTACACTTGCCCTGAGTGCCTGGAGAAGAGACCACCACATCCTTAAGTTTGGTGCTTCAAAACAGGGAGAAAAAAGAAAGGTGGTTCTTCTTCTTTTTTAAAAATAAAGGTTCTTTAATCAACTGCATTGTGTTTTTACTTGAGGAAATATTACAATGCTTCCAAATGAAAAACTGTCCTAGCACTGGAACAGTGGAAAATAGCATGCTAAAAATAAGCCCTAATTCTCTTCTGTAAGAAATTTAGAAAGCAGTGAGATTTTAAGATGTCTCTTCTTGGAGGATACATCTTGGGGAGGGGAGGGGAAGTATCTGATTGCTTTTTATTTTAGTAAGTACGTAAGTAAAGATTACTATAATATAATGCTAAATCTGTGCATTACCTCCGCCTCAGACAGTTCTTTATCACCATTTGGCTTGGTGTACTTCTCTTGCATGAAGGGAATCCAGGAAATTTTACATTTTTTAATGAAGGGGGTCACATCTACAGTGCCCAAGGCATAACCACATATACCATCTTCATCTTCTAGGACAAAACAGTAATCCAAGCTGAGGGAAAGCAGCCCTCCTACTAGCCTGCTCAGAAGAAAAGAGGCCAGAGTGAGTTTGTAAGTCACTAACACAAAATTCACACCTCAGTGATGTTAAGGCCCAAAATGAATGACAACCTGTGTAAACTACGCTTAGTGTACAAAGAAACTGGAAATATACACATACTAATGTCCAGGTTTTATTAAAACTAAATTTTAGCGAGATTTCTAAAAAACTGTATTGCCAGTCACCACCTCCCCTCAACCTGGTAAACCTGGCTTTGAATAGCTCCTTCCCAAATCCAACAAATCCAAATACTTCATCACATACTTGTCTCCAATAAGGTCAGGCTGACTTTGAAAAGGTAAACCCACTCCATCGTCATACATTTCTCTGCAAATCTTGTACACGGAAGCCTGAAAATATAATCTAATTAAGCAACACATCAAGAAAAATGGCCACAGAACTTAATGTGACTCATAAATCACACTGGACTTCTAGGACAAAATGTCTGGTCTGTCACAATTACCACCTTTGCTTTGTTAAATTACGATTTACTCACTGAGTCATAGTTGTAACACTAATAGAAAGCAGAATGGTTATAGTAAACACTGAGAAGTGCTGTGCAGCAGATGGTTAATTATAGGAACTTGAGTAGCGGATTCAAAATCCAGAAAACTATGAGATTGTCTTAATTTTGTGGAACATGTTTTAAAAAATGTCACTGTCTTTGAACAGGTCTGCTTTTCTCTGTAGCTGACTGTCAACAGCCCACAGGCACTCCCCAGTGGAAAATCACAGAATACTAATACAGCAGAGAAAAGCAGCCAAGGACAATATATCATTTAGACACTCTGAATGTTCAGTGATTCCGACTCTGAAAGTATTTCATCTGATTTTTTAAAGGGAAGATTGAAGAATGCATAAGATGTTAAGAGTCTAAACTCCTTAGGTTCTTCCTTAAATATTACCCCCCCCCCATAATCAATGTTAACTCCATCTAAAGTTCATGTTTAAGACAGAACTGATTAACCAGGAAACCCAAAGGAAAGTAGTAATGTGGACCATAACCATACACCATGTTGGTAGGTAGACAATTACCTCATCTTTAGGAAAATACGGTCTGATAGTATAAACTTTGGAGGTAGGTGTCAGTGGGGGTGGTTGAAAAAATAGATCATTTGCCCCATCAATTGGCAGCAAACGCTGTGGGAAGGAAAAAAAAGGAAATGAGTTAGTGTTGGGAAAATATCCGTTTCTTCACGTGGGTGTGCACTGCAGATTACCAACTTAACATTAACTGGCTACTGCAGGCAGACCTAAAGAAGAGGGATGTACTATGCTTTACTAATATAAACACTTCTTTGCTGGGGGAAGGGGAATGCTTCTGAATAGAAATCACCCAAACTCAGTTACATAGTTTCAGTGGCATATTAATATGGATTTAAATTTACAGTAAAAAACAAAAACAAAAACAAAAAAACAAAACAAAACAAAAAACCAGAACTCCAATTATGACAAATTATTTTTTTTTTTTTAGAAAAACCAATCTCATATAGACCATCTTTCTACTAAAAGATGGCAAACAGAATGTCAGGAGGAGAGGTTTGGTCTGAAGAGGGTTATCTGTCCAGGAGACGCTTTATCCCCAAAGCAATGCGCTTCAGTTTGCTGTGCGCAGCAGAGCACCTGTTGGGGGGAGAAAAGTAGAGCACCTGAAAAGTCCATGAACAAATTCCAATACTAAAAAATGCTTCATGTTTTGTTCATATTTTTATTAATAGACTGTTCTTGCAAGTGTGAGATTTATAAGATAATTGTGAAAGTATCCAAAAGCCCTTTCACCATTCACTTGTATAATTATCCATCCTTTTTGCTCATGGAGTTTCCACTGGCAGACAAGCATGCGCGCATTGTGCATTGCGGGCGCAGATTAAAATGCTGTGCGACCTGCAAAGAAACAATGTGAAGTGTATACCTAGAGCCGCTGCGCTTCGCAGGCGCGGGGGGAATTGGCAGCATCTCCTTCAGAAATTACTGTGAAAGAGGAGGAAAATTTGATTTAAAATCCAGCTATGTAACTAAATTGAATTTGGGACTAGAAAGCCTTCGGCAGACCAATCCTTCCAGCCATCTGATGCGCAATATAAGGTTTCTCATAAAACAAAGAAAATGTCAATTCAGTTGTGAATTCATATTGATACCTGGAACTCTCCTGCTAGACCACCTCTAAAGGCCCAGGGTTCTTGGTCTCCAATTAAGAACTGTGCTGAAGAATGACTACGACACCCTGTTGAGATCAGATCCAAGCGGAGAACGTTACGAGAAAGGGGATTTCCTGGGGTCTCAAACGTCCAACAAACTAACAAACACTTTGTGGAATAGCTTTCTAACAATAATAATCCAGGGTTTCAGGACAAGGCTGTGATAATAATTTTTAACAAATTCATAATCATGATGGAATTTTCAATACTGATGTTCCTTTCTCTGATTAATTAATAATAAATGTTAAGAGCTCTACCCTTTTTTAATTCTTGGAAGTCTCAAGTCTGAGTCAAATTTATATATTCCCTAGAAACAGCTATAAAAGTCAAGTTAGCTGCTTGCTCTGTAGTGAAATGACAGTAACTATAAAGTGAAATTAATGAGACAGCTAATGAGACATTTTATTATCACAGCCCATGAAGGAATCAAACCTGTCTGAAGTCACATTTTACATTTTGAGGAAGGGTACAGGAAAGGGGTGGGGGGGGGTTAATCTTGTCAGAAAACTAAGGTAAGCAGAATGAATAAAGGAAATTGTTCACTAGTTGACAGCAAAATACAGTGAGAATGATCTCTCCCCCGGCCCCAAACAAGGACAATCCAAATTCAGACTGGGCTAGTAACAGTACTAGCCTGACAGAAACAGAATTAAGGAGAGCCGACTGATGCTCCTAATTTGTCCAGAGCTAAAACATACTTTTCTTGAAAAGTATGACAATATCTGGCTCGTCCGAGTGACCACGGTGCTCTTTGCAGTGCACTGAACACATGCAGGGAGTAGCAGGCTTCAAGGTCTAGAAGGCAGCACTGGGACTCGGCACTTAACCAGCTTCACAGGCAATAAATGCCACTAACAGTAAGAGATAAAATTAAAGGCAAATATTTGGAGGCCAAATCAGAATCACCTGCCTAGTCTTCTGACAAGATAAGCAGCGCAATATAGTTCTTTTCCATCTGAAGACAGCATTCTACCTCCTGTTCAAGTTAACAGTCTCATCAGTACAAGGTATAGTGTGCTAGTCAGACAGTCCCAAAGCAAACCAGTTTTTTAATATATTTTTTGCTGACAATTCAGGCCCTTTAAAAGATTATATCCAGGTTTGTAAATTTTTAGGGGTAGGGGTACTTTAAAAAACCATATATAATGTAATATTTGTAAAATAAATATGAAATGGGGTCAAAATTTAGGCTATGAAGAGAGCCTGCCCCATCCCATAGCTCAGTGTAAATTTACACTGCAGGAAAAAACTGTACTTCTCAAACTTTAAGATCAGCCAATTTCCCCTATCCCCCACTTTGAGACTACAACGTAACTAGCACTTCCAACTATTATAATAAAAAGCTGCATGTACGAAGAGCTGTGTAAATGAAAACATGGTTAATGCCTCAGTCGCTGCGCAAACGTGACTTCAGTTCATGCCTACTGCCCTTAAATCTACCTGAGCTACCTCACAAACAGAACCTTTCAATTTAAACTAATTAATCATGACGCGCTGTGAACATCTGCCGCTGTCCATCCAATAGTAGTAGACACTTGTGCTGAGGATTCTCCCATCTGTACACAATGGGGAAGAAGATAATAGAAGTCGTTAGTAATCAAAAGTACTGCACAGCCACATTCTTTAAAGGACTGAATGCCAACTGGACTGGAGAGAGGAGGAAAACAAAGGGTTCTAATCAGTAACTCCCTGAAATTACTATAGAACCATGAAAATACTCTCATCATGAGCTTTTTGTAAGGCTATGCGAATGCAAAGATGGTCATTAAAACTTCTAAGATGCTCTGACCTTGAGATTGTACAACAGCTATCTATACAATTTGGGAAAGCTGTGTCACACCTGGACAACACAGAAGTAAAGCCTGAGTGGAAACAACACAGTATCTATATAATCAATAATTTTTTTGCCCTGGCTGGGTGGCTCAGTTGGTTGGAGCATTGTCCTGTTCATCAAACGGTTGTAGATTCAACTCCCAGTCGGGATACATACCTAGGACACAGGTTCAATTCCCAGTCAGGGTGTGTACAGGAGGCAACCAATCAATGTTTCTCACACTGGTGTCTTTCTCTCCCCTCACCCCCTTCCTCGCTCTAAAATCAATAAACATGTCCTTAGGCGAGGATTTAAAAAAAGAATTTAATTTTTAATAATTCTGGAATGAAAGGCAGGGTGGAAACTTAAGATTTAAATCCCTATAGGGCTAATTATAACCCCCTGGCCAGAAGCCTGGAAGGTAATTGCCATCATCCAAAACCCAACACAGAGGTTTTTCCTGAGCCTAAAAGCAAAGATCGATCATAGAAAACGATCTCTTGGAGCCTTTCAACAAGAGGTCAAAAATCTGTTCTACCTGTTGTGCTATGTATACAAGAACCCAAAGTTCTGTATTTTCAAATTAACAATCAAAGACTATATACTCTTAAACGCTAATTAGTTGTATCACAGGGAAACTATTGTTTTTTAATATTTAAGAGCCCAAAGTACATAGGCAGAAAGTGATAAATCTCATTGCCACTGCTCCTTAGTCAACCTCAGCTCACACTGTTTTCACACATCTACTTCACCACCAAGACCATGTAACCCGTCCTAGTGTTTGTGACTACTATGAAAACTATGACATGTCAGTTAGCCTTGCTGCCTGCTGTGTGCTGTATTGTAAGTCCATTACATATTCCTTACAGCTGGATTGATAACCTGGAAATGAAATGAGGTCCTTGGAGAAACTTGGCCATGCTGGTGCTTTTTACCAAGTTTGAACATTTCAAAACAAAAAAGGGTTTTCAAAGACATACAGAAGTCCACTTAATGAACAGAAGAGTTTTTAGAGGGCTGCAATTTCCATCCCCTGCTAAAACCAATTACTTGGTAGAGAAATGAAGAAAAAGCCATGTGAAATAATACCAAGTAGCACCAGAATAGCCCACCACTAAAGCTCGCATGCGCACAGGGCTGGGAGGATGGCTTCCTCTTGCCAGGCCCCTTAGGTCATTTCGGCAACTGTTCTGTTAAACAGCATTAATATTATCAAGACACAGCAAGCAGCAGAGAGCTTACCCAGTCACAACTCATAGTGTCTCATCTCCAAATCAGATAAAAATGATATACAGGGTTCCATCCAGGAAGCATTCAGTCATAGCAAGTTAAAGTCAGTACTTTCTAACACATTTTCAAAATATTTATGCTGAATTAGCCCAAGGGAGAAAAATCAAAGTGCTCTATGTATTTACTGAGACTTGCACCTCAAGTCTGCAACAATAGCTACACATTTGAAAAAACTAGGCAAAGAACTTAAACAGAGTTGGAAATTCGCAAGTTCCCTAAATGTTTTTCTCCCTGTGGGATAATGTCTTTTTTTCTTTAAGGGGAAAATATATCTGAGAAGAGATTATTCCTGGTGCACCTACCTAACCACTGTACAAAAGACTTCACCATTGACATTATACTCTTGATATCCCAAACATAGGAGTACATGTCATAAAGGATTGTCCTGTTGGCACAATTGGAAAGTCGAGTGAACATTCCCATCACTAGTCCACACATCTCTTCAAACTTCGCTGCTCGTGATCGCCATTCTTCAATCTATTAAGGATCGATAAAAAGACTCAAAAATTTGCAAGCTTAAAATAATCTAAAACATAGTTATAAACTAAACTGTTATCAGGTGCCTGCAATTTATCTCAACAACTAAAGAATGACTGAGCTTACATGCTTTAGATGAGCAATAAAAGTTCATGTCTGCCTGGCCCAGTAGCTCAGTTGGTTAGAGCACAGACTGATACACAATACACCAAAGTTGTGGGTTTGATCCCCACTCAGGGTACATACAAGAATCAAACGATGAATGCAAAAATAAGTGGAACAACAAACCAGTGTTTCTCTCTCCAAAAATCAATAAATTGAAAAAAAAAATTAAAAAAAAAATTGCCCTGGCTGGCATAGCTCAGTGGATCAAGTACAGGCTCAGAACCAAAGGGTCCCTAGTTCGATTCCCAATCAAAGTACATGCCTGGGTTGTGGGCCAGGTTCCCAGTGGGGGCCACATTTCCCCCTCCCTTCCCCTCTCTCTAAAAATAAACAAAACATTTGTTTAAAAAAGTATCAAAAGTCAACATAAAAAAACCTTTTTTTTTTCAAAGTCCGTGACTGCTTAAACTGACAAATATTCCTAAAATAATCACCTTTGACTTTCCTTCATTCCTAACTGTAAGGTCAAACTATGGAACCATACATACTGGATTAGATAGAGTCCACATCCACTTTACAGAATATATACTAAGATGTGGTCAATTTTCTGCCAATTACCAATGTACTCATTTAAATCCTCCTCTGTATCATCAGGGGACTCATCCAGGCTAGAGAAGCAGGTAAATTAAGCATACTCACTTTTTCAGAGTCTTTTCCTTTGCAATTGACACTGACAACACTGCTATTTGCTCGAAGCCACTGGAACTCTCGTAACATCTGTGCTCCTTTGGGCCCATGCTCATAAGGTAGGTAGAAAAGATCAGCAAGCAACTGCAAATCCTCCAGAGTCACTGGTTCTACAGAGTACAAAGGCTTTTCATTTGGACCCGGCACAAACTGCTCCTTGTTTGTCTGTTCATCAGTCTGCATAGGGGCAATATCACTGATGCAATCTTCCTGCATAGACATCTCTGGGGATTTTGATTCAGCTATGCTCTCTTTATCAGTGTCCATTGGTTTCAATTCCTCTGCCATTTTAGCTTCTACAATTTCAGTTAGTATTTGATTGTCATTCTTGCTGTCTGTTTCTTCTTGCTTTTCCACCACCATGTCCATAGGCTCCTCGTCTGGCTGTTTCTTTTCTTCTTCCTTGGTCAGAGCAGTAGGCTCACCACTCAAGGCTGTGCCCTGGCTCATAATGGGCTCCTGGTAAACTGTTGTAACTACAGTTGTGGCATTTAAAGAGGGTGCTGCCACCAGGGGAGTCCCATCAACTACACTTGCTTTGGCTCCACTATGTGCAACTTGCCTACCTACAAAAAGAAATTACCAGACAGACAATCAGAATTAGAACAAATCAGATCTAGAGAAATATTTTCTTGTATCTGTAACTGGAACCTCAATTTCAGGTTCCAAATTATATGAGCCCTGAGAAAAGTACAATTTCTCTAAATTCACCAGGGAAGTGGGGAAAGAAGAAACATCACAAACATCCCTAAACATTCTAACACATATTATCGCTTCTTTTGAAAATCAGTACTTAAAAAGTTAAATAACATACAAAATAAATACATTTCAAACAAATTAGTGTTCCATCAAGATAAAAGCTATTTAAGACCAAAAGTAAGATTTTAAAAACCTTACTTTTCTCTAGATCCCTAATCATTTTGCTTGGTGGGCCTATGGCAAGGCACATCAAAAATGTTCTTTATGACTCAAATCACATGATCCAACCCCCCTTAACAAAGAATGGCCAAAACTCACTACTGTACTGATGAGGTACACCAAATTCCTGCAACCATTCTGTCAAAGCTAACTTCAGAGCCATCTGTGGACTATAAAGTACATCAGTTTCAATATCTTCATCACTGCCTTCATTTTCTAACTTTATTTGGATTGATACAGTACTGTCTTCACTGTCAGCTGCAAAGAAAAAAAAAAAGAGAAAGAGCATGAGAACAGTTTTGATTTAAAAGCTTCCCGAAAGTGACGGGAGACAAATGCAAAACACTGGCTGTTATGGTACAATGAGCGAAGCAAAGAACTGGAACAAGAGCAAACCTTAAACATGTGAATGTACTGTTAAATGTCAAGTCCCAACTGAAATGAAAAATACTAATTTTAAAATTACTGGAAAAGTCATTCATAAATGTCCAATGAGTACCAATTATTAGGAATACAAGGTTAAAGGCACTATGCTGTCCATAAAGAAAATATTCCCTACCCTTTCAGGGGTAACTCAATGGGCAAATAATTATTTAAAAATGGGTAAATTAATAAATGCATTGGGGAGAAAGAGTAAAATCAATTAGAAAGCCCACATAGGAACACAGATAATACACAAATAATGAAACTCTGAACCAGGATAGTGACACAGAAAATTAAGTATGAACTCTAGCTTGATATTCAAAACCCTCTTATTCTTAGCTACCCCCCTTAATTCCCTGTACATGGCCCAGTTTGGCTAATGTCTACTACTTCTCAAAATGTTTCATCTCAAAATGCCCTGCCTTAAAAGAGATTGGAACTAAGTGCCATGAATATAGAAGGCATGGAGATTATATCCCTAGTTTTGTGGGTGTTTTATTAGGAAAGGGAAAGGTAACAATGATTGAGCTTTAAACGGAGGCATTTGTTCAATAAACAGAATTGGAAGCAGAAGTACAGAACTGAGAAACAGAACCCAATTATACAGCAAATACATGGTGATGGGATATGATTTTACTGCAGGTGGGCACAGAGTGCAATATACAGATCATGTATCACAGAAATGTACACTTCAAACCTGTATGACCTTATTAACATCACACCAATAAATGTAATTCTGAAAATAAAAGTATGTAACTAAATACCACCAAGCATCACACTGTGACATTTCAATACACCCAAATGATTTAAAATTCAAATAACTTCAAATTTTCAGTATCCAGTGTTTTCACCTCCAGCCCACCAACCCTTTAATGCCCTACGATCTTTACTAGCGCTTTGACCCAGTTTAAGTATCCCATCCTCTATACAATAGTTTCTTACCACCAATTTGCTTATCAAAAATAATCACTCCCTCCTGTGTTCCTACAGCACTTTGTAGATAATTATCTCCGTACTTATTATATACAGCACAGTTGCCTACATGTTTTATGCAACACCAGACTGTGTTCTTCGAAAGGAGAGAATACTTTATTCTTTGCACCCTTAGCGCCCAGGAATACGCACTTGCCACACAATCGGTGTTTAAATGTTGATAAAAACTAGTCAGTATACTCTTAACTGCAAGTCAATTAGAAATTTTTTATAAATAAAAATTCAGTAAGCCAATATTTAAAAAATGAGAATATGTTACATGAATGTAAGCTGAATCTAAATGATATATGAAAAACCTCAGGAATAACGCAGCTACGATATCCCATTGAATAAAAATCACCTGAAAACACAAAATGAATCAATTCTAGAGGTAACATTAACATTAAAGACTAGTCAGTCTAGTACTCACAAAGGCTAAGACACATTTTAAAAACAAAAAACTGAAGCCAAGAGGTTGTTACTAAGTAATCTGTCAAAAGCCACTCAGCCCTTCTACCATACATTCACATATACACATCACATTCACAGGACTGAACAACACTTCTTTAAAAAAAATCTCTTAAATTGTGGTTACAAAGGAACACTTATTTGCCAGTGTCCCCATCCCCAGGTAAACCCAGTTCCCTCCCGAGATCAAGGGTTAAGCAGTCTACTTACTCATCACTACATCTTTTCGCACTCCGTTCATGTTTGACTTGTACCAGGTGGCAAGGGTGTGGATAGCAACATAGTTGGCTTCGAATTCGCAATTTGGATTAGTCAGGACTCCTTTTAACCGTGGGATGAGTTCTGTGGACCTTCCTTTGTATGGGCCCAGAAATAGTCTCTTCTGATCATAATCATTAGCATGAATGTTATCCCAGATTACTGGAGCTCTCTTAATAATCTTAGAAACCTCTTCGATGGACTCTACTGGAATTTCTTTAGAAACAACTTTGGGACCTAGAAATAATGACCACCTTTTGTTAAAAGACCCTCATGCATGGTTTTTCAAAACATACTGCATATAATATTTTATTGCACTTTCTTTGTTATATATATACTAACAATTTTTCTTAAAATAACATAGCAACGTATTTTTTAAATTTAGTTTTATTCATGCCCACAACCCAATTATTTCTTCAGATTTCTAGAAACAAAATTAGTCAAAAGGTACAAATATTTAAGGTTTGGGCAAGCTTCCTCCAACCATTATGTTAATAAGAACTATGTTTACATGTAAACAATTTCTTTTTTCATTGATATACAGTATACCCTTAATTAGATAAACACCAATTAACCTAAATCCTGGGTTTCTAACCTTAATTCTTAATTCTTAAAAGCTAACACAGCTTGTTGATTACTAGCTGTCAATCCAGCTTGACAGCTTTCATTTATAAAATAGAACAGTCTCCTAGGGCTGGGATTAATACCCTCTAGCCCAGTTACCAATAGATCTATTATTTATCAATAAATAAGATTTAGGTTCACCAGAAATCCTCAAAAAGGTTTTTAATACTAAGTGAAAGATGTATACTTTGTAAAAGAAAATTTTAAATTTTACTTATGTACTTAATTTATTTACTGAGAGAGAAACATTTATTTTTGTTGTTCCACTTATTTATGCATTCCTTGGTTGATTTTTGCATGTGCATATTATGACCAGGGATTGAACTTGCAACCCTGGAGTATGGGACAACACTCCAACCAACTGAGCTATCCAGCCAGAACCAAAAAAGAAAATTTTAATAACCAAGTTTTCTGGTTTAAAGACCAGTTTTTTAAAAGTATCCAATTAACCAGAAGAATCAACTTCTCTAGGTCCTAAAGTTTCATTGTATAAATCTTAAAGACTTACCTGTCCAAAGCACATCAATTCCAGGTAGAAGCTTTTCACCCACGGTCCTTAAATAAGGAGACTGAGACACGTTTGGGTAACAGAAAGTGCCACAGTATTCTGAATGCAGGGAGACATAAGTAAAATAGTCACAAGTGAAATGCTCAGTTTTTAAATGAGGAAAATAACATCTACCAACTCTAAATTCTTTTCGTCCAAGTCATAAAAGGCCTCCATGTCATGCCCCAAAGGATACGTAAACTTAGGTGGGACGTTCGTTTAAGCATCAATTCATTTAAAAAAAAGAAAAAAGTCATAAAATCGGATAGTCTTCCTCTAACAGTAGTACAGATGAATCCTATGATCACTAGAAATACAAGTTTACTAAACAAATAATTTAAAAATTTAGCATTTTCTACATAATTCTGAATTGCCTGTAGGTCTTGAGTTACAATCAGAGGTCAAACAGACTGAACTGATATTGTAACAAAGATTGCAACATTATACCCATGGCTATCAGTACTCAACTGCAACTAAATGGTAATTTATACTGAATTAAGTAATCTTATTGAACAATCTTACTGAATATCATTTGATTACTCATGTAGTATCAGGCCACCAAGATAAGGTCCATGGCTCGTAATACTTGAGATAGACATACACATAAAGTTAAACAAGTTGTCTAAAATTTCTTAAGATTTATTTATGTCTTCCTAAATAAGTCTGTTCTTGGGAAAAGTTCTTAAAGCTGAATTTTGAGAAGCAACTAAAAGGGACTAAAACATTTTCAATGGAAGGAATGAGGGAAGGAAGGAGGAAGGGGAGAACAAAGGAAAGAAACACTAAGCTTTTTATGCTAACTTCTGAAAAGAAAGAACCCAACGGGCAATGGGAAGAGCAGGAAAGGACAGAGGTGCATGGGCAGGAAAAGGGTGAGAGGAAATGATTAAATTAAAAACTACGTAAATTTGTTTTCTTCTAATTTTCATTTGATAATGTTCCTAATACAGTAGTTCCCCCTTCTCTCCCAGGGTACATGTTCCAAGACCCTCAGTGGATGCCTAAAACCTCGGATGGTACCAAACCCTGGAAGTACTGTTTTTCCTACACAAACATACCTATGATAAAGTGTAACTTATGAATTAGACAAAGAGACTAGCAACTAATAATAAAGAACAATTTTAACAATAAACTGTAGTAAGTGTGAATATGGTCTCTCTCAAGATAATCTCAATGTACTATACTCACTTTTTCACTTAAGGGAAGCACTTTATCCCTTCTCTTTGTCATTATCTGAACTGCCAGCATCACTACTCTTGCACTTTGGGGCCATTTTTTTTTTAAAGATTTTATTTACTTTTAGAGAGAGAGGAAGGGAGGGAGAAAGAGAAAAGAAACATCAGTATGTGAGAGATACATTGCTCGGTTGCCTCTCACACACACCCAAATGGGGGCCTGGGGCCATTATTAAGTAAAAAGAATTAGCTGACCACCAGAGCTGCCGTCCCTCCACAGTCACCTCCACAGCCGGACAGCTGGGTCACTAGCAGGTGGGTAACATATCCTATTTTTAACCGTGGCTCACCACAGGTTACTCAAACTACAGAAATCGAAACACAAATGACAGGGGACTGCTGTATTTCCAGTACTAAGAAATACATAAAATCTTTTGCATGTTCAGTTGTCATTTATTAGGCCCTAAATTTCTCCAGTTTAAGACCTTGAGAATCAGCTTCTAGAGAAAGAATTCCTATCTTTATACACACGAGAGAGAAGAAAACACAATAAAGTCTATATATGGTCCTTTGAAAGTTAATGCACAGGGTTTGGCAGAGGTAACACCTGCTTGAGTGAGGATGGTAAGGTAATAATAGGCATGTAATAATGTATAGTCTTAATTTGAACATTTTACATAAAACGTCACACGGTGTGCTACTGTTATGTTACAGAATTCCATGCTTATGATTTTGTAATAAAAAAGGGGGCATTATTTGTGCCGGACCCTGTATTTCAAGAGTAGATAAATATAAAACTGTTATATACAATACCTGTGGGACAGAAGAGGAAAGTTTCTGGTTCTCCTAGGTACTGATAAATTTCATTTGTGATGGAGACCTGGGCATGAGCAAAAGAACTGAATACCTCTTTGTCTGCTGCACACATATTATGGTCAATATCATCAAAAAGCAAGGCAAATGACCTGCATCCAAACTGAGAAACCTAGGAAAGAAAAAAGAAACAAGAGGCCTTACCAGCTCATCTTAGAATAAAAAATATTCTAAGGATTCCAAACATCAAAGCATATACTTAATAGTTACATTTAAAAGTCAAATATTTCCCTTAGTAAGATGTGCAAAGCCAAACCTACCATTTTTACATTTTCTATGTTAAAAACCTAGACGGTTTTGGGGCCCACCTTTTTCATTTGGGTTTGAATGCAATATTCCAGTATGTTGCAACAAAGCTTCTACTGAACACTATTATGGCCTACCTAGCACCTTAGCTGCTAATTATAAAAGACCAAACTGTCAGAAAAATACAAAAACATGAATGATAAATAAACTCATGACATGAAAAATCCAGACTTGTTCTAGTCCTGAAAGACACAATGATCCTAATTAATCTCTGCATACAAACTTTAACTAGGCCATGAATCAGAAAGAATACCACAGGAGAATTTGATCAAATAGGAAAATAACGTCTTAAAAGCTTATTCATGGAAATTTAACTACCTTAAATTTTTACTAGCCATTTTAATGCCACAAATAACATAAACCTTTGTCTAATAAAAACACATACATGCCCTGGCTGGTGCAGCTCAGTGGATTGAGCGCGGGCCTGCGAACCGAAGGATCGCGGTTCGATTCCCAGTCAGGGCACATGCCTGGGTTGCCAGGCCAGTTCCCGGCAGGGGACATACAAGAGGCAACCGCACATTGATGTTTCTCTCCCTCTCTCCTTCCCTTCCCCTCTAAAGATAAATAAATAAAATCTAAAAGGAAAAAAAATAAAATCAATGCATGATTTAAAAAAAAAAAAACAAAACACATACATACTTATATATCAGCAAACATATGTATCTGCCAACTCACTTTACAAAAAAGTCATGTAGTTTTACGGTAAGTAGAACTTAGAATTCAATCTGGCTCACCAACAGCTTACATGTTTACTAGTCCATTTTTCTGCTCACCTTGGGAAAGTAATCATTTCCAGACTAAATTACATTTCTTGTCCACGTAACTGAAGGAATTGATGTCTAACAAGTAAAACGCTCTTTTTTCTATAACCTCAGTCACAAATTCAGTCAAGCACCCAATAGTATACAGTTTCTCAAAATATGGGTCTGGACCACTTAATCACCTGGATTCTCGAAATAACTCCCCACCCCAAATCAGTGGAAGAATCTCTGGGAATGGAGACTATTAGTTGGCATTCTTTTAAGCATCACTTCTAAGCATTCTTTTAAAGACGTTCTTATGCTTTGAGAAGCACTGCTACCCTCCAATGAAGTCACTTTAGAAAATACCCCTCTATCAAAAGCATTGAAGTCAGAAATATGTACAAAAACAAAAAATAGGAATTTGCTCTCCTTTTAACATCATAAAAACAACACAGAAAACTTAGTTCCAGGTACTGATTCAGGGGAAAATAATGAAAAAGTTAAGGAAATTACCTGATCCAGTTTGCGTTTCAATGTAGAAACTTCCTTGGGATTAGAAAAGGTAATGTCCAATCCAGGTGAGATAGCATAGATGAACTCTATCTCATATTCCCGTGCAGCAGAGATGAGAGTCATAAGTTGTTCTGAAGAAGAGTCCACATTTTTAGAAAGCAGCACGGAAAACTAAAAGAACCTCACCTTTTGGTTGAAGCGGTCACTTTCTCTAATTCACAGTCAAGAAAGGAAGTCCCTTAATTTCAGAAAATTGTCAGGTTTGATGTGACAATAAAGAGAGAAATTGTTCTTAAATACCAAGGTTAGGTGACGGCCTTCACAATCCTGACCCCTTATCTTTGTAACGACAGAAAAATATTCATCACTGATTTTAAGTTTTTAAAATGTGACAGTTTTCCTAAGTAAACTGAAACACTATTCTATAACAGGGTGTATCTTTAGATAAGATTCAGTGGCATCTCAAAATTTTGAGATGACTATATTTTAATTTGAGTATGTATCACATTAAAGTTCGTTACCAGCATCTCCAAAAAAATAATTAAGTTGAAGACACACTTAAATTATATGAAGTAGTAAGTAACAGTCAATGGAGATGGGCTTAGGTCTTAACTGCTTCTTCATAATGTAAAAAAGCTTTCTGTCTTTGGTGACTCAGCTGGGCTCTGTAACCAAACATCCTATTAGCTACATGTGTGCGCCATTAAATCCCAAGTACGAAAACGTCTCCCCATGCACCCAAGTCAAGCCCCCAAAAGCACCATTTGTGTAATTTACAAGGAGGTTCTGTGTTACTACTTTCTTACAAATTTCACATAACTAACTCCACACAAGAACATACAAAACAAGGAGAATTTAAGATGGCTTTTCACTTTGGTATAGGCAAGGACTAGGGTTAGGTCTTCTTTTTAAAGACAGGACCAATAATAGTGATCAAGTGGTTAAGACCAAAAATACTTGAGCCTAAAGCAAAAGGATCAAAACACTGATCCTGTCTTTTATTTAAAATTTTGGCATTTTGTTCATGGATTTTTTTTTTCTTTTGCATTAAGTTAGGTTTTAAAACCCACATAAAATATTTATCCCAATTTTCGAGTCCCCAAGGTGGGTGCCTCACTTGCCTGGTACCAGGCCTAGTCCTGCTTCAGTACCGCTCTCATCCAGCAGCCCACTGTTAGACCACTGCCAGAGGTTACAAAGCACAACTTAGGACACAAGCCAGACTGACATACCCGTGAATCACACCATGACCGTGCACCGTTAGTGCTACTCTTTCAATCTACACTAACGCATGTCCTTACCAAACAGAAAAAAGGAAAGCTACCCACAAAGTGAAAATAAAATACTTAACAAAATTCCTGTACCACTATATTAAAACTATAGCTGTTTTCTTCACATATTCTGAATCTATGGATTAAAAGAAAAAGATTACCAGCTTCCTCCACTGAATACATCTCTCGCCAAAACATCCTGTGTTTGTAGTCATCTTTTGGGGCATACAAGTATGTATTTAATTCCCATTTCTGAAGCCTTAAGGGGAAAGAAAATTACGTATGTATAAACAGATAACATGCATAGGCTGTAAATCTCAATTTTTTTTCCTTTCCTTTAAAAAAAAAATATATATATACATATTTTTATTTTTAGAGAGAGGGGAAGGGAGAAAGAGGAGAGAAACATCAATGTGTGGTTACCTCTTCCGTGTCCCATACTGGGGACCTGGCCTGCAACCCAAGCATGTGCCCTGACTGGGAACTGAACCCACGACCCTCAGGTTTACAGGCAGGCGCTCAATCCACTGAGCCATACCAGCCAGGGCTCCATTTTTTCCTTTTCTTGAAGCATCCCTATCTCTTAAAGAGCTAATAATATTCTGGGGCAACAACAGCTTTTAACCTTTTGTAACCAGATCCAGTGGTTACAAAAAAATACTACAATGAATATTTTTAGAAAGCATATTAAACAGTCTTGAAACAAAAAACACAACTCTGGATCTGGGTGGGTGGCTCAGTTGGGTTGGAGCATCGTCCCATACACCAAAGGGTTGCAGGTTTGATACCAGATCTTGGGCACCTGCCTGAGCTGAGGGTTCATTGCCTGGAGATTTATGGGAGGCAACCTTGCATCGATGTTTCTCTCTGTCTCACACACACACACACACCCACACACACCCAATGAACATATCCCTAGGTGATGATTAAAAAAGAAAGAAACCACACTCAAATCTGGGCGAGGCTGGTAATGCCCAAGACCTATTCAGCTTCCCCAGGAAAGTTTGAAAACCAATGGCCTAAGTGAAGAAAAGGTAAAAGACCAACTTTTGCAACTAAAAAATCATTAAATTGCATCTGGCCTATTACTAGTATTTCTTTAAACAAAAGGGTATGCTAATGATTTAAAATTCTGCATCATAAAATAAAAATTTACCTTCTAAAGAGTTCTTTTCTCTGTTCCATAACCCAAGGTCTTCCATAAAATCCTATATTCAAAAAAAAGAATAAAATTATTTTCAAGTTTCAAAATGTGTTAAACTGAGAAAAGCAGGTTACGAAACATACAATATAATCCCATTTTGTAAAGAAATATGCACCATATACCAAAACCTGAAGGGCATTTTAGTAAGTAAAACATTAAAGTGTCTTTGGATAGTGCTATTATAGGGAGGTTTTTATTCCCTTTGTGCTTAAGTAAATTTTCTGATTTTTCTACCATGAACACATTACTCATATGATAAAGTTATTCAAAAACACACCCTGGCTGGTGTAGCTCAGTGGACTGAGTGTCAGCCTGCAAACCAAAGGGTCACCGGTTAGATTCCCAATCAGGGCACATGCCTGGGTTGCAGGCCAGGTCCCTAGTAGGGGGGTATGCAAGAGGTAACCACACATTGATGTTTTTCTCCCTCTCTTCCCCTCTCTGAAAGTAAATAAATAATTTTTTAAAAAAGATTATCTCAATTTTACAATGGGAGAAAGGGAAACAAAGTAATTCAAAATTGCTACTAATAAAAATTACATCCTAGAAAGGTAGTTAAACTGCTTTTAAAGAGGAAGGGGAGATAAACAAGGCAGGACAAAAATCAAGAACACAGAAAAGAATCTGATTGACTCAGTTTTATGATTACATTTTTTAAAGTTCCTGATATAATAAAACCAAAAAACCCCCACCATAAACTACATTCACAACAAATTCAACAGCTGAACTGGCCCAAACAGGAAGCTCTCAAGCAATCTCAATTCCTGAGCAAACTGAAACTTCAACATGAGCTGCTCCAGTGTCCAAGGGGCGGAAGCGGTGGGGGGAGGAAGGGGCATGGTCAGAAAGCACAGTGCAGGAAGCAAACCTGCAGACTGAGAACTTACTCAGTGGAAGCACCCAACAGGTATTTAGAGCTCATTGTTATGCTATTCCACAGTTTACAACTCACCTAACCTTTATTTTCCACCTCTCATAATCTAATCATCTGCAAAAGATAAGGACAACCTCTTGGATGCACCATGAAGATGGTTAAACCTGCATTTCAAATACAAAATGCTATACATGCACGCGCACACAGAGTCTACCTACCTAAGAGACAAACCTAAAACCAAAATTTATGAAGTGTATTAAATTCCAGTCTCTAAACAAGATGGTTACTCTGCACTACAAACAAGGAAAATAACAGACCAAAGAAAAATTCATTACATACCAATCTATGAAACTGAGCATTTTCAATCTTGACAATTTAATGTTACCCTCTTACAGGTGATCACCCTCTTAACGAGATCTTGCCTAAAATAACAAGTAAATTTTATATAAGACTTTATAGCTGTCCCAGAACACTAAGCATTATCATTTTTCTGTCAAAGTAGGCATTAAACATCCCTTTAAAATTATTTCAATATAAAAAAGAAACATTAAGTGTCTAATGTTTTAATTGGAAAATTAAAAACCTACCTTTGCTCTTTGAGAGTCAGGTTGGTTTTGAGTCAACAGCACGACAAAGAGGAAGCAGTGCTATTACACAGAAGGTAAAACCAACAAAGGTTTGGGAAGGAAAGAAAAAAAAGGAATCCTGCAATACCTACAGTATTTCTATCCTCATTCATTTTAGGAATGGTGCCAACTTACAAATATGGGGGGGCGGGGAATCAGGTACTTAGCCACCAAGAGAACATAAGAGAGAAAAGGGACAGAATTTGTTGTGAACGGGAAGAAGGAAGGACACCGCGTAAGGGACACTCCATTCTTTGAGTAATTCTATTTCAATACCATTCCTAAAAACAAACCAACTTATTCAAACTACAGCAAGCTTCCTCAGACTCCCTCTCCTCTAAGAGGTCCGTCCCTGCCAGCTGCATCTGCCAGCACTCCTGCACCCTCCACATCAAGATCATGATGGCAAAAGACTTTTCCCTACCATCCCCCTGCATTCAAACAAGCCCCCCCAAAATATATCAACGGATAAGTCACACAAAGCAATCATGTTTTCATAAACTTTCTCTCCGGTCAAACACAAAGTAGTTTTCCATTGTCTTCCCCTAAATTCTGCAAGTTTTTAACTGTTTCACTCCTTACTGAAAATTAGTCTATTCCCCACTACAATTTAACTTTATCTAAAATACAATAACCACCACCCATCTTTCAAATGAATACTGGATGCTAAAGATTTTGATTTTCAAGATTTTCAACCGGTGTGCTGCACGAATTTTTCAAACATGGAACACCTGTTCAGTCAGAAACACTGACTTTTCCCTTAGATTGTCAAAGTGAAAAATGACAGCCAACAGCCATCCAGTGTGAATCAAAATTATACCTATTTTCTTTTGTCAGACCGGCAAAGAAAATAGGTATAATTTGGGTGTGCCCCAGAATTTCAGTAATTAGTTTGAGTGCCATGAGATGAAAAGTTGAAAATGGCTCCTCTATGCTGGAAGAGCTGAAGCTCTCAACTAAGAGGGAAACCTTCTTTCCTTTCCTGTATTGTTTTTTTAAAGATTTTATTTACTCTAGAAATGGGAAGGGAGGAGGAGAAGGAGAAAAACATCCCTGTGCAAGAGATACAGGGATTGGTTGCCTCTCAAATGTCCCCAAACGTCCCCAGGGCTCCGCAAACCAGGCACGTGCCCTGACTGGGAATTGAACCTGTTACATTTTGGTTCGCAGGATGGCGCTCAATCCACTGAGCCGCACCAGCCAGGGCCCTTTCTGGGTTTTTTGTTTGTTTGTTTGTTTGACAAAGACTAATTGTTATACATTTTTACTCCTATACATACCATCGCATACAGGACAGAATAAAGCAGACATCTAGGAAACCCTGGATCAGCCAAAATCAGAAAACTCAAATACGGGCTGTACTCGAGGAAACAGTAACAATATAAAGTAACAAGGTAACTAATTAATGTTTCCATTGACTACACAGCCAAATACTTGTCTATTACACTAAACTGTCATACAGGCACGCTAGAGGCAACCACACAATGTTTCTTTCCCTCTCTTGCTCCCACCCTTCCCCTCTCTCTAAAAATAAATAAATAAAATCTTTTTTTTTTTAAAAACCTGTCATACAATCTTCTGGTCATTGTCTCCAACTACCAGAAAAGTCCACCATTCCTCTTAAATGGAAATGGGAAGGGAGGGAGAACTCGAGGACATTTTTTTAAACCTCTTCTGCAGTCACTAAATTAAAATTCCGTATCTGGTAGGAGAGTCAAAGCTTCCTCCCTCAGAGGCAGAGCACAGTAGTTGGCAAAGGGCAATTTTCCAGGCTGCAAATGAATCTTCAAAGGGTGGGGGGGGCGGGGGGGCCAGAGTGACTGACCAGCAAAAACGAAAATCCTAAACTAAGAGGAATTAGTACAACTACCAGCCCACCGTGCTTCTCTTCACTCCAGGAATACAAGCACACCTGTGTGGGTTTTTCCCCTAGACTGGCGACAGCATCACTACACACATTTTCCCACTTGAACAGAGACCACCCTAGGGAAAAACACCCCAGGGCACGAATGCGTCTATACTACTCAGGAGCCCAGCACTAGGCTCCTTACCGCCGCCTCCGCAGAACGCTGGGCTCCGAGCCCAAGGCGGGTGGGGTCAGGCGCAATTGCCAGAGGGGAATTCGACGCCATTTAAGAACGAGAGGGAAGACTTGCACACCATGTCGACTCTCGCCTCGTGTTAGCAAGGTCAAATTTCAAATCCAATTCAGTAACACCCTTTTAGACCAACCCCCAGCACCGCCGCCACCCTGCACGAGGGCAGAACCTGTTAGTACTAGGACGAGGCGGGAAGGGGGAGGCTCACCTTCCACCACGCCGCACAGGAACCTCCGAGCACCTCCTGCCGCCCCAGACACTGCTGCTCCCCCAGCCCCGGTCGGGTTGTCTTCTCCGGGGGCCGGAGTTGCCGGTGGCTCCAACGATGCACCAGCGGAGGCGGCAGGGCTGGCATTGAGCTCGTTCTCTCGCTCCTCCAGCGCCGCCTGGCTCTCCTTCTGAACCATCCTCCTCGGCCTCCGTCCGCTGGGCCGCGGGCCCAGCGCGGTGGAGAAGGCCTCGGCTCCAAAAGCTCGCCCCTCCTGCTCCTTCCCTTCCCCCTCTGCCCTTCCCCCTCCCCCTCCGCAGGGACCCGAATGCCCGGATGAGAAGGGCGGCGGCACCGGAGCGAGCCCTTTGTCAGCCGCTGCCTCAGCCTAAGCTGGGGAACCGGAAGCCTAAAGTCGAGAACAAAGCTGCACCTCTCGTTCCCTGGAGGCAGGTGGCCAAAGCTGCTTTTTCGCTCTCAGTTAGCCTCTGTTACCCTCCCTACAATCTTAGCCTTCCGCTATTTCACCCCCGAAAACCCAAGAGCTCTCCTGCCGCCGCTTCTACCACCAGCTTCCTGTTTATCCGCACTGCGCCTGCGCCGGAGACCGGCTCAGACCGGTCCCCTTAGCCCGGCCCCCCCCCCCCCCTCCTTCTTTGGGCCAGCCTATTGAGCTCATTCGGTAGGGGGAAGTAGAACCCGGGAGACGCGAAAAGCAGACGGTGATGAAGACAGTAGGATGTACCATTTATGTTCTCCACCCTCCAGAACGAGCCAGGCGCCCTGGGACGGACCATTACCCGAGCCAAAGAAGGGGAGTGTGGGAGGAGGCTGCAGCGGGTTGGGGCAATTGGGATAAGGGGGGTGGGGTAGGGAGGATGAGGCGTTTACTCTCTCAATGGGCAGGCGCGGAAATGAAGCCTCTAGTTCTTAAAGACATAGGGAAGAACTGACCTATTTCTATGGAGATTCTCCTAATTGGTTGGCTCATTACGACAACCTGACCCAGGCTCTGTTTTGTGAAGACAACGCTCCAAGGAGCTCAGCTAACCCCTGTGTCTCGAATCATTTCCGCCTACACCCAACTTGGCGCAAACCCCTTTAAAAAGATGTAATCATTCGTTCCTTCCTCCATTCAGCCGAAACCAATTGAGCTGGCCTCGTGCTGGGCTCTTCAGCCACCATGAGCTCACGTTATAGTGGTGAAGACAATCAAGCATACCTCCCGTAAGGTGTACCCAAGTGTGGTTGGAGCGCAGAGAAGAGACATTTAATTTTCTTTGGGGAAGAGGCGGTGACCATAGATGGTTTTGCTTTTGAGCTAGATGTTAAAGGATGAGTATGAGTTAGCCAGGCTGAGTAGTGAGGAAGGGAAAAGAACATTCCAGGCAACAGCAACAGAGTAGAAATGTAGGGAGGGATGAAAAGGCCTGGCTTGTTTGGTAATGGGGAACGTGAAGTGTGAGGGAGAAGTGAAATACCTTGGGCGCCAGCGTTAACATCATTTCCTTGGGGAAGCCTTCCCTGAATCCTAGGTGGTTTTGGATCCCCTTGCTGTATGTTCTGTCATACTGCATTTGACATTTATGTTGAGCTATCGACTTGATGCACAAGCATCAACTTGTGCGGTATAAATGTGAACTGAGCATCTCAGTCTCATTCTGATTAAGACTTAGTATTGTCCATCTTACTCTTCCATCTCATATTCAGCTCCTCCAACGGAAGTCTAACTTGCAGCTCCAGAGAGACTCTTACAGCCACTCTTCTTTTTAGTCCTGAAGCGTTGAGATTGGGGTTAAAAGCAAGCATTTTCCTAGGGGACTTCCTGTGATGACAGCTGAGGGTCATAACAGCTTCACTGAATACTAGGATCACTTACAGGGCGGGTGTGTCATCCCAGCCTACCCCAGCCCTCCGTCTCAGGGCATTTTCCTTTTTGCCTGGTATCTCACATCTACTAGCAAGTCAGTAGCCACAATTTCATCTGCTCACCACAGTCCAGACTCGGGTCTGTGGCCCAAGCAAGATCCACCTTCTGTATCTGTACCTCTCAAACTTGAAGGGCCGTTCTTGCCTCACAGTTTCTCTACATACTACATTTATAATAGGAACCAAAGTTTAACAGGCCGATGATAAATATTTGTGGAATGAATGAAATAGGGCCCTACTCTCAGAGAGTGTACGTTCTAGTTGAGGAAACAGACCATAACAAATACATACATAGGAACTCAGTTTGTGATTAAGTAATATGAAGCGAGGAAATTGAGTGATGTAATAAAAAGTCACCACAGCAAGGAGGGGCTACTTTGGGTGGAAGAATAAGTAATAATTCAGGTGAGTAATGACAGTGGCTTTGCCTAGGGAACAGCAGTGGAGAATAGAGAGGGACTGCACCTTTGGTGGTGGAATTGGTGAATGATCAAAGGAGAGTAGAGGTGGAGTGAGGGAGAGGAAGACATGAAGACTCCTAAATTTTGACCTGAGCAACTAGGTGGATGGTATCGTTACGTGAAAAGGGGAAGACTGAGAAGGCATGAATCAAAGCCCCATTTTGAACAAGTTAAGTTTATCACAGGTCCACATAATGTGTCAAATAGGCAACTGGATAAATGGGTCTGGAAGCTCAGACAATCCTGGGGATATAAACTTTGGAGTCCTTTGCATATAGATGGTTTTCAAGCCATGGGGTTGAATGAGGTTTGGAGAAGAGGCTCAGGTCTGAGCCATGGAGCCTTACATTTAGAATTCCGGTTAAGAAGAATGTATCTGCAGAGAGAGCTGAGAAGGGGCAGCCAGAAATGTAAGAGGAAAACCAGGAAGTGTAAAAGGCAGGAAAGGAGAGTGTTTTGAGATGGAGCAGCTGACAACATTCAGAGTCTGACCATTAGCCAGAAAAAATCAGAATGCCAAGCCGTTATTTTTTTGGTTCCCATTTTTGTGCCCTGGCTCTGGGGCACTTCACACTTCACTAGAAATTCTCAGCTTTAGACTTCAACTTCCCTGAAACTTGGACCTACTTTAAAATATAGAGAATGCCTCCATACTGAAACCAGTTATGTACACAAACTCACCATGCTCATTCATCCAATCAAGTAATTACTGAGTGTCTAGTATTTGCCAGGCCTCAAGGGCAGGATGGTGAGGGGGGAAAAACAGTCCAGGCACCCAAGGAGCCCTCTGTAGCTTGTAGTGTATCAGAGAAGACGGCTACTCAAACAAACATGCACAGCAGTTACAAACTGAGAAGTGCCATGAAGTAATAGAGAACACCGTGAGAGCCTATCACAGTGTCATTCTGTTTAGATTATGACGTGCACAGCATCCATCCTTACTGTGCCACAGGCCCACTCTGAATAGAGACTTTGGGGACTGGGTCAATTCTCAATCCTCCTACGAATGCGCCTGTTTCCTCTTCTGCACGATGGAAGGCTGAAAGGTAGACAGGATCACAGGGTCTTAACTTAGGGCCCATGGGTGGGCTTAAAGTTTACCAAAATAAATGGAGCCTGGCTCATTGGCTCAGTTGGTTGGAGCATTATCCTGTACACCAAAAGGTAGGGGGTTTGATTCCTGGTCAGACACATACCTGAGCTGCAGGTTCCATTCCCAGTCAAGGCACTGAAGGGGGTGGAGGACATATCAATGTTTCTTTCTCATATCGATGTTAGTTACTCACTCTCTCTCTAAAATCAATGATCATTAATGATGTGATGATTTAAAATAATAAATAAATAAATAAATGTGTTTTTTTTTTTTCCCCCTTCTGGACAGTGGGCCCATATATCTCATCAGATCCTTCAGAGGGATTGTGACCCAATGAAACCCAAGGGCCTAAAGAGCAGATAATTGTGTGATGTGAGTAGGGTCAGGTGACAAAATGATGGACTCTGGATGTAAGTTTTTGTTTTTTGGACACCATACTTTGTCAGTGTGTATGGTAATAGAATAGGTGCCTCTATATAATCTTGGAATACAGTTAGTAAATGTTGGAATTATTTTCTGTAATGTATGTCTGTAAAAACAATCTCACTCAAGACATCCTTGGCTTAGAGCTACAGATTCAGTTGGGTACATTTGCTGGTAGCAGAAAAATTCTGCCTCAAATGGATTAAACCACAAGGAAAGGTATAAACTCAAATATAAACATATCAAATATAGACATGACAGGTGATGGAGCTCTAGGCAGGATCTGTTTCCCCTTCTCAGGGTCCCCGTTGGTCCTTTGTGTGTGGCCATTTGATCAGGTTGGTAGGGAGATGGCCATGCAACATCCGAGCTTAACGTTTTTATTTATCACCATTCCTCAGTGGACTTTTCCAGTAGGAGGTTCGAGGCAAAATCAAATGCAACAGGAAGCATGATATTCCTTGATTTCAGTCCTGAAACTGAGTTACATCCAAAGACATCCTATGGATGGTGAAGCTTAGTCACCGTACGATGGTACCTCCAAACCTGGAGTTTGGTACCCCAGTAGGGGTGTCAAACTCATTTTCACAGGGGGCCACATTAACCTCGAGGTTGCCTTCAAAGGGCTGAAATAATTTTAGGACTGTATATACATGTAACTACTCCTTAACTGTTAAGGAGTTGAAATTACATTCAGCTTTTTAAAGGCAACAATGATGCTGAAGTGGCCCCCAGTGAAAATATGTTTGACACCCCTGCCCTAGAGGAAGGATGGAGGAACCTACCATTGGTGGCTACCTCTCTAGCAGCAAAACAAAGAAAGTTTCCCCGCCCCCACCCAGGAAGATTCTATTACCCTAGTGTCACCTGCTCCATGGTAACCTGCCCTGATTCCCCATCATTCTTGGCTGGAATGTAGACACAAATGTATGTCCATACTGAAGGCAAGGTTGAGATGTTTACATAACAAAATTTTCATTAGAAACTAAAGGGAATTTCCCCCCTCAAAAGAAAACACTTTGAGATTAACTGATATCTGTAAATTAGAAATTATTTTTTAAATTTTTTTTAAAGATTTTTATTTATTTATCTTTAGAGGGGAAGAAGGGTAGGAGAGAGGAAAAGGGAGAGAAATATCAATATACGGTTGCCTCTTGTGTGTCCCATGCTGGGAACTGGCCTGCAACCCAGGCATGTGCCCTGACTGGGAATCAAACCGCGATCCTTTGGCTCGCAGGCCTGCGCTCAATCCACTGAGCTACACCAGCCAGGGCATGTAAATTAGAAATTCTTGATTTGACTTGTGATAATGTCTAGACAAAGACAGCATAGTCTTTGGGGGCATCAATATCCTGTCTCTTCCTTGTCTCCTCTAAGAAGAGAAATTCACGTAGGTACTTCTTTAAGGTCAGGTAGGTTTCCAACCCTTTCAGAACCCATGTCTTGGTCTTGTGCCAAGAGTTGGCCACACTATGGGAAAGACAGGCACTTTCTTTCAGAGCTAAAAGGCTACAGGTGCATGAGTTAGAGGTTGCAAGGTACGTGTGGGGTAGGAAGGACAAAAAGGCGGAGACAGAAGCCTGTGCATAGCCATCGTGTTTTATTGGATCTGGTGTATTTTTTTATTTTACAAAATACACAGAGGAGCCAAAAATGCAAAGCGGTCGACAGTATTCTGATGGGGAAGGGAGCTCTCTGGGGGCCCTTCCCCTCAGGTCCTGGCTAACGGAACAAGCAGGTGCGTTAAGGAGTGACAGCATGGCGGGGGTGCTGCTGATGATGCGGAACTTGGCCCCTCTGGTTCCTGCCTTCTAGGTATGTTCGGGGCATCTCTGGGTAGATTGAATAGAGTAAGAGGAGACCCTAAGTGGGAACTGAGGAGGCTATTTGGGGGGTTGGATAAAGCCTGGGTAGATCAAAGATTTTAATGAATGTCCCCACACTGGTTCAGATGCTATACCAGCCCCCTTCCTTCACTTTTCTTCTAGTGGATTCACTAGATGGTCCCTAACTCACTCCATGCTGGTAGGCTGAACATTTGGGAGGTATCAGCCAGAACATCTCCCGCCCATATTCCCCTCCGGCCACCACTACCATACAAACAGGAAGGAAGGGGAGGAAAAAAATCCAGGGAAGAGACAGACATCAGAATCCCAGGCTTTTCTGGGATACTGAGCATGGAAATTTTGTGGGGTGTTTCCAAGGAGAAAAGGTCTTCTGAAGAGCCTAGAAATTCATATTTTTATAGCTTGGTGGCAGACCTGTAGAGCTCAGAGTGATAGCCTGGCATGCCTTAGCACTCACTGACAATCCCTAAGCCTTGCTACTCTGTACTCCAGCTAACTCCTAGGACCTAACCACTGGCTCAAGCCCAGAATTTCTGCCTTTACATTCTTGTCCCTGCCTACAGAGCTCTCAAAGGCCCTGTTCTGAAAGGGCAATCTGTGCCAAGGATGGAGCTGCTTCTCTGAGAAAGGAGTCTTACGGAAAATGTTTATGAGATCTGGGATGGGAAAAGCACCATAGCAGGAGAAATTCTGTCTAGTGTTGCAGTTTCTAGAATGGGTGGGAGGTGGAGAACCACTTCGTTCCTATAGCAGGGGCACCCTCGGCACTGAATGTCAGGCAGGAAGGGGGTGGGAGCTGTTGGGAGTTGGGAACACCCAGCAGATGCACTCTGCCCACTCCCTGGCCCCTTTGGCCCCACTAAATCCAAGGCTCTGGATTCCTACACACCCTGGGCAGGGCTGTGGCAGGATGAGGACAGACCCGGGGAGAGAAGGGTGTGGTCCAACTGGACTAGGGCTAGAGCATGGTCAACGGACACCTGACCCCCTTGTTCTGGGGAGCTAGATGACATTGTCAAAGAGCTGCATGGACCTCATGATGTTCTCATCCTGTAGCCATGGTGTGAGAGAGGCAGATAGGAGAGAGAGAAAGAAAAAGAGCTTGTCAGAGATAGGGAGAGAGACACTGAGTTATAAATGCAGACAGTCAGAGACAGAGAGAGGCAACGAAGAAGGAGACACCCAGAAAGACCAGAGGCGAGGAATGCCAGGCCTCCCCCAATTGTGAAGGAACAGGCTTGGGATGGGGTTGAGTCAAGGAGAGGATACTCTGCCCAAAGGAGCCTTCTCCTACATCATTGAATTAGACCCTGAGTCCTGACCAGGGAAATGTGGGGGCGGGGACCTGTACCTTTTGACAAGACTCAATGAATTCCTCAATGGTCACCACGCCATCCTTGTTCCTGTCCATCTTCTGCAAAAAGGTATTCGGGAAGGATAACAGGAGGGATAGCAGGAGAGAGAATTCAGGTAAGTTCCTGACTGGGACCACACCCTCTTCCCTTCACTCCAGGACCCTCCAGCCTACCCCATCCTGAGTACCTGGAAGAAGCTCTCCACGTGTTCCCTTGGGGCCTCCTCACGGAGCGCCGGGTATGTATACTTGCCCATCATGTCATAGATGGACTTCATGATATCAAGCATCTCCTATTAGGTCAAAAAAGAAGAGGAGCCCTCCTTAGAGCCTACAGCCTCCAAGCCGGGAGGCCCAGGGCCTAGGGCAAGCGTCACCCTTGCTGGTAATGCACACGTGAGTCTCATTTCCTTCCTGTGGGCCTCTCACACCCGCCTCCAGCTCTTCAGTTGCCTGCACACCTCCTTGGTGATGCAGCCATCCTTGTTGAGGTCATACAGGTTGAAGGCCCAATTCAATCTGTCGTCTATGGTTCCTCGAAGGATCACTGACAAACCAGCCACAAAGTCCTGGGAAGGAGGCAAGGGGGGAAAATATGTCTTCAGATACCTTTCACTCAACCTCCCCTCTGGGTTTGGCCCGTAGATCCTGGCCCCGAAGCCCCAGGCCTCCCTGGCCCATCTTCTCCAGCTCACCTCAAAGCTGACGGAGCCGTCGTGGTTGGTGTCAAAGGCATTGAAGAGAAAAGTGGCATATGTGCTGGAGTCTGCAGAATAGTGGGCCAGTGAGCTTGGCTTCCAGACAGCACAGATCCCCAAACACCTCTTATCACTTGGCATTCCCAGGCGCTCCCCCACAGCCCTCTCCCCAACTCAGCCTAGAGATGGACACACAGCTGCTTCCTTTCAGGCCTTGGCCCCTTACCTCCTTGAGGAAAGAACTGAGAGTAAATCTGCTTGAAGTTCTCCTCATTGACAATTCCGCTGGGACATTCCTGGGCAGTGGGGAGACCAGACTGAGGACATGGACACAGACAAAACCTCCTTCCACATCCCTCCCCCTCCACGCCCAGAGACTCCCAGAGAGGGACAAAATCTTCATGTCTCCAGGGGGCTCACCGTGGAGCTCTTCTGATGGGAGGCCAGACTGCTTCCCAGTGCAAAAAACAAAACAAAACAAAACAAAACAAAACACAAAACCTAACCTGACGGTCTACAGGCTCCGCCCCTTCTCAAACAGGCCAGAACTTCCCGCTAGAAGTTCGGTCTGCGGGAGGGGAGTGAGGTGGGAGGGTGGAAGGGGAAGGAGGATACTCTCTCCTCCTCCCCTTCTGCCTCACACCCCAAAGCCAGGCCACCTTTCTGATTGGTCCAGGATAGACCTCATCCCTCCAGTCCCATCCCTCTCCCAGTTTGGCCTTGCTTTTCACACTCACGTTCTTGAAGCCCCGGTACAGGACCTGCAACTCTTTGCGAGTGAACTTGGTTTGCTCCTGCAGCTGCTCCAGACCCTCGGGCCGGTGACACACGGTGGACAGTTCAAACTCATCCTCCACGCTGTCTGTGGGGGTTGGGGGGCGAGGGAGGGGGAGAGGCGCGCCTCAGGCCCAGCCCTCGTGACCCCTCTTCAAAATCACCGATCCATACATCCCCCCTATCTCCGATACCAGAGACCAGCCTGCCAGTTCCCTGGACGTAAAAGCAAGGAGACAAGATTCTGGTCGACCTCAGTGTCTAAGAGCAGGCCTGGCCCAAGGCCAGGCCTGTCTCCAGACCCAGGGATCCGACCAGGTGCTGGCCTCTGGGCCCCTGGTCCCTGGTAGGAAGAAAAAGCCCCAACCCATTCTTATCCCGTAAGGAGTTGGAATAGTGAAGAAAGGTTCGAGAAGGGGCGTCTGAGGATCCGAGCTTCTGGGCCTTCCCAGAAGGCCCCACTTTGATCTGCCCGGTCCAGGTCTTGCCCCGCCTTCCAGAGCCATGCTGGAGCCATGCCCCGCCCAGCTCCAGCCCAGCCCCATCTAGACCCCACCCCTGCCTCCACCTCCCGTAAGCCTTAGCCAAGGCCCCACCCCCGGCCCTGTCTCAGGCTCCCAGCCCCCAACATCCAGTCCCCCAGGCAAATGCCCCCACCCCGTTCTCCCAAAGCCCCCCACCCGGCCCCCGCCCCCACCAGGAGAGTAAGTCACCTGGGTCCAGCGGGCGGGGTCTGTGGGGGCGTAGGGAGGCTGGGGCGGCTAATGCTGAAGGGAGCGCACTGTCACCGAGAAAGCCGAAAGCCCGGCCAACTGCAGACACACACCTTGTCTGTCCCTCCCACTCACTGCAGATCTCACAAACCTGCGTATTACAATGCACACACCCCAGCCCCGCGCGCAAAAGCACACGTAACGAACAAGCACAGGCACACACGAAACGGACCCTTGCACGCCTGCATGCGGCACTCACGCCGGTTCTTTTTCCGAATCTACAACGACACTCTCAAACAACTACAAAATGGGCCTTGATGGCTTGCAAAGTGAAGTACGATCCTATGACATGGACAAGGCCCAACTGAGAAAACAGGCCTAGAGACAAAGGGAGGTCACTCAACTGGGAACCAGGCTGCCACTAGAAAACCCAAGTATCCTGGCATCTGGTGGAAGGCGGGCTCCATCCGTATGGGCGACATGCATTTCGACAACCATAACATGCCCAGAGACGGGGCAGGAGGCCAAAGTCGCAGACACTAACCCAGCTAAGCCACGCACAGGCGCACAGACCTGCACAGCCGCCTGGACCAGCCCCCAGCACATTGGTCACAGCACTAGGCTCGGGCTTCAGCCTCGCCACCCTGGCCACGCCCAATCACACAGGTCCCGCCCATTTAGCACACTGGTGCCACCCAAAGATACTAGGGCCCCGCACCCCAAACTGACTACGTCCCCACACTGTGCCTGCTCTGAGGACTGTAGCTACGCCTACTCACTCTCGCGCTAGCTAGTGCCCACCCTACCGGAGGGACACACTCGCTGCGTACACGTCACACACACACAGAGGCCCGCTCCAGTCACACTGTCCCGCACGACGGGCCCCGCCCCAGGAAGTACAGGAGCGGCACTTGCTTTCACTGACTGAGGGCAGGGCTTGGGGCCCGCAGCAAGGCAGCAGCTTGAGGAACCGCTGCTTCAGCGCTTTTTTAGTGGGCCCTGGAGGGTGGCCTGGGAAGAGAGAAGACCCCGGGAAGGCACATTAACCCCCACTGCCACTCTGTTCCCTGTCCCTTTCCCACCATCACAAATTAACCCCGGCTGGGGGTGGGGGAGGGCTGAAGGGGAATGGCGAAGGTAGCTGGGACCAGGTTCAGGGAGCCCAGTGGGTTTCAGAGGCATGGAAAACCCACGGAGGCAGCTGGGGCACCGTGCATAATGGGACCCAGCTGGAGAGAGCGAGGCAGCTCGGGGGAGGGGGCGTTGGCTTCGGTGTCTGAGGACCCAGTGCCCTCGCCTCCAGCCTACGGCTGGACCTCTGAGGGTGATGTCCCACCCAAGGACTGCCCGGGTAAGGAACACCTCTCTCTCTCTCTCTCTCTCTCTCTCACACACACACACAGACAGACAGGTGTGTAGAGTGACACACAGAATGGTAAGCCACAGAGTGATGGATGCCATGCAGTGACAGCTTGATACCCAGTCATTCACACCCAGTGGCCTAATTAAGCAGGCTTAACACATGTGCCAGCACACACACACTCGACCTAAAACTCCTTAATGCAAACACTCAACTGTGGCCTGGGAACAACATGACACACAAGAGGAACTGCACAGGCCATCCCCCACACACAGTATGATCAAACCACACGAAAACACACGATGACCCTGGGGACATCATGACACCACATGTTAATGCCACTCGAGGACCTTATAATATTGTGACACACACTGAAGTCCCCGGGACAAGTGCCCATTATCATACTGTGACCTACTCGCCCACACACCCAGACACTAAGGCTGCAGCTCAGCACAGAAGCCCCATCTGTCCAGAGAACGCCCACCTTTCTTTCCCAAGGAAGGTACCGGTATCTTCCAGCCAGTGGAACAGGGCTCCCCAGCAGCTAACTCATCCACTCTAACAGTGTCCCCCTCCCTCCGAGTGCTTTCCAGTATGTCCTACTCTTTGAAGCTGAAATGACATTGAACTTTGAGGCAATAACGGATCTTAAGATGAGTAACTTAGTGTAATGTGGAGCTAGCCAGAGCTCCACCGATCACACTTCCTCTCCTTTCCCCTTGTTTACACACATGTCCTGCAGCTCTCACTGTACCCTAGGGAGCCCCCCACGTTCATGCATGTCTCTTCTGGCTGCACCCACCTCCAGACTCGAGGGCCAGAGTCCGCAGACACTGAGGCTGGCCTCAGTCCATTTCTGGAAGGACCCAACTTTCTCTGGTTGGAGGTTACTCAGGCATCTCGGCTCCTGCACAGGCCCCGCCCTCCCAATGCAGTCTCCACCCTCAGGATAAGGCCCTGCTGCAGGGAGGTAATAGCTAGAAGTCACTGCCTTCTCCCACTCCAACTGGTCCTCTCTCCCTCCTCCATAGCAGGAGCTCTGGGGAGATGGGAGGGAGGCAGTGGGCTGGATGGGGGATCGATGGCGGCCTGGCCTCTGGCCCAGGGCTCCATTAGCCCAGACTTTGGTTTCCCGAAGCTGAAGCTGTATTGCACCTGGGGCCTCTGGTGCTACGTAGAACTGCCACCAGACTGGGGGCAGCTCCCCCTTCCTCCAACCTCCTCTTCACACATCCTCCTTACCTGCTCCCAAGACTCAATCTCCTCTAGGTTCCTCTAAAGATAGAAAAAGAAAGGCGCTGCCTTCAGCCTACAGGATGCTGGGTTTCCTGGATGACCCCTCTTCCCATCAAATAGTCTAAATGGGATGGTAAGTTAGAGCCCAACTGATTTCATCCAATCACAACTGGATGAGCCCGGGCTGTTGTGGCTCAGTGGATTCCAGTTTGATTCCTAGTCAGGGCACATGCCAGGGTTGTTGGCCAGGTCCCCAGTTGGGGGCAACCCATAGATGTTTCTCTCCTTCTCTTTCTCCCTCCTTTCCCCTCTCAAAAAAAAAAAAAAAAAAAAAAAAAAAAAAAGATTGGAGGAACCCTAGTTCATCTAGGACCAATTCCTGCTCCCCACCCCATCCCAACAAATGCAGCAGAGATGAAGGGTGAGCTAGAGGTCTTCTACTCTTACTCAACACTAGAGCAATTCATGGACCTTCATCTTGTCCTACCTCCTTTCACATCTTTTAGTTCTTCCCCGTAGTCCCCCTGTCATGGTTCTTGCCTGTTTACTTGTCCCTGGTGGAACTGGGAACAGCCACACTATGGAGCCGCACAGTTCTTGATGTAAAGTGGAGGGAGAGGCCAAAACTCTCTGGGGGAGACAGAACATGTCCCCCTCTCTACCTCCAATATCACTCTCCCCACCTGAGTGGAGAACTGATTCCCCACTCCCAGTGTCTAGGCCCTGGGGACCATTCTGCCCTTGGATCCTGAGAGGAAGTGGGCGGCTGGGAAGCAGGGTCCCTGATCTAACCCACCCCCTCCCTCCTGCCAGAGCGGGTCTATAAATGTCTCCTTCACAGTGTTCTCACTCCTGTCCCTCCAGAACCCACTGCCCTCCTAAGTTTTAGTTGTAGAGCTAGTGATGCTCAGGGAGCTCCGAGAACAGCCGCGTGCACAATGCAACACCTATGGGGCAGCCACACACATGCTGTCCCCTCAGGTATAGTCACATCCACCATCTGACAAAGCTACACATCCTGTCACTGTGACACATTAAATTACATTCCTGTCATGTACACAGGCTCACACAGTCACACGCTGTGCCCTTTCTCATCAACACATGGACACACAATCACACCCCCTGCATCTCTCACGTCGTACTGAGTCCACACACACTCTGTAACCACACCTGCAGGGGTAAGGCATGGAGAGTCCCACACATCTTCCCAGCCACTGTGGGCCCCCGGCCCCAAACGGGACTCCCTAGAAGTCTAGTGGTATCTTGGGATCCCCAGAACCTCCTTCCTCTACTCCAGCTACCCCTGCCTACCTCCCGACCTCCTCATGTCCCCCAGACTCCCAGCATCTCCATACTCCAGTCCTCCCCACTGCACCCCTCATCGTTTCCCCAAATACTCTGTCCCCTGGTCCTCTATCTTCACCTCCATCAGACACCGAGTCCCCCAGATTTCCTCCTCACTTCCCCCAGATGCTCCACCCCAGAGTCCCCCTCTCTATCTCTCCCACATGCCCTGTTCCCCAAGCACCCCCCACCTCCCAGAAATACCCCGTCCCATCACTAATCTGCTCATCCATGCTCCCAAGTCAGAAGTGAGAGCAGCCCCTCCCCAACGCTGGTGGCGGCTGTCCCTCCAGCCAGCAGCCCAGACCTGCCCAGACACCTGGGTTACCTTCCAAGGAGACAGGTTCAAAGAGCCCAAACTGCTCCAGGACCTTGACAAACAGAGCGAGGACCACCAGCACTGCCACCATCTCCAGCCCTTCCAGGTTCATGGTGGGCGCAGGGCATGGCCCCCACCGGCTGAGACTCACACAGGCCTGCCTGGCCCTCGGGCTCCCCAGCGTGAGTAGGACCGCCCGCAGCCTCCCTCCCCTTCTCCCTCCCTGGATCTCCTCCCTCTCCCCACTTCTCTCACCCCGCCCCTGCCCCACTCACCTCCCAGCCACAACCTCCCAGCCACAGCCTCTTCCTCTTCACAGGCCACCTCAGCCTCGGGTCTGGCATCTTCTTGCGAGCTTTTGGCGTGAAGGATTTGGGCCGGGCCGGGCCAGGCCAGAGGAGGCAGGCAGTGACCTGCCTCTGTCCCTGAGGACGCTTCCCCCAGACGCCCTGTGGCTACTCTGTGCCCAAGGGAGGAGGCCGAGGGAGGAGCCCTGCTCAGGGAGAAGGCCGGGAAGGGCAGTGAGCGTGAGAAACGGTGAGCTGCACACACAGAAGTGGTAGACGTAGGGTCCGAACCTCTCAGGGGAGTCTGGGTGTTTTCCTGCGTGCACATTCCTGTGTCTGTCTGTATGGAGAATGCGTGTCTATGTGTTTGCACATGATTGTGCGCCTGTCTGTTAGGCGTGTGTTTGTGTTTAGGGGTATGTGACCGGGTGTCTATGGTGTGTATGTGAGGGTGTACTGGAATATTTCTGAGTATGAAGAGTCCGTGTTTTAGGAGGATTGTGGGATGTGGGTCTGCAGACCGGGAGGTGATACGGCTGTGCCCTATAATTAGGTGCTCGGGTCTATGGTGGTTGTGTAATTGTATCTTCATGGAATTGGATGAGAATATAATAGAGGAGAAGGCAGTGACCTCTCCCGTCGGGAGGACACCATCAACATTGATTGTGGTTGCCATAGCGATTATGGGGGGCGGGGGAAGCACCCTCTTCCCACAGGCCACAGACAGGGAAACTGAGGCCCAGGGAGGGAGAATTAGGTCCAATAGCCTGGGCAGGAAAAAGGCTCCTTAGCCCTAGCACAGCTCCACGGGGAGGAGACTGTGGCTGCCTTTGTGACCAAGAGACTCCAGCACCTTGGGAGAGGAGGAGGGACTGTGCTCGGCTCTTCCCCCAGGCTGGGGCCTCACCCAGAGCTGCCAAAGCCCTGCCTGCTCCTAGGGAACCATTGCTGAGCAGATGGAGAGGCCCAGGGTGAAAGGGAAATCTGAACCCTCCAAGGGTGCCACCGCCCACCTCCACCTCCTGGAACATTCCTGGAGCCCCTCCTCCATCCAGCTCCTTCCCGGTTAAGTGGTGCTGGTGAGTGTCAGGGGTGGGGAGAGGCCTGCAGAGCCAGGAGACTAGAGCTGCTGAGTTACCGCATGCACGCTGGGCACTCAGTACGTGCGAGATAGAGTACTTTGTGCTTAACACATTATTATGTTGAATTTTCACAATAAACCTGTGAAGATGGTACCATTATCCCCAATCACGGGTGGTGAGACTAAGGCAAAGGGAGGTCACTTCAGTATCAGAGCCTCAATTTTAAACCAGTCTGACTGTGAGCCTGCTGTGCTCTAAACCACCGCACCACACTGGCTCCCGTCTTAGACAGCTTGCCCATCCGGGAGGCTCGGTTTAGGCGGATGGACCCCAGAGGAAGCCCTCCTTCCTGGTCCGGCTCTGGGGGAAGCGTGTCTGAGCCCCAGTTGTGGGGTTGGGGTTGGGGTTCGGTGGCCGTGGCTTCGTTTGAGATTCACTGGTCTGTAGTTCCCAGACCACCACTGGGGTTTAGGCGTCCCCTTCATACCTACCTTACCCTTTGCTTTCCCTCCCCTGACAGCCCTGGAAGGTATTTGAAGGAGGATGGGGAAGGGGGGCAGCCTCAGGCAGGCTTCATCCTCTGCTTCCCCTCCTCTGCTCCCCCAAGAAGTCAACTCAGGGACTGCTTTTGGGGATTCTCCCACTGCAGAGATTACAGACTGACAAGCGAAACCAGCAAATTGTTCCTGTCACAGTCCAAATTCCGCATCTAGCATCTAATACCTTTCCCCTTCCCCTCATCAGCAGGTCCCCCCCTTTTTTTTTCAGCCAGTTTGGCCTCCTCACTGTCCGGCTCTGTCTGTGCCTTTGCTCTTGCTGGTCCCTCTGCCTGGAACGCCCTCCCTTCTGCTCTCCTTCTGTACCACAGCGTTCGTCCACCCTTTGGAGGCATCCTAACTTCCCATCCCTGCAGAGCCTCCAGCCCCCAGTGGGCTCTAGGTACCTGAATTTCTACTGAAATCAGTGTTGGGCCCTCAAAACTCGGCACCTAATTCTGTAATATCTCCACTGGGAACAACAAAAGGAGGCAGCTTAGCAGGCTAGGTAACAACATGGATCAGCATGCCGGATTCCCTGGGTTCAAATCCCAGCTTTGCCTCCTAATTTTAAGTTACAATTAAATGGGCACGTTCTTAACCTCTACGTGCCTGAGCTGTTCATCTCATATGGGTGCTGGGAGGAGTAAATGAATTAATGCAGAGAAAGCTGACGGAATAACTCCTGGCCCAGAGTAAATGCTAAAGTGCTTGTGACTGAAAGGGCAAAGCCAGTCCCATTTGCTGTGGTGGCCCCATCTGCCTAGCAGGCCTATGACCTTATTAAAAACATGACTGCCATGTTACCCTTCTGAGCTCGTGTCCCCAGGACTGGAAATTAGTGGAAGCAAGAACAGAACTAACTGGCTCCCTACAGCCACAGGCAGGAGACAACATTGGAACAAACTGCAGCCTCAACTTACAGCACCCCAACAGGCCAGGGGCCAAATGGCAACCCCACCCCCTTTTTTAAAGATTTTTATTTATTTTTAGAGAGAAGGGAAAGGAAGGAGAGAGGGAAAGAAACATCAATGTGTGGTTGCCCCTCATGTGCCCCCAACTAGAGACTTGGCCCGCAACCCAGGCATGCGCCCTGACTGGGAATTGAACTGGTAACCCTTTGGTTTACGGGCCAGCACTCAATCCACTGAGCTACACCAGCCAAGGCCCCCACCCTTTTTTAATTCAATAATAATCCAATAAAAGCTCAAAGCACCCATCCCTCGAGGCTAGTGTATCTCTCCACATCATCCCCCTCTCCTTTCTTGGAGAGTGAATGAAAACTTTATTCTCTACACTTTCTTCTCTTTGTGAATTCTTTCACAACCTGCATCACCAAACCACCTTAACAGTGACCATTATTAATAACATGCCACACCCCTCTTACATTTCCAAAGCACTGAACAATTCACAGACATTTCCACCAACATTGTTCTGTCAGTGGCTTCCCAGGATGACCCTATGAGGTAGGCAGAGTGATTCGTGTTGTGTTCATTTTACTGATGAAACAAACAAGGACCAGAGAGACAAAGGCACTTGCTCGGAGTTAAATGATGCAGACTTGAACCCAGGTATTTCTGGATCAATTCTGCTTCCTCAACTAGATTCCAAGTTCCTAAAGGGCCAGGCTGTTAAAAAACTGGACATGTACAGATTGAACGCCAGGCTCTGTGCTGGTGCCTGTGGAACAAAGGTGAACCAAATGGGGCTTGCCTCCCACTGGGCAGGGAGTTCTCCACTGAGGGAACTACAAGCCATCTAGTCATTCAAAAAATACTTGCTGCATACCCACCACTTGGTAGGAACTGTTTGTTCTAGGCAAGGCATAAAATGAGCTGTAGTAAAAACTTTCTAAGTGGGAGGCCTTTCTAAGTTGGAGAGGGTATTTTTTTTTTGAGCTGACTCTAAAAGAGTGGCTAAAGTGTCACCAGGCCACCTTAATAAAGGGATCAACATTTACTGAGCATATTTTGTGTCCTGGATACTTTACATACATGACCTCACCTAGTCCTCACAATAAACCAGATAGGTAGGGTCTATTATTCCTGTGTTTACAGCTGATATGGTCAGAGCGAGTAGTAACACACCTGTTCTGCCAATGAAGAAATTGAGGCTCAGAGAAGTGATTTTCCCAAGATAGCACAGATGAGAAGGGATGGATTAAAACTTGAACCAGAACCAATAATCTGCCAACTTCCTCAAGCTGTCTCTCCAATGGATGTGGGTGTGTCAAGAAATCCTGCGTGGGCCCTGGCTGGCATGTCTCAGTGGATTGAGTGCCAGCCTGCAAACCAAAAGGTCACCAGTTCGATTCCATCAGGGCACATGCTCGGATTGTGGGCCAGGTCCCCAGCTGGGGGCGTGCAAGAGGCAACTGATTGATGTTTCTTTTGTTCATGGATGTTTCTCTTCCTCTCTTTCTCTCTCCCTTCCCCTTTCTTTGAAAATAAATAAAATCTTTAAAAAAAAAAAGAAGAAGAAGAAACCCTGGGGGTGACTGTGGCTTAGCCACCCAGGGGAGCTACAAATGATAAGACCAAAAGGGTCAGATTCCATGGAGCCTTGAATGCCAACCTCTCCCGTTGAAAGAGACAGCACAGGAGCGGCTCCCTGATCTCAGATGCTGATTCGCAGATGGACAGATTGACAACCTTGCAGCCAGTTGCCCTGTCCCTGACCCTCTACTTCCCTCTCTCACTCCTGCTCTCAACCTTCAGAGACCTTGACCCAGCCATACAGGGACTCAATGTCCTAAATCAACCGAGCTTCTAGTGGGAGGGTCTGTCAGAAGTAAAAGAGGAAGCTGTTTTTCAAGTTCTCTCTTCTCTGCACTCAGCAACCTCTCAAGTCTCGGGCCCGTGAGAAACCTGCTCAGATCTGTCCTCCCAAGTATTCCCATGCCACTTAGCTCTTTACTCAAAGGAGTGAAGTCTTAATGGAAACACATCAGGCAAGAGTGGGGGCTCAAGGGAAAAATTTCTTTCTTTCTTTCTTTCTTTCTTTCTTTCTTTCTTTCTTTCTTTCTCTTTCTTTCTTTCTTTCTTTCTTTCTCTTTCTTTCTTTCTTTCTTTCATTCTTTCTTTCTTTTTAAGATTTTATTTCTCTTGAGAGAGAGAGAAGGGAAGGAGAGAGGTAGAGAAACAACCATTAGCTCCTCTCACAACCCAGGTTGTGCTCTCACGAACTGTGGACCTGCCCGCAACCCAGCCAAATGCCCTGACTGGGAATTGAACTGGCAACCTTCGGGTTCACAGGCTGGCGCTCAATCCACTGTGCCTCACCAGCCAGGGCAGGGGAAAACTTTCTTGAAGCATTAAGTGGGCCCTCCCTGGTTCTCTCGAATCTCACCAGATATATTCCTATCATTTAGTCATTTAAACCTTACGGCAGGGGGACCACCCTATGTAACTGTCCCACTTTTCCATCTATCCTTGTTCCCCAAGTGAAGATCCCAGCCAGTGAAGACCCCAAAGCCCTTCTCTCAGTCCTTCGGCCTTCTGTACCCCAGCCAGGACAGAAGACACAGCAGCCCCCAGCGGTATCAGGTGATTAATGAACTCCCTGGGCCTTTGGGCTATTTTGGGGCCTGGAAGTCATGCCTGCTATGATTGAGAGCTGGCCCCGCCTGGCTCCAACCATCTGTCACTGGAGACAGGCCCAAGCAGTGGGCTTGGGGGACGCATGCTCCCCAAGCGACTTCTAAGTATGGCTCTGTCTCAGCCTCATCTCCCCTCCTTCTGGATAGGTCTGCCTCTACTCCAGGGGCTCAAGTGGGGTGGATACCATGGAGAGAGCCAGAGAACTACAGCTCCCAGAAAGCCAAGGGGCTAGGCTGTTTTGGCCTCCCCAGGCGAGGTGGGGAGGCACTGCTGGGTTCTGTGGGCCCTGCCCAGGCAGCCTGAAGGAAAGAAACCCAAGTGGAGGCGCACACAAATCTCAGCAGTGCCATGATATGATACCCATAATCCCCATATAAATTCCGCAAATCCACGCTAAACTACAGCCTTGTGAAGGCTACACAACTTAGTGTGACACAGGAACCCCCAACCCAACTCTAAAGCACAAAACTCCAGGTACGTGCAGTTTCACTGTCACAGAATCCCAGGGATATGCAAAGCTAGGGACACACAGCCCTGGTGTTCACAACCTCAGTGACGTATGCACAGCCCCCTTAGGACAGACTCCTAGAGACAGACAAAACGGTGACATACACTCTTCACCCCACATAAGTCTATCCATCCCATCATGCATGAGCTCACTAGCTGTGTGCATGTTGGTCCAGTCCTACCTCCCCAGTCTTCTTAAGATCCCATTAAACTGAACAACTCAATCAAGGGTTGTGCCTTTCCCCTGCTCTGCTGCAAGCTTCCTCCTTCTATCCCTGTGAGGGGCTTTGCCTCTCACACCCACTACTGGAGGCGCCCTCCTCTGCCATCAGTGAGAAGCCCTGCACGCTCCTCCACCATTTTGGGGGACCATGATGCCCCCTCTCCTTTCCTCCTTGACGACCCCCTACCTCCTCCACCTTCTTTGTAAGGAATCCTGTCTCGAGCTCCACTTCTGTCAGGGGTATTGCCCTTTAAACCCTTTTCTTTGAGAGATCCTGCCCCCTCAATCTTTGTGGGGCCCTTTCCCTTCCTTCCTTTGTAAGTCTCCTACCCCACTTCGCTCATTTTTTGAGGGGTCCATCCCCTTCCTCCCTTCCTCATACCTGGCGACAGCGACCCAGTCACCAGCTGGTAGAGGGATCGCGCTGCCTGCCCCAATGGGCTCCGGCACCTGCGGGGGCAACGGTTCATGGTTCCGCTGGGAGCACAGTGGCCAAGCTCCGCCCCCAAGTCCCCGGGAGGTCCGGTCTCCGCCGTATGCGAGTGGGCCCTGCGAGGGCGGGGCCGGAGGGCGGGACCTGCAGGACCAGGACCTCAAACAGCAGAGCGGTGATCCGCTCCAGGTCTTCTCCAGGGCGCACGAGGGGAACTCGCCCCCGCCCCAGCATCTACAGCACTAGACCCCAAAGTTCCTGGACTGAGGCTGAAGTGGAGGCGGGAGTTGGGGGGCGGCACAGACTCTCCTCACAGTCTTCTTTGGGAATATTTTCCGGATTTCTGGTGGGGAAGAGAGGCACCCACGGGTTTTGAAAAAGGAGTTGTGGGGGCGCGGGGGTGGGGTGGGGGGAGAGTTAACCTTATCTTTTATTGCCCTACTTCAGCCCCTCCTTCTCTTCCTGTCACACCCCTCTTCTTCCCATTTTGGCAGAGATAAGAAGGGGCAAGAGGACACAGTTGTCATGGCAACTTCCCACACTTCCATACTTCCTGGACCAATGGGAGAGAGAGCAGAAGGGAGGAGGAGGAACTGACCAGTGCATTGGGGTGACAAAGAAGGGCAGCAGGGATGTGACCCCACTGGTCTGCCTTCTGGCTCCCAATCCCTTTCTCATAGCTGTTCCTGTTTGGGGTCCCTTTGTTGTCCCAGCAGATTCACAGACTTTCCGGTCATGCGCTGACTGCCAGCCGAATGCATCAGAAGCCCCCCTCTCCTCCGTCCCCGCCCTGACCCATTTCCCGGATTCATCCCCATCTGGCTTTACCCAAAATAAACCTCTTCAAGGACGCACTAATGTCTTCACACTCTGGGACAGCAGCCTACGGAAGGGGCATAGTTCCACTCCTCCGACTGGGATCCTGTATTTTTGGCTAAAATAGCTTGCATTTATGAAGTGAGAGTCACTTCCGAACTCCATGCAAATTTTGCCCCTTGATTTGGTGACCCCTCTTCTGATTCAGCTCCGCAAGCTGATTATGACCACACGGGGGCGCCCCAGTCCGGGGAACGATATTTACGGCCAGAAGGACGTAACTCCGACTCCAGAGATACCAGGCCCAGGGACCAGAGCTCCGGCCTTGGCCAGCCTGGTCCCAATTCTTTCCCCATCTTCTCCAGTCCTATGTTTTCTTCCAGCAGGGAAAGGCCTGCCGCTGACTTTTCCCACCTCGCTGCACTGCCTAGCGGCCCTGCTGGGGAAGGTAAGACTAGAGGGGTTAGATGCGGGGCAGGTTGGCTCTTGGACTTTCCCCTCCCCTAAAAGTCGTCTCCGTCTGCACAGGGACAATACTTTGGGAACTTAGATGGCCCCGTTGCACCTCCTGCCAGCGCGTTCTTCAGCACCGCGGACAACGACTCCCTCTCCGGCTTCTTTCTGATCAAGCGTCTCCAAGCACACAGCGCTTTAATTCAGGGGGTGTCCCAACCCCATTTGGGACTGCTATAAGATAACCCTCCTCCAAAAGGAGAGCTCCTGGGAGTCCTATTTCTCCTTTCTAAGTCCTGTGTAGAGCTATCTACAGATGGGATGCTTATGACATGAAACGCGATTGCTAACATTTGACCTTTCTATTTCCCTTGGGAGATAGGCAGACAGGAAGTGGCATCCCTCATTTTACAGAGAAAATTGAGGCCCAAAGAGAGCAAAAAGTCATACATAGCTAGTACTCACACTTCCATTCCTGCACCTTCTAACACAGGTGCTTCCCCACCTTCACCCAATCAATCTCTGATTCAAACAGCCACGTGAAGAGGGGATGATTCCCTTAAAGGGGAGAATCAATTAAAGTGGGAAGCAAACACTGAGGAATGTGGTGCTAGTGAGGGCCCTGGGGCCCTTACCACTCTCAACGATCCAGAGATGGTGAGAACAGTTCAAAGCAGAGCTAGACAGCTGGACCTTTGGATTCCATCTAGGTCTCAGGCACATCTAGGACCCATCTGGGGCCTGACTGAGCAGAAGGGTTTCCCTTTCTGGGAGTCTTAGCATAGGGACAGGGACCTCCTCGGGGTGAGTGAGACAGGGAGACACTTTCTGAAGGCATTGCATTCTAGTCCTATACCCATCCCCAAGTCTTAACCTTGCTCCCCTAGGCACAGACAAGGATCACAGCCTCCTTCCACCTCCCCAGCTGGTGCAGACACAGGGGAGAGTCTACTCCCTCCCATTCTCTGTTGCAGTTCTTGGGCAGGCTGCACAATAAAAGACAAACATACGTATGTGGAAATGCACACAAGTGTCACCCACACAAAGACACGGATCTGCCTACCAAACCCAGTGATGTGCACGGGCACAGACGTACTGGTCTCACAGCTCCCCCAGTGTGGGAGAGCAGATATCTGGGTAGCAGAGGAGTTTGGGGGACAATTATAAGGGGAGGCCACACGGCACCTTCCAAGCCTAAAACTTCTATCTCTGGGTCTGGAGAAGAGGCAAGAGGTTGTGTTTTCCTTTGTTTTTGGTGAAGTTCTGGTACGGCTGTTGGGTGTTGAAGGAGTTTCTGTTGTAAGAATGATCTCTGAGTACTTTATGGGGGGAGAGCCTGACCCAGCGTTAACTAAAGCTCCCGGGTAGGGGCCAGGTGCTGCTCCCAGGAGCCAGGATGGGCAGCTGGACATTCAAGTCCCTGCTTGGGTCCACCTGGGCTATTTGTGGAAAACGTAGGGTAAGCAGTGGTGTGTACTAAAGATCCCCTTTCTGCACCAGGAAACCAGAGAGACAGCTAGCTTAAGACACAACACGGACACTCACAGAGCCCCACTGAAGACACCACTTGAAAGTGCACAATCAGCGTCAAAACACCAACATAACCGGCATAGTCTCACGATCACAAAACACAACACAACCCACCTCCACAAACACTTGCCCCAGGAGTTCACAAAGTCTTACAAAGAGACATACCACCATAAAGTGAAGCCAGCCCTGACACATTCCAGCAGCCACATACCACTTCGCACTGAAGCACATACTCAAAGCACAGAGTTGCACATAGAACAAAAACATATGGTTGAACAACTTCATTAGTACGACCAGGGCACAGCACAACCTGCTCCATCTGACGAGATCATACATACAATCACATACAATCGCACAGCCACATACAATCGCACTCAACCTGGCCGTCACCAAGCCCAGGGCACATGGCAACCAGCTGTGGGAGGCGCACACACGTATATACACAGACACACACAAAGAATGACAGGCGCTCTCTCACGTATCACCTCCCACCACAAACACTCCCTGCCTTGTGTCACAGGGGCCCACACCTGCTGCCTCTCCCCACCTGCCCACCTGCTTTCCCCACCCCGTTACCCCACCTTGGGACCCAAGGCTTTAAACCCCAGTGTCCTGGGGCTCAGAACAGCCCGAGGGTGTCTGGGAACGGGGCAGAGTGTGGGAAAGGGCTTGGCAGGGGACAGAGGCATGAGGGTCTGCGGGGGATGGAATCTACCCTCCCTCCAGCGACCCCCATCCACCGACTCACCGGTGAGCTGGTCATAGGATCCGTCCAAGTCTCGGGAATCGGACAAACTCTCTTTGCGACCCTGGCCCCGCATGGCCCCCGGCGACCCCCTCCCGTCCCACCTGGGCCTTGGGAGGGGGCGCCGGGTGGCCAGGATAGGGCGCTCACACGGCGCCCCCTGGCGGCGTAGCACACGGAGGGGCTGGGGGCCAGGAGAGTCCGGACTGGGGTAGAGAGTCTGGGGACCGGGAGGGGTCTAGGGCCCACCCGGGGGTCCTGGGGCAGGAGCGGAAGGGAGCCTCGGGCAGTAGGTGAGCGCAGAGCCTGAGGCACAGCGGAGCTGAGCAGTGCCGAGCCGAGCCGCCTCTCTCCTCCCGCCCCCTCCCCGCGGCTGTCATCGCTGCCTCCCCCCTTCGGCGCTGCCGGGATTGGCTCCCCCTACCCCCGCCCCCTCCTCTTTGCAGCTCGGGGGAGGCACCCGGTGAAAGGGTGAGCTGGGAAGTGCGGGGATGGAGACAGGCTCTCCAGCAACACTACCCCCTAAACCTGAAGCCACGGGCCTTGGGGGTGGAGGAGAAAGCAGGGCCAAAAAGGCCCCACCGTGAGGAAACCCCGCCCCCAATTCTCAGGCACTCTTTCCCCACCGCCAGCACCCGTCAGGGGAAGTCTCCGTCGGGGTCTCCGGTTAGTCAGTCTCTCTGCAGCCCCAATTTTTCTGTTGTTTTCTGTTGTGGGTCTCTGTGCCTCTCCACCGCCAGTGCCCACCCTGCTGGAAGGGGCCTGGGGATGCAGAGGAGGGGTCAACCTGTCCTCTAATGCAGGCTTAGCTCAGGCCAGTGGACCATAAGTCTCTCCTCTGAGAAATACCCCAACCCTCACCCACACCAGGACCCTGTCTCTGGGCCCTATTCATTCATTCTCAGGGTGTCTTCTTTCCTGATCTGATGACCGCCCCCCGCTGGCCAACTGGGGAGAAAGGGGAAAGAAAGTCAAACAGACCAGTTTCTCAAGACTTTCTCTCGCTCTTTGTTTCTTTCCATTTTCCTGGCCTCCTCTCTATCACCTGCTCTGACCTAGATTCTTTCTGTTTTCCATAAGATTTGTGGTGATGCGGTGTGTGGGGGACTGAGGATTTGGGGATCCAGGCGAGGATCCACAGTGGGGAACGTATGCTTGTGTTACGAGTCCGTTCCCTTAAATGAGCTCCTTTTCTGAAGCCCGGGGCTAGCACAGTGCTGGCCACCTCTGCTCCCAGCACCAGCTGGCTGCTGAATGGCTGCGCCTCCTTGTCTGACCTTCCCCAGGATGCCGCCTGGGCTAGGGGCCCAGAGAGCCCCGCAACGTCCCAGAGAGGACAGAGTCAGGGCAGCGACTGAGGGGTCTGGGGGTGTGGCGGCAGTGTCCCAGGAATTCCTGCGTGCCTCATGCCTCCTTTGGAAGAGTGACCTGTTGAGACTGAAAGTTTCAGCTAAAATGACCTCAACACATTTTTCCTCAACTAAATTTAATTTCCAAGTATCTGACTCAGTTAACCCGGCCGGAATTACGGTGGGAGGTCGGACATAAGAAGGGGACAGGCAGCCAGAGGGCTGTCTTTGGGAGCAGTGTCCTGCCCCGGCTCACCCCCGGCTCTGGAGGGTCCTGCACAGACCTGACACAGATGCTGAGGAACGGACAGAGCACGGGTAGCTCCTTTTGGGGTTCAACTCTAGAGGAGGATGGGACTCCTGTTTAGAGTCCTTAGAATAAGATGGGCCAGAGATGCGTGGGCCTTTACAATGGAATCCTTTGTTTATTACCTCATGCCCTTGCCCTGCCCTTACTCACATTGTAGGAGAGACTGGCAGGAATCCATGAGCTGCCCAAATGGGCTGGCTGTCCTCAATACCAAGTTTGGAGATAAGGGAACTGTCTTCTCCCTCCTTCTACCCAGAAGGCCGAATGTGCTTCTACACCTCTGAACCGAATGTGCTTCCTCTGCAGCTAGGAGAGTCTGTAAGGATGCGGGGGGGGGGCGCCGGGGGGGGGGCAGCCCAGCCAGATGGCACTGGCCCCTGGAAGATTACTTTACCTTTGTCTTTGGGAAATGAGTTCTGGGTAAGAGATTAAGAAGAAGAAGAAGAAAAAAAGACACTAAAAAGACTGTCCCATACAAATCAATTTTTAATAATTTCAGCTTGCCACCAGCTTCCAGCCCCTCCAGGGTTTACCACGGTGGAAAACACTAAGTGCCCCAGACTGGGCTGTCTGGTGACCAGAGGCGACCCAGCTGCTGGTCTCTTAAGAATCCACCTCGGTCCGTGGCAGCACGTTGGAGGAGTCTCTGGTCCTAGAGCATGTCCGCTCCACGTGGGAGCCAGAACTCTGGCTCCAAAGCAGGGCCAGTATCCCTCCCCTGAAGCTTCAGGGCAGCAGCAACCAGGAAGGTCCCGGGCTTGCTCTCCCTGCTGGATTCCAGCACTTCCTCCAGACTCCTCCTCCCTGACATCCTGAGGCTTTAGAAAGTGTTTCAGAAAGGGAGGCTCTTAGAGCAGCAGCTACTTAGGAGGCAGCTGTAGGGTAGGGAAAGCCTACAGCAGCCCATGGAGGCTGTCCAGAGGAATGACAGGCCAACTTCTCCAATGTCAGGAGACTTGCCCGTGGCTCCACCCAGAAAACAGGTCGACAGATCGACAGATTGGACTCTCCATGATGCTCACTTGGCCTCTTGTAGAGGAGGGTACTCTGCCCCCAGCTGGTTCTCTCCCTCCCAGGCACCAAACCACAGCAGGAACAGATTCCTCCCCAGAGGAAATTCTCAGGCAGGCTGGATGTAAACAACAGCAGGGTGAGGGGGTGTAACTCTGGAGGGGAGCTTAGCAGAGGCAGGAGAGGCTCCCAGAGGAGGGGGTGGCTAGGGAGGCGGGGAAGCTGCTGGAAAGGGAACCAGCAAAGTAGGCACCTGAGGGTTCCAGAAAACCTGTCAATGTTTATTTCACACCCCCCCACCCGAAAGACAGTCTAAACCAGACTGAAAGTGAAAAGCTCAAGTTGTGGCCCTACAGTGCTGACAGGCCAACGGGTTGGAGGGTAGGGGAAAGCTAACAGGTACTCCTGGTACCAAGAATCAAATCCAGAAAGTGGTGGCCCGACAGCAGAGCACTGGGTGGCTTCTAATCTTCAGTCTCCCAGAGAAGTCAGCTCTGGATTTAGAAAACAGAAAAAAGGTACTCCATCCCTACCCTACCCTAAGCCTGAGCTGAGTCTAAATGACTGGACAGAGGCCAGCAGCGGCAGGGGAGACAGACTTCAAGCCCTGCTTGGCCCCAGGCCGAAAGAAGTAGAATTAGTTCCACCTGGATCTGAGAGTGGACCCTTTTCAGAAGCCTAGGAGAGCCATGGGTCCTTAAGGTGTTGGCATCACCCGAAGGGCGTTCTTGCCCCAAGAGCGCCTGAAAATTGGTCAGTAGCCACAACTTGTAATCTCAGTTGGAAATGTGAGGGGATGTCCAGGGAGCATCCCCACCCCCGGACATGCCCTACATTGTCGAAGGCTTCTCTCTGTGCCCACCCATCCCTCCCCAATTACCCCTGGCTTGCCCTTCCTGGCACCTGCGGACCAAGCTCCACTGAAGTGCAGCCTTCACCAAGAGAACACGGTGTCTGTGTTGTTCTCCAACCTTGGGGACAGCCCCTCTCCCCTACGCCCCCTCCAGCCCCGCACGCAGTCTCATGGATAAGGGCGGACAGTGGCTGCTCAGGCTGGCAGGGCCTCAGGAGATAGTGGAGAACTCCTTGAGCAGGACCTCCTGGCTGAGTGTGTGGAAGGCCAGGTTTCTCCGCACGTTGGTGCTAATGGACCGAACCTGGGAAGGGGTGGGGGAAGGTGGGAGGACACAGGCAGAGAGAAAAAAGGAGAGCGCCATTACAAACAGTAGAGGGCAGTGCCTGAGGCACGAGGCCACAGATTCAGAGCTAGAAGTTTCTCTCAGGAAATGAACCCGTAACAGCTATCACCCCTGTAGGCAAATAAGCAAACAGTTCCGTTTGCTGATAGTGGGAAGAAAAGAACAGAGACTGAGAGACCAAATTCTCCAGTATGGAGAAGAGGGTCTGAGCGCCTGATGAGGCAGGAGCAAGCAGACAGAGAAGAGAGGGCAGGCAGGCCTTGGCTGAGGCCTCCGCCACGCAGAAGGATGACCGGTCTGGCCAGCGGTCCAGCGGAGGAGAAACCGACGCTACGAGGCTCCAGCTCTGGAGTACCTCCCTTGGGACCTGTTCCTGGTCTCCTTACTCTCCCTTTGCATTTATAGACTTTTCGGGGGTTGGGAAGAACGTTTAGAGGTGCAGCCCATGTCTGGCATAGATGGCAGGGGTGTGATCCAAGGAGGCCAAGGACCAGGATCAGGTCATACAGCTGGTGAGCCCCAGGCCTGGGGCAGGACCCAGGTTTCTCAACTCTTAGTGCAGCACTCTTTCCATACCACAAACATGCCTCCCACTTTGGAGGAAAATCTGGGGGGTACCCCTGCCGTGTCCCTCCTGCTCACCTCACATGCTTTCTACCCACAGACCCAGAACCTTGCAGAAAGTGGTGCCTGGGTCAGCAGGGAAAAAGACCTGGGGAGAAGGGGTCGGAGGGCCAAGTGTGTTACTCCGAGTGCACTCTGAGAGGAATCCGAGGAGACTCGCTCACAAGAAATAGATGGGAATGTTGTATGAGAGAACAGGGGGTCGGGAGGAAGGAGAAAGAGAATGCACGTCTGTGCTGGGACCCCAAAGCCCAGGGAGCTTTCCTTCAGTTTCTGCTTTGCCATGGTGAACGCAGTGGAGTGGGCCAGCTGGGGGCAGAGGAAAGGGCGGCATGGTGGATAGCCAGCAGCTCCAGCTCATTAGCTCTCAAACCCAACCAGACCTCTTCGTCCCCTATGCCTGAAGCACAGATAAAAGGAGAACCGAGGGAGGCAGCAGCTAGTCTCAAGGAGCTGTGAGACAGAGCTCCTCTAGCCCTCTGCTCCACAACCCCCTTTGCCTCCCAGGAACTTCCTCTTTGTTAAATCTTGGCCCTCGGTAATTGCCCATCACCCTAACGACTTGCTAACAAACCCATACAAATACTCTATCTCCTTACACTAACAGCTTCCCCTTTCCCAACTAACCCCCCCCCCCCCCCCCCCGCCCCCAGTATGTCTTCCTCACCCTCGGGAAGTCCCAAATCCCAGGAATGGCCTGTCAGGTTCAGAGCTGGGCATTGTTCGGTACACGATGAGCTAGGACCCCGCACTCCATCTCGGACTGGGCACAGAGTAGTGAAAGCTGGGCTGGCACAATCTCTGGCCCAGTGATGGGAGGTCGGAGGGCACGGGAAGTAGGTAAAGAGGTCTGTGTGTCCTGGATGTTCACGTGCAACCAGGCAGGCGAAGTGGCAGGACTTCAGGGAGGCTGAGCTTTTTCTGAGAGCAGTTCTGAGCAAAGCGCAGAAGGACCAACCACAGGGAGAGTCCAGCTCTGTGGAGAGAGGCTGACTGGGAGGCGGAGTAGGAGGCAGAGCAAATGCTCACTGGCTCCAGGTGGCCAAGGGTGGGGGCTGCAGGAAGCTGAGTGACTGGAAAGTGGGAGTGGGGACAGGGAGCAAAGACTGGAGAACTAGATGTGGGAGGCGGGAGGGTGGTACTAGGACCTGGACCAGCTAGGGATTTAGGAAGTGAGGCCATAAGGAGAAGAATCAGTTACTCTCCTTAGTTTCTCTGAGGACAGGATACAGAGTAACGGGCCAGAGCTGCCACTGGGAGCACCGTCAAACCCCCAGCCCAGCCGGAACAGCGCAAGGGCTGTCTCCAGGGCTGCCTCAAGCTTCTCACGCCTCCTTAGCCTGGCCTCAGTCTCCTGGGGAGCATCTTCTCTCACTGCCTGGTCCAGGTCTGCTTTGGGAGAGAAGCTACACACCCAATCCCTGCAGACTCCTCAAGTCTTATTTCCGCCTTTGGCAAACTGCAGTTGCTCCCCAGATGCCCACCTGCACAATGGAACCCAGTGGCTGGGAAAGGGCCCCCAAGAGACACGGGTAGAGACAGAGATGGGGCAGACTCACCAGCTCTTTGAAGAAGGCCGCTTCCTTGTGCTGCTCCGAGTAGCGCTCGTACTGGTCCAGGCCGTCCTGCAGCTTCAGTGTGAGTGTGTCATAGTTGGCTCGCACTACCTCCAGCACCTGGGGGAGGCCAAAGGCCAGCAGGGCTTAGTCCAGGCAACCTCTAGGTCACCCGGCCCCATGTATGCCCCTCCTGCTGCCCTACCTTGCTGAATTCAGCCTGGGGCAATACCTCCAGGAGCCCTTGCTCACTACTTATCACCCCTTCCCTCCCCCCCAAAATTCTGGCCCGGGCCTCGGAGGCTGTAACTCTGGGTGTGGTAAGAGCATGAGAAGAGGTCACAGAGTAGTGAGTGTCTGAGCTCACCGACGTCCCCGTATCGTTAATGTGTTCTCAGCTTTCACTGGCCAGCTTAGCACAGTTGCTCAGTAAGACTTTGCCAGGGTCTCCTTCCTTTCCCCTTTTTGGGAGCCACATTTCCTCATTCCTGGGACGTTCCTCAGCACCATCTGCCACTTGTTTTCATCGCTCAACGCCAACTCAGTCTTCCTATCCATTGCCTGGATCAATCTTTTGGGTATACCAGCCTTCGGGTATAGGGGATACTTTTGAGACTAAGCTAGAGATAACGTCATCTTTTCCTCTGATGGGGGGTCTCTCCCCCACCGTGCCTCTCTCTGATTTTCTGTGGTGGGGATTCAGACCTCCACCGACTCCAGGAGCTGGGGTCTCTGTGATTCTAAAAGGAAGGAGCTACCGTAGCTGGTCCTGATGCGACTTTAGTTTATAAGACCATGAATCAAAGGCAAGGAGAATTGGGAAGAGAGGCACTACATCAAGTTAGAAGAAATGAGCTGGGCAGAAAGGAGGGACCAGGAGAGGGAATGGCTTTGACTGGGGTAATCTGGGGAACAGCTGTTTTGCAACCTGATGGAACCTGGGAGGGACGTCTGTGGTGTCATGGAGATCTCCCAGCTTGGCGGGGAGCTTAGGAGAACGAGTGAGTAATGAGGGAGGCTGAGCTCTAATGGCAGATGGGCATGAAGGGGTCAGCCAGAGTCAGGACTTGTCAGAGAGCTTGAGGATGAACTCCTGTGGGGCTCAAAGGTGCCTCTGGGCTGTTCTCACCAATTCGGTTGTGCCAGGGCAGACTTCACTTGGTAGCAAGCACTTCTGCCTGCCAAGAATTCCTGAGGAGAGAGTATGGATAGAGGACACAGGGAAGGCCATGTCCCGAGTTTGGGGGGAAAGGACAACTAGGGCAAAGGTACTATTGGCCCAGGCTCTGGGCTCATTACCTCCAGACACCGAGCTCCTCAAGGCAACTTTGCCTGGTTACGTACTCGAAGACCCCAGTATAGGCTGGCTCCTTCGCTTCTAATGTCATTTGAAAGCTCCATCAACAGGAGGCCCACCACCCAGCAATGGCAGTCACCCACAAAGTGCTCCGGCCCTCTCCTGCACCTGGGCTGTGTTCATGGCTGGAATAACCATAGCCACGGCCTTGGCTCAGAAGCGAGTGGCTTGAGCTCAGAAGAAGGCACAACTCCTCAAAGATGGAAGCGGCCCTCAGACACCAGGTGCAGTAGAATCATGCACGCCTTCTCAAACTCTGAACGACAGGCAGCCTCAGCAATACCTACGGCCTAGCAGCTTGGGCTCAGCCCTCCCTGAGGAATGTCAGGTGCCAAAAGACAAATACTATGCTAAAGCCAATTTCTGAGAAGAACGTGCAGTGTCAAGAGATGCTACATCCCAAGGGCTGAGGGCCGAGGGCCGAGGGCCGAGGGCGGAGGGCCTCAGGCAAGGCTGACTCGATCACCTGGGCTTTCTCTTTGTGCCAGGGCAGAGTGGAAATTCTAAGATCTCACTCAGAACAGGGACTTGTCCTTTCCCAGTAAAGTTGGCTTTTGCCAGAACAGCTTAGCGCAGTTTCTTGCAGGGAGGTGAAAGCAAAGAAGGGCCCTGAGCTACCAGCTCCTTGGAAGAAAACCAGGGGGCTTGCTGGACTTGGTGCATGATCTCAGCTCTCCTCTGTCCAGACCTTACTTCCTTTCACCCTCTTTTGCCCAGAGGAAAGTTGCCTTTCAGTTCCCCCAGCCTCTGCCAACTTCCTGTCTCATCACTTCTCTTAAATTCCTAAAAGAGGATGACATTCCAAGCCTCGGTGTGGGCTCCAGCCCATTTGGGACTTTGGACACCAGGGGTACTTTCCTAGTTTGGGACTTTGCTCTCTGTAGCTTTGGGCTTTATGAAACGCGTCCCATTTGGGCCCCACACTCACTACTGGCCTGGGACGTGGCAAGAGCAGCACTTAGTCAGCGGGCAGCCTCCCAAGGCCCTTGTGCCTAACAACCTTAGTTTTTACCGTAATTTTCAACCTCAGCCTCGGCTTCCTGGCCCCCACCTGGAAGAGATTCCTCCCTAATCCATCAGGTAACAGTCTATCTTCCAAGTACGAACCTGCCTTCTTTCATCAGCTGTGGGGCTCGTGGGCTTCCTAGAAACAGGCCCACCACCTCAGCTCCTGGCAGCTCCAAAGTCAGTTAGTCACCTGACTACAGGTCACATGCTCTCTAAGGAGTCCGTACTGGCCCTCTGCCTCCTCAACCCTCAGCAGACAGGAACGTAGCAAGGGGCCTGATAGAATAGAATGGGGAGTCCCACTCTCACTGTGGGATCTCAGATAATTCACCTAACCTCCCTGAGCCTTAGCCTTTCTATCTATGAAGTAGAACTTAAATTCACCTTCCTAAAATGACATGGGAATAAAAGTTTTGAGTTCCCGAAAGTAACATACAATTGTTGGAAACATTATCATCCCAATGGCTCAGCGGCTCTTGGGACTCCAGACTGCCTGCACAGCCCATTCCAAACCATTTCAAAGATCCTGTGTGCGCAAATGACGGTTCACGGGAAAGAAACATCCTCTGGATTTAACTGAAGACAAATGGCCTCAGTTTAGGGAAGAACTAACTGGTGGGAGGGGGGTCCTAAATCCCTCCCCTGAGGCCTCCTGAGGGGAAGGGCCTGGCATTGGCCTTGAGGTCAGAGAGACCTGAATTTGGTCCCATCAACCACTAATTAGCTATGTAAACCGATATACTTTACTCAGTCTCTCTGAGTCTCAGTTTCCTCATCTGTATACTGGGGATGACACTATCTACCTGCTAAGGCTGATGTGAAGATGGGATGAGATGACTGTCCAGTGTCTGGCACGCAATGAAGTCAGTAAGTGGTTACTAATTTTATGATAAAAGCTTCTTTCTAGTGACAATGGGCATTTGGTAGTTCTGATTATCCGCAGATAGTTTTAACCATAAGCCTGGAGCTAGGGCCTTGTACATCTTCATTTAGGCTATGGCAGATTCTGGTGAGGAGAAAACCTCAATCAACATGAAAGCAGGCTTCCTATAATGACCCCACTGTCCTGAGTAAACTGGCAATGCATCAGCCAGAAGTCAGAGAACACCCGGTACCCACTGCCAGCCTTACCAATCTTGGAAGTGCAAAGGGATGTCGGTTATGCTAAACACTGAGCGGAGATGCCCACAGAGGCCAGCCTTGCATCATCCAAGTTCTGAGGCTCTTGGCCATACCAGGATCAGGAAGGACAGAGATAGCAGTGCACGAAGTTAGTTCAGAATTGCTCAAGAGGTGTCAGGCACACGCCTTCCCCCTAGCACTCACAAAAGACATTCCCCACAGACTATTCCATGGAGGCTTCGAAATGTGAAGTGACTTCTACTCTGAAGATAGCAGCAAAGGAGAAGAGGCGAGTCGGAAAAGTTCCTGGCACTGGCTATCCCACCCTGGTGGCAGAGGGCTTTGCCTTGTGCCTGAAAAATTGCTTAGTCTCAGATCTCCATTGGACTGAATTCCAGCAGAATGAGAACTAGGGGACAACGAAGTGAAAGGATGTGACCTGACAGCAAGCTTCCGTTCATTACCTTCTTCTCAGCTTGAGCACACCTTAACAAGGGCATTGCAGAATGGATCAAACCTGGTTTTTAAGAAACTGAAACTGCGAACTGTATATCTGGGGAGTAAAGTGACATTCTTTCCCATCCTTTCAACCTTTTGCTCATCCTTTCTGTAGGATTTATTTTCAGCACCAGGGCTGAGCCTGAACTGCCTGCCCTTGCGGTGGCAGGCCCCGACAGAGCCCGAACTGTCAGCACCAGAGCCAGAGACCAGTCAGAGGGAATGGCCCTTCCTATAGCTGCTGTTCGGGGGCCTGCTGGCTGATGGGGGACTCTACCCTCAGAATTAGCTGACGCGGTAAGGGAAAGTGGAGGCGGTGGTAGCTAAAACAGAAGAAACCTTGAATTTTTTCCTTTTCCCTGTCTTAAAAGGTGTGACACTGTTTCAACCTGGCTGCCCATGCACTGGTTTTGCAGCTGACTCCAAACCAACCTAGTGTTTCTGGCTCAACCCTGTTATGTGCTTACATCTGTGGGTATGCACTTCGTGGTGGTTTATCCTGATTCCCCATTTTGCTTGTTAGCTCCTTAAAGGCAGAACTTGGCTCTGAGGGCTTTGGTAATCTATCAGAGTGCTGAGAACAGTGCTGGGTGTACGGCAATGGCCTAACTCTAATCTTACTGCGTGACCTTGGTGAGAGATTCCTTTCCTTTTTGGTTGGGCCTAAGTGTTACTAAATTAGTCCACAAGCAGTTGGATCTTTATTGTTTCTTAGGACTCTGTGAGGCCTTGTTGGAAAATCTATAATGTAACACCAGGTCTCTTTCCTCCTAACCCTGAGAATCAAGCTGTGACACAGTTTCAGTGAGGAAACCAATAGTAGTGGCATGCTTGTTTCTCCAGAAGAGGGCCTGCCATTCTGCCAGTCTACACCTGCTGATGTATAAACCTCAACACGGCGTGTTCTTTCCTCCGCAGTGAATTCCCTACTGGAAAGCCTGTAGAGGACAGGTTTCTTCCAGAAAGTCAGGGAGGACGGCATCTACTTATTTATAATAGGTGTTGGAATTTCAGGTCCTAAAAAGCAGCATATTAAATGGAGACATATTAAAATGAAAGGGATAATAATAACAGCTAAGGTTATCAAGCACTTTCTGTGTGTCAAGCAATATGCTTGGCACTTTATATACATTACCTTATTTAATCCTCACTACCAGCCCTGTATGATAAACATTAGTATTATCACCCCCATTTTACAGATGAGTAAACTGAGGCTCACCCAGCTCCAGCCTGCTAGTGAGTGCGTGGTGGAGCTAGGATATGAGCCCAGGCAGGCCGACTCCAGAGCCATGGCCTCAACGATGTTATCTTGAAAATTACTAGCTATTGGTTGAAACCCTTTTTCAGGGTCCAGGCACAATTAAGACCCACAGTGATGCACTAAGGTCTTTACTTGGAGACATCTTGGCAGTGCTCCTTGTTCAGCTTTGACTAGTCCTGAATTTGGAAGAATAAGTAGGGATTACAGAGGAAGAAGAGGTGGCTTTTTGCTTCTGTCTCACCAGAACTTCTCTTCCAAGCAGTCCAACACCCACCTGATTACTAAGTGAAGTCACTTAGTTGTAAGAATGCCACTGAGAGCCTGTCCTTAGACTGGTGAAATTACAAGGTTAGGGATAAACTTTTATTGCTTGTTGGAGAAAAGAGGGCTGCTTCTCATCGGAAAACCCATAACCAGTGCTGGGGAAGGTCTCGTTTGGGGAAAGTAGAGGTCAGTAGGAGACTAGATTAGGTCCTTTCAGAGAAAATGAAAGATCAGAGCTCCAATTTCTGTTCAGTCTCTTGCCAAAATTATAGAGCATTCCAGCCCTAATGCCCTGAGTACGTCATTCTCATTTTTAGGGGAAAAGTTATCTTCCTTTGAGTTTCAGGAAGTTCACCGAGTAGTAGAAGGAAAAAGGTTTCAGTCTTCCTGGCTGAGAAAAGGTATATCTGATTTCCATTGTCCTCCACGGACAAGGAGAGGGAGACCTCAGTCTGCACTTGCCCTAAAAACTGCCTGCAGCTGCTTGGACCACCTTCTCCTCTCTGGCAGTCCCACTCGCCATTGACCATTACTGAAAGCCGACTTTGTGCTCAGCCCTTCCTCCCTCCCTCCCTCCTTCCTTCCTTCCTGGTATTGTGTCCTCAATGAGGTGATGATCACACTTAAGACTAGAGACATCAGGATTTTTTAATTTTATTTTGTATTTTTAGAGAGAGGGGAGGGGAGGGAGAAAGAGAGGGAAAGAAACATTGATATGAGCAACACTGATCAGTTGCCTCTTGTTTGTGCCTTGACCAAGGACCAAACCTGCAACCTAGGCATGTGCCCTGACTGGGAGTCAAACTGACGACTTTTTGCTTTGGGGGATGACATCCAACCAACTGAGCCACGCTGGTCAGGGGAGCACCACTTCCTTTAGAAACAGGACATTATGCTAGAGCGATGAACAGTTTAGGGGGGTGGCATGGCGAGCAAACCTGTTAGTCAGACCTTCTTGGTTGTGTGGCATGAGGATAGGTTTGCCCCAAATCTGGCATTATTGAGGGATAAACTTCATTTCCCAACAACTTTCTATGGAACAAAATCTTTCATTATTTTCTCCATCATCAGAATAAGCAGTAGCAGCTCAGCTCCCTCTCACTGACGGGAGAGAGAGGCAAAGGCAATGTCTAGACTTATGTCTTATGATGATGCTCTTGCTTATGGTTTCAGAGCTTGATCTCTCAAGCTCTCCTTTCCTGGTTTGCGGTAGAAATGGGGCCAAAAGCCATAATCTCTAACTGGTGAAAAAAAAAAAAATCTGAAGCAGATCATATGCCAGAGGCCAGTGGGAGAAATAAATGGATATTACCATGAAAAAATCCTCTAAAAATCCTCCACCTTCTTTCTTCCTTTTAACTACTGTTTCCAATCATCCAGAGATGAATTTATTCTATGATTAGAGATTTGGCTGAGTTAAAGTGGAACAGCCTGGAAGTGGGAACAGAGCAGTTACAGTATCTTTTGGAGAAGAGAAAGTTGGCCCTGAGGTATGAGCATTCACTGTGGAAGGATTCAGAGAATCCTTCTCAAGCCCACCCAAGCCTAGAGATCACCTGATAGCTGTGATCACAGAAGCCCAATTAATTAAAGACCTTTGAATTTCAAGCTTCTAAATGGGTATTAAGTAATTAAAATAGCAACTGAAACCCGATTTTGCTGAGAATGAGTTTTGGAGTGGCCTATGAAGTTTTGCTGGTGGTTTATATCAGCTACCACAGGGCAGAGCGGGGTCTGCACCTGTGACTGGTGAAAGCTGATAATCCCAGGAGCTCAGAGGACCCGAAATCACTGAAAGTCAAACAAAGATCAAACTGCTTTACCAGGTTACCCATCTAGATCCCCACAGATCATCCTCTCACTTGCTGGGAGTGAATTTTAATTGCTTGAATGTTTGTTCTCTGAGAGATCAAGTTTAACCTGTAAACCCAGGAACGTGCCCCAAGTTAAAACAGGCTGCCAGTATAGGAAGAGCACTGGACTGGGAGTAAGAAAACTGGTTTCTAATTCCAGCTTTTTGTCTTCGGGTAGTTTACAACCTTTCTGGACATCTGCTTCTTCTTATGTGAAAAGAGGGCTATGGATTAGGTATCAGATAGGTGATTTCAAAGGTTCCTCGCAGAACTATTATTTCTATAGTTTTATTGCTATGGTAGCACTCTGCCAAAAAGAGGTATGGCTGCCTTCCATGTCACTGTCCTCAAATATGAGTGATGACTGCACCCTCCTGGCCACCATTTTAACCACCTGATTCATCTTACTTGAATTCATCAAATACTTTCTCTTTCCAGTTTCCTTTGTTTCCATCTCAATAGCTTTCATCGATTTGGCACCTTTTATTTGCTAGATGCTATCATATAATTTTATGTTTATTTTATACATCATCCCTAATCTTCATAATATTACTAGAAAATATGATGATGATGATGACTGTTTTACAGATAAAGAAACTAAAGCTCAGGCAGGTCAAGGGCATATAACTAGTAAATAATGATGCCAAAATTTGAACCCAGGTTTCCAATTCCACAGGTTTCTTTTCCATTACATCCCATTGCAAATGTCTTGTTGCATTCCATGTTTATTTCCTACTCTATAAGAAGTCTCAGTAAGTTTCTCCACTGGCATCTTGCAGTTTTATGTTCATTTGGCAGCCTGGCAGAGAGGCCACACATGTTGCCTGGACTGGGAGTGGGCTGGTGAGACTTAAACACTCTCCCCAGACAGGTGATACTGTAGATGTCAGGCCAAACTGAGAAGAAGGTAACGAACGGAAGCTTGCTGTCAGGTCACATCCTTTCACTTAGTTGTCGCCTAGTTCTCATTCTGCTGGAATTCAGTCCAACAGAGATCTAAGACTAAGCAATTTTTCAGGCACAAGACAAAGCCCTCTGACATCAGTGTGGGATAGCCATTGCCAGGCAGTTTTACAAAAGTAAAACCGAGGAAAGAAGCTAATGGACTCTTTAAAGCAAAAAAGAACAACAATGTACTGTGAAACTTACAACAAAACTTGAGGAAAACTGTATGACAACACTAGAACAAAGGACAGGAGGGGGCAAATGGAAATAACTACTGCAAGGTGATCACATGTTATATGAAGCCATTGAACATTATTTCAAAGGTACAGTGTAATCAGTTTAAAGGTGCATATTGTAAGCCCTAGAGCAAACACTAAAAAACCCGGAAGAGGTATAACTAAAAAGTCAACAGTGAACATAAAATGAAGTACTAAAAACACTCAGTTAATCCGGACTTCCGGCCAAGATGGAGGCGTAGGCGGGCACACTGTGCCTCCTCTCACAACCAAAATTAAGGACAACGAATATTTAGAAACAAGAAAACAACCAGAACTTATAGAAAACTGAACTGTGCGGAAGTCCAACAACCATTCATCCAGACCGGTAGGAGGGGCGGAGTCGCGGCAGGAGAAAGTGGAGGTGCAGACCCAGGAACGCAAGCAGCAGCGGCTTGCAGTTCCCAGGTGCACAGGCGGTGGCTGGCAGTCCCCGGGCCCACAGGCAGCAGCTGGCGGACCCCGGGCACAGGGGGGCAGCTGTGCAGACCCAGTGAGGACGCACAGGGTGGCTGGCTGACCAGGTGGTCCCACATTCGCGCGCGCAGACGGTCCAGGCAGAGGGGAAGTGGCGGAAGGGACTGAATCCGGGAGAGAGCGGAGCAGGCGCCATTGTTCCTTCTCAGACCCTGCCCCCACATACAGCGTCACAACCCAGCGACTGAGCTGCCCCACACTGGGGAGCGCCAGAGGCTCCACTCCTCACTACGTAACAGCACGCACGCAGGCCCAGATAATCCAGGTGAAGGGAAAGCAGCGAAAAGGGCCGGAGTCCAGGAGAGAGCGGAGCAGGCGCCATTGTTTCCCTCTCAGACCCCGCCCCCACATACAGCATCACAACCAGGCGACTGGGCTGCCCCGCCCTGAGGAACACCTAAGGCTCCACCCCTCACTACGTAATAACCGGGACCAGACTAAAACCAAAACAAAACAAAACAAAAAAACTCCACCAAAAATGGCTCAAACCGGAAAACAAATAAAAGCCCCAGAGCCAATTCCTCTAAGCAGTGAAGAGATAGCCAATCTATCAGATGCACAGTTCAAAGCACTGGTCATCAGAATGCTCACAGAATTGGTGGATTTTGCTCACAAACTAGATGAAAAAATGCAGGCTACAATCCGTGAAATGAAGGAAGATGCATGGGGAACTGATAGAGATGGAAGGAAAACTGGGACTCAAATCAATGGAGTGGACCAGAAGGAAGAAACTAACAACCAAACAGAAAACAAGGAAGAAGCAAGAATTCAAAAAAATGAGGAGAGGCTTAGGAACCTCCGGGACATCATTAAACGTCCCAACATCCGAATTATAGGGATACCAGAAGGGGAAGAAGAAGAGCAGCAAGTGGAAAACTTATTTGAACAAATAATAAAGGAGAACTTCCCCAATCTGGTAAAGGAAATAGACTACCAGGATGTCCAGGAAGCTCAGAGAGTCCCAAAGAAGTTGGACCCAAGGAGGAACACACCAAGGCACATTGTAATTACATTAGCCAAGATTAAAATGAAGCAGAGAATTCTAGAAACAGCAAGGGATAAGGGGACAGTCACCTACAAGAAAGTTCCCATCAGACTGTCAGCTGATTTCTCAAAAGAGACCTTACAGGCAAGAAGGGGCTGGAAAGAAATATTTGAAATCTTGAAAAGCAGGGACCTACATCCAAAATTGCTCTATCCAGCAAAGCTGTCATTTAGAATGGAAGGGAAGATAAAGTGCTTCTCAGATAAGGTCAAGTTAAAGAAGTTCATCATCACCAAGCCCTTATTGTATGAAATGTTAAAGGGACTTATCTAAGAAAAAGAAGATAAAAATATGACAGTGAAAAGACAGCAAACTCACAGCTATTAAGAACCACACCTAAAACAAAAGCAAACTAAGCAAACAGCTAGAACAGGAACAGAACCACAGAAACGGAGATCACAAGGAGGGTTAGCAACAGGGGTGTGGGAGGAGGAGAGAGGGGGAAAAGGTACAGAGAATGAGTAGCATAGATAGTGGGTAGAAAATAGACGAGGGAGGGCAAGAATAGTATGGGAAATGTAGAAGCTGAAGAACTTATGACACATGGACATGAACTAAAGGGGGGAATGTGGGTGGGAGAGGGTGTGTAGGGTGGAGGGGAATGATGGGGGAAAATGGGACAACTGTAATAGCATAATCAATAAAATATATTGAAAAAAAAAACAGTCAATCCAAAAGAAGGCAGGAAAAAATGAATGAAGAACAGATGGGAGAAATTAAAAAGAAAGCAAGATGGCAGATTTTAACTCAGTCATACTGATAAATTACATGTAACACTCTAATTAATAAGCAGAGATTGTTAAACTGGATATTAAATCACAACTCAACTATGGGCTGTCAAAAAGAAATCTATGTAAAATACAGATTTTTTTAAAATAAAAAGAGATTAAAATGTTATATAAACACTAACTGAAAGAAGGTAGATTTGTTTTATTAATATCTGACAAAGGAAACTTCAAAACAAGGAATATTATCAGGAATAAAGAATGAAATTTTATAATGATAAAGGGACCAGTTCGTAAATAACACAATTCTATATGTATGTACACCTAATAATACAGCTTTAAAATCCTGAATGAATCAAAAGTGACAAAACTGAAAGAAGAAATAGAAAAGTCTATTACGGTTGCAGGTTTCAATACTTCTCTCAGTAACTGACAGAACAAGTAGACAGAAAATCAGTATATATAGAAGATTTAAACAACGTTACCAGCCAACTTGATCTAAAGGCAAATATATAGAAAATTCTACTCAACAACAGAATATATATTCTTTTGAAATGCATATAGAACATTCAGCAAGGCAGACTATATGCTGGACCATAAAACAAATCTCAATAAAAAAAAACACCCTGACTTCCGGCCAAGATGGAGGCGTAGGCGGGCACACTGTGCCTCCTCTCACAACCAAAATTAAGGACAACAAATATTTAGAAACAAGAAAACAACCAGAACTTATAGAAAATTGAACTGTACGGAAGTCCAACAACCATTCATCTAGACCGGTAAGAGGGGCGGAGTCGCGGTAGGAAAAAGTGGAGATTGCGGACCCAGGAACGCAAGTAGCAGCGGCTCGCAGTTCCCAGGTGCACAGGCGGTGGCTGGCGGTCCTCGGGCGCCCAGGCGGCAGCTGGCGGACCCCGGGCACAGGGGGGCAACTGCGCAGACCCAGTGAGGACGCACAAGGCGGCTGGCTGACCAGGTGGTCCCACATTCGAGCACGCAGAGGGTCCAGGCAGAGGGGAAGTGGCGGAAGGGACTGAATCCAGGAGAGAGCGGAGCAGGCGCCATTGTTCCCTCTCAGACCCCGCCCCCACATACAGCGTCACAACCCAGCGACTGGGCTGCCCCGCCCTGAGGAACAACTCAGGCTCCACCCCTCATACATAATAGCTGCAACCAGACTAAAACCAAAACAAAGCAAAACAAAAAACCCCACCAAAAATGGCTCAAACCGGAGAAAAAAGGAAAACCCCAGAGTCAATTCCTCTAAGCAACGAAGAGATAGCCAACCTATCAGATGCACAGTTCAAAGCACTGGTCATCAAAATGCTCACAGAATTGGTTGATTTTGCTCATAAATTAGATGAGAAAATGCAGGCTACAATACGTGAAATGAAGGAAGACGCATGGGGAACGGATAGAGATGGAAGGAAAACTGAGACTCAAATCAATGGAGTGGACCAGAAGGAAGAAATTAACAACCAAACAGAAAATGAGGAAGAAACAAGAATTCAAAAAAAGGAGGAGAGACTTAGGAACTTCCGGGACATCGTTAAATGTCCCAACATCCGAATTATAGGGGTCCCAGAAGGGGAAGAAGAGCAACAAGTAGAAAACTTATTTGAACAAATAATAAAGGAGAACTTCCCCAATATGGCAAAGGAAATAGACTACCAGGACGTCCAGGAAGCTCAGAGAGTCCCAAAGAAGTTGGACCCAAGGAGGAACACATCAAAGTACATTGTAATTACATTAGCCAAGATTAAAATGAAGCAGAGAATTCTAGAAGCAGCAAGGGATAAGGGGACAGTCATCTACAAAGGAGTTCCCATCAGACTGTCAGCTGATTTCTCAAAAGAGACCTTACAGGCAAGAAGGGGCTGGAAAGAAATATTTGAAATCTTGAAAAGCAGGGACCTACATCCAAAATTGCTCTTTCCAGCAAAGCTGTCATTTAGAATGGAAGGACAGATAAAGCGCTTCTCAGATAAGGTCAAGTTCAAGGAGTTCATCATCACCAAGCTCTTATTATATGAAATGTTAAAGGGACTTATCTAAGAAAAAGAAGATCAAAAATATGACAATGAAAAGACAGCAAACTCATAGCTATTAAGAACCACACCTAAAACAAAAGCAAACTAAGCAAACAGCTAGAACAGGAACAGAACCACAGAAATGGAGATCATATGGAGGGTTAGCAACAGGGGCGTGGGAGGAGGGGGGGAAGGTACAGAGAATGAGTAGCATAGATAGTGGGTAGAAAATAGACAGGGGGAGGGTAAGAATAGTATGGGAAATGTAGAAGCTAAAGAACTTATGACACAAGGACATGAACTAAAGGGGGGAATGTGGGTGGGAGAGGGTGTGCAGGGTGGGGGGAATGATGGGGGAGAAACGGGACAACTGTAATAGCATAATCAATAAAATATATTAAAAAATAAATAAATAAATAAATAATAATTTTAAAAAAACACCCTGAAATCACATGGAGTATACTTTCAAACTATTGGGAAATTAAATAAGAAATTAATAACAGCCCTGGCTGGTGTGGCACAGTGGACTGAGTGTGAGCTACAAACCAAAAGGTCACCGGTTCAATTCCCAGTCAGGGCACATGCCTGGGTTGTGGGCCAGGTCTTTGGTAGAGGGCGCTCTAGAGGCAACCACACACTGATGTTTCTCTCCCTCTTTCTCCCTCCCTTCCCCTCTCTCTAAAAACAAATTTAAAAAATCTTTTAAAAAATTAGTAACAAAAATTTATCTGGAAAATCCCCAAACAATGAAAACAGAACAACACACTTCTGAATAAATGAGAAAATATTTCTGAGCTGAATGAAAATGAAAACAGCACACCAAAATTTGTAGGATGTTGTTAACATGGAAATTTTATCGCTCTAAATTTTTATATTAGCAAATAAGAGTTAAAAATCAATGAACTAAGTTCCCATCTTTAAAAAAAAAATGAGAAAAAGAGCAAATTAAAACAAAGCAGAGGAAGTAACAAAGATAATTATATAAATCAATAAAATAGAAACAGGAAAACAAAAGAAAATTAATGAAACGAAAAGCTGATTCTTTGAAAAGATTAATAAAATTAATAAACCTCTGGCCAGACTGATTAGAAACAAAATAGAAAACACACACATTACCTATATTGTGAATGATAAATCCTATAGGCATTTAAAAAAAAAGAGAGAGTATTATGTGTGACTTATGCCAATGAATTCAACAACCTCTATGAATGAACTTCCTCAAAGACACAAACTACAGTTTAAGGCTCAAGAACAACTAGAAAACCTGGAAGTACTAGCCATGGCAATCGGACGAGAAGAGGAAATAAAAGGCATCCAAATTGGAAAGGAAGAAGTAAAACTATCATTATTTGCAGATGACATAATACTGTATATAAAGAACCCTGAAGATTCCATCAAAAACTACTAGAATTGATAAATTCAGTCAAGTAGCAAGATACAAAATAAATATTCATAAATTGGTTGCATTTTTGTACACCAATAATAAACTATCAGAGAGGGAAACTAAAAACAATTCCATTTACAATTTCATTAAAAAAATACTTAGGAATAAATTTGACCACGGAGGTAAAAGGCCTGTACTTGGAATATTATAAGACACTGAAGAAGATCCAAGTAAATGGAAGCACATACCGTGCTCACGGACAGGAAGAACAAGCATCATGAGAGTGTCCATACTACCCAAAGCAATCTATAGATTCGACACAATTCCCATTAGAATGCCAACGCTGTATTTCACAGAACTAGAATAATAAAAAAAAAGTATACGAAACCACAAAAGGTACTGAATAGTTCCAGCAATCTTGAGAAAGAAAAAAAAGTTGGAGGTATTGTGCTACCTGATATCAAACTATACAAGGCTATACAGTAGTCAAAACATGGATGGATCTAAAGGGTATTATGCTAAGTGAAATAAGTCAGTCAAGAGAAAGACAAATACCATGTGATTTCACTTACATGTGGAATCCAAAGAACAAAATAAACAAACACAATTGAAATAGACTCATAAATACAGAGAACAGACTGATGGTAGCCACAGGGGAGACGGAATGGGACATGGGGTAAAAAAGATTGAAGGGATTAAGAAGTACAAATTGGTCATTACAAAACAGTCATGTGGATGTAAACTACAGCACAGGGAATACAGTCAATAATATTGTAATAACTATGTATGGTACCAGGTGGGTACTAGAAATATTGGGGGAACATTCTGTAAAGTATATGATTGTCTAACTGCTATGCTGTACACCTGAAACTAGTATGAAATAACACTGAATGCAAACTGTACTTGAATAAAACGATTACTGATTTAAAAAAAGAACAAGTAGAAAACCTGATTATCCCTAAATCTATTGAGGAAATTAAATTAATAATTAAAATACTGCCCAAAGAAATACAGTAATAAATGTAATTTATTGTGAAATACATAAAAATAACATGGATTGATTAAGATCCATCTTATGAATCAAATTATGTGGTAAAGTATAGCAAAATGTAAATGACAAAATCTAGGTGGTGGTTATATTGGTATTCACATATAATTTTTCAACTTTATTATATGTTGAAAATTTCTCATAATAAAATGTCAGGTAAAAAAATTCTTCTCACAAAGGAAACTCTAGGTCCAGATTCCTTCACTGGTGAATTCTATTAATCATTAACTGAGAACTAATACCAACCCTTTACAGACTTTTTTTTTTAATGAAGGAAGGAATACCCCCCCCAACTCATTTTATAGAGCAGAATAACTCTACTACCCAAACCAGACAAAGACATCGCAAGGAAACTAAACTGTGAACTAACATCCCTCACAAAGTGACACAAAAATAATCAACAAAATATTAGCAGCTCAAATTCTGTACTATATAAACTAAATACTGTATTATAATCAGGAGGGGTTTATCCCAGGAATGTATGGTTGGATTAATATTTAAAATTCAGTCACCACAGTAACAGAATAAAAGCAAAAATCCATATGATTGTCTCAACATACACAGAAAAAGCACTGACAAAATTAAACACCCATTTATAATAAAAACTCTCAGCAAACTTGGAACAGAAAGGAAGTTCCTTGACCTCATAAAGGGAATCTATGAAAACTTACAGCTAACACACTTAATGATGAGAGACCAAATGTTTTCTCCTGAAGATCTGGCAAGATGTTTATTCTTAACCCTTTGGTATTGTACTGGAGGTCCTAGCCTGTGCAATAAGAAAAGAAAAAGAAACCAAATGCTCATAGCCCTGGCCGGTGTGGTTGAGGTAGTGCCCTGCCCCTTAGGTTGTGGGTCCAGTTGGGGTGCATATGAAAGGCAACCGATCAGTTTCTCTCTCTTGCTCCCTCCCTCCTTCCCCTCTTTCTAAAATCAATAGCATGTCCATGGGTGAGGATTTTAAAAAAAAAATCAAAGGCTTACAGATTTTAAAGAAAGCAGTAAAAACTGAATTTATTTGTATGCAATATGGTTACGAGCAGAGATAATTCTAAAGACTCTCCAAAAAGAATAAATAAATTTATTAAAGTTGCATGGGAAAAGGTCAATTTGAAAATAATTATATTTCTGTATGCTAGTGAAAAACCACTGGAAATTAAAATTTTAAAATACCATTTATAGTCCTTGCTGGTGTGGCTCAGTGGATTGAGTGCTGGCCTGCAAACCAAAAAGTTGTTGGTTTACCGGTCAGGGCACATGCCTGGGTTGCAGGGCCAGGTCCCCAGTTGGGGGAGTGTGAGAGGTAACAGGTCATTGTTTCTCCCGCACATTGATGTTTCTCTCCCTCTTTCTCTCCCTCCTTTCCCCTCTTTCTCTAAAAATAAAAAAATAGCCCTGGCTGGTATGGTTCAGTGGATTGAGTGCCAACCTGCAAACCTCAGGGCCACTGGTTCAACTCCCAGTCCCAGGCTCTCATGTGCCTGGGCTGCGGGCCAGGTTCCCGGGTGGGGGCATATGGGAGGCAACCACATGTTGATGTTTCTCTTCCTCTCTTTCTCCTTCCCTTCCTCTCTCTCTAAAAATAAATAAAGTCTTTAAAAATAAGTAAATAATAAAAATAAAAAATAAAATCTAAAAAAAAACCCATTTAGGTAATACAAAAATGAAATATTTAGGAATGGAACAAAACAGGTGAAAGACAATATGCTAAAAAAAACTATAAAACATTAATGATACCTGACTTCAAATTATACTAGAGAGCAATAATAATCAAATCAGCATGGTATAGGCAGAAGAACAGGCACAAAGACCAAAGGAACAGAACTGAGAGTCCAGAAATAAAACCACATGTATATGTGCAAATAATTTTTTAAAAAGATTTTATTTATTTATTTTTAGAGAGGAAAAGGGAGGAAGGAGAGGGAGGGAAACATCAATGTGTGGTTGCCTCTTGCGTGCCCCCTACTGGGGACCTGGCCCTGCAACCCAGGCATGTGCCCTGACTGGGAATTGAACCAGTGACCCTTTTATTTGCAGGCCAGCACTCAATTCACTGAGCCACACCAGCCAGGGCTATATGTAAATAATTTTTGACAAAGAAGTAAAAACATACAATGGAAAAAAGAAAGTCTCTTCAATAAATGGTGCTGGGAAAACTGGAAGACCTCATGCAAAAGAATGAAACTAGACTACAGTTTGTTGCCATGTACAAAAATTAATTCAAAATGGATCACAGCCCTAAATGTAAGAACTGAAACAATAAAGTACATAGAAACCACAGGTACTAAACTTATAGACCTTGGTCTTAGAGAAGACTTTATGAACTTGACCCCAAAGGCAAGTGAAATAAAGGCAAAAATAAATGAATGGGACAATATTAAACTAAAAAGTTTATCACAGCAAAAGAAACCACGAACAAAACAACAAGGCAACCAACCAAATGGGAGAAGATATTTGCAAACAACAGCTCCAACAAGGAGTTAATATCCAAACTACTGGGTTGGCCAAAAAGTTCATGTAGCTTTTTCTGTACCATGGCTCTAGGAGTGCTTAGTTGTCTTTAACTTCATTCAAAACAATTTATTAGATTGTATTATGACAGCTGTCATATCAGCGTGCATTAAAAAACAAACATCACTCTGGCTGGTGTGGCTCAGTGGATTGAGTGCCAACCTGTGAATCAAGGGGTCACCAGTTCAATTCCCAGTTAGGGAACATGCCTGGGTTGTGGGCCAGGTCCCCAGTGGGGGCGCACGAGATGCCACCACACGTTGATGTTTCCCTCTCTTTCTCCCTCCCTTCCCCCTCTCTAAAAATAAATAAATAAAATCTTTTTAAAAAACTTATCAAAATTGGTGAATTTTTGTGTAGTCATTTTAATATTGAAGATGGAAGAAGATATACAACATTTTTTGGCATATTATGCTTTATTATTTCAAGAAAGGTAAAAACAGCCCTGGCTGGTGTAGCTCAGTGGATTGAGCGCGGGCCTGCGAACCAGAGGATCGAGGTTCGATTCCCAGTCAGGGCACATGCCTGGGTTGCAGGCCAGTTCCCGGCAGGGGACACACGAGAGGCAACCGTACATTGATATTTCTCTCTCTCTCCTTCTCTCCTACCCTTCCCCTCTAAAAGATAAATAATAAATTTAAAAAAAGAAAAAAAGAAAGGTAAAAACACAACTGAAACACAAAAAATGATTTATGGAGAAGGTGCTGTGACTGACTGAACATGTGAAAAGTGGTTTGCAAAGTTTTTTGGTACTACTAACATTTTGGCCAAATAATTATTTGGTGTCTTATGCATTGGAAGATGTTTAGTAGCACCCCTGGCCTCTACCAACTAGAACAGCGGTCTCCAACCTTTTTAGCACCAGGGACCATTTTCATGGAAGACAGTTTTTCCACAGACTGGGGTCAGGGATAGTTTTGAGATGATTCAAGTGTATCGCATTTATTGTATATGTTATTTCTATTATTATTACATTGTAATATATAATGAAATAATTATACAACTAACCACATACTAGGGGCAGCATGCGGGCTCTCCAAAACTGTGACTGAGACAAGTGCGCAGTGCAGGAAAGAGGCACAGACAGAAGTGGTATATAAAATAATGGGTGGGCCATGCGCAGACTAAAATAAGTGTTGGATTCTGACTTAAAAACTGCCATGAGATGCAGCTGCACAACTGAAGTACATCAACTCACTTGCCACTATAAAGCCTGCCACTAGAGGCTGCTTAACTGTCACCTGCCACTCATTGATAGGGTTATGATATGAGTCTGCAAGCAATTTGTTTATCATGGTCTCTGTGCAGTCAAACATCTCTGCTAATGGTAATCTGTATTTGCAGCTGCTCCCTAGCACTGGCATCACCGCCTCAGCCCGGCCTTGGATCATCAGGTGTTCGATTCTCATAAGGAGCATGCAACTAGATCCCTTGCATGTTGAGTTTACAGTAGAGGTTGCGCTCCTGGGAGACTCTAACCCCATGCTAATCTGACAGGAGGTGGAGCTCAGGCAGTAATGCAAGTGACAGGGAGCAGCTATAAATACAGGTGAAGCTTCGTTCACTCACCCGTTGCTCACTTCCTGCTGTGCGGCCCAGTTCCTAAAAGGCCAGGGATGGAGGGATACTGATCTGTGGCCCAAGGGTTGAGTACCCCTACACTAGAAGCCAAGAGTGGGAGACAGCCAACATACTCAAAATATGTAAGTCAATAAAGTCATTGGTGAAAATGAAAACTGCAACTTTTATTTTATGGAAAAAGCTAAATGGACTTTTGGGCCAACCCAATATATAAAGAACTCATACAACTCAACACCAAACAAACAAACAATCCTATTAAAAAGGGGCAGAGAACCTCCTTACACTCTTCTCCCAAGAAGACATACAAATGGTGAAGAGATGTGAAAAGAAGCTCAATTTTACTAGCTACTAGGGAAATGCAAATCAGCAGATGCAGATAGAGAGCAGGATGACAGCTAAGGGGTGGCGAGGTGAGGGGTGAAGGGGGGGGCAGAAAGGAAAAGGGACTCATGGTTATGGACAACGGCATGGTGACTGCAGAGGGGCGGGGGTATACGGGGACTAAATGGTAATGGGAAAAACAATAAAATTGTTTAATTAAAAAAAACTACAATAAGATATCACTTCACACCTGTTAGAATGGCTATTATCAACAAGATGGTTAATAACAAGTGTTGGAGAGGTTATGGAGAAAAAGGAACCCTCATTCACTGTTAGTGGTGAACTTATATAGCCACTGTGGAAAACAGTATGGCAGTTCCTCAACAAATTTAGAACAGAGTTACCGTATGGTCCAGCAACCCCTCTTCTGGGTATTACCCCCCAGATTTGAAAACATTTATTCACAAAGATATACGCACCCCTCTGTTCACTGCATCATTATTCATGGAGGCCAAGACATGGAAACAACCGAAGTGTCCTTTGACGTGTGCTCGCTTCGGCAGCACATATACAAAGTGTCCCTCAACGGATGACTGGATAAAGAAGATGTGGCGCATGTATACAGTGGACTACTACTTGGCCATAAGAAAAGGTGAAATGCAGCCCTGGCTGGTGTAGCTCAGTGGATTGAGTGCGGGCCTGCGAACCAGAGGATCGCGGTTCGATTCCCAGTCAGGGCACATGCCTGAGTTGCAGGCCAGTTCCCAGCAAGGGACACACGAGAGACAACCCTACATTGATATTTCTCTCCCTCTCCCTTTCTCCTACCCTTCCCCTCTAAAGATAAATAAATAAAAATCTTAAAAAAAAAAAAAAAAAACCTGTGGGGAAAAAAAAAAGAAAAGGTGAAATGCTACCATTTGTGACAACATGGGTGGACCTAGAGAATATTATGCTAAGTGAAACAAGTTACTCAGAAAAAGCTAAGCCCCATGTGATCTCACTCACATGGTGGGGTATAAAACTGAAACTCAGACAGACAGTATGGTGGTTACCATCTTTTCATATCATCTCTTGCCATCTCTTCACCATTTATATATATGTCTTCTTGAGAGAGGTGTGTGATCAGGTCCTCTCCCCATTTTTAACTGGATTGCTTGCTTGGTGTTGAGTCGTGTGAGTCCTTTACGGTGGGGCCGAACATGGTGGCGGAAGACGGCCTGACTTTGGGTGCCGGGCACACGGTGCGCTATGCAGATCGTGTGTGAGAGAAACATGCACTTGACACTGTGTAATCTTATTAACCAATGTCACCCCAATACGTTTAATTAGAAAGATAAAATCAAAGTATAAAAAAATTAGTGAGAAAAGTTAAAAGGTCTAAATAAACAGGTTATGATCATGAACTTGAAAAAATATTATTAGTGTCAATTCTCCAAGTTGATCAATAAAGTTAATGCAATTCCAATAAAATCTTACCAGTCTGTTTTCTTCTTTGTGGTGGTGGTGGCAAAGGTTACATAAATATATTTTATTATATGTTAATTATATCTCAATAAAGTTAAAAGTAAGTCGAGTAAATCATAAGTAGTAAAAAAAAAGAAAAAGCACGGCATGGCAGTAAGCTCATGTCTGATTTTGGTCTTACTGTTCCATTCTCGGTTGGGGCCAAGAGCACTCAGACTGATATACCCCCCACTCTACGCTAGTACTTCCCACTACTTCACCAATGCCAAGGACTCCCCTCATTGTACCCCTCCACTGCATTCCTCCACTCCTGGCATTCTTCCTGACAAATTAAATGGACTCTGGGTGGCAATCAACAGTGTGTAGAATAATTTTGAGCAGGGCACTAGCCACATGAGATTTTTTTAAGTAGGTACATTTACCTGCATTTTCTGATACAATCAATTTGCCAAGCTTAGACACGTACATCATGGACGTCTAGTGAAGATTCTGCTTTTGCCTTTTCTATGAAACGGAGGCAAGGATGAGAGGTACGAGATGATCGTGGCTCTTCATGTGGAAACTCACTCCAAATAAGGGTCATTAGCCAACCTTCGATGGGTGTACAATGAGGCAGTATTTCACTTGAGTACAAGAACAGGAAGGTTGACTTGTCCTCTTTAGGCTTGTAAAGGGGCAGGTGGGGGCGACTGTCAGCATGCCAAATACATCGCTGAGGGAGGTCCACAGGAAGCACACAGCCAACGGCCTAAGCGAGAAAGTGGTGAACCTGATTCTCACACTGCGAAGCCCTCGAGGATAAGCCAGTTCAATTTTTGTATTTTGATAGCTCCTGGCTTGGCACAAAGCAGATACTCCTGTACTTTAGCACAGAAAAAAAATAATAAAATACGGGGAACTTGAAGTTAGGGCACCCATTATTCTCTGTCTTACTGCACTAACCAAGGACACCCAGAAGCAGAGAATTCTTAGATCAAAGCAGGTTCTGAGAGATTCCCTGGGAGGCAAGAATTGGTTCTTTTTCAGAACACTTTAGCTCAAACTGGAAAGAAGAAAAGAAGAAAACAAAGGGAGGATGGAAGGAAACAAGCTACTAGGACAGGAATTGGGACAAATAGCAGCAACCTGATAAGAAAATCATAGATCTCATTGAATGAGCATCCCTCCCTCCACTGGGTGCTCACAAGTGACTTTTTGTCCCAGATAACCTGCATATTTCTCCAGGCACAATTATTCAACATAACTGTTTAGAAACAAGGATCCAAAAGATGGGCACAAATCTCTTAGGCTAAAAAAAGAAACTACTTTTAACTGTCTCCTCTATACAGGCACCCTGCACATAACATGCAGAAAATGTTTTTCCTTTCCTATTTTCATCTAATATACTTCAGGACTAAATACAACAGTTTCAGAACCGATTTAAGTTGGCCAGCTCTCCCAGTCCAGCCATGTCTTTTGAGCCTGTTACCAAAGGGCTCTCCACTGCCCTAAGATTTATTGATCTGACAGACTGGCTCTGCCCTTCAGCGGGGTGGACCAGATAATGAACCTCACTGTGGGTGATTAGTGAGAGGCCATCAGCTGGTTAAAGGAGTGGTGACAGTGACTTTCTTTAATTTCCCTGGGCAGTTGCTCCACCTCTCCGACTTTATTTGGCTGAAGCCCTAGACACCCCTTGTGAAGCTTTTCTTTGCACTAATTACAGATCCAACATGCCTGGACCCTTACCCTTCACAAGCAACGAATGAAATCATGAAGAGGCAGCCAAGGTAATGGGGGGGGGGGCATGATACACTAATATCACACTAGGCCCTCTCCTTCTCATGGTTTATTGCGGGGGCAGGAGGGTGGAGCACTCGGCCCAGCTCAAACCGAAATGCAGTTGTCTCTGCTCTCCCCTCCTGAGGTTTCTTTACTGGGAAACGTATCGCATCTCAGGGAAGGAAACAGAAAACATGGTCTGGGTACCTTATTCACTGCTAGTTCGACATGGGGTCTCTGCCTCCCCACCCAGCTGCACTGGATATCCCTCCCTAGTTCTTTAACAGAAGTCTCATTTGTGGGCTATCCAGCTTCCCTTCCAGCTGGCTGGGTCATTTTAAGATTGCCAGCTTTCTTTGAGCAGGATCACTGTGAAGGGTCAAAGTGCTGTTATGGTAGTTAGCAAAAACAGTTCCAATTGTCACAGCCATGACAGAGCTAACACATCAGCACAGCAACACTTCTGGCTTCTGATGTTACCACAGAGGCCAACCATGCTTTTCTGAGCATCCTTACAGTTTTAAGCTACCTCCTCAGGAAGAGGTCTTGGTGGAAATAAAACGAAAGTTCCCAAAGATTTGTTTGGAAGGAAGGAGGTGGCTAAAAATCAAACTAAAGAAGGAAGTCCTATCTGCACATTCTCATCTAATAACTAGATAAAGGATCTTTTTTAGGTGAAACCAGGAAAGCAAGGGCTGCTCTCTCGTGGAAACTTTTGAGAAGCTGGTAATACTGGAATTCCTATAAGCTGCAACACTATTCCTCCTATGCACTGCCAATGATGCTTCACTGGCAATGAAGCCTGACTGAGGAAGACCAAAAGTTTAAAATTTTGAAATTCGTACTTAGTTGGAGAAAATGCTGACAGAGGCAAAGAATAATAAGCTGAGCTCTTCACCAGTGACCTCAGCATTCATCTAGCTTGGCTCTGGGACGTTAATTTTAAGTCTTCATTTTGCCTTTTAAAAACAAAATGGAACTACTACTTTAAAAATAATTAAAATTCTGCCCTGGCTGAGTAGCTCAGTTGGTTGGGGAGCCACTCAGTGCACCAAAAGGTTGTGGGTTCAACTCCCAATCAGGGTACATATCGGGGTATGGGTGGGAGGCAACCAATTGATGTTTCTCTCACACATCAGTGTTTTTTCCTCTCTCAAATTAGTAAAGTTCATCCTTGGATGAGAATTTTAAAAAATTATGCATAGCTCTTCACACAATACACAGATGACATGTTATAGAATTACACACCTGAGACCTATATAGTTTTATTAACCAAAGTCACCTCTATAAACCCAATTAAAAAAATAAAAATAAAACAAGCAAAATGACATTATAGTTGGATGTAACAGTAGAGCAATGCATTCAAAGTGGTGAGAGTAAGTTTTTAATTAAATCTAAAATCTCATATTTATTTGAATACTTTATTATGTGGGAAAAATTAATATTTTTTCAAATATGTAGACAAAAATAAGAGCCTACCAATTATGCATTCTTTGTAGAAAACATTTATATAGGTCAGGTATTCTCCAATAAAAAGTAAAAATATATTCGAGAAATTAGAAAAAATAGAATCCAAGAAACAACGGGAGTAACTGGGGTGAGTCAGGTTTGGGCAGGAAACTAGAACCCCCTAGAGTAGGAGTGTCCCAAATAAAAGTAGGAACAGGAGGGTGTGCAACTAAAAGTATTAAATTTTTAAAAAATTTTATTTATTAATGTTTAGAGAGAGAGAGGAAGGGAGGGAGCAATGGCAGGGGAGAGAGATATCTGTTGTTCCCCTTATTTCTGCATTCACTGGTTGACTCTTGTACGTGCCCTGGTCAGGGATCAAACCCACAACCCTGGCACATGGAGATGATGCTCTAACCAACTGAGCTCCTTGGCCAAAGCCAAAAGTATTAAATTATTTACTGTTATAAAAACAACCACTAGAAAGACGTAAAAGCAATGATATTACTAATTATAACTGGGAGAATGAGGAGGGGAGAAAAGGCTTCCTGAGTCCTACAGTCTTCATGTTTTATGATGGAGTATAAACAGATGTTAGGTGATGACTCAGGACTTTTTGATTTTGATTTTCCTAGAATAAATAGTTGTCTTTGAAAAAACGATTAAAATGCAGTGTGCCTTTTAGATTTTGACTCACATAAATATATCATCTATTAAAATAAATAAACACGAACTTTGAAAAGATCGCCATGTTCCTTTGGTATGTAGGAAAGTTTTATTTCTCACTAGTGACCTTCCTGACATGCTGGAATAAAGACTCTGCCTTCACAGGTAAAGCTGTCACTCTGTGCCAGGAGCCTCTGCTGGGACATTCCTGCCTCACTGGCAGGCGGGCTCTCCGGGCCTCTGGTCAGCACTTCCTTTCCTCAGCTGAACAGGCCCTTCCCCAACCAGGACCTTCCCCAGGAATGAGCCCTGTCATCTCCACTCTCCTCTCCCTGGTCGGCCTCTTCCTCCAGGATAACTGACCAGCTCAGGCTGTCAGACACCCCTCAGCCTGATGAAATGGAAAAAGCTCCGACTTTGGTTTCAGACAAACCTAGGTTCACATACGGCTTTACCATTAATAGCTGTGTATCCTTGGACAAACTCTTGGTCTCTTTACTATCCTTATCTATAAAATGAGGATAATGGCACCTATTTCAAATAGTTGATGTAAGATTAAGTCAATAAGCTAAGTAAAAGTGCCTAGCTCAATAACTACTGGTTGTTCCTTTCCTTTTATCTATTTATATCCTTTTTAAATGCAAGATACTTTCTTCCCCATTTCTGGTAGTGCAGCTTACCTTCTGGTCCAAGCAAGAGAATGGCCATCCTAAGTGGCACATAATCAGCTTTTATGTGTACCTTCTCAAGATGCCCAATGTAACACAAAGTTGATTTCTGAGGTTAAGCAGCTTGTAGGAAAATGAGAATCCCTCTGGCTCTGACTCTGTGTCTTTCCTGCTTTAGTGGATCCAGTGAATAAACAACTCACATCCAACTTTTTTTTCTGCCCAACAGGTCAGTTGAAATGCTAGAATCTAAGCAAAGTCAACCAGGAAGGCAGGGTCAGCCAGCCAGCCCCTGTCACATGCCCACACTCATTAAGAGACTCCCATGGCAACCATCACTCAGGGTTACTGAGAAAGCCGTGTAAAACCACAGGCTGTTGTAGAAAAATACAATGCCAAGTACAGGAAACTGAGTTATGGCTACCGTGGGAGTCTGAACTCTCAGCTCTCCAGCACATGTCTCTGCCAAGGCCATCTTGCATTGCAGTTAAGGCCCTGTTCTAGCACGAGAAAACATCACAGGGGCTATCGGAGTGGGCTGCTCAGAGGCCTTGTCTGCCTGGGGGAGAACTTTACATAGGTGGCTGCCATGGGGAAAGTGAACCACACTCAACTCCTGCTCAGAAAGCCCCAACTCACAGCTTTACAGCCCCCTTCTTGCAGTCTTCCTCAAGCACCAGTGGTGTGCTGGAGCTGGGTCATGCATGCTTGGCCTGTGACAGCTGCGTGTTTAATTTTTAAGCACTGTGAGAGCCACTTTGCTTCGCGTTGGTACCCATGGTGGGGGCATTCACGCACAACTCTACAAATCAGCCCCCTTCCCACCATTCACCCCTTCTACCAGTTGTTAAGCATTTATTAGCACTGAAGGGCCAACAATTCTAAAGCTGATATATCAGGTTCCATTTTCGTAAGCCTTGAAGCTCTTAGAATATTTCTCTTAAGATCTTTTTGGGCTTTCTTCTAGATGATCCCAAGCAGTGGGTGCCACCCAGAGCCCCTAACAACGTTTGCCCCACAAACTAGGACTCCCCTCTTATTCATGTCCCACTTCTCTCTGGGAAGATAAAGCTAGGTTTCATTAGGATTTGTAAACACAGCAGTTATTTGTAGTGGCTCTTATCTTAGGATCATGAGAAAATCAAAACGGTTTAGAAGGACTACTAACAGATGGAATATTTAGCTTCCAATGCACACTTCATCATTTATATGAGAAGCATTTTTTTTTGTTTCCGTAACATACTTTATAACCTAGTCCCCAAATGAATGATATCCTGCCTTGTTATAATATGTGTGTGTGTGTGTGTGTGTGTGTGTACACACATATAGTTTTTTTAGTCAGGGGAGAGTGTGAATGCAGTCCCCCACTACCACAAATTATACAGTCGAGTTTCCCACATTTGGAGAAATCACAGGGGTCAGCACATCCTGAGTGCAATGGATAAGCCTTGCCCTGGGAAATCCACCTTCAGGATCATGGTATCTCCCCTGCCAGGTAAGTATGTTATACTATTTTTGAAGATACCTCTTGTTATATAGGCCTCCTCTGAGTCCAAAATCCAAAGCTTTAGTGAGAATGGAGACTTACAGAAATAACGGAAGGTAAAACTCCAAAAAATTCCTAAAGTAGAAATTTAGGAATCTGGGGATAGTGTCCTACGGTCCTTGACATATGGGGGTACCAGCAGACTTCCTTCTGATCATCTCAGAAAATTCCCAAATGTGTCCATAGAGAAATTTTTAGCAGGCCCCTTGGTTGAAAGAAACACCAGTTTCAAGGCAGATTTGCTCACTCTTCGAAACAAAGTAGACCAGCTGTTGCCAAAGGTAGGGGGGTGGGGTGGGGGGAGGGAGCAGAAGGGAGGGTGTTGTTCAATGAACAGAGCTTTAGTTTTGTGAGATGAGAAAGTTCTAGACATAAACTCCACAACAATGTGCATATATTAACATTACTACACTGTACACTTAAAAATAGTTATGATGATAAATTTTTTTTTAAAATAAGGAGCTATCTTCTTTTTTTTTTAAGATTTTATTTATTTATTTTTAGAGGGGAAGGGAAGGAGAGATGGAGAGAAATATCAATGTATGGTTGCTTTTCACGTGTCCCCTGCTAAGAACTGTCGCTGAGAACTGTCCTGCAACCCAGGCATGTGCCCTGACTGGGAATCGAACCGCAATCCTTTAGTTCGCAGGCCTGCGCTCAATCCACTGAGCTATACCAGCCAGGGTGATGATAAATTTTGTTATGTGTTTTTTACAACATTTTTTTTAAAAAAATGATAGATCTGCCTGTTAGGCCTTATAACCCACCTAGCACTGAGGCTGGCTCACACTTGTGAACTGAATCAAAGGCAGTGCAATGGTGACAGAGATGAGCGTCAGTGCATTAGGGAGTATGGAAGCTGTGGTCATTCAAGTGACTGAACTGTATTTCTAAGTCATCCAGCCTCTGGGTACCTGTGATCTGAGGACAAGACTTACAGAAACTTGGGGACTCCTCTCCATTCCTTCTGTCCTTTTCAGGTCCTGACTTTGAGTACATTTTACAATCTATGCCTCTCTCTGTATCCAATACCGATTATCTCTTCTCTTTCAAGTCCCAACTCAAGTCTCCTCTCCTCTGTCCTCACCACCACAACCTACAGAGATCTTTCTCTACCAGGAGCTCACAGATCCCACTGCTAGGACTGCTTAGCTGTTGACAATAAGTTGCCTTATGCCCTCTCTGGCACTTATTCTATCCTCTGAGGACAAAGGCCCTTTATCACACTTCTGTATTCCTCAAATGGCTAGCACAATTTGAAGTGCACAGCAGGCACTAAAAGCTAAAATACTGGTCCCGAATGAAGGCTGAAGAAAGCAAGAGTGGGTCAATCATTTACTTGCTTTCCAATGGGATATTTCAAAGGAACAAAATTGGTCATGAATGTGTGGGAAGCTTAAGGAATCAGGTGCTCAGAGGTTTTGACTTAAATCCTAACTTGCCACTATGTACTCTAGATACTCAGGGTTCTAGAGAATCTTCTGTAAAGTTCTGCTATGAAGCCCTCTCTTGCCTATAAGAAAACTAGAGGTGATATAAATTAATATGTCATAGCATTTGTAAACCAAAACAAATAGTGAATAGCCTAAAAGGAGCTCAAGATCCTCAATGGACATTTTCAAAGGCCTAAGGGCTTTGGGGGCAAGGAAAGTGTGAGACATTATTCAAGGCAGCTTGAAGTGTCAAAGACTGGTTGAAAAATTTTAAAAAGATGGACCCTCATCAAGAAAAAAAAAGGACATATACATAATTTTACACACAATTTCAGAGTGGATAATAATTCTCTAACCCTTATTCTTAGATCTTAGGTTAAGAAACCGGGAGCTAATATTATTGTGTAAGATTTCCTGACAGACTGCTTGAGTGTGGACTTATTCTTAACATGATCCAGCCAATAACAATAAAGTAGTTTTCCTAATTTGACAAGCAAGAATAAAGGAGAGGGAGGAATATGTAAGAGTTTAGGGTAGCCCAGGATAGGGAGAAGCTCTTTCATGTCAGCCTAGTTCTATGAAGGGAGCACCGCATCATCAAGACAGATGTGCTCAAAGCATCCAAACCGAACACTTAGCCTGGGGTCAAGAGTTTCTTTTAAATACTTTTCCTCTACATGTATTTATTAGTACAGACAAAAGGGTCACTGGGATTCATTTAGAAAACACAGGTTGTGTGACTCAGTTATCCTCCTAGGAGAATGAAAATCAGAGTGTAGGCCACCGGTGGCGGGGGAAGCATACCAAATGATTCTCCAGCTAGGGACAGGTGCTTACCAACAGGCCACAGTGGGGAGAAAAAGGAGCTAAGCCTCAGCTAAGTGGGGGTAGGGGCCTAAAGGGCAGTTTTTACAAGATGTACTAGAGACAAGTAAACCCAGTAGAGAATAAACTGAGAGTAGTTTCACAGTACTTGGAAAAACAAGCTGTATCTTTTCCATAATCTTTATTCGTAAAGATACGTAAAATACAAAAAGAAGTCAAATACTCTGAACAAACAACATATACAAATATTAACTCAAAACGGATCAAAGACCTAAACGTAAGAGCTAAAACTACACAACTCTTAGATGAAAACAGAGGAGAAAAACTTCATGACACTGCATTTGGCAATGATTTCTCAGGTATGACACCAAAACGACAGGCAACAAAAGAATAAATAGACAAGTAGGATTTCATAAAAATTAAAAAGTTTTGTGCATCAAGGGACACTGTCAACATAGTAAAAAGGCAACCCACGGAATGAAAGAAAATATTTGCAAATCGCATATCTAAAGAGAAGTTAATATCCAGAATATATAAACAACTCCTAAAACTCAATAACAAAAAAACAGACTACCTAATTTAAAAATAGTCTAAGGGCTTGAACAGACATTTCTCCAAAGACAGACAAATGGCCAATAAGCACATGAAGAGACACTCAACTTTAATAATAATGAGGGAAATGCAAATCAAAACCACAATAAGATACCACTTCACATCCATTAGGATGGCTATATTAAAAAAATGTAAAAAAAGTGTTGGCAAGAATGTAGAAAAACTGGGATGTAAAATGGTGCAACCACTGTGGGAAACAGTATGGTAGTTTCTCAAAAACTTAAACACAGAATTACAATCTGATCCAGCAATTCATTCCTGTATACATATACAAAAGAACTGAAAGCAGGGACTCGAACAGTTATTTGTACATTGATGTCTTCACAATAGCCAAAAGGTGAAAACAACCTAAATGTCCACTGATGGACGAAGGAATGAATGAAATGTGCGATATACAAAGATAGTCTCTCCAATAAATGGAGTTGGGAAAACGAGACTGGCACATGTGAAAAAATGACCTAGACCACCAGCTTACACCACACACAAGAATAAACTAAAAAGAGAAAAAAAGACTTAAAGGTAAGTCATGAAACCATAAAAATCCTGGAAGAAAACATAGGCAGTAAAATCTCAGATATCTCACGTACCAATATTTTTGTGGATATATCTCCTAGGGAAGGGAAACAAAGGAGAAAAGAACAAAGGATACTATAGCAAATTAAAAAGCTTCTGCACAGCTGAAGAAGCCATCAGCAAGATGAAAGGGAAACCTGCTGTATGGGAGAACATATTCGCCAAGACACATCTGATAAGGGCTCAATCTCCAAAATATATATGCAAAAACCTAATACAACTCAACACTAGGAAGACAAACAATCCAATTAAAAAAACGGGTAAAGGACTTGAATACACACTTCTCCAAAGAGGACATACAGATGGCCCAAAGACATATGAAAAACTACCCAACATCACTGATCATCAGAGAAATGCAAGTTAAAACCACAATGAGATATCACCTCACACCTGTCAGAATGGCCACCATCAATAAGTTGACGTACAAGTGTTGGTGAGGACGTGGAGAAAAGGGAATCCTTGTGCACTGCTGGTGGGGACGAAAACTGGCACAACCATTGTGGAAAGCAGTATGGGGTTTCCTGAAAAAGTGAAAAATGGAACTCCCCTTTGACCCAGCGATTCCACTTCTGGGAGTATATCCTAAGAATCCTGAAACACCATTACAAGAAAATATACGCACCCCTATGTTCGTAGCAGCACTATTTACAATAACCAATACCTGGAAACAGCCTAAGTGTCCATCGGTAGGTGAGTGGATAAAAAAGCTGTGGTATATTACATAATGGAGTACTATGAAGCAGTAAAAAAGGAACCCCATACCTTTTGTGACAGCATGGATGGACCTGGAGGTTATTATGCTAAGTGAAATAAGCCAGTCAGTGGATATTGTGAAAAGACCCTTCACATGATCTCACTTATATGTGGAATCTAATGAACATAATACACTAGTGAACTAAATAGAACAGAAGTATAGATACAATGCATAGACTGACAGCTGCTGGGAGGCAGTGGAGACTGAATGAAAGATGGTGAAGGGATTAGCCAAAGAACATTTCTGCATGACTACAGACATAAACAATGACATGGGGATTGACTGGGGGGGGGGGCGGTGGAGGTGGGGCTGGGTGGAGGTGGGCAAAGGGAGAAAAAGTAGGGACAACTGTAACAGCATAAACAATAAAAAATCTTATACAAACACACACATACACACACACACACACACACAATGCAACATTATTCAGTCTTGAAGAGGAATGAAATTCTGGTACATTTCAACATGGTTGAACCTTGAAGGCATTATGCTAAGTGAAATAAACCAGATACAAAAAGAGAAATATTGCATGATTCCACTTATATGGGCCACCTAGCATGGTCAACTACATAGAGACAGAAAGTATAACAGCGGTTACTAGGAGGTGGCGAGGAGGAGAAATGGGCAGTAATGTTTAAAGGGTGTAGGGTTTTTGGGTTGGGAAGATGAAAAAGTTCTGGAGATGGACAGTGGTGATGGTTGCACAAAATGTGAGTGTACTTAATGCCACTGAACTGTACAATAAAAACATTCAAAATGGTAAATTTACATGTATTTTATCACATAAAAAAAGGAGTCAAAATCAACAAGTTCCACAATCAACCTCAGACAAATGACACCTGTGTATACAATATAAAAATGCATGCAGCCCTGGCTGGTGTGGCTCAGTGGGTTGCACATCGCCTATAAACTGAAGGGTGCCAGGTTTGATTCTCAGTCAGGGCACATGCCTGGGCTGTGGGCCAGGTCCCTGGTGGGGGGTGCAAGAGAGGCGACCAATCAATGTTTCTCTCCCTCTCCTCTTCCCTTCCCCTTTCTCTAAAAACAAATGTATAAAATCTTTTAAAAAATGCATTCAGTTTGTTACATTAGAAAATGCAAAACCATTCAGTCATGCTGAGGGTATTAACTAATTAAAAAACTCTGCCCTCCATGAAGCCAATGAGAAGCAACAGAAAAATGTCATTTATCTTCTGGACAACTGAAAAAGAAAAACCCATGTGAGAGAATGGACTTGGTTTAATAAGCAATAATGGATTTACAAGCATTGCCTTGAAATGCCTCACACGCAGGATGGAATGTCTAGGGGTTGTCAGAACTCAAAAACTCAACAAATCTCTTGCTAGAAAAAATGTCAGGCTGGGTAGGCACATCTAGCAAAGAACCCTCTCTCGTCACTATTCACTAGGTGCTATAAATTCCAGTTAATGCCTATTCGTGGTATTTAGGTTTTATTTTAGGAGTCCACTAGAATCTACTTGGGGATTAAATTTCTAATTTTTTCTTTCTACTTAGTTGGCCGCTAACAACTGCAGGGCCCTACTGCATCTCAAAGCCAGCTCTTTGGGAAGCTGTGAACACACTTAACATTAAGTGATATTAGCATTGATGTTCGTAAGTGAAGGGAGAGAAGTGCTCGAACACATGTTGGAGATTAACAAGGCAGTCAAATACTTCCAATCTGATAGTGCTGAGAATAAAATCAAGTGTACCCTAAGCTGTCATGCAGAGCCCTTCAAAGTCAGCAACAACTATTTTGAGAGCAGTTTTGCAAAGGGTCCCAGAATAGTATCACCACCCTTCCCCCACTCCCCAAGTGCAAAGGATTGTTAAGAGAGGGAATGGGTATATAAAAACTCCACAGAGAACAAGCACTACACTTAGATTGCTCGCCACTGATCCCCACTACCCAGCACCGTACCTTACATGCAGCAGGCCTGTAATTATTTATTGACTAAATCAATCTGTGAGAGCTGTTATCCCTTCCCCATTCTCACAGAGAACGATCTACTCTCCCTCTCTGCAGAAACTGCTTCATCTCTGGTTTGTGGACTCTTTTTGAGAGGCACTTTCATCACTTCATTTAACTTTGAAAGAAGGTGGAGGAGGGTAAGGACATGTGCTTGCTAATCACTCTCTTCCAGATTGCCTCATGCGCCAGAACAAATTTTTATTATTGGTCCGTGGCTGCTGCAGAAAGATTTCAGCCTGACCTTCCCAAGCTGCTGGGGGATGAATACTGCACGTGGCTGACAGGGAAAATGTATCTTAAAAAAAAAAAATAAAGCTTTTATTTAGACTAACCAGAGCTCACTGTGGTACGAAAGTCACCCTTTTTCTCACTGAACAACATAGAAGATGCTGAATCCTTTTGTATAAAAATGGTATAGTAAAATCGATCTGAATTGGTTCATCAGGAAAAAGTAGCATTTCGAAGCACCTCACAGAGAGCAATGGTATCAAAGAAGAGGACTCAGGGCTGCTCCATAGGCAGAACAGAAAAAGAAAATGAAGCCATTTATAAAGGCCGTTTAAATAAGCAAATGGATTCTCACACGTGGCCTCACAAAAGAGAACAATTATGTCAAAGGAACAACTGATATACTAATAGAATCCTATCCATCTGGCTGAGGAAAGAGCCACTGGTGGAAATACCGAGAAGCTCATCTGTTAGGAAAAAGGCTTGCTTGGTACCTCACTGGGAGAGCAGAACAGCTTTTGGGAACACTGGACTGCACGCTGCGCCATAGTTGGCTGGCCCTGCTAGCAAGAGGCTCATAGAAGGGTTATACTGATGCACTGGCAAAAAAGGCAGCACAGAGCGTATGTGGGCTTTTAAAAAGTGGTTTGGAGCCTCTATACCTGGACTCTCACCTCATGAATACCCTGGCCCTCCAACTTAAGGATAAAGTGCAAAGGGCCCTGGCTGGCTGGCTTGGATGGTGGGAGCATTGTTCCGTACACCAAAATGTTGCAGGTTCAATCCCAGTCAGGGCACACACCTAGGGTGTGGGTTTGACCCCCGGTTGGGGTGCTCACAGGCAGCAACTGATCAATGTTTCTCTCTCGCATCGATGTTTCTCTTTCTCCCCCTCCCCCTAACCCTCCCTTCTCTCTAAAACAAAACAAAACAAATAATAAACATATCCTTGGGTGAGGATTTTAAAAAAAGAATAAAGTGGGAAGAAAGGCGATTGCGTGAATAGGATGCCTCATTTTGCGCTTTTAAAAATAGGACCCAAGAGTCTCATTCTGAAACATCAAGTTCGAGCCCATGCCATGCTTTTATGTAATACAGAGCTGAGTGCAGGCACTTTGGGAGATGGGGAAATCAGGCCAGACTCAGGAAAAACACACACATAATACTATCTGCATCTCCAACTCAGTCCACAACATAGAAACACCTGCTCAGAAATAATTTCTCAAGGCAAACAGAACTCAGTTACTAAAGAAAATCTGCCCCAATGAGGGCTCGTGTTTTAACAAGCAAGCAGCATCAAATTAAGCTGAACTCTGGGTTTTTTTTTAATTGGCAGTTTCATCCATTTCTAAGTTTTCATTTCTTAACTTTCAAAAATCAAAATGATTCTCTGCCTAAAATTAAAAAGCAGAAATGCTTTATTACCCACTCTAAAATAAGAATTCTCCAAATTTTCACCTACATATCTTCTATATAATTAAACAAACCTCTCACTCGGCACAAAGACGGAAGCCATTACTATTTAAAGTACTATCAATAAAGCCCTTGCTAATTCCTCTTAGCAGCCTGGCTTTTGCCACTCCTGCTAGCAGCCCCATCACAGAGTCCCTCTGCCATCAGACAGGGGGCAACTTACTTGACTCCAGCCACTGGGGAGGGTCACTCTGGGGAGAGAAAGGACTTACCTGTTCCTCCGACAATTGGGATATGTGATTCACAGCAGCATAGGACTCGATTTTGGGGTTAAAGTGGTTGATGATGGCTCTGAAACAAAGAATTCACATTAAGATAGCACCAGGTGTAAGAAAAGGATAAATGAGTTAAAAAAGTATTGTGTACTCTGGTTTAGAGTATGGGGGTGACTGTCAGAAGTGAGCTGTCCTCTTCCCGAACAGGAGATTGCACAGGGGTGAACTGGTAACTCTGAAGTGGGAAGGGTTTCATAATTTATTAGAGACAATAGAATTAAGCATCTCTGCTTTGCAAATAAGCTAGAGAAAACCTTACAACCAAATGAAAAGCAAAACTGAGCACCCTTCAGACAAGAAACAGGACCCAGGAGCCGTCCACTAGGGGGCCCCTGCTGTCTCAGTCAGAATGAGAAGCGGTTCCCTTCACAGTGACTCGGGAGAACAGGGCATCCAGGAAAGCGGAATCCCACGTGCAGGCTGAATACATTCTCTGAAGAAGCTGAGCTTTACCGAAGTCTAGAATTAATCTTCATACATGAGGCAATATTTCAAATCAAAATTTTATTTCCAGCCATTGAAACCAAAATCTGAGTGCCATTTTCAAACACTATCCTTCACTCCCTCACATTCAAGGGTCACCAAGTCTCATCATATCAACCTCTCAAAAATCTCTAAAATCTGAAGTAAATGAATTTCTCTGAAACCAATGCCTTGGTATAGGTCCTTGTCACTTCTTGTCTAGTGTAGCAGAAAAAACCCAGGTTTCAGATCAGAGTTTTAGTATGAGTCCATATAGATATAAAAATGATTAAATAAATGGAGAGAAATTTTTTAACAGAACAATTTCAAATATGTGTAGACACTTTCCCCTTTAGGAGGTGGAGTTTAGTCCTCATTCCCACTGAGAGGAACCTAAATCAGTAACTTATTTCCAAAGAATAGAGGAGCAAAAGGGAAAAACGGTAACTTCATAGTGAAAAACCCTGAAGAACACCACCTTACGAAGGTGAACATCCCCAATGACGTCGGGTCACATGCTATCAGGTAACCCCTGGTGTGCTCTGATGGGAAGGGCACCTCACTTCTTTTGTGTGCTTCCTACGTCCTGGGGCAGAAAGAGGACATCAGTGGATAAACTGATGAAATGAAACATAAAATATGGAGTTTAGTAAATAGTAATGTATCAATGCCAGTTTCCTTTGGTTCATAGGCCGGCGCTCAGTACACCGAGCCACACTAGTCAGGGCTCAATGCCAGTTTCTTAGTGTTGATGAATGTACCGTGGTAATGTAAGAAAGGGATAATTAGGTTGAGAGACATATTTTGCATTTTTTTCTGTAATTCTAAAATTATTCCAAAATAAAAAGTTTACTAAAATGTGTATGGCAGCAAAATAGAAATCAATGTTTTCTTTTACTATAACTTATTGATTGTGAAGAATTATAGAGCCACTTAATCTACTACAGATAATAAAAGTATAAACTAGAAACTTCACAAAAACATAATTTGGAATCCTATTTTGACCACTTATTATTCTGAATGATTTGGGAGAAGCTATATGTCTCATCAGAGGAGGGAAAAAAGTGGGAATAATAATACTTATCTTAGCACTTAGCACAGTACCTAGGAATAGTACATTGTAGGCGTATAATAAATGTTTGTATAAAGAGTGACTAAATCTTAGAAGATTCTTGCAATGCTTATATAATAAAGCAACATCAAACACCTAGCATAATGCCTGGCACACAGCTGGTGCTCAATAAATATTCAATGAATGAATAAATTAAATATGACAGAAACGGGTCAGGAGCCCTATGCTTTATGCTGTGGTGCTTATATGCTAATACTGTTTAGTGGAGCGTATGACAGATCTGCCACTCTGGGAATTTATATCTTTTTTGGGGGGGGTGGAGAATATATATTTGGAATGAAGATAAAATCACCCTCCAACCTGCTCTATAACATTCTCATCTCAGAGCTTTAGGTCTCAGCAGAGTTAAGGTCTCCCACCATGCAAGCTGAGGGATTGTTTGGAAACCTGAGAGTTGTGGAACAGTTTAAACCCAGCCAGTAATCTCTAATTCAGCCCCCACAAAGGGCAGAGAGTACACGACTCTGCTTTACTTTTCTTGCTGGAGATGCCAGGTGCAGGGCACTAGGCCTAGGAGGTAAGAAAAACAGCCTGACACTAGCTGTCTCCCTTCAGGCTCTTTAGCAAGGAATTTGAGAGAAGGCTTGGGTGCTTCTTACTGTTGAAATAGAAATATATTCTAAGACTGCAAAGAGATGACAAAACACTGAAACCAGGTTAAGTCAGCCCACGCTGAGTGACACATGCCTTTGCAATGACTGACATACTTAGTTTGCCCTTCCCCAGGAAGTCTGGAGGCTACTAGGGCTCACCTAAGTTATGATTCCACACCGACCCTAAACTGGGACTTATGTCTGACTAGTTCTCAGTGGAAGAAAGATGAGGTACCAGATTTAAGGATGAGGGAAGAGTCTCTTTTTTTCAGGCTTTCCTTCCCATGGGTATCGCCTCCAAAAGGATTTACTACCATCTCTTCTAAACATTGGGTGCAGGGACGACAAGGGGGCTTCTCCTGAAAGATTCTGACAGTAGCTCCCTCATTTTTACTGATCAAAACCTGACAAAAAGCAACTGTCCAGTGCTGAAGTCTAAAATTGAGTGTTCCAGCAAGGAAGAAATAGCAATTTTTTATATCAGAAGATGAATGAGCAGAATGTGAGTTTAAGTCCCTCCTACCCATTCTATCCAAACCTTGCCCCTACAAAAAAGGGCAAGATCAGAAAAGGTGAATACTACAAGCAGGACCCGAGTGCCTTGTTCCTGACTAGCCTGATACAAAATAAAGTTCAGAAAAGGTAGCTGAAAAGACCAGAAAGGAGTCTTGCATGGCCAGGAGGCTAGGGCAGGCTACCTCAGGGCACCCTCATTAGATTCATATCGAATTACTATGAATACCATATTTTGTCGTGTATAATGCACTGCAACATTTTTGGCTCAAACTTTCGGGGGGAAAAATCTTTCACTTTAATGTTATAATTCAATTATTTATTTATATTTAGATACTTGTTATTTGTATTATAAAAGAATGTTTGCATTTGTTTTTGAACATATTATGGTACAAGAAATTTTATGTAACAAATAATTACAAAACACAAGAATAGATACAAGGTATTTCAGGTACTACCCAAGTATAATGCACATCCTTATTTTTCCTTAAAAAATTTGGGTAAAAATTTGGGCATCATACATGGTGAATTACAATATTTGTTCCCCAGTCTCCCAATCCACATGTTGAAGCCATAATCTCCAGTATGGTTGTATTTGCAGAAAGGGCCTTTATTGAAGTAATTAAGGTTAAATGAGGTCATAAGGGCTGGGCACTGATCCAACATAATTAGTGTCCTTATAAGAAGAGATAATAGAGAGATTGCTTGATCTCTCTCTCTCCACCATGTAGGGACAGCCAAAAGGTGGCTAGCTGGCTGTAAGTCAGGAAGAGTCTGCACCAGAAACTTCTAGCATCCAGAACTATAAGAAAATACATTTGTTTTTTTAAGCTGCCTAGCCTACGGTATTTTGTTATGGCAGCTGAGAAAACTAATACATGGATGTTCTACTCCCCACAGGGACCCTGGCATTTGGGCAAAGCAGACCACAGGCCAGAATCAGTCTTTGTTTATCAAAATAGTAAAAGAGATAAAGTTGGCTTCTCATTATGCAGGTGACTTCCTTTTTGTACCCTTTACCTTGTGGATTACTATTTCCTTCTTTTCTAGAAGAGGATCATTCTGAGGTTCCTGTCCTACAAAGTACCAATCACAAGTGCCGCAAATGTAGTGACAGGGGCAACCAGCTTCTCAGACAGATTGGACTTGGCCTTTCAGCCTTTACTAAGTGAGAAACGCAGACTTTAGTAAAGAAAGATTTTGCAGGAGTTTTTGAGTGGCCTGTGCCATAAAGAAAACCACACACATACACTGAACAGAGACAATGTCTGAAAGGACAGCAGTGCGGACAATACCACACATGGTAAAGCAAGAGCACCCCAAATGGTATTCTGTATCCTTAGCAGTCAATCCTCACTCCTCCGCTAACCCTCTTCTCAGCCCCAAGCAACCACTAATCTTCTTTCTCTATATATAGTAATTTACTGGGTTGGCCAAAAAGTCCATTTAGTTTTTTCCATAAAATAAGACATATTATTCATTTTCACCAATAACATTACTGATTTGGATATTTTGAGTATATCGGCCATCTCCCACTATTGGCTTCTAGTGGGTGGAGGACAGGGGTGCTGCTGAACATCTTCCAATACATAAGACAGCCCCACAGCAAATAATTATTTAGCCAAAATGTCAATAGTACCAAGAAACTTTGCAAATCATTTTTCACACGTTTGATTAGTCACAGAACTTTCTCCATATACTGCACAAATCTTTTTTTTGCCTTTCAGTTGCATTTTTATCTTTCTTGAAATAATAAAGCATAACACACCAAATACGTTGCATATCTCCTTCCATCTTCAATATTAAAATGGCTGCACAAAAATTCACTAATTTTGACAAGTTTTTTTTTTAATGCATGCTGATATGACAGCTGTCACAATGCAATCTAATAAAATTGTTTCAATGAAGCTAAAGGTAACTAAGCACTACTAGAGCCATCATATGGAAAAAACTAAATGAACTTTCTGGCTAACCCAGTACCTATTCTGGACCTTTCCAATAAATGGAATCATACAATATGAGGCTTCTTTCACTTAATATTGTCAAGGGTCACCCATGTTGTAGCATTTATCAGTCCTTTGTTCCTTTTTATGGCCAAGTAATATTCTATATAGCTATACCACATTTTGTTTATCCTTTCTTCAGTTTATACATTCTTCAGTTATCCATTCATAGACATTTGGCTTGTTTCTACTTTTTAGCTATTATGAATGATGTGCTATGAATATTTGTGTACAAGTTTTTGTGTAGACAATGTTTTCATTCTTTTGGGCATATACCTAAGAGTAGAACTTCTGAGTCTATGGTAACTCTTTGTATTAACAATTGAGGAACTGCCAAATCATTTTCCAAAGGAGCTGCACCACTTTACAATCCCACCAGCAATGTATGAGAGTTCTAACCTCTCCATATCCTTGCCAACACTTGTTACTGTCTTTTTGATTATCACTCTGTTAGTCGGTGTGAAGTGGTATCTCACTGAGGTTTGGTATCAGATATATGATCTGCAAATACTGTCTCCCATTCTGTGGGTTTTCTTTTCACTTTCTTGATGGTAGCATTTGTGGCACAAGATTTTTTAACTTGACCTACTTTTGCTTTGTTACTTTGTGCCTTTGGTGTCTAAGAGTCATTGCCTAACCCGGGGTTGTGACTATAAAATAAAACAATGATTGTACATGTTAAATGGGTTAATTATAATATGAATAAAATTTAAAACAAAAAGATTAACATTAAGGTCTCTGCCTCCAACAGTTCTTGAGAAAGCTGCCTTCCTCAGCAATCAAATCCGTTAGAACTCATAGGTACCAGGGCGTTTCACTTACCAAGATAACTTTCCTAGAGCTTGCATATGTTAGCAATGCTGGCAGCAGGAGGGAAAGCAGCTCATAGCAGAGAGTTTAAGGAGCTAGCTGCTGGAGAAGCCTCTGTGGTGCAGTGCCACGAGAGGTGGCAGAGACGTGGGTGAGACTGGCAGCGGAAGCCACATGTGCAGGGAGGACCAACCCTGCCTGGAGAGAAGAAAAGTTCAACTTCTGGTCGTATGCATGGTGTCACTAGATTAAAAAGGTCTGCATCTGGCAAGTGATGTCAACTTTAGGCTGCTGAACAAAGAACTCCTTGGAATCACACGTTGCAGGTAGATCGATGGAGGAGAAGGACGGTTTCCTTATTTTTAACACCCTTGACCATGGTTTTTAAAGAAATGGCTGGAACTGTCCACATTACTCAGGGAGAGCCATCCCCCCAGGACTATGAAGAGGGTTTAAGGAAATAAGGTCTAAGGAAAGGGAAAGGAGTCTGGAGGTAGAACTTGGTGGAGAAAGGGAATATAATTTCTAACCAAACTTCCAGCTTTCCTAAAGTTGGAACTAAATGTTCCATAAGAGCAAGAATCAAATTTAGTTTGCTCACCAATATATTCCCAGACCTTCAGCAAAATTCTGGGCACACTGAGATTTTAAAAACTGAATGAATAAATAAAATCTAAGGTTTCTGTCCAGTCTCACCATAAGCAAGGAGGTCCATGATCTCCAGCTAGTCTCCAAAAGTGTGAAAATAACAGTAAAAGTGTTTTATCCCCACCCTGTGAGTAAAGGTAGCTCAGACAGGAACAGTTGTCCTCCAAAGAAGGAACAAAAGTTGTTACTAAAGACAGTAAAGCTTTCTCATCTTCTCAAGTCATACCAGGAGGCCAGAGAAAAGCTTTCAGGCATTTCCTATTAAGGTAATCTAACATGTTCCAAAAAGTAAGCCTAAATTTTTGTTTGTTTATTTGGGGGTGAGGTGGGAGAGCAGTGGGGGAGTGTGTTACACTCTGGTACTTGTCTCTTAGAGCTACTGAATTAGACAGTCCCAAAGTGGAAAGTGAAAAGAAAAAGACAAAGGCATAGTCAAGGGAAATTGTGAAAGCCAGCTACAGTGAGGGATGGCTCTGCATCCAAAGCACCTGCAAGGGCAAGTATCTGGGCCACCCTCCAAGCAACTGTCAACTTCTGACTGCTGAAGACAGGGGTCACTTAAACTGAAGCAAAATGAAGTGGACAGATGGAACAGCAAGGCTGAGCTGGGGATTTCTTGGTCCATTTTTAACTTATTCTCTCTGACTCATGACTCTGCAAAGCAGCCTTCTTTTCCCTAGTGCTGGGTGGATGATGGCTAAGACACAGAGTTAATGCCCAACTTACCCAAGAAATGTATGGAAATGTTACCTGAACAATGTAGGCAATGTTGCTTAAGAGAAAATGTGAATTCTTCTTCATATCCAATGTGAATCTAAAGCAAATTCTCCAAAGGTGCAATTTCTCACAATACTAGCTATCTCCCACAGACAGGGTAGAGGGGCATCTAAGGGTCTTTTTATGAAGCAATAAGTAAATAATAGTTTCATCTAGGAGCCCAGAGCCCAGGTGACGGTTTCCTGACTGAGCTATTTGAAGGAAGCAAGCTGTCTCTGAAAGCTGCTCTGTAAATCCTTCAGGCCGGCTCTGGCTGAGTAGCTCGGTTGGTTAGTGCGTAGTCCCAATGTATTATGGTTGCGGTTTCAATTCCCACGTAGTCCCAATGTATTAAGGTTGCGGTTTCAATTCCCACCAGGGCACACATAAGAACCAAAGAATGCATAAATAAGTGGAACAACAAATTTGTTTCTTTCTCTCTGTCACTTCCTCTCTCAAATTAATAAATTAAAAAATACTTTAAAAATCCTTCAGGCAGAAAGGAGGAAACCAGGTGAAATTTGTTTACAGAAGTTTCTGGAGCTCTTATTACAAGGGAGGAGACATAACTGGTACACTCAACACGGTGCATATTGGAAAGACTCTTAAAGTTTCACCCTGAAATTATTCCTATAAGGCTACCAGATTTACAATAAAGAGATTGTAGGTTAACATCTGAAGTCTGATAAAAAATAAATCTGGATCTCAAGACTCAAACTCATAAGAGTGATAGCCTGTATTTTTAAATACTTACTAAACATGTACAACTGGATGTCATACCTTTGTTTACAGGTTTCCTCACATGGAATGCTATTTTTTTCCACCACTAAAAAGCCAACATCTTATTTTTCCTTGAAGACATGGTTAAAATACCATCACTTCCCTGAATAACATGGTGCTCATAATGTAAAAAGCAAAGCTTTAGAGGCAGTAAACCTGAGTTAAAATCTTGATTATTACACTTCTAGACTGTGATCACGGGCAAGAGACCAACCTGAGCACTTCATTGGGTCAATTTCCTTTCCAAAGCTTTCCTCTGTGTTTTCCTATATTTCTACCATCTAATGTGACCTAAAGGGAACCTCCCCCGGCACCACCCGCCTCAAACAGCTTCCCTTTTCCTAGACCCAAAAGAGCAGTCCATAGTCTCAGATATCTGGGGTTAAAGACAAGAAAACCATCGAATTGCCCTGGCTAGTGTGGGTCAGTGGATTGAGTGCTGGCCTGTAAACCAAAGGGTCACCGGTTCGATTCCCGGTTGAGGCACATGCCTGGGTTGCAGGCCAGCTCCCCGGTGAGGGACATACTAGAGGCAACCACACATTGATGTTTCTTTCCCTCTCTTTCTCCCTCCTTTCCCCTCACTCTAAAAAATAAATAAAATATTTTTAAAAAAGAAAAGAAAACCATCACATTCATAATTGTTTCTACCTGGGAAACCTTCAAATATACATGTAAGAGACTGGCTTTCAAGAAGGGGTGAAGGTATCACTAGGTGGTATGTGGCAGTGTTTAAAATGGTTCATTTGAGGTTGAGTTATTTAATTTCAAACTAACATTTCTTTTCATCTTCAGAACTGCCTCACATACTCCCATTTCATGCAGTAATAAGCTTCCTTCGTCATGGAGTCTACGAATCTTCAGCCCATCCAATTCAACAACAAAAAAAGCAATTTCCCTCGATGCCTGTTAACAGCAGTGCATTACAAGCCTCAGAGACTCTGCTAATTAACATTAAACAAAATAAAACCTCAAATAAGAATTACCTTCTAACCTTTTCACTTTGAAACTATCTAGTCAAAACTTCAGTGACTGACCTGTTAGAGTTATTCTTCTAAGTGACCCCCAATGTACCAGGTCTTAACCCTTGCATGCCAATTATCCCCTTCCTTACACTGCTGTTTCTGTAGCCATTCTTCATAGAACACAGAAACAAAAATAGAACCTTACTACAGAAGCCATTTTGACAACCGTCAGGAGGGATGAGGTACTGGCCAGGATATGCAGTTGCTTGCTTTACCCAATGAGTCAACTATGTAAATTGGCCCAATTACTAAAGAGAACTTGATTTATTTGTGAACACAGAATTACTGGTTGAAGCAATAGAACAGAGAATGGATATCACTGATTGCACCACAGTAACCCTCCAATTTTTACCAGGGAGAGTGATTTGAGCTAGCATTTCTCTATTTCTAGGTGAGAAACACATGTCACACCAGGTAAATTATTCACCTTACTGGATGACACTGTCATCCAGACTCTGCACTGGACAAATATGAATGCTCAGAATTCATTAACTGAAGGGAAACAGGAAAGAGTTAATGTAAGTGAGATCTACATGCACACAGCCTGAGGGGCAGTTACCTCATTTTCTGAAGCTGTGTGCATGACTATGCATTTGGCAGTTTGAGCTTTCTACTTTGATGCATGACTTTGTCCAATGTAGGTTTCCACCTCATCACCTGCTGGAAATTGGGCAATTGGTTATAGCTACTTTGCTTGAAAAATGAGCTAATTTCTAGTTACTGTGGCCCCAAACCATAGATTTAAGCCAAGTAAGATGCCATGAGCTCTACACTTTGGCTAAATTATCTTCTCTAGCACTGCCAAAGAGAAGAATGGAATTCCTTCCTGCTTTAGATACCAACCTGACATTTTTTTCACTGTTTACACAATCACGATGAATGTAAATGGAGAAGAATGAACCGCAGGAGTTGAAGGAACCACAAAAGTCAAATGGACCATCTACATTTCCATAAAAGACATTACTTAATCCATTCCCTTTAGAAATGTCTATTTTTTATTAAAGCTTTCTCTAAATAAATGAACAGAGGCTCCAAAAGTTTCCTAAGGATAACAAAACCTACGAGATTAGCCTATGTCCCTGTTCAGATCCCATTACTCTGTGCTTCGGTCTCCCTTACTGTCTCTAGTGGTAGGCCGGAGTTGGTGGCAGAGGTCCTGGGAGTACAGAATGCAAACCTTTGAAAGCCTTTCCAGTTAGTTTGGCCCTGGATTTCCTATCTCCAGAAGCAAGGCCTCTGTAAACTTTCAGAAGTTTCTAGTGAATAGAAAGGAACAAAATGGGCCACGTGATAATGTCTATTAATAGATTTCTTGCTCCACTTCAGGATACAAAAAAATCCTAATACATACTTGGGAGGACTTCTCAGGGAGTAGAGATAAACTCAAAACACCAAGAAGTGATCTAATTTTAATTAATGGTGAACATTTCAATCCCCTGAATGTGACTCAAAAGCTTTTTAAAAACTGGCATGAGCCAAAAACCTGAAATATGTTAACTACATCTCATTCCCATGAGCCCAATTAATCAATTTATTATAAGACCTTTAACTTTGAGTAAGAGGGCAAAAAAAATCAGCAATTGGCTAACTTAGGCTTCTTTTCCTTTCACTTCAAAATTAGAGGGGAATTATTTTAGTGGATCTCATGTTGGGCTAGAGAGACAGAAATTTACTGTGGTTCCCATACTAGTTAGAGAAAAAAGATACACAGATTCCCAAACTAATTAGCAGAGCTGTGCATATACCTCGGTGGTGGTGAGGGAGGAATGGGGATCTCATGTGGGCAGAGGAAAATATTCTCTGTCAATATTCTGAGTGGTCCAGTGCGGGCCATGTGGACACCATGCCAGACAGGAGTGGTCCCGATGCTCATGCACAGGAGAGAGGATGGCAGACATATGGATCACATACCAGTTTTCCAGTACTCCAAGTAAAGAATAAATTAAAAGACATGGAAAGAGGTTTATGCTCCATCCCAGGGGTACCTTTTGGAACTCCTCAGGAAAAGCAATCAGTGAGTCTGCCAAAGTGATTAAGCAAGCAAACATTTACCATAAAGCCCACATCATTTAAGTGAACAGAGATGAATCTTACTACAGTGCACTGTCAGCTCTGAGCCTGCAGGTCTAACCACTGAAAGATACGGCGTTACTCAGCCCTGTCTGCCTGCTCACCCACTGTGACGCAGACCTTCGCCCTTCCTGTCAGCTCTAAAAAAGCAGGCTGCTTTCACCTGCTCTGGCAGTGACTTATGTTGCCTTCAGAGAGGCCCTAGCATCAGTGGTTTCCTATAAGAAGCCTGGGTGTAAATAGTAGGGGGAAGAGAGGTGGTTGGCTGGAGAAAGGGTCCTTCAAAGGTAAAGAGGTATAGGTACGGTAGAAAGCAGGGAAACTGGGTAGCAGTTCAATTAGTAAGATAAGAAAAATTGGATAGGTTAGTGTATCAAGAAATAAATGAAGAATAAATAAGCTGCTCAAAGTATTAAACCATTCTGCTTAGGTGAAGTTGATAGTTATCTCTCTCACTGATTAGGGAAAAACTTAAAACTTCATTGCAATATTCTCTCTCCACAGGGGGCGGAAATACTACTGAGGCAAGTTGCTTTTCCAATGTTAATGGCAGCCTCGATATATCAGCTTATTAATGAGTTAGCTTCAAAGCTAAAAGGTCAGATATTCTCAACAACCTAATCAGTATCTGTTATTAAACAAAATGCACTGTTTGCTAGTGAAATGGTTTTTATCAATTACCCTAAGATTTACAGATGGCACCTGGCACAATGTTTGGCTCTGTTTCTTTCTGAAAATAGTTATGAGAGACAACATGAAAGCCCCAAACTAAAGAAACAGCAGCCTACTAAGTCAGGACCCTCAAAGAGGAAGACTGTAGGAATACCTGTAGAGACAAATTAAAAATCATGTAACATTTTAAAAGCTCATCAAAGACCATGTGTCTCTCACTCAGAGGAATAGATAAGAGCAGGCAGGTAGGTAGGTAAGGCCCCTGTGTTCAAAAACCAATAAATCTCTAACTCACAGAGAGGAGATCCTAAAGACATTGGTAGGAGAAGGACATGACCAGCCAATTACGGAAATGACATGGAATGGGCTTGTGACTGAAATTGATGGAGGCCTCACAGCACAGGCACGTGCAGGCATTCATACATTTGAGCTTCGCTCTAGGCCTGGAACAAGAGCAAAGAGCTGTGGCAGAAAATAGTTTGCAATGATACTTTTGACCACAGCATTTTGTTTGCAACAGGGCCTGCAGTTTCCTTACTTTCAAAGGCAGTGGGAGGTGGAAAAAGGAGGGGAAACTGGCTGACTACTATTCAGACCCAAGCAGGACTTAATGGGAGGATAAATTTGGGGCCCAATTCTCTGACAACACCTCCAGTAATAGCTGGTAAAGCAGGGGGTGAGGGCCAGCTCCAAACATTCATCATAATAATGCAACAAGGTGGAAGTCTTTGGGGGAGAGCCTGTGAGATGCTGGAGTGAAAAATGAAAAGCCTGCGTGGGGGTGAGGCGGCTGGCTCCAGCAGAAGGTCTCCATGGGAGGCCTGGGTATAACTGTTTTATGTTCATGAAGAAGTTGTTAGTGCTTTCTCTCCAGTACACCAGAAAGAGTGGTAAGTTTCTCCCTTCCAGAAAAGGTGACACCACCAAAAGGAGAAATTTAGTCTTAAAGTGACTATGGAACTTTATCCTACATGAACTGTCTGAGAGAGCTTCTATATTTTCTTCTCCTTTGCTCTGCACATTGACCACTTTCTCATGTAGTGAAGGAACATCCCGTCCCCAGAAGGAAGTTCTATGGTTTCTGAAGCTAAGGGTTTGCTAGTACAGCCACTGAGTCTTGACAGTTCAGTCTGTTTGACAAACATCTGAAAAACTACCGTGTGCAGGTACTATGCTAGGAAATGAGGGAAGCAAGTGAAATTTGATCCGAAATAGCAAGGAATATATAGATTAGTGGAAAATGATTACAGGTCATTGTAGCCAAATGACCTGACTATGACAGGTCATTTCATTATGATGCAGTGAGGGCTGGACAAACAAAAAGCAAACAAACGGCCTCAGGAAAGCACAAGGGTGGGGGGCAGGCAGCAGTACTCCACCCAAGCTGAGCGTTTAGGAAAGGCATCCTAAAGGAGATGGTGCTTAAGTAAAGTCTTGAAATACGAGTTAATTTAATTTGGCCAAGAAAGATGAGTATACTCTTGCACACTTTTTTATAGGGATGGAGACTAATAACCAATTTTTACTATATCAGACTACAGAAACCTTACTAGTTAAATTAGGTTCATCCATTCAACAACCAGCCAGCCAAATTTTTCCAGTAAACCTAAGAGAAAAGTTAGTTTCCTTTCCCAGGGTCTTGTTTTAAAGCATTTCCAGCTAGGGAGTGGCAGGGTACCTCTGTGAAAGCCACAGCCTGCTGGGGTTCTGTTTGCTCAGTACTGACTCAAAGATGCTCATGGAGAAAGGATACGGCAGGTTCTGTACCTCCTCTCACCTAAAACTAAATATAAACATAAGGCAGCTATCTAGGCTGAAGGCAGGTCTCGCAGTCTCAGACGGGAGTGAATGGATCTCAGCTGTGCTGTGCCCGCCCTCTGCAGTGTGTCAGTCTCCAGCTGGTGATGCAGCTGCTTCACATAAAGCCATTCTGAAGCCTCAGTCTCTGATCTCCACCACACCACACTGAAGAGAATAAATGGCTCTGCTGTGCAGCTGCCTGTTAATTATAACAGTTTCCTTGGTTCTCTTTTGGCTTATAAGACAATAATGTACATTTGGGAAGGCCCTCAGTAAGAAATACACAAGAGAACCTTTAACCTGGAAAAACACCTTACTGCCAAAAGCAGTAAGGCGTATGAACACCTAAACAGTGGCACGTGAAACAGCATCAGAACACACACTCCTTCAGCAGGGCCCCTGGCTTACATAAATGACAGCAACCCATCACTCAGCCAGTGACAGGTGTTTTTAAGGCATCCTTATAAAATCATCTTTAAAATACAGTAGATCTGCAAGATAAAAATAGCATTAATTATCTTGGCTTGTTACTTTAAAAAGGAGGAAAAACAATGCATAATGTTATCAATGATTCACTTCAAGGTGGCTTTAGTGGCCTCAAAGCCCCATTTCAGATCATGAAAACCTTCGGGCTGTCCTCCTGTTACCCTGGAAGGAATTAGAAGCCAGTGAATTCTACTGTGGCAGGATAAACAATTCAGCTCATCATTGGGTAAGGGGACTCTTTTGATAATTCCAAAGCATACTTCCTGGCTATACTAAATTAATTCAGGAGCTGCCAAGACTGTATTTCCTGTTGTCTATTAAGATCTGAAACAGCCTTTTATAATGGGGCTCCACAGACACATTAGGGAGCACAATGAGAAGGGGAGCTCTACAAGCACTTAGGCATCTCAATATCCACTTCCCGAGCTTAGGCCCTCAGATCAGTTAATGACCCTGGAAGACAATGGTGGCAATTTAAGTTAAGGCCTTGGAAGATGAAACCATTCATTCCAGCCATCCGCTCATTCTTTCACTGTACCAAAGTGCACTGTGCTAGGGGCAGACATTAGAGAAGTAAAAAACACCACCACCAGCAACAACAACAGGGTCTCTGTCCTTAGGAGCTCACCATCTAGTGACAGACATAAATAAATGACCACACCACCATGTGGCAAGTGCTTTGAGAGAGAAATGTATTAAGTCCTGGGGTAATATAGGTAGGGATCATTCTGCTTCAAAGAATCCAGAAAGCGTTCAAGGAAGGTGACATCTGAGCTAGATTTTGAAGCAAAAATGGGATTGTGCTGGGTGAAAAGAGGAATGAGAAGACATTCTAGGTAAAAGTATGTGCGGAGGTTATTTGAGACTCTGTGGCCAACTCTAATTTAGCCAGATCTTAGGGCAGATGGGAGAGCGAGAGTAAATAAGGCTAGATACAAAGGAAGGCTGAGGTAAGGTGTCATATGAAGTTTGATACTCATTTGGGGAACTGGATATTTGGGTCTCTGAGAAGGGCCTATGGGTGGACTGTAACTCTGCTTGTCTTTCTCACTGGTTGTCCTGTTTTCGTCTTTCTAGCTTGAGCTCTGGGAGCCTAGCCAGGGGCAGCGCCCCTTCACCGAGATTCACCACAAACCCTGGACTGAAAGCCTAAGGGGTCTTGCTGGAGAAGCGTTGCTGTAATAATGGCTGGGATGCCTTGGTAACGGCTCCTGCCACTTCAGGCTGTGGCAAGAAGAGCACGGTCCTTCTCTCTGGCTACTATGGATTCTGCTGACACAAAGGATGCCTTCTATCTGGTGGTGGCCCAGACCTGGTGCTGGCCCAGATCCTAAGAACTTGTATCTTTCCCCCAATAGCCAGTGTGAGTGGCTGTCAACTTACTGCAGAAACAAATGCCAAGATATTTGGGGACGCTGAAATAATGTTAGCTTTCACTTTATTTTGTCTTAAACAAGCATTTGGTTTTATCAGAAGGATTCCAATAAAAGATATTAAAGCAAATAAAGTAGAAAAAGAAGAGGTCTGGACATTATCCTATCCCTATCAATGATGGGGAATCACACAAGATTTAAAATCTGGTGATTTTTTTGAATGAAATATTTCAGACATAGAAAAAGATGCAGAAAAGAATATATTGAATGTTTGTATACCCAATATCTAACTTAAGGAAGCATTACAATTGCCTTTCAGACCCCCTACATACTTTTTGATTGCATATGTCTCTCTCTTCGCAGAAGTAGATACTTTCTTAATTTTGGTATTTATCATTCCTAAAACAGCTTTATTCTAAAAAGAATATCAAATAACATACTATTGTTTTTATGTTTTTAAACTTTTGTGCTATTATCTTACATTCTGCAACTTACTTTTTATTCAGTATTATACTTGTGAAATTTGTATTGATTTGTGTAATCCAGCTTCAGTGTTGTATAACATTCCACTGTATAAAAATAAAAATATACCACAGTTTATTTTGTTGAATGTAGGTGGTTTCCCATTTTCTTGGTATTGAAGACAATACTGAATACACGTTCTTATTTACATATCCTTGTGTTCATTTGGGAAAGTGTCTCAAGGAAATATACCTAGGAATTAAATTACTATGTCATAAGGTTTGGGCAACTTGGACTTTGCTAGATATTGTGAAACAGCCTGCAAAATGATGGTACCAACATACACTCTCACCAGCAGTGTAAAGACCGGTGCTCCTGAAATTCAATTCCAGTGACGGAATAAACTGAATAGAGGCTGCTATAGGGGAAAGACTGGAGGAAGCAAGCAGCTGGGAGGCTCTTGTAGGTGAGAGTTCATGAGGCCTTGAGCTAAAATGATGGTTGTACCAAAGGAGAATTATTTACGAGAGAAATAGTTATGAGTTAAAGCTGAAAGAACCTACTGACTGGGTAAAGGAAAGAGAAGGCTCTAAAGCTACTCTGAGATTTTTGCTTCTACTTTATACAACTGATCAGATGATGGTACCATTAATTGAGATAGTAAACACAGGAGGAGATGGTTTTGAAACTGTAGGGTAAGGACAATAGGTACATTCTTTGGAATGTCAAGTTTGAGGTACTCGTGGGACCTCTAGGTAGGGAATGAAGTTCAAGAGGCAAGACCATGTTGGTAGTAAAAAACTGTGACACTTGTTAACCTAGGGAGCAACAAAGAATCAGATATGCAGGCTCAAAACAATGAAGAAAAAATAAAAAGAATAGCACTTTCTATCAGTTAACACTAGAGTCTCTATTCCAGGGAAAAAAAAACAGTTATATGCCCCATAATACAAGGGAGGTACCCTTCCCTTAAACTAACTCTATATCTGACTTCCCACCTGTCAAGACCAAAACCTTCAGCCTAAGATGGAACGAACAGGGATAAAAGAAGACAGCTTGATAACACTAGACCTCAAAGAGCTACCAAGCTGTGCTTTAAATGTTACTATCAAAGGGAGATGACCTGACATCCTGTTTGACAAAGGAAACAAGACTTCACTCCTTTGAGTGTTTTCTACTCAGATATACTCATGCAATTCTGGACTTTGCTGTGCTTTGAACTCCTCGTTCTTCCAGACGTATGGAAAGGTGCCTTTTAAGCAGGAAGGAAATATTTACTGAAAAGTTATGATGAATATTTCTTCATTCTCTGCCTAATTTCAACAAAGTGTGAGCAGAAGCTCAAGAAACAGGTAACAGTTGTGACGCAGCAGTTTCATCCTAGTGGAATACAGGAACAGCTCGGAATCTACTGTGCCAACGAGTCAGGCCTGGTTTCAGCAGTAACTGACCTTGGAAAACCTAGGGTTAAAAACCCCGAGTTATATTCTAATAAAACAATGGGTTGGTCTCTCTATTTTTAGAAAGAAAGTAGAAATATTAGAAAACAGGCTAAATTGCCATACTTCAAACCCTGAGGCAAGTAAGGAGTCAGCTGTCCTTGTCCCCGCCCTACAGTGTGAGGACGGTAATGTGAGTCAACCCATCATGTCCAATCTTCCAGACCTGTTCCACAGACACTTGGCCACATGTGACTGCTGAGCGCGTGACATGTGGTTAGTGCAACTGAGGAGCTAACTTTTTACTTTAACCAGTTTAAACTAAGAAACTAGAGGAGTGTAAAATATTATCCCACAAAATACAACTTAGTTTTGAAAGCCGCATTTTGCTTTGGTCACTGCTTTGTGTACGACAACACGGCTGCTGTGCTGTCGTGCACGTTGGCACGCGTGTTGTTTCCAGACCGCGCACCTCCAGTCTGGCTGGTTTCAAAGGACCAATTCAGTTCAAATGACTTTGTGTGTACGGGTGTAATGTGTTTCTTCAATATTTTATGCAGACAGCATGAGTTACAGCAGGGTTTCTTAACCTCAGCGGTACTGACATTTTAGGCTAGATAATTTGTTGTGAGGGGCTGTCCTGAGCACGGCAAAATGTATGGCGGCATCCCTTGTGTCTACCTACTGGATGCCAGTAGCACTCCTCACCCCATCCCCCAAGTGCTGATGATGGAAACATGCCACATGTCCCTTGGCGGGAGAAACTGCTGACTTACAGTGATACCTACATCAATTAGAATTGGTAATTAGAGTAAAATACTTATTTTAAAATTATGTTTCTAATTTTAAAAAGTAAGTATGAACAGATTTTTAAGTTTAAAATAAAGGTGTACTCCTGACAAAGAACTGAGTAGAGATGCAAATAGTAATACTACGCTGAAACAGTAAAGAAAAAATAAGACTGAAAGAAGGTATGTTGCTAGTTTCATGATGAATGGCAACTGCAGTTTGCTTCAACAAGGCAAAATGAAAAAGCTATTTGTTCTTCAAAAAACTTTTTAAGGTAATAAAGTATACACTATTAAGAAATGTAAGAAAATATAAAGTCAGTAAGTTTCTTCCTAACATTAAAACATAAAAGATGAATCAACAAAATAGGCTGTCTGAAATCAGAATTAAATGTCCAACAAAAAATTTTAACTATTTTTAACAGGATCTGAGCTTGTTTCTTTGGCCACCACACCATATTTTAGATTGCACTATAGTAAAAAAAATTGTTACTTCAATTACGGACATTTTGTCAGAAAATTATAAGGAAAAAAACTAAAAAACATCTTATAAAAAGTGAAAGATCTTTAATTAAATCACCAAACAATTACTTGTAAAATATAAGACATTTCTAATGATATAAAAAATTGTTTCAAAATGTTTTAAATTGCAAGTACTTTTCTTTAGAGTCAGATGATACTGCTCAGTTAATACTTTGGGTACATTTTGTGTCTAAGAACTCTCAAATACACAAAGAAATTTGTCAACTTGCAGCCTAAAAACCTGAATTTGTGGCATAAATATTATAAAATCTTCTACATTTGTCAATGAAAGATTTGACTAGATATTCTGCAAAATTCCAACACATGGATGGTGCTCCAATGATGTTAGGTCAAATCCAGGTTTACTGGTGTTTTAAAACAAGACTGAAGTTTCCTTCTGCTTCACTCTGCTGCATGGTACATATTAAAAATATTTATGCAATATTCTGAAGCAGTCTCTCTAAGTGTCATAGATACAGTTGCTAAAGTAATTTAGTCTATGCCTGCAAGAGCTGTGAACATTGCCCCAACTTCAGTACATTGGAACTGGTTCGATTCCAGGTCAGGACACATGCCTTGGTTGCAGACCAAGCTCCTAGTTGGGGGCGTGCAAGGGGCAACCTACTGGTGTCTCTCACACATGGATGTTTTGCTCTCTCTTGCTAAAAATAAATAAAAGCTTTAAAAAGAACCCCTTTCTCCATTCTTCTCTTTCTAAAAGCAATGGGGAAAAAATGTCCTCAGGTGATGATTAAAAAAAAAAAAAAAAAAAAAAAAAAGCTATGAACATTGCCAGTTCATGGAACAGTTGAGAAAATAGAAGACAATGACAATGAATCAAATCATCCTGAGTCCTTTGCAAATGCTCATTGGTTGAGTTTTAGAAAGGTTTAGAAAAGATTTACTATGCTGTTATTCAACTCAAATCTTGAAATAAAAGGAGTGCTTGACAAATTTCAATGATAAAAAATAATTTTTTATTAATGAGTTAAATTTCAAACTCCAAGAAAAGGCTTATTTTGTGACCTATCTGACAAGGTATTTATGTTAAACTGGAAAATTTTCATAATAATAATAAACATTTTTCTAATGTGAATCAATATGAATATTTTAATTGTAACCGACTGTACTAACCAGATGCAAAAACTACAAGATAAATGTGAAAAATGCTTTGTTGATATTGATAAACTTAGAGTTGCCTTAACAATTCATGCCATACCCTTTTGACTTTGGTGTTAACACAGGAGTTATTAAATTTCCTTAAACTGGACAGAAGTTGCTAGAAATGAATTAGAATTCATTTCACTTTGAAGTAAAATGAATTCTAAAAAAGATGAACCACTTTTATCAATGTGGATGCAAATGTCAAAGGGAAATTATTTTTAGGTACTCGATTCAGTTATGGGAAAACTTTTAAGTATGTTTGGAACAACTTGGGTATATAATTCTATTTTTTCAACTGTAAGTTTTATGAAATCTAAACAGAGATCAAACATTTCCACTGAAAATAAATCCCTAGTATTCTGATAATATTTATCAAGAATAGATGTCGAATTCTGCATCTCCCAAATGACTAATAAACAAAACCCCAAAACAAAGCATCCTTCTACATGTATACATTATATCTGGAAGAATATCCAAAAAGGGAAGTGGGAAAGGGAATTCTTGCTCTAGCAGAAAGGTCAGATAGAAGGAAGAACATCGGCTTTAACCTAAGTCGAGGCCCTAAGACTCTAGTGAGCAAATGTCCTCAACAGACCTGTTTGGCTGAGTGCTTAAAGTAGCCTCCTCCTTCCTAGAGTGACTTCCATGACAATACAGGAGGGAGGGAACAATGCAGAAACTCTCCAGAAGCAAATGATGAGTGGTCATCTCCTGGAGCTCTGCAAAGGAGCTATAATGGGAATATAGCTATCCTGGTCAGATTTTACGTCAGGTACAACATGATGCACCCTGGCCTTCAGATGTCCTTCCAAAGTCTCAAGGGCAGTGGCACTCTACCCTAGGAAGTACTGCTGTGTTGTACTTCTCAGTGCAGGTTGGGAGCTAAGGGCACAGGGTTGGTACACAGGAAATACATAAGTAATTAGTGATTAATTCAGAGTTAGCCAAGATAGACCTATATTTACCAGCTGAATTAAATACTGTATGTCTACTATATATAGTCAGTAAATTTCACCTAAAATACCTTCTGGGTGGAAGGGGTATAAAATTACAGGATTAAGATATGACACACTGCTGACATAAGCCCTTAACTCACAGTGTTTCATTATCACCTATTTACCCAGTCAAAAATTTTAAGTGTCATCTTATAATTTTTCTCCCTAATGAAACTTGTCATTTTTTACAAGGTCATAGAAATTTTACAGAAATACAGAAATAGCTGGGGATTTTAACACCTCATTGACTTCAATGGATAGATCTGCCAGGCAGAAAATTAACAAGGAGACAGCAGCCTTAAACAACACATTAGATCAAATGGACTTAATAGATATCTTCAGAGCATTTCACCCCACAGCAGCAGAATATACATATTTTTCAAGTGCACATGGAACATTTTCTAAGATAGACCACATGTTAGAACACAAAACAAGTCTCAATAAATTTAAGGAGACTGAAATCATTATCAAGCATCTTCGCTGACCACAATGCTATGAAACTAGAAATCAATCACAAAAACAATGAAAAACAGGCAAAGACATGGAAAATAAATAACATGTTATTAAACAATGAATGGGTCAACAATGAGATCAAGGAAGGAATAAAAAGATACCTTGAAAAAAATGAAACTGAGGACACAACAACCCAAAATCTGCGGGACCCTGGGAAAGCAGTCCTAAGAGGGAAATTCACAGCAATACAGACCAATCCCCAAAAAACAAGAAAAAGTTCAAACAGTTCCAGCCAAGAAGGAGGCCTAGGTAGACACACAGTGCCTCCTCACAACCAAAATAAGAACAACAAAAATTTAGAAACAAAAAAACAACCAGTACTGACAGAAAATTGAACTGTATGGAAGTCTGACAACCGAGGAGTTAAAGAAGAAACATTCAGCCAGACTGGTAAGAGGGGTGGAGTTGGGCGGACAGGGTGGAGAGGACCTGGGGCAAAGCTGTGGCTGGCAGACCCAGGTGCATAAGGTGGCAGCAGGAGGACCCAGCAAGGTGGCGGATTGTGGAACAGAACGAGGCCCACAAGGTGACTGGAGGACCGGGCAGTCCCACATTGGCATGCAGGTAAACCAGGTGAAACTGGGGAGTGAGAAAGACCACAGAACCCAGGGTCCCGGCACGGGGAAATAAAGCCTCAAAACAATAATAGAAAACATTAGTGGGGTTCAAGGCAGCAGGAGAAACTCCCAGTCTCACAGGAGAGTTTGCTGGAGAGACCCACAGGATCCTAGAACATACACAAGCCCACCCACATGGGAATCAGCACCAGAAGGGCCCAGTTTGCTTGGGGGAAGCTGCGGAAGTGACTGAAATCCCACAGAGACCAGAGCAAGTGCCATTGTTTCCTGTCAGACCCCTCCCCCACAGACAGCATCACGACCTAGCAACTGGGTTGATCCGCCCTTGTGAACACCTAAGGCTCCACCCCTCACTAAGTAACAGGTGCGTCAAGACAAAAAAAGAATGGCCCCAATGAAAGAACAGATCAAAGCTCCAGAAAAAATACAACTAAGCAATGAAAAGAGAGCCAGCCTATCAGATGCACAGTTCAAAGCACTGGTGATCAGGATGCTCACAGAATTGGCTGATTTTGGTTGTAAATTAAATGAAAAAATGAAGGCTACGCTAAGTGAAATGAAGGAAAACGCACAGGGAACCAATAGAGATGGGAAGGAAACTGGGACTCAAATCAATGGAGTGGACCAGAAGGAAGAAATAAACAACCAAACAGAAAACAAGGAAGAAACAAGAATTCAAAAAAAAAAAAAAAAAAAAATGAAGAGAGGCTTAGGAACCTCCAGGACATCTTTAAACATCCCAACATCCGAATTATAGGGGTGCCAGAAGGGGAAGAGGAAGAGCAATGAGTGGGAAACTTATTTGAACAAATAGTAAAGGAGAACTTCCCCAATCTGGCAAAGGAAATAGACTACCAGGACGTCCAGGAAGCTCAGAGAGTCCCAAAAAAGTTAGACCCAAGGAGGAACACGCCAAGGCACATCATCATTACAGTACCCAAGATTAAAATGAAGCAGAGAATTCTAGAAGCAGCAAGGGATAAGGGGACAGTCACCTACAAAGGAGTCCCCATCAGACCGCCAGCTTATTTCTCAAAAGAGACCTTACAGGCAAGAAGGGGCTGGAAAGAAGTATTCCAAGTCATGAAAGTCAAGGACCTACATCCAAGATTGCTCTACCCAGTGAAGCTGTCATTTAGAATGGAAGGGAAGATAAAGCGCTTCTCAGATAAGGTCAAATTCAAGGAGTTCATCATCACCAAACCCTTATTATATGAAATGTTACAGGGACTTATCTAAGAAAAAGAAGATCAAAAATATGACAGTGAAAAGACAGCAAACTCACAGATATTAACAACCACACCTAAAACAAAAGCAAACTAAGCAAACAGCTAGAACAGGAACAGAACCACGGAAATGGAGATCATATGGAGGGTTAGCAACAGGGGAGTGGGAGGAGGGGGGGGAAGGTACAGAGAATAAGCAGCATAGATGGAGGGTAGAAAATAGACAGGAGGAGGGCAAGAATAGTGTGGGAAATGTAGAAGCTGAAGAACTTATGACACATGGACATGAACTAGAGGGAGGGGATGTGGATGGGAGTTGGTGTGCAGGGTGGAGGGGAATGAAGGGGGGAAATGGGACAACTGTAATAGCATAATCAATAAAATATATTAAAAAATGATACAAAAGATCAATGAATCTAAGAGTTGGTTTTTTGAAAAGATAAACAAGATTGACAAACCTTTAACCAAAACTCATCAAGAAAAAAAGAGAAAGGACCCAAATAAATAAAATCAGAAATGAAAGAGAAGTAACAACTGACACCAAAAAAATATAAAGGACTGTAAGAATATTATGAATAACTATATACCAAAACCAGACAACCTGGATGAAATGGATAAATCCCTAGAAACACATAATCTTTCAAAACTAAGTCAGGAAGCATCAGAGAATCTGAATAGACAGATTACACCTAGTGAAATTGAAGCAGTAATCAAAAAACTCCCAACAAACAAAAGCCTTGGACAAGATGACATCACAGGTGAATTTTACCAAACATTCCAATAAATAAAATCTCTCCTTCTCAAACTATTTCATAAAATTCAAGAGGACAGAAGTCTCCCAAACTCATGTTACAAAACCAGCATTATTCTAATTCCAAAATCAGATAAGACACAACGAATAAAAGAAAATATCCCTGATGAACACAGATGCTAAAATTCTTCACAAAGTATTAGCAAACTGAATATAGCAATGCATCAAAAAGATAATATACCATGATCAAGTGGGAATTATACCAGGAATGCAAGGTTGGTGCAACATTTGAAGATCAATACATGTGATACACCACATACAAAAAATGAAGAATAAAAACCACATGATCATATCAATAGAGGCAGAAAAAGCATTTGATAAAATCCAGCACCCATTTATGATAAAATATCTCAGCAAAGTGGGATTAGAGAGGGAACATACCTAAACATAAAAAGGCCATATATGACAAACTCACTGCCAGCATCATACTGAATGGGCAAAAACTATAAACATCCTCCCTAAAATCAGGAACAAGATAGGGATGTCTGATTTCACCTTTCTTATTCAACATAGAACTGGAAGTCCTAGCCTCAGCAATCAGAGAGGAAGAAGAAATAAAAGGAATCCAAATTGGAAAGGAAGAAGTAAAACTGTCATTATTTGCAGATGAAATGATACTGTACATAGAGAACCCCAAGGATCCACCAAGAACCTATCAGAACCAATAAATAAATTCAGCAAAGTAGCAGGATACAAAATTAATATCTAGAAATCAGTTGCATTTTTATACAACAATAATGAACTAAAATTAAGAAAGGGAAATTAAGGAAACAATCCCATTCACAATTGCTACAAAAAGAATAAAATACCTAGGAATACATTTAACTAAGGATGTAAAAGACTTGTAGTTGGAAAATTATAAGACACTATAAAAAGAAACTGAAGAAGATACAAATAAGTAGAAGCACATACCTTGTTCATGGATAGGAAGAATTAACATCTTAAAATGTCCATACTACCCAAAGCAAGCTATAGATTCAATGCAATTCCTATCAAGATTCCAATGATGTTTTCACAGAACTAGAACAAGTATTTCAAAAATTTATATGGAATCAAAAAAGGCCCCACATATCAACAATGATCCTGAGAAAGATGAACAAAGTTGGAGGAATTGTAGTACTAAATATCAAACTATACTATAAGTCCATAATAATCAAAACAGCATGATACTGGCATAAAAAAAGACACAGAGATCAATGGAACAGATTAGAAAGCCCAGAAATAAACCTACACACACCTTTATAGTCAATCAATATTCAACAGAGGAAGCAAGCATATACAATGGGCCAATGACAGTTTATTCCAGAAATGGTATTGGGAAAATGAGATGCATATATGCAGAAAAATGAAACTAGACCACCTTTTTACACCACACACAAGAATAAATTCAAAATGGATCAAAGACTTAAATGTTAGATCTAAAACCATAAAAATTGTAGAAGAAACCATAGGTAGCAAAATCTTGGACATTGCTCATAGCAATATTTTATGAGATGTATCTCCCCAGGCAAGGGAAACAAAAGAAAAAAATAAACAAATAAGACTACATCAAACTAAAAAGTTTTTGCACAGCAAAGGAAACCATGAACAAAATAAAAAGACAATCCACAGAATGGGAGAATATATTCACCGATACAACTGATAAGGGGTTAATATCCAAAATTTATTAAGAACTTAAACAACTCAACATCAAAAAACCCCAAAACCACCCAATTAAAAAATGGGCACAGGACCTGAATAGACACTTCTCTAAAGACGACATACAGATGGTCAACAAACTTGAAAAAATGCTCAACATCACTAGTCATCAGAGAAATGCAAATTAAAACCACAGTGAGATGTCATCTCACACCTGTCAGAATGGCTGCCATCAATAAACCAACAAACAACAAATCCTGGTGAGGATGTGGAGAAAGGGGAACCCTTCTGCACTGTTGGTGGGAATGAAGACTGGTGCAGCTACTGTGGAAAGCAGTATGGAGATAACTCAAAAAATTAAAAATGGACCTGCCTTTCAATCCAGCTATTCCACTTCTGGGAATATATCCAAAGGAACCCAAAACACTCATTCAAAAGAACATAAGGCCCCTATGTTCACTGCAGCATTATTCACAATCACCAAGATATGGAAGCAGCCCAAGTGTCCACCAGTAGATGAGTGGATAAAACAACTATGGGACATTTACACAATGGAATACTACTTGGTCATAAAAAAGAAGAAAATTTTACCCTTTGCAACAATATAAATGGACCTGGAGAATATTATGCTAAATGAAATAAGCCAGTCAGAGAAAGACGAATATCACACAATTTCACTCATATGTGGAATCTAATGAACAAACTGACCTAACAAGGAAAATGGGGACAGACTCATAGATGGAGAGCTTGATGAGAGCTAGTGGCAGGGAGTGGGGGACATAAAGGGGTAGAGGACTGAGCAAAAAGGAAAAAGGGCTCATGTACATGGACAACAATGTGGTGATTGCTGGGGGGAGGAGTGCATAAGGAGACTAAATGGTAATGAAAAACAAATACAATAAAGTTTAAATCAAAAAAAGAAAACTATAAGCCACCTGATAAAGATGGCTATTTGAGAAAGTTCCATTTCTTATTAATTTAATTCAACCCTGAACAAAATGGTGAGTGTCACTCCAAAAGCAGACTTCATCTAGTATATCTGTGTTATTTGTCATACTAGAAGGAGAAGCGACAGACTTTTGTAAATAGGCATACAAATCAATATGAGGTTTTAACAGATAGAGACTTGTTTGGGAGCCACAGCAGCCCCTTCAGGTCCAGTGCTCAAAATTCATTCAGCTGAAAATACCAAAAGACCCAGACATTTGCTTGGCAAGTCACTTGGGGAACCTGCATCTTGCTAAATGTAATCTGCCCAGTCTGGGTCAGAATGATGACCACACATCTGCTCAGGGTAGTAAGCAGTTAACACACTAAGCCACAGCCACTTGGCTATACTGAATATCACTGCTGCAAGTAGTACAATACCACCATGATATAATTTGCCCCACTGAGATATGTTTAGAGATATTGAATCGACATTGAATGGTTTGGCATTCAGGGAGATGCTTCTGGTTGAACATAAGAAGCAAGCACTATACACAGTTTAGATCACTGGAGACATGGGGGAGAGAGACAAAGAGGCTCAGCAGCTATCAGCACTGGTTTAGCATTGGTTGCTCACCTATCACTGGGTCCCTGACATTGTCCAAATCTGCCTTAGACACCCATAGTGTGACCAAGCTTTTTGTTCCAGTCCAAATACAGAAAGGTACAGAAGGTGTCTCTGAAGTTAGCTCTGGGACACAATTATCCCTAGCACTGTTTAGTGTCATATAACAATTCAACAATGGGAGGGCCTGGACAGAAGAAATATATCTTTAAAACAAAAACTAAGTCTACAGAACCTCAGAAAACTGGATTCAAGTCTAAAATTGGGGAACTGATCCTGTTGTCTATGTCTGATGGATATCAGCAAGGTGTAAGAGCTACTCAACTGTGATTTCCTGCTTAAAATAACCCTCTCATCTGCTGACACCTAAGGGAAACCACCCCCCCACCCTCCCATTTCTGCTTCCACTCAAAACAAAACAAAACAAAACAAACAAACAAACAAACCTTGGAATTTGCAAGCAACATGAAGAAAATCCAAATCCTCCAATTCTAGCTCCTGTTATTCAAAAAGTGGCCACATATAAAGCACGGTAGTGATGGTCAAAAGTTGAATTTCCTGCCCTTCCCTATGAAGACCTAATTTTTTTTCTACTTTTTAAATTAAGGCAAAATTCACATATAGGAAAATTTACCATTTTTAGTGTATATAGTCTACAAGTTTTGAAAAATGCATACAGTCATGTAATCAACACCACAATCAAGATACAGAATACTTCCATCACCTGTAAAGTTCCCTTGTGCCCCTCCTTCCAACTCTAGCCCCTGGCTGATCTGAATTCTGTGCCTACAATTTTGCCATTTCCAGAATGTCATACACATGGAATCATACCCTACGTAGCCTGAGTATGGTCTCTTTCAGACTGCATAATGCAACTAAATTCATCCATGTTGTTGTATCAATACTTTGCTCCTTTTTATTGCTGTGTAGTATTTCATTTTATTGGATACACTAGGGTTTGTTTATTCACTCCTCCATTGAGGGTCATTTGGGTTGTTTCCAGTTTTGACAGAATGTACGGATAAGGCAACTGCAAACATTTGTTTAACCCAAGTTTTCATTTCACTTGGGTAAGTACCTAGGAGTGGACTGCTAAAAGATCTACATTTTAGAATATCTGCCTGGTTCAATCTGTGCTATTTCTATACAACGGTTATGTACTTTCCCAATGGAATAGCTGTGGTGCTATTTCTGTGATGCTTCTCTTCCTAGTCCATCTATATCATTTCTCTGCCCTCCTGGGTAATAAGAAACATCTCCAAATCATTACCACTTACGAACTTCATTAACACTCTGTTTACTTTCAGCCCTAAATCATTAATAAAAATGCTAAATATGCCCAATTTCCTCAGCACCCTGCAGCATCCTAGAAAACAACACTCATTCCCAACCCAGACACACACACTACCCTTTAGTTTACGCTTGATTTACAGCACACATTGGATCAGTAGTTTCTCCTCTATCTTCTTAATCTATTTTCAATTGAGCCAAGAATTTTCAGTATATCACCTTTAATAACCACAGGAAAACCAAACAGAGCTTCTCTCAACTCATTTGCAGTTAGTGCACTTGCTGTATACACAGATACAGACAAGGTCCAATAGAGAATGAACTCAGAAAATCTGAGATATTTCTAACACAAGCCTAAAAGCAAGGCTGGGCTTTGTCCTCCTAGAACAGTGTCCCATTCTAAAAACAGTCTTTGAATAAATGCTGTATTAATTAAACTAGAGAAGAGAAAAAAATGCCAGCATAATTAACATACAAAGGAACAGTATGGCCTAATTAATCACCATGAAGAGCAATCGAATAAAATACTATGCATTTTTATGGAGCAATTTAATCTGGCAAGCAATTAATCACAGAAACACTAAGCAAAACAAATGGATTTCCCTTTAAGGAAGTTACATTTATCATCTGTAATATATCCCAAACTCTAATTTGTTATCCGGACTCAAAATTGTCCAGGAGACAATGAATTGTCAGCCTTAGCAGAACACTGATTTCTGGTGAAAAAGAAGAACATTAAGCCTTTCAAATCAAGTTACAATCCCTTAACAACCAAAGAGCTATAATGGATAAGGGGCAGAGGTACGTGGCAATGGGCATAGAGGTCTTAACCTCAAAAGTTCTAAATCGGGGTCAGTTTAGTCAACTCCATAGATCATTGCTAAATGATTCATGAAAAATAAACACTTAGCATTAGGAGTGACACTTAGCATTATCTGTGACAATTACAGGTCACAGATATTACCAAAACTTCAAAGGGAGGACCCTCCATAACTACAACAGAAGTAAACAGCTTTTGATCTTCAGAAGAAGCAAGAGGGGACACATTTCAACACAGTGAAATTTAACTCAAGAAAATGTATTTCCTTTACTCCTTCCTTCTCTCCTTTCTTCATCTTTAAACAATGACCCACTATCCCTGAGTTCCAATAGCTTTACCAGTGTGAAGAATGTCAACAGGCTGATTTTTAAAATATTTTTATTGATTATGCTATTACAGTTGTCTCAGTTTTTCCCCCTTTGCCCCCCTCCACCCAGTACCCTCCATTCCCTCCAGTAATCTCCCCTGCTTAGTTCCTTTCCAAGGGTCATGCATATAAGTTCTTTGGCCTCTCCATTTTCTATATTGTTCTTAACACACCCCTGCCTATTCTATACCTACAAATTTGTACTTCTTAATTCTTGCACCTTTTCCTCCATTCTCCCCCTTCCCCTCCCAAATGGCAACCCTCAAAATGATCTCCATATCTACGGTTCTGTTCCTGTTCTGCTTGTTTGCTCGGTTTGTGTTTTAGACTCAATTGCTGACATTGTGAATTTATTGCCACTTTAATGTTCATAGTTTTGATCTTCTCTTTCTTAAAAAATCCCTTTAACATTTCATCTAATAATGGCTTGGTGATGATGAACCTTGTCTGGGAAGCACTTTATCTGCCCTTCCATTCTAAATGATAGCTTTGCTGGATGGAGTAATCTAGATTGTAGGTTCTTGCTTTTCATCACTTCGAATATTTCTTGCCAGTCCCTTCTTGACTGCAAAGTTTCTTTTGAGAAATCAGCTGACAGTCTTATGGGAACTCCTTTGTAGGTAACTATCTGCTTTTCTCTTGCTGTTTTAAAGATTCTCTCTTTATTTTTAACCTTTGAGATTTTAATTCTGATGTGTCTTGGTGTGGTCCTCTTTGTGTCCATCTTGTTTGGGACTCTCTGTGTTGCCTAGCCTTTTCCCTCACCAAATTAGGGAAGTTTTTGGAAATTCATTATTTTTTTCAAGTAAGTTTTCAATTTCTTGATCTTTCTCTTCTCTTGGCACCCCTATGATTCAAATGTTGGTACATTTGACATTGTCCCAGAGTCTCCTTACCCTATTCTCGTTTTTGGGGGTTTCTTTTTTCTTCTTGCTGTTCTGATTGATTTTTTTTTCTTCCTTCTCTTACAAATCATTGATTTGATTCTTGCCTTCATCCATTCTGTTGTACCCCTGCAAATTTTCCTGTATTTCACTTAATGTAAACTTTATTTCTGCCATGGTCTTTTTAGGCTGTTGAAATACCCAATGAGTCCCTTAAACATCCTAATAACCAGTGTCTTGAACTCTACATCGGACAGATTGCTTATCTCCATTTTGTTTAGTTCTTTTTCTGGAGTTTTGTTCTGTACCAAGTACAAATTGGTAGTCACAAAATAGTCACAGGGATGTAAAATACAGCATAGAGAACTAGTCAATAATATTGTAATAACTATGTATAGTGCCATACATAGTTGGCAGCTATGTGGAGAATACTTTGTAAAGTATATTATATGATTATCTAACTACTATTATGCTGCACACTTGAAATGAATACAAAATAATACTGGATATAAACTGTAATTTAAAAATAAAATTAAAGAAAAAGAGAAGTGCATAGCTCCATGGAAAAGGAGGGTTATGAGGGAACTTTGGGATGATGAAAATGTTCTATGTCTTAATCTGGGTGATGATTAAATAGGTAAAATGTTGTTCGGTTACATACTTAAGATATCGCACATTTTACCATATATAACAGCTCAATTAAAAAGAAACAAAGATAGGGTTTCAGTGAATTGGTAACATTCTATTTCTTGAGGTGAGTGCTTTACAGGTTCATTTAAAGATCAAGTTTTATTATAAATATACATTAATATATAGCAATATATAGTGCTCTTTAGAATTTATAAAATAGTACATATTTTTTAAATAAGAAATTAGCTCAGATTAAATGTCCAAAAGGAGCAGATTTTTTTTTTTAATTTTTAAAAGATTTAATTTATTTATTTTTGGAGAGAAGGGAAGGTTAGGAGAAAGAGAGGGAGAGAAATATCAATGTGTGGTTGCCTCTCGTGCACCCCCTAATTGTGACCTGGCCTGCAACCTAGGCATGTGCCCTGACTGGGAATTGAACTGGTGACCCTTTGGTTCACAGTCCAGCATTCAATCCACTAAACTCCACCAGCCAGGATTAATCCATCCTATCTAAATCCCATCTAGTAAAATTATCCCATAAGAAAGGAAAGGTACAGACAACACTGTATTCCGCCCCCTTCTGCCCAGAATGAATTCCAACTACAGATGGCTATCCCTGCTGCTTTTTCAGAGTTGTCACCAAGATGAATGCAGAAGAGGAGAGACCAATGAGAACCAACTGTCTCTGGAGCTTCCCTGAGATTGAGAATTTTTATCATATGAAAACAGTGTCAAATGAGAGATAAATTAATGTTCTTTGGTGTACAGGGTAGTGAAAATGCATCAGCACACCCTGTGTTTGACATCCCACTCAAATGTTATTGGTTTTAAAAGAAATTACATAGAAACCTAGCAGAACAAAAAATCTCATTAAACCTCTTACAACAGGAGCCCACTTTGCTAAAGCATGCACAATACCTGGGCTCCAGGGAGAAACGCAAAATCAAGGTAAAATTAATCAAAACCTACATAAAAAAGAACAGCAAAAGACATTTTAAGAAGAAAATCTTTCCTCAGTGTTAGAAATTCCTAAAGTCTGATCACTGAGTGCATAATTCTGCTTATTATCTTCCACTATGTAACACTATATTTATAATTAGGCTGATATCACAGTAAAATGACAGCAAAATGTAGACACAATTCATTTAACAATTAATCTACGGGAGCTAAAAATTCTCACCATGTCATTAATTGCCTGCTTACAGCGCTGCCTCAGTTTTAGTTCCAGATTATCCCGCGCCTTCTTTAAAGCCCAGGGGAAATGAGATGCGCAAGGCAGGCTGGTTTGGGGAGAAAGAGCAGGCAGCAGTGGGCTTCACGCCTTCCTCTCCCAGCGGACCCAGCTCAGAAGAGCCTTCACTATGCCCACCGCGCTTACTCCTGATTAAAAGAGAAAACAGTAAAGAGCATCTTCTTTCCGTAAAGCTCACCCACCTACCCGCACCCCAAATTGCCTTTTTTACTGTCCTTCACCTGTTGGTTCTCTGCAATTTTTCAATATAAGAACTAAGACTTGCTATAATCTTTTCTTTCTTCTTCTTTTTAAAAATATTTCAATTGGTAAACCTCCCTGCAGGGATTTTAGGAGAGTAGGAGGATAGAGAAAATTTGAACCATTCTATGAAGGTTGTCGTCTCTGATTTCTCTATAAAAAGATTTTATTTTTCTAGTCTGGCCCTGGCTGATGATTCTCCACCCACAGTTTTTTTGTCACAAATTTATTCTTTACAAAGAGCTTTCCAGTTGATTCTTTGGGAATTTTTTTCAGTTTTCAAGTCCATTTTATATAATAGCAGCAAGCCAAAACCCAGAAAGGGGAGTGATTATTTCCAAATCATCTACCAAATCAGTAGCAGATGCAGGATTTGATTAAAGCATCGAAACGAAAATTTAGAAAGGAATATTTACCAAAAGTGCTGATGATACAAAGCTACAAAGAAAAACCAATACATAAAATGACATAATCAGGCCTCAAAAAATATCCTAATAAACTAGAATGATGGGTTTCAATGAACAAGCTACATTTAATAAGGATATAGAGTTTCATTTAGATTAGTTTAAAGAAGAAAAATCAACTGGAGACGTTCAGGAGATTCAAAACAGTAATAATGGGTATTTCTGAATGGTGAAAATTTTTTTATCCTCACCTGAGGACATGCCCATTGACTTTAGAGAGAGGGGGAGGGAGGGAGAGAGGGAGGGAGGGATAAAACAACAATGGGAGAGAAACACTGATTGGCTGCCTCTCATACGAACCTATACTGGGACCAAACCCACAACTCAGGCATGTGCCCTGAACGGGAATGGAACCTGTGACCTTCCGCTTTACAGGACAATGCTCCAACCAACTGAGACGCACGAGCCAAGGCCAAATGGTGAAATTTTAGATGGCCTTACTTTACTTTGTTCTTTGTACTTTTCTGTATTGTTTAAAATTTCTGTGACAAGCAAGTAGCATTAAAACAAAATAAATTAGCACAAAGCAAAACATCATTACTAACTAACTAGTTACAGGATGGGAAAGAGCTAGCTGGATAGCAAGTCACTTTAAGCAGATTTCAAAACAAATTTTAAAATTTTACTAGGATCTAAGCTTGTTAGGAAGCAACAATGCAGGAGATCAAGAGCCTATTTGAAGAAATAATGACCAAAAACTTCCCTAACCTGGTGAAGGAAAAAGACACACAAGTCTAGGATGCAGAGAGTCCGAACAAGATGAACCCAAAGAGGCCCACAACAAAATACATCATAATTAAAACAGCAAAGGTTAAAGACAAAGAGAGAATCTTAAAAGCCACAAGAGAAAGACAGTTACCTACAAGAGAATATCAGTAAGCCTGTCAGCAGATTTCTCCACAGAAACATTTTAGGCCAGAAGGGACTGGCATGAATATTCAAAGTGATGAAAAGCAAGGACTGACAACCAAGACTAGTTTATCCAGCAAGGCTATCATTTAAAATTGAAGGACAAATAAAGAGCATCCCAGATAGGAAAAAGCTAAGAAAGTTTCTTATGACTAAACCAATATTACAAGAAATGTTCGAGGGCCTGCAAGAAGGAGGAAGAGATGAATAAGGAGGAGGCAGAGGAGGAAGAAAAGAGGAAAAGGAGTAAGACAATGACAGTGACAACAGGAACACAGATATAAAAGTAAAGTGGCAATAAGTAGATACCTATCAATAACCATGTTCAAAGTAAATGACTTAAATGCTCCAATCAAAAGACACAGGGTAGCCAAATGGATAAGAAAACAAGACCTATATATACATGCCTTCTACAAGAGACCCACTTCAGTACAAAAAATACATATAGGTTAAAAGTAAAGAGATGGGAAAAGATATTCATGCAAATGGAAAGGAACAAATATCTGGAGTATCAATACTTACATGTGACAAAATAGACTCTAAAACAAAAGCTATATATAGTAAGAGACAAAGAAGGACACTACATAATGGTAAAAAGAACAATCCAACAAAAGGATATAACCCTTGTATACATTTACACACCCAACAAAGGAGCACCTAAAAATGTAAAGCAAATCTTGATGGACATAAAGGTAGAGATGGACGGTAATACAGTCATAGTAGGGGATTTTAATATCCACTGACATATATGGATAGGTCTTCCAGACAGAAAATCAACAAGGAAATATTGGCCTTAAATGATCCATTAGACCAGGTGGATTTAATTGACATCTTCACAGCATTTCACCTCAGAGCTGTAGAATATATATTCTTTTCAAGTGCACAAGAACCATTTTCTAGAACAGACCATATATGAGGGTACAAAACAAGTCTCAATAAATTTAAGAAGATTGAAATCATATCAAGCATCTTCTCTGACCACAATGCTATGAATCTGGAATCAATCACAAGAACAAAAAAGTGAAAACACAACAAAGACATGGAGGCTAAGTAATGTGTTACTACACAATGAGTGGATTAACAATGAAATCAATGGAGAAATCAAAAGATACCTGAAACAAATGAAAATGAGAACACAACAATCCAAACTCTATGGGACACAGCATAAGTAGTCCTAACGGAGAAATTCATAGCATTACAGCCCTACGTCAAGAGACAATAAAAATTTCAAATAAACAATCTGACTTTATACTTAACGGAACCTGAGGAAGAACAACAAACAAAGCCCAAACTGAGTAGAAGGCAGGAAATAATAAAGATTAGAACAGAAATAAATAAAAACAATACCAAAGATTAAACCTGGTTGTTTGAAAAGATAAAGAGGATCAACAAACCTTTAACCAGACTCATCAAGAAAAAAAAAAGAGAGGACCCAAATAAATAAAATCAGAAATGAAAGAGAAGTAACAAGAAATGTTACTTCTCCACAGTGGAGTCTCCACTGACTCCACAGAAATACCAGAGATGGCAAGAAAACACCATATGCCAACAAAATGGACAACCTGGGCAAAATGGATACATTTCTAGAAACATGCAAACTTCCAAAACTGAATCAGAAGAAACAAAATACCTGAATAGACTGATTACAACTAATGAAATTGAAGTAGTAATCAAAAAACTCCCAGCAAACAAGAGTCCTGGACCAGATGGCCTTGCAGGCGAATTTTACCAAACATTCAAAGAAAAATTAACACATATCCTTCTCGAACTACTCCAAATATTTCAAGAGGAGGGAAGACTCCCGAGTTCATTTTATATGACCAGCATTATCCTAATTCCACACCAGATAAAGACACTACACAGAAAGAAATTTATAGGCCAATATCCCTGATGAACGTAGATGCCAAAATCCTCAACAAAATATTAGCTAACCAGATCTAGTAATACATTAAAAAGATTATATACCATGATTAAGTGGAAATTATTCCAGGGAAGCAAGGTTGGTACAAAATCTGCAAATCAATAAACATGATACACCACATAAACAAAATGATGAATAAAAACCACATGATCATATAAACAGATGCAGAAAAGCATTTGATAAAATCCATCAATGATAAAACCTCTCAGCAAAGTGGGAATAGAGGGAACATACATCAACATAATAAAGGCCATACATGACAAACATACCGCCAACATTATACTTAATGGGCAAAAACTTTAAAAAAAAATAGCATTTCCCTTAAGATCAGGAACAAGATAGGGATGTCTGCTTTCATCACTCATGTTCAACATAGTACTAGAACTACTAGACATAGCAATCAGAGAAGAAGAAATAAAAGGCATTCAAATTGGAAAGGAATAAGTAAAACTGTCATTATTTATAGATGATATGACATTGTAGATAGAGAACCCTAAAGAATCCACCAAAAAAACTACTAGAACTGATAAAAGAATTCAATAAAGTAGTGGCATGATATAAAATCCAGAAATCAATTGCATTTTTAAAATTTTTATTTATTTATTTTTAGAGAGAAGTAAAGAGAGAAAAAGAGAGAGGGAGAAAAACATCAATGTGTGGTTGCCTCTCACACATCTTCAAGTGGGGATCTGGCCTGCAACCCAAGCATGTGCCCTGACTGGGCATTGAACCAGCGACCCTTTGGTTCGCAGGCTGGTGCTCAATCCACTAAGCCACACCATCCAGAACCAATTGCATTTTTATAAATCAATAATGAACTATCAGAAAGGGAAATCAAGAAAATAACCCCATTCATAATTGCTTCAAAAAGAAGAAAATACCTAAGAATAAATTTCACCAAGGATGTAAAAGACATGTGCTCAGAAAATTATACGACACTGAAGAAATTGGGAACACACAAATAAGTGGAAGCATATACCATGCTGATGGATAGGAAAAATTAACATCACTAAAATGTCCATACTACCCAAAGCAATCTGTAGATTCAATGCAATTCCTATCAAGATACCAATGGTATATTTCACAGAACTAGAAAAATATATTCCAAAAATTTATATGGAACCAAAAAAGACCTGGAATAGCCACAGCAATATTGAGAAAGAAGAACAAAGTGGGAGGAGTCATGCTACCTGATATCAAACTATAATACATGGCCATAGTAATCAAAACAGCATGGTACTGGGCTCTGGCTGGTTGGCTCTTTTAGTTGGAGTGTGGTCCATGCACTCAAAGGTTGTGGGTTCCATCCCTGGTCGGGCCACATGCAGCAGGCAACCAACTGATGTTTCTCTTTCACACTGATGTTTCTCTCTCTCCCTTCCTCTCTCTCTAAAACTCAATACAAACATGTTCTCTGGTGAGGATTTTTTTAAAAAGCACTTAAAAACAGTGTGGTACTGGCACAAAAACAGGAACTTCCGGCCAAGATGGAGGCGTAGGCGGACACACTGTGCCTCCTCTCACAACCAAAATTAAGGACAACAAATATTTAGAAACAAGAAAACAACCAGAACTTACAGAAAACTGAACTGTACAGAAGTCCAGCAACCATTCATCCAGACCGGTAAGAGGGGCGGAGTTGCGGTAGGAAAAAGTGGAGGTGTGGACCCAGGAATGCAAGCAGCAGCAGCTGGCAGTTCCCAGGTGCACAGGCGGTGGCTGGCGGACCCCGGGCACAGCGGGGCAACTGTGCAGACCCAGGGAGGCCACACAAGGTGGCTGGCTGACCAGGTGGTCCCACATTCACGCACACAGACGATCCAGGCAGAGGGGAAGTGGCGGAAGGGACTGAATCCAGGAGAGAGCCGAGCAGGTGCCACTGTTCCCTCTCAGACCCCACCCCCACATACAGCGTCACAACCCAGCGACTGGGCTGCCCCGCACTGGGGAGCGCCTGAGGCTCCACCCCTCAATATGTAATAGCCGAGACCAGACTAATACCAAAACAACAACAACAACAACAACAAAAATACCAAAAATGGCTCAAACCGGAGAAAAAAATGAAAACCCCAGAGTCAATTCCTCTAAGCCGTGAAGAGATAGCCAACCTATCAGATGCACAGTTCAAAGCACTGGTCATCAAAATGCTCACAGAATTGGTTGATTTTGCTCACAAATTAGATGAAAAAATGCAGGCTACAATACGTGAAATGAAGGAAGACGCATGGGGAACCGATAGAGATGGAAGGAAAACTGGGACTCAAATCAATGGAGTGGACCAGAAGGAAGAAACTAACAACCAAACAGAAGACGAGGAAGAAACAAGAATTCAAAAAAATGAGGAGAGGGTTAGGAACCTCCAGGACATCGTTAAATGTCCCAACATCCGAATTAGAGGGGTCCCAGAAGGGAAGAAGAAGGGGAAGAAGAAGAGCAACAAGTAGAAAACTTATTTGAACAAATAATAAAGGAGAACTTCCCCAATCTGGCAAAGGAAATAGACTACCAGGACGTCCAGGAAGCTCAGAGAGTCCCAAAGAAGTTGGACCCAAGGAGGAACATGCCAAGGCACATCATCATTACAGTACCCAAGATTAAAATGAAGCAGAGAATTCTAGAAGCAGCAAGGGATAAGGGGACAGTCACCTACAAGGGAGTCCCCATCAGACTGTCAGCTGATTTCTCAAAAGAGACCTTACAGGCAAGAAGGGGCTGGAAAGAAGTATTTGAAGTCTTGAAAAGCAGGGACCTACATCCAAGATTGCTCTATCCAGCAAAGCTGTCATTTAGAATGGAAGGGAAGATAAAGTGCTTCTCAGATAAGGTCAAGTTCAAGGAGTTCATCATCACCAAGCCCTTATTATATGAAATGTTAAAGGGACTTATCTAAGAAAAAGAAGATCAAAAATATGACAGTGAAAAGACAGCAAACTCACAGCTATTAAGAACCACACTAAAACAAAAGCAAACTAAGCAAACAGCTAGAACAGGAACAGAACCACAGAAATGGAGATCATATGGAGGGTTAGCAACAGGGGAGTGGGAGGAGGAGAGCGGGGAAAGGTACAGAGAATGAGTAGCATAGATAGTGGGTAGAAAATAGACAGGGGGAGGGCAAGAATAGTATGGGAAATGTAGAAGCTGAAGAACTTATGACACATGGACATGAACTGAAGAGGGGGAATATGGGTGGGAGAGGGTGTGCAGGGTGGGGGGGATGATGGGGGAGAAATGGGACAACTGTAATAGCATAATCAATAAAATATATTAAAAAAAACAGTGTGGCACTGGCACAAAAACAGACATATAGATCAATGGAACAAAACAGAGCTCAGAAATAAACCCACACCTTTATAGTCAATTAATATTTAACAAAGGAAGCAAAAACATACAATGGAGTAAAGATAGTTTATTCAATAAATGGTGTTGGGAATATTGGAGAGATACGTGAAAAAAAAAAAAAAAAAGAAACTAGACCACCTTCTAACGCCATACACAAGAATAAACTCAAAATGGATTAAAGACTTAAATGTTAGCCCTGGCTGCTGTGGCTCAGTGGATTGAGCACCGGCCTGCAAACCAAAAGGTTACCAGTTCAATTCCCAGTCAGGGCAGAGGCCTGGGTTTGGGCCTGGTCCCCAATTAGGGGCATGTGAGAGGCAACCAGCGGATGTATCTCTCACATGTTGCTGTTTCTCTCCCTCTCTGTCTTCCTCCCTTCCCCTCTCTAAAAGTAAATAAATAAAAACTTAAAAAAAAAAAAAAAAGACAAATGTTAGACTCAAAACCATAAAAATCCTGGAAGAAAACATAGGCAGTAAAATCTCAGACATTTCTCGTAGCAATATTTTTCTGAAATATCACCTCAGGTAAGGGAAACAAAAGAAAAAATCAACAAATGATACTATAACAAACTGAAAAGTCTTTGTGCAGCAAAGGAAACCATCAACAAAATGAAAAGACAACCCACTGAATTGGAGAACATATTTGCTGATACATCCAATTAAGGGTTAATATCCAAAATTTATAAAGAACTTATAAAACCCAATACTAATAGAACAACAGTCCAATTAAAAAAATGGGCGAAGGACCTGAATTAGACACTTCTCTAAAGAGAACACAGAGGCAGCCCACAGACATGAAAAAATGCTCCATGTCACTAATCATCAGAGAGATGCAAATTAAAACCACAGTGAGATACCACCTCACACCTATGAGAATGGCCATCACCAATAAATCAACAAACAAGGAGTGCTAGCAAGGATGTGGAGCAAAGGGAGCCCTTGTGCACTGGTGGTCCGAATGCAGACTGGTGCAGCCACTGTGGGAAACAGTAGGGAGTTACCTCAAAAAATTAAAAAGGAACCTACCTTATGACCCAGCAATCCCACTTCCTTGAACTTATCTGAAGAAACCCAGAACACTAAGTCAGAAGAATACATGCACCCCTATGTACATTGCAGTGCTATTTACAAGGCCCAGTTCTGGAAGCAGAGTGCCTAAGTGTCCATCAGCAGATAGTGGATAAAACGACTATGGGACATTTATACAATGGAACACTACTCAGTCATAAAATGAAGGAAATCTTACCCTTTGTGACAACATGGCTGGACCCAGATAGAATTATGCTAAGTGAAATAGGCCAGACAGAGAAAGATAACTACCATATGATTTCACTAATCTGTGGAATCTAATGGACAAAATGAACTAACAAGCAAAACAGAGACAGACTCATAGACAGAGAGCAGACAGCTGGGGGGCGGGGGAGGTGTCTTGGTTGGTGGAGGTGGAGGGATTGAGCAGAAAAATAAAAAGAAAAAATGCACTGACACAAACAATAGTGTGGTGATTGCCAGGGGGAGGGGGATAAGGGGAGGTGGAGGGGGTGGAAGAGGGTATAGAAGGGATAAATGGTGATGGAAGGAGACTTGACTGGAGGGGTGAACACACAACAGTATAAAGGTGATATGTTGTGGATTTGTGCACCTGAAACCTATATAATTTTGTTAACCAGTGTCACCCCAATAAATTCAATAATAAAACTTAGGTTGCAAAATAAACACATCCTGGGTGTTAATAGTCCCCCTATGGCATACCCTAACACCATACTTAAGGAATGAAATTAAGAAGTTAAAATATGTCTAAATACAATCACAAGAGCCAGAGATTCTGAACCTATGTCATATGAAGAACAACTGAGGGAAGAAAGGATGTTCTGCCTATCCAAGGGCAATCACATTATCTGCTGACTCATCCCATTAGCAGGTAAACAGTCTACTGCTCAACATGGTTAGAATACCTAAATTATGTGACCAGCGATCTGGCCCAACTTTTGGGAAAGATCGAGAGGGAAAATAAGGGATAAGATGAAGAACTGCCCACAGTTTAAAAAGACTACTTTATAAAGTGCCCTGGATACAAGATGCAAAATGGAAAGGAATTAAGGACCTTAACTATGCCTGTTGACCCTATTTGTAGGTAGGCTTTCTATAAGTTATAACTAGAAACCATTTGCTAAGCCAGGATTAAATGTCTACACTTCCTAGCAAGAGTTCCTTTAAAAAAAAAAATCAATATTTTCTCAGCTGAAAGCAAAGCTTTTTTTCTTACCTTGGGATCAATAATTAGAGAGCAGCACAACCCTTACAGGATTAAGGATAGTTGTACCAGCAAAAGCAGGCCGTCTCCATAGTCAAAGGATAGAAAAAAATGACTGATGGCTGGGAAAGAGCAAAGACCCAGGAACCATAGGCTCTGGCCTGCTGTAAACTCTGGCCCCTTCCCACCACACTAGCCCTATTATATAATGTGTCAAGTGGAAATACCTTCCTTCCTGACCTTCTACAACAGAGCAGCAGTTCTAGATTACCTTGACTGCCCCCTGATTCTCATCTCCTAGCATTCAGAAATAGTTGTAAAGATAAGGATGCAGTGACAGGAATAATAAAGAAATGCTTCTAAAGCCACAGGCTTTTAAAGAAAGAATCCCAAATCTGTCTCACACAAACACACAATACTTCCTATTATTCACTCTCTTTCTCTCTCTTTCTTGGTTTTTGATGCTCACCTAAAGAAACTAGAAATAAACCCTGGCTGGTGTGGCTCAGGGGATTGAATGCTGGCCTGTGAACCAGAGTTGCAGGTTCGATTCCTGGTCAGGGCACATGCCAGGGTTGCTGGTTGGGCCCCCAGTGGGCGGCGTGCAAGGGACAGCCATGCATTGATGTTTCTCTCCCTCTCTTTCTCCCTACCTTCCCCTCTCTAGAAATAAATAAATTAAATCTTTTAAAAAACAACAACTGGAAATAAGATACTAGTTCCTGCTGATTAAAAGATTAGCAAAGCCCTGGCTGGTGTAGCTCAGTGGATTGAGCGCGGGCCTGCGAACCGAAGGATCGCGGTTCGATTCCCAGTCAGGGCACATGCCTGGGTTGCCAGGCCAGTTCCCGGCAGGGGACATACAAGAGGCAACTGCACATTGATGTTTCTCTCCCTCTCTCCTTCCCTTCCCCTCTAAAGATAAATAAATAAAATCTAAAAGAAAAAAAAAAAAGTACTTAAAAAAAATAAAAATTAAAAAAAAAAAAAAAAAAAAAAAAAGATTAGCAGAATGCAAGCCATACATCAGATGGCTCATCTCAGATACCCGTAAAAATGTTAAGCTAAGTTGAAAACCGAAAGTTAATTTACCACACCATAAAATTATAGGCAGGAGATCTAATTAATTACTGATGCAAACCAGAGACCTTTGCTGTGTAAATATATATTTACAGAAACAAAGCATGTTGTGAGACTGTGGACCTACAAAGAGAGGGAAGAATTTGGTCTCCTGCCACATAATAGGGCCATTCATTCACACTCATGGAATCAAGGGCTAGAACATTCTGGAGGAAAATGCCAATCATACATTTCACCTTCAGTGCTCTCAACAATTTCATCCGCACCTGTCTGCTCAGAACAAAACCCTTCCCACTTACCTCAAGGCCCAGGAACTCTTAATTACCTGTCGTCCCCAGGAAATAGCTACTCCATTATCACTGGCTCAGTCACAAAGGCAGTCCCTCCAAGCCACCTCGAAAGGTTTGTTAGTAGTACGATACTTAGGATAATCATTAAGAAAGAGAAAAGTATCAATGGAATTAATAAGCAAAAAGATTGTCTGATTATTTGCCAAAAGAACACTCAAAGTACATCACCAAACATATATAAGATCTCTCCCAACTAATTCCCTATTACAAGGTTCCTCAAGTTGGCTAGTCACATCCATATAGAACCCTAGCTTTTACAAAGGGTGAAGCCCCACACCTCGGAGGCCTCAACTGACACTCGCAGAGCATGCATGCACCTCGAACCCACTAAGGAGATCCTATTTCACAGTCCAGGAGCTTGCTTCGGGACAGTGGGCTGGGCTCACTCACTGCTGACTCCTTTTCTCCTAGGAGTTATACTCCAGAAATAGTCCCTCATCTGAGCCAGTAAAAACAGGCCACAATCAGCAGCCTCTATCCTGCTGGGAGAAAATGAGATGCAAAAGACCAGGCATAGGACAAGAATATCTTCCACAAACCAACACTGACTCCAGATATAAAAGAACATACCTAACAACTCCCTCATCCACTCCACATCAAAGTACTGTGTCCTTCTCTCAAAATTATATACCTTCAAAACAACTGCTCACCAATTTCTCCTGCTACTTTTGTACCTGTACTCTTTCTTTGTTGTAAACTCAACATGTAGGCATCAAGAGCCATGAGCTCTGTCTGATTGCTCACATTCTGAGTTTAGGAAAAGAAATAGCTGCGCAATATTAGCTCACCAAAGAACGGAGCCAGATCTAGAATGCTGTGTTTAATACCTACACATGAGAAGACCTCTCACAAAGGAGATACATGCATTTAAACTCTAAATGTAGACTTTCCCCTGACTATCGTCTAGTCCTAGCTCCAGATATGATGGACAAAAGTAAGATCTTGTTTCTAATGCATCCTCATTCTCTCAGAAAATATACAAAATTCTCCTTTTTAGTGTGTTTTGTTTGTTTTACAGTCTTACTTATGGTTTCTGTTCATTTGTTTTGTTCTTGCTTTTTATTTTTTTCTAGAAAGAAAAAAACAGAACAAAACCAGGGGGATTTATATAACAGTCTCAGGATAGTAGGGGAAAAAGAAAGGCCAGAGGTGTGGAAAGCTAATAAAAAGTGGGTTCCAAATCACCTGGAACATACCCTGGTTTCTCTTCAGACCATACGAATCTTTTTGCCTTTTACCAAATCTCATGGAACAGTCCACAGGGTCATGTCTGGCATCTCATGAGATGACCGGTCACTTTGGCATGGGTGTCTGATCCCTGGTCTCCTGATTTGCCCTTCAGACACCCAAGGTCAGTGAGAGCTGGCCACACCCTGGATATGTGCCAGAGACACACTCAGACTTGACAGAAAGACAAGACAATGAAGCTCCTCGGCTTTGGGCGCAGGTATAACACAACAGTCTTTCTTGCCTAATGGAAGAGCCTGGAAGTGTGAGAGTCACAATGGGACACACTGTGGCATCACAGTGAACTCCAGGCAGCCACTCATTCATGTGCAGACATGGTCTTCACCACCCGAAAGCCGATGATGGCAGCACATTGCAGGAATGTGAGGATGTGGGCAAAGGCATGTGACAGATAATCTTCAGGACTGGATGCTAGGGCCCAAAGACATCCAGAAGGAATGCTGAGAGACTACACAGAATGCCTAGGAAGTAGAAGGTGGCAATGCTCTGCAGAAGCAGTACCGTCTGGAAATTCATGCAGAAATCTTCCAGCAAGTCTGGGTGCATGTAAGCCAGTTAGAGACCTCCACCTCCTGGTGGGAACAGGTGCCACCATGGATATGTAGCCAGGCAGGCTCAGCAAGGGCTGTACATAGCACTGTGAAGGACAAGGTGCCGAGCAGGGCCAAGGCCAGGTTAAGCTCCTGTAGTTTGGGCAGAGTGCTGCCCCAAATATCACAAGAAAAAGAAAACTGAGCAATATTTCTTATGAAAATGAACATAAAAATCATCAGCAAAATACTAGAAATCTGATTCCAGGAACATATAAAAATAATTACATACCAAAACCAAGTGGGATTTAGCCTAGGAATGCAAGGTTGGTTTAATATCAACTAATTTAATACAACTAGAGCAATAGAATAAGAAACAAAAACCACATGATTGTTTCAATAGATGCAGAAAAAGCATCTGACAAAATCCAACACCCTTTCAAGGTAAAAAATTTAAAAACACTCAAAAAAAGTAAGAATAGAAGGGAACTTAGTCTAATAAAAGACATCTACCCAAAACTCCACAGCTAAATGTTTTTAATAAATTAAAATACAAGAAAATCTAGAATCACCTATAACCCCTCCAACCACACAAAAGAACACATGGGTGGGTGTCCTTTCAGTCATCTACACGCATATGCATTTCGGGAACATTCTCTTTCACCACAACGATGGCAAGAACGCAGGCTACTCATTCAAAAATAATAAAGCCAAATGTTCATGGTCAAACATCTCCTCAAAGGGTTGGAAGAGATGGAAAACATAAACTCTGTCCATCCAAACTCTTTTCTCACCAGTGATGCCACAACAGTCTGACAGCCTCAGTTCCAGTGTTGCCCCTGCTGTCAGCTTATAAATAATATAATTTTGTATCTCTTGTCCCTTCTAAGTCCATGAGTGGGGCCAAGGGAAACGAACAAAGTTGGATATGAAAGGGACTTGCTTATCTAGAACAAAGCTCCCTGCACATCATCAGAACTGAGTCTGGTAAAAGCCCCAGACTTGCAGATTCAGGATAATTTTTAAAAAGATAATAATAGTGAATGCTTATACAGCACCGTGTGCCAGGCACTATGCTGTTTTTTCACATATTGTCATTTAATCTTCTCAACAATGACACATGTCCCATTATTTTCCTCACTTTACAGATGTGGAAACTCCAGCAAAGAACGCTAAGTAACTTGTCCAAATTAAGTAGTAGAGCTTAGACTCAAACTCAAACAACCTAACTCCAAAGTCCCTGCTCTGAAGCACAATATTATGCTATCCCTTAAACAAGAAAGGGAATGAGCAAACCAAAAATACTACAAGAAATGGGGGTATGCAGAGAAAGTGTGGAGTCCCCATTTCTAGACCTTATCAGTTAAGTTCCAAATTCAGTCTGATTCAAATTAAGAAATCAGAGGTGTGGTTATCTCAGAAAAGCAAAGTGGCTGCTGGGAAAACTGGAGATCTACCTGCAAAAAAAAAAAAAAAAAAGAAGTTGAACCCTTACCTTACACCATATACAAAACTTCACTCAAGGACTTCCGGCCAAGATGGAGGCGTAGGCAGACACACTGTGTCTCCTCTCACAACCAAAATTAAGGACAACAAATATTTAGAAACAAGAAAACAACCAGAACTTATAGAAAATTGAACTGTACGGAAGTCCAACAACCATTCATCCAGACCGGTAAGAGGGGCGGAGTCGCGGCAGGAAAAAGTGGAGGTGTGGACCTAGGAACGCAAGCAGCAGCAGCTGGCAGTTCCCAGGTGCACAGGCAGCAGCTGGCGGTCCCCGGGCCCACAGGCAGCAGCTGGCGGACCCCGGGCACAGGGGGGCAACTGTGCAGACCCAGTGAGGCCGCACAAGGCGGCTGGCTGACTGACTAGGTGGTCTCACATTCGCGCGCACAGACGGTCCAGGCAGAGGGGAAGTGGCGGAAGGGACTGAATCCAGGAGAGAGCGGAGCAGGCACCATTGCTCCCTCTCAGGCCCCACCCCCACATACAGCGTCACAACCCAGCGACTGGGCTGCCCCGCACTGGGGAGCGCCTGAGGCTCCACCCCTCAATATGTAATAGCCGAGACCAGACTAATACCAAAACAACAACAACAACAACAACAAAAATACCAAAAATGGCTCAAACCGGAGAAAAAAATGAAAACCCCAGAGTCAATTCCTCTAAGCCGTGAAGAGATAGCCAACCTATCAGATGCACAGTTCAAAGCACTGGTCATCAAAATGCTCACAGAATTGGTTGATTTTGCTCACAAATTAGATGAAAAAATGCAGGCTACAATACGTGAAATGAAGGAAGACGCATGGGGAACCGATAGAGATGGAAGGAAAACTGGGACTCAAATCAATGGAGTGGACCAGAAGGAAGAAACTAACAACCAAACAGAAGACGAGGAAGAAACAAGAATTCAAAAAAATGAGGAGAGGGTTAGGAACCTCCAGGACATCGTTAAATGTCCCAACATCCGAATTAGAGGGGTCCCAGAAGGGAAGAAGAAGGGGAAGAAGAAGAGCAACAAGTAGAAAACTTATTTGAACAAATAATAAAGGAGAACTTCCCCAATCTGGCAAAGGAAATAGACTACCAGGACGTCCAGGAAGCTCAGAGAGTCCCAAAGAAGTTGGACCCAAGGAGGAACATGCCAAGGCACATCATCATTACAGTACCCAAGATTAAAATGAAGCAGAGAATTCTAGAAGCAGCAAGGGATAAGGGGACAGTCACCTACAAAGGAGTCCCCATCAAACTGTCAGCTGATTTCTCAAAAGAGACCTTACAGGCAAGAAGGGGCTGGAAAGAAATATTTGAAATCTTGAAAAGCAGGGACCTACATCCAAAATTGCTCTATCCAGCAAAGCTGTCATTTAGAATGGAAGGGAAGATAAAGTGCTTCTCAGATAAGGTCAAGTTCAAGGAGTTCATCATCACCAAGCCCTTATTATATGAAATGTTAAAGGGACTTATCTAAGAAAAAGAAGATAAAACTATGACAGTGAAAAGACAACAAACTCATAGCTATTAAGAACCACACCTAAAACAAAAGCAAACTAAGCAAACAGCTAGAACAGGAACAGAACCACAGAAATGGAGATCATATGGAGGGTTAGCAACAGGGGCATGGGAGGAGGAGAGAGGGGGAAAAGGTACAGAGAATGAGTAGCATAGATAATGGGGAAAAAAAAAGGTCATTACTGACAAATCCTAACCTAGGAGATAATCTGAGCCTGTCTGTCACTTTACAACAGACAACTGGACTAGAAGATTATGTTCGTGTACTTCTTGCTACTCAAGAGTTGTCAGCCCAAATGCCTCTGCTCTTGTCATGAATCACTGTGGTCCATATTTACTTTCCACCAGACTAAGCTGCATCCTTCAGCTGAAGTGCCTGGAATCAAACTGCTCTTCCTCTCAACTCATCAGTATCTATTCTGATAAGAAAACTGTGGCTAATTTTGTAGCCCGAATGGGTACTTGGGCAAGGGGATCTGGGGGAATTTTATGTAACAGAGAGCTCACACCCCCTTCCCAACCCTAACTCTGCGGCCATCAACAGTGAGTGTGCTCTCTCTGATTCCTGCCTGAAGACTTTTGTTCCATGACACTCAGAACTCTGTGCACAACCTGCTCCAAAGGGTGTGAAGCTCCATGAACCCCCTTATCTAGAGACTGCTGAGAACTATTCTTGTCCCTTCGCCTACCCAGCAAAGTGCACATTTAAGACTTTCCTCCTCCTCCTCCTCCTCCTCCTTCTTTTTTGGAGGTGGTATTTTTTCCCCAGGGTAAAGAAAAACAGCTACATAAGCACATAAGCAGGAACTGAGAGGGGTGAGAGGAGGGTGGACCACCTTAGCATTGGAACAAAAAGACCACAGAGCAAGCAGGGGGACAAGAGGCAAACACACTAGGTGAATGAACGATTAAAGAGACTGACAAAGAAATGTACTAAAGTCTCATTCTAAACCCCACGCTTGTCACTAACCATAGCAATATCTAAAAAAGTCTTTGAGGAAAAACTAAACTTTAGCTTAACGCATTCAAAATAAGGGGAAAAATTAATATATAAATCACAGAGTTCAAATTTTACCCAACTTAAGGAAATTACCGATCAGGAAAAAACCCTACTTGCAGTGATTCAGCCACTACCTCTGTGAGCAACCAGAGAATAGGGCTGTGAACTTGGCGCTGATAAAATGCTTGTTAAGTGAAAAGTATTAAGGTGTTAACTTGAAGAGCTTCATTAAGGGCTTCAAATTACTTACCATGAAAGTTGTTTGGTTAAATGAAGGTCAAAATCTAGCCTAACATTTTTCTTTTTTTCTTTGACTAATTAGGTTAACAGCCAGCAGACATCTACAGGACTCCACTGGAGGAATCTGCTAAGCGGTGGCAGGAAATACTCAGTGTGGAAGTCTCCAAGCAAAACTTCCCAAATATTTTCTCCTTGCATCCCTGCACCTGGCACCTCACAGTATCCTTCTTTTGTGGACCAGTAGATCTGTGAAGGCAGCTGCAGTAACAATTATACCAAGTGGAATTTCAAAGATAGAGCTATAATATTTTATTTTTCTTGTGGCAAAGCAATGGAACAAGCCTCCTATGGGGAGGGACAAACATAGGGCCCTGTATGGTAATGACATCAGGTGTCCCAACAAAAATAGCAGTTTCTAAGCAGATGCATTTTAAGAATATCTCTGAAGGATCAAACAGGAAGAGAAAGACAAATTGTTTAAATACAAATAACTCTGACAATTAAAGAACTAGCATGACTAAGCCAGGAGAGACAAGTGCAAAGCAAACAGTCTGACACTTGAGCAAATTTAAGACTCCACACATGTGGAAGTACTTTTTTAATATTCACTATCACAATCTAAACCCCCCAAAACAGAAAGGTCTGCAGCTTTTCTGCTGCCTTTCACCTGCTGGTGATACACTACATCAGGCTTGCCATTAGAGGTACTGCATTCCAGGAGATCCCGAAGGCATAACTTGTAGCGGTTGTCAACTGGCAAATCAGTCTCACAGGCCCCCCCCAGCTGTTAGGTATCTGAAAGTTTCCCATGCAATCCAATCCCTTCCCATGACTATCAAAGAACGTACTACAGGAGAGGCAGCTAAGAGTTATTTGCTCTGCCTTAGAAATTCTTTCCAGATGTGGGATCAGCACAAACACCTTTATAAAGAACAGAAGTAAGTGTCACATACCATCGCAATTTTACTGCTAAGCCTTTATACACTCTATCCTTGATGATCAAGTTGATGGCTACTGTTTAAGTATCTCTCAGTATCCCTGGGAGACCCACAGGTCCCATTTTCTGACACAGTCTCCTGTTTTCTAAGTCATCCAAATTTACTAGTGTCATGGATATACAACATGAGCTCTTAGAAGAAAGCAGAAGGCATAAAAAGGCAGCGCTCATTACCGTCGGCTCAGTGGAATACAGACTTCGCAGGCATGCCGTTTTGCCCTCAGCTGAGAAAAATACTAACGCTGCAAAAAGAAAACTCCCTGGACCACCATTACAAACTCCCTAGACCACCAGCATCAAAGTCAAGCAAAGAAAAGCAAAATATCTTTTAAGGCTAAGAGTAACATCTTAACTTTTATAGAAGGGACAAATGAAGACATACTTAGGAAACATTCTAAGGAAGGCTCAAAATGCTAAACCTGAAAAAAGGTATGGCAATTCCTCAAAAAAAAATTAAACACAGAATTACCATGTGATCCCACCAATTCTATTTCTGGGTATACGTCCAAAAGAAGTAAAAGAGGGACTGAACAGATGCCTGCATACCCATGTGCAAATAACTAAAATCACAATGATCAAAATGTGGAAGCAACTCACTTGGGGTTTCATCAATGGATGGATGAATAAATAAAATGTGGCATACACATGCAATGGAATATTATTCAGCCTAAAAAGGAAGGAAATTCTGACACACGCTATAACAGGAATGAACCTGAAAGACAGTAGGCTAAGTGAAATGACCAGTATTTTATAGCTTACTAAGTGCTCTCACATACATTACATCCTATAATTCTCACACCCACTTTCCTAGGAAACAGCTGATATTGTCACAACCTCTATTTTGTAGGTAGTGGAAAGATGTCCAGAGAGGCTAAATAACTTCAAGGTTATATATTGAGACAAAAACAAAAAAATCCACTTTCTCTAACCCAAATTTCCATACTCCTTTCAATACATCATGCTGCGTTTTCTGTTCACCTCCGTGGAACCCACTGATGCAACTCTACAGGAGGCGTTGTGGTACAGAAGAGCGAGCCCTGGATTTGGGAGTTAGAGACCTATGATTAATTCTCAGCTTTGCCACATGACCATTGTGGGACTGAGTTTCCTTGCTGATAAAAAGTATATTTTAAAAAGTTTATAATATAGTCTATTTATAGAGTTTGAGGATTGAAGAAGACAGTAAATAAAAGAGCAGCACAAGGTTTAGAAGTTAAGTGAAAATAAATGTCAGAAAGAAAAGAAGTTAACTTTTACAGTCTTAGCATCACCCATATTTTCCCTTATCTGGCCTTAATGTGTTAAGTGACATTCAAATACATCTTTCCAGGAACCTCTTGAGAAAAATGACTGCATCTTTCACACGTCTGACACATACTCTGAATCTAATTCATTAGCAACAGTGAAGATGATGTAATAATTCTGCAGTAAATTCATCAAAAAAGTCTGAGGAATGAAAATGGGGTACAAGCCTAACAGAGACTAACAAAGAGAAGGAAGAGGTCATGGTTATGGGCATCTGAATTCAGCTCAGTCCTTTCTGGCCTATTCAGAAAAAGGACAGGCCAAGATCTTAAATCAGCTGTTTGATGGTCCTTGAAAAGAGTAAGGACAGCTGCCAGGCCAGAAGCCAGTGAAAGGAAAAGCAACAAAGTAGGAGACAAAGCAAGCATAAAGGAATGTGATCACGGAAACAGGCCCCTGATGAGGAAAAGCTGCCTGGAAAGCCCAAGTAAACATATGAATAAATAAACACAACATAAATTATATCCATATGCTCTTCATACTCAAACCGGAATCTGGTGCTTCTTTCAAATACCCACATTTGTCATACTGCCCTTGGGTCACAAAGGGATATTTGGAATAAGGCAATTTGTAATTTCCAGTTCTTACAGAAAATCACATTTCTCTTAAGGCCTCACTACAATATCTGGTTTATTTGCTAGGTGCAGATATGCATTTATTTGTGAGATTTATAAAACTGTCACTGCTATAAAACGTCTCTGGGGTCAGGTAAGGCAGATCAACCTTCAGTGCGATCTCGTTAGCACGTCTCACCACCGTGCTCCCTCACCCCAGCCCTCCCAACGCACAGTTCACATTTTTTCTTTCATTCCCAGATGTGCCAAACACAATAGTAAATCACTACAGGGACAGAATGTATTTTTTTAAAAAGCAGGAAGATATGGAAACGCACTGACTCCCAGCTCTGTCACACATAAGAATCTATACCAAGTTGTAAATGTACTTCTACTATTACTGGGAATGCTTGGCAAGGCTTACATCTGGAGCTAAATCAAGTTTCTCCATCTGCTGGGTTTGCCTCATCCACTCAAGGTTAATTTTTCAATTGTTTGCAAGAACAATTTAATAACTGTTGAGAAAATGGAAAATGATAGGCACAAAGGGAGCAAGGACTATAAGAAAAGTCAGCTTTAGGTTTCCTAATACTGAAAGCACATTCCCTCCATTTACAAACAGCTCACTCCTATGAATGTGTGGCATTTCCTTAAGACCCTAAAGCAACTCCATGTATGACTCACTTTTATCCAGTACCTACAGCACTCTGTAATTGCCTTGCTGTTTCATATGGAACCTAAAATGACAGCCCTACGAGCTCCATTTGCCTCTGTTTACCACAAATAGAAATAGCCATGTGAAGCAAAACGTCCAAGTTCCAGATTCTCATGAGTCACTCTTTGAACTGAGAACAGCAGACAAAAATTTCAGAGAAAAGCTTTCAGATGGCCTCTATGCAGAAAATACTTTGGCAGTAAAGATGCCTGAAAAGGCCTTGCAACCCTCTCTGATTAAGGAAATTCACAGAACAGCACTGTGAGCTATTTCAATATGACAAAATGAAAGCCTCATGCACTCCTGTTTTTCCTGATCAAATACGACAATTTCTTTCACTCCTACAGACACCATGGCTTAAAATAGTAGTGGGGTTCAACACACTCCACTTAGAAAAGTACAATAAACCTCAGGATGAGCCAATGAACTCTGAAAGAGAGAAAATCTCATTCCTTACCTGATGTTAACCAATGCGTGGGTCACCTTGCTAGCAGCTTCCTTCCACTGGCCTGCATTGGTAGAAAGCCTCAGGACTGGACAGAAGGAAAGAATAAAGATCTGTCAGACCCCTGGTATAAACCACACATAAGAAGAATAAAGACGCATCTCGGAATAGCACCATTAGAATAACCAAACTGAGCCTGTGCCAATCTTCTGTTTAAAACGTCTTCATCCTAGAGCAGTGATGTTCAATCCATGTGCTGCAAGACTTTTTAAAACATGCATTCCCCGAGTGTTGAGTCAGGGGCACTGACCTCTTTTCCCTTAGACTGACAAATAAAAAAATGACAGCAGCCAATACCACAATAACCATCCGGTATGAATGAATCAAACTTATACCTAAATTTTTTGTCAGATCGGCAAAAATTATTTTTTGGTGTGTCACACAATTTGAGTAATTAGTTTATGTGTGTTGTGAGATGAAAAAGGTTGAAAATCACTGTCCTGGAGGAAAATATAAGGATTTATTTTCAACTATTTTCACCAGGAATTTTTTTCACTTTCTATCAAACTCCTCCTCCTCCTCTGCCTTGGGTTCCCCTCCCTCCACACCCACTAAAAGGTTTCCATACTGTTTTTGCATCTGTTTATAATCATACTGGGGCAGTGATATGCAGGTAACCTGGCTTCCACATTTATCATTTCCCTAGAGGCCAGGGCTGATTTAGCAGAATTGCATGGATGAGTTAACTGCCCCCTCCTGCTCCATCTATGTATCTTTCTCCTAAAGGTCAAACAGGACAAATAAGCTTGCCAGATAGAGGATGGTTATGTTTTAATCAAGGACTCACCTGTTTTAGCTCCCCTGATTTACCTGTGTGACCTGCAACATGAATCAACAGGAATATTCTTCCCTTCTCTGACAAAATTCTCTTTTCCACACTTACCCACAGCAGGAGAGATGATAGAAATGTAGAACATTCTCTTTCAGCTTTGAGCTTTAGGACATAGGGACATTATAGTACGTATACCATTTAAAGATTTTATTTATTTATTTATTTTAGAGAGAGAAAGGGAGGGCAAAAGAGAGGGAGAAAAACACCAATGTACAAGAGAAATATAGGTCATTTGTCTCTCATACGTGCCCCAACTGGCCTGCAACCCAGGCATGTGCCCTGACTGGGAATCGATCCAGTAACCTTTCACTTTGCAGGATGATACCCAACCAACTGAGCCACACCAGTCAGGGCATAGTGCCTATACCATTTTAGAAAAGAGACAAACCAGCAGTGCTCCTTGAAAGCACATGGTAGGCATTCTAAGTATATGTTTTTAACAATCGAACGGCTAATAAGAGCTAAATATACAGTGAGTTTACTATGTGCCAAGGCTGGACAAAGTTGCATTATATGCAATATAGCATACAGATCAGAAAACTGACACTCAGAAGACAAGTAACTGATTAAGGTCATTCACACAGCCCTGGCTGGTGTGGCTCAGCAGATTGAGCACCAGCCTGCAAACCAAAGGGTCACCAGTTCGATTACCAGCCAGGGCACATGCCTGGGTTGTGGGCTGGGTCTCCCGTAGGAGACATGTGAGAGGTAACCACACACTGATGTTTCTCTCCCTCTCTTCCTCCCTCCCTTCTCTTCTGTCTAAAAATAAATAAATAGAGTCTTTAAAAAAAAAAAAAGGTCATTCACACAGTTATTAGTAATGGAGGTGGAATTTGAACCTGGAAAGAATGACTCTAGAGCCTCTATTTACAGAGTGAGTAGTTACGAGTATGAATTCTGAAGCCAACTGTCAGGGTCCAAGTCCAGCCCCTGCCACTTAATAGAGAATAATAGCAACACTTATATGAAAGGATTACCATGAAAATTAAGTAAGTTAATATATATAAAGACAAAGATCAGTCAGTACCTGGCACATAGTAAATGCTACATACATATTACCTACTATTAATTTAAACAGACTGCCTCCCAAACAAATGAATGAAGGTACATCAGACTTTCCCTACGGAAGGAAAATGGAGCCTAATTAACATTAAGAAATGTGTAACCAGAGGGTTCCTGCCAAGATGGAGGCGTAGGTAGAAATGCTTCGCTTCCTCGCACAACCAAAAGAAGGATAACAACCATTTTAAAAACAATGAACAACCAGAAGTGCCAGAAAACCAAACCGCATGGAACTCCAACAACCAAGGAGTTAAAGAAACATTCAAACAGACCAGTAGGAGGGAGCGGAGAGGACCAGTGGCAAGGCAGCAGACCACATAGGCCAGGCGGGAATGGCTAAACAGGAAACTAAAGACTCAAAACCTCTAGCTGTAAAATATTGTGGGGATTGCGACGTTGGGAGAAACTCCTAGTTTCACAGGAGAATTCGTTGGAAAGTGAGGCTAAAGCAGAGCGAGCAAGTGGCATTGTTCCCTCTCTGTCACCTCCCCCATAGGCTGTGCCACAATGCAGCAACAACAAGGGATGCCCAACCCTGGCAAATACCCAAGGCTCCGAAACCTTACAACTTAACAGGTGCACCAAGACAAAGAAATATGGCCCAAATGAAAGAATAGATCAAAACTCCAGAAAAAGAGCTAAGTGACGAGGAGGTAGACAACCTATCTGATGCAGAGTTCAAAACACTGGTAGTCAGTATGCTCACAGAATTGATTGAGCTTAGTCACAAAATAAAGGAAGAAATGAAGGCTATACAAAATGAAATATAGGAAAATGTACAGGGAACCAACAGTGAAGGGAAGGAGACCGGGACTCAAAACAACGATTTGGAACAAAAGGAAGACACAAACATCCAACCAGAACAGAATGAAGAAACAAGAATTCAAAAAAAGGAGGAGAGGCTTAGGAACCTCCAGCTCAACTTTGAACGTTCCAACATCTTAATCATAGGGGTACCAGAAGGAGAAGAGCAATACTAAGCAATTGAAAATTTATTTGAAAAAATGAAAGAGAATTTCCCCAATCTGGTGAAGGAAATAGACCTCCAGGGAGGTCAGGAAACCCAGGAAGCCCAGAGAGTCCCAAAGAAATTGGACCAAAAGAGGAACACACCAAGGCACATCATCAGTAAGTTACCCGAGATTAGAGACAAAGGGAGAATCTTAAAAGCAGCATTAGGAAAGGACAGAGTGACCTACAAAGGAGTTCCCACAAGACTATCAGCTGATTTCTCAAAAGAGACCTTACAGGCAAGAAGGGGCTGGAAAGAAGTATTCCAAGTCATGAAAAAAGCAAGGACCTACATCCAAGATTACTCTATCAAGCAAAGCTATCATTTAGAATGGAAGGGCAGATAAAGTTCTTCCCAGACAAGGTCAAGTTAAAGGAGTTCATTATCACCCTGCCCTTATTCTATGAAATGTTAAAGGGACTTATATAAGAAAAAGAAGATCAAAAATATGAACACTAAAACAACAACAAACTCACAGCTATTAACAACCGAACCCGGAAAAAAAAAGAAAAACTAAGCAAACAACTAAAACAGGAACAGAATCACAGAAATGGAGATCACACAGAGGGTTATCAGTGAGGGAGTAAGAGGGGGAGAGAGGCAGAAAAGGTACAGAGAATAAGTAGCATAAATGGGAGGTAGAAAATAGACAGGGGGAGGGCAAGAACAGTATAGGAAATATAGAAGCCAAAGAACTTATATGTACAACCCATGGACATGAACTAAAGAAGGGGAATGTGGGTGGAAGGGGGTGTGCAGGGTGGAAGGGGGTGTGCAGGGCAGAGGGGAATACGGGGGGGAAATGGGACAACTGTAATAGCATAATCAATAAAATATATTTTTTTAAAAAGTAAGTATTCAAAGTCATGAAAGATAAGGACCTACATCCAACATTACTCTATCCAGCAAAGCTTTCATTTAGAATGGAAGGGAAGATAAAGTGCTTTTCAGATAAGTTCAAGTTAAAGGAGTTCATCATCACCAAGCCCCTATTATATGAAATGTTAAAGGGACTTATCTAAGAAAAAGAAGATCAAAACTATGAGCTGTAAAATGAGAACAAACTCACATCACAACTGAACCTAAAAAAACCAACAACAAAAACTAAGCAAACAATAGAACAGGAACAGAATCACAGAAATGGAGGTCACATGGAGAGTTATCAGTGTAGAGGGAGTGGGGAAGAAGGAGAGGAAAGGTACAAGGAATAAGAAGCATAATTGGTAGGCATAAAATAGATGGGGGGAGGTTAAGAATAGTATGGGAAAAGAGAAGCCAAAGAACTTACATGTACAATCCATTGACATGAACTAAGTGGCGGGGTGGGGGGAATGCTGGATGGTGGAAGAGTACAGGGCAAAAGGGGGATAAAGAGGAGAAAGCAATTGGGACAACTATAATAGCATAATCAATAAAATATACTTAAAATAAAATCCTAGCTCCCCCCCCAAAAAGTGTGTAACCAATATGCACAGGAACTTTACATCTGAGTATCGTCACTATTTGCTCCTGACCATTGTTCTTCCAGCAAGAAGAGCAGCAGCAGCAGCTGTATCAGAAGGAGGGTCTATGGCTGTAATATGGAAAGCAAACTCATGTGGTTGCTCCCCATGTTCTAGCAATACCTCATTTTTCTTTTTTATGTTTAGAGAGAGGGGAATGGAGGGAGAAAGAGTGGGAGAGAAACCTCCACATGTGGTTGCCTCTTGCACACCCCTTACTGGGGACCTGACCCACAATCCAGGCATGTGCCCTGACTGGGAATCAAACCAGTGACCCTTTGGTTCTCAGACTGGCACTCAATACACTGAGCCACACCAGCCAGGGTGCAATACTTCATTTTTAAAAATTCATGCAATTTTACGAAAAAGAAGATAGAAGCCTTAATAAAACATGTTATCAGAGTGGTGCTTTTCTAATTTGTAAGCATTAGTGCAGGTAAACTTGGTATATGAGTAGTTTCAAGTTAGAGCTCTACAGGCTGAACTCAGGTTTCACCCAGTGTTGTGCAAATGTATTCAAGTAATGAACAAAATTGCTCCAGCAGGTCAGACATAACTTTCCCAACTCAATTGTGAAAACCACTTAGATATGTTGTGTTTTTCACGTGATCCTCCACAAAATCATAAGTTCTCTGATTCTACTGGTTCGCTGAGTGCCAACCTAAACATTTATGGAATTGAGCTAAATTTTCTATTACCCACCTCAAAGAGGTATTTAACCCTGTCCACGCACTATTTCTCTGTGACATCCTGCCGGTTCGGTGCCTTAGTGAACTGGCACCCAGATGACTCCATCACTGCGTTTCCTCTGGAAATGCCTTAGCTTTTACACTTTTTCTAAGTTAGCAAATTTAAACACAAAATTATTTCAAAATGCCCTAAAAGCCTCAAGCTAATATAATCATTTATGTAGTAAATTATGGTACATAAAAACAACATACTATGCAGCTATTAAAAAGAGCAAAAACAACCTTAATTTCCTTGAAAATAATGGTTAAATAAACTATACCCACACTAAGCAAGACAGAGAGAGAGACTGAGACTCAAAAAATTTAGCCCCAAAACAGAAAAATGTTTTATGATATATATATAGGGGTGGGGCCAAAGTAGGTTTACAGTTGTGAGTATGTGAAACAGAGTTTATTCTTGTAGTATTATTTATTAATTATTTTATCATTTTCCATATGAACAACTACAAACCTACTCTTGCCCCACCTTGTGGTTTTAAAAAACACAAACAGAAGGATAACACGATCGCAGTGATGTACAACTACGCACACACGCAGGCTCTATAAAGAACCAGGACGTACAGAGAACCAGAATACATGATGAAACAAGGAAACATAACAGATTCTCTGAAGAACAGATAAACAGATGCCAGAGATGACAGAGATGTTAAAATTATCAGACTTTTTAAAACAGCTATTATGACTATGCTCCATGAAAAAAGGTAAATACACTTAAATGAACAGAAAGATAAAACTTCTCAGCAGAGAAACTGAAACTAGAAGAACCAATTAAAACATTACATGTAAAATATGTATTATGTAAAATTGAAAATTCACCAGATGGACTTAAGAGCAGAATGGATTGACACAGGAGACCTAAAGACAGAACAAGACAAATGATTAAATACAAAGAACAGGAGAAAAGGAAAGAAAAACAGGGACCTGTGGGACAATATCAAAAAGTCTAACATTTGTGTTACTTTAGTCCAAGAAGAGGAGAAAGACACTGGGGCAGAAAAAAATCTGCAGATTAGAATGGCTGAAAACTTCCAGATTTGGTGAGATTCAAGCTCAGCAAATACCAAACAAGATAAACTAAAAAAAAAAAAAAAAAAAAAAAAAAATCATGCCTAGACATATCAAATCAAACTGCTGAAAGCCAAAGATAAGGAAAAGAAGCTAAAGACAAACAACATATTATAAACAAGATAACAATGATTGAAATGACCACAGAGTTATTTTCAGAAACCATAGAGGCCAGAAAAAGGGGAATAACATCTCTAAAGTACTTAAGAACTATCAACTTATCTGGCTGGTGTGGTTCAGTTGGTTGGAGCATTGTCCCATAGACCAAAAAGATCACAGGTTTGATTACCGGTCAGGGCACATACCCAGGTTGCAGGTTCAATCCCCAGTCAGGGCACATACAAGAAGAAAACCAATCAATCAATCAATCAATCGATCAATCTCTCTCTCTCTCTCTCTCTCTGCAATAAAAAAATGTCCTCAGGTGAGGATAAAAGAAAAAAAAAAGAACTATAAATTCAACAGTCTATATCCAGCAAAAATATCCTTTAGGAATGAAGAAAAACAAAGAGAACCTGTTGCCAGAAGGCCTCCTTTTAGTGAGGCCACGCAAGACGGCTAGGTGACCAGGTGATCCCACATTCACGCACAGATAATCCAGGAGAAGGGGAAGCAGTGGAAGAGACTGGAATCCAAGAGAGAGCAGAGCAAGCGCCATTGTTCCCTCTCTGCCCCCATCCCCACATACAGGGTCACAACCCAGCAACTGGGCTACCCCACCCTGGGGAACACCAAAGGCTCCGCTCCTCACTACGTAACAGCCATGACCAGACCAAAACAAAAACAAAAGCAAAAATGGCTCAAACAGGAGAACATATCAAAGCCCCAGAGCCAATTCATCTAAGCGACCAAGAGATAGCCAACCTATCAGATGCACAGTTCAAAGCCCTGGATGCTCACAGAATTGGTTGATTTTGGTCGCAAATTAGATGAACAAATGAAGGCTAATAAGTAAAATGAAGGAAAATGCACAGGGAAACAATAGTGATGGGAGAAAAACTGGGACTCAAATCAATGGAGTGGACCAGAAGGAAGAAAGAAACAAAAAATCAGAAAAGAAGAAAGAAACAAGAATTCAAGAAAATGAGGAGAGGCTTAGGAACCCCTGGGACATCTTTAAACGTTCCAACATCAGAATTATAGGGGTACCAGGAGGGAAAGAGGAAGAGCAACAAGTGGAAAACTTATTTGAACAAATAATAAAGGAGAACTTCCCCAATCTGGCAAAGGAAATAGACTTCCAGGAAGTCCAGGAAGCTCAGAGAGTCTCAAAGAAGTTGGACCTAAGGAGGAACACACCAAGGCACATCATAATTACATTCCCCAAGATTAAAATGAAGGAGAGAATTCTAGAAGCAGTTAGGCATAAGGGGATAGTCACCTACAAGGGAGTTCCCATCAGACTGTCAGCTGATTTCTCTAAAGAGACCTTCCAGGCAACAAGAAGGGGCTAGAAAGAAGTATTCCAAGTCATGAAAGTCAAGGACCTACATCCAAGATTGCTCTATTCAGCGAAGCTGTCATTTAGAATGGAAGGGAAGATAAAGTGCTTCTCAGATAAGGTCAAGTTGAAGGAGTTCATCATCACCAAACCCTTATTATATGAAATGTTAAAGGGACTTACCTAAGAAAAAGAAGATAAAAAAAAAATGACAATGAAAAGATAGCAAACTCACAGATATTAACAACCACACCTAAAACAAAAGCAAACTAAGCAAACAGCTAGAACAGGAACAGAACCACAGAAATGGAGATCACATGGAGGGTTAGCAAAAGGGGCATGGGAGGAGGAGAGAGGGGAAAAGGTACAGAAAATAAGTAGCACAGACGGAGGGTAGAAAATAAGACAGGAGGAGGGCAAGAATAGTGTGGGAAATGTAGAAGCTAAAGAACTTATGACACATGGACATGAACTAAAGAGGGGGAATGTGGGTGGGAGAGGGTGTGCAGGGTGGAGGGGAATGATGGAGGAGAAATGGGACAACTGTAATAGCATAATCAATAAAATACATTAAAAAAAAAAAGAAGGCCTTCTTTTAAAGAAATGGTGAAAAAAATTCTTAAGATTGAGAGAAATGATACCAGAAATGTTTCTTCGGGAATAAAAAAAGCAACAAGAATGGAAAATATCTAGGTAAATATAATATATATATATATATATATATATATATATATAAAGTTTTTTAGAATATGGATGACTATCACAGCAAATATTATAGCATTATTTGGTGGTGCTTTCACTGAATGTAAATATAATATGTATTACAACTATGATATCAAAGTAAGGGTGGGGCTTGGTAATTAAATAAACCTATACAATAGCAAAGCTTTTATATTTTATTTAAGTGGCACAACACTATCTCTAAGTAGACTTGGAAAGGTATATAAAATGTAATCCTAGACAAATGCCAAAAATATATGAAGAAATATAATAAAAGCCAATTGATAAAATAGAATATTAAAAATATTCAAATTATCCAAAAGGAAGCAGAAAAGGAGGTATAAAAGAACAAAAGAGAAGGGGAGAAAATAGAAAATAAGTGGCAGAACTGAAAAAAAGTGTATCAGGTATTACATCAAATGTATATTGTTTAAACACCAAATAAAAGACAGAGATTGTCAAACAGGATAGCAAACAAGACTCAACTATAATTTCTGTGCAAAATGGCCACTTAAATATAAAGATATAAATAATTTAATAGTAAAAGGATAGGAAAAGATAGACATGTAGACACTAATCAAAAGAAAATCATGGTGGCTATATCAATATCAGACAAAATAGACTTCAGAACAAGGAATATTACTAAGGATAAAGAGGGACACCACACAGTGATAATCAGGTTAATTCCAGGTTAATTCACCTAACAACAGAGCTACAACAGGCATGAACCCAAAAGTGAAAGAACTAAAAGAAGAAATAGACAAACTGACAATTAAGAGTTTCAATAGTCCTCTCTGTTCCTTTAGAATAAGTACAAAAATCTGTGAAAACAGAGAACATTATCAAACAACTTCACCAGACTGAAAGTTACAAAACACTTCACTCCAAGATCAGAATCCAAATGTGTAGGGAACATTTACCAGGATGGACCACATTCTGGCCCATAAAACAAGGTTCAATAAACTTCAAAGGATGGAAATCACACAAAAAATATCCTTGAGCCAAAACAGAATTAAATGAGAAATTATTAGCAGAAAGATATCTATAAAAATCCCCAAATATTGGGAAATTACAAAACATAATTCTAAATAACCCAAAGATCACAGAAGAATTCACAAGGGAAATCAGAAAATAAGTTAAACCTTCTGCATGGCTAAAGAAAACATCAGCAAAATGAAAAGGAAACCAACCGTATGGGAAAATATATTTGCCCATGACACCTTGGACAAGGGTTTGATCTCCAAAATATATAAAGAACTCATATGACTCCACATCAGGAAGACAAACAATCCAATTAAAAAATGGGCAAAGGCCCTGGCTGGTGTGGCTCAGTGGATTGAGTGCCGGCCTGTAAACCAAAGGGTCGCTGGTTTGATTCCCAGTCAGGGCACATGCCTGGGTTGTGGGCCAGGTCCCCAGTGGGGGATGCTTGAGAGGCGAACACACTGATGTTTCTCTCCTTTCCTTTCTCCCTCCTTTCCCCTCTCTAAAAATAAATAAATAAATAAAATCTTTTTTAAATGTATTAAAAAAATGGACAAAGGACCTGAACAGACACTTCTCCAAGGGGGACATACAGAAGGCCCAGAGAAACATGAAAGGATGCTCAGCATCACTAGCCATCAGAGAGATGCAAATTAAAACCACAATGAGATATCACTTCAGACCAGTCAGAATGGCCATCACAAACAAATCAACAAACAACAAGTTCTGGCAAGGATGTGGAGAAAAGGGAACCCTAGTGCACTGTTGGTGGAAACTCAGACTGGTACAGCCACTGTGGAAAACGGTATGGAATTTCCTCAAAAAACTAAAAATGGAAATGCCTTTTGACCCAGTGATTCCACTACTGGGATTATACCCTAAGAATCCTGAAACACGAATCCAAAAAAAATATGCACCCCAATGTTCATAGCAGCACAATTTACAATAGCCAAGTGCTGGAAACAGCCTAAGTGCTCATCAGTAAATGAATGGATCAAAAAACTATGGTACATTTGCACAATGGAATTCTATGCAGCAGAAAGAAAGAAGGAGCTCCTACCTTTCACAACAACATGGATGGAACTACTGAATATTATCCTAAGTGAAATAAGCCAGGCAGTGAAAGCCAAATACCATATGATCTCACCTATAAGTGGAACCTAATCAACAAAACAAACAAGCGAACAAAATAGAACCAGAGACATAGAAGTAAAGAATAAACTGACAGGGACCAAAGGACAAGGACAAAGACAATGCGGGGGGCAGGATTTATGTGAGAGAGGGAGGCTGAGCAGGTGAGGGGAGAGCAATAAGGGGGAAATGGGACAATTAGACAACAATAAAAAATTAAAAAAGAAAAGGAAAATATGTTGAACCTGAATAACAATGAAAACATAACAAATAAAAATTTGGGAGATGCGGACTTCCGGCCAAGATGGAGGCGTAGGCGGACACACTGTGCCTCCTCTCACAACCAAAATTAAGGACAAATATTTAGAAACAAGAAAACAACCAGAACTTACAGAAAATTGAACTGTACGGAAGTCCAACAACCATTCATCCAGACCGGTAAGAGGGGCGGAGTCGCGGCAGGAAAAAGTGGAGGTGCGGACCCGGGAACGCAAGCAGCAGCGGCTGGCAGTTCCCAGGTGCACAGGCGGTGGCTAGCGGTCCCCGGGCCCACAGGCAGCAGCTGGCGGACCCCGGGCACAGGGGGGCAACTGTGCAGACCCAGTGAGGCCACACAGGGCGGCTGGCTGACCAGGTGGTCCCACATTCGCGCGCACGGACAGTCCAGGCAGAGGGGAAGTGGCGGAGGGGACTGAATCCAGGAGAGAGTGGAGCAGGCGCCATTGTTCCCTCTCAGACCCCACCCCCACATACAGCATCACAATCCATCGACTGGGCTGCCCCGCACTGGGGGGCGCCTGAGGCTCCACCCCTCACTACGTAACAGCACACACGAGTGCGCAGATAATCCAGGTGAAGGGGAAGCGGTGGAAGGGACCGGAGTCCAGGAGAGAGCGGAACAAGTGTCATTCTTCCCTCTCGGACCCCGCCCCCACCTATAGCGTCACAACCCAGCAACTGGGCTGCCCCGCCCTGAGGAACACCTAAGGCTCCACCCCTCATATGTAATAGCCACGACCAGACTAAAACCAAAACAAAACAAAACAAAACAAAACAACCCCACCAAAAATGGCTCAAACCGGAGAAAAAATGAAAACCGCAGAGTCAATTCCTCTAAGCAGTGAAGAGATAGCCAACCTATCAGATGCACAGTTCAAAGCACTGGTCATCAGGATGCTTACAGAATTGGTTGATTTTGCTCACAAATTAGATGAAAAAATGCAGGCTACAATCCGTGAAATGAAGGAAGATGCATGGGGAACCGATAGAGATGGAAGGAAAACTGGGACTCAAATCAATGGAGTGGACCAGAAGGAAGAAACTAACAACCAAACAGAAAACAAGGAAGAAACAAGAATTCAAGAAAATGAGGAGAGGCTTAGGAACCTCCAGGACATCGTTAAACGTTCCAAGATCCGAATTATAGGGGTACCAGAAGGGGAAGAAGAAGAGCAGCAAGTGGAAAACTTATTTGAACAAATAATAAAGGAGAACTTCCCCAATCTGGCAAAGGAAATAGACTACCAGGATGTCCAGGAAGCTCAGAGAGTCCCAAAGAAGTTGGACCCAAGGAGGAACACACCAAGGCACATCGGAATTACATTAGCCAAGATTAAAATGAAGCAGAGAATTCTAGAAGCAGCAAGGGATAAGGGGACATTCACCTACAAAGGAGTGAGTTCCCATCAGACTGTCAGCTGATTTCTCAAAAGAGACCTTACAGGCAAGAAGGGGCTGGAAAGAAATATTTGAAATCTTGAAAAGCAGGGACCTACATCCAAAATTGCTCTATCCAGCAAAGCTGTCATTTAGAATGGAAGGGAAGATAAAGTGCTTCTCAGATAAGGTCAAGTTCAAGGAGTTCATCATCACCAAGCCCTTATTATATGAAATGTTAAAGAGACTTATCTAAGAAAAAGAAGATAAAACTATGACAGTGAAAAGACAACAAACTCATAGCTATCAAGAACCACACCTAAAACAAAAGCAAACTAAGCAAACAGCTAGAACAGGAACAGAACCACAGAAATGGAGATCATATGGAGGGTTAGCAACAGGGGCATGGGAGGAGGAGAGAGGGGGAAAAGGTACAGAGAATGAGTAGCATAGATAATGGGAAAAAATAGACAGGGGGAGGGCAAGAATAGTATGGGAAATGTAGAAGCTAGAAAACTTATGACCCATGGACATGAACTAAAGGGGGGAATGTGGGTGGGAGAGGGTGGGTAGGGTGGAGGGGAATGATGGGGGAGAAATGGGACAACTGTAATAGCATAATCAATAAAATATATTTAAAAAAAAAAAAAGAACCATACCTAAAACAAAAGCAAACTAAGCAAACAGAACAGGAACAGAGCCACAGAAATGGAGATCATATGGAGGGTTAGCAACAGGGGTGTGGGAGGAGGGGTGGGGGAAGGTACAGAGAATAAATAGCATAGACGGTGGATAGAAAATAGGGGGAGGGCAAGAATAGTGTGGGAAATGTAGAAGCTAAAGAACTTATGACACATGGACATGAACTAAAGGGGGGAATGTGGGTGGGAGAGGGTGTGTAGGGTGGAGGGGAATGATGGGGGAGAAATGGGACAACTGTAATAGCATAATCAATAAAATATATATATATATAAAAAAATTTGGGAGATGCAACTAAAGTAGTACTTACAGGGAAATTTACAGCACTGAATTTTTTTTAATTTTATTTTAATTGTTGTTCATGTACAGTTTTGTGTCTTTTACTCCCATCCCAGCCCATCCTCAGCCCTCCCCACCTCCCTCCCATTTCCACACCCCCTAGTTTTTGTCCATATGTCCTTTATACTTGTTCCTGTAAACCCTTCCCCTTTCCCCCTGAAATTCCCTCCCCTCTCCCCTCTGATCACTGTCAGCCTGTTCTCTATTTACAGCACTAAATATTTATACTAGAATAAAACTTCAATCTTAAGAAAACAGCAAAAGAAGAGCAAATGAAACTTGAAGCTAGCAATATAGAAAGTAAAGAGCAGAAATCAGTGAAATGAAAACAGAACAACAGAAGAAAAAGAAAATCAGTAAAACTGAAAGCTGGTTCTTTGAAAAACACCAATAAGCTTGATATACATGTAGCCAGACTGACCAAGAAAAAGGGAAGATACAAATTGCCAACATCAGGAAAGAAAGAAAGGGAACCAGTACAGATATTATAAGTGAGTATCACAAATAACCATATGCTCATAACACCCACAACTTAATGAAATAAAACAAATTCCTTGAAAGATAAAAAATTCTACAAGTCATTCCAAAGGAATAGATAACTTTAGTCCTACATCAATTAAAGAAATTGAATTCATAGTTAAAAATCATCCAAGAAAGTAAAGCTGGCTTCACTAACAAGTTCTACTGAACATTTAAGGGAGAAATAATATCACATCTAAATAAATTCTTCCAGAAAATAGAAGATGAGAGAACACTCTTCAACTTATATTATAAGGTAACATTATCTGATGCTAAAGCCAGAAAAGAAAATGACATTGTAAGAAAAGAACACTATAGCCCTGGTCAGTGTGGCTCAGTTGATTGGAGCCCAGTCCCTTAAACCAAAATGTTGCGGGTTCAATTCCCAGTCAGGGCACACCTAGGTTGCACATTCAATCACCAACTGATGTTTCTCTCTCTCTCTCTCCCTTCCCCTCATTTGCAATTATTCATGAGGGATACTGTGCTTCATTTAGTGAAAATTTCACTTTCCTATTTGTCAGGTTAACACTTTAATTCCCTTGGCAGAATTGAGCATTCCCAGATAGTCTCTTATCTTATTGCTATAGCTACAAGGGCTTATCTCATTTGACTGTGTACATAGTCCAGTTAAGCAAGTATGACAGGCTTCTATAAAGTATCTCCCCCTTTCCAACTCTTTCCGTACTGAAAGACACCTTTACTCGTCTATTAATGGGTGCTAAAGCCTGAAGCTATCACAGACATATACATATGGCAAAACTTATCAAAAAGTGTATACTACTTTAAATGAGTACAGCTCATTATATACCAATTATATCTCAATAAAGTTAATAAGTTGGGGATTTTAACAGACAGCTTTACTAAGTGAATTTCTGTTTCTGTGCAATCAATCTACAGCAATCTGGCCTGATCTTTCACACTCCAAGGTTTGACCAGACTCTTTACTCACACTTACAGGGATATACGACCTCTTTCAGAAATATGTAGTTATACGCGCTATGGCCAAAGAGTAAATTTTCAGTGAACCAATCACCAAAAGGTTTGCAAAATTTTTATCTTAATGCCTACTCTCTGTTGTAAGTTATGCTAAAAATACGTAGGTACATTAAAACTCCTTAAAATCCTGTACCTTCTCAAATCACACAATGTTCCTCCTTTGGGATCCAAGCTCTTCTGTTTGCCGCTGTCAGCTCCCACCCACTCTTTCACTCCCATCTAACTGCATTCACCAAATCCACAAGCCTCCCTGTTCTCTCTTGTTTTCTCACAAATATCAAGAAAGGGCTACAGGGCTGCAAACCAGCTTTCTACTGAGACGAATTCTGAGTTCCTAAAGGCAAAAAACTCCACATGTTCCTTCCTTGAGCAAAGAAGACTAAAATATTTTTATGCCAGGAAAGGGCACTAAGCAACTACAGAATCTTTTGTAGTACTTTCTTCTTATACACCAAAAATCACAGCTGATGTGGAGAGAGGAGCACAAAGAAAAGGGGGAGAGGAGCAAAAAGAAAAAACAGCTTACCCATGGAGTACAGGTTGTCAAAACTCTGGTGCATGCGGATAATCTCATAGTAGAGCTCGTCGTAGCTGCTGGGGGTGGGCAGGAAGGTGTCGCCGTATGTGATAAACATATTAAATAGGTTCACAATCTAAAAAAGAAGCAAAAGGTATCATGTTATGAAGACGTGAAAGGCATTATTATTTACATACTGTAGCCAGCTCTCACTGGCTTGTAAGAGCTTATTGTTAAATTTTCAGGAATTTGTGAGCTAGTCGGTAAACAAAGCCATTCTTAAAAAATAATTTATATAAACTTACAATCCAGTAAATTATATTAAAATGAAGGTGATAAATACTAAAATCTTGTTGCTTCCTAATTCCTTTCTATCTTTTAGTATTATCTGCGCTCTTAAAGATTAATTTATACCGCTTCCATCTGGTATGTTGGGAATATCGTACAATGGTGTGTTACTGCTCATCTTTCACCAACTCTGCATTCAGTGACATCATGTTAATAGCTTGGAACTGGCCATGGTGGGTGTAGTTTTACCATGGAAACCAGAGAAAGACATAAATCAGGACTGTTTCCCCCAAAATGTTAAACATTTATGAACACCTGAGAAGATCATAAAATGGCACAGTGCCCTCCTACCACCCCAAATAACCAGTCAGATAAGCAGGCATCTGCACTGTCCCTCAGAAACCAAACGCAGACATGATGGAACCACTGATCTGGCTAGGACACCTCTGGAGACTTTGCGAGGTACCAACATAGGTACTAAAGCAATATAGTAGTCTCTCAACTGGGACCAAGGCTCAGTACTTATACACAGAGATCTGACCTATACCTGCCACTGCCAGACAATATACTCTCATGAAAAGGAAAGAGTCCCAGGTTTGCTAAAGACACAGGAGACAGTGGGAGGCAACAATACGGAGATTCTGATCCGAAAGGAAAGTGAAGGCCTGGTTCCACCTATGGCTTAGTCCCCAGAACCCAGCTCCTGCTTCAAAACAACACATCTCTGCCTTAAAGTATATCTTCAGAAAAAGAAATATTTTTTGGTTACTCACCATAAGGGCTAATGTAAAAATGTTGTGTTTGGCCAAAAGTACAGTCTCATTTGACATAAGGAACTTCAGCAAATTTATCAAGGCTTAAAAAAAAAAAAAAAAAAGATATCAACAAGCTATTCAAAGCATAATCAGTACAGTTAAATGAAAGCAATAAAAATCAACTAGCTCTACAGAAATCTAAATAGTGCTAGAATGAGTGAGTCGCAGCTACTAGGCACTTTTTAAAAGCAGATAAGATAGATATATTTGAAGAAAATACTGACCTTCCCATGCACATGTCTGCTTATCTGCCCATAGGTGGTTTTTAAAAATCTTTTTGCCACTTCTTAAATAGCTAATTTTAATTAAGCTCAGCAATTGGACTATAAAACACATCTTGAGTGTTCTAAATTTATTCCTGAATGGTGATTTCCCCATCAAATTTGCACAATTTACAGGTCAAAATGAGGGTCCCCCTGTCACCCGAGGCTGCTAGCATCTCATGTCACTAAGTTTCAACTATGTACCTATTTCAAACATCATTACTAAGAGGGACATTTTTTAATTCTAACTGGTCACCAGATGTGCCAGCTATATTGTAGAACTTACACCTGGCCTTCAGCTTGGGATGGGAAGACAGCTCATGAAGAAAAAAAAAAAAAAGCCCTTAACTGTGCCCCCTATTCAAAAAGAAAGTGCAGCTCTGCACTGCTGTCCTTTCTCAACCATGACAACATGTACCAAAAAGGTCCTTTTCTGCCTGATAATCCTTAATGAGGACAGAGACTGCCAAAACCCAAGTGATCTCAGTAAAGAGACTGCCGAGTGCCTAGGTTAGCAGAGCAGCTTTAAAGATATTTTGTAAATAAATATTAAGCATAAAAGAAATTATCAATTTCCTTATACTCTTTCACAGAGGACTGTGAAATGAATTCTGCTTCTGGGCCCATCATGACTACTGGTCCTATCTTAGCACCCCTATTTGATAGGAATCTACAAAGAAGGTGTTCATCATATGTAGGACCCATGGACATGAACTAAAGTAGGGGGAATGTGGGTGGGAGGAGGTGTGCAGGGCAGAGGGGAGTAAAGGGAGAAAATGGGACAACTGTAATAGCATAATCAATAAAATATATTTTAAAAAAAAGAAGGTGTTCAGCCCTGGCCAGTGGGGCTCAGTTGGATGGAACATCGTTTCGCAGAACAAAGGGTCACGGGCTCAATTCCTAGTCAGGGCACACACCCAGGTTGTGGGTTTGACTGCTGGTCAGGCACGTATAGCTGGTCAATGTTTCTCTCTCACATCATGTTTCTCTGTTTCTGTCTTTCTCTCTCTCTTTCTCTCTCTATCTCCCTCTCTCTCTCCCCCCACCCCTGCCTCTCTTTCTAAAAGCAATGAAAAAAATGTCCTCAGGTGAGGATTTAAAAAAACTTTCTTAAAAGAAGGGGTTCAGCAGCTGAAAACCATTGGTGGGCCTCCTGTCTTCTCTCCCTCAACCTTCCTCCCTTCCATAGACACAAAAAAAGGCTTGACCTCTCCTTTTCTAAGACCACATCTGCTCCTTTGCCAGCAAAGAAGTCAATTTCCCCATGCAGTTTGAGCTTTGTGTGAAGTTTACTACTCTTAAAGAGACATCGGCTTTGATATGAAACAGCAGGGAATAATGAGTAGGAGTAAGATTCTCTGAACACTTGCTGCGTGCCACACAACACCCCTCACCCTCATCCTCTAAAAGCACAGTTACAGTAAAGAAGCAGCAGGCAAGGAAAAGTACAAGAGCCTGTCTACATTCTGTTTCTAAAGCCTGAACCTTCCCTTCAAACAACAAAAGAGCCTTGCTAGGGATGAAAGGAGGTAGACATCCTCATTTATGAACTCTTCACCCCTGCCCCATCTCGAATTCTTGGAGGTTTCATAATGGAAAAGCAAATGAAAGGCAGCAGGCCCTTTTGATACGGTCTGTGAACAAGTGATCTGCTGGACTGGACCAAAAAGAAAGCTCATGGGAGGCCTTTCTGGATCACACAGCCTGCTTAGCCCCTACCAGGCACTGCGAGAATGAAGGGGACTAGCTTCATATAAAAAGAACTAGCAGAGCCAACACCTCTCTTGTTAATGAAGATCACTGTGCTGAGTTATTTAAGGGCTGCCCGCTCCACTCTCTACCCAGGAGCCAGACAAGCCCTGTTGATGGATAGATCACCTGACAATCACACTATAAACTCACAGGAGAAAAGAAGAAAGGACAGGCAGCACATGTAGCACTCTGCAAAACAATGGGTAGCTTTTACGCAAATATAGCACACACGGCCCAAAGATGCAACCTCAGCAGTGGTTATGTGGTAATTAAGGGACACCGAACCTGGAGAAAAGGCAGTGGAAACAATGATTTATTGCCCCTCTACAGGACTACAGTTAGTCTTGATCTCTGGGATTCAGAGTCAGGGATGACAAAGTGATAAATATTAGGGGAGGAAGACAACAATTCTGGCACAATCCAAGAGGCAACCTGTGTCCCAACTGCAAGAGACATCACATCAGCAGAGGCGAACAGTAGTGAGAAGGAGAGTCTGGCACTGCGCTACTGAAAGGCAGTCCAGGAATACCTGCATCTGCCCTTGATAATTTAGGTCAGACCTCCCTCTCCTCTCCAAAAACAAAAAGCCAAAGTTTTATCACCTGAAAGTAGCCATTCTCTAGCAGGGGTGTCCAAACTTTTGGCATCTCTGGTTGGACATCTTCTGGGCCGCATTAGAAGAAGAAGAATTGTCTTGGGCCATTCTGATTTTGTGATTATGTGACATTGCGACACATAATCACCAAAATATCTCATAACGTTTTAAGTAAATTTACGATTTTGTGTTGGGCCACATCCATAGCCATCCTAGGCCGCACACAGCCTGCAGGCCGCAGGTTGGACACCCCTGCAAGGGAATTTACTAGCTAGCTAAAATGAACAAAGCAACCTTAAAATTGGCTGCCACAAGCCTCTGACATCAGGGACCACATTCCTCTCCAACAGAATATGCCCCAAATATCCCATAAAATAGTATTTTTTTTTCCTTCATCATACCCCTGACTCTGTAGTCATTCTATCAACTGTTCAGTGTTTGATGCATCACTACACACATTGTCTTCTATTCTCTGACCTGAAGGGCCAAAGCTGATTACAGATTTTTTAGAGCCGGAAAGGACCTTAGAGGCCATTTAATCCAATGCCCTTATTTTTGGATAAGAAAACACCCCCGAGCACCCCTCCAACACCCCAACTAGCTAGGGACTAAATTGGAACTAGAAAATGGTCTCCTGTTTAGTGTTTTTTCCTACCATTCCATTAAGGTAAGATTAAACAAATCAAGGTGCCAGATGGAATTAAATGTTAAAAGGAAGGAAACTTGCCTATAAATGGTATGCTTAGACTTGCTGACTCTAGTGTTACCAACACCTCTTTGGACTGTGGTTCATAACTTTCTCTACCTACCGGCTGCTCCAGGTTATTTTTGTGTAATATTTGGTTCCTTCTTTCTCTTAGTCCTCAGCTAGTTAGAGTACAGGTGTTTACTGCCTCTTTCCTACATCTCTCTACTGCTCACTCTCAAAACCTAAAGACTCCCAATAGCTTTTCTCAGCATAAACCATCTCAGCAGGCCCTCTATAGGTGCTCTCATCTCTCTCCTTTAAATCTCACCTCCCGCACACCTCTCTCCATTTGTTTCTGCTTTCTCTCCTAGTATCTTAAACAAACAAACAAACGAACAGACAAACAGGGGTTAAAACGTTCAGCCCCCAAGATGGAGGTGTAGATAGATACACTTCACCTCCTCACACAACCAAAAGAAAGATAACAACCAATTTAAAAACAAAAAACGACCAGGACTGCCAGAAAATCAAACTGTATGGAAGTCTGACAACCAAGGAGTTAAAAAAGAAACATTCATCCAGACCGGTAGGAGGGGTAGAGACAGGCAGCCGGGCAGAAAAGATGTGGGGCAAGGCAGCAGCTGGTGGTCCCACATTCGAGAGCCAATAAACTGGGAGGAACAACTGGGGAGAGAGACAGACCATGCAACCCAGGGTTCCAGTGCAGGGAAAGAAAACCTCAATCATCTGGCTGTAAGAACCTGTGGGGGTTGAGGCAGTGGGAGAAACTTCCAGTTTCACAGGAGAGTCCACTGGAATGGCCAGCAGGGTCCTAGAACATACACCAGCCTACTCACCAGGGAATCAGCACCAGAAGGGCCCAATTAGCTTCTGGGTAGCAGGGGAAGTGACTGAAAGTGGGGCAAGAGCTGAGCAAACAGCATTGTTCCCTCCTGGACCCCTCCCCAACACACAGCACCACAATGCAGTGACAGGTTTGCCCCGGCCTGATGAATACCTAAGGCTCTGCCCCTTACAATGTAACAGGTGTGCTGAGACAAAGAAATATGGCCCAAATGAAAGAACAGATCAAAACTCCAGAAAAGAGCTAAGCAACAAGGAGATAGCCAACCTATCTGATGCAGAGTTCCAAACACTGGTAATCAGTATGCTCACAGAATTGACTGAGTACAGCCACAAAATAAAGGAAGAAGTTAAAACTATACAAAGTAGAATAAAGAAAAACCAACAGTGAAGGGAAGGAGACTGGGACTCAAATCAATGATTTTGCCCAGAAGGAAGAAATAAACATTCAACCAAAACAGAATTAAGAAAAAAGAATTCAAAAAAATGAGAAGAGGCTTAGGAACCTCCAGGACAACTTTAAACTTTCCAATATCCAAATCAGAGGGGTGCCAGAAAGAGAAAAGGAAGAACAAGAAAATGAAAACTTATTTGAACAATAATGAAGGAAAACTTTCCCAATCTGGCAAAGGAAATAGATATACAAGTCCAGGAAGCTCAGAGAATCCCAAACAAGTTGGAGCCAAAGAGGAACACACCAAGACACATCATAATTAAACGACCCAAGATAAGGACAGAATCTTAAAGGCAGCAAGAGGAAAGGAGAGAGTTACCTACAAAGGAGTTCCCATAAGGCTATCAGCTAATTTATCAAAAGAAATCTTACAAGCATGAAGGGGCTAGAAAGAAGTATTTCAAGTCATAAAAAGCAAGGACTTACATCCAAGATTACTCTATCCAGCAAAGCTATCATTTAGAATGGAAGGGCAGATAAAGTGCTTCCCAGACACTGTAAAGTTAAAGGAATTTATCATCACCAAGCCCTTATATGAAATGTTAAAGGGACTTATCTAAGAAAAAGAAGATCAAAACGATGAACAATAAAATGACAACAAACTCACAACTATCAACAACTAAACCTAAAACAAAAAGTAAAACAAACTAAGCAAACAACTAGACAGGAACAGAATCACAGAAATGGGTATCATATGGAGGGTTATCAATGGAGAGGGGAAGGGGGAGAATCAGGGAGAAGGTACAGGGAGTAAGAAACATAATTGGTAGGTACAAAACAAACAGAGGGAAGTTAAGAAAAGTATAGGAAATGGTGAAGCCAAAGAACTTAAATGTATGACCTAAGGACATGAACTAAGGTGGGGGCTAATGCTGGAGGGAAGGGGGATACAGGGCAGAGAGGGATAAAAGAGAGAAAAAATGGGACAACTGTAATAGCATAAGCAATAAAATATACTTTGAAAAATGTAAAAAAAAACAAAACAATTTTCAGCTCCGTGGGCCTCCCAGGAAGAGGAGAAGTGCTGGAGATCGAGTTCAATCGCCAATGGTAAATGATTTAACCAATTATACCTATGTAATAAAGCCTCCATTAAAACCAAACAGGGTTCAGAGAACTTCTGGGTTGGTGAACACATCCACATACAAGGAGGATGATGCACCCTACTCCTTGGAAACTGAAGCTCCTGGGATCTCAACGCTTCAAGACCTTGCCTTATGTACCTCTTCATCTCGCTATTCCTCTGTATCCTTTATAATATTGCTTATAATAAACTGGTAAACATAAAAAGAAAACAGCATATAACTGTCAACTAAAACCTTATTTCCCTCGTTCAGGATTAGTGCCTTCAAAATTATATACTGAACATGGGATGTGATTGGATCTGGACTTTACAGAGAGCCAAGACACATCTTTCTTTATACAAAATCTACACTGAAACAAAAAAGTGGGAATAAACAATAGCCAGGCTCACTGAGAGTTATTATGTTATAGAGCTCTACATAGGGTTTCAGTGCAGGCCAGAAAAGAGAAAAGCCTCATGTCAGGGGCAGGTTCAAGGACAGTTGAGAACTGGCACTAAGGATCTCAGTGCCAACACACAAGCAGAACAAAGCTCATACTGGCTGGCTCCTGGTTCACCACTCTCCACACAAACACATTTTTAGAAAACTGTCCTTGATCCACTTGTCTCCTTTGTGGCATCTGGGCACATTACCAACCAAACTGTTCCAAAGACAGTCACAGAAGTAGCAGTACATAGAGGAAAGAGTTAAGATAACAATAATAGATAAGGAGTTGGTTGTATAAACATAGTACTGTTAATTAGTCATATGCTTCTAAGAGTTTGGTATTAAGTACAATACATGTAGTCATTATAAACAGAATGGAGCAAGATGTACTTTCTTTCTTTTTAATTTAAGCTTTTTTTTTTTTTTAAAGATTTTTTTTAAGTACTTTTTCTTTTCCTTTTTTAGATTTTATTTATTTATCTTTAGAGGGGAAGGGAAGGAGAGAGGGAGAGAAACATCAATGTGCGGTTGCCTCTTGTATGTCCCCTGACGGGAACTGGCCTGGCAACCCAGGCATGTGCCCTGACTGGGAATCGAACCGCGATCCTTCGGTTCGCAGGCCCGCGCTCAATCCACTGAGCTACACCAGCCAGGGCTTAATTTAAGCTTTTTATTTACTGTTTCAAATTTTTAAATAATAATTTTAAAAAGGAAGCAGGGGAGAAGAGGCTAACACAAACTCCTCCTCACCAAAGACTTGACCAGTAGTCTAAGATAGTCCCAAAGAAGAATAGCCTATGTTATAAAAACTTAATATTGCGTAAACAGGTTTGTCCATTAGGTGAACTATGACTGTTCACCCCCACACACCAGAATGGCACAGCTTATTACAGAGAGTATCTTTTTGGATGAGGACTAGCTTGGTGAGCAAGACTTTCTAGGCCTTAGTAGACAATTCTCATTGGCCCTCATCCTCCACAGCCCTAGGAGCAGGCTGCCCCAAAATGCCAATGCCAGAAAGACATATCAAATAGAGGAATGCATCATATCTCTCTGCTGAGTGACAACAACTACAAGTTAATACTTGTGCCAGAAGTTCACTAAGTATTACAAACCGTCCTCTTTTCTACTGCCCCCTACCCGATATCTTGAGACACTTAACTACAGAAGTCACCTCCCCCAAATTACATTCATCTCTTTTCTCAGGGAGAAACACAATGATCACAAATAGCAAATGAGGTAACATTTATAGGTGCCTGCTAGGTGCTAGGAATTATGTAAAGCACTTAAAGTACATTATTCCCACTGAATCACCTTAACTATCCAATGAAGCAGATATTAACGGTCTCGATTTGCAGGTGAACAAATTGAAATTCAGGAAGGTGCTGTAAGTTATTCAAAGACACATAGCCGGTTGGAGCTAAACTGACTCTTTCAGTTTGGGAAAATGGAAAAATTTTGGAAATGGAAGGTGGAGATGGTTGTACACAATGGGAGTTACTTAATGCTACTGAACTGTACATGTAAAAATTTTATGTTTTAAAAAAAGAGATCAATGTATTCATTTCCACAAACACTACCATGATCCCCACAAACACTCCATCCCAATGTAACCGATTATCAGCTGACATTTACACCATGGCACACAGTTCTAAGTTCTAGTTCTAAGTTATGGGGCCAAACATACAAAGGTGTCTCCTCTTCCACAGAGCAAGGAGAGGAGCCAAGTATACTCACTTAACAGATAGCCGTGAACTCTTGGGCAGGAATGCAAATTCAAAATGAACCCTGAGCAGCCTTCAAGACAACCCTATGGCAGTGTTCAGAATAATCATCCAAGTTCACAAAGCCACCAATGCAGTGATGCATTAACAATATTCTAGGAAATCATTGGGGATCTGGGTTTGACTCCTAATCTTTGCTATCTCTACTAAATGAGGCTCCAGATACCTGGCTCCAAATTCTCCTAGCCTGAGTGAAAAATAAAGAATTTATGTCAGTGCAATATTTGAGGTACTATATTACACATTCAATATGTTTACGTTACAGGGCAGTAGGTGCTCCATACACACAGTTTCTTCATTGGAAGGTCTTTTCCACCAGGTACTTTGAAAACTTAGTTGCTGGGCTCTTTTTCAAGAACTACAAATTGACTGCCATTGCTGCCTCTTTTGTACTAGAGGCAACTTAGCTTTGGACCAAGCTCCTTTCCTTAGGAAGCCCTGTGTGTAAAGTATGGTAGTAGTGTACAACAGTTCTGACTTGAGTGTAGGTGGACACATGTGAAATAAAGGATAGTGTACAGGTTCTGGGAAGCTGAGCCAGAAACAGGTACCTTGATGGTTCCTGGAGTCCCAAGTGAATTCCCAGAGACAAAAGACAACCAATCTATTTTTCAAATGAGAAGAGCTCAGTAACATCATCTGAGAATCCTGCCACCTTACACAGGTCCCCTTCACCCCACCAGGAACCTTGTTTGCCAAAATGTTCCTAGCATTTACATACCCCCACATAATAAAGACTTTCCCAGATTTTTTTTCTATCTTGTTTTGAATTCAAGGGGAGAGAAAGAAGGCTGCAGCAAATTGTGTTGCCATGTAGGAGAGTAGAATGAATAATGAATATGAGAACTTACCCAGGACTAAAACCTGTCCCCCACATTGAGGTAAACCAGGTGCACGGAGGAACAAGCCAACCACAGAAATTCACAATTAAGTGGTACCTCAGACGCCTGCCTCAGAGAAGCAGAGGGGAGGTTTAATTACAAACCCAAGTGAATGACATTTAAATAAGATTAAAAACAGGAAGGAGACAGAGAACCTCCAGCAGACCACAAATAAATGTCTCAGAAGAATCAGGCCAGAGAGAGCTGCCTGTTTGAACAGCTTTTCCATGCTATGAAGAGAAAGAGATACAAAGCAAAGACAAGACTCTGCCAGGCCCTATTTTGTGGCCTGGCATGGAGCTAGGATGAGATGCCACAGATCCCAAATCAAAACCCGCTCATTAGGAAAAATGGATAAATAATTTCATAGTGACTGAGAGGAGAGAAATATTAACATCTCACTTGCTTAGGAGAAAGGTAGAAGAACTCAAAGAACAGACTAGAAATAGCACTAGTGTAACAAACCAGTGCTTCCAAAACCCCAGAGGCATATAAACTCTAGCCAATTCTAGCATCTCTGGATAAAATCGCCAATTACTCAGGGACATTGCCAGCAATCAGTAGGCTCACTGTCAATGAGCAAAGTGGCACAGGAAGGACGAAGACACCAGCACCTATCAATAGAATAATTTAAAAATACACTAGGTGGCTTCTCAGAATATAGGCATCTGTCTGGCTGCAAACCCAAGCACCCCACTAAAACAGGCCAATGAATCAAACAAGAGAATGAAATGGCTTTGTCTGCCAGCTCTGAACCTTTCCAGGTGAAGACTACACAAAATCCATCCAGTGGGAGGATTCTGGGAAGAAGGAAAAGTAGGAAGCATTAGGATTCTCTCTCCCCACCTATACCATAATTGCTCTGGCAGAATCTGTCTGATTTACTGTTCTGGAACTCTGGACTCTGATGAAGATTTGCAGCTTCCAAAAGACTTGGATAGTATAGTTTGGTTAATTTCAGTCAATTTCAGTTCTTGGCACAATACAGCTTACCCATTCCCTACCCTCAGCCATGTGGCAAAACCTGTGTACTTGTTCCTGGAGCAGCTTGCACACAGCTTGTGGAAGCCAGGGTGGGAAAAAACGACCCTGTCCTCCTAATACTGGGGAATGTGCTCTGGTGCTGACTGATGCTTCTGATCCTAGGGGTGCAAAGAGGTGGGCAGCCACTGTTGTTGCACCTCCTCCATTGTTGCAAGCACTTCCCCCTCCAGATAAGCGACTTACAGAGACTTAAAGGGCCATTACTCCTTTTCCCCCACCCACGACCTTTGTTTTTCACTTTCCCCCTTTAGAAAACCAGACATTAAAGACTAGGACATTCAAAACCAACTGTACATTCAAGGAAAGTCAGCAGGTGACAGTGCATGCCCAAGAAAAGGCTCAGAAGAGACCTAAGAAGACGTTAAGTTTACAGCTCCAGCTGATCTGCAGCACAAACAGCCTACGACAATCAAAAAAAACAAAAACAGCCCTGGCTGATGTGGATCAGTGCATTGAGTGCCAGCCTGCAAACCAGGGGTCACCGGTTTAATTTCCCATGGGGCACATGTCTGGGTTGCAGGCCAGGTCCCCACTGGGGGGTGCACAAGAGGCAACCACGGCATTGATGTTTCTCCCCTTCTCTTTCTCCCTCCCTTCCCCTCTCTCTAAAAATAAATAAATAAAATCTGTAAAAAAACAAAAAAAACAAAAACAAAGACAGTAACAAGCCCTGACTGGCATGGCTCAGTTGGCTAAGCGTCATTCCACAAAGCAAAAAGTTGCCAGTTCTATTTTCAGTCGGGGTGCATATGAGAGGCAACAGACTGATGTTTCTCTCACACCTCCATGTTTCTCTCCCTCCCTTTCTCACTTTTCTCCCTTCTCTAAAAATAAATAAAATCTTTTTAAAATTAAAAAGAAAAACAATAACAAAACCAGCAAACTCTGAGAAAGGGGCAGGATCTGATCTCTTGAAACTTGAGGACATTATGTTAAGTGAAACAAGCCTCACAAGAAAGACAATACTGTATGGTTCCACTTACACGGCATACTTAGAAAGCAGACTCGTGGTTGCCAGGGACTGAGGGAGGAGGGAATGGAGAGTCACTGTTTAACAGGTACAGAGTTTTAGTTTTACAAGATGAAAAGACTTATGGGAAGAGATGGTGGTGATGGCTGCGCAACAATGTGAATATATTTAATGCCACTTAATTGTACACTTAACAAATGGCTAAAATAGTAAATTTTATGTTCTGTTTATTTTATCACAATTTAAAAAAAAAAAAAGGTCAGTACATCCATAGGCTGAACTGTCTGAAGACTTCACACATCTCTAGATGAACCAGAAGAAAAAGAAAAGCCTTTCTTTAAATGAAGTTAGGTTCTGTCTTACGATTTTCCTTGATGAAGTGCATCTGCTAAAAGGGAAAACACAGATCTCAACTACCTCCAATTCCCCATTTACTTGGAATGCTGCAATCCTCACAGTTACTACCCACCCTCTTCTTCATCATGAAAATGAGCTTTTATGTGAAAGTTCCCACACGGAACTTAGACTCTGGGAAATGCAGGATCCCATACACCTCATTCCTGTGTAGCTGCCTCTAAATAAGCATGCTCAGAGGCCACTGCCTTCTTCTAGGGCCCTATACGACCTGCTTATTTTTTCCAACAGTGCCAACTAAGAGATAGCCAAAATCACTCTTTAAAAAATCTAACAGTCAATGAGGCCATGTATCTGATATAGATCCAAAAATTTTACTTTCTGCCAAAATGAATGAAAACCAGTAACAGACCTGCCCTGCTCACGCAGATCCAGAGAATGAAGATACCAATGAAACTCAACGGTAGGCTCCTTTAGAACTAGGGCAGGCATAGCAACGACAGCACAGCCACTCCTCCCTCTGTCTCTCTAAGTTGGTAAGATGCTGACAGGCCTCTGGATAGGAGATGACTTCATGTGCAGAGAAAAGAACAGAGATTGCTCACTCTTAGGGGTTTTTAGGTGGAAATCTTTTTCTCCCTCTAACAGGCTAAACCTGTTAGAAATTCTTATCTTTTGCTTCTGCCAAGTTTCTGAGATGAGAAAAAGATTCAAAATAGTGTAAATTCTGGATTTAGCCAAATGTGGTGAATTGAAGGGAAAAAAAACTAGTTTCCCGGAATTATTTTCCAGTCCTGGGCTTTCTACACTGCTGTACAGAATCTTTCATAACAAAATTATGGAAACAGAGAGATACCTTCTAATGCCCTATATTAGAACACTTCGACTTTAAGAAGAACTGATTATCCACAGAAGATAAAAGTCTCCATCTCTGCACTTGCCAACTAGAGCAGTCTTAATTAGGTATGCCAAGCCTAGCATACATTTTGTAACATATTCCCCTAAATCAGAGAAAATTGGGGGGGAAAAGGAAGAACAATTTAAAAAGCAGTTTAAAAAACAAACAGCAATAGCAGCTGCCAAAATTCCTCTTCCCATCTACTCTGGTTGTTTACTGCTATGTTCTTTCCCACCTGGACACCCTCTCCAAAACTGAAAGAAGAAATAACGTAGTTATATAAGATGTCACTACTGGAGGAAGCTGGGTAAAGGACACAAAAATTCTCTGTACTATTTTCGCAACTTCCTGTGAGTCTATAATTAAATCAATATAAAGTTTAAGAAAGAAACTAAACTAAAAGAAGCAGACACCTCAAAGTTCAAAGAACAGTTTCCCAAAATCAGGAGGGACTACCAAACAATCAAAGCTATATCTATTCAGGAACTGCCAGATAAATCTATGGCTCAGGTCACTTTCTCTTGAAAATTTTCAGTCCCGTATGTCAACACCTACACTATAATAAGCTTCCAAAGAAAGGCTCTCGATTTCTAGTCTCACGGTATACCTGAACCATGAAGTCAGTCACAGGCTTCTGCCAGTGATGGGAGAGCTAGCTGGATCCAAAAAGCTACGGCACTCTGGGTTTTCCATTTTCCCAGTAGGTATCTGAAAGGTCAGGCAATGTACAATTTCTCTCTTTTTCACAAAGCTGTGAATGCTTCGGATGCTCTTTAGCACAGTGGAGCTGAACAGATTGTTTTGGGGCTTTAGGGGCCTTTCTTCCTGCAGGGAGGCAAATGTTGCCTAGTGATCTGCGTCTGAGCAAAGGAGTCAGGAACTTTAAGTTCTAATCATGACTCTGTTTAGTGTCTGGTTCCAGGATCCTTAGCAAGTCACTTACCCTTCTAGGCCTCCACTCCCTTCCCCAACAAATGGTGACAAAAATAATGACTTATTATACAGGGATGTAGCAGGGTGAGAGGGTAAAAAGGACTGTAATCCATAAATAAATGTCAAATATAAAACGCCAGTATAAATCTGCCTTTATATTGACCTGCATTTTTAGACTATGGAAAGCTACACGATTTAAATGCAGGCTGCCTCCCCAATGCCCCTTCTGCCTAAAGTGGGAATAAAATAAGCTGACTCCATGAAGCTCTGTTCAAGGATTTCCCTCTCCAACAACTACATGCTTCTCCCTAAACATGCTTACTCATTCTTTCATTAATGGCTTAGAAACCATCAGTTTCCATTTTTACTTGGTGAAAAGCAATCCATGTATCTCTGTTGGTAAGGAAGAAAGAGACCAAAAAAAAAAAAAAAGAGAGAGAGAGAGAGAAATTAACCACCACTCCCTTTTCACATCGATAACTCAAATTAAAAGGTGATGAAATCAACCTGTACAGGTAGTTCAGTTGGTTAGAGCAGTGTCCCAATATGCCAAGACTGTGGGTTTGATCCCTAGTCAGGGCACATACGAGAATCAACCAGTGAATGTATAAGTAAGTGCAACAACAAATCAATGTTTCTCTCTCTCTCTCCCCTATCCTTCCTCTTTCTCTCTAACATCAACAAATGTTTTTTAAAGGTGATGAAGTTAGCTCAACAGAAACATGACAACAAACATCCTACTAGGTTCTATTATTATGGCTGGTGGTGGTGTTTTGAGGTCCAAACACAATACTGTGCTGCTTCAAGAGAATGCTAATTCATCACTAACGGAAATTCTACATATATATTTATTTACTCTTTCAAATGTTCTCTGAGCCCCTATCATAAGCCAAGTGGTGTACTGGGGATGAAACAACAATTAGAACACAAACCCTGCCCTCTGGGAACTTTTCTGAAAAGATATATATTTAAACAAAACATAGTACAGGCATGTGCAAACATAGCAAAACAATGTAACAGGCTGAAACAGAAGCTCATGTGCTACAGGAAGACACAGGAAATAAAGCACAGTGACGAAGAGAGGAGACTGCTAAGCTAAAGTTCCCAGGAGGAATGCAGTATGAGCAGTAAATACAGAAAAAAATATTTAACAAGCCCTGGCTGGTACAGTTCAGTGTATTAAATGCTGGCCTGTGAACCAAAGGGTCACCAGTTCGATTCCCAGTCAGGGCACATGCCAAGGTTGCTGGCCAGGATCCCAATGGGGGCATGTGAGAGGCAACCACACATTGATGTTTCTCTCCCTCTCTTTCTCCCTCCCTTCCCCTCTCTCTAAAAATAAATAAATAAAATCTTTAAAAATATTTAACAAAATACTAAATTGTTTCACGGATGTTCTGTGAAAAAAGAATTAATTGGAACCTAAAATTAAGATAGGAATTCTTTTTTTTTTTTTTTTAACACAGATCAAACTGCTTTTTTAAAGTTGTTTTTTTTTTTTAAGATTTTTTTTTTTCCTTTTAGATTTTATTTATCTATCTTTAGAGGGGAAGGGAAGGAGAGAGGGAGAGAAACATCAATGTGCGGTTGCCTCTTGTATGTCCCCTGACGGGAACTGGCCTGGCAACCCAGGCATGTGCCCTGACTGGGAATCGAACCGCGATCTTTCGGTTCGCAGGCCCGCGCTCAATCCACTGAGCTACACCAGCCAGGGCTAAGATAGGAATTCTTAACATGGAATCATGAAGGGATTCTCAGAGGGTCCATGAACTTCATGAAATTCCTCTGAAATTATAATATGAATGTGCAAATAGACACTTTTCTAGACACAAAAATCATACCTTTCGTTATATTCTCAAAGGTAAAAAAGCTATTTTACTAGAATCTTATCCTAAAAGCCATTTTTCTATCTGTATGAGAGGAGAGTTTTAAGACCTAACCTCTTGCTCTACTCAAAATAGGAGATCAGAGAAAAGCTTCTGAACTTTCCATAACTTAGTGAAAAACAGCAGTTGCTGAAAAGAGAGTACCAAGAGAGTCCTTTCCACATTCTAGCTGCAGTTAGCCTAAATATATTTCCCACATACTCAGATACCATGGTGACAGGCATCACATAAATAGATGGTTGCAGCAGGGAGTAGGTCAGGGTTTGTATGAAACCAACAATATCAGGCCAAATTAAATCCCCAATTAACACAGCTGGATTCTCCTTCCATTAGAAAAAGCCTGTGAATTCCATATAAGAATTTACACAGGGCCCTGGCTGGTATGGCTCTGTTGGTTGGAGCGTTGTCCCACAGCCAAAGAGTTGCAGGTTCAATTCCCAGCCAGGGCACATGCCTGTGTTGCAGGTTCGATCCCTGATCCGGGTGAGTGTGATCCCTGGTCCAGGGGTGAATGGGAGATAGCCAATCAATGCTTATCTCTTGCACTGATGTTTCTCTCTCTCCCTCCCTCTCTCTCTAAAGACAATGAAAAGATGCCTCAAGTGAGGATTTAAAAAAAAAAAGAACTTACATACGGACCTTTGGCTACCTCCCCCATAACAAAAAGCTACTGTAGTCAACAGCATAGAAGTACAAGTAAAAATCACCACCCAAAGTGCAGTGATTCTAAACACCCACATTCCCAATGACAAAAGGCTTCTGGACCCTAGCCAACTGCTTCCTAGACACCCAAGGACTTCCGTTCATCCGAGCTAACAACACATATGCCTTACCAGTCTCATTTATAAATAAAATTCAATTAAAGTTTGTAGTACATGTATGGGCAAGCATCTGCACATGTAAGGATATCTGCTATTATAAGTTTCACACACCTCCCTCGAATCTTTAAGTCTAGAAGGCAAAGGAGAGTGAAAACATGGACATACCATCATATGAGGGGTGGCACCAGCCAACGAGTGGGTGGACCCACCAGAGCCACATTCATATTCACTGATTGCAATATTACACATTATTATGGGCTGATACATCACATGTCGTGTAGTATTTTGCAGCTTTCCTTAACACCTGCTCTGCATCTCACTGTATATGCCATGTACGAACACAGGGAGCCAGGGTTCCAAAAGGGCTCATCCAGTCTATGCAGGAAAAGGAGCTAACCTCAGCTGGCAGAGAGCCCTAGCACAAACGCCTACGCCTTAGAAACACACAGTCATCCAGGGTTTCACTAATAACACTCATATATACCTCCCGTCAACCTATCAAGGGCCTCATCATGCCAATCAATCAGTTCTGAGACAGCACAAAATTACTGTACAAACAGAGCTGACATCACAGAAAGTACTCAAAGACATAAAGTCAACTGACCAACGCAGAATGGTCTCCTGCCCCATAATTTCCTAGCCAGAAGGGGCAGATGTTAAGAGTCAGAAAAGAAATATAAAAAACATTTTTTAATTTCTTTAAAAGATAATTGCCTCTTTAAACAAAACAATAGCAATGCATTGTGGGGTTTACAACCTATGCAAAAGTAAAATGTATGACAACAATAGCACAAAGGACAGGATACCAGGCGGAGGTAGGAGGGCAATGAGAAGCCCAGGGCCCCAGGGAGACAGCCGGAGTGAAGTGAACCGGCAGAAGGTAATGTAGAAAGGCAATGGAATACAGCAACGAGGAAGAGAACAACAGATGATGAGGATGGGAGAAAAGCCAGAGAAATCCCAGAAGCCAGCGATGCGAGAGCTAGGATGGAAAAGAAAGAAAACAGAATAAAAGAAAATAAAACCAGAAAGGAATCAAAAGCAAGCAGAAACAACTATTACCACCAACTCTTCAGTACTGCAATGTGTAACTTCATTCCAGCTATATATATGAACGATTTGTACTTGTAAGTCCTACAACTGTACCAGCACCCACAGATTTGCACCATTTTTGTTTTTCTCCCTAATCCTAAATTTTTAGAGCCTAACAATCACATAACTAACTATACATAGGCAATCACAGCAATCCTTTATACTAAAAAGAATTCTTCTATTCTGGCTGGTGTGGCTTTCAGTTGGTTGGAGCATCGTTCCATAACTGAAAGGCTGCTGGTTTGAATCCTACTCAAGGCACATGTCTAGGTTGCTGGTTCAATCCCCAGTCAGAGTGCATTCAGGAGGCAACCAATCAGTGTTTCCCTCCCTCCCTCCCTCCCTCCCTCCCTCCCTCCCTCCCTCCCTCTCTCCCCACCTTTCTTTCCATCCTTCCCCTCTCCCCCACCTCAAATGAAAATAAAATTTTTTAAAAAACTTTAAAAATGTATTCCTACCAAAGAAATTCTAACGTTAGTCATTTCCATCTCTTGATCTCTCTTTAGCTCTTCTGACATTTCCTCAGTCTGAAATTCTCACACAATCTCTTTTATAAAATATGAAAATGCCACTATTGTCACTTAGTGTTATTCTCCTATTCCCCCTTCACCATCTAGGCAGTAACTGCAAAGATCTTGCTAATCCATTAATTAAAGATCTCTACTTCCCATTATGGAGGACTAAATTTAGAAAGCCAAATTGGGTTGGAAGGAAACTACTTGTCACAACAAGTGAGAAAAATTCCAAGGAAGGGGGCGGGGTTACTGGCCCTTTTCTTTAAAAGCCTCTGACATCCCCTTCTTCTGAGAACACAGAGAAGCTTTCCCACACGTGGGGCGACCATTCATCACTATAATTATCTGGAGAAGACTTTATTGTACCATCAGGTCATGAAAGCCACAGGACCTATCAGCAAGTGAATGCCTTGGGGAACATGTCTCTCCTCTGCATTCCTGTAAGCTCCAATTAAATTGCACCAAAGAAAGGGGTGGCAGGCCAGCATTAATTGTACCCTTAGAGAAGAGGCACTTCCCGCCTGCAGGGACAGCAGTGACTTTACTGGGCTACCAAAAAGGATACAAAGACAAAAGTAAACACTGTAATTTGCTGTTTTTGTCTCCGGCACAGGGGGAGTGGTACAACTGACACTGTCTGTAAACAGTAATAATGCCAGATGTAACACAAAGAACAGGATTCCCCCATCTCTCCGCCCCCTCCACACCCCCTCTCCCTATGACATTCCTCCTGAGATTACTCATCTTGAAGAAACACACAGAAGCCTCCCGACAGTCCATATGCTGCTACCAAATGGAATCGAGGAAGAATCCAAGTTTGTACTGACTCCTCTCTCTTACTCATAAGATACACTGGAACTCAAGAAATATTCAATTGTTTCTAACAGCTGACAAAAAATAGAGGGAGGAAAGGGAATATGAGAGAAAGTATGGAAGAGATATGTGATATGCCCAGGTCTGGAGTACACAAGGCTAAAATGACAAAAAATATATAAATGAAAACAGAAGCATCCTAAACAAACAAAACACTTTCTTAAAAAATTCATGTTATGCCCAAGCCTAAGCACTCATAAAAGATATAGGAAAAGAGGATGAATTAAAGAGAGAAAGTTACCTGACCAGAGTTCCCGCCAGGTGTAATGCAGGCGCACTCTACACTTCTTCTGGTAGCAAAGTAGCTTATGTACTACCTGAATGCAGCGTCTGTAACAGAGAGAAGTAAAAACTGGGGTAAGCCCCAAAATACGGTGCAACTTACCAAAGATACCCTTTCTTTAGTGAGGCAGCTTTGCTAAGGCCACTAAAGATGCTGAGAATGAATTCGTACACATGCAAAAGAAAAGAACTTCTACCAGCAGCCTTCCAGTGGCTAAATATCTCCTCCAACACACACATATATACACACACTGCTTGTACCAATTCCCCTTATCAGGAGGAGAAGGGGCTATCACCACATATAGATCAATAGTCAATTAGGCACTACAAACACCATTCCCTTGAGTACCTTGCCTTGGAAGAAGAATGGACCAGAATTAGAGTACTCCATTCAAAGTTACAAACACAGGGCAAAATCACATTAACAATCCTAAGTCGTAGATCTATTTAAATTTGTTTTTAATTTCAATTAAAATTTAAATAAATTTATTTTTAATTAATTTGTAATTAACTTTTTTATTTACATTAAAACTTAAATTAGAAATTCAGTTAGTTCTTCAGTTGCAGTAACCACATATCGAATAGCCACATATGGCGAGGGGCTACCATACTGGACAGCATAGATACAGAACTTTTCTATCGTCACAAAAAATTCTATTGGACAGTGCCATTCTAGATCACAGGAACATTCAACAGTATCCGCATCCCGACAACATATGTTTTTGACAGTATTTCTCAATAAGCAGTCAGTAGTCTGAGATGGAAGATATTTTTAAACACTATAAACCTAACAAAAAAAAGTTTTTTCATGTCTGACTGGGGGAGGGTTTTGAAAGTTTAAAAAGTCATAGATGAAGGTACAAAATACTAATGAAATTTACTTCCTAAAACTGAAAATCTCATTTGATGAAAAAAATTGTGATGACTAAAATTAAAAGCAAAACAATTTGGGAAATTACACTTGCAGCAAATAACATGAAAGGATTACTATGTTTTTTTATATATATTTATTTATACAAACTGATCAAGAAAATATAATAATGCCCCTAATAAGATAGATGGACAAAGAAATGGACAATGAATTCACCCACCCCCCGACAAGAGGCAAAATATGATAAGTTAACATTTTTATGCCATGTTCAAATTCACTTAAAACAAGATTCTATTTTTGCATATCAAATTAATATAGATTTTAATGGTGACAAAGGTAGAGCAAAACAGCCACTCATACATTATTAGAGAAAGTATAATTGGTATAGAGCCTTTTTAGGAGGCAATTTGGCAATCTCTATCGATAGTCTTAATAATATTTCCTTTGACCCACTTACACCACTCTAGAGAATTTAGTTGTAAGCCGGAGTGCAAAAGAAAAAAAGACAAAAAACCTTTATACAAAAATATGTTCATAATCATCATCTTATTGGAAACAACTTTGGAAAGAATGTCCAATGCTGAGAGAACAGAAAGTAAACCACTGCACATGTTATATACTAAATTACAACCTTCCAAAACTCGTATGTTGTAAGCCCTAAACTCCCAATGTGACTGTATTTGTGTGTAAGGCCTTAAAGAAGGTAATTAAAGTTAATGAATGGAGGGGTGCATATATTCTTTGGAATTAGTGTTTTGGGATTCTTAGGATTTATTCCCAGAAGTGGAATAACTTGGTCAAAAGGCAGTTAATTTTTAATTTTTTGAGGAAACTTCATACTGTTTTCCACAGCAGCTGCACCAGTCTGCATTCCCACCAACAGTGCACAAGGGTTCCCTTTTCTTCACATTCCTATCAGCACTTGTTTGTTAATTTATTGATGATAGTTATTCCGGCAGGTGTGATATGATACTTCATTGTGGTTTTAATTTGTATCTCTCTGATGATTAGTGACACTGAGCATTTTCTCATATGCCTACTGACCACCTGTATGTCCTCTTTGGAGAAGTGTCTATTCAGGTCCTTCACCCATTTTTTTTTTTTTTTTTTTTTTTTTTTACTGATTTGAGAGAGAGAGAGAGAGAGAGAGAACCATTGATTAGTTGTTCCACTTACTCATGCATTCATCTGCTGACTCATGTATGTGCCATGACCGGGGAGTATGCTGCTCTAACCAACTGAGCTACCTGGGCAGGGCCTTTGTCCATTTATTCATTGGATTATTTGTCTTCCTGGTGTTGAGTCATATAGGTCATTTATATATTTTGGAAATTATCCCCTTATCAAATTTAACATTAGCAAATATGTTCTCGAATACAGTAGGTTCCCCTTTCATTTTCTTGGTGGTTTCTTTTGCTGTGCAAAAGCTTTTTAGTTTGATATAGTCCCATTGGTTTGTTTTTTCCTTTGCTTCCCTTGCCCTAAGAGATAGATCAGCATAAATTTTGCTGTGAGAGATGTCTGAGACTTTACTGCCTGTGTTTTCTTCTACGATCTTTATGGTTTCGAGTCTACATTTAAGTCTTCAATCCATTTTGAGTTTTTTCTTGTGTATAGTTTAAGTTCATGGTCTGGTTTCATTTTTTGCATGTATCTGTCCAATTTTCCCAATACCATTTTGGACAGCATAGATAAAGAACTTTTCTACTGTCGTAAAAAATTCTATTGGACAGTGCTGTTCTAGATCACAGAAATATTCAACAGTATTCACATCCCAACAACATACGTGGTGATAAGGGGTTTGGGGGGAGAGGAAGAAGAGGGTATGGGAGGATAAATGGTAACAGAATAAGTGCAGTAAAAATATATAAATTTTTAAAAAAGAATTATCTCCTCCAAATTTGTATTTATTAAAGAAACTGTCTTGCCCTGGCTGGTGTGGCTCAGTGGATTGAGCGCAGGCCTGCGAACCCAAGGATTGTGGTTCGATTCCTGGTCGGGGCACATGCCTGGGTTGCAGGCCGGTTCCCAGCAGGGGACACACGAGAGGCAACCATACACTGATATTTCTCTCCCTCTCCCTCTCTCCTACCCTTCCCCTCTAAAGATAAATAAATAAAAATCTTAGGGAAAAAAAAAAGAAAGAAACTGTCTTTACTCCATTGTATGCTCTTGCCCTCTTTGTCACATATTCATTAACCATAAAGGCATGGGTTTATTTCTGGGCTTTCTACTCTGTTCCATTAATCTATATGCCTGTTCTTATGCCAGTAACAGGCTATTTTGATTACAATGGCCTTGTAGTACAGTTTGATATCAGGTATGTGATATCATCAACTTTGTGCTTCCTTCTCAAGATTGCTAAAGCTATTAAGGGTCGTTTTTGGTTCCATATATATTTTTGGAATATTTGTTCTACACCTGTGAAATATGCCATTGGTATTTTAATAGGAATTGTGTTAAATCTATAGATTGTTTTGGGTAGTATGAACATTTTTAATGATCTTAATTCTTCCAATCCATGAACATAGTATATATTTCCACTTATTTCTATCTTCCTCAATTTCTTTCTTCAATGTTGTATAGTTTTCTGAGTACAGATCTTTCACCTCCTTGGTTAAATTTATTCCTACATACCTTTTTGTTGTTGTTATTGCAATAGTAAATGGAACCGTTTTCTTAATTTCTTTCATTATTGTTATACAAAAATGCCACTGACTTCTGAATATTAATTTTGTACCTTGCTACTTTACTAAATTTATTTATTAGACCTAGTTTCTTGGTGGAGGACCACATGTTAGGACAAAGTAAGTCCTAACAAATTCAAGAAGACTGAAATCATACTAAGCATCTTCTTAGATCACAATGGTATCAAACTAAAAATCAACTACAATAAAAAAAACTGGAAAGCAACCCCGGCCAGTGTGGCTCAGTTGGTTGGGTGTCATCCTGTGAACTGAAAGGTCACTGGTTCAATGCCCAGTCGGGGAGCATATGGAAGACAACAACAGATGTTTCTCTCACGCATCGATGTTTTTCTCCCTTTCTCCCTCCCTTCCCCTCTCTCTAAAAATCAAAAATAAAATAAAAATTTGAAAAAACTGAAAAACATTCAAACACATGGAGGCTAAACAGATGTTATTAAACACTGCATGTGATCAAAGAAGAAATCAAAAGTTATGTGAAAACAAATGAAAATGAACACACAACAACCCAAAATCTATGGGACACGGTGAAAGCAGTCCTGAGAGAGAAGTCACAGCATTATTTATAGTCATACCTCAAGAAGCAAGAAAAATCTCAAGTAAACAATCTAACCCTGTACCTAAAAGAACTAGAAAAACAAAAACGAGCAAAGCCCAGAGTAAGTAGAAGGAAGGAAGTAATAAAGATGAGGTTTGGAGAGTAGAGGGGTTGAGCAAAGAAGACAAAGAAAAAAAGAGAAAGAACTCATGGGTACGTACAACAGTGAGGTGATTGTGGGGTTGGAGAGAGGTAAAAGATGGTATTGGGGTAAATGGTAATGGAAAAAATACAATAAAAATAAATTTAAAAAAATAATTATCTTCCTAAAATTTGTATTTAAAAAATAAATATCAGAGCAGAAATAAATGACACAGACAAAAAAAAAAATCAATGAAACCAAAGGATGGTTCTTTAAAAAGATAAACAAGATTGACCAATCTTTAACCAGACTCATCAAGAAAAAAAGAGAGAGGATACAAATAAATAAAATTAGAAATGAAAGAGAAATAACAACTGACTCCACAGAAATACAAGAGACTGCAAGAAAATACCATATGCCAACCAATTGGACAAACTGGGCAAAATGGTACATTTCTAGAAATATACAAACTTCCAAAACTAAATCAGGGAGAATCAAAAAACCTGAATAGGTCAATTACAACTAATGAAATTGAAACAGTAACCAAAAAACTCCCAGAAAACAAGAGTCCTGAACCAGATGGCTTCACAGATAAATTTTACCAAACATTCAAAGAAAAATTAACACATATTCTTTTCAAACTACTCCACATATTTCAAGAGGAGGGAAGACTCCTAAGTTCATTTTACATGACCAGAATTATCCTAATTCCAAACCAGATAAAGACACTACAAAGAAAGAAATTTATAGGCCAATATCCATGATGAATGTAGATGCCCAAATCCTCAACAAAATACCAGCTAACCAGATCCAGCAATACATTAAAAAGATCATATACCATGATCAAGTGGGACTTATTCCAGGAATGCAAGGTTGGTACAATATTCACAAATTAATAAATTTGATACGTCATGTAAAAAAATGAAAGATAAAAATCACATGATCATATCACTAGATGCAAAAAAAGTATTTGATAAAATCCAGCACCCATTAATGGTAAAAAAAAAAAAAAAAAAAAAAAACCTCTCAGCAAAATGGAAATAGAAGGATCATACCTCAATATGGTAATGGCATACATGACAAACCTACAGCAAACATGATAATCAATGAGTAAAAACTAAAAGCATTTCCCTTAAGATCAGGAACAAGACAGGATGTCCACTTCCACCACTCTTATTCAACATAGAACTAGAAGTACTAGCCATGGCAATCAGACAAGAAAAAATAAGGCATCCAAACCGGAAAGGAGGAAGTAAAGCTGTCATTATTCACACGTGACATGATATTGTACATAGAAAACCCTAAAGATTCCACTGAATAAAGTTAATTTTTGATGTCAACAGTATTTGTCTTTTTGGGGTTGTAGAATTATAGATGAATTTTGTTCTTTCTCTTTTTCTATTTCTTCCAAAATTTCTACAACTATATTTTGTCTTTATATCTAAAAACCCACCATTTAAAGCAAATTCATTTATAAAAATTTTAGCATCCTCTAGAAAAGGGCACTAAGGAACTTTTTAGAGAATAGAAATGTGTTTCTATCTTATCTGAGATCATCTGTTACAAGGATATATGCATATGTCAAAAGCTTTCAAACTTTTTTCCACTGCAATTGTTTATAATTCCTTGGCATTAGGGGTCTAGAAACACAATGGGCAAATCATGAGAGAATAATATGGAGAGAACTAGTATATTAATCTGTAAACCAAGAATATAAGTTCTCAAGATTTAACTGGTTTTAAGAAATAATAGTGTAAATGTCCCTCTACTTTTGTCAAAGGGGGAGGAAGTCCATGTAAAAACAAAAACTTTGGCTATGGTGAGGAAATAGAGAAACTGGAGCCCTCACACATTGCTGGCAGAAATGTAAAATGGTACAACCACTTTGGAAAACAGATTAGAAGTTCCTCAAAATGTTAAACATAAAGTTTTACATAACTCACCACTTTCACTACTAGGTATATACACAAGAAAAATGAAACATACATCTCCAGTAAAACTTGTACATGAATGTCCACAGAAGCATTATTCATAACAGCCAAAGGTATAAATAACCCAATATCTAGCAACTGAAGGACAAATAAATAAAGTATGTTATAAAATGGAATATTAATTAGCCATAAAAAAGAATGAAGTACTAATATATGCTATAACATGGATGAAGCTTGAAAACATTATGCTAAGTAAAAGTCCAAAAAGGTCATATATTATATAATCTCATTTATATAAAATGTCCAAAATAGGCAAATATATACAGAAAGTAGTGGGCAGGGGGCCAAGGGGGGATGGAAACAGAGACCCAAAGCTTGAACTATACCCCATGAAGCTCCAGGCACATCACACAAATCAAAAATTAAGAAGAAATGTCAGACCTATCTTTTCACTTATTTATTCAACAAATATTGACTGCATATCAACTAAATATCCAGCACTCCAGTCTTCCTAGAATTAGGTTGTCAAGTTCCTGTAAAGTGGACCCAAATAACCTGTTAATTTCAGGCAAATGAAAGAGACTCTTCCTCTTGAAACTGTTCTGATGTAAAAGAATGAGACAGGGAAACAAATACAAGAGACAAAATAAGCAAGGAAAAAGGGCATAGCAAAAAAGTGGCTCCTTTCTACCTAATATGACCAATGGCAATTCAACTGAATGACAGCTTCAAGTAAAGAATACTTCTAGTGGCAGGACTGAAACTTTCGCAGGGTCTATGGCTTTAATCTGAGAAAAAGAGTATCCTGAGATCATACTAACTTCAGTAGTTACCATATCAGTCTGTAAGATATCAATCTGACAGTTCGCAGAATCAAGCAAAAATGGGGGTAGCTAATTTCTTGGGCCTCTTAGCAGAGATGAAAAGAAGAAGGCAAGCCCTGGCCCAGTAGCTCAGTGGGTTAGAGCATCATCCTGATACACCAAGGTCATGAATTGGATCCCCAGTCAGGGCACATAAAGGAAGCAACCAAGGGCCCTGGCTGGTGTGGCTCAGTGGATTGAGTGCCAGCCTGCAAACCAAACGGTCATGGGTTTGATTCCCAGTCAGGGCGCATGCTTGGGTTGCGGGCCGGATCCCCAGTTGGGGGTGTGAGAGAGGCAACTGATCCATGTATCTCTCAATCAGTGATGTTTCTTCTCTCCTTCCCTTCCCCTCTCTCTAAAAATAAATCAATAAAATATTTTTTAAAAAAAGAAGCAACCAAGGAATACATAAATAAGCAAAACAACAAATCAATGTTTCTCTCTCCCTCTCCTCCTTCCTCTCTCTCTCTAAAAACAATTAAAAGGAGGAGGAAAAGGAGGAAGAGGAAGAAGAGGAGAAGGAGGAAGAAGAAGAAAGGAAGCAAAACATAAAATAACAATTTAAAAACCACTACAAACCTCTCTGTGGTGTGAGAGCTAAAAACACTAGCTAGAGGAATCAAAGTGCCTGATGACATATCAAAGATGCAAATGAAGTAAACGAACTTCACAAGTTAAAATCCTGAGTTTTCAAAAATATACCCAATAATGGGCCTGCTCTGCTACGCTACTTGCCTATTCTCCTTGTCCCTTATTTGCATCTCTCTGTTCTTCCCACATCCTATAGCTCTAGGTCAGAGCCTTTAAGACAGAATTTTATGAGAGAACTATGTAACAGACCTTTGTGGAAAGACTTCAGCGTCTTCAAGAGTGATATTAAAAATACTTTGCAACCCATACAAAAATATAAATGAATATATAAATCAATACATACATCAAAAAAATTTAATTCCTTTATTCTCTAAATAAACTAAACTGTATCAAAACTACTATCACTACTAAGACTGGGAGTCAAAGCAGCTCTACCTGATACACAGAAACAAACACAGGGAGGCTGCCAAATTGAGGAGACAAAGAAATATGGCCCAAATGAAAGAACAGAACAAAACCACAGAAAAAGAATTAAATGAAACAGAGAAAAGCAACATATCAGATGCAGAGTGCAAAACGCTGGTTATCAGGATGTTCAAAGAACTCACTAAGTACTACAACAACATAAAAAGGCCCAGGCTGCTCTGGCTGGTGCGGCTCAGTGGATTGAGCGCCAGCTTGCGAACCAAAGGGTCACCAGTTCGATTCCCAGTCAGAGCACATGCCTGGGTTTTGGGCCAGGTCCCCAGTAGGGGGCACGTGAGAGGCAACCACACACTGATGTTTCTCTTGCTCTCTTAAAGAAAAAAAAAAAAGACCCAAATAGAAATGAAGGCTGCATTAAGTGAAATAAAGAACAATCCACAGGGAACCAACAGCACAGGGGATGAAGCCAAGATTCAAATCAACAATTTGGAACATAAGGATGAAATAAGCATTCAATGAGAACAGCAAAAAGAAAAAAAGAATTTTTTAAAAATGAGGATGTTATAAGGAGCCTCTGGGACATCTTGAAATGTACCAACATCCAAATCATAGGGATGCCAGAAGGAGAAGAGGAAGAGCAAGAAGCTGAAAACGTATTTGAAAACAAATGAAGACAGAAAACTGTACAAGATCAACAATTAAAATAAAACAAAATAAAAAAAGAAAAGAAAAGAAAAAGGATGACATCAAAACATTTGATGGGGCTAACACAATTTTGAATGGTATTCTTTTTTAAAAATAGATTTTTATTTACTCATTTTAAGAGAGAGGGGAAAGGGACTTCCGGCCAAGATGGAGGTGTAGGTGGACACACACACAAAAAAAAAAAAAGAAAGAAAGAAAGAAAGAAAACAAATGAAAGAAAACTTCCCTAATTTCATGAAAGAAATAGGCAAACAAGTCCAGGAAGCACAGAGAGTCCCAAACAAGTTGGACCCAAAGAGAACCACAGCAAGACACATCATAATTAAAATGCCAAGGGTTAAAGATAAAGAGAGAATCTTAAAAGCAGCAAGAGAAAAGCAGAGAGTTACCTACAAAGGAGTTCCCATGAGACTGTCAGTTGACTTCTCAAAAGATACTTTACAGGCTAGAAGGGACTGGTAAGAGGTATTGAAAGTGATGAAAAGCAAGGATCTACAACCTAGATCATTCCATCTAGCAAAGCTATCATTTAGAATGGAAGGGCAGATAAAGTGCTTCCCAGACAAGGTAAAACTAAAGGAGTTCATCATCACCAAGTCATTATCAGATGAAATGTTAAAAGGAACTATATAAGAAAAAGAAGATCAAAACTATGAACACTGAAATGGCAACAAATGCATAACTATCAACAACTGAATCTAAAAAAGAAATTGAGCAAACAAACAGAACAGGAACAGAACCATAGATATGGAGATCATCTGGAGGGTTATCAGCTGGGAGGGGGAAGGGAGAAAATGGGGGAAAGGTACAGGGGATAAGAAGTAAAAATTGGTAGGCACAAAATAGACAGGGGGATGTTAAGAACAGTATAGGAAATGGAGAAGCCAAAGAATTTATATGCATGACCCATGGACATAACTAAAGGGAGGGGACTGCTGGAAGGAATGGGTGTACCAGGCAGAGGGGAGAAAAGGAAGAAAACTTGGGAAACCTGTAATAGCATAATCAATAAAATATATATTTTTTAAAAACTACTTACCAAAACATATAAATTATAATACAAATCATAATAGTTTCAAAATCATTTGTTCATTTTTAGAAATTGTGGTATGATCTCTTGCTTGATGTGGTTGTCACTAGCTACATGATGCCCTTATCTGAGCCATGATTTAATTTAGAGTATGCAAATTCTCCTGTCAATTTCCCCATTAAATTGATAGTCATTAGATCCCTGGTGCTGAAAGCTTTATGGCAGTCAGCAAGGGTGGCTGGATGCTGCCCATGTATGATCACCCATGCATAGTACATTCCTAGAGGCCAGCACCTCTCACATGGCCCAGATCTAGACAGACTGCCTGCACATTGGCTCTTCTGCCAATGCCGTCCCAACACTGAACCACTGTGGAGCAGCAGCGGGATACTACCCATGTCCCCCATCCCTGCTGCCACCACCCTCTGGTCTAAGGCTATCAACATCCACTCCTGCACTGTTCCTAGGCTCTGTTCCTACCTCTGCAGCCACCCAAAGTAACATCATTAGCTTTGTGGTCTCAACTTACTCGATTTATGAAGCAGAATGAAATTTTAACACTGCTACAATCTTAAAATTATGTACCAGCTGAATAACTCCAAATTTCTCTCATGCATGTTGTGGTTTCCTATTTCAACACAAGACACTTCTACTTTAACCTGAATCTTTCTTGCAAGATCCACTGAAGTCCCTACTTTCTTCTGGTACCTACCCACAGATTTGGATTTTTTCTAAATCAAAGAGCCCCAAGTTTTCCATGCAAGAGTAACTTAAAGAAGTGTTTACTCCTCAGAGACTGTTTTCTCGCAATCCCAAATCCTATATAGCACGGGGGTGGCAGCAAGAATCAAGGAGCACACAGCCAGGGGTAGAAACTAGCTGAGTTTTCCCAACTCTTTCTTTTCTCTCTCCTTCCTTCTTTCCCTCCTCCTTTCCTCCCTCTCCTGCCCTTCCTTCTTTCCTTCTTTCCTTCCTTCTTGGCTTGCTTGCTTACTTTCTTGCTTTCATGTAAGCACCTTTCCCCAATATTACTTTACCCACATTTATATACAGATGTGAAATTATTTCATTTCTGACCCAGATTCTGGCTTTGAGTATCAAGTCTTTCTATACTCCATATTTCTTCATATTTCACCATGAGGATTATAAACTTACCTGAAATGGTAGAAATTCATTTTACTTTCAACTTCTCATCTGCTGTACACTGCTGAAAAGCAGTACATAATAAAAAGTAGAGCAACAACCTGGCCTGATGCCCAGCTAGGAGCAGATAAGTTCACCTGAAAAAGACTTGATGCTCCAAATTCCAAACAGTGGAAAGAGGACTGGGGGAGAGGGGCAGAAGATCTGGAAATATGCCCATGGGTGGTAATGAAGAAAGTGAATTCAGCCTGAGGGTGGGACCTTCTGCCTAGCCTCTGTCAGTTTGATGCCTCATTATATTCTCCATCTTCCCTAACCTCAGGACATTAAATTAGGGAGCAGATGGAAAAAGCAACTAAGAAAGCAAGGCAATACAGAGCACGTTAGGAACTAGGTAGAGAAGGGAGTTCAAGTATTTAGTGTAGACCAGGTTCACTGGCTGGGACATTAAGGTTAAGGTGGACAGATACATACCTGTAACTCTATGTACTGAACACACAATCTTATCATGTAATCCCCATCATCTACGTAATCTCAGGTAATGGTTTTACTTTCGACTCTCCTGTCCTTCCTCCATGCACCCTATACTCTAATCATCCTGATTACTTTCTGTTCTCCAAACATGCCAAGCTTCCGAGCTCCTGAACATGTTAGTGTATCCCTCTCCCCTCCCTCACACAGAAAACTCCTACTATTTCTTTATAACTCAGGTCAAATTCAACAACTTTCTGGTATCTTCTCTGATGCCCCAGTCACTCTCTGTCATTTAGCGCAGTAGTGGTTAAGAGGATAGCCTCTGGGCTCAGAGAGACTTGAGTTTGAATCTTGGTGGTGCAATTGACTACGTCTGCAACTGCGGTAGCCAGCCTGCAGGATGGCCCCCACTGGTCCCCACCTCCTGACATTCACATCTTGTTCAGTCTCTTCCCACATTGTACCAGGGTTGGTCTGTGTGCCTGACAGAAATGGTCGGTCATTTGATATTAGTTTATAAAGGACTCTATGGCTTCTGTCCTAGGCTCTCACTCTCTTTCTCTTTCTCTCTTAGATTACTTGCTTTGGGGGAAGCCAGCTGCTATGTCAAGCAACCCTACGGAGAGGCCAAAGTAGCAAGGAACTAAGTGTGCCAACAACCATGTAACTGAGCTCAGAAGCACACTCTCCAGCCCTAGCAGATGCCTGTAGCCCGAGCTAACACTCTGACTGCAGCCTCGTGAGCCTCTAGAAGCTGCTTCTAGATTCCTGAACCTCAGAAACTGAAAAAATACATGTTTGTTTTAAATCACTAGGTTCTGAGGTAGTTTGTTATACAGCAATAGATAACTAATACCCCTGAGAAGGGATGGCAACAGCCTAGGATTTTTGGGTTCAAGTCTAGGCAATGGTGCTTACTAATGGAATAAACCTGAGCATGGGGTTTCCAGAGCCTCAGTTTCCTTACTTGGAAAATAAGAAAACTGAGACTGTAATAATGCACTACAAAGGAAATAGTATATCCTAAAACTAGAACACAGTAAGATAATCAAGCTAGAAATAAAATCTCTAGCAAAACAAATCTGATCCCTAAGGTACTGAGGTTTAGAGAGCCCATCTAAAATAAGCAGAAAACTCTTAAGTGTTATAAAAGCAGCGTTTCATTGTCTTTGAATTAACATAAGGGATCAGGCTAATTCTAAATACCCAAAAGATATTTTAAAATGCAAACTACAGCCTACTTACCTAAATTAAAATTTGTATCATTATTTAAGACCTAGGACACAAAGACTATATTGCTTACAAGCAGTCTAAAAAGCTGAAGGTCTACTCTATTCCACGCAAAATTCTTTTTTTAGGAAGATTTTATTTATTTATTTTTAGAGAAAGGGAGGGAGAAAGAGAGGGAATGAAACATCAGTGTGTGGCTGCCTCTCACGTGCCCCCAACTGGTGACCTAGCCCGCAAGCCAGGCCTGTGCACTGGGAATTGAGCTAGTGACCCTTTGATTCACAGGCTGGCACCCAATCCACTGAGCCACACCAGCCAGGGCTAAGGAAAATTCTTTATATTCCCTAGATCCTTTATGCATTAGAATGAGGTACACTGAGCCTCCTTCCTAAGCACCAAACTGTTCTCTTGCTCAAAAAGATGGAGGTACCAATTCTGTTGTCAGACTCAATTTGGATGCTCTTTAAGGAATAAAGATAATATGCAATACATATCTGGGATCACACTAATGCGGCATAGCTGTTCTTGAACATTAAAGATAAGAAGAAAGCAGAAACAGCAAAGGAGAGAGAAAGCCTTAAGGTTTAAACTTCACTAAAACACGATTTTCAGTAGCCTCTAGTTGTACTGTTTGTCGAGAATTGTGAGAGATAATCAGATCTCGTCAGGAGGAAGGACTCTCCCAGCCAGGCCTCTGTATACACAATCTGCCTACTTAGCAGAGGCTAGACAGCTAGGACATTGTAAGCCAAGAATGGACCAGAAGCTCTATCTCTCTGGCCTTTCACTACTTTCTAACCACTCCTGATGACTTTGATGCCAAAGCCCAGGGATGCCTAAGAAGTCTGCTGGTATTCCCTGTCTTTGGATTAAAACAACCACCCTTGATCCAGTGATCTTCAATGCAACCGCCCTGCTCCTCACGCAATGTGCCTACACGTGACAATGAAGATCTACGTGCAGAATCCAAATTGTGGTTTGTATTGTACTCTTCCCCCTTCTGGAAAGACGTATAATAAATCCAGGCCATAAAATGTTCCCTGACACTTCTCCACACACAAATTTGTTTTTCCTGAAGTAGAGTATACATAAAAACTTTGCTATAAACTTCCTATCACTCAACTCTAATGTGCATATATTAAATAGACCGCAGGACTTACACATAGAGATCCATAGGAAACTCCTTCATCATGTGTGTTACCATAAACTCCACCATCAGGTCTGAATGGGGAAAGGAGAAAAAGTCAATCAATCAGAATGAAATTCACTCCTTGCCTGTGCATTGGAAAAAACTCTCTGAGTACACCTTACACTGCTGCTGAGTGTCATTTACTAAGCATATCTTTATCCACATGCTTAAATTTACTTTATTTAAGGCACTTTTGCAACACTTTCTCCACCTGTCACTTGTAAAGTAACAAGAACATTAGCTCACTCTCCTAGTTCCAGAAGGGATACCTTGACCTGCCAATAAATTCAGATACAGGGGATTTCACTGTACGGATATTTCATACCATGGTAGTGATAAAAAATGCCAGAGGGGAATCACATTCTGAGAACAGAGGGATGAGGCGAGCAGAGAAGACATGATGGATCACATCCACGTAACCAGAGACTTGGCTCTGAAGCTCTGTCTACCGCATCTCACTGTCATGCTAGGTTTAACAGATATTGACTAAAGTGGTCTGTGGGGCTTTGGGTCAATAGGAGTTTATCAGGTAGTCTTAATCACTGGTTCTAAAGTCAAGAATGTGGGAACTAGGGCTGAATATCCAAATGAAATGGGACTAAGAGTTCAGATCATTCCCCTGAGGAAAATGCAGAATTCTGACAAAATTGCCTAAGATATGGCCCCGCTACCTCTTAGCTCTGCCAGCCTCACCTGAGCTTAATTTACTCAGAGGAAGTTTTGCATGTCTGAACCTTGAAATTCAAAACCTCTTGGCCAGCTGACACATCAATATGAACCAAGAAAGGGAGGGAAGAATTTGAAATCTTGATCAGGAGTAAGATATTTTACAAAAGTAAATCATGTATCAAGCTTAGATTTAGTCATTTGTCTCCTTGGAAAGATCTTTTCCTTTGAATGAGAGCACCCTTTAATTGAGCATTTCATTCACTGGAATTGCTTTACCAAACTTAACAAAAAACATGGTTTCTTAGGCCAGGAAAGAAATATAACTAGTGAAAACTTCTCTGAGGAAGAACTGTATCAGCCAGAATCCAATCCTCATCTTAATGATGAAATCCTGTCACTGACTCAAAACAATGCCAGTCACGATGATACTCACCCAGTACTGCACATACTAAAGGACGGCAGGGAAGGTTCTTGTCTGCTGCCTTCTTCCTGTGCCTCATGGGCTTCAAACAAAAAAGAAATGAAATTAATAGGCCCCTGAACTGGTATCCAATGGCTCATCACCATGGTTTTCATGCAAATAAAATCACTACTATAGCCCTGGTTGGTGTGGCTCAGTGGATTGAGCTCAGGCCTGCAAATTTTCCTATGGGGCACATGCCTGGGTGATGGGCCAGGTCCCCAGTTGGGGGCATGTGAGGGGCAATTGATCAATATTTTTCTCCCTCCCTTCCCCTGTCTCTAAAAATAGGTAAATAAATCTTTTTTAAAAACCAACTTTTTAAAAAATCACAAAGCTGTTACCTTTTCTAGTGGTGGGGGTGGCGTGGGGTGGGGCAGGGAGGACTTATAAATGCTTCTCAGTTATCAATGCAAGCTTGTGATAAAAACACAATTTGCAGCAAAACAATAGCCCTAAAGGGTATTGGGGCATACTAACAATGGGAAAGCTGTTGTTTTTACCCTGATTTTATCTATACAAGTGACGATACAACAACAGGTATAATGGTATTTTTCTTCGGTAAAATAATATTTAAGGAAAAAAAGACAAAGGACTCTGTAGAGGCAGCAAAAGTGGCAGCTGCAAAAAAAACAAAAGTAAGTTTCAGATAAAAACTTCTACATGGGAATTTCAACATATCTCCAAGTTTTAGGATCCTTTGTATTCTATTTCCCCAACCTGCCCCACCCTCATCCCTGCTACTCAGATGAATAAACAAAGTAGTACCTAGTCTTAACTAAATGAAGATTATACTACATCTTGAAAAGCAAAGGTGCAGGCTTTGTTGAAACCTGTGTCACTGACACATTCCAAAATCACTGCCGTGGGTACGTGGCAGTGGGTCTTCCCACCTCTCCTGAGAAACAACTCCACACTACACACCAAGTCCCCAGAAGAGGCCTGGGCCTACTGAACAGCAGTCAAGCAAGGGCCCTTTAGCAAAACATTCCACCCACATTTGTTCCAAGTGGGGTCAATTTCATCCTCCCCAGTCCTGCCAACACACAAAAAATTCCCTCTAAGAAAAAAACAAGAAACAAGAGTTATACCTACCATTTTATGTAAGTTTACTCGAAAATTCATATTGTCATCATGCAAAAATGCATTGGCATACTGATCCTAACAAAATAAAAATACAGGGGAAAAGTAAGGAATGAAAGCTATACTTAAGAAATTCAGTTTATAATCTATCATACTTCCTACAAACCCTTGTACTTTAAGAACTACTTTCAAGGATCAGTTGGAGAGTGAATGAGATGAGCCTAGAACCTTTATGTCAAACCCTACTTATGAGGAGGGGACCCAGAAAAACAGAATTATCTTCTGGAGGGAAGGTCCCATTGTAGTACAGGCTTCCCCCGCTAGGTGAGTGTTCTAGGAACCCTTCTGTATCAGTGTACCAGCTGGCACTGCTGCGAGAGGCTGAGTTCAGCTTCAGATAATTTTTCTTTTTGAAGAATCTTTCAACATATTTGCCCATTTCATGATGGATGACTTACTAAGCACATGAAAAAAATGGCATGACCCCTGAGCCCCACCCTCCCTATTCACCTAATCTTGTCCAACCCCCCAGCGACTTTTTTTGGTTTCCCACATGAAAAAGGTCCTCAAATGGAAATGTTTTGCCAATGTGGAAGAGGTGAAACAAAAAAACAGCAAAAGCACTGAAAGGCACCAAAATCAATGAGTTCAAAAACTGTTTTGAGCGGTGGGAAATGTCTGGATAGGTGTATTGCATCAAATGGAGTACTTTGAAGAGGACCAAAGTTTAAGCATGTAGGAATAAATACAAACTTTTTTATAAATAAATTCTGGGGTTTTTTTTTTTTTTTTTTTGATCCTCCCTTATAAGCCATGAGATTTTACTTTGGAGTAATTCTCAGTGTCCCTAACTAGTCAAATATCTCGAAGCAAATTACAAACAACAAAAAAAATAAGGCACAAGGCCCTGGCCAGGTGGCTCAGTTGGTTGGAGCGTCGTCCCACACACCAAAACATTGTGAGTTCAATTCCCAGCCAGGACATATACCTAGGTTATGGGTTTGATAGGGCATGCAGAGAAGCAATCAATGTTTCTCCCCCGCCCCACCGCTCTCTCTCTCCCCACCCCACTCTCTCTCCACCCCCTCTCCCTCTCACACTCCTTTCCTCTCTCTAAAATCAATAAACATATCCTTGGATGCGGATTAAAAAAAAAAAAGAACTAAAGGCACAGGGACTGGAAGAAAATGCTGAGAGGAACCTGTTTTCCTATTCTTTCTTCCTTCCCACCTGCCCAAGGAGCCTGCTCTGTTTGTAACAGCTTGAAGGTTTTCACAGGGCCTGCAGGATACAAGCGCAAGCTCCACATGAGGATCTACAATTGAGAAGAAAGGTCTGCGGTCCACTGGGAGTGGGCTTGGCATGGCAGGAGAAGCAGCTACACAGGCAGCATGGCAGTTTGCAAGACCCCATCTATCTCCGGCTTCCCTGAAGACTGATGGGAAATCACAAACCTCTCACTATGGATGGGTAATAAACAACCCTTGGCCCCTTCCCAACATCTTAGCAGAAAATCTGATATGCCTACAGACTCCAGTTATTAAGAACCATTACAATTTGTGAAAAACAACTCTTTTCAAGATTTTCTTAGAAAGATTTTTGAAAAGCAATGACACCAGGCCCCCTGCTAATCAGCAGCTCTTCTACAACCAGCTATCCCTACTGGTGAGAAGCAGGTGAGTTTTGCACAGAAAACACAGAAGGGGAAAGTGAGAGTGATCGCTCTCTACTTCACGTGGACCACCTTAACTGTTTTAATGAACGGGAAGGTTGAAGTTACAAATTTAGGTCTAAATTGACTCAAGTTCTGCCACACCTGTGTTGCCACCAAGATTCAGGGTGAGTTCAGGCCTAATTAATACAAGCAAAAGTACCACCTTACAAAGCCAAAGCATCTCTTTAACTCCTCGGGTTCTTAGTTCAGGAAGCTGCACTCAGCCCAGCTTAACTCACTTTCTGATTGCCTTCTTTGGCTTTTCTCTCCACCTCCCCCCACAGGAAACCTGGGCTCCTTTTCTCATTTTGTAAAATGGAAAAGATCCAACATGGGCAGCTTCAAAGGGGCAGAATTATTTTTTCTAAAGAGGGTTAAGTCTCTTGTTTTAAACTATTAAAAAGTTCTCGATTATAGCAGTTATTATATCATAATTCATTATTAATTCATACAATAAATACTAATTGAGCCTCTACCATGTGCCAGACACTGAGACTAGACTGGTGAAGGAGACAAAATACCTGCTATCAGAGCTTACATTCTAGCGGGAGGAGAGAGGACACATTTTCTCTCTGAAACTGTCAGGAAATGGACAGGAAGGGCAGAAAAAGCTAGCACTTTGTAAGAAATTAGCTAACACCAGGGAACTGGCGAAACTTACCTCTGCAATACATGTGAGGATGATCAGACAGAGTTTGCCGCTGTGAAGCCGGTGCTCATCTGTAAAATGAAAATAAAACCTTTCTCCATAAATCATCCAGACCATGTTTCTACAGAGAATGAAGATGTGTATCATCAAAAAGAACATTCACATTTTTCCCCACATAATTCACAAATGAAAATCAAAGTTCTACTACAGTAATTCTTGCTTTCTTTCTAGGCAAAACGATTCCTCCAGGAGATTTTTTTCTTAAATATTCTGATTGACAGCTAACCACCCTCCTGGGAGCCATCCAATTACTGTAATGGTTCTACTGTCATGGCCCAAATCAGGGCCACGCCCTTTGCTTCCAAATCAGACTTTGCTTCTCAACAGGTCCACTCCCTTTCCAACCCCTCCCTGCTCACCAGCTATAAGCACAGCCATCTATCCCCTCCTAACTATTCACAGCAAACTGGTAGTGGAATCAGAAAGAAACTAACTGGAGACCAGGGTCCAGCTCAGGCTTCTCCTTACACTGTGCACATTATTTACAAACATGGAAGCTGTGAGCTCTTGATCATTTTTCCTCCTGCCAAAGTGATTCACTCTATAATACTTACTTAGTACCTACCATGTAGCAGGCACTGCACTGAGCACTAGAGATATGGCACTGAACAACACAAAGGAGTCTGGTCTCCCAAAACTCACATTCCAGTTGTTAAAAAAGAAGAAAACAACTTCGATAGTACGGCTCTCAGCTCACATGCATGACCAGGAAAGAGCTACACCATTCTCTCCAATTACCAGAACCATCAAAGTTTATTTACTTTCCACGATCTTTGTGAGTGAAGGGGTGAAATGGAGGTAAGAAGAAGGTCATACCAGCTCATCCAAAATAGACAAATGGCTAACAATATTTCAAATTAGCTCTGACAGGCTCCAGATTGAAGTTCATTCTCACCCTAACATTAACCTACTACTTCCTCAAAGATGGAATCTATCAACTAAAACCTGACAATGAGAAAGCGTGATGGGGGTTACAGTGCAGAAATACGTTAACCTCTCCTTGGCATGACGACAATCCCTAGCTGACACTCCCCGCAGCTTACACCAGAGCCCCTGGGCAGTCAGAGGAGACATGCCCCTGCCCGTGCCAACCATGAGCCCCTTCCACCTCTGCCTCTGGCCCCAGAGCTTCTCTGGCATTATCTGCCCTTCCCCAAAACCTGATAAGCAACTCCCGCAGGAAAGAGTGCAGCTACTTCTGCACTTAAAAAAAATGTTTTTAAATGCAAAAATAAGGCATATCTCATTATAAACATTTTAATTCAGAAAAGGACAACAAAAATTAAGTTTAATCATACCACCCAGATGTCATTTCTGTTAAGACTTTGATGAATCAACTTGAAGTCTATATATAGATAAACATATATTTTTAAAATATTTTGCCTAATGTCTATTTTCAAGGTTAAGCAGATTCTCCTTTAAGCTGACAACATTAAGTCTGAAGAACCTCAGGGAAAAAAGACTTTGAAAGTAGAGCCCAATCAAGGGAGAGATAAACACTAAATTATGAAGAATTGAGAGGAAAGGAGTGAATGGGGAAAGGGGCACACAGGCAGCTTCGACAGCATTAATAATTGCTTGAGCTGGGTGGTAAGGTCACATATGTTCATTTTATCATTATACATTATAACTTACGCCATTTATTATACTTATAAACTTTATAACAACATTCATATATATTAAGAATATGTATTTTAAAGTATACTTGATAGGTGTCAAATGACAAACAAAGAAAAAAGAGATAATATCCGAGGGTGTGGGAAGACAGGGAGAGCAGAGCCAAGAAAAAATGGCTTCTATGCTCCCCCAAACGAGATCTCTTTAGCCAGGGCATGCAGAAGGTCATGAGCTTAAGAGACGGGAAGAAAGCCAGTCCAATGAAGCCACACAGGAGCCATTTTTGAAATTAATGCTTCATCATACCTAACCTTGCCCCTTGCAATATTTAGGCTGCCTGTTGGCAAAGACCTAATCCAGCCTATGTTTAGAGAGAGAGAGCCTGAGGCAACCCATATGCAATTATTCTGCCCTCAATTTTGCCTTCCATTTCATGGATGGCAAAGTGACCAGGACAAAGAGGTTTATATAATCGTGAAAGCTAAAAATGAGTTCCCAGGGCCTCAATTCACTATGTTATATCAAGCAAAGCTAAAAGATCATTTTCAGAGTCACATCTACACTTCCTCTTTGCTGTGATATGTCGAGAGAAAGGAAGAGATTACCCCTTTGCATAAGGAGAAGCAAAGGCCTCGGGGAAACACTGATACACAAGAGTCTTGTCTTCCTTACCTGCCTGACTTCATGTGCCAAGTCTCAGAGGCTCACCCTCTCTGCAGTTCCCCGTGGACTGCTCTGTGTAGGAGGAGCTTGTGGCATGGACCACTAGCAGGTAACTCATCCCTGTATACATATAACTGTCTCCCTTGAAGGAGCACACTCAGAAGGCGTAACAGAAGAAAAAAGTCTAAGCTTGTAAGAAATTGCTAAGAGCTAATAAAGTATGTCTGAGTATAACAGGATTTAGATTCTGAACACCCAGGTTCCTTTTAACTCTGGCAATTTATTTACCGTATTTATCTTTTTTTTCTTTTAATATATTTTATTGATTTTGCTATTACATTTGTCCCATTCCCCCCTTTATTTCCCTCTGCCCTGCGTGCCCCCCACACATTCCTCCCCCTTAGATTATGTCCATGGGAGATGCATATAAGTTCTTTGGCTTCTACTTTTCCTATACTATTCTTAACCTCCCCCTGTCTATTTTGTACCTACCATTGATACTTCTTTTTTTAATATATTTTACTGATTATGCTATTACAGTTGTCCCATTTCTCCCCCATCATTCCCCTCTACCCTGCACACCCCCTCCCACCCACATTCCCCCCCTTAGTTCATGTCCATGTGTTGTAAGTTCTTTAGCTTCTACATTTCCCACACTATTGTTGCCCTCCCCCGTCTATTTTCTACCCTCCATCTGTGCTACTTATTCTCTGTACCTTTTCCCCCTCTCTCCTCCTTCCATGCCCCTGTTGCTAACCCTCCATATGATCTCCATTTCTGTGGTTCTGTTCCTGTTCTAGCTGTTTGCTTATTTGCTTTTGTTTTAGGTGTGGTTGTTAATATCTGTGAGTTTGCTGTCTTTTTACTGTCATATTTTTTATCTTCTTTTTCTTAGATAAGTCCCTTTAACATTTCATATAAGGGCTTAGTGATGGTGAACTCCTTGAACCTGACCTTATCTGAGAAGCACTTTATCTGCCCTTCTATTCTAAATGACAGCTTCGCTGGGTAGAGCAATCTTGGATGTAGAGCCTTGCCTTTCATGACTTGAAATACTTCTTTCCAGCCCCTTCTTGTTGCCTGGAAGGTCTCTTTTGAGAAATCAGCTGACAGTCTGATGGGAACTCCTTTGTAGGTGACTGTCCCCTTATCCCTTGCTGCTTCTAGAATTCTCTCCTTCATTTTAATCTTGGGGAATGTAATTACGATGTGCCTTGGTGTGTTCCTCCTTAGTTCCAACTTCTTTGGGACTCTCTGAGCTTTCTGGACTTCCTGGAAGTCTATTTCCTTTGCCAGATTGGGGAAGTTCTCCTTTATTATTTGTTCAAATAAGTTTTCCACTTGCTGCTCTTCTTCTTCCCCTTCTGGTACCCCTATAATTCGGATCTTGGAACGTTTAAAGATGTCCTGGAGGTTCCTAAGCCTCTCCTCATTTTCTTGAATTCTTGTTTCTTCATTCTTTTCTGTTTGGTTGCTTATTTCTTCCTTCTGGTTCACTCCATTGATTTGAGTCCCAGTTTTCCTCCCATCACTATTGGTTCCCTGTGCATTTTCCTTCATTTCACTTATTGTAGCCTTCATTTGTTCATCTAATTTGCGACCAAAATCAACCAATTCTGTGAGCATCCTGATCACCAGTGCTTTGAACTGTGTATCTGATACACAGTTCTCCTTTAAGGAGATCTCTTGGTCTCCTTTAAGGAGACCAAGGCTATCTCTTGGTCGCTTAGATGAATTGGCTCTGGGGCTTTGATCTGTTCTCCCATTTGAGCCATTTTTGGTTTTTTGTTGTTTTTGTTTTTGGTCTGGTTGCAGCTGTTACATAGTGAGGGGCAGAACCTTAAGTGTTCCCCAGGACGGGGCAGACCAGTTGCTGGGTTGTGACCCTGTATGTGGGGGCAGGGTCGGAGAGGGAACAATGCCACTTGCTCTGCTCTCTCTCAGATTCCAGTCCCTTCCGCCGCTTCCTCCAAGCAAATTGGACCCTTCTGGTGCTGATTTCCGTGTGGGTGGGTTGTGTACATTCTAGGACCCTGTGGGTCTGTCCAACAAACTCTCCTGTGAGGCTGGGAGTCTCTCCTGGCACCTCAACTGTTTTCAATCAGTATTTTTAGGGTTTATTTCCTGACGCTGGGGCCCTGGGTTGTAAGGTCTGTCTCGCTCCCCATTTTGCCTGGATTATCTGTGCGTGAATGTGGGACCGCCTGGTCAGCCAGCTGCCTTGTGTAGCCTCACTGAGTCTGCCCATTGCCACCCCGTGCCCGGGGTCTGCTAGCTGCCACCTGCACACCTGGGATCTGCCAGATGCTGCCTGCTTGCCCGGGTCCACCAACCTCCACTTTTTCCTGCCGCGACTCCACCCCTCTTACTGGTCTGGATGAATGGTTGTCGGACTTCTGTACAGTTCACTTTTCTATCAGTTCTGATGTTTTCTTGTTTCTAAATCTTTGTGTCCTTAATTTTAGTTGTGTGAGGAGGCACAGTGTGTCCACCTATGCCTCCATCTTGGCCAGAAATCCCCTTTCCCATATTTATCTTTTAGTTCTCTATATGTCTACCAATGTTTCCTTCTCACTCCCAAAGCCTCCACAGCTTGGTCTTACTCTCTTACACAGCCTTTCAGCTCCATTCTGGAATTCCTGAAAACCCTCACACCAGAAACCCGCCCAGCCCACTTGGCAAATCAGAGCCTTCTAAAGTATACTTTACACCTAAATGAATCTTAAACCACCACACAAAGCATTAGTCTCTCCTCATGAAAGTAAAGTGACAAAAGTAATAGTATTTTACCAATTTTGCTTCTACACTGTTTTGGGTTTTTTTGTTATCTAGGAATCTGAAGCTTATTCATGGACCATAATTTAAGAACCCAAACTTCAATTACTGAGCAGACAAAACAGTTAGCTTCTAAAGTAGGGTTTAAAGATTCTTACAAGAAAGGCTTATAAAGGAAGAATATACACCAAATTGTTAATAATGATTAACTCTAAAGAGCTTAATTCCAAAGGAATTTCACTTTGTTAGTTAACCACTGCTAGAATGTTTTAATTTTTAACAAATACTATTCCAATTACTTTTTTTAAAGATTTTATTTATTTTTAGAAAGGGGAAGGGAGAGAGACATCAGTGTGTGGCTGCCTCTCACATGCTCCCTACTGGGGACCTGGCCCGCAGCCCAGGCATATGTGTGCCCTGACTGGGAATTGACCCAGAGACCCTTTGGTTCTTGGGCCAGCACTCAATCCACTGAGCCACACCAGCCAGGGCTCCAATTACTTTTTTAATCAGGGGGAAAAATCCTTGTAAATGGGAGAAGCCCACTGGATTAACTGGTGGGTATTGAATAAAACGCTATTTAAAACACTATGTGTGGTTAAAAACTATCAGTTATGAAAAACACTTTTGGGATAACTGGGAAAACTAAATATGGACTGAATATTACACAATATTAGAGAGTTACTATTGATTTTCTTAGGTATAATAATGAGTATTTTGGAAAACGTCCTTTTCTTATAATTTTTAAAAAGATTTTATTTATTTTTAGAGAGATGGGAAGGGAAGGAGGAAGAGAGGGAAAGAAACATCAATGTGTGGTTGCCTCTTGTACACCACCTACTGGGGATCTGGCCTGCAACCCAGGCATGTGCCCTGACAGGGAATCCAACCGCCGACCCTTTGATTCACAGCCCGCTCTCAAGCCACTGAGCTACACCAGCCAGGGCCTTGGAAAATGTCTTTAATTTTGACATACATGCCAATGTACTCAAGGTATAAAGTAGAATGATGTCTGCATCTTACTTTAACATGATTCAGCCAAAATAATAACACACAAAGACCTTTAGGGACAAACCAAATTTGGCAGAATGTTAATGGGTATGTGAGTGATCACTACATGCACTATATGATCCTTTCAACTTCTCTGTATATTGGGAAAAAACTGGAGGGAAAAATGTTACTTAAAAGGTTTACTTCCAGAGAATCTTAAAACTGGAATATGTTCTACTTATATGAGGGTACCTAGAGGAGTCAAATTCATAAAGACAAAAAGCAGAATGGTGGTTGCTGGGGGCTGAGGAAAGGAGAGACCGTGGCGAATGGGGAGTTAGTGCTTAGCAGGCACAGAATTTCAGTTTCCCAAGATGAAAAGAGTTCAGGAGATGGTGGTGATGGCTGCAAAATTAAATGTACTTTTAATGCCACTGAACTGTAGTCTTAAAATGAACAAAATGGTAAATTTACATTATTCATATTTCACCAAAATAAAAATAATAGAAATAAATAGAAATTATGAACACATACATCCAGCATAAGAATATAACTGAGTTTTAAAAAAGCCAAAACTGAGATATATACTGAACGGAATTTGCTGGGCTTCCTCCCAATCCTTTCTCACTCCCAGCCCAAAGACTCCATTCCCCATTCCCCTACCACCAATTAAAAGACCATAGAAAAATCATAAACAGGAAGAACAGGAACCCAGACAGAATAAACTCACACTTTCCCATCGCCCATTTTTCTCCCACTTTCCACTCCGAGTTTCTGAGCTGGGCACTGACACCTCTGTTTTAAGTGGTAAGGAACACAGTCCCTGCGAGTCTCACCTCTGCCTACTGTACTCTGCACGACAGTCCTCCACTTCTCACCACAAGCTGGTGCTTTCGGCTCTTGTCCTCAGAAGGGAATTCCCCGAAGCATGCTAATCCCCCCACTTCCCACACAAAAGAGTTTGCATCTACTTACCAAAATCTGCTAAGACGACTTGCTAGTTTCTGTAGAGACCTTGTTTTTCCCTGTTCTATTTCAGAGCACTCTTCCTCCAGTTCCAGGTTTTCCCACCACCACCTAACTACCACTTGGCAATGAGAAACCACTGTTTTCCAGTAATCCTGACCATCACCCTGCACAGGAGGCCCCAGTAGTTCATCTTGTGGAAGCTTCAAAGGATTAATGCTGCTCCTTGATTCTAGCTAAGCAGCTACCTGCCACCCCTCCTGCCTCCTGAGCCCCCAAAGTAGCATGCCTTACCTTTGGTGTCCTGCATGACAATCGAGCTATACTTTAAGAAGGTTATCAGTAGATTACTGGTCTGTACATCTGCATCCAGTGGGAGTTCCACAGAACTTATAACTGTAATAGAACAATGAAATGCAGTTAGCTTATACTATTTAACACTTTTATTTCTGTAGCCAATTTGTCAGCAGACAAGGAAATCACTAAGCTTTTTCCACAACACAGGGAGGACCAAATGCTTAATATAAAACCTTTATCTAGTCTTCCTAGGCCCCTAGAGCCCTTCCTACTTCGAAGATTAAGCACAATGCCTATCTCTCGTATCTAGGAGGGCCAGTCTCCAGGAATAGTGCTTTTCTCCCAGCATCCTAAAAAGGGTATATTTTTCAATTACAGTTTATATTCAATATTATTTTGTACTAGTTTCAGGTGTACAGCATAGTGGTTAAACAATCATATACTCTACAAAGTGTTCCTCCAACATTTCCAGTACTAAAAAGGGTATTTTGATTCCATTTCTAGCTCCAAGTAACGCAAAATGGTTCAGGGTCCTTCTTAAGTCACTTTGATTTGTACCTAAGGGAAAGATCTGTACTGAATATAAATGAGCTTTGCTTTGATGAGTCTCCTGCTTAAAATAAATGACAATTCACTCCTAATAAGGAGAAATCTTGTTCAATTTCAGAATAAGCCTTTAGGCTAGAAATACTCAAGATGGAAGGGGAAACATTTAAGGCAGAACTATATTCAAATTGTACTCCTTAATCCCTTACCCTCAGTGAAAGGGAGCCTAAAAAGAAATACCAGACTGAATATAGGAGGACACTATTGTTTGGGACAGCCTGAGAAATGAGTTTTATACACCTAGCTGCTTGCTGTTTGTTTCCAAGAGAAACCACCCCACCACGACTCCTACTCTCTAAGCCACAGTCCCAATGAACGGTAAGGGACCAGACCAGAGCTGACCCACACAGAACAATATTACACAGATTCCTCAAGTTTCTAGGACTTTAAATTAGATCCAGACAGGCCTGGCCAGTGTGGTTCAGTTGGTTGCACATCGTCTAGCAAAGTGGAAAGTTGCTGATTCAATTCCTGGTCAGGGCACGTGCCCAGGTTGCAGGTTTGGTCCCGGTCCCAGGTCAGAGCACATGCAAGAAGCAGCTGATTGGTGTTTCTCTCTCTTATCAATGTTTCTCTCCCTCTTTCTCCCTCCCTCTCCTTCCCTCTAAAAATTAAATAAATAAAATCTTAAAAAAATAAATTAGAACCAGACATTTTGTTAACTGCTTTACACTAAGACATAACATATAAGCTAAAGGAGGTTCATAACGGCCCAGACAAGCTAGAGAATCTAGTCTTCTGCTGTATTTCCACCCATGAAGACTCAGCTAAGTTTGAGATATTATTCATAATATGTACTCATACCATAATGGATCCCTCAGGAGTTATTATAATATATTCAGAGAACATTTATCAATAATGGGAAACATTTGCATATTATGGATCCATAACACACAACAAGCACAGCAAAAAGCCTCATGAGAAGAAATTAGCATGCCCAACCCTTGGCTGTTTTTCCACAGTTCAGCCCCCAAATATTAATAAAATACAAACATACTTTTATGTTGAAATACTAAAAGGTCTTAATTCACATTATGGGTAAATGACCTGAGACTGTCATTTCAAACTATAACAGCCTATTCTGAAGCTCAGAGCCCAAAATCATTCCTTTGTCAAATACAGTAAACCATCAAACTGGTAGCTGGGACTTTTTTTCCCACTCACACACAGCAATAACTGGAAAACTGTCTTACATAATACATAGAAATGTAGAAGTATATGTATTTTTAGTTTACCAGAAAGTCCTCTCATGCCAAGGCTGAGTTGTCAAATGTCAAGTGTTAGCTGAGAACAAATGTTACACCTAAACTGTTGCTTTTAAAAACAGTGGCTCCAAGGCCCTGGCTGGGTAGCTCAGTGGGTTAGAGTGTCCCTCCAATACATCAAGGTTGTGGGTTCAATATGGTGAGGGCACACACAAGAATCAACAAATGAATACATAAATAAATGGAACAACAAATAGATGTTTCTTTCTCTCTTTCTCCCCCCACTCCTTCCCTCTCTCTGTCTCTAAAAATCAGTAATAGACCTGGCTGGTGGTGGGGACCTGGATTGAACGCCAGCCTGAAAACTGAAAGGTCACCAGTTTGATTTTCAGTCAGGACACATGCCTGGGTTGCAGGCCAGGTCCCCAGTTGGGGGCGTGCGAGAGGCAACCGATTGATGTTTCTCTCTCTCTTTCTCCCTCCCTTGCTCTCTCTCTAAAAGTAAATATACAAAATCTTTTTTAAAAAATCAATAATATAAACAATTTTAAAGAATGGCTCCAGTAATGTACCTTTAAATATAGTGGACTAATGAGCACTACTATAATTAAAAACCAAAACCTGAAAACAAGGTTATAATATTTAGGAGCCCTACAGAAAGGAAATGAGGTAGGAAAGAGGAAAAAACAAAATAGGAGAGAATAAAATCCCTCACAAAATAAAATCTCCTTCCTAGGATAGTTATTCCTTGATCTTTGGCTTCATAATTCTTCCCAGCTGCCTCTGTCAAGGGAGAGAGTCATTTGAAAGTGGGCTGACTCCATCTTCCCATAGAAAAAAAAAAATAAAAGCTCACTAGTTGTAAGTAAGTAAGCACAAATCCTGCCATTGCATAATCAAGTGTGTGGGTGGAAGTGTTCACAATGAACAGTTTGAAAGGCAGTTCTCTGAAGCATCCAAAGCCCAACATCACATGGAACTCAGATATATATGTACACATATATACACGGCTTTGGATATCCATGGTAACCAGGCAGGCTTCGTCCTTAAAGAGAAAGAACAGTATTTCCATTGGATTACTCGGTGACCTGAATAAGCCCAGACAAGCAGGCAATCCTCACTACTGGTTTCTTCTCATTAAAATATTTTGGAATTTGGCTTTCAATTCTAAACAGATCCAATTTGCTACCATTGACTTCAATATCAATGGCAGTTCCCTGTCATGCTTCTGTACCAACACCGCTGTACTACCTTGCAATGCTACTGCCAAAAGTCCAATATGAAAGTTTAAAGAAGAGAAAGCAGATCGCAGATCGTTTCACATACAGACAGTAGGAAGGCACAAAAAAAGAATCAAAGTTAAATTTCCTGTATTTCTTTCTTTTTTTTTTTTTTTATTGATTTATCTTTAGAGGGGAAGGGTAGGAGAGAGAGAGGGGGAGAGAAACATCAATGTATGGTTGCCTCTCGCGTGTCCCCTGCCGGGACCCGGCCAACAACCCAGGCACGTGCCCTGACTGGGAATCGAACCTCGATCCTTTTGTTCGCAGGCCCGCGCTCAATCCACCGAGCCACACCAGTCAGGGCAAATTTCCTGTATTTCTTTATCCAAAATGAAGTCAACATTTAAGGCAAAATATCAAGTATTAACAAAGATTATTTTCTGGTTAAGACATTCCATCAAACATACTCAGCCTACAGTAGAACCAACTCAGATGACATAAAGTTTTTGGGCAAAATTCACAATTTCTATTCTGTTATCTTTTTCTTAAATTATAAGATTTATAAAGTGAAAAAAATTTTTGTTATTTTTCAGGGGATGAAATCTTAAATTAAATACCCACCAAACTCCCAATTATAATACACTCAAAGCTTGCCATTTTCTAAGTGGGAGTGGCTAGCAGAGACATAACTGAGCAAATATCAGGTTCACTCTCTCATTCATTTATTCAACAAATATTTATTAATCAATGACCATGCCAGGCTCTCTGCTGGGCAGACAGTAGTAAAAAAAACAGACATAGCTCCCTGCCCTGATTCACATCTTGGTTCTTGGTTGTAACTCTCACTAACCTTAGGCAAACCACTGAATTCTTTGGCCTCAAGTCCCTCATCTGTCAAATGGTAACATGAAATAACATTACTATTTTACACTGAAGTCAGTGAGATATTCATAAAACATCTCCCCTGAGCCTCACAGGTACCCTGAGAGTTTGGCAGGACAGGCAGGCATTGCTGGCCTTGGAGATCCCTTCAAGATCTAGCACTTCATGATTCGAGCATTCCCTGAGGAGGACACACTGGGGTTACGTCGCTTCTTACACAGGGAAAAGTACTTAACTAGTTATCTTTTCCAAAGTTTTCTTTGGAGCTTAAGGAATCCTGAAGGACGGTATTTTTCAGACAGTTTCTTAAGTGAAAGAATCGACGACTATGTTTTTTGTTAAACACAGCTGTGCTCACCCTGAAAGACTCAAGACCATGTTAGTCAAGAAAACAAAGGTTGTGGGCTTACCATCAGAGGAGGGTGGTGTGGTGCCAAGTGGTGTGACTGGGGTTGTTGGGGCAGGGCTGACAGGAGTTGTCACCAAACCCATCTCTGGATGACTCTGAACAAGAACACAGATGGGTGAGAAAAGAGGAAATCCAGTTCCGAGTATCTCCTGGTTATTATCCTTTCTGACATCCCTGGCCTCAGAGACAGAAAGCTCACTGAGGAGGGACGGCTTCTGCATTTAGTTCCCATGACTACCTGATTATTGGTGATGCTTGCTAACCACTAATAAGAAGCTCTGCGGGCTAGTTCTTTCTAAGCAACTAAGTTCCCATTATGTAAGTTTTTCTGCAGAACTATACAAATAAAAAACTGGACTAAATAAATACACAGGATTCTTCTACAAAAAGGGAGAGGCATTTGCAGTCCTATCTGAACCTGGGAAAGGAACACTCTCATCAGATCAACCTAAAATACATCTACAGACTATTCTGATGGCTACACAGCTGAAAATAAATGCAGGTGAGCCAAGGGGATAGGAAGTACTATAAAAACAGCTACGAAAGTGACAGCCTTCTTGCTCCACAGCAAACAAGTGTGTGGAACAGAAAGGTAAAGACACGGGTCGACATCCACTGGGGACCAAAACAGATGGCTGCTCTGTCCCTGACCTTCCTTAGTATCCCTGCCACATCAGCTCTTGGGAATTAAACTGAGTAGAAGCTGCTCCCTTCTCCTCCCCAACAGCTTTACCAGGATTTTATCTTCCTTTACAATCAGTTACAGAATTCAGAAAGAAGACAAGTGAGAATAGTAAATAAAAATAGTAAATAAAGTCTCTTATGTTATTATGTGTCCTCCGAGGCAGACCGCACACCAGCACACTGCTTTTTAAGCATGACTTTTTGTTTGTTAAACTCAGTCAGTGGATCCCATACACATTAGCCCTTTGAATAAAGAAACATAAGCAAACTTGCCTTTAAAAGAAACCTACATACATATTTTAAGCAGTCTGGCTTTAAAATGAAAACCTTTTATCAATTTTTTAAGGCAGCGTTCATGGACAGCACTTGAGTTCTCAGCCTGCTTTGGTCCCATCCGTTCCAGGCTATCCCTGAGGCAAATGACCCAGCACTCAGTATTTGATGACTTCGCGCTTTTATTTGCAGACCATTTTCTTCTGTTAACAGCCAACCTTAAGCTGGACAGGCTATTTTTTACTTTTCTTCTCTGGAAATTTGTGAGAAACTAAGATAAGTAACTTGGCCTATTTTAGCTCCAGTCATAATTCCAGTGGTTTAGAAAGCAGAAAGCCTGATATAAAAACCCATCTGGGCAGATAATACCAAGGGATTGCCAGTGAGTCAAATGAAATAATCTCAACTCATCTGGGTTAACATTAACATCTGGATAAACTGGTCAAAACCATTAACTCTGCATGTTATCGGACCTACTCGGCACCAGATGGAAACAAACATATTTGAGGATAGCTCGAAGCAAAGGCAACTGATACAACGCTCTGTTACCCCTACTGACCAAAGCAAAGCAGGGCTCAAACAGGCAAATCCAGAGGCTTTTCAATGGCATGATTTGTATGAAATTCAGGAAGAAAAAGAATTAGAGCTTTTAATATAACCAACCTGAGCTAACACTGTGATGAAGTTGCGATTTAAATGAACAGCTTCATAAAGTGCCAGAAGGATAGCCTCATTGGTTCTAAAGAAAAAGAAAACAAATTGAAGAGGCTCTTATAGTGAAGGAGTTAGAACAATATAACCATCAAGGTAAGATTTCATCCCAACTCCTCATTATTAATCCTTTTGAGTTTCTAATGCTTCCTTTAGTTCCTTTCTTGGCATATGTAAAGTGTATACAGGCCAAGAGGAAAGAGTAAAGGCCCTTAACTTTAATTCTTTAGTTCTTGCCCTGGCTGGTATGGCTCAGTGGATTGAGCACCAGCCTGAGAACCAAAAGGTTGCTGGTTCTTGCTGTTTCAATTCCCAGCCAGGGCACATGCCTGGGTTGTGGAACAGACCCCCAGTAGGGGGTTTGTGAAAGGCAACCACACATTGAAGTTTTTCTCCCTCCTTTCCCCTCTCTCTAAAAATACATAAATAAAATCTTTTTAAAAAATTCTTTAGTTCTTATCTACTTCACTCACTATTTTCACTCTCACTTTTTCTCCCCAATCCAGTTAAGTCCTTAACTGGCTCAGATACCGGCCCTCTTTCTTTTCATTCCAGAGACAGCTGAGTACAGTTTCTCAGCTTCCTGGGACTCAATACACGGAACCAAAGTAGAGGTTCCTAAGGGTCCATTAGTGTTGAAAACTCAAGAAGCAGTTGATATATTACAAAAAAAGTTTGATCTGTAAAAGATTAACAGGAGGGAACGTTTCACACTCTCATATCCAGTTGGCAACCCCACACTAAGGTTCAAGTCACTGCACAAGAATGTCAGTCACTTACTGTACTGATATTTTCTCATGAGCGTCTGCTATGAACATGCTGCCCACCTGTGGAAGAAAAGGGGAATTGCACACTTACAGCAGGAAACTATAAAAGGAGCTCTGCTTAAGTCTTTAATCCAAAAAAAAGTCTTTAATCAGTGAAAAAACAAGCTACTTGTGGCCCAGGGGAAATTAGAACTCTGGCCCACCAGTTACTCACAAAGCCAAATCAGCCCACTTGGAAGATCTTAAAATAAGTAATAAATGAAATACTGATAACTCCACTAATTGTCTTCCTTACAGAGACTTAAAAACAATCCTCGTACTTTTTTTTTTTTGGTCCAGCTCTCCATTTCAATGGGTAAGTTTAGTAAACCACTGACAGCGAATAAAGTTGACCTAGACATTCTCATCACTCTGCATCTTTCTTGGAAGTTGCTTTGTTAAAGTCAAAAACTAAGTCATGAAGAGTATCACAGAAAGTAGCCCTGGCTGGTGTAGCTCAGTGGATTGAGCGCGGGCCTGCGAACCAGAGGATCGCGGTTCGATTCCCAGTCAGGGCACATGCCTGGGTTGCAGGCCAGTTCCCAGCAGGGGACACACGAGAGACAACCCTACATTGATATTTCTCTCCCTCTCCCTTTCTCCTACTCTTCCCCTCTAAAGATAAATAAATAAAAAAATTTAAAAAAAAAAAAAAAAAAAAGAAAGTAGGCTGACTTCATCCAACATAGAGACGTTTTGGGGAGGAATAGTTGAGTTTCAGACCAGAACTATGGGAGATCTATTGTCCATCTTTCAGATCACAAAATCTTTAGTTTGTGTCCAGGGAAGGGCAGCCAAATAAATAAATGGAGTGGGCTGCCTCCAATATGTGTGACATCAGAGGCAGTAAGAAAGTTGCCCATCCCTCTAAAAATGCCTTTTCATATATTTACTGATGTCCAAAACTATGCAGCTAGAACTTCCTTAGGCAAAGATCCCTGAGAGCAATATAATTATATCTAAATCATTTAACCAAACACCAATACTGTGCTCATACTGCTCTGACCTCTGAGAGACTTCAGTTATTGATGTTTCAGAGTTAAAGAGCTTATCAAGTCCTTCTTGAGAGTAGGTTCTAAGAAAGAAAGGGGAAAGGTCATAGTCATTGGGCAGGGGGTTACCTTTTAAGGGTGGAGGGATAACTGTTCCCTGCAACGAACTCAAAATTGTCTTGCTCTAGGGCTGATTATTTAAACACTAAGGCCCAAGAAGACTTTGTGAATCTCCCTAGATTCTAAAACCTGCTAGATTAGTCTTAAAAATTAGTTGCAGATTATCTGACCCAAAACACCTGTGATGTCCAGGCTGAGAAACCGTGTTCAGCAGCCTTTCAAAGTGGACCAGTAAGTTTTGTTGACCATGGACCTCTCAGCCCATTAAGCCTTTAGACCAGTGGCTCAGGTCCACTGCACCAATCCCTCAACTCCAGGACCAGCTATGAGGAAACAAGTGGGCACAGCAGGGTTAGAATCAGATCTAAACCCTCCTATTGTTTGTACCATAGGGTTGGTCCTCAAACAAAGCCAACTCTTCAGAAGGCAGAAGTCTGGCTCAATATGTACTTTTACTGTAGCCTTTAAAAACTAAATTACCATATTTTGCCATGTATAACCTGCTCCTGTGTATAATGCACTCCCATGTATAATGTGCACCCACATTTTTAACGGGAACTTTCAGGGGGAAAAAATCTTTTGTTTAAATTTTTTAATTCAATTTTTAATTTATTTATATTTAGAAACAAAACTGATTATCATATTCCAGAGTATTACTTTGGGTATAGATATCATTATTGCTTTCTAGAGTTGCACTTTTAACACATAAGCATAAATAAAAGAATATAAAACATTTATATAAATATGAAATTAGTACTACTCATGTATAATGTGTATCCTTACTGTTCCCTCAAAAATTTGGGCGAAAAAGTGCACATTATACACAGCAAAACATGGTAATTAATTTGAGGGAAAAAATCCGTCCCAGGGAAATCAGAGCTCTCCCTTCCCCTCTGTCACTTTGGTTTGGAAATCACTAAAAGAGATACAGCTCTCAAAATACTCTGCTCTGAGTAGCCCTCTCTCTCTCCCCTAGTCATGCCATCATCTCAAACATCTTAACTTCTATGTTCAGATTTGTCTACCTCTATAAACCTTTTATATTTCTGAGCAGGAGAAAAAAAAACAAGTAGGACTTACCATATTTGTTAAAGCAGAGAAAAAACCGCTCTGGTGTTCTTCTTCCTTGTCTTTATACTGCCTAAACAAAAATAACTCAATTCAACTTTACTACTATTTATCAAGTACATCTTTGTCCTTAGCACTCTCAGTAATCAGGGCAGGGCACTTGTAGAATTCGCTCCAGAAAACAAAAGCACTGACAATAAAGTCGCTGCAGTTTCTCTGCAAGCTAAGAGGCACCGCATCTGCTCTTGAGGTAGGATGTACCAAAATGCCTGGTTACTTTGGGAGAGACTTAGAAAGCAAGCTGCAAAAGTGTGAAACTGCTCTAACATATGGCTGATCCAGTTATTTTTCAAACAAACTATTACTTGAAAAGTGTGGCAGTGAAATTACTTCAAGGCTGTAACAGCAAAAATCTTGTTTGTTTTTGAAGGAAGAGGAAGGAAGAAATCTGTAAGCTAAACTATTTGTGGAGATGGGACGGATTTGAAATCCCAACACCCAATTGTGTGCGAGGAAAGTACAGAGAGAAGCAAGAAACATCCTGCCTGGCCCTTGCCAGGATTAGGGAAACTCCTGGTTTCCATTCACTGAATTCAGATCCTTCCCCGTCCACAGCAGGAGGGAAAGCACATATCAGGGAAGAGAGTCCCCAGAAGAGACAGGGGCTCCAGGAAACCACTGTTGATTCCTGATGAAAAAGAGGCATCTGGCAAACTAAAGGTAATTCAATATTTTCTCCTTTTACTTATTTTTTAAGTGTAGTGCTTTGTAAGCTTTTTTACATAGAAAATGATAATTTCTGTGATACACTGGGCCAAATGGAAGAGCCTACAAGTGTCTAAAATACTAGTTAAAATGCTCTGCAATAAAATACTAAAAAGGTTGCAAAGAATGTACCTAACTGTTTAAAGAAAGATGGACACTAACCTGGTGGCTTCTCCCCTGGTGTCAGAAACAACCTCCACTAAAGCCATCCAGCCAAGCTAGAGCAAATAACATCCGCCAGCATCTGTGCCTCTGAATGCCCTTCTAGGATAGGTAAGGGAAGATCACCCAAGAACTCTAACAAACCTGTTTCCTACTCAACCAATTCAAATGAAAATTAGACCCTTCTCTTCTGGAAAGGTGGACTTACCTGTTGTACTCAGATAAAGCCTGAGCAATCACAAGTCCCATTCCCTAGAAAGGAAAAAGACAGCATAGGTGAAATAAAGGCCTGGCGGTGATGCTATGATTAGGCCAGGGAAAACACTAATCACATCTCCATGGTCCAAGCCCATGAAGTTCTACCTGAACGTTGGCAATGAGGACAGAAATTCTGAGAGGCATTGCTAAAGCATCAAAAGGAATTTGTCTGATCTACCTTATTCTTCAGACTATAAGATGTACTTTCTCTCACCATCCCCCCAAATTTGGGGCAGTTGCATCTTATAGTCTGAATGTAGCCTACCAGGCTTGCTGTGGGGGAGGGGGTGGCGGTGGAGTGGTGTCACTGGTTATTAAATACTTTACCACATTTTTTGCTTCAAAAATTCTTCTCCTATTTTCCTCCTCTAAAACCTGGGTGTGTCATATAGTCCTAAAAATACAGTAATTCTCTTACTATTACTTAACAGAGTAACAGAGGGTGAAACAGACCAGCCCAGATCACTGACACTTTCACTGGGATCATTTTCACCTCATTAGAGAAGACTGAATTAGAAGCTTCAAACAAACAAACAAAAATCTCTCATATGGTATATGTCTCTAAAACCACCACAATAAAAGTGACAATGAGTCCCCATGCTAAATGAAGTTGCATACAGACAAGCCACTCTCTTCCAGGCCAAAGGAAAACAGGAGTGTAATGGGCAGAAGCATCCAATGTTAAAGTGACTTATCAACTTTCCCCCTAGAATCAGCTAAGTACAACACAAAGATCAATTAAGGCACACAATGAATCATGTGCGCTTCTACTCATGAGGTAAATCAGAAGCATGAAGAGGGCAAGATGGAAAGAGGATAACGCCAGATACCTGGTCACCTTCCTCCTCCCTATAATCCGAGATCAGATGTTACTTCCCAAACTTTCAAGGACATATTATAGCATGTTTCAGCTTTACCAAGTCAGGCTGCGAATACCATGTGGCTAGTTCTACAAGAAGGAATCTCACATCGTTTAGTCACCTAAGCCTTCTTTTTTTAAAATTTCAGCTTTATTGAGGTATAATCGACATATAAAATTGTAAGCTATTTAAAGTGTGCCACATGTTGATTTGATATACCATTGAAGCCTTTTTACTCTTGGAAATGTAATTTACTGAATCTATAGTAGAATAAACCTCGGCAAACTATAACATGAAATATAACCAACCATTTCTTCATGATTAGAAAGCAATTGTCCCCTCAAACCTTCCTTCCATGATAAGAAAATAGAATACCATAAGATAGTTGCACCAATGCTCTAAAAAGATGCACCAATAACCCCTTTATAGCCAGATGAAATTAACACAATAGCTCTGTGCTCTCTAAATAGCCACTCCAACTCCACTGAATGCAAGTAATTAAAAAAATACACAAAGATCCAGATACTCACGTTGAGCGTGGCCTCATCATCCACAATAGACAGCTTCACAATATAAGGATTCACAGACTGTTAAAGAGGAGAGGAGACTCAAGGTGAGTGTGACTTACTTAAGAACCCATGAACCATTTACAAAGTGTTAACAAAAAGGCCTGTGACAGGCCCTCTCTCCACACTGATGCTCCTACTACCCAGGCCCAACCCATCTTGCCAGCTGACTCCCCTCATTTCTAGGAAATCTCTCAGTGTGCACAGGCATTCACCATGCACACATATGCGCACACACACACATAAATTCTGTTCTACCTCCATTTTCCTCTAGGCTGAAGCAGCTCAGGCCTATGTCTGCCACTTCTCCCATCTTTCCCTCTTATCTGTTTCTAAAAAGTAAGTGAACACTCCACAAAACTCACTTTGTCCTATCCTGCCAATAATTTACTGAGTCCATAGGGACAACAGTCTTTCGGGGGACATAAAAGCTTCTCTGCCATAAGGTACAAATTTGTAAATTGCTAACTTACATTCTCATCCCAAAGGCTCCCTAACCATTCCACAAATGATATGCAAAGACTGATTCACCCACCCATAAAACAAAGCCACCTGGGGGGTGGAAAGTGGCAGCTGCTTAACAGCCAGAGAGGCCATTTATGGATCTGATACCCAAATAACACTGCAGGGAAACTGAAAAAAAGGATGTAATTACCCAAACTACAATCTGGTCAGGACACTGGGATTTAATGATCGTCCCATCACTTATAGCATTGGAAGATTTCCTGAGTTTTTCCAGACCCAATCTCGGCTGGGCAGCATATGGAAATGAACATATATTTAAACTCATTAAGCAGTTGGGCCATCTCCTACTGGTGAGATGAGAACCAATGACCGGCTCACCTTAAAAACATCCCACCCATGGGATGTGAGGAAAGACCTCATGGAGATCAGGCACCAATTCTAACCCAAGGCAAGCAAGGAACAATAGTTCTCAGATTGGCAGTTTTTACAGCAACCAAGAAAACTCATTATAGAGAAACTTGGAAACCCAACTAAAAGGCTAACCCCCCACATAGAACTTATTTAATCAAGTTTCTGAGGGCATCTTTTGAATGCCAATTGGGAATGGAGAAAGAGACAGCTTTGCTTTTTTAACAGCTCAAATGTTTATAAGGTTTTCTACAACACAACTCAAGGAGTAAAACCCACTCAATTTGTTACCTGCTCTAACAAAAGAAAGCTCCCAACACTTCTTCCCATAACCAACCATCAAATCCTTCTGGTGTTACAGACTTCAGATAAGATCCAATGCAAGTGGATGCTTGAAAAAGAAAATCAGCAATAGTCTGACCTAGAGATGCCACCATGATGAGAACAACACTGGAAGGAAAAGGCGACTGTTTCTTGGCATAATTTCTGAAAGTCCTAGCCACTCACCTTTCCAAAAGTACACTGTTTTAGGTAATAATAAGGATCACCTGATTACCAAGAACAGTCTGTGATTTAGCAGCAGTTGGGGGAAAGGCAAGGTGGCTAAAATCAAGGGTTGGCATTCTAGCTCCTCTAATTATTAATTGTGATATGTTAGTCATACTAATTAACCTAAGCTCAATTTCTTCATCTGTAAATGGGGATATTTTCTTCCTTGGGGTTGCTTTGAGACTTAAATGAAGACATGTAAAATCCTTAGCACAGTATCTGGCATATGGTGAAGGCTCAATGGTTGGTAACTATATTCTTTTCTCCTTTGACATTTTTTTTATATTTTATTTATTTACTTTTTAGACAGAGGGGGAGAGAGGGAGAAAGAGGGAGAGAAACATCAGTGTGCGGTTGCCTCTCATGCACCCCCCCACTGGGGACCTGGCCCGCAACCCAGGCATGTGTCCCAACCGGGAATCGAACCCACAACCCATTGGTTCACAGGCTGGTGCTCAATCTGCTGAGCCACACCAGCCAGGGCTCTCCTTTGACATTTTTTTTTAAACAGTATTTTTTAATTGTTGATATTGTACAGTTTTCTGACCTTTGACATTTTTATCACATTCAAAGGAAGCTCTTTGGGGAGGGAAAAAAAAGAGGAAGGAAGGAAGGAAAGGAGGAACGGAGGAAGGAAGGAAGGAAAAGAAAACAGAACAACTTGCAACTGGACATAATAAACAATTTTGTAATTTCTGGCAAATGTCGTGTTCAAATGGGCGGCAGTTGGGGAGTGAGTCACTTCATCTCAGGTGACAGGGCCGACGTAGAAGGCCAGGATATTAACACTGTGAAAATTGCTATTCTCCAGATGCCAATTCTCCTTAGCACTATATACGCGTTGTGCTGGTCACGTTTTTAAACTGGAGGCAATCTACTTTTCAGCCACAAAACAGAATTACAAACTCAGGGAGCTGCCATGGGGTCACTCTAATAGGGTACTGCCTTTATTTGATCTAAGTCATTCCAAACTTACCATTTTTCAAGGCACTTCCTTAGGCTTTTTATTTTTTTTTTTTTTTTGCCTCCTCCATCTCTTTCGATAAAATGTCTAAAACGGAATGTATTATTTGAGGTAAGGAAGAATTATTTTTTACATTTACTCCATGTCATGTTTTCCATCACTTCCATTCCTGAAGTCCAACACCTTATTTGCCTTCCCTGTGTTTAGCTGGGCACCTAGCCCCTGGTGCCCTCTGCACCTTTCTAGAAAGGTTACAACCTACTGCGTTGGTCATGAGATTGATTGTGGTGTAGCTGGAGTGCTGTTCTCCACAGCACACACCCTCACACACTAGCCTGCATAAAATTTCACTAGCTTTTGGTTTTGCTATGTTCATCTGGAATTCCTCACGTTCCTGTCAAAAAAACCTTCTTCCTCCATGGTCACCAGGCTTCCTTAATGGTTTCTGGTGAGTGACTTATATCAAGAGCTGCGAAGCCCAGATAAATCATGCCCACCAGCTTGACCTCGCCTAGTACATGAATTCTTCTGGGGCTTCTGACAGACTACAGGTGCATACCTCACTCCAGAAATATGGGTTTCTCCAGTTCCTTCACCATGTCCAATTTTTCAGGCTGACATTTCAGAGAGCCCTACTGGACTAAGCCAGGTTTCAGTTCACATTTAGAGAAGCCAAACCACTGCCTCAAAGTGGCCTGCATCCAGCAGAATGTCCTGAAAATATTCACTACAGATGATGGTGTTTTCCTATCACATAGAACTCAACTCTCTTTCACTGTCTTCAGCATTTTTCCTTAGCTATTTTTCTTGCTGCTGTAATAGGGCCCCAGAGGCTACTACACATGTCAGAGATCAAAATGACTACCATGCCAACCCCTCCAGATCACCAGCAAAACAGGTGAGGGTGATAAATTACATATTTATCAGTTGCTGTAAACACCATCCATCAGTTCCTCCTAGACAATGAGAGCCATCAGCTCCTGGGATTTATAACACATTAACACTGCTCTGTATATTCTAGTTTCTCTTTAAGTATTCCTTTCTTACGGCCTCCCCTGCTTCCATACCTCTCTGTAGAAGAATATGCTCCAGATTTTGTTACTCATCACTTTTGACCTAGATAGGAAGCATATCTAACATCACTAAGTAAAGATCCAGAAGTTCCAAAATGACAATCATCCCTCCAGCTGGCCCACTTCTCACAGCACTACTACTTATTAAGTGAAGAAAGTCAGGCGGCCTTGCAGCAACTCCTGACTTCTGGGTTGAGTAAAACCCCACTAGCTCCCAATTACGCTGAAGCTATCTCCAGTGAGGCCCCTGGTCTTCTTCAGTGGCTCCCTTCCCTTTCTGTATGTTCTGCCTGTTGGGAGAAATCAGGTAAACACACCAATCCAAGCAGAAATCTCTCTGAGTTCTGCTCTTCCTCTCAAACACCTATACATCTGTCCCCAATTAATTCAAGAACAAAAAGAACTCCAGAATTGACATGAACAGGACCCTGTCTTCAATTGCCATTAAAATAAGGAAGAGTTCCCAGACCAACAGTGACATTTATATAAGTGGATTGCATTAAGGAAACCCAACATATAAAAGTTCAACCTTTCAAAACATATGCATTAGGTCAGTGGTTCCCAATCCTGGCAAATCATCACACTCAACAGAGGATCTTTAAACACACACACACACACACACACACACACACACACACTCCCAGGTCCCACCCCAGGAGATTCTGATTAGGGTGTTGAGAGTAAAGCCCAGAAATTTATTCTTTTTAAGAAGTCCCTAGATGATTCAAATAATAAGCTGGGTCTAGGAACCACCATATTAAAGGATATTTGCTGACTTTATTAGAAGTTGTACTAAGTATTCCTGTAAATGGCTATATCATCTGCCTCATGCATTCAATACAGGATTTTTAGAATTTGGTTTATCAAAATAAACCCACATACCATTTACCAAGAACAAGTCTTCTACATTAAGCAAAGGCCTCTAGAAGTAGCCACACATAGGAAGATTATAGAAAGATAACTATCAACTAAGGGGCCCACATACCTCGTATTTTCTGTAGTTCACCAGCAACGCCAAGAGGACTACCGCATCATACCCATGCTCCCTACGGCTTGGGGGGTGGGAGAGTATCTGTAATAAGAACCAGAAAGGTGTGAGAGTGCTAACTCCTAGTTCCTAGGAATGCAGTGAAGATTTAAGGAGGTGGTCTACCCAAAAGAGAAAGAGGTAACAAGGGAAATGACCAACCTGTAAAATTGCTTCAAATATGCTGTTGATCATTACATACTCCAGGATAGTGTTCTGGCTGATGTTATCTGTCACCTGAATGCAATAAAAGGCTTTTTAAAGTCTACACTGAGATACTCTGATATCACATATATCTCTCCTCCCCTGGAATCTAAGAGAAACAAAAATGTTAAAACATTCTGCTAGGTACTTACTAGACCTTTCATAATCTCCCCAAAGCCACCAGAGCTAAATAGACGCTAGACTAAAATGCACCCTAGACAGGTAAGAAATTAGCAAATTAAAACTCCCTAAATTTTGAACTTCTCACTGTTTCTCTCATACCCTCACACAAGCATTTGTTTAACAGTTTCTTGGGTTTCAGTCCTCAAATGCACAGGAAGAAGTTCACGATCCAGAAGTCTTTGAGTGGTTGCAGGGAAAGGGAACCACCTTAAGTAAATGAACAATACTTCGCCCTCCTCCCACTAACAGGTACAGGCCAGCTTCATGCTATAAAATCTCAATCAGAACAAATAAAAACATTCAGAATCACAAAGACTGTTTCCAAATGAGACCTGATGAGAAGGGAACTCTGATAACCCAGAAGAGTAGTTCTCCGGGAGCGGTACCTCTAAAGAAACAAATATCACACGTCCTGCAGATTAAAAAGCCCGCAGTTGCTCAGAGAGCAACTTCTGGGAAATGAAAGCCCATGCAACTAACTCCCTCCTACACATTCAAACACAATGGAGAGATGTAATGCCCCAGTAGCTAATTTATTTTTCTCTTTTCCTTTCTAGCTTTCAGCTCAAGTATTCAAATAAGCTGGCCCCTGCTGTCAATTAACACTCCTGACAAAGAAACACATAGATGAGTTACTTACAGTCACTAAACAAAGGAGAAGTTTCAGACATAAACTCTTCAGACTTTCAGAACCTTCTGCACAGAGCAATGAATCCAAACTCTCCATCAAGTTCTGAGAAAGAAAACAGTTAAAAATGAAACCATATCAAATAATACCTGCACTGCGTCTCTGCCCAGGTCTGGGTTCTGTTATGCAGGGTGACGTAACACACAACAAAGCAAGCCCAGCATTCCCTGAGGCTCAGGCCTCACAAAACTAGACAAAGAAAAGGAAGACTTCTAAGTCCAGCTAGTTTGGTGCAAACGCTTTGGAACAACGACAACCACAACCACGTGGAACAACAGAATTCACTATTCTACAAACGAATGTTTGTAGTCTGTCATCCTCATCTAAACCTTTAGATGAGAATGACATTTTTAACAGGTCAATAATAATGATTAAATTAAACAATAAGTATATAAACTAAAAACAATAAATAAGCTAGTAAGTTTAAAATTTTTGAAAATAGTTAAGTTCAAGGTTAGTAATAACAGTTCAGCAACTAGATACGTTTCATTTTTGATAAAGAAAACATCACCTGAGGCAGGCACACTGAACAAACACCGAGACACTGTCACTGCCGGCTCGGACCCGCCACATGGCTCTGACCCGCCACGTGCACTATGCGACAAAGCTGGCTTGTGTCCATCCTGGTCAATTCTACTAGACAATGTGACTGGACTTTATCACGTGCACTAACAACCAGCTGTGAGACCCAATGTAATCAAAAAATAAAACCCTTAGATATTACAACAGAAGTAGCAAGAAAAGAAATATTTTACATTAAACGAAGGAAGAAAATGGAGAGCAGGGATTTGGCAGGCGGAAAGGTCAAGTGAAGGTTCAAAATAAGCTACTTCAGTTCAGTTCAACAAATACGGGGTGAGGGTCTACCCTATGCTGCACATTGCGCTTTCAAAAATACAGGAAAAAATAAGACAATGACTCTTGCTCTCAAGGTGTTTTTAGTATAATGGGAGAGAAAAATAAGAAAATAGTTTTGATATAATGGTTACTACGACAGAAATATACATGGAGGAAGAGAATTAGCTCAAATGTCACCTATTCTAGTACTCCTAAAGGGTGCACTGCATTTTGAAAAATCAGTAGGAGTTAATTAAAACTTGAGAAGAAAAGGAATTCTGGACAGGCTTAGCATGATCAAAGACACATGAGGAATGAACGAGCTCTGGGTATGAAGTTGGGATGCAGGCGGTCTGCTACTGTGGAAGTGTCGTGCAACGAGGGAGGCACTGTGGTGCGAGACGAGACTGGAGAAGTAACTACGGAGCAGGTCAGGAAAGTTTTATAAGGCTAACTAGGGAGTTTGCTCTTTATCCTGTTACTGACAGGAAACTAATGATGGGTTTTAAGCAGGAGAGATTTGAGTGTAAGATACAAACTCTCTGGTGTCAGTGTGGATGACAGATTTAAAGATGGTAAGCCTGGAGGAATGGAGACAAATGAGGACTAATCCATCAGTTTCCTGAAAACAGTTGCCATGTCTTACTTGCCTCTGTATCCCCAGTGCCTGGCATACAGGAGCCTAACTAAGGTTTGTCAAAAGAACGAATGAAGACATCACTGCGGTAGTTCAAGTGAGATATAATGGGGACAGTGGCAACAGGGGAAGAAAAGGTATGACAAATATAAGCTGAGGTAAAATTAGCTGAAGTTGGTGATCATCTGGATATGAAAAATGAGGGAGAGGAAAGGGAGTCAAGGATGACTCCCAGGTTTTTGGCATTAGGGACTGAGAAGACGGGTCCCCTGTTCGAATAGGGAATGAATGAGGAAGAACAGATGCTGAGAAAACAGAGAGTTCCATTTTGAATGTCAACCATGAGATATTTAGGGATGTTTGAGGGGGTATATTCAGCAACTGCTTACAGAGTACATATACAACTCGGGGGATGTTAAAGATAAAGTTAGAGACTTTTTAAAAAGATTTTATTTATTTATTTTTAGAGCGCAGGTAAGGGAGGGAGAAAAACAAGAAGAGGAAACAATCCATGTGAGAGAAAAACATCGATCCGTGGCATCTCACACACCCCCAACCGAGGACCTGGCCCACAACTCAGGCATAAGCTCCGACCGAGAACCAAACTGGCGCTAACTTTTGCTTTGCGGGACAACACTTGACCGACTGAGCCACGCCAGTCAGGGCTGTAAAATACTTTTGTTCTTCTACCACAATCTAGGGAACTGTGCAAAGAGTCCTCCTTGGGCCTCGGCCAGCAGGCAGAAGCCACTCATCCTCCTCTCATAACAGCCTCTGTGAATGTTCAGATCTGCTTTTCGGCTAAAGACACAGTGACATGGTGGATGTCACGAGAAAGGTGGAACCAGTGACCTTTTGGTTTGTGAGAAGATGCCCAACCCACTGAGCCACACCAGTCAGGGCTAAAGTTAGAGACGTAATCAGCAGCACATCAGTAGTTACAATGATGAGAATGAATGAGAAATATGGGATTTTTCCATGATATATACATGAAATGTATAGGCTTGAATTTAAAAAATGACTCCAGGTACTAAACCTTTGTGTATCCATAATTGTCTGTTCATAACTTTTTAAAATAACCCAATCACTATAAGTATTCTTTGGCACAAAGATTTTTTATTTTAAAATCTTTTTTTAAGATTTTATTTATTTCACACACAGGGGAAGGGAGGGAGAAAGAGGAGAGAAACATCAATGTGTGGTTGCCTCTCACACGCCCCCCCACTGGAGACCTGACCTGGCCCACAACCCAGGCACATGCCCTGACCGGGAATGAAACCCGCCACTCTTGGTTCGCAGGCCAGTGCTCAATCCACTTAGCCACACCAGCCAGGGCAGATTTTTTATTTTATTTTATTTTTTAACATTTTACTTATTTTTAGAAAGAGGAGAAGGGAGGGAGACAGAGTGGGAGAGAAACATCTCATAGGCCCCAATTGGGGACCCAGCCTGCAACCCAAGCATGTGCCATGACTGGGAATCGAACTAACGACCTTCCAGTTTGCAAGCCAGCGCTCAATCCACTGAGCCACACCAGCCAGGCCAGATTTTTTATTTTAAATTTAGTGACAGAAGACTAGTTCCTCAAAGTTCATATTATGAACAATATGCATTCAAGATAGTGTCAAACACTGAAAATCTGCCCTGAATGGTGTGTCTCAATGGATTTAGTGTCATCCACAAAGCAAAAGGTCACCAGTTCAATTCCTGGTCAGGGCACATGCCTGGATTGTGGGCCAGGTTCCCAGCTGGGGGGTTGGGGGGAGTCAGCTGATAGATGCCTCTCCTGCACACTGATGTTTCCTTCCCTCTCTTTCTCCCTCCCTTCCCCTGTATCTAAAAAATAAATAAATAAAATCTTTAAAATAACAAACAAAAAAAACCCACTGCAAATCTGATGTCTGGTAAGGGACTTATATCCAAACTATATCAAGAACTCTCACAACTCAGTAACAACCAAAAAAAGGAAAATTAGCTCAATCTAGAAATAGGCAAAGGGTTTAAATAGCCTTTTCTCAAAACAAAGAAAAAAATATATGTATATATATGAACACAGACATGAAGACAAAAACCATTGTGGGCGAGGATGTGGAGAAACTGGCACCCTCACACACTGTGGGGAAACTGTAAACCGGAACCGCAGCTTTGGAAAACCATGTGGGAGTTCCTCAAAATGTTAAAAGCAGGGGTACCACATGACCCAGCAATCCTGTTCCTACGTATACTGAGGAGAACTGAAAACGTATGTCCGAACAAAAACTTATACAAGAATGTTCATAGCAGCATTATTCATAAGAGTCACAATGTTGAAACAGCCCAAATGTACATCAACTGAAGAATGAATAAATAAAATGATGTGGTGTACTCATACGATGGAATACTAATCAACCATAAAAAAAATGAAGCACTGATTACATGCTACAACATGGATGAACCTGGAAAAGTTGCTAAACGAAAGAAGCTAGAAGCAAAGGAGCACATATGACCCCATTGATACGAGAGGTCCAGAACAGGGAAACCCACAGAGACATGTCTGACTGAGAGCTGCCGGGGGCTAGAGAGAAGGGGGATGAGGGATGCTGGCTAATGGGCACACGTTTCCTTTCGGGGTGATGTCTTGAAATTAAAAGTGGTGATGGTTGTACAACTTCATGAATATATGAAAAAAGCATTAAATTATACATAACTTGAAAAGGGGGAATTATATATGTGAATTATTCATCAACAAAGCTGTTTTTTTTTTTTTTTTTTTTTTTAGATTTTATTTATTTATCTTCAGAGGGGAAGGGAAGGAGAGAGGGAGAGAAACATCAATGTGCGGTTGCCTCCTGTATGTCCCCTGCCGGGAACTGGCCTGGCAACCCAGGCATGTGCCCTGACTGGGAATCGAACCGCGATCCTTCAGTTCGCAAGCCCGCGCTCAATCCACTGAGCTACACCAGCCAGGGCCAAAGCTGTTATTTTTAAAAAGTGTCAAATGGTAGAAATAAAAATTCTGCGAGTCATTGTGTTAAATAAGAACACTTAAAGTTTAGAACTAAGGTTACTCTTGTATATTAATTTGTTATATTTTATTTAAGTTCATAAATGTTTTTAAGACTGTATAATCATGTGCTATAAATCATAAACTGCTCAGTCTTTATCCTGCTGAAAAAGGATGCCTCAACTCAAATTTGAATTTCAAATTTTCCTTTATTCAGAGAAACCAAATCTGTAAAATAAAAACATCCAAATTCAAAGCCAAATTCAATCTTCTATATCTGTTCGAGCCCAAATCTTCTAGTCCATCTAACTGCCTGCAGATGGTGCCCGCGAACAGCTGTCAGCAGCAGCCACGCACAGGCACAGCTGCCGCTCGCTTGTGCCTCACCTTCATGCACAGCTCCGCCTTGTCAAAGCCCATCAGCATGTTGATAATGTCGAACCCCGAGGTGGACTTATTCTTTTGATGTACTCCTCGGATGAGCGCGCACAAGGTCTGCAGAGATGAGAGAAAGGATTCTTCCTAGAGAAAGTCTCAAACCAAAGGGCACTGGATCTGTGGCCTCACATTGCAACCACACAACCTCCTCCTTGCACAGCTGACATTCAACTGCTGTAATGCTTGGGCTCCAAAACTCAGTCAGAGTCTTAACATGTGCAAAATCCAGAAATCAAAAGAGGAATAGCAACTAAAACTGTTGTCATCCTCTTTTTCTGTTGCTTTTTGGCCATCCTCTTTTTAAAACTGCACTGCAGGCAAAGACTGGAAGGTGATATTCAAAAATAAAAAATAGTTCTTGAGTTTGTGTCATAGGATTGATAAAAGTTTCCTTTATTTAAAATTAATTTTAGTATTTACATTACAGTTTATCATTTTTATATATTTAATAACTATAAGTTATTTGAGTTCCTTTATGATAACAACCAATTGCTTCAAATCTTAAACTCATTATACTCCACTACTTACCAGCTGTGCCTGGACAAATTAACTTTTCAGTGCCTCAGTTTTCTCATCTATAAAATGGAAATGATAATAACAGCACCCATCTCATGGGAGTGTTGTGAGGACTAGGTGAATTAATACCATACAGCACTAGGAACAGGCCCTGGAACTCTGTTAAAGCCCCAATAACAGTACCCGGGACTTTGTTAATAATGTACTATACTTTCATTGGTTACTAAGTGCCTTAATGTCAATTTATTTCCACTGAACTAAAAACAGTTTACAATTCATCCCCCCACAGTGAGCCACTATGATTGTAGGAAGTACAATCTTCAACGTTCATTTCAACTTTCAGTGAGCCCCTACAACTGTGATGCTCAAAATGTGGGATTTACTGCACCAAAAGTTAATAGAGCCACAGGATAAACATAGTCCTTTCTGGGGCATCAGCCCAAGAGGTAATTTCTACATTCTACAGATGAGAAAACTAGAGCTCACAAAGTGATCTAAATAGTAAGTTAGAAATTTAAAGTCCACCAACCAAAACTTCCAACAAAACCCTCTATGCTGTCTGTCAATCACTGACGTAGGTACTCAGCTCTCGACTGGCTACCCTTGGAGCTACTAGTCAATAAACTTTAGAAACTCTGCCCATCATTCATTCAGTAAAATTTACATCTAGACTCTATTTGTCAGGCACTATTCTGCACACGAGGAACAAAGTACTGAATAAAACTATCAGTCTTTGATAGAAGCCTACAACGAGAGCTCAATGGTTGGCACATAACAGTCGACCAAGAAATAATCGTGTAATGAATCGTCCTCATGATCATGCCACTTAGCATTAACAATAATGATTCTTAATGTTTTCAGAGTTACAGACCCTTTTGAGAATCTGATGAAAGCCCTCTCTCCAGAAAGATTATACTTGTGCATATGAAGTATTACACATAATTTCAGGGAGTTAAGAACCCTCTGAAACCTCAGATTATGAACTCCTAAACTAGTGAAAAATTTTATATTAAGAGTCTCCTCTGATTTTTGCTGTAGACTAAGCAAACTTGCCTCAGTTTCCTCCCTATCTCTTCCTTTCCTCAAGTCTTAATAATAAGAATTCTTAATAATAAGAATTCTGTCAATCAATCTGCCTTGGCACTAGGTCAGATTATACAAATGGACAAGATTACTACTTTTAAGAGTCAATTCGTTTAACCAAGAAAATGACTAAGCAAACATGGCACAGATGTTTGATTACTTAAAGAAGTAAGAAAAAAAAATCTCACACCTAAGGGCAATTCTAGGTTCCTCAGATCCCAACAGATGTGCTACAATTCCTTTCTCCTATCAAACAAGACTTCCCAGTTTCCCAAGTTTCTTGTACCTGCAACGCATTGACAACTCGAATTGGATGTTCCTCTCCCAGGGCCTGAATGCAGTGCTGAAACAAGCAATTGATGTTGTCCTTGATCTTCATTAACTCCTCACCATCAAGAGATTCCAGCTTGCCTTCTAGGTACTCTAAATTCACCTACCAAGGAAACAGTAAGGGCCTGAGTTCACTTTGAGTATAGCTCCTAGAACTCATGAGAAGGCAATCTCAGTTATCAGGAAAATCCATAGATGCCAACAAATCTTACCTTCATGAGGAAGAGCTCCTCCCAAAATCGAGGGCTGCACTTACTGGGGTCCTCTGTCTGAAATCAGAAGATGAGGCAGGTTCAATCACCAAATGATTAAGAATACATTTGATTTATTGTCGTTCCCCCTGCTTAAAACAATTGATGCATAACTATCTCTGTCTAGCACAATTCCATAGCAAGACAGAGACGCTTGGTCTCAAACATTTGGGAAAAGTTTTTAAAAAAAGAAAAAAAAAAAAAGAATACATTTGAGCCCTGGCTGGTGTGGCTCAGTGGATTGAGCTCGGGCTGTGAACCAAAGGGTCGTGGTTCAATTCCCAGTCAAGGCACATGCCTGGGTTGCGGGCCAGGTCCCCAGTGGGGGCCATGTGAGAGGCAACCACACATTGATGTTTCTCTCCCTCTCTTTCTCCCTCCCTTCCCCTCTCTCTAAAAATAAAGAAACAAAATATTTGTTTTAAAAAAGAATACATCTGAAAGGGTCACTACACATAATCAATTTTTCAAAATTAACTTTTAGCTTGGTCATTATAAACTACTGTAATGGGAAACAACAGTATTTTGGGATTTTTTTCTCCAAATGGAAGGCACTTTGCATATATGCACACACATATTCCCTGAACCAAATGTTATAACAGCTCAAAGAATCTCCCTCAAATCTTTCTCTTCTAGCAAGAAGTGAACCTAATCATCTGGGTGAGTCAGTCAAGTTATGGTAAGTCCACACTGCATTTGTATGGGGCTCAATTTTCAAAGCCAAGTCACATACATGAAATACAACGACCCAGTGAGCTGAGTTTGGTAGATATAACCATTATCCTCCTTTGAGGAGAGAGGGTCCATGAAGTTAAGTGACTTACACAACAAGTACAGGAGCCAGACCCAAATCATCTCAGTAATATCACCATGGTTTTCACAGCATCCGGTGCTGACCGCTTCTACTTGCCCTCACATACATATTTAGTCCTCTATACAGAGTTTTTAATATGCTCTTTCCTCAGTTAAATTGTCCGAAAAGTTAGCAAAATTATTGTGTTAAAATCCAAAATTTCTTAGCAATAATTTTCAAACAGAAATTCTAGAAAGTCAAAGGCTTCTGGTTAATAAATGAAGTAAGAAAAAGATAACCCCCCCATCTTCACTTTAGGAAAAGTAACAACAAAAATCAGTTGGTCAATTGCCTGCTATAACCTTAACTTAAGTTGACCTTTTAAAATTACTACCAAGAACTAATGTCTTCATTAGTTAAGAACTCCTGCTCTAGTAAGAAAATATTATACTAGGAATCTCTTCTGGATTTTTAATAGAGGATGACACAGAGAAGTAACATTTCTGGCCTTCTCAAAAAGTCCTCATTTAGTATCTTTCTCTCAAGTCCTACTTCCCAGAAGAGCTCACACTTCTGTAATACCATTTTGTTGTCTATGTATGAAACTCAGGGGCCAGATGGGAAGGGGGTGTGGGGTTATGGTTAAAGAGGTGGGAGGATTAAGAAGTACAAATAGGTAGTTACAGAGTAGCCATGGGGATGTAAAGTACAGTGTAGGAAATGGAGTAGCCAAAGAACTGATATGCATGACCCATGGACATGAACAATGGTGATAACTGGACATGGACAACTGTAATAGCATAATCAATAAAACATAATTTTAAAAAAAGGAACTCGGGGAGCCAATGGAGCCGGCACTCCCCATTCTCAAAGCTCACTCAAACAGGAATCACATGTATACCAAGCTTATTTAACATAGAAAGAGCCCTAATAGGATCCTCGTATCTGTTATTTTCTCTGTATAACCAGCTGTACTGACCTGGGAAATCTGTATTAATTTTCTGCATGTCAAACTCTGTCTTTAAGGCTTTGCCTTAGATGTTTTGTGTGACTAAATTATTTATCCTGGGCCATGTGGCACAGAGGAACAAGGGCTCTGGAGTCAGACCCTAGGGTGCAAATCACCTTCTAGTTATGATCTCATTTTCTGATTTATAACATGATTTTTTACAAGGCACGTGTAAAAAACATGGCCCCCCTACACCATTCTTATCAGAATTAAAGCTAATGTATTTAGTGATATATTTGGAGTAATGCCAGGCACATAGTAGAAATTCAATGTACAGTAACTCTTTTTATAGGTATTGTTCTGTATCACATGTACCACCTATGACCAAGAGGCAAGTAAGTACCTCTGCAAGGCACCTAATTAAGCTCACCTCTCCTGACAAGGTACATTTCACAGCACAGGCTCAAACCGTGACCGATGAGTAGTAATGAAGACCCAAGAAATCTAACTGCTAATATTCCTCAGTTAACTCATATAGAAAATGAGGTAGTCTAACTAAGCAACTGTTCTGTCCACTAACAGCTTGAGATAGAATGTAGCAGAGCATCTTTTTAAAATATCTGCCTGGCTGGTGTAGCTCAGTGGATTGAGCTCGGGCCTGCGAACCGAAGGATCGCGGTTCGATTCCCAGTCAGGGCACATGCCTGGGTTGCCAGGCCAGTTCCCGGCAGGGGACATACAAGAGGCAACCGCACATTGATGTTTCTCTCCCTCTCTCCTTCCCTTCCCCTCTAAAGATAAATAAATAAAATCTAAAAGAAAAAAATCTTAAAATATCTGACGTGTAGAACTCTAGGTCCAAAAGGAACTTCAAGAGACATCTAGGATTGAGGGGTCCTTGAGTCAGATCACAAGGAAGACAAGTCTTAAAGATATTCAGAAAAGAAGCTTCCCCAGCCTTCCTTCCTCCTTTCAATTGTTTTACCCAGCTCATGGCAATAATCTATATCAATTAATACAAAATCGTAAGTTCTACTAGGAGAGAGTTTCACCCTCTGAAGAGCTGGGAGGCAGCAGGCAGAGATGAGGTTATCTTTCATTTTGGAACAAGAAACTAAGGAGTCAAGCCATGCAGAATATCAGGGCTTCAGGTCTTACCATGAAGATCTCATCATACATCAGCACCACTTTTTCCTTCAGTGGTTTTTTGGAGGCTGAAGACTTCCGGAGCAAACCCCCCCGTTTCTCTACCTGTGCCATGGTTAGAGGATCTGTGAAAAGAAAGCCACAGTCAGTGCTAGAAATACTCTCCTAGATTCTGGAAACTCTACTGAAATACCTCTCGATGGGAAATTTTTTAGGAAGAAATTACACACAACCATGCTGCAGATCTTGTGCATCTGTCCAACACCCTCTCTCCTGACCAGGCAATTTCAAGGTTTAAGTTGTTGCTTGGCCTACAGCGTAAGACATTTTACAGCCTTAAAGCATGCCAGTAGCCCTGGCTGGTATGGCTCCGTTGGTTGGAGCATCATCCCGTAAACCGAATGTCACAGGTTCGATTCCCGGTCGGGGCACATGCCTAGGTTGTGGGTTTGGACCCCAATCAAGGTATACACAAGAGGCAACTGATCAATGTTTCTCTCTCTCCCTCCCTTCCCCTCTCTCCAAAATCAATAAGCATGTCCTCGGGTGAGGATTAAAAAATATATATATGCCAGGGAACAAGGCTTAAAGCAGATCCAAAACCAAATAAGGAAGTGTAACTAGCTCCCTCTGTATTAGGTCTGGCCATATATTTGAGGTTGAAGAAAGGAAGGCTGCAAAGCACACAGTGCCCCAGACTAATGGTGAAGTTAAATTTCAAGTATTGATCAAGCTTAGGACCATTAAGACAGGAAGTGTGCTGCAGACTGATGTGCTCCATTGATTTCCCCAAAGTGAGTAGGTTCTCGTCACTGCAAAGCACTTGGCCTTCACTGCCTCATAAATCACAATGCACTTTACTGTCTTCAGAAATTCCTCTGGAAAGAGACCCAAGGCAGAAAATAGCAGTTAAAGGCCAACAATTAAACTTAATTTCAAAATAACCAAATATGACAATATACTCCTTTTAAATTTAATTATATATGTGCATAGGTGTATACATATATATGCAACACTACTACAGATCAAACCTCAATATATTCTTCGATTCTATGTAAAAGCAGTTCTATGAACCATGCTGAAATTTCCACATCTTGCTTCAAGGATCTCTCAATTTTTTAAGTGAGAACTTGAAATCTCACAGGTCTCCACTGTGGATTTACACATATTCCCTCACTTCCCAGATTCTTCCTACCTGGAAGAGACCAAATTCCTGTCTGTCTCTTAAATTCTAGGCTCCACTTGTGAAACTTAATTTCAAACAATGGCAAATAGGGGGCTAGCGAGGAGCCTGGTTTTTAGTTCCAGACAAACCCAAAGCAGCAGAACAAAATTAATTTTGTCCACTGACTTTTGGAAAATATGCACTATCTTTCAAATCAAAATAAAAATTTTGTTTAAGGAACAGAAGCATCAACTAGCATGAAAGATTTTCATCTCTGACATTCTCTTTCTCTAATACATACGGCCAAAAAAGAGATTCGCCTTTGAACACAAAAAAGCACAAAGCACAGAAAATTTCCCCAGCTAAACATCAGGCATCTTTACCAAAGGGAATACATCTCATCCATCTTCTGTAAGCCTACTGCTCATGGTAAATGCACAGTGTATGCTCACCACTGACTGATTCTGGAAGGGGAGGGAGCCTAAAAAGTACTAGATCTGACTTAAAATTTTAGTAAGACCTCTTTATTGAGGCCTCAGTAAGGCCTCAAATTCCATTATGGTCCAGAGAAACTGAAGGGAAAATAACAACAACAACAAAGAGAAGATTCTGTGGGCAATTTGTGCTATATTGATCATGGCTTTGCCTTAAAGCATGAAATACAGCCTCCGTTCAAAACATTCCTGTGTCTTTTAAATAGGTTGTCAAGAGGAAGATGTCCTTATAGGGGAGAAAACAAATTGGAAGTCAAGAGGATCCTATTAAACTAAATCAAAAGCAATGCAATTCTAAGCTTAGTGGGTCCAGTCTTTCATGTACTCAGCATTAGTCGGTTGATTAGCAGGAATAGCAGGAACCACAAGTTCCTGGATGTGAAAAGCACGTGTTTACAAACATCCCCCTCTAAGGATTTATAATTGGTTACAGCTAATCAATGTCTACCCCAAATCTAACAAACTCAATTTCTCTACTTCAGAATCAATACTTTCTAATAAGCAAAAGGGAGTAGGAGAGAAAATTCCAATCCAAAGTACCAAATTTCCTAAGAAATTAAATTCTTTCCATCACTCTACTTCCACTTGGAGTAGGGGGAAAATTCAACCAAGGGCCTCAACTCATTACTCTCTGTCATCATCACAGGCAACTGAAATTTACCACCCACGCTGTCGAAACCGACAACAGAAAGTCTCCTCCTCCTCCAGCACTTCTATCCATGAAACACAGCAAAGAACGGTATGTCTAGGGTCGTTGGCTGAGAGAAATGGAGAAATCTTACAGAAGGGTTTTCTTGGCGGGGAGTGGGGGGTGGGTCTCAGAAGTTAAGCCTGTGCTCCTAAATTTGAAAGTAAAATATCTGACTGGCAGAGGAGTAAATCACAGCACATCAGTATGTGAATGCAACCTGTTTACATCCTCACAGCACTTTTTTCCTCTTCTATGACCCTCCCCTGTTGTAGAGAGAATCTGTATCAGCTAGGGAGTATAGCAAGGCGGAACGAAGCAACCAACCAGCAGAATGGGGACTAGAACACTCGGTTTCCCAACCAACTGGATGCAGAGTAAGTCTTTACTTCTCAGTTTCCTTACAAGTAAAACAAGGGGATTGGACCAGACACATCATCTAATGACTCTCAGCATCCACGAAATCCCATAAACACACAGAGAGCTCCTATAATTACAAAGCACTGGTTTTGGCACTACAGGGTTACAAAGAGGAAACTCCAGACCTTATCCTCTGGGAGCTCACTATCTGTTGGCAGACACAGACACATAACAACGCACAGCACAAGGCAAATCATGAGAAATAAAGAGAGTAAAAGTACAAAGAAAATGCTATGGGACCACAAGGAAGGGAAAGAAGCATTCTATGACTGTGACCTCTGTTGACTCTGGCTTTTAAATCCTTGTGGCGAAGAAGCAAATACAGCAAAGCCACAGTAATCCCACAGAAATATCTTAGGCTTAATACAGTTTCTCAGAAATAAGACATACAAGGCAAAGTATAAAAGAGAATCGGGCAACTTTTCGATACTAACTTCATTTACCACCAAATTTAGGAATGGCTTCAACTCCCCCCAACTCAACAGAAAATCAATGAGGTCTTTAATTCCTCAACCTCAGGGACTGCTGGTCCCATGAGCTACAGTACAGCTTCTCTCTGAAAGATCCAAGTCATACAGCTTCTTAAGAACTATATCTTAAAACAACTGAGCCACATACTTCTCAAATGCACATCTCTTCACATCCCTGCAGGTGAAAAAGTCAACAATATTTTAAAATCTAAAGCCAACACTTCGAAGGTTAAGGAGTGTAAGGAATGTTAGTTACACTTATTTTATTGTCTTCATGAGTACAATACGTGCCAACTCTAGTATCAAAAATTAATTTAATAGAAATTCACTCTAATTCTGAGAGAGTTGCCACAGTTAATCTATCAAAAGTCTTGGGATTTAGGATCGCGGTTCGATTCCCAGTCAGGGCATATGCCTGGGTTGCAGGCCAGTTCCCAGCATGGGACACACAAGAGGCAACCATACATTGATATTTCTCTCCCTCTTCCTCTCTCCTACTCTTCCCCTCTAAAGATAAATAAATAAAAATCTTAAAAAAAAAAAAAAAAAAAAAAAAAAAAAAGCCCTGGCTGGTGTAGCTCAGTGGATTGAGCTCGGGCCTGCGAACCGAAGGATCGCGGTTCGATTCCCAGTCAGGGCACATGCCTGGGTTGCCAGGCCAGTTCCCGTCAGGGGACATACAAGAGGCAACCGCACATTGATGTTTCTCTCCCTCTCTCCTTCCCTTCCCCTCTAAAGATAAATAAATAAAAATCTAAAAGGAAAAAAAAAAAAATCTTAAAATAAAATAAAAAAAAAAAAAAAAAAAAGGAAAACTATGTTTAACCACTCTTAAATTGTACCTGAAAATAAAAAAACTTAAAAAAAAAAAAAAAGTCTTGGGATTTACTTCCCATTCTTATACTCATTCTACAACCTTAAGTTTCCTTTCCCTCCCTAGGCTTCAATTTGCCAACAATGTAAAAAGAAGCCATGGCAAGAAAGTGCAGAAAAGCAAATCCTTGGTATGGTTCAGTGGATGGAGCACGGGCCTACAAACCAAAGGGTCTCTGGATCTGTTCCCAGTTAGGGCACATGCCAGGGTTGCGGCCGGGTCCACACATTGATGTTTCTCTCCCTCTCTTTCTCCTTCCCTTCCCCTCTAAAAATAAATAAATAAAATCTTTTTTTTAATATTAAAAATAGAACTACCATAAGATCCAGCAATCCCACTTCTGGGTGTATATCTGAAGGAAATAAAATCATTATCGAGAAGAGGTATCTGCAGCCCCACGCTCACTGCAGCCTTATTCACAAGAGCCAAGACATGGAAACAACCCAAGTGCCCACCAATGGACGAATGGATAAAGAAAATGCAATACATACACAGTGGAGTATTCTTCAGCCATAAAAAAGGAAGTCCTGCCATTTGCAACAACATGGATGCCTCCTGAGCTCATTATGCTAACTGAAATAAGCTGGACAGAGAAAGACAAAAACTGTGATCTCGCTTATACATGAACTCTAAAAAAGTCAAACTCACACACACAGAACAGACTGGTGATAGACTGGTGGTTGCCAGGGAGTGGGGAAAATGGAGAGATTCTGGTCAAAAGGTCCAAAGTTCCAATGATAAAATAAACAACTTTGGGACCTATCGTACAGCATGGTGACTGTAGTTAACAATACTCTATTGTACACTCGCAAGTTTCTAAGAGAATAGATCTTTTCTTTTTCTTTTTTTTTCCATTTTTTATTTTATTTTTTTAAATCAGTATTTTTTAATTGTTGATATTGTACAGTTTTCTGTCTTTTACCCCGCCCCAGCCCACCACCCCAGCCCTCCCCACTTCCCTCCCATTTCCTCCCCCCATAGTTTTTGTCCATGAGTCCTTTATACTTGTTGCTCTAAATCGTTCCCCTTTTCCCCTGAAATTCCCTCCCCTCCCACTCTGGACACTGTCAGACTGTTCTCAAATTCAGTGTCTTTGTTTATATTATGCTTGTTTGTTTGTTTGTTTTGTTGATTAGCTTCCTGTTAAAGGTGAGATCATATGGTATTTGTCTTTCACTGCCTGGCTTATTTCGCTTAGCATGATACTCTCCAATTCCTTCCATGCTGTCGCAAAGGGTAGGAGCTCCTTCTTTCTTTCTGCTGCATAGAATTCCATTGTGTAAATGTACCACAGTTTTTTGATCCATTCATTAACTGATGGGCACCTAGGTTGCTGCCAGCACTTGGCTATTGTAAATTGTGCTGCTATGAACATAGGGGTGCATACATTCTTTTGGATTGGTGTTTCAGGGTTCTTAGGATATAATCCAAGCAGTGGAATTGCTGGGTCAAAAGGTATGTCCATTTTTAGTTTTCTTAGAAAATTCCATACTGTTTTCCATAGTGGTTGTACCAATCTGCAATCCCCCCAACAGTGCACTAGGGTCCCCTTTTCTCCACAACCTCTCCAACACTTGCTGTTTGTTGCTTTGTTTATGAAGGCCATTCTGACTGGTGTCAAGTGGTATCTCATTGTAGTTTTAATTTGCATCTCTCTGATAGCTAGAGATATCAAGCATCTTTTCATGTGTCTCTGGATCCTCTGTATGTCCTCCTTGAAGAAGTGTCTGTTCAAATCCTTTGCCCATTTTTTAATTGGGTTGCTTGTCTTCTTAGAGTAGAGTCTTTTAAGTTCTTTATATATTTTGGAGATTAATCCCTTGTCTGAGGTATCATTTCCAAATATGTTTTCCCATACAGTTGGTTCTCTTTTTATTTTAATACTGTTTTCTTTAGCTGTGCAGAAGCTTTTTATTTTGATGAGATCCCATTTGTTTATTCTTTCCTTTATGTCCCTTGCTCTAGGGAACGTATCAGTGAAAATATTGCTGCGTGAAATATCTGAGATTTTCCTGCCTATATTATCCTCTAGAATTTTAATGGTGTCATGGCTTATATTTAAAAGCTTTTGATAAAGTACAACACCCATTTATGATAAAAACTCTCAGCAAAGTGGGAATAGAGGGAGCATTCCTCAACATAATAAAAGCCATATATGAGAGACCTACAGCCAACATCATACTCAATGGGCAAAAACTGAAATCTTTCCCACTAAGATCAGGAACAAGACAAGGCTGTCCACTTTCACTACTTCTATTCAATATAGTATTGGAAGTCTTAGCCACAGCAATTAGACAAGAAAAGGAAATAAAAGGCATCCAAATTGGAAAGGAGGAAACAAAACTATCATTGTTTGCAGATGACATGATAGTGTACATAGAAAATCCTATAGACTCGGCCAAAAAGCTGCTCGACGTAATAAATGAATTTGGCCAAATAGCTGGATACAAAGTCAATATCCAAAAATCAAAGGCATTTTTGTATACCAACAGTGAAACAGCAGAAGCAGAAACCAAGAAAAAAATCCCATTCGATATAGCAAAAAGAAAAATAAAATACCTAGGAATAAACCTAACCAAGGAGGTAAAAGACCTGTATGCAGAAAACTACACAACACTGAAGAAAGAAATCAAGGAAGACACAAACAAATGGAAGCATATACCATGTTCATGGATCAGAAGAATTAATATTATCAAAATGTCCATATTACCCAAAGCAATTTACAGATTCAATGCAATACCTATTAAAGTTCCAATGGCATATTTCACAGACATAGAACAAACACTTCAAAAATTTATATGGAATCATAAACGACCCCGGATAGCGGCAGCAATTTTGAGAAAGAAGAGCAAAGTAGGAGGGATCACAATACCTGATACCAAACTGTATTACAAAGCCACTGTAATCAAAACAGCCTGGTACTGGCACAAGAACAGACACGTGGACCAGTGGAATAGAACAGAGAGCCCAGAAATAAAACCAAGTCTCTACAGTCAATTAATATTCGACAAAGGGGGCAGCAACATAAAATGGAGCAAAAATAGCCTCTTCAATAAGTGGTGCTGGGAGAACTGGACAGCTACATGCAAAAAAATGAAACTCGAGCACCAACTTACACCATACACAAAAATAAATTCAAGGTGGATAAGAGAATAGATCTTAAATGTTCTCACCACACACACAAAAAAAGGTATCTGTGTGAGGAGTTAACTAACCATATTATGGCAATCATTTCGCAACATATAAGTTTATCAGGTCATCATATTGGACACCTTAAAGTTACACAATGTGATATATCAATTATATCTCAATCAAGTTTAGGAAAAAACACATGGAACGGCTCTCTCCTATACGCTTCCAAATTTAATGATCTAGGGTAAGTATCCCACTTTCTTCACTGTTGAGGGAGGCTCCAAATCACTACTGTAGGTAGATGCTGAGGTAAACATCCTACAACATTTCAACCAGTATGTAAGAAGATAAGAGGGAAAAGGGGGGAAAAAAAGAAGAGGGAAATAAGAGAAAGTGAATAAAAATAAATGTGCCCATCATCTACAAAGAAAAAAAAACATACGCACAAATCAGGTAATCAGGTGTATGACAAATATTTGCTGTCAAGCACTAAGGACACAGTGGGGAACAAGACAGGTAAGATCCCTGCTGCAGAGTTTTCATTCTGGCAGAAGGGAGAAAGAAAACAAACAAGTTGAGACAGGGGTAAGTATCTTAAAGACAAATTGTCTCAGAGGATATGTTAATGGCGAGATTAAAGTAGTCTCTGTGAGAAGTGATACATGAGCTGAGATCAGAATAACAGGAAACAGCCATGTGAAATCTTGGGGAAAATGTTCCAGGTAGCAGGAATGACAAGTGCAAAGGCTCCAAGTATTGAAAAGACTTGGCCTGTTTGAGAAACCAAAATGCCAGGGTGCCTAGACTGGAGTAACAATCCCTTTTCGAAATGGTTTTGTTATGTCTACTGAAGTGGTGGTTTTGTATTTGTGTGAGTTTTTTTAATATATAAAGAGAATTCAAATGTCCATCAGAAGCAGAATGGGATAATTTAATAGTCATACAACAGAATACTACACAGAAATTTTTTTAAATTATTGAAACAATATTGATAAGTTTCACAGATGTTGAATGAAAAACACTGAAAGAAAAGAGTACAAACTAATGATCCATTTATATGAAGTTCAATGAAGGCAAAATTAATCTATAGTAACAGAGGTCAGAATACTTGTTTGCCCTCAGTAAGGAGATGAGTGGGAAGGAGCACAAGGAAGCCTTCTAAGGTGCCCTACATACACTCTATCTTGATCTGAGTGGAGTTCACACGAATGTGTACATGTGTAAAAAAATCAAGTAGTGTACTGCACATTGTATAAACTATTCCCCAAGCTAAAAAAATGTGAATTCATATGCATATACAAATTTAATAGCACCCATGCGCAACACTAGAACAGAGGCTAGTAGAGGCCCCAAATGAAACCCTCAGGACACCAATTTAAAATGACAACAAAGAGCCCTGACCGGCATGGCTTAGTGGATTGGGTGCCAGCCTGCAAACCAGAGGGTTGCTGGTTCGATTCCCAGTCAGGGCACATGCCTGGGTTGTGGGTGAGGTCCTGGGTGTGGGGTGCACTAGAGGTAGCCACACATTGATGTTTCTCTCCCCCTTTCTCCCTCCCTTCCCCTCTCTCTAAAAATAAATAAAATCTTAATAAATAAATAAATAAATAAATAAATAAAATGACAACAAAGAGTTAACACTTATTTAGCACATACTATGTACCAGACACTATTCTAACCACTTCATGTACATTAATTTGTTGTATCCTCACAACAAACCTATGATCAAGGAACTTTACAATAAGAAAACTAAAGCATGAGTGGCTTAAAAAAAACTTGCCAGTTTAAGTGAGAGTAGGAACTCAAACCCAGACACTCTTATGTTAGAGAAGAGTCCCCATTCTTAATCGCTGTGCTATACTGTCTCTCAAAAGGCAGAGGAAGGAGCAGAAGTAGAGTAACGTACCCATAAACAAAGCTGAGGATCTGCAGGGAAACTGTGCAGAGGCTACAGCTGAGTGAGGAGAAAGAATATACGCTCGTCGACCTCACAAACAGACTTTGTAGTGTCTAGATATCTTGAGTTCCATCACTCTCAATTTGCCGGTGGGTAGAGATGCCATGAGAGAAAGTAAAAGGTAATTCTTACTGATGCATGCACATACATGTATAAATATCAATAATGGTAAAGTGAAAAAGAGAGATAGACAAATTAATGGAATGGTAGAAAACTTGGGGAAAAAATGCAGAAGAATCTGAGTGTCTAATCAAACTGACAGATGTATCCACCATGGAAACTGAAACAAAAAAGAAAGGCTGAGCATAATCAATAAAATATATATATTTTAAAACATACTCAATAAAATATTTATTTTATTTTATTTTTTTAAGATTTTTATTTATTTATCTTTAGAGGGGAAGGGTAGGAGAAAGGGAGAGGGAGAGAAATATCAATGTAGGGTTGTCTCTCATGTGTCCCCTGCTGGGAACTGGCCTGCAACCCAGGCATGTGCCCTGACTGGGAATCGAACCTCAATCTTCTGGTTCGCAGGCCCGCGCTCAATCCACTGAGCTACACCAGCCAGGGCTCAATAAAATATTTTTTAAAAAAGAAAAGCTGAAATATATATACTGACCTTTTATTTTTTTAAAGATTTGCATTATTTATTTATTTTTAGAGAAAGGGGAAGGGAGGGAGAGAGGAAGAAAAACATCAATTGGTTGCCTCTCATACACCCCTACTGGGAACCTGGCCCACTACCCAGGCATGTGCCCTGACTGGGAATCAAACCAGCGACCTTTGATTCACAGGCTGGCACTCAATCCACTGAGCCCCATCAGTCAGGGCTAGACTGATCTTCACTACAGAATTTAATTGATATTATTTTAATTAAGCTTAGTCAGTGCTGTGAGGATAATTCAGCACCAAAACTTGAAAATGAATGGAAAGAGATAATAAAACAAGATGGAAAGGTGAAATGGAGGAGAGCCAGTCAAATACATCAGTATAGCCTTCAGCTTAGGAGAATATGCTTGACCACTGCACAGCTATGACAGCCTGTTTCAGAGTCTCCTGGGGTACCTCCTGAAAATGTAGGTTCCTAAGCCCCCTTCCCCACTACTGAAACAGATGTTTTAAGTTATGGACCAGGGGTCTACATCTTTAAAAAACACCCCAGATCGGTGGTTCTTAACTGGGGCAATTTTGCCTCCCAGGGGACATCAATGCCTGAAGATAATTTTGGTTGTCACAACTAGCAGGAGAGACACTACTAACAGCTACTGCGTAGAGGCTGGGGATGTTGCTAAACATCCTATAATGCACAAGACAGTCCCATAACAAAGTCCCAAAACAAATCCAGCCCAACATGTCAAGAGTGCCAAGGCTGAAAAACCCTGCCCCAAGTATTTCTGGAGCTCACTGAAGTTTGCGAAGCCTTAAACCAGGCTTTGAAAGGAAAGGAGCATCTGAGCAGAGATAATTTTGAGAGAATGCATAAAACTTCTGCCATCTCTAGAAAAGGAACTGAAACAATCCTCACCTATCCCCTATCTCATTCTCCCCATATTAATTCACCAACCACATTCCCTTCCTTTAGGATCTAGGCCACAGGTTGCCCATCTGTGAAGTATCACTACAAAACACACTGACCATAGTAATCCACATTTCTAGTAAAGGAGATGAAAATCCTATCTACCCAGGAATTGTGGCTGAATCAAACACCACCACTGTCTAACCATGTACCATTCACACAATACACAAGAGGAAGTAATATGTTTATAAAGCCAGAAATAGTCTCCTACCCCAACTCTTCCTAAAAGTTCCCTAGTTCCTCTAGATGCAAGGTTTTTGTTGTTTTTAGTCTTTAGGCACAAGTTATTTTTTTCCCTAAATTTTCTGCAACGTGCACCACGCTCCCTGGAGGTAATACTAGCAGTGTGAGCATTTAAGGAAATGCAGGGTATTCCTCCAAATCTCAACCCTTCACTTCCCAAACTAGTTCCTAATATGCCTCTTCATTACTGAAGGCCCCAAGGATTTAGTTCACTTGCTGGTCCACATAATCCAGATTGGCCTTCTAAATTTAGTCCTGTCTGCCCTGGCTGGTGTGGCTCAGTGGACTGAGTGCCAGCCTGCAAACCAAAAGGTTGCCAGTTCAATTCCCAGTCAAGGCACATGCCTGGGTTATGGGTCAGGTCCTTGGTGGGGCGGGGGGCGGTGCGTGAGAGACAACCGCACATTAATCTTTCTCTTTCTCTTTCTCTTTCTCCCTCCCTTCCCCTCTGTTGAAAAATAAACACACAAAATATTTTTAAACTGTAAAAAATTATTATAAATAAATAAATACATAAATATTTAGTCTTGTCTGAATCTGTATTTAATTCACTTTCCAGACATAGGTGTGGGCACTGTATCATGTTGCTACTACTCCACATGGCTCCTTGTCACCGCTTCTTTCACAGCATGGAACACAGGTCCCCCAATCCTACCCTCCTGGCTGGCTCTAAAACAAGCAGACAACTCATTTCCATTGAATGGATTTTTAGTGCTAGTCACTCCAAGTCTTTTGTATCTTCCAAAAGGCGGAGGGACCACTGCATTCTTGAACCACCTGCCTGAATTCCCTCCTTTATGGAGCAAGGGCTCCAGGACAGGCCACCATCCCCTTATTTTACCACTTTTCTTTTTGTAATTCCTGGGGATGGAATTCATTACTAATTCTTTCAAAACACAGCCTCCCCCTCAAAGTGATATATAATAAATAACATGACTGAGTATCACCATATACACAGCACTGTTCTAAGTGCTTTAAATATAGTGTATTTAATCCTTACAATAACCAGATGAAATAGGTACTATTACCCTAATTTTACAATGAGGGTTGTACTTTGCCCAAGGTAACACAACTAGTAAGTGGTAAAGTCACTCAATCTTTTTCTCTGATAGCGCTTCTCCCTATCAGAATATCCTATTAACTCAGGTGTTGACTAGAAGAACATTCAAAATCCAGATTTAGGTAAAGTTCTACGGAAACTCCAAACTGACACCCATAACACCAACATTCCCACTTTATCCAAGAAAAGTCATTCGACTCAGGACACTGTCTGACAAGCAGCACCCCTACTCTCCAGATGACAGGGACAGAGCCAGCCTGGTCAGTAAGTGCATGAGCCACTTTGGGGCGGCACCAGTGTCTTGCGTGTGCTCTGGCCAATGCTCACTTCAGAGAAGGTGGTTAGCCTATCCCTGCAAGTGGGAGTAATTCAGGGATTTTCCCAAGACTTAGCAGCAAGCGGCAAAGTGAGGAATTTCCCCATCTCTAGGTATCAGCTACTGTCTGTACCGACTAAAGGTGAACTAGCTTCAGAGAATTCAATCCAGTCTCATCTGAATTGACCGAGTCTGCCTACTTTCACCAACTAGTAATACAGATGAAGAGGTTCAAATAAACATGACTACCTTAGGTTCCCCTTTCAAATTATTTTACACAAGAAGAAATGCACTTGCACCTTCAGGAGGAATCAACTTAAATTTGACAGGATTTCAGAAAACTCTGATTGAAAATCACATTCTTCTGACATCTTCCAGAATGAAAATCTGTTGTAAGATCCTCTTTTCAATGAGCAGCGGCCTCCTGTAAATTAATACTGTCTATCTCCTGCTCAACCCCTGAACTTCCTCAAGCAGCACACGTCACTCATGTGTTCTTCATTTCCTTTCCTATTGAACCATACGTGCCTCATGAATACCACCTAAGTATAAACTGAAAATTATAAAACAGACTCCCATAATCTTCTTAAAGAAAGCCCAGCCCTGGCTGGTGTGGCTCAGTGGACTGAGTGCTATCCTTTGAACTGAAAAGTCACCGGTTCAATTCTCAGGCAGGGAACATGCCTGGGTTTCCAGCCTGGTCCCCAGGTGAAGGTGTGCAAGAGGCAACTGATCGATGTACCCCCACCCCCGACATCAATGTTTCACTCCCTCTCCTTCCCCCTCCCTTCCCCTCTCTCTAAAAATAAACAAAAATCTTTTTTTTAAAAAGCCCAAAATGATCATTGCAACCTTGCAAAGTAAATTGATTTCCTGCTAACTTAATAACCAACAACTATCAATACTTTGTATTAACAGGCATAAGACAAAAAGAGGACCTAAAATTACTATGTTATGCCCTGGCTGGTGTGGCTCAGTGGATTGAGCGCTCACCTGAGAAACAAAGGGTTGCTGGTTCAATTCCCATTCAGGGCACATGGCTGGGTTGCGGGCCAGGTCCCCAGGAGGGAGTATGCAAGATGCAACCACACCTTGATGTTTCTCTCTCTCTCTCTCTCCTTTCCTCCCCCTCTGTGTAAAAATAAATAAATAAAATCTTTTTTTTAATTAAAATAAAATAAAATTACTATGTTATGGCCCTTGCCTTGAGAAACTCACTATTAAACGGAAGAAGTACATAGTTTGATACTTCTTATTTTTGGATTGTTTTTTAAATTTTTTATTGTATTTTTTTCCATTACCATTTATCCACCTTAAACCCCTCTCCCTCCAGCAATCACCACACTGTGGCCCATGTCCTTGAGTCCTTGCTCCTTTTTGCTCTCTGATACTTCTTTATAAACAAACAAATGAACATTTTTCCCCAGGATTTTTTTTCATATATGCCCTCAGGTCCTCAGAGCCATTGCCAAGGTATTAAGCTCACCAAGCCTCTTTATTTCCAGCTGCCTGGCGTCCCCATGTGCGCATCCCACAAGCAACTCGATCTCAGCACACCAGACTATCTCCCCTGCTCCTCTTTCCACAGACACACCCCAACTTTTTTTTTTTTTTTTTTTTTTTTTTTACATTTGAGGAAATAGCAGGGATCAACACATCCAGAGTGCAATTGATAGCCTCACCCAGGAAAACCACCTTTGTGATTATGGAATCTCCCCTGCCAGGTACTAAGCATTCCAGCCCCAACTCTTAAAAAATCTGCTCTACTTTTTCCAGGCCAGTGGAATTCCCATTCACCCAATCTCACAAATTAGAAAACTGATCCCACTCTCTCTCTCTCTCCAGTCACTCAATCCTGTTGCATCTGTCTCCAAATTATCCATTCCCCGCTTCTTCATTCTTCCTGCCACACTTTACTCAGACTCTCAATCAATTGCAACAACTCCAATTCGTCTTATTGCCTCATTTCTCCTTACTTTTAATTTTCACGTCCGTCACTATCTAAGGTAAAAGGCACCTCCTGCCCTGGCCAGGTAACTCAGTTGGTTAGAGGGTCATCCCAACAGGCCAAGGTTGCAGGTTCAATCCCCAATCAGGACACATACATACAAGAGTGTGTGAATGAGTGGAACAACAAATTGATGTTTCTCTCTGTCTCTCTCCCTCTTCCTCTCTCTCTTTCTAAAATCAACAAATAGGGAGGGGGATAATGGTGGATAGAAGGGGAAGGGACTAGTCAAAGAACATGTACGAATGACCCCTGGACATGGACAACGGTCGGGAGCAGGGGCTAAGACCGCAAACACATAAAGGCCGTCTTGGTGCTAAACTAAGGTTTGGGCAGCTTCTGTTCCACGCCCTGGGGCATCATGGATGAGGGCAGTCTTCAGCACCTCTTGTAAAGCAGTTTTGACATCCATCACACCTCCAGCAGCAATGCCTTCCTCGGCCACAGCCCCTGCAGTGGGTTATACGTGGAATCAAATCTTGACTGCATCCAAGCCTCTGCCTCCGCCCAATTCCGAGCGCCAACTCCGCAGCGGCAGGGAAAGAGCGAAATTTCAAGTTTTATAACAACTTCTTTGAGTTGTCAAGGTTTTTTTTATTATCATTATACAAATGTTGAACAAGTGAATGAACTATAATGCTTAAACTTCCAGGGAAAACACCTTAAAGCCTCCCCTATTCACTAGAAGAGTGGTAAATCCACCTTTACAGTCCTAACAAGGAGGATCCACCTTTCTCTAGACTGATTATCTGAGAGGTCTTCGCAAAGGAAGTACTGTGCACACAAATCCAACGGAAGGCACACCCAAATAATTCCAGCTAACTTGTGCTAAAGGCAGGTACACAAACCATATTTGCCCTGGTTTACAAAGTCACTGAGAGCTCAGAATAGCAAAGAAACAGCTCTCACTCAGCTCAAAACATTTTCTGTAGAGGAATGACCGGGAATGATCTGATGATCAAGAAACATTTATTCGGGCCTGACCCAAATTTCTACTTCCCCCCACTCTGTAGAGGCAGCACTCCACAGCTTCTGATAAATAGCTCTCCTTCCCAAGGGAACTACTTTATTCCCCACACTTGCCTGGGAACAGGTTCCTTTCCCAGGTTCATACCACATAACCCAGAGAAAACACAGTTGCTTCACTGATTCTGTGCGAAGGGTGGGCTGACGCCCGCCAGTTATAGACTAAAAAGAGAGGCATGATGGAGCCTTTCGGGACACTTTAAGACTCGGGGCAGGCCAGCCTTTCCTTAACCATTCTCAGATGTCTTCCCCCAAGCCCTCACTCCAGGGCCAGGCTGGGCAGAAGGCCACCCAGGGACCGGAACAATCTGGGAGTGGAGACAGCTTTAGGGGTCAGGGATGGCCCCGTATTGAAGTCAAAGGTCAGCGCCTAGGCTGCTGGGAAGGCCCAACAGGAACCAAGAGGGACGTGCCCGGCACCGGATGTTCCGCGGGCCTCGCCTCTAGACAAGCAAGCCTCTTCTCGCTCCGCTTCGCCGCCCCGGGCCCAGCCGCCCAGCCGCCCAGCCTCTCCGCCTCACGCAGCCTCAGCCCGCCTCAGCAGCTGTCCTCCCTCCCTCTCCCCCGCCCCTCATCACCCCCGTCGTCCCCAAAGCGAGCTCAGGCCCCGCCCCCAGAGCCGCCTCTGGGCCAAGGCCTAGTACGGCAGGACCCGCAGGGGTTGGCCAAGATCGGACACGGCCTGGGCCGGCGCCGCTTACCGAGCCCCGGGTTCCACCTCCACCACCCGCGCCGCTCCTGGGCGCACTGGCTCCAGACGCCACCGACGCCGCCGCTGCTCCGGGCTTACGGCTCCGCTCCCGACCTCCCCCGGCCCTTCCCCAGGCCCACAGTACCCCGCTGGGTCCTAAAACCCGCCGCTAGACGGGTTTGTCCACGCCCTGAGGCTGGCTCAGACCACGACTCCCAGCAAGCATCACAAAGACAACAACTCCCGAAATGCACCGCGGAAAATAAATTAGTAAAAGAAACATCTATTAAGTAACTACTGGATGCAAGTTGCAATAGCAATGCTGTTAAATATGGCAGCCTCTGAACGCGGCAATTCCACTTCTACAAATAAATGTATCTTCAAAGATATATATTACCAAGCTGTTTATGACAACTTTGTAAGTGAAAGATTGGAAACAAACTCATTCGTTTAATGAGTTACTGTGTGCCTACTCAGTGCAAAGAACCAGAAAAGGCTGTGTTAACTTGGCAAATAACCCGAGTCTGTTTTCTCATGCAAAATAGAAGATTCAAAAAGATATGCTGCGCATTGACTTCAGTGACTTTGTGGAACTCGAACAGAGATACTTTGGAGCCATTGGCTTACTGGTAACGGCTAAGCCATGAGGAGAGACGGAATGGCCTAGGAAGAAGATTAAAAGAAAAATACGGTCAAGATAGAATTTAAACACATACACTTAAAGGATGGTGGAGGAAGATGAACCAACAGCAAATAAAATTCTGAAGATAGCATTATCTAGAAAAGAGGAAGGCAGAGGAAAAAGATGCTGAGGAAACCACAGGAGGGATTTTCAGGTAAGCAGTGGTTTGAGGAATGAATGGAAGAAAAGACAATGGAGGCTGCAAGAATTTGACTGAAAGAAAGGAAAGAGAGAGGGAGCAGTGAGAAGATGAGGATGAAAGAGTGACTTCTAAGCCAGGACAGATAGGAGTGTTTCTATGCTGAAAGCAAGAGGACAGAATGAAGCTGATGAAGTAGAAATGGATGCAGGTTCTCAGGGAATGTGGGGGAAAAGAAATGGAGAGGCAGACCTCAGGAAGAGGCACTGGACTTGAAGAGAGGAAGAATACCACATCACCTGAGAACCCAGTCAGAGATGGAAAGGACCCCTACATATCGACTTGTATGTGTTGCCGGAGAAGTTTCACACAGACTCAGTGCTTCTAAAGTATGTTCTAATTTTGTGTTCTAGCAAGCTGTTAGTTTGGGTGATGAATTGTTGATAAAGTAAAGTGGTTTGGTGCACTGACTCTGGACTCACATTGCCTGTGGTTGAAAGCCCACCTCTGCCACTGCTGTGTGATCTTGGTCAATTTACTTAATATATTTCTGTGCTTTATTTTCCATATCTGTGAAAGGGGCTTGTTGTATGGAAATATTAGCTATTGTAATTATTTTCCACTAAATTGTCCCCTCCATGAGGTTGAAAGTTTTTATTGTGTTCAGGGCTGTCTACTCAGAGTAGGTGCTCGGTTGGAGCATCTTCCCATACCCGGAAAGGTTGAAGGTTCCATTCCGGTCAGGGCGTATGCCAGGGTTGCGAGTTGGATCACGGGTTGTGGAACCCATGTGGGGCAATCAATCGATGTTTTTCTCTTTCTTTCTTTCTTTCTTTCTCTCTCTCTCTTTCTCTTTCTCTCTTTCTTTCTTTCTCTCTCTCTCTCCTTTCTTTCTTTCTCTCTCTCCCCCCCCACCTTCTTTCTCTTTCCTTCTCCTTCCCCTCTCTAAAAAAGCAATGAGCCCTGGCTGGTGTAGCTCAGTGGATTGAGCGCGGGCCTGCGAACCGAAGGATCGCGGTTCGATTCCCAGTCAGGGCACATGCCTGGCCTGCCAGGCCAGTTCCCGGCAGGGGACATACAAGAGGCAACCGCACATTGATGTTTCTCTCCCTCTCTCCTTCCCTTCCTCTCTAAATATAAATAAATAAAATCTAAAAGGAAAAAAAAAGTACTTAAAAAAATCTTAAAAAAAAAAAGCAATGGAAAAAAAAAAATGTCCTCGGGTGAGGATTAAAAAACCCCAACAATTTCATGAATAAATGAGTGAACAAGCTGGGCTGAGAGTCTGCAAGGGAAAGGAAGTTTTGGGGAAAGACGCTTTCAGCGGGACCGGAATCCCCGGAATCCCCAATCCTTAAGTCAGTCTCTGGCCACTCCGTGGCTTCCGGGTGCCTGGAGCAGCGTCCCTACATCCCCGCAGAGAGCGCGTCCCCAGGGATAGCTAGATCAGAGACGCTGAGACCAGCGCGCTCTGTAGCTCTGCCCGGGTCAGGCCCCCGTGGCTCCTCCCCCGGCGAGCCTGGTCGCGAAGGCGGGGCACCAACAGGGCCAGCCGAGAGCAGGCGGGGCGGGGCGGGGCGGAGCGGGGCGGAGCCGACTCTCAGGCCGGGCCTCAGCCCACCTCTTCACCTCGGACGGAAGTCACAGCTCCACTCTCGACCTCCTTGGGGAACCCCGGACCCACGGCCGGCCCCCGCCCCACGGGGCGGCGGGGCCCGAGCGTGACCCGGAGCGGGGGACACCATGAAGCGTGTGGCGACTCTGCGCCTGCTCTCGGACCTGAGCAACTTCGGCGGCGCGGCCCGACTCCGGGAGTTTCTGGCTGCGGACGCAGCCATCCGAGTCCGCTCCAGCCGGGACGGCCGCCACCTGCTGCTGCTGCGACCCCCGGGGGCGCCAGCCCCGCAGCTGCTGGTCGCAGCGCGTGGACCCGGCGAGGAGCTGGAGCGCGCCTGGCCGGCAGACCACCCCTCACCTCTAGACGCCTTCTTCCTGCCGTGGCCCGTGCGACCCGCGCTGGTCTTGGTGTGGGAGAGTGGCCTGGCGGAGGTGTGGGGCGCGGGCGTGGGTCCTGGCTGGCGACTGCTTCAGAGTACCGAGCTGTGTACGGGCGGTGCATCCCGCGTGGTTGCCGTGGCGGCGCCTCGAGGCCGCCTGGTGTGGTGCGAGGAGCGACATGCCGATGCTGAGGGCCCGCTACAGCCGCCCTCGGCCGCTTTCAGCCACTACGTGTGCGTCAGAACCCTGGAGCCCGGCGGGGAGGCCGGCACCAATCTGGGCCGCACACACGTCCTTCTACACCACTGCCCCTCTTTCAGGCTACTGGCCTCTCGCAAGGACCTGTTCCTGGTGCCCACTGCCACCACCTGGCCTGGCGTGGACCACATTCTGCTCATCTGGAGCCCAGGAAAGGGTAAGTTGATGGTGGCTGCCCCAGGTCTTCGCCTCTCCTACAGCAAGAGCCTGAATCCTGGACGAGGGGACACATGGGACTTCCGGACCCTGCTCCGAGGCCTTCCTGGGCTGCTGTCCCCTAGGCAGCCATTGACTGTACATACCTGGGCCCCAACTCCCCAGGGCCTGCTATTGCTTGACTTCAGGGGCACTGTGAGCCTGGTGCAGTCCCACGGTGGTACCCGGACTGTGGGCACCCTGCAGGAAGCACCTGGAGGCCTGACAGGGTCTGCAGCACTGGGAACATTTCATGGTACTCTGGCCTGCGTGCTGGGCTCCACACTGGAACTGTTGGACATGGGCAGTGGGCAGCTGCTGGAGAGGAAGGTCCTCAGTACAGACCGAGTACATTTGCTTGAACCCCCAGCCCCTGGCACTGAAGATGAGGAGAAGATGGAGACAAGAGGGGGTCTGCGTTTGCTTTCAGCCTTGGGTCTGTTTCAAGTCGGGTGGGAAGCCCCACAGGGCCTTGAGCTGCCTTCAGCTGGAGACCTGGTATTTGAGGAAGCCTGTGAGTACTACCAACGGCGGAGCCTGCGGGGTGCCCAGCTCACCCCAGAGGAACTGAGACAGAGCAGCATATTCCGGGCGCCTCAGGCCCTGGCCTCCATCCTTCAGGGCCATGTGTCCCCATCTACACTATTGACGACATTGAGGGCCGAGCTCCGCGATTACCGGGGCTTAGAGCAACTCAAAGCCCAGCTGGTGGCTGGGGATGATGAGGAGGCTGGCTGGACTGAGCTGGCAGAGCAGGAAGTGGTACGCCTGCTGAGGACCGAGCTGATGGGAGACCAGCTGGCCCAGCTGAACACGATTTTCCAAGCCCTTCCTACAGCAGCCTGGGGTGCCATCTTCAGGGTCCTGCAGCTCCAACCAGATGGAAATGGCAGGTTGAGGTCCCAAGCTCCTCCTGATGTGTGGAAGAAGGTACTAGGGGGTACAGCAGTTGGAAAGGAACTCCCCAACGGGGTACTGCCCCTCTTTGAACTGCTATGCCAGTGCCTCTGCCAGCTGGAACCACGATGGTTGCCACCCTTTGTGGAGTTGGCACAGCAGCAGGGTGGGCCTGGATGGGGAGCAGGGGGCCCAGGGCTCCCCCTGTATCGCCGAGCCCTGGCAGTACTAGGTGAGGAGGGGACCAGGCCTGAGGCACTGGAGCTAGAGCTGCTTTTGGGCAGTGGGCGGCCCAAAGCTGTGCTCCAAGCTGTGGGGCAGCTGGTGCAAAAGGAGCAGTGGGAGCGGGCTCTAGAGGCTGGCCTGGCCCTCGGCCCCTCCAGCCCCCTTCTTCGAAGTGAGATCTTCAAATTGCTGTTGGCTGAATTTGCCAGGCACCGCCGGCTTGATGCTCATCTCCCCCTCCTGTGCCGCCTGTGCCCACCTGAACTAGCTCCAGCCGAGCTCCTGCTTCTACTGCGGACACACCTCCCAGATGAGTCGAAGCCCCCCACCCCATTCCCTGAGCCTGAAGCAGAGCCCCCTCTCACTGTGGGCTTGGTCAGAGCTCTGCTGGAGCAGACAGGGGCTCAAGGACGGCCCACAGGCCCAGTTCTAAGCCTATATGAAGACATCCTCTGGGACCCAGGCACTCCACCCCCCGCCCCACCTCGGGGACCTATGACTACCCTACAGGCATCAGACCACGCAGGCCCGGAGGCCTGGGCACCATCTGGACAGGGCCTCTGTGTGACTGACACAGGCTGAAAATCATTTCGGTGATCAGGGAAGGGGGCCCGGTAGTTGGGGAGGACCAGGATGGGGCCTGTGTGTGCAATACTCCTTTCTTCTGGAGCAATGTTGAAAGAAATATGTATGTTAAGTATTGTGGTACAGTAAATATGTTTGGTCTTTATCCTCAGGTTTTTGTCCTGGTACAGAGCTCTCCTAAAACCATTGGACTTTCCTGAGTGATAGGAATGTCTTTTGTTATTCATAATGTACCCCTTTAGCTCCCACCTGCCCTAATGCAAATAAGAATGTTGCCCCCAGCCTCTAGATGGGGCTGGTTACCAGAAACGGCAAGTGATGAGAGGGTTGGAACTTTGGGCTGCATCCCCTACCTCCTGGGAAGAGATTGAGCTCTGTAATAACTCCTGAACAAGGAAATTTGAGGAGCTCTGAGGTTGGTGAACACATCAAGGTGCTAAGAAGGTGCATGACATCCAGAGAGGGCGTGGAAGCTGCAGGCTCTCAGCCCTCACCCCATACCTTGTCCTACACCTCTCTTCCACCTGGCTTTTCCTGAGTGTATTCTTTGCAATAAACCTGTAAACAGAAGTAAAGTACTTCCCAGAGTTCTGTGAGTGATTCTAGCAAATTATCAAATCAGTGTATAGCATGGGAATCCCCAGTTTTATAGCCAGTCAATCAGAACTACCAGTGACTTGCAGCTGGCATTTCAAAAAAATCTATCATTTAATTTTTATTTATTTTTTGTGTGTGACTGGCACTTGAAATGGGGGCAGTCTTACAGAACTGTGCCCTTCACCCATGGGGTCTGAACTAACTCCAGGTACTTAGTATCAGAAGTAAATTGACTTGCAGGACAACAGCTGGTGTCCACGGAGAATCCGTGCTTGTGTCGAAAAGCACTCCAGAAATACATACACGGCTTGTGTGTTTTTGAGCAGCTAAGGGTCGCAGGGTTGTGGGTTATAGAAGAAGTTGTTGAACCTAAATCTGTTGGCCAAAGTGGCCATTTCCAATAGTGAAAATAATGAACACTTATGAGCATTTAATGTGCTAGGCTCTCTGCTGGTCTTTAATAATTCCTCATTTAATGCTTCTAATAATCCCATCAGGAAAATATTAATATTATCCCCATTTTACAGGAAAGGAAATAGTTTTAGAAACAGGATGTGAGGTTTAAAAAGAGTACTCAACCAAGGTCAGTCAACAAGAAAATAGCAACTCTAAGATGGGAACCACCTCACTGGACAGCCCAGTAGCTACTATCTGCTTGGGCTTGAATGCACTTCTCATTCCTGGCTCAGTGCTAGCTTCTCCAGCCTATTGTGAGGAGGGGGATCTGCAGAGCTGCACCTTTCCCTCAAGACTCTTCTGTTTTCATGTAAGTCCAGGCCCATGCCTTCCCCTACAACCCCCACAGGATTCCTGGGGCCCCTGGTTGAGGGAAGATTTACCACAGGAAAGCTACTTGCAGAGCCGTCTGGTTTAGTAATGAGAGTCACAGGGTTGCTTGGAGGATCTCACACCCCTGTTGACTCCCTAAGACAAGAAACAAGAGCATCTCTGACACAGGTTTCTTTCCGTTTATTTGGATTTAGTAAGACTACCTCTAAAGAGGCCTTGGCCCTATGCCCACTTCTCCCCAAGTGACCCCTCAGCCTGGTTCTAGGCTTAAGGTAGGACCCTGGATACTGCTACTTAGCATCATTCTGGGCCCCCAGCTATTCCCTGTCCCAGACTTGGGACAAAGGTAAGGAATGCCACTCAGCTTTGTCCTCAGCTGGTACCTACAGCTTGGATTCTGCTTAGCCTCATCTTGGGTATAAGGTGGTCCTTTAGTTTCATATGGGACTAGGGACAGTTCTTCAGTCTCTCGGCAAAGTGGGGCAGCCTCTTAGGCTTGTCAAGACCTGCTGTTACTCCTCAGCCTCATGGAGGTCCCCAGGTGGCTAAGCTGAATGGCCACATCCTGAGATGACTCCTCGGGCTCAGTGAAGTCTAAGGACAATACCCTGGCTTCATCTAGGATTTGGATGGCCCTAATCCTGGCTCTAAAGCCAGGTCATCAACAACAGCAGGAGTCGTGCTGCTGGCCCTTAAGCTATGTCTCCTCCCAGAGGCCCAGAACTAGGGACAAGTCATCCCTCAGCCTCCTCCTCAGCCCCATCCTGGTTTGGGAGGGGTCCTCTTCCTGTTCTTGAAACTGGGTCCAGTCTAGCTCCTGAGTGGGAAGCTGGGGATGGGCAAAAGCACGAATCTGCTTCCTGTGCATGATCCTGATGAATCGCGGTGGTTTTTTCACCTGAGGTATAGCTTGGAGCTCCTTGAGTGCTCAGAGGAGGACTTGGACTCAATGGGTCCCTGGGTCATAGGCAAAAGAAGGGGGCCAGGTTATTCCCTGGAGTCTGTGGCTCCGGGAAGTTCCCCAGGACTACCCACTCATAGGGCCATAGCAGCTGTCAGGGGAGCAGATGGGCTTCATTGGGAACTTTCACCTGTTCTTGTCCTTGCTCATACCCCACCTCTAGTGGTGGGGAGGGGTGGTTTGGAGAGTGACTCCAAACCGTGTCTAAGGACTCTGGAGAACAGCTCAGGCATGCAGACAGAGGTGTCATCATGTGACTTGTTCCTGGTGAAATGTGAGAGAGGGCCATCGTACATACAGTCCAGTGTGGCCTGCCTAAATGAGAGGACTTTGAATAAGTGAGTGACGATCCCAAGTCTGAGGTCTTTGGTTGGTTTGATTTTAGGGCCAGGAGGTAGAGAGGATCCCTGAACAGGTTGTTGAGACCTGGGGAAGTGGGAGGTCTAGGAGATGAGGTCCTTGATCTTGCGTGTCCGGGTAAAGAGGGACTTTCTGGGGCTGAAGATTTCGAACCCCAGATTCCAAGTCCAAGGTCCCTGGGCAGGAGTTCCCTGGGTAGATCATAGGCCAGTGAGTAGAAGCATTTCCACAGGTATGTCTCATCTTCAGAGCTCTCTAAAGTTCATTTGGCAGTAGCCTGTGGAAGCTTAAAGGTGAAGCTAAAACTAGGCAAGACCAGAATGTAGTCTGAGCAAAGCTGAGGAAACAAAGCCCCAGGCTTTTCTGCCTGCCTGTGGGGCCATAGGGCCCACCTATTTTCCCAGCCCCAGCTCTATCCTTCCCTTTCTTTTCCAAGAAATCTGCTGTTTGAACACAGACTACAGTTTCCATGCTGCCCAGTGACTGGACTAAAGGACTACAGCAACCAACCCGCAAAGGCCAGAGGTCAGAGCCTCATCCCTTCCTCTACATGTATGTAGCCTGTAGGAAATTGGACCTGGTGGCCCAGGTGGGCCAGTGTCCAAACCAATCCTGCTCTCCTCCCATGTCCCGACCCAGCCCTAGGCCTGGCCCTAACCACCTGTCACTGAGATGGTTACAGTGGATTCCTAGTTGGTATCCCTGTCTTCTCAAATCTAACCTTGCTTACCCAGAGTATTATAATGAGCAGATATGATCAAGTTCAGCACCTATGTCAATATTCAGGGTAAAGGCCCAATTCTCAACAAACACGTGTTTCTTCATGACTAGACCTGCCTCTCTTTCCAGTCTTCTCTCCAATCTTCCTTCTCCCACTCTCTGAAAACTATATTACACTCTGAACTACTTTGTGATTCCCTGAACTCACTAGGTTTCTCATCCCCGTGCCTTATGCTTGCCATGCTTCCCACTCTTTTCTCTGCCTGGCCTAAATCCTTTAAGATGCATTCAAATGCCACCTCCTCTCCTAAGACTTTGCTGTTCTTCCACAGTTCTTGGTACATACCTCTAAAACATTTATCAAATTATGTTGTGATAGCCTACTTATTTGTTTGTCTCCCTGTTACATAAACAGATTCCCTGAGGGCAAAGACCGTGGTTATTTGTACTTTTGTATCCTTAGCAAGTATCATGGTACCCGTATCATAGTAGGTTCAGTTACAATTGCAGATGCAGGAACTGACTGGTCCCTGTAGCCTGGAGTGAGGGGGACTAGGCTCTGGGTTTTTATGGAGTCTCTGGCTTTCTTTCCTTCTTCTCTTAGGCCAGGCTCACTCACTGTTTGGTTGATCCAGACTTTGATAGAAGTAGGTCAGCTGGAACTGAAGGAAGAACCAGCCTACCTGGGGCAATGGTGGGGTTGAGGAAGCTGAGCCAGGGCCATCTTGGGAGCTAGGGTAAAGGTGGAAGGAATGGATATAACTGCTACTACCCCGGATCCCGGATCCCCAAACCAGGACAGAAGGACTGGTAAAGCCTGGGTCAGTGATGCTCTAGGGGAGGGATAGGTGAAAAGAACTACTGGGAGTTGTGTGGTGAGGTCAAAGGACTGAGGATTAAAACTTGTCCATAGGAAGTGTTCAGATGCAACAGAATTTGGTCCACACTGATTTGGGTAGTCCAGGAAAGAGAGGGCGCTTAAAGGATTGGGGAAGGGGCATATCTAGATAACCCGCCCCTCCCACTGCAGCTCCATAGGGAGCCAACCCGGCTGGAATGCCTGGCACCCTTACTGCCCTGGAGAGAAGGGAAGAAATATCCTGGAAGTGGCTCCCCAGTCCCCACTTAGTCTCTTCCTAGACACAGGCTCCCCCTAGTGGTTCCTTTTGTCACTGCCATCGCTACCCACTACCCTCAAACCTGCACACACTTGGCCATTTCTTGACTAAGGAAAGGGGAAGCCTCTGAAGGTGATAAATCAAGGTTCTCTGAGGGCAAAAGAGAAAGGGGAGGGATACGGGTAGAAGGAGGAGGACAGGGAAGAATTCAGGGGGGGAAATCAGGGAGAGGAAGGATCTCTGGAGGTACAAGGACAGTATCACACAGAAGAAAAGGGACCTGATCTGCCTGGGAAAGCACAGTGAGATCATATTTTATATGAATTTGAAATATAGGAATAAGATATTGGGCCTTATTCAAAACCAGTAAAGTTTAACTTTATGGACAAAATGTGAAATAGAGATGACTCTCAAATAAAAATTTTTAAAGATTTTATTTATTTATTTTTAGAAAGAGGGGAAGGGAGAGAGGGAGAGAAATGTCAATGTGTGGTTGCCTCTTGTGCACCCCGTACTGGGGACTGGCCTGAAACCCAGGCATGTATCCTGACTGGGAATCAAACCAGCGCCCTCTTGGTTCACAGGCTGGCTCTCACTCCACTAAGCCAAACCAGCCAGGACTCAAATTTTTTTTCAAGAGTTGCAATTTCAAGGCTAATGGGCAGTGTGAATTGTGGACTATGCTTACATTATTACTGCATGGGTCTCCATTTCTGCTAGTGAAAAAAGTCAGGTGATGGGGGAGGCTGAATTGGGCTGTGAGGTCTGGGCTGAATAACCAGAGTCCTTCACCAGTTGTGGGCAGAAGTCTTGTTGTGGTTTCTCTAATTCCCAGAGGAAGGGCCTAGACCTGGCTCTGAAATCTCTGTACAGAAGCAAGACAGGACAGGAACAAGAACAAACGTGAGGAGAGACAGAGTCAGAGAGATGAGTAAAAGGATGGAGTTGGACCAGGAGAAGAGAGAGGAGACAAACAGATGATAATGGAGAGAGGGGCCTGGGAGAGGCAGAGAAATTCATTCAATCTGGGGAGCAGAGGAAGCTCTCAGGTGCAAATGCTGGCGGGCAGATGGAGGAAGTAGCGGGGGGCAGGTCCCTTGGGGCCTGTCATCAGAATTATGGCCAAAACATCAAGTGAGTGGAACAGCTGGTCTAGATCTGTTCTCCCAGAGTTTTCCATTATCTGGGAAATAAAGGAAAAGGAAAGGAGCTGTGAGGAGCTGGGGAAAGGAAGTAAGGGGTGGCCTTCACCAAGACTGAGGGTGGTTCACTCCATCCTGGGCCTCCCTTAGCTAGAAGTTCTGGAGAAGTAGATGGTCCAGATCTTTCATAGATTTCAGGTCCTCAGGTTTGGGTGACCCTTCAGGTTCCAAGGTGATATGTGCCTTCTCAGAGTCTCTATTTCATTTTTGTTTTGTAATGGGGAACAGTGAGGAAAGATGGGCATTGCCCCCACCCCTAACAGCCTTAGGCAGGCTCTCAGCCTGGACCCTCAGAACTGGGGATAGGGTTTTCTCAGCACAGGTGGACAGACCCTTGATGCTGGGGGTAGGAAGGCTATAGGTGGATTCTGGCAGTCACACTGGGGGAAGGGAAGGGGAGGCTAAGGGGAGATAAAGGGGCAGAGGGAACCCAGAGATAGACAGATCAGTGTCCTCGGCCACTGCAAGGGAACACTGACCTGAACATTACTGAGATCATTGTCCAGAAGGGAAATCAAGTGACCGCTCATTGCTGACTAGATTGGCTAATTGTTCTCATGTCTGGTTTGGGGATATGGCAGGTCAGTGTAGGAAGGGAATTTATTTGAAGCCTAGAAGAGAAAGGAAGGACATATTAGTGACCTACTTCTTTCCTTCACCACACTGGTCAGGCCTTAGTGAATTCCCCAGTGTGTAGTTCTCCGTGAATGCTGGGGAAAGAAGACCATCATAAAGAGACCTTTCCTGGGTGTCAGAGAAGGGCTGCTTTAGAAGAGGAAATGGAACTAGCTCCAGAGAAGGGGAGTCAGAAAGACAGTGTGGGTAAGGCTGGTTGGATTTCCTAAACTTTTGTGGCATCTCCAATAAAAGAGATAGTTTCCCCTTGTAGATTGTACACCTTCCCAGGTGGCCCCAAAAGATCTCTCTACTGAGACCTTGCAGGGGCATGTTTTCTGTTTGAATGACGAGTTTGACTGGAGCTGGGAGTGGGCTCTTCACTTCACGTTTGTCACTTTTGTTAGCCTTGTCCATCATTGACCCTTAACTCCAAGGGGGCCAGGAAGAAAATCTGTGGTCCATCCATTTATCCCCTGTGAGTAGTTGTTTTTTGTTTTGTTTTAACATTTGTTTGTTTGTTTTCCTCACCTGAGGACATGCTTACTGATTTTAGAGGGAAGGGCAGGAGAGAGAGAGAGGGAGAGAAACATTGATGTGAGAGAGAAATAGCAATCATTTGCCTCTTGTATGCCCCTCAACCAGACAGAAGCTGCAACCCAGGCATGTGCCCTTACCAGGAATTGACCAGGTGGTCAGTTTACAGGATGATGCACCAACTAACTGAGCCACATGGTCCAGGGATTTGTTTGTTTTTTAATATATTTTATTGATTATGCTATTATAGCTGTCCCATTTTCTTCTCCCTTTTATTCCCCTCCACCCTGCATCCCATCCCACCAGAATTCCCCTCCCCCTTAGTTCGTGTTCACGGGCTGTACATATAAGTCCTTTGGCTTCTCCACTTCCCACACTATTCTTAACGTCCCATCTCTATTTTGTACCTACCATTTATGCTTCTTGTTCCCTGTACCTTTTCCCCCATTCTCCCACTGCCCCCTCCCCACTGATAACTCTCCATATGATCTCCATTTCTGTGATTCTGTTCTTGTTCTAGTTTGCTTAGTTTGTTTTTGTTTTTGCTTTTTTTAGATTGAGTTGTTGATAGTTGTTAGTTTGTTGTCATTTTACTGTTCATAATTCTGATCATCTTCTTTTTCTTAGATAAGTCCCTTTAACATTTCATATAATAAGGATTTGGTGATGATAAACTCCTTTAACTTGACCTTGTCTGGAAAGCACTTTATCTGCCTTCCATTCTGAATGAAAGCTTTGCTGGAGAGAGTGATCTTGGATGTAGGTCTTGGTCTTTCATGACTTGGAATACTTCTTTCCAGCCCCTTCTTGCCTGTAAGGTCTCTTTTGAGAAATCAGCTGATAGTCCTATGGGAACTCCTTTGTAGGTAACTGTCTCCTTTTCTCTTGCTGCTTTTCAGATTCTCTCCTTATCTTTAGTCTTGGGGAATGGAATTATGATGTGCCTTGGTGCATGCTTCCTCGGGTCCATCTTCTTTGGGACTTTCTGAGCTTCCTGGTTTTCCTGGAAGTCTCTTTCCTTTGCCAGATTAGGGAAGTTCTCCTTCATTATTTGTTCAAATAAGTTTTCAATTTCTTGCTCTTCCTCTTCTTCTACTTATACCCCTTTGATTCAGATGTTGGAATGTTTAAAGTTGTCCCGGAGGTCCCTAAACCTCTCCTCATTTTTTTTTAATTGTCCTTTCTTCATTCTGTTCTGTTGAATGTTTATCTCTTCCTTCTGCTCCAAATTGTTAATTTGAGTCCTGGTTTCCTTCCCTTCACCGTTGGTTCCCTGTACATTTTCCTTTATTTCACTTTGCAGAGCCTTCACTTTTTCCTCTATTTTGCAACCATACTCAAGCATTTCTTTGAGCATCCTGATTACCAGTGTTTTGAAATCTGCATCTGATAAGTTGGCTGTCTCTTCATTGCTTAGTTCTATTTTTGTATATGTGCTGCCAAAGCAAGCACTGCTTACTTCTGTTTTTGGAGCTTTGATCTGTTATTTCACTTGGAGCATATTTCTTTGTCTCAACATGCCTGTTATGTTGTAAGGGGTGGAGCCTTAGGTATTTGTCAGGGCAGGGCAACCCACATCACTGCATTGTGTTGCTATATGTGGGGGAGGGGTCAGAGAGGGACCATACTGCTTGCTGGGCTCTCAGCTAACCTTCAGTCACTTCCCCCGCTACCCACAAGCAAATTGGGCCCTTCTGGTGCTGATTCCTAGGTGGGTGGTTTTGTGTGCTTCTAGGACCCCGTGGGTCTCTCCAAAGAACTCTCCTGTGAGGCTGGGAGCTTATTCCACTGCTGTAACCCCTACAGGTTTTTATAGCCAGAGGTTTTGAGCTATCTACCTACACCTCCATCTTGGCCAGAAGTCCTTTTTTTTAAGCAGAACTTCAAGGGGTCATGTAGGTGGGGACAGCTGAGGCACCATCAAAAAAAAGAGAGGGGAAAAGTTCTCAGTCAATCCCACATTGTCCTTGCCCATTCCAACTCTGTCCCCCAACTTTGATTCCCCATCACGACTCTGTCAAGCCCAGGTCATCCCTTTCCATTGCTCACATATCCCACACTCCATTCTCAAAGTAATGGATTCTGAGCTTGTGTATATTGATGGTCAGTCCAATGAGTCTATCAGTACTATGAAATTCTTAAAAGTTGAATTCAGCAAACTTTCTGTACTGTTGATTCTGTTGACATCCCAATATCCTCCAGCTGGGTAGTTACATCCAGGGTGGGGGATGGAAATGGGGTGGGAGTGCAAGAATAAGATCTGGAACTGGGGAAATACTCCACCCCTTACCTGCTACAATGTCCGTGCCTTCTTGTCAACTACTTTTGAAATATTATATAGAGACTGTGTGTGCCCTAATGGAACCAAAGTTTCTCTAACTCCAAATCTATGTGACTGATTCAGAAAAGAGGGGATTAGGTGTCAACTCTAACAGCCCTCTTCAGAATAAGATCCTTCAGCCTTGGTGGATCTCATAAAAATCTTTCCCTAAGGGGGCTGTTTTGGCATGAAGCTGAGGAAATATAGAGGTGAGAATAACCAACTGGGAGATGCTCAGATGTAGCCATGTTGGTGATAAGGAGGAACATGAATGGTTGGCCTAGTTGGGGTCTTCAGACCAGGGCTAAGAGGAGAGGAGAAACAGCCTCTCATTGTGGCAGCTGCTGTCTGCCCTTTCATTGTGGACCAGGACTGGCTGAAAGTTTCCCAGGGTTTTGAAATGTTAAAATCTTCAACGGACTAGTGACCTGATAACACTGGGTCTCTTTCCCCATAGTAGTCAATTATAAAATATTTGAAAGAATAAAGTACCATATAATTGTCTTCAGAGAGATCTTAACAGGGGAGACCTCATGCCTCACTCAGCATCCAGTCTGAAGGCATGAGGAGCCCCAGGGGTTGAATGGCTAGACAGTAAATAGGCTGAGAATCTTACAGCTTGTAGGAAGTAAGAAGTGGGAGCCTGGAGGATTACCAACTGCGAGGCCTGTATGGCTCCCAGTTCAGGAAGAGAATCCCCAAAGTAGAAAAGAAAAAAACCCAGATGAATGGCTAGGCCCTTGCAAGAAATGAGAAAACAGGTCTCAGAGATCTAGCTTGTATTAGCAAAAGAACCTTTCTAGGGGCTTAACCCTGATGGCTTCCCTAGCATATTAAGATACCTCCCATCCTCAGGAACAGTCCCATTTCATTGGTGACCATATAGGGGTTCATTTGCAAAAAAAAAAAAAAAAAGTAACAATGATATCAGCTCATTGATACCTGGGAGCTGGAGGGAGAAAAGGGGGTGAGAAAAGACTGGGATCATATGCCTTGCTTACCTCACTTGCCTCATGGAAGCAGAAATTCTCCTTCCCTTCCCCCTCCAAATCCTGACATGAACTAGACACAATGCCCTCACATTGTTTTATAGAGACCAGGGGTCTGGATTCTCCCGATATTGACCCTTCCCTGCCTCCAACATTTGTGTGTCTGCTTCAATTTAAAGGCTCTTGGGGACCAGGCTGGGAATCAAGGTCTTCCCCGTCATAAAGGAGCTTCTTAAAGTAGGAACAAATTTCTTCTCTCAAACTCAGGGACTCTCCAAGTGTGGGCTTAGCTCTCCTCAATAAATTGGAAACTACAGTAGGCTGAATTGTGGTGCTCAAAAGACATGTCTGTCTAGAACCTCAGAATATGACCTTGTTTGGAATTAGAGTCCTGGTAAGGTAATTACTTTATAAGGTAATTAAGGTAAGGATCTCATCCTGAATCCAAGGACAAGTATCCTTATAAAACAGAAAAAGAAAGCACAGAGACTCAGAAGGAGAAGGCCATGTGAAGACCGAAGCAGAGTTTGGAGAGAGGGGGCTACAAGCCAAGGAATGCCAAGGATTGTGGCCAGCCTCCAGAAGCTAGAAAAGAGGCATAGGATGGAGTCTCCCTCAGAGCTTCCAGAATATTTCGTCACTTACAGACACCTGGACTTTGAACTCCTGGCCTCCACAACTGTTGTTTTAAGTCACCAAGTTTGTGGTAATTTGTTATAGCAATACTAGAAGGCTTGTATACCTCTCAAGAATGAGGTCAGGTTTCCCTAAAGAGGGGGGTGTGTATCTTGGGTGGAGGCTAACGTCAGTCTCTCTAACTCTGTTATACACAGGAGGAATCTGAGGCTCAGAGGTTTAATGACTGAGTAAAGTACAGCAGAATTATATTATACAAAGGGGGTTCTAAAATCAATGCATAGGTCAAAAACTGAATTTAGTCAAAACATGAAAATTCTCTATATCACCCATAAAGTAGAGATGACCTCTGTCTCTCTTAAATTTTTATTTATTGATTTCAGGGAGACAAAGAGGAAGAGAGAGAGGAAACATCCATTTGTTGTTCCATTTGTTTATACATTCATTGGTTTATTCTTGTATGTGCCCTGACAGGGAACTGAACCCGCAACCTTAGAGTATCAGGAGAGTGCTGTAACTAAATTCCCTGGCCAGGGCTCAGACAGCCTCTCAATAGGTCCAGCTCAGCCAGCTTGAAACCCATTGCTGTTGCAATGGTTGAGCACCAGATTTGGAAGTTGATTTGTTTTTAGGGTCCATGTTTGAAAAATGCTTGAATCATTGAGCTTACGTTTAGTGTAACTAAGATTCCATCTCTTTTCTCACCCTGCCAGTTGTTCGGAATCACTCTTGGCTGATTGCACATAGCTGTACTGGCCCTAAGTTAAATGTGCCATCGATGCAACTCCGTTGTGGTGGGAGCAAGATTTAAACCTCATCGCTATGCTGCCCTCCTGAGCATTTGTTCTTCCAGCTCGGGGATCCTGACTGTTGTCAGTGTGGGCCTGCTTTTTCCTGAGCCTGCTTTGGGTCACCCACCCACAGCCACTCCCCAAACCCATCCCTCTCTCACTCTCAATCGACTCCGACAAGGATTCTAGCCTGAGCTTTTGATGCTGTGATATTGGGATTTATCATAAGAAATGTATACAGGAGTTGGCAAAAGGAGGCTTAGAGTTGCTTGTATGGAAAAAGACATGCAGGTTATGATTATTACAAACAATAGCTTTATTAACTCAAAAGAAGGACACAGTGCACTTAGGTACAATCTCATGTGTGGTCAAATTGCCAGCCTTCATTATTTACACATTCTTATAGTCTACTTGCTATACTCAAGCACACTCTGGCACAGAGTTCTTTATTGTCATCAGTTTCTTGACATGCTCCTCTTAGGTGGTGAATCATATCATCCATGGCATGTGGTTTTCATGAAAAGACTTTATGTTTGCAACACCCCAGAAAAAGTCCTTTGGGGTGAGGTCTGGTGATCATGGTGGCCATGCCACTGGCCCTTGTCAAACTATCCACCTGTTGGGGAATTGTTCATCAAGAAACTCACGCACTGTTACAGCACAGTGTGGAGGAACTCCTTCTTGTTGAAAGAAGAAATCATTATCATGCCATCTCTGTAATTGTGGCAAACCAGTGTCCCTCAGCGTGGTAGATACAGGTCACATATAACAGTAATATGGAAAAAATGGGTCCAAGTACCACTTTACATGAAAGACCCACCCAAACTGCACTTCGCCAGCTGATTCAATTGTCCTATGGTTACATGAGGATTTTCTTTTGAATAGTAGACACAATTGTGCTGGTTTACTGCACCTGAAAGTTTAAAAGGAGCTTTGTCAGACCACATAATTTTATCAATGATGCCATTGTCTTGTCTTTCTTCATTCAGAACCACTTCACAGAATTGTAAACAGCGATCCAAATCATCTTCTAATAACCCATGAAGTAATCTTGGCTGCTACATTTTCAAACCTAAACGTTGCGGTAGATGACTCAAAGATCTACGGGAAATGCCTAACTCAATAGAAATTCTTTGTTTTGATTTTTTGAGACTCTTCATAAAAAATGCCTGACTCACTAACATCTCGTATTCTTGGGTGGTAATAATGATTGATCAACCACTTTCTGGAGCACTACAGATGGACTCAGTTTCATCAGATTTATCACATATTCTGTTATAAGTTGTCTGTCTACTTGGTGAAGAAGTGTCAAATTCTTCAGCCCATTTCTGTTGAAGCTTTTAGGCATCATCTGTTTTCCAGTATTGTTTAAGTATCCACTTTTGTTGGTCGTTGGTTAAATTACCGGCCATCATTACCTAAAAGATAAATCATAAGTAAGGATACAAAATAGTAACAACAATAATAATAAGACAAATCATACAAATAAATAAGAGAATAATTTGTAAGTCAATAATGCAAGAATAAACTTTGTGTTTTGCATACTCGTATAATTTTTAAAAGATTTTATTTATTTATTTTTAGAGAGAGGGGAATGGAAGGAGAAAGAGAGGGAGGGAAACATCAGTGTGTAGTTGCCTCTTGTATCCCCCCCACTGGGTTACTGGCCCACAACCCAGTCATGTGCCCTGACTGAGAATGGAATGGGTGACCCTTTGGTTCGCAGTCCAGCACTCAATCCACTGAGCCACCCTAGGCAGGACTGCATACTCATAATTTTTGCCCACTCCTATAGTTGGTCCTTGTCCCCACTTCTGGCACAGAGCTTCAAAAACTCTTAGAATTTCCTAAATGATAAGAGCAATAAATGTGCCTTTCAAACCAAACCCGTTTCATTCTCACCTGAGTTTATTTTAATGCAGTCACTTTTGGAAAGCACCTAAAATGGGGGGTTGGTTGCTAGGGAACAAACCTTGTGATCAGAGAGTTGGAACTTTCATTCCTACAACCCTGACCTCCCATAGCCAATGATTTAACCAGCTGTACCTATGTGATGAAGCCTTCGTGAACCCCCAAAAAGGATGGTGTTTGGAGTGCTTCCAGGTTGGTGAACCAGAACAGATTCACATGCTGGGAGGGTGGCTCCATGGGGGACCCTTCCAGACCTCACCCTACGTATCTCTTCATCTGGCTATTCTTTCATATTGTTAAAAAAATTGAAGTGAGTAAATTTAAAGATCTAATTGGCTTTATTCAATGATTTATGAACGGAGCAGCATCCATCCAGCATAGAAAGGGGCTCTGAGGAGTTCTGTAAAATGAAGGCATTTATAGGCAGAAAGGGTGGGACAAGGAAATCATAACAAAAGAAAGGATTGTTTCAGGCAAGGTCACCTTCCTTTGGGGGGGAAGGGAAGTGTCTATCATGCAGATTACCTCACTAGTACTAATAGGTAATTACAGATTGACTAGTTAAAAGTCACATTCCTGGGAGAGTCTGAAACTGCTATTAAGTTTGCCAGTGTGGAGCTTGGCACAAGTGACTCCATTTTGAGCCTGTTGTTTCTTTCTAACAGTATCCTTTAATATTCTTTGTAATAAACTGGTAATCTAGTAGGTAAACTGGTTTCCTAAATTTTGTGAGCCACTCTAGGAAATTAAACCGAGGAGGGGGTCATGGGAATGTTCAATTTGTATGTGACTGGTATCTGAAGTGGAGGTCACTCTTGTAGGATGACACCCTTAACCTGTGGGATCTGATACTATTTTCCAGGTCGACAGTGTCAGAATTGAGTTGTATTGTAGGATACCCAGCTGGTATCAGAGGATTGCTTGGTGGTGTTAAAAAAAACACACTGGACCTGGAGGAAAACCCACATGTTGTTCCCCAGCAGGGGCCTGAAGTCTAGGGGAGACAGGATGATGACAAACCACCAGAGCACCCCACCTCTCCCACTGTAGACTGTTTCCTCCTCACCCAGCAGGTTGGATTAGATTTTTCTGATGGGCTTCCATCCATAGATAGTGTTTATATCCATGTCCTAGGAGGTAGAGGGAGCAGGGTCAGGATACCAGGAGTAAGGGAAAGTTTGAGGGAAGGGGGTTTCCTGCCCAGAAATGATCCCCAGGGAGAAGAGACAAAGAAATGAGACTGGGTGGGCTGGAGTCAGTCAGCTGTGACTGTGATGCCTGGAATCCGACACCACTGTGGGTGTGACCCAGGCTCTCTGGGGGACTGGGACTCTGGAATGGGGGTGGGATCTGAGACTGGCCCAGAGGGAAATTCCCCTGGGTGGAGGGAGAGTTAAGTCTCTGCTGGAGGATGCACTTAAGGGAGGAGAGAAGGCTGTACTTGTTATTTCTGAGGGAGTAGCTGCTGTAGAAAAAGGCCTCTTACAGCTGCTTATTGCTTATGAAACTGCAGGTGTTCCAGCTCCTGGCAAGACAAGACAGGAGGGAGAAGGGGAGGGAACTCAAGGTCAGGTCAGAACGTGGAGAGAGGTGGAGAAAGTCAGGAAAGGAGAATGGAGTAAAAGACAGGCGGAGGTATGAAAGTTAGGAAGGGATGGATGGAGGTGGGGGGTCAGGAGTGAGAGAGGAAAATGAAGAGGTGTCAGGGGCAGATGAGAGGAGCCAGGACATGGACCAGGGTGGGGCTTGGGGAGTTCTGGGGGCTGGGGCCCAGATAGTCAAAGTGAGAGCAAGTTGCACAAGGTGGGAAGGGGTCACAGGTTAGGATGGGATCTTCCTGAGGAGACCAGAGGTGGTTCCCAGCCTGAGGGACCAGCTTTCAGACATGAGGGGTGGGCATTGGGTAGGTGAAGGTGAACATATAGGAGGAGCAGGGTCATGGCCAGCAGGAAGTGGGTAGGCAGGTGCTGGGGACTGGAAGGATGGAACTAATAGCCTTTGCAGAACTCATGTAGTCAGCCTCATATTTCAAGACCTGAGAGCAGGGCAGGAGGGAATACGGTCTTCTGATTCAGCCAGACATCCGGTTAGCTACTAACACGTCCTACCTTCTATGTGTGAAGGACAGGGAGGGGCAGTGACAGAGGTGGCCTCTGGAGGCCAGACCAGCAAACAGAGCTCCCCTTATCCTCTTGCAGCTGTCCAACTGGCTGTCCCTATTTTTTATGCTCTTAGCTAGTTAGAGTCTCTAGGTGGGGCAGAATACAGAGTGGTAAGGCAGAATGAACCCAGTTCAACACCTAGTGAGCAAAGGGGGACAGTCTCTGCTGCACCCCCTCCTTACACCATCCAGAAAGCATCTTGATATATTGACAAGGGACAGGAGGGCTCTGATGGGGTGGGTGTTCCAGAGCCTCTCTGCTTTACTGCTAGACTAGCATATTTGTTTTGCAATTTCCCAGTTCCTAACTCTCCATTCCTCCACTCCAATCCTCGCACACATCCTACTTAGGATCCCACCCTTTCCCATTCCTGTGGACTTTGGAGCATTTGACCTCCTGGCAATGAGCCGGCTGGAAGACAGGAAGTAGAGGGACTCTCTCTCTCTCTTTTTCAAAAGAATTTTTAAAAATATTTTTTAATTTATTTTTTAGAGAGAGGGGAAGGAAGGGAGAAACATTAATGTGTGGTTGCCTCCCGCATGCCCCCTGCTGGGGACCTGGCTTGCAACCCAGGCATGTGCCCTGACTGGGAATCAAACCAGCGACCTTTTCATTCACAAGCCCACACTCAATCCACTGAGCTACATCGGCCAAGCTAAAGGGATTATTTCTGAATTTACTAAACTCTCTCTTATCAATTCATCCTCCTAACAACCCTGTAAGACAGGGGCTTTTATTATCCCCATTTTAGAGATGAGAAAGCAAGCTCAAAGAGGTTATATAACTTGTTCGGAGTTACGCACCCATAAAAGGTTGGGACATGGTTCAAAACAGGGCCATCTATAGCAAGAAGCCATGTTCTGAACCATCGTGCTTCAGTTAACCCAGGGGTCCCCACGTTAGTTCACAGCACCAGTGCCCTCTCTATTCCTCCAAATCTCAACATTGCCTTCCATCCTTCCCACCCACTCCTCAGATTCAGTAAACTGCCAAATTGTATCTATACTCCTCTTTCCAGCCTTTGTTACTTTCCACCAGGACTCTGTCTCATTTTTATGCTTAGTATTTGTTGTTAGAAAGGTACCACAAGTACATTAAAGGAAATTTGAAAAATGGCAAAGAAAAAGACACCTAGAATTCAATCATCTTATTACCACCATTGTACTTTCTTCCCATGGTTTCTTTTCCTGTGAATAGACTCCTTTACATAATTGGAGTCACTTCGTATTATAATTTGTCATACTTTTTCAGCTAACATTTATCATAAGTGTTTTTTCACATTCTTTTAACCTCTTGGTAAACATCATTTTGATGGCTGTGTAGCATTCCATTGTTAGGATGTCCCATAGTTAGTTAATCAAGCCATTTTCCTATCCATCGCTTTCTGAAGTTTCCACCTTTTCTGTAGTTTCCACCTTTTCTGTAGTGTAAGTAATGATTCCCAGAAATGGAATTAATGGGTCAATCAGTGTGCGCATTAACACAAGTTACTTTTCTGAGAGAATACTCAAAGTATATGGATTCTAGTCTCTTCCTATTCTTCCCAGCACTGGGTAAGACCAGTGAAAATCTTTGTGTTTTGGTGGGTAAGGGGGTAGAAGAAGAGGTATGGTGGGGACACATGCGATGGGAGCGTTGACTTGGGTGGTGAACACACAATACAATATACAGATGATGTACAATAAAATTGTACACTTGAAACCTATGTGATTTTATTAACCATTGTCACCCCAATAAATTCAGTAAAAAAGAAAATTTTCCCCTTTAGTATGATTTTGTTTATACACTTCAAAAACAGGCAGAACTGCCCCAGCTGGTATGGTTTGGTTGGCTAGAGCATCGTCCCACACACCAAAAGGTTGTGAGTTCAATTCAGTCAGGGCATGTACCTAGGTTGCAGGTTTGATCCCCAATCAGGGGTGCATATGGTAGGCAACCAATTGATGTTTCTCTCTTTCTCTCAAATCAATAAAAATATTAAAAAAAAAAAAAAACAGTCAAAACTAGCCCTGGCCAGGTAGCTCAATTTGATAGAGTATTGTCCCGATATGCAGAGGTTGTGGTGGGTTTGATCCCTAGTGAGGGCACATGCAAAAATCAACCAACCAGTGCATTAATAGGTGGAAAAACAAATTGATGTTTCTCTCTCTCTTTCTCTAAAGTCAAGAAATAATTTAAAAAAACAGGCAAAACTAATCATGATATTAAAAACCAGGACAGTAATTACCCTTGGAGGGAAGAAAATTATTGAGAAGGGTCATGAGGAAGATTTCTGGGGAGCTATAATGTTCTGTTTCTTGATCTTAGGACTGGTTATGGAGTACATTCAGTTTTAGAAAATTTGTCAAGTTGTACATTTATTATATGTGTACTTTTCTGTATGTTATACTTCAATACACAGTTTACCAAATATGTCAAAAGCACAAGCGACAAAAGAAAAACTGGATAATTTGGACTTTGTCAAAGTTTAAATTTTCGTGCTTTAAAAGGCACCCTCAAAGTGAAAAGACAACCCACAAAATGAAAAAGTATTTGCAAATCATATATGTGATAAAAGACTTGTATCTAGAAATATAAATAACTCTTAAAACTCAATATAAAGACAACTCAATTTAAAAATGGGCAAACGGTCCTGGCTGGTGTAGCTCAGTGGATTGAGCACGGGCTGTGAACCAAAGGATCACCAGTTTGACTCCCAGTCAGGGCACATATCTGGGTTGCAGGCCAGGTCCCCAGTGCAAGCCATGTGAGAGGCAACCACACATTGATGTTTCTCTCCCTCTCTTTCTCCCTCCCTTCCCCTCTCTCTAAAAATAAATAAAATGTTTAAAAAAGAAAATACTAAAAATTAAAACAGATGAAAATTGGCAAAGGACCCTGGCTTGGTAACTCAGTTGGTTAGAGTAGTGTCCCAATACCCAGGGTTACAGGTTCAATCTTTGGTCAGAGCACATACAAGAAGCAATCAACAAATGCATAAATAAGTGGAATAACAAATCAATGTTTCTCTCTCTCCCTCTCAAAAAAAATCAATTAAAAATTTTTTAAATGGGCAAAGGATCTTAACAGACATTTCTCCAAAGATATACAAATGGCTAATAAGTACATGAAAAGATGCTCAACATTATTAGTCATCAGGGAAATGCAAATCAAAACCATAATGAGATACCACTTCCCATACTCCAGGAAGGCTATAATGAAAAAGGCAGACAATGACAAGTGTCAGGGAGGATAGGGAGAAATTAGAATCTTCATACATTTCTGATGGGAATGCAAAATGGTGCAGCCACTTTGGAAAACAGTCTGGTATTTGCTCAAAATGTTAAACATAGAATTACCATATGACCCAGCAATTCCACTCTTAGCTATATATACCAGTGAGAAATCAAAACATGTGTCTAAACAAATATGTGCACATGAATGTTTATAGCAGCATTATTCGTAACAGCCAAAAAGTAGAAACAACCCAAATGTCTATCAGCTGACAAATGTATGAATAAAACATAGTCTATACAATGGAATATTTAGCAATAAAGAGAAATGAAATACTGGTACATGCTACAACAGGGATAAATAAGTCTTGAAAACACTCTGCTAAGTGATAGAAGCTAGTCATAAAAGACCACATATGTAGGATTCCATTTATATAACATGTCCAAAATAGGCACATTTATAAATACATGAAGTAGATTACCGGTTGCCTGGAGGTGGGATTGTGGGGGAAATCGCTGAGTGACTGGTAACAGGTACAGATTTTCTTTTTGGAGTGATGAAAATGTTTTCAAATAGGCTGTGGTGCCCCGACAGGGTGGCTCAGTTGCAGCTGGTTGAAGTGCTGTCCCCATACACCAAAAGGTTGCAGGTTTGATTCCCAGCCAGGGCACACACCTAGGCTGCAAGCTTGGTCCCCAGCTGGGGCACCAGTCCTGGCACATACAGGAGGCAACCGACCGGTGTTTCTCTCCTGTCCATGTTTCTCCTCTCTCCCTTCCTCTCTCTCTCAAACCAATGAAGACGTATCCTTGGGTAGATGATTAAAAAAAAAGTTGTGCCCTGGCTGGTGTAGCTCAGTGGATTGAGTGCGGGCCTGTGAACCAAAGGATCGCGGTTCGATTCCCAGTCAGGGCACATGCCTGGGTTGCAGGCCAGTTCCCGGCAGGGGACACACGAGAGGCAACCATACATTGATGTTTCTCTCCCTCTCCCTCTCTCCTACCCTTCCCCTCTAAAGATAAATAAATAAATATTAAAAAAAAAAAGTTGTGATGGTTGAACAACACTATGAACGTACTAAAAGCCATTAAATTTTACACTTTAAATGGGTAATTTGTATGGTATGTGAATTATATCTCAATAGAACTGTTATAATATATATTTAATTTACAAGGGAAAATATCTTTGTTAATTTAATGAACCAAAAAACAGCTATTGTATTTTTAATATACAATCATGTGTTTCTATGTTTTTATGTTATTCTTAGTACTTCCTCCTCTGAAATTGTCCTTCGACCATTTGTCTTCAGGATCCTCCTTTTTAAAACTTATTTTGCATGAATTAGTTATACAACAAGATTGTAACTTATCATATTTGATGCAAATATATCTCCCAGTGTGCCTGCCTTTCTTTTTTTGCGGGGCGGGAATGGAAATCTAGGGGTTTTTTTGTTATTTTATTTATTTTTAGAGAGAGGTGATGGGAAAGAGAAAGGGAGAGAAACATCATGTATAAGAGATACATCAATCAGCCACCTCTCGCACACGCCCCAAACAGGACTGAACCCACAACCCAGGCATGTGCCCTGACTGGTGACCTTTGCCTTGCAGTATGATGCCCAGCCAACCGAGCCACACCAACCAGGGCTGTTTTTTATTTATACACACACTTACCAAAGTTGTAAATTTACTCTGTAGGTAGCCAAATAGATCACTCTTTTATTGAGGTGAAATTCACTCTTTTCTTTCTGATTTCTTCTATGGTATTTAAACTTTCAAGTTTGTCCTCCCCACACATATTCCTAGAAGGCTGATGAATATTATTCTATGTTGTTTTCTTCTAAATATACTTGCTTACATTTACTTCATGGTGTCCTAAATCTTCTCTAGTCCTATATACCATGCCAAACTAATCTTACTTAAAAACAGATATAATTAAGTCACTTCTCTGTTCAAGAACTGTTGGTGGCTTCCCACTCCCTATAAAATTAAGTTTAAACTTCTCAGCCTGTCATTCAAAACTCTCTACCACTTAGGAAGACTGTGGAAGTCAGTTTTACTGATTCCTTCGTCCAGCAATGTGCCCACCATTCCCTCCCCTGACACTTCAAGTTCCCACAGTGTACCCCTTGCTGCTACAGCTTCACTTGCTTAATTATCTTCTCCCTGGACCCTCCTGCTTCAGTGCCTTCCCTCAAGCTATCCCTCTGCTTAGAGAGTTGGTACTCGCTGATGTCAACTGCCACATGTCCCACCCCCTCCAACAAGCGCTTTCTGCAAGTCCATTTCACTTTCGGCAAGAGGCCTTCCTGGATCTCTTTGGCCAAAACAAACTTCTCTTCCTACGGGTCTCTAGCACTTTGCCCACTTTAATCCTATTCCTTGATGTGTGCTTTTTATTCAAATCGTGGCATGGTCTGATTTCCCTGACTCTGGAAGTTTCTAGAAGACAGGGGCCAGGTCTTCATCGTGACCTGCCTTAGCCCCTTCAGTGACAGCCCATTATGTTTGGATATAATTCAAAATTCTTGCTGACTCCAAGACTTTGGGCAAACTTCTTGCCTTGCTGGCCTCAGATTCCCCGTTTCTGGCTGTTAGTGCTCTCCTGTTAATGATAGATAATAACAGTACCTACATCAAGGAGTTGTAGATGGCTTTTACTGAGATCCTTGGTACGATCTACAGCCATACCACCCTGAATATGCTCAATCTCATCTGATCTCGGAAGCTAAGCATGGTTGGTCAGGCCTAGTTAGTACTTGGATAGGAGATCATTGATACAAAGGATTTCTCACAAAACCTGGTTTAGTGTCAACGTTAACTGTTATCTTTTTCGTCATCATCATCATCATCTTCGACACCACAGCCTTGTCTCACTGGGCCTCAGCCTCTCCCTGCCACTGTTTCCCCTTGCTCATCAGGCTCAGGACCTGCTGCTGTTCTGTTCCTTTAACCCCCCAAGCACGTCTCAGCAGGAGGGTCTGTTCCTCCACCTGCTCCACCTGGCTAAGTACTCCTCATCCTTCAAGTCTCAGCAGATACATCTGAGACCTTCCTTCACCCACCAGCTTAAACGAGGTCTCCCCAATATATGTTTATGCTGCACTTTTCAGTTAGGTCGTAACTTGTCATTACGTTCCTGTGTGACCATTTGTTCAAAGTCTCCCCGCCCAACGGTATGTGCCATGTTGTCTCATCCACCGTTCCATCTCTAGCTCCTGGCATGCGGTAGACGCTCACTCAGTGTAACTGGAGTGTGACTGGCTGAACGAATGATGAGCAGAGTAGTTTCTATAGCAGGTACTCAACAAGTATTTGAACTTGAATTCACATTAACCTCATCTGGACTCTCTGCCTGGGCTTCAGTGGTGGGGAACCTTAATTTCAGAGATTACACGTAAACATAGAACCAAGAAAAACTCTGCAATGTAAGATGGGAAACAGGAATAAAAACCTCACGTAAGTGCTCTTAATGAGAGCAAAAACCTAGAAAAGGTTTTAGATGGGAAACGGCTCCTTCCCAAGGCTGGAGTAGGAACCTGGAGGTGTGGGTCAGCTTCCTACTCATCTTCCCCACGCCCCAGGCTGGGAACTGCAGGGTGCGCAGCCTCCCACCCATTTCCTGTTCTGCTTCGCTGAAGACAGTCTGGGGGTGGGGAAGAGTCTCATTGGTGGGTGCTGAGAGGATGGGGCTGTGGCCACATGGCAGACGGTTATTGTAAGCATTCTGGGTATTGGAAGCTGTGCCCAGCAGGGGCCAAAAACAGCATCTTTGAAGTTCAGCTTGGAGATAGGGGGCCACTGACTCAAAATTTCTTTTTACACATTCCTTTTCTTTCAGCCTGGCCCAGAACATGCCTGGGCCATCCTCAGCACCTCCTGCCCTCATCTCCCGTCTTTATATCCAGGCTGTAGCTCCTAATCCTACACCTTTACCTTTACTGTACTAATCCCCAAAGTAAGGCTTTGTAATTTAAAAAAAGAGGAGTGGATGTGGGAAGGCCCTGAGAGGGTAGTTTAGAACTTTTCACTTTAGGGGATGAGACTTGAGATCTGGCTGAACTGGGCTGGGCTGCCTGGGCTGCAGTCTAACCTGCGGGGAAAGGGGTTACAGGGCAGGCTGGAGTGAGGTAAGGGTATTAAGAGGGGCTGGAGGTTGTACTGGACTAGACTATCAATCCTAAAAAAGAGAGCTAGCGGTCGGCCTGGATTGGGCTGGGGCAGGAAACATGGGGAAGGAGGAACTGAATCCAGGCTGAACTGGGAGTCTGCAGTGGGTCCTGGCTGGGCCAAAACAAATTTTTCAGTATCACGCTGGGACCTGGGGTAGGGCCATCACCTGCACCTCGGAACAGAGGGCATGAAGGCCTTGAAGGGTCCCCCCTACCCTACCAGAGCAATTCCTCCACAGCAAGGGCCTTCCTCAGTGAGGTTGCTGGGGCAAACAGGGAGGAGCCAGATCTAGGGGCTCCAGAGGAAGTTGCTGGCCACTATGTTTCCTGAGTTCAAAAAATGTCTCCCCCTGTCTCTCTAACACACTCCCTTTCCCCAAGCAGGGCAGAGTCCAAGCCTGGCGATTCACTTTTCTTGACCCCCTACTTCCTCCAAAACACAACACACACATACATACACACACATGCTGTAAACCTTCAAATACCCAAACCAGTTACACAACTGCTACCCCAGCAGCCCCCAAACCCAATGTAATTGCACTGCTAAGCCATGCATTCAACACCACACCCTCATTTCTGTATTTGTAGCCTCCCACTCACACCCAGCAATCATGCCTTTTCTGCCTGGTTCAGAACCGTATCCCTAGCACCTAGAGTTGGGCCTGGCACCTGGAGAGAGCTCAGTGATTAGCTGAATGAATGAATCCACCAAGACACATACCATAAACAACCGTATATACTATTCCACATACATATTCACACATGTGTATGTTCCATTATATACATATATCTAAGCCCTCTCCCAGCTCAGCAATCACATACATAACATACCCTGGCACACACTCAGGCAAAAAGGCCAGATGTACACCTAGTACTGGACAGACACACTCCACGTAGGTGTTACCTAGCACTCCCACAGGAGTTGGTGGTAGTGGCTGGCTGGCAAATGTCCATCGGGTCAGGCCTGCAGAGGAGTGGTGTGTTTATGTGTGTGCAAATGCAGGCCTTGGGGTCCTGAGGCGCTGGGGCAACGAGAAGGAGCTGAGCTGGCAGCAGGGCAGGGCCAAGGTCACTGCTGAATTGGAGAGGGGGCGGGGCAGGCCATTGAAGTCCTGTCCTCTGGTTTCTTCTGCCAGCTGGGAGGTGAGGGTAGAGGCGCAGGTCCATGAGGCCTTACTGCAGATCCAGAGAAACCTTAGTGGGGAAATAGTCTGAGGCCTCAGGTTCCCCTGCCTGGGATGAAAATGAGGGAGACTGGGTAGGGGGCTTTGTAGGTGCTGAGACCCCATCCCCAATTCATAGTAGTGTGTCCCTATCTTGCCAATCTTCTTTAATGGCAGGGGAGGGAAGGATTGGGGGAGTAACTACCTGGAAAGCAGTCTGCATCCTCCTCTCCCTCTGTGCCCTCACCCAAAGTCAGCAAGGAGAAAGATAATCCCCCTACTCTCTGATTTACTCTCTGACTTCCCCGGTAGGGAGCTGGGCTGTTCAGCCTCCCCAGTAGGGGCAGGAATCTCACTGGCTGAGCCTCCCAGGCACTCTAACCACCAAAGCTCCTTCAAAGTATTCTCTGAGGTAAGGATGCCATTCCCCACCCACCCCCAACAGCCTAAACCAGGAGAGGCTATCCCAGGAACCCTGCCTCAGAGGAGTCACCTGTCTGGCAACCCCACGACAGGAGTCAGGAGTGAGGAACAGTGCGGGGTGAGAGTGGTGGGGGAGTGAACTTTTGAGGGAGAGAGGGCCAGGCTAGGACCCCTGAGGAGCAACACCAGAAGAGTAAGGGGAAATGTGAGATAGGAGTGAAGGGGAGTCATAAGTCCAATTCACACCTCCTCCCCAATGGCTGGTCTTAGGACCGCAGGAGGAAGGGGAAAAGACTGTCTTGGGCTGAGTCATTACTGAGCATCAATGACCAACCAAGACACGCTCAAACTGAAAAGTCTCTTTATTGATCGGTACCATACATGACTCAAATGGAGGGGGAAAAAAAGGCATTACAGTTGGGGTGGGCCATCCCTCTTCCCCACCCCTTCCCTCAGCTCCTGACACAACACCCCTCTAGCAGTGGCAACTCGAGTGAAGGAAACAGAGTGGAAAGAGCCCCAGAATCCAGAAGAAAGACTGGGAAGATAGGTGGTACTAACACTCCCGGAACTCGCCACAGGAGAAGGCAACAAAGCCAGAGCTGGGCCCAGACTCACAGGACCCTACTCCTGGCCTCACCCTGGACCCAGAACCTCCACGTGTCCAACTGCAGTACAGCTGAGGGTTCTGGCAGCTTTCCCCTTCCTTCTATGAGAACAAGGACTAGAGGGGGTTTGGGGAGATGAGCACCCTCTACTTCAGCTGGGGAACAGAGCCCTACTGCTCCCTGCTTAGAGGTGGGACACCCTCAGTGGCTCCTTCCCCTCCGTGGAGGGCAGGGGAGGACTAGACTTGCAATCGGAGGGACTGGAGGAAGGGTGTACTGGACAGAGTGGATGAGCCCCTCCCCTATCCCATGCCTACCCAACTGAAACAAAACAAAAAACACAGTGACAAACAGGGCTGCTCCTTCCCTCCATCCGCCCCAAGGGAGGGAGCCTCCCCCTCCCCCATCCAAGACAGCTGCTTTAGTGGAGGGCTTGTAAGGAATATACACACAGGGTGGGGGACGGCAGGGAGCAGCGGTGCTGGGACCGAGGGAGTTACGAGAGCGTCCTGGAGGGGGAACAGAGACAACAGCTGGGAGCTGTTCCAAAAGCAATGGCCCCTACCCGTGGCATGCCTTCCCAACTCCAGTCATCCCCAAGGAAAAGGGACGAGAGATGGCAAAGTGTCTCCTTGGTCTGAAGCTCTCCAACTATATAAAATGTAACGTATACCCCCCTACCCTACCAATATGCTCACCTCCACCTGGGCCCTAAACCCCCCCATCTGCCAGGCATAGGGAGGTAGCTGGACTTTTAATAAGGGGAAGAGGGGGACATGAGTGATTTTTTTAACTTACATTTTTAATAATATTATTTTTTTAAAAAACTTGGAGCTGGGTAGGTGGTGGAAGAGAGGAGGAGCCCAGAGCTTTACCTCTCTACTTGCAGCCACCTAGGTGGAGGGTCTGGGGAGGGGCACTCAACCAAGCGCCATAACTTTAAGTCCCTAAGGGCTGTGGGGATAGACAACCCCAGGCTCAAAGGGGGTTGAGTCAGGAGGATGGGGAACCCATGGGGTAAGGATGGAGGCAAATGCTCTGGGGGGTGGTCAGGACATTTCTCAAAGGCCCAGGGTCCACGGAGACATCCACATGAGTACCTCCTTCCCCCAAAAGGCTCTGCAGAGGCCAGGCCCAGCCCAGAGCCACTGCGGGGCAAATCTTGGCACCTGCCCCCAGTGAGTCCAGTTCCTCCCTGAAGTGGGTGGATGGAGGCTGCCCATTTTAGATGCTCAGTCTCTTCATTCTGTCTTCTGCTCCCTGGGGCTTCAAGGGGTGGGGCAGGCAGGCAGAGCACTGGGTGGCCCTGGTGAAGCCTTTACTGGGAGGCCTGTGATGTGGGGTTCTCCGATTTGCTTTCTTGGCTGGATGGAGGCTTGCTGTTCCAGGGGCTGTTGGCGCCCAGGGCAGGGGAGTTGTTAAAGCTGTCCTCGTCGTCAATGCCGTTGGCTGCGTCAAACTGGGTATTCTCCAGCCGGGTGATGAGCCTCTCGTCCTCGTCCCCGAACTCCCCGCCCATCAGGGTGGGCTCCCCCACCACCATCACATCCTGAGAGTGGCGGAGGTCCCCAAACATAATCGGGGCAGGGGCTCGCCCAGCCCAGGGCAGCAGAAACCCCCAGAGCCCCAATACCCACCCAGAAAACTCAACACCCCCACCCCCTTTTCATACCCCAATTTAAAACATCAACTCCTCTGACACCCTCAGCCCTCGGAATCCTTCCCACTGAAGGGCTGCAGAGCATCGCGCTCTGTAATGCACATCCACTAGATTCTGGGGAAAAGTCAATCTACTCCCCCAGCTCCCCAGCCCATCTCCCTGAAGTTTTAGGGGGCTCCTAAACTTCTGTCCACATGTAAGAAGGGAGCAATCAAAAACACCAGTGGGGGAGGTGCGTGCATGTTCATGTAGTCTAGATTCACACACAATGAGGCTGCATGTCCCTCTGCGAGTGAGTGTCTGTGTCTCCAATGGTCTGTGCGCTCCCGAGCTGTCTGTCCTGAACGTCCGTGTGTTCTCATGGCTGACTCTGTCCCTTCACATACATCTGTATTGCTGTGTCTGAGTCTGTGTAATCACAACCACACATGTGACTAAAAAGGACTCTCATCAGTGATAGGAGTCAGCCCATCTTGGCAGAACACACTGGGAAAACTGTCTCTGCTTCTATGCCTGCTGGTGAGCTCACACTGGGACAGGGTCAAGGGTCAGGGGTCAGCAGTGGGGGAGCCCAGAAGAGAGAAGAAAGCCGAGATGCTTACAGGTACCTGGCTGGAGAGGGCGAAGGTGCTGGCTGGGCTTTTCTTCTTGCTGTTGCTGTTGTTGGTGTTGCCGCCCCCGGAGCTCATGGTGCTGCCCCCTGACATCTTCCGTTTCCGCCGTTTGCTGGGCTGCTGCCGGGCGGGCTCCGCTGTGCCAGGGAAAGGAGACTCAGGTGGGGCAGGGTGCTGGGCCCCTGGCTCCTAAGGAGCCTGAGCCTACCCTGATCCCGGTCTTGCAGACTCAAAAGCAAGGATGGGGGCTTCACAAGGAGACAAATACAGCCTTGGGGGACGGCACCAGGTCCCAGTAAGAGCAGGTACAGGCCCAAGGCACTCACCGGGGGGTGCTACCATACGCTGCCACTTCTGGAAAAGGCAGGTCTTGAGGCAGTCGCGAGGGCTGAGGCTGTAGGTCTTGTGGCGGGACATGAGCTCCTGCATGGGCTCGAGTATCACACACAGCTGTGGGGAGACCAGGAGGGGACTTGTCAGGGGAGATGGGAGCTCAGTCAGTGGGAGGGGCAGAGACTGAGTGATCAGACTCACTCGGAGGTAGTTGAGAGTGGAATTGGACAGCCCACATCGTGTGATATTTTTGGAGAGCTGATCCAACATCTGGGGGTCCTGGGCCTGGAGAGGAAGAAAGACAACAATGCTAGCACCTGGGTTGCACTTGCTCCCCTGCCCTATCATCTGAGCCTGTGACACTCCTGACAGAGAAGAGGGGCTATTATGAAATCCATTTTTCAGGTGGAGAAACTCTAACCCTCTAAGGTCACCGTCAGGACACGAGACCTTATTCTGCCCTTCCCACTGTCTGCCCTCCCCCTTTCGCCTTGGTTTCTGCCCACACTCACGTGCATGGCAAGAATGCTGCGGGGGATGAGCTCCCGGTGCTGCCGGATGCTGAAGTGCCATGTCTTTATCCGCATCATGTCATCAAACATGAACTCCAGGTATAACCGCCCCTCCACACATACCTGGAGACAAGGTTGTCACAGCTCTACCCCTTCCCCCACACATGGAAGTATACCTGTTCCAAGTTTGCTCACAACTCCCCCGCCACATATGCTTCTGCCACCTGCACCTAAATCTGGGTGTGGAACTGGCATGGACCATCCCCTCACATAAGTGTTACATCCTTGACCCTTGCACACACCACGAACTGAGTAGAAATGCTTAACCAGTCCTGTCCTCTCCCATGCAGTTAGTGATACACTCATCTGCTGTAAGCTTCCTATGAGGGCAGGCTCTTAGTCACTGGTGTACATACCCTCGTGGCCCAGAATACGGTCATGTACAAGCTTGGTAAATGTCTGCTGAATGCTGTGGCACCTCTGCCCCCCTTCTTATCTGGCCACACCCCAGTATGCCTCCCTGGGGAGCAGCTGAGTACAATTCAGGAAGCGGGAAGGGAATCGGACTCAGGCGCTTCAGCATTCCACATCCATCTGGATTGCTGACCTGGGTGAACATGGGTTTGCCGTGCTGGGTCACCATGCTGCCCTGGTCACAGTCGAGGGACACAAAGTTGCTGTGGAATGCCTCCTTGGGGTGCTTAAGCACATAGTATAGCTCCGTAGCACCCCCCTCAAAGATGCTGCGGAAGTAGCGTGGGATCAGGGTCCGGCCAATGGCTGTAGAGAAGGACAGACTCTTCAGAACAGTAGGACCTCAAAATGGGTCAGGCAGATGCCACTCCTGCCAAAACAGATACCCTGGAACAAATACCCACTCCCAGGCCTTGGAAGGACACAGGAGGTATACACTCCCACAGCAGAACTGGCAGAACCCCCAGAGGCTACTCACTATATCTCTTTGGTCCATCCTCCAGGCAGAAAGTGATGGTTAACATGGCATCATCCTCAAAGAACTCAGTTGTAAAAGCATCCCACCAGAGATTGTCACACTCCTAAGAGCACAGGGAGAGGTGTTTGTGTGTATCGGAAGACATCCCACCGGGGTGCCCAGATGGCCCTGTCCCTCCTCTTTCCTCTGGATACCTCTGTCCAGTTTTGAAGCCGTTTGTTCAGCTCGAATATTCTGTAGTCAGTTTGGTTTCCATATGGTGTGTGCCTCCTGGGGTAAGTAAAGAAGGGAGGTTAGTAGGAGCAGAGCCTCCCCAAATCCCCCACATCTGCCCTCACCCATGTAATGGAAAGTACCTCCCACCCCACTGGACTCCACTTACCCAATCCCGGGCTCCAGGTATGTAGGCGGATACATGGGGGTTGGGCTGTGTAAGGGAAGAGGCTATGAGAATGGGGGTGGAAGACAGGAATTATTGGGGGGTGTAACTCCCTCCCCTTTTTAGGTAGGATCCCATCTGAAAAAGGGATGAAAAGTGAACAAGACTCACCCCACATCCCGATCTAGCATGGTGCCGGGATGGAAGGGGGGGAAGGCGTTGCCGTTCGGGGGCTCCTTCGGCGAGTACAGCTTGAATGACTTTGAGGAACAACCTAGAAGGGAAAGGAAGAAAAAAAGGTGACCTGAGTCCCTCTTGGGAGCTCTTCTGAAGTTAGCTAGACTGGGTGAACAGGGACTGGTCTCCTGGAGCCAGAGAGAATTAGGGGAGAACCAGGGGAGGGGGGGCTATCCTAAGGAGCACCTACCTCTGTCTGCTTTTAAATCTGACTTCAATCTTGTTTTATTAAGAAACTAGAAGTACCCAGCCCCAATACCCAAGACCTTATTTCTTCCTGTGGCTGAGGCCTGGATGACAGAATTGAAGCTGGGAAGAAATGCCAATACCATAGAATAAATAAATACCCACACATTAGAATCTAATTTTAATAAACCCCCTTTTCAACTGCATTATTGTTTTTAAAGACTTTATTTATTTATTTTTTAGAGAGAGCGGGGAGGGAGGGAGAAAGAGAGGGAGACAAACATCAATGTGCAAGAGAAACATCAATTGGTTGCCTCCTGCATGCCCCCAACCAGGGACCTGGCCTATAACCCAGGTATGTGCCCAGACCAAGCATGGAACCAGCGTTTCAGTCTGCAGGACAACGCCCAACCCACTGAGCCACACCAGTCAGGGCTCAACTACATTATTTTGTTCGATCATCACCACCATGGTGTGAGGCAGCAGGGTCAACTATAACATTCCCATTTTACAGATGAGACAACTGAAAGCTCAAGGGGTCCTGCCAAGATCATAGAGCTAAGGACTTGGGCCCAGACCTTCTGATTCCCACATTCTGAAGTATTTCTAGCCTTCTTTTGACCTCTGGAGATCAAGTTGTGGGAGAAAAGAGGGGATCTAACTAACTCCCCGCCCCTCCTCCACACCCAGGGTCTCAGGAGGGCAGGGGATGGAAAGATAAAGGGGGGGGGGGTGGGTGCCTGTTGGGTGCCACCCACCAGATAACCAGTTGGGCCTTCTGACCCCCCCCACCAACGGCCACTCCTTTATCAGCCCAACCCCCTCTCCCACACCCACCACTAGTCCAGCGGTATTGTCTCCAAACCAGAGAAACTCAAAGCCTTAACCCATTCTGTCTTCTAAGACTTACAGTGCGGGAGGGAGGTAGAGGGGCCTTCACTGGGTCTCACTCTACTTACAAAAGGAAAAGAGGAGGCCTGGGAAGTAGGCTAGGTTCCGGGGTGGGGGTGGGGGGCTCAGTCTAGGAGGTAAGTGGTAACTGGACAGGGATCTCTACTTGTACCTGTGCATGTGCGGGATGTCCCCTCTCCCCTCACCTAGAAGCATACAGTTCCTGGTGTACTGTATCACCTGACTGGAAGGAGTGTTAGATTCACAGTTGGGTATGCGCCAAGTACCCCTGCAGTATCTTCCCCCACCATCCAAGATGAGGGAAAACTGAGGCACCATTCCAAAGGTCCTGACCCCAGTTAGAGTTGCTTCCTCATGTCCCCAAACTTGATTGCATTTGGAAGGGTAGCTGTATTGGTTGTGTCTTAGCCTCCTCCCCAATTTAGACACAAAATCTACTTTGTTCCTTAGGGGGAAGAGACAAAGGAAGACCCTGTGCCAATGTATGTCACTTAATTCTCTCCCCAGGGAACCTTCCTCACAATATGGGCAAAAGGAGGGTCCCAGAGAGGCCTACACTACACAGTCCCTGAAGGTGCCAAGAGTCAGAGCCTGTGTGTACCTGCACATGTGTGTGCCTCATCCTGCTGAGCAGGCTTCTACCCTCAGCTCGCCCCAACATGCCTACCAAGGGCTGGAACCCAGCAGCCCCAAGCAGGATCACCGTGCCCAAAAACAGGCCCTCCTGCCATGCACGAGCTCTCACAGGCCACATCCATATGCTCCCAGCACGGCACATGCAGCCTTCTGGACTGAACAAGGAGCCTGTGTGCTCAAGAAAGAGACACTCCCACCCAGCCCCAAGTCTCCGCACTCCACCGACAGGTAGACCAAGGCCACGGAGGAAGCCACAGTTCATGCAGCTCACCAGAGGCCAGGCCTGGGCAACGAACCAAGAGTCTAGATGATCAGATCTGGGCCTGACTAGGCTTTCCTTCCCCCAAAAGCATCACTGCCCATGCCCCTCAGTTTCAGGGCCACTTGAAGAAATGTGTCAGCTCAAGACCCTAAAAACAAGTGAGGCAGGATACCTGGATTCCTCTCTAACTCTGAAAGAAGTTTCAGAGCTTCAATTTCGCCCACTAGTGAGCTAAAAGGCACTGTCTGGGCCCAGGGAACAGTTCTGAGGGGCAGAAGTCCAAAGCTCTATGGCCTTGATTTACACCTCTAGTGAATGGACGCAAAAACCCTCAGCATCTCTCCAGAGGCATGGCAACTCCCAGTAGCCCCGACACAAGGGCTTCAGAGTGAGAAGAGAAGGGGAGGGAACATCACCCAGACCATCTGTCCCTGTTGCTGCCTGTCCTCAGCAGCAGGGGTAGAGGAGTAAAGTGGGGGTGGGGGTGAAAGGGCTATGTCATCCAGCCTTGGAGTCAGACATAGCACCCCCCCCCCACCTCCAGCAATCTGGGAACCCTTAGGAAGGAGAAGAGAGGAAGAGCCCAGAACTAGTAAAGTTTTCTCAGGATGGAAGCTGCATCCTAGGACTGAGGGGGGCAGCTCCAGCTGGGCATTTCCATGGTAACCAGCCTGCCTCCCTTTTGGGGCTGACCAGAGGTCAGCAGGTCTGGGAGCCCTGGCCTCTCTAAGCTGAGGCACCTCTCCCCCAGCCAGCATACCAGTCCAGGGCAGGACCCAGGACCTTCTACCCACCCTCTACAGGCTTGCGGGGTGCCCAGACTTACCTGGGAGAACTGAGGGGGCCAGGAGAGGTGCGTGAGCGACTGGAAGCCCACCAGGGCCCTGGCAGGGGTGAGGACTGAAGGGGGGGCCAACTTCAGCTGCTCATGTCCCGAGTGGGACGGGCAGGCCTGGCCGGGAGCTCCACTCCGTGGGCCGCACAAAGACTTGCACGCACAGCCTTGGCCTGCCCCGCGGCGGCCACAGCCCCGGGGGAAAGTTACAATGGCCACTGGGCCGGGGGCCGGGGGCCAGGGGGCCGGCCTGGGGGGCGGGGGGCCGCGGGGAGTCTGGAGCCTTCTTTGTTTGCAAGGTTTCCCTCAACAATGGCTGCTCCGCTCTTTCCTCTCTCCTCCTCCTCCTCCTCGGCTCTACCCGCCGCCTCCTCGCGCTGCCTCTACCTCCAAGCAGCCCGCCTGCCCTCCCCAGGCCACCAGGCCCCTCTGCCGGGGCAGCAGACCAGGCAGGGCCCGGCACTCACACTCACTCACAATCGTACACGCACAGACACACGCAGCGCCCACCAGCTCCCAGCCTTTTCTCCCTTTCTTTCCTTCCCTCCCTGCTCGCTCACGGAGCCTCTCAGAATGAGGCCCCAGGGCGGGCAGAGGGTGGAGCTGCCCCCACCGGCCCCGCCCCCTCCCAGCCAGGGAAGAGGAAGAGGGAGAGAGAGAAGGGAGGGCGCGGGAGCGAGAGAGGCAGGCAGGCAGGACTGCTGAGAAAAACAAAAGAGAGACAGAGACTGGGAGAGACTGGGATGGAGAGATGGAAACAAAACAGACTGGGCCTGGAGACACCTGGGTGGAGGGGAGGCCTGTGGGGACCAGGAACTGAAATGCTCGCTCCAAGCCCCAGGTGTGGTGCTCAGGAGTGAGCAGGGGAGCCAGAGCCACAGGCAGGGGTGGAAGAGGGTGCTCTCCTCTCTGGAGACTCCCAGTACCTACAAACCACCTCCCAAACGTGCCCCAAATCTCTCTCGCCACCCTAGGCTTCAGCCCCTGGTGAAATCCCAGAGCAACTATCTGGGAGGGGTGGGGGGGAGACTCCAGGGGGTTGTTTTTGACAGAGATACACTCTGACTTCAGCCTATAAACAACTGACTGGAGGGAGGGGGACACTCCAGGCTCCTGGGCCCCCAACTCAGCCGCGAGTTCCCAGCCCTGACTTAGATCGGCCTTAGCAGGAAGCTCCTTCCCCCACCGCAGCTACCACCACCGGAGACACGTGGGTGCAGGGGGAAGAGGTGCTGTCAGAGCCAGGGAAGGCAAACTTGCCCAACCAAGGATCCCCAGAAAGGGGCCTGCTCTGCCGCTGAATCCTCCCCACCAGCCCAGGAAGAAAGGTATGTGGTTACTGGGGTAGGGGCTCTTCTCCAATGCAAAGGGGATTCCTAAGGGAGGGGGTGTTTCTAAAACTTAGGTAGTGGTCCAGGCCCTACTCCCTAGACAGACAGGAGAAAAGAAACACAGACGCACAGGCGCACACACACTGAAGCGGGCAGCATACAACCTCCTACTTCGCTGCAGGTTGAGTTGCTGCTCCCTGTGCCCTGCCCACCCCCACCATGTTTGCTCATGGCCCCAGGACAGGCTTTCTCCTGACTTACACACCAGTCGGCTGTGCAGTAAGAATGTCGCACCTAGCTCTGTGAACACCTCCACATACAAGTAACACATCTCACTTTTGCATAAATCAGTACCTGAACATACATACCTCGAACTCTAAATAAACCCATACCCAAGATGCACACACACACGCAGTCTGTGTCAGACCCTGAGGTCCATACACACTGGGACCAGCGACATGCATACCCCGACCCCAACAGACACACCGAAAGTGCATTGTATACCTCCTGAACCTGGGACAGACTGTTACACACACGTCCTGACCATGTATTACCACCTGGCACTAACCCTATAAACTACCACCTTCCCAAAACCTGCACACCGTTCTCCGTCACAGCCCGGTCATGATACACCCAGGCTTTCACAAACATACCAAGATCTCTGACATTCGGCCAGACTCTACAACACACTACCTACACCAGGACTTGAGATAGCCTCACTGACCCAAGTTTGCAGCCCAACTCTAAGATAACCACCCCCGCCCCACTACTGACAATTTCTGTCATTTGTTTGGTGCCTTTAAACTTTCCAAAGTGTGTTCACAGGCAGTATCTCAGAAGTACAGCACACAGGGCCAAATATTAGCCTAACTAGAACCAGTTACAGTAAGACAGAGAGGCCTGAGGCCCTGGATTTCTAACCCGACCCATTGAAGCCCAGCCCTGGGGCACTGCAGCGATTCCTACTCCCCCCCCCCCCCAAGAATGGCCACTCCAGGCCCAGAAATGACTGTCTACATGGGAAGGGGTATAGGTGTGTGCTCTCGCTACTGCCCTCCAATCCAGGGTGCAGAACCCCGACCCAGTCTGTCTCCTCAAATTTAGTGGGGAAGGGACTTTAAATGCCAAGACGACGGACGTACCAAGACTCTGGCATATCATTCAAAATGGGCCCCCTCCTACTTCCTTCTCTAGCAAGTCTGCCCCTCTCTATGTTCTGACTTAACTCCCCCACTTGCACAGGGGCAGAAGAGGTCCAGCTAAAGAGAGCAAGTCTGAATTAGAAAGCCCTAATAGTTGTAGTGGGGATGAGTGGGGCTGGGGGGGGCATCAAAGGACAAAGGTGATGAGGAAAGAGGAGGAGAGCACCCTTCCTGGAGGTGAGGACTCTGAAGGGCAGTAGCCTTCAGGATAAGGTACCAGTACTGCCCCCTGCCCGGGCCCCTGGGGCTCCCTGACCCAGGCCTCCAGTGTGCCTGCCCCCCTTCCTTTGTCTGTGCCCGGCCTCCCGTTGGCCTGGCGCTCTGCCATCCTCTTCTCCTGGCTCCCAGCCTCCACCACTGCTCCCTCCTCCCCTCCCCCTCCTCCTCCCTGCCTTAACCCTTCTGAGCCACATGCTGCCCCAAACAGGCCCTGGCCCCCTCAGCAACCTGCCCTATCCAGGGTGATGTCCTTTAGCAGAGGTTCTATCTGCTCCTAACCAAAACCCCAGAAGCTATTCCCCACCCCAGGAGCACTATGGGAGCTGGGGGGGGGGGGTGGAGTATGTGTGTATCTTGTGGTGTTCCTTCTGCATGTGCATGTGTGTGGGTTTGTGTGTGCTCTGGCTTCCCTCAGTCACATGTGTGGGGCATGTGCTGTCTCTGCTGGGCTAGGGGAGGAGGAGGAGCTGGGAGACAGCAGAGCACAAAGGAGAGACTCAGACAGGCAGGCAGGCAGCAGGCGGGCGGCCTGCCAGGGCGCCTGGGCGCCCACCCTAGGGCTGCTCCAGTTCGGGGGGGGTCCTTGGATCTGGACTGTACATGCTGCCATGATTCCCTTGTGTTCAACCATGTGCTCCCACCCACCTACCCATGCAAGCCTGGTCCTCTCCCTTACCCCAATTCCTACCATTCCCCACCCCCAGGCCACTCTCAAGCCTCTCTGCATGTGGTTCTCCTTTAAGTCTAACCTCTATCCATCCTCTGTGGCATCAATCCATAAGACTTCTTCACATTGGGTAAAAAAAATTCCTAGCCATCTTTTGCCCCCTCTTCCCCAACCGGGCCACTAGACACACAAACAGAACATGCCTTTTCAGGTGCTGACTGAAGATGCCCCTACACACACACGCACACGCACACACACACGTACACACACGTGCACAAGTTCTCTTCCTGGCCCCATGCTGCTCCCAGACAGGCTGAGGAGGAAACTTTCTCCCTTCTCTGCTGGACCCAGGCACCCTGCCTGAACTTCAGGGCCAACCTCTCATTTAACTCCAACCTGACAACCCCTCTGCACACCTCCTACCCACTGTTTGTAGGAACTAAGATTCAAAATGTAAGACTCAGGCCCCTAGCCTGTTCAGAGCCTTAGTTCCTGCTATGCTCATATGAGGCAGTGGAGGATCAAGGCCATGGGGTGGACCGAGAGCATGGATGGATCCAAACAAGGTACCCAGCATTGGGGCCGTTCTTTGAAAAAATACACACACAAATATGCACACCAAGCTGGTTATGAGGAGGAATGATGGGGCCAGGCAAGATTCCAGCTTGGTAAACTCTTTCCTGTCCTCTCCCCCATCCTCTGCAGCAGGAGCCAGGGGTTCCCACATCCAGATATTCCAGGATCCTCAGGCTCTACTAGCCCTCCCTCTGAGCCCTGGGCCCCTTAAACGTCAGCCTCAGCAGGCACTTTAAGTGTGTGCCCAGACCAGCTTGGCCTGGGTCACATGATTTTCAAGGAAGCTTCCTCACTGGCAGCTTCCCTTGAGGACTGGGGTGGGGGGCACTCGTGGGGTGTGGGCCTCCCAGAAAACAGGAATCTAGAAGAGAAAGGACCCAAACCAAGCTAGATTCAGGGATACCTGACTTTCAGAAGAAAAGAAGAAAGCTAACTCCAGTCTGGGACAGGAGGGGAGCCTGCAAATAATTTAACTGGGTAGCTCAGTTGGTTACAGCATCAACCTGATACACTAAGGTTGCAGGTTCAATCCCCAGTCAGGGCACACAAAAGAATCAACCAATGAATGCATAAATAAGCAGAAGAAATCTATGTTTCTTTCTCTCTCTCCCTCCCTCCCTCCCTCCCTCTCTCTAGCTCTCTCTCCCCTCCCTCACCACCTCTCTAAAAGTCAATTTTAAAAAAGAAATGTAAGAACCCAGGGTCCTGGGGATGTGGATAGACAGTGTTCTGAGGTTCTCTAAAAACTACCTCTACAATCACATTGCCTCTCTTTCCTCCTGGCAGAGAGGGAGAGCCTTCCCCTCCCCAGGACTCAGATCCAGACTGTCACTGGCAAGAGCTCTGTTTGGGGGAGGCAGGGATCTGAGCCTAAGTTCTTCTCAAGTTCTCGCTTTGGGGTCAAGTATTGCTCCCCTCAACTCAACTCTCACAAATCACTCTAGTCCCTAGCTTGCCTGGGGCTGCCACATTCCCTCTCCCACGGGGCGGTGATGCCAGACCCCAGGGCCCAATTATCTGCCCCTCCCGGAGTACCTCCTCTCCCTCAAGAGAGCCAACCTTCCCTGGCAACAGGCAGGAATATTTGGAGGTGGGGGAAGATGGGCCCCAATTAATCCCTCCCCCAAAACAAGGTCCTCAGAAACAGCCTGGAGGGGGGTGTCACAGGATCTGTAAGAAGGAATAGGCAGCAAGGAGGGGGGGGCAACCCAAACCAGCCAATCACAACTCTATGGTGACCTGAGGGGGGGGTCAAAAGTCTAGACTCACTTCTGATTGGCTAACACCCTGGAATTCTGGGAATTTAAGCCCCCCAAACCCCTCCCCAAGTAGCCTCTTCCCCCCCCCACACACACACAAAAATCTACACACGAGCTACCCCCGGCACCCCCACCCCCCACCTCCAGGCTGCTGCGCATTTACATAGTTGGGGAAAACCCTCCCCCCGGACTGAGGTCCCACATATCCCTCACAGCCCCCTACCTCCGCCATGCCATCGACGCCCCACGCACAAGTTCTCGCCAAACAAGGGGTGAGGGATCCGCGGAGAGGGTAAGGGAGGGAGGGGCCGGGCGGCCGTGCGCCCCACTCACCAGGACAGGCACAGCCCACTGACATCTTCACATCGCCCGCCGCTGGGGGCCCAGCCGAGTCACGGTGCCCGCCCCACGCGGGGACAAGCCGGGCATGAGCCGCCGCCGCCTCCTGCGGCCCCCGCTGCCCTCGCCGCCGGCCCGGCCAGGCCCGGCCTCTGCCCTGTGCGGGCGGGCCCTAGCTGCAGCGAGGAGCCTGTCAGGCGCGGAGCAGACAGGAAGGAAGCCAGGCAGGAAGGCGAGCTGCCTCTGCGTGTGTGCGCGCGGGTGTGCGTCCCCCGAGTGTGTGTCTGTGTGCGCGCGTGTGCGTGTCTGTGAGCTCCCGCTACCAACGCCGCCGCCGCTCGCTCCCGTCTCCCACTCCTCCCTCCCGCTATCGTAGGCGCCCGCTCTCCGGCCTTAGTGGGGCTGGGCCGGGCTTTATTAATATGCTAATTGCCTGCTAGTGGGAGGGGAGAGCGGTGTCAAAGTGACCCGGGCGGGCGCGCAGCGAGCGACGACGTGCGTGCGCCGCGCCGCGGGCGGGCGGGCTGCTAGGGGCCGAGAGCGTTCAAGGAACGGCAAGCATGTGACGCAGCTTTTAAAAAAGGAGACGGAGGCAGAGACCCCAGAGAAGGAGGGCGAGGGGGAGGGATAGGAGGAGAAGGCTCGCACTGTGTGTCTGTCCTCCCGACGCTGCTGAGTTGGGAGCCGTAGATGAGCCGGAGCGGGAGCCGAGACTCGGAGAGGCGGAGCCTGGGTGGGCTGTGAGGTGTAGCTCTTTCTCCACCCGAGCCACGAACTGGGAGGGAAAAGGGACTGCTGACCCCCTCACCCATGCTCTCTGTTGAGACCGCAGTCTTAATTGGGGACCGTTGTTATGCGCCCCCTCCCCCCATCTCAACCTGGGTGGGGAAAAGGACCAGTATTCTAATTCTTGTAGCAACCCGTCAACTCACCTCCTCTCTAAATTAACCACCCTCCCTTGCCTGTTAAACCAGCTGGGACTAGAGCTAAAAGGGTTAATTAAGTGGGGTTCCCGCCCTTCCCCGCCTAAGGGCCCAAGATCTGCGTTTTGCTGGGGGGGGGAGGGGGCAGCGGAATGGCCGCTTGGTTGGACTGGGGAGGTGGGAATGAGCAGTCTGTCCTCCCCCCCCCTTGCAGCCTCTGACTCATCAGTCAAGACACTACTCCCTTCCCCCTTTCTCCATCCAGTCTTGGCCTCCCCCACCCCGCCCCCTGCCTCCCGCCCCTCTCCTGGAAGCCGCTCTCCTCTGAAGGCCTGGAGACCGGGGAGACCTGGAAGCAGACCCCTCCAATGTCCCCTACCCGTAGGGCCTTTGGCCACGGTGGGAGTGGGGTGTGTGGAAGGATGATCTGGACGGTCAATGTAAGGAACACTCCATCCCCAGGGAGGAGCCTCCCAACCTTCAGGCACTATTCAAGGACTCCCCAACCCAGCCGAAGGAGCGGGGACTCCTCCCTCTCCGTCCCTTCCCAAAAGCCTAGTCTTGGCTGCCTCATAAACAGGAAATATCTATTAGCAGGGGGAGGGAGGGGAACCGTCTGGAAAAGAGTTAGCCCCCTCCCTTCTGGGGGGTCCCCAGCTGCTAGCTTCTCTTCCTTAAGCTTCAGGGTGGGCTCCAGGAATAGCCGCCACTGGGGACTTGAGCTGGTATTCCCCTCCCTAGGGCATGCGGCTAAGACTGGATAGGGAGTCCTGCTCCCCTTTGTTACTTAGGATGGGATTGATTGTGAAGGTTTCCTCCTACCCAGAGTCTGCACAGCTGGCTGGACTGGCTGGGGGAGGGTTACAGATGTGCAGGCTTAAGTGTTTAAGAGATCCTTTCCACCTTAGCTTTGCTGAAGAAGCTTGAAATGATGGGAGGATGAGGATCTGAGGGTTGAAAAGACGGTCTTCCTAGGGACGGGGACCCTCTCTCTTATGTTTAGGAGAGTATGGGGGAGGGGAGCTGTGAGCACAGCCACGTACTCCAGCATTCCGGTCTTCGTTGATTCCCCGCCCGCCTCCCCCACCCGCTCCCGCTCCCGCTCCCTATCCTCACCTTCAGGAGAGGGGGTGGGAATGGGAGGGGCAGGGACTGAAGTCATCCGCACTTACACAGGTATCCTTGACAGCATGCCCTACCTGTGACTATCTCCTCCACATACTTCTCCTCCAGAGACCAGCACCAGAGGCAGTAAAGGGAATCTAAAATAACAGAACATTGATCTGGAATTTTGGATACCTAGGGTTGAATTCCAGCTTTGCCCCTCACTAGCAAGTGACCTGGGATAACTGACTTCTCCAGTCTCAGCTTTATTTTCTGTAGTTGTTGAGAATCAAACTAGGCAATGTATGCCTGGTCACCTAACCCAGGGCCAGCCATGTAGTCAGTACTCAACATACGTTAACCCCTTTCTGCTTTCTTTGAAGTTACCTGTTATTTCCAGAGTGTGGGGAGTGGGCTGGGTTGGCTGGACATTAGAGGTAGAGTGGAGGAGAGGGGTTACCTGCCTGACACCTTTCACTCTCCGTTCTTCATGAATTTGCCTTCCCCCAATCCTGTGACCACTTTATCCCTAAGGCCACTCATTCCAAACAACTAGCTTGGCCAGATTCCATAGTAATCACCAATTACCTGGGTGGACAAAGGGACTTAGAATCTACCCTGTAGGGGACTTTGCCTCCTCTGAATCTGAGGTTCCCTTCTCCTATGTTAACACATGTGGAAGGTGGAAGGCAAGGAAGAAAAAAGCTTTTGTTGAGCACACACTATGTGCCAGGCACTGTACTAGGTGTTCGATACCCTGAGATCTCATTTACTGTTCCTGATGACCTTTGGAAGAAAGTGCTATTACCTCCATTGAACAAGCAAAACTGAGATTTAGAGAGGTTAATAAATATGACCTTTCTGTAAAACATTCTTTTTTGTTTTTCAAAGATTTTATTTAATTTTTAGAGAGAGGGGAAGGAAGGACGAAAGAGAGGAAGGGAAAGAAACACTAATGTATGGTTGCCTCCTGCATACCCCCCACTGGGGAGCTGGTCTGAAACCCAGGTGTGTGCCCTGACTGAGAATCAAACCAGTGACCCTTTGGTTCACAGGGTGGCACACCAGTCAGAGCTATAAAGCATTCTTATTCCTCTTTGCCTATAACTAGTTAATGCCTCATTTAAACTTCAGTTCCAGCTTCATCTCCTCTACAAAGATGCCCCTTCCACTCCCACTCCAGCTAATCTAATGGCTTTCTTGCCTTTAACAAAATATCTCCCAAAGAGCATTTGAGATCTTGCTTCCTGGCAATTGTCCTTCAATTTGGCTTAAATAAACTAATAAAAATTATCTTTAAAAAATCTTACCAAAAAAAAAAGCCCTGGCCACATGCTCAGTTGGTCAGTGTTCACCCCATACACCAAGGTTATAGGTTCGATCCTTGGTCAGGACACATACAATACAGGAACCAACCAGTGAAGGCATAAATAAGTGTGGAACAAATCAATGTTTTTCTCTTTCGCCTTTCTTTTCTCTCTCTACAAATAGATAAAAATTTAAAAAATCTCATTACTGTGTTGAATGAGTGATTAAGATAAGTGGTTTCAGCTCCTTGAAGAACCAGGCTTAGGGAGGTTACGAAACTCACCTAAGGTCACACAGCTAAGTACTAAGCTCTTTTCTCTGCCTTACTGCTAGTATGGACCAGACTTTGGGAAAGAGAGAACATCTTTGGAGCAGCTCTGGGAACTGTGGTGCAGGCAAAAATGGGAGAAGTAATGGATGCTCAGCAGATAGACCTGGGGTGTGGTAAGAAGGCGGCAAGCCTATGTAGAGAGTCTATAATTTAATTACCATGTCCTGGAGGATGGAGACTTAACTGAATTTTTTTAAATTTAATTGATTTTTTAGACAGAGGAAGGGAGGAAGACACACACACACATTGATTTGTTCCACTTATTGATGCATTCATTGGTTGATTCTTGCATGTGCCCTAATGCGGGATCAACCTGCAACTTTGGCCTCCCAGGCTGATGCTCCAACCAACTGGGCTCCCCAGCCAGGATGGCTTAGCTGATTTGGATGGATGGGTATGAGCACCCAGTTTTGGCTTTTCTTCTGAGTTGAAATCACATTATATAAATTAACCATCTTAAAGTGAACAATGCAGTGGCTGGCATTCCAGTATTTGTGAATATCATTTATTAGTACAAGGTGGATTCTAGATGGGATGAAGAAAAGTGGGAGGTACTTGAGGAGAGGTGAGGTAAGAAAATGGGAAGAGGAGCCCCTTAGAGAGACAGACAGCAGAGGCAACTGACTAGGCTGTAGCTCCAGGAGAGGTAGGCTTCCTGTTTCTTCCAGCCCCTAGAACTTGTCCCATCTAACTCCCTTTCCTGACCTTAACCTTGGCCTTCTCTGTTTTCTCCGTTTTTGTTTGTTTGTTTTACCCTTTAAACTCCCTCAAATTCTTATTGGCATTGGTCTTTCAAGGATGAATATTCTTTTTCCATCATGATAGTAGATGATATATGTCATTGATGACTGTGTCCCCAATGCCTACCAGGGTACCTAGAACCTAGTATGCATCCCGTAGTATTTGTTGAATGGCAAGAATTATATGATAGGGTTTATCTTCCCTTGCCTCAACATGTGACTCCTTTCCCTCTTGTCCATTGACCATCTACCATCACCATTTCTTTATTTCTCTGCCGAAAGTTTCTCAAAGTGTGTAAGAAACTCCCAGGAAAACTGTTAAATATGTAGAAGGCCCCACCCTCAGATGGAAGAGATCTAATCTCTGGGGAGGGTAGGGGATCTAGGAATCTAAAATTTAAACAAATTCCTCAGGGACCCCACCCAAGATAGCTCAGGTGGTTAGAACTTTGTCCCAATACTCCAAGGTTGCAGGTTTGATCCCCGGTCAGGGCACATGCAAGAATCAGCCAGTGAATGCATAAATAAGTGCAACAATAGCCCTGGCTGGTGTAGCTCAGTGGATTGAGCACCGGCTTGTGAAGCAAGCCTTTGGTTGCTGGTTCGATTCCCAGCCAGGGCATATGCCTGTGTTGCGGGCCAGGTCCCCAGTGGGGGACACATGAAGGCAACCACACATCGATGTTTCTCTCCCTCTCTTTCTCCCTCCCTTCCCTTCTCTCTAAAAATAAATAAATAAAATCTTAAAAAAAAAATAAGTGCAACAACAGATGGATGTTTCTCTCTCTCTCCTGACCCCTCTCTAGAATCAGTAAATTTAAAAAAAAATTTTTTTTTAAGTTCCTCTTGCCCTGCCTGGTGTAGCTCAGTGGGCTGGACGTTGTCCTGCAGACTGACAGGTCACTGGTTTGATTCCTGGTCAGGGAATATGCCTGGATTGCATGCCAGGCCCTGGGTTGGGGGTGTAGGGAAAGACAACCGATTGATGTTCCTCTCTCCTGTGGATGTTTCTCTCCCTCTCTTCCTCCCTTCCCTCCAAAAATAAATAAATAAAATCTTAAAAAGAAATGTTCCAGGTGATTTTCATATAAAGATATTTGGGAATAGTTCTTTCTTCTAAAAGGATCCCCACCCTTCAGAGTATTCCCACCAAGTGGGCAAAACCTATTAGTATCTCCTTCCAAAAACAATTGCTTAGTACAGTGGAGGACACACCCTATAGGAATGTAGTAGCCAAAGAAAAAACAATACTGTGTGCCCCTGGGCGAATAGCTTAACCCTTTCTTCTCTTTTTGATTAACTGATTAAAATATTTTATTTATTTATTTACTTTTAGAGACAGGAAAAGGGAGGGAGGAAGAGAGTGACAGAAATATCAGTGTGCGAGAAATACATTGATCGGTTGCCTCTCGCACCCAACTCCCCCCCGCCCACCTGGGGACCTGGCCTGCAACCCAGGCATGTACCCTGAATGGGAATCAAACCTGTGACCTTTTGGTTCACAGGCCAACACTCAATCCACTTGAGCCATACCAGCCAGGGCTGATTGATTTTAGAGAGGAAGAGGGGGGAGAGAAACATTGATTTGTTGTTCCACTTATTTATGGATTCATTGGTTGATTCTTGTATGTCCTCTGACCCAGAATGAACTGCAACCTTGGGGTGTTGGGACCAGCCAGGGCAACTTAATCCTATTTTAGTCCCAATTTCTTCTTCAGAATAATGGGGATAGTGAGCTCTGCTTTTCTAATTCCTCCAGGGATACTGCAAGGATTCCATGATATGTGACAACAAGCTGAGGACTGTAAACCATTCCTCAAATGTGGGTTGTTTCAGCCTAAAAAAAAAGCACTAGAAGGGACATTGTTTTAGGGTTGAAGATACCTAATAGAATAAATGCAGTTCAGGTATATTAATTATCTTTTGCTGGGTGACAATTTACTCTCAAATATAGCATCTTAAAACAACGAACTTTTATTATTTCACGGTTTCTGAGAGTCAGGAATTCAGGAGTGGTTGAGATGGTGGTTCTACCTCGGGTCGTCCACAAGGTTGTAGACAAGCTGTTGTCCAGGTCGACAGCCATCTCAGGATATGACTGGGGCTAAAGAATCTGCTTCCAGGTTAACTCTCACGGTTGTTGGTAGGCCTCAGTTCTTCGATTGCTGTTGAACAGAGGCTTCGATGTGTTTTTTTTAGGATTTTATTTGTTTACTTTTAGAGAGAGTAGAAGGGAGGGAGAAAGAGAGAGAGAGAAACATTGAAGTGCCAGAGGCACCTGGGTTGGTTGCCTCTCGTACACCCAGCAACTGGGGACCTGGCCCGCAACACAGGCATGTGCCCTGACCAAGAATCTAACTGTGACCCTTCCGTTTGCAGGCCAACGCTCAATCCAGTGACAGAGGCTTCAATTTTTTGCCACATGGGACTCTCCGTTGGGCTGCTGACAACAAGGCATATTGCTTTCAGTAGAGTAGTAGTGTGAGATATGAGAGAAAGAAAGAGCTGAGGTGGGGGGGAGCGGTGGGGAATGAGAATAAACACCTAAGCTGAAAGCCTGTCTTTTTATAACCCAGTCTTTGAAGTGCTATATCATCACTTTTGCCTTCTATTATTGGTCACACAGACCAGCCCTGGTGTATAATATGGGAGGGACTGACATAAGAGTGTGAATAACAGGAGGCAGAGATTATTGGGGGCCATCTGGGGAATTTCCAACAGACACCAGGGCTGGTCCTCAGTGTTGCAGGTCTAGATATTCAGTGAATCATAATTCATCAGATGCAGGAGACTGACTCACACAAATTAAACACACATGAAACATTATCTTAGCACTACTCTCCCTCCTTCTTTTCTAGAACTGTGTAGTTAAATTGGTCTTCCTTTTAAATACAACAGATGTGTTCCTACTTCAGAGCCTATGCATTGGCTGTTCTTACCACATAATGTCCTTTTTTTAAAAAAAGATTTTATTTATTTAATTTTTAGAGAGAAGGAAGAGAAACATCAATGTGAGAGAGAAGGTTGGCTCTCACATGCTCCCACTGGGGGACCTGGCCTGCAACCCAGGAATATTCCCTGACCAGGAATCCAACTGGCGACCTGTAAGTTTGCAGGCTGGAGCTCAATCCACTAAGCCACACCAACCAGGACCAAAATGTCCTCTGAATGGAAGGTCTTCCTTGTAATTTAGATCTTACTTCAAATATCTCTTCCTCAGAGACCTTGCCTGATCACACCGTATAAAACTGTTCCCTTTTGCCCTGGCTGGTGTGGCTCAGTTGATTGGGCGATGCCTCACAAACCAAAAGGTTGGAGGTTCAATTCCCAGTCAGAGCACATGCCTAGATTGCAGGTTTGGTCTTGTCAGGGCATGTGTGGGAGATGTTTCTCTCCCTCTTTTTCTCATTCCCTTTTCCTCTAAATAAATAAAATTGTTCCTTTTTACCTTTTACTCTCTCCATCCCTTTATCCCTTTTCTGATAGTATCTAATAAAGCCTTCTGAAATTATTTTTGACTCTGTTTACTAGGAGATTGTTGCTCAGCTAGAATGTGAGCTTCATTAGAGAGGGTTTTTATTTTTTGTTGGTTTTTGGTCTGATTTGCTTTTGCTGTATTTCCAGTACTTAGCACAGAGCCTGGCACATAGTAAGCACTGAATAAATAAATTTGTTAATTGATACTGACAAATACAGATTATGTGAACTTAGAATTTTGTCTCTCTTGATCACCATTCTTTCTCCCCATAGAAAATGACATAGGAAGTCAGTTATTATAATCAGATGAGTCCGGTGAGCATGGAGTTGGGCAAGGACATATGATTGGAGGTGCCAATATTTGGTGGCCTATATCTCTGAGGTTTTCCTTCATGGCCCTTAGGAATGCATCTGCCAAGGAGAGTAGCAGCCACAACACCTCTGTCTCAGTGGCACTGAAGACTGAGAGATATGCCCCAGCCCATGTGGCTTAGTTTGTTGGGAGTCAGTCCGTAAACCGAAAGGTTATGGTTTGATTCCTGGTCAGAGCATATGCCTGGGTTGCGGTTTAGGTCCCCAATTGGGTTGTGTACAGAGGGCAGCAAATCAATTCTCTCCCTCTCTTTCTCCTTCCCTCCCCCTCTCTCTAAAAAAAAAAAAAAAAAAAAAGACTGAGATATATTCTTATCTTTTTGAGTAGATTCCATGCAGACACCATAATTATGTGAATAGTTTGTCAGATGCTGAACAAAGTAAAAATGCCATAACTTCCTGCTTTCTTTAACATTAATCTTTCCAAAGCCTAATCACCATGATAATGACCATAATTCATGCCCAAATCACTAACATTTATAGGCCATCTCTTAGAGTATGTTTCTTCCACAGACGAAGAACTGTGTTATGTATCTATTCTTACTGATTTCGCATAAGCAAATTATTTCTAAGTTTATTGGAAAGAAACTTTATTGTTGTCCTCATAGGACTGTTTTATACAGAAAATTGTGAACAAATTGTTTCTGAATTTGTGGCTTTTCTTTTTTAAATTTTTATTTCTTTATTTTTAGAGAGAGGGGAAGGGAGAGAGAAAGAGAGGGAGAGAAACATCAATGTGTGGTTGCCTCTCACATGGCCCCCCCTGGGGACCTGGCCTGCAACCCAAGCATGTGCCCTGACTGGGAATCGAACCGAGACCCTTTGGTTCACAGCCCGAGCTCAACCCACTGAGCTACGCCAGCCAGGGCTTGAATTTGTGGCTTTAAAAAAAAAAAATTAAAATAGATTTTATAGAGGGAGAAAAATATCAATTTATTGTTCCACTTATTTATGCATTCATTGTTTTTTCCTTTTCTTTTCCATGGTTTATTATATGTGCCCTGACCAGGGATCGAACCCACAACCATGGCATATCTGTCGATGTCCTAACCATTGAGTACCTGGCCAGGGCTGAATTTGTGGCTTTTAAAGCCTATTTGGGAAGACAAAATTAACTTACCTGAAAGATCATGAAACTAACTGAAAGGCAGTTGTGTTTGTGTGCCCAGGCTGTCATAACAGAATACCACAGACTAAATGGCTTAAACAACAAATTTATTTTCTCACAGCTCTGGGGGTTAGAAATCCAAGATTATGGTGCTGATAGTGCTGGTTTCTGGTGAGACCTCTTTCCCTGTCTTGCTTCCTCTTCTGATATCAGATCTATTGGATCAGGCCTCCACTTTTATGATGTCATTTAACTTTACCTCCTTAAATGCTCTATCTCCAAATATAGCGATATTGGGAGTATGTCCCTTCAACATATGAATTTTGCCTGGTGCAGAGGTGGGGTAGGCACAATTCAGTCCATAATAGAGGCCCTCTCCTTTCATGGAATTTTTGCAGGAATGTGTATGTATGTGTATACACACATACATCCATGTATGTATATGTATATATTTAAATATTTTACTTATTTTTAGAGGGGAAAGGGAGGGAGCAAGAGAGGGAGAGATACATCCGTGTGTGGTTGCCTCTGTATGCCCCAAGCAGGGACCTGGCCCACAACCCAGACATGTGCCCTGACTGGGAAGCAAACAGGCAACCCTTTGGTTCACAGGCCAGCACTCAATCCACTGAGCAACACCATCCAAGGCTTACATATATACTTTTAATGTTTTATTGTTTATGCTGTTACAGTTCCAATTATTTCACCCCCATCCACCCAGCCCACCCCCATAAATTTTTATTTGATTTTAAGAAGGGAGAGGGAAAGAGAAAGAGAAACATTGATTGATTGTTCCATTTATTTATGCATTCATTGGTTGATTCTTTATATGTGCCCTCATGGGGGAATCGAACCTGCAACTTTCCCTTATTGTAATGACATTCCAAACTATTACCCAGTGGAGGCTGTGGGAATGTATGCTGATGCAACCTTCCTGAAGGACAATTTGGCATTATCCACCAAAATTTCAAATACATATATCTTTAACTCAGCAATTTCTTTTTAAGGAAACTATTCCAAACAAAAGTGCAAATATACGTACATGTACACATGTACAAGAATGTTCACTGTAACTTCATTTGTAATAGTGAGAAACTGGAAATAAATATAATAAATAATGATATATCCATAGGGGTACTGAGATCTCAGTAGATATTTGGGTAATGAATGAATAGTGTTACACGGGGGGAAAAAGCAAGTTGTAGAACCATACATATGGAATGGTCCCTTTTTAAAAAAAGATTTTGTTTATTTTTTAGAGAGGGGAAGGAAGGGAGAAAGAGAGGAAGAGAAACATGAACCCATTGCCTCTCACGCCCCCAACCAGGGACCTGGCCGGAAACCCAGGAATGTACCCTGACTGAATCAAACCAGCGACCTTTAGGTTCAACCTTTCGGTTTGCAGGTCAGCGCTCAATCACCGCGGCAGCGGACTGGTACCGGTCCGAGGCCTGTTAGGAATCGGGCCTCCAGGGTAGCTCTCCTGAGCTCCGCGTCCTGTCTAGCCCTCCCGGCCCCCCACCACCCAGTCCATTGCAGGAGGTGTGTGGCGGCTAGAAAGTGAAGCTCTCCTGAGCTCCACCTCCAGTTTCCCCCTCCACCCCACCCCCCGCCCCGTCAGTGGAAAAACCGGTCCCTGGTGCCAAAAAGTTTGGGGGACGCTGCACTAAACCACACCAGCCAAGCCATAAAATGGTTCTATTTTTGACAACCCCCCCCAAAAGAAGAAGAAAGACCAATGTGTAACCTTATAGATTTTTAGATTCATAGAAAAAGTGTGGATGAATATACACTGAAGGTGACAAGGGTTAAATCTGCAGGCCAAGTGTATTTTTTTACTTTATATAGTTTTGCATTCTTTGAAATGATTTTTAAACTTTTGTAATAAAAAAACTATTTGAAAAAAATAGGAAAACAATATGAAGTAGCTTCTAAATGGCAAGTGAGTGAACATTTAGCTATAGAGATCCACTGTAGAAGTACAGAGAGGGATCACGATTGGCTGGGATGATCTAAAAAGGCTTTCCGGGATAAAAATAGGGTATGAAAGATGTTTCGAGGTTCGAGTACCCCAGACTGAAAAACCAAGGCAGGAGAACACCTGTTGCCTTCGGAGGGCAGCAAGGTGATCTGTTTGCATCATCGCAGGACATTTGGTAATGAGACGCCAACCTGGGTGTTCGAGCGTCCCTGAGAGACACTGAGAATGCAGTGTTTTAAGATTAAACTCGCAGTAGTGCCGCAGTATGATTCGGTGAGGGTTAGAGCTTGGAACGTGCGTGCCCACTAGGGGGCGCTGTTTCAAAACATAAGCACACTTGGATTTTAGCGAAAGGAATGTACAGCATAGCAGGTAGAGCATCACACAAAAGAGGGTTTTCCGACAGTTGGACAGATTAGGAAAATAAAAAGATGCGCAAATGTTGACTCTTCCCCTATAACCCCTCGGTCCCTAACTGGGTACCCCACATAGAAAAACAGCATTACAGTACGTACGCCTACAGCACATACCAGTCCCGTTCCATTAAAGCGACTACTTTCCCAGGGTCCCTCGTGAGGCCGCTGCCCTCTTTCCGGGTGCAAGTGTGTGTGGGGAGCGTGGGTCTCGCCGCACGGCCTTCTGGAACTCGTAGTCTTGCAGTGTCTCCCGGGAGTTGTAGTTCTCTTCCCACAACCGGCTGGGCGAGGCAGGCCACTTGGAGGCGGCGCCGGCTATCAGAGCTGCGCTTGGGTGTTTAGGGGCCAAGATGGCGGCGCGCCGGGGACGGAGAGACCGAGTCGCGCCGCCTCCGAGTGGGGGCCCTGGCCCCGACCCTGGCGGTGGAGTTCGCGGCAGCAGGAAGGGAAGTCGGAGCCAAGCGCCGTATGGGACTGTGGGCACTGTGAGCAGCGGGGAGCAGGTGAGAGGCTGGCGGCCGGCCCGCGGCTGGCAGCAAAGCGGCGTGTGCCGGGCGGTGACACGTGGACGCCACAGGAAAGGGAGGAAGCGCTCCGGAGTCTATGCCGGGTGGCTGTAGGAGACAGGTTGGGCTGAGTGGACTGGGCCCTTTGCTGGTAGGATGCGGGCAGAGGCAGGGTCCCTACGGCCATTCCTGCGGGACGGTGGAGGAGCACAGCTTAGTGTTGGAAACGTGGCCAGTGATTGGGGGGGGTCGGTGAGGGATTCGGGCTTGGAGTTTAGGGCTAAGACCTCCCTCTAAGGATGCCGAGTGGGGGTTGTTCCTATCCCCGCGCCGCAGTGCCTTTTCGGAGCCACGTGGTCTGGGGGGAGCGATTTTCTCCGGAGAACTTATCCGCTTCCCCTCCCCCTCCAGAGGGCCCCGGCACCCACGTGGATTGGGCTCAGGGTTGGGGGGGGGTCGCGGGTCCACGTTGGGACGGGGAGGGGATGTCCACGTGGCTCCCGCCTCAGGCTGCCCGGCGTCTCGTATCGGCGCTGGAGCCGCACTGCCGGGAACTGGGTGTGTCTCAGCTGGTCCCGCCATCTCCGACCCGGCTGGGGGCCCCTGGCCGGGAACGAAGGTAGGAGCTGCTAGAGTCAACTTTGCTCAGAGCCTTGGAGTTATTTTTTACTCCTGCTTTGGTCCGCGGCGCCTCTAAGACAGCGGATGGTGAAGGACTTTCCAGATGTGCAGATGGCTGGGTGTGCTGGGGAGGGTAGAGGGCTGAGGTTGAAGGGCTGTGGGAGCTTGTGGCGGCCTCTGCTTGACCAGCTTGGGCTGGGTTGTGAGTCACGGGCACTGGCATTTTGGTTGCCTGCAGTCCTGCTCGTTCTTGATTCAGGGGGAATGGAGAGTGTCAATATGTACAGGGGACAAGCTTAAGGAAGGGAAAGAATAATCCTCTCAACTTCTCTCACTTTTTCCTTCAGTGTCTCTTTTGAGGAGGCAGTTAAACCTTGCTCCTGTGAACTGATACAAATTGGGTGATCGTTGTGTAAGGGTGTCTGGGATTTTTGCTGGGGATGGGAAAAGTTGGAGGCAGTTTGGGAGCAACACTAGGTGAACATTTATTGGATGCGGAAGGGGTTCTTTCTGTTAGAATCTTTTTTTCTTGGCCTTCAGTTCTCCATACTTCAAAAATTACCTTCTTACTCCTCACTAGAGGGCTTCTTAAAAATTCCCAACCCGGGTGGAGGTTAGCAGGACTTAGTTTGAACTCTTAAGCAATGAAGCCAAGTCCTTGAAAGCTTTTTTGTTGTTCTGCAGGTGGGAGTTGGGCTGCAGGCTGCCAGTCATGTCACTTCCAATAGACCAATACAAGCCCTTGCCCAGGAGAGAATGGCTTCTGAGTCCCTAACTTGGGAGATGCCACCTTCTCTTCCTTCCTTTTCTCAGAGGTCACATCTTGTGGGAGTGGTGCTGCCTATGCTTTGCAGGAGAGGCAGGAAGAATTCTTGATCTAAGCTATAATCCAAGTTGGGTGGTCATTTGGGGTTGGAGAGGGTCTCATGGAGAGATTGTCCTGTTCTGCCCCCCGCTCCCCAAGAAACACATGTGGAAGCTAGTCGACCAGCTAGTTATTGAGATAGCATTTATGTTCGGACACAGGGAATACTGTGGTAAACCACTCATGGGCCCTGTCCTGTAGGATCTTATTTTATCCTCACCCAAGGATACTTTTTCATTGCTTTTGTAGCAAAAGAGAAAGGGGGGAGGGTCAGGGAATATCTGTTGTCTGTTGGAAGTGGTGATGAGTGGTTTGTGGAGCTGGTCATTGTCTTGAGATTCTGGGCCAGGAAAGTGGCAGGGCAAGTTGAGATGCACCTTCTTGTACTGCCCCAACAGGGGATTGAATGGGCAATCTGGGTATGTGTGCCAACCGAGAATTGAACCCGCTACCTTTTGGTGTACGGGACAACACTCCAACCAATGGAGCCACGCCAGCCAAGGCAGGTCTTATGTTTTTATCAGGCTGGACAGACAATAAGGAAAATGCACATTTGAGATTATATAATTAGTAGTAGTAATCTACTTTGTAGGGTCTGGGAAAGGACATTTTAAGCTGAGACTCAAAGGCCATGTGTAGGTGGGGGACGCTTTCATCAGAGGGAATTATAAGTGAAGGCCTTGAGGTGGGAGAGAGTGTGGCTTACTGGAGAAACTGAGAGACCTATATTATATGGCTGGTGTGTAGAGAGATGGGAGTGAGGGAGGTGCCTGAGAGAGGACACCCTGGAGAAGTCTGCTGGGGAAGACCAGGACCCCAGTAAGCCATATTAAGGAGTTTAAACCTAATATCAAGAGCAATAAGATACCATTGGAGGGATTTAGGGAGGGCCTCTGGAAGTGATTGGATTTATTTTTAAAAGTTTGTAGCTGGTTTTAAACCATGCAGGGACAAAACCCTACTTTTAGCCTGGGCTTAGCCCGTAGATGATTTTGGTACTCTGGGAGCTCTCCTATGTGGGGATTGAGTGCTGGATGAGGTCAGGTGAAGAGGAGTTGTCTCTGACTGGGGCTCCAGTACTTGTCTGTTGGAAGTGGTGATGAGTGGTTTGTAGAACTGGTCATCGTCTTGAGATTCTGGGCCAGGTAAGTGGCAGGGCAAGTTGAGATGCGGCCTCCTTGCTCACTTTGGAGTGTTTGCTGAGCCAGGTGCTATTCAGCTGCTGTTTGTAATTACAGGGTTGTGAAGGTCTGGGAGGAGGAAGTGCCTAAAACCTGCCACCTTTCACTTCTTCTCTGGGCCTGGCTTCCTAAAGAGTTCCTGTCTAGCTCTTCCTTTCCCATGGTGTCTTCAGCTTGATAGCAGGGTGGATATAGAGTGTAGTTACACCTGTTGCTTCCCCCCCCCCGCCCCGCCCTTAGAAGAGGTGCAGAATGTCCCTTTGCTGCAGAAGGGGAAGGGGCTGACTTGTCTACTATGTTTGTTCCTATTCTCCGGCTTTGCATCATATGTTTCCTACTGGGAGGATACCCCTTCCTCTGGCCTCTGGCTTCTGGCGTTGCCGGCCCCATTCCAGCCACTTCTGGCCCTGCCCACACCCACATGCTTGACAGGCCTGGACAGGTGACTCCCTGCCTAACAAGGCTGAAGACATTGCTGGTTCTCAGGGAAGTGGTGGGGTGGGGCTTTTCCATCTACGGAATCAAGCTTTCTCATCTTTTGCTCTCACCTGATAGGGGAAGGGAAGTGACTTTTTTTCTCTTAGGACTACCCTTGAGAGATTGGGTGGCACACTGTAAGGCCTTCAAAATAAAAGCATAAAGTAAGTGCCCTGATCAGCATGGCTTGGTTGAAGCATTGCCTGGTATGCCAAAAGGTTGGGGGTTCGATTCCTGGTCAGGGCACATACCTAGGTTGTGGGTTCAATCCCTGGTTGGGCATGTATTGGAGGCAACCAGTCAGTGTTTCTCTCTCATATCAATTTTTCTTTCTCTCTTCCTCTTTCTTTAAAATCAATAAACATTTAAAAAAAATTTTTTAAGTGTGAGTTAAATATGAATATCAGCTGTGTATAAGACAGTGTGCTAGGCATCATGGTGACCAGGAAGTGTGTGGACAGTGTTAAACCCTTCTAAAGCCAAGAAGAATATAAAAGCTAATAGGATACGAAGGGTTGTTTTATTTGCCCCAAAAGAACTTGGAATCTAGTTTTAGTAGTGATGCAGGGAATGTCATGGGCTGGGGAGGGGGCAGGATGTGATCTCCAGAAAAGTGAGTGATACAGAAACATGTGTAAATTCAGGAGAGAGAGCATCTTGAGTTGGAGCCCCCTGAGGAGTCTTCTTGAAGGTGGGACTTGAGCTAAGCAGGGAAGAGAAGTGTAAGAGGGTTTGAGGGAGGCAAGGTGGTAGCTGAAATTGCCTGCTTCCTGATCTTCTCTCCACGAATGCTGCCCTTCAGACTGTCTGCTTTCACACTTCCAGCAGACATCTCTTCTGAACAGTCTTGATGTTTTAAATCTGCAGTCCAATCCCTTGTGGCTCCCTCTGTTTCTGGACGTAGGCCAAACTTTTTTTTTTTTTTTTTTTTTTGCCTAGAAGGTCCTTGAACACTGCCATCTTGGTTGGGGCTTTTGCTTATGAGTTGCACTTCTCTCTGTTCGCCAAGTCTGGAGATTTGGCTGTGGTGGGGCTCCTGCTGAGTCTGGGGCCATTGGTGGAGGGCTAGGCACCTAGTTTACAGAGCATATCAATCAGCTGCCCCAGAGGACCCATATCCTGCAGCCTTCACAGTGTCCTTCTGATCTTCCCCCTTTTGCCACAGGCGCTGCTGCAAGAAGAGGTGGATGATTCTGGCTTTGTCAGTCTGTCTCGGCTGGGCCCCTGTCTGAAGGACAAGGACCTGGGGATGGAAGAGCTGATGCTGCAGGATGAGACACTCCTGGGGACCATGCAGAGCTACATGGATGCCTCCCTCATCTCCCTCATCGAGGATTTTGGGAGTCTTGGAGAGGTGAGCTAGAGCTGGGCTTGCAAGTCTTCAGACAGAAGCTTTGCACGGGGAGATTATGGCTCAGTGGCTCAGTTCTTCCAGACCTTTGGCTTGTGGATACCAACCTGAGTCATCGAAGTGTATTTTGTATTTCTAAGTGAGAGTTAGCCTGCAGGCTGCCAGATTATGCCATTTAAGGATGACCCGGGAGGCTTGAGCTGTAGTCCAAGGCCTTTTCTTCTGCCTGGGCCCCTGACTTACATGTCCAGAGGGTCTGATCCTTGTTAGAGCCCAATTCCAGCCTAGCCAAGGGTTGTCTGCTGAGTATTTCATTTTTTAACTTGAGGGTGGAAGGAATTTTTAAAACATAAGTTTAAGACTCAATTTTGACAGGTTTGTGTTGACACTAGAAAGGTAGTGGATGGTAGCAAATGAAATTGGAACTTATGCCTTCTGGTACTCAAATTTGTCCCTGGAAAATTGAGCAAAACTGAGAGCCTAGGAGACTGATTCTCTTGGCATGTAGCTCTTAGTGGCTCATTAGGTCATTTGGGATGTTGGTGTGGGACTTTCCTGTTGTCTTTCTGGAGCAGAGCAGGTTATCACTGGAGGACCAGAATGAAGTGTCACTGCTTACAGCTCTGACGGAGATCTTGGACAATGCAGATTCCGAGAACCTGTCTCCCTTTGACAGCATTCCTGACTCCGAGCTGCTTGTGTCACCTCGGGAGGGCCCCTCTGTGAGTGTGGGACCAGGAGGAGGGTTGTATGGTTGGTGCAAAGTAAGTTTGTGGACCTACTCACATAGTTCTGAAGCAAAGACTCATCTCAGGTCCTTTTCTCCCTTTTAGCTGCACAAGCTGCTAACCCTCTCTCGAACACCCTCAGACCGTGACCTCATCACCCCAGTTGACCCGCTGGGACCCAGCACAGGCAGTAGTAAAGTGAGTGTGGTAAGCCTGATTTAGGGAGCCTCAGGGAATCTCAGGCGGAAGAAATGTGTGGGGACAGCTCTGGAGAAAATGCCTTCCATGACTGCTTTTCTCTCTTGTAGGTTGAGGTGTCTCTCACAGATTCCCCTTGGGACTTCTCTCCACCGTCCTTCTTGGAGACTTCCTCCCCCAAACTTCCTAGCTGGAGAACCCCAAGATCCAGACCCCGCAGGAGCCAGTCCCCTTCTCCCCAACAGCGTAGTGATGGGGAAGAAGAGGAGGAGGTGGCCAGCTTCAGTGGCCAGATGCTTGCTGGGGAGCATGACAACTCCATGAGTGGCATCCCAGATTTTCCCATGCACCTGGCCTGCCCCGAGGAGGAAGATAAAACAGTAGCAGCACAGATGGCAGTGCAGGCAGCTGGTGACAAGAGCATCTCTTCCCTGAGTGAGCTGGTGCGAGCCATGCACCCATACTGCCTGCCCAACTTTACCCACCTGACGTCACTAGAGAAGGAACTTCAGGAGCAGACAGGTGATTTGACACTGCCTGAGGATTGCGTGGTGCTGGAGATTGTGGGCCAGGCAGCCACAGCTGGCAATGACCTGGAGATCCCAGTTGTGCTGCATCAGATTCCTGCCGGACCCCAGCCTGTTCTCCTAGATGATTCGTTAGAGGCCAGTCCAGCCTTGCAGCTGCTCCTGCCTACACTAGAGTCAGAGACAGAGGCTGCTGTGCCCAAGGAAGCCCTCTGCCCTAAGAAAGAGGGGTTGTCACTGGACTCGGAGGAAAAGGTGGAGTCAGCATTGTTGGAGCCCAGGGAGGTCATGGAGCCAGTGGCACCCAAGGAGCCTAAAAACCCACCAGCCAATGCAGTGCTGAGTTCCCAGAAAGCTCGAAAGGGCAGGAGGAGGAAGAACAAGGAACAGCCAGCAGCCTGTATAGAAGGCTATGCCAGGAGACTGAGGTCATCCTCTTGTGGGCTACCTCCTACGGCTACAGAGGTGATCCCTCAGACAGGCAGTTTGCCTCAGGAGGAACTTCAAGGAGAGGTTGGGCCTCCCCGTGGTAGAGGGAAGCCTCGGGCCTGGGCTCGGGCCTTGGCAGCTTCCTTGGAGAAGCCTAGGTCTGGGAACTTGGAGAGTAGTGCTGGACAAGTTAGTCCTACTAAAGAAGGTCCTCGAGATCTTTGCCCCAACCTGGGTGACACCATCAAAGCCAACCCTGTTCCAGCCCATCTCTCCTTTGTTGACTCTGCTTGTGCCGACCCCATGCCACTTGATTCTGTTGAAGCTGATTCCAGTGCAGTTGACCGTGTCCTAGCTGACCCTGTACCTGTTGACCCTACATTGGTTGACCTTCCTTCAGCCAACTCAGAGCTGGTTGACGCTCTCCCAGCTGTCCCAGTGTTGACTGAGCCAGTTCTGGCTGACTCAGTGGTAGTTGACCCTGCAGTGGTTGTTCCTGTCTCAGATGATCTGCCACCCGTTGACTCTGTCTCAGCCAACCTAGCACCAGTTGACTCTGTTCATGATGACCTGGCTCTAGTTAACCCTGTGCTAGTTAAGTCTAGGCCAACTGATCCCAGACGTGGCGCAGTGTCATCAGCCCAGGGGAGTCCAGCCCCCCAGCTCCTGGAGTCAGAATCCTTGGACCCGCCAAAGGCCATCATTCCTGAGATCAGGAACGCCATGGGTCCTCTGAAGGCAGAAGGTGGTACCAGTGCCACAACCCAGGAAACTAGACCTCGGCCTCTTAGCCTATCTGAGTACCGGCGACGAAGGCAGCAGCGCCAAGTAGAGGCAGAAGAAAGGAGTTCCCAGCCCCCAACTGGGAAGTGGCCCAGCCTCCCAGAGACCCCCACAGGGCTGGCAGACATCCCTTGTCTTGTCATCCCACCAGCTCCAGCCAAAAAGACAGCTCTGCAGAAAAGCCCCGAGGCTTGCTTTGTGCCTGTGGGTCCCAGCCCCGCTGCTTCTAGTCCTGAGCCACCTGCAAGCAAATCCGTGGCTTCAACTCCCACTGAGCAGGCGCCATCCCAAGAGATGCCACTGCCAGCAAGACTTCCACCTCCTGCTGTGCAGTCCATGCCCCCCACAATGCCCACTGCTCTGCCTTTTCCACCAGGTGGGGCAGGCATGACCCCTATGCTGCCCCCTCCTGCAAGTGGGCAAGGGGTCCCCAGTCTGCCCCCACTACCCTTTCAGCCTCCTAGTCTCCCAATGTCTGTGGGGCCAGTGCCACCTGATTCTTATACTCACTATGCCCCCATACTGCCTTGGCCTTGTTATCCCCCGGTGTCTCCTGGTTATCCTTGTCTGCCCCCGCCACCAACAGTGCCCCTGGTGTCTGGTGCTCCTGGCACCTATACAGTTCCCCCCACTTGCAGTGTGCCTTGGGTGCCCCCTCCTGCTCCAGTCCCACCTTATAGCTCTAGCTGTACTTATGGGCCCTTGGGATGGGGCGCAGGGCTGCGACATCCTCCATTCTGGTCTGCTGTACCCCCACCACCTTTGCCTCCAGCCTCTGTTGGGAGAGCTGTTCCCCCACCCAAAGTGGAGCCCAGCGTCGTCCCAGAAGACCCTCCTGAAAGTGTACTTCCTGTGCCAGTGGCTCCTCCTCTCAGTCTTGGGTCAGCTGGCCAGGGAGCTCCACAGATAGAGTCCACCAAGGTGGAGGTCAAGCCAGTGCCTGGATCTCCCCATCTAAAACATAAGGTGTGCTCCCCAGTGCAAAACCCACAGAATAAGGCTTCACCACACCTGTCTGTTGAGAGAGTGACTATTGAGGAGCCTGCATCAGAGATGCTAAAACTTGAGACCCAGGAGACAATGTCCAGGGAGAAGACCCCCTCTCCTGTTGCCAAGGCTGTCCCCACATCCAGGCAGAGCACTGTCACCAAGTTGACTGCTGTTCACCCAGCTCGTCTAAGGAAACTGTCTTTCCTGCCAACCCCACGTACCCAGGGTCCTGAGGATGTGGTGCAGGCTTTCATCAGTGAGATTGGTGAGTGCCAGGCAGTTCAGGTAGTGTGAAGAAGGGCATGGGGGTCGGGTGCGCAGTGTTCTCCATAGATCAGGATAAAGCACCTAGATGGACTGGGCTTTGGATTTCTTTGGTGGGTTCTTGAGAGGTGGAGCTCTGGGTTGGTTTGATTTTTTCCTGCTTTATGTTGCTACCTTGATTCACTTAGTATAATGAGCGGGGGGGGGGGTGGTCATTAAAGAAGTGAGGTGATTAGGGACTTCTGGGACCTGTATACTCAGTTGATAGGAGCAGGTTTCCAGCCCTGTGTTGTGTGCTTCTACAGGAATTGAGGCATCGGACCTGTCCAGTCTGCTGGAGCAGTTTGAGAAATCAGAAGGTGAGGGAACCCGGGTAGCTTTGTTCCAATCTCTGTGTTGATAATTTCCTTTGGGCCCAGTTTCTAGTCACTTAAACTGGGGGAGGGGCAGTTTTAGCTACTGGAGCAGTCTAAGTCAGGGAGAGGGTACAGCTGGTACTTAATACAAGGAGTAAACCAGTAGGGAGGTCCTTGTGGGTTGGATTGTTTGGGGACATTTTTCTAGAGGGAAGTAGCTTTCAAGCTAGATTTTAAAAGACAGGATTTCATAGGATGCTTGTGGCGAACAAAGGCAGAGGGATAGCAGTGGTTGAATATGGTGTGTTTAGAAGGCATTGGATAGCTCAGCTTTTTCAGTGCAAGGCATGGCTCTCGGTGTTGGAGAGGACACTATATCCTGTTTTCAAGGAGCTTGTGGTCTAACGGAGGAGAGAAATATGCAGGAATGACTCTTGAATTGGAATGGGCATCTATAATTCAGGTAAAATATGAGTATAGAATAAGAATAGGCTGTAAGACTTAAAAAGTTAGGCAGGTCACATAGACTCTTGAGTTACTCAGACTTAGAAGTTTGGACTCTATCTCAGATTCACTGGGGAGTGTGGATGTTTCTGGGCCTGGAAGAGAATAGATCTTTCTGGGGAGCACCCAGTGGAATATGTAGACAAAGTGGATTTTCCTCCTTTGGGTCTCAAAGCCAGCCCTTCTACACCTCCTCAATTTGGAACATCTGGTTGGGCTTTTAACCAGTATGGTTTCTTTGCAGCCAAAAAGGAGTGCCCTCCCCCGGCTCCTGCTGACAGCTTGGCTGTAGGAAACTCAGGGTAAGTCTGGGGACGTGTGAACGAGTTACCCTACAGCTGTTGGTCAGCAGCCGGCTGGTGCTCCAGGACCACACACTAGATGCCTCTGTTGCAGGAACGTTCATCAGATCTAGGGTCTTGCCCTATTTCCCCATCCCTGTGCTCAGCCCATCACTACTGGGCATTGGCTTGGGTAGAAAGGTAGGAGGATGTGTACCAGCGAGGAGTACCTTTAGTCTTCCAGCAGGTCATGCCTTTGGGGATTTTTCTTGCATTTAACAAAGGCTTATTTATTTATTCATTCACTTATTTATTATTATTGTATTTATTTATTTTTAGAAAGAGGAGAAGAGAGAGAGAAAGAGAGGGAGAAACATCGATGTGTGGTTGCCTCTCATGAGCCCCCACTGGGGACCTGGCCTGCAACCCAGGCATGTGCCCTGACTGGGAATTGAACCATCACCCCTTTGGTTAGCAGGCTGGTGCTTAGTCCACTGAACCACAACAGCCAGGGCTCATTTAGCAAATTTTAAACTTGCTAAACACTGGTGATAGTTTAAAATAAGTGGGGAAAATGTTCATGGCTATGGCTTCCCTGATTCCTTGGTGGACACAGGCACCCTGGACCTCCTTATTCCCCAGTCAGTACTGAGAGGCCTTTTTTCATTTTTCTTGTTCATGGTACCCCACGCTGTTCTGCCAAGCACATCTTTCTCCACATTGATTTTTGGGTTGGTTTGAGCTGGGTAGGTGAGGTTCCTCGCTTGGAGGAGATCTACTTCCTGGCATTGGGCGGATCTGAGCTAAGCCCCAACCTACAGTTTAGTCACCAAGACACCTTTTGTGCTGGAGTAGAATGATAGGGGCAGGTGTGCATCCCATTCTCTGCACACACCCCTTTCCTGTTGCTTTGATTTCTGAGGAAAGCAGATGTACAAGATGTCAAGGAGGGAATGAACCAGGCTTTCCCTTTTCCCCCCCGCCAGCAGCGTTGACCCTCCCCAGGAGAAGCGGCCCCTAGACCGGTTACAAGCCCCAGAATTGGCCAACGTGGCAGGTGGGTTCAGGGTGGGGACTCTGCCTTTGATTAGTTCATGCAGCAAATATTTGTAGAGCCTGTTCTGCACCATCCATCCATGGGTAGGTGTTGGGGATACAGAGATCTGGTCCTCATCCTTGAGGTTCTCACAGTCTAGGGGCAAGTGTGTAAAATGAGTGTGTTGAGCAGCAGAGGTGGTGTGTTAAAGAAGCCTCCATGGGTTATGGTGGGGTCTGAAGCGGGCAGTCAGGGAAGGGTCATATGGAAGGCAATCTCCGAAACAGACTTAAGAAAATCACAGATACCAGTCAGGTAGGTTTAGGGAACTGAGCATTCTAGGTGCATGGAGCATCTTGAGTGAAATGAAGAAATACAGTCAGCCTGGTATGTTTTGGGGAATTGCAGGTGGTTTAGTTTGGCTATAGTGTAGTGTCTGATCAGGGTTGGGGGCAGGGGCAGAGCTAAAGCAAGAGAAAGCCAGAGTGGTAAGTAGGAGGTCAGATTATGGGAACTTTGAATGTAAGGTATTTGGACTTTATCGTGTTCATTGAAGAAGCAATTGAAAAAGCTTTACCACATTGGTTTTTGGGTCCTCCCTCCAGCAGGAATGTACAAGACGGGTGGACAGGTATGAGCCCCAAGTTAGGGGATCATCGGAAGGTGATTACATGAGCCCAGGCAAGATGCAGCCAGAAGTCAGACAGTGCTGGAGCTGGGTAGAGGGGTCTATGTATGTAGAGGTAGACCAGGCAGGCCCTGGACAGTCCTTAGATTGGAGCAGTGAATGGTTGAGGGGTTCAGGAAGGCCCTGGCTGGTTGGGTTTCTATTGTTGGTCCCCAACATGAGGAACATGGGGGAAGGAGCAGTGGCACCAGTTGGCGAGGTTGGGCTGTGGACAGTTGGTATACTTTGTGAGATGAGGCGGGATTCTCTGGAGCCTGTATACACAGTGTTTGGAAGTGTAGAATCGGATCTCACCCTGCTATCTCCATCCTCCCTCCCCTCACAGGGCTCACCCCTCCAGCTACCCCTCCCCACCAGTTATGGAAGCCCTTGGCTGCTGTTTCCCTGCTGGCCAAAGTCAAATCTCCTAAGTCCACCGCCCAGGAGGGAACCCTGAAGCCTGAAGGAGTTACAGAGGCCAAACATCCAGCTGCAGCCCGCCTCCAAGAAGGGGTCCATGGCCCTAGTCCAGTTCATGTGGGCTCTGGGGATCATGACTATTGTGTCCGGAGCAGGACCCCCCCAAAAAAGACGCCTGCCTCAGTCTTTCCAGAGGCAGGCTCCCGATGGAACATCAAACGCCATCAGGATATCACCATCAAACCTGTCTTGTCCCTGGGCCCAGCTGCCCCCCTACCCCCAGGCCCAGCTGTCTCCCAGGACCCACTTGATCACAGGACTAGCAACAAGCAGGCACATCCTCCAGCCCCTTGCCTTGCCCCATCTGCCTTGCTGTCCCCTGAGGCCTCACCCAGCCGGAATGACATGAACACTAGGACTCCCCCTGAGCCCTCAGTCAAGCAGCGGCCAAGGCATTGTTATCGAAAAGCCTGCAGGTCAGCCAGCCCCACAGGCCGGGGCTGGCAGGGCCATCGTGGCCGCAGCAGTTCTGTCAGCTCTGGGTCCAACCGGACCAGTGAAGCATCTTCCTCATCCTCATCGTCGTCTTCATCCCGATCCCGGTCCAGGTCCCTCTCCCCCCCACACAAGAGGTGGCGAAGGTGAGCTCTGATGGCCTATTAGGTCCTCTCCATTTAGGAGGTTCATGTACTCTCCACTGGTTTATTTTGAAAGCTTTTTGCACATCAAGTTTGATACTTTCAGGCACTAAGACTTAATTGTGTCTTTGGCTTTTGTCTTCTCCCACTTCCCTAGATTGTTGAAGGAGGCAAGCTGTGAGAAAATAGCTTCTGTCCTCTTGAAGTTTGGGGATTCCCAAGGTCTCTGCTTCCTTGAGACCTGCCATGGGGAGGCTGTTAGGGTTTGGTCTTGACCATGTTGATTTCTTGGAACACTGTATCAGTCCTCATTTCTGGTATTTTCCTGGTGGGATTGTGGGTTAATGGCACATAGTCCTTTTAATTTTCTGTTGAAGAAAGAGTCTGGGCAGTTCCTTTGGGTGTTCCCATGGCCTCATCTATTTCCTGGCAGTACTTTTTTCTCAGTAGCAGACCCAAATTTTTCCCATTTAGATAAGGAGGCCATTATCTCTTGAGTTTGTTTATTTTTCTTTTTTCTGATTCATTAAATATTACCATTTTTTAATTGCATAATTGAAAATAAATATGACCTATATCAAAACACTAAAACATTCCAGATACATCTAAAGTTTATGAAGGCTTCAGTTCGGTCATCTGTGTTTTTCTAGACCTCTTCAGCTCTCCTTTGCCTTTAGTTCTGAACTTCCTGATAGGGCGGCAGGGCTGCAGCCAAGGTGAAGTAAGTGGAATTTACCTGCACCGTTTCCAGCATTCCTATGTACCCCTTTATTTTCCAGGTCCAGTTGCAGTTCCTCTGGACGTTCCCGAAGATGCTCTTCCTCTTCCTCATCTTCCTCATCCTCATCATCTAGTTCCCGAAGCCGGTCCCGCTCCCCATCCCCCCGCCGGAGAAGTGACAGGAGGCGGCGGTGAGCATGTGTTCAGGGAGTCAGTGCATCTGGGGTACAAGTGCCTGAGAGTTCTGAGACTTCAGCTGTCCTATGTCTGGGGGGCTCATGGCACCTTCTTTTGTCAGGTACGGCTCTTATCGTTCCCATGACCATTACCAAAGGCAGAGAGTGCTGCAGAAGGAGCGTGCAATAGTGAGTAGAGGAAAGGGCCATGGAAGGAGGGAGCTTGACCCTGACCCATGTGCTCATAGAGCTGTCTGTAGCTCTGGCCCTGGCTCATGGTTATGTGAATTTTCCTTGACCCTGCATAGGAAGAGAGAAGAGTGGTGTTCATTGGGAAGATACCTGGCCGAATGACTCGGTCAGAGCTAAAACAGAGGTTCTCTGTTTTTGGAGAGATTGAGGAGTGCACCATCCACTTCCGTGTCCAAGGGTAAGCTTGGGCCCTAAGGTCAGGATGTCTCTTCTGTCCCATTCATGGACTTTGATGCTTCTTTGTCTTTCCTCCTTGCTTGGGTGTGGTGGTCAGTGTCGGACAACTTCATTTCCCACTCAGTGGGCTATTTGGGGAACAAGAAGAATCACCTCAGTCCTTCTCTGTACCCTGGGGAGGCTGTTTCTTCTCCATGGCATGTGCCCAAGTAGCCTCTGCCTCACCCTCCCCATCAGTGACAACTATGGCTTCGTCACTTACCGCTATGCTGAGGAGGCATTTGCAGCCATCGAGAGTGGCCACAAGCTGAGGCAGGCAGATGAGCAGCCCTTTGATCTCTGCTTTGGGGGCCGAAGGCAATTCTGCAAGAGAAGCTATTCTGATCTTGGTGAGTGGAGGGAGGCCCTGAGGCTTTTTGGTATACTTGATTTTCCCGGAAGCGTTCCCAGCCATTTGTGAGTGGGCTAGGCAGACTTGACTTCATCTGATGCACAGAGACCCTAAGGGGTGGGATGACTTAAAGTCATGATTGGGTTGGGAGGTGGCTGGCCATCAGGACCCTGTGATCAGCAAGTGTGGTCAGAGACCTTGATGTTTGTCTCTCTCTGCCTTTATAGACTCCAACCGGGAAGACTTTGACCCTGCTCCTGTAAAGAGCAAATTTGATTCTCTTGACTTTGACACATTGTTGAAACAGGCCCAGAAGAACCTCAGGAGGTAACCCTGGGCCCTTCTCCCCCTTCCCCTTTTCTTTGGAGATGTCCAACCATCTCCATCCCCCTCCCCTACCAGGGGAGAGAGCTGCTAGTGAGATGAGGACTGTTTTATAAAGAAATGAAAAAAGTGAAATAAAAATTGTGTTAAATCAGATTTTTTAAAAGGGTATTTGTTTTTTTATAACAGGCATTGAAACAAGTTAATTTGCATTCCTATGTGAGGTGAATGAGGCTGAGGGTTCCCCCAGGGTTTGGATGGCCTGTGTCACTATGCAGACTAATAAACATGAATTAGAACTCCTAAGTGCTGCTGTGCTTCTTTCTTTCTATGGTGTTAGTGCCAGACACACTCACTTTTCCTTCCAACACAATCAGCATCATGTTTGTCTCCATTGAATTCCTAGGACCCCTCTTTGGTCAGGTACCAAACTCTACTGGACTTGAAACAAGTGCATTAGTGAAATCAGTCATCTAGAGCAGTGTTTCTCAAACTTTAAAGGGGCACTTGAATCTCTTCAAGGTCTTTTTATTTTATTTTTTAAACAGCACGTTTCGTTGCTTATTTTATTTATTTATTTGTTTGTTTATTTATTTATTTATTTATTTGGGATTGGGGAGGGAGGGAGAAAGAGAGGGAGAGAAACATCGACTGGTTACCTCTTGCACACCCCTAACTGGGGACCTGGCCTGTAACCCAGGCATGTCTCCTGACTGGGAATCAAACCAGTGACCTTTTGGTCTGTAGGCCGATGCTCAGTCCACTGAGCCACACCAGCTAGGGCTGGAGATCTTTTCATTTTATTTTTAAAAATTACATTTATTTCTAGAGAGAGAGGAAGGGAGGGAGAAATGGAGGGAAACCAATGTGTGGTTGCCTCTTATGAGCCCCCAAGTGGGGACCTGGCCCGCAACCCAGGCATGTGTAATGACTGGGAATTGAACCAGTGACCCTGTGGTTCATAGGCCCTTACTCAATCCACTGAGCCACAGTAGCCAGGGCTGTTTTGAAGATTTTATTTTTTAAGGGGAAAGGAGGGAAAGAAGGATTGATGTGTTAAGGAAACTTGATTTGTTGCCTCTAGCAATGTTCCCAACTGGGGACCTGGCCTGTAACCCAGGCATGTGTCCTGACCAGTAACAGAACCGGCCATCTTTTGGTCCGCAGGCCTGCGTTCAATCCACTGAGCCACACAAACCATTGCTGGAAGTGGTTTTAATAGTAAGGGAAGCTCGTACTTGTTACAAATAAAGTTTTTTAAAACAGACTGGGGTGTACATGTACCATTTTAGTTTGAGCACAATGCTTGGCACAGAGCAGTGCCAAGATGCTTTTTGCTCAGATGTTTAAAGAATGCATACATACACCCTGGCTGGTGTAGCTCAGTGGATTGAACGCAGGCCTGCAAACCAAAGGGTCAAGGGTTCCATTCCCAGTCTAGGGCACATTTCTGGGTTGCTGACCAGGTTCCCAGTAGGGGGCGTGTGAGAGGGAATCCCACATTGATGTTTTCCTCTCTCTAAAAACAAAATCTTAAAAATGCATACAAATGGATAGACCTCTGGGGCAGAGGGAGATGTAGGAGTTATATCTAGGAGAGGGGAATGCCTATTTTGAGAAAAGTAAGGATGTATGTCCCCTGAAAAAGCATCCTTACCCTTCCTGAGGGGCATTGATGGGAAGTAGTCAAGAGGTAGTGTGTAGGATTTAAGGTCTGCTGCTAATATAAATTTAAAAAATGATAGAATTCGCCCTGGCTGCTGTATAGCTCAGTGGATTGAGTGTGAGCTGCAGAGCGAAGGGTCGCCAGTTCTATTCCTAGTCGGGGCACGTGCCTGGGTTGCGGGCCAGGTTCCGAGTAGAGGGCATATGAGAGGCAGCCACACACTGGTGTTTCTCCTCCCCTTCCTCTCTCTCTCTAAAAACAAATAAAATCTTTTTTCAAAATGATAGAATTTGAAGTTGACCTGGCAGGGTGGGTTATCTGAATATTTTAAGTATTCATGACAAAGAGGGAATTTTCTAGTTCTCCCATAGGGAGAGTTCATTGTATGAACTGTGACCCAGGAGGTAGAAGTGTTATTTTCAGGATTGTGGTGCTGTATCATTCAGGTTTGGTGCAAAACCCCTTTTACCTTCGTGGAACTAACTTCTGACTAAGTGCGGGGAAGGGTTGCATGGGCAAGACATGACTGGAGAAGGGGCAGTTTTGGGAATCAACGCCCCACCTCTACCATGGATGACCTGAAGGATCTTAAGCAGTGAAGGGAGACCAGAGAGGCTGAGGTGGCATATGAGAAAAAGGTCGCTGTGGGTGAGGGAGGCAGTGAAGGTGAAGGGTGGGAATCCAGTGGCAGCGCGGTAAGGGTCGGTCTGGAGACCTCGTTACCAAGTCTAGACAGTCCGTAGGTACACTCCTCTGAAATGCGAGTCCCAGGTATGGCGCGGGGAAACCGCGGCTGGGAGAAAACGTGCCTGCCGTAAAGTAAAAAAACAAAAAACCCGGCTCCGGAAGTCCGGTGTTTTCCCGCCACGCCGAGGGCGTGACCCCTGACGTCAGGCTACTTTACAAAGTGAAAGATTAGTGGGCTCCGCCCTTACCAAGATGGCGACACTCGTGGGAACGCAAATCTTAGACTTCGTCGAGACTCCGCCTTCTAGGTGAAGGCGGGACGGCCCTGGAAAGTGCGCCCGCCTCTTCCGCTGTGTCCCCTCCTCTTCCGCTTGCGCCCGCGCGGCGCGCCGCGCGACAGCATCACTCGGGTTGGTCCCCACCTCTCAGGGACCCAGAGTTCCTGAATCGTGTGCGTAGGCAACGGTAGTGACGCGTATTGACCGGAGGATGGCGGACGCCGGCTTGCGCCGCGTGGTTCCCAGCGATCTGTATCCTCTCGTGCTTGGCTTTCTGCGTGATAATCGGCTCTCGGAGGTGGCCAATAAGTTCGCCAAGGCAACAGGCGCTGTGAGTCCGGGGCTTGGGGCATGAGCCGGGGTGGGCTGACCACAGGACTCCGGGCCCAGACATGCTTAGCTTTCTAGGTGGAGAGGTCCATAGGGTCCACCAGCCGAGTGTCTGCTGGGCCTTTGCACCGAGTTCTCGGTGGTGACCAGAGAAAGCCCGGAGTCCGCGAGGTCTGACTAGGTAATGCTGATTGAGTCTTGTTGCCTTTTTGCTGGTGTGCAGCGCAGTAGCGGCAGCGTGGCACCCGCGTGGCCCAGATCACGTGGCTGGCGGGGTGCGTTGAGGGACACCCAGTGCCATCGGAAGCTTTGGAAGCTCCTGGTTCCTTCTTTTGGCTGGTGCAAAACGTGACTTGACTTTAACAATCAATCGAATTTAGTATAGACTTAAAACATAAAAAAACTGCTTTAGAATGGTGGGGTTTTCAATAGTAAAGAAAATGAAAGAGTAGAGGCAGGGTTGTACTTTTAGTTATACTGAAGCAGCACTGAGCATCAGAGTCCTACTATGCAGTCATAGCAGTGAGCTTGGACCTTTGATTTGTGGAATCAAATGCGTATAGGTTTGGGGCCAAGCTCTGCCATTCATTTAAAGATGTATGATCAGGGCAGCTTGCTTAAACTGAGTCTGTTTCTATTTCTGTGGAGATGTCACTCTCCACTTGATAGGATTTTTGTGACTTCCAGGAATATGATATGTATCACATGCCAGTCCTAGTGCCTGGTGGTCAGAAAATTTCAATGAGTAAAAGCTGTTATAGTTTTGGTAACTTAGGATATTCTGAAGACATGTAATATGATGATGACCCAGAATGTGAAAGGTTTGGAATCTAAATCTCAAGAAAAGCAGACATGATTGCGTGGGCAAACACCTTGAGAGAAGGTAGAGGGTCTTTGGCAGTCCTGGTCTTTGACTATCCGAGATAGATTTTTTTCTTAGTGGCAGAATCAGGGTGCACAAGGAGAGAATCAGATCAGCCTCGAAAAGGACTTCCTCGAGCTGCGGCAGCCTGCCATAGGACCAAATATAACTGCTTTCTTTCGCGTTGGAACTTTTTGGACTTGACTGTGAGGAAGGCTGCAAAGAGTGTTTTCTGCAATGGGCTGGATGAAATTGGGCATTTCAGAATCAGGGTTTTTTTAATGTGGCAAAAACTAATCTTTGTGGCATGCTTAGTAAGGGCCAAATGGTTTCTCCAGATGATAAACCCTTTGTGTGCTTTGTCTCTTATCCTCTCAACAACATATGACGTATAGTATTATTCTTTCCATCTTACAGAGAGGAACACAGTTTCAGAACAATTAAGCAATCTGCTCACGGTCATGCAGTAGTAACTAGCAAAAGTGAATTTTACATCTCTGCTCATCTAACTCTGAGCCTATGCTCTTGTGTGTGTGTGCTGCAATGCTTTGCCATTTTTATTGCACCAGTTAACAACATCTATCAGTGTTGACCTGGCTGGTGTGGTTCAGTGGATTGAGTGCTGGCCTGCGAACCAAGGGGTCACAAGTTTGATTCCCAGGCAGAACACATGGCCAGGTTGCCAGTCAGGTCCCCATTGCGGGGCGTGTGAGAGGCAACCACACATTGATGTTTCTCTTCTCTCCTTTCCTTCTCTTTAAAAATAAATAAATAAAACCTTTAAAAAACCATATCTATCAGTGTGATTAGTAGCTGGATGAAATTCTGTACTGTATATATGATGTAGCTTTTTTACCAGTGTTCTCTTGGAAGCTGATTTCCAATGATTTGATATTACAAAGCACATGACAGCAGACACTCTTTAGTATAAATGTTTGTGCCCTTATTTCATAGGTAAGGATAAATTCCTAGGTAATAACATTGTTAGAGTAAAAGGAATACACATTTAAAAAAGCTTTATAAGTAGAATTGACAGGTGGGTACCAGGGTGTCAGAAACTCGTACTAGCCCAAGTTTTTCATACCAAATATTGGAAGATACATAAGTAGAATACTTTTCTCCTAATTTGTACAAGTAGGAGAAGTCATATGAAACTGTAACATTTATACGAACTATCAGGTATGGAAAAGGTCACTTTTTAATTAAAAAAATTTTATTGATTGATTTTGAGAGAAAAACATCAATTTGTTGTTCACTTACTTATGTATTCATTGGTTGATTCTTGTATATGTTCTGACCGGGGATCAAACCTGCAGCCCTCACATATCAGGATGATAATCTAACCAGCTGAACTACCCGGCCAGGGCTAAAAACAGATTCCATTTAACAAGATAGTAACACAAAGTCTGATCTCCCCTGGAATAAGTAGGATAAATTTTTCTTACCCAGCTCTTTATTTTTTCACTGACAGACCCAGCAGGATGCCAATGCCTCTTCCCTCTTGGACATCTATAGCTTCTGGCTCAAGTAAGTCTTCCCTGTACTACTCTGGCTGTTTTCTTCCCCCAAGTGGGCTGGGCTGTGTTTCTTGTTTTGGAAAGGTCCTGATCACCTAGAAGTTAGCCTGAGCTACCTCAGCAGGTCCACCAAGGCTCCAAAACGGAAGTTACAAGCAAATGGGCCAGTGACTAAGAAGGCTAAGAAGGCTTCATCCAGTGACAGCAGTGAAGACAGCAGTGAGGAGGAAGAAGCCCAAGGGCCTCCAGCTAAGAAAGCTGGTAAGGCAGGGCAGGAGTTGGGGTTAGCTCTTCCAGGCGAAGGATTTGTAATCTGCCTATTCTATATAGTTGATTCTTAGTGGTACCTGTGCTTTTGTTCAGCTGTACCTGCCAAGCGTGCCAGTCTGCCTCAGCATCCTGGAAAGGACGCAGCCAAAGCATCAGAGAGTAGCAGCAGTGAAGAATCTAGTGATGATGAGGAGGAAGAGGACAAAAAGAAAAAGCCTGTCCAGGTTTGCAACTTGGGAAGGAAAGGGGTCGCTTAAGGGATCGGACAGAAGAAACCTAAAATCTTGGCTTCTGGCTTGTGCCCCGGTTGGTGGTGAGCAAGTGATTAAGGGGCAGAAAGTCTGGGAACCTTTCAGAGAGGTGATAGAGGTACAAGGTCTGGAAAGGGCACGTGAGGGTGAAGGTAGACTCTAAATCTAGAGGGAATCAACCCACCTACCTCCCTAGAGGTGTTGGGTTTCTCTGGAACACTGTCTAGGACTCCAGGAGTGAGGGAGTATGTTTTGTAGACAGTGTTGGGAGCTCCAGACGGAATGGCAGGGACAGGGCCAACAGATCATGGGGCTGAACTTTTTCTTTCTTACTAAGACTTTGTTTCCTTTTCATATGCTGCCCTGCTTAGTTTTCCCTTTCCCCCTAAAAAATAAGAGGAGCCTAGGAAATGTTTTACCTTAGGATGCCCCTGGGCACCCAGAAGCCCTTGCTGAATCTTCTCCTTGTGTATTTTCTCACAGAAGGTAGTTAAGCCCCAACCCAAGGCAGTCAAAGCTCCTCCTAAGAAGGCTGAGAGCTCTGATTCCGATTCTGACTCAAGCTCAGAGGATGAGGCACCAAAGAACCAGACGCCAAAGACAACACCTGCGGCAGCTAAAGCTCAGGCTAAAGCCCCAGTGAAACCAGGTACTCTTTCTTTTTCCAAAAGGCCAGGCCGGGGACCAAGCTGATTCTGGAGATGGGTGTTTAAATTGCTCATTTATCACAAAGGTGAAGTGGTACTGGTGTTGAACTAGAGGTACTGATTAGTGTTGCATTTTTAAAAATAAACTATTAATGAGCACAAGACTTCATGATTAGGGGCTAGTAACTAAAGAAACAGTTTATAGCTAGGGAAAGTGTGTTTTTAAAAATGTATCAGTTTGTCATTCTTTAGTTGCATTTCATAGACATTTTATATATATTCCCACAAACCTTGCTTTACTGTGACCACTTACACCTCTGTTCTTTGTGCTTTTCACTACCATTTTTTTTCTTTCTGCGCCTTTCCCTAGTACAAGTGAGAAGTTTTAGTTTCTTCTGTAATTTTCCTGTGATGAAAGTTAGGTTATGATTTATAGGAGCTTCTCTAGAAGTTGGAGTGAAAGACTTCAAGGACGTATTTAAATTATTCGCATCATACCATTTTATTTTTTATTTTTTTTTTAAAGAATTTATTTATTTATCTTTAGAGGGGAAGGGTAGGAGAGAGGGAGAGGGAGAGAAACATCAATGTATGATTGCCTCTCATGTGTCCCCTGCCGGGAACTGGCCTGCAACCCAGGCATGTGCCCTGACTGGGAATCGAACTGCGATCCTCTGGTTCGCAGGCCCGCGCTCAATCCACTGAGCTACACCAGCCAGGGCCGCATCATACCATTTTAAAAGATTGAATAGTTTAACTCCTGAAGTCAGGCAGGAAAGACATCCTTTGCCACAGTGAACCACGGCAGTCTCCTTCATGCCTGCTTGAAAGCCAGAGAATTGACAGCCTCCTAAGTTCTGAGCTAATAAGAAGGCAGTTTTTACGTTCCTTGAATTTCTCGATACTCTACACTGTTTCTTTTTTCTTAGGCACACCCGCTCGAGCAGCACCTAAAGTAGCTAACGGCAAAGCAGCTAGTAGCAGCAGCAGCAGCAGCAGCAGCAGTAGCAGCAGCAGCAGCAGCAGCAGCGAAGACTCAGAGGTGGAGAAGGCAGCGGCCGTCTCTAAGAAGGTCTGGGCCATAACTTCTCCCAGGAAAGCGGGGACTGGAGGTGGAGGGGGCAGTTTCTGTTTGCTGGTAGGATTGGGTGGGTCAGCATTCTCCTGTGGTAACTGATTTTCTTGTGTGATGCAGACTGTGCCTAAAAGGCAAGTAGTGGCCAAGGCCCCAGTGAAAGCAGCTGCCACCCCTACCCAAAAGAGTTCCAGCAGTGAGGACTCCTCCAGTGAGGAGGAGGAGGAGGAGGAACAGAAAAAGCCCATGAAGAAAAAACCAGGTGACTGGACGTGGGGGGGCGGGGGGCAAGCTGCATGACTGTGACCGGGGCCCATGCGCAGAAGGACCTCTGGTCACCAATTCTATGTAGCCTCCATAGAATTGCTTGACGTGAAGGCTTGTTTCTCTTAGAGGAAGGAGAAAGGCACGTGGTTTTTAATAATCTAGACTCAAACGTGACATGTCAGCCCCCCTGCTAATTCTAACCCACATTCCAGGGACAGGTTGAAGCTCCATTCCAGGAAAAGGAGAGGTATTGAAGAATTTTGGGTACGTATTTTAAAACCACCACATTCTCCCTTTTAAACAGGTCCCTATAGTTCAGTGCCCCCGCCTTCTGCTCCCCCACCAAAGAAGTCCCTGGGAACCCAAGCTCCCAAGAAAGCCGCAGAGAAGAAGCAGCCCGAGGAGAGCAGTGACGACAGCAGCGATGAGTCTGGTGAGTCATCGCCAGTGGCGAGTGGGTCTGTGGAGCGTTTGAGGAATACGGGGACAGAAATGCTCTGTCCCTCTTCTCACTGAGGCGAGACGGCTAAAGCTCTGTGGACCATGGATCTTTCTTTTTATTGCTCCTGGTTGGGTTGGGACTCGGGGCCCAGCCTAATGTGTGGGTTCTCTCCAGATTCAAGCTCTGAAGAAGAGAAGAAACCGCCAGCTAAGGCAGTCGCCTCTAAAGCGGCTACTAAACCAGCCCTGGCAAAGAAGGCAGCAGAGAGCTCTTCAGACAGCTCAGGTAAGGTGTGTGGAGGCCCTCAGGGCGGTGGGTGCTCCACAGGCTCTCCTTAGTCTAATTTGAGGAGCTGTTCATTCTGTCCTCTTCTTGCCTAGACTCTGACAGTTCTGAGGATGAAGCTCCTGCCAAGCCAGCCAGTACCACCAAGAATCCCTCAAGTAAGGCAGCTGCCACTCCCAAGCAGCCTGCAGCTAAACCAGCCACAACTCCCAAGCAGCCTGCAGCTAAACCATCCACAACTCCCAAGCAGCCTGCAGCTAAACCAGCCACAACTCCCAAGCAGCCTGCAGCTAAACCAGCCACAACTCTCAAGCAGCCTGCAGCCAGTGGCCAGAAGCCTCTGACCAGAAAGGCTGATAGCAGCTCCAGCGAGGAGGAGAGCAGTTCTAGTGAGGAGGAGGAGGAAGAGGAGAAGGGAAAGAAGACTGTGGCCACCACTAAGTCCAAGGTGACGGCCAAAGCAGCTCTGCCTTTGCCTGCCAAACAGGCCTCTCAGGGTGGTGGGGAGAGCAGCTCTGATTCAGACAGCTCTAGCAGTGAGGAGGAGGAGGAGGAGGAAGAGAAGACATCCAAACCCCCAGTTAAAAAGAAGCTGCAGAAGACAGCGGGCGCTGTAGCCCCTTCCAAGCCAGCCTCCGCAAAGACAGTAAAGGCTGAGGACAGCAGTAGTTCTTCTGATGACTCCAGTGAGGAGGAGGAGGAGGAAGAGAAGCCCAAGGGCAAGGGTACTCCTAGACCACAAGCCCCCAAAACCAGCAGCTCTGCACTGACTGTCCAGAATGGAAAAGCGGATAGGGACAGCAACAAGGAGGAGCAAGATAAGACAAAGGCTGTAGTAGCGGTTTCTAAGCCAGGTCTGTATCCAAAGAAGCTGGTCCCTGGGTTTCCTACCCAAAGTCAGGGTGGGATGTGTACTCTTGGGGAATGGGGTAGGGGGAGGAGGCGAAATGACTAGGTTTCGGTTGCAGGCACTCGGTGTGGCGGCCTGGGCAGAGGAAGAGGAAACTGGTCTCCTGAGTGTATGTTTTTGTTTCGTAGGTTCAGGAAAGAAGCGAAAGCAGAAGGAGGCTGCCATGGAGACAGAGACTACTCCAGCCAAGAAGATAAAGCCTCAGACCCCCAACACATTTCCAAAAAGGAAGAAAGTAAGTTGTCTTATTTTCCTCTCAGGAGCTAGCCTTTATTATTTATTTATTTTAAAGATTTTATTTATTTATTTTTAGAGAGAGAGGGAGGGAAGGAGAAAGGGAGAGAGACATTGACACGCAAGGGGAACATGGATTGGTTGCCACTCGCACTCCCAGAACCAGGGACCGGCCCACAGCCCAGGCACATACTCTGCCTGGGAATCAAACTGTCTACCCTTTAGTTCATAGTCCGGTGCTCAATTAACTGAGCCACACCAACCAGGGCAGGAGCTAGCCTTTATTTTTTAATGTTTTTAAAGGTTTTACTTGTTTATTTTTAGAGAGATGGGAAGAGAAGGAGAAAGAGAGGGAAAGATGGGTGTGTGAGAGATCCATTGACTGCTTGCCTTTCACACCCCACCCCCAACTGGGGGTGTGCCCTGACTGGGAATTGAACCAGCGACTCCTTGCTTCGCAGGCCAGCACTCATTCCACTGAGCCACATCAGGCAGGGCTATTTTTTAATTTGTTTTTTAACAGGAAGAAATAAAATTTTAATATATATGCATGGTAAACTCACATAGGCGTGAAAGTGTCAAAGACTGAGGCAACATTGGGCATATAAGATGTATCTCGACAAAGGAGTAGGTAGAGGACGGGGCATTAGATTTCAGAAGTGAGAATGGGGTGCTTTAAAGAGCAAGAAGACTCTGGGGTCACCTTGACAGCGCTCTGCCTGGCCCGGCACACGCACATGTGTGTCATAGGGCTTTTCTGTTACCTGGCCACTCCATCTTTAATGTCGTACTTCGTTCTCCTCCAGGCAGAAAAAAGGGCATCCTCCCCCTTCCGAAGGGTCAGGGAGGAGGACGTTGAGGTGGATGCTCGGGTGGCAGACAACTCCTTTGATGCCAAGGTGAGGAGGGAGGGAGTCACCCCTTTTCTAAACTTTATTTTTAGAGGGAGGGAGAAGGAGGGAAAGAAACATTGATTAGTTGGCTCTCATACATGCTCTTGACCGGGGATTGAACCTGCAGCCCAGGCATATGCCCTGACCTGGAATCGAACTGGCGACCTTCCGATTTGTGGAAAGATGCCCGACCAGCTGAGCCACACCAGTCAGGGCGAGTTCTCCATTCTTCAGTGGGGAGAGGAGGGGAGGGGTGGGGGACAGTTTTGTTTCAGACTACTAGGAAGTTCTCTGGGTTTAGGCCTTGAGTAGGGAGAGTAAAGTAATAGGGCCCTGATGTCCTTCTCTGTGTTAAGCACCTCTCTCTACTCACCAGCGAGGTGCAGCTGGAGACTGGGGGGAACGAGCCAATCAGGTCCTGAAGTTCACCAAAGGCAAATCCTTCCGGCATGAGAAGACCAAGAAGAAGCGGGGCAGCTACAGGGGAGGTTCCATCTCTGTCCAGGTTAATTCAATTAAGTTTGACAGCGAGTGACCCAGGGCCATCCCAGCGAAGCAGGGTGATGATCCGAGACTACTGACTTTCCCCGATGGACCCAGGAGCTCTCGGCTCTGTTAGGGAGGTATCGATGAGGACAGGGGTCTAGAATCGGTCCGAGGACTGCATCGGAACATCCTCCCTGGTCCTTTTCTATGTTCGTAGTTTTGTATGGATTTGATTTTGAGTGTAGAGTAGCAAGGACAAGGTAAGGGGTGTGTTCTTTTTAAAGAAAAATTTATTTTAGTTATCCCTTCTCACTGTTCTGTGGAAGTCCTCGTACTGAAAAATTTGTATATTTTATATTAAATCATTTCCTATTGATTTTTTGTTGTGATTTTCAGAGGTACGTTCCCACAGATAAAAGCTATTGCCCAAGACATGATGAAGGTCATGTGTATGAACTAATGTGATCAGAGAAGTCTGCCTACATGAGTGCATGTGTCCGCATTTCATCCCTCCTACCCATCAGCCCTGGTGAGGGGCAGTTAAGAATGGTTAATGTATATGTGTGTTAAGCATGCACGGTGTAGATTCATCCTCATTCACGGGGTCTAGGACTGAAGTTTTCAGCCAGCGTGAACTTAGCTACTTTGGGGGATAAAATTCGCTGTATTGTTACAGGCAAAATAATGGTGTAATGTGAGTGTTGTGGAGTCAGTCTGAATATTTTGTTTTCTGTTATTTTATTATTATTACATAATGATATTTGTAATACCTGTTTTTTAATTTGAAAGCATAAACTTTTTATTGTTTAAAGGCATGTTTTGGTGACTTGACCCTTAACAGTGGTAATCAAGACTGCATCGTCTGATTTTTCTGTTTTAACATTTCAGAGGGAAAAAGTAACAGTTTAACCACTTGGTATGTCTGTCTTGGTAGCACTGGTGACAAAAATTAGTTTCATTAACTCCTACATGGTGGCAGGGAATCACTGATGAAAAAAGCAAAAGAAGAAAAACAAATAATTTCAATTCTCAGTAGGAATTAGGTTACGTTAGTCCGGTGAATTTACAGGGCACCTGTGTGTGTGTGTGCTAACACTTGAGTAGAGTGGGTTTGGGGGAGCATCCGAACAGGATTATTGTGTCTCGTAGTTGGTCCTTGGGAGCCGTTGACGTGCGCCCTTCAGAGCCGCCACCACCAGTTGCAGTGGAGGTGATGAGAAAGACCGCTTGGCGGAGATGTGACTCCCAGGCTAAGCTGGCCAACCGGAAAGCTGCAGGGCGAGTTGGCAGTGCTCGGTCCGAGTGAGATGGGAAGGCAGAGTCCACAGACTCTGGAGGCTGGGCTGTCCCTGCGGTGGGAAGGCGTGCCCAGTTTCGTGGACAAGGTGTAGGTCTTAATATTAACCCCCCCTTGTTTGGATTTCGCACTTGTCAAATAACCTGATAATAACCTTGTTTTCCATGTAACTGTCTCTAGGAAGGAAATGCACAGTTCATGCTGACATGGGTATTTCAGTCTGCATGGTAATAAAAGTTATACATCTTACTATAAAATAATAAACTGGTTGGTTTATAACATGTCTTGGGAGTTTTATTGTGAGCCTGAAGCCCTCCCACCTCCTATTCAAAGCAGAACCACTTGGGAGCCAGTTCCAGGGCTGGAATCAGACGTGTGAGTTCACTGCAGAGCCTTCTTGGCCACCGCTTTCTGGCTTTTCTTGTCCGTACCTTGTCTCATGGTGCCTTTTCCAGGCAATAGTCCAGCTGGTGTGGGGACTAAATTGGGGGTTGGCACAGTGGCCTGTGGGCCAGATCCAGCCCATAGCTTGTCTTTGTATTGCTTGCGAGCTAAGAATGGTTTTTACATTTTTGAAGAGCTTTGAAAAAGAATATGACAGACTTCATGTGACCCACAAAGCCTGCGGTATTTACCATCTGGCCCTTTACAGAAAAAGTTGGCTAACCCTTGGTACAAATCGGCGATTTCATAGCACTGGCTGGAAATCAGAATCAACTGGGGGCACTTCTAAAAACACTGGTGTCCAGGGGCCCGCCCCAGGCTGGTTGAGTCAGACCCTGATGTTCTCTGGTGGGGCTGAGTGTTAGTGCCCAGGTGATTCTAAAAAGCAAGCAGTGTTGAAACCTGGTGATCTGAGCATTTGGAAAGAAATGAATTGATACTTTTTCTTTCTCATAATTCATTTGCTAATGTACTTGTTAAACTTAAATGAGTAAAGTGAAAATTAAATTTCCATCTTTTAGACCCATTTTGGGGGACTTGATTCTTGTGTCTCCTAGAGTTTGTCTGTCTGTGTGCACCCTCTCGCCTTTTCTTGATACAAGCTGGGCGGTTCGCTCTATGCGGTGTTTTACTTCTGGGGAGCTCATCTCGTGACGGAACACAGCAGCTTAGTAGTAGTGGCTACATGGTACCCCATTGTATGGAAACAGTGTAAGTTTCTTCAACGAGGACCTTACTGGAGCAACGTTTAGGTTGCTTTAGTAGTCTGCCCATGTTGTAGATTGCAAATGTTTGTTTTTCAGGTCTTTTCATCTTAATGTGGACTATGATATATCTCCATTACCTGTTCGTATATGAATAATTTGTAAGTTTACTGTGTATTGTTTACGGCCTGCCCTGGCCAAATGGCTCTGTTGGAGCGTCATCCCACGCACCAGAGGTGTCGGGTTCACTCCTGGGTTGGGGGTTGTGCAGAAGGCAGACAGCTGATTGATGTTACTTCAATGTTTGTCTCTTTCTCTCTTTCCCTTCCCCTCTCCAAAATCAGTAAAATATATCCTTGGGTGAGGATTTAAAAAAAAAAAAATAAAAGCATAAAAAGAAAGCTGTGGTTTACTGCTTTTTTCTTTTGCATTTTATAAATACAACCATTCCCAGTGTTGTGTGTTTTGTTTTGTTTTTTAACCTGATAGACTTGCCTTCCCCTTATGCTTTGCAAATCTGAACCTGCTACATTCATGCGGTTAAGGTGTTCCACAGATGAGGCAGTTTAGCAAATTGTCGAAAAGCATTTACTAGGAAATTACTTAATGTCTGAGTCTACTTTCTCATATTTCAGGTGAGTGTTTTTTCATCTTACCTGTAAAATCTGACTACTCTGGAGGGTTGTAAGGACTGCTAACTTATCTAAAGCACTTAGCACAGTTCCTGGCATGTGGTAAGCACTCTGTTACTGCCACTTGCCCAATAAAAGAGTTTCTGAAACGCCTTTCCTTGGTGTCCTTGTGATGTGCAACGTGCCATTGCAGCAGAGGCTCAGGTTGTATCAGAGTTCATTGCTATGTCCTGGCAATGGGTTTTGTTGCTTTTTTGTCATTTTCATTCATGATGCCAAAGGTCGATATGCAGAATTGGTTTTATTTCTTAGAAACTAGTTTTATGAGAAATCTGGAATCCCTACCTATTGCTAATGGGTTCTGGCACTACTGCTGAAGTCTGCAAGTTCAGTGAATCCCATACATGATGGCTCATGCCCTTGGCAGTGTACCTCACAATGGCAAATGGCAGGAGACTCCTACACCCTTCTGTAGGCTTGTGTTTTGCACAGTTTATTCCCACTGCAAGCCAGTCCTGTTAAGGCTGGTACAAACTAAGTCGGGGTTTCTCGACCTCGGCATCCTTGTCATTTTGCACCAGATAATTCTTTGTTGTGGAGGACTGTCCTGTGTGTAGGAACATGTGTAGCAACATCCCTGGCCTCTTAACTCCTAGTTGGCAGTAGCATCCACCAGTTTGGACAACCCAGAGTGTTGCAGATATGCCAAATATCCCCTGGAGGCAAAATTGTCCCTCATTGAGAACTACTGGGGAAATAGCTGGCTCAGCAAATGATTTGCTTAGGGTTGATAAAACAGCGACTTAGTGGCATATTGAGACCAGAGCCCAGGTCTCCCTATATTTGAAATTCGGTCTACCTGTGTTCCACGCTGCCTGCCGTGTGCCAGCCATGGAACTCCAAGACAGCTTGGTGTGTAATCGGGGAAGTTGGACGTGGGAACAGTTCTGTGCAGTGTACCGAGTCCTGTCATCAAGGGCCAGAGTAGCTCCCCATAGGGGACAAGCAAGAAAAGAGTTAGCTGACCTTGACCATGCAAGGGTTCTGAGAAGAGTAACAGCTTACTAGGTGTGAGGAAGGCACATACCATGCAAAGAAGACTTTTCCAGTGGGGGAAGAGGGCTCTTTTCCAGTGGATCAAGAGGGTGTGTGGAATAGGGGCAACATAATGCTAAGTCTGACTGAAGGTTCAATGACAATGACCTTTGGTACCCAAGTCAGGAATTAGAACTTTGTTTTGTCCCCTTGGGCATTTTAAGGGGTTGATAGTTCAATGCAATGTTTCTGGTGCTAACACAGCTGCCAGAAAAGCAAAATTCCTACTGACCACTGAGTTCTCACCCTCTGCTCCCTGCAGAGCCTGCTTAAAAGCAGTCTGCAGTTACTGAAGAGGCCAGCAGGTGGGGCTTTGCCCACAGCAAGGAGCTGGACTAGACTTGAGTCGAAGCCTGACATGGTTATTCTAGTTACTTTCAGCAAACTCAGAGAACCTGCCATGAGCTTTTGGATACTAGTCATGAGATGAATAAGACAGGCCCTCATTTGAGGACCCTTGTTCTGGAGGGTGGACAGAGGAGGCCCTTCCGCTCTCCTTGATATCTATGAGAGGTCACCTGTCACCTGACAGCCATGGCAGGCGGCATGGCTTGTAGAGGATGTTCACCATGGACTTTCCCCTCAGGTTCTACAGGGCACTGGAGTCCCCACCAGGGGGACAAACCACAGGTCCTCACTGCATATGTAACCTGCAGCCCTGTGTCCTTCCTAGGCCTGGATGCTCAGAGATCCCAGTACTTTTCCCTGCCTCCCCTCTCTCCCCTCCTCTTTCAGCATAATCCCTTTATGGAGCTCAGGATCGGGGAGAACAAAAATGAGGCTTCCACCTTGGAAGTGGGTTTGAAGGTGAGGGGAGTACAGAGGATTTAATTTCAATAAATTAGCCTGCCAGACACGGAAATGCATACATTCAGCAAATATGAGTGCTTACTCTGTGCCAGGCACATAATGTGTGATTTTGTGTAAGAGATGTTGACACAATCATGAATGAACAACAACAACAACAACAAAAAAAACAGTCCCAGCAACCAAAGTTCACCTCTTCTAATGAGGGGCAAGGATAGTAATCCTCAGAAATGTGTAAATGTAAACTTCAGTGCAACGAGGGCAAGGTGTAAAGAACTATGAGAATAGTAAAGGGCACCTGACCCGTGTGATGGAGGGCTTCCTCACAGGTGGGGTGACTGTGGAATTTATCATCTAAACCAGGATGGTTTGAGAGGGAAAGGAAGAGCTGTTAATAATTAGGCTGAAACGAACGGGGTAATCTGAGACTGTGCCAGACAAGTCAGGACATGGCCACTGCAGTAATAAAAGCCTTTACTGAGGAAGTGATGTTTCAGCTGAAACTTGCCAGTCAGTTACTTAGGTAAAGGTGGTAAGGATGAGCAGGGAGGTGGGTCTTTTCCAGCTAGAGAGAACAGCACACGCAAAGGCCTTTTGGTGAGAGGGAGCTTGATGGAGGCTCCAAGCTGTGACAGAAGGTATATGGAGCCGACAGGCAGCGTCAGGAGGGGAGCCATGTAAGATAAGGCTAGAGAGGTAGGGAGGGACCAGAGCCTGCAGAGCCTTGGTAAGGCGTGTTTAAGATTTTGGTCTTTACTCTGAAGGCAAGGGGAAGAATTGAAGGGTGTCTGAGTATGCTAGCTTGGGCTGCTATAGCAAAAGAGCACAGACCCGTGTGACTTAACCAACAGAAACTTCTCACAGTTCTGGAGGCTGGGAAGGCCAAGATCAAGATGCAGGCCTACTTGGTTCTTGGTGAGAGCTCTCCAGCTGGCTTGCAGTTAGCTTCTTGCTGTATCCTCACATGTCAGGGAGAGAGAAAGCAAGCTCTCTGGTCTCCTTTTACAAAGGCACTAATCCCGTCAGGGGGCTCTGCTTCATGATGTCATCTGAACTTAATTACCTCTTGAAATCATCACATTTTGGGAGACACAAACATTCAGTCCATAACAGTGAGTATATATGCATGTGCCTTAAATGTTTTTTTTTTTTTTATTAGGGAAAATTTCAAATATGTACCAAAGGAGAGAGTATAAATAGTGTAATAAACCCCCATTTAAGAAAATGTTTTCAGATTTTATTTATTTATTTATTTACTTTTTAGATTTTTTTTTTTTTATTTAACATCATCTTATTTATTTTTAGAGAGAGGGGAAGGGAGGGAGAAAGAGGGAGAGAAACATTGATGTGTGAGAGAAACATCGATCAGTTGCCTCTCACTCGCAGAGATTTTATTTATTTATTTATTTTGAGAGAGGGGAAGAGAAGGAGAATGAGGGGGAGAAGAACATTAATGTGTGGTTGTCTCTTGTACGCCCCCTACTGCGGACCTGGCCTGCAATCCAGGCATGTGCCCTGACTGGGAATTGAACCGGCCACCATATGTATCACAGGCTGCCACTCAATCCACTGAGCTACACTAGCCAGGGCTAAGTTTATTTTTTATTGTATTATTCCATTACCATTTATCCCCCTTTTATATTTATTGTATTTTTGGTGAACAAAAAGTCTACTTTTTATTTAGTCATTTATGCCAAATGTCTTTCTGGGGAGGTTGACCTTTAGGAGCTGTTATTGGGCTCTGTGCCGTGGGCTTCTGGTTGGGTTTGGCCAATGGGGTGGCCCAGCAGGAAATCAGAAGGAGATGAAGAATGAGAGTAGGTATTTATTTTTCCTAGCTCCAGCCTGCTGTGTCTTCAATCCAGGAATTCCCCTCTATAGACTTTTTCCTTCAGGAATCCTTAACCTTCTCCTTAATCTCATTGTTTTTGCCCAAATCATAACATTGTCCTTATATTCCCCTTTATCCACACCTCCATAAACAATCTTTTTACAAAGGACCTTTTCTCAGACTACTTCAACTTGAGCGTGTCATATATTCTCTGTTGGATTTCTCACTGACATATTTATTAAACTTTTCTTTTAAAATTAGTGTTTTTGTGTGTTTAAGAAAATTTTCCTTATCCTGAGGTACTGAAGATATTCTGTGGTATATTCTTAAAGTTTTATTATTTGTTTTCCTTGTTTGTTATGCTCAGACAGGAAAAAAATTCACCTGATGTTGGTTTTTTTCTGTCTTCCTACATTTATAGAGATTGCTTTATGGATCTGCATATGGTCTCTCTTGGTGATTGTTCCATGCGCATTTAAAAAGAACAGTGTTTTTGTTTTTCATGGGTAGAATGTTCTATAAATGCCAACTAGGATAAATTGGTTGATAGCGTTCTTCGAGTCTGCTACATCTTCGCTGATCTTTCTGTTTACTGGTCGGTCACTGAGAGAGATGTGCTGAAGCAACTATGACTGTGGATTTATCTGTTTTTCCTTTCTGTCTCTAAGCTCTTTCTTCATGCATTTCGAAGTTCTTTTATTGGGTACCTACACACTTGAGATGCTTATATCATCTTGATATAACATACCATTATGAAAAATCCCACTTTATCTCTGATAATATTCCTTGTCCTGAAATCTGTTTTGTCTGATGTTAATATAGACATCCCAGTTTTCTTTTTTTTTCAATTTTTAAGACATTTTATTTATTCATTTTCAGAGAGAGGGGAAGGGAGGGAGAAAGAGAGGGAGACAAGCATCACTGTGTGGTTGCCTCTCCTGCGCCCCCTACTGGGGACCCGGCCCACAACCGAGGCATATGCCCTGCCTGGGAATCGAACCCATGACCCTTCGGTTCACAGGCTGGTACTCAATCCACTGAGCCATGCCAGCTAGGGCCCAGTTTTCTTTTGGTTAGTGTTTGAATAGTATTATCTCTTTCCATCCTTTCACTTTTCATCCATGTCTTTATATTTAAAGTAGATTTTTAAAAAACAGCATAGTCTTATATTTTTATCTAGTCTGATAATCTCTGCCTTTTAACTGATGTGCTTAGGCCATTTATATTTAAAATAATTATCAATATAGTTAGGTTAAAATCTGTCACTTTACTATGTGTTTTCTGTTTCTCCAACCTGTTCCGTTTTTCAGCCTTCTTTTTATTATTCATTTTATCTCTTCATTTGACTTTGTAATTAATGTATAATATAAAAACCTTCCATTTTCCCCACCCTATTCTTTGTGTTATCGTTGTCATACATTTCACTTCATGTTATAAAATAAAAAATACATTGTTATTATATCTGCTTTAGTCAGTTATCTTTTCTCTACCTTTTTCACAGCTTTATTGAAGTTTAATTGACATACAATAAACTGCACACATTTTTAGGTGTAAATTTTATGAGGTTTGACAAATGTGTACACTTGTGAAATCATTACCACAATCACAACAATAAACATTATCATTTTCTTGTAATTATAATCTATCCAGTGATATGCTGGGTCATATCAGATTGTTTTACTTGTTGTGGTTACATACCTAAGAGTGGAATTGCTGGGTCATAAGGTAACTCTTATGTTTAAGATATTGAGCCCTGGCTGGTGTAGCTCAGTGGATTGAGCATGGGCCTGTGAACCAAAGGATTGCGGTTCAATTCCCAGTCAGGGCACATGCCTGGGTTGCAGGCCAGTTCCCAGCAGGGGACGCACGAGAGGCAACCACACATTGATATTTCTCTCCCTCTTTCTCTCTCCCTCTCTCCTTCCCTTCCCCTCTGAAGATAAATACATTTTTAAAAAATCTTAAAAAAAAAAAAAAGATATTGAGGTACTGTCCTGGTTGGTGTGGCTCAGTGGGTTGAGCACCAACCTGCAAACTGAAGGGTCATCGGTTCGATTCCCAGTCAGGGCACATGCCTGGGTAGCAGGCCAGGTTTCTGGTTGGGAGCATGTAAGAGGCAACCACACATTGATGTTTCTCTCTCTTTCTCCTTCCCTTCCCCTCTCTAAAAATAAATAAATAAAATCTTTAAAAAAACAGTTGACATACAATATTATATTCATTTCAGGTGTACAACATAGTGATTAACAGTACATAATTTTCAAAGTGATCACCCTGATAAGTCTACCAGCAATCCCACGGTATGTGTAGTTTGTTCCTTTTTTTCTTGTTTCCTTTGGATCGAATACTTTTCATGATTCCATTTTGTCTCCACTGTTGACATATTAGCTCTACCTTTGTTTCTTTAGTTGTTTTTAACTTTTCTTTAAAAAAAAAAGATCTTATTTATTTATTTTTAGAGGGGAGGGGAGGGAGAGAGGGAGAGAAACATCAATGTGTGGTTGCCTCTCACAAGCCCCCTACTGGGGACCTGGCCCCCAACCCTGGCATGTGCCCTGACTGGGGATCGAACTGGCAGCCTTTTGCTTCTCAGGCTGGTGCTCAATTCACTGAGCCAAACCAGCCGGGGCTGTTCTAGAATTTATAAAATACATCAATGTATAAAATACACACATTGAATGATCTTTGGACTCTTTGGATTCAAATCAATTGCCTCTACGTGTGCGGGTTTATGTCTGGCTTTCAATTCTATTCTGTGGATCCATATCTCTCCTTATGCCAGTATCATACTGTCTTGATTGCTGTAACTTTATAATATAAAACTTATAATAAGTTTTAAAATTAGGAAACATTAAAGGGTTTTGAAGAGGAAAATAACATCAAGTTATATTTTTAAAAGGTTACATTGGGGTTCCTCAAAAAGTTAAACATATTATTCCTAGATAACCCAAAAGTTTCACTCTTATGTATACATCCCAAAGAATTGAAAATAGGGACTCAAACAAATACTTGTATGCCAATACTCATAGCAGCAGTATTGTAGCCAAAAGGTAGAAACAACCAAAGTGTCCATTAGCAGATGAATGGATAAACAGATGTAGTATATTAATACAGTGGAATATTAGTCGGGCATACAAAGGAGTGAAGTTCTGATACATTATACAACATGGATGAACTTTGTAAACATTATGCTATGTCAAAGAAGCCAGATACAAACAGGTAAATATTGCACAATCTCACTCATGTGCAATGCCTAGGACAGGCTAATGCACTGAGATGAAAAGTAGATTAGAGATTACTAGGGGTTTATTGGTGAGAAGAACACACAATTATTGTTTCATGGGTACAGAGGTTCTGTTTGGAGTTATGAAAAAGGTTTGGAAATGTATAGTGGTGGTGGTTGCGGAACACTGCAAATGTAATTAATGTCACTGAATTCTACACATGGATGTTTCCCTCTCCTTCTTCCTTCCTTCCCCTCTCTCTAAAAATAAATAAATAGAATCTACAAAGAAGAAGAGAAAGACTGCTTGGCAGCTGTGAAGAAATCAGACTGTCCGTTAAGGTGACTGCAGTAATTCAGGGTAAAGATGATGTTCTGTTTAACCCTTCCAGGTCTACTCTATCCTTCTCTGTCCTGCTCTGTGTTGACTGAACCCTCTGGTTGAACTTGGCCAATGCAGAGCACTGGTAAGAGTTCGGAGGGTAGGAGGAGACGGAGATCAGGGAATACCCTGGCTTCCAAAGTGCAGGGTTGCTGTGGTCACTGTATCTCCTGGTGAAAGGTCACAGCTCCTATAAGATAGCCCTGCTCACAAAGTTCTCTTTGCACTCTATTAATGGTTCCCTCTCCCCATTCCTGCTAGTGCCATAGCGGTCTCCACTAGTGCGCTCGTACTTCCCTATACTGGTTTATTACTTTCATAGTTCCTTTATTAAAGTTTCCTAGAGTTAACTAATTTGAGTGTGCAATTCATTTCCTGCCTTAGGTGGGGGTGGGTGTAGTAGAGAGAGCAATAGCTATGTTTGGAGGTAGAGCCCTGAGGTTTTCATAGATCGGATGGTGTGACAGATGTGACTGGTGAAAGAAAAGTCCTCATAAATTGGGTAAGACAGGACACACAGTCCAGGGAAAAAACCCACAAGATTCAGACTCATACCAGCTAGTATAGTCTGCATATAGTATCAAGTTCTGAAGTGGTTGGAACAAGGGACTCAATGTACTAAACCATCTCTCACCCTGCCCTGGGGACAGAACTTACTCTTCTCCTAGCTCTCAGATATGCAGGAGAGGAATTGGAGGGATCAGGAAGGTGGGGTGTCCCAAGGAGGCAGTGAAAATGGAATTATTGGAAATGATACTAGGAAGAGTACCTAATAATTTGAGGGAAGTGTCAAGATCCAGACACTGGCTCACAGTGGGTCAGTCTCCCAATCAGGTGACCTGGAGGTAAATGGGAACGGCAGTTTGTCGAGATATTCAGGGTTCAGGGCCAGTGAAGTAACACCCTGTTACATCTTGCACCTGTCCTCTTGCGCTTATTCCCTCCCTGAAACCACGGACAGAACATGATGGAGGTGATTTCTCTGTCGCAGACCCTGCACCATGTATATATCCTTCTACTCTTTCCCCACTTTCCTTCTTTTCTCTGAATACCTTTGTTCCACCCTCTTTCAGCCTCTTTTGAAAGGCACACATAAAAGTTATATCCCTGAGAGGTGGCAGAGCATCTGAGATTGAGGTGTTGACATTTCAGGATGTCCTAGGTCAGCCAGGAAGTCCTTAATGGCCTACCTGGCTTATTTCCCTTTGATTCAATATGGAGAACTCTGATTAAGGTGTAACTCCCACAACACAGTCCTTAGGTCTTGCGCCCTTGGACCAGTTCTCTGCTAGTTGTTTCAGCTCAGCCTTTCAGACCAAGGGCCCTTGAGTGGGCGTGCCAGTAGCAAAACCTCACTCTCTTTCTTGTTACTCTTGCTTTCTTTCCGCAAGAAGCACTCATCAACTAAATCTTTTTCCCTTACATGCTCGAAGGACACAGAGAGCCTTCAGACATTCACAGCTTCTTGCCAGCTGCGTGATCTCAGACCCATTGCTTAACTTCTGTATGCCTCAAGTTGTTCTTAAGCTCTTAGCCAATGCCTGGCACATGGCAAACTCAGTAAAGTTTTGAGTCTAAATTCAGTTTGTTTTGTACACCTGCTTTATTTTTAGTTATTTATTTTTAACTGGTATTATGTGCACCCAGAAAAGGTTTCCAAAAAGTAAAAAGGCCCACCACTTCTCCTAAGCACCCAATTTAACTCCCCCAATTTAACTAGACGGCCTTCTTACCAATTCCTTTCTTAGACTCCAAGAGATATTCTATGCAATTACAGCCACAGACCCAAATTATTTTTTCCTTGGGCAAATACCAGCCCTATCTTGGAGAGCTTTTCAAATCAGTTCTTACTGAGTTGCCTAATTCTTTTTAATTTTTATTACTTATTTATTTTTAAAGATTTTATTTATTTACTCAGAGAGAGGGGAAGGGAAGGAGGAAAAGAGGGAGAGGAAGCATCAATGTGTGAGAGATACATTAAACAGTTGCCTCTCACACATCCCCAACCAGGGACCTGGTGCACAACCCAGGCATGTGCCCTGACTGGGAAGTGAACTGGCGACCTTTTGGTTCACAGGCCCGTGCTCAGTCTACTGAGCCACACCAGGCAGGGTGCCTAATTCTTTTTTCTAGATGTCTCCAAATTTATTTATAAGTTTGGTATAATTTTCATGAAATAAGATTCATTCATTTTCATCCATTTTAATAACTTTTGGGAGTTTTATATAGTCATTAATCATAACCACAATTAAGATATAAAATGTTTTCATTCCCTAGAAATTCCCCCTTTCCCCACTGCGGTCATTCTCCTTACCTAGCACCCAGCTCTATGCAATCTTGACCTGCGTTCTGCTACTACAGTTTTGCTTTTTCTCAAGTTTCACACAAATGGCATCATACAATATGTTGTCTTCTGTGTGAGACTTCTTTCTCCTAGCATAATGTTTTTGAGATTCATCCATGTTGTCACACGTACTAATATCTCATTTCCTTTTAGTGGAGAGTAGTAGTATTGCATAATAAAGAAATTTTGAAATCAATTGCCAGTTGATAGCTATTTGGTGTTCTAGTTTGTTCTTATTATGAAAAATACTATTTGCATATGCGTCTTGGTGTGGGCATATATTCATGTTTGTTCTTGGGTAAATATACAAGATTGGGATTACAGGGTCATAAGGCAAGTATATTTTTACTTTGTAAGACACTGTCAAACTGTTTCCTAAGTGTCCATACAATTTTGCAATCTCATTTACAATGTATTGGAGTTCTGGTTTCCTTTTTTCTTTTTAACAGCTGGAGTGTAACTGCTGGACAAAAAGAGCAATAAAGCAAATGTAACAAATGTTAACAGTTGATGAATCTGAAAAAGAGTATACAGGTTTTCATTTTACTATTTTTGTTTATCTTTAAATTAAAAAAATTCAAAACAAAAAGCTGGGACAAAAACTAAATTGCATATTCTATGAAATCGAACTGATTCTGAAGTTTATCTTCAGGGAAAATTTACAAGGAGAGCCAAGAAAATGTAACAAAGAATGATGAAGAAGAATGGGCCCTACTGTTAGCTTAGGTAGCTAGATATTCATTTAAAAAAGAGAGCAAAGGGAATCAGACATCAAAACCAATACATTTGGAGGCCAAATCAGATAATAAGACTATTTTGCTAGGAAGTTGCGGCATTCATGTGTACCATAGGGGACCACAGCATTTCCCCACCAAGGGGATTAACATCCCTCCTTCTCCTGTGTAGAGAGGGAGGACCGGCTTTCCAATCACCCCAGGATACAACTGGTCTGTTTTTCTGCAGATTCCTGGGGGAGGGATAAAACAAACAAAAGGCAAATTCCTCTGCTGGATGCATGCCCAGTAGAAGTCAAGATGGTGCAGGGCGAGGTACTTCTACTTTGACATGAGCAGTGGGAACTAAGATGGTGACCCTTAAGTCCTGTCTAGCCTGGGAAAGGGATCAGATTGGATAAGGGACACAGGACCTCAGAAGATCTAGGAAATGGATTGGTTAGGGGGAGGAACCAACAGACGCCCACAAAAGATTGGGAAGTTGGTTAGTTTGTGCCTGGTCCTTCCCAAACCCAGGGTAGTATAACATGATCTTAACAAAGCCCTCCCTCTACCCTCCAGTCACACCCCCTCCCCCCACCATAACGCACGCATACCCTGTTCCTTCAGGAATTCTCTCTCCATAGCAGCCATGTGGCCCTAACAGCCACCTGGGATTGGGCAGCCGTGAAGACTTGGAGCATGGGCCAGTGCACAGTACCAGCCGGAGCACAGCTGGGAATAGATTAAGCTAGCTGGATGGGGACAGATATGGACTAGCTTCAGCATGGCACAAAATGTTTGGATACTGTCATTTGTACTGGGCCTGATGAAGACAAGGCTGAATGTTTTCCATGGCAGGTGTGAGGCACTGAAGCTGAATCCAGGACAGTCCTTTGTACTTGCTCCAGGTCTTCAATATACCTACCACTAAGCTTTATCCTCCCATACGTGGGTGTCTGGAATGCTTTTCTTGCAATTCCTTGAAAGGGCCTCATTTTCACCTGCTACACTACTAGATATCAAAATTACCTCTAAAGCTATAGTAATTTAAACCTATTTTATTGTCACACACAAAACCCTCCCAGAAAAGTTATACAGAGAATCTAGAAAAAGGTTCACGAGGATATGGATGTTTAGTTTACAATAAAGTGACATTTTAAAATTAGAATGAGTTAGGCTTTTGGTCAAGATGGCAGCATAGGTAAATGTGGTACCCACAGCCACAACAAAATTACAACTAAATGAGCCCTGGCTGGTGTGGCTCAGTGGATTGAACGCTGGCCTCTGAACCAAAGGGGAGCTGGTTCGATTTCAGGCACATACCTGAGTTGTGGCCCAGGTCCCCAGTGGGGGTGTGTGTGAGAGGCAACCACACATTGATGTTTCTCTCCCCATCTCTACATCCCTTCCCTCTCTCTAAAAATAAGTAAATAAAATCTTTTAAAAAAGGATTTTTTTTAAAAAAGAACAAGCACTTAAGAAAAAATTACAACTAAACTACAGAACCACCATCATTTAGAACCACCTGAAATCTAGCTAAATAGAATTCCTACAACTAAGGATATGAAGAAGCCACATTGATACTGGTAGGAGGGGCAGAAATACAGAACAGCCTGGCCCAACACACATGTGTAGTGGGTAAAAATCAGGAAGGATATCTCACCTGTTGAGGTACCCCATGAAGAGCGAGGGGTCCCAGCCCCATACCAGGCCCCTAGCCCAGGGTTCCAGTGCCAGGAAGAGAAGTCCCCTTAACTTCTGACTATAAAAACCAGCAGAGATTGTGGCTGAGTGAGACTGAGGGCTCTTGGAGTCCCCAACATTTCTCTTAAAGGGCCTATACACAGACTCACTTGAACTCACGTGCTTTGAGCTCCAGAGCTGGGGCAGCAGCTTGAATGGCAGTGGCACCAGGGACAAACAGGAAGGAACTGAATTGCATCAGGGCAAGATCTGGAGGGGCAGTTTTCTTGCAGACAGAAGTGCTGGTAAAAGCCATTGTTCCTTTCCTGAGCCCTTTCCTTACCCACAGAGCCAGCAGACAGGCACCATAACTGAGTCTTCATCAACCTGGTTAGCACTGTTCACTCTGCCCTGGTGATTCCTTGAGACCCTGTCCCACCCAACTTGCAGGCCCAGTCAAGCTATTTCCATACAAATGGCCTTTCTTGGCTCAAGCCTCAGATTTCCCTAAAATCTCTCAGACAAACAGCATCTGGCCTCGGTGTACCTTCTACCACTTGCTAAGTGACCCCAGGTCCAGCACTAGCAGCAGCTGGCCTTGGCTCACTGCTTGGCCTCTCCTGGGCAACTCCAGGCTCAGCACAAATAGCAGCCACTTGCAGTTTGCTTTGCAGCTCATGCCAAATGGCCCAGAGCAGAACACAGGCAGTGGCTGACTATGGTCTGTGCCTCCTAGGAGGCTCCAGAGCCAGTGAACCCATGGACAGCTTCAGACCACATTGAAGCACCTCCACAAGTCACACACTCAAGGAGTAGACTCAGCAGGCACCAGAGCACCACTGAGTAAGTCCTGCTCTGTGGGGTGGGCCCCTACACAGCTGATCCTCCATGATAATTACAGCCAGTCTTTGCAGCTGATCACCCTGGAAATAAATCCCTCCCACTGATATGCCAACAACAATGAAGGCTTGACTACAACAGGAGGGTGTACACAACCCACAGGGGTCAGGGGAAGGGCACACCTTAAGTGCCCAGCTCTGGCGAATGGGAGGCTGTGCCACTGAACCCTACAGAACACCTGCTACATTAGGCCACTCTACCAAGCCCAGGATATATAGCAGCTCTGCCTAATACATGGAAACAAACACGGGGAGGCTACCAAAATGAGGAGTCAATGAAACATGTCCCAAGTGAAGGAACAGATCATAACTGCAGAAAAGGAACTAAAAAACAGAGACAAGAAATCTACTAGATGCAGAATTCAAAACACTGGTTGTAAGGATGCTCAATGAACTTCAGGGAAGAGTAGAAGAACTTAGTAAGAACTTCAACAAAGAGATAGGAAACAGGCCCTAAATGGTGTAGCTCAGTGGATTGAGTGCGGGCTGTGAATCAAAGGGTCGCCGGTTCAATTCTCAGTCAGGGCACATGCCTGGGTTGCAGGCCAGGTCCCCATTGAAGGCCATGTGAGAGACAACCACACATTGATGTTTCTCTCCCTCCCTTCCCCATTCTCTATAAATAAATAAAATATTTTTTAAAATTATAAAAAAAGAGATAGGAAAAAAACTAAACTAGAAAACACACACACACACACACACACACACACACACACACCCCAGAACTGAAGACTAGTTTACCTGAAATTAAGAATACAGCCGTGGCTGGTGTGGCTCAGTGGGTTGGAGCTCCTATGGTGATTCTATAAACCAAATGGTGTTGGGTTTGATTCCCAGTCAGGGCACATACACAGGTTGTGGGTTCAATTCCAGTCGGGGCATGTATAGGAAGTCAATCAATTGATGTTTCTCTCTCTCTCCCTCTCTCTCTCTTTCTCCCCTCCCCCATGCCTTCCTCTCTCTCCAAAAAAATTTTTAAAAGATGCATTACAGGGAATCAACAGAGGAGTAAGTGAAACAGAGGGTCAAGTCAGAGATTTGAAAGAGAAGGTAGCAGAAAACACCCAATCAGAACAGCAAAGAAAAAAAAAGCATCCAATGAGGATGGTATATGGAGTCTCTGGGACAACTTCAAGTGTACCAACATTTGCATCATGGGGGTGTCAGAAGAAGAGAGACAGCAAGGAATTGAAAACCTATGTGTGATTGATTGGGAGTTCCGGCAAAGATGGAGGCGTAGGTAGAAACACTTCGTTTCCTCACACAACCAAAAGAAGGATAATAACCAATTTAAAAACAATAAACAAGCAGAACTTCCAGAAGATCAGACTGCATAGAACTCCAACAACCAAGAAGTTAAAGAAACATTCATCCAGACCAGTAGGAGGGGTGGAGATGGGCAGTCAGGCAGAGAGAACCCGTGGCAAGGCAGCAGGCCACACCGATGAGACGGGGCTGGCCGACCAGTAAACTAAAGACTCAAAACCTCTAGCTATAAAAATCCTGTGGGGATCCTGGAAGTAAAGCTCAGGAGAGTGTGTGGGCCCCTTGAGACTGGTGCTAGCCCACAGGGTGCATGGACTGCTCCAGTGCCTGGGGTAACTGCGGATACACCTGAGGTTGCAGACTGGTTTGAAGGTGGGTAGGTGACCTCTATGCTGGCTCAGCAGTTTCCTACTGAAGACTGGGGTGCTCAGACCAGACTCAAGACTGCTCTGCAGCCCCTACTGCTCACTCAGTCCAGTGAATGGGTAGGAACAACTATTGAGTGGTCTTATGAGAGAGGGTGGGGAGAAGAGAGCAAAAGAAACATTAATTTGTTGTTTCTGTATTTATGCATTCATTGGTTGATTCTTGTATGTGCCCAGACTGGGGATCAAACCTGCAACCTTGGCATATAGGGACAATGCTCTAACCGACTGAGCTACCTGGCCAGGGCCTCTTCCACAAACTTTTAAACAAAATGGAAATAAGTGTGATGGAAAATGAAGAGTTTCTTAAAAAAAAACAAAAAAACTAAACTGTGGCTAGACCAAACAGGGTGTAGGAATTTGTTAATTACTGTTTATGTATTCCTACTAGTTTCTGGCTCCAGTGGCCTCTGCTCCCTATAAGCTGTGATCTTCTGTATTTGCCTGTCTTTTCAGTTTTGGGGACAGTGGTTTACCCAAAAAAGATTTATTTAAAAATAATTACATAGAAGTCTAGGAAGAAATATTTGCAAATATAATGGTAACCACATTTGAAGTGATTTTTGTCTTTCAGTATTTTCGAAAATTTCTACCTTGAAAGTCAGAAAGAAAAAACACAGACTTTTCTTTTTCGTTGAGTAATAGGAACATGGTGCATCATACAGTGAAATAGTATACAGCTATCCAAAATGATAAGGAAGCTCTAGATGTACTAAGATGGTACCTCCTCAAGACATATTTTAAAAGGAACTATAAAATAATATGAAAATGTGCTACCTATCATCCCAATACACCAAAATCGCACATATAGGAATCAACCAGTGAATGCATAAATAAGTGGAACAACAAATTGGTGTTTCCTTTCCCCTTTCTTCCTCTCACTCTCTAAAATCAATCAATTAAAAAAAAAGATATATCTGGAAAGAAAATTTTAAAAACACTGTAAGTTATTCTCTATAATCTCACCTACCACATCAAATGTTTCACATTTTAGTGTTTCTTTTCAACTTTAAACTTTAGAGACATCATCACTTTTAGATAACTGAAATAATGGGATAAGTATGGTTTTCAATACTGATTTCCTTTCACATTATTTTACAAACATGGTTTCATGTTTCTTTTTTTAAAAGTACATTTTATTGATTATGCTATTACAGTTGTCCCATTTCCCCCCCTTCACTCCCCTCCACCCTGCACCACCCCCTCCCACCCACATTCCCCCCTTCAGTTCATGTCCATGGGTCATACATGTAAGTTCTTTGGCTTCTCCATTTCCTATACTATTCTTAACCTCCCCCTGTCTATTTTCTACCTACCATTTATGCTTCTGATTCCTTGTACCTTTTTCCCCATTCTCCTTTCTTTCCCTCCCTGCTCATAACCCTCCCTATGAACTCCATTTCTGTGATTCTGTTCCTGTCCTAGTTGTTTGCTTAGTATGCATTTGTATTTGGGTTTTTTTAGGTTCGTTTGTTGATATTTGTGAGTTTGTTGTCATTTTACTGTTCATAGTTTTGATCTTCTTTTTCTTTTTTTACCTCATATATTTGTATTATGTAAATTATTATGTAACACTTAAAACATATTAAAAAAAGAGAAAACAGTATGAAGAAACTCCAAAGTATTCATCTCCCAGCTTTCACAACAATTAACTCAGAACTGAGTTCATTTATTCTCCAAACCATGTCCCTCCCCACTGATTATTTTGAAGTCAATCTGTAAATATTTCATCATGTATCTGTAACAGATAGGGGTTCTCAACAACTAGTGTCAAGACCATTATATCATTAAAAATCCAGATATTTATTGGCCCTCATAAACAAAGCAACAAACAGCAAGTGTTGGAAAGCTTGTGGAGAAAAGGGGACACTAGTGCACTGCTGGTGGGAGTGCAGACTGGTACAACCACTATGGAAAACAGTATGGAATTTTCTAAAAAAACTAAAAATGGATATACCTTTTGACCCAGCAATTCCACTGTTAGGACTATATCCTAAGAACCCTGAAACACCAATCCAAAAGAATCTATGCACCCCTATGTTTATAGCAGCACAATTTACAATAGCCAAGTGTTGGAAGCAACCTAGATGCCCATCAGTAAATGAATGGATAAAAAATGTGGTACATTTACACAATGGAATTCTATGCAGCAGAAAGAAAGAAGGAGCTCATACCCTTTGCAACAGCATGCATGGAACTTGAGAGCATCATGTTAAGCGAAATAAGCCAGGCAGTGAAAGACAAATACCATATGATCTCACCTTTAACAGGAAGCTAATCAACAAAACAAATAAACAAGCATAATATAACCAAAGACATGGAAATTGAGAACAGGCAGAAAGTCACCAGAGGGGAGGGGGGAAGGAATTTCAGGGGAAAAAGGGAAGGATTTACAGGAACAAGTATAAAGGACACATGGACAAAAACCAAGGGGGAATGGGAGGGAGGTGGAGAGGGCTGGGGTGGTGGGTTTGGGTGAGAATAAAAGACAGAAAACTGTACAAGATCAACAATTAAAGTAAAAATTTTTAAAAATCCAGATATTTAAATTTCCCTAATCATTGCATAAGTTTTTATTTTTTTAATATATTTTGTTGATTATGCTGTTACAGTTGTCCCATTCCCCCCCCCCTTAATTCCCCTGCGCCCTGCACACCCCCTCCCACCCACATTTACCCCCTTCAGTTCATGTCCATGGGTCATACATATAAGTTCTTAGGCTTCTCCATTTCCTATACTATTCTTAACCTCCCCCTGTCTATTTTCTACCTACCATTTATGCTACTTCTTCTCTGTACCCCTCTCTCCCCCTCCCACTCCCCTGTTGCTAACCCTCCATGTGATCTCTATTTCTGTGATTCTATTCCTGTTCTTGTTTGCTTATTTGTTTTTGTTTTTTGGGGGGTTCAGTTGTTAATACCTGTGAGTTTGTTGTCATTTTACTGTTCATAGTTTTGATCTTCTTTTTCTTAGATAAGTCTCTTTAACATTTCATGTAATAAGGGCTTTGTGATGATGAACTCCTTTAACTTGGCCTTTTCTGGGAAGCACTTTATCTGCCTTTCCATTCTAAATGAAAGCTTTGCTGGATAGAGTAATCTTGGATGTAGGTCTTGGTCTTTCATGACTTGGAATATTTCTTTCCAGCCCCTTCTTGCCTGTATGTTTTCTTTTGAGAAATCAGCTGATAGTCTTATGGGAATTCCATTGTAGGTAACTGTCTCCTTTTCTCTTGCTGCTTTTCAGATTCTCTCCTTGTCTTTAATCTTGGGTAACTTTAGTATGATGTGCCTTGGTGCGTGCTTTCTTGGGTCCAACTTCTTTGGGACTCTCTGAGCTTCCTGGACTTCCTGGAAGTCTGTTTCCTTTGCCAGATTAGGGAAGTTCTCCTTCATTATTTTTTCAGATAAGTTTTCAATTTCTTGCTCTTTTCTGGCACCCCTATGATTCAGATGTTGGAATGTTTAAAGTTGTCCCAGAGGTTCCTAAGCCTCTCCTCATTTTTTAAAATTCTTGTTTCTTCATTCTGTTCTGGTTGAATGTTTATTTCTTCCTTCTGCTCCAAATTATTGACTTGAGTCCAGGTTCCCTTCCCTTCACTGTTGGTTCCCTGTATATTTTTCTTTATTTCACCTTGCATAGCCTTCACTTTTTTCTCTATTTTGCGACCATACTCAACCATTTCTGTGAGCATCCTGATTACCAGTGCTTTGAATTTTGCATCTGATAGGTTGGCTATCTCTTTGTTGCTTAGTTCTTTTTCTGGAGTTTTGATCTGTTTTTCCATTTGGGCCATATATCTCTGTCTTGGTGCACCTGTTATGTTGTAAAGGGTGGAGCCTTAGGTATTCACCAGGGCAGGGCAACCTACGTTGTTGCATTTTGGTGCTGTTGTGGGGGCGAGGTCAGAGAGGGAACAATGCCACTTGCTCAGCTCTCAGCTTTCAGTCACTTCTCCTGCTACCCACAAGCAAATTGGTTCCTTCTGGTGCTGATTCCTGGGTGGGTGGTTTTGTGTGCGTTCTAGGACCCTGTGGATCTCTCCAATGAACTCTCCAGTGAGGCTGGGAGTTTCTCTCACTGCCTCATCTGCCACAGGTTTTTACAGCCAGAGGTTTTGAGGCCTTATTTCCCAGCACTGGAACCCTGGGTTGCCTAGTCTATCTTGCTTTTTAGTTGTTCCTCCTGGTTTATCAGCACACAAGTATGGGACTGCCAGCAGCCACCTCACCTGCCTGGTCCTCTCTTCCCCAGCTGCCTGTCTCCACCCCTCCTACCGGTCTGGATAAATGTTTCTTCTTTAACTCCTTGGTTGTCAGACTTCCATACAGTTCAATTTTCTGGAAGTTCTGGTTCTTTTTGTTTTTAAATTTGTTGTTGTCGGACTTCCGGCCAAGATGGAGGCGTAGGCGGACACACTGTGCCTCCTCTCACAACCAAAATTAAGGACAACAAATATTTAGAAACAAGAAAACAACCAGAACTTATAGAAAATTGAACTGTACGGAAGTCCAACAACCATTCATCCAGACCGGTAAGAGGGGCGGAGTCGAGGCAGGAGAAAGTGGAGGTGCGGACCCAGGAACGCAAGCAGCAGCGGCTGGCAGTTCCCAGGTGCACAGGCGGAGGCTGGCAGTCCCCAGACCCACAGGCAGCAGCTAGCAGACCCCGGGCACAGGGGGGCAACTGTGCAGAACCAGTGAGGCCACACAGGGCGGCTGGCTGACCAGGTAGTCCCACATTCCCGCGCGCAGATGGTCCGGGCAGAGAGGAAGTGGCGGAGGGGACTGGGTCCAGGGGAGAGCGGAGTGGGCGCCATTGTTCCCTCTCAGACCCCGCCCCCACATACAGCGTCACAACCCAGCGACTGGGCTGCCCCACACTGGGGAGCGCCTAAGGCTCCACACCTCACTACGTAATAACCGGGACCAGATTAAAACCAAAACAAAACAAAACAAAACAACCCCACCAAAAATGGCTCAAACCGGAAAACAAATAAAAGCCCCAGAGCCAATTCCTCTAAGCAGTGAAGAGATAGCCAACCTATCAGATGCACAGTTCAAAGCACTGGTCATCAGAATGCTCACAGAATTGGTTGATTTTGCTCACAAATTAGATGAACAAATGCAGGCTACAATACGTGAAATGAAGGAAGATGCATGGGGAACTGATAGAGATGGAAGGAAAACTGGGACTCAAATCAATGGAGTGGACCAGAAGGAAGAAACTAACAACCAAACAGAAAACGAGGAAGAAACAAGAATTCAAAAAAATGAGGAGAGGCTTAGGAACCTCCAGGACATCGTTAAACGTCCCAACAGCCGAATTATAGGGGTCCCAGAAGGGGAAGAAGAAAAGCAACAAGTGGAAAATTTATTTGAACAAATAATAAAGGAGAACTTCCCCAATCTGGCAAAGGAAATAGACTACCAGGATGTCCAGGAAGCTCAGAGAGTCCCAAAGAAGTTGGACCCAAGGAGGAACACACCAAGGCACATCGTAATTACATTAGCCAAGATTAAAATGAAGCAGAGAATTCTAGAATCAGCAAGGGATAAGGGGACAGTCACCTACAAAGGAGTGAGTTCCCATCAGACTGTCAGCTGATTTCTCCAAAGAGACCTTCCAGGCAAGAAGGGGCTGGAAAGAAGTATTTGAAATCTTGAAAAGCAGGGACCTACATCCAAAATTGCTCTATCCAGCAAAGCTGTCATTTAGAATGGAAGGGCAGATAAAGTGCTTCTCAGATAAGGTCAAGTTCAAGGAGTTCATCATCACCAAGCCCTTATTATATGAAATGTTAAAGGGACTTATCTAAGAAAAAGAAGATAAAAATATGACAGTGAAAAGACAGCAAACTCACAGCTATTAAGAACCACACCTAAAACAAAAGCAAACCAAGCCAACAGCTAGAACAGGAACAGAACCACAGAAATGGAGATCACATGGAGGGTTAGCAACAGGGGTGTGGGAAGAGGAGAGAGGGGGAAAAGGTACAGAGAATGAGTAGCATAGATAGTGGGTAGAAAATAGACGGGGGAGGGCAAGAATAGTATGGGAAATGTAGAAGCTGAAGAACTTATGACACATGGACATGAACTAAAGCGGGGGATGTGGGTAGGAGAGGGTGTGCAGGGTGGAGGGGAATGATGGGGGAAATGGGACAACTGTAATAGCATAATCAATAAAATATATTTAAAAAAATAAAAATAAATTTGTTGTTGTCCTTCTTTTGGTTGTGCAAGGAGGCAAGGTGTATCTACCTATGCCTCCATCTTGGCCAGAAGCCCAGTTTCATGTTTCTTTATGTTATGGTGTCTGCAAACTGTTTTGTAATATTAGCATCTAATATTTAATCATTTATTAGTGGGTTTCTATTAAGCCCCACTGACTTAAGTATTTTAGTACATACAGATTTCCTTTTTCTTTTGGCCTAGTTCACTTTTAAATTCCTAGGTGAGGGGCAGGGTCAAAGGATATCAGTTGGTTCTTGCTAGGTGTTACTTAAGTGTGCTTCTTGAAGAATTATGTCAGTTTGTCTGGCCATTAGCCACGTATGCATGTATCTGTTTCCCAAAGCTTTGACCAGCCAGCGTTGGGTATTTAATTTTTACACAATTTAATAGCTGTTAATTGGGACCATATTATATATAGTCTTTAATTTGCATTTCCCTAATTACTAAGGAAGTTGAGTCTCTTAAAAATATATATGTTTAGTGTTTGCATTTCCTCTTAGGGACCCATTCAATTCAAATCAAGACATATTTTGAGTGCCCACCATGTGCCAAGTGCTGTGTGCTTCCCCCTCTGTGATGAGTGTCCTACCAACAATGACCATTTGGGGATAGGGTTGGGGAGCTGGAATAATATAGAAAATAAATGATGGAGTGTACTCAGTTGATAGAAGCACAATATTGGCAGGCAGAATGGGCAAAATCCAGTGGGTAGAAGACAATGTAGGCAGGGGTTGGTCCTATCTGAAACAGTAGGCTTTTGCAGGACAAGTGACTTCAAGCAGGGGCTGAACAATGGGTAAGATTTGTCCAGGTGAGGGAAAAAAATGTCTGGGGAGAGGGAATAATTTGGGGAGAGATAAAAGGGGTTGAAAAACCTAAAAATACAGTACCTGTTTTGTGGAATTGTGACTGTCCCAGTAGAGTGAAGATGAGGAATCCTGGGGCTAAGGGATGATGAACAATGCAGGGCTTACTTCAGGAACCTGATTTTTGTCCTGAAGGTTTTCTGTTGTTATTGTTCTCAAAGAGAAGTGACATGAGCCCTGACTGGTGTGGCTCAGTGGACTGGGCGGCGGCGTCCTGAAAACTGAAAGGTCACAGTTAGATTCCTAGTCAGGGCACATGTCTGGGTTGCAGGCCAGGTCCCCAGGTCGGGGTTGGGGCATACAAGATTGATGTTTCTCTCTCACATTGATGTTTCTCTCCCTCTCTTTCTCCCACCCTTCCCTTCTCTCTAAGAATAAATAAGTAAAATCTTTAAAAAAGACGAAGAAGAATGACATGAGCTAATGTATGTTTTAGAAAGACCTTTCTGGCAGCTAATGAGAGGTAGATCTGGGGACACTGGTGTTTATAAGATGAGCCTAACTGTGTTCTTAGCCATTTACCAAAGGTTAGAGAGATAGGACTAAAAATAAGCTTGTTATGTAGTGTGCACATTAACTCTTTATATGTCCTACTTAAAACTATATTCCCTGCCCTGGTTGGGTATCTCAGTTGGTTAGAGTGGCCCAATATGTCAAAGTTGCGGGTTCGATCCCTGGTCAGGGCACATACTAGAACTACCCAATAAATGCATAAATACATGGAACAGCAAATCAATATTTCTCTCACACACACAAATCAATAAATAAAAACTAAAAATGTATATCCCCATTTCATGGCTTTTTAAAAAATGTTTAAATTGAGGGAAAATATATGTAACATTTACTGTCATAAATGTTTCTAAGTGAACAATTCATTGGCATTAAGTAAACTCACATTGTTGTGAGACCATTCACCACATCATGGCTCTTCTTTTTAGTTAATTTAGTTGCATTTTATTAAAGAGAAGTTGAAATTTGTACAAATTCATTTTTTAAATTTTTATTTTAATTATTGTTCTTGTACAGTTTTCTGTCTTTTACTCCCACCCCAGCAAATTCATTTTTTTGTAATAATTACTATTGTTTGCTTAACACTTTACATTGTATAATGCTCTTTATTTTATTTTATTTTTAATTTTGTAATCCTCGCCCTAGGGCATGCTTATTGATTTTAGAGAGAGGGGAAGGAAGGTAAAAGAGAGAAAGAGAAACACCAATGTGAGAGAGAAACATTGATCAGATGCCGAACTTGCTACCTAAGTATATGCCCTGACAGGTAATCAAACCTTCAACCCTTCAGTTTATTGGATGAGGCTCCAACCAAATGAGCCACATTGGCCAGGGCTGTTCTTTAATACATATGATCTTCTTTGATCTTCATAAATGTGCCTCTGAGGTGGATATTATCCCCATTTTACAGATGAGAAAGCTGAGGCCAAGAGATAATCCTCTCTGTTATCTTGGAGAAACAAAGAGTATTACTCAGATTTATAGGCTGAGGATTTCATCCATTCAGTCACTCGTAAAGCAAATAGTACCGGAATACTTACTGTATGCCCAGTGTAAGGATGATGTTGAGCAAAATAGACATAATTGTTTGCATTTATGGAGCTCAAGGACTAGTGGGGGAAACAGGTATCAGTGAAGAAATTATAAAAGTAATGAAGTAATAATAAACTCTTATTGAAGAAAAAAATATCATGTATGAGAACAATATCTATATGACAGAGGCACCAGACCAAGCCTCACTATTAAACTTCACAAGAAATGACAATGTAGGATGTCTTCATTTGAGGGGAACCCAAGACTGAGTATACATATTCTATATACATTTGTAAACCTTCCAGAAATGATTCACCTTGACAGTTCTCTGTATCTAGCCCACAATATACCTTCTTTTTTAATTTTTAATTTTATTTTTTTTAAGATTTTATTTTTAGAGAGAAGGGAAAGGAGGGAGAAAGAGACCAAGAGAAACATCAATGTGTGGTTGCTTCCCGAGCACCCCCAGCTGGGGACCTGGCCCGCAACCCAGGCATGTGCTCTGACTGGGAATCAAACCAGGGACTTTTTGCTTTACAGGACCATGCCCAACTGAGCCACACCAGTCAGGGCCTCAATATACATTCATTGACGTTATTTGACTTGTATACTGACCTCAGCCTTGTGAGGCAGGCAGGCAAGTATAACTATCTACATTTTACTGAAATGACGGTGTCAGAGAGAGGTTAGGTAACTCACCTAAAATCACATAACAGTTAATGGTGGAGCTGGGATTTGAATCCATGTCTTGTAACACCTCAATGGTATTATTCTTTTAATGTTGATTCATCCATCAAACATGTGCTGATCACCTTCTGAGTGTCAAGGTATGTATGCAGCAATCAAGAGCCACTGAAGGCTTTTAAGCAGGGAAGTAGCATGATCCACTTTTAAAGAAATTGTATTTTCTTTTTTTAGAAAGGACTTTATTTATTTATTTTTAGAGAGGCAGGAAGGGAGGGAGAGAAACATCAATGTGTGGTTGCCTCTTGCGCACCCCCAACTGGAAACCTGGTGGGCAACCCAGGCATGTGCCCTGACCAAGAACTGAGATCCAATCCTTTGGTTCACAGGCCAGCACTCAGTCCACTGAGCCACACCAACCAGGTCAGAAAGTGGTGGTTTTAAAAGTATGGTCTGGCCCCTGGCCAGTGTGGCTCAGTTGGTTGGCATGTTATCCCATAGCTGAAAGCTTGTAGGTTCGATTTCCAGTCAGGGCACATACCGAGGTTGTGGTTCGATTCCTGGTCCCAGCACATACAATCTGGGAGTGTAAGGGAGGCAACCAATCAATGCTTCTCTTTCACATTGATGTTTCTCTTTCTTCCTTCTCTCTCTCTAAAAGAAGCAATGAAAAAATGTCCTCAGGTGAGGATAAAAAATAAAAACTAAATAAAAGTATGGTCTGGGACCAACTACTTGGTTAGAATCTCTGGGGTTAGGGCTCAGGAATCTCACGGTTAGTCAGGTGTGGGAATTCTTGTCTGGTTCTAATGCAATAAAGAGAGAGAAGCACTGTATTAGAGAAGGAGGTGATGCAACCAGTTAACACGATGAAGGTAGTGACTATAGTAACCAGGTGAGAGGTGATGAGATACAAAGGAATAAACTTGAGAGTCATTTAGATAGAATGGGCAGGACTTCCCACTTGACCCTTCCCTGGACAGTGGCTGAGGTTAAGGAAGTGGAGCTGGGATTCCCACCTGGGTCCTCTGGCTCCAGAGCCTCTAGGCTTTACTGCATATAGCTGTTTATAGCCACATCTTGATTGCAAATATTGTATATTTAGTTATCTTAGTACTTGTTTTGCAAATCTCCATCTTATTGAAAACTGCCATTGAGCCCTGGATGGTGTGGCTCAGTGGACTGAACACTGGCCTGAGAACCAAAGGGTTGCCTGTTGGATTCCCAGTCAGGGCAAGTGCCTGGGTTGCCAGCCAGGTTCCCATTGGGGGCGCACAAGAGGCAACCACATAGTGATGTTTCTCTCTCTTCCTTCCTTCTCCTCTCTAAAAATAAATAAATAAACTACTTTAAAAAAAAGAGAGAGAACTGCTGTGAAGGCTTATAGTTCTCCCGTACTTTCATAAAACCTAGGAGAGAAATAAGCAACAGACAAGAAAGGCCTTGCAAGTTTAAAAATGTTTATTTCTTTGGGGCTGAGTACACAGGCAAGGAAAAAGTAGGTTTGATTAGACAAGCACAGACTGAGGGAAAGAACAGAACACTGCTCCCCTTAGGAGCACCATAGGACGCCATCAGGAAACCTTAAGACAATAATCCCAGAAGCCCAGAAGGTGACCCCATTTTCTCCCCAGGGTTATTATTGGGTGTCAGGTTGGAGCAGTTCAGGAATTCAGGAAATTGTAAAGAAACCACAGCAGCCTCAACAACCACCTTCCCAAACATCAACACCAATAACCTCAACAATAAAGTTCATTAAAATCCATTTTCCTCCCACCCACAACCACAGACTTGAAGGAGGCAGATGGGACCATGGGAGCTCTTTGCTGCTACTTCCCCAGCATGATACATCCTCAATCCCGGCCTCGGTTTTCCAGGGTTTCAAGGAAGTGGCAGAGTTGGGAGCAGGGGTTGGGGGGGGTGGCATTAGGAGGACTTACATCTCTATTTCTGGGTCAGGGCACCAAGGGCTGAGGACACCTCCACTCTCTCCTCACTGCCAAGAAGGTCAGGATTAAAACAAACTGAAGCAAAGGTTGAGGTTGGCCGTTCCAGGAAAGGATTGGCATGTCCGGAAACCTGGAAAGGCCATACGGGTTAAGTCAAGCAAGTGAGAATGGAGCTGTTGGGGGAGAAAAAGATGGGAAAGGGCGTGGCGAGGGTCCAGGCCCCGCGCGCGTGCGCGCATGTGTGTTGTGTGTCCGTGTGTGTGTGTGTGTGTGTGTGTGTGTGTGTAAGGATGACCAATCAGAAAGCGAACTGCGGCGGGACAGAGGCGTGTCTTGGTCGAGATTGGATAACGGCCGGGCGCAGGGAGGTGGCCGCGCACAGCCTGGACCCGCGGCTTTGTAATTCCGCGTTATAAATCGCAGTCGCGGCTGCGGTGGAATGGGTCAGACTGCAGTGTATGTCCCTGAATCGTACGCTCCTCGGCTTGTTGCGGAGTTCCTTGGGTCCTGGGTCCATTCTGTCCCGTCCCAAGGTTCGCTACATCCTGGGTCCCCCAACCTTTCGCCCGGCTCGCCAAGCTCCTGACCTTAACGTCTGCAGAACGAAATAGGCGTAGTCATGAATGTTTCAGAGGAAGCAGAGGAGCTGCTCCAGCCCTACGACTTCGAGATGTTACAGGACATACGCCCCTTTTTGGAGGAGTACTGGTGAGACGGGGGAAGGGTCATGCCAGGGGCTTGATCCTGATCACTGCAGTTTGGTGGGTGGGTGGGGGGACACTGACTGCGATGATTTCCTTCCAAAGCAAAGGTGTGGGTCTCTCCTGTACTGGTTCCACATCCCGGTTCTCAGAGGTGCAGGTAGTGTGGGACCTCAAAGAAATTAGATCTTGAAGAAAGAAAGGGGTAGGGGGTGGGAAGAAAGAGAGAGAGAGGCAGAAATAAGAGGATGGAGTGAGGAATATGAGAGGAGACAGTAACCAAGGGTAAAGAGTTTAGTGAGAAACGGTCTCTAAGGGATGGAGTGGATGGACGGTCCTAGCCCCACCAGCCTATAGATCATTTTTCTTTGCATGTTGTGGCTTTGGCTGGCTGTGTGCTCCCACCACACACAGTGCTGGTGTCCAGGGACAGCCCACCCTTCACAATTATCTCGTTGTCTGGCAAGTGTTCCATCGTCCCTGCTGCGGAGAAGGAGGCAAAGTCAGGGAGTTCTTCAAGATTTCCCCAGGCTCTCTGGCTTTGCCCTAAGACTACTCAGAGGTGTTTGTGGGCTGTGTGCTGTGGCCAATTTGCCACGACCCAACTGGGTGGAGAAGCTATTGCCACATTCTTAGACCGAAGCCCTGGGTTGGTTCTAGGTACCGGCCAGCAGTTATCATCCACTTCCAGCCCCACTGAGAGAGCAATAATCACAAAATCCTTGGACACGACCCCTGCAATGTTGTGGGTACTTTCTATATTAACACTGTCAGGGGAGGAGTATTATTCCTTTTTACAAATAAGGAAACTGAGGCTCAGAGAACTAAGTAGTTTTTCCAATGTCACACAGCTAGTAAGTGGCGGGGCTCCAACCTAGAACACTTGCTTGGATAAGTGGGCATTTCACTAACCAGCACCCACCTATGAGCCCATCCCCTCTGCCTTCTGTCTGCCAGGGCAGTCTCATTCCCCATAGCTCTGATCTACCTCCTGCTCATCTTTGTGGGGCAGAACTACATGAAGGCACGGAAGGGCTTCGACCTACAGAGGCCTCTCATCCTTTGGTCCTTTTGCCTTTCGATCTTCAGGTAAGACACTCCTCACTTATCCGGTACACCCTAGACCCTTGCTCTATCTCTAAAAGCTTTCTAGAAATTTCAGTTGCATCAACTTCCCAAGTTGCCCCCCCAGCTCTCCCTATCCCATTCTCTCAGCTCTAGCTCCCCTCCCCAGCTTCCTCTCTCTTTCCTTAGCCTCCAGCCTGACAGTTTCTGTTCTCTCAGGAGTCCTCTTGTGCTCATGGAGTCTGCGTACTTCCGATAGATTTCTTCAGAGTCTAATACCCTTTCCCAAGACCTTTCAATAACTTCCCTAGCCCCTTCTTCCCATATTTTCTCCCCCATCACTTTCCTGCATCCTGCCACCCATCTCCTCATAGGCTTCTTCTACCCATCCTGAGAACTCTGTCCCCTAACTGAACTTTCGGTCCCACCCCCCAGCATTCCCTGGTTCTTTCCCAGCCCTCATCTCCTCTAGATTACTGATTGGATTTACGAGATTGGCACCAGGATCTCAGAAGTCATGACTCCTGGAAGAGTGGGAAAGTGGCAGGGCTTGGGACAGTGACCTGACCAGGCTGACGGGGCAGGGTGGACTGGTGTCTGGGAATGAACTTACACTCTTTTCCTCTGTCCCATTTCAGTATCCTGGGGGCAGTGAGGATGTGGGGCTACATGAGGGCCTTGGTACTTAGGGATAGCCTAAAGCAAACTGTGTGCTTCATCAACTTCCTCGAAGATTCCGTAGTCAAATTCTGGGCCTGCCTCTTTGTTCTCAGCAAGGTCATTGAACTTGGTGAGTGGCAAGACTTTGTCTCTCTGGCACCCAGTCAACTGCATCCTTCCTCAGGGTCCCCCTCACCCATCACATGGAGAGTCCCTTCCCCAGCCATGGGTCCTAACAACATCTCTCACCCAGGCCCCTCTTCAGATTCTCTGCCAAAAAGACACCTCTCCCAACCCTGAAAATTCCCTCTGTGCTCCCATATTCAGTGTGGAGGGTGGTCTTGACACTGGGTGGTATGCCAGCTCTGACTCTTCATCTCCCAGGAGACACAGCCTTCATCATCCTTCGTAAGCGGCCGCTCATCTTTGTGCACTGGTTCCACCACAGCACGGTGCTAGTGTTCTCGAGCTTTGGATACAAGAACAAGGTGGCCGCAGGAGGCTGGTTCATGACCATGAACTATGGCGTGCATTCCTTCATGTACACCTACTACACTCTGAAGGCTGCCAAAGTGAAGTCCCCCATGTGGTTACCCAGGCTCATCACCAGCATGCAGATCCTGCAGATGCTTATGGGGACCATTGTCGTCATCCTGGCTTACACCTGGAGACAGGAAGATGGATGCCACACTACAATGGAACAATTCTTCTGGTCCATCGTCCTGTACATGGCCTATTTCATCCTCTTTGCTCACTTCTTCTACCAAACCTACATAATGCCCAAGGTTAAAGGCAAGACCAAGAGCGAGTAAAAGTTTGGAGAAAAAGAAGCTCCAGGGTCTCTCTTCCCCAGGGCACTGAGGGGCACAGTTTAGGTCTGGGATAATGATTAGGTTGTATCCCCCAAGGTGGCAGGAAGTTATGGCAGATAGGAAACAAACACTAGGAAGGGGGTGTGATCTAGCACTTTGATGTTTCTGTTTTTGATGTGAGGGCCAAGCAGGCCTGGGGATCAGGCTGGGACTGAGAAGGATCTCCAGAGCTGAGTTATTTATATTTCTATACAGAAAGCTTCCTCTTCTTGCACTATTTTTAAATTAAATATTTTAGCAAGATTTCTGGGTTTTGAGAATTTAGGGGAAGAAGGGGTCTGCTATGACAGGAGATAGCTGCTGGCAGCGGGATAATAAGTAGGTGGGAAGTCTAAGAGGATGTGGGCAAGGATGGGAGGCACACACACAGACAATAAGAATCCTAGGCCTGGTAGGCACTTAATAAATGTCTGTTACAGACCAGAATTTTATTGCTGTTAGAGGCTCAAGCCCCTCATTGGAACAGTGAGAAATAGGTACAGAAAGGCAGAGTAACTTATCTAAGGTCATAAGCTTCCTAAGTTGCAGAAGTGACACCTGTTAGTAAGTGTTCCAGGAAAGATCTTCCAGTTATCCTCCGTGAGATCACAAGGTGGCGCCGCAGCACCAGCTTTGGCCAACGCCGGCCCTGTAGCTAGTCCCCAGCCCGTCCACACAAACATGCAAACACGCGTGCGCCCCTCTGCTCTAGGTATCCTCGGACTTCCCCATCCCGGTGTTAGCGGCTGAGGGGCACTGAAGCCCTAGAAGTTGGACCTTTCCTGTAGAAGAAGGTGTCTTTCCTGTACACCAAATTCTTCTTCAAATGTGCGGGAGGATGAGGGGAGAGGGCTCAACCGCAACTCTGAAACATCAGGCCTTTGACAGTCCGCGCACATTTATTTCATTTATCTTTGAAAATGATAAATGGGAGAGGAGGAGTCTGGAGAAGTCGGGGTGGGCCAAGGATGAATTGGCCCCTGGGGAACTGGTCCCTGTTCCTGGCCTTAGTCCCAGGGGCACTAAGTCCCTGGACCGTGTGGAGGGCCCAGTGCACCCCTCTGAGCTGGGAGACGAAAGGCTCTCTCCCGAGCTGGCGCCTCCCTCCCCCCAGCTGCCCCAGCGTCCCTCTCGGACCCGGGGTGGGATCAAGCCAGTCAAGACGACCCCAGTCCAGGCAGGCTGTGAATGATCGACCTCGCCCTCGGGGATGACCGAAAGGCCGGGCCACTCATACGGGCCTTTCCACAGCATACTGACACGGACTGAGGTTGGCTGCCGGGGGCGGCCCGGGTACTGTGGGGTAGCTAAAAGAGGCGTGCTGTTTGGCCTTGAGCCTCAAGCTGGCCAGACTCGAGTTACACGGGTCCCGATATACGTAGGGAGAGGAAGCGGCTGCTGCAGCAGCTGCGGCGGCCGAGGCGTAAGGGCAGGACACTGCCCCAGAGGACACTGCGGCCGGTGCCAGCCCAGGGGCCCCCCCGCCCAGGCCCTGCAGTGCCCCAGGCCCCGGCACGGTGCCTGGGGCGGCCGCGGCCGCCGGCACCATGGAGGCAGCGATGGAGCTGGGTGGCGAAAAGACGGGCTGCGAAGCCAAAGGCCCCACGTTGACTGAGTTGAAGGCAAAGGGGAAGGTCTTGGCGGCGAGCGGTGGGCCGAGCGCCTTGGGTGGCCAGTTGCCGTAAGAGTAGCCGGGGTACACCTCTTCATAGGGCGGCACCAACCCCCCGAGAGGCGCCGCAAAGCCGCCTTTGCACAGCTCCGCCTGCTGGCTGCGCTCGCGCTTCCGCCACTTGGCGCGCCGGTTCTTGAACCACACCTGCAGGCGCGGGAGAAAAGGCTGTCAGGGCTGGAAGCCCAGCGGGGTCCCGGACTGGGTCAGTGCGGCTGGTGGTTGGGCCACCCTGATCGGGGTTCAAGCCAGGCCGTAATGAGGATACAAGATAAGGTGGCTGGAGATGGGAATGCGGGTCGCGAGGAGCACACGGAGCCAGAGAGCTGAGAACAGAGGCAGTGGGCGACGTGAGGGGCTTGCAGTAGGATGGGGTCAAAGAGGGGAGACAAAGAGAATAAGCGATAGTCTCAGGGGATGAGAAGCGTGAGGTCTGGAGCAATAGGGTAGAGTGAGATTGAAAGTTGGTGGAAAGCAAGTCGTGTGGGGCAGCAGTCCGGGGCCTTGGGACGTGTCGGGTCCCAGAGGATGCGACAGGCAGGGCAGAAACACAGGCTGCAGATTCTAAGTCAGTCGCTAAGCGGCCCAAGAGAGAATGGCCCGGGCGGAGTGAGGGCTGCGGATCTGGGAGTGCGTACCCGTACGCGTGCCTCGGTGAGGTTGGTCCACACGGCGATCTCTTCCCGCGTGCTCATGTCGGGGTAGCGGTTCCTCTGGAAGGTAGCCTCCAGCTCTTGCAGCTGCTGGCTGGTGAAGTGCGTGCGCTGCCGCCGCTGCTTCTTCTTCAGTGAGCCATCTTCGGGGGAGCCGCCCGGCAGCGAAGCTGAGGCCTTCTCCGAGTCTGGGGCCGGGTGGGGGCAAGTCACAGGGATTCCCAGGCTGGGATACCTTCTTCGGCGGCCCCTCACTCCCACCCGGGCTCTAACCCCATTAGGGATTGAATTTTTAATCTCCCCTACTCCCAGAAGGGGGCGCGCTCACCACTTTGTTCTTGGCCCTTGCAACCGTGTTCTGGGAGTGGGGGGTGGGGAGTACCGGCATCCGACAGCGACAGGGCCGGGCTCCGGGCCCCCGCCTCACTGAGTAGGCCGAACTCCATGGAGAGAAGACTCTGGAGGGAAGAGAAGACACAGACCAGGTCCCTGGGGATAAAATCTCCGGGTTATCCGGTTCCCAGAAGTGTTTCCCCATGGGTTCGTTATCCCCTTCCTCAGCCACCATCGTAAAGCTACCCCTGAGTGGGGTGCCCTAGGATAGAATGGGGAAACAGCAGCCTAAGGGGGAAAAGGTGTATACGCACAGGTTTTATGCACAGATATACACACTACACTTTTTTGTTGTTGTTCACTGCTGGGCACCTAGAACTGTGCCTGTGCACAGTTGGTGCTCAAGATATTTATTGAATTAGTGAAAAATCACACCATTGCATGCCATATGCTATACACCATATCCTCGAAAACTTCAGTTCCCTCTCACATGAATGCCCAATAGCCCCACCACTTATATATGTCCCTTAGCCAGTCATGCCTGAGATGCAGCCAGAACCTCTCCATTGAGGCAGATTTGATTTTGAACCAGGCCTCATATTTCTCCCATTAGGATAATCACTGCTGTCAATTACGAGTACTGACTGTATGCCTTTATCTCATTATCTGTCCCCTCACAAGAGTGCCCCAATATTAAAAGTATGATCACCTTTTTCAGGTGAGGAAACTGAGACCTGAAGTAATGATTAAGGGTCACAAGCTTGTAAGTAGTGGAACTGGGATGTGAACCAGGTCTGAGAGACTCCGAATCTAATACTTGTTTCACCGTTTGCTCTTTCAAATTGTGTTCTTTGGGGCCCTACCCAGAAACCCCTCAGGCACTGGAACTCAGGACAAGCCTCAGGGATGGGACACCAGTCTGGCTGTGCTTTGGTCTGTTTCAGCCAGCGCAGCCCTGCTTTTGTCTGTTTTTGTTGTTTCATTTTAATGCTTTCTGGAGAGATTTCATTTGAAGAAAGGATTCCAGAATCAAAAATAAGTTAAGCCCAGGCAGGTGTGGCTCAGTGGATAGAGCACCAGCCTTCAAACCACACACACACACACACACACACACACACACACACACACACACACAAGGTCGTCAGACCCATTTCCAGTCCCGCACATGCATGGGGTTCAGCCCGGCCCCAAGTTGGCTCAGTGCCAGAGGCAACCAATTGATGTTCCTTTCCCACATCGATGTTTCTCTCCCTGGCTTTCTCCCTCCCTTCCCGCTCTCTAAAAATAAATAAATAAATAAAGTCTTTTTTTTTTTTAAAGTTGAAAATCACTACACATTCTGGCTCTGTCTGCTTTGTGCCTGCCCAGATACATTTCCTACCAGTCATTGCTCCACTCTCATGCACAGGCCCTACCAGGCCCACCCCAGGCAGTTGATGGGAGCTTCTAAATCCACCTTGCTACACTTACTGCCTATTCCAAACCTTGCCTGTCCTTGCCCAGGAGCCTGCTTGGGTTCTTCAAGTCTCCCCTGCAGGTTTGTCTTTCCTGCTGGCTCTCCCAGGCCCCCGCTGGTAGGAGGAAGGAAAAGGGGCACTAGTGGGACTCAGGAACTCTGGATGCTTCTAGGTCAGAGCAGAACCAGAGGAGGCTAGGGACAGAGGAACAGTGGTGAAGAGCTGGGTGAGAGGGGTCCATCTGCCTCCCCATTAACGAGGATTTAATACAGGCTATGAAAGGTGGCATTAATGCTGTAGATTAGCCTAAACAGAGATGTGTGTCACTTGGCTGTTCTGAATTTATTAGGAGCTTTTCTCAGGGAGGCACAGATGGGCAGTGGCCTATATGTGCACATGGTAATGCCCCCTTCAACCAGCTCAGAGGTGACAGCTGCCCCAGACCCCCACCTCTCAAGTAAGGTTGGGGTGGGACAGAGGTCAAGGTAGGAGTTGAGAGATAATCCTTGCTCTTTCCACAGGCAGAGGGGACTAGACCTTGGACCTTTTCCTAAGGTTAAAGAGGCAGGGTTGAAAGGAACCTGGAAAGGAAGGAGAGAAGTCAGGACAGGGGTGGGGTGCTCAGCTTACCTCTCCCCTTTCAGGTCTGAGGTCAGGAGTCAGAGGCTTGGGGCTGGCTCAACAATGCTCTGGTGGAAGGGAGATGCCCTTGGGAGGGACCTGTGGCAGCCTTCACTAGTAGCTCTTCCCAAATAGCTGGGAAGGCTTAGAACTGAGAGCTGGGAAAAGGGGTGCTCTGACGTATCCTCTTACTTCATACCCAAAAAGGTGAAGAAGGTAAAGGGTGTCGAATGCATGGTGCCAGAGAAGACTAGGCTTTGGGTGGTGAGCACACAATAGAGCATAGAGAGATATTATTAAAGCTGCACACCTGAAATTCACCTGTGATTAACCAGTGTTACCCCCAATACATGAAATAAAAAATAAAGTAAAATCTTTTTAAAAAAGATGCCCTCAAAATGCGAATTGTGCCCCTGACTTCTCCAGAGGCCACAGGAGCAACACAGATGGGGAAAGAGAGACAGTTGGGTTTGCCTGTAGGGAAAGCGAAACCCCGCCTTTGCCATTTATCCTTCCTGTCTGCTTTCGCTGCAGGCTTCTAATTTTCCAAACTCCCCTTCCCCCAGCATTCCATACCTGTGTCTTGGTTTCACCCTTTATTTCAGCAGAGGGAGGCAGGGTGAAGAGAGATAAGGGCCAGAGTAAAAGATGAAGCTGAGAAAGCAGAGTTCAGGCTGCGTGTTCCCAGAGACAGACAGACACACATGCAGACACACACGGGCCCCCACTCAGACAAAATAAGCACTTGGACTCAGAGCTAGAGGCATACAAACACATACTCTCCCACACATGCGCTCCCACATTCAAGCAGACAGACACACACTGTCACACAGTCTTCTCTCTCTGTGACAGGGACAGCTGCCTTGGCTGTTTTGGAGCTAGCCATTACCCTCCCCCCTCCCCTTCCTGGCCCCTCGGAACCTCAGCTCTCAGTCCCAGGAACTAAGGACTCTGTGAGTAGGAGGAGGCCAAAGGAGCCGACAGAGTGGTTTGCAGCCAGTGGCTTCTGGGGAGAGTCTGCTCAGCTGAGTGGGGAGATGGCAGGAGAATGCTGGAGAAAGAGTATGAGGTGGAGTGGAGGGCAAAAGTCACTAAGGCCCCCTTTAGAAAAGTGATCTGGAATAGCCCACAGAAATTAGGTTTAGAGTCAAAAGATCTTGATTCATGTCCTGGCCCCCCAACTTACTAGCTATGTGTTCTTAGCAAATTACTTTTCCTCTCTGAACATATGTTTTTCATCTTTAGAAGGGAGATCATAATCCTTTACCTATCTACCTACAGCGTTATTATAAGGTTAAAACAAAACATAATGTGTAAAGTGGGTAAGGGTACAACTCTATCCAAGTATATATTTTTCTCATTCATTGAAGATATGTTTATTTGGCATCTTCTATAAGCTGGGCATTGAGTAAGTCACCAAGGATAGAGTAGTAAGTACGATTGCATCCTCATCTCTGCTCTTGCTTGAGTGGTTCACCTCCCTAGACCCTGTATCTCCCCATGAAGAATTTCTCTGGTGAATAAAAAAGTGAGTATGCCACATTTTAAAGAGGGATGCAGCCCTGGCTGGTGTGGCTCAGTGGATCGAACGCTGGCCTGGGAACCAAAGGGTCGCCAGTTTGATTCCCAGTCAGGGCACATGCCTGGGTTGCCTGCTAGGTCCCCAGTAGGGGTGGCGTGAGAGGCAACCACACATGGATGTTTCTCTTCCTCTCTTTCCCCCTCCTTTCCCCTCTCTCTAAAAATAAATAAGAATTTTTTTTAAAAAGAGAAATAAACCTTTAAAAAAAGAGGGATGCAAACATAGGTTGTGAGCACTCTGTGCTGAATGTAAAGGAGAGCTCTGTCAATCAGATAACAGCAAAATGTGTAGAGTAAGGCAAGCTGGGAGCCATTTGGGGAACCAAGGACTGGTAAAGGGAAGAATGAAGCCTCAGTCTCCTGACTGGGTTAGTAATAGCAGATGGAGGGGATGAGGCTGAGAAGGGCCCCAACTGTGAAACTGAAAAGAACGCTAGAGCCAGGCAGATGATAGGAAGACAGAGGGTGGGGGCATAGGCCTCTAAAAGACTTGTGCCCTGATGGGCTGGTCAGGCAGAGGCTGGGGGCGCCAAGTGGTTGTCTGAGCTGGAGACAGGCTGGCTGAGGATTAAGCTCCCCCAAACTGCTGGAGGTCAGGAAGCTGGGAAGTTGGGACTGAGGCCAGGGACTTCACCTCACTCAGTGGACAGGGACAAGCAGTAAGTCTAGGAGCCAAAGGTTTGGTTGATGCTGGTAGGAACTACCAGGCAGGATCAAAGAAAGCCAAGAGATAACCGTGGTGCTTTGAGAGGGGCTGCCTGTCCCACATCCAGACTTTCTGATACACCCTGCAGGGGATGCATGATTGAGAACACGGCCCCCTGCCCTGCCCCAGTAGTGTCAGGGTGGCAATTCTAGCCCTAAGGAGAAGGGAGGGCCTATAGGTGTGCTCCGCTTCAGAAGTATAAGTTAGAACTATAGGAAGCCGTTATAAACTGCAGCAAAACAAAATATCCAAGATGTATGAAGGTAGTGGGCAGAGACTACTGCAGGCCAGAGAGGCCACAGTGGGGAGGCCATGGTTGCTCCGAGGGACACAAGTTCATGGCAAGAGGGCAACTGCCATGTGTACCCACTTTTGTTCCGAAGCCAAAGCAGTAAACCAGGGCCACAGCCAGAAAGCCCCAAAGAAGTTGCAATAGTAATGCCTACGGCAGGAAGCACACATTGGGACCGAAGTACTTTCTCTGCAGGGACAAGATAAAGAGGAAGGTAAGAGGGGATGGAGTTGTGATGCTGTGGCTCAGCAAGCAGCAAGTGGTGAACAGGTGTAAACCGGGGCCCTAAACCATTATATAACCCTGAAACTGAAGCGAGGACCTGAAGTGCATGCACACGGCCTCACGTGCCTTACTGATGCTGAGCACCCAAACTGTCTGGTCCACTGAACTGCAGTGACAAATGGGAACAAATGAAGACAGCTGTAGACAAGGCTTGCAACCCCAAGAGGAAACCCTGAGACTCAGGTGGAGGCAGCAATAATTTTAAAAATATATTTATTGCCCTGACTGGTGTGGTTCAGTGGATTGGGTGCTGGCCTGTGAACCCAAAGGTCATCTGTTCAATTCCCAGTCAGGGCACATGACTGGGTTGCCAGTCAGGTCAGGTTCCCAGTTCGGAGTGTGTGAGAGGCAACTGTATCTCCCACACATTGATATTTCTCTCCTTCTGTTTCTCCCTCCCTTCCCCTCTTTCTAAAAGGTAAATAAATAAAATCTTTAAAGAAAAAGAAGGTTTAAAAATATGTTTATTGAGCTCTGGCTGGTGTAGCTCAGTGGATTGAGCGAGGGCCTGTGAACCAGAGGATCGCGGTTCGATTCCCAGTCAGGGCACATGCCTGGGTTGCAGGCCAGTTCCCAGCAGGGGACACACGAGAGGCAACCGTACATTGATATTTCTCTCCCTCTCCCTCTCTCCTACCCTTCCCCTCTAAAGATAAATAAATAAAAATCTTAAAAAAAAAACAAGGAAAAAAATATGTTTATTGATTTTAGAGAGAGTAAGGGAGAGAAACATCGATGTGAGAGAGAATCATTGTTTGGTTGTCTCCCATACATACCCTGACTGGGATCAAACCCACAACCTAGGTATATGTCCTGACTGGGAATCGAATCCCCAACATTTCAGAATGATGCTCCAACCAACTGAGCCACACTGGCCAGGGTGGAGGCAGCAATAATTTGATGCACTTAATTCATTAAGGGGTAAATTAGGGATCAGAATAATGAACATCCACTTCCCTCTCTTCCTTTCTTCTTTCCTTTAGTCAGTGTTAAATTCTAAGACAGATCCCCAATATTGGTAAGGTACAGACCCTAACTGCTAGGAGCCTGCAGTCTGGGGAGGGAAACAGATGATGGGCTTCATGGGCCTGGTTCTCAGATTATGGAAGACAGAGAAATGGAAGCCCATGTAAGGGTATGTTTTGGGGCTTAGAGATTGTAGCACATAGTTGAGCTAGGAATTCTGGAGAAAGAGAAGGAGCAGAGGCTTCTGAATAATAGAGCAGGGTTGGAAATGAGAAGGCAGGTTCAGAGGGCAACAGGGAGCCTAGCTTGGCCAGAGTCTCAGTGTGGGCAATGCAAAATCATCAGAGAAAAATGGGTCAGGCAGGGGGAGTCTCCGATGAGGGGCAAAGGGTAGTGGTTCAGGTTTGATAGATTCTAGGCTAGAGCATCTCCAGCTTTTCTATAAAAACAAAAAAACAAACCCACTAAGACAAGTGAGAGAGACTATCACCCTGGGAAACTAGGGGCCCAACCCAAAACAGCTGCCACCAGTATGAAATTTCTTTGAGATCTCCAGCCTTATGTTAAGAATTGAAGTGAATTTTGCATTATATTCCATATTTAAAGTTATTATGTTTATTTAAATATATAATTAAAGTTTTTCTCTTCAAATCTCCAAGTGACATCATCACACCAGGAAGATAAATGGGCCATGTTTAGCCCGCAGCATCATGCTCCTCCCTCTCCCGCACTGCGCTCCTCCACCCCAGCCCCGTAAAGAGAAGCGTTTCTCCAAGTAGTGGGAGTCACTGGAGGCTTATAGGCAGGAGAGTGATATAAAAGCAGCATCTTTGGGACCTTTCTTTGTCATCGGTGAGCAGAATAGTTTGGACAGGGAAGAGACAGGAAAGGGACTCTGCAAAATTCACTCTTTTCCCACCACCTATCTTTTCCTTTCTCTCCCCATCACTCTGATCATGGGTCCCTGTTGGTCTCCATGAGCTAGTCACTCTAAACCCCAAAGCTCAGGACCTAATGGATCTTTCAGGTTAGCTGCCATCTTCCTTCCCCACACTCTAGGAAGCACCATTTAGAGTGAATGGAGAAAAGATTTAGGTGGCTCCTTCCTTCTCTCATGCCCATCCCAGCTCAGCTTGTCTGCCTCCCCTGCCCTCCCTTCCTGGACTGGGTCTCGGGGCCCATATCCACATCCATGAGCAGCAGGCAGGCAGGCAGAAAACAGGTGAGCGTATTTGGCCTGGCAGAGGGTTTCAGCCTTTGAGGAACTCCCTTCAACTCTACTCAGAGAGGGGCAGGGGTAATGGCTGACATCTGAAGCCTAAGGTAGGGTGGGTGTTCCATCCATCACTGAGAATCTTTCTGTGGCTGGATCAGGGATGCTATCTGGCCGAGCAAAGACTTGAGACACCACCCTTTCAAGCAAAGATTCTACAGTTTGGGCATAGCAATGGCAATAATGCTTCTTGTTTCTGTGGTGCTTTTCCATTTGCAAAGGGCTTTCATATATATGATTTCATTTAATTCTAACAACCACGGTGAGTGGCAGGAATGACCATCCCCATTTCAGCCCTAAGAAGATGAGTTTGTCTAAGCTTACACATATTGAAGAGATTGAAGACTAGGGACTGAGCTCTTCTTCCACTTCTTGCCCATTCCACTCCAGCAGCCATTTATGGCTCTGACACGTACTGATCCTCCCAAGCCCCGAAGGATTCCATTTCTATTTCCTGCCTCTACCACCTCGCTGAAAATGAGCTCTGGAAGTTGGATGTCCACTGTGTGCCAAGGAACATTTTCCTATTCATCCCATACTTGTGTCATTCCAGTTCTAAGAGGCCCCCTTCATCTCCAGTTTCAGGATTTGGGGAGCAAACAAGTCTTCTGCTTATCTATGCCTTTTATTATTTTGTGAATTTCCCCCCTATTTCACTTTCCAGAGGCCTACACTTTGAAGTTTGCTCTCTCCAGCAGCCCCTGGCTTCCCCTCCTGCCAACTATTCTCTGACCCTTTTCTAGGCCCATTCTCCTTTAGAGCCAGTGACTCAGACATGCACTCAGCTACATAGTTTTATGCAAGGAAGGGAGAAGGTTTTGCCTTTTGTTTCCAATCATCTTCATTATAATGCTGTTGCTTTTTGGCCTTTTTGATAAAAGCAGAACTTTGGGCTAAGGTCCTCAGGGAACCATCTGCAATGCCTTCCCTATTCCTTTTCTGATTCTGAGCCTTTCATTTCACCCATATATTGTGATTTGCAAAGGTAATGGGAGCACAAGCCCCTGAAGAGGGTATCAGAATGTGGTGGGATATTGGGATTTGACTCCACATTTATCAAAAAGGAGAAAGGAACAAAAAAGGTTGAGTAACAATGTTCCAGCTGGTAATAAACAAACTTTGAAATTGAGGAATGGAGGTGGGAATGAGGGGAATATATATTCTATGCCACTCATGGGTGGGAGATTGAGAAAGGTTGAGACTCACTGGTTTAGATTATTTACTCATTGCTAAACACATCACCTTGCACCTGTCCCCATGAAAATTCAGTCCCCAGGCCGACTGTTTCGCTCACTAACATAGACTGGGGGAGTTCTTTCTGCTCTGTTCCCTTCAGCGTTACTGAGGGCTGGCTGGTTAAAGGGTTGGGGTCAGGTTAGGTGGTAATTGTAGGGGTCCAGAGGAATCAGCACCCTCCACCAAGCTACAAGGAAAGCATGCAGGGCAATTGGGTAGGGCTGAGACCTCCTTCCCAGCCAGAGTTCAGGGCCCACAAGGTTTCATGTTGGATCCAAGTGTTTGGATCCCATGCCTCCCCCTTTCTACCTCTTCTCAGCCACCAGAGTGTTTTTCAGATTGGTGGGGCTGAGGGAGCAAAAAGGGAAACAAGACCACAGGGCTCGCTTTGCTAAAGGGCTGCAGTTTTCTCTTCATGCTTGAGCTCCTGCTCTCTGCAGAGAAGGCACCTTTTGCCCACTGACACCCAGGCAAGAAGTCTGCAGGTATCTGATCAGCTGTATTGGACTTAGGGGTTGCCTCTGAGTTTATGAGGGAACTGAGGTTGACAGGGGCTTGTGCTGGTGCCTCCTTGCCCTCGCATCGCCCTTTGTGGTTTATTCCTTCTTTTTCTGGTCTTATTTCCACTAGCAATCCCATCATCGGCTTTGTTTCTTTACATTTGGATTCTGGAAATCCAGTTGATACTTGGATCTGGTTTGGGTTAGAGAGGAAATCTCCCCTGCTACTACTCCACCCCAAGGCCAGGCTGCAATCTTTCTGTCACTGCGTGCCCCTGAGCCTCACAGACCCCAGGTACAGAAATAAGTTTGCGAAGTGGGATTTGAGGCAACCCACTACAGTGAACCCCACTGTACACGCAGCAGCTGGGCAGGCGCTGACGCGTAAATGGACATGCCACTCGGCCAGGGACATTCTGTCCACCGCTGCCCGAAACAGCACCTGCTCCACAGAGACCCACCTCTCGGCCTGGACATTCTGTCGGCTCCCAGCCCCGTGCGCTGCGGACATTCCGTCCGATTTTGTAGCGGTCCCCGGCCGGGACCCATGAGAGCCCTGACACCCCCAAGTCCGAAACGCCAGATCCGCTGACTGGTGACTCGGGTTGTCCAGCCACTTCCTTGCCACCCAGACAGTGGCCATCTGACCCGGTCGCGGCCAGCCTCTCACTACAAGGCTTTTATTGCAACTGCGAAGCAGCTGAGAAGAGAAACGTGTGCGACTAGACACATGCTTGCTCCTGGTCCCTTGAGTCTGAGCCCCAGCCCAGGGGAGTCGGGCGCCGACAACTGCCCTCATACTGGGCAGCCGCCGCCAGCTCCCCCCACTGGTCAGGGCCTCAGTAACCCGGTTAGCTCCCTGGCTGCCTGCCCCTAGAGCCCTCGGACCCCAGGGTGCTTTCTGGTAATGGTTTCCCGGCTCTTTACTCCCTGCTTCGCAGAGCCCCTGTCCTGGCTTCTTGTCCCCGGTTTCCCTCTGGCTCCTCTGAGTCTCCCTTTTTCTGTAGCCCTACTTCTGACGCTGAATTTCCCTCTCCCTAAGTCCTGGCCCTGGGTCTGCAAACCGCACTCTCAGGCTCTACTCGTCCCCCTGGTACCGTTCCCTAGTTTAGCGGACCCAAGTCCCGTTTTAGGGATCCTGAAGACCAGCCATGGCCCCTTGAGCTCCTGTCCCCCTCAGGGTCAAGCACTCACAGTGAGTCCAGCAGCAAGCAGACTCCCGACAGCGGCGGCTGCGGCGGCGGCGGCGGCCGCAGTCTGGAGGGCAAGCAGGGGCCAGCGGCCGGGCACCCGGCCGGAGTGGGGGCCGCCCCCCTGCGCCCAGGCCGCCGCTCCGCTAGGACGCTCCCGGACTAGCTGAGGGAGAGAGTGAGCCTCGCCGCGAACTGCCACCCGTCGCCTGCGCCCATTCACTTTATGGCAAGCCCAGGGCGCCCCCAGCCCGCAGCGGCGAGCCTAGCCCGTAGGGCCCCGCCCCCTTCCAGCTGCGCTTCCCAGGCTCCACCCTTTCCAGCTGTGAATCTTCAGGTACCGCCTTCGGGGGTGGGGTCCGGCTAGCGCAGTGCCAAGAACCCCGCCCCCTGACCAATCAGAGGGTCTTCTCAGTAACTGGGACACGCCCCTCCCCACGTGGCTGAAACCGCGCTCCAGCAAAAGTGCTTTGGCAGAGCCAAACAGGAGAACGTAGGGTGGATTGTGTAGCCCCACCGAGCGCGGGCCCTCCAGCGGGCCTGGCCACCACCCCGAGAGAAGTGGAGTGGCGCCGGGGATAGGGCTGCGGGGGTGCCAGGTGGGAGGGCGCACGGGCCGAGAAAGGCCGGTGGTTTTCAGAGCTCAGACTTCGTTGACTTTCAAGTTCTGGCGATATTCTCCACTTGTTGCTGTCTGTCTCTCTGCCCTTTTGTGTCTGCTCCAATCCTCTCATGGCTCGGCTTTCCTCTTTTTTCTCCTCTACCGCGTTGCTCCAGTTTTTCGTCCCTCTCCTCCCTCCTCTGCCACTTTGAAAGACTAGTGTCTCTTTCTTTTAGCTCCTCTTTCCCCTCACATCTTTCTCTCCTTTCTCTTCTTGGCTATCTCCCGCCCTCTTCCCGCTTTTTCTCTCCTCTAAGGAAGGTGGCTTTGTGGAGGAAGCAGAGTTTGGAATGAAACAAACCAAAGCATCATTCTAACCCTGCCACCAAGCACACCATCACTGGGTGACCTTGGAGAAATGACTATCACCCCTTTGCCTCCACGAATCCTCAAAAGTTAAAGGAGGCTCTCACTGAATCTCAGAGCTTGGACTAGGCACTCTTCAGAGGCCTGGGCAGTTTACCCGTGAGTCTGCACTTTTGGCTTGCCCAGGCTATGCTCTTCCAGCCTTAACAGGGCTAGCTTCTCCTTGGTGATACCAGGTTCAGTTCTGTGAGCAAGGTGTGGCCTTGGTGCTTGGTAGTTAGAAAGTTGCAAGGAATAGGACAGATGTCCCAAGGAACATGTGGAGTCAGGTTGGGTTGTTTGAGTGCCCCTGAGGGCCCTAAGCCCTGTCACACAACATGCTCCTAAGATAAATCTGACCAGTCATGTCTCTGCTTAAAACACTTCAGTGGGCCCTGGCTGGCGTAGCTCAGTGGAGTGAGTGTAGGCTTCGAACCAAAGGGTTGCAGGTTCAATTCCCAGTCAGGGAACGTGCCTGGGTTGCAGGCCAGGTCCCCAGTGGGGGCCACATGAGAGGCAACCACACATTGATGTTTCTCTCTCTCTTTCTCCTTCCCTTCCCCTCTCTAAAAATAAATAAATAATATCAAAGCAAAACAAAACTCTTCAATGGCTCCTGAGCCCTCAGGATAAAGGTCAAGCTCCCTTGTCTGGCATACAGGACTTTCAGGATGTGACTGTCTTAATCTTCAATCTCCTAGTAGATTCTTGCACACCTCTGGCCTTCCTTCTGACAGTAACATATTGTCAGCTAGTCTTTATCTTGTCAATTCCTAATCATCCTCTTGAGCTCCACGCAGGCCTCACTTTCTCTGGGAAGCTGTTCCTGAACTCCCAAGTTAGCCAGGTGGTTAGCCTCTTGCTCCCACAACTCTCCTATACATTACCTTCTATACCGAAGTGACCAGCTTATATGTTGTCCCCTATGATGCTAAGATTTAGGAGGGCAAGTACCACGTCTCCCCCCATGTTTCTAATAATGTAGGAACTCTATACTGAAATCTAAGAGGGAGATGTTCTACCTGGTAAGTTAAGATGGAGGTTAGGAGGGACTGGGACATTGTCATCTCTCTCTTCCTCATCTCTAACACACGATCCCATTCATGCTTTTAGGCTGATTAATTTTTGGAAGTATGTGGGAGTGGAGATGGGGAAGTAGGAAGTTTTGGTTCACTTGGAGGATTTTCCAATTTTTGGCTGTTTAGGACCTCTTAATCTGATATAGACCCAGGAGACCAAATCTCAATAAATATTCAGATGAAAGTGGACAATGGCTCAGAGGTACTGTGGAAAGAAGTGCTATGGTGGTTGTATCTTCTTCTCCTCTCTTTGGGCAAAAGAGGCAAGATCCTCACTCAGTTAGACCCATAGACCAGGAGCCCAATGTACAGGTGCAGGGAGCTGTTAAAGAGTTCTGCACGTCTGATGTCAAGTCTGATGAGTTCTTCTAACTAGAGAATCCTAGCACATGGATGGTTTTTGGATGTCTGGTGTCGAGACTACATTTCTGTGGGGTTAGGTGTAGCACTTCCCTGGATTTGGATCATCCACAAATGGGAGGAAAGGGGAAGAGAGTTTGTATCTTTTTTTCACTGCTTCCCAGCAGCCTCTTCAGGTCTGCAGGGAATCCTGGGCTCTGTTCCAGAAAACAGGCAAGAAATTTCACTAGTCAATCTGCAAGGAGAAAACCCACACCCCTGTCCTTTTCCCACACACTCTCACTTCTAGGTAATTGCAAATATCCTAGCAACCTCTATCACTCTTGCAGGAGGAGAAGCACCTGGAGAGTGAAGACTGAGGTGGGCATCTAGCCTTTAGGCTTCTTAGTATTTCTAAGGCAAACAGGAAAGGCTTCAGCTTCCTGTCACTATTGATGTGGACTAACCCGTGTGATTAGCTTTGTTCTGGGTAGTTAAAGAGTGTCTAAGGCTTAGTATGAGAGGCAGAGCTGGGAGTCACAGCCTGATAGACTAGGGCATAAGAGATAGTGAAAAGGGGGTGTGGGGGGGAAGCAGAAAACTGTACTTGAACAATTAAAATAAAAAAGGAATTATGGGTGATATTAAAAAAAAGAGATAGTGAAAGGGAGTGAAAATGAAAACTGAACTGGGGGTGAGGACACCTGGGTTAGTCTCTCTGCTCTGCCAGTAAATAGTTATGCAAATGTGGGGTCCATCTTTCCACTCTTGGACTCAGTTTCCTGCTCTATAAAATATAGAGAACTGAATTAGATACTCAAGGTTTCTGCCGCCTCTCAGTTTTTCTATTTTTGCATGATAGGAATGGGGCACAAGACACAGAAACAGAGTTGGAATGGAACAGACACATCGATGAAAAGCCAGACAGGACAGTGGGGAGAGTGGGTAAGGGGAGGATGGAATAAATTGTGGGACGGGCCTAGTATGGAGGGAACCCAGAAGCTGCCTCGTGTTGAAATGTTCCCTTAAAGGGCACGATTTTAGTCTAGGTGACTTGGATAGAGAGTGGCCTGGGCAGGGCAGGGCAGGGCTGGGATAAGGGAGTAGAATCGCCCGCTCAGGGTCTCAAAATGTACCCCGCCCCCTTTCCAGCAAATCATAGCTTTCCTCCCCATAATGCCCAGCAGATATTGCCAAGCTGCATTGCAACCGAACTCTAGCTAACTCCACCTCTCCAACCGCCCAGCACAATATCTCCTCTTTTATTGGCTTTTATTATTGTCACTCAGAGAGTCCTTGTATCCATTGGTTGTCTCCTACCTACACTTTTCTGTCGCTTGTAATCTCACCTCTTTAGGCACAACCCACCTCTCGAAGCCAATTTTCTTTCTTCGATTGGATAGCTGGAATGCCACTTTTCACAGGGCAAAGCTATGATTGGCTGTGCGCGGCAGGGCTCGCGCAGTTACCAGGCAGCGGGATAGACTGAGGCTAGTTACCACGTCAGTGAGCTGACAGGGAAGGTAGCCGGCTCCACCACCCGTTCCGGCCGAGTCTTACCGGCTGCTGCGCAGCCCCTGACTACTGCCTCAACTTTCAGGAAAAGGGTTACTTCCTTTTTCCCATCTGCCATCACACCCGGGAGAGCCACTTGGAGACGCCTTCGGGGCCCGGGCTGGACATGAGCGGCGGCTGCGGGTCCTGGGACTAGGCCCCGCCATTTTGGATCCGCTGACAGGTCAGCGAAGTCTCAGAGTTCCAGGGTCGTGAAGGCCGCCCCGACATCGTGCTAGGGAGTAAGGGGAAGAGGACCTTTAAATCGGACGAGCTGGGGTGGGTTGAGCGCGCAGCGGCAGGGTTAAGACGAGGGAGAGATTGTTGTGGAAGGGCAGCTGGGAGGAATGTAGGGGGCAAAGGTCAGGCCCCTGCCGCAGGTGGGGCGACTTAAGCTCTGATTTCTGATCCCTTGCAGATGCCCGAATCCTTTTTCCTGTGTTCCCAGACTTAACCTAACCTTTAGCTCCTCCCTTCCTGACCTTTTTGCACTCTAAAGAGCATTGTGCAGTATCTGCTTTTCAGGGTTGATTTTTAGACCTTAGATATGAAAGGCTCTTCAGATTGTGTACAGCGTCCACTTCTGTGTGACTGCCACATTAACGCAGCCAAACTGCTTCATTAATATTGGGTGATGAACTCGTGCAACCTAGCCTCCGGCAGTGAGGAGAGGTGTGCAAGGATTGAGGCCAGCAGTGCGCGGACCTGGGCTCTGAGAGGCTTTCTTCCCATAGGGAAGCTCAGATGCCAGTCTGGATCTGTTGTATGAGCTCTGGATTTACCTTCTGAGCTTGTTTCTTCTTTTACACTATCTGTTTTACAGATATTGTCTCCTGGTGTATGTTTTTGGTTGGCATTTTCTCCCCAGGTCTTCTCACTTGGCCTAAAGAGATGAGGGTCAATCATAAGGAAGTCACTCTTCGATGACATATTTGGTGGCAAGCAGAGAGGGATTTGCAGAGTGGTGAAGTTTAGTACTGTTGGCCTGTTATTTTTAGTGGGGAAGAAGAGTCATGAGAGACGTTCAGGCAGTTTAAAAGCATAGGGTCAGGACAGTAGAGTGAATGATGGAACATAACCCCAAAAAGTGTAGTTTATGGCACTGTGATGACATTTGATAAATTGCTGTATTATAAACCTTAAAGTGCCCCAAGGGTAAAGAGTGACTTAGAAATGAGGAATAGTGTAGATAGTGTTTTTAAATGCACAACATAAAAATTTGTATGCCTTTTTAAAAATTTATTTTATTTATTGATTTTAGAGAGAAAGCAAGAAACATCAATTTGTTGTTCCACTTAATTATGCATTCACTGGTTGATACTTGTATGTGCCCTGATGGGGGATTGAACCTACAACCTTGCCATATTGGAAACAGTGCTTTAACTAACTGAGGTATCCAGCCAGGGAAGAAATTTGTGTGTTTTTAATTCAGGTGCACAGGGCACTGCTCTGGGCCCTGTGGAGGATACAAAGGAACAGCTCTGTTTTGGGATTGCTCTGTTCAGCTTACTCACTTCTTAAAAGCAGTAGCATATACTGGTAATGTGCAGTGGCCTAGTTACAGCATGTAGTAGGGATAAAGCTGTATCAATCTAATGCCTTTCAGCATATAGTGGACACTCAGTAAATGTAATCTGTATCTAGTATTAATTTTAGTATATGATCCTAAGTTGTGACATTGTTCTGCTCCTGACAGTCAGTACTTGTGCATGGTGAGGTAGTAGTAACAAGGAGAGTCAAAACCTCATTTTGTTAGAAGGGAAAACTATCTAGAATCTACAGTGACTAAACTGTTTCTACCTAATGCCTGCTTCCCTCCTGAAATTGTGTGTGTGTGTGTGTGTGTGTGTGTGTGTGTGTTGGGATAACATTTGTTAATTTAAAATAAATGGGATGGAAATGGTACAGGCAACTATTTGCATTTTAAGTTGATGATCTAAGTTGCAGAATTTTGAAAAAAGTAGTTGAAAGTGGCTAACGAAATGACGTAGCCCAGGAAGTATCTAGGTGTGATGGGGCAGCCCTGCTCATCTGGGTTGATATGTCGTATTAAGCCTTGTTGAGTTGAAAGATTTTCCCTTTTTTTACTTAAAAAGAGTCATTTTCTAGATAAGAATAGTTCTTCACCCCTAACCCCCACCCCAAATCAGAAAATCTGTACTTTTTCAAGACTCGTGTTCAAGCTTTTTTAAAAGGTGGCTGATAGACTATATGTTCTAATCTTAAAGCACAGTGGGAACTCAGGTTGCAGACACTTCTCCTCACGAGTAGCTGGGCACCAATCCTAGTTCAACTTGTAGTTCTCAGAGTTCCACTGCTATTTCACTTTCCTGTGTTCCAGAAGGCAGAATGACTGCCGCTTTTAGGTAATAACTTCATCGATATGGTACTTAGACTAGCTACTGTGGGCAGCTAGAGTGGAAAAAGACACAGTTCCTGCTTTTGAGGACACCTGCAGCATTTATACAGTACTCAGTGGAAGGATTATTCTAGCCTCGGTACACCACTTCTGTTGCTTTATCACAGTCTGTTCCTGTAGTCCTGTGTGACAAATTAGAATGATGCTGTTATTGGGATATTGGTACAGTTGAGTTGAAGGACAGGGAAGGTTCATTTTACCCTCAGGCTAGAAGAGCTATGTAAATGTAATTGGCAGCTGTTTAGCTATTGTTCCTCTTTTCTGTCAGTATGTCCAACAGTAATTGTTTAATTAAATTAAAGTATAATAGAGCAGTGTGGGGATTTGGAGTCCCAATTGTCGTGGAAGTGATCATGGGAGTGATGATTTGCTGCCACTTCATAAACCAGGACTTACAAACTCACATGCCTGAGTATCAAGCACGTAAATGACTGAAGTGAGCCAGGTGAGAATGCATTAGGATATAATGGGGACTGCAGTTGTAATGCAATGTGGACATGGTATGCCCAGTTTTCCTGTTTTTGAGAAGAAATTGGAAATTCAGACCATTGCGTTTGGAACTGTTGGCAACTAGTTACTTTTCTAAAAAACCTTTGCAGGTGGAACAAAATATAAAATATGTCTGTGGACTGGATTCTGCCCCATGACAGTGGATGATGACCCCTGATATACAAGATGGGCAGGACGTATGAGATTGCAGTCCTCGTTATATACTCACTCAGACTAACTTGTTATCTTTGTCCTCCTCCACCACTGTCACCCTTATACTTTGGGTGCCCTGAGTGCTTAACAGATGAGTGAGAGAAGCCTTGTTTTATTTTTCATCTTCTACCTGACAGAAGGGACATCTTTGAACAGTTTTGGCCATATCTTACTGGCTCACCTTGCCATGTAGTTCTTGGGATAAACTCAATCTCCAGAAGGGGAGGGTGCTGTGGCACAGCTGAGGTACATTGGTCACCTGATTATCAGGTTTGGGAGGATTTTCCAGTCCTGTTCTGTCAGGGCCCTAAGCTTTTTTCCTGGTTTGACTTTCTCTTTTCTCCTTTCTTTGTGTAAATTTCTTGAGCCTGGTAAGTTTCCTAGTGCAGTAATTCTTGGTTACTTTCAATAAAGCACAACTATGGTGTGTTCCTCGGCCAGCTCCTGCTGTTTTAGTGTTCCTCTGGAACATTTGAGAAATTGAGTGAAGATAAACCTTGGAAGGGCTAGTTGAGGGTTGTTCAGCTCTGTGGTACCTTCCACCCTCTCAGAAAACCCATCAGTGTTCTCTTGGTTTGCAGAGCTCTATACTAGACACAAAATCACATGAAAAAGGGGAAAAAAACAAACCTGAGTCTTTACCTTTGGAGAATCTAATGTCTAATTCGTTAAGGACAGCTTTTAAAAGCAGTTAAGGAAAAAAAATTGCTTAAATAATGATGTACTAATGACAGCTGGAACCAAAATAAATAATATAGAAACATGTATGAAAAATTGACAGTAACATAAAGAATTATATACAGGGTCAGCACAAATAATTCCCTTGTTTTTATTGCAAAATCTTTTATTACATCTTGGCTGGTGTAGCTCAGTGGATTGAGCACTCACCTGCAAACCAAAGGGTCGCCAGTTCAATTCCCAGTCAGGGCACATGCCTGGGTTGCAGGCCAGGTCCCCAGTGGAGGCCATGTGAGAGGCAACCACACATTGATGTTTCTCTCCCTCTTTTTCTCCCTCCCTTCCTCTAAATATAAATAAATAAAATCTTTAAAAAATCTTTTATTACAAACTCATAGGCATGTACCATATTTTGCAGTGTATAGTGAGCTTCCATGTGTAATGAGTACCCACGTTTTGGCCCAAACTTTCAAGAAAAAAATCTCTTGTATTAATTTTTAAATTCTATTATTTATTTATCTATATTTAGAAATAAAACCAATTATTGAATTCCAGGGTATTATTTTGCATATGGATATCTATTCCTTTCTGGAGTTACACTTTTAATGCATGAGCATAAATAAAAGAATTAAAAACATTTATGTAGATATGGAATTAGTACTACCCATGTATAATGTGCTTCCTTATTTTTCCCTCAAAAACTTGGGCAAAAAAGTGTGTATTATACATGGCAAAAATATGATAAATCTGTAACATAACTATCACACTGAAGCACCCCATATGACATTTTAGGTGAAATGTTAGAATTAAAACTATAAATTATTACAACAATGTTATTACCCTGCCAGTCACACTGAAGCAGACATTACCTCTGTTGGACAGTGTATTTCACCTAAGAAATGTGAACATGCAAATAGCACATGAGGAGACTTCAGGAAGATAGATGTAAGAATGGAAGCATTATGATTTGGCTGGTGGGTAAATGTAGATTCTTTTTGTCTCTAGGGTGGCCTGTATGGAAGGTTTGTAACTTTTGGTACAGAAACAAATAATAGGATGCAGAAAGAAGGTTTGTTTGCCTGACTTAGAGTCCTTGTTTTCTATGAAGTCACTGTTTTCACAAGAGGTGGCTGTAGCTGCACCACCATTGAAAAGTCAGTCTTGGTGTTTGTTCATTTATCTATTCGTTCATTTAGTATTTATCATTTTCCTTACTATATATCAGACATGGGGAATAGAAAGGTGAATAGTCATGGTTTCTTCCTGAGATGCTCATAGGCTTATGGGAAAGACAGACAAAATAATTATAGATGAGGATAAGATATGTTTAAATAGAGCTACGTACAATATTATGGGGTGACAATAAAGGAGTACTAATACTCTTGTGGGGAGGGGTTTAGCTAGGAAAGAATAAACAGAGCTGGCATTATCATATCTAACAGCTAACATGTTTTGGGTTTTACTACCAGTGGTACCATGCTAGGTGCTTTATAGGGTCTTATTTAGGCCCCACAACAACTGGATGAGGATATACTATCTCCATTTTGTAATGAAGAACTGTGAACTGGGGCTCAAGAAGTTAAGAAACTTGGCTAAGTAAGATCATATAGGTAGTAATAGTCAAGATTGGAGCTCAGGTCTGTATTCACTCTGAAGCTTGTTTTTGTAACTGCTGTGATATTCTCTCTTACATTGAATTTTGGATGGAATGAGTAAGGCTTTACCAAGTGGTCAAGAGTGGGGGAAAAGATTGAAAATGGAAAGGGAACAGCATGTGCAAATGCAGAGAGACAGTAAAGGCCATAACTTTAAAAAGAAGGAACTTTTGGCCCTGGCTGGTATGGCTCAGTGGATGGAGCGCTGGACTTTGAAACAAAGGGCTGCTGGTTCGATTCCCAGTCAGGGCATATGCCTGGGTTGCTGGCCAGGTCCCCAATGTGGGGGCACATGAGAAGCAACCACACACTGATGTTTCTCTCCTTCTCTTTCTCTTTCCCTTCCCCTCTCTCTACAAATAAGTTTAAAAATCTTAAAAAAATAAATAAAAATACTATTTAAAAAATAGATAAATAAAAAGAAGGAACTTTTGGTAGTCTATTTTATATATACAAAGAATACGAGGTCTGTTCAGAAATTATCCAGTCACGTAATATGAAAAATAGAGACATTTGTTGCAGAAGATACCAGATACAAGAAACATTGTACATAGGACAATGATACCTCAGTCCCCTTCAAAACAGACACCTTAGGACCTCACACAGTGTGTACTTTTTCTTGGCTGTACTTTTTCTTGAATTTCACTGATGATCTGAAATCTCCTCCCTTTCAAAGGTGATTTAAGTTTTGGGAAAAGCCAGAAGTCTCAGGGTGACAAATCTGGGCTTTAGGGGAGCTGAGTCACCTGGGTGATTTGATGTTTTGCCATAAGACTCTGCAAGAGACGTGATACATTAGAGGGCGCATTGTCATGATAAAGCTACCAATCACCAGTGGCCCACAGCTGTGGCCTTCTGAATGAATCATCTGAATGGTTTCCACTGAAGAATGTTCAAGCTTAGTGCAAAATTTGATGCAGATTTGTTATTCCACTCAGTCATTTTGAATGCAACAGCCACATAGTACGCAGGCTCACTCAACGGCATCCATGGCCCCCACTGACTAATACAGTGAAGTTGTCATTGTTCACACATGCTCATTGCAGTCCACTGTCCTTGACTGCAGGTTATATTGATGTTGCACAAACCATTCTTGTTATATTAACGATGGCTGTACTTTTTCTGGACAAACCTTGTATATATAGCATACATGAGGCATCAATATCCTCCACCCAACTGAAAAAACATCACCCAAACTGAGGCCACCTGTATCCCCTTTCCTGACAATCACACTCCTCTCTCCCAGCCACTATTCTAAATTTTTTGTGAGTTTCACTGGGGTATAGTCTTGGCAGTGTGATTGCTGGAATATAGGATATGAAGTTCTTCAACTTTGCAAGATAATTCCAAATTATTATCCATGAGTTACATCAAAATTTACATACTTACCAGCCATTTGGTCTGCATTTTTACCAATTCTTAGTGCTGTCATATTAAAATTTTTATGCTATTTTGGGAGTGTAAAATGGTATCTCATTATAGTCTTATTTTGTAATTTTCTTGATTATTAAGGAAGCTCATATCTTTTATTTATTTGCTGTTTGTATTTCCTTATTCTGTAAAATGCCTATTCATGTCTCTTGCCAGTTTTGGGGGGTGGTTTATAAATCTATTTTTTTTTAAGATTTTATTTATTTACTTTTAGAGAGGGAAGGGGAGGGAGAAAGAGAGGGAGAGAAACATCATTGTGTGGCTGCTTCTCATGTATCCACAACTGGGGATCTGGCCCTCAACCCAGGCATGTGCCCTGACTGGGAATCGAACTGGCAATCTTTTGGTTCGCAGGTCAGTGCTCAATCCACTGAGTCACATCAGCCAGGGCTATATATCTATTCTTGTAGTTTAGTAGACGTTATTTTATATTATGGATATTGCTTCTTTATTAGTGGCATATGTTACAAATATTTTCTCCCAGTTTGTAATTTATGTTTTCCCTCTTTCTTATGGTGTCTTTTGAATAAGTGTCTTTAATTTTTTTAAAAAATCCTCAGTTGAGGGTATGTTTATTAATTTGAAAGAGAAGAGGAAAGAAAGAAACATTGATGTGAGAGAGAAATATTGATTGGTTGTGCATTGGAGATTGAACCATAACCTGGGTATGTGCCCTGACCAGGGATTGAACCCACAACCTTTTAGTGTATAGGACCAGCCAACTGAGCCTCCAGCCAGGGCTAAACATCTTTAATTTTAACATGGCTTAATTTACCAATTTTTTTTATGGGTTGTGTTTTTTTTGTTTCCTGTTTAGGTACTTCTCCCCTATACTGAGATTATGAAAGTGATCTTATATATTATTTTCTAAAAGTTTTCAAGTTTTGTTGTTTTTACATTTAAGTCTTTAATTCATTTGAAATAGAATGTTTTGTATTTCATGAAGTAAGGATCCACTTTATTGTTTCTGTTTCTCCTGCTTTTGTTTAGATCTAGAGGGAGTTGCCAGTTGATATAGTGACTCCTCTTTGGATCCTCTTGGGGTGAGTAACTGGGATGCTGCAAAGCATCATTCTGAGTGCTACAGATTCAGCTTTAAACAGACAGGTCTTTCAAAGGATACAGGAGTATGTTGCTCAGAGTCTCTGGGTCAGTGGCTTTATCTGACCGGGGATGTTAGTGTATATTTTTTGGTTATTCCTTCTCATGTTATTTCTGGTACAAGATAAACCTTAAGTTCTTTTCTGCCACACTTATATGTAGTCTCCACAGGTCTTTGTGACCTTGTAACAAGGGGTTCTGAGCCATCAGGTACCCGACAGCAAGTGGTTCATCAGAGCTTCCCATCTGATGCTCAAGAACTGATTTCTTTGGAAGATTCCCTGGGTGAAGAGACAAAATGCTCAGAGGCTGGAGGGAGATTAGGCAACTCTGCATACTCTTTGAAAATAATTCCTTTTTTATTCGCTACATGTTTCTTTTCTCCCCAAGAAAAGAAGTTTTAGACAATATTTTTTTTTTTGCTTAGATCTTCGCTAGCTTAGAAAGTTGTTAGCCTTTGGTGTCTAATGAATTTTGATCAAATGTTAGGTTGATTGTTTCATTTGGAATCAGAGTTCAAAATTTACCTCCTCCAGGAAGCTTCCCAATAACATGTAGATTCTACTAGTTATCAATTAGTCCCATTAACACTTTGTTTCCAATTTGTAGTACAGTGTTGTTGTTTACTTGTTGCTGTTGTTTTTCGATATCGGTGTTTTCTCTCATTCTTTTAGTTCTTTGAAAGAGAAATTAAGTATTCTTATTTTATAATTCCCTTTCTAGGCCCCCTGAAATATTTTTACAATTAACTACAATAATAGGTATTCTGGGGGCCCTGTCTTGTGCAGAATATGCTAATGGAGTAATAACCTTATATTGGAGGACTTCCATAATTTGCCCCCCACTTGCTCTTCTAGTTTTACCTCTAGTTACTTCCTTAGGAATAATGTTCCAGCCAGTCTGGAATAATCATGATCCCCTAAATACACATTGAATTTTCCTACCTGTAAGCCTTTATTCATGCCATTCTCTCCTTATAATTTTGACTTTGTGAATCCTGTCTTTCAGTTGCCTTTCTAGGGCTTCTGCCAGAAATAATATTCTTTGCTTTACTCCTGTAACACTATGTGTCACTCATGCATTGGTATTACATATGGTAGTTTGTGTGTATGTATGTGATTTATCTAATCTACTAGATTATAAATTCCTTGTGGGTTGGTCACAATACAGGGACAATTCTATATGACTGTGCCTAGCATTTTGCTTAGCATAGCTAAGGAATGTCTGATTGACCGAAGTAAATGTTATTTAATTAACTTTGCTGCTTTTAATCATTTATGGATAGAATAATGCAACTACTTTTCTAAAGAGACTACTCATTTAAAAAAATCAATTAATTGAAATTTTAAAATAGGTAGTAGGTAATATATGTATGTGAAACAAAATTCAAAAGGTACAAAATATACAGAGAAAAGTAAGTCTTCCTATCACCTGTTCTGCAGTTCCCCAGTTCTTTTTTTTTTTTTTTTAAGATTTTATTTATTTTATTTTAAACAGAAGGGAAGGGAGAGAAAGAGAGGGAGAGAAACATCAATGTGTGGTTGCTTCTCACGTGCCCCCCCATGGGGGACCTGGCCTGCAACCAGGCATGTGCCTTGACTGGGAATAGAACTGGCGACCCTTTGGTTCTCAGGCCAGTGCTCAACCCACTGAGCTACACCAGCCAGGGTCCCAGTTCTTTTCTCTGGAGGCAACTGCTGAGTTTCTTAAAAATTCTTTCAGAGATGTAGAGCATACTCATCTTGCCTAAATAATTTAAGGAAGGAGGTATACTAGAAATTTTATCTTTACTGATGCTTTTAATTATTTTCAAATTTCTTTTTCTTCTTCATTCCCCTCCTCCTCAGAAGAAAAGTTGCATATTCTTATCTTTGAATCTTCTCAGGAAGAGAACATTATTGTGTGTCTAGATCATTCGGAAAGCAGATTGTTTTCTTAGACTAAGCTAGTTATTTATTTAAATTGTCATTAAAATAAATTTTGTCTTGCCTTGGTTGGGTGGCTCAGTTGGTTGGAGCGTCATTCTGTCCACCAAAGGGTTGTGGGGTTTGATTCCCGATCAGGGCATGTGTGGGAGGCAGCCGATTGATGTTTCTCTCACATCGATGTTTCTCTCTCTCTCTCTCTCAAATCAATATAATAAGTCCTCAGGTGAGGATTAAAATAAATAAATGGCCCTGGCTGGTGTAGCTCAGTGGATTGAGCGCGGGCCGGCGAACCAGAGGATCGCGGTTCGATTCCCAGTCGGGGCACATGCCTGGGTTGCAGGCCAGTTCCCAGCGGGGGACACACGAGAGGCAACCGTACATTGATATTTCTCTCCCACCCTTCCCCTCTAAAGATAAATAAATAAATAAATCTTTAAAAAAAAAAAATTTAAAAAATAAATAAATAAATGAATAAAATAAATTTTGTCTTATGTTGGATTTGTTTATGGATTGGGGGAGGTATTATGGGTCTGGACAAAATTTGTATGAGTTCTTTTTCCCTTTATTGTAGTGGTTTTCATACTTCTCACTTTCTGGGGGCTCTGTCTTGTGCAAAATATGCGAATGGAGCTACTTGCAGATTCATTTTTTTAAAAGATTTAATTTATTCATTTTTAGAGAGAGGAAAGGGATGGAGAAGGAGAGGGAGAGAAACATCAATGTGTGGTTGCCTCTTGTGCACCCTCCATGGCGGAACCTGCAGCAACTCAGGCATGTGCCCTGACTGGGAGTTGAACTGGCGACCCTTTGGTTTGCAGGCCAGTGCTCTGAGCCACACTAGCCAGGGCAGGATTCATTTTTTTCTCTATATCTCTGGTTTAGTTTTCTTTTAGATCCCACTAAATTCTGTAAATGCTTTATGGGCAGAAATGTACAGTAATATATTCTGGTAAGAAAATTAAAATGTTATAGATAAGGCTAGAATATTCTCTGATTATACCCAGATTTCAAAATACATTCTCTAAAGATAACTATGGTTATTGAGGTTGGGGTACAACCCCCTTGACCTTTTATTCTGTGTTTATATATCTATATATACCTGTATAAAATATATTAAGTACACTTAACAACATGGATGACTCACAAGCATGTTTCCAGGGAAAAGGGCAAATTGCAGAATATTTACAACGTATTAGTCACATAAAGTATAAAAATGCAGGATAATATTATATATTATTTAAAGATACATACCAAGGAAGTAAAAGTATAAAACAACATAAAAGTTTAATAAACATCAGATTTAGAATAGTGGGACCTATGAATGAAAGAGAGGATATGATTAGGGAAGACACACAGAGACTTCAGTTGTACTATTCTTAATCTGGATACTGGCCATTATATTATTCTTTATATCTCACTGTATGTTAAATATTGCATTTTAAAATTTTTTTTAAAGATTTTATTTATTTTCAGACAGAGGGGGAGGGAAGGAGAAAGAGGGGGAGGGAAAGAGAAAGAGAGGGAGAGAAACATCAATGCGTGATTGTCTCTCATGTGCCCCGCACTGGGGACCTGGCTAGCAAAACAGGCATTTGCCCTGACTGGGAATCAAACCAGCGACCCTTTGGTTCACAGGCTGGCACTCAATCCACTGAGCTACCCCAGCTGGGGTTGCATTTAAAAATTTTTATTTTATATTTTAATTTTATTTATTGATTCGAGAGGGGGTATTTGAGACAGAGAGGAACATTAATTTGTTGTTCCACCTAGTTATGTATTCATTGGTTGATTCTTGTATGTACCCTGACTGGGGATCAAACCTGCAACCTCGATGTATCAAGACAATGTTCTAACCAACTGAGCTACCTGGCCAGGACAATATTGGGGAAAAAAAAATGTGCGTGCCCGCACGTGTGTGTTTAAGATAAATTAAGTACAAATCAGTAGCAAAATGTTTTTTTTTTCTTTAAAGACTTTATTTTTTAGAGAAAGGGGAAGGGAGGGAGAAAGGGAGAGAAACATTGATGTGTGAGAGAGAAACATTGATTGGTTGCCTCTTTCACACCCCAACCTGGGGACCTGGCCTGCAACCCAGGCATGTGCCTTGGTTGGGAATTGAACTGATGACTTTTCAGTTCTCAGGCTGGTACTCGACCTACTGAGCCACACCAGTCAGGATAATATTGAATATTTTTAAAACTAAAAATCTAAAGGGGGGGAATGTGGGTGGGAGGGGGTGCGCAGGGTGGAAGGGAATGATGGGGGAGAAATGGGACAACTGTAATAGCATAATCAATAAAACATTAAAAATAAACAAACAAACAAAAAACTAAAAATCTAGGGAGAAGGGGACAGTGGAGGAAAAATGGGGACATCTACAATATTATCAACAATAAAAAGAAAGAAAGAAAGAAAGAAAGAAAGAAAGAAAGAAAGAAAGAAAGAAAGAAAGAAAGAAAGAAAGAAACCCAAAATCTAGCCTTTGCTGTAAGAGGGTTTGTTTTTACATTAGTGGTCACACACGGTATGTCTGACTGTTCCTTCCATGTCTTATTTGTTTTGTATCCTTAGCACTCTGAAAAATGTTTTATGTATAGTAGTTTCTGGAATTCTTTCGCTTACCCTAATAGCCATACTATTTAACTTTCCTTTAGCCAAATCTAAATGTTTGTCTAACTGTATACACCCCCACTCCCACCTTTTCTTCCCCCTAACTTTTTAAACAAATTTTGTCCTTCTGAGAAGGGATTCTAAATAATGGAAAGTGGTTAGTTGGTTTTACATGCTTCTAGGGTTTCTCTATGCCAAGAAGAAATGTAAAATATATATATATTTTTTCACCTGGGGAGAGAATTAAATCTTTTCTCAGTGCTGTTCTAGGCATCAGAGAAAATGGTAGTTAAGTGGTAATTAAGTTGGGAGCACTTAAAATACGAAAATAGTTTTTCAGCTTCTCTTCAGAAATTCATATAGAAGCAGTTTTAAAAAGAATCTACCTTTCAGTCTGCTTGTTAGAGACTTCCTGCTAAAAGCAAATGAACTTGACTTTTCAGAACTTTTCAAAGGTTGTATCACTGCTGCTGTCCAGTTTTATGGAGTTGATTTGGCAGAATTGATGTAGTTTACAAGTTGACATTGTAACCATGGTTCCAATCTAAGGCTATTTTTCTAACAGCCTTCATTCTTTTAGCTTGAACCTTCATTCCATTATTTATTGAATGGATAAAAAAGAACAAAGGGAAGATCTGAAATATTGATAATATAACTTTAAAACAGATGTATATGTATACCTAATCGCATCATAGGAGAGATTTTGGGGACAATTAACTTTGAAGAATTTGACATGTTTACTAGAGATTGTTGCGGTACCTTTGAGAAATTGTCTGGATTGATGCTTTTTGAATTATATCTTAAACTTTCAGAAATCTTGGTGCCGAAAAGTTAAATTGTGATTCTAAACTTACCAGCTACAGATTTAAATGTGGGTTTGCTCTGGGTAAGCAAATATTAACTAGACTTTTCCTTAACTGTTTTGGTAGGTTTGCCAGGATGGTGGATAAGAATATTTACATCATTCAGGGGGAGATTAACATTGTGGTTGGGGCCATCAAACGAAATGCCCGATGGAGCACCCACACTCCATTGGTAAGTAGGGAATGGGCAGAAGCCTTGGTGACTGACTTTTGCATGGTTAAAACAGTAATCAATTTCCTAGTAATAATCAGAATAGTAGGAAATCAGAGTTGTTCTTGATATCAAGGACCCTCGTGTTTTATTCCAACTAGTGTCAAATTTATAGGCTGCCTTTTTTCCTCTAAGACCCAAAAGATGACACCATTCTTTGCTTTATTTTTAAAGTAGTCTTTTTAAAATTTGATTTATGGGGGTGTGAGGAGAGAGTGAGAGAAAGAAACATCACTTTGTTGTTCCACTTATTTATATATTCACTGGTTAATGCTTGTTTGTGTGCTGACTGGGGATCAAACCTGCAACCATGGCATATTGGGACCAACACTCTAACCAACTGAGCTACCTGGCCAGGGCCTGATACAATTCTTCTAATTGTTATTGTAAACAACTTAAGCTAGTATTTGGGACCTCTTTAAAATGCCTAAAAATGTCAGAAAGATTTCTTGTTTTAATTCCCTAGGGTTGTCAAATTCATTTAAGTTAGTTTAGTTATTTATACATGGAGTATGGCTTGGCGATGGTACTCCTTGGGAGTTCAGCAAGCTTCTATATATAGTGTAGGCCATATCTTGCCAGTCAGATGAATAAGAAATTTACCTCCTGTAAAGGTGGCTTCTTTGTTGTATACATATGTTCAAAGATATTTTTTGTGCAGTTATACAAAACACTTTTTGGCACAGTTGTAAAAAACAAATTAGACATTTCCAACTTGGCATTTAGAAATTTCTCATGTTCTTTTATAAAAATAGATTGTTTTAGGAGTGAGATGGAGTTAGGAATGTCTTTGAAGTGAATATGTATGCTTATGTAATGAGTACGAAGAAGGAGAAGAGTATAGAATAGCACACATGTCTCAGTCTGTTTGGGATGCTCTAACAAAATACCACAAACTGGATAGCTTATGAACAACAGAAATTTATTTTTCACAATTCTGGAGCCTGGAAGTCTGAGATCAGGATGCCGGCATGGTCAAGTGGGGGCCCTGTTCTGGGTCTCAGACTTCTCATTCTGTCTTCAACATGGTGGAAGGGGCAAGGGAGCTCTCTGGGGCCTCTTTTATAGGGCATTAATTCCATTCATGAGGGTTCTGCCTTCATGACCTAATCTTCCACCTTTTAAAGACCCCACCTTCTGATTCCATCACATTGGATATTCGTATTTCAACATGTAAGTTTTGAGGTGACACAAACATTCAGACTATAGCAAATATGAAGGACCTGGCAATCAGTGGTAGCTCGAGTGCTGTGGTCATGGCGTATTGATTAGTATTTCAGTATTTACTATTTTAGGCAAGCCCAGAGGACCTCTATGAATTAAGAGATTAAGGAACTGGAAAAATGTGTAGCTAGCTTTTTTTTCCTAAGAAGAAAAACTTACTGGATTTTCTGGTTGGATTCAGAGAAAGAGCCCTTGATCTGTCCTGTATTTCCCTTTTCCTCTTTGTCTGACATTGACTGTTTAAAAAAAATACCTATGTGTTACAGGATGAAGAACGGGATCCTTTGCTGCATAGTTTCAGTCATCTAAAGGAGGTTTTAAACAATATAACAGGTAAGTCCTCACATCTATGTAGACTACTTATCCTGGTTTAAAAAAGAAACAATAAAAACATGTGTTTGATTTACTGCAGGGCTAGACAACTTTTTCTGTAAAAAGCTGTTGCAGGGATGGACAGACTTTTTCTGTAAAGTAAATATTGTAGGCTTTGCAGGCCATCTCAGTTGTGCAATTGCTCAAATCTGCATTGTAGTTCAAAAGCAGACATAGATAATACTTAAATGAATGAGTGATAAATAAGAAGGTTGCAATCCAGGTTTGACCCTTGGGTGCAGATTGCTCCTGATCTACTGTATTGCTGGCCCTTTTCCTAGAGTCCCTAGGAAAAGGGACTCTAGGAAAGTCCCACTTCAGTGGGGAATCAGCATTCATGCAGTGATAAGTTTCCTTCATTATTTATAAGCTATTTTAGTTACTTTTTTGGTTTTGTTTTGTTTTAACTACTTTGTCTACCTCATGCATGCCATGAGGTAGGGTATTGGTGGCATAAATAAAGTTTTTAGTATTTGCAACAAAATCGTTTTCTTGTAGAAAGTCATTGTTACTTTTAGGGCTTTAGCTTTGTCTACTGCAGGTTCTTCAGTCTTTATGTGTTCCTGGGATTTTTTTCCCCCACTTCGTTTTCCTAATCTTAGTGAGCTTATGTAATATTTACTGAGGGGGACCCAGAAAACTCCCCAGAATTTATTTATAAAAATAAATAATAAATGCCTAATTATGTATTAAAAATTGTGTATTTATTCTTATGCATTTAAATTTCAGCCACCTTCAAAGTACTCTCTACGATACAATACCCCATCAAGATGTTTTTTCCATTGCTCAAAATAATTTTTGAACTTGTCAATTTTGATACCTTTTGGTGCTTCTGCCTTTTTTTTTTTTTTCCCCCACCTCTTCCACATTGGCAAAACTTTTCCCATTGAGGAGTTTTTTCACCTGAGGAAACAAAAAAAAGTCATGGGGCAAGATCGGATGAATAGGGAGAGTAGGGCACCAGGGTCATGCCATTTTTGGTCAAAAACTACTGAATACTCAGTGTGGTGTGGGCAGGTGCTCTTGTAAACTACCCACCATGATATGGGCAAATGTGCCCTGGCTGGTGTGGCTCAGTGGATTGAGTACTAGCCTATGAACTGAAGGGTCGAGGGTTCAGTTCCCAGTCAGGGCACATGCCTGGGTTGCCGGCCAGTGTTTCTCTCCCTCTCCTTCTCCCTCCCTTCCTGATGTGTAAGAGTCTTAAAAAAATTTCACTGAAGGTGAACACAGCTTCTCACAACAACGCCATCTGGTACACTGATGCAGATGGGTTCCTAGAACACTCACCTAGCCGGGAAGCCTGTACTACAAGGGACCTGTCCTCTAGAAGATAATTCTGGTTTTTTTTTTGGGGGGGGGCGGTCCCTCTTCATATATGTTTAGAATTTTGAAATCCGCTTTCATGATTATTACCTTTTTGAACTCTTACACAACCCTGTAAGGGTGGGTTGACATATATTGTCCCTTTTTATGAATGAAGTTGAAGCCCAGAGACCTTGTAAGTGATTTAGCTGATTTCACACTGATCCTAAGGGGTGGAGTCAAAACTAGAATTCTGGTCCCTAATGCCTGGTTTAGTATCCTGTTTTGTATTGCTTCTGTTCATACAATTGGAGGAGAATGTACATAGGAAGTACCTTACATATGTGTGTATGTGTGTGTTCAGGGGGAGGCAAGCCTCAATACCTTTCTTTGGGTTTTTCAAGGCAGGGGGTGGGGGGCGATAGAGACTAAAAGGGAAAGTCTCAGAGCTGTGTTGCTGTGTTGACTGTAAAAGGCAAATGTTATATCCCTGGAATGGTTTTAGCTAGTAACGTATCGAAGGCCACAATTGAAATTGTTTTTTAGGCTTATGTAAATTAAATAACTATAAACAAACAAATACATTTCCTCCTTTTCATGAGGAATGTAGACGAATAATTGGAGAAAAATAATACCTTTTTACTTTCCTGAACATTGGCTGAAGTTATCTGAGGATTCTCTATGTGTTTTCTTTAAAGGAGCAAATGCCAAGCTATTAAAAAGCATTGGAAATGTTAGCCAAGAAGGATCAAGCATAGAGGAGGTAGTTGTTGGCTAGTTAGCAGGGTGAATGTTGCAACTAGGTGCCAGGTTCTTACTTTATGGCTTATATTGTAAGTGACTTCGATGCTTTAGAAAGAGTTGGCTGCTTGCACAGATTTTTTTTTTTACCTTACTGATAAAGCTTACATATTCAAATAAGAAAGGAAATATAATGAGTAGATATTTATAACTTTCTTGGTGGGTCAGAGTACTATCTAAGAGATGTTAAGAGGATTAAACAAGTGAATATATTTGGAAACATTTAGCAAACATTTAAAATTTTTATTTATTTATTTTTAGAGAGCGGGGAGGGAAGGAAAAAGAGAGAAACATCAGTGTGAGACTGCAGCATTGATCAGCTGCCTCTCATGCGTACCCAGGCATGTGCCCTAACCTGGAATCGAACCTGTGACATTTTGCTCTGTGGGACCATGCCCAACCAACTGAGCCACACCCATCAGCCTGGGCAAACATTTTATACATAACCTGGGATTGCTGTATTTGTTGGGAACACCCTGAAATGGCTGAGATCAGACCGGAGTAGCCTTACAGGCCTTTTGGGCACTCTGTGGACATTGAGGAGCTGAGGTGGTGCTGCTGTCCTGACAGCCACATTTCCTGTGTGCCATCCAGTCCATATCCCATACTTGTTTTCTCTTTCCTGACATATCCTGAGATTTGAACTCATGTCTGTGATGAGTAGTAGAGTCCAGGACTTGGGGGTGGATAGACCATGTAAGAGCTACCAAGTTGAGTCTGCTGCCTAATTTTTTTACACCCTAAGGTTAGGTATCCAGATTATCTGCTGCGTGAAACAAATAAAAACCAGAATGTGCTGAGAAGCTAGTTCTTTTTTTTTTAAATATATTTTATTGATTATGCTATTATAGTTGTCCCATTTCTCCCCCATCATCCCCCCCACCCTGCATACCCTCTCCCACCCACATTCCCCCCTTTAGTTCATGACCATGTGTCATAAGTTCTTTAGCTCCTACATTTCCCATACTATTCTTGCCCTCCCCCTGTCTATTTTCTACCCACCATCTATGCTACTCATTCTCTGTACCTTTTCCCCCCTCTCCTCCTCCCACGCCCCTGTTGCTAACCCTCCATATCATCTCCATTTCTGTGGTTCTGTTCCTGTTCTAGCTGTTGGCTTAGTTTGCTTTTGTTTTAGGTGTGGTTCTTAATAGCTGTGAGTTTGCTGTCTTTTCACTGTCATATTTTTGATCTTCTTTTTCTAGATAAGTCCCTTTAACATTTCATATAATAAGAGCTTGGTGATGATGAACTCCTTGAACTTGACCTTATCTGAGAAGCGCTTTATCTGTCCTTCCATTCTAAATGACAGCCTTGCTGGATAGAGCAATTTTGGATGTAGGTCCCTGCTTTTCAAGATTTCAAATATTTCTTTCCAGCCCCTTCTTGCCTGTAAGGTCTCTTTTGAGAAATCAGCTGACAGTCTGATGGGAACTCCTTTGTAGGTGACTGTCCCCTTATCCCTTGCTGCTTCTAGAATTCTCTCCTTCATTTTAATCTTGGCTAATGTAATTACGATGTGCCTTGGTGTGTTCCTCCTTGGGTCCAACTTCTTTAGGACTCTCTGAGCTTCCTGGACGTCCTGGTAGTCTATTTCCTTTGCCAGATTGGGGAAGTTCTCCTTTATTATTTGTTCCAATAAGTTTTCCACTTGTTGCTCTTCTTCTTCTTCCCCTTCTGGGACCCCTATAATTCAGATGTTGGGACGTTTAACGATGTCCTGGAGGTTCCTAAGCCTCTCCTCATTTTTTTGAATTCTTGTTTCTTCCTTGTTTTCTGTTTGGTTGTTTGTTTCTTCCTTCTGGTCCACTCCATTGATTTGAGTCCCAGTTTTCCTTCCATCTCTATCAGTTCCCCATGTATCTTCCTTCATTTCACGTATTGTAGCCTGCATTTTTTCATCTAATTTGTGAGCAAAACCAACCAATTCTGTAAGCATTTTGATGACCAGTGCTTTGAACTGTGCATCTGATAGGTTGGCTATCTCTTCACGGCTTAGAGGAATTGACTTTGGGGTTTTCATTTTTTTCTCCGGTTTGAGCCATTTTTGGTGGGGTTTTTTTGTTTGTTTTGTTTTGGTTTTAGTCTGGTCGTGGCTATTACGTATGAGGGGTGGAGCCTTAGGTGTTCCTCAGGGCGGGGCAGCCTAGTCGCTGGGTTGTGACACTATAGGTGGGGGTGGGGTCCAAGAGGGAAGAATGGCGCCTGTTCCGCTCTCTCCTGGACTCTGGTCCCTTCCGCTCCTTCCCCTTCGCCTGGATTATCTGCACATGCGAGCGTGCTGTTACGTAGTGAAGAGTGGAGCCTCAGGTGCTCCCCAGTGTGGGGCAGCCTGGTCGCTGGATTGTGATGCTATTTGTGGGGGCGGGGTCTGAGAGGGAACAATGGCGTCTGCTCTGCTCTCTCCTGGATTCAGTCCCTTCCACCACTTTCCCTCTGCTTGGACCGTCTGTGTGCGCGAATGTGAGACCACCTGGTCAGCCAGCCACCTTGTGTGGCCTCACTGGTTCTGCACAGTTGCCCCCCTGTGCCCGGGGTCTGCCAGCTGCCGCCTCTGAGCCTGAGGACCGCCAGCCACCGCCTGTGCACCTGGGAACTGCCAGCCGCTGTTGCCTGCGTGCCTGGGTCTGCACCTTCACTTTTTCCTACCGCGACTCCGCCCCTCTTACCGGTCTAGATGAATGGTGGTTGGACTTCCGTGCAGTTCAATTTTCTATAAGTTCTGGTTGTTTTCTTGTTTCTAAATATTTGTTGTCCTTAATTTTGGTTGTGAGAGGAGGCACAGTGTGTCCGCCTACGCCTCCATCTTGGCCAGAAGTCGAGAAGCTAGTTCTGTTAGTGGTACTAGGAACATACCTGGGTTATCCCAAGCTTTCCTCTGGAGGAAGAAAGAAGGTACAAGTATTTTCTAGGGGCCAGCAGTGTGGCAAATGTTGAAATTGTGCCTGCCAAGGTTGCCCCATTGTTCTTGGGTTTTAGCATATGACCTGCCTGAGAAAATGACAGAGTGGACATGAAATAGAGCATTTCATGCCCTTTTGATTGGTTCTGACCCCCCCCCCCCCACAAGTGCTGGCATCTAGAAGCAGGTTTATGGGTCAGCTGCCCCTGTGGTCCTGGACTCTGCAGTCCATGACCAATTTTTTGTTTCTTTTACTGAAACAAACAGATTTTTCTGATTGGCAGTGTCAGGAGGACTGCTTTCTTGGAAGCCTGTTAATGGTTGGAGGCTGAGAAAGGGTTTTGAACTTGAAGAGAGTAACTAATGAGACTGCTCTTGCCATGTGACTAGAAATTGTGTACTACTTAGATTGGAGGAGGTATGGCAGGAATTCTAGGACTTCCACTCAGTTTAATTCATGAAACTGACTTAGGTATGGTCTGTTTACAAAGGCTTTCTATTTGCATTTTTCTAGTCTTTCTCCTGGCTTAGTTGCTTAAGAATAGTATTGTTGGAAATAGGAGCTTCATTGGACATTGTCAAAACCAAAATGTTTTTTTTCCTTTTCTTGTAAATAGAGGATCATTTAAATACATAAGCACTATCTATTCTTTCTGGAGTATTATCTGAGTATTATGAAGGAAATAAGTCCATACCTGTTATTTCTGGACCTCATTTGGAGTCAGTATTTGCCCAAACTGCATGATGACTTCATGCTCTGTAGCATTTAGAGTAATAGAATATTCTAATACTGAATCTAAAGACAAGGTTGCACTTGGAAGACACAGGGTGCCAAGGAGCAAAGTTTGCATATTGCTACTTTGGATAAAGTCTTTGCTCATCACCAGTGAGACTTGACTGCTGCCCCTTTTATGAATCCTTTTAGGAGGTTATTCTGAAGAGGTTAAAGCAGCTGTGTGATTGCCAGGGGTGGGGATGGAGTGGAGTGGAGTGGTACAGGTTTCTTTTTGGGGTGATGAAAATGTTCTGGAATTTGATAGTGGTGATGGTTGTAGCACTCTGTGACTATACTAAAAACCATTGAATTTTATACTACAAAAGGGTGAATTTTATGGAATGTAAATTATATCTTAATTTTTGAAAACAGCAAATGTAGGCTGGAAAAGTAATGGGGTTTACCAGTTCCTTCTCAGGGCTCAGAACTATGGAGGGAGGCCTCTACTGTATTTGATACTATGCTTTAAACCCATTGTCCAGCAAAGGCAGCATAAGGCTCTGTTCAGCTCCTGGCCCAGCTTGTCCTTTTATGTCTCTCTCATTAACTCCAGAAGCACATGGCTTTTATATTTAAATTTATTCAAGCTGTAATCTTTGACATTTGAGTTAGCTTTTAGTACAGTTTTGCATTTATAGTAATATATATTATGTATTTTCTCTATCCCCAAAGAATCCATTTTAATCTTTTCCGGTTGCAAATTTCAGCCTGTCTTGTCCCATCTTCCCTCTCTTGCTCTCTTTCCCCTCCCCCCACAGAGTGTGTTTGATCAGGTGTGGCAGGAATATCCACTGTCAAGCTGCGCCCTTTATATTAGTCAATATTATCTTTCTCCCCCCTCCCTGTCTGTCTGCTCCTTTGGGCTTTCCCAGTTGATTTATAATTTTGGAATTCTCATCGGAGTCTGTAATACAGTTTGTTCATTATTTAACCAAAACCTGTTTAATGAGCAGAGAGAGGCAATGTAAATGTTAGGCATGTTGCAGTGATGTACCTTTGTGCTTCTCAAAGCGGGTGGGTAGTTAACTCTGTGCTGCCTGCAGGGCTGGGGTGTCCTGGCCTTAGGAGCAGAAGGACCACTGCCTCTCCCTTACATCTGCCTAAGCCCTGCCATGGGCTTAGATTCCAAAGACACATTTCCTTTTATCCTTCTAGAGATCTTGTGGGGGCTCTTGCAGAGATATCTTCAGTCTCATAGCTAGTCTGTGTGGTAAGGTCTGTGGCATGGGATAGGGGATGGAAGGGAAAGTGAAATATCAGGATACTTGCTATTACTCTTGGTTTTAGGTCTGAAGAGAGTAGATAGTTTAGAAGAATCCTTCTAGCTGACATGGTCTGCGGTCTTTGATTTCTTTGTTCTCAGACTAGACAAGTGTTTGCAAGCCTTAGTACCATTTGAGCTTCACCAGGAATTGAACTGGTAACCTTTTGCTTTGTGGAAGGATTCTCAATCAACTGAGCCACACCAGTCAGCGCAGGAATCACCTCTTAATGACTTTAAAGCCTTTAGGGCCAGGGGTTGAGGAAGACTTCTTAGTGGTGTGTATGTTGGGGGTGGTGTTGAGGTGGGTAGTGAGTTTGCCTTTGGAGATTTAACCCCAGGCCTTTTAAATTATGAGGATCTCTGAGGAATGAGGGTATTCAGCATAAGACTAAGGTGATCTTGAGGTCCAGTATAAGCACATGTAGTAATTATGGAACTGTTTTAGCTTCTTGGACATCTTTCTGGGATCCACCAAGATTTGGATTCCTTCTAGGTCTGGCTTATTGAATTGCTTCTAACTGATAGTCATTGACTATCTGTTATGTGGTAGGCATTTTGCTTAGGCACTTAGGCATTGGATCTATCACAGTTGACAAACAGGCAGATTTTCTTCCTGCCCTCATAACCACTGGTTTACAAGACTAGTAGCTCTACATGACCATTTCAGGAAAAACTTTGTGTCCTTTACTCGATGCCATATGGGTCCCTATCAGGTATGGAGTGGATTATATTGAAAGAGACTAATCTCTTGCCATCTTTTCTTGTTCGTACTCTTACCTTTGCTGATGAAACAAGCCAAAGAAATGATCAGAAATTATAGTTTGTACATTTGCTAATTTGACTTTCTCATGTACAACCATTCTTGCCAGGGTTTAGATATTCCCACAGACATTGGTGGATTGCATAGAGTAACTCTGAGGGATAGGCTGTTTCTTTATTGAGCTTACCTGGACAGCAAGATATGGTGTATTTGAGTTTAAGAGAGAGAAGCAGGTGCCTGGAGAAAGTGGATATATCAGGAATTTATTTAAATATAGTTTATCCTGGACAAACACACCTGTAAGATACTGTCTATCTCAAGCTTTGTGAATTAAGAGTCTGAGCTAGGAGGTTTGAATCCATGTAACCTCCAGAGGTTTGCAGAGAACATTTAAACAGAGTCCGGATGCCAACCTGTGAGGAACTAATACTTAACATTTATCTGGCCTAGGCCTCTTAGAAATAGCCTTCTAAGTAGAAGTGAAATTCTCCAAGGATGCCTTATACCTGAATTTTAATGTTTCAATTGGAAGATGGGGAGGTATAAGGAAAAGAAATTTTAGTAGTCACTGTCTGGAAAAAGATTGAGTAAGGATATATTACTTGAAAAAAATTTTTGCTAGAGTTATCATCTCCCATACTGAGTGAACGCATACTTTCACTTTTTAAAAAAGATTTTATTTATTTTTAGAGAGAGGGAAAGGGAAGGAGAAAGAGAGGGAGAGAAACATCAATGTATGGTTGCCTCTTGTGCACCCCTCACTGGGAACCTGGTCTGCAACCCAGGCATGTGCCCTAACTGGGAATCAAACTGGTGACCCTTTGATTCACAGGCTGGTGCTCAATCCACTGAGCCACACCAACCAGGGCTCTTCTTCCTTCCTCCTTCCTCCTTCCTTCCTCCTTCCTTCCTTCCTCTTTCTTTCTTTCTTTCTTTCTTTCTTTCTTTCTTTCTTTCTTTCTTTCTTTCTTTCTTTCTTTCTTTCTTTCTGTAGGGGCTTATGGTTTGGGGAATAGTAGAGTAAACAATATATCACTATTAATCAGTCTGAGAAGAATGAGCTTTGTCCTACTTGGAATTGAGCTTGTGAGTTGTTCAAGGCCTGACTAAGTAGAGGCTAAAAGAACCAAGTTAATGAAAATTGGCAGACAAATTCATGTAATGGGCTGAGTGTTGGAAGAGGGAGGGTTGGACAAACATATAAGCATTTATTTCCAATGCCCTTTTTGTTTTTCTTGTTCTGCAGTAAAATATAAGACTATATTGATTTGGAGATTATTGAGTGACTCATTAGGATATGACTTGAGTTTGAGTCAGACTGACTTTGGCATCTTGGAATCTTGGTAGCTTGATTGGCCTGAGACTTGGGGACATTTTAGCACAGTTAGAGAAAGTAAAAATACTGTGTTTCTTTATTCCCCAGGTATTATCTATATAAATAAGGTAGCTCTGAGAGAGCTGTATTTTGATGACTTGACTTTGTCATTTTTTGTTTTACGCTAGTGCCTTTCCCAACTGATCTGAACCCTCTTCACTAGACATTTCTAAACAAAGAAGTTTTTCCAAACATTTATTTATCTTTGGGGTTAGAAAATTACTTTCTTGAGAAAATGCAGCTCTGCATAATCTGGCTTCTTATGGGTCCAGCTCACCCTTTTTCTTTCCTAATACTCAAACTCAAACATCAGAACTAGTCTGCTGGCACAGGACTAGTGGCACATTTTCCACTACATGTATCTGAAAGGGGGTTGTAAAAAAAGGGGAGGGGGTCATTCATAATAGCTTGGCTCTCAAAGGCAGAGGCAAAGGAACCTAATTTCTTAGAGGCTAGGGAAGGGGTAGGGACAGTGTGATAGAGTGGCCTGTGCTGGGCGTTAAGGTTGCTGGTATTGTTCTCATTGCCATTATTCTCTTTAGCACAGTCACCTCTTTATTAGAGGCCTGAAATTACTCTCTGGGTATGTGCCCAACTTGCTATGATAGCAGTCAAATGGGTAAAAAGAGGAAAAGCCAGCTGCTGCTTTGTTTTTAACAAGGAGGCAGGCAGAGTCCCTTTCTTTTTTTCCACCCACTCAGACTCAGGACAAGTGCCAGGAGGGTTTCAGAAGAAGCCAAGTGTTTGAAATTCAGTGTGCAGTTTTGTTAGGAAAGATAGTAAAGAGTTATTTGTCTCAGCCTTGCCCCTCTGACCACCTCTTTATGTTCATAGATGCTTAATTGGTCACCTCAGTTTCTAAAGTGATACTGAATATGTTTATGGAAAGAGTGAGTGCATTGGTCTTTTCTCTCCTGGCACCCATTAAAAGATGGAGCTGGGTATACATACAACAACATGGAGATTATATCCTTTCAGCTCAGATCACCTCATTAAAAAAGGGTGGTAAATGGAGAATAGTGACTACCTTAAGCTCTCCATTTTGCTTCTGGAAACTAGGTGATAAAATGCTCCTTCCCAGTTCTGAGGCCTTTGTTTTGTCACTTTGGTCTTGAGAGATTCTGAAGGACTTAGATGGACAAGCACTCCTGGCTGCCTGCTGGCTGGCTTCTCATTGCATCTCTTCCGTAATACCAGCCTTCTGTTAGCACTAATGCTACTGGAGGTTGGGCTGCCACATGTGTACTCATCACAACTGACCTTTCCTTGTTCCATGCCTGTTGAGCGATTACTTGCCCATTCGTGGAACTCACATTATTGCCTTGGATTTTTGGCCCAGTGTGAAGTGGGGGCATCCAGGAAGTGGACTGATAGACTGTACATCAGAGGGTAATAAATTGGCATTTGATTTGGTGGAAAGGCAGGGCCAGATGTGGTGTGGGAGCAAAGGTTTTTCTTCACTCAGCCATGCAGCTTGCCTCCAGGTGTCCTGGAAAGTAGCTTGGGAACTGGAGGCTAAGGGTAGTTGGGGACATTAGTTGTAGAGGAAAAGGATCAAAGGCACTTCTATGTTATATGCCCTGATTTAGGAAAAATCCTCTAGAAGTAGGACAAATAACATTCGCCTGACATTGGTAGGAATTTTTCTACTGATTATTCTTACTTTTAAAATAAAGTGAGTTATTAATTGGCAGGAAGAAATATAAAATTTGGGAGACTCTTGACAAGGGCTTGCAGAATAAGACAGCCTTATCCCACATGAGCCTTTTCATGAAGATTCATTCTTCTTTTCGGACAAACGCAGAATTAAGAAAACTGGCTCCAAACTGATGATAATGTGAAAGCTAAGATATCATTGTGTCCTACCATGGACCACAAGTGGCATCTTTCAGACTATAGGTTGCATTCCATTAGTGGATTGTGGTGATATTGTAAAGGGTTGTACAGCATTTTTCCTCAATTTTTTATTATGAAAAATTTCAAACATACTAACAATTGAAATAATATACCACAGTGACCACTCACATCCCACACTGAGAGTCACAGTTTTTAACAGTTAGCCATATTTGCTTTATCCATATGAATGTGTATTTTTTTAAAGACTTTATTTATTTTAGAGAGAGGGAAGGGAGGGAGAAAGAGAGGGAGAGAAACATCAATATGTGGTTGCATCTCAGGTGGCCCCCACTAAGGACTTGGCCTGCAACCCAGGCATGTGCCCTGACTGGGAATTGAACCAGCGACCCTTTGGTTCGCAGCCTGCACTCAATCCACTGAGCTACACCAGCCAGGCTGAATGTGTATTTTTTCATAAGCCATTTGAAAATAAGTTGCAGACATGATGACATTTCACCCTTGATGTCCTTATATCCTAAATAAGGACATTGTCCTACATAATTATAGTACCATTATCATACCTCTAAGAAACTTAACAGTAATTTACCAATGTTAGCTAATATGCAGTCTATATTTAAAAATTTCCCATTTGTCCCCAAATTTCCTTTTGTAGTTATAGTTGGTTTCATAAGCCAGAATCCGTGCAAAATTGTCATTTCATTAGGTAGTTATATCTTGTTATACTTTAAAAATCTAAACAGTTTTCTCTACCTTTTTTGCCTCTTGGCATTGACTTTTTGAAGAGACTAGGGCATTTATTTATTTTATTTATTTTTTCTTTATTATTTATTTTTAGAGAGAGGGGAAGGGAGGGAGAGAGAGAAGGGAAGGGAGGGAGAAAGAGAGGGAGAGAAACATTAATGTGTGGTTGCCTCTCATGCATTCCCTACTGAGGACCTGGCCTACAACCCAGGCATGTGCCCTGACTGGGAATCAAGTCGGAGACCCTTTGGTTCGCAGGGTGGCACTCAATCCACTGAGCCACACTAGCCAGGGCACATTTATTTTTAGAATGTTCTACATTCTGGGTTTGTTTTTGTCATTGTGGTGTCATTTTATTTGTTTCTCTATCCCATATATTTCCTATATTCTAGAAGTTAGGATTAAAAGCTTAATTTGATTCAGGTTAAACTTTTTGGGCAAGAATATATCATTAGGTGCTACTGTGTACTTCATTAGGTGCTACTTTGTACTTCATATTGTATCACCACTTACTGTCAGGTTATTCCCAATATTGGTGGTGTTAAGTTTTACTACTTGCTTCTGGTGGTGACTGCCATATCTCTCATTGTAAAATATTTTTCTGTTTGCAATTAGTAAGGATCCTGTGAAATAATAATTTGGCACCTTCTGAATATCCTGCTCTGCATTATTCTTTTACCTAATGATCATCCACTGATGAATTTTTATCAGAATCATTTATTTCAGTAGAGGTTGAAGAATGATGATTTTCTAATTGACATTCTTTCTACGTTTATTAGCTGGCATTCTTTGTGAAGAATTTTTTCCTTCAGCCCTGGCTGGTGTAGCTCAGTGGATTGAGTGCGGGCCTGCGAACCAGAGGATCGAGGTTCGATTCCCAGTCAGGGCACATGCCTGGGTTGCAGGCCAGTTCCCAGCAGGGGACACACGAGAGGCAACCGTACATTGATATTTCTCTCTCCCTCTCTCCTACCCTTCCCCTCTAAAGATAAATAAATAATCTAAAAAATAAATAAATAAATAAATAAAATTAAAAAAAAAAAGAATTTTTTCCTTCATACACTGAAGGATGAACCACAATTTCTCCTAAAAAGTCAGGGGAAATGCTTAATTCTTTCCCTTTAATTGCCAATCTTCAAAGTAAGGAGTTAGTGTTAATGACAACCCATCTTGGTAAGTGAGGGGTTTCCCTCTTTTTGGGGCTTATGAATATTTATTTATTCAGTGTTTTATAATTAATTACATTTATGATAATTTTTTGTGTTCAATCATTCCAAGTTTGACCAGTGAGAGTCCCTTCAAACTAGCTCCTGTGTCCCTTTGATTATGACCCCCTTGAGCACTTCTTTACTTTCTGGTACAAACTATCAGCATTAAGGGAGGGAAAAAAAGAAATAGAATAGAAAGAATAGTGCATCACATAATAAGGATAAGTACTATTTTGGGAAAGTTTTGTTTCAATTAGAAACATGCATGTGTTCTAGGTTACAGTGTAAACTGTATTCATTGCAGTGTAAACTGTATTTCTTTCTGTAGGTCATGGTTAAAAAATGTTAGAAAGTTCTGGCAGAGAGAGCTTGTGATTTACTTCTGTTCCAGCCTAGTTTGAATTTGTCTCTCTGCAATGTTATTTCTTGGGCCAGGACTCAAAAAAGGTGTTGAGTCAGGGTGCCTCCTCCACCATATTCTTGGCATTTTGCCAAGGACTCTCTGAAAGTACCTTAGCCCCCTTTATTTTTAGGACTAATACATCTGGGTTTCATCCCTATTAACTTTGATTTCAGTAAAGCATTTCTTTCCCTGTTATTACATATTATTTCATCCTACCGACTTTATTGTGGTATAATTGACATATGATACTATGTTAGTTTAAGGTGATAATTCGATACATGTATATATTGAGAAATGATTACCACAATAAGGTTAGTTAACACAATCATCATCTAACATAATTACAATTTGTGTGTGTGGATGCGTATGGAGGGGGAGAGCATTCAAGATCTGCACTCTTTCTGACTGGTTTTCAGTGGATTGGGTGTTGATCTGCAAACAGAAAGGTCGCTGGTTTGATTCCTGGTCAGGGCACATGCCTGGGTTGTGGGCCAGGTCCCTGGTTGGAGGTACTTGAGAAGCAACATTGATGTTTCGCTCCCTCTCTTTCTCCCTCGCCCTTCCCTCTCTCTAAAAATAAGTAAAATCTTTAAAAAAATGACCTACTCTCTTAGCAACTTTCACATATATAATACAATAGTTAACTGTAGTCACCACCCTGCTATATATCAGATCCCAGAGTTATACCCTTTGATCAACTTCTTCCCATCTCCCCTATCACCCAGCCCCTCGGCAACTACCAGTCTCTGTTTCTATGAGTTTGGCTTCTTCTTAGATTCTACATATGGGATCATATATTATTTATCTTTCTCTGACATTTCACTTAGCATAATGTCCTCGAAGTCCATCCATGTTGTTGCAAATGGAAGGATTTCCTTCTTTTTTACATCTGAAACAGTTCTATTTACATGGTGGTTTCTCTCTGCATTAATCAGCTTTCTTAAGGCAGAGATTAGTTTGAGACCATTTGATTCATAACAGTCCCGGAGAATATTGTTCTTCCTCAAGGAAATAAGGATTGGGGATGTAATTGTGACTGATTGGTCACTTTGCATCTCGTACCTTATCCCTTTCATATGATGTTAAGCCGACTTGTCCAGGGAAAGGAAGATGGCACGTCGTCATAAACATGGCCTGGCCGTCCTTTTGAATCCTTTTGGTAGGTTGAGGCAGGAGTCATTTGTATTGGAAAAACTTCAAAAGAGTACCTTCTTCAGGAACTTTGCTTTTCACACTTAATGTGTGCCACACATTGAACTAGGTATTAGGAACCTGATTTTCAAGGAGGCAGGCATAGTTTCTGTCCTCCTAAAGTTTCTGGTCGGGTGGGCTGGTGATCTGAGAAGCTCTGGAATTTGAGTGGACAGCTGGCACTGATTTGAAGTCTGCCCTGCGTCCACATGTGACCTCAGGAAATTATTGTATGCCCTGTGTGCTGAAAGAGGTTCTAGGATGGTCTGAAGAACAGCAGTGGTGTTTGTGTGCATTGTCTGTCCCACCCCCACTTCTGCCCCACCTTCTGCCTGGTAGTAACTGAGTGCATGGTGGTTTCATTAGATGCTTAAAGGTCTTGGATGTCTTAGGGCTCAATCAGTCCATTTATACTCACCTTTGATTAATTAGTCTGTGCATCTCAGAACTGAATTCACTAAAATTTACCGTAGGATAAGATGTTGTGAAAATTAATAAACAAGAACCTCATTTAAAATATAATGGGGGGCTAGAAGAGAGAACTCTCACACGTGTCATTCAATGCCCATACTAACCCCAACAAGGAGGAGATGTACCTTGCCTTTCCAATAGGAAGTGTTACTACTCTATTAGGTCAGCAGGAGGAAGAAAAGATTCCTCCTTACCCACTAACAGCTCAACCAATGACAGACTGCCATAACTCAGCCAATGAAAAGTACAGTTACTTTGCTTAGAATTTTCAGTTTCCTCCAAGAGACTCCCAAGCCCATAAGAGGGGTCCTCTTCTTTGTTTCTCTTGGGTTTGCATGTGGTCCACCATTAGACTGCAGGTCCTGAATTGTTATTCTTTGTTGTTGCCAGATAAACCCATTTTTCTAGAGAAGTATCTGGCTATTTGTTTAGAGTCAACAATGTCAATGGCTGATTGCCTTTTCTAATAAAATTTAGTTTTGCATTTTAGCCCTCTCAGGCTTGGATTTTGGGCACAATTGTTAGGATTTTGAAGTCTGGGGGCACAAAATGAAGATTTTAATAGCTAGCTAAAGTGCTAAAAGGATAAGGAAAGTTCTTTTCTATAGATTTAATAGTCCCAGTTCAAAAATAACATAAGCATTTTTTAGTAGCAACCTATTGTCTTTAGCCCGAGGAACTCCTGCTAGGAAAGAAGTATCAAAACTCATGTAACTTTGGATAGGTCTTGACTTCAAATTAGTTGAACATCCCATCATATATTTATCTTTTGAATCCCAGATAAAGCACCTGTATTTAGACTAGACCTTGGGAACCTTGGGTGGTCAGAGAGAATGCCCTTAAGAAATGGTTTTTTTTTCCCTTTAGGAAAAGTATTCCTAGGATTTTCAAGGGCTGAAAGAAATAGTGAGGCAGTGAAGCAATTAAATAGTGGTTAAGGTTGTTCTAAAAGAGAAAGTTGGAGTGGATGTTGGAGTATAAATGTATTCTACAAAAAGACCTGTGACCTGTCATTTTCTTAATAGCTTATTGCATTCTGAATTTAAAGTGCATTTCTGCCCTGGCTGGTGTAGCTCAGTGGATTGAGCGCGGGCCTGCGAACCGAGGGATCACGGCTCGATTCCCAGTCAGGGCACATGCCTGGGTTGCCGGGCCAGTTCCCAGCAGGGGACATACAAGAGGCAACCGCACATTGATGTTTCTCTCCCTCTCTCCTTCCCTTCCCCTCTAAAAGATAAATAAATAAAAAAAATCTAAAAGGAAAAAAAAAAAAAAGTACTTAAAGTGCATTTCTTTCTCCTTTGCCTCTTTTTTTCTGGTATAAGTCTCCATCAATGGAAATACAAGGCATTTCATTAATACCTTCTATAGCCAAATACTTTTTGTGACCAGAACCTGGTGACCAAAAGATCTTGGTTCCCTCTGGCCCAGGAAGAGAAGTTCTTGGTTCAGCCCTGGACAGAAGCATTGTGGGAAAAGTAGTCAAGGGAAATGGATTCTGTTACTAGAATCCAAATATGGCTCATTAATTCTCCCAGGTGAGCCTAAGATTAGCATCTTAATCAGTCTCATTTCAGAGGTTTTAAAGACTCATTCTGTTCTCTAGGTTTATTACAAGGAAGGAAATGAGCAGTGGCTGCACTTGGTAGAACTCTTTGGTATCTAGAGAATGGAAGACATTGCCAGGATCCTGAAGGGTTCTAGGTTGGCTGCAGGCTAAAGAGTCAATAAAACTGGGTTGTGTGCATGCAGTAATGGAAGGCAGGGTGCGGGAAATACTGTATTTATGTTGGTAATTGTCTTCCTCTAAGCTCCTGGGAAAGGAAAAAGTTGACTTACTCCCCTACCAGAGGTTATTTTAGTGTTATCTAGAATGTGAGTTCATCTACAATTCCTTTTTACCTAATTGATATTGGGATATTCAATTAGGTCAACTGATGGTGAGTTGTTGTTGTTGTTGTTTTTAATCCTCACCCGAGGATATGTTTTTATTGATTTGAGAGAGAGAGAGAGAGAGAGAGAGAGAGAGAGAGAGAAAGAGAGAGAGAGAGAGAGAAACATTTATGTGAGAGAGGAACATTGGTTGCTTTCCACATGTGCCCTGACTGGGGCTCAAACCTGCAACCCAGGTATGTGCCCTGACTGGGGGGGAATCAAACCCACAGCCTTTTTGCTGTACAGGATGATGCTCCAACCAACTGAGCCATGTGGCCAGGGTAGATGGTTAACTTTCTTTTTGAATTTTTATTTAGAAGTAATTTCAAATTTACAGAAATGTTGCAAGAACAATACAGAGGTCTCTCACATACCTTTTCAGGAACTGCTTTTATTATTTTCTTTCTATACACATACATACATATGTATGTAAAATTTTTTCTAAACCATTTGAGATTAGATTATATACATCATGATCTTTTTTTTTAAGTAGAACTTTTTAAAAAATATTTTATTTATTTATTTTTATTATTTATTTATTTATTTATCTTTAGAGGGGAAGGGAAGGAGAGAGGGAGAGAAACATCAATGTGTGGTTGCCTCTTGTATGTCCCCTGCCGGGAACTGGCCTGGCAACCCAGGCATGTGCCCTGACTGGGAATCGAACCGTGATCCTTTGGTTCGCAGGCCCGCGCTCAATCCACTGAGCTACACCAGCCAGGGCACATCATGATCTTTTATTCAGTGTATATTTCCTAAGAATAAGGATATTCTTTTACATAATTTATATTTAGTACAGTTATTAATTTTTTTAATTTTTATTTTAATTGTTGTTCTTGTACAGTTTTCTGTCTTTTACTCCTACCCCAGCCCACCACCCCAGTCCTCTTCACCTCCCTCCCATTTCTACCCCCCATAGTTTTTGTCCATGTGTCAGTTATTAAATTTAACAAATTGAATATTGTTATAATACTTTACCATTCATATTACAATTTTGTCAGTTGTCCCAATTGATAAATTTAAAATTTTTTTCTACTTTCAAAAAAATTTTCCCCATTCAGTCAATAATCACATACTGCATTTAATTGTCAATTTTCTTTAATCTCCTTTAATTTGGAACAGTTCTTCAGTCCTTCTTTATCCTTTATGATATTGACATCTTTTATGAACACAAGCCAGTTTTTCTTCTTTCTCTTCCTTTCCTTTCCCTCCCTCTCTCTCTTTCTTCCTTCCTTCTCTCTCTCTCTCTCTTTCTCTCATCCTTTCTTCTTTTCTTCCTTTCTCTCCTCTTTCTCCTTCTCCTTTTTCTTCCTCAGAATGTTCCTCATTTGGGGTTTGACTGATGTTTCCTCATGATTAGGTTCATGTTATGTGTGTCTGGAATGAATCTACGTACCACTACTGATAATAGTGTCGGGATGTATGTGGAGATACCTTCTTTGGTGATATTAACTTTGATCAAGATGTTACTGTATTTGCCACTCTATAGATACAATTTTTCTTTTGAAACTCATAAGCAATCCGGGGAGACACTTTAAGACCATATTTTGCTCCTCATTAAACTTCCCCCCATAGTTTATCATACATTGATGATTCTTGCTTGAACTATTTTCAGGTTGCAGTGATGGTTAATTTTGAATGATCACTTAAATTACCTGTTCTTGAAGTACTTGTCCTTAGGTGTGGACATGAACTCTCTTCCTAGCTTGCTTGTGTTAAAAGTCTCTCTTCTTTTTAAGAAACTCCATTGCATGCCTAAAGGTCTGTATTTCTTTATGGCTTTGGTGGTTCTGTTTTAAAAAACAGTAACTAAAAAGAGTTTTGAAAATTGATAATTTTCTAGAATATGGCAACATCACCCAACTGCAGTTTGTTCTCCACTCAACAAACAGCATAAATGCTTCTTTAAGCCAGAATGGGGTTAGCCATGTGAAGCTGATTCCCTTCTCTCTCTCTCCCTCTTTTTTCTCCCTGCTTTTAAAGATTTTATTTATTTATTTTTAGAGAGAGGGAAAGAGAGGGAGACAGAGAGGGAGAGAAACATCGATGTGTGAGAGAAACATTGATTGGTTACCTCTCGCATGCCTCCAACCAAGGACCTGGCCTGCAACCCAGGAATGTGCCCCAACCAGGAATCAAACCAGTGACTTTTCAGTTTGCAGAAAAATGCCCAATACACAGAGCCACACCAATCAGGAGTCTCCTTCTTTTAATAAGTGGGATAGCAATATAAATTCATTATCATATTTCAGCCTTTATTTTCAAATCTATTTTAAAAGCTTGAAAGGACTCATTAAGAACTTCCATGTTAGCTTTCTAAAATGTGTAATTTTAAACTGTCCAGGAGCTTTAAGAGAGTAATGCTAAAAAAAAAAAAAAAAAAAAGAAGAAGAAGAAGAAAAAGCATTTCTCCATTCTTATTTACTATCACTCTTTTCTTTCCTTCTCTCTTTTTTCTCTGTATTTTTCCTTTTGCTTTTCCTTTCATCCTTTTGAAGGATCTGATCAATATGCATGACTATGCCTTCTTAAGAAAAGAAAAGGTGAGCCCTGGCTGGTGTGGCTTAGTGGATTGAATGCCAATCTGCAAACCAAAGGGTTGCTGGTTTGATTCCCAGTCAGGGCACATGCCTGGGTTGAGGGCCAGGTGCCCAGTAGGGGGTGCGTGAGAGGCAACCACACATTGATGTTTCTCTCCCTCTCTTCCTTCCTTCCTTCCTCTCTCTCTAAAAATAAAAAAATAAATAAAATGGAGAAAAGTTAAAAGAAAAGGTGAAAGAGGTATTGCTCTTGAGCCTTAGGTTCTTTGCTGTTACTACTGTGGAGAGTAAGCTAATGATATGATATTACTATTGAAGGCTTGTCAACTAGCATTATGTTTTGTTGAGGGAATCTTGCCCGTGATAAATAGAAAAAAGAGAGATAACTAGGGAAAGAAAAGAAAAGCAACTAGAGAGGCAGGCAGTATGGAGGAATGAACAGAAAGGAGCAGAAGGAGAGGACTTGAGACTGGGGGTACAGACGTAGGTGGGAAGGACCAAGAATACGGAGCTGCTAAAGTAGGAAAATGGAAGTCAGCTCTAAAATTTACCTTTGGCTAATCCAATGTTTGGGCATTCCCCTTTCTAGTAGAGTGTGTTACAGGGTAGTGTGAGAAAGGGTGAATGAAATGGTTCCATTCTTGACTCCTTGGATCCATCTACCCAGATCTGAAGAATTTACCCTGTAACAAGGTGACTTGATAGCCTGATCCTAGTAGGATTGGATGGAAGAGGCTACTAAGTCATGCCTTTTTGGTAGCTGGCATTAGCAGCGTTATTTTTAACTTCTCATTTCAATCCTTTCATTGTTTAGCCTCCTCCATTGGCTACCATGAGAGCAGTCAAAATTAGCAACTATATAAAATGAAGCACCTCTTGTCTCCCCAGTCACTTCCAAAATAAACAGGGAGTAATACTGTCCATATTTTGTCTCACTTTACTCTGAAGGCTACCGATAGAGGAAGCATGGATTAGTGTGTAGTGATTTCTAGGCTCTGTCTTCTGGACAGATTCCCCTCTGGGTTCTGTGGCTGAGTGACAGGACCATGTGGCAGGAGTGCAGCTGGAAGTATATCATCGGCAGATTTGGGTTGAGTAAATATAGCAGGAGCAGGATGTCAGTGTGGGAGATGGATTGTTCTGGGAAAGGAAGTGTTGTCTTTCGTCTGAGAAACAATTTCCTGCACTTCTGGGGCTCTTGCTTTCTTCTTCTTCTTCTTTTTGTTTAAGGGCAGAATAGGAGTTGGCAAGGGTTGGGTACACTTGCCCTATTCTATCTCTGGGTGTCTGAGGCATTTGAAGTTGGGAGTAGATCTATTCCCAGATCTATTTCAGCCAGTGAGGAAATGGACCCAATAAAATAGCCACACCTATGCCTTCCAGTTCACTTTTTACAGTTAAATCACATACCTGCATAGTCTCTTTTTAAAAAGTAACCATTCTGTCAGTAATACAGACAGCTTGAGAGACAAAAATAATTATACGAAGAAAAATCAACTCTATTGAAAGTTAGACATGAGACACCAGCTGGCAGGAAACAGCTGGGATGTTTCTGAGGGCTAGACTCTTCTACCCCAGAACTTAACTCTTCAAGCTATCGCTGTTGTCTGAGCTACTTAAAGTGGCTGCCTGCTTACTAACAGTCTCTGTGAAAGACTAAGCCCACTACGTTTATGTGGTGTTTTACAATTGACTAGAACTTCACAATTTATAAAGTGCTTTGCATGTTTTTTTTAACTTTTTAAAATAGCCTTTTTATTTTAGAATAGATTTAGATTTATTGTAAAGAAGTTTCCATATTCTCCAAACCAAGTTTTTCCTATTATTAACATTTTATATCAGTATGGTATGTTTGTCACAATAAATGAACCAATATTGATGTGTTGTATTAACCAAAGTTTTTTTTAAAGTTAGTTTTTATTGTATTTTTCCCATTAGCATTTAGTCCTTGTATACCTTCCTCCCCCCAGCAATCGCCACACTGCTGTCCATGTCCATGAGTCCTTTTTCCTCAATCCCTCCACCCCCTAGTCTCCCCCCACCAGCTGTCATCTGCTCTCCATCTATGAGTCTGTCTCTGTTTTGCTTGTTAGTTCAGTTTGTTCATTAGATTCCACATATGAGTGAAATCATATGGTATTTGTCTTTCTCTGACTGGCTTATTTCACTTAGCATAATGTTCTTCAGGTCCATCCATGCTGTCACAAAGAGTAAAATTTCTTTTTTATGGCCAAGTAGTGTTCCATTGTGCAAATGTCCCATATTTGTTTTATCTACACATCCATTGATGAACACTCAGGCTGCTTCCATATCTTGGTGATTGTAAATAATGCTGTAATGAACATAGGGGTGATTATGTTCTTTCAAATTAGTGTTTTGAGTTTCTCTGGATATATTCCGAGAAGTAGGATTGCTGGGTCAAAAGGCAGATCTATTTTTAATTTTTTGAGGGATCTCCATACTGCTTTCCACAGTGGCTGCACCAGTCTGCATTCGCACAAACAGTGCAAAAGGTGTCTCCTTTGTCTACATCCTTGCCAGGACTTGTTTGTTGACTAATTGGTGACAGGCATTCTGACAGGTTTGAGGTGGTATCATTGTGGTTTTAATTTGCATTTCTCCAATGATTAGTGATGTTGAGCATCTTTTCACATGTTTATTGGCCATCTGTATGTCATCTTTAGAGAAATGTCTATTCAGGTCCTTTGGCCATTTTTTAATTGGGTTGTTTGTTTTTTTGGTGTTGAGTTTCGTGAGTACTTTATAAATTTTGGATATTAACCCCTTATCAGGTGTATCAGTGAATATGTTCTCCCATTTTGTAGATTGTCTTTTTATTTTGATTGTTTCCTTTGCTGTGCAAAAACTCTTTAGTTTGATATGGTCCCATTGGTTTATTTTTTCTTTTGTTTTCATTGCCTGGGGAGATATAGCCAATAAGAAATTGCTTCGAGCAATGCCTGAGATTTTGCTGCCTGTGTTTTCTTCTAGGGTTTTTATGGTTTCAGGTCTAACATTTAATTAAGTCTTTGAACCATTTAAAATTAATTCTTTTTTTGGGGGGGGGGCTTCAAATGATATATTTATTTTTTTTAAATATATTTTATTGATTATGCTATTACAGTTGTCCCGTTTCTCCCCCATCATTCCCCCCACCCTGCACACCCTCTCCCACCCACATTCCCCCCTTTAGTTCATGTCCTTGTGTCATAAGTTCTTTAGCTTCTACATTTCCCATACTATTCTTACCCTGCCCCTGTCTATTTTCTACCCACTATCTATGCTACTCATTCTCTGTACCTTCCCCCCCTTCCTCCTCCCATGCCCCTGTTGCTAACCCTCCATATGATCTCCATTTCTGTGGTTCTGTTCCTGTTCTAGCTGTTGGCTTAGTTTGCTTTTGTTTTAGGTGTGGTTCTTAATAGCTGTGAGTTTGCTGTCTTTTCACTGTCATATTTTTTATCTTCTTTTTCTTAGATAAGTCCCTTTAACATTTCATATAATAAGAGCTTGGTGATGATGAACTCCTTGAACTTGACCTTATCTGAGAAGCACTTTAACTGTCCTTCCATTCTAAATGACAGCTTTGCTGGATAGAGCAATTTTGGATGTAGGTCCCTGCTTTTCAAGATTTCAAATATTTCTTTCCAGCCCCTTCTTGCCTGGAAGGTCTCTTTTGAGAAATCAGCTGACAGTCTGATGGGAACTCCTTTGTAGGTGACTGTTCCCTTATCCCTTGCTGCTTCTAGAATTCTCTGCTTCATTTTAATCTTGGCTAGTGTAATTACGATGTGCCTTGGTGTGTTCCTCCTTGGGCCCAACTTCTTTGGGACTCTCTGAGCTTCCTGGACGTCCTGGTAGTCTATTTCCTTTGCCAGATTGGGGAAGTTCTCCTTTATTTGTTCAAATAAGTTTTCTACTTGTTGCTCTTCTTCCCCTTCTGGGACCCCTATAATTCGGATGTTGGGACGTTTAACGATGTCCCGGAGGTTCCTAAGCCTCTCCTCATTTTTTTAAATTCTTGTTTCTTCCTCGTTTTCTGTTTGGTTGTTAATTTCTTCCTTCTGGTCCACTCCATTGATTTGAGTCCCAGTTTTCCTTCCATCTCTATCAGTTCCCCATGCATCTTCCTTCATTTCACGTATTGTAGCCTGCATTTTCTCATCTAATTTATGAGCAAAATCAACCAATTCTGTGAGCATTTTGATGACCAGTGCTTTGAACTGTGCATCTGATAGGTTGGCTATCTCTTCATTGCTTAGAGGAATTGACTCCGGGGTTTTCATTTTTTCTCCGGTTTGAGGCATTTTTGGTAGGTTTTTTTGTTTTGTTTGGTTTTGGTTTTAGTCTGGTCGCAGCTATTACGTATGAGGGGTGGAGCTTTAGGTGTTCCTCAGGGCGGGGCAGCCCAGTCGCTGGGTTGTGATGCTATAGGTGGGGGCGGGGTCTGAGAGGGAACAATGGCGCCTGTTCCGCTCTCTTCTGGACTCCGGTCCCTTCCGCTGCTTCCCCTTCACCGGGATTATCTGCGTACGTGCTCGCGTGCTGTTACGCAGTGAGGGGTGGAGCCTCAGGCGCTCCCCAGTGTGGGGCAGCCTAGTCACTGGGTTGTGACGCTGTATGTGGGGGCGGGGTCTGAGAGGGAACAATGGTGCCTGCTCCGCTCTCTCCTGGATTCAGTCCCTTCCACCACTTCCCCTCTGCCTGGACCGTCTGCGTGCGCAAATGTGGGACCTCCTGGTCAGCCAGCTGCCCTGTGCGTCCTCACTGGGTCTGCACAGCTGCCCCCCTGTGCCCGGGGTCCGCCAGCCACCGCCTGTGCACCTGGGAACTGCGAGCTGCCGCTACTTGCGTTCCTGGGTCCGCACCTCCACTTTCTCCTACCGCGACTCTGCCCCTCTTACCGGTCTGGATGAATGGTTGTTGGACTTCCATACAGTTCAATTTCCTATAAGTTCTGGTTGTTTTCTTGTTTCTAAATATTTGTTGTCCTTAATTTTGGTTGTGAGAGGAGGCACAGTGTGTCCGCCTACGCCTCCATCTTGGCCGTAAAAATTAATTCTTGTGTGTGGTATAAGAAGGTAGTCTAGTTTCATTTTCCACACATATCTGTCCAGTTTTCCCAATGGCATTTATTGACTAACCTGTCTGTAGCCCATTATATGTATTTGCTTCCTCTGTCAAATATTAATTGACTATAGAAGTGAGGGTTTATTTCTGGGCTCTCTATTCTGTTCCATTGATCTATGTGTCTGTTTTTATGCCAGCACCATGCTGTTTTGATTACTATGGCCTTAAAGTTTATACTTTATTCAAATTTCCTTGGTTTTTACATAATGGCCTTTTTATGTTTTAGGATTACATCCAGGACACCACATTACATTTAGCTGTCATGTCTCCTTAGGCTTCTCTTGTTTGTGACAGTTTACATATATTTTTTTGTTTACCTTTTATAACAGCCTACAAAATAAAACTGGGCCTTTGTTACATATCCCCCTTTTAAAGATAAAACTGAGGCTTTAGAAAGGGTAAGTGACATGTTCAAGTTTATAGAGCAAGTAAAAGCTTCTATTCTATTAAAGTGTGATTATGATATATGAAAAAGGCAGTGAGATAACTATTCATTTGCTTTTTATGTCAATGAGGGCAGAACTGTAGATAAATGTCAGGTGGGCCATTTGCAGAAGAGGAACAAGAGACAGGTGAATATAGCTTGTTGCTGGACAATTCTTTCTTATCTGGATACAAATTATTATTTTAATCATAATACACTTTCTCTTTGTAATTCTGCTTTGTCTACCGAAGGAGGTGATTCCCAGACAATCCTGGGCTGCCTCTCCAGTTATGTTCTCTAGTAGAAGACTTCATGGGTCCCTGTTGTTAAGACACTCCAGTTCAATAGGAATGTCCACTGAAAGCATGACATACACACCTACACAACCAGACTGTTTTTGGTATGTGTGAAGGTAACTATCTGTGGCAAAAACACAGGAGTTTTTTAGTTCTGGTGTTTAGTCAGGCAGGCTGAAGTTCTGGGGTGGGGTTAGGCGATTCATTCAAGAACTGTAATGCTGAGAGGTAATAGAAAAATTAAAAATAACAAGGCATGGCAATTACTAGCTCCAAATGGTCTACCCAGAAGGATGAGTGAGAGGGAGGGTTAGAGGAGGTAAAGTATAGTATGTTAATACCCATGATTCTAGATACTACTAAAAGCTCATCTCAGGGTGATGGGAACTGTAGGGGGTACAGATCTTAAGGGAGGGAATAACACCTGTTGCCTATAGAAGTAGTTATAGAATTGTAATTGTATCCTAAAGGGAAATTTTTTAAGTGCTCCAATGTAAGCTGACGGGGTAAGCAGATTATTAACTCCATTAACAACCACTTTTATTAGAGTGATTTTTTTTTTTTTTTAATTGGAATGGGAATACTTCTCAGTTGATGCTTTTATGACATGTATCTGTAAGGCTAGAGGCAGATTTGGGAACCCTTGCTAGTGAGTCACTGTTGCCCTCTTGTTGACTCCGAGGCTGGGAAAAACCTGATGTTTTTCTCCAAAAAGAAGCTGTGAAAATAGTGAGTAAAACAGTGAGGAAGAGCTTTAGGAAGTTGCATTATGTTGTGCATCTTCATGGCATCACGGAGTGGGTTGAGGACAGGGTAGATATTTTAAATCACCAATTTCAGGAGTCTTTGTATTAAAGATATGGGTGACTGAGGCCTTCTTCCAGGAGGGCGGGAGGTTATTAGAGGGAGCAAAGATCACAACAGGTATTAAACATCATAGATTGGACCTCATACTCTGAAAATGCTTTGGTTCAATAATATGAAACACAAAGTGACAATATGAAGAATGACTATTTGAAGTTCTACCAGAAAGTCCTGTTCATTGGTGAGATTTAAACTGTCTTTTGGTAGGGAAAAAGACGGGGGAGGATCTCGTGTTTAGAATCAAATGTAAGAGAGATTAAGTACCTGTGTCTCTAGAGAACTTTGCACTGAGCTGTAATGGAGGAGGGGGAAATTCCTTACTGTGGTCTTTCATAATATGAAATCTTTATGAGTCTCAGCAGATGTAGAGTCCCTAAGGAGGAGTTTGTGGCTAGCTGAAGCAGCTTGGGTTCACTAAGCCTCCAGTGGGAATGTAAGAGAGAGATGGCTCCCTGACATTTCTGCTTCAGAGCAACCAGTTCGGGTGAGTGGAAAGCTACCAGGTCTATTTCACTTTTGCAAGAATCCAGCGTGATCCCTTTGCACTATGGGCCGAGGTGACTTCTTGTCTTTATGGAAGCTACAGAGAAAACACCACAGGCTTTAACAGAAACTTGTTTATGGTTTCCCAGAAGCAAAGCTCTTACTCTGTTAAAGCACTTTAGAAAAATAAAGTAGAATTAGAGATAAGAAAAATCTTTACTTTCATTTTCAAGAGCTTTTTTTAAAAATTGGGGTAAAATTTATAAAACATAAAATTAACCGTTTTTAAAATAAACAATTTAGTGGCATTTAGTACATTCACAATGTTGCACGACCACCATTTCTACCGAGTTTATTTTCTTTCTTATTTTTAACTCCTCATCTGAGGATATGTTTGATTTTAGAGCAAAAGGAAGGGAGAGAGGGAAACATCAATGTGAGAGAAACATCAATCATTGCCTCTTGTATGTGTCCCGACTGGGGATCTAACCCGCACCCTAGGCATGTGCCCTGACTGGGATTGAACCCGCAACCTCTTGGTGTATGGGACAATGCTCCAACCAAGTCACCTGGCCAGGGCTACTTCATTTTTGCCACCACAAAAAGGAAGCCTGTACCCATTTGCTTCCCTTCCTTCCTTCCCTCTAAACCATCAGTTTGCATTCTGTCTCTATGGATTTACCTATTCTAGATATTTAATATAAACAGAATAATATAGTATGTGATCTTTTATATCTGGCTTGTTTGACTTAGCATAGTATTTCCCAGGTTCATCCACATTATGGCCTAAATCAGTACTTTATTCCTTTTATGGTGAATAATATTCTATTGTGTACATATACTATAGCTTGTTTTTGTCCATTCATCCACGAATGGACATTTAGACTGTTTCTGCCTTTTGGTTATTGTTAATGGTGCTGCTAGGAATGTGTGTATGTTTGAGTACTTGTTTTCTGTTTTTTTAAATTACATGCCTATAAGCAGAATTACTGGATCATATGGTTAGTCTATGTTTAACTTTTTGAGGAACCGCCCAACTGTTTTCCACAGTCCCATCTTACAGTCCCAGCAGCGATGTGTGAGGGTTCCAGTTTCTTCACATCCTCATGAGCACTTGTGATTTTTTTGGTCCCCTCCCATCGCCCCGATAGCTTCAAAATGTTTTGAGACTGGATAAATAGGACTGTGATGATATAACTTCTTCCAGTCCTTAAGGAGCTCCTAGCATGCTTTTCTTGAAGTAGTTGGATGGCTCTTCTAGGCCAAGTAAGGCATTGCGGTTCTAGCTTTGTGATGAAGAATGACTTCTAAAATCTGCAGCAAATAGCATAATCAACAAAATATATTTTTAAAAAAATCTGCAGCAAACATAGTGATTACAGCTGGTACAGGTTGCCTAGAGAGGGCTGACATCTGATTTGTTAGAAAGAGTGTCGGTTACACTTTGGGTCTTGAGAGTAGATGGTGGTATTTCAGGTTTCATCTGCTGTCAGAATCGTCGACTAGGCAGTGGTCTGTGTCTTGCTGACTATACAGGAGGCTCAGTTTGCTTGCATATTGCCAGCATATTTTCCTGCTTGCTGAGTAACCTTCTGGAGATGGAGTTAACTCTAATTCCCGAGTGACTGGTTCTGTAAAATGTGCTATATAAACTGATTTCAGTTGTTATTCCATTGCTACGTATGTGAGATTATATACAGATATTAAAACTAATATTCCCATTTCTTTGCTACCTGGCAGGATAGTTTCTTATTTTGATGTCTTCTCAATCAAATTATTGAATTCCTGAATGCTTTTTACTTACCTTCTCCTTTTTTTTTTAGGCCGTCAGTTCCCATTTGTATTTGTATATTGTGATTTGTCTAATAGTAGTCACTATGGTTAATGTTTTAGCATGTCTTAACTAAATTTATTTTTCTTTTGTGAAAATTCTTCTTGTGGAAGGAGAAAATTGATACTGGGATCTAGGATGCTTGAACTTCTAGTTCTTTCAGTTTTTGCTATAAATCTAGTTTTTCTTAACACTGCTTTCTCTAGTTTATGTGTTGGATGGTCAGTTTTTCTGACTTCTAGAAAAAAATTTGCTACTGTATTGTTCAGTGTTTTTTCCTTACAATATTTTAAATCAGAATATATTTCAATGTTTACTGCTTCTGTTGTTGTTGTTGTTGTTGTTGTTGTTTTTTAATGAGTTTGGGCCAGTTTTCAAAGTAAACAGAAAATTGTAGTCTGTACTGTATCTTCCCCTCAACCCCATGTTAGATTTGCAAATATATCCTAACCATTTGATCAAAGTCAGGCTCTGAATAAGGCTTTATGTTACAGTTAGGTGTGGTTGAATGACAGGTATGTCTGGATTTGGTCTCAAGAGATTTGGGGATGTACAAATATGGGAGTTTTTTCTTTCTCTCTCTCTTCCAATAGTGTGGTGTGGTCTATAATAGGTTGAGTTGTAACATTCATTAAACCACTCCTCACGTTGCCTGTTTTCAAAGCTTATCAGGATGACTTTGATTTAGTTATTTGGAACCAAAAAGGCAGTTTGTGGAGCCTGGTTTGGAGTTGTGGAGCAGTAATATATCAGAAATCAGATTTAGGTCCCAGTGGGATTATTCCTTGAGATTTATTTGCCTTGAAGTACACACAGCAGCCAAATGGTATGTATGGAAAGCTTTGCTGGAATGCAAATTGAACACATTTTGTTGGGACCTGTAGGGGATTTTCATTGCTTCATAATTTTTCAAAGGTTTGTTATACATCAGACAGTCACTGCCTCTTCTTTAAATCTTTAAATCCCCCCTCTTTTTCCTGTTGTAAAGGTCAGATTTTTTTTTGACAACTGTGTGCAGGAACAAGATTTGCTAAATCCCTTCATTTTTATTCATACAAATATCAGCATTCAGTGAGCATCAGTTATCCCAGCAGTTAGAAGTAAGGAAAACTCAGGGAGAATCTTGTGAGTCTCAGCTTAGTGCCAGGCATATATCTCTGGGGATAAGTTTGCTGCCTTAAATTTAACTCTTGACTGCTCCGATGTGGTACAGCACCCTTCCAGTGGTTAGCATGTGAAACCTATCCTTTACTCATCTCATGTGTATGGCTGTAAGACGGACGATATAATTAGTGGGAGGGATTCTTCTTATGGGGCTTCTCTGCCTGCAACAATCCTTAGATTAGTGTTAGAGAAGAAGGTGAATTCCTTCCTTCCATTAGAGCTCCTTTAGCCTTACTTAGTTTTTAGTGATATCTTGGGTAGCAGACCACTTTTTTAAAAGTATATTTTATTAATTATGCTATTACAGTTGTCCCATTTTTTTCTCCCTTTTATACCTCTCTGCCCTGCAACCCTCTCCCTCCAGCACTCCCCACCCCTTATTCAGGTTCATGGGTTATACATGTAAGTTCTTTGGCTTTTCCATTTCCTATACTATTCTTAACCTCCCCCTGTCCATTTTGTGCCTGCCAATTATGCTTCTTATTCCCTGTACCTTCCCCCCATTCTCCTTTCTCCCTCTCCCCACTAATAACCCTCCATGTGATCTCCATGTCTGCGATTCTGTTCCTGTTCTAGTTGTTTGCTTAGTTTTTGTTTTTGTGTTTTAGGTTTAGCTGTTGATAGTTGTGAGTTTATTGTCATTTTACTATTCATAGTTTTTTATCTTATTTTTCTTAGATAAGTCCCTTTAACGTTTCACATAATAAGGGCTTGGTGATGATGAACTCCTTTAACTTTAACTTATCTGGGAAGCACTTAATCTGCCCTTCCATTCTAAATGATAGCTTTGCTGGAGAGAGTAATCTTGTATATAGGTCCTTCCCTTTCATGACTTTGAATACTTCTTTCCAGCCCCTTCTTGCGTACAAGGTTTCTTTTGAGAAATCAGCTAATAGTCTTATGGGAACTCCTTTGTAGGTAACTCTCCTTTTCTCTTGCTGCTTTTAAGATTCGCTCCTAGAGTGGAGCAGGCGCTATTGTTCCCTCTCGGACCCCGCCCCCACATATAGCATCACAACTCAGCAACTGGGCTGCCCTGCCCTGGGGAACACCTAAGGCTCCACCCCTCACTACGTAACAGCTGTGACCAGACCAAAACCAAAACAACAAAAAAAAACCACCAAAAATGGCTCAAACCAGAGAATAAATCAGAGCCCCAGAGCCAGTTCCTCTAAGCCGTGAAGAGATAGCCAACCTATCAGATGCACAGTTCAAAGCCCTGGTGATCAGGATGCTCACAGAATTGGTTGATTTTGCTCACAAATTAGATGAAAAAATGCAGGCTATAATATGTGAAATGAAGGAAGACGCATTGGGAACCAATAGAAATGGAAGGAAAACTGGGACTCAGATCAATGGAGTGGACCAGAAGGAAGAAACAAACAACCAAACAGAAAACAAGGAAGAAACAAGAATTCAAAAAAATGAGGAGAGGCTTAGGAACCTCCAGGACATCGTTAAACGTCCCAACATCTGAATTATAGGGGTCCCAGAAGGGGAAGAAGAAGAAGAGCAACAAGTGGAAAACTTACTTGAACAAATAATAAACGAGAACTTCCCCAATCTGGTAAAGGAAATTGACTTCCAGGAAGTCCAGGAAGCTCAGAGAGTCCCAAAGAAGTTGGACCCAAGGAGGAACACGCCAAGGCACATCGTAATTACATTAGCCAAGATTAAAATGAAGGAGCGAATTCTAGAAGCAGCAAGGCATAAGGGGACAGTCATCTACAAAGGACTTCCCATCAGACTGTCAGCTGATTTCTCAAAAGAGACCTTACAGGCAAGAAGGGGCTGGAAAGAAGTATTTGAAGTCTTGAAAAGCAGGGACCTACATCCAAAATTGCTCTATCCTGCAAAGCTGTCATTTAGAATGGAAGGGAAGATAAAGTACTTCTCAGATAAGGTCAAGTTCAAGGAGTTCATCATCACCAAGCCCCTATTATATGAAATGTTAAAGGGACTTATCTAAGAAAAAGAAGATAAAAATATGACAGTGAAAAGACAGCAAACTCACAGCTATTAACAGCCACACCTAAAACAAAAGCAAACAACTAGAACAGGCACCTTTAACAGGAACCTAATCAACAAAACAAACAAACAAGCATAATGTAACCAAAGACATTGAAATTGAGAACAGGCTGACAGTCACCAGAGGGGAGAGGGGAGGGAATTTCAGGGGAAAAGGGGAAGGATTTACAGGAACAAGTATAAAGGACACATGGACAAAAACTATGGGGGGTGGAAATGGGAGGGAGGTGGGGTAGGCTGGGGTGGTGGGCTGGGGTGGGAGTAAAAGACAGAAAACTGTACAAGATCAACAATTAAAAAAATTTTTTTTAAAAAGTGGAAAAAAAATAAAAAATAAAGAGAAAAAAAAGATCCTCTCCTTATCTTGGGTAATTTAATTATGATGTGTCTTGATGTGTTCCTCCTTGGATCCAACTTTTTTTGGGACTCTCTGAAGTTCCTGGACTTGTATTTCTATTTCCTTCATCACATTGGAGAAGTTTTCCTTCATTTGTTAAAATAAGTTTTCAATTTCTTGCTCTTCCTCTGGCACACCTGTGATTCAGATATTGGTACGTTTAAAGTTGTCCCAGAAGTTCCTAAGCCTCTCCTCATTTTTTTTTGAACTCTTGTTACTTCATTCTGTTCTGGTTGAATGTTTATTTCTTCCTTCTGTTCCAAATCTTTGATTTGAGTCCCGTTTTCTTCCCTTCACTGTTGACTCCCTGTATATTTTTCTTTATTTCATTTTTAAGGCCATCTCAGCCTTAAGCACTAATTAAAACCTTCTCTTTTTCTTTGCCTAAAGCAAGCCAGTAAGCTTTCTCCCTACCTCCACCCCTTCTTCTCTTCCTTTCAAGGGGGCATCTGTAGCGGCTGGGCCAAGGAACCCTCTGATGAGAACCTCTCAGCTGGATTCAAGTAATCTTATGTTTCCTCAGTCCATTTACCACTGATCCTGTAAAATTTGGTATAAATAGACTAGGTTGACCAAAGTAATGGGGCCACCATTGATCTTTCAGACTGAGATATGTAATAGTGTGAGCTCTTCTTGGATTCTATCCAGGAGCTCTGAAATGAAGATAAATTCCTTGTACATGGAAGATATTTTAAAACAAAATTATTTGTCTGTTACTTGAGGGTTTCATTTGGTTCTTTATGTACCAGTCAGATAAAAGCCTGAAGAGTTATCTGCGTTTCTTCACTTTTCTAGGACAAGCAGGTCTATAATCCTGATGATGTAGTGTGCACAGGTTGATCTTGGAGCCAATCAGGGGCACTGTCCTGCCGATGCAAGCTGTGCTGTTACATTGACATCTTTCCCCAACCTTGGTGCACACCAAGCTCTATACCTGATAACAGAAATCTTTGTTGTGAAATTGAACTCATTCAGTCCTTGCAAGGTTAAAATGGAGAATTAGTTTCCTTTCTCTAAAGTCCATAGAATCTGACTTCCTAGGCAACAGCTTGAAATTGTGAATGAACTCTGGTCTCATGTTCCTGTTGCCATTGATTGGCCTAGTAGCAAATTCATACCTGGGAAAATCCATGAATGCTTTTTTGGCTTAGACCTTACAGAACCAGGGAGGATCCAAACTTGTATTTAAGTCTACAGTAGACAACCAGGGGTGTCCAACCTGTGGCCCATGGGCTGCATGCAGCCCAGGATGGCTGTGAATGTGACCCAATACAAAATCGTAAATTTACTTAAAACATTATAGGATTTTTTTTGTGATTACATATCTCATTGTATTTACTGTGTGGCCCAAGACAACTCTTCTTCTTCCAGTGTGGCTCAGAGATGCAAGAGGTTGGACACCAACAAAAGTAACAAAGTAGTCAAACAAGAGCAAAACTTTTCCTCATAAAATCGCTATTTACCTAACTCACTGACCTTTAATCCTTATTTTATATGTATATAAAATTTAAATAATTCATCATTTTTGTTCCTTTTATTCATTTAGCATAATTTAACCGATTTCCCATTTGCCCCAATAATACTCACTGGCAGCACTTGTAGCTGCAGCATTTACCCCAAGGTCACTCACAGATTACAGTCCTAACCTTACTCATGAAGTATCTCGCTTTTATTATTATTTTTGCATCGCTCTAGTATATTGATAGCCTTTGGAAACAAATGACATCATTCTATTTATAGCATTCTGTTTTCAGTAGTGTTAATGAGCTATACTTTTTTTTTTCTAAATGGCAAATGGGTTAATATAGAATTTTTATCAGTTTACCTACATATTTATCATCTTTAATGGCACTATAAGAATACATCAGCCCTGGCTGGTATAGCTTAGTGGATTGAGTGCGGGCTGAGAAGCAAAGGATCACTGGTTCGATCCCCAGTCAGGGTACATGCCTGGGTTGTTGGCCAGGTCCCTAGTAGGGGGCGCATGAAAGGCAACCACACATTGATGTTTCTCTCCCTCTTTCTTCTTCCTTTCCCCACTCTCTAAAAATAAACAAATAAAATCTTAGAAAGAATACATCAAACTAGAATGTCATAGGCTAACTATTCTTTTTAAATTTTCAATTCATTATATATAGTGAACTTTAATTATCTTTGTGCTGATAACATTATTTCTCTTTCTAATTATTTTCATGAAATAATAGTCCCAGTAGTAGAATGACTGAGTTTTATAGCTGTGCTGTATCTGATTTGAGTTTTCTTTTTTATTTTTGCTAATTTAGTTGACAGGGTAATACCTTTATAATTTGTTTTAGATTTTTTAATTATTAATATTTTCTCAAGTAATTTATTCTTTGCATATTTTCCTGTGTGATTGGTCTGTTCTTAATTCTTAGCCACTTATTTGACAGAAATTGGATAGTGTCCTTTCAGATTTGTATTAGCAACTTTCATATTTGGATAATGCTTTTTTTATATTTTCATCTCTGTTGCCAGTGTCTTTTTTTTCCCTATTACTATGGGTTATTTGAAACCTAAGTAGGTAGAGGTATTTTTAATCTTTATAAAGAGATGCTTGGGCATCAACTAGTTTATTTGCATTTGAAGTGTAGAAATGAGAGATCCTGTGAGAACCTTTGGCTCAGAGTGTGCATGAGATCTCCCTGTGTGGAGAGGAGGCAGTCCAAGGTGTAAGGAGGGGAGATGAGGACAAGGCTGACACCAGATCTATAAATAATCTAACGTTTAGCTTTGTACTTTGAAATAGGAATTAGCTCACTTTTATTGTTTTCCCCAAGTTACTTATTGTTTGGCCATGAAGAGGAGACATTAGGATTTTTGTAGGAAATGTTACTGTTTTTAGCTCTCAGAAAGTGAAAAGTGCTGATATGGGTCAGTTCGATCTCTTGTTTCCTCATTTCTCTTAGAGATGACTGAATGAAAAGTCCAGGTTTGGCAATTTGTTTAACTAGATATGATATGTAGCTTCCTAAGTAAGAAAGTGGAATTCTAAATAGTGAAAGGTCCTGTATCCCTTTGTCATGGCACCATGCCAAGGACAGACTGACCATGTGAAAGATAGAGTTGGTAACCCAGCATTCATTTTTCTCACCATTGAGCAAAATCTTTTTTTTTTTTTTTTACCTCTATTATACACGGCTATGCCTAATCATTCTCATTGATCTCTGCAGAGAGTCAGAGGCCCAAACTCTTAGAACTTTTTCTAAGGTCCTATTTTCTATTGTTCTCTCTGGGCTGTCAATTTTTATCTCTAAAATGAGAAAAGTACACCAAATGATCTTTAATGTGCCTAAAGTCCCAAGATTCTTTGGGTCCATAATCCTGTCACAGTTTAGAAATACTTTCAGAGGGATTTCTATTCTTATATGAATGTCATTGCAGTTTATGTGTAAATGAAAATTTTGATGTTGGAATATTACAGAGTGTAATTTAAAAAAGAAAGTATACTCACTATTTACTTCCACGCATGTTCAGATAGTCTAACTTTTTAATTTCCCTTTGTCTTGCTATTGGCCAGTAATGGCAATTTTCAGATGAACCGTGCTTCAAACTGGTTATATAATTTTATAGTGGCCATTTAGTTCAAAGCAAATGATTCCAAGATTTTTGTATCTTTTAAAATTTTTAATAATTATTGAAAATGGATTAATATTGCCTGAGTTTCAAGTGAATATGTTCTACTTTGATTTAAAAATTTTACTCATTAAGATAACTTACATTTCATATATTAATATATACATGAAGATGTATAAATATATCTCAGTTAAGCTTCACAACATTCCTGTGAGTTTGGCAGGAGGATATGCAATAGCAGTCCCCAATACCTGTTCTTTCCAACTGCTGGTCAAGATGATAGCATAGGTAAATGTGGTATTCACCTTCTCCCACAACCACATCAAAATTACATCTAAACTACAGGACAACCATTTTGCATAACCACCTGAAATGTGGCTGAATGGAAGTTCTACAACCAGGAAATTAAAGAAGAAGCCACATTGAGATGGTCAGGAGGGGCAGACAGAAATAATGACAGAAAAGTTCCCTAACTTGCTGAAGGAAATAGACATACAAGTGTAGGAAGTGCAGAGAGTCCCAAACAAAATGAGCTCAAAGAGACTCACACCAAAACACATCATAATTAAAATGCCAAAAGTTTATGACAGTTACAGAAATTGAATAGTTGCAAATTGAGCACTAACTAAAATTTTGATGCTAAAGCAATTACCCTTTTAGATGTGATGTTAATGAGGGTATGGTCATGGTTAAAATGATATGTACAGGATTAGCTACAAAATAAGATGGAAGGGGGAGGGGATAATAAAAAAACAAGATGAGCTTTGAGTTGCTAATTATTGAGAATGGGTTTGGGGTACATGGAAGTTCATTATTCTAGCCTCTTTGCTTTTATATAATTTAGAAAACTTTTAAAATAAATATTAAAAAATTATGTAGTTCAGAACCTGGTCACCTTAGCATAGGAGAATTAGAATGAGGAGGAAAGGAATCCAGAATAGGCTAGAACAAAGGCACTTGTATTACCTGTATTGCTTAAAGATTGTCACCAGACCCTTAATAGTATATTCACTTACATAGGTATTTATTTGGTTTCTGTTTTTTTTTTAATTTCTTATTATATATACTCATTTGTCTAGTGTATTCTGTTCAATATTCACTTGTGTACTCATTAAATATTTATTTTTATTTTAAAAATTTATTAAGAGAGAGAAACACTGTTTTGTTGTTCCACTTATTTATGCATTTATTGTTGGCTTCTTGTAAGTACCTTGACTGGCGATCGAACCAGTAACCTTGGCATTTTGTAATAACACTCCAGCCAGCTGAGCAACCCTGTCGGGGCCCAGCCTTGTCATTTTAGAGGAGAAGAAACTAAAGCACGGAGTGATTATGATTTGACCATGGTCACACAGCTTATTTGTGGGGAAAGCTAGAACTTAGGTCTCCTGATTCTATATCCCTTGTTTCTTATGAGAAAATTGCCCAGCTGACTTAAATAAGAAAAAAGGATTATGGTTTTGCCTGGCAGTTTTCTGTTTCTTAACCTTAACTCTTTGTTTTTAGAATACTGCCTAGAGGTTTGACTTCTCTCTTTTTGTAAGGTGATAGGGATAAAAGATTCAGCCTTAAAGTGTGATGAAAATCCAGGCCTAAGGATGGTTGTATTTCTTAGAATGATAAGGAACTGTAGAGCTTAGGTAAGTTTTAAGCATAAAACTTTAGATGAGGCAGGACTGGAGAAATGAACCCCTTAGTTCTCTTTGATCTGCAAGTGAGATTTCACTCCCACTGAAAACTATTTCTGTGTGTGGACTTTAATTTTTTTAAAAAATGGTTTGTTTGTTTTTTTTAAACTCCAAAGCACTAAGCCAGTAGCATAGATATACAGACTTGCCAACTGTGGTGAATGTGTTGTTAAGTAGCTGTGACAGAGCCTTGGTAAAATGCTTTGCTACAAGAGCTTTGACTACATTTTGCTACCAGGTCAAGTTAGGAAGTAAGGATTTGGGCAGATTTTTAAAATATATGTTTTATTTACATGTTTAATTTAAAAGCCTAATAAACTTGAGGTAACTTTCAGAGTGTTACTGCTATACTGGCAAAGATGCACATAGTAAGCATCAGTTGAAGGACGAGGACTTATAGAAAGCACCAGAAGAAAGAAAAAGTCTTGTAGATAGATGTTAATAGTCTTTTCCCCATTCTAGCTTATTCTCCTATTTTTTTACCTTCCTACCCTGCACCTGTTTGTTTATATATTTTCTAAGATCAAACAGAGGCAGGAGGGAAGGAAATGATCTTACACAATTTCTTTCAGCAGAGAATTTGAGTTCTTTTGGACTTTAGTTCAGTAACCCTTTTGAAGCACACCGTTTTCCCAAAGAACCAGTCACTTGTCAAGTACCACAGAACTCAGGCTTTTATGTATTTCTTCCTCTCAGGTGTCAAAAATTATGCAAAATACCATTTTGAAATTGATACAGATACCTGGAATGAAAGAGTTAGAACTGGCAATTTTTTTAAATACATTCTAGATATTGACTAGTAAAGATTTTGCCCTTACCTATGCCTAGGGACTGTTCTAGATTTGAAGATGGATAGATTCCATACCTGAGTCTTCATTCTTATTAAAAAAAAAAAAAAAAAAAGAAAAAGAAAATTAAGGTATTGGCTATCTCTATATTTTACTTATAGATCCAGCCACATTATTTAGTATATTATATAATGGCATCGTTCTACTTTTAGGAAAGTGTCTCTTAAGCTAGAATATATGTTCCTTGTATTTAGGGGCCATGCCTTTTACATCTTTCAGAGCTTAATAAATATTGACTTGTACATTTAGTAGGTATTTTGTTTGGCATGATTTTATTGGTTCTATTCAATATAGAACAAGATAATATTATTCTGTGTCAGGAGCTTTACATATATCATCTCATTTAATCCTTCCAAGAATATTTCAACATAATATGATCCTTATTTTATAAAAGAGGAAACTGAGGTTTCAAAAAGTTAAGAACTTATGTAAGGTCTCATACTTAATAAGTGGCTAACTGGGATTCTAAACCTAAGCCTGTTTCACTGATGATAGCTCATGCTCTTACCTCCATGTCATGCTCCCCTTAGAGCTTTGGAATCATTGCTAGAAGTCTTTTAATTTATTTACTTATTTATTTTTACAGAGAGGGGAAGAGGGGGAGAAAGACAGGGAGAGAAACATCAGTGTGTGGTTGCATCTTGTGTACCTCCTACTGAGGGCCTGGCCTGCAACCCAGGCATATACCCTGACTGGGAATTGAACCGGCACTCAACCTGCTGAGTTCTCAGGCCAGCACTCAGCCTACTGAGCCACACCAGCCAAGGCTAGAAGGCTAGAAGTCTTGACAAACTGTTCTCAGCCTCCTTTTTGGTAAACATGAAACTCATTTATTCTGTTGTTCCGGAAGATCCCTTCATATTTAAATCAGCATTAAGGACTTCTCTTCTGAGAGCCTAAGCTAACAGGGGGCATTATAGCATAGTAGTTAAGAGTATGGATTCTAGAGCCACACTCTAGAGCTGGGCTTAAATACTGTCCTCACCTTGGTGACCTTCAGTAGGTTACTTAACCTTTATGAACCTCAGCTGCCTTATCTGTAAAATGAGGACATTATGGAATACTTCTCATAGTATTCCAAAGAGAGCAATAAGAAGGAATAAACTATTGATACACATAAGAGCTTGGATGAATCTCAAAGCCCTTATGCCAAGTGAATGACTTCATTATTTGGCATCTGGAAAGGCAAAACTATGGAGACAAGGAACATTATATTTGCCAGGGATTAGAGGTGGGAACAAGGTGTGCTACGAAAAAGGGTAGTTGAGGAAATATTTGAAGTGATGGAACTGTTCTGTATCCTCATTGCGGTGGAGGTTACATGACTTTATTTATATGTTAAAACTAATAGCAAAGTACACTAAAAAAAGAAGGAAGTCAATTTACGTTCACTTTAGAAAATAAGAGTAAAAAAATGGGGAAAATGGAGATAGTAATAAAACCTTTATAATAAGATCATTGTAAAAATTATAAATAAGATAATGTATCTAAAGTGCTCGATATGTAGTATATGACCAAATGATTGCTTTATTGTTATCTTTATCATTAAAAGTATGATACTAAATTTAGTGACATTCATTGAAAGGATGATGGAATAAACTGTCATACCATCTGCATGGGTACAGTTAGTATACAGTGAGGACAATGAGTAACCATGAGTCAGATGGAGTATGTGTTTTCACATGACTCGGCAAGGGACTTGAGGGCTTCTGGAAGGCAGGGGAAGATTAGGTCTGGTATTTCTGGAGTGTCTTGCAGCTGGCTTCTTTTCAGGCTGTGTGTACAGTTCCCTTGATATTATTCTTCAACAAAATAGCTTTGGTCTTGGAAGCCACAGCTCCTTTCTCTGGCTTCACATTTGATCTGAAATTTTGATTGAGCAAACTAATCAAAGAAAGACCTGGAAGTGGTTCTCATACTTGGAAGATGGTAATTGGTTTGTATAACAGTTGTAGTTTCCAGAGCCATTTCTTCCCACCAGCCAGTCTCTGGATTAGACACTGACAGTAGTGGGGCAAGCATTATTCAAGAGCTAAAGAAAAAAAAAAGTTAAAGTCAAATCAGCATTGTAGTCTTACCACAGTGAAAAAGAGGCTCTAAAGTGAAACCTTGACCTTTCCATCATGAAAGTTGGTTGTCTTACACAAGAGCTCAGAACCTGAATCAAAACAAGTTGAATTGATAGTAAAAAGGATTCTGACCTCAACAATCCCTGCTATAGTAGTTACTTATTAGTCCTACTAGCACTTACTGGTCTGTGAATTATATTCATTTTAACTAATGACATTGGAATTCAGGAAACAGGAAAAATGTTTGGGGTTCTTGGTATAGGACTTTGGTTTAGGAATGACTTAATTTTTTCCCTAATTTCTATACAGCATTGACACTAAATTTCAAGCAAATCTTTATCATTTGATTTGTTTCTTTCATAGCTTGTCTTTCTTATATATATGTGGCTAAGTCATTGATTGCTATAAGGAACATTACTTTCCTCTAGATTGTGAGGAGTCAATGCCAATGTGACAAGTCTGTTGATTTGCTTTGGTTTGGGTTTTGGTTTTTAGTTTCCTGGGAGTTATGATGAGTGGTTAGTTAGAACAGTGGTTTAAAATATAAGAAGATTAGCCCTGGCTGGTGTAGCTCAATAGATTGAGCGCGGGCCTGCGAACCAGAGGATCGCGGTTCGATTCCCAGTCAGGGCACATGCCTGGGTTGCAGGCCAGTTCCCAGCAGGGGACGCATGAGAGGCAACCGTACATTGATATTTCTCTCCCTCTCCCTCTCTCCTACCCTTCCCCTCTAAAGATAAATAAATAAATAAATAAATAAATCTTAAAAAAAGAAAAACATCTGTTAAAAAATAAAATAAAATAAAATATAAGAAGATTGGTAGTTTTAAAAATCATCATGGTTAGTTGCACATCTCTGAATATACTAAAACACATTGAATTATATACTTTAAAGAGGTGAATTATATGGTATGTGAATTATATCTTATTAAAGTTGTTACCAAAAAAATGCCATACCAAAAAATCATTATACTGATCTGTGACCTCTTAATGGAAGGATTCGAACTGAGAACTTCTTAAAATGGTCCCTGGCTGGGTATCTCAGATGGTTAGAGCATCATCCCGATACGCCAAGGTTGTGGGTTCAATCCCCAGTCAGGACATATACAGGAATCAACAAATGAATGCATAAATAAGTAGAACAACAAATCCGTATCACTCTCTCTCTCCCTCCCTCCCTCCCCCTCACTCTTTTTCCTTCCTTCACCCTTCCACTCTCTCTAAAAAAAAAAATCATTAAAAAGGAACTTTTCAAAATGGGACTAAAGTCTTAATCAGTGTCCTGGGAGCATCTTAAATGATGGATTATGGAATATTAAATGACTTTTCTGAGCAGCTCTTTCACTTTGTCTGCTAAGGAAATAACCATTCAGGTAATCGTGGCTTAGATGTTGGTAATTTTGTAATGGTCCAGGAGCATAAGGAACATAATTTAGTCTAAAATAGTGATTCTCAACTAGGTGATTTTGCCTCCCAAGGGAAATCTGACAATATCTTGAGGCATTTTTGGTCGTCAACATTGGGGAGAGAGGCGTGCTACTGTTATGTAATGGAGAGAGGTCAGGTGGAATGCTGCTAAACATCCTACAGTGCACAGAACATTATGTGGCTCAAACTATTATTAGTGCCAAGGCTGAAAAACCCTGGTGTAAAATTTACACTTATGTTTTCTTCTAAGAGTTTTATAGTTTGAGCTCTTACATTGAATTTAGATCTTTGATCCATTTTGAGTTAATTTTTGTATATGGTGTGAGGTAGGGGTCCAGTTTCATTCTTCTGCATGTGGATATCTTGTAAAAAAGATGATCCTGTATTTATAGAATGGTCTTGGCACGTTTGTCAAAATCAATTGACCATAAATGACTCTGGTATAAAATGACTTTGATATCTATCATATTTCTGCTAGAAAATCCTTATGCAGCCTTCCTAAAGTCATAGATAATCTTGATGACTCTGTACTGCTTCAGCTATCTGAAGAGTTACCCAGGGTGTTGCCATACAGATGCTGCTACACCTGAATGAGAACAGGTTAAGGGTTATGATGTCTCTAAGTTTCCTCCTCTGATATATTCAGGCAGCTCATACACTGCAGCTGCAGGGTTCCCCAGGCTAAGGGGTAGCATTAAAATTGGGAAGAACCCTAATGATCATTTGACCTAATTTTCTATCAAGTACTCTGAATTCTAACATTATTTTTTAAAACATTTTATTCATTCATTTTTAGAGAGAGGAAGTGGGGGAGAAAGAGAGGGAAACATCGATGTGTGAGAGATACATCAATTGGTTGCTTATCGCATGCCCCCAACTGGGGACCTGGCCCGCAACCCTGGCATGTGCCCTGGTTGGGAATTGAACCAGCGACCTTTCTGTTCTCAGGCCAGCACTCAGTCCACTGAGCCACAGAAGCCAGGGCTGTCTAACATTATTATTGTTTATGATATATTTTAATATATAAGGCAAGTACCCTCTCAGTACCTAGCTGTTCTTAACTGAATGTTTTATATACATTATTTTATTTAATTCTGAGGTAAGCCTATGAGTTATGGTTATTAAAATCTCTATGTTACAGATGTGGAAACTGAGGCTTAGAGAAGTTTATTTGCCATGGTTGCACCAGAACTGGAATTTCAATATAGATCTTTTTGACTCCACAGCTACTGCCTTTAGAGAGCATATAATGAAGTCTCCATCTTCACATAAAATTGAGTTCTTCTAATGGGAATAAAATAAATACAAAAACATATGCAAACAGAAAAATGGAATATGAGATTTAAGTTTAAGCCAATATATGCTAAGAGGGAAAATCTAAACTGTATATGAGTCATTAACATTTTATAGGGAAAGGGAATGTAGACCATTCTTGGAACTCACTGGCTTCTGATTTGCTCTGTTGCTAAAGAGGTCCTTGCAATAGTGGGCTTTGTCCTACAGGATTTGAAAACAAAATTGTAGCATGCCAACACCTTAAGTACCCTGTGAGGTTCTGGTTACAGCATCTGAGAGAGATCTGAAAAATATTTGGAGAAGGGTAAAGTAAAATGAAAAAGGAACTTCTAAGTCTTAGAATATTAGAATTCTGGAATATAATCTTTTAAAAAAATTATTGACACTCTAACCAGCAGTTCTTTATTAGGACTCCTGCCCAGCTCATGCAGGAGAGTAGGACTGGTCAGGGAGCACTGAGAAATGGGCATGGAGAGCAAGGTGAGAGGGAGGCAGGTCCACCTTGCCAGGGACACCCTGGCCACTGCAGTAGGTACAGGGTCCTGTCCAGGGAGGACACAGCTGTTGGTATCCTCAGGAGCAGCCAGCCCATTGAACTTTCATTTCCTCAAGAGCGCCTCCTTCTGGGCCCAGTAGGCCTTGTGCAGGCTGTCATTGATGATCAGGTCAAACAGGCCGAGCTCTTGCTGCTTTCTAAGTCTACTGGGGCAGTGGCCAGCCACTTGGCCAGGCTCTTCTCTGTCTTCGTGTTCTGCTGCCACATCCTCTGCCCCTGGACTTGCATTGAAGGTGGCTGCACAAAGATGGGCCTCAGATCAGTCTTCTTTATGTTGCGCACACCCATGTTCCACTGCATTACCTCCTTGGTTACAAAGTAAAATAGTAATCTTCGCTCTTCTCCTTTTTTGGGCCTCGGATCCTTTGTCGTGTGGGACACACTGAACCTGAAGATGCTGCTATGCTCTTGCAGGAGTCCCTTGAGCAGGGTATTCTCTTCCTAGCCCAAGAAGGTCCACTCAGTATGATAGGCCTTGGTCCTGACATCCCTTAGGGAGAAGTGTCAGGCTGCTTCCCCTCTCTGCCCCTCTGTATCCTTCAGGGTCCACAATGGCATCCAACATGAAGTCTGCAGTCTGTGGGGTTTTACAAGCTGTCTGGAGCTTTTGGGCCAGGAGAATTGCCTCTTATATTTTGAGAACTGGTACAGAGGTACCAGCCTTTAGTATGATGTCCAATGGGGTGCAGCCAGTGGGTTCCGCAGCCTGTGGGAGTGAGGGGAGAGGCAGGCAGGGCCAGTGCCACACCAGCCCACTTCTGCTCGCAGGGCCTACATCTGCCTGGAACAAAATCTTGATATTGGAATTAAGTATAAAAAAAAGTTTCTCCTTGTATAGTTGTAAGTAAATTTATAAAATTTTATATAAGAGATTGATTTAAGAAAAATTGAAATCAGACATTCTGATCTGTGGTCTGATCTGTGGAATGGGATTCAGGGGTTCAATAGACACCCTGAAATTATATGTGAAATTGTGTGTGTGAGGCCTGTCCAGAAAATATCCAGCCATGTACTATGAAAAATAAAGATATTTGTTGAAGAAGACACAAGATGCGAGAAACATGGTACACAGGACAATGTTACCTCAGTCCCCTTCAAAGTAGGCACCTTGGGATCTCACACAGTTCTCACAATTGCCATGAGCTGCCTCATCGTATTTTCCTGAATCTCATTGATGGTCTGAAATCTCTTCCCTTTCAAAGGTGATTTTAGTTGGGGAAAACCAGAAGTCATGATGCACCAAAACTAGGCCATAGGGGGGCTGAGTCACCTGGGTGATTTGATGTTTTGTCAAAAAAACTCTGCATGAGACGTGATGCACGAGAGGGCACATCGTCGTGATGAAGCTGCCAATCACCAGTTGCCCATAGCTGCAGCCTTCTGAATCATCTGAATAGTTTCTATGGAGGAATGTTCAAGCTTAACACAAAATTTGATGCAAATTCCTTGCTCTATTCACTTGGTCATTTTGAATGTGACAGTCACACAGTACACATGCTTGGTCAGTGGCGTCTACTTCCCCCACTGACTGTAGTACAGTGAAGTTGTCGTTGTTCACATATGCACATTCCAGTCCACTCTCCTTGGCTGCCAGGTTACACTGATGTGCAAACTGTTCTTGTTATATTAACAATGGCTGGACTTTTTCTGGACAGACCTCGTATGCACACGCACTTTTCTGGGAGAAGATTCATGTTCATCAGCATCTCAAAGCGATCATTACATTCTACATTTGAAAGCTCTGTGAACTTGGGCAAGTAACTTTACCTTTTTGTGCTTCATTTACTTTCACCAGTAAAACGATGGAGCTATCCTGTCATCCTTAGTTTCTTTCCATCCCTGGTGTTAAGACTTCCTTTTCTTTATGAATTAGCATTCTTGGTTCCACATGTCCGAGAAAGTGTTAGCTTTAAACTCAGTCACCTTAGTGAAATAATATTAAGAGGTACCACTGCACTTCTAATTATGAACGGTATCTCTTTCCTAGCTTTAGAAGTTGAAGTCCTTTCAACCATGTTTCTCTTCTAAAGGTCACTTCAATAAGTTTTTATTTAATGTTTTCTGTATGCCAGACACTTTTGGGTGCTTTGTGGAATACAAAGATAATCACATTTAATGAGTGTCATGTACTGTTCTGGACAGATAAAGAGTTAAAAGGTGAGCATTCCTGTGGAAAGGATGGAGGTAGGACAATGCAAGGTGTGGGTAAGAGCAAGGAATCCAGTGGGAGTGAAAGGTAATAGGTATGTTTGATTCATGTTACAGAGAGCCTTAACTGCCAACAGAGGGAAAAGCCCCTAGGTATAATGAAAAGAGACCTAACTGGAAATCTGAAGACTTGAAATACAGATTGGCCTTTGTCATAATTATGTGTGTGATCTTGAGTAAGTGACTTAACCTCTCTCGACTTGAGTTTCAATACATACAGTCACAAAATTCACTAAAAAATACCATGCAGTCCATGGTATTTCTCTAAAATTCTATTATTCTTTTTAATTCAGTTAGAGGTGGGAAATAATTGAAGGTTTTTAAGTATGGTAATTTTTATCGAATTACTGCTGCTTCACTACTTGGAGGCTCCTGTTAATGCTGTTTCTTCCACTGTTTTGTGATTGCTCTGGAGGTACTGTCACTTTAGATAGTTCTTGATGTGGTCAAGGAGTTGGCTATCATTATCATTATTAGTTTACGTTATCAAGAACATAGGAATTACCCGGTGTTTGTTCTTGAATTAGATCTGAGGCTAGTCTTGTTTCCTCATGTTATCAGTCATTGACCTGAGAGCTAGACCAAATGTCTAGAGTGTGGGCAGCAGGTAAGTGCTGACATTTTGATGGCCACATCATATTTCAGGGATCTATGAGAAGGCCTGTAATGACCATGGAAAGCCAGCCAAGAATCTCCTTGCCATGGACAAATGGGAGTAGTTACTAAATTTAGCTGACATTAAGCTGCAAATTATTTGAAAGGTGGAAAAGGATTCTATTCAGAGGCTATCTAGAATTTCCATTTACTAATCAGGCCTGTGTGCTGTAGGGACTTTCATCCCAGGAAAAGTATTGCTTTCTCTCTTCCTCTTTCCCCACACTTTGTCCTTGTTATATTGGGAAGATGATTTGTAGCTCTTATTGGGACCTGGCACTTTAGTGCTTCCTGCTATTCTTAGATGCCAAGGGCCTCAGGATGATAGAATCAGAAGTTGGAACTGCTGGTTAAAAATTGGAATATGAGCTTATTTGGACTTGAGTTTTATCCAGAGAATGATAGAGATATGTATGAAGTACAGTACACTCCTGATTTTTGAGAGGAATATTTCTAGCAATTTTCACAGATCATCAAACTTGGCAAACAAAAAGTCTCTATAAGAACTTATATGATCAATAAGGGCAGGTTTTTCCAATAGAAAAATGTACAGACTTGAACAGGTACCTCATAAATAAGTATATCTGAATAGTCAATAAACATAAGAAAAGGTGCTCAACTTCATTAGTTGTTAGAGAAATTCAAAGCCACAGTGAAATACTACACATAAAGTAGAATGACTAAAATGAACCCATATCCTTATACTCTGTAAGCCAGTAATTCTATATCTAGAGATACGCAGAATAGGTATTGATGCAAACATTCACCAAAAGATGTGTATAGGAATGTTTATAGCAGTGCTAGTCATAAAAGTAAAAAAAGAGGAACTATCGAAATGTCCATCAGAAATAAAATGGATAAGTAAAATGCAGTATATCCTCACAGTGGAATACTACACAGCAAGTAGAATTTAGTGAGCTACAACATATTACAACACAATTGAATTTTTTTTTAGAGTAATATTGAGCAAAGGGAGCCAAACACAAAGGAGTTCCTACTACATGATACCATTTATATATTAAGTGCTTTTCATTGATTATGCAAGGCAAATCAGTGGTATTAAAAGTCAAGATAATGGTTACCTTTGGAGGGATTGTGACAGGAAGAAGTCATGATAGGAATTTCTAGGTGCTGGTAATGTTCTGGGTGCTGGTGGTTAAGTTTGTAAAAATTCATTGAGCTGTATATTTAATGATGTTATATATGTTAACAGTTTCTTAAAATGTGGAGGATGGGTTTAAATTTGTAGATGCTGAGCAGTTTTTCAGGTTTACTCACAAGCTAAATAATTTACTGGTACAAATTAGTCTCAGTGCAGTACTCAAACTTTTGTCTCAGAAAAGTTATTGATTGCAATTGATCTTGGATCTTCAGAGCCCCTCTTAGTAGTTGAAATATTAAATATTAAGTCTTTGGATGCATATTCAAAGGGTATATATTATTTTGGTCACCAATACTGATAAGATGGCCTTTGGGGAACTGAGTGTAAGATCACTAAAATGAAATGACAAGAGGCAGTCTACTCTTTCCCCTGATAATACTGACTTCCCCCCGCTGTCAGAGTCAGGCTCCAGAGGTTATAAATGTGAAGTTTGCTCTTTCTCTTTAGGCAGCTCAGTTTGTGGCCTTCTTAGCTTTGCCTCATTATCCTCCTTTGTAAGATATTGCTTGCCCACCTTCCGTGGCTGCTTCCATGGCAGCTCTGGTGCGCTACATTTATTTAAGTTAGGCTGCCATTTTTTATTCTTTTGAGAATTTTTGGTCTTTCTGGTTATAATTTTTATGTGTCCTTGTTTGTGGATCTGGAACTTAATTATTAGTTTTAGAGTGAAAAGTAAGATATATTTTGTTCTCCTGAATTTTCTCCCTATTCTACATCTGCGGTTATAAAGCTTTAATCAGAAGCTAATTTAGTGATGCTGGGTTAGTCTTAGAAATTGCCTTCAATCCAAGTTTCACTTATTCTGTGTTTCTGTGTAATAGACAAATCTCATTTTATGATTCTTGGTTTACATTTGTATAATTTAGGAAAATATGATAACCTATATGTATATATATGTATTTTGGATACATATATATTTATAGAAATATATATATATATATATATATATATATATGCACATTTTTTTTTCTGTTGGGCTTAAAGAGTTGTGTTGGATATTGTGAAATTGGAAAAAGGCCATGTGGATAGTTACGGGATTTAGGCAAATTCATAGTTGACAGAAGTGATGAATTGAAAGAGTGGTAGGGTACACGTGTTTCTTATTCAAAGCTAGTCTGTTACTACTGTTTAATGTCAGAGTGAAAAAGTGTCAGTAGCTCAAAAAGGCAAAAGCATTGAGCGCGGGCTGTGAACCAAAGGGTCACAGGTTCGATTCCCAGTCAGGGCACATGCCTGGGTTGCAGGCCAGGTTCCCAGTGGGGGCCACGTGCAAGGCAACCACACATTGATGTTTCTCTCTCTCTCTCTCTTTCTCCCTCCCTTTCCCTCTCTAGAAGTAAATAGATAAAATCTTAAAAAAAAAAAGGCAAAAGCATCCTGACAGACTGGAAAAAGTTGTTCCTGGTGTTCTGTTGACCAAAAGGAGGTTATATTTTCAAACTAGCTTCCTAAGATGAAATCGAAGTCATACACCTGCCCTGCTTATTCTTCTTAGCCCTGATTTTAGTTTTTCAAATCTTCCCTATTAAATATTATATTAGCATTGAATATTTCAAAGTCAGCTATGCTTGTATTGATTGAGATTCTGTGTTAGATTTCCGGTCTCTGTTAGGTCATTTCTACTATTGACCTCCCCTAAAATAGAAGCATGCATACATGCTTGTATTCTGGTGAGGATAAGCACTAGGGTGTTTTCCTGGTACTGTTAGAAAACCTTGTAGTGGAATTAACTTAGGAGAGATTTCGGGTTTGCAGGTAACTGAGGAGGGGAGAGTTGGTCAGTTTGTGGCCTCTATACCAAGACTATTCTTTATCAGCCCCAAGCTGCAGGGGCTGGTAAATCAACCCCTTGAGGAAGGGGTTGATTTTCTATTTATTAGAAGTGACATGAGCAGTGGGGCAGTGGCAAAGAGGCCATGTTGCTCTTACTAAATATACATCTCTGACAGTTGGATAATAGGTTCCAGGAAGTTCAGTGGAAAATTAAAACAAAGCAACATTTATAGCTGACTGAACTTGAAAAGCCATTTTGGTGTTGAATGGCAAATATGTAGACTTCAGCATTCCTGGAGCCTGATGCATCCTGCTGGATGGCCCTGTCCCTGGGTACATGATGGCCTGGGGACTCAGCAGTATGCAGGGTGCTCTTTTCTAGAGTGTTTTGAGGAAAGAAAGTTTGCTGCTGCTTTCAGAAGTCCCCTTCCCATAGATTTTTGCAACATAGGTTCCTCATGTGTGGGGAGCATCTTTCCTCTAATGGTTTGAGGACTTCTTTGTTAGAAGGACAGGAATGTCTGGCAAGGGACAGAGGAGCTCATAAGTACTATAAATACTCCTAGTCATTCTTTATTGGGGCTGAAGCTCTACGCCAGGGGTGTCTAACCTGCAGGCCGCATGTGGCCCAGGATGACTATGAATGTGGCCCAATACAAAATTGTAAATTTACTTAAAACATTACTTAGTTTTATCACTAAGTTTTATTACTTAAATATGTACATTTCTATATTAATGGTCACAAACTTGGGACCTGCTTGACAATTTTAAAAGATTATAAAAAGGGCTGCTGTATAATTAGGGTTATTATGTGAAGACTGAAGACTTTTTTGTTTATCTCTGGTGGCAGATATCAGGAAAATTATACACAGACCTTTTTTTTTTTTTTTTTGCTCATCAGTTTTTGTTAGTGTTTATGTATTTAATGTGTTGACCAAGACAACTCTTCTTCCAGTGTGGCCCAGAGATGCCAAAAGATTGGAGGGCCCTGTGTCTAAGCAGATTTCTGTGGTGTATACATGTGATCTTAGCATGGTAACACTTCTGATTAATGTCCCTAGCTATCATGAGGCCACTGGCTTGAGTCTTAAGTTGGGCTGTTTGGCTGAAAAGAGGGTTTTTTGTTTGTTTGTTTGTTTGTTTTCAAGATTCATGTTTTTATTGCAGAGGATCAGAGCAAATATTTTGAGCAGGTTTAAGGTTGGCTTTGGCAGAATGACACTTGAGAATTTTCTACTACAGAATTTCTTACGTACAGGTCACAAGCATCACCCATAAGTTACAAAAAAATTTCTTTCTTCACATATAATTCAATCTGGCATTTGCTTGAATGTCTTGCCTTCACTCACTTCTCAGAGGAAATAATACATTTAGTCTCTCAGTTGTAACAGGTGTGATGTCTCCTAACTTGCCACTTGGCAATTTTCAAAAGAAATTCTCAGTACATGGTAAAATGCATTATGTTTGATGATTTTAAAACTATAAAACTATATAAAATTAGTCATCCTTTCCTTGAGCATTTATAGCCATAGAAGTTGTTTATTGACATAGCCTGTCTTTAGATCTGAACTTCTTTCCTCATAAACTGGTTGAAAAGAGGGTTTTGAACTCTATATGTGGGGTGGTTATTTTCTTGAAACCAGGAGGGGGACTTGCAGGGATAGGAAGGTGAAGAAATAGTACAGGGTACGTAGGTAGAGAGAAACAGTTGAGCCCTTTGCGATTATCAAGAAGAGTTTCTGCATATACCCATCTTTTTCTCCAGGATGGTGTCCTGTTGCTATTCTGAAGGGAACTGAGGAGCTTTAATTTGGTTAGGGTGATAAAGCTCCTGTCATTTAACCTTATCAACCCCTTGGGAACTTAATGCTAACCAGCCTGGCTATCAGGAAAACATGAATTGTGGGTATGGATCTAATTTTCTTCTGTTCCCACTCAACTGAACTGTCTTCATTGTCTGCAGAATAAACAATTCCTGTGCCCTGTGAATTTCTCCAAGTTAAACTACACCAGTGGAACTGAGAATTGAATTTATAGGTTTATCAGGGCATTTTCCCAGCAAATGAATTTTCTCCCATTGCATCTTAACTGGAAAACAGAAATCCAGCCTTAATGATTTCCTCAGTTCCTCCTTTACTTAATGAAGAGCTTGAGTGGGCCCCACTTTTAGACATGGTTCCTTGTTATGGTGGAATGTTTATAAACTTAGAAAATGTTAAATCTCTTTCTGCCCCTACTCTGCTGTGGGGTTAAGGTATAATACATTTAATGGGTCTCTTCCCTTCTTAGCTGTAACCATGGCAGCTCTGTGCTTAGATTGCTTAGCAGGCATTTATAAACCTGATAACCTAGCACTAAGCCTTTGGTTCACATATATTTTAATGTTATTGAAGTTTAGCTTTTAATTCATAGGGACCTAACTATCTTAGTTGGCAATTGTATGCATTGCAAGAGAATCTTAGTGGCTGATCCACTGTTGCTTACGCAGTATAAAGGGTCTTTAACTGGAGTAAAACCATTCTTTTGGCAATCCTAGACTGTGAATCTGTGATGCAACAAGATAGAAACACCTGTTTCTCTGGTTTCTCCAAAAGAAACAACTGTGCTCATGGTGTTTTCCTCAAGTTCCTGCAGTCTCTGAGAAAGAAAGAGGTTTCCAATGAGTTGAGTTTCATTGTGACCTATTGCGTTTTCCTAAGCTGGGTAAAGCAAAGATGTGCCTTGCCCTGTGGAGATCTGAGGCTTAGCTAGGTTCACCTTGGTGGTCTCCTAATGGTGAAATTAGGGCCAAGGCACAAGGAAGTGCGGGTTCTTGTTGTGTCCTGTGGATATAGTTCTTCCTAGTCAGTGCTTACTTTGTCAGGACCAAGAAAGTAGTTCTGAATGTGTACTCCAGAGGCTTGCACAGGAGTAGCAAGCTGTGGACGCTGATGAAGAGGAATTGTGCCATTAGGCAAAGGAAAGATTCATGACTTGAAAGCAGGCGTCTTGTATTGTGGAGACCAGGTTATTTTCCCACTTTGCTAGAAGAGACGCTACACCAAGAAGCTTCATATTCTCTTGAGTACACACAAGTCCAAACTGCAGTTAGTGGATTTATGAGGTGTGGGCCCTTATGTGACAGAAAACAAAACCGGCTACTGTGTGGTCCGGTAAAATTCTTGTGCCATCTTGGTGGTGTGGGTTACAGGAGAAGATGGAGAGGGCTAGTTGCCCTCCCTTGCTGGGGCTCAGCTGCCCCAAATATTTGTGATATTATGGGTTATTTATGAGGTCGTCTGGGCTGGGATTCTCTACCCTACACCCTGGTAGGTGAAGATTTACAGGCCGAATGTAGAAGCCCTCATTAATCTTCCTGGTCTTTTTGAGGATTTCTTGCCAGCCGCAGCTCCTGTTAGAGAACCAACTGGCCTTTCCCACTGAACTGCAATGGCTTAGATTAGTATTAATCCCTTTAATGCTGCAGTTCATGATATAGTCATTAGGTGACTTGGAACTAATCCTGTCCACCTAACTAGTGTGATTTATTAAATACACATGGAGATCGAGTCTGAATACAGCCAGGCAGAATCAGCAGCAAATAAATACCCCTGTGTATCTATATTAATGCTGGTTGATTGGGACACAATTGCAGGCTGGGCTGGGGAGAAACAAGAGTGAAAGGAGGCAGAGCTCTCTGATCAACAGCATTTCCCCACTCCTAGCCTTTACATGGTAGAACCTATAAAAACTCTGAAGACATATGCCCAAACTAAGGAGGAAGAATTTCCTTAAACATGTCAATTATTTGAATGACTTTCTTCCTTTAGGTTTTAAAATAACTATTGAAATAGAACTTTCTTCACAACTAAACTTGCTTAGATTCTTTTGAGTTCTCAATCAGTAGATACCTGAAGTGGGACACTTGGCACACTGGTCTATCTCCTCTCCTGGCTTCAGGGCTTAAATTTTTCTTTTTGAAAGGGGCAAGGAGGTAGAGCAGCGAAGCCTGCCGTACAACAGTTCTCTTCTTTGATATACTTGCTTAAGCTAGCAGAAGCATAATTTCTTTTGTAAAGAATTGAGGTTTATCATTTTCCTTTCTCAAATCTCCTTTTCCTCTCCCTCTTTGCTCTTTTAGCAGACATGGCATTAATATGAAAAACATCTACCTAGCTGGCTTCGCTTAATCAGACAACTCTGACATTTGTAAAACCTCTCATTAACATTTTCCCCAAAGAGCACAAAACGGCCTACCCCTCCTCCCCTCCCAGTACGGCCATCTCAAGTTTAGGCTGCTTTCCATCACCATTGGCAGCCTGTTCTCAGAGATGTTGCTTCTGTAAATTTTCACTCTTGGCCAACAGCTAGTGGTCACATATGGGGGGACCTTCTGTTTGGATGTGACCCAATTCCTTGTAAACATTACTTTTTATGACTTTTTCCTGGAAATGACAAGAAATCTTTGATAGGAAAATTGGGGTATGGATTTCTTTACTACTTCCCTCTGACTGTGACCTTTTTCAACTAATTCCAAAGTATTGGTTGAACAATACTATGTCCATGGGGACTTCCGGCCAAGATGGAGGCATAGGTGGACACACTGTGCCTCCTCTCACAACCAAAATTAAGGACAACAAATATTTAGAAACAAAAAAACAACCAGAACTTATAGAAAATTGAACTGTATGGAAGTCCAACAACCATTCACCCAGACCGGTAAGGGGGCGAAGTCGCAGCAGGAGAAAGTGGAGGTGCGGACCCAGGAACGCAAGCAGCAGTGGCAGGCAGTTCCCAGGTGCACAGGCGGCGGCTGGCGGTCCTCGGGCCCACAGGCGACAGCTGGTGGACCCCAGGCACAGGGGGGCAACTGTGCAGACCCAGTGAGGCCGCACAAGGCGGCTGGCTGACCAGGTGGTCCCACATTCGCGCGCGCAGACGGTCCAGGCAGAGGAGAAGTGGCGGAAGGGACTGAATCCAGGAGAGAGCTGAGCAGGCGCCATTGTTCCCTCTCAGACCCCGCCCCCACATACAGCGTCACAACCAGGCGACTGGGCTGCCCCGCCCTGAGGAACACCTAAGGCTCCACCCCTCGTACGTAATAGCTGCAACCAGACTAAAACCAAAACAAAACAAAACAAACCCCCACCAAAAATGGCTCAAACCGGAGAACAAATCAAAGCTCCAGAGCCAATTTCTCTAAGCAGTGAAGAGATAGCCAACCTATCAGATGCACAGTTCAAAGGACTGGTCATCAAAATGCTCACAGAATTGGTTGATTTTGCTCACAAATTAGATGAAAAAATGCAGGCTACAATACGTGAAATGAAGGAAGATGCATGGGGAACTGATAGAGATGGAAGGAAAACTGGGACTCAAATCAATGGAGTGGACCAGAAGGAAGAAACTAACAACCAAACAGAAAACGAGGAAGAAACAAGAATTCAAAAAAATGAGGAGAGGCTTAGGAACCTCCGGGGCATCGTTAAACGTCCCAACATCTGAATTATAGGGGTCCCAGAAGGGGAAGAAGAAGAGCAACAAGTGGAAAACTTCTTTGAACAAATAATCAAGGAGAACTTCCCCAATCTGGCAAAGGAAATAGACTACCAGGACGTCCAGGAAGCTCAGAGAGTCCCAAAGAAGTTGGACCCAAGGAGGAACACACCAAGGCACATCGTAATTACATTAGCCAAGATTCAAATGAAGGAGAGAATTCTAGAAGCAGCAAGGGATAAGGGGACAGTCACCTACAAAGGAGTGAGTTCCCATCAGACTGTCAGCTGATTTCTCCAAAGAGACCTTCCAGGCAAGAAGGGGCTGGAAAGAAATATTTGAAATCTTGAAAAGCAGGGACCTACATCCAAAATTGCTCTATCCAGCAAAGCTGTCATTTAGAATCGATAGACATATAAAGTGCTTCTCAAATAAGGTCAAATTCAAGGAGTTCATCATCACCAAGCCCTTATTATATGAAATGTTAAAGGGACTTATCTAAGAAAAAGAAGATAAAAAATATGACAGTGAAAAGACAGCAAACTCACAGCTATTAAGAACCACACCTAAAACAAAAGCAAACTAAGCCAACAGCTAGAACAGGAACAGAACCACAGAAATGGAGATCATATGGAGGGTTAGCAACAGGGGCGTGGGAGGAGGAGAGAGGGGGGAAAAGGTACAGAGAATGAGTAGCATAGATAGTGGGTAGAAAATAGACAGGGGGAGGGCAAGAATAGTGTGGGAAATGTAGAAGCTAAAGAACTTATGACACATGGACATGAACTAAAGGGGGGAATGTGGGTGGGAGAGAGTGTGCAGGGTGGAGGGGAATGATGGAGAAATGGGACAACTGTAATAGCATAATCAATAAAATATATTTTAAAAAAATACTATGTCCATGGTCCTCAACTAGATGCTATTAATACAAAACCAAAGAAGCTTTGTCCCTCTCTGCTTTCCAGGAGCTGACAGACTACAGCTGGTTATTCCATAAACCAGAATCCTAAACTAAACTAAAGCAACAGCACTCTGGAAGCAACAGCACTCTAGAAGTACCAAGAAGGAAGAGATTAATTCTGGTAGAACAAAATCAAGGATGGTTTTTGCTGAAATCGAGAAAGTGAGTAGTGAGAAAACCAGGCCTAGATTTTTGGGATGATCTTGGTTTTCTTACTACCTTCAAAGCACACACCTTGTGACCCTGAACCAGTGGATGAGAACTAACTCAGAATTGGGATCTTGACATACCATGGTGACAGTAGTGCTTCCTACTTTACTGTAAGGTAGGCATTGGTAATCCTCTTTATTGCTTATACTCCTCAGTTTTCTTTGTCATTCCTTTTTTGCACTTTATTTCTTTTTTTTTTCCTTTAAAAAAAAAAAGATTTATTTTCAGAGAGAGGGGAAGGGAGGGAGAAAGGAGAGACACATCAATGTGTGAGACAAACTTTGATTGGTTGCTTCTTGCACACCCCTGACTGGGAATCGAGCCAGTGACCCTTCAATTTACAGGCTGGTACTCAGTCCACTGAGCCATACCAACCAGGGCTCCACTTTATTTCAAAGTGGCATTCCAATTCGGATCCAAATGAGGAAGAACAATAGTCTGTTGTCAGTTATATTATGTTTCGAACATACTGTTGAGAGGCTCTACTTTTCTAGTTTTTGACTGAGTATAGTTTAGGTAAGGACATGGCCTACTTATACTTCTTGGTAATTTCAGTTATCCTCTTCCCCTTTCCTTCATACTCTTATCTCATACCAGTATCGGTGACTATTCAACAGCATTAGGAACAGAACCATCATTTAGATCCTATGTGAGCTACAGATTTAAAACTGTGCTCCAGTTAATAAGTAGGAACACTTGGCATGCCTAACAACTATAAATCATAGTCATTAATTTCAGAGCTGTATAGACATTTCCAGTTTCTATCCTTTTAGATCAGCTATTTTCAACCTTTTTCATTCTTTTTTTTTTTTTTTTAAGATTTTTATTTATTTTTGAGAGAGGGAAAGGGAGGGAGAGAAACATCAATGTGCAAGAGGTACATCGATTGGTTGCCTCTTCCATGCCCCAACTGGGGACCTGTCCTACAACCCAGGCATGTGCCCTGACTGGGATAGTTGTGTTTGTTTTCTATCTCTTTGTTGAAGTTCTCACCAAGTTCATTTACTCTTCCCCTAAGTTCATTGAGCATCCTTATAACCAGTGTTTTGAACTCTGCATCTGGTAGCTTGCTTGTCTTGATTTTATTTAGTACTTTTTTTGGAACTTTGTTTTGTTCTTTCATTTGGGACATGTTTCTTTGTCTCCTCATTTTGGCTTCCTTCCTGTGTTTGTTTTTATGTATTAGGTAAAGCTGCTATATCTTCTGAGCTTGGTAGAGTGGCTTTATATAGTAGGTGTCCTGTAGGGCCCAGTGGTAGTCTCCTGGGTCATCCCAGCTGGGTACTACAAGTATGTTGCCTGTGCGGGTTGTGTGTACCTCTCTCTTGTAGTTGAGCCTTGATTGTTGTTGGCAGTCAGTGGGAGGGACTCCTGGGGGTCTGTAGCCCTCCTTGTGGGCTACGAGGACTAGTCTCAACTACAGCTAAGGAGCTGCTGTGCAGGGGCTGACCCCACAGAGCAGGACTCGCTTCAGTGGGGCTCTGGTGCCCAATAAGTTTGCCCCTTGAGAGTGTCGCTAGTAGAGGTGGTTGGGTGGTGCTTTGATGTGGTCTAAAGATGACCACTGGATGCGCTGGCTTTTGTGCCTCCTGGGAAGTGTGTCATTTAAGCAGAGTCTCCTGAAGATCAGGCAGTTTCTTCTGTCGTCCCAACCCCCACTGGTTTTCATAGCCAGATGTTAGGGGGATATCTTCCTGGTGCTAAAACCCTGGCGGTCTGGAATAGGAGTGGGATTGCTCACTCCCAAGGTATCCCTCCCAATTTTTGTCCACCACATGTGAATGCGGCACTGCCCGTTCCACTGCCACTTCTCTGTGCCATACCACATCTCCACACCTCTGCTCTTCTCTGCGTTTCCACCCCTCCTACCCATCTGGATGAATGTGGCTTCTTTAAAACCTTGGTTGTCAGACTTCCATACAGCTCAATTTTCTGACATTTCTGGGTGTTGTTTTGAGGTCTAGTTGTAATTTTTTCTGTGGTTGTGCGAGGAGGCAAAGTGTGTTTACCTACGCCTCCCTCTTGATCAGAAATCTCTTTATCTTTAACTTTTGGATTTTAATATGATGTATCTTGGTGTGGTCCTCTTTGTATCCATCTTGTTTGGGATTCCCTGTGCTTCCTGGATGTGTATGTCAGTTTCCTTCACCAAATTTGGGGCGTTTCTTTCATTATCTTTTCAAATAAGTTTTCAATTTCTTGCTCTTTCTCTTCTCCTTCTGGCATCCCTATGATTCGAATGCTGGTGCATTTGACATTGTCCCAGAAACACCTTACCCTATAATCGCTTTTTTGGATTCCTTTTTTTTTCTTCTTGTTCTGTTTGAATGATTTTTTTCTTCCTTATGTTCCAAATCATTGATTTGATTCTTGACTTCATCCACTCCACTGTTGATTCGCTGTGAATTTTTCTTCATTTCACTTACTTCATTCCTTCATTCCTGCCTGGATCTTTTTTTAAAAATATGTTTTATTGATTATGCTATTACAGTTGTCCCATTTCCCCCCCTTCACTCACCTCCACCCTGCACACCCCCTCCCACCCACATTTCCCCCTCCCTTTAGTTCATGTCCATGGGTCATATATATAAGTTCTTTGGCTTCTACATTTTCCATACTATTCTTACCCTCCTCTTGTCTATTTTCTACCTACCATTTATTTATGCTACTTGTTTTCTGTACCTTTTCTTCCTCTCTCCCCCTCCTACTCACCTGTTGATAACCCTCCATGTGATCTCCATTTCTGTGATTCTGTTCCTGTTCCAATTGTTTGCTTAGTTTGCTTTTGTTTTTGTTTTAGGTGTGGTTGTTAGTAATTGTGAGTTTGCTGTCATTTTACTGTTCGTAATTTTTCTTCTTTTTCTTAGATAAGTCCCTTTAACATTTCATATAATAAGGGCTTGGTGATGATGAACTCCTTTAACTTGACCTTATCTGAGAAGCACTTTATCTTCCCTTCCATTCTAAATGACAGCTTTGCTGGATAGAGCAATCTCAGATGTAGGTCCTTGCCTTTCATGACTTAGAATACTTCTTTCCAGCCCCTTCTTGCCTGTAAGGTCTCTTTTGAGAAATCAGCTTACAGTCTGATGGGAGCTCCTTTGTAGGTAACTCTCTCCTTTTGTCTTTTTGCTGCTTTTAAGATTCTCTCCTTATCTTTAATCTTGGGTAATGTAATTGTGACGTGCTTTGGTGTGTTCCTCCTTGGGTCCAACTTCTTTGGGACTCTCTGAGCTCCCTGGACTTCCTGGAAGTCAATTTCCTTTGCCAGATTGGGGAAGTTCTCCTTTATTATTTGTTCAAATAACTTTCCCACTTGTTGCTCTTCCTCTTCCCCTTCTGGTACCCCTATAATTCGGATGTTGGAACGTTTAATGATGTCCCAGAGGTTCCTAAGCCTCTCCTCATTTTTTTGAATTCTTGTTTCTTCATTCTTTTCTGATTGGATGTTTATTTCTTCCTTTTGATTCAAACCATTGATTTTAGTCCCAGTTTCCTTCCCATCATTATTGGTTTCCTGTACATTTTCATTTATTTCACTTAGCGTAGCCTTCATTTTTTCATCAAATTTGAGACCAAATTCAACCAATTCTGTGAGCATCCTGATTACCAGTGTTTTGAACTGTGCATCTGATACGTTGGCTTCCTCTTTGTCACTTAGTTGTATTTTTTTCTGGAGCTTTGATCTGTCCTTTTGTTTGGGTCATTTATTTTTTGTCTTGATGCACCTATTATGTAGTGAGGGGCAGAGCCTTAGTTGTTCGCAGGGCGGAGTAACCCAAGTTGCTGTGTTTTGATGCTGTCTGTGGGGGAGGGGTTGAGAGGGAACAATGGCAGTTGCTCTGCTGTCTGCCGGATTTCAGTCACTTCCTCCCATTCCCCAAGGCAAATTGGTCCCTTCTGGTGCTGATTCCCGGGTGGGAGGGTTTGTATATGTTCTAGGACCCTGTGGGTCTCTCCAATGAACTCTCCTGTGAGGCTGGAGTTTCACCCTGCACCTCAACCCCCACAGGTGTTTTCATTCAGAGGTTTGAAGCTTTATTTCCCCGCGCTGGGACCCTGGATTGTGCGGTCTGTCCTGCTACCCAGTTTTGCCTGGTTTATCTGTGTGCGAATGTGGTACCGCCGGGTCCTCCAGTGGCCGAGTGCTGCAAGCCCTGCTCCACAGTCTGCCATCTTGCTGGGTCTGCCAGCCGGTGCTGTGCCCCACGTCCTCCACCCTGGCCACCCAACTCTGCCCCTCTTACCGGTCTGGATGAATGTGTCTTCTTTAACTCCTTGGTTGTCAGACTTCCATACAGTTCGATTTTTCTGTCAGTTCTGATTTTGTTTTTTGTTTCTCAATTTTTGTTGTCCTTCTTTTGGTTGTGTGAGGAGGCACAGTGTGTCTACCTACATCTCCATCTTGGCCAGAAGTCCCTGCCTGGATCTTTATTACGCTGTTGAAGTACACAGTGAGTTCCTTGAACATCCTTATAACCAGTGTTTTGAATTCTCTATCTTATAGATTGCTTATCTCCATTTTGTTTGGTTCTTTTTGTGAAGTTTTGCTCTATTCTTTCATGTGGGCCACATTTCTTTGTCTCCTCATTTTGACAGCCTTCCTGTGTTTGTTTCTATGTATTAGGTAGAGCTGCTTTGACTCTGTCTTTTTTTTTTTAATTTTTTATTGTTCAATTAGAGTTGTCCCCATTTTTCCCACATTACTCTCCCCTGCCCTACCTACCCACCCACATTCAATCCTCCCCCACTGCCCCGTTGTCTTTGTCCATGGGTCCTTCATACATGTTCCTGACTTGACCCTTAGACTCCCTGTCTTAGCAGCATGGCCTGTTGTAGGTAAGTGTACTTGTAATTTGAATGGGCCAGAGCCTTAGGTAATCACCAGGGTGGGACAACCCATGTAAACCAGGTTGATGGAGTCTCAGATATGGTTGCCATTCTGTGGCTCTGTGTGGGAGAGGGCTCAGAAGAGGGATAGTGGATGCTGCCTGGCCTCTGGTGTTTTGTCTCTGGGGAAGCTGTCCCCCAACACTCACCCTGATGCCAGACACTTCATTTCCTCCCCATATGCTACTGGTGCCCTTCTAGCTGCTGCCCTGGTGCTAGAGCGCAGAGGGAGTGAGTCTGCATAACTCCTGAGACCCTTGTGGGCCCTTTAGGAGGAGTGCCTGAGAATCCCACAGTTTCTTATGTCTCCCCAACCCCCACTGGTTTTTACAGTCAGAAGTTATGAGGACTTAGCTTCCTGGCACTGGAACCCTGGGCTGGGTGGTCTGGTGTGGGGCTGGTATTCCTCGCTCCTGAGGTATCCCTCCCAATTTTTAATTCCCATTGGGATTTTGATTCAAAAACATAAGTTAATACAGGGAGAATTGACATCTTTATAATGTATTTGGCCTCCCTTTCCAGAACATATTACAGCTTCTTCATTTATTCAAGACTTTTTTTGTGATGCTAGTAAAATTTTTTTGTTTTTCTTTCCCCCATTTACGTGCCATAAATTTCTTAGGTTTATTGTTAGGCATTTAAAATTTTCAATTGAAAAAAATTTTTCAATTGCTAATGGAATGGGATTTCCCCCCATTATAAATTTCTTTTATTTTCCTAAAACTGAGTTGATTCTCCTGTATCCCTACAATGTAGTGTGTGTTATATGCCCAGTACAAAAGAACCGCTAGCTACGTTTTCAACAAATGCCAACCTTTTCAGTTGCTTATTGCTACATAACAAACCATCCCAAAACCTTGTTGTGCCTTAAAACAACCATCTTAATATGTCTCACAATTCTTGGCTGACTGGGGCTCATCTGGCCAGTTCTTCTAAAGGTCTTACTTGGGGTCTCTCCTGTGGTTGCAATCAACTATGTCTGTGGCTTAGATGTCTGGCACCTTGTAGCTTCCTTTGAGGTGATGCCTGTATCTCCAGGGCTTGTCTTTATGACTTCTTTCTCTGATAGAGTAGGTTAGACTTTGTTCGTGGCAGTACAGATCTACAATCTGGGTGTGGAAGTTACTTTATCTATATTGTATCTGTTAAGGCAGTCTCAGGCCACATTCAAGGGGAGCAAACATAGCTCCACCTCAAGGGTGGCATTGTGTGGGACTGTCTCTGGAGACTAATTATCATGATGGCATTTGTTCATTTGTCCTTCTTCCTTTTCTTCCTTCTTTCATACCAACTGGCTACTCCAGACTCTTAGATTCCCACAGGCATCTTTTATCCAGTCAACTTCTAGTACCAAATCACTATATTCATTGTTATAAGCAGGAATCTGGTTGAAGGGTGCTAGCAGAGGATAAAAAACAAAGCAAAACAAAAAAACCAAAAGACCCTAATGTTTGTACCTTCCAATTTGCTGTCCTGGACAGAAATACAGAGTCACTTGAGCGTGAAATACCAGACAAGGGGCAATTGTAAATTGGCCTTGTTCTGAATTCTGCCTACTCTCCAGAAAGAACAGCCTTCCCCTTCCTCCCCAGCAGTCCAATCCCTTCCCCCATTATGGCTTGTCAAAGTGATCTCTCCTATGCTGGTCCAAGTAGAAATAAGAAAGTGTTATTCCTTTTCTTTTGTCACATAATACTTCTTCCTACCCTGGGTTTATTAACCTGTGGCTTAAATATGCACCAAGCAAAGATGTATAGTCCATCCTGCCCTTCTCCCATCAGCTTAATCTGAAGGAAGGCAGCAGGTGACGGAATGCATAAAAGATGGGGGGCGGGGTACTGGAGGGGAAAAGAATCTTTTCTCACACACTATGGATGTTGCTTAACTGAACGGGTGTGAAATTTAGTCAGAGCCACAGCATGTGTTTTGATTTTCCAGGGAATTTCCTCTTCCTAAGTGTAGGTTTAACCCTTTCTTCTGTGTGTGCCAAAGGCTGTCAGTATATATGAATTACTTGCAAGTAATGAGTTACTTGCAAGAAAACAATGCTAGGATTTCACTGGACCCCTCCGGAGATTTAAGATCGCCAACTTATTTCCTGCCAAATTGTTGTGGAAAAAGCATAACTTTAGACTTGAATGGACCTGGGTTCAAATCCCATGTCCACCATTGGATGGGCATGGGCAGTTACTTGACCTATTTGAACCTCCATTTTCATCTGTAAATGGAGATAAAAACCTGCCTTATAGGATCTTGTGAAGATTAAATGAGATAATGTGTTCACGGTGCCTAATAAAGTGCATACCTGCATATAGTAGGCATTTGATACACATTTGTTTTCTTCTCCAGTCTTCCCACTGGATTTAAGGATATCTACTTTTCTTTTATCCTGAGCCGCCTTGGGTTTGTGATGTAAGCAGCTTCTCACATCTTAGATTTATTGCTTTTCTCCCTTAATCTAATTCTGCAAGTGTATTAGAGGAAAGAAATCATTTCACATGGTATGCAGCCCCACTCTGGGGGTCCTCATTAAGCTAAAGTGTGAGTCTCCATAATAATGCTGAGAATGATTACAAGGCATGTCTTCCTCCTCTGATCCTGGAGGCCATATGAACTTTTAAGAGTTATAAAATCATACAGTGGTAGAGCTAAAATGAAATATAGATGTCATCTTGTCCATTTTATAGAGAAAAAACTGTGACTATTAGAGGTCTCATGTCTTGTTCAAGGCCTCATGACAGAGCAGTGGCAGTTCTGGAACTAGAGCTCTGAATTGGCTATTACTACAGTTATAATTTAATTTTTGGAATACTGTCTGGCTTAAGTTCTGAGAGCCTAGCTTTTGTTATATGTAAATTTTCTTCTTTTTAATTGGAACCCTGATTATACTTTTAGCAATGGGGAAGTGAACACCATTGAAGACATTTCATTGATGCTCCTTTGGGAAGCAATAGGGCTCCATTGAGAGTATATCAATTACCACCTAAAAATCTCTTCTTTCCCCAAAGGTTGCCCAAGGGGCACTGAAGTGGCAGCTCAGCTGTCTGTTGAGCCTCTGCTCCCAGAATGGTGAGTTGGGAAGCAAATTGGTTTCTTCTGTTCTATAACTTAATTCTCCAAATAATGCCAAGTAGGGGAGGCTCACCCCAAGTCCCAGCTCTCTCTTTTTTTAAAATTGAGGTTTAATTAACACAAAATAAAATTCACAGACTTCAGGTGTTCAGTTGCTAAATGTTGATAATTGTATAAATCCATATAAGCACCTTTAAAAAAAGATAAAAAATATTTTTATCTCCCCAGAAAGTTTTTCCCTTTTCCACTTTCTGTGTTCTATTATGATAGATTAGTTTTGTTTTTGGATTTCATGTAAGTGGAATCACAGAGGATTTGTATCTAGCTTCTTTTCACTTAACATGTTTTTTGGAATTTATCCATGTCATTGCATGTATCACTATTTCTTTTTCTTCTGTTTTGTGTTACTGAGTAGTATTCAATTGTATGGATAAAACATAAGAGAATTTACTCATTCTGTTATTGAAGGACATTTGCATTGTTTCCAGTTTTTGTCTGTTACGAATAGGCTGCTCTAAACCTTTCTATACAAGTCTTTTTTTGTGAACATATGTTTTAGTTGCTCTTGGATAAATAGTTAAGAGTGAAATTGCTGGTCATAGGGTAGATGTATGTTTAACTTTAAAAGAAACAGCTCTTCAAAGTGGCTGTACTTCACAGTCTATCTTTTCCTTCCCTTAGGGGCTAGGCTCTTTAAGTTGAGGATTTGGCAAGGGAAGAGAACCTACATCATCAGAATCCCTGCTGCCAGAGCACAGTGGCTTGAAACAGACACTTAAAAAGCTGAAACAGGTGTTTGAAACCCTACTCCAGCCTCCCTATTTGATGCCAGCCCCCTGAGAGGCTGGGACTTAGCCAGCAGAATTCAGACCTAATTTAATGGAGGCTGGATTAGGGGCTTTTGCAGGACATGGCTACATAATAGAGTATATACTATGACTTGGTATATTTGAAGCAAGTAAATGAACATCTTCATCTAGGAAAGGAGCTTTTGGTGACCCAAATGCTTTTTGAGCATGGAACAGTTAGTCTGTGTGCCAGATGATTCACCACTCTTGCTTCTTATCCCCTGTATCCTTGAGGTTGTATGTAGTAGAGGTCAGCACTTCTCTTAGCAATGTTAATATCACCAAGGGCTTTAGCCAGGTAGGATTTGGTATCCTGTGTGTCAAATATTATGGGAGATAAGTTATTCCCTGGTAAATTCTTTCTCTATATTTTTAAAGCCTCTGTTTTACTTAGGCCTTGGGGAACTAATTCTGATGGGCCAGAGGTTAAAGCAAGAAACTGAAGGTTAGGGTGTGAGCTCTGAAAGCCAAACTATACCAAAACAGTAGTTTCTTTAACTGTGCTCAGTGCGGTTGAAATTGATAGAAATGTGATCTGTCTTTACATGGCTGCTTCAACTGAAGATTTCAAAAGGCTAGGTTCCAATTCAAAATCTTTTCTAATAATGGTTAGAAGAGCCCAGGGAGAGAAGAAATGGGCTCCTCATGCCAGTCCAGCCTTTCTACAGACCCTTGAGGGGAAAGTGTGTTTCTGAATTCAGGTCTACTCTATTCTGAATTCAGGTCTACCTTGCAGGTGGTTATTCCCTTAAACCTACTCTGGTTATCTTCAGACCTCCATCTTGGAAGACAGGCCCTAGTTTTAGACTGCATTATGTGGGAGCTATTCTTGGTATAAATAAGCTAAGATTTGTAGATTAATATTCTTTCAATACTTTTAAAAAATTATTATATAGTAAAAAATACAGCTCTATCAATTTTAACACATACATAGGTCTCTGTAACTACTGTGGCCATCAGGATACAGAACAGTTTCATCGCCCCAGAAAACTCCTTCTATAGTCAGTCATACTCGCCCTGTCCCTGACTTCTGTCAACCACTGCCCTTTGCTCCATCACCATAGTTTTATCACGAAGGTCATAAAAATGGAATCATACAGTATGCAACCTTTTTGAGACTTTCTTCTTTCATTCAGCATGATGACTTAAAGGTTTTGTCTAAACTGTTGCATAGATCAATAGTTCTCTTTTTATTGCTAGGTAGTATTTTTTGCATGTATGTACCACAGTTTGTTTATCCATCCACTAGTTGAAGGACATTTGGCTTTGCCAGTTTGGGGCAACTATGAATAGAGCTGCTATAAACATTGATGTACAGGTTTTTGTGTGAAAAACACTGGTATCTCTATGTGGTTTAAATTTGCATTTCTCTAATGGCTAGTGACATCAAGCATCCTTTTTGTGTGCTTATTTGCTATTCATGCATCTTTTTTGGTGATGTGTCTGTTCAAGTCTTTTGTCCATTTTTTAACTGAATTGTTTCCTTACTGTTGAGTTTAGAGACTTCTTTATCTATTCTGGGTTCAAGTATTTTAGTGGCAATACAATTATTTACAAATATTCCTCCCAATCTGTAGCTTGTCTTTTCAATTTAAGAGTCAGTATCATTCACAGAGCAGACACTTAAGTCCAGTGTATCAATTTTTTTTTCTTTTGTGCATTATGTTTTCAGTATCTAAGTATTCTTTGCCCAATTCCAGGTCACAGAGATTTGTCCCATTTTCTTCTTCTCCTCCTCCTTCTCCTCCTCCTCTTTCTTCTTCTTCTTTCTCTTTTGTCTTTCTTTAATTCTCACCCAAGGATATATATTTTTTTAATTTATTTTTGAGAGAAAAACATTAATTGTTTGCCTCCCATACGCACCCCAACCAGGGATCAAACTCGAAACCTAAGTATGTGCCCTGACTGGGAATCAAACCCATGACCTTTTGGTGTAGGGGATGATGCTCCAACCAACTGAGCCACCCGGGCAGGGCTTGAGTTAATATCTGTATAATGTATGAGGCTTGGAGCAAGGTTCTCCTTTTTTTTTTTTTTTTTTTTAACATACGAGTGTGCAATTGTTCCAACACCATATGTTGATATCAGTGCCTTTTTGGATACAAATTCTCTTTAGGACTGTACCTTCTTTAGGAATGAAGGAGTTACAAAGGATTCTGACTTGGGTTCCTCCTTTCTTTCCAAGAATCATCCTTGTTCCTGTCCCTTGTTTCTTTCTGGGTCTTTCTGAATTTAGGTTTGTTTTTAATGCCATGTAATGGAGTACTCATTATTTGTAAGTTGATTAAGTACAAAGTATTTCATTATTAAGTGGCCATCCATCACAAGGAGGCATGTGGGCTATAAAAAACATTAACTGGTACATCCTGGGCTATAATGCAACTTTACCAGAATAATGCAGCTTTTGTATTATGTGCAGTTGGAATAAAATGAGAGACAGAGAGAGAAAGATATTGTTGGGAACAGGTGTTGGGAGAAACATCTATTGGTTGTCTCTCACACACCCCCAACTAGGGACCTGGCCTGCAACCCAGGCATGTACCCCTGCCTGGGAATGGAACCGATGACTTTTCAGTTTACAGGCCAGCTCTCAATCCACTGAGCCACACCAGCCAGGGTCCATGGTTTTGTTGTTGTTATCCTCACACGAGGACATGCTTATTGATTTTTAGAGAGAGGCAAAGCGGGGGAGAAAGAGAGGGAGAGAAGCAATGATTGTTTGCCTTTCATAGGCACCCCAACAAGGGATCAAACCCCCAACCTAGGCATGTTCTCTGACCTGGAATTGAACCTGCAACCTTTTGGTTTACAGGAGGACACTCCAACCAACTGAGCCACACTGGCCAGGGCTGTCCCATATTTTCTGAAGTTGTTTCTCAACCCTTTCAGGATTGCTTCTCCAGATTCAACTGTCTTGAAGGTTCTCTGGGCACCTTTCAAAGCAAATTTGTTCCTTCTTCAGCTCACAGACATATCTTTAGAGGCGAGTGATTGGGGTATTGGTTCTGGTCCTCACGCGTTACATTTCCGATGCTTTTGTTTTCCTATCAGTAAAGTAAAATGGGAAATGTCCTTTATCATAAAGTTCTTGAGCCGGTTAGTATAAGGGCTGGTTGAGGCAAAATAAGATTCCTCAGTCTTAGTGTCACTAAGAATTTATACTGCTGCAGAAACCATTTGCAGCTGTTGGAGAGAGGTGAATAAGTAGGATTCTGTACACTTAAGGGACAGGGAGAGGTTGCCTACCAGTCCCATAATTGATATTCTTTAGGGATTCTCTGATTCTTCTCTAGAAGCTTTGGCTATTGACCCTTCAGTCTTTTCCATCATCTGTAGATTTTGCTAATGTCAGTTCAGAATTCAGTTCTTTTTTATTTCCTCTTACTTTCCTTCAGGAAAAGTAGAGAAGACCTAACAGGGTAGTAATTGATAATAAAACTAATGGTCTTCTCTTCTTGCTATTGTTGAGCAATGAAGTTTTTTACTAGACTGTGAGAGAGGAACTACATTGAAAAAGTTGTTCCAGCTCTGACTGGTGTGGCTCAATGAGTTGGGCATCACCCTGTGAACCAAAAGGTTGCCAGTTCAATACCCAGTCACGGCACATGCCTGGGTTGTGGGCCAGGTCCTTGGTTGGGGGCATGCAAGAGGCAACCGATTGATGTTTCTCTCCCTTTCTTTCTCCCTCCCTCCTTTTCCTTCTCTCTAAAAATAAATAAGTTGTTTTAGATAAGTGCTCCAGTGTAATGAATGCAGAAAGCTGGAGTGAATTGTCCTGTTTTAAAGTATAGGAACAGAAGGTTTTTTGTTTGTTTGTTCATTTATTTGTTTTTAAGAGTTTGTCTATTTATTTTTAGACAGAGGAGAGGGGAAGGGAAGGAGAGAGAGGGAGAGGGAGAGAAACATCAATGTGTGGTTGCCTCTTGTGCACCCCCTTCTAGGGACCTGTCCTGCAACCCGAACATGTGCTCTGACTGGGAATCGAACTGCGGCCCTTTGGTTCACAGCCTATGCTCAGTCTCTGAGCTATACCAGCCAGGGCCAGAACAGAAGTTTTTAATTTCTCCTGGGCTTTCAAATTGCCTGCTTAAGTTTGGGCTTGGTCTTATACAATGCATGTAGAAAATGGCAAGGCAGAGTAAAGAACCACAGGAGCTCTGGTTTGCCTGCATGTTACTATCTAATTGCTTTCTTTTCAATATGTGCCTGTTTCCTCTAGAAGGAAGTGAACTAGTGTTTAGAATTGATAGGCATCAAACTTGTGCTCTCAGTAAGACACATGGATCAGTCTGTCCTTGAGCCTCTGCGATATGTTTGAGGCCAGTCCCCATGGGCCTTGTTTAATCCAGCAGGCCTTGTTAAAGGGGCCTCTATCTTCCTCTTGGGTTAGGAGGGAACTTGGGCAAACTTGATGCTTAATTTATATGGCAGTACTAAGCTCAAAAGCAATATTTAGACATTGGTTAGGAGGAGGAATGGTGCAGAAGAAACTTCAATTCTAGGATAGTTGAGGTTTTCTCTTCTTTTCTTTTCTTTTCCTTTTTCTTGTTCTTTTTCTATCCAAGTCATGCAGTTAAGATATCTAGTAGTAAACCTGTCGTAATAGCATGGTATAATATTTAATATTAATGCAGTGTTTAGAATATATTTTTAGAGTATAGTTTTAGAATATATATTTATAATATAATGCAGTGTTTAGAATACAAAACAGACCTGGGTTTAAATTCTACCTCTCCCACTTATTGTATAATCTGGGCAGGCCACTTAATCTTTTAGAGCTTTGGTTTCCTTATCTGTAAAATGAAAACAGTAATACTATTTCTCAGGGTTATTGGGAAGTTGAAATTATCTGTGTATAATAATTATGCTTAATAATCTATGTAGCTGTTGCTGATATCTGAGACAAATTAAGGTTTTTTTGTTCTGGGCAGTGAAGTAGGATTCTTGTAAGGGTGGTGGACAGCTGCTCCTAATAGCAAACCACACTGGCTATTTAGCAGGGATGCCAAAGTTGGGAAGCTCTTTTTGATTCCAGTCAGGATTCATGCATCATATTCGAAAAAGTCATAAAACAAACTCATTTTTTTCCTGTGTATGCTGCTTTTAAGTGCCTGTCATGTTCTGAAAGTAAAGGGTAAATCTGACTTCAGGCAGAGCAGAGTGGACGAACCTACTCAATGAGAAGGAGATGGTAAAAGTGAGGAATTCGGGAGCAGAGATTTACTGAAAGCAGCCTGCTGTTGACTGTATGTGCTTTCAGGAATTTCAATCCCAGAGGGGAAAAATCCTCCTATTTCTCACTAAGGAGAGGTGGACCTGACAAAGTGAGCCAAAAAGCATATATAAATGCCAAATACCCTTTTCTTTATTGGTTATCTTCAACATTTTTGGGCTACATATCTAGGGAGGAGGGGTTCTTCTGTCATCCCTGGCTTAGGTTGGGACCTCATAAACATGACCTTTCTACAAATTGCTTATCAAAGATAATTCAGGGGCACGTATGAAATTGTGATTTCTAATCATTGGGGTTTTCAGACTTTCAATAAAACCCCTAGTTGTATAAGTACAGGAATTGCTCATATTTAAAGAGAGAGTATTAAATTATTTTTTTAATTTATGAAAAGAAGGTTGGGTTGGTATTTGAGGGAGATCAGTCTGAAAATGAATACTTCACTTTAGAGTTTTTAAAGGATCAAGTGTTAGAAATAATTTGTTTTTCTTAATATAATGTGGTTGATACCATTATCTTCTACTGCTGGCCCTAGAAGGACCCATCCACCTATCTCGTGCCTGGATGTTGTAGTGATTAAGCCACTGCAGTGCTTTGTCTCTTAATGGGTCATAATATCAAAGATAATCTACCCCCTCCCTTCTCTAAAGGCACCTGGGAGAAATTCAGCATGTATTTGACAAAAGAAAATAGATCTGGGAAATCGTTGGGTGATAGCTGAAAAAGAGAGGGTCCACTGTCAGGAGCTTAGACAACCAAACTGGGTTGCTTTCCCCCCAGGCTACCTTTATAACAGACTGCATTCATGGGCATTTACTCACAAACTAATTTGCATTTAGAATAAGTCTTAAGGATCTAAAGGAACCTTAAAGAATTTAATTAGATTTGGCTGGTGTGCCTCAGTGGATTGAGCACTAGCCTGCAAACTGAAAGGTTGCTGGTTCAATTCCCAGTCAGGGCACATGCCTGGGTTGAGGACCAGGTTCCTGATTGAGGGCCTGAAATAAGCAACTGATTGATGTTTCTTCCCCTCTCTTTCTCCCTCCCTTCCCCTTTCTCTAAAAAATAAATAAATAAAATCTTAATTAAAAAATTAACTACCATCACCATCAACTTCCCCAGGAAATCCTTATAGATGAGGAAACTGGCCCAGAGAAGTGATATGTTTTGCTCAAGATCATAATTGGTGACAGACCAAGATTGGGCCTAATGCATTTCTTTATTTCATTATAAAAACAATGAAATAAAGTTACATAAGGCAGGATTGCAAAGGCTTGTCTGGATTTGGCTCTTAAGCCTCCATTAACTAATAACATTTCTCTGAAAGCTACCCTTTGGTAGTTTTCTCTTAAGTCAGTTCCTGAAATCAATCCTAAATCCCCACCTGACCATTCAAGGTCTAGAAATGAAGGTGTGGAAGGTGTGGCAGATATTCCAGAGGCTTCTGGCTTCACCGATAAATAGTTTTGTTCGTCCTTTGGACCACTACTCGTGATGTCCTCTAGTGACCAAAAAGCGCACAGCTTCTTCCTACCAGGCTTACAGTATCTCAGAAATTCCATGTGGGGATAGTTCTCAATGTTACTTTTACTTTTATAAGAAATATTCCTGGGTATAGCATAGTCAGAAATGTAGAACATGAGGATCTAACACTTCCTTCTAAAATGGAATGTGCAGGCATATACAGAAAATCCAAAAACCAAAAAGCTTTCTGTGCTCAAATAATTTTGTCCTGTGTCTGTGGATACAGAAGTGTTAAGAAGGGTACAAAGGTTTCTGTTCTTATCATGCTCTGATTTGTTAGTCTTTTATACATGACACCTTGTGAATGGTCATATTTTGTCTTCAGAAACATGAGCCAATTTTTGCAGGAACTAGGTTGGGAGCAGGCTGATGACCCTCTAGAGTCTAGACAGCAAGAATGGAGAAGTAGGCTCTGAGAGCAAAAGGGTCGAGATAGGCATTTCTGGAGCCAAATGGTGTTGAAATAATATACCACAGGCCTTTTCCATGTCAGCATAATCCAATTGAGAATGCCCAACCACCCTTGATAAGAGTCACCCAGGAGTGAAGAGCCTTGCTACGAGGGAAAGCAGCTTATGTGTGCATTTTGGCTCAGGAATGTGCCAGCCCAATGCCGGCCAAATGAGAAAAGGTTGCTACAGGCTGGAGAGCACAGGTCTCCTGGGAGGATGGTGGCTGTCCCCCTGTAGGCTAAGAAGAGAGTGTTCCCTTTTGTCTAAGGGCAGTGCTTGATGCCACATGGTGAGGCCTTTGACATATTGAAGTGGGTGGCAGTTCTGACATGAAAAGAGAAAACAGTGTCAGGATTCATCCACTTCTGGACAGGTCACCTCATCATCTGAGAAGACAGAAGACTTGAGGGATGTCTGCAGATTCTCAAACTGACATTGGGCCAAACTGAGACTTCTCTGTTTTAATGTAGTAATAATTTAGGGAGTTATAATAATATAAAGAGTGAGCTCTCTGCTCCTTGGTGTTGAGCAGAACACTACCAAGACATCTCTAAAGGGCTTTCACTATGCTTGGTGTTGAATTAGCCTACAAGCTACTCTAGAAAATGGTTTAATAATTCTTGTTGTACTTGTTCTTATTTGTCATCGACTAGCCAGAACTTGGACCTGGATTTGATTTTAGAAGCAGGTGGCCTAGTACTAGAAGGATCTCAAGTGTTCTTTCTCCAATTAGGAGTTTATTTACCCTTTTTGTACCCATTCCTTTTTTTTCTTCCCATCTTAGAACATGAACCAATCACCTTCAGAGCACCCCTCTACCTGATCTGCACTCTTTGTGTACTGGACTCTTTGTGCCTTGAGGTTGCCAACCTTCCAGGGTGGGAGTTTTGGCTGCTTGGCAGTGGTGTCAGATGTCTCCTTGGTTGTAAAATTACTCACCCTCCTTACTGTGAGCAGTATCATGGCACCTTTCCCCAGAAAAACTCAGACCGCTCTTCTCACTCCTCTGAAGAAGATCAAGACAATTGAATCTCAGCCCCAGGCAGGCCAAGCCAGGAGGTAAAAACCAGAAACTTCTCTGTTCTGGTTTTAGGAAGCAGTAGAGTTGAATGGCTAGGAAAACAGATTGGAGTCAGATGAATCTAGATTTGATTCCCATTTTTACCACTTGTTAGTTATATGATCTTAGTAGGTAGATCTTCTTATCCTTTCTAAGTCTCATTTTCATCTTTAAAATGGGGATAATTATGAAGCGAGAAGGTGTATTAAGTGCTTAGCACATGGCATGGTACAAGGTAATAAATTGTAGCTGCTATTATTATCATCTCTATCTCTTCTAAAAGGAGGATGAATATTCAATGATTGATTTTAAAATGGAGCCCTATTACTTTCTCTGACAACTTTTATGTATACCTTGGATAAAGCTGAAACCCTCAGAAATTTAAAGACCTATTTCAAATTGTACCATATATAAATAACATCCTTAACTTGTATCCCTTTTAAGGTTTAAGTAATCAAAGATAGAAGGCTCACCTTCGAAGTTTTTGATATTTATTTAAATCTTAAGAAATAAACTGAACTTACAGTACCTTATTAAGAACATTGGACCAGGATTCTAGAGCTACAAAACTAGAATAGTAATGTTTTAGTTGTATTTATTGCACATTTATTTCATGTACTACATGTTTTACATGCATCAAATGAGGTAATGTATATAATTGCTGAGCACAGAACCTAGCACATAGTATACCAGGTATGTCTGGAAAAACTCCAGCCGTTGTTAATACAGTGAGAATGGTTTGCATGACATCAGTGTAACCTGGCAGCCAAGGAGAATGGACTGGAATGCTCATGCGTGAACAATGACGACTTCACTGTATTAGTCAATGGGGGTGGTAGACACCATTGAGTGAGCCTGTGTACTGTGTGGCTGTTGCATTCAAAATGACTGAGCAAGTAGAACAACAAATCTGCATCGAATTTTGCATTAAGCTTGAACATTCCTTCACTGAAACTGTTCGAATGATTCAGGTTTTTGGGGACAATGCGATGAGTGGAGCACAAATAAAAGTGTGGCACAAACCTTCAAAGATGTTTGAGAATCTGTTGAACGTGATCCACATTCTGAAAGGCCTGCAACAAGCAGAACACCTGAGAATGTTGAACGTGTATGGGCTGCAATCAACAAAGACTGGCAACTGACAGTGCAAGAACTAGAAGCTGATCTGGGGATTCTAAGAACTACTGTGTCTGAGATTTTGACGCAGGATCTTGTCATGAAACGTGTCTTGGCAAAATTCATTCCGCAGCTTCTGCTACCAGAGCAGAAGAAACATCATGCTGCAGTTGCTAATGACTTGACTCAAACCACTCCCAGTGAACCAGATTTCCTCAAGAAGGTCATAACTGAAGATGAATCATGGGTCTATGGCTATGATCCGGAAATGAAGGCCCAATTGTCCCAATGGGTTTCCTGGTTCTCTGCAAGAAAAGAAGACACAACAAAGTTGCAGGAAGTTCAAGACCATGATAACTGTATTTTTTTGGTTGTCCATCATGAGTGTACCCCTCCAGGCCAAACAATTGATAAGGAGTACTACCTTGATGTTCTCATTGATTAAAAGATGCAATTCGATAAAAACAGCCACAGCTGTGGACAACTGGTGATTGGCAGCTTCACTAAAGCGCATTCATGCATCACGTCTCGTGCATTTTTTAATGAAACATCAAATCACCCAGGTGACTCAGCCCCCCAAAGCCCAGATTTGGCACCCTGTGACTTTTGGCTCTTCCCAAAACTAAAAACACCTTTGAAAGGGAAGAGATTTCAGACCATAGATGAGATTCAGGAAAATATGACAGAGCATCTGAAGGCGATTCCAACAAAGGATTTTGTAGATTGTCTTGAACAATGGATAGGATGCCAGGTGAACTGTGTGAGGTCCCAAGGTGCCTACTTTGAAAGGAACTGAGGCATCATTGTCCTATGTACAGTGTTTCTCATATCGTATATCTTCTTCAATAAATGTCTCTATTTTTTCATGTTACACGACTGGATACTTTCTGGACAGAACTTTATTATTATTCTTATGTATTGCTAGGTTTGATTTGCTAATTTGCTCCTTAGGATGAAAGAGCTCAATATGTTATCAAGAGCCTTGGAAGAAGCAGGAGCGATATCATACAGAGACTTGGAGAAACTCTCTGGAGGCTCTGATGTGACCCTCACACAGTATACAATCCAGTCAATGAACAAGGGATCATTAGTGTCACTCCTGCTAATAGCCAGGCATATGATACCCAAGCTCATCTGTCAAATTAGGTAGTTGGAATCTTTGACTGCCAAAATACATAAAAGCCAGAAGTCACAGGGCAACTGCATTGCCCACACTGGTCAAGAAATCAAGGTCTAAGTAAATGGAGACATACCATGCATGGATTGGTAGGCACAGCATAGGAAAGATGTCTTTCCTCCCCAAACCGATCCATAGACTCAATGCAATTCCTTTCAAATGCCCAACAATATTTCTTATAAATATAAATAAGTTCATCATAAAATTGAAATGGAAAGGTAAAGGAACTGGAATATAGAAAACAGTACTTAAAAAAAAAAAGAGGAATAAAATTGGAGTAATCATACTACCTGATTTTAAGAATTAGAATAAAGCTATATAGCCCTGGCCAGGTAGTTCAGTTGGTTACAGCATCATCTCGATACCGATACACCAAGGTTGCAAGTTTGTTCCCCAGTCAGGGCACGTACAAGAATCAACCAATGTAGAAGAATGCATCAATAGTGAAACAACAAATCAATGTTTCTCTGTCTTTCTCCCTTCCTCTCACTTTCTAAAATCAACAAATTAAAAGAAAGAAAGAATATAGCTATAGTAATCAAAACAATGTAGTGGTATCACAGGAGTTAAGACATAAAGATCAATGGAACAGAATAGAGAACCCAGGAATAGACTCACACAAATGTAGACAACTAATTTTTGACAAAGGAGCAAAGACAGCTCAATTGAGAAAGAATCATTTTGTTCAATAAATGGCGTTGGAAAAATTGGACATCCATATGCAAAAAAAAAAAAAAAAAAACACCTTGAATTAACTTCACACATTATATAAAAATCAACTCAAAGATCATAGATATAAATGAAAAGCATAAATCTGTATACCTTTTAGGGGGAAAAAAAACAGGAAAAATCTGTCACCTGGGGTTGGAAAAAAGAGTATTTAGATACCAAAGGCACAATGCACAAAATAAAAAGATTGGCATGCTGAACTTCATCAAAAGTACTCTTTTGGGACTTCCGGCCAAGATAGAGGCATAGGCAGACACACTGTACCTCCTCTTACAACCAAAATTAAGGACAACAAATATTTAGAAACAAGAAAACAACCAGAACTTATAGAAAATTGAACTGTACGGAAGTCCAACAACCATTCATCCAAACCAGTAAGAGGGGCGGAGTTGCAGCAGGAAAAAGTGGAGGTGTGGACCCGGGAACGCGAGCAGCAGCGGCTGGCAGTACTCAGGTGCACAGGCAGCGGCTGGCGGACCCCGGGCACAGGGGGGCAACTGTGCAGACCCAGTGAGGCCGCACAAGGCGGCTGGCTGACCAGGTGGTCTCATATTCGCACACACAGACGGTCCAGGCAGAGGGGAAGTGGCGGAAGGGACTGAATCCAGGAGAGAGCGGAACAGGCGCCATTGTTCCCTCTCAGACCCCGCCCCCACAAACAGCGTCACAACCCAGCGACCAGGCTGCCCCACACTGGGGAGCGCCTGAGGCTCCACTCCTAACTACGTAACAGCACGCTCGCGTGCGCAGATAATCCAGGCAAAGGGGAAGTGGTGGAAGGGACCAGAGTCCAGGAGAGAGCGGAACAGGCGCCATTCTTCCCTCTTGGACCCCACCCCCACCTATAGCGTCACAACCCAGCGACTGGGCTGCCATGCCCTGAGGAACACCTAAGGCTCCACCCTTCATATGTAATAGCCGCGACCAGACTAAAACCAAAACAAAACAAAAAAAAAACTCCACCAAAAATGTCTCAAACCGGAGAACAAATAAAAGCTCCAGAGCCAATTCCTCCAAGCCGTGAAGAGATAGCCAACCTATCAGATGCACAGTTCAAAGGACTGGTTATCAAAATGCTTACAGAATTGGTTGATTTTGCTCACAAATTAGATGAAAAAATGCAGGCTACAATACGTGAAATGAAGGAAGATGCATGGGGAACTGATAGAGATGGAAGGAAAACTGGGACTCAAATCAATGGAGTGGACCAGAAGGAAGAAACTAACAACCAAACAGAAAACGAGGAAGAAACAAGAATTCAAAAAAATGAGGAGAGGCTTAGGAACCTCCGGGGCATCGTTAAACGTCCCAACATCTGAATTATAGGGGTCCCAGAAGGGGAAGAAGAAGAGCAACAAGTGGAAAACTTCTTTGAACAAATAATCAAGGAGAACTTCCCCAATCTGGCAAAGAAAATAGATTACCAGGACGTCCAGGAAGCTCAGAGAGTCCTAAAGAAGTTGGACCCAAGGAGGAACACACCAAGGCACATCGTAATTACATTAGCCAAGATTCAAATGAAGGAGAGAATTCTAGAAGCAGCAAGAGATAAGGGGACAGTCACCTACAAGGGAGTTCCCATCAGACTGTCAGCTGATTTCTCCAAAGAGACCTTCCAGGCAAGAAGGGGCTGGAAAGAAATATTTGAAATCTTGAAAAGCAGGGACCTACATCCAAAATTGCTCTATCCAGCAAAGCTGTCATTTAGAATGGAAGGACAGATAAAGTGCTTCTCAGATAAGGTCAAATTCAAGGAGTTCATCATCACCAAGCCCTTATTATATGAAATGTTAAAGGGACTTATCTAAGAAAAAGAAGATAAAAAATATGACAGTGAAAAGACAGCAAACTCACAGCTATTAAGAACCACACCTAAAACAAAAGCAAACTAAGCCAACAGCTAGAACAGGAACAGAACCACAGAAATGGAGATCACATGGAGGGTTAGCAACAGGGGCGTAGGAGGAGGAGAGAGGGGGAAAAGGTACAGAGAATGAGTAGCATAGATGGTGGGTAGAAAATAGACAGGAGGAGGGCAAGAATAGTGTGGGAAATGTAGAAGCTAAAGAACTTATGACACATGGACATGAACTAAAGGGGGGAATGTGGGTGGGAGAGGGTGTGTAGGGTGGAGGGGAATGATGGGGGAGAAATGGGACAACTGTAATAGCATAATCAATAAAATATATTTTAAAAAAAGAAAAAAGAGAAAGAGTAACCACATAAAAAAAAGTACTATCTTTTGCTGTGTATAATGCACACCCACGTTTCTGGCACAAACTTTCAGGAAAAGAATCTTACATTTTAATTTTTTAATCATTTATTTTTTTATTTATATTTAGAAACAAAACTGGTTATCATATTCCAGTGTATTATTTCGCATATGGATATCGTTACTGCTTTCTAGAGTTACACTTTTAATGCATAAGCATAAACAAAAATTAAAAACATTTATATAGATATGGAATTAGTACTACCCACAAATAATGCGCATCCTTATCTTTCCCTCAAAAATTCGGGCAAAAAAGTGCACATTATACACTACAGTAAAAGTGCATATTGTACAATATGGTAAAAACGTCTGCTCTGTGGAGAGATACTGACTCTTAAGAAATTGAAAAGACTAACCCTGGCTGGTGTGGCTCAGTGGATTGAGTGCCAGCCTGAGAACCAGGGGTCACCAGTTCGATTCCCAGTCAGGGCACATGCCTGGCTTGCCAGCCAGGTCCTCAGTAGGGGGCAGGAGAGAGGCTACCACACATTGATGTTTCTCTCCCTCTCTTCCTCCTCCCTCCCCCTCTCTCTAACAGTAAATAAATAAAATCTTTAAAAAAAAGAAATTGAAAAGACAAGCTACAGATTGGGAGGAATATTTGTAAATAATTGTATTGCCACTAAAATACTTGAACCCAGAATAGATAAAGAAGTCTCTAAACTCAACAGTAAGGAAACAATTCAGTTAAAAAATGGACAAAAGACTTGAACAGACACATCACCAAAAAAGATGCATGAATAGCAAATAAGCACACAAAAAGGATGCTTGATGTCACTAGCCATTAGAGAAATGCAAATTTAAACCACATAGAGATACCAGTGTTTTTCACACAAAAACCTGTACACCAATGTTTATAGCAGCTCTATTCATAGTTGCCCCAAACTGGCAAAGCCAAATGTCCTTCAACTAGTGGATGGATAAACAAACTGTGGTACATACATGCAAAAAATACTACCTAGCAATAAAAAGAGAACTATTGATCTATGCAACAGTTTAGACAAAACCTTTAAGTCATCATGCTGAATGAAAGAAGAAAGTCTCAAGAAGGTTGCATACTGTATGATTCCATTTTTATGACCTTCGTGATAAAACTATGGTGATGGAGCAAAGGGCAGTGGTTGACAGAGTTTGGGAGGGTGTGACTGACTAAGGGATAATAGAAAGAGTTTTCTGGGGCGATGAAACTGTTCTGTATCCTGATGGCCACAGTGGTTACAGGGATCTGTGTATGTGTTAAAATGTATTGACCTGTCTATACCAAAAGAGGCAGTTTAAAAAGAATTTTTTTCTTTAATGATTTTTTTTTTTTTTTTTTTTTTTTTTTTTTTTTTTTTTGTTAAAAAGGCAAAATGCACTTACCCTGAAAGTATCAAGCCATGGCTATAAAATTGTCCTGGTCTCTCACCACGAAAGAAGACATGAAACAAGTATAGTGATAGCAATTGTATGAAAGGTCAGAAAATCTGTACCCTTTCCCACCTCTCAGTTAATTTTTTTTCCATATAGATTTTTGTATCTCAAATATACCAAATACTGGTGGGACTCCCCCCCAAAAACCTGGAATTATCTTCTGACAAGCAGGCCCCCTGTAGTACATACAGGCTCCCCCTGCTAGGTGAGTGTTGTAGGAACCCATCTGTATCAGTGTACCAGCTGGCATTGTTGTGAGAAGCTGCTTTCGGCCTCAGTGATTTTTTTTATAAGACTCTTTCAACATACTTGCCCATTTCATGATGGATGATTTACCAGTGCACCTACCCACACCGTGCTGAGTGTTTAGTAGTTTTTGACCAAAAATGGTATGACCCCCATGCCATTTCACCCAACCTCTCCCTAAGCAACTTGTTTTGTTTGTTACCCCAGTTGAAAAAAGTCCTCAAAGGGAAATGTCTTGCCAGTGTGGAAGAGGTGAAACAAAAAATGGCAGAAGCACTAAAAGGCATCAAAATTAATGAGTTCAAAAACTGTTTTGAGTGGTAGAAAAAATGTCTCAACAAGTGTATTGTATCATATGACGAGTAATTTGAAGGTGACTGAAGTATAGAACATGTAAGAATAAATACACAATTTTTTATAAATAAATTACGGGTTTTGGGGTCTACCCTTTCTTTGTATGGCCATTTCTTAAATGACAGGCCAAATTGTATGTAATGCAGTTGTGTTCCTAAAGCAGCAACACTAGATGACTTCAAATGTTTTAATGTGCTTTTAAAAAAGTATTTAAGATGTTAAGACTATTAAGATAAAAATATTTTATAATTTTTGGTTTTTCCAAATATTTCTATTCTTTATACCTCAATCCTCTACCACCTCACACACAAAGGTTTTCCTCTGTTTTTTTTTTTTTTCCCCCCTGCAAATTGTACAGCTCTAGGTGGGGGTAGTGGGGGATAAGAAGCAGGTTTTATACAGCTGATGTGATTACTGTGCAGACAAGCTTGGAAAATGCTATTCAACCTGCCAATTAATTAAAGCATTAATCTAAGAAGCAGCAGGGCCCAAGGAATGTTTACCCAGGGGCTGGTGGTAGTAGGAATTAAATGGAAAGCTCCCTGTATTTACATGAAAATGAAGGTGCTTAGGAAACCTAGCTTCCTTTTGTCTGTAAAGGTGAGCAGCCTTGATCTTGTCCCTAAATCTTTCTAGCCTATTTGGGAAGCCTTTCCCAAAGGCTGGGCTCTGAATGATAAAAGCACAGCATACTCTAGAAAAACTAATTAAACCATGGGCAAAGTAGGGTAGGGAGCAAGTCCAGGGTAGTATAACTTAGACCTTCTAAATTCAGGAGTATGTGCTGGTAATTAGATAGAACAGATGTAATGGTTTTTACAAGTTTTGGAACCATATACTGTATAGACTAGGTTCAAATCTCAGCTCTGCTTTTTGTCAGCTGTGTAATTTGGGGGCAATCATGTATATTTGTCTGAGACTTGTTTTTCTTATCTGTAAAATAAAGATTATGAATTGTCCTTCATCTCAGGGCAGTTAGCCCGCTGCTTACTCTAGGCAGAAAGGAAGCTGGAGGATAGTTAGGACCTTAAAATTACAAACCGCCTCCCTGGGTAGGTACTGTGCAGCCTTTTGTTCTTTTTAGGTTTTTTGTTTATTTGTTTGTTTGTTGTTTTTGAGCAAGGTTCTATAAACCTCAGCATTACCCCTCACCTGCCTGGGAGGTACTACATTCTTTATCTCTTAAAGAAGTAACCAGGATCATAACCGCAAAAAACAAAGATAGGCAGTTCACAATGGAATCTCTTTGACCACCTTGGCTGTACCCAAGATGAGGTTTACCTGAGTATCACTAGGGAGGGTGAATGTGGAAATGGACTCAGCAATGAAAAATTGACCCAGCAATGTTTGATGATATTAAAGAACTGTTATTTTTTTAATTGTCATATTATATACATAATATAAAGTCTACTGTCTTACCATTTTATTGTTAATTTTTAAACCATGATAATAATACTCTGTTTTTTTAAGCTTTTTAATCTTTTACAGCTACATATTAAAACTTTTACAGATTAAATGATATAGTGTCTGGTTTTACTTTAGGTAAAACAGAGGGAGGAAGTTTGATCCAGCAACGAAGAACTCCAGCCTCATGACATAGATAGGAAGGACCTTTTTCTAGGGGTTAGGTTTTCAGTGGATGGCGCCTGTTCATTCCTGTTTCTTTTCTTGCAGAACTCTCCGAAGTTGAGCCCAACGTATTCCTTCGTCCATTTCTGGAAGTGATTCGCTCTGAAGATACCACTGGCCCTATCACTGGACTGGCGCTCACCTCCGTCAACAAGTTCCTGTCCTATGCGCTAATAGGTGAGAACTCAGGCTTTTCAGATGACTGCAGTACTTCATTAGTTTCCTGCCTTTCCAGGGCTGGTCAGGCTTTAGGCAATGAGCTGGTGATACTGGAAAGTTCTTTTCCCAGCCATCTGCTTCCTTGTAGAAGAAAAATAGGAGTATTGATTACTCATCATGCTAATTGACTCAGGTTTTGCAGAGTGGGAAGGAAGGAGAGGTTTCTTGGGACTCTTGATTTCTTTAGGCTTTGGGGGAGTGAAGGATATGGTGGGTGCTATAGGTGGTTTGGTTTGGTTTATTTTTAAAGTTATTTTGAAAATGTAATGCATGCTTATTTAAAGAAGATAAATAATAAAGAGGTATCTAAAAGAAAATTTAATGGATTTTTTTTATCTTTCTCAATGCTACTTCTTCTTTAGGTAAATAATGTTAACGGACTGGTTCGAATCTTTCTATACCTGTCTCTACATGTATATAAATATATAGAGAGTAGCCCTGGCTGGTGTTGCTCAGTGGATTGAGTGCCGGCCTGTGAACCAAAGTGTTGCCCATTCTATTTCCAGTCAGGGCACATGCCTGGGTTATGGGCCAGGTCCCCAGTAGGGGGTGCACAAGAAGCAACCACACATTGATGTTTCTCTCCTCTTTCTCCCTCCCTTCCCCTCTCTCTAAAAATAAAAATAAATTTTTAAAAATCTATTAAAAATATAGAGTACCATCTTTTTTAAAAATAAAAATAAAATAGGATAATGTGCTACATATCTTTTTTACTTAATAGTATTAACTTAGAAAAATGTGCATTATATAATTATCTGTCTGATTTCTCTCCCCCTTAGTTTTATTGAGATAATTGACATATAGCATTGTATTAGTTTAAGGTATACAACATAAGGATTTGATATATGCATACATTGTGAAATGATTACTACAATAAATTTAGTTAACATCCATCACCTCATATAATTACAATTTTTTTTCTTGTGACGAGAACTTTTAAGATCTGTCTTAGCTTCTTTCAAATACAAAATACAGCATTATTCAAACGATAGTGAACCAGGCTGTACATTACATCCCCAGAACCTATTAATTTTGCAATTGGAAATTTGTATATTTTTGTCTCAAAATATATATAATATAAAATGTGTCCTTTTTTTATCATTTTAAGTATATTATTATGTGGCATTAATTTCATTCACAACATTGTGCAACCATCAGCACCATCTATTTCCTAAACTTTCTCATCACACCAAAAAACCCTCTAATCATTAAGCAATAATATGCCATTTTCTCTTCTCAGCCCCTGGTACGAACTTTTTTCTTTTCAGTAGCCATATAATTTCCATAGTACAGATATAATGCAGTCCATTCAATCATTATCTTATTGACTAATACTTACTATTTAAGTTTGTTTCCTATTTTGACCATTATAAATGTTGAAATAAGCCCTTGTTTATATATCCTATTTATTAATTTTCCTTTTGTATGACAAATTCCTACACTTGAAATTTCTGGATTAAAAGGCCAGGTGCTTATTACATTTTCATAGATACTACCAGGTTACTTTCCAAAAGATTACAGCATTCACACTTCCAACAGTAATGTTTGAGAGTTTCCATTTCCCCACACTGTCACCAGCACTGAATACTATCAGTATTTATTTGTGCTAACTTGGTGGGTGAAACCTGGTATTTGGTTGTTTTTATTTCCTTGAGATTGAACATTTGAATTTCTTCTTTTTTGCCTATTTTTTTACTGAGTTTTTCTTATCAACTTATAGGAGTTTTTTGCATAGTGGGGATACTAACCCATTGCCTGTAACAGTGCTACAAATATTTTCTCCCAGTGTAGCTTGAATATTTTATCCTGTCTATTGTTTATCTCTGAATTTGTTTAGGGTGTCTCTTTTGGATTCCTTTTTAGTTGGTCTTGTCACTCAGGACCCTGAATTCCTTTCCCCTACTGACAACCCTGTGCAAGGGTAAGGAACATAGAAACAGGCAGCTGTCTTTGTTTCTAAGTAGGGAGACTAGAAAAGAGGCACTCAAATGGAAGCTAGCCAGAAAGAAAAATGGCCTTCAGTTTAGAGCAAGAAAACTGTTTATCTTTTCTAGAAAGTTGGGTTTGCTTAGCTGAGGTATTCCTGAATACCTCCTGAGCAGGAATCCTGGGTACCAGCTAGTTTCTGAATAGGTGCACCAGCCTCTCCAGGCACCCTAGTCCATGCTTCATACTTTTCCTAAGCCAAAATCAGGTCCAGCTACTTCCAGCCTTGTCCTGAGCACCACCTGCAGGTCATCTCTCTTCATAGCCTCCAGCAGCTGCCCTCTGTGTCTTTTCCCTCTGTTGTCCTGTTGATGTAACTCTTTCCCCTTCCTGAACTTGGCAGACAAGCTGGTCATTGGAGACCTTAAGCCAGCTGGTCATTGGAGTTTCCTGTGGTGGGAAAAGAAAATGCTGGAGGTGGTGATTGCAGTGGGCATGAGAAAAGGAGCAGGAAGGAGTGTATGAAAGCCAGAATGCAAAGGGGTTGAGATTGGCAAATTTCCCTGCAGTGTGCTCCAGAGTGGCCAAGAAAGGACATTCTAAGGGGTCCTGGGGAGTACAAGGCCTCCGAAGTGAGCCCAAGCCAAACACTCCTTTGTTTGGGCTGCCCTTCTAGAAGAAACTACCCCCTACACCTCAATCCTATGGCCTAAGGCTTCTAGAATTATTTTAGGTTTTACTTCAAGAACCAACCTTTCATTTGGCTCCACACAGCTGCCAGACCTGGATTTGTGGCATCGATTGCCTGGTTTGCTGGTAGGCCATGCAAATGGCTCTAAAGACCTGTCACTCTTATTTGCCTTTTTAGAAAATTAACTTTGCTATTTCATTCAAGCTCAGAGAATAAGAGCTACAAAAAGATTTGGTAGAGCTTAAATTACTTTAATAAGGGAGATTACTGAAGGAGGGGAAGAAATGGGCCCCCAGGAGCCTTGTACAATGGGAGCAAGACTGTCATTCACTGAGCTCTGAAACCCCATGCAACAGTAAGAGGGACCTGGATTTCCTGTACAAGGAAAGGTCTCCGGAGGCCCGAAAAAGGACCGTCAGGCGGGGCTGAGAGAGAGTATTCCGGCAAGAGCCTTGAGAGTACAGTCATACCTCAGAGATACTGTGTTCAGTTCCAGACCACTGCAATGAAGCGAGTCATGATCTTTTTGCTGGTGGAGGGTCTTGCCTTTCTACAAAACACAACATATGTGAAGTGCAATGAAGAGAAATACAGTAAGGCAAGTTATGCCTCAATAGGATTTTCTGTGTTAATTGGGAGAAACAAGGAGAGTTGAGGTGATTGGAAGGAGCTGGTTCACCCCATATACTATGTATCATCATGAAATTGGCTTCCTTTTGCATGACCTCTAAAGTAGCCACTCCTAATCCTGAGTAAAGGCATTTTGTATTGGGTTGGCCAAAAACTTTGGGGTTTTTTCCGTAAGATGGCTCTAGTAGCAATTAATTGTCTTTTTTTTCCTTAAGATTTTATTATTTTTAGAGAGAGGGGAAGGGAGGGAGAAAGAGAGACAGAGCATCAGTGTGTGGTTGCCTCTCACATGGCCCCCACTGGGGTCCTGGCCCGCAACCCAGGCATGTGCCCTGACTGGGAATTGAACTGGTGACCCTTTGGTTCGCAGCCCACACTCAATCCACTGAGCTACACCAGCCAGGGCACAATTAATTGTCTTTAACTTCATTCGAAACAGTTTTGTTAGATTGTATTGTGACAGCCATCATATCAGTGTGTATTTTTTAAAAATTTATCAAAATTGGTGAATTTTTGTGTGGCCATTTTAATATTGAAGATGAAAGAAAATACTCAACATTTTTGGCATATTGTGCTTTAGTATTTCGAGAAAGGTAAAAATGCAACTGAAATGCAAAAAAAAAAAAGATTTGTGCAGTGTGTGGAGAAGGTGCTGTCACTGAGTGTGTTGAAAGTAGTTTGCAAAGTTTTGTGCTGGAGATTTCTCGCTGGATGGTGCTCCATGGTTAGGTAGACCAGTCGAAGTTGATAACAATCAAATCAAGACATTAATTGAGAACAATCAACATTATACCACACGAGAGGTAGCCAGCATACTCAGAATATCCAAGTCAACCAAGTTATTGGTGAAAATGAAAAATGTGTCTTTTATCTTATGGAAAAAAGCCATACAGACTTTTTGGCGAACCCAATAAATAGGATCAAAATAGTCTAAGTGTCAGAGACCAACCAGGACAGAAAACAAAAAAGAAAACTCATAACTAAGGAAAGTCTTCTGGCTCATTGTTGCAAGAGAAACGTTCTGGTTTCTCAGCCATTCCCTGAGCTTTAGGCTCAAGAACTCTATTAATTTCAGGTAACAGGGGAAAGAAAATGCTAAGAATTTCTTAAAACCCCCACCACTTAAAACTAGAAGATGCTCCAGCATTACACCATGCTACCTATAGAGACACTTTCTGTCATTCAAAAAGCTTTATCATGTCCCTACCCCTTTTTTCCTACTTATGCTTCCCTTTTTAAGGACGATCCAGATAGTTCTCTGAGGACCCTTGCAGGCCTTCAGGGAGGCTGCTTCTTTGGCTCTTCCTTGTGGATATGTAACACATGAGTGAAGCAGTTCCCCCCTTGGTAGCATTTGTTAGGTTCTAGCCTTGTGCAGGTTGTCTGACCTCTAGCTTTTCCCCTTTTCCTATTCACTGTTAAAATTCTCCCTCCCTCCTATTCTCCAAGTAGCCAGCTCCCAGTCCTGTTAAGTTTGACCCTTTTCTCTCCTAAGGCCTGTTTAGTTAAGCTAGTAACAAGATTCTTGCTCTGTGTCATGTTGTTTTAAATAAGAATGAAGAGGTCTCTGATTTGATGTAATGTGGCACCCAGATATGAGTATTGGCAGCAGTGACTGTCCATTTCTTCCCTCTACTTCCCTACCTCAGTGGCACATGAACATAAAACTCCAAAAATAACTACAGATAGATGTGTTGAAGAACACATGAAAAGAGAGGCTGCAACCTTGGCATTCAAAGGTCTTGCCCTATGCAGTCCTTGCCCTGGGCCCAAAACGCATATATCCAGGCCCTTTCTCTATGAAATGAGTAGCTTTACACCAGTGATTCCCAAAGTGTGGTCCCCTGACCAGCAGTGTTAATGTTAGCTGGGATCTTGTTCGTAATGCAGATTCTCAGGCCTCTAGACCCGCTAGCTCAAACATTCTAAGAGTGGGTCCAGCAATTCGTATTATTAGCAAACCCTCCAAGTGATTTGATATAGGCTTAAGTTTGAGAACCACTCTTTTACGCAGTGGAGTTTATGCTAAGGAGCTCATTTAAGTCATTTGTAGGCAAAATTCTCAGGTAACCCAAGGAACCACTGTTTAGGAAATTGAAGAGGAGAAAACTGCAGTCTCTGAAAGCAGTCCCTAGACAGGATATCTTGCTTTTTCTCCCTCCTCTCCATGTCATTTAGTCAGTCTTTCCTTTTTCACTGGAGCAGATCCCACCCATGAGGGCACAGCAGAGGGCATGGAGAACATGGCAGATGCTGTCACCCACGCCCGTTTTGTGGGCACGGATCCTGCCAGCGATGAGGTTGTCCTGATGAAAATCCTTCAGGTAAATGGAGGGGAAGAGCAATTAGGCTAGCTGCCAGGAGCTGATGCCACCAGCTCTACTCACCCCAGTCTGGTAGTCTGCGGGCAGTATGAAGCTATGTTTTGACTCCACTGGGGCTTAGGGAGCTACTTTGTTTCCAGTCAAGCAGCTCGGGTACCCAAAGTAAAAGCTTTTTCTAAGGAAAATAATTAAAAGCTTTAAATGAATTGATACCAAATACCGGAAGCCCTTAATACACTTGTACCTCTGGCAGCCTATATCTGCCATCCATGTATTGGGCTTGTGGGCTAGGGCTGGAAAGGAGGATGAACTATGGCAGAGTCATGCAGAGTAAAGACACAGTTCCCAAGACAAGCTTCTGGAGACACCCCCCTGCCAGACTAAAGTAAGGTCAGCATTCTTGCTAACTTCTCTTTCTCACCCCAAGTGCTTCCATAAGAGAGTAAGTGCTTCCATAAGGAGGCAGCTTTGCTCCCCTCAGGTATACCCTTCTTCACCTCATCTGCCTTATTTATCGTAGTATCTCCTCTTTCTTCCTGGTAGGTGCTGCGGACTCTCTTGCTGACGCCAGTAGGTGCCCACCTGACCAATGAATCTGTATGTGAGATTATGCAGTCTTGCTTCCGGATCTGCTTTGAAATGAGGCTCAGTGGTAGGTGCTTGAATATTGGGCCCTTCACCATTCCTGGGGGCATTGTGAGTATGAGTACGGGATGCTGTCCCTGAACCCAGAGAGATGGAAAACTTGGGATTTCTCCATCACCTACCTTGTGAAACCATAGAGGTTTAGAAGTCTGTACTTGGCTGTTTGTTGTACAGCTAGAATAGAGAACTTAGCCCATTGTGCCAGGTCAAGAATTAGAATATATTCCTGACTAACCCAGCCGAGCGAGGCACCAAATCTCCTTTCCTTCGGGTTTCTGGGATTGACACCTACCTACAACCCCTGAGAACACACTCTTTGCACCCCTTTTTTGACTCAGTAATGCCACCTAGTGGGTCAGTGAAGTTATGGCTGCCAGGCTGTGCTGGATAGAGCTGGTTTTAATAAGTTTGGCATAATCCTTGGTAAACAAGGTTTGGAGGGGAGTCTGCTCTGAGAAGCCTCCTGATAATAGCACAGCAAGTAATGACACCTGTGTTATTTGTTTTGCCTGTGCAGAGTTATTGAGAAAATCCGCAGAGCACACTCTCGTAGACATGGTGCAGCTGCTCTTCACAAGGTAAACCTGCTGCTGTTTGCTTCAGCCCTGCTGCCCAGGCCTCTTGAGCCTGCCTGCTTCCACACAGCCACTTCAGGGACCTGGCCAACCCTACAGCCACATGAGAGGCCGATGGGATTTGGATGGGGGTATTTCTCTGGGCCCAGGGTTACCAATCAAGGGAGAAGGAGGAGGGAACCAGCTTGGCCTGGGAGGAGGTGGAGGGTTATTTGATCTAGGCTGACAGACCTCATTCTGCCTCCCAAACTTTGGTCGGTCTCTGTACAGGTAGCAGCTGGGAAAGGGAACCCAGAGAGGAAGCTAAACTCAAGGGAGCCTGGAACAGGTTGCCAGGCTCCTAGAGCTCAACCCCATTTCTGTGAAGAAAGACCAAGGCTAGGGTTACCAACAATCCTGGTTTGCGCAGGTTATCTTGATTTTAGCTCTGTAAGTCCCATATCCCCCTCACATCTCTCAGTCTCAGGCAAACGGAGACTGCCGGCTACCTAGTTAAGGCCCTCAACTTTAGGACCTAGGAGGTCTTTTTATACTATACCTAACTTTCTGTTTCCTGCACCTCCTTTCAATAGACTGTGAGAAGAGCTGAGGTAAGGGCTTTAAAGCCCCCCCTCCCACCCCTCAGGGGATATTGAGATTGGGGGAGGTTGTGCAAGTGTGGAGACAGGTGTTATATGAGAAATCAGTGTAACTTCCACTTGATTTTGCTGTGAACCTAAAATTACTCTAAAATTTTTTTTTTCAAAAGCCTCTTCCGGGGATTTCTTTTTGCTCTTAGATCTATAAATAATAATCCTTATTATCTACAGACTAAATCTGCTCCTGAACTCTGCTGCAAAGAGTTTCTTCTCTGGTTCAAATTTCCTGGTTTCGAAACTTCAACCTGCCTTTTACTTCTCATCCCATGCCCAGTCTCCTGGGGTTTTGATGAACTGTCCTCTCCCCATCTTGTGGCTTTCAGTGATACTTGCTTGCCATGCAAAACAGGAAGCAGTCAGTTTAAGGATGAAAAGAGCCTCCACACTCCAAAGTCACATAGTTACTTTGCCCTGATGACCACCTTCTTTTTAAGAAAGTGTCTGTGTCATACCTTCCCCAATTCCTGTAGCTCTTTGATGAAGCTCTGAAAAGGTTGAAATTAGCCTGCTTCCTCCCTTCCTTCCTTTCTTGCTATTCCTAAGAGGCAGGCATGCTCTTGCCCAGAGCATCTTTGGGCTGTGGTTGGCATGGAGGGGGGAGTTTTGTTAATATTCCTATTGATAGTCCATGGGATTCTCTGTACTATAGGTTACCTCAGTTTAAAGAAGAACCCAAGAACTTTTCGGGGACCAACATGAAGAAGGTACGACCTGCTGTCCCTCATCCAAACCTTGATCTCCCAACATCAGTGCTAGGGGGATTTTCCTGGATATCCTTGCTTCGCAAAAACATACTTTTGCTTAGACATGTCTGCTTGTAATCTAGAAATAGCTATCACAACTTTAGTGAGAAATTTATTCTTTCCCAGATACCTCTCCTTCCCCAATCTTTTCTTTCCAGCCTATCTTGTTGGCCCACTACATAAGCTGGTAAGCCAGTCCTTCCTAAAAAACTGGATGAGGCTCATCAAGTTGGGCTAAAAATGTATGTTGATAAAGATGAAAGACCTGCCATCTTCTCAGGGCCCAGCCTTGTCAGCAGGTAGGAGGCCTAGAGAGTCTCTGCCCCAAATCCCATCCAAATGCTGGATTAGACTGGGCTCATGCTTGGGCTAGTCTCTGTTGACAAGCAAATCAAGCCTGACTCCAGAAGGTTCTCAAACTGCTAGAAGAATGGTGGTCAGAAGAATGGCCTCTTTCTATTTTGAACAGAAGCCCTGGACTTCACAGGCCTCCCATGAAGATTCTGCTTGCGGCCCTAAGAGGTTCTGCCCATGGAGATGACCCTTGGCTGTTTGGTGCATGCACCTGACCTTCCCCTCTCCCCTGCCATCCATCCCCATTCCTGCCCTGTGCCCTGTTGGCATGTGTCTGAGTTTATTTCACTCTGTTTAAATCGTTCGTTTGCCTGTCTTTCACAGATTTCTCCATGTCTCCTCAACAAACTGGAGCTAAATAGTGGGGAGCAGACCAAAGCCCTGAACCAGTTAGAGAGGGTACTACTCTTTAAGAACCTCAAGGTCTCTCTCCCTCTCCCTCCTTCATCCCTTTTTATTTATTTACCTAAATGTTTATTTTATTTTTTGTATGTAACATCTGGGTTCCATTTCCATTGTGTAGAGCACACTTACCCCTCCCTAGGTACACAGCATGGCTTTGGGAGAGTTGCATATATTTATAGCTTAGCAGTGTTGATAATTTTCCTGGGGCATCTAGTTGCCTGGAGGCAGAAGGAATCCTTGAATTGGTGGTGTACCACATAGTGAGCCTAGATAGTGAGCCTGGGTCCTGTGACATATTATGGGTGGGCTTCATATCTACCATTTCTAGGGGAGTTATGAGGGACCTCCAAGCAAGACCCTTCCCTCTTCTACCCTTTTTCTGTCTCAAAGCTAGCATAGAGAGCTTAAGCACAGTCCTCAACTCTATCTGAACACCTAAACTGGGTCTGGAGGGAAAGGGAGGTCCATCTAGTTGGGGTCTTTTGTGGGGAGGGTGTTGCCATTAAAGTGGTCACTCCAACATTTAAGACTAGATGAGTGGAAAGGAGCAAGGTGCCAGAATAGCCCGGGGCACTGGGAAAATTTTGGAATCTGCAAAGATGCTCTCTGTCTTTTAAAAGTCAAGATGTATAGGAGCTTAGTAGAGAGGTCCAAGCTAAAGATTACTCTAATACCCATAGCCCTGCCTTAGAAGGAAGAGAGAGAGAAGAAGGTACGGGGTCTCTAGGCCATCTATCACAATAGTGTGCATGCTAGCAATATGGTTTTAGACATCCAGGTCCTTGAAGATAAAAAGAAGTGTGCGTGTGTGTGTACACCTAGCTGGGTAGTCCATAGGCCTATGTTCTCTTTGCATGCATTGCCTCAAGTTCCATTTGTGTGCTTGCCTAATCTCAAGTTGCAGGTCTCTTCATTGGCTACCCAGCATTTTGCCATGATTATTAATCTAGGACCTCCCCTTTTGTAAAACTTATACTGTCCTTTGGAAACACAGTTATATGCATATGGTGGCGAGGGTCCCATGAACATCTACTGCTCACCCCCTCCCCACCTGAGGACCTTAGGACTGGGAGTACAGCTATACCTTTTAAGGACTGAGACATTTGTGAGAACTGGCAGCCTGTTGGCCCCTAGTCCAGCCAGGGGACAGAGAACACTCACTGAAATGATCAGGTTGGAGCTATCTTCGCTGAGGATAGAGAAGGAAACAGGGAAGACTGATTCTAGGGTGGGAAGGAATCTTAATGAGTGACTGGCTTCTCAGTGGAAGTAGGACTACTTAGAGCCCCTGAAATGGGTAAGGGGGGCCGCCTGGAGAGAAAGGATATCTCATAAAAGTAGATCCAGAAGTTAGCACTTTTTGGAGCTCAGTGACAATTGCCAATAAAGGCAGGAAGTTCTTGTTTTCTCTCATTGGGCTTCTTACCTGTCTATGTTTGGCTGACTCTTAACCTCCAGAACATTTTTTATCATGAACTTGACCCAGATGAGCCTGGAGATAGTGTCCTATTTCCTGCTTAGCCACACAGAGTATTTGAAGCTCCATTCTAGGCATATATGACTGTAGGCATTTTGGGGATGGACAGATAAGAAATGATCATCAAAGGCTGTTGCTGTGTTATTAAAAGCTAGGGGCAGAGCTCAGCTCCTGGACTGTCTTTCCCTTATAGGTAGAGCTATGGGTATGGAAGGAAGAATTATGTAGTTTCTAAGTAAGGGATCAAAGGTTATTCAGATTCTGGAGAACATGGGGGAGGTTGAGGAAGGAGGCCTCTCCCCAAATATCAGAAGAAATTAAACAGGCCAAGGGTAATATAGGTATGTTCAGCCTTTAGAAAGACACAGTAAGGAAAAGCATTTCTACCATCTTTAGAGTCATTCCAATAGTTCTTGGAAGAGAGTTGTTGCCCAGTGCAGGGATGGTCCAGCAGTCTAGAAATAGTTTGGTATAACTCTATAGAAGGATTGGTTTCCAACCCTAATTGAAAAGGCATCGGGACTAGGAAAACAACGTGTGCCTAAATAAAGTCACTGTGAACTTAGGGTGGAGAAAATGCATAAAAACTTATATCCTAGAATAGTCAAGATGATAGAGATTTTCCTTTGTGAGTAAAAGAACACTATAGGAAGACCAGAACTACAGCAAGAGAGAGGGAAATGGAATGGAGAAGTTCTAAGAAATCAGTAGCCTTACCATCTGAAAACATAAATTGCTTCTAGAAAGACCCCACAGCGAGAAGGACAGGGAGTCCCACTAATATACAAAAACTGGAGCAGCAGAGAGCAGAACAGCAGCATAACATGACCCTCCATCCTTCACCCCACAAACCAACTGCGGTGCCACTCCTTCAACTTCAGAGAATGAGCCTTTGACCAATTTGGTGCAGAAATTCTAGAGAGTAAAGGGTATATTTTAAGATTTAGGCCCAGTTCATGAAGCAATAGGAAAGCTGAGTCTGGCTGGGAGGGAGTAGGTTCTCATAGTTGGATCAGAACTAGGAGGAGGAGGCTTCTCCGCAGGTAGTAGAGGAGGAAAGCGCAAGAGTACAGGGCCTGTGGATTTAAAGCTCCAGGCAAAGGAGTCCCTGCCCTTACCCTTTCTGCCAGGGGCACCATTTATAGGTCTCAGGATTGCCACCCAGAACTCAGGGAAGCAGGGCAATGTGTGAGGACTGGCCCTGTTAGTGACCAACCTAAAAGGAGAGTGTAACCTTCCACATGGAGGATGTCAGGCTGACCTGTAAAGTGGCCAGTGTAGAAGCTGGGTTAGAGGAGTAGGAATGTGCTCTGATGGCCTAGATTCTTCCTTTGGAACAGATGCAGGGTATAGGCTGTTCCTAGGGATGAGTAGAACTAAGAGAAGGGCGATTTCTAGGGATAGAGTTATAGTTTGAATACCAGTGCTAATGAGGTGTGATATTTCCAGCTGAAAATGAGAGCAGGAGGCATGAGTGATTCATCCAAGTGGAAGAAACAGAAGAGGTCCCCCCGTCCCCCACGCCATGTGACCAAAGTTATACCAGGTTCAGAGCTGCCCACCTCCAATGGAACCACCTTATCCTCTAACCTCACTGGTGAGTACCCTTGGTTGCTTTCTCTGATTAGAATAGAGAAGAGCCCTGGCTATTGTGGCTCAGTGGGTTGAATGCCAACCTGCGAACTGAAGTCATTGATTCCTGGTCAGGGCACATGCCTGTGTTGCGGGCTAGGTCCCAAGGTGGGGGCATACCAACTGATGTTCTTCTCCCGCGCTTTCTCCCTGCCTCCCCCCTCTCTAAAAAGTAAATAAAATCTTTTTTAAAAAAAGAAGAAGAAAAGCTTCTTCCTCTCTCAAGGATTAGTATACAGTCCAGGAAACAGTTCTGGTACCATAAAGGGTAGGTGTTCTCACAGAGTCTCTTCTTCAAGGCTCACTTACTTTGCTTGGCAGGTGGCATGCCGTTCATCGATGTGCCCACTCCCATCTCCTCTGCAAGTTCAGAAGCTGCCTCAGCAGTGGTCAGCCCATCTACAGACAGTGGACTAGAGTTCTCCTCCCAGACCACTTCGAAAGAAGACCTCACTGACCTAGAGCAACCTGGTTCTCCAGGGTACAGCACAACTACAGAACCTGGCAGCAGTGAGCTAGGGGTTCCTGAGCAACCTGACCCCCAGGTATGGCTTTAATTTCTAAAGGTCCCTCTCTAGTCTTCCACTGTGGGAATTGGCTTGATCCTTTGGCTTCTTTATTTAGGCCGTGACTCAAAAGCAGTTTAGGGTAGGGAGCACAGTTCTTCCCTGTTTCTAGAATTTGCTATGCTGCCTAAAAAACCCATGGTGACTCCTGAGAGGTAGCTCATGGAATTTATCAAGTTATACATACAGGTAGTAAGTCCTTGGCAAAGATGAGGGAGCTGGCCATGACTTTTTCTGGAAGGTGATGATCTAAATCCCAAGCCTCTGACAGCCTCTGTTGCCTCTAGGGTTTGAGTCGTTATAGGTTAATGATGCCTCAGGAGATGTTTTTGGAGTCTTTCATCATACTCCTCCCATTGATTCATAGCCCACTGAGCTGGCCCTGCACCTGCAGTCCACTAGAGACACTTGGAGGACAGATATTTCAGGGTAGTAAGTTCCAAGTTGTTTTTGCTTCATCCCTCTTCCTATATCACCTGCTACTGGTCATAGCAGGAAGGGGCCCAGGTGGAAAAGACCCAGTCAGCATCCGTGGAGTCTATCCCTGAAGTGTTGGAGGAGTGCACATCCCCAGTTGACCACTCTGATTCTGCCTCTGTCCATGACATGGATTACGTCAATCCCCGGGGCGTGCGCTTTACGCAGTCCTCCCAGAAAGAAGGTGAGTACTCTTAGGCGGGCTCTGCCTATTCACCTCCCCTAGAGAATCCACTAAGCTGCCTGAGCCTAGACTGTTTTGGACCTGCTGCTAGTTCTAGTCAGGAAATGGAATCAAGCCTGAGTGCCATTGGCATGGATGGAGCCCTTCGCTATCTTATACAGAGAGGGAGTTTGGTGAACAATAAGAATTGAGAGGGACAAGAAGAATTGAGAGGGAAAATAGAAAGCTTTTAACCAAAAGGTAGGATCATCATTTCTAATTCCTTTCAATAAATGAGGTCAGTCTCCTAAGTTCCCCAGAAAAAAAACATTTTTTTTCTTGAAGAGAATCACTAATCTGAATTTGCCTTGTAAAATGCAGGGCAGGTTAGGCCAAGCTATTAAACCAGTTGTTTCTTAGGAGTCCCACTTCCCTCCCGGCCTTCCCCAGGTACAGCTCTGGTCCCCTATGGTCTTCCCTGCATCCGTGAGCTCTTCCGCTTCCTCATCTCCCTCACCAACCCACATGACCGCCACAACTCAGAGGTCATGATCCACATGGGACTGCATCTGCTGACAGTGGCTCTTGAGTCAGCCCCTGTAGCCCAGTGCCAAACCCTCTTGGGCCTCATCAAGGATGAGATGTGCCGCCACTTATTCCAGGTAAGACTGGATTTCTAGAGGGGCTGAGAGCCCCTGGCAATTTCTCAGGGTCTCTCAATGGGCAGGGGAGCATAGGGAGGTTTGGCTGATTCATGGAAAGAGTGTAGGATCCAGGAAGTACCTTTCCTCCCCATTTGACCAGTAGTCATGGTCAAGATGACTCCATTCATTCCTGGGGCTTATTGCAGCCAAAGGGAAATTTAGGAATGGCTAGATATAAAATCCCCTCAGAGCACAGGACCTTAGCGGAAACGTCACACAATGTACTCTCCTGCTTTTCTCTTGGTTGAGCCATAGTCAGGTTTGGAAACCTAATGGCCTGTCCTACTCTGGTCTCCAGCTACTCAGCATAGAGCGACTGAACCTTTATGCTGCTTCCCTGCGAGTATGCTTTCTACTGTTTGAGAGCATGAGGGAACATCTCAAGTTCCAGTTGGAGGTGAGTTTCTCAACTTTGGAAGAAGAAGAAAAAATATAGGAAGGTGCGTGCCATCTTCAGTGGGGCCAGCCCTGTCATGCTGCAGGGGTGGGATTTAGGGGCTTCTGTAGGAGAATGCTTCTAGGCATCCTAGTTTAGTTCATTGGCCAGCCTCTTTAGTTGAAGTTAAAAGGACCCTAGAGAAAACTGACTGGCTATAAAATGGGGGAACCCAAATATGAGGACTGGCAGGTTACCTCACCCTGAGTTGGTACAGCTCTTTTGCCTAACAGCTCCTCTGCAGCACAGTCAGGCAAGTCAGGCTGACTTTACCACTAAAGTGCAAAAAGAACTCTAGGTAGGACCAGGTCAGGCTCACATAGAAAGCACAAAAAGGGCAACTGGTGACTTATTTGGGATCAGGCATGAGATAGAGAGCCAGGCCTTATTCCCCAACATGGAGGCCAAAGAGGGGAATTATTTAGGGGCCTCAGAATATCTATAACTGTCTCTTAATTCATGCTCCTGTCAGGGCTTCTGCTTCTTGTTTAACTTTTTTTTCTGTCCAATTTTGTCTCTTCCTATTTTGAATCCTTTCCCCACCCAAATGGCAATTAATGGGTTATTGCCAGATGTACATCAAAAAGCTCATGGAGATCATCACTGTGGAGAATCCCAAGATGCCTTACGAGATGAAAGAGATGGCACTGGAGGCCATTGTGCAGCTCTGGCACATTCCCAGCTTTGTCACTGAGCTCTATATCAACTATGATTGTGACTACTACTGTTCCAACCTCTTTGAAGACCTCACCAAGCTGCTGTCCAAGGTGCTGAGCCTTATGACTGGCTAGTAGTAAGAAGGCTGTATTAAAGAAATCTCTCTGGTGGTAGTAAGGATGCTACATACAGGGAGGGGAATCATTTGAGAATTGGGGAACAGGAGGAAGAAAGGCATTTTCTCAGGGCAATTTAGAAGTTATAGGAAGTTGGAGATTTGGGGGAAAGGGTCAGTTAGTGTAAAGTATTCTAACCTCAAGTCTACTGGATCTGTTTACTTTACAGAATGCCTTTCCTGTGTCTGGTCAGCTCTATACAACACACCTACTGTCTCTTGATGCCCTGTTGACAGTGATTGATAGCACAGAGGCCCACTGTCAGGCTAAAGTCCTCAACAACCTTATCCAGCAAGAGAAGAAAGAGGCAGCCAGGCCCAGCTACGAGGCAGTGGATGGTACCCGAGAAGTCAGCAATAGTAAGAGGCATTTCCTTCTTTGAGGATCCCAGGGTTCTATGTTTATCCTTTCTCTACTCTGAATCCTTTTCCTGCTTTTATATCACTTCCTCTGGTATACTCCCAATTCTGTGTTTTTGAGGTTTAGTGGTTTGAATTACAGGCCAGGCAGGCAGGTTAGCAGGACTCGTAGACTTTGCCCCTCTCCTCCTCTACACTTTGGCTTTTTCACAGAATTACTTATGGGAAGAAACTTATGGAGAAAACATAGATTAAAAGATATAGGACTTCTGTCCCTAAAAGTTCCAGGTCCTACCTTCCCCCACCCCCAGTATCTGACTCCACTCTAATTAATCTTCTCAAATTCCCCCTGGAGACTGGGCTTATAGAAGATGCAAGAAAGTGACTGGATAATCTCTTTATTAAATTATATAATCTAATGCTTGGCTGATCTGGAATAGCAACTGCTTGTTTGGGCTTGAGTTTGTTCTGTTCAGGGCTGGCAGCTTATGTGGGAGCAGTCTCCTTGGACAGGGACTCGACTTCGCCTGCAGCTCTACTTGGCTTCCTACTCCATAAGTCTTCACTTATCTTCTTCTCTCTTGCCAGCTGAGAGAACAGCCAGTGATGGGAAAGCTGCAGGCACGGCCCCAGACACCCTGGGCCTGCTTCTTCCAGGCTCAGGCGGAGGGCGGCGGTCAGCAGAGCATGGGAAGCCAGGAGGCGGTGATCTCGAGGAAGCTGGTGACTCTGGGGGTGGGTACTGGGGGTCTGTGATCCTAAGCCCCCTTCATTGGTAGGCCTGGTGGAGAACAGAGGTGGAATAGCAGACATGCCCTGGGGTAGTACGTGAGTGAATCTTAGTTGCTCCCCATGCCTTCAAACCCAGAGAGAGGAAAGATGTTTGGGGTCCTAAAAGATGACCTCTAGGGAAGTGGAAGACTGATGAATATAAGCAAATTTCTGAGGCATTCGTCTTTCTCACTGTAGAATATATCAACAATTTGCAAAATTCACTTCTTGGTAAAAGAGGTCTTATGGGGTTTTCCCTCTCTTCCTCCCATGTCTAGCTGACATAAAGCTTACCCGGAAGCCACCTCGATTTTCCTGTCTCCTGCCAGATCCACGGGAACTAATTCAAATTAAAAACAAAAAGAAGGTACATACAGAGTCTGAGTGTTCTTTGTAGGGTTTCTATCCCACGGGACAAGGGACAGTCTAGCAGCTCATTCATTGTACTGCTTCCTAAAACTAATCTTTCGGCTTGTTGGGACTTCAGCAATCCCCCAGTTTCCTTTGAAGCCCTTCCCTTACTCCAAAGCCATGAAGTTAGTCCTACTTCATGTATGAACTAAGTTATAACTGTGAACTTAGTTCATAAAGTTCAAGTAACTGGATTTTTGGTTTTTGGGGGGCGGGTTGGTTCTTAGTCCGTACCCTGCTGTGTGCTCCTGGACAACTGCTGTTCTAACTAAGTACCAAGTATTACTGGTGGTCATAGGAGCCCTGGGAGCTGGTACTGTGTGGCCCACTGAAGGTTAGTGGTCTGGTCATCTCAAGCTCTGGGGTGATGATTGGCAATAAAGGGAAATTGACATTAATTTAGTAAAGTTCAAAAATCTGGTTTTTTTGTTACTGTTTTTGTTTTGGGGGGGCAGGGTTTTTTAACACCTTCCGTTTAACCCTTTAGTCCTCTCATTGCTAACCTAAATGACTTTGGTTGATGTGTGCCCTTGATTGCAGGGCTGTAACTGGAGAGACAAAAAGTTATCATCACAGTTAGTTCACCTTGTCCTGGGCTGTCCTATGCATCTTGAGCACTCAGGAAAGGAGTGAAAAGGAGCTGTTCAGCCTATTCTAGTAAGACATAAAGATAGAGGAAAGCCAGGTCCACTACGATCTAGCCTTAGTTCTGGAGTCACTTAGAACCATGTTCCCACATTCTAGGAGCCTGTTAGGTGACAAGCTGTGGACTGTGATGAAGTCCATCCTGGCCTTGTCTGGTTTAGGGGCAGAGCAGCTTCTAACACGTCTAGTATTTCTTTTCCAGCTTCTGATCACTGGCACAGAGCAGTTCAACCAGAAACCAAAGAAAGGAATCCAGTTTCTACAGGAGAAAGGCCTACTCACCATCCCAATGGACAACACAGAGGTAGCCCAGTGGCTTCGAGAAAACCCTCGGTTGGACAAGAAAATGATTGGAGAGTTTGTGAGTGACCGCAAAAACATTGACCTGCTGGAGAGCTTTGTGAGGTAAGGCAGATGCAAGAAATATGGGACATAGTTGGTGATCATCCGGGGAAAGAGCATCCTTCCCTCAAAGCATTCTCAGTCAGTTCCTGCTGGTGACCAGGTCACATATTCTTCCTCTTCTCATCACTTTTATCTGTTGGACCTGAAAGAGTCTCCAACAGGATAGCTTTGGGAGCCAGGGTGGAGCAGGGTCCCTGAGCACAAGGTAGGTTCTGAGTTTCAGGGGATGAGGTTTCTAAGAAAGACAAGAGTATGCTGATGTGAAAAGTACTAAGGTTAGGAGTTGTCAAGTTCTGATTTGTGTTAGAAATGGCCAGGAGATATACCTCTCCTTTGCTAGAGCCCTCAGCTTGCTCAGTTCCAGTAGGAAAAGGTTAGAAGAACTGTGGCTAATAGAGAGCCCAACATTTGCAGCTTACATATCTTCAGCATCTTCATCCTTCTTCCTCTCCCTGTAGCACCTTCAGCTTTCAGGGTCTTAGGCTGGATGAAGCTCTTCGCCTCTACCTGGAAGCCTTCCGCTTGCCTGGGGAAGCGCCAGTCATCCAGAGATTGCTGGAAGCATTCACAGAGCATTGGAGGGTAAGTTTGAATGGCAGGGGCTGAGCCCAGCCTCCCAAGTTAATTTGACTAAGGGATTCTAGGGCTTCAACTGAAGGACCCAGCTACTGTCTCCTAAAAGGCTGAGTATCATCAGCTTTCCATAGAGAGTCCAGCTTTTGTTAAGAGTTGGCAAGAGGTTGTCTGCTTTCTGGGTGGTACCTCCACTCTGTGCCAGTATTGACCCATGGGTTTGTGGTGAAGGTTTAATTGGCCAGAGAAGGGTATTGACACAGGTGGGGTCTTTGCTTTTTCAGAATTGTAACGGCTCCCCATTTGCCAATAGCGATGCCTGCTTTTCCCTGGCCTATGCTGTTATCATGCTTAATACTGACCAACACAACCACAATGTTCGCAAACAGAATGCACCCATGACTCTGGAGGTAAGCTTGGATTCCAGCCACAGCAGAGAAGATCCACCAAGCTTTGGAGATAGCAGAAATGACATGAGCTGTCCAGTGGGCATGATCAACAGGGTTCTGTCCATGGGAATCAGGGAGGGCTGGCCAATCCAGAGGAGGAACTGGGGTGGGGAGGTGGGTTCTTTCACTAAATGTTCCCTAAGTCCTATTTACTGCAGACTGGGGAGTTCCATGGGTGGGGCTTTAGCATTGACACATGACAGGGAAAGCTTATTGCTCTGTCTCTAGGAGTTTCGCAAAAACCTGAAAGGTGTGAATGGAGGCAAGGACTTTGAACAAGACATTTTGGAGGATATGTACCATGCCATCAAGTGAGTATGTGTGGAGGGTGGTGCAGCATCTCTGTTAAGTGGAAACACTGTTCCCCTTTCCAGATTTCTAGAGCCACATCAGACTGCAGTGCCTCATATGCCCTCTTTTGAGCCTTGGGACTTAGTCGGGTAGCCCTGTCTCTCCCAACTCATTTCTTCCTTAAGCCTAAACAATATTGGAACTCCAGTACTTTAAGGACGCAAATGGCTCCTGCTAAGTAGAGCGTCATGTCCTCATTTCCCAAAGCCAAAGCAGCTGGGTTTTCCTGTCTAGCTCCCAAGTTGTGTTTTGGGGCTGGTAGGGAACCCAGTATGGGCACCGGAGGGTGAGGCTTGGATCAGAGGTCAGAGATGGGACACTTAGTTCTTTACTACAGATCAGAAAAGGTAGAAAGGATTGTTCATTCTCTCATACTCGGGTAGAATGTGACATCTTACCACAGAACTAAAGGCCCCACTTAGAGATAGGTCCTTGAGATCATGAGTTATGGGACGCCTCTTCTCTTCTCCATGGTGGGCGGGAAGCAGACCGCGGAACTGCAGTTCCGATGACCTCTCACTGACCGCGAGCGCCACAGTAAAATCCTAGTCCCAGCTCATGAGCGGTCAGGCTCGCAGCAGTGCACATACTCCTTGCCTCACCTCCTGACAGGAACGAGGAAATCGTGATGCCAGAGGAGCAGACAGGCTTGGTCCGGGAGAACTACGTGTGGAATGTACTGCTCCATCGAGGCGCCACCCCGGAGGGCATATTCCTACGTGTGCCTCCAGGCAGCTACGATCTTGACCTCTTCACCATGACCTGGGGCCCCACTATTGCTGCTCTCTCGTATGTCTTTGACAAAAGCCTTGAGGAGACAATCATCCAGAAAGCCATCTCAGGCTTCAGGTAGCCCACCTCTGGCCTTGGAATTGACTTCTTCCTGCCTCTCTGAGCTAACATGGTTGCCTCCATACCTCTTTGAATCCTGCTCTTATTTTCTTTTTTTTTTTAAAGGTATTATATTTTTTCCATTACCATTTAGTCCCCTTATACCCCCTCCCCCCCACAATCACCACCCTGTTGTCCACGTCCATGAGTCCTTTTTGCTTTCTGCACAATCCCTCCACCCCCTAACTGCCCCCCTACCTTAACCTATCTTGTTTTCCTTAGAGTGGGTTTTTCCTGAGTTTTTGGAGGGAGGCTAAAGCTTGGTAAAGCTCAGTCTTAAACAGACTTAAGAGTAAAAAGTTTCTTCCTGGGACTGATCGGGGAAGAATCCCAAGCAAGCCTCCTCAGGCACTTGGAAGGACTGCCTGGCCTTCCAGTGACTCTCTTTCTGGGATGGGGGTGACATTACAGGAAGTGCGCCATGATCTCCGCCCACTATGGCCTCAGCGATGTATTTGACAATCTCATCATCTCTCTGTGCAAATTCACAGCTCTCAGCAGTGAGGTGAGCAGGGGTAGGAACTATGTACCTGGAGTTCCAAAGGAAGACCTCTCTTTTAACCATGGATTACTCTTATCTTCAGAACTGGTTTCCCTCAGCATATTTCTTCACCTCCCCCTTGACTGCAGTAGAGCTTAGGAGCTTAGGCCATTTCTGTCTTGCACACCCTATGATGAGAATAGCATCACCTCGTGTAATGGGGATGGGAGAGGAGATGCAGTAGTGGGGAAGGCCTTGTCCAGGTTAGCCCTTCCCACTAGTATGGGGGATTGAAGCAGAGCCAGCAGAAGGACCCTCAGGGAACCACAGGTTGAGGCCTAAGAGGTTCTCTTTTTTCAGACATTTGCCAGACCCTAAGCATCTTCTGATCTTTTTTCCAGTCTATTGAGAACCTGCCCAGTGTGTTTGGAAGCAACCCTAAAGCTCACATTGCAGCCAAGACAGTATTCCATTTGGCCCATCGTCATGGTGACATCCTTCGAGAGGGCTGGAAGAATATCATGGAGGCCATGTTGCAGCTCTTCCGAGCCCAGCTGCTGCCAAAGGCTATGGTGGAGGTAATTCTTGGTAGGATACTAATCAACAGTAACAAGGCAAGAGCTCCAAGAGTATATGCTGTCAGTATATAGCACTGGGTCTGCTGCCTGATGAAGCTTACCAGGAACACCTCAAATGTAAACCATAGATCTTGAGTAGGGCTATAGCTGTCAAGGAAGACTGGTAGAAGCCATTGTCACTCACCATATGGAGGGGCCAATCAGTGGGGTAGGGAAGAGAGCAATAAGAAGAAAGCCACTTCGTATGGGGGAGCAGGAAATGCAAAGGGCATGTAGAAAGAAATTATTCTTGACCTGCTTTTCCAGGTTGAAGATTTCGTGGATCCAAATGGCAAGATCTCTCTACTGCGAGAGGAGACACCATCGAACCGGTGAGGGCAGATCAGAGGCTGGAGGCCTTGGGGAGAGAGGGTCAGGGCTCTGGAGCTCACCAGAATTTGTACCCTCTTTCTACAGAGGAGAGTCGACAGTGCTGAGCTTCGTGAGCTGGCTGACACTAAGTGGTACAGAGCAGTCTAGTGTGCGGGGCCCTTCTACTGAGAACCAGGAGGCTAAGAGAGTGGCCTTGGACTGTATTAAGGTAACTGCCTGCTTACCTCCTGGTGAATGAGCCTTAGACCCCTCCCTACTGGACAGATGCCCTGTGAACTGAAGAATAGAATCATTAAGGGCTTATGACCAGAACTGACTCCTTTTGCTTTCTCTCTCTGGCTCTTGGGAAAGTTCTCTTCACTCCAGCCCTTATCACTGACCCCTTCCTTTTCTTCTGTGCCCCAGCAATGTGACCCAGAAAAGATGATCACAGAGAGCAAGTTTCTCCAGCTGGAGTCACTGCAGGAGCTCATGAAGGTACAGAACGAAGAGGAAAGAGAGGGAAGGGCTGGCTGAGTCTGGGAGGGGAGACAGGCACAGTGGTGTACACTTCAGTCTCTGTCAGGGCAGGGCCAAGGGGCTGCCTGCTTTCCTGTTGTTCTCCTCTAGGCTCTTGTGTCAGTGACACCAGATGAAGAGACATATGATGAGGAGGATGCTGCTTTCTGCCTGGAGATGCTGCTGAGGATTGTGCTGGAGAACAGGTAAGAAGGCGCTCTTTAGGCAGGCTTCACACAGGGCTTACTCCAAAGGGATGGAAACCTGGGGCCATCTTGCTGAGTGGGCTCCAGGGGCAAGAAGCACATGAAGCTGTAGGCAGTGGAGGAGAAGCTTGCTCATTATACTTGTCTGCCTCGGGTATAATACCAATGAGCCCTAAAAGGCCTAGCCTGAACCAGAAATGGAGAATCATTGCCCAGTGGCCTCTCTAGCTGAGACTATCCTCATCCTTTATGTTCCTCAGGGACCGCGTGGGCTGTGTGTGGCAGACCGTTCGAGACCATCTCTACCACCTGTGTGTCCAGGCACAAGATTTCTGCTTTCTTGTGGATCGGGCGGTGGTGGGGCTATTGCGCCTGGCCATTCGGCTACTCCGGAGAGAAGAAATCAGTGGCCAGGTAAGCAGACTACAGCTGGTAGGGCAGGAAGGTATGCAAGGGACTAAAGTCACAGTGTCAGTGTAGATACGGCCTGACACGGAGTACATTTAGTGTCCCATAGCATGAGCCCAGTTACCAACTAGGGCTGGGGCAGTCTAACAGGGCATTGGGGATGAGTCTGGAATGGCCTTTAGGTATGAAGCTGGTACTCAGCACCTTTACTGGCTCCTATAAATCTGCTCTGGTTCTGCTTTGTGGCAATCCCAGCCCTATACCTGGTTTTCTCTTATGCTTAGGACCCTCCTGACCTCTCTTGGCTCAACTATAAAAGATTACCAGCATAGAACTAATAAGTGAGTTTAGCAAGGTTCCAGGATATAAAATGGACACACAAAAACTAATCACATTTTATATACTGACAATGAACATATGGAAAATAAAACCAGAAACACAGTATTATTTATAAGTACTTCCAAGAAAATGAAATACTTAGAAATACACCTAATAAAACATGCATAGGATCTGTATGCTGCAAATTACAAAACGCTAATGAAAGAAATCAATCCATACCGTGTTCATGGATTGGAAGATTCAGTGTGGTAAACATGTCAGTTCTCCCCAAATTGAACTATAGGTTTAATGCAACTTCTGTGAAAATGCCAGCAGGAGTTTTTATAGACACAAACATGCTTATTCTAAAATTTAGGTGGAGCCCTGGCTGGTGTAGCTCAGTGGATTGAGCACGGGCCTGCGAAGCAAAGGATCGAGGTTCGATTCCCAGTCAGGGCACATGCCTGGGTTGCAGGCCAGTTCCCAGCATGGGATACACAAGAGGCAACTGTACATTGATATTTCTCTCCCTCTCCCCCTCTCCTACCCTTCCCCTCTAAAGATAAATAAATAAAAATCTTTAAAAAAAATAAAATAAATAAAATAAAAAAAATAAAATTTAGGTGGAAAAGCATAGGCCCTAGAATAGCCAAACATCTTGAGAAAGAAGAAAGTGACATTAAGGCTTACTATATTGCTACAGTAATCAAAACTGTGTGGTATTGATGGAGAGATAGACATATAAATCATTAGAACAGAAGAGAGAACCCAGAAATAGACCCACACAAAGATGCTCAACTAATTTTTTTGAAAAAGGTACAAAAACTTTTAAAAAACAATAGAAAACAGTACAAAAAACAATTGGGGAAGGATAACTTTTTCAATTGCCAGAGCAATTTGAAATCCATAATGAAGAAAATCAAATAAACCTTAACCAAAGTTTCATACCTTATAAAAAATTAACTCAGCCCTGGCTGGTGTGGCTCAGTGGATTGAGCACTGGCCTGAGAACCAAAAGGTCACTGGTTCAGTTCCAGTCAGGGCACATGCACAGGTTGCAGGCCAGGTCCCCAGTTGGGGGTGTGCAAGAGGCAACCAATTGATGTTTCTCTCACATTAGTATGTCTCTCTCTCTCCCTCCCCCTCTCTCTGAAAAATAAATAAATATATTTTTTTAAAAATTAACTCAAAATATGAGGGAGGACCTCAAAACAACAGAATTTATAAAAAATTGTGTTTATTCTTACATGTTTAAACTTCAGTCACCTTCAAAGCGCTCTCCGTTTGATACAATACACCTATGGAGACTTTTTTCCACTGCTCAAGACAGTTGTTGAACTTGTCAATTTTGATGCCTTTTAGTGTTTCTACCCTATTTCACCTCTTACACATTGGCAAAAAGTTTCCCTTTGAGGACATTTTTTTCATCCAAAGAAACAAAAAAAAAAAGTTGTTCAGGGCAAGATTGGGTGAACAGGGAAGGTGGGGCACGGGGTTCATGCCATTTTTGGTCAAAAACTGCTGAACGCTAAGCACGGTGTGGGCAGGTGTGCTGGTAAATCACCCACCATGAAATGGGCAAACGTGCTTTGAAAGAGTCTTAAAAAAAATTTACTGAAGCCAAACACAGCCTCTCACAACAACGCCAGCTGGTACACTAACACAGATGGGTTTCTAGAACACTCACCTAGCAGGGGAAGCCTGTACTACAGGGTGCCCCCCCTCCAAAGATAATTCTGGCTTTTTTTTTTTTTTTTTTTTGGTCCCTGCTAGTAGATCATGGATTTAAATGTAAAACCGTAAAACCTTTAGGAGGAAACATAGGTGGATATCTTCAGGAGCTAGGCAAATAGTTCTTAGAATTGACACCAAAAGAACAGTCTGTAAAAGGAAATAATGATAAATTAGACTTCATCAATATGAAGTAGAAGTAAAAACTTCTACTCTATGACAGCCCATGTGAAAAGGATAAAAAGACAAAGAACAGCCTTGGCCAGGTAGCTCAGTTGGTTAGAGCATCGTCCCGATATACCAAGGTTGCAGGTTCGATTCTCCAGTCAGGGCACATACAAGAATCAACCAATGAATACATAAATAAGTGGAACAATAAATTAATGTTTCTCTCTCTCTCTAAAAAATAAATAAGTACAATTTTTTTAAAAGACAAGGAACATGTTTGCAAATCACATATTTGAAAAAAGACTTTTTCTTTTATATCTAAAATATAAAAGAACTCAAAACACAACAGCAATAAAGCAAACTAGAAAATGGGCAAAAGATCTAAACAGGCATTTCACTGAAGAAGGTATACAGATGGTAAATACAAGGGGCAACCAAAAAAAAAAACAAACCCACAGAATTATCTTCTAGAGGGTGGGCCCTTGTAGTACAGGCTTCCCGACTAAGTGAGTGTTCTAGGAACCCATCTGTTTCAGTGTACCAGCTGACGTTGTTTTGAGAGGCTGTGTTTGGCTTCAGTAAATTTTTTTTAAGACTCAACGCGCGTTTGCCCATTTCATGGTGGGTGATTTACCAGCACACCTGCCCACACCGTGCCGAGTGTTCAGCAGTGCCCTACTCTCCCTATTCACCCAATCTCTCCCTAAGCAACTTTCTTGTTTTTTTTCCCTGTATGAAAAACGTTCTCGAGGGGAAATTTTGCCAATGTGGAAAAGGTGAAACAAAAAATGGTAGAAGCAATAAAAGGCATCAAAAATGAAAAGTTCAAAACTGTTTTGAGCAGTGGGAAAAAAGTCTTGATAGGTGAATAGCATCAAATGGAAAGTACTTTGAAGGTGACTGAAGTTTAAACATGTAAGAATAAGTACACAATTTTCTAAAAGATTTTATTTATTTTTAGAGAGGGGAGGAGAGGGAGAAAGAGAAGGAGAGAAACATCACTTGTGGTTGCCTCTCACACGCCCTCTACTAGGGACCTGCAACCAGGCATATGCCCTAACTGGGAATCTAACCAGTGGTCCTTTGGTTCACAGACCAGTATGCAGTCTACTGAGCCACACCAGCCAGAGCTAAATACACAATTTTTAATAAATTCTGGGTTTTTTTGGTTCCCATCTCAAATGCACGTGAAGGCAAGTAATGCTCAATATCATTAACTACTAGGGAAATGCAAATTAAGCTGCCATGATATATATCACTACACACCTATCAAAATGGCTTATGTGAAAATATCAAATGCTGGCAAGGTTGTGGGTCACATACATTGCTGGTGGGAATGTAAAATGGTACAGCTACTCTATTGGCAGTTTCTTATGAAACTATGTAATTACGACACAATTCAGCAATTGTATTCTTGGCATTTATCCCAGAGAAATGGAAGTTTACATTCTGTCATAAAAACCTATACATGAACATTCATAGAAGCTTTCACTGTAATAGCCAAAAACTGGAATTGGCTCAGATGATTTTCAACAGGTGAATAGTTAAACTGTAGTACATATATACCATGGAGTACTTAATACTCAGCAATTAAGAGCAACAAACTATTGATACGTGCAACAACTTGGAATTATGCTGAGTGGAAAATGCCAGTCCCGAAAGGTTATATACTATCTAATTCTATTTATATAATTTTTTGAAATAACAGTTTCAGAAGTTGTGGACAGATTGCTAGGCGTTATGGATGGGCACAGGAAAGAGTCAGGTGTAGGTGTAAAGGGAGACCAGGAGAGGTCCGTGGTGTTAGAACTATTCAGCATCTTGACCAGTGGTGGACACAGAGCTCCACAGGCGATTGCACTGTGTAGAACCTAATACACACACAAATAGAAGTAAACTGAGGAAACCTGATAAGGTCAGTGCACTGTATCGATGTCAGTGTTCTGGTTATGATATTGTACTATAGTTTCACATGATGTTGCCATTGCGGGGCAAACTGGACAAAGTGTATGCAGGATTTCTTTGTGTTATTTCTTATAGAACATACCAAACTCTAATTATCTCAATGAAAAATTTCATTTAAAAAATACATTAAGAAAAAGAAAAGACCAGCAGCTGCACCCCAAGTTGAGTCCTAGTCATAGCTGTCCTCACTGGGCTAAGGAGACTGGTGGGAAAGGAGACTAGACGAGAGTCGTGTGCCACTTCCCACTTTTCACCCCCCACCCCAGGTACTGCTCTCCCTGCGCATTTTGCTACTAATGAAGCCCAGCGTGCTATCCCGAGTCAGTCACCAGGTAGCCTTTGGGCTCCACGAACTCCTTAAGACCAATGCAGCCAACATCCACTCAGGCGATGACTGGGCCACCATCTTCACGCTGCTGGAGTGCATCGGCTCCGGCGTAAAGCCTCCAGCTGCCCTGCAGGCCACAGCCAGGGCGGATGCACCTGATGCTGGTAAGCCCTTTCCCAGGGAGGCCCACAGTGGCAGATGAACCATCATGGCTCCAGGGGTTGAGATAGGAAAACAAAACAGGTTACTATGTTCAGCAGATTAAATACCCATGGCTTCTGCCTGCAGCTTCCAGAGCTTTCTATGCCTACTGTCCGCTCCCCAGCACATCCTCAGGTTAAACAGCATGAAGGCCAGTAAGCAGCAGAGAAGGCTATGGAGCTGGGCTTTACTACCGTCCTGAGGACTGTTTTCTCAGAAACTGTGAGAAACTGCCTCCCTCCCCTGACAGCCGCTACTAGGTGCCATCAGGAACCCAAATCAGCCTGCTGCCCTATTTGGTCAAGAGAGAAGCTGTCCAGACCGTCCTTCAGCCCTCTGGTGACAGGGCTGAAACTAAGCCAGACCAAAAGACAGGAGAGGCTAGGTGTCATCAGCACCTTTCTTCTGAGAGCTGTGATTATGTCCTCAACCCCACGTCCCATCCTCACTGTGACTGTGCCTTTCTCCCTGCTGGCTCAGGGGCCCAGTCAGACAGTGAGCTCCCATCCTACCACCAAAATGACGTGAACCTGGACCGAGGGTACACTTCTGACTCGGAGGTTTACACTGACCATGGCAGGCCTGGCAAGATCCACCGATCAGCCACAGATGCTGACATGGTCAACAGCGGCTGGTTAGTGGTGAGTGACCATAGGGGCAGAGGATGAGAGTTCCTTCCTTGGCCTGTGGGAAAGCTTCCTGGTCCTCTGAGAGGGCATCCAGGGGAAGGTCCAGTTCAAGCTGGGTTCCCAGCCATCTGTGTACTTTACAGGTGGGGAAGGATGACATCGATAACTCCAAGCCAGGGCCAGCACCCGGGACTGGGTCCAGCCGGCCAGGCCCCTCACCCCTGGTCAATCAGTACAGTCTAACAGTGGGGCTGGACCTGGGACCACATGACACTAAGTCCCTGCTTAAGTGTGTGGAATCGCTGTCCTTCATCGTACGTGATGCTGCCCACATCACACCCGACAACTTCGAGCTCTGCGTCAAGACTCTCCGCATCTTTGTGGAGGCCAGTCTCAATGGCGGTGGGTTACCCAACAAAGGGGCAACTGGGGAGTAGCCATGTGAATGAATATACAGGGGACAGGGAGGAAAGGTCAGGCCATCCGTGCCCATGGATGTGGAAATGTGACCTGGATCTGGCTCCACTCAGGGTGCAAGTCCCAAGAGAAACGTGGCAAGAGTCACAAATATGACAGCAAAGGGAACCGATTCAAGAAGAAATCCAAGGAGGGCTCAATGCTTCGGCGGCCTCGAACCTCCAGCCAGCATGCCACTCGAGGTGGGCATAGCGACGACGACGAGGATGAAGGCGTGCCTGCCAGCTACCACACGGTGTCTTTACAGGTCAGTCAGGACGTAAGTATGGTGCCCTTTACTTCCTCTTCTCTCCCTGCACCTGACTGCGAGCACCGGCGGGCCAGGGACAGCCAGGACTGAGCGGAGGGCCCAGGCCCTCCACCACCACCTCCACACTTTCCCTGCCTAGAAGTCTTTGTTTGCTTAGTTTTTAAACTGAGGTTTAGTTTTGAGTAGGTAAGATATGCACGTAGTACAAAGTTCAAAACATACAAAAGGGTAAACAGATAAGTCAGTCCATTCCATTCCTGTCCCTGAGCCACTAAGTTCTCACCAGAGGCAACCACTGCCACCAGTTTCCGGTCTGTCCTTCCAGAGTTATCCTGTGGCTATTTGGGGCATAGAAAATAGGCTTAGAAAAACGATGAAAAAATTATTAAAGCTGGCCAGACACTATTTCACATGAAAGCCTCTGAGCCTGAGGTGCGCTTTCTGGTTTCTTCTGTTGTTTTTTGTTATCTGATCTTAGAGGAAGTGGAAGGGAGGGGGAAAGAGAAGGAGAGAAACATTGATGTGAGAGAGAAACATCAGTCGATGTCTTTCATACACACCCCAACTGACCAGGACCTAACCTGCAACCTTTTGGTGCTCTGGGAGATGCTCCAACCAACTGAGCTACGCAGGTCAGGCCTGGGTCTATTTTTAAAATGAGATTAACTTGGTAGGGTTATATCTATAATCAGGTGTGAAAGAATTGAAAAGGAAGTATCTTTCTCACCATGTAATTCAGTGTTATTCAATACTTAGTCTGCACCCCTCCTCAAGTCTCCTCAACTAGGAGTGATACCCAACTTTATAAACAGTGGCCAGGACTGGGCACCTAGCTCATCGAGTCGAGAAGGGAGCGGTGAGTATGGTGCCATTGGTACTAGGGGCTCCCTCGAGGAACCAGTTAGGGACAGTGGGGGTAGGGAGTTTCACCAGACCTGACCCCACTCATGTCCTGCCCTTCCTGTGACCCCAGCTGCTAGACCTGATGCACACCCTGCACACGCGGGCGGCCTCTATCTACAGCTCATGGGCGGAGGAGCAGCGCCACCTGGAGACATGTGGCCGGAAGATCGAAGCAGATTCACGCACCCTCTGGGCCCATTGCTGGTGCCCTTTACTGCAGGGTAAACCTTGGGGGAGCAGGCAGGGCGGGGGCAGAGGTGGGGCTGGAGCTTGGGCTGGAGCTTGGGAAGTACCAGGGTCGGGTGCCCAAAGGATGCCTTGAAGGATCCTGAGCCTGTTCTCGCTCTCAGGTATTGCCTGCCTGTGCTGTGATGCCCGGCGCCAGGTGCGAATGCAGGCACTGACCTACCTACAGCGAGCACTACTGGTACATGATCTGCAAAAGCTAGACGCCCTGGAATGGGAGGCCTGTTTCAACAAGGTAGGACTTTCCTCTAGTCTTAAGGTCAAGTTTAGATCCTTAAGACAATGTGAGTAAGACAGCCTGAAGAGTCCCTAATGTCAACGCTCAGCCTGCATCATACCTTCCCTTCTGCTCAGTACTCATCCACCCCAGCCCCTGGCTTCCTTGGGGCAAGGCTGCCAGCTGACCCTTCTAGGAGATGTTCGCAATTTACCCACCAGGTGCTGTTTCCTCTACTGACCAAGCTATTGGAGAACATCAGCCCTGCAGATGTGGGCGGGATGGAGGAGACCCGGATGAGGGCTTGCACCCTGCTCTCTAAGGTACTACTTACCACCATGTACCCACTCACTCTCCTGCCTTTTCACGAGGAGGGAAGCCAAGGCTTTTAGTAGGCCATAAGAGATGCGAGTAGGTGTCCAGGACCCCAGCTATGGAGACTTAGTGGTACTTAAGCACCTGGGAGGATTCTGGGATTCAGAGGGATCTAATCTAAGATTCCCATACAAGGTAGGGCAGACTTGTCTCCCAGCCTTGGAGAGGGGTATCGAAGGCTCCTGCCTTACCCTTGGCTGAAAGGGGCCGGCGGGCCATAGGTCTTCCTGCAGCACCTGTCTCCACTGCTGTCACTCTCTACCTTTGCTGCCCTGTGGCTGACCATCTTGGACTTCATGGACAAGTACATGCACGCAGGTTCCAGTGACTTACTGGTACGTTCTACCCCATCTTGACTTCTGCCTGCTTTCTCTCCCACCTGGTGGGAAGACTTACAGTTTCCCCTTTGTTGGCTACATCCTTCTTACCATATTCCCCCATGCCTTCTTTCCTGTTCTCATGGACCCACTGCCACCTGTAGTCAGAGGCCATCCCTGAGTCTCTGAAGAACATGCTCCTAGTGATGGACACAGCAGAGATTTTCCACAGTGCAGATACGCGAGGAGGCAGCCCCTCAGCCCTCTGGGAGATCACCTGGGAGCGGATTGACTGTTTTCTGCCCCACCTAAGAGATGAGCTCTTCAAGCAGACTGTCATCCAGGGTAGGGGGCTCAGCCCAACTTCCTCAAAGTCTGGAGTTCACTACTTCTCTATGTTCTAGGTGGGTGGGAAAACTGGTGGGTAGTCAGGGCTTTGCCTGAAAGAAAGCTTAAAGTAGCCATCTCTATTCTTTGCCCTCCCCAGATCCCATGCCCATGGAGCCTCATGGCCAGAAACCTCTGGCCTCAGCCCACCTGACTCCTGCTGCTGGGGACACCAGGATACCTGGCCATCCACCTCCCCCAGAGATGCCCTCTGAACTGGGGGCCTGTGGTGAGTCTCTCTGGTCCAGCCTGCTGGGTGTTGAGCAGGAAACGGGCGGCCTAAGAGGAGACCCAGAGCAGTGTGGGATTGCTTCTGAGCATGGGCTGTGAGCCAGGGGAAGTGGGGAACCAGAGAATCCTGTTTGCCTCCTCTTCCTTTCAGAAATGGCAGGACCAAATAAGCTATAATGAGCTAGCTGCTTGAGATATTTCAGGCTTGGGAAGAGAAGGCTGGGTCTGGGACTTGGAGAATATGCAGAGGCTGCCATTCAGGGATGCCGAAAGTAAAGACCAGACCAAAACTAACCTGACTAGAAGTACAGCAAAGAAGGGTAGAGATGAGGTAGCTGGGCATTGGGATGGGTTTCAAGGGAGACTCCCAACTGTTTTGTTCACGGGAACAGGGAGGAGCAAAGGTTGGGATGAGAGAGTGACTGCAGCCACCTTGCTCTCCCTATAGACTTCGAGAAGCCCGAGGGCCCCCGACTTGGCAACAGCAGCTCCCCTGGATCACCAGTGGCGTGTAGCCCCAGCAGGCTGAGCCCTACCCCAGATGGGCCTTCACCCCTGGCTCAGCCCCCACTGATCCTGCAGCCCTTGGCCTCCCCACTACAGGTGGGCGTGCCACCCATGACTCTGCCCATTATCCTCAACCCTGCTCTTATTGAAGCCACCTCACCAGTGCCCCTCCTAGCCACACCCCGCCCTACAGACCCCATGACCACCTCCGAGGTCAACTAAAACAGGCCCCTCAGAAATCAGGACCAGGACTACCAGGCTGTCCCTGCCCCCCACCTCCAGCTGTCCCAGGGGCCACAAACTCTTCAGGCCCAGCCCAAGATGTTGTCGCTGCTACTTGTATGGGGGCCTGAAAAAAAGAACTTTTGTAACCCTTCCTGGGACCCACAATCAGGCTGCAGGACCTTCTTTTCTGCTCTCCATTCTTGGGGGTCCAACCTGAGAGCACACTCAGGTATCGCCTGCAGCCTGGCAGCTCTGGGGAGGTGTCATTGTGCCAGCCCTGCAGTGCCTGCCCTCAGGCCCCTCCTTCCCGTGGCCAGGCATTGAGAGCCCAGCTAACCACTCTGCACTTTGTTTCCCTCTCCCATCCCCGCTCCTGTCAGCCCTGGGCCACCTCCTCCAGTTCTTCTTTTTTTATTAATTAGTTGGTCGGTTTGGAGAGACGATTGGCACCATGGAAGGTGGGCAGATGGGGCTGGACGGGGGACTACCCACAGGAGCATGTACATATGGAAAAACAGACAGGACAACAATGGACTTTTTATGATGTAATAAATGACTTAGTACCATCATCAGTGCCTTTCCCTCTGGTTTCTTTCTTGAACTTGTGGGCACCATGTTATTAGGATCCCCAGGCCTTGGACCCTGCATGAACGGAAGTGACACGCTTGAGCCTACCACCAGTCTGGCCCATGTGGCCCCTGGCCACCAGCCAGCCAGATAACCAGGACGACTGAGATCAGGATCCCTCTCCCACTGCTGCTGCCCAACCACCACCATCAGCACAGCAGTGTTCCCTTGTCACCAGGGATGTCCCAGGTGTTTGGGCAGTGTTCCTCTTCTCAACTGCTCCAAGGGCGACACCTCAGAGAACACAGACTGAGGTCAAAGGGAAACCAGAGCCGAGCTGTAGTCATTCCGCAGTCTCCCCTCTGATGTGCCTCAGGGTCCAGGAGCACAGCAGCCTGCGGGGCTTAGGAGGTAGGCCATCTTGCCCATAGCTGTGATCATGCATATCTGGGCACAGGGCATTCATTTTGGCCCAAAACTGAGGAGGGACAATTTTTTCCGCCCCACAGCCTCCATCCATCCCAGTCACTGAAGCATGGTTGGAAAACCATTCCCCTGCCCTCCTTTGCATCGGGGTGAGGTGGGAGTGTGCATGGGGCAGGCTGTGTGTGGTCCCCGCAGAGCTTAGGTACTATGGGTGGGATGCAGAATGCTGTATACTAAACTTTCCCAAGTAAAGCACCTACATCATCTTGGCTCCTCCTCCATAATGGCCCCACCCCCATCTGGGTGAAGGCTAGGCAGAGAGTGGTATCCTATTGTACTACCAGCTGACCTCTCTCAGGGAGAGTTAGGAGCACTCACCCTCTTCATTTGGGCCCCAGGTGGCTGTTAATCATATAACACCTAGGGCTTCCCTTTGCTCAGCACAACAACATGGATGTTGCTGAGAGTCTGGACCTCTGTAAGGGCCTCCCTCAGGTGTATCAATAGAAAAGGACACCTTGGGCCCTGGCTGGTGTGGCTCAGTGGATTGAGTGCTGGCCTATGAACCAAAGAGTTGCTGGTTCGATTCCCAGTCGGTGCACAGGCCTGGGTTGTGGGCCAAGTCCCCAGTTGGGGGTGTACAAGCGGCAACCACACATTGCTGTTTCTCTCCCTCTGTTTCTCCCTCCCTTCCCCTCTCTCTAAAAGTAAATAAATAAAATCTTAAAAAAAAAAAAAAAGAAAGAAAGAAAAGAAAGAAGGGTGCCATTGGAAATGGGAATTAGCCTAATGTGGAAAAACACTGACACTAGTTTCTACCTCTTCCCTTCCTTCTCCCCCAAGTAGTCCAGACCATCCCTGGTTCCCGACTCTGCTCATGGGAAAATTAGGAGTGTGACCGCACTTCTAATCTGCGCTTTTCTATGTGAGTGCAGAAAAGCCAGGGGCTACAGTCAGGTAGACACTAGGGTCCTTGGCTTGATAACAGCTATGATGTCTCTTTTCTACCATCTAAGCCCCGCCCACAAGCTCTGCCTGAGAAGCTTGCATGTGTTTTGGGGCAGGGGTGGGAGGGTGAATAATGCTGGCTGCTGCAAACAAGCCTGAAAAACATCCTATGAACAAAGGAATGTGACAAGTGTGTGTTCCTCAGCTGGTCTGCAAATACTAGGAAAGAAGCTGGAGTGATTGCAAACCAACCCTCTCTCCACTGGGTAGCAAAAACATTTGCTGTAAGTCTCATTCTTCTACAGAAGAATCAGCCAACATGTACAAGTGTTGTTGGCAGTGTTGTCTCTGAGAAGGTGAAGGGAGCTACCAAAAAAACTAATATTTGGGCCTTAATTCTAACCAACAAGGAAGAGTGATTGGGTGGTATGGAGTGACAAAAAGCCTTATGGGAAAGTAACAGAGTAATCTGGAGGGAAATGTTGGTCTGAACAATGTCGTCTGTAAGAACTCTAGCACAGCAGATTTCACCAAGTTCAGAGGAAAGCTAGAGACCTACGACCCTGCCACGGAAAAGTGATTCTTCTGGGAGCCTTCTATACGTGTCAATAGTAAGTGTACATTCACACAGCCTTGGAGAGGTGTGGCCTACTCTTACAGATGAGGCAGCGGCTTCGGAGACCCCAAATCCCTGGGAAGTTAGGGGTTTGTGACTCAACCCCAGGTCTGTCTCACTCTAAACCACAGGGTCGTTCCTATAACATTTCCTCAGTTTGAAAGTCGTGGAAGTGGTGTGGAAACCCACCAAAGCTACTGATGCTGTTTGACTTACCATGGGCTTGCGTCCCAATAAACCCATCGTAAGTTGAAAATACCATAAATCAAAAATGCATTTAATGTACATAAACTACTAAGGCCCTGGCTGGTGTGGCTCAGTGGATTGAGTGCCAACCTATGAACCAAAGGGTCGCTGGTTCGAGTCCCAGTCAGGGCACATATCTGGGTTGTGGACCAGGTCCTCAGTAGGGGACGCATGAGAGGCAACCACACACTGATGTTTCTCTCCCTCCCCTCATGTCTCTCTAAAAAACAAAATCTTTAAATATATATATACACATACATGTGTGCACGCACACACATATGTATACACATAAGCTACTAAACCTTAAGTAAGATAAGCTATCTTACTTAAAACATGTTGAGAACATTTACATTAGGCTATAGTTGGGCAAAATCATCTGACACAAGGAGTACGCTGTAGAGTGTCAGCTGCCTCCCCTCATTCTCATGTGGCTGATGGGAGCTGGGACTTGCTGCTGTTGTCCAGCAGAAGGTATCATACATGTCCCTAGCAAGCATGTCCCTAACAAACATGTCCCTAGCCTGGGGAAAGATGAAAATTCAAAAGTCCAAGTATGATTTCTACTGAATGCATATCACATTCACAGCATTGTAAAGTTGAAAAATCTTAAGTTGAACCATTGTAAGTTGGGAACATCTATACATACATTTTCTGTAGTCTCATGAGAAATAGAAGGTTGAACATCTGAAGAAACAAGCTATTATTACCTAGTGAACTAAGAATTCACTAGAAAATGGGAAGAGATGCACACAACCAAGAATAAATGTGAATTTTCTACACCCATAAGAATATCAGGAAGAATGAATGAATCACTAAGTTCTGTGGGAGTCAAAAGTTACACATGGATTTTCCACTGGTGGGAGGATGCTGGTGCCCCAACCCCTGCATTGTTCAAGGGTCAACAGCACAGAATTAACCTCCAATAGACACACACCTCACCCCTGCCCCGCCACACTTCTTCCAAGAAAAAAATAGGAACAACAAAAAGTGTGGTTATATCAGCCCTTGGGTATTCACCTTTGCTTAGGGCTCACTGCCTGGGAGGCGAATGGCCCTGAGGAAGCAGAATCTCTGAGCCCTGGGCTTCAGTTGAGAAGAAACTTTAGTTCAAGTAAACAATTTACACCCCTCCTTGAAATATTCTTCACTTGGTTTCTGAGACACTAGTTTTTCTTGGTTCTCCCCTACCTCACTGGCTGTGCCTTTTTAATTTCCTTTGCTGGCTCCTCCTTCTCTCCAGCCTCTGAACATTAGAATGCACCAGGGCTGATCCTTTGTCTGCAAGTCCTTTCTCTACACTCAATCGCTGGGTATTGCTGTTCACTGTCAAGACCTGAAATAGCATTCGTTACACTGACTTTATGTCCAACTACCCCCTTGGTTTCCACTTGTATGCCTCATAGCCTGTCACACAAACTTAAAAGGAAAAATTCTTGATTGATTAACCCCCCTTACAAGTCTGCCCCATATCCCTAAAAGACAACTCCATTCTTCTAGGTTCTTATGCCAAATTGACCCCCTGTTTTCTCACATTAGACATCCAATTGCTCAGCAAATCTGATTGTTTCCATCTTTCAAGCCTATCTAGAATATGACTACTTATCACTATCCTCACCCACTGCCACCCAAGTCTAAGCCACCACAGGTCTACCCGTCACCCTCCTGCATGCTAGGCTCTGCACTGAAACCAAATAGCTCTTTTTAAAACATGTCATATCATTGTCCCTCCGTTGCTCAAAATCTGCTAATGGCTTTCCATCTCATTCAGAATAAAATCCAAAGTTCTTTATTTGTCCCTACCTAGTTTGCTTGCTGTTCTTCAAATATGCCAAATATACTTTTGTAACAGCCCTTCACACTGCTAGTTTCTCCATCTGGAATGTTCTTTCCCCAGGTACCCACGTAATTCCCTCCCTCACTTTTCAAGTGTTATCAGAAAAACCTTCCCCTCCTGCTACACACAAAATCTGTACCACTCTACTCCCTTACCTACTTCATTTTTCTCCATAGCACTTATCACCAATGGACATACTATACCTCCATTTGATTTTTATCTGCAAATAAGGACATTGTTTTCTGGAGTAGGCCCTCACTACTTGGTGAATGAATAGGGTAAGTTTATGGTGCCTCTGCTTTGGGCCAACCGGTAAGGAGGGCTATGTATGAAAACAGACAATCATTAGGTTGGAAATTACTGGAACAAACAATGAAAACTTTTCTTAAGTCCAGATAGTTGAGGCTATAGCAACTGATAATCAATTCTGAGTCAGTTAAAATTTCCAGGCCAACATTGGGAATTGTTGGAGCAACTGATGGATTGACAAGGGGCTTCATTATACTATTCTCTCAGTTCTTTGTGTTTTATACAAATTTGTAGAGAAAAACTTCTCATCTTACAGTTAACAGACTGGGTTTGAATTCTTGTTCTCTTTCTTAGCTCTATTACTTCACCTCTCTGAGACTTAATTTCTTCATCAGTAAAGAAGGTAATATTTATCTCTTAAGGTTGTTGGGAGGAAGAACAAAAACTTACACTAAACTACCTTAATATAGAACCTGACACATTCCATTTGTGGGCAAGATGAAGAGGAAGGGGAAGTAACAGGCCGAATCAAGGGCCATAATAGTCTGTCCTTATGCAGAGTTAGTACAGATCTATAATTCCATTATTAAGAAGGTCGGGGCAAAGTTGTAGAAAGGATCTAAAAGAACATCCTGTGTTGGATTGGAGCCCAGACTAGGTTGACTGCAGGAATGGAGGTTACTCATGGCACCTCCTAAAGAGAAATTCTGCTAAGCAGAGATGTCTAGCCTTGGAGTCAGTACTTTGTAAAATTCTGTACTGACCTTGTTGTCACTAGAAGTATACAAGCAGACACTGGGAATTCCTATACAAAAAGCAGTCTCCTACATCGGACAAGATTTGAACTATTAAGATTGTGTATATCTTTTCAATTCTAATATTCCAAATCTCTGTAATGAATGAGCAAAGCCTTTCCAGGTGCAGAGCTCCTGAACCCCCTCAGCTCAGTCAAGTCTGAAAGTCTGGCCTGCTGTGAACCTGCCATTTATAGAATAAGTTTTAGATCCAGACTCTCTCTTCCACAGGAGTTAGAAACTGAGGATGAGGCAGAAATCAGGACTTCCGGCCAAGATGGAGGTGTAAGTTAGTACACTTTGCCTCCTCACACAACCGAAAGAAGGACAACAACAAATTTAAAAACAACCAGAACTTCCAGAAAATCGAACTGTGTGGAAGTCTGACAACCAAGGAGTTAAAGAAGAAACATTCATCCAGACTGGCAGGAGGGGCGGAAAGGGGCAGGTGGGCAGAGAGGACTCTCCACAAGGTCATGGCTGAAGGAAGGGCAGGCAAAGTGGTGACTGGCAGAGCAGGTGGTCCCATGTTTGCGTGTGGATAAAGTGGGAGGAACAACTGGGAAGCAAGACAGACCACACAACCCAGAGCTCCAGCACGGGGAAATGAAGCCTCAAAACCTCTGACTGAAAACACCTGTGGAGGTTGAGGCGGCAGCAGGAGAAACTCCCAGCCTCACAGGACAGCTTGTTGGAGAGACCCACAGGGTCCTAGAACATACACAAGCCCACCCACCTGGGAATCAGCACCAGAAGGTCCCAGTTTGCTTGTGGGAGGTGGCAGAAGGGACTGAAATCCAACAGAGAGTAGAGCAAGCACCATTGCTCCCTCTCGGACTCCCCCTCCTCACATGCAGCTCCACAATGCAGCCAAGTGGGTTGCCCTGCCCTGGTGAACACCTAAGGCTCTGCCCCTCATTACATAACAGGTGCACCGAGACCCCCCCCCCAAAAAATGGCCCAAATGAAAGGACAGATCAAAGCTCCAGAAAAAATACAACTAAGTGATAAAGAGATAGCCAACCTATCAGGGTCAGAGTTCAAAACACTGGTAATCAGGAAGTTCACAGAAATGGTTGCGTGTGGTCGCAAAATAGATGGGAAAAAATGAAGGCTACGAAAAGTCAAATAAAAGAAAATATACAAGGAACCAACAGTGAAAGGAAGGAAAGTGGGACTCAAATCAATGGTTTGGACCAGAAGGAAGAAATAAACAGTCAACCAGAACAGAATGAAGAAACAAGAATTCAAATAAAACAAGAGGATTAGGAACCTCCAGGACAACTTTAAACATTCCAACATCCAAATCATAGGGGTGCCAGAAGGAGAACAGGAAGAGCAAGAAATTGAAAACTTATTTGAAAAAATAATGAAAGAGAACTTCCCCAGTCTGTCAAAGGAAATAGACTTCCAGGAAGTCCAGGAAGCTCAGAGTCCCAAAGAAGCTGGACCCAAAGAGAAACACACCAAGCCACATCATAATTCCATTCCCCAAGATTAAAATGAAGGAGAGAATTCTAGAAGCAACAAGGGATAAGGGGATAGTCACCTACAAAGGAGTTCCCATCAGACTGTCAGCTGATTTCTCAAAAGAAACTTGACAGGCAAGAAGGGGCTGGAAAGACAAGGACTTACATCCAAGACAAGGATGTCTTGGATGGCATCCAAGGACCTACATCCAAGATTACTCTATCCAGCAAAGCTATCATTTAGAATGGAAGGGCAGATAAAGTGCTTCCCAGATAAGATCAAGTTAAAGGAGTTCATCATCACCAAGCCCATGAAATGTTAAAGGGACTTATCTAAGAAAAATAAGATAAAAAATATGAACAGTAAAATGACAACAAACTCACAACAATTAACAACCAAACCTAAAAAAATACAAAAACAAAAACCAACTAAGCAAACAGCTAGAACAGGAACAGAATCACAGAAATGGAGATTACATGGAGGGTTATCAGAAGGGGAGTGGGAGGGGGAGAGAGGGGAGAAAAGGTACAGGGAATGAGTAGCATAGATGGTAGGTAGAAAATAGGGGGAGGTTAAGAATAGTATAGGAAATGGAGAAGCCAAATAACTTATATGTACGACCCATGGACATGAAGTAAAAGGGCGGGGAAACGGGTGGGAGGCGGTATGCAGGGTGCAAGGGAATAAAGGAACAGCTGTAATAGCATAATCAAGTATATATATAATATATATAATATATATCATATATATTATATATAATTATATAAACATACCATATAGAATATGATATATAATACATACGATTATATATATTATATATAAAAAGAAAGAAACTGAGGATGATTACGGAGTCTCCTTGAGGCTCCAGAGAGGCCGCCAGATGGCGCTCTGGGACGACGGTAACATCAACTTCCTTCCTCTTCCCCTAATTCTTCCCGGCAGCGGGGCCCTGCTCCAGGCCGGGGATCGGAGGGCTGGGGCCCGTCAGCTTCCTTTTGGGGTTCCCCAGCTTCAGAAGTGACCAAGCGTTAGGTACAGCATAAGCCGAGTAGCAGTGGGGGCTGCCAGCTGTTTGAAGCAGGCCTGGATGAGTGAGGACACTGGAATCGGGGCCCTGGGCCCGGGGTTGCGCTCATTTAGCTTATCCCGCCTCCAGCTGTTCTCCCCGCTAGAGCCCGCGCCTCCTGACAGTCACCTCCACTCCCCGCGCAGCTCCAGCACTTTCCCCCTAAAGGACACGCCTTAGTCACTCCTGATTGGCTGTGGGCGTCCGGAGTTAAACTTTCAGCCAAAGAGAAAGGGCAGGGGGCGTGACGTAGGGAAACGTCACGGGAATTCCCCCCTCCCGGGGGCGGAAATGGGGATTTCCCCACTGGAGCCTGAGTGACCGAAGAGGTGTCACGACCTGTCCGAGGTGGGTCGGGTCGGGAGAGAAGCCGGAACCGGAGCCGCCGCCGCGGTGAGTGGCCGGGTTCAAACCCCTGGGTGGCCGAGACACCGGGAAGGGCGGGAGGAGGGCCCATAACTGACGGAGCCCCCGGACCGGAGAGTGGCATATGCACATACACTCAGGGCACGCACACGAACAAGACACCAGGATACACATCTCGACATCCTTGTACAAAGACACGCGGACCCGAACGTAGCCGGCGAATGCACAGCATCGTGCATGTATTCACACTCGCACACAGGTACACACGCAAACATGCTCACCCCATTTACAGGTCCCTGGACCCACAGCGTTCACGCATAAACTTCAAAGATATTCACCTGTGCCCTTACTTATCAAGACTAACTCAAACGTGTTCACAGAGAAGTTTAAGGACTGTGCCCACCTGTAGCACACGCATGTTCATGCCACGCACACACAACACGCACGCCAGCACATGGGCCGAAATACACTTGTAAACCTGTGATAGAGATACACACGTACTACACACTATGGGACTGGGTCAGGGGCGTGTTCACTCACAGCAGGTGCAGTGTGGGAATCAACCACTGTCGACGTGTTTTGGGGAGAAGGGTCCATCCCAAGGAGAGACACCTTTCCTCCCCGCCCCCCACGCCGCCTCAGGCCCCAAGAAACTGGCTCTTGGGGCAGAACCCCGGGGCCCCCCAATGGGAAGAGCCCCCGCCTACAGGCCTTCGGGGAGAAGGCCATCTTACAGCAGGAATGTCCCCTCAAAAGCCCCCGGGTGAATCAGCCATGGCCTCCCTCTGGGTAGAAAAATCCCAAGGTTGCTCCTGGGTGGGGGAGGGGAAGAGGGTAGGAGGCGGGACTCGTCCACGACGAGGAGCCTCCCAGGGCTTCGAAAGACTCTCTAGTCTCCGACACTTGCCCTGGAGGGAGGAGGGGGTCCTAACTCCCACCCGGGCTTCCCTGGGTCTGGTTGCCCGTCCCCCCACAAAGGCTGAGGGTGTCCACCGACCACTGCCGACCTGGCGCCCCGCCCGCCGCAGGGGCGTGGACAGTTGCGTCATTTCCAGGCCCGCCCCCTCCGGCCCCGCCTCCCGTTGGTATTTTCGGGACTTTCCTAAGCTGTTCTAACTTTCCTGCCCCTTCCCCGGCCCAGCCCAGCTTCGGGTCTCGCCTTCCACCGGATCTCTCCCGCCACACCCGGACGGGTGGCTGGAGGAGATCCGACCCTCCCCCAAATCTGGGCCCCCCTTTCCACCCACTCCGGACCTGATCTGTTTCTCTCCCGCCACTCCCTCCTACCTAAGGCGGACGCCTGAAACTCTGGGAAAGAGAACCCGGCCAGAGCCACCGGACAGCACTGGGCCTAGCCCACAGACATGGAGAGTTGCTACGGCCCAGTGAGTCACTTCTCCTAGCCCCAAAGCCAGTCGGCTGCCCCACCACTGTTTGTCTGCTTGTCTGCCGGTGGACCAGAGTCCCCTCTGCTCCCCTACACCTGTAACGCCCTCAGATGATCTCAGCCTGCCTGTTAGTTTCTCTGTCTGCAGACTGCTTCTAATGGGAACTCTGGGCATGAGGGGGAGAGGAGGTGATTGCTGAGGCTTAGAGAGCTGGGAGTTGGAGGGCCCCGGGGGTGGCTCAGAATCAGCTGACAGCCCCGTCTGCCTCCAAACTAGGGTCTGGATGGCATCATTGAATATGATGATTTCAAATTCAACCAGTCCATGATGGAGCCCAAGGAGCCTGCCCCAGAGACAAGTTAGTAAATCTTCTAACCTCCCCTTGCCTTAGAGGGTGGGAGAGGGAGGAGCATGTGCCTTCTGCCTTGGGGAGGGGCTCAGAGATCCTGAATCAGCAAGGCCCCTCTTGTCCTCAGCTGATGGGCCGTACCTGGTGATTGTGGAACAGCCTAAGCAGGTGAGTGAGTGGAAGGGATGGTGTGGGACTGCTCAGCTTTGGGGGCAAATGGGATCGTTGTAGCTGGGTGGCCATGGGGAGGGTCACTGACCACAGAAGCCACTTTGGGTTGGGATAGCCATGGTTCAGGACGGACACTAACCAGTCATTATGCTCACTGCTGGCAGGGGGGTAGCTGGCTCTGGAGTAGGGGTGGGGGGAATCTCTCCTGGTCACAATGTCACTCTACCCTGGGACCTTCAGCGAGGCTTCCGATTTCGATATGGCTGTGAAGGCCCCTCCCATGGAGGACTGCCAGGTGCCTCCAGTGAAAAAGGCCGGAAGACATATCCCACCGTCAAGGTGAGCAAGGATGGTGCCTGAGGGTGGGATAGTAGACAGTGTACTGGAGATACCACTGACAACCCTCTGCCCTCCCAGATCTGTAACTACGAGGGACCAGCCAAGATCGAGGTGGACCTGGTAACACACAGTGACCCACCTCGTGCTCACGCCCACAGCCTGGTGGGCAAGCAGTGCTCGGAACTGGGGGTCTGCGCCGTGTCTGTGGGGCCCAAGGACATGACTGCCCAGTAGGTGCCCCCTACCCCTGGCTCCCACTGGCATGCCTCTCATTGTCTGCCAGTCCTAGGCTCCAGTCTGCCTCTCTGAGCTTAGCATCTGACCCAAGGGAGAGGCTTAAGGTGGCCCCAGAACCCAAGGCCCCAAGTAAAAACCAGAAAAGCTTCCTAGAGGAAGTAGAGCAGTGGGGCGGGTGCCTCAGGAGGAAAGAACCGCCTGCAATACTGCTGACTCTCCCTCCCCCACCCAGATTTAACAACCTGGGCGTTCTGCACGTGACCAAGAAGAACATGATGGAGATTATGATACAAAAACTTCAGAGGCAGAGACTCCGCTCCAGGCCCCAGGGCCTTACGGGTATGGTGGGCAGGGAGGGAGTCCCGGGAGGTGGTCATGGAAGGAATAGAGAAGGAGGAAGAACCCAGAGGTCACACCTTGCCCACCACGCAGAGGCCGAGCGGCGGGAGCTGGAGCAGGAGGCCAAGGAGTTGAAGAAGGTGATGGATCTAAGTATTGTGCGGCTGCGCTTTTCCGCCTTCCTTCGGGCCAGTGACGGCTCCTTCTCCCTGCCTCTGAAGCCCGTTATCTCCCAGCCCATCCACGATAGCAGTGAGTATCTCGATGACCTGGGGTGCAACACCTGGGTGTCAGAGGGAACATGAAAAGCAACCTCAAGCTGTGGAATCAGTTAGGTCTGGGTTGGAACTTGGCCCCACCACGTATGAGCTGGTCATGTTCCCTCTCTGAGTATGGCTTCTTCTGTCTTGGGTAAATGACGATACCAGTGGTTTATTTACCTCTTAGGGTTGTTCACACGATGCCTGAAAGCATCTGTCTCCGTCAATGGGGCCGTGACTATTACACCATCTCAAGTAATTGATATCTCACCCCCACAGAGTCTCCTGGGGCCTCAAATCTGAAGATTTCTCGAATGGACAAGACAGCCGGCTCTGTGCGGGGTGGAGATGAGGTTTATCTGCTTTGCGACAAGGTGCAGAAAGGTGAGGTTGGAGCCAGTGCTGGGAGCTAGGGCAACTCAGGACAGATGGCCTTGGAAATTCCACTAGGTGCTGTGGCCAAGCTTCAGTTTTCCCTGCAGATGACATTGAGGTTCGGTTCTATGAGGATGACGAGAATGGATGGCAGGCCTTTGGGGACTTCTCTCCCACAGATGTTCATAAACAGGTACCCTAGGGACACGGCCAGGGCTGGGGGGCCCATCTAGGCCAAGGCCTCAATGACACCGTATGTCCTCCTCAGTATGCTATTGTGTTCCGGACACCTCCCTATCACAAGATGAAGATTGAGCGCCCTGTGACTGTGTTCCTGCAACTGAAACGCAAGCGTGGGGGGGACGTCTCTGACTCCAAACAGTTCACCTATTACCCTCTGGTGGAAGGTGGAGCTGGCCTAAAGATCCCAGGGGGGCTGTAGGGTAGGGGCTGGGCTGGAAAGTCCCAAGAACTAGATCAGGGTACCCATGAGTCAAGTTAGGAGTGGGGAAGGTCCCAGGAAGAGATGGTCCCTAAGAGCTAGCCTGAAGGTTTTGGGGGAAAGGATTATACCAACCTGGGGACAGGGGTCTTGAGTGGCCCAGGAGTTGGGGTTCTAACATCTCATTTCCCTCTGCCTCCAGACAAGGAGGAGGTGCAGCGGAAGCGGAGGAAAGCCTTGCCCACCTTCTCCCAGCCCTTTGGTGGTGGCTCCCATATGGGTGGAGGCTCTGGAGGCTCGGCAGGGGGTTATGGAGGAGCTGGAGGAGGAGGTGAGAGAGGGTTGGTGGCAAGAAGGGCGATAGAGGAGGAAGCGGTAAAAGGAAGAAAAGTGGGGGGGGGGGGTGATCTGGGAGAGTCCTGGCTGATGCCTCCTTCCCACCGACTGCCTGTCTCCACAGGTGGCAGCCTCGGCTTTTTCCACTCCTCCTTGGCCTACAGCCCCTACCAGTCAGGAGCGGCCCCAATGGGCTGCTACCCAGGAGGTGGGGGCGGGGCGCAGATGGCCGCCAGGGCGACTGGCGGGGATGCTGGAGAGGAAGCAGCAGAGCCCAGCGCGTCCCCCGAGGCCCCCGAGAGCAAACCGCATACTCCGGAGCTGCTACAACAAGGTATAGCCCCTGGAATTCAGGGGGTCGGGGCACTGGGGGTGGTGGACCTACCCGCGCCCACGCCCCCTGTCGCCCACAGCCCGAGAATACAACGCACGCCTGTTCGGTCTGGCGCAGCGCAGCGCCCAAGCCCTGCTCGACTACGGCATCACGGCAGACGCGCGCGCACTGCTGGCGGGACAGCGCCACCTGCTGACGGCGCAGGATGAGAACGGAGACACGTAGGTGGGCGGGCGGCTGGGAAACGGGCTCCCAGGGTTGGGGTCGAGACTCGGCGTCCCATGGAAGGTCGTGGGGTGCTCTGGAGTTGAACAGACCCGCTTTCAGGTCCGGGCTCGTGATGTAACAGTACTGTTCAAGGTACTTGATATCTTTATACTTCAGCTTTGTCAAGTGTTAAAGGGGCACAATAGTAGTGTTTATCTACCTCAAAATGTGCTCAGGAAGGATTAAAGTTCAGGTGCTGCGTTGCCTTTGAAAACGTTTAGGCTCAGCAGACCCCTCGAAGCAGACTGTGAAGGCTGTGGAGTTTTTAGGGTAGAAGATGCTGTGACTGGCTGGGTGCACTAAACCAGAGTCTCCCTCCCCAACGCGCAGGCCGTTGCACCTGGCCATAATTCACGGGCAGACCAGTGTCATCGAGCAGATAGCCCATGTCATTTACCATGCTCAGCACCTCGGTGTGGTCAACCTCACCAACCATCTGCACCAGGTTAGGGGCCCCTGTTGGTGAGGGACTGGGGGTTGGAAGGCAAGTGGGTCTAGGCGGTGGGCGGTCCTGGCTCACTTTGCCTACATCCCCAGACACCCTTGCACTTGGCCATGATCACTGGGCAGACCAGCGTGGTGAGCTTCCTGCTGCAGGTAGGCGCAGACCCGGCACTACTGGACCGGCATGGAGACTCAGCAGTGCACCTGGCGCTGCGGGCAGGTGCCAGTGCCCCCGACCTGCTGGGTGCACTACTGCGGAGCGGGGTTCCCACCATGACCCAGCTGTTGCACATGCCAGACTTTGAGGGTGAGTTCTTCACCTCATCTGGGTCAGGGGCGAGGGTAGGGACCAGGGTGGGTAACTGGTGAGTGCCTGGAATGGACATAGGGTGTGGCTGTCAGCTGGTCAGGGGGGGTCACAGCTATAAGGAGAGTATCCTGTGTCCTCAGGGCTATACCCAATACACCTGGCGGTCCGTGCCCGAAGCCTTGAGTGCCTGGATCTGCTAGTGGACAATGGGGCTGAAGTGGAGGCTGCAGAGCGGCAGGGGGGCCGAACAGCCTTGCATCTAGCCACAGAGATGGAGGAGCTACGGTTGGTCACCCATCTGGTCACCAAGGTGAGAATGAGGACTGCGGAGGTACCAAGGACACAGGCGGCGGGGCAGCCAGGCAGGTGGTACCATGACTGACCGCTCCCTTGCACCCACAGCTCCACGCCAACGTGAACGCTCGCACCTTTGCGGGAAACACACCCCTACACCTGGCAGCTGGACTGGGATCCCCAACCCTCACCCGCCTCCTTCTGAAGGCTGGTCAGTCTCACCCTCAGGGGCATGTGAACAAGATGGGGAGGAGAAAAGAGGTGCCTCCCAGCGCCCCCACTTTGCAGTCTTGAACTCGAGCCCCTGTGGCACCTCCACCCCCTAGGTGCCGACATCCATGCAGAGAACGAGGAGCCCCTGTGCCCCCTGCCTTCACCTCCCACCTCCGGTAGCGACTCAGATTCTGAGGAGCCTGAGAGGGGCACCCGAAGCAGCTTCCGGGGCCATACACCTGTTGACCTCACTCGCAGCACCAAGGTGAAGCCAGCCTGGGACTAAAAGTACCAGGGAACAGGGCATCTGGGCCTAGGGGTGGGGCCCAGAGTATCTGGTACCTGGGCTTAAGGACTGGGGTGGGAGAAATGAAGGCTGAGGCTGTCTCTCCAGGTGAAGACCTTGCTGCTAAATGCTGCTCAGGACACCATGGCACGCCCCCTGACCCCACCCAGCTGTGCAGGTAAGAGCTCTTCATTTATCCCCGCTCCTAGCCCCCTGCCCACACTGGGCTCTTCCTCAGAGCCTCGGAAGGGACCTGCCCTGTCTGTGAGATTGCCATGGGGCAAGAGTGGTGCCCGTGCCCATCTCTGGAGGTGACGGGCACATCTGTGTGCATGTCCCCTTCAGGGCCAGAGCTGCCACTCGAGGACACAGCCCTGCAGAACCTGGAGCACCTGCTAGATGGGCCAGAAGCTCAGGGCAGCTGGGCCGAGCTGGCAGAACGGCTCGGGCTGCGCAGTCTGGTGGACACGTATCGAAAGACAGCCTCGCCCAGTGGCAGCCTCCTGCGCAGTTACAAGGTCAGTTGGGCCCTGTCCCCTGCTCCGTGCAACCCTGTCCCCTGGCTGCTTTCCCCATCTCAGATCCCAGGTGCTTCCTTGGCCCCAGGGCTCCTGACCCCACATCCTCACTGTAACGCTGGTTCTCTTGCCTCTTCCTTCTCTCCAGCTGGCTGGTGGGAACTTGGGAGGCCTGCTAGAAGCTCTGTCCGACATGGGCCTAGAGGAGGGAGTGAGGCTGCTGAGGGGTCCCGAGGCTCGAGACAAACTGCCCAGCACAGGTAAAGGGATCCTACCTAGAAGATCGTCTGGCCCTATAGGGTGGGAGACCTGAGGCCCTGACTCTTCCCTGTCCCCCTCCTTGTGTCCACTCCCCCCGCAGAAGTGAAAGTGGACAGTGCGTACGGGAGCCAGTCAGTGGAACAGGAGGCCGAGAAGCTAGGCTCACCCCCTGAGCCTCCCGAAGGGCTCTGCCACGGGCACCCCCAGCCTCAGGTGCACTGAGCTGCCGTCCATTCACCAGCCCCGTTCCTGGGCCCCTCTGTACAGCATCCCTACCCACTCTAGTCCTTATTTAACACCCCGTGTCCACCCCTCAGTTGGGAGAATAAAGGATTCTCATGGGAAGGGGGGAGCCTCACCCCCTCCCCAACTTATGGCAGCCCTTCCGTGACTTGTTCTACACTGGCCCCAAGCTAGGCACTGGAGAGAAAAGGAAGTCCAGTCAGCAAGTCCAGAGCAGTTTTAATGGGGGCAGAGGCTGTACGAAGGGCAGGGCCCACTGTAGGAGGGGAAGCAAGGCCATGCTGTCCCGGCCTGTGCATAGGGGCCTGGGCATGGACACGTTCCTCCGCCTCTGGAAGGAGAGGGGTGAGCCCTCAGGGAGGGAGGAAGGAAAGCCAGCTCGCCCCCAACTCCTGGCCTGTGTCTGAGCTAGGCCCCAGAACGGAGGGGGATTGCTGGTGTCAGGGGTGAGGGTGGTCTCAGCAGAAAGCGGAAATGTTGTCAGGCCTCCCCCACAAAAAAAAAGCATCAAAAGTCCAGGGGCCCTGGCCCCTGTTGTCCCAGCCCCTAGTACGAAAAAGTGCAAAACATTATCACAAAAAGGGGGTCTCAGAGGGGCCCTCAGCCTAGGCTCCCGAGGCCCATGCCCTAGCCCTGCGCTGCCCCGGACACCGCGTCCGGCGCGGTAGGGCCCTGGGCCGAGGGGCCCTCGGGTGGCCCGAGGCCGGCCCGGGCTCAGGCAGGGCCATGTCATGCAGGTGTCCAGTGGGCACCCCCCAACACATTCCCACTCCCAACTCAGGGCTTCCGCCGCCCACTGCCTGCCCCTGCCCTCGGCTCTGAGCCATGACACTGAGCCCGGGGCTGGCTGGAGGTATTGGGCTGCAGGGAGGGACTGGAGTGAAGTGGGGGGGCTCCATCCTCCGTGCTCCCGGCCTGGGCCAGTGCCGCCTCTACCACGTCGAGCTCCTCACTGCCCGCCTTCAGCTTGACTCGAAGCAGCGCTGCGTACGTGCCGTAGCGGGATTTCTGAGGCAGAGGGGCAGGGGCGGTGAGCCAACCCTGCACCCCCTGCCCATCCCACCCCGTGTCCACCCCGCCTGGACCAGGGAGGGACTCTGAAGAAGGCTAGGAGATGACAGGTGCTGGCCCACTTCTGAAGCCCCCCAAACCCCAAAGACTGTGACACAGCCCCTTCGTAGGTTTGGCGGCCCTCTATGGACTCTCTCAAGACCGCCAATTTTAACAGCCAGTGTTTCTCAAGCCTTTACCAGAGTTGGGAAAACTGAGCGCTTGACAGACATCTCACTTCATTACCGCTGTGAGTATAGAATAGTCTCGCTGTCCCACAGAGGGGAAACTACAGCTGAGAGGGAGCGCTGTACTTTGCCGTGTGTAATGTGCTCCCGTATACAAAGAGCACCTGCGTTTTCGGACCAAACTTTCAGGAAAAAAGCTTCCGTTTTAATCTTTTAATTTAATTATTTACTTATTAATATTTAGAAACAAAACCAATTATCGTATTCCAGGGTATTGTTTTGCGTATGGATGTCATTACTGTTTTTTAGGGTTACACTTTTAATGCATAAGCATAAATAAAAGAATTAAAAACATGTATATAAATACAGAAATAGTACTACCCATGTATAATGTGCATCCTTACTTTTCCCTCAAAAATTTGGGCAAGAGAGTGTCCATTATACACGGCAAAATACGGTCAGTAACCTGCCCTGGTCACCCAACTGGTCCCACTCTTAGGAGTCCATACCCTCAGCCACTAGTCTGAGCCTATATGGGGACACACGGGTCCTGCTAATGGAGGGAGGTGCCTAGGGACACTCACCTCGAACTCCAGGTAGGCCTCCTTCTGCCGCTGCTCCTCCGCCTCCTTGCCCCGCACCTTCTTGCCCAGTAGGGCAGCCCGGTGCTCCCGCAACTCACTCGCCATGGCCTTCAGCTTGGCCTCATGGGTCCGCACTTGCTCCTCCTGGAGGCCAGAGGGAGCATGGTCAGGGTTTCTCTAGCACACAGAGTACTTTCGTGCAAGTTTTATTTAAAAGGTGTCCCTCCCTTAAGATGAATGAAGTGCCATATCTGGATTCACAGCGTGGCCTGTGGAGTGGAGGCTCAGCCACCACCCCCAACCCTTGACCAGTGTCCTGGTGCAGGGACATCTACACAATTGCAGAGTGTGTACAGCCCTGAGTGCGTCTGCCGGCCTGCCCTGCTCCACCCCCTGGCCAGGTAGTCAGAGCTGGGAGCACCTGAGAGAGGCGGGTAGCAGCGCTAGGCAGCAAAGGGCGGCTGAACTTCTTCTGGGAACTAACAGCAGCCGGGAAGGGGGGTGCAGAGAACATGGCGGCCACCACATTGATGCGAGTGATCCAGGACTGCATCTGCTCCAGGCTCCTGAGGAGACAGCACAGCCACTTGGGACCTGGGACCAGGGTTCCTGTCCAGGACTGCCAGTCCCGGCTAGGGATTTGGCCAGAGAAGGAAAAATCAGTCGGGGGACAAGGGGGAGCAAGTTGGAAGTGGACAGAAGGGGTCTGGGATGGGCAGGAGGAAGGCACGCACGGAGCCTGGAAGAGGAACACCCGCCAGTCGGCCGTGCGCAGGTAGAAGACGTGGGGCCTCTTGCTGTAGTCGCTGGCGCGAGTGGCCAGCGCGTGGTGGATGCTGATGGCATTCTTCAGCTCCGCCTCCGACAGGGCCTTCCCAGGCTGGTACTCCTCCTGCGGGGGTGCCCATTTTTTTGTGGCCACAGCCCCAGCCCCAGCCTGGCCTTGCCCAACGTAGCCACACTCCCTGAGCCAGCTCAGCCCCCACCCCTTGGGCTGGCCCCGGACCTTCTGCAGGTAGAGGATCATGCCCTTGAGGATCCCGTGGAAGGTCTTCCAGCCCCGCTTGCCCCGAGGTGCTGGGGGGGAGGAAGACAGGTCACAGGAGGACTGGGACAGGCCCGCTCCCGCCCATTCCCCAGACCCATCAGGCCACGTACTCTTCCTGCAGTCGGGGTCTGCGTGCACCTTTCGCACCAGGGCCCCGTGCTTGTAGACAGCAGCCCCGGGCTCGGGGGTCAGGTCCAGGAAAGGGCTGGAGCCGCTGCCACTGCCCCCGCTGACCCTCTTGATGACCTTGGGGTTGGGGTCGGCCAACTCCGACAGAGAGCGTCTCAGCTCCTCCTCGTCTCTGCAGGTGTGATCACCTCAGAGGGGGCTGGCTACGAAGCCACACACCCCTCTTTCGATCCTGGCCTCTGCCCACCCAGGAAAACTCCAGTGTTTGCAGAGCTGGAGGTGGGGGAACTGCCACTTTTGAAGAGTGTGGCTCCCCACCTGGGACACCTGGAGCCATGGCTCCGGCCTCAGACCAGGGCCCCCCAGAGGGTAGCTGTGTGTCCCCACTCAGACCAGAGCTCCGTGAAGCAGCGCGGCCCCTCCCGAAGGTTAGCGCTCCAAGGGCAGTGCCACGTCTGTCCCTTCCTCCCCTCACCTGTAACCAGCCCCATCCTCTCCATTTCTGAACACACACGCACGCACACACACACACACACCTCACACCTTCCTCCACCAGGACAGACCCACGTCTGACTCAGCTGCCACAGCCCCACCCAGCAGCAGCTCACAGCTTGCTGGCTACAGGGTGGCAGAAGCAGCTGCTTCCTGGTGGTCCCCTAGGACATCCTGGTCTGCGGGCTGTCACGTGTCATCCAGAAAGTGTGATTCTGTCTGGTCACTCCTTGCTCAAGAACCTGCAAGCTCCCTACTGCCTCCCACGCACAGCCTGTAATACATCCCGCCAACACGCGCTCCGTCCGCCCTCCATTCCAACCAGGCCCTCCTGCTCCTGGTCGCCCCACCCCACACTCATTTCAGCCACCACGTGTTTGCCTCCCAAATACCAACTTCCCACTTTCTCTTCCCAAACAAATGCTCCCCCTCTTTCAAGGCTTGCCTGCAAGTCCCAATCCTCCGAGAAGCTCTCCCTGCACGCTGCCCCAGTACTAAGCTCTGCCTCCGCTGGAAGCTCCCCTACCTGCTGGGAGCTCCAGTGGTGACTGGACTCCTGCACACACCAGAAAGCATGAGCGACCTACGGACTGTTTGGATGAGGACTCTACCCTTGGACTGGGGGACCAAGGCTAAAATTGGGCCTTCTGTCTCGGGCTGGACTCTTCCAAGACTGACTCTGAGTCATCTCCACTGACGCTGTAAGAGTAGACAACGCGGTCCCTTGTTCTGTGATACTATGGGCTCTTTAGGACCCAAGAGGTGGCTCTCACGCTGTTGGTTCAGGGCCCTGCTGCCAGAGACTTCTGCTTCCCCACAGAGTTGTCAAGGGACCTCCCTTTCAGCGCCCCTCCTCTCAGGCAGGATGACAGTGGCTACTCACCCCAGCCCAGCTTGTCATAACAACCCACCCAGAGACAAGACACAGAACTCCGAGTCCAAGCAGGCATCTCCAAAGAAGGAAGTGAGGCTGCTGCACTGCCTCTCGGCCTCACCTACCGCCCCTGCGCCACAGTCCCAGGACACAGAGCCCACCGCCACTCCCTCCACTTCTCCTGGCAGCCCTCCCCCACAGCCCTGCCCCCCCCCACACACATCCCGGGGACTCACATGGCCCACTGCAATTTTTCATTCTTGATGGAGCTGTACAAGGCCTAGGGAAGGAGGAACAAATCAGGGCAGTGTGGGTCAGTCCTTGGGGAAGGTGCAGCCCACGTACCCAGAGCTTGGAGCCCTCCCCCTCAACCTGGGGGAGAAGACGGAACTGGGGGAGAGGGCGGCAGGGTGTGATGATGACCGAGAACACAGGATCTGGAGCAGAGTACTGAGACCCAGGCCCAGCTCTGCCACTTCAGCTGCAGGACTTGAAGCAAGTATCCACTTGGAAGAACAGACACAGCAACACAGGTTTAATGAAAGGCAAGCAACTAGCACAGGGCGTCCTGGCACATGATCGCTGCACAGTAAATGGCAGCCGCTGCCGTTGTCTTTACTGTTGTTATCGTTAAGAGGCAGGCCTGCTCGATCTGGGGACGGGGGAGAAGCATGGCTCTGGAGGAAATGGAAATGAGCAGTCCGAGACACTCTCCTTTTCCCAAACAGATGCTTGTTCCCAGGATGAAACCACACAGGGCATATAGGGAAACTGAGGCCCAGGATGGGAACTCGCTCTATCACCCGCACCTTCCTTGGCTAATGAGCACATACTCTGGCTCCCAACCTCAGGACAGGCTGAGACCTACCCCTAACCCAGATTGCCTCACCACGCCAAACGTCAGAGTGGTCCAGCCCCCAGCCCACTCCCACTCTTCATGTCAGTGGGCTGTGAGCACTAGTTTAAAAGGCCAGGCATCTCAGTTGTTTACAGCATCACCCCACACACCAAGGTTGCAGGTTCCATCCCCCCTCAGGGCGCATACAGGGACCACCCAATGAATGAATACACAAGTGGAACAACAAATCGGTGCTCGTTTCTCTTTCTCTCCCACTTCTTCTCCTCTAAAAATCATTAAAATATTTTTAAGTTGTTTTTTTTTAAAGCAGTAGTTTTAGCTTCCAAACCCTGCACACCCCAAACTCCCTGTGAGTTCCTGAACCAGTCACTTCCCCTCAGTACAGACGGCCTGGGTTTTGGGGGTGGTCAGAGGAGAGAAGGGGCTAGTAATGTAGGATACCCCTCTTCTTGGGAGTGGCCTGCAACACGAGTCCACACTGTGGGGGTGCTTCCCAAAGCCTGTCTGTGAGTGGGTGTGTCCCCAGCATGTGCGTGTTGGGCTAAGCATGTGGCATGTGATGCTGTCTGCGTGTGAGCTGGGTGAAGTGGTGACGTCGGCGCCTTATCTCTGATGGGACACAGCCACCCCCAACGCACCAAGGTCTCACTCTCTCACTCCCCGCCGCCGCCATGCCAAACAGACCACATGGGCACACCCTGTCCAGGGTTGAGTACACCCACAGCCTCCCCCCTCCACACACACGCAGCACAACCCAGGCTTATGCACATACAGCTTCCCAGCACACACCCAGCCCAAACCCAGCGGAGCTTGGACTCTAAACCCTCACTCTTCAATTCTCTGGCCAGGAGGCTGAAGTGGCCACCGACATCCAACCTGCAATCCTTGTCTCCAGCCTTCCAGTTCACCCCTTTTGCCCCACGACCACAGCTTCCTTCCAAAGTCCTGAACCCCATCCGTGAGCCCGAAGTCATGCACCCATCTGGAAGACCCAAAGGCCCTTCGGTTCGAGATGCCCACCTTGGTCAGGGGGTCTGTGCTCTCCCCGCTCCAGTCCGTGCCCACCCCTGGCTACCCATGGGCTCCCCCCTCAGCCCCAACGATGTCCCCCTCTGCTCATGCTGCCTAAGGTGCCTCCCTCCAGCCGCCCCCTCAGCCGCGCCGCCCTCGGCAACTCCTCCGTCCCCCCACAGCCTGGCGTGGGCCGCAGCCCCAACGCCCTCACCGCCTTTTTCTTCTTGCGGCTCTGCAGGCGACTGACCACCAGGTCGGTGTAGAGCACGGGCTTGAGACTGCGCGAGCGCTGCGGCCATCCGTAGCACAGGGTCTCGGCGCCGCGGTGGGTGCGCCCGTAGCGCACGGAACACAGCGAGCGCGAGCGCAGCCGCCCGGCGCTGCTGTGGATGCTGTTGACGCCGATCATGCTGGCCCGGCCGGCGCGCCGCGGCCCCCGGCCATGCCCCCGGCCCGCCCTCGGCCCAGACGGACCGCGGACGGCTTCCCCGACAGCCCGAGCGAGCAGCCCGGCCGGGCTCCCACCAACGCAGCACCGCGCGGCAGCGGCGGCGCTGTCGGCTCTGGCGGCTCTGCAGCTCCGCGAGCGGGAGGGGGGCGCCGACCGGAGGGGAGGGGAGGGGAGGGCGAAGGCTGGGGCGGGGACGGCGCAAAATGGAGGCGTCGGACCGAGAGGGGGGCCCCCTTCAGCGGTGCTGGCGGGCGCGCCGCCACAGGGGAGGGAACCAGAGAGGCTGGCGAGGAGCACCTGCGTGGGGGCGGGCTGCGCTGGGGCTTGGCGCTGGGAGCCCCTCAGCGGGGGAGGCGGGTGCTGTGAAGGTAGGCGGACCCTGTAGGGTCCAGAGCTTCCTCTTTCCTCGTCAGGGTTGGGGGGAAGGCTGAGCAGAGGCCGGAACGCCTCCTGGTGGCCCTTTTTTACTGAGCTAGGATCTACCACGAGGCTAGACGACGGCGCAGGACGGAGGAAGCCTTGGAATAGCACTATCTCATCCAACTCATTGAACCGCGGATACCTCCCCAACTCCTGTATGCACACCCCAGTTTACAAACATACACCCCAACTAACCAGATGCACCAATTCACATTAGCTCCAGCTCGTGGACACTACGAATCCAGATGCACACCTCGAAAGTCACAGTCTTTAACGCACACACACTCTTGGCTCACAGACACAAGCCATAAGACAGCCAATTCTTAGATGTACACCCCAACCACGTAAACAACCAACCTAAACCCCAACTTAGACACACTCTAAATCACAGCCCTAAAGCACAAGCACACCGAGCACAGACAAACCCCCCTGGTTCGCCGACACCCTAAATCATACATATGCGACCCAAATCAAGCATACCCCCAATTCACAGTGGACAGCCCACTCTAAACTCAGCAATTCAACACAGCCCAAGCTCACAGACAAGCCCACGGACACCCCTAGGCAGTCATTTTTATGTGGTAGCCCACAGACCCCTTTGCCAGCCCTGGGGGTTGTGAGTGAGTCCAGCTCCCTGAATGAAACCATCACCAATCAGGGAGAAAACCCACAGGACCCGGATGCCCCTCCTCCTCGCATCCTAGCAGCCCCACGGTAACCAACCCCTCAAGGGGCCTGGGCTTGGGCCTGCGTAGCAGGGAGCCGGAAGCACAGTATCTAGTCCCAGTTTGGCGCTAGCCTTCTGCCACAACTTGGAAAAGCCTTTGTCCCTCTCAGGCCCCTATACCTCCTCCGGTGCCTCCTGTGCCGTGGTACCAGGGTGGCCTTTGTGACTGTAAACCCTGGGGCGGGGGAGTGGAGGCAAAGAAGGCAAGCGGTATACCTGTGTGCCCCCCACCCCACGCAGGGGCCCCTCCCATCCTCAGCGAACACAGGAGGAGGGGTAGTGATGAAGACAAATGCAGGGTCTGGGGCTGCCAGATCACGCGTTTTCGAGAGCCGCCTCCCCTCCCCCAGCTGTGCGCAGCCGCGAATGCATGCCAGTGCGCATGTTCCGGAGAGCCTGCCTGTGAGGCTAAGGGGAAGGGGTGGTGCCCAGATTTGAGTCACTAGAGTCCAGACTCCCGAGGTGTGAGCTGGGGGCCCGGCAGGCCCCTCACCTCACCTTCTTCGGATACCGCCGCCAAGTCCCCCATTCTCCCCTCCAGCTACCTGTACCCTGCCCCGCCCCCCACCTTGAGCAGCTCCCTGGGGAAGTCGCCGCCTTCGTTGAGCCCCTCCAGGTTCCCGATGAAATCTCCGCAGGTCATGCGCTTCCCAATGTTCTAAGTGAGGGAACAGAGAGAGGCCAGTGAACCTGGAAGTCTTTGGACAGGGTCTGTTTTCCAGGCTTCGTCCCGCCAGACCCCACTCACGTGGCCGTGGAGATCCGTGTTCAGTAGCATGAGGGCACAGGTCAGCGTGTGCGCACCGTCTAGAGTAGAGTTGATACTCAGCCTCCACCACCTCTGAGGGACTCTTACCCCAGCTACCTTCTCCAGACTCCCAGCCCCTCCCCGCCCCCTTGGGCCCATGACCACACTTTTGTAGGTCCTGAAGCCCCTTAGTGAATGGTTCCCCAACCAAAGACTTCTCTCTTTCAGCAGCTCTCTCGGAAGGAACCGGACCTTCTTTCTAGGCCACCGTCCCTAGCTTTCTCAGGTGCTGGGGGCTGCCCACTGCTTGCCCCCCAACGCCCGCATGCCTGTATCTCTGCATGAACACAAACAAGTGGGCCTCACGCAGTTATGCAGACCAGTGAGGCCAAAAAGAATCCTTACGCAAGCCAAGCATTGTTTTGCACATACATGTGACCACTGGTGTGCAAACACACCTGCCACCTGCCTCTTCACAACACTTGCTGGCGAGACCCTAACAGGATACCTGCCCGCGCGCAGTTCCATGTCCATGCAGCCACGTCAGCACTGTCTGCGCACAGGCCTGCAAGCTCGTGCGTTCGCTCATTCCTGCACAAATCCTCACGCGCCCATCCACACACACAGTGCCCGTCTGCCTCAGTGGCCAGCCGGGGAAGCCCTGCCCCTGGCCTCCTCACCCTCTGAGGACAGGGCTCCAGGATTGCACTGGAAGTATCTCTGGGAGAAGTGGGCCAGCACACGCTCCCGTTCCTGGGTCTCACCCATTAAGGCCAGCTCCTTCAGAAACACCCTAGGGAGGAGGGAAGAAGCATGTCACCCCACACAAGGTCCCCTTACTAGGTAGCCCTGGCTCTTGACCATGCATGCCCAGCCAGCTTGGGAAGGGTGGTGTCAGGGCAGCGTAGGGAGGTGCAGGGGCCCAGAGGAAGCAGAGCTGAGGCCCTGCACACCAGGCCTGGAGAGCTGGGGCTGCCCTCAGACGGCTCGACACCCACCTGAGGGCTTGGTCCAGAGTCATGCCCGTGAAGACAAAGAACTTGAGGTACTCTCCAGCCACAAGTTTGCTGAAGTCATTGCTGTGGGCAGGGCAGAGAGACAGGTGGACTCTCAAGGGGATGTGTCAGGGGGCCAAGTGGGGGTTTACCTCGAAACCTGGGGCATTAGGTAGAGGGGGTGTGGAGGTGCTGCCCACAGATGCATCTCCCTTCCCCCCTCCGCAATCCCAGCCCAGTGGCTTTACTTCTTGCCCAGGTGCCGAGCCACGTCAGCCTTCCTGAAGCCGTCTAGTCGGTAGAGCCTCTTAGCTAGGCGCTGCGCAGCCTCCAGGTCTGCTTTCTGCCCATTAGACAAGGTGTCCGTGCTTCCCAGGGCTAGCCGCTCTGTGCTGTCCAGCTCTGAGTCCGAGTCAGACACCAGCTGGCTCAAGGGTGGTTCGCTGCCAGGGCAGAACATCAGCGCTGAGATGCGCAGATTCTCGGGGGCCATGCAGACCCTTCCTCTGTCCCCAGACCAGGAGGACAGAGAAGTGGAGACTGGGATGTGGGGAGGATGTTTTCTTTTCTCCAGAGAGGGCTCTACAGGTTCCTTCCATCACTGCCTCTCTGTGTCAAGTCCTATCTCAAGTCTAGCCCACACCCATCTTACTACTGTGGGAGATCTGGCTGCTTCCCCAAAGCTCCCTAAGTTTGTTGTTAGCCCCAGAGTTCCTGTCACCACACTGACCCTACTGAGAACACATCTTCTGTCTCTAAGAACATGGACAAGGGTGGCACAGAGAGGCTGCCAGGGAGGAACAGGAGACGGGCAAAGGTCTGAGGACAGTGGGGACACCTTACTGCTCTTGTGTCTTTCCTCCTTCTGCCTTTTTGGGAGAGAAGCCTCCCCTTTGGCCCTTCTCTGCTGCCCACAAAGAAGTAGGCTCTGGGGTAGAGGGCACTGGGGGTCAAAGGGCTCCCCCTCATCTCCCATCTCCTCCTCTCCTTCCCTTCCCACCCCAGCTGCTCTCCTTGCATAGCCACCTGTCACCCAGAGACAGAGGCCGGAAACTCCTGTTGCTAGGCAACCCTGTCTCCCTGGCCACCCCCTCCTGTTGCCATGGCTTCCATGACTGAGAGGGTAGCTGGCAGAAGGGAGAACAGAAAGGTTAGACTGATGAATGGACTTCCTGGAGAAGGGTGAGAGACTCCTGATTGGAGGGGGAGGTGGCATAGGAGGGAGGTGATAGGAGGCTGGCGGCTGCATCTTTGGGAGAAGCCTCCAGGCTGGGTGGGGGAAAGATCACAAGAATTCTAAGCAGGTTGGAGGCTATGTTTGGGTAGGGAAGTGCCCTCCTGGAGACAGAGGAGGGTGTTCCTTGGGCATCCTTCAATTCTGAATCATGGTTTCTCAAGTCGCTGGATCTGAGACCAAGGGGGCAGACTGTAAGCCCCCTCCCCCATAGCCAGTGGAAAGTCCTCCAAGGGGGAAAACAGGGCATCTGCATCCCTAACCACCCCTTCCAGGGGTCAGTAATATAAACTACATCTTTGCACTCAGGCTCTGTCCCTTGGAACAGCTGCTCCTGAAGCCCTGGGGGACTTAGGTCTGAGAAACCAAAGGAATCACTCACCTGCCCAGGGGTGCCACCCCCAGCCCAAAGCTGTCCTCTGAGCGGCAGGGACTAGGGGGCTCCCTCCCTGAGGCCTGCTTGGCTGCAGCCTCTGCCTCCTCTTCTTCCCCTCTCTGGGTCCAAGGCCCATCCGCAGCAGAGCTGGTACCAGAATCTGGTTCAAGAGGGGCAAGTGGGGCAGGAGCAGGGGGGTCAGGCCGGGGTGCGGGGGGTTGGGGCGGCAGCTCGAAGGTGAAGAAGGGGCTCTGGGTTGGGCCAGGTGAGGCCAGGGCCTCCAGTGAGGCAAGGCTGGTGTAGGAGGTGCCCTTGGCCCGGTGTGACTCCAGGATGGCTTCGAACACACAACTGAAAGAGTCGGGCCCATCAGCCGAAGGGCTGGTCCCGGGAAGAAAGGGCAGAGGCGACTTGAGAGGCCCTGGGTGAGGCATCTGGGTGCCTGGCCTGCAGGGACAGGGAGAATCTCTGATCAGGGGCCCGGGGCCAGCTCTCAGGTAGCATTTCATTGGACTTTTATATTGACTCTGTGAAGGGGATTATTATCTCCTTTTCACAGGCCCCCAACCCCCTAAAAAACAGCCACCTGGATAGGGGCTTCCCACCACACGTTCTCCAAGCTATTGGTGCCCTGTGGGGTACTCCATCTCTATGCATCCCCAGCACCCAATCCCCTTTCTCTCTCCCTCCCTGCTAATCTCCCTTTCCCCTCCTTCTCCCTGATCCTCTCCCTTCCTGCCATCCCATTTCTATTTCTGGCAGCATCTTAGGAGAAGAAGATGAGGCTCCAAGCTGCAGCGGGGTATGAGATGGAGAGGGAAGCCCCCACTCTCCCCACTCCCCCACTGAGACCTAGGATCTGGATTGATGCTTCCACACCCCCAGGCTTGATTCTGGCCTCTGGCCTCTCACTCAGCCCCATCCTTCCCTAGAATCCCTTTTCTCCTCTCTTTTGGCTGCCTGTATCCTCCTGGGTTCCTGCTGATGCCCCCACAGCCCCGGTATTCTGCCAGGCCTCTGTCCAGAATCCCCTGCCATGCTGCCCTATTGGCACCACCAGTTGGGCCCTCACCGTCCCAGCCCCACCCTCATCTCTCTCACAGTCCCTTTGACCCCAGCTCTGCCTCCGGGCCAGTGGGAAGGAGCAAGCCACTTTCCTCTCCCACTCCCCCACTCACCGGGCCCCCTCCGAGGCCTCAAACACCTCGTCGTCCACATCCTCTTCCCCACCTGCCTCATCCTCATCCTCACTGCCACTGCCCAGGCTGGGATGAGGACCGAGGCATGGGCCGGGACGTGGGGCAGGTGGGCGGGCAGTGCCAGGCAGGCCCTCAGAGCTGGGCTGACTCTCGATGGCTGAGTCAGCCTCTTCCCGCTCAGCCAGCACTTCATCGATGTTGGTCTCGCGGTAGCACCTCAGGGGCACCGTGTCCAGGTCCGTCTCGGAGTATTTGGTTGCTCGCCCCACAGCCACCCCAGAGCCCTGCCCTGAGCCCACCCCAAGTGGAGATGGGGGGGCCTGCTCTGGGGGCTTAGCACCTGCAGTATGCACAGGCATCTCGGTCAGGAGGTTATCCAGGTCAGCTTCCTGTCCTGACTCTGTCCTAGGAAGGAACTCACCCCACTGCCTCATACTGGCAAGAAGTTCTTTCACTGTCCTAGCCACCATTCCTCCTGCTACAAACTCAGCTTGTTCCTTGTACCAGTGGAGCTCGTTTCAAATCAAGCTCTTGTCAGACAATTTTGAGGGGCCTGAGGGAGATCAGCCTCTTCTCCGATCCTTCATGTCCTGCCATCCCATCCCTCCACTACTTAGCTTCCTGCAGGTGCCCAACCCAGCCACCATGCCCCACCACCCGCCCCCATCCTAATACAGATGGAAAGATTGCGGCCTGGAGAGGCATTAGTTGACTCAGGAGCCCAGGAAGGGATTGGGGGAGGTTTAAAGGAAGGTCCCCCACCACACCTCGGCTGCTGTGGAGAAGGCCTATCCTGTCCCCCTTACCTCAGGCCCCAGACTTACCTGAGCTGGGGGTGCCCAAGGAGCCATAGAAAAATTCCCATTTGGCTCGAGCAATTCTCTGGGCATGTGAGGAGACTTCCCGGGGTGAGGGCCAGGTGTCCACCTAAGCCGAGGAGGGAGAGGTAGACACAGACACCCAGAGATAAAGGCAGACGTACAAAGACACAAGAACATGGGACAGAAACAAAGAAAAACACACAGGGACAGAGATGGAGGTGCAGAGACAGAGGGACAAGCATAGAGGACAAGAAAGGGACAGACTTAGGATAGACTGAAGGATTCCATGGATAGCCCATGGGCCCCAAACTGCCAAGGAGCCAAGTCTTGTCCCTTCACTAGGACTTGGGGGTTCCAGAGAGCCCAAGGGAGGTTGCCTACCTGGTTCAGGAGTCCAGTATCAGCAGGTCCTCGGAATAATGTGGCCAGGTGCTCAGAGGGCCCTCCCAGCCCATTGGGGAGGGAGGAGTAAAGGCCATCTGCCCCAACCTGAGGTTGGGCTGGTGGCCCGTGTGAAAGGCCCTGGCTGCCAGGCAGAGCTGAGCCTCCTCCAGCTGGGAGTGGGTCTGAAGTGGATGCCTCCAGCCGCAACTTCCGGTTGGAGCCAGGCCCAAGGGCTGGAGTGGGCCTGGGAGGAGAGAGCCCACCCAGGTCCCAGCTCCGACTCAAGCCTCCAGGAGCAGGTAGCCCATTCAGTGGCTTCACGCTGGCCTTCTCCACAAAGCGAAATATGACCACAGAGCTCCGGGCCCCTGGAGGAGGCTGCCCAGTGGGTGAAGAGGGTACCCAGGGTGAGGGAGCAACATGGGGTGAAGGGGGGCCACGCAGAGGTGTACAGGGTGCTGTCACACGTCCCAGTTCCCGGCCTCGGGGACCTGGACCTGTCACCCGCCGTAGCAGGGAGCCTGTGCTGCCATACATGCTGGCTGGGGGACTCTGGGGCACAGGGCCTTCGGGGAGCCAGCGGCGTGGGCATCGTGGCGGGGAGATGGCACAGTCACCTTCTGAGCAGAAGCGCATGGCACCCTGGGCCATGCTGGGGCCGGGGGTCAGGCTGGGGGGGCAGGGATGGCGAGGCCAGGTGGGGAGTGAGGGGGCAGCATGCTCTTCAGACAGGCCTGCAAGAGAGGAAGGGGTGCGGGGGGTGAACTGCCGGGGAGTTGGATGGGCAGGAGAACAGAGACACAGAGGGGAACTCTGCCTGGGGCCGCTGAACACCAGGGGCCTAGCCCACCTTGATGGCATCCTTGATCCCACCCCTGGGGATAATCAGGCCTCCTGCTTGGGCTACTTTCATGGAGGCCTGAGAAGAAAAGATTGTCCCCCCTCCACAACAGACCCCTGGATCCTCTCCTTCTGCTTGGGGGCCCTGAGCATCACCCTGGGAGGAGAAAGGAAGCTATTTCAGAAGCTGAGTGAGCCCAGAGTCCCTGTGGCTTTTTGGAGCTACTTCTGGTGGGGGATGAGAAAGGCTGGCACCCCACCCTCTGACCCAGGAGTGTCAGCCAGCCAGCACTATCACTCAGCCATGAGTGCCCTGCAGTTCCTCTTGTGGAGGCCCCAATCCAGGTCCCCAGAAAGAGAGGAAAGGAGAACTGGGGGAGGGGGACTATCTAGGGACCATAAGGGGCTGAGAGGCATAGGGTAAAGGGGAGGAAAAAGACCTGGACAGAGGCCACTACCTGATACATACATGATAAATGGGAAAGGGACATTTTTGTTCTTAACACAGGTACACACACAATCATGCACACACATACGTAAGGACAAATATACATGCACGGGCTACACCTTCTGGTGCGCACAGACACAGGCACACACTGCTCGAAGACACACCCTCACACACTCTCACAGTCATAACAAATATGTGTGTAACGGAAAGGCACATGCTTGTTTTACACACACATTGCCATCAAACAGGAACACACAAAGAGATACCCGAATATACACGCAGGGGCCCTCACTCTCCAAGGCTCACAGGCACACAGGCATGTCAGATACAGAGGCCTGCTGGTCACAGTCACAGATACAGATGCACACTCACACCCATGCTTAAGGAGGGACACACACCCTCTCTCCCAACCCCCACCAATCCATGGTCTCTGGAGGGGGAGGCTGCACCAGACCCCTCTCCTCCCCTTCTTCCCCCAGGGGTGCGATTTTGTCCAGCCCAGGAAGGACCATAAAGGGGTAAAGGGGCCTCTGGTGGCAATGCAGGGTAAGGGCAGAGGTCAGGAGAAGCAACCCCGCGGTTCAGGTTACTAAGGCTCAGTGGGGTCCCAGCATATCCCCAGCGCAGCCGGGACTCAGGCTGCCTCAGTACTCACCGCTGCTCGCCTGGAGCTGGGGCCGAGGAGAGACAGGGGAGAGGCTGGGCCCAGCTCAGCTGTGAAGGTAGCGCAGCTCTCGCCTGCTCCCGCTTTCTCCAGGCCCGCCCGCCCGCCTCTCAGTTCCCCCTCCTCCTCCCTAAGCGCAGCTCTGGCAGAGCTAATCCCACCCCTCCAACCCCCGCCCTCTCCCAGGGCCCTGAGCCCAGGAGGCTGATCCCCCCCTCTGGACGTTGGGTCCCCGCTGGGCTCTCCCGCCAACCTGAGACCCGCCCCTGACGAGGGGGAGGACGTACGGAACCCCTGGTTCTGCTCCTCAACCCTCACGTGCCCCACCCCAATCGTGTCCACGTCCCTTTCACCCCACCACCCCCTGAGTCACACGCAGGACCCAGCTTCACACGCTTGTCCCGCTCCAGACCCCACGCGTGTCCCTGGGAGGTTGCCACATGACCTGTTACATGCCACACGCGCTCCCGCCCCCACGAGCACGCGGCCGCGCCAAGCACACAGTATGGGTGTAGACGGGACCCGCCCCCTAAATCCAGGAGACCATCAGTTAATGGAAGAGAGACTTAGGGTACACCGCCTCAAACCCTCCGGGGTTCTGAGTCTTGGATCCATGGGACGCAACCCTGACCGCTCGCCCAGGATGCAGTAGGAAGAATGTTAATCAGACTTCAGGAAGAACTTCCTTGATGCCTGAGTTAGGTGTCCTGCCCATCTAAGGGTAAGAGGTTAGACGGGATGACGCCGGGACTGAAGACAGAAAGGAACAGGCAACCCTTGTGCCCTTGGCCAAGGTAAGAGGAGGCCCATCTATTTTTAAGAAAGGGCCGCTAGAGTTACTATGGCAACTGGTCTCCTAGGGAAAGCCAGGGCAGGCAGATGGTGACCTCGGAAGGAAGAAGGGGTCTGTTTGGGTGGTCGGGGGACGCGCAGGGCTCACCGCGGGGAGGGGCGGCGCCGGCTCCGCGTGGTGCTGAAGGGGACAGCGCCAGATTTGTCGCAATGCGCAGGCGCAGAGGCGCTAACAAAGCGGGGAGGGGGAGAGCGAGCGCGGTCCGAGGTGGTGCGCACCCACGTGGCTCTATGTTAGCAGAGGTGGATCCTTCCAGCTATCTCCTCCCCAAGCAGGCTGAGGAAGAAGGAGCAAGTCCCTCACCCAAGATGACCCGCTTTGGTTCTTCCCTGATGCCTGCTTCTATCTTCTTGCTGCATTGGGGGATGAGGGAGTGTGGAAAGATTTCTGGGAAAACCAGGATGCTTTAGTTTTTTTTATCCCAACTCTCTTGACCCTGGACCAGGCGCTTCCTCCCCAGGGTTTTGATTTCATCTTTAAAGTGGAGTGACAGCACAGACCTGCCCACCTTGCAGAGGTGACCGAAGCCTGATGAGATAATGAATGGGAAGCAGTTTTCTTTATTAAAAGGGAAGGTGAAGGGGCTGCACCGAGAGTGCAACCCCGCTGGGGGCAGCTTTCAGCGACAAGTAGCTCTCGGCGTCCTTCACACCTTCACTACCAATGAGAGATAAAGTACTGCTTTAGGAGTTACTGGGAACGGATTCTGGAACTAGAACCTGGGGACGCGGTGAGAGGGCGTCCCAGAGTCAGCCCAGAGCTCAGGGGCGTCACTGCGCCAGGGCTGCTCAGACCCAGACCCTACAGCTAACCCCCCAGGTCAACCGAGAAGCAGTACTCCTGGCGGGCTGAGCTGAGCTGAGCAAGTATTCTTTTCAGAACTCTAGACCTCCTGGGGAAGGAAAGGGACCCGGCAGGTGATATAGTCCTTCTTAGTGCTCCCTATATGTCTCTCCCTAAAGTGCAAACCCGTTCCAAATCGTCGGAGTGGAAGGGGCTGAATAGTTTTGTACTTTACAATAAACCAGGAATGGAAGGTTTTAGGCAAGTTTACTTGATGCAGGAATTAGAATCTAGCTTTGTTCATTCAAGTCAGTCAAAAATTATCGAGCACCTACTACGTGCCAGCCAGTAAGAAATAGTTTCTTCCCATTTTCAAAGTCACTAAAAGTGACCAGAAGGCAGCGGGTAGGCCCAGAACCTTTGAGTTCTGGCTCCGCCCTTCTGCGCTTGGCTTTTCCTGCTCCTCCCATCCATCACTTCACTCAGAGCCATTCACTGGCCCAAGACGAAAAACGAAGCCAGTCTTTGCTGCATCATCGCCTTCTCTAGACTCGAGTCTCAAGCTCTGTAGCGGAGAAGGCGAGATCTAATGCTGCACCACCGGTCTGTTCCGCCCTCAGTTTCCCGATCTATCCGGAACGCTTTCAGATAGGATCCTCAGTGAGACGGCACTCGATTGAATCGGTCTATCACTACAGTCCAAGGAGGCGGGTTCGTAGCAGCTGTTCCTAAGGCAAAGCGAGGAGACCTTACTGCGCACGCGCAGTAGACAGTCGAAGGAGCCACCGATGGAGCCGTCCGGAGGGGAGCAAGAGCCCGGAGCCATCAGGTACCTAGCATCAGAGGGGCCGAGAGAGTGAAGAAGGACTTGGGGAAGGGGAGTTTAAACAGGACCAGGCCTGGGGGCCGCTCTTAGGAGCCAGAGCGCAGGACCATAACAAAGGCGGACTCGTGGGTAACAGCGGCCCGGGGACGCCGCCGGCAACGCCCCTTTACCCACAGGCTCCTGGACCTGCCCTGGGAAGACGTGCTGCTCCCACACATCCTGAGCCGGGTCCCGCTGTGCCAGCTGCTCCAGCTGCAGCTCGTCAGCCGGGCCTTTCGGGCCCTAGTGCAGCTGCACCTGGCGGGGCTGCGCCGTTTCGACGCCGCTGAGGTGAGCCAGGGGCTGGAGCCCCGCCCCCGTCTGGGTACTGCCCCCGCCCCGCCTCCAGCCCAAACCTAATGCCTCTGTGTACCCTCTGGACCCCCTTGGCCCTCCAAGAATGCCTGGGAAGCGATCCACCCAGCGGGAAGTACTCCCAAAGTGCGAATACCGGGTATCAACTCAGAGGGAGCGTGGGGTCTCTCCTGGGAGGGCAGGTGGCAAGCGCCCGAGTGCTGGTTGCTGCCAGGAAAGAACTCATCAGGGGCGGGTAGGCAGTGCCCACCCGTCCCCGGCACCAGCTGAAAGTCGAGCTGCCTCCCCGCCCGCAGGTGGGTCCGAATATCCCGCGGACCGCATTGGTCTGGCTGCTGCGGGACACTGAGAGGCTGCAGGAGCTGGCGCTGGCGCCGTGTCACGAATGGCTGTCTGATCAGGATCTGGTACCGGTGCTGGCCCGGAATCCGCAGCTGCGGAGTGTGGCGCTGGCCGGCTGCGGGCAACTGAGCCGCCGCACGCTGGGGGCGCTCGCAGAGGGCTGCCCTCGCCTGCAGCGCCTGTCGCTTGCGCACTGTGACTGGGTAGACGGGCTGGCCCTGCGCGGTCTCGTCGACCGCTGTCCAGCCCTTGAAGAGCTGGACCTCACCGCCTGCCGCCAGCTCAAGGATGAGGCTATCATGTACCTAGCACAGAGGTGCGGCTCGGGGCTTCGCAGCCTCTCGCTGGCGATCAACGCCAATGTAGGGGACACCGCCATCCAGGAGTTGGCTCGGAACTGCCCGGAACTTGAGCACCTCGACCTAACCGGCTGCCTCCGCGTCGGAAGCGACGGCGTCAGGTGCCTGGGCTTGGAATCGGTGGGATGGGAGGGGGGCAATGATTTAGCCTCTGGGGCAAAGGGTGGGCAGTAGTCAAAAGGCAGAACTGGGGTTTTGGGTCTTCCTCGACCACGGCACCCCCATTCTCAACAGGAAAGGTCCCTAGGATTGCCTAGACTAGAAAGACCAGTTTAAAAACTTTTGAATCAACACTTACACATTGGCAGTTTTCACTCTCAAAGTCAAATTTCTGGCTTTTCTTCAGCCAGGGGAGCTGAGGAGCAGTAACCCCTTTAAGGGACAGGAAGTCTCCGGTTCATTGGAGGCGTTAAGTGCATGACCCCAATCCAGGCCCTCTTCCTCATGTATGGAAGAAAAAGTACACCCCCAGATACAGGGATACATGGGGCTCTGCTGGCTTCCCTTAGGGTGGGTGTAGCGATTTCGTGCCCTTAGCCTCACGCAACTCCTCCCCCAGGACACTGGCTGAATACTGCCCTGCGCTGCGCTCACTGCGGGTGCGGCACTGCCACCGTGTGGCTGAGCCCAGCCTGAGCCGCTTGCGGAAGCGGGGTGTGGACATCGACGTGGAACCGCGGCTGCATCAGGCCCTGGTGCTACTGCAGGACATGGCAGGCTTTGCACCCTTTGTCAACCTGCAGGTCTGACCCGTCCCCTCCTGGGGCACAGCTGGACTGTGTGTCAGGGCCTGACTATGAACTGTAGGGAAACTGGACTGTGGGGCCCTCTAGTGAGAGGCCATTGCCCTATCCCACCCTGAAGCTTCAAATAAAAGAGCTTTTTACCCCCTCCTGCCTGGTGCTGCCCTGTTGGAGACAAGGAATATAAGGTTGGGAGGGAAGGGCAGACGGACACAGTCCTCCAGCAGCATCCCAGCTCTGAGGCAGAAATGACCAGAATGCACTCATCTTCTTGGGGCCACCTTTACTGTGCTCATAGGCAGCTCCAAGAGGAAGGAGGTTAACATGGTAGGGCAAGGAGGTGAAAGAAGGGGTAGAGAAGGGGTCAGGAGTTAGGGCGGCCCTGTGTGGGGGTGTAGGGCTTCTGCATCCCTCTGGGATCTGAGCCTAGAAGGCTCTAGCAGAGTCCAGCGAATGCATCAGTGGAAGCGATATTTTCTGGCCGGCTTGAGATTGATGTATGTGGACTTCATCTCCTTGGCCTCAGGGTTCCGCACATCTTTGAATTTCTCCCCCTTGGTGCTCACTACCTGGTTGTCGATGTATCGGATCAGCTTCTTGGGGGCCTGTCAGGCAATCAGTGAGTAGCAGAAGCCAGGAGACAGTCCCGCCCACTCCACACACCCCTAGCAGCCCCAACTCTCTCACCTCCCTGGGAGCCATAGGCCGGTGAATCTTCTGATCCTCTGCACTATCCACCATCATGTACCTGCCAAAAACTGGTCCGGTGAAGCTCCTGCCACCCTGGGAAAACCCTTTAAGAGCCCAGCCCTGCCCAGCCCAGACTCACTTCTGTAGGATGAAGGACTTCAGCTCATCCTTTTGGGGCCCTCTGAGGCGCCTGGGCAGGTCCTGCAGAGGGGAAGCCTGCTCTGAACTCTAGGACCCCAGTAAGAGTAGCATATGGCGATAGGCCAGGGGTGGGGGTTTAACACTGAGGGGGCATGTAGCTGGGGCTGCGTGGGCTAGGGGGGTTATCAGAGGATACCTGGTTGGGGCCATCCCAGGCTGGAGGCCCCTCCTCCTTTTCCTCTACCAGCATCTGCACAGCTTCTTCCAAGTCCCCCCGAGCTTTGGCAAGCACCCACTGGGCCTGTTCCACTGAACAGGTAGGGAACACCTCCAGGAGTACATCCACCCCTGGCAGCAGCTCCTCTTCAGCACTGGCTGCCTGTGAGCATAAATGTTGACAAAAGTCAGTACTTCTTCCTTTCCTGCCCCCCAGCTCCCTCATTGGTACCCTCCTCTACCAACCTCATCTTGGGTGTCCCCAGCAGCAGGAGAAGCCCTCGTCTCTTCTTTGAGCTTTTCAGGCTGCTGCAGGGGTTTTGGGGAGGTGGGCACCTGGCTGTGGACCTCAGAAGTCGGTGGCTGCAAGTTCTCTAATAGAGGCAGAGAGAGCATCAGGTTTGCCTGAGCTTTGGGGATGGGGGTTATGAGTCATCCAAGTGCCTGATCTCCAGACTCACCTTTGTTCCTGGCACCACTCAACTGCCCTGAGAGCTTCTGCATCATGTCCCCTATTGTACCCCTGAAATGACAAGGAGGATGGTAAGAGGACCACTCTGCCCACCCTCCACAATCAGCTAGCCCCCGTCCTCTTGGCCCCGAGCAGGCCCCACCTTGGGATGTGGGTGAAACCAGGCACATAGGCCTCCATCATCTCAATGAAGGCCTCCATATCGAAGTTCTCCTCTGACGGGCCTGAGGGGCCCAAATCCTCCAGGACCCCAAGCACATAGGAGAAGATCACCTCATCCAAGCCACTGCAGGAAGGGAACAGGACAAGCCATGGGTAAAACGTTGGAAACCTCCAGCACCCCCACCTTGCCTAAGGCTCCAGCCCTTGGTTTCATGGGATCCATGAGTCAGACCTCAAGCACTGAGGCTAGAGAATATCCCATCCTCCCTTAGAGCTTCAGTTTTCCATCTGTCCAACAACCGTAACAGCGACGGGATAAGAAGTAAGGCCATACCAGCAAATCGTAATCAGCCCTCCCCCGCCTCAGGAATAGAGCTGAGCGTTTTCCTGTCTTTCCATTGGCCATGGCCCAGAGTACTTCCAGGCAGCTCCGACTCTGGCCCCAGCGTGCTCTTTCTAGGAGAGCTGTTTCTACCTGAGATCAGCCTCTGGGAGGTGTGTCTGGACAAAGGCAAGGAGGGCAGCACCGACAATCCTCTCCAGCTCCATGCTCTCTCCCCTTCTGAAGAGACATAAGATGTAGGCTTATCAGGCCCTCTCCTGCCTGCCACTACCCACTAGGCCCAGGGGCAGCCAGCTCCTCCCTCCTGCCCTGCTGTGAAAACCATTTGTTGATGTTGCCTGTGGCTTCCAGCTCTCCAGCCCTCGCCTGCTCTTTTAATCGAAGCCACAGCCCCCTCCCTGCCCACGTCTCCACCTCCTCTAGCTTGAGGCTATATCAGGAGAAGCCCTCCAATGTGGTGGTTCCCCTTGCCACTCCCCCGACCCCTCTCCACCTCCCCACCCCACTCCCCAGCAGCATGCCCAGATCCTCTGGCAAGAAACGAAGGTCTTGGGGTCACATGCCTCCTGGCTCAGGAATCCTATCACTGAGAAGGCCACTTGGCCCCCAAGTCTACCCACAAGGGGCCCATTGTCCAGCTCCTCCCCAAGGAGCAGGCCTCAGGACCAAGACCAACCCTTTCCCCACGCAGAATGGGCCACCCACCTTCTGTCACAAAGGGACTTTTCTGGCTCCAGGGCCTGCATAGATGGAGCAGTCTTCCACCAATTCTCTTCCTCACCAATCCTTGCTCTTCTAGCAGCTTGGGACTAACTACAAAGAACTTTCCATCTTCCTTCCCAAGGCCAATGGAGCCGTACAAGATCTGGCCTTTGCCTACCGCTCCAACCTCCCTGCTCCCTCCTCACTCACTCCAGTCCCAGCCCACCAGCCTCCTTGCTGTTCCTCAACCTTGCCCAGCTTCTTCCTTTCTCCTCCAGATATCCACATGGTTTGTTCCCTCGCCTCCTCCAGGGCTCTGCTCAAATACTGTCTCCTCAGAGAGACCTCCCCTGACTAATTTACCAACATAGGTATTCCTCGTACTCCCTAATCTGTCACCCTGCTTTATTTTCTATGTAGCATTTACTATAGCTTAATGTTATTTTACGTTTAAGTGCCTATTGTCTGTCCTCTGTCATAGAAAGTAGGCTCCAAGAAGGAGGTGAGGAGGACTTTGTCTTATTCATTGGTATAACCCTAGTACCTACATAAATGCCTGCATTTACTAGGTGCTCAATAAATACTCACTGCCTATGTCATTCCTGCCTACATGTGCTTGGCTCCACATCTGTATCTGGGAGTCAGGAACATGTAGATGGTAATGAATGGCTGCAGGCCCACAGGTCCAAAGGTCAGCTCCCCATCCCACTCACAAGACTCAGAGGCACCTTAAATTCTACCTAGTCCAAACTCACCGCCCTCCCTTCCGAGTACATTCCCTCTCCAAATGTGCACCTCCTGTTTCACCAGCTGACAAAACCACTCACTCACTCAGTTGCCAAACCTGAAACTTGGGGATTACCCTTGATTTCACTCTCTCAACCCCACCTGCTGCACTTAATCAATCACCGGGTCCTGACCATTCTGTTCCCTTATTCCTCTCCACTCTGTCCACTTCCCCACAACTCCTGTCTGGCTTCTGCCAATGTCTCTACCAAAATTTCTCAGGCTAAGGTCATGAGTTACTTTTTCAGGTTTTGCTCTAATTAGGTTGAACCATACGTGCTTGCCATTATTGCCCATTTTTTATTTACAAAATAAAAAGAAAGAAAAAGCCAATTTCTTATGGTTTCATCTAATAGTCGCCCTTTCAAGCAGCATCAGTGTTGATTTCTGAGGCCTCACACTCCCCTGTCTCTTTTCCACCTCGCTGGTCATTTCTTCCCCGAGTCCCCTCTCTGCTGCCTTGTAAATGTGGCAGCAAAGCTCAGGCTCAAATCTCCTCCCCCTCTCTCCTCACTCTGCTCTCTCTCTATGGAAGGTTTCATCTGGGCCTACATCTCTATACACCAACTCCGCATCACCAGCTCCCAAAAGTCCAGGCCTCTAGTCCAGCCTCCTCTTCCGCAGCACACCCAAGTCTTTTACTCCCCCCAGGCTGTCCTCAGTAAACGCATGTCCACACACCCAGCTGTTCCTGTCCCAAGTATGGGAGTTATCTTGGACACCACCCTACCCCTCGCCTTCCCACATTCAGTCGGTCACCAGGCCCTGACCATTTATCTCTCAGCCCATCTGCCTCTCTGCATCTCTACTCCCACTATGCTTCGTTTCTTCTTAACTGCAAGAGCTTCCTCACCTTTCCCCCAACAGCTTATTCTCCACGAAAATCACAGTTGTGTGATAAAAAAGTTTTCCTGCTTATAATCTGCCAGTGACTTCCCATGTCCCTTCAGGTAAGTCCAGATTCCTTTTGTGGCCTTTGATTCAGGACCTTACCCCTGCCCACTTCTCTCTAGCCTCGCCATAAACACCCTCCCTGGACCATCCTCTCCACTCTGGCCTTCTTTCAATTTGCCAACACTCAAGCTCTTTTGTGGCAAGGGCCTCTGCCTAGGCAACCTTCCACTTCCACCCCTTTACCTAATTCCTTCGGGTCTCAGTTTAAATTCCTGTCCTGGAGCCATGCTGTCCCTGACCCTCTGGAACTTGTCTGGTCCCCTGTACAGGACACGCTCGTTGCAGACTGCCTTTTCCTCACTTAGCAGCACCTTTCACAGCTATAATTAACTAACCATCTGGGCAATGTTGGATGTTTCATGAGGGCAGACCCTACACACCTGGCTCATTTATCACTGTACCCACATAATCTCATCTGAAGTAGATACTCAATAAACAGTTACCGCTTTGCAGTGAAGAAATTGAAGCTCAGTGGGTTGAATGACTTGCACAAAGTAACCTGGAGTGACTGGGGCAGCCATGATTTAATTTCAGGTCACCTAATCAAGTGTATATTCTAGGGGCTACTCTGGGGATAGAAGGACATCAAGACTTCTAAGTGGGCTGGGATGGGGCTACCATCTATGATCAGTTTCTTGGCCCCCTGAGTGTAATGCAGAGTCACTGTGATAGCTCAGAGTTGGCTGAGAAGCCCTAGTCTAGCAGGGGGATGCTCCAGGCCTTAGCGTGGGCTCTGGGAAGGTACAGTACTGCTCAGACCAGGCAGACCAGAACCCTCCACGTGGCTCCCCATGAGGTCAGCCCCCTTCAGAGACCCGCATCCACCCTGGGTTATCTTGTATCATGGCTGCTGTCAGTTGCCTGGAAACCTCTGCTGGGACAAAGGCCCAAGGATGCTGCATGAAAACCCAGTTTCTAAGGAAGAAGCTGTCAGGGATGTGGCTGATACCTCCAGGTTTCTAACCAAGGTCTGAGAACCAGGGGGTTGTTTTTGGGAAACTCCTCACTGTGCCCAAATAAAATGTCTTCCTCCCCTGAGCTTTTGCTCCAGCTTGTCTCCCAGGGAGCATCCTCCTTCCTCCTGTTCTTGAGGTGTCCAAACTCTCCCCAGCCTTCAAGGCTTGCCACTTCTTTGTTTAACCCTCCTCCATCCCCCTAGCCTTCCTAATTTCTTTCCTGCCCAGAGGCCTCTCCTAGCATTTCTCCTCCACAGTCCCTGAGTTGGGGAAGCTGCAGCCTGGGCAGCCAGCCTTCTCTAGGGTAAGAACACAATTTCCATAAGACTCCTCAAATTCCGCACATAGCCCACAGAACCCCCTCACTTCCTGGAGGCTCCAGTTGAGACTCACTGGTTAATGGCAAAAATGAGATGTGGCTGTGAATAATAGTTAGCATTTACTGACTGCTCACATTGTGCCAGGGATTGTTCTGTGCACTTTACATGTATTGGCACACTTAATCCTCACAATAACCCTAAAATATAGATACCAATATCATCATATTATCCCATTTTATCCAAAAGGAAATGGGGAACTGATAGGTTAATTAACTTGCCCAAGGTCACAGAGTAAGTTAATGGCAGATTTACACCCAGGCAATCTGGCTCCAGAATCCTCGCTGTTGACCACTACACTCCACCAGCTCTCAGGATGTAAGTCTGCCCAGCCCTCTTGCCCACCTCACGCTCTTTGCTCACACCATTCTCCCCACTCATAACATCTTTCCCTCTGCTACTCATTCTGCAGGACTCATTTCGTCCCTGCAGCCAACGCTCACCACCCCGTCCTCACTGCCCCCAGCAGGCCAGAGAGCATCCTCAGGACCTGGCACAGGCCTGGACTCTCCAGGTGCTCTATGCAGACTCTCTGGACAAACTGGAGTGAGCCTGGGGGAAGGAGCACATGCTGTTTTCTTGGGGTGGAGAGGCGTTCAGGGCGGAGGGAGAACAGAAGGCGATGTGGAAGGAGGAGTCCTGGGGAGGAGTGTGGAGGCAGTCCTGTGGCGCTCAGAGGGTCTAGGATGGAGGTCTTCACTGTTTCTCCCAGCCCCTGTGAAGCCTGGCTCCTGGAGCCCAAGTTCCGAACGCTGACTCCAGAGGACATCACTGTCCCCTCACCCCGAAGTCAGGTCTTAAAGGCGCCAAGGACACTGCCGGGTACAAGGGGTTCCGGCATCCGAAGTCAAGCGGGAGCACAAACGGATGGAGGGTGCAGCTCAGGAAGTGGGATCGCAAGGCTAACCGACCCCTGAAGCAGGAGCTCCCCAAACAAGCCAGCAGGATGCCCATAAGGGTACAGAATAGTGGGTTTGAGGGCATGGGGATGCGGCCGCGGCCCTTGCAAGCGGGACACATGATCAGGGCGGCCTGAGCGAGCTGGGATGTGCCTTGACACAGGCCGAGGCGAGAATCGGAAATGGGGCTCCGGGGGTGGGGACCGTGGGGGAGCAGCAGGAAAGGCACCCTGGACCCACGCCCTCTGCGACTCTCCTAGCCTGGGCCGGGGGCTGCAGGGGAAATCACCTGCTCCGTCGGGCGCCGCCGGCGACCTGTCCCGCGCGGTGCAGCTCTCATCCCCCCGCGCCCCACCGACGAGATCAAAGGCGGGGCCCAGAACAGTTTGCTGCCAGAAGCGCCGCGGTAGCCATCTTTGAGAAGGGCAGGTGCCCACAAACGGGCGTGTCTCCTGCCCCCGATTTCGCTGTCTCGGGGCTTTGGCCCGGCTCCCTCGGCGGCCATTTCTACTGCGGGTTGGGAGGGCGTCCGCCAGGGGGTGGGGTCGCAGGGTCCGCCTGCGTCGCCGCGTGCTTCCTCGGTCCTGCCCGGTGTCCTCCCATCGCCTTGTTTCCTTGACCCAAAGCCTCCGCCCTCAGGTCCTATAGCTTTTGCCTACTCTCCTTGTCTCTCCGGTTCTTCCGCAGGGCCCTGGCTCCCCGGCTGCATCTGGTGGCCCCTTCCCCTCCGGGTCCAGGGCAGGTTCCAGCCCTGTCATCCAGTCCACTGTTGGGCGCTGACCTCCCCACCGTATCTCTTCCCTTTGTATTCCCTTAACAGGGATGTCTCCTCAAGATGAGGGCGGGTGAGGGTCTGGGTCTCCGACCCGAGCCTGTTTTGAATTGGGCGGGGGCGGGGGGCGGGGGGTGGGGAAGAAGGTGCTCTGGGTGCGGACTGACCCGAGGGCAGGGTCAGGCCGGCCTGCAGACCTCGCTCTCCGCCCGGGCCTTCAGCCCCGTGTTGGCAGGGCTTCTCACTTAAGACAGGTCATCTGAGTTCCGGGCACCAGCAAGGCCCCAGCTTCCTCTTTCTGTTCCTGCTGCCTCAGCTTCCCGGTGCTGCCTTGCGGGGAAGCTCACAGCCATCTGCTCCACAAACCCCCACAGCGGGTCATGAGGGAAAGAGTTCCCTCCAGGGATGAGCTCACCCACCCCCAGCCAGCAGTGATGAGCCCCTTTTCAGGGCCAGTGCCCCTGTGGGGTGCTGAGGGCCCAGAGTCTGCCCCTGCCCTCAGGAGTCACAGCCCTTCCTACCACAGTGGTAGGAAGTCCCATCCGCTCCTCTGGGGTCCCCATCCACTACAGCTCCCACCGCCCACCAGGGCCCCTAACCTCAAAAAGAGCAAGATGTTGGCTGCTAGAAAGGAGGGGCAGACAAGGGAGGGAGGAAGGAGGGAGCACACTTGGCATTGGGTCTCCCATAAAAGCACTGTCACGGCCAGCCTGGAGCTGCTGGGGTTAATGAGGGGTGTGGTGACAGTCTCTTTGAACTCCTGCGGACAGGCCCCGGGAAGGGGCTGATGGGTAGCTCCCTTAGCCCCGAGCCTCTGCCAGCCCTGTACAGACTGACCATTTCTCCCCTTCCCCAGTCCCCCATCTTCCCTGTTACCAACCCACCTCCCACCAGCTCTTCGCAGTCCTAATGATGACTCTTCTCACCCCACCACCCCCACCACAGGAACTTGCAGGTTTCCTCAGTAGAGCTGTCCCTAGTTCTGGCCCAAGACCCCTGCAGCCATCCTTGACTTGGGGCCTTTCCCCCTCCTCCATCGTCTGTTTCTTGGATGGCAGTTGGATAGGTGGGACTAGAGATCATCATTGGAAAGAACTTCCTGAGTTTTGGGGGAAGGATGATGGGAAAGACCTCTGAGGGGGAGCCCCTTGATTTCCAGCTCAAACTCTGGAGAGCGCCGACTCTGTGCAGCAGGGGCCAGGTTCTGGGATCAGAGGACAAAGGGCGGGTTGAGGAAAGGAACAGCCACAGACGCAGGACTCACACAAACTGTACGGTAGGGAACTCCCGTCCTGCTCAGCATTCCACAGCTGGCTGGACCTTAAGACCCTCAGCTCTCCGTCTCTGCCTCCTCAAGATGGGAACAGACTCCATCTGTGCTTTGGGTGCTGCTTGAAGCCACGTAGGGTGAAAGGAGGTAGAGCGATGCCTTCTCTCTCCCCATTTTCTCAAAATGTATTTTGCAGCTGGTGTTAGGGGGCCTGGGTCCCCTTAGCTGATGGAAAAGGCTAGAAGCCTGCTTGCCTGAAAAATTAGGCATAAAGGGCAGATTTCCCAAACATTAAGAGCAGAGAAAGAACCCAGCTGTTAGGTCTCAAAAGCTGGGAGGGACTCAGAGAAGTGAGGAAGGAGACCCTTGGGGGAGTGGGGTGGGGGGCAGGAGGGGTGTCCCCACTCTTGCTTGAGGTCAGAAAGGGTTCTCTGGGCAATGTGCCTGGCCCTCCCACACCTTCCTCCTTTCTCAGAAGAGCCAGGATGGAGAGGGGGCGGGAGCTGGCTGGGGCGGAGTGGAGGCCCTACTTAAGGAGCTCCCTGAGAGCATCACTGCAGATCCAGCCCCAGGAGCCAGAGAGGAGGTTCATGGGTAAGTGACACCCCCTTTCTCTCAACTCAAGCAGGGTGAGGGTAGGGTGGCTCCTGTGCCTGCTGGCTTGCCTTTCCCTCTCCAGGGGTATGCTTCAGCTCTGCTTTGTGAGTGGGAATGGTACCCAGCCCTCCCTTTAACTCTTTAGAAGGGGAAAGTGTGTTTCAGGGAAATCATCCTCTACCACTTTCCTATCTTTTGAGTATTTCATATGAAGAGATTTTTCAGGGACCGGGGACTCCTGGGCCCTTATCTTGGGGATCCCCTCTGGCTCAGGAAGCCCCTTAGTCTTTAGCAAGATGCCCTTCTCAGTGTACACGTTCTCCCAACCTCTTGCTTCTCCAGCTCCACATCTGGTCCCACTAGGAGCACAGCTGGGTATGAGATGATGGGACTGACTCAGCGGTACCCACAGAATTCTCGCCACAGCCTTTAGTCCCCCCTCTCACATCCTACACCAATTCCTTTCAAAATTTAAAGAACCATTGTCCCTTTCCCTAGCAATAGGGCCCTATTTTCAGCTCCAAGCTAGACCCTCCGTAGGATAGGAGGAATCTTGAGATCCACGTTCCTTCTCTGGCGCACCCTGGGAATGGGGGAAGGTTCACTGAAGAGAGCATGGGAGGGCAGCAGCAGGGCTGACAGGACTTTGGCCACCTGGCTCTGAGAACTGAATTCCATAGGCCGTGAGCTCTAGCAAATGCCCTAGGGACTCAGTTCTGGTGCCCGGCTGCACTGCGCCACCGACACTCAGGCCCACAGCGTTCCAACCAGGCGCTCCTCTTCAGCTTGGGCTGCTCTTCTGCTCAGCCTTGAATGTTCCCCCCAAACTGCTTACCTTGCCATTAAAGTTTTTAAAAACATTTTTTAATCCTTACCAGAGGACATTTATTTTTCATTGCTTTTGAGAGAGAGAGGAAGGGAGAAAGAAACTTCTATGCAAGAGAGAAGCATCAGTTGGTTGCATTGCCATACGCGTCCAGACCAGGGATTGAAAGCTTGTGCATTGGGGCCCGGGGACAAACACACAACCTAGGTATGTGCCCTGACCAGGGATCAAACCCACAACCTTCTGGTTACAGGACTACGCTCTAACCAACTGAGCCACACTGGCCAGCCATTAAAGTTTTTCATAGTATGGGCTCCATTTAGCTTTGAAGCCTAATCTTCCAATGAAACCTGCTTCCTGCTTCTGCTGCCATGCTTTTATTCATACTGGTCCCTCCTCAGTGCTTCTTGGGACACCTCCTTCCCATCACTATCTGTTGGAATCCTATACATCCTTCAAAGCCTCTGTCAGATGCCCCTTTCAAGAAGCTTCTCTCTATTCCACAGTGGTGTGTATGGTCTCCTGGAAGCCCCCCACATGCCCCTCCATCACAGCTTGATTCATGAGCAGCCCCTCAGCATCTAGTCCAGTGTTCTGCATATAGTAGCTGTTTAATAAATGTTCCTTAAATTTTGCTGAGTGTATCTCATGTATGAAGAAGAGGCAGTTTAGCCTATAGGTTAAGACTACAGTCAGATTTCCCAGATGCATTCTCCGTATGTGACCTTGGGTTAGTTGTTAATCTCTGTAGGCCTCATTTTCCTCAGCTGTAAATGGGAATAACAATTATATCCACATCAAGATTTTGTGAAGATTAAGTTGAATTAATAGTTTCTAAACAGGGCTTTAGCATAGTACCAGCACATAGTAATCTCTGAGGTTGTTACAGTTCTTTTTTTTTTTAAGACTTTACTTATTTATTTTTAGAGAGGGGAAGGGAGGGAGAAAGAGAGAGAGAAACATCAATGTGTGGTTGCCTCTCACATGGTCTGCAGCCCAGGCACATGCCCTGACTGGGAATCAAACCGGAGACCCTTTGGTTTGCAGGCCAGCTTAATATATATCCTTTTGACCTAGAGATTCAATTTACTTATTATTACATTTTTATTTTTAATTGGAAATGATTTCAAACTTACAGAAAAGTTGCCAGAATAGCACAAAGAACTCTCGCTTATCCTCCTGCCATGTTCACCAGCCGTGAACCTTTCGCTTGTTTCTTTCTCTAATATTTACTCCTTGTTTCAAGTCTTGTTGTTATTTGTCCCAATAACGTCCTTTATACAATTTTTGCTTTGGTCTGAGATCCCAAATGGGAGCGTGCGTTGCATTGTTTTCGTGTCTCTTTAGTCTTCTTTGACCTGGAACAGTCTCCCTGCCTTCCCTTTTCTCTTATGACATTTTTGAACAATAAAAACCAGTGGGGTCGAGTCTCAGTTTAGGTTTCCCCAATGTTTCCCCATGACTACGCATTACTGCTGAACTGACGCGGTGTTTTCCAGGTTAAGTATCAGAAATCACATGATGTCGATGTGTCTCGTAAAGAAAAAAATTTCAAGACACTTGTTAAAGATGGTAAGAAAGACTTAGTTCAAAGAGTATTGCAACAGGGGTCAGAGCGTCATTGACCCGTTTTCCCTACTATGTTACTAGGTTACTATTTACTCTGTACTTAGTTAAGTGCATTGTCGGAACATACTTTGAAACTATTTAAGTGTCTTGTTTCCCATCAAACTTTCACCCATTAGTTTCCGTATCCATGAATGATTCTCATCTGAATCAATTACCGTGATGGTTGGGAATGGTGGTTTTCTAATTTAGAGAGGGGAGAAGGGAGGGAGAAAGAGAGGGAGAGAAACAACAATGTGTGGTTGCCTCTCGAGCGTCCCCTACTGGGGGCCCGACCTGGCTTGCAACCCAGACGTGGGCCCTGACTGGGAATAGAACAGGTGACCCTTTTGTCACAGGCTGGCAATCAATCCACTGATACACACCAGCCGGGGCGGTGATTTTCTAATTTAGGTATTCCTTCTAGTGAAAGGAACAGTTTTCCTTTCATATTCATTCGTTTAGATAATATTAGTATAGACTTATGTATCCTTATTTTATTCAGGTTATAATCTTTTCTTGTGATTATATGCTTTGATGCTTAAATTGTGCCAGAATTGGCTAGTGGAAGTCCTTCAAACTGGCTCCTTTGTTCTTTTGACATTTTTGGGTAGTCCTTTATTTTCTGGCACAAGTTGTTCCAGGCCCATCTTCTGCCTTCCCTGACATAGCCTTGGACAGAGCCATTGTCCAGGGGCTCCTTTTAGTGGAGAATGGAATTTGGACCGGAGGTCTGGGAGCTGGCTGTGCTGGTTGCTACTAGGGTGTCATTGTTCAGTGATTCAGTTCCTTTTCCTTTTTTTTTTTTAAAGATTTTATTTATTTATTTTTAGAGAGACAGGAAGGAAAGGAGAAACATCAGTGTGTGGTTGCCTTTCTCATGCCCCTTACTGGGGACCTGACTTGCAACCCAGGCCTGTGCCCTGACTGGGAATCTGACTGGTGACACTTTAGTTCACAGCCTGTGCTCAATCCACTGAGCTACACTAGCCAGGGCCAATGATTCAGTTTCTAATTCTGACTTGATATTCTATGCTACAATTTAACACTTGTGTTTGTGAACAAAGCTGCATATTCAAGGATATTTGTCTTCTTATCACCCTCATTCCTTCCAAATATGACCAGGCCGCCATCTTACTTTGCCTGTGTTACTTCAGAAGCCTCCTAACTGGTCTCCCTCTTTCCACAATGGCCCCTCCACAGTCTCTTTTCATACATATGCAGAGTGATTTTTTAAAAAGTCTGATCACTGTTTCTCCTGCTCACAACCCTCTGGCCCCAACCCCCTCCCCCAAATAAAGTCCAAAATTCTCAACATGGCTTCAGAGTGCCAAAGGATCTAGTCTCATCTCTAACTTCATTGACTACCACTTTTTCACTCGCTCACAGGAAAGAACACTCCAGCCAGAGAGTTGTTGCACCTGCGTTTCTCCCCAGGTATTCAAATGGCTCGTAAAGGTCTTTGTCTCCACTCAAGAGTCACATCTTTAGAGAAGCCTTCCTTAACTGTGAAAACAGCAACCCATCGCTCATTGCTGACAGCACATCATGTATTCACCCACTGGCTTGTTGCTCCACGTTGCACCTCTCAAAGGAAGCTCCGTGAGCGCAAGGACTCATTTGGTCTTCTCCTGCAGCCCCAGTGTCTCGAATTCTGCCTGGCATATCACAGGCTCTCGAATGCCTGTTGAGAATGAAGATAACTTTCATTGCACCCACCACACCCTCTGTCTGACTCCCCCCTCATCCTTCTGTTTGCATGGCTAGCTTCTTCATATTCTGTGGATCTCAGCCTAAATGTCACCTCCTCAGAGAAGCCTTCCATAATTATCATATTCCAAGTTCCACTGCCCCACTTCATTTTCAATTTCAGCCTCTGTTCCCCCTGTACTATTTACAGCAACTTCCCTCTATCCATTTGTCTGTTGCCCCATGCCTGTCTCTCCCCACTAAATGCAAGTTCCATTAAGGGCAGAGACTGTCTCATTCACTATTGTATCCCCAGGCCCTACAACAACTTGCTGGCAAATAATAAGCTCTCAAGAAACTTGGTGGCTGGACTTTCAAAGGCTAAAAGCTGGAAGGAATCCAAATGTTATAGAATATTGGGTGGGTATGAAAGAACGAAGTAGCTCGATGCGCATGGGCATGGAATGATGTCCAAGGTGTACTTAATGTCAAATGCAGGTGGCAAAAGCAGTGAGATTCCTCTCCTGTAATTAACACCATGTGTTCAGAAAAAAAAAAAAAATAGATTGGACCTCAGTGATCATTTGGGGGTGAGGAATTAGAAAAGATTTTAACTTCCTGTATTCTATGTTTCTGTATTGCAACCTTTTTTTTTTTTTAAATCACTTGTATTGGAGCACTTACTACATGCCAGGCATTGTGGTAAAATGTTTACCACATTTTACATGCAGGATTTCATGGCATCTTTTTGGCACCTTACGAGAGGTACTAATATCATCATCTCCATTTGCAATGAGGAAGTTAGTTCAGGGACATTAAGTAATTCGCCGAAGGACACACAACATGCCCGTCACACTACACCACCCCCTGTGTTTTTATAATTAAAAAAAAAATGGAAAGGAAAATAAGATGAAACTAGGGGTAGCAATTTAGGATCCAGGCTTTACACAAAAGATGTTAAGCAAATTTGGCCCTGAGCTCCCTAGAAACCAGGGCAAAGAGAAAATATGATGAGTTGTGAGATCCTTGGTGCTTCAGAGATAGAAGAAAACCACAGGAGAAACACCTTTCCCAAGTACTGAGGTTTGAGACACTTTTCCATGAGGCTCCTGAACACAGCAGTGTTCAATCAAGCGTTCTACAGCTTCGGCGACATAGCTGCATACCCTGGTAGCTGTTGGCTGGTTACAAATGAAAGTTCAGTAAAAGCAATTCCACAAGGGGCCAAATTTATACAGTCTGAGGTGGGCTGGCTAGACCCGTAAGTTAAAATTAGATGTGTGCCCTAACCCTCCAGCAAACGTCCACAATGTTACAAATTCAACTTATTGAAGACTATTAGCAGGAATCAAGAGACAAGAAGTGACATCTTAAATTTCAGCCCTAGTGAATTTTCCAAGTAGGCTGGTTGGTTTGATGCTTCTTTTACAAAGAAACTGACTCATAGCCTAGTTACATGACTCGACTATGTCTGCGTCAGCTCCCTGTCTGTCTTAGACATCCCTTCACCAGCCACGCCTGCCATCTACGCTTCAGCGAGAGCTTAATGCCCTCAGAATCTCTGTGGGTGGATCCACTCTCATCCCTCCCAACTCCTTGCGCCCCGGTCAGGGAAGTAAGTCTCACATTGCACGGATGAGGAAACACCGCACCCCCAAACATAAGAATGATCTCGCGATATTCATCTGACTTCATTCACTTGCTTTTTATTACAAGCTGGGGATAGGTGGTCCCTCAGCTTGGGGAGTTCGGGAGGTTCGCTGGAGGGAGAAGAGAGAGGGAAAGTGGGGGCTTCTCAGTGGAAGAAGATGGGAAGGAGGAAGGAGAGAGGGTGCAGGGTCTAGGCCCTTCTTCCACCTATACCGAGGCTTCCCAAGCCGAAGTAGAATAAAGGAACAACAGGACAGCCACCCAGAGATGTCCTTGATCCCTTCTCCCCCCATCCCACGATAACACGAAAGAAATCAAGGAAGTTCGGGAGGCGGGCAGTCTTGGTAAAAAAAAAAAAAAAAAAAAAGCAAAAGGACAGAGGACAGGGGCACGCAGCCCCGCCGCGACGCCGAGGGTCTCCCTCCTCGCCGCGGGGGAGAGCCGCGCGCGCTCAGCCCAGGCCTTTCCTCTTCTTCCGGCCGCCGCGCTCCGCCGCCTCTCCGGCCGGGCCGCGGTCCTGGCCGCCGCCGCCGCCGCCGCCGCCGGCGGGCGGGCGCTGCAGGCGCCTCTGCACGCGGTACTGCGGCTCGCCGACGCGCGGCACCGCCTGCAGCAGGAACTTGCCGCCGCGGACCGTGACGCGCACGTCGGTGCGCGGGTACGTGCCGTACACGCGCCGCAGCTCCCGGCGCACGAAGCCCGGCAGCTCCAGGCGCGGGCCCCGCGCGCGCTCCACGCGTCCCCAGCGCAGCTCCGCCTGCAGGCTAGCGCCCTCCGGCCACTGCGCCCCGCTCTCCGCAGCTGCGGTCCCTGCCGCCGCCGGCCCCTGAAACGACGGCCCGGAGTAGCCGAGCGCTGGGAAGGGCGGGCGCAGAGTCGCGGCATAGGGTTGCGGGAAGGCCCACCAGGGTGGCGCGGCCCCCAGGGTGGCGCCCAGGCCGTGGAAACAGTGGTATTCCCGCGGGGCCGTCCAGTCGCCGGCGCTCAGGGCTGGGGGCCAGCTGCAGAAGTTGTGGGCCTCCACGGGGGGCAGCAGCAGGGGGCCGGACAGGTAAGTGTAGGTGAGGGGCTGCAGTGGAGGCCAGACGCCTTCCCCGGGCGCCAGGCAGCTGTATGAGTACATGGCCAGAAGCTCAGGCAGCAGACGTTTTTACCGGGGCCTGGTCCTGGTCCTGACCTGTAATCGGGGGTGTGTGTGTGTGGATACACTTCGTTCTTATTAACTCCACCCGTCCCTGGGCCTGCTAATCCAGAGCTCTGGTTCCTAGCATGAGGCCGAGCTAGCCTCCTGGCTTTTGAGAACCCATCCTAAAGTGATCAGCTCCCCTCTGTCCCAGGATTGAGCCTGAACACTAATCTCCCAGCACACAATAAGGACCCAACACCTTTTCAAGCCCTCAGCCCTGAAATTCTCTTCCACTCACTCATCTCCTTAAGATGGAGGTAGTTGGTCCTCAGCATTTAGGGGGGCCAAAGAGGTCCAGAGCGGGGCTCCTCTCCACCACTTTTTAGTTGAGCTGCTCACCTCCATGCTCTGCCTCAGCCACACCTCCCCGTTTCCAGGCAAAGGAAAACACCTTGAGCTGGCCAGGAGCCAGCCAGCCTGTGTCTACACTGGATGAGCCCGCTGGTTGAACCCGCAGTAACCTAGATGCTCAGCCCTGTGCTCAGCGATGTCCTCACCACAACTTGCTGAGACCCTCAGTCAGTCATGGTAAGAGTAAAATTCAGCCCCATGTCTGTCTGAAGACGTTAGCCTTATTACCAGTCCATGCTAAGGCTTCTTTGAGGCTATCATCTTACAGTCCTCATGCTCTAGAATGTTGCATAAGAACTTCTGGTTCTTAATAAACATGTGCAGTACATGGTGATATTCTCATTTATTTATTTTTAGTTTTTTTTAAAGATTTTATTTATTTATTTTTAGAGAGCAGGGAAGGGAGGGAGAGAGAGAAACATTGATGTGTAAGAGATACATCAATCGGTTGCCTCTTGCACGCCCCCAACTGGGGACCTGACCCACAGCCCAGGCGTGTGCCCTGACTGGGAATCGAACCGGTGATCTTTCAGTTCGCAGGCCAGCGGGCACTCAATCCACTGAGTCAGACCAAGCAGGGCCCCGTTCAGGGTTTGTTTTGTTTTGTTTGTTTGTTTGTTTTTGAGATATTGACATACACTGCTGTGTATGTTTAAGGGATAGAGCATAATGATTTGACTCACATATATGATGAAATTATTACCACAATAAGTTTAGTTAATATCCATCATCTCATTTAGATACCAAAAAAAAAAAAAAGTTATCTTTTGCGATGAGAACTTAGGATCTGCTCTCTTAACAACTTCCGAGTCTACCACACTGCAGCGTTAACTACAGCCGCCACGTTGTCCGCTACACCCCTAGTACTGATTTATTTATAACCAGAAGTTCGCACCTTTCGGACCTTTTGACCACCTCCACCCGACCCCCCCTCACCACTTCCTGGTTAAGTACCTTTCTTGCTTAGTCTAGTTTGGGTGGAGTCTTTTTTCCTTTTACACATAGGCCGTTGTGTTTACTTCGTATAATTTAATTAGAGAAGACGTTGAAATGGGCATTTTATTATTCCAAAGCGCCATCACCTTAGTCTTTAGACTAATAAAATTAGTCTTAAGACTTTAGACTTTAGAAAATTCAATATTTGGGTCGTTGTACTATGGAGTGGAGTCCTCTGTGGCTAGCGTCAACAACACGGGCTGAGTGTTCCCCTCCCCCAGCGTTTTGTTATGTAAGCTTTTCAAATACAGCAACCTGAGTAGTTTTTGCTGGCGAATCCCAGGACCCCCAGGATCAGAGGTTCTCATCCACAAAGGTCCACAAAGCAGGGATACATCGTCGAGAGAGAAGTGGGAAGCCAGTCTTGGAGGAAACCGGCTTCCAGTCAGGACAATTGACAAAATAGGCACAAGGGAAGGAAAATAGAGATGGGAGCAGATTCACCTGGACTTGACCTTCAATAACTGCCTGGCTGGAGAGGGTAGAATAGAGGCAGATAAGCAAGTTTTGGGCTTGGTTGCCTAGGCTGGTAGTCAAGAAAATCCTGGAGGTTTAAAAAGCAAAACTCTAGTCAGCAACTGGAAGTTGAGGACTGGTGAGCTCAGCTGGGACATTTGGGGAGCTGTCCAGCAGCAGTTTTATGTTCAGGCTGGAGATAGGGGGTGGGTAGTCGTGAAGGAAGAGGGAGTAGGGACCTGCATCACATAGTGCCATGGCTGCTAATTTATTGGGTTCCACTTATGCCTTTTGAGGGCAGGAATCTTGTTTGTGAAGTCCACTTTACTGCCTGTAGCCGATGGCCGGACAAGCCTGAGTGAACAGATGAAAAGAGTATCTTAAACTTGGAGGACCCTTCCTCTACCTTTAGAAAGCCCTGGAGAAAGTGAAGGGGACTGAGGAGAAGTTGTTAGGTAGGAGTAGAACATGGTGGAACCTAGATCAGAGAGGTCAGGAGCCAAGGAAGGAGAGTGTTCATGTATCTACCTGACCCAGGGTCCAGGGACTCTGAAACCACTTAAGAAGTTAGGCAGGCAATATGACCTTCAGTCACACCCCATGTCTCCTCCCAGTTAGCTCTGTGCCTGGCAACCAGGAAGGGAAGTCAGACGCAATCACAAGGTCCAGCCCTTGTGACAACACAAAAGGACACTTGGTTATATTGTCTGTAAAACCAGAGGGCTGAGGAGCCTCGGAGTGTAACCATGGGGCATTACGTGCAACAGAGGCCAAGGTCTTTCCTGTGGTTTCACATGTAGTTCTGGCCCTTTGGCAGCTCTCCCTATTCCCCTGTTCCTCAACTAGACACACAGGGAGGGCTAATTAAAGACTCAGGGTTTGCTCTGAAATGCAGGCACGTGCTGGCCAGAGAGCAAGGCAGGAGCACTCCCTTAGTCAATTTACGAAGGCCCGTGCCAGGCTCCATGCTGAATGCTGGGCTTCTTGCCCTCTACTCTCACAGCCAAGAATGCATAGATGGATAGATGGGGGTAGGGGTAGGGTTGGGGAGAAACGGTCGCCTTCCTTCTAGTCATGAGGGCTCTCTGGAGCAGGAGGGGTTGCTGAAATGGCTTGGAGTCTAGAAGAATGATTGTGTGGGGGGGAGCTTAGGGGAGACATAGGAGGTAAGAAGAGAGTCTGAAGGAGCAGGAATGGGGAGAAGGGAAAGAAGATAGACTGGTGGGAGATGAATGCTGAGGGCAAGGTTCAGCAGATCCCTGGGGACTCCCCAAGAACTGGTTGAGCATTCTCTAGCCCCCTGACACCAGGGCTCTTGTGTTGGACCACTGGCTGTGGATGGGCCCTTTACCAGGTTGTCAGGAAGGAGGAAGAGAATGATATTCCTGTTGACAACAAGCAACAAAGGCATAAGGACCAAAAATGTGCAAGACACTTATGCCCCTGTTTCTCATTTAGTGCCCCCCACATCCTCATTAGGCATAGCAGAAGCTCACAAAAGGAGCGTACCTTAACAAAGAAGTGGTGGAGCTAGGGGATGGAGTCCCAGGCCTGCCAAAGGCTATGCTCTTTGCCCTATCTCCCAGGGTTAGGAAGTAGCAGGTCTGGAGTGTGTGCTGTTTGATGGCCTGGAAATGTAACCAGGGTACAGGCCTGTTGGGAGAAGACATGGAACATCCTCACCAGATTGGACTGAGCAAAACAAAACTTGGAGGGCTTGCAGGGGTAAGAAGGGGAAAGATTTCTATTCTGGAAATCAGGAGAGCTGGATTCCAGCTTGTCCGGACCTCTTGCTTATAGTGTGAATGTTACTGAATCTCTTTGAGCTTCAGATTCATCTGAAAAATGTGTATTATAGCACCTACCTCCAAAGAACGATGTGAGGGCTGAACAGAGAATGCACATAAAGTTCTTGACGCAGTACAGGGCACATAGCGAGGGCTCGTTACTCCTGATATTTGGTTATGACTGTTATTAATGGGAGGAGGTTGGGCTGCATGCTGGCTCCCTTAGGGCCCGGCGCCTGTGCCCACAGCTGAAGCTGGGGCTGTCGGGTCTTGAGAGCCTCACAATCCAGCATCAGGGAGTCCCAGGTGTCATTGCCATTTCCTTATCTGCCTCAGCTGTGCATCCAGTCTCACGACAGGCTTGCAGAAAGGTGTTGAGCTCTCCTCATTCTCTGAATTAATGCTAAGGAAGGATGGGGAGAGGGGAGGGGACACTCAGAAAAGCTTTGTTGATTTAAACTTGCCAGCTGATTGTAAGTGAATCAGGAGGCTTTGGCTAGAAATAAATGATAAAGATTTATTTGAGGGTCTTGAGATTTACAAATGAGAAATACAACGAAGCAATACCCAGAGAGTTCTGAAGAATAAAGAAAAGCTGAGCGTTCTTACAGTAAAAGGTACATTCTTGAGAAGAATCAGCTCTGCACTCAGCCACTGGCTGGGTCCGAGATGGTAGTCGTCCAGATGTCAGGGTTTCTGGGCACTGAACATTCTTTCCTAAGATCTTCAGAGGGTTATCTACAAGTTCGCATTCGTATATTCAGCACTGATGCACAACGGGCAAGTTCAAACGTTTACGTTCCCAGGCTCGTTAAAGCAAGAAGAGTCATCTCCTCATCCTCAGCCCACTTTGATTTAGCAGTTTGACTACGTTGATACCATTTTGTTTACTGTTTCCTCAAACTGAAATGACATTAGGCTTTGAGGAGGAGATGAGCAGGGCAGGAGTCCAGGCAACTTGGCCCCTTCTTGCTAGCCTCCGCGTTCTTGCTCGGTCCCGAAGGGCAAGCGCCCACGACAAATATGGCGGCGGCAGCCTCGTGCGCGGGCACCTACCTGCCAGGCGGCGGTCCCGGAGCTCGGCCGAGCCAATCGCTGCGCGGGGGCGGAGGCAGAGGCTGGGGCAGCAGCCCTGGGTGCGCAGGAACACTGGCTCGCACCTGGTTCCGGGCAGCCGCGATTAGGCATCGGTTGCTACGATTGCGGTGAGGGGTTGAACGCGGCGAGGTTCAGGGGCAGGAGCGGGCCGGACTGGGGGCCAATCCGACCCAAAGGACAGACCGAGGGGGACGGGAATGCAGTCCATTCTGGAAGTCCCGGGGGGCTGTCTGCGGGGATGCCCGAGGTGATCAGCTTGTGGTCTGGGAGAGCCCATGGGGCAGGGTGGGAGAAGCTCAGGCTCCAGCGGTGAGGGTGGAGTCCCTGCACTGGGACTCCCTGGGGCTGGGGTCGGGGCAAGCTTCGGGTCCTCTTCCATTTCATTAATGTGAAGACCCTTAACTCGAGTGACGCAACAGAACCACTTGGGGAGGTTTGAGAGGACACAATACTGGGCTCCGTCCCTAGAAATTCCGATTTAATTGGTCAGGGTTGAGGCCTGGGCTTGGGGGCTATTGAGCAGGTGATTTTAACGTGCAGACTGGCTGGAGAATCGCCACGTGTTTCAGCGCCAGCTCCTGAGTAAAGAGCTCCTGGGTTGACCCCAAACTCCTCAGTGGCTTGGGTAGTCCTAGGGCGAAGTTGCTGACCCTCCAGTGCTGCTGTAGCAACGTGCGGGGGAGGGAGAGGGAGAAGGTACCTCCCTTGAGAAGGTGGAATTTCATTTCTAGCCGGAGGAGGAGGGCAGGCCCGCCAGTGTGGGTTCCCCCAAAGGCCCTGGCCGGTGGGACCTTGCTGTGGGGAGACTGGGCAGGAAGACAAGGCTCTGGGGTGTGAAGCAGGAAACACAGCAGGCAACTCTGAGGCCAGCTACTTGTTGAGAAAAGGGACACACCTACTATTTGTGCTTTCGTGTGATACCCCTGAGGAAAGGCTGAGAATGGGTTTGTTTCTTCTCCTCTTCATAGGTGTAGGAATAAACGCAGATGGCTGGTTAGCGGGAATTTAGATGACCCTAGGCTCCCGACTTCAGATTTTGCTTATTACTAGCTTTCCCCTGTGCACTAACTGCTTCTCACACAGCCTCTAGTTTTCAAGGGAATCAGAAGCAAACACCCACTTCCTCTGATACCCCTCACTCCAGGGGCCTGTCTGGCATCCTTGGTTTCCTCCACCAAATCTATCAGCCCCACTCACCCAACCAGGGAGAAGCTGCTGTTTGCAACCTTTCCTAGCTTTTTATCTCCCAGAAGCCTGATGGGGGAAGAGGGGAGAGTTTTACATCAGGCCAGGGGGTCTTTCCAAATAGGTCTGATTCTGTCACTTCATCACCACCCATCCCATTGTCTCACGATAGAATCCTGTGTGCGGTTCACCACACCCTACTGTCTAGTGTCTGTCTACCTTGCTGCTCTGAGCTCTCTTCCCGCATTGTTTCTGTGCTCCTTAGCACAGTGCTGGGCACATGGTAAAAGCTTAATAAACATTACTTTTGTCATTATCACTAGTCCTCTTTGTGCACCTGTTGCCTTGCCGTACCTGTTCCACTCAGTGAGGTACATCATGCTAATCTTGATGGACCCCCACGGTGGCCAAGCAGAAGGCAAAGCCGAGGGGCACCGTTGCATGTGGGCATGACACTCTTCCTATAGGTGCTGCTCTTACCTGGGGCTGGGCAGTGCTCATATTGGCCTTCTAGGGGCGAATCAATCCAACATGTATTAGTTGAGCACCTACTGTGGTGAAGGAGCCTGGTGGAGGCAGGGAGCAGAAATCAGAGGAGGGTCTGACCTGGCCTTGCCCTTAAGGAGCTTGGGGGTCCAAGGAGGATAACAGAGGCATTTGGATCCTGATGCAGGAGCCGAGGGATCTGAAAAAGAGAAAGAACACCTGACTAGGAGTCCTCAGGAAGGCTGGTGTCCCTGACCTCCACTGACCTGGGCCTTGAAGAAGCAGGATTTGATGAGATGGTCGGGGGAGGTGGGCATAGTGACGTGAGAAATGCTCAGACGTTTTAGTCAAAAACACCAGTTTTGAATCTTGGCTCCAGCACTTAATACTGTTGTGATTTGGGGCCAGTTACTTAACCTTCTGAGCCTTGGTTTCTTCATTTATAAAACGAGGATGGAGATAGTAACCAGAGTTGTCAGGATTCATGATAAAGATATAAAAGCCTGGAATATCCTGGACACCCCAGGAATGGTTTATAGTTACAGCTAGGGTAGCGAGGCAGAAGCGAGAGCATGAAGAAAGGTGTGGAGGTGGCATTTAAAAAAGGATCTGAGCCATGGCAGTCTGCGTCAGGCGGCGAGCAGCCTCGGTGCTGGGGGCTGGAAAGACAACTTCAACCCGGGGTTTGGCAGGAGGGACACTGACTGAAGCCCTTTAAAGATCATGAAACCAAACTCCAGAGACCTGAGAAAAAGTGATAATTGCTACTGTTTGGTGAGGGTCTTCTATGTGCCAGACACGATGCTGGGTGCTGTGTATACCTTTCGCATTTCAGCCCACAGCAACTTCAGTGGTTGGCTTTATCATTTTCACTTTATATTGGGTTGGCCAAAAAGTCCGTTTAGTTTTTTCTGTAAAATAAAAGAGACATTTTTCATTTTCACCAATAACTTTATTGATTTAGATATTTTGAGTATGTTGGCTATCTCCTGCTATTGGCTTCTAGTGGGTAGAGGCCAGGGGTGCTGCTAAACATCTTCCGATGCATAAGATATCCTCATAGCAAAGAATTATTTGGCCATAGTGTCAGTGGCACCAAGAAACTTCGCAAACCACTTTTGATACGTTTGATCTCTCACAGCACCTTCTCCACACACTGCACAAATCTTATTTTGCATTTCAGTTGTTTTTATCTTTTTTGAAATAATAAAGCATAACACACCGAAAATATTGTGTATTTTCTTCCATCTCCAATATTAAAATGGCTGCACAAAAACTTGCCAGTTTTGATAAGTGTTTTAAATGCATGCTGATACGACAGCTGTCATAATACAATCTAACAAAATTGTTTCAAATGAAATTAAAAACAGCTAAGCGCTACTGGAGCCATCGTGCAGAAAAAACTAAATGAACTTTTTGGCTAAGCCAGTAGATGAGCCTGAGCCCCAAGATGTTCCCCTGCTGCTACCATGATCTGTTATAAGTGAGCTAAAAAAAAAAAAAAAAAAAAAAGCCAGTTTCTGAGCATCTTCCATGTGACCGGCGTAGTGCTCGGGCTTCTCGGACGTCAGTTCAGTCCTCCCGGCACTCCTACAAAGGCAGGCATTCTGACTCCCTTTTACAGGTGAGAAAACCAAGACTCAGACTGGTTCAGTGACTTGCCTGAGGTCACACTCCTAGCAGGAAGTGCATTTGACATTGAACCCAGACCCTTCCGGTGGCACAGCCATACCCCTTTCCACCTCACCCTCTCAGGTTTTCTTTTGTTGCCCCAGCGTGGGGGCCTGGAGCTCAGCCCCTTGCCTGCAGGGTTCACCTTCTCTAGCAACAAGGGTGTGTCACTAGACATCTGGGTGGGAAGGGGCAATTCACTCCCTCGAAAGAAGAAGGCTTTGGAGGTGAGGTAGGGAGTTCTGATGAACCCCACCCCATCCTTGTGTGGTGGAGAGGGAAGGCTTGAGAGTTTCCATAGTAATACTCTAAAGCACTCTCTGCACTTACCATGCTAAGTGCTTTAGAGTCTTTTCTCGTGGACTGCTGAGGATCATGGCCTCGGGAAGGATGGCCTTGTATTACAGATCCAGAAACAAACAGAGGGGTGAAGCCAACTGCTCCAGGGCGCACAGGTGCTAAGTGGTGGAGTCAGGACTTCGACACCTCCAGTGGGTCTTCTTTCTCAGCTATGTTACTTAGAAGGTGCCGAGGAAACTTGCAGGGTGACAGGTATGTTCATGATCTCAGACATGGTGATGGTGACACATGGTCACAGGTACATACATGTTATAACTGATCAGACCGTACCCTTTGAAGATGTGTAGATTTTTGTATGTCAATGGCACCTCAATAAAGCTGTGAAAAAAAAAGAGACATTTCCTAGCAACTGTTCCTTCAGGGGCTAAAGGTTGCAGGGAGAGGCTACCTGGCTGTCTTCCTGCTTTGGGGAAAGGCAGGATCACTGTGGCCTAGGAGAGCTTCTCATAGACTTAGTGGCTGGTTTCAGGTAGTTTCGCCTGCTTCTCCTCGCATTCCTCCACCACTAGGTATATCCTGGCGCCAGGCTAGCACGGCTTTGGGGGTGCATACAGATCTCTTGAGTGATTGTCACTCGGCTTCCAGCAAGTCTGAGAATGACCCCAGTGAGATTCCCTCCTGTTCTCCCATCAGAGTCTCTTTCTCACCAGTCAGTCCCTCCTTGAGCAGGAGTGGCTGAGCCCAGCCCATTCTCCTGGGGAGGGAGATGGAGGGAGGAGACACCACCCCTTCCTTCGAAATCCTGAGTGGGGGCACGGGTGAGAGTCTTCTGTGCAGGGGCAGAAGGCATTGGTCAGGGCCCAAGGAGTTGGAGAAGGTCTCCTGGGCATGGTGCTGGCTCCTGTAGGGTGGGTGAGACAGAGGTGGGGCGATGGGGCCCGTGCTGCTTGTGGTGGGAGGCTCCGGCAAGAACAAAGGCCTGGCCAGAGGAGAAGGTGGCTTGAAGATCCGGGGCAGGCCAGCCTGGACAGGCTGGGAGAGGCTGGACAGCAGAGCCCTTTGCAGTCTGGGTGCAGAGGGGAGGCCAGGTGGGTAACGGGGGGAAGGATAGGTCCGGTGGGGGCGACCCTGTTGGACCAGGCCTGGAGTCAGCTGGGAAACAGAAGTTTTGACTGTGTGTGTGAGAGTACGTGAGAGTGAGGGAGCGGGTGCACACGCACGTGTGAGTGCAAGAACATGCAGATGAGGCCAGTGGGCAGGCTTGGGTCACAAGCACTCACAGGGGATCGGCCCCTGAGGGTGGGTGTAAGTCTCTTAGGGCTGCCACAACAAATCACCCCAAACTGCGTGGCTTGAAACGACAAAAACTTACTCTCTCACGGTTCTGAGGTGTAAAAGTTCAAAATCCAGCTCCCTGTGGAATCTAGAGCAGGGGTGTGCAACCCGTGGCCCATGAGCCACGTGAGGCCCAGGGTGGCTATGAATGCAGCCCGACACAAAATTGTAAATTTACTGAAAACCTTTTTTTTTGCTCGTCAGTTTTTGTTAGTTTGTGTGTTTAATGTGTGGCCCACGTGGCCCGGAGATGAGTCCTTGCTTGTCTCTCCCAGCTCCCCCCCTCCCCCGTGGCCGTTCCCTGTCCGTGGCTCTCCTTGACTCCGGGCTGCATCGCTCCAGGTTCTGCCTTCGTCTTCACCTGGCATCTCCCCTTGTGTATGTCTGTCTCTGCACCCGAATTCCCATCTCCTCAAAAGGACCCCAGTCGTGGGACCCCACTCTGATTCAGTGTGGCCTCGTTTTAACTGGGTTACATCTACACAGACCCTGTTTCCAAATAAGGTCACACAAGTACCGGGGGTTAGGACTTAAACATATCTTTTTTGGGGGATGCGATTCAATTCACAACAGGGAGTTTGAGAGAAGGAAGCCCCCAGAGCTTCCTGCTGGGGGTCAGACAGGCACGCACGGGATTATTTTTCTGAAGTGAGAACAGCAGCTCAGAGCCTTAAAAAAAGACACAGACTTAATGCCTCTGTTTAAAGTGTGGTCATGGACCAGCAGCCTGGTGGCACCTGGGAGTCCGTTAGAAATGCAGAGTCTCAGGTTCCTACCCAGAACTACTGAGCCAAAACCTGCATTTGTACGAAGTCCTCAGGCGACTTGAAAGCACATTGCAGCCTGAGAAGTGGTGCTCTGTCAAAAATCCGGCTTTCACGTCCTTTCCCACCCGTGATGATCGGTATAGCCTGGGTGGAAACCAGACGCCTGTGCTGTCCTCTGTTCTCTCTTTTCACGTAACGTGTTCTTGAGTTTCTCTCCCATGTGTCAAGTTTACCTGTGTGCTTCCGATGTCTGGAGAGCGTTGGGCTTGCTCAGCCAGTCCCTTTGTTGTGTTCTTGGGCTGTGTCCAACTTTTATTTTTTCTTAATTAAGCTGTTCTTTTTTTAAAAAAGGTTTTATTTTTTGTTTTATTTACTTTATTTTATTTTTTAGAAAGAGGGGAAAGGAGGAAGAAAGAGGGAGAGAAACATTGATGTGCAAGAGATACATCAGTCCATTGCCTCTTGCACACCCCCAACTGGGGACCTGGCCCCCAACCCAGGCATGTGCCCTGACCGGGGGGAATTGAACTGGTGACCCTTTGGTTCGCAGGCCAGCACTCAATCCACTGAGCCACACCAGCCAGGGTGTGCCTGACTTTTTGCTGTTATAACTGTTACTGCCATGGACGTCTTTATACACATACATTCCTTTGGGATTAGTTCCTTGAGGCAGAATTTCTGGAATTGAAGTGCATGAGCAGTAGCATCTTCTTATTGTATTTTATCACTCTTCTCTATTTATGGAACTTGACACCACAGCAGGTTTCTCTCCATCGACCACACATTGGACCCAGATTTGGGAGGTCCAGTGGCAGGTAAGTCTTTGGAGCCAGACAGGCCAGAGTTCGAATCTGGCACATTTTTGCTGTGTGACATTGGGCAAATTACTTAACACATCTGAGCTTGGCATTGCTTTATAAGATTGTTATACACTTTGTAGGGATTTTATAAAGAAAACAATGACATCACTGACATCCATTTATTGAACACTTTCTGGGGGTTACCCCTTTAATCTTTAAGTTTCTCTGTTGAGTAGGCATGATCATCTCATTTGCCCTATTACAGAAGAGGAAACTGAGGCTTGGGTGAAGTAGCTTGGCAGTTACATTGTAGGTACATCGTGTGCCCAAGTCCAAGGTTGTAATGTAGGCCATTAAGGTCAGATAGCACAGATGAGAGAAGATAGTGAGCTCACAGCCGGAGCACGGTTGGACCGGGCTCAGCACTTGCTGGACGCCTGCCTTTGCTTCCCACGCCTTTATCAGTTTCCTTGAGTTACTCCCCGGTGTGGTAGCCAGCGGGCATTGTTTCAGCTGTATGTCATTAACGACCCCCCCAGCGCTGTTTTACGGGCAAACTTATTGGAAATAAGTTTTTAAATGACTCCTAGGTCTGGGGTTTGGAACAGAGCTGGCTCCGATCTTTGTAGCTAACTGGCTCCTTCTTCCCCAGGGACAAGGATGGCCAGGCTGCCCGTGGTCACGAGCACTTCTCTGCAACTAGGCTGAGGCTGGGCTGGCAGCCATGGGGCTGCGGGGGCCCCAGGCCTGGCTGTTGGGCTTGCCCACGGCTGTGGTCTATGGCTCCCTGGCCCTCTTCATCTCTGTTCTGCACAACGTGTTTCTGCTTTATTATGTGGACACCTTTGTCTCGGTGTACAAGATAAGCAAAGCTGCCTTCTGGGTCGGAGAGGTAGGTCCGTGCTCGGGTGGGAACCGGGCAGATGGCAGTGCTGAGTCCCACCCAGCCAGGAGCTTGGGGCAGGCCTGGCTGCCCACCGAGACCCAGCAAGAAAAGCTGGAGCTGGAGGCCTGGGTGACTCCTCCGTGGGGATCACACCAGTCCTGGCCACCGTCCTATGAGCCAGGGACTGTCCTGTGTATTCACATATATTAATTTATCGGCTGGGCCCTGCATGGGCGGGAGTTTGATGGGGGTAGTGGCCTTAGAGTGGGTTTTAGCAGAGGGACTGACCTGAGCAAAGATTTGCAGGCAGGAAAGCTGGTGTCATCTTTGAGGGGTGGTGAGCAGGCTGGGTATGGAAAGCCCTGGAGAGGAGGCTGCCTGGAGCCCACCTGCCCCATCTCCCCTCTGCCCGCAGACGGTGTTTCTCCTGTGGAACAGCCTGAACGACCCCCTCTTCGGCTGGCTGAGTGACCGCCAGTTCCTCGGCTCCCAGCCCCGGTGTGTGTCTTGGGGAAGGCTCTTAACTGGTCCTGTCCCACCCACCTCTTCCCCAGGGCTGGAGGAGCCACACCTGTGTTTGTGGGAGATGAAGAAAGGGGGGGCCATTTTTAGCTGCTGTCCAGGCTCCCTCCCTTCCCCTAAGTCAGGGTAGACTCTGTCTAGTTTGGAGAAGTGGCTGTGACTAAGTGCTGGCCTTGGCCACCTGGGAGAGAGGCCGACCCCTGCTCTGCTTGCCTGGCCCTCAGGACTGGGCACAGCATCACCAGCACTTGGCTGCTCTGGCAGCTTCCTTTCCATTCCCGGCTGCCCCCGCTTCAGCCCATCACTGCCCCCAACCCTGACAAAATGGGTATCACACCCCACTTTGGTCCTCGGCCCTGGCAGGCTGGCAAGGGGGCAGAGGAGAGAGTACCCACTGATGAGTTGTGTTTCCTAAATCGGAGGCTGAGGACTCGGAGCTCATTAGGACCACCCTGGGCTCTGTCCTTCTTCTGGGGTCTGGGCAGGGGGAACTGGGCCGAAGGCTGCAAGGGCATCTTCCAACAGCCCCCTCTCCCTGGCAGGTCGGGCACTGGGCTCTCCTCGAGGGCCGTGGTGCTTGCCCGGGTGCGGGCACTTGGCCGGCATGGGCCGCTGCTGGCGCTGTCGTTCCTGGCGTTCTGGGTGCCCTGGGCCCCCGCCGGCCTGCAGTTCTTGTTGTGCCTGTGCCTCTATGACGGCTTCCTGACGCTTGTGGACCTGCAGCACCATGCCTTGCTGGCCGACCTGGCCCTCTCCGCCCACGACCGCACCCACCTCAACTTCTACTGCTCCCTCTTCAGTGCGGCTGGCTCCCTCTCTGTCTTTGCCTCCTATGCCTTCTGGAACAAGGAGGACTTCTCTTCCTTCCGTGCCTTCTGCGTGGCACTGGCCGCTGGCTCTGGGCTAGGCTTTGTGGGGGCCACACGGCTGCTGAGGCGGCGGGTTGAGGCGGCTGGTAGGGAGCCAGGGTGTCCAGACCTGGCTGTGGATAGCGGGTGAGTGGTCAGCGCCATCCTCAGTCTGATTTCAGCGCCAGACCCCTGTCTGATGCATGGCTGCCCTGGGGTGGGGGTGGCTCTGGCCCAGCCCCAGGCCGTTCTTGACTCCCCTCTGCCCCATAGCCTGTGTGGAGAGGAGCTGCTTGCGGGTGGCGAGGAGGTGGGCAGCGTCACCTTGGGCCAGTACCTCCGGCAGCTGGCACGTCACCGGAACTTCCTGTGGTTCGTGGGCATGGACCTGGTGCAGGTATGGGAGTAGTCACCCCACCCAGGATGGCTAGGATATGGGAACACCTTTCTCAAAAACTGGGAAATCAGTTCTGGGCCTTGCGTGACGACTGCAGGGTGATTCGAAGGCAGGACACGGGTTGGGTAGTTAAAGCCCTGGATTCTCGCACCACCCGAGCTCCTTATTCCTTGTGTGGTCTTGGGCAAGTCTCAGCCTCTGGGGGCAGCTGTGTCCTGCAAAGTGAGGGTATGAAAAAGGGCTGTCTGTCTGGGAACTCCATGACCGTCTTTTTAAAACATCAAGTGCCACACCAAAAACACATGTAGTATATAAGCTAGCCAAATTTGGAAATAGTTTTTAGGTTATTAAGCTTGTTTTACTAAAGTGTTTCTAATTGCAAAGAAAAAGCTTTTAATTGGTGCTAATGACAATTTTATCACTGCTTCTAACTATTAGCAAAATTAGAGAAGCACCAGGAATTGGTGTTAGGTTTCGCTCTGGCGTGTGCCATGTCGAGGGGTGTGGGGGTTAAGGCTGCTCTTGCTCCCGGCCCCCCTCCCGCCCCAGCGGCCTCCTTGCTGCTGCTTGGTTCCAGGTCTTCCACTGCCACTTCAACAGCAACTTCTTCCCCCTCTTCCTGGAGCACCTGCTGTCCGATCACATCTCCCTCTCCACCGGCTCCTTCCTGTTGGGTGAGTGAGTGTCTTGGGCAGGCGGACGGACGGAGGCTTGCACCCCGAGCCTGTCGTCCAGCTGCAGGCATGGCCACCCGCCTAGCTGGGGCCTGGGTGGGGAAGGGCAGACGCTGCTTTCGGGGTGCAGCTCTGGCTCCCAGTTCTGTGTTCTTGAGGAAGGGGTGGAGGAAGGCTGCTATGGTGAGGGGGCACGCTGCTCTCATGGTGGTCCTCTTGGGGCTGGTGCCACCCAGAGGTGGTGGGGCGCAGCGTCTGGTTAACAGCAGAGACTGTTAGTCACTGTTGTGGGTGTAAGGCCTGAGTGTAAGTATTTATTACTTATTTATACATAAATAAATAAATAATTCATAAATAAATAAGTAATGAGTGTAAGTATTTATTACTTATTTATACATAAATAAATAAATAATTCATAAATAAATAAGTAATGAGTGTAAGTATTTATTACTTATTTATTTATTTATAGAGAGAGGGGAAGGGAGGGAGAGAAACATCAATGGGTTGCCTGCCGCACGCCCCCCACTGGGCTCCTGGCCCGCAGCCCAGGTATGTGCCCTGACTGGGAATCCAACTGCCAGACTCTCAGGCGGGTGCTCAACCCGCTGAGCCGCCCCAGCCAGGGTGAAGCCTTGACTGCTTATTCACTGTCCGGCCTTGGGTGCGTTTTACTTGATCTCTTTGGGTTTCCATTTCTCATTAAAATGTGGGGAAGATTGTGGAAGTTGCTGCGGTGCCCCTGACAAGGCCACCCCCCTTCTCCTTAGGCATCTCCTACGTCGCCCCCCATCTCAACAACCTCTACTTCCTGCCCCTGTGCCGGCGCTGGGGCGTCCACGCTGTGGTGCGCGGGCTCTTCCTGCTTAAGCTGGGCCTGAGCCTGCTCATGCTCCTGGCTGGCCCCGACCGCCCTGGCCTGCTCTGCCTCTTCATCGCCAGGTACGCTCTGCCCTCCTGCACCCCCGCACCTCTGTCCCTCCCTTCACTCTGCCTGCTTTCTCTCTCTGCTGGCAGCAACCGTGTCTTCACTGAGGGCACCTGTAAGCTGCTGACCTTGGTGGTCACTGACCTGGTGGATGAGGACCTGGTGCTGAACCACCGCAAGCAGGCGGCCTCGGCACTCCTCTTTGGCATGGTGGCCCTGGTGACCAAGCCAGGCCAAACCTTCGCCCCGCTGCTGGGCACCTGGCTGCTGTGCTTCTACACAGGTGAGGGCCAGGGGCTGGTGAGGGGCTCTTGAGGCTCCAGGGGGCACAGCTAAGGTGGCGCACTGACTGACAAGGCTCTCGGTCCACGAGGGGGAGAAGGGCAACTGGCTGACACCGGCTGGTGCTGGGCCACCCTGGGCTGCCACGCCTCCTCTGCCTCTCCCCACAGAAGAAGGAAAACTGGGTCTCTGATTCTTCTGTCCTTTCAGTAGTTCATTCATGGGTTCAGCGAATGGGTGTGGAATACTGTCTCTGCCAGGTGCTGTGCTGGGTGCAAGGGAGTTAACAGCCAGACATACGCAGTCTTCGCCGTCATGAGGCTTATATTCTCGTTGGGGGGAGGGGGCTGTGGTGACATACAGCCAAACGAGAAAATAGTGGTAGTGACAGCGCAGAGGTAAAGACACAGCCGGTCTTCGAGAGATGTGGTTTTGCTCGGGATTGTTTCGTTACAACATTGACAAGACACTCTGGGAACTTAACTCTTGCTTACATCAATTAGCCTATGGTAAAATTGTTTTGTTGCACATTGTTTCACTTAACATCACAGAACCTGTTGCCGGCGTTGAGTGAGGACTTACTGTAGTGTGACTGAAAAGCTACTTAGTGTGGTCTGGCAAGGTCTCTCTGAGGAAGTGACCCCCAGGATGTAGACTGAACGGGGAGGGTTTGGTCTATAAGATGCCGGTGAATCCCAGACAGAGGAGCGACAGGTGCCAAGGCCCAGGGTACCAGGAGCGCTTAGATGGAGCTGGATAAAGGCTCTAGAGAGCAGGGCATAGTTTGGGTTTTATTCTCAGTTCGTAGAGAAACTATTGGTGAGCTCTGCCTCCTGGGAGCACACCTGCGCCTTTCCCTTCCCTGTCTTCTTCCCCCACAGACTTGTACCTTCTAAATTCCAAGGGTCCCCGCAAGGCTTGCAGCCAGGGGAGCAACGGGCAGCAGCACATCGTCCCGGGCTTACCCCCTGAACCTGTCTCCAGGGCCCCCTTTTCTCTGCTTTCTCAGGGAGCCAGAGCAGCCCTGCCTAGGCTCTTTCCTGCTGCTTCTTCGGTCCTAGGCCTTACTTCCTTGTTTCACTGTCCCCAGCTTTCATAAGCATATTCTCAGAAAAAACCCAAAACCAAAAATACAAGAAACGATTGGAAGTGTTTTAAGCAGGGGATGACATGGTCTGACTTTTTTTTTTTTTTTTACTTTAATGATTTGCGAGAGGGCAAGAGAACATCGATTTGTTGTTCCACTTACTTATGCAATTATTGGCTGATTCTTTTTTTAAATTACATTTTATTGACTATGCTATTACAGTTGTCCTGATTTTTCCCCCTTTGCCCCTCTCCACCCAGCACCCCTCACACCCTCAGGCATTCCCCACACCATAGCTCATGTCCATGGGTCATGGGTATAAATTCTTTGGCTACTCCATTTCCTATGCTGGACTTTACATCCCCATGGCTATTCTGTAACTACCTAATTGTACTTCTTAATCCCCTCACCTCTTCACCCATTCTCCTACACCCTCTCTCCCATCTAGCAACCATCAAAATCCTCTATATCCATGATTCTATCTCTGTTCTTCTTGTTTCCTTAATTTGTTTTTTAGATTCATTTGTTGATAGATTTGTATTTTTGCCATTGTTCATTGTTTTGATCCTCTTCTTTTTCATAAATATGTCCCTTTAACATTTCTTTTTATCTTTTTTAAAAAAGATTCTATTTATTTTTAGAGAGAGGAAAAGGAAGGCAGAAGGATGGAAAGAAACTTCAATGTGCAAGAGAAACATCAGTGGGTCCCCTCTTGCACGCCCCCAGCTGGGAACCTGGCCTACAACCCAGGCATGTTCCCTGACTGGGAATTGAACCAGCACCCTTCAGTCCATAGGCTGGCACTCAATCCACTGAGCCACACCAGCTAGGGCAACATTTCATATAATCATGGTTTAATGATGATAAACTCCTTTAGTTTTTTCTTGTTTGGGAAGTTCTTGATCTCTCCTGCAATTCTAAATGAGAGCTTTGCTGGGTAGAGCAATCTTGGCTGTAGGCCCCTACTTTTCATGACTTTGAATATTTCTTACCAATCCCTCTGGCCTGCAGTTTCTCTTGAGAAATCAGCTGACAGTCTCATGGGTACTCCGCTATAGGTAACTAACTGATTTTCTCTTGCTGCTTTTAAGGTCCTCTCTATCTTTAACCTTTGGCATTTTAATTATGATGTGTCTTGGAGTGGGCCTCTTTGCATCCATCTTGTTTGGGACTCTCTGTGCTTCCTGGACTTGCATGTCTATTTCCTTCACCAAATTAGGGAAGTTTTCTTTCCTATTTTTTCAAAGAGATTTCCAGTTTCTTGCTTTTTCTCTTCTCCTTCTGGCACCCCTATGATGCAAATGTTGCAATGCTTGAAGTTGTCCCAGAGGCTATTTACACTATCCTCGTTTTTTTGTTTTTAATTCTTTTTTCTTCTTGTTGTTCTGATTGGTTGTTTTTTGCTTCCTTAAGTTCCAAATCACTGATTTGATCCTTGGCTTCATCCACTCTACTATTGTTTCCCTGTAAATTTTTCTTTATTTCAATTAGTGAATCCTTTGTTTCTGACTGGATCTTTTTTATGCTGCTGAGGTCCTCACTAAGTTCCTTGAGCATCCTTGTAATCAGTGTTTTGAATTCTGCATCTAACAGATTGCTTATCTCCATTTCATTTAGCTCTTTTTCTGGAGTTTTGGGCTGTTCTTTCATTTGTGCCATGTTTCTTTGCCTCCTCATTTTGGCAGCCTCCCTGTGTCTGTTTCTATGTATTAGGTAGAACTGCTTTGACTCTGTGTCTTGGTAGTGTGGCCTAATGTAGGGTCCAGGGGCACAGCCACCACTATCATCCAAATCAGGTACTCAAGGTGCACCCTTTGTGTGAGCTGAGTACACCCTTCTCTTGTAGTTGAGCCTTGGTTGCTGTTGGCAGATCAATGGGAGGGATTTACTCAGGCCAGTCAGCTGCAGTGACTGGCTGTGACCCCTGACCACCAATCCCCACCCTCTGTGGAGGATCAGCTGTGCAGGGGCAGAGTGGTGGTGCTCTGACATGTCTTTAGTTGTCCACTGGGTGCGCTGGCCCTGGAGTTTCTCGGGTGATTCAGGCCAAGTTCAGTCCCCACCTGTGTTTTTGCCCAGGGCCACCCTGCCTGAGCTATAAAGCAATCTGAGGTGGCTGCTACTTGTGCTAGCCTTGGAGATTCCCAGGTGAAGCCAAACTGTGAATCTAGGCTGGCTGCTGCTAGTGCTGGGCCTGAGGCTCACTGAGGCCAGCTGTTGCTTGTTTGAGAGGCAGCTTGGGTGGGCCTGTAAGTTGGGTGGGCCTGTAAGTTGGGTGGGCAGAGTCTCTTGGGATCTCCAAGGTGGGTCAAACTGTTAGCCAGGTTGATGGAGTCTCAGATATGGCACCAGCTTGCTCTGTAGGAGAAGGGTTTAGCAAAGGGACAATCGCCTCTGCTTGCCTTGATGCCAGACACTTCAGTTTCTTCCTTTCAAGCTGTCACCCCAGTGCTGGAGCTCAGAGGGATTGAGTCTGAGTAGGCGAGTCGGTGTGTGGGTTCTTTAAGAGGAACTGCTTGGGGTTCCAGCAGTTTCTTCCATTGACTCCATCACTGCTGGTTTTTGCAGCCAGAAGTTGTGGGGACTTCCTGGCGCTGGAACCCTGGGCTGGGGGCCTGGTGTGAGGCTGGGATCCCTCACTCCTGAGACACCCCTCCCAAATTTTTATCCATCACACGTTGGATGACAGGCCAGCCTGTTCCACGTCTGCGCCCCTCTTACCAGTCTGGATGGATGTGGTTTCTTTAATTCCGTAGTTGTCAGACTTCCATTCAAGTCGATTATTGATGGTTCTGAGTGATGGTTGTTTTGTGTTTTAGTTGTAATTTTGATATGGCTGTGCAAAGAGGCGGGCCATGTCTGCCTACACTGCCATATTGACCAAAAGTCCCCATTGGTTGATTCTTGTATGTACCCTGACCAGGGATCGAACCCACAACCTTGGCATATGGGGATGACACTCTAACCAACTGAGCTACCTGGCCAGGGCCTGATATATATTTCTAAGAGCTGGCTCTGGTTGCTACATGAAGAATGTATTGTAGGGAGGCAATGGGAGAGGTGATAGAGGCTTGGACCAGGGTGGTGCTGGGGGCTGGAAAGAAATATTTGAGTTTGGGATGTGTTTTGGAGTTGGTAGAAGTGAAGGATTGGCTGTTGGGAGTGTGGAAGTTAACCGAGGAATGCAGGAAGACTTTAAGGTCTTTGGCCCCAGCCATTGGGTGGATGGTGGTGCCATTAACCGAGAAGTGAAGAACGGGAGAAGCAAGGTTGGGGGAGGAATGAAGAGTTGTTTTGACTCCGTACATATGTCATTTGAGGTGTGGCACTGTGGACTTTGTGGGATCCCAGGGCTGACCCTGTTCCTTCTGCACACTCTCTTGTCCTAGGTCATGATCTCTTCCAGCAGCCCCCACTGATCCCTGTTGGGAGTGCCCAGCCCTGGCCAGAGCCCCCAGCCCCACCCCCAGCTCAGGCCCCAACGCTCCGCCAGGGCTGCTTCTACCTGCTGGTGCTGGTGCCCATCACCTGTGCTCTGCTGCAGCTGTTCACCTGGTCCAAGTTCACGTTGCATGGGAGACACCTGCACATGGTCAAAGCCCAGCGCCAGAACCTGTCACGAGCCCAGACCCTGGACATTAAGACAGTGTGAGAGGTGTAGCAAGGCCACCCTGAGGAGGACACTACCCATAGCTCTGGGCAGGAGCCACTTTTGCCAGCCCAGTGTCCTGCTCCCCTGCCTTCCTTGGTGCAGCCTGGAGGCCGGATGGCAGAATGGGCTCCCCTGGGTCTGAGCCAGGGGTGTCACTGGGTCTAAGATCCTGCTTGGCTGTCTGGCCCAGCTTGGGCAACAGCTGGGCCAAATTTACTCAGGGACCTGCTTCCCCCTATGGGGCAAGAGTAAGAAAAGGACCAAGAAGGGATAGGGATGCCCTGCGGTCACATGGGGCTGCCACAGGGCGGCCTGTCCCACTACCTGGCTGGGGCTGGCACTGCCTGCGGGCTCAGGAACCGCTTTCGATACCGCACAACTGCCCCCTTCATCCGGTCGTGGGAAGCTAACTGTAAGTCCCGCCAGCCCCTCCCTTCACCCTTCCAGTGGGTTCTCTGCTTCAGTGGAGCCTGAAGTAGCAAGCCCACACTGCTGCAGGGCTTCCCTACCCTGACGTGGCCCCTATAAAGAGATTCAGTTCATCACAATGAAAGTCATTCTGTTCCCACTCCTGAGGTCTGTGCTGTGTGTGGGAGTGGTGGGTTGTTGGGTTAGCAAATAAGATTCCTCACCTAACACGAAAAGCACTCGGAGGGCATTTTCCAAAGGTGAGTTGGGACACTGCCCACATCAGCTTCATGGCGGTTGCAGGGAGAACATGTGGACCAGTGACCGCACGGGCACTTGGGAGCAACAGGCCTTCAGGTAGTAGCCCCACAGCTGGCCATGGTGGTTAAGGAAGAGCGGCTGCTCTGAGGCCAGCGGTCCTCAACCTTGGAGACACCAGGGAGCTTTAAAAAAATGATGTCTAAGCCCTGTTCCCCGAGATCCTGCTCTCATGGGTCTGGGGTATGGCCTGGGCTTGCAGTTTCTGGAAAGCTCTGGTGATCTCACCTCTGCTCTGAGCTAGTTTCTTAGCCTTGGCATCCTGGGCCTCTGCTTAGATGCCAGGAGCACACCCTCCCCACCCCCCCTGCCCCCCGTCCCCCATTGTGACAACCAGATGTTTTCAGGCATTGGCAAATGTGTGTGGGTGGTAAAACTGACCTTGACAGAGAACCACTGCTCTGGGCCAATGATTTGTTGAGGGTTTGCATAGTGTTTAAGAATGTAGGCTCTAGGGCTAGCTGTTGAGTTCAAATCCTAGCTGATAAAGGGTAGAGCTTTGGGAATTATGTGACTTCTTCGTGGCTCTACTTCCTCATCTATAAAGTGGGTGATAAAAATACCCCATGTAGGGTCATTGGATCAAATGGGTTAACATTTGTAACATGCCTGGCAATTTCCCTCCAATTAGGGAGAACTGATTAATATGAGTATCTGAGCATTGGCTGCAGGAACTGCGTCTTAATAAGCTCTTGAGCTTCTTATACACATGGAAGTTTTGAGAGACTCTTGACTTCAGGGATGTCAAATGCTGCTGTTCCTCTCATTTGGGAGGATTCTGACCCAAGGACTTAGCAGTATGGGACTTGAGCTAAGGATGGCCAACTCTGGCTGATGCAACAGTGCCCTCTAGAGGATGGAGTAGGCCCAGTCACCACCTCAGACTCAGGGCCCCCAGCTCCCCCCTCTTCCCACCCAGCACTGACTACAGACAGAGGCCCAGCTGACCGTCTATTGGAAGGACTTTATTTAAGTATACTGGGCCCCACCAGGCAACGTGGTTTGTGCGAGGCTGTGCGAGGGACAGGTTTGGGCTAAAAGAAGGGAGGTGAGCTGGTTAAGCACACTGCAGTCCGCGGGTTGCCACATCTCTTTCACACACACCTGCCGCTGTGGCCCATACCTGGCAGGGCCTTTGGTCGCTGGACGGCATGGGGAGAATACTGCCTGAATTGGGGGTTGGGCAGGTCTTGGTGTCAGGTGAGGGTGCCGGTGAACATTTGCTAGCCCCAGCTTTGTACCATCTGGGCTTAAGGGCCTTTGGACCACTGCTAGGCCAGTCCAGTCCTGTCCAAGGTAGGCGCCTGGTCCCACTGGACTGGAGATGAGCCTGAGCCTACCAGCTCCTGGCACCTAGGTCTGGCCTCCTCCCTCCCTAACCAAATGAGCCCAAAGTCAAGAATGGCACAAAACCAGCCCAGAGGGGGCCTTCTCATCTCTACAGCCTAGCCCCTCAGGTCAGCTAGAGTGGGAAAAGACAACTTGGCTAATTTCGCCTCTCTCTCCAACCCCAAGGGGGCTAGATACCCAACACCGCTCCTTTGCTAGGGCCTCTGCCAAAGAGCAATTCTGCCTCCTGTTTCAGAAAACCCAAGCAGCAACTGGCCTGTTGATTCCAGGGCAGTGAGCAAGTGGAAGAGGGAGAAAGAAAGGCTGGCGGGAGTGTCTTCGTGTAGCTCAGACCTCGCATGGCCTCAGCCTATGGATGCTGTCGGTTCACCTGCAGCAAGGGGGCCCTGGAGGCTACTAAGCTTAGATGCTGTAAACATTAGTGTTAAGAGGGTGACTGGTGGGCAGGAGGCAGTGAGCTCCCGCCCTCCAGTCTCCATTCTGAACAAACACTTCAATAAATAAAATCGAAGATGGCATTTACCCAAGGATGGATGAAAAGCAAGTAGTGGGGCCTGGAGCCAACAGGCTCCTTAAACTCTCTAGAGACCCCCTGGATGGGGGCTTGGGGTTGGAACATTAACTCTCCCGCCAATTAGAAGTAGCATGACTCCTCCCCTCCTCAAATGCCCAGTGTGGCCCTGGCCCCAGGTAGAGTTAAGGGCATCCTGCCCTCTTCTGACCCTAGAGTCTCAGTAACAGCCCTTCCAGCTTCCCAGACCCAAACGGCGATCAAAACCGAACAGAACTCAACCCTGTTTCCAGTCCTCAGTCCGTGATCAAGAGGCATCAGGAACAGAATGATGACCAAGGGACGCAGCAGCTGCTGTGGACCTCAGGGCACCCTGGGGGTGGGGTGGGGTGGGGGTGGGGGCTTGCCCAGCCTGGGAAGGGCAGCAGCAAGGTGTTCCAGGGTTAGGTCTGCCTCCCTCTGTGTCCCTAAGGTAGTAAACATAGTCCCACACAGCCAGGCAAAGGCCCAGCAGACGAAGGAGTGGGGCCCTCTGCCAGCACTCTTCCCTGTCAGGGGCCAGTTAGTGGTCAACCCCAGGCCTCAGGCCGTCACCATCATGGGCAGTTCATCGTCCTTTTTGGGCCCTGGGATTCCGGGGCCACATGGCACTCGCATAGGTGCACATACTTGTACCCACGCACACACTCACACACACAGGCAGTTCCTCGCAAACACTCCAACTCAAGAAAGCGAGTTTTAAAGTGGAGTTAACTTCAGAGAAAGGTGAAGATGATGTCCCAGCATTAGAAGGTTTTCCTGTGGATGGATCGAGCACCGTCTTCCTCATACTCCTTCTTGGAGACCCACATCTTCTTAAAGGTGTCCAGGGAGGCGAGGATAGAGCCCCTGGAGTAGAGGGAACCAAAGGAACGACACTGTGAGAAAGAGAGTGCGGGTGTTTGCTTCCTGTTCTACTTATTCCCAGAAGAACCACTCACCCAATCCATGTGGAATACAGTCTCTCCTGAGGCGCCGATATCTGCAAGGCCAGGGGAAAGAGAGTCTGAGACATTCAGCCTCACTTTGCCTTCCAACCCCCCTCTTCGTGACCAATTCTCACCACCGAGGCACTGGATGCATTTCACACAACAAAGCTATGTCCCTTTCGGACCCTGGGGCCTCTCCAGGGGTACTGTGGCAAGCTGGACACCCATCCCAAGAAATAGGTTTCCAGCAGCCCTAAGTCCAATTCCCAGACAAGCTGGGGCTCCCAGGGGCAGGGTTTGGCTCTGTTGGGGGTCAGTGGGAAGCAGACTCCACAGCAGGAACCATACCCTTTCACTCGGAACCCCTCCTTTCTGAGGCAGGCTGGCCCCCTCTGCAGTCACTGAGATGCTGGACCATGTCACAGCAGAGTAGCAAAAGTCAGCCTCATACCAATGTCACAGTCTCCCTGAAAGACCACGCGTGGGGCCCTCAGCCCGGTACCCTGCCCCATCTGGGTATTACAGCTGTCCCCCTTTTGTGAAGACGGGCACTCCGGCAGACCTCGGAGTCAGTGTGGAATTGGGGGCCAACCAGCAGCGGAGCTGGCGGGGAGGCCACACCATGTGGTGCTTCAGACTCTCGGAGGCCCAGTCCCTCCCAGCCCAGCCTGTAAGGGGCTCCTACCCTGATCTTCACATCTTTCGGAGCCAGTTTCTTCACTTCACTCAGTAGCCTGTCACCGAAACCTGAATGAGCAGGAATGGAGAAGCTCAAGTCAGTCCTCTGGGCATCTCGGCCTAGCATGATCCAGAAGCTTCCTGGGGCAGGGCCCCGAGAGCAAAGACCAACCTTTGAACAGGGTGGAGCCTCCCGAGAGCACGATGTTAGAGAAAAGCGTGCGCCGCAGGTCCATGTCAGACTTCTGGATGGCAAACACCAGCACCTCATGGATGCCCTCACTCTCCTCGCCGATCAGGTCGGGCCTGAACAGGAGCTCAGGTGCCCGGAATCGGGAAGGACCAATCTGCAGGTGGAGGGCAAGCTTCAGAGACTAGGGCAGGGGCCAAGGTCCCTTTGGGAATGGGGACGGAAGAGGCCCCTCTTAGTAACCAGGTGGCTATGAAGGCCAGGCTTAGGGAAGACCCTGGATGTGAAGGGCTTCCAGCGACAAAGATAGGGTTCCTAGGGACAAACAGGGAACAAAAAGGAACCAACGGGGCTCTGGGGAAACTAGAGAGAGGAAGCTCCTGTGTTTAATCCTAGCCCTGGCATTTCCCAGCCAAGAGCCCTTTGGCATTAACACAGGGATTCATTCATTCCTGGAAATACCTTCCTATCAAAGGAGGTCCAGGGAGAGGCAACTCGGCCTATTCTGTGCTCAAGTGGTGAAGCACAGCACTAACCACCCCCTTCCTAACCCTGCCCTGGCCTAGGAAAGCGCCTTTGGTGCCTGTGCTCCTCCCACACGAGAAGCAAAGTCCAGGCCATGCCTTGCTGGCGGAGACAGTGCTGCTCAGCGGCTCCACCGCACGCGGCAGGGGCTGCAGGAACGCTGGGACATCAGACTCCAGCTCACCACGGGGGCTCTGTTTGGGCCCAGGGCTTTCGGGAGCCAGAGGGCACTGATGGGAGAGGTCTGGCCGCCTACCTCAATGGTGCTGCCGTCGGGCAGGTAGTACTGAGCCTTCTCCGTCTCCAGCGTCTCATCCTTCTGGGGGTTTATGGATAGGTAGCAGGCTCTCTGCGGAACCAAGCGAGAGTCAGGCAGGCAGGAACCCTGGCACCCACCGGTCAGAGTCCCTGGGGACTGAGGTGCTGCTGCGGAAACCTGCCCGTGGTGGGCATGGCCCTAAAGGTCGTTAGAGCTGCTGCCCTAGAGCAGAGGCGGGGGGATTTCCGTCAGGGTGCACTGGGTGGCATGTCAGGGTGTGAGTCCCGCCTGTCACGCCTGTCCCACCTTCCTGGCGGGCGAGTGTGGAAACATGGCTCTCTGGACCTGGGTCTGAGACCACAGCCTCATTTCAACCCAGACCCAGGCCTCCTACGGCTCTGGGCCCCACCACCCAGCTCAGAGGTTAGCCTACAGCCGCAGGTGCAAGGAGGCTTCAGTTTACTCAAAGAAAGAAGGTATTCTGAACTCAAAGGTGAGAAAGAACACAGCTAATTGGTACAAGAGGTATGGCAAACAGAATGATCACCATCACCCAACTTAGAAATAGAAGCAGCAGTTCCCTGGCCCCTGCAGGATGGTAGCTCTTTGGGAAGGTGAGTCTGCTGGGGGGTGTGGGGGGAGAGCTGGAGACCTCGCAGCTGTCAGGAGGCCTGGCTGGGGGGAGCAGAGCCTCACCCTGGTCCCCAGGACAGAGCTTCACCTCTTCCCCCTCCACCCTGGAGGTCCTGGATGCTCTGTTCCCACTCCTTATCTCACCCCTGGGCCCGGGGGCAGCACTCACTTCTTTTATGGCCTTGACAATCTCGAACTCCGAGGATGAGTGGAAGTCATAGCCCTCCTTACGCAGGTAGAGGCGAAGGAAGCGAGAGACGTCCCGGCCGGCGATGTCGATTCGCATGATTGAGTGAGGCATGGCGAAGCCCTCATAAATGGGCACAGCGTGGGTGACGCCGTCCCCAGAGTCCAGCACCACCCCCGTGGTCCTGCCTGTGGCATAACTGAGGCAAAGGGGGCAAAGCATCACTAACCTCTGCCTCCTCACTCTGGGTAAAAACTCACTTCTTTTAGAGTTTGGTGTCGGCTGAACAAAAGCTGGGCCTGCCTTTGTCCAGGGCCTTAGGCTCCAGAAACTGAGCCTGAGGATGCCTGCACACTGAAGCAAGCCTTGAAAGACCTGAATGAAAGGAGCCGAGCCCCTCCGAGCTCCCTCCCCATGCCCAGAAGAGCAGGCCTTCAACCGTTTCAGGGACCCGGCCTGAGGGGCAGTTTCACTCTCTGGAAAGGAGGAAAAAACCCAAATGCCTCCAGGGGCTAGGCAGGAAGAGTAAATGAGAGTAAAAGAAAGTAAGGATATTTTCACTTCCACCAAAAACCATTTCCCCACATGACTCTCTAGGTCTGTCCTTGGTTTTGCCTTTTGGTAGCGACAAAGGGACAGACATTATGTCTGTGGCAGGAGAGGGTGAGCCTCACAATGTCTGATGAACAGAATGGACACTGCCTTGCTGCTGGGAGGACAGGGAATGGAGCGTACGGGTGAAGTCACGCTGGCAGACACTACCATGGCAGCTGTCACTGTGGCTGGTATCCTGCCCTACAGGAATGCCAAAGCACTGCTTTCCCCGCCAGGGGCCAGGCTGGCCAGCCAGGCTGCTACTCACAGGCTGAGCACAGCTTGCATGGAGATGAAAAGGGCTGGCACGTTGAAGGTCTCAAAGAAAACTTCGGCAGCGCGTTCTCGATTTTTCCGCGGGTTTAGAGGTGCCTCTGTCAGGAGCACAGGATGCTGGTGAAAGATGCCCAGACCATAATTAGGGTGAGGCCAGACCCCACCCCTCATTAGTAGTGGGGGAGAAGCCCCTCCACAGCTGGCCAGGGGGCCTCTGTCAGCCTCCCTCCAAAAAAAGGCAAGCTGGGCCCATCACTGACCCCTGCCCAAGTCAGCACCTCAACTTTCCAGAACCACGCCCCTGTCAAGTTTCATTCTGTCCTCAAGTCTACTGCTGTCCTCCCCTCTTCTGTCAGCATTCGTACTTCGATCCCTGTGTCTCTATATATCTCCAGTTGTCAAGAAGATTTTGCTAATAAACTCTTGGAATTATCATGATAAAATAATAAACTTTTTTTTTCAAAATTGAAAGTTAAATTTCAATATCGAATGTACTTTTAAAAAACAACATATCCCTCCCCTGGAAATTCTGAAACGCCTAGTATGCGCACGTTCCTCGGTGTTTCTGAGTGGACGGTTACTTCCTAGAAGTTGAGTGTAGGCTCTGAAGTCTGAGAGACGTGGCTTTGAACCCCAGCTTTACTTTACTTTCCCCTTGGCTCCTCTGCACTTGTTCTCGTGTCTGTAAACTGGAGCAAGTGCTCCCTCTGTCCCACAGGCACGGCGTGAAGACGTGTGAGAGTCCGTCCTGAGAGCACGAGGGTTGCTGCCTGGCAGGCAGGAACTCGCCAACCCTCCTGGCGGTTATCCTCGCCTTCCTCATCTCTGGGGCCGGGGTTCTCGCCAGCTCTGCGCACCCCACAGGGCTGCCCTGTGCACAGGACCCTCACCTCCTCCGAGAACGTCTGTAGCTGGTCCTTAGAATAGACGTACTGCCAGATGCGCTCCATGTCATTCCAGTCCTTGACAATGCCGTGCTCCATGGGGTACCGGATGGAGAGCAGCCCTCGGTGCTCCTGGGGACAGAGAGCAGGATTTACAGCAGCAGCCAGGCTCTCAGCTGAGTTGGCCAGTGGGTCCTGCTCTTCCAGGACTGGGAGTTCCCATTCTGCAGTCCTCACCCTGGGCTGAAGATGGGCACCCATTTATTCTCTAAGCCTCCCACTGCACGACTGTAAACTGCCCAATCAGCAAGCAAAGGAGAGGGCTTCTGCATTTCCATGGGCCCTTGGCTGCCCCTAGGGTAAGTGACAGGAGACATCCTCTTCCTTGCCTGATCCCAGGACAGGACTCCTGGCTCTCGCCTCTGGGCCTCAGCGCTTGGAGCCAAGACTGGCAGCTGTGGTTCTGTTGTTCTGCTTCTAGAGGCTGCCTGAAGGCTCTGCCAAAGTGTGTTAATTAACTCATCCCCATGGGACCCCAGCTGGGCTCTATCTCTAATCCCTTTTGCCAAAAAATAACCAGGCCCCTCGATTTGATCATTGGCAAAGGAGTGACAGAATACAGAAGGAAGGCAAAAGCCCTGTTTTCCAGACTGCTCTCTGTTCCCCAAGTCAGGGTTTGAGATTTCCTTCCCCAAACCGGAAGCCGCTCCTGGGAGAAATAAACTGATGAGGCCTAGGATGAGAGAGCCAAAGGGGACATTTTAAGAGGAAACTGCCCCTTTTACTCATGGCTATGCCCCACTGCTGGGACCCTGCCCACCGGAGACATGAGGAAGGTCTTCTGTTGGCTTGAGGACTGGGAGTTACCTCAGCTTTGGGGCCAATGAAGATGTCACCTTCGAGGGCTCCTGCCATGACACGAACGTGCTTGGGTCTGCCCACACTACAAAAGAGAGTGGGGAGGACTGTCACTTTCATTCTTTCTTTTTAAAAAGATTTTATCTATTTTTCGAGAGAGGGGAAGGGAGGGAGAAAGAGGGGGAGAGGAACATTGATGTAAGAGAGAAACATCGATTGGTTGCCCCTCACACGCCCCCAACCAGGGACCTGGCCTACAACCCAGGCATGTGCCCTGACTGGGAGCCGAACCAGCAAACTGGCAACCTTCAGTTCGCAGGCTGGAGCTCAGTCCACTGAGCCACACCAGCCAGGGCAGGACCGTCACTTTTCATTTCACAGCTGAACACATGGCAGATCACAGGAAGGATGCAGAGAGGCAGACACTCAGACAGGAAGAAGTGCGCTCAGTTCTACTGTGAGTGTCCTTAAGGGGTGAGCTTACAGTTTATTTTGATTTTCTTCTACTTTTCAGCATTTCCCACGATTTCTACCATGAACATGTACTAAGTTATTCATAATTATTCTTATTATGTCGAATATTTATATTATTTAATAAGTTATTAAAATAAACTCTAGAGGATTCAATACCTCTAGTTCTTCTCTTTCCCCAACGTGTGTATGGACCAAGAGAGACAAGGAAACAATTTCTAAATGAATGGTTAACTCGGAAAATTTTTGTCTCCTTAGCCCCCCGCCCAGGCCTTCTTCCACTAAGTAAAACTGTGCCTTGGCAACCGAGGCCGATGGCCTTCTTTTTCTCCTACGTGCAGCCCCTTCCTTCCCCAGGTGCCTGTGCCCTTCTCCCACCCGCAGTCTTCCTGCCGTAGGAGGGAAATGCTGAGAAACTCCTTCTCACTAAGACGGTACGTGTGGTTTAATAGTTAAACCCCATCCTGGGTGATAGGAGAAAGAGGGCCCCATGAAGAGGCAGTCACTGAAAGCAATGAGTTACCAATGATCACGTTTTAGGCATCAGATAAAATCTAATTTTAAAAAGAGGCCTCTTGCGAGTGCCTCTCAGACTGTACCATGGAGGCAACTGTTTCCCTGGCTTACTCCGAAAGCCAGCTCTTGTCCTTCGCTTGTTTTGAGTACCAAGGCTGACCTGAATGCCAGGTCCCTTCTCCCTAAAAGATGGGGGACTGATCCCCAGCAAAGCCGACCAGCTTCTCAACTTTCCACACTACAGACTGACTTACTAGTTTGGAAAGCAGTATTTGGGAATCTGATCACCAGCAAAACCAGCTTTAATCACACCGGATCCCTGAGGAGAGAGAAAGAAAAGTCAGAAGCATCACAACAAGAGGAGATGTATATCATACAATAAGTAAATGGTTCCACTTTTATTTTAAAAAGAGACTTTATAGCTGTATATAATATACCTACTGATATGAGGTTTGTCAGAAGGTATCCAACCATGTAACATGAAAAACAGACATTTACCGAAGATACAAGATACCAGAAACACTGTACACAGGACAATGACACCTCAGTCCCCTTCAAAGTAGGTACCTGGGGACCTCACACAGTTCTCCCAATCTCCATCAGCTGCCCCGCTGTATTTCCTGAATCTCATCAACAGTCTGAAATCTCTCCCCTTTCAAAGGTGATTTTAGTTTTGGGAAAAGCCAAGTCACAGGGTGCCAGATCTAGGCTGTAGGGGGGCTGAGTCACCTGGGTGATTTGCTGTTTCACCAAAGTCTCTGCACGACCCGTGATGTGTGAGAAGCTGCCAATCATTAGTTGCCCATAGCTGCGGCCTTCTAAATCATCTGAACAGTTTCCGCCAAAGAATGTTCGAACTTAATGCAAAATCTGATGCAGATTTGTTGCTCTACTCACTTAGTCATTTTGAATGCGACAGCCACACAGTACACATGCTCACACAATTGTGTCTACCACCCCTACTGACTAGTTCAGTGAGGGCATCATTGTTCACGCATGTGCATTCCAGCCCACTCTCCTTGGCTGCCAAGTTACTTCGACGTCAAGCAAACCGTTCTTGTTACATTAACAAAGGCTGGACTTTTTCCACAGACCTGGTATAAGCATTTGTATAGTGAATGCATGCCAAAGGGAAGAAAGTGGGACTGGAGAGGGTGAGGAGAAATTTCACTGTACACTCCAGGTATTATTTTATTTTCCTGCATTCTTTGACTTTTCTACATTGAACATGTTTTACTTTTGGCATTAAAAAATATTAATAAAGAGAATAAAAGGAGAAAAACTGAGGAGCAAAGAGGAAAGTAGCTAGAAGCTCTGAAGCAGCCAAGTTCAGGAACACAACTCAAGTGGGAAGTGCGTGACACAGTCACACCACCACCATGGGATGCTTGTGCTCTCCCAGCCCTCCAGGGCGCACGTGACAGACCCACCATGAGCACCGCCACGCAATGCGCGTTGTCTGGTTCTCACCGCAGGGGCAGACCACTCTGCTTTGTAGGGGGTTTGTAGTTCTTGTTATTATTATTATTATTATCATTATTATTTACCATGCTTTGTTTCACCCATTGGTCTCCTAATTATCGATAAGGAGCAGGGAAACCCTAAAGCAATGTCTGAGAAGAGAACGGGCCCAGCATTACAATCCTGCCGCTCCAGTCCGTGGTATGTTGGTTGGGCCCAGGCTGGTATCAGAGATGCTGATGGGAGCAGTCAGATTCTTTTCAGTGAACACTGACTCCTGCGTACACAGATGCCAACTCCATACAGGGCAGCTGTCGAGGCTTGATGTTGCTTGCAGATACATCCTGTTCCCTTCCTTCTTAACTCTTCTACCACCACAGCTGTTACCCTTGTCCTTCCAGCCCAGCACAGCTTGCAGCTAATTGGGGCAAGCCTTTTCCAGCTGCCTATCAACCACTTCTCCTGGGGGAGAGTGTGGTATTTCCGGAACCCATACGGTAAGCAGCAAACACATTAGGGGATGCTAAATAGACAAGGTTATCATCCTTGCACCAAAGGCTTCCCAGCAACACCCCTGGCCCCCTCCCTGTCTCTCATTCCTGCTCTCCTGTGGGAGAAGGGGTAGAGAGGGGCCATCCTGGTGCCTGGCTCTGGCAACACAGGGAGGAGGGAAGAAGTGGCTGAAGGACAGAGAAGGCACTAAGTTGGGCAGGGCAAGCCTGTTCTCTAAGACAGCAGGAACCCCTGCCAACAGAAAAGAGAGAAAACAGAAGGTAAGTGCAAACTCATCGGCCTGGGCAGAAGAGCAAGAGGCCTGGAAAAGGTGCAGCTGGACAGTGAGCACGGAGGGAGAACTGGCCGGGGGGCTCTAGGACAGCGGCACGGACAGGGAGAAGCACGCTGTGTGAGGAAACTCCAGGAGCCTGTTAGCTCCAGCTTCCTTATAATTAATTGCTCACCGCCTTCACCTGGGTGTGGTGATGCCAACAGACTCACTGGATCTCCTGGCAGAGGTTAAAACAAAAAGAGTAAAGATGAGACCTGTACTTCAGACTCTCAATCTTTTTAAGATTATTTTCCTGGATATTTAATTTTCAGTTTACTAGGGACTAGAGTCTGAGTGACAAGGCAGATTAAGATGTCAGGTACATTTCTTCCTCTCTGTCCTTCCTAGCAAGGCCATAACAGGCCCAGTTCAAATATCATTGCCTTCCTCCCAAAGAATAGTCCCCAGATGGAATTAATTATCCTTCTCCTATTATCTCATAAAAATCACTATTACCTATACCACGAGGTAGCATGCATTTCATTCTGCTTTCTATTTGACTCTATGGCTTCCATTTTTTTTTTCTCTTTTCAGCTCAAGTTCCTAAAGAACAGAGACTTTATACATCAGCAGTATCTGGTGTTTGCAGGGTACTCAAATAGATGCTGGCTGACTAAAGTAAAAATCAAGCTCAAATGACTGGCAGATGATTTCTAATGCATGGGACCCTGAATGAGCAGCTGGAATGCCAGAAGCCCCGGGCAGAGGTGGTGCAGACAAGGCCAAGGCATTGTTGGGAATGATGCACAGGCCCCAGGAACCAGATCCAGCTTGTCCTGCAGCCTCACGAGCTGGCTCACCAGGCCAGCAGTTGGGTGAAGAATGGGTGGTGACTGGGGAGGCAGTTTCTTCCCTCTGTGTTGCCAGAGTCAGGCACCAGGATGGCCTCTCTCTCTATTCTGCTCAAGTCATACCATGAGATCATATAAAAAGGTAATGTCGATTCCTTTAACAGTATTTTAGCTAGGAACTGTGTACCTGGCAAATGGGCTGCCACTCTGTTATTCACTCAGGCAAAACCAAGTAAACAAATGCCTTGTACAGGCTTCTTTAAAAAGTAGTCTCATTAAATATTTGATTTTTGAGGACTCAAATTTGCTGCCAGACACCTCTGACCATTCATTCTTCCGCTGCAGGCAAACAAATAGCAAAGCCCTTAGCAAGGCTCTCCCAGGACCTACTGGCTATAGGCCTATGGTTTGGGCGACCTTTATCCAAAACACTCCTGATTATTCTGGACAGGCTGGGAAGGAAGCTAATTATCTCCCATTTTATTGACTGATTTTTTTTTTTTTTTTTTTTTTTTTTGAGAGAGAGACAAAACGAGAGAGATTTGTTGTTCCACTTATTCATGGATTCACTGGTTGTTTCTTGTATGTGTCCGGTCCGGGGATCGAACCTGCAGCCTTGGCATATAGGGACAATGCTCTAACTTAGCTATCCAGCCTCTCCCATCCAGGAAAAGGATGCTGAGAGGTGGAGCCTCAGATTTAAGGACATTGGTGGCCCATTTTGGCCCAAAGACATACTATGTTTGGCCCACAGAGTACTCTTAAAAACAACTTTATTAAGATAAAATTCAATTTACCCATTTAAGGAGTATAATTCAATGATTCTTAGTATATAGTTGTTGAACTTTTTCATTATCCCAAAAGCAACTCTGTACCCATTAGCAGCCACTCTCCATCCTCTCACCCCACTCCCAGCCCTGGGCAATCCCTTACCTACTTTCCATATCTACAGACCCGCAAACAACTTTTACACTAATTTATGGCAGTTAAAAATTGGAGACTGCATATGAAATTTAAAATTTCTGACTTCTCTTGCGTAATCATATCTGGTAATACTGGGCTTGCATTCCTGCATGGGGTCCCCTGGCGGGACTGAGAAGCAGCTGGCCCTTTGGTTGGGCATGCACAATACGCGCCCTCCCGATTCCTCACCCCATCTTTAAGGCTGCCCTCCTCCTCACCCTCTGTAATGTTCCTGCTGGGCCTCAGCAGGCACTGAGTTTAAGACCCCTATTCTAGGCATTCCCAGAAAGTAATCCATGATAGTTCTCCTTCTGCATCATATCTGACTTCTTTCTTACCCTCAGAGTGCCTGGCTTGGTGTGAAGCACATCCCTTGGTGTGGAAATACACATAATTGAATGGTGAGATATCCCTACAAGGCACCTCCTCTCCACCCTTTCAGTCAAGGTTGGGATAGATTCTGGCTGAAGTTGTACAATCAACAGCTTTAATGTCACACTGAAAGTGACTGTGTTAAGTAAATCCACTGTCTTGATTTCTTCGGCTACTTCTTAAATTAAGTGAATCAGCAAATCCAAAGAGCTGATTACGAGTGGTAAAACAAAAAATTGAGATAATTTGTGAAATTTGAACATTGACTGGATATTTGATGACAGTAAGGAATTACTGTTAACATATTAGGTTTGGTAATAGTATATCATGTTTTTAAGAGTGTGAGAGACAGAAGTGGGTGGGAATGTAATAGTTAAAAAGACTGGCCAAGAGTTGATAACTGTTATAGTCAGGTGATTAGTATGTGGATGTGTTTTATATTGTTCCTTCTCCTTTTGTTTATGTTTGAGATTTCCTATGATAAAAAGAAGAACTCTGGCTGGTGTGGCTCAGTGGATTGAGCACTGGCCTGCAAACCAAAAGGTCGCTGGTTCGATTCCCAGTCAGGACACATGCTTGGGTTGCAGGCCAGGTCCCCAGTTGGGGGCATGTGAGAGGCAACCAATCTATGTACAATCTTGTACAGTGATATTTCTCTCCCTTTCTTTCTCCCTTCCTTCCCCTTTCTCTAAAAATAAATAAATAAAATCTTTAAAATAAAAAAGAAGAGCTAGCAAATAAAATGCTAGCACTTAAGTGAAAATTCAAAACGCAAATACTACACATGCACATACAATATAAAGTCATGGATGGAAAGGAATATGTCTATTTTATGGTTATAATTGCTTTTAGGGTTATTTCTGGAACAGAAGGAAAGGATAAGATTGTGATGGAATATAAAGAAAGAGCTTTCAATTATAGCTGTAATATTTTATTTCCTAAAAAATAAAATCTGAAGCAAATATGGCAAATGTCAACATTCATTAAATCTGGTGGGAGACACATACTACATGGGTGCTCATCGTATAATTCTAGGAATTTTTCTTTGTTTAATGTATCTCATTTTTTAAAGAGGGGCTGAAGCAGCACAACACTGCCCAGAACAGTGGAACTCTTATCTTACTGATGAACTTGTGAAGATCTGATACTCTTCCTGCATGTGGGCCTGCACAGTCACAAAGGCACTTTTAAGATTGACCAGACACTGATCTGTTTTAGGACAGAACCTAACAGTGATCTATCAAATTGTTGAAGTCCTCAAAATGTTGTCCAGTAGCTTCCCTCCTCTTGCATTACTATTGTATTGTACTGTACTGTACTGCATGCCTGCCTTTAGGAAAATAACATGTTTAGTTTTTAAAAATACCTATCACTTATTGCTGACGTTCACATACAGGAATACACATGCCCCGCCCCTCCATCCACACCCCCTCCATTTTCTTCATTAAATTCTGATGAATAGGTTTGGTGTCGGAACAGGATGACGAGAGTGGTCAACAATTGTCTTAATACTGGGAATGACTGAGAACAGATAATTAGGCTCTTCCCTCTTTTCCCTGCTTTCTTTGTTCTCCTTTCTTTTAATTACACTCTCGTTAGCCCAGAAATAAAATTGTAACAACACATTAAGCCGTGGAGCTGTTAAATCTGCTAGAGATACATTATTCTCATAAGATTGGCTGCCGTATTTCAAATAATGTTTCCCATCCATCCTTCACTATGAAACAAAACTCTCCAAATGTCAGACAGCAAGATGTTGCAGATGCTCCATAAATCCTAATGAGGAAATTACTTAAGTTTCTCCTCTTTCACCTTTTGGCAGAATTATCTGGCATCATAAAAGAAATTTTTTCCCAGAGGGAAAAAAAAAAACAAGTCAATTCTTTTAATCTTAAAACTGAAAATGCACCAATGGTTTTATGCATTTCAAATGCACTTCCAAGAACGAGAAAGGAGAAACTAAGAAGCATTATTAGCCTTAGTGACATTGAAGAAAATGGGTGGAGATGGAACTTCTGCCCAACAATTCAAGAAACAAAAGATCTGGATGGACAGACTGCTTCTTCTGCATTGCTGATGAAAAAAAGGAAATTGCCAATTTCAATTTTTTTCCCATTTTACTTATTTATTTTTAGATAATGGGAAGGGAGGGAGAAAGAGGAGAAAAACATTGGTGTGCAAGAGAAACACTGGTCAGTTGCCTCTTGTACGCCCCCAACTGGGAACCTGGCCTCCGACCCAGGCATGTGCCCTGACTGGGAATCCAATTGGTGACCTTTCGGTCTGTAGGCCAGCACTCTAACCACTGAGCACCCCAGCCGGGGATCCCACTTTAAAACTATGAAAAAGGCAGATGAAGCATATACAAACTGGGTGAAGACAGAAATAGTAGGTTTTCTGAAAATCAACATCGAGAACGAGCCCTACTCAACCCTCTGAAGTAACTAAGGGGCACCTCCAGCCTTTCTCTATTTAGGGATATCTTTGTTACTGTGATAGTCTCAATCATTTGTCCAACCCATCAATGAAATGAAGGGAAAAAAAAAAAAAACCCAACCAAACCCAAAACCCAAACATTTATTGAATACTAAGTGGTGCCAGGCCCTACGTATTCTGTGTGTGGAGGGAGGTGGGGAAGAGGACAGTAATGGAAATTAAGGAATACCATCTTTTTCCACAAGAATTCAATAGTAAATGAGACGCCCCCAAAACCCTCCCAAAATAGAGGTGTCTCGTTGAACTCAACCTTCCGCTTTTGAGGCAGAAGCCATATTCCTAAAAAAAGGAAAGCTAACAACGAAAAAAGCACCTTTCCTTGAGAAAAGTGAGGAATTTGGAACCAATCTCAACTTGAGTCTTGGTTCAACTCACAGTCCTGGTGGTCGGAATATTGTTATTTAACCTCTCCAGGCCTCACCTTCCTGCATAAATTGGGGATAGACATTCCCATCTACCAACCAGAGTTTAAGGTTAAATGGGACCATGCAACATGCCTAACGGCCCAAGGGCTGGATTAACAGAGTAAATCGGAGAGTTCAGGACGGAGGGAATTGGCAGTTTTGCCTCAAGGGATTTAGAAGGGGCACAGAAAATGTATCAACCAATGTCGGTGGGACTAAACCTTGGAGGGGAAGGCAGAAATTCAGTTGTTTCACAATCGTCTCTCTCTGCCCCAAATACAGTATTTACAATCATTCCGTTTGTCACTATGCATTTTCATGGGGTATTACCAAGAGGAATAATGGATAAAGCACTGGATTTAGGGCACCTCTATTGTGCAACCTTGGGCTCACTCTACCTTTTTGGGCTTCAGTTTCCTCATTTGTAAAACGACAATCAAATTTCCTGCTTAAACCATCCACCCAGTTTTTGTAAGGATCCAACTCAAAAGTATGTGAAACCCCTCTGTAAGGGCTAGAGAGCCCGGCAAATATTACGTTAGTAATTATTTTCACCAGCAACTAGGCGTCCCGGCTTGCTTTGTCATTCTCCTTTATTCTCGACCTTTATTAATGCTGTAATTTACAATTACAGAATTACAGTTACCATTTCTGGTACCAGGTTCTCCGACCCCACCCAGACAGCTACACAGCCAATCCGCCCGAGCGGCTCAAAACCTGAGTAAACTTAGACCTTCTTCACCCGCGGGCGAGCCCTAGCCCATCAAGCTCAACCGCGGAGAGTTCTGGAAGCCAATCCCCAGAGCCCTGGTGCACCGCCCCTTAAAGAAGAGAAACTCTTATAGCGACCCGGAAAACCTGCTGGGACGCAAGCCAATCACTGCAGAGGGCAGCCCACATCCGGCAAGGCTCAGAGGCGGGGTCATCGGTCAAGATGGACAGCCAGAACAGCCAATAGAGTTATCTGAAACTGGGGGAGGGCGGGTGCCCGGAGCTCACAGAGCGGTTAAGGCCCCCTAAGCGACCGGCCAAAGGGCCCGGCTTGGACTACAAGTCTTCCCTTTATTCACCCCAAAACTCTCAATCCTATGGTTGCTGACTGGCCGCCTTGCCTGCGGACTATGGGTGGGAGGAGGACAGAGACAGCGGCGGCTGAACCTGTATGACAGGCCAGGCCAGTGACAAAGAGCGGGCGGCCCAGGTTGAAGCCGGGAAGCGATTCCTTCAGGGAGAGCATAAGACCCTGTACAGATGGGAAAGACGCAACTCACGTTGTCGATCACAACAGGCTGGTTGGCGATCACATCGTAAGACTCCATGGCAGAGGAATCTCTCCTTCCGAGGAAGGAACTGCCTGCCTGGTCCGCTGCTAGCGCCACTGACACGCATGCGCAGACTATCCGCCGGTGCAGGACGGTATGGGAGCGGCCTGACCTCGCCTCCGAAAAACTACAACTCCCAGCAGGCCTTGCACCTGTATTAGCAGGCCCGACAGCTTCGGAGCCCCGCCTAGTTTTAAGAGACTGGGCGTTGCGTTTCTGACACACGGTATCCCGGGTTTTGTAGTCTCCATACAAATAGAAAGGGTCGCAGATTGATAGTTGTATTGCACGCTTTGATCTGTAGTCCCTTACAGACTCTCAGAGATGTTGAAGTATTTTCCGTGGTTCGTTTTGGATTGACCAGTAATTCGTGGATGTTTGGATTTTACAGATCAGTCCTGCCACTCCCCATCACTTCTCCTGGACAAATAAGGTGACCATGTTTTAATTGGTTCCGTAAGACATTAATAAACATTTATCACCATCACACTCTAATGAAACTTTTAATACACACATAGACGGGGAAGGATGTATTACAACAACAAAGGAAAATAGCTTAAATTGCATAAAATTTGCCTTTTAGGAAAAAAGTACATTTTCTACGCTTTTTGCATTTTCCCCCCGTAGGTGTAAAGTTTGCAACAGGCTAACATTTGATGACTGGCATTTGGAACTACTGGTATAGAATTGACTTTGACAAGTGAGAACATGGAGGTGAAGAGAGGTTATGTGACTGCTTTCAAATGAGCTCAGTGCATTTTTCTGTAGATTATTTCCTCCCTGCTTCAAGTAGCAGGAATCCTTTTAGTCAGTGGCACTAGTAGTCAGGACTCCCTTCCATCCCTGTCTCTTGGAATTTGTTTAAGATCATTGGGTGGACATTACTTTAAAAAATATTTTCATTTATTTGTTTGTTTGTATATTTATAGTTTTTTTCAAATTAAAAAATATTTTATTTCCTTAGTTTTAGAAAGAAGGGAAGGGAGAGAGGAAGAGAAACATCAATGTGTGGTTGCCTCTCTGTGTCCCCTAGTAGGGACTGGGCCTACAACCCAGGCATGTGCCCTGCCTGGGAATCAAACCCCTGACCCTTTGGTTCGCAGGCCCACGCTCAATCCACTGAGCTACACCAGCCAGGGCGACGACATTACTTTTTGAAAAATTATTGTAAACAGGAAAATAATTCCCAAACCGGTGCCTTAGGAATTAAAAATTCTCCCTATTAAGAGAGTTAAGGTAATGCAGAAGGGCAGGCCCATAGCAGATAATGAATACTGGTGTTCCTCAAGGCAACCTGCATACATCTGCCTAAAACGCAACAAAGAAGAAATCGTCATCACTAAAAACATTTATTAAATAATTATCGAGTTTTAAAAAGTTGATCCTAGTTTACCTAATTCTTGTTATTTTCTGAAGGAACTCCAAAATAGGTATTTCGAAATACGACCCCTGAATTTGGCAGTGTGTCAGTTAATGAACATTCACAGACATAGGAAATATTCAGATTTATAATCTATTAAAACTAACGCCGCACGGACGAATGAATCAATCCATTGCCAGTTATGTTCAAATCCTTGTTAAAAACCTCCGTGTGCCCTGGCTGGTGTGACTTAGTGAATTGAATGCCGGCCTGCGAACTAAAAGGTCGCGGATTCAATTCCCAGTCAGGGTACATGCCTGGGTTGCAGGCCAGGTCCCCAGTGTGGGGCGCACGAGAGGCAATGACACATTGATGTTTCTCTCCCTCTCTTTCTCTCTTCCTCCCCCTCTCTATAAAAGTGAAATAAACAAAATCTTTAAAAAAAACCTTCCGTGTCAGCAAACCAGTGATGATAAGTCGTTTGTCGGCCTACTGTCTCGGCTTTCGTGGGACCCTAGCACCTTAGAAGGACGTCTCCACCTCTCTATTTAAAACTGGGTTCCTCCTAACACTAGAGGGAGACCAAGAGCCTTGGGACGCCTCCAACACAGGGAGGGGAGGTGGGATCTATTGCCAAGGCACGCCATCTCTGTGACTGACACAGACACTAGCCAGTAGAATCTGGGATAGGGCGCGCCGGTGCCCCGCCCCCTTGAGCGCCCCGCGGCCCCCAAGGCACCCTCTGGCCTGCTCTGAGGCTGCGAGGGCCTGGGCGGACGGTTTGGTGTGCGCAGGCGCGAAGCCTGGACCTCGCTGCAGCCCCCATCGCTTCGGGGAGTCGCACCTACGGGGTCCGCCCGCTGGCGCGTCAGTTCTCTCCCGCTCGTCCGCCCTCCTGAGTCCTCCCAGCGCCCTACACGCCGGGATGGCGGAGCTGCGGCCTAGCGGCGCCCCCGGCCCCACCGCGCCCCCGGCCCCTGCCCCTACTGCCCCGCCGGCCTTCGCTTCGCTCTTTCCCCCGGGGCTGCACGCCATCTACGGAGAGTGCCGCCGCCTTTACCCTGACCAGCCGAATCCACTCCAGGTTACAGCTATCGTCAAATACTGGTATGCCCTGGGCCGGCGCGGGGGAGACCGGCGCGGCGGGCTGGGAAGAGTTTAAGCGCCGAGGGCGCAGTAATTTGCGAATTTGCGGGGGAGGAGAAGAAGAATGGTTAAAGCACTTGGAAGGAGGGCTTCCTGCTGCGAGGGAAGGAGTTAAGGCTCAAGTTGGGAATGGGGACAAAGGGGTTAACAGCCTGTGAGTTGCGAAGGATTAACGAGGGTGGGGAGGTGTTGAAGGGTTAACTGGGATTAGGAGAATAGAGTGAATTGTGGGTGTGTGTAGGAGCCGAGCAGGGATCGATAGGAGAGAGGGAACTGTAAACGTGGTGAAAGGAGGGGGCGCCTGTAGGGGGTCATTATTGGGCGAGGGGAAGCTGGAGGGGGAGACGAGGCGGAGCCTGGGGAGCATTTGAGAGGGCTTTGGAGGAGCGTGGCTGGAGGAGCTCCGAGGGCACAAGACAGCGCTGGGCAGGGTCGGGTCTGGGGACCCAGGCTCCACTGTAGGTTAGGAGGGGAGCAAGTTGTGAGCGTCCTGCTTGTGATGAGGAGGAAGTCGCCTTCTGATGCTTTCCTAATGAGCTCAGACATCATATCAGTGCACTGCTTTTGTGTTCAAGTTTCATGAAACGACTTTTCCTGATAAACTTTCTGCTTACTCTGCACAGTGCTCTTCATGCAGAGCTTTCTCTAGCTCTGCAGCTGCTTTGCTGTAAGACATTGACTAGAACAGAGGCAGGGTCAGGGAGATCCATGGTTTGGCTGAGGATGGAAGGGGACCACAGTAAATGCTGAAGACCTGGGGCCTTGAATAGGGTGGAAAGAAAGCAGTGAGATGTTGACCTTCCTGGCCACAAGCTTCAGGATTTAGGCAGTAGTTTCTCAGGGAAGCTGAGCATAACCTTTAAGTGGCTCTGTAAGGATCGGACCTGTTTACTGATGGGCTGCCGTGGGGTAGGAATGGTCTCCAGTTTCCCATTCCTGTTTGCAGCCTGTTTCTTCTGCAGCTTCTGGGCACAATTGGTATTATGGCGACTGTGGAAAAGAGCCTATCTTCGTGGTCTTTCTGGTCCAAAAGTTGACTGAGGAATTGGTTGGATCTGTTCAGAGCCACATTCTTGCAGTCACTGTGTTAGATGGCCCCTTCACTGAGTCCTCTGGAAGACTGTTCAGACAGCTGCTTGGGGTGTGGCGGAAGGGGCGGGTAGGCCTGAAGAGGGAAATGAGAGGATGTCTTTGCTGGTTACCTCTCCCTATAGGACTGAGTCTTCTCCTCCAGAAATGGCAGAAGCTAGGCTCTATAGGACTGAGAACAGCGCCCTGTGTCGATGGGAGCATGCGAAGAGGCTGACAGTGTGAAGGGCCTGGGGACCAGCCACCTGCTCCTTAGGGAGGGCCATGGGGAGCAGCCTGCCTCTGGCTGGTAGCAAGGAGGAGGTATAGCCAGCGGCATAGTCCTCTCTGTTAAGCAAACTGTTCTTTGGGTGAAAGGAGTTTTTGAGGAGAGCTTCTGAGTGAAAAGCAGCTCTTGATAACTTAATCCCCATTCTAATTGCGCCTCTATATTTAAATATGTATTGTGATGAACTCTCTAGGATTGTGTCATGAGAAAAGTGGGCCTGGCTCTGCCATGCTGTTTATTCAGGTCTCAAATTGTGTGTAAGGAGAAATTTCTATACAGACTTGGACAACTGTTTTTGTCACCAAGTGGCCACAGAGGATGGAGTTGTGTGTGAAAGGTACTGAAGCACATGTAAAGGACTAAGACTGGTTTGGGCAACTCTTTTTTTCCCTCCTGCTGCAGGCTTGTTAAACCAGGCAGGACTTACCTTCAGAGATGGACTAACATGTGATGATGGATAAAACAATGGCACAGAACTCTGTGGAGTTAGAAATGCTACCTAGATGCAGAAAAATGTAAGAGCGAACAGCCCTGCAACTGGTTCTTCCTAAGATTTAAAGGATTTTGCATGAGTAAGATCCTGAAATTAATTCATCCATGTCCCTCACATTTGGGGTTCCACAAGACCTGTTCAGTTCTCGTAGCTGGACGACCAAGGCTGCCTAGGTCTAGCTGTGGCACAAGGTACCTTGGGATTCCTTTTCCGGGGACACAGGGCGGCTCTTTGGCTAGTGGACCCTGGTCAACAAGGACATGCTGGCTGAAAGCTGAGACTTCAGTGACCAGGGAGCAGAAGCAGAGAGGCAGAGCTTGTGCTTTGGGTCCACCCCACTCCTGCAGCTGCCATGGGGAGTGAAGTCCGGTGTTCAAGGAATTAAGTTGAGGGATGCTCTGGGTCCTTGGATGACACTGTTTTCTAAGTGCAAAATATGAAAATTTTCTACGTACTCATCTGCTTTCCGTCAGGTCTCTGAGTAAATAAAGCAGAACTCTCTGTGCCCAAGGGTGAGGCTCTTTTGGTCTGACTCTTGGTTTGCCTTTGCAGTTGGAGTTTTAAGGTGAAGAAGTCTCTCTCCTTGATGCCGTAATTCCTGGGAGACTTGGCCAGGAAGAGGGCTGCAGTGGAGCGGCAGGTGTAGCACGGAATGGCGGGTGCTATTTTGCCTCTCGTTGCTGGGTGGACTGAGGCTGAAGGAGGGGACTAGGAATTTGCAGCAGGACACTGGAGCAGACTTGGAGCCTGTACTCACTACCATCTGTTCCTGGGCTCTGTTGCTATCATGGGGTCCTTTCAGAGGTAGCTGCCCTTTTCCTTCCTCCCTCCCCTGACAAGCTGTCCTAAATCCAACTGGTTGTGGAATTAGTGAAATGATTTTGCAAAATCAGGAACGACATGGAGATTTGTCCCTTTTCTTAATCCACTCAGTTGAGATTCTAAGCTATTTGTAGCAACTTTCTTACAAGTTCTATAAATAACTTAGCATTTCCTAACAGAGAATAAGGGTTTTTACAAAAGCAAATAATATCCTGGCAAAGAGGATGAAACCAGACCTACGGGTTTGTTTTTTAAAAAAATTATTTTAAAAAGAAAGAGGAAGGGAGAGAGAGACAGACAAACATTGATTTGTTGTTCCACTTATTTACGCATTCATTGGTTACTTCTTGCATGTGCCCTGATTGGGGTGAGGATCAACATTGGCATAGGGAGATGATGCTTTAACCAACTGAGCTACCTGGCCAGGGCCCTACTGGTTTTAAATAGTGTTTTAATTGCATGGTGCTGGCATGCATGCTGGGATCACACAGAACATGCCTTTTACTTGTTAGTGCTCCTTTAGCATACAATCCCAATTTCAAAGTGCACTCCATCAATGTCCCAGGAGCGGCAAACTTTCCGCAGTTGTGGAACGGTCAGATGTATGAGGCAGCTCAAATGCAGAGTGTTTGTGGGCTAAATGCAGACTTCCTTCCCCGGTGGTTTCCATTTCGTCTGTTTCTCAAGTCTACCCATTTCCCTAGCCATTCTGAAAAAAACAGGATTTAAAAAAAAAAAAAGCATTAATTACTAAAGGGAACCCTTATTGAATTAAATCCTCAGAGTGAGATAATGACTGAGTCTCTTCCTCAACTGCTTCTCTGTTGGAATTTGGTGGGGAGGGGGAGTTAAATATGATCCTCAGAGGCCCCAAATAATTTAATGTTCCAGCTCCACCTTTGAGACAGCAGTCTCCTGGGGTCATCTTCCAGCTCCAGGCGCTCCCAGGGCTCAGTCCAGCTTCTGCTGCAGTTCTGTATCTTTATCTGTGCAGAGATGAGCTAGCCTAAATTTGGCCTTTGTCACTCGCATGATGAAAGACCAGCTTTAGTCTGTGGGGTGCGGGCCTGGGTCTGGAGGCTTTGGGTTTGTTTATAACAAACTGTAATTAACATCGGGCACAATATAGTCTTTTGGAAATTAGCCATCTAAGAGGCAAGAGTGGAGCTGAGTCTCTGCTTCCAGCAATGGTGCTCATTGAGGATGCTCAGGATGGTCTTTCAACAGAGGCCATTTGGATTGACTGATGCACCTCTTGCCTGGAAGCATGAAATGTTTACAGGCACCATGGAAGAGAGATAATCCCTGCCAACCCCTCATGGGATTGGAATTTGGAACAGGAGGAAGCAAAAAGGGCAACCATCAGCCTGCTTTATTTCTAAAAGAAGTCCCACCTGTTGGGGATAGGAGAAAGGAGTCTGTCATGCTTGTGGGATTGGGCAGCCTCTAGCCACCCAGCCCTTGGTCTTATCCCAGAGAAGTGTGCCCCCCCCCCCCACTTTATTTAATCCTTCACCCTAGGTTCCTCCAGTTTGGGGCCCTTTAGGTTTGCAAGCCAGAGCCCTTTAGCTTCATGCTGTCTGCATTCAGGCTCACACTGACACCCCCGTGCTTTGTCTTTTGCAGGTTGGGCGGCCCAGACCCCTTGGACTATGTTAGCATGTACAGGAACGTGGGGAGCCCTTCTGCCAGCATCCCTGAGCACTGGCACTACATCAGCTTCGGCCTGAGCGATCTCTATGGTGACAACAGAGTCCATGAGTGAGTGTGTGCCATTTGACCCCCCGCCAGCCCCCTTCACCTGCCTGAGCCTTTTTTTTCCTGAGGTGTTTCCTGAGCAGGAGTGATGTCTTAGTCCTGTAGGGTTGGCACCTCTCAGGCAGAGTGTGCCAACGTGGTCCAGATCAGCACCGGAGCTCTGCTTATCTGGTGCAGGAAAGGGTCGATGGTGAGCAAGAGTTCTAAAACTGCCAGATTTTTCCAAGTTTGCTTTGGTGTTTGAGCTCAGTGGACAGGCAGCATAGCTATTACCCAGAACTTGTGTGGATGCTTTTCATTTTCTTTTTTTCCCTGCTAGCTTATTATGAAAAATTGTATACATAAAGCAGAGTCGGAAGAATTTTATAATGAACACTCACATACCTACTACCTAGATTCTACCATTAACATTTCGTTGTACTTGCTTTATCACCAATATGTCCGTCTCTATATCCATCTCTGTCCCTCTGTCCCTCTTACCTACTTTCTCATAACCTGCAGTTGTCTGTGCTCAGATTAGCCACAGTACATTTTTTATCCTGGTTTTCCTTCTGTTTGCTGCCCTGTATACTGCTAAATCCTACTTGCCTCCCCTATTTCTCTCTATAATCACCAAATTTGGACACATTTTAATATATTAAGATAAACATAATCAACCTAGGCCCTGGCCGGGTAGCTCAGTTGGTTAGAGCAGGGGTCCCCAGCCCTGAGTCAGGCCATGGACTGGACAGTAGGAACCAGCTATGAGCTAAGCTCACCCGAGCTCCACCGTCCACCCCTGCCCCTGTTCTGTCTTCTAGGAAACCAGTCCCTGGTGCCAAAAAGGTTGGGGACTGCTGGGTTAAAGCATTATTCCAATACACCAAGAATGCGGGCTTGATCCCCAGTCAGGGCGCATGCAAGAGGCAACCAATGAATGCATCAATAAATGGATCAACAAAGTGATCAACTCGATGTTTCTCTCTCTCTCTCTCTCAAATCAATAAATAAAAAAGTAAACATAATTAACGTAGTGGTTAATCAGTTAAAACAACAGCAACAGTAATCATAATAAAAGCTAACATTTATTGAGCATCGATTATGAGCCAGGCATTCTTCTAATCACTTTATATGTATATCTATTAACTAATTTTATTTTCACCACAACTCTGTAGTGCTGCATAGGTACTAATATTTGTTCCACTTTACAGGGGAGGAAACTGAGACACAAAAAGATTTTATAACTTGCTTAAGGACACGCAGCGTGGCAATGATGGAACCAGGATTCTAACACAGGCAGTCTGGCTTCAGAGTCCACCCTGTTTTGACTGTGCTCTGTTGCCTCTTAAGCAATCATATAGTAGTTCTAATAAGTCACTCTCTGTAATTTTAAAAAGCAAATTTTATTTCCATCTATACTCTTTTGAGGGAGGGGCTCTTTAAATGCCATCTTTCCTGCCCCTCATTAGTATGATTAATTAAGAGCTGGTTGTATTTCTATTATCATATCCTCTGTTTTTGCTTTCTATACTTTTTCTTTTCTTTTCTTTTTTTTTTTCCTCTTATACCATCTTTTTAGTATCTTGGTGGTGGCTGCTTAGTGTGTGTAGGTTAAAAAAAATAGCAAAGCTTGTTCTGCCTTGTCTCAGCATAAGAGGCTGATTGTGGAGGTGATGATGATGATGATATGATGATGAAGAACATGATAATAGTCTTTTCTTTTTTGTTTTACTTCTTACTATCTTTCATATCATGTCAAATGCTTTACAATTTTATCAGGTTCTTTTGTTATCTCCATTTTCTGTATAAACTGAATCCCTTGAGAGGTTAAATGAATTGGCTAAAGTCACACATCTAGGCTGTAAAAGTTATGATTGAATTGAGCTTTCTGAGTCCAAAATCTGAGCTGTTGACCATTGGACTGTACCACCTCCCTGATCATGTGCCCAACCCAACTTCCTCTTTTCTCTTGTGAAGCTCAGAGTCCCAGGCCTCCTGTCCTCACTGATTAAGAGTCAGGAGCAGTGCCCGGGCCTGCCTTTGCAGCCTTCTAAATGGCTCCATTGCAATGTAAGCAGAAGGCTTTGGGAACAGGGAATTGATCCTGCTGAACAGGGACCCTGCATTACAGTATTAATCATGGAGATGGAATAGCAAACAGATGCAGGGAGTAAAGGGACGGTGCTGGGTTTGAATGTGTACTCTTAATGAGAACCTGCACAGGGCATTTAGTGCAGCTAGCCTGTACCTGTTCGTTGACAGATTTATAATAGTTAAAAGAATACCATTTCCTGTGTGGCTTAATATTCTTATAGTCTCCCTGCTTATCAGTTAGGGATTCAAGGCCCAAAGTGATGTGAAGAACATAATTGAGAAAGCTTCATATTTCAGAAGGGGCAACCTCAGTTTGAAAGAGGGTCTTCCTTACTGTTTTTCCTAGTTCAACAGTACTCTTGTACGTATGTGTCATTTCTGTATTTCTAAAGCCCTTTGATATTCATGTCATTTATGACAATGATGAGACCTTCACTGGGCTTTCACCTCACCACTGAAACCTAGTGCTTTCTGGTACTATATCCTGTCACTGGAAGGACATGGTGGAATGTCTTAGAAATTTACCCAGTTTTTGGGTATATTGCAGAAGTTACAAGTACCTTTGTAATTTGCCTTGTACTGGTGTGACTGGTCTCTTCTCAATCGTGGTAAGTTTCTTGAAGAAAAGTTTGCTTTTCCAAACATTTCATGTGGCAAGGCCTCTTTGAAACAGGCGCATGATTCTTATTTAATTTAGTGCTCGAAGCTGAGGTCAGAAAGGTAAGTGTTCTACCTTCCAGCATAAGTGCTAAGAGGCGTTAACTGGGAATTGTAGGAAGTGAATTTCCGGCAGTGTTCTTCTTCCGCTGTCCTTTGTCTTCTCGTTCAGTGAAGAAAGGACAGGAGCAGTGGTTCGTTTATTCAGCATGTGTTCATCAAGCACCTGTTTTGTACTAGACACAGAACATCACACCAGGCATGTTGGGAATAAAATGCCAAGACGTAATTTCTGTCTCAAGCTCATGTTCTTGAAGGGAAGTAAACTTAAAGCTGAGTAATCAGTGCCTCCCTCCATGGATGTAGAACATACTCGGGGAGCAGAGTGGAGCCAGGACTGTTGGTGAGGCTGCCGGATCCAAAGAAGCTCCCGGGAGGAGGCGAAGTTTGAGTGGGATGTGGTGAGCAGGGGCTGGGGTGAGACCCGCAGCCCGACACCGCGGCACCACCAGCATTTCCCCCTCCGGACCGGGAGAGGCCGTACAGGTCTCCCAGTCCAGGGTTCCCGAAACTGCTAGGGCTGCCCACATACGTGATTTTATAGTATGTTATCTACTGCATGTTCTCTTTAAATGAACCCTCCTTTTAAAAACTGATATAAATAATTTTTTTCAAAGTTAAATCACTATTATATGTGGAAACCCGTATCACTTGCTATAGTTTGAAGATAATTATGGAAATAAACATGGTAATCACAAAGCAGCGTTATGAAATTCTAATTTAGGTAATTATGAAAATAGATACGGTGATAACAAAACAATGTTATTAAATTCTGGTTTAGTGCTGTGGCCTGTCACCGATTCTAAGCCTGAGGCCACCCTTCTCTTTGTTCAAGAGATTAGCAAGAAGTATGAGAGAGGTGTTAAAAAGATATGCTAATGCCAAATAGAACCTGACCCCAGACATTAGAAAAACTGAAAGAGAATTGAAAAGGGAACTTTTTTCAAAAGTATGATTCAGAATTATCTGTTGTCACAGATAAATAGGAAACATGGATCTGGCCCTCCCGTAATCGTACAGCTGAGGAAAGTCCACCAGGCCGCCAGAGGCCATAGAGCAAGTTCATGAGAGTAGCAGGACCCCCTCGCATCCCCGCCGCTGTGTGCTCTCGGTCATGACTGGGGAGGTCGGAGTGTAGGGGCCTCTGTTGGTCTTTAAGATGACAACATAAGCAGCCTTTTTTAGTTCTTATTATATTCCATGTTAGTGCTAAGTTCTTAATATAAAATTGTCATTTTATGACCTAAAGAATTCTTATTATCTCTTGTTATAGATACAGAAATTTAGACTTACAGAACTTCTGCATGGATGGCAAATTAGAAGCCAGGTCCGGCCTGTATTCTTAGCCACTGTGCTGTATCGCCTTTCCATTTTAGTCAACAGCATTTATTAAATGGCTACTGGGTACCTCCTCCCACTAAGACCTTCTCCTCACAGCTTCTTGAGGACAGGGACAGCAGAAGCCCAAGCATTTCCTGCATTTTTTTCTGGCTCCTGGCAGGCTTGGGTTGGGCGCAGGAGGGGAGCCCCGTCTTGGTCGCGCTGAATTGGATGAGCCCTGGGATGGCCAGTCCCATCCACATTTTTTCCCTATTTACATTCGCGAAAGGAAACGGGACAAGACAGCACTTGTTTGGATTAAGAGGTTCTTAAGGGGCTGTTTCTGAAGTCAGAGAGCTGGAACAAGTTTCAGCTCGGGGCAGCCGCAGGGGAGAATGCAGTGCTTTTCTAGGGACCCTAAGGCTACTCCCAGCCGACGTCAGCAGCGGAGACTGTCCTGTTGGTCTTGCCTGGACTCGGGAGGTGTGAGGCAGCTGAGCCTCGGCTGCCAAGTGCCTGTCGGAAGCCTGCAGCTCTGGCTCTTTGCTTCGTGGCCAGGCAGCTGTGGGCAGGAATGTAGAGATTTGTGGGGCTGTGCAAGAGGTGGCTCTCTGTGAGGATTTTGGGCTGCCCTTGCTGCTGCCAGCAGCCCTAGCTGGACCCAAGCTACAAGGGGGGTGGGGGTGGGGAATTGCCTAACCATGGTGCAAGGGCTGGCTAGGCGTAGGGTGTGATCTCAGGCAGACTTCCCTGAGGCAGACTTCACTGGGCAGGTCATCTGCTGTACACCTCGGGCTGGCTCCAAAGACAGCCTCCGTGTGGTGTTGGCCCCAAAGCTGGCAGCTCCGCAGGGTACAGCCCACACCACCTCTACTGTCATGGCAATGTGGGCTCTCCCCCACAAATGCTGGCTTTTCAGCAGGTACATCCGTGGAGTTTGGAGTTGTTCTTCTTCCCCATGGGGGCTGGAACTGCTGGTGACTGGTTTTTTGTGGCTGCCTCTACGGCGTTGGTAGAGAGCCTCCTTTTTCCCTTCAGGTCCCTCTCGGCTGGGCTCTGCACTGAATGAGTTATTTATTAAAACACTGGATACAGATTAACTTTTCCACTCGTTGTTTTGTGTGGTCTTGGTCCCCTACAGATGGGAAATGCTAATTTTCCCTCTTCAAAGCTTAGTTAGCAGGAACTTTCCGCGCCATTTCTTCCCCTGGGGTTTCCAGTGGAAATCCTCGCAGTGACACCTGCCCCGGGAGCGTGGTTGGGTCTCCCTCCAGTTGGGTGGTTTGCTTTCATCCCAAGGCTCTCTTGAGACTAACAACTGGAATGCCTCTGTAAGCCACGCACACAGATGGCAGGTCCCCACCCTGCCCCTGCTGGGCACGGCAGGCTGAGGAAGGAGGAAGTGCTGCGTAGGCTAACGGGGGCAGGTCTCCCTGAAGCTGCGGCCCCACTGCTTTTCATCTCAGAGGTGTTTAGTTTCAGGATGCCCGTTGGGGTGACATGGTGGCTGTTCTCTGCTGAGGGACGGGGGTTGGGGCTACCTGGAAAGAATGGGGGACCCCTGGTTTTGGCCCAGGGTGGGAGTAGGGGCCAGCAGCAGGGCTAGAGTTCCTCCTGAAGGTGAAACCACCACTCTGGGTTGGGTGTCTGGCCCCAGAGCTCTGAGTCTTGAAATGGTGAGCATTCCTTTCCTTTTGTAACCACAGGAACACCTAAGGCATTGTGGGGCTCCCGGCAGGTCTGTGTGGGTATGTGGTTTCACCCTTTATGGAGCGTTTCATTTGTGGCACGGATTAGCTCTTCCACCATGGGGTAGGGCTTCCAAATTGTTCAACTGAGAGTCCCTCAACAGTAAGGGGACAGTTGGGAAGAGCTTCCTGGAGCTGGTCCAGTTAAACTCACTTTAAGAAGTCCAAGAGAACATGATTACTAGGCTTAGTTTGGGGACTACTTTGTAAGGTATATAAGTGTCTCAGGGCCGTGTTGTGCTCCTAAAACTAATATAATGCTATAAGTCAATTATCCTTTAGAAGAAGTCAGAGAGGCCTGGCCTTTGGGCAGTGACTGTCACGTCAGGTCGGTGCCCTGGGCTGGTCAGCACTGGGAGATTTCCTTCTCTTCCCGCAGAGAGAGGCAGAAACTCGAAGCCCTCTGGGTGTGACGTGACCAGCTCTCTGTCCTAGCATTCTTCCCTGTCCAGCCCATCCCTCTAGACTCCCGTCTTTCACACCATGGCTTTTTCCACATTGGATGCTGGTCTGCACACCTGCCGTGTTCCAGGTCTGGGTTTGCCGGCAGCTCTTTGCCTAGCTTTCTGACTCAGAGGCCCTGGCTCTGGACTTTGGTCTTTGGCTCCTACGCTCATTCCGCTGTCCTGCCTCTGAGGTATCCCACTGAGCTACACTTTTGTTTCAGTACCTCAGTTCTGCTGTTCGGTCTTAAGATGTATGTGGAGTGATCTCATCCTCCAACCTGAGCCCTGTGAGAATGGTCTTTTCGCCCCTGCACACACCTTTACAGCTTGCCGACCTGCCTGCTGAGTGCTCCTGCGCAGAGCTCTGAGCTCTGCAGCACGCCCCCCCCACCCCCCCCCCGCCCCGCAGCAAAGCCATGTCAAGTCCCCGATACAGGCAGAACATTGGAGAAGATTGGGGTTAGGGGACAATGAGAAATCATACTTGACTCCTGCCTTTGAAAAACCCAACATCTGCTTGGTAAGAGATGGCAAAGTCCCTGGGAAAGAAGGTAGTGAGGATCGGGGCTGGGAGTAGCTTTTGGCTGTATCTGACTTCTGTGGCTTTGAAGTTGTCTCCTCTTACCCTGTGACCCTCAGTGCTGCAAGAGACTTTAAAAAATGTAATAATAATTGCAAACACCTATAGCTCTTACCGTGTGCAAGTACTATTCCAAGCGCTTTTATATAAACTCATTTAATCCTCACAACAGCTCCATGAGGTGGGGATCACCAGTCTTCTTTTACAAGGGAACTGAGGCACAGAGGCGTCGCGGAGCTTACGTGCCTAGGTAGTGCATGCTGGTGCTGGGCGCTGGGCTGTGGAAACGCAGGCCGTCCTGCTCCAGCCGTCCTCCCCTTCCCTTCCTCCACCTGTGTGCAGGGTGGGCTGGAGCCGGGACCCCTGTTACGATCATGCAACTCAGTTCAAAGGTGTCTTGTTTTAATGGAGTGTGAATAGTTAAGCAGGAAGTGCTCTGTAGGGGAAATGTGAGCTGGACGTTGAAGCAATTCTTTAGAGAAGGAGGAGTCCTGCTAGGTAATGGCAAGAGGGTAGAACTGGAGAGTAGGGGACAGAATCCTGGGTCATCTCTCAAGTCAAGGCCAGGAAAGTCTGCAGCTCTTAAAGAACAAAGGTGGCACTTCCTGCTTAGATGTCAAGTTCACTTGGTCATGCTTCTTGCGTGGTCAGTGCGCTTCGTGTGAGGCCCCAGGAGTGCGTCTTGACCAGGATGTGTGGAGTATCTGACCACCCGCTCTGGGGAGGGGGGCCGCTCAGAGCACGGAGCGCCTGCACCGTCTGGCTGAGGAGTCCGCAGTGCCGATCTCTGAAGGACTTTTGTGCCGATAAAAAGACGTCTCGTCACCCTGCAGAGGCTATTTTTTCCTTCTGTGCAGATTTTCATATTTTTTTTAAAAAGTTTCTGTAATGGTTTTTAAAATTAGTAGACTTTATTTTTAGAGCAGTTTTAGATTTACCAAAAATTGAACAGGTAATATAAAGAGTTCCCACATACCCTTTCTCTTCTCTGCTTGTAGTTTCCTTTATTACTAATATCTTGCTTTAGTGTGGTACATTTGTTACAACTGATGGCCAGTACTGATACATTTCTATTAACTAACGTCCCTGCATTAGGGTTCACTTTTTGTGTTATTCAGTCTTATGGGTTTTGACAAATATGTTTTGTATCCCCCGTTACAGTGTCACAAGGAATCATTTCATTGCCCTAAAAATGCCCTGTGCTTTTTGCCCATTCAGCCCTTCCTCCCTCCTCCCAAACCCCTGGCAAGCACTGATTGTTTTATTGTCTTTAGTGTTGCCTTTTCCGAAATATCATATAGTTGGAATCATACAGTAAGTAGCCTTTTCAGGCTGACTTCTTTCACTAGGCAATATGCATTAAAGGTTTCTCTGTGTCTTTTGGGGGCTTGACACCTCATTTCATCACTGCATAGTAGTCCATTGTATTGCGGACTGTAGTTTATCCATTCACTTACTGAAGGATATCTTGGTTGGTTTCAGTTTTTGGCAGTTTCAAATAAAGCTGTTATAATATACATTCATATCTAGGTTTTTGTGTGGACATAAGTTTTCAACTCCTTAGGGCAAAATTGCTGGATCACATAATAAGATTTTGTTTAGCTTTGTAAGAAACTGCCAAACTGTCTTCCAGAGTGGCTGTACCTTTTGCATTCCTACCGGCAATGCATGAGTTCCTCTCATTCTGTGTCTTCACCAGCATTGTCCGTTTTGGGGATTTTAGCCATTCTGATAGGGGTGAAGTGGTGTCTTATCATTGTATTGATGTGCAGTTTCCTAGTGACGTGAGATGCTGGACATCTTTCCATGCGCTTATCTGCTGTCTGTATCTGTTCTTCGGTGACATATCTTTGTTTTGTTTCTCTCCTCCCACACCCACTCCACCCCTGACCACATATACTTCTTTTTTTCTCAGCGGGAGTTTAGACAGTGGAAGTAATTAAGTCTTCTGAAATATTTTCTTTTTGGTCACTTTTCAAGCCATGAAGTGAGTGAGTTTCCTGAGTAGGGGCTGGGCCCCCATCTGAATTCATCTCTGTTGGCCTTAACTGGGGCTGGCTCATGAGTTCTCTGCCTTTCCCCCAACAATGGTGAAGTCCACAGCTGGTCCTGGCCCCTACCACCTCATCCCCAAGGTTCGTGATTGATCTCGTCCTCCAGGACAGGCTGCAGGAAGACTGGGTGCGGACTAGCCAGCTGCAGACCCTAGTGAGCCTAACCTTGCCTCACGTGACGAGTGAGCGCGTCAGACTCCTGGAGGTCCCAGCCAGACTTCGATCTCTCTCTCTCTCTCTCTCCCCCCCTCCCCCCCCCCTCTTGCGCGCACATGGTTGAATGAGATCAAGAGGATTTTCCAAAATCTGAAATTTTAATGGCCTCTACTTTTCCTGTTCTATCCATCGTTGTTGGCACTTTTTAGTTATAAATTTGCTTTTTTCATTTGTAAAGACACTTGATCCATTGTACCAAAAATGTTGGAAATTAGAGAAGGATTAAAAAAAATTATTCCTAACCCTATCACCTTTTGTTTGGGATCCTGTATGTCCTCATGATGGTTTCCGTAGGCAGCTAGTCGTGAGTGTTGCTTTTCCACGTGTGTGAGTAGGGCTTCTGTCTCATGTGAGCCCCTCAGTTTGGGACTTAACGTCTTCCAAGGTTCCCCACTGTCTGGCTAACACCATGCTGGCTCATGGCAGCCAGGGTTTCCAGATACTGAAAAACAGCACGTTTGCTATTTTTGGAGTCAGGAAGATGGCTCCTACCCATTGCCATGTTGCATTAACTGCATTCTTTTTTTTTTTTTTTTTCCTTCCCGCTGCTTGACTTCTCATAGAGGTGAAGAGCAGTTTAGGTAGTGCATGTACCCATTGTGCTGGCTGCCAACCTCTCGGTTAATATCTGGATTCTTCAACTGCAGGTTACCATGCCCAATAGGGATAGTCCCAAGGCCATGTGTTCTTCCTGCTGCTGATTTCCCCTTAGAAAGGTGATCAGTGTTTAGATGTGGTGGTCACTGTCACCTGGAAGTGAGAAGCATGAGCCTTCTGGTTTCTCCCTTTCTTGTGTGCGTGGATACAGAAAACATGAGACCAGACTTACAGAGTGCCTCAGGCTCCTGGTACCCAAGGTACGTGAAGGATCACAGATATAAAAGTGCAGATGTCATGATATGGATGAGATACTTTTCAGGCAATTGCCTAAAATAAATGGCTACCATTTCGGGCCTCTGAGGCGTTCTGTCATAAATAGGAGTCAAATAATGTACTCATACTGTATGTTTGTAGGAGGATCTGGTCGAAGGATCTAGGAAAAAGGGTGGCCCGCTGTCTTCTCCTGGCACTGGGTCTACCGGAGGCTGGGTGGTGCACTTGGTTCCTTATTCAGCGTTAATCACTGGCCTCTCTTCTTCATTTGGCGGGTCAGCCATTCATTCATCACAGAGGCGATCATTGCTGGGCCACTTGCGGACATGCGGTGTATAGTAATGGACAGCATGCTCCTGTTCTGGACTTCATAGGGCCTCCAGTCTTTTGGCCGAAGGGTCTTTAACTGGAAAACATTGTGTGGAGGTGTGCCTGCTACAGCCGTGGAGCCTTAGGAGCCTTAGGTAACCATGCAGAACCTCCTTGCCTCCTTTCCTGCAGTCCATGCCTAGAGGGCTGGTGGAGGTCTCTGCGAGCAGAAGTCCTGAGGCTCAGAACCAGAAGCATGGCCAGCACTATGCTTGGGGCTAGGCCAGTTGCCTGTTTGTGAGTGAGAAAAGTGGGTTTAGAGGAGCTTCTCAGAGAACGTGGTTCACTGGATTCCAGGCCCTTTACTGGAATGTTAGTGAAAGCTAATGGCCTTCAAAGACCCCATACCTTCCTCCTCTCTCCCATGTCATTCAGGCTTCTTGAGTTCTGGGTCATAGAATCAGCTTTGCCAACAAGAAGGCCAATCAAGGAGATATTTTCTTTTTCCAGTGCTGACCCTGAGGGCGCTTGGACCCCTGCTTCTGACCACCAGTTTCCTTACTCTGGTCTCAGGCTTTTCAACATGAGGGCAGGCACTCAGGAGCCATGCCTGTGGGAAGGGTAAATGCTGGAGAATGGGGCCTGCCCAGGCTCCTGATCCCAGGGGACCAGGCTGGCTGGCTGTGCTTTCTGCCGGTGATGGATTTGACTCCCAAATGCTTCTGAAAAACTGGGTGGTTAAAGGAAGAAACATAATGGAAACTGACAGATGACACCATGGCTTCCCCTCACCCCTTCTCCTTGTTCTCATTCTTCCAATACATCGGGTCATAGACATGCTGGATTCTCACCCTCTTAAAGCTAGTGTGGCAATTTCTCATTCTTGTAGCCAGGAGTTTTGCACATAGAAAGGGCCCAGAAGGAAGACAGTAGCTGAGCAGGGAGCCTTTGGCATTGGAGCTTTGCAGGAGCACTGCTGATGTGGGTTGCCTAGTTCTGTGCTAGCTCTGTGGCTGGGGGCAATGTTCACAGCATCTCACGCATGTCACTTCTCTGCTCAGAACCACCCAGTGGCTTTCTGTGCACCAGGTGCTCCCTGAAGCTGTACTTTGCTCTGGTCACTCAACCACGCAGAGACTGTAGTTGGTGAAAATAGCCAGTACGAAGTCCCTGAGGTAGGAAGGGTCCAAGGAACAGAAAGAAGGCCCATAAATTTGGGGCTTGTAAATTTGGGGAGAAGAGTGGAGCGCGATGAGTCTGGAGATTTCGAAGGCGGTGGGAAGACAGTGACATTGAACAAACCATCTGCGGACGGAGGAGGGAGGCCGAGGAGGGAGGGTGCGATGTGGGGCAGGGGTGGAGCTTTAGGAAACTTCTGTGGTGGGTGTGGGACCTCAGCACCCGTACAAAAGCAAGAGAACAGAACTGAGTGATGGTTTTATTTCCCTAAAAAGGAAACAGCAGCAAAAGTGTCTCAAAGGAAATGCCATTAAGATATTTGAATCTGACTTTGATAGTGACTGAAAGGAAGCCTCATTGCTTTTTAGTACTGTCTTATCTTGCTTGTCATTGAATGTCTCAGCCTGATTATCTTTTTGGACAGCAGTGGGAATATTATTATTATTTAGTACTTGCTCAGCTGTGACATGATGTGCTTATGTACAGAACACACAAAAGTACAGTCTTTGGGGAACTGAGATGCTTAAAAGATTTGTTTCTTCCTATTACCGTCATTCAGATGTCTTAATCTTTGGGGGCATTTGGCTTCCCAGAGTCCTGGAGGGTAGTGGGTAGACAAAAGCCCTTAGGAAGAATCCCTTGCTCTTGGGTATGCGGGAAGCCCCCAAGCTATACACCCGTGTACAGATGGCACCTCACTTCCCAAGTCAGACTGTGATCTTGCTACCATTGGCCTAGCCTGACTTTTTTGTTTTTTAAAAGGTCTTTGTATAGATGTTGCTTTAAGCCAAAGCCAAGAGTTGTAGCTGTCATAATGATGCCAAGAAACTCAGGCACCAGGCTCTTTGTCGGCCCAGAATTCCTAGAGAGCACTATTCTGGCTTGGAATCACCCAGGGAACTGGCAGACCTTTCAGCTGCCTGGTGGTGGTTGGGAATAGAGGGAAGAAGGTACAGTAGGTTCTCCACTAGGGGAGACTGAACTGTGAGTTTTCACCGCCCTGCAGAGAAATGCTCTGGGCTTCGTGCTTTTGTGTCTCAGTCTGGGAAGCTCTTTGCTCACTGGGATAGAGTTAAGCCACCTAAGTGTTGGGGGCCAGGTGAGTTTGTTTGGCTGGAGTCTCAGCTATATCAGTCTTGGGACTTACTATTTTTAAACCTGAGGAATGCTGTGGGAATGTGGTCCTTGGCTCCCAGCAAGGGATCTCAGGAAACGTCTACTTGAGTGAGGCACATGCATTCCCTGAATCTGGTTGGATGGTGTGTAGTGGAAAGAGCATCTACTATTCACAGTTCAAACTCACACCCTGCACTCTCGCCTCGTTGGGCTCCCAGCTGACTGTGAGCATGCAGAATCTCAGCTGATGGGTTTCTTTCTCTCGTCTTCCTTTTCTTTTCTTTTTTTTTCTTTCTTTCTTCCTTTTTTTCTTTTTAAGACTTTATATATTTTATATTTTAAAGAGGGGGGGAGAAACATCGATGTGTGGTTGCCTCTCGAGCACCCCCTACTGGGGACCTGGCCTGCAACCCAGGCATGTGCCCCCACTGGGAATCGAAGCAGTGACCCTTTGGTTCCCAGGCTGGTGCTCAACCACTGAGCCATACCAGCCAGGGCTGGCCTGTCTTCCTTCCCCCCTCCCTTCCTTGCTTTTAATTAAAATAATTTTTTTCTATTATACTTGTCCTTCAATATTATATTGGTTTCAGGTGTACAGCATAGTGGTAAGACATTTATATAACTTACAAAATGATCCCCAGATGAGTCTATTGCCCACCTGGCACCATGCACAGGTATTACAATATTATTGACTGTATTCCCTGTGTGGAACTTTACACCCCTGTGACTGTTTTCTAACCGCCAATTTGTACTTTTTAGTCCCTTCACCTTTTCCCCCAGCTCCTTTATTGCCCTATTCTTTCTTTTTTTAAGATTATACAAAATTAATATATTATAGCTGAAAGTTAAAAAAGAATATTTTTTTAAGATATTAAAAGAAAAAAGGTAATATTCTTAGCTATGTCAGAATATTACCATATGAACATACTTCAGAAGAATTTTACAAAGTTTTACACCTAGTATATAGTACTTTTGCAGTTACCAAACACCATTTCAAAACTGCTAATGAAGTATCAATAATTGCGAATTGTTCAAAATAAAAACATCATCTTTGCAAATGTTTAGTAATTGTTTGCTGAACTCTGTTGTAATGGTGGTCACTCAAAGTCTGGTGACAGTCAGGAAGAGTCTCAGGTCTGGTTTGAGGGTTCTGGGAGGAATCCAAGGTCAGGAACTTGGGCAAAGCCAAAAGAACTGGGCAACTCTTGAAGGATGCGGTTGATGATGCTCCAGAGTCCAGAAGTAGGAAAGCTAGAGGCATCTGCTGATGTTTTCAGAGAGAATTGAGGATCACGAAGTGTTTCTAGTGATCTCCAACTAAACAAACGAAAGGTGAACACTAGCTTCCACGTGTGGGCACTTGCTGGGTGCTGGGCACTGTGCCATGCCGTTAAAAGCCCCTCAGTCACCCTGTGAAGTAAGTGTTCTCATCCCAGTTTAACAGGTGGGGCAGCTGGTGCACATGGGAGTTACTGCACTTGCCCAAGAATCAGCTGGAGAGTGGCGGAGCTGGGGTTTGTGTTAGCTCCAGTGACCTCTGTCACCTCTCATCTTGCCATTGCTGCTAGACTCCTCTCTAATTTTAAACAACTTCTACCCTAAGTCCACCCTGGGACCTCCAAAGCGTGCAAGGAGACCAGGACTAAGAATCTCTGATGTCTGCCTTCCTCACTTCGCAGTTCTCACACCGCTGGCGAGCTCACCGCTCTGCCCAAGGCCTTCAGCCCATAACCTTGGGCTGCTGTTTCCCTCCTTATCTCCCATCTGTCATTCTAGGTCTTGTAAAACTCTGCCTCTGTTCTCAGATTTAGTCTGGTTAGTAAACATTTAGTGAGCCTCAGGATGTACATGGCACCTGTAGTCACCGGATCGCTAGCTGTTGAGCGCCGACCAAGTGCCCAGCATTGTGTTGTGTGTTCCGTGTTTGTCACTTTGGGGGACTGCAGAGGAAGAAGTGGGGCGAGAGTCCCCAGTGTAATTAGTGGGAGAGAGCCTGCTTGGAATGTAAGGGAGACCATGTGAAGTACCGCATGAGAGATGAAACAGCTTTGGGAAAACATGGCGTGGAAAAAGGGCATATTTTCACTTAAACATACGGTAATTAGAAGTGCTTTGACGAGAGGATGTGGGAAGGTAAGACGGAGGGAAACATGTTTGGGGAGTGGGGGCCGTCTGGGGGTCCCAGCACAGGGCTGGTAATGGTGCTGGTACAGTGGGACCTGAGGGCGGAAAGGCAGGTCAGTATCAGAAACGCTGTCCGACCCCGCTGGCTTGCCTCCCTTTCCGGACCTGCCAGTTTGGTGACCCCACCCAAAACGGCGGACATATGATATCATCACACACACCCCCACATACACACAGAGCTGGATCCTAGTGATAACACCTCCTTCCCTAAGTACTCACAAGCCAGCTTTTAAAATCTCCTATCATGAGACTCCTAAATGTCGATTATTTGGTGGGGGCCGGTGGTTGAGGGAGCAATGTGCATAAAAATGTATGCCAAAAGAGGACAGCTTTAGAAGCAACCTCATGTCCCACAAGAAAGCATAGTCAAGTAAAGTGGTCAAGAAACTCATGATTTTCTTGTTTTTGTAAGGGGATAGTTACACTCCTCATCATGGGGAAAACAAATGCCAGTACGAGTGATTTTCCTGCATTTGTGAACCAAGAGGACAGTAATTTCTTTAATGTGTAAATTGATGGATTGATCAACTTTTATTTATATTCGTATTTATTTTTGTCCTCACCCGAGGACGTTTTTTCGTGGCTTTTAGAGAGAAGGAAGGGAAAGAGAGAAAGGGAGAGGGAGAAACATCAACGTGGGAGAGAAGCATCGATGGGTTGCCTCTCGTACGCACCCCCTTCGGTTACAGGACGACGGATGCTCCAGCCAGCTGAGCCACACCGGCCAGGGGGGATTGATCAATTTTAGAATGTTTGTTTTAGAGTCTTGACCTAGGCGTCAGGCACCCCAGTGGCCGGTGTCAGACGCTCTAAGCTGTGGCACATTTGAGAACCTAGAAGGAAAGAGTTGCGTAGTGTCCTTCCTCAGAGTGACCTTCCACAGTGACTTCATCAGAGCGGCACAGTCCAACCCCAGGCAGTCCCAGGAGGAGGGAGCTCTGACCTCTGTCTCCCGCCTCCCTCGGATTTCCTGTCAGAGCTCCAGCTGGCCCAACCCAACTGGTAGCCAGAGGGCTCAGGAGCAGCACTCAGGTCAGCCTTATAGGGAAGAGAACAAGGTGGGTGTGGTGGTTTTCTTTGGCTGTGTAACAGATGACCAAACTTAGCAGCTTGGGACAGGAATCCAGGCATAGCTTAGCTGGGTCCTCTGCTCAGGGTCTCACAAGGCTATAGTCACAGTGTCGGCTGCGCTCCATTCTTATCTGAGGCCCTACAGGGAAGGATCTGCTTCCAGACTCCCTCGAGTTCTTGGCAGAATTCCTTTCCTTGCAGCTGTAAGAGTCAAGAAGCTTTCTTAAAGCAAGCTGCAGAGGTAGACCCTGCCAGCAAGATGTGGTCGTATCCATGGGAGCGATACTCTGTCACCTAGGGTGGTGTTCAAAGCGAGTCACAGGTCCTGTCCTCTTCCAAGGAGAGAGGATTCACAAAGGCATGAACACCAGGAGGCAGGGATCATGGGGGCAGGAATCGCAAACAGGCTATGCTCAGCTCAGGCACCCAGCGCAGAGGGTGGGTAACACCGGAGCCTTCCTGAAGATTAGCAGAGGGTGAAGAGAAAGGAAACATGGGTGCAGTCTCAGAGGCGAGGAAGTCATTCGCATGGCCAGAGGGCTCCCATTCCACTCACTGGGCCTGGTGCTTAGAGCGTGAGGCGGAGGAGGTGAGTGGCACCCAGTTTGCCGTGAGAGTTGCTGGGGAGTCTAGGCTTCACCCTGGAAGTTCACTGGGGGTGGGCTTCAGAGGATTTTTGGGCAGAGGAGAGGTGTATCGTATTTCCATTTTGGGGACCTCAGAGCGAAGAAGTGAGTAAGGCAGGAGGCAGGGGATCAGTGTTGGCCATCCAGGTGAGGCAGGCGGAGGCTAACCCACGGTATAGCAGTTCGGGTGGAGAGGACAGATCTGAGAGCTGCTGAGGAGGGATGAGGGGAGTTGACAGCTCGGTGACTGACCACTTGACTGCGCGGGGACGAGGCATGACCGGAGGGTGACTGCCAGGATTCCGGCTTGGTGGCTATATTAGTTCCATGTCGCTGCTGTAATAAATGACCACATATTTAGTGGCTGAAAACAGCATACCTTTATTATCTTACACAGTTCTGGAGGTCAGGAGTCTGACATGGGTCTCACTGGGCCAAAGTCAGGGTGTCAGCCAGGCTGCATTCTGCTCTGGAGGCTCTAAGGGAGAATGAATTTCCTTGCCTTTTCCATTTTCTCCAGGCTACGCACATTCCTTGCTCCTGCCCTTTCCTCCATCTTCACAGCCAGAAAGGGCAAGCCAAGTCCTCTGCCTTGGTCTCTTCCACTCTTAAGGACGCGCTGGTAGGAAGAAGCTCACCCAGATAATCCAGTATAATCTCCCTACCTCGAGATCTTTGATCTGCCCAGGCCGGGTGGCTCAGCTGGTCGGAGCATCACCCCACACAGCACAAGCTGCGGGTGAGACCCCCCGGTCGGGACTTGCGTGGGAGGCAGCAGGTCAGCGTGTCTCTCCCTGTCTTCTTCTCTTTCTCCCTCCTCCCCTCCTCTCTCTCTAAAATCAATAAACATATCCTGGGGCGATGGCTAAAAGGATTATCTTTTGAAAGATCTTTACCTCAATCATATCTGCAGAGTCTGTTTTGCCACGAGGGTGACGTACGCAGGTTCCAGGGACCAGAATGTGGACATGGTAGGGAGCCATTGCACGGGCTGCCATGGTGGTATTTTTCTTCAGTAAAGGAAAAACGGAGAAGGATTGGGAAGATACCGCGTTCAGATTTGCTTAATCTGAGATTCAGGTGTCTGGTCTGGTTCTTTGCTTGGGGTGAATTAGGGAATCCTCAAGAGGGGAGTGTTGCCTAAAGCCATTTTACGCTGTGTGTGGGCGGGAGATAGCAGGGATGGGCCCTGGAGGAAGTGGGGCTCTGGCTTTTTGTCCCTCTTTACTTGGCCCCCTAGGGGACAGGCAGGGGCCCTGCACTGGGGAATGCTCACATTCTGTTTTTTCTAGCGAAATGGTTCCTGGCGGTGCCCTCCCTGTGCCAGGCAGCTCTTTGTTCTCTGCATAGGGGAAGCGGCAGAGCAGTGACTAGTCTCAGGGCGTCATCGGGCTTGTGGCAGCACTGAAGGCATTGGGGCATATTGACCTTGAGAAAGTTGGTGTAAACAGTAAAGGCAGCTGGTGCTCCAGGCATGTGCCAGAATTTGGGTGTGTGGTCCTCAGACTTGCTTGCTTGCACTGCCCCTGGAGGAAGAGGTGGGAAGGGGTGGGCAGCTTCCTGTGCAGAGCCTGGAGCTGCTGGAATTCCTTGGTTTGGTTCTTTCTGTAATCTGTGGGTTCAGCTGGGACTAAGGCTAGACTTCACCCTACACATACTAGAGACATGCATGGGGCATGGATGTGAACTTGGAGGGAGGTCACTGAAGGAAGAAATCTGTGAGTCTGTCCCCTTCCCCTGTGACAGGACTGGAGGCTCCATTCTTCTGGCAGAGAAGAATATCCAACCCAGTAAGTAGGCAGGGAACTAAGCCTAATTCCTAAGGAGAAGAGCTGGTTGGAGGGAAGACCAGCCCCAGGATAAAGGACTGGTCTGTTTAGTTCTCCTAAAAAAAATAAAGTTCTCCTAAAGATGGTTGGTGGAAATTTACCACTTTGGGGGAGAAGAATAAAAGAGCCCTGGACACTTGGGCTGGCTCTCACCTTCCCTTCGTCTGTAGGATGCTTTTTCAGCCCGGAGCCCAGTCGGGTGTGAGCAGACAGTGCCAAGAGTGCTTGCCTGGCATCTCCACTGTGTTGCAGTATCATCAGCTGTGGGCTCACAGTGGGCAAACACATCTTGAAAAGATAGGTGGGTAGTCACATTTGTGAGTGAGATGGGTGAGGCTTGTCGGCCAGCTACACTCTAAGAATGCCAAGAGCACTTCTGCTGGGTATCAGAGGAACTGGAGGCCAGCAGGGGCCCTTCCTGTGGGGCCCAGCTGGATCCTGATGGAAAGGGCTACAGCCTGAGCCTGTTGCTCATTCATTAAGTCTTTAGCGAACACCTGTTATGCACCAGGATCTACATGCAGAGAACTGTCGCACATGCACACAGCCAGCGCCACAGTCCTTTCCACCCCATTCCCACCTACTGCCTGAGGGCAACCAACCTTCCTAGTTTCTGACTTATCCTTCCTGTACTGCTTTCTGCACAAATGAGCAGGTCCATATATATTTTCCTATTTTCTCTTCCTTCTTTTTCAAAAGGTAGCATACTATATAGTACTTTTTGCCGTTTGTACTTAACAGTGTCCATGTCAGTTTGCAGAGCCCATCCTCATTTTGATAGCTGCGCCGTGCTCTTTAAACCGCTGTCCGTGAATGGGCATTTGTGTCGTTTCCAATGTTTTGCAAAGATAAATTCATAGAGGTGAGCTGCCGGGTCAGAAGTAAACATGTCTGTAATTTTGTTAGGTATTGCTGACTTCCCTCCAAAAAGGTTGTACTAGTTTGTATCCCCACCAGCAACATTTGAGAATGCATCTCTTTCCCCAGCCTCACCAGATAATGTGATATTAGACTTCTTAATTTTTGCCAACCTCATAGGCAAGAATGGTATCTCATTGTTTTTAATTTGTATTTCTCTAATGAGTGAGGTTGAACATCTTGTATGCTTAAAGTGGATGTTTCCATATCCATATCTATATTTATAGTTTGTGATTTTTTTTTTTAACTATGGATCTTTAACTTTTCCCCACAATTTTAAAAAACAGCCCTGGCTGGTGTAGCTCAGTGGATTGAGCGCGGGCCTGCGAAGCAAAGGATCGCGGTTCGATTCCCAGTCAGGGCACATGCCTGGGTTGCAGGCCAGTTCCCAGCATGGGACACACAAGAGGCAACCGTACATTGATATTTCTCTCCCTCTCCCCCTCTCCTACCCTTCCCCTCTAAAGATAAAAAAAAAAAAAAAAAAATCTAAAAAAAAATAAAAAATAAAAAACAGCTTCAGCCCTGACCGGTGTGGCTCAGTTGGTTGGGCGTCGCCCCACAAAGCGAAGGGTCACCGGTTCTATTCCCAGTCAGGGCACGTGCCTGGGTTTCAGGTTTGGTCCCCCGTTGGGGCGCACGTGGGAGGCAGCCAGTCGATGTTTCTCTCTTGCATCGATGTTTTTCTCCCTCTCCCCCTCCTCTCTCTAAAAATGAATAAATGAAATCTTTTTTTAAAAAACAGCTTTGTTGAGATATAATTCATGTACTATATAGTCACCCACTTAAAGTACACAATTTAGTGGTTTTTAATATATTCATAGTTCTGTAGTTGTCACCGTAGTTCAATTTTAGAACTTCTTAATTAACCTGAAAAGAAACCCCATACCCAGCAGCAGGCACTCCACATTTGTCCCCAGGGTCCCAGTCCCAGGCAACCTAAAATTACCTTCGTCTCTATAGATTGGACTGTCCTGAACATTTTGTGTAATGAATGTATATAGTATACATTACAAACATATTATTTATTATGTCATATAAATGGAATCAGACAGTATATCATCTTTTAAACATATATTTTATTGATTATGCTGTTACAGTTGTCCCATTTTCCCCCCTTTATTCTCCTCTGCCCTGCACACTCCCTCTCACTCACATACCCCCCCTTTAGTCCATGTCCATGGGTCATACATACAAGTTCTTTGGCTTCTACATTTCCCACACTATTCTTGCCCTCCCCCTGTCTATTTTCTACCCACCGTCTATGCTACTTATTCTCTGTACCTTTCCCCCCTCTCTCCCCTTCCCACACCCCTGTTGATAACACTCCATGTGATCTCCATTTCTGTGGTTCTGTTCCTGTTCTAGCTGTTTGCTTAGTTTGCTTTTGTTTTTGCTTTAGGTGTGGTTGTTAATAACTGTGAGTTTGCTGTTATTTTACTGTTCATATTTTTTATCTTCTTTTTTTTTAGATAAGTCCCTTTAACATTTCATATAATAAGGGCTTGGTGATGATGAACTCCTTTAACTTGACCTTATCTGGGAAGCACTTTATCTGCCCTTCCATTGTAAATGAAAGCTTTGTTGGATAGAGCAATCTTGGATGTAGGTCCTTGCCTTTCAAGACTTCAAATACTTCTTTCCAGCCCTTTCTTGGCTGTAAGGTCTCTTTTGAAAAGTCAGTTGACAGTCTTACAGGAGCTCCTTTGTAGGTGACTGTCTCCTTTTCTCTTGCTGCTTCTAAGATTCTCTCATTTTTAATCTTGGGTAATGTAATTATGATGTACCTTGGTGTGTTCCTCCCTGGGCCCAACTTCTTTGGGACTCTCTGAGCTTCCTGGACTTCCTGGTAGTCTATTTCCTTTGCCAGATTGGGGAAGTTTATTATTTGTTCAAATAAGTTTTCCACTTGTTGCTCTTCCTCTTCTCCTTCTCGCACCCCTATAATTTGGATGTTGGAACGTTTAAAGATGTCCTGGAGGTTCCTAAGCCTCTCCTCATTTTTTTGAATTCTTGTTTCTTCATTCCTTTCTGGTTGGATCTTTCTTTCTTTTTTCTGGTCCACATTGTTGATTTGAGTCCCAGTTTCCTTCCCATCACTGTTGGTTCCCTGTACATTTTCCTTTATTTCACTTAGCATTGCCTTCAGTTTTTCATCTAATTTGCGACCAAATTCAACCAATTCTGTGAGCATCCTGGTTACCAGTGTTTTGAACTGTACATCTGATAGGTTGGCTATCTCTTCGTCATTTAGTTGTATTTTTTCTGGAGCTTTGATCTGTTCTTTCATTTGGGTCTTTTTTTTTTTTTTTTTTTGGTCTCGGCACACCTGCTACATATAAGGGGCAGAGCCTTAGGTGTTCCCCAGGGTGGGGCCACCCACGTTGCTGCATTGTGATGCTCTCTGTGGGGAAGGGGTCCCAGAGGAAACAATGGCACTTGCTCCGCTCTCACCCTACTTTCATTCACTTCCCCTGCTTCCTACAAGCAAATTGGGCCCTTCTGGTGCTGATTCCCAGGTGGGTGGGCTTCTGTACGTTCTAGGACCACGTGGGTCTCTCCAAGGAACTCTCCTGTGAGGCTGGGAGTTTCTCCTGCTGCCGCCTCAACCCCCATAGGTGTTTTCAGTTGGCGGTTTGAGGCTTTATTTCCCCACGCTGGGACCCTGGGTTTCATGGTCTGTCTTGCTCCTCAGGTGTCCCTTCCCGGTTTACCCACGTGAGTGCAGCCGCTCGCTGCCTTGCCTGCCCCGATCCTCCGCCCCTATTTGCCGCGAGTCCTCTCCGCCCACCTGCCCATCTCCACCCCTCCTGCCGGTCTGGATGAACGTTTCTTCTTTACCTCCTTGGTTGTTGGACTTCCATACAGTTCGATTTTCTGTCAGTTCCAGTTGTTTTTGTCTTTAAATTGTTGTTGTCCTTCTTTTGGTTGTGCGAGGAGGCACAGTGTGTCTACCTCCACCTCCATCTTGGTCAGAAGTCCCTAGCATATCCTCTTGTGTAACTGGCTTCTTTCACTTAATGTTAGTGATATAAAGCTTACAGTGTTCCAGTTCTTAAATCTTTAATCCTCATAATGACTCCAAAAGAGTTGTTACTATTATTATCCACATTTTACAGATGAGGAAACAGAGGCACAGAGAGGTTAAATATGTTGCCTGAGGTCACACAATAATAATAAGATGGGCTTTGGAGTCAGGCAGACCCCAAGTTTAAGTTCCATCACTTGCTTGTCATGTGACTTATGGAATATTACTTAAACTTTGTCAAATTTTTTTCATATATCATTTAAATGGCTGAGGCATAAAGTTATTGGAGAATTAAATGCTATGACATAAGAAAAATGCTTAGTCCAAGGCCTCAAACTTAGCAGGTCTTCATAGTTTATCGAGTGGTTATTAACAGAAGGTCTTCATAGTTTATCGAGTGGTTATTAACAGAGAGAACCAGGTAAAGAAGTGCTCACTTGGTACAGCGGGCCTTGCCTCTCTGAGCATTTAGTTTTCCCTAAGATGCCAGCTTTTTTTTTTTTTAAAGATATAATTCACATACCATGAAGTGTACAGTTTTCACATACCATTTTAAAGTGTACAGTTTAGTACTTTTTAGTATATTCACAAGGTTACGCAGACATCATCACTATTTAATTCCAGAACATTTCCATCACCCGCCAAAAGAAACACTTTACCCATTAGCAGTCACTTCCCATTCTTTCCGCCCCCTAGTCCATGGAAGCCACAGATCTGCCTTCTGTCTTTATGCGTTTGTCTGTTCGGGACATTCCATATCAATGGAGTCACACAATGTGTAGCCATTTGTATCTGGCTTCATTCACTCAGGTCATGCGTTCAAGATTCATCCACATCGTAGCATGTGTAAGGTCATCACTCTCTTTTGCTCCATTGTATGATTGTGCTACATTTCATTTATCCAGTTATCCACTGCTGATACTGGGCTGCTTCCACTTCTTGGCTGTTGCGAATACTTCTAGGAACATGAGCGTGCAAGTTTTCACGTGAGCATACGTTTTCAGTGCTCTGGGTGTGTACCCAGGAGTGGAACTGTTGGATCATATGGTGCCTGTGTGTTTGACTCTTCGAGGTCCTGCCCAACGCAGCCTTACAAAGCAGCTCCACCATTTTACTTCCCGACCAGCAGTGTTTATTTTCTCTACCGCCTCAGCAACATTTATTACTGTCTGTCCGCTATTTTAACCATCTTAGAGCATACAAAATGGTGCCTCATTGTGGTTTTGATTTGAACTTCCCCAGTAATTAACGGTGTTGAGCACGAGATGCCAACTTTTAGTCAGCCCTTTCTGCCTGCCCTGGCTGTTGTGTTTTCCCCAGAAAAATCTTTCCTATTCATCCTCTGCCTGAAGCTAGTGGTCATTTTGGCCTTTTGAAGACCGAGTGACACCTTCCTAATCGGAGGCTTTGATACAAACCTTTGGGCAGTTCTAGGGGTCAGGCAACTGTGTCCAGTGCTTGAGGCACGTGTTCTTCCTGTCGGTGGGTTTGATGTTACTCTTAAAGCCGTCACGGCCATTCCTAGGCTCACCGAACTGCTGGGGCAGAGCCAGCCTCTCCCCTGGGTACCTCAGTGAGCAGGGCCAGAAGTTCTTGAGCTGGAAACAATTTCGGGAGGCCATCTCATTCATCCTTCTGCAACAAGACAGTTAGAACCCCTCACTCCCTCCCTACCAGACTGGAGAGAATTTGTAATGTATTTTTTTTTTTAATTCCTGTTGGAAGAAATCCCATTGGCCCCCTTTTCCACCAGCCAGTATTTTAGCAGCCCCTGTGCAAGAAAGATTCTTTGCTCTGACCCAGATCCCCGCCTCTGCCACACAGGCCAGTTTCCTCTCATGTTTTCTTCCTTGGAAAATGGGAGAGACAGCTGCTCCCTAGGAGGGGCTTCATCTTCTGGTCAGACAAAAACGCTTTGGCTGGAGCAGCTCTCACATTGAGGAAGTCCAGACCAAGCCAGGCCGCTACAGGGGACTTTTAAAGACTGAATGGTCCCGTCACTTGGCTATTGCCTGGGCAGTCTGCTTTGAAAAAGCGACCTGACGGGCTCCAGGTTGTGTGTTTATCTTGAGGCAGGGCCTTTCCAAGCTCACGTTCCAGGGTTTTCAGAGGTTTCGTCCAGCCAGCCTGGTGGGTGGTAATCACACACAGGTGGAGACCATCTGGCTGGGCCTGCCCCTCCCAGCTAGTCCTCTGAGGGCCAGCCTGCCCACCACAGAGCTGGCCTGGAAAGCACCCTGTGTGGAGGCAGATGGCACACACGTGCGTGTGTGTGCACGCAGCCCTCCTTAGAGAGGTGGTGCTGCTTAGATGCGTATGATTTTTCTCTCTCATCCGAGGGTCCCCACCATTACACATCCCAAGGAACGCGTTTCTTTCCATGTGTTTCTCAAGTTTTTCTGGTTAGAAATCATATATTTATCTTGGCCCTAGATGAAAGCCCTGGAGTTATAGTCTAATACATTTTACAAAGCTGCCTCTAATGGGTGGCTGCTTGAACTCTTCCCTCTGACCTAGTGACCCCTCTCCTTTCGCAGAGTTTTAACTCCCAGTCTTGCATTTCCCTAGCTTTTCACACCCCTATGGTACCTGCAGCCCCGGGGAGACAGCTCTTCCAGCCTCAGTTTGCTTAGTAGCTATTCTCTCAACTTCCCTGCATGGAATTGACCCAGAACAGGGTAGTTCCGCAAGGAAAGACAGCAGCTTGCACTGTGTCCTGCTAAGCATCTTCTAGCATGTTCTCCAAAATTCTGGGTGTGTACCCTCAAAATGGATTTTGGTTCCCAGATTGTCAGATGCTCAGAGGAAATGCAAGCTGTGGGCACCCCCTTTGAATATGATTGGATATGGTTATGGTGGCTTTAGGGTTGGATTCCTTTTCAGTCCTTTAGAGAACTTAGCTGTGAGAGGTGATCTCCCCACCACACAAGTGCAGGAAGCCTGAGTTCACCCAGGCACCCAGCAGGGCAAGGACTGGTGTCAGAGCTTCTAAGACTTCGAATATCTTTCTGTTTCATCTCTGGGCCTGGCCTCTTGGGGTTGGTGATGGTGATGATGATGGGGAGGACGAGGATGAAGAAGGAAAGATGCAACGTGGAATTCCAGGGTGGGCACTGACTGCATCAGCATCCCTTAAGAATTCTCCCTTCTGACTGCCTGCTCCCGTAGCTTGGCTGGCGAGGAGGTGCGGGCTGTCTTCTTAGTTTATGGTTTGTGTGTGTACGCTGAGGAACTTACACGTGTATAATCATTGTGGCTCATGTTTGTACAAGATATAATTACTGAAAATTATATTGTGAATGCAGTTTCACTTTTAACCCTCCCCATGCTGGCAGGCCTCCTGTGCACTCAGGAACTCTCCCTGACCCTTCTCTCACCTGGGGAGGCTTGTTACCCCCTAACCAGGCCTTGCCCTCTAACCCATTATCACTTTCCTCTCTGGCAGAAGTCCATCTCAGGGACTTCCCTGGAGACTTGGGGCTCCTGAGCATTTCCCAACAGACCGGGAGGCAGGCATTCTTTGCCTCATTGTCACTGATGATGAGTGTGGTTACGGAGGCAGGAGCTCCCATCCTCCTGGGCTACCTGGGGATGGGAAGGAAGGGCTTTGCTGCCTTAAGTTTCCAGTGATTGAAGAGTGCACAGAAGGTGCCAGATTTTGGGAACCACATGTGCCAGTTGATGAAGGCACAAGGGGTGTGGGTTTCAGGAGGAGCGCAGGCCCTCCCAGTATTTGGAGTCTGCCCTGGGACCTGTCTGCAGATGCTGAGTTTGGAGGCCAGACAGTGCAGCCCAAGGCCCACACCCTTGTGGGCCCCGGGGGCGGTGGGAGCAGAGAAAGGCTCTCCGCCTCACAGAGCATACAGCAGGACTTGTCTCCTTAGCAAACGTAGTGGGTGCTTATTAACAACTTGAAGGAATATGGAGCCTACGTAAGGCAGATTTTCAGTAGTGGACCCTCAATCACACAGAAAGGAGTGTTCCAGAGCCACAAGATGTGGGATGTGTAATTCAGAGTGCCAGGAGGGGAGCGTGATTGGCTGGGCCAAGGTCATACACGAGCACTGTAACTGGCTGGAGGGTGAGGCTAGAGTTCTGGTTCCTTCCAGGCTATTGAGGTCCTTTTCCCCTCAAGGTTCACACACTGGGAGATTCGTCTCATTACGGGTTTGGGTGCTTAGGCCCCCAAGAATAAGGGAGAACTTCGATTAGACTTTTAAAACAGTGTTTTTCTTTTTTCTGAGGTAGTTGGACTAAAATCATTTGCTTTTCTTTCTTTCAGATTTACAGGAACAGACGGCCCTAGTGGTTTTGGCTTTGAGTTGACATTTCGTCTGAAGAGAGAAACAGGGGAGTCTGCCCCACCAACCTGGCCGGCAGAGCTCATGCAGGGCTTGGCCAGATACGTGTTCCAGTCAGGTAAGATCCCCAGGAGCCTGCTGGTGTGGTGGCTTTATTATCATGAGTTTGGTTGGCTTTGGGAACTCACAGGGATGTTTTCAGGTCTGCAGAGGGACCTTTCCTGGGAGTACTACACCCCATTTGTACCAGGAGAGTGACTTGTTTTGCCTGGTGTTTGGGGGTGGAAAGCTGCCTGGACCAGGGAGGGGAAGGGTACGTCACTGTGACCTCTGGCGGCACGCGGACTCCATGCTGCTGTTCTGGCCCCTTGACCCCCAGTTACCGTCTGCCAGCCATGCCTCTGATTCCCAGCGAGCCAAAGGCCGACTTGGCACGGGATGACTAGCTCTTCCCAGTCTGCCCCATTTTCTGTAATTAGCACTGTCTTTGCTCCCTGCTGCCAGTGGCCTAAATCATCTAAGTTTCTGGGGCCACAAGCACACATGTTAATCTTGACCGAGGCTTGGGCTAACAGTGGAGGGTGGGGCAGAGAGAAGGAATTGCCAGGAGCTTGCTCCCTCGCAGTGTGAAGGAGAAGCTGGAATCGGGCAGGACCTTAATAGTCCGACCTGCTTGATTCGAGTGCCCTCCAGGGGATGGTCCTGTGTTCCTGTTGCCCGTGTTGCCCCCTGGAAACTGCTGATGTGGAACCTGAAGTGGGGCTTTGTGCTGGGGACCTTGGTCTCCCACTCCTGGCTCAGCCTACCTTAGCCCTTCAGTGGGATGAAATGTTGGAGTGAAATTTTTTACCTTTTGTGAAGGCTTTCATATCATCTGAATGTTTCTGTGTGGCTGATTGCTCAGCAACATTTCCCTGTGACCTCAGATTTTGTTTCTTTGGTTTGGTAAGTAGCCTCAAAAGCAGGCCAAGAAACTTAACCTGGCTCTATTGCTCTTTGACTGCTTATAAATAAGGGCAGAGCAGCATCGAGGCCAGGGTCTCTCCAAGCGTGGTCCTCAGGCCCCTGCAACAAAAGCACCTAGAGCGTTGGTTGCAAACACATTGCCGAGTCCCACAGGAAACCTCTGGCTCAGAATCTTTGGGGCTGATGTTCTCAGATGCTTCTGGTAGAGTCTAAATTTGGAGAACCATAGATCTGGAAGCTTCTCTTAAGTACAGTGACTTTTTTCCAGCCTCTAGAGGTTATAAATTAGGGGTTCAACAGAGCCTCTGGATTGAACTCCTCTGCCTTCATTGCAGACCCCTGGGAGTCAGTTGTTGGCAGGGTGGCTGTCACGTAATGGGACCGATACTAACTCCTGCCCGCTGAGTGTGTACTGTGGGATAGTTCCGTTTTGGAGGCTACAGTGGTCTTCTCTAAGCAGCGGTTCCCAAGCCTGGCTGCTCATGAGATCCCCTGGGGGGCTTGTTAACACACATTCCCAGAGTCCTCCACAGTGCTCTGTGATTCAGTTGGTCAGAGGTGGGACCAGGGCATCTGTTTCTAAAACAGCCTCCCAAGGGATTCTAATACCAGCTGGTCTGGGATGGTGTTTGGGCTCTAACAAGCTGTTGACCAGGAAGAAGTGATGTTCACAAGGTCAGGTGAAGCAGGCTGCCTGGAACCGCTGGTGCATGTGATTTGGTGTTACCCTAGTGTGGTCTGAAGAATCTTTCAAAATCCTGCCAAGTATCTACTGCCTGAACACTTTGTCCCTCCTGTCTCCCTTTTTGGGATGCCTGGAGCTGACTTCAATGTAGAACTGTCTTTGGAAAAATAGACTTTTCTTTAAAATTTTTTTAATTTGCTTTTATTTTTTTAGAGAGTGGAGAATGAAGGGAGAAAGAGGGAGAGAATCATTGATGTGAAAGAGAAACATCTATCGGTTGCCTCTTGTACACGCCCCAACTGGGAACTGAACCCACAACCCAGGCATGTGCCCTGACTGAGAATCAGACTGGTGACCCTGTGCTTTGTGGGACAACACCCAGCCAACTACACCACACTGGTCAGGGCAAAGTAGACCTTTTTTGATGTGGAATTTGATCTGCTGTAGGAAAGGGGGCTCTAAATACTGGGCAACCTCTTGCTTGTATAGACAGGGATCTCCTTGCCCACTGCTTAAACCAGTGCGCCTATGTTTGTTTCTACTTAATGTGCTTGCTCAGGTGGACAGAGATCAGAGGAACGTAAGATGGACGGGTGTTGTGAATCACTGTCAGGTGGGGTCTAGCTGGTGAACTTCGGACATAGTTCCGGTATTACAGTTATGAACTAACGATATAGGTGAGTGAAAAATAGTATTTGCTTTGTAAGGGCTCATTTCACCCACACCATAAAGATCACTAGGGACCATTTTGGTGTACTACTATGATCACCAATTCGGGCAGATTATCAACAGATGCTGTAACCATTGGATTGAAAGATTGTTGGGGAACAAGATATTCACAAGGACTCAAAGGATCCCTCCACAGATTACTTCCTACAAAGAGAAAAAGAATTCCTTTACAATGAAAAGATTTGGGTGGATATCACTTTAACAAAATGATCAAATGTAGCAACACCAATAATGGAACAAATTATTATTTTGTAACTGTGTTGCAGTGTGAAATATAAAATATCAACTATGTAGAAAGTATCAACTATGTAGCACTTTTACAAAAATGTTTCACCTGAATTAAATCCTGAGCAAACACACAGATCCAGATGGTAAAACAGTTGCCTGGACTCTTCAAAAAATGTCAGTGCTCTGAAAGATACAAAAAGGCAAGGGATCGGGGCTGTCTTAAGTTAAAGGAAAAATGACAGTTTAAATGCATTTATGATCCTTGTTGGATCCTAAATTGAAAACTAAGGTCATTTTTAGGACAAATGGAAAAATATAAGTGCAGAGTGTATATTAGATAATTGATTGTATTGTGCAACTCTGATATTCCTTGGGTGTGATGTGTATGGTGGTATGGTTATATACGATAATGTCCTTATTCTTAGGAGATAAAAGCTGAAGTGTTTATGAATGCAGTGTAATGATGTCTGCAACTTCATTTGCTGACAGTTCTGCAAAATAAAGTGTGTGGGGGAAGAGAGAGAGAGGGGGGAGAAAGCAAATGCGGTAAAACGTTAACAGCTGGTGAATCCGGGTGAAGGGCACATTGGTACTCATTGTACCATCCCCTTCTAACCTTCCACGTTTTCCAAATGAAAAGGCTAGGCTGTTTTGTGAGTGTCCATTGACTGATGTGTATTCTCTGGTCCTTTCTTCACCGATGGCCCTTTCATGGTGGCTCCAATGTGACAGCCATGGTTCGTGCCTGCAGGTCACGTCAAGCATTTCCTGGTAGCGGCAGATTGGCCACACCCCTAAAAGTATAATGCTTACTTCCTGTGTTCCACATTGTTTGTAATATGACTGCACTCCTTGAATAACAGCTAAAACAGATCCACCTTAAATTCTTTTTAGAACATAGCAGGGATTAATAATAAATTATCTCAATAATAGGGAAATGATAAAGAAAAGTATGTAATAACTGATGTGAGAGAGGAGACCGTGGCTGGGGGCCTAAATGCTAAGGGTGGGAGCCAACATTTAGTGTGTTCTGCGCTCCAGGCACAGTTGCTAGTGCTCAGTTGGTGTGCAGTAAAGCCCTGGGACTTAGCCTGTGTTATAGCAGCTTCATAGTGGCAGAAAGCAAGATGATACAGAGAGGTGTGAAGTAGCATGTTCAAGATAACACACCTAGTAGGTGCAAAGGCAAAATTTTAGCCCAGGGAGTGTAGCGCATGTGCATGCTCTCTCTCTCTCTTAAAGATTTTATTTGTTTATTTTTAGAGAGAGGGGAAGGGAGGGAAAAAGAGAGGAAGTGAAACATTGACGTGAGAGAAACATTGATTGGTTACCTCTCAACACGCCCCCCATGGAGGGGGACCTGGCCCACAACTCAGGCATGCTCCCTGACTGGGAATCAAGCCGCCACCTTTTGGTTTGCAGAATGACACCCAGCCCACTAAGCCACACCAGTCGGGGACAGACAGTATAGCTCCTAACGCCGTTCTCTGAACCGTGGTGCCTGTAACTCAGCTGATGTCTGGGCTGCTGAGTGTCTCAGGCTAGGAGGTGAGGTTTGCAAGTCATCCACATGGGTGACTGCACTGGGGAGCATGGCCTCTGAGCCCTACGATGCCTCTCTTGGATATTCTGGAACGTTTGGAAAATAGACAAGGGCAAAAGGCATTCATAACATTACCAAAATCCTTTTAAATCCATCCTTCCATTTTTAAACTTTTCATTCATGAAAATATGTATATAAAAGGTACGGCTTGGTAATTTTTCACAAACCAAACACACTCATATAAGCAACACCCAAATCGAGAAACAGGCTAGTTCTCCAGAAAGCTCCCTCGTGCCTACTTTTAATCATCCTCCTTTCTTTTTTTCCTTCTTCTTTTCTATTTCGCTGTCCAGTACAGGTCCCCAGCACCATGTGCCTTAACTTGCTGGCAATAGACGTAGGAGCGTCCGTTTCCACAGCTCTCCCCTCCACGGGGTGCCGCCCTGCACGTGCCTGCCAGGCCAGGGGCCACAGCAGAGTGTGAGTGAGGAGCATGGCCCTGGGTCCAGACTGCTGCAGCGCTGGATCGCGGCCCTGCCAGGTGCTGCCTCCTGACCTTGAGCAGTGTCACAATTTACTCGTCTACGAAGCAGGCATAATAATAGCAGCTATGCATGAGGTTATTGAGAGGATGAAGTGAGTTAGTAGCCACCAAGAACTTAGAGCAGTTGTGTAGTAAGAACTATATAATGTTACCTGCAGTTATTACTATTTACTCTTTTAAAACTTTATATGACCCTGGCCAGGTAGCTCAGTTGGTTAGAGCATCGGCTTTATATGCCAAGGTTGCAGGTTCGATCCCCTGTCAGGGCACATATAAGAATGCATAAATAAGTGGAGCATCAAAAATCAATGTTTCTCTCTCTCTTTCTCCCTTCCTATCTAAAATGAATTTAAAAAATTTAAGAAAAAACTTTATATGAATCAGGAAAGTGGGGATACTACTTTGGAGTTGGTTTTCTTTTTGCAGTGACAATAAATACCCCATTTTACAGTAAAGCCCTGTTAGAAAGGAAATGCTGTGCTTGCCCCCGAATCAGATGCCTCCCTTAACTGATAAGATGACGTTTGGTGCTATCTATCATCTTTATCCCACACAGAAAATCGGTAACAGTGATACAAGTAAAATCACCTTGTTTTGTTCATCGCATCATACAACAACAACAGAAATTTCAGTTTAGCTGTAGCTTCTTGGTTTACGCAGTTGGTGGTGCCTGTGAAGCCTTGTGCAAATCAAGTCCTTTCTGAACGCAGGAGAGCCCAGGCGTTTCCGTGGGGCCTTGCAGTGGGTCCTTTGCTCAGGGGAAGAATCTTTCTGTACTGTGAGCATCTGCCCCTCACTGCACCTGTTTTGCAAGACTGGGCTTAGGCCTATCAGGTCTTCTCGGAACAGGGCACGCCCCTGTGGTGGGGAGGCATTGGCTGCACTCTACGAGGTTTACACAGGCGTTGTTACACGGAACGTGAATTTTGTGTTCGATGTGCACACAGATGTGTGTCTGCGTGTGTAGCTCTGTGTGACGGCCTTGCCTGCCTTGTGCCATCCACCTTCAGCTCAGTGACTCTGTGCGCGCGCCCCACCCATTCGCGTGTGAGAACATGCTGCGCGGCACTGTCACGTAAGTGGAATGCTTAGACCTGCTTTTCCAGATTTTTTTCCCAAAGATTTCGTTTATTTTTAGAGACAGGGAGGGAGGGAGAAAGATGTGCAAGAGAAACATCCATCGGCTGCCTCTTGCAGGCCCCCAGCTGGGAACCTGCCCACAACCCCCGGCTGTGCCCTGACAGGGAATCCAACCAGTGACCTTTCGGCTTGCAGGGCGACGCCCACCCCGCTGAACCACGCCACCAGGGCTGCCTTTCCAGCTCTAAAAGGCATCCGCAGCTTCACCGTCCAGGCTTGGAAATAGCATCGTGGCAGTGATGGCAAGGGAAAGAGGACGAGGAGACTCAGGGGAGTGTGGTGGGAACGCCCACGGCAGCTGTGGGGCTGTATGAGGCTGCCTCTGAAGGCTGCTCTGAGGAAGTGACACCGAAGGGTCCTGTCACCGAGCCCCGAGCCACCGGAGGACGGATCCCTTTTGGTTGGTTTGCTCAGAGGTGGGAAGCCGGCTGTAGACAAAAGAAGTAGAGAAACAAGAGAGGCCTGGGAAAGAAGAATATGCAGAGAAGGCGAAGGATTCGAGAAGAGGGGGTGAGGCAGTTAGTGTTCGTTTCAGCTGTGGCGCTTCTGCTTACAAGAAAATGACAGAAATATAACTCAGACTACCTTAATAACAGGCTTTATTGGCTCAGGTACCCGAGACACCCAAGGCTTCGGGCATGGCTTGAGCTATATGCTCAAACAGTGTCCTTAGGGCCGTGATGTGTGCCTTGGTCATGACCGCCGACTAACTCTCCCCACGTGCCAGGAAAGATGAGCACTCCCGGTCGGAGCATCTGGCTCTCTCAGTTTGTAATTCCCAACAGGCAGAGTGCTTTTTTCTTCCAATAGCCCTACATTAATCTTGGGGGAGTGCTCAGGTTAGTTCAGCCTGGGTCATGTGACCACCCTGGGTGGTGGTGGTCCTGGAAGGCACCAGAATTTATGTTCAAAGTTCTCCCCCACTTGCCCTGGCTGGTGTGGCTCAGTTGGAGTATCGTCCTGTAGACCGGAAGGTTGCAGGTTCAATTCCCAGACAGCACGCTACCCAGGTCGCAAGTTTGATCCCCAGTCAGGGTGCGTATGAGAAGGCAACCAGTGGATGTTTCTCGCATCGATGTTTTTTTCTCGCTCTCTCAAAGCAATGAAAAAATGTCCTCCGGTGAGGATAAAAAAGAAATAAAGTTCTCCCCCATGCCTCACTGCTGTCCACATGGAGTAAGAGAGAGTCCTGTAAAGCAAGAGGGTAGCTGCTGGCAGTAAAAGTTCGGAGTAGGCAAAGTCAGTTGCTCTCTCACGGGGCCGAAGGGGAGTCTGTGCCTCGGTATTCCAGCTGCGCTCGGCGGTGGAGTCGTTAGGGAATGCACAGACAGAGCAGGCCTCGCTCGCTCGTGCTGTCTTGCTGCGTGTGCTGGGGGGTTTTGACTCCCAACAGCAGAACACCCTGACTGAAATGGCCCGACGATAGGGCGCTTACCTTACACAGCACGTCGTCCAGGGTTGGCTGTCGCGGTTCCCAAGGTTGTCGAGGACCTGAGTTCTTTCCAACTTCCTGCTCTGCCTTCCTCAGCACTTGGGCTTGTCTTTTTAAACTGTTTCCTTCATAATCTGGGGGCGGCTGCTGTAATCCCTAGCATCGTGGAATCATGCTCGACAGAGTCTACCAGCAGTAAAAGAGACACTTCTGTACTTTGTCGCTTTTAAAGACCAGCCAAAACCTCCGCAGGGCTTCCCTCACTGATCTTCCCTTGTGTCTTGTTGGCTAGAGTTATGTCAGGAAAGGGAGACAGTCGTGTTGGTTTACTAGTCAGAATCTGCTTCCTAGGGCTGGGGATGGGCCCTGGTTCTCTGAAGGTCATGGCCAACAAAAGGCCGAGGAAGAAAATCAGGGTTCCATTAATAAGGGGGAGAGTGACCACCAGGTAGGCAAAGCAGTACCTGCACTCCCACCCAAGACGCCCCAGCCCTACTTGGGGTCAGAGGAACCTTACATATTGTTTAGGATACTGGGCCAGTACAGAAGTGTCACGTGGAAGGAGAACGTTCCGGTTACGAGGACAGGGTGGCTCTCATTATTTTACCTGCTACAGCAGGTTTAGAACCAAATCCAGCCCCAGCATGAATCGTTTGGAAAGTTCTGCAGTGAATACGTCAGTGGTTTCACCAGTAGGTACCCAGCTTCTTTCCTTCCTACCTTGCAGCCAGTTTCTCTTACTTCCCCATTCCTTTTTAATTTTTATCAGCTTATTCTTTCTTCTCAGATTGCCATTGACTGCTCCCCTGCCCCCTACCCTCTGGGTTTCATTAGAAAGAAACCATTCCCCATCTCAGCAGGACTTGATTTCTCAGCTGTGCTTTACAGGCTGCTGGAGAGGCTGTCTGCTCTCAGTTCTGCCATTGGTAGGCCTTAACCACAAATTCCAAAGCAATTTCACTGGAGTTTTAGGAGAAACATGGCCTCCCAACCTTGTAACCGACACTATGGAAATTCAAGTGCCTTTGCTTGCTGCTGTTTAATGGCAACCTCATGACATGTGCTGAGTTGGCTGAATTTGTGATTCAGGCCCAAGAAGGGAGACAGGGCGGCCCTGCCTGAGCACCCTGAGCCATCAGAGCTGGTGGCTGATTAAGCTCCCTGGTAGTGACAGACTAATGCCAGCAGAGATTTTATTCTACATTTTCTTTCCTTTTCCATTTGTATAAGAAGTATTTGCTCACTATAAAAACTGAAACACAGAAGTATGACACAGAAAGTGAAAATCCTTCAGAACTCATTCCCCCACTGGGAAAAGGCTGATGTTTCTATTTCCAGATTTTCTTTTCAGTGCATATATCTATATGTGCTTCTCATACTGGTTTTCAGCTAGCTTTTTTTTTTTTAACTTGATATCTTTTGGACATCTTCCCAAGTCAATAAGTTCTTTCTAACTATGCACTTTTTTATTATCAAGATATGCTGTGCTTTATTCAACCAGTCATGCGGGTGACTCCCAGTCTTTCCCAACCACAAGTTTGCAGTGAGCATCGTCGGGTGTGTGTGTGTCTTTGCACACTTGCCTCAGTGTTTCTGTGGGATAATGGGATCACTAGGTTAAGGGAAATGAATGTGAATAGCCATTGCAGATGAATGATTATATTATTATAATAACAATACTGTTGTAATCATTTAGTAAATGTTATCCTTGTTTTCAACAAACAACAGACTGATTGTTATATGAAATTATATCTATAGCAACAAAGTCCTCTCCTGAGTCCTTGAGAACTGGTGCCGTTTCTTAGGTTGCTTGGCTTGAGAGATTGTGAATTCACATTAAATGGCATACATTTGGCATTCGGTGGGGCAGGAAGCCCTTACACAGTGTCTCGTGCAGTTTAGATTGGGCGCAGGAACCCATCCATCAGGCTCCCTGTCTCTGAACTTGGACGTGATGGGCGACGAAGCCTCCCGCCTCAAGTTGGGGGCTTTTCCAGATACTGACAGCAGGTCAAGTTTTCTATAAAGAATCTCAACGAACTGTGGAGTTTTCCTGAGTTTTGCCTCCTCCTACCTTTCCTAAAGTGAAATTATAGACACAATTCAGTCTTTTTATGTTGAGACCATTTTTTAAAGTTGCTTTTTTATAGTGCAAGGTAGTAAATAAAACAATGGTTATTGAGCGCCAAGCTGTGGTGGGCACTTACATTCTCCTATTTTCACCCTGTGGTAGGGAGCCCGATGAGGAATATACTGCTACACTGATGCTGCCACTTTACAGACGAGGACATGGGCTTGCAGAGGAGGTGGCCTGCAGCTGGCGAGTGGCAGGCAGGAGTGAGACTGGCAGGAGTGAGACTCCAGACGCCCCAAGCAGCCCGGGCTGGCATGCTGTAGCCTCTGAGAGTCCACTTTGAATGAAGACTTGGGAGAAAGGAGCTCTTTTCGTTGGTTGTATTTTTTAAGTGCCCGTGTCATGGTGTGGTCTCTACCGGATAGATCTGACCCTGCCATAGGCCATGGAGAGAGACACTGAAAACACAGGCTAATAAATGTTTGATTCCATAGATCGCCAAAAGGGGAAGATCAGGGTGCTCCAAATGAAAAAGGTGGTAGGCTCATTTTTGTATTTAGAGTCGGGCAAGAACACAGGACCAAAGGCAAAGAGAAGGATTTTTTGGCAGAGGGAACAGCGTGTGGAGGCCCCCACCCGAGGAGGGGAAGGAGCTTGAAGAATAGGAGGAACTGGCAGAAGGCTCCTGTGGCTGGAGGGAGGTGAGGGAGAGGAAAGAGCCCGGGAAAGCTCTTTCAGAAAACTTCACTTGAGGCAAAGATACTAAGATCACATACGCCTGGGACATGTAGAGAAAACAGCCAGGGAAGCTGTGGACGAGAACCCCAACTGCAGCCTAGCCGTGGCTCACACCTTGGGGCACGCTCTGAGCCCCTTACTCAATCTTCCTGACTTCCTTCACTGGCCTGCAGAGCAGGGATGAGGAAGCGAGGCCCACTGTACCTCCTGGGTCTGGAGAGAGAGCCCTGTGGTGAGGGGAAAGAGCTGGGGAGGCCCAGCAGGCCCGGGGCGGGGGGGGGGGGGGGGGGGGAGGGATGGGGGGGGGCCTTGCACTCGGGCTCAAAGTCCCCGGCAGGAAGGAGCCTGGACTTGATTCTGAGGGCAGGGGAACGCTGTGAGAGCACTGTAAGGAGGAGGGCGAAGTAACCAGACTGGGGAGCGGAAAACCTCCTTTTCCAAAACATAAATGTATATTAAGATGTGCTTGGATTTGAGGTGCTGAGACCTTCTGCCTGCATTTGAAGAGTGGCTCTTCCCCGGAAGGTGCTGGGGCTGTTGCAGCACTTGGAGCGCAGCCATCAGAGTCAAAGATTTTTCTCCTTTCGTTCTAATTCTTGGGACCTCAACTCCATACAGTCCTGCCCCCAGTCTGCCTCCCCAGAGGCACCCCAGTTTAGAGAGGAATCCTTCTTCTCTCTTGGGAGTGTTGGCCTCCACGTAGCTCCAACAGCACACTGCCACAGGGCTCTCTCTCCAGACCCAGGAGGTACAGTGGGCCTCGCTTCCTCATCCCTGCTCTGCAGGCCAGTGAAGGAAGTCAGGAAGATTGAGTAAGGGGCTCAGAGCGTGCCCCAAGGTGTGAGCCACGGCTAGGCTGCAGTTGGGGTTCTCGTCCACAGCTTCCCTGGCCGTTTTCTCTACATGTCCCAAGCGTATGTGATCTTAATATCTTTGCCTCAAGTGAAGTTTTCTGAAAGGAGATGCTCCATCATTCCAATGAGAGCTGTCGAGTTCTCTCGTTTCCTGGTCAGGATACGCTGCCCATTGCTCCAGTCAGCTAACTGAAGCCAAATGGGGCTGCCTGGTTATATTAATGTCATTTTTCTTCTTCATACTCTTTTTTATTTTCTTGACATTTTCTTTCCCTCAGCCCGATTTATCTTTTCTGGTTGCTATGGATCTGTAAAATATTTTCTCTTTCATCTGTTAGTAATACACAACTATAAAGCAAAACAATCCCTTATTTCTCTGCACTTTCCCAAGATTTTAGGTTAATAGTTGAAAGATTGCATTCCCACTCCACTGAAAAGGAACCAACGGGTCAGCCCCTCAGAAATAAGCTTATGACCTAAGTGGTTTGCGTGAGTCTAGCCAATGTCTAAAGCTGGGTGTTTCTAGGGGAGCCTTCAACGCTAAGAGCAGAAGTTGGCCAAGTACAGCCTGCAGGCCAAATTCCAATGGCCACCTGTTTTTGTAAATAACATTTTACTGGACGCCGCCATGCCCATTACATGTTATCTGTGGCTGCTTTTGTGCTGCAACAGCAGAGTTGAGTAGTTATGACAGACTATATACAGCCCTCAAAGCCTCAACTATTTGATATCTGGCCTTTTACCGAAAAAGTCTGCCAACCCCTGACTTAGAGAGTATTTTCCACTTCTGAGTAATGACCCAAGTGGAGAGGTGGCCATCTTTAAATCTCTGTGGGATATCTAGAGGGCTTGCGAAATTGCCTTCGCTGGGGCCTGGGGCTGTGCCCTGGCCCATGATAGAGGGGTCACAGAGTGAGAGAGGTTTGTTGGAAGAGGGCTGACTGCATCTCCTGCTAAACTGCTGCTGGATGGGAGGCAAATTCCTGTAGCTGCCACGGGTCTGTATCTGACTTGGAATACCGCATGGAATGCTTTGAGCTTCTTAGTAGGAAGGGGCCGGCTGTTCTAGACCAGCCTTAAGATAGGATAATTCGCCCTCAGGCTAATTTGCTTATCTCTGGCTCCCTGTGGAGTTGTAATTGATTAGCTCTTTCTGTGACTCCTTTGTCTCTCTCCCGGCCTTTCAGGGGTGCTCCCTGCAGGAGGTGGCAGAGGCCTTGGGCAGCGAGCCTGGCAGAGCAGCTGGAAAGTTAGGAGTAGGCAGACCCAGCACCTCTGCAGGAGGTGGAGCCCTTTGGTAACCTGACATGGTCCAGACAGAGCGTTCAGTGGAGAGGGCCGGAGAACAGCATGGATGAGAGCAGGAGCCCGAGAGACAGGTTGCCTGGGTTCAACTCCCATTCGGCCATGGGGGACCTGGGAGGCCTGCAGTCGAAACCGAAATCTCCAAGACTTGGTTATTACTTCATCTGTGAAATGGATCTACTAGCAATATATTTAATGTTCCTAGGGTAGTACCTGGCATATTACATAGGAGCAATTAATATTATTTATATTGTCATTTAAGAAGCATATTACAGAAAAAAGAAAGCAGACTTAAAAGGAAAAAAATAGAAGCATATTACAACACCATATAAAGTTGGGTCCTGCTACTGTCAACAATCTGTACGCCCCCACGCAGAAGTCGGGAGGTGCCACGTGGTGGTGCTCACAGAGGTCGTCTTAAGAGTAATGCGGTGGTTGTTTTCCTTTTGATAGTTTACTGCCATTTAAAAATTTTTGATAGAGAACATAGGTTTTATTGTCAGAAAAGAAAAACCGGAAGGATAACCGTGACTGGATTTTGCAGAGAACTTCCCAGAGGACAGGACAGTGAGCACAGAGAAGCAGCCCCGGGCCATTCCCACAGGACAGGTACCCACCTCAAGGTGTGCTGTGTGGTGCGGTGGTTGGAACAGCTTTGAATCCCGCTTGGTGATCTCTGCCAGCTCAGGGGGTCCTGCTTTCTTGCTGTGTTTCTCCATCACTCTCAGTGGGAAATGAACGGCTCCCCTAAGCCAGACACAGCTCTCCTCCGCCTCCCCTGACAGTGGGCCTCCTCACGGAGCCCCTTCTCCAGGAAGATGACAGTTGAAACTAGAAGCGAAGGAGGGAAGGACAAAGTAACTCAGGTGCTTTTCAAGAGGGAGTGCAGCAGCCCGGCAATGGGAGGTGGTTCTGCTGGCACGCAGCAGGGGCCCTCCGAAGCAGCGCTGGGTCTGCCTTCCCCAGCCTTGTCCTGCGCAGCCTGCTGGGAGCTGTGTACCTGGGGCAGGGGTGCATCTCTGGCTCAGGCTGCAGCCCGGTGTCCCTGGCTGCCTGAGCCCTGAACTAGCTCTAGCAGTCCCTCTTTGGGTTTGAAGATTTGGGGAGAACAGAGCACTTACCAGCTTTCTGGACTGGCCGGGCCTGTCCGGGCCCCCACCAGCATGGTGACCTCAACCCAAGAAGCCTTTGTCCTTTGCCTCTCTCCACTGGGCCACTGAGATCACACATGTTTGTGTTCTGTCCTGATCTACTTTTATTCCCTCAAACAAAAATAACTTTTTCCAGTTTAAAAAAAAAGGCTTAAAATAAAAAAGCCAAGCTATGTTGCCAACATGTAAAAAGCAAGTAACAGAACTGTGAGATGTGGGGTTGCATTTTTACTTTAAATGAGAAATAAACATTATCTAAATCCCAGCCCCTGAGACTGCCGCCATGAACATTTGGTTGCCATCCTTCTAGATGTGTCTCTGTGCATAAAATAATTAGACAATTTTACTAACTTAATATTGTACATATTAGCATGCATTCTTCACCCAGCGTCATGTCATGGAAGTCTTTCTAGCTGAGTAAATGGAGATCAGTAGCAGCGTTTGTAACGGTTGTAAGTTGTCGCATTGCAGGGCAGAGAAAGGAAAATGCACTGTTTTCCTCTACTACCTTACTCTCTTGGGTGACTCAAGGTGCGGGTTTTCCCATACCCAGCAATTCTCCAGGTCTCTGCAGACACCAACTGGGTATCCTGCAATTCGGTTCCCTGTGGTACTAGCTACCTGGAGTTAGTATCAAATCCCACAAGACTGTGCCCACTTTAGGTGCAAATTGCAAGTCCCAAGTTGTCACCTGTGCTCTTGACTGGCCAACTATAAGCAGGGGTTCTCCTTGGGTTTGACAGTTTGTGAGAACAGCTTAGGAACTCAGGACAGTTTACTCACTGGATACCAGTTTATTGTGAAAGGATACAGCTCAGAAACAAGCAGATGGAAGAGGCAGGTGCACAGGGTCAGGCTTCCGGGATCAGGGGTGTGGAGCTTCCGTGTCTTCTCCAGGTGTGCCACCCTCCCCGCACCTCCGTGGGTTCACCAGCCTGGCAGCTGTCTGAACCCCATACTGTAGGGATCTTTGCAGTGGCTTCGTTACATAGGCATGATTGATTAGTAACTCGTCTTCAGTCCCTCGTCCCCTCTCAGGAGGAAGCTGGGTGTTCCGAGCTTCTAGTCATGCCTTGATCTTCCTGGTGACCGGCCCTGATCCTGAAGCTATCCAGAACCCCCCAGGGCTTGCCTCAAAAGACACCCCTCTCATCCAGGAGCTTCAAAGGCTTTTAGGAGCTCCGTCAGGATCCGGGGTCAAAGACCAAGAGCAAAAAGTGTTCCTAGCACTTCTATTGCTTAGGAAATTATAAAGGTTTTTGGAGCTCTGGCCAGGAGCAGGTGTTAGAGACCAAAATACATATTTCTTATTATATCAGTATTACAGATAGTGAGATAACAGACCCTTCCAGGGTAAACAAGCCCTTGTTGATGAAGTTTCAGTTTCTAGTTTCCCTACTTTAAACAGCACTTTAAGGAACATCCTTGTAAGTGCGTGTTGGCAACTGTGTTGGGATATCTCGGAATAAATTCCTCAAGTGAGAGTGCTGGGTCACAAGGTCTGCACAGTTTACAGTTTGGTGTCTGTGCCCAGTTATCTTCTGTGAAGGGGATTCCAGAGGCAGCCTCTGGCCACGACAGCTGCAGGGCTCTTGCCCGTGGCCATGGCCAGTTGGCAGCCCAGGCGCCGAGGAAGCACGATGTAGCCTTTGAAGTCCACAGAGTGATTCACAGGAGTCTTCCAGCTTTTGGTAACTTGAAGACTGACTTTAGTACAGTGTGAAGGAGGTTCTTTGAGACTGGAGACCTGTAAGCTAAGCAGCCTCCACGCTTTTCCGAGAGCCCAGCTCAATGCACTTCCAAGCTCACCGCACAACTCGGCCCCTGCCCCACTCCTCCAAGCAGGAAGGAAGGTCCCGGCAAGGAGTCTGGCCTGGGCACCAAAATGTTTACTGCTGCCTCTTCCTGTAACCAGATCACCCAAAATTGTCTCTGTACCTTTTTGTGTGTCTGATCGGGTAGGGACTTTGGAAGTACACGAGCAGGCACGAAGACCTCTGGGGGTCCGATTTTTACACGGGCACTCAGAAGTGAGTGTCTGCTCCATGCTCCTTCTCCAACCCAACAGCCCCTCCTGGGTGCCACATTCGGCAGGGGCATTGACAACGCAGAGCACATGCAGAGAAGAGTGGCTTTCAGACCGGCCGAAGTTCTTTAAACTGTGGTCTGGAAGGAATGGCTATAACACTGGGGAAACGAGAAACATTTGATTCTGAAGAAGAAAAGATTTTGGGATGAGGTGTGAGGAGTGGTAAACTGTGATGCACAACAGGTGTTTTTAAAACTATTTGAGGTCTTGCCATATGGAAGAGGGATTTGACTTTCTCTTTGTTACCCAGAGGAGAGAACTAGAAAGCTGTTAACTATTCTTCGGGTTGTGGAAGCCCTTCACACGGAGAGGCCTCAGCAGAGAGCGCACTTGCTGTCCCTGAAGTTGGTCCAGTCAAGTCTGGGCAGCTGCTGGCCCGGCCTTTGCGGAGGGGCTTTCTTGGTGCTGGGCATGTGGTTGGAGGCCTGGGAGCCCAGCCCACTGAACCCAGAGACCGCCTCATACGTGCTCGTTTCACTCTAATCCAGCGGGGTAATGCTGCTTCTACCGGGCTGCAGTCCAGCTTCCTGCAAACAGCCTGCCTTCTTCCCTTCTCGTTGTTTTCCGTCCTGGGCCCTTCCAGGTCCGACTCAGCTGGGTGATCTTTGAGAACACCCATCAGTACTATAGCTGCGTGTTTCTTGATGTAAATGAAGGCAGAAAGAGCGGGGTTAGTTTCCTAAGCCAGCAGTCAGAACCCCAGCACCATGGGAGCTGTCTGCTCTCGCCAGAGTGGGTACAGACTTGGACTGTCCCACCTCCCCTGCGCCCTCGGCCTTCATTCTTTCCTGTCAGGTGGCTGCGCCTTCCTGTGGGAGAGCCTTTCAAAGAGGGAGTAGTGACTTCATTTATACAGTACTTTCAGCGCACCACGTAATTTTTATGTATTTGAATTCTTTTATTCTAAAACTACCCTGCGAAGTAGACAGTAGCTTCATCACATCATCATATTTTGATACGCAAAGAAACGGATGCCGAGAAGTTAAGTGACTTATTTTAACCTCACACCACAAAGGAAAATGCATCGGAGAATAAACCAAAGAGAAGTGCCATTACCTGCAGACTCTTCACTTGAGGATCTGTTTTTGCCTCGGACTTGAGACTAAGCACAACGTGCACACTTGGCGTGGCTGTGGTTACAGGCGATTCAGGACCGTGAGAGTTGGTGGTTATTGAAGGCAAGTGGTGGGTATATGGGAGTCCGTTGTGTTATTTTCTCTACTTTGGTTTAAAATTCACAAACAAGTTACTTATTTTGTTTGTTTGTTTGTTTCTGGAGCCTAAGTGTCAGACCAGAAGCGAAAAAAAATTTTTTAGGAATGTGCTTTGGAGAAGTTTGAATTCAGTGTTACACGGTGGCCTGGCCAGGGCCTAGAGGCTTAGGTGAGAAAGAATTCTTTGCAAGCCAGGCTCCCAGCGCTCAGGTCCCTCCTCCGTACCAGGTGCTTTCCTTTGTCCTCAGCCTCCTTCGGTGTGGCTGGGAAGAGGGGCTGAGATTTGTTGGTTTGGTGTGATCGCTTCATCCAGTTTTCTCTGCTGCTGGACTGAGTCTGGTGGCCCACGTAGCAGGGTCCTCTCCCAGAGAAGGCTGGGGCGAAACCCTGCAGGCCACCCCGGACCTGCCGTGCAGCAGTCCCAGCTCCACCCTTGGTTATGTTTGAACTCGCAGTCTGGATGAAAAGAGGCGTGTTTTCTGTAACGTGGACAGCCCTTGAACTAAGAATTTCTTTTTTGATCTACTTACCTGGCTCCAAAAGGGTTCTCTCTTCAGTAATTGGAAACCAAATGGTTTATGTACACAGGGCCAGGGCAGAGCCAGGTTCTTCTTTTGACAAGTGCCAGAGCCGAATTCTGGCCTCATCACCCACTGGCCTGAAGGAAGAACGAAGATGCTTGTTGTGTGCGCCTCTCTAGCCTATAAGTGCGAGGACCACAACTCTCTCTACTCTCCCCACAAGCACAAAATGACAGCAAAGCCAGAAGAAAGCAGTGTGTTCCTCCTGATTTCCAGACTTCTCTGGGGCAAGATGCCCTTCCTCTTTGGAATTTAGGCAAAATGAGGGTTACACTAGGGTTCTCTGACCTGGGAATGTTCAGAGATACAAATGCAGCTTCGCTCCACAGCAGACGTGCTTCGGCTCTGCTCCCCCCGCACCCCCAACAGATGGGAATAGCAGGGAGGCGCAGCGTCTTCGCCTGCGCCTGTCCAGTCGTTGGTCTGCAGCTGTGTCTACCAGTTTGGTAGATTTTAGATACTTTCAGGGCAGTGTTAATCCTGAGCTGCAAAGCAGTAAAAATGCTCAAAGTGCTAGTAAAAACCAATGTACAGTGTACAGAAATAGGACTAGGAACAAAAATTGCAAGGGAGAGAAAGTTGTTTTTTTTTTTTTTTTTTTTTTTAATGTTACTGACCATAACCACCAAAAACAAAGAAAAATAAAGAAATGGAAAAAGTTTGAAGTCTGTGGCAAGAGGACCAGCATCAGTAATTAGTCTGGTTAATTTAGGAGAAGGCGGTGCGTTTGTTCAGGAACTCAAGAGCTAAGCTGGTGGAACTGCCATGGGTGACATTTTGGATGCGAGCCCAGGATGGTGCCCTGGAGAGCCGGCCGGTTCGCGTCCTTGCACTGCAATCAGCGTGAGCGTGCGGTGGCCCCTGTGCTGGCTGCGGGAGCTGCTGAAGGGGTTCCTGCTGCACTTCAGCGATGCCAAGGAAGGGTTCCCCTAATTTTTTAAGTATACAAGTAATACGTGAGCACATCTTTGAGGTTAAAACTTCAGATTCTACAGATAAAGTTCTTCATGACCATACAACCCAATATCGGGCCCTCCCTGAGGGAACCACTACACCCTCTGGTGTGAGTCCTTGCAGCCGCCCGGGCCTGTCTTCCGTGGACCCACCTTCTTCCAGGTACCTGTAGAACTATTTTTGGTTTCGCGTTTTCCCGTCTTTAATGTAAGTGGAATTGTATACTTCTTCCCAGATGGATTTTTTAAATTAGCTCCAGCAGCCCAGCAGCCTCCTGCCTCCCCTGCAGTACATCTTAGAAATCTTTTCATGTCAGTACGTAAAGATATAGCCAATTCTTTTTGCTGCTGTCTGTGATTTTGTATATGGATAAGCCATAACTTGGGCACATCTAGGTGGTTTCTGCTTTTCCGCTGTTGCCAGCAGTGGTGCCCAGACGCTGCGAGCACCCTTGTGCATCCTCCTTGGGGATGTGTGTTGCTTTAGAGTGGACACTGCGAAGTAGAATGGTTAGGTCCAAGGGAGCGTTCCTTTCACGTTAGCAGGTTCCGCCGTGTGGCCCTCCGACGTGACTGTGCTGGTTTACATGTGTCTGGCAACTACATGGATTCTCATTGTACATTTAACTAGTCTCTCCAGGAAAAAGATGAAAGGAGTAGACGCATATGCTTGATTTTAAAGCTTCAAAGGATCTCCTGACATTTGGGGCCAGGGGAGGGGTGGTGAAATGTATAAGGGGACTGCAAGTTTAAAACCTTCGTGGCCACTTTGACTTTAAGAACAAAGGGGCTTGGAATCTGACCTGCGTGTGGGTGGCGACCCTCTGAGTGCCAATTAAGGAGGGTGGGAGCAGCAAGGGCAGCTTTTGCCCAGTTACAAGCCTCTGGGCAAAAGACTCTTCCTCCCCATCCTGACAGGTGTCTAAACAGATGGAGCTGCTTTAAAAGAAAAGTGAAAGCACCTGCCAGCCTAGTGCCCAAGGCCCTCTTGAAATGGTGAGCAAGGACCTGTGTTCCTTACACAAGGGCACGGCACAGAGCGGATGGCTGAATAGGATTTGAGTGGTGACAGCTTCAAGCTGTGGTGGGTAAACCCCTGCTGAGCTCTGCAGGTGAGGTGCTCACCTGCACCTCCGGGAGCACGAGGTGGCCCTGCCATGGCCCTGTGTATGCAGGCACAGGTGAGTGAGTGTCTGGGGACTACTGTCCGTTTCTGGGGGGACTGCACCATTGCCACGTAGTGAGCCAGTCCTGAAAGGTCTGTAGCCCCCCGGAGACTGCCTTTCGGGTGAGGGTCCTCAGGGGCTCCAGCAGCCCACCAGCCTCCCACCTGCCCTGCTGTAACCGTATAACAGAGTGCTGAGTTTCTGTGCTTATAAAAGGGGTTTTCCTTACACTTCACTCTTTGCCTTTATGATGTGGCTTTGAGGGAGGGGAAGGAACCTGGAGAGCCAGAGGTTTTGAGAAAATACATAGGGAAACAATTTTGAGTCTCCCCTGACTAGCTTTCTAATCCTTGGCAATTCCTTTGATTTCGAGGCAAAACCTTTAAGGAATATTCTTTATGTTTCCTTTCAGTTTGGTAAGAACAAACATATCTCTTCTTGCTTTTTTTTGTTCGTTTGCTTTTTATCATGTGGTACAGCACACCTCTTTCCTGAACAGTGTCTTGCACCCACATTTCGCCAAATTAGTATTAGACAATTAGTTGTGAGAAGCTCCCAAACCAAACATTCAAAGTAACTTTTCACGTCACGAAACTGCATTCAGAACTTTAAAAAGGTGGAGGGGGCGGAGGTTAATTCTTGCTTCCACCACTGGACCAGGTTGGGAAAACTTCACCACTGGCTGCCATCCAGCTGTGAAGAACTTTGCCTGCTAGCCGTAAAAGCTCATAACACATGTCCAGAGAATCGGTCTCTCTCCCTCTCCCATACATGGTTTGTTTGTTTTATTGTTATTTTTGTATTCCTAAAGAAGGGCTTCCGTTTCGGCCTTCCTCGGGAGTTTGATTTGAAACCCTGCGGTAGGGCTGGTGGGCAGTTACACTCCTGGGACCTCCATCTCTGCGAACACCTTGTCTGCTGTGCAGGCGTGCGGAGAGGGGCAGGGGTGCCCAGTTCCATTGTTCTGTACCTGCTGAAGCCTCCCAGCCCCAGAGGTTCCCACTCCGAGCCTCTCCTTGCAGCACTCAGATGTTAAAGGGGAATCACCCAGGACATAATTATTCTCTGTTCCCATGTGATGTGCCTATGTCATTGCCCTCAACTGCTGTTAGTTTTTAGGGCAGGTCTTGCCTCACCACCATGGTGAGGTTCTGAGCTGAGCTCTTAGCTTAGGTTTGGGGGTGGGGTGGGGAGTAGGGGTGGCCAGGCAGGGAAGCACTCACTGACAGCTTCATCTGGATCCCTGCAGGGAAGAGAGTTGGTGTTACCAGGAAAAGATCTTCCCCAGTGAGAAGAGGGTTGGTGGCCCTCCTTTGGTGGGTGCTGTCGGGTGGAGGTAGGGGCCTGGAGGAGGCTCTGGTACTTAGGGTGCTTGGATAGTGAGGGCAGTGCCCTTTGTAGTGCCTGGGGGCACCTCCCCCCCAGAATGAGCAGTGACATCAGGCTGTCCTGTATCCTGTGACCTCTTCGTTTCTGGAAATTACTAAGAAACAAATAGATTAGGCACACACAGCCTCACTCCCTTCCCCCCAGCTTGGCTTAGAGCCAGGAGAAAGTCCCTGGGCTTTAGAAATTAGAATAGGATTATGTGAAGGACCCAGTGCGGGGGCATGAGCAGACTAAGTGGCCCCAATTAGGAGCATCTAAGCTAGGCAGAGGCCAACAGACCTGACTTTGAACTTTACCTCCTCCACTGCCTCAGCCAGAGCTGGTTCATTTAGCAAAACCTCCAGGTCATCTTCTCCTCTCACTGTGGGGTTGTGAGGCTGCCTGGGCCTATGCTAAGTTGTGTTTCTGCTCCCATGCTGCAGCAGTAGCTTTGACCTTCTTAGGAAGGAGGGTGTGTTCGGCAGTCGTCAGATTCTCCCCATGTGTGCTGGTTTCATCCTGGGACTTTTGGAGACAGGAGGGCGGGCTACCAGCCCTTCCTTATCCGCGGTCTGTGTTGCTGAGGCTATGTCAGGCACATGTGGCATTTTCAGAAGAACTGCTAAGCCCTGTGAGGAACCAGCTCTGTCTTCATATAGCTCACTTGGGCCCTAATTGTCAAAGTAATTTGTGAGCACCGAGAAGGGGAGAAAGATGGAGACCATTTCTTGAAAGACTGGGATGGCTGTGCCATTGTTTGACCCCAAAGGGGACAGACTCCAGCCTGCCAGCCTACTTCGGGCCTCCTCCTATTTTCCTGGCCTTTCTAAAACGCCTCTTGCAGGCCCGCCACTTACTTGATACCTGACACAGTTCAGCTGGGTTTCCTGCCCCTGCCCCTGCCCTCTGTCCTTCGAAAGCGAAAGCGTGTAACTTACCCCAGAACACTCAAAAGGGCTTTTGCCTCCAGGGCTTCCAGCTTCAGCCCTGAGAAAGCCACTCTTTTGGGCCCCAAAACACATTAACCTGTGTCCCCTCAGACCGGGCACATCAATTTTGACCACTGGGGTGGGGGCTGGCATTGCTTTCTGGGTGATTGTGGAGAATATCACTGGGCCTGTACTTTCACGCAGAAAGGAGACAGTCCTTCTCCAGAGCTGGGATGAACTAAGAACTCCTGAAGAATATCTTTGTTTCTGAGTATTTCAAAGGCAGGAGTCAGTGTTTTGCAAACAATAGCCATTTTCTTCTGCAACCCATTTCACTAGATTTTGCTCACTTATATCTGGCACAGTCCAACTTCAAACCACCATAACAACTAAAGCTGGATGTTCAGAAAATGGGGGCAGGGTCAATTTGAGGGCTAGTTGGAATCTGCACTTCCATGAACCACCCCACCCCAGCTTTTAAGAGTTCTTGCCAGGGAGTTGTTTGCTAATGGGGAAAGAGGAATAGCCTAACGAAGCCTTGTGGTCCGCTAAGCAAGGGGAGCACTGTCCCTAGCGGTTTCTGGACACTTCGTGCCGCCCGGCAGCCCTATCGCCCCTCTGGTGAACTCGAGAAACAAGCAGCAGCTGAGGGAGGCTTCCGTGGTAGTTGGAGGCAGAGCTCAGAGAAGAGGGGAATGGCCTCCCCTGAAATGGCCTGCCTTCAGACCCCAGAGGGCCCCCGTGCCGTGTGGTTTGTGTAGGGATCCCAGAGATTTACACCTTAATTTCTTAGTTAGGATACTTCAGGGAGCCAGAGAGGAAAGGAGAGGGAGGAGCTCCTCTAACCACTGGACTGAACCACCGGTCCTCCGAACGAGGCATCATTAGCATTTGAAAACCCTCTGAAGGGGGCTGAGAGCTTCCTGGGGTGGGCGCTGGGGCCTGAGTGCCGCTGCCCGCAGGGGCGCCACACAGAATGGGGCCCAGCATCCAGAAATAAAGACCAGACTGGACTCAAGAATGAGCCCTTTGTGGCTTTGTCCCAGGCTTGAACACTGTGACCAAGGCCCTTCCATTGTTAAGAAAGACTTCCTTGGCCGCAGCAGAGCTAGGAAGTCTAGTTCTCCCATCAGGCAGAGCTAGGAAAGGGGACCTGCCCAGGCTGGAAGGTGTTCACCACCTGCTTTCCAGCCCTTTGGTGGGGTGGGGGCTGGTTTGCCGTCTCCTCCCCCTCCCTCCTTTAACTCGAGATGTGCTGGTCCCAGAGCAGCAGCTGGGTCTGTCTCCCTTTCCTGCCTTAGGGTCTCCCCTCCCAGCTGCCTAGATTGCACTCCTTCCCAAATTAAGTGTACTTTTTGGTCATTCTTTAAAGTTTAGGCTTACACAACTTTTTTAAGGATTGTATATTTTTAGAAAGAGAAGGGAGAGAGAGAGACATCGATATGCGGGAGATACATCTATAGGTTGCCTCTCATACGCCTTCAACTGGGGGCCTGGCCTGCAATCCAGGCATGTGTCCTGACTGGGAATTGAACCGGCTACCTTTTGGTTCAAAGGCCGGCACTCAATCCACTGAGCTGGACCAGCCAGGGCTACATTTATTTTTAAATAAATGTCAATTCTGGTTAACAAAAGGTCATGGCTTCCTACCTTTTCAGTATTTTCCCTGTTTCCAGCCTAAGTCCCTTCCAGGTTTGGGGTCTATTTCCTACAGGCCAGAGGTCAGCTAGACCTGGGGCACTCGGAGGGGAGGAGAGAGCGGCTCTATCTTAAACCAGGAGTGATGGTGCCACCTACTGGCACTTGCTGTTAGCTACAGGCTCTGTGGCTGGTCCGGTTTCCTAATAAAGGGATTATTAGGACCTGGGTGGGAGTAGCTGTGCTACGTTCCAGAACCAGAGTACTAACGGGCAGCAGCAGAGGGCACACTATTTCCTGCTCACAGGTGAGGAAGCAGCCTTAGAAGTTGTGGTCGTACAGGTTGTCCAGGGTCACAGTTAGTAAGGGGCGAATAGGAACAGGGCTTTCCCAGCTGCAGAATTAACCACCAGGCCGTGATTTGCCAAAGCCAGCAGGAGCTCTAGGCAGTAACTGGGCAGGGCACTCGGGAACATGCATCGTGAGGACTCTTCCCTCATCCTCAGAGCTCTGACTCAGCCCTGCACATTTGGCCCATTTGCAGTGATGCACACTTTAAACCTTGAACCTCTCTTTGGCCCTTGTTCATTTCAGTTTTTATAGCGTTAGTAAGCAACAGCATCTGTCAGAGACTTTAAATATTTTGTTTGCATTCAGCTATTTTGAAGTTATCAAATTATCTTCTACTTTACGGTTAGCAGCACTGATTTTCCCTATTTAGTGTTGTGATAGGAAGTTTCCATTTACAGTCAGTTTGTTTAGGTTTAAAAAGTCAGTCAGTTTTAGGGGGAGAACACAGGTAATAGTACACGTGGTGCACAGATACGTGTCAAAAGTCCTGGCAGTGCAATGGATGACTCGGAAATTTGGGAAATGTCACGCTGCGCCCGTCACCCACGGACTTGCCCATAACCTGGGGCAGTGTTGAGAGTCATTTCCTCATTTGTAGAACATGAAAATGTTGGGCTGGGTGATTGTTCAGGTCGCACAGACCCGTAATGTGCCGTGATGTCTGGGCATCAGGAGTCAGGCTTCTCCCAGGCTGGGCCACGTACCCTGAGGGGTGGTAGCAAGGAGTCCAGGGCCTTGGCCTTGCTGCATGCACTTTGCCGTTTTCCCCAGAATCCCCATTAGGCCTTTTTAACATCTTTTTTGAGATGTAATTCACATACTGTATTGTTCACAGTTGTGAGATCATCACCCCAGAACACTTTCATGACCCCCAAAAGCAAACTCACACCAGTCACTCCCCATTCCTCCCTAACCCTCCCTGCCCTGTGCGACCAATAATCTGTCTGTCTATATAATCTCTCTGCCTGTTGCAGAGATTTCACATAAATGGCAACACGTATGGCCTTTTGCAACTGGCTTCTTTCAGTCAGTGTAATATTTTTAAAATTCATTGTTAGCGAAGCGCAGTGTGAGTACTTCATTTATTTTCATTGCCAAAGAACATCGAGTTGTGTGGATGCACCGTAGTTTTATTCATCCGCTCGCTGGCTGACGGCTTTGGGCCGTCGTGAGTACTGCTGTGTGGACGTGCACAGACAAGTCCGTGTGGATGTGTTTTCACTTCTCTGGGGTAGATGCCTAGGAGTGCAATTGCTGGGTCAGATGATAACGCCACATCTAACATTTTATGGGATCACCAAACTCCTTTCCAAAGCAGCTCAGCTCTTTTACACCTGCATCAGTAATGTGTGATGGTTCCAGCCTCCCCATGCCCTCACCAACACTTGCCTCTTGCACTTTAGCCATCCCAGTAGGTATGAGTTGTGGAATCTTACTGTGGTTTTGATTTGCATTTCCCTAATGACTAATCGCATTGAGCATCTTTGAATGTGCTTATTGGTTATTTATATATCTTCCTTTTTTCTTTTTTAAAATATATTTTATTGATTATGCTATTACAGTTGTCCCATTTCTCCCCCATCATTCCCCTCCACCCTGCACACCCCCTCCCACCCACATTCCCCCCCTTTAGTTCATGTCCATGTGTCATAAGTTCTTTAGCTTCTACATCTCCCACACTATTCTTGCCCTCCCCGTCTATTTTCTACCCACTGTCTATGCTACTTATTCTCTGTACCTTTTCCCCTCTCTCCTTCTACCACGCCCCTGTTGCTAACCCTCCATATGATCTCCATTTCTGTGGTTCTGTTCCTCTTCTAGCTGTTTGCTTCGTTTGCTTTTGTTTTAGGTGTGGTTGTTAATATCTGTGAGTTTGCTGTGTTTTTACTGTCCTATTTTTTATCTTCTTTTTCTTAGATAAGTCCCTTTAACATTTCATATAATAAGGGCTTGGTAATGATGAATTCCTTGAACTTGACCTTATCTGAGAAGCACTTTATCTTCCCCTCCATTCTAAATGATAGCTTTGCTGGATAGAGCAATTTTGGATGTAGGTCTTTGCCTTTCAAGACTTCAAATACTTCTTTCCAGCCCTTTCTTGCCTGTAAGGTCTCTTTTGAGAAATCAGCTGACAGTCTGATGGGAACTCCCTTGTAGGTGACTGTCCCCTTATCCCTTGCTGCTTCTAGAATTCTCTCCTTCATTTTAATCTTGGGTACTGTAATTATGATGTGCCTTGGTGTGTTCCTCCTTGGGTCCAACTTCTTTGGGACCCTCTGAGCTTCCTGGACTTCCTGGAAGTCTATTTCCTTTGCCAGATTGGGGAAGTTCTCCTTTATTATTTGTTCCAATAAGTTTTCCACTTGTTGCTCTTCTTCTTCCCCTTCTGGGACCCCTATAATTTGGATGTTGGGACGTTTAAAGATGTCCCAGAGGTTCCTAAGCATCTCCTCACTTCTTTGAATTCTTGTTTCTTCATTCTTTTCTGTTTGTTTCTTTCTTCCTTCTGGTCCACTTCATTGATTTGAGTTCCAGTTTCCTCCCATCTCTATTGGTTCCCCATGCGTCCTCCTTCATTTCATGTATTGTAGCCTGCATTTTTTTCATTTAATTTGTGAGCAAAATCAACCAATTCTGTGAGCATCTTGATGACCAGTGCTTTGAACTGTGCATCTGATAGGTTGGCTGTCTCTTCACTGCTTAGAGGAATTGGCTCTGGGGCTTTGATTTGTTCTCCAGTTTGAGCCATTTTTGGTGGGTTTTTTTTGTTTGTTTGTTTTTGGTCTGGTCGTGGCTGTTACGCAGTGAGGGGTGGAGCCTTAGGTGTTCCCCAGTGCGGGGCAGCCCAGTCGCTGAGTTGTAACCCTGTATGTGGGGGTGGGGTCCGAGAGGGAACAATGGTGCTTGCTCCGCTCTCTCTTGGATTCCAGTCCCTTCCACCGCTTCCCCTTCGCCTGGATTATCTATGTGCAAATGTGGGACCACCTGGTCAGCCAGCCGCCTTGCGTGGCCTCACTGGGTCTGCACAGTTGCCACCCCATGCCCAGGGTCCGCCAGCTGCCTCCTGTGCGCCTGGGGTTTGCTAGCCACTGCCTGCATGCCTGGGAACTGCCAGCCGCTGCTGCCTGCGTGCCCGGGTCCGCACTTTCACTTTTTTCTGCCTCGACTCCGCCCCTCTTACTGGTCTGGATGAATGGTTGTTGGACTTTCGTACAGTTCAATTTTCTATCAGTTCTGGTTGTTTTCTTGTTTCTAAATATTTGTTGTCCTTAATTTTGGTTGTGAGAGGAGTCACAGTATGTCTACCTACGCCTCCATCTTGGCCAGAAGTCTATGTATCTTCTTTGGAGAAAGATCTTTTCAGATCCTTTGCACATTTAAAATTTTATTGCTTGTCTTTTTGTTACAGAGCTGTGAGACTTCTTATATATCCCAGTAATCTATCAAATATGTGATTAGCAAATGTTTTCTCTATTCTGAGGGCTGCCTTTTTACTTTCTTTAGTAAAATAATTATGGTTAAATATATATAGCACAAAATTTACCATCTGAATCATTTCTAAGTGTATAGTTCTGTGGCATTAAGTACCTCCACACTGTTCTGCAACCAGCATCACTGTGCATATCCGGGACTTTTCATCTTCCCCACCCAAAACTCTATACCCATGAAACACTGACTTCGCCGTCACCCGCTTCCCCTAGCACCTGGCAACTGTTCTACTTTCTGTCACTATGAATTTGACTACTCTAGGTGCACATATAAGTTGGGTCACACTATATTTGTGTTTCTGTGACATAACATGATGTCTCCAAGGTTCATTGGTTTCGCAACATGTGTCATAATGTTCTTCCTTTTTAGGGCTCAAAAATAAACACCACACTTTGTTTATCCATTCATCCATTGATGGCCACCGGGGCTGCTTCCCTTTTTTGGCTATTGTGAATAATGCTGCTGTGGGCGTGGGTGTGCAGATGCATGTCTGGGTCTCTGCTTTCGGTCCTTTTGGGTACATACCCGCAAAGAGAATTGCTAGATCGTATGGTCTTGCTTCGTTTAACTTTAAGAAACTACCATACAGTTTTACACAGCGGTTGCACCAATTTACATTCCCTCCAGCAGTGCTCAGGGTTCCAATTTTTCCACATTCTCACCAACTCTTATTATTTTCTGAGTTGTTTTTTGTTTGTTCGATAATAGCCATCCTAATGGGTGTAAAGTGGTATCTCATTGTGGTTTTGATTTCTGTTCATTTTCTTGATGGTACTGTTTGTAGCACAAAAGGTTTTAATTTCAATGAAGTCCAATTTATTTATCCTCTCTGTTCCTCGTGCTTTTGGTGTCTATCTAAGAAACCATTGCCTAATTAAGGTCAGAAATTTACTCCCACGGTTTCTAAGAATTTTATAATTTTAGCTATTACAGTTCTGCCTATGATTCATTTTGAATTAATTTATGCTTATAATGTAAGGAAGTGTTCCAGCTTGATTCTTTTGTATGTGGATATCCAATTGTTTCAGCACCATTGGCTGAAAAGATGTTTTTTCCTAGATTGAATTGTCTTGGCGTTCTTGTCAAAAATTAATTGGCCATTAATTGGAAGGTTTATTTCTGGACTCTAACTTCTGTTACATTGTTCAACTTTTATCCTTCTGCCTGTACCACACCGTCCAGATAACTGTAGTTTTGTAGCAAGTTTTGAAATGGGAAAGATTGTCTTTCACCTCTGTTCATCTTTTTCAAGATTCTTTTTCCTATTCTGAGTTCCTTATGGTTTCATGTGACTTTTAGGATCACGTGAATTTCTGCTAAAAAGGCAACTGACATTTTTATAGGGATTGCATTGAATCTGTTGATCAGTTTAGGCAATATTGCCATCTTCATAATATTAAGTCTTTTGATCCATGAACATTGAATAACTCCATTTATGTAGGTCTTTCCTAATTTCTTTTAGCAATATTTTGTAGTTTTCAGAATACAACTTTTACATTTCTTCTGTTAAATTTACTCCTAAGTAGTGCATTCTTTTTTTTTTTTTTATTCTACTGTAAATGGAAGTTTTTCAGATTTTTATTTTCAGGTTGTCTGTTGCTGGTGTATAGAAATACAAGTGATTTTCATACATTGCTCTTGTACCTTGTAACCTTGCTGAACTTGTTTATCCTGATAGTTTTTTAGTGGGTTCCTTGGGACTTTCTATATGTATAATCACATCGTCTGCAAATATAGATAGTTTTCTTTCTTTTCCAAGCAACCTACATTTGTATTTCTTGACTAATTGCCCTGGTCGGAACCTCTAATACAACGTTGGATAGAAGCGGTAAGAGTGGGAATCTCTGTCTTGTTCCTGAGAGAAACAATTCAGTCTTTCAACCATCAGGTATGATGTTAACTGTAGGTTTTTGTAGGTGCCTTTTAACAGATTGAGGAAACTTCATTTGTAGTTTGAGTGCTTTTGTCATGGAAGAGTATTGGATTTTGCCAAATGCTTTTTCTGTGTCTGTTGAGATGAGTACATTTTTTTAAATCTTTATTCTGTTGACACAGTATATTTAATTGGTTTTCTTATGTTACACCAACCTTGCATGTCATGTGTATAACCCGTTGTGTATGTTGCTGTGTTCAGCTTGCCTGTATTTTGTTGAGGACTTTTTGTCTCTGTGCATCAAGGATATTAATGTCTGGCTTTCTTTACTTGCGATGCCTTTGCCTGCTTTTGGTATCAGGGTAATATTGGCTTCATAGAATTAATTGTGAATGGTTTCCTCTTTTATTTTTATTTTTTTGGAATAGTTTGTGAATAATTGTTACTAATTCTTTTCTAACTGTTTGGTAGAGTTTACCAGTGAAGCCATTTGGACCTGGACCTTTTATCGTGGAGGAGGCTTTTAATTACTAACTCAACCTTTTTACTGTTGTATTTTTTCTAACTTGTAGAGAACGCAAGCTACTAATAGGCATGCACTTCTGTAAAAAAAAGGAGAGGGAATCTGGGAAGAGTGGGCCCAGCAGAAGTTTGGAGATTTGGGCGTTTCTAGTTGGCTCTGCCTGGAGCGGTACCCTCTCGCCCCTTCATCATTCCATGTCTCTTAGAGGAGGGAGTCTGTCTTCTCCCTCTAAACCAGTGCTTTTGAGATCAGGACCAATAATCCTCAGGAAAAGTGGTGTGTAAGTTCACCTGACTCCGAGAAAGGTAGTGTTCAGACCAAGGCAATTGAGAGTAGAAGCTTTCACAGGCCTTCAGGCACGCGCGCGTGTGTGTTTCCTGCCTTGCTTCGAATATTGATAAAAGGCAAAAGCGAAGGGACATCAGCTGGTGAGATTGCCAGATCATATGTGATAGAATGCAGTGAACTACCATACAGCCATTCAAAGAGCAAGGTAGCTTTCTGTGTGCTGATGGGAAATGATCCTAAGATACATGAAATGTACTAAATGGTGTGCTATCACATGTGTGAGAAGACGAAAGGTGGAAAGAGCCTGTAGATGCATACAGGCTGGTAAATGCAGAGTCCATACCGCGTGAGTGGTTTTTCCCTTGTCTTATGCTACCTTAAATTTCTTACATCATGGACCTGCGTGAAGTCCAGCGGTAAGGCTGTGAGGTGGCCGCAGCTGCACATTTCTGTTGGGCGGCCCGGGCACCTTGTCTGCGTCCTCATGGGGACAGCCACCCCACCAGGCTGAACGCCTCTGCCGTGTGGGGCTCGATTCAGACCCCCGTTTGGTTCAGGCCTCGGTGCTCTTGCCTGAGGACCTGCTCCCGGCATGCCGTCTGCTGAGGGGAAGCTGCTGGCAGATCCCAGAGGCCCTGCAAAGTTGGGTGTTCTCTCTTGAGCACAGTTTCAGCAACACAGAAACCCTGGTCTGGTTTCCGAGGCAAATGGCTTTCCCTGCCCTCCACTCTCCCTGTGGACTTGAAGGTTCAGGTGGCCCCACAAGGAAGCACTTTATTCTTTCTTGGTAGGCTCAGTTATGGTGCTCCCCCCATACCCCCCACCTCAAACAAGTGGAGGAGCTGGGGAAGTGGAGCAGATGCCAGAAGGTTTTGGATTTGCCAGGCCAAATGAGCATGCGCACTAGCAGCCTGTCCTTTTCTGCAGAAGCGTGGCAGAATTGGCCAGCAGGAACGCATTGGGTTTGGGAAAATATCCACACTCTTCGCTCTCATCTGTGTGAATGTTTCCCCTCCTTCACAGGGGCTACCTTGGAAGCCTGGGGAGCCTACCAGCCGGGGCTTCTCAGATCCCAGGTTGAGTTCTAGGTCTGGACGCAGGGCCTTGAACACCGAGGATCCCCCTGTCTCTCCCACAGAGAACACCTTCTGCAGTGGGGACCATGTGTCTTGGCACAGCCCTTTGGATAACAGTGAGTCAAGAATTCAGCACATGCTGCTAACAGAGGATCCGCAGATGCAACCCGTGCAGACACCCTTTGGGGTGGTTACCTTCCTCCAGGTGAGGCACAGATTGGGCGTGGGCTTGAGCCTCTCCTGTGGAAAAAGTCCCCGGAGGGCAGGGGCGTTTAGGTAAGGGCAGTGCAGGGGACGGAAGCGTTCCTTGATCCTCTCCCATTTTCTCGTCCCTCTGACGGTTTGTCAGGTTGATTCGGGCGGTCTGATTGAACCTGTAGAGATGGGAGAGGGGGGAAAGGGAAGGGCCATTTGGGTGGGAGAGAATGGTTGTAGCTGAGGCTGGTCACAGAGGGAGGTATTTTGGTGAACTAGTTAAGACCCTGGCAGCCACAGGCACAGGAGTGCCCAGCAGGAGTGCAGTTTGGGGGCGTGCATCCTCCCCAGCTGCAGAAGGCCTCCTTGTGATCCTGATGGGGCCTGTGTGAAGGTTCAGTTGTGTCCCTTGAGATTTACTAAGGGTTCGGCCCCTGATGAGGAAGAGAGCTTTCTGCCAGCTGGTGGGACCCTTTGGTTGTCGTTTCAAGCTTAAAGGGTCCCAGACTCTCCTGTTTACATTCCCCATGATCCTAGACTGGGCAGAAACATCTCCCTGAGCCTCTCTGCTTCACTGGACTTGAGCTCAGGACCCATCCTGAGTTGGCAGCGCCCTAATTTTCTCCTTCGCAGTCTAGGGCTAGACTTCATGTCACCAGACACCTGACCTCTCATAACGGGGCAAGAATCAGGCCTCAGTGCCACACTGTGGACCCATCCATGTCCTGGCCAGGCAACACCTCCCTCCTCAGGGAACCAGCCCCTGAGCACAGGGCCTGCCTATAGTCCCATCTCTGGAGGTGGCACTGACAGGGCCTGGGTGGCCAGTCTTCTAGGTGGGTGGGAGGAATGGCCATTAACACACCACGGCGTTTTGTCCCTGGGTCTCAGATTGTTGGCGTCTGCACCGAGGAGCTCCATGCAGCCCAGCAGTGGAACGGGCAGGGCATCCTGGAGCTGCTGCGGACGGTGCCTGTGTGAGTACATCCCCTCCCTGCCAGGTGGACGCCTGGCTTCCCAGGCCTGGGGGTGGGCCTCCCTCCTTCCCCCATGCGTGGGCTTTCCCTACGTTGCTGTCCAGGCACTGGTTTTTCACATCGGGGCTTCCTGACAACTCGCTCCCTGGTGGCCCCTGACCACTAACCACCCCCTTGTGTTCCGGGGCAGCAAACAGGGCAGGCCGTAGGCCCAGCCCAGACCCTCCTGCCCCCTTTCTTTGTCCACAGCGCTGGCGGCCCCTGGCTGATAACTGACATGAGGAGGGGAGAGACCATATTTGAGATCGATCCACACCTGCAAGTATGTCTTGAGTGAGGAAAACCTTTCTAGCACACTGTGCCTAGGCCTCTTCCAAATAACACTGGCTTTCATCCTGGGAAAACGGAGGAGCTTTGTTTGTGAGTGAGTAGAAATGTGGCATGATTTGGGACTTGTCCCCTGAATTCTGCAGGGCGCATGAGGGAGCAGATTTCAGGCCAGGAAAAGTGGTCTCAGACACATGTATTTTTGCATTTAAAAAGGATGATTTTGTTGTATGCAAATCATATATCAATAAACCTGACTTTAAAAAAAAAGAAGATCACCAGCGACTAAATCAGTATAGTTAGATGTTGCTTGCCCAGTATTCCCCTTGCCACTCCCCGCTTCTGTGGGGAACATGGACTTTCCTTCAGGGAGCCCGCCCACCACTGCCACCACCACTCTGTAGCAGACAGAGTGGACGCTGTTGACCCACAGCTGCAGTGGGCAGCCCTGATTGAGCTGATGATCTGAGACCCTTTTTAGATGCATTTCCTTCTTGAGTGGTCAGACACCAAGCTCCTTCCCCGGGTAGGTTGGCATTTCTTGGTGGGTAAAGGAAGCGTTTACACATATGGGCTGCAGTTGCCCACCCACATGGCCCAGCTATAGAGTTTCGATGTCATCTTTGGTTTTTTAGAAGAAGCACTCTTTTTGCATGCAGGTGGGTTTTGAAAGTCATAGAGCATAGTTTCCTTTCTTACGGGCTGCTTACGAAGCAGGAGCAGCGGACAGCTCATCATGTGCCTGGTGTGCGTCTGCCCTCCCCCACCGTCTCTTCTGCCTCTGCAAAAATGTGGTGGGTTGCAGGCAGCTGCTAGGAGTCACCTGTCCTCTGGGAGGGATGAAACGTGGCAGGGAAGAGGTAGCAGGTAGAAACATAGGCAGCACTTCCTACATCCTTTACTGCAGACCTCTGAGTTCTTGGGTAGGAACCCTGCTCATTCACAGATGATGCTCCTCTATTTTCCTAGTGCCTTTAACACTGAAGTTTTCAACCTGCTGCCAGGATCCTCTGTTATCTCTGCTTTAAACTTGGTTTCCTTGTAGCTTCTGCTTATGCAAGAACCAGGAACCACCAAGGGTATGTTTCGCTAAGCCCTCGTTCTGCAGCCACACTGGGATCCAGCATGGGACTCCGTGGGCTGTTGTTTGCTTCTGTCATAAGTGCCAAGTGTTGAGAAAGAACCTGGTCCTTTGAACTTAGTAGGGTGAGCGGCCTGTCCTTTCTCTGCATGCCAAGAATGGTTCTCTTCCTAATCTTTAGGCTCCCCTGAGACCAGCCAGCAGGACCAAGAGCACCTAGTGGTCTTTAAAAGCAAGCAGGTGGACCTTGGTGAGAAAGTCCGGCTCTCTTTCCTGGTGGCTCGGTGCGCCACGTGGGAACTTCTCTGTGCTCACATTTGCCAGCCTGGGGCCTGCTCACAAGTGGTTCATTTCAGAGTTGGCTCCTGTTCCTTTGCTCCAAGCTCTGCTCCCAGCTAGCCGTGTGCCTAAACGAGTCCCTTAACCTCGCTGGGTTTTAACTCTTCCTTTTTTTACTTATAAAGTAAGTGGTCTGATGCCAGTTGAGCCGAGAGGCGTCCTTCGCTCTTTGCTTCAGTGAGGGCCCTCAGGTGGTGGGTAGAGATGAAGAAGTTCAGGCTCTGCCCTGAGCAAACCAGGATTCCTGCCTGGAGCACAGAGCTGCTCCCTTTCCTCAGCCTGTCCCTGTCCCTGCTCAGAATCCCAGGCTAATGGTAGCACTGGAAGGGAGGAGAGTGTGGCTGATGAGCAGGAGGCATCCAGCGCAGGGCCTATCTCAGGAAATGAGGACCTCGCGTAAGTCTACCTTGTGCTTCCCCAGAGAGGCTCCCTGGCCAACCAGCAGCCAGTTTGGTGCCTGTGGGGGCCTGGGGAGAAGAGCGTGCAGACTCCTGTTGAGGTGAAAACCCCAGGGATGTCTGGGTACAGCTCTTCCTCAGGGCCATTTGGTGAGGCCATTTGGAGAGTGTTTGGACTCAGTAGTGCCAAGGCCTGAACAAAAGCAGGGCCTCTGGTGGGGTCTGCAGATGGTCAGTGTCCTCCAGGCCCCCATTTCATTCCAGGAAATAAAAGAAACTTCATCCAGAGTTCTTTGCCAAACAAGTTAGCAATGCAGGAAGTCCTGCCCTTCTGCTCCCTGAGGGCGCGTCACTGTGTGACCACACCCCCTGCTGTTAGGAGAGGAAACTACAGGTGTGGAACCAGGGAGAAGTTGGTCTATCCTGGCCTCTCCCCACTGTAGCCAGCTTCCACCCTGTCCTCTGCAGCAACAACTGGGGGGTGGGGGTGGGAGTGGGGGGTTCTTCCTGGATAATGGGAGGAGAGGAAGGACTGTGCCTTTCCTCAGGGAAGTCTCTCCTGGCTCTGCCACATCAGCAACATAGGCCAGCACGTGGTGGGCAGAGTCAAGGCTCTGAAACAGTGGTGAAGGTCATTTCAATGAAAGGTTGATGATAGAGGAGAAGCTCCCCTTGGGCTTCTCCTTCTTCCGGGCTCCCCCTAGTCCCTGGATCCCCTGGAGGAGTCCGCTGGCTGGCAGAGGCTGTGGTGTGTCAGTAACCAGGGCAGAACAAGATCGGAGATCTTGCTCTTCTAGCACTCGACCCAGGCTCAGCAGCAGCAAGGGCTTAGTAAGTGCTGGAAAGATGGTGCTGGCCTCCTGCTACGGGGCTGCTAAAGGAACGCTGGCTTTTTGGTTCTTTCCAAGCAGGAGAGAGTTGACAAAGGCATCGAGACAGACGGCTCCAATCTCAGCGGTGTCAGTGCCAAGTGTGCCTGGGATGACCTGAGCCGGCCCCCTGAGGACGACGAGGACAGCCGGAGCATCTGCATAGGCACGCAGCCCCGGCGGCTCTCTGGCAAAGGTGGGCGCTGCCACTGGCCTCCTCTTTCCCTTTCGCCAGGCCTGGCTTTCAGGCTCTATAAGATGGGTCTCTAACGTAAACAGCCCATTCAATCGTTTATTTCCTGGCAGGATTTAAACAGCATGTGAAGTCTTCCAGCAGGGTAGAAATAAGGGAGCTTTATTGACCCATTTCTCCTGTGTTTCCTGTGTGTATTTCAAATGCACCACCAGCAGTGACCATTGTGTTTGAGATTTATCCCATGCGGTCTGAGGTCATGGAGGTGAGTGGAAGCCATAGAACAGTTACAGGAAAAGGCCACAGTCCACCCAAGTACAAGAGAACAAGCGTCGGCCACCCACGGAATTGACACAGGGCCCAGCTCTGTCCTGAAAGCCATGCCAGACCCGAGGATCACTCTGGCCTCAGGCCCTCCCAGGCCTTAGACAAGAGAGGCCTGGGTGTGAGGCCAGCTTGCAAACTTCCCTGCCCCACTGTCCTGCAGATACAGTGTTAGGGGCTGTGGGCTGGGGACCCTGTACCCACTGCATTCCAGGTGAGGCCTTGGAGGAGGAGGGTATGGCCCTCCTGTTGGAAGGTCCTCGTGTTGGTCTTGGCTATAGAAACAGTTGTGGTTTTTAGCAACCGGCCTCCACAACTTACTCCAAGAGAAAAGCAGCCTTTTACAAATGCATGTGTTTACAGCTTCTTTTTCTACTTCTTTTCTCGATTTCTCTATTCCTCTACCATTTCTTATTTTTTGAAGAGTAAGACACCTATAGTCCTGAATAAAATACCTGCATGTGTGGTAGCACTTATGAAAGGTTTTCTCTTTCCATAAATGACAACGCACACCCCTGGCACCAATATCCGACCCCTTTCTTTTCTTCCTGCCTGTTACGATGGAGTGCCAAGCCCGTGGGAGGTTCCAAGTGAACGTGTACAGTTATTAGGGTTATTCTGTTGCTTTTGACAAAAGAGGTACTATAAGGAGCAATTCATAGTCTTGTCGAAAACAACACCATTATTGGATTTTTTTTTATTATAAAAGTAACCTGTGCTACTGTAACAAGTCAGTTAGAAAAGTTAATAATCACCTCCATCATCCACTGTAAGCCCATCATTTGAGCAACCAATGTTAATTTGCTTTTTGGTATGTGTTAATAGTTTGCGGAGGTAAGTCTTAGACCAAAAGCTCAGAATGGTGGACCAGACTAGCAGTCTTCACCCAGAGATCAGCAGAGTGCCTTGCAAAGAAATAATCCCACCAAGGAATGCCTCTCTCACCTCCTGGCCCTTGTCAGACCTGTGGAGAGACAGGGTACCCTGGGCCAAGGTGGGAAGATGACCTCAGCAGATACCAGCTGGCCACCCAGAACCCAGAAACTCACATAGGAGACACCTGACCATTCGTGGCACGGCCCTTGCAGCCCTTACTGGCATCCGCTTCATGGGCAGAGTCTGGGGGTGGTCATGGGCAGTAGCAGAGGCCTAGGCAGTCCCTGTCTGGGCCTGTGTTAAAGCAGGAAGAGAGAGGACAGTGGAGAAGAGCCCTGTCTTGGAGGGTGCCCTCTGAGGTCCAGAGCACCCCTGCCCTGTCTCCTACAAGAATGGCAGTCTTTGGACCCAAGGCTCTTAAGAACGTGATGCCTTTATCAGCCCCGTGTCCTCACACTGCACTCACTCAGATCTCTCAGCTGATGCATTGGGCAGGCTCAGGAGGCCTTCACGGGGGCCTTTCCCCAGCATGTCTGCAGATCCAGCTTCCAAGGGCAGGGTTGGGGGGTGCTGGGAGCCCAAAGGGGCACCAGACAACTTAGTGGTGTTGTTGCAGACACGGAGCAGATCCGGGAGACCCTGAGGAGAGGACTTGAGATCAACAGCAAACCTGTCCTTCCGCCAATCAACCCTCAGCGGCAGAATGGCCTCACCCATGACCGGGCCCCGTGAGTTTCCTGCCCACAGTGGGGGTTGGTACAGCTTCTGGACAGCAGTGTCCTGGGACTGGGACAAGGGGACAGTTTTGTCCTGAAGAGCCTCTTTCTGTGGCTTGCATGAGAGAGAACAATGCTGATAGCCCTTGCTGGATGCCCCTAGGGTCTGGGGAACATGGATCTGTGGGTCACAGAAAAGGGCCTCAGAGGGGACCCAGCAAAGCAGGAATATAAACATTAGTAAATATTTACATGGGCTGTGCGAGCAAGTGGGAGGCCAAATTGGGGCAAAATCTGAGTTGGGGCCACCCAGCCTTGTGGGAGCCCATTGTGCTGAGAGCGGCTCCCCTCCTTATCTGAGCCTCGACCACAGTTGCCCTTCCTTCCTTCCTGGAGCCTGGTCTCCGGCTGATAGCTGCAACCCCAGGGGCCTCCCTGTCTAGCCAGCCCCATACTGGATGCCTGCTACTGAGGCCCTTCTTCCTGCCTCCCTTGCATGGGGCCCAGGGCAGGGAAGGGAAGTCCCTTGCAGGCCTCTGCTGCCTGTCCTCGGGGGTGGGGTGGGGGGGTCCTCCATAGCCCTTGGGAGAAACTGTGGCCACCCGAGAGGTCAGATCCGTTTCCTGCTGACCTCTTTTCCTCTGATAGGGGACAAATGGTGGGCAGGGCTGCAGCTGGGCACCCCACTCTGCTCTTAGTCCCGGGGCAACTCTAGGGAATAGCTGCTGGCAGGGGATACCTGGGAGCTGGCAGGCTAGAGCAGGAACCTTGCCTGCCAGGGAGGAAGTTGCTGTGCTCTGGACTAAAAGAGAAGCAGCTCACTCCTGGAAGACTAGGGTAATCCGTCCTTCTTCTAAAAAATCTCCATTACACACTTGCTGTGTGGCAGGCTCAGGACCCAGGGGTCCATCTGGGGGTGGCCTCTTTTGGGGGCACATAAACAATCAAATTAATTAATTCATTGGTGTGAGTCATCTGTAGGTGCAATGTTTTGGAAATAGATGCTTCTTTCAGTTCTAGCTCCAGATGCTTATCCACAAGCTGCAGAAGTGGTGGTGGTTCGATACACTGCAGAAAAGTCAGCACAGTCAGTAATAGCTAGGGAGGACTTCCCAGAAGAGGAAGAACATGAGATGTGGGCCCTGAAGGCACCCCGGAATTTTAACAAGCAAGAGAAGGAGTTGACAGGGATGGAACAGGGAGGCCTAGCTGGTTGAAGTTAACACTTCCACCTGGGAACAGATTGTGGGGTCGGGAGGGTTATTCTGGGAACAGGCCTGCCCAAGAGGACTCACCAGGCAGAAGCCGTGAGAATTGAGCTCTTTGGCGAGAGCCAGGAGAAGCCCCACGCCACCTGAGAGCAGTTCTCAACTCCAGCCAGTGGGTTTCTCTAGCCAGCCACTTCAAAGCAGCAGGCTCGAGGCACCATGATCTTCCCTTGGCGGCAGCAGATAGCCAGGCTGGGTCTCGGGGCATCTGGAAACTCCACCTGTGAATCTGGACTCTGTCCCAGAGCCACACTTCTTGTGCCCTGAGCTTGGCCTTTCCCTCTAGGCCCTGTTGGTGCTGCTGATTGGCCGGGAGGTACTTGAAGACTTAAAGGCTCAAGCAGATTTGCCTATAACTTGTAGTCAGTCTCAGTCCAGATGGCCCTTTGGGCTCTGGAAGGTCCAGGTTTCTGGGCAGAAGGGCAGGGACTCTGGCGGAGCCGCACCCCACTTGCCCCTCTTGTATATCTGCTGTAGGTCTGAGATCTCATTCCCTGTTTCGGGCACACTCCCAGCTGCTGCACCCACCCCCTGCCCCCCACCACCCCTGACATTGCAGGAAGGCACAGGGCTCCAGGTTACTGGATGCACACGCACAGACGGGTCCGGGGGCCATCTGTAGACACAAGGCAGAGGCTGCAGCCTCCACCCTGTGGACTGAGTTGGCTGAGCTGCAGAGAAGTGGGCGGGAACGGACCAGAGGTGCCAGCCTTCTGGGGTATCTGCCCTTCCTGCGGCTCAGACCCCCAGTCAGGTCTCCCAAGTGGCGGGATCTGCAGTGTGGGGGAAATCAGGACGTTTCCTCTGAGGTTCCTGGGGCCGGTGACTGATTTGTTAGCAGTTGGTTGAGAAATGGTTCCTTCTCCTTTGGCAAGAACATTTTCCAACACACCCCTCCAGTCCCTGAAGACTCCAGCTCCCTATTATCTCAGGATCGATGAGGATGGACTCAGTTCAGACAAGCAAACGCAGTTGTAATATCTGTGCTTCCTGCCCTGGGACTTGACCCCATTTCAGATGAACCACATGGACTGTGCCTGAGAAGCTGCCCCCCACCGTGTGCTGGCCCCCGTGTTTGCTCCTCTCCCTGTAGTGGGGGGGAGCAGCCCAGTGGGCCTTACTGTGTCTGCACAACTGGTTGTCCTTCAGTCAGACTTTCTGGGCTGGGGGGCCCTCTGACGCACGGGGCTTCATGAGTCCAAATGTGGCCTGAGGAAGCCGCAGTCCAGAGGAGCTGATGGAGCATGGACGTTAGCAGCTGGGCTCTGGCCTACCTGGAGAGTCAGGTGCTTGCTCTTTCATACCTCAGTAGCAACTAACACTTCAATCCTGCCTCACACGTGCCAGGCAATGTTCCAGGTGCTTTATAGCGTGTGCATTTAGTTCATCCTCACCGTCAGTCTGGGAAGTGGATAATGTTATAGGTGAGGAAACTCAGAGCCAGAGAGGCTGATGAGAACTTGCCCAAGGTTAGAAAAGGATGGAGCGCACAGCCGGCTCTCAGCCGTTAACATGGTGTGTGGTCTTCCTCGCCTCATGATCAGGGACCCTGTGAGGGGCACACGAGCCTGTGTCCCTGAGGTGGTGACAACCCTCACTGGTGGGACTCCAGCAGCCAGTCAGAGCGTGAGTAGAGACCTCCCACACGACATCAGGGACAAGGCCACAGCCGGTGTCAGAAGCTCACTGTGCGCACTTAACCCTGGAGAGCACACGCTGTCAGCCTCGTGCTTCCGACTCCCAGGACTATAACGATCTGCGTCGTAATCGGCTCACTTGCACCAGAACTGCTTTTTGACACAAAGCCTTGTTTTCTTGTTCAGAAACAAAAAACCCTATCTCTGGCCGCTCTCCCACCTCGGAGGCTGGGGATTTCTTTCTTTCCTCCTTGAGCCTTACTTCTTGCTTCTGAGAAAAGGAGCAGGCCCCTCTGGGCAACCTGCTCCTCTCCCACTAGCTCTCGCCAGCCCTCCGCCCACTGCCTTCCCGGAAGGAGAGTCCTTGGCCCTCTTTGGGGCTGCTTCCAGCATTTCACAACCCTTGCATTCCGGCCTCGAAATTTATATCTGGCTTTCCCCAAGAGGGTCAGTTGAGAAAAGCCTCCGTGAGCCTGGCTGGCGCCTTCCTTCCCACTGCCCACCCAGGTGAGTTGGGGAAGCAGCTCCTTTGTGCCACCGAGGAGAGACCGCGTCTGCCAACACTTGCGCAGACCTGGGGGGGGGGGGGCAACTCACTGGACATCTCCTCTCTCCGAGGTTGCCTGGTTAAACAAGTAAGGTTCTCCAGCCCGGCCTTAGCTCCCCAGCCTTGCTGAGTAAGTTGGAGGATATGAGTGTCCAGTGCACCATGTGGGGAGGTTTATATTTCTGTAAACTGTTACTCTGATGCTGGGAGCCTTCAGGAGTGTCCCGGGATCTCCTCCTCCCTCTGCCAGTGACTCACTGACTGAGGCTGAGGGACCTTTCAGGAGCTTGGTGGGTCACCTACCCTCCCCAAGAGGGCGGGGCTCATGTTCATGGGTATACATCTGTTGGCGGGGAAGGCTCCTGACTGTAGGAAAAGCTCTTTGTCATTGAGGCACCTTTAAAAACCAAACTATTCATCCTTGCCGATCCAAGTTTCTCCTTCTTCTGGAATTGTACCAGTAGCTTTTGAGGTTTTTCTTTTTTCTTCTTGCCTTAATTTCCTAGAGAATTAAGGTTTTGAATTCTGTTGTGAGACTCTCAGCTGCACCTCCCTCCAGCACGGACACACACACACACACACAGATTTCTCTCCACTTGTGTGAGTGTCTCTGTTTGGCCTCGCGCATGGGGTGACTTTGCTACCTCTCTTCCTCGATCTCGAATAGCTTGTGACCTGGCTAGGGAGTCATCCTTTTGAGAAAATTGTGTTTTGTATTGTTCGTTCTTGAAGCTCATGAACATTAATTAGGAGAGGAAAATACCTAGTTTGCATCCAGTGAATTGGGTGAAGGAAAGTGAGTTTCCATCTGGGAAAACAGCTGGGCTGTCGATACGTCCACTCGCGTGAGGGGCGGTCTTTGGTAACCCTGTTCCGAGGGGTCTGTGGCATTAGTACAGCGGCCAGCCTGGAGCCTGCATCTGTGCCGTTGCCTTCCCTCACCTCTCCCACGCTGGGGACGTGCAGTTGTTTTCACTGGAGAGAACACCCGAAAGAAGCAGGCCTGCTCTCAGGGCCTTGGCCAGGCCCCACAGAACTGAGGAAGGACCCAGGCCTTTGTGATCCATGGTTGTCGTGCGGAGTGCCTGCCTTTCTGCCTTCCTGCGCCTTTCTCAGAAATACACGTTGGAAAGGGCAAAGCAAGGGTCTCCACAGCGAATCTAGCTCAGTGAATTTCTGCTTGAACTCCACTTCCCCAAAGGGATGAAGCTATTGCCATTGTTAATACCCCAGCCTCAGAGTTCATGGCTAGCACGTTGAATTCGCCATCCAGAATATATCCCTTCGTCTTCGAGTTGCACAATCAGGAGTATTTTTGTTGCCCATTCTTGATATTCGTTGTCACCCAACACTCCAGCAGTGAGTCACTTCTCTGGAGAAGGAAAAGGGAAGGCTCAACCTGTGAGAGCTGGAGAGAGGAAATGACTCAGTGTCTTGGAAAATGGCTGGGGATGGAGGTCTCTGGTAGCCAGAGGAGTTCATTGTTGGTTAGGGAATCCCTTCTCTAAAAATATTCTATTTATATACTTTTAGAGAGAGGGGAAGGGAGGGAGAAAGAAAGGGAGAGAAACATCAATGCATAGTTGCCTTTCACACGCCCCGCCCGCTCCACCTTGGGGACCTGGTGGGGAAACCCAGGCATGTGCCCCGACTGGGAATTGAACCAGCAACCCTTTGCTTCGCAGTCCGGGGCTCAGTCCACTGAGCCACACCAGCCAGGGTGGAATCCCTTAATCTTAATGTAAGTTTCCTAACTGTTCTTCAGCCACACTGTGCCCCACTCCTCCGTCATCACATTCCATCCCTGGGGTATCTGCAATGAAAATGCTGCTTTTTATAATTTGGTTATTAATTTATCAGTATCCTGCATTGTACTCCTGGTATTATCCCCATCAGAATTTCTCAGAATGAGCCCTTTCGCAGTAATCATGGAGGTGAGCTGGTGCCCTCATCCGCACCCGCACCCTGTTCCAGGCCCACCCTGCAGGCAGACCTACAAGTGGCTCTTTCTCCAGAAAGTTCAGAGCTTTTGTCAGCGATCTGAAGGCAGAAAGGAATCATCTCCCATGCTAGACTGGGTTCAGCAGGCCAGGCCCACTTCATTTCTGAACGGTTGCCAGCCTTCACACCCCGGTTCCACCCCTGGGTGTTCCTAGGCAGAAGGCCCCAAGTTGTGTGGCTGGCGCATACGTCACCACTGTCACGGGACTGGGATTGTGGCTAAGAGTCTTGGTCATTAGGCTCTTCTCCTTTCCACACCTGCTGCCACTCATAGAATATGACCAGTAAGTACCCTTGGGCTAAAGTGTAAAAATTAAGACTTTTCAACCTGGAGAGCCCAGGGTAGAGAGGAAAACGGATAAGGTTCTGTCAGCCTATAAAGTGTGAGTGGGGCGAGCAGGGGCGTGCACTGGAAACTGTGCAGTCCTAGAAATCGGGAGTCTGTCCTGACACTGGAAGGAGATGGTATTTTTAGATATATGAAAAGTCACCTTATGCAGTGGGAAGTGTAAATGTAGAATGTGTTATGTAGACAGGTGGTAAAGGGGAAATCAATGGAAAGATTCAGATCAATTCCTGGATTACCACAGTGTGCCTCTAAGCTATTGCATAAAGCACCCCTTGGCACTCCCAATACAGGAGGAATCCTAGGCTAGACAGGTTTTCGTGGCCAAGCAGGCAGTTTTCGGTGAGCATTGTCATGTGCCAGGCCCTGGGCTGTGGGCTGCTGTTGTCCTCATTTTACAAGTTAGAGCGTAGAGGCTGAGCTACATGACATAACCCATCTAGGGTCAGTAGACTGAGAATAAGTGTCAGAGCCAGGATCGGAACCTTGGGTTGTCTGACTCTGGATCCAGGCCTCTTCACCACTGGGGACTGCCTGCAAAGGGGAATGGATGTGGAGGAGGTGCCGGCCCATTCCCAGGAAAAAATAGCTGGGAAGAAGGCCTGGGAACCCAAGAGGGTAGCAGGATAGAGGGGACCATTTCCCCAAGAGAAACACACTAAAGAATAAAGTAAAACCTGCTAGCGTATATGCTCTATCAGAGTGAGTGGGGAAGAGCCCTTAATGGTGTGGCTCAGTGGGTTGGGCGTTATCCCACAAACCAAAAGATCACTGGTTCGATTCCCAGTCAGGGAACATGCCTAGGATGTGGGCCAGGTCCCTGGTTGGAGGCGTGGGAGAGGCAACTGACTGATGTTTCTCTCGCACATCAGTGTTTCTCTTCCTCTCTTTTTCCCTCCCTTCCCTTTTTACTAAAAATAAATAAATAAAAACTTTTAAAAAATGAGTGGGGAATACGTAGGGGGTACCGGAAATGGGATCCAACATGAAAAAGAGACAAGGCACAGGGGCGCGAGCGATGAGCCATCCCACGATGGCGGTGCCCGGCAAGAACGCAAGGCAACCAGTTCGAATTGGAGTAGTTTGGAAGGATCCTCTGGAGAAGTGTTTTTAAGAAGATAATATTGGCCCTGGCTGGTGTAGCTCAGTGGATTGAGCGCGGGCCTGCGAACCGAAGGATCGAGGTTCGATTCCCAGTCAGGGCACATGCCTGGGTTGCCAGGCCAGTTCCCGGCAGGGGACATACAAGAGGCAACCGCACATTGATGTTTCTCTCCCTCTCTCCTTCCCTTCCCCTCTAAAGATAAATAAATAAAATCTAAAAAAAGGAAAAGAAAAAGTACTTAAAAAAAATCTTAAAAAAAAAAAGAAGATAATATTGATAAATACTGTATGTATTTGAATGTCTTGAGAAAATTATGTGTAGACCATTGGCATTTAGTTTAGGATTGAATTAGTGATCATCAAAAACCAAACCAGTTAATCTAAGAAAAATAGAAAATCATACCAGAAAGGAAGAGGAATTGTAGTATACTCCATGGCTCCGTTGTAAATAGCACTGGCGTAGTGAAATAATGTAAACACGTAATAACTATCCAAACAAACGTACAGTTCCCTTACCTTGGGACAGTGGGGGGTCGGATGGGAGGGTACTAAAAGCTTGTCTTCTGTGTGGGAAGTCAAAAGGTAAATCCTGAAGACAGGACACCTGGAAGGAGAAATAAAATCTATTAGAAGTCTTGAGGAAAACACCAAAATCAACAGCTAACCAAGATGAAATGGTTGTTTCTTAAAAGGGGGTTGTGTCAGAGCAGTGACTGGGCAGTGGTCTCTGGAGGGAGGGTCCTCACTGCCTTTTGGGCGGGTGGTTTGGGGCGTTAAGTGAAAAGGGATTTCTAGAAGGTGCTCGCTTACAAAATGAAAACAGTTTGTTTGCCCTCTGTAGTCCTCCTCAGAGTCTTCAAAGTGCCAGCATTTTATGGGTCTCTAATCCGAGATACAGCATATTACATTCAGCCCTTGCCACATCTGCTTTTCTAGAAGCTTCTCTTAAATTAAAATTCCATTAAATACCCTTTGGGAAGCCCTGCCCTGGCTTCTAGGAAGCAGTTCTTCTAAGAGTTCAGGGGGAAAAAAAAATGTCTTCATGGCCTTGAAACCCCCGGAAGAAAGACCACTCAAAGGGAGGGAGGTTCTTAAGGAGAAATATTGTGGTTACATTTTTAGCTGGCGTCAGGAAGACCTGGGGATTTTGCCTCGGCCCTTGATTTGCTCATTGTATGATCCTGGGCTAGTTATTTAAGTCTCTCAGTTTCAGTATGTCGGCAAAATGGGAAAAATAATAGAGTTGTTATGGAAATCAAAGTTTTGAAAGGGTTTAGCATAAGACCTGCACCAGAGTCTGCACTCAATAAAGGTACCTCTTAGTATTATTATAGGAAATTAAAAGAGGGTATAATACCTTCAGAGACCAGTATAGATGTGTAGAGAATCCTTTATGTAACAAATTTTTTGAGAATTTGAGCAAAAGCTGGAAAGAGAAGTATGTTATACCAGCATAGACTTTTAAGGAACAGGGTCAAGAAAAGCTGAAATTCAAGAACTGAGTCTTGCAAAAAAGTGCATTGACCAGCAAAAAAGGACTTTAGTTTTTGTACTTCTGTTTGAATCAAGAAAAACCTGGGCCCCTTGTTTGGGCAGAGTTAATCAATGGCAGAGAGAAAGCAAAATTCACTAGAGTTCAGTTATGCTTCCATCTCGGAAAGAATGGTTATTGGATCAGGAGAGTTACATCACACAGGCATAAGAGGATTGAAACCATGTTTTCAGATCTCCTGGTCCACATGTTTTATGCCTCAGAATCCCAGGCAGATTGGCAGAGGAGATGCTTGAGGCTGACGGCAGAAACCTCTGAGGAGACAGGTGCGGGCAGACTGAAAGCACTCAGAAGTTTCGAGATGCAAAAGGCATCTTAACTCTCTAGACGAGTAAATGTGGTGTCAACTCTCAGGGAAAATTCTGAACTAGATTATTCAGCAGGCAGACTTCGAACACCTGTTACAGGAAGCAGCTCCAGGGGTCAGTGTGGACTCACAAGCTGTCGAACCTGCCTGGCCATCCCCACTGCTTTTTTGGAAATTAGTTACCTATTTCTGTCTGTTAGACAAAGGAAGTACTGTAGACCTTATGTAGGTGGGGTTTAGTAAGACATTTTGAGAATATCTTCCGATGCCGTTGTTGGCAAGACAGAAATGCCCACGGAGCATCCAGGAGGGTGAGGGGCTTGGTGATGGGAGGGTTGGGTTGATTTAGCATCGGCTGGGTGAGCATACCCAAAAAGTAATGATGTCAGTCTGTCAGTGCGTTCGCCTGGCCCTGCCCCGCTCACCGTGTAGTCAAAGCCTGGGATGGGAACGTCAGGGGCAGTTTATCAGTTTTGTCAGTGACGTGAAGTCAGAAGGGAATGCTGATATGATGTATGCCAGAGTCAGGTTTCAGAAATATCCGGGCTGCTCAAAACACTAGCCAGACAATGCCGAGTTCTGCCGTTGGCTCCGAACAGTGCCCAGGACCTGAGATGGGGACGAAGAGGCCCAAGCGCGGCCCCTGGGAGAAAGCCTGAGGGGGAGTTCGTTGATGGGGGGAGTGCAGTATGAGTTGGTAGTACAATAAGGTTACAAGGAATAGACGCTTGTCTGACAGTTTCAGTAGAAATAAAGTGTCCGAACAAAAAACTTATATTCCCTCTGAGATCTGCACTGGTGAAGTCACATAGTATATTTCCACACACTACCCTTCACTTGTGGACACAACACTCTGGCTTTACAAGCTAGAATGAATTCATAGGAGAGCGATATGGATGGATGGAAGATTCCAGAACTTTGTCTTAATGTAGTTGAAAGTCAGGGCCACAGATTCTGGAAAAGAGAAACTGTTGATGGGCAGTGAGAGCAGCTTCAGGGATTTGAAAGGCTGTCGTGGAAGGTGGGCGGGACTGACAGGAAGGCCAGTTGCGCTCCACAGGAGGAAGATGGCCCTGCCTGTGCCTCCCACAGCAGAACAAAGGCCTCTTGGGTGTTCATTGGCCTGTAGCCGGGCCTTCCCAGAGCACCAGCGATGAACCAGGGCCCACAGTGTCTGCTCGGGGAGCCAGGAGCCCTTTCAAGACCCACCTCAGAAGCCCCCTCTTCCAAGCTCGGGGCAAGGACCTTTGCTCAGAATGGGGGACTGACTTGGCTAGAGGCAGCTGGATTGTGGGCCCAGGGTAAAGGCAAACATGTCCGTATTAAGCTATCAACATTCTTGCAGGAGGAGCAGACATAGCGGCCTGTTAATGCATTCCAAATACATTTTGAGCACCTAATACATCCCAGGCTCTGTTAGGTGCTTAGCTTGGGTCATCTCATTTAATCCTGTAACAAACAGGTATTGTTATTTATTTCCATCAAGAGCATACAGAAGCTTAGGGAGAGGTTAAGTCATTTGCCTGAACCAAGTGCTATTAGTCACTCTGCCTCCCGGGGCAGTAGGTCATCATCCTTCATCCCCTGGCCCCACATCCCTAGCAGTTCCAGTGGGTGCGGACCACACCTCCCTGGGAGCCCTTCTCGCTTCCAGCTCCCAACCCCTGCCTTCCCCTCCGCTGGGGACTCGGGGAGAAAGCAGCCCAGCTGAAAAATCAGGCCGTGCCGGTGAGCACACTACTTATTTTTTTATGACTAAGATTAAGCTGACAACCATGCAAAACATCGCAAACCTGTGTCGGCTGCAGATTTAATACCTCACCCAGCCCACACAAATAATTCATGCTTCTGCATCAATGTCCAGAAAAAACAAATCAGCAAAACGCTGAGCTCCCGCGTGGTGTGGAGCAGCCGCATTTCCATTGAAGCAGCATGCCGGAAATACCCCAGCTTCAGGACTGCAGATCCAGCGTTTTGCGATTTTTTTTTTTCTCTTAAAAGATTAAAGTATGCTTTCAGATGATTGAGGGTTGGTGGGAGGTGTAAATGTGGGCACTTGTCACATTAATTCTTCAGATGATTAAGTTCTTTTCCATTTCTTTAAAGCTGTTTGCAGTTGGGTTTGATGTCCTCGTTCTGGGTGAGTGTGTCGTAGCGGTTACCAAGGTGACTTTAGCTGACTTTCAACAATTTATTTTTCCCTCCAGCTTGAGATGTCTCTAGTCCTGTGTGCTGTTGATTCTTCTCTCCCTGCCCCCCACCCGCACCCCGGTTGCTATTCATCAGCATTTTTGCCTGTGCCAGAGAGGTGGGGATCCTCCCTCCAGAGGCCCTGGAGGCTCAGAGGCCCTGCCTGGCAGCCTGGTAGTGAGCCTTTGTGGAGATGTTGTCAGAGATGGCACGGGGAAGTAATTGTGGGAATCATGCCCTGGCTCTTCCACTTAAACTCATCCTGCGGCCTTAGGCACGTCACCTCACCTCTCTGAGCCTCAGTTTCCTCGTCTGTAAAAGAGCCTACCTGGGATGCTTGACATGAGGACCAAGCAAGTGAATCTGTGGGCTCCTTACTCGGGAACAGAGTAGGGGCTCGCCAAAGGAGAACTGCTCTCTCTCTCCAGCTCCACCGCTGTCTGGGTGCAGGCTGAGAGGTGCTGTTCGCCATCGCTCCCCTTTCCTGGGAAGGGAGGCGGGAGGCCTAGCAGCCAGGCACAAGGGAGAGGGCCGGTCCAAAGTTCTAGGCTCCCATACTGGACTGCCACAGACCAGCTCTGTGTCCTTAGATGCATTACGGGGTCTATTTTGTAAAGGCACAAAGTAGGTTAAACAACCTGAATTCCCTTCCAGGGCTGAAATTCTGTGACTCTCTTGGCCAAAGCATTTGTTTCTTTCTCAGGTCTTGTGAAAGGGTTTGTCAAAGGAGAAGCTAGAGCAAAGGGCACTTTCGGAACTGGCTTCGGGAACCCAGAGGAAGGGAATGCTTGTGACAGCGCAGTCGCGTACATCTGGGGTGGACCCACCCAGCCGGTGGGAAGGGTCCCCATTACCTCCGGGACTTTCATAAACCAGAACTTGAGTGGGCCCTCCATCCTCCTGCCTGCTAACCTCACGCCCTGCCTCTGGGGAGGGTCTCTGCCTCTCCCAGTGCCTCGCTGGCCACAGGCCCCAGTGCTCAGCCTTCCAACGTATAAGGAGATTGGGCCAGTCCCTTACTGGCTGTTCGCTTGTCTGGGCCGAGACATCTTGGGTGGCTTTGGCCGCTTGAATTATAAATAACTAGAGCTTCTCACCCAGTATTTTGATGGACACTGGAGAATTGTTCTGAGATTCACAGCCCAAACCAGGATCCGGCCTTTTGAATGGGATCAGTGGGTGACCCTCATTTCTGGCTGCGGCAGATTTGAGAAGTTTTGGTGGGGGCAGCTGAATTGGAAAGAACAAACCTTACATTGCAAAGGGACCCTGTGGCCTAGCTGTGAGGCAGGCTGTTGGTGGGAAGCAGGACAGGAGGGAGTGTGAGACAGCAGTGACAGCTCTGTGGCCTGTCCGGCCTGACTCCTGAGAGCCTGGTTTTCAGCCCCTCGCCGAGGGTTATATCATTTCCTGGTCCATCGAAGGGTGTGTAGGTCACCACGGCTCCTGTCCGTTCTCGGGTGTGTGCAAAGTTAGAGCCTGCTCTGGTATGACAGCCTTCACAGGGCCAGCTAGAAGGAAGCTCTTGGAGTCGTGTGTCCTGGTTTTCTAGTACCCCAACCTTGGAGAGCTCCATCTGAGGCTCCAGGGCAGGAGCAGAAGGACCCCCAGAAGTTCCTGCTGCCATCATAGGGAAGAACAAATGACCATGACACAATATGTTGGCCAAAGACGCAGGTTTTAGAACCGGATCTACCTGCGATCACATCCCAGCTCCACACTCCCTGGCTGTGCAGCCTGGACAAGTTACTCACCCTTCCTGACCCTCAGTTCTTTATCTGTAAAAGGGATATAATAATACTGCTCACCTCATGGGGGTGTTGTGAGGTTGCTTGGCAAGTTCTTAGTGAATAGTGGCTGTCGTTAATCATTATCATCAATCACTCATTGTCATTGTTCGGGATCCTAGCCTGGGAGACTCCCATGTGGCTCATCCCATGGTTGGAACCTGTTCCTATGCTGAACCTGTCCTGTGCTTGCTTCGCAGGAGCCGCAAAGATAGCCTGGAAAGCGACAGCTCCACGGCCATCATCCCCCACGAGCTGATCCGTACACGGCAACTGGAGAGCGTACATCTAAAATTCAACCAAGAGTCAGGAGCCCTCATTCCCCTGTGCCTAAGGTGAGCCCCACAGCACCCAGCCGGGCTTCAAGGAGCCGCCATGCCTGTGCTCACCATCCCCATCACACCTGGTTGGAGTCTGGGGCCCTGGGCGGGAGGAGAACTAGGCAGGCGGCTCCATTAGCCTGTAGGGGAGCCTGTGGACTCCAAGCCAGCCAGGAGCCCCCATTGTGCTGAAGAACTCTCTTTTGACCACAGAAGTGTCCCTCCGCCCTGCTCCCTTAGGGAGGTTCAGTGACCTAGGGAGTCGCAGGTGCTCCTGTCCTCTCCCAAACCCAGAGCTAAGGGTGGCGGGGCCCCCATAGCGCTGCAGTAGTAGGACAGGGGCTCTGGTGGGTTGGGCTCTGCTTTCTCCTGCTTGCTGCTTTGCCCATGCAAAACACTCAGTTCTTCAAACCCACTGGCCAGCCCAGCAGACTCCTTGAGGGACCAGGAAGCCCAGCTGTGTCCCTTCTGCTACTGTCCACAGCACCAGAACCTCCACCCTGCAGCCAGAATCCAGCTCTCTGCTCGGGGATGCTGCTCCAGGCCGAGTCTGTTGCAGCTGGCTTCCCCCACAGCTCTCGGGGTTCCCCCCCCTTGCTTTATTGCAGGGGAGGCAACAAGAATAACTTGAAACCCAGACAACAGGGACAAGGAAGAAAGGGCAGGGCAAGAAGGACCCCCAGAAGCTCCTGCTGTTATCATAGGGAGGAGCAAGTCACTGTGACGGAAGTGTTACCATAGTGTTTTGGCCAAAGATGTGGCCTTAGAACCAGCTCTGCACTGGTTTGGACCCCCCCCACCCTGTCCCTGGAGCCTGGGGAAGGAGCTTGGATGGCGACCAGCCTCGGCCAGCCACCCGGTCAGCAGGGCAAAGATAGTCAGTGGTCAAGATGACTGACGGCTGGCAGGCTCCCTACTCCCAACCCAGAACCCCAGCCGTCTCCTCCCCAGCCCCCTCTCTGAAACAGGCTCAGGGCCTCTGGACTAGCGAAGGGCTAATCCGGGGCAGCCTGAGAAAGCAGAGGGCAGCTTTGCTTGCTTTGCTGACCGGTCTCTCTGCCCCACTGGTTGCTCCTGCCTGCCCTTCCTCTAGGTGTATTTCCAGGCTGGGGATTAACAGTAACTTCTGGAGGCTCCCTAGAATGACCCTACTTGGCTTCAGCTTTTTTTTTTTTTTTTTTTTTTTTTAAGATGTGCTTGTGGCCTTGGAGCTAGTCATATTTAAACCTTATGGGATGGTGGGTGCAGGAGCAAATGGAAGATTCTAGACACAGGGCTTATGCTACGAAGGCACTCACCATCATCCAAGAACATGGGAAATTAGGAACTACTTCACCTCCATCCTCTCAACAAAGGGGCCATGACCCCCAGCCCCACCCCAGCCTTAGCTCTGGGCCTGACCTTGGGCACATTGCTAGCTGCCCTCTCTGGCCTCACTGAACATGAGGGAGGTGGGCTCACTAGCTCTGCAGTCCTTTCGCATGCTGGTCCAGTGTCTCTGTTAGCGCTAAGCACTTTGGGAGAATGCCAGGAGAGAACCTATGATAGGTTTCTCTTGGCAGGTGTTGAAATGAACATGTTTAGTTGCAGTCCCATTAGTGGACCGGTGGGCAGTCAGGAGGGCGTTGGCCAGGCGTCCTGTCCCAGGGAGCACAGCCCCCAGTCCCTGAGCCTTGTCCAGACCTGCTGCTCACTGTCTTCGTGTCCCACCCCCAGGGGCAGGCTCCTGCATGGACGGCACTTTACGTATAAAAGTATCACAGGTGACATGGCCATCACGTTCGTCTCCACCGGAGTGGAAGGCGCCTTCGCCACTGAGGAGCACCCTTACGCAGCTCACGGACCCTGGTTACAAGTGAGAAGGCTCTTTTTCTTCTCTCCACCTCCTGTCTTCGGGTTCTTCCTGACTCCGCCCCCTCCCTCTCCTCCCTTGGCAGCTCTGGTGGCTCCCTTCCTGAGGGCTGGTTAAGAGAAGCGGTGTGGAGTGTGGCGGCTGCTGCCTGTCCCATCAGCTCTGGGAGCAGCACTTCCTGGCCTCTCCGCTATCACTTGAGACAGGAGCGATAACTCTCTAGGCCCTGGCCTTTGGTAGTTCTGTTTGCCATGGAAATCCAGGTTTGAGAGACGTGTCACATCCTGCGCCCTGGAGAAACAGAGGTGCGGGAAGCCGAGGTGAAGTGGACTGGGAGGACGCGCGAAGCCACTCTTGAGTGCCGACGTGGAAACCCCACCAGATTCCCTAGAAAGTGGGCGTGTGGGCCCCGGGCTGGGATGGCAGGCTCAGCAGGCAGAACTTCCCCCACCCCTCATCTAAGGGCTCTCCCATTCCTCCTGATGGAAGCCCAGCCTCTCTGCACGGAAACTCCTGGCTTGTTCAGAACACTTAGTTCTCCATTGCTCTTCTGGCTGGAGCACAGCTTCAGGGCCACTGCCAAGTGGGGTGCTGGGGCCTGAAAGCCATAGGCCTCCTTCCAGCCCCCATCCTATTTCAGGCCTCATAGGTACTTGGCCTGGTCCGGCATAGTCCCAACTGTATCAGAGGAGCAAAATCCTTTTTTGTTTTTTGTTTGTTGAAGGTACAGGAGGAAGAACACTCTACCTTATCTCTCTTAGGAGTATCAGAAAAGGGAATCTGGGGTGGATGGAGGTAGAAGAGGGTCCATAGGGGGGATAAATGGTAATGGAGAAAAATACAATAAAAAATAATGTAATGCAATTAAATTTTTTTAAAAAAAGGGATCTGGGCCCTGGCTGGTGTGGCTCAGTGGACTGAGCACCAAACTGTGAGCCGAAAGGTCACTGGTTCAATTCCCATTCAGGGCACATGCCTACAATTGATTGATGTATCTCTCACACACTCTTTCTCCCTTTTTTTCCCTCTCTCTAAAAGTAAAATTAATAAAATCAGAAAGAAAGAAAGAAAGAAGAGAGGGAGGGAGGGAGGGAGGGAGGGAGTCTGGCCCTGCAGGTTGCTTGGTTGGTGTGTTGTTCCATACACCAAAAGGTTGCAGGTTTGAATCCCAGTCATGGCATATACCTAGGTTGCAGGTTCGAACCCTGGTCAGGGCATGTGTGGGAGGCAACTGATCGATGTTTCTCTCTCTTTCTGTCTCTCTCCCCCCATCTCCTGACCTCTCTCTCTAAAATCTTACTTTTAAAAAAGCATATTCTCAAATGAGGATCAAAATTTTTTTTTCTTAATTAAAAAAAATGTTTAAAAAGGGGTAGGGAATCTGATCCTAATCCAAAAGGTGACCTGTTTTGTTTGTGGTGTATGGATGGGGGGCAGGAAATTACAGTAGAGGGAAAGAGAGTTGTGTGTTTAACCCGGGGGCAGGGGGTGTCAGTGAAGTAACTATATGGTTAATGTGGGCATAGTTTTTGTCTCTGTGTGTGTTGTCTTGCAGCTGAATTTCTCCTCCTTTAAGCCATCGTCCCTCCCCTCCCCCTAAAATACAAACCCATAATTAAAATAAACAACAAACAAAGGACCCCAAACCACACTCCCCAGACTCAGCCAAGGTAGAAATGGAAGCTTATGCTTTAGGGATATTGTGTTCCATAAATTATCTTGCCTTTTTCCATTGTTGTTATTACACTGTTTCATAACAAAATTACTTTGAACCATAAAGTTATAAATATATTTTAAAACTCCCTCTTGGTCACATTAGATTTCTGTGCATGTGGTGTTGGTAGTTACTGTAGCAAAAGCTGTTAAGTACGACATTTGAAATTAGCCTGGCACAAGTGGAAAGGGCCCCCTGCCCCACCCCCAGCAGAGTCCCAGGCCACCAGGCTGCCTCTTCGGACAGCAGGCAGGGAACAGGCCTCTTGCCTGGGCGGAGCTAGTACAGAGAGGGAAAGTGGGGACCACGCAGGAGACCCCAGCCCTTGAAAGTTTGCAGGTCATCATTCCCAGTAGGTGACTGAGTGCAGACAGGTCTTGGCAGAAGTGACAGAAGTGTCCTCGGGTAACATTTGTGTGTATTTAAGGTTCAAGCACATTTTCTTGGAAATGTAAGCACTGGGGTCTCCCAAAACTCAAGAAATCACACACACACACACACACACACACACACATACACACACACCCCAGCCCAGTTACATTTTACATCCTCAACTCTGAACCTCTTTTTGGAGTCCTGCATTCCCCTTGGAACATCTTCTTGCCCTGAGGAGGGGGTTGGGCAACATTTCCAATTCTCAGCAGCCTGGGGACCTTGGCCCCCAGAGGGCTCAGCAGATGTCATGTTGCCCCTCAGGCCCCTCAAAGTTCTGGACCCAACCCAAGTTCCCAAGCTTCTTATCCCGGCTGCTGGCATTCCAGTCCAACTCCACCCCCCTGGCCTCTGCCGCAGCCCCTCAGAGGGCTCGAGCACCAGGGCACTGCTGACTCCCATGCGCACGGCCCCCTCCCGTGCACTGTTGCCCAGGGAACCAGGAGTGGTGGGAACCAGCCACTGGCTTCGGCATGTTTCAATAAAGTTGCTGTGCTGGGAGCTGCTTAATCAAAGGCCTGTGTTATGGGCTCATTAGTGTGGTCCACCACAGGGGCCAACTCGCAGGGGAGCTCCCAGGAAGGCTGGCTGGGGCCCCACTCCCCAAGCACGCACCCTCACTCGCCAAGGGGTTTCTCAGGCCCTTTCCAAGAAGTCCTAGGAAACCCTCTGCCCCGCCCCCTCCGGTCCTCAGCTGTAGAGCCAACACCCACACAAACTCCCCTCCCCACCCCTGAAGCAGTCAGCATTTCTGCATCTGCCTGCCTTCCCTTTAGGGTCTTGCCACTGTGGTCACAGGCAGCTCCCTAGCTTGTGGGAACCTGGGCCTGTAATTACTTGTGGGCCTCTAGATCTCCTTCTGGAGCTGGCTGTCTCCCTGGGAGTCTGCAGGACCTCCTACAGGCCTGGGATTAGGCTTGTCACCAGTGAAGGCAAGAGACCCAGACTTCTGTTTTCTTGGCTGCTACTTGAACCTCCCCGTTGGTCCCAGCTGAATTGGGAGGGGCTGGGATGACTTTCTTGCATCAGCCCTCAACAGCCTTGGAAGCCCTTTTTCCCAGCCTTGGCACCTTGTGCTGGCTGCCAGCCCAGGCCTGGTATCTCTTGGGGAAAAGGCATGGCAAAGATACCCCTCATGGGAGGAGAGTGACAAAGGAGAGGCTGAGAGAAAAAGGCAGAAGGTGAGGGAATCTGGGCCCTTTCTGGAGCTTGCGGAGTGTCCCCAGACAGGCCTCCACACTCACCTCCTCCTGGGCTTGCGCCCATTCTCCGTGCTCCTTTCCTCCCCATGTTTCCAGCCCCAGGGAAGTCAAGGCCCCAGCACTACGCAAAGGCAGGACCCTCGGCAACCCCAGGGGGAGTGCGGCGGGTGCTCCCCGCTTCCTGGAGGAGCTGGAGAGGCAGGAATCCTGCTTCAATTCCATAGGCTTCTCAATTTCCAGAGGCCGACGCCTTGACTCCCTCCGCCCCACCATCTGCTGTTTCCGCCCTCACCGTGATGGTAAAGCCTCTCAGCCAGCTCCGGAGCTTCGCAGACAGGTCTTCAGCCCTGGGGGGAGGCCTGCCAGCATCCCTCCTGCACACCTTTCCCCAGCATTCCTCTTCCCAGTGGCTTTAACAAGCCCTCTCCCTTGAGTCTGTCATCACCACACCGTTAGTGCTGGGAGGGGGAACCTGGCCCAGAGCTGCGCCGTGTTCACCCATCCCCAGCCAGGACCGATCTGCAAGGGGAGAAGTTGGCCGGGAGGTTATATAGGGGTCACATCACCAGATATGAGAGTATTTTTTATGCCCTGCAGTGCTTTGTCAGCTGTGTGGTGTCTGACAGCTCACCCTGGCGGTGCCCCTATTCCCTACCAGCCCTGATGGGAGGCCCCAGGCTTGGGAGAAGACGCCAGCAGCTGTTCTGAGTGGGCCCCATGCTCCAGGCCAGGTGTGGGGACTCACTGCTGGGTTCTCCTCGTCTGACTCACTACTGTCCTGAGGACAAGCTCCTGCCCTCTCCCGCCCCTGTCCACCCACTTGGACCTATGAAAGACACTTGGTAATCCCTGGCCCAGGTCCTGGGCAGCCTCTCTTTGGTGCCTCTGCTGTTTCTCTGTCCACTGGTGAACCTGGCCACACCCATGCTCCCTGGAACCCTTTGCTTGGGCTGTCATGGTGGCCTTGTCCAGGAGTACGCCTGTTAGGGTTTAAATCCCAGCACTGTGCCTTGGGAAGTACACCACCCTCCCTTTCAGGAGAGGCCTGTGATGGCCCGCTCTGCCCTCACCAGCCAGCAGCCCCAGCAGGAGGAGTCCGAGCCTGCTCCTGGCTGCCAGAGCCAACCGCTCACCACCCACCACGAACAGAAGACGAGTGAGGCCTCACTGTGCTGCCGCCACCTCGGCCCGCGCCGCCCCGCACACCTCTGCCCCTGAGCCTGGAGAGTCCCCGGGCTGTTTTCTATCCTGGGTCTGGCCTGTTGGGTGAGGGGGATGCAGACTGGACCACTTCCTCATCCCTGCCTCCTCCACTGCCATCGAGGGAGCCAGAGCAGCTCCTTGGCAGGCCCCACCCTGTAAACAACACATTTCCTTCCCTCAGAGAAGGAAAGGGAGGGAAAAGAAAGCCAAACTTGTTGGGAAGCAAGAACAACGTGTCAACACGAAATGCAAACAAGGCCCCAGACAAAGTGTGGATTGTCATACCGAGGGGAAGGAGGGGGCATTGTCAGCACTATTTGGAGACTCAGAAATATCATTGACCACAGACATTTGAATCAGATCTGCAACATCTGAGCTTCTGCCTGCAGCATAGCCAGGCCTGCCCAGGGCAGGCACTGACGAAAGATCACTTTTTGAGTTCCTTTTGGAACTTGCTGGGGCCCGGGGAATCGGGAGGTTGTTGACAATCCTCCCTCATCACCAACCAGCCAAGCTGTCCTGAGGCACCTGGTGCGAGTACCTTGGACTGAGTTACTGGTCTAGATTTCAGGCCCCCTCCCTAATGAAGGTGGGGGCGGGGAGCTATAGCCAGCAACTCACCCCTGTTGATTCAGCCTGTGCCCAGACTCCTTCCCCCTGTGAGCTGGGTATTTCCCAGCACTCCTCCTACCAGGATCTCCCGGGGTGCCTTTTAAAAATGTGCATGCCTTGGCCATGCCCAGGATATTCTGATTCAGGAGGTCTGGATGGGGCCTGGTTTCCATATTTTCAAAAATCTCCCAGGGGAGTTTGGTTGGCGTTCCCCTCTCACTAGAGAGCCTCTTTCCTCCCAGGGCTGTCTGTGCACAAATGCGAGCGTTCCGTGCCCAGCTCTTGGGGAGTGCAGGCACCAGTGAGTGCTATTATGATTTTCTTTCTTGTTTAAGTTCTCATTATTACGATTTCTGCTGTTTTCTGGACTAGAGTAACTGTGTGCATTCTCCAGCTGGCCTGGAAATCGGCCCTGCTGCCCCACTTAGAAACCATCTTTGGGCATGGTTTGCCTTCCTGACCAATTGGCCACCCTGGCTTTTGAGCAGCTGTGTGTCTATGGCAGTCAGGGTTCCAGCCCTTTTGAGCTAAGCTACTGGCCAGGAGATACGTGGCTAGTTGGGTTTGGGATTGTTGGTTTTCCAAGCCATTGGTCAAAGCCAAAGTCATCTTCATCTCCCCATTCAGAGCAGAGAGAGGAGTCAGCACTGAGTGTGCAAGGAATTGGGGTAGCTTTCCCATACTGGAAAAGAGCATCCTCTACTATCCTGAAGTCAGATCACCATTTTCTTAATATATATATATATATTTTTTTATTTTTAGAGAGAGGGGGAGAGGGAGAGAAACATCAGTTGGTTGCCTCTAGCATGCACCCAACTGGGGACTGGCCTGCAACCCAGACATGTGCCCTGACTGGGAATCGGCCTGGCAACCTTTCGGTTAGCAGGCCACTTGCCCAATCTGCTGAGCCACACTGGCCAAGGCAGATCACCATTCTTTTAAAGTCCAGGAGACTCGTCTCCTCTTGACACTTGCTTGTCTGCAAAATGGAGATGGAGTTTCCTCCCTCACAGGACCGCCATGAAGATTCAGTGAAACGATACAGGTCGAGCACTAAGCCCAGTGCCTGGCACGCAGAGGAGGTGCTGCTTCTGCTGGTGATGGTGTTATCATTACCACTGTCATTGTCATAACCATTCCTGTTATTATTTGTGGCCGAGCCAGGCAGCTCCGTGGGGACCCAGTGAGCTCCAGGAACCCAAAGCCCCAGAATTGCACAGGCTTTTCCCACAGTTGTATCACAACGGGGCGTCTGTTACTCGTGAGAGCTCCCAGGAGCCGCTCCATCACAGCTGTCTATCTCCAGTGTCCTGTTGATAAGATCTGTTAACATTCTCAGCTCCGGGTCTGCAATATACAAAGAACAGGGCCTGTTTGTTGAATTCAAGCGGCTAAGGTTTAACTCCCAAAGGAAATTAAATTAGGTGCCTGGAGCTACGACAGTCTGTCTTGTTTCTTTGCAGGGAATGTCACCCTTAATATCATGCAGCTCTCATGTATAATTTTACCCCCTTTAGTTTCTTTAAAATGATTTGAAGTTTCCAGCAGGAACCAGCAAATCAGCAAAAGCGAAGATTGACTAGCGATTAGGGTTTGTCCCCCTTTTTTGGTCCTGCCATCCCCTCCCCCAGCTGAGTACAGAATGAGTCCACATACAGACCTTGGTAGTTGTTCTACTAAAAGCCACCATAACTCACCCTCTTCACCACCAACTCCAGACCTTTGTCAGAGGAACTAGCTTCGGACTGAACTCAGCCTTAGTGGGGTTATCTTCACTGTTGTTGAGAAACAGCCCTGTGGAGCCTCACTGGGTGGCCACAGTCCCTGTGAGCCCTCCCCACCTCATTACACCCCGAGAACTAGTTACAGTCCCAGGCCTATTTACCTCTCTGGCAGGAAAGTCTCCCCCCCACCCCAAGTTATTTGTGGGTTAAAAATCAGCCCAGCCTGGCCCAGACTGGAGCCATTGTAATATAATTGGGTTTTAGGTATGCCTGTGTTTGTGCTAGCATTTGAGGAGATGGCAACAAGTCCCGGAAATGCCAAAAATATGAATGTGACTTTTGTACTACTCAAGCAGACTGGTGATAACTGGTAGAGAAACTCTGCACTGAGTGGAGAAGGAGGGGAAGCCATGGGCTAAGAGGGGGAGGAGCAGGAGCAAAACCCCCGTGGGAGGATCAGTGTGTGATCGGGAGCTGGTCACTGTCGTCTGCTAGAGGAAGCTAGCCAGTCCCACAGCAGCGACCTGCAGGAAGAACAGGGTGGGAGGGGCATCTCAGACGGGCATTTCCCTAGACCCAACTTGTCTCTGAACCTTGTCTCTGTCCTCGCTTGTGGCCTGAGCTGCTCAAACAGAAACTTGAGTGCGGAGATGTGGGCCACTGGTTGGAGCTGTTTAGTTCCCGTCTGTGGCCCTGCAGCCCAGGAAGGAGACGTCCTTTGGTTCCCTGACAACCAAGGGTGGGAGCATGTCCAGGAGAGGCATGGACTCTCTTTGTTCCCATGTCCCTGGGGCTCCCCCCAGGGCTGGACCTAGCAGAGGCACCCAGGGATGCCGTGGAATCGATGAGATGGCTGGGCAGACGAGTGGAAGAGTAAACAAATGCGTAAAAGTCATGGGGTAAGCGTTCAGGATATGGTCTTGTCTCAGCCACTCATAAGCTGTGTGGCGTTGGGCAAATTACATAACCTGTCTGTGCTTCGGCTTCCTCATCTGCAAGGAGACCAAGGAGATAAGGTCGTGAGTGTGTAGCAGGATGCCCAGTGTGATGGTGGCTGGTGTGTTCACCTGGGGTGGTCTTCTCCCATTCCTTACTCCTACATCCAGCCCATCAACTTCCTTCCTTTGGAGCCCTCCGTCCTGTGAGGCCCCTGGTGACCCTGCTGCTTTTCTCTGCCATCCCACTTCATCTCACAAGCTGACTACATTCTGCGTTGTGAAACTTCTGTTCTTCTCAGAGGGTATAACTCCCAGGGGAAAACTGATGGGTATTTTCTCAAGTTCTTGATCCTCATCCTTCTCATAAGGGGTTTTCCCTCAGAGGAGCCCTCCACGGGGGTCTTCATCCATTGTGGTTCTTCCTCTGTGCCCCGCCCAGGGCATTCAGAGTTTGCTGGAGGAGGCAAAGCAGAGGCAGGTAGAGGCACAGCTTGGGGGTGCAGAAGGGTCTGGTGCACAGGCCAGGAGGCCCCATGGACTAGCACAGGGAGGAGGGGGTCGGAGAAAGGGGTCAGCTTGGGAAGAGGAAAGACATCCTCAGCCCGGGTCTGGTGTGGTGCAGGCCTGGGTGAGCTTGGCCTGGTTTTGCGGAGCCCGCCGAGCAGTGGAGCCAGCCGGGAAAACGGCCCATCGGGTTAAGGAAGGCCTGAGTACGTGCCCTTGGACACTCCCATGGGCTGTGAAACTTCTTTGGGGGACGAGGGTGTTGGTTGTGCCAGCTAAGTAGTGGGGCCAGGCTGTCCTAGACGTCAGTGTATAGTGACAAGGCATCAGAGTGGAGCAGCAAAGAGGGACAGGCAGGAGGCAACCTGGAGAAGAGGTGTCTAAAAGGACGTTTTGAAGAACTCAGTGGCTGAACGGGGCCAGCAGGACAGGTCTGGGAGCTTCCGGCCTGAATGAGAGTGGATACTGCAGATGGAAATGGGAGTTGAGAGTCCCTTTCCCATAGGTAAAATGAGAGATTGGTGCACAGTCTCCTAATTCTGCAGCACAGATGTCTCTGGTGTACCTTCCGGGGCATTTCCAGATTCTAGACGGGGCTTGTATTCCAAATCCAAACAGATTCTTTTTGTCCTACCGAGTGAGGCCAAGGGGGAACATGTGACCTGGTTGGGCAAGAAGGATGTTGGCAACTGCTCTTCCCTGCCCCTCAGCTTTTGTTTCCCCTCCAGCGCACTGAAACATGCAGGAGGCCCGAACGGCCAGAAACGGTGTTTTCCCACCCGTTTCCATAGCCCTTCTGGGACCAGCACTACTGTCCCTCCAGGTGTCCCCACCTTGCTTCCCCGTTGTCCTCCCATGCCCTTCCTTCTCTACCTGTTCCTCTGAGGATGCGGGCAGGTGGGTGGCAGGGGGGTGGGGAGGGGCAGGGGCACGTGACACTCAAGACAGGCCTCCAGCACTTCCGTCTGTTCCTAGAACAGACCACCCTGGGCTCATGTCTCCTGGACTCGTGGCCGGAAGAAGGTGCATAGCTTGACAATTGGCAAAAAGACCATATATCTGAAAAATGAAATAAAAGCTTATCTTGTGCTTTCTTCCCAGATTCTGTTGACTGAAGAGTTTGTAGAGAAGATGTTGGAGGACTTGGAAGATTTGACTTCTCCAGAGGAAGTAAGGGACACTCTCTGACAGAGGGTTCGGTCTCCAGGAGTGCGTGCGTGTGTGCCTGTCGCTCTCATTCTGTCCCTCCCTCCCTTCTTCTTCTTTCTCTCCCAGGTGCAGGGATAGGCTGGAAAAGAGACCCAGGAGGTGTTAAAGGGCTTTATTTCTCTCCATCTCCCCACCACCCCCAGCCCTCATAAGGACACCCAGCAAACTGAATTGCCGGCTCCTGAGAACCTCATTGAAGAGGCAGCCAGGGCCTTCGGGCTAGTGCAAGTTCTCCCTAGCCCCTGCTGTTCCCTGGCAGGTTCTGAACAGAAAGCTCGTGCCTGCTGCCAGAGAACATTCCACTGGGGAGTTCTGGTGGGCAGCAAGGACTCCTGCTCTCGCCCTAGGCCACCCAGGAGCCACTCTCCTAACTCCCTTCTGTAGCCTCAAGCTCTCCCCTCTTGGTCTGCACTCCCAACCCTAACCCGGAGCCTGAGGAGCTGGCAGGCCAGGTGGGGGCTTGTGCTTTCCTTGGCTCCTCTTCTGGGGTGCAGAACTAGAGCCCATAATCCCCTTTGTTTTTCTTCCTTATTCCCGGCATTCTCATTTGTGGGGACTTACCTCATCCTGGAAAGTCCCTTCCCCTCCCCTGGCCTCCTACTAAGCAGCAGCCCAGTGGGGTCTGAGTCTTCCTGGCCTTGACGCCCCGCGGGTTAGTAGAACATTAGCAAGCTGGCCTCCAGCCTCTGGAGAGTTGTCTGGGCCCTCCCCTGCCTGTGGCAGAGACAGGCCCTTCCCTTGCCCTTTCTGCCAGGAAGTGTGTTTAGGGGAGAGCTCCTTCACTTCCCAGGAGCCAAGCTTTCAAGCCAGAGAGAGGCCAGCCAGGGCTGGAGGTCCCAGCTGCCAGGGCTCCTAGGGCCACATCAGACAGTGCACGGTGGCTTCCAGGGCCACGAGGTGGAGGAGAGCACACAGGGCAGGACCGCCCTGTCCATGTCTCCAGGTGGACAGGAACTTCTCAGAGCCTTAGCTCACCCCAAATAAGATAGTATCTTGTCTACCCTCTGGGATGTAGCTTGATAAATTAACTCATTTATACATTCAAGAGTCACCAAGCGCCCAGTCTGTGCCAGCCAATCAACCCCCACAAGCCACTGGTCCCTGAGGCCCAGCTTCCATTCAGTCAGACCAGAGCCAGCTGCCCAGAAGCGCTTCCGGAGAGGCCGTGTAGCCCTGGGGTGGCTTGGTGCCAGACTGCTGCTTTGCGCTTGGGTGTTGAGGGGCCGAGAGGGGGACAGTCCAGGCAGGAGGGACAGGAGCCAGGGGAAGCTTAGGAAAGTAGGTCACTAAAAAATGACTTTTTTTTCTCTTTCCTGTCCGGAGGCTGTCCCCACACCCTGCCCCACTCTCCACTTTAGTCCTGGCTCGGACAGTCCCCCATCAGAGGGAGGGAGAGGGAGGCAGCCAGGAAGTATCAGGCCCGTTCACTTCCAGCCCCAGCTCTAGGCAGGCCAAGGGCCTGCTCTTCCCTCCTGTCCGCTCTGGCCTGACTGCTCGCCTAGCCCCAGTACAGTGGGAGTCCTGAAAGGTGGTCCCGTTTCCAGGTTATGTACATCTGTTGAGCACCAGCTGTGTGCTGGACCCCATTCAGTGTCCCAGACTACAGAGGGAGTAATACATGTCAGCCTTTCCCCCTTACACACACCAGAAGCTCTAGAAGCAAAACTGTAAGCAAATCCTTGATTCCATGGGTGAGGCAGGAAGACCTTGGACTCTCTTTGGCCACCACTGGGACCACTCTCAGGCTGGTAACCCCAGGAAGCAGATGAGAATGAACAAAGGGGAGCAGGGCGGAGGGTGCATTCCTCGTAAGAATGCACCAGACCCAAAAAATCACCTCATTCTCATTCTCATTCTCATTCTCATTCTCATCTCAGAATGAGCCATACTCATTCTGTTCCTCTCCTCCCTCTGAGGCCAAGTCAGGGCCTCCTTCCCTTGGACCGTTTGGCAAAGGCTGCAGAGGGCAGGGTTCAGGGTCCTTCTGCACCAGCCTTCAAAAGAGAAGCCAGGGCAGGGATAGGTCTGCAGTTTTAGACCTCAAGCCATTTCTCTGTAGCATCTGCACCCTCCCCCTGCCCCCCATTCTCCAGCCCAAGGGCCTCAGAGAACAGATTCCTTACATGCTTGTGGCCAGAGACAGAACCAAGGAAGTGAGCTGGAGAGAGGTCAGCACAGTCAAGAAAGAGTTAGAAAACATGCCTCCTCCAACCCCTAGTTAATTATTGGCCTGGGCAGGGTGTGGGGATTGAGGGGGAAGAAGGGGTCACCTAACTCCAGCAGCTTGGCTCCAGCCACCCACCTGGGTCTCGCATTTGAGTTTAAAGCCAATCAACCAGTGGCCTCTCTGACCCTGCGCCCAGGGATGGGCTTGGGTGGGGGTCCCGGCCACTCTCTAGAAATCTGCAAAGGAGACAGTGGGTGTAGCTAACGTGTGCACTCTGGCTCTGTGCTCGCTCCCTCCGCAGTTCAAACTCCCCAAAGAGTACAGCTGGCCTGAAAAGAAGCTGAAAGTCTCCATCCTACCTGACGTGGTATTCGACAGTCCGCTGCACTAGCCTGGGCTGGGCCCTGCAGGGGCCAGAGGAGAGCCCAGCTGCTCCCCAGTGACTTCCGGTTGAACGGCTGTGTGAGAGAGAGTCCCACCAAGAAAAGGAAGGACAAGTGTGAGGATGACTGAGCAGCCACGCACCTACAGCCCGGCAGGATGCCAGGCACAGGCAGCTGACCCCCACCTCGCCTGCAACGCCAAGCCCACATGGACGGGCCCTGATCCCACTGGGCACTGAGCGGGCAAATGCAAACCTTCACACCTTCTGCTGCCGCCACAGGTTCTGGTTTGAGAAGTGACTCTGGACCTTCGATGTGCCCCTAGGTTTCAGGCCTCCTTCTCACCCACCCCGTGCAGCGCAGCCCAGCAGGAAGGAGGTGGAGCGGCCCTGTTGGTTCAGTGCCCCCCTCAACTCTGGGAAGCTTTGTGTAGTCAAGCTCCTCTCGCCACGGAACAATTCCTCTGATCATGTTTGGGTTGCTTCCTCTATTTTATTTTGTAGAAACCGATGGTATTTTATTGCTCTACAAAGATGTCCAGAAGCTGTGTATATAATGTTTTTTAAACAGGACTTTATTCCCATGAACTTTTGCATTCTGTCAGACAGGGGCCTGGGGCTGTGTGCCCCTGAGCCGCCACCAGAGAAGGTGCCGGTGTTCGCCTGCCAGCCCAGGGCCCAGAGGAGCCAGCTGCAGAGAGGGGCTTTTTCCCCCAGGTTGGCCTGCTGGGGCCTGGGGCAGAAGAGAGCTGAGGCGCTCCCCCATGCAGCCCTGAGCCCAGTTCAGCTGGGGCCAAGCAGGGATGCTGCTGGTTCCCAAGTGGACTGGGCCCACAAAGCTCAGGGACCTTCAGGGTCTCAGAGACTTGGTGGCCTCAGCCTCATCTCCCAGGCTTTCCCACCCAACCAGGCTTGCCTTGGACAGGGTGAGGCCCAGCAGCTCACAGTCGTCCCCACCATCCCTCAGGGCTGGGCCTCCAGCTCTTTGACCACTCCTATCGCGTTCCCTCATCCCCTGGGCCTCCTAGCCTCCAGGCTACAGGACTCCAGCTTATTAAAAACTGAAAAATTAACCTCTCAACATGTCTATAACTTTGATTTTGCAAACACCACACTCTGCTGCCCTCCCTGCGTTCGTTCATCTCTCATCTCTCATTCCCCAGTCCCGTCCTGTCTCCTGTCCTGCATCTGGGCCTCTCATGGTCCTTGGTCCCTTGCCCCAAAACTGCAGTTCTCATGGTCTTCCTCCCAGAAGTCCACCTATCTCTGACCTGTGGTTTTGGGGCTCCTCTTGGGTTATCTCCCACTTCTGTCCCAGAATCAGTAAGCCCCTTTCATACCTTACTCTAGGGACTGCTATTTCAAGATCATCCTTCAGGCCTGTCCAAAGCAAAGCCCTTTTGTCTGTCAGGGACCATGACCTTCCCCGTCTTCGCCATCACACACACGGACACCACCAGGAGTGCCGCAGGTGCAGGACCCCTCTGAGGAGAGATCCAGCCACAGGGCTCTCTCCAGGGGTCATGAAGGCTGTGACCAGCTCTCCAAGGAACAGTAGTTGGATTTCCAAGGGACCTGGGTCCTTCTCTGCACACACCCTCAGGGCCACCTGGTTAACTCCATCAAACTTGGAGCTGCAAGGCAGATCAGCCTGGAGTACCAGGAGAGAGGGGCTTCAGGTTCCCAGCAGCCAAGGTGGAGCCCTCTGGACCTGACATTGGCAGCAGCTGTGCCTTGTCTGAGAGCTTCTCAAAAGATGTTTCCTGACCTTCGCCCACCACAGCCTCCCTGCCTCTGAAGCTCTTGTCTTCTGACATTTCATGGCCAGAGAGGCGCCATCAGCTTTCCTCCATTCCTTGCCACCCTGACCTACCTCTCCACCAATTCTTTCTTTCCAGGGCCCTACCTCTACCTGCCTGGTTTGGTGGCAGGGAGGGAACTGTCTTCTGAACTAAGATTTGTCATCAGTGAGTGAGCTCCTAATGCTGAACCCGTGAAGCTTGTGGTCCCCTTCCTGACCCACCGTGTAAGGAACCTCCAAGGTCATGCTGGGGCCAGGCCTCTATTTCCTCTCCCTCCGGTGCATTGGCTGTGGCAAGACACCACTGTCCCTGACCAGGCCTCTTTTCCCTTGTCCATTGGTGCCTTCTTTCTAGGGGTTATTCTGGGAAGGGGTCTCCATTGAGCTGGCTGGTAAGGGGGAACCTTCGCTGGGAAACAAGCAAGGCCGACCACGTCCCGTGCCCAGCACAGCACCTGAAACCATGGGCGCTCACTAAATGTGTCCCGTCTTTCCCTCCTTGCAGCCCTTTGGAGCCCTGACTTCATAGTGAGTGGGGAAGTAAGACGCTTTCCTCCCTTATCTGCCTCTTCCACAGGCTTCCTTGAGGTTTGCCAGGTCCTGCTCCTCCCTCCAGGTCCCTGGTGCTAGGAAGAGGCTCGGTGACGTTGTTTGCCTGCTGCATCAGGCAGACTCCTGTGGCTCCTCCTGCAGTGTGGGCTGCAGGAGGACCGCAGACCCAGCTGCCGTTGGCGGACGTGGAGAGGCTCATGCAAGGGCTCAGGTCTGGCCGTGGAGCTGGTCCTTCTTCCTGCCCTTCTCTTCCTCTTCCAAAAGCCAGGCTTCGGGGCAGGAACTGGGAAGCCACTGGGAGAGTCTAAAAGGGCTAGAGCATTTTAAAAAAAATGAACACAGTCTTGGGACTGGGTTTTAAGGTTGAGTGGAGAGCAGGGAAAAAACCTGAACATTCGTGCCCCTGTGGGGCCTACCAGTGAAGAAATCCCTTGACTATTTTTGTAACTGGTTGTCTTTCCTCTCTGGCTTCCAGGTCCTCTGTGCCAGGTGAGGTTCCTGGGTCCCTATAGGGAGAGCCCTCCTTTTGTACAAGTACCTGAATGCTGCAATGAGCAGGCTTTTGTAAAAAATTTTGATTAGTTTCTAATATCAATGGCGACTCAGTTCCTAGGGGCTGCAGCCAGCCAGGAACTTTTGTAAGAATTTTGGGTGACATACTTAGATGTCGTTTCCTTCTTGCCCCCTCTTCCTCTGTGTAACCTCAGTGCATTAAACATATTTGCAGAAGCGCTGGGTCTTGTGCTCCTTTCTGGCTGGGAGTAGGGCAATGGGAAGCCTGGGCCCAGGCCCAGGCAGAGGGGGTGGTTTGGACTTGGCCATTTAGAAGAAGCTGGGGTGGGGAAAGGTCCTGAAGACTGTTCTGGGGAGTTGGGTAGGGGTGCTAAGGAACAGGGTCATGCAGCTGGTGGCGTTTTAGTTGTGCAGAAATGACTACAGGGATAGTCTCTCTTTCACTTGGTTTTGAACTCCTGCAAGGTCAAGGGGGTAGGAGCATGGAACACAGTCTGGAAAGGTGAATGCATGGGTAAAGAACCTTCATTTTTCTCCTGCCTTCCTCTCACCAAAAAAAAACCCCTTTCCCCTTGGGAAGATGGGCCTTCCTCACCTCCAGTTTGGAGTCCTTGCTCCCACTTCCAGCTAGGGCCAGGAGAAGGCTGCTCCCCTCATTGGGCTTCAAAATTCAACCTCTTAATCCAGAGCCTGAGGGCAGGATGGAGAAGCTGCCCCAGCACCAGTACACCCACTGGGCGCCACTGAGGCTGGCCCACCCTTCTTACCAACTTCTCTGGGCCTGGTCTGGGTGAGGAGGTGGGTGGCTCCTCCTTTCGTGGATTGCCCAGCTCCTGTCTCCCAGAGCATCATGCAGAGAACCAGAGTTCAGTGCCCATGGGGGAGACAGAAACAGGCAGGCAAGGGGGGTGGCTGCAGTGAGACAGGGGTCCTGGAACCTGCCGGACTGCTCTGGGGCCCCACACATTCTTTCCCTTCCTGCTGGGCCTGAGTGTCTGTCCTGGGGAGTAGCAGGCAGGGCCTTTCTTCCTGGTCCTTGGGTGGGTTGGAGCTGTAGTACCCAGGGCTTCTGCTGGGGCAGCTGGCTGAGGTCCTGGAGGCATCACAAGAATCACAACCAGGGAGGAGGAAGGGCATCAGCGCTCGTGAAGGAACTATCTGCTCTCTTCCCTGACTTCTGTGAGAACTAGCTGTATCTGGGGACCTTCCCCAGGAGGAAGTCAGCATGCCTCCTTGGCCTATGACCTCCTACTGGACTGTGCCTGGCGTCTGGAGCAGTGGAGCAGGTCCTGTCTGGGGCCCTCAGTCCCTGTGGCAGTCAAAGCAAGGGAACTGGGAGGGTCTGGAGCCAGGCTAACAATCCCCAAAGGCCCAGGCCGTCCCCCTTCCCCTTTCTCCCTGGAGCCTGGTACCGGGCGGTGGGGGGTGGGGGGAGATGCTTATCTATTCCTCCTCATCTGACTAGCCTAGAAGGACCCAGGGTCAGGGTGAGGCTCTTGCTCCAAAGAGTACAGAAGAACGTGATCCTGTGCTTGGGTGATTCCAGCAGACAGGACCAGGCTGAGGTTGTTTCTGGAAAGAAAAGGGTTCCTGGGGGTGGGAAGTTTAAAGGAGCCCTGATGGAGGTGGATGGGGTGGGGGGCACAGGCTTCAGGACCAGGGCCTGGGGAGCCTGAGAGATGTGCCAAACTGGCCCGACCAGAAGGAGAGTGCATGCTGAAAGTGACTCAGTCCAGCCTGACAGAGACAGCTGCAGGCTGCAGAGGGGGAGCAGGTGGGGAGGGCAGGGTGGGGTGAGGGGAGTGATTTGCCCGGCAACAGATGTGGCCCAAGGCTGCAGGGGAAGGTAAGGAAGTGGTCAGGGAGGGGCAACCATATCTAGGCCCCTTCTATGGAGGCACTATGGGACTGACCCAGTCCCTCCTCTCCTCCTTGGTGCCAGGAAGCCTTTGGGAGAGAGCGAAGGGCAGGATGGAGGAGAAAGCAAGATGACGCAGGTGGGTGTCTGTCTCAAAGTCTCAAGGTACTCACAGAACTAGCTCTGTGAGTACCTTGAGGGGCAGAGGAGACTTTGAGAGGGCTGTGATGAGAGTAGTGGCCTTATTGGGGCCAGAGAAGTGAGGGAAGCAACCCCACACCCTGCCCCGTCCCCATTCCTTTGTTTTTCCAATTTCACCTCCTGCAGGCCCCTGTACCCCTCTCAGTACTGAGAACCCTGAAAGGAAGGAGAAGGGACTTTCTGGGTCACAACCTTTCTAAGACAGAGGAAGGCCACCTGTGCATTGATGAGTCTATGCAATACCACTGTGGGAAGCGTAAGAGCTAGAAAGTATGTTCATTCACTTGTTCTTTCAAGTGAATAAGCCCTCTCCTATATGCTGGGAGGCTGGACACAGTTCTGGCTGGGAGGAGCTCATAGTGCAGTGAGGGAAAACAGACAAGGAACAATTACAAGGAAGAGCCATAAAAGAGGAAGGAGTAAGCTGCTCTTTGTCGTATCCCAGCCTCACCAATTATTCAGTGTGACTAAGACAGGCTAACTAGGACTTCCGGCCAAGATGGAGGCGTAGGTGGACACACTGTGCCTCCTCTCACAACCAAAATTAAGGACAACAAATATTTAGAAACAAGAAAACAACCAGAACTGACAGAAAATTGAACTGTACGGAAGTCCAACAACCATTCATCCAGACCGGTAAGAGGGGTGGAGTCGCGGTAGGAAAAAGTGGAGGTGCGGACCCAGGAACGCAAGCAGCAGCGGCTCGCAGTTCCCAGGTGCACGGGCAGTGGCTGGCGGTCCTCAGGCGCCCAGGCGGCAGCTGGCGGACCCCGGGCACAGGGGGGCAACTGTGCAGACCCAGTGAGGACGCACAAGGCGGCTGGCTGACCAGGGGGTCCCGCATTTGCGCACGCAGACGGTCCAGGCAGAGGGGAAGTGGCGGAAGGGACTGAATCCAGGAGAGAGCGGAGCAGGCGCCATTGTTCCCTCTCAGACCCCGCCCCCACATACAGCGTCACAACCCAGCGACTGGGCTGCCCCACACTGGGGAGCGCCTGAGGCTCCACCCCTCATACGTAATAGCTGCGACCAGACTAAAACCAAAACCAAACAAATCAAAAAACCCCACCAAAAATGGCTCGAACCGGAGAAAAAATGAAAACCCCAGAGTCAATTCCTCTAAGCAGTGAAGAGATAGCCAACCTATCAGATGCACAATTCAAAGCACTGGTCATCAAAATGCTCACAGAATTGGTTGATTTTGCTCATAAATTAGATGAGAAAATGCAGGCTACAATACGTGAAATGAAGGAAGACGCATGGGGAACCGATAGAGATGGAAGGAAAACTGGAACTCAAATCAATGGAGTGGACCAGAAGGAAGAAACTAACAACCAAACAGAAGACGAGGAAGAAACAAGAATTCAAAAAAATGAGGAGAGGCTTAGGAACTTCCGGGACATCGTTAAACGTCCCAACATCCGGATTATAGGGGTCCCAGAAGGGGAAGAAGAGCAACAAGTAGAAAACTTATTTGAACAAATAATCAAGGAGAACTTCCCCAATCTGGCAAAGGAAATAGACTACCAGGATGTCCAGGAAGCTCAGAGAGTCCCAAAGAAGTTGGACTCAAGGAGGAACATGCCAAGGCACTTCGTAATTACATTAGCCAAGATTAAAATGAAGGAGAGAATTCTAGAAGCAGCAAGGGATAAGGGGACAGTCACCTACAAAGGAGTTCCCATCAGACTGTCAGCTGATTTCTCCAAAGAGACCTTCCAGGCAAGAAGGGGCTGGAAAGAAATATTTGAAATCTTGAAAAGCAGGGACCTACATCCAAAATTGCTCTATCCAGCAAAGCTGTCATTTAGAATGGAAGGACAGATAAAGCGCTTCTCAGATAAGGTCAAGTTCAAGGAGTTCATCATCACCAAGCTCTTATTATATGAAATGTTAAAGGGACTTATCTAAGGAAAAGATAAAAAATATGACAGTGAAAAGACAGCAAACTCACAGCTATTAAGAACCACACCTAAAACAAAAGCAAACTAAACAAACAGCTAGAACAGGAACAAAACCACAGAAATGGAGATCACATGGAGGGTTAGCAACAGGGGCGTGGGAGGAGGAGGGGGGAAGGTACAGAGAATGAGTAGCATAGATAGTGGGTAGAAAATAGACAGGGGCAGGGTAAGAATAGTATGGGAAATGTAGAAGCTAAGGAACTTATGACACAAGGACATGAACTAAAGAGGGGAATGTGGGTGGGAGAGGGTGTGCAGGGTGGGGGGAATGATGGGGGAGAAATGGGACAACTGTAATAGCATAATCAATGAAATATATTTAAAAATAAAAAATAAAATCAAATTTAAAAAAAAGACAGGCTAACTAACTCGTGCCTCAGTTTCTTCATCTGCAAATGGATACTTGCTTCATAGAGATTTTGCAAGAATTATATGAGATAATGCTCACAAGATGCCTAGCACATAGTAGTTGCTCAGTTAGTGTAACCCTTTATTAAAGGGCTATGCTAGGATACGCACACAGAAAAGCCTCCTAATCCAATCAAGGGAGATTTTAAAAAGGCTTCCCAAAAGAAATGACATTTAAATCACAACCTGAAGGATGCTTTAAGGGTAAACTGAACAAAAGAATAGGGGCTTGCCCTGGCTGGCATGGCACAGTGGATTGAGTGCTGGCCTGTGAACCAGAAGGTCACCGGTTTGATTCCCAGTCAGGGCACTCGCCTGGACTGCAGGCCAGGTACCCAGTTTGGGGCGAGGGAGAGGCAACTGATTGATATTTCTCTCACACATTGATGTTTCTCTCCCTCTCTTTCTCCCTCCTTCACCTCTCTCTAAAAATAAATAAATAAATAAATAAAATCTAAAAAAAAAAAAAAAAAAGAAGAATAGGGGCTTTACTTTCAAAAGTTCTCCAGGCAGGTAGAGCAGGGGCAAAAGCCCCAAAGCTCTTCTTGAGAAGTATATGGTTTATTAGGCATCAAGCCTTCATTTTAGAACCACCCTCTGCCTGCTAGATGGAGAATATTTTGAAAACGAGATTGGAGGCAAGGTGACTGGTCAAACCTGGATTAGGGTAGAACTGGTAGGGGTGGAGAAAGAGAGATTCATTCATTGGGTCAACAAATATTTATTGAGCGCTAGGTTCCATTCAAGGCACCAGGGATACAGCCTAAAGAAAGCCTCTGCTTTCACAGGTCTTATATTTTAGTGATGGGAGATGGATAATATTTTTTTAAGTAGACTACATAGTACATGAAGACATATGCTATGGAGGAAAAACAAAGCAGAGAAGAGATAGGTGTTGGGGGAGGGGTGCAATTTTAAATATAGAGGTTAGGGAAGGCTTTACTGCTTAGGTGACATTTGAACAAAGACTCTCAATGACAGAAAGAAGCGTGCAATAGGGCTACCTGGGGGAAGAATGTTTCAGGTGCAGCAAAGAGCAACCACAGCAGGTGTATTTGAGGAACAACAGGGAAGTCAGTGTGGCTGTAACAGAATAAGAGATGGGGGATGATAGGAGATTACTTATACAGGGGCCAGATTATATAAGGCCTTGCAGGTAATCCTAAAACTTTGATTTTTATGTTGGTTGAACTGGGAAGCCATTGGAAGGTTTTGAGCAGAGAATTGACATAACCTGATTTATATTTTAAAAGAATTACTCTGACTTCTCTGCTGAGAACTGACTCCAGGAGGTAAAGGCAGAAGCAGTGAAAGCAGTTCGGACCTACTGAAACAATCCAGGTGAGAGATTATAATAACGTACAGTAATAGACATGCTAAGAAGTAGTCAAGGTTTGCTGAAAGGTTGGTTGGCTATGGGATGTTTGCTAAAAAGCAGAAGACTGCAGCAAGAACAGGTTTAGGGGGAGCAGAAATTAGTACAATTTTAGACATGTTGAGTTTGGACTGTACATGGTACCTAGAAGTGAAGATGTTAAGTGAGGAACCAGTATACAATTATTGGAGGGCTATTTAAGAGTAGGACCTATAGCACCTGAGGGCTGATTAAATGGATGAGAGGTGAGAGGAAGATGTCAAGGTTGTCTCCCTAATCCTTAGTTTAGTAACTAAGTGGCTGACATGTCTACCCACTGAGATGGGGATCATAGTGGAGGGGGAACAGGCTGGAATGTGAAAAGGATAAAGAGTTTAGTTTCCAACACATTGAATTCAAGGTGACTGTGCGACATCCAAGGGGAGCGCATAGTTGGTGGCTACATGGATCTGCAACTAGGAGGGTGAGGATCTGGGCTGGAGATACTGCCTGAGGAGTCATCTGTATATAGACAGTAATAAAGCCTTAGGGGTAAATGAGATGCCCTGGGGAACGGGTATAGATTAGTAAGAGAAGAAAATGAAGGATGGGATTCTGAGAACTACTGGCATTTATGAGGTAGAAATTAGAGAGGTCCATGGTTAGAAAGATAGAACCAGAAGAGTATGATGTCTTGTAAATCAAGAGGAACAGTCAGAGATGGTTTATTATCCTGGGGATCATTGGTGAGAAGGCCGCAAAGGACCCTCTGCTCCAAGCTAGACCTTGTTTCTTTGCACCATCTTTAGGGTACGGAATTAAGGATTAAGGCTTGAAAACCAAACCTGGCTGGCATAGCTCAGTGGATTGAGCGCGGGCTGTGAATCAAAGGGTCACAGTTCGATTCCCAGTCAGGGTACATGCCTGGGTTGTGGGCCAGGTCCCCAGTGGGGGCCATGCAAGAGGCAACCACACATTGATGTTTCTCTCCCTCTCTTTCTCCCTCCCTTCCCCTCTCTAAAAATAAATAAAATCTTAAGAAAAAAAAAAAGAAAAGAAAACCATTTTCTCGTTGTTCATTGGGACATGCACGCATTCATTTATTTTTCATTCGTTCAGCCTGTGAGGGGATGCGAAGTGCTAAAGACACAGGGTCTGTCCTCGAAGGGTCCACATTAGCTCCTCCATCAGGAACGAGGAGATGGCGGCTCTGAAGCAGAGAGGCCCTCTGTTTTTTCTGAAGGATCAGCACCCCACCCCGGGTCGTGCTGAACTAGATTGGAATTTGTTGTGCCAATTAGCACATAATCACTCTAAGGACTCAAATCTGTAATCTCCAGCACAGCCCTCCCCGCTGAGTCCGTATGGACCGTTGTCTCTTCAACATTTCCACTGGATTATATGAGCCAATCAAACTTAGAACCACTAAAAATCTCCCTGCCCAAGCCTACCTAACCCTCTTTAATTCTCTCTTAGGCAAATGGCACCACCATTCAGCTTCTTTAAACATTTTTTGGGGAATATACCATATATATACACACACATAGATACACATATATGGTGTATTCCATGTACACACATGGTATATATATGGGGGACGTTCATATATACATATATGTGGTGTGTGTATACATGTATGTGGGGTGTGTGTATACATGGGGAAAGTTCGGAAGGATATACTATATACAATGATAAGCATATCTTGATCCAATTCCTACCCCGTTACTATTATGTATTGATTCCTCTCCATCCTATATCTAATCCTTACCTAGTCCCGTTGGCTCTACTTTCAAAATATGTCCCAAATCTGACAGCTTCTCACAACCAGCTTCAAGTCCAAACTCCTTACCATGACCTACACAGAAGGCCCTGTGTGTTCTAGCTCCTACCTGTCTTTTCCAACACACAGCCTTCATTCTGCCCTGGGACATGCCTAATCTATTGTTTTTGCATTTGTTTTTCCTCTGACTGAAGCACACTTCCCCCAGGTTGTCTGTCACTTGCCTGACTCCTTTGAACATGCAGGTTTCAGTTCAAATGTCACTTTTTTTGGAAAGCACTGTGTGAGCCCCTATCACAGAATATTCCATAAGTAGCAGTTATCCTACATATTTAATTTAAAAAAAATTTTGTACGTGTTCTCCGAGGAATCTCCAAGGCCTTGAAAAATGCCTTGGCACATAAAGGCTTTTGTTAAATATTTGGTGACTGACCAATCGACCTCCACCTCCGGTAATTACTAAGTTCTTTAGCCTCCGGTTTTTTTTAACATTAAAGAGATAATAATTCCTATTTTGCTTGGTCGTTTTAAGCGTCAGAAATTGGGAGGGGTAAAGTTAGGAGGACAGGAAAATTGTTTGCCCCACAGTGAACATTCGCAGTTCCCTGCTCAGTTCCATCAGGCTGAATTAACAACCCTCTGCCTCTCAGGTAAAAAGAGCTAAGGGTGAATTAAGCCCAGGAAGCAGTGGCCCCACTACACTGGGGCATCATCGCCCTTTTAAGAAGCGCGGAAAGCCCATCCCAATGTTTAATATACCCAAGTTAGTACAAGTCACGTGAGGATTTTTTGTTTGCTCCGCCTTAAAGAGGCGGGGCCTCAGCTTGGGGCCCAATAGCAGGAGCAACCTCCGAAACAGCCCCAACTCGACAGGGAAAAGGGGAGGGGCCGGGCACCTCAGCCGCTGTAACAGCACTTCCGGACAAAACGCCCCGCCCCGGCCCCACTCCCCTGTCCATTTATTTCTCCAGTGCCGGGTGGGCCGAACCAGGGGGTGCTGATTAAAGGCGCCGTGGTTGTGCCGCCGCTTTCTCCTCGCCTCCCCCTCCCTGTCTCCCCGCCCCCTTCCTGAGTAGCGGGACCGGCCGTGAGGTAGAAACACCACCCTCCGCCTCTCTCCGCCCTAGCTCAGGAGTCCGGCTCACCGCAGCCCCCTGCCTGCCTGGCTCCCCACCTTGCTGGCCGCACTCGGTTGTGAGGGAACCCATTGTATCCGCCTACCCAGCCGGCAGACTCCGAGGCCGGGCCGTGGTGGGAAGATCCGGGACCCCTGGGCGCCCCTCCAGCTGGTACCGCGAGCAGGGGCCCCTCCCTTGCCCGCCCTGCTCGCAACAGCGCGGTAGCAGCCAGGGCGCCCTTCCCTCCCAGTGGAGGCGGAGGCCAACTAGCGGGCAACAGGGACGCACCCCTTCCCGAGCCCCAGCGGTGAATCCCCCCCACCGCGCCCCCTTCCTGGGGGAAGGAGAGCCGGAGCGCACGCGAGCCGAGGCAGGAAAAGGCTGCCGCGGACTGCCCGTCCCGCAGTTCATTTTTATTATCGAGATTATTATTAAAAGGGGCGGGGAGCCCAGGACGCGGGGGAGGGGGCTAGAGACTCAGCTATTTTTATTAAACAGATTATTCCTAAAATAATAATAATACGCGCAAGATGGCTGAAGGTGGCTGTGATGAGAGTGTTGGGGTTGGGTTTGTTTTTTTTTCTTCCTCTTTTTTTTTTTTTTTTTGATCTGAGGATAAAGCTCTGAGGCGACAGCCGCTGCGGAGACCCTGCCCAGAGTGCCCTCCCCTCAGTTGAGAAGCTGCGGGCGGACAAACGGACCCACCGACGGAGCGACTGGCGCGGGCCCGCCCCGGACGCGTCGCCTGGGCAGCAGCCGGGGGCCGCCGGCGCTCACCTTTCTACCGACTTCTTCCAATTCTAATCTTTTTTTATTTTTTGGAACGGACCGGGGTGGGTGGAGCAGAGGTGGAGAGAAATTGGGACTTGGCATTTTCTCCCTTCTCTCTCTCCTAATTTGAGGGAGGCCGCCAGCTCTCCCCTTAAAAAAAAAAAAAAGAGATAGATAGAACGCTGCAGGACCCTCGAAGCGAGCACGCCCGGACCCCCGGCCGCCGCCACCACCGCGGCCGCAGGAGCCCAAGATGGCTGGGCGCTGAGGGAGGCAGCCTGGCCCGGCTGGCTCGGCCCGGCCCCGCCGCGGCGGGCTGGCTCCGACCGCAGCCCGGACCCTTCCAGGCCAGAGCAGAGGCCGAGAAGAAAAGAAAGTGGTGGGGGGGTGGGGGGAGGCTGGGGTGGCGAAGGGGGAGGGCCGGGCCAGGGGGAGGGGAGGGACGCGAGCCGAGCCTCCTGTTCATTAGCAGTTGAGAAAAATTCCTTTCTAGTTTGATCAATCCTTGTTTTCCTCGGCAGAGCCGAGGCGCCCGCCCAGCGCGGAGACGGAGAGCGGGGTCTTTCCGCGGCGGGGGCGCCCGGCGCCGGGCCTCGGGGGAGCGCTGAAGTAGCGACGAGGAGGTCAGGCCGGAGCACCGCTGGGGCTTCTCCTCCCTCCCTCTCTGGTTGGGTTTTTTTTTTTTTCCACTTCTCTCCCTCCCCCTTCCGTTTCTATTTGTGAAGGGAGGAGGAAGGCAGAGGCGGGCTGGTGTCTCTGGCCGGGGACTGGAATTTCATCTGAATGACTGCCCCTGCGCGCACACAGCGCCCGGGAGTCGGCCCGCCTGCGCCCAGCAGCCCGCACCCGCAGACGGCCGGCAAGCCCGGGGGCGCCCACGCCACCGCCCCGGGACCGCCGGCTCGCCTAGCCCGCTCCGTCCGGATCTAGCAGCCACCCGCGCGGCAGCACTTGTTTCCCCGGCTCTCGGGCCCTGGACAAGACAAGGGAGACGCGGCGCCGGCGAGCCGGGAGGGAGCCACCATTGCCGCCGCCGTCGTTGCTGGAGGAAGTGTGCGGTTCCCGGGCTCTGTCCACCGTGGGGCGTGCCCCAATGTCAGCCGCGGGGCCGAGCGCAGGCCGCGGGCTGTTTCTGCCCTAGCGGCGCAGACGGGTAGGCGGCCTCTTATATGGAATTTGGACTCCAGCGTTCCCCTCCAGGGCTGGTGCCCCGGCTGCGGCCCTGGCGCAGTCCGCCACCTCCCGCTAGGCGCTCGGGAGGAGGAGACGCAACCGGCTGCGCGCGCGGTGTGAGGACCGAGGCTCCCTCTGGGGGGCGGGCGCGCGGAAGGCGCTGGTGACTGAGCGACTGTCGGGGCCTCCTGGGGCCGGAGCTCGGGGCTCGGTGGGCCTAGAGCGGTACCAGCCGGACCCCCAGGGCTGGGGAGTTGGGAAGGCCTGCTCGGGCCCCCTGCCCGCAGTCGCCATGGCAGATAATTGGAAGAACTGCTTCGAGGAGGAACTCATCTGTCCCATCTGCCTGCATGTCTTCGTGGAGCCTGTGCAATTGCCGTGCAAACACAACTTCTGCCGGGGATGCATCGGCGAGGCTTGGGCCAAGGACAGCGGCCTGGTGCGCTGTCCGGAGTGCAACCAGGCCTACAACCAAAAGCCGGGCCTGGAAAAGAATCTGAAGCTCACCAACATCGTGGAGAAGTTCAACGCCCTGCACGTGGAGAAGCCGCCCACGGCGTTGCACTGCGTGTTCTGCCGCCGCGGCCCTCCGCTACCCGCACAGAAGGTCTGCCTGCGCTGCGAGGCGCCCTGCTGCCAGTCCCACGTGCAGACGCACCTGCAGCAGCCCTCTACCGCCCGCGGGCACCTCCTGGTGGAGGCGGACGACGTGCGGGCCTGGAGCTGCCCGCAGCACAACGCCTACCGCCTCTACCACTGCGAGGCCGAGCAGGTGGCGGTGTGCCAGTACTGCTGCTACTACAGCGGTGCGCATCAGGGACATTCGGTGTGCGACGTGGAGATCCGGAGGAATGAGATCCGGGCAAGTACCCTACACACACACTCACACACACTCCCTACAGTCCGGGGACCTCCCATCTGCACAGGGTGACTCCTGTGACATCAGGCCAGAAGCCCCCTTCCAAACTCTAGTACTCTGAAAGTTTAGGTTCAAGGTTCTGGGAAGAAGGGCCCCCCCATGGCTACTTAATACGTTCCTGCACCTGTGCTCCTAGAGCCCATCTTGTGAGTTATTTATAGAACTGAGGTGTGGGGCTGTCAAGGGTAGAGTTTGGGTGTTGCTTTTCCGTTTTTTCACACAGCTCCCTCCCCCAGCCTTGTTTCTGTAGGCCCTAGGGAAGTCACCAAGGCGGTGACCCAGGTTTTGCTTCTCCAGCTGCTGTTTATGTAATGAGTGTCCTGGTGCCGCTGCTGTGGCTGACATGATCCATGATGTTGGCATACCAATGAGGAAGTAAACAAAAGCAGCCATGTTAGTTTCTAGCCCTAGTGGAAACACATTGCGGGGTGGAAGGGAGCTTCCCCGGGGAGAGCAGAACTCCGGGTATCTATGTGGACAAGGCCTGGACAGACAGCGGTGCCTCGGGACAGTGTCTCAACTATTTGGATTATTCCGAGTAGCCCACTGTCCGTGTGTGAGAATCACCTCCTTCTGTGCTCCTGCATGAACAAACCTTAAAGTATGTGTCTCGTCTTCCTCATCCTGAGCCCTTTGCTCCCAGCTCAGCCCTCCATCACAGCCCTCCCACATTTGGGGAGGGGAAGTGGAAGACGGAAAAAGAATCCTGTGGGTTTAAGGTTGAGCTGCCTCACAATCTGGTTTCAGGCAGCTGGCTCCCCTGGGCTGCCGGCTGAGTGATTACGGAACCACATCCCCTCCCATTGTATACACCCTGCAGCAGCGGCCAATGTCAAAACCGCCTTCCCCCTCAGGCCTCTGGGCCTGGCTTTGGAGCTGGACTGAGGCAATACTTCCGTCCCCTTCCGCAGAGGGGGGCTCCTCCTAGGTCCCTCCCTGGTCCCCTGGCTTTCAGAGTTGAGTCATACCAGAAGGAAGGGGGTTGGCCTGAGACTGTCTGAGCCGTTTCTGGAGCCCCAGCTTGGGGCCTGGGGCAGAGGTTGGGCTCTGGGAGGACTGGGAGTGTTTCTGGGTGGGGGCCCCTGGAGGCTAGTCGAGGCCAGCAAGGAGCTTGGGTATGAGGAAGCAGCTAGCAAGGGCCGGTTGCAGAGGAGGGCTATTTCCTTTGGAGGGACCAGTCTGAATGAGTCACTGTTTAGCAATTAAAAAACGTACACAGACAACTAACAAAAGGCAGGAGGGCTGCCACTGGTTGAGGGCAAAGACAACAAATAAAATTTGCTGTATAATTAGTTTCCAATTCAATGGGCTAGCTCTGGGTTTTTGTGCCAGGACAAGGCCTCTGGTTTCTTAAAGGAAGTGTGTGGGGTAGGGGGGTGGAGAGAGGAGCCATTTCCCCCTCCTTCCCCACTAGGGTTAGAAAAGGCAGAAGCCTAGGGAAAGCAGAGGAGCCGCAGGGCAGGCAGAGCTCAGACTTTCCCCAGCATTGGGAAGCTGCTGCTATTAATAAAGATGGAAGGGCTTGGGGGAGGAGGCTGGGAAAAGGCAGAGGCAGGAGAAAGGGGGCTGTCCAGTTCTCAGTCCTGGGATTGGCAGAGGAAAGTGAGAGGAGGGGAAGGGCTAAGATAGGACTGAAAGGAACAGAACAGGGCGCTGAGTGCGTGTGTGCTCCCACCCACAGTTGGCTCTTCGCGGTGTCTGAGTGCTAGGGGTGTGTTTGATTTGGGTGGGGGAGAAAGCATAATGGTATCTAACTCAGTAATAGGAGGGGATCTTTCAGCGTGTGCCTGTGTTTACTAGTGTCTTTGAGACCGTCTGCCTTGCCCTCAAATGCACCTGTCTCCTGGTTGTGTTGTTGGGGTGACGGGGAGGGGTGGCACGTGCATGCAAAGTGTACCCTGGGGTTCCCACCAGCAGGTCTCTGGTCCACAGCTCACGGGAGGAACTGGATGGAAGCAGGCCCTGAACTTTGTCAGCAGCTGTGCGTGTGTGTTTGTGTCTTCCTTCTTGTTCCTGGTGTGGGCAGGCTCAGAAATGGTGGGTCGCATCAGGGCCAGATGTGCAATTCTGTTTGCTTAGCATCTGTGCTCCCTAGCCTGAGTCTCATCCTCCCCAACCCCCCCCCACTCCAAGCAAGCTCTCAGGATTCTCTCTGCTGCCCAGGGTACTGGAGTTGGAAACCCTTCAATCCCCCAGCACCACTCAGTATGAGTTGGACTTACTGAATGTGGGGGAAGGGGGCCCAACCCAGGGGCGGGGTGAGCTTTGGGGAACCTGAATGGAAGAACCCATTTCACTCTCCATCTTGTCTGGGCCCTCCAGGGAGAGGGACCTTTCCCTGGACCTCTTTTCCCTTGGGAATCAGTCCCAAAGGACTTATGCTGGTACTGTGGGTGAAAGCAACAGAATTCTCCTGGATATAGGAGCCGAAGCGTGGAGGCCGGACACATGCCTTGAAATGTAGCTCTCCTTCTTGTGCTTCCTCTTCTCTCCTCCCGGGAGAGGGGAGGGGGCAGCTGCTGAAATGCCCTATTGGCTAGAAATAGAAAACCCCAATCAACCTTTCCCTGGGGGCCCCAACCCTGAGTGCACAGGCCAGTGGCCTCGAGCAGGGGCCCAGAAGGAAGGCAAGCAGGGCCCCACTGGTGGGGACGGGGGTGAACAGGGGGTCCCAGAGTCAGGCCTATGAAGTCTGTGTTCCCACCGTGCCCTTGGGAAGCCAGTGTGTAGGTCACATTGTCCCGAGGCCTGGATGCCCAGTGCGTGGGCCCCAGAGACCGTTCTCTGGGCTGTGTCTAGACTAAATATGTTCTCTCCTGGGGCTATGGGAGGCTAGAAGCCTAAGATTAGGATATTTAGGTGGGCTCGGGCCTGGCAGCCCCAGGTGTTCAAACCTTTTTCCAGTCCCCCTGCCCCCTCCCCGGGTTTAGGGCTTCATCTGAGCAATAGGAATTCTGTGAACTGGGAGCGCGTCCCTATCAAGATCCCCCTCAACCTGGAAAGGTGACTCAAGATAAGGCCAGACTTTGTGTTGTGAGGGGATGTGCAGGGAGGGGGGAGTGTGTTTACAGGTCCCAGTTGGTGCTTCTTTATCATTTGTAGGACCCCAGGACAAGGCTGGGATGGGGAATGGTGTTTGCATTCTTGGAGGCTCAGAGTTCAGATGTTCTTTTCAGAGGAGATCCCACTGCTTGGGCTGGTTTGTGGTTTGCAGCTGCTGAGGTGATGTTACCCACTGCTCATACTGCCCTTGGCTGGAGGGGTCGCATGGGACCCCGGAGGGGATCCCGGGTCTCCACTCCGTGTGTCTGTATCATGTAGGCTGTAGAAGTTAGGTTTGCCCACGGCTACCTCGTCCCCCACCATACTCCTGAGGCAGGGTGGGAGCTGGGGCGGGGAGGCTGTGTGTTCAAGATGTGAGCGTCATGTAGGTGCCACTGCCTTGACCATCCTGAGCCTGTGCTGAAGGGGACCGGTTCGGCCTGCCTCCCTGGGCCCAGGCAGAGGCCCACCCCCACCTCCACCCCAGGATACTGCTGACGCAGCCCAGTGCCTCTCAGGCACAAATATTGATCCCTCTGCCTCCTGCAACCCTGGGGAGCGGTGTATTCATGTCAGTCTGCAGGTGTGTGTAGCCGGCCCGTCTGGTTGCATATCTCACATGCGGTGAATTTTTTGTACCTCACATGTATATCTCTGAGAGGGTACAATGTGACTGATTGGATTATGTAGTTGTCTATGTGTGTGTGGTGCAGGGTCAGAAAGAGCGCTCATGTGTGTTTGTGAGAGAGCAAGCATGCTGCACACCTGTCAGGCGAAGTTGAGCGTGCTTGCGTCTGTGACTCTCAGTGTGACGGTGCCAGCGGGACTGCCTGCTCAGGCTGTGGCTGGTGCTTGTAAGTCTTGGGCAACTTTTCTCACCTGGTGGTGTGGGAATTAGGGAGGGAAGGGGAAGATGAGATTCACTTTAGGTTGAGCTTGTTGCCTGTGGTGGTATCGGAGGAAGCTGCCTGGGTGGACCCTGCAGTGCTGTATTGGGGCAGTCTGGGTGGGCCCAGGGAGAAGATGAGCCCGGCCTGGGCCCTGACCCTGGACTGAGCAGGCAGGCCTGGTTGGCCTCATCCCTGGCTCTGGGAAAGCCTTCCTTCCCGGCTGGCCTGGCATTCAAACCCAGACAAAGGGGGGCTTTCTCTCTCGCCTCTTTGTTCTGCTGCCCCAGAGCGCTGCTCTCTGCATGGCAAAAGCTAATTTGACTCTGCAGCTGGGAAACCCTCTCTGGGGTCTTCTGGGGCTCGCCTCCCAGGTGCCGTGTCTCTCCTTGCCCTGGCACCTGCCCTGGCACTTCTCTCTGGGTCTGCGGTTACCCCAGCCTCGGGGTTCACCAGGTAGCCCAAGGCAGGAGCTGAGGCACAGAAAAGGGGCATCTAGGGAAGGCAGTGCTGCCCGGGGACAAGGGGAGAGTGCTGTGGCCCAGAGAGTGAGAAGGTAATGCGTTTCTGGGAGGAGGTCTCGAGTGGGAGGGGGGCGGTGGGGTTGGTAGCTGGGGAGGAGGTTAAGGGTAGGGTAGCTCTGCGAGAGTCGAGAGTCGACTGGGCAGGGGTCTGAGTGGCTGAGCTCCCTCTTCCTGCCCCCCACCCACCCACCACAGCCTGCAGGACCCAGCCCTGGCCTTGTCTGAAAACCTCAGGCCTGCCTCTGGCTCAGCTCCTGGGGCCCTGTTCCCTCCTGACCTTGCTTCTCTACAAGGTTGACTTGTGGGTTTTATTATTATTTATTAACTTTTATACAGCCTAGAGTCCTCACGGCCTCACCCGTCTGCCCAGTCCAGTCTGGCACCAAAAATGCCAGCTGGGCCTGGCCAGTCAGGCTCTAGAGGGACATGAGGCTCTCCTGGGACAGGAACGTAAGGAGCTTACGACTGATTGCCCCCTCTCCAGGTTGGGAGGGGCACCAGAGGGAGCAGCTCAAGGCAGTCTAGAACACTGGGTGGCAGGAATGAGTAGCGGGGTGTTCTGGGGCCTAGGAGAAATGGGAATGGAGTGCCCTCAAGAATTCTTGATGCTTTTGCCCTCACAGACCTCAGGGACAGGAGTGAGCGGGTCCTGTCTGGCCCAGGGCTGCAGAGTGGGACTGGGCCTCATGTTGCCCCTCCTCCTGCTGGAGGCCTGGTCCCTTGAGTGCATCTAGTCCGGACCAAGGGTCCCCAGTTCACTCTGCTCCCCCTGCTCCTGCACACTTGAGGTGTGTCACAGTCCAGGTGGCTCACTGTGGGCTGGGAGCAGCTTAGGAAGTGCCCCCGCCCCGCCCAGCAGTGAGAGCCCTTGCTCTGACTCAAGGGGGGAAATCTGGTCCTATCTCAGCTGTGGGTTTTTCCCAGGTGGGAAATCAGGCCTCAGCTCTCAGCAACTCCCCCGGGTTTGGGATGTGGAGAGGGGTCCAGCCTTTGCTTCCTCTGCTTCCCATCTTCCAGCTTCTCAGCAACCTAATGCAGTCATTCGGGGTGACTAAGGAGTAAGAGGTAATGAAGGGGCAGCACGGGGATATTTCCTTCCGTCCCCCAAATTTCCTAGTGCCTAAGGAGGAAGTGGTCCTCCCAACCCCCTGCTTCCCCCAGCTGCTGTCTGTGCCAGGATTAAGATCACCTGGCTCCAGGGAGGGCAATGCCTGCAAGGGTGAGCTGGCCAGTGCCGCCCCCTCCCCTGTGGCAGAGACAGGAGTTCAAGGGCCTCTGAGCTGGGGGTGGGGACTAGAAAACCCAGCCACACTGGGCTCCTACCTCAGAGGGCTCTGGGGAGCCAGGAACCAGGACCTGGGACTGCTGAAGCTAAGGCAAGATGCTGCGGGCTCCCGGGGTAGAAGTGCTGCTGGGAAAGGCTCTGAGAAAGGCCTGGAAGAGGGAAGGGGCTGAGTCACCCCCATCCCCAACCCAGGACTGGACAAGAGGTGCCTCCCTTGGCTTTGCCCTGAGGGGTCAGCCATGGACCCCCCTAAAGGGGTTTCAGGGTGTGGGGGAGGGGCCTCCCACTGTCTGGAGGGTTGGAATAGAGCAGCCCAGTTCCTATCCCCTGAGGGAAACTGGACTGGGAACCCACCCCAGGGGCACCCCTCATCGGATATTGGTGGTTTTGAGCAGGGAGTCCTTGATGCACAGATTTGGTGGGGTGTGTAGGACCTGAGCTTTCAAGATATCCGGAGCATTGGGAAGGCAAGGGTGGGGTGGAGCGCTGTCCTCCTGAGTGTGGGTATAAGGTTGCCAGCAGGCAAAAATCTGAGGGCCAGCTGTTAGAGGGGAGGTAAAAAGGCATAACGTTCCTGAAAGAGGGTGTCCTGGCCACCTTGCCTTCCTACTAGGCCTCCTTCAACTGACTGGGGCCTTTCGGAGGTCCAGCCTTCGCTAGGCAGGGGCTTGGGAGCAGGTACATGTGCAGCTGTGTGCGACAGTGTGCGTGGGGTACTCACCAGGCAGTGCATGCAGTTTTGTGCGTGTATCTGGGCAACACTCTGAGGTGCTGGCTGCCATCTTCACAGAACCCTGGTGGTTTCACAGGCCGGGAGGGTCCCCAATGACCCACCTCTGTTCCTGCCTCCTACCCAGAGGTGTTTCTCAACAGGTGCGACCCTCAGGTTCCAACAGACCCCCGTGCGTGTTGGGCTGGGGTGGGAGCCGGCTGTCAGTGTAAGGTGCTGGGCGGGGTGGGGTCTCTTGGGGCTGGTCCTTCGTGGTCCTGCCCTGGGTCACTGAAAGGTCAGGTGGTTGGGGGAGGCTGCCCCAGGCTTTCCCAGCTTAGCTGAGAGCCTCACCGCCACCTCCTCTGCTCCTCAGGGTCCTGGTTTTTGGTTTAGCCACCAACACAAAAGGGGGCCACTGAACTCCTCACTGGCCTTGTCTTCCTCACATGTGAAAGGGGGTGGGGGTAAGAAAGGGGTTGGCAACAGCTTAGGAAGCCAGCTGTGTGGGAGTGGGAGTCATGGGGTCAAACCTGAGAGTCACCCTGACGCCCATGCAGAGGAAGAAAAAGAGTCATTCCTTGTTGAGTGGATACTCACTGTGAGCTAGGTTCTGTGCGATTTGCTTTGCAGACCTTATTTTATGTGTAAAACCCATGGGTTTTTCAGTGAACATGTTATGTATATATAGGGCATTTGTGTGGCCCAGCACCCTGTAGAAAGAAAGGAAGGCGGGGAGAGAGAGAGAAACATCAATTTGTTGTTCTACTTAATTATGCACTCACCAGTTGATTTTTTTTGTATGCACCCTGACTGGGAATCGAACCTACAACCTTGATGTATCAGGACGACACTAACCAACTGAGCTACCTGGCCAGGGCACAAAGCCTTATTTTCAAGAGGCCTTGAGTTTTGTAGGGCGATCAAACCATGGTTTGTGAGCTAAAATACAGAATAGTGTATTCTGTAGATCTTTTTGGGATGATGGCATGTTAGTAACATGTGACTAGTGACTACTGTTCTGGACAGCACAGCTATAGAGAGGGCAGAATGTGACAACCCCACTGCATGACCTGTACAAACTCTGAGCAGCAACCATGAAAAGTCTCCTAGAGGAGTGGGGCCTTAAGTTGAGCCTTGAAACATAGACAAGGAGAGGGAAAAGGCACTGTGGGCTGCAGAAAACCCTCAGCAGGGAGTGCAAATGTGCACAGAATGTTGGGGACAGGACACTACCAGGTCTTAAGCACCTCCATTACCGTGCTAAAATGTTTGGAAGGAGGGAGTCTGAGGGTTCTTGAGCAGGGGCATTACCCTGTTTGAAGGGGTGTGTCTGCTGAGGGGGAGGGACAGAATGGAGGGAGCAGCTGGGATGGGTAGGGCACGGTGCAAAAGGATTGTGGAGATAGGAGATTAGGGGCTGAGATGAGCAGCTTGGTCCAGCACCTTCCAGGAGACTGGCCTCAGGTTTTAGGACAGCCAGTGTCTCCTTTCCACCGGGCTCCAACTCAGGGACTGAGGTAGCTAGCAAGAACTGCTGAGGCCCAGCTCTCAACATCAAAAACAGGGGTGTTGGACCCTGCGTCTTAGGGCACTCATCTCTCAGACAGGGTTCCCCAGAGAGGCAGCGTGACTTGGGTAAGAACAGAGCCTACCGCCAGATCACCGAGGTTGGCATCCCGGTTCTCCCACTTACTGGCTATGCACTTTGGATGAATTACTTAACCTCTATGGTTTCCTCTCCCCTAAAATGAGGATAATAATACTTCTCTCGTAGCATTACTGGGATGATTAGATTCATCTGAGGTGGGGGGTGGGGGTGTTTAGAACAGAGGCTGGCCTGACCCTGCCCTCAGAAAGCTCTTGGTTTAGAAATGTGTGAGAAGCTATTCCAGGCTTTCCGTTCCTGAGAATAGGCTGGCCTGACAGCTGTCACCAATCAGGCCCCTGGGATTGCATGAGGGCCAGCATAGGTTGGATGGCAGAAATTTTAGGTCACCTGGGTCAAAAGATCTATAGGATGAGTCTGTTCTGTAAAGGGAAGGTTGGTACTCACCCACCGTTGGTGAGGGAGGGGTAGAGCTGCAGTCCCCTCTGATGCCCCCCTGTCTCCACTGTCCCTGCAGAAGATGCTGATGAAACAGCAGGACCGGCTGGAGGAGCGAGAGCAGGACATTGAGGACCAGCTGTACAAACTTGAGTCAGACAAGCGCCTGGTGGAGGTAGCTAAGACCAAGTTCATGGTGTGGGGTGGGGGCGGCTTGGGTGCAGGACCCGGGGCTAGTTTCTTACTTGGACTAGAATCTGTGCCAGAACCCCTCGGTCAGTCTCTCAGTGAACTGTTAGTGGACGAGCCCTACTGGTACCAGGGATGCCTGGCACAGAGTCCTGCGCTACCAGCAGGTCACACCTTGCCCTTGGGAAGCCTGGGGCTTTGGGGCCCCAGACTCAGCCATCCAGGGTGTGAGACAGGTGGAAGTGGCAGCCAGAGGTCCTGACAACCACTCCTGCCCCGCGCCTGCAGGAGAAGGTGAGCCAGCTGAAGGAAGAAGTGCGGCTGCAGTATGAAAAGCTGCACCAGCTGCTGGATGAGGACCTGGGGCAGACAGTGGAGGTTCTGGACAAGGCCCAGGCCAAGTTCTGCAGTGAGAACGCAGCGCAGGCGCTGCACCTCGGGGAGCGCATGCAGGAGGCCAAGAAGCTGCTGGGCTCCCTGCAGCTGCTCTTCGACAAGACAGAGGATGTCAGCTTCATGAAGGTGGGCTGGGCCCAGGAGCAGTGGGTGGGGCCCGGGGGCATTCCTAAATTGGAGTCTTCAATTCTCTGCTCCCCAACCAGTTTCCCTGACCAGTTGTACCCACAGGGCTTTGGAGCAACCCTGTTCTTTTCTAGCTTGGTTACCTTGGTGACCTTGGCAAGTTATGTGTTCCCTGTGCCTCAGTTCCCTCACCTCTGAAATGGGGTTTATAATACACATCTGCTTATTCTCAATCCAAATTTTAAAAATCTCTGCACGCAAAGAAAAAAGTCTGGCAACTCATTTAACAACAAAAATTGACTTGGTGTTGGCAATTTATGGTCTTTATTTATCTTGCTTGGTACAAATATTCAAACATTTTGCTACAGAAACATTGCGTATTGGATTATGGTGCCGACTGGGGGTGATATGTAATATATGCTACAGGCGCCATATTTCCCTTCTGAAATCCATATAATTCCACATTCCGAAACATAGCTGGCCCCAAAGATTTTGAATAGAGGATTGAGTGCCAGCAGAACCTTCCTTCTGGGTTAGTTGCGTGGAGAAAATGATGGATGTATAAAAAGCACTTGCAGTATTCTGTCGCATAGTAAGTGTTCAATAAATGTCAGCTATTCTTCTAAAAATCTAGACACCGCTACCAAAACCTCCCCCACCCGCCCCCAGCCACACTGTAGCCAGAATCAGAGGGTCAGCCCTGCCTGGGGAGAGGGAAGCGGGTCAGCTTTTGTCTTCCCGTCTCCTGTGCTGCCTCTTCCGCTGACTAAGCCTTTTCTCTCTCCCTAGAACACCAAGTCTGTGAAAATCCTAATGGACAGGTGAGCAGGTGGTCACTGGCCCTCAGGGGAACACATCCTGGGGAGGGCTGGGAGGGCCAGGCCCACAGAGGGGTGGTAGGGCGGGCTCACCGGTGATACCTCCTCACAGCAGATGCCCCGTCCACTGCCCCCAGGACCCAGACCTGCACGGGCAGCAGCCTTTCTCCCCCTAAGATCGGCCACCTGAACTCCAAGCTCTTCCTGAATGAGGTGGCCAAGAAGGAGAAGCAGCTTCGGAAGATGCTAGAAGGTGAGGGTGGGGCCCTCAATGGAAGGGGGAGAGCCCTTTGGGCAGGGGTATGTACCAGAGCCTTCCCTGTGAGAGGCAGCGTGGAGTAGTCAGGTAGACTTTTCTTCATGTCCTCGCTTGTCTACTTCTAGCTGTGGGACTTTGGGTAAGCCTACCCTCTCTGAGCCTCAGTTTCTTCAGCTGTAAAACGGGAATAATAACAGTAACTACCACTAATGGATCAGTGACACCGACCAAAATGATGCATGCTGCAGTGTGCTTGGTCCTGTAGATGAGAACGGTCCCCAGGGGAGAGGAGGCCTGGGTTATTTTGGATGTGAACTTCAGTGGCTTTTGTCCCAAACTCTCCACAGGCCCCTTCAGCACACCGGTGCCCTTCCTGCAAAGCATCCCCCTGTACCCTTGCGGCGTGAGCAGCTCTGGGGCGGAGAAGCGCAAGCACTCAATGGCCTTCCCCGAGGCCAGTTTCCTAGAGACGTCGTCGGGCCCTGTGGGCAGCCAGTATGGGGCAGCAGGCACAGCCAGCGGCGAGGGCCAGTCAGGGCAGCCCCTGGGGCCCTGCAGCTCCACGCAGCACTTGGTGGCCCTGCCTGCCGGCGCCCAGCCAGTGCACTCAAGTCCTGTGTTTCCCCCATCACAGTATCCCAATGGCTCTGCCGCCCAGCAGCCCATGCTCCCCCAGTACGGTGGCCGCAAGATTCTCGTCTGTTCTGTGGACAACTGTTACTGTTCTTCCGTGGCCAACCATGGCGGCCACCAGCCCTACCCCCGCTCCGGCCATTTCCCCTGGACAGTGCCCTCGCAGGAGTACTCACACCCGCTCCCACCCGCACCCTCCGTCCCCCAGTCCCTTCCTGGCCTGGCGGTCAGAGACTGGCTCGACGCCTCCCAGCAGCCTGGCCACCAGGATTTCTACAGGGTGTATGGGCAGCCGTCCACCAAACACTACGTGACGAGCTAACGCCACGCAGGCAGCGGGGCGCTGGGGAATCTTCCCCCCCAGCCCCCAGTGGCTCGGGAATTATGCATCCAGAGACCTGCCCTTCTACCTTCCTGTCCACCCTCCCTTCCTCCTTCATTCTCCCAAGTCTTGTCCTTTTGGATTTTGTTTTGTTTGGGCTTTGTTTTTTGATTTTTTTTTTTTTTATTATGAATCTCCTGGACGCGGAGGTGACACGGGAGCTGGCCTGGGCCAGGGCCGCAGGTGGCTCTGGAGTTGGGAAAGCGCGTACCTCAAGGCGCTGAGCTCTCTGTCTCTCCTTTTTCCTTCCACTTCTACTTCTTCCCACCTCCATGGCTCGGAGGAACCACAGCTTTCCCTACAGCCTTGGGGGTTGGGGGCTCACCCTCCTTGCCCAGCCCTGGAAGAAAGGGCCAGTGCCCACTGGCCTGCTTCTGCTCCTGTTTTTCTTTTGGGCAGTTTGATCACTGACTGAGTAAGGAATGACCTGTAGATTGTGGGGCTTTCGTTTTTTAATTTTTTTTTAAACAAAGAATGATTTCTCCTGCTTCCTTCTCGCCACCCTCCCAGACGGAGTTCAAAGGCCACTTCTCACACAGCTTTTGGCGCCTTCAGCCTCCGAGTGGAATCTTACAGGCAGGAACCCGTGTCCAGGAAAGGGAAAAAGGAACTTTGCCAACGATAGTGACCACAGCAAAAGCAAATAATAATAATATTAATAATAATAAAGAAATAAAAAATAATTACATAAAAAAATAGCACAGCCCTTGTTGAGGTCAGTGGGGGAGGAGGGGCTGCCCGGAGTTGGGTCCTCGCCTGGATTTTGACACAGCAACTTCCTGTAGTGAGCACTTTGTATGAATTGTGGACTTCTGTTCTCAAGGCGCAGGTATTTATTCTGTAATCTGTCTAGAGCACACACGGAAATCCGACCTTCTAATAAACATAATGGCGCAGTCCCACTCCCTGCCTCGGCTCTTACCCCAACTCCCTTAGCCCGGGCTCTTCAGGCATTCATGTGGGGAGGGCCCTCCAGGAACGGAGGCCCCTGCCCTCCTTGCCTGATCCTCTTCCGGGTCTAGCCTGTTCTGAGCCTGTGTCAACCCGTAAGGCACTAACTATATCTACTCTTGGCCTTGGGTTCATTTGGGAACTATTTGCTGAGGGTCTCCCAGGCCCAGCCCCCTGCTTCATGGGCCCTGGCATCTCAAGTCTGTTAACATGCTGTTAGCTAGGTCAGACAAAGGAAGAAATGTAAGTCGAAGAGTACTTCCTTCAGTCCACAAATATTTATTGAGCATGTGCACTGCGTAGAAGTAAAACAAGACCCTGTCTTGGAATTTGGTCTAACTGGGCTTTGCCCTGCATTGGGAGGGTGGGGTCACAGCTCCATGCTTCCTTTGGTGACTTGGGCTCTGGCCCCTTAGCATGGAAGATCAGGCAGGAAAATCTTTGGCTCTGGGAGGCATGGAAGCAGGGTTGCTAAGTGAAAATAGATCCTACCTTTATTCCCTTTGGCAGAGCTCAGAGTCTAGCATGTCTTGGGAATTTACTAATTCGAAGTGCTGATTCCTTGGACCCCACTTGGTGGGAATCACTGAGAGCCCAGGAATCTGCACTTTTAACTCCGCAGTAATTCTGACACATCTTGGAATTTCAGAAGTCAGCCATGAGTGACTGTCCAGGGTCCTGCTTATCACAGGGACCCCTGAAATGGAAGGTGGGGATGGGACACACCAGAAGCTCTTCTCTTTCGCAGGGGGGCTGACCTCTTTAAAAACATCTCTGGTTTGTTGCCTAACATTACATAGATCTGCTTATGTTGTAAATATCCAGTACCTTTCCATATAGTAGCTTCTGGAGCAGAATCAGGGTCTGAGAGACCCACCTCAGGAAGCCCAGAGCAAGTCATAAGTACAGTGCCAGGGGTCCAAGCCTCACCAACTCCTAGTCACCCCTCTTAGAAAAATATGGACCCACATTGGAGAACATGGGCAGGCCAGTTGGGCTGGCCAAACCACAGAGTTTTGATTCTGCTAAGTACCTCTGTCCTCCCATCCTGTGGGAGTAGAAAAAGACTCAGTGTGGGGTGGGTGGACCCTTGTTCCATTGCTCCCCCTTTCCTACTTCGGCAGAGAGCCAGACCCAAGAGCAGGATGACAACAGCTGGCCTGTCCCCCTTCTCTTTCCCTGCACCTGTTCAGGGCTGAAGAGAAGGGGCAGATGGCTGGGGCACAGTACCCCTCCAAACCAGGGTGGAAGGATGCCTGGGGGCAGGTGCTGGTGGACAGATAGAGATTTAACTCCGCTCACATCTGTTCCTGTTCCACTGTCCCTTTCTCTAGTCAGGAACCCTGGGACATCTTCTGTGCCAAGAGTTGGGAGCCAAGACAGAAAGCTGCCCAATTTCTTTCCCACTTGGCCTAGTTTTGTTTTAGCTGATGGGGGAGGTCCTTTCTCCAGGTACATCAGTCAGATTTGGAGTATGGAAGGAGACTCAGGTAGTAGTGGGATGAACTTGAAAGATCGCCCCCCTCACCCCCACCCCGCCCTCTGCCGCACCCCCAGCCCCAAAAGCCTACCATAGACAATTACACACTCGGGCTGTAGGCAAAGCGGCCAGCTGCCTGGAGTCCGGCCTGGGGGTGCCTGGGCAGCCAGGGACGCAGGGAGACGCTAACCCCATCCAGCTGTCCCCAGCTACCCAGCTGTCCCTGGCTTTGTAGGAGCAGCTGTCACACACCTCCCAGAAGGATCAGGGGGTAGAGGAGGCCCAAAAAGAGCTGGTGCTCCCTCAGGACACAAGGCCCACTAGAGAAGGTGTGAGTGTGCTGTGGGGGACCTTCCACACCCCGCACTGCTGTGCACACTCAGGCGCCTCTTGCGCCCACAGGCACACCCTGTGCCTCACTCCACTAACGACTCAGAGATACCGGCTTTCACACCCTGGCGGTGCGCTCTCGTTTTCCCCGAGAGGCGATCACTCCTCCCCTTTCCGGGAAGGACTGGGTGTTGGGACCCTGTCTACCCCACCGCACCGACGGGGAGGGGTGGAGAGGGCGGTGGCTCCTGTGGCCCAGATGTGTGGGGACCCGCGGGGAGGCGACCACTGGGGGGTTTCCTGAGCCCGCCACCCCCGCCGGCCCCAGCTCTTTCATGTCGCTGCCCTTCCCCGTCCCAGCCGGGAGCCGAGCAGCTGCGCCCTGTTCCCCGCCCCCAGCCTCTCTCCCAGCTGTCTTTGGGGTGGGGCTGGACAGCTGGGGAACAGCTGCAAGGTGGGGGGGGGCATTCAGGTGCCCCAAGCAACAGCCGGAAACAGTCTCCGTGCCCAGGAGGGGGTGCAGGGGACCGGGGGACGGCAAGGCCCGGGGGCTGGTCGGCTCTTCTGCCCTTTCCCCAGCGCATCTGGCCGGGACAGCTGAAAGCAGGGCAGATCCCAGATCAAAGCCCCCTCCCAGCTTCAAAGGGCACCCTGGGGGCTGCGGCGGCGGCGGCGGCGGGCGGGCAGCCGGCAACACCCCGAGCAGTGAGGCCGCTGAGTCAGCGCCCCAGGCCCCTCTCTCTAAGCCGAGACCCCACGTCCTAAGCTCACTTCTGGGTTCACACCCACCCACTCAGCTCCATTCGTTGTCACCATGCCCTTTCCTCCGACACCTTCATTTTCTCCCATCCGAGGGTGGGGAAGAACCAATGAACACTTTCAGGACCAGACGTAGCTCCCTGGGGCATTCCCTACCCCACCTCTTCAACTGGTAAATTCCCCCAGGCCTGGGGGGCGTCTAGGTCATGTTCTTCCTCAACCCAGCTCTAGGCCTACAAAGAAAGGGAGGGGGGATGTGGCTCGTACTGGGCCGCGGGGTAAAGAGAAGTGGAAGATGATTCCTGGGTGCCCCTGGACAGACCCCACCACATTTTAGCCTCGCTTCTAAAGTGAGGGTCTCCATGTATGATTTTGGAAAACTTTTTGGAGGTGCTTAGAAACAGTGGTCTCTAGAACCGGGGATCCTGGTACTGGTTCTAGAACCCTCTAAGTCTTGTTTCTGTAAGTTAAAAGGGCAAGGAGTGGAATTGAGGGCACTGCTAGATTGCCCCTTCTCTACTCTGTGCAAAAGTGCTGAGGCAAGGACCTGGGATCCAGGGCTAAGATCCCAGAAACTTCGCTGGAGTCGGAGGGGAACGGGAAACAGATCCCAGATCGGAGTGTGGAGCAGGGGCAGCTAGGGGTGGCAGGCTCATGGGGAGAGGTTAGAGACCCCGACCAGCAGGGGGCTGGCGTTGGGAACAGAGTTTCCGCCTTCAGCTTCTCTTTCTCCCAACACGGCACTCTTCCCACCTGTACCCCAAAGGCTTTCTTCCCTTCCAGGGGAGGATGTACTCACCCTCTGCTTTAATTCCTCCAGTGACTGAGAAATTACAACCTCAAGATGCTTTCTTTTTTTTTTAAATTTACCATTTTAACTATTTTTAAAGATGTTATTTATTTATTTTTAGAAAGAGGGGAATGGAGGGAGAAAGAGAGAGAGAGAGAAACATCTATTGGTTGCCTCTCACATGCTCCCAACTGGGGACCTGGCCCACAACCCAGGCATGTGCCCTGACCCAGAATTGAACCTGCAACTTTCCGGTTCACAGGCTGGTTGGTGCTCAGTCCTCTGAGCCACACCAGCCAGGGTCTCAAAACGCTCCTTTTACAGTGATAGCTTTTACAAATAACAAATAGAAACTTTGTGGGTAGAACTTTGGCCTTACCATATTCTCCCGGGGGTATGGGAATCATACCCCTGAGCAAGGGAAGCCTTCATAGGCCCAGCCCAGGGCTTCTTCCCTAAAATCCCGTCCCTGACATTTATGATGCAAAGACTTGGCAATGGACTTACCCCCAAGATCTGCACCGGGAGTCTGAATGTTTCCTTCACAGGCGACCAGTGTTTTTAAACTGCTTTGTGGCTAATTCCTCTCAACTGCAGCAAGCTGGGATATTTATTACTCCTTGCACTAGATCTTTAATAATTGGATATTTCTTGAAAGAGAATCCATCTGCTCAGTCTACAAGTTATTTTTCATTATTTACATTCAGGGAAGGAGAAGGTGACACGGGAGGTGGTGTGTGGTATAATTTTCAACAGCTTGTAGGCTGGGGGGTTCTTAGTGGCACAGGCAACATCTCAAAACTGCAGAAGTGAGATAAAGGAGCAGGCTTCCAAGAACTGTGTGTTAAGGGTAGTGTGGACTTCTGGTCTACCTGGGAAAAAATGGCAGTGAGTCATTTGACATATGGTGTCCTGGCTGCCTGGTTGTGAACTGGGTGTTGTCATCAGACAGACACGCTCCGTATTGCAGGGCACCAAGGAGGAAGGGAGCATGAATGCAAATGGGCAGCTCAAGGCCTGACAGACAGGGACTCTCCAAATGCCATTCCCGCCGGCTGCAGCTCCCCAGGGTCTCCCCGCCAAAACCTCATGCTTAGCATCAGTCCTCTAGCCGCACATGTGGTTCCAGGCCCCAGTGGCTCTTCTGACCCCTCTGCCCGATTGTCTAGCAGAGGAGTCTCACCTCCTCTGTGCGCCCCGTCCACCCTCCCCAGAGAAAGGAGTAGTGAGAGGACACATGCGAAGCTCCGGGTCTGGGGCTGGCACGGCTCGCTGTCGGGCACCGACAGCCAATTCGGTGCTTCTGTTCTTTGACTCCACCACGCTCCCATGCAGTTAACGTTCTTGGTATTTTAATTAATCGGTTACTCGCTGTACAGCTTACATGTCCAACTAGCCTGTGTTTCCCTGCAGGACGTGAAATGTTAGTCATCTTTGATTTTCAGAGCCTAGCACAGTGCCTGCTTCATTCATTCACTCAGTCATTCATTCAACACATAATTATTGAGGTCCTTCTAATTCCAGGCACTGTTCCAAAGTTGGGGGTACTTTGGTGAACAAAACAGATAAACTCTCTGCCTTCTTGGAGCTGATAATTTAATGAAGAAGTGACAGGTGACAAACAATAAATCAATAGAAGTGAGTTGGTGATAAGTCCTGTACAGGAATGTAAAGCAAGGTGAGGGGGTAGGGCACCTTGGTAGGAGAGATGGGCGTGGCAGTTTTTACACAGGGAGGTGATCAGGGAAGGTGACATTGAGTAAGAGACTTCGGAATGTGCGGAGGCAAGACAAGGCTCTTTGGAGCAAGAGCGTTCCAGGAAGAGGGTGCAAGTGCAGCCCGAGGCAGATGATGCTTGTTTCAGGAACAGCAAGAGGGTGAGTGTGGCTGGAAAAGGTGAGTGAGGGGCAGGGAGTGAGTGATGTGGACAGGAAGGCACGAGGGAACAGGACCAGGACGCAAGCATAGTAAGTGTTTTGCCTTTTCTCAAGAGATATTTGATGAACGAATGAATGAGTGAATGAATGAATGACCAAGGAATGAATGAATGCCAAATGCCTGGGCTGTCAGGGCTCTGGGCGTTTCATAGTGAGCTAGAGGGTATCAGGCCGTCTTCCTGGGGAGACAGGACTTGAATCACAGCCTGACAAAGGGGTGAGAAAAGCACAAAAGAAGAGGAGACACCCCAGGGAGGAGGTGGCTATGAGCACAGGTGGGGGGAGGTTGGGGAGCAGTGAAGATAGGTCATCTGAAGCTCAGGGTACACGTGAGAGTCCATGATTGACAGGTCTATAGAAGAGGTTTGGGGTCAGATCAGAGGGGCCCTGAATGACAGGATAAACAGTTTGGCCTTGAGTGTCCAATAGCAGCAGGGCCTCTGAAGGCATCTGAGTGGGAGAACTGCGTTCAGAACAAAGGGGGCATGTGGCCAGGCAAGGACAGGGAGGAGGGGCAAGGTGGCCAGCCAGGTGGCAGCAGCAGGTCCAAGTGAGAGGGGAGGTAAGGGTGCAAGGGCGCAGGGGCGCAGGGGTGCAGGGAGCAGGGGGCAAGGACCAGGAGGGACTGTGGCAGGTCCTGCTGCTCAGGCCAAGGCATGGAAGCCCAGATCAGTTCTCCTTCCCTGCCAGCCACCGCGGGCCCCGGAGTCAGCAGAAAACTCCGGCTCTGGGGAGGAGGTGGCTCGGAGCCAGAAGCTGCTGAGGGAGCACTGGCAGCAAGATGCCATTGTACGTCCGCAATCAAGATGCTTCAGAGGAAATCAAAAGCACCAACTGGGGAAATGAAGTGTGCACTCTCTCTTTCTCTTTCAAACACACACACACAACTTCTGCCTCCAAAATGGGTCAAGTGAAGGCTGTGGGCGTGGGCTGGGGAGGGAGGGCTGGAAGGAGAGGAGGCCCAGGGCTGGGAGCAGCCTGGGCGCTCGTGCCCACTCACCCTCCTGGCGTAGGGGATGGCAGCAGCTGCAGGGTGGGGTGGGACGTGAGGATAAATATACACCTCCCCATGCATATGGATAATGCACACAGCTGCCCTGCCTGCTTTGCGTTCATTAGGACCAACTGTTTCAGGAGCCGTGGCAGGCGGGCAGGAGGGGGTGATGTGCCCATTCACAGACAGGGGGGTAGGGGGTTGCCTGCAGCTGTGCAGACACCTCCCCCCACCCCTGCCTGGATCAGCATCCCAGCCCCTCAACGCCCCTTCCTCCCTCTTTTTCTTCCTTCCAACTCACTGCTCTGACAGATCTGGGGGTCTAGGGGTGGGAAAGGGGCCTACAGAGTTGGCTGAATCCCCATGGGAGACGGGGGAATTGAAGGGAGAGCTGGGCTAGACTGCATCCCCACCTGCCCAAGATGGTTTGCTTTGCTTACAAACCAAAGCTCCTTATCCCCTTCTCTGCAAAAGCCGTCTGTGCCATCCAGACAGGAAAAATGTTTCAGTCTTGTCATCTGGAGGCTTCAGGGGTGCCCGTTCTAAGGCTTGAAAGCCTTAGATCCCATCTGTGCCCCCAGACAGAGTCCAAGGGTATGGAGGTGGCGTGGCAGCATGACCTTAGGGGATTCTGACCTCCTGGCAGTGACTGTCGGGCTCCAGCTCCCCAGAGCAGGTCACCCACGTGGGAGCGCGGATTGTGTTGGGGGTGACGAATGTTGAGCGCCAGGCCCAGGATGGGGTCCGGCTGGGGTAAGAGGCAGGGCCACCAAGTGTGGGTGTGCAGCTTTTGCCCTACACAACACAAGGGCACACCACTGAAGGGTTCTCAGCTTGTGCCAAGCCTGGAACCCTGGTGTGGGGCATCCTCTCCCATAAGGGTCAGCGGTGGCCCAGGTAACAGGCCTGTGCAGTCTCAGAAACACAGATTCCATTAACAAGGCAAAGAAAGACTGGGTGGACAGTGGCCTTGTGCGTCTGTCTGCAGCGGCCCTTTCTCTTTCCCCTCCAGGAGCCTCCATGGGCTCCAAGGCCGATGGGGCGGCTGGTGCCAGGCCAGGACCCAAAGAGCAACAGCCATTCAGCCTCTTTCCTTTGTTGTCTGGGTGGGGCCTGGACCTTCTGCCCCCTCTGCTGGTGGCCTTCAGAGCAGCAGTCACTTCTGGGACTCTGGGGAAGGGTCTTGTGGATCCCGAAGAGGAGGTGGCACAGAGAGAAGTAGGCTTCCCACCCACCTCCCCTCTCCTGGCCCCACGTTTGATCAAGATGGCGTCCTGGAGGAAAATGGGCTTTCAGGTAGGCAGCAGTCCTGGCCACGCCGTTGCCCAGCTGTGTGATTCCAGGCAAGCGACTTAACCTTTGAGAGCCTTGGTTTCCTCAATTGGGAGACAGGGATAGGAATGGCTATCTTGCAGGGCCGGTGAAAGGATCAAACCAGTGAATGACTCACAGGAGTAGCAGTTTTTCCAGCTCAGTGGCAGTCCTGCCCCCAACCTTCTAGCTTTCAGCCTCAGGTATCCACGCAAGTTCTCCTATAAATCCTGCCCCTTCTGGACTCAGCTTGCTCGCTGCAATTCTGTCATTAATATTTCATTTCTTTAGCAAAGGCTTTTTGTCCCTGGGACACTGCTATTCACTCTGGGAACAGAAACCTCTCCGTGTTCCTTCTCGCAGGAAGATTCCTTAGCTCCTTTTCTGGGCTTAGAAGCCTAAAGGGAAAAAAGTATCATTATATGAACTTGGGACCCAGCAGTCAAGCGGACCTGGGTTCAAATCCTGACTCTGCCTCATCCTTCCTGTGTGATCTTGAGCCAAGTGAGTCAAATTCTGTGAGTGTATCTCCAGACTGAGTGTGAAAATACCTATAAATAGTGTTGCAAGGGTTAGATGATACCTGTGAAGTACCTGCCACAAGTGGGTGCCTCCTTAACAGTGTGCCCTGATCTGACTGGCCCTGGGGAGCTGGCCATATCTGCATGTGCCCATGTGTGTGGCGGGGTTCTGGACACACGCATACCACATACACACGGCCTGACACAGCGCTGGACCAGCAGAGTCACCGAGGGGAGCTGGAGCTCTCTTTCCCTCCTCCCTGCCCAGCTCCTGGTGCTGAAGCTTCTCTGTGTTCTGCAGTGTTGGAAAAGGAAATTACTGAACAGATTGCAATTAAGGGGGGAAAAGGGGGAGAGAGAGACAGAGGCCCTAAAATGCAGCTTGACTGAGCGCTAAACTGTGTTTTTGCCTGGAGCCAATCAGAAGCCTCTGACAAGAGCGTGTTCCCACTTACAAATCTAATTGCAGGAGGTGTGGCTGGGGTGACCCAGGGAGCCCCGGAGAGGAGGGGGCTGCCAGCACCTCCGGGAAGGCTGCTGCTGCTCTTGCGGATTGCCTGGAAAGTTAGAGCTGAGTGAGAGGGAGGTGGCAGGGCAGAGGACTCGGGGGTCCGGGGAGGCCTGGGCTCCAGAATTCCTTCCAGCTATAACAGTTACCAACAACTTAGCACCTACTGTGCCCTGGACACGCGCGACTACCGAATCTTCTGGGTAATGCCCAAGGTATCACCACCGCATTGTACGGGTAAGAAACGGAGGCAAACTGTCCCTACTGCAGACTAGCTGTGTCCCTAGGTCTAGGTGTCCCAGTCACATGACACTGCTTTTCCATCTCCCTGCCACTTCAGTCCCGTTCCACAGATGAGAAGGCAACACTCCAAGACGGCAGCCAATGTGGCCACCGTGGCAGAGCTGATCCACCGACGAGCAAGGATTGAGTCCCAAGTCTCTCCGACTCCAGAGCACACGCTTTTAAATTGTACCAGAGCTGGGCATTCTGGATGGAGATGCCAGATACAGCCAAATGACGGAAACGAAAAACTGAGACGGCCAGTTAAGGTTGAATTTCAGATAAACAATCACTTTTTTTTTTAAGTATTACAACTATGTCCCAAATATTGCATGGGATATACTTATATTAAAAACGATTCCTTGTTTATGTGAAATTTAAGCTTAACTGCATGTCCTTCCTTTTATCTGGCATCACTAGACCGCCTCTCTCCTCCTGCCTCAAGCTCCTGTCTGTGTTACCAACAGCTTACCTTTAAGGGTGGGCCCTCGGGGGCAGCCACTCTGGTGTGTCTCAAGACTGAGGAAGGGAGGCTGCCAAAGAGGAGGGTGAGCTCCTCTTCTCCAATGGGCAGAACCCTGGCCGGGTGCCCATTCTGCCACCTATTGTGTGACTTTGGGCAAGTCTATCGCCCTCTCTGAACCCTCTCTAAAAGGAAGACCCAGTATCAGGTACGCGGTAATTGTGCATATCCTCGTCAGCCCTAACTTTCCTGATGTCATCTTGACTTCTCGTTTTTTCCCTGTCTGTGCAAAGGATGCTACAAATATACGACTGTGCTGCTGTGAGGAGCACGGACACCCAATCCTTGGGACAGAAAACCTCGGGGAAGCCGTGCTGGTCAGAGCACACCTGTGGTATGGGCTTGGAGGAGCAGGGGCTCAGTCCACCGGGAGACGGGTTGTCACTGTCTTCCTCCCGCAGAGGTGGCTGCTGGCTGTCGCCTTCAGACCCAGGCTTCCAGGCCCCTCCTGCAGTAACGACTGTGTGATCTTGAGTGAACCCCCAACCTGGGCCAGGGCCTCCGTTTCCCCAACTGTGAAGTAGGACTGACGCCGCCCGCCCGCCCGTGATGAGGTGATGAGTGTGAAGTGTCTGGTGTGGAGGAGGAGCTTACGAAAGGGCTCTTTTTATTTTTGTTATTGGTGGGGTTAGCATTATATCCTTCTGAAACAAAACAAAACAAACACCTTGAGGAATGCTAACCTCTGAAATAACAAACAGATTCCGGGGCCTCTCCGAGCTTCAGCAAAGAACACAACACATTCCAGGCTGCCTTCATTTCAGCTAAGTTTTATTTGTCAGATTTTTGACAGACGTCTAAATTATACATTGAATTTTCCACATGACCAAATACCACGTCCAGTTCTTTGATTATCGTTTTCAAAAGGGACTAGGGGAAAAAAAGGACTTTCGATGGATCAGATTGAACCCTGAAACCACACGGAGTGCAGAGCTAAAAATAAAAGGAAGTAAGAACTGGCCCCTGAGAAGGAAGGAGAAATCAAAGCAAACTCTGATGGGAATTAAGGGACAAGTCCTGGAGAGGGTGACACCGTGTCACCCTCCAGGCCAGGCCCGGATAAGGAGCGGCCGACAGCGAGGGTGGGGCACAGAATGGCACAAAAATAGCCACCGCTTTGGCCCAGAGGGGAATAAAGAAATTTGTCAAAAGCCAGGGGAGAGAGAAGTGGAGAGAGGAAGGGCGGGGGCGGGACTGTGTCCTTCCAGCAGTTTCCAGAGCACGGACTTCTTTCACCCCGGCACATTTCTGCCCACCGGCATGATCGCTGACTTTCAGCTGTGCGCCGACATGTTCCCCAGCTCAGCCCACATCAATGACACCCTTGTTTCCATAGTAACCAAGGGAGAGTGAAGGGGAAAGGGTGTGCTGCACGGGGCCCGGGATCCAGCCAGAAGGAGCCGCACCAAGGAGGTGGAGAGGAAGGGAGGGAGGGAGTTTTTCTCACAGCCGGTTTGAGTGCACAGCCCGGGGCCCCTGCCCTCCAGGCCTTGCCTGCCCTCCCGCCCCCAGCCGACCCTCCCCCCCCCCACCCCGCACCTGAGCACCAGGTTCAGATGCGCAGAGCTAGTCTCACCCGGACGGTTGGGGGCGGAAGGATGGGAAACCAGGTATCCCATTTCTAGCTTCAAATTCTGTCTTCTGGTCATGGCCGCAGCGAGTGGGGGTGTGACAAGGGAGAAAAAAGGGGACTTTAGAAGCATTTTGTTTTTACAAATGGGAGCTTTCAAAGTCTGCATTTTCTAGGCTTCTCTCATCTACCCCATGAGCCCCCTGGGGGGTCCAGCAGGGCTGCAAGGGCAGAGTGACATCCACCGTGTCACTGTGTCTTTAGCTGAAAAGCAAGTCTGAACATTCACAGAGGTTATCATCAGAGGGGGTAAGAGGCTTCTGCCTGCTGGTCAAGGCCTGGGGAGGACTCTTTCAAACTAAGGACTCTTAGTTCCCTAAGTTGGTGGTAAAAGAACAAAAGTATTTTACAGACTGACCATGCACTTCCAGAGTCAAAGTTCCGTATCACATTGTTCCAAGTCCCACATCTCAGAGCAGGCATCTCGCCCCTCGGCCTGCGTCCCGGGGCATCGTTTGGAGGGAAACACATCTTCAAGTGCTCCAGCCACATTCGCAGCCTGACAGGGTGGGGGTTTCCGTTTCTTGTAATTCTGTTTGCCTCCGTTCAAAGTGAGAGAGGAGCTTGGGTGAGACAGAGAAACCAGAAGAGGAGGTAGCAGGGAGCAGCTAGCTCAGCAGTTTTAAGAAAACCTCACCTTCTTTTGTTTTACAAGTCCTTACAGGTCCGGCCACAGCAACCCTGGGGCACCTTTTCGTGTCTGCATTGATGACTTTCCCCCCGGAATGCCTTTGAAGCTGGACATGTGTCAGCCTCACCTGCACAATTCTGTCCAGAAAAGCTGGGTGCAGAAGGGCTGGAGCAACTTCTCTGGTCCGCTCACATGTCTGGGTGGGTTTGGGAAGCGCTACCTCCCAGGGCGAAACGGCCTCCTGAGGCCCACCAGCCAGCCTGGAGACAGTCTCTTATTTATTCTCTGAAAACCCCTCAGCTCAGGCACCAGAACAGAGTTCAATTCAGGAGCCGCCTGATGCTCTGGCCCGCTTTCATGTTTGAAGCTGGGGATTTCTTAATGCTCAGGGAAACAAGCTCTTTTTGCAACATGGGGCAGGAGAAGTCTCCTGCCAGTCCTCTCCAATCAATCAACAGAGGACACATTTTGCTGGAGAGAGGCAATGCGGACCGGCAGCCAGGATGACTGGCTTCCCTGGAAATGGCCCCCGCGATCACACATGCTCTTCCCAGCAACAACCCCCTCTGCCCACGGGCGGCCCACACCACCAAGTTGCCAGCACTGTAAAAATTGATCTCTCAGAATCGATCTGCCTGCCTTTGCTCAGTGCAGCAGGTTCATGGTCCGGCTGCATTTATTTTTAAAATCTGATAGCAGCGGCCTATTGTGATCATTTAAACACAGACTTCTTTGAGCTTTAGAAATCTCTTCTATAGGACTGCCACGGAGAAGCCAGCTAATCTCAGAGTTGGCTGCTCCCTGCTCCACTGAACTGGAGAAAGCCTGTTCGCGCTAGCCTGAGCCCTCGGTGTGAGGGCTTTCTGAGGACCTTGTAATTTTTCTGGAATTAAACCTCCCACCTCTCCTTACATTCCAGATGTCATTACAGTCAAAAGTCGTTAAGAATTTTCTTCCCTGTGTGGCTGGCTGGGGGGCTGGGGATGGGGTATGTTTATGTGGTGACTTGTTTGCGAGAAAGGATTTTTTCCCCCATCTCCAAAGGGTGAGGATTACATACACAGTCTCCTACCTGCATGACAAGATGGTTTAATCATCTGCTCTTCCTTCCCTTCCCCCCAGCAGCTTCCCTGCGGACAGAATGCAGCCCTGGCTCAGTTGATGGTAAAAATCACTGCCCGGCACCAGCAAACACTGTCTAGGTCTTCAAAACCACAGGGAGAATGTAAGGGACAGGTCAGTAAATTAGTGAACGCAGCATAAGCTGCTTCGTCCTCTTTTTCTTTTCTTTCTCTTTTTGAAAGAAAAAGCCCACTGGAATTGTCTGAACTGCAATGCAATCTCTTGCTCATTTAAAAGATCTCATTTTCTAATCATGTGCTTTGAGACATTTAATACTATTTCAATTATGCAGAGGAAATAATATAATTCCTTTATTTGAAAAATGATACTGAACCTCAGAGATCAGTTAAATCTACTGCTGGAATGGGGATTCTTTTTAAACTGTGTTGTTCCCTCTTCAAACAGCTGTGGCTGTACACAGATGGAAAAACATTTGGTCAGAAAGCAGCAAATTAGTGTTTTTCAGGACAGAATTCAGCTCCCGAAGCTCCTGCGTTTCCATTCGTCCAGATTTTATTTCTTCTTTGCGATGACATTTTTGCAGACCCAGTTCATGCCATCCTTGGAGGGAAATGAGCAGAGAAAGGCAGCGTTAGTTATAAGAAAGGCACCTCAGACTCAAACCCAGGAGAGGAGGGAGTAGGGACCAGGCTCCTCCCTCCCCAGCCACTAGCTGCAGGGAGCTTCTTTGCTGCGGGGGCCCACCTGGGTGACCTGGGATAGTGACCTCCCTGGGAGGAGGAGGGAGGCCTCTGCCCTCAGGAGGGAGATGGGAGGGGATGTGCCCAGTGTCTGAACTTGAGATGGGTCCTCAGGAACTCCCTCTGAAAAAATAAACACATCTGCCTGGATCCAAGGCCTGATTGAGGAGCTATCAGGAAAGATTCCAGCCATTTTTGGCTTTTTCTAAAAGCTGACCTTTGCTAGGGCATTAAATTCAATAAGCCGCCCTTCTGCTGCCCGGTGTGTTTACAGTGTGGCAGTGTACACTTGGGTTAAATTAAATTTCTTTTTGGAAAAACAAACCAACTGCAGTGTGTGTTACTAGACACACACTAAGGCAATGTGCATTTATTTCTCTTCGTACAGCTCTGCAGGCAGGTTTAAAAGGGCCTGGCCCGATTCTTGTAGCTTTAAGCGCTAGCAAGCAGAGGGACTGGGGAGAAGGTCCCCTTAAAGGCACAGGGACCTTGAAAGTGTCCTCTCTTAGAAGGTTGGAGAGGAAGAGAGGTAAAAACCATACAATGCCTGCAGCCACTTGGCAGGTGGCATGATTTCTCCTGGATGCCAGGCCTGCCAGAGATGACCTCCTTTTCAACCCCCTTTGGAGCCACCCCTGAATGCTCTCCCTTTCTCTGGAGTCTCTCTGACCTTCAGGCGTGTGCAGAGTTCCCTTGGAAGCCCCGAACAAAATCAAAGAAGGATCCTGCAACAAATTCCTCTCCCCTGCATCTGTGACACATGCCTACTGAGGTCCAGTCACATTTGCACATCTCAGGGCACATATGACATGAAAGGCCCCGCATTTCCTCTGACCATGGACTAGTGGTTGAACCTGAACAGCTGAGCCAGCTTAGAGTAATAAATATCAGCTGACACCCTTGGCCATTCGGAGCATTAATCCCATAAACAATGCATCACTGCAAAACAACCAGCAGGCATCCTATCTCCTGGCTCATCTGACCATAACCTGAATTGGCAGTGATTAAGACTCCGCCACTTGCCACCAGAACCCTTGGGCAGGAGGACCAGGGAATATGATGGCCGTTCCGGAGCAGACCTCAGGGCATGTGCCAAGGCTGGTGGATAGCACCTGGCAGCAGCGAGGGCAAGTGGGGGAGGAATGCTGAGATGGGAGAAAGGTGGCCTCCAAATACCTCTCCAGTTACAACTGGGTCAGCTACTGACTTGAAAAAGCTGAGGCCAATTTTAAGACCATTTTATGAAAAGGATTAATTTAAAGAGAAGCATGTTTAATTTTGGTAACTAATTGGTTTCCAGGGGAAAAAAATCATCACCTGCCAGGAGACAAAAAAGATTCTACAAATGAAAGCGGGGTGAATACGATAACCGGCCTCGCTTTGCCTTCCAGGCTGAACAGCTCCGAGCTGCTGCAGCACCTTCCTGCTTCAGGGACCCACACGGACAACCAGCAAAGGTGCGCACCTCGGGAGTTTCTCCTTGGTAGAGACTTGCAATATTTTATCAAATCGGCTTCTCCGGGAAACCAGGAACAGTGTTCCCACACTGTGTGAATACTGTTTTTCCCCCTTGTTTTATGGCTGATTAGAGGGGGGTTCTTTTATCATATGTAACTAACTGAACATGAATGCGGCCAGAGATAGGAAAAATATTTACTCAGCTGCAGGGACCCGAAGCAGAATGTGGAGGGTGAGGGGCAGCTTTCTCCTGGGTATCTGTTAGGGAGGCAGAGGGGATTTAACTGGGGGAGCCCTGCTGAGGAGCCCTGTCCTCCAGATGTCTGTGAGGGCCAGCGGTGGCAAAGCCCTTCCAGCCACAGTCCTGCCGACAGAGGGCGCTCGGGGGTCAACACCCACCAGCTGTCCTGCCGGCCCTGAGCCTCAGCAGCTGCCTCCAGCAACTTGAAGGTGTGTGGGAAGCTTAAGGAGATTTAATAGGGGCCAAGCCCTGTGGCTGCTCTGCCCTGAAGTTTTTGGGGATGGGGAACTGGACCTTTTCCGTTGTTACCTGGAGGAAAACCTCAGCTGGAGGTGGGGCTGTTGGGGAGGCAATAGTCAGTGGGGATAATACCTCTCCAATCACATCAGGGACAAGCTATGCCAAGTTGCCCACGGGAAAGGAAAGATAATAGTGTTGTCCAAAATTCCTGAGGGGAGGGTCTATGTCAGGCTAGCTTGAAGTTGTTTCAACAGTAACCAGTAACAAGGTGTGTGGCCTACAGTAAACAATTTTTATCTTTAAAACATTTTTTTATCATCACCTGAGGACATTTTTTTCCATTGCTTTTAAAGAGAGAGGAAGGGAGAGAGGGAGAAGGAGAGAAGGAAAGAGACAGAGAAACATCGACTGGTTGCCTTCTCCTACACGCCCTGACCGGGGATCAAACCTGCAACCTGGGTAGGTGGCCTGACCGGGAATCGGACCTGTGACCTTTCTGTCTATGTAATGACATTCAACCAACTGAATCACACCAGCCAGCACTATATCTTTTTAATTAATTCTTGTAACAACCCTGTGAAGTAGGTACTATAGTTTCCACATGAGGACACAGGAGCACAGAACAGTGCGTGGCACAGGTGGGCTGTGAACCCACGCAGTCTAGCTCTCCCACAGACCATTCCTCGGTGAATGTGGGAGGTGCTGGAGGGAGCTCTGCCTGAAGCTTAGAGAGAAGCAATTCCAGTGGTTTCTTCCTCAGGACTCCCACTAACAGTGGGGCCATGAGACCCGGGTAGCCCCAGGCCAAGCCCCTGCATAGATGGCTGCAGCTCTGAAGGGGCCAGAGGCTGTTTTTGGCCACTCAACTCAAGATTCCCGAGCTGCCAGGTGTCTCCGCATGTGGAAGCTGCATATTCACCTCGCTGCATGCCCTGGCATATTAACCTTCCACCAAGACTCCCACCTGCAGCGAAAACTCTGCATTTAAGAGACATCATAGCAAGAGGTGGAATCTTCTGCGCCTTATGTTTAAATCAGTGCTCCACATCACTCTTGCCTCAGCTGGGCAAGGCTTTGTTTTTGTAAAACAGACAACTGAGAAAAGGTGATCAGTTACTTGAAAGGTGACTGCTCTGCCTCCAAAGAAGGAAATGAACTCATAGGTTTGTTTAATGGTTGAACCTTTATTGTTAAAAACTGGTCTGACCAAATTTCTGCACATCTGATCTTCGTCGCAAGAATGGCCATCTTACAGCTTGAGCAGCCCTCCCCTTCCTCCCTCCACCACACCTCCCCCCACCAAGCTTGCTGAGACGGAATTTAAATTGATTGGCTTTAATTCAATCAGGAGACTAAAGAGAGACACTGGACCTCAAACACTGAGCTTTGTCTGGCCTCGTAGAGAGGAAACAACTTTTGCTGTGTCATGACATCACCTCTAATACGAACACCGGGAAACAGGTAAGGCTGCCCCAACCCTGGGGGTGGGAACCTATGCATCACAGGTCTCAGTGGTCCAGGATTAAAGGCACAACGCCCTTTCTGTGGGAAGAGTGGGCTCTGACGGCACTGCTCCTTCTAGTCTGATCACTCTACGATGCCTCCATCACCGCTCACTACCGCTCACGAGTGGGAAGGAAGCAGTGGCAGCCATGGCTGGGTAGGCCTGGGTTTCAATGCCACGAGGAGGATCACACGTCACATCGGTGATTGTCACATCAGTGACTGCTTTAAGACGGGGAGGAGCTCAGGCCCTTGCTGAGCCACGCAGCCTATACCATTGTGCCACTGGGCCCCCAGGGTCAAGGAGCAGCTGGATGCAGCATACATAAAATATTGCTTGCTATTAATATCTTTTTCTGACAAAGGGCACTGTACCAGAGAGGTAGCAAAATCGCATGTCCTGGAGCTTGCTTTCTTAGTCTATAGAGAGGTTTGAAAATTTAAAAATAAACCTGAGGCCTGACTTGCAGATAAGCAGTTCCATGTACACTTGGAGTCAAAAATAACTGATGCCAGGCCTAGAAAGAAGTGGTAAATGTCATTTTTAAAAATACCGAAGTTCTGTTGGTACATTAAGGGAAAAGTCCCCTACACCAAGGAAAAGGAACAAATACAAGAGGCCAATGTTCAGTGTTCATCGGCAAGGCACATTCTGATACCCAGCTCACAACACCAGGGCTCCGACTGCTAGTGAGTCTACCATCAGCTGGACTATTGCTCCTGTTTAGGGAAGGAAGACAGGGAACGTGGGAGAGAGGTGAAAAGAAAAGGTGAGCATGAGGTGGGGGCGTGGAGAGGAGTACCCAGGAGGACTTGCTGCTAGTGCAAAGCTACTGGTGTAGGCAAGTCTCTGTTATGACTAAGGCTGGAGACCAAGTTAAAACTGCTGATCTCTGCAACGAGAGGGAATTCTATTACAGTACAATTTTAATTAAATACACACATGCGCACATGATGTTTTAGAGAGAAAATGTCTTCAGACATCTGACACTACAACAGCAAAGGACAGCCGTGGTCTGGGGCTCAAATTCAGGTCTGAGGTGGAAGAGATGTAAGCCAGATCCTTTGTTTGCTATTTTCTAGACACCCCGAGAAAAGAAGATGAGAGAGCCCCAGGGCTGGCTGTTATACACTTGGAGAGGCCCCGCCAACCCTGGCCCGGCGCCAAGGGTGCAGAGGGAGGCAGCCTCCAGGGCTGCGAGGCAGTTTGGCTACAGGGCTGCAGGTTCTCCCTCCCAGACATTTTTCAGTTTCTCCTCTTCTTGCCTCCCTCTACTTGACATAACTGGGTCTCTTCTGACTGCTCCTCCGGACTCTGGGCCTCGTGGCTGGCCGGGGTTTCCAAGATCGACGCTCTCCTTCAGCTTCTCGTGCCTTTCACTAGCTACGCTCTGCTCTGGGAAGTTTCCCATGAAAACCTGCTTTAATCACACGGTGGGCTGGCCTCCTGGTCACCATCAATCAGGCAGAGAAAGACCAGTTTGAACTCTCTGGAAGCCCTCGAAAGTCAGTTTCCACACCCAGAGCAGGGCTGTTGAACAACCTACGGGACTGCCTGTCCTTGTAAAGACGGCACACATTTGCCGGCAGAACATCAGCAGAACAAGAATCTGAAATCCATCCTGGAGTCACTAACTTCCACAACCTTCCGGCACCTGTTGAAGCTCCTCAGCTGCGGAGAGTGGAGAAGCGAGGCACCTACCCGGTGGGTCCGGAAGGCGGAGCTCTCGGCCCAGCAGGTCTGCAGCCACTGCCCCACCTCGCTCACTTGAGGGTGTTACTTGGTAGGGTAAGACGGGTCTCTCAAACATTCTGATTAAACACATACACACCAACACAACATAAATAGAGACACTGACCTCAAATATCTAAGCCTGTAACAGAAAATCCAGTCTTTTTAATCTTTTTAACCTTTGCACATTTTTTCTTTCAGGATCATTAGAGCTAGGGTGGCAGATGTATCTGACCCATTTAATGCCTAGTCATTTTAGCAGCTTTGCCCATCACTGACCAGCTCTCACGGGGCAGTGGGTAGGGAGGGCAGAGAGGGAGGACGAAATAGGAATTTAGGGAATTTTAGTAATTATTATACAGTATCCATGTCTGAAAGTGATCTTATGGACAATTTTCTAGTGAAGTCTTTCATTTTTAGGAAAACTTACAGCCTTAATTAATAAGGATCATTAAAGGCCTGCACTTGAACTAGGCAGTGCAGGAAAACAATTCCTCGTAAGTGACTCTTTTGAAAGTGAAAACCAAGACACTGGCTGAGTGGGCAAGAGCTGAGGTCAGAGCCGTTACCTGAGGGTGGGACAGGGTCAATCAGTGCCTCACAAGGAAGGGTTTCCACGGAAAACTCCGCGACCTTTCTCCAGTCCCCAAAGGTTACCATTAAAGGACAATAGACAGCAGATTCCCTTCTTAATTAACATTTTTATTAAATAACTCATTTCAAATAATGGTTAAATTCTCTAAATTTATATCATTCTATTAACCATTATCTAATCTCATTAACCTTGAAATCCCAGTCTTAACTACCCAATTCTATACACCATGGTACTATCTACTAAACTAATTAAGTGACCTTCAAACTATTTCTCCTCCATATAAAATCATTCCTTTTTTTTCCCCCTCACAGTTCTTTGTTAGATCTCTCTTGACAAAATTTCCGTGAATCTGGTTGTTGAATGGCCCTGATCTAAGAAATTCAACAAAATCAAAGCACACATAGCTGTCTCATGTGATTTAAACTGACTGAGTTTTAAGGCCTCTCTGACTCTGTGACTCTGACAGCTCGCTGATTCTTTTTTGGTGTAAAGACCCTGTGACTGAAAGGGAATTCCACTTCTATGGAGGTTACAGAGCCCAGAACAAGAGCTGGATCCCTGTGACTTCCCCTTGATAGGAGGGGGCAGGTGGGGGCTGGGTAGACAACGACTAGAGCTCCCCCCCGCAACCTCCGGGCTCTGAGGAAGAAGAGCAAGAAGCACCATGGACTTGAATGCCACAACCTGACTGATTTTCGATAACTCTAGTGCCTGCTTTTCAATCCCCGAGGCTGGCTGAAGGAACAAGAACTTCACTGTTAGTTCCAGCTTTGCTTTTCCTTCCTTTCAACATTCTGGCCAAATGAAAGAAGATTACAGAGCTGCCTATTCCCACTTCTTAGAAGTAGGCACACAAAACGTGTTTATTTTCTTTAGTCCCACCTTTAGAGCCCCCAAACTCAAGATGCTCTCAACTCTCTACATGTGTGTTCTAAACCACGGAGACAGGCAGGGTTCTCTTGCTCAAGTGGTTTGTACAAACCCCAGAAGGCTTCTTTTGTACTATACTAACCTCAGGCCTCAGGAAGGCCATCTTACGCACAATCAAGGGAAATATCAAAGACAAAATTTGATTTTTTTAAAAAAGTGAGAAGCTAAATAAAATGATCATTTTACCTATTCAGAAACATCCTGGGTTGTAGTATACTTGTTGGACCAGCCTAAATTAAGCTGCAAAATGCAGGTAATTTGAAACCTACTAGATCTATAATCATAGATCATAATTTTATAGAGGAGACTTAAGAAGAATGAAACTACTAATGATGCTTAGTTCCTTTGTCAAGTGGGATCGGGGGAGAAGAACAAACTTTATAGTTTTGAATTTCATATACTTTTATATGATTAACAAGGAGAATATATTACTTTTACAACCAGAGTTTAGAAAGGAAGAAAGGAAGGAAGGAAATAAATAAGATAACACCTGCCCCCTCCTTGAACCTGAACCTCACAGAGAGGCCACAGAGCTCGAGCATCCACCTTGGGGAGGTGGCCGAGGCAGCCACTGGCTATGTCGGAGCCCCCACCATACACACCCGCACAAAGAGCGTCAGGGGTGCAGGTGTTGAGGAATGTCAAGGAGAGGCTGCTTGTCTCGTGCTGACTGGTCTGCTTTTGGATCTAAAGGCCAAGCACAGAAATAAGCCCTGGTTGTTTGTGTAACAAAAAGAAAAAAACCAAGTAGCGAACAGATAGAACAAATGAGATAAATCTAGAACGTGACTATTTTTCTTGAAATAAAAGCAGCCAGGCAGGGTTAAGACAAATCAATGTCAAATGCCTTTGGAGAGAGGGAAGGAGAGTGTTAGAAAGGAAATGGAAAGAGGTGGCAGGACAAGGGTTGAGAATCAAACAGCAGGCTCGTACCCCAACACTCTGAGTTCCGAGAAAAGTGAACTGGTCGTGCCACTGGAGACACATGCCATCTGGCAACGAGGGAAGATACTACTTCTCTAGATGCTGTTAACGCCCCACAGCAGCCTAGCGCAGTACTGTCCAATTCTCATGGCACCGTGTCGCTTCCCTGGCAGGTCCAACAGGTGTTGGGTGAGGTGCGTGGAGCATGCTGGGGGCTTTGGAGTGATGGAGTAGTCCTGGAGGGCTGCTCCAGGTGTCACCTGGTTTGCGTATGCTTGGAAGGACACATCAGAGCTGAACCCGTCTATCATTCTTTGAGGACAGAGCCTCCCAGTTGTCTCGGATGCACAACTGTTTTCTGCCCTAAATAATATCAAATGGAGGGGGGCCTGCTCTTCCTTTACATATAGTTCCTCAGTTTAAAACGTGGGGCTTTCTGTCAGCAGAAGTCTCCCAGCGGGAAACCGAACAGAAGTAGCAGGAAACAAACACCAACTTTGAAAACAGTGGAGATGGCCGACAGGCAAAAACAAAGCACTTCTATGGGATAACTAGTGTGCAAAATCGTTGATGGCTGTCACTTTGGGAGTACATGTATTTAGCATCCACGACATGAAACACAACATCCCCCGTCCCCAGCAAAGAATCCCAGAGTTAGCAGCATCCTCTAAGTCTTCTGTTCCGACCTCCTGTCTAACCGGGTCGTGTGTGCTTGTGTGGGGTGGGGTTTGTCTTTCCTAAAAGAGTTGATGATATCATGTTGGTTGCTAAGTGAAAAGAACTAAAACTCTCCATGCCCTTCACACCGTGGATTGTTCCTCTGCCCGTCAAAGGCTATTTGTTTCACGTCTCTCCTACCTAGCTCAGCCCAACCAATGAGACAGACTACCTTGGTTGGCTGCTGCGTTGCCACGTGACCAAGCCTCCCGGTCATCTCACCTGAACGCCCTCTCCTGTGAGAGCTGAGCAAGACTGGATCTGCCAGACTCGGTCTCGGATGGTGTGCAGGTTCAGTCCTTCTGCAATTTCCGAGGCAGGGGCCGCCGTGAGCAAATCCTGCTTATTAGCAAAGATGAGCACCGGAACGCAACTTAGCTTTTCTTCCTCCAGTAATTCAGCTAGTTCCTGGATCATTTTGAGAATGGATGGGGAGGAAAGGACAAAAGCTATGACATTTAACCATTTACTTCTAATGAGAAAAAAACAAAACAGTTACGCTGATCTATTAGCAACTTTTAAGAGCAGTGGTTCTCAAACCTGAGCCTGCGGAAGAACCCCCTGGTAGAGTGCTGGGCCTGCCCCGGAGATGCCGACTTTGGGAAGTCTGCGCATGGGCACAGGCATGTGCATTTTTAACTAGCTCCCCTGCAGTAGTTCTGCTACAGGGATTCACAGAGCGCACTTTGAGAAACACTGTTCAAGGGAGAACACGAGTTGTGGTGAGAAACTTAACGAAGGTTGTTATCTGCAAATAACTTTCAGTGAATATATGTATATACACACACACATATTTTAAAATATAAACTGAAAACTGCTTTAAAGGCTATAATTCTACTTTATCAATCTTTGTCTCTAAAACATGCACATGCATTATACTTCATCAAAGCCATATTCTAAAATACCTGTGTTAGTCCATCTGGCAAGGTCTCTGATTTTTAGGCTATTGGTTGGGGTCTGAACTGAATGTTGATTCTGTCTACAGTCAGTATATAAAGATTCTAGCGCAGTATACTTACCTAAATACAAGGACCCACCTCTCCCCATTAAATCCACATTTTAAGTCTACTTAAGACACTTGGGCTGTCAGAGGGAACTGGATGGCTCAAGAGGCAGAAAGTTACCTGACACCCTTCACCTTCAAGTTCATGTTTAGCATTAGTTCACTGGAGTGGTGATCCAGAAATCATCAAGGTGTACGGGGTTTTCTCCAAGAGTCTGGAGAGTTCTCAAACTAATTTCCAGGAAAAAGGAACAGAAACGTGGGGACTGCTACATTTGGAAGGCCACCTGAGGTAGCTTAGGACACAAGCCAAGGACTCTACCACAAAGTGTAATAATGCTTCTCCAAAGAGGCCGCTCTACTCCTTCCTTCTTATCAGTGTACTCAGTCAACGGTCGGTCCCCTGCTTCTCTGTTTGAAACTGAGCACACAAATGGCCCTGTGCAATCATGTTGACATGGACTCTGCATTCGAAGCCATATTTGGGTTCAGAGTATACCTATCTCTTGGCTTGGAAACAAGAGCAGCTAAGTCTTGGCTTGCACATTCCCTCCCATCCCTTTGAATTTGTTAAAGTTGCCCTTGGATCAACTAAGCTGACACTGAACAACATATATAGAAATAATAAGTGAATTGTTCCTCCAGGTTCATTCCTACGTGGCCTGGGAAGAAACCTGAAGAGCCTGGGCATGGTGGTAAGTCCCATTTGCTTATACCTTGTTTATTCAATTTGATTAAAACTAAAAGGCTTTACTCAAAAAAACTATTTAAAGAATTCTGAACTAGTTTCTTTTTAGGCAACTGGTAATTCTGCCTGCTTGCCAGAATGACTGTCTTGTTTAAACTGCAAAAACTGAACAAAAAACAAAAACAAAAAACAAACAAAAAAGCCCTCTCTCTCTCTCGTACATTGACAAGGCAGATTAATGAATACCCAGTTATTTGTGAAATAGCTCAACAGAAGGACCATTTACCTGACCCGTCTCTTCAAATCTTTTCCTGTCGGCACTGTCAATGACATATATCTGCAATGGAGGAGAAGAAGGTTACTTCAACAAGCAGCTATGTGAAAGGCACAGCACCTTCTACGGAGGGAGCAGACGGTTCGGTCCTGTCAGCCAATTTCACATGTGCGCACAGCATACAGAAATTGAGCTGGTCACTCTCACCTCATCTGTGGATGCAAAATAACCAAATTAATTAATTAATTAATTAATCAATTAAATGGGAGGTGCCCAAAACTACCTCCAGCAAAGCTCCAAATTAAAAGTCAGTAGAGTCAAGCAGGATGAAAATAGCTTCATTTACTGGGCATTCACTAAACATTCTTGCAAGATTTATCATATTAACCTTTGTTACCACTCTGTGAGATAGAGTTCATTATTTTCCCATGTTATATGTAAACAAACATAAGCTCAAAGAAGTTAAATAACTTGCTCCAGTTATATCAGGTATTTGACAAAACTGGGATTCAAACTCAAGGGCATCTCACAGTAAACTCCAGAGTCGCTCTTTTCTTTTTCCTTCAGATTTTGTTTATTTATTTTTAGAGAGAGTGGAAGGGAGGGAGAAAGAGAGGGGGAGAAACATTGGCCCACAACCCAGGCATGTGCCCTGACTGGGAATTGAACCTGTGACCTTTCTGTGGGCAGGCCGGTGCTCAATCTGCTGAGCTACACCAGCCAGGGCCAGAGTCACTCTTAAGCACTCTGCTAATGCTGCATCCCAAGATGTCTGGAATGGATGGTGCTTTGAGACATCTACAGATCCTAGTCTTCGGACATCGTTACTCCAAAAGTGTCATTTGCAGTATTAACGATATGCTGACTTCACGTGCTGAGGCAGGAGCCCAGTGATCTCTATCCCTTCCTACCCTCACAGGCTGCTCAGAGGTTAGAAGCAAGTACTGGAAATAGCAAGGGCATGAATGGTCTTCACCAGAGTAAGAGAAGTCTTGAGATACACCGTGAATTATAAATCTGAAGCTTTCCCTCCCATTGTTGAATTTTTTAAATTTTTTATTTTTATTGATTTTAGATAGAGAAAGGGAGAGAGAGACTAACATCACTTTGTTGTTCCACTTATGTATATATTAATTGGTTGCTTCCTGTATCTGCCCTGACCTGGGATAGAACCTGCAACTTGGCATTTTGAGACGACACTCTAACCAACGGAGCCATGGGGCCGGGGCTCACTGAATTTAATTTGTTGCACGAACAACATCCTATAACAATGAAGAAAATATGGGAAGACCAAAAAAGAAAGTCACCTGTAGTTACAGAACCCACATTATTTTAATTTCTTATGAAAGTTCTCTTTTAATTCTTCATATGAAATTTTAAAAAGCAAGAGAGAGGCAACCACACATTGATGTTTCTCTTCCTCTCTTTCTCCCTCCCTTCCCCTCTCCCTAAAGATAAATAAATAAAATCTTTTAAAAAATTAAATGATACATTAAATGTTTTCCCAGTTGCTAATCTTAAAAATTATCAAATTTTCTAACTTCCTTTAAAAAATTTAGAACTGTTATTAAATTAATGGTACATGAAAACACTCTTTATTTATTAAAATTTTATTTATTGATTTTAGAGAGAAAGACACACACACACAAATTGATTTGTTGTTCTGCTTATTTATACATTCACGGGTTGTTTCTTGTATGTGCCCTGACTGGGAATCGAACCTGCAACCTTGGTATATTGGGATGATGCTCTAACCAACTGAGCTACCTGGCTAGGGCCTGAAAATGCCATTTTAAAAGAGCATACAATGAGTCCTCATTTATGTCATTGATAGATTCTGCAACTTTAAGCAAAACTACAAATAAGGAAACCAGTTTTACCATAGGCTAATTGACATGAGTTAAGTTCCTGCAGCATCTCATCAATGTTACAATCAAACACTGTGAACAGAATGACATTATTTGAGGACCCGCTGTATTCATTTAAAAACAACAAAAAGCAATCAACTCTCACTTTTACATGCCTTAAATGATACAAACTGATATACTATAATGCATGTAGACATTTCCATATGCAGGTCAAATTCTGTGCTACTCAAAAACTTGTTTTCTTTTGAAAGAAAAGAATTAAAATTCCTTTGCTTAATGCACTCTCATTTAGAATCAATCACTAGTGCTAAATATACCAGGAACCAAGTTCAGCCTTTCCTCTGAAGAATATCCTGTTTATACCTGTGTTTCTTCCATGGAGAATCATAAAGGAAGAAGGATGGATGTGTTTGGTCTCAGTATTTTCTCTTTTGCAGCTTTATTATTATTGTTGTTAACATTACTCTGGACCCAATGTCAGTAAATGCATTAATGGGCTCCGCACAGCACAGACACCCAAAATTCCACAGTTTTCCACCAGCGAGGCTCACATTTTTCAAGTGGGAGAAATGGTGCAAACACAGACACAGGAAGAAGTAATGTAATGGGAGAGTGAACCTCGATATAAAAGACCTAATGAGAATTATCTCAGCGTCCACAGTGGATTAGGATTATCGGCACGCAGGCAACAGTCCAAAATGTGAGGGAGGGAACAGGGTCAGGTGATCATTGGGAGGGTGTTTTGGGCTCAGAGGGCTTCCCGGAGGCTGTGTGCAGGTCACTGGGTAAGAAAGGAATTACGAAGCAGGAAAAAACGTGCTTGCAAGTGAAGGCTATGAGTAACTAGGGAAGAAAAGAAGAGGCTGAGACAAGGCTGCAAACACAAACACGCAGTTAAGAAATCGATATTTGATATGATGAGAAACGGCTGGGAGAGGACAATAAGGAACGGGAAGGGTTTTAATGACAAGAGAGACGATACCAGAGAATCCAGTGGCTGAAGATCAACGAGAAGAAAGTTTTAACTTTTATTTGTAATTACTTGCCAAATTACTTGCTAATTACCGCTTGGACATAAAATCTCACAGGAATACTTCCATTAAAATATTCAAAAGGAAGGTTTTCCTAAACTATATTCTTCCTATTGTTTAGCATAATTTTTATAAAATTGGACAATTACTACACAATAATTCCAGGAAGAAGCCGACGGAACAACTGCCCCCTGGATCTGGGGCCGACTGAAAGAGCCCCAAGCACCAGACCGCCTGCTGACACGCGGCGTGCTCTTCCGCAGCGAGGCGAACTTCTCCGGGTAGCTTCCCACCCCACCCACGCCGCCCAGGCTCTGTTTAATTCTGGTCAACAGATACTGATAAGGATAGCCTGGTCTTTTTTTTTTTTTTTTTAATAATATAGCTGTTAATCTAATCATAAATTTTTTAAATCCAGAACTAAGTAATCAATGAAAAATACTCAAAATATCAGATGAAGTAAAACATTTATAGTGCTTCTGACTGATCTCAAAACATTATGGACCTTCAAAAATCAAGATTCATAAATGAATAACCAATAAAAATAGTCAGAAAGTATGAGATAAAGTGAAATATCTATAGTGCTTCTGACTGACCTTAAAACATTACGGACCTTCAACAATCAAGTTTCATAAACCTCTTCTAAAAGAAAGTTATCCATGGCACTGGCAATGGTGCTTTAAGAAGAGCCAATTCACGTCTTCCTTGGCAATTGCTTTGAAATCGTTATTCCGTTGTGGGAGGAAGACCTAGAGAAAAGGGTTTTTTTTCTGACGCAAGTTCAGCCTGCTCAGGATCACCCGGAGACTGCCTGCAGCGCGTGAAGGGAGGGCTCTTTGTCTCTCTCGCTGCTGGTCCTCCTCCCTCCTGCTGCCACCTCTTGGCCATTTTATTGCTCCCATGTATTTCTCCACCAGAGGGACAGGCAGAGACAAGAGATGACACTAAAATGCGTGGCTTTTTAAACAAATGTTGAGCCAAAGTCTAAAAAGAGGTTGAAACTAATCCACGAGGTTTCTGGACAACGGGTGGTTTTCAATCACGGGTGCCCAGCGGTCTGGCTGCTCAAGGGTGAGGGACACTACGGAAAGGCTACATGGAACAGCTGTTTGAGATCTCACTTGGCATCTTGCACTTTGGGTGTGGGAATGATGACAAAATTACTTTGTTTCAATTATGTTGTATTTAAACACAAAACTGGTAATAATAATGTAAATGGGGCTTGGTAATCCTATGAATATACCCTGAAAAAAATGATGTATTTTTATCTATCGGAAGGCTGTTATTTCCTGGCCTAAAAGATGGAAGACACCCTATCCCCCCCCACCTTTCTACCATACCTCAGGTTTTAGTCCTTAGTCACTTCCCCCAGGTATTCTCGGTGTCACCTTCCCTGGAAATGACTTTGGCACTTTCAGGAGCTGCCCTGACTCTTTCAAGCTCCTAGAGAACCGTTTAATGCTCTAAAGAAATCTTCTCCTGTAAGGGGTCAGGTAGTAAATATTTTTGGTTTTGTGGCCCACACAAGCTCTTTCACAACCATTGAAACTTTGCTGCCATAATGTGAAAGCAACCATAAACTACAGGGTGGACAAAATAAATAAGAAAAATTAAAAATTAAAAAAAAGCAAGTTACTGTTTGGAAAAAACTAGGATGGGCAAAAGTGACTTACAGTTGTGAGTATGCAAAACAGAGTTTATACTTGTATTACTATATACTAATTATTGCATTATTTATCTGGTATTACAACTGTAAACCTACTTTTGCCCACCCTTGTATGTAAACAAGTGGATGTGGCTTCTTACAACAGAACTTTATTTATGGATGCGGAAATTTGAATTTCATTTCATTTTTCATGTGATGAAATCTTATTCTTTTGATTGTTTTCAATCATTTAAAAATATAAAAACCATTACTGGCTTGTAAGCTATAGAGTAACAGAAGGCAGGCTGGATCACTGCTCTACAGCAAGAATTTACCATGGTTCTCTAGAGATAACTGACAAGTGTCAACCAGGCAGCTGCATGCGTCAAGCCCTAGGACTACTGTGGAGGTGGTGTAATCGGTCTTTACAACCAACAATGGAAAACTATTACACAAACAGACCGGTAGGACCCATCGACTCCTGCCACTCCAAGGTGCTACAGAACTGGCAAACTGGTCTAGAGTTACCAGGCCTTAGAATCTAACCCCAGGGGCTCCGCTGCTCCCCAAGATTTGCTTAACCTCAAACCACACTGGAAAGTCACGGACTGTTGACACTGAATCCAAAACACTGTCTGGTACCGGGCAGCATGACGTGGCTGGCAGAAGCTCCTGCAGGGTTGTTCTAGGGATTTCTGCTGGGTTGCTCACCAGTTCCTGGGCACTTTACGCAGGAGAGGGGCATCCAGGGCCGAATTACAACAGCCTTGCAGTCTACCCTGAAGGTGCTGGAGTTTATGATTTAAAATTACTGTGACCTGTAGACTAGAGAGTTTCTGAGACCTCCTTATGGAGGCGTGGAGTCATTCACACCCTTATAAACTGCTCTTATTTGAGTATTTTTAAAAAGATTTTATTTATTTATTTTTAGAGGGGGAGGGAGGGAGAAACATCAATGTGTGGTGGCCTCTCACACACCCGCTACTGGAGACCTGGCCAGCAACCCAGGCCTGTGCTCTGACTGGGAACTGACCCTTTGGTTTGTAGGCCGCTGCTCAACCCACTGAGCCACACCAGCCAAGGCTGAGTATTTCTTTCCAAGTACTTCAATCCGCAAGATGAACAGATAGAACTGTTCTTTCTCTCAACCACCTGCTTTTCCTCGCCTCGACTCAAAAAGCAAAATAGTACCTAAAGCTCCTTTCCCAATTATACTGAGATACAACTGGCAGTAGTACTGTATAAGGCATAAACATAATGATTTGACTTGGTATGGATTTGCTTAAAATACTACTTAAAAAAAAAGTGGTGGTAGGGGAGATGAAACAAAAGATCGCCAAAATTGAAATTAAGGAAGCTGGTGATGGACAGGTTGCTAGGCTTCCATTATACTATTTTTTTGACCTTTATATAACTTTGAAAACTTCTAAAATTAAAGAATTATATTTCAAGAAGAGACAAATTATTTGAGATTACAGAAGTTTCTTCCTATCTTAAAGGGACATTTTTTTTTTCTTTCCTGTTCTCCTAGAAGGTACATAATATGTTTTGGAAGAATCACTGGTTGAATAGATGGGTAAACGGACAGAATCGTGTGTCTCATCTTTTTCTTCCACCTTTAATCTGGCACCAGAAATGCAGCGGAGCGGAGCTTCACCGAGAGCCAGGGGCACGATGAGCCCGTGTGCCGCCCGTCGCAGGACCTCGAATGTGTCTGCTGATAGCACACTTTCACACTTCGGTGCTAGTCTCCGTTCCAGGGCCCCGGTGAGTAGATGGATTCAGTACTCAGAACCCCAGCTGTGACGGAGATGCTCTACCCATTTTACTGTATTTATTTTTTTTTAGATTTTATTTATTTATTTTTAGAGAGACAGGAAGGGAGGAAGAAAGACAGGGAGAGAAACATTAATGTGCGAGAGAGACTTCAGTTGGTTGCCTCTCACATGCCCCCAACTGAGGGCCTGGCCCACAACCCAGGCATGTGCCCTGACAGGGAATTGAGCTGGTGACCTTTTGGGTTGCAGGCCAGAGCTGAATCCACTGAGCCACACCAGCCAGGGCTGCTCTATTCATTTTCTTAAATGGAATTTTTTTAAAAAAATTTTATTTATTTATTTTCAGAGAGAGGGGAAGGAGAAAGAGAGGGAGAGAAACACTGATTGGTTGTCCCTGACTGGAAATCGAACAGGCAACCTTTTGGTTTGCAGGCCGGCACTCAGTCCACCCAGCCACACCAGCCAGGGCTGCTCTACTCATTTTATAGAAGGAATTAACAATCCCCAGACTTGGCCACAATGATGTGCAATCATAGAACCTTAAAGTTGGAAGGGAATTTAAAAGTTACAGAACTCCACATCCTACCTAATGTCAAAATCCATCTATAACAATTATCCATTTCATCTATTCAGTGCTTTTCTCAGCACTTTGCTTTCTTGACAAAGAAAGCAAACTTCCTATCTTCACTGAGCTCACATTCCAGAGGGGGAGAAGGCAATAAATAAACACATGTTTGAGATGACAGGTACTAATAAATCTGGTAGAGAAAGAAAAAGAACAGAGACAAACCGCAGTGCCAGAGGGTCACAATTTTAAATACAGTAATCAGAGAAGGTCTCCTGGTAAGGTGACATGTGAGCAAAAACTTGAAGGAGGTGAAGGAATAAGCATGAGGATGTCTACGGAAAAAGAATTCTAGCATGGAAAGAGCTATGACAAAGGCCCCCGGGTGGGAACATGTTAGTGTTCTGGGGACTTAGCAAGGAAGCCAGTGTGGCTGGCACTGGGTTAGATAGGGGAAGATGAGTCAGACAGGTAAGAAAGGCCAGAAAGTAGGGGGCCTTGGCTTTTACTCTGAGATGGGAAGCATATGCCTTAACAGGGTCATGACAGCTGCAGTGCTGAAGCGTCTTCCGGAGGCGAGGCGACAGTAAGGAGACCAGCTAGAGTGCCGCCGCAATGACTAGTGCACAGGAGCAGTGCGGGTGGGAAGAAGCCAGCTGCTGGCAACATTCTGAAGGTGGGACTGACAAGCTTGACTGGTGGATCTCATGAAGGGAAGGAGAGGAAAAGGAGCCAAGGAAGACTCCAGTGCTTTCAGGTGAAGAGATCTGTCACTCACTGAGAAGACCGTGGGAGGAGCGGTGTTGGGCAGGGGTAGATGAAGACACAAATTTGGTTTTGGACATGTTGAGGGTGAAGGGACTTATCAGTCTCTGAAGTAGAGATGTCACATAGGCAACTGGCTATATGAGAATGAGTTCCAGGCTGGAGCTAACATTTTGGGATTTACCACCATGAGGAGGTGATTAACACCTGGAACTGGAGGTGGTCACCTAACCAGCGACGTGGGGAAGAAAAGCACAGGCCTGAACTGGGAGGGCACTGCAGGCAACTTGTGGAAGTTAGGAGATGAGGCAAACGACAGCAATGGAGATGGAGGAGGAGGAGTCGGTGAGATGGAAGGAAAACTGAGATAACGGGATTTGTGAAGCCAAGGAAAGACAGTGCTTCAAGGACAGCATCCCAACTTTGTTAAATGTGCGGATAGGTCAAGTAAGATGAGCACTGAGCACTGAACGTGGGACTTAGCAACGTGGAATTCCTTGAGAGCCAGAAGGGAGGGTTCTGCATGACTGGGAGGAGAGGAAGTGAAGACAGAGAGTACAGAAAACTCCCGTAAAGAGTTTTGCTGTAAAGAGAGGCTGAGGAACGGGACGGTATCTAGAGGGGAGTACAGAGTTGGGACAAGTTTTTTTTTTTTTTTTTTAGATTTTTTTTTTTAATTTGTCTTTAGAGGGGTAGGGGAGAGGGAGAGGGAGAGAAACATCAATGTACGGTTGCCTCTCGTGTGTCCCATGCTGGGAACTGGCCTGCAACCCAGGCATGTGCCCTGACTGGGAATCGAACCGCGATCCTCTGGTTCGCAAGCCCGCGCTCAATCCACTGAGCTACACCAGCCAGGGCAAGTTTTTGTTTTTTAAACAAGAGAAACTACAGGGTGCGGGCATGCTGGTAGGAATGATGCAGCGGAAAGAGATGTAGGAAGCAGTGGCAGAATGAAGTTATCTGAGATGCAGGATGATTCCTACAGGTAAGGAAGACACAGCTGCGGCTGACAGTGCAGTTCACTGTCTATGGTCACAACTGAAATAAATGCAAACTTTCAGTTCAAAGTTAGTGAAAATAATAATGCAGTTTTTTTCCTCTCCAAGTTCCTGAGACCCCCTGGTTGTAGGGTGTGAGTAGGAGAGCGAGGGGCTAAGACAGGGTGAGTGACAAAATCCTTGGAGGGAGGAACAAGGACTGAGAGGCTGAGGTACTGGTGAAATCGTGTATTTGGACAGTGAAATCTCTAAGAATTCTGAAACAGTAGAGAAATCCCTCGAGAACGTGACAGGGAGCTGGGAGCTAACATTCTAGCGTCTGCCTGAACAAAGGCCACCTCGGCCAGGGAATCCCCAATGCATGAGGCAGCATCTTCTAATTCTGGACAGTTACAATTATAGGAAACTTCTTCCTTATTCTGAGTTCATCTCTACCACCTAATACTTGCCAAACTGCTCCTTGCCCACCCCTTTAGAAATATGTATAATGAAGCTAATCTCTCTGACTTAAACCAGTTCTTAAAGCAACTGAAGGCAGTCGCCAGTGTTTTCTTTTCCAGGAAGGACATCGTCAGGTCCTTCAAATCCTTGCGATGACAGAGTTAGTGGCACAATCTTCTGACTTCCCTTCTGCTGTTCAAATCACTATGGTAATCAATAAATACTTTATTTGCCATGGTGGGTGTGGGCACAGCATTGTTACTGAGCAATAGCAAAACATTATACAAGTTATACAAAGACGTTTCTCCCTCACAGTCTGGAGCCTTCTGCTAGCCCTAAATTTATGGCGATTAATGTTACGGCAATGGAATTATTGACAAGAAAGAACACTACAGTGTTAATGTTCCTAACATGGCAGAAAAGACTATGAATTAACACATCACAAGGAGTACTTACAAGAATATCAGTGTTTTCAAAATAATTCCTCCAGTATGGTCTGATTTTCCTCTGCCCACCGATGTCCCATACGTTCAGTTTAAAACCTTGTGATTGCACACTTTTGATGTTGAAACCCTGCAATAGAGAAAGGCAAAAACACCGAGTTTTATTAAGCTTCGGGATCGTAATTTTGATGAAGTTATATCTGACAGCTGTGTTATTTACGAATTCTGAGGTGCGCTGCCAGATGTGACACTGGTTTGCTGTGATAGGGAAGAAAGAGCTGTATTTACACATGTGTATTTCATTCAGGTGGTGGAGTCAGGGTTATAATATCATGGTGTGTGTTCCATAGTGAGCACACAGACACACACAGACACACACACGCGCGCGCGCGCGCGCGCACCTGCTGAGGACAACTTGGTGCGAGAATAGTCCAGATAACACAGACCGCACCCCGATGAGTCCTCATGATGGTGAAATTTAACAGGACACTACATGTAACTGACAAAAAAACCCAAAGCTGGATCTGAAAACTCAACAGAACAGAACAAAGGCAAAAGCTACAATCTGGAAGACTGGATTCCTTAGGAGTGGTTCAGCATTAACACAGGAACGTCCTGATGCAGATTACTCAGGACAAGGAAGGCACTGATCTCAGGACACTGTGAGGGAGGCTGGTGAATGACTGGATTAGGGGCCCAGTGAGGAAGCGAGGGCCTGTTGGAACACGTTCACACTGTGAAGTGGAGCCCTCAGTTACAGGTGGCGATGAAAACAAACAAACAAGCAGCCCTTGGAAGCTGTTCTTTAGTAGGTATCTCTGATGAACCTGAAAAGAAAGGACTCATTTTCAGGACCGTCACTCAAGTTGGAATCTTGCGGAAGGTGAGCAGATCAGAGGCAGGCAGAACTGTGAGCTGTGAGTTAGTGTGCAGAGAAGCAAATTAATAAGAACTCTGGGGTTCCGAGAGAAGGCATTTCATGAGCAAAAATAAAAAAAAAAATCTTCTTGCAAAAATGATAGAGCGACATCAGGATTTGAAAAGCCCAACCCACAGCGTGCCCCCACAGAAGCGCATTTCCCCCGGAGAAACTGGAGGCGAGTGCGTTGGGGGTGCCCCCACAAGCACGGCTTCGTCCGGTGGCTCGCCGACACTGCGGCCCAGCACTCACCGCCGAGGTATGAGGCGATGATGGTACAGGAACACCGCCACCCAGCCTCCCAAGGGTAAACAAACAGTCCCTGGGCAGTAACTGCGGATGATGCTGGTCGCAACTCCTCTAAAGGGCCAACGACTAAATAAATTACAAGTTTAAGAGTTATAAAGGGAAGTGACTTAGGCTTACTGTAAAAGGCTACTTCATTCTGACTCATTGACAGAACCACTTTTGTGAGATTAAAAATTCTATACATAACTACAATAGTAAATGTCAAAACCGGTAACATCAAATCCTTCTGAAATGAAGCAGGGAATAAATGACAATAAATCCTGGAATTCAACCATATGTACCAACTGCCTTAAAGTTCTACTAAGTCATCAGACCCAATCTACTAAGAAATACTCTAAGGAAATAATGAGTAGATATAAACATTTAGAGAGGTGTACTGCATAAGTATTAATAACAACATATAAAGATGTTCAACATAAATAGCATATTTTCCATAAGCCTTTTAAATTTTTTTTTAAATATACCCAGCATATATATGCATAGAAAAAACTGAATGGGTATATAACTAAATGTTAATAGTGGTTATGTATGAATGGACATTATAGGTGATTTTCAGTTTCTCAATTTTACTTTTTTAAAAATTTTATTTTAATTGTTGTTCTTGTACAGTTTCCTATCTTTTACTCCCATCCCAGCCCACCACCCTCAATTTTACTTTTTAATGCTTTCTAAATTTACTATAATGAGCATCTACTACTTTTTCTAATACACAAACAAAAACACACTAAAAGTTTGTTTTTAAAAAATAAATATGAAGTCTTGACATAATACTGGATGGGGCAAAAGTAGGTTTACAATTGTGAGTACACAAAACAGTTTATTCTTGTACTATTGTCCATAAGAACAACCGTAAACCTGTGTCTGCTCTACCCTGTGTAATAAGAATCACCTACGACACATCAAAGCTAGAAAGCTAGAATTGGAACTCTGGGTCCATAACTTTGAGTTCATTTCCATGTTTGCAGCACAGAGCCCTGTTTTAGTGGTGTTCCTGAGATGCGCAAGTCAACACCCCCCCAAAAAAAAATTCAGCCCTTTTTCTTCTGGCAGAAATCCTCACACACTAATATGAGTTTCAGCCCTTCTAGGCTAGACTACTGTAATATGCTCCTCCTTAGGCTATACATTCTATTCGTTCAGAAGTTGTAAAATTGTTCACTTTTCTGCAAAGGGTTTTGAGTCAGCAAGACTTATAAGCCACGAAGTACACACACCAGCACAGCCATTCAAACCTGACAGGAAACTCTTATCACATTGTGGTGACAGAAAATGCTAAGTAACCCTGGGTTTGCTAAAACCTCCAATGGTCAAGCACTTTAAAGTCCAACAGGGCTCTCCCTCCCCCGGAAACCCAAAGGCTTGGCCGAAGGTCAAGCTGTCTCAGTTTCAGGTCTGAAGGAGCCAACGAGAGTTCTTCCCACTGGGACCTGTCTTTCAACTTCCAGACGGCAACGCCTTACCCCTGTGTTTTCTTGCTCAGCCTTAGGACCGAGGGGCATTGACGAAGCTGGATTAAACATATAGGTAATTGTTTTTTTTTTAATATTTTATTTATTTTTATTTTTTTAGATTATTTATTTATCTTTAGAGGGGAAGGGTAGGAGAGAGGGAGAGAGAGAGAAATATCAATGTACGGTTGCCTCTCGTGTGTCCCCTGCTGGGAACTAGCCTGCAACCCAGGCATGTGCCCTGACTGGGAATCGAACCTCGATCCTCTGGTTCGCAGGCCCGCGCTCAATCCACTGAGCTACACCAGCCAGGGCGGTAATTGGTTTTTTATTTAAAAAGTTGATATATATTTGTACTTATTAAGTCTGAAAAATACACACCAAAGTGTTAACAGTGGTTTTTCTCACTTGGTTTTCTCCTTTATACTTCCTCTGCGTTTTCTACATGAAATAATTTCATCAGAGAAGATAAAGCTATTTTTAAAAAAGATTTAATTTATTTATTCTTAGAGAGAGGGCAACGGAGTGAGGAAGAGAGGGAGAGAAAAATCGATCAGCTGTCTCTCACACACATCCCAACGGGGGACATGGCCCTCAACACAGGCATGTGCCCTGACGGGGAACCAAACCAGCGACCCTGCACTTTGTAGGACGATGCCCAACCCACTGAGCCACACCAGTCAGGGTGATAAAGCTGTTTTTAAAAAGGAATCACTTAGGCCCTGGTGGGGTAGCTCGGCTGGTTAGAGCGCTGTCCCCACACACCAACGGTGCGGGTGGGGTCCTGGCTCAGGGCGCGTACAAGAATCAACCAATGGATGTAAAAGTACGTGGAACAACAAACTGATGTTTCTCTCTCTAAAATCAATCGATCGATAAAAAAATTTAAAAAAGCAATCACTTAGATTGGAGGGAACTGATGGTCTTGACATATGTATTCATACACATTTATTTGAATTATTTATTTTAAAAATTGTAAAATTTACCATTTTCGCCATGCAGTTCAGTGGCGCTAAGCACGTTCACACTGTTGTGCGGCCGTCACCATCCTCCGCGGAACTTTTTCCATCTTGCAACGCTGACGCTCTGAGCCCAGGAAGTGATAACTACCCCAACCCCCACCTCTGGTAGCCACTCTTCTGTTATTCTGCTTTCTGTCTATATGTACTTGACTATTCTAAGTATCTCATACAATTGGAATGTTTAATGAATCTTAAGACTGCTTTTAAACAGTACAGACATTTCTCAGCAACACAACGCGGACGGGGACAAAACCGTATCTCCCACTTGGTCTTCGGCGTTGCTGCTGTCATTTCCACGTCCACAAGCATCTGGGGCCGAGGCTGTGCTCACCTGTGTTGGTGTGATGTGGCTGATGTCTTCAGATGCGAGCTGCTTCAGAAGGGTGGTCTTGCCAGCATTGTCCAAGCCCAGGAGAAGGAGTCTCACCTCCTGGTCCGGTGCGCTTTTCAATTTACGCAGAATTGAGAGTAAGCCCTTGAACAAACCATAAGAAAGGTTACTTTTGGGGCACTAATGTTGATTATTATTGAACATCAGAGTCTCTTCTTGAAAAAATTCTTGGTTGTGGAGAGCACAATTGTTATTATTTTCTACTTTATGCCACTTATTTCAGCTGCTTCCCCCTTCTAAGTTTTGGCAGAAGTAGGTTAGTAAATTCAGCAACTTAATAAATAGCATGGCTAATTCCTGCTCCTCCTATTAATCCAGCTTAGTGGTCACCCCAGATCCCCTGGGAGTATGAGCTACTACCTAATTCGTGTTTCCAAAGCCCTTCTTATAAACTTAGACTACAGACCTCATCGTATCTGGCTACAGGTAACTGACTTTTGTGTTTTCCTCCCTCACTAGCACGAAATTTCTGGAGGGTAAAGACTATACCTTCTGTTTCCCACAGGCCTGGCACTTGTTAATAGATACTAGATAATAGTATCCACCCAAGTAAATGTAAGATGTAAAGGTGCTATACAAAGAAATACAAAAAAGTTGTATGAAATTGTATCTGGGCTCTGTTCAAGTTTAAAACTGTCATTCAGCCCTGACCAGGTGGCTCAGCTCAGTTGGTTAGAGTATCATACTGATACACCAAGGTTGCAGGTTCGATCTCTGGTCAGGGCACATACAAGAATCAACCAGTGTATGTATAAATAAGTGGAACAACAAATCAGTGTTTATCCTTTTCTCTCTCTCTAAAAGAATCAATAAATAAAATTTTGAAAAAAGAGACCTCATCATTTAAAACACTCTACCATCATCTGACTTTCATTAGACCCTTAGAGCACAGGTGCACAGTGGGGATATTTGAATCTGTTTTTTCAAATGAAGAATTCGATGAAACGAAAAGTCAGGGAATTTGAAAGTCACTATGAAGAAAAATCAAAATTCGATCCTGATATTTTTGATTAGTGACCTAATATTTGTTTCTTGTTTTTATTATGATTAATTTTTATGGGTGGGAATAAACCATGTTGCTTTATATCTAAAAACATAAGAAAGATCTTATTAAAAAAATCTTATAAGCGAGGTACTTGTTCTGTCCTGCAGCTGACAATTTGTTCTAATGAGGCATGGTTACAACAAGAATCAAAGAATCCTGTATTTTAAATGGCATTTAATCTAATCTCCCAGCTCAAGCAGAAATTCCTTCATATTGAGTCTTAGAATTATATAAAATGGTTGTATTTTTTTATCTGCATTGTACCAGGCAATATTTCAAACCAGTCTGTTCACTAAGGCCAAATAATTCTGAAATAATTCTCAACAACTGAGTCTTTGGACAATGATATGCAAATATGTATCATTATTAAGAATTCCTTTCTCCTCAGAGACGCTTTGTTTACAACTTCCAGTACTATATTTGCACTGACTTGCTAAGAACCACGTTAACCTCTATATGCCTCAAATTTTTCCAGAAATAAAATGGAAGGTTTTGGTTAAAAACAGAAATACAAATTCTATACCAAAAGATTTGGGGAAGAGAGGCTGAATAGACCTGAAACTAACAAACAAAAATAGGCAGGTCTTTTTTTTTTTCCTTTAAAGGTATGACATTTCTTTCATTTTCATCTTTTCTGGCCTTGAATACTTTGACACCATTCCTTTCTGAAACTATATTTATGAGAAGTCTCCCTGGCTTCTGTTAGCTACATTGCAATCACTCATTTATAATACCACCTTTCAGAACAGTTAAAATTAGAGTTCTGGGATCCTCAGAGGACTGGCGATATAAAAAGGCTAAGCACAGGGAAAACACACTGTGCTGCTCCTGAGTTCCTGGTTAGATGTCCTCATTACCTTTCCAATACAATTCTAAAACGACTGGAATTTATCCCATTCGTACATTAAACAATGTACAGGTATAGTTCTTCTCACGTATTATGTATTAGTATGGAAATCGTGAAAGTGGGTTTGTTTTCTATAAAATATTTTCAAGGTTCAAAATGAAAGTTTTTGGTTTTTCTTCATGTATTTCTTCTTTTAAAAAATTAGTAAACAAAAATACTACATTCTGCAGGCTGAGACTTTGTACACACTCATTCTACTTGACTTTGAATAATTTGAAGAAAAACGTAGAGCCCTGGCGGGTAGCTCAGCTGGTCAGCGCGTCATCCTGACAGTCCAAAGTTGCAGGTTGGATCCCCGGTCAGGGCACACACAGGAATCAGCCACCAAATGCATAAATACGTGGAACAACACATTGGCCTTTCTCTCTTTTGCTCTCCGCCTTCCCCCCCCCTCTCAAATCAATAAATAAAAATTAAAAATAAAAGAAAAACATACTTTCCTATTCATCTTAAAAGGAGTGAAACAAAACACAGATGAGAAAGAAACCATTCCGGGGTGGGCTCGAGGGTGAGAGGTGGGGACGGGACGGGTCCGGTGGGGAGGGGCATGCGGGGTGAATAATGGAGACAATTGTACTTGAACAACAAAAGAAAAGAAAAAAAAGAAAATAAAAAAACTATTTAAAATTAAGAAAAGAAAAAAGAAAATTAAAAAACTATTTAAACATAAAAAAAGAAAGAAACCATTTTAACTATAGCTAAACTTTACTGACCTAATGGTATAAAATAAAGGACAAGACTCCTACATTTCTAATGGGTAATTTTCCTCATTGGGAAACAATGACTTCACATGCTTCACCTTTAAATGAAATTACAGAGAAATGGAAAGTTCAGCTAATATCTTTTTCCAGCGAAATGATAAATGGCATCTCAAGCATGGTCTAGGCAAGACAAATTCAAATACAATACAGCATCATATTAACCCAACTGCTCAGGACAGGGGATCGCAGGATTACCAGCATTTACTAAACAGGGAAGAGGATATTTATAGATATTAGGCTTCTGCCTGAAAGGTACAAGGTAAGCTGATTTAACAGGCTGGAGGAAAAAGCAGAGTAAGTCTATTCTAGGCACCTATCCATGTATGTTCATACTTTATTTTCAATGTCAAATGAAGGAAGGCAAACATTAGAAAGTAATTTTATTATGGGGCTAAGTTTTACAGTTACAAATACAATGGAATGGATTTTTAAGGTGTATTTTTGATCAAAATATTTACTCATTCAATGATCATTAAATACCCATGATGTGCCTGAGAACAATAGTGAGCAAAACAGACCTGGTCTCTATGTAGGATCTGTACTCCTATGACATTAAATAAAGGCAATTTAAGAAACAAGAACTTTAGTTAACTGTAGATTGTGTAATCACCATGCATATATACCAGTTATGTGCACCCTGGTAGACAAAAGTGGTCTGACGCAGCCACAGAATGTTTGAACAAAATCTACTACAGGCAAATCATGAACAGATGTGCTACTCACTATAGACATTTTGCCTGCCTCACAATCAGCTTGAACTCAACTTTTGGCAGAAGCGTGGCTCACAGACCTAAAATGATGCACACTAGGTCATTCAAAGAAACTGGTGGGGTGGAGGGAAAAGAGGAATGTGTTGGTATATGGAAAATATATGTGGCCCTGGCTGGTGTGGCTCAGTTGGTTAGAGCGTTCTCCCGTGACCAAACGGTTGCGGGTTTGATCCCTGGTCAGGGCACATACCTAGGTTGAGGGTTTGATCCCTGGTCCGGGCGCTCCGGGAGGCAACCAATCGATGCCTGTCTCTTGCATCGATGTTCTTTCTCCCCCTTCCTCTCTCTCTAAAAGCAATAAAAAAAAAATGTCCTCGGGTGAAGATTTAAAAAAAATAGTGGCTGTGAGGAGTAGCTAAAATTTAAATATTCAATTAGCAAGCCAAATGTCAAGTACATGTACTCCCCATAACTACCTTCAATGAAACTGACTTCAATTTATTTTTATCCCTTTAAAATAACAAAAAAAAAAAAAGTTGGTACTGCCCAGTAAGACCTTATTAATTTCCAGGAATTCCTACAGACTTGATAGGGAGAACTCCACCCAAACTTTGTCTACTTTCTCCTCATCTCTCTACTGCATAAATACCATGTTTCTTGAGGAACAAAATAAGGGCATCTCCTCAGAAAGACTGAGGGTTCCCACTTCACCTGAGCCCTAATGAAAAGAATGTTACGGGTTTTAGAGTTTTATAGATTTGTATTCAAATTCCCTGTATGTGTAACTCCAGTTACAGTTAGATCTAGAAAATGGGAACAGCACTTACATCTTGAGAAAAATGTTAGGAATATTAATAAGGTACTGTGTGTAAAGCATAGCACATAGTAGGCACTCAAAACAGTTGTGTTTGTTTATATATTTTTTTTACTGACCATTTCTGACCATAAAACATAATCTTGGGAATCTTCAAATGTTGAATATGCTTGATAACTACCACTACATTCATATATGTAGAAAGCAGTCCGTAATTAATTCCTGAATAAAGGAGCCATCTGTTAAATAACAATAACTAATTATGCTCTAGAATTACTGCCATTTTAGTGTCTCACCAAGGACTTAGAATCATAAAGCAGGGGTAAAATAGCTGACCTTAAATGTTCAGAGAAACCCCAATGGGTTTTTGTTGCAGTCCCCTCCAAATCAAAAAAAAAAAAAAAAAGGTTGTATTAGTCATAGCTGAAGGTTAAAAAAAAAAACAACCAAAAATCAACAACCTGGGACTTACTGTTCAGTTGTTCAGTTACCGTGGGGCCCATGGGATTTGAGATGTAACACACTTAATCACACCACTGACTGTTTAAATTCCATGTTCCACTTTCAGTTCTAAGAATAGCTCACACTTTTAGAGATAGGGGAAAAAAAGTATTTTGGAAATCAGATAAAGAATCCAGAATAATTTGTCCTAATTTCTTATTGCTCATTTTAGGAAAAAATAAAAACAAAATCTGTCTCGATCACTGAATAGTAGTTGTATGTAAGTGTTGCACACGCTATCAATTTGTTGCATACAGTATCAATTTGCACCTGGAAACATGAACAGTGGTTACTTTATTGTGGCCTGTAATTATAAATGAAACAATCATGAAATTACACAGTCCACTTAACTGATAAACAAAATGGGAAAAGTTAGGCTACTCTCATGCATGCTTATTTATGATGACATCTCAATCTCTATTGGTGTGGCATGCCTTTTTTGTTTCAATTCTAGTCATTTTTTGGTAAATATTTATCTTTATATTCATTTGTTGAGAAAAACTTAGCCTTTAAATGGACAGCTCATGTATAAACACTTAATAAAAAGAAAACGTAAAAATCTGTTTAGCCTGAGGTTAATAAAACTGCAATGTAGCAAGTATGAAATGTGATTGGCAACTTCAAATAATTCTACTTTTTTAACAATCTGACAATGTAAAATCAATTGAATTTTTTTCCTATCAAAATTTACTCATTGGATAATCTGACCAAAGATACATATTTTTTCCTTTGTGTACATCTATCTTTTTCTTCTAGATCAATGAAAGTGGTAAACATTTCTAAAAGTCAAAAAGGGACTGGGGTTGGGGTAGGGGAGTAACTAAGTTTGAGTGCTGGCTCTTTACAGTTGGGAAGCCAATCAACCTGTTCTAAATGTTTCACAATCAATTTCTCTTTGCTTGCTCTAAAACTACTCGATTTTATTTTAACACCCTCCAATTAACGTCACAGAAATAAACAAGGAACAGAGTGTCAATGGTCAAATCTATCACACATCATAATTTACAGTTTTGGAAAGATTTAATTAGATCTGACAGAGAAAAGGATTGCCCCAAATTGATGCCCACTCTCCAGTTCTAATATCCCATGCTTTATATTTGGAGGCCCCAAACTGAGATTAAGACCTTTTGGTTCTGGTGTGGTCGTACGCAAAAAAAGATTGCAACAGGTTCTGAAGGAAATATCGGGAACCGGGCAGCAAATTTGCCTGCAACATAGACTAAAATTTTTCCAGCAACACGGATTAAGTATTGAACGGAAGATTGGTCATCAGGTACAAAGAGACCTTGCAGAACACTCAGCAAATAAATAAGGACTGCAGAAGCCAGCCCGCCACGCACACATGAGGCGGCGTAAAATCTACCAGACGCATCTTCCAAGAGGCACTTCTTTTGTGTCCTGGGATTTAAAACCCTCCCCACAGACGACCGCACTTCACGTGGCAGTGGAGCGCTAGGCTACCTTGTCCCACGGTACCGCTAGGGCGACATCAAACACAGTAGCAATGGCCCTGATCCCCGTTTATGTTAAGGCCCCGGGGAACCCCACTTTCTGGCGGCGTAGCGAGGCCGACTCCCAGGGAATATCTAAGCCTGCGCGCGAAGACTGCTCTTCGCTGCCTCTCGGATTCGCCCTCCTCCCAAACCCCAGAGTAATGATGGAGCCCCGGCTCCCAACCCGGACATCCACGCACCCTTCCAGCGCCTTTCCCTAGCTTCGGACCCCTTGCAAGCTCCGCCTTCCTCCCCAGGCCCAGGTCTCCCTCCTAGGCCCACACCCTTGGGGCTCCCGCCGCCCCCCGAAACCAATCCAGGACCCAGACAGCAGGCTGAGCATCATCCCATTCCCTCTTAGCTTTAAGCACAGTGCCCCGCCCTGGCTTGGGGACGAGGCTGGGGGTGACCGACCGGTTCAGGAGGGGCCCAGGCCCCCACACTCACCATCCTCCCGCAGAGTCCCTCCTCCTCCTCCTCCTGCCACCCCCGTTACCAGGGGCAACTAACTGAGGCACCGCCCCCGACGTCCCTCGCACGCACAGCGGAGGAGCGGAGCTGCAGCACAGAACGGGGCGGGGTCCAGCTCCTCTTTCCCCAAAGTGCGCAAGCGCGGCAAGGTATCCTCCCTGCTCACTGCTCCGGCGGGCGGCTAGAGTGGCTGGAGGTCGCTGCGGGCTGGTAGAAACTCTGGAACAGTGACAACTCGCCCACGTGGCCGGCAGGCCTCCCGGCCCACGATTGGTCGAAAAGGAGGGGCGTGAAGGCGGGGCGACGGAGGTTCCCGGGCGGAGTTCCTAGTTTTATCCCCGCAAGGCTTCGAGGGCGGGCTGCATCTGCCAACATTTGTCTCTGAGCGTTCTTTCCGGGACCAGGTAAGTGGTCTGGGGAGGTAGCCGCTCACCACATCTACCCCCAGTCCTTACATCCTGGGAGGGAGCTTGCATTTCTGTCCTGACTCAGCTCAAGCTGGGCTGCGGCGCGCGTGGGGCTTCCACCTGCTGAAGCCGCGTGGCAAGAGCAGTGGCCAGAGTCTGCCCCTGCACCTCTTCCTTATGGCTCCCAGCGCCTTCGTCTGTCAGTGTGAGGAACTGGGGCGTGTGGGTTGTGCACCCATCTCCGCACGCCGGTGTTAAAGTACGTAATGGAGGAGTCCAAGTGGTGGGAGGCTGCCTGTCGGAGGTGGAAAGCAGCCGAGGGACTGGCCCAGAGCCCTGGGGTGAGCTGACATCGCGGGTGAAAAGGCATTTTGGGATGGCCCGGATTTGCTAAATTACATAGGACCGGAGGCACGGCTTCTGCATCCCCCATGGAGGCAAGAAATGGGCTTGCACTTCACGCAAGTAAGAACGAGAGGGATTTGGGGTGAGTTGGGAAGTGGTGCTATCTCCACCCTCCCTCCCTGCAGAAGACTGGAAAAAGAGATCACAAGGAGCCAGGTCCTATTCTAGACTCTGGAGACTCAGCAGCACACAAAACGTTCCAGGAGGCCCTACCGTCCTCACTGGGCTCTTCGTCCAGTTATTATTATCCAACTGGTGTCTCTGCCTCCTGTGAGGTCCTGCCACACCGTGCTTACCTCTTACGAGTGCCCAGACTATTTTTTATAAACTACACATCTGATCTTGTTACTTTTCTTAAAATCTCTTAATGGCTTTCTGAAATTTTTAGGGAAAATTCCAAAGCCTTAGCTTTTTCTATGACTCCACTTTGTCTCCTCTCTTAGCATATTGATTATACTTCTTTTGAACTTTTTTTTAGTGGTTGCCCTCGAGTTTGCAATATACATTTATAACTAATCCAAGCCCACTTTCAAGTAACACTGTACCACTTCACTGGTAGTGCAAGTTCCTTCCAATAGAGCATTCCCAGTTCCTCCCTCCTATCCATTGTGTCAGTGCTGTTATTCATGCGTTTCACTTATCTACAGCTATAATCACTAGTACACATTGTTGTTACTATTATTTTGAACAAACTGTTATCTGTTTGTTAACTGTTAACAATTAGAGTAAGAAAAATAGCTCTGGCTGGTGTGACTCAGTGGATTGAGTACCAGCCTGCAAACTGAAAGGTCGCTGGTTAGATTCCCAGTCAGGTCACGTAGCTGGGTTGCAGACCAGGTCCCCAGTTGGGGGTGTGGGAGAGGCAACTGATCTATGTTTCTTTCCCTCTCTTTCTCTCTCCCTTCCCCTCTCTCTAAAAATAAATAAATAAATAAAATAATTTTTATTTAAAATAAAGACTTTATTTTACCTTCATTTATTCCTTCTCTGACACTGCACAGGCCAGAGTTTATGGCATATATCATATTTTTTCTCTCTAAAGAACTTTTAACATCTTGCAAGTCAAGCCTCTTGGTAACAAATTCCAAATTCTTTCAACTTTGAGAAAGTCTTTATTTCTCCTTTATTTTTAAAAGATTATTTTGTTCAATACAAAATTCTAGGTTCATGGGTTTTTTTTTCAACACTTTATAAATATTTCACTCTACTTACTCTTGCTTGCGTATTTTCTGAAGAGAAGTCTGATGCCATTCTTTGATCTTGATTTTCTGTAGCTTGAGTATAATATGTCTAGGTGTAGATTTTCTGGTATTTATCCTACTTAGTGTTCTCTGAGCATCCTGGATCTGTGATTTGGTGTCTGTCATTAATTTTGGAAATTTTTCAGTCATTACTTCTTCAAATATTTTTTCTTTTCCTTTCTCTCTTCTCCTTCTGGTATTCCTATTATTTGTATGTCACAATTTTTGTAATTGTCTCAAGGTTCTTGGCTATCCTGTTTTTTTTTTTTTAAGCTTTTATTTATTTATTTTTAGAGAGGGGAAGGGAGGGAGAAAGAGAGGGAGAGAAACATCAATGTGTGGTTGCCTCTCACACGCTCCCTACTGGGGACTTAGCCTGAAACTCAGGCAGGTACCCTGACTGGGAATCGAACTGACAATACTGTGTTTCGCAGGCCGCCGCTCAGTCCACTGAGCCATACCAGCAAGGGCATAAATTCTTTTTTCGCTTTAATTTTCAGCTTGGAAATTTTCTCCTGACACTTCACTGATTCTACATCACTGATTCTTTCCTCATCCATGTCCAGTCTACATCAAAGGCATTCTTCATCTCTGTTACAGAATTTTTGACTTCTCACATGTCTTTTTGATTCTTTGAGTTTCCATTGCTCTGCTTACATTATCCATCTGTTCTTGCATGTTGTCCATTCCCCTATTAGAATCCTTAGTGTATTAATTACAATTCTTTGAAGTTCCAGTCTGATAATCCCAAAATCTCTTGTCATCTGGTTCTGATGTTTGCTCTGTTTCTACAAACTGTGTTTTTTGTCTTTTAGTATGCCTTGCAGTTGTAGTTTTTTTTATTGAAAGCCAAATAATATGTATCTGGCAAAGAGTTAGGCTGTTTCCTATCTCCTGAATCTGTGGGTGTCAGAGGCCAAAATTTCCTTTGGTGTCCTTGCTTTTGTCTCCACTGTTGTCTTTGGGTTTCTAGAGACTTCTTCGATGAGATCTAAGACTTGCAGGTGTACAGGCCTGAGACTAGGTCTCAGTGTTGGAGGGAGCCTGCAGCCCTGGTAAAGGTTCACAAGTGCTTCACACTCCCCTCACCCCCCTTTGGTGAGACAGGAAGGCTGGAAGGGACTGGAGTTGGGTATTTCCCTTGTCCCCTGTCACTTAGGTTCTGGTGAAACAGTTCCCTCTGAGGGCAGGTCTCATTAAGAACAGAGGGCCCTGGTGTGCTTTCAAATGAAATGGCCATTTTTCCCCTTGAGAACCTAGTGAGCTTGTGGATGTAGAATTCACAAGTGTGCCCACCCCACCCAGGATTGAGTCCCCACTTGTCCACACTGAGCTTCCAGCAATTCGCCCATTACAGCTTACCCGTTGCAAGGGTAGCTGCCCCATCAGTGGGCTTCTGCTCACGGCGAGCGGTGTGTTTCTCTGCACTGGTCTGTCTCTTCAGGTTTGGTGGCAGTGGTTTGCCCTGTGACCTCAATGCTATAAGGGGACTAAGAAGAATTCTTGATTTTTAGTTTGTTCAGCTTTTTTCTTATTGAGAGGACAGGAGTGAGTGACAATGTCCAAGCTCCTTTACATGTCAGACCTGCCTTAGTGTTTCAAGACATGGACTCTAGAACCCAGTTCTGGAAGACAGTTCTGAAGTAAATCAAGCTGAGTTAAAATCCCAGCCCTGCTGCTGGCTAATGCTTGTGTGACTTGGTAAAGTTATTGAACATTTCTCTGTGCCTTGGTTTTCTCATCCATAAAATGGGGTTCTGTCGTACAGGGTGAACCCCTGTACGATGTGGTGAAGATGAATTTAGAAAGTGCATGTCAGCACTCAGCAAAGGGTCTAGCATAGAGGAGGAGCTCAGCCCGTGTGAGTGGTTATCACCATCCCCACACACAGCACACGCTTTCAGTGCTGGTGGCCCTTCTTTTTGCCTGGAATGCTCTTCCATCGGTCTGCCTTCTACGCATCCTTCAAAACATTGTTTGTTTCTTGTCCTAGCAAAGTGTGTTCAGAGTCCCTCATCTATTTTAGATACGGTGACCATGTAATTCCTCATCCAGTTGGGGCACTTGAGAATTATTGAAAGCGGGCACTATTAATAATTACCCCTGCCAGCAGTCCTGGGCAAACTGGGAGATATAGTCACTTCAGTTTTAGATGCCTCTTCTCTGGCTTTCCACTGCTCCCGGGGACCGTCAATGGCCTTGTTGTCGGTCTGCTAGCCATGTTGATTTATTTGTTTCTTCCTATTCTGAAATTCCGTGGAGGCAGGTATGGTGCCTCACTCGCAGCCGTGCTGGGAATCTCCCACGGGGCAGGGATGCACCACACACGCAGACCCTGACATGACGAAAGTGGTCACACCGTGTTGATTCTCACCTTTATCTGTGATTGTTTTCTGCATTTCATGTGATCTCAGGCCTTCCTCCTTCAGACAAATGTATTCTATCTTCTGGGGCCTCACTCACATGCCGCCCCTCTTGGGAAGCCCCCTTTGAGTTCTGAGTTCCCCTGCCCCTCCCCCTCTGCTTCTGCTCACCTCCTGTATCACTGTTGTTGCACGTACCGCATACACTGTCCCACCACTCGTCTCCCGTATCACTGTTGCTGCACGTACCGCATACACTGTCCCACCGCTCGTCTCCCGTATCACTGTTGCTGCACGTACCGCATACACTGTCCCACTGGTAGGCTGCTGTTCCCCAGTCAGATGCAGCTCTCCAAGGACAGGCACTGTGTTGTCCCCTGTCCCAGTCTCCCCTGCAGCATGATCAAATACAGGGTGGGCCACCAGTGGGCACTCAGGAAACACATGCCGGTACCCAGTTGCTGAATCTGGTGACTAGTCGCTGAGGCTTTCCCAGACCGAGCTAGGCGACAGCAGTGGCTGGTGAAAGCCGGCTGCCTCCCACAGTGGGAGGTGCTCAGGGCCTGGGGGCAGGCTTTGACTGGGGGACTGTCCTCATTCTTCCTGTATTCCTTAAGTCCACAGTTTTGTGTGTGAGCAAGATGGATGCTGACCTGTCTGGCTTTAACATCGATGCCCCCCGTTGGGACCAGCACACTTTCCTGGGGCGGGTGAAGCACTTCTTCAATATCACGGACCCGCGCACTGCCCTGGTGTCAGAGCGGGAGCTGGACTGGGCCAAGGGGATGGTGGAGAAGAGCAGGTGAGCAGTTAGAGGAGGTGGCTGAAGGCCCTGGGGCGATAGTGATGAGTGCCCTAGGGAGGAGGTGGAAACTGAAGGTGAGGACACAGGCAGAGATCTCAGGAAGGAGGGAGAAATTAGAGTAGCATGGCTTGGGTGGGGGGGATAGGAAGCTAACTCTGCCTATTGTCCTGGGGTGACAGGATGGGGGTTGTGCCCCCAGGCACCCACGTGGAGCAGCTGCTGTACGCCAAGAAGCTGTACGACTCAGCCTTCCACCCTGACACTGGGGAGAAGATGAACGTCATTGGGCGGATGTCCTTCCAGGTTCCGGGCGGCATGATCATCACAGGCTTCATGCTCCAGTTCTACCGGTAGGGCCCAGGAACCAGGCGTTGGGTGGCGCAGCTGCTTGGGTCTGCCGGACAGCGAGCAATATTATGATCATATTGATAGCCATCTTTACTGAAACTTGTCAGATGCTAGGCACTGTGCTACATTCTTTGCATGTGTTACCTCATTTAATGTTCCCAACAATCCTACAGACAGGTACTGTTATCTCCATTTTATAGATGAAGAACTGAGATTCTGGAGAGGTTATATAACCTGTCAAAGTTCATACAGTCAGGAAGTATCATTAGCTAAATTTTAACTCAGACAGGCCTCTCTAGAATGCTCAGTGAGTAAACTCTCCCATTTTCCTCTTTTTTTTTTTTTTTTTTTTTAAGATTTTATTTATTTATCTTTAGAAGGGAAGGGAAGGAGAGATGGAGAGAAACATCAATGTATGGTTGCCTCTCATGCGTCCCCTGCTGGGAACGTTGCTGGGAACTGTCCTGCAACCCAGGCATGTGCCCTGACTGGGAATCGAACCGCAATCCTTTGGTTCGCAGGCCCGCGCTCAATCCACTGAGCTACACCAGCCAGGGCTCCATTTTCCTCTTTAAAAAGTGCTTATATTAAAAAATGAATTTAATGTATTTCTATAATGTAATATCCCAGGAAAAAATAGGAAGACCCTTTCAGCTCAGTTGGGGAGAGAATAAAATTTGTAGCTGCTGGATATGTGACTCCTCTCCCTTCCTCTCTTCCTTCTATCCTTCTTTCTCCCCGCCAAGCATTCATTCACTTGGACCAGGCCTGGGGCCCCAGATATTGGGCATGTAAAGACTTTAGTCCCGCCCTGACTGGTGTGGCTCAGTTGTGTGTCATCCTGCAAACCAAAAGGTCGCCAGTTTGATTCCCAGTCAGGACACATGCCTGGGTTGTGGGCTCGATCCCAGGTCTGGGTGTGTGCAGAAGGCAACCAGTCGATATTTCTCTCCCTTTCTCCCTCCCTTCCCTAAACTCAAAAGGGAAAAAAAAAGACTTTAGTCCCTTTCCTCAAGTAGCTCCCAATCCTGTTGAAGAGACCAGGAAGTCAACAGTTACAGTCCAGCGTGCTAAGTGCTCGGCTGAGAAGACAGTATGGGGCTGCAGGAGCGCGGGGCGTGGACTGACTCTGTCTCCAGAAGAGCAGGGGAAGTGTCAGAAAGGTGCCCAGGAGGAAGCTATCTCTCAACAGGGCAGGATCTAGCCATTTATGGAACGGAGTGTGTGTGTGTGTGTGTGTGTGTGTGTGTGTGTGTGTTCGTGTTCCAGGCAAAGGGGTGAAGCTGTGCAAAAGCCCAGGTGCATAACACGTGGGAGCAGTTTGGGGAACAGCCGGTACCGTGGTTGGACCTGTGTGTACCAAGCCCTCACTTCCATTCTCCTCTCCTCTCCTTACTGGTAGAACGATGCCAGCGGTCATCTTCTGGCAGTGGGTGAACCAGTCCTTCAATGCTTTAGTCAACTACACCAACAGAAATGCAGCTTCCCCCACGTCACTCAGGTAGGGGACCTGAACCCCAGGCCGTCCACGTGGGTGGAAGAGGTGGCTGTCCTTTTGCCTCCAGGGCAGCACCCCTCCTCAAGGATTCTCAAGCTGTCAGACCTCCCTGGGTGGGCCTTGCACTGGACCAAGTCTCCCTCTTCAGGGTCTGGAAGTGTTTTCTTATGCTGACTACGAGTATCTTCTTCCTAGACCAATTCAAAATGTGTTCATCCTAAAGATGTTTCCTCTACATTCATTCTACAAATAGTCCTGGAGTGGGAATTTTGGGCCAGGAATAGTTCTAGGTGCTGGGGATACATTTGAGTAAGATGTGTGTGGTCCCTCTGCTCGTGGAATTTAAGGTCTTCTAAGAAAAAAGCACATAATTTCAGATTGTGATTGCTGCCATTAAGGAGAGACACAGATGACAAGAGAGAGCAGCAGAGAGCGGTATCTGTGCAGACAGGAGGCTCCGGGAAGTCCTTCCTGGAGAGCTGACATTTCAGCTGAGTCTGAAGGATAAGGATGTGGCTATGAAAGAGCCCAGGGAAGAACACCCTGGATAGGGAGCAGCAGCCTACAGAGGTTCCGAAGCAGGAAAAAAGCTTGGCATGCACGTTTAAGTACAGAAGGGAGGCCCAGAGGGCAGAGCTTCGCGAGGTAGGGGACGGTCACAAGATGATACCAGGGACAGATCACAGGAGCTTCTCAGGTAGGAAACCTCATTTCCAGACTTTCTCATTCAGGCCATGCCATTACCCTCAGCAAGAGTGGCTCCCCACTCCCAAGCATCTCTCTCCTCCACTAGGCAGATGGCCCTTTCCTACATCACAGCCACATCCACAGCAGTGGCTACTGCTGTGGGCATGAACATGTTGACAAAGGTACTGTCTGGGGCTGCTGTGGGCATGGTGGCCACTAGGGGGCAGCAAAGTCCATGCGAGCACTAGGCATTCTCCTAGTCTGGGAAAATTGGGTTATAACGGGAGCCCAGCCAAGTGGTGGGAAGTACAGCAGGGCTGTCCCCAGGTTGGTTTTTCTGGAACCTTTGAGGGCGTTTGGGTTCCCAGATGAATGTCTGGATGTGTGGCAGCAGCGAGGTCTGATTCTTGTTTTATAGTCCTTAAGTACCTCCACTCCCATCTTGCAGTGAGCCTGAGCAACTCCCCTTTCCCCCAACAGAAAGCTCCACCCCTGGTGGGCCGCTGGGTGCCCTTCGCTGCTGTGGCTGCTGCTAACTGTGTCAACATCCCAATGATGCGACAGCAGTGAGTACAGGGATCCTTTTTCCTCCCTACAAGCCACGAGGTCAGCAGGGACACCAAGGCAAGAAACCAAGGCAGTGGGTGGCTTCTTGGGGCTGGGGTGGGGTGGAGGGCAGCCGGGTTGTGCTTCTGAAGGGTCCCTGAGGATTGACTGCTCCAATAATAATGGCCACGGGGGTGACAGGTAACTTAGGTTTCATCTGAGTGTGTGGCAGTCATTTTTTGGCTGGTGTGGGATGTGGGGATAGGGTAACCCTGTGGAGTTTTATACTTGATCATGTCCTTTCAACTGCAACTGTATTTAAATTGTGACCTTTGCTACTTCCAAAGCCCTGGGGATAGCCTTCAGAATGAAACGTAGCAGAGCGAGGTGTGTCCAAAGATAGAACAGAGCCCAGAAGCTTTGAAGGAAGCCAGAGGAGTACGCAGATGTTTTCCAGGCACCCAGTTCTAAGCTCCGCCGCAGGGAAGGCGAAAGAAGAAACCCGTTGTGTCTCACAGTTTTTATTTCTTGACTAGAGCAGGCATAGATGTTCCTCTGTTACAAAAGTGAGTGAATGATGTAATACGTGTAAAGCCCTCAAAATAGCACCTAGAACATAACAAATGTAAAGTGTTAGTTTTTATTGCTGCTCTCATCATCGCCTTCGTCATCACCACCAGTTCCTACAAGCAGCATTTCTCGGAACTGCCGGTAAATGGAAACTTACCACACTCACCCTTGCTGAAGGAGCAGAGCCCCCCACCCAGAACAGTGGTGCATACACATTGTTCCTATTCTCTCTCCCTCCCTATCCAGCTGCTCCTCCCCATCCAATGAGTAAGCCCCAGCCCCGTACCAGGTTTTGGGTTGAGCGCTCTCAAGAACTGGCCTGAGAATTATAGCCAGGGTAGCCACCGCTTCTGGTGCGGTCACTCTGTGTCCAGCACTGGACTAAGCAGTTTGCAGGCATTATCCTGTTTTCTCCTCACCCAAGTCCTGTGAAGTGGCTGTCACAATTGTCCCTATTCTGCTGCTGCGGATAGCTGAGTCTTTAGAAGGACTATGGAAGTTGCTCATGATCAGACTTTTCCTCTACTGTTTCAGGATTCAGCCTAGGCAGTCTGGGCTCTGGACGAGCTCTCTCAGCCACAGCCCTAGATCACTTCAGAAATACCACTCACCAGAGCGCGGGAGGAGGGTCACAGGGCCAGGCTGCACCAGGCGGCTTCCTAGAGCTTGAGTGCCCTGGGCATGGTCCCCCAGTGCACCACGTTGCTGGCCAGCTTCCAGCACCCCTTTCCCAAGTCTAGCAACTCCTGTCTGTGTTTAGGGAACTCATCCAGGGCATCTGCGTGAAGGACAGGAATCACAATGAGATTGGTCATTCCCGGGTGAGCAGAGGCCTCCCTTTGGGTGGGAGGAGGGAACTTCCTTTCTTACCCTGTCCTGTCCTTAGTGGTCAGAGCAGGCCTGGGCTCCATTACAGAATCTCCCGGACTCCACTCTCACTCCCCTCAATTTTCCCTGCGTGTCTCTGTTGAGGACATTCCTCATGTCCTTTCTCCATCACTTCTGGTCCTGAAGCCATAAAAGTCCGGCTGGGTGGGTAAGGATCGGGTGAAGTCACTCAGCCCCTGGCAGGTCCATCCCTTCCCTATACCAGCTCAGATTAGGCTATGACCCTGACCCTGACCCAGCCCTGGATACTGGTTAAGGTCATTCCTGACAACTTACTCTTTTCTGCCCTCAGAGAGCTGCGGCCATAGGCATCACCCAAGTGGTTATTTCTCGGATCACCATGGCGGCCCCTGGCATGAGTAAGATGGGGAAGCCTTCCCCTCCTGGGGCCCCTGGAACACATGATGGAGGCCACAGCCACACTCAGCTTTTGGGTGGGAGGTGGGACCCCAGCCCCTACAGCCGTGCTTCTCGTCCTGGTTTGCTTGAGTGCTGAAAGCCACGGGAGAACCACACTGTGATTCCCGGAACATCCATTAATCCGACATCGTACGTTCTTTTCATTCAACATATATTCCTTAAGTACCTTCAACGTGCCGGACGCATTGCGGGGTGCTGGGGAGACAGTGGTAGAGAAAGTCAGTCCCCTGCCCTGGCTGTGCTTCCAGCAGGGGCATGTTCAGAGTAGGGTAACAGTCTGCTTCCATGAGCCTTCGAAGGTGGTGGTCAGTTTTGAGAGGGACACTTTGGGCCTGGGGTACCTGTCCTGCTATTGCAGATGTGCTTTAGGAAGCTCTTCGGCTGGGTCTCGGAGTGAGTCCGAGTGGCTGTACCTGCAGGCTTCATTCTTCTCCCGAATGAAAAGTCTTTTCTGGCACTGCTGGGGAAGAGGGGGGAGCCCTCAGCCCCGATCTGACTGTGGAAAGGGGTGTTAGGGAGAGTCCTGCAGGTCTCCCCAGCTTCTCCCTGGTTTCTTTCAGTCTTACTGCCAGTCATCATGGAAAGGCTGGAGAAACTGCGTTTCATGCAGGTGAGTGGGGGTCCCTTTTGCCTCTTCTGTGCCCCCAGTTCCCCAGCCATACCTGTTTCGGGGAGCTCCTGATCCTCTCATCCTTCCCTCTAGCTACCAGCCTTCCTCTCACTGAAGCAGGGCCTGTACCCACCCCCACTAGCTGCCCGCTTTAGGCACCGGAGCCGGCTGCTTGGCTCTGTCTGCAGAGAGCAAGCAGAGCCCCTGCCCTTCTCCTCCAGGGCTGGCAGCTTCAGGCCTGTGGGTTTCTAGCTGGCTGACTGGTGGTGGGCGGGGCAGGCGTGGGGTTCATCTTAAGGTAGGTAAGTCCCACGTGGGTCTTTCTTTTGTTTCTTTGTTTTTGTTTTTGTGCAGAAAGTCAAGGTCCTGCATACGCCATTGCAGGTTATGCTGTGTGGGTGCTTGTGAGTAACGAACATGTTTTCTTGGTCTGGGTTCTGCGGTGGCTGGGGCACCTGAGGTCTGTCTTCTTGTGTCATCGGGTTGAAGAACATGTGCTCCTTTACCTGGCTTCCAAGGTGCCCGAGCTCAGAACACCTGTGGTCTGTCTAGAGCACTCTCGCCTCACCTTTTTTGGAGGGAGCCAGGCCAGCCAGGCTCCATGCTCACATCTGCACGGAAAGCGGAGTGCTCGGGCACCCTCCTGTCCCAGGGTCTTCCCTCGGACCTTCATTCGGGAGAGGGGACTCCAGAAAACCCTAAGGAAAAGGAAACGATAACTATGTGAAATGATAGAGGTGTTAGCTGACCCTAAAGAAACCACGTTGCAATATATACATGTATCAAATCAACACAGTGTGCATCTTACACTTGTCCATTGTTGTAGGTCAATTATGTCTCAAAGATAAATAAATAACTAAAATAAACAAAGATACAAAAATGATGAGATGGGGCTATCAGGTGTCCCAGCCACGTGTCATGGCAGCATTCTTAGGTGCCTGCCCTTGACTGGACACGTCCCACCACTGCTCAGGCTTTACAGGCTGCAGAGCCAATGGCAGCAAGAGCAACTAACATTCACTGAACGCGCCCGCGGTGGCCATGCTTCGCATCTGTAATTGCACTCGGACTTGTCTGCAGAGAGTGAGCGGAGCCCCTTCTCTCCTTCAGGGTCATGCAGGAATATGTATGGTGTATCTGTATGCATGTATACATATATCCACATGTACACATACACACAAATAAAATCACAAAAAAGGAACCCAAGCCTTGGAGAGATGAAGGAAGACACTAGCCCAAGGGTATATGGCTCATAATCGCTGGAGCTGCGATGGCTCCTTGGCAGACGCGCTATACTTCTGCTAATTGAGTGACCGCCCAGCGGGCAGTTCCTTACACAGGCTGGGTGCTGCGCACAGGTCATCTCACTGAGTCCTCACAGGAACTCTGCGAGGCCGGCACTCTCATTCTTTCTCTGCTGGCTCAGAGGGAGCCATGTGCCCCCCAGCTCGCGCAACTTTTAAGTGTCCGAGCTGTGATAGGAACCCAGGTCTGTTAGACTCCCACATCCCGTGAGATGTGGTTCTGGACCTGCATCAGCTGAAAACTTTTAGAAATCAGGACTGTCAAGCCCTTCCCCAGACCCGCTGAACCAGCATCGCATTTTGGCTAGTCCCTGGAGCTATATTTGTGTGCACGTTGAAGCTTGAGAAACCCCGCCCGTTACTGTTCTCTGACCAACCAGAGGTTCAGTGACTAGAGGAGTCGAGCCCTGGCTGGTGTAGCTCAGTGGATTGAGCGCGGGCCTGCGAACCGAAGGATCGCGGTTCGATTCCCAGTCAGGGCACATGCCTGGGTTGCCAGGCCAGTTCCCGGCAGGGGACATACAAGAGGCAACCGCACATTGATGTTTCTCTCCCTCTCTCCTTCCCTTCCCCTCTAAAGATAAAAAAAAAAAAAAAAATAGAGGAGTCGAGCCTTCGGGTTTGCACCCCTCACTGCTTTCCCCACCATCAGCGGGTCCATGTGGCCTCTGGGGCTGCTGCTGGCCTGTCCAGGTGACTTCATTGCTTGAACAACAGGGATCCCTAGGGGTAAGGAGGCGGGTGGAGGTGGGTTGACTTTATTCCGAGCTAGAATGAGTATCCTGGCATCGAGAGGCCAGGAGAAGGGTTGGAAGGAATGGCTTTGTGGGGCCAGCTGGGAAGGCAGGCCAGGCAGATGGGCATCTCCCCAGTCCTTTAGGGGACACAGGAAGGGCCTGTGTGAGGGGCTGTGGGGAAACGCCCCCTAATGCTTTGGTTTCTCCTTTTTTCCAGCCTCATCTTCATGGTGCCCGTGGCCTGTGGGCTCTTCCCACAGAAATGGTATCATTCTTTACTTTGTCTTACCAAATGTCCCGTCCCTGCTCTCCCTGACCTGCTTGCTGTCCTGAAGGAGAGAGGGAGGGGAGGAAGGGCAGCGTTTGTCCCAGGAAAAGTACCTGTCAGCCTAAACTCTGGGCCTCTTAACCCCGTGTGCATGGTAAACCAGGACACACCTCCAAGGGGAGGAATTCCTCCCTCCCAGAGGGCCAAGGCCTGCCTTGGAGAGAGAAGGCTGGGGAACAACAAGAGCCTGTGTCCCGCTGGTTGGGTTATTGCAGAAATCTCCCGTGGCTGGAGCTGATCTGAAACTGAACACGGGGACAGGTACTTCTTCTGGCTCACGTTTGCCAGGGGGTGGACAACTTGAACCTCTTCATTTCCCTTGCATGTCATGGAAGGGGAGCATCAGACAGGTGGGAGGAAGAATTAACTCTAGGAGTCCAGCTGTAGCTTGAACATATACAGAGAAGATGCCAGTCTCCCCTTCCTTACTCTTAGCTCAGTAGTCAGCTGTTAGGCATCTCCTGTGTTCTGAGCACTGTGCTTGTAATCTTGTGGAGAAGATGGAAGTTGAGAACCTGGGAGAAGGAAGTCAGGCCTGAGTAGAGGTAAAAGCAACGTATTGTGTACAGAGGCTGTTTCTAATTCTGATGGAAAAATCGGGAAGGGCTTCTTAGAGGTGGCATTTGAGTTGGACTTGAAGGGTCATTGACAGCTGTCCGGTGGCATACTCATGACCCCTTCTCTCTTCTCAGTGAATTGCCAGCTTCCTACCTGGAACCCGAGCTCCGAGAGGCCATCAAGGCCAACTATGGAGAACTCGTGCCTTCTGTCTACTTCAATAAGGGCCTCTAAATGCCCTGCCCCAGCAAGGACCACTCTCCACCCATATTCACCAGCTCCTCCTTAGCCACCAGGGCCCTCATTCCTCTTTGCCAAGAGGGCCTGAGGCCAGGGTGGGTTTGGGGGGTGGGAGTGCCAGGATACCTCATGCTTCTTTCTACTCAGACACATGGTTTATTGGGCTTCAGGGACTAAAAGTGAACAAGACCAAATCTTCTACCTGCTCCCCCTTAACTCCCACCCCCTGGAGACCAGGAACTGAGTCCCTCTCTGGGAGAAGTTGCTGGGACCTGAGGGAGACACTCAACAAACTGAATGGAAACATTAGGAAAACTTCGGGATTCTGGTCCCAGCCAGGACTGGGGCGGAGCCTCTGGGACAAAGAGAAGCTCCCATTCTTTTTCCCTCTTCCACATCACCTTCTCTCAAGCTACAGACCTTCTACCCGTGTGGCTCCAGCTACACAGGAAGTTGGGGGCTGGTCTGTGTCACCTTGGGGCGCAGCTCCACTCTTCCCCACTCTCCTCATTGCCCCAGTCAGAAAGGTCTCTGGGAGCGCTGCTAACCTTGAGCTTATCAGACACCCGGGAGTTCTCAGTGCTAAAAAAGGTCATCGTGTCAGGCAGCGGAGTTCCATGGTGCTTCGAGCCCTGTCTATTGGCACCGACTTTGTTCTCCTGCTCTAAAATTGTGTCTGATTTTACTTCTGTGTTTAAAAGATAATCCCACTAACTGTTAGTAAAAAGGATGTATGTAAGCATTAACCACACATTGTAATGGGTATAATTTCCTGGCTGCCTCCCTTCCTCGGCCCATGAGGTTAAACACCAGAGAAAGACTGGTGTGTACTGACCAGCAATGGGAAGTTTTATTTGGATGCCTGTAAGAGAAAATCAGCCAAGACCAAAGAGCCTTAAAGGACGCAGCGAAGCCCAGCCACTTGCCCTTCCCAACTTGGCTGCTGGAGGTGATTTCTCAAGCTCCCTGGGGGACAGTTGTGGCATTCCTGGGGTCGATGTCTGTATGAATTATGTCTAGTAAGTAGACTTTGCTGACTATTCAAAGGATACCACTGTGAATCAAATAAATTTCTTGAAAAAGTACAATAAACTGTTTGCAGACTGAGTTAATAATGCCTGGACAGAAAGGCAGATCTGGACTGACAGGTCTTGGCAGGGAGGAGGGCATCAGCTTTAAGGGGAACCTACAAGGCCAAGGCCAAGGCCCTTGCTCATTTCCCTCATTCCAGGGGGAAATCTACCTGCCTTTGCTGGAAGCCCCAGGGGTCTCCCAGGACTCGCGCTGTGTTTCCCCAGAGCAGGAGTTGGCAAACTGTAGCTCAAGGGCCCACATCTGCCTGCTACCTGTTTTTATTTGCCTGGGAATTAAGAATGATTTTTATATTTTTTTAAATCTTCACCTGAGGATATGTTTTTTTATTGCTTTTAGAGAGAGAGGAAAGTAGGGAGAGAGAGAAACATCAATTGGTTGCCTCCTGTGGGGACCCTGGCTGGGGACTGAACCCTTAAACTAGGTATGTGACCCTACTGGGGATCGAACCTGCAACCTTTTGGTTGCATACCTATATAGGATGACACTCCAACCAACTGAACCACATGTCCAGGGCAAGAATAGCTTTTACATTTTTAAAGGGTTGTAAAAAGGAAAAAAAAAACAAACAACAATATGTGACTGAGACCCAATTTATGAGTATGTAGCATGCAAAACCTAAAATAATTTACTCTCTGGCCATTTATGTGAAAATTTCCCCCTACTCTGGAGTAATAACTAAAAAAACATGCATTGTGATCACCTGGAGAGCTTGTTAAAACACATCATCGTACAGTCCCCTTCCTAAGAATTCTAGTTATGTAGGCCTGGGGCAGAGCCTGAGAATGTGCATTTCTGGTAATTTTCTAATGATAATGATTCTATATACTACACTTTTTTCTTTTAATTAAATTTATTGGGGTGACGTTGGTTAATAGGATAATGCAGGTTTAAAGTGTACACTTCTATGGTACGAAATCTCTATATTGTACTGTGCCCACCGCTTAAAGTCACACCATCTTCCATCACCATATATTAGGCCCCCCTACTCCAACCCTCTCTGGCAACCACCACATTGCTCTCTGAGTCCATGAAGTTTTAATTTTATATCCCACATATAAGTGAATCATATGGTTCTTAACTTTTTCTGATTTATTTTGCTTAGCATGATATTCTCAAGACCCATCTATGTTGACCAAAAGGGCAATATTTTGTCTTATGGCTGAATAGTATTTCATTGTATATATGTACCACATCTCCTTTATCCAGTCATCCCTTGAAGGACACTTTGGTCATTTCTCTACACACCACACTTGAAAGACAACTGCTTTAATGAAAAAAGGCCTCCTCCCTGTGGTCAAAGTACTGGCTGCAGTTTAATCCCCCCACCCCCCATTTTTAAAAATTAAGAGATAATTCATGTGCGGTAAATCTATCCTGTTAAAGTGCACAATTTAATGGTCTGTAGTATATTTGATGAAGCTGTGCAACCATCACCACTAATCCCAGGACATTTCCATCACCCCCAAAAGAAACTGTGCATTAGCAGTTACTCTCCTTTCCCCCAGCCCCAGCCCCTCACAATCCCCAATCTACTTTCTGTCTGTAGTTTTGCTTATTCTGGACATTTCATGTAAATAGAACCACATAATATGTGGCCTTCTGTATCCGGCATCCTTCACTTAGCATAATGTTTTCAAAGTTCGTCCACATTATAAAATGTGCAATTTGATTTTAGCTGATGTCTGAACAGAAGGTCTGTGTCTGTGAGCTAGTTTTCTTAGAATAGGAGACTTGGCTTCAGCTTTGCCCATTTCCAAAGGCAAATAGGAAAAAAATCTTACCGGAGCTCAGAAGTAGTTTCACACTGATGTTCTTTCAAAAATCAACAACTTTTCTCTTTCGTTCTCAGTTCCTTAAGTCTCCTGGCATTCCTCCTCTCTTCACAGACAATTACTTTTTGGAAAAAATCTGGAGTATATAGTGGCTGCAGTTCAAAGGCACTTTTAAAATTGTTCACTCAAACTGCATCGTAACTGCATTTTGTAAGGCCTCTGCTTTCTTTCAGTTGGCTCCTGGGGATGTGGAAATAAATTTGGTTAGAGTCAGTAAAATATCTTGGTGTGGGAAGTGCTAATCCAGGCTGTGCAAGGTTTAGTGTTTGTCCTGTCCAGTAGCCCAGTTTTCAGGATTTCTTAAAAAATGAATAAGACTTGGTGTGCCATACAAAAAGCTGCAAATTTAGTAGAAGGGGTCAGCCAGGCAGATACAGATTAGATACACTGTGGGGGAAGCTGTACAAGAATCTCTAGAAAAAGAAACGAGGGGGTGGGAACTAGGAGTTTGTAAACAGGGAATTGTATGTTTAAGTGTAAATAAAGTTAAGTGTATTGTACTATACAGCACAGCACATTGAAGATCTCTGAAGTGTTCATTTCAGTGTGAGCAGAATGTGGGTGACAGGTGAGACAAAGAGAAGTATGCAGGAACCAGGACATAGAGAGGACGGTATGGAGAGGTTTGGGCTATATATCCCATAGGGAGCTGAAGCATTTTAAGACGCAAAGCCATGAAACAGTAAATGGCGCATGTGCGTGGCAGGGCATCCCTGCCGTGGCGTGTGAAAGGAGACCATTTGTATCTAGCCAGAAGATGAGAACACGGATCGAAGCGATTAGGGTGGATTTCAGAGCTATTTTTGAGGTAGAGTCAATAGAATTTTGTCCCTTGAAATTGGGGTAACAAAGCACTGTGCCTCAGGTAAAGGTACTATTTCATAGAGAATTCAAGTTGACCTAAGCTACTGTTTGGGCAGTTTGAGACCAGGAGAGGGAGCTGTGCTTCAAAACAAAAGGTATCAAAAGATTTTTAGATTGCAATAGTTTTGTTCGTTAGGAGCGCCCAGTTACCTTCTAAAAAAACAAACAAACAAACAAACAAAACCCCCCCCAAATATTTGCCAGCACCATGTAGAATCACCATGCTCTTTCTCTTTCTTTGCTAAACCATGGGAATCTATCACTTCCGCCACACCCAAGATGGCTATATCCGAGTTCGAGTTTTCAATACTACACTCTAGGTGGCCCCGCCCCCTGGTAGGATTTACTTGGCTACATTTCTCATCTACAGCTTTGCAGCACTCAAGATGGCCCAGCTTCCTCCTACTTTTCATTGGCTGGATCCTCTGGTTTTCCGTCTTTGTGGGGTGGAACTTCGATTTGATTGACAGCTATTTCGATCAATGGACGAAGTGTAGAGGCTAGTGAAGCGCTGGAACTGGAGGACCTCCCCAATGTATGGGAGGGTGTTTTGTCTGGGGTGGAGCAGAGCCGGAAGCGGGAGGGGGGAGAGTGAAACAGGAAAAGAAGGGAAGAAGGAAGAAGAGGAAAGAGGAGGAGAGGGAGGAGGAAGAGGGTGGCGGCGGCGCCGTGGCGGAGGAGCAGGAGCAGGAGGGGGATGGAGAGGAGAAGGCTCCTGGGTGGCATGGCGCTCCTGCTCCTCCAGGCGCTGCCCAGCCCCCTGTCAGCCAGGGCTGAGCCCCCGCAGGTAAGGGGGAGGGGCGTCCGGGCCAGGCTGGGCGCCTGGGGGTCGTCGAGGCCTGGCTGGAAGGGGCTGGAGACGGCCTCGCTGATAGCTGGAGGAGGCTGAAGGAGTGTTGTTGCCAAGAGTTGAGGGGTCGCGAAGGGACACCCATGCGTGGAGTGGACAGAATCTAAGGGGGCGCCGGTGTTCAGCGGAGGGACACCTGTTTCGGGGTCAGGAAGGCGGCAGAGGATTGGTGCCAAGCGAGTGCGGGGCCTTTGAGACAGTAGTTAGTTCAGGTGGGCTGGGGTGACTGTGACTGGATAGCGGTGCCAAGCTGGAGCAGGTGGGGTGCATTCGCGTAACCCCTGTGGAGGAAGTCTGCTAGGCAGCGATGCCGCGTGTAGGTCTGTGCCGGTCGGGGTACCTGGCTACTGAGCTAGCCTGAGGGAGGAGGGCCTGCGAGGATATTTATTTCAAGCCGGACTAGAGCAAGTTCTGGGGCCACCATTTTTAATGGTGGTGGAGTTAAGCGGTGGGAGGCAGGGCTCTTGGGGCGCAGGTGGGATGAATTAGCCCGGGACCCTTCAGGAGGAGGGCACGCTTGAGTTCTCAGAAGCTCTCACTGTTAGGCTGGCTGGTCTGGGAGAGCCATTCCCGATGCTGGTCTGGGCCAGCCTACGGCTATTGAGCAAACGGTGGTGCTGCAAATGGAGCACCCCAGGTTTTCTTGCTGGGCGGCTTGCTTTTTATCCAGGCAGAGAAGCTGGCTTGTGTTGATCCCAGCTCAGGCGGGCATTTCGAAACCTTAATGGGAGTGTTACTCTTGGTGCCAAGTTGGGTGGGGTGCACCAGGGATGATCCCTCCTTCCCTCCTCGCCTTTGGCAGGGCTTTACCATTCTATTTTATTCACTTTCTGTTCCATTCCCTGTCTTTTCAAAGTCTATACAGCTTAGCCCTTGAACTTTGATTGCGATCAAGAGTAGAAGCAGAGTCCCAGCAAAAACACTCATCTTTTCCCTAGGAGTTCATGGGCTACCTATTCACATAGGTATGCATCCTTGTTTTGCCCATTGTTATCCTTTATTTTAAATTTTTAAATGAAATGAAATTCACATAACAAACTGTTTCAAGCCATTTAACCATTATAAAGTGAAAAAATTCAGTGGTATTTAGTATATTCACAACGTTGTGCAACCACCAACTCCTATCTAGTTTCAAAACATTTTTATCACCCGGATAGGAACCCCCCACCCACTAAGCAGTTCAGCTCTCTTCCCCCTGCCCCCAGTCCCTGGCAACCTCCAATCTGCTTTCTGTCTCTATGGATTTACCTATTCAGAATATTTCACATTAACGGAATCCTACAGTGTGGCCTTCAGTGTCTGGCTCCTGTCCTTTTAGAATAATGTTTTTGAGGTTCATTTATGTTGTAGCATGTACCAGTGCTTTATTCTTTTTTAGGGCTGAATAACTCTCCATTGTATAGCCGTACCACAATTTGTTTATTCATTTATCTCTTGGAGTGTCCTCCCCCCCCCCGAATATATTTATGTATGTTGGAAATAACATGTGAAAGGAATTAGAGCTCATTTTCTGGGCCAGTATATTCCCTTTTCTAGGCCAGTATATTCCCTTTTCTAGGTCTGAACACTTCCATTTTAGGTGTTGGTGTTCTTTATTTTCCCAGTTAAAACTGAAGTAGGAGAGAAAAATAATTTTTTTTTTGTCTATTAGAAAAGTTATAACCCTTTGGACTGGTAAAATTAAGTACAAATGCTGATAGAGCAAAACATAGAACAAACTGTTGCTTTTTCCTTTGCACCTGTTTTTGTATCTCTAAGGCCATTCCCAATGACCAGTTGATAACATTGTTAGGGGGTTGATTTAGGAATCTTAGGGCCTTTGGAGGTGGGTGCCCAAGGCCTGTGGACTGCTTCCCCCGATGGAGAGCAGTGGTTGTCCTGGCCAATGGTGGGGAAACAGCCATTCCTTTTTTTGTGTTTTAAATCCTTGCCCATTTCTTTATCGGGAGGAAGGATGGCAAGCGTGGAGGTTCCTTCCCATGTTATGTAAGCTGGGAGGTGGTGAGAAGATACGGGAGGGGATCTTCAATGTCATGCCCTAATTGCAGCTTGTTGAGCACAGGTCATTCTCTTATCATTTCTCTGGCACTTCCAATACTTATTTTGGGGACAGGGTGGCTTTTGTACTTTGTTCCATTTGGATGGATGCTCGCACTGACCAGCAGCTATTGTGTGGTTCCAGTTCCTGCAGAGAAGGGAAGGTTTTTCTGACCAGTAATCTCCCTCTTCCTGACCCGCCCCCGCCCTGCGCGCACACACTCCCAGCCCTACCTAATACCCCTGTCTCTTTCTGTGGAGAACACTATTACATATATCTGTAGTGAAATTTGTGTTTTGAATTTTAACCTTTGGAATGGAAGCTATTATATAATTATTAACTCTGAATCCGCTACAATTTAGCCCATTTGGTTTGGGGTTTGATTTTTTGACTTGTAGAAACCAGTAAAGAAAAAATTCAGAGACCATTTTGTCATAAGACCTGCTTCAGGTACTCACTGTTCTTATTTCAACAACTGGCTTCCAGCTAACTCTGGACTGAGGAGGACTCTCTGTACTCAGTCCGTGTTGAAATGGTGTGGGTGCCTCACTGCATTTCCCCCCTTAAAGTGGCTCTGTCAAGTACAGCCTTTTTTTTCCCAAATGCATTTAATATCAGAAATACATATTAGGTGGTTTGCTTTCCATCTTACTAGCTCTGCCCTTGAACAGCCATTTCTTGCCATCCTGGCTCAGGGAAGTTCATTAGCTTAGCTCACTTCTGTGTGAGGAACTTAGACTTGACTCTCCTCTAGGTCACTGCAACTCAGATGTGAGCCCTTGTATCTGTAAAGAACAAAAAATCAGGAAGATCTCCAAATAGTAGGCCTTGGTATTTGTCTCTTCCAGTTAAAGTGTAATTGTGATACATAGAGTTGTTTTCTTTTTTCTATTTTTGGTTAAACTTTACCAGAAAAATCTGACTATTTAAAATAAAGATTTAGTTAAAAAAAAAAAGTCCTTTTCCATAAAGCGAGTCAGCACAAATCTCTAGCGATGCAATCATTGCTCTTCTGCTGTGCGTGGGATGGGGCGGGGGTCTAGTTCTTCCTGTTTTTCCCCACCTCTCAATAGTATACCCTTGGCCCCCCGCCCCTTCCTTTGGTCACTTCCATTGCCCCAGCTTTTAGTCCAGAAGCCCTTCTTTCTTCAAAATGGCATTTCAGTGCAATCACCAATACACCTCCTTGTAGAATAGTGGGATAGTCAAATTTGCTTTCCCTCATTTTCTTAGTCTGTTTTTACACACCAAAGTGCCCCGTTATTGAAAATCAGCACCTTGAGTTTCCGCAAATCCTTTCAGTAGAGTTCAGCAAACACCTGCTGAAATGTCCCCTCTTTGAAGCAGGCTGTTATTATAGCTAGACATTGGGAATCCCTGTCCTCAAGGAGCTGGTAGTCTTGTTTGGAAGACAGGTAACACACGCAGTGATTTGTAACCGGAGGGATCAGCGCTGTGGTAGAAGTGTGGACAACCGGTTCTGCTAGAGCCAGGGGTGGGAGGATTTAGGGAAAATTTCATGAAGGCAGAGACATTTGGATGGGCCCTGAAGGACAAGTATGGCGTCTGTGGACCAGGAAGGGGGAAGCCCATTCCAGTATGCACGTGGTGAGACCTGGAAGGTGGGCTGTGGTTGGATGGTCAAGGAGGCCTTCTACCCACTCAGTGGGGCAGTGCTGTCCCGTAGAACTCGCTGTGATGTTAAAGTGAGTGACCTGTGTCTGCGCCGTTCGTTCTGGTGGCCACTTAGCCATGTGTGGCAGATGTGGCTAGGATAACTGAGGCACTGAATTTTTAATGACATTTCGTTTTTTATGTCAACTTTCTCAAGATATAATTAACATGTCAAAAGATTCACCCTTTTAAAGTGTACATAAATGTCTTTTTAGTAAGTCACAGAGCTGTTGCCCATCACCACTATCTAATTTTAAGATATTTTCATTCATCCCATAAAGATACCCCATAGCCATTAGCAGTCCCTCCTCATTCCCCCCCACCTCCCCCAGCCCCCGACCTCTAACCTACATTCTGTCTCTGTGGATTTGCCGGTTTTGGACATTCCATATAAGTGGAATCGTACACTTCTGTGGTCCCTTGTGACTGGCTTCTTGCACTTAGCATAATGTTTCTGAGATTAATCCATGTCAATAGATCAGTATACCATTGCATGCATCAGTATTGTGTCCCTTTTTATGGCTGATCTCCATGCAGTTGTAGGAATGTACCACGTTTTATGCGCCCATTCCTCAGCTGATGGTCATTTGGGCTGCTTCCACTTCTCGGTTATTATGAATGGTGCTGCTGTGCGCGCGCGTGCAGGTGCTTTGTGTGGGCATCCGTTTTCCTTTCTCCTGGATGGGGGCCTGACAGTGGGGTTGCGAGGGCGTGTGGTGACCCCATGTGTAACCTTTTGAGGAACTGCCAGGCTGTTCTTCACAGTGGTATGATCAATTTAATTTTATTTATTTATTTTTTTAATTTATTATTTATTTATCCTTTAGAGGGGAAGGGTAGGAGAGAAAGAGACGGAGAGAAATATCAATGTACGGTTGCCTCTCGTGTGTCCCCCACTGGGAACTGGCCTGCAACCCAGGCATGTGCCCTGACTGGGAATCGAACCGCGATCCTCTGGTTCGCAGGCCCGCGCTCAATCCACTGAGCTACACCAGCCAGGGCTGATCAATTTAATTTTAATTAATTTAAATGAGAAAGCTACGTGTGCCTAGTGACTGCACATGAGACGATGCAGATCTCACAGCCTTCCGGAGGGCTGGGGCGAGGGGGTATGGTCGAATCGAGTGGTGAGCTCTTGAGTTCAGGGGACAGGCCACCTGAATTCCAAACTTGACTCTTCTGCTTACTGTCCTTGAGCAAGTTATTTTAACATCCTGAATCTTGATCACTGTCCGATGTGTTGGCTTCTGTTACCACTCAGCCCTGCTTTGTCAGCCAGCATCAGACATTTCGAAAACATTTCGTTGGCCTGTGGTTTAGCAAGCAGGTGAGCCCTCCCTAAGTAACCCGGTCTTGAACTTTCTTTTTCCTTGCTTTGGTCTGCCCTTGTGGTTTTACTGAAGAACATGTTTGTTTTTGCCCCAGCGAAGGCGATGGCCAGTTACTTTCTTTTTTCAATCACCTTGGTTCCATAACCAATCCGAATTGTGGCACGTACTTAGAACTTTTTCCTTTCCCCACTTTAAGTCTCGGCTCTACTCTCATTTTCGACTTCATGGGCAGGTGTTGATTCCTTCCCACGCATGCTCAGTCTGTCGCCGTGAGGGCCGCTGACTCTCCTGGACGTCAGGAAGACTGTGTCCAGAGGAGAACCCTCCCTTCAGGCCCCAGGATGGAGCTTGGTGTGGGTGCCGGGCACTAGCTAGCAACTCTTCATGGCTCTCTGTGGCTACCTTAGATGGCTTTGGATTAAAAATTCCAGCCACCTTCTGAATTCCTGTCCATCTATATGGCCTAGAGGGCCTCTTTCCTTCCTGCCTTAAATTGTTAGGACTGACTGACGCTTGAGGGGCCATCAGGTGCATGTTGTGGGTTTAGTCCTTACCCTGTGATCCCGGTCCTGGGCACTAACTACCAGGGCCACTGATCACACAATAACTTCAGAGACAGTAAGAGCAGCTACTGAGTGACAGGGAGCCGTCACAGTGGGTCGTGGTGCCCAGTCTGCCTGCTCAGTGGCACACAACAGACTGTCTGTGGGCACCTCCCTTTTGAAAATCCTCTGTATTTCCACTAGGTGGAGCAAAGTCTGGCCGAAAAACTGCATGCAGTGTGGAAACCACAAACAGACAAATACAAATAAATCCAGAACATTGCAATCCGGGAAGTAAGGAGAGGGGAAGCATATCTCATCCTATTGAATTCTACTGCTTGTTGCTACATTTCTGGGCTTTCCCAGTGTGGGAATTAAAGCAGGTCATTCTCCCAGACTTGTGGATCGCCAGTCTTGCGGGGCCCGGGCTTCTAGGATACTTGCACTTTCTCAACTACATTCCCATAGCCTTGACTTACTCGCTTTGGGTTTTCTCCTTTCCATACTTTCTTCTGTGGGGAAACAGATGAGCTGTGTATGTACCGTCTGTTCCCGGTGCCATCACCACCGTCAGAGGGCCATGGCTAAGTTTTGATTCACGGTCTTAGGTGTTTTAAAGAATTTAATTTAAACTTGTTTTGGAAGAGGTAAAAGTGAATGTAAGACCTTGAAAGAATATTTGTGGCTGGGAAGGGAGGGACCTAGAGTGAAGTTATAAAAACATGTCTGTCCTGATCTTTAAATATCCAGCAAGACCGATGTTATGCTGTAACACTTTTATCACACATCCTTGCAGATCAGAGGCATCCATTCATGGAGAAAATATTTATGTTTTTCAAAATTCGACATTTTTTTTGTTTGCCCTTTCCTAAATTATCTTCCTCACCTGCACTTGGCAATTTCATTGCATTAAAAACTAATTTAACGTAGAAATAACAACCCCCCCAACTTCATTCATTGATCAGACATCATTATTTTCCCTCTTAAGTGGTTTATTTAGGTGAGAAAGTTAATCTTTGGCTTTTCACATTGGGATGTTGGAACATTGCAGCTCTTAAGGACTTGAGTGGTGTGAGAGTCAATAGTGTGAGAGGTTCATCCTGTGTGCTTTCTTTTTACTTGAGACCTTTGTCTTTAAATATGCAGATCCTCTTGCTGCATGTGCAGGGGGTGGGGGCGGCAGAAGACCCGTCCGTCTGTCCGTCTCCAGTCTGATTGGGCACAAAGTCCACTGTGACCGTCTTTCCATTTTCCTTCATAGACCCGATTGCTGCTCTTGGTACTTGTTACCTTTTCACGTCAGTTTTTATTTTATTTTATTTTATTTTTTAAATTTATTTGAAAAGATTTTATTTATTGATTTTTACAGAGGAGGGAGAAAGAGGGAGAGAAACATCGACGTGTGAGCGAAACGGCGATTGGTTGCCTCGCATTTGCCCCACGTGAGGGCCAGGCCTGCCACCCAGGCTCGCGTCCTGACCGGGAGTGGAGCTGGTGACTGAGTCACACTGGTCAGGCCACGTCAGTTCTTAGTTACACAAAGATAACACGTGCTCATAACAACGGTAAATGGTACAGACATACAACAATGCTTAGAGTAAAAAGTGAAAGTCTGTGGTTTGTTGTGTAGTATTGGTGGTTTTTCTGCTTCTGCTGCTTATTTCTAGATAAACAGGGTGGGGCAAAAGTAGGTTTACAGTCGTGAGTACGCAAAACAGTTTATTCTTATAGTATTATTTATTAACTAATGTATTATTTGTATTACAACTGTAAACTTACTTTTGTCCCACACTTTAGTAATAAAATTCATATATATACTTATTGGTACATACAGATAACTCATACATAAATGTAAAATTGGTGGTATATATAGGGTTCTTTGTATTCTTTCACTTTTTAAAAAACAAAAATGGAACCCTGGTCCTGGCTGGTGTTGCCCAGTGTATTGAGTGCCAGCCTGTGAACTGAAAGGTCGCCAGTTCCATTCCTTGTCAGGGCACATGCCTGGGTTGCAGGCCAGGTCCCCCTGGGGGACGTGCAGGAGGCAACTGATTGATGTTTCTCTCGCACATCAATATTTTTCTCCCTCCCTTCCCCTATCTCTGAAAATAAAGAAATAAAATCTTAAAAAAGAAAATGGGGCCCTGGTCAGTTACCTCAGTTGGTTAGAGCATTGTCCTGATATACCAAGGTTGTGGGTTTGATCCCTGGTCAGGGTGCAAACAAGAGTCAACCAATGAATGTGTAAATAAGTGGAACAATAAATTGATATTTCTTTCTCTCAAATCAATAAATAAAACATTTTAAAAATCTATTAAAAATAAATTTAAAAAATGGGATAATTTATATGTAGCATTTTACAATATGTACTTTTTAAAAACCTTGTATTGTAGACTTCCATATCACATTATACTTCTGTTTATTTTTATTTTTTTTAAGGATTTTTTTTTTTTTTTTAGGGGGAGAGAGAGAGAGGAAGGGAGGGAGAAAGAGAGGGAGAGAAACATCAATGTGTGGTTGCTTCTCACGTGGCCCCCACTGGGGACCTTGCCCACAACCCAGGCATGTGCCCTATACTGGGAATCGAACCGGCAACCCTTTGGTTCGCAGCCTGCACTCAATCCACTGAGCTACAACAGCCAGGGCTGATGTTTTTTAAATGTCTCTGTTATTGCTTCAGATCATGATTGATTTAAACACTTTTTAAAAAAATGTATTTTATTGATTATGCTATTCCAGTTGTCCTATTTCTCCCCCATCATTCCCCTCCACCCTGCACACCCTCTCCCACCCACATTCCCCCCCTTTAGTTCATGTCCATGTGTCATAAGTTCTTTAGCATTTCCCACACTATTCTTGCCCTCCCCCTATTTTCTACCCACCGTCTATGCTACTTATTCTCTGTACCTTTTCCCCCTCTCTCCTCCTCCCACTCCTCTGTTGCTAACCCTCCATATGATCTCCATTTCTGTGGCTCTGTTCTTGTTCTAGTTGTTTACTTTTGTTTTAGGTGTGGTTGTTAATAGCTGTGAATTTGCTGTCTTTTCACTGTCATATTTTTGATCTTCTTTTTCTTAGATAAGTCCCTTTAACATTTCATAGAATAAGGGCTTGGTGATGATGAACTCCTTTAACTTGACCTTATCTGAGAAGCACTTTATCTTCCCCTCCATTCTAAATGACAGTTTTGCTGGATAGAGCAATTTTGGATGTAGGTCCCTGCCTTTCAAGACTTCGAATACTTTTTTCCAGCCCCTTCTTGCCTGTAAGGTCTCTTTTGAGAAATCAGCTGACAGTCTGATGGGAACTCCTTTGTAGGTGACTGTCCCCTTATCCCTTGCTGCTTCTAGAATTCTCTCCTTCATTTTAATCTTGGCTAATGTAATTACGAAGTGCCTTGGCATGTTCCTCCTTGGGTCCAACTTCTTTGGGACTCTCTGATTTTCCTGGACTTCCTGGTAGTCTATTTCCTTTGCCAGATTGGGGAAGTTCTCCTTTATTATTTGTTCCAATAAGTTTTCCACTTGTTGCTCTTCTTCTTCCCCTGCTGGGACCCCTATAATTCGGATGTTGGGACGTTTAAAGATGTCCTGGAGGTTCCTAAGCCTCTCCTCATTTTTTTGAATTCTTGTTTCTTCCTTGTTTTCTGTTTGGTTGTTTCTTTCTTCCTTCTGGTCCACTCCATTGATTTGAGTCCCAGTTTTCATCCCATCTCTATTGGTTCCCCATGCATCTCTCTTCATTTCACATATTGTAGCCTGCATTTTTTCATTTAATTTGTGAGCAAAATCAACCAATTCTGTGAGCATCCTGATTTCCAGGGCTTTGAACTGTGCATCTGATAGGTTGGCTATCTCTTTGTTGTTTAGAGGAATTAGCTCCAGGGCTTTGATTTGAGCCATTTTTGGTGTTTTGTTGTTGTTGTTGTTGTTGTTGTTGTCGTCGTTTTGTTTTTGGTCTGGTTGGGGCTGTTACATAGTGAGGGGTGGAGCCTTAGGTGTTCCCCAGGGTGGGCCAGTCCAGTCGCTGAGTTGTGATGCTGTACATGGGGGTGGGGTCCGAGAGGGAACAATGGCGTCTGCTCCGCTCTCTCCTGGATTCCAGTCCCTTCCGCCACTTCCCCTTCGCCTGGATTATCTGCGCACGTGAATGTGGGACCACCTGGTCAGCCAGCCGCCTTGCACGGCCTCACTGGGTCTGCACAGTTGCTACCTGGTGCCTGGGGTCCGCCAGCCTCCTCCTGTGGGCCTGGGGTCTGCCAGCTGCCGCCTGCACACCTGGGAACCTCCAGCCACTGCTGCCTGTGTTCCTGGGTCCGCACCTCCACTTTTTCCTGCCGCGACTCCACCCCTCTTACCTGTCTGGATGAATAGTTGTTGGACTTCCGTACAGTTCAATTATCTATCAGTTCTGATTGTTTTCTTGTTTCTAAATATTTGTTGTCCCTAATTTTGGTTGTGAGAGGAGGCACAGTGTATCCACCTACGCTTCCATCTTGGCCGGAAGTCTTTTTTTTTTTTTTTTTTTTTTTTAAGAGAGAGAGAGGGGAAGGGAAGGAGAAAGAGAGGTTTGAGGTACATGGATTGGTTGCCTCTCACGCTCCCCCAGCTGGGAAGCTGCCCCACAACCCAGGCATGTGCCCTGACTGGGAATTGAACCAGCAAACTTTTCGTTTGTAGGCCAGCACTCAATCCACTGAGCCACACCAGCCAGGGCTTAACCACTTCTTTACAGATGAACATATGTTGTGTCCAGGTTCTTGCCAGGTAAATGCTGTCAAACTTATTTCTGTCTGCAGTTGTGCTAGATTCCTAGAAGCGGCATTGTGGATTGTGAGGTTAGAGGGTGTGAAATTTGTGGTTGATGGTGCCAAGTTGCTCTCCAGTGGTTCCATCAGTTTACACTCCGGTCACTAGGGTATGCAAGGGCTCACTTCCCCAAAGGGTGAGCAGCATTCTTGAATTCCGTCCCATGCTTGTCCTTGAAGATACCTTCTGATTCTTAACATGGGCACCTGGGGAACCTTTCACTTTACTTCCTTGGAAGGCTCTAGGTCTCTGGTTTGCTTAGCTCCCATTCTCTTCCCTGTCTGCACATCAGTTGCTCCCTTTGCTGTGGAGGAGGGTTCACCCAAGGACAGGGAGCCTATAGCTGAAGAAGGGTAAAATGCCTGCCCAGGGACTGAAGGAAGTGGCCTGTGGTCCCCTGGCACCACAATCTTGGCAGGTGGCCCGGAGTTGTTGCCCAACTGCTGTGCAGCACACACGTCCAATTGCGTGCCCAGCGAACCACCTGCGCACGGTGGTCGTCTCAGAGGAAGGACGCTTGGAAGTAGCATTGCCAAGAGTGCAGACTCTGGAGCCAGACTGCCTCCGTATGATTTTGGGCTAGTCAGTGGACTCAGCTTTCTCATCTGCATGATGCAATGGTAGCCCCTAGCTTATAGGGTTATTGCGGAGGTAGAGTGAATCAATACTTACAAAGCGCTTGGAACAGTACCTGCCATATAGTAATTACTTGGTAAACGTTAGCTTCTGCTGCTGTTGTTGTTGTGTTCTGGGAACATTCAAGGCTTCCCTACTTCCTGACTGAACCAACACCTGTTTCCAGTGGAGGAATTTAAGGATAGATTTCTGGTTCACTCCTAGTCCAGAAGGCATGTACATCGCTTTCCATATCATCAGCCTTGGCAATCAGATGAGGGGTGTTTTTCCAGCAATTGTGTTCTAATGATAAAGTAGGAAATTATTCTTAGAGCAGGTAAGTTAGAATATATGTATACTGTTTTTCTGATTTGTACATGCTTTCTTGAGTGGAGAAAAGGTTGGGGGTGGGGGTGGGGGTGGGGGTTTCCACCAGCAAGGAGGTGTGGTCTTGTCTCGAGTGTGGGGGTTGCGGTTCTCATCCATCCTGACCACAGAGCTGGGCCACGTGCAGCTCTGTCTGCTCTGGGACACCGTGTACTGTACCGAGTGAGGTGCTCTCTGGGGCTTGACACCCGACCCCCGCCTCCATTTGGTACATCCTGTTCTGAGGTGAAGACGGTTTCTGAGGGATTTTTTTGGGGGGGTAATAACAGCATTATTGAACTACAGTTCACATACCATAAAAATCATACTTTTAGAATGTATAACTCAGTGATTTCAGTGTATTGACAGGGTTGCATTACCACTACCACGATCTGGTTTCAGAACATTTTCATCACCTCGAAAAGGAATAGGGTAGAAGCAGTCATTGTCCGCTCCCCTCCCCGCCGCCCCAGGCCCCTGGCGACCGCCAGTCTACTTTCTGTTGATGGATTTCCCCATTCCAGACATTTCATGTAAATGGAATCATACACCATATGGTATTTTGTGACTGGCTTATTTCACTTAGCATAATATTTTCAAGGTTCATTCATGTTGTAGCATGTGTCAGTATTTCATTTCCTTTTACAGCCCATTAATATTCTGTTAAATGGGTGTAACACATTTCTCTCCTTCAGTTGTTGGATTGGGCTATTTGCACTTTTGGGCTGTTATGCATAACACTTCTACAAATACTGGTATACAAGGTTTTTTTAAGATTTTATTGGGTGGGTGGGCTAGGATGGGAGTAAAAGACAGAAAACTGTACAAGAACAACAATTAAAATACAATAAAAAAAAGATTTTTATTTGTTTATTTATTTATTTTTCTAATGGGAAGGGAAGGAGAAAGAGAGGGAGTGAAATGTTCAATGTGTGGTTGCCTCTTGTGTGCCCTGCTGGGGACCTGGCCCACAACCCAGGCATGTGGCCTGACTGGGAATCAACCAGAGACCTTTGGTTCTCAGGCCAGCGCTCAGTCCACTGAGCCACCCCAGCCGGGGCTGGTGTGCACGTTTACGTGGACATACGTTTTCACTCTCCTGGGTATACACCTAGAAGTAGAATTGCTAGGTCACACAGTCACTGCGTTGAACCTTCGAGGAGCTGCCAGGCTGCTTTCCACAGCAGTCGTGCCGTTTTGCATCCCACTGCCCATGTACGAGGGTTTCAGTTTTCCACGCCTTCTCCAACACTTGTCTGTCTTTTACCGTGTTTTGCTGTGTACAATGTGCACCCATGGTTTTGTGCGCATCATACATGGTATTATTATACCTATGGCATGTAATCATTATATCCACGTATAATATGCATTGTTATTTTTCCCTCAAAAATTTGGGCAAAAAAGGTGCACATTATGCGTGGCAAAATATGGTAGATCATAACCACCCTAGTGGGTGTGAAGTAGTATTGTTGGTTCTGATGTGCATTTTTCTAATCAGCGATTGAACAGCCTTTCATATTCTTATTGACCATGTGTGTGTCTTGTGTGGAGAAATGCTTGTTCGATATTTGGCCTGTGTTGAAGTCTCTTATCTGACTGAAGGGAAAGGGGTCACTTCAGGGAACCCCCCCCACCCCAGTGAGTGACTGCCCAGGGGGGGAGTTTCCTTCCAACTAGATTCAGGGCTCTGGCCGAGCCACCACCTGTTCTCAGGACCCTGACCAGCGGCTGTACCACTTCCATCAGCCTTGTCCAGAGACCGCCCCCGGCCGCCATGTCTGTGATGAGAGGCCCATGTGGTCAAAGAAGTCTGCGGGGGGGGGTGGGGGATGGGTTTGGAGATTCACAATGCACATGCTAGCCTCTGAACACACAGGTTAGCCTCTGAAGAATATTACAGTTAAGCCTAATGAGTCCCTTGTCGGATAAATGATTTGCAAACATTTTCTCCCATTCTGTGTTGTTTTTTCACTTTCTTGATGGTGTCATTTGAAGCATAACTTTTTTTTTTCGAAGCATAACTTTTTAGTTTTGCCAGAGTTCAGCTTATGTGTTTTCTTCTTTTGTCACTTGAGCTTTTGGTGCTCTTTAGTTCTTTTTTAAATTTTTTATTTGATTTTATCATTATTGTATTTTTCCCCATTACTGTTTAGTCCCCTGGTACCCCTCTCCCCCCAGCAATCACCACCCTGTTGTCCTGTCCATGAGTCCTTTTTCCTTTTTGCTCAATCCCTCCACTCCTCATGTTCCCCCTGCCCCCCGTCCCCCACCAGCTGGCAGCCTGCGCTCCATCTATGAGTCTGTCTCTGTTTTGCTTGTTAGTTCAGTTTATTCATTAGATGCCACATATGAGTGAAATCATATGGTATTTGTCTTTCTCTGACAGACTTATTTTACTTAACATAATGTTCTCCAGGTCCATCCATGCTGTCACAAAAGGTAAACTTTTCTTCTTCTTTACGGCCGATTAGTATTTTATCATGCGAATGCCCCATAGTTGTTTTATCCAAAGAAAAAGAGAATTAACCCATGTACCCATTGGTAACTTCAGCAATTTATTGTCATGGCCCGTCTTGTTTTGTCTGTATCCATCCCCTTTCCTTTCCATTCATCCTCAGTGAGGTTGTTTTGAAGTAAATCATATGAAATCATTTCAACCATAAATAGTTCCATTCGAATCTCTAAGAAATAAAAGGATTCTCTTCCTCAAAACAACCGCCCTACCATATCATACCCTGAAAAATGGAAAGTAATTCCTTAATGTTATAGGATAGGAGAATTTAATTCTCCTATCTCCTCTCTCTCAGATGGGAGAATTTAAATTACATCCTTGGTAAAACTACTATCAGAAAATTTAGCTAATTATGACAGCTCTTCAGTTTTCATAAGTAATTAACACTCACTAAGTATTCTGCTACTTTAAAAACTGTTCTCCAGCCCTGGCTGGTGTAGCTCAGTGGATTGAGCGCGGGCCTGCGAACCAGAGGATCGAGGTTCGATTCCCAGTCAGGGCACATGCCTGGGTTGCAGGCCAGTTCCCGGCAGGGGACACACGAGAGGCAACCGTACATTGATGTTTCTCTCCCTCTCCTTCTCTCCTACCCTTCCCCTCTAAAGATAAATAAATAATAAATTAAAAAAAAAAAAAAAAAAAAAACTGTTCTCCAGCCCTGGCTGGTGTGGCTCAGTGGGCTGAGTACTAGCCTTTAAACCAAAGAGTCACTGGTTCAATTCCCAGTCAGGGCACATGCTTGGGTTGCTGGCCTGGTCCCCAGTTGGCACATGAGAGGCAACCACACATTGATGTTTCTCTCCCTCTCTTTCTTCCTCACTTCCCCTCTGTCTGAGAGTAAATAAATAAAATCTTTAAAAAAAAAAAATCGTTCTCTACAATACCATTCAAAAGTGCTTTTCCAACCACAGCTTTCTCCTTTTTCTTCCTTTTCTTTTTTTTCTACTTAAACAGGTCTAGCGGTGGAGTTTTAATCACAGCAAACCCTTTTTTATCCCCTCAAAACTTTCTTTGTTGTTTGTTTGACACACGTCCATTTCCAAATTCTGCCCAGTATATAAAGTGAAATATTAACTCGTGACTTTTGCCCTCAGTTTCTAGTATAGAGAGAATTTTTGGAAATACCTCCCCTTATCTGATCCTGCACACATGTGCAGAGAAACCTGGGAAAATGAGGAGACCCCATGAGTGTAATTCTCCTCTTCCAGCTCTCCAGCGGTGTCGGCTGGGTGCCCCCGTCCCACGCCTGGCTGACCGTGCCCACCCTCAAGGTAGAGTCTTGGGGGTTTCACGGCAGAGGCGCAGTGCTGCTGAGGGAGAGGGAGGACGTAGGGTATGGGGGCTGAAAGACACCGTGGCGATAATGGCGCTACGAAAGAAAATTCAGTGAGAGAGTCTGTGCCGTCCAAGTGGAGCAGGTTTGGAGCTGAACAGACTCTTCACCGTGGGGCTCTTCAGAGGCTTAATGCAGAGCACTGCGCATCAGGAGTTTCCAGAAGAGACAGTGGGCCTCCGGGACCCCATGGGCCTCTCACAGCAGGAATGGCTGCCTCCGTGGTCTCTGGACAACGCCCAAAGAAGTAGTCATGGTGCGGAGCAGTCAAGTAACAGTAGGTCCAGGGTCGTGAGAATAGGTGACCACATAGCTAGTCCCGCATGCCAGAGCCCTGACGGAATCTAGTCGAAAGGTAGATTTCCCTCTGGGCAGTCACTGGCTGGGGTTCCCAGGGAAGACCTCTGTCCCTTCAGTCAGAAACCCTAGGTCTCACTCCTAGGTCACTCACACTTGCAGACCTTCAGTACACTTGTCTGACAAGTGGGGCTCGTAATAACTGCCTAGCCCTGTCACCAGCCGATGTAAGGAACGACTAAGATGGATATGAGAATAGTTTATAAACCTCGAGTTCTCTGCAAGGATGATGATTTATTGTGTTTGTGGCTTGCTAGTTAGTGCTACCTTTTCTGCAATATTGAGCATACCTTGACTAGAATGTGCATCTTAAGCAAAGCGAAAGACTTTGGAACAGCCCTGGCTGGTGTGGCTCAGTGGGTTAAGCGCCAGCCTGCAGACCAAGGGTTGCCGGTGGCCTGCAAACCAAAGGGGTGCCGGTTCAAATCCCAGTCAGGGCACATGCCTGAGGGGTAACCACACATTGATGTTTCTCTTCCTCTCTTTCTCCCTCCCTACCCCTCTGTCTGAAAGTAAATAAAATCTTTAGTAAAAGAAAGACAGACAGACTTTGGAACAGTGGATATAAGTGCTAAGATGTGGACACCTGCAGATGTTTTTCAGGGAGGAAGAGTGGCTTGCGTTGACACTCCTTGCTGTGATGGGGGATATTTTCTCAAAGTCACTTCCAGTTTTTTTCCTCCTAGGCCTTACACCTTTATGGTGGCCTCTCTGCCCACTTCTGCTTTGGTGCAGTGATTTCTTCATGACTTGAACCCCAGGTCAAGGCGTTTTAAAAGTAGGCTTGCCTACTGCTGTTATCCAGTGTTGCCTCACACGCTGTGCCCTGGGAGAGAGTGAGTGCAGGGTTCAGGTGGGCCTCTGGTTGGGCGGTGAATGACGAAAGGACCAGCGTACCCTGCATCTGGTGCGATACCGTCTCCAGATTCACCCCCTGTAGTCATCATTTTACTTGGGGTGTGGGTGTGTGTGTTCCAATAATTTTCCCACTTCCTACAACTTACGGGAAGGATAACCTGAATGTTTTCCTCCGGCGTTTTGAAATCTTAGAGCTGGAATAGATTTGGTTGCCGCGTAGCCTAAGGAGGGAAGAGGTAATGTTTGATTTACATAAGATCCAGGAAGTAAGGGAAGGCATGGTGCCGGGAGCTGTGTTTCCAAATAGATCTTAGTAAGTTTCACAATCCTTCAGGCAGAAAAGGCAAGAACTTCCAGGTGTTGCTGATGGGCTTATCTGGGGAATGGGAGACAAAACCAGGAACAGCTTCATCCTGCTCACCATTGAAAAACAAATATCACGGGCCTGCGAATCAAAGGATCGCGGTTCGATTCCCAGTCAGGGCACATGCCTGGGTTGCAGGCCAGTTCCCAGCATGGGACACACAAGAGGCAACCATACAGTGATATTTCTCTCCCTCTCTCCTACCCTTCCCCTCTAAAGATAAATAAATAAAAAAATCTTTAAAAAAAAAAAAAAAAGAAAAACAAATATCAGGGATTTAGATCAGGGTACCAGCTCTGCCTTGAGGAAGGGACTTTTACTTCTGAGGTGGCTTCCGTACCTTAAATCCCTCGGCTGAGAAATTAGAAGTGTACAGATAATGAGATCCCCAGAGGGTTTCCCAGTTCCAGCATCAAACCCCATGAGCTCAGAGTAATAGCCAGGTATTCTCCTGATCTCTTAGCTGTCTACCAGGTTTCTATGGCCAGGAAAATGTCACCCTCACTGATGCTTCATCTTTACAGTCTTCTCTGTAGTCATGAACTCTGTTCATCCACGTGACCATCTTTTCTCGAGGGCTTATTTTGTGGAAGGCATTGCCTAGTATTGTGAGGGACACAGAAGTGAAAGTTTTGCATCTTGCCTTTAAATTGCTTGAACTTTAGAAGAGGAGATAAGCCTGAGAATAAATAACTTTGCGGAGTTTATGAATACAGAAAAGAGTGAGTGGGTTTTCCTATAGAAGCACAACCAAGATGACTTCTCTCTGGACAATGTGAATGGTTGCTTTTATGACCTTAAGCCCAGCGGGTCTGGAGCTCCTTCCAGGGATCCATTAATGAAATGACTTCCACGCTAGTCCTTTCTATGTGCCTGCCACCCATTGCATTCAAACTCCCACCGAACGTGGACCACATCTCTCTTTGTTTTGCCCAAACTTTAAATAAAAGTGAAAGGTGAAATCAGACTTACTGGAGACCTGGAACACTAATTTTTCTAATGGTCTTTTTCCAAGTTACATCTGAGTGTGTCATGTGTAGTATTTATGACCTGTGTCCCCCTCCTTTTGTTCTTATTCTGATCTTTGGTTTAAAGAGCAGTTCGTCAGGATGCACGAAATGTGTTTGGAACACTCCTGAGCTGTGGCTTGCTCATTTTCATGCAATTTTTGGCCAGTTCGGTTGAGGTTGAAGTGTTGTTTCTGGAGCAGGAAAAATGAACCCTGCATTTTGGTATGAAAACAAACAAGGCTCCTGTTGCACTTGATAAAGCTTAATTTGCAGATCCAGCGGCAGCCCTTAACCCTCGGTGACAGCCCTCTGTCAGCGGGGAGTTCAGAGACCCCTGGACTCTGGAGAGGGCAGCAGATGCCCGTGCGGAGGTGATAAGTAGTGCGGAGTGAGTGACTGTCGGTACAAAAGGAGTTTCTTCTTAGGGGCGGAGAAACGAGCGGCAGAAACCTTGGGGAGCTGTTACCGTAATGGTTTCAGCTTCTGCTGCTTTCATTTCTGTGTTTAAAAGACCGAAGCTGCACCGTTGACACGGGGATCTCCCCTCTCCCTGTCCCACCCCTGAGACTGGAACAAAACTCAGCTCCAAGACTTATCCTAGTTTAGTTGGAGATATAGTTAAACAAGCAAAAAAGGGAACCTGAGACACTTAGTAAACTAGAAATTCCTGTCCTTGGTATTTGTGGCAATACTGTTGTCATTAGAAAGAAAAAAATGTGCTGGTTAGAGGGACTCAGTAAAGACACATGTGTGTAGGGCCTCTGCACTCTACTTCCAGCTGACCTGCGCTTCATTTTCTGCCCTTCTTGTCTTTGTTTTTGTTAAAGATTTTATTTATTTATTTTTAGAGGGCAGAGAAGGGAGGGAGAGAGAAAGAGAAACATTAGTGTGTAGTTATCTCTCGCACGCCTCCTGCGAGGAACCTGGCCCACAACCCAGGCATGTGCCCTGATTGGGAATCGAACCAGTAACCCTTTGGTTCACAGGCCAGCACTCAATCCACTGAGCCACACCAGCCAGGACCATCTTCTGCCTTTCTTGGATGCCCTGTGTGTCCTTTTTTCCATGGTTTGGGTCATGATTGTTCCTGCCTGGAGTGGTCGTCTTCCCACCCAAACCATATACATTGTCTTAGTATCATCTCTCTCTCTCTCTCGCTCTCGCTCTCTCTCTCTCTCTCTCTCTCGCTCTCTCTCGCTCTCTCTCTCTCTCTCTCTCTCTCTTTAAAGGACTTTAGGGAGAGAGAGAAAGAGTGAGACATCGGTTTGTTGTTCTACTTAGGTATGAATTTATTGACTGTACTTGTACATGCCCTGACTGGGGTTCAACCACAACTTTGGTGTATCAGAACAACGCTCTAACCAACTGAGTTATCCGTTGCCTTAGTAAAACTTTCTTTGGCTATTCGCTCAACAGCTTTCCTTGTTCAAGCCCTTCTGGGACTTACTGTCTTTGCTCCTTCCCAACGTTTATTATGAAGTGCCTATGTCTGTTTCTGCGTCTACTGCCTTTCCTCCCTGAGTAATTAAATACATAAATCCTCCAGGGCAAGACTAATTTGCCCAGTAGTCCATCCTTCTCATTCCCATGATATATCCGGGACGGCTGGATGTGACTGTGACCATCAGGCCACAAAAGAGATGAAAGTGACAATTACAATGTCAAAATATTATCTCCATACGCGTTCGAGACATTTTGGAACCAAACAGGCCTGGGTGAGATGCTGGTGTCGCTGCCTACTAGGTGTGCGTCCGTGCATGGGTCACCCAACTTCACTGAAGCTCATGTTTTTCATCTGTTCGGTGTCAGCTATCAACATGTGAGGGTCCTTCCTCTCTGAAAGAAATCATTTGGTGTTTGGCAAGTGACAGGTTACATAGTGCATTTAAGAACCGTGTGCCCAGGCTTTTGGGAAAACTGAATAGTAGGAAAGCATCCACAGGTTTTTATGGAGACCCTGCAGAACAGGGGTGTCAAACTCATTTTTACTGGGGGCCACATCAGCCTCGTGGTTGCCTTCAAAGGACCAAAAGAATTTTAGGACTGTATACATGTAACTACTCCTTAACAGTTAAGGAGTTGAAGTTACATGCAGTCCTTTGAAGACAACCACAAGGCTGACATGGCCCCCGGTGAAAATGCGTTTGACACCCCTGGTGTAGAAGAAATAACCCCCATGACTTGCAGAGCTCCTCGTCCTGCTCCGAAACCAGGAGCGGTGTGGTTTCTTGCCTTCTTGCCTCGGCAGGCCTGCTAAACGTCCGCCTTTGTCCAGCCCCAGGACGCAGATAAGCGAGTATTCTTGGCTTCCCGCAGCTAAGCGATCCTTAGCATTTCTACTTGGCACAGTTCTGAACATCTTTGTTCTGAGGTTGGAATTCTTCCCATGGCATTCGCCAGCATAATTACTTCAGGATTCTTTTACTGACGTCTGGCCCCACGTTCATGACATGAAGATGCTCTGTTTGACTTTTGTTACTGTGGCATTCACCTTGCTTTGGGGTTGCAGTTAGCATTCACATCTCTGTTTTTGTCGGAGCTCTAATGCATTTGAGTGTGTCCATGCCCAACCTGAGAAAAATGCAAAAGGTCTCTTATCTTAGATATTGTATCTGCCTTACAGTCTGTACTCAAAGCTCCTGGAAATGCAATGGCCCCAGGTCTGGAGATTACCTCATACCCCAGAAGCCTGGAAGTTGCTGTCCTGTTCTGATAAAATTCTCTTTCTTCAGATTCCTTGACTTTAAAATATAGAATCCCCTGGCCCTCTCCCCTAGCCTCCTTCAGCCAGCCAGGTGACCTGCTTGGGTGTGGGAACAGGTCAGCAGGTCAGAGCTGAACAAATAACCGTCTTTTCCCATCTCCGTCCCAGAATTTAAAAATTATAAATACATAGGCTGCCTGGAAAAATGTTGCCAAAAAATTCTTAAATCAACTACAGTGGAAGAATGAATGCCACTGGCCACGAACATGTTGCAGTGTATCTTCTTAAATAATAAGTTAATTAGAATCCAAAGGGTTTCAGCATTACCGTTTTTGGGGATTCTCTAAACTGGGGAGGGGGTGCTGAGCAGGAGAAAGATATCTCAGACACTGCTTGAGGCCATAAGCAGTTGTTAAACTGCAGCATTTTGACAATGTAATCCTGCCTAATTCTGGTTCAGTGTGCCGGTTCCTTTTTCTTTTAAATTGTTGAATTCATCATTGAATTTAATTTCTGCATCATCAGGCAGATGACTATAATCATGTGATAAAGGATTTATTTGACTTACCTTTGGTCCATGGTGTATGGGCCTGGATCACTTAAAAGAACCTTTTTTTTTTTTTTCAGACTAGCAGAAACTGCTAATGATCATCTTATCTTGCCTCTTAAATCCCAAAGCTGACTGGTTTGTCACTGGGCTGTGGTAATATTTGCAGGGCATAGCAGAAGATGAAGTCACTTTCCTGGGAATGCCTGCATTTGTCAATTCAGCCTCTTTTTCCCCTCAAACTCTCCCCCGCACTGAATAAAAAAATCTCAGCGCTCAATGAGGGCTGGGCAGTATTGGGCTGGGGGCAAGGAGAATCGGATGAATGAAAAGCAGTCATCAGCAATCACTCTGTTAGAGTATGTGATGTTGTGCTAGGTGAATGCTTTGGGTTTAATGCTGCCTTGCAAACAGGAATGTATAATCTTACAAGGAGAAAAAGTAGGAAAGTGCTGATTAGAAGAAACACTGTCTTGAGCAGCAGCCATGAAAGGATGATTCATTAGGGGAAATCGGGAAGTCTGTGGTACAATTTCGATCATTTAGATTGAACTTTTATGAAGTTATAGTTGGATTTCTAGTACTTCTGTTGCAGTTCCACTTGTTCGGAGATCACTGATGATAAGTATCGTTTAGAAATGAGGAATGTTTCCATAGTCCATCAGAACAAGTGTTCTTGGGTATTTTGTGTATGGTGGTATCCCTGGTGCTTGGAAGGGCGGCGCCTGGCACCTGTGGGTGTTGAGTCGGAGTGGAACAAACGAGTAGGTGCACTTACGCCATGGCACCGTTTCTGGAGCGCTGCAGGTGCCGCCCTGCCTGGTTAGGTAGGTCCAGATCACAGCTGCCCAAGAATGGCTTCGGGTGCCCTTTCCTCCAGTCTGACTGTCAGACTTAATAATGGTGCATGTGCTTCGTGGTGGTTGGCTGTTGCCGGGGAACTGAGGAAATGAAAGGAAGGCATTGAAAACAGCTTTTTTGGGCCCTAGTCGGGTAGCTCAGTTGGTTAGAGTGTTGTCCCGACGCTCCAAGGTTGTGGGTCCGATCCCTGGTCAGGGCGCACACAAGAATCAAGCAATGACTGCATTAATACGTGGAACAGCAAAAATCCACATGTCTCTCTCTCTCTCTCTCTGTCCCCCTCCTTCCTCTCTCTATAAAATCAATCAGTTCGAAAGAAAGAAAGAAAGCAAGCAAGCAGGTTCTTCGCTCTTCCCTCGGTGTCCAGGCCTGCCTGTCTGGCAGTTTGGCCTGTGGCTGAGGACTGCAGCAAGGCCTGGGATAGACTAGGGGTGTCTAGCCCGTGGCCCACAGGCTGCGTGTGGCCCAGGATGGCTATGAATGCGGCCCAACACAAAATCGTGAATTTATTTAAAACATCATGAGATTGTTTTGTGTGTGTGATTACGTGTTGCAGTGTATTTAATGTGTGGCCCAAGACAACTCCTCGTCCTGTGTGGACCAGAGACGCCAAAAGCTTGGACAGCCCCGGAGACTGTATGACTATGTCTTGAGAATACAGATAGGCTGAAAAACTGCTCCTTAGGCCCCGAACACCTTCAGTAGCAGTCTGTACATCTCCACTCCTCTCTTCTCAACAGCGGTGAGACTGGGATTCATTCTTTCACTGAGCCTCAAGGAAATGGCTCAGCTGGTTTGGCTCATTCATTTCCTTGTCAGGAAAGTCAGTGTGACCTTGACCGTCAGTAGGAGACCTGCAGCAAGCACATTGTGTTTGGCTGGATTCACTAATGATTGAAAAGTACTTTTGGCAACTCACCATGCTGTCAGTGTTGTGTACTGCTAATTTATTGACTTAGGTGGGGGTGGTAGATACTAATTTGCAAGAGTCATTTCTGATTTACCTGTGTTATGCCCAGCACTGGGCCACTCCCATAGAGACCTTTGATGAATATCACCGAAGGGAAATTGTTGCAGAAAATAAGATGAGATGTACTTGCTTGGAGTCATGGAAAATATACCTCTAATTGGCAACTTACAAAGTTAGTAGAAAGAAACTTTGGATTTATAAAGTTCCCCTGAGGATTGTTCTCCTGAAGGAGAGTCCAGATTGCACGTCCAGATTCAAACACAGGCCTTTTGTCCTTTGCTAGTGTTTCCTTTGGTAGAGGATTCTGGGTCAGGGAGAGCTGCTGTGACCTGCTGCCTAGGGAATGGTGGCCAGATGAGAGCTGGCTTACACTACGGACTAGGAAAAGTCAGATCAGGACAGAAGCCTTTGCTTTCTGTGCAGAGCTTTGCTGCTAGCCATTTTCTCCATAAACTGAGCTTAGAGAAGAAGGCATGACAAACCTAAGGTGGTGAACTTTTAAGAAGCAAGAGAGTTGATTTAAATATAGATGATCTGCTTCACTGGCAACTTGGAGGCCACGGTGGGACTTGTTGTACCTTTTGTAAGACAAATGAAGAAAGATGTTGGCACCTGTACTTGCGCAGTTTGTTTATGAAATAGAAACGCTCTTGTTGAAGCGAGGGCCCGAGAGGTCAGCATCCAAGGTAGCGTGTCCTCCCTTAGCTGGGGAAGAGGTGCCTCTCCACGCCACGCCCTCTGCGAATTGCCTCAATCCCCGGAGAGTGTTGGGACAGCCAGCCTTAAAGCATCGCCTGTGGTGGGGGCGGGGGTGGGGGTGGGGGTGGGAGTGGGAGTGTTCCGTGAAACTTGGTTTTTCTTTTCCCAAGGAGGAGAAACAATACCTCGGGGGAGGCGGGGTTGTAGCGCCCAGCCCTTATTCGGAGAAATGTGGCTCTTTTCAGCTTCAGGTTTCTGTACGCCCAAGCCTGCTCAGAGCCCGGGGGAGCTGAAGGGAGCAGGGGCTGCCTCTGTCCTTCCACGCAGGCTCCAGCCCTAGGTGCGTCCAGGGCTGCCCATGGTGGGTTTGCAGCACATCCTCCTCAGTTCCACAGCAGCTGTCTGGAGCTTTCTCTGCTGTGCTTGAACTGATGTCATTTCCCTCTTGGCAGACAGCTTCGGCCTTGCTGCGTCTGAGATATGTCACGAGAAGGTGGGGGTGGGTCGGAGCCAGGCAGTGGGGAGCTGCGAGGCGAGCAGGAGAGAGTGCCTGCTTGGGCCCAGGACTCTGTTTACTTTCTCTGCTTTGCTCAGGAAGGCTGCTTAACCAGGACAGCGGAGCACGCGGGCCCGCCAGGGGAAATGCTCGTTCCAAGAACTTAACTTTTAAAAGCCGTTTGTTGCAAACATTAGTGTGGACGATGCTGTTGCAGGATGCCTTTCCTTTTGGGTCTTAGACAGGTAATAAACTGGTTGCGTGTGGGTCAGGGTTGGGAAGGGGAGAGGGGTGGGAGCTTGTTTATGGTACTACTGCTTGGTGTGGAGGGAACCGTTCAGAAAATGTCTCGCAGTTATAGTAGCAGGCCAGCTCCCATACAGAAATTTCCAGTCTTCCCTTCTTGTTTGCTAGTGGCTCCTTCCACATCCCTCAGTCTCTTTGGGGCTGTCCATTCTGATTAGATACCTTAAGAACGGTTCCAGAGCTTCATGGAGAAAACAGTTGAGAGGTTGAGGTGGGGGGAGGGGGAGAGGCAGCAGAAGGGATTCTTAATTAAAATGCCTTTTATTCCGTTTCCATTTTGATTTGGCTAGTCAGCAGAGATTTCTTCACAGTTCCAGAGATTTCTGAGTGGTGAGAGGGGAACGTCTTTAAAAGGGAAGGGCTCCCAAAAGTTTTCTCCTTTTAAGAATGTGGTCAGGGCTGCAAGGCTCAGGGACATCCTGGACACTGCAGGGGGATGGGGGTGGTGGGATCGACCACATTTTGGCCTTCCTGACCTTTTTTCAAAACCAACAGACTTGATTGCTTTGGGAGCCACTGTTGGAAGTAGGGGCACCACGTTATAGCCGATAACCTAGAGTGGGAGGAGAAAACAGTAGCAAGGGACCAACTGCTGTCTGCTGCTGCGAACACAGCTGTTGCCAACTATTTGTTCCAGGGCTTCTGAGAGTTGGCCCTCCCCACCCCCCGCCTTGGTCTGAAAGGCATGTCTGTATCCCAGTGCGTAAGCGTAACTGTAACCAGCGCTGGCTGTAGGAGGGGGTGGGGAGGGACGCACACTCTGTTGCCTGTTCCTGGGTGAGGAAAAGCCACAGAAAAGATAGGACCAGAAGCCTTAGAGAGTCCCTGCTAAAGACTGCTTGTCGGATCTCACTCAGAAAAATGCTGGACGAGCAGATCTCCCTTGGTTTGCCTAGAATTTTTGTTTAAAAGTGAGCTTCTCTGAAAAGCTCCACCTATTCCATTACTGCTCTTGGTGAACTTCGGTGTTTCTTTGATGTAGCTGATAGGCAGAGAGGGGGGTCCCGTTTGAACATCTCTTCTGTCCCTCAAGACTGTCATTTTAACCTATGGGCAGAGCGAGCCCGGGTGAGGCTTTTGAGCGGTGTTGGAAAGGGGCTGGATGAAGGCTCCTGTGCTCTGTCAGCCGGTGGGAAGCGTGCCTGGTGCAGAGGGCAGGGCAGGGCTGCGGAGCCAGAGACCTGTGTCCGCGTCCTGACTGCTCTGGGGTCCCAGCAGGGCAGGCTGCCTACCTGCTCGGAACCTCATCTCTGAGATGGGAACAGTGAAACTGACTCAGAGTTACTGGGAGCATTTCACAAAATGTGCGTTTAAAACCGTAGCACCTTGTCTGGCTGAGAGTAGACATTTAGTTAAAAACATAACTTTAAAAAATTTTTATTAGATTTTAAAGAGACAGAGAGATTTGTTGTTCCACTTATTATGCATTCATTGGCCGATTCTTGCATGTGCCCTGACCCGGGATCGACCCTGCAACCTTAGCATATTGGAACGATCCTCTAACCAACTGAGTTGCCCAGCGAGGGCAACATAACTTATTTTTGTCTACTCATTCCTGAAGGATACAGGACAGGAGTCTGGGAAGGTAGAAGCTCTAGAGGACGGATTCCTTCACAGAGGTGGAGGGCCTGGTGGACAGGAGCTTTCGCACCAGTCGTTGGGTGACTACTGTTGTACTCTGGCATAGTTGGGAGGCTGTGGCTTACTGTACTAATAACACTATTTTTTAAAAGATCTTATTTACTTTTTAGCGAGGGGAAGGGAGGGAGAAAGACAGGGAGAGAAACACCAATGTGTGGTTGCCTCTCTTGTGCTCCCTGTTGGGGACCCGGCCTGCAACCCAGGCATGTGCCCTGACTGGGAATCAAACCGGTGACTGTGTGGTTCTCAGACTGGCACTCAGTCCACTGAGCCAGGTCTGTACTAATATACTGTTAATCTTTTGTATTGGGGGACATCCAACACCTTCCATTTGTTAAGCGCAAGGGTGCAGTGGTTGGTTGCTGTGCGGAGCGTCTCAGGATCTACAGCAGGTGAATCTTCAGCTCTTGTTTCTGAACAGGTTCCTGGTAGGAGGCTGAACTAGGGGACCTCTTGGAGGTCCTTTCTGCCCAGGCTTCTGTGATTCAAGCCTTGTCTATAAAAACCTTGAGTATTGCCCTGGCTGGTGTAGCTCAGTGGATTGAGCTCGGGCCTGCGAACTAAAGGATCCAGGTTCGATTCCCAGCCAGGGCACATGCCTGGGTTGCAGGCCAGTTCCTAGTAGGGGACACACCAGAGGCAACCATACATTGATATTTCTCTCTCTCTCTCTCTTTCCTACCCTTCTCCTCTAAAGATAAATAAATAAAAATAAATAAAATATTAAAAAAAAAAAAAAAACCTTGAGTATTTTGGTTACATAATTTTTTATATTTCTGTCATTTATGTTTCTGACAGTGTAACTGTTCTTTACTGGACCTCTGTAAAAGCTAGCCTTCTAAAGATTACTTGGTGATAATTCTGTTTTTTAAAAAATGACATAAGCTAAATATGTAATTAGTCTTTGTCATATAATATGTATGTACTTTTAATATTTTCTTCCTTTTAATCCACATAACTCACAACCTTGTCTTAACGTGATGGTGTGATTCTGTTTCTACAGAAGTGCATCTGAGGCTTACAAATGCAAGCCATTGGCCCAAAGTTGTTCGCAAGTTAGGGAAATGGTAGTCCAAGTTTGTTTGTTTGTTTTTTTTTAAAACAAACCTTTTGTTGTTTTGTTTAACTTATTTTTAATAGAAATCTTCTAGAAGGGTCTTTTTTGATTGTAAAGAGAATTTCTTCTTACGAAATTTTTTTAATGTATTGGTTTTAGAAAGAGAGGAAGGGGGAGAGAGAAAGGTAGGCTTGCCCCACCCATCCGCGCACTCATTGGTTGGTTCCTGTGTGGGCCCTGACCACCCCACAACCTGGGCGGATCAGGACAACACTCTGATTGACTTGGCTACCCCAGCGGGACTTAAACCCTGTTTTTCTGATTCAAAAGCCTGAAGATTTTTCTCCCTACCTCTAGACTGCTTTGCCCAGTATCTGAGAGAGTGGACTAGGATTAATGTGTTGTTCCAGTTGGGGCACATTTTCTGAAGGTTGTTTCTGGGTAGCCCGAGGGCCAGATAAGACACTGCTCTTCTCTGTGTGCACATCTGCGTTTTGATCTGTGAAGACTCTCAGGCATGCAGCGTTTACTGAAGAAGAATGCCACCACACGGAGATTTTGAACTCTTAATGAATGGGGTCAAGGTAAGACAAACTAAAGCACAGTCCTTACGTCCTGGAAGCTCACACTCCAATGCCGTTCTTCTCAAAATGCATAACAATCGCCTGTGAGTTGGGCTTATTAGAATGCAGATTAAGTAGGTCTGGGGTGGGGATCCAGGAATATGCATTTCTATGAAGTTCCCAAGGTGGTTCTGACCCTGGTGGTTTCTGGTTACACTTTGAGAGGACCCCTGCCCCCTTTAGTAGCAAGGAAATAATTACAGGACAATGTGCTGAGACTGTAACTGAGGAATCCCCCAGGGACTGTGATAGCAGTGGGTGGGAAAGCGTGTAAATCGGGTTGGAGGAGGGGCGGTGGCTTGGAAGGCTTTCCTGAGAAGGCGATATCTGATCTGAATCTTGAAGGATGAGTAGGAGTTTACCAGCCACAGGAGCTGGGGAAAGAGCATTCTGGACAGATCAGGTTGGGAGTGTTTTTCTTTTCTCCTGTGGATGAGAAAGGAAACTGTTCTCTTGTGAATCTTGGTGTTAAAGAACTTGGCTCAGCAGCTACTGGTGTCCCTTATGTCACAGAGGAGGAAAGCATTAGGGCTCTTCGGTCTCCTCTGTGGCGTGAACTCGGTGTCTGGAAAGGGCAGAGAGGCCTGTCACTTCCTTCCAGGGAGCTGTGTTTAACCTGCTTTGGAAGAACTAATACAGTGTTGACCGAAGAATGGCCTTTGTGCTTAAGAGGAGCTGAAGTTCGAAAGAGCGTCACCTGCCGAACTTTTTGGGAATGGCACCCTGTACCAAATTTTAGATAAAACACACCATTGAGTGTGTGCTGTTCTTTTATTATCTGGCAGGATCATAAATGAGTTTTCTGGTTAAGAGAGAATTTATCATGTATGCCTAATATGGATGACTGATTTCTAGAGCACAAGATTGCAATAGAATGTTCTTAGTCTGCTGATTTGCATGAATTCGTTTTTCTGTTTGATTCAGAAGGCATTGATTTTCATAAGGCTGGAGGATTCTTATGACCAACATTCTGTATTGGAAAAGTATTGCGCTCCTATTCTATTCGAAGCGTGTTGTGCATACAAAGAGGTATAAACTTTACGCTCAGGTAGGGGAAGTAGAACAAGTGTGCCGGAAACTGGACATTCGGCAGGTGGCGCTGCTGAGTGACGGGAGAGGGGAACAGGGTGCTCCAGGGGTTCAGAGGAGTGAAGAGATGGCTCTCTGCGGGCGGCCCTTTCCACAGTCCAGTGGTCTCAGTCATGGCACTGTAGGTGTGGGGACCAGTTGATGGAAGGCAGGAAATAATTTATAACTTGTATCTCGGAGTGTTGCCTTTCCCTGTGTCCCCAGTTGTCCGCACCCAGAAAGTGAACTACTTTATCCCTGATACTGGCAATGAGTAGGCTCCAACAGCACCAGGGTAGATGTGGCACCCTCTCAGGCGACGTGCCCTTGCCACGTTAGAATTTGTCGTGGGTCGGGACATCTAAGAGGGACCAACTCCTGGCCCAAGGGACTGTTTGCACTCTGACAAGGGGACACTGGTACTTACAGTCTCCTGATTGGCCTGAGGTTGATTGTCAGGCTGACCAGCATGTTGAACCCCATTCGCTCCCTGGGCATGGTCGGCGCTCGGAGGGTCTCGCAGGGACAACACCGAGGTGCGGTGGTGAGAGCCAGCCTAAGGCTGCAGGGTGGAGGCCAGCTAGGCAGAGGGGGGAAGGGGGTCTGCCAGCCTCTCATTTACCCACCACACCGCTGCCTATTAGATGGCATTTCCATGATACTTTTATTATTTCGCCCAGACCACCACCCATGAGGAAACTGAAACTCAAGGTGTCACCTCTTCAGGATCACACAGGTAACGGGGCTATAGCTCTTCCCAGTGCTGTCCTGCTCGTGCAGGTCCTGGTGTGGCGCCTGCACCAGCGTCCACCACCAGGCCTTCGCCCTGCGTGCCCTGTGGTCAGCAGGGGACTAAGTGTTGACTCCTAGTCATCGGTGCCCTCCTGCATGTGCTTAGCCTCTCCCAGGTTCAGGACAGATTGGGCAAGACCTGCTTGGAAGGGAAGTGGCTGTGTGACGTGTAGCACAGCCCAAGGTGACACTTGCTCTTTGTACCACCTGAGGTTGGAGCCAAAACCTTTCTCGGAACTGATTTGTAAAAATCTTGTAAATGACAGCACCACCGAACACCTCTGTTGCCTACTGCCCCCTAAAGGCAAGGAAGGGTGGCTGTTATTGAAGCCTTTTTAGGTGAATTTTTAAACCCCAGCCCTCTCTGTTGCAAGAAGGGGCTTTTTTAGAGGAATGTGGCTTGTTTTTCATCACATTCCTGTTACCAAAGCAAAGAGAAACCAGGGGACTAGACAATAATTTAGTAGAAAGGAAGACTGTGTCTGATGGTTTTGAAACTTATATCCAGGACAGAGCCAAAGAAAACATTCACTTCCTCCAGTGACATCCCTTGTGTTTGACCCACCTCCTCCTACCCCGTTCCCTTGAAGAGGTAAATTTTAGTCCAGAAAAACAGGATGATTTTGGATTACTTAAAAAACTGGGCTATAACATGTCTTTTCCTGCCCCAATTCCCTACCAGCCAGATCCTGGTTTGTTAACTCTGCGCCCAGGGCTTCTTGGCCCTGTGCTTGTTTGCAGGTGGGGCATCCCTGCAGGCTGACGGCTTTGGCCATTTCTGTGGCCCTCCTTGGCTTTGCTTCTCTGGGCAGGGCTCAACTGGGCTCGAACCCTGGACCTCACTAGAGGCCTCTGTTGCTCGTTTCTGGAAACGGTGATTCAATCTTAGGTGACTGGCTTGACCTGTCTTGCTCTTTTAACTGAAAGGGAGAGGCAGGGCAGTGGAGGAAAGCTGTACGTGTTTCAGGGGAGAGGGGGACAGGCTTTGAGAGTGTGACACAATGACTTTCCTGAAAGTGCCTAAGGGTTTGCTGGGCCTGTTGCATAAAGACACTGGTTCCCTTGGGCACTGCATCAAGGAGGCCAGGGTATTTATTATTGTTTGGTTCTCTTGCTTAACACACTCCTCCCAGGAGCTTCCACTGAGCTGGGAAACACATGGTGTCATTTGCGGTTTCCAATACTGCCCAGTGTATCGTGTGGTTTTCAGCAAGGGTTTGGAAATCCCTGGTTACCCACCAGGCAGTGCTGTGGGTACCTGTGACCTCCCACTCCTCTGGGTGTGGCTCTGGAACGTGGTGAGGAGGCAGGCTGCCAACAAAAATAGAAGATGCGATCACTCCCCCGTCTCTGGGTGAGGTTCCAGATTTATGGGCTGGGCTCAGATTATGCCGAGTTACTATAAACCTGTCGTGGCCAGAGAGCCATGGGTAGGTGTCACAGTGGTCAAGTGAAATCCCGTCACCACGCCACAGCCTTGGCCTAACCCTTGGAGGATCCCTCCTTTGGCCTCATAGCTGAGGCAGCGGGACAGGACTAGCCCCTGAAGGTACTTGACCCTCAGCCCCCAGGATCAGTGCTTTCCGAAGGGTTAGCGTGTCTGATCCCTCGCTAGGGCAGGTGCGCTTGGGAGATGGATGGCAATCCTGCTCTCAGGGGGCTCACAGAGGGTTGGGGAGCCCGTGAGTCATCCGGCAGCAGGACTGGGTGGAACCCGACTGCACCAAACCATGTGGGAAGATTTGTCTGAAACAGTGGTTCTGAACTAGGGGCAACTCCGCCCCCCTCTCCAGGGGACCTCTGGCAGTGTTTGGACATTATTGGTTGTTATAGCAGGGGGCGGGCGGTGTTGCTACCTGTGTCTGGCAAGCCAGGGACCCTGCTGATAAACATCCTACCATGTGCAGGACAAGCCTCGTAGCAAACAGCGGTCTGGCTCCGAGCGCCAATAGTGCAGGAAACTCCGAGATGGAAAGTGCTGGTGAATGGGGGGCTCCTCTCTGCTTAGGAAGCAGCCGTAGGAGTCACAGGCCTTGGGGAAAGCGGGATGGTTTAATAAAGGGGAAATAGGTGTGCTTTCTTTTTGCTGCATTCTAAACAATATGTGGTAATTATCTGCTCGGAGATTTGGAAGCGTGCCATCTTGGTTGCCCCTATCAATAGGCACTACTATGTCTGGTCAAGAGTATAGGGAGGTGGTTGATTTTTTATGGCCAGTAGATAAGATCCAGCCCTTCTGGAACTGACGTTTTATCGTGTCATTTGAATAGTCCATGTGAGCAGCCTCCTGAAGGATAGAGTCTCAGTAGTGCCCAGATAGCTTTATGCAGCTTAAAGAATAGTTAGTTATTTTATTTTTTTAATCTGCACCTGAGGATATGTTTATCGATTTTAGAGAGAGGAGGTGAGAGAGAGATTGAGAAACATCCATCAGTTGCCTCCCTGTGCCCCAGCCGCGTGGGAATTGAACCCACAACCATATGCATGGGACGGTGTTCCAGCCAGCTGAGCCAGCCACCAGGGGGAGGCTACACTTACTCATCTGTCTCTGATAACATACTAAATTCTCCCTTTTCTAAATTATCTTTTAATTTTTAAGTGTAAGGTCTTAGAGTTCAGACAGATCTTTAAAGTTATTCAGAGTATTTTGGAGATGGAGCCTCTGGAATCTGAAGGGTGTGTGTGTGTGTGTGTGTGTGTGTGTGTGTGTGTGTGTGTGTGTGTTTTAATCTTGTATCTGTCTGCAGGGACACCATGTTTTAAAGATTTTATTTCTTTTTAGAGAAAGGGCAAGGGAGGGAGAAAGAGAGGGAGAGAAACATTGATGTTCGAGAGATACATTGATTGGCTGCCTCTCGAATGCCCACCTTGGGGCCTGGCCCTGACCGGGAGTCCAACTGGCGCCCTTTCTTTCAGTCTGCAGGCCAGCACTCAGTGCTCGGAGCCACACCAGCCAGGGCAGGGAGACGGTTCGTACTCTGGGGCCCTCTGTCTGAGGCGGAAGTCGACTGTTTCCGCGTCACACGTGTGGAGCTGCTCCCAGGCACTGGGTCTCCACTGCTGGTGTCCAGGCGCACGGACACGCCAGGCAGGCCCCGTCAGCTTTTCTTGAGCTCCCAACAAAGCTTGCTGCAGGGGGAGAGAACTGCTGACCAAAAAATGGGCTTAAAGTTAGAGTTTGGCTTAAAATGAGGAAGGACTGTGTCCCTGAAACCCCGTGTGTGCTCCACTGTCAAATGAAACTGGTGAATTTCTTGTGAAGCACATCAGCAACAAAGAAAAGCCCAGCCAAATGCTTGAAAGCACAGGCACCAGGCAGGACTTGGTTCTCTGTCGCATCTCTTGAGTGTGGTGGCAGGAGGTTTTCCTGATTCTGCAGAGGTGTCTGCCACATGCAGGAAAGAGGGCCCTTCTCTTTCTGCAGGTACTAGTTTTTACATGTCCTGGGGAAGGTGTTTCTCGAGCCTCACTGTAGCAAAGTCAGATGTCTGCTGTTCGTCTTCGGGCCTCTGCGGCATGTCTGAACCTCAAGGTAAGGGGATGAGCAGTCCGTGACTGACCTTGAGAGCAAGAGAAGTTAACCAGATGCCCACAGGGGCCAGGCAGGGACGTGCTGGAGTCGAGCAGAGGGGGTGTTGGACAGCAGGACTGAGGGAGGCCGTGGTGCCGTCAGAGCTCACGGACGTCTGTGACTTGGACTGATTTGGCCCTTGAATCTTCAAGAGAAGCTGGGAATCTGAATTTCTGTGTGCATTGTTCTCATCTTAAAACGTTGGCAATTTCATTCCTTAAAAAATTGAAAAAAGGAGCCATGTGGGCATAGAACTGATTAGCGGGCCCATTGTGTCCTGAGGGCCCCCCATGTGCGATCCCTGCTTTCAAGCAGGAGGGGCAGTCATACTGCATGGGAAGGAAAGGACCCGCCCTCACAGGACCAACTATGGACACATGGCAGCCAGCTGGAGTGCCCGCCTGCCCAGCCAGAGAGGCACCTGCTCCCTGCTGGGTCTCAGCTCTCTCTGCACCAGCTCCAGCCAAAGTGCTGCATTGCCCAGTGCATGTTTGCTGTGGCAGAAGAGATCAGGGATGAGGGATCGCCTGGGGTCGGGGTCAGGGTCGGGGTGGGGGAGGGGGGTACCTCCAAAGCAGGATTTCTTTTCCTTCTAAGTGTGCGGGGCGGGGGGCGGGGGTGCGAGGAAGAGTGGCCCGTTAACCCAATATCCCATCCTGACCCCACAGGCCTGCTTGCATTTGTACACAGACGAGTAGCCTTTAATGAAACCATGGGGTATGTTGCAACTTCCCGTCTCTGTTCTGGGATTTTCCTACCAGGGTGAAGTGGCTTTATCTGAGTTTGTTATTCAGGTTCTAATGGCAACACAGGAAATGGATTTTAATTTCTTTGCTGGCTACTCTGTTTAGGGGCCATTTAATGAGGATCCAGTTGCAGTGCAGCTTGGGCAGCAGCAACGCTGGTGAGGATAGCAGTATACCCAACTGCTATGTTACTTTAAAAGAAAAATTATGGGCCCTGGACAAGTAGCTCAGTTGGTTGGAGAGTCGTCCGATACGCCAAGGTTGTGGGTTCAGTTCCCGGTCAGGGCACATTCAAGAATCAACCAGTCAATGAGTGCATGGGTGAGTGGAACAAGGAATTGTTTCTCTTTCTCTCGCTCCGCTTCCTCTGTCTAAAAATCAATATATAAAGAAAATTAATATAAAAAATTGTGTTTGGCCCGGGGTAGAAAGATTAGAAATAATTTAATGTGTCTTGATTCTAAGTGGCTACTCTGTTGGTAACTGTGTTGGGATGTGTTTGGGATTCTAGAAAAAGAATATTGGACTGTTCTACTTTTAGGGGCAAGAACTGTGTGTATTTTACATTTATAGTAAATCTAGGGCAGTGGTTCTCAAACTTGAATGTATGTGAACATGATCGGTGGGCTGTGTTCTAAGAGGCAAATCCTCGGTCTCTGTCCCCAGAGGCTCTCAAGCGACATTCTTAACGAACACCCCAGGCGATGTGGGGCCGGTGGGAAACAACACATCTCCGTTGCGTCGCGTTTGTTGTCTGTGCTCATTGCTAGTTTGGGGCGTATTCGCTTACGTGTGAGAGGCCCTGTTTAGTTCAGATTCACTGCGCCGCCCTTCCTCAGACGCTTGCAGAGTGTCATTCTTAAGGGAAGACTGATAGGATTGTTCCAGAAGGCCCTCACAGGTTGCAGTGAGAGCACCCCTGTCCCCACCACATCCGGGGCCCCTGGGAGACTCCCCTTCAGCGTCACACAGCCAAATCTTGAAGCAGCGGCTGCCCGCTTTGGTTCTAGGCTTTTCTCAAGTCTGTCAGTAGCTCCATCCAGTCTTTAGCTTTATCCTTAAAGGCACGTTCCAACTCTAGGGGACGGGAGATGGGGTGTTCCTGAGCCCAGGAAGCTGAAGTCTAGGGGCCTTAAGGGCACAGTGTCAAATGTGGGAGATGAGGCTGAACCTTCTCAGGTGAGATTTACTGGTTTGCGTAGGGCAGGCTGCCCCTCAGCCAAGGTCCTTTTGGAAAATTATTGAACTCCACCGAACAGTATAAAAGTTCATTCCTAATATCCTAGTTCATACAAAGCCGACTGGTTACCTTATTAGCAACGGCCTGCCCTTTATCCGAAAGGCTAGGCGTCACCGTCCTGTGCATTATGTATTGTGATGGAGACAGAAGCAGTAAGTACATCACAGTCCCGCCCTCGGAGAGGGAGACAAAACGGACCGGCAGGCCGGCAGGTGCTCCTCGCTGAATCTCCGCTCTGCCAGGGCTTGCTTTCCTCCCTCCCTCCCCCCCCAGCCCGCCGCTCCTCCATAACTGCCTTCCACCCCTTCAGAATGTGCGCCCTTGGCCAGTTCTTATTTTCCTCAGCTCTTCAGACAGCCTGAAAACCAGAATCGGGGCAAACACGAGCGTAACTTTGTTGTTGTAAAAGACAGGTAAATCCACAAAACTCTACAGAACATTTTTTTATGACCTCCAACAAGTCTTTTTCGGAGGACCTGGAAGCGCTGCATTTTCAGAAGTCGAAGATTCTGTCTAGGACAGAACGAAAAATAGCCGATTCTAAGTTTAAGTGTCTTACTGTCTTTTCTCGGTTAGTCATTTCCAGTCTGCCTTGTTGAGGAAGACTTCGCGATCCTTGGGTAACAGAGCATTACCACGATCAGATAGTGCTAGAACTGGGTCTACTTTCTGGAAAGCCGTTCCTGAGTCAAAAATGGAAGGAAAGTTAAGTTTGTTGCTTGTTCTGCACTAGCAGCCACAACCTGGGCGGGGGGGGGGGGGGGGGGGGGGGCAAAAAAAAAAAAAAAAAAAAGGAAGGGGCCCAAATTGAAAAGTAGATAGAGTTGCAAAAATATTTTGATATTTATTCAAATTGCCATGAGCTAGGGAGAACCTAACTATTTTAGCCAACAGTGAATTTACAGACTGTGGTACTTTGGATATTACTTTAAATGTTGTACAAAGCACTTGAGGTCTGGCTTCTGCTGAATTCTCAGCTCTTCCTTCACGCCACTCTTCCTGCGATTCTGCACGCTCAGCCTCATTAGTCTGCCTTCTTTCCCAGGAGCGCACCAGGCTCATCCCTGCTCTGATGTCTGTTCTTGCACTTGGCATGCCGGGAGCCCTGGTCCCGGGGCCGGCGTAGGCCGGCTGCCTCTCAGGACTCAGGGCTCCTCTCAGATGGCCCCTCTTCAGGGAAGCCTTTCCTGACTGCCCCGTCGAAGGCCCTTTGTCCTGTCATTCTGTTTTATTATACTTATGAAACTTATTTTTAAGCTTCATAAGTATAATAATAGTCTATTAATAGAATAGAATAGACTATTTTAAATTCTAATTTCACTTTAACAAGTGAAATTTTCCATCGTCTTCACCAGAACGCATTTAAGGTATTTTTGTCTTTGTGCAGTTGTCCAGTTTCAAACAGTGTGCCCAGATGTGAGTTTATTAGTGTTTGAAAATTCCGTATCTTTAATCAGTTCTGGGAATTCCTTTTTTTTTTTTTTTTAATTTAAAATAAAATTTTATTTTTTAAGTATATTTTATTTATTATGCTATTACAGTTGTCCCATTGTTTTCTCTCCTTTGTCCCCCTCCACCCTAAACCCCGCCTCAAACCTTCCCCTCCCTTAGTTCATGACCGTGGATCATACATATAAGTCGTTTGGCTTCTGTATTTCCTATACTATTCCTAACCTCCCTCTGTCTATTTTGTGCCTACCAATTATGCTTCTTATTCCCTGTACCTTTCCCCCCATTCTTCTCCCTCCCTCTTCCCATGGAAATTCTTAAATTATCTCTTTAAATATTACCTCTCCTCCATTCTCCTTTCTTTCTTGAGCTTTTTATTTCTCATTTGCCATTTCTGTGTTTTCTCTTAATTGGTAGAAGCCCTTGGTCTGGTAATTTTCTCAGATCTCTTTTCCAGTTCGCCAATTCTTTCTTTACCTTAGTCTAATCTCTCTGTATCCATCTGTTTAGTTTTTAATTTCAGTAACTACTTTTCTACAAGTTTTATTTTTCCCCACCTTCATTTTATGTCTCTTTTTCAGTATGTTCTTTTCTCATGTTTTTCATTCTTTTTGGTTTTAAGTATTTGAAACATGCTTATATTTTATAGTTTATCTGCTCATTCTATTATCTTGTCTTTTTCAGGAAGTCTTATCCTGCTATTGAATTTCCCAGGTCTTTTTGTGATGTATTATTTATGCATACATATTTGTATTTTGAAGTAACTTCAAAACACAACCGAGCTTTAATTGTGGGACTCCTTCATGCCCTGATTGAGGGTAGGTCTTTTTTTTTTTTTTAAAGATTTTATTTATTTATTTTTAGAGAGGGGAAGAGAGGGAGAAAGAGAGGGAGAGAAACATCAGTGTGCGGTTGCCTCTCACGTGGCCCCCACTAGGGGCCTGGCCCGCAACCCAGGCATGTGCCCTGACTGGGAATCGAACCTGCGACCCTTTGGTTCGCAGCCCGAGCTCAATCCACTGAGCTACGCCAGCCAGGGCGAGGGTAGGTCTTATCAGAGTTTTGCATTTCTTCTGCCAGATGTCACAGAGTTATTACCAGCCTAGGGCCACTTTTTTTTGTTGTTGTTGTTGTTAAATTTTTGGGTTGGGAGTTCTCAAACCATGTAGTAGTACAATTCAAGTCTCAAACTAGCTCGAGGAAAGGCCCATGGTTACAGATTATTAGAGGAGATACTTTGTGTTCTCAGTTCAGAGCTTTTTGTCACTGTTTGCTAGTGGGCTGTTTTCTCCAGTCTGCCCTCTCTCTGAGGATCCTCACTTTGTATTGCTGCTCGGTTCCAACTCCCAGATTCAGGGAGGCCCACGAGCAACGAACAGCCCCTTTCCAGGGCAGCTGGAAAGGCTTGTGCTCATTTACCAGTGTACTTTCTAGTTCCCCACGACATTTTTGGCCCTTGGGGACCCTCCTTGCCTTCTTGCAAGTTCAGCTGTATAATTAAATGGATACTGTTATATATCTAGTATTTCTAGGATTTTGACAGATGAATTTTTAAGTTACCTACCTAGTCGTATTGCCAGAGGCAGGATCTCTTCTCCCAGAATCTCATGCTCTTTGCTGTAGCTGTAGCATCCGGCACAGTGCCTGGCCCATGGGGAAGGAAGATATATACATTTGTTATATGGTTTGTGGAATTGGACGTTTCCATTGGAAGCTGTTTCTTTTCCCCATAAGGAAAGCCAGACAGAGGTGGTGCTTCAAATTCATTCATATCCAGCAGCCAAGGGAGGGAGTTGGCATCCTGTGAAATATTTTAATTTTCCTAGTTTTTTACTTTGAAACTTTAAAACTTTCCTCAGTTTTTACTTGGAAACTTAGCGCTTTACAAAGGACATGAAGATGCTGTTGCCAGCTGCTAGCAGAACTTTCCAGCCCCAGAAATTGGCAAATTAAAGCCAGGCCTGGACGACTATTACTGCCCAGCGCCTCCTTTTGTGCTGGCACTTTGGAAGTTCTTGTGCTGATTAAGTTGACCTTTGCTGTGGCTCAGCTAAGAATAGCTGCTATAACACCTGGAAACTCTTAAGGAAAATGTTGTTAGTCCCGCAAATATGCTGCCACCAGAGAGATGCGATAATTTTTTGCATATGTGCAAAAGGCATACTGTTTGTTCATCCTCTTCCATTGTGAAAAGTGTTCTTTCCAGGCCCGTGGTGGTCATTCTTGCTTTTTTGTGCCTGTGCTTTTCGTTCGGTGACCAGAGGTGTCCCATATGCTGGAGCCAGTCACTGTGGTGTGAGGGCTTGGAAGCACATGCTTACAACACACAAGGGCCCAAGCGGCCATCAGCACGCTCCTCCCTGAGGTAAAAGACCTTGGCATAGAAGCACATGTTCTTTGCAGAAAGTCCACTTAGTAAAATTTTACCCTCCTGGTATGGAGTTTTATGCCAGTGAAAACTGCCAGGAGGTAGGTGTCTTTAAAAGGCAAGTCTGATTTGTCACCTCCCTGCACAGTCTGGTCCCTGCTTACCTAACTTTCCTACCTGCTTCCTCAACCACTCCTAGCTGAAGGGCTTTGCTTGTTCCATTTCCTCGGCCTGGAATGTTCTTCCCATCCCTCTGCCCTTGTCGCTCACTTCCCAACCATCCTGGCAATCTCCGTTCCAACTTACCTTCCTCCCAGAAGCCTCTCTGGACCTTCCTGTCTGGCCCCTAGTCTTACCTGTTGTGAGCTCTCACTGTATTTTCCCCTCCTGGTTGCAGTTTTAGCTGCGTGATTGCATTATCTTTTTTCTTTAGACTGCAAGCTCCTCAAGGACAGTGGTCATGACGCTTTTTTAGCCATTATCCCATTGGGTTCGCCACCCAATGGGCACTGAGTTCAGGGCACTCAGTAAATGCTGAAGGAAGGAAGGAACATTGGCCCTGTGTTCCTCACCAGGCGGAATCCCATTCCGCCCTTCAGTGAATCCATGTGGAAAACATGACCTTAGGGGCAAAGACGGGAGGAGTCCCGCGCATGCTGCCCCCTCCTCGCTACCAAGGAGGGGAAGGGGGACCCTGTTCCCAGAGTCTGAGAGCCCCACAGGGCAGGCCCTTATCTTCCATCGAAGACAAAATGCTGGCTTTATTTGGTTTGGGGCTTTTATTGGATGTAGTTAAGCAACTGAGGGGGGAACCAATGGAAGAAGTATCACTTTAACCAAGAAGGCTGTAGCTTAATAATAGTTAGAAGCTCAGGCTCTGAAGTCTGACAAACCAGTCCCCAGCTCTGTGACCTTAGGCAAATTACTTGGCCTCTCTCCTCCTCAGTTCCCTGATAATACCCATTTCATAAGGCTGCTTTCAAGCTACAATAAAGGAATACACGGAAAGCATTTGAAACAGTGCCCAGCACACAGCAAGCACTCAGTACACATTAGTTATGCTGTTCCCCTCGGGTTGCTCTGCCTTCGTGCAGGTCGCATTGCCGTTGTTTCGTTAAGCAAACCTATCATTGCCACGCTTTGTGCTCATGGGTCGGGGGAGGAGGATGAGGAGACAGAGCTCCTGCCCGAAGGGAGAGTGCAGTTCATTCTCTACTTCCCCTCTGGAGGAAGGGTTGGGACAGATATGTACCGGTCACTCCTCAAGACTTGGCCTGAACAACATAATCTATGCAAAATGCTTGGATATGCTTGGAAGAAAAGCAAAGGGTAATCAGAGGGTGCTGAGAATTTTCCATATTTGAACTTTCCATTGCATTCTTTCCCGTTCCTTTTTCTATTCTTTGTGTGTCTGGAGCAGCCCACATTGCCAGTGAACTTGGCTATTCTGAAAGGGTTCTAAATGAATGCAGAGTGTGGTTTGAATGGTCTTTCATGCTGGCAGTGATGGCTCACAAAAACATAGTATTGATATTAAGAGCTCAGAGAAGTTGAGTAACTTGTTAATGAGCATCGTGGGCTTAACAAGTTAATAAACTGGGCTTTAAACCTGGATTTGACCAACTGGTAATCACTTCTGCCTCAGGGTGGATCTGGAACTCCGTGGTGGTTGTGGAGGTCTGTGGGAGTCTGCTGGGTGTCCCACTGGTGAGCTCCTCTTTCCGGGGCACGGGGGGAGCACCAAGTGGCATTTGCACACCACTGTTCTTTGCTGTCACTGTGGTGGTGGTTGTTGATTTTCTTTTCTTTTCTTTTTGTTTTGTTTTAAGAGGGGAAGGGAGGGAGAAAGAGAGGGAGAGAGACATCGATTGGTTGTCTCTTGTGTGCTCCCCGACCAGGGACTGAACCTGCATGCAACCCAGGCATGTGCCCTGACTGAAAATCGAACCAGCAACCTTTCACTGTGTGGGACGATGCCCAGCCAACTGAGCCGCACTGACCAGGGCCTCTGCTGTCACTTTGAGGGGAGACATAGATTTCAGGAGCTCTTTTGTCAGAGGGAATGGGTGGTGGGCAGGATAACAAAGCCTTTTGGGTTAAAGGGGACGTTAAAGAGCATCTTAACCAGTCTTAGGGCCACAGAGTAGTTTACCCAAAGTTATTGTGGCAGAGCTGGGGCGGACCAAAACCAAGGTGCCTGAACCCCTCTCTCCCTGGAGGACTTCTTCTGGACACTCGCAACCCTCTACCCCTAATCTTCATTTTTTAATTTGCTAAAGGTCTGTGAGCCCACTTATATACTTACATTTTTAACTGCCCATCTTCTTTTTTTTTCTCCTGCAGCAGAAAAATGACAGTTTTCATAATCAAGACTATCCCAGGCAGCTGGGGGACTCTCTCTGGGGCCAGGGGGAGAACAGGGGATAAGATACACTGGTTAAAAAGTGTTCAAAGAACTCTGGATTAAAAGGTGCTACTGAAACCAGAAAAGACACCGGAGTTCGGGCTGCCTGTCACTACCAGATCCAGTAGGCAGAGACAGGGATTGAATCTTTATGGGCACTTTATTCAGATGGCCGGTGATCTGAGAAGATGGTGGGTTCATACCTTAACAGACTATCTTAAATTCCATTTTAAAATGGCCCTTTTTATAAGGAGAACAAAGCATAGGTAAGGGTTTGGAGTTCAGGGAAAAGTTAAGTGGATTAAAAAACAACTTCAGCATTCTCATCCTGGGCAGTGGTCTTCAGGGGGTGGGCACCTCCCCCTGGAGCACAGTGGCTCAGATACCATCTTGAGTTGCTTGCAGTCCTCCTGAGGCACAAAGGTGGGACTGCTTATGGTCTCCTGGAGTCAGGGTGGGTCACACCTTCAGTTCCTGGAACAAAAGCTTTTTCAGGCATTGATCAGGAAGCTTATTAGCTATTACTTAAACTAAAATTTTCCAACTCTTGCGTCCCCTATCACTACTACAGCTCTGCTGTCCCTGGGAAAGAGAATGGGGTCCTGGTTTTCTCAGGCTTCCTGCTTTCAGGGAAGGAAGAGCCAAGAGAAAAGCTGACACCAGTAGGTCATGAGGATGCCACTTGTTTAGATTTCAAACACGTCCCATTCCACACCTCACTGAGGGCCAGTTGGCTGCGGTGTGTGCAGAGCCTGGACCTCATCTGGTGAATTTTCCCAAGGCAGAAGTATCCCTGGATTCTTTTTTTTTTTCTCTTTTTTTAATTGTATTTATTGATGGATTTTTAGAGGGAGGGAGTTAGAGGGTGAGGAGGGAAAGAAACTTTGGTTACCTTCCGTACGTGCCCTGACCAGAAATCCAACCTGCTACCTTCAGGGAGTTGAACCAGCAACTTTTCACTGTAGAGGACAACGCTCCTACCAACTGAGCCACACCTGCCAGGGCTCAGGAGAGACTTTTGATGTCCTAATGAAAGCAGTGTTTTACCTTGAAGTCAGAGAGCGAGTGTCCTACCAGAAGTGAGCACAGATCTGCTTTCTGCACGGGCTCCAGGCCTCACAGCAGACGGCCCACTGGACAGCCCCCCGCTAGGTGGTTGCATTCTGTTCGTGGCAGACACAGGAAGGCAGAGAGGAAGGGTTGTTTGCAGTATTGTGAAACGCTCATTGTCAGAGTTTAAAATGCATTTCCCATGTTTCCGTCTTCGTAAACCCCTTTACGCTGGGGTGTAAGACCCTTTAAAGAGCAGGAAACACCTGAGGGTGTGTGGTGGAAACCTGCACTGAGCCAGGGTCTGGGTTTTAGCCCTTCTTCTCCTCTCCCTGCGGCTCCTGGTGCCTGTACTGTTGCTCCCCAGCCTCTGGCCCTGTGGACAGTCACTGGCATGCCTTGTTCATACCCTTGGCCAAGCAGACAGCCTAGTGAAGCCAGGCCGGGAGAGGAGGAGCTGGCCATGTGACTTCAGTTTCCACTGGCAGGCATCCACCCGGATGTGCGCTGCGGGCAGGGTCAGCCTGAGTAGCAGCAAATACTACACCGTGGTCTTAGTTTCTTTGCTGAGCAGGGTTTTTTTTCCTTCTTAACGCTGAGCTTCTTGAGCACAGGGGCACTGTCTTATTTATTTATCTTTGCCTGTCCCTGATACCCAGCTCGGTGCTTGGCACAAAACAGTGCCCAGAAACTGCATGTGTTACTTCTTTAGAATAAAGTTGAAAGCCAGATACAGCAGGTGACCTGGGTCTCCTCATATACATGATGGTCCAGAGAACATGCTGGGCTGAAGTTCAGGTTGGCTGGTGGGGTACTTCAACTTTTAAGTGTGAAATATAAAAAAAAACCTTTCTCACCTCCATCCCCATTCCCCAGTGCTGTGAATAGAATCTGGCAAATTGGCGGGTTGTCACTCAGCAGCGCCCTTTCTGTAGCTGCCCCTGATGGGGGACACTGTGAATCCCAGATCCAGCCAAGATTATTAGGAGATCATTCGGTAAGCAAAACACGATCTAGCGGCTCCAAGTTGGACTAGGTCCCTTGAGCAGGTCACCCCTGAAAAGCGAAGAATTTTAGTAGCAGTGGTTTTTAGCTCTCTTTTGAATCATCTGATAATTAACCTTGGAGACCGTGTGTTTTGAAGGAGGGTGGGATGACTGACAAGATGCTGACCTAATCCTAGAGGACAGACTGTGTTAATTGTTCTAGGAACTTTCACAGAAAAGCTGCTCTTATTTAAAACCGCTGCTAATCACAGGAGCAGCAGCCCCTTGTTACCAGCTGAGTTTCAATAACACGAGAACACCAAGTGTCTCTGCTTGGGTATAAAAAAGAGGTGACACAGCCCTGTCTGAGGAGCACTCTGCTCTCTGCCAGTCAGCTCCCTGTGCTGAACCCTCTTCCCCTTTAAGCCTGCTTGTTCTTTCTAATGTTCTTTTCTTAATGGAGTAAACATTGGTACAAACCATTTTGGTGAAGGGTAGGCAGATGACCAGAAAGGGGAATGAGAAGAAAAGTGGTATTTGTTTGTGTGTTTTTTTTTTTTAAATTAATTATTTATTTTTAGGGAAGGGGGAAGGGAGGGAGAAAGGCGGGGAAGAGAAACATTTATGTGAGAGAAACACGGATTGGCTGCCTCTTGTACCTGCCCTGAGTGGGACCAAACCCGCACCTCAGGCCTGCGCCCTGACTGGGAATTGAACCGGCGACCTTTCTTTTCGCAGAAAGATGCCCAATCAACCGAGCCACACTGGTCAGGGCGAGAGAAGGGGTGTTTAAAAAGCTGTAATTTAATACGCTGATTTTTTTTTTCCTCTTTAGGACAAGGAGACCTGCGTGGGCACCAACAATCAGAGCTACATCTGTGATACCGGACACTGCTGTGGGCAGTCGCAGTGCTGCAACTACTACTATGAACTCTGGTGTAAGTCCTCGCCCAGGGCCCTGGGGCCCTGGCTGTGCCGCTGCTCGCCGGAGAGCCGTGGGCTGGGCAGCCCTTCTTATTCTCTTGGGGGTGGTGTTGGCAAGTAGAACCCACTCCCAGGTTCCGGAGGTGCCACTGTAGAGGAGAAGGGCTCTGATGCTGTCCGGATGCGGCGGGCTGAGGAGTGGAGGACGTGGTCTGAGTCTTCTCAGAGGCCGTGGTTACTGGGTCTGCTGCAGGAGCTCCTGCTTGGGCTCCCTTTGACGCTCTCCACAGTGTGTGCCCAGCGGGGACAGCCAGCCCCTGAGGTCTTTCCGTGGGCGGCCCCAGACTCCCAGGCCTGCTGTCTTTGTGAAGACAGGTTGCAGCAGCCGAGCTGCTACGGGTGCTGAGCTGGGCTCTCTAAATGGCTGTAAATCCTTTTCTTTCTTTTTCTTTTTCTTTTTAAACAACAACCACAAAGTTCCAGAATGCCCCATGGAGCATCAAGGAGCTGCCTCTGTTTCCGAGGGTCCCTCTAGAAGGGATATCGTTCCATAGCCCGCTGTCCGTAGAGCGCTCCTGGAGAGAGGGAGCCCCCCTGGTTTTTCCCCAGCTCTCAACCTGGAGTGTCTGGCGGCTTTTCCAGTGCACCCGCCCTGTTACTCCTGTAACAGGAGCTGAATGCCCCATGGAGACGATCCTTGTCTCGCCAGTAGTTTGTTGAGGCCGGGACCACTTGCGCCTTCCAGAGGTGCACAGCGGTGCTGACAGGGCTGTGGTCTTCAGGGAGGGACCCGGCCTTGCAGACTTCACTGACACGCTTTGTGCTCTGATCTTGAAAGTCAGACAAGACGCTCTAGGACGCTGGACGAGTGGGAAGAATGGGAGGGTGGGAGAGCCCTTAGGGCGGAGAGCCCCACGTGATCAGCGGTGGCAGTGGTTCTGCCAGCCGTCTGCCGGGAAAGGAAATGGCAGGCATTGCCCCAGATCGTTTTTTAGCGTCCCCTCACTCCCTGTGTTTGGAAACAAGCTTTGGGCTTGTTTGCCAAACTGTGCCCTTGTTGCCACCCTCACTTCTGCCCCCTTCTCCCCCATCGTCTTTCCCTGTTCGCCCCACATCGGTGATACGGTCAGAAAGCAGCGAGAAGGGCTATTATCTGGTATGGAATAGAAACTAGACTCTTGGCTGGGAAGACGTTCCCTCTACATGCAAATGGATGTTGTAGCCAGTGGGAGTGGTTCTTATAAACAGGACCTCTTTTCACCCTGGTCTTTCCCTTTGAGGACTGAGGACTCCCAGGGGCCGTCTAGAGCAGACTCCTCCCCCCGCCCCAGAATTGTTGCTGCTGTTTTATAATAGAAGGGGTGGGGCTGAGGGACTCACCAGAGAACACAAAGTACCAAGCAGGTGGACAGACTCTGTTTAAATGTTTTAAAGTGCAGACAACCACAGGGTTCAAATTCTCCCTCCTATCCCTTGTTAAAACAAAGGTCAGAGCTGGGCTGCCAAAAAGCCCCAGAGCCGACAGTCCGTGTTTCTGGGGCCTGGCCCAGGGCATCAGTTGCGGGAGGGGACAGAGTTGATGGCTTCATCTCAGATTGACAGAGCCTCCTGGGCTGTTGGCAGAGTGGACTCAGTAGCCACCAGAATTGGGTCACCCAAGCCAGGGCAGGGTAGTGGAGTGGCGGGGACAGGAGACCCAGATGGCAGGGAGGCATTCTGGGAGTCAGGCGCTTCATTCACCCCAAGGGCTTAAAAAAAGCCGGAGGAAGAGCTGCACAAGTGGCTCATCTCTCCAGTTGTGGTCGGCTGGGCAGAGGGGGAGGCCAGGCAGGACCCAGAGTCTGGACGAGGAGGACTTACCATCAGGGATGGAAATCGTGAAAGCAAAGCTCTCCTCTCCTCTGGGCCCAGAAATGGCTTCTTGGTCAGGAGATGCTCAGGGAGTGTCTCAGCCCCCAGGGAATTCTTTGGTTTTCCTCCTTATTAGGGTCCTCACCTTCGCCTGATGTGCACAGGGAGAGGTTGAGTGTTGGAATGGGCCCTTTCAGTTCTCATCAAGACTGTACTTTTTTGTGGCCTTGAACCCTGCTCCCTCTAATTGCCTCTAAACTTTGCCTAAAATGTGAAAGTAATGAGTTATTCTCTTTGTCTCTCTACTTTAGAAGGAAAATCTCAGCCAGGAAATCCTTGGCAGAAGGCCTTGGTGGGGGGAGGGGGAATGCCATTTCCACCAACCATTTTACCTGAATTCTCCTGTGTGATGAGGTCTTTGTCACGCTCTCGCGCACACGCGCGCGCACACACACACGCACCTCACTTTACACAGACACACAAGCATGTGCAGACCTTGAGCTTCAGCCAGCATCCCTTCTCCCAGGCCTTTTCAGCCCATTGTGACCTCAGCCGGCAGTCATTCCTGGGCTTGCGTCAGACAGGAAGTGAAGGTTGTCTTTTCCATTTTCCATGCAGTGGTTGAGGCTGTAAGGATCTGGTCATTATTGTTATTTTCAGCCTGCGCATTTTTACGGCACTTGTACTTTAACTCATCATCCAGTCATTTATTCATTCAGCAAACCATTATTATAAGACTGGTTCTTGAACTTTGGCAAGCATCTGAATTTCCTGGAGGGCTCATTAAAACACAGTTTTCTGGGCCCTACTCCCAGATTTTTTGATTCAATAGGGTGTGAGGTGGACCTGAGGATTTGCAATTCCAACGAGTTCCTACCAGATGCTCTGGCCTCTTTTGCGTCAGAAACTGTGGGCAGATGTAGTCCTTGCCATCAAGAAGGGCATCTCCTAGCAGAGAGAGGAGATCCAACAAGATGCCCCTGTAGTAATGCAAAGTAGAGAGGGGAATGTATTTGCCAGAACTGCTGTGAATGTTCCGAAGGAGAGTTTGCTTTGTCTGGACAGGAGTCAGGCTGCGTGGAAGAGGCAGTGTGTGCAGCGGGTCTTAAAGGGGAGATAGGATTTAAACACTTGGAGAGGGTGGGGCGATTTTCCAGGCAGAGGAACGCCACAGGTCAAGGCCCCATGAGAAGAAGGGAGTGTGGATCACGTTAACTTTCCCCTGGGGCTTGATTGGGAAGAAATGGGCGATAAGAAGGGTGCCGATGTCCACAGAGCTCTCCTGGTGCCAGGCACTAAGTGAGGTCTTCACACATGAACATGAACATCATCTCATTTCACCTAGAGAACACCCTTCTCGATGCACTTGTCGTCCCGTGTCTCTGGACCAGGGCTCTGCCGCCGAGTGGTTAGGTCAGTGCTCTTCACTCCAAAGCCTTCTGAGTGCCAGGTTAGGAGGGTGAAGGGCCTGGGTCATGGAGGGTCTCGGGCGTGCATATTTACTTCCCCCTAAGGCTGCGCTTTGGGGACCAGAGAGAAAAACTAAAAGCCAAGGCCCCAGGGAAGCTGGGAACGTACTAAGGCCAAAGGGCCTGAGCCCAGACCTCCCAGCGCTCTTCCCACTCACCCAGCTCCATTTTCCAGGGAGAGGCCGGAGCTGGGAATTTCTGCTCCTGAGGTAATTTTGGGAAACCAATCAGGCCTCAGTTTTCATTAGTTTGGCCTTTAATGAGGGATGGGGGAGTGTTTCTACAGAGTGGAATTTCCCAGAGATGACATGAAACACATTATTAGTAAATCCAGTTAGCGCTGAACAGCTTTTCACATACTAACATTTTTTTAAAAATTTTAATTTGTCCTTAAAATTTAACTTACTGATTTTAGAGAAAGAGGGGAAAGGAGAGAAAGAGAGAAACATCGATTAGTTGTTCTGCTTATTTAGGCATTCATTGGTTGATTCCTACGTGTGTCCTGACCAGGAATTGAACTCGCAACGTTGGTGTATTAGGACGACCCTCTAACCAACCGAGCTTCCCAGCCAGGACGATTTTTAACTTGTCTTAAGATACCCATTGAACTGCTCTTAAGGAAGACCCACAGCACTTGCCATGCTGAGCAAAGCGGAGAGCGGGGCGCTGGGGCCTCTTTCCGAACCTATACTGGACCCCAGTTCCCTGGTGGTCTGGACTTCGGGACAAAGACAAGTCGATCAACAGTAGGTGGGCCGGTTTTCCGATGAATTTAGCCAAGAGTAGAACCTAGAAGCAGACTTTGGACTGGTTCCTGACTCTTGCTTTTTTATGGATTAAAAGGGAAATGGAAAGGAAACCCTTGCCATCCGCGGCCATGCCTGTAACAGCAGTAGTAATAATAATAAGTTAGAGAACTTACTCGACACCGGGCATGGCTCTGAGTGTTCTGCATATATTAGCTAATTTTCCTTCTAATGATCAAGTAGTAGAGCATTATTCTCCCCATTTTACAGGTGAGGGAAAGTCATAGAGCTAGGAAATGGTTTGGTGAGCTGGGACTCGAACTCAGGTTTTCTGCCTCTTCTGTTTTCTGTTTGCAGTCACGCTTACAGGAAACTTGTCCAGCTGTTAGATAAAGTTGCAGGTCCTCTGAAGTCTTCATTTCCCAAGTGCAGGCTCTTTCCACAGTGACAGTGGCTGGAGCTCCTGCCGAAAGGTACAAGGAGCCAGAGGGTCACCCACCATCCTCTCGAAGGAAAGCTGATTTACAGTACGCTTTGGCTTCCTAATGAGGAACTCCTGTCGGGCGGAGAGTGGTGCTTTCCCAGGCTCGTTGTAAGCTCTGGGGCATGTGACTCAGTGCCTACATCGGACTGTGGTTGTCTTTAAAAACGTGTTTCCAGCCCTGGCTGGTGTAGCTCAGTGGATTGAGCTTGGGCCTGCGAACCAGAGGATCGCGGTTCGATTCCCAGTCAGGGCACATGCCTGGGTTGCAGGCCAGTTCCCAGCAGGGGACGCATGAGAGGCAACTGTACATTGATATTTCTCTCCCTCTCCCTCTCTCCCACCCTTCCCCTCTAAAGATAAATAAATAAATAAATAAATCTTAAACAAAAAAAACGTGTTTCCATTTTGCTGAGCATGACAAGTGCTCCCCAACACGAGGTCATGAATTTCAAACTTGTTGTTGGGGAAGTAATCTCTGGGTAGGTATATGTTTGGGAAGGAGGGCATGCTTTTTTGTCTTTTGTTGTGTGTGTCTCTTTTATCGAGTTTTCCTATTTGAAGCTTTTCCTTGTTTGTGAAATCTAGCAAAAAGATCAAAAACTGGCACAACTTCATAGGGACTCGACTGGATATTCCCTGTTTTAAGATTGAGGGGACACTGCTTTGACTAGAATGGCTCCCAGGAGAGTCCGTCTTGTGAGAGTCAGACGGGAAAGCCTTCTGCCTTCCATGAAGTGGGGACAGTTCAGTTGGGCTCTTGTTTGTACCTGTACTGACACCACGTCCTATCACTGGACCCGTTCCACTCCCAAGTTAGTTTTCCGCTAGTTTGATGCACATGAATGATCCAGTTGTCTCTTTTCTTCCCCCATACCACTTCGGACCTGCCTGATTTTCTGTAGGCCCTCATTTTCTCTTTCTTTCTCTTTCTTTCTTTCCTTCCTTCCTTCCTTCCTTCCTTTCTTTCTTTCTTTCTTTCTTTCTTTCTTTCTTTCTTTCTTTCTTTCTTTCTTTCTTTTTAGTATAATATGTTTATTTATTTTCTTTTTTAAATTTTATTTTATTTTATTGGTTATGCTATTACAGTTGTCCCATTTCTCCCCCATCATTCCCCTCCACCCTACATACCCTCTCCCACCCACATTCCCTCCTTTAGTTCATGTCCATGTGTCATAAGTTCTTTAGCATTTATACTTCCCACACTATTCTTGCCCTCCCCCTGTCTATTTTCTACCCACCATCTATGCTACTTATTCTCTGTACCTTTTCCCCCTCTCTCCTCCTCCCATTCCCCTGTTGCTAACCCTCCATGTGATCTCTATTTCTGTGGTTCTGTTCCTGTTCTAGCTGTTTGCTTAGTTTGCTTTTGTTTTAGGTGTGGTTGTTGCTAACTGAGTTTGCTATCTTTTTACTGTTCCTATTTTTTAACTTCCTTTCTTATATAAGTCCCTTTAACATTTCATATAATAAGGGCTTGGTGATGATGAACTCCTTGAACTTGACCTTATCTGAGAAGCACTTTAACTGCCCTTTCATTCTAAATGAAAGCTTTGCTGGATAGAGCAATCTTGGATGTAGATCCTTGCCTTTCATGACTTGGAATACTTCTTTCCAGCCCCTTCTTGCCTGCAAGGTCTCTTTTGAGAAATCAGCTGACAGTCTGATGGGAACTCCTTTGTAGGTGACTGTCCCCTTATCTCTTGCTGCTTCTAGAATGCTCTCCTTCATTTTAATCTTGGCTAATGGAATTATGATGTGCTTTGGTGTGTTCCTCCTTGGGTCCAACTTCTTTGGGACTCTTTGAGCTTCCTGGACTTCCTGGAAGTCTATTTCCTTTGCCAGATTGGGGAAGTTCTCATTTATTACTTGTTCAAATAAGTTTTCCACTTGTTGCTTTTCTTGCCCCTTCTGGTACCCCTAGAATTCAGATGTTGGAATGTTTAAAGATGTCCTGGAGGTTCCTAAGCCTCTCCTCATTTTTTTTGAATTCTTGTTTCTTCCTTGTTTTCCGTTTGGTTGTTTGTTTCTTTCTTCTGGTCCACTCCATTGATTTGAGTCCCAGTTTTCTTCCTATCACTATTGGTTCCCTGTGCATTTTCCTTCATTTCATTTAGTGTAGCCTTCATTTGTTCATCTAATTTGTGACCAAAATCAACCAATTCTGTGAGCATCCTAATCACCAGTGCTTTGAACTGTGCATCTGATAAGTTGGCTATCTCTTGGTCACTTAGATGTATTGGCTCTGGGGCTTTGATCTGTTCTTCCGCTTAGCCATATATTTTTTGGAGGGTGGGTCTGGTCATGCCTGTTACATAGTGAGCGGTCGAGCCTTAGGTGTTCACCAAGTTGGGGCAACCCAGTCGTTGGGTTTTGACGCTGTATGTGGGGGTGAGGTCCAAGAGGGAGCGATGTCACCTGCTCCCCTCTCTCTCCTATCCCAGTCCCCTCCGCCGCTTCCCACAAGCAAATTGGGCCCTTCTGGTGCTGCCTCCCAGACAGGCGGGCCCGTGCATGTTCCAGGACCCTGTGGGTCTCTCCAACGTACTCTCCTGTGAGGCTGGGAGTCTCTCCTGGCACTCAACCCTACAGGTGTTTTCAATCGGTGCTTTTAGGCTTTATTTCCTGGTGCTGGGGCGCTGGGTTACGCTGTCTGTCTCCCCATTTTTGCCTGGATTATTTGCGCACAAATGTGTGTCCAAGGTCAGCAAGTCGTCTTGTGTGCCTGGGGTCTGCTAGCTGCTGCGCCTGGGACCGCCAACCACCACTTTTTCCTGCCACAACCCCTTTCCGTGGGACACCGACTTCGCCCTCTTACTGGTCTGGATGAATGGTTATTGAACTTCCTTACAGTTCAATTTTCTGTCAGATCTGGTTGGGGTTTTTTTTTGTTGTTTCTAAATCTTTGTTGTCCTTGATTTTGGTTGTGCAAGGAGGCACAATGTGTCTGCCTATGCCTCCATCTTGGCCAGAAGTCCCTCATTTTTTATTATACTTCTAGTTCAGTGGATCTCAGCTTTTTTCTGGATCAAGAATCTGCTTAAGAATCTGTTGAACCCTTTAAATCCGCTTGCCCAGAAAAGCCTATAAACTCGCTGCATCAGTCAGGATAGGACAGGTTATGCTGCAGGAACAAACAAGTCCAGAATCCTGGTGGACAGACAGTAGATTACTTGTTGTTCCCACTACAGTATGTCCATCACAGGTTAGCTGGGAGCTTTGTTCCCATTTCATCATCCTCTGCGGCTAGCCTGACCCTGAAGTCACTGTCTGGAATGCTGCCAATTGCCATGGTAGAAGGAAGACTCATGGAGGGGCTCACACATATGTGAGAAATGTTCTGGCCTCTAAGAGACATGTCACTTCCAATCCCAATTCATTAGTTAGAACCAGTCTCAAAGCCTCACCCAATCAGAAGGGAGCGGGGAAGTTCAACCTACCCATACGCCCAGAAGGGGGAAGACTCCTTCTGGGGTTTTGGCTAGCGTGAAAACCATTGCATTTTTCCTACTAAAAACATGAGCTTTTAATTTTTTAATTTTTATTTATTTATTTTATCCTCACCTGAGGACATGCTTATTGATGTTAGAGAGAGAGGAAGGAAGGGAGAGAAACATCAGTTGGTTGCCTCTCATACTTTCCTACCAGGACCAATCTCGCAACCTAGGCATTTGATGTGTGCCCTGACTGGGAATTGAACCCGAGATCTTTTGGTCCAACTGAGCCACACCAGCCAGGGCAAAAGCATGTTTGTTTGTTTTAAGCATGTTATAAAATCTGAGAAGTATTGCCTTAGATCATATATTTTGCTGTATGAAAGTTGAAAGTAGAATTAAATGCTGATTATCTAATGGGAGGATGTGCTTTCTAAATTATCAAGTAACAGAACTATGAAGGATTGTGGGGTTAGACTGGAAAAAGTAACAGGACTATAGGTAATATAAAAAGAATCTTTTTGACTTTGAAATTCACCTGGCATCAGGCTCTTTAGCAGAGTGCACTGTGCTTATTTTCTGGACCGCAGTGCACTCCAGTCCCCGCCAAGGAGGCTGGGAGCTAAGGAGATTGACCATAGGGGCCCGAGAAGATGTTGCGGGTCAGCAGCAGGCAGCCACTTCACTCCCAGTGCTCCTTTCTGGCCTCGACTCCATTCCCTGAGGGCTCCTCTAACAGTGTCTGTCTAGGCTTCAGTCAGCCAGCAGCTGGAGAGAAGTGGAAGTTCAGTTGAGCAGATGTCAGTAGTGAATCTGGGAAGGAGGGACCACAAGGGAGACTTCTAACTTCAGTTCATGTTTGTGTTCTCTGGCTAGGAATGAGGCTTTTCTGGCTGCTGGTGGGAAAAGTCCACTGCCCATTCCCCTCTGCCTGTTCTGTGGCCAGGCCTTCTCCGGAAGTTCTGTCTGACACTGACGTGGGCCACCAGCAATAGGTGTCGAATAGCTTGCCAGAGCCTGGCAGCGGCACCGCCATGCTGTCTCACCCTGTAAGGGTGGCTCTGTGGGGAGGTTCAGTGGGGACACCCCTGGGGACAGAAAGAGCTGTTGCCAGAGGCCACACCCTAAATGTCACTGGGATCTTTCGGAATATTGTGTTCTGGTACAAATGTAAAAAAAAAAAGAAATCAGGGTCTATTTATTTACTGTCTGTAGGGAGAAGGGAGCCTTTAAAAAAACAACAATGCTAACTCACTCTGGCAAGAGATACATGTGGAAATACTTAACAAATTCTAAGCACAGATTTATAATTACAAAGCAGATGATAAAAAATAGATGTAGCATTTGTAATGGAAAAAATTGAAGTTATTTAGGAATAGAGAACAAATGAACAATAATATAATCTATTCTCATTTAAAAATAACTCATCTTAAAATTATTCCTCAGATAGTTTTTTTGAAAGCCCCACCCAAGCATATGAGTTTATTGATTTCAGAGAGAGAGAGAGAGAGAGAGAGAGAGAGACCGATGTGAGGGAGAAGCATCCATTGGTTGCCTCCTGCATGTGCCCCGACTGGGATCAAACCCAAACCCTTTGGTGCACGGGGCAATGCTCCAACTAACGGAGCCACCCAGCCAGGGCCTCAGGTAAATTTCTTGGTAATTTCAAAGAAGTACACATTCATCTTAGAAAAATTAGGAAATGTAGATAAGCAAAAAATGAGGGAGCTGCTTCCAGAAAATCTGTTGTCCTGTTTTCCAGTAATAACCTCATGATTAACTTTCTGATCGTCCCTCTAGATGTTTACATAGGCTTGTTTTAAGCAAAAATTGGGGTCATATTTTACACTGTTGTCTTGATCAGAAACATCCGTGTGTCAAAATATAGTACCTATGAATGATTTTGTAATGATGACTCATATCATTTCACTGTATGAATATATTCCCAGAAGAATTAAAAAACCCATCCAGAAATATAGTAATTTTTAAAATAAAAGCCAGCAAAAGTAAAATTAATCACAGATACTTTGTTTTGGTTTACTTTGTTTTCAGTTTTATAATTTGAAATCAGAAAATAATTAGGAAAAGAAAATTAAAATTTGTCATAATCTCACTACTTAAGATAAGTCACTATTTTTGTGGGTTTTTAGTCTAGTCTTCCCCCATATGTTTATATATTCCAAAGCAAAATTGCTCATTAACTAGATGTTTAGAAGACTTTTCTGCATACATTTGAAAATTGGAGAGAGGGGTCTTATATTGGAGTTAGCCAAGAGACCCTGAATAACTAACCAAGAGAACCAGCGGGAAGTGAGAAGAAATAATGCCCCGGAGAAAAGAGGGCCGGGCCTTCCCCGTGCCCCTACTGCTCTCTGGAGCAGGGAGGAAGCCGTGAGGCTGCTGGTGGCCCTGAGTCTGATGCAGGTGCAGGTCAGAGGAGGTAGGGTGGGTCGTCGGTGCGACAGTGGGAGATGGAATTGTACTGGATTCTGTCAGGAGCTGAGGAAGTCATTTGCACTCCCTAGGGGAGAGATGGACCTGAGGCAATTAGAATTTTCCACCTCTAACTTTAGGACCCTCCTGTTACCCAGGCGTACCTGGTAGAGAAAAGCCCTAGAACTTTCTTACGGTATCTGGAGAACCCGGAAGAATTTATCAGGCAGCCCCCCGGAAGCCCCCTGCAGTTGCCAATGAGCTGAGCTGTGGGGATTTTGAGAAGCCCTTGGCTTTTGGTAAACAGCCTGGTGTCAGCAGCAGGAAGTGAGCCTGGGAGCTGTCCTTCTGGGAGAAGACGGGCACTGGAGAAGCTAAAGCATTTTCTCAGAGATCTCTTGGGGGAGGAAGTACGCTGCCCGAAAAGGGGAGCCTAGTTAATGCGCACCAAACCTGAAATAGGGGCGGGCCCGTGGTGCTGGAGCGTGGCCTTGGCGTTCTTCCCTTCCCCGGAGGTCCCTGGAGGCTCCCCGGAGTGAGTGACCTCTGCTGTCATTCTGACAGTCCTGCCCTCTGCCATCCTACTTGTCTCTCACTGTGGCACAAACATTTATGAAAACTGAATGCAGGTTGCCCTCGCCAGGTAGCTCAGTTGCTTACAGCATCACTCCCGTACACCAAGGTTGTGGATTTGATCCCCAGTCAGGGCATATACAAGAAATAGATGTTTCTCTCTCTTTCCCTCTCTCCCTTCCTCTTTCTTGAAAATCAGTTGTTTTAAAGATTATTTATTTGTTTGTTTGTTTTTGAGAGACAAGCAAAGAAAGGGAGAAGCAGAGGAGAGAAACATTGATGTGCAAGAGATACATCAATTGGTTGTCTCTCGCAAGCCATCAAATGGCGGCCCAGCCCACAACCCAGGCATGTGCCCTGACTGGGAATTGAACCAACAACCTTTAGGTTCACAAGCTGGCACTCAGTCCACTGAGCCACACCAGCCAGGGCTCTAAAATAAATTTTTAAAAACTGAGAAGCAGGTTCTAAATGTGAATCCACCGAGTGAGGCCTGACAGTGACAGCGGTGACCAGGCCGGTGCCGCTGTGGGCCTCCCTGTTCTGAGAGCTGCCCGCCGGGCTGGTGTTCACTCTGTCCCTGCCTCTCTGTCTTGCTTCCCCACCCCCAGGGTTCTGGCTGGTGTGGACCATCATCATCATCCTGAGCTGCTGCTGTGTCTGCCACCACCGCCGAGCCAAGCACCGCCTTCAGGCCCAGCAGCGGCAACATGAAATCAACCTGATTGCCTACCGAGAAGCCCACAATTACTCCGCGCTGCCATTTTATTTCAGTACGTAACCCAAAGCTCCCCCACCCCACCCTCCGGAGCCCAGGATGCACAGGCTGTGTGTATCCTCCCATGAGCAGGATGTTTGCCTCTTTGCCCAGCACAGAGCAGGGTTTTGAAAGTACAGGAACTAGAGGGCAGTCACATTTAGCACAGAAGAACCAGAGCTGTGGGTGCAGCCCCTCACAGCCACTGGGCCCGTCCAAATCTCCCCTGGCTGGATTCTGACCACGCCTCTGCTGCTTCAGCAGATTGTCTTTTAGGCAGGTCTCACGATGGGAGTGAATTAGAGTGAATTAGAGTGAATTAGAGTTCAATGGTCCGAAAGCTTCCCACTCTGTTTACTGCCATGTGACATGCCGAGCAGAGGCTGCCATGAAAGAGGCAGGTTCAGGGGGTGACATTGGGACTTCCTGAGAATCAAGAAACTCGGTGACTCACTGAAGGGCACTCACCTGACATCCCTGGGCCTCCGTAAGGATGACTTCTCAAATGGTCAGGGGGAGGCCCAGCTGTGCAGCTTGTCCAAAGCCATTCTGCAGTGTGTTCTACAGAAGAAAGTGGCCACAAATGTGGGATTTCACATCTAGGAAAGTTAAGTGCTTAGCCCAGTGCCTGGCGGGTAGCAAGTGCTCAGTAAATGCTAACAATTACTGTTGTACAATTAGACAGATCATCAGTTCTCCAAGGCATTCAGCACCGTCAAAAGATAACTCACCTGGCAGTTCTTTTTTTTTTTTTTTTTTTTTTTTTTTAAGATGTATTTATTTTTAGAAGGGAAGGGAAGGAGAAAGAGAGGGAGAGAAACATCGATACGTGTTTGCCTCTTGCACACCCCCAACAGGGGACATGGGCTCTGATGGGGAATCGAACAGGCGACCTTTTGGCTTGCAGGCCGGCACTCCATCCACTGAGTCAGCAGCCAGGGCTCACCTGACAGTTCCTAATAAAGCTTGCATCACAGGCCCCCACCCTTCGCTGGTAACCCACTCGCTCTTGATCTGAGTCAGTTCAAACCACTCACTTCCAGCCACACTAGACTGAGACAACACGGATTTCAAACCTCCCGAAAAAAGTGGTCAAAGAGCCTTAAGTTAGGGTCCCTGACGCTGAGGCTCATGGGACATAGATGGAGGACAGTGTGACCATGAAACCTGAGGCGTGTGTGCCTGTGGAAACAGGCCCGTTTCGGGCAGCAGCGATCTCTTCTTGGCCGTCCACCATATCTGCCTAACCCTGTGCCTTCACTCCAGACCAGACAGGCAGGAATCTTTGCCTATGAAGCAGCTTTAGTGGCTCTCCGGTTTCAAGAAGCTAGGTTAGGTTACTCCCCCAGGACTCTGCCCCGCCCATGCCAGGAGCTGTAGCTGTCACTGGGAGGGGCAGTGCGGGGGGGGGGGCGCGGGGGACATGTGTTTAGTGTCTGTCCCGGATGGATTGCCAGTGCAGTAATTTCTCCTCCCTACCTCCCCACTTTAGGGTTTTTGCCAAACTACTTACTACCTCCTTATGAGGAAGTGGTGAACCGACCTCCAACTCCTCCCCCACCATACAGTGCCTTCCAGCTACAGCAGCAGCAGCTGTCTGCACAGTGCGGCCCTGCAGGCGGCAGTCCCCCAGGCGCCGATCCCTCCCGGGACTCCCAGGGGACACAGAGCAGCCCCTTGTCTGGGCCCAGCAGAAGCAGCACGAGACCCCCAAGCATCATCGCTGACCCTGAGCCCTCCAACACCGACATGCCAGCCAACCCGGCAGCCACCAAAGCCCCTGGAATGGAGCCCTGTGGCTCTGTGGCTGGCCTGGGGGAGCTTGCCCCTGGGGCCTTCCCGGACAAGGATTCTGAGTGTAAGGAGGAGCTGCTGAAAGATTACAGCTGCGAGCAGGGCTGTGCCCTCCCCGACAGCAAGGATAAGACGCCTGGCAGGCATCGCCGCTTCACTGGTGACTCGGGCATTGAGGTGTGTGTGTGCAACCGGGGCCACCACGACGACGACCTCAAAGAGTTCAATGCACTCATCGACGACGCTCTGGATGGACCCCTGGACTTCTGCGACAGCTGCCACGTGCGACCCCCTGGTGACGAGGAGGAAGGGCTCTGCCAATCCTCTGAGGAGCAGGCCTGCGACCATGGGCATCCCCACCTGCCGAGGCCCCCCGCGTGCCTGCTGCTGAACACCATCAATGAGCAGGACTCCCCGAACCCCCAGAGCAGCAGCTCCCCCAGCTAGAGTAGGCCCTGCCTGTGGCCGAGAACTTGGCGACACAACCAGGGTAGGGGAGAACCACGAAAGAAGCATTAAGTGACTTTCAGAGAAAGTGGTACAGCCACTTGGTTCTTTTTTCCCCCCTCTTTTTCTGCCTTGGTTCCTGCATTTTTCTGCATCTCCAGGTACAGTTTGGGGTGCCTCTCCCCCCACATAAGCACGTTGTTGTGGAGGGCTGAGAAGTTGGTTCTGTGACTCATTCCTCATACCCTACCCCTTCCCCCCTCTTCAAGTCGTATCTCACTACCTTTGGGTCAAAGAGATGTGTGTTAAGAAGCCCCCAAGGAAGGGAGCCAAGACTGTGTCCTGAGGTGATTTTGGGTGATGGAGTGGATTTTTGCTCTGCTGTTAGTGGAAGAGAACCTTGCTTTGTCAGTTCGGGAGAGGCAGCCAGGCTCAGCCCCGGCTGAGGGTTGTCGCCCCGTGCTGCCAGTGCCTGCAGAGTCGAGCTCGGTGGGCTTCTGTGGGAGGGCGAGAGCTGATGGGCACTGGTGTGGTCGGTGGGGAAGGGTTTGTCGCCTTCCCAGGTTCCAGGTGATGAGGTCGGTGCGTCACCGCGCCCCTGAGGGGCCCTGCCTGGCATGTGCTGGCTGGCCGCAGACTGTTGCAGGTGTAGAGATTATGCTGCCTTCTTTTTGGCTCTTTTTTTTTTTTTTTTTTTTTTTAAATAGAACAAAAGTGAGCTGAAAACAAGAACTTGACCAGTGAGCAGGCAACAATTCTGTCCTGGAAAAGGGAAGCCTTGTGGCTCTTTTCCCTTGTTGGCCTTCCCAGAGCCCGGCTGCAATTGAACCAGGAGCTGTTTTACGTGCCGGCGTGGGTGCGGGTTGTCAACCCCAAGCACACAGTCTGCGGGCCTTTCTGTGTCACTGTCGTATACGAACAAATGAGGCCGTGGCCCTGAGGAAGAGCAGTCCCACAGCCTGGCTCTCACACAGTATTTTCTCTTGATTCTGAGTAATTTGTTTTAACTGACCACTTGGAAAAACATGCCTTGGTTATCTGTGGTTTTCATGTGCTCCCCCTCCCTCGTGAACGGGATAACTAATTATTGTAGCCTTTGTCAAGAGTCTCCGTGGCCCAGGAGGGGCGAAGGCAGCTGTCCAGAAGGGCCACAGGGTCCTTATTGCTGCAGTTCGGCCTCAGGCAGCCAGGTGAGCTTCGATAGGGATGATCTGAATGGAGAACGCAGACAGCCGAAATCAACATTCCCCGCCCAGCCCTGTTCTAGGAAGAGTTTGGTTCATCCCCCCCTTTTTGAATGGTGACATTCAGACTAGGCATTGACGCTATGATAAGAAAGGGAAAAAAATACGTATGTATACAAAAATAGACAAATCCAGGGCCGCGAGGTGAACGCGTGACTGCATCAGGAGTCCACAGAACCAAAACCCATGTCGAACAAGGTGAAGTCCGTGCACGGTGACTTTCTGGGTACCTGTGTGTGTCTGTCCGTTGCGTGTGAGCCCCCCGCCCTGTCGTCCTGTGAACATGCTTTGAGTGGCAGCCATCCTGCTCTCACGATCACAGGTTCGGAGCGCATATGGCCCTCTCAAGGTAATTTATTTTACGCATTTACTGTTTACCGAACAAATGTCTGACTGCGTACTTGGGTGTATTCAGCAGCATTGCCGACGGCAGTCCCCAGTGTTTGCCAGGGAGCCTGCCCTCGAAGTAGAGGTTTTACTCTGCCCGTCACTGCGATTTGCACATTGCTCTGTGGACACTCGGAGGCCTGTGTTCTGTTCCCTGTAGATGGAAATGTGCTCTGGCCCTGACCGCCTCCCTCAGCAGCTCCTGGCCCTCAGATCAGCCCCCTGCGGGGGTGTCCACAGCCACTCGGGACAGAAAGTGAAGGTGGAACTTCAGACAGAAGCTTAACTGGATCTTCAGGGACAAGCTTGGACTAGCTGTGGCCCAGATGGCAGCCCTGCCCAGAATTGCCAGGAGGGTTTGGCAGACACCGCAGGGCCTACCGCCCCCTGCCAAGGCCCAGTGCGAGCAGGCCAGCCGCTGCACGGTGCGAGTGGGCAGGGTGTGTCAGCAGCCCACAGATGCCTTTTCTTCCACCATTAAAAAAAAAAAAGATTCCCAAGCAGCTCACTGAGGTGTCTCCAAGGAGATCAAGTTTTACCAAAATGAATCCTCCTTCAGCGAACTGACCATATGGATGAATTCTGGCCCTCTTCACAGTTCCCTCCCCAGGGAGAGCGGGAAACCGGTCTGCATGTTGAGGTTCACTGCGACATCCCACCCGAAAGGCAGGAGAGGCTGGTGGACCCAGGGGCTGGGCTGTGTCGCGGCAGTCCCAGTCCGTCCCCTGCTCCCAGAGGCGGCCCTGACCGCAGAGAGAGGCGGAAATGGGGGGCTGGAGGACTTGTGAGGGGCCGGGGAGGTTTGATGGAGCCTGGTGTTCCGGGTGAATGGAGAAGGAAGGCCTTGGCCGAGGGTTTGGTGCTAGTCGGATCTGCAAACGCTAACACATTCCTGTGCGAGGCACATCACCATCTGTCAGTTAGTGTGAATATGTGTATTTTAAGCAATAAGATTCAGCTGGTTAGACCTTTCTGGGCAGTCTCAGTGGCGCATTTCCTGTGCTGTGATTGTTCTGAAGACAGGGGCTCTAACCACTGTGAGAAGCCCAAATAAAATCAACCCCAGAAATCCGACTGCGCTTTTTTTCTTGGAGGATTTTATTCCTTTTCCCCTCTACCTCAGAATTCAGGGAGTCGCATCTCAAGATTCATGGCCGCAGGTGCCTCCCCTTTCTCCACGCAGAGGCTGAGAGAAGTCGCACAGCCGTTGAGGACACGCTCCTGGGCCATTAGAAGCCTCAGGGCCGAGAGCAGGCCGGGTAACGCTGCTGCTGAGGCCACACTGCGTGCTGAGGAGTGTCCCCAAGCCCTCCCTCTGCCAGCGGTGCATGCCTGGCGTTTCGGTGCGTTGTAAAGTACCACAAACAGGTTAAAATTGGGCACAAGTCTGGTCAGATACCACGAAGCTAAAACAGGACATGGGAGCACTCTGAAATCTCTCTCACTGGTAGGATAGGAACGTGGATGGGTGCTTGGCCTTGGGATTTAATGTGCAGAATATGGACTAGTGGGGCCCGACTCGGTGCCCGGCCCCGTGCTGGGTGCTAAAGAAAGAGAGTGTGGGAGGAATATCTCTCTGTGCCCTCCAGAAGTAGTTACGAAGGTAGAAACTCGGGGACAGTTGATGTGAGGTGGATGGAGATGAAGTGAGTGGTTCGGGTTCAGAATTGTGAGTAGTTGTGGAAGGTAGTTTGGGGTCTCGAATACCAGGCATCGAGATCAGAACCGAGTTTTAAGCTCTGTGGGAACCACTGGTGTGCCAACATCTGTCATTGTGGGACAGTGACTGTTTTCCTAAGACTCACTGTCATTTTACTCTCTACTTAAGACTGTCCTGTTAGAACTTCCAAGTCAGATGTAAGTCCCTATTTAAAGGGAAGAAACAGCCCGACCCAGCGAGACTTCTCTCCGGACAGCCTGCAGGTGGGCACAGCAGGATGGTGTGGAGCCCTCCCCGGAGGGGTTTCTGCCTCCCCAAACGGAGCGCTCACTAGTGAGGGCGCAGGCAGAGAGCAGCTGGCGTTCTCTTCCGTGGCCTCTGAGTGTGTCCTGCAGTGAACAGGGCTGCTGCTTCGAGTTCAGTGTGAGCCAGACATGACCCTGGCCCTTCGGTGACGCCAGTAGGATGGATGCTGCCCCTCCAAGTGAGCCCCAGGCAGCCACGATAGCATCTGGAGGCGGTTGTTCTGAAGTCACAGGGAAGAACAGTATGTCATTCCTGCCTTCTTTCACTGGCTGCCTGGCAGAAGAACAAACGTACAACTCCTACGGGCTGCGTGTAGAGCCTGCGCATGTACCCCCGATGCCCAGGTCTGTAGGGCACCCCCCTCACTGCACCCCAGGCTCCTAGGTCGCTGAGTTCCTCCTCCAGGTGACCAAGTTCAAGTGGAGACAGTACAGATGCCCCAAAGCACAAACCAGAGTAGCTTTGATAAACAAGAATTTCAAGAACTTCCCTATTCTCCAGTATCCTGTTTTAGGGGGAGGGAAAAACTGGGGTTTCACTCAGGAGAAAGGCTGGGACGTGGATTTGGCCGACTTGGTCTAACCTGTTGGAAGCCTATTTGTGGCTGAACCCACTGCACAGGGCCCTGGGTCCTGGGAGGAGTTTGGGATTGTGGGTTTCTACCCTGGGGGTGAGTGACTGGCCTTACCGAGCATTTATTGAGCACCTACTGTGTATGCTCAGGCCTTGGGAATGCAAATACCCCGAGTGCCTTAGACCCCCCTCTTGAGAAGAGTTACTGGTCTACAGAGGAAGAAGGTGTGTAAGCAGTGTGAGTAGCACATGGAAAGGACCACGAAGCAGCACGTGGCGCACAGGAACTGGAAGAGTGTGCCCACTCAGGGTTCAGGACAGCCTAGGACAGCGACCTCTGCACTGAACTTGCCCGGTGAAGAAAGGTGGGAAGGGAATTATGGGCAAATAATTCAGCCTGCAGATTATCGAGTGCCCACTACGTGCCAGGTAGCTGAAAAGCACAAGAAAGCATTATAGGTGTAAAACGAGAGTGAGGGCCATTCACGTCCGAACCTGCGGGCAATTTAATCATTCCAGATAATCGCCTTCTGGGCAGCCGCAGGAGATAAAGCTGGAGCGGCGAGCTGGTAATAAAAACGATTGAACTTTATTGTTTTCATTTGTTGGCTGTTTACGTGGTGCTGGGACTTGCGTAAGCGCCTCACCCACCTTTTTCCATCTCAGCCTCACGACAGGCCCGGCTGGAGGTACGTGCAGCGATCATTCCTGCTTTGTTAATGGGGTCGAGGCGTTCCGAGGAGTTGACCAACTTGTCCGAGATCGTACAGCTAATAAGTGGCAGAGCCTGAGTTTGCACCCACATCGTTCGCCTCCAAAGCCCAGGCAGCCCACTAGTCAGTGGGATGGTTGCAGTATTGGCATCCAGTGAAGAGCTTCTGTTTTCCCCCCGCCCCCAAGGTGAGAGGGGACCAGAGAAAGGTGTAGTGAGCAGGGGGTAGCATGATGAAAGGGGAACCTGACACCTTATCTCAGAAGCCCCCTTTCCCTCCCCCTTGTCTTGTCAGAAGCCCTCAGAAGCCCCCACATCCAGATGAGCTTCACCTAACGGAGCCCCTCCCAGCTGAAATGGCCTCCAATTTCCAAAGGGAGGTGTCACTTCTTGGAAACATTGTAAAATTTTCAGGCATTGAAGCTCTGGATCTTTATCTTTTCCTTGCAAAAGTGTTTCGTTTTTCCTCTGAGGAGATAAAAGCTCTGGGACCCTAGCCCCTGTGGCTCAGTTGGTTGGGCATCTTCCTGCGAAAGGTCGCTGGTTCGAATCCCAGTCAGGATGCGTGCCTGGGTTGCAGGTTCGGCCCCCTGGGACATGTTACAGAAGGCAATCACGTCGATGTTTCTCATACTTTCTTTCTCCCTTCTCTAAAATAAAATATATTTTTTAAAAAAGAAAAAAAGAGCCCTGGCTGGTGTAGCTCAGTGGATTGAGCGCGGGCCTGCGAACCAGAGGATCGCGGTTCGATTCCCAGTCAGGGCACATGCCTGGGTTGCGGGCCAGTTCCCGGCAGGGGACACACGAGAGGCAACCGTACATTGATATTTCTCTCCCTCTCCTTCTCTCCTACCCTTCCCCTCTAAAAAGATAAATAAATAATAAATTTAAAAAATTGTTTAAAAAAGGAAAAAAGAGCTTTGGGTGACTTATGACTTAGGAGGGGAGAAGAGGATTTGTCTGATGTGAAGTTGCCCCTCACTTGGTATAAGCCAGCTCCTCGCCACAGTTGAACCTTCCCTTGTACATCTCACCAAGAGGTCTCAAGAAACCTGGTCCTACTGGAAATGTTACAAAGCACCCTCAGTCTGGGAACCATGAAAAGTTTGTCTCTAGGCTCTCCATCTACCCGCTGGCCAGCCTGCCCTGGCTCTGGGGGGAAGGTGGGGGACAGCTGGCAGGCCAGCCACGGCTGCCAGGGTAGGCTCCCAGAGGTCTTGTCCTTCAGGTGGGCCATCTGGACACACCCACTCCTCCTGACCCAACTGGTGGCCTTTGGGCAGTTTGTATAAAACACTGAGAGGCCCTGGCTGGTGTAGCTCAAATGGATTGAGTTTGGGCTGCGAACTAAAGGGTCTCTGGTTCGATTCTCAGTCAGGGCACATGCCTGGGTTACAGGCCAGGTCCCTAGTGGGGGCCATAGGAGAGGCAACCACACATTGATGTTTCTCTCCCACCATTTCTCCCTCTCTTCCCCTCTCTCTAAAAATAAATTTTTAAAACAAAACCCCGAGAGAAGGACTTATTTTGTGGATCTGGTTACAGTCGATGATCCATAACGTATATTTGATCCTCAGCAACGCTACAAGGTTGGCGGTGCCATTTCTACGCACACCTCAGCTGCCCACAGTACAGATGAGAACACTGAGGTTTAAGAAGGCCAGGTAAGTTGCCCACGGTCATTCGGTCTGTAAACGATGACACCGAACTTGTCTCCATAGCCTGATTTCTCCTGTAGCTGCGGGTGGTCTGGAACTGGCCTGCTCCCACAGCCCTTTCGGCTGCTCCCCCTCACCAGGTAGTGGGCAGCACAGGTGGTGAGTTACCCCACGGTACAGATGGAAGAAGTAGGGCTCAAGAAGCTGGCAATGGACCTAAGATCCAGGGCTGGAAACCCGGGGAGTCTAGGGATGAGAACCTGGGTATTCAGGTTCTGGTCTGGTCCTCTCTCTCCACCCCACCCTGTGATTGGGTTCCCATCCTACAGAGTTGGGTGTTTACACCTGTACACATGACTGGAGAGAGGACTCCTCCTTTGCTCCTGGTGTTGTGGCCACCAGAGGCCGACCAGGACAATCTCGCACTCACCCACCCACACTCCAGCCCAAGGTTCCCAGGGAAGAGGTCCCCTCCCGTCTGATTGAGGACTGGGGCTGCCGTTCTGAAGGCCAGGGCAGCTCGTCTCTCCTAGGGGGCCAGCTCTTAGCTCCCAAGAGCCGATCATTAAGTTTTGGGGGACATCACAAGCTACAGTAAATGGTATGCACTGTATGACAGAAGGGTAAACAGCAATGCTACTGTGCAGCTCTTCCCAACAACTTGCTGCTCAGTGGCTCACGCTGGTGGCTGGCTCGAACCGGCTGTGCAGGGAGTGTCCCCAGTGCGGTACGCAGTGCGCAGTAGCAGGGCCGGTCCCCACCGCCTGCGCTGGAGCCCTGCTTGCTCAGTGCTCACCGTCACGGAGGGCGGTCTGAGGCTCAGAGGGAAACTGAGTTCTTAGCCAAGACCTGCCAGCTTGTCTAAAGGTCTGCGCTTCTGTCCAGGTAAGGACATGAAGTCTGTTCGTCACTGCACCAATCAGCCAAGTGGTTTAGAGCATTTGATTCAGTCCTCTCAAGGGACCAGCTTTCCGCCTGCCAGGTGCAACACGCAGGGCGGAGAACACGAGAGGGCCCAGTCTTGGACACCAGGACACAGGAGTGGGTGGCGTTCCTTGGGGACACCACACCCATTTTAAATCCAGGTGCTCAGATGCATGTGGGACTTAGCACCAAGGAAGCTGAGTGCTAAAAGGGGACAATTGTGGTGGGCAGGCATCTTGAGATGTGTCCTGGAGGGGGCTTCCCCCTGAGACCTGGTGGGGGGATTGGAGTAGAGGGAGGGGCCTTTCAGGCAGGGGGAGGGCAGCTTGGGTAGGAGTGAGAGTTCATAAGGTCGTTTCCTGAAAGCACACTCAACGTCGTACCCTCCCGGCCAGACACCTGAGAGCCCCTCCGCCCAGACACGGGCCGGTCGCTGTGTCACTGAGGTCTTGGGTTCTGGTCCCAGCCCTGCTGCTAAGTAGCTGTGTGACTTAGGGCGAGTCACCTCCCCACCCCCACCCCACCCCCTGCCTCCCCCACCGGCCCTCAGTTTTGTCATCTTCGAAATGAAAGGGGCCTCCTTTCCCTGCCATTCCATGATCTGATTCAGTAGTTGGAGAGAGGATGTTTCCATCCCAGTTACGCTCACCCACCTCTAGTTATTTATCTGTTCATCACAAGTCTGCAAACTGCTTTTCAGATTTTGAGCAAATTTGGAATAGTTGATTCTCCTCCAGCCGGTCCGCTGCTCTCTGCATTGAGCTAAGGGTGGCTTGGCATAGACCAGTGGCCAGTGATGGGCGCGGGGGGTAGGAATCTCCAGTTTGACTCTTTCCCATCACTCACTGTGGTGTCCACATCCCTCCGGGCTACCTGTGCTGGGGGCTCGGGTCAGCCACAGCTGCCCAGAGGCTCTCCCTTGGGCTCTTCAGCAAGGCCTGGGGGCACTGGTCCGTGGAGGCCAGGACTGAGTTGGGGGACAGCAGGGAATGGTCTACTCCCACCAGAGTAACAAAGCCCTTGGAAGGAAGACAGCACTGCTGTGATGGATGACCTTGACCCTCCTTCCTTTCCAGGGATTCCTGATCACTTCTCTCTGAAAACTTGACCAGGTAGGGTCTCAGCCATGGCCTGCTGGCCCTTCTGGAGCCCCCTCTGGTCAGAAGGGAAGGACAGGGTGTGGATGGTCTGACTCTGGTCTGGCTGGCCTCAGGGAGCTGGGGTAAGGCCTCTGGCCAGCCTACAGAGCAGGTTCGGTTTTTCCAGGGGCATCTCGGGACATCCGCTTGCAGACTGGCCAGTAGGCAAGGTTTCGAGATACTGATGTCAAGGTTTGAAGAAGTCTGGGTCCCAGTTTCTAGTGAGGCACTTATAGACTTCCTGGGCTTATGGAGTGGGGAGCAGGGGAAGATCTTCAGCAGAAGGCAGGACAGGACCAGGAAAAGGAGACCTGCTAGTCACAGGGAACCAAGACAAGAGGGATGGGTAGTGATGGGTTGAGTTCGTGGGTCACCGTCCCCCAAAGCCAAAGCACTGAGGTACACACAGCTGATGATGCCTATTTGCATCAAAGCAAACAAGATCCATTGTCCACTATCATATATAAACTGGGTCCCACCACTTCTCACCATCGCCGCCGTTGTGGCCAGCCCAGCCTCCTCCTCCCTCCCTGGTTCCCCTTGCCTCCCTCTGCGGATCAACCTCTGCTCAACAACAAGGTCGGCCTTTTAACAATACAGACCGGACCTTTCCACTCACTTGTTTAAACCCTACTGGCACACTTCAGATAAAAACCTATCGATTCCTTCCTGCTACTGCCAAGGCTCCAGGGGACCCGACCCCTGTCTCCAGTCAGACCTCATCAGGGACCACCCTCCCCTCCGTTTGCTCGGCTCTGCAGCTCTTCTCAGGCCACACCGCCCCCTCCCACTGGGAGAACGTCTCTCCTGCTGCTCCCTGAGCAAGGGGGTGGTCTCCCCCAGGCCTTCTGTGCCTTCCTGGATCACTTGCCCACTAGGGCCACGCCCCCCACCTCTGCTGTTCTCTTTTCAGATTGCCATCCCCTGGTATAATTGACGTCAAAGTACTTGCGAGTCTCTGAACTGCTTATTTATTTGTAGGCCCTTGCTAGAAATATAAGCTTCAGGGCACCAGCGAGCTTGAGTGTCCAGGGACAGTGAGCGGCATGTAGGAGGTGCTTAATGAAACATTTATTGAATGAATGAGTGAGCAATTAAATGCGTGAGCTGCTCAGTAACCCGCCCCCCCCCACTTTCTTTAAAGAAGGATAATGTAATGATATTAACAAATATAATAAGTTCAGGGACCTTCTTTTGTTTTTTCAATCCTCACCTGAGGACATTTTTTCATTGTTGAGGGAGACAGACATCCATGTGAGAGAGAAATATTTCCTCCTGCACGTGTCCCGACTGGGGATTGAACCAGCAACCGTTCGATTTCCGGGAGGACGTTCCAACCAACTGAGCCACAATGGCCAGGGCCAGGGGTCTTCTTAAGAAAAACTTTAGTTTATGCACATCGCTGTCAGGACTGCAGGGTGGAAAAGAACGCCGAGTGGGCTCGGAGGCGGGAGGAATGGCGGGGAAGGGCAGAGTAGCACTTCTGATTCTGTGCTGTGGGGCCACACCGGGTGGAGCGCTACCTGCTGCTTCTAGGTGCTACCCTCAGCGTGGGCTTCCTTCCAGGCCTGGCGCACCTTAATCTTCACTTTGTAAGAGTCGATCTGAAAGACCACGTTGGGGGTGCCCTCCAGGGAGGGCAGCTGCCCATCATCCGAGACCTCCAGGTCAAACCTTTGCAGCATCCAGGACAGGAAGAGGAAGAGCGCCTGGCGGGCCATGTTCTCCCCTACACAGGAGCGCGGTCCTGCTCCAAAGGGCAAGTAGCTTAACGATGGCAAGATGAGCTGGCTCCCCGTGGGGTCCAGGAAGCGCTCTGTGAACATATGGCAGGTGTCAGGCAGGGGCCAGGACAGGAGTAAGTAGAGGGGTGCCTCTCTGCCCGGCCAGAGGAGCCCCCGTCGGGGAGGTGCACAGCCTTACTTGGGAGACTCAGCCTGGAAGAGACACAGCCCTACCCTCAGGCAGCCCTTCATCACACAGAGGAAATGTTCAGCAGGTGGAAAGGCCACCGTCCAAGGGGAGAAGGGGCCAACTTCTTGGGGGACGTATGCCTGGAAGGCCTCTTGGAGGAGGAGGCTTGCAGTTAGTGGAAGGACAAGGAGGAAACCCAGCGGTGAAGAGTTTGGTAAATCTAGAGGAGGATGGGGGTGTTGGTAGGTCCATGCAGTTGGAGCAGGCGTGCTCGAGCTGCCACGGTGGAGGAGGGGAAGTAGCGCTGGGGTGCGGCCTGGGAGCAGAACAGGACCCGGACTCACCAGGCATGAACTGGTCGGGCTGGTGCCATTCCTTCTCGTTGTGATGCAGTGCCCACAGGTTGATGATCACATTTGTGCCCTTGTCAATGGCGAACTCGCCAATGCTGTCCCAGAGAGGGAGAGGAAAAGGGGATCTGGCGTATCGTCCCCCACACCTGCTCAGCCCCGAGCCTCCGAGGTCCTCCACCCCGAGACAAGGGCGCTTTACTCCGTCATGCCCACCCCCTCATCTTTTCCTCAGCTTCCACCAGATTTAGTGTGAACCCCGCTCTTCCCCAGCACTCTCTCCCTGACGAGCACTTGCGAAGCAACTCTTCCGTGTGAGGTGTTCACGTCTGGCAGGGCGTGTGCGCATGTGTTTTGAGCTGGTGCGTTGTGGCTATTGGGCTGAGTAGGAGCACAGAGAACCCGTCTTTCATCCCAGGCCCCATGTCTTCAGGACAGCAGGCAGCTTCTGGGGGAGTTTGGGTAGGTCTGGGGAGTAGTCGCTGGGGATTAGTGGGTGGTGGGTACGTTCATCAGTAGGGTCACTGACTATCAGTGGTTGGCCACAGGTGGACCAGAAAGGTGGAGGGCTGGGGGAGTGGAGGAGGGGCCAGGTGGGCTGGCAAGCAGCGCTGAAGGCATCTTAGGGTTGGGCGTTGCTGGGAGGGCAGGCACACCTGGAGTCCGTGATAGCCTTGTGGGGGATGAGCGTCGGGGCCACGGGGCGAATGCGAAGCACCTCTCGGATGGTGGCCTCCAGCAGAAGGAGGTGGTTCCGGTCACTGACAGTTGGGGTGCGACTGAAACCTACATTCTGGTCAATCTCCTTCTGGATCTTCTTTATCAACTGGGGGCCAGAGAAGGGTAATGTGACCAGAGTGCGTTTAAGTCCAGGAGAAGCATGGGCTTAGAAGAACCCTCCTGTCGCAGCTAGAAGAGCTGGCCCAGCCCCTGTTCGGGGTGTGCTCTGCAGCCGAGGCTTTCCTTCCAGAAGGTGGGGCAGTGCCACCGCAGGGTAAGGATGGAGTAGGCTAGTCTTTCTGCATAGAAACCCTGGGGGCAGTGCTTCATTCTCTGAGGCCAGAGTTGCATCTGGCTGGGGTCAAGGGTGGTTGGGAAGACTGGAGTAAGGAGAAGCCCACCTGAGGATTGTGCAGCAGGAAGGCCACCGTCCACTTCACCACAGAAGTGGTGGTCTCCAGACCAGCCCCAAAGATGTCCCCTATGGTAGCAAGGTTGTGTCGATCTGAAAGCAGCATGGACTCCTGGTCTGGGCCAGTGTTGTTATTGACCGAGTTCGCCTGAGCTTGAATCAGTATGTCCACCAAGTTAGTGACGGAGTCGCTGCTGAAGTTCTTCTGGTTGGGTGAGATCGGGAAACGGTGATAAGGAAGGGGTCCCACTGACAACACTCTACCACACTTCCATCCTAGACTGGAGATACAGAGGCTTCTTCATTTGGAAGTGAGGGAGGGAAGTGAGTCTAGTCCGGACCTGTGAGCTTGTGCAGGTGAGGCAGCTCTAGGTCCTCTTTAAATCTGGTGGGGAAGGGAGGTGGAGCTGGCTGGTGCGGCTCAGTGGATTGAGTGCCAGCCTGCAAACCAAAGGGTCACAAGCTCAATTCCCATTCAGGGCACAGGCCTGGGTGGCAGGCTAGGTCCCCAGTAGGGGGCAAACAAGAGGCAACCACATATTGATGTTTCTTTCCCTCTCTTCTTCCCTTCCCCTCTCTCTAAAAATAGAATAAGTAAAATCTTAATAAATAAATAAATAAATAAATAAATAAACGTAGAGGGGTGGACAGGTCCCTTCTAGGATCCTCTTCAATTCCTTACTTCCGTATCCCTATTCATTAGTTAAGTCAGTTTTTATTGAGCACCTACTATGTGCAAAAACTCTCTGTTAGCTGCTGGAGATCCTACGGTGTTCAAAGTGGACCCCAAACCCTGCGCTCAGGACACTTCCAACCTAACTCATTATCCCTTCTGCTCCATCACCTACCTTATGTTTCTCATAGATCGCACTCAGCATATCATTTCGCATTTTCATACAGTTTCTCATCATTTTTATGGTTTTGTTGGGGAAAATCTGGAAAGTAGAAAGGAACATCAAACCCCTCCCTCTCACATTTTGCTTCTACAGCTGCCAGAATCCCTGCCGGGGGTAGATCCCAGCCTTGTGTCTCCGGAGAGCTCTGCTCCAACCCCAACCCTCAGCCAGAATGGAAGGCAAGATGGGGATGTGAACGAGACCACCAACGACAACTAGGACGATTCCAAACAAGGGAGAAGGGGATGGTCTCCACGTCCCGCCCCTCCCCCCCGCCACCCCATTCAGTCAAACATCAGACACTGAAGTTTCATTAGTAGACTCTGTTTTGTGCTCAGCCTTGAAGAGTAAGAAAGACTTGAGTCTGAAGCCCTGGGCAAGTTTCTTAACTTCTCAAGGCCTGCATACTCATTCGTCTGGGGATAATAAAACCCACCTCCAAGGGGAATGCCATGATTAATGCATGTGGATTGCTTGATACTGGCACACGGCAGTTAGTACATAAATGAGAGCTGTTAATTATGAGTATAACATGCATGATTAAAAGGCTAAACCTATGTACATAGACAGGCAGAGAAGTGTTAAGAGCCAGAGATGGTACGGGTCAGTGTGTCCTGAGGTGGCCAGGAGAAAGGTGGGTCTGTAACTGGGCAGTAAGAAGAAAGAAGAATTGGAGGTACCGGCAGGGTCTGCTGGGATCTGCAGGGGGGCCTGTTCTCATGCTTACCTTCAACATGGGGAATATGTCTACCATGCTGTTCTTGCCCAGCGATTCCATGATGCCTTCATTGTATGTGTGTATGGTCTTCAACGCAGGGTGTCCCTTCTTGAAGGAGGTGTTGAAGCAGATAAAGCAGATTACGTTGGTCACCGCCAGGAAGAGCGGCAAGGACAAATCTATGGACTGTCCATTTTGGGTGTCCAGGAAATCACAAAATGAACTGATTTCCTGACATACTGAGGGGAGAGAAGGACATGAGGTATTAAGCAGCATCCTCACCCCATCTCTACCGGTTACGTCTTTGTCAGGGACAGGTAGCATATGGCCACTAGATGGCAGCAGTAGCCAAGAAAACGCTAGGTTGAGCCTTCCGTATCCCAGCTCCCCGAACCAGCCCTCTTCTCCCTCCAGAGCCCCAGGTGCACTTACGGATCTTTTCTAGCTTCCAGTCTCCATCCTTGAACAAAGAAAAGGTGGCCCGCACCAGCTTCCGATGCAGCTGCCAGGCGTCACCGTAGTCAGCAAAGGCAACACCCCTTTGCCCGTCTGACAGGATATCTAGAGTCGTCTTTGGAAAGCAGGAAAGGCTGTAGGAATCAGACATGACCCACCGGCCCTTGCCCTGGGTCTCCCGCACCCATTCCCGAACCCAAGGGAGCCGTGCTGTGAGGCTTCCCTGCATCACTCCACCGGACCGTGGGGCCTTGGTAGACCAGGGCCCAAGCCCCTCTAACTACTGATTCCATCAGAGAGAGTGAGGAATTGAAGGGACACCTTCAATTCGAATGCAGGGGTTCTGGCGTCCCATTCAACGTCAGGGTCACCTCTGGGCCTCTCTTTCAGTTGCTGACTGAGTGGTTGGGGAGAGCAGCTGTGGATGGGGTAAGCTCTCTGAATCGGGCCTGTTCTGGGGGCAGGGGTGGGCGGTGGAGGGGCTCGTGGAGACTGAGGACTACCCAGACCTCTGCCTTTTCCTGGGTCCTCTGGGAGACGCTAAAGGCATAGGAGTTCACCTCTTTTTCGGGTGCTCTTCCGTGGCAAGACTATGTGCCCCCACAGGGCCACCCCCGAAGAGTGCAGGTGTCTTTCTTGTCCACCCAGTCTGAATGAACTTGGGGTCAAGCCATCTCTTCCCAGAGGCACACAAAAAGCATACAGCTTCAAAGCCTCCCCTTCCCTCTCCCCTGACGCACAAACCCCAACAGACTGGCATCCTCCTTCCTCTTTGCACCGGAGAGAAGCGCCCAGCAGAGTTGGGAGGGAGGCAGTTGGGCAGCAAACCTGGCCTGATCAGAGACGAGTGTCTGGGGAGCCCTGCCTTGGGTGTTCAGGAGCAGAGCTCAGCAGCAGGGCGAGGGAAGGGGCAACTGTGGTGCTCTGGGTGGGTAGCCCGCTGTGAGGAGGGGTTGCTGGGGATGGCTCCAGAAGAACAGCAACCCCAGCCCCCCCAGACCAGGCCACTCCCTTGCACTTTCCCACAGAGGATGGTAATGACTACCCCCATTTTTCACATGAAGAGGAATATCCATAAAGCTATTTATTAAGCACTTATTTCACTGGGCACTGGGCTAAGAGTTGCACATGCACTGTCTCGGTTAACTAGGGAAGTCTTAGGCTCAGAGAGATCATTACCAAGTTCAGGGCTGAGATGAGGGGAGTGAGGACTCCCTGGCCCCCTCAGGCCACTGTACCCACCCCACTGTCCTTTCTGGGCAGCCCAGAACAGGAGGTCTTGCTTTAATTCTTCCTGCCTAGGTTAGAGGCTAAACAGGACCTTGAGGTGTTGCTCCCGACCAGAAGCCCAGCTAGTCGTTTTTAGGAAGAATTACAGGTTGTTAGAGCTGGAAGGGTCATTCCAGGCAGGGTCTTGGCCCAAGAACTGAACAAACCCAGGGGCGTCGAGAGAGGCAAGACGGTGGGCACTGCTTACCACGTGGGGCCGCCCGGAGAACTCCTTGCCCTTCTTGATAAGCACCTCCTTGGCTAGCTGGTGGTGGCCGATCATCACTGTGGTCTTGCTACCCATACGAAAAGAATAGATGGGGCCGTATTTTTCCTGCAGCTTGAAGAAGTTCACGTGCTGATGGCCACTTCTGGGGATGAACGGCAGGCTGCCCACCAAGGGCAGGGAAGGGAGGCTCTTGGGGTACTTGCCACTTGGGTGCTTTGCCCTGGGCCAAAAAACACAGGCTAGGATCAGCAGCAAGAGAGCCCAGAGCTCCCACATGGTGGTCTGGTGCTGGCAGGTAGGATGGACAGATCCGGAGGGGAAGGGCTGCAGCCACTCTGAGGGGCAAGGAGGCCTTTTTAAGGGCTGCCGTAATCTTTACCTTGGCTCCTTGGCTCTGTGTTATCTCTTGCCTTGTGGGAGTTTATCCTGGAATGCAGCCAAGTTGGCTCTGGTAGAATGGGGAAAGGAAGGGGGAGTGGAGTCCTTCTTAAGGGCTGGCTTAGCTCCAGGGCAAACCTCTAAGGGCGGGGCAAAGGAAGGGGTGGACAGCTGGTCCCCCTCCGTTTTCCCAGAGTCCACCAGAAGTGGAGGGGCATCTGGGTCAGGAATCAGGTCTGGGATATTCCATGTAAAATCAAAATTATGAGGCAGGCCAAGTCACACTAGACAGTGATGGGAAGAACCCAGAAGTCCTGACTGGTGTTTGGTCATTCTTTCCAGAGGCAGGGAAGCCCTCAGGTTGAGAACATGGGCCCTGGAGTCAGATAGGTTCGGGTTCAAATCCTAGCTTGACCACTTTCTAGCTCTATGATTTTTTAAAAACATTTATTGACTTCAGAGAGAGGGAGGGAGAGAGAGAGGGAAAAAAACATTGGTTTGTTGTTCCACTTCTTCGTGCATTCCTTGGTTGCTTCTTGTCTGTGCTCTCTGACCAGAATCAAACCTGCAGCCTTGGCTTTATTGGGACAATGCTCTAACCAACTGAGCAACCTGGCCAGGGCTCAGTTGAATTGTTTGTTTGTTTTTTTAAATAAGTTTTCAATTTTTAAAAAAAATTTTATTTATTTACTTTTAGACAGAGGGGAAGGGTGGGAGAAAGAGAGGGAGAGAAACATCAGTGTGTGGTTGCCACTTGTGCGCCCCCTACTGGGGACCTGGCCTGCAACCCAGGCATGTGCCCTGACCCGGAGTGGAACCACCAATCCTTTTGTTCCCAAGTCGGTGCTCAGTCCACTGAGCCACACCAGCCAGGGCTGAATTGTTTTTTTAAGTTGGTTTTATTACATTAAAATATACATTAAAAATTTTACCATTTTAAGTGAACAGTTAAGTAATGTTAAACACACTCACAAGCCGTACCACATCACCTATGTACTTCAAAACTTTTAGCATCCCAAACAAACTGTGCCCCTAAGCAGTGACTCCCCATTTGCTTCTCCCCCCAGCTCCTGGTAACTTTTGATCTACTTTGTCTCCATGAATATGTCCACTTCACATAAGTAGAATCATACAGTTGTGTGTGTGTTTGTTTCTGGCTTACTATGCCTATCACAGTGTTCTCGAGGCTCATCCATGTTGCAGCGGGTATCAGAACTTCATTCCTGCTCTGGCCGGGTAACTCAGTTGGTTATAGCATCGTCCTGACGTGCTAAGGTTGTGGGTTTGATCCCCGGCCAAGGCACATACAAGAAGCAACCAGTATTGCATAAATAAGTGGAATAAGCTGATGTTTCTCTCTCTCTGTGTCTCTCTCTCCCCCAATCTAAAGTCAATTACAGTTTAATACTACTTTCAGGTGCACACTCCAGTGATTAGATATCCTACAACTTACTAAGTGATCATGCCAATTAATCTCACACCCATCTAACAGCATACATGATTATCACGATATTATTGACTACATTCCCTATGTTGTGCTTTACATCCCTGTGACTGTTGTGTAACAACCAATTCATACTTCCTGATCCCTTCACATTTTCGCCCCTCCCCCAACCTATTCCCCCCCAACCCCAGCAACCTTCCAGTTGTTTTCTGTATGCACAAGTCTGTTTCTGTCCTGCTTGTTTATTTTGTTTCTTAGATTCAGTTGTTGATAGATATGCATTTTCTGGCAGTTTGTCCTGTTCTTTCATTTGGGCCATGTTTCTTTGCCTCCTCATTTCGGCAGCCTCCCTGTGTCTGTTTCTACCTATTAGGTAGGACTGCTACGTCTCCCAGGCTTGGTATAGTGACCTTACGTAGTAGGAGTCCTATAGGGTCCAGTGGCAATGGCCTCTCAGATCACCGAAGCTGGGCACTCTAGGTGCACCCCCCGGTGGGCTCTGTACACCCCTCTATTGTAGCTAAGCCTTGATTGCTGCTGGCTTGTCACCTCTAAGGATTTACCTCCAGGCCACTTAGCTGCAAGCACTGGCCGAGATCACCACCCACAGACCTCCGACCCAGTGGGAGATCAGCTGTGCCAGGACCCGCCCCGCAGAGCAGGGCTTACTGCACTGGGGCTCTGGTGCCCACCAAGTCTGCCCCTGAGTGTGGTGGCTGCGGAGGTGGTTGGGTGGTGGTGCTTCCACAGGGTCTGCAGCTGGCCACTGGGTGTTGTGGCTCTGGGGCCTCCTGGGGGGTGCAAGTCAAGGTCAGCTGTCACCTCTGTTCTGCCTGGGCAACCGGGCATGGGCTCCAAAGTGATCTGCAGATGTCTGCTACTCGTGCTGGGCTTGGAAGAGGCCAAGCTGGGAACCAAGGCCAGCTGCTGCTAGTGCTGGGCCTGGGGCCACTTGCCCTGAGGCACAGGGCACACTGAGGCCGGATGCTGCTTGTTTGAGCGATTTTAGGAAAATCTGAAGCAGGAGCCAAGACAGGGTACCGGTATGGAAAAGCCACTGGAAACAGCTCGGGTGGGGTGTGGCCTCAGGGAATCACCAGGGCAGGGCAAACAGAAAAGCCAGACTGATGGAGTCTCAGATATGGAGCCTGGCTGCCAGCTCTGTGGGGGGAGGGCTCATCAAAAGAACAATGGCTTCTGCCAGCACTTCTGTCTGGGAGAAAGCTGTCCCTGTAGCTCTGCTGTGATGCTGGAAAATTCAGTTCCTCCCCATGTGTCCCTAGTTCTCACCAAGCTGCTACCCTAGCCCTGAAGCTTAGAGCAAGTGAGTTCGACTAAGTCCATGCACGGGCCCTTTAAGAGGAACTGTGTGGGACTCCAGAAGCACGCCAACACACTTGGCCACAATCCCCCCTGACTTTTACATACAGAAGTGATGGGGACTTCTCTCCCTGGCCCTGGAGTCCTAGGCTGGAGGGTTAGTGTGGGGCTGGGGCCTTCAGCTCCTTGGGAAGCACCTCCACAGCTGAGATATCCCTCCCGCTTTTTATCCACTACACATCAGTGTGAGGCTAGCCCGTTCCATGTCTCCGCCTCTCCTACCAGTCTCAGTGTGGCTTCTTCCTTTTCCTGGTTGTAGGACTTCCATTGAGCCAGACTTCAGGTGGCTCTGAATGATGGCTGCTTTGTAGTTTAGTTGTAACTTTGTTGTGGTTGTGGAAGGAGGTGAGTACCACCTTTACCTCTGCTATCATCTCGCCCGGAAGTCCTACTGAAAGTTCTGCAGCAGTGGAGAGACAGGGGGACCATGGCGTTTTAGGGGGTTGAACCTGGTGTCAGTGCTGGGGCAGACCGGATGAGGAGGCCCTGTGCACAGTTTGACAGCTGGCTGAGAAGTGGGGAGTCCCAAGTCCTGTGATCCAGGCAGGGTCCTAAGTGGGTCACCCCCCTGGTAGAAAAATATAAATGAGTACTTTCTAAAGCGAATGCCAAAGTCATTCTCTGATATTTCACTCCTAATCACAAACAAGAAATGGACATTTAAAAAAAATTGTTGCTTCACATTTTTATCACCATATTATAAAAGTTATAAATGATGATGACAGAAAATGTGGACAATGTGATGGCTAAAAATAAAAGTTAAAATATATTTTTTAACCTCAGCGAGGCCATGTTGCAGTTTGGATATATGGATATGTTTCTGTTTAAGACTTTGCCACAACACTATTGTTATGGCTGCATATTCCTCACTCGTACACAGATCATATGCAGAGTGTGTTTAACTGACCCTGACATTCAGGTTATCTCTGTGTTTGTCTTTATTGATATCAGCAACACGAAGGAATAGCCTTGCGGTGACACTTTCGTGTACAACCATTATCATTTTCTTAGGATGGAACCCTAAAAGCGGGATTGCTGGTTAAAGGCCATGTACACCTGTTTTAAAGACTCGGGGACCCTGGTTGGTGTGGCTCAGTTGGCTGGAGTGTCCTACGGACTGAAGGGCTGTGGTTCGATTCCTGGTCAGGGCACATGTCTGGGTTGCGGGTTTGGTCCCAATCAGGGCATGTACTCCTGTAGGTCGTTTTTTTTTTGCAATGGATTGATGTTTTTCTTTCTCTCTCTCTCCCCCTTCCTCTCTGGAATTAAAAAAAAAATGTGTGACTTATTTATGAGATGCATTATATTAATAGATACCTTGGTATCCAGCCATTCCTAGAATAATAGTAACTTATCTAGAGTGTCTTCTTTTAATATAGAATTAGATTCTCTTTATAATAAACTTAGGATTTTATTTTTTTCACATCTGTAGTCATATGAAAAATTGCACTGTAGTTTTATTTATGCGTTGTCAAGTTTTGGCATTATGATTTTACTGGTTTTATAAAGTTATTGGATAACATTTTCATATATGTCCTAAAGCAGATTAAACAATACAGGAATTATCTATTCTTTGAAGCTGTAAAGAAAGGTAACCATGAGCCCTGGCTGGTGTGGCTCAGTGGATTAAGCACCAGCCTGCAAATTGAAAGGTTGCTGGTTCGATTCCCAGGCAGGGCACATGCCTGGGTTGTGGGCCAAGGCCCCAGGTTGGGGCGTGTGAGAGGCAACTGATAGATGTATCTCTTGCACATTGATGTTTCTCTCCCTCTTTTTCTCCCTCTCCTCTCTTCTCTCTAAAAGTAAATAAACAAAATCTTTTTTTAAATAAATAAAATCTTAAAAAAAAACAGGTGACCATGAGAAGTATCAGGTCCTAGGGCCCTTTTTTGAGAGACAATTCTCTCACAGTTCTGGAGGCTGGAAGTCCAGGATAAAGGTGCTGGCCCGGTCACTTTCTGGTGAGACCTCTCTTCTTGGCTTGCATGCAGATGGCCACTTTCTCGCAGGGCAGCTGGAGAGAGAATTCTCTAACAATTCCAGTTTCTTCAATAGCTATTGGCCTTCTCAACTCTCCTGAGTCTTCTTGAGTAATTTTGGCAATTAATATTTCTTTCTTTATTTTTTTAATGTTCAATGATCTCTGAACTTTTTATTGATCTCCTGCCCCCACAAAGGGTGCCCCACTTCTGCCTTTAACACTTCAGAATTTGGGTGGCGCCGACCTCAGGCACCACCTTGCCGTCCACAGTCCTGCAGGTGTTGGTGTTCTGCATGGATTGTAGGGAGTGGCTATTGTCCAGGGCGTCTCTAAGATTGAAGTCCTCCCCTTCTTCCACTAGCAGGCAGTAGGTGACAATCTCAGCCTCTAGCTTGACCTTGATGTTCAAGAGGGCCTTGTACTCTTGGGCCTGGCACGGCCATCTGCCGGGGTCTGGGCCGGCTCTGACTCCAGGTGCAACAGGGTCCTGTTGAGTTGTTCCCTCTGCCTGGCATGGCGCCGCCCCACCTCCCTCAGGCTGTTCTCCAAGCTGGCCTGCAGGTTTCCCATGGGTCCAGGTCAATCTCTGAGGCCTGGATCACACATCTCAGCTCCAGAGTGTCATCTCAGCAGCTCCTGTCTCAGAGGTCTGCAAGGTGACCACTGTGGTGCTCTCCTCAACATGCTGGGACCAGTACTTGTCTAGCTCCTTTGGTTCTTCCGAGCCAGCTTGTGACACTGGGCCCGGATGTCCGTCATGATCTTGCTGAGGTCCTGAGACTTGGGAGCATCTGACTCCATGGTCAACCCAGACTTGGCAGTCTAGTTTTGTAGACCATTTACTTCCTCCTTGTGGCTCTTCTTCATGAAGAGCAGCTCCCCCTCGAGAGCCTCAATCACTGTCTCCAGCTGCAGCTGAGTGGTGTTGGTGTCCTCAGTGACCTTTTGGAGCCCATTGATGTTACTCTCCACAGACTGGCAGGTGGCAAGCTCCATCTCATACTTTGACTCTGAAGTCATCAGCAGCAAGATGGGCGTTGCCAGTCTCTAGAATGATGCGGGCATTGTCCACAGAATTTGCAAGGATCTGAGCCCCAGGTCTTTGATGGTCTGGAAGTAATGCCTTCGGTCCCTGACCTGGGGTCCCTTCTTCTCCAACTGTTCCCAGATTTTGCTCTCCAGTTTCTGATGGTCAGCCTGCAGGCTTCTCACCCTCTCCAGGTAGGAGGTCAGGCCCTCATTCAGGTGTTGCATAGTCTCCTTCTCACTTTGGATGCCTCTAATACCTGCCAGACCTCCAGCCATCCCCACAGCCAGGTCCCTGGATTCCCAGCCACCCCACATGCTGGTGGAGTGGGACACAGAAATCCTGAGCCCCTAGCACCCGCATAGACACTGGCCGCACTGCTGGCCGGCCTGACCTGGTGGCTGGGCGACTTCACAGAGCCCAGGGTCTAGTAGTTTGTGCGGGAGCTGGAGAGGGTGCTGAAGCTCATGTTCAGGGAGGGAGGTGAGAGGCCAAGAGCCTGGTTCAAACAGCAGTTGGCAATTAGTATTTCTTAAAAGGTTTTGCTGTGCTTTCTTTTTCTTAACTTGACGTGTCAGAAGTTTTATTAATCTTTTCGAAGAATCTCCTTTGGGATGTATCCATTAAGTCTTTGATGTGGGTTCATTTTGTTCTCCATTCTAATAAATGATCAATGCAAAACAAACATTGTAACTTTATACCAGAATTCAGATTGAAAGTTTGTGTGAATTCCACTTTCCTTGCATTTCTGTTTGTTCTTGTTGCTTGTCTAAAACATAAGGCCATTATCTCCTACAGCTGGAATCGATGACCCCAGAACTCCATTCCTAGGTATTTAAGCGGTAGAATGCACACACGTGTTCACCAAAAGGCATGTTCAAGAGTGTTCAGAGCAGTGCTCTTTGTAATAATCCCGAACCAGGAAAACCCCCAATATTTATTTATTTATTTGTCAACGATTTTTATTTATTTATTTTTAGAGAGAGGGGAAAGGAGGAAGGAAGAGAGGGAGAGAAACATGGATGTGTGAGAGATACAGTTGCCTCTTGCACAAACCCAGATATTTATTGATTGTAGAGTGGGTATATTGTCATACTTCATACAGTGGAATACTGTACAGAATGAGAATGAATGAACTGCAGCTGCATGAACTAACATGGATGATCCTCACAAACAATACTGAGTGAAGAAACCAGGCTCATAAGATTGTATAGTGCGTGATTTTATATATATTTATATGTATGCATGTGTATACATATATACATATAAATGCACGTGTGTGTAAACATATTTATATGTGTATGTATATACGCACACATAGATTTCAAAACAGCCCTGGCCTGGATGCATCATTCTGATACGCCAAAGTTGTGGGTTCAATCCCCAGTCAGGGCACATATAAGAATCAACCAATAAACGCATAAGTAGGTGGAACAACAAATCTCTCTCCCTTTCTCTCTCTAATCAATAGACAAAAACTTTACAAAGCCAGGAAACACTGATCTGTGGTTATGGGTGTCAGGGGAGTAGCTGCCCTCGGGGTGGTGAGTAGCTGGCAGGACTCATGGGGCGGCTTCGGCAGTGCAGGGAGTGCTCTGCTCCCGGACGTGGTTGCTGCCAACGCAGGTATATTCACTTGGAGCTGGACGTCAATTTTTTGTATGTATGTTATATTTCAATAAAAAGTTTAGTTAAAAAAGTCGATGCCTACGGAGTTTGTGACCTTCCTAGGATTGCGTGCACAATTTGCACGTATGTATTACTATATATTTTTCTGGAGAGAGGATCCGCAGCTTTCATCAGCTTCTCAAAACTGGTTTCATCATTGGCTCACGGTTCCCCACATCCTCACCTATTCCCACCCCCGTCTTGCTGCGTGATGCTTCTACTGCCCCATCCCAAACTGCTTCTCCCCCTCTCTCTGAAACCTCTTCCCTGAGCGCCCTGGTATTTTCTCCTTCTTGAAAAAGCACACTTTCTTATTTTCCTTATCTGGCTGTAGAATATTCTCTCTACCTCCTGCCTCTTACCTGCACTGGACTCTTCTGCGACGACAGCCCTTTCGTGGCTGTCCTTTTGGATGAGGGCACCCGAAATCCGGGGTAGGCAACGGAACCGACACTCTTCGCCCCTCGCAGCCTGCACACCACCACTCTTCCTTTGCAGTTTCAAACCTTTGCTACTGCCGCTACTTACGGACCTCCTGTTGCTCATTTTAACTTAAAGTTCCTTTTAAGATTTGGGCACCTGGCTCACATCCTTTTTCTCCATGCTGTTGTCACCCTGCACGACTTCAGAGTCCGTGAGGATCATCAGCCAGCAGGCAACGTCGCAGTCCCTCCGTCTCACACCCAAAGATGGTCACGCTTACTCTACTTCAGTCACTCCTCCACACGTGGAGCCGCATTCTCCCCTCCATTCTTTTTCTTGCTCAACAGGCGATGTTATCTTTTCCTTAAGCAATTGGAGACCACTAAATTTAATCTCCCTGAATTTCTGCTGTATTACCTCCTTTTCTTCAACCTTAAAGATAGAGCATTGCTACTCCAGTTTCTAATCAAACCATCGAATAGTTTAGTAAAAGAATAATAATTTTATTGAGCATTGGCTACGTATTACATGTACTATCTCATGTAGTCTTCACAGAGAGTCTGTAAGATGGGTGCAGCTGTTATCGCCATCTCCATTTTTCACAGGAGGAGACGGACAGAAAGACTTGCCCGACGCCACAGAATTAGTGATGAAGCCAGGATTTAAGGAGTCTAGAGCTCTTAGCTCTTAGCTGCAGTGATAATCTGCCTCTCCTACTCTAGACTGGAAATTTCTTTTCTTTTTTTAAAGATTTTATTTATGTATTTTTAGAGAGAGGGCAAGGGAGGGAGAAAGAGAAGGAGAGAAACATCACTGTGTGGTTGCCTCTCTCACACTCCCAACTGAGGACTTGGCCCACAACCCAGGCATGTGCCCTGACTGGGAATTAAACCTGCAACCCTTTGGTTCTCAGGCCGGCACTCAGTCCCCTGAGCCACACCAGCCAGGGCTAGACTGAAAATTTCTCTTAAATATTTTTTAAATTTATTGATTTGAGTGAGAGGGAGGAAATGAAAGAGAGAGAGAGAGGAAGAGAGAGAGAGATCGACTCATTGTCCCACTTGTTGACGCATTCATTGGCTGATTCATGTATGTGCCTTGACTGGCGCTTGAACCTACAACCTTGGCATATCGAGATGATGCTGTAATCAACTGAGCTAACTGGCCAGGCCAACTGAAAATTTCTTTATACATACATTTGAATAAATTATTCCAACTCTAGAAATTTAACCTGCAGATGTCTCCCAGTTCAATATACAAAACGGACCACTTCAGCACTGTTTCTAATGGACAGTAATGCATGTTGCATCGATAGGAGGTTGGAATCAGCCGGAAAGAGGAGAAAATGCTTTATGTGCTTATCATGGAAAGATTTCCCAAATACATTGTTGGGTTAAAAAACAAAAGCTTCAGGAACAACTATAAAGGACACATGGATAAAACCAAGGGGGGGTGGAATCAGGGGAGGGAGGTGGGGATGGCTGGGGTCGGGGGGGGATGGTGGGGGGAAAGGCAGACAACTGTACTTTAAAAACAGTAAAATTTTAAAAATGAAAAAATAAAATTAAAAAAAGCAAGAGTGGTGTGTAGTGAAAACTGTATAGATGTTGATGTAATTGAACCCCATTGTGTATCTGGAGTGCCCTGATCTTTGACTAACCTGAATGGCTTAGTGAAGCATACCAAAGCCTTCCAGTTGATGATTATTTGTGTTCCTTAAAATGCAGCCCAAGGTGTTTCTGTTAGTAATAGCTGAAATGCTGCAACAACAACCGAGATAGGTGTCAAACTAGTGAAGCATCGATTACAAACAGTCACCTTTCACAAGACCCCAGGAAGGTGCTGCCCCAGACTGCGATGTGCACCTTGTCCTACTCAGTCAGTAGCACCTGCGTTATACTTGGAAAAAAGTACTCTCACTGGGGTCCGTTAGTGGAGAAAATTCGCACAAAAAACTGCTGGGTCATCCGTGAGCTCCGACACTACCTTCCTGTGTAATGCATTTTTTATATTCTGTGGGATTGCCTGCTTCGTTTGTCAGTCTTATGACTGACACCTTCTCATCATGGTGCCCCCTGGCCCTTTGCCCCATCATCGGACAAGACTTTCCAGTGTACACACTTTGTACCTTTAAACATTTTTGAATCCTATGAACACAATACCCATTTCAAAGTTGAGCTAAAAAATTTAAAAAGAAAAAAGGGAGAGAGGAACAGAAATAGAAAATGTCTTAACCGACTGCATTAAATAATATATTTTTTAAAAATCAATCCCTCCACGTGTACCCTTAACTCCTGTTCCCTCGTGTCTCCCAGAGATTTTGTTTCTTCCATCATTTTCCGCCTTTCACACGTTCTCTCTGTCAGCTTCTTCTCCTCGGCGCTCGACACACACACACACACACACTCTCTCTCTCTCTCTCTCTCTCTCTCTCTCTCTCTCAAGACTTTTATCCCACAAGAAATTTAAAAATCCCGCACTGATGCCGCATTCCCCTCTAATTTCCCTTTAATTTCTCTCCTCCTCTTTTCCATTAGCCTTTCTTGGTAAAATAATGTAATGGATGCTTGTGTCTGTCTTATTTCCCAGTCACTGTAACTCACCGCGGTCTGGGCTCGGACCCCACCACAGTATTGGTACTCCGGTTCACAACGTCAGCACTGGCCTTCATATTGTGAAATCCACTGGATGTCTGTCAGACCTTCGCTTATAAAAACTCCCCGCTACCATTATTGATTACTCTCATCTTCTTTAAACCCTCTAATATAAAATATCTGGATTGTTTGTAATTCTTTTGCTTCTCCTCTTGCTCTCACTGTCATCGTGTACATGTCAAGTCTGTCCTTGGCCCTTCTCAATATGTTCCCCCTGGCTGATGTCACCCCTCTCAAGGTTTTAGTTGTCACCAACCTTTAACAAATAGGTTCTGCTCTTGGCCCTCAGAGAGACATCAGCCATTGCCTCCTACACTCATCGGACTTTGCCCACAGTTTGTGCTTTTGTGTCTCGTGCCCTGATGGGACTAGGAGGATATGGCCTGGGGGGAAAGTCTCAGACTAAGTTAAACTAATCATTTTCTCCTTTTTGACTTGACCCTGCGCCATTGCAAGCAATGTGGGCAGTGGTCTCAGATGCTGATTTAAGTCTCCTACTCACAATGCAGTCTTGCATTTCTCTTTCATCCTTGGATATCAGTGGTAACATCTATCATCTGATCACTAAAAAAATCTTAGTTTATTAAAAAATTTTGTATTTTCGTTAGCTTACAAAATAAAGCTACCATTTCAAAATAAAAACAAAAAATTCCCAAATATATATGTTTGTATTTTAATCACCTTTGTTGGTTTGAGCCTTTGGGTTTTACTTTTGCCTTGTTGGGTGAAACCAGGGCAGCATTTGGTCTAGAGCTAATGTTGCCTTGCTACCAAGGCAAGACCTTCAGAGTACTCTGCGCAGTGCTCGTGAATTATTGAACTTCTTATCCTGGTTGATGGGAACAGGACCAAGGTGGACTGTGTGAGGCTCTGAGGATGGATGTGTTCACTAGCTTGGTTTGGTAATCATTTCACAATGTACGTACATATCAAAACATCAAGTCGTGCCTTAAACATTGCTATTTGTAAATGATACTCCAATAAAACTAAAAAAAGAGAGAAAAGGGCACAGATGGGCAAATCCAGACGAGTTCTGGGATGGGAGAGATACCTGGGACTCAGACTTGAATCCCAGCTCCCACACTTACCTGCCGTGTGACCCCAGTTAGTCACCTTCTCTGACACCTGCATCCAAGGGTTACTGTGAAGACAGTGAGTCAAACCTCTTAAAATTCACCCGAGCTAGTGCTTGGAGCAGAACAGGCAAAAGCTCCGAGTGTTCTAGTTGTTATTTCTGAGTGTTGGCCCCAGAAACAAGACACAGATTACCCTGCAGGGGCTACTGTGAGTGTTGATCGATGACAGCAGACCAGGCCTTAGCTGCAAGTCTCCACCATGAAGAGTGAAAAAGGAACCGTGACTAGAAAGCAATGTGTGAGGGAGGTGCCAGGGAGAGCGGGGAGGGAGCGGATCGGCCGCTCCCAGGAGGAGGCTTGTGGAAGGACCTACGCCTTTGAGAACCAGGAGGTGGGTGAGCAGCTGCTGTGGGAAATCCCTGGGGGGTGGGGTCAGGTCAGCCCTGGGGAGGGAGAGGGGTCCTTATCTGCCCCCTGGCTGTGGAACTCATTCCACACTGTGGCCAACACTGCCCTAGGTGCGGGGTGTGGGGGCGGGATACAGCAAACAAGGTAGACGAAGTCCCTGCCCTCCCAGAGCCACAGTGTAATGAAGGAGACAGGAAAGGAAGTAAAATATAAATTATATCATACGTCAGAAGGTGAAGTTTTATGGACACATACAAAGCTGTTGCTTGTTTAGTAGGACTTAGGAGCCACAACCAGCCATTCTTATGGGAAGATAGCTTGGCTGGGGGAGAGTCTCTGTGGATCTCCAAGGTGGGTCACACAGTGTTAGCCAGGTTGATGGAGTCTCATAGGGCACCAACCTACCAGCTCTATGGGAGGGAGGGCTCAGCAAAGGGACAATGGCCTCTGCTCGCCCTGATGCCAGACACTTCAGTCTCTCCCTCTATACCACTGGTGCCTTTCAAGCTGCCACTCCAGTGCTGGAGCTCAGAGGGAGTGAGTCTGAGGAGGCGAGTCCATGTGTGGGTTCCCTAAGAGGAACTGCTTAGGGCTCCAGCAGCCTCCTCCACTGACTCAATCCCTGCTGGTTTTCACAGCCAGAAATTGTCCGGACTTATTTCCTGGCATTGGAACCCTGGGCTGGGGGGCCTGGTGTGGGGCTGTGATTCCTCGCTCCTGAGACACGGCTCCTGAACTTTCGTCCATGTGTGGGGCCAGCCTGTTCTGTGTCTGTGCCACACACAACCCAGGCATGTGCCCTGATGGGGAACTGAACCCATGACCTTTCGGTTGGCAGGCCCCTGCTCAATCCACTGAGCCAGACCAGCCAGGGTGGACATTTAAATTAAAAAAAAAATTGCCTGTGTGTCACTTTTGCCGGCTTTTATTTCTGGTTATTTTCCTATTTCCTCTGTTTACAGGCCTCATCAGTCTGGGAACTCCTTGGAGACAAGCGCTGAATCTCAGTTTTTTCTCTAACCTCAGACCAGAACAGTGTTTGCTGTTTCGTTCCTGAAATGTTTGCTACAATGGAATGGAATGATCTTAATTTATTGTCATAACCCTTTGGAGACTTTACCACTATTATTTCTATTTTACAGATGAGGGACACAAGACGCAGAGGTTGAATAATACGCAGTCTCACAAATGGCACAACTGGGGTTACAATCAGGCCTTCTGATTCCAAACCTCGGGTTTACGGAAACCGTCCTCCAGTCGCTCCAGAGATTTGCCTGGGACCTGTCTTCTTTCCGGCATCAACTGTGGATTATAAATGAATTAAAAGTTAAACAACATTAACCTCCCCTAAACACAACGCGTCCCTTCCTTTTTTCCACGGTAGAAAAAAAAAAGACGCCTCTTCTTTTCCTTCCGTTTTGTGGCTCTTTTGGCCCCGGCGACTCGCCATCGCCCGTGAGGAGGCGTTCCCGAGCTGGGGTGATGGCGACGGGGACGCCCGATTCACAGGCGCGATTCGGCCAGTCGGTGAAGGGGCTTCTCACGGAGAAGGTGAACACCTGCGGTACGGACGTGATCGCCCTCACTAAGCAGGTGCTGAAGGGCTCGCGGAGCTCGGAGGTGAGCGGGCAGTGCACTCTCCGGGCCCCACGACCCAGGGCTCCCGTCTTTCCGAGCCGTGGGACCGGGAGTCGCGCTGCATCCTGGGAATTGTAGGCGGGCACTCTGGCGAGGGTAGCGCGCGTTCGCGGAGGGCTGGTGTTGCGTTCTGGGATGCGTAGTCTTTGCGGGGACCAGCGGTGCAGGCGGGGAAGAAACGGCGTGGGGGGAATCTGGGCTTTCCAACGGGGTCAGGGCACATACAAGAAGCATGCAGTGAATGCATCAGGTGGAACAACAAATCCGTGTCTGTCTCTCCCCGTCCCCCTTCCTTTCTTTCTCTCTCAAATCAATAAATAGAAAATTTGAAAAGAGATAGGGAACACCTTGATTTAAGTATACAAAAGCAAAAACAAACAAACAAACAAACAAACAAAAACCAACCAGCGATTGTCGCGGAAGGACGGATGAGATAGTGGTCCTAATCAGTTGCTCATTTGTTTCTCGGGGTTGTCTCGGTCCATTTGGTCCCCAAATTCCGCATGGTTTCACCCTCAACATCCCAGATTTCCTTCATACGTTTGTGCATCATCTGTCCTATGGATTTATTCTTTTCTGATTTGTCTTTCTGGGCACGTTCTTCGTTTTCTGTTTCTTTTAGATTAAGTTTCTTGTCCTGATTTCCACCTCATCAGGTTGGTTTCATGTATGAAATTATTTGATGTCTTTTCACACCAGAAAGCTTTACATACTACTTTCTCCAAAAAAAAGACCTATCCATCATGCTCCTAGATATTCACCCAAGTTAAATGAAAATATATGTCCATACGAAGACTTGTACATGTTCATAGCACTTTTATCTATAATAGCCCCCAACTGGAAACAACCCAAATGCCCATTGACAGGTGAGTGGACAAACAGAATGGGTGTGATGGCCAAGCCATTGCATTCCTAGTTTTTTACCCAAGAGAAATGGAAAATACGCCCATCATCTTGTTACATAAACTAACCACACATATTATATACCAGCTAAGATTTCGAGTTTTGCTTTCTTAGAAGTGGAACATCTTAGAATACACCTGTAAAACAATGTGAGTACAGAGTCTTTTTAGATTTCTATGACTTTGTCCTGTAGGCCATGTCTTTCTCATAATTAACTCAGTAGTGTATCTGAACTGCTTGTCTTCAAGAAGGATTTTTTATTTTCAACTCAGTTTTCATAGAAATAGCAACTCTCTCTTTTTTACTCATATTACATTAGTTTCTGTATTATTTCATTAAGTTACATAGTTACAATAGCAAGCATAATATGTCCACAAGTCTTTAAACTTATATATGAATGTTCATAGCAGCTTTATTCATATTCATTTAGGAACCAATAGCATTGTCTTTACAGAGTGAGCTTTCATCTTACATCCTTAGCTTTTACTGATAGTGGCTACAAGAAACAACTACATGAAAAAAGTGTTTGCCTTTATTGTAATGCTATTGTTGAAGTCACTGATCTGGTGATCCCAAATATGCTTTCTGTGAGGTCCCACACAATGCGCTCATTTTAGGATTCAGTATCAGAAAAGTTATCTGTTTTGAAGAATTGTTACGTTGCCTTTTGCTAAATAAGAATCATGCAACTTGCATTCCACTTTTTGCCTTGGTTGCACAGAAGTTCCTATGTCAGTTTTAGTGGTAGACATATTTACTTCCTTTTCATGACTTAGATTCTATTTCTGTTTTAAAAATGTGTGTGTATATGTGTACCAAACATTTAGTTTGCTATAAATTGCCTTGAATCTTTTTTTTTTTAGAGAAATGCGGTATAAATATATAAATTTGAAAAAGTAGATGATGTTCATAGTTAACCACCGGTGTGTATTGAAAATCCATACTTATAATAAACTTCCATTGACTGAGCATCTACTATGTGCTGGACACTGCTGTGTTCTGTAGTTTAATTTATGAAGTCTTTATAATCATTATTAAAGGAGGTAGTCTTCTTACATAGAGGACACAGAGAGGAATTTAATTTGTGCAAGGTCACACAATAGCCAGGGAGGGGTAGAGCTAGTATTCAAACCTAGGCATGTTGGTTTCAGGCCCATGTTCTTGGACACCACCTCTCATGTGGCACTAGCTGGATTAAGTGGCCAAAAAGCCACTGTGCCACCATTGACTGTCGCAGTGTGACTTGTTCCTTTCCGTTCCTCCCCCTCCTCATGTATTCTTCACAGGGGCTGATTCCGCAGTAGATTTAGATAGCATATTCAATAAGGGGTGTGATTCGAGTTAAGCTGAAACCAGTCCAGCTGTCTGGGACAGGATTGACAAAGTCTCTCAAATCTCTGAGCTTTGTCTTTTTAAAAAAATATTTTATTTATTTTTAGAGAGAGGAGAAGGGAGGGAGAAGGAGATGGAGATAAATATTGATTAATTGCCTCTTGTACTGAACCTGCAACCCAGGCATGTGCCAAACCGGCAACCTTTCTCTTTGTGGGATGATGTCCACCCGAGTCACACTGGTCAGGGCTTTTTAAATAAGTTTTTATTTTTTCAATTACAGTTGACATACAATATTATATTTTAGGTATACAACATAGTGATTACACATTTGTATAACTTACAGAGTAATCACCCTGATAAATCTAGTGCCCATGTGACACCATACATCATTATTGCAATATTATTGACTATATTCTCTATGTTGTACTTTAAATCCCCATGATTATTGTGTAACTACCAATTTGTATTTCTTAATCCCTTCCCCCTTTTTACCCATCCTCTCAACCCTCCTCTAATCTGGCAACTATCAAAACGTTCTCTGTGTTGCAGTGGCTGAGTAGCTCAGTTGGTTAGAGCATCATCCGGATACTCCAAGGTTGTAGTTCAGTCTCTGGTCAGAGCACATACCAGAATCAACCAAGAAATGCAAAAATAAGTGGAACAACAAGTCAATGTTTCTCTCTCTGAAAATCAATAAATTAAAAAAAAGGAACTACTAAGTTGTTTAAAAAAAGGTTCTCTGTATGAGTGTGCTTCTCTTTTGTTTGTTTGTTTATTTTGTTTTTTTAGATTCTACATATAAGTGAAATCATATGACATTTTTTCTCTGCCTGACTTCTTTCATTTCGCACAATACCCTCTAGGTCCATCCGTGTTGTTGCAGATGGCAAGGCTTCATTCTTTTTATGGCTGAGTCATATTCCATTGTCTACATGCACCACCTCTCCTTTATCCACGCGTTTACTGATGGACATGTAGGTTACTTCTGCATTTCCTTCTGTGTATTTATCTGAAGAAGCCCAAAACACAAACTTGAAAGACACGTGCATGTATGTGTTCATTGCAGCATTATTTATAATAGGTAAATAATGTGCCATTCAGCCTCTGTATGTCTTTTGATCGGAGCATTTACTTTTAAAGTAATTGATCGATATGTAGTTCTTGCCATTTTGTTATTCATATTTTTACTCTCTCTTTGACCGTGTTCATTGCAGCGTTACTTCTCTATTTTATTTTATTTTTTTTTAAGTATATTTTATTGATTATGCTATTAGAGTTGTGCCACCTTTTTTTTTTTAATTTTTATTTATTTATCTTTAGAGGGGAAGGGTAGGAGAGAGGGAGAGGGAGAGAAATATCAATGTACGGTTGCCTCTCGTGTGTCCCCCGCCGGGAACTGGCCTGCAACCCAGGCATGTGCCCTGACTGGGAATCGAACCTCGATCCTCTGGTTCGCAGGCCCGCGCTCAATCCACTGAGCTACACCAGCCAGGGCTACTTCTCTATTTTAAATAATGCTGCAATGAACATATGGATGCATGTGTTTTCAGATCAGTGTTTTGTGCTTCTTCGCATAAATACCCAGAAGTAGAATGGCTGAGCTTTTCTCTGTTTCTTGTTATAGCCTTTGTTTTTAAAGCCTATTTTGCCTTGCTACTCCACCTTTTTGGTTTCGGTTTTGGTTTCGGTTTCAGTATCATGAAATGTATTTTTCTATCCCTTTACTCTCAGTGTGTGCGTTCCTTCTGCTCTGCAGTGAGTCTTTTGTGGACAGCGTATGTAGGGGCTTGTTTTCATAGCTGTTCAACCTCTATGCATCTTTTGATTGGAGCATTTACATTTAAATTTTTTCCACTTCACTTTTTTTTAATCCTCACCTGAGGATATGTGTTTATTGATTTTAGAGAGAGAGGAAGGGGAGGCAGAGTGAGAGAGAGATTGATGGGAGAGAGAAACATCAATCAGTTGCCTCCTGTACGTGCCCTGACCTGGGATCGAACCTGCAACATTTTGGTGTACGGGATGATGCTCCAACCAACTGATCCACCTGGCCAGGGCTACTCCGTTTACATTTTACATAATTGATAGATATGTAGTTATTGCCATTTTGTTATTCATATTTTTGCTCCTTTTTCTTCTTCTTAAAGAAATCCCGTTAACATTTCTTGTAATACTGGTTTGGCGGTGATGACTCCTTGAGCCTTTATTGTTTGGGAAGCTCTTTCTCCATCCTTCAATTCTAAATGATAGCTTTGTTGGGTAGGGTAATCTAGATCTTACGTGTTTGCTTTTCGTGACCTTTAGTATTCGGGCTAATCCCATCTTTAAAAAAAAATTTTTTTTTAGTTTTTGTACAGTTTTCTGTCTTTTACTCCCATCCAGGCCCACCGCCCCAGCCCTCCCCACCGCACTCCCATTTCCACGTCCCCTAGTTTTTGTCCATGTGTCCTTTATACTTGTTGCTCTCCAGTCCCTTCTGGTCTGCAGACTTTCTGTTGAGAAATCAGCCGATGAGATCAGTATTTTATTTTTATTTTTATTTTTTGAGAGTACATTTATTAAAGCTGGGGACAGTGAAATAAGGAAGGGCGTGGGCTAGGAGAAGCAACAGGAGAGCCTAGACGGGGCTGCTTTGGCTCTCTGGAAAGGTTATGGGGAAAAAAACGAGCCCAGGCAGGCTGCTCTGGCTCACCGGGAAGGCAGAGGAGACGGGCCCTGGAGACAGGTCCCGGGCGTGAGCCAGGGACCGGCTGCCACTTGCCCATTCCTCCCCTGGCTGCCAGTATCATGGGGACCCTTGGCCTTAAGGAGATGCGTGCCTGAGAGGGAGGAAGAGGGGGAAGGGAAAGGTGTGCTCCCGGGAGAGGGAGCACGCACCAAACTTTGTCTTTTTACTGGATCTCTTCTTGCATGGTACTTACCACAACTACAGCGGCTAACATACTTTTGCCATTTCCTTTGGTTGGCTATGAGGTTATTGGAGTGTCTTACTGATTTTCAGTCCTCCTCAGTCCACAGAGCATTGCTTCTCTCTTCAGCAGATTCCACAGAGCTATTTTGTTGGATGAACTAACACTTTCCATGTGTAAAATACTCATTCCCCAGCATTCATTTAATAAATATGTATTGAGTACCTGCTGTGTGTCAGGGGAGGATGGTAAAAAAGAAAAAACCCAAAAAACTAAGTTCCTGTACTTAGCAAGCTTACATTTTGGTGAAGAGACAAACAAATGAAACATGTACAAAGAATCAGGTGGTTTTAAATGCTCTGAAGAAAAATAAAGCTGGGAATAGAGGGTGACAAAAAGGCTCACCAAAATACTGTGGGCTGGCTGGGGAAGGGCTCTCTGAGAGTGTGACCTTCGAGCAGACACTTGAGTGAAGTGAGGGAGCAGCCATGCGGGCGCGAGGAGGCAGAGAGTTCCCAGGAGAGGCAAATGCGGGAGCCGTGAGGTGGGAACATGCCCGAGAAATGCGTGGGGCCCGTGTAGCCAGTGCAGCTCGAGGCGAGAGCATGCCAGCTGGTGCTGGCGGCCGGCCCCGGGAAGGCTTGGGAGTAGTGTGCCCCTCTGCACACCTGCGCTTCTCCTCCAGCTGAGTTGTGTCTTTCGTGTGTTTTCCCCTAAACCTGTGCGAGGCACTCACATGGGCTGTTAATACGACATTATTTAATGAAATGATACGGAAAACAATGAAATGTGGGTATGAAAAAAGAGGTTTTGCTGTTGCTATGAAAACTAAGTTGAAAATCAGAAATACTTGATGAAGACGAGTACTAAGACGAGCTGCTGTTCAGTAAATTATGAGCAAGACAGTGGTAAGAGCCTGGGATCAGAATTCCTTGAAACGTAAAAGGACTCGGTACTCAGATAGTTGTCCAGGTGTATTGAAGATGTCATTCCACTTTATTTTTTTATTTTTTATTTTTTTTAATATTTTATTTCTTTATATTTTGTAGAGAGGGAGGGGAAGGGAAGGAGAAAGAGAGGGAGACAAACATCAATGTGTGGTTGCCTCTCACATGGGACTTGGCCCGCAACCCAGGCATGTGCCCTGACTGGGAATCGAACCGTGACCCTCTGGTTCACAGCCCGCACTCAATCCACTGAGCCACACCAGCCAGGGCTCATTCCACTTTAAAGAAACCCAAACTGGAAATCTTAGACCATGCGTTACGTGTGTGGTTGGTTTAGGTAAGAAAACGATGCACATGCCACTGAGTACATCGTCAAGGGCAAGGCCTTGGCCCTACGTCATCATACAGGAGCCCCTGTGTTCCAGGAGGTCACAAATTGTCCCATGTCTGTCTTCTAAAAGGCTCCCAGCCTCCCTCCCCGCTTTCCTTTACGGCCACTTCTGTGGTTCCAGCCAGTCTGACTGCTTGCTTAGAACACTGCAGTGTTCTCCTAACCAGTGTCTCTGCCCTCAGTGTCCCCTCCAGTCCATTCTGCTTAGCACACTTCTAAAATGGTAAATCTGATCATGCCACTTTTCTGTACAAGTAAGAGGAGCTCTAAGCCCCAACCTTTAGGTCTCAGTTTAGAAGACACCTCTTTTAGGAAGCCCTCCCTGAACCCCTACCTGCCCCTGTGGTGGGTAGACGTGCCCCGGACCCCCACTCCATGCCCTCCAGCGCCTCCCCGTCCGCGCTTGCCGACCACAGGGTGCCACGGTGCTGTTGTCCTGCCCTCCGTGTAACCCCTGGTTGTGAGTCCTGTAAGGACAGCGACTATGTCTCTTACTGGCATGTCACAGGAACTTAATAAATATTTGCTGACTGACTGAAGGAATGAAGATCCATTAGAACCCTTTTTTCTGCCATCAGGTTGTCAGTCACTGTCCTCCATCTACAGGGGCTTGGCGTTTGCTACTTCAAAGTGGCCACAGGAGGGGACAGGCACTCTCGTGCATTGTGAGTGGGAATGCAAAATGGTATGACTAACAGAAGGGGAAGCTGGCAATTTGTAGCAAAATGAGAGCCCTCCGATCCAGCTGTCATAATCATGGTTCTATGAGTCTATCCCCAAGATAGGCTGGCAAAACAATGCCAAGATATATAAAGTACTTTTTTGCAGCACTGCTCATGATAGCGGAAGACTGGAAACAGCCTCAGAGTCCACACGCTCTACGGGGCTTTGAATACTCTTACGGGACATCTATACAGGGGAGGGCGCTGTAGAGGTTCAGTGATGACGCGGCAGCTCCAGCTCAGTGCACGTTGCCAAGTGAAAATAGCAGGGTGTGGAAGAGGGCATGAAACAGTTACATTTTAAGTACCAGGAATGGAATGTATATTATATCTGTCCATTGCTTTAAAATGGAGCGATGTAAAGATAAACCAAAATATTTATGCATAGGGGAGAGAGAATAGGGAGGGGAAGGGACCAGGATGGAAGGTCTTGTTTTATTGTGTTGATGTTAGAAGCGTGTAAAGGTTTATTAATTTTAAAACTTGAGAAATAAATAAAAGTTGCCGTGAGGGAAGGAATCTGACAGCTGTAGCAGTGCGCACGTTCCTGGTTAATTCGAAGTCCAGGGTCCCTTTACCGGAGCAGGGACCGGAGGGCTGGTGGGACGCACGAAGCAGTAGCACCCTCTACCTGGCTGGACTTCACGTCTGCCAGGGTCGGGGTGCGACAGCAGGCCGGAGTCCTCTGTTGGAGCCTTCTTGCCTCTCCATGCCGAGCCACATCGCTTTGACCTCTGGCCACCCGGCGGAATCAGAGCTCAGCAGTCAGCAGTCCCAGCAGTCAGTGAGCTCGTGAAGCTCTGCCCCCACATTTCTCCTTTCTTTTCTTCTGCCCGGGCCCCATCTTGCCATCGTTCACGCAAGCGTTTCCCTCTGTGCATCCCAAGCTTCTCTTCCCCCACCCCCCAGGCTCTCACTCCATTTCTAAACAGCTGCATTCCTCCTATCCTTTGAGTCCTACCCTAACCCCCGCCGCCTCAGTCCTCTCAAACCACCCCAAATCTCAAGTTTGCCTTTAAAGAATGAGAAGTCAGGTTCTCACTGGACTTGTGAAGCCAAAGGTGTTCTTTGCGGACTTCTTGTGGCACTTGACTAACATGCTGTGCGGAGAGCTCTGCAGCTGGGGAGCTCCGGGTGTCCCAGGCAGCGGCCTTCGGGGCAGATGTGGAGCCCCTGCCAGGGCTGCCACCGTGACAATGGAACGGGTTTTCAGCGGGAACAAATGGAACATCATCGTCCATCACGTCCAGCGTGTTCGCAGTTGTATGGGAGAGTGGGCGAGGCGAGAGGGCAGGGGTAGAACGGCTGCAGAGAGAAGATTACGGGACGTTCGGAAATTTGGAACATTACCATTTCATTTTTTGCTTTCCAGATGCTGGGTCAGGCAGCTCGAAATATGGTACTGCAGGAAGATGCCATCTTACACTCAGAAGATGTAAGAAATAGTTTCTTTTGTGATTTGGGTTTATATACATGGTTCATGTGGCTACAGGGAAGTGAAATGTTCTGTTTCTCTTTTTCCAATGCAGAGTTTGAGGAAAATGGCAATAATAACAACACATCTGCAATACCAGTGAGTATGCCCTCTCTGCTGACTCCTTGCCACAGACTCTTTGTCCTTGGGCTGCCCCTCCTTGCCTTGGCACTCCTGCTTGTTTTCCCGTGGAGGCGGGAGTTGGGAGGACAGGTGGGGTTCAAGGACGAGCTCCCTGTGGCAGAGCTGTCTGAGATTGCAGCTGTTGGGGTGAAGGGTGAGACCGGCAGCAGGAACCGGCATTTGTGAACCTGTCCGTGTCAATCCGAGGGCTTCTCAGAGCAGAGCCCGTGGAGCCCGTGAGGGCAGGGCCCGTGAGGGCAGGGCCCGTGCTGGCACCGGGTCGGGGTCTGCTGGTTGTCCGAGCTGGAGCCTTCTCCTGGGGAGCCTGCTCCTTCACTGCGGGGGCGAGCGTGACTGCGCCCTGCCTCCTACACTCCCACAGGCAGCCCAGCCCTCCCTGCGTGTAAATCGTCCCAGAGATTTTGAAATGTGAAGACACCTTCTCCATTATAATGTTGGATAGAATTATAATTCAATTCACTTTTCATCTTATTTCATTGTTTTGTATTTTTTTGTGGTGGATGTTAGACTTAGGTTCCTGTGGGAAGTGTATGGTTGGGAATTGAACTCTCGATATTTAAGTAGCTAGATGTTCATTCTTTGGGCGTGTTCATGTCAGTTACGTGACCATTTGGCTCCACGCCCTCTGCAAACTGAATTCAAGTGGTGCACGTGGTTTCTGGGCCCACATCCCACACTCGCCCACATCCCACACTCGGTGACAGGATGCTGTTGCCTCCTCAGGGTCAGAATCCACTTTACAGCAGCTCTGCGCTCAGACAGGGAGCAGGTTCGAGAGCACAGACTTGGGCCAGGATGGACAGCGACATGGAAGGTGCAGGACATTTGTTCAGCTGGATGTGTATAAGCTGGACATTTGTTCTGCCTTTATACATCTGGCCACAAGTAACTTCCAGTTCACTGAGTTTTCTCATGTTTATTTTCCTCTTTTCTTTTCTGCTTCAGGCAAGAAGCTATTCAGAAGAAGTAAGTAACCCACCGCAAGGGCAGTGGGTGGCCAGCTGAGGCAGGCTGGAGGGAATTCCGTTGCTGGGCCAGGGTCAGTGCACAGCTCTGGTCCACGGATGCCCTTAAATTGACTTCCGCTCTGGGATAGCTCATTTGGGATATAAACAATACAGTATATTTCAAAGGCGTGAACTGCTAGTAGAGGCTTTCTGAAAGTTACAGGGTGTAGAGACCAACCTTAAGAAAACTTTTTTAGCTCTGACTGGTGGGGCTCAGTGGGTGGGGCGCCATCCAGCAAAGCAAAGGGTCATCGGTTTGGTTCCTGGATCCAACAGGTGGTGCGTGCGAGGGGCCACCTGTTGATGTTTCTCTCCCTCCCTATCTCCCTCCTTTCCCCTCTCTCTAACACATTTATTTTTTTTAAAGAAAACTTCACATTGGTGATAATCATTGAGTAAATGTGCTAAAATTATTAAACAGCCTTATTTTCTTTGAGAGAGAGAGAGAGAGAGAGAGAGAGGGGAGGGAGGGAGAGAAACATTGATCTGCAAGCGAAACATCAATTGGTTGCTTCTCCTGTAACCCCAACTGGGAGTCCTGGCCTGCATTCCAGGCACGTGCCCTGACCCAGAATCTAACCAGCGACCTTTGCGTTTGTGGGATGATGCCCAACCCACTGAGCCACACCCCTCAGGGCCAGCCTTGTTTTTTTTAATGGATTAAATCTACCCCTTGCAATACTGTTTACGCTACTAATTTGGCTTTACAAACCTTTTTCTTTTTCTTTTTTTAAGATTTTATTTATATTTAGCATGAGGGGGAGGGAGGGAAAAAGAGAGGAAGAGAAGCATCAGTGTGTGATTGCCTGACACGCACCCCCAACTGGGGACCTGGCCCCACAACCCAGGCATATGCCCTGACTGGGAATCAAACCAGCGACCTTTTGGTTCGCAGGCCTGCACTCAGTCCACTGAGCCACACCAGCCTGGGCACAGACCTTTTTCTCACAGTTTAAAAACTTCTGGGCCTCTAGTAGACCCGTACGCATTCTGATTTAGCTTTAACAGTACTCTCACATTAAAGTGCAAATAATTTGCACAGGGTGTCTTTTTTTTTTTAAACCTCACTTGAGATCATGCTTATTGATCTTAGAGAGAGAAGAAGGGAGGGAAGGGGAGAGGAAGAGAAACATCGATATGAGAGAGGAACGTCGATCTGTTACCTCTTACACGTGCCCCGACCTGGGACCGAGCCCCCAGCCTCGGCTTGTGCGCTGACCAAGAATCAAACCTGCAGTCTTGTCTCTGATTTCTAGTGTCGAGCAGTCCTCGGATCTACAGGACCAGTTGAAGCATCTGTTGAAATAGAACAGTTATAGGAAGGCTTTGCCTGATGCCAAGGAGGAAACACTGTTGTCCTGCGGGTTCGATGTTCCTTTTTCTTCTCCAAAGTTAAGTTAGACAACATCTGTGAAGGTGTGGCGGTTCTCCTGGAAAGAAGCTAGGCGGCTGAATTTTGGAAGCACTTCTTGAATCATACTAACCCATGCTCTTCTTCAGTTTTTAAGTTGCTTTGTTTTTTTAAGGTGCTCTATTAGTTTGATGTTAAAGCAAAATTAAAAGATGTCTTAGTTTTTCCCAGAGAACTTTAATGTCAAAAGCCATATCGTCTACGTGTGATTCTTAAACAAATACCAATAGTGTTTTAAATTCAGAAATAGAACTTCTATTGTGAACATGGAATGATTAATATTCTTTTTAAAGAATTTTTTCTTTCAATCATAAGTTCAGGAAATATTTTAATTTTCTGCAAAGAATGGTGATGGCTAATACTTCTTTTCTTTTCTAGTAATTCGGGAGATACTTATTTTAGTCATTGTAGCAAATACCTAAATGAAAACTAGGCAAATCGTATCATATCTGGCCAGCTGCAAACTCCTGCCTTGACCTGCATTCCTAGGTTTCTTTGTTGTGACTCTTGATTATGTGGCCTTGGGTTTATTTTGTAATATTTCTAGTAATCAGCAGATTCACTTGTGTGGCATTGCCAAATGCCAAGGCAGTTTGAGTTACTGGGGGGTGATTGCAGTGTTGGGAGCGCCTTGGGGAGAACCTTATGTTTGTAGACATTTACCCGTGGTCATTGACTTCATCTCGCTAAATGGCATTCCCATCGTCCACAGTTGAGTCTGAATATCTTTGCTTGAATCTGACATGGGATTCTTTCCTGTTCCACTTTAGTTCTTAATTTACGAAGGGTCTGGGAGGAATCTGACATAAGAAAATGAAGTTTTCACTGCTAGGGAAGAAAATGAGTCCAATTGAATTCATATTATATATCATCAGATTGACTGGTCACATCAGATTACATTTATCCCTCATTGTACATGTACATGTTAACTTAAGGGCAGAAAAACAAATGAGGTGTGAAGGAGTTCACTTTTGCATTTATTCTGTAAACTTTTATTATAATTATGAAATATAAACAAGCTCAATTTAACTTAAAAAGAAGGGTTGCAAACATACAGCAAATGCCATATTAAGAGTACAACATTTGAAGCATTATCGAGGATATTACTGTCACTGTTTCTATTCAACATTTTGTTGGTGGTTATACCTAGGACAGAACTTAAAAATAAGTGTAAATATAGCAATGAAGGGACAAAGTTATTATTATCATATGGTAGGATTATCTACTTAGAAAATCTATGGACTGATTTTTTAAAAAAGGTCTCCAATTTAGAAAGCCAAAGTCCAACCATGTGAGTACCAAAGAAATACTTAAAATGAGAAATTAAAATAAAAGTATGCTCTGTCATGCTGGGACAAATAGGAAGAAGCAGTGATTGCTTACATTATATCTGATAAAATAAATTTCACAATCAAAATGTTAATGGTGAATAAGGTTATTTAATGTAGAGATAAAATTTACATTAAATAATAAAAACCTAGCAGTACTGAATTTAGTCACTTGAAGACTATAATGCCAAACTACACGAAAGAGAAGTACCCAGAAATGTGAGAACAGACTGAAATATAAACATAATTTGATAGTTTTTTAAGATTTTATTTTTTAGAGAGAGGGAAGGGAGGGAGAAAGGGAGAGAAACATCAATCAGTTGCTTCTCACACGCCCCCAACCAGGGACCTGCCCTAAACCCAAACTGGGAATCAAACCAGCGACCCTTTGGTTCACAGGCCAGCACTCAGCCCACTGAGCCACACCAACCAGGGTGACAGCTTGTCTCTCATAGAAATAGACAGGTTACATAGAATTAAATGGTGATCAGACATAATGGAAACGAAAACAACTTCTTTAAATAAACCTGCATTGTAGAGGATATGCTGGAGCGATGATATTTTTAAACTAATGAAAATTCAAATTCTACGCAAGAAAACTTACGTGATACCAAAGCATTTGTATAAAGAAAAAAATATGTACTGATTAAAAAAAAAGAAAAAAATATGCTTTAAATCTCTGTTGGGGTAAGGGTAGAAATAAATGTTGTTGTTTTTTTAAAGGGGTTTGTGGTTAGAATTTAGAAAGAAAACAAAAGAAATCAAAATGAGATAGGAAAACCAAGCATGAATGACAACAATCTGAAAAACATATGAAACCATGAATCGGTTCTTATAGATAAAAATTGTCAGCTTAATAATAAAGAAAACAAATTAATAAATTTATAGTTGCAGAGAAGATATATAAAGCATACTGATCTACCTAGTGTGCCTGTCACTTAGCAGGGGCGATATTAAACAAGAAGGACAAAAACTGTAGCCAAGGCACTGACCGACCGGAATGAGTGACGGTCACAAGGAATGTGGTTCAGAATCAGTCCTGCACACTAGATCCTGAGGGGAAATGGGGAATGATTCAGTCTGGATTGGCAGTGAATTGCTTTCCCGAAGTTTATCTGTGTCGTTAAGTGGGTTTGAGGCTTATTAAATGACTCTTATGAATAACCACTGATTGGAAATAATACAATAAAGCAAGCACAAGTGAACAAGTGGAAATGGTAGAGCCCTTTCCTAACGCCCCACTAAGCTGACCCTTCAAGGCGATGAAGATACCACTTTAACAAGGAGTGAGAAAGTGCTTTCCTAAAGGAACTGATTTTATGGAGAGAGTGCTTTCCTAAAGGAACTGATTTTGTAAACTGGTATTTAAGAGAGTTATGTGATTGCAAAAAAAAGATATGTATAAAAAACTTTATATACTTCATAGTTGGAAATATTCTTATTTATAAAAATATTTCAACAAGGATTGTTTCCATGGGTTTAATTTGTTAAGAAAATAAAAGTACAACTAGTCTATTCCAAGGTGTATTTAATATTATACCTTCCTTCATATTAACGTTACATACCTTCCTATTAATAATATTTAACAATAACTAACTGACATTAGGGAAGATTGTTACTGGTAGATGAAATTAAAAATGAGTATAATTGGGCCCTGGCTGGGTAGCTCAGTTGGTTAGAGCGTTGTCCTGATATGTCAAGGACGTAGGTTTGATCCCTGGTCAGGGCACATACAAGAATCAACCAATAAATGCATAAATAAGTGGAACTACAAATTGATGTTTCTCTCCGATCAATAAATTTAAAAAATTGAGTATAATTTAGATAGCCTTTCACTTGGAATCCTGTATCTCCTTACCGTCCTAAAGAACAGATATGCTTGTTACAACCACAAAAGGAAATAAGATACACAAATATAAGTGTGGAAGAAAAATAAATAAATGTAACCTTCTGTAAGATGAAATGATAATAGCCAGTAGACACACAAGCAAATTGGTCAAAAATTACTAGAGGTTAAGCATGAATGGAGCAAAAGTTGCTTTCCTAAATAAAATTCAAAACTGACTGGGAACCGCTGCATATTGTATTGATTCCATCTCTGCAACATCCTGAAAGAGGAGAGAGAACAGATTTGTGGTGGTTTTGGGGGTGGGAGGAGGTGTAAGCGAAGAAGGGGTTACGTGTTAACCCTGACAAGCTCAGGGCTGGGGGCGGGGAGCAGACACCAGGCCTGACAAGCTCCGTGACTGACAGAACCCAGGGAGGACTGTTCGCTCAGAAATTCCTGGCTGGGCAGTGGCCCGCCTTAGCAAAGATTGGATCTTTGCCTTCAGCGAGCCCTGTCTATTTTTGTGTTTCTAGGATAACATACCTTAGAAATGTCGGAGTCATTTTCTTTTCTTTTTGTTAAAATGTTTAAGGTCGTTTTATGTCATATGTATTTTGCCATAATTTAATTTTTTTTAAGTTTTATGTATTTATTTTAGAGAGAGGGGAAGGGAGGGAGAAAGAGAGGGAGAGTAAAGTTGACGTGAGAGAGAAATGTTGACCGGTTGCCTCTCCTATGCGCCCTTCTGGGGCCAGAAATGAAACCCAGGCAGGTGCTCTGACCGGGAACCGAACCTGTGACCTTTCGCTTTGCGGGATGATCCCCAACCAACTGGTCAGAGCCATACTGGTCAGGGTTGGAATAATTTTTCTTGAAAACACAACCGCAGGCGCCAGAGCACAAGACCACCAGAACACGACACCCCAGAACCCTTCACTGGTACCACGTTCCCGGCATGCCGTCTCTATGTACTGTAGATGCTAATTACGAAGTGTCCTGTCCCCACCAAGGTAAAAGCAGACTGTGTTGCTCCATTTTGCTTTTTATCCATTCCAGAGATTTCTCCACTTTGCTTTCCCCTCCCTCCTTAATCTATTGCCAGTGAATGTCAGGTACCTTTCTTATGTTCTCTCCTTGGATTCTAAATTCATGAAAGGAACTCAAAACTGCCATTCTCAAGAGCATTTTCCCAGTCTGCTCAGATCTTGCGGGGGACATGTCTTTAAAAACTTGGCTCAAATAAACTCTTATGAAACTTTTCTGTAGGTTTGGACATTCCTTCCTCAACAGAGAGGCTTTTAGTACAAAAGGGCAGGGAAAACAGTTTTGGGCGAGAGCACAGTTCTAAGAATTCACAGAAATGCACACTAGAGACAGGTGAATTTTGCCCTGGCCACTGTGGCTCGTGTCTTCCCGCAAGGCGAAAGGCTCCGTCCCCGTCAGGGCGCACGCCTGGGCTGCGGGTTTGGTCCCCGGTCAGGTGGGAGGCAGCCCGCTGACGGTTCTCTCTTGCATCAACATTTCTCTCCCTCTCTTTCATCCTCCCGTTCCCTCTCTCTAAAAATAAATAAATAAAATCTTTTTAAGAAGGTGAATTTTACTGAATGTAAATTACATCTCAATAAACCTGACTTTAAAAAAAATGGATTGAGAAAAGGCAAGTTCATTGCTCAAATGGGCAAAAATCATTGTATATGTGGGTATTCAGTTAAGTCAGCATACGAGATCTATAAAATGAAAATCACCATGAGCAATAAAGGGAGATGGTAATTAGTAGTAATAGCCTCTTCCTGGTTGTGAAAACTGAAGAGAGCCAAGACGGCCGCTGGGCCGCAGGGCCAGAGCGTGGAGTGAGTCGGTGCTGGAGCGGGGAGCTGCCAGGGGCTGGGCGCTGGCTTGGAGGCCCACCTGGTTCGGCCTGCCTACCCTGGGATGGGACCTTGGATGAGCTCAGTCTCTGGAGCTGGCTTCGGGGAGGGGACTGGAGTCCTGGAGTCCAAGACCCAGGAGACAGTGCATGTGGGGCTCCTTGCCTCCTGGCCCAGGCCCCCAGCTCCTTTCCCTGACCCCTCCCCCCAACCCCTGCTAACACTCAGACCTACCGCCTACCTTTTAACCCCCTCCTCTATCCCGGCATGCCCTTTCCCCTAGGCTCCTGCTCACACCCTTTGCTTTCAGCGGCCTTTTCCTCCTCTAGGCGGTGTGCTACCTACCCCCTGCCACCGCTAACGTCTGGAAGGACTTGCAGGAGAAAGCAGTAAGGAATGGGCAAAGGTGTAGCCTAGGCTTGGGGGGAGCCCTAGGCCTGAGAAGGCCTGGCCCACACCTGTGCCCCAAAGCCTGGGGCAGGCAGGGCAGAGTCTGGGCTTAGAGCTTTGCCTGGTGCAAAGGCTGGCCAGGCCAGGCCTGGCTGGGTTCGGGCATGGGTGTCATGCAGACGTCAGCTGCAGTGTTTCTTCCTTCTCCCCAACTCACCCTGCCCTTGGGTCAGACCTACCACAGCCACAGGCAGGTGCTAGAGAAATCAGCACACCTCCAGACTAACACCTGTGTCACTGCGGCCAGGTAGGCCCCCAAGCACTCTGGGGAAGATCTGCATAATATACGTGAAGAAGCAGCCTTGAGGTGGGATGGAGTGCCCTGTGCTGCCCTCATGAAGACCCCAGATAACAGCTTTCTCAAAAAACAGCGGTGCCGGTCGCTAGGGAAGTAAGCCATCTCCTCCGGCCCCTGCAGCACGCCTCGTCTGTCACAGGACTGACAGCCCCAGCACCGGTCATCTCACTGCTCTGTGTAAGAACCTCAGGGACTCCCCCACCCCTCTTCACTCACGGGATACAGTCGCACTCCTTGGACCTGACACTCGAGACTGTCCGGCCCTGACTGGTGTGGCTCAGTTGGTTGGCTGTCGTTCTGTAAAGCTAAAGGTTGCAGGTTTGATTCCTGGTCGGGACACACACCTGGATTGTGGGTTTGTCCCTGATTGGGATGCACGTGAGAGGCAGCTGAATGATGTTTCTCTCCACGCTGATGTCCCCCTTCCTCCCTTCCCCATTGTCTCAAAACAAACGAAATCTTTGAGAAAACAAAAAAGACTGTCCGTAGTTTGGCTGTCCTCCCTAAGCGACCTTGGTCCCTGCTGATGCAGTATACACCTGTCGCCAGACCAATCCCTTGCCCCGGCTCGCAGAGCTGCCCACGTGACTGCTGCCTGCCAGGGGCAGTTATCCAAAATGCCCCCCTCTCCCTTCCACCTTCCAAATCCTGCGCATCCAGTGCTTCACTGGTTCCCTGCGTACGTTGTGAAGCCTTCTCCAATTCCTGAGCACGCTCTTCTCCACACCACGACGGGCTTGCCTGCCGGCGCCACTCGGTTTGTCGGTACACAATGGAAAATGGTTCCTGTGCTCCTGTTGGGAATCCCCAGTAACGGGCACCCAGGGGACAGAAATCCTGTCCAGCATTTTCCTCATGCCGGGGGACTGAAAGTAGCCAAGGTCACTGTGTCCTCAGATGGCTCCTGTGAGAGCGACATGTCACTGAGATTGACTGAAGGTCAGGCAAGACAGTGATTTGGAGGAAAAAATTCTCAAAAGCATGCATTTAGAGTTAAAATTGTTTCCTATACGATTCTTCAAGGAGAATTTTTTCTTGTCAGATTGTATTTACTTAGAGAGAGGGGAAGGGAGGGAGACAGAGGGAGAAAGATCGATGTGTGAGAAACTTCAATTGTATGCCTCTAGCATGTGCCCCGATGGGCACCGGCTTGCAACCCAGGCATGTGCCCAGGTATGTGTCCTGACCAGGAGTTGAACAAGTGCGTGCCAGGAAGAGAACGTCTGCTTTCTGGGACGAAGCCCGGCCGCCTGAGGCGCGCCAGCGATGCTCGTCTGTGCCACTCGTGCTTTTTGCCCTGGAAGCTGAGCACTTTGACAATGAGGGGGCTCCTCTGGCAGGACAGGGTCAGAGGTTTGATCTGGTGTGTGAATATCATGGTGACCATGATCAATAAAATATATTTTTTAAAAAAGGGACAACTGTAATAGCATAATCAATAAAATATATTAAAAAAAGAATAAAGTTTATATGGGTTTTTAAAAAAATATATCATGGTGACTCAATGGAATTTGGTCTTTTCTTTCCTGCTGCCACCTGTCCTGCAAGAATGAGTTAACGAATAAAGACCTTACTCCGGCAAATCCATGGACCGCACAGGGAATGCCCCATCGAGTTGTCCCGGGCTGTAGTATATCTTGCGTGCCCGGAGGAACCTTGTGCCCTTATTGAAAGTAGTTTGGGGGAAGTAGATTCCATTAGTAATAGGAAATTTTTAGGGGGAAAAGTGTATTTTTTAACATGTTAATAATCAAATCTATATTTTTCTTTTCTTAGGTAGAAATGGCTAAAAAGTATATTGAATGTCACCTGGAAAAATATGGTTTCCTGGCAGTGAGGTAGCTTTTATTCCTGGCCGCATGGTGAAGTCGGGAGAGTCTGGAGCCAAAAACGACAGTTAGGATGTTATATAGGTGTCTGTCCTTACCGTTAGGAGTACAGCTCATTTCTTACTAAGCACGCAAATGTCACCACCGTTTGCTGGATCGACTGTCATTTAGGGTGATCAAGTAAACTTAGCATGACTTAAGGGAAGGAACTGGTCTGGCCCAAGAGAGAACTTATTGTGAACTTAAACCAGTGAGCCCGAAGGACCAGGGAGGCCACCAAGTCTGCTCATACAATACACACATACAATGACCTGTTGTCTTTAATGTTATTTTTGTACAAATTACAGGATTCTGTGCTGCTCTTTTTCCTTTGAGTTGTTAGATCATGCCCAAGTGACACTCTCAACAAACTGCCTTGAGGAACTTAGCCTGTTTCCATGTGGGATAAGAAAGGCCGTGTGCAGGGGGCATCTGGCCCCAGGTCATTTTGTTGCATGAGCATCACGGTACGAACCAATAAGAAGCATGCCTGCAATTTTCCCCTGCACTCGGAACGTGTTAACACTTGGTTGAGATTCTGTGCACTGTCCACCTCCCTTACCTCGGGAAGAAGTCGGGTGTGGGAAAGAGGAGGGAGGCGGGTAGTGGCATTATTGTTGGGACTAGACCTCCATACTCTTGAAGTTAGCTGAATAAAATCTTAAAATTCCTGCCCAGTTACATGCCTGAGATATTAAGGACGACATTGAAAACATGTATTATTATAAAAGTACATAATCGTGAGGCAGGAGACAGTCAGGAGTGAGGAAACCCCAGAGGGGCCCAGGGCGGGGCTAAGACAAAGGACGTGGATACAGAGCAGAGACCTGTTCTAAGACCACTTCCTCAGGAATGAGAAGAATCCGGAAGCGCCTCAGGACAGGGGCCATCAATACCGGACAGAGACCCTGTTGTAACGCCCCCCCCCCCCCCCGCCCCGTTGTCCCTGCTTTCTGAAGAAGTGGTGAATCATGGCGAGTCAGGACTGCACCTACACAGAGGATACTATGTGACCCCTGCTTCCTTATAATATCATTATAATAAATTAGCATTGTGGGGCCCTCTCCCCTGGTGGGCAATCAAGAAAATCACGTGCGCATAGCTTAAAAGTAATAAAAGTACTTGTACATGTATGATAAAAAGCTCCCCGCCAAACCAGCCAGGAACTATACGCCTTATAAGAATCCCTCCAGCCGCTGAAGGTCAGTCTCTGCTCAGAGTTGCCTGCTCCCATGTTCTATGGAGTGTACTGTTGCTGAATAAATCTGCTCTCTCTCTGCTATAAACTCTCTGTGTGTTCGGTTCAATTCATTGTTCTCGATCCCCATGAATCTGGTTACCTGTGCCCACCTGTGACAGTAGCATTACAAAAAGTTACGTGATTTTTAAAGGAGGATAGTTTATGAATGCTGCTTACTTTTCTGTTAGTTACACAACAATCTGGGGCTGCATTTGGTTTAGATTGGCTCAAAATTTAGGCAACCTGAGTATCTTTATTTAGGAGAGACATTCCTGCAAAGCCGTCTTATTCCCTGTCAGGCAGGGCACTGAAAAAGAAGCCTTGGCACTTGGCTATTGAGTGTAACAAGGCAGGCAGCTGTTACTTGTTCATGTCGTGGCTAAAAGGATGTTGATACTTTCTCTCCCGTCTTCTAAGTTCTTCTAGGCTGGGCTAGTAAGTTGAGAAACCTGCGTCAGGAGGGAGAATTTAGAAAGCCACTGCAACCTGATTTGAATTAAGTACGGTGAACAAGGGGGCTCGGGCAGCTGCCTGTTAGCTGGATAGCCCTTATGTCCCGCTGTTTCTGGGTTGTCTAGCGAGAAATTTCCTGCGCTGTCTGTTCCTGGTAGGTTTTTCTATCTGAATCTCTTGGTGGAGGGGGGAAGGATCAAAGTTTCCTTTCTGAGTCTTTTTTCTTTTTCCTTTTTTAAACTTTTTTTTATTGTTCAAGTAGAGTTGTCTCCATTTTCCCCCTACCATTCCCCCGAATCTTTTTTTTCTTAATAAAGAGCTTAAAACCAAATCCCCAACAGACAGCTTCAGGATGGCAAAACGTTGGTCCCTTCATTTACAAAGTATCAGCTCAAGCACTTACACCCCACCTCCCCTGCCCCTCACTGGGTTTTAAAACTGACTTTATCCCGTCATTGCTTTCTTTGCTCTCTGGGACTAATGTAATCTCTAACCTTGTTTGGACCAAAGCTGTTTCAGTCTGATGGGGAGCTATGTTTCAGTGACGTCTCTGCTAGCCTTGAATTGCCAGATGCAATCAGAACACACAAAGTTTTATAGGGGTAGATGTCTTTTTGTTGTTGTTGTTTTGTTTTTGTTTTAAGGTAACTTCTTGTTCCTGTACACAGTGCCGTTCTGCTAATATCCAGATGAGGCTTTGTGATGTGGGAGCACATGGAGGGTTAGGTCCGGAGGAGTGGTGTGACCTTGGACCATATTATTAATGTCCTTGAATCATTTTCCAAATTGTAAAATGTAGATAATACTACTAGGATTTTTATGAAAATTAAATGGGGTAAAAAATCTGGAAAATACTCTGAAAACTGCAGTGTGGAAACGAAGGCAGCCGCCCCTCCTCCCCTCGTCTGGTGCTGTTCCTTCCTCTCTTGTCTTTGTAATGGAGTCTCTGGGAATCAAGGAGATAAATGCATGTGTGTGGTCTGTCTATCAATGAAATCAAAAGTTCTTACTTTTAAAATAATGTTAACTTTTCCTCATTATAAGATAAGAAGTGGATATTGTTAAGAAGTTGAAAAATACAAAAAGTAAAAGACAAAATCACTACTAATGATACAGCCCAGCAATAACCTCTTTAACATTCTGATGTATATCCTTTCAGGTTTATTTTCCCCTCTGTGTGTAATAGAATTGGAAGCATGCAATACATAGAATTTAGTATTCAAATTTTATTTAGCACATTTTCTTTTCCTTGTCTTTTTAAAGATTTTATTTATTTATGTTTGGAGAGAAGCGGAGGCCGGGAGAAAGAGAGAGAGGGAAACGTCAGTGTGTGGTTGCCTCTTGTGCGCCCCCTATTGGGAACCCAGCCAGCAACCCAGGCATGTGCCCTGACTGGGAATCAAACTGGCAACCCTTCGGTTTGCAGGTCAGCACGCAACCCCTGAGCCACACCAGCCAGGGCTATTTAGCACATTTTCTAAGCCTAAACATTTAGAATGTTTTTTTTTAAGATTTTATTTATTTTTAGAAAGAGGAAGGGAGGGAGAAGGAGAGGGAGAGAAACATCAGTGTGTGGTTGCCTCTTGCACGCCCCTCACGGGCGACCTGGCCTGCAATCCAGGCATGTGTACTGACTGGGAATTGAACTGGCAACCCTTTGGTTCTCAGTCTGCACTCCATCCACTGAACTATACCAGCCAGGGCTTATTTTATAATTTTAAGATTTTATTTATTTATGTTTTGAGAGAGAACATGGGAGGGAGAAAGACAGGGAGAGAAACATCTATGTGAGAGAGAGAGAAACATTGATCAGCTGTCCCCACATGCGCCCCAGCAGGGGACCTGGACCACAACCCAGGCATGTGCCCTGACCAGGAATGAACCGGTGACCTTTTGCTTTGTGGGATGACGCCCAACCAACTAAGCCACCTCGGTCAGAGCTGCCATTCTTCCTTTCTGCCTTTTTATGATACTTACCTAGGAGAGAACTTTTCAGAATGCAACCTAATACAACATACATGAGCATTATGATTGCAGCGGCGGGGGCGGGGGTCACTACGTTAGTGACTGTCCTGAAGAGTGGTCCCCAGAGGCCACTAGCTAGCACACTCAAGTTTAACCGTGACTTTCTAGACCTTCAGGTGGAGGACACTCAGGTCCTCTTTCTAGGACCTATGTTTTAAGTAATACACACCCTAATCAATTATGTAGAAGAGTAATTCCCTTAATACCTAGTTGTACTTCTTGGTCTGTGGTTTTTCTTTTTTTAGGTGAGTGCCTGGGAGGTGCTTTGCACTGGAAGGATCTTGTCATTTGCCCCCAAAATTGGGTTCTGCCCTCCACATTTGGTCACTGCCAATTTTGTTACAATTCACAATGAGAAACTAGAGTGGTTGCTGAGAAACGGCAGGGAATGTTATAACTACACCCAGAATGGTTGCAGTCAGGTGAGGAGCAAGTGTCTACTGAGTGAGGGTCATGGAGGGAGATTTCGTTTCCTGTCCTTGGGAAATCTCCATTTCACCTTCTGTTTAATGGCAACCTCCCAAGGTTTGGTATTTAATAAAGCACTTTTAAGTTAGTGAATAGAGTGAAGCGCCCAGAAGGAAAACTGATGGCATTCAAGGAAAATTATCCTTCCGATATGTAAGCTCTTCATCTGCTGAGCAACCCAACAACCGTCTGAGTGCTGGAGACGAGCCACGAGTAAGCTCTGTTTTCAGGTCACTATCATTGCACTTCTGCGATCGTGCCTCTTCAGACTCCTTAAGACAGAACCAGCCAGAAGATGCCAAGTAATTTATAATGGAGGACTCACAGGATATGAAAAATAACTAATATTTGAGGCAAATTTCACATTTAAGGTAAATAAAAATTCCCGAGAGAAAACAAAATCAATTTGTTCTTCCACTTCTTTATGCATTCATTGGTATATTCTTTTCTTTTTTATTATTGCATTTTTCCCATGACCACTTATCCTCCTTATATTCCCCCCTCCCAACATACTGTTGTCCATGCCACACTGTTGTCCATGACCATGTGTCCTTTTTCCTTTTTGCTCAGTCCCTCCACCTCCTGACTCATGGGTTGATTCTTGTATGTGCCCTGACCAGGACTGAACCCTCAACTTTGGTGTAGGGAGATGATGCTCTAACCAACTGAGCAAATTGGCCAGGGCCAAAGTGCAACTGGAAACGTCAGCATGGGTGCTGCCTGTCAGTCACTACCAGAACCAATTTAAGTAGAGACAGGGATTGAATCTTTATGGGTGCTTTATTCAGATGGCCAGCAATCTGAGAAGGCACTGGGTTATGTACTGTAACAGACTATCTTACACTTCCTTTCAAGCTAGCCTTTCTTATCAGGAGGGAAACATGTAGGTAAGGGATTTAGAATTCAAGGGAAAAAAAAGTGTAGGTAGGGGATCTGGAATTCAGAAAGGGGGTTAATCAGATAAAAGCTGCCTTCCAGATATATATAGGGCCAAGATGGAGGCGTAGGTGGACACGCTGTGCCTCCTCGCACAACCAAAATTAAGGATAACCAAGATTTAGAAACAAGAAAACAATCAGAACTTATAGAAAAAAAAATTGAACTGTATGGAAGTCCAACAACCATTCATCCAGACCGGTAAGAGGGGTGGAGTCACGGCAGGAAAAAGTGGAGGTTGGCAGATTGGGCACACAGGCAGCAGTGGCTGGCAGATCCCAGGCGTGCACATGGCGGCTAGCAGACCCCAGGTGCACAGGTGGCAGCTAGTGGACCCTGGGCACAGGGTGGCAATGGTGCAGAACCAGGGAGGCCATGTAAGGTGGCTGGCTGACCAGGTGGTCCCACATTTGTGCGCAGACAATCCAGGCAAAGGGGAAGCAGCAGAAGGGGCTGGAATCTGAGAGAGAGCGGAGCAAGCGCCATTGTTCCCTCTTGGACCCCGCTCCCACGTACAGCGTCACTACCCAGCTACTGGGTTGCCCTGCCCTGGGGAACACCTAAGGCTCCACCCCTCACTACGTAACAGCTGCAACCAGACCACCCCCCCCAAAAAAAAACCCCAAAAATGGCTCAAACAGGAGAACAAATCAAAGCCACAGAGCCAATTCATCTAAGCGACCAAGAGATAGCCAACCTATCAGATGCACAGTTCAAAGCCCTGGTGATCAGGATGCTCACAGAATTGGTTGCTTTGCTCACAAATTAGATGAAAAAATGAAGGCTACACTAAGGGAAACGAAGGAAAATGAACAGGGAACCAATAGAGATGGGAGGAAAACTGGGACTCAAATCAACGAAGTGAACGAGAAGGAAGAAAGAAACAACCAAACAGAAAACAAGGAAGAAACAAGAATTCAAAAAATGAGGAGAGGCTTAGGAACATCCAAGACATCTTTAAACATCCCAACATCTGAATTATAGGGGTACCAGAAGGGGAAGAGGAAGAGCAACAAGTGGAAAACTTATTTGAACAAAAAATAAAGGAGAACTTCCCCAATCTGGCAAAGGAAATAGACTTCCAGGAAGACAGGAAACTCAGAGAGTCCCAAAGAAGTTGCACCCGAGGAGGAACACACCAAGGCACATCGTAATTACATTAGCCAAGATTAAAATGAAGCAGAGAATTCTAGAGGCAGCAAGGGATAAGGGGACAGTCACCTACAAAGGAGTCCCCATCAGACTGCCAGCTGATTTCTCAAAAGAGACCTTACAGGCAAGAAGGGGCTGGAAAGAAGTATTTGAAGTCTTGAAAGGCAAAGACCTTCATCCAAAATTGCTCTATCCAGCAAAGCTGTCATTTAGAATGGAAGGGCAGATAAAGCGCTTCTCAGATAAGGTCAAGTTCAAGGAGTTCATCATCGCCAAGCCCTTATTATATGAAATGTTAAAGGGACTTATCTAAGAAAAAGAAAATAAAAAATAGGACAGTAAAAAGACAGCAAACTCACAGCTATTAAGAACCACACCTAAAACAAAAGCAAACAACTAGAATAGAAACAGAACCACAGAAATGGAGATCATATGGAGGGTTAGCAACAGGGGAGTGGGAGGAGGAGAGAGGGGGAAAAGTACAGCAATAAGTAGCATAGACGGTGGGTAGAAAATAGACAGGGGGAAGGCAAGAATAGTGTGGGAAATGTAGAAGCTAAAGAACTTATGACACATGGACATGAACTAAAGTGGGGGAATGTGGGTGGGAGGGTGTGCAGGGTGGAGGGGAATGACGGGGGAGAAATGGTACAACTAATAGCATAATCAATAAAATATATTTTTAAAAAAAGCTGCCTTCCAGCAATTTCTCTAACATTCTTTCATCCATTGACTGGTGACAGTCTATCTGGGCCCTGAGTCCTGTGTCCTGGGTGATTTTCTTTATCTGTTTCCTGGCTAGTGGGGATGTCTCTCCCCGGTAAATAATGGTGCAGATGCCATCTTGATTGCTTATGGTCTCTTCTGGAGCACAAAGGGTGACTTGCTTGTGGCCTTCCGGGGTCAGGGTAGGCCGTACCCTCAGTTCCTGAAACAATAGCTTTTTACATGCATCAACTACTAAGCTTATTAACTATTACCTAAAACTTACATTTTCCAACTCTTGAATTCCCTCATCAAAATTAGAGTAGGTTTTATTTTCTCAAGATGGAAAAGTACAGGCTTTAGAATCAGACATGTGGGTTCAAATTCTGGTTCTATTATTTATTACTGGAGTAAACTTGAATAAGTCACCAAAATTCTTTGAGATAGTTTGTTCCACTATAAAAGTAGGGATAAACAATGCCTACTTTGCAGAATTTTTATAAAGGTTAGCAACACTATAGCAAAACATTTGTGCATACTGGGAACTCAGTAAATAGAAGATACAGCCATTTTTTTCCAAAGGTGGAAGGACTTACTGCTTCCTTCCTTCTTTCCTTCCTGCTTTCCTTTTCTCCTCCTCCTTCTCTTTCTCCTTATCATTCTTCTTTCCAAATAGCATCTTTAGATTTCTCAACCAGGGCCTACTAGAATTATTTTTTAAGCAACACCTTATTTAAAACACCAATACTTACTATGTCAGGGATTGCTTTACATAACTTCAATATATGAAGGGTAAAAGCAGTTTATCTGATGGTAGCCCAGAATCTCCTGTGCTCACTCCTGGTTTCCAAGGCATGGGCCCTTCACACACTTCTCAGGCACGCTGGGACTCATGGAAACATTAAAATCACCAGTCCAAAGCCCTCGTTTTAGTGATGAGTGAGGTGAAGCTCAGTGTTTTCTACACCTGTCTCCGAGAAGAGATTGGATCTTGGAACAACGAGTATGAATCCTTTTTTTTTTACATTGCCACCAAAGAAAAACAGATACAACACTAGTCAATTCCACCTGGAAATAGACAGCAAGGTCTGAACATGAGTGAATACCATGTAGTCTTGTATCCTGAAATGGCAGAACCTTTAGTAAAACTTCTGAATGTTTTTCTTCTGTCTAGACTAAAGTGGCATTTCTTTTTTTTTTTTTTTTAAGATTTTACGTATTTATTTTTAGGGTGGGGAAGGGAGGGAGAAAGAAAGGGAGAGAAACATCAATGTGTAGTTGCCTCTTGAGCATCCCCTACTGGGAACCAGGCCTGCAACCCACGAATGTGCCCTGACTGGGAATCGAACTGGCAACCCTGTGGTTCACAGGGTGGCACTCAATCCCCTGAGCCACACCAGCCAGACCTAAAGTGGCATTTGTTAATGTGTGTTTTTGATGCACCCTTCAGGAAGGAGAAGTTGTTGAAGTGGATGAGGAAACAGTAGCTGTCTTGAAGAATTCATAATTTGCCCAAGATTTTCCGATCAGACCAACTGGAGAGAAGTTGCCAGCATGTGGAGGTTGTTTGTGCTGTAGAGTCAAAGGTTTGGCTTTTGGTTTCTCACCCTCAGAGAAGCATTTGAATAAGCATTATGCTGGCCACATACAACCAAAGAATAAACAAGTCATTACCCTTGTCTTTTTAAATCCTCACCTGCGAGCATGCACGCTGATTTTTTTTTTTTTTTTTTTTTTAGAGAGAAGGGGAGAAAGAGAGGGAGAGAAACATTAATGTGAGAGAGAAACGTTGATTAGCTGGCTCCCTACCAGAAACCAAACCAACAACCTAGGCATGTGCCCTCACTGGGAATTGAACCCTTGACCTTTTGGGCTTCAGCCGCCGCTCCAACCAACTGAGCCACACCAGCCAGGGCTGATCTTGTTTCTTAATAAACAGCCCAAAATCAATATCCCAAAAAGTAGCTTCAGGATGGCAAAACTTTGGTCCCTTCACTTGACAGTGTCCTTTTGATGCACAAAAGGTTTTAAATTTGAAGTCCAATTTATCTATTTTTTTTCTTCAGTTGCTTGTGCTTTTGGTGCAATAGCTAAGAATCCATTGCTCAATCCAAGGTCATGAAGATTCTTCTAGTATACTCATAGCTTTGCTTTTCATGTTTAAACTTTTAATCCACCGGAAATTTCTTTAGCCTAAGTGTTGAGGTAAGTTTGGGACTATTTTTCCCAGCATTAACTAGTTCAAGTTTTCCCATTTCCTTTATTAAAAACACATCATTTCTCCACTATTTGTATCATGCTTTAATGTCTTTTCCTGTTTTAGATTTTATTTATTTATTTTAGAGAGGGGAAGGGAGGGAATAAGAGAGGGAGAGAAACATTGATGTGTGGTTGCCTCTTGCACGCCCCCAACTGGGGACCCGGCCCACAACCCTCCTCATGTGCATGTGCCCCAGGCATGTGCCCTGACAGGGAACCGAACCCGTGATCCTCTGGTTTGTGGGAGGGCACCCAGCCCACTGAGCAACACCAGCCAGGGCACCATACCCTAATTTGTTAAGTGTATATTTGAGCCAGTATCCCACTATATTCTAAAATTATTTTCTAATATATTTTTGATTCATATGTAGAATTATTGTAGTAACTGAGATATGGGTATAGCATTTTCTACGGAATTTTATCACGTCATCTCTTACAAGTACCCATTAAAGAAGACAGGTAGATATAACAGGTATTAGCCTCCCTCTTCGCCTTTCTCTCTCATATATTTTCACCTTTTCCCCATTCATGCTATCATAGTTATTTTGTTAGTCCATTCGTTCATCTATAATATTTTATTGTTAAGCCAGACTTAGGGATAGGTATCAAGTCTCCTGTGGCTGGTAGAACTCCTAACATTTACCAAAGTCACGAGAGTAATGCACCTCAAGGCACTGAATGTGGAGGCCTGGGGAGTAAGTGCTGATGTTGCTCTGGACAGATGGGGGCACAGCGTGGGGTTGAAGTCCGCTGGCCTTGGAGTCAGACAGACTAGGTTCTATCTTGGCTCTGTCCCTTATGTGTGATCTTGGGTATGTTACCTTTTCTCCCCAAACCCTTAGCTTCCTCGTGTGGAATGGGGAGGTAATAATCACCTTTCCCCGTCAGGTTGTGAAGAGCAAATGAAATGAACATGTTAGCGCAAAGCCTGGCACATGATACATAGTGAATTTTTTTTAATCCTCACTCAAGGATATGTTTTTATTAATTTCAGGGAGAGGGAGAAAGAGAGAAAGAGAGAAACTTCGATGTCAGAGAGAAACATCAATCAGCTGTCCCCCATCCCCCACCCCTGTACATGTCCTGACTGACCTGTAATCAAACCCACCACCCAGGCTTGTACCCTGACTGGGAATCGAACCCACAATGTTTTGGTGTAGGGGTTGATGCTCCAACAAGCTGAGCCACCCAGCCAGGGCATGGCTCATACTCAAGAGATAGAAGCAGTTGTAAGTATAGATTTGTACATATTAAGATTCTTGGTTGCTTAGGACTGTGTTCTAAGTATTTGAGTTCTGACCATCTTTATGGGATTCTTTTATTATTTTCCCATACACACTTGGGATATGGGCGAATTCTCTTGGGCTCAGAAATTCTGTAATCTCTCTCCAAGAATTTTTTGCTTTCTGTTGCTTGTATTTTATAGTAATTTTGGATACATTGAACATACACCGATACCCAAGTAACTTGTGCCTTTTTCTCCTCCTTTTGTTACTTCATAAGCAGGCTGCAGGAATGAAGCTGCGGCCTCGGCTGGCGAGCTCAGTTGTTTGGTGCATCGCAGGAAACGACAAGGTGGTGGGTGTGATCCGGGTCAGGGCACGGACAAGAACCGACCCACGCGTGCCTAAATCAGTGAGCGACACACTGACGCTCCTCTCCCTCTCTCCCTTCCTCTCTCTCTCAAATCAATAAACAAACAATTTCTCAAAAAAGAGCAAAGTTGCTCTTTCATTGCACAGACTGCCCACCACACGGTACCTGCCAGGGGCCTAAGAATACAACCGGGATGTTTGGTTCGGGCTTCCTCGTCCAGTAGAAGATGGAATTTTTGATTTCGAAAATTTTAAATAGTTTCTGCGGGAGAAGGTTAAAGTCAGAGGAAAACTGGAAATCTTGGGGATGTTGATCCCATGGAGTGCTTCAAGAATTGAATCACAGTTTCTGAGAAACAGTTCTCTAAAAGATATTTGAAATATCTTCCCAAGAAAAATACCTCAACAAGAGCAGCCAGCAGACTGGTTTCATGTAGCTGTGTCTGACAAAGGGACTTAAGAACTTTGTTACTGCCAGCCTAGTCCCGATGAAGCTAAGTCTGAGTGTGAGGACTGGGAGAAGCCACCTTTATAGGGCTTTGCTTGCTAATAAAACAAATGGAGTGTACAAGAGAAACATCTAGAAATGGACTTTCAGTTTATCAGCGAGTTAAAAACAGCACTCCGGAGGGAAAAAGAGTAAAGCTTATTTGGAGATCACTCTTTAAAAAGTGGTAAATTTGTAGCTGAGAAAGTTTAATCAAACATAAGAGACAAGAATCCCAGAGCCAAAAAACCTAATATGCTCTTGTTTGGCCACTACCACCAGCCTGAATCAATCCCAAGCTAAGTACAGAAAACACCGGGAGAGCTGAAGAGTGATTTCCTTTCTTCAGTTCACTAAAATCTTAAGCACTCTGTTGTCACTCCTCTGTTCCTCTAAGCTGATGCTTTTTCTGGAAGGAAGAGAAGTGCGATTTCTGACTTTTCAGTCCATCAGACATTTCACAAATGTATTACTGGTATTTTGAAATTCTTGGGAGCGCATCGATTCTACGAAACCTGTCGACTGGAATCCATGTCTATTTCGACGTGTTCTCGTCACTCTAGTTCGCTGGTCAGCCGGTTCCCGGAATCCCAGCTACATAAGCTGCTGGGGGATCACAGTTGCTTGCAGTAAAGGAAGCCTTTCCTCCAGGCACCGCATTTCAGTACACTTGGGCCATTAAAATGTAGTTAAATGGGTTTGCTTCTACAGAAAACCCTTTTCCATCAGAGTAGCTGGTGGTGTGCTCCCTCCTAGTGCGCAGGCGGGCCGTGTTCGGGTGGGCCTTCGACCTCAGATACAGATTGTAACATTCTTCATGTTTGATTGTAACATTCTTCATGTTTGATTGTAACATTCTTCATATCTGAACTGGTTTACCCCAACAATCTTCTTACTATTCTGCCTTTATTATCTCACCTGCACCCGTGCCAATGTCTTTAGAAGAGTTTCACGTTTTTGAAATGGGAATAATTGACACTGAAGACAGATTTAAGGAGGGAAACAGCTGGTGTGTCCTAGAAATATAACCTTGTGCTCTTGAGGGAGGCCTCTCCTATCTTTTTTATTGCCGACCTTTATGATAAACCCTCAAGTGCAGCACGGGCAGGTGGCGCACTGGGGTTTGTTTGTCCGTGCTTACGTCTTCCCATCCGTTGCTGCAATAGAGAGGAATGTGAGGTGCCGCCCCTTTCAAGTTTTGACTCCATAATGACTGTTTTTGAGAGTCTTTCTTTTGTCTCCTTTCTTCTCTCTCATCCTCCTCCTCCTTTTTTAATCCTGACAAAGTGTAGTTTGCTATGAAAAGAACTACATTATTAAAACACTCCAGCAGCCCCGGCTGGTGTGGCTCAGTGTGTTGAGTATTGGCCTGCAAACCTAAAGGTCACCAGTTGGATTCCCAGTCAGAACACAGGCCTGGGTTGCAGGCCAGGTCTCTCCCTCTCTTTTCCTTCCCTTCTCTCTAAAAAATAAATAAAATCTTAAAAAAAAAAACAACAAAAAACAAAACACTGCAGTATCTGAAATGATACAAATAAGACTTGCGCTATGTACTGTCTTGCTTTGTTTAATAGTAGCGGCACGATCCATGAACGTGGACACCAGTGGTAATAACACGGAGGACCCAGCCTTTATGGAATAGTTAATATATTCAAGGTGCCATGCCATTGAGTCCTCACAATAACTTTAAAACTGACTTATTATTGTATTTTTCCCATTTATCCCCTTTACATCCTCTTCCACCTTCCCCCACTCCCCTCTCACCCTGCACGATAGATAACTCATTTTACAGGTTAAGAAACTGAGACTCAGAGAGATTAATTTTCTTTTTTTTAAAGCTTTTCTTTTTTAAAAAATATTTTATTTTTATTTTTAGAGAGAGGGGAAGGGAGGGAGAAGGAGAAACATTAATTGGCTGTCTCTCACATGTCCCCAACTAGGGACCTGGCTTACAACCTAGGCATGTGCTCTGACCAGGAATCAAACCGGCAACCTTTCACTTTGAGGGATGACACTCAACCCACTGAGCCACGCTGGTCAGGGCAGAGAGATTTATTTTCTAATCCAAGGTCACACAGCTAGGAAGTGGTGAATTTGAGCCCATGTCTGATTCTAGAGCTGACATTCTTGCCATATATGCTATATGAACTTGCCATTTTTATGCTTTCATAGGATCACAGGATGGCCTGTGCCAAAGGATCGCTTATTAAGGTGTCCCACCTTTTATTTCCTTTTTAGGGCTGGGAGCGTGCATTTGGAAGTGCTATTAACATCACTGTCTCCCACTAAGGAAGGGCATGGAGTGGGAAAAAGAGCACGGACAATCATTTTACTAGGTGAAAAGGGGGAGAGGCTAACGCTTCCAAGCAGGAATTCCAAGTGCCCAGAGAGGAGGGAGGACAATGTGTGTGAGGCCTGGCACCGGCAGCCACCCCGGCCAGCCCTCCTCCAGGCTTGGAGATGCCCTGCTGGGTGCTAGTCTGCCCGAAAAAGGGACGTATGGAAGGAGGCAAAGCGAAAGGTTGCCAGTTCGATTCCTGGTCAGAGCCGGGGAGCCCAGATCTAGGCAGACGTCTTCATTTTAGAGAAGTGGCAACTGAGGGCAGGGCCACAGAGGCCAAGGCCCCCAGTAAGTGACTTCAGTAAAGGGAGTGTGGGCCATAAGACTCATTTGTGAGTGTAAGGTCTGCGCCTGCCTTGCACACCCTTCTGTCTGCAGTGACCAACACTAAATAGTGCAAGTGTAAATGTATGGTTAATGACTCCATTGTCTTTATTTAAGGTGGCTTGTGCCTGCTCTTGAGTTCCTACCTCTGTGCCTGGTTTTCCTCTGGCCCCACTGGCATGGCTGTTGGGAGAAAGGAGGAAAAATAAACATTGCCATCTTGTCTTTTGAAAACTCCACTCTCTGTCCTGAGATCTTGCTGGCCTTTGGTGACAATCTCAACATCTAAAAGTCAACAGTTGCCAGTGATGGCTATGGTATTTAGGACTTAGTCTTCTTATCTTGTTCACATTTCTGGGGATTAGAAAAGAGGTTTCAGCATTTCAGCATCTCAGTTCCTAAAGGCTAAAAGGCACATACCAATGGGAATTCCACAAAACCAAACCAAACCAAACCAACTCTCCCAGCCCAATAGGGACTGCCTTTAAGAAGCTTTATTTTTTTAATTATTATTTATTATTTTTAAAAGATTTGCTATTTATTTAGAGGGAGAGAAAGGGAAGGAGAGAGAGGGGGAGAGAAACATTGATTGTTGCCTCTCACGTGTCCCCAACCAGGGACCAGTCCTGCATCCCAGGCCTGTGCCCTGACCAGAAATCGAACTGGTGACCCTTCGCTTGCAGTACGACACCCAACGAACTGAGGCATGCTGGCCAGGGCCTTTAAGAAGCTTTAGATGAAGTTTACTTCGGAAGTGGTAATAACCTGATTAAAATCTTCAGAAAAAGATGGCCACCTTTCTAACTGAATGACTGATACTGCTCCCAGGACCCCAAGAAACTGTACAATTTTATCTCCCTTCTAGGTAGATCAACCTGAATCAAACTGAAATATTAGGGTTTGGTCCATCAAACACCTTTAACTTGCCCTTTCATTTCAGTTTGTCATTGACGGGATCACGTCACAGACCGGTGCAAGTCTGCAGGGAAGCGCAACAACACACAGTCCGGTTGTCCCCCGGTGTCGCTGGGGACTGCTGGGGCTCGGAGAGGAGCTGCACCGAATTCCTTGGGTGGGTGAAGGAATGAGTTACAAATGTCTTTTACTTTTTCTAAAAAAAGATTTTAATTCATTTTCAGAGAGAGGAGAGTAAACGGAGAAAGAGGAGAGAAACATCCATGCGTGAGAGAAACAACCTCCGGTTGCCGGTTGTACGCCCGGCCCGCCTCGGGGGCTTGTGCCTTGTGGGGAATCCAGCCTTGGTTTGCAGCACTACGCCCAACTCTGTGGCCACACCAGTCAGGGCTGCGCATGTCTTTTAACCTCCTCTGCCCCATAGCACAGACCCTAAGGAAGAATAAAAAGCATAAGTCACCATAATCTAGATCATTGGTAAAAAGAAGTGAATTATTTTTAGAAGGTATTAATGAAGTGTTCACAGCAAATCACCTAGTTACGCAAAGTTTTTCTCCATCTTAAGTAATTCGTAGTTCTGGTGCCACTTAGTGGTCAGAGGTGGAACTGAGAGGCTGTCTTAAGGCTTGGCTAAGCAGAAGCAAGGCTTCAGAAATAACAACGGTCAGTCTCAGGAAAAACAACTTTCTTCTGGCCTGCGAAATCCCATTTAGACTTTTCAGCTTCTTAAATGAAGCTCCTACTGAAATTGTACTAATCATGGCGAAAGATGCCAAATTGAATTGGGTAGGAATGCTCTTGGGTTAACTGGTCTTTTAAATCAAACACTTTAAAAAAATTTGAGTTGAGCCTGGCTGGTGTGGCTCAATGGATTGAGTGCCAGTCTGCGAACCAAACAGTCGCCAGTTTGACTCCCAGTCAGGGCACGTGCCTGAGTTGTGGGCCAGATCCCCAGTGGGGGGTGTGCAAAAGGCAACCACACATTGATGTTTCTCTCTCTTTCTTTCTCCTTCCCTTACCCTCTCTCTAAAACAAATAAGTAAAATCTTTTAAAAATTTTTGAGTTGAATGAAGAACACAAATGAATGATAAATCTCTTTAACCTCAGTTCGCCTTAATGTATGACAACTTAATAACTATCTATAGAAAATCCTAAACGGATTAGGAAAAGGGTTTGATAATTTTTAAAAGATGAGCTACAGATTGGTGGGTTTTCTTTTTCTTCATAAGGCACCTTAGGAAAGTATTAGATTTAGTCCTAGTTTCCATAGTTAAAGGAGAAGATTGAGCAATGTTTCAAGGCCGAGTACATTATTAGAAATTAAGAACACTAAGGAAAGCTTCAAGAATGATTAAATGAATGGAAGTCCGGTTGTACTCTAAGACTTTGTCAGAGGACACGGAAAGATGACAAGGGTTATGTAAGCCATGATCCTTGTCATCAGGAGCTGACAGTTTATTTTTTAATAACAGTTTCAAGCAATGAAGGGTTTTAACAAGAAAATTTCAATCAGCTCCTCTGAGCTCAGTGCACCAATAAGGGGGAGCTGGCGTGGCCCAAGAGATTTTTTATTAGTGGAATGTGAATTTTTAGACCTTGTAAAACATTGGAATGCATTCTACAGGGACAGACTCCTCTTTTAATACAGCTGTTAAAAATGGGGAAATTCTGCCCTGGCCAGATAGCTCAGTTGGTTGGAGCATCGTCCTGATGTGCCAGGGTTGCGGGTTTGATCCCCGGTCAGGGCGCATACAAGAAAACTAGTGAGTGCATGAAGGAGTGGAACAATAATTCAATGTTTCTCTCTCTGACACTCAGATCAATAAATAAAGGAAAAATAAAAATATTTTAAATGGAGAAATTCTCAGATTAATAAATGTGCTCAGCTATACAGCCTCACTTACTACTACTAACCAAGGGAAATACTGGGTGGGTGAAATCTTTTGAGCCCTATTTGTCTCTGTGACCTTGACTCTAAGCACGGCTTTCTCGGCTTTAGAGTTCAGTATTCACCCAGTCATAGCCTGCTTTGGTGACAGCATTGGGTAGAACGGTGTAGCTTGGGTTTAGCAAACTTCACTACCCCTGAGTACGAGGTGGACCTGCTACAAAGCCTTGCGCTTGATAAAAAGCAAGCATTCTGGTTATTTGGCTTAATTAGACTCCTCTATACTTAAGGGCAGGCAGTATTAGCCTCTCACTTGTCATTCTGAACCCAGTTCCCCCCCAAAGATGTTGAGTGATAAGACTGAGCTGGAATGTGGAGATTCACCTTGTCCTTTTCCCAAGAATAACATATTTTATACATTATTTTCCAACAAAACATATTTTAAGAATTGTATTGCACTTATAATCTAGTAAAGATATGTATTAGACAATATATAATAAAAATAGGTATGTTTTGCTCAGAAAGATAACATAAATAGTTATTTAAATACTTAAAATAGGTAAAAGAGACAACTAGGAACGCACAACCCTTATAGGAGAGGATACGTCTCCTTCAAGAATGAGAGGCAGTATGGTGTGATGGGTAGGAGGAGCCAACCCCCAGGCCAGCTTTAAAGGTTTTTTCCCCTCTCATCTCTGCCATTTAGCATTGTGGCCTTGAGAAAGTTACTTAGCATCTCTGTGCCTTTCTTTCCTCACCTGAATGGAGTTCTTTGAAAGAGCGCATGGCCTGGTCTAGAGTGTTGTTAGTTTAGACCCAGACGGCTGCTACCAGCATGTGGTGGCTTTCCGGTGTGCATGGGTCAGGAAGCTGCCCGTGGCTCTTCTGACAGCAGGCAACTGTCCCCCAAACATTTTATTAGGACAGTTCTCAAATATACAGAAAAGTTCAAGGAATTGTAATGACTATCCATTTACCTACCACCTTTTGCAATCCTTTTACACATTTTAACATACTAACATTAGAGCTGCAGAAATGGCCTAATTCTCTCCTAGCCATGAGTCCTTTTCAAAAAATATTGGACTTGAGAGTTTAAGGAACAGATTTTCTCTTAATTGATTATTGTATCAAATATACCATTATACTGCACTCTCATGTACAATATGCACCCACGTTTTTGTGCGCATTGTACACAGGATTATTCTACCCACGGTGTGTATTCTTTATACCCATTTAGAATGCGCATCCTTATTTTTCCCTCAAAAATTTGGGCAAAAGAGTGCACATGATACACTGCAAAATACGGTAGTATTTTCAGTGCTTCTTCATCACAGGGGGAGGATTTACTTAACAACCTTGGAGGCCTGCAGAGGCCTTTCAGCATACCTCCCAGAATAGGCCCAGCGGTTGCCTGAACCAGACTCCCGCCCCCTCCCTCCCCTCCAGCCACGCAGAGCTTAAAAGGGCGTGGCGCTGTGCCAAGACAGTAGCAGAACCTGCACCTCTGGTTGATCCTTGGCCTTTCCATGAATGGCTCCAAGGGAGCAGCCAAAACCATCAGTAATTTCGCCTTCATAGGTTGGGAGGTCAACTAAACTCATCTGACAAGGACTGTAAACTTGCCCATCCATTATTTCATTTTCTCACTGAACATTAATTAAATGCCTACTCGAGTGCACCAGGCACTGTCCCAGGCGAGGATCGCTAACAGTGGGGTATTGTGCACACCGTGGAGCAACAGGACAAAAGCTGCTACGTACGCGTGGTTTCTAAACATGGCTGGCATCTATCCGAACTTCTGTGATTCGCCAAGTTTCTTCAACCACACGCCACAGTTTGGGTCTAAACAAGGATTCTTTTGTAGACCCTGCCCTAAGAGTCTGTGGAGGGGGATCTCACTAGATTGGAAAGATGAAGTCTTTTGCACATATGAGGCTGGAATTAAAAATCCTAATCAAGTAACCTACGACTCGAGCTTTACTGCTTCATACCAGTCTCTGTTTAGCCGCTGATCTGCAATTCCTGAAAGCACAGCTCCCACCGAGGTCAAGGGCAGTGTTCTGTGAATGTAAGTTTTGTACTTAATCTTCTCCTGCCGTGTGAGCCTTGCTTGTCTTGGACTGACCACCAAACTGATGCCCTTCTCCAGTGGGAACTTGCTAGCCCCTCCTTTCATGTGGCACAGCCACTGGGCAGTGATGTGCTCCAGGTGAGGGGAAAATCTATTTGGAACAAAAAGCTTCTGCCCTAATGCTTCTCCATTGCCTCATATAGATTGTCCGGAAGACAGAGAGAATTAAAAACATAGAATGGTGAATCAATAATGTTCTGGGTGCACTTAAGCCAAAGGTGGGTCTACTAATAACTTTTAAAACTAGGCCTAAAGCCATTAACCTTCTCATTCAAGGAATGAAAGTGATGCAGGAGACAGAATGCAGGCATCCCTTCCAGACTGCGCTGTGCTGCTGAGCTAGTCCCCTACTTGCTCACAGGAAAATCATTTGTCTACTTTAGGGTTCACGCTCCCTAGCTGTAAAATAAGTATGTTGAACTTGGTATATTCCAAGTTTTCTTCTAGGCTTGGAAACACATGTATGGAGTGGTCACAGAGTTTTTAAAATTGTTTGAATTAGTTGCTCCCATTTCTACATCAGCAGGTTTTACATACACTATCAATTGTTGGCTTCTCTTGAAAAACTGGAAATGCTGCCATCATTGACCCTGTGTTTCTGCCTCAGCTGCCATGACCAGAGTGAGTGATGGCTTCCCCCTCAAGCGGGCATGTCCCTTTAGACAGTTCGTCACCATCCCTACCCAGCCCACCTTACTGAGCTTTTGAGTGGTAGCCCTGTTTTAGGACTAGAATTAGAAAATTTAATCAAAGTTACAACTTAATTTTCTTTTTTAAAAATTATAGTTCAATGGCAGGCCAATGGCTTAATCTATGATTCTGACATATATTTAATTCATTACAGGCACTATCCAAGAAGGGCACGGGGAGCTTTGCAGAGAATACTCACAGGAGGGAACCAAAGAGTGCTGGAGCGCTTATGGTAATGTGACATATAACTCAGAGCCTAATTGCATCAGGTGAGGTGGCCTGGGTAGTTTATTCTCTGTTCCCAGAGTTAACGAGCTTCCATCACGCACCTCTCTTTGTGAATATCAAATGCATCCTCTGGAAGGCAAATCCTGGAAAGGTCAACTTGTTGAAGAGGAAAGGTTTGCACAGCCAGAGCAGGAGAAGGCATGTGGCTTCTCTGCCTAGGAGTTAATCTTTTATGAACTATCCTTCTTTTCTTTTTCTTATTAACCTTACGGTTCCTTTCAATTGGATCTACCCAGGAAAATGTGGTGAAGGAGGTTTTTTTTTTTTTTTTTTAACCACTGTCTGAAGGAGGTATTTTTATTTTTGCTCTTAAACAACGTAGCAGAAGCCCATGAAGCTGATGCAATCCTTTAAAAATGGTGATTTCTCACGGTAACGAGGAAGATTCATTGTGGATACGAACCAAGCCAAATATCCCAAGTCGATCCTTTACTAAAAATAATTTCCTCACACCTCCCTCACAATGCTGATTTTTCTAATTTCATAGAAGGGAAAACCAAGGCTAAGGATGTTTAAATAGCTTGCACAACGGGAGTACACAGTGAGTGTCAGAGCCAAGACCAGGTCCTCTGACCCTCAGCCCATTGTGTTACAGGGTTTGTCCTTGCTCTCCTCCAGGGAGCTCCTACATTTAAAAATACAGACATAGAAAGGGAAATGACTATCATAGCAGTAAGGGTAGTATTTACATCGATGGTGGGGGCAGGGGTGTGATCTGAAAGGCATATATGGGGGTTTTGCTCAACTAGGGGGTGGTTCCTTAACCATCGTAACTTCTTGTAAAGGGAACCTGATCTTTGCCTGAGACTGTCCCAGTTTATGCCTTAAACTAGGTTAATTATTAATAGTACCCTTTTTTCACTCTCCAATGGGTTTTGTTTTAGATGATGAATTATATGGTGAACTATTTATTACACACATTTTTTGCTCTTTTATGTTTATTATATCTCAAAAATTTTTCTTAAGTTTAAAAATATTTTATTAGGAAGTTTGACCTATGATTAGGATTCTGGGCCACCCTGACAAACCTTATATTTGGGCTGAGGTTCATGGTTTCTGCGTGGATTGCAGTGTTAGCAGCTATGATTCAGGTGTGGTCTTCCAGGACAGCAGGTTTGGTATCCTCTCTTCTTTTCTGGGGCATGAGATCGTCATCTCTTTTTCTTGGTCCTACATGTGGCTTGAGAAGTTGTATATCCCTTAGTCCTAATTGTGAAGGTCAGTCTAAGATAAGATATGAGAAAGTACTCTGAAAACCATGAGGGTGTTTTTCTACTTGGAGTGGCGGGGGTTTGCCGAGTCCCTAAGTGGCAGGACCCCAGCATCACTGCACTGGTTTCTGAGAGTTCATTTTCCTGTAATAGAGCCCTTCTACTGAGAACTTTAAAAAAATATTCTATTTATTTATTTTTAGAGAGAAGGGGAAGGAGGGAGAGAGCTAGGGAAACATTGATGTGTGGTTGCCTCTCGCATCCCCCCAACTGGGGACCTGGCCTACAACCAGGGCATGTGCCCTGACTGGGAATTGAACAGATGACCCTTTGGTTTGCAGGCCGGCACTTGGTCCACTGAACCACACCAGCCAGGGCTCTATTGAGAAATTTTATAGCTCCTTACTGCCTACATAATGAACTCTAAACTCTTATACTTGGCACTCACCCCACCACAAACCAATCCCAACCAACTTTCCAACATTATTCTTGCTATTCCTCTACATGTAGAGGAATATATAGAAACAAATATAGAGAGGAATATATAGAATATATAGAAACAAATTCAACCACATGGTGTTCCAAAAATGCTGCTTACTTTCCAACCTCATCTCATACTTTTCTTTCCATCAGAATACCTTTATCTCTTTCTTCTCTTTCAATCCCTTTGTCATGGACTGAATATTTGTGGCCTGCCAATTCAAACGTTGAAACCCTAACCCCCCGTGTGACTATATTTGGAGATGGGCCTCTAAGGAAGTAATTAGGTTAAATGAGGTCATACGGGTGGGGCCCTGATCCAGTAGGATTAGTGTCCTTATAAGAAGAGAGACCAGAGAGCTTGCACTCTCTCTCCACACCTGCCTTCGGAAGAAACACCATGTCTGTGAGCCAGAAAGAGAGCTTTCATCAGAAACCGACCTTTTGGGACTTTCACCTTGGACTTCTAGCCTCCAGGACTGCGAGAAAATAAATTTTAGTTGTTTAAGCTGTCCAGCCTATGATATTTTGTTAGGGCAGCTCACCCTACTTAGAATAGCTCTTACATCTACGTATTTATCAAGGACCAACTCAAAGACTGTAAAACTTTCCTTAATTACTTCACTTTATTTATACTGCTTTTTAAAGAAATTTGATGTTCTATCTTGTATTATGTAGCTATTCAGTATATGTTTCCTAACCTCCTTACTGGTAAGTTTTGGGGGTAACCTCTGATTCAAAACTACAGCTCCTCAATGCCTAGTACAGTGCTCGAAACTTACTAGATTCACTATGTATCTAAGATACATCAGTGGGTATAGAATATATATTACATACGGTATATATATTAGTTGAATGAACAAATGAATAAAAGAGCAAAAAGCAATTGGGTGAGAAATAAGACATACACTTTATTTAAAATTTAAAGAGGCAGCAGAGAATTGAGGTGTGTGTTAAATGGGGAGCAACAAGTCAAATCTTCAGTTTAGTGATGTTAGGAAATAACAAAATTTCCTCCACTGAGGACTCACATACTATTTGTCTACACAGGGCGAGTTTGACTTATTATCGGCCTAGAACTTCTGCTCTTGCTTCAGAGGAAGTGGGAAAAAGGACCACGGGAGCGAAGTCAGCCGGCACAAGGAAGCTGGCACTTTATGACTCGCATCCTAATCACATATTAAAGCTCTGGTATCTGGCCCACGTGCATCTGAATCTTATTCGAGGGCTCAGAATTGGACATTCGGATCTGTTCTTTCCCCTGTGGTCCCATTTGTAGTTACCACCCTCCCGTCAGAGTCTCCCTCCTCTGCGAGTTCTTCCTCACTCCCCCTATGTGGCTGTGCAGTTTAGACTTTTGAATGGCAATACTCCCACGGGTCAATGTCGAAGACTGTAAGTGAAATGTTTCCCTAACCTCACATCCTGAGTGGAGTGCATTAGTCATAATGACAAGGATAATCAAGCTCCAGACCTCTTGCACACCTCTGTCCAAGGCTGAGCTGGGGGCTGGAACTGGGATGGAAGTGCAGTCAGAAAACCCATCCTAAAACATTCTAGCAAATCCCGAAGTTGCAGGGCATCGCAGTCAGGGCAACAGGTGTCCTAGAGCAGGACCAACAGTGCATTGTAGCAGCAGAAATTTCTCCCTGAGTATTCCAGAAGGTCAAGGGGGCAGCGAGGGAGGAAGTGGGTGATAGTGCTCCGTGCAGGGTATAGGAAGCCTCTTGGGGCTGCCCAGTGGGAGGTTCAAGAGAGGTAGGCTCCCTGGGAGAAGGGCAGTGGGGACCTGGGGTGCTGTCCAGCGCCCTGGGAGGGTGGCAGGCGGTGACAGAGTGGGAGGTGGCAAGGGGCCACCCACCATTGGTAAGGTGGCTCCCTCACACCCACCTGAGACTCCAGACTTCCTAATCTTGAGGAGCTTGGGCCTGTCTCAGGAGAGGGAGCTTTTCTCATTCCCCTGTCAAAAAGCCACAGTTTTCTTTCTCTTTATACCCCAGTGACTATGTCTAGCAAATACCTAGAAAAGGAGGGAAACAGAAAAGCCCTAAACAAGAAGGTACGTAGCATTGCTGATTTGATTTTATTTTTGTTACTCTCATTGGAGCTAAAAGAATTCTATGTATGTCAACAAATGACAGTGTTGCTTTAGGGAGAACAGGTTCAAGTCCAGGGAAAGGCTGGGTATCTGCAACATTCGCCCAGTTCCTCTTTCCTCAGAAGACCTTGTATTTTGGTGCAGTCACGGTGCCACTGTTGAAGCAATAACTTTGAATATTGCTTCAATAAAGCAATAACCTTGAATACAGCTAGGTGATTTTCTGGAGTGAGAAAGCTTCTTTATAAAAATCAGAGCTTTATGTTGAGAAACAACATGTAGAGCGCCATTTGGTGTTTATTTGCAATCTTTAAATATCACACTCTAAAAGACTTTCAGGTCTGGATACAGGGCCTTCCCAGATCCCTGAACCTGTAGATGCGGAAGCCTACCCCTTGCAGATGAGGAAATGGAACAGTCACTCTTCCCTTAGTATCTGGTGAAGGGTTCCGGTAAGAGGGAGTCAGGGGAGAGGGGGTTAGAGAGAATGTCAGGGGAGGTGTTTGCTAGGAGGTTCTGGCTTCACCTACATGACTTGCTCTTGGTCAGTGTCAGAACCTACCTAGGATTAGATATCTGCGGCAACCATTTAGCAATCTTAGACCTTTTGTAGGACTTTTGGAGGTGAAATATGTTCGGAAGTCAGGTTTTTGTTGTATTTTTTTTTCTTTTAGATTTAAAGAATTATCCCTAGAAGCAAATAGTGTCTTTGTCTTCCATGCATCCAGATGGACAGATTGGAAGCCCCCGGAGGCCATGAGCAGCCTGTACTAGCAGGCACACAGTGAACGAGATGGTGACTTCTTTGGCCGAAAAGCCTCCACACTCGAAGGAAGATCCCTCTTGCTAAGGAAAAATTACTTACGTAGAGTGCTCTGTGTCAAAAACGCCCCCCTACCCTGTATAAACATCATTCAGCAATGCCCTGTATGAATTTGAGCTTGGTTTATTTTATATCGTAAATTGCATTGTAAAATGTCCTTTCTGACATTTTTTGCTATGAAGTCCTGAATTTCTAGCTTGCTTCTAAATTGCTGAACGTCACACTTTCCTGACTATTCTAGGGTTCTCTGAAATGCACAGGAAGTGTCTGTAGGTTTGACAAGCTCTTCCCCACCCTGTTCTCCACACTCTTATTCCAAAAGTGTACATTCAGCATGAGAGCTTTTAGTGATCTTCCCTCTTAGCTCCCTTAAACACACATATACTCATACTCTTGATGAAGTTAAAACAGTTTCATTTTCAATCAGCTGACTTGGAAGGACCTCATCTATCCTTAACCTTTGTCAGATATTCCTAAAAAGCTCAACTTTTTTCCTCCTAACCTTCAATAATGCTGTTTTGATAAATGCATGCCAAATCTGTGAATCCATATTTTTCATCTGAACTTATTTTTCAATATAGCAGTTTATGAATTGGGGGTGGGGAAGCAGCACCAGAAACTGAAGGCCTGGAAGCTAGACTTGGGAACATTATTTGAAATAATCAGAATAAAAATTCTTTCACTTCTTAAACATTCTACAAGTGTTGTTGTGAACATCTACCATTGTCCTAGGCAGTGAACAAAACAGACAAAATCCTCCCCCTCAGGAAGCTCAAGTTCTAGTGGAAGGAGATGGACAATAAACTAAATTAAAGGAAATAAAGCAGAGATAGAGTACAGGGAGTGTTTGTTTACAAGCTTTAAGAAGGTAGCCCTTGAGCAGTCCCGAAGGAGGTGAACTAGGGGCTATGCTGAAATCGGAGGGAAGAGAGTCGCAGGCGCAGGAAACCACAGCGGGCACACAGGTTCTCAGGGGAGCCTCCTGGAGAGAATGAGAAGGAGGAGGATCTGGCTGGAGCAGCAGGTGAGGACACCAGAGAAGTCAAAGGAGGCAGCAGGGCCCTCAGAGCCTTGTCCAGTAATGTAGGTACTGTGGCTTTTACTGCGATGAGATGGGAGTCCAGAGGAGAATTTCAAACAAGGACATCGAGAGCATCTGATTTAAAAGACCACTGGCTTCTGGGTTGAGAAAGGAAGGGGACAGGTATAGAACTAGAGGAGAGACCAGTTAGGAGGCCACTGCAATCATTCCTACCAGAAATTAATCAGAAGAATTTGACTGGGTTTCAAAAAGGGAAGAAAGTGGGCTTGCAAAATAAAAAAACCCCAAAAAACCAGGAAGCAATTATTTTTTGGATGTTAAAGTTTCAAGATAAAGATCAGTTTGTCAGTTATTCTGCTACCTTATCTCCTTCAGACAGCAGTGAGTTTGGGAATTCTGCCCAGCTAGACTTCAGGATTCTTTTCTTCTACTTGGCTGAATCTAGTAGGGGTTGGTTCAGTGTGGTTATGAATGAGCTTCATGAAATTCTACAATATTGCCACACGTGTATGGACTTTGAGGACATTATGTTAAAAGAAGCCAGACACACAAAAAAGCCAGTACTGCATATTCTACTTATATGCATTACCTGAAATAGTCCAATTCATAAAATCAAAGACTGGATGGTGATCACCAGAGGGTGGGGGAGGGGGAAATGGGAATTAAGATGAATAAGCTTTAAAGATCTGAGGTGTGACATTGGACCCATAGTCAACAATAATGTATTATGCACTTAAAATTTTTAAAATGGTTAAGATCATGTTAAGTGTTCTTACCATAGTAAGATAAAATTTTGAGAAGAGAATGAGGCTGTCATATTGAGTAGAATATGAAGTTACAACAAAAGCACTCTAGATGAGGATCCTTAAGTGTGCATGAGCGTGTGCATGCATAAGCACACATTTGTTTTTTAATTTTTGCTAATAACAGTAATATTCATTAAAGAAAATTTGGAATCCAATATTAAACAATGAAAAATTGTAATACAACCGTTCTGGGAGGGGGCGTGGGGAAAGGCCCTCGCTGGTGTCGCTCAGTGGGGTCGTCCCGCAGACTGAAAGGTCCCCGCTCGATTGAGGGAGGTGGCATATGCCTGGGTTGAGGGCCATCCCAGTTGGGGGGTGTGGGAGAGGCAACCCGATCGATGATTCTCTCGCACGCGGCGTTCCTCTCTCTTTCTTTCTCCCTACCTTCCCCTGTCTCTAAAAATAAATAAATAAATAAATAAAATCTTAAAAAAAAAAAAAAAAAAAAAAAAGGAATGAGCCTTCCTGTGTCTGCTTAGAATGTCCCCTCCCCTCCAAAGTTGCCTGGGGGCGTGTTAGAAATACAGACTCCTGGTTCCTATCTTTTCAGTAAGCATGAAATGGGGCCCATGGGATATATACTTTCAGCAAGAATATGAGTAGATTCTTATAATTTGGAAGATAGGGAAATTGCTTAACTCTAACCCCACATACCACACACCCTTGGGGGCTTGGGGCACACCTGGAAAGCGTTGCAGGGTGCCCAGGCTGCCAGCAGGTGGCGGCACCTGACCGCAAGCTGCAGCGTGCACGCGGCCCTTAGGGAGAAGCAAGGAGGCTAGGAGAGCGGGTCAGTGAGGTGCTGGGGCTAAGACTACGAGAGGGGGGCGCGGCCGGTGTCCCGGCTTCATTTTAGGCTATTGTGCATCTTAAGCCGTGTCCAGTGCGCTTCTCGGGCTTCTGGGACAGGAAGGCTCAGCCCTCTCTTTACCCGCACCACGCACTAGGGAGCTGTCAACGCGGTGCGGCGAGAAACCGGCAGCCTCGCACCACAAGACGATAGTCAATCCCGCCAAACTAAGTGTTGGGTTCCACTACCAAGGCTCCTCAGGGAACCTGGACCCCGCGGATCGCCTCTTTTCATTGGCCAACAGACGGGGAGCCCCGCCCCCTTTCGTACAGCTCTCCTCTGTGACTGGCTCTCGGGCTCGCACTGGCCACACCTCCTTCCCTCGCACATACACAAGAGTCACGCGCCTTTCAGTTGGAAACTTGGCATGTGGAGGAGGATCGTGGCCCTCATATCCCCACCCACTTACCTTACCATTGGCCCGCGGCTCCGTTCACAACCACGCCCCCATTCCAGCCCCCTGGCTGGGAGGGCGGCCTCCCGCTCGCGACTGGCTGGTCCGCCTGCCTCTCGCGGTAGCGGCTGGTGCTCTCCCCTCCCTCTCCCCCCAACCGCGAGCCTCCAGGTTCCTTGGCTGGTCCGGGCCGAGTCAGTGTCAGTCAGAGAGGCGGACTGCTGAACACTGGGTGCGGACGCTCCATTGCAATCTCGCTCAGGGGCCGGTGCCTGCACTCGCGCCGTCGGCTGGGAAGGATGAAGCCTCAGCTGGAGCAGCCACCCTATGATTGGCTGTGGCGCTTGTGAACCCAAAGTAAAGATGGCGGGCGGGCAGGCATCTGCCGCACTGCCCACTTGGAAGATGGCGGCGCACCGCAGCCTCAGCGCCCGCGGCCGGGGTGTCCTGCAGGCGGCGGCGAAAAGGCTGCTGCCGCTGCTACTGCTGAGCTGCTGCTGCGGCGCGGGACGCTGCGCCGCGGCGGGCGAGAGCGAGGAGACGGTGATCATCGGGTTGCGGCTGGAGGACACGAACGACGTGTCGTTCATGGAAGGGGGGGCGCTGCGGGTGAGCGAGCGGACTCGGGTCAAGCTGCGGGTGTACGGGCAGAACATCAACAACGAGACGTGGACCCGCATCGCCTTCACTGAGCACGAGCGGCGGCGTCACAGCCCCGGAGAGCGCGGGCTGGGGGGCCCCGCGCCACCAGAGCCGGACAGCGGCCCCCAGCTCTGCGGTATGCGCACATCAGATATCATCATCTTGCCCCATATCATTCTCAACCGCCGTACATCGGGCATCATTGAGATTGAGATCAAACCGCTGCGCAAGATGGAGAAGAGCAAGTCCTATTACCTGTGCACATCGCTGTCCACGCCAGCCCTGGGCGCCGGCGGCCCGGGGTCTGGGGGTGGCACTGTCGGGGGCAAGGGCGGCTCCGGGGTGGCCGGGCTCCCGCCGGCCCCATGGGCTGAGACCACCTGGATTTACCACGACGGCGAGGACACCAAAATGATCGTGGGCGAGGAGAAGAAGTTCCTGTTGCCCTTCTGGCTGCAGGTGATCTTTATTTCGCTGCTCCTGTGCCTGTCGGGCATGTTCAGCGGCCTCAACCTGGGGCTCATGGCCCTGGACCCGATGGAGCTGCGCATCGTGCAGAACTGCGGCACGGAGAAGGAGAAGAATTACGCCAAGCGCATCGAGCCCGTGCGCAGGCAGGGCAACTACCTGCTGTGTTCGCTGCTGCTGGGCAACGTGCTGGTCAACACCACGCTCACCATCCTGCTCGACGACATCGCCGGCTCAGGCCTTGTGGCCGTGGTGGTCTCCACCATCGGCATCGTCATCTTCGGGGAGATTGTGCCCCAGGCCATCTGCTCCCGGCACGGCCTGGCCGTAGGGGCCAACACTATCTTCCTCACCAAGTTTTTCATGATGATGACCTTCCCCGCTTCTTACCCAGTCAGCAAGCTGCTGGACTGCGTCCTGGGCCAGGAGATAGGCACAGTCTATAACCGAGAAAAACTGCTGGAGATGCTCCGGGTCACAGACCCCTACAACGACCTCGTTAAGGAGGAGCTGAACATCATCCAAGGGGCGCTGGAGCTCCGCACCAAGACGGTGGAGGACGTGATGACTCCCCTCCGGGACTGCTTCATGATCACCGGTGAAGCCATTCTGGACTTCAACACAATGTCGGAGATCATGGAGAGCGGCTACACTCGCATTCCAGTGTTCGAGGGGGAGCGCTCCAACATCGTGGACCTCCTATTTGTCAAAGACTTGGCATTCGTGGATCCAGATGACTGTACTCCCCTGAAAACCATCACTAAATTTTATAACCACCCCTTACACTTTGTTTTCAATGACACCAAGTTGGACGCTATGCTGGAAGAATTTAAGAAAGGTGGGAAATTTTGGTATCTTTCGTTGGCTTGCTCTTTCTCTCCATCTTCCTCCCTGCTTGACTCCTCAACCCCCTAAGGCGAGTTGACCGGAATTTCTCCTCTCTTTTAATTGCAAAGTTGAAAGGGTGGCTTGAATTTGGGGATGGGTTGAACTAGAAAGCGCTTGTAGGTTCTTTAAAAGCACAAGACTGCCATCACTTGCTTTTTCCCATATCAAAAATGCAGGCTTCCTATTTTCTCCACATACTTTCCTAGCTCTTTGGTCTGGAGTGCTCTGCTGCATTCATTGCCTGGGTTGTGAGTGGGTGGATAAAAGGAGGGGGCAGCTAATGCCATGCTATGCCATTTGGTTGACATGTACTAATTGCAGGCATTTGGAAAACATTTAAATAGCTTTTCTAAACCCAGTACAATCCCTTTCCTCCTCCTTAAACATTCACCACGGTTTCAGAGATTGGGAGTGCATTTTCAATAGCCTCTATTCCCGGTTGTCAGGTGACCTATGAAGGAAGACTGAGGTCTGCCTTTCGGTGGCGGGATGGGATAAACCAAGTATGACCAAACAGATTCACTCACTTGGATGTGACTTGCCTTAGCTAGAAAAGAGTTTTGTTTTGTTTTGTTTTTTAAACACTAAAGTTCTTTATTAATATATAACTTGAAAAGACTAGAGGTAAGTTAACCCTTTATGAGGCTATATCTTGTCTAATGTGTTCTTCACTATTTGTTTATATTTACCCAACAACAAATAAAATTTCCCAACCCAAGTGTGGTTTTGGCAGAACACTTGACCCTTTAACGGTGGGATGAATCCCTCTATTATGGTTTATTTATTCCTTGAGTTTTCCTGGTGTAAAAGTGTTCTTTTTAACCTTGATCACCTGGTACATTAAACTGTGGTTGTGTTCACATCAGCATTTGCTGTCCCAGGGAATTTTAACAAGGAAGAGGACTGCAGAGTTTGAGGTGCTCACCTTTCTTGCATTGTGGTACATTTTTTGTTTGTTTTACCATGTAATGTACAACTAAATAGCAACTCATACTATTATTACTGAGATTCTGCTTTAAAAAAGTTTCCAGTAAATAGCTTGTGTTGTTTATTTATACAAACTTTAAAGACCCTGTAGTCCTCAAAACTACGTTTTCATTCTTCAAAGGGAATTTTGATCACAGATAGTGGTTCAAGACCATCTGAGGGTGACAGTTCGCTGGATGTGATGTCTCACCATACTTACAGAGTGTGTGGTTGTCCTAATTTCATCTTCCAGCCTGAATGTGGTCCTCTCTGGAACAAATTCACATTGCAGTCATTTTCAGATAAAGTGCTTCTGAGATTGGTGATTTGCATTTAAAAGCAGAAGGAGATTCTTTTGGCTTCTTTTTAAAAAAATTTCTTTATTGATTTGAGAGAGGAAGGGAAGGGGGTAGGTGGGAGAGAGAGAGAGGGAGGGAGGGAGGGAGGGAGAGAGGGAGACATCGGTTGGTTGGTCCAATTATTTATGCATTCATTGGTTGATTGTCGTATGTGCCCTGACCAGGCATTGAACTTGCAACCTTGGCATATCCAGGAGACACTCTTAACTAACTGAGCTACTCCACCAGGGCCTCTTCTGGGTTCGTAAACAGTAAAAAGAAAATGTCCATTATCTCTAAGCGACAGCTTCTTTTGGCCTGTCACTATTTTTTCACTGCTAAGTCGTTAATGAGACCTTCTAACCAGTCTCTTCTTTGATTTTTCAGTAATATCTGTAATACAGAACGATATCTTTAAGTGTTTGGAAATGCCTGTGGAATACTTTATTTTCTTTCTGTTGCTAAATTTCCCCATATTGATACAGATAATTTATTCTCCACTCTGTATTGTTCGGAGTTTTTGCACATCTACTGATGGATTGATGGCATTGTGTGCGCTCCCTGCAGAAGCCTGTAGTTCACTCTTTTCTTTGAGAATTTTGGTCTGTGCCTCACAACCCATTAATCCTGCTCCTAACTCAAAATTTCAGAATTGGCATTTTTGAAATTTGTTTCTGGTTGTCTTCAAATAGTTTTTCTATGACCGATTTATTTTCAGGAGGAACTCCCCCCCCACCCCAAAATTACCTCTTCAAGTGTTTTTTTGGAATGTCTCCCTTAAATAATTGAATTAGGAAATTTTCTTACGAACTCTAGAAAAATAATAATGCACAAGATTTTGTTTTTGTCCTTAACCAGAGTAACGTAGTTGGTTAGAAAGATAGTACAAGTTAAAAGCACATTGGAGCTAGTGGCATATTTGGAGGGGTGGACAAAGACTGTTGCAAAGGGGGAATTTGAGCCCCGATCTTAAAAGGATAGAGTGTGGGGTGTTACTTAAACTATGAGAATAACTGACTTTCCCCCTTCCTTTTCTTGAACTTTTTTGGATGAGTTTGGCCACTTTAACTTTACTAATAACTGTGTTAGTTCTTTCTTCTGCGTGAGTTAAAATATTTCACCTGATTGTTTTCTACTTCATTTTCTCACTCAATTATGAAACAATGCGAACAGTCAACTGTGGTTTTTCTCCAGTGAACAGTGGTGTGTGGGCTGGTGTGAAGGCTTTTTATTGCTCTCTTTCCTTCTTTCTCCTAACAGTACCAACTGTTAACCCCTCAAATCCAGATCTCAGCAAACATTACCCTTCCTAATTAAGAAGGCCTGCCTGTACTGAAGCCTTTCCTGGATATTGTTGTAGTAAGGAGGGGGAGAGTTCCTGTAGTATGTAAAGAAATGAAAAACTACCTTTGTGTAAGTGCATGTGAATGTCTTTTTTCTGGTGATTAGAACTTTTGTCTGGCTACCAGGAAACTCTCAGTTTTACTTGAGGTTGGGAGACAGTAATCATGCTAATTTTACAGTTAGCTTGTTGTTATTGCTTACTTAGCTCTGTGTCAGGTACAGGGCTGAATGCTTTACATGAAATCACCTTGTTCAGTTTCATAATAGCTGAGTAAAACATTATCTCCATTTTACAAATGAGGAAATTGAGGCTTAGGTTACATGACTTTTTCAAGGTCACATAGTAATTTGTTGATTTGGGATTTTAACTCTCAGGTCTGTGTGACGGCCGACCTTGTGCTCTTGACCACACTGTTATGCTGGCCCCCTGGGTCCTGATTTTACATTTCTGTTTTAATTGAGTGTGAGTTTTGGTTAAAACATTGCTTCAGAGCTTGTTGGGCAACAGACCCATAAACGTATATAAGCATATGTCTGGCTTTCAACTCAATGCTTCTGGGATGTCTTATATAACAGTTGGTGTCCCCACTGTTGCCATTAAAGCAAATCACTTTTTAGCCTGTGTGATCCTAAATCTAATGAATTACATTTCTAGTCTTTGCATATCCAAACATCAAGATTCAGTTTGAATGTGTTTTCTACTAACCTGGTGTACTAACGCGTGCTGCTTTGGTGGCTTACTCTGCACTGTTTTCCCAGTGGCTAAAGTGTGTTGTCATGTTTTACTCTCAGTTTCTAATGTTTGTGTTGCAAGAATGACTCAAACTCAGTTTTGTGTTTTGATCTTGATTTTTTTTTTTGGAGCCACTTATATGGTAATTGGTCACTGATGAGCATCCTTTGCAGCTTTGCCCCTTCTGCGCTCTGTGCAATCAGGCTTCCTCTTTTTTCTTTGTTACTTACAAAGGTAAATATGAGAATAAAAGTAAATCCTCCTAGAAGATTATGAGGATTTTAGAAAAATGGTCTATAGCAAAAATAGTGTAGCTAAAGGAAAGGCTGCTACCTTGGTGTGCAGAAAGCCTTCTAGAGGCTTTCATTCACCTGATAAGACCTTCCCAACAAAAGATTGGGGACTCTTAGCCACCTAGTTGTCTACAAGGTTGAATATGAAGCATTAGTAATAGGCCATTGTTCTTTTGTTTTTGTGTTGTTTACTTTTTAGCTTTGTAACAGTTGCATTCCAATATTACGGAGCATGCTGTTTTACGGCTGCTAGGGACTTAGCCAGACTGTTTTCTGGCTTTTTCTTAGCTAGGGACAGGTAGAATCACCAGATAATATTGTTGTTCTTTGTTTTTCCTGGCTGAAGGAACATTTTTATTACCTTTATGTACAGAAAACTCAGCAGTGTACATTCAGCCAGCTTGGTGGCCAGTTCCTTAGCCTTGGCCTTTTCCAGCTTGGCAATGCAGGCCACTGACTTTGGACCCAGGACATTGCCTCCCCATTGGCGGGGAATCTCATCATACATGCCGGTGTAATCGGTCCGGAGAGCTTCCGCCAGCCTAGCCAGAGCCCCTTTGTCTTCCGAGTTAACCTGTGTGAAGGCATCGGTGGCGCAGGTCTCCCTGTGGACTAGACACCCCAGCCTGGCCTTCCCCTGGGTGATGCCATAGGGAGCCCGGTCTTCTGCACAGGGCGGCAGGAAGACGACCAGCTCAATGGGATCCACGTTGTGCGCAGTCACCGCCAGCTGGGCCCTCTTGTTCTCCACCGGGTGGTGACCCCTTCAACCTCCGCTTGAAGGACAGGTGTCCTCAAAGAGGACAGGTGGCCTCTTTGCCTGTAGCCTTTTTCTCAGCCAGGGCCAGCAATCTCTGCTTCTTCTCTTGCTTTGTGTCTGGCCGGTCCTTGTGGGCCAGCTGAGCAGCTGTGTAGCCGTTTGGCGGTCCAAGGCCTGGGAGAACCTGTCCATGGCAGGAGGCACTTTCAGACGTTTATAGAGAATAGCCCTTGGCCGCTGTGGCTGAATGTAGGGTGGCCATTTGACAAAGCAGGTGAGGTCCCTTTTGGGCTGGATGGCCTGTCCGATGCCAGAATTCTTGGGCCTCTTCTCAAACAGGGATTCACCGTCTTCTTGGGCTCCTGCTTCTTCATGACAGCATGAACCGGTGCTACCTTCTTCCCCGCAGCCTTCTTTCCCTTCTGCATCTTGGGTGGCAGGAGGAGAGAACCAGATGAAGCTGTTCTTTAAGGGAAGAATTCAATGTATAGTTTTTACTTAAAATATTAGGTATATAATTCTCTCTTCCTGTAACACAAGTCTTTCCCTATTAATATGCTGAGAGTTTAATATTAAAAACATTTTTTCCCACCAAATAAAGTGTTCCACTTGCCCTAGTATCTCGGAGGTTGTTTAAAGCCTCCATTCGGATGGTGTTGGAGGATGGGTGTATTTGTTTCTACAATCTTGTATGTTTATTAATTTTTTCCAATAACACATGTTAATGATTATAATTGTGCATATTCTTAGAACATGTTTATGAAATAGCCAGATGGTATAGAATCAAATCTGAAAGGACAGGCAGCTTGAGGATCACCTAGTCCAGTGTTTGCTAAATTTACCAGGTGATAAGAATTACTTGGATCATTTTATTTTTCTTACTGTAAGTTGTTTATTGTAACGTAATTTACAAATACTTTGCTATCCTTAGTAATTTAAACAATCGACCAATAATTTCTTCTGAACAGGACAGCAGTAAACTAAAAACAAAATCAGCTGGCTGAATATTCCTTCTTTTTGTTTCATCTGAGGATGAAACTTAATTTTTGTTAATCCAAACCTTCAGTGCCGGAAATGTTTCAGTCAGCTCCTTGTGAAGACAGCTTGGAGGATGTGGTTCAAAGTCAAAGTCAGTTTGCTGATTACGTCCGATGCATTCTGGCTCCCGTTGTCCGTGGCTGTCACCCGAGCACTTTGCTCACTCGTAGTGGATTCCTTCACAGAATAGTAGATGGTGCTGGCCAGGTTGTATTCCTGGTGTTTCTGCAGCACATCAGCATCAGCATCATTCCAGGTACTCATGTTGTCAGCACTTGCAATGAATGGCATTAAGGGAAGAGATGCGCTTTTCTTCCATTTTAGGAGATGAGAGATCTGAATCAATTAAAGATGATAGATCCTTCATCAAATTCATATCCAGAATTTAATAATTCCAGGGCAATGACTGATGCATCCCCAGAAGTAGGGGGTTTTCTTCCCACTTCTTTGAATGTCACCGGAAATTGGTCAGAATGAGTCCTATGAAATATAGGACTAATTTTATCACCAGTTCTGACAACCTCAAACTTCTTTCCTGGCTGCTCTGAGGATGGCCACCTCACTTTTCGTCTGTCTGGCAACTAAGGAGTGAGTAGCACCACAGAGCCCTCTATCTGAGGACACATCGATGAGGCATGCTTCTTGTTGTCTTTAGGCACCTTGATATCAGCCTTTTCATCCACCGCCAAAAGTCCTGTTCCACACACCGGAACTGGTTTAGCTTCCTCTCATTTGGGTGTATTTTGCTGCTGCTACCATTTTCATGGATGTGGTAATTTTCTGGATTCCCACCCTGCCCCAATCTTTGTTGGAGGATACATTTATGGATTTGAGAGAGAGAGAGAAAAAGAGAAAGAGAAAGAGAAAGAGAAACATCGATTGGTTGCCTCCAATACATTCCCTGACTGGATTTTGGATTGAACCCGCAATTTAGGTATGTGCCCTGACTGGGGATTGAACCTGTGTGACTTTTTGGTGTACTGGATGATGCTCCCACCATCTGAGCCACACAAGCCAGGGCAATTTTCTGGATGTCTTTGATTGACTTTAGTCACTTGGTAATATCTTTTAAAGTTGCCGTATTTCAAACTTGGATCCATTGCAACTGCACAGCTCAGGCAGGGACCTCAGTGACACCCACCCAAGAAAACAGGGTGGGACTGGCCACCTCGCTTTGATCACTTACTAAGAATAAGGTTCTAGGCCTCCTCAGGGACCTTCTAGGGGAAGAGGGCTTGTAATCCAGATTGTTAACAGTTACCCTGAAGTAATTCATATGATTAGGTGAGTTTAGGAAACAGGTCTTAGTCAACCTCTTAAATAAGGAAAGTAACCTCTAGGAAGGAGAGAGTGTTAAGTGACTTGCTTAGGGCCATCCGCCCAGCTGTGAGCATCAGCAGGACTGGAAGGCGTGTCCCTGACTCCTCAAAACCAGAGTCCATTTCCCTCCAACAAGCAGGCCTTCTGGCCCCAAGTTGAAGGTGCCTGCATCACTGAAATGATCTGTGCCATTGAAAAAACAAATATTCGGGTTTGCCATTGGTTTTCTTGTGGTTTTCGATGTCAGTATTTTTGATGTCCTGGATTTAGGACATCTTTGACTGGTGTTTGGTAATGGAGAAAATAAGTCTGAATGTGTGAACATGTTTTATGTTAGCTTACTTTGAGTTTTTTACTCAGCGAAGATCAGACTTCTTAGAAGGAAGGGTATGTTAGGAAATATCTAGATTTCTTGAAACCTTAGGTAGTTAAATGTTGGGTATTTCTTTTGAGTTAACTTGCTTTGGATATCCTTGAATCATTTTTTATTTCTGGTTGTTTCTTCTGTGAGAGTAATGAGGATTGGATTTGGGACTATGGGGTCTAGGATCTTTGGCTCTTGTAATTTTTGTTTACACGAAAGTCTAAGATTGCCGCTGAAAAATTCATCAATACACTTGCAGCGTGTATCTCATTCATGCATCTGTGTGCCATTTTTCCAGGGTTTTTTTGTAATGTAACCTAAATTCTTTCAGAGAGTCGTGTCTGACTTGTGGAGGTTATTTGTGTTAATAGGATCCCAGAAGCTGAGCACAGCCTTCTGGGTCTGGAGGCGCCATCGTTACATACCGGCTCTGACTCAGTAAGATCTGGACAGAACAGGAAAATACCTTGTTCTGCTTTTTCTCTTGGTTTTTATGGGGATTACGTACCACCTGCTCCCTTCCATAAAGGGTGTCAAAGTTATTTAAATTCTGAAACATTCAAAACTACTATGAGGGACTGGTTAATTTTAATTAGTATTAGCAAATCTAAACACAAATTGAAATATTATTAACTAGGAAAACCCACAAAATAGACTGAGCCGACATAATAGGTTATGGATTTATTTGCTGTTGAAATACTTAAACTTTTAAGAACAAAACTCTGGATTCTGGATGTTAGTTACATATAAAGTAGCATATTCCTGCAGGACCCTTTACTCTAAATACATATTTTTTCTAATTAAATATTTTATTGTTATTCTGTTACAGTTGTCCCAATATTCCCCCTTTGCCCACCTCTGCCCAGTGCCCCGCCTCCCCCCCCCCACAGTCATTCCCCACCCCGCTGTCCATGTCCACAGATCATTCATACACGATCCTTGTCCAGTCCCTTCTTCTTCCTACCCTTATCCCCCTCTCCCCTCCCCTCTGGTCCCTGTCAGTCTGTTCCTTGTTTCCATGCCTCTGGTTCTGTTTTGCTGGCTAGTTTATTTTGTTCATTAGGTTCCTCTTACAGGTGAGATCATACAGTATTTGTCTTTCAAAAATGCGTATCTTTTATTGGTAGTAAACTTCAATTTCTGTAAGATTTGCTTGGCATATGAGGAATATTTGTTAAACTGAATACATGGAAATGGACCAGTAGGCCTGAATACAGTTTAATTTAGTATTGTCTTTTCATCTTCTTTTTCTCAGAATGTGCAAACAAGAAACCCCAATCCTACCAACACAGAAAAGGAGAAACAATAGAAGCATTCTTTTTCATCATCACACATCCGCTGGCAACTCCAGAGTGGCTATTTAGAGGGATTATAGGGGCTGCAGGCTTTGGAAGGCAGAGCTAAGGGCCTAATAACAAGCCCTCTGGAGATGATATGTTTATTAGGCTGGCTTAGGGGTTGGCTGATGGAGATAATGGGAGAGCTAATCGTCCCACTGCTTGCACAAGCGCAGTCCTAGGTCACAAATGCTGCTGTACGGATCCTGAGGTGCTCCTTTCTTCTTACTTCGCATCCCCCTTGCTGTCAGACCTAGGTGGGGGTGTTTTTCTTTTTGAATTCACATCTTGCGTGGAGGAGACCACCTCCTAATGCAGAGATTAAGAAAAGTGTGCCTTTTCTGGATCTACTTTGGGCAAGTAATTTATGCTTTTCAAGCCTCAATTTTTTTCCATGGCAAATTGGGATATTTTATGGTGTATAGAAGACTGTTTGAGTTAATGTGGTAATGGATGTGAAAATGCTTCTGATAGCACCTGGCGCTCTGTGCTCAGGTAACCATGATTTCGATCGTGATAATTCTGTAGGCTCTTCATTGTCCTTGATCTTTCTCTAGCTTGCTAGTCCAGAGAGACTCCCTGGGTCGTGTGCTCGTGGTTATTACGGACTTGAAATCTGGAAAGTGGCGAATGAGTGTAGGTTTTTTCTTTTATTGTGATTGAAATCTAGGCTCTGTTACTTCTCTAGCAGCTGCTGTTACTCGACAAGATGGCCACAGTCGTACAGATTTTTAAGGAAAACAACAATCGATTATACGTTCAACCCGTCTTAGAGTAAGAATACTGAGTTTAAAAAAATTCTTCATTCTCCTTAACTGTGACTGAAAACAACAACAAAATTTAAGAGAAATAGAGCAGCCTCATGCCCTTGAATAACAACTAAAGTTTGAAGACTGAAGGAAGATCTCAAATTACCCTGATAAAAATCTTTTAGCATTGATGACATCAAAAGCATAAAAAAGGGTAATGTCTAATAGAGCAAGTCTTTTGTTGCATATAGCAGTGTAGACTTGCAGTACTTTTGGAAGGCAACCAGGAGCAATACAAATGTCCTTTGGCTTAGTGATTTTTTTCCCCTGAATATCTTAATTCAGGGATATAATTAAAGGAAGAAAAGAGCTGTGTTGGGTTTTCATGTTGCTTGTATATTGCAACATTTATATAGTGAGAAATTGGGAAGAAACATCTAACACTTGAAGGAGGGGCATTGAGAGGGAAGAATGAAGAAAACCACAGATGTCAGCTAACGATAACCATTTAATGGTGATTTTGAAGGCCATGGAGCAATATGGGACAGTTATACAGATTATTTTGCATGAATTAGAGATAGGGAAAAACATACATGTATATGGACTAAAAGGGAGCTTGGAAAAAGCGAAAATAGTTGAAGTGTTATCATAAGGTGATCATAGCTAGTCTTTGCAAAAATCACTTTGTTACCTTTCTACAATAACATCCCTGGAAAAAATGCAAATCTGCTGAGAACGTTATGAGTCTTGATCTTGGGGAAATTAACCTTTACTCATATTTAGGGAACACATATTATTTCATTTCTCCTTAGGAACATTTTATTACTGAAACAACTGGTTTTTAAAAAATTTTAAGAACTGAGATACAATTCACATGCCATAAAATTCACCATTTTTTTTTTTTTAGATTTTTTTTTTATTTATTTATCTTTAGAGGGGAAGGGAAGGAGAGAGGGAGAGAAACATCAATGTGCGGTTGCCTCTTGTATGTTCCCTGCCGGGAACTGGCCTGGCAACCCAGGCATGTGCCCTGACTGGGAATCGAACCGCGATCCTTCGGTTCGCAGGCCCGCGCTCAATCCACTGAGCTACACCAGCCAGGGCAAAATTCACCATTTTAAAGTGTACAACTTGGTGGTTTTTCGTGTAGTCACAAGGTTGTGTGACCGTGACGGTCCACTTCCAGAACACTTAACGCTCCAAGAAGAAACCTCACGTCCCTCTCCATTCCCCACTCTGCTCGGTGCCTAGAAAACACTGATGTACTTTCTCTCTTTATGGGTTTGCCTGTTTTGGACATTTCGTGTAAGTGAAATCATACACACTATTGCCTTTTTGTGTCTGGGTACTTTAACTTAATGATGTTTTTTAGGTTCATCCAGGTTGTAGCATGGATTAGTATTTCATTTCTTTTTATGGTCAGATGATATTTCGTTTTATGGTATACCACATTTTGTTTATTCATTCATCAGTTGATGGACATTTAGGCTGTTTCTCCTGTTTGGTCATTATAAATGATACTATCAATAATATTGGTGCACATGTTTTTGTGTGGAATATGTTTTCAGCTCTCAGGTATATATACCTAGGAGTGGAATTGCTGGGTCATATGGTAACTCTATTTTTAACTCTCTGAGAAACTGCCAAATTCTTTTCCAAAGTGGCTGAACCATTTTACATTCCCACCAACAAGGTATGATGGTTCCCATTTCTCCATATCCTCCTCAACTCTTGTTACTGTTCTTTTTTTTTTTTTTTTTTTTAAGATTTATTTATTTATTTTTAGAGAGACAGGAAGGGAGGGAGAAGGAGGGAGAGAAACATCGGTGTGTGGTTGTCTCTTGCCTGCTGCCCGCCGCCCCCCAACCAGGGACTAGCCTGCAACCCAGGCATGCACCCAAGACTGGAAATCGAACCGGCAACCCCTTGATTCGCAGGCCAGCATTCAGTCCAGGGCATCTTTTTCTTTTTCATTATAGCTGCGCTAGAAGGTGTGAAGTGGTATCTCACTGTGGTTTTGGTTTACATTTCCCTAATGACTCATGATGTTGAGCATCTCTTCATGTGCAATTGGCCATTTGGATATCTTTTGAGAAAACTCTGTTTAGATCCTTGCCCATTTTTAAAATTGTGCTACTTGTCTTATTATTATTGAATTGTAAGAGTTCTTTGTGCATTCTGGATACTAGCCCCTTATCAGATACATGAATTGCATTATTTTCTCCCGTTCCGTTAGTTGTCTTTTTACTTTCTTGGTAGTAACCTTTGAAGCAGAAAAGTTTTAAATTTTGATGAAGTTTGGTTTATCTTTTTATTTTCTGTCGTTGCTTTGTTTTTATTGTCATATCTAAGAAACCGTTTCCTAATCCAAGGTTACAAAGATTTATGCCTAAGTTTTCTTCTAAGATTTTAATAGTTTTAGCTCTTACATCCAGGTTTTAATCCATTTTGCGCTAATTTTTACCTAGGGTGTGAGGTAGGGGTCCATCTTTTTTTGCACGTGCATATCAAATTGTTCAGCACCATTTGTTGAAAACACTATTCTTTCCTCATTGATTGTCTTAGCACCTTGTTACAGTCAATTGACCATAAATGTGAAGGTTTATTTCTGGACTCTAAATTCTATTCTCCTGATCTACAGGTCTTTCTTATGCCAGTTAACACACTGTTTTGGTTCTTGTAGCGTTGTAGTAAGTTTTGAATTGGGAAGTATGAATTCTCCTATTTTATTCCTTTTCATGCTAATTTTGGTTGTCAGGGTTCCTTGTATTTAAATATGAATTTTTCATGCATCTTCTTGTCTGTTTCTACAAAAAAGACATTTGAGTGCGGGCCTGCGAACCAAAGGGTCTCTGGTTCGAATCTCAGTCAGGGCACATGCCTGGGTTGCTAGCCAGGTCCCCCATATGGGCTGTGTGAGAGGCAACCACACATTGGTGTTTCTTTCCCTGTCTTTTTCCTTCCCTTCCCCTCTCTCTAAAAACTAACTAAATAAAATCTTTTTTAAAAAAGATTTTGAAATTTTGATAGAGATTGCATTGAATCTGTGGATCACTGTGGGGAGCATTACAATGTTAACAATATAAAATCTTTCATCCATGATTATGGGATGTCTTTGCATTTATTTAGGTCTTCTTTAATTTACTTCAGCAGTGATTTTTAGTGTTCAGTGTATTTGCAATCTTTTTGTTAAACAAAATACTTAGAAATAAATTTCTTTTGGATGCTATTATAAATGGAATTATTAATTTCACTTTCAGATTGTTCATTGCTAGTATATAAAAATATAATTGATTTTTGTATATTGATCTTATTCCCTGCAACTTTGCTAAACACATTTATTAGGTAACAAATGGCTCCTCAAATAGGAAAGTGTTTTTTAAAAATGTGAGTTTTTTTGAAGGGCGTTTCATATTTGTTTCACTTGTTTTAGTGGGTTTTATTTTTGTTTAGATGATGTAGATACTTTTGCCCTGACTGGTGTGGCTCATTTGGTTGGGCGTGGGCCCACAAAGCACAAGGCGTCTGGTCAAGTCCCCACCAGGGCAGTGCCTGGGTTCTGAGTTTGTCCCCCAGTGGGGGTGTGTACTAGAGGCACCTGATTGATGTTCCTCTCTCACACTGACGTTTCTTTCTCTCCCTCTCTTTCTCCCTCTCTTCTCCTCTCTCTCTAAAAATAAATAAATAAATAGAACCTTTAGAAAAATGTAGGCATTTTTACTTGCCACTTTCATATGGAGTGAAGCACTCACTATTGGTTATTGACAGTGCCATCCTTGGGGAAGTTAGATGGGAAAGAGTAAATTCTATCTCAGATCAGATGTTGGGAAAATGAAACAGGCTGTGTGACACGTGTCAGAGACCCAAAGTACAGCTGGCTGCCGTTTGGGAGTTTAAAAGCTAATGGTCGGTTTCTGCCTAATGTTTAGAATGTCTTTGTATCAGATTTAGGACGTGGGCTAGGAGACGAGCACGGAAAAGACTGTGTTTGCTTAATATCTACATGGTTTTGTGGTGCCTTTCTTTTCTAGGTCACTTTACCAAGGGTTTTCTCTGGGTCATTTTTACAGAGACCAGAAACATACCTTGACTTTTAGTCACCGTGCATTTCATCAGTACACTCCTCGAGGTTTTGGGGTACCAGGTAACCAGAAGAGATGAAATGAAACATTTGTGTGTGTGCGCATGTGCTGGCGCAGGGGAGCGTGGAGGGCTGGTAATCTGAGAGGGAGAATGTTTTCCCAAACTAGCAAAGACAAACTGAGGGCATCACCTGATCTTTACGGGATTGTGCAAAGCCTCAGTTTTTCCAGTTAACCATCTGCAATAATAAAATGTGCTGACTCAACCTGGAGCCTCTGCAGAATAGCATTTGGGGCCTAGGGAGTCCTGAAAACGTGCAAGGGATGGAAATATTTGAGCAGGTTTTAAGAGGTAACGTTAATAACAGCTAGAACAAGAAAACGTGCTCACTCATTTCCTTTGCGATGTTTCCTTTAGTTACTAGTGTGCCTCCTTGATTTAAGGTGTGGCAGGGAATAATTTGGTCTTTATGGAGTTGATTGCTGAGCAGAGATATTTTTCTTGCTTCAATGGTTATACTTTAGGGGTATGAGATTGGTTGGGGTCGGGGAGCGAGATTCTGCTGGAAGCAAGTCAGTTAGGTAAATACTATTATTATATTGTGTGGGCCATCTGCTTAGGTTTTTTTCTTTAAAATTTTTACTTCCTTGTTCTTGGATATATACATTTACCTGCAAAAACTAGAACATTTACCAAAATGTTAACTAATAATGACCACCACTTGATGGTGAGTTTTAGGGGAGGAAGAATGTTTTTCTGTATTGTTTTGAGTTTTTTTTTAAACTATGTACTTTGTAATATTTTGGGGGGGGATTGATTAAAATGATGCTAAAAGTGTAAATTTTGTAACTTGAACCACTGATTTAGGTATTTAAGTGAAATTCAGTATATTTAGGTGAACCTCATCCTTTTTCCTTAGGAAATATGGAATTTTTTGTCATAATGCATCCATGCTGTTATTTATGACATTTTATTCCCATCATCAGAAAGAATCCTTAGTGTTTGGGGTAAAATATGAATAGCATTTTAAAGCCCATAAAATGTGTGTGTGCACGAATGTGTGTGTGTACAACAGCTTAATAAAATTAATTTTGTATGTGAAAAAATGAATTTAGGATTTTGAGTTGCATTTGTTTTCAAAACATGTTATTAGGTGACAAAATCCAGTTTGTTTAGATTTGTATCTGGACTGCCTGGAATAAAGCTGTTTGATACTTACTTGATTGCCCTTACTAAATAAAAGATTGGTAAAGTAGTTGAGTTTTAACTAGATTTGTGCTTTCAGCATAAAGCTGTAATTCCAAAAATACCTCTTATTTGGTTGCAGACATTGACATTCTGGAAACTGGTGCTTTCTTTTATCTATGGAAACCTTCACTATAAATTTAGAGACCATTATTAAAAGGAGACGAAAGAATGTTCTGGAACCACCCATGCTTGAAGCTTGGTAGTTTCTAGATAATCTGATATATTTTGCTTAAAAACAAAAACAACAAAAAACATTTAACTTTGATGAGGATCAGGTATTTGTTTTGATTATATTCCTATAAAATTACACATCTGTTGTACATCATTTATCTCAGATAAAAAGATGTGATTTTTTCTTTTTTTTAAATGTATACAGAAATTTTATATTTATCTATAGGATAAGTTAGCTGTCATTTAGGCATCTTTCCTAAAGATTGTTTTTAAAGGACATAAAATAATGATACTGGATTTTGTCTCTACTTCTTTATCTAACTTCCCAAGAAAAGTAAGCATTTTAGGAAGAGAAATTGATGTTTGCTTTAATTACAAACAGCATTACTCTTAAATTGTCCTATGCATATTAGTCAAATGAATTTGTCATTTACTCACTTCCTTGGTATTGAAAGCAGCATACAAATTTCCGTGTGGTTACTCCCCAGTGAAACTCATCGCTTGACACAGAACTTCCAGCTAGCATTTCTGCATAAGCCTCTTAAATATGAATGGATAGCCAGACATCGCTAGGTGTTTGAAGAGAGGCTCTAAGTCTCATAGTGAGACTAAAATAGAAAAAAAGAACCTTTAAGCTTAACATTTAAGCTGGTTTAACGCACATCAGCTACAATAAAGTCTGGCAGTTACTACAACAGTTATTATTTTCTCTATGACCTCTTAAGGCCACTTTCCAAACACCTATTAGTAGGGAATGTGTAGATTTGCTGTTTGTTCATACGTGGTGTAGATGGAATCTTTCCTGTGTTGCTTCAGCCCACATGGTTGGTTGAGGTTCCCAACTAGTTTGAATGTTGTAAATATTAATACTTCCTTAAGGCTTGCTTCGCCTCACTGCATGTTCAGAGGCTAATGTAGGCATTTCTGGTAGAGTTCAATGTCTTAGAGAATCTCTGCTTGTCCTTTCACCATTTATTGCAAGATTTCTTAAGGAATAAGTTGTTACGTACTTCCTTTTTCTTGTTCCTGGCTTCCTCTGGCGTTCTCTAAACCTGGCTTCAAACTTGTCACAGCCAATGACTTCCGTCACTGCCCGAGCCACGTCTGGCCTGCCCTCTTCCCACCTTCCTTGGCTCTTTAGCCGCTTCTGGCCCCAAGGCAAGAACCCCCCTTCTTTCCAGCTTGGTTCTTGCCCCATGGTGCAGCACAGTTACGATTTTCTTCTGTTCTTCTGATTCCTTCCTTTTTAAATTTAGGTTTCCGATCTCTTTCCCATTTCTAAATGAGCAGTCCCCAGCATTTTGTCTTCATTTCTCCCTTCCATGGTCTTTTTCCATCTTTAGAAAACTTTCCTTTACTCATCTTGAATGTGGAAGCATTTATGGAGCATCATAGTAAACTGTGTGGAATGCAAAGATGAATTAGATACATTTCCTGCTCTCATGTAACTTGCAATACATATGAATTTATTTATTTTTCATCCTGTATCTTACCGTCAAATGTAATTGACACATTTTGAAAATGCCTCTTACACATTTTTGTTTTCTCTCCATTCCCACTGCTACTACTCTAGCTACTAGTCCCTTTTATTTGTGCCTTGTGCAGTGCCTACTGTGTTTTAGGTGCTCTGTAAATGTATTTCAAATGAATGGTTCTATCTATCTGTCTATCTTCATTATTATAAAACGTCCAGGGTAGTTTCTCTCATTTTGTCTGTTCATCATGTATACCTCTGCCAAGTTGATCTCCCTTAAAAATAACTTTCATCTTGCCCTGAACAGTGTGGTTCAGTTGGTTGAGCATTGATGGCAAAGCGAAAGGTCACCAGTTCAATTCCAGGCCTGGGCACATGCCTAGGTTGCGGCTTGGTCTGGTTGGGGCATGTGTGAGAGGCAACCAATCGATGTCGCTCTCATACATCGATGTTTCTCTCCCTCTCTCGTTTTCTCTCTCTAAAAATAAATAAAATCTTTTTTAAAAGACTATTAAAAATAACTTTCATTTTAGCAGTTTACCAAAAGCCTTCTGTAATTAAAGTATTATCTTCTATGTACTGAACTGTGTCACTCACCAAATTCATATGTTGAGCCGTAACCCTCAATGTGATGATGGCATTTGGAGATGGGGCCTTTGGGAGGCAATTGAGGTCAAATGAGGTCCTGAGGGTGGGGCCCTCATGCTGGGGATTAGTGGCTTTCCCAGAAGAAGAAGAAGAGAGAGCACCCTCTCTCTGCCATGTGATAAAGCACTGAGAAAGCAGCTGTCTTCAAGCCAGGAAGAGGGGCTCCCACCAGGAACTGAAATGGCTAGCACTTTGATCTTGGACTTTGCAGCATCTAGAACCGTGAGAAATAAATGTCTGTTGTTCACACCATCTGTCTATGATGTTTTGTTACAGCATTATAGCAGCCCAAGCCCGCTAATACATGGTCTTTTTTTAACCTATCAAAGTAGCCAGGATAGAAAATAATGATAAAAGCAACATGAATAACTCCTGGATGTCTGCTGTGCAACATCGCACCTTTGGTTGTTAACATCGAACACTTAACAACTTGAGAGGGCAGGTCTCATGTTATTCTTACCGTTATAAAATGCAGTGAAAAAGAAGAGAAACTGGTGATGTCCGAGTATCGAGGCCCCAGGAGATGGGTGGGGGCCCCTCAGGTGGCCTCTCCTGCTGCTTCCCCCCCGACTCCCCTCGCTTCAGCCCACCGGTTTCCCGGCTGTTTCCTGAACGCGGGTAGTTTTATGACTCTCTCCCTTCCTTCATGTCTTCACTCAGATTTCACCAGGTTAGTGAGGCTGTCCACGGCCTTCGTAACTAAAAGTTCGGCCCCTTGCACTATAACACTTACTTGCTTTCCCTTCTTAATTTTTTCTTCCTTCACTGTACATGCTATATCTTTTGTTTACTTAAATTTTTGTTTTAAGAATTTTTGGCCTGCCTCTCCCACTAGAACATATGCTCCACGAAGGCGGGGACTTTCGTCTGTCCTGTTCCCTTCTGTGTTCCCAGGGCCACAAGAGGGCCTGCCACTGCCACAGAGGTGCTCGATAGACACTGTCGAACAGTTGAAGCACGGGGTGAGACAAGTACTGCTTTGTAACAGTGGTGGTTGTGTTCCTGGGTATAACCTTCCTGGAAAGTAATTTGGTGGTGTGCTGATGTACTTTATGCTTTTTGCATATCTTTTGACCTATTAGATCCACTTCCAGAAATCTGATACCAGGCATTAATGAGAAATGCAGGCAAAATGGAACACACAGAGATGATCATCTCAATAGGTTAAAAAGATTAACTTGTGTCTTTTGAAACTTGTGATAAAGCCATGTAACATAAAATTTGTCATCTCGACCATGTTCAGTGAGCCGCTCGGCCGTGTTAAGTACATTCACATCGTTCTGCAAACCGACCTGCAGAGCTCCTTTCGGCTCACGGAGCTGCAGCTCTGTGCCAGCGCCTCATCCCGTCCTCCTCCCCGGCTCTGGCAACCACCATGCTACTTTCTCGCATTGGACTATACGAGGTACCTCGTGTGAGTGGAATCACACAGTATTTGTGTGTCTTTTGTGACTGGCACATTTCTCTTAACATAATGTCCTCAAGGTTCATCCATATTGCAGCAGAACACACAGAAAACGTGTTAGAATTTTCTTCCTTTTTAGGGCTGAATAGTATTCCATTGTGTGGATATAGCATCTCTTTTTTATCCATTCATTCACTGATGGACATGGGTTACTTCCCAGCTTTTGACTCTCGTGAATAATGCAGCTGTAAACACAGGTGTACAAATATCTGTCCAAGGCCCTATGCTCAGTTCTTTGGGGTGTGTGTCCAGAAGTAGAATTGCTGGATCATGTGGTTATTCTATTTTTAACTTTTTGAGGAACTAAATATTTTTTTAAAGAGCAAAAAATTATAAACTAAAAATCCAGTATTGAGAAATGGTTAAGCAAATCTGGGCTTGTACATATAATATAATCATTCAAAGTAACATTTATAAAGTTTTTAAGAACATGCAGAAATGATTATTTTAACTGAAAAGAGCAACATGATCTCAAGAGTGTTTTTATTTATCTTTAGAGGGAAAGGGTAGGAGAGAGGAAGAGGGAGAGAAATATCAATGTACGGTTGCCTCTTGTGTGTCCCCTGCTGGGAACTGGCCTGCAACCCAGGCATGTGCCCTGACTGGGAATCGAACCGCGATCTTCTGGTTCACAGGCCCGCGCTCAATCCACTGAGCTACACCAGCCAGGGCTCAAGAGTGTTTTTAAAACTAGGAAATAATCCAAAATGATGATAATAAACATGAGATGATTTTTATATTTATTTATACTTTTCTATATTTTCTAAAGTAAGCAGACAGTACTTAATTTAATCAAGGTTAAATCTTTTTTTAAAAAATCAAGACTGCTACATTGTAAATTATCTTCCTCCCTTAATAATGAGTTACCAATCCATGAGTAAAGATTGTGTGTGTGTGTGTGTGTGTGTGTGTGTGTGTGTGTGTGTATCCTGGGCCCCCACAAACTTTTATTTAAAGGTTTTGGCATCTCCTTTTAAAAAGTATCATTCTGCAAGGTCTCCATTGCCCATCTTTGTTTATAGTAATCTGTTCCTTTTTCCATTTCATGTGAAAATAGATGTTTGAGATAGGAAGGGCGAGTAGAGAAAATAGTACAAACGTCTATTTTCTAGATGAGCGGTAAATGTTTCGCCTAAGAGCAATTGTGTAGTTAGTGACACAGGACTAGAACCTGGGTTTCCTGGTTCTTAATCCAGTGCTACTTCCAGCTGCCTGTTATTGACCCTGAACCAATAATACAAAAATACAAGACAAATAATGTATTACCTCAAATAAAGTATACATTTTTTTTGCCAGTAGAAAGCATATATTAGTTTTTTTATGAGTATATCATGATATTATTTTTTTAAAAATATTTTATTTATTTATTTATTTTAGAGAGGGGGGAAAGGAGTGAGAAAGAAAGGGAATGTGTGGTTGCCTCTCATATGTCCCACACTGGGAACCTGGCCCATAACCCAGGCATGTGCCCTGGCTGGGAATGGAACTGGCAACCCTTTGATTTGCAGGCGGGTTCTCAATCCACTGAGCCACAGCAGCCAGGGCCATACATTAGTTTTCATTCTGCATGCATTCCCTTATTCATTAATCCAAGAGGCAGATCGGCTTCTTTTCCGGGCCTGCCCCTCCCATGTCCTTCAAGCTGTAGTCGCACTAACATGCAGTGCTGTGCTCGCTCACCTCTCCGTCTTCCTGTGGGCTTCGGCTTGCTGCGTGTTTCCTTCCCTTTTTAACTGATTGTTAAATTAAATCATTATTATTTGACAAATAAAATTGTATATTTAAGGTGTACGTGATGATTTGATGTATGTTCATCTTGTGACATGATGACCACAATCAGATCAACATATTTATTCATCACCTCCCATAGTTGCCTTTTCTGTACATGTGCAGGGTGAGAACACTTGTGGTCTACTCTCTTAGCAGGTTTCAGTCTACAGTACATCACTGTGAACTAAACCATAGTCAGCATGCTGCACAGTAGGTCTTCAGAACTTACTTATCACTGAAAGTTTGCACAGGCTCATTAACATCTGCCCTTTTCTCTTATCCCCAGCCTCTGGTGACCACCATTTTACTTTCTGTTACTATGAGTTCCACTTTTTTTTTTTTTTTTAAGATACACAAATAAGTGAGATCATGCAATCTTTGTCTTCCTCTGGCTGGCTTATTTTACTTACATGAACCTCTGGGTTCATCCACATTGTTGCAAATGGCAAGATTTTCCTTATTTTTTTAAGACTAAATAATAATATTCCATGTGTGTGGGCATGCATGTATAGTATTTTCTTTATCTGTTGATGCGTACTTAGTTTGTTTCCATATTTCGTTCCGCTGCTGTAAATATTGGCACAATGAACACAGAAGTGCAGATATCTCTTTGAGACGGTGATTTTATTTCCTTTGGAATAAATGAGATAGCTGGATCTTATAGTAGTTCTGTTTTTAATTTTTTGAGGAATTCCCTACCATTTTCCATAGCGGCTGTACCAGTTTACATTCTCACTAGCAATGCAGAAGGGTTCTCTTTTCTCTACATCTTCACCAATACACGTTGTCTTTTGACTTAAAAAAAAACCAAACCCTTATTTATTTATCTATTTCAAAGAGGGAGGAAGGGGAGAAGAGAGAGAAAGATTGACCTGTTATTCCATTTATTTATACATTCACTGGGCGGTCCTTGTATGTGTCCTGGCCGGGCATCAACCCTGCACCCCTGGCGTGTTGGGATGACGTGCTAACCGACTGAGACACCTGGCCGGAGCCTTGACTTTTTGATAACAGCCATCCTACCAGGTGTGAGGTGCTATCTCATTATGGTTTTTAACTTGCATTTCCATGATGATTAATGATATGGAGCATCTTTTCATATACCTGTTGGCCATTCGTATGTCCTTGGGAAAATGTCTACTCAGGTCCTTTGTCCATTTTTAAAATCAAGTTATCTTTTTTTTTTTTGCTATTGGGTTGTATGAATTCTTTATATATTTTGGATATTAATCCCTTATCAGATGTATGATTTGCAAATATTTTTTCCCATTCTGTAGGTTGCCTTTCATTTTGTTGATTGTTGTGTGGAAACTTTTTAGTTTGATGTAGTTCTTCTATTTCTTTTTTCGCTTTTGTTGCCTGTGCTTTTTGTGTCCATTCCAAAACCAATGTCATGGAGCCTCTTCCCGACTTCCCTTCTCTTGATTGTTGCGTGAGCTGAGTTGCAGGGGCCAGGAGGTCTTTACCTACCCACCTTCAGGCAGAGTTGGGCTCCCTCTTCTGTTATTATAGTGCCCTGTTCATACATCATATCACCGTAGGGGATAATTTTCCTTTTGGTTGTTTACAGTTATATTCTCCTCTACGGACTGAGAGCTCATTGAGGTCAGGAGTTTTGCTTGGTTCATCTCTGGGCTTGCTACTTAGAATACTCAGTCAGCGTTTGCTTTATCACTGAAGCCATTTCAACTCTGTGGTCACTGAGTGCTTTCCCATAAAGACATGGCTGCGACTCAGACCTCTCCGTCCCTCTAGTTCTGACAGTGTCTGTAAATATTTGTCGTATAATGTGCCAGGCTGTGTAGAAAATAGAAAGCTATTTCACAGGTTATGCAGGTCCTTCAGTAGCACGGGGAAAAGCCTGACTGTAGTTATAAAAAAGAAGAGTTAATTGGTGCAATAGGGAATATTATAAAGTGCTTTAGAGTGAGAGGATGGATTTATTCCTAGGGCGGTCTCCAAGGGGGCCAGAGGCTGGGGGAGGGTCAGAGCATTTCATTAGTTGGAGGGAACAATCTTGGGAAAGACGTAGAATCAGAAAAGTTGAGCTCTTGCTTTGACTGCCCTGTGGGGTCTTTGCCCTGTTTATAGCGTACACATAGGTCGTTCTTTGTACAGATTGATTGCTGTCCTGAGTCTTTTCCATCTTCCCTTCAGGGATTCTTGGGATACCTTTACTGACATTCGTTGAACATCTGTATTATCAGAAAAGTCTCTGATAGGGACTTTCTACCATGGAAGACTTTTTAAAGCACCTGTGGTAACTGCTGTCTCAACCAAAGCATTTTTCCATAAAGGTCTGTCTGCTGCTGCTTGCGCGGCCCCTCTGGGCCCGAACGCTTCACTCTCAGATGGGGTAAGTTAAGCCTGCAGGGAAGTACATTGATAATTGAAAACTGATGACGCGGTATTGCCTCAATTCTGAATTTTTAGTGTTTTTTTCGTAGCCTGAAAGAGCTGCTTTGACTTGCATCCGGGGTAGGACTTGAAAAGCATTGAGAAAAGGGTGGGGACTTTAGTAGGATACTTGGTTTCCAGCTATTTACTTTTTAGATAAGGAGAAAATTCTGCAACGCACCAACATAAGGTACCAAATCAGAGAAAATGATATTGTGTTCTGAGAAATAACTATATGCATTTTTAACATATCAATTTTCATTTTTTTCCTTTAAAATGTACTTCTGCTTATATTTTGAATAACTACTCACCAAATGCCAGGACTTTTGGCTCACAGTAAATGATGGTGAGGTAGGAAGTGTGAACCATTAAACAGCTAGCTGTTTTCCTTATAAATACTGGCTTGCTCCGAATAAGTTGATAGTTACTAACCTCGTTGCCATAAATTCTCCAGTCATATGTTTTGTAATCCCCGCTCTGGCATGCGTTTTAGTCGTTTTCTTACTGCTTCATAGGTGCTGTAATCCTTTTACAATTTCCGGGGCTTTAAAATAACCCTGTAAAAGGTTCGGCTTTATATTTAAGAGCCATGTTTCACAGTGTTCCACAGCTGTGAGTCAGTCCAGGCAGGCGGACCCTTTCAGTGTGGAACGGCTTCGTTTCTGTGCCGTAGAAAAATGTATTCGTCTCTCAGGGTTTCACATGGTGATGATCTTAGATACTGGCTAGGATTTTTAAAATATTTGAAAATACTTACAAAGAAGAAATGTAGACAAACACTGGAGAAACACGGGTAAACATGCCTGTCGCATAATTTTCTGTTACCAAGTTTCAGAACACCATCTCCTGTGTGAGACATACACCGTACTTCCTTTTCTGAGTAAGACCGTCACTATCCTCTTGGAGCTGACAGTTGGGTGACATCTGCGATAGACATGAATCGAATAATCATGCAGATAATCTCGCCATCACGGGGTGTGCTCTGGGGCAAATGCACTTAGCGCTGGGAGCGGATGCTGGCAGGTGGGAGGAGAGGGAGGGGAGAGACCTTTGAGTGACTTCAGATTTGACAGATACGTAGGCGCCAACCAGGGGAAATTTGGGTGTGGAAAAGAGAATATTACAGGGAGGTATGATAAGGTGGGAGGTAACACTGTACACTCAAGGAACTGAAGAAGGTTACGGTGGCTGGAACAGAGAGAATTTGCATGTGGGTAGGGCGTGGCACCGAATGCAGCTGGAGAAGTAAGAAGGCACCAAACCAGTCCACCTGTTGCTGGGGCAGTGATGGAGGTTTGAAGTGCTGCGACTGTAAGAGTCAGACATGATTCGAGATGCATTTTGAGAAATATCCCTGCCTTCCGTACGGAAGTCTCCTGGAGAGAGATGAGAAAGGACGAGGAGTGGCTGGCGTTTGGGGGCTGCTGCAGAAGGCTGGGGAGAGGTGGACTGATTTGACCGTGCTGAAAGTGATGGACTTTACCAGACCCCTTTTCAGGGATTCTGAGAGAGAGGCAAGTTATGGGTATTGAAATTGAGGCCCAAAGAGTCAGAGAGATCATGTGATTAGTAAGCAGAAGTGGACCTGGGACTTGAAGTTAGGTGTTTGACCTCAATCCTGTTGTCATTTTATGCTACTCCATCTTTTTCGGGGCAGAATCTTCAGTTTGGAGAATTTAGTTATCCTCTGACACCACACCAACTAAAGTATTCAGCTCCTGTGTACTAAATCTAAATTTAGGCTACAAATGCCTATCTGACGACAAGCGTCGCTTTGTCAGGCTCACTAGATGCCGTTTTAATCGCTGCTACCTTCTGATGAGGGAGTACACTCCATCTCAATTATTTGATTGAGAACAAGCTTGTCATGTAAAATTTTCTGGAGCCAAGAGACAGCAGGAGGAGGCTGACAACTCTCTGGTTATATTGAGTTTGTTAAGGGAACTCACACACCAGGGTCACCTTGGGCAGTGGGGAGGTGTCGCAGACGTCCTCCAGGCCATGTGGCAGTTGCTCAGTGGTCACACAGGACCGCGCAGCACGGGTAGGGGTTCTGAGGCCTGACCCAGCCCAGATAAGGGGGAAAGGCCTTACATGCTTGTCCAGGCCTGGGCGATGGCCCGTTCCAGGAACCAGCATAAACCAGCACGTTGTGGGGTACAGGGGCGGGGTTGATCATGCCATCTCTGAGGGGATTTTCGGGAAGCAGTCCCCGTTCTGGCCAAGATCTCGCTGGGAAACCTGGCAGCTGTCAGGTCACGGACTAGTCTTTCCTCCGTACTCCACCCCTCATGACAGGCTCTTACAATCTCACGAGCCCCCTTCTTCTGCAAGGTGCCCTGAGTGGTCAGTGAGGGTCTTCATTGGTAGGGAGGTAGCTCGTTTGGCAGCCAGACAGCCCACAGCAGCAGTATAGAACGTGCAAGAAAAAATGACAAAAGAGGCAATCCAAGTCTTAGTGACAGTTTTTTCCCCACCATGCTCTCCAGGACCCAAACGAGTATGCTAATAGGTGGCCTAGACTTGGGGTTGGGTCACTTAGGGTGTTCACTTTAGCTTTCATATGTGCTAACAAGAGGGAAATACTAGCGAGTTTATCTGGTGTAAACCCCCCCCCCCCCCCGCCCACAACATTCAGTTTGGAAGGTGGTATAGTTACCCCTTGTAACTGAACAACCGAAGTCTAAGGTCAGAAAGAGAAATATTTAGTCAGGACCTGAATTGGAAGTTGCTTTTTCTGTGAGTATGATTCCCATAGCCTGATTTTTGGTGAATGTCGCCCTGGCTTTGGAAATCTGGTCAGGTTGTGCAAACCATACATGTTGGCTCCAGAGGTGGTGCTTTTTGGCATAAGAAGGTGACTAGGGGGAGGATTATGCCAGACCAGGACCCCTGTATTCGCCCTTCTTCCAGTGGTGTGTGCCAGTCCACATAATAGCACACCTCCATGAGTCCCAGCTGCGTAAGGATGACGGTCCCACTGGAGACGGAGCACGTCCTCCCCACCCCGGGCCGTGAGGTAACTGACCCATTCCGGTGCATCGTGCCATTGCCGACTCCAGGAAGTGACCCTCGCTGCAGTGGCAGTAGGGCTTGGTGCCCTCAATGTCACAGCTCGTTGGTCCGTGGCAAGGACCGGACTGTTGCTGTGTTCTTTGTTTTCCACACCTTTGCCGTACTGAGTGCCTCCTCCTGATTCCTGCTCTGGCACGTGGGGTAATAGGCCCCGCAGGTTGGTAACTTAACCGTATCGACGCTTGGGAAAGCACCTTTGTTCACCCAACCGAGGCAGGTTTTCCAGTTAGCCACTCTATCTGTCGCTTAAGGACACTGCTTTTTTTGTTTTATTTTTATTTACGTATATACATTTTTTATCAGCCCAGCCGCTTGTGGGCTTTAGGGGAGGTGGAACCTCCCTTTAATATCGGGTTCTTTCCCCCATTTTGTACAATACATCATGTTCTTTAAAATGTGACCCCCAAGCTACTGTCTGTTCTGTGGGGGTACCCATATACAGGGTGGGGAAGAAGGAGGTTTACAGTTTCGGTATGGGAAATAATACACTCAAGAGTAAAGAATAACACAAGCATAAACTCCGTGTTTTGCGTGCTCACAACTGCGTACCTACTTTTACCCCATCCTGTAGAGTACTTAATTTTTTTTGTCCCCTTACGGTAACAGCCTGCTTGGCCTGCCAACTTGGGCAGGCTTGAGTTAACCCAGAGGTGGTGTCCACACACAGGAGAGCATATTTGGAGCCCTTGCTCAAGAGAAGCGGGTACGCCTGCGTGGTCAGTTTGCCCATCCCTTGCTGTTGGGGGCTTTGATGAATAGATGAACTCAAATTTGCTGACTCCAGAGACACCGCCCTTCAGTTCAGCCCCAGCACCTCCTCATTGGCTATGTGCCATCCGGCCTGGGTAGTATGGTGCTCACTTTTCCAATGTAACCTATCTGCAGTGTCCACTGATGGGTCAGTTATTAAAGCACCTATTTTTGCCAAAACATCTGCTTTCTGATTGCCTGCAGGTGTAGATACCATGTGGGCAGGGCCAGGGAATACGGTGAGATCTGCCCCGGGGTCTTGCAGGTGAGCCCATGTGCCTTTTCTGCATCTCTTGCTGCTATGAAGGCATGTCATAATCATTTGACCTTCCACTGTCCAAGCACAGAGTCAGTCCTTTTAGAATGGCCCAGCTGTCAGCAGCCAAGGTTCATGTGTGCGTACCCATCAGACTGCTCTTAACTCAGCCCATGGCTACTGTGATTTGTTCTTGTTTCCATTTAAGTAGTATCAGCGGACAGTCGAATGGCATCTGCTGTCCATGTAGACAGATTACCCCCGCTAGAGCCATCCGTGCACCAGGCCCCAGCAGGAATTTCCCCTGTTCCTCCTGTGCAGGTGGCGGAGGCTAACACAAGGATGAAGGCAGGAGCATTTGGAGGTCTGTTATATTCAACAGGGCCTGATAGTTGCTGCATCTGTAGAGACAGAGGACCATTTGACGGGACCATTTGCACTCCTCTGGTGCAAATAGTCATGCCAGTCAGTCAGTGCAAGAGTCTGGTTGGTGCAACATGTTGTCAATCCGCCCCTTTATGGGAAGGGAGATTCTTACTGTAACTGGCTGTTCTATAGTGAGAGGTTCCACCTGCAGAAGCGCTGTATTCACTGCCAGTAATTGCTGTTCTCTCCAAGTGTATCTGGTCTCTGCCTCCTTCCATAGTTGGGACCAAAATCCCAGGGGCACTCACTCCTTTTGTTTCTGTGTGATCCCCAGCCCATACCTTCCGTGGTTACGAAAACATGTAATTTAAATGGCAGCCCGCCCCCACCCCTCTGTGTGGGATTCTAAGGGTTTAATCCTTTTTGACCAGTATTTTTGCTTGGTCAAAGGCAGCCAGCCTGTTTTTTTGGCCCCTCAGGTCCACGTATGTCTCTTCTTCACTAGGTAACATAATGGGCGAAGGTATTTTGCTAAATGGGGCATAAAAGTTCGCCAATATTCCAGAATTCCCACGAAAGCCTGTACCACTTTTACATTTCTTAGTTTGGGGTAGGCTTGTACTATTCACGTATATAAAATTGTTTGTTTCTTAAGAATTGTGTTTTTGTGAGTTCACAAATCAGTAAATATTTATAGGACAGTGAGGGACCTCATACAGATCAAATTTTAAAGTCTCTCCTATTACAGCCACTAGAAAGTTTTGATTGAGCTGATGGTTTGCAGTGTGCAGAGGTGCCAGGCTCATGTGGACATTGCAAAGGGGAGGACATCTTGGCCCCGGTTTGGCTCAGGATTTGCAGCAGTTTCTCGGCACAGGAGAGAGCCCCAGTAGTCGTGGGATCAGCTGGTGCTCTGAGAGAGATGAAAGAACGCTATGAAGAACCGCTTGGGGGGGAATTGCAAGGAGAACTCGGCTTCTGAGGGGGACCTTCAAAGACTGAGCAGGCTTTCTGCTGGCAGAGACAGGGGTCTGAGAGGCCATTTCCTCTTGAGAGATGAGTGTAAAAGAAGGGGGAGGAAGAGAGAGTAGCTGGGAATTAGGTTGAAAGGTAAACTGGCCTAAAAGTGAACGTTTGTGAATGTAGGATGAGTGATTTAAATTTTAGGCACTAGGTAATGACGTTTCCATTAACATTTATCGAGCATCTGTTTTGCTCACTGTTTTTATGCTAGGAAGTCAACAAATTACTGTTTTTAGGATTGTATGACTTTCTTCTCTCTAAAGATAGCTCTTTTTTTAGGTCACGATTTCTTACAGGTCTATGTTTCTGACTTTTGTCCTTGGAATTGAACATTAATGGAAGAAAACCATCTTTTAATGACATGACTAATTTCTGTTTAATTTTGATACAGTTTAAAGTGCCATGTAGTGGGTATTCTGGCATTTGGAACTCTATCAGACTGGTAGACTGCTCACTTCGGCATTAGTTTTTGCTTCTTTGTGATAAATCCCGTCACGCCTACCACAGTCTAGCACACACCACCAGATAGCAGTTGCTCTGGGAGAAGAAGTTTGAGTACTGAATTGTGTGATGTTCCAGAAGGTCTGCCTTTCGTTTTTCCTTCCTATGATGAATAATATGGGACTCTTATGTACAGTTAGTTTAAAAGAGCAATATTGTATGCAAAGCAAAGGAATTAAAACGAATATAATTTGAAGTTGGATGATTTTGTCATGGCCTCATCATAAACCCATTCCCTTTTCCTGGATAGACTGTTGAGTCTGAATTGACTTGTTCTGAATCACAGCAACTTGTGTTTGGTTTTTATAACTTAGACTTTGGGCTTTGGCTTGGATAGCTATTTAGGATTGGTGCTTTTAAAAGCCCCTTTTGTGTATTCAGAGGCAGAGCTGGTTATCCTGGTTTTGGAAGTTTTGAGTGAGATAATTTTATTTTATAACAATAAAGTACCACATTTAGGAGGCACCCCCCCCAAAAAAAAGAAAACCCAACCAGAATGATCTTCTGGAGGGCGGGCTCCTTGTATGTACAGACTTCCCCTGCTAGGTGAGTGTTCTAGGAACCCATCTGTATCAGTGTGCCAGCTGGCATTGTTGTGAGAGGCTGCGTTTGGCTTCAGTAAATTTTTTTTGAGACTCTTTCAACGTGTTTACTCATTTCATGATGCGTGATTTACCAATGCACCTGCCCTGAGTGTTCAGCAGTGTTTGATCAAAAATGACATCACCCCCATGCTCCACCCTCCCTATTCACCTGATCTTGCCCCAAACGAATTTTTTTTGTTGTTGTTTCCTTGTATGAAAAAAGTACTCAAAGGGAAATATTTTGCCAACATGGAAGAGGTGAAACAAAAAACAACAGAAGCATTAAAAGGCATCAGAATTGACAAGTTCAAAAGCTGTTTTGAGCAGCGGAAAAAAGTCTTGATAGGTGTATTGCATCAAATGGAGAGTACTTCAAAGGTGACTGAAGTTTAAACATGTAAGAATAAATACAATTTTTAATAAATAAATTCTGTTTTTTGGGGGGCGGTTCCCAGAGTACCAATGTTAACTGCACATGAAAAGTGAGCCAATTATTGGGTTGGCCAAAAAGTTCATTATGTTTTTCTGTAAAATAAGAGACACTTTTTTCATTTTCATCTATAACTTTATTGATTTGGATATTTTGACTGTTGGCTATCTTCCGCTATTGGTTTCTAGTTGGTAGAGACCAGGGGTGCTGCTAAACATCTTCCAATGCATAAGGTAGCCCCACAGCAAAGAATTATATGACCAAAATGTCAATGGCACCAAAAAACTTCACAAACCACTTTTAACACATTTGATCAGTCACAGCACCTTCTCCACACACTGCACAAATCTTTTTTTTGCATTTCAGTTGTGTTTTTACCTTCATTGAAATAAATCATAATATACCCAAAGTGTTGCATATCTTTTTCCACTTCACTATTAAAATGGCTGCACAAAAATTCACCAATTTTGATTTTTTTTTTTTTTAAGATTTTATTTATTTATTTTTAGAGAGGGGAAGGGAGGGAGAAAGAGAGAGAAACATCAATGTGTGGTTGCCTCTTGCATGGCCCCCCACTGGAGACCTGGCCCACAACCCAGGCATGTGCCCTGACTGGGAATCGAACCTGCGACACTTTGGTTCGCAGCCCGCGCTCAATCCACTGAGCTACGCCAGCCAGGGCAATTTTGATTTTTTTTAAAACGCATGCTGATATGACAACTGTCACAATATGACCTAACAGAATTGTTTTGAATGAAGTTAAAGACAACTAAGCACCCCTAGCATCTTACGGAAAAAAAGTGACAGACTTTCTGGCAGCCTAATACATTGTTTCTGCTCAGGAGGGATTGTCAAACTTTTTGTAGAAGAGTACATGGCGGTGCACTTGTAATGCAGGAAGCTACAGTCTGTGTCTGGAATATTTGATGCAGTCTGGTTATCAGTGGAAAAATGCCAGTGTCTCATTCTCCGAAAAAAGCATGACTGTGAGCATCATTCTTACCTCCATCTTGTCCTTTCTCCCTCAAGTAATGTAACCTGAAAGCAGGCAATAAATTCCATGCTCGGGCAATATGTCATTGAGCATTTTAATTCTGCTGTTTTAACCGATATTTAAATGTGCATGATGAGCCATGTATCTCTCTCATCTTATATAAGAAGCCGAAAATACGAAAAGAAAGCATTTATTTATACTCAAGGATTATCTGTATTTTTTGCAGTGCTGAGGCTATTTCTTTAGTAACTCACTTTGATCATGTCCTATAAAAAGAAATATTTACATTATTATAAAGGAAACATTGATGAAATGTTCTTCCAATAAAATTGTTTCGAATGAAGTTGAAGACAACTAAGCGCTACTTGAGCCATGGTATGGAAAAAACCAAGTGAACTTTTTGGCCAACCCCATACATAGTTTTTAGCTCCTAGATTTAATTCATTATGACCAGTGTAGCATTTTAACTGTAAAGTCTTTTTTAGAAGATTTTATTTATTTATTTTTAGAGAGAGGGGAAGGGAGGGAGAAAGAGAGGGAGAGACACATTGATCAGCTGCCTCTCCTATGTGCCCCAACCCGGGACCGAACTCACATCCCAGGCAAGTGTCCTGTTGGGGAATCGAACTGGTGACCATTTGCTTTCAGGGACGACACCCAGCCAACTACTTGTAAAGTTCAATCGTAAAATTAAAAAATTAATTTAGCATATATAAAACTTTCATTTTAAAGATATTACTCTTTTTTTTGCAGCAGTTAATCTAAGAATAGCCAAATCTATGGTATTGTAGAATAAAGTCTTTTAGAGCAAGTTGAAAATTGTGCAAAGTTTAAGAGAAGGCTGTCTAATCATATGGATGAAAACACATTTCTATCTTGAAATAAGCCATTTAAATTTGAAAAAGTGAAGGAAAATTCCACTTTCATAATAAAAGAAATGCATATTAAAACAGCAAAATACCAGTTTTTGCCTAAGTAGTAAAAAATAATTTTTAAATGGTAAAATTCAGTGTTGACCCCGGGAGTGAGGCAATGGGCACTCTCACCGCTGGTGAGAATTGAAACCCTTTCTGGTCAGCAGTTTTGGGGGGGGGCTTGTGATTATTCTGTTAGTCACCTTTCTTGAGGATGTGGTCCAACTATGACCCAGAAGTATGCACGGACATGTGCCCAAGTATTACTCATCCCAGAAAAATATTGGAAATAACTTAAGTGTTCAACAAGACATATCCAAATAATGCAATATTATATAGTTATTAATACGATGTGCTTCAGAGCATAATTAATCATGTGGGAAATTTTTCACAATATGATATATATTATTACACCAATTAAAAAAATTTTAAATATTTTTTATTGTTGTTCAAGTACAGTTTTCTGCCTTATCCCTCCACTCCTCCCCACCACCCCAGCCCTCCCCACCTCCTTCTTCTGTTTCCACCCCCCCCCCTTGTTATTGTCCATGTGTCCTTTATAATTGTTCCTATAAACCCTTCACTCTTTCCCCCCTTTATCCCCTCCCCTCTCCCCTCTGGTCACTGTCAGCCTGTTCTCAATTTCAGTGTCTTTGGTTATATTTTGCTTGTTTGTTTTGTGGATTAGGTTCCTGTTAAAGGTGAGATCACATGGTATTTGTTTTTCACTGCCTGGTTTATTTCGCTTAGCATGATGCTTTCCAGTTCCATCCATGCTATTGCAAAGGGTAGGAGCTCCTTCTTTCTTTCTGCTACATAGAATCCCATTGTGTAAATGTACCATAGTTTTTTGATCCATTCATTTACTGATGGGCACTTAGGCTGCTTCCAACACTTGGCTATTGTAAATTGCTGCTGTGAACATTGGTGTGCATAGGTTCTTTTGGATTGGTGTTTCACAGGGTTCTTAGGATATAATCCTAGCAGTGGAATTGCTGGGTCAAAAGGCTGTTCCATTTTTAGTTTTCTGAGGAAATTCCATTCTGTTTTCCACAGTGGTTGTACCAGCCTACAATCCCACCAACAGTGCACTAGGGTTCCTTTTTCTCCACAACCTCTCCAACACTTGTTGGTTGTTACTTTTTTTATGATGGCCACTCTCACTGGTGTGATGTGGTATCTCATTGTGGTTTTAATTTGCATCTCTCTGGTATTACACCAATTTCGTAACCAGCATAGTTGCCCAGGGAATTTTTTTAAATACTAGAAACAAAAGAAAATGTGTTTTCAAAGTTTCCCAAATGTTTTTCATGAGCGTTTATTCTATAATCAGAAAGAAGTGATATAAACATTAATATAAAATAATGATTTTGAATAAGTGGTCATAAGTGGTTTACTTCAGGTGGCCAGGGTTTTTATCAAATGGGTCACAACACATTTTACTTAATGGAAAAGTTATTTGGTAGCAGATAATAATTAATGTTTACCTTCATCTTGGAGCCATTAAAAAAAAAGAAGAAATACAGGGTCTGGCAGAAGTAATGGCTGCACGAGTGTGGTCGGTAGGGGAATAATATGAGTGTAATCATTTATAGTTTTAATTCGAACATTTCATCTAAAATGTCATATGGTGTGCTTGAGTGTGGTATTGTTGTGTTATACAATTACATGCTTATGATTTTGTAATAAAAAAGGGGCATTATTTGTGCCAGATCTTGTATATCATATAGGTAAATCTCCACATTGAGAGGGGCAAGAACAAAGTTCTGGGAGCTTGCACTGGAAGTCGAATGGCAGATCAGTTGAAGTGAACTCTAGATCTCTTTGATGAGAACTTTGACACAATTTCGTTATTCCTCTGAAAATACTTCTCCATTGCTTAGTAAATGGTGTGAGCAAGTAAAATGGGAAGAGGACTAACTCAGGAGTTCCAAAAGGGGAAGCCTTTTTAAATTTTAAAGAAACCCCACCTCCCTGTCTTTAGTATTTCCCCCCATTACCATCACCCTTTCCTTGGCCCAGCAGGAAGGCGCGGTAACGTGAAGTGACCCCTCCCCCTTGGACTGACTCTCTTGGTTAAAGTTCAGATAGCCATCTAGTGGAAAGAAGACTCTTTAAGAATGACTTTCCTTTAGACATCCAATATCATGTTTGTTCAGTTGGCTTGTCCAAACAATTTTTCTGTGTTTCCACCAGAGCAGGATCAACTTAGCATGAAGATTAAAGCTGTTCTCCATCTGCCTTATCTGCCGTTCTTAATTAGAACCTGATGACAGAAATCAACTTGGATTCAGGGCTGATTGTTCCTGGAGCATTTCATTATTATTGTAGGTTTTTTTCCCTTTTTTATTAACTACATTGACTCTGAGCATCTACATGACAGAATTGTAGAAAAAAAAGGAGAAGTAATTTTTTTCATGTAAACCTTCACCATCTGCTATGCTAGATGTTGTTGGCATATTAAAGTTGCTTAAAGTCTGGTAGGGAAGATAAAGCATACCCAGAAATAATTTTAATACACATATAAGATGATAAGTGCTCAAAGAGACAGATACAGAGTATGTGAACATTCAAAGAAGGCAATTAATTTCTGGCCACCGAATCATATTTTTTGAGTTCTTTTAGCAATTGAACAAACGGACCACTCTTTGTGTGCTTTATTTTACTTCATTTAGGATAAGTGAAGGAAGGAGGCAAATATTTGGATACCAGTCCTTCAGGCAAGTGATGAACTTCAGAGTGGCTTAGTGGTTTTTAAAAACTATTCCACAAATAGTTCATGAGCCTGTCCTCAAGGAGTTTGCCTTCTACCAACTGTGATGAAATGTAATTTTATGCATAAAGTAAAGTAATATTAAAAGCTACTTACGGAAACACTTAATTGGGCTAATTAGATGTTCTTAATGCAGAAATGGAGAGAGTAGTATTGGTGTCAGGTGTCCTGTGATTAATTGACTGGCAGGGAGACCTAGTTAGCTGGACAAACTGCTTAGCCTGGGGAGGTGGTGTGGCATAGTAGGAAACCGTAAATTTGGCTCCATGCTTTGCCTTTAGCTCCAGGCCTTACTAAGTTTTACTTTGCCTTTTTGTTCCTTAGCCTTCTCATCCTTAAAACCCCTCAGAGGGATTAAATGAGATATTATACATAATAAAGCACCTCACACTTAGCTCTCAATAAATGAGGTTCCTCTCCACCCAGTCTGGCCTTGTTTGAGGACCAGCCATTTAAGGATAAGAATTAAAAATGCTCTCAATGTTCTCCCCCCACCTGAGGATGAACTGCTTAGTCTCAAATTGGGATGGTGTATATTTATTTACTAAAATCACAGATCTTTAATGTAGTTGTCTAATTATTTGCAGGTCTGTGTCAAAAGACCAGTAGCAAATTATCTGACTCCTTCCCAGGGGTGTGTAATCACCTCGTCCGGTTTTAATAATAATACTTGCTGTTTTACTCAAAATTGAACTTACTAATGTCTCATTATTTCTTCATTGAAGATTACCAGCAGATGGCTTTTAATCCTCCATAGTGTCTGCTTCACTGTTTAAAAGCTTGTTTATTCTAAACTTTTGAGTCAGCTTTTTTATTCTTTTTTTTTTTTTTTTTTTTTTTTTTTTTTTTAGAGAGGGTAAGGGAGGGAGAAAGAGAGGGAGAGAAACATCAATGTGTGGTTGCCTCTCATGTGGCCCCCACTAGGGGCCTGGCCTGCAACCCAGGCATGTGCCCTGACTGGGAATCGAACCTGCGACTCTTTGGTTCGCAGCCCGCGCTCAATCCACTGAGCTACACCAGCCAGGGCAGCTTTTTTATTCTTATCAGTGTTTGGCTTTTGTGTTCTCTAGCTCAGGGATTCGTTTTGGGGAGAGTTAAATTCCATCTGACGCAAATTATAATTTCAAAAAGAAATTGCATTGTCGTACCTTCTCTGAAAATAAGAGCAAAATATTTTTAGAATCCATGAAATGAAAATCCTGGAATCTAGAATTTGAGAAGTTGTAGACTTGCTAGAATGTCTCTAAGCTTCAAGGTCTCTCCGTTGCCTGTGTTCCCATTTTAGTGAGGGTGACGGGCACTGAGACTTAGATAAAAGGTAGCGGTTATCACAGCTGAAGTTCTCCATCTTAAGTAGGACTTTGCCAGAAAGGCTTTTAGAGATATTATTTCTAGTTGGGGAATTTTGCGCTGGTTGAAATTTGACATTGTGTAAGGTATGTGGAGCATATTTTCTTGGGACTCATTAAGTTCCACTGTCTTTTCAACTTGCAAGTTTCATACTCAGTTGTCAGAAGTTTGCTTGTGCTCAGCGTCGAAATGTGGTTTTTGTGATGTATTTGCTTGATTAAATTGGAAAAACCTGGAATGAATAAACTACAGATGCTTTCTGAAAAATCGAATGGGATTTCGATAAGGGTTTGTTGAGGGAGGTATGAGTTTTGAGGTTTAGATTTTTGCCACTCTTCAGGCCAAGGTAGAGTAGGCTTTTGTTTAGACAGTGGGGCTTTTGTCACTCAACGTTATAAATATTCATTGAGTGCCTGGTATATGTAGGCTGTATGAAGAATAGATAGATGAATGACACAGTGTTTTCCTCAAGGAATTTGTCACAGAATTAGGGGGTTAGAAGTAAAGAAGCCTAAGACAGAAAGTGCTGGGCACAACGAGGTGGGAAGGTTAAAAGGAAGAAGCAATCTTGGGACTGGGGTGGGATGGAGACTTTCCAGGAGGAGGTGCTTGCTTCAGGAGGCTGTGAGGAGCACCCAGAGCAAAGACACTGAGTCGAAGTGCCTGGGGGCATGCAGAGAGCTGTGAGCCGCCCGCTGGTCCACTGTGGTCTCCTTCCCCGCTTTAAAACAGTTTATTCTATGCAGCAGAGAGAAAGAAGGAGCTTCTACCCTTTCCAACAGCATGGATGGAACTGGAGAGCATTATGCTAAGTGAAATAAGCCAGGCGGTGAGGGACAAATACCATATGATCTCACCTTTAACTGGAACATAATCAACAAAAGAAAAAAGCAAGCAAAATATAACCAGAGACATTGAAATTAAGAACAATCTAACAATGGGGGGAGGGGACAGTGGGGACAAGGGTTTTCAGGAACTACTATAAAGGACACCTGGACAAAACCAAGTGGGAGGGTAGAAACAAGGGAGGGAGAGAGGTGGGTTTGGCTGGGGTGAAGGGGAGGAGGGAGAAAATGCAGACAACTGTAACTGAACAACAACAAAGTAATTAAAAAAAATAAAGCAACTTCAACTAAAAAAAATTGCACAATGACTATTACATTTAAAAAAGTTTATTTAGATACAATTTCCATACCAAAAATTCCACCTACTGTAAGTGTACAAGCCAATGATTTTTAAAGTAAATTAATAGAGTTGTGAAACTGCCACTCTAATCTAGTTTTAGAACATTTGTTTCTCCCCCAAAGTTGCCTCCAGCCCCAGGCAACCTACTGATCTGCTTTCTGTCTCCACAGATTTGCCTTTTCTAGAAACTTCATACAAATGGAATCATATAATGTGGTATATAATATGAGATATATATTTGGTCTTTACCTACATATCTGGCCCTGAGCTCCTAAAACCCATTGTATTTTCTAAGTTATAACAGTGGTAAAGGTGTCTTGATATTTATTTAAGAAATATTTTATTTATTTTTAGACAGAGGGGAAGGGTAGGAGAGAAACATCAATGGGTGGTTGCCTCTCACGTGGCCCCCAGTAGGGGCCTGGCCTGCAACCCAGGCATGCACCCTGACCGGGCACCAAACCAGCAACCCCTTGGTTTGCAGGCCGGTGCTCAATCCACTGAGCCACACCAGCCAGGGCAGTGTCTTAATATTTATAACAAACCCTTTCAACCACACCAGAGTGTATGCTAATGCATGGCTTCTAGAAAGCACTTAAGGATGGGGGCTGGTTCAGGGGGACCAAAGATATGATTGGAAAGTTGGTATTTCAGGCCCCACCCCCCTCACTCTGGGGCGGGGACAGGAGTTGGCCATTGAGTTCTGTCTCCAGCTGCCAGTGGTTTAATCACTTGTGCTCAGGTGCTGAAGCTTCTATAAAACCCAAAGGAGGGTTTCGGAGACCTCCCACATTAATGAACCAGAATGGATCCCTGGGCCGGGCCCCAAACTCTGCAGGGACAGAAGCTCCTTTGTTTGGGACCTCACATTGTGTATCTCTTCATTCATATCCTTTGTAATAAACTGGTAATCTAGTAATTAAACTGCTTTCCTGAGTTCTGTGAGCTGCTAAGGTAAATTAATGGAACCCAAGGAGGCGGTGGTGGGAACCTCTGATCTATATATGGTCAGTTGGCCAGAAGCACAGTTAACAACCTGGGCTTGCCACTGGCACCTGAAGTGGCGAGGCAGGCTTGCGGGAAGGAGCCCTTACTTTTTTGACACTAGCTCTGGGTAGATAGAGGTAGAATTGAGTTGAACTGTAGGAACCCCCAGCTCTTGGTGTTTTCTGTGCAAAACGAGTTCTTGCGGCACCAGGAGGAAAAGAATTTCCTGAGGCCTGCACAGGAGGAGGTGGCTCTGTGGTATGGCCTGCTGATGGTGGAAAATGAAGGAGGTCCCCCTCCTGATTTCCCCGTGTTCATCTCCCTCCGTCTCGCCATGGAAAAAGGCCAATCTCGTCTTCAGTGGGACCAACACAAAAGCCAGTGTCCAGAGTTTCTGCTCCATATCAAGGTCCAGGCCAGTCGAGCATTCGGCTAGCTCAGCGCGCGTTTCCAGTGCAGTCCACCGCAGGCTGCGGTACTGCGGTACTCAGGCTGCCCCCGGGTGGGAGGGCTCTCGGCGGTAGGCCACGTGACTGCGGAGTGAGGACACACAAATGCAGGGGGCCAGCGTTGGGCACCCGGGGCGAGACAGGGAAAGCTTAGTCCTTTTGGAGCCCGCGCCATCTGCTGCAGGCCGTGGTAGCTACTAGACCCACATGGTCGCATGCTTCTGAGTGAGGGAGCGAATGAAGGGGTGGCGCACGAGTTCAACACCGGGTGGGTGAGGGCGAGGGAGAGGGAGACGGGCCAGCGTCTAGTGCCCTTCGCTCCCCTTGTCAGTATCTGCCTCGACAACGGTAGCGTGGTCAGAGAATTGCTGGCTGTGGGGGAGGGAGCCCCCACGTTAGAGTCGGATAAGAATGTTATATAATACGTAGTGTTTTACATCTGGCTTCCTTCACCTAACGTATTTTTGAGGTTCAGCCGTGTTCCTGCATGTGCCAGTAGTTCCTTTTACTGAGTAATGTAGTCTGTTGTACGGATAAACCACAGCGTGTGTTTATTAACTAGATGATGGGCATTTTATTGTTTGCAGGTTTGGGGCTCTAATGAATGACACTCCTCAGGTCATTTACATAAATGTTTGTGTGAATATACATTTTCATTTTTCTTGGATAGATACCGAGGAGGGAAATGGCTATATCATATGGTAAGCGTATGTTCAACTTTTTAAAAAAACTACAAGCTGTTCTCCTAAGTGGTTGTACCATTTTAAAAGCCACAATGTTTGAGCGTTCTGGTTTTTCCACATTTCCAACCCTCGGTATCGCCAGTCTTCCGCATTAGAACCACTGTAGTGATTTTACTGTAGTTTTAACTTGCATCTCTATATTCTGTAATGACCCGGGATCCCTTTTAAAAATATCCTGAGTTCTGTCAGCTGGTTGAGAGCCAGCTCCTCTTACAATAGTGACAGTTGGTACTGTGGGTCACTAAATACATATTTTTAAAGCTTTTGAAAGAAGTTCTAGTGTAAAGAATCCATAAAGTATTTTACTAGAGGCTCCTTGTTTGTTTGCTTGTTTTTGTTCTTAGAGATTTGTAAAATTATCCTCAAATGCAAACTGCCTGTGGCCTCCTGCCTGCTTTTGTATGCCTGCAGAGTAAAGATTTCTTTTTCATTTTTAAATGGTTGAAAAGCAATACTATTTTGTGATATGTGAAAATTACGTGAAGTTCAAATTTCAGTTTCAAATATTGGTTGGAACGTACCAGGCTTATTCTGTTACATAATATCCGCGGCTGCTTTGGTGCTGTCACGGCAAGAGCTGCAGTGTTGACAGTGTATGGCCCGAAAAGCCTGAAATGTTCATGGTCAGGTCTTTCCAGAAAATGCCGACTTCTGTTCTGAATCCTCTCACCTGTTGCTTGTGCTGCCCAGTCTCAGAGAAGACTTCACTGCTGGTCTGACCTTTCAGTTCATCCCTAGCGTGGGTTCTCCAATTTGTTACTGAAAAACCCAAGTCCGCTTGCAGACTGTGGCCCTGGAAAGGAAGAGACTGAAATATTGAAAGACTTGTTTGCTAATGGGCTGTTTCCTGGCTGGTGGCTCCAGTTAGAAGGAAAGACTCCCAGAAAACAAAGCGGGAAGGGAATGAAGGTCTCATGTTAATTATTCGTACTAAGTTTTGAAAGTGATGATTTACAAACAATATTTTTTGATTGAGAAGAAAAAATTGGTCATTGCAAAAATGAGAACAATGGAGCGGTGTATAAAGAGTTAAGTCTCGGAATAAAGAAATGAAGGACAAAAACAAAAAAAAAAAAAAAAAAAAGAGTTAAGTCTCTCCTCGTCCCCCGCCCTCACCACACTTTTACTGGTTATGACTGTTAAGAGTTTGGTCTGTTTACTTTCTGAACTTTTTTCTGTACAGATACAAACATAACCAGTTGGGTTTCATGGTTTTTATAAAAATAAAATTATACATATTGTTCTAAAATTAAAGTTTTTTTTTTTCTAACTTGGCACAGTATGTGGTGGACATTGTTCCATGTGCATATATATGGGTTGGCCTTAAATTATTTAGCAGCTGCATAGCATTCATCATGTACTTCACTATTGGTGAATTTTTAAGGTTTTGCTTGCATAAATGTTTCAGTTAGCCTTACCAACACTGGTTATTATTCATCTTTAACATTGTTATAATTTGTACTTCTTCAGTGAAACTGAACATTTTTATTATATTTTTTAGCCATTTGTGCTTTTATGAGTTGCCTGTTGCTTTGGTTATTTTTTGTTTGGGTCATTTGAATCTTCTACTTGATAGAAGGTCTTTATATATTACAGACATTAACTCATACTCTGCAAATTTTTTTCACAATTTTTAATTTTTCTTACAATATTATTTATGGTGGAATTTTTTCTTATAGAAGTTTTATATTTTTCTGGTGTCAAATCTGCCAAGCATTTATTTATAGCTTTTGGGTTTGGAGTTATGCTTAGAAAGGGTTTCTAAACTTTAATATTTTTAGCTTAACTATCTCTTAATGTAGTGATTCCTAATTAGAGATGCATGAAAATAACTTAGGGAAATTTTTGAGTGCATATGAGGTGGTTTCCACCTAAGATATTCTTACTTGTTGGATCAGGTATGGGGTTCAATTCCATTTTCTTTTGTTTTGAAGGGAGAGGAAGAAGCTCTCCTCATGCTTATGTTGGGACACCCTGGTTAAAGATCATGGTATGAAAGGCAGACTTCTTTTGTTCTTTGGGAGGCTGAAGAGAGCGGTGCTTGTAGGTCATTTGCACTTACATTCATTGAATTCCTGTGACAGGTCTGGAGAATGAGTAGGGAGGGATTTCATGTACTAGATAAGGGAAAAACTACTAGGTAATATCCTGAAAGTAATCAAGATTTTTGATCTTGAGCTAATTGTTTAAAATAAACAAACCCAAAACTATAGGCTAGATTTCATTGATTGTAAAATGCATACTTTTTTTTTTCACATTTTAACATCTATGAATTGGGCTCATACCATGTCATAATTTTTTGGCAACATTTTAAAATTTCTTAGTTGTACATAAAGACATGTTGCATCTAGCCCTGGCTGGTGTGGCTCAGTGGATTGAATGCTGGTCTTCGAACCAGAGAGTTGCTGGTTCGATTCCCACTCAGGGCACATCCCTGGGTAGTGGGCCAGGTCCCCAGTAGCGAGCATGTGAGAGGCAACCACACATTGATGTTCCTCTTCCTCCTTCCTTTCCCCTCTCTCTAAAAATAAATAAATAAAATTTTAAAATAAAGAAATGTTGCATCTTAAAATCATCTTAGAGTCAATGAAATATGGATAATTTTCTATATTTTCACTTTTGTATCTATAGCACATCAGTAGTTTTTTTCTATATTGGTTTTCATGTTTTTGATTGGTCTCTAGTGTTTCTTCACTTCTAATTAGTTTTATACACTAATGTAAGACTAATTTTCTCAAACTGCGATTCTAATTAAAACATGACTTTATGCAATACGTTTTAGTAGCAAACACCTGTAACAGAAAGTCTAGACTTTTTAGCATAGCATATTAGACCTTTTTAATCAAATACTAATTTACTTCCCTGACCTTCTTTTACTCTTCTTCACATTCTCCAATTTTTAGTCACTAAGCTAACAGTATCTTTCATATATGAGGTCCATCTGGAAAAAGTCCAGCCATTGTTAATATAGTGAGAATTGTTGTGGGACATCAGTGTAACCTGGCAGCCAAAGAGAGTGGACTGGAATGCACATGCATGAACCAATGTGCTTCACCGTACTGGTTAGTGGGGGCAGTAGAAGCTGTTGAGTGAGCATGTGTACTGTGTGGCTGTTACATTAAAAATGACTGAGCCAGTAGAGCAATGAATCTGCATTAAATTTTGTGGTAAGCTTGAACATTCCTCTGTGGAAACTATTCGGGTGATTCAGAAGGCCGCAGCTGTGGGCAGCAGGTGATGGGCAGCTTCATCATGACAGCACGCCCGCTCCTGCATCACGTCTCCTGCAGAGTTTTCCGGCAAAACAGCCAATCACACAGGTGACTCGGCCCCACTACAGCCCAGATTTGGTGCCCCGTGACTTCTGTTTTTCCCCAAATTAAAATCACCTTTGAAAGGGAAGCTATTTCAGACCACCAGTGAGATTCAGGAAAATACAATGGGGCAGCTGATGGCGATGGGGAGAACTGTGTGAGGTCACAAGGTGCCTGCTTTGAAGGGGACGGAGGCATCATTGCCCTAAGTACAATGTTCCTTGTGTCTTCATTAAATGTCTCTATTTTTCATATTACATGGCTGGACACCTTCTGGACAGACATTTGTTTTCACCTGTATTCATTTATTGAATCCTTACCTGGAATTGCTCTCTGTCCCCTTCTGCCTGCTCACCTCCTGCCTGTTCTTTACAGCTCAGCTTTGTCACCCATGGAATTCATGCAGTTGCTGCTGATTATTACTGGAGGTGAAAGGTAACTATTAAAAAGAGAACAGGGAAATTTTTTAGGAACTCTTTAATTTTAAGAAAGATGTTGAAGGTGATATGGTTTCCTTACCTTTTCCTATCGCCAGTTGTGGTTTTGGAGAAGCACTGAATTACAGGTGAAGGTGTTCACAGTGCTTTTTTTTTTTTTTTTTTTTTTGTCTCAAGATGGAGGGGTTAAGGGATTTGTGGGTTAGAATGTGTGAACCTGTAGCTATATAACCTGATCAGGCTTTTACTTTGATGGGGTAGGAGAGAGGAAAAAAACACAAAATATAGTAGATCTAAGATAATAGAAGATTGGGTACATGCCCAAATTGGAATTCAATCGTGTTTTTGTCAAACTAAGATGATGGAGTGGTTATAAGAAAACTAAGTTAAACTATTTTGGTCCACAAAACCAATGCATAAGTAAGCACAGGGCGATGCTGAGGGATATGTGGCTCAGAGCAGTGCTTCCAGGCAGTGTGGACGCTGAGTGTAAGTCAACAGGGAGATGTGGCAACAAAAAAGTCCAGTCCCAGGCACATTATAGAAAACCCCCCCGACTCTCTAGACTTGGATGAGATGAGAGTTTACTTTATTCTGTGCTGGGGGAATACAACCACAGAACGCAGGTTAGCGCTGGGACAGCTTCTGAAACATGTTCCGAGGTGTGGTACACAGGCCGGTGAACGAACTTGAAGTCATAGATGAAAGAATGATTAAAAGAATATTTGGTTTTGAGATTGGAGAACTTGGGGTGGGAGGGAGGCCACAATTAAATATTTGCAAAGGAAGAGGATTTATATCTTGTGGCGCCAAAGAATAGAACTAAGGCCAATGGGTAGAAGCCACAGGAAGAAAGCTCAACTTAAGGAATAATTTACAGTGAAAGTTGTCTATCGATTGAGTGGGAGTTAGTGAACTTCCTGTTGCTCGAGGAATGCGGGCATTGGCTGACCAGTTATTTCACAGCCATGTTGAGGGGATTTAAGTTAAGTCACTAACAACCGATCACTTTTTCTCATTATAAATTGAAAAGGCAGTAACCATCCAGAGTTTAAATTGGCGCTCAAGTTTTAATTATCATGACATAACACATTATCAAGTTTGTTATTGCAACCTACAGTAATGCCTTTAGACAGTGTGAGTTAGCAGGTGGCAACTTCCTTGACATCGGACTGAGCATAGTGGAGACAGCAAACCTACCTGAGCGGGTTTACCTGAGCGGACTGTGTGGGCTGGAAATAAATAAATAAATAAATAAATAAGTAGGTAGATAGCCCTTCACAGAATTACAGCCTCTTCTCATCACTGACATGATATGAGAACCTCCAACTACACATGCCCTGAGAAGGCAGGAGGGGCTTTGTGCCAAGGTCTGCATGAACCTACTTAATGAATTCTTTAATATGTTAACGTTCGAGCGTGGCTGTTGGCAGGACCTGTGAAGGACTTCTGGAATAGTCTACAAATCACAACACTAGATGATTTATCTCTAAAGGACTCCCGATTGTAAAATTCTTTGGTATATGGCCTTGTAGTAAATGCTAAGCAGTAGTTTAGGGGAATGGAGTAATAGAAGTGTAGCCAAATAAAATTACGAGAGGACTTAGATGCATTGTAATTGGCCTCTCTGGAATCTGGCCAGAGCTTTGGGGAATCATAATTACAATGAAATCGGCAGTTTGAAATATGTTCTCACCTTGGGGAGATGAGTCTCCTTGTGGAAAAACCCTCCGGTGACAGTGTGAGCCACCTGCAGCCTGCGGTGGATTTCTGCTCCCTTCTCTGGAAGGAACCTCAGTGGTTCCTTTCAATTGAGAAACCTCAACATTCTTAAGGGGAAAGGAGAGAAATTTGGGGGAGAATGATTAATGAATACATTTTGTGACTATAAGGTCGTTGAGTAGATTGAAGGGTTTAGAAGCTGAAAGATCTTGAAGTTGTCTGAGTCCCAAATAGAGTAAAATGCGCATGCTTGTGCTCATTTTCTTTCACGTTTGCAGAAATCCTTAGAGGGATAACATGCTTGAAAAGGGAAGAGCACAGCAGATAAAATCTTAGGATTAGTGACAGGAGAATGTAGTAAGGAGTAATGCGGAATTGCAGCTCTTGGCAAATTCCTCCTGCTTACTGTTTGGACAGCACAGCTCTCGAGTTCAGGGTCTCTCACTTGATCCTTTTGTTTCCTGACCCCGTCCAAGCCGTGATACTTCTGACTCTCTACCCTTGATTATCTTGGCTCTAGAACTTGGCTCTAGAACATCTTTAAACAATGTCTGAAGCCAGATTGCACTTTGTCTTGGTTCCTGTCTTTCTACATCTACATATTATACCTGGAAACGGACAGCGCCTCCTGGCCACACAGCTCTCCCTCGCTAATTGGCCTGGAACTCAGGCCTCACTGGTCACGGATAGAGATTGCTTCCTGTGAATTTAAGGAGACTTTCTCAGGTGTGAATATATTTTTTTACAAGAAAATAGTCCTGGTGGTAATTATAAACTCAAGATATTAAGATTGTTACATACTAGATGTAAAACATGCAAATACTCAAATTAATGATACCAACGTAGTGAGATAGGACATGTCGTCCTGCGGAAACTAAACCACTGTCACAGCGGGAACATGGCACCAACTCGTGCAGCACATGCTCCTGTCATTTCCCCGAGCAAACAGCTGTGAAAATCTTCCTTTGTACAGCGTGTCTTTACAGCTCTTGGGACCTTTCCTCATTGGCACACAGCAATTAGGCAATATAGGCTGGTACTGACCCAAAAATGAACCCCAGGCTCAGTAATCCATGTGGTCATCCAGAGGATCCAGGGTATGCTTGCATACATTTCATTTTATTAAGATTATTTATTTTTAGAGGGAGGGCAAGGGAGAGAGAAATATCAATGTATGGTTGCCTCTCACATGGCCCCCACTGGGGACCTGTCCCACAACCCAGGGATGTGCCCGGACTGGGACTTGAACCAGTGACCCTTTGGTTCTCAGCTCATGCTCAATCCACTGAGCCACACCAGCCAGGGCTGCTTGCATACATTTTAAAAGATTATTAAAATTAATATTTTGGGAGAGAACTCAGGGACTCTGAGAGTAAGTTTCCAAGCCATCAGAGAACTCCAGTTTGAGAAAGAAACTATTCCTAGTTGAAATACAAACATCATGAGAGAATAACTAATAAGAGCTTGTCAAAGTTAGCTATCGGATGCTTTCTGCCCTATAGTCAGATAAGAATAGCGCTTCATAAAATTACTTTCAGAGGTTAATATCTTTATCTTTCTTTTAAAAAATCTTTTTATTAAGGAGGGAATGATATAATGAGTGTTCCTGCACCCAAAACTCAACTTGGCTGGTTATTGGCCTGCAGAGGTTATGTCTTAAGAGCAAATACAAGTTGTACAATGAAGTTTCCAGCAACATCTCAGAAGTGCCAAGACAAGGAAGTACTGCAATAAAAGGGGCTCCTATTTATTCAGTCACCCAACATTTATTAACCCGTACCATACACCCCACCAACGAGAGTCCAAGTACACCAACGAGAGTCCAAGTACACAAACGTGGTCCCTGTCTCCTTGAAGCTTACAATCTAGCAGGGGTGTCCAAACTTTTGGCGTCTCTGAGCCACACTGGAAGAAGAAGAGTTGTCTTGGGCCACACGTTAAATACATTGTGGCACGTAATCACACACACACACAAATCTAATAATGTTTTAAGTAAATTTACAGTTTTATGTTGGGCTGCATTCCCAGCCATCCTGGGCTGCATGCGGCCAGCGGGCCACAAGGTGGACACCCCTGGTAGGAGCTTTGAAAACAACCAGCCAGTTACAAAGCAGTGTAATACATGTTATGACAGGCAAAGTAAAGTACCAGGTGGGCACATAACACAGACTCGAAGTGCTTTTCTTGTGTTTTAAATATACCAGCTGCGTATTAAAAAACATCCTATTTTGGAACTGTGACTTATTTAGTGACCAACAAAGATTATCTGCAAATGTTGAGAAAAAATTTGTTATTTCACGTCCTTCAGATGTGTCTTTAGATGTTATTTTCTCAGGTGGGTACTCTGCCTTCTTAGGTTAGGTCCTCCTCGAAGTCTCTTTCTTAGCACTCTTCTTATTCTTTCCCAGTGTTTATCATCCTGGTTGGAATTTATTTGGTAATTGGCCTATTTCATTAGAGCTTAACCTTCATCGAAGTCAGGGACCACCACTATTGGAGTGTTAGCCTTGGGCCTGCACAGCGAATGTGAGATAAATGAATATGATTAAATTTCAGGAGTATGAAGTATTTTTAGTGTTCTTTTTATTGACTCTCTGTATGTAAAGTGTGTTCCTTCTTCAAGGATTTGGCAGCAAGGAGAGGAAAAATATTACCGGCTTGCAGGACAGAGAAGCCGGCTCCCCGTGGGCTGTTTGCCGGCCTCGCTGCATTCCCCTGTGCATTCAGGACTAAAGCTTTGATTAGTAGTTAGTTCTTTGTAGCTTTAGGGCTTTCAGATGTGAGTAATTGTTTTTATCAGTGTATTAATTGGGGCTCTGAAACTTGTTAGCAACTGGAAACGAGTGTTCCTCCCTGTGTTTGTGAGTGTTTTCCCTTGGTTTCTGAATTAGATGTCAGTACCCACGTTATTTCAGACAGGTGTTTGAGGAGTGGGTTTCTAAGCTCATCAGTTGGCTGAGCTGCAGTACAGCTTCATGATTCATGCTGCATTCAGTAACTGTATGCTGTAGTGTGAACTTTCGAATGTATGAAAAATCAACATTAAACTAATCTAAGTTACAGAAAGCCTTCTACAAATGTACTCAAGAACTATTAAAAACTATAACTCAAACATGAGTTTATTTAGGTCTAAATAGCTATCCAACCCATTATGTTCAGTTCTATTCTGTCATTTCGGCCTTTTCATTATTTGGAAAGAGATTCATATTTTTGTGACCCATTGTTTGTTCAACACAGATACCAACTTTAATCATTAGGACAGGAGCTGTAATAGAGCTAGAAATTTGCTCCCAGGATTGGAACAGATGTTAGTCAGGTATGGGCTAAATATTTATATTTCTCATTAATGACAAGTGTGTTCTTTGATGTCCCAATGAAATAGTAAGTATACATGCTATGTTAATGTAATTATGGAATTTTAGATCTTAAGAGGACAATAGCATTTTAAAAAAAAAAAATAAAGATTTTATTTATTTTTAGAGAGGGAAAGGGAGGGGGAAGGAGAAACATCAATGTGTGGTTGCCTCTCGAGCGCCCCCTACTGGGGAATCTGTCCGATAGTCTAGGGCGGGACAGTAACATCTTAAGAGTTTAGCTTTTCCATTTTATACAGCACTTAGATTGTAAATTTTATGAGGCTACCATTGGCTAGCAGTAGTTTCTCAGTAAATATTTGTTGAGTAAGCTCTGGCTGGTGTGGCCTTGAGTGCCTGCCTGCAAACCAAAGGGTTGCTAGTTTGATTCCCAGTCAGGGCACATGCCTGAGTTGCACGGGTCAGCTCCCAGTAGGGGTGTGCGAGAGGCAACCACACGCTGATGTTTCTCTCTCGCTGTTTCTCCCTTCCTTCCCCTCTGTCTATAAGTAAGTAAATAAGTAAGTAAGTAAGTAAATAAATCTTTTTAAAAAATTTGTTGAATGAGTGAGTAAATGAATGTATGTTATGGATAAAGAGTGAAGGCCAGAGAGGTTAAAAACTTTTTTACTTTATACAATTAGTAGAATAGCCAAGGCTAAATTGGCCAATTTAAGAAAGTTGAAGAGTGGGATGGCTTTAGAAAGCATAACATATTAGCAGAAGCAGAGGAACACTAATAAAAATAATTTCTGTTATTGTAGTTCCCAGTAGCCGTTAAGGGAATTCCAATCTTTTAAGCTATAGCAATGGTTCCAAGTCTCTGTCTCTTTTGCGTATAAGGTTTTTGCAGGAAAAAAATTTTGGTGTTCGTGATTTTTAAAAGTATCTGTAAAAGGTTATGAAAATACTCTCTAGAACAAGATATTTCTTTGACAGTCCAACCCAGAATATAACAAGATTATCACACAATTATATTTATCATTCTTTTCCAAATTATAGTTCATGTTAAGAACAGAAAAAGGCTGTTTATTGCTGATATTTTCTAACATGAAAGGGAAATATAAAAGGGAAAATCTTTTCTTTCTGTGGCAATTGGACAAAATTTCTGCTTAGTGTTGGAAACTGTGGTACACCTTGAGAATTCTAAATTACTCTGGATTGTTTTGTCTGTTGGTGTTTTTTTTAAAGAATTCGAATAGTTGATTTTCTTTCTGATTTTCTTTCTGAGACGTGTTTTTCCTCACCTCACCCTCATGTTTAACTTAATTAGTAATCTTCTGTATCTTAATATTTTGTCTGATACAGCCAAAAGTCTTAAAATATCTTTGAGAACGCTAAGCTTTTTTTACCCACCAAATTCCTCATCACCAGGAAGTCTCTGTGGTCCCTTGCTTCTGAGGGAATGGCCCTAAACAAGCCAGAAGACCAATCTGGTTTGAGTCTGTGGTGTTCTCTGGGTACACTCGTGTTCTTGGCTGGCCCATCAACCTGCGCTACGTCCGTTTCTTCCCTGGGATCTTACTGGCTGCTCTCAGTCATGTTCCTTGTAGCAATCCACTCCAACCTCTTGACCCAGAAGCTCCTAGAGTTTAGGTAAGCACTTTGTGACTTACTCTACAATAGAATATGCTTTTTGTTTTGTATTTATATTACCAGATTAGGTTGATAGGACAAGTAGCTCTTTTAGTTACAGTGTAATTAGTTAAGAACAGCTCATCAAGAAACAGTAGTAAAAGCAGGACTGGGAGCAGGGAGGAATTCCTTAGTTCTCCAAGCGGAGAACAAACATGTCTTGCCAAGAGAAGAGAGCGCCTCCCAAATGATGATGGTGGCGTGCTCAGACTTTGGTGTCGTATACATTGGCTTGGAGACCCGTATTTTTAAGTATCTGGGGTGCCATCTCTTTAGTGAAACTGCGCCTTATCCCTGGATATTGTTCAGTGCTGCCCCGATTCACCCGTGGCGTTCAGTGCCTGTTTGGGTGTGTAGGGTGAGAACTAGTGCTGATGTTTACCCACCCTGTTTTACCTGGGGAAAGTCATCATGCTTTGCCACTGGATCTCAAAGATTACAAAGATAGTGCATTTCATTTAGATTTCAGTGTGGGTGGGGATGGGCCATTCTTCGAGACCTCACAAGTCAAAAACTGGAACCAACATGGAAATCACAGGAAGTCAGTGCCAGCTTAATGTGAGTAGAGTTTCCAGTAAGTAGAGCTGTTTGAAATGGTCTGTATTGTCCCCAGATGTGTAGAATTACATTAGGGATGATTTAGCAGAAACTAGGTAAGCAATTTTAGGGATTTTGTGTGGGCATTGAAGTATGGACAGGAAGGGCGGGCCAGATGGTTTATTGGTGAGATTCTTGATTCAGGTGTTCAGTGGGTGGAAACTAGTGCTCAGGAAGAGAAGACTCCTGGTCATGTCTGGGGAGTCTGTGAGCAGGATGAGATTGCCAGGGGAGGGTTCCCCAAAAGAGCAGAAGGTCAAATACAGAAGCCCGTATTTCAGAGTTGGAAGCAGGAAATGGAATTGCTGGAGGAAAACATTTGGAGGAAGAACACCAGGATAGTTTAGGGTACTGAGGCCATGAGGAGAGTCTGATGGAGAAAGGAGCTAGAGAATGACACAGGAAGCTGTTGGCTTTAGTCCCTGAGACGCAGGCACAGTCACTGGGACGCAGTGGGGCTTAATTAACGTCTATTCAAATGTAAACATCTGCTTATGTAAATATATACTTAGATATTCTTAATTTATTTTTGCAGATATTTCAAGACCTATACAATATATTAATTTAGTAATATTTGTATATAGCTTATAAGTAAGTACAAATATATTGGGAAGTGTGCTTGACATTTAACTGATAGAATGCAGTCAAAAATGGATTGAGTCCTCTGCTCTAAAAAACAGAATACTCTGGGTCTTCCATGATGAGAAATTTCCCAGTTAGGTATTTTGTTACTGAAAAAAAATTGTGTTAAACTATAGACCACATAAAAGTTAGCATCGTAAGCATTAAGTGCACAGTCAGTGGTATTAAACGCATCCATATTGTTGTGCAACCACAACCACCGTTTGCCTCTGTAACTCTTCATCTTGTAAAACCGAAACTCTTCACGCCATTAAACAGTTCCCCCTCTGCCTCTCCCTCCAATCCCCCAATCCCAGGAACCACCATTTTACTTTGTCTTTATGATTTTGACTACTCTCAGTACCTCACAAGTGGAATTATCCAGTATTTGTCTTTTAGTGACTGACACTTATTTAACTTAGCATAATATCCCCAAGAGTCATCTATGTAGCAGCGTTTTGCAGAATTTCCTTCCTTTGCGTGGTGGAATAATGTACCACTGTATGTGTGTGCCACATTTGTGCTTATCTGTTTATCAGTCCGTGGACACTAGGGTTGCTTCCATGTCTGACTACTGTGAACAAGGCTGTTAGAAAACTGGCTATACAACTCTCTCTCTGGACCCTGCTTTCAGTTCTTTTGGGTGTATACCCAGAAGTGGAATTGCTGAATCATAAGGTGATTTTTAAATTTTGGAGAATTACCACTGTTTTCCTCGTTGGCTATACCATTTACATTCTCATCAGCAGTGGCCAAAGCTTCCAGTTTCTCCATGTATCGTCAACACTCATTGTTCTGTTTTTTTGGTAGTCACTCTCCTGATGGGTGTGAGGTGGTATCTCATTGCAGTTTTGAGTTGCATTTCCCTAATGATTAGTGATATTGAGCATCTTTTCATGTGCTGATTGGCCATCTGTATATGTCTATTTAACTCCTTTGCCATTTTTAATTTTTAGATCATGTTGTCTGTTTGCATTTTAGAAGTCTTTTGTGTATCCTGGATATTAATCCCTGATTAGATATGATTTGCAGGTATTTTCTTCCATTCTGTGGGTTGCCTTTTCACTCTGTTGACAGTGTCTTTTGATGCACAAAATCTTTAATTATCACGAAGTCCTATGTATCTGTTTTTTTCTTGTTTCTTGTATTTTTGTTGTCATATCCAAGAAATCATTGCCAAATCCAATGTTGTGAAGCCTTTGTCTAAATTTTCTTCTAAGAGTTTTATTCTTTTAGGGTTTATTTAGGTCTTTGTTCTATTTTGAGTTAATTTTTGTACATGGTGTTAGGTAAGGGTTCAGTTTCATTTTTTTTACATGTGGATATCCAGTTTTCCCAGCATCATTTGTTGAATAGAATGTCCCTTTTCCCATTGAATGCTCTTGGAACTGTTGTCAAAATCATTTGGCCATATATGCTAGGCTTTATTTCTGGGCTCTCTAGTATATTCCATTTGTCTCTGTGTCTGCCTGTGTGCCATTACCACACTGTTTTGATTACTGTAGCTTTAGAATAAGTTTTGAAATCAGAAAGTGTAAGTCCTCCAGTTTTGTTGTTCTTTTTCAAGATTGTTTTGACTAGCTTTGACCAGTGTGGCTCAGTTGGTTGGGCACTGTCCTGAAAAGCAAAAGGTAACTAACTGATTTTGTTTCCTGGTCAGGGTACATGCTTGGGTTGCTGGCTGGTCCCTGGTTGGGGCATGTGCAAGAGGCAACCAATCAGTGTTTCTCTTACACATTGATGTTTCTCTCCCTCTCTACCTACCTTCCCCTCTCTTTAAAAATAAACAAGCCTTAAAAAATAGAATGGCTAAAAAATTATTTTGGGTATTTGGAGTCCTTTGAAATTCTGGATGAATTTTTTCAGTGGATTTTTCTATTTCTGCAGAAATCATCATTGGGATTGCATTGAATCTGTAGATTGCTTTGGGCAGTATGGACATCTTAACAACATTGTCTTCTAATTCATGAATATGAGATGTGTTTCTATTTATGGCTTCTTTGATTTCTTTCAGTAGTGTTTTGTAATTTTCATTGTACAAGTCTTTCTCCTCCTGGGTTAATTTCTAAGTATTTTATCCTTTTGATGTTATTGCTAGTGGAATTGTTTTTGTAGGTTTTTTCAGATTATTTATTGTTTGTGTATAGAAATGCAACTGATTTTTGAGTGTTGGCTTTGTGTCCTGCTACTTTACTGAATTGTTAGTTCTGAAAGTATTTTTGTGGAATATTTGGGGTTTTCTACATATAAAACCATGTAATCTATAAACAGATCATTCTACTTCTTCCTTTCCAGTCTGGATGCCTTATTTCTTTATCTAGTCTAATTGCTCTGGGTAGAACTTCCAGTACTGCATTAAGTAGAAGTGCTGAGAGTGGATATCCTTGCCTTGTTCCTGACTTAGGGGGAATCCTTTTGGTCCTGCACCATTGAGTATGATATTTGCTGTGAGTTTTTCACATGTGGCTTTTATTATGTTGTGGTACCTTCCTTCTACTCCTGGTTTGTTGAGTGCTCTTTTTATGAAAGGGTGTTGAATTTTGTCCAGTGCTTTTTCTGTATCAGTTGAGGTTATCATGTGGTTTTTCTCTCCCCTTCATTCTGCTGATGTGTGGCATGTTACATTGTTGGGTTTTTACGTGTTGAACCATCCTTACATTTCAGAAATAAATATACTTGGTCATAGTGCATAGTTCTTTTAATATATTGTTGTCTGCTGGCATTTTGTTGAGGATTTTTGCATCAGTGTTCGTAAGAGATATTGATCTGTCGTTTTCTTGTAGTGTCTTTAGCTGACTTTGATATTAGGGTAATGCTGGCCTTACAGAATGAGTTAGGAAGTGTTCACTCCTTCAGTTTTTTGGAAAAGTTTGAGAAGGACTGGTGTGAGTTCTTTACATGTTCGGTAGAATTCATCAGTGAAGCCATCAGGTCCAGGGCTTTTCTTTGTCGGGAGAGTTCTGATTACTGATTTGATCTCCTTATTAGGTATAGGACTCTTTAGTTTTTTTACTTCTTCATGAATTAGTCTTGGTAGGTTGTGTTTATAGGATCCTGTCCATTTCATCTAGGTTATCCACTTTGTTGGTATACAACTGTTTCATAATACTCTCCTATAATCCTTTATATTTCTGTAGAATGGGTAGTAACATCCCCACTTTCATTTCTGATTTTAGTAATTTGAGTCTCTCTCCCTTTTTCTTAGTCCATCCAGCTAAAGGTTTGTCAATTTGGCTGATCTTTTTGAAGAACCAACTCTTGGTTTCATAGCTTTTTCTCTATTTTTTTTGTTTTTAATTTATTTATGCTCTAATCTTTATTATTTACTTCCTTCTGGTAGTTTTAGAAGTAGTTTGTTTTTCTTTTTTTAGTTCCATAAATTGTAAAATCAGGTTGTTCATTTGAGATCTTTCTAAGGTCTGTCCTGGAAAATGTCTCATGTGCACTAAAAGAATGTGTATTCTGTTATTGTTGGATAGAGTTTTCTGTATATGTCTCTTAGAACCAGTTGATTTATTGTAAGTCCTTTTGGTTGTTCGTTATTGTGAGTGGGGTATTGAAATCTCCAACTATTTCTATTATCCAACTAATGTGGGAAATGTCTATCCTTTAATTGTGTCAATTCTTGGTTCATATATTTTGTTGGTCTGTCATTAGGTGTATAAATGTTTATAATTCTTATATATCTTCTTGCTGTATTGGACCTTTTATTAATAGCTCAGTTGGTTTGGGGCATCATGCTGTAAGCCAGAAGGTGGTGGGTTCATCCCTGGTCAGGGCACATACTTGGTTGCGTGTTTGGCAACCAATCGATGTTTCTCTCACATCAGTGATTCTCTTTCCCTTTCTCTCTCTCTCTCTTTCTCTCTCTCTCTGCCCTCTCCTCCTCCCACTCTCTCCCTTCTTTTTTCTCTCTCTAGAGGCAATAAACATATCCTCGGATGAGGATTTAAAAAAAGAAGAAAAGCAGGCGGAGAGATATTAGGAGGTCAGGGTCCTTTGCACCCATTCCAGCTCCCATAAGCTGTGTGCAGCTGCTCCAGGGACACTTGGGCAGTTACCTACCAAGGGGCTGGGATGGGGGACTGGTCACTGCAATGGTGCTAAAAGCTGAAATTGATTGAAAGTAATCACACTTCCAAGTCTTGCCTCTGAAGCTGTAGGCCTTCAGGGGACTTCAGAATTCCAAAATAGTTAAATCCGACGGATCCTGCTGGTGCCACTGTTGTCTGGGCGGGGGGGGGGGGGGGGGGGGGCGGGCGCGGGAGATTCCCGGTGCTGCCCACTCTGCCTGCTTCCCAGAATTCTCCCCTCATTTAGTTTTATAATATTCACTCATCGAATATTGACTGGATGTTTACTTTTTGCCTAACCATGGTGGGCATGATGAGGGTTATAAAAATGTAGAAGATACTATCTCTGACTTGGGTAAAGGGCATAGTCTTGTTAAGGTAGCGTCTCAGTTATCTGGTGCTGCCTAACAAACCACCCAATGTAGTTAAGGACGTTATTGAGAGATGACTGTCTCTGCTCCAGGTGGTATTTGTTGGGCTCACTCCTGTGTTCACCCAGTGGCTGGGCGGGGCTGGAAGGTCCAAGGTGGCCTCATTTGCATGTCTGAGGCCTTCGTGTTGGCTGTCAGCTGGAGTGCCATCATTCTCCCTGTGTCCTCTCTTGTCACATGGTCACTTGTTCTCAGGACCTTTCTCTCCATGTGGCCTTCTGTTTAGCAGGATAGTTTGGGCTTCCTTACCTGGCGCCCGGTTTCCCAGAGAGGAGAAGCTGTCGGGCTTCTGAGCGCCTAGGCCCAGACTGGCACAGCAAGTCACTTCTGCAGATTTTATTAATCCAAACAAGTCACAGGGCCAACTCAGGGTCAGATGGACAGGGAGCAGACTGCCCCATGATGGGAGGGACAGTCATGTGCCTACAGTGGTAGGAGGACTCGTTGATAGCTGTCTTTGCAGATAACGTACTGTAGGAATTTATTCACTTGAATCAAAGCACGTGAATTAAAATGAAGTTCACATAAAGTTGAATAGAAGATGTCCAGTGCACCCCACTTCTCTATTAGAATGTACGCTCCAAGAGGGCCGGGATTTTTTATCTGTTTAGTTCATTGCTTTATCCTGAGGTCCAAGAGCAGTGCCTGGCTTGTGGTAGAGCTCAGTGCATGTCTCTTGAAGGAAGGAGTGCTGAGGTGGTGAAGCGGGTGGCAGAGAGAGTGGTATAGAAGGGGTTAATCCATGAAGGCTTCAGAGACAACTCGAATCTGGGTCCAAGGCTTGGGAAGAGTGATGAGTACGAATCAGGGTCTCAGAGGCAGCTAAACATTTATTTACTAGGCACCAATCACCGAGTGCAAGCCTATGCCAGATGCTAGAGATTCAAAGTTAAGTAAGAGACCTTCCCTCGAGGGAGGCAAGCAGTCCCACCGTCTCAGTGTGTAACACCTGCTGGAGTACAGGACAGAGATTCTTCCTGGGAGGACAGCCGGAGTCTCCAGCACGAGCACACACAGACGGGACTGAGGAAGGCAGCCGTGACGGAAGGGGAGCGGCTGAGCTGAAGCTACCACTAGGAATGGAGGGGTGTGTGTGGTGGTGGGGGGGGGCTGGAGAGTCTTGAAAATAGTAAACTACAGGATTTATTATCAGATAAATGGTAAGGATCTCCTCTTCTACGTCCTTAAATGTGTGAGTAATATGATGAAAACTCGATTTGAGTTTATTTGGTGCAAAATTTTTTATTAGAGCAATAAGGAGAGTGTCAGTGGCAGGCAGGACATTCATTACTAGGATCCATGAATTAATGGATGGTGATTATTCACCTTACTATATAATGCTTTAGAAGTTTACAAAGGTCATTGCCATATACATGTGACAGGGTGAAAAGCAAAAATATAAAATTATTCTCATGTAGTAGTACCTTTCTTGTCTCTCTCCTTCTACCCAGGGAAGTGGTACCAGCCGTAGTGTGTGGTGAATGAACCAGAGAGGAGGGTGGTGGAGAAAGTAGTGAGATGAACTTTTTATTCTAGGGGGGGAAGGTTGACAGGGAGGCTGAGGCAGGTTGGTGGGGGCGGAAGTTGGGGGAGAAATCCATGGCTGTTTCCCTGAGAGGTGGGATTTCATGGGATGGGCTGTTCTTCCGAAGAGCATTTCCAGGTCCTAGTGCCCTGAGCTGTGTTAGGTTTCCGTACAAGACTCCCGTAGGGAGTGCTAGGTTGTTTTCATTTCTTTTGGAGTTTGTTTTGTGGGACAAGGTTGACAGCGTTACTGTATCACTGTGCTGAAACTGGCATCAAGATTACCCAACATGTTGTCAACGCTAGCTTCTTGGTCACTTCCAACACCTGTATGAAGTGTTTGGGGCCAGAATTGTCATTATTGTTTCCCTTAGATTAGGGGATATTGAGACCCTTGAGAGAATAAGAGGTCAGAGTCCCCTGGCTTCTCTAGGAGGCCCCAGTGTGGAGGCCTGAGCGTGGCAGTAGATGACTTGGGAGACCTGTCGTTAGGAGGGACCCATGTGCGCACCAGATTCTTAATGGATTTAGAAAACGGAAAAGGTGTTAGGCAAAGACAGGCCCCTGCAACCCTTCCGATAGTAAGTGACAGCGATGCTTTGGACTGAGACCTGCGAATGTTCAAAGGTCCAGGTGGAAGCTAATGGCACACGTCCTATGCAAGTGCTTTCATTCGACCACAAAGGAATCCTCCAGGAATAGAGTTCTTTGAAAAGTTTTATTTACGAATTTTTCTGAGAATTCCATAGAAGTATGGACCTCTCCCCCAGATGAACGCGTGCAATTTGTGTACAGTTTGAGGGAATGTTTAGGTTACGTTTAGGTTTTGCAGCTGACCTAGAATATCAGCTCATTATTTGCTAACTTCATCAAGGGTGGTTGAATGAGTTGAAATTCTCTTCCATCATAAAATCCTCCTCATATTTTTCAGCAGTTCTTATCTATACCTAAAAAGAGCGCTAGGAAAAGCAGTCATTCCATCCATAACTAGAGACAAGATTCATGGATCCAACGTTGAAACTCGGGTGGCGGTTGGAGCAATGAGATCACTCTCCAGGGAGTGAGGCTTGAATGACTTTTGTGATCAACTTTTTCTCTCTAGTCGTCCTAGGAGTCACCTGTGAATGAGTCCTTTCAAAGGAGATGACTTGGACTCCTAAAAATATGTGCAAATCTTGGGTACAGGACTTAGAATAAAATACACCCTATAGTAGTAACCGGGGTTGTGGAACTACATTGGGTTTTATGATAAAGATGCTGTTCATATTGGGTAGTTCAAGATTTTTCTTGTTCTCTTGGCTTTTGTATATGCTACACAAGTCTCATTTTAGTTCTGAATATTGAGTTTGATGGGTAAACAGTAATTTGAGCAGTTCCCCCATCGCGGAGTAACTTCTGCCTCTGTGTAAGCAGACCGTCCGTCGGTGCTGAAGGCCTGGCCGCGGGGCAGGACGCGCTCGGGGAGCTTCTGGCGTCTTCTGGGCCTCCTTGAACGGGTCCTGCGGAAAGTTACTCACTGTTCGGAGTGTAACTTTTGTCTTTTCTGAGAACTTAGCGGTGGTCTTTTTCTTTTCATGCTTGTTTGTTTGTTTGTTTATTTTGTGGCTACTTCAGCCAGTAAGTTTTATTTTATTTATTTAGGCTTGCCTCGTATGTCGGGGAGGAAAAAATACTTGCTTTATGTATGTGGGTTCTTCATTGAGGTGAGTCAAGATCAACTGCACCAAGAAACGAAACACTTAAAGATGCTTTGGGGTTTTTTAAATGTCCTCTTTACTCATTGGTTAAACTGTGGGGTTCCTGGCTCATTAAAGCTAATTTGGGATTGCGTGAGCAGTATCATGTGATAACCGTGGAACAGCCCCTTACATCTCAGGCCCCTTCAGCTTTCAAGGAGACAGGGTGCGGTGCCAGTGGAAGAGGTGAGGATAGAAGAATCCTAGTTCCTAATCCAGGACACGTGCACCTCACTGGCCCTCTGCACCAGTTTTGGTAATGCATTCTGTAGTGTAATTTTGATACTTTGCCACTCCCTGCCTTTTTTTTTTTTTATCCTTACCTGAAGATATGCTCATTAATTTTAGAGAGGGAGAAGGGAGGGCGAGGAAGAGGGAGAGAAACCTTGATGAGAGAGAGACATCCATCAGGTGCCTCTTGCACATGCCCCGAATGGGAATTGAACCCGGAACCCAGACACGTGCCCTGACCAGGAGTCGAACCTGTGACCTTTCGGTTTGTGAAATGATGCTCCGACCAACTGAGCCACATCAGCCAGGGCTCCCTTCCTCCTTTTTGATTTGTGGGGTGTGAGGGGAAGAGTTTGTCCCTTCCTTAATGTGCAATGCCTTGATTGGTTATTTAGCATGTAGAACTTTAAAGATTTGGGGGAAATTTACCTTCTTGTTTTTTTTTTTAATCCTGTCTTCCAACTAAATGGAGAACTTTCATTATTATTGGAGAGTAAGAAATGTCTCCAAGATTGAGACGCAACTTTTATATTTTCCATTGTGGTTCTAGGAAATTTTTAATTTTGGAAGAGTATGTCGCCTTTTCTTTACTTCGTCCCCCTCGTGAAACCTTCCCTAACTAAAACAGGATGGAGGTAGTTAACGGAAGATGTTGATGAAAATGGATCTGTATTTTCATTATTTCTGGAAGATGGCACTTCCTCACTCTCTGTAAATTGCGGTGTATGATTTCAGAATCTGACCTGTGCCATCTCTTTTTCTCTATTTCGCTGTTTTTCCACTTTTTATAGTTGGTTGCTTAACTCTTAGAATTTTAATTATTTATTTATTAAATTCTCTCATGCCTAATAAAGCCATATAAACTTGAAATATTTGAGGGGGTAGAGGGCATGCCAGTCTAAAATAACTTAAAATTTTAAATACAGAGTATTTTTCAAGGAATGTTATATTTCCATTTGCATATATATACATTAAAAACTTGAACCATAACATATTACCTAGTAGGATCCTTAAGGAATTGTAATTACCTGAGCTCTTGCATGTGAATGGCTACATCTAAGTGCTTGAGGCTACTTTAAAAAGAGTTCTTAGTAATTTAACTATTAACCCTTAAAGTCTTGGCTGTTATTTCTTATTCAGTAAATCTTTTATGTTTTTCTTCATTGATAGGGTAAAGGTACGTTTAGTTTACCTATGTGAACTACTTTATTATTAATAAGTAGAGTGGAACTACTAGGAGGGTTTTTTTTTTTTTTTGAGAGAGAATCTACAGCTTTTCACTCCTTGTGTATTGGCATTAACACAACTATTATGTCTGCCACTGATGCACATCCATGCGTCTGTGTGTCTGGGGTCAGTCCCTGAGCGCACCACGTATTTGTGGGCAATTTGAGCGAATAATCTTTGGGAATAAACTAGACTAAGCTTTCTGAGGGCAGGAATCAGATACCTTGGAATCCTTCTTGTCCCCCAAGAAAAGATATTTGCCAGTCTTTGCTCAAGCAAGTACCCACCTTAGTGGGGGCCGCCTTGCCTGAGCTGAGGAACAGGCTCCGATTCCTTTCTCTGTGGAATGCTGGTAAGTGGGAGGGGAGTATGTGCCAGGGCGCGGCAAGGCACTCTCTCCCTCTGCCTGGGCGCAGGCCTGTGATTCCTCGCCTGTTCCTGCCACGTTGTTACCTCAGTAGTTAAAAGCAAGGGCTTTGGCGTCGGCCCTGGGTTTGAACCTCAGCACCATCATTTTTCAGCTGTGGCATCTGTCTTCAGCAAATCAAGTTAATCTCTCCAAGCTTCACTCTCCTGATCTAGAAAATGGGGGTCACCATTACAGCCTCACCAGGTATATGTGCTCCAGGAGGGATTTTTGATACTGGCCAATGGATGATTCCTACCTGTGTGTCAAAAGGTAGTTCATCATCTGCCTTGCACAATCTGTGCAAGTTAAAAAGCTTTCTGGAAAAAGCTCTTTTTAACTAAAAGTATGTCCTGTGTATCTGTAGCTTGTAGGTTCTTCTAGGCCGTGGTCCTCATCTCCCTGGTTTTTGTAACTGGCATATACGACTTGATATTCAGGAAATGGTGACTGAATGAGTGGACGATACATAGCCCCTCTTGGAGCCTACCGTAGTATTTGGAGTTCTGTTAGCTATGTTTACTATTTGCATGCATTGAGAAACTCAGTGCAGTATAAAGTTTGCTATGAGGATGGTATGTCGTACACATTTTCAGTGGCCAGAATGTATTATTGATCTGGTTTGGCTGGATATTTGTTAATGTTTTGTTGAAGAATTTTGCATATGGTTTATAAAGGACATTGGTCTGTAGTTTTCTTACAGTGTTTTTGTCTGGCTTTGGCATCAGTTTAATGCTGGTCTCATAGTATGAGTTGGGAATGCACCTTTCTCTTCTCTTTTCTGTAGTGATTGTATATAATTGGTGTTATTTAAAAAAATGTTCAGTATAACAGAATTCACCAGTGAAATCATCAGAGCCTGGAGGTGTTTTTCCCCAGAAGGTGTTTGTTTATCATTAAATTTTGTTAATGTTCAGGTTATCTGTTCATCTTGGATGAGTTTTGGTAGTGTGGAGTTTTGAGGAATTGGTCCGTTTCACCTGTGTAGAATTGTTTGGCGTGTTCTCTTACCCTGTTCATGTCTTCACTAACATTTAAGGTCCCTAGTGAAATCCCATTTCATTCCTGATATTATAATTTGTGTTAAGGGTTTTTTTGTTGTTGTTAGCCTTGCCAGAGATTTATCAGTTTTATTTCAAAGAACCAAAATTTGGTTTTATTGATTTTTTTTATCCTGTTTTCTGTTTTCAGTAGTTAGAGCAGTGGAGCCCACACCTGTGTTTTCATCTCCCCTTTGGTCCCAAATTCTGACATCCTCCTTTTTATTGTGAAAAGTAAAGGGACTTTCATAGTGTCAAAGCTGGTGAGATTTCACTCTGCAGCGTAATGGCAGTTAGGAAGGACCACTTTGATTTGAATATAAGTTGAATCTAAAAGTGAAAATCATTTACCTCATTATGACGGAATCAATATTTACTTCACACTGTAGTATTGTACCTTGGTTACATTTTTGTTCTTGCATAGCATTTTTTTCTAATTGCTTTTGCTTTTACTTTGAGATGCTTGCCTTTACTGCATCCTCACTTACCTTCAGAGTCTGTGTTCCATACTGTGCTCTCCTGAGTCCCACTCTCCTTCCACTCCCTGGAGCCTCTTGCTGCTCCAGGCTGGACTGATAACTCTCGGGCCTTTTTCGCAGCTATCATCCTGCACGTTCCCATTGTTGCTTTCCTAGGTTAGATTGTTTTGTGAATGCCACACCCTCTCCTTTCTTGATGTCCTGATCTTCATAGAACATAGCCTTTAGAACCATCCGATGGAAGAATGTGAAGAAAATATACTCTCTGAGTCCTTTTATTCAGCCTGTACATGGGATGGCTAGTTGAGTTAGACATGGAATTCTAAGTTGAAAAGAATCTTCCCTCAGCATTTTTTTTTTTTTAGGATTTTATTTATTTGTTTTTAGAGAGAGGTGAAGGAAAGGAGAAAAAAAGGGAGAGAAACATCCATGTGTGGTTGCCTCTCATGCACCCCCTACCGGGGACCTGGCCCCAGGCATGTGCCCTGACTGGGAACGAACCAAGTGACCCTTTGGGTCGCAGGCCGGCACTCAATCCACTGAGCCACACCATCCAGGGCTTCCCTCAGAATGTTTTATGGATTGCTTAATTGTCTACCAGTGTCCCATCTTAATGAAGAGGAGGCCAGTCTTACTCTAATTTTTGATCTATTGTAGGAGACTGGTTTTATATTCAATGTTTTGAAAGATCCGCAATGATGTGTCTCTACATAGATCTTTCCAAAGTTGTCATATTGACAATTGGTAGGCCATTTTAATTTGAAGACACACGTTCTTTCTGAATAGTACTTTGATAGTTCACTCCTTTCCCTTTCTCTTACTGGACCTCACAGTTAACTACGGAGACTCTGTTATGGTTGTTGGTTGCTGTGTTGCAAACTACCCCAAAAGTTAGTGGTTTAAAAACATTCCTTTTATCACACCCACAGATCCTGTGGATTTCAAACAGGGTACAGCAGGGACGGCTTGTTTTGTGCTCTGAAGTCTAGGGCCTCAGCCGAGAAGACTTGAAAGCCTGGTGGTGACTCAAGGAGCTAGGGGCTGGAATCGCCTGGAGACCTCTCCACACAGGTGTCTGGTGACTGAGCTGAGGGGACCCGAAGGCTGGGCTCAGCTGCGCCTGTGCCTGGAGCCACCTACCCAAGGCCTAACTTGAATCCTGCCAGCATAGTGGCTGTGTTCTGAGGTGGGGAGTCTGGACGGGGGGCCTTGGGAGATGGGGTGTCCAGAGATTCTCCAGGCATCCCAAGAGGGCAAGAGGAAACTGCTAGAGTTCTTCTGACCTAGTCTCAGCAATTGCATCCTTTCTGCTCCATCCTTTTCGTGACTAGCGCGTCAGTAGAGACAGCCCAGGCGCAAGGGGAAGGGAGGTAGACCCCATATCACTTCATTACAGAAAGGGAGAAACAAGCTGGATTTCTAGTCTCCGTGGAAAATAACACTTTTCTTGGCATTGAAACATTTAAATTTTGATTGATACCCCCATCTGAGTCCTTGCTCCTGGGGTGTTTTCTAGTTCGGCAACCCACTGCTAAAAACAAGTGGTGAAGTCTAAACAGAAGGATCGAATGACCCATTGAGGACAAGCAGTAAATGGGGTCGGGGGCCACAGGGGACAGAGGCTGAGCGTTTGGTGAGAGGTGGTGGGGACGTCACTGGGCGCCGCAGTGCCGCCCCCTTCGCAGGTCGGCCGTGTGCGGACCAGCCCCCCCCCCCGGCCTGCAGCCCCGGGCCTTCATCTGCCGGTCGGTGCCCCGGGTTCCTCCGCACCTGTCGCCACCAGGCAAATCCAGGCTCCTTAATGCTGGTGGAAGACATATGTATGCTCTTGAAGCTGAATGTTCAAGAACAAAATGAACGAAAGTCAGTTTTGTCACCTGAGTGAAAAACCTCACTGAACATTTGGGAATGTAGGTTATTAGGTAAATAGTTAAATAAGATGAATGGCTATATTCATGACAGTGAACGTACTTCGTTTATCCGACCATATACAGTACGTTTGTTGGCATATTCTGTATCCTCAGACAGAGGATAAAATGGAGATTTCGTGTTCAGATTTGAAGTACCATTCGGGCAGATGTGACGTGGGCGCTCTGAAACCCGAGCAGCACAGGGGCGTGAGCATCTCGCGTGGACGTGACCGCAGCGTGCTTCCGGCCATCCTCGGTTTCATTCTCACCTTGCCCCACACGGTCATAGCTGTAGCTGAAGGGGTAACGAGGACAAGGTTTCCTAACATTTCAGCTTTTGCTTGTTCTCATAGTTAATATTAAAAATAATGTTTTATGTTATTGCAATTAATGTTTAAGTTACTAGGATAACCCAAAAAAGTTTGACTCTGTATATTGCTGAGTCAATACTGTATCTTTAAAGAATTTTTTTTAGTTTATTGATTTTAAAAAGAGAGAGGGAAAGCAGAGGGAGAGAGAGAGAGAGAAAGAAAGAGAGAGAGGAACATTGATTTGTTGTTCCATCCATTAATGCATCCGCTGGATTCACTGGTTGCATCTTGTATGTGCCTTGACTGGGTATCGAACCTGCAACCTTGGTGTATCAGGGCAATGCTCTACCCAATAGAGCTACCTGTCCAGGGCCTCAATACTGTTTCTTAAATATTATATTTTAGCAACTTTAATGAACAAATTATTATGAAAAATCTTATCATAACTTACATTATTCTTGTGGGAATTTTTTCTTGAATGATTTAGAAACATTTTTTAGGAATATGACTTGCTTATAACCTAGATATGGAGTGTATGTGAAAGTTTGTTTCAAATTTTGATGAGTAAATTAAATATAATGGGGAAACACATGTGAAGCCTAGCTTTTTAGGTTTAAATTTATATTAATATTGAGTATTAAAACCATTAATATGGTTATAATTGAATGAATAATATGTAGTCCTTAAAAAAAAAAAAAAAAAAGGAAATCCCTGACTGGTGTGGCTCAGTGGATTGGGCATTGTTCCACAAACCAAAAGGTTGACAGTTTGACTCCCAGTCAGGGTACAGGCCTGGGTTGCGGGCCAGGTCCCCAGTTCGGGGCATGAGGGAGGCAAGCAATTAATGTTTCTCTTACACATCACTCATTGATGTTTCTCTCCCTCTCTCTCTCTTCCCTCCTCTCTAAAATAAGTAAAACCTTAATAAAGGGGGATAAAGTAGGCACCAAGATTTGAAAGGAAGGAGTAAAATTATCTCCATTTGCAGATAACATGATCTTGCATATAGAAAACCCTAAGTAATCCACTAAATCGAAATGTAAATTTCACATGTTAAAGGCCAACTATATTTGAATTAAGTCTGTTAAATATTTGTGCGATATAATTTATATGAGAAGGCAGTTCAGGAGAAAGACTCAAATAATTTAGATTAAAGGTACTATTGTGTGGTCGTATATGAAGTTTCTCTGCAATTAGAAACAAAATTACATCAATGAAATGTATTTCATCAAGAGATAAAGAAAGCTACAATATTAAGCATGAATGATACACTGACTCTTATTTTCTTGGCAGTCCTATTAGATTTCTAACATGCTTTTATAGATCATTTCCTCCTCCTTTAAAAATGACTTGGAGTGTATCATAATGTTTAGCAACTAAAAGAAGATGCTAAAAGCAAATGATATTAACTCTAGACTTCATGACGGTTTAGAACAAGTACCTCCTTGAGAATAAAGAAATCATTTTTAAAATGGCTTGCACTGTAACCCTGGCTGGTGTGGCTCAGTAGATTGAGTGCTGACCTGTGAACCAAAGGGTTGCTGGTCCGATTCCCAGTCAGGGCACATGCCTGGGTTGCCAGTGAGGTTTCCAGTAGGGGGCGTGTGAGAGGCCACCACACATTGATGTTTCTCTCCCTCCCTCCTTCCCTCCCTCTCTAAAAATAAATAAAATCTAAAAAGAAGTAAAATAAAATTCTGTTTTAAAAAATAAAATAAAATGGCTTGCACTAGATACGACACATACCATATTTATTATAGCCTTATGTCAGCATTCAGGGTTTTTTTTTTCCCTGAGAAGATATCTCTGATTAAGTTAGGAAGAGTTTGTAAAATCTATTTTGATGCCACATTAAATTGTAATCACCTAGGTGGCTCTTATAAAAACATTTTCATGGGTACTTATATCCTGCTTTGTAAAAGCAGAAACTGTCCCTCATTTCTACTGAAGCCGCACATTCGGCTTTCTTACCGTGGTGCAGAGGTGGTTTCAAGCAGTGGGGTGGTGCTCAATGAATGCATACTTCTTACATTTGCAGAGTAGTTTTATCTGCATCCAGAGCAAGGAAGCCCCTTAGGGCTTTATTCAGTGCTGTAGCACAGGAAATTAGAATGGCCTGGCTAACCACATCAATATGCATAATTGACAAGCTACTCAATACTTTCAAAGATAAGTACTTTCCACTCTTTTCTTTGGCTATCAAATGTAACTTCATGTAAATATTAACTATAATGTATTATGTTCAGGCTACTCTTTTGTTACAGAAAATAACCTGTATATTCTGTTATACGGAAAATAACATGTGGCCCTCATGTATCTATGCTAACTAAAGTGAACCAATTCCAGGAAATTGAAAGATACTGCCTTGCTTCTAGGCAGGATGGCCTTTAACATCAATATGGTTATAATGCAATGAATAATATATAGCCCTTTAAAAAAGGGATAAGGTGGTTACTCAGATTGGAAAGGAAGAAGTAAAACTATCTCTGTTTGCAGCTGACATAATCTTGTTTGTAGAAAATCCTAAGTAATCCACTATAAAACTTAAGAATTAATAAATGAGTTTATCAGATGGCAGGGCCGGCACAAAGGAGTCACCTGTGTTTTACACATTTGCACTGAGCAATCTGACAATCAAATTAAGAAAACAGTTTCACTTATAATAGAACCAAAATACTCAGGACTAAATTTAACAAAAGAAGTAAAACTTGTACTCTGCAAATGAAAAATTGTTGAATGTCCAAAATAGGCAAATCTTTAGAGATGGAAAGTTGATGAGTGCTTGCCTCACAGCGGGGGTGAGGGGTGGGGAGACATCCGAGCGACTGCTTATCGGTGTGAGTTTCTTTCTGGGGTGATGAGGTTTTAGTGTTCAATAGTGGTGATGGTCGTGCAGCAATGTGAATATGCTAAAAACTGCTGAAGTCTATAACTTCAATGGGTGAAATATATGGTATGTGAATTATATCTCATAGCTGTTTTTTAAAAGGAGGGGATAAGGTAAAGATAAACATACTGAAGTGAAAAGAAGATTTCTGGGTAATTTTCTGCCCTCAAACACTACAGAGCTCAGCTTGAAGCATTGAAATTTTGTTTGCATTTTCTCTACCTAAGCTAGCTGGGATCAATTTCTCTTTTAAATTTTTTTGAAAACTTGAAAATATGGTAACTTAAATAATAAATTTTGTTTGATTCCCAGTCAGGGCACATGCCTGGGTTGCCAGCCAGGTCTCCACGTGAGAGGCAACCACACATTGATGTTTCTCTCCCTCTCTTCCTCCCTCCCTTCCCTTCTCTCTAAAAATAAATGAATAAAATCTTTAAAAAAAAGAATAAATTTTGTTTTAGTTTGCTTTGTACGTGAAGAAGCCATACATTAGCTTTTAGAATTAAAATGTTTTTGGTTAGTTTTGGGAAGAATTTGCTTAGTTTTTGGATGGTTTTCTGTGTCATTCAGAAATTTCTCTGAAACCCCTGGGAGGTTACCAGTAGGAATAACCTCCCAGTTTTCCTCCACAAAAACTTGTAAGATAATTTTTAAAACTCATTTTATTGATTATGCTATTATAGTTGTCCTGTTTCCCCCTTTTATTCCCCTCTGTCCAGCACACCCCCTCCCACCTGCATTCCCCCACCTTAGTTCATGTCCATGGGTCGTATATATTAGTTCTTTGGCTTCTCCATTTCCTATATTATTCTTAACATCCCCTGTCTATTTTGTACCTGCCATTTATGTTTCTTATTCCCTGTACCTTTTCCCCCATCCTCCCCCACCCCCTCCCAGCTGATAACTCTCCTTGTAATCTCCATTTCTGTGATTCTGTTCCTGTTCTAGCTGTTAGCTTAGTTTGTTTTTTTTTCCTTAGGTTCAGTTGTTGATAGTTGTGAGTTTGTTGTCATTTTATTGTTCATAGATTTTTATCTTATTTTTCTTAGATAGCTCCCTTTAACATTTCATATAATAAGGGCTTGGTGATGAGGAACGCCTTTAACTTGACCTTATCTGGGAAGCACTTTATCTGCCCTTCCATTCTAAATGATAGTTTTGCTGGAGAGAGTAATCTTGGATGTAGGTCCTTGCCTTTCATGACTTTGAATACTTTTTTCCAGATGCTTCTTGCCTGCAAGGTTTCTTTTGAGAAATCAGCTGATAGTCTTATGGGAACTCCTTTGTAGGTAACTGTCTCCTTTTCTCTTGCTGCTTTTAAGATTCTCTCCTTATCTTTCATCTTGGGTAATGTAATTGTGATGTGCCCTAGTGTGTTCCTCCTTGGGTCCAACTTCTTTGGGACCCTCTGAGCTTCCTGGACTTCCTGGAAGTCTATTTCCTTTGCCAGATTGGGGAAGTTCTCCTTCATTATTCAAATAAATTTTCAGTTTCTTGGTCTTCCTCTTCTCCTTCTAGCACCCCTATGATTTGGGTGTTGGAACATTTAAAACTTTCTGGGGCTTCCTAAGCCTCTCCTCATTTTTTTTGAATTCTTGTTTCTCCATTCTGTTCTGGTTGAATGTTTCTTTCTTCCTTCTGTTCCAAACCGTTGATTGAGTACCAGTTTCTTTCCCTTCACTGTTGGTTCTCTATGCATTTTCCTTTATTTCACTCAGCATAGCCTTCATTTTTTCATCTAATCTGCAACCATATTCAACCATTTCCATGAGCATCTTGATTACCAGTGTTTTGATATGCGCATCTGACAGGTTGGCTATCTCTTCGTCACTTAGTTGTGTTTTTTCTGGAGCTTTGATCTGTTCTTTCATTTGGGCCATATTTTTTTGTCTCGACATGCCCGTTATGTAGTGAGAGGTGGAGCCTTAGGTGTTTACCAGGGCAGGGCAACCCACATTGTGGTACTGTCTGTGGGGGAGGGGTCAGAGAGGGAACAGTGCCACTTGCTCTACTCTCTTCCAGTTTTCAGTTACTTCCCCTGCTTCCCACAAGCAAAGTGGGTCCTTTTGGTGCTGATTCCCAGGTGGGTGGGTTTGTATACATTCTAGGACCCTGTGGCTCTCTCCAACAAATTCTCCCGTGAGGCTGGGAGTCTCTCCTGGAACCTCAACCCCCACAGGTGTTTTCAGTGGGTGGTTTGAGGCTTTATTTCCCCTTGCTGGGACCCTGGGTTGCGTGGTCTGTCTTGCTCCCCAGTTGTTCCTCCCGGTTTATCTGCCTGCAAATGTGGGACCGCCTCTTCTGCTATCTGCCACCTTGGTTCATATCCTCTCTACCTGTTTGACCCTCTCAGCCCCACCTACCAGTCCGGATGAATGTTTCTTCTTTTAACTCCTTGGTTGTCAGACTTACATGCAGTTCAATTTTCTGTCAGTTCTGTTTTTTTGTTTTTAAATTTGTTGTTATCCTTATTTTGGTTGTAAGAGGAGGCAAAGTGATCCACATATGCCTCCATCTTGGTCAGAAGATAATTTTTAACATTACTGTTCTTAGTGGTGTAAAATAAGACTGAGAAACTCAGAAGAGTAAACGAAAGAAAATAAGCATTATAAATCTAATCTCTCACAGATAAGTATTTTTAGGATTTTGGTATATTTCCTTTTAAAAATAGCAGATTTATTGAGATATAATTTATACTATACAGGTAAGCCATTTAACCTCTTGTTTCTTTCTAATGAACTACAATATAACGTATGCACAGAAAATGACACAGTATGTAAGTATGCAGCTTGATGGGTTTTCCCATCCATGTAAAACTATGCATGCTAAGAAACAGCAACTCAGAGGGACTTACGTGCCTGTGTCCCTTATAGGTTACAGTTTCTTTGTTTCTGTACTTTATGTGAATGAAAACAAACAAGATATATTCTGGTGTCCTGCTGCTTTCACGCCACGTTATATTTGTGAGTTGCAATTGCAGAGTGTTCCTTCTCGTTGATGAGCTGTACCTCATTATGTAATTACACCACAACTTGCTCTGTGCAGCGTTTGGGTAGCTTTCTGGTTTTGGCTGTTATTAATAATGTTACTGTTGATATTCTTGAGCGTGTTCTTTGTTGGAGCGGTATGCACTTCTGATGCACGTACACAATGGGTGAAATTGCTGGCTCGTGGGGCAGTGCTTCTCACACTGGAATGTGCACATCGGTGGATGGAGGGCTTGTTCAAGTGCAGATTCTACTTCACTAGTTCTGGGGTGGGCCTGAGAGTCTGATGCCTTTCTGACAGACTCAGGGGCATGTCATTTATACTGGCTGTGGACCACACTGTGGGCAGCAAGGTCATAGGGTATAGACTTCTGTTCAGTTTTACGTAATGCCTGACAGTTTTGGAAGTAATTGTGTTGTTTCACATTCCTGTCAGCGTGTATGAGATTCCTTCATTACGTATATAATTCTGTTTTATGGACTTTTATTCTGTTGCGTTGAAGAGTTTTTCTATCTGTGCCGGTACTACGTTCTTAATTACTTTAGTTTTATGTGAGACTTGGTATCTGCTCACATAAGCCCTCAGACTTTGTATTTCTTCTGAGATTATCTCGGCTGTTCTTGGACCTTCATATTTTCATCTACGTTTTATAATTAGCGTCAGTTTCCACATGCAAATATGGAATTATCTGCTGAAATTTTGATGAAGGTTGCATTACCTCTATAGATCACTTTGAGGAAGAATTGATGTCTTTACAATAAGTCTTTGAACATGGTGTATCACCCTCCATAATAAACTACAGGTGGACTTTAATTTTTTCAATCATACTTGTAGTTTTCTGTATAGAGATTTTATTTTGCTAGTTTATTCTTAAGTACGTATGTCATTTGTTAATGGCTTTATTTTTAGATTTTCTATTTAATAATTTTTGGTGCCTGATATATAGAAATACAGTTGATTTTGTGTATTGTCAGGCACTTTGGTAAGTTCATTTAGTGATTTTCTCTGTAGCTAGAGTCTGGTGGGTTTTCTTCCGTGTGTATGAACACGATCAGGTCTTGTGCAAATAATCACAGTTTTCTGTCTTTCCTTTTCAAACCTAACTCTTGAAATACTCTTATTTCATTTACTCGCATAAACACACTGCTTAGAACCTTCATTATAATGTTGAATAAAGGTGGTGGTGGGTATCCTTGTCTTCTTCCCATTTCGGGGGACAGCTTTCACCGTTTCATCTTCCAGTGCGATGTTTGCTTTAGATTTTGTGTAGATACTCTCCGTCCAGTTAATAAAGATTCCTTCCGACTCTCAATTTTCTAAGAGGTTTCTTCTCTCTTCCAAATCGTGGCCAGGCTGGATTTTGTTAAGTGCTCTCTCTCCTTTTATTGACATTGATCGAATATGACTTTGCTCCTTTATTTGGTGAACATGATGAATTACATTAATTGATTTTTGAGTATTAAACCAACCCTCTCTTGGAATTTGAGATGTATTATCTCTTTTACATATTTCACTGGATTGGTTAGCTGATATTTAAAAAATTATTACATCTGTATTATGATATTCCTTGATACGTCTTTCTCAGCTTTTGTGCCGGCCTCATAAAATGAATTGGGAAGTATTCCACTTTTTCTCATTCAGAAAAGTTTATGTGAGATAGTTATTGCTTCTTTTCTAAATTGTTTGGATGGGTTCACTGGCGAAGCCATCTGGGCCGAGAGTTGTCTCTGAGGGAAGGTTTTTAGTTATGGATTTAATGTATTTCATAGAGGACTGTACTCTTCATCAGTTTTGGTGTTTTACTAGGAGTTTATCTGTTTCACTTAAATTTTGAAGTGTATTTTTGAAAACATTTTGAAATGTATACATGATAATTGTTCAAAACATGTTCTTCAAGTATCTTTTTAACATCTGCAAGATCTGTGGTTATGGCCCTGCTTCCTTCCTAATACTGATAATTTGTTTTTTCTCTTTTTTTCCCTTGATTTGTCTTGCCAAGTGCTTATCAATTACATTGTCTTGACAAAAACTCAGCTTTGGTTTTATTGAATGTTTTCTATTTCATTTTTTAAAAAAGGTTTATTTATTCTCATGATGCAGGGGAGAAAGGAGTAGGGGAGGGGAGAGAGAAAGAAAGAGAAACATTGAATAGTAGCCTCCTGTATGTGCCCTGATTGGGGATTGAACCTGCAACCTAGGCATGTGCCCTGATCGGTGATCCTTCGGTGTACAGGATGATGCTCCAACCAACTGAACCACACTGGCCAGGGCTATTTTGTTATTTTTTTTGCTTTAATCTATTTCCTTCTAGTTTGTTTGAGTTTGATTGCTGTTTTGTTTTTTTTTTTTTAATCTCATTTCCTGAGATGGATACTTGAATTATTGACTTTCAGCCTCTTTTAGGGCTGTACATTTCCTTGTAAAGCACAGCTTTAGCCGCATTCTACATGTTTTTATGTCTTGTTTTAAATGTTATCTTAAAATACTTCCTGATTTTCTTATGATTTCTTCTTTTACTTGTAGTTAATTCAGGACTGTATTTGGGATTTTCTAGTTATCTGTGATCCAAGAAAATATGATTTTAATCCTTTGAAATTTATTGAAACTTGTTGTAGGGCTTCTTTATTTAAATAGTAACAACAGACTGCATATACCGTGGTGGTCCCATAAGATTATAATGGAGCCGAAAAATTCCTGTCACCTGGTGACATGGTAGATGTCGTGAGATCATAGTGCAACACATTACTCAAGTGTTACGGTAATAGTGGTGTAAACAGACCTACTGTGCTGCCATTCATATAAAAGTTAAGCACATACAATTATGTACTGTACCTAATACTTGATAATAAGACCTGTGTTACTGGTTTATGTATTTACTAGGCTGTACTTTTTATCGTTAGAGTGGACTCTGCTTATAAAAAGTTTGCTATCACACAGTATGGCATGTCAAGCTGGTAGCAGTCTCATACATCTTGTGTCTCTTGATTGCATGATTTTCTCTGCTTGATTTAATCTCATGTGTTGTTGTACAGTAACATGCTGTACAGCCTTGTAGCCTAGGAGCAGTAGGCAGTGCCATGTAGCCTGGGTGTGCGGTGTGGGAGACTGTACCTCCAGCTTGGTGTAAGTGCACTCTGCCGCGTTTGCACAATGACAAACTTGCCTACCGATCTCTCTCTCAGAATATATCCCTGTTGTTAAGTGGTTCATGACTGTCCTTGATTTTGATTCTTGAGGTCGTAAGCTCCGATAACTCCGTGAATCTTCAGTGGTAGGGATATGTGAGTGGTGGAGACTTTCTCATGGCTGGGTGTGCGTAACTTGTCCTCTTTATTTTTCCCCCTCACTCCTCCATCAGGGATTGCTCTGCCAGCCATGTTCGTAAAGCTGGATATAATTAAATGTCTCTTTAGTAAAATAATAATGAAATTATTGCTCTATTTCTCTGAGATTGCTCCTACAATCCCACTGAGTAGAGTTTTATGTGTTCCAGATCTTTTCAGTTACATATTTATAATTTCTTGTGCTGGGTAAATGCTGGGTGGCTTTTAAACCATATTTATCTTAACTTCAAATTATTGGAAGTCCTCAACGTCACCCAGGATTAGCTTTATAATTTGCGAGGCCCAGGCTAGAATGAAAATCAGGGGTACCTTGCTAAAAAATTATTACGAATTTCAACACAACAATAAAAGAGCATTAAACTAAGCATGGGGCCCTTCTGGGCGGGGGGCCTGTGTAACTAACTGTCTCACACCCAGGAAGCCAGCTCTCCTGTCACCACTGTGTACAGATTAACCTTTATTCGGAAACAGTAAATCAGAAATTAAAACAGAAGTAAATTCTTAATGGAATTTTTCAAATGCTCACATAGTACTTCCATATTGTGGACTCTGAAATGCCTCTTTCCAAGCATGTGAAAAATCAGATTTTTCAAATTTCCACAAATAATTACAGTGCAGTTTGTAATATTAGCTAAATGCCTGCCCATTGAAACAACCTGATGTACTCAACCTTGGGAACATTTTGCAAGTTCTTAAAAATATGACCACTTATAAAAATATTTCTTAAGAGAAATTTCATGTTGGTGTATGACACTTGAGTAGACTTTTAAAAATTGGGATTGAACCAGAGAAGTATTGCTCAGTAATTAGATTTTAGAGACAATATTTAGAGAAAAAATAGCCTGAGGGGAAAATCTATGTGTTCTAAGCTCGAAAGTGTGTGTGTTTCGTTAGAGTGTGTGTATATGTGTTCTAACTAGTTGATTAATCAGTTTTGAAATTTAGGGAAGTATGTGATTCATTTAGAAGCTTTCTACAGAGACTGATTTTAGGCATTAATAATCATGTTGTACAGTACCTTAAATTAGAAATATAATTGTGATTTACATTTTTTTTAAAAGTGGAGTTTGGTAGCTTTTCTAAATAAACTGTCAAAAGCACCACTTTATGAATATGTAAATATACCCAAACATTTTAATTTCTGTATCTTTTTGTTTTCAGAATGTAAAATAATAGAAAAACTATTCAAATGCATACATATGTAAATGAATAATACATTTTGCTATGTGACAATGAGAACCAGACTTTTCAATGAAACTCAATTTTGAGAAAAAAATGGTCTAAAAACATGAAAGTTCAGGGATGACTATCTTTCTAACCAATTTTTAAAGCTAGCCTTTAAAAGTAATCTACATATTCTCATACTGGTAAGTCTTCTTTGCAAGGTAGTTTGACTTCCACACGGTGCCTTTCACCCAAAAAGTTCCACTTCTAAGAATTTATCTTGAAAAAAGTGGATAAGTTTACATGGTATACCACCAGGTCTGTCTGGAAAAAGTTCAGCCATTGTTAGTATGAGAACAGTATGTGTGACATCAATGTAACCTGGCAGCCAAGGAGAGTGGCCTGGAATGCACATGTGTGAACAATGACAACCTCACTGAACTAGTCAGTGGGGCCGTAGACACCGTTTGAGGGAGCATGTGTACTGCATGACTGTCACATCCAGAATGACTGAGTGAGTAAAGCAATGAATGAATCTGCATCAAATTTTGCGTTAAGCTGGAACATTCCTCTGTGGAAACTATGCAGATAATTCAGGAGGCCGCAGCTGTGGGCAGCAGGTGATGGGCAGCTTCATCACGTCAGCACGCCCGCTCCTGTGTCATGTCTCCTGCAGAGTTTTCCGGTGAAACAGCCAATCGCACAGGTGACTCAGCCCCTCTACAACCCAGATTTGGTGCCCTGTGACTTTTGGCTTTGCCCAAAACTTATATCACCCTTGAAACGGAAGAGATTTCAGACTGTTGATGAGATTCAGGAAAATATGATGGGGCAGCTGATGGCGATTGGGAGAACTGTGTGTGGTCCCAAGGTGCCTACTGTGAAGGGGATTGAGGTGTCACTGTCCTGTGTACAATGTTTCTCATATCTTGTATCTTCAGTAAATGTCGCTATTTTCCTATCACGTGGCTGGATACCTTCCGGACAGAACTCATTGATAAGAATATTGATTTTAAGAGTGCAGAACTGGGAACAATGTGTATCCATTCAATAGAGGTAAATTATGGTGTATCCATACAATAAACCACTAGACATGGTGTTAACCCTATTGTGCAAGAGCAGAGTTGGATTATAGAAGATGCGGGGAAAGGAGGGGAAGAAAGCTTAATAGAAAAGGAGTGCCGGTGTAGTTATCTTAAAAGTGGTGAGTCAAAGGAGACTGTCTACAAGTGATAGAAGAGAAAATAAAGGCATGATTATACTACCTAGAGTCATGACGCTAACCAATAAAGAATGTGCATCTGCTGATAAAACCTGAGTTTGGAGAAGGGAGAACTGGAGATGGGAAGTGCTGGACATGATCAGCAGTGAACCGAAGCCCACAGACAGTGTCTGGAAGGGATAAATCAAGAAGCAGCGAATACAGCCGCCCACCACGTGGGGCGTGCACACCGTTTACGGGCACTGGTCGGAGGCGTCTGCACACCGTACCAGTCCGCATGCGTGGTTGTCACGAGCAAATGGAGTAGATTTAAGGCATTTTCAAATTTCAGGGAGACATAAAATTGCAGGATCTCATTGAATATCACTAAAAAGGTTATCTTATTAAAATCTTAACAAAATCTCAAAATGGTAGAAATCTTAGAAGCAAATAATTACAAAAGAATACTGGTAAACAAGTTGAAATATTTTGGAAGAGATAAAGTAGATGTATGTTTAATTATGTACATGTTACTTTGATTTAAAAGAAAAAGGACTCATGGACATGGACAGCAGTGCAGTGATTTTGAGGGGTACGGGTGGGAGGTTGGGGGAGGCGGGAGAGGGTATGGGGTGATAAATGGTAAGGGAAAATACAATAAAAATAAACTTAAAAATTTAAAACATACTTCAATATTGTATTTAATAATACAGGGAAGTGTTAATATAGTTTCAAGTATAAAGTATACATTGTTAAATAGTACATATAATATGGCTCCCTTTTTGTTTTTTAACATATACATGAAATAAAAAAAGCTTTGGAAAGATAAATATGAAATGTTAATATCTCTTGATAGTGGGATTAAACATGATCTCCATTTTCTTATGTTTTCTGTCCTCTTTTTTATTTTATTTTATTTTTGTTTTAAGAGTTTGTTTATTTAGTTTTAGAGAGAGGGGAAGGGAAGGACAGAGAGGGAGAGAAACATCAATGTGTGGTTGCCTCTCACACGCCCCCTACTGGGCACCTGGCCCACAACCCAGGCATGTGCCCTGACTGGGAATCGAACCTCGCCCCTTTGGTTCACAGGCCCACGCTCAATCCACTGAGCTATACCAGCTAGAGCACCGTCCTCTTTTTTTAAAGCAATGAACTTATTACTACTTTTTGGTAATTAGGGAAAACTTTATTTTGGAAAAAAAAGTAATAATAGTGACATAGCTTGATGCAGAGACTGTGTCGTTTTGCATCTAGCATCCAGCACAATGCTTGGCACGTGGGAGACACCTAGTTAATATTTATTTGTGCATACTTATGAAAAGTGTATGTCAATAAGTATCTCATCTTTGCTTAATAAAAACATTCCATGACCATTGGCAAAGTAAAATAAGCTATTTTAAAGCAAAGGATATATTAACAAAAACATTGTGAGAGTAAAATGAAAAGCCTACAAAGTGTGATGTTTAGATAAAAATAAGTTTTAAAAGAACATTAGAAAAGCGATGGTTAGTGTTTTAATGTTTTTCTTTTTTAAATTTTTTAAAGATTTTATTTCGTTTTAGAGAGAGGGGAAAGGAAGAAGAGAGGGAGAGAAACATCAGTGTGCTGCTGCCTCTCGTGTACCCCCTATTGGGGACCTGGCCTACAACCTGGGCATGTGCCCTGACCAGGAATCGAACCAGCAACCCTTTGGTTCGCAGGCCAGCACTCAATCCACTGAGCTACATCAGCCGGGGCTGCTGTTTTTTTCTTTTTCATAGGCAATACACTTGCAGCATATAAAATTATTAAAGTACAAAAATGTATTATAGTGAAAATTTCCCCACTATTAGCAGTACTCTTTCCCTGAAAACAATCAAGTTTTTTTTTTGTTTTGTTTTTTGCAACCAATGATACTAATCCTTGCGTATCTGTCCAGAAATACTACACAAATAAATGTGTATTTATTTTTCCCTTTTTACATATGATAAGCATGTTATACAGGTTGTGTGCATATTTTTGTGTTTTGTCTTTCTTAGTATATCTTAGAGGTAGTTTCATATTGGTACATAAAAGAACATTGTCATTCTTTTTTTTTAAAGATTTTATTTATTTTTAGAGAGGGGAAGGGAGGGGAAAGGAGAGGGAGAAAAACATCAATGTGTGATTGCCTCTCACTGGTCCCCCACTGGGCACCTAGCCCGCAACCCAGATGTGACTGGGAATTGAACCAGTGACCCTTTGGTTCACAGGCTGGCACTCAATCCACTGAGGACTCACTCTTTTTTTTATGGCTGCATATTTTATTGTATTTATTGTATGGGTGTATCATAATTGATTTAACCAGTTTCCTTTTAATGGATATTTAAGTTCCTTTCAAACTTTTTACTACTATTAACAGTATAACAAAGAATTTCCTTTTTCTTGCACCATTTTACACTTGTATAAATTTACCTACAGGATAAATTCATAGAAACTAGACTTGCTGAATCAAGGGTATTTGGGTTTTCAAATTTAGTAGATTTGGCCAAATTGCCCTCCAGAGAAGTTAAAGTAGTTAACACTTCCACTAACATGTGAGAGATTTTTATATGCTATAAAATTATATGCTGTGATTTACTAGGTATCCTTGATAACATTTAAGAATTGTTTATGTGCCTACATGAGTGATAAAATTCTTGACAAAAGTAATAAAGGTATATACACTTTTTATCAGAGGAGTAGAAGTTAAGATTTATTATAAACGATGTTCTAAATACAATGTCGTGTAGTGTATTTGGTGGGTAAAGCGCTGGGCACTGTTAAGGGGGAACCTGAAACAGACGCACCTTCCCAGTCATGTATTCGTTTAGTGCCTTATGTCGCTACATGCGAAGCGCTGGTCCAAGCTTTGGGCGCAGAAACACCAGAAGAACCTGACCGAGTTGGAAAGGATCACTAACCCAGCTGAGGGTGACTGACGTAGGCTAGACTAAAAGTAGTCCCATTTGGAAAAACAAACGGCAGTGAACGAGGGTAGAATATGAAAACCGAATTTTATAAAATCATGAAAAATATGAATGTGCCATGCTTAACTTTTTGATGAACATGTGTTAGAATTTTAGAATTTACGTGTATATGAGTATATATTAAGTTGAATTCTGAAAATACTTCCTGCCAGTAAGCGTTGTAGAATGAGAACCTCTAAAAGTGAGTGCCAGTTCATCAATCAAAACTGAGCTGAGAAGAGCACTGTATGACAAATATTATAGAGTAACCTGTTGTAATTGGGTTATGAGAGAAAGGACCAAGGACTTGATACATCTATTTAAAAAATACCTTCAGTTGAGCCCTGGCCGGGTGGCTCAGTTGGTTGAAGTGTTGTTCCCGTACATTAAAAGGTTGTGGGTTTGATCCCCAGTCAGGGCACATGCCTAGGTTGCTGGTTTGATCCCTGGTTAGGGCTGATTGATGTTTCTCTCTGTCTCTCTCCCTCTCCCCCGCCCCATCCCACCTCTAAAATCAATAAATATATCCTCGGGTGAGGATTTTAAAAGTCTTCACTTGAATTGCAAAAAAAAAAAGGGGGGGGTGTTGAATTTATTTACCTGCAAGCCAAGCAGTTTACTGAAGTTCTGAAAACACTAGAGAATGTTCTAGAAAGAGTTCGGTACTCAATGACATTTCACTGTGACTCTAGCCAGTTTGGTGTAGTCTGTTGTAGGTAAGAGCTTCCGAACCTTTGGAGAGAAGAGTTACCATAGCCGTCCCTCTCTTTTCCTTTCCCTGTTTTTCCTGAAACATAAAAAGAGAAGTACTATACCAAATGAGTGGTCTTCAGGAAGATTTTGTCGTTCCTTAGTTGAGAGTGGAAGGAAATCCTGCGTGGATAGCATAGCAAAGCAATCAGCGGTGTGGACGGACCGGAATTCTAGTTTGTATATTAGACCTTGGTTACTGAATGTCTGGGTTTTTGAATAATTCGGTTCTTGACCAGGTTGCTCATGGAAAAAGCGTCTTGGTTGTCGAACCAAAAAAAGCTTCAGTTCTTGATTCCTGACCCAGCAACCCTTTGATGCCGATGCCTGTATGATCGATCACACGTCTCTCAGGGGACAGAGGAGGTTCGACTTCCAAACAAATTGCTTCTCAACCCGTTTTCCTAACGAATTAGTTCAAGAACTGAGGTTCCACTGTGCTTAGCTATATAATCTCTGATCTGCAATTTCTTAATTTATAAGATGAGGACAGTAATCCATAGGGCCCCATGTGCTGTTATGTAAGAGAAAACTTTTGAGTCAGTGACCAGAGTCCTTTCAAGGGCGGATAGAAACCCAGGGAATGCCTGTTAGCCTGTTTAGGTCTCAGTTTTGTGATTTGTAAAATGGAATTTAATAGTAGTCTCTTCTTGGATAATTAAATAAGACAAACAACACAATGCCTGACATACACAGGCCCACATAACGGTGAATTATTATGACTGTTGCTGCAGTCTTGCGATGTGTGTTGATGGAATTCTAGGCTGTGTGGACTTGAGCTGCACTCTGCGGGAAGGTAAATGTCCCCCAGCTTGGTGAGTTAGACAGAGCGTTTTGCTCGGAAAGGTCATTAGTAGAAGGCAACCGCAGGGTGCACCCGGTGAAGTGTGACAGTGGGGTGCCAAGAAAACCGGGCTTTACAGTAACAGCCCCTTTACCCAAGCAGAAAACAGAGTCTGACGCAAGCAGTGTTTTCCAAATGGCTCTGAATGGAACAACCTACCGGGAAAATTTTCCATCTAGACTGCTGGTAATGAACCCAAATGAGACCGCACTGCTGGAAAAGCCAAGAGCAATGGAAAATAAAAAGGGCACCCTTGTATTGAACGGGTTAAGACTGTATTACACTTTAGTTCAGAAACAAGTTTTGGTGGTTGGAAAAAGTTAAAGTAATTAATTCTGCAGTGAGCTGTGTTAGATTGAATTTATTGAGGGGGAATTCAGATTCTGAATCGAATCTGTAATTCTGGATCTAGACTCTAGATTTTGATCAAGTATTACGACCCAATCCCAATTGAAGTTCCCGTAGTGCAGTTTGGACCTTGAGAAACTCAGAGTAAGTAAAAACCATTCCAAGAAACAATATTTTTGCCTGTATAAAATTTGGGGGTCTTGTTCTTATTGGCCCTTTTAATCTTTGCTCCTGCCATTTATCATGTTGATTTCCTTTATGTACTGAAGTTTACAACTCATGACCTAATAAGCTAGAATTTTAGACTGGGCCAGTGTAATTGAGGCAGTATTTACTGAATACCCACTGGGTGCCAGGCATTGTGCCACGTGGGAGGGATACAGAGGCAGGTAAGACATTGTCCTTGTCCTCAAGGCCTTCGTAGTCTTATCGGGTGATATCAGTTGATGATAACGATAATTGTAGCTAACATTTATAGGGCACTTAACAAAGTGTTTGCTCTGTAACTGTTTAAGTGCTTTATGTGTGTGAACTCAGTGCTTTGATGCAGGTGCTATTATTTCACTTAAGGTGAAGACGCTAAAGTACAGAAAATCCAGACCTGGGGGGCAGGTCCGGAATGTGAATGTAGGTTCTCTGGTCCCGCTATGCCAGATAGACCCTGAGTTACTTATGCTTTGGTCACAGTTTAACTTACTAAAATTATGACTTTTAAAACCTATTTTTCTTCAAAACTTAGAATATAATAAATCCACTAACATTTGATTATTTGCTAATTCTTTTATTGATGCTCAAATGCTTTTAAATTCGACAGATGGAATTCCCATATTAATACTATTTATAAACTTGATTAGAGCTCCTTAAACATTTCAAACCAGTGTAGTATCTCTGATGTCTTCAAGTAGTTCAAACTTCTCCTAATAAATAAATCAGATGTCTTTAAAATAAGACTAATAAGTTGGATAGTCTCTTAAGATCTCAAACATTTTTTTAAAAGCATGCACTACTGAGCATGGTAGATACAGAAATTACCATAAACACGACATACAACATATCACTGCCATTTTATTTTGGGCTTAAAAATTCATTTTTTTAACAAAGGTGGAAAGAATGACCACTTCAAACCTGCTACAGGGCTGTGGGTTGGAGGTACAGGGCTGGGTCAGTGACCGCCCAGGTCTGTGGTCTGGGCGTGAACCCACGTCCAGCAGTGGGACTGTCCCTGCCTGTGCCGCTTCCTGTGCGCCGTGCTTACCCAGGTTTTGACCATCGTCTCTTACCTCCTTCAGAGGTGACAGGATTCTGCAGTCCCTACCCAGGCTGCAGTTTTCCTGTCTGATTTGCATCGATTAAACTTTAGTAATCACACGAATTAATCTGGGTTGGTACATAACAGTTTGGATAAGTATTACTGGAAAATCAGGTACACCATAAATCTATACAAAGACCATCTCAAACACAAGCAGCACTTTGTGTGAATTAAGGGAAGGCTGCTTCTCTAGGCAGATGGGTTACAAAAAAGCCCGGGTCCAGACTGAAGGTTCATAGGCCTTGCTGGATTTTAGCCTCTACTTGCCTTCTTTAGTCCAGGTATCATATTGCTCATAGGACCCTCCCCCTTTTAAATCCTCACCCAATATGTTTATTGATTTGAGGGGGTGGAGGAGAGAGAGAAAGAAATATCAATGTGAGAGAGAAACCTCAATCAGTTGCTTCCCATAAGCGCCCTGACAGGGGATTGAACCCTCAACCTGGGTACGAATGGGCCCTGACTGGGAATCCATCCACACACAACCTTTTGGTGCATGGGGCAACACTCCAACCACCTGAGCCACCTGGTTAGGGCTAGATTTCTCCCCTTTGGGTACCATGAAGACTCATGAATTTTTACAGAATTAATGGCCCAAATGCTGTGTGATTCTTGAAACTGCTCCTTTCTAGACTTTCTAGCAAAAAAACAAGATATTCTGGCCCTGTCTTGATTCTTTTCCTGGACTGCACTAGAATCAGCTATTCTCCATGGAGCTGGTAGCTGTGGTGGCAAAGCAGTGTTAGATTCTGTCAGACATATTAGAGATTCAGTTACATCTCACGCTGTTCTGTCGGATTACCGATACTGCTCTAGAGCGACACATTTCTGAAAGATCCCTTTTTTAACGGGTCCCAGGGTTTCCAGTTCAACTTTATAAAATCCTTAAGGTGTAGTATTCTCACTGAAAAGATTTTCCATCTCTGTCAGGTTTTGAGCCACTAGCTTGCTTTGGTTGTGTTTATGTCCTTCCCTTACCGACTTGGATGGCTGCTGTACGCCAGCTGTGCGGTCCAGACTTTCTGTGATGTAACTGGATGTGTGCCTAACCAGATCCTCGCCCCCCAGCCGGGCTGCGCATGTGCTCCCGGTCATATGTTCGGTGGGGAAGACAGACCGTCAGCCCCAGTTCTAATGCCACCTTCCCCTCGCCTGCCGTCTCCTCCTCTTGGTGTCACCGTGAAAGCCCCACCGGTCGCGGCTGCTTCGTGCCACTGCCCTGTGTCTGCACGTTCCTTGCTTTTGTCTTCTCCATCTAAAACTGCATCTCACAGCAACATGGGACTTTTTTTTTTTTTTTAGTACTTTTAGCACTTTGTCAAATACTTTTATTTTCTATCAAAAAAAGCAGGTGAATCAAACATTGGTCTCTCCTTTAGGTTTTCTTTAAACCTGATGTTAAGTTGCCTTAGTGGAGTAGGTATTAATGGAGCTCAACTATTAATATATTTATAATGTTCGCCCTGGCTGGTATGTATCAGTGGATTGAGCGCTGGCCTGCAAACCAAAGGTTTGCAGGTTCAATTCCCAGTCAGGGCACATGCCTGGGTTACAGGCTGGGTCCCTGGTGGGGTGCCTGTGAGAGGCAACTGCGCAGTGATGTTTCTCTCCCTCTCTTTCTCCTTCCCTTCCCCTCTCTCTAAAAATAAATAAATAAAATCTTTAAAAATATATATATATTTATAATGTTTTAGTTCTTAAACTGGATGGTAGGTACATAATTGTTTTTTATTTATCGACTGCTTGATTTGAGAGAGAGAGAGAGACAAAGAGACAGAGAGAGAGACAGAGAGACAGAGAGAGGTTAATTTATGCACTCATTGGTTACCTCTTTTTGTTTCCAGCTGGGGAATGAACCCACGACCTTGGCATATCAGGATGATGCTCTAATCAACTGAGCTACCTGGCCAGGAGGGTTTTTGTTTTGTTTTCTTTAAAGTGCAACTTGCTTCTACAGATTCTTTCCAGGGAATTTATCATGAAAACAACAATTCTCTTTTTATTCTCATCAGTTTCTGTAATATTTAAATTACATTAATTACAGCATCAAGTAGAGATATCATAAATAGGTTTGGGAACAAAAAGAACCAATTCTGCCCTGGCCAGTGCGGCTCAGTTGGTTGGAGCGTCGTTCCGTAAACCAAGAGGTCGTGGGTTTATTAATTCCTGGTCAGAGCACATGCCTGGGTTGTCGGTTTGATTCTGGTGGGGTGCATGAGAGGCAGCCCATCAGTGTTTCTCCTTCAGATTTCTCTCCCTCTGTCACCCTCCCTTCCCCTCTCTCTAAAATCAACGAGCATGCCCTTGGGTGAGGATAAAAAACTACCACAATTCTTAGTAAACATCCTACTTAATCTTAATCTGTAGGCGTTTGCAGAGGACTAGATAGAGCACCAGTGTGCTGGGCCCTCAGTCAGTGTTTCTGCCGGGAGAACGGAGTGTGTTAGCAGATCAGCTTGCTGTTGTTACCTGGAGGTCACTTCAAAGATAATCTACCATATTGTAATTTGATTTGTCTCATCTCCCCCACCAGACTCCTAGTTCCTTGACAGTAAAGACTAGTCTTATTTGTATGTGTTTTTTGTTGTGACTCTTAGTGTTTAGTGCAGTACTTAGCATATAGTGAGTGCTCAGTAAAAATACTTGTTGAATGAATCCATGACCAGAGGAGACCACATTGACCTCCAGTGAATTATGATCTTACAGTAATCTTCACACTATCTTTGCAAATGTCAGGGTTTGTATGATCATTGCATATAATTTATTCTTTCATCGGTTTTTCTTCTTCTCATTCCCACAGTCTTTGAGTCTTTTTCTGCTCTGTGTCAACTTCCTTCTATTTATTGTGCGTTGCAAGCTACCTGCATTTATTATCATTCCATTTTCTTGACAAAGATGCAAAAAAACAAAAACAAAAACCCCAAAACCAACCCAAAGTAACAGTTTTTGCTGCAATGACACTTTGCACAAAGAGAGGTGAGAGTCCCAGGAAGATACAAAGTAGTTCCTTAGTTCTCTCTTCTAGAGTTTAACCAATCCCAGGAACTGAAGTCTTCTGTTTCTTCACAGAGGAACTATGACAAAGGCAGTGGCCGTACAAGCTTCCTTCATGGGCCGCCCTCCCCACTGCCTCATCCAGTAGGCGGGAGCAACCACTTCTGGAGGTGAGAGGGGAGGGAGGACAATCTCCGTAACCCATTTGATCTACCTAGCCACAGAATTATGGTTCTGAGAGAGAGAGAGTGAACGATTTGTAGAGTTCCTTCAGTGTGAAAGACCTTAAAACAAAGCAAGCCTACATAGGATTGAATGCTCGGGTTATAAAAAAATTAGGCTCTTTGATAGAAGCCTGGAAACCTGTATTTTAAAAGAAGCTGCTTGTAGCTGAATAATCCTAGTGATTCCAAGATCCTGCTTCTGTAGCTAATAAAAGGTATTATACACGTACATTCGAGATGATTTTTAGCTTCCAGAACTATGGGAGAGTTCATTAAAAATGTAATCATTATCATTTATTGATTACTTACTATGTACTGGGCACTGTGTTAAATTCCACATTTTTTTCATACTAAACTCTGTTTACTATATGAAACTCTGTTTCATAGTAAACTCAGTTTAACTCTGTTTTACAGATGACTACAGTGAGGGGGGGAGCTGACTTGTTCTCAGTCACACGGTTAGTGTGCAGCAGGACCAAGAGCTCCGAACCCATGTCTGTCCAATTTTAGTTTAAGGCCTTAGGTGCTGACAGTGTGCTCTAGGGTCCCATCACACACACTTGGACTCTGAAAACTGTGACTTTTGGTGAGGGATCAGTGACCAAGGATGACCTACGTCTTCTGAATGTTATATCAGGAACCAAGGTGATGGTCTGATTAGACGAAGTACCTTCTTTAAAAAGCTTAAGACATGTCATTTTTACTGAGGGTCGGGAAAGAAGGGTATATTTCTAAGATCTTTACTTGAGTTCTTTTGAACATTCATTCATTCAGTAAGCTCAATGCATATCTGTTTTTATGTGACAAGCCATCCTATTTTAATTTCTGAGACTTGGTTTTCAGGCCGAATTCATGTTGTATATTTAAGAAGACAATGAAAACTCTTTGAAGATAATCTTAAGTTCAACAGGAAGGAGCACAGGGTTTGATTTCTACTTCTTTTCAAGCTGGCTTCATCTGGGGACAAACTCTTGTAATTTTTTTAGAATCTGGTGCCAGTAGGACTTAAAATAATAAAATCAGTACAATTAAATTAAATAGGAAATAAGAGTCTTTTATGTACGAGGCTTCAGCTTAGGTAACAGTTGGTCGCTTTTCTGGGAAATGGTTGCTAAAATTACCGACAACCGGCCAGTTACTGATTGGCCTCATTTATTGCATTGTGTCCCAGGAAGAAAAACAATCTCTGTGGCAAGAACTGCAAAGATAATATTATTTTTCCTAGTCTTTGTCCCCCTTCCTATTTTCTTATGATTAATTTGAGCTATTTATTCAGCATTTATTGAGAATATTATATACCAGACACTGCTAGTTTCTGGGGCTTCAGACACGAAAGAGAAATCTTGCCTTTAAGACTCTCACAGTGCAGTGGAGGAAAGGGAACATTATAACGCAGACTAGTAAACACTCCGATGGGGCTAGCGAAGGCTGCGTGGGACCAGGGAGAGACGGGATGACCAAACCTGGCCGGCACAGATGAGGTCAGGAAGGGAGGCTTCCAAGGGGAGAGGACACTTGAATTGCATCTTTGAGGAAGATTAAAAGCAGGGAAGCCAAGGGCGGAGGAGAGTGTTCCTCGCAGAGGGAAGCATGAAATAGTACTTGTAGATTGGAGGATGGCTGCAGGCGCGGTGTGGGATGAGCGAAGGTGTGGGACGTGAGGCATTTACGGGTCACACCATGACGGGCGTTGCAGGTTGTACGAAGCATTTAACCTGTCCTACATGTGGTGGAAAGCCGTTAAAGAACTTTAAGCAGGGAAATAACGTGGTCAGACTTGCTTTAGTGACTGTGGCATCAGTTTGATGACTTTGAAGAGATTACGTTGGAGTTAGAAAGATAGAAGGTTGTTGCAGTTTGGAAGAGAAATAGTGGACTTGTAACTAAGGTGAGCTTGCTGTGGGGATGGAGACTGTGGGAGAGATTCGGCAGATCTCTAGGCGGCAGTCTCACATGGGGAACCTACTGCATGGGAACCAGTTTATCCTAGCAGGGTGAGGCTCGAGGCAAAGGAGGAATCTCAGATGACTGTCACAACTTCACGTTTTCTGTGTATACGGGTGCCATTAGTCAGCAAGAGCCACAGAAGGGGAGGGACAGGTTTGGTGAAGAAGATGACAGATTTAGCTTTGGGTCCCTTGAGATGCTCGTCGGACAGGTGAAGAAGGACCCCGTAGGCAGTTGGGATATTTTTGTGTTTGAAGTTTTGGAAAAATAATCAGTCTGGGGATGGTCCTAGTATATAGATTTGAGAGTTTTCTGTGTGTTAATGTCTGCTTTTGTTATCGCTACTTGATTAGTATGTGGTAAAAAGCAGATTTACCATAAAGCTAATTAGGTTTAACCTCAAGTGCTTCCCATGCATGGGCCTTGGCGAGGGCTCTTGCAAATGTGTTTACATGGTTATGTTTTTGTAAAATTTGCAAAATCCAGATATTTTATACAGTTGGCCAAAATTGTTCTGTTGCCACTTTGAATTACTCACTTTTCTTCTGTCTGTGATGTTAGTGGTCCCAGGCGAATCCAGCTGTGGGGAAGTTGAGCTGGGGATACATTTAGTTTGGGTTTGCAGTCACGTCAATGTGTAGTTACTGCTGGCCACCCCAGTGTGGGAATGCCATTGAGAAATACCCTGCCCACTGTGCCAGCTCACCCAGAGTGGGGACACAAAGACGCAGCACCAGCGTTGTGTGGAGATAGGGATGCGTCCTAACACATCTGGCACTAGAATTACGGAAATGGAAGAGGATGAAATGCGTGCAGCCACAGACTGATCAGCAGAAAAATATTACGCTTATCTGATTCCATCTAGGCTGAAGGGCATCCTGATACCAAGGCAGACGAGTAAGAAAGTTTATTTGGAATGGGACCCCAGGGAGAAGGAGTTCAGGTTCAAGGACAAGGGACGAGAAATAGGAAAGAGGGAAAGAAAATTCTAGGATGTGACAGCACATTGGGTACAGCTACAGCTGCAGGCAGCAGGTGTTCTAGCCCACCTAGGGCCGTCTCGGGAGCCTTACGGGATGCCCAGAACTGTCCGCTGGAGCACAGAAGGGGGAAGCACCCTCCCACGGGCATGAGTTCCTCCCCACCTCTGGATCGCGTGTGCAGAACTCTAGAGTGGGTTGCAGGAGAAGTCGCAGCGCAGATCTGAGAAGCACACTGAGCTGTACCGTGAGCTGGCCATGTGCTTGCACTTGCTCGGGCCCGAGCCCAGCCTGAGCCTGTGTGGAACTGGTCACTGTGCTAGTGGGGGAGTAGGCGTGGGGCCTTGGGCCTCTGGAGGCGGCGCTTAAAAGATGTCTAATGTTGACAGAGATTCCACTCTCATTCATTCCTAGTCTAAATAAACATTTTCTCCTGTTAGGGTTATGTACAGTAATGCAGTGTACACAGTTATAAATCCACATTCTTTTTCCTGATTGATGAGCATCACACAAAACAGACTGTCAGAATTACCCCATGAGACACAGACTTGCAATGGCACTGTGAATGTCGGCCACCATGCTGCTACTGTTCACTGTCTCTGCGGAATTTTTCTGTGTATATACAGTTAGTACAGATGGGGACATATGTTTACTATTCAGTTTTTTCTTAATGTATTTGGATAACTTCATGAAAATTTGAAAAACTTCTCCAAAGAATATGTAGATCTTTGATTCTTTTTAAAATCAGCATACTATTCCATCGTATGGCTACCCTAGAGTTTATTTAACCAGGCTTCTATTGATAGACATTGAGGTAGTGATTTTGTTTCCTCATAGAAATAGAAAAACGTCTGTCTTTTATTTTCCACACACTTTAAAGAAATACTGGGGCGAAGGATGAAAATGGGCAGGTGAGAAGGAATTGTGAAGGAATTTGTAATAGAGGATGTTTGGCTCTTAAAGTCGTCGGATCACATCTTTTCTCCTCTGTAGTGACAATGGCATGTTCACGGTTTCTAGGGGCAGGAAACAGAAGAATAAAGTGCTAGGACTTTTATCTCGGCACAGCGAGGAAAACTTCGAAATATTTATGCCCCCTTCATTTATTTTTTCACTTTTTTAAAAATTTAATTAAATTAATTTATTTTTAGAGACGGGAAGGGAGGGAGAAAGAGAGGGAGAGAAACATCAATGTGTGGTTGCCTCTCACTTGCCCTGCACTGGGGACCTGGCCTGCAACCCAGGCATATGCCCTGACTGGGAATTGAACCGGTGACCCTTTGGTTCACAGTCCAGTGCTCAATCCACTGAGCCACACCAGTCCCCTTCATTTTTCTCAAGTTTATTGTTTGCAGAAAAATTACAGGTGGGATTTTAAACATTGGATAGGATTGTGGGAGTGGGGGTTGCAGGGGACAGGGCAGGGGAAAGCAGTGGGGGAAAATTGGGACAACTGTAATTGAACAACAGTAAAATTTAAAAAAATACATTGGTTAGGAATTTGAACTAGATGGCTTTTAATTTTCCCCCCAACTCCAGTATTCGGTGACTTTGGATAATTGTGATAGTCCTTTTCCCTCATATCACATGATTATTAATTATATAATGATAATAATTATTAACTTATATTAACTATATAATAATATATAATAGCAATTCCTCATTCCAACTCAAGGGCATCATCAGGAAGGAGTTTGTGAAAAGAGGAGATTTGAGTGAGAAAAGAGGAAAAAGGATAGGTCTTTCTACTTTTAACAAAACCAGCCCTCAGTTTCCCCTTTAAGCAAGTTTAAAAGGAACTGATAGCTCGCCCTTCCCCTTTAAATGCTTGCTCCCAAAGCAAATGTGTGGTGTGGTTTGACCACGTCGTCTAGACTTAGGTAATTGTTGTTCGCTGTGGGTCTCACAAGAGGACCCAGCTTTTTATGTGGAGGTCTTTGTGTAAATACCAATCTTATCTACATATGTTGTAGAAATCATCCAAGAAATTAGTTTAGTTGAAATCAAGAGCTTTGGACTGGAAAACAAAATATTATTAAATAAATAATTATTGGTCCAAAAACTAAGACACAAGGAAGAGAAGAGTGAATTATAAAATCAAAACCCTGATATTTAGCCTTAGCAGCCATATATTTTTGTATTTAAAATCTCTTGTTATGGGATATGTTGGACTGTTACTAATCTGTCGGACTGTTGCCCCATTGGTACAGCCAGTTGTCCATCCTTACCAAGGCTACAAGTCCAAAGGAAAGTCAGAAATAGACTCACTGGTTCTAAAATAACCCCACAGTTCTATAGAAGAACTACCTGTCTCTTGGGAAAGATGAGAGGTTCCCATCATCTCAGCCGGAAAGCCATCTTTTGTCTTAGCCATGTTTTCCATTGCTGATCATTTACTAGGAAAACATTCCAGCGAGTGTACAGGGAGAGTGACAGACCACCAAAAAAGATGAAGTGGAGATGCCCGGCATGCCTCCCTATTTATGAGAAAATATTTCCCCGAAAGATGGGAAAACTCAAGTCTTTAAATACTCCGGGAGAGAGGAATAATGGAAAAAACTCTTCAGCTTCTGTTCTGTTGGTTCACAAGATTTTCTCACAAATCACTGTGATGGGACGAGCCACGTAATGATTGGAATCTTCTGTGAAGTGACTCACTTGGGCTTCTGACTGAGGTGCCCGACGGCAAGGCTGAAGCAGCAGCAGGCAGGGACCGAGCTGCTGGTGGTGTGGGAATGGGGCCCGCACACTGTGCATTGGCCTGGAACGCGGACCTTCGTGGGAGGACCCAAGGGCCGTCTTGAGTGGTGTGGGGCCCTCGGATGCCTTGAAGTAAATAATTTGGCTCTTGTCGGTTAAGTCCAGCCACAGTTTAGTCTAGGTTAATTTTGCTGTTGTTCCAAATGATTACTTTACTCGCTGTTCCTACAAGGAAGTTCATCCAGCAGGTCTCTCTGGCACAGCCTGCAGATATTAGCTCATCTTCGTAGGCATTCATTGTCTAGGGTTTGGGAAATGCAAATCTATTTGAATCCTAATTTCCTTTTGGTATCTGCTTCCCAAATCCCTTTGTGTTGTGGTTTCTGAGTCTGTCCGTTGTGGTTCACAAGCAAAGCCAGTGGAAGACAGACACACGCACACAGACTGCTCATTAAGGGATTCGCTGTGAGGAACAGGCTTGGGTGTGTAGTTGTAATCTAAGAAATGCCGACCTCACTAGGGCAGGCCGTCGGGAAGGGCCGGTCATAAACCGGCTGGAGTACCCCGGCGTGGCCTGTAGTGGTCAGGTGCAGCTTCTCTCCCTCAGAGGTGGGAGACTGGACTTAGGGTGGGGAGCACACAGTGTGACACACAGATGATGTGTTACAGAACGGGACACCTGAAACCTGTGTAATTTTATTACCCAGTGTCACCTCAGGAAAGTCAACAACAACAACAAAAAAACCCAAGCCTGCACCTGTTTCAGAGGCCTTCCCGCTGATTAAGTCAGCCCCACCCAGGATGTCCTTAAAACTAACCTATCGGGGACTGTACACCTGCAAAATCCCTTCACAGCAGCTCCTAGATTAGTGTGTCATTACGGGGGAATGCTACCCATCCAAACCGACCCATCAAAAGATCCGTCACGTTGTGAGAAGCCAGAGGTGCTGCCTGGAGAACAGTCCTGCCACAGAGGTGTCTCTGAGCCCTCACAGCTACGAAACCACCCACCGTGGGCGTCTCCACCGGGGAGGAGGCCTGGTGTGCTGGCCTCGTCAGGCTGGACCCCGTTCTTGAGTTTTCCAACATGCACATAAAAGTAGTTTTCACTGACTGAAATGGTTTCCTACTGATTGACATTTAGTGAGCTTTTAAATATTTATTTAAACTTAAAAGCTAAAGCTAAGAGCCATTGCCAATAAAAAACTGAGCACGTATTTCACCCGAGAAGCCGTTATTAACATGACCTGTTCCGGGTGGGAGGGGCAGTATGTATGGCCGTGCGTGGCCGTGTCAGAGATCTCTGTGGTGGTGAAGCGTGGTGCTGTGGCGGTGTCAGCGTCAGTGTCCTGGTCGCATTGTTGTACTGAGGTGTTAGAAGGGGTGACCGCTGGGGGATGCTGGGGGAAAGCACATGGGATCTTGGGTAAAAATGCACCAGATCTTTCTGTTACTTCTTACAGCTGCATAAGAATGTGCAATTGTGCCCTGGCTGGTGTAGCTCAGTGGATTGAGCGTGGGCCTGCGAACCAGAGGATCGAGGTTCAATTCCCAGTCAGGGCACATGCCGGGGTTGCAGGCCAGTTCCCGGCAGGGGACACACGAGAGGCAACCGTACATTGATATTTCTCTCCCTCTCCTTCTCTCCTACCCTTCCCCTCTAAAAGATAAATAAATAATAAATTTAAAAAAAAAAAAAAAAAAAAGAATGTGCAATTGTTTCAAAACAAAAATTCTATTTAAAAAAGCAATCCATTTTGTAAAGCAAAGATCCTTTCATTATAGAAATAATTGTTTTCTAGTTCATCTTTTTTTTTTTTAAAGACATGTTTTCTTAAGGAGGTAGACCTCTGTGTACTAGCGCTGTACTGGGTATAAGCAAATACGCAATATTTTTTGACAACTGGAAGAAAGTATGCCTGATGGGAAAATTAGAGTTGACAGGTGAGTACAGTGTTTAATATAAAAATGCTCTGTAAAGCTCAAGGTTAAATTCTTAGACAAAATCCTGGGCGTACTGTAGTAAAAAGGTAGCGTCTTCACTTTGTAATAATGATAACTGACAGAAGATAATGGTTTTAACCTGAAAATAATGCCAGACAAGATATAAAAGATAAGTCCAGAGGGAACCTCTAGTAATGTGGAGGAGAGAGTTTTAGGACAAATGAAATGTCATTTTAACCCAGAAAATTGTATAGATTGGAAATAAAAATATGTTCAAAGGATTTAGGTAAATTTGTGGATTCACTCACTCAGTAAATACTTGTGTGCCTACGATGAGCCATTCAGGAATCTGCAGTTTTAATGTATTTCAGGAACTTTTCTAGCATGTAAATGTCGATGTCCTTGAAGGCAGCCACATGTTCCCCAAATCTCCAGAGATGGCGCTGTCTCCCACAGGGACTGGAGTTCACCAGTGTGTGACGGTTCTGATCTTACTGCATGGGAGATTTTTATGGAAAAGTGAAATTTAACCATTCAACAATAATAAAATAACATTTTATTTTATTTTAAAGTATATTTTATTGATTATGATATTATCATTGTCCCAGTTTTTTCCCCTTTGCCCGCCTCTGCCCAGTACCCGCTTTCCTCCAGCAGTCACCCCCCTTACTTCATGTCCTTGGGTCGTGCATGTAAGTTCTTTAGCTTCTCCATTTCCTATACTGCTCTTAACCTGCCCCTGTCTATTTTGTATCTACCAATTATGCTTCTTAATCCCTATACCTTTCCCCCCATCCTCCCCCTTCCCCTTCCCTGCTGATAACCCTCCATGTGATCTCCATTTCTACGAATCTGTTCCTGTTCTAGTTGTTGCTTAGTTTGTTTTTGTTTTTTTAGATTCAGTTGTTGATAGTTGTGAGTTATTTCACTGTTCATAGTTTTGAATTTCCTTTTCTTAAATAATTTCTTAAATAAATGATTTTAACATTTTAAATAAAATAGTGATGATGAACTCCTTTAGCTTTACCTTATCTGGGAAGCACTTTATCTGCCCTTCAATTCTAAGTGATAGTTTTGCTGGGTAGAGTAATCTTGGATGTAGGTCCTTGCCTTTCATGGCTTGGAATACTTCTTGCCTGCAAAATTTCTTTTGAGAAATCAGCTGATAGTCTTATGGGAACTCCTTGGTAGTAACTCTGCTTTTCTCTTGTTGCTTTTAAGATTCTCTCTTTAACAATTGGCATTTTAATTATGATGTGCCTTGGTGCGGCCCTCTTTGGGTCCAACTAGTTTCGGACTCTGTGCTTCCTGGACTTGCACGTCTATTTCCGTTGCCAAATTGGGGAAGTTTTCTTTCATTATTCTTTCAAGTAAGTTTTCAATCTCTTGCTTTTCCTCTTCTCCTTCTGGCACCCTTATGATTTGGATGTTGGCACGTTTGGAGATGTCCCAGAGTCTTCTTATTCTCTCCTCATTTTTTTGAGTTCTTGTTTCTTCATTCTGTGCTGGTTGACTGCTTATTTCTTCCTTCTATTCCAAATTGTTGATTTGAACCCTACCTTCTTCCCTTCACTGTTGGTTCCCTGTGGATTTTTCTTTATTTCACTTTGTGTAGCCTTCATTTTTTCCCTTATGCATTTGCCATATCAGTGAGCATCCTTATCACCAGTGTTTTGAACTCTGTATGTGATAGGTTGGCTATCTCCATTTTGCTTTGTTCTTTTTCTGCTCTTTTTTTTTTAAAGATTTTATTTATTTATTTTTAGAAAGAGGGGAAGGGAGGAAAAGGGAGAGAGAAGCATCAATGTGTGGTTTCCTCTTGCATGCCCCCTACCGGGGACCTGGCCTGCAACCCAGGCACCTGGCCTGCAACCCAGGCACGTGCCCTTACTGGGAATCAAACCAGCGACCCTTTTGGTTCGCAGGCTGGCACTCAATCCACTGAGCCACACCAGCCAGGGCTTGTTCTGCTCTTTCATTTGGGCCATGTTTCTTTGTCTTCTCAATTTGGCAGCTTCCCTGTGTTTGTTTCTGTGTACTCCCTGTCTTGATGCACCTGTTACATTGTAAGGGGCGAACCTTAGGTATTCATCAGGGCAGGGCAACCTGCTTCACAGCTTTGTGGTGCTGTATGTTGAAGACAGGTCAGAAAGGGAAGAATGCCACCTGCTCGGCTCTCGTCCTGTTTGCAGTCACTTCCCCCACTCCCTGTAAGTGACTGGTGCCCTTCCAGCTGCTGCGCTGGGGCTGCATCCCAGAGTGGGTGGGTCTGTGGACGTTCTGGGACAGTGTAGGTCCTTTGGATGTACTCTCCTGAGAGACCAGAAGTTTCTTCCACCACCCCCATCCCTGCTGGTTTTTACAGCCAGAAGTCATGAAGCTTTATTTTATCGGTTCTGGAACCCAGGGCTGCGGGTCTGGCCCGGGGCTGGGATCACTCACTCCCTAGGTGACCCCTCTGGGTTTTGATCTGCTACGTGTGAATGTGGGACTGCCCGTTCCTCTGGCCACCAGCACACCATGTCCTCTCTACCCCTCCCTACCTGTCTGGATGAATGTTTCTTCTTTAAATCCTTGGTTGTCAGACTTCCATACAGTTTGATTTTCTGGCAGTTCTGGTTGTTTTTAGTTTTGAGGTTAGTTGTGATCATTCTTACAGTTGTGCGAGGAGTTGAAGTGTGTCTACCTATGCCTCCATCTTGGCTGGAAGTCAATAAAATAACATTTTAAAGAGATTCACAAACATAATTCCTTTAAACATTAATTGTCTGAAAAGATTTTTTCCCTCTTTTCCAAGTATTTCTGTTTTAGGGATGTAGAATAAGAAACTTCAGTTACGAATGACAAAGTCGGGGTAGGGAGAATGGGAAGGTGGGAAAAAACTCACCTTAAATGTTCAGAACCAGGTATTTAAGGCAAATAGCAGAAAGCCTGAGACAGTGAGAGATGTTGCCCCCAGGTGCAGCCCTGGGAAACCTGGCCTGCCGGCTCAGCCTCCTGGGGGCTCTGTGCCTTGTGCCCGGGACTCTGCGAGTCGGTCACTTTTGGAGAAGGCATCCGCTTTGCTTGTCCTGGGGGGTAGAAAAGTCCTTTAGAGGCTGAGTATCTCAGTGAATGGCTGCCTCCTTAATTTCAGAGTGTGAGTGGCTAAGGAACAGCAGGCCTGTTCTCTGAAAACTATTATAATCTACTAAATTAATAGATAGATTCAGGGTTCTATCCAGGAAATGGTCCTGTTAAGAAATGTTATCTTAAGAGTAGGGGTATCAAAAAAACCCCTACTCTTACAAAGAATTTAATTTTTTAGGAAGCTATGGTCCCATATTCCACCCCAGGAACCCTCCTGGCGGACATGACCTAACTGGGAGTGAGGTCATGGGTGGCTGAGCTGACTCCCACGGGCCTGGAGGGCAGGCGCTGTTCTGTTAGGGAGATTGGGGGCCGCCACTTACTGGTTGGCCATTGGAATTTTTGGAAGTAGTAAACCTTTTGGTAAAAAGGGGCTTTTGTCTCCCAGAATAGCAACTGTTATCATCACTTAAAACCAGTAATTTCTATATACAGCAAGTGCTTCTATATATATGCTCCTGTATTGTTTATATAGGACTATTTTAAGGTCTGTGTTACATTTTTCTGGTCTATTTTATGGTGGGAAAATTCAATTGGAAAAAATGCACTTAGCTCTGATGGAGATGGTAAGGTAAAAAATAAATACTTAAAAAAACCATGAAGTTTGTTGTTTTCATTTTAGCTCTAAACAGGACAGAAATAGTAAGGTGATAGCTCCCTGAATTACACTGTATTGCTTCTCCTTAAGCAGATGTCACCAGCGTACTCATGTTAGTACTAGATCTGTCGCTGTGGTAATCAGAGGACCCGCAGGCGTGGATTCATTACAAACATCTGTGAGAAAATGGCTGCCTGTGCTTGTGTAATGTGGCTTATAATTCAGGGTTTATTTTTCTTTTGATCTTGTTGACTTGAGAGGGAAATGGGTAGGGAAAGGACCAATCCCCGCTATGGAGAGGAACGTGGGCGTAGAGACCTCGAACCTCCCAGAGCCTGGATGTGGCAGTGCCAGGCCGGCCCAGTGGGTTGGGGTAGGCCAGTGAGTGAAGGGGCTGGGCCACCGTGAGTCCTGACCGTACCCCTCAGGAGCGGGGCTCCTTCCTACCTGTTCTGCAGGGATGAGTAAAAACCATGGAGATCATGATTGGAGAAAATCAAATCATTTGATTGGCTGGACAGTGAAAACATGAGAGGCATATGGGGACCGAAGGATGGTCTGTCTGGGCACTGGATTCTGATGGCCTTGAAGAAGTTTTTTCTTCAATTCAATTGTTGATAGGAAATGAACACTTCTGAGTGATTTTGAGTATGTTGTGCTTTAGTAAGTTTTACCTTTGTGGATCTAGGAGTAGGAAAGAGACTGGAGCATTAGATACCGTGCTAGACTTGATGGGGGCTGGGGATGTGGAGTGGTCAGCACGGAGTTCATGAGCTATCAGGGAGGCCATCGACCTACGGTCCATTGGGGCGCAAATGTGCAGGTGGTAAGTTGCTGGGTGAGGAGTCCTGAGAATCAAATGATTGCTCTCTGTTTCAGAGATTTGAAGGCTACTGTTATGCCTCGTCCCGTCCAGGTTTCTCTTCCAGCTAAATGTCTGTGTCCTTTTATTTGTTCCTTATGTGACATCATTTACATACATATCTTAGACGGTTCTATCTCCTCAGTTTGCCTCTTATAAAATACAGACGTGAACATAATATTCCAGATATGGCTACATATAGTAGGAGAATTCCTTCCCTTATTCTGAGGCTGTGTTGCCACTCAGCATGAGATATGCTGCTGGATCACCTATACCTTTCAGGGCCCTGCTCTCCACGAACAGACGAGGTTGGGGAGAGGGGACCCTACTGGAGAGGCCGCAGGAAGGCCTGTCTTTGCCTTTGGGATCTGCGCCCGCTCAACATCCTCAGCCACTTCTCTTACCGCACTCCGTTCCTTATTCCCTGCTCCGGGCTCCCTCCTCCACCTCCTGCTCATTCACCTTCTAGTCCATTGTTCTGTAGTCCTTCCTGGTGGTGGTTTCCTGTGGGTACCTGACTGTGTATGTATGTGTGTATTCATTCAGTCTGCATTAAAAGGGAAGAAAAAACAGTGTGGAGAGCAATGAGGGAGAGAAGCAGCAGATCTCAGGGTTCGAAGCCTGGGTGACTGGAAATCTAGTGGCATCATTTTCAGAAGTGGGAACTGAAGGGGGGGTGTCATTTTGGGGAGGACTAGCCAAACTCTGTCCTAATGACACAGGCCTTTTCTCTCTGGGTAAAGCTACCTGGTAGAAGCAGGCCGGTTTGTGTCTCCCTGTTAGAAGCAGGAGGGGCGGTCATAGAAATCATAGTGGGCAGGAACTTGGGTGTGGCACTTCAATGGTAATAAACTCTTCATCTCGGACCTTTCTTATCTTGAGTGTCTTTTGCCATCAAAATAATCCGTTGTGACCTTTTGGCTACATTTGACACTTTAGACGTCTTCTTGAAACAGTTTGGGTTTTGATTTGTCTGTGTGGTCCCCCTGCCCCCCCGGCTTGGCTTCTCAAACACCCTTCTCCTTTATTCTCTCCTTACCCCACTGGCCATCCCTTCTCCATCTCCCTTTGGTTGTGTCTCATCTTCGTGACCTGTGGGACATTGGCATGCCGCAGGCCCAGCGCGGGGACCCCTTCTCTCTGCACACCCGCCCCTGAGGCGATCTCCCTGGTTTCTGACAGTTTCGTCTGTGGCCCACATTTCTCTCACTCTGGTATTCTGGATTTAGGTGCGTAACTGCCTACTTGACATTTCCACTAGGATGTCTATTTGGCATCACACACGTAACTTGTCTAAAACTGAGCTGATTTTTTTCCCCTTCTAAACAGGTACCTTCCACCGTCCACCTCGGAAACTGGCAACTCTGTCCTTCCTGTTGCCCAGGCCGAAAAGCCTTAGCGTCAGCCTTGACTCTCTCCTCTTTCCCTTCTGCCCCACGTTCGCTCCATCTGCAACACCTGTCGGCCCTGACTGTACACCCGGAATCTTGGGACTTCCCATCATCCGCACTCTTACCTCTAGTCCAGGCCACTGTCACCTGTCACGAGGGTGACTGGAATAACAGCGGGATGTCCCTGTTTGCTGCTTCTCCAGCCCTTCCCCACGGCCATCCTCCTCCCACCAGCTGCCACGCCTTTTCTCTCCACAGCAGCCAGAGTCGTCCTTTGCAAACCCGACACAGATCGGCCACTCTTCTGCTCAGGGCCTCCCTCCAGCGACTTCCCACCTCGGAGTGAAAGCTAAGGTCTTTGTAACGGTCCCAGGAGCTGCACACCGTCCTTGTTCCCTCTGCTCCAGCCACACTGGCCGCCTTCCTTTGCCTGACTTTTCCCAGAGCCTGATCTGCTTCATTTGGCTCCTCAGTGCCTTTCACCTTTGCCCACATGTCACTCTAGTATTAAATGTAACTCCGCCTCTGCTCTTTTGTTCCCTGCAGCACATTTTACACGGTCTGACTTGTTTTTTTTGTTGTCCGTTTCCCTAGTATGTGTCTCCCCCACTAGCACGTCCCTTGTGAGCCGGTGCTCCGTTTCATTTCCTGGGATGTGAGCCTTTCACAGAGCAGGCGTCTGGTGAGTGTCTGAGTGAGTGAGTGAATTTGCGTGTCTAGAGTTCATTGAATGTCCAGCTGATACAAAAGTCTTACGAGATTTGTTTGAGCCAAAATTTGAGGATGTGCCCAGAAGCAAAATCTCAATGGGCTGAGAAGGTGCTCCAGAAAATGGGCACTCCTGCAGTTTATTTTATACATTGGAATCACGGGAGGAACCACACGGAGGGTTACTTGAAATCCATCCAGGGTAGATTAAGGAGGCAGGAGAAAGCTAAGTGGGAAATCTCTAGAACTGATAAAATGCAGAATAGAGAAACACTTCTTTTACACTGGTGGATACAGGATAGGTAATGATGAACACGGCGATGGTATGTGGGGAACCAAATAACAACGAGGGGTTCAGCGGTCTTGGCTCCGATGCCTGTGGTTTTGCCTTTGAGGTGTCTAGACAAGAAAGTGACTCTGACATTTCAAAGGTCTGTTATCCTAGATGGCTAAGAACAATGGGCAGGGCTCGCTTCAGGTAAAGAGGACCTCCGCTATTGAAGTTACAGGTGGGAGGCGGGTCTCTCCACTGTGCCCTGCCCAGTTAGGACTTGATGATCAGACCACCCTGTGTGGTTATGTTTGGTCACTGAGCTGGTCGGACCTGTCGTGTCCTCCCAATCCCCCACCCCTTCATAGCTTGTCAGGTTTGGTATATGGCCCCCTTTCTTTTCTTTAAATTTTTTTTTCTTTTTCTTTATTTGTAGGTGGCGGGGGAGAGCGGAGGAAGGGTAGGGAGGAAGAGAGAGGGAAACATCCATGTGTGAGAGCGACGTAGATCTGTTTCCTCTCATATGGCCCCGACTGGGAACTGGGAACCTGGCCCACAACCCAGGCATGTGCTTTGACTGGGAATCGAACCAGCAACCTTTAGTTCACAGGCTGGTGCTCAAGCCACTGAACCACAGCAGCATGGTCCCTTTTTCATTCATATTACATAGCATTGTATTTTATGAATTATAAATTATGTTCATATACCTTGTCTCACTTGATGAGTTTGTTTACTTTTTGTAAATCAGTCTAAATCTAATTCTATTTAAAGTGCCTGACTTCTGTGACTCGTTTCCTTGGGAGATCTTAAGTATGTCCATCAAAATATATCCTCCACATGGGCAACACTGGCGATTGCTCGGGGGTGGGGGGTATAAGGGAACTAAATGGTAATGGGAAAAACATATAATAAAGATTAATTGAAAAAAAATCCTCCATCCCATCTTGTTTTAGTTATGTGGGACCTAAATTTCTGACCTACAGAGCATTTTCTTCTTTTATTACTACTTCCATAGAACTCTCTCTTATAAACTTAATCGATTCTTACTTGTTGAATTACTGTAATTTGCATTCGATAAACTGGGAATCCTTTAAAAACAAAGGCATATCGAGTGCTGCTTTTGCCCCACCCTTAGTTAGTGATGGGCCCCAGCCTTGCGCAGCTTCAGGACAATCATTAAGCCTGGCACGCCATGCGGGTGGCGCCCCCTGGAGGAATGGCGACTGCGAAATGTTTTGCTTGAGTTTCTCATTGTTGAGTCTTCTGTTTTCTTTCTGCTTTTTGAGTGGCATTTTAAGACCCCATGGACTCTGCCTTGTGCTCACATTATTAGGTCTTTCTGACTACTGCATGCCACTTTTTGTTAGCACAGCTGCGTCAAGTTATTCCTAATTCCATTCTACTTCATCTTCCTTCTTGGCTTTCTTCCTTGGCCACTTCAGTTTGTCCGCTTGCTGTTCCATTTCACTTCGTTGACATCAAACTTGCATGATACCAACGAGTCCCTATTTTCCGCAGTTACGAGTGCCCTTTGTCAGCCTGATCACTGTCCAGTAGATTAATCCATCGACATACAAATGGTATCTGTCATTCAGAATTTGAGCCTCACGTTGAGGTAAGGTTAAAAGATGCAAATGTGGCCGCCTGCTACCACTCTGGGCTGCTTTACCAATCCAGAGAAGAGATGCAAATAAACTTTGATTTAGGCGCGGTGGCAGCAACCAGGGGCAGAAATTTGATCCCAGGTTTACCGTTTATAGATAATTTGAGTTACTCAGTTCACCTCACGGTGAAGACATGTCCTTCTGATTCCATCTGTGTAAGTGCCCTGCCTCCGGCACATGGCAGTTGTGGAAAAACGATCGCCCCAGGTTCGCACTTCCACCTAACTTGCTTTGAGTGGAGATGTCTCTCCACAGCCCCGTACTCTGAAAACACGCTTGCTTTGATTCTCTGCGGGATCCCCTTTTCCTCCGTTCCTAACGGTTCAGAGTGACTGGAATTCGGCAGGAACCCTTGCAGCTAACCAGGAAGGGCTCTCTGCAAGCCCTGACTGTGGCAGCTGGGTCTGCTTTGTTTGTCCTATGCACAGTTTATCGGGTTCGCTTAATTTACGTCTGTTTAAAGGTTTGTGTTGCAGAGTGTCTGTAATTGCATATTGTACTGATTGCTATATTTTCATTCTTCTCTTCAGAAGTTAAGAATCCACCAGTTAATAAACTTTTTTTGGTTTTTGGCTTGGTCTCTCCTTAGCTTCCCCAAAATTGCTTTCCTGCTTTCAATCCTGACTTAATCCCTCCAGTGCTCGGGTTGAGAAGGATGCTGTTTAAGGTTTTGCATTTTCTGTATTGACAACTTTGTTTGCATTTCCCTCTTGATCGCTCCATTGATGAGGCTGACGGCGGAACTTCCTGCAGTGAGTGATTCAGTGGGGGGTAGGTGCATTGTATTGCCAGTCTCCAGAAGCGTGATTAGTGAAGAGGGTTGTCTTTTTTTTTTTTTTTTTTGTATCCTTTACCAGAAAGAAGGTTCAGAAAACAGGACTTCTCACCAGGAATTCAAAATCCGAAAGAATGGGCTCTGGACACAGATGCAGGAGTGTCAGCATTGGAGGTGGGGGTGTGAAAAGAAGCCCCACAGAAAATTTAATTTTTAGTTTAAGAAGCCTACTGCACAAGAACATTTTCCCTTAGAGTAAGGCCCTTTCCAGTTGGATCTGTTGGTGCTATCGAGCTGGTATTTCAAGTATGTCCATCTGCATTTAAACGAATTGCTCCAAGACAATCTGATTATGCGGTAGTTACTTTGGTGAGAATAGCGCCTCAGTGGAATGGAAACTTCATTTGAGTCTAATATTAGACCTTGCTTTGGAAAATTCCTTTCAAATGATCACAAGCTGGGAATAGCAAAAGAATTTAACTTTCGACAGACAGCATTGACCAAGAATTTTTAACTGCTTATGTTTGGGTTCTTGGGAAAGCAGATGTGAGAAACTGACCAGACTGAATTGACGAGACGAGAATGGAGTTGACCAGATGAGCTGGTGTTTATATCTGCGGCTGATAAGTTTTGCTCGTAGTCTCATGTGCTGAAAATATTTTCATTCTTTGAGCATGAGCGTGCTAAGGATGAAAATTGTTAGGATGCCTAATTGTCTAGCAATCCAACCTTCTAGGCTTCCAGACATTGTTGCCTCGAAAGGGGTCTGAGCCAAAGCAGCGAAGGGCCAACAGCCCCATGGAGCCAGAGGCGGTTTCTGAGTGCGCACTGGGACCGCGGTCAGACCTGGCCTTCGGGGAGTGTGTCCCTTTGTCTGGTATCCGAGTGAATTGGATCAGCTCTCGGTTTTAAGTCAATGTTATTTAAAGGACTGCCTCCCCTACCCTAACCCCCCCCCCCCACAAAAACCCATCCTATGATTTGGGGGGGGAAAATCCCCAATATACACGTTAACTGATCCTGAAATTTCTATACTATGTCGACTTGGCTTACTTGAAGGATATGCTTCAGATGCCTCCCATACCTCATGCTGGGAACACCAGAATTGGTGGGAGAGACGAGTTTAAGATTTTAAAAGATCTTTCTGAAATTGAACTGCACCTTTTAATCACAGTGTATGTTTCATGTGGTGTTTTTCTTTCCGTTGCCTAAGCTGGTAGTAAATTGATGATGCCTTGTGACTGAAGAATATTAATCAGTTAATAGGAGTTACCATTCATTGATCACCCCGTGGGTCCCAGGTGCTGTATTGGTTCTAGATACCAACATTGTATCTGAAATTCACAGTGATCCCATGGGCTTTACTTATTATGAGCCTGGTTTTGGAGGCGAGGAGATGGAGGCTCAGAAAAGTTACATAGTTTGCTCATGAACACACAGCCAGTAATGGTTAATTAACTGGCCATGTCGGAGTTCAAATCCAGGATTGTTCGACTTAGAGCACATTTCGTCCCTGTGGAAGAACTGCTCTTATGCAGTTTGGTATTTACAGTGTTTGAAATTAAGCCTGGGAAATTCACATTTACTTATTAATTTTCTCTTCCTCTTCTTTTTTTTGAGAGAGAGAGAGAAACATCAATTTGTTGTTCCACTCATTTATGCACTCGTTGGTTGTTTCTTGTATGTGCCTTGACCAGAGACTGAACCCATGACCTTGGCGTATTGGGACGATGCTCTAACCAACTGAGCTACTCAGCCAGAGCCTATTAATTCATTTTGTATTTATTTATTTATTATCTTTTAATCCTCACTCGAGGACATATATATTGATTTTAGAGCGAGGAGAAGGGAAGGAAAAAGATAGGGAGAGAAACATTGATATGAGAGCGAAACATTGATCAGCTGCTCCTCATACGTGCCCTGACCGGAGACCAAACCTACAACCCAGGCATGTGCCCTGACTGGGAATCGAACCCACAAGCTTCTGGTTTGCTGGACGATACCCAACTGACTGAGAGCCACACCAGTCAGGACATCATTTTGAAAGGACAATAATAAACCCATTTTATGTTAACCTAAATAACATTTAACTTAAAAATCACTATTCAAAACAAAAATATTAAGAAATGTTATTATTTTACTTTTTTTTTTTTTGCAAATGTCTTTATTATCTAGCTAGTTGGAAGGCAACTGGATTCTTTCCTGCATTTAATCTGTGCAGTAGACCATTTTAGTTGAAATGTGTGAAGAAAATCTGGCCTCACACAGATATGTGTTTGGAAAAGGGGGGCTATTTTAATAGTCTTTCTGGATAATTGTGGATATTCTCTTTTGATACTGCGCCAAAACTCCGTAAGTGATAGTTTCTTAAAGGTTTGCTGCTTGTTTTTTCTTTTTGAGTCTTCTGTTTTCTTTAAAGGTTTGTTGCAATGTAGAATCTGAAACTACACTGGTGGACTTTGGGTGCAGTTACATGAAAATCCCTTGGTTTGAATTCTTCCTTTCAAAGAATTCTGAGTAAGATATTTAGATCCTAACCCACTCCAGGAAGTAGAGTTTAATTCCTACCCGAACCCACCCTGGCGGGGGGGGGGGGGGTGCGGGGGGGGGGCAGACCTGTTGACTTGCTTCCCAAGACTAAAATCAGGGGAAGGGAGAAACGAGCGACTTTGCAGCGGAGAAACCGGAGAACGTTCCCTAAACACCTGGTGGCGGAGGTGCGCGCTGCCCCTGCCGTGCCGTCCAGTCCAGTCCCGTCCCGTCCCGTCCCGTCCAGTCCTGTGGCGGCCGCGCTGCAGCTGCTCTCCGCTAATGCGACAGGCTCCTTTCCTTTGTTTCTGGAACAGCGTCTGTCACGTGAATCTGAATGCCGTGGCTTGCCTGGGAGTTACTCTTTCAAGTGAACTGCTCAATGGAAAAAAGTGGCCAGAGACAGCGGCGCACGTGCCTTTGCTCCCGGTGCTGCGCAAGTGTCTCCTGGCTCTGCCCGTGGAGTCACGTAGAGTATTCACAGACAGGTGCTTGGGGGTCAAGATTCAGTGAAATTAAACACTTGACTGCCCGGTGAAGGGCATTCGTAAGGAAATGGGTCCCCTGCCCCCTTTTGGACTAGGTGTGGAGGTGGAGGCTCCAGTGACGCCAGGGCGCCCGCCCCGCTGTCCTGCTGTGCGCCCTGGCCCGCAAACGCGGGCAGTTTGGCTTCACAGACCTTCTGTGAAGGGTCCTGTGCGTCCGTCCTTAGGAGTCCCCGGGCCTCACTGTGAGAACCGCTCTCCCCAAGGAAAGTGGTGGTTGTTGAAAGGCCAACCGGGAAGAGCTCACGTCGCTGAAGACCAGTTCCATGGGGAGCACAGGATGCTCCTGTGCTGCCCGCATGTCACCGGCTTGACTCTCTTGCCCTGGGTGGCCCGGGAAGCTTTCCGGTCCGTGGTGTCTCCTTACCAGTTCGCAGGCCGGAGTGCGGACTTGGGTAATCTGCCATCTGTTTGCTGCTGCCGTTTTCTCCGTGGTCATCCCTAAGACTTTGTTCAGGAAATTCAGAAACTGACCTCTTGACCTTTGTTTTCTTTTCTTTAAAGGTAAATCTCACCTGGCTATTGTGCAGCGAGTAAACAATGAGGGAGAGGGGGACCCATTTTATGAAGTTCTGGGAATTGTCACCTTAGAAGATGTGATTGAAGAAATCATCAAATCTGAGATTCTAGATGAAACAGATTTATACAGTGAGTAGCATTGCCTGAGTGTCATTTCCCCAAACCTTTGCTTTGGTGGCCTTGTTGGGTGTGAGTCATCTGACGTCTCTCCAGGTGTCGTCCGCCCCAGTCTCTCTGTGTGCAGGCTGTGTACGACCCATCAGTGTGGTCCCGTGCCTTCACTGGGGGGTGGGGGGTTGGGGGGCTGGGGGGCAGGCCCTGAGATGTCAGCTGGCAACGTGTGTGTGTTTGTTTTGAAAAGCCAGCCTGTCCTAACCATTGATCTGGGCACCACTTGCCCTGACCAGAAAACTCCATTTTGCACTATTAGGTAAATTATTTTCAGATAAACGTCTGTTTCTATTTAAGGTCACAATTCAAGTACTTAAAAAGTGACAGGGATTTGATCATCAATTTGAATCGATGATAACAACTGTTTAAATTTTCTTGCTGCTGTGGATCAGGGTAGAGGTAAGGTTTGCAAGTGTAGTTTTGCTGGGGCAGTGCTGGTGAGGTGGGGTGTAGGAGGCAGGACAGGGTGGGATACACAACAAAAATGTGTTTTTCTGCCCTGGCTGGTGTGGCTCAGTGGACTGAGCACCAGCCTGTGAACCAAAAGGTCAGTGGTTCAATCCCGGTTGGGGCACGTGCCTGGGTTGCAGGCCTGGTACTCAGTTGGGGATGTGTGAGAGGCACGTTGGTGCTTCTCTCACCCTCTGTCTGCCTTCCCTTCTCTCTGAAAAGAAATAAATAAAATCTTCATAAAGCTTTTTTTCCCTTTTCCGCTTCTCTGCCTTCTCTGGGGGTGGGCCGTGGAGTGGCATGGGTTGGGGGTGGGGGAGGGGGAGGGGGGTCCACACCTGTCTGCCCAGGAGTAGGGTAGATCCTGCATCGAGTGTTGAACCCGAATCCTGTCTGTCTGAAGTCTACAACTGGACTGGGGGCTGTGGGGCTTAGATCTCCCTTAGCCCCACTCCTAGCTAAGTAAGTTTCTTTCAAGATTCCAAAATGCCAGAGATGGCCAAGTCTTGAGATGTTTGGGGTCTCAAAGATGGGATAGAGGAAGAGCATTTGGGCTCTGTTTGTCCTGTTAGGCTTTTGAAACATGATTTGGAGGTGAGAAATGAATTCTTCAAATGGCCTAGGGCACTCAGGACAAACCCCGCCTTGCTCAAAGCAGAATGATTTTATTCGGTTCCACAGGAATGTCCCTTGTTTTATTTTTTAAAGAGAGAGGGGAAGGGAGGGAGAAAGGAACATCAATGTGTGGTTGCCTCTCACGTGACCCGACTCACAACCCAGGCATGTGCCCTGAATGGGAATTGAACTGGTGACCCTTTGGTTCACAGGCCAGCATTCAAATCCACTGAGCCACACCAGCCAGAGTGAATATCCCTTATTTTAAAATTGAGAGAGTCTTCTATATACCCTTAAAAGAATAAATTTTATATTAGCCAATGACCCTCTTCTGAAAATATATCTTATTTTTTCCTCACATCTGTGTAGCGTTCTTAAAAAACACCGGTTTCTGTGTGGTTTATCCTTTTGACACTCGGAGATGGTTAGAGGTCTCATAATAGAGAATATTGTGTGTGTGTGTATCTACATTCTTTTCATTGTTCCTCACAGTGACTCTTTGATACCAAATGTGTCTGTGTATACTTAACGTGTTTTCCCAGGGTTGGTATTCATCATAAGAAAGATAATTTAGACATTAATGAGGTCTTATGTTTGTATTTTAGTTAACTTCTTTCAAACCTTGGTTAGACTGATTTCATGCAGAAATGTTGCCTAACGTAATTTACTGACATGAAATGCTGAGCTTGTGGTTTCATGTATATTCATTAAAAAAAGATATTTATTTATTTTTAGGGAGTGGGGAAGAGAGGGAAAAAGAGAGGGAGAGAAACGTTGATGGTTGCCTCTCACACGTCCCTAAACAGGACCTAGCCTACAACCTAGGCATGTGCCCTGACCTGGAATCGAACCAGTGATCTTTTGATTTGTGGGAAGGTGCCCATCTCACTGAGCCATACCAATAAGGGTGGTTTCATGTGTAGTCTTGATTTAGATAGGTGTTCAGGGATGATGACTTTGTCATTAGAAAATTATTTTAAAATTTCGTGTGGATTTATATTGTCTGATTCTCAAAAGAATTTGAGATAGAAGAAATTATAAATTGTAATCATCTTCTTCCAGGGAAAGCCTAGTAAGCAATCTGTGTCACCATGGGCATGAAATGGTAGTGCAGACTTTTCATCCTTGAGAAAAAGAGCAAGCATGTGGGGCCTTGCCTTTAACCGAGTTTTTTCCTCGATCATTTTTGGTCCAGAAAAATACTTGAAAGAAGGTTTTGCATTTAGACCTTCCAGATCAGGGGCTGCAAACTACAGCCCACGAGTGCCTGCTGCCTGTTTTCGTGTGGCTCACAAGCTTAGAATTTTTAAATTGTTGGAGAAAAAAATCAAAAGAAGGAATTGTTTTGTGACATGTGAAAATGTTAAGAAATTCAAATTTCATATCTGCGATAAAGTTTTATTGGGACACAACCATTCTCATTCATTCACATACGGCTGCTTTCGCTAAATGACAAGAGTTGAGAAGCTGCAGCAGAGACTACACGGTCTTCAGACCCTGAAATATCCCCTACCTGGTCCTTTACAGGGGATGTTTACTGACCTTGTTCCGGATCACTTTCTTCGTATTTGCTTGACCTTGAGGATCTCGTGGTCTGGGGTGGAACTGTAGTGAATGGATGTTACTATTAAAATGCTCTTCTATGAAAGTGTTGTTTGTTTCTTCAGAGATTTTGCTTGTGTATTTGTTTTTCCTCTGAGCACAGGCTAGGAGCCTCTTGAAGGCAGGCACGCGCCCTGGTGTCTACCGTAGCACAGTGGCCGTTCTTTGCTGCGGTGTGGTGACCTTGCGCAGCAGGAGGCTGCGCGCTCCAGGCCGCATCCTGTGTTGCTGTGAGGTGCTATAGGTTCTGTGAGGGGAGGGCTTCTGCCCAAGGCTGCCCCGTACAGACTTGTAAGGGCTCTAGAGATCTTCATGAAGTCTGTTTATAGTTGCCACTGATCAGGTTGCCTGTTACTTACTCTGGATTGTGTTACGACCACGCAGCTCTGATTCGATGAGGATCCTCCCTTCCTTCTTTCCAGGAGGGGGCTGGGGGTAGAGCGTCCACAGTCTGGCAAGTCGAGCCTTTCCAGCGTACTTTGTTAATTTTCGTTCAGAAAGACCCCGGACCTAATGGAATGCACTTCCTTCCTTTTTTCTTATTCTTTCCTCAGCGGATAACAGAACGAAAAAGAAAGTGGCCCACCGTGAAAGAAAGCAAGATTTTTCTGCCTTTAAGCAGACAGACAGCGAGATGAAGGTTAAAATATCACCACAGCTTCTCTTGGCCATGCACCGTTTCCTAGCAACAGGCAAGTGCAGCTTATCAGCGTTTGAAATCTCTACCAACCCTGGAGCTGTTTCTCACCCACCACTGACTGGGTTGGGCTGGGGTGGAAACTGGGAAATGGGGTGAAAGTAATGCCACTTTTGTGTTTTGTTTTTTGTTTTGTTTTGTTTTGTTTCTTTTTAAATTCTCTCCTCTCCTATGTTCAGTGTCGGCATGAACTCTCTGAGACATTTACCAGGGGTGGACCAGTAACTTAAAATTGGTCTGAAAGGTAAGGATGAATGTTAGTGCCACACTGCATGTGAACGGTAGGCCAGGTCATCCACTTCCAGCTAAGCCCCCGGGAGAGCAGCTGGCGGAGTAGGCTGACAGTGCGAAGCAGACACCGCCTCACTGTGTGTTGGACAGCTGAGTAAATTCTCTCCTCAGCTTGCCTTGGAAGAACAGGCGGATATCAGTGGTAACACAGGTGCTATGATTTTCAAAGAAGAAAAGTCATTTTCAAAATTAAATTTTTATGGTTTTAATGAAATCATAAATTCTAAGAACTTGGACGTGGATTTCTTGCTGGCCTCTTCAGATCAGATTGTTAACTTGGGCCCATTCCTGGAGGCAAGCGTGCACATTATTAAAACCACCAACCCAGCCGGCACTGGCTGCTCCAGAGAGGTCAAAGTTGAATGGACTTAAGAGACTGACTAGCCCTACTCACATCCCCAGTGGCTGTCTAGGTGAAGGGTGAGTGAGCTCCGAGGGCCAGGGGAAGGGTGAGAAAATCTGAAAGCACCCAGTGACCTGTTGAAGACGTCGGCGTCTGAGATGGGCAGCCAGAGCCTCTCAGCTGTGTGCAGTGCACTCAGCCCGCTTTGCAAAGAAGGCTGCCAGCAGCCACGTGAGAGGTGTTACACGTGCTTTAAGGTCATGATTTCAGATCGTGGAAATGTCACAACATAATAGTCACGACATGGGAAAATGCTCGGAGCTGAATGTAAAGTGAGGAAGAACAGGCTGTGAAACTGTGTGTACGGAAGACTGTGGTTGTGTTTTGCATGTGCACACTCATGCGCAGGCGCACACACCCAGGCAGAACCTGGGAAGAAATGCTCACCACCAGTTGCTCAGAATGGGTACAAGTGGTTGGTTTATAGGTAATTTTTTACTGTCCTCTTTAACTTTTTCTGTATTTTCCAAAATTTCAGCAAGGTACTCTCTTACTTTGTTATTACAAAACAAGCACAGAAGCTAGTACAGAATTTATAATTTTCCTATATAATTTAAAATCTTTTTTAAATGTATGAACTTATCTTTAACATACTTGTTTATTCTTTCTCTGATTCTGAAAAATGTTCATCATTTAAGAACTGTGATTTAAAACTAAATGTTATCCTACTCTGCCTCTGAGACACCATGCAGCCCAGATTCCGGTTTTTGTTTTGAATAAAACTGATGTCTTTGTAAATAGAGGTCAAGATAACTTTTTTTTTTTTAATTGAGCAAGTTGGAGTGCATGCCGATGTGTGCACGTGCCTTGCTTTTACTCCAAGTCTCTCCGGGGTCCTGTCCCGGACTGCCCTGGACGTTTGAGCGGGAGAAGGAGTCGTGGGGCCCCGTGTCGTGCGCCTGGCACTAACCCCACCGAGACGCTGCCTGACCTTCGCTTCTCCCTTTGGCTGTGGTCGGACAGTCACGGCTGTTGTGGCTGTTGAAGGGCTTCCTGGCAGACAGGGAGCCTGCTTCTGGTTGGGTTTCGTTTGTGTCGGTCAGAAAATTAGGGTGTTTTTGTGAGGATGGAAACCAGTGACAGGTTGAAGAGGAAGAATTTTAAGGAAACAAATATGAAAATTCAGCATTTTCTGATTCCTCCCAGGTAATCTGCCCTCAGCGGATCACCAAACAGAAGTCTCGTTAATTCATACTGTATCACTGTGATTCCAAGTATTCTTATCACCTAGAGACACTTTAATCACTAATACAACTTTTTCTACCCATTTGAAGTGTAATGTCAAGTTGTGTTTGTATCTGTAGAAGTAGAGGCATTTAGCCCATCCCAGATGTCAGAGAAGATCCTTCTAAGGCTGCTAAAGCACCCCAATGTCATCCAGGAGCTGAAGTTTGACGAGAAGAACAAGAAAGCCCCAGAATACTACCTCTACCAGCGCAACAAACCTGTAGACTACTTCGTTCTCATTTTGCAGGTCAGAAGAACTATTCACTGGTGTGATCTCACTGCACAGCCGCCCTTCACGTTCTGAGGAGCCCCTGTGTGGGTGGAAGGGGGTCAGGGCATACATACTTAACTTCCGGGGTAGCCGTCTAAGTGGGTTTTCATATCTGTAAAGTAATTCCAAGGGAAAGCGGTGTCGTCGGTTACTTTAATTCCCAACACTAAAGGGCGCTTAGTGGTTGCTGGGGCCCCGAGTCAAGTGAAGAGTGGTGAATTCAGAGGTACTTTCTGAAGACTTTGGGGGAGTTACGTATATATGTCTAAATCTTGGCAGGGCATTTGAGATTCAATTCTGTTGAGTCCCTTGGGTCCTCTTTTATCCCCCAGCCCTGTGGCTCCCCCCCCCCCCCCCGCCCATTAAAATTTGGTCTTACAGCTTCCTGGAGATATCTTACTCTATCTCTTCCCTTAACACCACCAAAATAATCCGTTTGTTATTGTTTTTATTCCTGGGTACTAACCAGACTGTTGTACAGAGGAACGAATGTCATAAGCAGAGCCTGTCGTGGCAGCGATGACTCCACTCCTTCCTACTCTGACACAGCCTGCTGGGTGTGGTGGGGAGGTCCACCCAGTCGGAACCCGCCTCGGGGCCCTGGTGCTCAGGGCAACCGCGGGCCCTTGTGATAACACCACAGTTTGACTTAATAGAGCACCATCCTTGGCATGGAGGCCGGGATGGGCGTTTTGGTGGATGAAGTGCTAGTCTTATCCACTTCTTGTACCTCTTTATTGAAGACTGACTTTACAGGAAATCTTGAATTTATTTCAGTACAAGAATACGAGCCCCATAAGCATTCTCCTGTTTCTTGGTTACTTCCAAGATGCTACTTGGGGGTATCATTATAGGAGTGTGATTAGTGCAGTACTTGGTGTGCCCTCACCTTTACCTGAGTCCAGCAGGGTCCCGATTATCTAAATGAATTAAGAAGGTTGTTTTTATCTGGAAGCAACTCTTACCAGATACCTGGGTGTCAGGAGCTCTGGCGGGTGCTGTGTTGGGTTTGCGCTCATGCCCTTGTTTGGACAGTGTTGTGGCATCTGGAAGCAGGAGTGAGGAACCCAAGAAACGCCCGTGATTAACTGGTCACATGCCACTTCCAGGCAGCTGTCTGGGAGCCTCTGTTGTCGGGGTTTTCTAACTCAATACCTGCTTCTTCCAACCTTAGTTTCGTTCCACCCTGAATTGCGCTTTTTAAAAAATCCTTATTTGTGGATATGTTTATTGATTTTAGAGAGAAAGGGTGAGGGGGGAAACATCAATTGGTTGCCTCCCATATGTGCCCCAACTGGGGATCGAACCCACAACTTCTTGGTGTACGGGATGACCCTCCAACCGGCCGAGGCACTTCACCAAGGCTGTGAGGCTAGATAGAAACTCTGAGGGGGCTGTGGAGAATTTGCGTACTGCAGGGAGGGAATAAAGTATTTATGTTTCTCATAAAAGCTGGATGTGAGTATTCCTTAAAGCTAGAGAAACTTTGAATTACGTTTTAAAATGGTTATTTAGGCCCTGGCCCGGCAGCTCAGTTGGTTAGAGCATTGTCCTGATATGTCAAGGTTGTGGGGTCCGTCTGCAGTCAGGGCGCATGTAAGGATCAGCCAATGAATGCAAAATTAGCGGAACAACAAATTGATGTCTTTATCTCCATCTGTTCCCCTCCCCCCTCCCTCCCTCCGCCCCCCACATCTCCCTTCCTCTCTCCAAAATCGATCTAAAAATGATTATTCAGGACAGTTTTGGAGGATTGACACAGTGAATTTCAGTAGTAACATTAGAAACTGTGAGGCTTTCAATTGTCGAATTTTATGTAGTTAGAATTTGTGAAGTTGTGATTCAGTAATGCTCTGTTCGTATATAAGAAAGCTATTTTCTGGCTGATGGATCTAAAAAATAGATTTTATGGAAGAGGACCTCATAATCCCTGTCCATTCACAAGTAAATCTTTTAATAGAAAGATATTTTTGACAAGGCACTTATGTATAGGTACCTGTGCTGGAATAGCTATGTTGCATGTGTGTTTACGCAGATGCAATGCGTTTTCTGAATTGTTGAACCGACAGTGTCGTGGGGATTTTATACGTAGTGTAAGTGCTGGATTGAAAGGATTCGTGGAGGTGTTCAGATGATAGTTCGGGAGCAAAATGTCTAAATAAGCAAATAAAAGATATGATAACTCTTCCATAGCATATGACCAGAGTAGGACTTTGGTGAGTATAAAGAATGATGGGGAATGCAAGGAGTAGGTGTCTCTTTGACGATGGTTTTGCCAGCAGAACAGAACCCATTTTTCCTGTGGTGTCACTTTTTCCTTGCTGACTTCACACCCCAGATTTGCTGCTGCTGTTCGAGGGCTTGTCCTGCTCTCTTTCCCGAGACGTCTGACATGGGCTTGAGGGGACTTTTCCCTGGGAGTGAAGTCTGTTCTTCACGAGGGTGGCAGGGAGCGTCTTAGAACTCACACAGCCCTTGATGATACTGAGCACCGTTTCACTTGCCACGGGAGAGGAATTTCTGCCTTCAGTACCAAAGCTCCTGCAGGTTTTTAAGTTTTGCAAGGCCTGTGTCCCAGTGAACAATGGATGCTTAATCTTGAGTCAAGAACAAATAACACCCATTTTAAAGAGAAAGACTACTTGGATACCCAATGTTGACCCATTTTTTTCTTTTTTTTATCCTTACCTGAGGACATGCTGATTGATTTTAGAAAGAGGGGGAGGGTGGGAGCACGGATTTGAGAGAGAAAGAGAGAAAAACATTGATGGGAGAGAGAAGCATTGATCGGTTGCCTCTTGTATGCGCCTAACCAGGAACTGAACCTGCCACCTAGGTATGTGCCCTGACTGGGAATTGAACCCATGACCTTTTGGTTTACAGGGATGATGTTCCAACCAAGTGAGCCACACTGGCTGAGCTGTGGACCCAATTTTAAAAATTCTACTTCAGTATAAAACTTGGCATAAACTCCTTTTGCTTAGAACTCTTACATAGAACTATTGACCAAATACAAATTTGTAATTAATATTATATTCTAAATGTGTAGCTGGCGTTTGGCTGGTAGGAAAGCCGCAGCGGTCCCAGTACTGCGGCAGGGAGCCCCGGTGCAGGCTGGTCTGCCTCCCGCACAGCTGGGCGTCTGTGTGCCCAGTGACGGCTGAACCCTCCAGCCCTCTGCTCAGTTGGAGCTATTTCGAATGTTTGTACAGTGTGTGGTGCTGGGATTTGGCCTCACTGGGTGCGACCGAATTATTATATGTTTAGTTTTCCTCTGTTCGCTTCTCTTCAGCTCAGTGCTCTCACACTTTATTGGGCGGAGGAATCACTTGGGGCTCTCGGCGAATGCAAACCGCGACTCCGCACTGGCACTGTCCGGGGGGAGTCGGAGTTGCTGCCGTTCTCGCTAGTTCGCGGCTGAGGGAGGAGCGAGGCTTCGCCAGCCTTGGCGATTCCAGTAGCAGCTTCTCGGCGTGGGGGTGTGAACGGAACACCCAGGCAAATGCTGGCCCTGACGTCAGCTGGGCGGCGCACTTGGTTAGACTGGTCAACCAGATGGTCCAAAACACGTGTAAATTAATTTTTGACCATCAAAATTTTAAAACATTTAAACATGTATAAAGCGAACTTGCAGAGTCCCGGGACTACACCTGCGAGCCCCCAGTTGAAAAGGTTGCTAGGGGATGTTTGAGTGCCTGTCACCCGAGGCCCTGAACGGACAGACCGCTTCGGGCCGTGCTTCCCCTCTGACGGGACAGCTGGCCAGCGCTGACGACCACGCCCTGGCGCCTCTGGCGTTTGGTTCCTTCCTTGCAGGTGTCATGTCCCACTAGTGCTTTATGGTGGTGATTTAAAAACAGAACAGAAGACTCAAGAATGAGCAGGAGACTGAGGAGACACTCAGCGGATGGTATCTGATGATGCCTTTGGTCTCCATGAGCCCATGGCATCTGCTGGTCACCTGGTGTGGTTTGTGCTGACCAGGATGGCACGGGTTTTCCCCCTGAGGCCAGGTGCACCTGAGACCAGAGTACCCTGTGCATGCTTAGAAACCGAGAAGAGTTATCCACCTAGTGCCTTCCCCAAAGAAAGGCAGGATTCTGCGATGGCAGCGTCACCCGGGAAGCCAGCTTTGCCTGGGACAGTGAGGCCTTCTTCCTCTTCCATCGGTGTGCCAGCGTGGTGCCCTAGCTCCCCTCAGGAGTCTGTCCTGTCCTGATTGTTTTGGTGATTTGCTAGCATAAGCTTGTGGATAGTTCAAAAGTAAAATGTACATATAGTGCCTTCCTTATACGGAAAAAGTTATCATTCGAGAAGACACCTGATTGATTTTGAGCGGGCAGGCCATTTCCTCCTGCTGGGGTGGCCCCTATGCTATGTCCTGGTAGATTTATTTGAAAGTGGTCACTTTGGGACCCATCGGCACACATGTGTGAGTAAAAGATGTGTTTGCTGGATGTTTCTAAAACTTGCCTGCCAGAAAAGCTTCACTGCTGGAGAGGAGGGCATAGGGCTGGACCATTTGGGAACTGTAGAGTCATAGAGGTGAAAAAAGAACCTCAGAAATCCTTTAATCTGTTGCAGTTTTTTTTAAAATTTTATTTTAATTGTTGATCTTGTACAGTTTTCTGTCTTTTACTCCCACCCCAGCCCACCACCCCAGCCCTCCCCACCTCCTTCCCATTTCCACCCCCCATAGTTTTTGTCCCTGAGTCCTTTATACTTGTTGCTCTAAACCCTTCCCCTTTTCCCCTGAAATTCCCTCCCCTCTCCCCTCTGTTGACTGTCAGCCTGTTCTCAATTTCAGTGTCTTTGGTTATATTATGCTTGTTTGTTTGTTTGTTTTATTGATTAGATTCCTGTTAAAGGCGAGATCATATGGTATTTGTCTTTCACTGCCTGGCTTATTTCGCTTAGCATGATGCTCTCCAGTTCCATCCATGCTGTTGCAAAGGGTAGGAACTCCTTCTTTCTTTCTGCTGCATAGAATTCCATTGTGTAAATGTACCACAGTTTTTTGATCCATTCATTTACTGATGGGCACCTAGGTTGCTTCCAACACTTGGCTATTGTAAATTGTGCTGCTATGAACATAGGGGTGCATAGGTTCTTTTGGATTGGTGTTTCAGGGTTCTTAGGATGTAATCCAAGCAGTGGAATTGCTGGGTCAAAAGGTAGATCCATTTTTAGTTTTCTTAGAAAATTCCACACTGTTTTCCACAGTGGTTGTACCAGTCTGCACTCCCACCAACAGTGCACTAGGGCCCCCTTTTCTCCACAACCTCTCCAACACTTGCTGTTTGTTGCTTTGTTTATGATGGCCATTCTGACTGGTGTCAAGTGGTATCTCATTGTGGTTTTAATTTGCATCTCTCTGATAGCTAGCAATATTGAGCATCTTTTTATAAGCGAAGTGAGTTAGTCTAGTACAGTGGCTCCTAAATGCTGATACTTGACAAACTTTTCACGAGAAAAGTGAAGACAGCTGCGGTGAGTTCTTCATACAGCTAAGTGTGTGTGCAGTTTAAAAACCTGTCAGCTATCCTGAAATTGCATATTTTGGGGTTAAAATGTCTGATCTTTTATGAAGTGCTGGTAACAGCAGATAGCTCTGCTTCTTAAAATCTGTTTTATGAACTAAAAACTTGGCACCCCTCCCTCTGTCTCCGGTACTGAGGCTGGAGGTGCGTTTTCCTAGTTCTCGGAACGCAGAGGCCGCCGACCTGCCGCGTCTGTCCCACGGCCCGATGGCTCTAGACCAGCAAGTTCCTGCTGGCCTGCGCAAGAACGTCTAAGACATGCAATATCGGATACTTCGTCAGGGGCACTGACCTCTTTCCCTTCCATTGTCAATTAACAAAATCATAACAGCCAACACAATAGTAGCCGTCTGATGGGAATGAATCAAAGTTATACCTATCTTTTTGTGAGATTGGCAAAAATATATATATTTTCTTGGTGTGCTGCAGATCTTAGTAATTAGGTTATGTGTGCTGTGAGATGAAAAAGGTTGAAAATGGCTGTTCCGGGCGCCAGAAGGAAGGTGGCGGGTGCCCTCCTGCTCGGGCTCCTACAGAGGAGAGACCAGTCCAGAGCTCGGGGTCTTTGCGCAGCACCCTCGTGTAATGCGTGGGCGCATGGTGCCGGCAGGCTGCCACAGGTCCGTAGCTGGGCCGCCCGGTGGCATCCCGAGGGCGGCGCTGAAGGCCTGTCGCCCCGCCACGCCCCGGCCACACGTGCTCAGCCGGGATGCCTGGGAGCGGCAGCCAGACACCAGTTTCGCTTTTTGTTGGTGGTGGTGTTTGCCTTTTAAATCCCCGGTGTTTCTGGTGCACAGCAAGGGACTCTGTGCCTGTGTTTCCCCGCAGAAGTTCCTAGCGCGGGAGTCCTGAGTACCCCAGGAACTGTTGTCCCCAAGACGGAGGCCAGGCGGTGCCATGCAGTCTCTTCCGGGGAGTTACTGCTGCCTTGCTGGTTCTGACACTTGATTGTTTAAACAAAAAGAAAAAAGAAAGTGCACTGACGCCCATTCGCAGGGACGCAGAGCACTGAAGGCCCTGGGACTTGTAAAGCACGTGACCACCCGGCGCTCCTATGGAGGGAAGTGGTCATGAGGCTCGGGTGCGTTTGGGCCTTCCTCCTGGCTTGCTGCGTAGAAACCCAGGTTGTGAGATGGTCCTGCGGCTCCTCTCCTAGGGGACCTCCTCGCTCTGAGGGCCTCCTCTCCTAGGGGACCTCCCCGCTCTGAGGGCCTCCTCTCCTAGGGGACCTCCCCGCTCTGAGGGCCGTCACTTGGGCCTGCATCTCGCTCTTTCCCCGCCAGCCTTTGGCCCCGCCCCCCTCAGCCAGCGCCTCTTCTCCCTGCGCCCTCCTTCCCTCCTTCCCTCCTTCCCTCCTTCCCTCCTTCCCTCCTTCCCTCCTTCCCTCTCCGGCTTCCTTCCCTCCTCCCCTGGCTGGCTTGGTGTGGGCCCCGGGTTCCCTGGGCCTGAACGGGTGCCCCGGCCGCCCCTCACCTGATGCTGTGTCGGTCCTTGCAGACAGGCTGCCCGTGGTTTCCCCTGCACTCCGACTTCTTCAGGGCACCTCTCCTGCGGTGCCAGTGACTCCCCCTCCAGGACTCTGACCCCCACCCCGCCCCCCAGCCCTGAGGTTCTCCCTCTCCTAGTCTCCGTGGTAGCACAGCTGTCTGGCTCTCCTTTTGTCTGTGCTGTCCTCGGGTCCCCTAGCGGTTTCTGTTTCTCCTTCTGCCCTTGGTCACGGGCAGCGTGCAGCGCGGTCCTTTCCTCTCTGCACTTAGTGCCTTCTCTTGCCCACACTCAGATCTCCACCTCTGGGGCCCACCTTCCTCCCGACCCTCACTCCTCACCGCAGCCTTTTCGGTGGACTCTGCCCAAGGCCATGCTTTTAAGGGGACTCTGTCCTCTCCTCCTGGCCCCACCACGGTGCCGCCCTTCCCAGCTTTGCTGTCTCCACGCAAGGTGTCCCGTGTCCCCTTTATGCGGAGCAAACTTCTGTTGTGGTTATCGAGTCCCCTTCTATCGCTTCTCCTTTGATGGTTTCTCCAAATTATGTTGCTTCCTTATCCATACTGATCTTTTTCCAATCCTGTGGTTACCCACTCCAGTGTAAGGCTAGACTTGATCTTCCTGAAACCGTATTCCTCTGTTCAAGAACCTGACCTATTAGCCTGTCATTCAAGGAGCTTCCTAGTCTGATCCGCTCTCCAAACCGCTTTTCCAGACCTGCCCTGCCCTTGTCCCTGCGCAGACCCAGCGGGCCAGCAGTCTGCTGCCACCCACCTCTGCCCTTCCTCCACGCCGCCCTCTCTCAGCTCCGTCAAATCCTCCTCCTCCTCCTTAGAGATTGCCTTCCTGTATAAAATTGTCTTTATATAAGAAGGGGAAGTAATTTTTTCTCTGAATTCTTTAAAAAAAATTTTAAAAGATTTTATTTATTTTTTAGCAACAAGAAGGGAGGGAGAAAGAGAGGGAGAGAAACATCAGTGTGTGGTGGTCTCTCGTGTGCCCCCTGCTGGGGACCTGGCCTATAACCCAGGCATGTGCCCTGACTAGGAATCGAACCAGCGACCCTTTGGTTCACAGGCTGGCACTCAACCACTGAGCCACACCAGCCTGGGCCTTTTCTCTGAATTCTTTATATTCTTACTGTCTTTTTCTTCATGTAGAACTTGACTGCTCTGTATCATTGATTTTCATGTGGTCTCGCCTCCCTCCTGGCCTGTAATCTGTTATGGGCAAGGAGTGTCTTCCCCCAGCATCCGCTCAAGGACACTGTGTAGCTGGGTGTTCAGCACCTATTTGCAGGTTGATTTTACTTATGGGTGAAGTTTTCACTTCCTTTCTTGTAGCAAAAGAATTTGATTGGGGCTTGGTAAAACTGATACACCCACTGAGTGAAGGAAAACCTAAAAGAGAGACAGTGGATAGTTTTCTGAAGTGATTTGAGGGGAGTCTAGCACAATTTAGAATTCAGTATAGAATAGTCGGGAGTGGTCAAAATAATAGTCTGCCTTGGTGGCCCAGCGGGGCACCTTGGTGTGGAGCGTGGCCTGCGGTTGCCCCGTCATTCTGGGCCCCACCCCTGCGGGGTCGCTGCGTCTGCTTCATGGAGCCATGAGCACTGGATGGGTTAATCAAAGCACTGTGACTTGTTCGTACAGTTCCTTGACTTCAGTAAGATAGCTTAAATTTTTTAAAGGATTTATTTATTTTTAGAGAGAGGGGAAGAGAAGGACGAAGGGAGAGAAACACTGATGCAAAAGAAACATCGATCAGTTGCCTCTTGAACACACACCGACTGGGGACCAAACCTGCATCTCAGGCATGTGTCCTGTCTGTGAATCGAACCGGTGACCTTTCACTTTACAGAGTAATGCCCAACCACCTGAGCCACACCGGCCACAGCTGGTAGCTTAATTTTTGTTCGCAGATCATGAAGGATGCACCATGAAGATGCCCTGTCACTGAGAGGCAATGAGAGCTGTTCTGACCCTTGGCTTGGAAATCTAGAAGCGCGGCTCACTTGTTAGGGTGTCCCAGTAGCCCAGAAAAATGCATTGAACATCTCCCGTGAAGGGGTTATGGTGGACCCTAAAGCTGTAGGGATGAGTAAGGAAGGCCTAGTCAGTGTGTCCGAGGGGAACTGGTAAGAGTGAAGGACAAGTTGTGGTCAAGTTGTTACGGAAAGGGCAGGAAAGGGAACACCTTAGGAGAGGTTTTGTCCTGATGGAAGGAGACTTTCTGAAGGCACTTTTCCAAGACAGTGAGGAGAAAGTACCACGGCGTCGCAGTGCCTCTGGGGGTCTGGATGGCCCAGGATCGGCCTGCAGGTTGTCTGCTCCGTTGGTTAGGGGACCCGGCTGGTGAGACAAGAGCTCTGCCCCTGGGAGCCAGTTTAGTCCTGTCTGTCTGTGGCCACAAACCATGTCGACCCTTGACCATGACTGCTCCAGTCGGCCTCCTACAGGACAACTTGGGTGACGGTCACTGAGCATCTTCTCAGTTTGTCCCGCTGATGGAGCAGGACATCATTTCTGTATCACTGGGACAGCTCCTGAAGAAGCCACAAGCTAAGCATGCGGGGGAATGGCAAGTGGCCTGGAGAAATTCAGCACCACACTGTTACTGTCATCTCTCCGCCCCCAGCCAAGTCTGGTTTTCTCTTCTTGTTTTAAAATATCTGCAGTGGTAGCTTTTTTTTAAAAAAATTATTTATTTATTTTTAGAGAGAGGGGAAGGGAGGGAGAAGGAGAAACATCAATGTGCAAGAAATACATCAATTGGTTGCCTCTTTGCACGCCCCCAACTGGGGACCACAACCCAGGCACATGTCCTGACCGGGAATCAAACCAGTGACCCTTCAGTTCACAGTCCGGCACTCAGTATGCTGAGCCACACCAGCCAGGGCTAAATTTAGTTTTCATATTTACGGTGAATGCGCCCTCTCCTCTAACTGGGAAAGATGGTCAGAGGCCTGCCTCCCTTGGGCTTGTTGGGAAGGGAATTTGGAGAAAACCTGAGGCAGGACAGAATCTTGCCTAGGGTTTGCAAACAGATACCTGTGTTTGGACTGAAAATGCCCCCTTTTCTTCTCACAGGGGAAAGTGGAAGTAGAAGCTGGGAAAGAAGGTATGAAGTTTGAAGCCAGCGCTTTTTCATACTATGGTGTGATGGCCCTCACAGCCTCGCCAGGTGAGTTTTCTTCAGCCTGAGAGGCCCAGTCTCTGTTAGGAAATAGTGCCTTTCTATAGTCACCATTCCTTCCCTGCCAGCTAACCCTGTATTTACTTACTTCCTGAACTTCTCCTTGAAGTCGCTCGTTATACAAAAAGCCTGCACAAAGCACAAGTGTATGCACTTCTGTGACTTTCGCAGACTGAGCACACCCGTGGAAACCAGCCCCAGATCAGAGACAGAACCTCATGACCCCACGGGGCTCTCTGCCACCACCACACTGCCTGCTAGCCACTGTCCCCCAGAATTAACCACTGTCCCCACTTCTGAGCATAGCCTAGTGTTGCTGCTCTTGAACGTCATGTAAATGGAATTATACAGGATGATTTTATTGGGTCTGGCTGCTTTCACCCAGTCACGTTCCTCTGTGCCACCAGGGTGCTTACACTTCACTTCTTCTCATCGCTGTACAGTGTTCCATTGTGCGAGTGTGCAAGGATGCATTTGCTCTGGCCGTTGCTGGTGGGTGCTGGGTAGTTTCCTGTTTGGGGCTGCTGTGGAGTGTGCGGCTGCGGACGCTCTTGTCCCTTGGTGGGCTTGCGTGCAGTGCTGTCTGGTCTGCGTTTAGGAGGGGGATTGTGGGGTCCGAGGTGAGGGCATCTTCAGCTTCAGCAGCTTCTGCCCAGCTCTTTTTCCTCGTGGCTGTAGCAGTTCACACTTGGCTGTACTGAGGGGCCCCTGTGGCTCGGCACCCACCATTTGCTATTGTTGAGTCATTTAAATGTTAACTATCCTGGAGATCTTTAAATTTGCATTTTCCTGAGAATGAATGGGGTAGTTAACATGTATTTATTGCCTCTGTCCAGCTCTTCTTATCTAGAGAGCTGGCCAGTTGAGTCAGCCAGCTGTGGGGGCTGTGCCATGGGTGTTAACTAACACCCTTGTGCCCGCAGGTGGTGTCTGTCCTAGTAGGAACGTGGACACAGACACCTACCCGGCTCCTCTCTGGGATGGGACCTGGATGGGCCCCTCTTGGCATTGCTTGCTTGGCGGTATGTGTGCGCTTGGTACCTTCCGCCAGCTAGACCAGGGCAGGCTGGTAAACAGATGCTGTAGTGCCCCCTTGTGGCCAAAAAGTCAAATGACATGCTGTGCTAGGAAACGTCCTAAAGAACAGTCACTTCTGAAAACCAGGATCAAAAGGGGAGGGGCACCTCCAGACAAGGCTGTTTTTGTGATGTCAGTCCTCACCTGCCATGCCACATAATGTCTCAGGCACCAAGCTGTTAACAGTTAAAAGGCCAGGGAAACGTCAGGAAGCCTCTCGCACTTCCAAAACCTCCCTTGCCCCAGATGCATCTTCGCACTATCCCCGGGGCAGGTTTCCGAGTCACGAGTCACGTGGGCTAGTGTCCCCACTGTCAACTGCTGACTGACACCCAGTGTGAACATAACCCTGTCCAGCCCCACTTAACTAGTCGGTGTCTGCTGTAGACTTGAAGGCGACCTTCCGTTTTCACTGCTTGTGAGGAGACACAGAGATTCTTAACCAGGCGGAGAAAGCCTGAGTCACGGCCCCAGTTCCAGCATTTACAGTTGCCTGACTTTGAGAAAGGCCTTGGCTTCCTCATTATTAAAAGGATATGATAAGGTTACCCTGTGCGATTGTTAAAAGAATAGAGTGTACCCAAGTGTGACCTTTACAGCTCAAAAGGAAATGTTGGTGTAGCAGGTGTAGAGATTGTGACTGTTTGGGGGAACCAACCTCAAATTACCCCAGGAGAGCAGAGTCAGATTTATAAAGTGGTTTTGAAGAGAAGGTGGAAGAGCGAATTGTACATTTGTGTTGATCACTGGTTCTGAAGCCCATGCTGGCCCCGTCCCCACTGAACTATGGATTTGGGCAGGGGTGAGTCCCATTCAGAAGGGAACTGGGCAGCAAGCCTTCCGTGCAGAAAACCGGGGTGTCGGGGGAGGGAGCCTGTCCTCCTAGTTTGGAAATGACAGAAAGGAAAGAAATTTCATTAATAGCATCTTATTGTGAAGCCCAGTATTTTACTTGACTTCATAATTCATATTTGGGATTTTGTATGTTCAGTGAGAGATGCCATTAGTACAGTAATCTCAAGATAATATTTCTATTAATTTTGACTGCCTAGAAAAATCCTACAGTAATCTATAATCAAGATTTGCCCAGTTATATGTCAGTTATACCTCAATTAAAAAAAAAACAAACTTGGCCCTGGTCAGGTAGCTCAGTTGGTTGGGGCATTGTCCCAATGCGCCAAAGTTGCAGGTTCCATTCCCAATCAGGGCACATACAAGAATCAACTAATTAATGCATAAATAAGTGGAACAACAACTCTATAATAATAATAATAAAGCTGCCCAGAAATTAGGACTCTGCCCAGTGGGGCAACTTTGGCCGGACTTTCCAGTCGGCTGGACTACAGCTCCAGTCTGACGTCTGAGGAAGCAGCAAGAAGGATGCCTTTGTTCTGGCTGGTCCCAGGAAATCTGTGTATGATGTTCTTTATTTACTTGCCTGTAACACTTTGAAATTTCAAAGTATTCCTAAGCAATTCAAAGCATCAGGTCAAAGTTGCAGTCAGACTAATTAAGGATGTAAATGAATTGAATGACTGATCGCTTGCCACAGATAGGGATGCTGTAGGCGGGGCTGTGGATGAGTGCTGGGTGCTGGCACGGCGGCTTGGGTCATGCTCTTGGGCCCGCTGGGTAATTGAGCTCTCCTTTTGCGCGGCTAGCTGTGACTTAAATCCTTAAGAAGAGCCTGTTTCGAGCTATAACCCAATGGGGTATTAACGGCTTAAGAGATTTCTAGGTTAGTAAAGAAGCACGTGACTGGGATCCCAGCCGCCCCATATTCCTCCTCCTGGAAAGCAGCAAGCTCTGTTGTTGTTATTGTTGTTGTTCGTCGTTTCACGTAACGTCATCTGGGCTTTGTAATTTCTTGAACTGATGGCTCATATTGGTAGTACTGGTGTCCGCTCCTGCCCCCTGATCACAGAGCTCCTTCTCACCTTTCAATATGGTCTCACCCTGTTTTTCTCCGTTTTTCAGTTCCTTTGTCCCTGTCTCGTACCTTTGTTGTCAGCAGAACAGAGTTGTTAGCAGCAGGTTCTTCAGGTAATTCTGCATGTTTCCTTTTCATAATTCTTCTGATTGCCTCCCTGGACCCCCGCAAAAGAGTTTCCCTGTAAGCTCTACAACTCCACGTTTCTATGCCTTAATAGTGAGCTAGCCAGGAAAGTACAAGTCCACAGCAGGTGCAGAAGGGGCTGGGGATGCGGGCAGGAAATCTTGGAACACGAACAGCAATGAACCATGGGAAGGGAGAGTGATGCTGACCTTGGGTTTTCAGGGCAGCGAAAAGCGGCTGCTTTTGGTTCTTTCTCTGACCTCAGCAAAGTCATGGTGTGTGGAGACTGAGGCCCCGAGGCCCTCAGAGCCTGAGGATGCTTGTACAGAGCATGCACAGCTGAAGGCTGGAAGGCCTGGGAACTTCTGGGGGGAACCTGCAGCGTTGCTGTCTCTTTGGTCCTCCCAGCACCCATGTGATGGGGTATGCGCATTTCTGCCTCTATCAGGCAGGTGGCCCTGCTTCTCCAGTCTCCCCCTCTTTGTTTTGAAATCAGCACCATGCACATTCCTAACCAGCTGCTGGTTTCCTGCCCGGCATTCGAGTTGGTTGTGCCTGGCTGATGTGTCCAGCTCCTAAAACAAAGGCAAAGATTTAATATTTCTTTAATTAAAGTTGCTGGGTTTCCTATTTGATAGTACAACTTTTCTGTATTTATTTTGTTCCGTGCAGCTTAAATTTTAAAAATGTGAGTGATGAAATTTGTGTTTCATAAGCTAGTTTCAGCAAAATTCTAAAATGCTGCTACTTGGTACAGGAAGCAATACTTGTCTTAGAAACAGGTGTTCTCTCAAATCTTTGTTCTGAAAACTTTGGGGTGTTTAGGGGTAAGATATCATTCCTGAGGCTATTTGAATCAAACCAACTGGCAGACTGTACATGCACAAACATACATACATATGCATGCACAGAAGTATACATATGTATATTTATGCATATGTTTTTATTGCTTTCTCCCCATTTTATTTGCTGGCATCTGCCACCTGTTTAAAATGTCACAGAAGCTGAAGTTGAGCGACTTTTGGATGAAGCTCATGGAAATGTCATTTGTTTTTTATGTTTCCTGTAAAGCTTAAGAGATTTCTTAGCTCTGCCCACTCCATCTGATGCAGTAACAGAAAAATACGTTTTGCGTGTCCAGGCCTTTGGGGATGCTGGCGTTACCATAACGTTGTCCCTAAAAGTGGGGTTGAATTAAACCGGTGATTTTCAGCTATTCCAAAAGGCGCCTTGTAGTTCCAAGGGAAGGGGCTGGGAGTGTTTCTTGGTTGTATCTTTTTAGCTCACTAGCAAAAAGACAGGACTCCTAGGTAGGATGAATTAAAAAACACCAAGACAAAAAGCAGAAAGAAAACAATTCTGAGAAGGCATATATATAGAGAGGAATTAAAATTGGAAGTTGTTTTGATAATTGTCTAAAATTTTGGCACATGAATTTGGCAACAAAACATGTCATGAACTGGAGGGAGACTACTCGAAGTCCTTATTCTCCTATGAGTGAACACACACACATTTCGTCGTGTGCTGATGAGAGGCTGATCATGCTGGGCGCCTGTCCAGCCGCAGAGGGGCTCCCGGAAACGGGGTCGGCTTCTCCAGACCAGCTGTGAGGCTGGGCAACAGGTTCCTGACAAAGGAGAGGGCCCATCTCCCACAACCGGAGGCGGCGGGTTAAGAGGGAGCGGACTGTGTGAGCCTGGACACGTTGGAAGACTGGAGGAAGTGCCTAGAACCCTCCCCCGGAGAGCGCACCAGGAGGCCCGAGCTCCGCATCAGGCCCCAGACATCTGTCTGCCTGTGAACGCACAGGGTCTGATCAGTGAGCAGAGTGCCCTCTGAGTGTCTCATTGTTGTGACCTTTACATTGTAACACAGGAGTGAACACCATTTCGAAGGTGTCTGTAGAAATGGTGATGTGATTTGGGGCCAAGGCTCGGCGATACAGGGGCATCTGTTTCAAAGAACTGTTGGGCTATCAGCCGGGGTGAAGTCATGCCAGGTGTGGAAGAGGCTCGCTCATGAGGCCAGGTGTGTGGGGGAGAGGTCTGGCAGGAAGCGCACAGGGGAGAAATTGTTAACCATGCTTGTTTATTGGTGCTTAATTGGAGTCGAATGCCATGCTGAGCACTGTATACATCATCTCATTTGGAACCTTCATCAGACCACAGGAGGGGGGTGCCGCCAGTGTCTGCCTGGTACAGGAAAGGAGTCCGAGGCTTTGCAGAGTTGGGACACCTGATCGAAGCTCCGTTCTGCCAAACAGGGAAACGTGATAGATTATTGATGTGCCCTCTTCTCTTAGAAGAGAAGTGGGAGCAATGGGAGGAACTGCTCCGTTGGGTTTGACTTTGACCTAACAGTAGGAAATTGGTTCATGCCGTGAAACTCAGGAAAGCTGTGACGTGGGAATTTTGGCAGGAAGTGAAGGCTTCGTTGGACGTTCCTTGTGTATTTACCATGTTTTGTTCTGGGTGTCATGTTTTACGAGGGACATTTGCGAATGAAATCTCAGGCGGCGGTCAGGACAGGGTGAAGGTAAAGCACCCAAGTGGTAAAGCACTTGGGGTGAAGAACTGTTGAAGTATTTCTCTTGGAGAAGAACAGGATTAAGGAGAACATACCATCTTCGAACTTTTAAGGGCCATTTCAAAAGAAAGTTAGCTCCCAGAATGGAGGTCATTTGAAGTTGGGGAGGCAGTTTTTGATGGGCATGGGATAGAATCTTCCAGTCGTTGAAGGGTGGGACCAGCCGAGGGCCCGCTCCTCTGTGGGAGCTTCTGTCAGGGCCACATCGCACAGAGAATTGGGCCACTCCTGTGACGTGATTCAGGACCTGTCCGGTGTGGGCACCTGGTCAGTAGTGTGGGACAGATTTGATTGGAAAACCACAGCTGGCAGAGGCCTTGGCAGGGGGAGGGGTTCTTATTTTGAAGGAGGTTTATAGTAGATGCTGCGGTGAACTGGCCTGCCGGAGCAGCATCACGCGGACTCATCTGAATTTCCGCTCAAGGGGCTGGTGTCCCCTAGGGATGAGACATCCCCCCCGCTGCCTGATGCAGCGGGGGGGCGGGGTATTGGAGTCAGAGACGAAGATCCTAAGCTTGGCTGGGAGGTCGGGCATGAGCAGGTAGAACTATTCTGATCCTTTTAAAACATGTACTGATTGATGGACACCCTCAAGAGTCTTTTGCTTTGGCTTCTGACAAGTTAAGGAAGTGCCACCTTCCTACAGCCCACGTTTTGTAGCAAGTGCTTCTGTGCCTGGGCCATGCTCCCCCCTGGTTTGTGGTTTCTGGGGAAGCCAGGACGTTCTCTGCAGGGGCTTGTGTGGCGAGCCCTGTGGCTGAGGTGTCTGGCATAAGTTAATTGAACTTGACTATTAATTACTACTTTCTTATTATTTGGAAAATAAAAAGCTGCCTTTTTTGGGTACATACATCTCCCTTAGAAAGGTGGTTGGGTTTTTTAATTTTCCCCTCTGCCTCCAGGTGAAAACAAGTCGCCGCCGCGCCCATGTGGCTTGAATCACTCGGACTCTCTCAGTCGAAGCGACCGGATTGATGCAATCACACCGACACTGGGGAGCAGCAATAACCAGCTCAACTCTTCATTCCTCCAGGTCTACATCCCGGATTACTCAGTGCGTGCCCTTTCTGATCTCCAGTTTGTTAAGGTAAGAGCAGAGCGAGCTGCCGCAGGGCCTGGCGGTTCCAGGTCGAACCCACCGCCAGCCCGCTGGCTCCCCTGCCCCTCCACTGAGCTTCCCCTTGGCGGTTTGCGGGCGCCCTGCCTCTAGCCGCTGTGCCCGAGACGCAGGCGGGGAGACGCATTTATCTCCTTGGCTCTGTCAGATGAGCTGCCAAATCAGAGGTGGCTCTTTCAGGGAATGGGAGCTGCAGATCGTAAGAAAAGGAATCGGCCCTTTTCAACGAGTCCTCAGGAGCTCGGGCCCCCAGCGACTCGGGTTGGCCCTGAAAGGGCGGAAGGCCGGCGGGTGCGGTGGGAAGAGCCCTCCACTTGCCTGCTCCCCCCCCCCCTCCCCGAGACAAGGTCCTTAGTCTGAAATAAAGACATCTTTTGGAGAACGAGCCAGCTTTAGCTGATGGAAGCCTAGCTCCACTTTGTAGTCTCTGAAATTTTGAGACAAAATGTGGAATGGCTTGTATCAGTGAAAACTGACTTGTTTACCAGAGTCAGCTTGAACTTTAAAAGATGGCTCAGTTCGTCCCCTCCTGGAGAAACTACTAGGGGCCGTTCGCGGGGTTTAGCGTGTAATGATGCGCTACCCTGACAGGGGATCCCCAAACTAAGCCTTCTCTTGGTTTGTGTTCCGTACCATCTTCCGGCCCCAGATCTCAAGACAGCAATACCAAAATGCCTTGATGGCATCCCGGATGGACAAAACTCCTCAGTCGTCGGACAGTGAAAACACTAAAATCGAATTGACTCTTACGGAGCTGCACGACGGGTTGCCGGACGAGACGGCCAACCTGCTCAATGAACAGAACTGCGTGACGCACGCCAAGGCCAACCACAGCCTCCACAGCGAGGGCGCCATCTAGGGCGCCCCGCCCCGCCCCGCCCCCGCCGCCCCTGTCGGACAGCGAACCCCACTAGCGTGAGCTTGCGTGCCATGCTGCGTCCTGCGACTCCTGAGACCAAAGACTTTGTCCCCTTCCTGGAAGCAGCAGAGGAGGTCGTGAGGGCAGGAATGGGACCTGGAGCTGGAAATCGACAGCGAGGGTGTGGCCCTCGCCATTTGGAGATGAACTTCTTCCGCCCAAATAGAATCATGTTTATTTTTGCAGCTGTACCTTTTTATTATTCACTCTCCTCCTTCCTTGATTTGCATGAAGTTGAAAATTGTTGGAATTTATTTTTTTCAAGAGATCACGTTTTTAAAAGGATCTTTTGCAGAGTTTTAAGTTGTCCTGCCTGAACTCTGCAGCGACCCCATGATGTGACCCTGCCAGGACGGACTCGCCCCTCCAGTTGCCTTCCGTGGGCCCTCCCAGCGAGCGGCCCCTTCCTCTGCGGCCCAGTGCCTGGCGCTGTCGAGCCTGAAGGATGAATGAAGAGGACCGCGCTGATGCCGACTGGCCCAGTCTGTGACATTGCAGGTGGCGCCTCTACAGGGACCTGCCGTCGCCTCTCTGAGCTCAGTGTTGTTTTAAGTCAATGTTTAACTGTGTCCCTTCCCCTCAGAAAGGTTTAAATTTGCTTGGAATGTGATTGTGCTCCAACTCTGAAGGAATTTTTATCACCACAATGAATGTTAATGAATTTTAAACCCATGGTTTATCATTGATAAGAGGCAAGGTGGCTTCCCCCCCACACTCCTGTAGCCGGGGATCTCGGGGGCAGCCAAGCCCTCCCCCTGCGCCTGCAGAGCGCCGCCGCCCACCTCCCCGCCCGCTCTTGTTAACCCAAGATGCTGCTGCACAGATGCCAAATGGAAATCTTCCCCGGGCTTTGGAGTAAACACGTGGTGTGGAGTTCAAGCTCCTCCCCTTCCCACCTGGCTGTGCGTCATTGTCGGAAAAGGCGCTGGGCCTTCCAGCTGTGCTCTGTGTTCCGCGCTGAGGAGGTTTCCCTCAACCCGTGTTCGAAGGAGGGAACTTTGGGAGCTGCCAGCCCCTGCCCCTCTTTCCAGGGAGTCAACTGTCCCTCCTCCTGTGTCCCTGGGCCTGTGGGGCCCAGTGGTGGCTGTGTCCTCTGCCCAAGGACCTCTGTGCCTCCCGCCTCCGATGCGCCCACGCCGCCCTGAGAGGCCGCCTGTACAGCCAGGGTCAGTGCGGCCCCAGACGGATTCAGAAACCAAATGCGTGTTGTGGCCGTTTCTTGTGTGTCTCCGCCTTATTTCAGTACCCGTGGCATCACGTGTGGAGAAATTCATGTGTGAATTCTCTAAGTGTTAGCCCAAGGGACACGTGCATTTCGTGGGCAACATCTGTACACTGAAGTGAATTCATACCGACCACAGTGTCTGTGCAGCGATGTCAGTCCGCGCTGCGGCCCGTCCCTAGCCAAGAGGAGAGCGTTGTCTCCATGGGGTCCCACTGAACCGGGGGCAGCCCCCGGGCTAAGCAGCAGTTTTCTCCTCCCTCTCTAGGTAGGAGTGTGTGCCCCAGGCTGGCTCTGTGGGGCGGGAGCTGTGCTTGGGAGTAACCGGTGACCCACTGGCTTGCCTTGTGGCAGGCAGTTGGGTGGCTCCAGTGTGGAAAGCATGCTTGGCAAGGGTTTCCTCTGGGTCGTCAGTCCTGCAGCGTCTGGCCTCCCCTGGTGGGAGAGGGGCACAGAGGTGCCCCTAAAGGGGCTGAGTGTCCTGCTGTTGGCACCCAAGCCGCCCCCATGGTACGGAGCCCCCAGCATGCAGCTCGACGTTAGTGGAACCGTGCACCATGGTGGGGGGTCTCTTACACACAACTATCTGAATTTAAATCTGTTTCTTATCCTACACCTGGCTTAGTGCACCCCAGTACGGCAGGAACTGGGGCCATCTGTAGGGTGTGCAGGAGCGAGTGTTCCCTGAAGTGGAGTCTGGGTCTTGCAGGGGGAGGGCGCCTCTCCCCCGACAGCCGTGGCGCCCCTCTTGGCCCGGTCAGCACTTGCCTTCCCTTTGGTCTGGCGGAGCACGACCTGTCAGGCTCCTCTGGCTTTCAGGATCTTGTCCTGTCAGCCTCTCCTGGCCCATCTGCTGCTCCACAAAGCCCGTCTCAGGGTGCCTTGTGCTGGGGGAGCCTCCGGAATCAGCTAATGTGCCCGGTTGCTTTCAGAGCACCGCCGCTCCTCCCCAGATCCTAAAGCTCAGCGGGAGTTCAGGCTGGGGAGAAAGGATCGATTTCAGGCTCCGCCTCCCTGACTTCAGGGAGGAACATAACTTCTCAGCACCCAGTGCGGTGGCTTTCTGTCCTCCCTGTGAGCGAGCTGGCAGGGGCGGCTTTGCAGAGGGGGTCCCAGGACGAAAGCCTAGCCTCACAAGTTTATGTTTTTCTGCAAACCACTCTACCTTTGACCATCCACACTTTTATAACAGGGAATACAAAGTAACCCCTGTCCAGCCCCAGAGGACTGAGGGCTACCCTGGGGCCTGTAGTTACATCTGCTTTGGGGCACGCTCAAGGCTCATAAGTAACGGTGTCTGAGCGACCGGATTTCTTTTCCAGGCCCCACCTTCCCTCTGGAAACCAACTTCAGGCTGTTGAAGGAGAAACGCTGGCTCATGGCTTCTCTGGGCAACTGAAGAATGGTTTTGGCTCAGAAGGTCTATGCAATTCCTGTCTACAAATGGGAGGCAGAGACAGACCGTTACAGTCTGGGTCTCGGTGCGCAGTGGCCAGTGCTTAGCATCGCCGTCGACAGTCCTCTCCTGCGGCCACTGGCTTTAGAAGCGGCGAGGGGAGGGGCTGCGTAGCAGATGCAGGTCCCGGGGTCCTGAATTCTGCTGGACCCTGTCATCAGACCCAGGGCCTTTCTCCCCGTGGCCTCTGTGGCGCTGCTGTGGAACCTCTCCTGTTTCTGAGCAGCTGCTCTGGTGTCCCAGAGGTGCCACCTGGAACTGGGTTCCCAGTGTCCAAGTGTTCCCAGGACTGTCTGCTTCTCTCAACGGGAGTGGCTTTTCCCTGCTGCCTTAGAGTTGTCTCCCTGTGTTTCTGATTTATATTCGTCAGGCAAGTCCAAAATCATGGATTTAAACTCTTAGGAATACAGATCCTTAAGATTTGTTTCTGGATATTGGGTGCTAATATACTAGCTTAAGCCTTGGCCTTGATTCATACAGAGTTTGATCTTGGAACGGTACCCTGTCTAACTCTGCGCTTCCCTCCCTCCTCGCCTCACTTCCTGAAGGCAGCACAGTGCCGACGTAGTTGGCTTCCCCTAGTGGGAGGGCGCAGGGCGTCGGCCATCGTGCCATTCTCTACTGTTATTTCAAGGAGCTTGTGTACAACTGCTGAGTGCAGGGCTCCACGCTATTAATATGAAACATTTACTGTGAATATATTTACCTGTGCTGTCCCCAGGACCATATAACTAAAGGACCAGCTTTTCAAGTCTAGGAGAAAAGTGGTAGATACAAGTAGAACTGCATTTTCCCCCAGAAAATGAAGCAACAGGTACTTGGACTGAGCTGGGACCCGCCCTAAGTTCCCTCGGGCCGAGCAGTGGACCTGCGTAGGCTGGGAGTGATGAGCCCTGGGAGTGATGAGCCCGTGTCCTGGTCGGTCAGAAACAACAAAACCCAACCCTGTCATCTTCCGAAAACTGGCCAGGGACCCATGGCCCTCTTTGCCTTTCCTGGGCCAGGAGACCGAGGTTCCTCCACTGCTCCCCAGGGGTGACCCTGGGCAGAGGACACCGGGGCTTGCTCCCTGGGATCTCAGGCGGCCACCGGGGTGCTGGCTGGGTGCACACCGTGCGACCCAAGCTCACTGGTGGCGTGGACAGAGGGAACAACCCCTTGGCTTCCATTGCAGAGCCACACTTCTCTGCAGGGGCTGAGCGCGCCAAGGCTGCGAGGGCAGTGCCGGTGCGGAGACCCCCTGCTGTGCGTTCCTGCGGAGGACACAGGCTCTTGCCTTGGGCGAGGTTTCAGTCCATTCTGTGTTCTGGGCTAGTGATGCTTCAGTCCAGCAAGGGCATCTGGTTGAGTTGTAGGCTAACCCAGAACTAGGAGGGGCTTAGAGAGTTCCATATGAAGCTGACTTGGGGATTCAGAAACTTTTCCAATGCAAATTTATCAGTGAGCAACCAACTCAGTGAATTTTTTATACCTCAGGGCCTTTTGCAAATCTTGATCTCTCCATACTTCTTTGTATTCAAGAGGGCTGACAGGAGAGAGGACAGTTCAGAGAATTCCAAGCTGAGGTTCATCTGTCTCCCTTTGAGGGTGAGGGGTGCACCCAGGACCCCTTGCTGACGTTAACGTCCCTCGAAACCTTCATCCCCTAGGACTTCCAGGCTTTCCTTCTGCAGTGGATGCTCTCTTGCTCCTTTTCCTTCTGGTCAGCCCTGAGGACAGGAGGGAGGAGGTGGCAGTTCATAGCAACTGCAGAGCTTGGAGCAGCTTCCCACCCACCAGCTTGGCCTGGGGACCTTCTTTGCTTCTTAGACCTTTGTGGCTGACTTTGTGGCAAGTGAGCTTTCTGTCCGTGGAGCCGCTGACATCATCTCACTAGAACCATCTTTAACATCTTGTGATGGGAAACGCCAGGCTTGAAGTAACATGGAAATGGAGGTTCTAGTGGCAAGAGAGAGAGAGAAGTTCTAAGAGTTTATATGCCAAGGTTCCTATATATACAGAGCTGGCACATCCTGTAAGACTTGAGTGAGTACATGTTTTCGAGTTTGAATCCCCAGGGGTGTATTAAACATGAACAAATGCGAAGAATGACAGGGAGTGTCCTCAGTTGGCAGGATTATCTTCTGGCATTTGCCCACCCACATCTGACCGGCGTGGATTCACTCAGAAAGTGATTCTTCCGGGGCCAGGCTCCTCTTCAGATTCAGCCTGGACAGAACTAGAAAGCGGACCTGCCGGGGCTTGGGGGGCTGTTGTGTCGGAGGCCTGGGCCCCTTGGATATGAACAGCTGGTCTCAGGCTTCGAGAGCGGAAAGGAGTGGGGAAGAGCAAGGCCTCGGGGCTCCCCTCCCCACAGCCCCCGCATCTGAGGTCTGCTGAGGAGGTCGAGTGCTTCGGTCCATTGACCTTTCTTGTTTCTGGAGTCCTTTAAATCTACAAATGTATATGCTTTATTTTATATTATTATTTATTAATGTACATACACCTCTACTGTTAGTACGTCATCTGTGACTACGATGAGATCTGTCCTGGAGCCCCTCATCCATGGAGCCTAGGGTTCTGTTGTCCCTTGAAGTGGGTGAGACAGCACCAACTTTGTTTTTGTCTTGAACAGGTTGCTGCTCTTAACGTTTGGTCTTCGCATCCCCAGCCCCTTTTATTGGGACCACCTCTATTCCTGATGACCAGTGTTTGGGATGAGGATGGAGGCAGGTCTCTCAGCTGTGGCAGGGCCTCTCAAGTACCTCCGTGAAGTACTTTAGAGGTGGCTTCCCGGGACCGGCTCTGTTCCCTCTGTGGTGGCGCAGCATGGCTGTGAGACCACAGCCTCCTTCCTCACTCCCACCCCCCAGGCCAGCCCTGCAACAATCATGGCCCCCATTCCCGCCCTTGGATTACAGAACCCAATTTTCTGGACCGTGGAAGCTGCCTGCCCATTCTGGGCTTCTAACATGCCTTTTCTTGGCTTTGAGGCCCAGTGCCAACATTGCCTTGGCCCTCAATAAGACCCTGCTTTGTGTCTGATTTTCCTCCTCCTCAGCCTTTCCTCACTGTATCATAATGTACATTCGATGCTTTTCAGCAGCGGAGTCTTTCGAACACAGTATTCCGAGCTGTGTACATAAACCTGAAGCACAAGTGACATGTATAGATTTCACGAGCTGATTGTCATAATGAATGCATTTTATAATTCAAATGATGTTGTAGATTTACAACCGCTCCTATTTATTTTGTACCAATTTATTTGTAAATTTTGTGATTGTTTTAAAAGGTTTTTGTTCATTTCTATTCTATTTAGATAAACGATTTCCTGTCCACGCTCCTAGCAAACGTGTGTTCCCTCTCTCCCCTCTCCCCTCTGCAACACCGGCCTGGGCCGCTGCCCAGCTGCCTGGCTCTGCAGGCGGGGAAGTCGGAGGCAGGTTGTCGACACAGTCACACGGCAGAGCATTTCCTTCGCGTGGACACCACAAAATCACATGTTCAAGAGAAGCAGGTGCCGAGAACTGTGCCTCCAGCTTACAGCCTGATACAGCCAATTCCAAGGGGTGGCCCTTTGCAAGGATCATAACCTGTCCCCCACCGGTTTATTTTAGGGACACTGAGTGTATCTAAATTTGCCTCTGAAGTTTGCTGCTCAGTCACTAATAACACACAGTTCAGCTGGGCAAATATCTCAAAGCTGTTCTTTTCTAGGCAAGACCAAAGGCCTCGTGCAAGCCTCTCGGTCGGTCGGTCGGTCGGTCGGTCGGTCGGTCCTTGAAGATGGAAATGGCTCTGTAGGGCTTCCTGTGCGGCCCGAAGCCTAGGGAGGAGCAGGGACGCAGCAGGCACAGAGGGCTCGCCCCAAGAACGCCGGGTGTCAGCACGGCGAGTCCCGTTCTGGTGCCCTTCAGGACTCGGTGGGCGCCCCACGTTCGTTCCCTGCTGTCCCGTGTGCGGTCCGCGTCCTCTTCCATCCCCACTTCCTGTCGAGGCTTCTGCTGCACCGTCTCCTCACTCACTCACTCACTCACCAGACCCTGAGGGTCTTCTGGCCGAGGCCCCCAGCCCTTCTGCCACCCACTCCGAGCCCACATCTTTTCGGGGGTCTCTCTCTCTTCCACTGAGTCTCTATTTCCAGCAAAGAACTGCTGACAAGATTGGCTTGAGACACTGCCTGACTTAACCACCATCCCGCCTCCCCCATCATTACCCCCAGCTTTTTGAAAGTAGAAGGTAAACCTGTATTTCAGAGAAATGTTACCTTCCTGGGAGCCTGTCTTTTTCCCTGGGATGCAGAGCAGAAAGCCGGCAGGGCCCAGGGAAGGAACGTCTCCAGCACATCCACGCCCAGTTGGATGCTTAGTTTTCCGGCTTTGCTCGCTTTGTCTAGGGGCGTCCTGAGCTGAAATTGGGACATTCTCGAGGAAAACGGGCGATTTTTCCTGCTGCGAGATGAGGTTTGCCTAAGCTCTCTGTCTGCGCCCACGGAACACCCATGTGTTGGTTCATTGCCAGGCTGTATCGTGAGAACAGCTCTGGGGTTTCTAGTTTGTGGGACAAACCGCACTCCCCAGGGCGTCCGCGTAGCACTTCTAAGGACAGGCAGTGGTGCCCAGAGGTTCTTACAAAGTGCGAGGTACAGATTGAATGGCCTTTTTGTAGCTTGATTTCTGAAAACTTACTTGATATTTTCTAAAGGTAATTTGTCTTAATAGAAGTGACTCCTTACTGAAGGCAGAAACTTACATTAGACAGCTAAGTAACCTTTTGCTTTCTTTGTATAACTTTTATCACTTCCTCTGTAAGATCTTCACATCTGTGCTTTTATTTTCAAGAAGTCTCAGAACAAAGGATTGCCTGTAGGGCCCTCTGTGTGGCACAACGAGGCATGCGCTCCCTCCTGCAGGTGACTGGAAGGGCTAAGGACGCAGAGGGACACGCGGTTGCCAGAACTCGCTGTTGAAGTGCTTTCCTGCGCGCACGCTGGCGCTCCAACAGCGGGCCAACCTGAGGGGCAGGACCTTTTAGCTTCCCTGCCACAGTTCCACCACATCATGCATTTGAGGGCAGTGGGCCCTGAAATGAACTCACTCACTTCAGAATACCCACCCCCAAGTCAAAGGTTACCTCTGACGAGAACTTCCTCTCAAAGACTGGACGTCGAGCAAACACATTTGTGTTGGGAGGGTTTGCTCTGCAAGTCCTCTTTCCCCGTGTCTCAGGAACTTGTGAGACCTCGAAAGGACTGTCCTTACCATTCCACGTGCACTTGGCTGCTTGGGCTCCATCGTGTGTGGTGCGGTTTATCTTGGCCCAGACTTGTCAGGCCTCATCCTACAGCCCTGGCTAGACATGCCTTTGGGGAGAGGAGAGCTGCTCAAAGGCAGAGCAGGTGTTTGGGGGCGTATCCGTACCTAATTAGAACCACGAAGCAATCTATCTCATCCACCTTTTTTCTAGTAATAAAATGGAGCAAAGCTATCTTCTTTTGTGGTAAGAAACATAAAGGATCAGGTAAAAAACGGGTCATTTTGTTTTCTATTGGAAAATACAGATGACGACCTAGCCTTGCAGTACCAGAATCAGCAAGCTTGAGATGAACTGTTCTGGGTTTAATTGGGAGTATTTTATGTTAAAACTCTTCAGAGGGACTTAAACTACTGTGCATATTTTATCCTTGAAATGACCTACCTTTGTCGCAACAAATCAGGTAGTTATGGCCTTGGAACAGAGACATGCCTGGGGACAGGGAGAAGCGGCTGAGACCGCCAGGTTAAGCAGAAGGGTCGCCTTGTTTGGTCGGTAAACAAGCGCGTTCCTTTGCTGACTCGCTTCTGCTCCGCCTGCGCTCTCAGCAGCGAGGACAGCGTGAAGTGCCGCTCCCGTCAGTGGCAGGCAGGCTGGGGGGCTGCGGGCTCCTGTGTCGCCCGGCGCTGCTCAGCCCTGGCTGCTGGGTGTGTGCACGGGCGGGTCCTCCTGCTGCTGGGGGTAGAGCACTCTCTCCAGGGAGCTCCCCCATACAGATTTCGTTCTCAGGGTCTCCTTAAGTTGCATATCGCTGGAAACTGTTCCATTTGAGGAAAAACTTGAAGAGCTCTGGGCTCTAGTCACCAAGAAAGAATGTCACAAGAACCCTAAGTGCTGACACGTAAACTCCCAACCCCAGTGAGGAGCGGGGGCCCTCGGCTACACGGCAGCAGCGAGGCCGCAGTTGGCGTTTTCCCACCGTCGAAGATTAAACAGTTTCCGTGACGTGGAGCGTGGGCAAAGCTCCCGCCCTGAACGCAGACTTAGACACGCGGCTATTTGTCTCCGGCTATTTGTGGGGAGTAAGCAGGGTATTTTTAAATGCTCTTAGCAGCCTTGGAAAAAAAAGCAAGGCTTTAAACTTGTTGACAAAGTATTTCTTAAGTAAATAAATCTGATTTAGAAATATGTAAGCATGAACAAAGTACTTTTAAATCTGACATGTCACTGCTCGTGGCTTTGGAGTGGTTGCTTAAAAACAATACCAGCATGACCAGCGGATTTGTAGCTGTAAGTTATTCTAGTTCTAAGAACTTCTAAAAGCGCCTTGAAAGGGTAGCTTGAAGGACTTGCTTTCTTATTTTAGGTCTCAGCAGAGCTACCCACATGGTGGGAGGAAATCTAAGGTCGACACTGACTTTTCTGAAACACGCCATCTGAGCTGGAACCGGCCTGCCTGGAGATGAACGTACGGGGCGAGTCTTCTTGCAGAGGGAACCCAGTGGGGCCGGGCTCCGCGGTGCCTCTGACCAGCTGTGGGGCGGGGTCCCTGTTAGCCTGCACATGCCCTAAAACTGGGAGTTCAGCCTAGCACCCCTAAAGTGGCACCTGGTACTGCACGAAGCCTGAACGGAACACTAAGTGTTTTCCAAATACCCGGGAAAGAAATTCTGAAAAGAGCTGGGAGACCTGTCTGCTCACAGTCTAAAATGCCTCGGGTATTGTTGTTGTTTTTCTAAGGGAGGGGAATGACTCATTTTAAGTCCCCCCCCCCCACTTCCTGCTTTAGCTGGCCCTGCAGCAGCGGAGTGGCGCCCACTCCCAGCACACTCCCAGCCGCAGGAAGCGGCTCTCTGGGGCTCAGACGCTCACGAATCGGAGCTCCTTAAAACGCCCCGGGGACCGAGAAGGCTGTGACGAGCAGTGGGAGTCTTCCTCATTCCAGTCGTGGTTTTCACTCTTCGGTCTTCGGCCCCACTGCCAGAGACACATCTGGCTGAAAAGAGACTATTACCTAGATCTTCCGTGGACAACACCGAAAGTGCGGTAGCTTAAAGCAAAGTGCTCATGTAGGTCCTTGCTGTAAAAGGGAAGGTGTGTACGTTTTTTATTGTAAGTCAGCTCTGTAGTTATATTAACTCATTTAGAAATTCATTGGCTTTGAGACCATTTAAGAACATGTCAAATGGGCAACATCTCTGTCTGGAGAGTAATAACTGGGGTGACCATAAACCTGTTTTCTAAAATTTAAAGTAAGACAGTGTTTGAGTGTTGATGTGACCTGGCGAAGAGCCACAGACATTAAAAGTGGTGCGGTAACAGGGCCTTGGCTAAATTACTGCTTCTTACCTATAAAATTTTTTAAAAAGGGGGGAAAAATCTTACCTTATAATCCTATACCAAAAAACTCCATGAAAAAAATCAAGGCCTATTTAAGTGCTATGAATGTAACCACTAACCAGTCGTGCCAGACTGTCTTTCTGTGGAGAAGGCCACGTCAAACTGATGTCACTGAGTTAACCCTGAACCCAACCGTAATTACAACTGTGCTACAACAGAGGGGTCCAAGCCAGTGTTAGAAATACTGTGTTTATTGAATCCTAGAGCAGCTAAGCTACCCGCCCAAGTCGAGCAATGAGAACAGAAGAGCACATGGAGGTGAGGTCGGAGTCTGCACGCCATTACAAAGGCGCCACCGTGCACTGCTGGGGGGTAGGGGTGAGAGGCAGACCCCTGCAGTGCACAGCAGCTCGGCCCGGGCTTACAGAGCCCACTCCCCATCTTCCACTGCCTGACCCCGAATGCAGCCTTCAGCTCCAGAGGACAGTGAGGGCTGGGACGGGGCAACACGGGCCACACAGGACAGCCCACACTAGTGGGCTTCACTCCGTTAGGCGGTAATACAGGAAGTTTCCTTTTGTGGCTTTCTCCTTTGTCCTCTTTCAGCTAAATTCTCTCTATAGATTTATGCCAGATGAGAAAAAGATTTTTTTTTTTTGGTTGGGGAGGAGGGGGACATTTTTGGTATCAATTACAGAAATGTAGAAACAGATGAAGACTTTGCCTCAATGAAATCGTGAGGTCCACTCCAGATCAGCCACACAGCAAGCAGAAGACACTTTCACAAAGCCACCAATGGACCACAGCCTCGCCAGTCACTGAGGACACTCAGAAGCTTGTAAAAGGAACCTGGCAGAAGACGCGTTGGATCATGGAAACTCTGTGTTTCTCCAGTGACGCACAGTGCCACGTGACGCACTGAAAAGATGGGTTTGGGAGGAAGAGCAGTTTGTAACAAAACAGCATTTGGGGGTCCCCGCTCCACCCTCCTCCTCCCACTCCAGAGCCACCACCACACCGATGGTGAAACAGGGTCACAAGCCACGGCAGAGCCGCCTGCATGCGGTTCAGCCAGCGTCACCCTTGCTTTTCCCAGCACAGATTCCAGGACAATTCTGAACCACCGGTGAAGAGTGCGGACACACGAAACTGAAACAAGCACCTCCCTACGGTTAGAACATCTTAAGGTCTTCGGAAACTTTCCAAATACACTTTTAATGCAGTGCCCCCCTCCCGCCAGAACCCGGACAGGGACACGGTCTGCTCCTGTGAGTCCTGCCAGAACTTGTTTAACGGGTGCTCAGGGTTTTGGTTTTCTTTCTTATTCTTCTTCCTCCTCCTCATCATCATCTTCATCGTGGCAGTGTGTGATTTCCTGGGGGGCCAGTGGGAAGAGGTTGGGGGGTTTAATCTCACTAATTGACCGTGTCAACTGGTGCCGCTTGTAGTCAGTATCTTTAAAATCCACCGAAGTGCGGTTCCGGGTGGCGAGGGGTGACTCCACCTCGTTGATGTCCACGTGCGTGTGCTCCACCGTGGACTCGTGAGGCATCTGGAACAAAGCCAGGGGTTCAGAGAGCAGGTGGAGTGAAACGGTGATTTCCCAAACCCTAACTCCTCTCCCTCATTTTAACACTTCAAAGATGCTTTAATATTGTCACAGAATTCCAGGCAATCCACTGCATCATTAAGAACATTATAAACCTGCATGGTCTTTCTTTTGATTAGTGACACTTAGAAAGTTTTCCACTCCCAAGGTTGCTCCATGCTGTGTACAAAAAGAGCACATCCCTTTCCGCAGGCCCTGGCAGTCTGGGTGCCACCACCTGACCAGGCAACACTCAGTCTGCCGCCAGTTCCGGGCTTTTCTAAAGCATGGGCCCACCCAGGTTTACCACACAGGCGCTGAGCGTGAAACCACCCGCTAGCAAATGCATCCCCATCTGGAGCCCAGAGGTGATGGGATGTTCAGGAGGCTGTGGATTGTACAGCGGGTGGCCATGCCGTCCCACACCTTGTACTTCCAGTCTCCGCCAGCAGGTAACATTAAAGCGTTGACTGAATTCCAATCTACTTTGAAAGTAATGCCACCATGAGCTTTCCGCTGTGAAACTTTAGTGTCTGGTTGAAGAGGTCTCACGATCGGCTGCTTGCTGGCTGTGGGAAGAACCATTTCCGAATGGGCCCCACAGCTCGCTGGTGCTCCTCCCTCAGCTGAAGCTGATCTTAGCGGCCCGCCCTTGACGGCTTTGTATTTGTCCTTTTTCTCCAGCTTAAACGACACTGTTCCTTCCTAACCCACCCTCCTGGAAGGAAGCTGCACAGGGAGCTGTTTACACTTTTCCCCCTCCTCCCCAGAAATCAGATGAAATTCGCCATCAGAACTTGTGGGACAAAGCCTTCCCCTTCAGTTTATTTCTTTGTACCTAAACTTTCTGGAAACAGTCAAGGTTTGCTGGGTAAATACCAACAGGAAGCTTCACTGTTTGACTTGTTTCACTGGTTACAAACAAGCTCCACTTCGCCATTGGGTGACCGTCACATGAGTATAATCTCGGCAGCAATCCAGCCCACACAGCTTACTAATTCTTGAGGCTTCGGTCCTTTTAAAAGATCTTCGGTCTCATGTTTCCACTTTCCAGCAAAATTTTAAAATGCTACCTGACTACAGTCACTCAAGTTCCAGGAAAGCGGTGGCAAGTGCGCTCACGGAGCTGGGAAGCCTCCCGACTTCCCTGTCGCCACAGTGACCATCCTCTCCCTCTTCAGGGGGCCATGCACAGAGACCAGACGCCGAGGCAGTTGAGGTGCTGAAGAGTCCCCAGACCCCCTAAAAGCTGCCTGTCCTCTTTCTCCTCAACCCCCAAATCGGTGCCCAGGTCATTCACTACAGCCTGAAGCTGGGTAAGATGAGAAGAGATCCTCATTTCCTATTTTACAGCAAAAACAGTTCTAGAACACAAGAATATGAAACACCACATTTCTCTCATTTAGTACTAACAAAAGAGGAAAGTCTTTACTATTCAAACAGCCTGCATTAGTAGATTTTAAAGTTATACCCTGTAACATTCTATCTTGATGATACTTTCTCACAGACTCTTTTTATGCAACTTACCCCTTGGGCTTCGCCCATCAGAAAGGAATAATCCAAACCCTCCTGTGCCACCCCACAAATCTGGCTGCAGATCTCAGCCTTAAGAGTGTCTTAGCTACAAACAGTGGCTTAAAGCGGTATCAACTCACCAAGACGTGGGCAGCTCTGAAGAGGTAGCTGAATGGGTAGTACAGCAGATTGATGAAAGATGCTGCATAGAGATCAGCATAGCGCATCACCTGACTGGCAAAGAGGGTTTGCCGGGAGCCACTGCGAAACAGGCTCCCCATCATCCCGTAGCACATGTCCATGTCATGAGTCACTTTCTACAACAAAGAACAAGAGTGAGTGTCAGCTCATTAAAAAAAATACTTACTGAGTACTGGCTATGTACCAGTCCCCGTATAAAATCAGAAATATGAAAATCGTTTTAATTTTATTTTGCAAGCTGGCTCCCAAATCCCACCGGGATACCTTAATGCGTCTCTGGATGGAGCTGATGTCCGGGCGCTCGTTGCTGCTGCTGTCCAGGTGCCTGCGGACAGAACAGCCAGTGCAAATCTCTAGAAGGGCACCGCTTATGCCCAGGTAACTCCCCAAAAGGCAGACGGGTTTTAGGGGATGAAAATTAGGAAAAAAACTTACTTGTAGAGTTCAGCCAAGAAAATATCCAAGCTCTGAAGTTCTTCAAAAAGTGCTAGTTAAGGTTTGGAAGAAAGAGGAAAATATTTTAAATCAAGTAAAAAACACCTAGTTTTAAACTGCTGAAACTGAACGAAAAGGTTGCAGACATGACTGAAGAGTAAAGCCATAGGTGAGGGCATAAAACAACTTCCTTCTCCCCCTTCAGGGAGACCCGCGTCTCCCTGCCTGCAGTCTGGCGGCGGACCAACACCGCGACGTCCTCTTTCACTGCCTTCTTCCCGCGGAAACGTCACTGACCACAGCTCTGCTTCCGGCTAGATGCTGTGTCTTCTACGCTGACAAAGTGCCAGTTCACCCAGTGTCTTAGGTGTATCCGCAAAGCAAACACTGACACAGAACGAGGTGCCCTGTCCAGTCACAAGTGCAGGAAACAGAGCCAAATCAACTAGATACCTAACACTTCATGGGTGGAAAGTTGAAAATGTAGATGAAAGGCTAGCAAGAAAATTCCACTGATGAGGAGAAACAGTGCCGACAGCCAGCATCAGCTGCGTGTTTCCCTGCGCTCGGGCTCCCCAAGAGAATTACACCTTAATGTAATCTCTGTATGTAACGAATTGTCTTTATCCGCCAGCTGGGGGATAACAGAGAGTCATTGAATCATTTTCTCTGTGCTGTGGGTCAGACCAGGAGCCGTGGTTGAGAAGGGCTGTTACTTGTATCTTCTCTATATACACGTCACCTCAGTTAAGTCTCATTGGCTTTATGAGATAGGTATTATTATCCTCATTTTCACATTTGAGGAAACTGAGGCAAAGGGGGACTCAGTGGCTTGCCTGAAGGCATGCAGGCACTGCCTTTCACCACACCGGGTGAGGCTGGCTAGCACTGGTCCAAGAACTTGTGTGTCAAACATCCTCACGTAACTAAACCCGCAGCTCACGTTTTGGTGTCCACAGCGTAACTCAGTTCAGAGAATGGAGTCTGGCTCCATTCTCGGCCTCTCGGAAGAGCAAGTGAAAACACCAGGAGGTGGTTCACACGGAGAGCCATCGATGCCCCGGACGCACGGACGCGAGCCTGCAGCAGGGACGGGAGCTGGCAGCGCGGCCGGGCAAAGGGGACTGCAGAGGGGCTCGCAGGTTGGCTGCCACAGTGACAGAACTCGGGGGGTAACATTTGCTACTTAAACTCAGCAAGAGAACCTCTCATATTTCCTCAAATTCTGGACTTCGGTGAACTACCTGGCTATCTGGGAAGAAGGCAGGCAAACATTAAGGCCCATCTTTTGGTCCCCCCAACCCCTACATACGAACTGATGGCGCACGGAAGAGGACCGATTCACCGCCGGCCGCACACATGAACTAGCCGTGTCAAAGATCTACCCAGTGAGCAAGGCTCCTTACAACTCTTATCAGTCCAGACGTGCAGCTCCTGTGCAAGTTCAGGGATCACCAAGAAAGTTCGCCACCCTTGCCGTTTCTTTGATTTTAAAATGTCCCCAAAAATGTGATCTCCAATATACAAAATATCCTTGCCCTTGGCTCCCAACAGGTCACATATGGTATCGGATGAACCTGAAACGACAGAACTAACAATGAAGAAACAACAGTGTCCCCACATTAAAAAACCAGAACCCCCATACCACAGCCAGCACGTGCTGTGCTGCTCGATTTTATTCTTAGTTATGTGAGGAACACTCCAGAAAAAGGGCGCACCTGCGCACCTTTCTTAAAGATGAAGACCCACATCGGTCTTTTTATCACCTCTAAGATAAAACCTTCAGCTCCCACGGGGTGACCAGAGCTCTTGGTCACCACATCCGAGAGCAACAGCACTGCGTGTCACCCCGTCAGTGACAGCTGTAACCCCCGGAAGTGTCGCCGCCATTTCTCATCACGAACGTGCCATTCAGCTAGCTGGCTGTGTTCAACTGTTCCTCACACCAACAAAGTATGTATCTGTGTCTGCAGGGGCTCCTTGAGGACCCCTTGAGAACCATCCCAAATGATTCCAGGACACTGAGAAAAAGCCTCAAATAGGCCAAAGAAAGGTGAGGGTACAACAGATCCTTTTAGTGAAAATCAAAGATTCACTAGGACAGACTAACAACTTCGCAAGCCCATTCTCCTGGACTCCGGTGGCACTGGGAGATGACTGAAGTATTTGCCTTCAGCAGGTGACGCCTTCAGAACCCTGAAGGGTAGATGTGCCGCTATGCCAGGAGGACCTCTGTGCTTTCGTGGTGAGGCCTGAGCGGCGGAGACGCTACAGGGGAATCTTCGACTCACCTCCGGAGTACACGATACCATGCTGTAAGGGGCCCGTGTAGGTGCCGATTTTCAGCTTGCCAGTTTTCTGTGAGAAGAGAATATGGACTGTGTAACTCTTTATCATTCTATCACAATCTTGACCCAAATGCTACTTGGCTGGGCAACCCAATGAAAGGCACTCTTCAAGTATTTTTTTTTAATTATTTGGCTATCTCAATTAACACAAAAAGTCTTAGAATAATCTCAAAAGAGAAACACAGCTAAGTAGTTAAAAATACCTGTTTCCTTCAGGAGAGTATGCACAGGGGAAGGGCAAACATGAAGGACAGGCTGCTAGCGGACAGACCACCCGCTCAACTTACAGTATCCACCTGCCGCAGTACCGTGCCCTCCCCAAAGAAGAGCGGTTTGCGCGCATCCACCAAGATCAGGTCAAAGTAAGACTGCCACGGGCGGTGGGAGCTCCCAGGCTGATGAGGGAGAAACAGCAAAAGCTGAAACATCGCTCCTAACCTTAAGGCACTAACATTTAATCTCACTCAGATGCAAGAAATATAGAAATACTAAGTATAATCAGAGGATCCCACTATTTTATTAAAAACATATTGTATCTAACAATCTCCTTATTGCACAGAGACTTAACATATGAAAGAAAGTGTGCTCACACTCTATAAGAGTGAGCTCGGGGGGCGCTAAGGAGAGATCCTGATTGACACCCAAGAGACAAAAATAAGAGAGGCAGATAAGCATCGGAACTGAAGTACACAAACTGACACGGAACCACGAGATACTGGCTAGGACCTCGGACTGCTGGTCTGGGCACACAGTGGCCTTTGGCTCAGACTGCGGGCTAACCACAGCACTAACGTAAAAGCTATGCTCCTTAATATTATTTCCATCCTGAAACTGAACCACGGCGCTGACCTTTTAAGGTCAAGTTGAAGAGCAATGAATGCTGTGTTTTTGGATGATCTTAAAATAGGGATTTACTGATACTTATTCAAAGAAAGCCTAGGATTAAAAACCCACAAGTATGTGATTAAACTGCAATGAATATTCCTTAAACCTAAGTGCAGCTGCTGTACTGCAGACACAAAGACTTCTCTGCTAAATATCAAGGTTAACTGTTCCCTTAGCACAGAACTCATCAATAACGAATAGCAGAATCTAGAAGTTGTCAGGAATATACATATTTTCTCTGTTTCTTTCAATCAGTTATCTTCCTTAACCTGAAAATTCCAAACCTAACTACTCTGCATAGAAGTTCTTGGGCACAAAGTTGTTCTGATCCCACCCTACTAAATGCCACGTGAACATTGCTTTCATTTCTGCTACTAGGTTTTCAGATCGTGAGCAACTTTCAATTATAACAGCACTGCCAATTATTTCTCATGTTAATGAAGATTCCCGAATGGGTCCTGACCAATTCCTTAACGTCCATATTCCAGGCTGGTTAAATGCATTCATTATTACTAAAGCAATGGTCTAGTAATTTATATAGAGTACCTTGGGGCCGTGTGGGAAATCAAACAGGTAAGTCATAATTTTCTGGAAAAAAAAATCCAACATAAATTCAAATAGTACTTCTACAAAAGATATAAAACACTACTATAAAAAAGAATCACACACAAGCTTTTCATAAGACGAGTCTTTGTCAATATAGGATTCATCACATTCTCATTTCCTCTAAAGTTCACGAAGTCACAGCCATGAGAGCCAGAAATGAATGCTCCATCGTAACAAAGAAACATACAAAAGCTTCTGACATTCTCAGAAGGACACGAATTTCTTCCAGGAGATGGTTTTGTAGAGATTCACCCACACATCCCTACCCAATTCTCCTACTGCACTGGAACACAGTTTTGGAGGCAAGAGTCTTTCAAGCTAAGAGCACAGAGGAAACTAATTCCTCACAAGGAAATAACATACTTTGGCCTTTTTACTACTCTTCGTAGACCAACCAAGCCAATGAACCTCTGATTTTGTGAAATGCTTATTCCATATCACCAGGTTTCAAAGTCAAGATTTTACATAAAGAGGATTGGGAAGCACTGAGCTTCTTGCTAGTTGTATGAATTTGTAACTGTCTTAGCAAAAGTAAGATGAGGTTAAGGAGTTCAATCATCTTTTCTACGTACTTTAATCATGGCAAAAAACATCTACATTAAGCGGTAGTAAATTCTGAGGGCTAAGAATCAAAACGGCTTTGCACCATCTATTGCTGGCTGGCTCCCGCCAGCAGGCAGGGAGACCGCGTGCAACGAAAGGGGTGACTTAAGTTTTATAAATGGTTTATCAAAGAGACACAGAAGCCATTTTGATCAGCACAAATGTTTTAAATAACCCCCAAGTTAAAACGTTCAAGTAGTTAATTGCAAACAGGAAAAATAGTCAAATATTTAGAAAAACTTGACAATCACTCTAATGCAGCCCTTATGCTATATATTTTTGCTCTTTCCACTGTTTCCAAATGAAATGGTAAAAACCACCCTTAATACACTATGATCTTCCTTGTTATCTTCACAGTTCTTTAGGCCAAAATAATTCCTCTGTTTAAATAAACAAATATGAATATTAAGCACTTACATCTGTATACTTATAGTCACTGTTGGTGGCAAGAAATACTTTCCCTACTTCCTTCATCCGGCTCAGAAGCAAAGGCAATTTTCCCTGAAATGTAATACAATGACAAGTGAAACAATAAAACACAAACACATACTCATTTACTGTGGAACAGTCATATACTAGACCTTCGTCCACTGAAATAAGAATGGGAATGCCCTCTAAGGGTCGGTTGGATGGTTACAAGATTTTTGCATTTAAAAGAGCACATTATCACTATGCATAAATTAAGTATTAACATATATAATATACATGGTGTATATTAATATATAAATTTTATATATAAAATGATACATATAAATGAGTATATGCTTATTAAAAGCATACCTCTACCTTCCTCATGTCTGCCTCAGGAAAGAGTGTGATTGACCTTGTAATCTTATTGTGTGAATTAGATGTGTTAGAGATCAGGAGAAGCTGATTTCAAACATCACCAACAAAATCCTCTACACGCAAAGTATCAGATACAGCTTCACTGTATGCACTTTCATTTAAAAAAACACCCTGCAGAACCGAAATGACACGTGCAGGTTACAACCCAGAAATGTGCATCTGCATAAGGAAACTGTAGCCCTCGTACAAACGTCGAGAAAATCAGAGTTTTCCTTCTCTCACAGTAAATGGGTTCCTTTACTTAAATTCCCTGGAACTCTCCTGACCCCCTCAGTGTTCTTTTTGAAAGAACAAGGATTGGGGTGAGAGTGGAAACAGGAGGTACAAAGACCGAAAATAGTAAATAATCTTTATCAAAGTACTTTGGGAAATACTCCATTATGCTACTTTTCCTCTGCAAGAAAAGGAAGGAGGGTGCATATGTTTACATTTTACTTTGAAATAATTGCACACTTAAAAGTTGTGAAAATGGTAGAGGGTTCCCCTATACCCTTCACACAGCTTCCCTTACCATTAACGTCCTACGTAACCACAGCATAGGTGCCAAAACTAAGGAATTAACGCTGACACAACACTATTAACTAAACTACAGATCTTTCTGAATTTTATGAAGTTTTCCACTAGTGTCTTTTAAGGTGGTTAAAACTCCCCTTATAATAATAAGGGGATAATCTGTTGATAGGTTAAAGACAATATAAATAAGTTGCATATATATACATTTTTTTAGACAATCTAACACAGTGGTTATGATCTGGGTTACTGTTTACTAACTGTATGGATTTGGTCAAGTTATTTAATCCCTGTATTCCTCCATTTATTTATCTATGAAGCAGAGGTAGCGATACCTACCTAATTCAGGGTAAAAAAGAGGGAACAGGACAGTGCGTGTAACCACTCCGCACACCGGCGTGCACACAGTAACTGCTCCAGCCACTATTCCCGTTAGAGCGATGAGGACAAATGGAATACTGGGTCCTCCTGCCCACCCACAAGCAGGAAAAACTATACTAACACCTCTACTCTGGCTAAGACTCTTGGTAATTACACTTGGCATATATTATGCCAAAACAAAGGAATACCTTTCCCTGTACGTTTCGTTATAAATAGGCTTGATATTGTATTCATTTCCCTAACAGGTAAAATAAGCTATCATGTAGATTTCCCCTTATTACTTACATCTTTGACAACATACTTCTCAAGATTTTCAACTGTCTTTTCCTTAAGGGAGCCCTAGGGGAAGAAAAAGGAAAAAAGACAAGAACAAAACCAGTTTTTAACAGTTTATAAAGACAAACTGTGTCTACTATCAACTCAGGCACATCGAAGCATTTCCCAGAATGGAAAAGCAGACACACTGGAGGAGGCCAGAGTGGCCGAAGTGGCACGTGTGATTCGCTGCAGCTCTGCCTCCAAAATGTATTTCAAACACAAAACTTTTTATTTTAAACTAGAAATCAAAAGGCATCTCATATTTTACTAGTACAATCTGTAGTAAATGTAAATACAATATTCGATAATGTTATCAGTCAAGTAGGAGGTATCTGAAAGAAGGAATACGGACCACAATTATCTCCATAGGATACAGCAAGTATATTATTAATACTAAAATCTCTTCTGTTTGGAATATATACAAACTGAAATATGAGCTAGAAACCAAGCACCACCACTGAGGAAAGATCAGCTTTCCCTCTGAAAGTGGGACCATTAAAGGTAAGAACAAAAATAGTATAGAGAACTGTCACTAGGGGACAAATCCATGGGCTTGTTTTTGTTTTTTGTCTTTTAAGAAGAAAAATTCTGCTCTATCTGCATTTGGGAAGTTACTGTCAGAGCACATAAAACACATGCCAGTGAGAAAGCAGGTACATCACAGCTCCCGGGTACCTTGTAATGAACCCAGTCAACAGCGTCCCTTACGTCCTGGAACATACTCCGGTAAGACATGAAGAGGTCCCCATCTTTAAATCCCGTTTCACAGCTACAGAAAGATGAAAAGAACATGATGGGGAATCCAACGAAGGGTAAATAAAACGTCACACATTGCCCAGGGCCCCAAAGTTTCCATTATCACGTGGATAAAGGCGCTGGCTAATTAGGAAAGTAATTACTCTCTAATGAAAATTCGTTCTGATCACCAGAGATGACTACAGTGTTCAGTGGAACACAAGAACTGTGAACAAATGCAAAGTGACAGAACATACTGAACGGGAGCTAAAAGGCCAGCTGGAAAAGTATCACGTTCCTTCATTCGTCACTTTTCAGAAACAGGTTCCCATCGAAGAAACATTTAAAAGTTAAAACTGATAATTTAAGTTCTCCCCACCCTGACTTTTCCGATGTTGTCTCTGGTTACAAAGGTATTGCCTATTTGCTATTTAGCGTAGTGACTTAGTGCTCTACTAAACTCAGTGCCTTGGAAGTGGGTAAGACCTAAAGAGGCTGGGAAGTCAGCCAATTCTGGCGCGTACGGCTGAACTTTCAGTAGTGGTTATATAATTCCCTAAAAAGGAGAGGATAACTTGTTTGAGATTTAAGCGAAATTTTACTTCAGGGAAGATAAACAGTATTTATCCCTCAATCAAATCTTGCTAGGTGGGCCTGGGAATGAAACTAAATTACTGTCCCCAAATGGCTCTCGGGTAGCTGCTGTGAAATGAGTAGGGGGGTTTTAGTGTAATTCTGTCTGGACAGATAATCAACACACAAACCTCCCACTCAGTTGTCACAATTAGCACCTCTGCAGGCCGTCGTCATTCCCAGGAGAAGCCAATCAGAAGTGGTCCCTTCCAACGGCAGCACACTGGCAAGGAGAGGGGCCGAGGGGAGATGAGAGCCCGCAGGGAGCTGCTGGTGCTGTCCCATCTCTCTCAGGCTGGCAATGAGGCATCTCTCACTAGCACTACATTCACTTCAGAAAAGCAGAAAAGACCTACAATGGCCAGTTCTCTAAAACCCTGCACATTAATTTTTTAAAAGATCAATTGGAAAAAAATTATCGTATACACATACCTGGTATATCTGGGACAATTAGTAAAAAAATCTACTAGACAGGCCAACAGGTAGGTCTCTGAAAAATGAAGAACAGATATTCATAAGCTACAAGTGAAATAATTCAAACTTATTTTATCTATCTTCCTTGAGCAAAGACAAATAATCTTGGGAAGAGGAGAAAGCATCAGCACACAAAAGCGTAGAATGAGTCTACCTGGTAGGTTGAATAGTGTATTCAGAATGTAAAATCTTTCCGTGTCATCTCGTTGGATAAATTTATTTGGATACTGCTCTCTAGTTTCTGGTCTGAAAGAAAAAAATGTAATTAATACTCAGAAAACTAACATTATAGTAACTGTGAGAAACATTCATCACTCAAAAATTCATTCAAATATTCTGATGGCTACATGCAAGGCAGATTTCCAAACATTGCACATGAAGATAAACAAGCTCTGGTTCCTGCCCTTAAAAAGTTTTCAGTCTCATAAGGGACAATATAGCAAGGCAAAAAACTATAACTCCGTAACTACACAAGAAAGGTGCACAGAGCTATGAGAAAACTGAGGGAGGGGAGACCATTTCAACTTGGGGTTGAGAGAGATGAATGTGGGAGCGAGGAGAGCAAAATCCAGGGAGGGTTCCTGAAAGTGGTGGCGTGTGAGCTGGTCCTTAAAGGCCAGGCAGACCAATTCAGACGCCAGTCCAACTTGCGCAGAGAAAGGGGAGCAGAGAAAAATAAAACCAAAGATAAACTGAGGCCGATCGTGCCACTGTTCTCATACTTTGCTCAAGGGCAAGAGAGCAGCACTGACCATGTTTAAGCAGAAGGATAAAACCAGCACAGCCAAATTGTAAAAATATATAAATCAGCTGCGGTTTTGGGATAAAATGGAAAAACAGATGTGATATACTACAAAAATAGCTGCAAATTCTTCCCAGCCCTTTGTAATATGACTTTGTGGTTCCTCTGATTATGAAACTGCGTCCTTGAATATAGGCTTGAACAGCAATAAACAAGAGACTTCGAAAACACTTGTGCACCGGGGCTTGCCTACCCTTGCCGCACTTGGGCCTCCGAGACCACTGTGTGCCAAGAGTGAGCTGGCCTGCCCGAGTGGAAAGGCTGCGTGCAGAAATGAGGCGCCCTGGCCGACAGCCTGCCAACTGCCAGATGAAAGGCCATTCCCAATCAGCTGAGGAACCCCAGAACTGTCCAGCTGACTCTCAAAATTTTGAGCTAAATGAAATGATCATTGTTTAAACTACTAAGTTCTGAAGTGATTTATTATGCAGCAAAAGCTAACTGACACAGAGATAAAAGGCTACAGAATCAGGTGAGTGTTACTACTGCAGTCTAGATGAGAGCAGTAGGGGCCTATTCTGAGTGGGGGCAAAGGAAATTAAAGGGAAGAATGTACTCAAGAGAGACTGTCAAAGTAAAATGAACAAGACCAGGCATCTGACTGGATGTGGCGGACGAGGAACGTAAAAATCAAAGATAATAATGTTAAATAAAAAAATATAGATAATGGTGTTTACATTAAGGTGTCTCTCAGAGGGTGGGGGTTCCATTAACAGAAATATGAAACTGGATCAGAAGTAGATATAAGAGGAGTTTTACTTTAGACACATTAAGCTCAAAGTAAAAGATTTTTACAGGCATTTAGAAACACAGGTCAAGATCTTAAAACAGCAATCCAGACTTGAGAGATGACATCTGTGCGCAGGCAGTGTGTGAAGTCGTGGAGACTGCTGGAGCAGGGGAGAGCACTTAAGTGCACGAAGAAAGAGAAGACCGAGAACATATCCATGGAGGACATTGAGGGTTTAAAAGAAAAAAAAGCCAGCGATACAGAACTTGTTAGAGATGCACGAGAGAACCTTGGAGAGTGAAATGGAACACCACGAGAAGAGGAAAGGAACAGTATTAATAAAAATATTACAGAGAAACTGAAAGGGAGAAAAACTAAACTATAAAAATGCACAATTCTCATGGTGAATTTATGGAGATAATTACTCTAAATAAAGAACATCACATTTAATGAGTAACCTGGGTCAATTCCTGGTTGAGTTTGTTAACTACAAATAGCATAAATTCTACTTAGGAATATAAAATCGTATTGTTTCCTCTCTGCGTCACCCATCTGAAATAAAGTCCCAACACAGAATAACTTTGGAGAAGCCCTCATCTTCTAGCCTTCCAAGATTCTCTATAGTGAAAATCAAGATCAAAGGGAGTAGCAGTGACATGCTTTCTCCAGTCAGATTCCATAGGACGACCCTGTCCCTTTAGACATACTTGCCTATTTCCACCATCATTACAGAGTGATTTTTTACATAGGGGACAGATAACAGTTCTCAGGCAATTAGAACCCAAACTGACTTATAGAGTTAACAATTAGGTTTTGTTTAAATTAAGTGTCAAATCATGCTAATCTATCTTCTAAATAAAAATTAACTTGGGGGGAGGTAATGTATCATAAAAGAAGGAATGCTAGACTACTACTAACTTTCCACAACCCACGGAATAAAGATTTGATCTGAACATTATCCTATGCTGAAAGTTTAAAAGCCTTTGCCATTGTCCAAAAAAGAGGCCTCGACTCACTGGCCAGGCATGTAAGGTGCTGCCTGCTGGAGCCCTATCGCCCCCTCCAGCCTTGCCCGCCACATACTGCGGTGACTCCCCTCGCTCATCTTCCGTATTCAGCTTCTCTGCTTCTCCACGGACTTTTCCTTTGGCTCTGAAAGACTGTACAGGGCCAAAGGCTGGTGGAACGATCCGAATGATTCTGCATTTACTCCTAAGTGACTTATTTTTGAAACACTACTAAATGTATTTCCAAAGGAACTATTTGGAAACATTACTAGCTTAGTTGAGGGAAGGAAGAAGGCCTGTGGGTTTGAGTTAGTAAATCGAACAGTAGTACTAATTTACAGAACTGCTTCTCTTCCTTTTCTACTTTGACTACCCCTCCCCCCACAACACAAAACCCCTTTTCGGACATTAATAAATAGAATGTTGGTTCATCTTCACGGAGATTCTGAATTATAGTGACAATATCCATATGTAAAATAGCTGAGGTTGCTAGTGCTATTTGTAATCACTCTATGTTCTAAATCCTGCAACCTGATAATTCATGGATTTTGAGCAAACCCCACATGACAGGCACAGGAAAGAGCAGAGATAACAGTGAAAGAAAGGCCTGTCCAGATATGTCAAGATGGGGTACTTACTTCACACTTTCCTCACTAAATATATTTGGACATCTTTGAGCCCATGTAATACCCGCTGAAGAGTCTTGCATAAGATGCTTCAATTCTAAGTAGGGCTTTAATGTGATCTCAGATTTAAAGAAACCTCTAGTACAGTTTCAGTTAATTTGTGCCTCTCATCACAAATGTATTTAGCAAAAAGACATTGTCTCTTTAACTAAATTTCAATGCAGAAAAACTGTGCAGTTTTGCCTACTTTGCATTGAGAATAATATGTAGCAAAGTGACATGAGAGACTGGCACACAACCTGCTTTGGTTTTAAGACTTGCTCTGCCCCTAATACACATCACTGATAAAATTAGGGAGTGTAATCGTGGAGAAGGTGCACAACTATAAAGCCACAATTACAGAAGTTGTCAAACTGCAGTATTGTTTCTAAAACAATACTGCAGTATTTTTTCTAAAGAGAAAATTGAGATGTTTCACTGAAAACATTAGACATTAAATTTTATCTGCTGTTACTAGGGTGGAAAGTCCAAATTAGTAAGAATAGTGGAAATATTCTAATTATGAAAATAAAGCTTATTGTTTTAAATATGATCTCCCTGCATTCATTTTTAACCCCATGTTTAAAAAAATTAACACCATAATCAAATACTGAAGCTATTTATTAGAATGTTAAAAAAATGTTATTAGCTGTTAAAAATCTTAGTCATTTACACTGTTGAAATTTTAAATTTTTCAAACCACTTTTATGTACATACCTATTCAAAGCAGCTACCTGAGAAGTGCATTTAAAAGGAGAATATAAAAATCTTAGAATTTAAAATAAGGCAAAGCACCTACAATCTTTTTTTTGGGGGGGGGGGCAAGTTTCAAGATTAGCTTTGTTGGATGCTGTACCATTAGAAAGTACTTATTTTTTTTTAAAGATTTTATTTATTTTTAGAGAGCGAGGAAGGGAGGGAGGAAGAGGGGGAGAGAAACATTGATGTGAGAGAGAAACACTGAACAGTTGCCTCTTGCACCCCAACCAGGCACCAAACCACGACCTAGGCATATACCCCGACTGGGAATCGAACCAGCGACCTTTCACTCAGAAGGACAACACCCAACCAACTGTGCCACACAGGTCCAGGCAGAAAGCACTTATTTTAAACAAAATGTAACTGCTAACTGTATTTGTAAGTCAGTTTGGGGCTCAAATGCCTAATACATAATTATTAAGTATCCTTATGTTAAAAATTGTTCTTTAATAATTAAAAAATAGGGCCCTGGCTAGTGGCTCAGTGGATTGAGTGCCAGCCTGCAAATTAAAGTGTCGCTGGTTTGATTCCCAGTCAGGGCACACACCTAGGTTGTGGGCCACATCCCGGTAGGGGTGCATGAGAGGCAACCACACATTGATGTTTTTCTCCCTCTCTTTCTCCCTCCTTTCATCTGTCTCTAAAGATAAGTAAATAAAATCTTTTTTTAAAAAGGATCTTGCTGTAAAAAAAATAAAAAATAGGAAAGTATATTAAATCCAGGGAGACACTGTTACCTTCATATTGTTTGACTTAAAAAAAAACAACAACACTAGAAAGAGGCTAAAAGGTTCCTTTGTACTCACCCCCTTATGAAGTTAAATCCATGTGCACAGACCAAGAGGTTTCCATAGGCATCAACTTTCAAAAGATTTCCATATAATGTATCAAAGACAAGTCCCCTATGTGAAAATGAAAACATTATGAATAATGCAAAGTAATGCAGGCAACAATGTTACATTCTTCAATCACCATGGACCAAACTCATCTTATTCAAGCTTTATGGCAAAAACATAACCTGAGACTAAAGTAAGTGAATGAAATCTTAAAAACTAATCCCAGAGCAACTAAAAAATATTCACTCTAGACAAAGAATCACAACTGTTTTCTGTAAGGAATAAGCTTAATCAAACAAAGTGCAATATATAATTCCTCTTAATACAGCTGGTTCCATTCTAAAACAGTCTTTTCATTTCCTTGGACAACTGAGCTGACTTTTGTTTCTCTCTCCTAGATGCTGCATATGGGACCTGTATGGTGGTGACATCTTCCTTCATCTTAAGCCACTCTCATCAAACCCATTAATGCAAGCTGTCAGGAGGCTCCTGACCACTAACGTCAGTGTGCTAGCTAAACATGCTGCTGCTCTCCAACTTAATTCCTCTTCTTTTCCATAAATGGATCTTCTTCAGTAACAATAAACTCAGTTTAATTCAAGAACATAAAAGATACAGTATACATACAAAGTCCTTGGTAGTTTTAGAATCAACCAACCAAATAAGGAAGGAAGGAAGCCCACAAAGAAGCTTTTTAAGGCGGGGGAGGGGGGGTTCCAGGATGCATTTGGAATGATTAATTTTGGGATAAAGTATCCTTAATCCAAAAAAAATCTTGAAAAATTACCTGGTAGGGAATGTAGAATCATAGGCAAAGCTGAGCAGCTCCTGAGGATAGCCAATAGAAACTAATCTCTCCACAGTAAGCTCAAAGCCAAGGGACTCGTACTCCGGGGACTTGTACACTGCGCAAAGGAGAGGCTCTTATTAAAACAACAACCAATTCAAACAGAAGGCAGATAAGTGAATTTCTATTCTTTCCTAATTCCTCCTTCTTCCTAAATCTGCCATTTTCTTCTTTTTGCCCCAAATCCATGGTTTGTACTGCCCCAAGTAATCAGAGCACTCAACTGTTAGTCTGCAGAAACAGGTCATATTATAGTAGGAGCAGCAGATATTTCGGAATAGTTCCTTCATTCTTAAGAAACCTAGTCCAAACACTTTTTTCCTATTTGTCTATTCTTTCATGCCCACAATCTAAAGGGAGGGAACAAAACTAATATGCACAATTATGATGTGAACCATGAGAATGTAAGTAAAATATAAAACTAGATAGAGAGGTCTGTATATGTTGAAGGCTTCACTAGTGTGTATAACTGGTGTACGAATCCTTCAAAACGAGCTTTTTAAAAACCCGGTCTATTTTTGGAATTCCTATTTGGCTTGGCAGTTTCTTTATATTCCTTCTTCAGTTGCCATAATTCTATTTGTCAGGATTAGCTTGTTTTCTTATCAGCCCTACTAATATTATAGTCATCAAATTGCATTATATAAGTAATTACTGTGAAGTCAACCATAAAAGACATGTCTGAGATAATTAGGAAAACTGGGATGTGAACTGGAAGTTTGACTTTAAAGAATTATGACTCGTTTTATTAGATGTGATTATGGAAGGGTTAGGATGTGCAAGTGCCTGTATAAAATACAATCTCCTTATTTGCCAAAGCAGTACACTGTTTTTTACAGGGGAAATAAAATGGATTTTGGAATATTGGGGTTTCTCTATATTGTGCCTGTCTGAAATTTTCTATAATGAAAAAGACTTTAGAATCGTCACTGCAGTTCAGCACGAAGAAAATGTTGCTCCTTTCATGAGGTTTCTTCCAAATGAGATATTTAGGTAAGCACTCTCCCACCAGTTTCTAGAAGTGGGTAAGCCATATTGGGGGGGTGGGGATGGGGAGAAGTCCTGCTATTTTGCTAAATGCCAAATAAGGCCAAAAACAAATCCATTCTATTCCTATTGTCTCATAATAATGCAACTATCATCACTACAGTATTACAGTTCTCCTATCTATGACTAACATACAGCCTGTGGCTCAAACTAATTTCTTTTCATTGCAGTCAGTCTGCCTGTCCAAGTCAATGCTAATGTTTTAATGAGTACAACTTGACTTTCCCTTTCCGAAAGCAATCCTTGAGCATAATTCTGACAGTACATAAAAGAAACCATAAAAAAACGGCTGCGGGGTGGGGGGGAGAAAAAAAAAAAACAAAAAACGGCTGCCTCCACAAAAGGGAGATGAATGGCTGAGAGACAGGGGAAGGAAGAAGGAAGACCTACATACCTTTCGTACTTTTTAAAACTTGTAACATATTAATGCATTTTAAGTGTGTTTTACATTTAATCTGTTTTTAAAATCAAACTGAAATTTTAAAAAGGGGGAATGTTCAAAGTCCTTTAATAAATGCTTGACATATTTAAAAAGCCTAGAATTTTGGAGTCCTTTAGGAGATGACGGGTCTCATCAGAACAATGCCCAAAAAAGACACCATTTCTTTTGTTGTCTCAGGGGCATCAATAATTTAATGCCAAGGCTAACCCCAGCTAACATTTTCAAAACTGGCTATATTTTTTCCCTCCCCTCAATTCCAGCCCCATCCTCACCGCCCCCCAAATACTTTCTGAAGCTTCAAGTGTGGAATTCTTACATCCAGATGTTATATACACTGTGGTAAAGGAAGTGTTAACTATTTATACACATTAAAAGGGTAAGAGCAGATATATTATCATAAAAGCAGGAAAGCATCCACTGATGTCAATCTGAATTAGTTTGAGAATATAAAATAACATCTTTCACACCCCCACCCAGTGCTTCCACCCCAACTGAAAGTAAATAACATTTTAACAAAATTTCCATAAAATAAAAATTACTTCTCAATCTACAAAGCCCATTTCAAACAACAGTTATGAAACAAAATTCCAGTATAGCTAACCAATTTGGATAATCCACTGGCTTTTACATGATTTGGCCCACGTAAAGGGTTTTCAATTATTAATTTTTCTGAGGATAATTTGCCAGGTATGCTTTAAGAATGGGAGACAAAAAAACAAACCTTAATCACCCCTATGCAGGCTCAACCCCAAAATGAACCATTTCCCTAGAGAATCAGGTAATTGTACAGCATCTGATGGAGTAATAGTGATTCCAACCTGTGTTTGTGAGACAGTTTGGGTTGAAACCCAAATCAATTTACTCAGAATTTTTAGTGAAAAAAAGTACGGGTGGGGGGGATCTCAAACCCCATTTTGCTAGGACAAGCCCTAGAATGGCAGGAAAACCCCTACACACTCGCCACATTGTGTTTTACTCTAGGGCAGAACTGGGGTGACTTTCTAAAAATTCCACCTATATAAACAAGCACTTTAAATTCCTTCCTCTCAATGAGTTTAGGGTACGTTCCAAAAATGCGATATATTTTCCCTATTGGCTGACCTGAAGTTATACAGCAAGTGAAACCATCAGCTGAAGTCAAAATTTAGGTCCCCCTAAGACTCATCCAAAGCTCTCTGTGGTGGGGTACACTACACAGCCGCTGTAAAACGTGCATTTCTAGATTACATAGCCCATCAAAACTTAAGCTTGGGTGTTGAAATGCACTAGTATCCCCCCAATTTCTTTTACTAGTCCAAGTAAATGGCTCCAGTCGCAGATGGTAATGGATTGAGCAAGGAGTCCAAGTTCCACTTTGACAACACTGCTTCACTAAGCTCTGTATTAATCAGTAAGAACTATGAGCTATTGACATTTTCTCATAAGCTTCCCAGATAATCATTTCAGTAACATGAACTCCCAGGCCATTAAATCATCTGCCAGGGAACTTGCGAAGCACAACCCCGGCTGGAGGAGCACGCTGCAGCTGCACGGGCCTGTGTTTAGAGGAGCTGTTCTAAATGTCTCCTGGGGAATAATCACAACTTGTTCTGACCTGGTGGCAAAAATGACTCTTGAAGCCTACCAAGTACCACCATTCCTTGAAAAATAAGTAAGTAAATAAACCAAGCAAACTCCTTTTATAAACTAGGCCAGCCTCGACGTTGTGGGGAGCCATACATGCTACCCCCGACCACAGAGCCCTCTGCCTCTCCACAGCTGCAAAGGCTCTAATTTCAATTTCTCTCGCAAAACTGGCCAGCAAATGATGCAGTTTCAAGCTCAATTCTTTCAGCTGACTTCCCAAAACAGAGCTGGTAGCTTCGGAGTACGCATAACCTCACAACAAGTACTGCTTATTTCTTCCTTGACAAAGTCCTCAGGCCTACCCTAATTTACCCAATATCCAAAGACAAAGGGAAAAGTTATTTCGAGGGCCAGAGTCCAAAAAGGAGGGCTGCTTCAGCCACTCGGGCAGCACATGGTGTTCTCAAGTTACGTAACTAGCCTATAAAGAGAACAACCAAAGCTTTGAAAGCTAAAGCTACTTGAGAGCACTTAAAAGATATTCTTTACTCCACCATCATCTGCAAGGAAAAAAACAGTTCTTCAAAAGACAGCCACTGCATGTTGTGGGGGTGAAAGCCGTGAGCTCTGTTGGAGTAGATGCTGTCCGGAGAGACAGAATTTAGGTTAGGGGGGACGGTGCCTTTGAACCGAGCCAGAAACTTTCTGCAGGGAAGTCTGGAATTCTCATGCACTTTTTACCTTTGCCACCGAGACACACTGCGGTAGTAGTTCACAGATTTTAGGGGGGGAAAAAAGGGCAAACCTCCACAGAGGTTCCAGCCTAGCAGAGTGCTGCTGCCAAAATGAGAACTCACATGAGGCAGATGCAGATGCAGAGTGTGTCACTCCAGTCTTGAAGGAGTTACACTGGCTCTCCTGTTAAAAAAACAAAATAAAGCAACAAAACAAAACAAAAACAAAAACAGGTTTTAAAACTGTTGTGATGGGCTGGAATGGAGAGACACCATTTGGAATCTGGTATTTATAGGAGTTACTGCCCCCTCCTATTTAGAAGTCTGAGACCATCACTAAAGTTCATAATTGGCCATAACAAAACATGGGTATTGAAAGTAAGCCTAAGTATTATGTATTATTTACTTTTCTGGCACCCTAGGTCTGGCATACCAGCCAAGTCTGATTCTGAAATGTTAAGTCAAAGGGAAAAACAAAAATTAATTTATTTTGTCTTAGTTTGTTTTCTTTAGCGTATTTCAGGTTAATACGGTAGAAACTTAATGTGGCTGGTAAAGTGTTTAACACTGAAACAGACTAAATAAAGATTACAAGAGTAAACCAGAGCAGTCTCATCTGGCTTTTAAGTACCAATTTAAACTAAGTCTATCTATACTTAACTACCTATTTTTCCACCCTTCCAACCCCTAAATTTGTCCTCACGGTATACACTAAGAACCAACTCCACGTTGCTAAAAACCTAACCAGGTGTCTAAATGTGGAATAGAAGGTAAAAAATTTAATTTTGATTGTTAGTGGATAATTTGCCCTCAGTAAATGGAGTCATATTATTCTACTTTCATAATGTAAAAGAAACTACCCAGTCTAGTAAAATAACTGACTCAAAGATACGTGAAGAACAGTTAAAGACACTGACATTTTGAAGAGATGCACTATTTCAGCTTCACAAGGAGTCATTCTCCCTAGACACATTTAGGCTGAACATGTGGCCAGACTCCTTCAACTCCTGGATTTTTTGTGAAAGGGAGATGCTACTAAATAAAAAAGCAGGAATTACTAAATATAATGTCTAAAAGTCCTACAAACATTACAAGTAGGAGAAACCACCATCAACCACTAAGAAAACAAAATCCAACCCAACCACCCAAGAATAGTTATTTGCTTTTACGCTATAAAGGTAGTCAACATCAACATTCTCTAGTTATTTAAGCTATACAGTGTTGGTTCTCTTGAGACTATACCTAGAAAATCTTCATTAAGGAAATTTTAAATAAAACCTCTCCAACTCTCATGTAAACAGATATTAGAGGACTTTTTCTACTTTTCAAAATTATTTGAGGGGCCTAACACAGTAACAAACATAATAACCCGAGATCACAAATGACCTAATAAGGATGTTGAGCCCTGGCCGGGTGGCTCAGCTGTTGAAACTTCATCCCATGCACTAAAAAGATTGCGGTTCAATCCCTGGGGCATGTTCAGAAGGCAACTGATCAATGTTTCTCTCTCTCCAATCAATAAACATATCCTTAGGTGAGGATAAAACAAAAAGATGTAGAAAATTTCCAAAAACTATCTCAATTTTAATTTATATAAAATACAAAAGCTAGATACCATACAATATTTTTAGTAATATAAAACAAAATAACTCCCAAAGTTTGAAAGACCGTCAATTACAATTTACTGCAAAGCAAAATTAAATGCTAATTAAGATTTATTTGTTTAAAAATTACTAACAGTATTAGAAGAACGTATATTTAAAAATAAAATGGAAGAAGATTGCCTAACTCAAACTTTCTCAAGAACCTGCACGCTTACTAAGAACTCGTATGTAGAGTGTATTTTCTATTTAAAACAGGAAAACTGAAAGTCAATGAAATAACTTAATCCTATTACATTAATCCTATTACATTAGGACTATTTTGAAAACAAGTTTATCTATGTTGAAAACAGCCCATGGTATTTTAAAAATTACTCATTTTAGTAATTTTACTGATAAAACAAATGGCAGTGTGTGTTACATGCCAATGAATCTGCTCCAACTCCTCACGACTCTATGAACTAGTGATGTCCACAATGCCCTGAGGTCCACGAGCGATGTCAACAGCCCTGCTCAGCTCTGCAGACTCACTCCTATAGCTTCTTCTATGGAGTCAGTCCATCTCCTGCTTGGTCTTCCTCCTTTCCTGCTGCCTTCTATTTTTCCCGGCGTTACTGTCTTTTCCAAAGAACCCTGCCTTCTCCTGATGTGCCCAAAGAAGGACAGTTTCAGCTTTGTCATTTTTGCCTCCAATGATCCACTTGTTCATCTTTCTGGCAGTCCAGGATATCCATACAGCTCTTCTCCAACAGCGTATTTCAAATGAATCAATCTTCTCCTCACACCAACTGTCGCACCCATTCCTTATACAGGAATACCTCAGAGATACTGCGGGTCTGGTTTGGTTTCAGATCACTGCAATAAAGCAAACTGTAATCTTTTTGCTGTGAAAGGTCTTGCCTTTAATTTGTAAAAAAACTCAACTGATCTGTGGAGCGCAATATAGCAAAGCACAATAAAACGACGTATGTCTATGACTGGGAATATGAGGGTGCAGGTGGTCTTAGCTGTGGTCTGTAATGACATCTTCCACTGATGCCCTTCTGAGCCTCAGTTTTCTCTTGATTTCTTGGCGACAGTATCCATCGGAACTGATGACTGAACCAAAGTAAGCAAAACTTTTAACAATTTAAATGTTCTCATTTTCCCTGTTGAAGTTGTTATATTTCTTCTGTAATCATGATTTTTACATGCCAGTCACAAAAAGTATCTGACTTACACTTGGATGATTTTATGACTGGCAATGAAAAGTAGAGATCGTAGACACTGGTATGTATTTCTTTCACTCACCATGTAATGGAGGAGATAGAATTGGGTTTTACTATGTAATCTTTTAAATTTCCTAGTGCTCTAGGAACAAACTACATATTATTGCAATTTAGAGAGATAAATTTAAAATCAGTGGAAACTGTAACTGAGATACAGAAACAACACAAAAGGAATCAAAACTTGGAAACTAAGTGTAGACTTATGTATATTAAATAGGGCCACCCAAAAGTTATATATGAAATATATATCCAAAAATAATAGTCTGGAGGGTATTTATCTCAACTAATACAAAGAACTTTTATCTGCAATATAACGCATTGGTGTATCACTCATTTTTAAATTCTTTCCTAACATAGAGAGACCACATCAGAAGGATGCTTGGTTGCAGAAATAGTACCTCACTTTTCTGAGGGAAGTAGTGTAAGAAATACTTGAGTTAAGAAAAAGCAATAAACGCAGCCAAAATAAAGACTGTCTCAAATGGAAATGAAAAGACTAAGATACCCTTAAATTTAAATGTCTCTTAAAAAAAATTAGTTTGTTGGCATTCTGTCAGCTTTCTCCCCCTGATTTTTAATTTAACTTTATTAGTATTTTTAAAATCATACATAAAAGCAGTAAGAGTATTAACAGAGCTGCTTCAAACCCATTACTCAAGCTTTAAAAACTATCACTATTTTGGATTCTTGTTTCATCTATCCTAATTTATTCTCCCCCAATTTAGTAACTTTTATCACATTAAGACATTTTAAAACTCATCTTTCAGATAATATTTAAATAGCACGAGTGTACACAAGTACCACATATACACACATAAATAGCCTTCCTTCCCATTTAGAAGCCAATGAAATACTAGAACAGTCTTTTATTAGCAAGAAGTTATAATAAAAGCCTTCCAAATTAAGGATTGCTCAGAAATATTTTAAATATACTAAGGCTATCAATTTTATAGTCTTGATGAGAAAATCAGTTCTACTAAAGGCACTGAACTTTTGGAAAGACAGTACTGGTTTAGTATGATCATTTATTAATACTTGTAGGAAATTAAAAAAAAAAAACACATAAGGCGTTATGATGGACCAAAGAAAATAAAACAGTGCAAACGTGAGAAAATTTTTAATTAGGGATACCACGAAAAATAGCTTAGTTTTTAAAAAATAGCTTGGTGCAATTAAAGAAACATTAAAAAGACAAGAATTTTTTACCTAAGGATCACTAGATTTATTCCAAAATAAGTTCTCTTTCTAGAAGACACACTACCTCAAAATAACAGAAACAAAAAAATTATGAAATAAAAAACTGTTATACAAGTTGTGACATAAAATAACGCCTTTTATTTTCCCCTTCTCTCCTCCAATAATGCATTTAAAAAATAAACATAATTGAGCTTATGCAAATGACCTTTCTCCCATTCAAAATAAACACTTCCTGAGGCAATATATACTTATTCCAATAATGCAATTATTACTCAAGACATATTTGAAATTCTTCTTTCAAAACTACTTTCAAAGTAAATGTGCAAATCATATTCCTGATAAAGATTAATATCCAGAATACTAAAAGAGCTCCTACAACACAACAACAAACCAAACAACCCAATTAAAAAATGAACAAAGAGCCCTGGGAGGTGTGGCTCAGTTGGTTGAGCACTGTCCCATAAACAAAACGTTGTGGGTTCAATCCCCGATCAGGGCACATACCTAGATTACAGATTCAATCCCTGGTCCTAGCGCATCCAGTTCCCCGGTCTGCATGCAGACGGGGATGGCAACCAATTGATGCTTCTCTCTCGCATCGATGCTCTCTAAGCAATGAAAAAATGTCCTCAGGTGAGGATTAAAAAAAAAAAAAAGAACAAAGGACTTAGGCCTTTCTCCAAATTATATATACAAATAGCTAATAAGCACATGAAAGAGGCTCACATCAATCTGTTAAACATTAGGGAAATGTGAATCAAAAGCATAATGATATACCACCCCACACGCATTAGGATGACTACAAAAAAGTGAAAATAAGCGTTGTCAAGGATGTGGAGAAATAGGAACCCTTATACATTGCTAGTGGGAATATAAAATGGTGAAGTCACTTTGGAAAACAGTTTGACAATTCCTCAAAAGGCTAAACAGCATTACCTTATGACCCAGCAATTGCATCCCTGGGTAGATACCCAGAAGAGTTGAAAGCTAGGACTCAGGCACTTGTGTACCAATGTTCATAGCAGCATTATTCACAACAGTCAAAAGAAGGAAGCAGCCCAAGTGTCCAGTGAGGGATGATGGATAAACAAAATGTGGTATATACATACAATAAAATATTATTCAGCCTTAAAAAGGAATGAGATTTTGATACTTGTTACAACATGGACAAAACCTGAAAACATTATGCTGAGAGATATAAGCCAGACACAAAAGGACAACTATTATATGATTCCCCTTAATGAAATATGTAAAATAATTAAATTCAGAGACAGAAAGTAAATTAGAGGTTACTAGGGGTTGAGGGGGCCAGGAATGGGAAGTTATTGCTTAATGGGTACAGAGTTTCTGTTTCTGGATAATGAAAAGTTCTATAATGGATAATCATGAGGGTTGCATAAGACTATGGATGTATTTCATGTTACTCAGTTATACACTTAAATTAGTTCAAATAATAAATTTTATGTGTCTGTTTTATCACAATTTTTTTTTTAAAGGAGGGAAAAGGGTGCTCTACCCTGTTTGAGATGTTTTCAATGACAGCACATCAATACTGTATAATATTCCTTATTTTAGACTGTCCTTCCTCACCCCTTTATATGACTCTAATGCCACTAAGTCTGATGAGGATATGAGATAGCTGACAGAAACATAATCTGAGTGCCCTGGACTATGGTCCAAGAAAAGGAGACCATGCGAAAATGTTCACTTAAATGTCAAGTGAGTGCATCAATTCCTGTAACAATAAAACAAGACCAGAGTAATCCATAATAGTTTCAAGACTTCCAGTGGATGCCTGAAACCATGGACAATACTAAACCATGTTTTTTTCCCTATATGTACCCATGATAAAGTTTAACATATAAAACAGGCACTTCAAGAGATTAACAGCAATTAATAATAAAACAGAACAACTATTGTGTAACAATATAGTGTAATAAAAGTTATTCCAAATATGGGCTTGCTCTAAGTATCTTACTGTATTGCACTCATTCTAACATGATGACATGAGATAAAATGCCAAACCTACTACTGAATCTGTGTAACCATCACTTAGTTGCAGTGAATGGCTTGGTGTCACTTGTTTAAGGTATCCCTTGATGAAGTTTTCAATGCTTTCTGGCACAACATGTTAATAAACTGACAATCAGAATATTTTCTGGTCATGTCTTCCATCCACAAATTTAATACCTTTTCCATTTTAACTGAGCACTTATCACACACTGTGGCCATAACTTCTGCAGTCTAAGGTGCGACAGCGTAACTAGCACAAATATTTTTCCTTCTTCATGATTATAGAGAAAGAAGATTCATTCTTATCATAGGTCTTAGTAACCTCAGCATCTGGTTTTTTCTTACTAAGTCAAGAACATTTACCTTTTCACTTAAAGGAAGCACCTGCAAAGTGCTTCTCTTCAGTATATCCGAAATGCACTTTGGGGCCATTGTTAAGGTAAGAGTTCCTCGAACACAGGCACTGCGATACCCCAACAGTGGGTTTGATACCCGAGATGGCTGCTAAGTGACTACCAAACAAGCAGCCTGTACAGTGCGGGTAAGAAGACAAAGGGACAGATGATTCACATCCCAGGCAGGACAGCACGAAATTTCATCACGGTACTCAGGATGGCGGGCAATTTAAAACTTACAAATTGTTTATTTCTGGAATTTTCCAATTAACTTTTTTGGGCCATGGTTGACTACTGGTAACAGAAACTGTGGAAAGCAAAACTGTGGGAATGGGGGAAATGAAAATACCCTTCATGAGAGGACAGGATGAGCGATCAAAGGTTCTGAGATGCTTCAGCTAGTAGCTCGGTAACTGTATGATTTACCATCACCAAGAACTAGTTTCTCTTAACTTCTCCCCTGACATTCTTAACAGCTACATTCTATGTTCTCTCCCCACTTGAGGCTTGTTAATGCAAAGTGCTTAGGTTTGAGACGACTGGATTTCATCCCCAGTGGCTAATGATGTGGCCTAGAAAAGGAGAGGAGGGCAGAAAAATTCAAAAGGGAGCAATCTAAAATATATTTTCAGCCCCTCCCAAGATTTTTAAAAATTGAACTTATTGGGATGACAATAGTTCACAAAACCATACAGTTTCCAAGTGTCTAACTCAATAAAACATCATTTGCACACTACATGATGTGTTCATCACCCCAAGCAAAGTGTCTTCTTTCCATCATCCCCTCACTCTGCCCACCTCCACCTAGCTCCCACCACCCTTTCCCTCTGGCTATCATCACACTGCTTTCTGCATCTATGTGCTGTGTATGTTTTTTGGCTAATCCCTTCACCTTCTTTCATCCAGTCCTCCCTGCCCTCTCCCACCCCCGACAGCTTTCATCCTATTCTGTGTATCCATATTAATGTTTCTATTCTATTTTCCAGTTTATTTTGTTTATTAGATTCCACATACAAGTGAGATCATACAGTATTTGTCTTTCTCTGATTGACTTACTTCATTTAGCATAATAATCTACAGGTTCATCCTATGATTTGTGTCACAAGAAGTAAGATTTCCCTTTTTTTTATAGTGCACATGTACCACAGCTGCTTTTTAAATTTTTATCTACTTGTCTACAGATAGGCACTCAGCCTGTTTCCAGATCTTGGTTATGGTAAACAATGCTGCAATTAACATTGGGATGCATATGTTATTTCAAATTAGTGTTTCAGGATTCTTAGGATATATTCCCAGAAGTGGGATTGCTGGGTCAAAAGGTAGTTCTATTTTTTATTTTTTGGTGCAACTCCATACTGTTACCCTATTTCCCACAGTGGTTGCACTGATCTGCATTCCTACCAACAGTAAACAAGCATTCCTTTTCTTCACATCCTCACCGGCACTTGCTGTTTGTTGATTCACTGATGATAGCCATTCTGGTAGGTGGGAGGTGATATCTCATTGTGATTTTAATTTGCATCTCTCTGATGATGAGTGACACTGAGTTTTTTTTTCATATGTTCATTGCCCATTTGTATGTCCTCTATAGAGAAATATCTATTCAGGTCTGTTTGCCCATTTTTTTCATTGAAATGTTTGTCTTTCTGGAGTTGAGTTGTTTAATAAGTTCTTCATATATTTGGGAATTAAGCCCTTATTAGATGTACCATTGGCAAATATGTTCTCCCATACAGTGGGTTCCCTTTAGTTTGATGTAGTCCCATTTATTTTTTTTTTGTTTGACTTGCCCTAAGAGATGTTATCAGCAAAAATATTTCTGTAAGAGGTGTCTAAGATTTTACTGCCTATGTTTTCTTCTAGGATTTTTGTGGTTTTACAATTTACACTTAAATCTCTTATCCATTTTCAGTTTATTCTTATGTATGGCATAAGCTGGTGGTCTGGTTTCATTTTTTTGCATGTACTTGTCCAATTTTCCCAAACCATTTATTGAAAAAACTGTCTTTATTATATGCTCTTGTTTCCTCTGTCAAATAACTGACCATAAAGGCACGAGGTTAATTTCTGGAATCTCTGTTCTGTTCCACTGATCTATGTGCCTATTCTCATGCCAGTATCAGACTGTTTTGATTAAAATGGCCTTATAGTATAGGCTGGTATCAGGTATTGTGATACTTCCAACTCTGTTGTTCTTTCTCAACATTGCTGAGGCTATTCACGGTCTTTTTGGTTCCACAGAACCTTTGGAATATTTGTTCTAGATCTGTGAAAAATGCCGTTGGTATTTTAATAGAAATTTCATTGGATCTATAGATTGCTTTGAGTAGTATAAACATTTTAATGATGTTAATTATTCCAATCCATGAACATGGTATATGCTTCCACTTACTTGTATCTTCCTCAATTTCTTTCTTCAATGTCCTATAATTTTCTGAGTACAGGTCTTTTACCTCCTTGGTTAAATTTATTCCTAGGTACCTTATTTTTGTCACTGTTCTTGCAATAGAAAGTAGAATTGTTTTCTTAATGTCTATTTCTGATAGTTCATTATTGGTGTATAAAAATGTCACCAAGTTCTGAATATTAATTTTGTATCCTGTTACTTTCCTGAATTCATTTACTAGATCTAGTAGGTCTTGAGTGGAGTCTTTAGGGTTTTCTATGTGCAATATCATGGCATCTGTGAATAATGACAGTTTTACTTCTTCCCTTCCAATTTGGGTGCCTTTTATTTCCTCTTCTTGTCTGATTGCTGTGGCTAGTATATTGAATAACAATGATGACAGTGGACATCCTTGTCTTGTTCCTGATCTTGAGTAAAATGCTTTTAGTTTTTGCCCATTGAGTAACGTTAGCTGTGGGTTTGTCACAGATGGCCTTTATGATGTTGATGTATGATCCCTCTATTCTCATTTTGCTGAGGGTTTTTATCTGAAATGGGTGCTGGATTTTATTAAATGCTTTTCCTGCATCCATCGATATGATCATGCAATTTTATCCTTCATTTTGTTTATGCAATGTATCATGTTTATTGATTTGCGAATATTGTACCAACCTTGCATCCCTGGAATAAATCCCACTTGATCATGGTGTGTGAATTTTTTAATGTACTGCTGAATCCAGTTTGCTAATAGTTTGTTAAGGATTTTAGCATCTATATTCATCAGGGATATTGGCCTAATTTTCTTTGTGTTGTCTATATCTGGTTTTGGAATTAGGATAATGCTGGCCTCATAAAGAGCTTGGAAATCTTCCCTACTTTTGAATTTTTTTGGAATAGTTTGACAAGCACAGGTGTTGGTTCTTCCTTGAATGTTTGGTAAAATTCACTTGTGAAGCTACTGATCTAAGGATTTTGTTTACTGGGAGTTTTTTCTGTTGTTGTTTTTGTTTTGTTTTTTTTTTTAAATTACAGCTTCAATTTCATTAGTCGTATTGGCCTATTCAGGTTTTCTGATTCTCCCAGATTCAGTTTTGGCAGATTGTATATTTCTAGGCATTTATCCATTTAGCCCAGGTTGTCCAATTTGTGGCAAGTATTTTCTTACAATCCTTTGTATTTCTATTATGTCATTTGCCACTTCGCTTCTTTCATTTAGGATTTTATTTATTTGGCTCTTTTCTCTTTTTTCCTTGATGAGTCTGGTTAAAGGTTCATCAATCTTGTTTATCTTTTCAAAGAACCAGCTCTTGGTTCCATTTGTCTTTGGTATTTTTTTTTTTTAAAGCTTCTATGCCCTTTATTTCCACTCTGATCTGTACTTTTTCCTTCCTTCTACTTACCCTGGGCTTCATTTGTTCTTTTTCTAGTTCTCTGAAGTATAACGTTAGATTGTTTATCTGAGATGTTTCTTGCTTCTTGAGGCAGGCCTGTAATGTTATATACTTCCCTTTCGATATTGCTTTCACTGTGTCCCAAAGATTTGGGGTTGTCATGTATTCATTTTCATTTGTTTCCAGGTAATTTTTAATTTCTTCCTGATCTCACTGCTAACCCATGTGTTGTTTAATAACATGCTACTTAGCCTCCATGTGTTTGAATGTTTTTTAGTTTGCTGTAGATGATCTGAAGTGTCGCACCATTGTGGTCAGAGAAGATGCCGGATATGATTTCAATCTTCTTAAATTTGTTAAGACTTATTTTGTGTCCTAGCATGTGGTCTATCTTTGAAAATGTTCTATGTGCACTTATGAAGAATCTATATTCTGCTTATCAATTAAATCCATCTGATTTAGTGTGTCATTTAAGGTTGCTGTTGCTTTGTTTTTTGTGTGGAATATCTACCCATTGATGACAATGGAGTGTTAAAATCCCCCACTATGATTGTATTGCTGTCAGTCTCTCCCTTAATGTCCAGCAGGATTTTCTTTACATATTTAGGTTTTCCCATGTAGGGTGCATATGTGTTTACAAGGATTATGTCCTCTTGTTGGATGGATCCATTTAGAATTATGTAGTGACCTTCTTTGTCTCATTACAGCCTTTGTTTTGAAGTCTAATTTGTCAGATATAAGTATTGCTACCCCAGATTTTTTGTTTCCATTTGCATGGAATATTTTTTACTATCTCCTCACTTTTAGTCAGTGTCTATCTTTGTTCTGAAGTGGGTCTCTTGTAGACAGCATATATATATGGGTGATGTTTTCTTATCTGTTCACCTACCCTATGTCTTTTGATTGGAGCACTTAATCCATTTACATTTAAGGTTATTGCTGATAGGTACTCATTTATTGTCATTTAATTCTTTACATTATGTTCCTATTTCTTCTTCTTAAAGTAGACCCTTTAACATTTTTTGCAATACTGGTTTGGTGGTAATGAATTCCCTTAGCCTCCTGTCCATTTTTTTGTTTTGTTTTGTTTTGTTTTTCTTGTCTGGGAAGCTCTTTATTTCACCTTCAATTTTAAATGATAGCCTTGCTGGATAGAGTAGTCTTAGCTGCAGGCCCTGGCTTTTCAACACTGTGAATATCTCATGCCAATCCCTTCTGGACTAAAATGTTTCTGTTGAGAAATTAGCTGACAGCCTATGGGAACTACCTTGTAGGGAACTGAATCTCTCATTGCCTTTATGCTTCTCTCTTTGTCTTTAATCCTTGCCATTTTAATTATGATGTGTCCTGGTAAGGGACTCTCCATGCTTCCTGAATCTGTGTGACTGTTTCCTTCCCCAGGTTAGAGAAGTTTTCAGCCATTATTTCTTCAAACAGGTTCTCTACCCCTTGCTCATTCTCTTCTTCTGGTACTTCTATGATGCTGATAGTGTTGTACTTGATGTTGCTCCAGAGAACCTGAGACTTTCCTCATTTTGTAAAATTCTCTTTACTTTTTGATAGTGTTTGGGTGCTTACTGTTATCTTATCCTCTAAATTGCTGACTCGATCCTCTGCTTCATCTAACCTGCTACTGATTCCTTCTAGTATATTTTTCATTTAAGATATTGTATTCTTCATTTCTGACTAGTTCTTTTTTATGGTTTCTGTGTCATTTTTAATGCCTACTATCTCTTTAAGTTCTCAATGAGATTGTCCATTCTTCCCCTAAGGTCCTTGAGCATCCTTATAACCACTGTTTTAAACACTGCATCTGGTATTTTGATTGATTCAATTTCATTTAATTCTCTTTCCGGGGATTTCTCTTGTGCTTTAAGTCTCTTGTCTCCCCATTTTGTCTCTGTAGATCTGCTATGACTCCCAAACCTGTTATGATGGCTTTATGATGAAGGTGTCTTGTTGGGCTCAGTGTACAATCTTCCATATTGTCTGCATTCCATGTTCCAGCAATGTTTCTTGTGGGTTATGTGCACCTCCCTGTTGAGTTGAGTCTTGAATGCTATTGGCCCTTTCATGGGTGGGGTTAACCCTTCAGACTGGCTGACTATAAGGGTAAACCTTGATCACCAAGTATGAAGTGCTTGCTGTGCAGGTCCTGAGACAGAATTGTTCCCAGCAGGATCTGGTGCCTGCCATAATCCCGCTTTGGGTGTGCTGCTTGTGTGGCTAGTTGGGTCAAGCTCTGGTATTATCTGAAGTCCACTACTGATTGTGCTGGTTCAGAGTCCACTTGGGCAGGGTTTAGGTACAGGTCAACGTCAGATTATGTGTATAACCAGCCTTGGGCTACCTGTGTGTAGCTACTATGCTGCTTACTGTTTGTGGCTGCATCTACGTGGCTTGGGTGTGTATGGGAGGGGCCAATTTGTGTGTAAGGGTCAGCTTCCACCAGCTTAGAGCTGGGGGGGGCAGATCTATAAAAGGAACAGGGCTCCCTGAAGTCTGCTTCCACCTATCCCCTGAGGTTGCCTGGTTTTCCTCCAGAGCCCTCCAAAAAAAGACTAGAGTGGGCCCAGGCTGGACACAAACCACAGCCCCTTTCACAGGTTGTGAGCTCACTAGGGCATGGCAACCACAGTCAAGAGAACAGGGCTAGTGGGTCCCCTACATGGGGATCACAAGTCAGGCACTCAGTGAGAGGAAAGTGGCCCCTACTTCAGAGCCAAAACGCTCGGTCTCTGTCAGTCTCCAATTCTAGTTTCCCATGAAGGGGCTCGCTGCAGCCAACCATTCCCTCTGTCCCAGGCTCGAAGGGACAGATCAAAAGAGTCGCCCATTGGGGAGACTCTCCCAGCCCTAATACTAGACAACAGCCTCTAAGGGACTCACCCTCTGAATGCCTGCCCCCATGAGCCGCTCTCCCATCCCCCTGTGGAACTGAGCCCAGTGGGGTAGTGTATCCGGGACTTGGCAGGGCTGATCCGTAAAGTCTCCCATTGCAGGCAGTGCCCACAAGCCTGTAGGATGGCAGCAGGCACTTCTTCCCCTTCTCGAGGTAGCATGGGATGAGTTCACTTGGGAGATAGAAGTGGCCTTCCCCCCACCTTGATGTAACCATATACCTCAGCCCCTGCCTGTCTGGTTCCTAGACAAAAGCCTGCCCTGGAGACATTGTCAAAAGTCCCAGCTATGCAAGGCACTCTGGTCACCTGCTTGACTGCTCAGTAGGACAGAGCTGGCCAAGTGATTCAACAGGTGTGGGAAGGTGTGCCAGCTGTATGCTGGAGGTGGGCAAGACTGGCCCTTTCCAAAGCCACACAGTTTAGTCACTCTCTAGGTCTCCACCAAGAGCCTTCCCAGAAAAGAAGGTCCCAACAGTCACTGCTGGCTGCAGCCAGCAAACCCCTCTGCAGGACCCGAGTATGGTAGAGTGGGCTCGCCAGGGGTCAGATACTGGGCAGTGCACTCTCCAGGCTGGTGCTGCAAAAAAGGGGATGAGGACGGAGTGCTCGTCCCTGAAAAGATGGTGTCTGGGTCTCTCAGGTATAATGAGTCCCCACTGATTTTTCACCACCAGATGCTATGTGGGCTTCTCCTCCCACCTCTGTTGTGCTGGGGTTGGGGAATCCCTGCTTGGGGGCGTGGAGGGAGTTTGCAGCCACCATATTCCTCTGGTTACAGCCACACCTGGGTATCCATCTTTCTTACCAGTCTATGTGGCTTCTTCTATAAATACTTGGTTATACTAGTTCAGTTCAGCTAGCTTCAGCTGATTATTCAGGTTGATTGCTCTATAATGCAGCTGTAAATCTGGTTTGGGGCTGGAATATTAGAGTAGCTTCCACCTACTCTGCAGCCACCTTAGAATTTCCCAAGATTTTTTTAATTGAAATCCCGCCCCCCCCCCCCCCATTTTAGAATTCTAACAACACTTCCAATAGGGTAATTATACAGTACTCATGAGGCTTCATTCCCTTCAGATTATTTCTAAAAATTAAACAAAAGAAAAATTGTCTAAAACTATTCATATTTGAGGATTATATTCAAATTCAAGAGAAAAGTACATTTTACCCTGGGGAAAAGTTCCATTTCGGAAAAAACAAAAGATGATTTTTTAATGCACTTTTTTCTTTTATTGATTGCTCATCTAGAGGTCACCTGATAATTTCAATTCCTCTGATAACCGGGAGCAGTATGAGAAATTGCAACCGACCTATGTTTAAATTCTAACTATGGGTCTTAAACCCATTGCTAGCTATGTACACGTCATTTTACTTCCTGACGTGGTGGCCTCATCTGTAACATGGAACAAGTAATCCACACCTTAATAGGCTGTTGTGAGGGTTAAAAGGTACACCGCACATAAAGGACTGAAACATTTTCTAGTACATAACAGTACATGCTTAATGAATGTTTGCTCTCTTCCTCCTGAAATGGTAACAGAAATAAGGAACTTATTGCTAATCCACATGGCTCAGAATCTAATGGTGTTGGAGCTGGCAAAGACTGGAAAGTATTTCTCCTTAGATCTTTGGGCCCAAAAGGAAAAAAACAAAAAACGAAAAATAAAATTAAGACATCTTAAGTGAAAAAGAAAAATCAAGATGATTTCCTAAGGAGCCAAGTTAAAAATGATAACGCATTTTCATAATCCTAAACCAATAAATCAACAGTAACTCTATAAAGTCATTAAGTAAATATTAGCAAACAGCCCCCAACCCTGAACTATTGTCCTACTCTTGCTTGGGGTAAAAACTTCTGAAAATTTTAAAACTCTACATATATAATTTCGATGTTAACTCCACAGAACTTGCATTACTGCATGTTTAAGACTTTCATGGAACTGCAAAGGTTCCAACTACTTCTTTATACTGAAAAGAGTTCTTAACTGTTTCAAAAAAACAATTTCCTGTGCCCTTATTAGAAGCACATCAGTGATACCTTTATTACAAAGGAAAAAATTTTCATTTAAATAAGGACCTTTTCTTAGAAATCTATTCCTTCAGCATGATCCTGCTGAGAATAGCCCTTCTCTGGAAACACTGCTTAATTTCTATGGAAACATAATCTTATGCCAAATACCTTCTCATTAATAAGCTAGTCAGATAAGAACTTTAACTTTGTACTGATTCACAATCATTTGCAGTACTTAAAAATTCAAAAACAAGTGATTATTCATTCCACTGTCATCTTTCTAGCTAGCATTCCAGGTTTTTCCACAATAAACAGGAGTGTAAATGAATTTAATATTGCTATTATTCTCCTTATTCCTTAGATTTTTTCCTTACAGTTCAAGTTCAATATATTAATACTTGGTATCACCAGTCAGAGCAAGACAACTACTTTCACCCCATTATCATTTTATGTACATTATTTCATTTAAACATTATACCAATACTTTATGATCTCTCCCCTTTGGATTAAATTAAGAAACAACCACTGAGATGCTAGTAGGCCAAGAGTTGGCATACCCTTGTATTGGGAGGCAACGGCCCCAGCACTCCTCATTTATCTGCACACCTCTGTAAACCACGTATGTTAAATGTTAACTACCTTGCACCGGCCAAAGTAAAAGAAACATCCATTTTATTTTTTATCAAATCCTAGATGTTTCCCTACTTTACTTTCTCCTGCCTCCTTAATATGCTACCAGTGGATTTCATGAACCTCCCTTACCTCTCTTCCTTTGATTCTAATGTATAAAATGATCTGCAAAACTGCTATTTCCTGGAGCATTTTCTCAAACCTTTGAGGTTTTGCTTCTGGGTCTGGCCCTCAACCTTGGCTCAAATAAACTCTTTTAACCTTTCTTTAGCTTTAGAATTTCTTTTGTTGACACTAATATACATCATGTGCAAAGAATGCTGCTAAAGTAATTTGGGGTAAGAGAGGAATTATAAATAGGCCTGACAATTACTTTTTATATAAAACATAGTCCACTGGTTGGCCAGTGGCAAAGCTCATAAATAAGACTCAGTATTACCTAGATTCTAGACATTGACTTTCATAAATAAACTCAGCTGTATTTAGTAGACACACTGGTTAAAGCATAATTAATGTACATGATCGCATTAGAAAATAAAGTGTTCATCTACAGTATTACAGAGATAAGGAGCTAACTACCAATACTGGCATTACTCCTATAGGCAGATTTGAGGATTAAAACTGATTTAGGTTCAAGACAATCAGAAAAAATTAATTTATGTCAATAGACAAGGTTTTTAAATTTTATATAAAAATGTCAATCTTACATAGAAATCTTCCAAATACACTATGCACAGCTCACTTTTAATTACAAGGATAGCTGATGACAAAGATATTGTTTCTGAAAAACTGTTTAAGGTATTAGGTAGCATTTGGATGAGACAAAGATAATGAGGTTCCCGTCAGAATTATGGATCATGTTACTGAACACTGTAACTACAAATCATAAATTTTTTTTAAAAAAAGTACAATTAAGGCCATCAATTTCTTTTATCAAACTAAAACAAAAAATACCCCTCCCCAATTTCATTCTACCAAAGGTCTACATAGTTTACTTTTGGAAAATTACGACTGCAGTATTGTTACACATACAGCTTAAAATTCTTAAGAGTCCATGTATGTATGCTTGTCTTACCCCTTCTTGTTTCTTTAGTGACAAATGAAAGCTCTAAATGATTACTCACAACTAATTCTATCAACCCCAATATTTGACATGAAGAACAATATTCTAAAAAATATTGGTATCATCCAAAGCAAATTTCCTTATATATTGATATGAACTATTTTAAAAAATGAGTAATGAAAACCAAATCAAATCATAAAACACCCCTCCCCAAAAAGGAGGTGGTCTGTGGCCATTTTCTAGAATACCAGAAAACAGAGCTGTTTCCTTATAAATATAGCTTACGTCTCCAAAATTACATTCCACTTCCACACTTCCATTAAAGTCATATAATTTTACACATTTGAAAACAAGGAAAGAAACTTTGAGAAGCCCTATGTTGATGTTGTCTCAGAACAAAGTGAGGCAGTTTACAGTATGATAAGGTAAGCCCAAAGCCAATAACCACCCTCTCTCAATAAATATACGATCCAAAACATGACTGCCATTTGAGATGTGATGTCCTAACCACATATTTCAGATGCATTGATACTTGGCTCACCATCAATTTCACTACACTGTAACTCTGAAAACTAGTAATCTATCTATGCTGTATATGGTAACTCCGTATCACTCAAAATTCTGTTTGCCAGAATAGCCAATTCATTTCAGATAAAATTAACACTTATTAGTTATTCCTTGCCCTAATAAAAGAAGTCATGTGCTTATTGAATGTCTTCTCTGTTTTAGGAATAACTATATAAAGAAGGTAGCTATTTATTATAACAGCTACTACTTATAAAGCATGTAATATATACTGAGCTAATACTGAAAAAAATTAAGAAATAATTTCTTTTCTGAATTCCCAAATTCTAAAGTCAAAATGTACAAGGAGAAAAAAATTAAAGGAGTGCATTGTGCCATATTTCATTCTGCTCAGAAAATTGGCATTTTCTTTTTTTTAAATCTTCACCCATGGATATATTAATTGATTTTAGAGACAAAGGAGGGGAGGAAGTGAGATAAACATCAAAATGAGAGAGAAACATCATTGATTGTTTGCTTCCCATATGCACCCCAACCGGGGATAGAACCTGCAGTATAGGTATGTGCCCTAAGAATCAAACCCACAGTCTTTTGGTGTATGGGACAATGATGCTTCAACCAACCTAGCCACCCAGCCAGGGCAAAAGTTGGTATTTTCCTTAAACACCTGAAGCAAGAAAGAGAGTAGAGGTTAACAACATAAGAAACAATGTTAATGGTGCTAACAGAACACAGAGGCAAAACAATCATAAACTTAAAAATTGTAATAAAACAAAAATGGTTACTGCCTAGGTCCTAATAAAAAATATAAGCCAAATAAAAGATAATGGAGCCTGAAGTATTTGGTTACTACTTTAATGTATTCATTTTGTAAGTAATTACTCTTTTGTAGACACTAATTATGAAAATGGGTTGTAACTTCATACGTATAATTACTTTAAAGTCACATTTACATTTATATCTCCCTCATTCTCATGCACTTGCTGAAACAAAAGTTTCTTTGGTAGGAAGAATTAATAAAATTGATAAATTCCTAGCTAGACTAGTGAAAAAAAATTTTTTAAAGACACAAATTACCATATCAGGAATGAGAAAGAGAACATTACTACAGATCTTATAATAAAAGATTATTATGACCAACTTTATGCCAATAAATTTACAATTTAGATGAAATGAATATAAATTATCAAAACAGATTCAAGAAGAAGAAACTCTGGCTAGTCCTAGATCTGTATTTAAATGTTGAATGTATATATTTAACACCTTCCCACAAAAATAACTTGTAGCTTCCCACAAAAATAACTAGTGGTGGCTTCACTAGTTAATTCTATCAAATATGTAATTCATCCTTTTAACAGACTTAAAAAGATCAATAAAGCAGGAAAAGCATTTGATGAAATTAAGCACTTATTCATGCTAAAAATAAACTCCTAAAAAACTAAGATTAAAAGGGAACTGCCTCAACCTGATAAAAAAATTCACAAAAACCCTACAACAGCATTCTTAATAGTGGAAAAACTGAACATTCTCTAAGATCAAGAACATAGCAAAGAGGTCATTCTCAACACCTCTATTCAACATGGTACTAAGATTTAAAATGCCAGTGCAATAAGCAAAAAAAAAAAAAGTTTTAATAAAATAAGATATAAAGATATATAGATTGGAAAGGAAAAAGTAAATAATTTGCAGATGGCCAGAATAAAGAACTATAACTCAACAATAAAAAGACAAACAACCCAGTTTAAAAATGGATATTTGAAAAGGCATTTCATGAAAGAAATATAAATGGCTAATAAACACCACTAGTTATCAGGGAAATATGAAGTAAAAATCACAATGAGATAACACTGTACATTCACTAGAATGGGTAAAGTCAAAGTTCTGATAACATCAAGTGTAAGTGAAGAGTGGAGCAACTGGAATTTTCATGCTTTCTGGTTAAGAATTTAAAATAGTATAACTACTTTGAAAAATCATTTTTCAGGCCCTGGCTGGTGTGGCTCAGTGGATTGAGCACAAGCTATGAACTAAAGGGTCACCGGTTCGATTCCCAGTCGGGGCACATGCCTGGGTTGCAGGCTGGGACCCCGGTGGGGGCCAGTCGAGAGGTTTCTCTCCCTCCCCCTTTCTCTAAGAATAAATAAATAAAATCTTAAAAAAAAAAAAAAAATCATTTGTCAGTTTCCTATAAGGTAAACATATAATTTAGCAATTTCTTTAAAAAGAAAAAATTTCATTTTTAATGTGTGAGAGAACATCAGTTGCCTCTCACATGGCCCCAAATGGGGACCTGGCCTGCAACTCAGGCTTGTACCCTAACTGGGAATGGAACTAGTGAACTAGCAACCTTTCAGTTCGCAGGTTGGTGCTCAACCCACTGAGCAACACTGTAATCTAGCAATCTCACTCCTGGGTGTTTACCCAGAAGAAATAAAAATAAACATCCACAAAAAGACCCATACACCAATGCTCACAAGAGCTTAATTTGCAATAGCCTCAAACCGGAAACAATCCAAATGTTCATCAACAGATAAACAAATTGTGGTATACTCAAACAATTTGGCTCCCCCACCAAAAAAATAAAAAGAAAGTTTAAAGAGAAAGAGGGTAATTTCATAATATTGACAGGTTAATATTACTAGTGATACAACCTACCAAAATTATGCACACTGGTATTGCTCTTCAAGAAGGACACATCATTTTTGTGGTATTCTCCCAAACGTGCATAACACTTCAATCTATTTCTTAATTTTTACAATTGTACTATGATCAAGTACTACCATTAGGAGAAAGGCAAGTGCTATTATTTTTACAACTCCTTTGTAGGCCTAAAAGTTATTTCAAAGTAAAAAGTTTTAAAATGTTAGGGGTTAAAAAACAAACAAAAAAGCCCTACTTACTGACAGACACAAGAATGAATCACTGAAACATTACGCTGATCAAAGAAGCCAGGCAAAGAGTACACAGTACATGATTCCATTTATATGAAGGTCTGGAAAAAGCAAAATTAATTTATGGTAACAAAAACCCATGGGCAAAAGGGATAGGAGAGAGAACTGACTTCAAAGAGGCAATGAGGGCACTTTTTTGAGTGATGGAAACATACCTTGATTGTGGTGGTGATAACAAGAGGTAACATATATTTTGTCAAACTCATTATTTATATACTCAAAATGCATGTGTTTCACTGTATGTAACTTATTCCTCAAAAATGTTTATTAAAATTTTATAAGTAAGTTCATATTTAAAAGTATGTCATTAAATAATTAGTATATCCTGGGTAAAGCACCATGATTGAGTCTTAAACTGATATATTAAAATGTATGCACCCAAACTGCTCATTCAATAAATATTTACTGGGCACCTACTATATGCTAGGCTTTAGGCAGCACACAGAATGTAAATGTGAAAAAGAAAGGCTCTGCCCTCACAGGCAAGTAAACAAGCCGCAAGTGACACACAAATTGCACTGCGGATGGATGGTATACCCCGGCCTATACGGAGAAAACAGTGTCTCAGAGAATGCTTCGGAAAGAAAACAGACCCTTTCCAAGAATTCACCCTGTAAGTCTACTGCATTTACTCCAGGGATATTTATCTCAAATACTCAAAAGTGTTAAAAAACGAACAGACAAGAAAAAACCCCACATCTTTTAGTCTTGCCTGTGTACTTTACAGCATGTTTCTCTGATGAAAAGTCCTCAGCAGCACTTCAAGGATACAGTTTGTTTGTTTCATAAATAACCCAGTTATTCACATAAAGTTAACGAATAACATTCTGGAAAACGGGTGAGAGTTACAGGTCAATACACTTGTTTTCTGTGTGCCGTATGAAGTAGAGGCACTGCCACGAGAAGAGCGACAACGTTTTCCACCCAACATGGAACTGTTGGAGTAGTACAGTCTCTCTCTCAAGACGACTCCTTCAAAGTGCTATGTCCTGGTTTCTTTGTTTAAGGGGGCGAGCCTAGTGATAGGAAATTATACCTCACTATAAGCTGTCATTATTCAAACGATCATTTAAACTTATTATGTACATGTGTGCTTAGGTTTGCATCTTATTTCAACTATATCATAGCTAAGTGTCTTTGAAGAAAGTCCTTAACGTCTTAAGTGGTGTCACCTGTAAAATGGAGACAATGATACTATCTTCCTCACAGTTTTTATAAACATTAAATATGCAATGTAAATGAAATAGTCCATTTATTAAATGAAATAATCTGTGTAAAACAGAACAGAGTGTGGCTTATAATAAGCGCTTGATAATGTTAATAATCACTGCTATATAAGTAAAGCATATTGCAGTCTAGACTAAGAGTAATCATTAAAATATGAAGTGGGGTACAGAACCCCAAAAAAGCAAATGAGCTATTTTTTCAAGTTTAGAGATTAAGATTTAGTGACTTTTTTCACTAAATAAGAAAACTCATTTTTTTCATTATTCTGTGGGAATATACACAGTTATCTCAATGCTCAGTAGCGAAACATGTCGGGCACAGGTTTTCAGTACTTACTGAACTATTTCAATAAGAATGTCTTAATAACCGAAGGGGGGAAAATGTGTCACTTTTTGACCCCATTAGCCTTTCGGTTACAGGATGATGCTCCAACCAACTGAACTATACCGGCCAGGGCTCAGCGTTTATCTCTGATACGTAACTTGTTTGGTGAACATTATGGCCATATCTGTGACAGCTGACTACAAACTACAACTATTCATTTCTGTACATTAATATTATTTATGTTTGTACCCTAAATTGAACAAGTTGAGATTCAAAGAGAAGTTTTCTAATGCTGTTATATAAAAGTTACATGAAGTACTTACACAATGTAAAAGTTCTGTGTTTAAAAGCAGCATGTTGTAGGGAAAGCCTGTGAAAGCTCCTTTCATTTTCTGAGTGCCACAGCCGTGCATGCACGCACACGTGTGCACACGCGCTCAACGCGGTCTCTCATCCGCACTTCTTCTTAAGTGAGGCTGTCCTTAACGTTTGTACCAGACTGCAAGCATTTTATCAAAACTCTGTACACTCTGAAAACATGTTGCAACTACTGACTAACACACTGATTACTTCAAATATACCCCAGAGACAGGAAGGAAAAAGCAGTGCAGTGCTAGTGTTTGAGGTCTGTTTGACACTGAACAAAGCTAACAGCTCTAGTTTTTAAAAAGTCTTCACATAGTATGTGTGCAACCATTTCAGTGAAAATGAACATATTTTCCATTAGTCTTGAGTATAATATTAAAATTAACTGCTGAAGATCTACTTTGTAGTAGAGTGAGAGATACGAAATTCCATCCTTGAAGAACAGCTTACTAAATAAACCAAAAGCCAAAAGTGCCCAAATATACAATTTCACCGTATCATTTCTTACCAGGTTCTCTAAGCTAATTTAGCACTTGTTCTACCTATCTGTGCAAACTAAATGTCAGAGATATCTGGTAATTTCAATACTCTCAAATCTCAACAGAAGCAGCTTGATAATAAGATACTTTGGCAACTAAATATATTATTAAATCAAAAAGTGTTTACTGAATTGCCTACTGTGGACCCACTAATTATCCAAAGCACTCTTAAGCAATGAAAAAGTGCTACTCACCAGCAAGTGTATAATCCATGTCAAAACCAAAACACTTTATTTTCTCCATGGCTAAACTTCGGTTCACAAACACCCTAAAGAAAGGAGTAAAAAATATCTCAATTAACACTGAAACAAAAAAAAAATTATTGTTTAATAGAATTATTTGACTACTTTCTATAGCTTGTCATTGAAATACCAATATGAAAAGTCATAATAAAACTATTCGAATCATTTGTATACCTTCAGTAAAATCAGATATTATATGAAAACACGTGGATTTTGTGTTTTGGTATTAAAAATGCCATGAAGTCAAAACTCCGAGAATTAGTTCTTTTTCAAAATATAATCCCATAAAATAAGTTTATTTCTGAGATTTTATGATTCATTCACTCATCCATATGCAATTTATTTAATAAACATAGCTTCATATAAGCTTACTAGGTACCAGATACTAAAGACAAAAATATAGACTCATTCAACAAACATTAATATTTATTGAGCCCTGGCTGGTGTGGCTCAGTAGACTGAGCTGGCACCTGTGAACCAAAAGGTTGCCAGTTTGATTCCTGGTCAGGGCACATGCCTGGGTTGCAGGTCAGGTACCCAGTTGGAAGCATGCCAGAGGCAATCACAACTGATCAATATTTCTCTAGCACAATGATGCTTCCTCTCCCTCTTTCTCTCTCCTTTCCCCTCTCTTGAAAAATAAATAAAATACTTTAACAAAAATACTTACTGAGTGCCTACTCTAAGCTCCTGTTAGGAACTATGCTACAGCAGTGAGTACCTGCCCTCATGGAACTTCTGTTTTAACTTAGCATCTCTACCCCTGAGAAATTCAGCCTAGCAGGAGAGGGACTTATAAGCAAATAACTTACACCAATTCAGTAAATGCTGTAAAATATCATGGAGAGGAGAGCACCAGTTCTGTAGAGACCAGAAGCAGTGTCTGAGTTCAATCTTAAACAATGAGAAGTTTTCCAGTAGAAAAAGCAACAAAGGCAATCCAGGCAGAATAACCAAGCAACGACAAGATTTAGACTGAACTATGCATTTATTGTGGCTGAAATTACGTAGTTTTCTTTGGTTTTGTTTTTCCATTTGTTTTTGCAAAATAAGGTTTTCGGGAGGAACAAGGGTGGAGGAAAAGGGCAATAAAAGCTGTGAAGAGGACATCCAGCCAAGATGGAGGCATGGTAAACACACTTCACCTCCACACATAACTACAGCTAGGAAAAATTACAACTAGACTACAAAATAAATTTTACCCAGATTCGTCAGAAAATCAAGCTGTATGGAAGTCTGACAACCAGGGATTTAAAGAAGCCACATTCGTTCAGATAGGTAGGAGGGGCGGAGACGCTGAGAGGCGGTGAACAGGTGGTCCCACATTCACATGTGATGGGTAAAAATTGGGAAGGATACTTCAGAAGCAAGCGATCCCATTCCCAGACCAGACCACCCAGCCCAGGGTTCTAGCACCCGTTCCCGTACCTTCTGGCTACAAAAACCAGTGGGGGTTGGGGTGATGGATGAAACTGCAGGATTTTCAACAGACTTCTCTTAAAGGACCCACAAAGGACTTAGGACTCATGCAGACCCACACCCCTGGAGCTAAGCACCAGGGCAATAGCTGGAAGGGCACAAGTGGCATTTGGGGAAAAGGGAGGAAAGTAGAATGATGGGCAAGGGGGCAATCTCCAGAGGCCAGGCAGTGGCACTGTCCCTTCTCTGAGCCCTCCCCCACACAGAGCCACAAAGCAGTGAAGCCAATTACCCGACCCTGGCGACTACCTAAGACTCCACTCCACACAATTTACAGGTGCCTTTTCTACAACAGGCTACACTACAAAGACAGGGAGTCAAACAGCTCTTCCTGATACACAGAAACAAACACAGGGAGGCTGCCTAATTGAGACAAAGAAATATGGCCCAGATGAAAGAACAGAGCAAAACTCCAGAACACAAACTAAATGAAATGGAGATAAGCAACCTATCAAATGCAGAGTTCAAAACACTGGTTATCAGGATGCTCACAGAAATCATCAGATACTTCAACAGCATAAAAAAGACCCAGGCAGAAATGAAGGTGGCATTACGTGAAATAAAGAAAAATCCACAGGGAACCAACAGTGAAGGGGATGAAGCAGAGATTCAAATCAACGATTTGGAACATAAGGAAGAAAAAAGTATTCAATCAGAACAGCAAGAAGAAAAAAGAATTCTGAAAAAATGAGAATAGATTAAGGAGCCTCTGGGACATTTCCAAATGTACCAACATCAAAATCATAGGGATGCCAGAAGGAGAAGAGGAACAGCAAGGAATTGAAAACTTACTTGAAAAAAAATTGAAGGAAAACTTCCCTAATTTGGTGAAGGAAAGAGACTTTTTGTCCAGGTAGCATGGAGAGTCCCAAACCAGTTGGACCCAAAGAGGACCACACCAAGACACATCATAATTAAAATGCCAGAGCTTAAAGATAAAGAGAGAATCTTAAAAGCAGCAAGAGAAAAGCAGTTAGTTACCTACAGGGGAGTTTCCATAAAACTATCAGCTGATTTCTCAAAGGTACTTTACAGGCTGGAAGGGACTGGTAAGAGGTATTCAAAGTCATGAAAGGCAAAGACCTACAACCTAGAAAAGCAATTGAAGGGCAGATAAAGTGCTTCCCAGACAAGGTAAAACTAAAGGAGTTCATCATCACCAAGCCATTATTATATGAAATGTTAAAGGGACTTATCTAAGAAAAAGAACAAAACTATGAACATTAAAATGGCAACAAATTCCCAAGTATCAATAACTGAATCTAATAAAGAAACTGAGCAAACAAGCAGAACAGGAACAGAATCAGATATGGAGATCATCTGGAGGGTTATCAGCTGGGAGGGGGAAGGGGAAGAATGGGGTTTGAAAGGTGCAGGGATTAAGAAGTACAAATTGGTAGGTACAAAATAGATAGGGGGATGTTAAGAACATCATAGGAAATAAAGTAGCCAAAGAACTTACATGCATAATCCATGAATATGAAGGGAGGGGAATGCTGGAAGGAATGGGGGTACCAGGCGGAGGAGGGCAAAGGGGGAAGAATTGGGACAACTGTAATAGCATAATCAATTGTGTGTGTGTGTGTGTGTGTGTGTGTACACACACATATATATTTTTTAAGCTATGAAGGTAAAAAGGTCAACGGGGGTCAAAATCATGAAGATTTTGCATGCTATGGGAGCATGGATGTTATCCTACAGGCAAGAACAAATGATCAGAATCTAAAGAAATGAAACAATTTGATTCAAATTTCAGAAGAGTCACTATGAAGACAGGGAAAACTATAAATATAATAGCACTGTAGATGGTCATCATGATGGTGTTTGGGATGTTTCAATCGCTTCTGAAAATAAGCTTTGTGACCAAAATTATTGAATGAATGCTCTTATTACCAAATCTTTTCTTTGCCTTTATCTCTTAAGTAACCATGAGAAGTGAGAATGCTTCAAATCACCTCCGAAACTAGTTAAAATAAAGATGTCTGGGCTGGGCTTGCCCACTAATGTCTAGGTCAACAGTCTCCAAAGAAGAGCTAACTGTACCAGGGGATGCGGGAGACGCTGCTGAGTGCAAAAGGAAAATACTAGATTTCCTACTTGTATTTATTTCTCATTTAAAAATGTCTTATTTGTGTGTGCTTTCTACTATAAATAAGGACGGTAGTATAAATTATAAATAAGTATGTGCAGGAATGAATGTTACATATTTTAACTGATGCAATACTCGCGGAGTTTGGAAACCACTGACCTAGGTATTGATTTTCTTTCTAACGCTTCACCAACACATATGTTATTATTTTAAATTTTAATAGAAAACATTTCCTCTCATTTTAAAATTTTAAATGCAGACAAATAACCAAACATTAACTTAAAAATACTTGAATGAAGAACTTAAAATCAGTTGGCCCTTCAATTCAGAACTTTTCGGAAAAATATAAAAATCATTACTTACCTCACAGTGTACTATGCATACTAGATTAGCTCTATAAAATTCTTAATTCCTGAGAGGTGTTATATAAAATATTTATACTTTCCCTAAAAAAAACCCCAGTCTTCTGGAAAAATCAATAATTACTTTGCCTCAGGTTAACAGTAGAGGAAAGGGGAAAAAGAAAGCAACACAGCAATTTTCAACCTTTTTCCTCTCATGGTACGCATAAAATAATTACTAAAATTCTGCAGCACATCAAGGAATTTTTTTTGCCAATCTGACCAAAAAAATATAAAATTTTGATTCATTCACACCAGCTATTGTTCTGTTGGCTGTTGCCGTTTTTTATTTGACAGTCTCAGGGAAAAGAGGTCAGTGTCCCTGACTCAATAGTCAGGCATTGCATGATTTAAAAATTCCTCTGGCCAGGAGTTGAAAATCACTGGAGTAACAGACAGCTGAAAGATACAGGAACCAGGGAATAAATGACACCCATCCCAACCTTTTTAAAACATACCACTACCCCAAATATATGTCTGCTTTATTATCATTTTTCCCAGTTACATAAAATTTTTTGAAGTCACAACAGGGGTAAATGAAACAAAATAATGTTTCCAACTCCAGAAACTATGTTTGTTACCACTGACGCTTAGCTTAGCTTTTCAAACAAGGGGGCCAACTGGATCAAATCCTTGCTCAGAGCCCAAACAGCTGACATGCCTAAAATATTCTATGGGAATTCAGGCAAGAATGACTGGGAAGATTTTTTTCTTCCTTGTGATGCAATCCAGAAGAGATAATGTAGGACCACATAATAAAATAAACAGCTTTGATTCTCATAGAAGAGTGCTGTGAGCTGGTTTCTGGAACAGCAAAAATCAGGGAAGAAAAGAGATTTGGCTAACATCAATCAGTGCTGAAGGTACAAAGAAACCATCCACACATCAGTAACAAAAATCTATTGTTTTTTACAAAAATAATCACTGCTAAGTATCTATCAAATCATACTCTTTCCTCCGTGACTAGTCACTTTATTCAATCAACACATTTGTTAAATGCCTATGACAAGGCAGGTACCATTTTGTGACAAATATTCTAGAGACTGCCCATCAGAGAGTAGTCAGAGCTAGGGAAGACCTTCTCAATGCCTAAAATTAGGAAATAAGACATTTTTCTATGAAAATCTCTTACCAAATATTCTTTACCTTTTCATTCAAAGTAAGTACCCTCACCCACAGAAGCAATTCCTGAGCTTAAAACAGAAACAACATTCCTATGTCCCTTTCTAATTCATTTCTATTATGAAGCTAAAAGAAAAAACCTCACATATATTCTCATCTCTCCTGTTCTTTCCCTAGTTTATGCCACAAAACATGGGAAGAAGGGGCTATAGGGAATTCAATCTAATTCATGTGCAAATATCTGAAGTGCCTAAGAAAAGCTATAATGACAAAATGAAACAGCTACATGATAGATAACTGCAATAATACAGTTTACACTAAAACTTACAAATATAATAAACATCCAAATGCTGAAAGTATGCACTGACTTCAGCGGAAAAACAGCCTTGAGCCAGAAATACCACGCATGTCTCCAGGATAGAATCTTCAAGGGAAGCTAATCTTGTTGTAACAAAAGAAAGTACTAGGTACTAAAGACTGGATCACTGTCCGACCACACATTTAAAACAAAAAGATACCTGCCTTGGGGAATCCAAAAATTTCCATTGGTTCGAGGACCTTGACTGTATTTTTGCCAATGTCCATTTCCTTATGTCACTTTTCTAAATTATTAACCAGTGAAACAGACTCCACCCTCTAACAGCTTGAATATATTTGTGACTTAACTTCCCAAAGGTTGCTTTAAAGTACAATGTCGCCACCCTAAGAAGCATGACTGAACTAAAGCATCCAACCTTAAAACGCAATTATCAGCCAGAAATTCCTCCATACACACTAAGTCTTTTGCAAGATACAGCTTGGAGCATTAACAAGAAAAACAATCTTTAGGAGACAGACACAGGAACACTACAAAACCAGGCACAGACTTTGACACAAAGACAAATGTAATAGCTTTCGTTATCATATCCTACTGAAGCAAGACATGAAATCTGAAGAAATTCTATATGAATAAACAAATATTAATCATAAAAATGAGACTACTAACACATTGTGCATTAAGAGGGATCTAATATTCTCACACTTAAGGACCATGAACATGCAATTTACTAAATTTGCAATTTTGTAAATAGCAAACTCAATGGTTTTGAGATTTAACTGACAATTCGAAGCAGAATTACCTCATCTGTCACTGGTTGCCGTTTTGAAAAGTGTAAAGCTATCTGAGTCAACTAGTTCCTGAAGTCACATAACAAAATTCTTCTTCAAGTCCCTGGTAAAATTTCTTTTTTATAGTTTTAACCTAACTTCAAAGACTGTTTTTAGTCTGAACCAGACCCTCAACAGCATGTATCTTCTGGGACAGTGTTGGAGAAAACACCTCTGTGTCTAATTTAACTTGTCATTGGATATCACTGTTGCTCCACACAAATCCATTTGGAATAGAATTTCTTTGGCAATGGTGAACTGTATCCCTAACTCCTCCAACTGCCTAGGAGTCACAATTTCCTGGCCGAACGCCCAGCAGCAGTTACTGCAACAACATAGGAGACTAAGGATACAAGTATCAAATCTTCTTGGTCATGTTTTGGTTATGCGTTTGTGTAATTATATACTCAAAGTCTGTTACAATCAAAGAAAAGAAAAAGTTACAAGTGCTTTTTTGAGAGGGCAAAATGTGTCTCCCTGTGTGTATGTGTGTTTACCTTGATAAAATAAAAGTGTTATAATGTAAATTTTTGTTGAAAACTTAACTTAGCATTTTCTCCCCAAACTAGTTCCTATTTCTGTGCTATTGGCACTCTAATTTTCCCACTTAAAACCTGAAATATAATTAATATCTTTTTATTCTTTCCACACCCTTAAATCCACATCATCTCAACCATCTCACGTGCCTTCATTCAAATTTCCAAATGTCTCTGGAACCCATAGCTTTCATTCAGTTCACACTGCTAACAACCTGTCCAAGTCCTCATTAACTCACTAACTCTTTAGCCATCATCTCCCAATTGTTCTCAATGCCAAACTAACTGCTTTGAAGTAGTGCTACTCCAAGTGCGGTCCACAGACCAACGCTGGCCTGTGAACAGCTGGTACTAATCCATGACTTGATATATACAAAAACTGTCAAGTATTTAAAAACTTTTTAACAACTTGACAGAAAAGTTTTGTTTGTTAAATGTGTAATAAAAAACGTAGATGTACATTTTGTCTCTTCATTTTCTAGTACTTCATTTTTATTACATTTTATAAGTGTACTTATTTGAAGCAAACTGGAAACTTTTTAAAAACTGGCCTTTCACCATCGTTAGTTTGAGAAGCACTGTCCTAAAGCTCAACCCCACTCATGCTACTCTCATACATAATAACCGCTCGACAACTCTCACTACCTACTCGACTCATAAATTACAAATTATCTTCAAGGACTTCAAAGCCTTTCACTATCTTTCCAAAACCAGTTTTATCTCACGTTCTCTGTATCACACACCTTTTGCTCTAATATTCAAGACGAACTACATGTATTTCCCAAAGGTACGCTGAAGTTTTGTTTCTGCTATTCCTTTTTCCTGAAATGTCTTCATTAGTTCTATTTTATTTTTTAAGGAATCTTGAGTGATTCCTTCAAGAAACTATTCTGGCTATACCACAGAACTATGAGACGGTACTGCCTCTGGGTTTCAGATTACTTTTCTATCTGATTAAAGAGATTTCACCAACAATTAACTTCTATAAAACAGTGAACTCTGTATACAAGGTCTGAATATGCAAACTCCTTTATTTTGGCAATTACTACATTTTGTCATATACATAAAACATGTAGGCAGTTCTCATATTCTTCACTAGATTATAAACTCTGAGACCAGTACTGCGCAACATTGGCTTTCATGATTTTAAAGCCACTCATTAGAACAAAGTATCAGTGATGATAAAGATATTTTAAAAGAAAGAATTCAAGTTATTATTAAAGTATACAGAATAATAAAAAACACAGATCAGCCTAAAGCAGCGACTTTCAACAAGTGTGCCTCAAGAATTTTCAGAACACGCAATACCTATTTAGTCAGGGGCCCTGACCTCCTTTCCCTTAGATTGTCCAATTAAAAAATGACAACATCCAATAAGATAGCCATCGGGTGTGAATGAACCAAAAATTTTTTTTAAGATGTACTTTTTGATGTGCTGCAGTTTTAGTAATTATTTTATGCAGATCATGAGATGAAAAAGGTTGAAAATTGCTGGCCCAAAGAATAAATTAGAGGTTTTCTGAAAATAGAAAAATGATGAGAAACAAAAATCAAAAAACTAATTTAGGAAAAAAGTTAAGTATAGGGCAGATACAAACCTATGTGCCCACAGTAATTTTCATTTAGAATATCCAAAGATTTCAAAACGATCTAATCCAATACCTAGTATAGGGTCTTGTAAAGAGCAAACACAATATTTACCTGAATTAAAAATTCATCTTAAACTAAAAAGTTACTAAAAGTTAGTTGTCAGAGGCTGCGAAGAGGAGGGAATGGGGAGGTGTTTTTTTTTTCCTTGGGGGGGGTGGTAATGAAAATGTTCTAAATATATTAAAACCACTAAAATGTACACTTTAAAAGAAAGATGAATTGAATTGTATGCAAAATATATCTCAATTAAGCTATTGTTTAAAAAACTTAATGGCAAGATAGTCTGCCTTTGCGTCCCCATCCTTCAGTAAAAAATATGTTTAGATCTAAAAATACAGGTAAGAACTTTCTAATTCATGAATCAGATTCCTAAATAGTGAAAGTTTAAATACCATGGATATAGAGACACAGCAAGAAATTTTCATTAGCTTATAAAAGCAAGTATTTTAGTGGCATTAGTTTTTGTTTTCATAAATTTCAGCCAGTAACTGCCTGCTAATTTGATTTAATATTTTCTGAGGAACATCCTCAGGAAGAATATGTTAGGTTGATCAGCCTATACTTTTTAAAAAAAATTATATTTTATTGATTATGCTATTACAGTTGTCCTAACTCTCCCCCCTTTGCCCTGCTCCACCAAATACAACCCGTACCCTCAGGCTTTCCTCACACCATTATTCATGTCCATGGGTCATGCCTATAAATTCTTTTGACTTCTCCATTTCCTATACTGTACTTTACATCCTCATGGTTATTCTGTAACTACCTATTTGTACTTCTTAATGCCATCACCTTTTTATCCATTCTACCACATCTCCCTTCCATCTGGCAACCATCAAAACCCTCTCCATACCCATCATTACGTCTCTGTTCTTCTTGTTTTTTAGATTTGACTGTTGATAGATATGTATATACTGCATACATTTTATTTATTGTTCACAGTTTTGATCTTCTTTTTCTTAAATAAGTCCCTTTAACATTTCATATAATAATGGTTTGATGATGAAGAACTCCTTTAGTTTTTTTCTTGTCTGGGAAGTTCTTTACTTACCCTGCAATTCTAAATGATAGTTTTGCTGGGTAGAGTAATCTTGGTTGTAGGTCTTTGCTTTTTATCTCTTCGAATATTTTTTGCAAATCCCTTCTAACCTGCAAGGTTTCTTTTGAGAAATGAGCTGATACTGCTATGGGTACTCCCCTATAAGTAACTAACTTCTTTTCTCTTGCTGCTTTTAAGATTCTCTCTTTATCTTTCACCTTTGGCATTTTAATTATGATCTGTCTTGGAGTGGGCCTCTTTGCATCCATCTTGTTTGGGATTCTCTGTGCTTCCTGGACTTGCATATCTATTTCCTTCACCAAATTAGGGAAATTTTCTTTCCTTATTTTTTCAAATAGATTTCCAATTTCTTGCTCTTTCTCTTCTCCTTCCGGTATCCCTATGATGTGAATGTTGGAATGCTTGAAGTTGTCCCAGAGGCTGCTTTTACTAACCTCATATTTTTGGGGGGTTCTTTTTTCTTCTTGTTGTTCCATGTGGTTGTATTTTGTTTATGTTCCAAATCCTTCATTTGATTCTTGGCTTCATCCATTCTACTGTTGTTTCCCTGTAAATTGTTCTTTATCTCAATTAGTGTATCCTTCGTTTCTGACTAGATCTGTTTTATGCTGTTTGAGGTCCTCACTAAATTCCTTGAGCATCCTTATAACCAGTGTTTTGAACACTGGTTATCTGCTTCTGATAGATTGCTTATCTTCATTTTGTTTAGTTCTTTTTCTGGAGTTTTAATCTGCTTGTTCATTTGTGCCATGTTTCTTTGCCTCCTCATTTCAGCAGCCTCCCTGTGTCTGTTTCTATGTATTAGGTCGAGCTGCTTTGACTCCGTGTCTTGGTAGTGTGGCCTAATGTAGTGGATGTCCTATAGGATCCAGTGACACAGCCTCCCTTATCACCCAAGCTGGGTACTCAAGGTATGCCATTTGTGAGTATATCCTCCCCTTGTAGTTGAGCCTTGGTTGCTGCTGGCAGATCAATGGGAGGGATTTACCCAGGCTAGTCAGCTGCAAGAATTGGCTATGACCAATGACTACCAACTTCTACCCTCTGTGGAGGATCAGCTATGCAGGGTCAGGGTGGTGGTGCTCCAAACATGGTCTACGGCTATCGACAGGGTGCACTGGCCCTGCAGTCTCTCGGGTGTTGCAGGTGAAGTTCAGCCCCCACCTGTGTTTTGCCCAGGGCCACCCTGCCTGAGCTATAAGGCAATCTGAGGTGGCTGCTATTTGTGCTGGGTTTGGAGATTCCCAGGTGAAGCCAAGCTGTGAATCTGGGCTGGCTGCTGCTAATACCAGGCCTGGGGCTCACTTAAGGTAGCTATTGCTTGTTTGAGAGGATTTAGAAAGTTGTGAAGCATGAGCCAAGACCAGCCATTCATATGGAAAAGCAGCTTGGGAGGGGCCATAAACTGGGTATGGCAGAGTCTCTGGGGATCTCCAAAAAGGGTCAAAAAGTGTTAGGTTGATGGAGTCTCAGATATGGCACCAGTTTGCCAGCTCTGTGGGGGGAGGGTTTAGAAAAGGGACAATGGCCTCTGCTCCCCTTGATGCCAGACACTTCAGCTTCTCCCTCTATACCACTGGTGCCTTTCAAGCTGCCACCCCAGTGCTGGAGCTCAGAGAAAGTAAGTCTGAGTAGGTGAGTCTGTGTGTGGGTTAGGAAGAACTACTTGGGGCTCCAGGATTTTCCTCCACTGACTCGATCCCTGCTGGTTTTTGCAGCCAGAAGTTATGGGGACTTATCTTCCTGGCATGGAACCCTGGGTCAGAAGGCCTAGTATGGGGCTGGGACTCCTCACTCCAAGATATCCTTCCTGAATTTTTATTCACCACCCGTGGGTGAGGGACAAACCTGTTTTGCATCTGCACCCCTACTACCATCTGGATGGCTGTGGTTTCTTTAATTCCGTAGTTGTTAGATTTCCATTCAACTCAATTATTGAAGGTTTCTGAGTGGTGGCTGTTCTATATTTTAGTTGTAATTTTGATATGGTTTTGTAAAGAGGTGAGCCATCTCTGCCTACACTGTCATCTTGACCAGAAATCCCGTGTAGGTTTTTTATAGATGGAATCAAATAGCATTGTAGTTGATATTTGCGCCTTTTTAGCAGAGTATTTCTGAGATTCATTTATATACCGTAATTAGTTGTTTTATTCCTGAGTAGTATTCCATTGTATGGATATACTACAATTTGTTTATTCATTCAGTCCATGAGTATTTTGGATTGTTCCCAGAATTGAGTATTATAAATAATGCTGCAATGAATAGTCACATAACAAATCTGTGTAGACATACGCTTTCATTTCTCTTCAACAAATACCTGAAAATGGAATCACGAGGTCATACGTAAGTTTAACTTTAAAAACTGGTTTCTGTTTTGCACTCTCATCAGCAACGCATGAGAGTCCCGTTGCTCCAGGTGGTCAGCGTTTCCCATCTGAGTCATTCTAGTTCATCACTGTCAGTCGGCGTGCCACGGGGTTTTTTAAACACGCAGACCCTGACTGTTTGGTCAGGGGCCCTGACCGCTCCTTTCCCTTAGACTGGCCAATGTAGAAATGACAACACCCAACATAATAGCCATCCAGTGTGAATCAAAATTATACCTTTTTTTTGTCAGACTGGCAAAAAATACGGTTTTTAGCGTGCCACAAAATTTTAGTAATTATGTGTGCCATGAGATGAGAAAGGTCGAAAACTGCTCTAATTAATTAATTCAGTCACTCTAGTAGGTGCAGCGGTATCGTATTGAGGTTTTAATATATATTTCCTTAGTGATTAATGATGTACAGCAAGTGCCTATTGGCCATATATTTTTGTGTGTGAGTATCTATTCAAGTCTTTTGCCCATTTTTAAACTGGGTTGTTTGCTTTACTGTTGTATTGTAAAAATTCTTCATATATTTTTAATATAAGTCTTTTATCAGATATATATGTATTGAGAATATTTTCTCCCAGTGTCTTATTAAGGGTATCCTTCAGGAACCAGTTTGTTCTTTTTTAATTTTTGATGAAGCCCAATTTATCAATTTTATCTCTCGTACTTTACCTATCTAGAAATCTTTACTCATTCAAAGTCACAAAGATTTTTGTCTGCATATTCCTTTTAATTTATATTTAGATCTATGATCCATTTTGCGTTATTTTTATATGGTTTGAAATAAAGGTTGAGGTTTGTGTTTTTTCTATACGAAATTACTTTGGCCTCCTTGCTGAAAATCAATTGGCTATATATGTGTGTGGATCTACAAACTCCCTATTAGGTTTCATTATCTATATGAGCCTATCCTTATACCAATATCATAGTCTCGATTACCATACATTTAAATAAGGCTCAAGTGTAATTTCTGGTGACTTAACTCCTTTAACAATCTTTTCCTATTACTATTAGGGAAATATTTCATAGACATCAAATGACAGACTGTACTATGTATCAAAATATCATACAAGCAGAATTTGTAAATATAAGAAGTCTTTTTCCCTGGCTGGTGTAGCTCAGTGGATTGAGCACAGGCCTGCGAACCGAAGGATCGCGGTTCGATTCCCAGTCAGGGCACATGCCTGGGTTGCCAGGCCAGTTCCCGGCAGGGGACATACAAGAGGCAACCGCACATTGATGTTTCTCTCCCTCTCTCCTTCCCTTCCCCTCTAAAGATAAATAAATAAAAATTAAAAAAAAAAAAATATTAAAAAAAAAAAGAATTCTTTTCATCTAAAGGTACAAAATGTATCCATTTACTTCTAAAGTAACAAAGGAGAATAAAAGCTAATTGATTCCATTTATGTGATCCATGCATTTCAAATGCACTTGGTTCATTACCTATTCAGACAGTAAATGAACTGCCCTAGGGGCCCCTAGAAATAAACATAAAGGAATATCTTAGCTCTTACCATGTCCTTTGGTGGGTCTATGTCTCACTAACCCATCCTAACACATGCTTTACCACAGTGGGAAAATCAGTACTACTTACTTCCCAAGATTTCTGACTGCACCAGAAATACAGTTCTTCTTAAGTCTAACAACCAGCTTTATAAACAATCATGTGTACAAGGACTAACGAATATAGCAGCATCCCTGATAATCCTTATCACAAAAATTGTTTAACAACTGCAGATCTGTACCAGAGTTTAGTTCTTCTTAAGTCTAACAACCAGCTTTATATAAACAATCATGTGTACAAGGACTAACAAATATAGCAGCATCCCTGATAATCCTTATCACAAAAATTGTTTAACAACTGCAGATCTGTACCAGAGTTTAGTTCTTCTTAAGTCTAACAACCAGCTTTATATAAACAATCATGTGTACAAGGACTAACAAATATAGCAGCATCCCTGATAATCCTTATCACAAAAATTGTTTAACAACTGCAGATCTGTACCAGAGTTTAGTTTTCTTTACCCAATAATGAGGTCTTAAAAATAGTGATAAAGCAGGCCAATTGTATTTTGCTTATAATCAATACACAATTAGATTAAAATAAATTATAAGCACAATGCTCTGAAACTACTTCAAAATTTCTAATAGAATAAAGAATGAGGAAATTTTAAGAGCTTCCACAAAATCAAAATTTTACTGTATTTTTAGAGACAGTTTTGGAGTGATGTCTTATTTTAATCACAGGAAATGCCTCTCTAAAGTCTGGTTATGCCTGAGGCTAAGAACGAGACAATCGACAGTGTGCAGACCTTAACTTACATGTCACCTATGACAGCGGTGACAAAAAGAAAACCGGCAACAATTCAGATTCTGAAGCACGAGAGATATTTAAACAGTAAAAAACCAAAAAACCAAAAACAAACAAACAAAAAAAAAAACCCCACAGAACTATTTTACATAGTAAAGAGGAATAGGGGGCTCAAAAAAATTTATTTTTTGCCTACGTACGATGCCCAGAAGGAAAAAAAATCATAGGTTGCTCACTCAATCTTTCACGCTATTTTCTGCCCCCAGCATTTTCTAGAGTTAGTATTTATTTTAAAATACCTTTGAATTTTTAAACTTCACTCACTTCTTTGTAAAACTCTTTGGTAAGACACCCCTGAATTCTTCCAATCTTCATAAATACTTTCTACCAAAAAAAAACAAAAAAAACAAAAGGAGTTTACCACAGAGTAAAAAGGATGTTTAAATTCACTAAATTCCTATTAAGATTATCCACTCTCAAAGCTGTTTTTCAAAACAGCAACAGTAACTTCACAGTATTACACGTGAAACACTAACAATGTAAGCTTTCAGCTAACTTTTTCTCAATCTCTCCCTCTCCCTCCACTCTGACTGGTCGCACTGCTTATTAATCTTCCAATTCACTCAGATGACTAGAACACCTCTTTGCTGAGAAAAATGAGGGAAAAAGAATAAACTAACTTACCCTTCCTGAGACATTCTCAAAGATCTACTTCCTCTGGATGAGAATACAGGATAACAAACAAGCTTCACTGATCTCTTGAGAACTGTAGCTCATTTGTTAGAGCACAGAGAACTCGGGCCCTGTGAGGCCCAACAAATTTGGGCACAATGCCGAACCCTGACCAGGCAATATCTCAGTGACCAATATCCTCAGCTCATTAAATACTTGAAAACCTAAGAATAACAGAAAAAAAAAAAAAGAGGAGAGCAGGAAAAATAACTAAAGGTCTGACTGTTTAAAACTGGCCAGTTTAGGCAGGAGAAAATCCAAATGGCAAGTTCCGGTAAAAAGACAGGAATCATTACTGGCAAACACACAGAAAAAAAAAAATTTACCCCCTAACGAGGCCTGCCAACAGTACGCAAACAATGTGAGTTTCAAAGAATGGAGCGCCTTAGTCAGTCCAAATCCTTTTCAGTTTACTGTGGGGGGAAAAACAACAGGATATATAATGTTTTAATTACCAGTTTAGTTATTTCCTCCCTTCCAACAATATGAACAATTGAACTACAAGAGAAGAAAGTATGTGCCGATCGCATCACAGGAGAAACCTAAAGTATTTCCACACTGAAGTCTTTTTCTCTGATCATTTACTGCTTTTAAGGAAAACATCTGTTACTCAACTGCCTGAAAATTTCAGCTCATGTAAAAAGAAACTTACAGATCTTTGGCATATGGGGGATAAATCCAATACATTCTAAAGGTTAATTCCAAACCCCAGAGCAAATTGAGGTTTTAAAGAAAAACATCTGCAACATTTCTGCCTCCGTACCAATACAATGCATAGGGATTATGCAACAGGGAAAGAAATAAACAAGTGTGCTAAAGTATAAGAACATTGAGATGACCAATAAATCCTCCTAGTGGTGGTTCGAATTAAAAATAAAATGTACATACCTTAAGGAAATACTATTTGAATTAAAACTTGAAATTAAAAAAAAAATCTGTCTTTATATTTTTAAAAGATTTTATTATTTATTTTTAGAAAGAGGAAGGGAGGAAGAAAGAGAGGGAGAGAAGCATTGACTAGTGGCCTCTCGTACACACCCCAACGGAGCACCAAACCCACAACCCAGGCATCTTCCAATTCTGACTGGGAATCAAACCAGCCACCTTACACCTTACAGGACAACACCCTACCAACTGAGCCATTACAGTCAGGGGAAAACTTTCATCTCTTTAAATATTACCTAAATATCTTACCATAAAGGTTTCTATTAGTTATTAAAATGTTTAGTCACCAAGTAACTAAAACTATTAAAAACTACAAACTCGCCCTGGCCAGGTGGTCCACTTGGTTAGAGCGTCATCCTGTACACCAAAGGATATAAGTTCCATTCCAGCTCAGGGAACATACCTAGGTTGCGGCTTCAATCCCCCATCAGGGTGTGTGCAGGAGGCAACCCATGGATGTCTGGCTGTCTCTCTCCCCCCTCTTCCCCCCTTCCTCTCTCTCTAAAATCAATAAACATATCCTCAGATAAGGATTAAGAAAAGAAAACCTAAGAACACAAACTAAAACTATTTTCAGTTTATTTAGGAAGGCAGTATGGTGTAATGGAAAGAGAATGGGCACTGAACAGCTACAGTTAAACCCCAGCTCCCCTACTTTTCCACTTTGGAAGCTTGAATAAAGTACTTAACATACTAAAGGGTTGTTGTCTGTCGTATGTAAGCACTCAAAGAACTATTGTAACTTAAGAGGGTGGGGGTACAAGGGAAGTAATTGGATTGTCAAACATTACCCTATCAATATAGCTCTTGGAAAAATACTTTAGAAAAATCCAGTTCTCAAATTGTCCATAAATATGAAGGCCTTTCACTGACAATCCTCAAACCAAATCTATAAATACAAGAATATGAAATAAATATGGAAAAATGATCTAATCCTTAAGATTGCCTATTTCCCATGGCTTCTCTTGATTTTCATCTTGGGCATCACTGCTAAATGTGGTAGAAATACGTACATGTAATTACTATTTTAAGACATTACTACTTGCAGACTTCCAGTATACACACTGTGCCTCTTCATACAACCAAAAGAAGGACAACAACTTTAAAAACAAAAAAACAATCCGGACAGAAAAATCAAACTGTATGGAAGTCTGACAACCAAGGAGTTAAAGAAGAAACATTCATCCAGACCGGTAGGAGGGGCACAGAGGGCTCGGGGTAAGGCAGTGGCTGGAGGACCAGGTGGTCTCACATTTGTGGGCAGATAAACCAGGAGCAACAACTGGGAAGCGAGACAGATCACATAACCCAGAGCACCAGTGCGGGGAGTAAAGCTTCAAAGCCTATGATTGAAAACACCTGGGGGGGTTGAGGCGGCAGTGGGAGAAATTTCCAGCCTCGTAGGAGAGCTCGTTGGAGAGACCCACAGGCTCCTAGAACGTACATAAGCCCACCACCTGGGAATCAGCACCAGAAGGGCCCAATTTGATTGTGAGTAGCGGGGGAAGTGACTGAAAGCCAGCTGGAGCTCAGCAAGCAGTACTGTTCCCTCTTGGATCCCTCCCCCACAGACAGCATCATGATGCAGCCATGTGGGTTGCCCCACCCTGGTGAAAACCTAAGGCTCTGCCCCTTACTACGTAACAGGTATGCCCAGATGCCCCCCACACCCCGCCCTGCAAAAGGCCCAAATGAAAGAACAGTTCAAAGCTCCAGAAAAAATACAACTAAGTGATGAAGAGATAGTCAACCTATCAGATGTACAGTTCAAAACACTGGTTATCAAGATGCTCCAGAACTCACTGGGTACTTCAACAGCATAAAAAAACCCAGGCAGCAATGAAGGCTGCATTATGTGAAATAAAGAAAAATCTATAGGGAACCAACAGTGACGAGAAGGAAACCAGGACTCAAATCAACAGTTTAGAGCAGAAGGAAGAAAGAAACATTCAACCAGAACAGAATGAAGAAACAAGAATTCAAAAAAAAAAAAAAAAAAAATGAGGAGAGGCTTAGGAACCTCCAGAACATCTTTTTCTAAAGATTTTTTAAATTTATTTTTAGAGACGGGAAGGGAGAAAGAGAGGGAGAGAAACATCAGTGTGTGGTTGCCTCTCTCATGCCCCACACTGGGGACCTGGCCTGCAACCCAGGCATGGGCCCCAACTGGGAATCAAACTGGCAACCCTTTGGTTTGCAGGCTGGCATTCAATCCACTCAGCCACACCAGCCACTCCAGGACACCTTTAAACGGTCCAACATCCGAATCATAGGGGTGCCAGAAGGAGAAGAAGAAGACCAAGAAACTGAAATTTTATTTGAACAAATAATAAAGGAGAACTTCCCCAATCTGGCAAAGGAAATAGACTTTCAGGAAGTCCAGGAAGCTCAGAGAGTCCCAAAGAAGTTGGACCCAAGGAGGAACACACCAAGGATGATCATAATATAATTACATTAGTCAAGATTAAAGATAAGAAGAGAATCTTAAAAGCAGCAAGAGAAAGAGAGTTACCTACAGAGGAGTTCCCATTAGACTAACAGCTGATTTCTCAAAAGAATCCTTACAGGCAAGAAGGAGCTGGAAAGTTTTCCAAGTCATGAAAGGCAAGGACCTACATCCAAGATTACTCTATCCAGCAAAGCTATCATTTAGAATGGAAGGGCAGATAAAGTGCTTCCCAGACAAGGTCAAGTCAAAGGAGTTCATCATCACCCAGCTCGTATTATATGAAATGTTAAAGGGACTTATCTAAGAAAAAAAAAATAAAAAATATGAACAGTAAAATACCAACAAATTCACAGTTATTAACAATTGAACCTAAAAAACAAAAACAAAAAACTAAGCAAACATCTAGAACAGGAACAGAACCACAGAAATACAGATCACATGGAAGGTTATCAGTGGGGGAGTGACAGGGGGTGGAGGGAAAAGGTACAGAGAATAAGTAGCATAGACGGTGGGTAGAAAATAGACAGTGGGAGGTTAAGAACAGTACAGGAAATGTAGAAGCCAAAGAACTTATATGTAGGACCCATGGACATGAACTAAAGGGGAGGAATGTGGGTGGGAGGGGGTGTGCAGGGTGGAGGGGAATAAGGGGGGGAAAATGGGACAACTGTAATAGCATAAACAATAAAATATATTTAAAAAAAAAAAGACTTTACTACTTGTAAAACAGAAAGGAAAGCAAAAATTCTCACCTGAACAGAGGATACACACACATATTGATAAGAAGTTCCTGTGCTCCCTGGCTGGTGTGGCTCAGTGGATTGAGTGCCAGCCTGCAAACCAAAGGGTTGCCTGTTCAATTCCCAGTCAGGGCACATGCAGGCTGGGTCCCCAGTGGAGTAAGATGCAACCACACAGTGATGTTTCTCTCCCTCTTTTTCTCCCTCCTTCCCCTCTCTCTAAAAATAAATAAAATCTTTAAAATATATATTTAGAAAATCTTGCCTTGACTGGTGTGGCCCAGTGGGCTGGGTGTCATCCTGCAAAATGAAAGGTCACTGGTTTGATTCCAGGTCAGAGCACATACCTGGGTTTCAGGCCAGGTACCCAGATGGGGGCATGTGAGAGGCAATGAGTTGATGTTTCTCTCTTACATTAATGTTTCTCTCCCTCCTTTTCTCCCTCCCTTCCCTTCTGTCTAAAACTAAATAATTAATTTTTTAAAATTTACTAAATCTCTACATGTACCTGGTACCAGTAACACAAAGACAAACACAGTAGTCCTTGATTTTAAGGAGTGCAAAGTCTAATCAAGGAGGCCCATTCACAAACAGTTTAAACACAGTACGTAGTTATGGTATTAGAGGTATGCACAACAGAGAGGTACATCTATATTTTCCTGGCTGAGCCTTACCGAAAGACAGGATGCCAAGTTGTCTTTTCTTTTTAAACTGATACTGTGCTAGCACTTTATGTATCTATCACCTCATTTCACCCTCAAATAACTCTATGAGGTAGAAATTATTCCAATTTCACAGATGACAAAAGTTTACAGAAGTTAAGAAATTAAGAAATTAAGTGGAATAATCCAAAACGCTAACCCTAGGGCCCAGGCTCTTAACCACCCCGGTAAAAGGATTCATAGATGCTAACCAGGCTAAGAGAAAAGAAGGGATGGAGAACATTTCAAGAGAAGAGGAACTATGAACAAAAAGCCAAGTGACAGCCCTGGCCAGTTGGTTGAAGCAATACCAAAAGGTTGAGGGTTCGGTTCCCAAGCAGGGCACATACCTAGGCTGCAGATTCAATCCCCAGTCCAGGCACATATAGGAGGCAACTGATCGATGTTTCTCTCTCACACTGACGTTTCTCTCTCTGTCTGTCTCTGTCTGTCTCTGTCTGTCTGTCTGTCTCTCTCTCCCTTCTTCTCTTTCTAAAATCAAAACATATCCTTGAGTGAGGATTTTTAAAAAGGCCAAATGACATAGACATTACAATATGTGAGAATAAAACTAGAGGAGGTTCAGCATTGATGGAATACAGAGTTTGAGGGAGGAAGCTGCTCAAGAGGAAAGCAGAAAGGAAAGACTCAGTCTCATAGGACTTGCATGCTGTGTTAACGGACTTAGAATTTATCCTATAGCATGCTGGATGTAATGGCACTGAAGGTTTGAAGCAGGATGATAACCTGATTTTAAAAATGGATTTGAGCCCTGGCTGGTGTGGCTCAGAGGACTGAGCACCAGCTTGTGAACCAGAGGATCACAGGTTTGATTCCCAGTCGAGGCACATGCCTGGGTTGTGGGCCAGGTCGAGCCCCCAATAAGGGGGCTGTGTGAAAGGCAACCACATGTTGATGTTTCTCTCCCTCTCATTCTCCTTCCCTTACCCTCTCTCTAAAAATAAATAAATAAAATATTTTAAAAAAATGGATTTGAGTGCTCGCTTCGGCAGCACATACACTAAAATTGGAACAATACAGAGAAGATTAGCATGGCCCCTGTGCAAGGATGACATGCAAATTCATGAAGCGTTCCATATTAAAAAAAAAAAATGGATTTGAAAAGGACATGGCTGCAGGCAGGGAGACCCAATGGGGGTTACTATGGTAACCCAGGAGTGATAACCAGAGCCTGGACTAGTAGTACCGTCAGGAATGAAAATGAAAAAATAAATAAATAAAGATTAAAATGTAGAAATGACTAGCAGGTTCATATTAAAATGTACACATGCTTCTACGTTTAAATGTACAGAAAAGAGACTAAGAAGGATGACATCCAAACTACTGATGGTATTTACCCCATGGCAAAGGGGGTGGGGGGTCAAAAGGAAAATGAAGAACTCTCACATTTAACTTTATATGTTTCCGTATTCCTGACTGTTATACCATAACAATTTGCTCACCTATTACCTAATAATGTGAAACACTTCTTTAAAACTTAAAATTTGGGATTGATGATTGTATGACTCTCTACTTGTTGGGGCTATGGTAGTCATATTCAGGAATGGTTTAACTTCCTAATGAATGTAGTAACAATAAAGTTCTCTTTTTAAAAGCTTTGAAAAGGAGGTGGCTGAAAATAGAGCCAGAAATGTATTTCATGTCTTTTGATTCTTAAACCAAAGCTCATTAATTAATATTTAGATCTGCCTACCACACACGCCTGAGCCAACAGACCAGAAGTGCCACTGAGATGCCGGCTGACCACCCTCCTCCCATGGACTTTGACCCCAGACTCACTAGAAAGTTAGTACTGCTGCCTGTCAGACGTCCATTCCAAGGATCCACCCCCAGAGAGATAAAAAATACAGATGCTGTAGATGAAGCCATCTATTACCTCAAGGCCAATGTCTTCTGCATGAAGTTAAGAATGACAATGACAGGATCTTGATATATATATATGTACACACACACACAAACACACATACACATATAAATAAATAACTACATTTCTGGGTGTCTAAAGAAGCTCCAAAAGTACAATTCCAAAAGCTGAAGTGAGGAAGAAGTGCATACACTGGGTACTACTAATTTTACCATTCTTGGAGAGCCTGATATTCCACGTAACACAATTTATGCCAACCCTGCAAACAAATAGGAAGATGAAGTAATGAGGCTCTATTTCCAACAGCTAAGGCAAGAGACTGGACTGAGACTCTGAGAAAGTTTTTGACCCTCACTCAGAACAATAAATTCAGCAAGTTGTGAACTGGCTTCATAAAGAGACATTTCATGAACGAGAGTCTTTCAGGACCTGGGCAGTAAAGGGAGCCGGGCAGACACTGTTTTCACAGCGGAGGGCAGCAGTTCACAGATGCATGTAGTTATTTGCCTTTATTTCATAAAATTTTATACAGAAGCGAGAAGAATCAAGTCTTTACTTGAAAAACTACCAAGAATTTGGATGCAAAAGAGAAGAATGAGTTGTCAAAGGTATAATCTGAAATTGTCTGCAGTACTAAGCTAGTGCTTAATAAGTAATAATAAAGAAGTTTCTAACATTTCAAAAAATTACATATCTGGGGCATCTGAGATCCTGCTTCCCAGCATGTCATCAATGTGGCTTCAATAAGCCCTCATAAAAATTCAAAAAAACATTAAATGTTTAGTGTATGACTGGAAACTATAAAAAATGACAACATATTTGAAAAAAAACTTTCAAATGGAATTCTGAAACTAAAAAATTATAAAACACCAAAATTAAAAATGTGATGAATAGATTCAGGTCAGAACCAACTAAAAAGGGAATTAGTGAACTGGTAGGTTAGGAAAAACCTTCCAGAATGTAAATAGAGAGAAAGAAGATGGAAAACACAGAAGAAAGAATAAGAGAAGACATGACACAGTACTAAGCGCAACATACGCTTATTAGAGTTCAGAAGGAAAGAAGAGAATAGACCAGGAAAAATATATGAAAGAGAATGACTGAGAAGTTGCAAAAGCAATTAACGATGAGCACAGAATCAAGAACCTCCAATGAATACAAAGCAAGATAAATAAAGAAAAATCCAAAGTCTATCATCTACCGACTTTGGGAGGAAAATGAGTCAGAGTCACATATCTCATATACCTTTTGCATGGTTTTGACTTTTGAAAGCAAATAATTAATATATATAATAATGGTGTCAAAACAGCATTGTTATAATATATAATACTATTATCAAAGTAATGCTATGAAAGCAAATTACTAATACATGTATAATAATAATGCTATATAACATTATTATGCATGTTATATATTATGTTAAATAACAACAAATACAATTAAGTCAGTAAAGAATGGAAAGAAAGAACTTAACTAAAAGCAAACAAATGAATGTTATTACACTGCATATGAATACCCTAACCACACTGTATAGAAAAATAACAAGAATTAACTAAACCAAGCACCTAAAAACAACAGTATTTGACTATATACCTTTAGTCACTGGCAGGGTAGGATAAAGAGTCTAAGTATTACAAACAATTCATGAAAGTTTTTTAGGTTTGTCATGGTATGGGTGAATCAAGAACCTTCACGGGATAAACCAGAATTGGAAGTAAGGTTAAAAACATAGCTGAACCTTGAAAACATTATGCTAAATGAAAGAAGCCAGATACAAAACAAGAAGCCAGATACAAAAGCACATACCATATTATTCCATTTATATGAAATGTCCAGAACAGGCAATTCCATGCGGCAGAAAATCAATCAGTGGTTGCCAGGGGTTGGGGAGAGAAGAGAATGGAGAGTGACTACTAATGGGTGCGGGGTTTCTTTTGGGGGTAACGAAAATGTTCTGGAATTAGATATACAACTCCGTCAATATACAAAACACCACTAAATGGCTTACTATACTAAATATGTTTTTTTTTTTAAAAAGCCCTTGCTGGGTGGCTCAGTTGGTTGGAGCAACCACCTGTACACCAAAAAGGTTGTGGGTTTGATGTCTGGTCCAGGCACATACAGAAGGCAATCAACCAATGTTTCCCTCTCTCCACCCTCTCTAAAATCAATAAACATATCCTCAGGTGAAGATTTAAAAAATAAATAAAATTAAAAATAAAACATATATATAAAGAACATATATAAAAACAAATCAATTTTTAAAAAAGACAACCCAATTGGCAAATCACAGAAGAAAATATCTAAATGTAAGATTTCCAGTAAAGATGGCAGCATAGATAAACATGGCTTGCCTCCTCGCACAACCACATCAAAATTACAACTAAACTATTAAACAACCTTCACTCAGAACCATCAGAAATTGAGCTGAATTGAAGACCTACAGCTACGGAATTAAAGAAGAAACCATACTGAGACTGGTAGGAGGAGCAGACACCGAATGGGCTAGTTCTACACCCATGCGTGGCAGAAAAAATTGGGAGGGGCAGCTCAGGGGTGAGAGTTTCCAACCCCACACCAGGCCCCCCATCCCAGGGTTCCAGTGCAAAGAGGGTAAGTCTCCATAACTTCTGGTTTTAACAACCAGTGGAGACAGAAGGCTGTGGAAGACAGAGACTTCTGGAATCCCAGGCAGTTCCTCTCATAGAGCCAGCAAACGGACCGACTTGGACTCACTCCCTCTGAGCTCCAGTGCCAATGCAGCAGATTGAAAGGCATCAGAGACATATGAGGAGGAACCAAATTGTCCAGCATCAGGGCAAGAGCAGGGGATAGCTTTCTTCCAGACGGAAGTGCTGGCAGGGGCCATTGTTCCTTTTCTGAGCCCTACCCTCACAGGGCCAGCAGGCAGATGCCACATATGAGACTCCATCAACCTGGCTCACACTATTTCCCCCACCCTTGTGATTCCCTGAGGCCCTGCCCCTCCCAACTTTCAGGCCCACCCATGCTTCAAATTTTCCTAAATTCTCTCAGACAGGCAGTATCTGGTTTCAGTAAGCCCTGTACCTCTTGCTAAGTTGCCCAAGGCCCGGCACTAGTAGCAGAAGGCCTTTGTTCACAGCCTGGCCTCTCCTGGGCACCTTCAAGCCCAGCACAAGTAGTAGTTATCTGCAGATTGCTTTGTAGCTAATGCTGTGTGACCCTAGACAGAACATAGGTAGTGGCTGACCTTGGACATGCCAACAGCAATCAAGGCTCAACTGTAGGAGGAGGGTGTGCACAGCCCACACAGTGGGTACATCTTGAGTACCCAGTCTGGGTAACAGGGGATGCTATGCCCTGCACCTGATACGACACCTACTACATTGAGCCATTCTATCAAGACTCAGTAGCTCTACCTAATACATAAAAACAAACACAGGGAGGCTGCCAAAACGGGAGGCAAAGAAACATGGCTCAATGAAAGAACAGCCCAAAACTCCAGAAAAAGAACTAAACAAAATGAAGATAAGCAATCTATCAGAAGCAGAGTTCAAAACACTGGTTATAAGGATACTCAAGGATTTCAGTGAGGACCTCAAGAGCATAAAATAGATCTAGTCAGAAATGAAGGATACACTAATTGAGATAAAGAACAATTTATAGGGAAACAACAGTAGAATGGATGAAGCCAAGAATCAAATGAAGGATTTGGAACATGAAGAAACAAAATACAACCATATGGAACAACAAGAAGAAAAAAGAATAAAAAAAAAAAATACAAGGTTAGTAAAAGCAGCCTCTGGGACAACTTCAAGCATTCCAACATTCACATTATAGAGATTCCAGAAGGAGTAGAGAAAGAGCAAGAAGTTGGAAATCTATTTGAAAAAATAAGGAAAGAAAAATTCCCTAATTTGGTGAAGGAAATAGATATGCAAGTCCAGGAAGCACAGAGAATCCCAAACAAGATGGATGCAAAGAGGCCCACTCCAAGACAGATCATAATTAAAATGCCAAAGGTGAAAGATAAAGAGAGAATCTTAAAAGCAGCAAGAGAAAAGAAGTTAGTTACTTATAGGGGAGTACCCATAGCAGTATCAGCTCATTTCTCAAAAGAAACCTTGCAGGTTAGAAGGGATTTGCAAAAAATATTCGAAGAGATAAAAAGCAAAGACCTACAACCAAGATTACACTACCCAGCAAAGCTATCATTTAGAATCAAAGGACAGATAAAGAGCTCAGACAAGAACAAGTTAAAGGAGTATATCACCACCAACCCAGTAATACATGAAATGTTAAAGAGTCTTCTTTAAGGAGATCAAAAATATGAATAAAATAGCAGTACATATACATCTATCATCAATGAATCTAAAAAACAATAAACAAGCAGGACAGAAACAGAATCATAGATACAAAGAACATTTTGGTGGTTGCCAAATTGTAGGAGGTGGCAAGGGGATGTCCCTTAATGGTGAAGGGATTAAGAAGTACAAATTGTTAGTTACAAAACAGTCATGGGAATTTAAAGTACAGCATAGGGAATAGAGTAGCCAAAGAACATACATGCAGAACCCGTGGACATGGACATCAATCAGTGCGGGGATGGCCTGAGGGAATGCAGGGGGAGGGACTGGGTGGAGGTGGGACAAAGGGAGAAAATTTAGGGACAACTATAATAGCACAAACAATACAAAATGATTTAAAAAATAAAAAAAAATAAAAAATAAAAAATAAAAAATAAATGGCTGGTTAATACATAAAGAGGTATCCAACCTAGTTATTCATCAGAAAAATACAAATTAAAACCAGAATTAAAAGCTGTTATATCCGCCAGAATAACTTTTAAATATATAATTCAAAAGACATTAACATTGAAGTATCGGTAGCACTGCTGTCATGCACGACAGGTAGAACAGGAAACCAGAGCAACCGCTTGGAAAACCATTTCATAGTATCTACAACACTAAAACTACACATATGCTTACTCTATGGCCTAGCAATTCTACTTTTAGGTAGAAACCAAGAAAAATGAGCACGTATATCCACCAGAAGACATGCTCAACAATGTTTATGGTGCCATTGTTCTTATTTTAAAGTGAAACTAAACTTTGGGGGTATACATGATTATGGATTTTAACACATTTACTGATTCATTTAATCACTACCACAATCAGGAATTGAAACAGTTTTCATCACCCCAAAAAACTCTATCCTATTCTCCTTTTGTAGTCACATTTCCCCTCCTCTGAGAACTCCCAGGACCCACTGATTTGTTCTCCATTACCATAATTTTGTCTTTGTGAATGTCATACAAATAGAATCATACAGCATGTAACCTTTTGAGACTGGCTTCTCTAACTCAGCATTATGTCTTTGGAAGTCATCAAAGTTGCTGTGTGTATCAACAGTTCCTTCTGCCTGGGTTATATTTCATTGTATAGAGGTACTGTATCTTGTTTATGTATTCACTACTGAAGGATATTTGGGTTGTTTCTAATTTGAGGCAATTTTAAATAGAAATACTGTAAACATTATTCATGTACCATTTTTTGCACAACCATAAATTTTCATTTCTCTAGAGTAAATATCCAGGAGTAAGATTTCTGAGTCATATGGTAAATGTCTGTAACATTTTCAGAAACTACCAAACTGTTTTGCAGAGTGGCTATACTATTTTGCCTTTTACCAGAAATGTACAAGAGTTCCAGTTGCTCCACATCCTTGTTAACACTCGATATTGTCAGTATTTTTCTTCTGATAGCCATTGTAATAGGAATAGTCATGGTGGTTTTAATTTGCATTTCCTAATGGCTAATGATGCGGAACATGTGCTTTTATGCTATACATACATCCTCTGCAGTGACAAGTCAGTCTTTTGCCCATTTCTTCATTGCATTGTTTTCATATTGTTAAATTTTAAAAGTCCTTTATCAATTCTAGATACAAGTCCTTTATCAGATGTGGGATTTACAAATATTTTCTCAGTCTGTAATAACTTTATACTTAATAGCTAAAAACTATAAAAAGCCCAAAGGTTCATCAACAGAGGAGCAGTAAATAAACTGTGGTATACTGATACAATGGAATCCCAGACAGTACTTAAGAAGAACAAATCACTGATACACACCAAAACATGGATGAACAGATCTGTCTCTCGGGCATCACAATGAATTAAAGAAGCCACACGCAAGAGTCCCTGACGGCGAGATACGCTCTCCAAATATGAACAGCATTTCCTCAGCCTGTTTACTTGGGATTTCATTAAATCAAAGATCTGTTATTTTTTATTCTCTCTCTTCCTTGCTGCTGCCACCACCACCACCCCTCCTTTTCGCTTCACTTCTAGGTACACTGTTTCAGGAAGCATAGAAGGGAATGGTGACAGAGAAACAAACTGAGAATGTTTCTGAATCCAGCATCTTCTTCTGAAAGTTTAGAAAATGTGTATTCTATAAAGTAGTATCACTGCAATCCCTAATCCCTGGCAACCACAACTCTGTTCTCAATCTTCTTAATTTTGTCATTTCAAGAATGTTATAACATGAAATCACACAATATATAACCTTTTGAGATTGGCTTTATTAACCCAGCATAATTTTCTTGAGATATATCTAAGCTGTGTGTATCAATAGTTCATTGCTTTTTATTACTAAATAGTATTCCATAGATGAAATGTTTTGGATGAAATAAACAGTCTAAAAAAATCTTAGTAATCCTTGAATCCTCATCTGTCACTCCCTAGCATAGTGATTTTCAACAGTGTGCTGCAAGAATTTTTAAAATATGCAATGCCTGACCACTTTTCCCTTAGACTGTCAAAAAAATGACAACCGCCAACACAATAGCCATCTGGTGTGACTAAATAAAAATTATACCTATTTTTTGTCAGATCAGCAAAAAAATATACTTTTTGGTGTGCTACAGAATTTTAGTAATTAGTTTATGTGTGCCATTAGATGAAAAGGGTTGAAAATTGCTGCCCTAGACATATGAAACACTAATCAAAGCATCAGAATGCTATACTAACCAAAAATTTTTAAACTGTAAAAATTAGAGTTCTAATACTCTACCTCATTCTCATTCGGACTAGAGACATGCCATCTGTACGTCATTTAAGAACCATGGCTCCTGCCCTGACGAGTGTGACTCAGTGGGTTGGGCATCGTCCCGCAAACTAAAGTGCTGCGGGTTTGATGCCCAGCCAGAGGACATGCCTGGTTTGCAGGCAAGTCCCCAGCTCAGGCTGTCTGTGCATGATGCAACCAATAGATGTTTCTCTCCCTCCCTTCTCCTCTCTGTAAAAATAAATAAAATCTAAGAGGAAGAGGAAGAGAAGAGAGAAGAAGAGAGAGGGGAGGGGAGGGGGAAAAGAAGGCTCCTTAGCATTCCTGAGAACCTATATTTCCCGTGTGTTTCTGAATTTATAAAATGTCTATTGAAACTTTAACAACTTGCTCATTTGAGTATCTGTATCCACACTAAAACGACAAGTTAATTAGACTTGATGAATAATATGACTAAAAAGTTGAATGACATTCACGTGATACCTGTAAGTGGTTAAGAGAAAAATATAATATATCAAACTGGCAGTCCCTGTCTGCATAAAACCTAATGTCTGCTTTTAATTTGAGGTTAAAAAAATCATCAGTATTTCTAATTCTCCTAGTGCATCAAGCTGCAGGTTCTACAAAATAATTTTTATTCAAATTCTTTTCTATTCCTTAAACATATACAGTAATTTGTTTTTACTGGAGAAAAAACTATTGTTCAACAGATTTAAATAGAGATGGTATGGCTTTGGAGACCTAAATTTCTATTTAAAATGATTTCAGATAAATATACAAAGAACTTTAAATATAAAGTACCTGTAATTTCTTTTAAAATCAGGCAAAAGACTAGTAAATCAAAAATTCACAAGCCTGATACTTCCGGCCAAGATAGAGGCATAGGTGGACACACTGTGCCTCCTCTCACAACCAAAATTAAGGACAACAAATATTTAGAAACAAGAAAACAACCATGACTTATAGAAAATTGAACTGTATGGAAGTCCAACAACCATTCATCCAGACTGGTAAGAGGGGCAGAGTTGAGGCAGGAAAAAGTGGAGGTGCGGACCCGGAACGCAGGCAGCAGTGGCTGGCAGTTCCCAGGTGCACAGGCGGCAGCTGGGGAACCCCGGCACGGGGTGGCAACTGTGCAGACCCAGTGAGGCTGCACAGGGCAGCTGGCTGACCAGGTGGTCCCACATTCCTGCGCAGATAATCCAGGCGAAGGGGAAGCGGTGGAAGGGACTAGAATCTGGGAGAGAGCGGAGCAGGCGCCATTGTTCCCTCTCAGACCCTGCCCCCACATACAGCGTCACAACTCGGCGACTGGGCTGCCCCGCCTTGGGGAACACCTAAGGCTCCACCCCTCATTACATAACAGCTGTGACCAGACCAAAAACAAAACAGCAACAACAAAAACAACAAAAATGGCTCAAATGGGAGAACAAATCAAAGCCCCACAGCCAATTCCTCTAAGCCACGAAGACATAGCCAACCTATCAGATGCACAGTTCAAAGCCCTGGTGATCAGGATGCTCGCAGAATTGGTTGATTTTGCTCACAAATTAGATGAAAAAATGCAGGCTACAATACATGACATGAAGGAAGATGCATGGGGAACCAATAGAGATGGGAGGAAAACTGGGACTCCAATCAATGCAGTGGACCAGAAGGAAGAAATTAACAACCAAACAGAAAACGAGGAAGAAACAAGAATTCAAAAAAATGAGGAGAGGCTTAGGAACCTCCGGGACATCTTTAAACGTTCCAACATCCAAATTATAGGGGTCCCAGAAGCGGAAGAGGAAGAGCAACAAGTGGAAAACTTATTGGAACAAATAATAAAGGAGAACTTCCCCAACCTGGTAAAGGAAATAGACTACCAGGAAGTCCAGGAAGCTCAGAGAGTCCCAAAGAAGTTGGACCCAAGGAGGAACACACCAAGGCACATCATTATTACATTAGCCAAGATTAAAATGGAGAGAATTCTAGAAGCAGCAAGGGATAAGGGGACAGTCACCTACAAAGGAGTTCCCATCAGACTGTCAGCTGATTTCTCAAAAGAGACCTTACAGGCAAGAAGGGGCTGGAAAGAAATATTTGAAATCTTGAAAGGCAGGGACCTACATCCAAAATTGCTCTATCCAGCAAAGCTGTCATTTAGAATGGAAGGGAAGATAAAGTGCTTCTCAGATAAGGTCAAGTTCAAGGAGTTCATCATCACCAAGCCCTTATTATATGATATGTTAAAGGGACTTATCTAAGGAAAAGAAGATAAAGAACATGACAGTGAAAAGACAGCAAACTCACAACCACACCTAAAACAAAAGCAAACAACTAGAACAGGAACAGAACCACAGAAATGGAGATCATATGGAGGGTTAGCAACAGGGGCATGGGAGGAGGGGGGGGGAAGGTACAGAGAATAAGTAGCATAGACGGTGGGTAGAAAATAGACAGGGGAAGGGCAAGAATAGTGTGGGAAATGTAGAAGCTAAAGAACTTATGACACATGAACACAAACTAAAGGGGGGAATGTGGGAGGGGGTGTGCAGGGTGGAGGGGAATGATGGGGGAGAAATGGGACAACTGTAATAGCATAATCAATAAAATATATTTAAAAAAATTCACAAGCCTAATTACTATTTCAGTTCAACATCATTAAAAAAACCCCACTTCTGAATTCATAAACTGTTTTCACAAAGAAAGAGCCAACTCACTTGTAGAAATTCTATAATGTAATCATGGAAACTTTCAAAGGTAAAACCAAATACCTGACTTCAGCATCGTGGGCACAGTCAACGTGGAAAGTAGATGAGAAATGAAACTGTTCCATTCTTGGATTTGGCAGATACAGATTCTGATCTGTACTGATCACTATTAGAATCCAGGCGTTAAACAAGTAACAGTTTAAGAGGTCTAACGTCCTCGACTCAAGCCACTGTAACACCTGAGCAGCTCAGCCTATCTCTTGACCATAGAGCAAAACATATTTCACTGAAGGGTTTGGCCTGATGATTAACCAGCCAAGAAGACTCAACAACCATAACAAGGAAATGGAAGAACAGTCATACGTTTTGAAGGCTGCTTTCTTAATAATGATACATGACCAACATTTCTATATTGAAATTTAGGAGATTAACATTAAGCAAGAAAAAAGCTAGAAGTTAGATGTTTATTTACTTAACTAAAAATATTTACCTTCTTCGGAAAGTGAATTCTGAGGCATCACATACAACATACAGTTTATCATAAATGTTCACAACAGTCTACCTAAATGAGCCAATGACAAATTACCATCTCCAATAAATGTCTTTAATAAAAAGCCCTGGAAACAGAATACTCTATAAATTGACTTAACTAGGAAGCTAAAATGAATGTCTTCTAAATGGTTTCTGTTTAAAAGTTTCAATTAATGAAAGCAAATACCTACAAGAGTTCAGAAACCCATTTTTTATATTAAAAGGAAATTTTGCAATATGCTACAATGAATGAAACTTGAGAACAGTGTGACCAGTGAAATAAGCCAGTCACAAAAAGACAAATACTGTATGATTCCACTTATATGAAGTACTTTGAGTGGTCAAAATCATAAAGACAAAGTATAATGGTGGTTGTCTGTCAGTGGCTGGAGGGCAAGGAGAATGGGGAGTTATGGTTTAATAGGTATAAAGTTCCAATTTTACAAGATGAGAAAAGTTACAGGGATTCACAATGTGAATATTTTTAATATCATCAATCACTTAAAAATGGTGAAGATGGTAAATTTTATGTTGTGTATACTCTACTACAACAAAAAAAGTTTTCAGTGATCCAAAAATTCAAACCTATGAAGGTGCTTTTTCTACTTACATTACTTCAGATTTTACTACTATATGAAGAATGCCGAGCACCAAGCCTGTCTAAACTAGTCCAGGAAATATCATTCCAAATGAGTCAGAAGTACACGCAGGCTGTGACATTAAACACAATTAGGACACCAGATGTTTACCACACGATCTCTCTTCATTGCACAATTCTAGCCCTTGTTTCCACTGATGTTACATCATAACCAAATGTATACTTCATAGCAAAAAGACAAAGCAAATAATTAAACAGCAAGTATAAAACACCTCCATCCATCCGAATCTCTTCCAAATGCACGTTATATGTTTCTTTCATATGGATACATGTAGTACACACTGTTTCACACTTTAATTCCCATGCATATCTAACAGCATGTCTCACACACTGCACAGAATCATTAGCACCACTGACTGATTTTGAGTCTTCACTTTGATGGGAACCTGAAATGTTTTTACCTTTTCAGGGGTTAAGAAATAACAGCAGCCTAAAACATCTAGAAATGCTACATAGCCAGCAGATGTTTCTATTTGATAGAGTTAGATTAATTTGTTATGAAATACCCTGTTTCCTTTGAATAAACACATACTAGAGAACTGTCACAAGGGCTGAAATCACGACCTGTAGTAGGAGTTAGTTCAGCAAACGCTTGCAGATCAGCTGATTAAAGACTCTATCTAACATTGCCCGGGTCACGTAGCTCAGTTGGTTAGAGCAGGGATGTCAAACTCACTCTCACAGGGGGACCACATCAGCCTCAGGGTTGCCTTCGAAGGGCCGCCAAATGTAATTTTAGTACTGTATAAATGTAACTACTCCTTAACTAGAGGCAAGGAGCTCGGCACTGACACCCAGTAGAAACAAGGTGCCGGGCTGGATAAAACAAGGTGGAGGACCAGATTCGGCCCTTGGGCCTTGTGTTTGCCACCTGTGGGTTAGAGCACCATCCTGATATGCCAAGGTTGCAGGTTCATTCCCCAGTCAGGGTACATAAAAGAATTAACGAATGAATGCATAACTAAGTGGAACAAATCTCTCTGTCTTCCTGTCTCCTTTCCTTTCTCTAAAATCAATAAATAAAAATTTTAAAAGACTCTAACATATAATTGTGGATCATAAGCTCCCAAGTAAGCAATTATTAAGTTCAAAGCAAGAAACATTTATTGAGCATAGAATTTTTAAAGTTGGAAGAAACCTTAGAGATCTTCCTATTTAATCCCATCTGTTTACAGATGAAGAACCACCCAGAGAGGCAAAGCGGCCTCCCCAGGATCACAAATCCCAAAACCTGGACCCAGCTCTTCGGACTGAGGCCAACTGTTTCCTTCTTTTACACCGCCTAGAACTGATTTCAGACAGAGTTAGAATCTTGTATGTTGTCACCTTCACAAATGTCCCTACATCCAATGTGTCATAAATACTCTCTGTATTTGACCTTACACATTCACATTTTTAAAGCAGATAAAATCAGTTGTGTGCATTTCCTAAATCTTGATTTATTAAAATTATGTACAAAAATTCAATATAAATTAAATCTCTTGGTTCCTTGAAGCATACCACTAGCATAAATATGGCTTATTTTTCTTTCTTTGGTAGATTTGCACCAGTAAGTGATCAAAACAGAAAACTGGGAGCCATAAGCAAGGCAGATGAGTACACTGCCAACGGTGGGCTGGACTGGAGCTTCCACCTTGTCAACACCGAGATTTGTTGTCAGCCCGCGTGTTTAATTCAGGTCACATTCCTGAGCTCCAGGAGTATGAGAAATATAAATATTCGTTGGAAGAAGCTGATGAAAAAGGATGACTTCCACTGCATGAAGCTGTTGTTCAACCCACTCAGCAAATACTTGAAATTGTTTTGAATGGTGAGAAAACATAAAACCCCTTTAACCACACCAAATCGAGAATGTAGAAGTTATGAGCATTCCCAATGAACATAAAAAGCAAAAAGAAAAAAAGCAGAAAAGATTATTTGAAATTTGGGGGGGAAAAAAAAACAAACCAGTACATGTTTTAAATTCAAGAGTGCAAATATTAGCACATTTTGGGATGTTGAGAGTTCACCATTTGCATCCTCCTAAGAATGTGACACAGGCTGACAGGAAGGTTATCCAAAAAAGTGATAAAAGTTTCTATATACCACAAATTAACTGATTTGAATATAAAGCTTTTTACTTTTGAAAGCTAGTTTTTATTTTTCATCTTGAACTATCTCTTGACATAAGTTTTTGAAGATTATTATGAAGTACAAGTAGTACTTACAATACTTGTCCTTATATTATTTTTTTATAATGTAAACATTAACATTTTGGTAAATAAAATTTTTAAAAAGCTACATAGTGAGTGACCTACTATCAGGCAAATGTCATTAATCTACTTTAAAAGCCAACTATTAATACAATAATTAATTTTCAAAATCATTCAATATCAAATAACTGTTCTCTTCAAAATATTAATTCTTCTGAAGTACTAAAATGTTACCTGATTCTGACCTAGCGTTGTACACACAGAAGAATAGATCAGAATTATTTTTTAGTCGGAATTATTTTAAGTTACCTGTATAAACTAATACTTTAGACATCTTTCCAACAAGATTTTAAAAGTGGTATTTCCTCTTTCCTCCCAGAGGTGTCCAACCTAAAAACATTATGAGAGTTTTTTTTGTGACTACATGTTGCAATGTATTTAATGTGTGGCCCAAGACAACTTTTCTTCTTCCAGTGTGGCCCAGAGACATGAAAAGGTGGGACACCCCTGCGTCTAGCCCCAAAACAGGTTAAGTAATTACGAATTGTTGCGGACTGCCTAGAGTTCTCATATAGCATTTTTGCACTACCAACACACCAAGCATTTTCTACTTATTCCTGGTTTCCTTAAAATAGGAAGCAGAGACAGTTCTAGTAGGGCCCAGATCTTTCTACCCTATAAGTTCACAGAAAGTATAAACTTATAACTTCTATCTAAAAACAAATAATTCCTAAATGCAGTACCTACTTCCAAGTATCTAAGCTACTTAAGATTTAGGGAGAGGCAGCCATTTAATTGAATCTACTGAAAGTGGCAAATAAATCAAAAATATTTTTTAAACATTTAAAGGAAAAAAATTTGAGGAAATTTTTAAAGTGTTAATAATATAAGGAAACGGCTAATACTCAGAGTTACCCACATTCAATTTAACACACAGTAGCTAGCAGACACAATTTTAAAAATTATAATCAGTTTATGGTATATATCAATTAAGAATTTCATTCTTATTAAGGTGCAATTTTCTAGCAGCTGAAGATTTTCTGCCATTAAGGACTTTCCTTAATGAGCAGCAGCGAGAAACTTACAAAGAAAAGCAGCAGCAGCGATACGATATTGCTAGTGGTTAAAAGTCCACCAGGGGTGTCCAACCTTGTGGCATCTCTGGGCCACACTGAAGAAGAAGAGTTGTCTTGGGCCACACATTAAATACACAAACACTAACAAAAGCTGATGAACAAAAAAGGGTTTTAAGGAGATTTACGATTTTGTGTTGGGCCACATTCATAGCCATCCTGGGCTGCATTCGGCTCATGGGTTATATACCCCTGTAGACTTTGAACTAGGTTTGAACCATAAACTCGCTAGACAAACTAAATTACCTAATTTCTCTGTACATTAATTTCATCATCTGTCAAATGACAATAAGAAGTCCTGGCTGGTGTTGCTCAGTGGACTGATCACCAGCCTGTGAACCAAAGGGTCGCTGGTTTGATTCCCAGTCAGGGCACATGCCTGGGTTGCAGGCACATAACAGGCAACCACACACACTGATGTTTCTTTCCCTCTCTTTCTCCCTCCTTTCCCCCCTTCTCTAAGAATAAATAAAATCTAAAAAAAAAAAAAGTCTAAACAATATTTTTCTTAAAAATATGACAATAATATGTGCTCGCTTTATATAGTTGTTTTGAACACAAAATACTTACCGATGATAGGCTTCTCGCCGATACTTTTTCAAGGCCTGTTTATCCATGTTAGCAGGCAGATCTGCTGCATTCTGTAACCGGTCACTCCAGGAGGTTGTCATTTTAATTGTATGATGAATTCTAGAAAAGAAAATCAGTATTATAATTTAGTAAGCTTAATACTGGCACTTATATGCTAATAACTGATTTTTTTTAATTGGAAAAACTCTAACTTGCAAATGCCTGATATAAGTATCTATTTAAATATATTGAATATGGTATATATACTAAAAATATATACTGATACATCTAAACTATGTAAATTTAGAAAATTGTTTTATATAGTGATTTCTATACAGAAAGATCATATGTATCATTTCAAAATAATAAAGCATAATTAACTTCAATTCTAAATTCTAGAAAAGGGACTAAGACCACAGGTTTATGGAAATACATAATTTTCAGTTTACATGTTTCAAAATGTGTAAACAATTTTAATATCCTGATCAACATACCAAGCTCAATCAATAGTAAGTAATGAATTGTGTTGATTTCTAATTTTATCATACTTTTATATTTTTATATAAAAATTATTTTTCAGCTGGTATAAAAGACTAGAAGAAATAAACTAAAACATTTCATCTCATTAGTGAACATCTAAAACAAGGTGAGCAGCTAAGTGTCTACCTTAAATACTTTAACACTAGGCGCTGTTCTAGGTTTTATTTCTATTTTTAAGATTTTCATCTGTAAATAGTTTTAAGAGATGAAAAATATCCTTGCCCTGGCTGGTATGGCTCAGTGGACTGAATGCCAACCCGAGAACTGAAAGGTCACAGGTTCGATTCCCAGTCAGGGCACGTGCCTGGGTTATAGGCTTGGGTCCCTGGTTGGGAGGTGTGCAAGAGACAACCAATCGATGAGAGACAACCAACTGATGCATGTCTTGCACACTGATGTTTCTCTTGCTCTCTTCTCCCTCCCTTTCCCTCTCTCTAAAAATAAATAATTTTTTAAAAGAATGGAAAATATCTTTCTAAAGATAAAAATTTATAACATTTTATTAAAGTACCAATGTTTGTTAAAACAAACAAACTCACTAGGGGCCTGGGGTGTGTTTGTATGCTGCGAGAATGTGTCACCATTACTACAACTGGAATCTACATTCATAAGCTACGACATTTTGCAAATCATTTTATGTCTCATTTATTTTTCTTTTCCACTATATGTTTGTTTTTGCATGCCAACATTAAAAACGATCAGAATTATCTCCTCTTTTAAACTTAAAAATCATTTAATATAGCTAAATAGAACATACAAAATTGACTGTTTATTATTAGACACTAACTACTACTAAAGCATACACCTAAAACTATTCAGGGACATTTTTCCATTTCTGGAAAAAAATTATGCTTTATAATTTCGTTTGTATTTATCTGCATTTTCTGATTTAATTCATTGTCTTTGATAATAAAACACACAATTCTGTTTTTGCTAAAACAAACAAACACACACACTTATAGATACCAAGTTGCCAGACAGAAGCAAGGTTGAGGGACTGGAAGAAAAACGGGAAGGGATTAAGCAGTATAAATTGGCAGTTATGAAACAGTCATGAGGATGTAAAGTACAACATAGGGAATATAATCAATAATACTTTAATAACTACATATGTTGCCAGGTAGATACCAGGCTTATCCAGGGGGATCATTTTGTTAAGTTATATAAATGTCTAGCTATTATTCAATACGCCTGAAACTAATAGAATACTGAAAGTTACCTGTAACTGACAAAAGTTAAAATACCAATGTATTATGTGAAAACATCTGCAACCTAATTTATTTCCAATTTTGAAAATGCTAACCATTTATGACATCAAGTCAATTTTTAAATAAACCATCTTTGTAGCTTTTTAAATAATTTATTGAGACAAAGTTCTCATAAGAAAATTAATTATTTTAAAGTAAGTCCATGACATTTAGTACATTCATTATGTTAGACAACCACCACCTCTATCAAGTTCCAAAATATTTCCATCACTACACACTAAAACCCCTTACCCATTAAGAAGTTTCTTCTAATTTCCCCTAACCCTCAGGCCCTGGCAACCACCATTCTGGATTCTGCCTCTATGGATTTATCTACTCTGGACATTTCACATAAATAGAATCATACAATATGTAACCTTTTGTATCAACCTGCTTTCATTTTGCATAATATTTTCAAGTTGCATCCATGCTGTACTGTGTCTCAGACACTTCATTCTTTTTTATGCTGAATAATAAATATTCCTCTGTATTTATATACCAAAATTTGTTTATCCATTCTTCTGTTTATGGACATTTGGACTATTTCCACTTTTTTGGCTATTATAAGTAGCTTTTCTATGAGCATGTATTTAACAATGTATTTGCTTGAATGCCAGTTTTCAATTCTATTGGATATGCTCATATACTTGGTCTGTAATATTTAAGTAATCAAGATTTCCAAATAGTGTTTACAGAATAAAAGCACTGGTACTTACAAAAGAGCCCAGATAAAATCTTATTCAAGTATAAAATCAACTTGAGAAGTTATTTGCTAGATTATTATAATTTAATCTAAACATACTGAAGGGTTTATTTAAAAAAAATTCGTGTAGCAAATCTAGACTATTCTGTCAACTGAAAAAGGAGAATTTTTAAAAGCAGTGTTACAATTGAACTTCAATGATTTTTTTTTTTCTCATTTTTGGTAGAGGTGGGAGAGTGGACCAGCACTATTACCTTACATAAGTTTAAATAAGACTCAGAAGTGAAATTTATATTCTATGATAAATTATGAGATCCCAGAATAGTCATGCCATTAAAGAAAGATTCTAACCTAATTTCTACAGCAATTATAGTAAATAAAATAAAGCACAGAAAAGAAAATGTGTTTATTTAGTGTTAAGACCTTAGGCACATCCAAATTTTCAAAAATCTCAAAACAGTATCACAGAAGTCTACCTCTTACTTTTTGTATTTAAAAATTAGCAGATCTACCCTGGCTAGTGTGGCTCAGTGGATTGAGCAGTGGCCTATGAACTCAAAGGTCGCTGATTTGATTCCTGGTCAGGGTACAGGCCTGGGTTGTGGGCTGGTCCCCAGTTGGGGGCATGTAAGAGGCAATCGGTTGATGTTTCTCTCACATATTGATGTTTTTCTCCCTTTCTTCTTCCCCTCTCTTTCTCCCTCCCTGCTCTCTAAGAATAAATAACGTCTTTAAAAAAATAAATAAAATTAGGAGATCGCAAAGGGTGAACCCTCTTATCTTATCTACATATTGATTAGCACACAGGTAGTGAGAAAACCACCTGCGTCCTGAAAGAGAACCAGCCCAAAGATTTAAAGAAAACAATCTCTGAAGCTCACACAGGCTGGGGATAGTTTCTGTCCCAATCACCCAAGAACTATTTACACAGTATTAAGTAAAGTAGTTGGAATGGTTTTGAAACTATAGTAGGGCAAAATTATCTAGACTAACACTGTTCTGGTCCTGCCTACCAAAGGTTAAAAGACCTGAAAGGATCAAACTGCTTCTAAGTAACTTACCATGACAAAAAACAGCTCAAGAAGATTCTCATAAACATAAAAATACCCAGCATCCAAGAAGATAAAATGTATAAAATCAGCAGCATTCCAAGAAACAGAAAACATAATCCACGATGAGGAGAAACAAACCCGTAAATGACACAAGTGATAGAATTAATACTCAAAGTTGTTATTATAATTGAATAACATATAATATATAATTCAAATAATACAAAGGCTGAAAATGTTAAGTGCAAACGTGAAAAAAAAAAGAGACTCAAATCAAATATCTAGAAATGACAAGCACAGTATCTGAAAAGAAAAACAGATAGGCTCAAGGGCAGATTAGACACTGAAGATTACTGAACTTGAAAACATAGCAATAGAAACTATCCAAACTAAAATAGAAAAAAGACTAAAAGAAATTAACAGAGCATCAGTGAGCTATGCAATGGTTTCAAGCACCTCAATTGGAGGCCACAAAGGAAGACCAAAAAAAATTTGAAGAAATAGTAGATAAAAAATAACCAAATTTAATGAAGACTATAAATCCACAGATCCAAGAAAACAGCAAACTCCAAGCACAGGAAGCAAGAAAATTACAACCAGGGCACACTGTAGGATAGGTTAGAGATGCAATATGGCTCTAGCAGCAAAGGTGCCTGGGAAATGGTGGACTCTGTTTAACCTCTGTGACTGTTTAACTCTCTGGAGCCTCAGGCTTGGATGACTACCCAGAGAGTAGGAATGCTGCCCAAATGTCATGCTGCCCAAATGTCACGCCCCCCAGGACGGAGGTTAATGAATGTACAGTGTGATAACTGCCCGATGTTATCTGTTAACTTAGAAATGCATTGTTGCTCATGGTGGTCTACCATGACTACCCAACCAGATGGTTTTACTATTAACCCCCTATAAAAAAACACCCTGTCCTGAGAGGGGAGTGGATTTCTTCCCAGCCAGCTACCACTGGGAATAAGCAGCTGCTCTGCCTGTGTATGTACCGTATTTTGCTGTGTATAATGTGCACTTTTTTTGCCCCAATTTTTGAGAGAAAAATAAGAATGTGCATTATACATAGGTAGTACCTCAAATACCTTGTATCGCTCATGTCTTGTAATTATTTGTTACATAAAATTTCTTGTACCATAATGTTCAAAAATAAATACTAAAGTTCCTTTATAATACTAAAAACAACCATCTAAATATAAATTAAAAATTGGATTAAAAAAATTAAAACAAAAGATTTTTTTACCTGAAAGTTTGGGCCAAAAATGTGGGTGCACATTATATACAGCAAAATACCGTAAGTTACTCTTATTAATTTGAATAAGGCTATGTGTCAGTTCTTTGTAATTGATCCTGAATTTAGACTTTTTGGGCTTTCTGCCAACACACACCAAAATCAAATTCCTTAAAAACAGTGATAAAGAGAAAACATTAAAAAGCAGTTAGAGTATAGAAATGTCATATTAAAAAGTTGTATACCTGAAATTTGCATAATATTATTAATCAATGTTTCCAAGTAAATTTTGTTTTAAAAAATTACAGGTGCCCTGGCTGGTGTAGCTCAGTGGATTGAGCGCTGGCCTGTAAAACAAAGGGTATCCAGGGTAGCCAGTTTGATTCCCAGTCTGGGCACATGCCTGGGTTGTGAGCCAGGTCCCTGGCTCAGGGGCCTGTGAGAGGCAACCACACATTGGTGTTTCTTTCCCTCTCTTTCTCCCTCTCTTCCCCTCTCTAAAAATAAATAAATAAATAAATAAATAAATAAATAAATAAAGCCTTTAAAAAAATTACAGGGAAGGTAAATTCTTACTAAAGAAGCAAATAGGGACTTCCGGTCAACAGAGCATAGTAGGTAAATGTTATGCCTGCCGCATCCCACAACCACATCAAAAATCACAACAAAATTAGAGAACCGCCACCCTTGAGAACCACCACCCTTGCTGGACAGAACCCCTATAACTAAGGATATAAAGAAGAAGCTACCTCAAGACTGGTAGGAGGGCTTGAGATGCAAATAGACTGGTCCCACAACCACGTGCAGGGGATGAATTGGAAGGGATCTCTTATTTTGCAGGTCCCAGCCCCATACAGGGAGAGGAGCTCCCACAATAGATGTCTGTCAAAATCAGCAGGGACTCAGTCCTAGTGAGATGGAGGGCTGCTGTAGACACAGGTTTTATTTTAAAAGGCAAGAGCACAGATTCACAAACACTTGCTCTAAGCTCCAAGTAGGAACAGCAGCTCAAAAAATGCCAGAGGCATATAGAGAGGAACTAAATTGTCTGCTTTCAGGGCACAGGCTGGAGGGACAACTCTCTCCCAGATTAAAGGGTCAGCAAGTGCCACTGTTCCTTTGTTGAGCCCTCCCACACAAAGCCAGAAGGCCCAAGTGGGTACCAAATCTGAATCTCCATTAACCTGGCTAATAGGGTTCTCTCCCCAAACCTGGTGATTTGGAGACCCAACCAAGCCCATCCAATTCACACGCCCAGCCTGAACCTTTGAGAAGCTAATCCACACAAGCAACCAGCCTGGGCCTGCACTGCAGACTAGAATCTGTCCAATGTCCACAAACTGCAGACAAGCAGCAGCTGGTCTCTGTGTGCCATGTGTTTCTTGGCCAAGTAGCCCCAAGCCCTGCACTAGTGGCAGCCAGCCTCAATTCAAGGCATAACCACTCCGAGGGTCCTCCAAGCCACAGGCATCTACCAACTGTAGTTCACTTTGCAACTACAACCAGGTGCCCCTGGGCTCGACACAGGCAGTGGCTGATCCTGACCTGCACCACAACCCCTCCCAAGAGGCCCCAGAACCACCACACCAGGTGGCCAACTTCAGAGCACACAGAGACCCATCAAAATGGCACGGCAAATACACCCAAAGAGTGACTTGGTAGGCATCAGAGTGCTGCTAAATCAAATCCCGCTCCATGAGGTCAGCCGCCACACAGCAGCTTCTCTGCTGCTGTCAAAGTCAGTTGCTACAGCCAGTCGGCCCAAGGGTCAATCCCACTCACTGATGGGCGAACAACAATCAAGACTGAACTACAATAGGAGGGTAAACACAACCCACACAAGAGACACCTCTGGAGCACCCAGGTTAGATCAACAGGGAGACTGCACCACTGAGCCCATCAGGACACCTACTACACATAAGGTCACTCTGCCAAGATTGGGAGACACAGCAAATTACCTAATACACAGAAACAAACAGAGGGAGGCAGCCAAAATGAGACAAAGAAATAGGTCCCAAACAAAAGGACAAGACAAGTCTCCAGAAAAACAACTAAACATAATAGAGATGAGCAATCTACCAGATGCAGAGTTCAAAAACAGGCCATAAGGCTGCTCAATGAAGTCAGGGGAAGAACAGATTATCTCAATAAGAACCTCAACAAAGAGATAAGAAACATAAAAAAAAGGAGATAAAAAACAAAAAGAACTATTTAGAAATGAATACACTAGATAAACTCAAGCAGATTAGCAAAGAACAACACCCAATCATAACAGCAAAAAGAAAAAAAAATTTTAAATGAGGATAGTTTAAGGGACCTCTGGGACAACATGAAACATAGCAAGAGATACCAGAAGAAGAGAGACAGCAAGGAATTAAATAACTATTTGAAGAAACAATGGCTGGAAACTTCCCTAACCTAGCAAAGGACACACAAGTCCAAAAGTGCAGTCCCAAACAAGATAAACCCAAAAAGGCCACACCAAGACACATCATTTAAATGCCAAAGGTTAAAGACAAAAGAGAGTAGCTTAAAAGCAGCAAGAAAAAAAGCATTTACCTACAAGGAAGCTCCCATAAGACTGTTGCTAATTTCTCAACAGAAATATCACAGGCCTGAAAGGAGTGGCACAAAAGTGATGAAAAAAGTAAGGACTTGCAATCAAGATGACTCTACACAGCAAGGCTACCATTTAGAGACAGAGAGCTTCCCAGACAAGAAAAAGCTGAAGGAGTTGATCACCACCAAACCAGTATTACCAAATATGTTAAAGAAACTTCTTTAAGAAAAAGAAAAAAAAATCAATACAATGAGATAAACATCAATTGGTTGCCTCTCGCACACCCCCGACTGGGGACCTGGGCTGCAACCCAGGCATGTGCCCTGACTGGGAATCGAACCTGTGACCTTTTGTTTCACAGGCCAGTGCTCAGTCCACTGAGCCACACCAGCCAGGGCAAAATCAATACTATGAATAAGAAAATATAATAAAGAAAAAAATTCTCACAGATACAGGCAAACACATAACAAAAACAAAAGATGTACAACTAGTTTAGAACCAAAACTAGTACCAAAGTTAAAAGCCAAAAGTAGAAAAATCATGTGTAATTACAACATAAATTAAGGGACACACACAAGAATGAAAAAATAATGACAAAAATTGCCCTGGCCAGTATAGTTCAGTTGGTTGGAGCATCTCCTATAAACTGGAAGGTCACAGGTTCAATTCCCAGTCAGGGTACATGCCTAGGTTATGGGTTCAGTCCCCAGTTGGGGTACGTATGAGAGGCAACTGATTGATGTTTCTCTCTCACTTCAATGTTTCTCTCCTCTCTCTCTCCCCCTCCCTTCCCCTCTCTCTAAAATCAATAAGCATGTCCAGCAGTGAGGATAAGAAAATAAAAAAAAAAAAATAATAATGACAAAAACATAAAAGTGGAAGGGATGGGTAAAAATGGCAGTGATTTTAAAATGTATCCAGCCCTGACTGGTGTGGCTCAGTGAGTTGGGCGTCACTCAGCAAGCTGCAAGGTTGCTGGTTTGAATACCAGCTGGGGGCATGTAAGAGGCAACCAATTGATGTTTCTATCATGCATAGATGTCTCTTTCTCCCTCCCTTCCCTTCTCTAAAAAATAAATCTCTTGCACATCAGTATTTCTCTCCCTCTCTCTCTTCCTCCTCTGCTCTAAAACTAAGCAAATCTTTTTAAAAGAAGAAATTACTTTGATAGGCAGTAAAATCTTGAACACTGCTTACAACAATATTTTTTTCTGATATATCTTCCTAGGCAAGGGAAAGAAAAGTTTTTGCATAGCAAAGGACACCATTAACAAAACGAAAAGACAACCCACTGAATGGGAGAACATATTCACCAATGATACACTGATAGAGTTAAAATCCAAAATTTATGTAAAAAACTTGTCAAACACCACCAAAAAAATCAAACAACCCAATTAAAAATGTGCCAAGAATCTGAAATAGACACTTCTCCAAAGAGGACACACAGATGGCCAATAGACATATGAAAAAATGCTACATGTCACTAATCATCAGAAAAATGCAAATTAAAACCACAATGAGATATCACCTCACACCTGTCAGAATGGCTATCATAAGTAAATCAACAAAGAGCAAGTGCTGGGGAGGACTTGCACTGTTGGTGAGAATGCAGACTGGTGCAGCCACTGTGGAAAGCAGTATGGAGTTACATAAAAAAATGAAGCACTCACTGGTGTGGCTCAGTGGGCTGGGTGTCCTCCCGCAAACCAAAAGGTGGCTGGTTTGATTCCCAGTAAGAGCACACACATGCCTGGGTTGCAGGCCAGGTCACCATTTGGGGGCATGCAAGAAGCAACCAATCAATGTTTCTCTCACACATAGATTGTTTCTCTCCCTCACTTTCTCCCTCCCGTCCCCCCTCTCTAAAAATAAAGAAATAAAATCTTTAAAAAAGTTTTTTTAATTTTTTAAAAAGTCATGATTCTTTTCTTTCCCAACAAATTAGAGCTAATAATTAAAGAAAAGATTTTCCCCATATATTTTTTCTTCAAATTATTTGCAAGAAAAAAAAATCCAAGCACTCTCTTGAGTCACTCATGGATTAAACAAAATACATCTTATTTTAAAAATTCAACTTATACTTTCAGCAAGGATCACACAAAACTATTCAACTAAAAATGTAAACACAATGAAATAGCCATATTATCATTAACATGGGATAAGATCTGCCATGCGGTCTACACAGTTGTGTGAAGGTAAAAGGTGAGATTTTCTTAAATCATTATCTTCACACAATTCTTCATACGAGTTTTCTTAAGATCTTATCTAATACATCTCAGCATTACTATGACAGACTTTTGAACTCTCTCCAGAGACAGTCTATCTAATGCTTAGCTTTACTGCATCGTGACAATAAAATTGAAGGTAATGATTGTTCATCACCAGGAAAAAAAATAGTTCTAGTAAGGTAAACATTTATTTCATTTGTCACCTGTTTACAGTATCAAGTTTAAAGGGTAATTTTTTCAATCAGGCACAGCAGCAATTGATAAAAAATAGTTCTAACATTTTAATTCCTTTCAAACAATAACAGTATAGTTAGGTACTTCTATTACAATATAAAGCATCCAGCACAAAAAATACAAGAGTAACAACTGAAGTGAACTCTTAAGCATTTAAAATATTGTAGTCTCACACTTTAAAAATAATTCATGGGCAAAAGATACCCAATTCCCTTCACCAGTAACATCACCCTCCTCTTCAAAGAAAGGGAAACCAGCTGCCCCAACAGCTCCAGGCAACTGCTGCAAACAGGAAGCAAAGAGTAACTGAAACTGTGGGGCAACTCTGGTTAGCAACCTGCAGCCTGGTTAGCAAAGCCATTACAAATGTCTGTTTCTGGTCATGTCAATAATTTACTTGTGGCAAAGGTATTATTTGGCGGTGTTTAATACACATGGCAGTTTGAATCAAATATTCATTTTTGTTTTTCTTTCTTTTTTTTTTTAGTGACCCAAATATGTTTAATTAGTATTGTGAAATATCCCCTGCTCTATAACTCTGACGAATATATTATGTCAGAATCATGACACTGTGGTTTAGACAAACCTCTTCAGTAACATCCTGCTGGGAAAACTTCTGAGCATGTTCATCCAATATAGTATGCACATTATTAAACAAACACGCAGAAATTTTTAAAGAATGAGCTAAAAATAGAAAACTCATGTTTTCTTCGCCCTGGAAGACCACTGATCTGCTTTTCTCAATCCTTTTGGTGATGAGGAGGTCCTACCAAGTATTCATTTCTCAAGTCAGTAAGTGTGTCCATGTAGATAATAATGATAACAGTAAGTAAATATGAACACTCAGTGTTTTACTAAACTTCATCGGAATTTATTTTGCGTTTCAAATATAAAGCCTGGTGCTTACAAGTTTTATAATCAACCATTCTCATTCTAAGAACACTGAACACCGCTCTGAAACTTAAATGGAAAGGATAATGCTGAATGGTTTCTTCAAACTTCTCACCAACCTGAAATTTGTTTTAGTCCTCATAAATACAACTTTAATTGCATATTACACATATTAAAATAGCTTACTTTGTGCAATTAGGAAAGTTAAAGCTCTCTCCTCCATCTGCACGCCTGGTACCATACTAAGTAGGCACACTTCACACACAGCCCTTCACAGCCTTCGTCCTCGACACGTGAGCAAATAAAGAGTTTTAAATAGTTTGTGACAAGGAGGTTTTGTTCATTTTCCATTTTGCTATTCACACTCAGAGTTCTTTACATCATTTGCTCCAACTTGTACTATATATTCCCATCAAAGGCCAGCTTCAGTTCGCACACCAAGTGGTGCAGACGGCTGACAAATTCAAATAGAATTGCACTTAACCAATCTACACATATCACTTGCTAGTCTCTTACCCTGCTTTATTTTTCTTTTTTGCACGCTGACACTTCCAGACATAAACATATTTGACAGTTTGTGCACTGTCAATCCCTTTCTCTAAAATGTAAGCTCCATGAGGGTGAGACTTACTGTGTCTGTCTCTGTATCCCCAGTTCCTTGAATAGTCTGATACACACTGGCAGAAATAAATGAACTCCCAAACCTTTAGACTTGAGCTCTTTGCCCTTCAGATGCTAATTCTGAAAATGCAAGAATGTTGTATAAGTTTCTTTTAATGCTCTAAATGAACTCTTTATGAAATCTTACTTTTGGTTCAGAAATGCATAAGATTCTTGGCCTGATTAATGTACTATGTTGCTCGTGTTACATCAGGCCTTAGAACAAAAGTTCCTTGATCACTGACGGAAATAAAACTGAGACCTTGTCAAGTGAGAAATGCGGTACCTGTTGCCGTGACAATCTATTTTTCTTCTTCAAGCAACAACATATTCCAATTTCTAATGTGAAACTGTAACTAGGAAATACAAATTTGTTTCTACGTTCCTAAAGTTTCAAAATTATACAAAAAAGACCTGAACTTGTGTTCTCCTGAACATTCTACTGCTGTTATTCCTAGAATTCCATTACCTCTGCCATACCACACAGAATGCTACTCATTCTTTATCAGCATATTAAGGTTGCTTCTAACTGAATGTTTTGAGTAATACCAGACCTTCAGTACATGGTTACTGACACAAAGGAGTAAGCGAGCACCTAAAGAAAACATTTTAAAAGACTGGGCTTGTACTCAAGGGGTATGTAGTATGCCACCTATTTCTTCAAAACGCAGCTATAAATAACTAAGGTCTTCCAAAAGCATAAAGGTAACAGTGCCAGCTTTTACATTCAGCCAATATATACTTTGTGCCTTTAGTAATGATTCTTGAACATTCTTTTTAGAAGTATGTAAAGCCCTGGCCTGGCAGCTCAGTTGGTTGCAGCACTGCCCTGTACACCAAGAAAGGTTGTGGGTTTGATTCTGTTGATCCGGGCACATACCTAGGTTGTGAGGTGTGTACGAGAGGCAACTGATTAATGTCTGCCTACCTCTGTGCTTCCCCTCTTCCCCCACCTCTCTCTCTACCCCACTCTCTCCCCCTCTCCAAAATCAATAAACATATCCTTGGGTGAGGAAAAAAAAATTTTTTTAAAGCAGGTAAAAAAATTCTGCTTTATTTTTTTAATTCATTTTCTTACTAAATAAGCTCCTACTCACCATTCAACTTTGTTTTAGCTGTTATCTTTCCTCTTACAAAATAAAGAGAGAAAAATCAGGAAGGCAGAAATAATCACTACAGTATTTCCACCTTTTTGTACATAAACTCACATTTATGGCTTAGTCCATTTATTTGGTGAAAATTCAGAGGTATGCATGTGTTCAATGCCTTAATAATGCTAAAATAATAATAGCTAACATTTATTACTGAATGGTCACTTTTTTTATGTTATTCTAAGCACCATACATATTTTACCTATTTGACTTCTCACAGCAACAGTATGAATTAGGTACTATTACCTTCATTATACAAAGTAGAAAACAGCATAGGGAAGTTAAATAATTTGACCAAGGTCAGAGAATTATACTTGTGATGAAGTGTGCAGATTCTGGAGCCACAATGCATGGGTTCAAACCTGGCTCCCACATTAGTGAGCTCTATGACTGAACAAATTATACAATCACTTCAGTTTCTTCCACTCCCAAATGGTCAGATTCGGTACATTAATGAATGCAAAGTGCTAGGAATAGCGGCTGACACTGTACTTAATAAATTATTTATGATGCTACAGCCCATAGTGTTTAAAACCTGCAGCCTCTGCACAATGCAGTACTTGATATTTAAAGGAATTTTATAAAAGCTTTCTCCTTTCAGAGTAGAAACTTCAGAGTACTCATTAGGTGTCAAGGGCTATACAATTTCACTCATTTTTTTCATGTTAATGGAAGTATCTTTAATCTATTATCTGTAGGTGTTTTTGTCCCCCTGAAAACTCTTAGTTCCACACAAAATTATCTCATCAAACCTATTATAGAAGTAAATAATTCAAGGCTAAACATATGGCATTTACTGACTTTGGATTTGTGAAAGACTAATGTTTACTCTCCAAGTTACAGCTTGGTCTTACTTATAGCATGGTACCAGTTAAACTCATAAATATATCCTAAAATTCTTACTATTTGTTTTAATCTTCACACAAGGACATCTTCAATGACTCGAGAGAGAGAGAAAAACACTGATACGAAAGAGAAACATCACAGCTGCCTCCCATACACGCCCCCAAAGGAGAATCGAACCCTCAACCTTTTGGTGTGCAAGGACAACACTCCAACCAACTGAGTGACCCGGCCAGGGAAAAATTCTTACAATTCTGATACAGAATGTTGAGCTGTTTCAACCTATACGCTTTCGGCTGCCTTACTCAGCAGCTCTAAAACATAAACTAGACATACACATGTCCAACTGGATTCTAACATAACCAGTTAAAAAAAAGTTTGCCAAATGTTTTCCATGGATAACTAGTAAAATACATGTAATACTTACCTTCATGGGCAAATTACTTTAGGAAAAAAAACTGTAAAGTAATGGAAATCTGTAGTGTAAAACATTTAAGTTATAATAGATAAGTCTAAATTTTTACTTTCTACACTGTTCTGGCCCAAATTTAGAATCTAATGTACGCTGTCCTGTCCTCATGAATTTACAGAGTAATTTTATGACAAAAACAATGACAGAAAAAGAATGTGTAACACAAATCTTAAATGAACACCGTATTAAAGGTAGGCTAAGAAATAACACCACTGTATGTAAACCTACAATAGGTAAAGCGAAACCATTCAACTTTTAGAAGAAAATAGAGACTAAGAGCCTTATGGCATCAAAGTAGGGAAGGCTTTCTAGGATAAAAGATAACACAAACTGTAAAGAGGAACGAATTTGACTATATTAACATGTAATGCTTATTCCTGCCAAAACATTTCACCTGAATCAAAACATGAGGCACCCTGGCCAGTGTAGCTCCGTGGTTGGAGGGTCATCCCATAACCAAAAGGTTGCAGGTTCGATCCGGGTCAGGGCACATGCCTAGGTTACAGATCCACCCCGTCAGGGCGTGGGCACTGGCAACCCCTGGCCCCAGCGCAGATCCTTGTCTGGGTGTGGATCCGCAGTCTGGGTGCATAGGGAGGAAACCAATCCCTCCTTCACTTGCATCAATGTTTCTCTCTCTCCCTAAAAAAGCATATGAAAATGTCCCAGGGGGCAGGGGAGAGGAATAAAATATTTTAAAAAAGGAAAAAAACCCACAAGGAAATGACCAGACGAATCCAAATTGAGGAACATCCTACAAAACAACTGGTCTGTACTCTTCAAATATACCAATATTATGCAAACAAAAAGTTGGAGAGTTTTTATGGCTTGAAAGTAACTAAAGGGACATGGCAACTAAATGCAATTCATGATCCATGGCTAGATCCTGGACCAGGGGTAGAGCTGAAGAAGAGCTATTAAGGTCATTACTGGGACCCCTGAGAAATTTTCAATATGCACTGGATATTAGATCATAATGCTGCATCCATGTTAAATGTGGTGACTGTACTGCAGTCTGTAGGACATCGTTGTTCTTAAAATATGCAACTAATCTTTTGAGAGGTGAAGTACCATGGTATCTGCAATTTACTTTTACATGGTTCAGGAAAAAAATGTATATGTGAAAGTACTGATGAATGTGGCAAAATATTAACAACTGGTGAGTCCAGGTGAAAGGTGTAAGTATATTCTTGAAGTATTATTGCAGTTCTCTGTAGGACTAAAATTTTTCAAGTAAAAAGTTGAAGTAAATATGTAAAACCTGACCTGGCTGGTGTGGCTCAGTGGATTAAGCACAGGCCAGTGACCCAAAAGGATGCTGGCTCGATTCCCAGTCAGGGCACACGCCTAGGTTGCAGGACAGTTCCCTGGTTGGGGGCATGTGACAGGCAACCGATAGATGTTTCTCTCACATATAGAGGTGTGTCTCCCTTTCTTACTCCCTTCCTTCCCCTCTCTCTAAAAAATAAGAAAAAAAAATTAAAAATGTAAAACCTCTGCACAACAGAAAATTAAGAGAAACTATATAGTGAGAAGATATATGCAATGCCATAACTGAGGATTAGTATAAAGTATAGAGAGAGCTACAGACCTGGCTGGTGTGGTTCAGTGGACTGAGTGCCAGCCTGCAAAGCAAAGGGTCACGAGTTCAATTCCCAGTCTAGGGCACATGCGTGGGTTGCGAGCCAGGTCCCCAGTAGCGGACACAGAAGAGGCACCCATACATTGATGTTTCTCTCCCTCCCTTTCCCTCTGTCTAAAAATAAACTTTTTTTTTTTTAAAAAAGCACAAAACTGCAATGTTTAAAAAAAGAGCTACAAGCCAATGACAGACAAGCAAACAGGCCAACAGAACAAAGAATAAAAGATATAAATAGCAATTGGCTGAAAAAGAAACCTTAAAATAAATGAATACAAAGAAGTTCAACCTCACTTATAATCAGGGAAAAGCAAATTAAAATGTAATTTAATTTTGCTTTAAAAATTAAGTCTGCCCTGGCTGGTGTGGCTCAGTGGACTGAGTGCCAGCCTGCGAACCAAAGTGTCGCTGGTTTGATTCCCAGTCAGGGCACATGCCTGGGTTGCAGGCCAGGTCCCAGTGGGGGGTGCTCAAGAAGCAATCATACATTGGTGTTTCTCTCCCTTTCTTTCTCCCTCCCTTCCCCTCTAAGAGTAAATAAAATCTTCAAAAAATTAAAATTAAAATTAAAGTCTGACAATATCAATGTTTGTAAGGATATGGCAAAATGGGAACTCTCATGCCCGACCGGTATGGTTCAGTTGGTTGGGCGTCATCTTGCAAAAAACAAAAGGTCTCCAGTTCAATTCTCGGTCAGGGCACATGCCTGGGTTTTGGGTTCAGTCCCAGGTCGGACAGGGGCAGGTTCAAAAGGTAACTGATTAATGTTTCTCTCTCACATCGATGTTTCTCTCCCTCCCATCTCCTCTCTGTAAAAATAAAAAATCTTTTTAACAAAATGGGAACTCTCACAATCTGCTGATGGAAATTTTGTATTTAGCACTTTCGAAAATAATTTGGCATTACATAATAAAGTTGAAGATCCTTTTACCTATACCTAAGAATTCTCCAGGTTTAGAATTCTCTCTCACACGTAAACAGGATGTTTCTTATAGCAGTTAAAAATAGCAAAAAAAAAAAAAAAAAAAAAAAAATCAGAAATACCTAAACATCCATAAAGATACATCTATCAACATGGATATATATCAAAAACCAATGTTGTTATTATCAACAAGACAAGTAAGTTTGGAGAGGTTGTGGAGAAAAGGGAACCCTCATTCACTGCTGGTGGGAATGCAGACTGGTGCAGCCACTGTGGAAAACAGTCTGCAGATTCCTCAAAAAAGAAAGAATGGAGTCACCATATGACACAGCAATCTCTCTCCTGGGTATCTACCCAAAAAACTGGAAAATATGCATTCATAAAGATACATACACCCCTATGTTCATCGCAGCATTATTCACTGGGGCCAAGACCTGTACACAACCCAAGTGTCCTTCAACAGGGGATTGGAAAAAGAAGATGTGATACATATACATAATGCAATACTACTCATAAAGACAAAATACTGTCATCTGTCTTGGATGGCCCTTAACATGGATGGACCTTAACATGGATGGACCTTAAGGTTATGCTATGCTCTTGCCAAAGCAGAAAGTGAGGTGGAACCTGCCAAAGCGCACGGTCCCCAGAACCTACGGGTGCTCAGATCCTCTCCGAGCACCTGGCGCTGAGGAGCTTAATAAAAATTCCTTAAAACAAAACAAAAAGAATATTATGCTAAATTAAATAGCTAAGAACCACATGATTTCACTCATGTGTGGGATGTAAAACTGAAACTTTTGGACACAGACAGCAGTGTGGTGGTTGCCAAAGGGAAGGGGATGGGGCGTAGGAAGGACCTGACATACGGTGACAGAAGATGGTTTGACTTCAGATGGTGGGCACAGTAGAATATACAGATCTAGCATCACAAAAAGGAACACTGGAAACCTATATGATCCTATTAACCCATGTCACCCCAATAAATTTAGTAATTTTTAAAGAAATGTTGAACAAAAAAGCAAGTTGAAGAATCACACATATGTTAAACAAGAGTATATGCACTTTTGTGGATATGTACATATTATGGGAATAATAATTACTGAATTCTATGACAGTGTTTACCGCTAGGAGAGAGCAAGGGAGAGGAATAAGATAGCAAAGATTCATACAGGCTGCAACTGTATCTGTAATTTGATCCCTTCAAAAAATATACAGGGTCTAGTAGAAGTAAGGCTTGCCTGAGTGTGGTTGATAGGGTATGTGAATGTCTCACATGAGATGGACAGCAATTTGAACATTTCATCTAGAATGTCATATGGTGTGCTTTAATGTGATAAAGTTACATTACAGAATTACATGCTTATGATTTTGTAACAAAAAAGGGGGCATTATTTGTGCCGGACCCTGGCACAAATGTTTCATATTTCCTATTTCAAAGTAAATTTAGCTTTTCAGCAGCTGTGAAGAAGCTGGGAAGATGGGAGGTAGCTAGGACACTGGATAAGAGCATAATTATACCTATGACAAAGCTGGGTTTTTTTAGTATTTCATTGAATTATGTCTTTTGGTAAGAGAGTTAAGCAACAAAAAGACACATTAAAAAATACGTTTTGTAAGCTTCCTTTCCCCAGGGAACAGTAGAAATAACTTAGAGACTAACATTCCACTTTAACTTGGCTTTCCTTGGGCATGTACACCTAATGTCACTACAGCAAGGCTTGCGGTTAACATAGGTAAATAGTATCTATATAAACCTTTCTGCAATTATAAACTTTTGGGAACTTGCAGCTGATTGTAAATTTTCACACAAGGGAATCAAATCTTAGCACTAAATGAAACCTTGCAGAACATCTCCTTCAGCCCTCTTACTTTACAGACTAGTTGATTACTAAACTCTAAAATCTAAGTTCTGGATTAATGAGGGTAACAGCAGCCTATACTGCTGAAATGCAGTAGCTTATAGTGCAACAGACATGCATTTCAGAAATAAAGCCTGTGTGTGCTACCACCAGCCCAGCATGTGGAGTTAATTTTAATTGTTAACTAGCTGTCTTCTTTAACTAAACCTCTTCAGGCCTGTATGTCTTCATCAGGAGAAATCTAATTATGGCTGAAGTGTCATGGTAAATATTTAAAAGACCAGAACGACACGAAGTCGCCACGTAATTGGCGCTGTTCCAATATTCTCTCTTTCATAGGACAGCCAGCAGCGTTTCCATCCGCTGCCTTGAGAGACAAAATGAACAGGAGTACAGACATCATGAAAAAACCTGTCCCATCAAGACACGCAGGAGCGTGCGCGTACACAACACACACAACACACACACACACACACACACACACACACACACACACGAGGGCCCTGAAATGTGACCAGTCATTGCAGAGCACTGTACTTTACAACTCTGAAACACAACGGCCCAAAAGACGACAGCACGGGGAGGGGGCGGAATAAATCTGACACCAGCTCTACCTCCTGCTTCTAAAAGCTTGAGGCCTACTGGAGTCAAACCCCCAAAGTGTGCGTACTACTAATGGTTCAGGCCTTAAATCTGCATCTCACTCTCGGCTCCCCGGTTTCAGAGGTCCCCAGGAAAGGGAAAGCACGCCACTCAACAGCTGAGCCCTGACCTGGGAACCATCTGGAAATAAGTATGTTTTTATGGCGGCCTGCCATTCGATGTGAGCTTTCCAGGAAGTGCTGCAAACGACAAAACTGGCGTGCGAGCTATCAACTTCTTGTGGTTTTTGCAAAACGCCGTTAGTCTTGCATCCTACCACTGCGGCCGCTAGCTTCTTGGGTCGACCGGGAACGGGCAAGGGGTGGGAAACCTGGGTAAGCTGGGTGGAAAGGCTGGCCTCGGGTGCGGATGGGAGGGCACCCGGCGTCGCCCAGAAAAAGGAAGACCTAAAGGGATGTTTACCTGAGGCGGGATGGGGGCTGCCACCACCGTGAGAGAAATGTCGGGGGGGAGGGCGGGCAGGAAAGAACGCAGCGAGGTTTGCTAATAGTAGGTGAAGGGCCGCGATCCCAAGCGAAGGCGGGTCCGAACCAGCCGAGCGGAGAAACAATGGCGCGAGCGTGACGTGAGGCTGGGGGCGTCGCCGCAACAAGGAAGAAGGGGCTGCGCAGGGGCGACCCAGGGCTGCGGGGCGTGCGAAGACCTGGGCGCGGAGTCGCGGGGCCCGCGGGGCGCTCGGGTGTAAGACAGAGGGGCCTGAGGGAGGCAGGGACTCGGGGGGCGGGGGCTGCCCCCGCCCCGAGTAACATGCTAGGCCACGCACCCTCCTTCCTCCGATCTTCGCTGGCTAGACCCCTCCTTCCCCTCCCGCCCGCGGACGCCGCTACACTCACCGTCCGCACCGCACGGCAGCAATCCTAGCGCGCAACTGCCGCAGCCGCCTCCGCGCGCACCCTCCTCCCGTCGCCTGGCCCCGCCCCCAGCCCGCCCAGGCCAGGGACCAGCGCGCTGTTCCGACCCCCGGCTCCGCCGCAGAACCAGGCTGCAGCGACGCTCCCTAGCGGCGCCGCCCGAGAGAAGCGGCAATGAAGACCTGCGCCTCGGTTACTCACAGCGGTCTGGGGTTCTTCAAACAAGAGCACAGCGGTAGTTGCCGAGCTGTGGGGTGACGCACGCTGACAACCCTTACGTGTCCTTTATGTCTACATCCCTAAGCCTTCTGCTAGAGGTCCCTCAGCAGGGCGCCGGACTACCTCGCCGGTATCTCATGCTTCTCAGCTTACTCTCTGAGCCTTTCCCTTAGTGCGGGGAGGAGGCATCATTTTTCACAAGTCACAGAATCTTCGAATCCGACGGACTTCGAGGCCCCTAGGGTCCAGACCCCCATATCAGACCTGAGTCCCAGCGATGACCAGAAGTACCCGCTTTGGAGTGTGTCAAAATTGTAATCCACCTTCCACTGCTAACAGATCGACATTGGGAGGGTTACCTGACCTCACAATACCCAGTCCTCGCATCTGCAGTACAGGCATAGATAACAATGGTCCCTACATCATCATACATAGGGTGTTGGCAGAAGGAATAATACAGGGAAGTTGAGCATTTTTTCATATGTCTGTTGGCCATCTGTATGTCCTCTTTGGAGAAATGCCTGTTTAGGTCCTCTGCTCATCTTTGTAATCAAATTGTTTGTTTCTTTTCATGTTGAAGTTGTATGAGTTCTTTATGTGTTTTGAATACTAACCCCTTGTTGGATGTATCATTGGTGAATATCTTCTTTCATTCAGTAGGTTGTCTTTTCATTCTGTTGATGATTTCCCTTGCTGTGCAAAAACTCTTTAGTTTAATGTAGTCCCATTTGTTTAGTTTTTCTTTTGTTTCCCTTGCCCAAGGAGACATATCCAAAAAAATATTACTAAAAGCAATGTCAGAGAGTTTACCGCTTTATGTTTTACTGCTTATATTTCGGGTGTTAACATTTAAGTCAATCTGTTTTGAGTTTATTTTTGTATATGGTATAAGAAAGTTGTCCAGTTTCATTCTTTTCCATTTGTATTGAAGAGACTGTCTTTACCCCATTGTATATTCTTGCCTTCTTTCTCATAGATTAATTGACCATACAGGGGCAACAGCACTAATCATCAGGGAAATGCAAATTAAAATCATAATGAGATATCAGCCCACACCTGTCAGGATGTCAGGGTGGCTATCATCAATAAATCAACAAACAACAGTGTGCTAACTTTGGGGGGGAAGGAGGTGGGTGGAGGTGGAAGAGGGTGTAGGGAAGATAAATGGTGATGGAAAAAATATAAATAAATAAATAAATAAATAAGAAATGCTGGTGAGGATGTGGAGAAAAGGGAACACTCATGCACTGTTGGTGAGATTGTAAATTGGTGCAACCACTATGGAAAACAGTATGGAGGGTCCTCAAAAAATTAAAAATAGAATTACCACATGACCCAACAATCCCACTTCTAGGTACTTATCCAAAGAAACCCAAAACACAATAGCCAAGATATGGAAGCAACCTAACTGTCTATGAAGAGACAAATGGATAAAGATGTGGTACATATACATACAATTGAATATTACTCAGCCATAAAAAAGAGCCCTGGCTGGTGTAGCTCAGTGGATTGAGCACGGGCCTGCGAACTGAAAGATCGCGGTTCGATTCCCAGTCAGGGCACATGCCTGGGTTGCCAGGCCAGTTCCCGTCAGGGGACATACAAGAGGCAACCGCACATTGATGTTTCTCTCCCTCTCTCCTTCCCTTCCCCTCTAAAGATAAATAAATAAAATTTAAAAAAAGGAAAAAAAATCTTTAAAAAAAAAAAAAAAAGAATATGAAATCTTGCCATTTGTGACAATATAGATGGGCCTAGAGGATATTATGCTAAGTGAAATAAGTCAGACAGAAAAAGACAAATACCATATGATTTTACTCATATGTGGAATTTTAAAAAATAAGCAAACAAAACAAACAAATTCATAGATACAAAGGTTTTGATGGTTGACAGATGGGAGAGGGGTTGGGGGAAATGGGTGAAAAGGGGGATAGGATTAAGAAGTACAAATTGCCAGTTATTAAAACAGGATAGGGATAGAAAGTACAGAATAGGGAATATATTCAATATTTTAATTACTACAGTGTCAAATGGATAGTAGACATTTTAGGGTGATCATAAGTTATATAAATGTCTAATCACTATGTTGTGTACCTGAAACTAAGATAATATTGTATGTCAACTGTAACTGGAAAAATTTTTAAGATTTTACTTATTTTTAGAAAGAGGGGAAGGCAGGGAGAAAGAGAAGGAGAGAAACATCAGTGTGCGGTTGCTTCTCGTGCACCCCCCACTGGGACCCGACCCACAACCAAGGCAGTGCCCTGACTGGGAATCGAACCAGTGACCCCTTGGCTCTCAGGCTGGCACAATCCACTGAGCCACACCAGGCAGCGCTGAAATTGTTTTAAATTATTAACAAAAAAGATAATGGAAGGTCCTTAGCACAACCCTGGCACACAGCACTCAAGAAATGTTGACGGACCTCCCCACCACCCACCACCAATTTCCATCTCAAGAAGACAGAAAGCTCACTACTTCTAGAGAAATGCAACCTGTGGTCTCAGCAGTTCCAAACAGTTTGAAAGTGTTTCTGAAACTTCCACCCAAGTCCTATCATTTGGACCCTCAGAGAGAAAACAGATCTAATCTCTCCCTTGACTTTCTACTCCAGACCAGTACCTGCACTCCCTCCATTGTTTCTCCTTTGACTGGGTTTTGAAGGTCTTTACCCTCATACTCCTCATGCACCTAGTCAGTCTGATTGTGGCTCTTTGAGAGTATATCACCCAAAACGGAACCAAAAGTGTATGGCACCATCGGAGCAAAGAAAGACTGTAACTTTCTCTTTGTAGGTCTTACTGCTTTGCATTCACACAGTAAAGTTCTTGGCACCTGCCTGCTATTGACTAACTGAGCTTGCAGTCAACTAAAACCTCCAAGATTTTTGGTATGTGCTCTGTTGGAGCATTTCTACACTCTCTTGTATTTTTGAGCCAACTTCAGTTCAGGTCAGCTGAGGACAGGCCTTGGACCTCTCACATACTAGATTTCAGGATATGTGGAAAAAAAGAATAGAAGTTGGAAATTAGTCTAAAACCACCACAACCAAGGTGCATTTGGAAAAGGCCAGGGTTTGTGTCTAAAGACCATGGCACTGTGCAAATTGTGTGTGTGTGTGTGTGTGTGTGTGTGTGTACACTGTGATCTCAACTGAGCAAAAATATGTACATGCACACAGACACAAGACTAGAAGGAAACTGGGTTAATAGTGATTTTCTTTCAGTGATGAGACTTGAGGTGGTTTCTATTTATGTTTCTCCATAATTTCCCAGATTGTCTATGTTGTTTACAAGATCCATCTAGAAAAAGTCCAGCCACAGTTGATAGAACAGTTTGCACAACATTGATGTAACCTGGCAGCCAAGGAGAGTGGACTGGAACACACATGAGTGAACAGTGACGACTTTACTGAACTAGTCAGTGGGGGCAGTAGATGCAATTGAGTGAGGATGTGTACTGTGTGCACATCACATTCAAGATGCCTGAGTAGAAATAAGAAATCTGCATCAAATTTTGTGTTAAGCTTGAACATTCCTCCACTGAACTATTCAGATGATTCAGGAGGCCACAGCTGTGGGCAGCAGGTGATGGGCAGCTTCATCACGACAGCACTCCCGTTCATGCATCACCTCCCGCACAGAGTTTTTTTGAGAAGCACCAAGTCACCCAGGTGACTCAACCCCCTTACAGCCCACATTTGATGCCCTGCTACTACTGCCTTTTCTCAAAACTAAAATCACCTTTGAAAGGGAAGATATTTCAGACCATCAGTGAGATTCAGGAAAATACAATGGGGCAGCTGATGGCAATTGGGAGAACTATGTGAAGTCCTAAGGTGCCTACTTTGAAGGGGACTGAGGCATCATTATCCTATGTACAATATCTCTTGTATCTTGTATCTTCTTCAATAAATGTCTCTTTTTCATAGTACATGGCTGGACACCTTCTGGAAAGACCTCATATATTATTTTTATAATCAAGATCTTTGCTTCAGAAAATCAGAAAGACTAAAAATATCAGAATTGGAATAACTCAAAAAAATGAGAAACAAAGTTAAGAGATAACATCTAGTAAAAAAAATTGTAATATATAAAACAAAGATTTTGTATCTGGAACATATAAAGGACTTTTAACAAATCAATAAGAAAAAAATCCACTAGAAAAATGTGCAAGAATATAAATAGGTAGTTCACACGAAAGGAAGTACAAAATACCAATACACAAAATGACGCCTAAGATCAGTAGTAACCAGGAAAATGGAAATTAAAATGGTCATTGGCAACAATTTTCAAGCTTTGTGATATCAAAAGAATGTAAACTGGCACAGGGCAACTAGACATCTATTAAATCCATGTCTCAGCAATGCTATTTCTAGTTATCTACCATAACTCCATGTGGATATGGAGTTATGTACAAGGATAATTACTATAACATTGCTAATAAAGAAAATTTGGAATCAACCTGAATGCTCACCAGCAGGGGAATGGCTAAACGGAATGTAGAATACTCATATAACGGAATTGTGTAGAGAATTTAAAAGAAGTGACTGATCTGCCCTGGCTGGTGTAGCTCAGTGGATTGAGCGCGGGCCTGTGAACCAAACAATCGCGGTTCAATTCCCAGTCAGGGCACATGCCTGGGTTGCAGGCCAGTTCCCAGCAAGGGACACACAAGAGGCAACCGTACATTGATATTTCTCTCCCTCTCCCTCTCTCCTACCCTTCCTCTCTAAAGATAAATAAATAAAAAATCTTAAAAAAAATAAAAAAATAAAATAAAAAAGTGACTGATCTATATATTAATATAGAAATATCTCAAAATCATATTCATGAATGAAAACAGCAAAAGATATACAAACATAACTAATATTGTTAAAAATTCTTCCCCCAAATGCCTAACTTCAGTCGAATCATGAAAACTCATCAGATAAACCCAAATATTCCACAGCTCAGATACTCTATGAAATACCTGAGCTGGACTCTTCAAGAGTGTAAGGTCAAGGAAAGACTGAGAACCGCCACAGACTGGAGGGGACTAAGGAAACAAGACTGAACGCAATGTGGGGCCCCGGATGGATCCTAGAACAGAAGAGAAGGTGTTAGTCAAAAAACTAGTAAAGTTCTAATAAAGTCTATAGTTTAGTCAATAATACTGTACCCATGCACATTTCTTAGTTTTGATCATTGGACCAGGGTTATATAAGCTGTTAACATTAGGAGAAGCTGAAGCGTATACCGAAACTTTCTATACTATCTTTGCAACTCTTCTGCAAATCTAAAATTATTTCAAAATAAAATGTTAGCCCTGGCTGACATGGTCACCCCCTGGGACTCTGGGCTGTGGCCCAGCAGCAAGAGGTGTGGAAGGTGTAGTTTTAGTGTTTTACAACAGGGGTCCCCAACCCCCCGCGCCGAGCCAAGCTCGAAGCTTGCCTGAGCTCCGCCTCTTGCCTCCTTCCGGTCCCTTCCGCAGAAGAACTGGAAGCTCACCTGAGCTCCGCCTCCTGACATCCCCACCCCCACATCGAACGAACACCAACGCCCGCCACTTTCAGGAAACCGGTCCCTGGTGCCAAAAGGTCGGGGGCTGCTGTTTTAGAAGATAAATGTATTCGTGTATTTCTTTTATAACAAAAACTATATTTTTAAAAATGCAAAAAAAAAAAAAAAAAAGCAAAAGGATAGGACATTTGGCTTCATGACTTGGAAGAGTGAAAGAAGCCGTGGCAACTATGAAACAGCTGTCTAAATGAGGTTTGGGGAGCCTGAGGAAGCGGTGAGGAGCCGCAGGCAGCTTGCTTGGGGTCTCTAACCTAACACTGCCTGCAGGGCCTGGGCAAGTGCTTGGCAAGAGAAGCCACCCCACTGTGGCCTTGGATGGCCTCTCCCCAAACGTCCTGCCCAAGCACCGCAGGGCTGTCTCTCTCCTCTCATCAACACAGTTTCCTCATAATACCATAAACTCTGCGTCACCCAGAATGGGAGCTGCACTTACAGGTCACTCATCAGGTCCCTGCTTCTTGGCAGGAGCTCTCAGAGAAATGCAAACATTGCTCAACACCCTGGCCTGGGGCCTAGAAACAGCCTCCTGCTGCCCAGAAACCTTTCTGCCAGATCCCGTTTGGTCTGCGTTCCTTCCAGTCAGCTTGGATTCTCTTTTTATCCTTCTTTCTCTGATAGCGTAGGGACCGCACGAGGAGATAATCGGAAAACACTTGGTCTAGATAAGAAATATCTAATCCATCCTGAGAGAGACGACACACATAATATACTTAGGAGCACCAGCGTCTCTCCAAAAATACACATTGAGCTCCTACCATGTGCCTAACACTGATCAACAGAGATATGACTTTCTGCCCTCCTGAAGGTTTCTGCTTGGGAAGATGGGCTTTAAACAAATAAACAATTATTCTACCACCATTTAAGTGAGTGCTATGTAAGAAAAGTAAAAGATGCTATAAGGATTACGTTTTGAGCCCTGGCTGGTGTAGCTCAGTGGATTGAGTGTGGGCCTGTGAACCAAATGTCGCAGTTCGATTCCCAGTCAGGGCACATGCCTGGGTTGCAGGCCAGTTCCCAGCAGGGGACGCACAAGAGGCAACCACACATTGATATTTCTCTCCCTCTCCCTCTCTCCTACCCTTCCCCTCTAAAGATAAATAAATAAAATCTTAAAAAAAAAAAAAGGGGGTTACGTTTTGGAGTAGGGAGAGGGTCAGGAGACATTTCTCTGAAGAGTTACATTTCAGCTGAAACCTGAAGAATGAGTGGGACTTAAGTACAAAGGGAGTGAGGGGTTGGCTTGGAGGAGTGGGGAATTGCTGAAATAGGGACCAATAGGTACAAAGGCCCTAAAGTCGGGATGAGCCTTGTGTATCTATGGAGTGTTCAGAAGCCTAGAGAGAAGGGGAGAAACTGGCCAAAAACGGTCCTGGGAGGAGGCAAGTAGACCTCGCAGGGCATTGTTGGCCATATACATAATCTGGAGCCTTACCTTAAGTGCCACAGAGAGTAATTGAGGGCATAAAGCAGAGGAGGGCAGGGATCGGTTCTACATTTTAAATGAATGGAATGTAACCAACCAATCAATTGCCTCATGCATTCATGAAAATTAATCCATTGGAATCAAGCACAAATTTCTTAGGTGCCTGTTGGAAACCACCCTTGAGTTTTTACAAAGTAAGAGAGATGATATCTGCAACACTGACCACAATTGTTTTATTTATGGAACACATACCCGGTGATAGACACTGGAGATCCCAATTGATTCCCTGGCTACACTTTACCCCAGGGTAGCTGAACACCAATTTCAGAAATCAGATGGGTAAAACATGAAGGTATGCCAGATTAATAACCCCAAAGAGCTTCAGAGTTTCAAGAGAGATGGATTCCTGAGGAGACAGTAGAGTCAGAATCAGATACTTAGAGGTACCACTCCTTACTTGCTACAACAGGTATGATAACAATAACAAAAAAGTAGGGGGAGATAAAGGTTGGCAAGGATGTAGAGCAATTGGACCCTTCTTGCATTTCTGGTAGGAATGTAAAATGGTGTGGTCTCTGTATAAAACAGTTTGGTGGTTACTCAAAAAGCTAACCATAGCCCTGGCTGGTGTGGCTCAGGGGATTGATCACTGGCCTGTGAACCAAAAGACTGCTGGTTTGATTCCCAGTCAGGGTGCATGCCTGGGTTGCAGGCCAGGTCCCCAGTCGGGGGCATGTGAGCAGCAACTAGTGGATGTTTCTCTTGCACGCTGATGTTTCTTTTCCTTTCTCCCTCCCTTCCCCTCTTTCTACAAATATTAAAAAAAAAAAAAAAAGCTAAACAGAGGGTCACCATATGATACAGCAATTCCACTTCCACGTACTATGCCGAAAAGAATTGAAAACACGAAATCAGATACTTGTATGTCATCATAGCAGCATTATTCACAATAGCCAAAAGGTGGGAACAACCCAAATGTCCACCAACACATGAATGGGAAAACAAAACACACAAACACAAGGAAATATTATTCTGGGGTGGGGAGCTCTACCCGCAGAGCTCCTGCGGATGAGAATAAGTCTACCAAGACATGATCTGCTTGGGGAGGAAAGGCTGACCAGTCTCTCAGAGGAGAAAGGTCTTGAGCTTCTCTCTCAATGGGTTTTTATTGAGTTTAGCTTGCATAGGGATACATGTCAAAGAAAGGAGGTATGGTTTACAGATAACATTTCTGGGATCACAGGGGTCCTTTTTGAGTCAGGGTCTGATAGACAGGGAAATGCTAATTGGCTGTAAAACCTTGGAAAACAAACTTATTTTGTGTTTGGACCCTTAACATTTAAGTTGAGGACATTTTTAGCAAAGCAGGTGTCACAGGACTTTATGCATTCTTTCTTAGGCCTGATTGCCCCCCATCAGTAACCACCAGTTCCAGCACAGGGCTGCACCCACTTCGGCTTAGTTTCAGGCTTGAATCAGGTAGGGGAAGCAAGGCAGCCAAGAGATCAGGAGACTTACAGACAGAATGAGGACTCAGGCTACGATAAAGCCGAGGGGTGAGGGTCTTTTGTCCCTCCTGCACAATCCCCTAAGTCCTTCCCTGATGGCCCCCTTCGTGACTGTGCCTGTCTTAGGTTGTTCCTCCCTTACTTGTCATTGACTATCCAGCCATCCTACAGGAGCGAAGCAATGTGTAGTAAAGGGGGCAGAGGCTGTACCCCTGCTGGGAAGATAATTTTTGTCTCTTTAGTGGCTTATAGTCCCAAGGTCCCCTATCCATGGGGCATTTTCGCCTGTCGGTAGGGTTATAGCTCCTGAAACCAGGCAGGATAGTTCCCAACATTATTCAGTCATAAAAAAAAGAAGTTCTGGTACCTGCTAGGTACCTACTACACAGAGGAACTTCAAAAACATTATGCTAAATAAAACAAGCCAGACACAAAAGGACAAATATATGACTCCACTTATGTGAAATATCCAGAACAGGCAAATTCTCAGAGGCAGAAAGTAGATTAGAGGTTGCCGGAAGCTGAGGGGAAGGAAGAATGAGGAGTTACTGCTTAATGGGCACAGAGCTTCTGCCTGGGATGACGAAATAGTTTTGAAAATGGACAGTGGGGACGGTCGCACAACACTGTGAACGCACTGCCACTCAACTATACACTTGAAAAATGGTTAAAATGGCAAATTTTATGTTACATATATTTTATCACAGAATCCAAGAAACTTTCAAAAAGGAAATTAAATACATAAACAGGACCATTTTCTCCAAGTTCATTGGGCTCCTTCCAAATTGACACTTTCGGTTCCGGGTCCCCATGCCCCTGCATGTACTGTTTCCTCTGCCTAAAAAGCCTTTTTCACCTTTGGAACTCCATTCTTCCTGTGAGCCTAGCACAAATATTACTCACAGAGGCCTTCTCCAAGCCCTCTAGCCTGGTAGTTACTTTCATGCTGCCCCGTACCTTCCCTTCCCTGCCCTCTACTTACACAGCTGCAGTTAAGTAAGTATTTGTGTGATCATGTCTTTAATATTTGCCTTCTCATTAGGTTGTAAGCACTAGGAGGGGAGGGACAGTGTCAGTCTTGTCCACTGAGAGGGCTACAGCACCTAGCCCAGGGTCTGGTACACTGGAGGTTCAATACATATTTTAAAATAAATTAATAACTACATGAATGTGTGGTGGGGTTAAGTGGGTTTTATTATTTTTTAAAATTTTTTAAAAAGATTTTATTGCCCTGGCTGATGTGGTTCAGTGACTTTTGTGTCAGCCTGTGAACCAAGGGGTTGCCGGTTCAGTTCCCAGTCAGGGCACACGCCTGGGTTTCAGGCCAGGTCCCCAGTGCGAGGCACGTGAGAGGCAACCACACATTGATGTTTCTCTTTCTTTCTCCTTCCCTTCCCCTCTCTCTAAAAATAAACAAATAAAATATTTTTTACAACCTCCCCAAAACTTTTTATTTATTTATTTTTAGGGAGAGGGGAAGGGAGGGAGAAAGAGAAGGAGAGAAACATCGATGTGTGGTTGCCTCTCACATGGCCCCCACTGGGGACCTGGCCCATAATCAAGGCACATGCCCTCACTGGGAATTGAATTGGCAACCTTTCAGTTCACAGACCAGCAGTCAATCTACTGAGCCACACTAGCCAGGGCATGAGTGGATTTTATTTTAACACCTTTTACAACGCTGTAAGTTTGATTAATTTTTTTTAAAGGAGGCACGCCAGGGCTCTCATTTTTGTATCCCTGTACTCTACCTTGTGAAGTCAACAGCAGTCTCCTGGGGCAGGAACCTGAGTAAGACACTAGCACAATTTGTTTCCAGGTATATCTGATATGTTACCAACTGTTCCAACCTTGGTCTCTAAATGTCCATCTAAACAAGTGATGTTATTGGACTTAAAATGGAACACTTCTTCACTGTGACACCAGAACTACAGAGCCCACTTTTCACGCATTTGGGTTAAACAGCATGTGTAGCAAACATTAAGGCATAATAATGTCAGGATGAGAAAGAGCATTTACTTGTCTGTTCAGAAAGCCAGTTGTTCGGTAAGTGCAGTGAAGTGTATAGCCTACAGTCTATTCTCTTCTCTTTTTTACTTTTTTACATTTTACATATAAAATGTATAAACCAAAGAGTGCAAAGCAAATCGGCGACTGTAGGCATCAGGAAACTTATGACCATAAGTAACGGGAAAAGCCGTTAAAACAGGCTTAAACAAAAAGAAAACCCAGAGGTATGGTAGACTCCAGGGTACCTGATTCGGTCTTGGGCACTGCTATGAGGAACACGTTGCGTCCTTGTGCACTGCTGCATGCAGTGCGGCCTTCATCCTAAAACCGCTTCCCCTCATGCCTGTAGAAGGGCTACAAGTTTCCCTGCTCATGTCAACGAAAGACCGAGGCACCTCTCCTCTGCCACCAACTCCAAGTCCTTCCCTTCAACATACTTGGAACGGGTTAGGACACACGTCAAACCTCTGGACCAATAATCATTGCCAAGCAAGGAACATACAGTGATTAATCGTATTTCATCACTGCGGGGTGGAAGGGAGATCTGAGCAAAAGTGGGATCTTCCACAGGGAGAAGGGGATCCTCCATAGGCGGTCACGAGTTTTCACAACTACCAATCCAGAATCTGCCCAGAATTGGAGTTACAAGTACATGTTAAAGAAATATAAAAACAACACTTTGAATTTCACACGCCCAGTAATGCACTCATTCTTAACTCATGTTAGGGATAAGAACACACTCTCATCAGCAACAGTAGCTCCCAACAGCCATGAATCTCAGAAACATCAGGAAGCCTGGATCCTTGGTGGTGTTCTCTGCGCAGCGCACCTCCCTAGAGAGAGAATAAATCTTCTCAGTGGTATCAGAAACTTAGTCCCGCATCTTAGCCATCTTCTCCAGTGCTGGCTCATGCTGACCCCTGCTCGGGTCCCACCCTAGTCCTTCCCAATGATACTGAACATCCACTTTGTCTTTTTAAGATTGGGCCTTTGTAAGCAAGAGAGTGGCCCTGGTTCTCAGACCACGGGGGTACGGCCTCACCCAAGGATATACAATAGGGGTTTGATAGGGATTTGTAACAGTAATGTATTATTTTCTTCATTCAGTGGTTCTCAAAATGCGCCAGGAATAAGGGTTGCCTGGGGAGCTATATAAAATGCAAATTTCAGAGCCTATCCCCGTCTCTGGCAGGTGGCTTGAAAGTTTGAAATTTAAACGAATTTCCAGCCCTGGCTGGTGTAGCTCAGTGGATTGAGCACAGGCTGTGAACCAAAGGGTCGCCGGTTCGATTCCCAGTGATGGCACATGCCTGGGTTGCTACATGAGAGGCAACTACACATTGATGTTTCTCTCCCTCTCTTTCCACCTCCCTTCCCCTCTCTCTAAAAATAAATAAAATCTTTAAAAAAAAAAAATTTCCAGCTAATTCTGATGCAGGTGGTCCATGTGTTCTCTGACAATGCTAACTGCCTACCTCTTGCCTGCTGTGACAGTAATCAATGTTGTCATGGCAGCAGCTGATCTGAACCACCTCCTGCTGCTTGCTGCCCAGGCAACAACTGACTTTTTAGGTCTCTTCCTTGTTTGCTAGCCCAAGGTTCCACCGAGAACAATGGCCTTCTGATACTGCACAAACTACAATTGATCCAAACAAAGAAACTGATTCATGGCTGCAGAATCAGGGATCAGAAACTCCCACGTCACCTCACAGTTCAGAACACCAGTCTCTTAATCCCCTTTCTTGGCTCCACTTCAGATGTCAGATACTAGCCCTCAGTGACGGCATTTCCTTGTCAGGAACAGGGTTGCAGTCCCCGAGACCCAGCCAGTTTTCCAAGCCCGCTGCTGCAAGCTGGGGTCTTCCCTGACCTGGCACCCATAGAACTCTTGTAATAAGTGTCTCATTGAGTTAAAAGTAGATCAATCTTCTCTCATGGGAGTGATAGATATGTTCAGTGTATTCGCTTTTGCTTGCAGCAAACCCCAAAGAGTTCTTTTCAATGAATTTTTAGGTCAGGTAGATATTGTCTGAAAGAAATTCCACAATAATAGGAGAGAGACCAGGTTAAGTACTAGGATCTGAATCTAATTAATTCCTTAGCAGGTGTGGTAAACAGAACACTGGCCTAATCCCTGGAACCTGAGACTATGTTACAGTGACCTGGCAAAGGTAGTGGATGGAATTACGTTTGTGAGTCAGTTGACCTTACATAGGGAGAGTATCCTAGATTTTCCAGGTGGATCCAATGCAATCACACGGGTCTTTAAATGTAAAAGAGGGACGGACAAGAATCAGTGACAGGTGACGAGATGTGAGAACGTCTTGGCGGTCATTGCTAGCTATTCACATGGAAGGGGGCCACGAGCTGAACACCTGCAGACTCTAGAAGCTGGAAAAGGCCAGGAAACTGACTCTCCCCTGGAGCTTCCAGGAGGAACACGGGAACACAGCCCCGTGACCCCTGGATCTGAACCCACTGAAGCCCGTCTCAGACTTCTGCCATCCAGGTTCCCGGGAGCTTTGTCTTTGAACCAGGTAAACTGGTTCTGAAAACCTACAGAATCTTAAAAAAAATTTCTTTAAAGGACAGATTATATTTTGAAGAGCCAAATTCATGTACGTTTATTTTTTTGGTGGCTTCAGTGTTGCTGTGCTTTGTTTGTTTTCCCTTTTTTTTTTTCTTAAATGAAGGATAACATATGGACATACAAGCAGAAAATGCACACATCATTTTCACAAAGTAAACACACCATGTGATCACCGGCCAGATCAAGATATAAAATACAACCAGAAGCTTCAAAACTCACCTCATGCCCCCTCCCAGGCTCTGTTTTGCCTCCTATGGATAATGACCATGCTGACTTGTAAATCCATAGATGTGTATTTTCACCTGTTTTTGAACTTTATGTAAATGGAGTTATACAGTATGCATGGTGTTGAGACTGGCTTCTTTCACCTGACATTATACTTGTAAGATGCCTCCCTATGTGGCAATCATTTGTCTATTTTCATTGCTCTATAGTATTCCGTTGTGTGCATATAATACAATTCATCCATTTTTTAAGGGAAATTATGGATTAAGAGTGCTTTCACCCCCTTCCAGGACTTCTGGCTCCTTATCTGCTAATAAGTATCTGTAAATCTCAAAGCAAAGACAGAACCTCCAGACTTTGCCAAATGTATTTGACCATGAAGCTTTTTTTCCTAATAAGTATCCCATAAGACTGACATTTTGTAGGACATGGTTCGGGAAACCCTGGTCTGGAGCAATGGCTTTCAAATTGTGTTCCTCGACAGTGCATAAGGAGTGAGAGTAAGGTCAGCTGGATCTCACTTCTGCATCAATGTACCTCCACTTTTATCTGTTTCAAGGAGGGATTTCACATGGGGGTGTGTGTGTGCGTACACACGTATGTCTGCATAGGCATGAGTGTGCATTAACTGTCTATATGTCTATGTTTGAAAAAAGGTTTGGTTGCTTTTAAAAAATGTTTGAAAACTACCAATGCAGGCTCCGGAGGACCTCTCAGAAGGTCTTCACACAGACTCAGGTTCCATGCTACAAGGGCTTGCTGCTGACCTTATCCAGAGTTCATCGCTTTTGCCACTGTTGTTTTGCCAGGCTCTGCCAAGGGCCAGCTGCCTGCTCTGATTCTCCCAGCAGTGTGGTGGGAAGGGCTCAGAAGAGATCGTTGACAGCCGCTCAATACAGATCAGATAGCTTAGTTCATAGGCAGCTTCTGTCTGTGGAATCAGAGGCTGAAAATAGATCATTACATGCCACGAGAGCCTTGAATTCCTTCTAACCAGACAGCACGGTGTAGGGATTAAGAGCATGGACTCTGGAGCCAGACTCCCTGGCTTCAGCTTCAGGTTCTGCTGCTAACGAGATGTGACCTTGGGTAAGTCTCTCAAATACAATCATGCCTTAGCTTCCTTATCTTTAAAAAGAAGATGAAGGTAATAGCAGCTACCTCATAGGCTTGATGAAGATGAAATGAGATCATATTTTTACAGCATGTGAGATGGGGCTAGGCATCTAGTAAGCACTATATAAATGTTCATTAAAGAAAACCAAAGTGGCAATGGCACTTTTCTTTCTACATGAACTGAAGGGTGGCAAAGGCCAACTACAGGCATTTTAATTCTTTTACTGTTCGACATGTTATCACCATTCTCAAAGTTAGGCTCTCTCTGTGGCCTCCCACACCCCTGAGGACTTGGGGCACATGGACCTCCAAAATTGTGAGTGTTCTTGGGATTCTTTGGATCAGTAACATTTCCAAAGCAATTTTAGGCATTCACATAGGGTGGTCATCTGTTAACCACACCATTCAGGATGTTAAAATAAACTACCATCTACTATCATTAATATTTCATGATATTAATATTTCATTAATATCATAATATTTCATGCAATTTTAACACCAGAAAAGTAAGAAGGGCATATTCTCAGAATAAAGGACAGGGCTTTAAGTGAAATTGAGCTTAGTAAAAAAATCACTGCCTTTTCTGGTTTTTCCATCCCATGTATGACCCAGCATTTGGTTAACATTGCTCTATATGGCCCTCTGAGTGCTCCTGGACATACTAGGTGCATTAACTAAATACCTCTCTGGATGCCCAAGCCTCACAGCCGCTACTAAACACCCCACACTCCGCAAAACTGAAGGCATCTGTTAATGACTTCAGAGAGCGCTGCTATGTTCCGAGGTGGAGACACCACAGGGGAGTTGCGAGGGATTGTTTTAGTTGATCCCTATTGCATCTGATGGGGCCACTTAGAACCTTGGCTCCAATTTTAAGGACACAAGAAGGACTCTGAGCCACCTGGGTGTTTTAGAAAAGCTTTCCAGACCTCCTCCTGTCTTTCTTTACTCCCACACGACTGCCACACTCACAACACTCTGGCACCAGAGTCATATGTGGGGGTTTCCCCACATCAAGCAATACCAGTGAGGCATCTTACCCTTTAACTCAATTCCGACACTGTCTACCTAGAGACAGTGTCAGAACCCACAGATTAGAGGTTCAGTCCCACAAGAATGCCCCTCACTTCAGATGCCAATCACAAGGAATAGGTCCCCAGGTTACCCAAAACTTCTGTCCAATTTGTAGCCAAATTGGAGGTTCCCATTTTCAACTCCTTGGATTCAATTATGTGCTAGGACAGCTCACAGAACTCATGGAAACATGTTTGCCAGTTTGTTTAAAGGACACAGATGAACAGCCAGATGAAGAGTAACCACTGTGTCATACAGGGCAAGGTCTGGGAGCATCCTGAGCACAGCAGCTTCTGTCCCCATGGAGTTGAGGGCACCTTCCTCCAGGTATGTGGATGCGTCCAGCAATCTGGAAGCTCCCTAAACTCCATACTTTTGGGATTTGGAGGGAGGCTTTGTCACATAGATATGATCATTAACTCTATTTCTAACCCTTCTTCCTTCTTAAGAAAACGAGGAGCAGGATTGAAGTTTCCAAACTTCTAATCATGGCTTGGTCTTTTCTGCAACCAGCCCTCATCCAGGAGCCCACCCAGAGTCACTTCATGAGAACAAAAGATACCCTTATTGTCTAGGAATTACAAGGGTTTAAGGAGTTCCATGCCAGGAACCAAGGAGGGAAGCCAACATATGCATATATGGTTTCTATTACCTCAGATTTAGTATGCAGAGTTTTTCTTTCTAGACCCAGTGAGAAAGGCCAGGAGGGAGAGTCAGGACACAGAGGCTATCGTGCTGACCCTGCTGCTAAGCCACTGTGTGATTTTTGGTTTGGTCCTTACCCATTCAGTGGCTTGTTTTTCTCTTCTGCAAAATAGAGGCAGTTCCTGCTCTGCACTTCTCAATGTTGCTTTGGGAATCAAATAAGTAATGGCTGTGGATATGGTATTAAAGTACTGTAAATAAATGATTTTTTGTGACGCTCAGCTACTACCTCCTCCTAGTCCCAAATTTCCCCAACAAGCTTATACCAAGGATCCTTCCCTCTGTTAGTATAGTTAGCTAGTTATTAATAAAGGAAGGGAGCAAAGGGAACCAGATATTAAGCCTGATTTACTAGGAAGTTGAATAGGACATTAAGCCTACTTCACTAAGAAGTTACAGCATCAACAGACTCCCCAGGAAACCACTGCATCCTCTGCTCTCAGGACTTAATCCCAAGGCAATCCCTGAGCAATCCTCGAGTGAGCACGAAGAATTTTCCTGCTGGCGATTGAGAGAAATGCAGGGAGCAATTTTTTCTGCTGGATAAATGCACAGGACAAGCCATGATGATGCAGGGCAGGTAAGCACATGCACTGTAGAAGGTCCTTCTAACACGAGTTAGTACAGTAGGAGCCAAGATGGAGACCACAAAGGGGAAGGACCTAGCCTGGGAATGGATCAGATTGGATAAGGGACATAGAACCACAAAAGATGTAGGAAATAGATTGTTTAAGGGGAGGGCCTAGCACAAGCCCATGAAGGATTGGAAAATTGATTAGTTAGTTTCAAAGAGCACCTGGTCCTTCCCAAGCCTGAGATAATATAATTGGCCTAACAAAGGCAAGTTCTGTCTCTTGCTCACTCTCCTGCTCATTCAGTGACAAATGTTCATTTGTGCACTCCTGTGCCTGTGCGTTCTCCTTCCACAGACGCCATGAGGGCCCAGCAGCTATGTGGACTCCAAGCACAGGCTCCAAGCCTGGGCCAAAGCATGAGCCTGGGTCACAGCAATGCAGTGCCAGCCGAAGCGCAGCTGGGAACAGAGGCTGCAGTGGACTAAGCTTTGGCATGGACTAAACCAATGGAACAGAATTTCTGGACCCTGGCCTTTCTTCTGGGCTTGATGAAGAAGGCTGGACTTCTTGCACAGCGGTACAGAGCTGTACCAGGGACAGTGCTTTGTGTTTGCTCCAGCTTCAATAAATCTTACCACCATACCTCATGTTCCCAGGCATGGTCCCCGAAATGCTTTTCTTGTGACACCACAAGGACCCAGTTTCCACCGGCAATATCTCTACCCTCTCCTTTAGCTGTACTGGGAGTCCGCAGCATAACATTCCAGGATAGATGCCTAGGCCTTGGGTTAGAGCGGTGGGGGTAGGGAAAAGACAGTATTTTCTATTTCTCCGGTGCTCCAGGTCTCCCCAGGATGGAGGGCGCTGCTAAGGATTAAATATTCAGGAATCCACAAATACTCTCGAAATCCTAGTTTAGTGAGCCTATTTGATAATGCTTCCTGCTAAACTAACAAAAGATGACGATGAAGACTAATGGGAGACATTCCACTCCCCAGCCTCCAGGGAATCCTGGCAGCTCAACTTTCCGGTGCCTTATATCTGGAAGAAACTTTAGAACGGTGGTTCTCAATTCTGGCAAAACATTAGAATCACCAAGGGAGCTTTTAAAAAATACCAGTGCTCAGCTGTACCTCATGCCTAATCTTGAGAGATAGACCTAGATATCAGTATTTTTTTTAATTTCCAATTATGGTTGACATACAATATTATGTTAATGTCAGGGGTATAGCATCGTGATTAGACAGTCATATAATTTACAAAGCGATCACACCCATGTCTAGTGGTACTCATCCAATGCCATACATAGTTTACAAGGCTATTGACTGTATGACCTGTGCTGCACTGGGCATCCCCATGGCTTTTTATGACTGGCACTTTGTCCATCTTCATACCTTCCTCTTTTTCACCCATCTCCCCAGTTCACCTCCCATCTGGCAACCATCAAAATGTTCTCCGTTAGATGTCAGTAGTTTTAAAGCTCTTTAAATGATTGCAACATGCTGCCTGGTTTGAGAACCACTGTTAAATGCAACCCCAGACCAACACCTCACTGTACAGAAGGAAAACCTGAGGCCCCGGGAGTTGAAGAATTTTGTCCAAAGTCACACAACTGATCAGAGTTTGAGATACCAACTCAACCAATTGATGATAATAACAGCTAATTCTTTAATTATATTTTATTGATTATGCTATTACAGTTGTCCCATTTCTCCCCCATCATTCCCCTCCACCCTGCACACCCCCTCCCACCCACATTCCCCCCTTTAGTTCATGTCCATGTGTCATAAGTTCTTTAGCTTCTACATTTCCCACACTATTCTTGCCTTCCCCCTGTCTATTTTCTACCCACTGTCTATGCTACTTATTCTCTGTACCTTCTCCCCTTCTCTCCTCCTCCCACTCCCCTGTTGCTAACCCTCCATGTGACCTCCATTTCTGTGGTTCTGTTCCTGTTCTAGCTGTTGGCTTAGTTTGCTTTTGTTTTAGGTGTGGTTGTTAATATCTGTGAGTTTGCTGTCTTTTCACTGTCATGTTTTTTATCTTCTTTTTCTTAGATAAGTCCCTTGAACATTTCATATAATAAGGGCTTGGTGATGATGAACTCCTTGAACTTGACCTTATCTGAGAAGCACTTTATCTGCCCTTCCATTCTAAATGACAGCTTCTCTGGATAGAGCAATCTTGGATATAGGTCCTTGACTTTCATGACTTGGAATACTTCTTTCCAGCCCCTTCTTGCCTGTAAGGTCTCTTTTGAGAAATCAGCTGACAGTCTGATGGGAACTCCTTTGTAGGTGACTGTGCCCTTATCCCTTGCTGCTTCTAGAATTCTCTCCTTCATTTGAATCTTGGCTAATGTAGTTATGATGTGCCTTGGTGTGCTCCTCCTTGGGTCCAACTTCTTTGGGACTCTCTGAGCTTCCTGGACTTCCTGGTAGTCTATTTCCTTTGCCAGATTAGGAAAGTTCTCCTTTATTATTTGTTCCAATAAGTTTTCCACTTGTTGCTCTTCTTCTTCCCCTTCTGGGACACCTATAATTCAGATGTTGGGACGTTTAAAGATGTCCCGGAGGTTCCTAAGCCTCTCCTCATTTTTTTGAATTCTTCTTTCTTCCCTGTTTTCTGTTTGGTTGTTTGTTTCTTCCTTCTGGTCCACTGCATTGATTGGAGTCCCAGTTTTCCTCCCATCACTATTGGTTCCCTGTGCGTTTTCCCTCATTTCACTTATTGTAGCTTTCATTTTTTCATCTAATTTGCGACCAAAATTAACCAATTCTGTGAGCATCCTGATCACCAGGGCTTTGCACTGTGCATCTGATAGGTTGGCTATCTCTTCGTGGCTTAGATGAATTGGCTGTGGGGCTTTGATGTGTTCTCCTGTTTGAGCCATTTTGTTTGTTTGTTTGTTTGTTTTTGGTCTGGTTGCAGCTGTTGCATAGTGAGGGGCGGAGCCTTAGGTGTTCCCCAGGGCGGGGCAGCCCAGTTCCTGAGTTGTGAGGCTGTATGTGGGGGCAGGGTCTTGGTGTTTTTAGGTTTTGTTTCCCAGCACTGGGACCCTGGGTTGTGAGTTGTGTCTCGTTTCCTGTTTTCGTCTGGATTATCTGCGCCTGAATGTGGGACCGCCTGGTCAGCCAGCTGCCTTGAGCCTGGGGTTCGCTAACTGCCACCTGTGCTCCTGGGAACTGCTAACCACCGCCTGCAGGTCTGGGTCTGCCAGCAGCTGCCTGCATGCCCTGGTCTGCCAACCTCCGCTTCCTCCTGCCATGACTCCGTCCCTCTTACCTGTCTGGATGAATGGCTGTCAGACCGGACCTCTGTACAGTTCAATTTTCTCTCAGTTCGGATTGTTTTCTTGTTTCTAAATCCTTGTTGTCCTTAATTTTGTTTGTGCGAGGAGGAACAGTGTGTCCACCTACGCCTCTATCTTGACCGGATAACAGCTAATTTTTAATTAAGCATTTACTCTGAGCTAAAAGTAGGCACCAAGCACTTTTAAAACTTAATCTCAATTAATTATCACAATAATCATATGAGAAAACTGAGGCCCACGGAATTTAACTAGTTTGCTCAAGGTCAAAGCAACTAAACAGTGGCTGAGACCCCAGTTCAACTGTTTAACCAACTTTGAGCAGCATGCAGAGGACAAGATAGGGATAGGGTCCCTGCCTTTAAGGAATCTGTAGTCTACTCGGAGGGACAGGAAACAGGGAAGAATTAAAACACAGTCTAATAAGTGTTATAGTAAAACTAAACAATGGAAGACCAAAGAAGGCACCAAACTCCAGGAAAAGTCAAAAAATATGTTCCCAGAGGAGAAGGTACTTGAAGAAATCTTAAGAGATGAATGTGCCCTGGCTGGTGTGGCTCAGTGGACTGAGTGCTGGCCTGTGAACTGAAGGGTCACCAGGTCAATTCCTGGTCAGGGCACATGCCTGGGTTGTGGGCCAGGTCCCCAGTTTGGGGCATGTGAGAGGCAACCGATTGATGTAGCTCCTGCACATCGATGTTTCTCTTCCTCTCTTTAAAAGCAAAAGAGAGACAGATGAATGAAAGGTTGTTTAGTGAAAAGCAAGGAGGGTGAGGATATGGGACTAGCAAGCTCTAAGACATGGTGATGTCAAAGAACACGGTGAATGCTCAGAGCTGTGTAGTAATTCAGAATGACTGGATAATTACATTTGGGTGGAGTTATTAGCAAGAGGTGAGACTGAAGAAGTACAGAGACTAGATCATTAAGGAGTTTGAAAAAGGAATCATCAGAGGAATAACAACTGGAGGGTGAAAGGGTATAAATTTTTATGTTTGCAAGCTTATTGGAAGATAGGACACCAAAAGCACAAACAACGGAAAAGACAGAATGGACTGCATAAAAATTAAAAACTTTTGTGCATGAATGTACACTATCAGAGTAAAAGGGCAACCTATGGAATGGCAGAAAACATTTGCAAATCATATCTGCTAAAGGGCTGCTATCTGGACTATAGAAAGAACGCCCACAAGTTGACAACAAAAAGACAAACAATCTGATTCAAAAATGGGCAAAGGACTTGACATCTCTCCATTGGTCCCAGAGCCTTAACTGGCTAATATATGGAGAAAGGCAGCCATAAAGGTGAGAGAAACCAGACAGCGTTTACACGTGGGAGGGAAAGAGCCAGAGGAAGGACTGAAGGTGCAGGAAAAGGAGAGGATGATGGTGCAGAGTGCCCAGGGTTTAGGGGAGGCGGAGTTCAGTGCCCCGGTGAGGGATTGTCTCAGACTGGAGGAGGAGCATCTCCCTGTGGAAGGAGAAGAAGAAAGGAGGCCAGTCATGGGCTGCAGCTTAGAAAAGAGATCTAGCGAGCCATGATGTCAGAGGGCAGGGAAATGGGGAGTGGAAGAAGTTGGCAGGCTGAAAGCAAGGAAATTCCAGCCAGAGACTGATACGTTGGCATCTCTGAGCTGAATCAGTCATGCCAAGGTCCAGGGTGTGTCTGGCTGAGGTGGCAGTTACGTCATTAGGGTTAAAAGGTCAAGAATTATGAGATGGATGATCCTTGGAAACAGATCAGAGGTAGACCAAAAAAAAAAAAAAAAAAAGACTACAGATTCCTTCCTGGTCAATTCAAATAGATCAAGAGAAAGCAGTACCTTGGCCTGACACAGCCACATTTGGGGATTTGAAAAAACATTTCTAAGTCTTAACTCATGGCTAATCCAAATACCAGTTGTCAAAATATAAATCCATAGCTTCTTCAAGGGTAGACCAAACATTTAGACCAAGTTAACAGACTGAAACTGTGAAGCAAAACCTGCACCATAAATCCCGGCTCTGTCAGCTACCAAATGTATTAAATATACTTTTCTGAGTTAGACTGAGGCCTGGTCTTCATTCATTCATTCATTCATTCAGTAAACATGCCTTCTTTCTACCGTGCACTTTGCTAGGCCCTGGGGATTCAAAAAGGAATTATCTATGGTTTTATTGAGCTCACTGACAAGTACAAGAGCCAACCCTGACACAATAGGAAAATTCTAGAGCAGAGGTAGGTAGAAAGAGCAGTGGGATTGTGTGCACAGGAAAAAGAAACCTAGATTTGAGGGAAGCAGCACAGAGGAGCTAACATGTGAGATGAATCTTAGAGTAGACAGATCACACCGGGTAGGGAAGTGTGGGAAGGGCATTCTAGAAAGAGACACCGCACAAGAAAGGGTACTGAGGGCCCAGAGACAGTTGGGAAACTCAGCAATCTAACTGAGCAGAGCAGTCGTTTTTAAGACTTTATTTATTTATTTTTAGAGAGAGAGGAAGGGAGGGAAGGAGAGAGACATTGATTGGTTGCCTTTCAGATGTCCCCAGCTGGGGACCTGGCCTGCAACCTAGGCAAGTGCCCTGACTGGGAATCGAACCGGCGACCTTTGGGTTTGCAGGACAACACCCAACCCACTGAGCCACACCAGTCAGGGCGGCAGAGCAGTTTTTAAATGGCAGCCTGCACAAGAATCAGCCTCGGTATAATTAAAATGCAGATTCCCTGGTCCCAGGAGCAGCTGATTCAGTAGGCTCAAGAATCTGCATTTTAAAACAAGTGTCTTTCAATGATTCTGAAGAAGGTGATCCATAAACCATACTTTGAAGCCCTGAGCTGAAGCATAGGGTGCATGGTGGGAAAAAAGGAGAAGGGTTTGGGATGAGGCAGAAATTTTGGTCAGGACCACTTCGCACTGAGGAGTCTGGAGCTCAATGTACAGGCAGTGAAGGACTCTCTGAGGGGCCCTGATGACATCTGTTTTAGGAAGCCTGGCCAGAGGTAGTACTGACAAGAAGAGTCTAGGGAGCAGAAGGGTCACTACATCCAGGCAAGACGTGAGGGGTCTCTTCAAGGGAAAGTGCGTTATTGGGAGATCACGGGCCCTGATACTACTCCACACTCATTAGCGGGAGGCTGCCAGGATATCCTCAGGGTCCCCTGAGCAGAGGAACAGTAACCGCCACAGTGGCGCACCAAGTGGCGTGGCCCATGCAGAATCCGGGCTGGGGACACTCCCTGTGGCTCTGATGAGTCATCTCTCATAGGAACACACTTCTCTGAGTCAATGGGATCTTGCTTCACAAGCTGTTGCTTCACTTCCTCCTTGGATTCCAGGCCAAGGAAGGAAAGGGAATAAATATTAACCAAAGGTGAGCTAGGACTGGGTGCCCAGGGCTCCTCCCTTGCCCCTCCTTACTCCCTGCCCTAGAAGCTAGCGTAAACTGTTGCATTTCCAGTTTCCTGATCCTCTTGGCCACTCCTCCAAAAACAGGGCAGAGGTGAGCACCTCTCAGAACAGATGTAAGGCCACCCAGGCCTGACTCACCGCTGCACCCCCCACCCCAGGGAGGGGCTTTTGCCACACCAGATGGCTTCTCAGGGTAACTTCCTGGTTGATTGGCAGGAAGGGGTGACCTATTCCCTTTCTTGTAGAATAATAGAGCTTCTCTGTAGAATGAGAGTTGAACTCAAAGAATTTCACCCTGTCCTATCATTCCATGGGCTCAGCTGATTGGGCCAGATACCCTCTGTTGTGTGACTCCTTCCTCCAATGCCTTCAGGGCAGCCAGGAGCTATTTCAGGTACTCTCAAGACACACCCATCCATTTATTTATTATTTTCTGAGCACTCTATTATGTGCAAATAGTAACAGCCATCATTTTCAAGTGCTTACTATGTTATAGCACTACGCTAAGCATTTTACATATACATTATTTTATTTGCTCAATCCAACATCCTGATGAAGTAGGTACTATTATTATCTTTATTTTACAAATGAAAACACTGAAGCACACAGAGATGAAGTAAGTTGCCCAAAAACATTCAGCTGGTAAAGCAGCAGAGCCTGTATTGGCCCCATGGCTGGTCAGTCTCAGGTCAGTCTTAGCTCAGTCACATCCAGAGACCATGGCATTTCCACAACATCCCGCTTCGCAGGCTGGTCGAGGAAGCATCGGTTAGGTGCATATCGCAACCTGCACTAGTTGTTGGGGGTTGAGGGGAAAGGCGTAAAAAGGACAGACCCAGTGATGAAATTACCTGTTAAATGGGAATAATAGTACCTGATTGGTGGTTGTGATAATTAAATTACATGATTGATAACTTCATAAGTGCCTTTAAAAGATGACTACTACTATAGAACAGTAACTATTGTTATTAATAAATGTTACATAATAGTTGCCATTTTTATTTTGCATTTTTTCATTTTAAGAAAACTGTTTTTAATTTTCCTATATATATATATATATTTTAAAGTGAACATGCTAGCTAACAGCTTTAAAACAGTGTCTTCTGATTTCTGTAAGTTAGTTCTTATTTTTTAAATATTCTAATATCCCAATTTTTATGGCATTTCAATTAAATATACATTCTTATCATTGTCATCAACCTGAATAAAAACTGTTATCCATATTTTGCTGTGTATAATGCATACTTTTTGCCCAAATTTTTGAGGGAAAAGTAATAAGGATGCACATTATACATGGGTAGTGTTGCATTCACCGACGTGAGAAACAGATGTTCGGAAACTTTCAGGATTCAAAGGTGTTACTTTATTGGCCAAAAGTTTTAACCTGCGCAGGGGTGAACTCTCAGAGTGTCCGGAGACACGATGCTCAGAAGAGCTGCAGACGAGAATCGTGCCTCACGCTTACAGCTAGGCCTTTTTATAAACACAAGCAAGCAAGCATTTCACAGAAACAGAAGTGGCTGTTAGCTATTGGCTATCTTTTGGCGTGCGCGGGATCTATACATTGCAGGGTTTGGGGAATGGGAAATTTAAACCTAAACATCTCCTTAAATGGTAATCTGCCTCCAGTTCTTTGTTCTCTGTTCCTGGACAGCCAAATCTCACAGGGACAGTCCTTTAGCTATTTTCCTGGTTCCAACAGGTAGTACTAATTCTGTATCAATAGAAATATTTTTTTTAAAGATTACTTATTTTGAGAGAGAGGGTAAAGGAGAGAAAAAGAGAGAGAGATACATCGATCACTTGCCAACCAGGGACCTGGCTTGCAACCCAGGCACGTGCCGTGACAGGGAATCAAACCAGTGACCTTTTGGTTTGCAGGCCAGTACCTGATCCACTGAGCCACACCAGCCAGGGCTTTGTAAACGTTTTTAATTATTTTATTTATGCTTATGCATCAAAAGTGTTAACTCTAGAAAGCAACAATGACATCTGTATGCAAAATAATACCCTGGAATACAATCATCGGTTTTGTTTCTAAATATAAATAAATAAACAAATAAATAAATAATTTTTGAATTAAAAATTAAAATGGAAGACTTTTTCCCTGAAAGTTTGGGCCAAAAATGCGGTTGTGCATTATACATGGCAAAATACGGTCGCTACCAGTGACTATTTATTAGAGAACATGCATTTTAAACTATTGTTTGACGCCCGAGGCGGAAACACTCAACTCCGATTCTGCCTAAATTGTGGTGACGTATACATAACAGAAGTCGCCGTTCTAACCACTTGAAGTGTCAGTTCGGTGACATTAAGCACATTCACATGCTGTGCAGCCTCCACCCCCCGCCGTCTCCACCTCCAGACCTTTCCGGCTTCTCCAACCAACGTTCTGCCATCGGTTTTCAACAATTACTGACATAACTCAGTATTCTGCTAACATCCTTATGTAGGTTGTAGTGGAGGGTATGGGATGGAGGGTGTAGCCCTGGGTTCAATTAAGATTCCCTCACTCACAGTCCATTTAAACTTCGGTAATTCACTTAAAACCCTCACGTGTCAGTTCCTCCATGGTGATGCGACCAACACATGGCGACCACATAGGGTTGTGGTTAATGTTAGAAGAGATCACCGAGGGAAAAGCGCATCGCAACCTTCATGCAAAGGCCCCCACAAACATTAGACTCTCAGGTGGGTGGATAGATCCTTTTAAGTTCCTAGCTCAGCTCCTGGCACAAAGTAAGAACTTTTTAAAAAAGTTCTAAATGAACCGAGAAGCTCCAAGTTGTTGGGTCATACTGCCCCCTGGTGGTAGCCCAGAAATGTGTTGCGGTTCTCCAGGATGCTCTTGGGGCTGATTGAGGAAGATCAGGCACCGCCGGGGAAAGAGAGGGAAACGCAAGGTTCCAGTTCCCAGAGGCTTTTCCCTCTCACCTGACATTCTCCGTTCTGGAAGGGCCGGTCTTCTTTCTGTATTCTTAAATTTCTCTTTTGCTCGCTCATCCTGTTCCACTTCCCCATCCATGGCCCATCCGAACTCTTAATCTCCCTCAGACCTGCTCAAACCCTGCTCCTCCAGAAAGCCACCCTGGGGCACACCAGCCCGCTCTCCCTCTGCCCCTTTTTTAACGGCTACAGAACTCACAGTCTGTACTTGATTATATGCTGTACATAGTTCTCTCCAATCTTTGGTTCCTTTATATAATTTCCTGGTTTTCTTAATGCTTCCCCTGGGCCCCAGAGCATGAACTGAGATCATGGACAGGACTCTTTAAAAGCTGTATGTTTTTGAGTGCCTAAAATGGACCAGGTACAGCACTGGGTACTCTCACAAACATGCCTCCAATCCACATGATAATTCTACTGCCACTCTACCGCAAATGGAATATTATTTCAATGTGTAGATGACAAAACGGAGCCTCTGGAAGGTTAAATGAATTGCCCAAAGTCATACAGCTAGTAAGGGGTGGAGAATGGGCGGTAAAGAACGCCCTAGTGGCGGAGGATGCCTTAGAGGGTTAAGTGGTGGATTTGATTGGTAATGTCTGCCAAGAGTGAAAAGGGATCGGTCAGCGGCAGTGCACAAGCCTTGCGTTTGCCATCCTTCCCTTACCTCGTGCTGGAGGGGTCTGTGGGCGGAAACTCCATCTTATTCTGACATGGTTTTAAGAAAGCATGATGTGCGGAATAATCATGAGCTTTAAAGGCTGACTGACCTGTATCAAAACTCAGCTCCATCAGGGTGATAATTAGGTTGTAGCTATGTAGGAGCGCGCCAGCCAACTCTGAGGAGATACTTGCCGAAGTATTTAGGCGTGAAGTGCCAGGATGCCCACAACGGACTCAAATGGTTGAAGAAAAGGTGTGTGTATGTAGATATGTCTGTATAGAGAGTTAAAGCCAATATGGCGAAATGCTAACAATTCAATGTAAGGAAAGGGCATTCAGTCTGCATTGTATTACTCAACTTTTCTAAAGATTTGTAATATCTCAAAATAAAAAGTTGAGAATAAAACATATATATATTCTATTTAGCAAATTTTATTTTATTTTTTAAAGGCTTTATTTATTTACTTTTTTAGGGAGAGAGGAAGGGAGGGAGAAAGAGAGGAAGAGAAACATCAATGTGCAAGAGATATAGTGATTGGTTGCCTCCCGCACGCCCCAAAATGGGGAACTGGCCCGCAACCCAGGCATGTGCCTTGACTGGGAATCAAACCTTTGGTTCACAGGCCAGGGCTCAGTCCACTGAGCCACACCAGCTGGGGCTTAGGTAGCAAATTTTAAAATTATAATGAAGGTATAGTAAAATAAATACACTAATAAATTCCAAGTGACTAGTTGGCACAGCCATTTTAGAAAACAATTTTGCAACATATATCTGTGTACTTTAGCACAGTGACTCTGATTCTGGGAATCTGCCTTAATAATGAAAAGAAGAGAAAAAATGGGGAAAACATTCACTGCAATGTTTTTTGCAATGGCAGATATTGAACAACAACAACAACAACAACAACAAAAACCCCCAAGTGTCTAGCCTTGAGAAACAACTAAATACGTATGTCAGCCCTGACTGGTGTGGCTCAGTGAGCTGGGCATCCTCCTGCAAACCGAAAGGTCGTTGGTTTGATTCCCGGTGAGGGCACAGGCCTGGGCTGTCAGGCCAGGTCCCAAGTCCCTAGTTGGGAGCATGCAAGAGATAACCGATCGATGCTTCTTTCCTTCTCTTTCTCCCTCCCTTCCCCTCTCACTAAAAGTAAGTAAACAAAATCTTGTAAAAAAATAAGTTATGTCAACTTGGTGGGCTGTAATGCAGTCATTAAAAGTAAAAATTGTGCCCTGGCCAGATGGCTTGGGGTTGGAGCATCATCCCCTAGGTATGGGAGGCAACCGATCGATGAACCTCTCTCACATCGATGTTTCTCTCTCTCTCTTCCTTTCCCTAAAATCAATTTTTAAAAAAATCCTTGGGTGAGGATTTTTTAAAAAGCAGGATATGGAATTATTGTAACAAAAAATTGGAAGGAGGAAATTAACCTCCTTCACACAAGGCTAGATGGAAGTTCAGTCTGAGACAATATCACAAAGCTCTAATTCTGAGAGAATCCACCTATTACTTTGAACCTTTTTAAAAAGAGAGAGAGAATACATTGTTCTAAATGAAGAAACAGAAAAAAAGCCTTTAAATTAGGTCTGACTGCCTACAATGAGCAGGAAACCAACTCATTAATCATGAGTTCCTAGAGCAGGAATAATCCATCTTAATTAATTACTTAAAAATGAATTTATTTGAGCAATAGAAATGATGGATCCCTAAACATTCATTACAGAACACTCAGTGTGTGTCCACTTTTGGGGATGGAGAAGAAGCAACGAGGATGAAGAGGCTGGGAAGCAAATTGTCTCCCATGATGAATAATACATATCTACGTCAGGTAGGAAGGGGCACAGTCCCATCGCACAGAGCACGCAGAGACAGTCCTCTCTAAGGAACAAGGGCCCTTCTCTTCACTTTAGGGTTCCGTTTTCCACTATCCTCGTCCCACTCTTCAAAGGAACAGGGAAAGAAATAATGACCAAAAATATGGAACAACTGTTTCTCAGAAGCCCGGTTTTAATTTATGTCACCAGCAGAACTTGAAGCAACTAGAATCACCAGCCTCGGGGACAAATAAGGCAGACGCTTCTCTACTCTTCAAAAGAAAATCAGCTCGATGACCACATGCCAGACTAGCAGGGAGTCCAGCACGTATCCCTTTCTCCCCTTGAGTTGTCCAGCATCCCCAGTATTACTCAAACCGAAGAGGCCAGTATTGTTTTGAGGACAGAGAACTGAAGACACGTTTCCATCCACCAGAGCACCTGTTTCCGGAAGCTGCCGCTGCCTCTGTCGCTGCCACATGAATACCTCCCATGCACAGTCCGCCACATTCCCGCCCCTCCCTGCTTCAGGGAGCTTGCTGCTCTGGACCTCTGTGATGCTCCACGATGGGCTCCCAAGGTCACTCTCATGTGCTGACATGTGTGCCCCCAAATTTATGTATTGACATCCTAATCCCCAGCACACCTCAGACTGTGACTGTATGTGGGGGTAGAGTCTCTAACGAGGTAATCAAGGTTAAACGGGGGGGGATACTGCAGTGGGCCCTCATCCAGTCCGACTATTCTCCCTGTAAGAGGAGATAAGGACCCAGGCATGCCAGAGGAAAGGCCCTGTGAAGACGCAGGGAGGAGACACCCATCTATAAACCAGAGAGAGAAGCCTCAGAAGAAATCCGTTCTGCCAACACCTGGATCTTATACTTCTGGCCTCTAGAACTGTGAGAAAATAAATTTCTGTTGTGTGATCCATCCAGTCTCTAGTATTTGTGATGGGAACCCTAGCAAATGAATACAGAGTCCACTTTACTCTTTAATGTATATATTCAATTCCCTCTGAGAACTGCTATGAATTTCCCTTCACTACATCCCATAAGTTTTTGGTGTGTTGTATTTTCTTTTTCATTCACCTCAAAGTACTTTCTAATTTCCCTTGCAACTTATTTTTTGGTTACTTAGGAATGTGTTGTTTAATTTCTACATACTTGTAAATTTTCCAAATTTCCTTCTGCTACTCATTTCTGCTCATTCCATTGTGATTGGGGAAAATACTTTGTATGACTTCAAGTTTTAAAAATTTATTGAGACTTGTTTCGTGGCCTAACATTTGACTTATCTTAGGTGCACACATTTTTATAACTGTTACGTCTTCTTGAAGAATTAACCTCTTTATCATTATATAATGTCCTTCTCTGTCTCATAACAATTTTTCCTTAAAGTCTGTTTTGCCTGCTATTAGTATGGCTAGCCCAGCTCTCTTTTGGTTACTGTTTGCATGGAATGTCCTTCCCCCATCCTTTTACTTTCCACCTGTCTGTGTCTCTGAATCTAGAGTGAATCTCTTGTAAACAGAATATAATCGAATCATGTTTTAAAAATCCATTATCACACTCTCTGCCCTTTAATTGGAATGTTCAGTCCATTAGCATTTAATGTAGTTGATCCTAATAAGGTTTACATCTGCTATTTTGCTATTTGTTTTTAATGTCTTATGTTCTTTCTGTTCCTTCATTTTTCCATTACTGTCATCTTTTGTGTTTATTATGTATGTTCTAAGTGTACCATTTTTAACTCCCTTACCTTTTTTTACTATATATTTTTTAGTTAATTTCTTAATCATTGTCCTTAGACTGTGGACAAATGTAATCGAAATACAATGAACATCTTAAGTAATAAAAATCTAGTTCTCATTAATGCTAACTAATTTCACTATTATACAAAACTCTTGCTCCCATACACTTCTGTTCCCTCTCCCCTTCTTCATACTATTATTGTCATACAGATTACATCTTAACACATTGTGTGCCCACCAATGCAGGCTCATTATTATTGGTTTGTGTAGTTATCTTTTAAACAAGATAGGAGAAAATCAAGAGTTACAAAACACACATTTATACTGTCTTTTACATTTTCCTGTGGAATTACCTTTAATGGTATTCTTTATTTAATGTGGCTTCAAGTTACTGTCCAGTGTTATTTCAGTCTAAAGGACTTCCTTTGGCATTTCTTGGAAGGCAGGACTACTACTAATGAACATTTTAGTGTTTATTTAAGAATGTTCCAATTTTCCCCTTCCTATTTGAAGAATTGTTTTGCTATATGTAAACATCTTGGTTGGAAGGGTTTTTCTTTCAACACTTAGAATATGTCCTCCCACTGCCTTCTGGTTCCTGATCAGAAACCAGCAGTTCATCATCTCAATGAGATGCCACTGTAGATGATCAGTTGTTTCTATCTGGGCTGCTTTCTGCTTTCAAGATTCTATTTCTCCTTGACTTATAAAAGTTTAATTACAATGTGACTCGGTGAAAATGTCTTTGAGTGTATGCTACTTGAACTTTGTGAAGTTTCTTGAATGTGCAAGTTAATATTTTAAATTAAATTTGGCAAGCTTTTGGCCCTTATGTCTTAAATATTCTTCCTATCCCTTTCTCTTTCTCTTCTCCTTTTGGGACTCCAGAAGGTCTCTCAATCTCTTTTCATTTATCTTCACTTTTTTCTTTCCGTTCTTCATTCTTGATCATCTCAACTGACCTATCTTCAAGTTCACTGAGTCTTTCTTCTGCCTCATCAACACTGCTCTTAAGCCACTCTGGTGACTTTTTCATTTGTTATTATATTTGCATATCCAAAATTTCTTTTTGCTTCCATTTGTATCTCTTTATTCATATTCACTGTTTGGTGAGACATCACTCATAATTTCCATTAGTTCTTTAAACATAGTTTCCTTTATTTCTTTGAACATATTTTATTTTATTTAAGATTTTATTTAGTTATTTTTAGACAGAAGGGAAGGGATGGAGAGAGGGAGGGAAACATCAATGTATGGTTGCCTCTTGTGCTCCCCCAGTAGGGACCTGGAGCGCAACCCAGGCATGTGCCCTGACTGGTAATCGAGTCAGTGACCCTTTAGTTTGCAGGCCGGTGCTCAGTTCACTGAGCCACACCAGCCAGGGCTCTTTGAACATATTTTAATTAGCTGATTTAAACTATTTGTCTAATAAGTTTAGCACCTGGGCTTCCTTAGAGACAGATTATATGACTGCTTTTTACCCCTAGTTTCTCTGCATGTCTTAAAATTTTTGTTGAAAACTGGGCATTGTGAATATTCTAATATGGCAACTCTGGAAATCAGTTCCTTCCCCTCTTCCTAGAGTGTGTTGTTGCTGCTTGTTGTAGTTTTTGCTGTTTGCTTGTTCAGTGACTCTTCTGAGCTAATGTTGTAAAGTCAGTATCTTTGTCATATATGGCCACTTAAGTCTTCTCTGTTAGCCTAGGGGTCAGATAGTGGTTGATCACAGATTTTCTTAAGTGCCTGGGAAAAAAAAACCCTCCCAGTTTTAGTAGATGGGCTCTGTGTGTTTTGGCATATACCTTCAATACCCAGGCAAGCAGTTTTCAGCTTTGCCTTAGCCTTCACCTCCTGCTTGTGCAGAATCTGAAGATCAGCCAGAAGTGAGTGTAGGGAATTTTGCAGGTATTTGAGCATGTACGTAGCCCTAGGCATGTTTGTAACTTTCTAGTTTCCCAGAAATACGTTTCAGAGTTTTTCCAAGTCCTTATTCCCCAAAGAATCTCAATACCCAGACTTCTTCCCCAAGCTTTTGATTAGTCTATTATTTGCCTCAAAGGTTGTCCATTACTTCAGGTAACAGCGACAAAACATTTGCCTGTAAATGTCTTCATCCAACGCTCCTTGGAACCCTCAGTAGTAGAGAGTTCCAAGTTATACAAGATAAACACTTTGAGCCATTCCTTTAGGACAGAGATTTTCAGCTGTTGCAGGAACACTGGTGTGCCACAAGAATCTTTTAAACATGCAATACCTGACTATTTAGTCAGGGACACTGACCTCTTTTGCCTTAGATCATCAATCTAAAAAAATGACAACAGCCAACACAACAATAGCCATCTGGTGTGAATAAATTAAAATTATACCATTTTTGACAGAGCAGCAAAAAAATATATTTTTTGGTGTGCCGCAAAATTTTAGTAGTTTATGTGTGCCATGAGATAGAAAAAGTTGAAAATTGCTGCTTTAGGGAGTCATCAAAGAGGTCAAAATAAACAACCATGGTTCCTTGAAAATGGGGTACATTCTGTTCTCTCTGTTACAGGTACCAATACTGGGATGCAGCTATTTTATTCAAGGCCACATCCAATTTTGGGCAGGGCGGTGGGGTGAGGGTAAGTTAAAACACCACAAAGCTTGCTGTTCTTACTCAGATTCAGCTTGTTTTTCTTGAAAGCATTCCCCTGGTTGTTGCAGCTTTTTGTTAGTTGTAAGTGTTCTGAAAAAGTTGATTCGGAAAGTTTTTGCCACCTTCTTTTGTTGCTATTATGAAAGAATGGAATTTGGAGTTCCACATGGAATTTGATGCCATTTTGCTGACATCACTTCAATACGACTTATTACTGGCAATGTTAGCCTTGATCATTAGCTATGGTGGTGTCTGCCAGGCCTCTCCATGGCCATGTTAGAATTTTTCCCTGTCCATTGGCTATTCTAGAGGTTGGCAAACTGTGGCTACAAGGCCAAATCTAGCTCACTGTCTCTTCCTGCAAATAAAATTTTTAGTGGTACACAGCCACTCTCATTTGTCTGCATATTTCCTTGGGTTGCTCTCATACTACAACAGCAGGAGTGATTTGTTATAGAAGAGACTGTGTAGCTCACAGAGACTAATACAGCTCCTGTTTGGCTCTTTGCTGACTCCTGCCCTAGCCATCAGAAGCATATCACTAAATCTAGCCCACCCCTAAGGGGAGAGGAATTTAGCTTCACATTGTGGAGGGAGGAGAACCAAAGCATTTTTGGATGTATGTTAAAAACAAGATGATTAGCAAATAGTTTAGGGTTTACACTTTGAGACTATGCAAGTATCCTATTTCTCCTTAAAGTTTTGCTCACTAATATTAGCTCAGCAGTAGATCTTGCCTTCAGCAGTTATTACTGTGGTGTGTTAGTGGTGATTTTCTGTTTCTCTCATCTCTTTTATGTGTATTAATCGGAATTCTTCTGTAAGTGAGATTTGTTCCTTCTTTCCCATTCATTTATTCAATCTTTTAATCATGTTAGTATGGGCTCATAGATATTTATTTTATTATTTGGGTCATAATCCATTACTGTCATAATTTGCTTTGTTGCTCAAATTGTTCCAGCTTTGGCTACTGGGAATCTTTCAGGTTGGCCTGGGTATCTTTTAAACACGCCCCATCTTTTTTAAAGTTTTATTTGTTATTTGTTTTTTGAGCACTTTTTTTCTTTCTGGAACTACTAAATAGTCCACACACATCTTCTATTATCCCAGCCTCAGCCTTTGAACTTTATAATTTTAAAGAGGATTTTGAACAGTACTCTAAACTGAGAGGGGTCCGTAACACCAGAGTTGGTGAAACGGGGAACACGATAGAAGCTGTTGAGTCAAAAGCCCAGATTTTTGACCTTGGGCAAATCTCTCACTGCTCACCATTTTTTCTAATCAGCAGAATAAAAATACTAATGGCCACCTCACAGGATTCTCATGAAAATGTTATTTGAACTAGGAAGGCAGATGTAGATGAGTTTCCTTTTGCCGCTGTCCTTAGGAAGCCACGCGAAGGACTCCTTTGCTGTTCCAAGCAGATTGCTTCCTGCAAGGCCCCGCCCCCACCCAAACACACTCCTAGTCTGCCAGAGGGCAGGGACCTTGCCTTACATCTCTGTGACTCTCTTACCTCCCTTATTGCATGGCAACCTTTCGCATAGTCTTTAATCAACGTTGGGTGTGGATTTTAATACATGCATGTTCTGCATTTTAATATACACGTGTTCTGCACACTGCTAGTAGGCATGCTATTGGCAAACATCATCATTACAATTCATTTGGTGGTTTCTATAAAATTTATTAGGGCTTCATTACTAGTTTAGTGATATTTGACTTGCTACTTCAATAGGCATCAGCTCTGTGGGAGGACAAACTGAACCCGACATGGTATTGGACCTCGCAGTATACAGAAGGAGAGAGCTCTGTACAAATAACCAACCACAGATTACCAAGGACCTTAAATGTCAGACATCACATGGACTTGGTTCAGCAGGCAGTGCAGTAGCCAGTGAAGGCTTCTGAGGAAGAAGGTGATATAATCTATACTGAGAAAGTAGAAGGCTGACATGCATGAGCCTGGAGACATGAAGGGGGTAGCAATTAGAAGGCTTTTGGAATGGCTCAAGTGAGGAGTAATATACCTCAGTGACAGTAAGAATAGAAAGAAGTGAACAAAAACCTTGCCCAGAAAAAGTAAATAGTACAACCAGTACATGGTCAATCAGGAATCAGAGAACTTTAGAAGGTGACCTTTGAGATCATCTGGGGAAACTCATATTTCGGAAGGAGATGAGGACAGAAGACACTGTCACTTACCCGAGCTCACACTGTAGGCCACTAACTGTATTGTTCAGGGTGACTCCAGGCTAGGCAGCAGTAACAGTCAAACCAAACCCCTATCTCCAGGGCCTAACCCATATACGTTTATTTCTTACTCATGAAAAGTCCTCTGCAGGCTGGGAGACTCCTTGGGCAGACCATTCCTAACGATGACTCAGGGATCCAGTCTGCTTCTATACTGTGGGTTCTGCCAACTCAACTCCTACCTTTCAGGAAGATAGTAGAGAATATGTATCACTCTTCTCAAAGCCACGTGACCAGATTAGTCACATACCCCAACCTAATACAAGTGAGGCTGGGAAATGTAGAAGGAAGAGAGTGGGCAGGCAATAGTTATGTACTATTTGGTAAGCATTATACTTTGTCACAGTCATAGAACTAAAAATGTCTTGATTCCCAGAATCCAGTCCTTTTTCCTATGCTTACAGGAAATGGAATCCACTTTCTGGATCTGTTAACACCTCAGTGCACCCTGTGTTCTGAATATCTCCCTGTTACTGCAGACTTGGCCAGAGAACTAAAGCCAGATTTTCAGTCTTAGGAGAAACAACCCCATTCAGAAATTGTAAGTAGGCAGCTTGACATAAGCTGAGGATCTTTCAAACAACTCCAAATGACATATCACCATATGGCAATTATTTGTATAATCTAAAAACAAGTGCAGAAACACCTGCATAGTACATCAACTCAGACATATACACACCCCTGCTCTGTGGCTTGTGAGTCATAGAAGTAGATGCAGGCCATGGGGTTAAAGAGCAAAAGACAGCCCCATAGCACAGGGTGGTAGGGCTGATGTGGAGGACTGAAGTCAGTGACTTTCTGGGTGACTTCCTGCCATGCTCCCAACCTCCTGCCAAGATAGGCAATTCTTTACTATCAAGAGCCATATTCAATAGCATAGGACTTGTCCCCCTGGCCACGAATGACCAGAGCAGAGGAAGATGCTTGAATAAGGGCAGCTGATTTCTAATAATGCATGTGGCTTATGAGGTGGTATGGCATGAGATGACTGGTAATTAACCGGGCCGATCAAAAAAATAGCTCAGAATTTTAGAGAGAATTTGTCAGTTGACAGTGGGCACAGGAGCTGAAGGGCAACAAAGGGAGAAAAATAGCATATTATTGAAATTATAGAAATATGGAGTCAGCAAAAGCATGAGAGTTGCTTTTGATAGAATAGGAAGTAAGTGGTGAGTAGTGCCAGACCACACAGGAGCTGTGAAAGCAAAATATTACTAAGTTGGCAAAATGACTGAGTATCCGAAAGCAGAAAAATCCTGCCACGAGGCGGGCAATGAGATATTTTAGTCCCTAGAGCCATGCTGATCAGATTCCAGACTGTATGTAAGTTCGAGTAAGTCCAGCCATGTGGCTATTTCTGAACATCTAGCCATGTGGCTGAGATTTCTATCTTCCTTAATTTTTTTTTAAAGTAGAAGGGCTTTTTTTTTTAAGATTTTGTTTATTTATTTTTAGAGAGAATGAAGGGATGGAGAAAGAGAAGGAGAGAAACATGGATGTCAGTTGCTTTTTGCACACCCTGAACTGCGGACCTGGCCCACAGCCTGGGCATGTGACCCAGTTAGGAATCAGACCCACAACCTTTGGGTTTGCAGGCTCAGTCTACTGAGCCACACCAGCCAGGGCTATCTTCCTTAATTTTACAAGGTTGCTTACAATAACCCCTGTTACTTCTGATGGCCGGAGTAAATCTCTGTCCTTTGCAACCACAAGACCCCAACAGGCCATGAAAATAAATTAAGTTCTAATGAATGCTACAGCATGGATGACCCTTGAAAACACTATGCTATATAAAATGAGCCAGATACAGAAGAACAATTGTGTGATTCCACTTACATAAGGTACCTAGAATTGTCAAAATCAAAAAGACAGAATGTAGGACAGAAGTTACCAGGGGCTAGGGGACAGGGGCATTATTAATGTATGAAGAGTTTCTGTTTGGGGTGACAAAGAAGTTTTAGCAATAAATAGTGGTGACGAATACATAGCATTGTGAATGTGCTTAATGCAAATGAACTGTATGCTTTAGAATGGTTAAAATAGTAAAAATCACATTATGTATATTTTACTACACACCCAAAGGCCCTGTTAGGGATACAGCATGATGAAAAGAACACCAGCTTGGAGTCAGAGAAGCTGGGTTCAAGACCCAGCTCTGTCCCTTTGTAGTTGTGTCACTCCAGGCAAGTTACCCAGCCTCTCAGTGTCTCCAGTTTATTCATTTGGAAATTGGAAATAATGAAACCCTAGGTTTGCTGTGAGGAACAAAGACAAAGCATATTGAATCATTACATAAATATCTTTTGAAAATGAGTCTGATGACGCTTGCTATGTGTACGTGGAAGAGGAGACATTAGGCCTCTGTGCCCTCATGTTAGGAGAGTATGAGGCTTCTCCTTTGCCAGTGTGCTGAGTGCACACGGTGTGAATGTCTGCCTTCAGAGTCCCCAGACTCCCCTGAATGCTTCTCCACTTCATCCAGTCATTCCCTCTCCTGCCCTTGCTGGGCCCCCAGTGCTCTGGCGCCCTCTTCTCCTCTAGTCCCCCTGGAGACCACCCCTTAGAAGAGATTCTTTCCTCATTCAAACTGGAGTCCCCTTGATCCCCTTCTCAGAGCGGCATCTGCAGTTCGGCAGTTCTCTCACCAGGGAGGGAAAAGCTTGATTCACAGAAGTCTGCTACGTGGAACTGAAGGTCTTTTTAGGCATCGGCAGACACACAGGTGCAGGAAACGTTGGGGCTAAGGAAGCCCTCTAATCTCTTTCTCTCTCCCACAGCCAGGCAGTCCATAATACTGGAATATTTGCTGGCTGGAATCCTTTCTCTGGGCGTCAGCAAAAGGCAGGGGTTGACTAAATGGTTTCTCAAATTAAATTTAATTCGGACATTTTGTGAAGTCTAAAAAGTAGGCACCCACTCGAGGAAGGCTGGGGGCTGTCCGCGGTCCTGAAACGTGACTGAGCCAGCACACCTTCCTGTTTCCCCTAACTCGGGAGCACTGGCAACTGCAGTTCACCCTAACTTTGGATTTGGGAGAATGAGTGCAGAGATAATTCTGGGAAGGCTAAAAGCATAGAAAGAAAGAGAGAGAAGCACACACATACACAGAGCTTTCTGGATGAGCTTAATAATGCTAAGGCCAAAGCACAGAAACTTTTGTTTCGATTTTACTTTTAAATAGGAATGGTCACCAAGAAACCCCAAATGCCCTAAGAAAAAATATGGAACAAATAAAAGAGGAGGAAGGTCTATGCATCAAACAACACGATGCGAAATTGTGTAAATACAAACTTGTGAGCAAAACTACAACCACATAGATTGATGTGTCACCATCAAATGAGCCGTAGCAAAGGACTCAGAACTCTATTTTTATCTTCTGTGTAGATAGAAACAGTTTGATTTTTATGGAAAAAGGACAAATAGGAGCACAACTTAGCTTGATTTCATGTTCTTTCATGTGTCTTTTTTTAAAAAAATCCTGCCTATGTTCATTGCAGCATTACAATTGCCAAGATTTGGAAGCAGCCCAAGTGTCCATCAGTAGAGGAGTGGATAAAACAACTATGGGACATTTTGGAATGTCCCATACACAACGGAATACCCTTCAGCTGTCAAAAAAAAAAGAAAAGAAAAGAAAAAATTTTACCCTTTGTGACGGTATGGATGGATGTGGAGAACATTGTGCTAAGTGAAATAAGCCAGTCAGAGAAAGACAAAGACCACACGATTTCACTTATATGTGGAATCCAATGAACAAACTGAACTAACAAGCAAAACAGAGAAAGACTCACAGACAGAGAGCAGTATGACAGCTATGGGGGACAGGTTTGGGGTGGAGGGATTGAGCAAAAAAGAAAAAAGACTCAGACATGGACAATAGTGTGGTGACTATGGGGGTGGGAGGGGCAGGTGGAGGTGGAAGAGGATATAAGGGGGATAAATGGTAATGGAAAAATATAATAAAAAATTATAATTGCCCTGGCTGGTGTAGCTCAGTGGATTGAGCGCGGGCCTGCGAACCAGAGGATCGCAGTTCGATTCCCAGTCAGGGCACATGCCTGGGTTGCAGGCCAGTTCCCGGCGGGGGACACACGAGAGGCAACCGTACATTGATATTTCTCTCCCTCTCCCTCTCCCCTACCCCTCTAAAGACAAATAAAAAAAAAAATCTTTAAAAAAATTATAATTAAAAAATAAAAATAAAAACATCCCCCCTTCTCCAGAAAGTCTCAGGTGTGATCCTCCTCTCCCCCTACTTTAATGATATGCCCATGCAAGCATCTTTTAGTGGAGGCTAAAGAAACTTGGCTGAAAAAAATAAGTAATCTAAAACTGAGTATTTAGCATATATGGTGAGCAATCACATACACACCACCTTATGGTGGTCCTTAAGTTAGGACCTCAAGTTAGACATAACTCTTCAAGTAACGGGAAGCCACCTTAGGGGTGGTGACCATCTCTCAGGCCTTCTCTCACGCAAACAACATCAAACATCCAGTAGCCGTTTAATAAATGTTGGTTGGTTGATTAAGGCAAAGTAGAGATAAAGTCTATATTTCACTCAGGTAACGTATTTTCTTTAAACAAAATTAGGGTGCCTGCCTATTAGGGAAAGATTAGAAATACACAAAGTCCAACAAGAAATTGATTTAACAAATTATGGCACATCCATACAACTGAACACTACACTAAATTATAAAAGTAAGTAAATATATCTATATTATTGATGTGGTGAAAGGCTACAATTATGGAGTGAAAAAATAAAGTTCAAAAGCAGAATATAAAATGCATATGAACTTACATTTGTAAAAAAAACTAACCTGAGAAAGTGACACTTTTTATCACTTCTATTTTCATTGCAGTCATCCTAGCAGCTGGCATGTAGTTAGGGTTCAGGAAGTGTTCCCTGACTATGGTAACACCGAAGACTTGGAGTAGCACTTAAAATGCTCCCAACAGAGTGTGAGTTCTGACCTTATTCTGTTATTCCAGAGCAAGCAGGATTTTCCTGTTGTTGGAAGGAAGGAAGGGAGAGAGGACTTCACAGTTAGCTGAAGTTGAGAGAGTGTTAAATGTCATTGTGTCAATCCCAGATTTGGGTAATACTTTCTTTTTTTCCTTATTTTACCAATTTACCTATCTACCTATATATTAATACATTTTCCTAATTTTTCAGTTTGCAAATTTCAAACTCAGAGAAAAGTTGTAAGATACAGATAATAAACATCTGTATTCACTGTTAATTTTTTGCCACAGTTGCTTGATCTCCCCCCTGCTTTGTGTGTATACTGTTTTTGCCAAAACATCTGAGAGTAAGTTACATAAATCATGATGCTGCAATACTAAATACTTTGGCACGTATCTCCAAAGAATAGTTACCTGTTTATGTACAGATATAAATCGTATATATACACATATATATTTGTTTTGTTTTCGAAGAACTATTTCTTACTTTGAAATAGTTTAAAACTCACAAGAAGCTGCAAAAATAGTACAGAAAGTTTCCAGGTATTATTCACTCAGCTTGCTCTCCATGACAACATCTTATATATCCACATTACATTATCAAAATGACATTAATACAACAAACGAATTCAACTACAGCCCTTATTTGAATTTGTATGGTACTAGGTTTCTCTCTCTCTCTCTCTGGCTTTCTCTCTAGTTCTATGAATTTTTATAACATGTACAGATTTGAGTAACAGAATTTTCCATTTTCCCCCACACAAAAAATTCCTCATGTTATCCCTTTATAGTCACATCCTCTCCACAACCCTAACCCATTAACCATTGATATGTCCCCTTACCACTAGAATTTTGTCACTTCTAAGATGTTTCACGAATGGAGTCACATAATACATAACATCCTGAGATTAGTTTTTTCACTCAGTAGAATGCCCTTGCAATTCATCCAAGTTGTTGCAAATTATTCATCAATAGTTCATTGTTTTTAATACTGGATGTATCACAATTTGATTATCCATTCACTTGTTGAAGGTTATTTCCTGTTTTTTGCCAATTATAAAAAGAGCTGCTATGAATGTTCATGTACAGATTCTTGTGTAAACATAGATTTTCATTTTTCTAGACTAAATACTGAGGAGTGAGATGCTGGGTCAGGCAGTAAATGTATGTTTAACTTTATAAGAAAACTGCCAAAGTGTTTTCCAGAGTGGCTGTACCATTTTACAATCTCACCAGCAATAAATAAGAGACCCAGATGCTCTGAATCCTTGTAGGCACTTGGTATCGTCAGTATTTTGTTTTAATCGCTCTAGTAGGTACATAGTGTGTATAATTTTACTTTTAATTTGTATTTCCCTAATGGTTGATGATGTTAAATGTATTTTCGTATGCTTATTCGACATCTGTATATCCCCCTTGGTAAAATATCTGTTCACTTCTTTTGCCAATTTTCAAATTGGAATATTTGTTTTCTTACTGCTGTGCTTAGAAGTCTTTATATATTTTGGATGCAAATCCTTTGTTGGATATACAATTTGCAAAATTTTCTCCCAATATGTGGTTTGTCTTTTCATCTTCTCAACAGTCTTTTTTTTTTAAAGAATTTATTTATTTATTTTTAGAGAAAGAGGAAGGGAGGGAGAGAAATATCAACGTGTGGTTGCCTCTCACAGGCTCCCTGCTGGGGCCATGGCCCGCAATCCAGGCATGTGCCCTGATTGGGAATCGAACTGGCAACCCTTTGTTTATCAGGCTCAGTCCACCAAGCCACACCAGCCAAGGCTCATCTTCTCAACAGTCATGTGCAGAGGAAAAGATTTAAAAATTTTTGATGAAGTCAAATTTATTAATTTATTTTATGGATTGCATCTTTGGTGTCATACATACCAAAGACTTTTCTCAAGTGGCTGCCTAGAAAATAATTTTTGACCATTTTTTTTCACCTCACATGTGTTTAATAGCATGGTAGATGCTGACAGAGATACATAGATGTAGAACTGTGACCAAGGAGCTTCCAGAGACCAAGACCAAAACCAAACAACAACAACAACAACAAAAAAAAAAACACCAAAAATGGCTCAAACCGGAGAACAAATCAAAGCCCACAGCCAATTCCTTTAAGCCACTAAGACATAGCCAACCTATCAGAAGCATAGTTCAAAGCTCTGGTGATCAGGATGCTCGCAGAATTGGTTGATTTTGCTCACAAATTAGATGAAAAAAATGCAGGCTACAATACGTGACATGAAGGAAGATGCATGGGGAACCAATAGAGATGGGAGGAAAACTGGGACTCAAATCAATGGAATGGACCAGAAGGAAGAAACAAACAACCAAACAGAAAACAAGGAAGAAACAAGAATTCAAAAAAATGAGGAGAGGCTTAGGAACCTCTGGGACATCATTAAACGTACCAACATCCGAATTATAGGGGTCCCAGAAGGAGAAGAGGAAGAGCAACAAGTGGAAAACTTATTTGAACAAATAATAAAGGAGAACTTCCCCAATCTGGCAAGGGAAATAGACTTCCAAGAAGTCCAGGAAGCTCAGAGAGTCCCAAAGAAGTTGGACCCAAGGAGGAACACACCAAGGCACACCGTAATTACATTAGCCAAGATTAAAATGAAGGAGAGAATTCTAAAAGCAGTAAGGGATAAGGGGACAGTCACCTACAAAGGAGTTCCCATCAGACTGTCAGCTGATTTCTCATAAGAGACCTTCCAGGCAAGAAGGGGCTGGAAAGAAGTATTTGAAGTCTTGAAAGGCATGGACCTACTTCCAAAATTGCTCTATCCAGCAAAGCTGTCATTTAGAATGGAAGGGAAGATAAAGTGCTTCTCAGATAAGGTCAAGTTCATGGAGTTCATCATCACCAAGCTCTTATTATATGAAATGTTAAAGGGACTTATCTAAGAAAAAGAAAATAAAAAATAGGACAGTAAAAAGACAGCAAACTCACATCTATTAACAACCACACCTAAAACAAAAGCAAACAACTAGAACAGGAACAGAACCACAGAAATGGAGATCACATGGAGGTTAGCAACAGGGGAGTGGGAGGAGGAAAGAGGGGGAAAAGGTACAGAGAATAAGTAGCATAGACAGTGGGTAGAAAATAGACAGGGGGAAGGCAAGAATAGTGTGGGAAATGTAGAAGCTAAAGAACTTATGACACATGGACATGAACTAAAGGGGGGAATGTGGGTGGGAGGGGGTGTGCAGGGTGGAGGGGAATGATGGGGGAGAAATGGGACAACTGTAATAGCATAATCAATAAAATATATTTTTTTAAAAAGGAGCTTCCAGTTCAGTTTAGAGAAGCACACACATAATTACAGTAGAAAATGGTAGGTAACTCTAAGCCATTTAGGGCTCTGAGTTGGAGGAGAAGAGTTCATGGGAGGGAAGGATCACTTTACATTGGAAAGAGCAGGGGAGCCTTCACGAAAGAAGGGGCATCTGAACCTTAACCATTTCAACAGTTGAAGTAGGGACAGAGGAGAAAATTCCAGGAAGAAATAATTGCAGGAGCAAAGGAACAGGGGTGGGAGAGAAAAGTGAAGATCAAGAAGTGGGCTGGAGTGGAGAGGCTAGATAATTCACTTTTGGATATAAAGTATTTGAACATCGGTGAGCATTCACAAAGCGATATCCAACAGACAGCTGCATGTGTGAGTTTGGAGCTGGAAATTGGGAAAAGAGATTGGGGAATAATACACACAGGTCAGGCCGCGTGTACGCCTCAGGGCAATGCTTGCTCTCCTTCAGAGCACTCCTCAAAATCACAATTAACAATGAACTGTGTAATTAGTGGTTTGACCTCTCACTGTCCTCCTAGAATGCCAGACTCATGGAGGCAGAGTCCACATTGCCTTATTCCTAGCACCTAATCCAGTGCCTTGCACTCAGTGAATATTAATATCAAATAGATAAAATAAGGTGATACTTCTAATAGCCATCATTTATTGAGCATGCACATGGCAGGCACTGTAATACTCTCTCTTTGCATCCCTATGTAATCTTATTTAAACGTCACAGAATCTCCTGAGAGGTATGTCAGGGGTTCTCAAATGTAGGTTCAATAGTGCTCGGTTCAAAGGCCTGAGAATCTGAATTTAAGTTCCCAGGTGCTTCTACTGAGCAGTCAGGATGAAAACCACTCAGGCGAATGGTTTTATTGAAAGTTTACAGATGAAGAAACTGAGGTTCAGGAAACAACAGTGATTCATTCAAAGTCCCATGGTGAGGAAGAACCAAGAGGCAAAGCTGGATCTCTTAGGAACAGGACTTTACCACAAAGCCTCCCTCACTCTGGGAGATCTAATAAGTAAAAAAAAAAAGAGTTTATGAGGGAAGAGCAGAAGGCTGAAAACTGAGTTCTTAAAACAAAGGAGAGTGGTGAACACTGTCCAATGCCACGGAGTGGCCACAGAGGATGTGGTACCAGGGAGGACCCGGTAATGACACACTAATGTGTCTGCAGTGCCTGAGTCTACGTCAGAGGAAGGGGAAGACAGGGCAATCCCTCAGGAAACCTGGCCAGCTGGAAGACCTTGTGGTTTGAGGCTTCGCCAAGATCACTCCTCTGAAGTGCAGCTTTGTCTAAAATCATTAAAGCCAAACATCTTGGGCCTGCGGGGTGGGTTGCCAAGAAAGGGGAGGTAGAAGTCTCATGAGGGAATCTTAGTTGGGAATGTCAAACGAGCTATTCAGAAAACGCCAACTGCAGCCCACTCTGGGTTGTCCAGGTTGTCCACCACCCCTCTATTAGATCATTGGAGTCTTTTGTATTCTTTCTTCTGTTCTCTGTGCTCTGCCTTTGCAGTCCTGCTTCTGTTGGTGGATGGAAAGAGAAAGAAAGGTGAAACTCCTATCAGGACACTTTGTTGACTTTAGTAGTCCTGAATAATGTGGCTGAAGTGAGATTGGAACTATAGCCCAGAAGTAAGATCTTCTAATTATCTGTGGTTGCTTCCACACGGCAGTGGGACAACAACTGCAAGCCACAATCACAATGGCCCCTGGAACCACAATCAGGGAAGGGTGGCTGTGTTCTCTCTCCCAAAAGCCAGTCTGTACAAGGATGCGGTGGATAGTTTTCTGCAATCCCATCACTAAATCCAACGCTTATCCTGTTGTCGGTGTGCGTGAAGCAGTGGCCCTTTATTTGAAAGAAGACAATAACAGCAGTAGCCCCCGATACTTTTACTGCTCATAAAGCACCTTCACAGGCATCAACTAAACCGTCCCTGACCTTGAGGAGGCAGGTGTTGTTATCTCCACATGCTTAGTAAGAGGCAGAAGCCACGATTCAAACCCATCATCTCTGACTGTGGATCCAATGATCATTCCATTACAAACCAGTCTGCTAGTTCGTTATCTGCCCAAACTTTTCTGAAACCCACTTAGCCTTTTGTCCAAAGAGAGATCTCCACAGGAAGAGGTTCCCACAAACCAGATGATGATTTACACAGACTGAAATCTCGAATGCCTACCGGGCCAGACAGGTAAAGTGAAGGAATTAAGAAGGTGGGGGTAATTCAGCGGAGAGTGGTGGGGGCTGTGGTGAACCTGAGAGCACACTTACACGAATGGCAGGGGCACCGCATCTGGGCCCACTGCGGCCACCCTGGCTCTTTCCTCCGCTGCTCTGCACTCTGCAACTCAGGCCCACGCGTACTTTACATACCTCCCTTCTTTTCCCGGGGCGGCGCAGGTTTTCTGCGCAGCCACCCGCCCCTGACGGTCCTGGGAGCTGCAGAGGAACAGCTGATGAGATGCTCTCTGACGCAGACCCACTTTTCCCCTGGGAACCCCAAAAGGGCTAAGGGAGGGGACAAAGCTTTGCCCCAGGGGTTCCTACTCTACCTGGAAGAACAGGGCCTCACCCCTCAGAAGCTCCGGGGTGAGAATAAGCGTACGGGACACCTCCCCGAAAACCCTAGAATGGGGCCGAAAGACGCAATGGAACCGTGTGATTTCCAGATGGCAAACCCCAGGCGTTTAGGCAATCCTGAGCTCAAGTCATTTCCAAATGAGACGATTCTTGGGAGGGACACTGAGGACAGAAAGCGGCTCCTAGGCAAATGACTCTGTTGGCGCGCCCTAGGTCCGTTGCTCGCGCAGCTGCGGTAGTCACTGCGCTTCCCCGCCCCCGATCCTGTGCCCCCCCACTTCCCTCTCCCAGCCAGACCCAGAGCAGGAGCTCCGCCCCGAACGCACCGCCCCAACCCCCCGCGCCTTAAAACCCGTGCACACCGCCCCGCCGCGCCCCGTCTGGCGCACCTCTCCTCTCCTTTGTATCTATAGCTGCGGTCGTCCTCCCGGCCCTGGTCCCGGCACCATGAGCTTCGGCTCGGAGCACTACCTGTGCGGCCCCTCCTCCTACCGCAAGGTGTTCGGAGACAGCTCTCGTTTGTCTTCGCGCCTTTCTGGGGCTGGCGGCGCGGGCAGCTACCGCTCTCAGTCGTTGTCCCGCTGCAATGTGGCTTCTTCGGCTGCCTGCTCCTCGGTCACTTCGCTCGGCCTGGGCCTGGCCTACCGCCGGACTCCGGCGTCCGAAGGGCTGGACTTGAGCCAGGCGGCGGCGCGCACCAACGAGTACAAGATCATCCGCACCAACGAGAAGGAGCAGCTGCAGGGCCTCAACGACCGCTTCGCTGTGTTCATCGAGAAGGTGCATCAGCTGGAGACGCAGAACCGCGCGCTGGAGGCAGAGCTGGCAGCGCTGCGGCAGCGCCACGCTGAGCCGTCGCGCGTTGGCGAGCTCTTCCAACGCGAGCTGCGGGACCTGCGCGCGCAGCTGGAGGAGGCGAGCTCGGCTCGCGCACAGGCCCTGCTGGAGCGCGACGGGCTGGCGGAGGAGGTGCAGCGGCTGCGGGCGCGCTGCGAGGAGGAGAGCCGCGGGCGCGAAGGCGCAGAGCGCGCTCTGAAGGCGCAGCAGCGCGACGTGGACGGCGCCACGCTGGCCCGCCTGGACCTGGAGAAGAAGGTGGAGTCGCTTCTGGATGAGCTGGCCTTCGTGCGCCAGGTGCACGACGAGGAGGTGGCAGAGCTGCTGGCCACGCTACAGGCGTCGTCGCAGGCGGCGGCCGAGGTGGACGTGGCTGTGGCTAAACCAGACCTGAGTTCTGCGCTGAGGGAGATCCGCGCCCAGTATGAGTCTCTGGCCGCTAAGAATCTCCAATCAGCCGAGGAGTGGTACAAGTCCAAGTTTGCCAACCTGAACGAGCAGGCAGCGCGCAGCACCGAAGCCATTCGGGCCAGCCGTGAAGAGATTCACGAGTACCGGCGCCAGCTGCAGGCACGCACCATCGAGATAGAGGGCCTGCGTGGAGCCAATGAGTCCTTGGAGAGGCAGATACTGGAGCTGGAGGAGCGACACTGTGCTGAAGTGGCTAGCTACCAGGTAAGGAGTGCTGTGTAGGGAGTGGCACCCTGTCCCCTCCCACGCATACCCGCACTTCCCCCCACGATTGTGGCCCAAGGAACTGAGGGGAGGGGAAAGAAGGGAAGTGGGAAAGCCTCGACTAGAGGCCTTGGCAAGCAAAAAGCTCTGGGCTCTCCACTGATAATTTAGGGGCCTGAACGCCCTTTTCCTGCACCTCATTTACATCCCTTTCCAAAGCCCTTCTAACAAAGAAGCCCTTTGCTTCTCTTCAGAGATCGAAAATCTAACTCGTGCCTATGTGTGAGCAAGTGGGAATAAACACACTTAAGACCTGAAGAGCAGTTCTCCACCCAAAGTAGGAGTGAGCCCAACGGGGGTGGGTTACACCCTCTCCGGGTTTGGCGCTGCTGTCTCGGCTCTCTGGCTTCTTTTGTTGACTTTGAAAAGCTTTCTGTACACCCTAGAATCTTATTTATAGAGTATGGTCTGCCCTGGTGTTGGGGGAAGAATGCTGAGTTGAACTGGGAAGGATTCCACCCCATTTTCTTGACTTTCATCCTCAAAGGAGTAGAGATTGGGAACCAAGGAGATGGGTGATCAGGCTGGTGTAACTGCCAGGCTCTTGCTAGACCCCTACACACACACACACGCACACACACGCACACACACACACACACACACGCACGCACACACGGTTTCCTAGTTGACAGACCGATGGATATTTCTTCGTAAAGAAAGCTTTCAGCGCTTAGCAACGAGAATGGTTGGGGCGCTGTCCTTGGTGCTGATCCCGAGTTCCTCACATCTCAGAAATGCGTGTCCCGTCGCATGTCCCAGTTATGACTCTCTAGGCAATTAACTGCTTTGATTTTTTTCTTCTGCAACACCAACACATCAGTCTTGGCTACCTGTAATCAAAGGTCACCTTATGGACAGGATCAATTTTCATTTTCATGGATGGTTTAGCACTTAACAAAAAACACTTAATCTGCTCAGCAGCAGTGAGGTCCCACTTGAAAATGCCCATTTTCTTAACATTTTTCCAATCTAAGTGCATATGATAAATCAAAGAGATGGATTCTGTCTTTCTATAGACCACTTATTTTCATCTTTGCCTATTCTGTAAGCTTCTTTAATTGGCTCTTTCCTCCTTTATTTCTCCAAACAAAAGACACTGCCTCTTCATTTTTGCAATAGCAAACGTTCTGAGCTTATGACCACAAGGGCACAAAGGCAGGAAGAAAGTGTAGAAAATAATCTAAATAGTGCAGTTCAGATTAAAGGTCCAAAAAAGCTCCTTTGGGTAGAAGCTAATAATTCAGAAACTTGCAATAATTCATTTTGGCCAAGAACAAAGTCTATATTTGATTAAATTAATAAGGTTTGGGGAACATTAATAAACTACAAGAAAGGTGTGAAACCTCAAAAGTATGATGTTAGTCTAGAGATAAAGAATAATTACTGGTGTGCAGGTATTTGTTATTCATTATAAACGACTTCCTTTGATAAAGGAAGAAAGCTTGCTTGGATCATTTGTTTTATTTAGTTAGCAATTACAGCACTATTCAAATAAAGATTTCTATTCTGCTTCATGATCTGTAACTTGAACTTTTCACTATGTGCCCCAGCCCCAGGAATGTCTGAGGTAATCATATTTGGTTAATTGAAGCTTCATGTTTTCTTCTAGAAGCCTCAAAGGATGTGTTAGGTGATCTTCTGAAGGGCTCGCCCAATATTTCTCCAAAAAGAATAGCTTACCCACAACTGCCACCTGAACTGGGCTTTGCTATGTCCTCTGTTTGCTTGCTATAGCCCCTTCATTCCATGTGGTAGTGACCATGTTGTCTGCCTTGTTTTGTTTGCATTAAAAGCCTTTCGGCATTAGCAGTGGGGTCGTGTGGACATAGTGCACAAGAAAAAAGAGAAAAGCGGCAGAAGCTGCGGTGTGTCTGCAGCTCTGCAGTGCTGCCCCATCAGCGTTAGCTTTCGGTGCCTCAGTGGATCCGCTGATGGAGTGGAAGAGGCCACATGACAGCTATTTCCTGTCCTTTGGGACCTAAGACTGAGGAGGGGCTCACGTCCTTACCTGCAGATCCCAAAGGCCTGAAGCCACATGGGTGTCTTCTGGCTGTTCTAACAATATCGGCAGTGCTGATGAAGATGAAAAGCTTCCTTCTCCACAATGAGATTCAGCCATTGTTTTCTTGCCCTCTCACCCCTTCCCCCTCCCCTTTCACTGCAGTAATGGGAGGCTGTTTTCTTTGTTCTGCTTCAGTGATTAGTAGTAGGCCCACTTTCCTTTGCAAACTTGCCACCCTCCAAGAGGCAGAGGAAGGCTCCGTGAAAGTCACGTTTTCCCTGCCCCAGTGAGCTGACAGCCTATTTGAGGAGAAAGCTTATTGCACTTTGAAAGGGTAATGAATGATTCAAGGTGACATAGTAAGTACACAGTGGTGTATGAGAGGTCCAAATCAGGCAGCAGGAGAAATGATGAAGAGCTAGGGATTTTATCTTCCAAAGCCAAATGCAGCCACCTTCTTTAGCTGGAGCCTTTTCCATGTCTAAAACAGGGCAGTTTGGGTTCCTGCATAGTTGCTTCACCACTATTAGAGCCTCCATTCTTCCAAAGATATCTGAGGACATTTTTGAAGGGTACTGGGGCCCCTGGCCCTGCACTACGGTCAGTCTTCGAAAGCTAAAGCTTTCCTTGAAGGACCTTGCTGAACAATCAGGATCACCAGTATTTAATGCTCTCCAGGGAGAGGAGCCAAGTCTGCCCTCTTCTCTCCACTATGAGATTGGAATACAGCCTAATCAAATAGCAGGAAGGGGCTGGTCCCTTGGAGACAGGAGTGGCAGTGCCTGCATATAAATCTGTAGCATTTGATAGATACATTTCTGAAGTTAGAATTCAAGAAAAAAATTCATATTTAGTCTTTAACTCTTCCACGTGCTTTTGTTTTGTTCTTGCCTCTCTCTACCTCACTGCATTACAGTCAGTTGGGCCAGCATGGTAGCTCTTTTACAAAAATAAATTGAAACTAGTCATTCCTAAATCCACTGGTTTCAAAAGGTCACTTGAGAGTTTAAAAAAAAAAAAGATTCTCAAGCCCACTCCTGACAATATGGACTCTGCAGTTTGAGTAGGTGTGGCCCAAGGATAAGTGTTTTCAATAAAAAAAAAGAGGCCACTACATCCTGTTGTTCCTCAGATTGATTTTGGGGTGCACAGACCTAAACAACATTTCCCAGTATAAACAAGTTCATAAAATGCAAGATTTTAAAGTATGGTAGGGACAAAAAAAAATGTGGGACTAAAACAAAGACAAGAAGGAGAATAAGGCCTATGCGTAGATCACATACAAAAATCCTCTCTCCCCACCTATGTTTATTACGCAGAGTAGTAACTCTGGATGGCTGCACTCACTACTCAGCCAGGCTGAGAGCCCCCAAAAGTGATGAAATACACAGCGCTGTTTGTCGTTCTCCTTCACTGCAGTAGTGTAGCCAGTTTTCTCTTAGCCCCAGCCCACATCCTTCTAGCCCTGAAGAAGATGCTCAGCACCTGTTTTATCTGTTCCAGGAGAGACCCCAGCTGGAGCTGGGAGTGCCTCCCTCCCATTCCCTCTGGCTAAGCCAGCAGTAAGGGTGTGGTTGGGGGAGGGGCAGACTGCAGCGCTCTGCTCAGATTTCGTGAGCAGGAAGCCATCTTTGGCAGAGCTTTTGTAGGGCGAGGCAAGACAGCCGGGTATAGGGAAACAAAGAGCGCAAACAAAGAGATCAGATATTGAAGAGCAGTGATCAGCAGTCAGCACGCTTCTTTGTGAAAGGAGCAAAGTCATGCTTTTTGTTTACTCTGATCCATAAAATAGACATGTGAAATGTGCAACATAAAAACTCAGGGAAATCTCATCCATCTAGAACTCAGCTCCCCAATAACCTCTTTTTTTTAAGAAAACAAAGCTGTAAAACAAAATCTTTTTTTTAAGTCCCTAATTAACATGCTGATAAGACAAAAATATTTATCTCTGAATGACGTATTAGGGAGTCGGTCCCTCTGATGCCCAGGTCTGTTCGTTCTTACTTTACAGGACTGTAAACCACTTTGTTTGGATTTCAAGCCAACAACATGATAGAGAAGAAGGGGCCACTGGAGTCAGGCATTTCCAGGAGGGTTGCAGCAGATCAGTTCTTTCAGGACAAAGAAAACCGATGAGTAGGAAACACTACTCAAACACTGCTCATTGGGGTCATTTAGGGCAGAAATAAACACATGGGTATACCTCAGTTGACCTAAAAAAGAAAAGACATCACAGAATTATAGAAAAATAATGGGATCATTATCATAACCCACAATTACTGAGAAAGGTTGAATTATGTTTAATGTCCTAATTAAGAGTGGTACAACTCACTTCAGAAAGGTTTTTATTCAAAACTGTTATTTTTTTTTTAAAAAAATGAGTGCTCTGACCGTTCAAGTTGTATTATACATTGCTTTTCCAGTTATCTAAGGTGTTATAGGGAGGGCTCATGATTAATTTGTCCGTATGATTTAAAAGATAGAGAGTCACATGGCATGACATTAACAATAACAAAAGCCACTAACATTTATTCAGCAGTTCCTATGTGACAAGTGCTGTTCTAATGCCTGTTATCTAATTTAACAGACAATGGAACCATACAATAATATGAAGTGCATTAAATTGGAGTCCCAAATTGAGAATCTCAGAACACCTTAGTAAAGAATAAATATTGCAATTTTCCATATGCAGAAATGGACATTTTAAAGAAACTAAACTAGAAAATGGACTGAGGCATGTTAGATATTTGCAGTAGGACAAGAAATGCAACCCGAAGACCCTGATGAAACCCTTCTCCTTTCCTCATGTATTTCTCCTGCTTCTTTTTATCATGAGGACACTCCTTTCTTTTTCTCCCTTTTTCCTCATCCTAGACTGTTTCCCCCTTACCACAGTTACTGTACATTCTTTACTCTTGATGCTTCACCAGCACACTTGCTTATAGGTATATTTTACCTCAAATAGCAACCATCAAGTAAAACTTCCTGGTAAAAAGCCTTTTAAACCCTCATGATCCCTTAACACACTTTGGAACATCTCCATCGCTGTCCAGTATAATACGTGTTTTCCCCACTGCTCCTCATTCCTTGCTCTGCAGCTGTCATTTAATTGAGTCTCTCCTTTGCAGTATTCCTGTCAATATTTATAGAACAGGTAGGTGGTACGAATTTTAATTTTTTCTGCAGATTCTCTCGATTCGGAAGTTGGCACCCCCCAATGTATGAATCCTGCCTTCCACCACGGCTTTATCATCCTCACCCAAGGGCCCCTCAGCCCTTTGTTTCTTGAGGTTTCCGATAAGTTTGTCTGCATCTCTATTTCATAAAGTAACTCTCAGTCACTATGCTCTTCATGTCGACAACATTGCAACTGAATTACATGGGTTATCTGCCCACACCTCTTCAGGTCGTGAGGGAAGAAGTGCTCAGGTGGCCCCATTCAGCGATGGCTCCTTGAGCATCCGCAGTGTGCACTGTGCTGGGCTCTGGCTTCCAGGGCAGAACCAGACAGAAGGGTCGCTGCTTCCATGTAAATCACGTTCTGGAGCGGGAGTTCTCAGAGAGGATCAGTTTGTCCCCAGGGGACGTTTGGCGCTGTCTGGAGGCATTTCCAGTAGTCACCGTTGGGAGGGAGCGTGTGTGCTGCGGGCATCCAGTGGGCAGAGGCCCCGGATGCTGCTAGACATCCGACAAGTCACCGCACAGTCCCCGCAGCAAAGCATTATCCAGCCCAAGTTGTCAATGGGGCCAAGGTTGAAAAACCCTGTGCTAGAGGAAGGTGACAAATTAAATTAGGAAACTAGTAAATGAAGAAGAAAAAAGTTCAGATAATGATCAGAGCTAAGAGCACAGTGGCTACTTTGAAGTGGGTGATTTTTTTAAAAAGTTGTCCTCCCACGGGCGGTAACTTTTTCTTAAATATTAGTATTATTATTGTTGTTATTATTATTATTTAGAGAAAGGGGAAGGGAAAGGGAAAGCGAGGGAGAGAAACATCGAGGTGAGAGAAACATCGATCCGTCACCTCCTGTGCTCCAAACCCGCAACCTACCCTGTGCCCTGACAGGAAGTCAAACCGGTGACCTTGCACTTTGCGGGATGATACCAAACCAGCTGAGCCACACTGGTCAGGGCACTGTTTCTAATCTGTACAGTGTTCCTACATGGGCTAGCAGCTGCCCTGGCTTGAGGTAAAATAATGTGCAAGATCATTGTGGAGAGAGTACTCAAGGTGGATACCAGGAAGAACTGTCTGAGCAGAGGACATTTGAAACTGACTTTTGTGTGACACGGAGTGGGCCATGTAAAGACACTCCAGTGCATTCCAAACAGAGGAAATAGCTAGCCTAACGGGCCTGGGACAGCAACTTAGTAAGTCTAAGGAGCAAAAGAGAAGGCCAGGGTAGCTGAAATACATTGAGCGAGGGGGAAAGTATAGGCCGTGTTGAGCTTTAACTTTATTCCACAGGCTTTGGAGGATTTTAAGCAGGTAAACAATAGGATCTGCTGTGTTTTTAAAAGATCCTTTTGGCTGCTTCAGAATCACAAACGTAAAGCTATTTTTTTCTATGCCTGGGTTTGCACCTAGAAAAATTTGGAGCAAAACTATTACATAAATGCAGTTTCTTTTTAAAAAGCATTATAATTTCAATCTGCCGTGTGGATAAAAATTTTTTTCTGGTGTATTTCTTCTTCCTCCTTATCTATCATGTACAATGTTTTCAGTAAAGTGATTGAGTAGCAGACTTCCAGGAAACCATCAAAACGAATGGAGGCAGAGAAGACTCACTGTCCTCTCTGTGCTTTCTACAGTTGGAATTTTCTGAATCTGAGTTCCTAGCGGGAGACTTTGGGTTATGGAAAGGACATACTAGTGAGTTAGCACCAAATACAGCGAGCAAGGGAGGGATGGTAAGCATGTGCCCTGTGGTAGAAGATCCCAACTCTCACCAAATCTCCTGGGGACCATTATGAAAAACTGCAGGTGCTGGGACCCCACCCCAGAACAAATGAATCAGATTCTGGGCTGGGCGGGGTGGGGTGAGGGGAGGTCTGGATGCTTTAAAATGTACTCAGGGTTGAGAATCCTTGCCTTATGGAAATCTCAATGAATTTCAGGTGGTTTGGCCTAAATGTATTGTATATGGCACTTTTCAGGATAGCATCGGGCAACTGGAGAATGATCTGAGGAACACCAAGAGTGAGATGGCGCGCCACCTTCGGGAATACCAGGACTTGCTCAATGTCAAAATGGCTCTTGACATTGAGATAGCAGCTTACAGGTACTTCAAAGCGCATGCTTACTCAAACAAATGCAGTCACCTGGGACAGCGTGACCCAAACAAGTGGCTCTAGTCTTTCCTGTTTGTAAAAAATGTGTTGATTCTGGAGAGAGAGAGGAAAGGAGAGAGAGAGAGAGAGAGAGAAACATTGGTGGTTGTTGCGCCACTCATCTGTTCATTCACTAGTTGTCTTGTACGTGCCCTGACTGGGAATTGAACCACAACCTTGGTGCACTGGGACAATGCTCCAACCAACTGAGCTACCTGGCCAGGGCTAGTCTTTCCTATTTCTTACAGGTTAGGGAGGGTGAGGAAAGATATCACTGGCCCTTTCTGGGTGAGCTGACCCCTCTGTCCCTTGACTTGGTTATATCCAAGCTGCTCCTTACTGGTCCTGGTTTTTCTACTTACCTCTGCTAGGATTTAAGGGAATAATGTGAGTACACAGAGGTTGAAATAAACCCACCAGACTCTAACTTGAAAAGCAGGGTTTATACAACATAGAAAGTCCTAACAGATGAGGTATCCCCCTGATTCCTACTCAAGGCAATATTTGTGTGAACATTTACTTTTAAAAAATGTAATAACAGCAGCTAATAAAAGTTTTTGACCTACTACTATGAGCCAGGCACTCTATTAGGTACTACATTATAAATGATCTGGGTCTCAGGTCTTATCGTTCCCATTCTGCAGATGAGGAAACTTGAACCGTGGACTCTGTAAGGTGCTCATAGTCACTGTGCTGGTAAATGGAAGAGCTCAGATTCAACCCCAGCTCTGTCTGAGCGTTTTTTCTTCTCTGCTTCTTTACACTGTGTATACTACTCCAAACAAAGCTCCAAGAGTATTTGATAGTGTCTTGAGTTTCTGATTTTAAAGAAAGGATGCTAAAAACTATTAGTTTTGAGAAACAAGGTATTAGGGTCACTCTTCCGTGGTGCCATTTAGGCCAGCCTGAGAAAAGTCTGGCATCTGAAACAGGTTCACTCAGTGGTCTTTGACATCGCTGGTTCCACTCCGTCTGTGCTCCCGTACACCGAAAAAGTAGATCTCAAGTTCAGGCTGCTTTAGGCACCTCTTCCCCCTCCGTGGACTTCGCACCTCCTTATTCCTATTGCACGTACGATGTTGATTAGCAAAATTACCGTTCTCTGGAGCTTTGTAAACTCTAAGTGCCAGAAGTGGGTGTGATGAGGCTAAGGGGGATCATAGGTTTTTCCTTGCTTAATTCATTTGTTTTAGGATATAGGATAGGTTCCCCTTTGACAGTGATTTAAACACAGCTAGTGTGAAAGGGGTGTGTGTGTGTTGCACACGAGTGAGCGTGCGTGCATGTGCTGGGTAACTCCAAGTCTTTGAGTGTGGGAATTCAATATTTATTCATCTCGATCTCATGAATAACTGTGAAGTCTTACAGAATCTTTCTGAAATGAATAGGAACTGCAGCGTTAATTAAATTCTTTTTTTTTTTTTTTAAGTTGCGAATTGGCTTCCTGAGATTTTCTTTTTCTCTGTTCGGTTTACAGGAAACTGCTGGAAGGTGAAGAGACACGTTTTAGCACCAGTGGATCAAGCATTTCAGGGCTGAATCCACTTCCTAATCCAGGTTATCTGCTCCCACCTAGAATCCTCAGTTCCACAACCACCAAAGTCTCATCCACTGGGCTGTCTCTTAAAAAAGAGGAGGAGGAAGAGGAGGAGGAGGAGGCTTCTAAGGGAGCCTCTAAGAAAACCTCCCAGATAGGGGAAAGTTTTGAAGAAATATTGGAGGAGACAGTAATATCTACTAAAAAAAACGAGAAATCAACTATAGAAGAAAGCACCATTTCAAGCCAAAAAATATAATTCTGTTGCTTAAAAAGAGTTCATGCTTAAGAGGGGATAAATTGCATTTGACTTGTTAAACAGCCTATTCCTGAACCAAAACACCTGTCACCACTCTAAAATGTCTTCAAGGCTTCAGTCTCATTTAGCATCAAATACCTACAGTCTCTAATAAGAAAACCACCCCTTAGATTGGAGCAAACTGCAGTTCTAGAGCCATTGCAGAGGCGTTATCTAAGAACACGGCTTTCTCACCTAAAGCTCAGACTTGAGAGTGATAGATGATTCAGGGACAGAGGAAGTACAAACTAAGGTGCTAAATCTGTGATCATCGTCATTTGCTGTGAATTGAAATTAAAACCTAATTCACTCACTATAACCAGCCATTACCCAGCTATATAATCTCATTCTAGATACATAAAATATAAGATCACTGCCAAAGATAAACTAACGGTCCACACCCAACACCACTCACTCTAACAGAACCGTTTAGCAAATGATAGGTGTTGGTTTAATGGATGCTTCTCCTTCCGTCCCCCCTCAATTCCATAGACCCTTTTCCTCTATTCAGAAAAAAGAAAATGACTTCTGTAGTATTTTTCCCTTTTAAAAACATTTAGGTTCTTGTCAAAAGAACTTAACTGCTTTAGCTCTCTTTGCTGAATGGGTAAAATTTAGATGCATGTTGACCGTATCTATGATCATATCTTTCCAATTCTGTAGGTTGAAAAAAATGGCAGTGATAAGTTTTAAGGGTTGCCCCCAACACATAAAATAATAAAGACTGCCTAGATTTTAGGCTTTTCAGCTTATCAAATCCACTTACTTAGGAAAAAAGAAAACCCTACTCAACTGAGAATGTAGCTTTTCACCTTAATGTTAGAAACACAGTAATAGTTACCCCAAGCTGTGATTAAGGTGACCTTAGATTTAGTCATAGAAGCTAGAAGAGGTGAGTATTTGTATGACTGGAAAGGTGAAGGTCTCATTTATCTGTGTCGGTTCGTTTGTGGTGATATAGTTAGCTGTGCCATGCCCTTACCTGTAGACGGAACCCACGTATTCCCCCTCCCACTAGTCTAGGTCCTGAAGAGGCCTTGTTTTCACTCTCCTATGCCTTCTAAGAGTGTTAAGTGTGGGTTATGTTGTCACCAGGACACAATGCTACTGCCCCAAAGCAAAAGACGTCTCTTCTGGTCAATCAACACCACCAGCAAATATAAAAAAGAAATATTTCTCTTTTCTAAACGAGTCTTGCCCAACAGTGTTCCCACTGCTGCGCGGTTGGTGGGCTCTCCCCTGCTGCAGAAAGAGACGCTCAGACCGGAGAATGCGCACGCATGCTCCTGCCCACACGCTAGGAAGTCGACTGTGGAGCACCCACTTCTCATCTGCCCGACTGTATAGCAGCTGCATTGCCCAGTCTTCCACACGTGCCAAGTTTGACGCAGAACTAATTCTCTGCCAGCAGCCACTTCGCCAGAGCTACAGAGTTGCCCTGTACGTCTCTGTCACACTTCTCCATTAAGAGCTCTGTAGTGATAAGGACACGATGCTTTTACCGAACTATCTTACACTAGCACACGCTTCCATAGTTCAAGGAACTCGAAAGATACTTCTCTCTTCCTCCTTTCCCTCACTCCATCCCTGCCTTTACTCCCCACACTTACTGTAAAATGTTAGTAAATTAAGAATTAAAAGTCACATGAATCCCAGCAATGTAACTTGCGTTTTGTGGTTTCTGCGGCTTCAACAGAGAAAACACTGTTGTGGTGCAGCGGGACAACTGCCCTCCCCAAATAATTCAGAAATCTTACATTCTCTGTTCTGTGCATCCACATTTAGTTGTTTCCCCGCCCCCTGCCAAAGCCTGGGGGCTATAGTCTGCGTGCGTTCAGACTGGTCAGAAACACAGTGCACTGAGTGAGCTGTTCATGGCAGGGAGTGGGGAAATCAAATCAAATGCTGAAAGACACTGCATTCTGCGCCTGGATGACGCTTTCACTGTTTACCTTGGTGACATTTCCGAGAACAAACTGAGAGAACACATGTGATATAAAGTCCTTCCAAACAGTTAAGAATCTTGTTTCTTTGAAGAGGGGGTTATAGTTTTACAGAACTCAGATATTTAGGTAGCACATGGGTAGCAATACTAGAATCTTCCTCTACTGTAATGATTATTAATTTATTTGGGATTGTGGACCCCTTGGAGAAAGTTATGAACCCTTTTCCCAGAAAAAGTACACATGCAAATTTTGTATAGATCAAGGGGCTGTGACTCCTCCAGGACTATCTGCTTCTGGTGCCCAGAATTCCGTGGACGCTGAGCTGAGATTCCCTAAAGCTGTGCTAGGTTCTGGGACAGAGACTGCAATGAGATGTATGAATGCAACTCAGTGGATGCTCACAGTTGAAGCTGAAGCTGAAGCTGGCTGAGTCCTGAATCGTCCTGTCGTTCTAGGTCCCTCTGGCTTCGGCACTTGTAGGCCACCAAAGATACATAGTAATGTATCTGCTGCCAAAAAGGGATCTGTTAGTCGTGCACTAACAATGAGAGTTTTATTGTAATCAAAACCTCTTTTAGGGCCTGTTAAAGAACAATAGTAGCATCGATACTTGGGTTTGCAATATAGACATTTGTTGTTGCTTCTAAGAATGCTATTCAGTTAATGAATCATTCTCTATGCCAAACCTGAGTCCTTGCATTACATTTAAGTAATCTCTGGCTCTGGCTAAATTGTATCTCCTGTTTTTACCACTAATTCTCATGAGCTCATTTTTAAAAGAAAAACATTAAAAACATCTTTTAAGAGAAAGACATTAGAAGCATTTTAAAAGAAAGACATTAACATCGGAACATTTACAGTAATAGGGAAACATGAGGAAGGGAAGGAAAGCAAGCAACACCACCTGTTACAACAGAACAGGACAACGAAGTGAGCCAGTGAGATTGCGAGGAAGCCTGTCTGCAAAGCATGTTAATGACATCCAAACATGGCTTTAGATTCATTAGATGATGAGACTTTTAGATTCATTAGATGAAAAGAATGGTTACTTCAGCCCTGGCTGGTGTGGCTCAGTGGATTGAGTGCTGGCCTGCAAACCAAAGGGTGGCTGGTTTGATTCCCAGTCAGGGCACATGCCTGGGTTGCGGGCCAGGTCCCCAGTACAGGGCATGCGAGAGGCAACCACACATTGATGTTTCCCTCCCTCTCTTTCTCCTTTCCTTCACCTCTCTCTAAAATAAATAAATAAAATCTTTTTAAAAAATGGTTACTTCATAGATCAAAGAACTTCTTTTTTAAAAAATATATTTTATTGGCCCTGGCTGCTGTGGCTCAGTGGATTGAGCACCAGGCTGCAAAGCCAAGCATTGCAGGTTTGATTCCCAGTCAGGGCACATGCCTGGGTTTCAGGCCAGGTGCTGGATGGGAAGCTCATGAGAGACAACCACACCTTGTTGTTTCTCTCCCTCTCTTTCTCCCTTCCTTCCCCTCTCTCTAAAAATAAATAAATAAAATATTTAAAAATATATATATTTTATTGATTATGCTATTACAGTCGTCCCATTTCCCCCCTTCACTCCCCTCAACCCTGCATACCCCCTCCCACTCATATTCTCCCCCCTTTAGTTCATGTCCATGTGTCATACATATAAGTTCTTTGGCTTCTACTTTTCCCATACTGTTCTTACCCTCCCCCTGTCTATTTTCTTTTTTTTTTAATATATTTTATTGATTATGCTATTACAGTTGTCCCATTTCTCCCCCATCATTCCCTTCTACCCTGCACACCCTCTCCCACCCACATTCCCCCCCTTTAGTTCATGTCCATGTGCCATAAGTTATTTAGCTTCTACATTTCCCACACTATTCTTGCCCTCCCCCTATCTATTTTCTACCCACCGTCTATGCTACTCATTCTCTGTACCTTTTCCCCCTCTCTCCTCCTCCCATGCCCCTGTTGCTAACCCTCCATATGATCTCCATTTCTGTGGTTCTGTTCCTGTTCTAGTTGTTGGCTTAGTTTGCTTTTGTTTTAGATGTGGTTCTTAATAGCTGTGGGTTTGCTGTCTTTTCACTGTCATATTTTTATCTTCTTTGTCTTAGATAAGTCCCTTTAACATTTCATATAATAAGGGCTTGGCGATGATGAACTCCTTTAACTTGACCTTATCTGAGAAGCGCTTTATCTGTCCATCCATTCTAAATGACAGCTTTGCTGGATAGAGCAATTTTGGATGTAGGTCCCTGCCTTTCAAGACTTCAAATATTTCTTTCCAGCCCCTTCTTGCCTGTAAGGTCTCTTTTGAAAAATCAGCTGACAGTCTGATGGGAACTCCTTTGTAGATGACTGTCCCCTTATCCCTTGCTGCTTCTAGAATTCTCTCCTTCATTTGAATCTTGGCTAATGTAATTACGATGTGCCTTGGTGTGTTCCTCCTTGGGTCCAACTTCTTTGGGACTCTCTGAGCTTCCTGCACTTCCTGGAAGTCTATTTCCTTTGCCAGATTGTGGAAGTTCTCCTTTATTATTTGTTCAAATAAGTTTTCCACTTGTTGCTCTTCCTCTTCTCCTTCTGGGACCCCTATAATTCGGATGTTGGGACGTTTAACGATGTCCCAGAGGTTCCTAAGCCTCTCCTCATTTTTTTGAATTCTTGTTTCTTCCTTGTTTTCTGTTTGGTTGTTAGTTTCTTCCTTCTGGTCCACTCCATTGATTTGAGTCCCAGTTTTCCTTCCATCTCTATCAGTTCCCCATGCATCTTCCTTCATTTCACGTATTGTAACCTGCATTTTTTCATCTAATTTGTGAGCAAAATCAACCAATTCTGTGAGCATTTTGATGACCAGTGCTTTGAACTGTGCATCTGATAGGTTGGCTATCTCTTCATGGCTTAGAGGAATTGGCTCTGAGGCTTTTATTTGTTCTCTGGTTTGAGCCATTTTTGGTGGGTTTTTTTGTTGTTGTTTGTTTTGGTTTGGTTTTAGTCTGGCTGTGGCTATTGTATGAGGGGTGAAGCCTTAGGTGTTCCTCAGGGCGGGGCAGCCCAGTCGCTGGGTTGTGACGCTATAGGTGGGGACGGGGTCTGAGAGGGAACAATGGCACCTGTTCCACTCTCTCCTGGACTCCAGTCCCTTCCGCCACTTCCCCTTTGCCTGGATTATCTGCACACACGCATATGCTGTTACGTAGTGAGGAGTGGAGCCTCAGGCGCTCACCATTGCGGGGTGGAGGGGGCAGCCTGGTCGCTGGGTTGTGACACTGTATGTGGGGGTGGGGTCTGAGAGGGAACAATGGCACCTGCTCCACTCTCTCCTGGATTCAGTCCCTTCCGCCACTTCCCCTCTGCCTGGACCATCTGCGCGCATGAATGTGGGACCACCTGGTCAGCCAGCCACCTTGTGCGGCCTCACTGGGTCTGCACAGTTGCCCCCCTGTGCCCGGGGTCTGCCAGCTGCTGCCTGTGGGCCCGGGGACCGCCAGCCGCCGCCTGTGCACCTGGGAACTGCCAGCCGCTGCTGCTTGCGTTCCTGGGTCCGCACCTCCACTTTTTCCTGCCGCGACTCCACCCCTCTTACCGGTCTGGATGAATGGTTGTTGGACTTTCGTACAGTTCAATTTTCTGTAAGTTCTGGTTGTTTTCTTGTTTCTAAATATTTGTTGTCCTTAATTTGGTTGTAAGAGGAGGCACAGTGTGCCTGCCTACGCCTCCATCTTGGCCGGAAGTCTGATCAAAGAACTTCTATTGACCTCCTAGAAGATGATTAGATTGCCCTCACGTTTTATGCTGATATTGTACAGGCTTAATAGGTGGGGGTTGGGCTAGCTAAAATTTATAAATTCTTCCTTACAATCTTGAGACTTACTCACTTAAAAACTGTAATTACAGCTGTAATTTATTCAGTAACTACTTGTGTATCAGACACTGTACTAGGCAGTGAACATAGAATTATGTCATTTAAAACTCACAACCATTCTTTAAGTGTAATATTTGTATATCTGTTTTATGAATGAAGGAATAGAGTCTTGGCCCTGACTGGTGTGGCTCAGTGGGTTGGGCATCATCCCAACTGAAAGGTTGTGGGTTCGATTCTCAGTCAGGGCACATGCCTGGGTTGCAGGCCAGGTCCCCAGTGTGGGGCATGGGAGAGGCAACTGATCGATGTTTCTCTCACACATTGATGTTTCTCTCCCTCTTTTCCTCCCTCCTCCCCCCCAAAAGTAAATAAATAAAATCTTTTTTAAAAAAAAGGAATAGAGACGGAATGACAAGGTTAACACCCTTGCGGGACTTCCGGCCAAGATGGAGGCATAGGTGGACACACTGTGCCTCCTCTCACAACCAAAATTAAGGACAACAAGTATTTAGAAACAAGAAAACAACCAGAACATATCGAAAATTGAACTGTATGAAAGTCCAACAACCATTCATCCAGACCGGTAAGAGGGGTGGAGTCGTGGCAGGAAAAAGTAGAGGTACGAACCTGGGAATGCAGGCAGCAGTGGCCAGCAGTTTCTAGGTGCACAGGCAGCAGCTGGCGGACCCTGGGCACAGGGTGGCAGCTATGCAGACCCAGTGAGGCTGCGTAAGGCAGCTGGCTGACCAAGCGGTCCCACATTCATGTGTGCAGACGGTCCGGATGAAGGGGAAGCTGCAGAAGGGACTAGAATCCAGGAGAGAGCGGAGCAGGAGCCATTGTTCCCTCTCAGACCCCGCCCCCACGTATAGCTTCACAACTCAGCAACTGGGCTGCCCCGCCCTGGGGAACACCTAAGGCTCCACTCCTTACTACATAACAGCCAGGACCAGACCAAAACCAAAACCAAACAAAACAAAAAAAACACCAAAAATGGCTCAAACCGAGAGAACAAATAAAAGCCCCAGAGCCAATTCCTCTAAGCTGTGAAGAGATAGCCAACCTATCAGATGCATAGTTCAAAGCCCTGGTGATCAGGATGCTCACAGAATTGGTTGATTTTGCTCACAAATTAGATGAAAAAAATGCAGGCTACAATATGTGAAATGAAGGAAGACACATGGGGAACCAATAGAGATGGGAGAAAAACTGGGACTCAAATCAATGGAATGGACCAGAAGGAAGAAACTAACCACCAAACAGAAAATGAGGAAAAAACAAGAATTCAAAAAAATGAGGAGAGGCTTAGGAACCTCCAGGACATCTTTAAATGTCCCAACATCTGAATTATAGGAGTACCAGAAGGTGAAGAAGCAGAGCAACAGTGGAAAACTTATTGGAACAAATAATAAAGGAGAACTTCCACAATCTGGCAAAGGAAATAGACTACCAGGAAGTGCAGGAAGCTCAGAGAGTCCCAAAGAAGTTGGACCCAAGGAGGAACACACCAAGGCACATCGTAATTACATTAGCCAAGATTAAAAGGAAGGAGAGAATTCTAGAAGCAGCAAGGGATAAGGGGACAGTCACCTACAAAGGAGCTCCCATCAGACTGTCAGCTGATTTTTCAAAAGAGACCTTACAGGCAAGAAGGGGCTGGAAAGAAGTATTTGAAGTCTTGAAAGGCAGGGACCTACATCCAAAATTGCTCTATCCAGGAAAGTTGTCATTCAGAATGGAAGGGAAGACAAAGTGCTTCTCAGATAAGGTCAAGTTAAAGGAGTTCATCATCACCAAGCCCTTATATGAAATGTTAAAGGGACTTTTCTAAGAAAAAGAAGATAAAAATATGACAGTGAAAAGAGCAAACTCACAGCTATTAAGAACCACATCTAAAACAAAAGCAAACTAAGCCAACAACTAGAACAGGAACAGAACCACAGAAATGGAGATCATATGGAGGGTTAGCAACAGGGGAGTGGGAGGAGGAGAGAGGGGGAAAAGGTACAGAGAATGAGTAGCATAGACGGTGGGTAGAAAATAGATAGGGGGAGGGCAAGAATAGTGTGGGAAATGTAGAAGCTAAAGAACTTATGACACATGGACATGAACTAAAGTGGGGGGAATGTGGGTGGGAGAGGGTGTGCAGGGTGGAGGGGAATGATGGGGGAGAAATGGGACAACTGTAGTAGCATAATCAATAAAATATATTTAAAAAAGAAAAACAAACAAACAAAACAAAGCACCCTTGCCTGATGCCACACAGCAAGGAACAAAGCCGGGATTCGAACCTTGGTTTTCTGGCTCTGCAGGGTTTGCTTTTCTTTTCTATGTTGCCTCTCTGTGTAAAAGTCCCCTCACTTGAGGGAATAGAAGTATTTTGGTATTCTTTTTCACCCTTCCTCACCAGGTTTCACGTAAGGCTTCTCAGGCTAGGAAACCCTGGGCAGCACCAGGTCCCACAGACGAACTGCTGTACTTTGCAGACTTCCTGAGCCTGCTGCCTCCCTGCATGGCGGTGTGGTGGCGGCCACTCAGAACAGCGCTCTGGGCCTATCCGGCCAAGTCATCTCTGCTCCTGCTGAGAGTTCAATGGAATGGATGCTATTTACTTAATATTTTTAAGTTTAAAAAATAATTTTGCAAGAAATTCTATAAATTATTATCAAAGGGCCTAGAGAGGACAATTCCTCAAGAGGTAATAAATTCAGGATACTTGGAATTCATTTCACTGTACTGGCTAAGAGTGGGGAAGGCAAGATTTGAGCAATTGTCTGGAAACTAGATTCCAACTTTTATATCCAGAGGTAATGCAAATCACATACAGTCCTGGGGATAAGCTTCTGGGACTTAACCGTGAACACAAACGGGGAGCCCAGAACCACGGCTCTGAAGGCAAACATGAAACAGTTATTTATGAGGGGGAGAACCCCCCCAAAACAAGAATTATCTTCTGGAGAGCAGGACCCTTATAGTATAGGCTTCCTCCACTAGGTGAGTGTTCTAGAAACCCATCTGTATCAGTGTACCAGCTGGCATTGTTATGAGAGGCTGCATTTGGCTTCAGTGAATTCTTTTTTTTTTTTTGAAGACTCAGTGTGTTGGTCCATTCCATAATGGATGATTTACAAGCGCCTCTGCCCACACTGCGCTGAGTGCTCAGCAGTGTTTGACCAAAAATGTCATGGCCCCTGTGGCCCATCCTCCCTATTCACCTGATTTCATCCCAAATGACTTTTTTTTTTTTTTGTTTCCCCAGATTAAAAAAGTCCTCAAAGGGAAATATTTTGCAGATGTGGAAGAGGTGAAACAAACCACGACAGAAGGACTAAAAGGCATCAAAGTCAATGAGTTCAAAAACTCTTTTGAGCAGTGGCAACAACGTCTCAATAGGTGTATCACATCAAATGGAGAGTACTTTGTAGGTGACCGAAGTTTAAACATGTAAGAATATATACACAATTTTTAATACATAAATTCCGGGGAGGTTGGGGTCCCCCCTTGTGAGTTTATTGAATATTTTTAAATCCGTCAGAACAGGAAGCAGAAGGGCAGTCCCAGGGCTGAGAGGGGGATGGGGAGTGGCTATTCAATGGGAAGGGAGTTTGACTTCAAAGCGATGGGAATGTTTTAGAACTAGACAGAGGTGGTGGCTGTACAACATTGTAAATGTACTAACTGCCACTGAATTATTCACTTTAAAATGATTAATATTCTGTCATGTAAATTTTACCTCAATTAAAAAATCCATTGATAGAGAATTTATGGGACCATCAGAAAAATATAATTACGAAGTCTACTCTACCTTCTGCTCCAGCTGAGACCATGATGCACAGCCACCCTGGGTCAATTCCAGTTAGAAGCAATTCCATTAGGACAACAGAAGCCAGAGCTAATAACAGTATTGATTTCAAAACGGAGCCTGAAGAAAAAGTCCAAAATCTCCTTGAGCATAAATCACTTAAGAGTATCCATCACTGATTTCCAACCAATATTATTTTTATCATCATATCACCAGAAATCTCTAAGGTCCTGAAAAACATCTAAATCATAAGAACACATTTCTTAAAAGTCACATAAACTGGTGTACCTGAAAGCATAGCAATTTAAAATGCAAATAACCAAGGGGGCTTTGCAAGCTCTTAAAATAGAGCTCGTGTGTGAAATTGTATTTTTCTTTATAGAATATACATGACTGGCTCTGCTGCATGTTCAAATTTCATGTGCAGGCTAGATGGATGTCATCGTGCCTTTTGCAATTTTCAGATATCTCACACAAATTTGCCATTTGCAGATGGGTGAGTGCTCCCGAATCCAGTTGAACAAAAGACTGTGTTCACTACATTACCGTGCCCCCTTAAAGGGTGAAAAGAATGGTTACTTCGTAGATCAAAGGACTTCTCTCCTCTTCTATTGATCTCCTAGATTAGATTGCCCTCATGCTGTATGCTGATATTGTACAAGCTTACTAGGTGGGGGTTGGGACTAGCTAAAATGTATAAATTCTTTCTTACAGTCTCTTGAAAAACACACACACACATATATTCACACCAGGATTGTAATAAAAGAGTGAGTCACACTGCAGACATTTAAAGATTTATATTTTTACAACGCTTCAGTAATTCTGAACAAAACCAAATAGAGAAAGTTCAGGCTACAAAGAAAATTGAAGGTTGATCTTAGAGGGGTCTCCTGACTCGCTTCCTCATTGATTAATTACTACAGATCACCACATGGCTGCTCATCTCCCCTAATGAGGCGAGTGGTCTTTGTTCTGTGTGAGTCTGAGACATTTCATTTGAGCTCTATCACGTGCTCTTAGAGGTTATAGCATGCTCATCAGAGTGCAACCAAAATCATAAGTATAAGCTCTGGAGTTTGGGAATACAAACAGGAGCAGGTTCTAGTCAACTGCTGGTTATTAAACAGGGCTACAAAGCATTTTCCCTTAGAAGGTTTTATTTAAATTTTTTAATTCACTAAAGTTCATCTGTTTTGCTATAAATATGAATAAATGAGAGATGTAACTTCTATCATGATTTCCTGGCATAAGGATTCACACATGACATATAGAATTTCTGATGTCCTTTAGGGCTAGACAATCTTTTATCATTATCTTGAGCAAGACTTGAGCTCAACAGAAGAAACTCCTTTCTGCCCATATGTTCCCCAGTCTGCAAAGTAGAAGCGGCTGTGTGAAGATTAGAATTAGGGTCAAAGTGCCCTGACTGGTGTGGCTCAGGGGATTGAGTGCTGGCCTGTGAACCAAAGGATCGCCGGTTCGATTCCCAGTCTGGGGCACATGCCTGGGTTGCCAGCCAGGCCTCTAGTGGGGGGTGTGCAAGAGGCAACCACATATTGATGTTTCTCTCCCTCTCTTTCTCCTTTCTTTCCCCTCTCTCTCTCCTTTCTTTCCCCTCTCTCTAAAAATAAATAAAGTCTTAAAAAATTGACTACAAATGCCAGTCACTATTCTAAGTGTTTACATATTCATTAATTCCCAAAACAAGCATTCGAGTTAGGTATCATTGCCCTCATTTTCAGGTAAAAAAAAAACAACTAAAAGATAAGTTACATAACATGTCTAAGATCACATGCATAGCTCACAAGAGGTGATGCTGGGAGTCAAATCTATGCAGTCTGGCTTTACAACTCATGTTCTTAATCACTATACAGTACTGCCTCTCTGTCTTTTTGGGGGCAAAAATTCAGTTCATGATGACATTTGTTTTCTCCACCTTATTCAATTAGCTTTTCTCTTGGGAAAAATGTTACCTTAGAAACATTAGAAGAGAAAAAAATCCTTTCTCATTTACTTGAAAATAGTATCACACTAAGAACCCTTGTAAAAACCACAGACACCATCAGAACAAAATAAAAATGCAGTTAAGATCAAACCATAATATCCATTTTATGTAAGTATGTACTTGGCAAACTTTCAGATCAATACGGCATTTCATTTGGGAGTGGACTATTAATCTCTAGAGGTAATAGAAGTTAGATTGCATCAGTCCAGTTTTGAAGAGAGGCCAATAATCAAATTCATGTACTCAACAACATATTTAAAAAGGATAAAAATGAGAACCTACTCCTCGGTCATAGTCTACTGAAGAACACAAAGGTCGACATTCAAGGCATGTAAAGAAGACCAAAATATATGATGTCATCCTAAATACCATCCAGAAAAACTTGGTTTATACAAACACTAATGTGTATGTTTCCTATACTGTTTGAAATCTTAATCTAATTTTTAAAAATTTTGGGAAAAGCCATGCTCATAATGAATAATGCACAACCACTGGGATGAATAAGTAAAGTAATGGCCCTGGATGGGTGGCTCAGTTGGTTGGCATGTCATCCCACACACCAAAACATTGCATGTGCAATTCCCAGTCAGGGCACATACCTAGGTTGCAGGTTCAATCCTCAGTAAGGGCACGTATGAGAGGCAATTGACTGATGCTTCTTTCACATCAATTTTTCTTTCTCTTTCCTTTCCTCTCTCTCTAAAATCAATAAACATATCCTCAGGTGAGGATTAAAAAAGAGAAAAGTAATGGCACAGAAAGTTATTCACAATATAGTAAGTGAAAGGGAATTACAAATTACTAGGTATATTACAGTTCCATATTTGCAAAAATATAATTGTATAGATTAGAAAGTTTAACCACAAAATATACTAAATGTTAACAATTTTCTCTGGGTTATTTTTGTTTTCTTCTTTTAAGCTCCTTTATATTTTCTTTAAATATGAATAGCTTTGTGATAAGAAATGTTGTATTAAAAACATGCTTTTTTGCCCACATTTTTGTTGTTCAAGTAGTTGTCTCCATTTTCGTCCCACCCCAGGCATCCCCACTTCCACCCTTGATCTCACTCCACTTTGGTTTTGTTCATGTGTCCTTTATATATGTCTCTGAAAACACTTCCTATTTTTTATTTATTGATTTTAAAGAGAGAGGAAGGAGGAGAGAGAGGAACATGGAGTTACTGTTCCACTTGTTAATGCACTCATCGGTTGATTCTTGTATGTGCCTCGACTGGAGATAACCCTAACCCAAACCCTAACACAACCCACAACCTTAGTATATCTGGACGACACTCTCACCAACTGAGCTACCTGGCCATTTACATAAGAACATGCTATGTAAAAATCTGGAATTATGAATAAGTATAGAAAAGAAAAATTCCTAAAATTTCATCAATTGGAAGTAACAAAACTTCAACATCTGGGTGCAAAACAACAACAAAAAAAAATGAGGAACATTTAGAATCAGCATCTGCTCAAAAGTTCTGTTACCAGGGGTTTCCAAGATAAGAAAATATACCATAGAGGTTGCAACAATTAGAACTCTAAAGGAAAAAAATTGTTAAACAATTAGTCACCCATCTGACAAGCAATTATAACCTGGCGATTCTACAAGAATATTCATTTAGAATCGAATCCGAGTACACACTTTGGGCAAGCTGAATAGGACAAATAAATGGGTCAGAGGCGTTACTTCCAAGAATTCAGTCACTTTAGAAGAGTGACTGTGAGTGTGTGCCAGTCCTGTTAGCTTGGAATCCAGAGGAGGAATGGTCAGAGACTAGGTAAGAATGCATCTGACTCGGTCACGAGGGAAGGGCAATGCCATGTAAAGAGGAGAAGCTCAGTGAACCCCAAGAGCAGAGGAAATGGCTTGGGCTTCCACTGGAGAGAAAAGTTGGGATGGCACTTAAGAGAGGAAAACCTGCCACGCATGCATCTTGACAAACTGCAACTGCCACAAAACTACCCCTGTGGGCATCATCTCAGAGAGGGCTTACGCAAAATCCAAGGTCCTCAAGCTGGGCCAGTCAAATCTCACTTTAACCACTGAAGTTAGGCTCTGAAATCTGCACTTCATATCCTCTCAGCTGTGCAGATTTGGGAATTCAGTTTTGTTTCTGCTGATGTTCCTAGTAAAAATTCCTTTGAAAAAACTTTGACCTTATCTGAGCTAAACTAAACATATGCTGCTAGTGGCCCAGCAAGGCTAACCCAAAGCAAGACAGGTCATTTGCTCTTGCTTGTGCTTTTCCCTCATCTTAGTCCTCAACCCTCTGGTTCTTTAAAGACAACTACCAAGTAGTGCCTCCTCACCCCTAAGTTTTCACTTCTTCAAGTAAACCAGAAGCAATTGCTCAACGCTTGCTCTCGTTTTCTGGTGTCCGGGTCTCTCCCTCTCTCACCTTCAAAGTGTGCTTCAGACCTAAGAGGCACTGGAGATTAGAGGTATGAAGTCCCTTCATCTGAAACCATGTTTGTTGATACAGCCCCAGATCACACCGATGTGGAGGGACAGATTTGTAAACCAATCAATCAGCATTGTTAGTTCGCTGCCTGGTAGTAATGGGCCAGATACAACCAGATACAAGTCAAGATTCTTGGAGGTCAAGTCCAGGATGAAGTGGGTGGAAAAGGGTAGACTTTTTTTGTGACTCTTATTTACCAGTATGGGTCTTTTGTTAAGATTCTGAGAGATGTGCAACAAAGGCTATGAGCTTGAAGGAACACTCCTTTCATTTTAATCTTGTCCACACAATGTCTAATAGATAAATTCCTTTGACTTGTTCATTGCACAAATGTTTATCAAATAATTACACTTAATATTCTATTTAAAAAAAGTAAGCATTTCCCATGTTACTATAATTCATAAGCTCCAAGCTCTGTCTTTGTATCCTGAAAACTTGGGCCACACCATAAAGTTTATGCTAACACTGTGATTTATGGTGAATACCTGTTTTCTTATACCTCGGGCCCCAAGACATGCTGTCAGTTTGACCACTGGGCAAGCGCTGCAGTCTCAATGGCGGTTCAATCACACGGGCACCACATGCCCATGTGATGAGCTCCTGGTAAAACCGTGGACTCCAAGGCTCAGGTGAACTTCCTCGGTTGGCAATACCTCGTACCTGTCACGTACCACTACTGCTGCGTCTTCACTGGGAGAGGACAACTGGAAGTCTGTGCCCGGCTGCTCCTAGACTCTGCCCTGCACAACTCTTTCATTTGCTGATTTTGATCTGTATCCCTTTGCTGTAATAGACTATACATATGAGTATAATAGCTTTTCTGGGTCCCGTGAGACCTTCTAGTGAACCACTGAACCTAAGGGTGGTCTTGGGTATCCCTAACACATGTTAAATGGGACAGGAATAAAAATATTAACTACTCATGCAAGAAATATTTAAGAGGCAACAAATTCCATAGCTGCTCTTCTGTCCATTGTCAAACAACAGGATCTAGTATAATTAGTTAAGGTAAAGATGTTTATAAAATATCTATTTGAACGCAAAGTTTAACTTTAACTCAATACCTCCATCTCTTAAAGAGTTCTGGTTTTTTAAAATCCACAATAAGCACAAACATTTCAGAATAGGTTAAAATAAATTTTTATTAAAAATTTGTATTAAATGTTAGAAGAGATTTATACACAATTAACAAATCCTTTATAAAACAATTGCCAATTTTTACCCAATTGTAATTGTTTCTATGCAGACTTGGAAATAGAGTCTACAAAATATTTCTTTTAGAAAGCTATCAAAATGCTATTCTTAGGCAAAATAATGTTTAAAACTGAAGTCTCTGTGTGTAAGTGAGTGAGGTCTCCAGCACCCGTATTCTTTATCCCAGTGACAAAGTAATGGAAAAATGAACGTTGAACTGACTTACTGAGGAAACAATGAGTAAGTATTCTGTAAACTTCTCAAATTTTTTATTACTTTCAGAAGCAGTGTCATTACAAGGTATCAATAATCATACTATGTACTCAAATAAAATAAATGTTAATAAAATTAACATTCTAGGAATAAAAATATTGTCGCAAAGAGGCACCCCTTGTTGTAAGATATGTTAAAGAAGTTTTTATTACACTGAAGGCTCATGGTTTGGGCCATAAACCATATAGGACACAGTCTCTTCACACAGAATAATGATAACTTATCCCTTTTAGAAGTGAATAACATCTCTTTAGTAGTGTTGCTGGCAAAAAAAAAAAAAAAATTCAAGTTCAAAATACGATGGCAACACACAAAGCAGCCAACAGTTTTGGTCTTTGTGTGGAGGGATGCCATCTGCACAGTTTAACAAAGACTGACTTTTAACCTCCATTTCGAAAGCACACTTCTTTCCTGCCCACCTAATACTACTCCAGAGAGTAGAATCCCAGCCACCAACTTAAAAGTGATATGGCTCAATGAAGAAAATAGTAACTGATTTACATCAGAGATTTGGAAGCAAAATCAGTATCAAAGTATTTGAAATCACAAGGAATTTTGAAATACTTTGAAAATTTCGCCCTGAGCTGTGGATGCTTTTGATATATAGCTGCTAGTAAAACAGATGCATCCCATCATTCCAAGCTGTACTTGTAAATGTTATGATGCTTGGTGCTGAAAACAGGTAAGTTATGTCTCCCAACAAAGTGGTAGCAATTACATTTCGTGAAAATCTTTGGTGAGACGCAAGCCTGCAGAAGCCGCCTTGGTTTGTTTCCCCCCTCCTAATGCTCCTGGAATCTTCAAGTAATTTTCAGAGGGGAGACCACAAGACCATAATGAAGGACCAGAAGACCATCCTGCAAAGAAAAAAGAGTGTTTTGCAGTTATTTGAAAACTAGTTATATAAATAATCAAGTCAGAAAAAATGGTCTGTTTTTCATAACCCAACACTAATGTGAAATTCTTGAAAGAGAATAAAGGGTCCAACATAAATGAACTTGCTTTTTCACTCACCTTATCACCACACACTCTCTGTCAACATGCCTTTTTAATAACTCTCTGGAGACAATTCTGAAACTACCAGGCATCCATAGTTAGCTCGGGTTGTTTATGATTAAACAGTTGTCCAAAAAGAACTAAAAGAGATACACCTTTCCTTCTGCATGGACTACTTAACAGACCATCCAGGCATTAGGCTTCCCTAAAAAAAGACTCAATTATAAAGCATCATGGATCTGCTAAGAAATGAAATATTTACTTCCATATAAATGCAGCCCACTACTATTCTAAGTGAGAAAACTTCAGAACTCTTACCCATTTAATATACCATAATTTTAGTTCCTTCTTAAAGAATGTTCAGTACAATTCACCTTTTTGCTATCCAGAGTCATCACTATGAACAATAAGTACACTGTGTCGTAACACAGTCATGTCCGCAGTCAGGGACTGTTAGGCAACTTAAACCTATACTCAATGACTGCAGATACTGTACTTCTGGTTCTTTTTATCTGCTTTGTGTGGTCTCTCCCCTGTCTTGATATCAGGTCTTAATTCTTTGTGCTCTCACCAAGGCTGCATCCAGCAAGCAATCCACCTTTTTAAGGTACTGTTTCCTAATCTGTTACGAAACTAGCTTTACAGAAAGACTCACCAGGGAAGTGTGCCACCAGCAACTGGCCTACTTTGGGCAACAAAGAGGAGGAGTGAGGGCATGAATGCCGTGCAGCTCCAATCCTGCTCTGGTTATCCCCCTTTTCCTTCTTTGCTAAGCTTTCCGCGGCTCTGCTCCCTCACTTCTCACTCACTCCTCAGCTCACTGCAATCTGGCTTCTGTTCCGGGCAACTCCAGTGAAAACTCACCAGAATTCTAGAAAAAGGGTCACAAATTCGAATGCCCACAAAGGCTAGGAAACTAACATAAATGAACATGTGCGTTAGGTATATAAATCAGTAAGTAACGTTGAGACCAGAAGTAAACCTGAGAACACATGCCTAGTTAAGGAATTTTAACTCAATTTAAAACAGAACAGGTCAAATAAAGCATAATTCCACATGATGTTTGGCGCACAGACCATCTATGGTCCGGGCCAATTAGCCTAATCAAGGTAAATGAACCTGTATTATAAAACAAATAGAAAGATTCTATTAACAATTTTACATAATGACAAATTATATTTTAGGTAATATTTTTTGCATATATTTCAGAAAGAAAGACATCATTTGCAAAACAAAATATTGATATGTAGAGATATAAATCAAAGTATAGCTTAAAAGCTCTTTCAAAACCAAGGCCATATCCAGCAAGCAATCAATCCACCCTTTTAAGGTACTATTTATACATTTATAAAATCAACGTTAATACATTTATAAAAGCACATTTTATCACTTATAATTCAAATCTGTATCTATATGTCTATTATATTTATATAGACAGACATAGACATATATGAAATATAAATCCATATTCTATCCATCTCCTGCTTGGTCTTCCTCCTTTCCTGCTACCTTCTATTTTCCCAGCATTACTGTCTTTTCCAAAGAACCCTGCCTTCTCATGATGTATCTGAAGTAGGGCAGCTTCAGTTTTGTCAGTTTTGTCATTTTTGCCTCCAGTGATGTTTCATGCTTAATTTGCTCAAGGGCCCACTTGTTGGTCTTTCGGGAAGTCCAAGGTATCCATAGAACTCTCCAACACCATATTTCAAATGAATCGATTTTTTTCTGTATCAGCCTTCCTCACTGCCCAACTCTCACATCTGTACATGCTAACTGGGAATACAAGGGTGTGAATGACCTTAGCCTTGGTCTCTAATGACACTCTGCTTCAGTGATCTTTCCCAATTCTTCCACTGCTGCCTGAGACTCAGTCTTCTCTTAAATATTGAATTTCCATACAATGGAATATTATTATCCACAAAAGGAAGAAGATTCTGATACATGCTAAAACATGAATAAAGTTTGAAAACATTATGCTAAGTAAAAGCCAGTCACAAAAGACCACATATTGTATGATTCTATTTACATGAAATGTCCTAAATAGATAAATTCAGAGATAGAAGGTAGAGTACTGGTTGAGAGAGGCTGGAGGATGAAGTTATATGGACAATGAATACTAACAGATACGGAGTTTCTTTCTGGGGTGATAAAAATGGTCTAGCCTGGCTGGTGTGGCTTAGTTGGTTGGAGCATCATCCCATAAACCAAAGGGTCACAGCCAGGGCTCATACCTGGGTTGTGGGTTCAGTCCCGGGCTGGTGCGCCTTCAGGAGGCATCCTATGTTTCTCTCTTGCATCCATGTTTCTCTCTCTCCCTCTGCCCCTCCCTTCCCCTCTCTCTAAGGTCAATGGGAGTGTCCTAGGGTGAGGATTTCAAAGAAAAAAAATTTTAAATTGATTGGGTGATAGTTTGACAACTCTGTAAATACACTAAAATTTATTTTTTTATGTTTTTTAAAGATTCTAAAATTTTATTTTATTATCTTTTAGAGAGAGGGGAGGGGGGGGAGAAAGAGAGGGAGAGAAACATCGATGCGTAGAGAAACATCAATGTGTGGTTGCCTCTCACATGCTCCCAACTGGGGACCTAGGCCACAACCCAGGCATGTGCCCTGACTGGGAATCAAACCAGCCACCCTTTGGTTTGCAGGCCAGCACTCAATCCACTGAGCCACACCAGCCAGGGCTAGTTCAGGTAATTTTAAGAAAACTAAAGAACATTTATTAAAGTTTTATTGGTAACATGGAACTTTTTAATTTTGTCAAATAACCTACCTGTTAGGTACTAAGTGGGATAAAGCCTAAGGCCTACCTGCATCGCTGCGTCACCCAGGGCACGGCGGACCTCCCTCAGAGTCTGGTACCGCTCCAACAAGTGGTCACCACAGATGATGTCTACCTACAGGCACGGAAAGTACCAGATGCTTCACTACTTCAGAACCCACATGAAACACCAAGAAAAATCAACACAATTATTTCCAGTCTACACTTTGATATTTCACTTTACACTGACAAAACACTCAGGAAAGACTTTAGAAACTTTTGACAGGAGTAAATGACAAAAACTGGAAAGAGCGTGGAGGAGCAGGGCGCCAGCGCAGTACGGCCAGTATCTGAAATGATTTCCTTGAAACTCTGAGTGCAAGTTAAATCACATTTGATGTATTTAGCATAAGAAGGTGCAGAAAAGTATGTTTTTTTTAAAACGTTCCAAGATAGAATGATTAAAGGAGTATACAGTGCTTAAAGAGGCAATTCTCACTTATGCGAACAATTCTCCTACAGGGTATATCAATTTTCCAATAGTGAAAAGTCTGACAGTGGCAGAGTACATACTAAGGGAATGGTTTTATGGATGGAATCCTCTCAACAAGGTCTTTTTAGCCCTTTAGTAATGACAAAGCTCTAAGATAAATCTACTGTTATATAAAATGCTCTAGAAAGCATGGTACTGTTATACGGTTATACAGTATAATGTAATAAGGTTCCAGTACACTTTCTTGCTAAGATAAAAAAGCAAATTTTTAATCTTTCTTCGTCTTTCATTGAGTGCTTCTGTCCCACTGCCTTAAATGGAATCAGGTCCCCAGCAGTCTTATTACTATACATCCCTCAGTTTGCTCCACCTTCTAAAGTCCTTATTTAGTTTATAGCATGACATTTGCCCTTGTCCTCCAAACCAGAGTATCAACGCTGACTCTGATTCTCCCTTTTCCTTTCTTCTCACATGCAATCAGTTACTATGTCCTGATGCTTCTTAGTTCATAATACCCTAGGCTTAAACCACCTCTTAACCAGATTTCCTACCTTCAAATTCTGTTTACTCCAAAAATCCTATACACTGTCAGGATGGTTGGGGAAGAATAATAAAAGCAGGTGCATTTAAATGAACAGCCACTATGCACACCATATGTGACACTATGCATTTGCCATGTTATCTCATCCAGCCTTCACATTCCTGTGAGCTAGGTATCACAATTCCCATTTTACAGATAAGAGTACTAACAGGTGAAGGCGTTAAACTTTCCTAAGGTCGCAAAGCTAGTCCGTAGCAAAACGCAGGCCCGAACCCAGGTCTATCTTTCTCCAAAGCCTAAGTGTATGTCAGACGTCAGCAAACTTTCTGAAAAGGGTTAGAAAATGAGTATTTTAGGCTTTGTGGGCCACAGGGTCTGTCACATCTACTCAACGCTGCGACTGCCGCATGAAAAGCAGCTGCGTTTGGCTGTGTTCAAATTAAACTTTATGTATAAAAACAGGCTGGATTTGGCCCATGGGTCACAGTTTATCAACTCCTATGCTATCTCATAATGCATAATCTCCAATTAATAACAACTTTTGTGTTATGCGCTCACTGGTTTTTAAAACAGGCAGAATAATAACTTGTTTGCAAAATGACTTGAAAGCAATCATAGATCTTGCACACAGATCCATGAAAAATCAAAGGATTTGGAAACTATCATGCTTTTATTAAGTATTCAGCAATGCAGAGACCACGTTCTTAGAAGACTTCACCACATAGTATACATTTATGATTTGCTTACTATATTTTTCTTTTCAACTTAATTTTAACCCCCAAAGGTTGGCCAATTACTGAAGTTTGATATGTATGGTTCCAGATGCTACATGTGCATGTTGGATTTTTTGTTTTTTAAAAAATGGGATTATACCACATATTATTATTCTACAAATCCCTTTTTATTTTTTATTATTGTCTTTTCTATTACAGTTGTCCCAATTTTCCCCCTTTGCCCTCCTCCACCCAGTCCCCCAACCCCACTCCCACAGGCAATCCCCATACCGTTGTCCATGTCCATGGGTCATTCATACATGTTCTTTGACTAACCCTCTCCCCTTTTTTCCACCAGTCCTCTCTCCTCCCCCTGCCTCTGGCAGCTGTCAGTGCATTCTGTATCTCTAGTTCCATTTTGCTTGTTAGTTTATTTTGTTCCTTTTATAGGTGAGATCATATGGTATTTGTCTTTTTTTTTTTAAAGATTTTTTTTATTTGTCTTTAGAGGGGTAGGGGAGAGGGAGAGGGAGAGAAATATCAATGTACGGTTGCCTCTTGTGTGTCCCCTGCTGGGAACTGGCCTGCAACCCAGGCATGTGCCCTGACTGGGAATCGAACCGCGATCCTCTGGTTCGCAGGCCCGCGCTCAATCCACCGAGCTACACCAGCCAGGGCTGGTATCTGTCTTTTACCAACTAGCTTTTTTCACTTAGCCTAATAGTCTCCAGTTCCATCCATGTTGTCGCAAAAAGGTAGGAGCTCCTTCTTTCTGTTGCATAGTATTCCATTGTGTAAGTGCACCACAATTTTTAATCCACTCATCTACTGATGGGCACTTAGGCTGTTTGCAAATCTTGGATATTGTAAATAGTGCTGCTGTGAACATATAGGTGCATAAGCTCTTCTGAATTGGTGTTTCAGGATTCCTAGGGTATATTTCCAGCAGTGGAATCACTGAGTCAGAAGTTAGTTCCATCTTTAATGTCTTGAGGAAATTCCATACTGCTTTCCACAGTGTGTGCACCAGTCTGCGTTCCCACAATAGTGCACTAGGGTGCCCTTTTCTCCGCATCCTTGCCAGCATGTTTGCTGATTTATAAATGATAGCCATTCTAGTAGGTGTGAGGTGGTATCTCATTGTGATTTTAATTTGCATGTCTCCAATGGCTAGTGATGTTGAGCATCTTTTCATTCTATGGGCCATCTGTACATCCTCCTTGGAGAGTTCCAATAGAACTGTCTATTCAGGTCCTTTATCCATTTTTTAATTGGATTGTTTGTCTTCCTGGTGTTCAGTCATATGAGCTCTTTACATATTTTGGAGATTAAACCCTTGTCCAATATATCATTAGCAAATATGTTTTCCCATACAGGCACTTCCCTTTTCAAAATTCTCTATTTAAAAAAAAAAAACAACCTTGCCCTGGTTAGTGTGCCTCAGTGGATTGAGTGCTGGCCTGCAAACCAAAGGGTCGCCAGTTCAATTCCCAGTCAGGCACATGCCTGGGCTGTGGGTAAGGTTGTCATTAGGGGGCACTTGAGAGGCAACTACACTTTGGTGTTTCTCTTCCTCCCTTCCCCCTCTCTAAAAATAAATAAAATCTTAAAAAAAAACCAAACCTTAATATACCATGAACATCTTTTGAAGTACAAAGTCAGCTCTCTCTCTTTTTCGTAACTACGTAGTGTTCCATTGATAAGAAGTTAATATCCAAAATTTATAAAGAACTTATAAAAGTCTACACTGAAAAAATAAACAATCCAATTAAAAAATGGTCAAAGAATACAAATAGACACTTTTCCAAAGAGGACATACAAATGGCCGATACATGAAAAAATGCTCAACATCACTAATCATCAAAGAAATGCAGATTAAAACCACAATGAGATACCACCTCGCATCTGTCAGAATGGCTATCATCAATAAATCAACAAACAAGTCCTGGTGAGGATATGGAGAAAGGGGAACCCTTTTGTATTGTTGGTGTGAATGCAGACTGGTGCAGCCACTGTGGAAAACAGTGTGGAGATACCTCAAAAAATTAAAAATGGATCTGCCTTTTGACCCTATAATCCCACTTCTAGGAATATATCTGAAGAAACCCAAAACACTAATCCAAAAGAACATAAGCACCCCTATGTTCATTGCAGCATTATTTAGAATTGCCAAGATATGGAAGCAGCCCAAGTGTCCATCAATAGATGAGGGACTAAAACAACTATGGGACATTTACACAATGGAATAATACTGGGCCATAAAAAAAGAAGAAAATTTTACCCTTTGCAACAGTAATGGATAGACCCGGAGAACATTACGCGAGGTGAAATAAGCCAGCACAGCAGGACAAATACCATATGATTTCACCTACATATGGACTCTAACGAACAAATTAAACAAGCAAAACAGAGACAGACTCATCGATGGAGAGCAGGATGAGAGCTATGGGTAGGGGTGGTTAGGGGGTATAGGGATTGAGGAAAAAGGATTCACGGACATGGACAACAGTGTGGTGATTGTAGGAGGGAAGGAGGTATAAGAGGGTTCAATGGTAAAATATAATAAAAAAAATTTTTTTAAAAAAGAAATATTTACCCAGAGAGCCAAGAGTTGACAAAGAAAATTAAAGGTTGAAACAAACTTTTTATTGCTTTATTTCAAAATGCTAAAAGCCTTAAATTCTATGATATGAGGAAAAAATAAACCCACGTTTTTATACAATAAAACCAATTTAGAGCTCTGGCAACCAAATTTCTTAGAACACCAAATGTGAAACTTGTACATGATAATTGTGCTCTGATCAGTATCTAGCCAGAAGATGTAATCTATAGCCTAGAAAAAGCCCTTTTGGGTGATACTTTGGTTGTTCTATATAATCAGGTTCAAGTCTTATGACTTCTGCTTTTAGAAATAGTAGACTGTTATAGGATCATTCAAAATTCTTTGTCCAGGAGTCTCTAAACAGTTATTTACTTCTTTTTTTTTTTTTTAAGATTTAATTTATTTAGTTTTAGAAAGAAAGGAAGGAAGGGAGAAAGGAAGGGAGAGAGGAAGGGAGAGAAACACTGATGTGCAGAGATACATTGATCAGCTGCCCCTTGCACGCCCCCAAGTGAGGACCTGGCCCACAACCCAGGCATGTACCCTGACTGGGAATCAAACCAGTGACCTTACGGTTTGCAAGCTGGCACTCAATCCACTGAGCCACACCAGCCAGGGAACAGTGAACTACTTCTAAATAAAGGACTAAGAATAAACTCAAATATGTTATGGCTATAAGGTGATAGAAAAGTCGTATCTACTTTTCAGATGCCAGAGATTCAGCTAGCATTATGTCAAGCTCAGTAAGAGAAGTTACGTTTCACTAGATTTAATAGGTATTTAATGTATATTTAGTACCAGTAGAAATCAGTATAGAAATTGGTACTAAAAACACCAGCGAAACTTCAGCCAGCTATAAAATATCTATTAACTTACTAAACAGCAAATAGGTATTTTAAGTAAAAATTATTCTATGAGCCCTGGCTGGCGTAGCTCAGTGGATTGAGCGCGGGCTGCGAACCAAAGAGTTGCAGGTTCGATTCCCAGTCAGGGCACATGCCTGGGTTGCAGGCCAGGCCCCTAGTGGGGGCCACGTGAGAGGCAACCACACATTGATGTTTCTCTCCCTCTCTTTCTCCCTCCCTTCCCCTCTCTAAAAATAAATAAATAAAATCTTAAAAAAATTAAATTTAAAAATTATTCTATGAAATTTTACACATGATGAATAATAACAAGAATCCCTTTTTATCCTGGCTGGTATGGCTCAGTGGGCTGAGAGCCGGTCTGCAAACCAAAAAGGTCGCCAGTTGGATTCCCAGTCCGGGCACATGCCTGGGTTGCGGGCCAGGTCCCCAGTTGGGGGAGTGTGAGAGGCAGCCAGTCAATTTCTCATACATTGATGTTTCTGTCCCTCCCTTCCCCTCTTTCTAAAAATAAATAAATAAATAAATCTTTAAAAAAAATCCCTTTTAAATTTGACTACTGAAAAAGTAAAACTATATAAATGTGCATTTTCACCGGCCCATTACTTTAGACCTGAGTATATTTCCAGTCTGTGTTCAAAAATACACGAGGGTTGAGGTTTCCAACAACAAAACATTATGTAAGTAGAATGGGAGCCTGTTTTTCAACCCTTAAAAGACTAACAGGGTCTCTAGCAGACAGACGCTTCACTTTCCCAGGTGTCTTGTAGATAGATGGTCATCACTGGCAGCGAGAGACAGACAGCAGGTCACACGCGACCGAAGGTGGGGTGAGCACCCTGTGCACCAATGTCAATGAGCGTGAACGATGCCTACAATATCGTGGGGCAAAAGCCACTGCATGAAATCCTAGAGAAGATCCTTGCTTTAATATGCTAAAGGTAATCTCACAACCTCACCTGCCCTTCCACACACACGTACCCTACCTGACAAGCTGGATCAAGATCCATTTTTCTTCTGAGAAATTTTTCTACATGCCCAATAGTTGCTTCTCCTGAAACTCGGACAAACTTCTTTTCCAGTGGCTACAAAAATAAACGGATGAATAAATAAGCATTTTCAGATTAAATATACATAAAATTTATAAACCCTAAAGCAAATATTATAGCAAAGATGATTCAACAGATTTATGAAAAAATTACTATATAATTTGAGTTAGTTTAGTTATTAAAGAAAATTTTCTGCTTAGCTTTGTCTCTCTGAAAAGTATGTTAACAATTTTTTAATAGAAAGGCTTACTGGTTTATTTTACTACCTCATCAAAAACAAAACAGAATAAAATTTATTGACAGACAGAATATCCAAAATTAAATATCTAAACCTGGTTTCTACAACCAAAAAACTGTTAAGAAAAAAAAATGGAGGAGGAATTGCTAGACCCAAAAAAGATGCAAGGACTATAAATAAGAGCTATATTGACCAATTATAATGTATGGATCTTATTTGGATCCTGATTTAAACTAACCTATAAAAAATTTTTATGAGATAATGTAGGAAATGCAAGTGGTATATATTTAAGGTATTACTGCTAATTTTTAAAATTTTAGTTTCACTATTATGTTTGTGAAAAGTCCTTATCTTTTAGAAGCAAACAGAATGATTTACTGAGATGGGCTTCAAAAACACATGGGAAGAAGAGAGGTGGAGAAGGCAGAGATGAAATGAGATTGGCCACGAGTTTATACTGGAGTGATGTGGATGTTCGTGGGCATTCATTTTACTGTTCTGTCTCTTTTGTGTGAGTCTGAAATTTTCTATAAGAGGGTTCTCCTTTTTAGGTGGAAAATAAAAAAAGTAACATCCAGACCTATATAGTTGGAATCTGATCCAATGGTCTGAGGTAAGAGGTGGAGAGGCCACAGGGTTTTAAAGTAGAAACTAACGCTTATCCAGCCACACTCTCTGAGGAAATTTTAATACTATTAAATGCAAAAGAAAAGCTGGGGTGATTAGAACTAAAAGGGGATCTTTTAGGAAAACTTGAGCAGGGTTTTCCTGCACTACCAGAGAGGGAACCTAGAATGGCTACCAAGAGGACCGAGGCAGGTGAGCCACACGCTTCTTCCACGTAACGGCGCTCAGCTTCCTTAGCTGGAGTGTGGTTTCCGAGGATCTTTCCAGACAACAGAGCTATCCCACATCACCACGGCATGGCAGATAGGACAGATGTTACATGCAGGGGCTCCAGAGACGGATGGACGGCCTGGGTTTAAACTCGGTTCTGCCACTTTCTAGCCGCAAGTCTCTGGGCGAGTTGGTGGACCTTTCTGTGTCTCCACATCTCCGTTTGTGAAACAGGAACCTACCTCACAGAATTATTTTAGGAAAGTGATATGATGTATGTAAATAGCTATTAATACTTCCTGGCACACAGTAAGCACTAAGAGTTGTTGCTAATGAAATACCGTACACTGCATCTTATTGTCGTGTTTCTGTCGTCCCCTTTAGTCTAGAACAGCTCTGACACTTTATTTTTATGTTATATACTGACATTTGGTATGATACATGGCCATTAAAGACATCTTTTAAGAATACTGACATATTTGCAGATGAGGTAGCAAAATGACAGGGATTTGTTTCAAAATACTGGAAGTGAGTAGATGAGGGTATAAGACAGAATTAAACTAGCCATTAGTTTGTTGGTAAAGCTAAGTGATGGATACATGAAGGTTCTACTTTTCAGTATGTTTAAGATTTTTCATAATTAAAAAAATTTTTAAATGACTACCAAGAAAACTTTTTGGGACTAAATCACTGCTTTGTGAAATGCTTTTAAATTGAATAGGGTTTATGATTCTCATGCTACAGGTCTACATGGTGAAAAGTTTAACAACCGGGAATCATTCTAGTCAGATATATTTATTTGAACTCAAAGATAAGGTATAAACACAGTTTTTTTAAGTAGTAGAGAATACTGAGCTGTAACACCAAAATCTGTAACCAGAACTCCATAAAAAGTACAAAATTAAAAGAAAAACAGTAAGTTTGCCAAGTAACAAGTTGGGGCAGGTTAACCTGAGCTAAAAATATTACATGAAAATAAAATTTTAAGCTCACATTTAACTCTAAATGCCAACTATGCAAAAAATGCTTTGAAACATTTTTTATTACCAAATTAACACAGCTTTTAGCTTTAGATTTTTCAAAGTTACTCACTTATTCTTCCTTAGACTACTGTTCTAAATTAATAACAAATCCCTACTTAATAATTGTTTTCTCATAAAGCTATTTTATGAGAACATTATTAAATGTACTTCATATTTCAACAATTTTTATTTATAAAACACTATTGTAATGGAAGAAAATCTCCATATGAATGCTAATCTGATTCTTAAATGTGTGTGTTATAGGGTCCTCTTGTAAAGTGAAAACTAAAAGTAAAATACCTTAAAATGTCCCGTGCCTTCATTAGCACTGAAAAATGAAAGCAAAATTAATCAACAAAATATTTTAAACTGTATGTGAAATCATATAACACAGAAAAATAACATGAATACAAACATTTGAAGAGTATCAATTTAATTTTAAAACATAGTCGTCTAACACTTTAGGAAATAAACAAATGTAGTTAATTGTCATTTCTGCCACCTAGTGGTAAGGAAAAGAGTAGTATTTTATACTATGTGTACTTCAGGAATTTCTTTTCTTCTTTTTTTCTTTTTTGGTTGCCCTTTATTGGAAAAAAATCATTCCATAATCTGTCATTTTCCAGCAAAGATGTTGGAACTTGTGATAGTTTCTTGGTATAGGAGTTTCTAATTTCAGAAGTTTTAAAAGGTGTAAGGTTTGGGCATTATCAAAACTGTCACCTGTTCTTGCACTGGATCTGGTTAATAATGAAGCTTTGCATGGTGCACCCACAGCTTTGGGGAAGTCATGGTTACTTATTAGAATCTTCTTTTCAGTATATTCTTCTTTCTCTTTTTAATCCTCACCCAAGGATATATTTATTATTGATTTTAGAGAAAGAAGAAGTGGGGATCAAACCCACAACCTAGTTATGTGCCCTGACTGGGGACTGAACCTGCAACCTTTTGGTGCATGGGACGATGCTTGGCCAGGGCAGGATATTCTTAATATTTAGATTTCCCCACATGTAGCATTCTAACTTTTTCCAGCTTAAAGTAAAACTTCTCTTTGTTTTTTATTCTATCACAATTAATGTGTTTTTTTCTCTATAGTAGCTTTTACAACACAGTTTTTTTTTAAAGGAACAAAAGGCAAGTTTATGTATATATTTCTTGCATTTGAAGTACTCCTCAATGACGTCCTTGGTCTGCGACTCTTTGCCATAGTCCTTAACCACCACACAACTGCAACCAACCACTTTACAGGGTTTTCCCTCTGTTGATTTTACAAAGGTTGACCAATTCCCCTAGTTTCTTGTTGTCATCAGCCTTAATTAGGCTGATTTGGTGTTCAGCACAAAGGGCCTCCACCAATTTGACATACACAAGCTCATCACAGTCAGAGGCAAGCACACAAACTTGGGTCTGGAGCTTGTCTAAGGCTTTGGCAGCGTTGGGAGCTAGGCCACGATGGGTGAGGACAGTCTTCAGCACAGCACCTCTGGTAAAGCATCCATTACACCTCCAGCAGCAATGCCTTTCCTGGGCCACGGCAGTGGGTTATGGGTGGAGTGGAATGAACCTTGACCACACCCAAGCCTCCACCTCTGTGCAATCCCACAGTGGCAGGGAAAAATGTACGAGACAGATTTATAATATTTGTATATTGATTAATAGTGTAGACATGTTAGGACTACCACATGTTGATTCTTACAACAATCCTGGGAGTTGCTATTACAACCCCCAATTTAGAAATATGGAAACTGATGATCAGAGAAGTTAAGCTACATCCCAAGAGTTACATACCTTGAGTTAGATTCTTCAAAGCCTATGCTCTTTCTATACACACTCTACTGCCTATCTGAAGTCATTGCTTTTTATAATCTTCTACTTTAAACATAGGAAGTGAAGAACTGAAAGAAGTACAAGATTATCTTAAGATCACAAGACATGCATACCTAATTTAGCAGAGAAATCCAATTTCACATTCCAGTAGTTGAAAAGTCAGTGTCCACAGGCTGAACCTACCTCAGCTGTTTTGATCTTCCAGTTCTAGTAGGGTCGCCAGCTGGACCAAATATGCCCTTGTACTTACATCAGGTTAGAACTCATCTGCCACTTGTCCCCTGCCCTGAAAGAACTTCCTATGGGTTACCCTTAGTAGCCTGACTTTTGTGGTGAAAACATGGAGATTTAATCTGGGGACTGGGGACTTCAAAAGGACTCTTTGCCAAATGAAGCTCTTTCAAGAGGACTCCCTGTGGCACTGAGAGCTTTCTTTCCCTTGATCATTTGAAAACAGATAAAGGACTATAATAAAAGGCAGACTACCCACCATAATCACCAAGTTTAATTCTACTGTTTCACAGATAGGGAAGCTGAAGCTCTGGGAAATTAAAAGTTCCATGAGAGGAAGGGTCATGGCTGACTTATTCAAACTATATTCCCAGCAGCTAGTAGAATGCTATGCTGGTACATGGCAGAATCTTAATAAATATCTTGTGAATAAACAAAATGCAATTTGTCTGAGTTTACAAAGCTAGATGGCAGAGGAGCTAGAACCAAACTCTAGATCTCCTTATTCCTACCGAGGGCTCTTTTTTCCTGTAGCAGGGCACGGGTCAATAATGTAAACTTGGGCAAATGGTAATGACTGCCTTGAACACAGCGGTCAAGCCTCCCTCATTAGGAAAGCCTGTCATGCTTAATTATTGATTTCTGCTGTGAGCAAAGAAAGAGAGAATGGTGGGTGGCACACCTGTCACGTATTTGCCATCTTTGCATTACTGACTGCCACTTTTCAAAAGTGCGTCCCTGCTACTTTTCAAAAAAGGTATACAAATACTGACTGTCAGCACGTATTGTGTATTAGTGGAAAAGATTACATTTCCCCAAAATAATTTTTTAGAAATAGAAATTCCTTTCAATTTTCAAATTTTCCTTAGCCTTACTGAAAATCAAGTTACATGGTAAAAATGCAAACGCAATGAAAAATAAAACTTTCTTATTCTAGACTCAGGCTCCAGTGCCCTTTCCTAGAAGCAACTGCCATTAACATTTTCTTACGGTCCTTTCAGAAATGTTCTATGCATGAAAAAAAGGATTCCCACCACCCTTTGCATAAACACATAAATGGGCACATGCAACATATTCTCTTCCGTATCCTGCTTTTTCACTGAGGACACTTTACAATCGTCCCATGTGGGCACCTATGTTACTACATGGCACATGTTCACGTGCTATCTATCACTATTCAGCCAGTTCCCTTTTGGATAGGTTGAGACACATCCTTCAATTAACTAAAATTGCTGGTTTAAAGCTTGGTATTACATGGTTTCTTCATATCAACCACTATCATGTGGGCTTTGTGGTTTTTTGCCTCTTAGAAGTTCTTGATTTCAGTTGAGAAAACAGGATAAATACATAGATAAATACAACACAGCACAAGCTACGTACCAATTAAATGATACAGGCAACCAAGACTTATAAGGAGGCGGTCACTGAGAAGTAAAATAGTCATCAGTGACATAAAATGGGAAAATCTAGATTTTCCAAAAAAGCATCTTAATTTACACTGCAAACTAATGCAGGTATGTGGAAAACTATGGCTTGACACACGCCAACTCTGAGGTCATGGCGGTCTGTGTGACAGTGCAGCAGCACCGTGGCGCACGCCCTGCACCAGTGTTCGAATGACGCAATTTAGATGAATTAGAAAGATGTCCAACTCCTCTAGAAATCAATCTGACAAAACCAAGTAAAGTTGAAGACAAACGTATCCTAAACCCAGAAAATCTACATAAACTCTTAGAAAACTATCTTATTATGTACAAAAATATTTAAAGTACCATTATTTACAATAATAGCAAAAATCCCCTGGAAACAACTTAAAAATTCAACAATACAAGAAAAGATAAGTTATGGCATGTTTAAGGAAATACGAGGCAATGGTGTAATGAACTAAGCATTTCGACATGGATAAATCACACAACGCTAAGTGAAAAAGGCAAGTTGGAAAACACTGTGACACCATTTCAAGTTTTTAATGAACAAAAAACAATTCTACATATTGCTTAGGAAGAGATACTTGTGGCAAATATATATTAAAAATGCAGGGGAATGACAATCATTACTTTTAGGAGTGTGGTTATTAAACTCTAAGGGAAGGAAGGGTGAACAGGAAGAGGTAGCCAAAAGGCTTCTGCAATATTAGCATGGTTTATTTCTTAAGTCAGATGGCAGACATACAAGTGGTTATTAGACCTTTTTCTAAGTCTTAAATATTTTACAGTACTTTTTAAAAGGAAATCAGAAAAATTTGATATTACTTGAGTTCAGGATGATTTCATAACAGTTGGGACTTTAAACATTCTTTATTTTAAGATTAAGAGGTAGAGAGGTGTAGGGTACTCACCCAATGAACTCTAATAATAAAGACATATCAAGTTCAGGTGGAATCCGAAACACTGATTCCAAGACTTTCTTAGATCTTCCTTTGCTTGAAGGGACTGGCTGTGGGACAGCTATTTGGTAGCCAAGCAAAAAAGGTGAGTTAGAATAAAAATTTTTATAAATTGAGACCTTTGAAAAATAATTACATGGATATTATAATTATGTCAACTACTTAAAAGATCATAAAGCACTCAATCTCCTTTTCTTTAATAACATCAGCTAACCTGTTACAGCCAGTGAAATAAGAGGCAAGCTTGGGGACTGCTCCATGATGGAAGGCAGACATGTGTGGCTGGTTTATCAGGGCCACAGAGAAAGCTCATCATAACAGTACACAGTTGTAGACACCCCTTAACAAGCACTACATGCTGGGGAGCTCAGGGTGCACGCTCAGCACTTTACATGCATCATCTCATTTAATCTTGTTATAATTCCGTGACAGAGGCACTACTGCTACTTTTTTAAAACTGTCTTTAAAGAAACTGACATCACAGTTTAGTGAGGTCAGGCAATTTGCCTAAACTTATCCACATAGTAAGTGGAAGAACCAGGATTTAAACCCTAATCTAACTTCCATACTGTGACATTACCATCATCATAAAAACTAATGTTTGAACCCTGGCTGGTATGGCTCAGTGGATTGAGCGCCAACCTGAGAACCGAAAGGTTGCTGGTTCAAATTCCAGTCATGGCACATGCCTGGGTTGCTGGCCAGGTCCCCAGTTGGGGGTGCACGAGAGGCAACTGACTGATGGTCGACATATCTCTTGCACAATGATGTTTCTCTCCCTCTCTTTCTCCCTCCCTTCCACTCTTTCTAAAAATCAATCAATCTTAAAAAACAAACAACAAAAAACTAATGTCTGAGCAGTTACTATGTTCCAGGCACTGTTTTAAGTGCTTTGTATCGAGGAAGCTGAGATGGTGAAGTAATGTGTCAAAGTCACAGAGCTACAGTGGTGGCCAGAAGCAAACTCCGACAATCAGCTCCAGAGCCTGTACTCCTTACTTCTTATAAACAATTAAATTGGATTACACTTTAAAATTCAAATACCTTCAAAACCTTTCTCCCTGATCATAAAATAACCAACTATCACCAAAGAGAACCCCAAAGAGGGTAAGTTCTATTGTTAGTGTTCTTTAATCTATAAATACATTATAGTATACACCCAAACTTACCAGGTTTAGGTACTTCTAGACCTCTTTCTTTATAGAAATCATGCATTTGCTTTTTTTCTCCTAAAAAATGATAAAACACAAGCTAAATTACACTTAAAATGTAACTAGGAGAGTCAGCAGAGATTCTGGGGTTCAAAACTATGTAATGAAATAAACTTACTTTCCTCTAGATTGATCACTAATTTGTACACTATGTCTTGTAACTGTCGGTCCAACCTAATAAAAGGAAAGGATGGAGAATACCTCAGAATTCAGAAAAATGCATTTGGTACCGAGTGAATGATGCTCTTTGTAAGTACTGTTTTCTCTTGGAAGTGGGTATTTCTCAGAGGCAAGTTACTTTTAGGTAGCACTCATGGTTCTCATCTAAGAAAACCTCAAGGTATATGTAATCATAAGTAATCAGAGATCCTTCCGTGGTTTGCTAAATTGTTCCACACCTGCTGTTTTTATTCCCTTGATAAGAATGTGAGCTTAAGGGCAGATACTGTTTTTTGAACTTCTGTGTATCATCTGCAAAGCACTTGTTTATAAAGGGAGTAAAAACATAATAGTATTTGCTGAATAAATACTAAATTAAAGCAATCCACATTTAGTATTTTTCTCTCCTTAGGAAACTGAGTATGAACTGAAAATCTGATTAATAAGTCACAATGACCTACAACAGACTATTCTAAAGAGGCCAGTTGTTTTAGGTATTACTTGTAGAAAACAGAATTCTAAGTATACTGAAAATTACAAGCCTAAACTGGCCTCATTCACTTGAGTGACAGAATTAAAATCCTCAGAAAAAAAAAAGAACTGTGTCTCTTTTTTTAAAAGTCCCCAGCAGATATCACAGTGCCTGGTACACGGTAAGTACTCTATATCCATTTTTTTAAAAAGAATAGGTGGCTACCTTTCTTACAATATGGAGATAGGTCAGGAATTTATTCCCCAAAACACCACTTCAAGCTTTCAGAAAAAGTATACTTAAAACATAAATTGTACTTATATTCCTCTTACCTTATGTTATAAAGAGGTTGTGTTTGATGTACTACTATGTTGCATTTTGGACATCTGTTGCTATAGTAAAAATGTCTTACAATGCAGCTTTTACAAACTGTTGAAAAAGAAAATGTTTAAATTAGGATCTTTTCGAGACGTTTCAAAATTTTAATTATTATTCACAAATGTGACCTGTATGCTTACATGTATGAAGACATTCTGTAATGGTAGTTGCATCTATTAAGTAACCTTTGCAGATGGAACACAAGATGTATGGGGTCAGCTCAGAGAGGTTAATCAGGCGCTGCAAATGCAATGGAAACAGTTTTAAAATACAAGTCCTTGCCTTCTCAAAATTTAAAGCCAGAACCCCAAGATTTCATTATAACCGATACGAAACTTAATCTGTATCAGGAAAACATGTTCCAGCACCTCCAACCCTTCAAAATACTGCTGGAAAATACAATAATACGACATAAATCGATGTTTCAAATATATCCCATTCTTTTGGATACAGTGTATATTGCCAGATGAGGAGCATCTTAGTTTATAAATTACTTTAAAAAATGGGCAAACTTTCCAGATACTGGTGCTGAAGTTGATTAGTTCTGACTGGCTATGTGTATTATTACCTAAGTTGATGAAATGTGCACTGCCACATTAAAAAAAGGAAATCTTCCCAGCAAGAGACTAACTCGGTGGCAGGAGCACGGGACCCTCGGTGCCCACCCGCCCGGCACGCAGTAGCTTCAGCAACGACCTAGAAAACGAGTCAGTCGGGCCCCGAGAGCCTCAGCGATCTGCAGGAACCTCACAAAATGACTCCGCAAGGAATCGGGGCGGGACGCCAGGCCAGTCCGCGCCACATGCCTCGGCAGCAAGGTGCGGAGAGGTGGAGCGCGACGCCAGTGCCGCGGGCTGCGGCGGCGAGCGGGGGGCTGGGGCGGGACCCTGAGGCCGCTGGGCCCGGCGTGGTCAGCGGGGGTTATAAATACCTCTTCCTCGTCCTCTGATTCCGGCCGGCACCCCTCCAGCCTCAGCGAGAAGTGGCTCATCTCTTCCTCCTCCTCCTCCTCCTCGTCTTCCTCCAGCTCCTCATCCTCTTCCAACTCCTCGTCCTCGTCCTCGAAGCGGCCCCTCAAGCGGCCCAGGCTGCGCTCCGGCTCCAGCTCGGGGGGCCGGGAGCCGGAGCAGCTGGGAGCCCCCGCCTCGGGCAAAGGCGACGGACCCTCCTCACCCACTGGGAGCGCCGGGGTGAGGGCAGGCGGGGAGATCGGAGGTGGTGGCGGCACGGCTGCGGCTTCCTCCACCTTGGCGGCGGCCGCGTTACCCCTTGTCAGCACCGGGACCCCCTCCATGCCCGGGTCAGCGGCCAAGCGAGGTGCGACCAGGCGGCTGGATAGCGCGGGAGTTCCTCCAGCCACCTCCAGCGCCACGCGCAGGCGCGGGAGAGCGGCAGGGCCCGCTGGGAAATGTGGTTCGCCCGGCCTGCGCTCGGCCGAGACGCTCGCGGGTCGCTCAGGTGTGCAGGGGCGGGGCTTGCAGGCCGCAGCCGGGGCAAGTCTCACCCGATTTTTCTTCTGAAAGGCTGGCGTTCTCTTCATTGCCTTTTAAAAACGACGAAATTAGTACCATTCCGGACAGCAATATTCGTCTGCATCGACTGATGCGCAGAGCACTGAACTAGGTGCTATAATGATGTTGCATTACGAATAATGATTTCAATTTGAGTGCCAATTAGGCGTTTCTTCCCTCCAAGTTTATTTCCATTAAGGAGTATGAAGGTTCTGTTTTGAAATTCGTTAAGTGTATTTATTTGGAGAAATTAAATCTTGTATTGCCGTAGGATGGAAATTTAATCAGTGTTCAAAGACCATCCATGATTCCCCATCACATAAAGGAAGCTCAATTATATTTAGTTCAGCAAACATTTACTGAGGGTCTACTGTACCAGGAACTGAGAATTACCCACGCACCCCATCCTCACCCCTGCCATTTCATTAGGAGAGAGATTTGGTGTTGGTGAACTTGGCCCTTGCTAAGTGCCAGCTAACATCATGATGCTTGCAAGCCAGATTCAGGAGTGAAGTGTTCCTTAATGAAATAATGCTATGCTGGGGGGGGGGGGGGGGGCGATACATCTGAGAGAGAATGTGTTGTCACTGAGGAAAATTAATGCTAATCTGGGAGTGGTGTACATACTTCTTAGGGAACTGGTGAGGACAGCAAGTCACTGTGTTCGTTCCCCGGAAACAATCAGATTTGGGGCAGACCCACTGCCCCTGGACTAGACCTCAACTCTTCCTCTGCAGTCCCCAAAGGCTGGTAAAACCTGAGATATTAAAGCTGGCAAGATCCAAGAAGGAATGGAAGGAAGAAAATGTCTCCTCCTACATAGAGCACTGTAGATCCTGAAGGAGGGGAATGGGAATGGGACTAGATATTGAAAAGTTGGTGGAAGAGACAAATTGAGATAGACCTAGACACCTGAGAAAGGCCTAAAACAGGAAGAGCCTTCACATAATTACATCAGATAAAGTCATAGCTTCTAATCGCTCAACATTGTAAGAGCTATATGATAAAAGAATTGCTTGTGCTCTGCATTGTAATTATATAATTTTGAAGTCATATGAGATGAACATATTAATATTACTAAAGTTTTTATGTACAGAATGCGAAATATTGAAAATCCCCAATTTTTTAAACAAAATCTTGAATTGCATATTTTCAAAGCTGGCAAGCTAAGTGAACCGTGAACTTTCATTACTGCCACTGGGTGGTGGCAGTTTACTCAGTGAACAGAAATATCATCAGGCTTTGTCAGTCCTGTGTTGTGATGGCTAGTTTCCAGTGTGAACTTGGCTACATTCAATCACACACTTACTGGGTATTGCTGTGAAGGTATTTTGTAGATGTGATTGACATCTACAATCAATTGACTCTTAGTAAAAGATATTATCCTCTATAACTTGAGCAGAACTCATCCAATCAGTTGAAAGGCCTTAGAAGCAAAACTGAGATTTTGCTGGGAAATGAAATTCCCCCTGTGGACCGCAGCATCAGCTCTTGCCCAAGAGTTTCCAGCCTGTAGGCCTGCCTGACAGATGGCACACCTGCCTAGCAAGCCCCCACAACTGTGTAAGACAACTCCTTGCAATAAATCTCTGAATAAATGAGTAAATCCTACTGGTTAGTCTCTCTGGTAGAACCCTGACTGATACATATGGTAGATGGTTTAATTATGTGATGTTTGCAGTATGTGAGGCCTTCCAGCATGCATCTCTTCCATAAAATGAGAATTTCTTGTATCTCCATTGAGATCCACGTGTGTTACAATATTCAGGTTATATTTTCGGGCACTTACCAGGGATTTCTACATTCTGACAAGGCACCTGAATTGAGTCATGCCCTAGATTGAGCCAGACCTTCACTTTTACCCTGGATGCTAACTTATTAGAAGGTAAAACAGCAAAAGTGGATCTAGCACAACCAATAATTGTACCCCACATACCATGATTAGACTGAGAGAGATGCTGTAGAACAGGAGAACCATCAGTAGTGGAGATATTTGGGGTGAGGGAGCTGTTTTGATATTTCAAACAAAGTCATATCTAAAAATTATTATATAAAGTTCACACACCAATTCACTATCTCCTTATTAGTGAATATAAAATAAGAGGAGATAGAAGAGATTGGTTGACTGTGAAAAATAACGGGTCTCTGAGCACCACATATAAAAAAAATATTTTTACCCTGGTTGGTATGGCTGAGTGGATTGAGCGCCGGCCTGCGAACCAAAGGGTCACCAGTTTGATTCCCAGTCAGGGCACATGCCTGGGTTGCAGGACAGGTCCCTAGTTGGGGGTGCACGAGAGGCAGCCACACATTGATGTTTCTTTCCCTCTTTCTCTCTCCCTTCCCCTCTCTAAAAATAAATAAAATCTTTAAAAATTTTTTTTAAAATAAATATTTTGACTGTTAGGCTACTACAGTTGTCCCAATATTTCCCCTTTGCCCCCTCCCCTCTGGGCACCACATTTTTAAAACAGATCCATGACCAATATGGTGATCAGTTGCAGAATCAAGAAATCCATAAATGCCCTTTGAGACTTGCAGTAATTTCCCGGTACTCTTTGGTTATAAATAAATAATTCACCAAAGACTTTAATTTTTTTAAAAAAATTTATTTACTTACTTTTAGAGAGGGGAAGAGAGGGAGAGAAACATCAATATGTGGTTGCCTCTCAAGAGCCCCCTATTGGGGACCTGCCCTGCATGTGCCCTGACTGGGAATCGAACCAGTGACCCTTTGGTTCACAGGCTGGCATTCAATCCACTGAACCACACCAGCCAGGGCCAAAGACTTAAATTTTTAAAATCAGATTAAAAGCCAGAGAATTTTATGTTATCAATATTCATTTCAAAAAGTGTTGCTAAAACAATTTGAAATCATCAAATGAATATGCTATATAAATAATTACTAATACACTTCTGACCCAAAATACATATTTCAGTCAAGGTCTAGTTTTGATTTCTAGATACTATTTTGTTTTTAAGATTTTTATTTATTTTTTTTAGAGAGAGGGAAAGGAAGGGAGAAAAAGGGAGAGAAACATCCATGTGAGGTTGCCTCTTGTGTGCCCCCACTGGGGACCTGACCCATGACTCAGACATGTGCCCTGACTAGGAATTGAACTGTCGACCCTTTGGTTCACAGGCAGCACTCAAACCACTGAGCCACACTGATTTCTAGATACTATTATTTATATCTATTTATTTTGCTGATTTGCTAACATAATGAGGGCTCCTGAAACTCACAGCTTTGTCTTGATTTCAAAGGTCACATGGCTGCTGATCTAACATTCTGTTTTCCTCCTTGAGTCCTACAAATCATGTCTTTTGATGTTATACAACAAACTGATCTTGTGAACAAAAATCAAACTTCAAATTCTTTCTAAACAAGTCACATCCAAAGGTTTTAAGCATCATGGTACAGTTCCCAAACTAAAATGTATTTTTCTTTGTCTTCTCAAATACCTCATCCAAAAATGGACTCCTTTGAGAATTCCATTAGAGAGGTTTATAAGAACTATACTAAATCTGATTAAAGAAAGTAGATGAATACACTCATTTCTTTTCTGTTAAAAATAAAATCTGACCCAGATTTTAAGGGGGGGAAATTTAGAGAAAGAAGAAAAGGTTCCTTAGCCCTGAAAAACACCAATGTTTAAAAGCCAGATGGGTAGAGCAATTCTACTTGTGACTGCATACCCAAAATCATTGAACATAGGATCTAGCAAAGATGTCTGTACACTCATATTCACACCCGATTCACAAGCATCGTCCGTAATAACCTAAAGGTGGAAGCAACCCAAGTGTCCATTGATGGATAGTGGGAGAAAATGTGTACTATGCATACAGTGGGATATTATTCAGCCTCAAAAAGAAAGGACTACTTTTTAAACACTGCTTCAACATGCAACATGCTAAAACATGGGTGAACCTTGAGGACATTATGCCAAGTGAAATAAGCCAGGCACAAAAGAACAAATACTGTATGACTCCCCTAAGATGTATAACTCCACTACTCCACCTAGGGAAGTCAAATTTCCAGAGACAAAAAGTAGAAGGGTCATTTCTAGGGCTGGGGAAGAGGGAAGAAAGGAGAGTTGTCATTTACTTGGTATGGATTCTCATTTGGGGAAGATGCAGCCTTGGAGATGGTTATACAACAGTGTGACTGTACTAAATGCCACTGCACTGTACATACACATAAAATGGTTAAAATAGTAAATTTCATGTTATATATATTATCTCAATTAAAAATATATGCTCACTCAACACAGAAATGTATACGGTAAAATACAGAATCCTTCTCCATATTCACCCTCTGTATGGACTTGAACATACTTATGCTTATAAGATACCTGGTATTACACAGCCATGTTCTTCAGTGGACATCCTTGAACATGCCACACCAGATGGTTATTTCATAATTCTAACAGTGAAATTTGTGGGTCACAAGGTGTACACATTTACTTTTTGATCACATGTTGAAATGGACAAGTCCTTTTATTTTTAAAATATTTTATTTATTTATTTTTGGAGAGAGGAGAAGGGAGGGAGAAACATCAATCACGGGAGATACATGGATCAGTTGCCTCTTGCATGTCCCCAACTGGGGAGCTGGCCTGCAACCCACCCATGTGCCCTGACAGGGAGTCAAACCAGCGACATTTTGCTACACAGGCCAGTGCTCAATCCAATGAGCCACACCAGCCAGGGCTGGATAAGTTATTTTATTCTAAGTCATGGTATACAATGAAAGATGAGGGTGCAGTGAAAATAGGCCCTTTTATGGTGACAATTTAATTAGTATAACCTTAAAGGAAGCAATTTATGAACCTTTTTTCTTATAGCAATTTCACTCTGGGAGTCTCTATCCCAAATAAATAAATAAATAAATAAGCAAGCAAGCATTATTTAGCATGACTTACAGGAGCCAAGATTTGGGCATAACCTAAACATTCTTCAGTACAGAAATAAGTAGATCATGAAAAAATTGTGACCAACTCCCTGTTGGAATATTATACAGTAATTAAAAACGACCATGAAGACTGTAATGATACAAAGGAAATATATATATATTTATAATAGTATAAGAAACAGTAACAAAATGGTATTAATAATTGTTAGCTATTCAGATTAATGTGGTTTTTCTTTGTCATTCTTTCTGTAATGTGGTTTATTTTTCTAGAAAAAGTAGTATTTGTTTAAAAGTTGGAAAATAAACTTTTTTTTATTTCCTTTATGGAATCAAAAGAAAAAAGATGGAAACAAGCTTCTTCATGGAAACAGACATATTGATACTAAATTTCATATTGAAAAATAAACATTCAAGAATAGCCAGGAAAACACTAGAAAAGAAAATCTACAGGGATAGAAAGCTCTACAAATATTAAATATACAAAAAAAGCCTTTAAATGAAAACACTGTGTGTACTACTGCATGAAAAAATCAAAAAAACCAGCAATTGAATAGAAAATCCAGAAATAGATCCAACTACATATAGAACTTCAATATATGATACAAGTGGCATCTCAAATCACTGAGGCAAAGGTAGCACCTTTCATAAAGGTGCTTAGGAAAATTGGTTAGTCATTTTGTGAAAAAAGAGTTAAAATAGCAGGTCTGGTTGCTTTTTCTTTCTTGTCTTCAAGGGAACCAAAAACCATGATTGACCCTTGGTCAACCCCTGGGAATAGGGCCCTCAGAATGTTTTCTTGTCAGTGATTGATGGTTCTGTTGTGTGCATCTGGGGCAATGAACCATACCGTCCCAACCTGTCAGACTGCTTTGCACAAACATCAAGACTAATGATTGCATGCACCTGACTTCACTGTTGGGGCCCTGAACTTAGGTTGCCATGGTTTGCTGTGTAGCAGAATATGCCTCCCATATGACAGGCACTCCCCTCCCTCAAAGACTCAGATCCTAAAACTCAAACAAGATTCACTGGGCAGAGACACACCACGTATATCTCTGTAGTTTGATGCTGGGAAGAAAGTATGTCCTGTGTGGATGAAAAAAAGATGCAGAGCCTCTGTTTGGCCTCCCTGGACTCGACCAATGTTCATCTTTTTCCTTCTGCTTTTGAGCTGAATCTTTTGCTGTAATCAACCTTAGCCTTGAGTACAAACTGCAATTGAGTCTTCCAGTTTTAGTATATGCACTGTAGAAGTGAGCACTGTAATTGAAGGGTTTTTTAAATTTATTGATGTTGTGAGAGAGAGAGGTCGATCAATTTGTTGTTCTGCTTATTGGTGCATTCATTGGTTGCTTCTTGTGTGTGCCCTGACAGTAGACTGAACCTGCAACCTCGGCGAATGGGGACAACACTCTAAGCAGCTGAGCTACCCAGTTAGGCCCTGCAATTGAGTCTTGTGAATACTTTTAGTAAACTGCCAAACTTGAGGAGGTTGTGAGACTTTTTGAGACACTTTTGAAAAAGATAAAGTTATATCCATGTCTCAGACCATTGTTGATAAAAGAATGTCCAGCCTAAAAAAAAGTCTTATTAAGAGTTTGAGCCAAACTGATGACAATTGCCGGGAAGCAAAATCTCAATCGACTGAGAAAAGGCTCCGGAGAATGGCAGTTTTGCAGCTTATTTTATACATTAGCATCAAAGAAAGATATAAGGAGGGTTATATGAAATTCACTGGTGGTAGATTAGGGAGGCAGGAGAAAGCAAAGCAGGAAAATTTCTGAGACTGGATAAAAGTAAAACAAAGTGACACGTACTTCTTTTCCATCGGTGAGTACGGGACAGTTAATAATGAACATGTACAGCACATAGAGATGGTATGCGGACAACAAGATAACGATGTGGTCTGTCTCCTTGCTTTGGTGCCAGTGGTTGTGCCTTCAAGGGGTCTGAAAAAGAAAATTCCTCTGACATTTCAAAGGTATGTTATCTTAGATGCACAAAGGCAACAGACAATTTCAAAGATAAAGATTGACTTTTGTCAAGGCCTACCAGGTGACTACCCACCATGACCTGCTTTTACCTAGGAATTTTTATGTTCAGACCACTTTGGTCTGGGTTTGCAAGGCCTGCCAGGTGGGCTAAGCTTGTCAGGTTTAGTATGTGGCCCCTTTTCTGTCCATTATGTCGATAAGATTAGAGAGCTAATTGTAAACTGTACAGGCTCTAGAAGAAAACATGAGTGAATTATTCTTTAACTTGGGTGAAAGGCTTTCTACCTATGATTCAAAATCATGTTGCAATAAAATAAAGATGGACAAGTTTGACTTCATAAAAAAAATTCTGCCTGGTTCTCAAATTATAAACAATATGTAAACACGATGAACAAACTGGAAGAAAATATTTGCAGCACATATCTGATAAAGAACCTAACATATAAAAAAATTTAAAAATCATGGGGAAAAGATAGAACTTAATCCACCAATGCGATAATATAAAAATAGTTCCAAAACATGAAAAGATGTTCAAACTCTCTGATAAGAGAAAATATAAATTAAAATGCCACTGATATTACAGGGTTCTGGTCAAGACAAAAAGCACTTTACTCTGGCCCTGACTGGTATGGCTCGGTTGGGGCATTGTCCTGTAACCAGAGTTTTTGGGTTTGATTCCCCACCAGGGTGTTACCGAACAGTGGCCTGGTCCTGAGTGGGTCAGTCTAGGGCCAGTTGTAATGTGTAGGTCCTTGATTTCGTGTAGGAAAGATTTCACAACACAAATCCAGGCTCCTGTGAGGATACATTAAAGCTGGGGACAGTGAAACAAGGAAGGGTTTAGCATAGAAGCAACAGGAGAATCTAGGCTGGGCTGCCTTGGCTCACTGGGATGTCAGAGAAAAGAGGGCCTTGGGGACAGGTTCCGAGGATCAGCCTGGGACAAGCCGCCAGCTGCCCATTGCCTTAGAGGTTAGGAGTCACGTGCCTGTGGGAAAGAAGTGCGGGGAGGAGAGGGAATGGCACCACCTAACTCAGAGGGAAGGCACACACAGTCCATGAGTTTTTTGTCTCTAGGCTTTTATCTTTCTTGCAGGTGGGAATCTTAGGGGAGGTCTCAAGGGCGATTTTCAAGGGAGAATTTTAGAATATACATCAGTTCTCCAGGTGTGCCCTTTCAGGGTCATGGTCTCATTGATTGGTCAGTGACAGGGCAGAAAATCTTAGGTCACTGCAGCTGGTCCTCCCATCATCTACCTGGTTTTGCTGCTTTTCTGGGCCTGGAGCTGAAATACAACTGGGGCCTAGATGTTATCTCCAGGGGGAAAGGTTACCACCCTGGGGTCAAGATCCTTGGTTTCCCAGTTTTGCCCCCTGCCAGGCACTTTGGCCCTGGTGACCATCTGCACCTGGCTCTCAGTTGCTTGGCCAGTTTGTTCAGCTGTCTGTCCCAATTTCCCTACTCCACTTGCCAAGGAATTTTCCTAGCTTCTTACTCTCCTGTCTCAAATCCAAGCTGCAATGGAGAGGATGGCAGTGGAAGCCAGGCAGTCACCTATAGCTCTGAGAGGAGAGCTCTGGTTTCAAGGGTGAGAGAAGGTCCCCATTGCTGTTTTCACTGCACAGCCTCCGGCCTCTTGGTCCCAAGGAACTGCAGTTGCAGTGAGTGCAATGCACAGCAAGAAAATTAAATCCTGCTTCCACCTCGGCTGGGGCAGCTCAGTGGATTGAGTGTGGGCCTGCGAACCAAAGGGTCTCCTGTTCGATTCCCATCAGGGCACATGCCTGGGTTGCGGGCCAGGTCCCCAGCAGGGGGTGTGTGAGAGGCAACCACACGTTTCTTTCCCTCTCCTGCCCTTCCCCTCTAAAAATAAATAAATAAAAACAAATCCTGCTCCCTTTTCTAGTCAGAGGACCAGAAAGGGAAGTGTTCAGAGAGTAAGGAGATTAATAAAATGGCCCCATAAAGTTATGTATGAACTTCTGTGTATTCTTCATTTTGCCTGCTAAGCAGGCCTAGAAACAGTGACATCCCTAGCCCCCATGTCCTTGGTTCCTAATACCACTAAAAGAAACCAGTTTTCCTTGGAGAAACGGCTGATTCCAGCTCTGAAGCCAGGAGAATGCAGGAGGACATAGAACCTCTTACTGTGCTAAAAAGTAAGGAAGTCCTCAAATGATGGGCCATGTCAAAATAACATGGAAGCTAGTTTGAAGGCACTCCTAATGGCTAAATCTGGGACAAAATGAACATCAAATAAAAATAATAATAACAGGTGGTAATTTATTGAATATACTAAAAATCTATCAGTCCAAGATGACATGACTAAATAAATGGGGAGAAGGGAAAAGCTCTTTCTTAATAAGCCAACTAGTACATGTAAAAGAATGATGGAATTAGAAAATCACCATTTGGTGACCATCATATTAATAACTGATACAGGCAAGAATCATCAATGGATGATAAAACTAGTGAGCAAAAGTTTGAGAGGCAACAGGATTATTTGCAGTTTCAAAATCTCTATCATATGCTTACAGTGGAGAAACCCAGCACTCACCACCCGAAGCAAATTATCCAAGTTCAGGCCGACTGTAACGGGAGTAATCCACAGCCGCGCACTTCCTCATGTGATGCACTAAGAACGCAGCATTACTTCTGTAATATTTTTGCCAGAGATGCATAACCTGAGTCCACCCATTAGGAAATATGAGGCAAACTTAAATTGAAGAACATTCTATAAATTAACTGGCCTGAACTCTTAAAAAAATATCAGTTATAAATTTTTTTAAAAGACTCGAAATAAAGGAGACTATAGAGACATGACATCTGTGCACAGTGACTAAGCTTGGATTTTCTTTTGCTATAAAGGATATTGTTGGGACAAGTGGAAAAATCTGAATAAGGTCTGTAGACAAATTACTGAGACAATATAGTATGGTATCACTTTTATTGATTTTGGTAATTATCACACACTAAAGTATTTAGTAGTAAAGGGAAATGCCTGCAAATTATTCTTAGCAGTTGAGAAAACTTTTTTCCTGAACTGCAAAGAGTAAGTTGAGTTGAACTAAGTCTGAATTCTACATAGGGTGAGACAAAAATAGGTTTACAGTCCTGGCTGCTGTGCCTCAGTGGATTGAGTGCTAGCTTGTGAATCAAAAGATCACTGGTTCTGCCCTGGCTGGTGTAGCTCAGTGGATTGAGCGCGGGCCTGCGAACCGAAGGATCGCGGTTTGATTCCCAGTCAGGGCACATGCCTGGGTTGCCAGGCCAGTTTCCGGCAGGGGACATACAAGAGGCAACCGCACATTGATGTTTCTCTCCCTCTCTCCTTCCCTTCCCCTCTAAAGATAAATAAATAAAAAATCTAAAAAAAAAAAAAAAAAAAGATCACTGGTTCAGTTCCCAGTCAGGACACATGCCTGGGTTGCAGGTCAGGTCCTCAGTTGTGGATATTTGAGAGGCAACGGATCAATGTAACTCTCTCACACATCGATGTTTCTCTCCCTCTTTGTCCCTCTCTGAAAATAAAAAAAATCTTTTTTTTTAAAGTAGGTTTACAGTTGTGAGTACACAAAAACTTATTCTTGTATTATTATTCATTACAATACAAGTAACTGCAAACCTACCTTTGCCCGACCCTGTATGTGTATCTACCTATAGAGATACCTGTTTATGTATCTGTATCTACAGAGACACAGGATAAAGCATATGAAGTAAATGTTAACATTTGGGGAATGTGGGTGAAGGGCATCCGGGAATTCTTTCCACTATTCTTGCAACTTCCTTGTAAATCTAAAATTGTCAATTAATAGTACAGAGTTTACTCAGAAAACTAAAAAATGGAGCGGCCTTTTGACCCAGCAATCCCACTTCTGGGAATATATCCTAGAAATCCCAAAATGCCAATTTGAAAGAAAATATGCACCCATATATTCATAGCAGTGTTATGTGCAACAGCTAAGATCTGGAGACCCCGAGTGCCTGTCAGTGGATGAGTAGATGAAAAAGCCGAGGTACATAGTGGAATACTTGGCTGTAAAAAAAGAACATCTTCTCTTCTGCAACAGCATGGATGGACCTGGAGGTTACTATGCTAAGTGAAATAAGCCAAAGAAAGACAAAAAATACCACATGATGTCACTCACATTTGCAATCTAATGAACAAAGTAAAATGACAAACAGGATGGAGACAGAGGCAGAGATGCACGGAGCAGACTGACAGTTGTCAGAGGGGAGTGGGGAGGGAGGAACTCGATGAAAGAGGGTAGTGGCATTGGCCAAAGAAGATATATAAAATGTGAATGACCCACGGACAGGAACAGCACTGTGGTGGTGGCCAGCCGGAGCGGAGGCAGGGGTGGGGGCTGGGCCCGGGTAGAGGTGGGCATGGAGGGGGGAATGGGGACATCTGTAATGGTATCAACGAGAAAGTTAAAAAATAAATACAAATAAAATTTGTAAAAAATACATCACATCTGCAAGAAAGTGAGGTAGAAGAAGTAGAGGCAACATAGAAGAATCAAGGAACGGTCAGAGGAAGCAAGAGAGGAAACAAGAAAGTTTTTGAATTCCAAAATTTAGGAGAAAAAGGAATTTCAAGAACATGGGAACAAGTGGTCCCTGGATTTGTCTTAAATATGGATGTGCCTCAGCACTGTGTTCTAGAACGTCTTCATTTTCTGCCCTGTGCGTTTTCTCAGGCAATCTTCGTCACTCATACGGCTTCCACCACCACCTACATGCTGATTTCCAAATCTCCGTCTCCTGCCGAGGCTTTTCTCTTTGCTTCCAAACCATATGTGCTCCGTCTACCAGCCAGCTCCCCTTGAATGACCTCCGGGGACTTCAAATTCCACATGTCAGAAACTAAATTCATAGAGTTCCTCCCTAACCAGGTTGAATTCTCAGGGAATTCTATCACCATCTTCTCAGTCACCCAAGCCAAATGCCTAGAAATCACGTTTACCACAATCTTTGCCCTCGTCTCCCAAATTTAAATATGAAGTCCTGTGTTTCCAAAACCTATATATCTTATGAATTTATTCACATTCCCTTCTCCAATTGTACTTCTAATAATGAGCCCAGTCTGGTTTTCACTTGAAGGTCAATTTAAAATTAATTAGCCCCGGCCGGGTGGCTCAGTTGGTTGGAACATTGTCCCATACCCCAAAAGGTTGTGGGTTCAATTCCTAGCCAAGGCACATGCCTAGGTTTTAGTTCAATCCCTGGTTGGGGCACATTTGGGAGGCAGTGAATCGATGTTTCTCTCTCTGAAGTCAATGAATATATCCTCTTGTGAGGATTAAAAAAATCTTTTTTAATTAATTAAACTAAAACCAAGCAGCAGTGTGAGTTTAAACTTAAGAGCTAAACAAGATGGTGAACTCACACTGGTGACCAGTTCCCCAACACTCCCAACCCAAGAGATGGCACAGAAATCGACATATCTGTAGAAGCTGTGAAAACCCTGCATCCACACGTGCGCTCGTGTGCACGTGTGGGCTGGCAGGCATGGAGTGACAAAGGCCCGACAGTGACACCACGGACTCTCTCCTTTGGGGCCTCCCTCACCATCTCCCAATGCTGGGCTTTCCACTCCCTCTAGATAATACAAATATATGTATCAGCCAAGATAAATGATAGCCCCAGAGAAATGCAAATTCACAGAGAAAAGTAATGAGCTGTAGAAGGGGGTGCAACTCCCATTAAAGTAAGAAAGTGAACAACCTTGACTAGACAAAGCATCAAACGCATCAGATGGAAAGGTAATTGAAGCTAATACATAGTCTCAAAGGAAAAAAAAGAGTTCATGTTGGTCACATCAGGGTGTATCAATCTTGGCACTGCTGACGTTTTGGGGCAGACAATACTTTGCTGTGGTGGGGCTGGGGCTGTTCTACAAATTGTGGATGTTTAGCGGCTCCAGTTAGATGCCGGTAGCACCACCCTGAGTTGTGACAAACCAAGTGTCTCCAGACATTGTCAGATGTCCCCCTAGGGTAGGTGAGGGAGGGGGAGAAATTACCCACCTGGATTACTTGAAGCAGGAACAATAAGTAATGAAGAATTTAAAATGCTATGAAAAATATAACCGTTGAAATCAATCAATCAATAAATGGGCTCCATAGCAATAGGCTAAGCATGAATTACTGCACTGAAAACTCAGGTTGAGGAACTTTTCTAGGAGGTAGCAGGGAAAGGCAAAGATGAAAATATTAAAGCTAACCAACCTAGAGGATGTAAGTGGAAGTATAACACCTATATCCTAAGAATCCAAGAAGATGGGAAAAATAAAGGGGAGGGTATATTTGTAGATATAATGCTTGTTAAATGCCCAAACAAACAAAAATCTTAGACTGAATGGGTACATAAAGGGCAAATCATGATAGATGGGAAAAAAAATCTAATTCTAGATACATCAGAGTGAAATGAAAGAACTGCAAAGAGAAAGATAAACATCCAGATAGAAAGAACAGCTCTTCTATTAAGGAACAAGATACAGATTGACACTAGACCTTTAAAACATCCCAAGAAGAGAATAGGAGAATGGGAGTAGGGGTCAGAAAGGAAGGGGAAAAGAAAATTAAAACTTTATAGTGGGCCTTGCGGGCATTCAGTAAACTTATCTCTATGGTAGCGTAACAGAAAAACCACTCTATTTGGGGTAAGTAACCTCAGCTGAAGTTGCAACCCAGACTCTTCAGAAAGAGACAAAGCCAGGTAAGAAAAGGTGGACCCCACAGAAAGTGCGTAGCTCTAATTTTGTGAGTCCAGTGTCTAGGCTTCAGTTGTACAGGTGGATCCAGTTTCCAGGACCTGATTCGAGACACTAATGTATGCACCAGAATGTTAGTGTACTATTCATAATGGGGTAAAACATTTATCGAGGGAAGAGTAAACATATCTAGACTTGTTATTCAGGGCAACTCTCATCTAAGTACTCAATTAATTACCAACTAATTATCAACTAGTGAATGCTGCATCAGAAGAATTAGTTGAATGATCCTGAGGAAAAGGATGCATTCTCCTCATCCCATAAGCATGTACCATCAGATTCAGGTTTTCTCTCTCTTCCTCAGTGCTAAGTAAAATACTAACCAATCCTTACTCATTTCCGCCCACCCCTTGTTTCATTATCTTACTTTGTACATCCAATTAGATTAGTTTTATATTTCAGTCTTGAGACCACCATCAACATCATGATTGGACTTTAACATTTACAGGACACCTTTTAAGATGAAGTAAAAATAACCAACAGCTATTTATTATGTGTTAGGTACCATGCATACATTATCTCAGTTAATCTTCACACAACTTTATCAGGTAGGCACTATTATTTTCCCTATTTTAGAAATTGGGCAACTGGGGCAGAGTGAATTAAGTAACTTGCTCTTTCTCATTCACCTAGGAAATCAGGGTCAAAGGAAGAAACTAAGACCTCAAAACCAACAACCTGCGTAACTGTGCGAGATCTTCCAACGTCTCGGGTGCACGTTTCTGGTCTGCACCTGTCCCACAGAGCTGTGAGGTTCAAGTGAGATCATGCAAAATGGCCTACACTATTTTAAAATATACGAGTAAAATACAGAAACTTCATAATTTGTAATAATGAAAAACAGCACAGATACAGAACGTACACATTTCAGTCACAAAATTTAGGTCCTTGAAAACTTTTCATTGAAATATAACATGCTGTAGAGTTCAAAAGCTTAGGTGGTGCAGCCCGATTTTTACTCAAGTAAAACCTACGAAAAAAGAAAAAAAGTAAGCACCATCCAGATCAAAATATAAAACATTACCAGTATTTCAGAAGCCTCCCTCTGGCAAGTGGTATATGCTTTTGAGTTAAAGATCTGGATTCAAACCTTTCACTTTCTTCTTGAGTGACTTTGGCAAGTTACCTAATCTCTTTAGATCTCGGTTGAGCCATCTGTAAATTGAGGGTACTAGTACCTTATAAAATTGTTGAATTAAAGGTCATATAATGTAAAACGCCCATCACTGTGCCTGAATAGAGCCGGTCTGCAATAAATGGTAATTATTTTCAGGCAAATTCAATAGCCGCTCACCAACTTCAACTTCCTGCCTTTTGAAAGTTGCTCTCGCTCGAATTCTTTTTCTTCTTTCTCGCCCCTCCTACTACCATAAATTGCCTTCCAGAGATGTCGTAAAATGCTCCTCCCCGCCCTCCATGTGGCGAAAACTCAATCACACTTGACGGCACAAGGTGGCTCAGCCGCAAGATGGCGGCGCTGGCGGAGGAGCAGACGGAGGTGGCGGTCAAGCTAGAGGCAGAGGGACCGCCAACACTGCTACCTCCACAAGCGGGGGACGGCGCTGGCGAAGGTGGCGGTGGCACTACCAACAACGGCCCCAACGGCGGCGGCGGGAACGCTGCGGCGGCGTCGTCTGCCGGCGGGGATGGTGGGACCCCCAAACCTTCCGTGGCTGTCCCTGCTGTTGCCCCGGCGGGGGCGGCCCCGGTGCCCGCCGCTGCTCCGGAGGCCGGCGCTCCCCAAGACCGACCGACTCTGCTGGCGGTGCTACAGTTCTTACGGCAGAGTAACCTCCGTGAGGCCGAAGAGGCACTGCGCCGTGAGGCCCGGCTGCTGGAGGATGCAGTCGGCTCCGGAGCCCCGGGAGAGGCGGACGGCGCCGGCGCCGAGGCAGCTAGCGCGCTTCTCAGCCGGGTCGCAGCCTCGGCTCCCGGCCCTGCGGCCCCCGACCCTCCCGGCACGATTACTTCGGGCGCTGCCGCCGTCTCGGGATCAGCAACAGGTCCTGCGGCTCCGGGAAAAGGTGAGCCTGCTGATCCCGGGGAGGCAGCGCCGGCACCAGAGGAAACAAGCCGGGAATGCCGGGGCTGGCAGGCCTGCACCTCTGCGGGCTTGTTTTGAATTTCCTGGGCCCGCCTCTAGGGCCACATGCCCGCCCCTTTCTCTGGTGCGCCGGCTGCGCAGTCAAATCCTCTTGGTAGAGCTGTCAGTTCCAGCGAGAGGCTGAGGAGAGCTGTTGAGCACAGGGATGCACGGGGAAGGTGGGCGCGAAGAGCGGGGACCTTCAGGGTTTTGGTCCCTTTCCCCTTATTTGGGCTCTGGAGCCTTGCGCAGGTGTGCACGAACGCTGAATATTTGTATCGTTCTGTACGAGCATACATTAGGTACCAGAAATACTTTAAGTTGGTTCTGTATCTTAATTCTCACAGTCCCATAGTAAGGTACACATTACCTCTATTGGAGAGATGAGTAAATAGAGGGAGAAAAGTCAAGGGACTTGCCCCGGACTGTGCAGCCAGGGAGTGATGGAACACAGCGTGGCCAGTGTTTCTCAAAATACAGGCTAACTGCCTCGACTGTTAAATCTTTTGGGGAGTGCAGACTACTGGGCATCATTTCAAACTTAGTGAATTGGACCCTGTAGAAGTCGATCTGGGAATCTGCATTTTTAAAATAAAGGTTTCCAAGATGTATGGCAAAATTTGAGAACTGCTCATTTAGGAATAGACGTTGGACAGACCTGGATTCAGATCGTGCCTCTGTTGCTTTAGTGTGATGCTGATTAATTTATTATTCCTAAGGTTGAGTTTCACTCTATTAAATGGGTTATTGCGAGGCTCAGGTGTCATATATGTAAAATGACTGGCATTGAAAAGTTTACGCCTGGCTACCCATTTCTGACAACTGAGGGCCTGCCTGTTTTTCTCAACAACTGCTGCACAAAGTCCATGCAGTAAAACGCACACACAGTGTAAGGTGTCAGAGGTGACCCTGAGCCAATAATGAATGCTTGTTGAATTAAATTATCCAGGGCAGAGCCTCTAGGTAATTAATCTGCATCTGTGAGACCTAATCTTTGGGACACTGCCAGAAGCGAAGTATGAATACTTAGCATTGTAATCCATAGACAGAAATGTGAAAAATGTGATTGAGAGGAATTTTTAAAATTGATTTCGGAGAGAGAGTGAGGGAGGGAGGAGGAAGAGAGAGGGAGAGAGACAGAGAAACATGGATTTGTTGTTCCATTTATTTATGTATTCACTGGTTGATTCTTGTATGTGCCCTGATCAGGGATTTAACCACAACCTTGATGTATTATTGGATGATGCTCTAATCAGCTGAGCTACCCTGTCAGGGCAAGAGGAATTTTCTCTGAATGCTGAATTTTGTGAATGAAATAATAAGATGGATGAGTTACGTTGTTGGTTATTTTGTTATACTCTCTCATCTCTTCAGAAATTTGACCTATATTTTAGATCATAACTCAGTAAGGAGGGAAAGAAAAGGCCATCAGAGTAACCAAAATAATTTATATCATTTGTGCAGTAAACAGCCTAACAGTACTGTGATTTCAGCTTAAAATTTTCCAATACTAAAACTCTGATTCTATTGACACATGTATCCTTATTTGATAATAATCCTTATCCTATATTACCAATAAGTACTCAAGTTGACTGCCTTGAAATGGTGGTTTTGGAAATTGTTTTAGGCATACCTTTTGGAAATATAAATAAGGTGTGTCCTTCCCCCCCTTGAAATGCTTACAGGAGTGAGAGGCACACATAGGAAGTTAACACAGGATAGGATGTTACAAGAAAGTTACAAAGTACTTTATCTGGAGAACAGGGAATGTTACTGCAGCACATGTTTTAGTGGTGGTGGGTGCCATTCTCACTGAGGCTTGAAAGAAGGTGAATGAAGTTGTTTGATTTGCACGTACCAAGTTTTATTAAACTTGTCTTTAAATAAAGTAGCTCAGGAAAAATACTGGATCTTTTGTTATTGACTTGAAAATTTTGCTTTCAGATGGGCAAGCTGAAGGAGTTTGGAACGGTGACTAATCAAAGTCAAAATCCCATTAAATGATAACGTGATTGAGTTGGGGACGAAACTTTGAGAGGAGACAAACATCAGTTACCTCTGGATCTTAGCAAAACAGCCCTGTTATTTGCTGTGTGTTAGGTCACTTTCTTGAAAGCGGTTTTCTGTTTTTTAAACAGTTGGAAGCGTAGCTGTGGAGGACCAGCCAGATGTCAGTGCTGTGCTGTCAGCTTACAACCAGCAAGGAGACCCCACGATGTACGAAGAATACTATAGTGGACTGAAACACTTCATCGAGTGCTCCTTGGACTGCCATCGGGCAGAGCTGTCCCAACTCTTTTATCCTCTGTTTGTGCACATGTACTTGGAACTAGTCTACAATCAACATGAGAATGAAGCAAAATCATTCTTTGAGAAGTATGTGGATTTTTATATATTGTATGTATAGAATATATATGTGTGTGTGTGTGTGTGTGTGTGTGTGTGTGTATGATGTATATATGCATCTGTGACCACACAAGTGTAAGATTGCAACCTAAAAAGTACTTTGTGAAGGAGAGGTACCTGGTGCTATGGGAACCTAGAATGGGGGTTTGATCTAGTTGGAGAAGGCAGGGAAGGCTCCCAGAGGAGGTGGTGCTTGAGGTAAAATCTGAAGATCGGGTAGGAGTTAACCAGATGAAGAGAAGAGGAAAAAGCCTGTGTGAAAGGTAGGCTCTGTGGCTGTGGGGATCGTGGTGGGTACACAGATGGAGGAAGGGCAGTGTGGCTGGAGCGGAGTGTGGGGCCGGGGGTGGTACAACATGAAACCGAACCGTTGGTTAGGGGCTGGAATAGGCGGGTTCTTGGGCCAGGCTGAAGGTCTCTGTTTATTCTAAGAGTAGTAGGGGGTGTTACTGTCTGTATAGGATTAGATTTGGCTGAGATTCATTGAAAATTCACACATAATGGCATAAATAAAATATCTTACGAGCAACAGAAAGCTGTGTTAGGATTAGATTAGACTGAGAGTGACCGGAAACCCAAAAAATAGAGGCTTAGATATGATGAAAGATTATTTCCTTCTCTCATGAAGTTTGGCAGTCCAGGGCTCGCATGGAGTCCTTGACTAGCAGGGACCCTCACGCTCTCCGCCTTGCTGCTCTGCCACCCCTGGCGCGCAGCTTCCGCCTGTGGCACAAGATGGCGCTAAGCAGTCACACTTCTTCTTCATGTCATTAATCAATAGTCACATCTATCTACCGGGGAGGTAGGAAATGTGCTGTTTACCTAGGTGTCATCGTGCTCAGTTAACGTGTTCTATTCAGGTGTTCTGTTGTGACGGAATAAAGAAAAGAATGGGCCCTGGCCGATGTGGCTCAGTGGACTGAGTGTCAGTCTGACCCAAAGGGTCTCCGGTTTGATTCTCAGGGCACATACATGGATTGGGGGCCAGGTCTACAGTAAAGGGCTCGTGAGAGGCAAAAACATGAGAGGCAAGCGCACGTTGATGTTTCTCTCCCTGTTTTTCCTCCTCCCTTCCACTCTCTCTAAAAATAAAATCTTTAAACAGAAGGTGAAAAAAGAAAAAAATGGATATTTGGGGACAGGGAGGTATCTCTGCTACAGAAGTCATTGAAGAACCATGTCAGTGTTAGATTTCATTCTGAAAGGACCCTTATGCAGTGGGGAAAACAGGTGGTAGGAGAACAGTGGCCATAGATTGACCAGTTTTGGTGGTTGTGGTAGTGGTTCTCAACCAGCGGTGATACTGTTTTGCTCCCCTGAAAATGTGTGGAGCTGTTTTTGGTTGTCATAATGACTGGGGAGGGGAGCAGGTGACTTGGAGATCCTAAATGTCCCGATATGAACAGGAAGTCCCATTAGCAAAGAATTGTTCTGCCCCAAGTGCCAGTAGCACCCTTGTTGAGAAACGGGACTAGGGTGCTGTAGTGTTGGTGAAAGGAAGTGGGCATGTTGGTGATGGTTTGGAATGGAGGTGAGGAAGATGAAGGTATTATTATTTTAAACATTTTTTTGTTTATTGATTTGAGAGAGAGAGGAACCTCGATTTGTTGTTTCACTTATTTATGCATTTGTTGGTTGATTTTTTTATGTGCCCTGACCGTGGATCAAACCTGCAACCTTGGCATATTGGGACGACACTAACCAGAAAGGGCACTGGGCAGGGCAAGGTATTATTGATAACCTGTAGGTTTCTGGCTCCCTTGCCTGAATTGGCGTGCCCTTCACTGAGATAGAAAACCCTAGAAGAGGACCTGGTTTCTCAGGTGATGGAAAAGTCTTAAGTTCAGAATTGAATATGCCTTTCACTTTTTAAGAGACGTCAAGTTGATTGGTGGATGATATGTGAGGCTCTGGAGCTCAGAGGGGAGGTAGGCCCTGGAGCCGTAAATCGGAGTTGTGTGTAATATTGATGGATATGGATGAGATTGTGTGGGAGGGTTAGGAAAAAGTCAGTGAGAGGGCTTGGCCTGAGCCTTAAGGATCTCTGACATTTGGAGTAGAAGAGATATAAAAGGAGAGACCAGAGAAATAGGAAGAAACCCAGGAGAGTGTTGAGTTATAGATGTTGAAGGAAGGAAATTTTAAGAAAGGAGGCAGTGATATGAGAGTCCTGCAGCCTGACCGAAATCTTCCAGAGGTTTTTATCCAGAAAAAAAAATAAAATAAAATAAAAATGAAGGAGGCAATGCTTAAAGTTCTAAGGAGAGCTCTTTAGTATAAGCAGTAGACCTAGAAGCTAGGACTTGTCAGATAGCACAGGTAGTAGTGCTAGAGGAATAGTAAAACTTGGGACTCTTCGCCTCTATGCCATTATATCTATTCATTATTCTTTTTTTTTTTTTTTAAATATTTATTTATTTATTTATCTTTAGAGGGGAAGGGTAGGAGAGAGGGAGAGGGAGAGAAATATCAATGTGTGGTTGCCTCTTGTATGTCCCCTGTCAGGAACTGGCCTGGCAACCCAGGCATGTGCCCTGACTGGGAATCGAACCGCGATCCTCTGGTTCGCAGGCCCGCGCTCAATCCACTGAGCTACACCAGCCAGGGCTCTATTCATTATTCTATGATGCCTAATAGGGGGCATACAGCGCAAATGTTCTGTAGTTCAGTGATTTTGAAAAAAAAATTAAGGCTGATGATGACAACTTCTACCCTAAGCTAACTTTCCTTTTCTTTCTTTCTTTTTTTTTTTTAGATTTTATTTATTCACTTTTTTAGAGAGAGAGGGGAGGGAGGGAGAAAGAGAGGGAGAGAAACATCAATGTGTGAGAGAAACATCAACTGGTTGCCACTTGCATGAGCCCAGCTGGGGACCTGGCTTGCAACCCAGGCATGTGCCCTGACTGGGAATCAAACCAGCGACCTTTCAGTTCATATGCTGCCATTCAGTCCACTGAGCCACACCAGCCAGGGCATACCCTAAGCTAACTTTTCTTACAGTATTGTCAATAAACCTCTTCCTTTCTCATGGTATAGCCATCTCACAAAGGAAGCTGGATTATCAGAGGGGACTTCTGTCTCCTTGTCAAGACAGTTTCTCAGTCCATGCCTGGACCCAGTGCTCAGATGAGGTTATGGGCAATGACTGATACCAGCACTCAGAGGCTGAGATTTCTAATTCATTCAAATCTTAGAAACCCTTAGGTCATGTCTTGACAAGTCATAGTAGGATAACACAGGTAACAGTTTAGGAATCTTGGCAATGTGTCTGTCAGAGCTAGGGTCATACTATCTTATGTTTAATCATTGTTTCCTAAATGTTTTTGCATTGTTTGCTGCTCTTATTGAATGCCAAATAATCTTTAATTTTATTTTGTTAGGAAAATTAAGATTTGTATAAACAAAAGTACATTTAACTTTACTAATTATTACCAAAGCTGAAAGTTTTATTTAACTGCCTTTGGTAATGATGAGTAAATGGAAGTGCTTGTTCTTTGGTGTCAACATTTCATTGTTCTCTATCATATTATTAAAGTACTGATGTTTAACAAGTATGTCTGGTATTAATTATATATAAGAAACCATGAAAAATGGTGGGTTTTATGAGAAATCCATGTATTGATTATTGTTGAAAGTCTGGGTGATAGGTACATTGAATTCATGATACTAATTTCTACTTTTGTATACATTTGAAATTTTTCCATAAAAATGTTCTTAGAAGTGGGTTTGAGAGAACATAAAATTTGGTAAAGCAAAGATTCTAGAATTTTCAAATGTCTGCCAAAGGTGACATTGAAAAGACTGTCTACCAGTGGTGGACATCTTATCTTTCATTTGCTTGTTATTTATTTCAGATTCTCTTAAAATGTTTATGCTGCATTTCATTTGAGAGTTAAATTGGTCATTTTTAGGATGAATTCAGAAACTGAATTGTAATCATTTTGAAATATGTCACTTCTGATCCTACAGCTTAGTCCAAGATTATTCAGACCGTTGACTATATTCTGGTATGTTTATAAGTATATGGGGGAGAGGCAGATCCCTTAATGATTACATTGAAAAATGACTTTTTAAAATCACTGAAACAGGTTCCATGGAGATCAGGAATGTTATTACCAAGATGACCTACGAGTGTTATCTAGTCTTACCAAAAAGGAACACATGAAAGGGAATGAGACCATGTTGGATTTTCGAACAAGTAAATTTGTTCTGCGTATTTCCCGTGACTCGTACCAACTCTTGAAGAGGCATCTTCAGGAGAAACAGAACAATCAGATATGGAACATAGTTCAGGAGCACCTCTACATTGACATCTTTGATGGGATGCCGCGTAGTAAGCAGCAGATAGATGCGATGGTGGGAAGTTTGGCAGGAGAGGCTAAACGAGAGGCAAACAAATCAAAGGTATGGGAATAAACCTAAGAACTATATAATGCAGATTATGAAAAACTGTAGCATTTCCATCTACACATTTTTCTTACAGCTAGTTTGGGAGTAATTTTACACTGTATCCTAAGTTTCATGTTCTAAGGATGGTATAAATGTCAGCGAGAATTGGGGAATGGTTGCATTTAACAGAACCCTGACTACAGTGGCTGTAACAAGTAAAGTGTTTTCTCTCACATGAAATGAATTGCAGAGGAAGGCCCTCCTGGGTGGGCACAAGGGCTCCACGGTGCCATCAAGGACCTGGCTCCTTGTTGCTGCTTCGTCATCTTTAGAATGTGGCTCTCTTCTTTGTGCTCACAGATGGCTTTTGCAGCGCCAGCCTTGCAGCTGCATTGCAGGAAGGCAGAGGGGGAGGACGAAAGGCATATCCCTGCTGAATCTTTCCCTTTTTATCAGGAAAACAGTATTTTGTTCTAAAACCCTACATTACACATTTGTGTGTACATCAGTTGGCCAGTATGACCTTATATGGCCATTCCTAGCCGAATGGGAGCCCATGAACAGAAATTGTTTAACTGATCATATTGCTGCTCCAACAAAATCTGGGTTCTGTTAGTGAGGAAGAAGGGGAGATTGGCTATTGGGTAGACAAATGCAGAATCTCCTTCAGGGTATAAATGACTATATTTAATTGTGATCCATCTGTCAAGATATGAAAAGAATATATTAATGAACAAAAATTATAATTAATTTAAAAAAATGTTGGCCCTTTTGACTTGTAGGTATTTTTTGGTTTATTAAAAGAGCCAGAAATTGAAGTGCCTTTGGATGATGAGGATGAAGAAGGAGAAAATGAAGAAGGAAAACCTAAAAAGAAGAGACCTAAAAAAGATAGTATCGGATCCAAAAGCAAAAAACAAGACCCCAATGCTCCACCTCAAAACAGGTGAGGAAAATACCTCAGGGACGTGTGTGGAGGTGTAAGTTATGTTCTGCAAGGTTCTGGTTTCTTAGTAATTCCTAGTTTGTTTTTCCTGTGACAGAATTCCTCTTCCTGAGTTGAAAGATTCAGATAAGTTGGATAAGATAATGAACATGAAAGAAACCACCAAACGAGTGCGCCTTGGGCCAGACTGTTTACCCTCCATTTGTTTTTATACATTCCTCAATGCCTACCAGGTTGGTGAAATAATTGGGCAAGTTCTGCCTGGAATATCATGTGAAATGGTGACAAACTATTAAAAGAAATGTGTTAATTGAAATGGAGTTTTCTTATTTAAACTCTTGACATAAATATAGCTTAAAGACAGCTGTTAAGAAAGGAGAATTGGATACTGCTGGGAAAAGATAGAAGGCGATATTTAAAGGAACTTCAGCAGCTTGTAGATACCAGAATTCTGCATACATGCACCCTGGTTTCACTGATCAGAAGTCCTCTGCTAGCCTGTGAGGAGGAGGAAACTGTAGTTCATCTCTTTTGATTTTGGTTTAAGTGCTTATATAAACTTAGTATTTTTTATTAAGAATTCCACATCTTTATAGATTCTTTATAATAGACTGCTGAGTATATATTTAGTAAAGTGCAAAAATGATGAACATTTGCTTCATGTTATGCACTCCAAATCTGGAGGGCAAAAAAGGGGGAAACAATGACAGAAAAATAGCTATCATCATTTATTCTCTGAGATGTGATTGTAATTTGCTCCCCTAAAACAATATTGTTTGGTATAAAGTTGCTTTTTCTTTTTTGTCTTTTTGGCAGGGCCTTACCGCAGTGGATGTCACTGATGATTCTAGTTTGATCGCTGGCGGTTTTGCAGATTCAACTGTCAGAGTGTGGTCTGTGACTCCCAGAAAGCTTCGTAGCGTCAAACAGGCAGCAGGTGACTGACTGAGCTGACCTGTCAGGATGTAAACTCTTAGTTTACACCAGTCTTGCTTCCCATGGAATATATACAAGAGATTGTGATCTTAGCTTTCACTGTTTTTTACTTTAACTCAAAATGCTAACATTCCTAATAGTAAAAAGTGCTTTGGAGTGGCAAGCAGGAGACTGGGGTCCTAGATTGGTTTAATTTCTCTGGGCCTGTTTTCTCTGTTAGAGTGAGGGGATTAGGCTGAAAACTCCTTACAGTTAAAAATCTAGCATTTTATGATTGATTGTGTTTGTATTTTAAAAATCTTTGAAGTTGCCCTGACTGGTGTGACTCAATTGTTGGTTGGGCTTCATTCCACAAGGCAAAGGGTCACTGGTTCAATTCCCAGTCAGGGCACCTGCCTGGGTCACTGGTTTGGTCCCTGGTTGAGGGCACGTTCAAGAGGCAAACAATCGATCTTTCTCTCTCACATCAATGTTTTGCTCCCTTTCTTTCTCCCTCCCTTCACTTCTCTCTAAAAATAAATAAAAATCTTTAAAACCTTGGAAGTAAATAGTGGGAGAATGTTTTCTGTTTTAGACATAAAAATGGCTAAAAAAGAATAAGGTCAGGATTCCATTTTAAAGAAAGTTTCTTGCTGTATTTTTAAACAAGATAATATTTTCAGTAATTTAATATTTGCATAGTTTTTATTTTTGTGAAACATTGTGATGTAGTGGCTATCTTGTCTTTCAGTCCTAGTTCCAACACTGAATAGTGTGTACACTCTGGCAAATTATTAACTGTTCTGAACCTCACTTTCCTTTGCTGTACATTGGGGTAGTATCACCCAATTTAGAGGCATTAGCACAGGGATATGTAGGCAGAACTGTTTGAATGTTAGTTTTTTTTCTGAACTGTGATGTGATTACCTTAAAATGTTTTAATGAATGTACTTTAAAAATTTTATACTTCTGGACCATTTTAGATCTTAGCCTCATAGACAAAGAATCAGATGATGTCTTGGAAAGAATCATGGATGAGAAAACAGCAAGTGAGTTGAAGATTTTGTATGGTCACAGTGGACCTGTCTATGGAGCCAGCTTCAGTCCAGACAGGTAAAGTACAGACAATAAAAATTGAGTACTGGTGTGTTATATTGAAATATTAACTACTGGAAACAGTATGCAAATGTTAGGAAAATTTCTGTTAGAAAAATCTCATGGTTGCTTGTCAGTCATTGTCTTTCAGAATCTTGCCATTTGCTAATTCGTCTTGGGTGTATAGGATAGCAACTTAACGTATCCCCAAATTTGCAGACTGAAGATGCACAGCTTCAGGGTTTGCTGGTTTTAAAAATTAGTTTTGGTTTTGTGTAACCCTTGATTTGAATTGCTTCTTTGGGTTCCTGTTTTGGTTTTGTGGCTACTGCTGTCTTCCATCATCTCCAAATTTGTAACAGATTCCTGATATTAAAGGCTTGTTAGCTATTAATTGAAGATTTATCTTTGTATAATCAAAAGAAATAAAGAGGATACTGAAAACAGAGTTTGAAATCCATAAGTAGGTATTTGCCTATTTTTCATAATCTCTAATATTCCATAGAAATGGGGAAAGGGTATTTTGTATTTGTACCATTTATATTGTACTTGGATAGATACTAGCTTCTAATCCATCAAGATTTTCATCTTTATGAGCCTTTGAGAATGAGGTTTTTGTAATTTGATAGGGTTTAGACAGATGATATATTTTTACTTGAGGAAAACTCGATTTCAGTGAAAACTATACTTTGAATAGTTTAGCTTTTGTATTTATCCTTGAAAAACGTATTTTACTCATGTGTCTGTAGTGTTGTTTCTGCTTTTGTGTCGGAGATACTTCCTTTTAAATTCTTACACAACTCATAGAGGACAGGAAAATAGCAGATTCATTTTAAAATCAAAGATTGAGTTTTAAGTGATGTATCACATTTCTTAGAAGCCTTTTTAAATTGACCTTATTTGAGTGTAGTTTTTGTCATTATCCCTTTGTATTACTTTTTAAAAAAAATTGTTATTTTTTTGCCCTGGCTGGTGTAGCTCAGTGGATTGAGCGCAGGCTGTGGACCAAAGTGTCACCGGTTTGATTCCCAGTCAGGGCACATGCCTGGGTTGGGGCCAGGTCCCTAGTGGGGGCCATGTGAGGGGCAACCACACATTGATATTTCTCTCCCTCTCTTTTTCCCTGCTTTCCCCTCTCTCTAAAAGTAAAATAAATAAGGTCTTTAAAAAAATTATTTCCCCACCCCCAATATTCTTTAAAAAAAAAAAATTGAACCTCATTCTCTAGATGCTCAGTAGATATAGAATGACACAGCTAACGTTAGTTTGGTTAGTACTTTCTACTCAATTACTGTGAATTCGTGTATAAATTAAAAATGAGATATAGCATGTTAGCTATATTGAATATATTCAAATGTACGGAAACTGGACTGTTAACTAAAAGTTACTCTGGGGATCAAATATATTATTCTCTCTTCTCTCAGGAACTACCTACTCTCCTCTTCAGAGGATGGAACTGTTAGATTATGGAGTCTTCAAACATTTACTTGTTTGGTAGGATATAAAGGACACAACTATCCAGTTTGGGACACACAGTTCTCTCCATACGGATATTATTTTGTGTCAGGGGGCCATGACCGAGTAGCTCGGTAGGTACATTGTGACCTTAGAACTGGGTCTAGTCAAGAACAGAAAGGTTTCTTGTTGGGGATTACGAACTGCAGCCAAACTCATTTTCACTTCTGTTACTCAGGATCAACTTTTTGAGATTGTGAGCATTTATGACTCATTATTTGAAAATGAATTTGGGGAGAAAGTATTACTGTCTATATCCAGAGTCCTGAGTAGTTTTTCTTTCTCAAGGTAGCTTTTTAACTTACCTTCCCCTGCCTCCCATCAGCTGTTTAACAATTTTTTAAAAATATATATTTCATTTTTATCACGTGTTTAACCTTGGGCTTTCCCTACTACTGTGGTACCTCTGTTTCTCTGTCATCTCCCTAAAAGTTAAGGATGAGGTAGCTCAGGTTAGAAAATGTGGTGGCCAAAACTTTTGTATTGGTTAGACTAGAAGTTGGGTGGGATAGGAGAGAAGGGGGATAAGGAGGGGAGAGTACTCAAGAATTACAAAGTTAAAGAATGCTTGTACCAGATCAACTTTTTCTTTAAGAATGTTAGTCTCAATCATTCCTTCTTCTTTCTCTTAGGTAATAGTGAGGGGGTCCCATTTGGAACTAACATTTCACATGGATATTTATTTTGGATAAAATTTGGGCATTTCATAGTTAACTGCTAATCATCATCTTTTGCTTTTAATAAATTTTTTAAAAGGCTCTGGGCTACAGACCACTATCAGCCTTTAAGGATATTTGCTGGCCATCTAGCTGACGTGAACTGTACCAGATTCCATCCAAATTCTAATTATGTTGCTACGGGCTCTGCAGACAGAACCGTGCGGCTCTGGGATGTCCTGAATGGGAACTGTGTACGGATATTCACTGGACACAAGGTATTTCCACTTTTGGTATTCCAGCACACAGGGTTGCTTTTGAGATATATTTTAAAAAAATGAACCAGTGACACATAGATTCTAGATACTATTCATACCACTACACTTCAAAATTCTTTCTTGTTTTCCTAGGTATTTTTAGCCCTACTGTTGATTCTTTCCCTGGACTTTTTTCCTAGGGACCAATTCATTCCTTGACATTTTCTCCCAATGGGAGATTTCTGGCTACAGGAGCAACAGATGGCAGAGTACTCCTTTGGGATATTGGACATGGTTTGATGGTTGGAGAATTAAAAGGACACACCGACACAGTCTGTTCACTTAGGTTTAGTAGAGATGGTGAAATTTTGGCATCAGGTAAATGACTGGAATGGCTTTGTGGGAAGGGTAAATGGTATGTTAAAGGGAAACAAGGAGTGTTGATAATGGAAGTCCTGCTGTCTAGGCTTTTCTTCTTTTTAGCTGTGATTCCAGAGTATCACCCTACATGTCTGTTGATCTCTCAAGTTACGTTAAACCACTGCTTGAAATGCTCTTTTAGCAGGACTAAAGTTGTTCATCAGGTTTAGATTTTTCACCAGAAATATACAGTAAATATGTAAAGTGTACTTGGTAAAATGTCAGATGCTGAAAAGGGTAGATGCTACTAAATGGTTTCCTTTGACTTACCCTTAGGTTCAATGGATAATACAGTCCGGTTATGGGATGCTGTCAAAGCGTTTGAAGATTTAGAGACTGATGACTTTACTACAGCCACTGGGCATATAAATTTACCTGAGAATTCACAGGAGTTATTGTTGGGAACATATATGACCAAATCAACACCAGTTGTACATCTCCATTTTACTCGAAGAAACTTGGTTCTAGCTGCAGGAGCCTATAGTCCGCAATAAACCATCGGTATTAAAGACCTTTGGAAGCTACTGTTTGAAAAAGGGAGACTAAAAGCAAATACCTCAGTGATTAATATTTAAGCTACGAAGAATGTTTTGTCTATATGGATCTGGAAGTATGCTGCTGGGAAAATCTGAACAGGACAGTTCCACGTTTCTATAGCAACCACATTTAACTAATTTCCGTTAGTTGAATAAGAGGTATTATGCTCGTGGAGGGGACATTTTTGGTGCTTTGGAATGTGTGGAAACTATGCATTTTTTGTTCAAATGCTATTTTAATTTATTATGTTTAGGAAAAATTGATTTCAATAACTCATCCTGCTTCAAGATTCAAATTGAGTAATATAATACCATCATGAATTTTAGCTGAAGAATTCTATGAGCATGTTATGTTTCTGCTGTAAAAATGTAGTTAATGTACGGCACTCAAATACTATGTTAAATGATCCACTAACATTTTTGCTTGGCCCATGACTAGAAGAATGTATGTAACTGGGTAGGGTGAACTACAATGCCTTTATAAGATTTAGATGTACAGCCACCTACTGACATCTGAATTTGCACCTGTCAGATTCTTGAGTTCACTCAAACACTCTATAAACCGGGTGAAGAAGTTTAGCTTTCATGTTCTACTTCAGCTAAAATGGCTATACACAACCTTGTACACTTGAAGTCAGACAGACATTTCAGTTGCTTACCTCCAGTACTGAGCCTTGCTTTGGGAAACTAAAATTCAGACCAAGTCACTGCCAGTTTTTTGCCTTTGTTGCATTTTGTACAGTTTTTATATTTTTGATATCTTGTAAATAAAGACAACCAGCTTTTCCAGGTTCATAATTTATTGTACAAATTGAGTATCACATGATGAGCTGACATTAGCTTCTCCAGGCGTGGGAAATTAACAGACGAGGTACAGTTTAGAATCCTATAAACAAAGCAAAAATAGTTCAGACACAAACATGTTCAACTCTACTTTTAAGACATTCAGTAAATTGCCAGTACAGGACTATCCATGAAACCCCTGAAATTGAAGGCAAATTCATCAAATTCTCGAAATAGTCAGTAACCCATCCCAAAATTAAGGTGTATCTCAGCCTTATACAATTTAACCTAACACTCCACCTTTAACAAAAGAACTGTCAACAATTCAGTATGATCCCAATGTATGCTACCAGAAAAGCTCTGCACCCAGGCATGTGCCCTGACTAGGAATCGAACTGGCGACCCTTTGGTTCGCAAGCCAGCACTCAATCCACTGAACCACACCATCCAGGGCTATACAAAGTAACATTTTAAACAGAAAACAGGTATGTTATCTAGTATATATCTGTTATATGATATCTGAGAGGCAATTTCTTTGTATAAGGGGCTACATAAAGTTATGAGGTACCTAATGGGATACTGAACAAAATACATTTGTCAGGAATAAGGCATGGACCACTGCATTCTGGGATATTCAGTTCCCTAAGGACTGAGAAAACTTTTAAGAGCAGAGGGAAAATTTTCTAACTGTGGAGAACTACATTAGATAAGGATCTGGATTTTGGGTTTTCTGTACATCATTTACTGCCAAACAAATTTTCACTTTAGCACAGGGAAATGGGGTTGGGGGCACTATAAGAAGAAAATGAAGTCTAAAGGGGATTTAAGAAAAGATAGAACTATTTATATGAAAAATGGAAACCAATGACCTCAAAATTAAAATTAAACTGTAGAACACCCTGAAACCTAGCTGAATGAAAGTCTTATAGCTAGGGAATTGAGCAGTTCCTCTTAAAGGGTGCCCATGGACCTAATCGGACTCACTGCCTCTGTGCTCCAGTGCTGAGACCACAGCTGAAAGGGCACCAGGGACATGAAGGAACTGAATTGTCTGGCATCAGGGAGAGAGCTGGGGGGACAGCTTTCTGCCAAAGTGCTGGCAGAGGCCACTGTTCCTTTCACCCAAGAAAGCTGGCAGTCGGGCGCTCTGAGTCTCCATCAATCTGATTCACACTGATTGCCGGCCCCGGTGAGTCCCGAGACCCTGCCCCGCACAACTTTCAGGCCCACCCAAATTGTCCACTGGCTTTTCCTTATAAATGGCCTGTCTTGGCTCATGCTTCAAGTTTACCTAAAATCTCTCAAACATGCAGCATCTGGCCTCAGTGTGCCCTGTACTTCTTGCTAAGTGGCCCCAGCTTTGGCACTAGCAGCAGCTGGCCTTGGCTTGCAGCTTGGCCTCTCCTGGACAACTCCAAGCTTAGCACTAGTAGCAGCCATCTGCAGATTGCTTTGTAGCTCCTATCAGGCAGCCATAGGGCAAAACACAGGTGGCAGCTGAACTTGGGCTGCATTTCTCCAGAGGCCCCAGAACCAGCGCACCCACTGGGCAACCTCAGACCATGTCAACACATCGCCCAATCACCTTCACAAGCAGCACACTCAAGGGGCAGACTGGGTGGGCTCTAGAACCCCACTGAAGTAAGCTGTCTTCTGTGGGGTGTGTTCCTACACAGCTGATCCTCCAAGGTGGTTGGAGGTCAGTGGTCGGTGGTCACAGGCAGTCCTTGCAACTAAGTGGCCTGGGAATAAGTCCTTCCCATCAATGTGCCAATAGCACTCAAGGCTCAACTACAAGAGGAGGGTGTACATGGCACATGTGGAGGGCACACCCTGAGTGCTAAGCTTGGGTGACTGGGGAGGCTGTGCCACTGGACCCTAGAGGATACCTACTGTATAAGGCCTCTCTACTAAGCCTGGAAGATGTAGCAGCTCAACCTAAAACATAGGAACAAACACAGGGAGGCTGCAAAAATAGGAGACAAAGAAACATGGCCCAAAGAAAGAAGGGAACAAAACTCCAGAAAAAGAAATTAAAAAAAAAAAAAAAATGGAGATAAGCAATCTATTAGATGTAGAGTTCAAAACACTGGTTATAAGAATTCTCAATGAATTTAGTGAAAACTTCAACACCATAAAAAATGACATGGAAACCATTAAAAAAGAACCATTCAGAAATGAAGAATACACTGAAATGAATAATTTACAGGGAATCAACAGCAGAGTAAATGAAGTTGGAGAATCAAATCAGCAAGTTGGAATATAAGGAAGCAAAAAAACACCCAATCAGAATAGCAAAAATAAAAAAGAATCCCCCCAACCCCCCCCACAAAAGATCATATAAGGAGCCTCTGGGACAACTTCAAGCTTACCAATATTCACATCACAAGGGTACTGGAAGGAGAAGGGAGACAGCAAGAAACTGAACACCTGTTTGAAAAATGACAGAAACTTCCCTAACCTAGTAAAAGAACTATACATACAAGTCCAGGAAGAGCAGAGAGTCCCAAACAAGAATAACCCGAAGAGACCTACACCAGGACACATCATAATTAAAATGCAAAAAGTTAAAGACAGAGAATCTTAAAAGCAGGCAGGGGAAAGTACCCTATTTTGCTGTGTATAAAGTACACCAATGTTTTTGGCCCAAACATCCAGGGGTAAAACAATTTTCATTTTAATTTTTTAATTCAATTATTTATTTATATTTAGAAACAAAACTGATTATCATTTTCCAGGGTGTTATTTTGCAAACGGTATCATTGTTTTCTAGAGTTGTACTTTTAACACATAAGCATAAATAAAAGAATTAAAAACGTTTATATAGATACTGAATTAGTACTACCCATGTATAATGCATACCCCCATTTTTCCCTCAAAAATTTGGGCAAAAAAGTACACATTATGCACAGCAAAATATGGTAGTTAGTCACCTACAAGGCAGCTCTCATAAGACTGTCAGCTGATTTCTCAAAAGAAACTTTGTAGGCCAGAAGGGATTGGCAAGAAATATTCAAGCAATGAAAAGCAAGCTACAACCAAGATTATTCTACCCAGCAAAGCTACCATTTAGAATTGAAGGACATATAAGGCGCTTTCCATACAAGAGAAAGCTAAAGGAGTTCAACACCACCAAACCGGCATTGCATGAGATGTTAAAGGGGTTCTTGAAGAAAAAAAAGAAGACTATGAACAATAAAAAGAAATAAAAAGGCAATAGATACTTATCTATTACCATTGAATCTAATAAACAAAATAAACAAATAGGCAGAACAGAAACAGACTCGTAGATACAGAGAACATTTTGATGGCTGCCAGATGTGAAGGGGGTGAAAAAAGAAGATTAAGAAGTACAAATTGGTTGTTACAGAATAGTCATGGGGATGTAAAGTACAGCATAGGTAATATAGTCAATAACATTCTAGTATATGGTGTCAGATGGTATGAAATTTACTGGTATGATCACTTAGTAGTTACATAATGTCTAATCACTGGGGTGTACACCTGAAATGAATATGTTGACTGCAATTGAAAAATAAAAGATGATGAAAAGAAACCTTGAAACTAGCACACTAGCAAAAAAAAAGATATACTTGCAACTGATTTAAAAAGTTGGTTAATAAGCATTACATTAAGAGCTTATACAAGAGAAATAAGATCTTCACAAAGACAAAAGTCCCAATTAAGTGAAAAAAATGTTAAGAAAAATACAAATTAAAAATAAAAAGGTACAACTTCACTAAAAAGACATTATTTTTACTCATCAAATGAACAAAAACTGAAAACTGATTATTATTCAACACTGGCTGGGGCAAGAGATGACATCTTACTAAGCTGGGTGCTTCACAACCCTTTGGGAAAGAACTTGAGTCTAAGAAACAATCATAGACACAGATGTCATGTCATGCTCAAAAGCACTCATTGTAATGTTATTTATATTAAAACAAAATGTAATAGGAAACAGATTTCCTCTGTGAAATAAACCATATATCCATAAGCACTCCTGCATTCGAATTATAGAGAGCATACCGGTTATAAGACAAAACACGGGTATTAATCATGGCCAATGGAAACGAATATACAAAAAAGACCTAAACCAAAAAGGTAATTAAAATTTCAAGTGTAATGGGATATGGGTAATATTTTTCTCTTTTTTTCCCCATGTATGCAATAAATTTTGCATAATGACAATGATTGACTCTTATAGACAGGAAAAAACTGTTAACATCAAAATGGCTAAGTTATAAACTTTTAAATGTCAACTCCTTACCTTTTATGTTGCTTTCACAGCTGGATTTTTTTTAGGCTTTAACTTGAAGTATAAAATCAGCAAAGCAATGCCTCCATATGTGGCCAGTACACACTGAAAAAGAAAGGAAAAAGTAAAGAGGAGTTGCTGTCACAATTATTCTAAAATATAACTGCTTAAAGGTATCATTTGTACTTACATTCATCCGACCTGTGAGAGTGTAAGAGTTGAAATATTTTTTGATACCAGTGAATTGGTATTGGGCATCAGTTTCTGGACCTGCCATGATTTCAATCTTTTAAAAAAAAGAAAGAAGGCAACAATAAATTGGTTTGGATGCAATTTAAAAAAGACTTTTTTTTTAAAGCTTAAAACATCTGAAAAGTCACTGCATATAAATATTGTAAATTCTTATGTATGTCTTGCCTGATACAGCAGTAGCAAAGATAGTGGGAAAAGCCTTGCTGATGAGAAGTTTTGGAAACAGGACTTTATCTTGGTTGCTTTTACAAAACAATCCAGAATATACATCAAATCACTTGGCATAGAAAGAAAACACGGTGGTCTCTAAGTCCACCCTCTGCCCCAGTATTGTTTGATGTTTTTATTCCTGGCTCTATCTAAATACCATGGTATAATGTAAATGGAATTAATCAGTTTTAAGACTAGTTAAAAATTAGGTCTTGTGAAACTGCAAAGTTTCACAGAGGGATAACCACTAACTAAACAGCCCAACTTACAACCCCTCTTTTTACAATTTTTCTTATAAACAATTTAAGACCTTCATGGGAAGGCAAAGAAGGAATCATTTACTAAATGGAGTTGATACACAGTAGCTGTTGGTGTGGGGAAGTTGGAATCCTTATTACCATCACCAAAACAGATAAAAGATTTAAATGTAAGTATCAATAGTAAAAATAAAAAAAAAATCCTGTTAGAAAATGCGGGCAGACATTTTAATTCCCTTAGGAAGGGAAAATAAAAAGAACAAAATAGCAAAACAAAAAAAGATAACCAACCTCATGATCAAAGAAATGTGGAGCGAGACCAGTATTTAGCAGACTGGCAAAGATAAAGTTATGATAATAAGCAGCAGTGGTACAGTGGAAAACAAGCACTCCCTCTGTTGCCTAGAGTGTAAACTGGAATAACTTCCTAAAGTGCAATTTTGCAATATCTATCAGATTGTAAAATTAGCATACCCTTTTATCTAGCTGGTTCATTTGTTCTCGAGGTATTTAGCCTTATGTATTGACATGAAAAGATATCCTCATGTAATGTAAAATTTTTTAAAAATCCTATTCCTGGACATTGTATTATAGAGCACATGAATAGTTCTCGAAGTCTGGTCTTTAGGTCAGCCGCATCAACATCACTGGAAACTTGCTAGAAATGCTAATTGCCAGGCCCTACACTTCAAGCCCACTGAATCAGAAACTCGGGCCCAGCAATCCATTTTAATAAGCCCTCTAGGAGTTTCTGATATACGTTCAGGTCTGAAAAACACTGGAGTAACAGAAAACAATGGGAGAATATAGAGCAAACTTTTCAGAGGAGTTATATCTATAGTACGGGTGTATTTTACAAAGACATGTATTTCTCTTATAATAGAAATAGCAAAGGCACATTCAAAGATCACCAGAACAATGCTTGAAAACTCGTATGTATGACCACCTATCTACCACGACCGACGCCACGCCGAGTCGATTGGCAACACAGACGAGCCGGTCGAGGTCCGGTCGAGATTGGTAGGCAGCGGCAGCGATTCGGCTGGCTCTTGTTGAAATGGAAGAGGGAGATCCGGGAGGAAGTCATTGCTATGGACACTGGCACTCTCCTGTTTACCGTTCAAAGGCCTTCAGAGGCATTCACGTGCACAGAATTGACAATGAAAATTTTGGACAAATGACCTTAATTTTGAACTGTTTCAAGAACGTTCTTAGAGCAATTAAGGAAATCCAAACGTTCTTGGGTCCCTTCAGTGGCCGTGGCCTGTGCAGCACAAGCTGCACAGGAACATCTCTATTAACAGAAACCTTCATGACATGGCTTTTATATTAACTGTTTCATTTTACTAAACTTATTAAATAAGGCAAATCCCCCCCACCCCATCACCTTCATGATACATTTTTGGATACTAATAGTATTATGCAGGTTTCTAGAAGAAACCCTGCAGAAAGTAAGGATTTAACTTTGTCAAATTATCAACCAATAACCCCCACTATCTGTACCTAACAAACAAATTTAGGAGGATGTGGTGTGCAACTGAAACAATTTAAGGTGATTTAAAGCCCCCCACAAAGTGGGATGAAGTCTGATGTTTGCGATAGTCCGCAGAGCACTGATCCGGCTGAAGAACTTGGTGTAGAAACAGCAGTTTAGTCTGGGTCTTAAAGGAAGACTCGCGAGAGGCTGAGATGGAGCAGAGAGTGGAAAGCGGGATGTTGCTGGTAAGATGAACAATGGGGGCAACGCTGGAAACACTTAGGTCTGCGCTGTTCGGTAAACTGCTGGTTACTTTTTGGCAAAGATCAGAAACCTTTGTGGCAGACTGCCCTTTGGGAATAACAGAACTGAAACTTGCTTAATGGAGGAGAAAATTACCTAAGAATAAGTGTATTATTTGTTAAATGGCAGCCCCGGCGAAACATCTAAGCAATAGGGTCTCCACTTTTGTTTGTAATTAACTGGCGACAGCTACCAAATATAATTGATCCTTCACCTGTAAAATGGGCATTTCGGAAAAGGCCCCAAGTAATTAATGGCCCTAGCTACTTTTTGATTCTCGATATTGCTGTTTCTCTGTCTGACTGGACATCTCCCTGGAATGGTGAGATCACGAAGTGAAGGACGCGAAGATGAGCGAGACGCTCAGGTGGTACCAGAACCAGCCTCCCGCACTTCGAGGAGTTTACAATTCCCCGTCCTGGCTACCTCCTAGGAAAGGCCTTCCCGTTGACCGAGAGTGCTGGCGTCTAAATCTATTCAGCTTCCCGCGGGCGCGGAGAACAGCAGGGGCCGGGCCACACTCACTCTCGCTCTGACAAAGGCTGCGGCGCAGCTAAAGGAGATCTGGCTGGCGAGCTCTCTTATTTCTTAGCACGGCTCAGCGAGAACGAGCTGCTGCGGATATACCGAGGAAAAGGATAATTCAGCCAGAGATGGGGTCAGAAGCTCAAGTTTTGATCCACTATCTCGTCACCGGATGACCTTGGAAGACACCGCTGCGGGCGTCATTTATTTCCCGCGTTTGAAAAATGCAATCTAAGGGCCTTCGGGAGCCATGGGGGCCTTTGGGAGCACCTATTAGCCTCTCCTCAGGGCTGCCCAGCCACTGTCGGACCCCTGGCATCGCGGGCCTCGTGATCTCAAACTCCTTTTCCATCCCCCACCGCCCTCGCCCAATAAAAGGAAGACCTCGCGGCGTTGCCGGACTAGAAACCGTCGGATCTTAGGCCGGCGCCACAAGGCTGTGGCTCGAGGTCCGAGGCCCGGACCCTCTCCACACCCACCTTGCAGAAAGCACGAATTCCGCAGGCTGTGTCCTTCAACGTACCGAGCTACCCTCAGCCCGCCGGAAGAAGCCGCCTCCCCCGCACTCGTTCAACCGGCCTCAGCGATTCAGCCTTCGGCGTCGATTGGCTGCGGCTCCAAGTCCCACTCTTCCGCTTCCGGCCTCCAAACCTCCTCCCCCTAGACAGTGACAGAACCCAGCATAGTAACGGAAGTAGGGCTTTGGGTCCGCCCACGCTTCCGGAAGAGCATCATTGTGCTTTGGACAGACAGATCTCCGCGTGTGTGAAGACAGTGGCGTGGCCTCCGCTGTTGAGACCGGCCGGCGTCGAGGAGCGGGTGAGCGAGGGCAGAGGACGGACACTTTGTAGCTGCCAGGTCTGTCCAAGGGCTAGGTCCCTCGGGTCTCTACCGTGCTCCCCGAATGCCGGGTGAGTGATTCTGCCACCCCAGCTCGACTCAGAAGCCGGCTGTGCACGAGTGGCTCCTCTAACATCAGGCTCTGCCCCTGGAAAGCAGCTTAAGTCCCCTCTTTGCCTCTGGATTCGCCTCTTTGAAGCTGCAGTGTCCCTTTGTCTGAAATGAGATTAAGGATCACATTTTCAGCAAACTAGACTCTGCACTTGCCTATTTCTAGGAAACATACATCCTTTCCCGATCCTCGGCTCCAATCCTCCGCTCCTCTCCTCGTCACCTCTGCTACAGTCTCAACCCGTTACAGGTTCTTATTGCCAAGGCTCTCAGGACCAAGCCCTCCTATCTTCCGTCCTCACTTGTACCTCGCTTGTACTTGGCTCTCATGGTTTCTCGGTTGTACTGCAGTTGAATCCTACCTGGTTTACCTTCCTTCAGTTCCGTCTCTCTTCCTGTTCAATCTGTAGCCTGCAGTATATTTTTCTTGATTACTGTTGTTTTTTCTAACTTTAGCAATCATTCTAATTCTAACTACAGAAGTCTGCCTAACACTTAACTAATCATATCTAATTGAAGATCTTCCACAAAAAGCCTAATCTGTCTTTTAAAATTTAACTCCAATTATTATGCCTTATTTTTGCCCTGTGGTCTAGTTGAACTGCCCTTTCTAGAAAGGTAATAGCAGGCTTTTGAGCAATTATTTGACAGACAAATTGCTGGTCCCCATTGAAATAATTGGCTTTCCTTTTCCATACTTTTTTTTCTCACATTCCTTCTGCTTTTCCCTTTCCATTTATCAAAATTCCATTGATCTTTAACATTTAACCCCAAAACATCTTTAGGATGCTTGATTATCCTTTACTGAAGCCTCATCACTTCCTATGTTGATAATGTATAATCTGATTTGTACTTTAAATTATTTGCATACTTGTTTTATCTTCTTAAAAGTGTTCATGTTCTTTGAAGGTAGGGGGTGATTTATTCAGTTGTGTATTTCTGACTTAAATGTAGCTGCTTAATGATATTTACTACATTGAATCTCTAACTTTTTTCCTTGTAGCAAAGCATGTGGATTTGTGATTGGAAGGAAAGACTTCGGAAAGATGAAATGTGGATTATCTGGGGCTTGGCATCAAATCATCTATTCCTTGATCCCGAATGCTGTCTAGCACACTGATGCTAGAAGGCTCTATCTTGCCCCTTGATCACACCTTTTAGGAAATCTGACACCAAAGTCACATGTCCTAGTAACTCTTTGCATTGTTTTTAGGAGACGCAAACATGGCAACCATGGAAGAAAGCTTCCCCCGTGGGGGCACAAGAAAGACCCACAAATCAGAGAAAGCTTTTGAGCATTCAGTTGAACAAGACAATTTATTTGATGTAAGTGGTATGCTTGTTTGGTAAGAGTCACTAAACACTTGCTCTGTGATATCGTTGGGAACAATGAGCCATGTTTGAGAACTGTGTTGTTTTTCGGATTTGTTTGTTTTTGAAGTCTGTGTAAATTGAACCACCACAAAACTATACCTTTTGAAGCATGGCATCTGATATTTGAGTTTGCAAGTGCTCTTGTTCCTTATTCTTAGGAACTTTGTGCCATGTTGATACAGGATGGAGAGAGCATTAGATCATTGGGGTCCTTCCTGCCATGTATAATGGTCAGAATTTGCATTAGAACTCATCATTTTTGCCTACGGCAGCTATTCTCTAAATGCTGGTGGGAGGGGAACTAGCATTTGATTATATGGATTTATGTCTATTTTATGTTATTTTCCCAATTGTGCTATGAAATAGAGATCTCCGTTCTATCTATCTCCGTTCTATGGTGAGGAACTGAAGCTAAGAGAGGTTATATAATTTAGCTGAAACCACACAGCTCGTTATGGTGGAATTGGAAGTTTACCCTGGGTCTTCCTGACTCCCCTTTCCATTCATGCATTATTCCAAATTGCTTCTTATTTGGGGCCCCCCAGCATCCATCCTAAGTCAGGGGAGGAAGAATGCTGGAGGGAAGAGGCTTTTGAGAACACAGAGGGCAAATTTTGGGCAAGGGGAGCGTCGGGGGCAAATTGGGAGAGTTGGGATTGAAGTGGGAATTAATGGAACATTTGGGAGTGCTGTGGAGTGGAGGAATAATGGAGCAAGGTGACAGTTGACCTGAAATTGGAGGGAAAGGCCAAGATTGCTTCTTTTCATTCTTTGGAACTTTTCCCCCCTTTAGATTTCTGCTGAAGAGGAATCCACCAAAAGGAAAAAGAGCCAGACAGGGCCAGCAAAATCAAAAAAGTTGAAAACCGAAAAGAGGGAAAGCAGCAAGTCTATAAAAGAAAAGTTTGAAATCCTTAGTATTGAGGTTTGTTACTGTTTGGTTTTATTTTAAACAAAGTACCTGGGTTGCTTCAGTTTGTGTACGTTGTTCTTCCCTCTTGCTTCCTTTTCCCCTTCATTCCTTTCATTCATGTGTGTGTGTATTTTGCTTGTGTATATAGAGATTCTTGCAGTGTGTGCTCACAATTGAGCATCATTTCATTTTATTAAGTAATGCCTGGAATCATGTATTTTTTGTTTGTTGGTTTTTCTTTTTAGCTCATCCCGTCCCTATCCCCAGGGGACTTGTGTTTCAGTAAATATGTAGGTTAGAACTGGCAATAACTTGAGCAGTCATGCTCGAATTCCCTCATGCTCATAGTCACATGGAGCTGAGTGGGTGGTTGCCCTGTTAGACCTGGCCTCCCCGCTCCAGACTGCCATCGTCTCCACTGGCGTCCATCCTTCCTTTTGCTGCCTGTCAGGCGTTTGAGGTTAGGTTGCTTGGAATAAAGTACAAGGTTAAAGTGCCCTCCAGCACTCTAGTGCTGTTAACACTATTGTATAATTTCCACCTTTTTATGGTGCTCAGTCAGATGTTTAAGTGCGTTGACAAAAACACGTATATGTACTTCCTATAACTTTTATATGCAGAGTTGAGACTAGAAGCCAGACCGCCCCCCAACCTCCCCATTTGTTTTTCTCTTCCCTATTGTACTGATTTCACCTTTTCTCTTCTAGTCCCTGTGTGAGGGAATGCGGATTTTGGGTTGTGTGAAAGAGGTAAATGAACTGGAACTGGTGATTAGTCTCCCCAATGGCCTCCAGGGGTTTGTGCAAGTAACTGAAATCTGTGATGCTTACACCAAAAAGCTGAATGAGCAGGTGGTGCATGAAGAACCTCTGAAGGTAAGTAAAATAAGTGGTATACAAATAAATATAATATTACAATTTTGCTGAGTGCTAAGAAGGAAAATTACAAGGTGCCATCAAAGTTTATAATAGTTTTGTTTTTTAAATAAGGGGATTTTGGACCAGGGGATTTTGGCTCCCTTAGACCAGGGAACCTGGAAGACTTCCCAGAGGGAGGGATGCTTGAGCTGAGATCTAGTTCGGGATGAGGCTGTACTAGATGAAGAAGGAAGGGAGTCCAGGCAGAAAGAGTGTGGAAGGTAGCAGAGAGGAGCAGCTAGAGCAGAGGCAGCAAGGGAGAGAGGTGTGGGATGGGGCTGGAGTGCTGGGTGGGGGCCAGACCATGTGAAGGATTGGTTTTCCATTCTAGAATTTAATGACAAGTCCTTGACAGGTTCTCACTGGGGTAGGTGACAGGTAGACAGCATAGGGAATAAATTGGAGAGGCGAGAGTAGTTGCCCAGAGACCAGCTGTTGTTGTAGTCCAGGCTCTGAGATTGACAGCAGCGTGGGTTCAGGGTTTACTGAGGGCCTAGGAGGTCAAGTTGGTGCTCAGTGACGCATTGGGTATGGGTGGTGAGGCACAAGTGTCAGGGATGAGTCCTAGGTTTCTATTGTCCATGATTTGGCTGATGGCCATGGCATTCTGAGCTAGGAAATCCTGAAAGGGGACCTGGATTGTGAGAGATAATTGCGATTTGCTCTTTGCTATGTTGGGTTTGAGACAAGGAAATAAAAATGCGTGAGCTTCTTTGTGTAGGTGGTAACTGAAGCTACAAAGGGAGAAGAAGTTGCTCACAGGGAGCAAATATGGTGAGAAGAGACTAAAGATTGACCGCCTTTTAGTTGCTGAATGAAAGGAGAGTTGCCATCGGAGCAGAAAGAGGGCCAGACAGATAGCGAAAACCAATGAACAAAGACCCTTCGGTCTCGAAAGCTGGGGAGGGAATGTTTAACAAAGGAAGGAGCAGTCTCCGGTGTTAAATTCTTTTTAAAAGTCACGTCAGAGAAAGACTGCAAAATGGACTGTTGATTTGGTGACATGGAAGTCATTGGCAAATTTACTGGGAGATGAAGTGGTAGAGTGGGGGGGTGGCATGCAGATTGCAGTAAGCAAGTGGGAGATGAAGAAGTGGGCCAATAAATATAGACAACTCTTTTTTTCAGTTAAGTGTAGTTGGTACACAATATTATAATAGTTATGTTGCTTTCAGGTATACAGTATAGTGATTTGACATTTTTATACTTACAATGTGATTACCCCACTACTTCTAATTATCTGTCACTGTGCAAACTTATCACAATGCTATTGACTATATCCCCCTTTACCTTTTTTCACTCATCCCTGACCCTCATCCCCTTGGCAACCATCCCTTTAGTCTTGGTAGACAAATTTATTTTAATTTAATTGTTTTGAGGGAGAGAGAAGAAAGGATTGGGGCGGGGGTGGGAAAAGAGAGAAACATCAATTTGTTGTTCAGCTTCTCTATGCATCCGTTGGTTGATTCTTGTTCGTGCCCTGATGGGGGACCAGGCGCAACCTTGCATATTGAGATGACACTCGAACCAACTGACCTACCTGGCTAGGGTCTTCAGACAACTCTTTTGACCAGTCATTATGACAGTATTTTGACAAGATACTTGGTGGCTTCACACGGAAATTCAAGACTGATTTGGCCACAGACCCATCCTCCTTTGTGGATGAGCAGTTACTGTCTTCATTGCCTCTTGCGTTCTTGGCGTGTGAGGATGAGAAGTCATCGATCCATTGGGCAGTGGGTTCTTGGTTGAGGGGAAGGATATGTACCAGGGCAGGCTTTCTCATTTGCATCATGCAGGACCTGGCCAGCTTGCCTGAACTCTTCTCTCCTGGGATGCTGGTGAGATGTGTGGTGAGCAGTCTGGGCATCACAGAGAAAGGCAAAAAGAGTGTCAAGCTATCTCTGAACCCCAGAAATGTCAACAAAGTGCTGAGTGCAGAAGCCCTGAAGCCCGGCATGGTGCGTATCTGGGTTCAGGGAAGAGGAGCCGGCGGCATGCCTCCTCCCTGCCCTGCCTGGTCTCCTAGGGAGTGTCTCGGTCACCTTTTACTTTCAGCTTAACTGTGACACACAGGGATGGGTCTTTTCCTGAGGGTGCTTTGGATGCTTACTGGAAATTGGAGACCTGGGAACTTAATCATTTTACCCTGGAGGGGAGAAACGGAAATCAAGTCAAAGATTTCCAGGGAAATCTTTGGTAGAGGGGGAAAAAGCCTCCAAGGAGCCTTAGCTGGGGACTTGTTGATGGTGAGGAGTTCCCTGAAGGGCCTTTCTCACCCAGACTTCTTCACAGGTTAAGTTTTTTCAAAGGCTGTGTAGCATTTGTGGGGAATGCTTGAGGGCTGCCCTCCAAGAGCAAGAGACAGAGTAGACGGGGCAATCTGTCTGCTGTGCTAGTGGACAGCCTAGCATGATTCTCTCCATGCTAAGATTAGTCCCAGCTCAGAGCCTCCAAGTCCAGTAGGTACAAAGCATTTAGATAAGCCGCACTCATTCAGGTACTCTTGGAATTAAGAGGGAGGAGATCAACATGACCTTGTCATGTTTGGGCAGAAGCAGTGGATGTTGGGTCAGGCCCTGAAAGTGGGGTAGACAGGGGAATAAAAGGAAGCCAAGAGTCAGGAAATTGACAGGTGTGGAGAGCCTGCTCTATGACAGGTGCGGTTTTAGACACCTTATTTGAAGAAATTCTCACAGGAACCCTGTGAGGCAGGTAAATATCCCTCTTGTTCTTTTGAGAAAAATGGAATCAGAGAAGTTGAAGTGACTCTTGCCAAAGACCAAATAGTAGGTGTCGGAGCCTGATTTGAGTGCTGCGCAACTTCCCGTGAAATGGGAAGGAGGTTGGCGAGATTTTTTTTTTTTTTTTTTGTCTTTTGTCTTTTGTCTTGGAGGTGGTTAGAAAAGATGTGAGGACAACAAGAAGGGTAGTTCTGTATTCCCATTGGTGACAGTGCTGGGAGTGACCTTATAGGGCCATGTCTCCTATCTTTTGAAAGTTCTCCGGGGGAGAGGCTCTCTCTAGTATTCCATTATTCATCTGTGTATAGCACTCCTTGCTGTCTGGAAACCGCAAAATCCTTGTAGCCCTCGAGGGTTAAAGTTGGTATCTTTTCCTCTTTTAGCCTCTGGTGGGATTGAGGTTTAAAGTCAAAAGGAGGGTGGGATTGTGGGATAAAGTGTTGAGATTGATGATGGGAGCATACATTTTGTAATGGATGTTCATTGTTTGTCCCATTATCTTTGGCTTTTGAACTTTTGGGAATGCTTTCTCTTCCTCCAGCTGCTCACAGGCACTGTGTCCAGTCGGGAAGACCATGGCTACCTAGTGGACATTGGTGTTGTTGGGGCCAGAGCTTTTCTGCCACTGCAGAAAGCCCAGGATTATGTCAGACAGAAGAACAAAGGTGAGGGGAAGCAGAGGGGCCAGTGCATGGCAGTGAGGGGGGAGGTGTGGGATTACACTGCTTAAATGCCATTTTGGTGAGTAAATTACAGAATGGTGACCCTGAAGGCTTTACTGAGATCAGTGGTTAATCCTAGCTGATAGAAAAGGGAGTATGTGTGAAGGGCCAGTGAGTGGCTGAGTCTCGCTAAGATATGATGGGCATTTTTACTGTTTCTCACCGAGGAGATTCCACTGAAATTTGGGCCTCCAAGGCCTCTGAACCAGCCGTCTCCTGCCCTTTTGAAATTGTCGTATTTTTGTGATCAGCTTCCAGAACAATTAGGGTCACTTCAGTCTTGTAGTCGGTCCCTTAGAGATTGGGAATTTGGGGAGTGGCAGATTGTAACTGGGCAAGTAGGCCATGGATTATTTTAGGTATTGCTTGAACCCAAGTTAAAGGCCCTTCTCATGGGTATTCTTCCTTTTGGGGGCTGGGACGGGGCTTACAGGCGCTGAACTGAAGGTGGGTCAGTACCTGAACTGTGTCATTGAAGAGGTGAAAGGCAATGGAGGAGTTGTTCGTCTGTCTGTCGGTCATTCAGAAGTTTCTACTGCCATTGCTACTGAGGAGCAAAACTGGACCCTTAATAACTTGCTGCCTGGACTGGTGGTCAAAGCCCAGGTACAGAAGGTAAGCTGTTCATTGTCACTACTAACCTCTAAAATAAAAATAAGTTTTATTAAAGTACATGCATGCAATCTAAAATCGTGCTGCGCAGTAGGGTAGCCACTGATAGCATGTGGCTATTACACACTTGAAATCTAGCCAGTGGTGCATGTTGAAATGATAATATTTTGGATATATTGACTTCAATAAACTACTAAAACAAATTTCACCTCTTTCTTGACGTTTTTAAAATCTGACTGCTCGAAAACTTAAAATTACATGTGTGGCATGTATTATTGTTGATCAAAAAAGTCAAATGGTATTAAAAAGACTTAAAATGAACTATCTCATCCTTCTTAACCTCATCTTTAACTCTTTTAGCTTATCTTTTGAAATTTATCTCCATAGTTCTAACTTACAAGCTTCTGCTGGTACCTCTTGGTTTATCAATTGTAGGCACTGAGTTTTAAATTTCTCATCAAGGTAGACAAAGATTTGCCTCTTTTTATAATCCTTTTCCCTGCCCCAGCCTCCCACCAGAGATAGATTGAAAGTTTGGATAAATCATTATTTAGTATTTAAGTTATTATGACTGTGTAAATTTTATTGCTGAGCTAGGTGATTAATACACTGTGGCAATTTGTTGAACAGTTTTTTTCCTGGAATTGATAATCAGCTCCTTTTTTGAGCATTTGCTAAATTCTCTTCTATCTGTTGCTGTTTCTTCATACCCCCTATAGTTATTTTTCTTTTGCTACATTTTTCTGTTTTCAAACCCTTTCAATAATCTCTTAGTTACTTTTATTTCCACCTGGAGCCCCTTTTACTGCCACCCTGCTCCTGTATTGGAGCCTCTTGGACTCTGCATGTTACTCCTTTTTGGTTTACTCCCTCATTTTAGTGTGGCACATTCAGCAGAAGCACTTTTGGAAAGGTACATGGGAGGTTACTTCCTCGACCTCGTAGGTCCGGGATCCCTAAGACTACTCCTGGGTTCAGTTCATCGGGAAGGCTCACGGGGCTCAGCAGACAGTGCTACTCACAGCTATGGTTTGTTTTAGTTGAAGGAGGTAAAGCAAAATCAGCAAGTGAAGAAGGGCTGATGGAATGAAGTCCGGAAGGAACAAGGCACAAGCTTCCCAGTGGAGCTGCAGAGGATGATGTAGTTAATTCCTCCGGCAACGAGTTATGATAATACATGTGCAATGTTGTCTGCCAAGGACACTCCTCAGCAGCTTGGTGCCCTAGGGTTTTTAATCGGGGCAGGTCATGTCGGCACCCTCTGCCTGGCATGTACCAAAATTCCAGGCTCACATAAGGAATGCAAGTGTTTAGCATAAACCGTATTGTTTACACAAACAGTTTAGGTATAGTTACTTTAGGTACTCAGTTCTGGGAGTGGTAGGAACCTTCCCGAAGTCCAAGTTCCAAGACACTAGCCAAGTGCTAACGTTGGAAGCAGGCTTTTGTACGGATTATGGTCTCGGGCCTGCTCTGTTTCTTTTCTGCACGTCTATGATATCTGAAATCATTGTTATTCTACTCTCACACGTGATTGATAGTTAATCTAGGGTTAGAATTCTAGGTCAAAAATTACTCAGAATTTTGAAGCATTATTCCCATTGTTATCTGGCCTCAGTTACGATGGAAAAGTCTGATGTTCTTTTCCTTTGTGTGTGTGCGTTTAAATACTGTCTTTACTCCTGTTTGAAAGTGTCATGATGCTGTGCTTTGGTATGGACAGCTTTTCATCTATTTGTGCTGGACTTTTATGATACAGAAATGCAGATCCTTCAGTTCTGGGAAAGTTTCCTTTTTACACGTGAGATGTAATTTATATAATTTTAAAGTGTGTAACTCAGGGGTGTGTGTGTGTGTGTGTGTGTTCACAAGGTTGTGCAGCCATGGCCGCTGTTTAATTCAAACATTTTCATCACCCCAGTGAGACGCCCAGTATCCATTAGTGGTCACTTTCCATTCCTACCTCCCTGAATCCCTGGCAACCACTAATCTACTTTTTTGTCTTTAGATTCGCCTGTTCTGAATATTTCATGTAAATGAAATCATACACTATGCGGCCTTTCGTGCCTGGTTTCTTTCACTTAGCATCATGTTTTCAGGGTCCATCTGTGTTGTACCACGTATCAGTTGTTCACTACTTTTTATGGCTGAGTAGTATTCCACCATGTGGGTATAGCAGGTTTTGTCAGTTCATCAGTTGGTAGACGTTTGGGTGATTCTCAGCTTCACCTTTTATGAACAATGCTGCTGTGAAGCTCATGTGTAAGTTTTTGTGTGGACATGTGTTTTCATTTCTCTTGGGTATATACACCTAGGACTGGAATTGCTGGGTTATGTGGTAACTTTCTGTTTAACTTTTTGAGGAACTGCTGAAATGGCCACACCATTTTAAATTTCCACCAGCCATGTAAGGGTTCCAGTTTCTCTGCATTCTCACAAATACTCATTATTATCCTCCTTTTTGCTGTAACCATCCTGGTACATGTGAAGTGGTATCTCGCTGTGGTTTTGATTTGCATTTCTGTAATTGTTAGTGATGTAGATATTGAGCATCTTTTTATGTACTTCTTGGTCATTTGGGTATCTTTAGAGAAATATCTATTCAAAAACCTTTGCCTGTTTTAAAACTAGGTTGTCTTTTTAGTAAATTGTAAACATCCTTTATATATTCTGGATACCAGTCCCTTATTAGATTTTTTTTTTTTTTTTTGGTTTTAAAGTATACATTTCTCTTTTTTCCCCTCTGGAATGTCTGTTAATATGATGCTGGAATGCATGGATGAACTTCTTTCCTGGTAACGTGCATGGATTTGTCTTTATTCTACCTTCTGGGAGAGTCTCTCAGCTGGAACTTCGCATTCTGTGTTGAAGTTTTGTTCTGATGGCCGCACTGCACGTGAGGCACTGAAAACTGTTAGGAAGTCTGGCTGCCTGGGCGGGACTTGCTGGTTTTCGCTGACAGGAGCAGGAGCTAGCCGACTTTTGGGGGGCAGTCTGCAAAGGTCATCGTGTTAAGTCTTCTCTGGCGTGTGACAGTTCTCTGGAAAGGACCTGACAACTGCCCGGGAGGGTCTAAGCCTGACTGCCTGACAGCTAGATGGGGGAGGGGCTGGGCGTCTTCAATGTCTACATCCGTATGATATTCAGAATTTTCCTTAATCCACATTTTAAGGTTTGCAGTCTTCCTGTGTTTTGAGTCTGGTATAGCTTTTCCAGAAAATAACTCCCATTTTCTTTGGAGATTCCTGATTTCAGTCATCTACCTCATTGCTTTCTTTTGAGGTGCTTCTCACCTTAATTTCTAATTTTGCGGGGGTCTTAGTAGAGTGAGTTGGCTTGCTCATGGTCAGTGTCTTGCTTATTGATTATAGAGAGAGGAGAAGGAAGGGAGAGAGAGGGGGAGAGAAACATTAATGTGAGAGAGAAAAATCAATTGGTTGCCTCTCATATGCACCCTGACCAGGGACTGAACCCATAACCTAGGCATGTGCCCTGACTGGAAATTGAACCTGTGACTTTTCAGTTTATGGGATGACGCTCCAATAAAACTGAACCACACCAGCCAGGGCCAGGGTCTTGTGCAGTCATTTGAGTTTTACCTTCTTTTTCTGGGCAAATCACCAAGTTAGCAACAATTTGTCTGAGTTGTCAAGCTGTCAGTTCTCCTGGGACCCTCGATCAAAGCGCCCTCCTTCCCATTGAGAAGTGCTGAAGTGGGAGGATCAGCATCTTCTCTTTCCGGAAGGGAGGTGAGCTTGCTGAGTGAAGAGGCAGCCAGTGCCAGGGCTGCCCTGCCATTTAGAGTTGTAGGAAGAAAGATTGATAAGGGTTGGCTGGGGGAGGGGAGATGCGGCATCCAGTATGAACAGTGGCTCTCACGTTCTTGGGCCTTCAAAGAGATGTTTTCCATGACATGTCCCTTTGGTTCCTAGGTGACTCCACTGGGCCTTACGCTAAGCTTCCTCTCAGTCTTCACCGGCCTGGTTGATTTTATGCACTTGGATCCCAAGAAAGGTGGAACATATTCTTCAAATCAAGCAGTAAGTAATGTTGCACCTGTCTTTTCTTAATTCTAGCTGTAGTCCAGTCAGCTACCCAGTGTCCCAGTTAGCTTTGGGCCGGTCCTCCCTGGGCGCAGGGAGGAGGCGAGGGGAAGGGAAAGTGCTTGGAAGGATTGCAAGAAACCACCAGCGCTTATCTCTGGGGACTGAAGTTAGAGGAGGAGCCTGTGGAGGAGAAGGAAACTTTTAGTTTTATTTCTTATCCTTCCATGTAGTTTGATTTTTTTTTTTTGGTAGCGAATCTTTTGCTTTTACAATTTAAAGGGTTTCAGAGGAGTATTTAACAGGAGAGAACAAGATGTATGTTTAAATAGAAAAATGTAATTTTAAAAAATACCATGAGTATAATAGATCCAGTTTAAGAGAACAAGAAATATGTCTAAATGCAAAAATATGATTTAAAACATTACTAAGGGTGTAAAAAGACCCAATTTTGAAAAAAAAATTTAAAGAGTGTGCCTAGTTAAAATGCTGAAAGGTTATGCGAACAGGTCTTAACAGTGATTAACTTTGGGTGATTTTCTACCCTTATGTAAAAATTCAGATTTTCTACAATTAACATGGATATTTGAGAAGAAAATTCCAATATGTAGGATTCAGAATATTTTTTATCCTAAAGTGATTTATTTCTTGTTTTTATCCATGCTAATGGATACTATAAAGACATCTTTGTAATAAGCCAAAATAGGCTTTTCCACCACCTAATGATAATACTGTTAACATTTGGTGAGCCTCTTTCTAGTAATTACCTTCTCCCTGTAGCCGTATTTGTGTACCGAGTTGAGACATTTTGCGTGCGGACACCCCGTGGTCAGAGTGGGCTGTTTCAGGTGTATTTAGAGGAGCCTCTGATGCGGTGACCCCTCCCATGGTGTCTGTTGCATGTGCATTATTGGCCTTGTGGCCTCGATGCATTGGACATGGTTCCTCTGGGACACTTGGTTTGAATTTTCTGCGTGCTGCTTGATGTGCAAGTCAGTTTTAGTACTTAATGTCCACGACCTGGTCAGCACGTGGAGTCCTGACCTCCGAAAGTCTGCCTGCGGGGACCTCAGCTCCTGTGTGCCTGCTCCTGTTCATTACGTCCTTTCCCTTCTCTAGGTAAGGGCCTGCGTCCTCTGTGTCCATCCTCGGACCAGGGCCGTGCGGCTGAGCCTGCGCCCCGTCTTCCTGCAGCCTGGGCGCCCACTCACCCGGCTGTCCTGTCAGCACCTGGGAGCTGTCCTGGATGACATTCCTGTCCAGGGCTTTTTCAGCAAGGCCGGGGCCACTTTCAGACTGAAGGATGGGTCTCTGGCCTATGCTCGGGTACGGAGTCTCTTTGTTCCATTAGGATCTTACCACTAGAAGGACTGTTGACACATGGGTCCTTTTCTGCTTCTTCCATTCCTTAATTAGTTTCCTGTTTTTGAATATACCCAAGTGTGGCAGACTGTCTGGGACCGAACAGTGCCTGTTTGTTATATTAGAATGCCTTGGAGTAAGTTTGACATATTTGATACCTAGTGGAATGTAGGTATTATAAGAATGAATTAGGATCTACCCCAGGACTTGGCCAAGTTTTTCTTGAAGGTCCAGGTAGTAAATATTTTAGGCTCGCGGGCCATATGGTCTCTGTCCTAACTAGTCAACTCCGTTGTTACAGCCTGGAAGCATGCGTAGACACTTTGTAAATGTATGGGCACAGCTATGTTCCAGGAAAACCTTAATTTACAAAAATAGGCACCAGCTGTGAGCTATAATTTACTAACCCACGATCTAGACTGTTCTCTGACATAGAGATTCTGCAATGATAAGGAGCAGTTTTGTAGTTAGAGGAATTATTTTAACAGGTTATTAGAGTACTGATTTTATGGTAGGTGATTAATGTCATCTTGTTTTGTTTTAATGTCTGATTGCCTCAGATCTGTTGTCTCTGGCTTACCCCTAATCACTTGGTACTTTGTAGCTCAGCCATCTCTCTGATTCTAAGAGCGCCTTCAATCCTGGGGCCTTCAAGCCAGGAAACACTCACAAGTGTAGAATCATCAACTACAGCCAAATGGATGAACTGGCTTTGCTCTCGCTGAGGACGTAAGTGTTTTCAGCACGTGGGGGATGTGGCTGCGTGCTCCTGCGCAGATGTGCGTTCACATTTTCTCCTGGCCTGCTAGATGAAGGTTTCCCTTCTTGCCAGTGCGATTTTAGTGGCCCTGAGTTTTAGGTACCTCTGCCCTAGTCTGTTTAATCTTGTATTTCCTTTCGTTCTAGGTCTGTTATTGAAGCTCAGTACCTGAGCTTTCATGACATCAAGCCTGGGGCATTAGTAAAGGTAAGGCCTGAAGCATCTAGATGCTCCCCCAGCCTCAGACATGTTTTGTTTCACAGGTTAACTGTCTGTTCATTTGTCCTCATGGGAACACATTTAAAGCAACATTCCGTGCCTCTCTGCCTGCTAACTGGGATTTTTTTCCTTCCCTTCGGGAACTTTTAATTGATTTCAAGGTAAAGGTCTCAGCAGGACCACCCCACTACAGAGGCGGTAGTCGTCAACCTTGGCATGTACGGCGTTTATTACACCAGGTCAAAAGGTAGTTCTGTGATGATCTGCCTGCCTGGGATATTCGTAAGGAGCCAGTTCCTGTGGCCTCTCCTTTTGAACTGTTTAGCCCCAATTGAGCAGCTCCTCTTTATTTTTTAGGAGACACGGGCCCCTCCTTTAGAGAATGCATGTGTAAGGCAGACACACACACACACAAAGATGTGAAGGTTCCCATACATAAATCTGACTACATCCAGCACAGTGTGGGGTATGTGCTTTACCCCTATGAGATTTGAAATAACAGACACAGCCCAGAAACCTGGACTTTGGAAGAGAGGTGTGACATGCATTGTTTTAAGAGGTGGAGGAAACCATTCTGGAGGCATGATGGCATCTTCTGTTGGGACTCCCTAGGGCACAGTGCTGACCATAAAGCCATACGGGATGTTGGTGAAGGTGGGTGAGCAGATCAGGGGCCTGGTACCTCCCATGCACCTGGCTGACATCCTGATGAAGAATCCAGAGAAGAAGTACCACGTTGGGGATGAAGTCACATGCCGGGTGAGCCTTCTGAAGGGTCTCTGTTGGGGGTTTGGCCCAATGAGAAGAGTAATGCTTTTCGGATGAAGTTTCTGCCTGTTTCCACTAAATGATCCCGCAATATCTTCAGTGTTATGCCCAGCATTGGGAAGAGAAAATTGGCTTCCTGTCTTTGAGAATCATGTAGTATGATTGAGAATTAAAACATCTATACAGAAGAGAACAGGCCAGTGTGTAACCTTTTGCCGCATGTTTGGTGCAGAGTATCTCCTCTGATCCTGTCTCAGAAAGGGGAGGTGAGGGCGGACCGGGGCAGCGAGAATCGTCAGCGAGAATGGCAGTAGTGACTACCACGAAACATGCACTTTGTGCCAGTTGCTGTGCTAGGCACGTGAAGTGCATTATTTCGTTTAGTCCTTAAAACAAACACCCCTGTAAAGTAAGTACTATTATCCTTATTTTGTAGGTGGGGAAATTAAAGATTAGGAAAGCCAAGTATCTTGCCCAAAGTCACATAGCTAGTAAATGGCAGAACCAATTTTCACATTTAGCTCTGTGTAACAGTAATGTGTCCTTGATTTCTGGCAGGGGTGGGACTTGAACTAGAAAGGACAGGTAAGATTTTGTAGGTTGAGGAGGAGCAAGCTGTATGTCAGGCACCGAAATAGCCCAAACAAAGCTGCTGAAACTGAGTGTCTTGTTACAAAGGCTTGAATCTCAAAAAAAGCTTCACAAAGTTGTGAGATTAAAGGTGGTAGTACACAGTACTTTTCATTGTATTTTATTGCTGTGTTTTCTTGTTTTCATTTTATTTCACTTCAGTCAACAAAGAGATTGATTACCCATTGGCACAATCTTTTATGGTTGTGGGGTTAGGAGGCTTACAAACAGAGGAATTTCTCTGCCCTCGGGGAGATGATGACTTTCCGAGGGATGAGAGATGGTTGGATCTCCTGGTCTTAGCTTATAGCTAATACACAGATGGTAAAGTGCTTCAGTCATTCCTTCTATCACATGAGATACTGGTGGTCTAGGAAGGAGCTGAGGCGGGTGGAAGTAACTGACGCATGCCTCTGAAGGGGCAGTGGGCTGGTGAGTGTTGCTGCAGGCCCAGGAGGGAGCTTATGGGAGGAAGTGCATTTGAAAGAGAAATGAATGCTCTCTGGGTGGTCACCCAGCAGGAAGCGGAGGGGGTCTGCAGCTGAGATTATTCTCAGAGGGAAAGAGATAGCGGGTTCTTAGGGACTGGCCACAGCTTCTGGTTTAGGGGGTTGCAGACCAGCTTGGTGGCCCTCTTGCTAACGAGTAACTTGATGACAGCCAGTATCCTTTTCCCTAGGTTTTGCTTTGTGACCCTGAAGCCAAAAAGCTGATGATGACCCTGAAGAAAACCTTGGTTGAGTCCAAACTTCCTGCCATTACCTGCTATGCCGACGCCAAGCCTGGTCTGCAGACACATGGCTTCATCCTCAGGGTCAAGGACTATGGCTGCATTGTGAAGTTCTACAATGATGTGCAGGGACTGGTACCCAAGCATGAGCTCAGTGCCGAGTACGTCCCTGACCCAGAGAGGGTCTTTTATTCCGGCCAGGTAATCCTTTCCCCAGACAGGCTCCGACTGACCCCTGGTGATGCCGGGACCACAGATTTGAAGGAGTGGTGTGGAGAGCCACTTTTTAATAGATGAGGAAGAGAGCATATGGGGCAGTGGGCCTGGGCCAGCTAGGTGGAGGGGTTGGGAGCAGAGCAGAGAGACCCTCAAGAGGTGTCAACAGAAGCTGGCCAACTAATAGACCTCAGACTCACAATCTGGAAGAAATTAGTCTTTCCCAGTAACACGCTGGTGTCCCTCACATCAGAAGTTGTTCTGAGCCCTGGCTGGTGTAGCTCAGTGGATTGAGTGCGGGCTGTGAACCAAAGGGTCACTGGTTCGATTCTCAGTCAGGGCATATGCCTGGGTTGCAGGCCAGGTCCCCCAATGGGGGGCACATGACAGGCAACCATACAATGATGTTTCTCTCCTCCTTCCCTTGCCCTCTCTCTAAAAATAAATAAATACAATCTTTAAAAAAAAAAAAAAAAAAAAGAAGTTGTTCTGAGGCCGCCACCACCACCAGGGGGCAGTGCCATAAAACCAGCAAATCTGGGTCTGTCTAGGAAGAATTGTTTAGAATTTGAGGTTGTACCAAACATGTATTCATGTGTTGCTTTCACCTAAAGACTGACTCGGTGAGGGAGTTTCTGTGTAGTTCTCCATACATTTCTTTTTGCTGCATTCTGATCTGATCCAGAATCTGGGTGGATCTCCCAAGGCCTCTGCAGCGCTGGTGGAGGACACCTCTCTCCAGGGTCTGACAGGCCTCTTGGGAGGAGTTTGCTGAGCAGGTGTGGTTTCCCACCAGGTGGTGAAGGTTGTGGTGCTGAACTGTGAGCCATCCAAAGAGAGGATGCTCTTGTCCTTCAAGCTATTGAGTGATCCAAAGAAAGAACATGCGGGACGCAGCCAGAAGAAAGGAAAAACTGTTAACGTTGGGCAGGTACATGGACTCCTTCAAATGAATTGTTTGAGTTTACAGTAGCTGAGAGCAGGTGCCCCTGACACGTGGGGTACTGGAACCCTGGGGAGGGGAAGGGGAAGGGCTGAGGTAGCTGGCTAAGATGCTGGGGCCAGCAGGAGTTGGGGTTTTGAGGGAGAACCTCACGTATGTTCTTGCCTGTATGTCAGAGCGAATGGCAGCTGTCCGGCACAGGAACGCTGTGTCATGGGGTGGCTTTTCGGCAGTGTGCTGCCGCTGCCTTTCCTCTCTGGTTCCTAGGGCTGTACTGCGAGACCGTCCTTCCTCTGGGACCCCGTGGAGGGACTTGGGAGAGGGATGGCGTGAACACACTGACGGGTCCGGGTGGGCACGTGGGTGCGCCTGCTGGGTCTTTGGGGTGGTGGTGTGGAGTGTGGAGAGAGCTCTGATCTTGACCTTTCCATGATTCCTGGTGCTGGAATTGGATGCCTCTGGTCTCTGCCTGACCCAGACGAGGTTGCTCTCTCTACCCCAATACAAGTGCTGTTTTTTTCCTCTTTCTCTCGCCCGCGTAGTTGGTGGATGTGAAGGTTTTAGAGAAGACCAAGGACGGTCTGGAGGTGGCTGTCCTGCCCCACAACATCCCTGCTTTCCTCCCCACATCTCACCTGTCGGACCACGTCGCCAATGGCCCACTGTTGTATCACTGGCTCCAGGCCGGTGACACCCTTCACAGAGTGCTGTGTCTGAGCCAGAGTGAGGGCCATGTCGTATCCTTTAGTGGTATCTGGGGGGGTCACGGTCACTGTCAGGGGGAGACTCTGGGTTGGGCTGTGCTCTTAGCTGGGAACCCCATGGGAAAAGTTGGCCATTTGACTACTTTCATGAGACCGAATCAGTGAGCAAGCCTGCACTTCCCTGTATTTCCCCGGTGGAAAGTAAGAGTGGGAGTGGAATCCCGCCAGCAGATGCCGGTGGTCGGGGCAGAGTGGAGCCCCAGGTGATGGGGAGGTGGTGTGGCCTGCCAGGCCCAGTGGGGCAGTCCCAGTAGCGCCTCTGCCTTCTCAGGGCGCTCAGTGCTCGCCCCTTGAGTTGGAATAATTAACGGAGTAGTTGCTGTCCTTTTCCACCCTCATTCCTCCAAAGGGGTATTGGGCTCAGAATGTTCCCTTTGATCTTGGTATGGGTGTTTTGAAGGAGAACACTGCCTCTTTTGTCACAGAATATGAAATCCCCTTGGCGTGGAGAGAGGCGGAGGAGCTGCGGTAGGGCCGGTTAGTGGGAAGACCGTGGAGGACCATGTGGGGGCCAGTCCAGCTGCCGAGCCGCAGGGAAGAGCCGTTCCTGTTTTGGCCCCTCCAGTAGTCTGGAGTTAAGGAAAGGAATAGAACAGTGAGTCTCCAGCTTGACTGCGCATCAGAATGACGTGGGGGGCTACTCCCACAGCTCGCTGGGTCCCAGCTCAGAGTTTCCAGTCCGTAGGTCTGGGGTGGTGCTTAAGGATTTGCATTTCTTACAAGTTTCAGGTGGTGCTGCTGCTGTGGGTCTGCACACTTAGAGACCCACGGGAGGAGCAGAGGGGCGTGGTGGAGAAAGATGGCAGAGGGGGACATTTCATCTGCCCTTTCTGGAATATTCCTTGATGAAGTGCCCTAGCTCCTTTGTAGGAAGCCAGCGTTGGTCTCCACAGTAGAGGGTGGCCAGGATCCCAAGAGCTTCTCAGAAATCCACCCCGGAATGCTGCTCATGGGTTTTGTGAAGAGCATCAAGGACTACGGTGTGTTCGTCCAGTTCCCTTCAGGTCTCAGTGGACTGGCCCCCAAAGCTGTAAGTGCCACTCTGCACAAGGGCACAGGGACGTGGAACCAGAGGGCTGATGGGAAGGAGTATGATATGTCGATGCCCTGCAAGGTTTTCAGGGGCATGGTGTGAAGGCCCCTGGTTGGGGGGCATGGAGCCGAGATGCCATCTGTGCCCCTCCTGCCCAGCTGTGTCCTTCTGCCGGAAGGGTGCCTTTTCTACTCACACTCTGTTTTTATGGAAGGGGCATGGAGCTGGCCTCAGAGAGGGCTGGGGCAGCTTTCTGGGTCCCATCTCCCCACCTTTCACACCCCTTTCTGGGCACATTAATGGGTTGTCTTAATAGAGACGTATTTTCCTGTTTTCATTTTCTGCCCATTCTGTTTAGATCATGAGTGACAAATTTGTGACCTCCACAAGTGACCACTTTGTTGAGGGGCAGACGGTGGTGGCGAAGGTGACCAACGTGGATGAGGAGAAGCAGCGGATGCTGCTGTCTCTGCGGCTGTCGGACTGCAGTCTGGGGGACCGGGCCACCACCAGCCTGCTTCTCCTGAGCCAGTACCTGGAGGAGCGGCAGGGCGTGCGCAGTCTCATGAGCAACCGAGGTGTGAGCGGGGGTTGGGGGGTAGGGGGGGCTGAGGGTGGGGCTGGGGGGGTTCGTGTGTAGTAAGTGATGCCCACCTGTTTCCCTGAGTAGTTGGGCTTTCTAGATACTGACAACACCTTTGATTAACTTTTCAGAATGGGAGCATGATGCATAAAGTGCACAAATCATTTACAATTCAGCTCAGTGAACGTGTATAAAGTGAACATGCCCGTTTACCTATCACCCAGTTTCAGATAAAGATCACTGCCTGCAAGCTGCAGGCCCCCTTGGGCCCTTGTCCAGTCCAGAACCAGAACTTCCCTTAGTTCTGTGCCTCCTCGGAGTTGCATTTGTTGTGAACCCATTCACCTCCTCACTTTTTGTTCCTTTGTGGGACGTACCATGGGTGGTAGGATGGAATAGGGACCTGCCGGAAGGCTTGGTGAGGGGTTGCTATTCTGACCCTTCTGAGCTTTGAACTGTTGTGGAGGATTGTTGGTGCCCTAACAGGGTTTGGGAGTAAGAAGCTTAGGAGGGTAGATTCCAAAGAGAAAGAAAGAGAATTCGGAAACTGAGGGAAAGCGTGTGTTTCTGGCATTCGTTGGCTGTATTCATGAGTTATGGCCAGGTAGGGTTAGCACAAGCCGTAGGTGTCTCTCCCTGCGACAGGAGTTTTCCCGGGTGTCAGACACTTTTACTGAAAGCGACGTCACCTTCACAGTGCTTCAGCGCTCCACTGTCCTCCGCATAGTAGCGCATTTCCGAAGGAAAAGAGTGTTGTTTCTTCTTGCTAATTCTTGTTTCCTTTGGGGCTCTGGCAGACTCCGTGTTGATCCAAACGCTGGCCGAGATGATTCCAGGGATGGTCCTTGACCTGGAGGTGCAGGAGGTGTTGGAAGATGGCTCTGTGGTGTTCAGCGAGGGCCCGGTGCCTGGCCTGGTTCTGAGAGCCAGCAGATACCATCGGGCAGGTGAGTGCTTTGGTCTTGCCCACTGTGGTTGGTGGGGGAACCCTTGCCCATTGCTTCCTTCCCTGGATACAGAATTTCCAAATACATAGGGTAGATGAGCTGATTCAGTAGAAACTTTTGGTATGCCTATCCTGTGTGAATGCAAATCCGGACAACTGATGGCATTCTAAAGAAGGTTTAGGTAGGAATCCTTTTATTGTTAAAATTAGGTAAATCTAGATTTTTATATATCAAGTTGCATAAGTTAAGACACACCTGAACTTGAACTGTGGGAGCCAGGCCCTTGGTTTCCCTAGCCCACACAGACTCAGGACATGTGTCCTTCTTCTTTTCATGCCTAAGAGTCCGCAAGGCTCTCGGAGAGGTGCCGTCTCCCTTCCCCCTGCTCCAGGCGGGGGGCCGGGGGGAGGTGACCGTGTTGTGTCTGGTTCTGCACTGCAGGGCAGGAGGTGGAAGCTGGGCAGAAGAAGAAGGCCGTGGTCCTCCACGTGGACATGGTGCGGCTGGAAGCGCATGTTTCCCTTTGCCACGATTTGGTGAATAGAAAAACTAAAAAGGTAAGCTTGCCGATGACTTTCATTTCCGTGGTTTTAAAGGCGTTCTACACCCTTCAGCCGCACACATTTTGCCCAGGAATTCTAACACAAATGCTTGGAGACAGGTTGACCTCGTGCCTGGTTTTATCTGTGTCATTCCCAGTTTGTACCTGTCGTCCCGGTTAGTTATTAGTAGCCCCGACTTTTGCTCTGGTTCAGATGATAGGGGCCAAGCAGGCAGCGTGAGTGAGCGAAGCGGGCCAGGCGGGTTACGGGGTGGTAGCAGTAAGCCTTTGCCAGCCTGCGGAGGGCACGCCCTGCCCACTGAGGGGGCGCACCATGCGTTTCCCTCTGGTGGTCATCAGGCGGGAGCGTCTGGGGCTGGCATTGCCAGTCTTTGATTATTAAGAGCAGGCAGAATTCAGGTTTTTATTTCAAATAAGAGTGGGAAAGGTTGAAAACCATTTTTAAAACATCACATGACCCAAACAAAGCATGTCTGTGGGTAGTTCTGACCTCCAGGCTGCTCATTGATCCCCTCCCCTGAACGCTTTTGTGTGAGAGAACTGCGGGTTCGAGCGGAATTTCAGGTCTTGCGGGATTTTCCTCTGCGTGACGTCTGTATTTGGTCTTTGTCTAACGTACTTACTAACCACTCAGTTGAGTAGTATACGGTATGGAGAGGTAGTCCATATGGATAATTCTTAACCTCTAGTTGCTTGTCACTTTAAGACTTCAAGGAACAAAGAGAAGTAGAAAACAATACTAACCCCTCACTAAGTGTTTTAGCAGGTCCTTATTCTGTCTTATCATCCAAATGGAGCTGGAACATACCAGCGTGAGCAGAGCTTGGATTTAGGAGAAAGATGGGCTAAATGCCTAGCACATAGTAAGCTCCTAGTCATGACTCTTTGTTGAATGAAAGAGTAAATAAACTGGGGGGAGAGCTGTAGGACTGAGAGGGGCGGGAGCCTTACTGTTTTAAAGCTGGAGTACCCTTAGAATAGTCACCTGGCGGATTTCACTAGTTCGAGGATAGGACCTGGGCTCAGAATTCAAGCAGAACAAAAGCTGGCCCCGGGTGATTCTGGTGTGGCACCCTGATGTTAGTCTAGTCACCCCCCTGTACGGGAGGGGAAAGTTCGGCCGAGGAGCTGAAGGCTGGTTTGTTAGCACCCAGACTAGCCGTGGCCCCCTGGGCACCACGGGCTTTCCCAGTCCCACTCACTGCGTGCAGCCCAGCAGGCGGTGAGTGACTGCTCGAGCCCTGTAGGAAGTGGGGGCGGCGGGTTTCCTGTTTTCCAGCTGAAGAAAGGCGGTGAACACCAGGCGGTGGTGCAGTACCTGGAGGAGTCCTTCGCCGTTGCCTCCTTGGTAGAGACTGGCCACCTGGCAGCTTTCTCCCTGACCACTCATCTCAACGACACCTTCCGCTTTGACTCGGAGAAGTTGCAGGTGGGACAGGGTGTCTCCCTAACCATCAAGACCACGGAACCAGGAGCGACTGGTCTTCTTTTGGCTGTAGAGGGGCCAGCTGCTAAGAGGACCATGAGACAGACCCGGAAGGACTCGGAGACAGTCGACGAGGATGATGAAGGGGATCCGGCAGTGGTCGTAGGGACTAAAAAGGAGCATGCCCTCTCCATTGGGGACATGGTCACAGGGACCGTCAAGTCCATTAAGCCCACCCACGTGGTTGTGACCCTGGAAAACGGCATCATTGGCTGTATCCATGCCTCCCACATTCTAGATGATGTTCCGGTGGGCGCATCTCCTACTGCCAAGCTGAAAGTTGGGAAGACGGTCACTGCCCGAGTGATTGGTGGGCGAGACATGAAGACGTTCAAGTATGGAAGCTTTGGGGGGTGGCGGCTTGGGGAGAGGTTGTTGCTTACTTGCGAAGTGCGAGTGGTGGTAGTGATTACTTCGTAGGGAAGCTGTGGAGATCGAGAGGACAGCCAGCGTGTAAGGTGCCTAACAGGCCACTTCTGCATCAGCAGTCACTGTCATTCACCCTGCCCTGCGTACCTGAGTTATACTCATTTGCTTTGACTCTTGTTACAATATGTTATTGTAGCAGAAATCTTTGCTATAGTAAGAAAAGCAAAAAAAGATTTCAAAGTCCAGCAATAGCTTGCATTATTGATTTCATTAACTAACTGCGAGATCTTCAGTAAGTCATTTATTTTCTCTAGACCTCGATTTCCTAACTTTCAGAATGAAGGAATTGGAGTATACAGTCTGTAAAGAAAATTATTTTCCGGGTTTCATACGAAAACCCTAACAGATCAGATGAGCCAGCTCCTTAACGTGTGCTGCAGAGAATGGGAGCCCTCAGGCCTGACCTGCCACCGAGGGTGGTGTGGCAGCGGGCAGGCGGTTTTTTAAGCTTGGTGGCGAGTAGAGAGATGATCTCCAGTGAATGCTGTTACGGAGAAAAAGAGAAACGGTTTGACCTTATATCCCCAGGTTTCTGCCGATAAGTCATCCCAGATTTATTCGAACCATCCCGGAGCTGAGTGTTCGGCCAAGGTGAGGGGAACTCCTGCAGCTTCGTCTCCTAGAAAGAGCTCTGGGCTGTGGAGGCAGGAGCCCGAGTCCTAGTCTTGATTCTGCCAGTGTTGTGACTGACTTTGCCTCTGTCCGGGCTGACTTGCCAGTTTTTCTCCAGGAGGGATATTTGGCTCTCAGAGGGCTAGTTAGTGGGATTACATGAAAATTAATGTAAGAGCTGTATTCAGGGTTTACATATCATTTAAAGGCTTGATAACAGTTCTGTCTGTAGGCATGTAACAGAAATAATTCCGCTCTCAACCCAGTTTCCTAAATAAACGGCACGCAGCCAAGAATACCTACCTGTTCTCAGAGTGCAGACCACTACTTGGTGCCTGGAATTTTAGGTTGTGCTCTAGTGGACTCTGCAGAGGGGTGTTCTAAGGAGGGATTCTGTGCAGAGGAGAAGTAAGTAGCAGTCCCATGTGGTGGTGGGTCCAGTTTGTGTGGGGGCATTTTTTCAGAGGGTCTTAAGCATTTTGATCCATGGGCCTGTCTGCTGTGCTTCCTCCATGAAAACAAACAAACAAAAAACCCCAGCCTTTCAGAATTGATAGGCCCTCCATGAATGACTGTGGGAATGGCTTGCAGAGTTCGCCCTGGGGCCTGCCCACCATGTAAATCTTACCTGCCTAGGGCTATTATGGAAGGGCCTCTTAAGTCCCTTTCAGGGAGTAAGGTTTGGTCCTTGTCCTGAAGGGCTCCAATCGAGTATTTCTGGGAAGGGTTGTGTGTAAGTCAGGGAAGTAGCCCTGGAACCCTGAATCCCAAATGCCAACACCACCCTCAGAACTTGAAGGGAAGCCCTTTAAGTTCCGAAACAATGAGATCTGGTGGAGCGCATATTCCTGTTTGTTCAATCTCCGGTTTCTCTAGTTTTGTAGGGTTTTTTGTGTCCCCCTCCAATCTCTTTGTTTTGGGGAGAGAAAAGAGACCTCATCATATTGGTCATTTTATAATGCAGCTTCGCCTCTGAGGCATGGCGTCTCGTTTAAGTAAGGGTTGAGGTCGGGTAGTGGATTCAGGCTAAGGGGTAGATGCCTCAGTTAATGAACACTGCAGGGGAGAACCCACTGCGATCCTGTGTGTCCCTTGCCCCTCTCATTAGCTAACACTGCTGTTGTTGGTCAGTGGTCCGCCCTCCTGTCTGGGAGGCTGAGGCATGAACCTGTGTGGTACCACTTGGCTGTGGCAGTGTGGGCGAGCCTGGCCATAGAGCATATATTGAGCAGGTGGGGGATGGTAGTTGTAGTAACAGAGGGATGGATGGTTGAACTTGGGCGCATCTTCCACTTCCTCCTGCACCTGTGTTAGGTTGTTACTTACTTTAATCAAGGCCTCTGAGAAACAACATAGTGTAAATGTAATAAGACTACTGCCATATTTCTCTAATGCTTGTTTTTAAATACCTGTTTTGAAGTCAGGAGGAAAAACATTTAACTGATGGTGTTGACTTATTGAGGAAATAGTCATACTTTTATTCCCCACTTATATATATGCAGATCGTGTGCCCAAAGAGAATGCCATCTGTGCTAGAGCTGGGTTCAGGGTTACTGGGGGTCACGCAAGATAAGATCCTTCCCCCTCCGTCACTCTTTTGTAGGAGCAGAGTTTGGAGAGCGGAACAGTTCAAGAGTCTTAAAATGTATCTTGAATTCCTATTGGTCTCTTAGCATTAATTCAATTAGGCTAACCCTTCTACTCTGTTTTTGTTTTTGTTTTTTTGCAGTTATTCTGTAGGCAGGCAGTTTAAAATCATTTTGGGAAAAGAAAAAGGATAACACACACCTGTTGTGTGTGTATCTTTTTTGGGTGGGTTATTTTATTTTATTTTATTGGCTTAAGCAACAGATACCTGTTTTCTTATAATTCTGAAGGCTCGACGTCTGAGATGAGGTGGTAGAGGGGTTGATTTGTCCGAGGCCTCTCACTCTGAATCATAGATGGCAGTCTTCCTTCGTCTTCACCGGTCTTCCCTTTGAATATGTCTGTGTCTTAATCTCCTCCTTTTCTCTTTTATTGTGTTAAAAATACATGATATAAAGTTACCAACAGTTTTTCAGTTTATGTTACTATCTCGTTAACTACATGCACATTCCTGTGTCATGGATCGTTCAAGCATCGGCCTCTCAGCGTGACTGAAACTACAGACCCAGTGATCAGCTCTCTCTTCCTCCCTCCCCCATCCGCCTCTGCCAGCCAGCATTCTACTTATGTGTCTCTGAATTGGATTGTGTGAGATACCTCATTTAACTAGAGTCATGCGCAGCCCTTCTGTGACTGGCTAATTTCACTTTGCATCCTGTTCTCAGGGTTCACCCATGTTGTAGCATATAGCAGGGTTTTCTTCTCTTTGAGGCTGGATGAGATCCCATTGTATGTGCACACCACATTTTCATCCGTCCCTCCACGGAGGGACGCTTAGGCTGCTTCCCCACTCGGCTGCTGTGAGTGATGCCAGCACAGACACCTCTTTCAGATCCTGTTTCCTTTTATTACCATATATTGGGTTGGCCAAAAAGTTCGTTTGTTTTTTGTGTAAGGAGGCTGTAGTAGTGCTTAGTTATCTTTAACTTCATTTGAAATAATTTTGTTAGATTTTTTTTTTGTGACTGAGCTTTGAACGACACCAGGCATATTGATTAAGGCCTACTCTAATGGCCTCATACTGACTTCATTACCTCATTAAATTCCCTGTCTTGCTATATAGCTGCATTCTGAGGCTCTGGGGTTAGTACTTCAACATAGGGATTTGGGTGGGTGGGGATAGAGTTCAGTCCATAGCAGGCATTTCAGTGTCGGCTGTGGAGTGAATGAGTTCTTTTCAGCCGAACTACAGAAGCATTAGCTGGGCAGGGTGAGTTCCGTGACTCCTTTGAGGTTATTCGTGGACTGATAACTTTCAGACCCCATCCTCCTGTTGCTTTTCTGAGAGGAAGGAGAATCAGGAAAGTGATAATGGCAGGTTATCATAGGGGACAGAGCCCTCGCTTCACCTCCTGGATCAATAGCATACAATGAGTTTAATAGTATCTGCCCTGTCTAGTTCACACGAGAGCGCTCTCAAGTTGAGAGAGAGATTATTTGTGAAAGCAGTTCCACTAACTATAAAGCAATGGCTCGAGTATCGAGAAAGAAGTGAAATAATTGTGTTTTCTAAAATTATAAAGATTGTCGTGGGCTACCTACATCAAAGCTTGCTCATATCTAGGTGAGTGAAATGGACAAGGTTAGCTGTCTCGTGGGTGCTGCGAACCTTCCCATTTAAGGAGAGAAGTGAGGGTGTATGAGTTGGGGAGTCCTGTACAATCTATCCACAGCCCCGTGGTCGGGGGGAGGCGGTTTCAGGCCAGAAGCTTATCCAGAGTTTGGTTTATTGTCTCCATCGCCTTTCTGCACACAGCGAGCTGGCGAAGGATGGCCACACTGCTCTCAACACTCACTCCGTCAGCCCTTCAGAGAAGGTTAAGCAGTACCAGGCTGGTCAGACCGTGACTTGCTTCTTGAAGAAGGTGAGTCGTGCAGCCTTTGCCTTCCTTTTCTCAGAAGAAAAGGAGAAGCTGGAGACCAGGGCCATTAGCGCCAGGCTTTGATTCTGGGTTTGCTCCCATGCTGGTTTGTGGAGACAATAGAAGGCCTTGCTCCCAGAAAACTTTCTAGTCTAAGCAAGGAGCTACATTTACAGCTTGCGAATAGCTAACAAGCAACTCACAATTCAACATTTATAGGTTAATTGTGAAAGATATAAAGAAAAATACATCATAAAGCAAAATTTAACATAAATGTAGTATTGGATTTTAGACTCTTGCCTTTCATAAAGTTCAGAGGTGGTGCAGAATGATACTGGGTGCCAGATTGTGCGTCCTCACCCCAGGTGGAACAGGAGTTCCGAAAAGGGAAGAGATCAGTGAGAATTGTACTGGTTGGGATATATTGGAGAGAAAGCAGGACTGTGCTTGACCTTGGGGAAGAACGCCTTCACTGTCGCCAGATTCTTCTTCCATAGCATCTATCTGAGCGTCTCACTGGTGCTCGATCCCTTTATTCACCCGGGTCTATAGATATTCATGAAGCCTTGAGAAGCCCAGATGCCTTAGAGTGGTATTTAAGGCTCTTCATAATCTGATCTCATGAATCTGGTGTACCAGTGAGGTTGAAAACCTCCTCTGTCTTTTTCCTTTCTTGTCTTTATTTCTATACCTGGAGTGCCCTCTATTCCTGTTGCCTACAGTCCGTCAGGGTCCAGCACATACAACCCTCCCATGTTAAGAATTGTGCATATTCCCTTAGCATATTACACTTCTTCCATGTTGCTTGCTATTGTAGTTATTTGCATTCTCACCTATTCACATGACCGTCTCTTTGTCAGCAGGGCCTGGCTTGTATTTGTCACTATCGCGCCATGTGCATCATGGCTGCTTGGTAGATGTTTTCTTAAATTGACTTGAAAATTAGGGTGTATGTTTAGTGTAAATAGTGAAGGATCAAAGTCTAAATTGATCTAGAAATTAGACATTGGCCCCTACAGCTTGTTGGCAGTCCTGGGCACAGCTGAGCTTGGTGGAGGCTGCAGAGGTCAAGGGGGCCGGTCCTGCTGCTTGAGAGCCCCTCCAAGGTCTTTCTGGCCGCCTCATTAGCTGAGCACCAGTAGGGATGCGTGTCCTGCTGGGCTCGCCAGGCTCTGAGCTAGCCTCTGAGTGAGGCCTGTGAGAAGTGGAGGTTGGGCAGGGCAGTAGGATGTAGGGGTGGATTCCTGTCCCTTGGGAAAACGTGGAGTTGGGACCCTTTCAGCCCAGCGATTTAAGGAGAGCCTGTATTTTAATGAAGGGAAAAGAAGACATGCTTGAACTGTCTCATTCCATGTCTCCACCTTTTTTTTCTCCTCAGTACAACGTGGTTAAGAAATGGCTGGAGGTGGAGATTGCTCCAGACATCCGGGGAAGAATTCCCTTGTTGCTCACTTCTCTTAGCTTCAAGGTCAGTGTGCTTAAGATGCTGGAGGGGAAGCCCAGGCTCCCTGAGCCTGGCTCAGTGTCTGCCGTGTGTTCGCTGTGGTACAAGGAACCGTGCACTTATTCAAGGGTTGGTTTGGGAGATACTTGCTGTGGAGACCTAAATGCTGTGTGGTTTGGATAAACAATAGACCTTTTTTCAAACATCAGAGGAGTTTTCTTGTCCTTCCAGGTTCTGAAGCACCCTGATAAGAAGTTTCAGATTGGCCAGGCCCTGAAGGCCACCGTGGTTGGCCCAGATTCCTCCAAGGCCTTCTTGTGTCTCTCGCTCATAGGTGTGGTAATGAAATGGTACCTGGTCCGGAAGGGAGGGGGTCGGACGGAGTGGGAAGGGGTCTCCAGTTACTGCCCAGGCTGAAGGATGCCTTTGGTGTTAGAGTCCCCAGAGAGCCTAGTGTGCGTGGCACCTTCTTGGAACTCTATTTCTTTTAGAGCTTTACTCTCTGGCCTGTGTTACTGCACTACATTTACATAGTTAGCGTTCCTCGGTCTCCGCAAGGGCTGTCTACCCCATGGCCCTGGGATTTTTGACCACATGGCAGGGTAACCTGGGTCTTTGTGGTCGTCCTGGTCCCTTCAGCCTAGGAACCCCAGGTCTGGGCGGCCTCCACCCTGCCCAGCCTGTGGTTGGTCAGCGTTCCAGCTTCTTCCTTGGCTCATATGCTCTTCTCTGAATCAGGTTCATTCTCTTCCCAGGTCCTCACAAGCTTGAAGAGGGGGAGGTGGCCATGGGCCGAGTGGTGAAGGTGACTCCCAACGAGGGGCTGACCGTCTCCTTCCCCTTTGGGAGGACCGGCAGCGTCAGTCTATTTCACGTGAGTGACTCCTACGCAGAGACACCCCTGGAAGACTTCACCCCCCAGAAGATTGTCAGGTGGGCTCTGTTTTCTTCCTCTTTTCAGCTGATCGTGGGGTTGTGGTTGTTTCTTTTGTTTCATTTTGTTTTTTATTTTAATTATAGAGGTAAAATGTAATTATGTACCAGAAAAAAAATTGTATAGAAAATGAAAACTTCTTTGGCTCTCTTTTTCTCTAAAGCTTTTCACAATTCTACACTTTGGTTTCTATCTTTCAAAACTTTAACATACATATAAGTATAATTTTCCTTTATATTATATCATATACTGTCCTGTAACTTACTTTTTTTCTCATAGCAGTTTATCATGGATTTTTTTCATTTCCCATGCCAGTATATCTCAATCAACCTTATTCTTTCACCTTATTTTTAGCTCTTTTTTAGTATTCCGTTAATGTGGCTTTTAATCATAATTTATTTTAAATTTTTTTTTGCTGATGGACAGTAATGTATCTTTGCACATATGTTTCAATGCTGATGTGAAATAAATCCCTAGAAGTAAAATTGGTCAAATGATCTTATACTTTTTGCCAAAGTGACCTTCAGAAGGACTGTGCTGACTTGTGTCCCTGTTGCCACCAGGTGTGCCTGGCCATTTCTCGCACCCCTGTCAGCAGTGCATGTTCTTAGTTTTTGATCCTAGCCGTTGAATAAGCAAAACTCGATCTCCCATTTTAGTATGCACTTCTCATGTTTATTGGCTGTTTACATTATTCTGTACTTTGGCCAGGTTGCTTGCTTATTTTTATTTTATTTTATTTTTTTAAAATATTTATTTATTTATTTATCTTTAGAGAGGAAGGGTAGGAGAGAGGGAGAAGGAGAGAAATAACAATGTATGGTTGCCTCTTATGTGTCCCATGCTGGGAACTGGCCTGCAACCCAGGCATGTGCCCTGACGGGGAATCGAACCGCGATCCTTTGGTTCACAGGCCCGCGCTCAATCCACTGAGCTACACCAGCCAGGGCTGCTTGCTTATTTTTATACTGAAACATTCTTTTAATTGAAAAAAAAAAAACAAAACACTGATCTGTAGGTGCTCTCTAGAAAAAGATAGTAACCATTTGCAGTTGAGGGGTGATTTATTTATGAACCTCTTAGATGTGCAGAAATGAGCCTGCCTCAGTTCTAAAACCATTTTGTAGCCTAAACAAACTAGCGTTGAAGAGGCAGATTTCAGCTTGATACGATGAAGACTTTCTGAGAATCAGAGCGAGCTAACAACAGAGCAGATGCCTTCAGGAGGCAGAGGCAGGAAAGTACTAGTTTGCTCTTTCCCATCCAGGGTCCTGGCCACCGGCACCTGCCTGAATTCTAAGCCACTGACCAGAGCTGACCCGTGAAAATAGCAGGGCCTGGGCAAAGCACACAGAGGGGTGAGAGAGAAATCCAGGGTCACTTCTGTTTTTTGTCTCTTGGGGCTTACAGATGCAGGTGTGAGTTTTAGCAAAATATTTTTTTTTAAATAAATTTGTTTGTAGCCAAACCTAAATAGATTTATTTAGTAGCATTCGGGTACGATTGCTTCATCTGTCAAACATGGATAACAAAGTAATTACTTAACGGGTAGACAAACTTGCAAGGTCTTTTCCTGCTTTAGGTTATGATGCTGTGTTACAAAAGGCAGGCATCTGTTGTGAGGAAACTTTGGACTCTACTGTTTCTGAGTCCAAATTCTACTGCTAAATTCTGTACTTTGTGACTCTGGGCTACTAATTGCCACTTTGGGTGAAGTATGTTTGGAAACTCAACCAAAGAGCAAACCCTGCTTGCTTCCTGGCAGCCTCCCTGGCTAGCTCGGACCTCACTGCTCGGCTGCCTCGAGTCTGCAGGTGTACCCGGTCATCCCCTGGTCATGGTTTCCTGTGGTTACTGTCTCCCCCCGAGATCACACGCTCCCAGGACCTCATAGAGGGTTGGTCTTGTCTCCTACAAACTCACTGCATGACTCCGTCTGCCTGGGGGCTCTCGTGTCCCCTCCTTTAATCTGTCCCAGCACCTTCTTGGGTAAGAAGAGGAGGTAGGGTTATTTCTACCTGGCAAGCTGGTAATCTAAGGCTCAGAGAAGTGACAGGACTTGTCCACAGTCCCTCAGCAGGTTTTCAGCAGAAAGAAGAATGGAGCCCAGGTCTCATGTCTCCTCGCTCTTGCCTGCTGGTCAGCCTCTCAGAGAGGGAGCTGAGGCCCTTTGCTGTCCCCCGAGATGCTGAAATGTCAGTACTTCCTTCTTTCGCTCTTGTTCCAGGTGTTACGTCCTGTCGACTGCAGGTGAAATATTGACTTTGTCACTGCGATCATCCAGGTGGGTGTCTGCGTTACTGGGGCAAGAGCAGGAAAACCTACTTAGAGGACAGAGGAGAGGCCACGTGGATCTGATAATAGTCTTTGGGCTTCCCACCGGTCTTCTCTGCCTGTCCACCTTATCCCGTACCCTGTTTTCGTCTGGAATAGCTGTGGACATTCAGATTGCTAGAAGAACCTGTCCGCCAGGCTCTTGTTTCCCAGGGAAAGGTCCAGACAACCAAACGTGGGTATTCAGGTTGCCAGGTGGTGGCTTGGTGAGGGGAGATGATTAGCCCCCGGGGTTCCATGGCAGGGGTGAGCATGCCCTGCAGTGGGCTGGCCTGAGGTCAGCTTGTTTCCTGGTTAGAAGATGCTGATAAGGCCAAGGCTTTAGGTTTGACGCTTGGTCAGCCTCTCCCTGTTTCTGCATAGCCAGCTCACAGACGTGTGTCCCCAGCCGACGGGACTTCAGGAGAGAGTAGGGCTGTACTCTGTAGCGACAATTTTCAACCGGTGTGCCACAAGAATTTTTGAAACATGTAATAATATTCAGCTATTTAGTCAGGGGCACTGACCTCTTTTCTCTTAGACTGTCAAATAAAAAAATGACAGCAGCCAACACAATAGTTGTCTGGTATGAGTGAATCAAAATTATACCTATTTTTTGTCAGAATGGCAAAAAAATGTATTTTTTGGTGTACCTCAGACTTTTAGTAGTTTGTGTCATGAAGTGAAAAAGGTTGAAAATCACGGCTGTATCTTGCTGGCAGGTCCAGAGTCGTATTCTTACCTGTGAGGTCTGCATCCCAGGTCCACTGCAGGGAGGATGGGGAAAGGGGACTAGAGGTTCGAGTACGTGAGCTTTTTCTTCCTTTAGGACAAACCCAGAGACGAAAAGCAAAATAACAGACCCCGAGGTTAACTCCATCCGGGACATTCGGGAAGGGCAGCTCCTGAGGGGCTATGTGAAGTCCGTCCAGCCGCACGGTGTGCTCTTCGGGTGAGTGACGTGGGGCCTGGGCGCCTGGGCCAGACCGGAATGCCCGCCTGGGTCCGCCCTGGTCTGCGGTCTTCTCTGAAGGGGAAGCGAAGGAAGGAGAGTCTGTGACTTTCCACTAGTTTTTAAAATTCCAAGTTGTTTTTACTTTAAAAAATGTTTTGAATTACTTTTGTTTGGTGTGTTGGACAAAGAATATGACATGTCCATTTTCAGTTTTAAATACATTTGGATATTTTTTAAATTCAGTATTTGGTGGTGATTTATAAATGTTCTGCAAAACCACGTAATGTGCACAGCCACCAGATAATAGTCTTCTCCGCGGTTTCGTTTCCTCATTTTCTGCCTGTCTGGACTAGCAGCTTGTGAGGCCCACGTTGAGCTGCTCTGGCTGGGGCGAAAAGTGCCCTTCCACCACATTTTCAGGGCTCGGTGGTTTTTTAGATTTATTTTTAAATTTTTTTAAATTGATTTTATAAGGAAAGGAGGAAGAGAAAGAAAGAGATTGACTTGTTGTTCCATCTATTTATGTATTCATTGGTTGATTCTTGTATGTGCCCTGACTGGGCATTGAACCATAACCTCAGGACGATGCTCTAACCAACTCAACTACCCAGCCAGTGCCCCGCTGTATTCGTTTAAACACCGAGAACTTAACATCTGCCGTAAATCTAGGGCACAGCTTGGGTCCCTGGGAAAGTGGAAGCCTGGGCTTGGCTGGGGCTCTGTTGCATTCGTGACCACAGACCCTCGTCTCTCTTCTCTCAGCCTTGGCCCCTCAGTTGTGGGTGTGGCCCGGTACCCACGTGTCTCCCAGTGCAGCCCGTCCAAGAAAGCCCTTTATAACAGACACCTCCCCGAAGGGAAGCTGCTCACAGCCAAGGTCCTGAGGTAGGTGCTGTCCCGCCCCGCCCCCTCTTCACCCCTTTCTCTGCTAGCCCTGGGAGGAGACTTAAAGGTCAACTTCAGTAGAATGGCTTGGGTAGTGGTGGGTGCAAGTGTTCTGACGAGCAAAGCCAGAACACTTTGTTTGTAACCTTCTGCCTCAGCTCTTGAAAGCAGCTGTGGAGAAATCTCTCTGCATAGGCACCTGTCGTTGGGGACAAAGTAGGGGAACATCACAGCCACGCCCTGTATTTTACTACTAAGCCTGGGAAATGTGCAGACCGTTCGTTCTCAGGCTCCAAGGGCGGTGGGGCAGAGCCCAGAAGACTGGGCCGTGGAAGAGAGGAAGGCCTGGGGCTGCTTCTTGGGCCCGGTGGACTCTTCTGTCGTCGTCCTCGTCCATCCTCCCTCTCTTCCTGTCGTAGCGTGAACCACCAGAAGAACCTGGTAGAGCTGTCGTTCCTCCCCAGTGACACGGGGAAGCCGGACGTGTTTCCCGCCCCCCTTGGACAGCCACTTCCAAAGCAAGGGGAGAGGCAAGGAGAGGCAGAGGAGAGAGACCACAGAGAGGAGGGAGAGAAGGAGAGGAAGAAGAAGAACCAGGAAAGGAAAGAGAAGAGGGAGCAGAAGGGGCAGAAGCAGGCGCAGATGCCTGGCAAAGAGAAGAAGGAGCCTCAGCAACCACAAGCGAAGAAGCAGGGCAAGCGGCCGCGCCTGGAGTCCGGAAGCGAGCAGGTATATCCCCAAGGAGGATGGCCTCCCCTGCTACAGAAAGGAGAGCAATTCAAAAGCCAGCCGGGCAGCTGCCCTGCCTTCTCTTGAACTGAGAACGGTGTGAGTTTGGCAGCTGGACACGGGGTGGTACCGAGGGAGGCAAAAGGGGAGGCATTGCCCTGGGCTGCCCAAGGGTGCTCCTGGGCATGAAGGGTGGCTCAGCATTTTCCCTCCTGTCATATCTCAGGAAGGGGTAAACAAGAAGCAAAAGAAAGCCGCTGCATCAGAGGAGGACGACAGTGGGGTCGAAGTGTATTACCGGGAAGGAGAAGAGGAAATCGAAGAGCGGAGTGTGCTGCCCAAGGTGAGGGGCAGCACTGAATGTGGGCCTGTGGGAGCCGCTGTGGGGCGGGCAGTCCTTGACTCCTGCCTGAGAGCTGGGCTCTCTGGCACCATCCTCGTTCTCGATTTCTGTAAGCTGGGAAAAGATGGGGCTGCTGGTTTCTTCCATTGGCCATGAGCTCCTGGAGGACAGGGACCCTGTCCTACCCCTAGAGTGGGTTGCATAAAACAAACTGTGATCAGATTAAATTCTAATCTGAGTGAAACAATTAAATTAGTGGGGTGGATAGGTAAAGAGGAGGCTTGGCGCTCCTGAGCGTGAGTGCCCCTCTGCAAAGCCAGAGCAGTGCTACGTGAGCTGCGGACTTCGGGTGGGAGGGCTTCCCAGACTCGGGCATCGCGTTCCTTCCACCGCAGAATGCGTGTTGTGTCTCTGTCCCAGCCTGCCTGTTACTTTATACAGTACATGTTATTGTGGGTGTGCACACACAAATGCATACATGTATTTTTAAAATTTGTTCCTAAATGCATCTGTTTACAAAGAAAGTGTTTTTGTCATGACTAAATTTCCTGGGTGGACCGGGGCCTAGCCTGGCCCCGGGAGGGGGAAGGTGCTCTGAGCATGGCGGGGGTCGCTGTTCCTCCTGGTGGGTGGGGTGGGGAAGAGGGAGCCACCTGAGCTGAGTGCTTTCCTCACACACCTCCGTGACCCTCTAGGAAAAGCAGACCAGACCAGCAGAATTGCCCCGGCTGCAGCTGTCTTCCGGCTTCGTTTGGGACGTGGGGCTAGACTCTCTGACCCCGGCCTTGCCACCTCAAGCAGAAAGCTCAGACAGTGAGGAGGATGAGAAGCCACAGCAAGCCACGGTGTCGTATTTTGCAGGGCTTTGTCCTTTTTGTAGGGACCTCTTGGTGCCAGTCTCCTGTGCTTTGTCTAGCCTGTGGGTGTCTCTTCCGGCGGGGTGGGGCATTCTCAGGCCAAGGAGTATTTATAGAGCTTGTGGACTGCCTTGCCAACTCTTGGCTTCTATCACAGACCTTCCCAGGGTCTGAGTAGCTGATTACTCACTTTTTTTGCCTTTTGTAGAAGAAGAAAAGCAAGAAGGAAAGGGAGTTGGAGAAGCAGAAGGCAGAGAAAGAGCTGTCCCGCATTGAGGAGGCGCTGATGGATCCTGGGCGACAGCCAGAGTCAGCCGATGATTTTGATCGACTGGTGCTGAGCTCCCCCAACAGCTCCATCCTGTGGCTGCAGTACATGGCCTTCCACCTGCAGGCCACGGAGATCGAGAAGGCCCGGGCCGTGGCCGAGAGGGCTCTCAAGACCATCTCCTTCAGGTGCGGGTTTTGTCCCCGCTCCTCTGCTTTGGGGCGGGGCCTTATGACAGGAAGGGAGGGCCTTTCCTCCCCAGGTTGCAGGGCTTGCCACCTGTGGGTCATTTTCTCCTCAGCAGGCTGACAGCAGTTGGGGTGGCTGCCACCAGGGGCCCCCAGGGGTTCCCGGTCTCTCATAGATATGCCATCTGTGAAAGAGATCTGCTCATTTATATTTTATAGTTCTCTTCACTGAAACGGCTAAGGGTCACATTTACAAGAGTTCCTAACTTGGACAAAGGTCCCAACAAGTAGAATAGGGAACACAGCTTCCCCCATACCTAGGGAGAAACACTGCAGGTGGCCATTTTCTAGGCAGAGAGTAGAGTGAGCTTCCTGAAGGCTCATGAAGAGGAACGGCGAGCCTTTACTTCGTTCTCTTAGTTTGGGGAGAGAGTCAGACCAGAGATCCTGCTCCTTCCAGCTCACGTCTCAGGCCACTTGGAGAAATGGCAGGCTTCCTCCCCGGGAATGGAGGCAGAGCCAGGTCGAGCCCCTGTTTGGGAGCCACAGACCTAGCAATCAGGGGGCTGGGGTTCTTGCTGCTGTGTGAACCACACGAGGGGCCTCGCGGTGCGGTGCCGGCACTTGAGGGTGGGAACTGAGAGTGTGGGTGGAGCCTGGGGAGGGGGATGGAGTTCCCATCGACAAGCCCGGAGTGGAGTGAGGGGCCCTTTGGGCTGAGATGGTGGAGCTCATGGGCTGACTGCTCTTCCTCCAGAGAGGAGCAGGAGAAGCTGAACGTGTGGGTGGCCCTGCTGAACCTAGAAAACATGTATGGCTCTCAGGAGTCACTGACCAAGGTCTTCGAGCGGGCCGTGCAATACAACGAGCCTCTCAAGGTCTTTCTCCAGCTGGCTGACATCTATACCAAGTCAGAGAAATTCCAGGTAGGAGTCTGGGCCAGCTGGCCCATGGCTGGAGCGTCCCCGACCCTCAGAAATGGACTCCTGGGGGTCACAGAGGCAGCAGGGAAGGATCCCCACATTCTGGGTCCAGTTCTAGTCTCAGGACCTCCGTACGGGCACAGGACCAGTAGGGGGACTCCCCATCTCTGTGAGCCCACCGTCTCCCCACGGTAGCTGCAGTTGGGCCTGCATAGTGATCGGAGTCTGTGCGCCTGAGTCGGCCTTCTCAGGAGCCAAGCTGTTGCCCCCTTGGTCGCATTACACATTCCTCTGCTTGCCGTGGCTTTCCCACAGGAAGCTGGGGAGCTCTACAACCGGATGCTGAAGCGTTTCCGGCAGGAGAAAGCTGTCTGGATCAAATATGGCGCCTTCCTTCTGCGGAGGGGCCAGGCCGGGGCCAGTCACCGGGTGATGCAGCGAGCCCTCGAGTGCCTGCCTAAAAAAGAGCGTGAGTGCCTCATCCCACCTCTGGGCATAGGGATTGCCAGTCCCCTCATCTGCGTGCGGGTGGTAGTGGGAAGCCTTGTCGAGGTTATGTGGCTGTCTGTGTTTCTGTGATGATATGCTCATGAACAATGCATGGTGCATTTCAAGAGCTGAACTCTGAAGACGGAGGAACAAAAAGCAGTCAGCAGTCATTCTGTTGCCCCCGCACCCCGGAGTAGGCTGTGCGCAGTGGGAGCCATAGATCAGTGCCCATCCATGCGTTTGGCCCTGAATCTGCCTCACTGCCCATCTCGTTGTTGCCTGTGCCTTGGAACAGGAGAGCAGGGAGTCGGGAGCCGGACTCAGTCCCTGCAGCACATTGTGCTGTGGGTGGGGGTCTGTCTGCTTCGTGGGCCTGAGCTGTCCTCTCCCTGCAGACGTGGATGTGATCTCCAAGTTTGCCCAGCTTGAGTTCCAGCTGGGCGATGCAGAGAGGGCCAAAGCCATTTTCGAGAACACGCTGAGCACCTACCCAAAGCGCACAGATGTCTGGTCGGTCTACATCGACATGACCATCAAGCACAGCAGCCAGAAGGAAGTCCGGTGAGAGGGGCAGACAGACCGGGGCTGAATTCCCTGTCGGGGGCTGGGGACATTGGCCAAGTGGATGACTTTAAGCAGCCACAGCAGCTCCCAGCATCCCTAGTTGTCTTACTGTATCTGGAAAAACAGCTTTGACGTGACACATCAGGTCCTGTGGCATTCACTTTTCCAGCTCTGTTTCTGCCTCGGGGCCAGCCTCTGGTCAGTATCTGGAACCGGGGTGGGAGATACCCGCTGCTGGCCTGGGGGCAGCCGCCTTGGGTTTCCCTCATGATTAACGCTGTGCCTGGCTCTGATGGTAGAGAACGTTCACAGGCGCACTCTCACTGCTGCCCGCCAGCATCCCCACAGGCAGGGAGGATTAGAGATGGGCAGGTTGCGGTCCGGAAAGTGCCCCACCCAAGTCCATCAGTGAGTGTTTAAGTGAGCTCTTCTCACAGATGCATACCTCATGTGTGCCCCATCCCAGCACTTTGTCCTGATTCACCATGTGCCTTCGGGCCAGTAAGTCCTTCAGCGTCTCTGGGTGTCTGTGCGCCCACCTGGAAGTAAGGGTGGTGGCATGCCTCCCCCAGCGGGCATGACGGACGTTCACAGTGGTGGTGAAAGTGAAGGTGTGCGTGGGAATGCTGGATGGAACAGGGCCTGCTCCAGAGCCTGCGAGCGTGTGGGGAAGGTTAGCCAGGAATCGAGTGGCGGGGGACCGAGAGGCAAACACGGCCCTGCTCTTCCTCACAGGGACATCTTTGAGCGGGTCATTCACCTGAGTCTGGCCCCCAAGCGAATGAAATTCTTCTTCAAGCGCTACCTGGACTATGAGAAGCAGCACGGCACAGAGAAGGACGTGCAGGCGGTGAAGGCGAAGGCCCTGGACTATGTGGAGGCCAAGAGCTCCGTGCTGGAGGACTAGCCACGGGTTGACTCGGACAGCCACGTCCGCGGCGCACCAGCCCGGCCGAGCCTCAGGCTCCCAGCAGTTGAAAACTGTGTTGCCTGAGGACTCTATTTAAGTGCTGTGTTTTCTGCAGCGTCCTTGGGGTAATCCTGTTAGGATAAAAAGGCATTTGAGATTTCTTATAAATTCCTCTGTTATTTTGTTCAAAGTAGCGATTTCATCTTTTTCCTTATCTGAGACTGCTCAGTTGTTGCAGGCTCAAGGACAGCCAAGGGTTTCTCCTTCATGGGTGTTCCTGGGGGAGCAAAACTGGGAGGGCTGGCTGCTGACCACCGGTGGTCGAGATCCCTCTTTGGCCCTGGCAGGCTCTTGGACCAGTCAGAGGGTGTCAGCAGGGCCCAGGGAGCAGGCCTGCCCCTTCAGATCTCGGAGTCTCTCAGCATTCTGTTGGCCTTAGCTCAGCTCAGCCTTTTGTGGAGGCCATGAGCTGGGACAGAAGGACACAGGCACAGCTCAGAAAGGATATTGGGGAACATGGGCACCTGAGAGGAAAGCCACCCAATGATGACATCTTCTCTCAGCCCACCAGGGCCAGATGACCCAGCCTCCCCAAATTGGCACCTCATGTGCGACATGGGGTTAAAAACGTCCTACCTGGAAGGGTTTTGCAATGAAATGAGAGCGTGTATGTTGTATGCTGCCTGGCAGCTCAGAGGCTCAGTGAGGACCTAGACTGGTGTGCTGTGTGGCTTTGGGGAGAGCCTCACATTTCTGTGTCCCTCCTAGCTCCTCTAGGGACAGGTGGCCGGGCGGAGGGCACTGATCGACTGGATGGTTAGTCCTTGAGTTCTGAGGGAGAGGAGACGACACACCCGCCGTACCCACACCTCTCTTGTGAAATCCCCAGAAGGTCTCTCTGCATCATTTGTTAAGGAACAATCCTGTATGTTCCAGAGTTCTCAGAGGCCAGCGCAGACGCAACTACTTGTTGCAGCCAGTTCTTTTCTGGCTTGGTCTTGAGAGAATTAAAAAATGTTCTCTGGCAGAGTTTAAGTGTTTTTGAGCGCTAAAGAGCTTTTCCATGGGCCATGACTTGAGTCGTGTGCCAGGAAGCAGGACCGGGACAGGGAAGGGCATCGAAGGTTTTGGAGGTGGTGAGGCAGTCAGGCAGGGGCGGGCATGGGAGGGAGGAGAAGCCACGGCTGGCTCGGCTCTTGGTTATTAGCACTAGGTCGTGAGAACTAGTCTCCTCTACTGAGTGTGGGATCTTCTTCGGACTCAGGGAATTTAAGCTGAGCTTCCCAGTAAGAGTGGCCAGGCTCCCTCTGTTCCCTCAGAGCAAATCAGGTAATAACTGAACCCAGCCGCTGAGAGCCTCAGCCCCAGAGCTTTCCCACCTGCTCGCCCTGCTCCCGTGCCCACCCTTCTGTCCACTTCAGTCCCGCCCAGGGTCTCTGTCCCCTTCCCTCCCACAGGAGATGGGGTTTTTAAAAAATTCTCACCAGAGGACATTTCTTTTTCATTGCTTTTAGGGAGAGGAAAAGGGAGAAACATTGATGAGAGAGAGAAGCATCAATTAGTTGCCTCCTGTGTGTGCTCAGACCAGGGATTAGCACCTGCACTCACTGGGGATCGTGCATGCTCATGCCCCGACTGGGACTTGAACTGGTAACCTTTTGGTTATGGGACAATGCTCCAGCCAACTGAGCCACACTGGCCAGGGCAGGAGATGGGATTTGGACCCGTCCCCACGACCTGTGGGCATGGCCCATCCCATTATGCACACACCAAGCTAGTCCTTTGTACTCAGAAAACCTTTATCAAAAATGTAAACATATAAAATAAAGCCAGTAGCGTGTATTGAATTCAGGGCAGCTTCCCAGCTGAGCACCACTGAGCTGGGTGTCCTATGAGGTTAGACACAAGTCAACTGCATGACGTCCTACTCAGTGAGCCTACTGGTGACTTTCATTGTCACCCAGCTCTGATGGCCCGGGCTTCTCAGCCTTGGAGTCTCACCAGGGAAAAGGCATCCACACCACAGTTCAGAGAAAGGGTCTTTCTTCCAAAGCTGTTGGCCAAGCAGCTGGTGGCAGTAGAAGAGGGGATTCCCTCAGGTCTGAGGGCCTTCCTGTCAGCGCTGACCACACTGTGTACTAGTGCTGTCCTCTGTCCCCAGATCACTGTTTTTTTTTCTCTTGGCCTGTTTTCCCAAAAAGTTGTAGTTTTAAAAAAAAAAATGTTCTGTTGCTGATGTGAGCAGGCGGTGGGGTGCAGTGTTGACCGAGGACTGTCACTTGCAGAGGGTGGGAACAGGGCCCTTAGGAGACGAGCAGGGCCATCTCCATGTTGTCCGGGGCTGTGCCGTTGCCCGGCAGACCCTGGGCCCACTTGTGCAGGCGGCTGTAGAGTGGGAGGCCCTGGTTCTCGCGGTACAGGTAGACGCCGGTGATGGCGTTCCACTGCGGCCGCGGCTGTGTGCCTTCCACTGGGAACTTGGCCGTCAGCTCCTCATCTTCCTTGTTGAGCGCCACGAAGCCGAAGAAGCGGCGCACGTTGTTGGCAGCCAGCACCCGCGAGTGCACCTCGGCGGTGCGCTGGAAGAGCTGGTCCTCGTTGTTGCGGTACTGCTCCCAGTAGGCCTCCTGGCGGTAGCTGAGCGGCGAGCAGTAATGCTTGAGGCACTTGGTCAGGAACACCAGGATGGCCACCACGCCGATGAGCAGCCACCCGAAGAGCTGGCCAGAGAAGGGGCAGGGTTGAGGAGGGGCAGGTGGCTGCCTGGACCCTCACCCACCCAGGACGAAGTAGAGGGTGGGCTGGGCTGACCCTGGACCTTAGAACTGGCTGAAGATTCTGATTCTGCTTCTGGAAGGGAAGCAGGCCCTTCTGGCTGTAATTGCACTGGTTTTTCCTCACTTGAACTCACACTTTCTCTGTTCTTAGACTTGCCTCCCACGTTTTCTGCTCCCATTTCTTTAGCCGCAGCTCCCCCAACTCCCCTTCACATCATCTCACCACTTGGAAATCCAGCTCAAACTGCAAGGCTCGGCCCAGATGCCACCGCCAGGAAGCAATCCTGCCTTCCCTGAGTCCCCCGTGGCCTGGCCTTACATCACCACTCTCTGCCCAGGTGCTTGTCTCAACACTCGCTGGGGTGTGAGCCTGTGGCAGGCTAGGGCAGTTGGGGTCATCGTTGTGTCCCCAGTCGTCCTTTGCAGACACCTGTGGGCTATTAATCATCAAATTTTATCTCTGGGTCTTCCATCTCCTTTGGTGCTGCCTCCAGCCTTGCTTCTCTCTTTGTGTTCCTCAGGGACCTGAGAGGAGACCTTTTAAAAAGTCTTGTGCTCCTCCGTCTCTCTCTCGCCCCTGCCTCTCTAAGTTAGTGCTTCCAGCTCAGCTTTTCCGTTTCTGCCCAGATCTCTGCTGTTGGCTTTCTCTCCCCGACCAGCCTTCACTCCCTCAGACCCAGCCAAGGCTGAGGCTGGGATCAGGGCAGCAGCTGCTGTTTCCTGACTCACACCTCTTCCTGGCTCAAAGGACTCCCCTTATATCAGCAGGGCCTGAGGCTGATTCACTGCTGGCTGGGGCCCTTCCCAAGATAGGAACATGAGATAGGAACATGCTCGTCCCTGAAGCCAGAGGCATCCTGCTGTCAACTCATGGCCCATAGCAAACGTCTCCTAGGCTCACAGGGGTTTGCTTTGCTCATTCTGGCTGGAGTAATGGGCTTAAAGCTCAGTCTGAGCCAGAAGAATATTCCTTTAACATTTAAAACTCTCACTTGGGACTGGAATTGTCCCTTGTCCCATCAGACACTAACCCATAGATTATACAGCCCTGATGCCCGAGGCTGCTAATCTAGTGCTTTCCTGGAGACCTTAGCCCCTGGAGGCATCCCAGCACCTCCCCTCCAGCCACACCAGGAGAGAGGAGAAGAGCTTCCCTTTGTACGGCCTTACCTGGGACTCATACTTGAGCCTGCGACTGACCTCCTCCCGGAAGCCCGACAGGTTGGCGGGGCCCTCCCCACAAGGGAACCTGGCCAGGATTTCTGTGGCGTGGGCCGGTGGGAAGCCTTCTCCAGCCGTGAGTGAGGAGGGGTCCACAAACTCACTGAGAGCACAGACGTAGGCCTCGCCGCGCAGCAGGGAGATGACAGACCAGGTGACTGGGGCCACAGCCGCGCGGCCCAGGATGGAACTTAGGAGGAGGAAGTTGGGGGCAGCCGAGCAGTTCTTGGTTCTCCGGTACTGGCACTCAGTAACTAGGTTCCAGGTGTGGTTGTTGAGGATGACGCCAATGAGGAAGAGAGCGAGGGCGGGCACACCAATGGCCGTCAGCCCGTACAGGTAGTTCCTGGCTGGTGAGCAGGGGCAGTGGAAAGCCACCACAGAGAACAGCTCCTGGCTGCCCACTGTGCCCAGTGCCACCAGCCCATTGAAAATCATCACGTCTTTGCTCTTGAAGAAGAGCGATAGAAAGCGGAAGTTCTCAGCGATCAGGGCTGCCATGCTGAGGGATCAGCTGGGGGACCGACTGCAGGGGTGGAGACAGGTTACTGCTCGGTGGTGCCTGGTGAGACTAGGGAGGAATGCAGGCCGGTAGGCACCGGAGGGCAGGATGTGGTCCGGTCATTGTATCACCTGGAGTGGCTGGCCTGGTGCTCCCTGCGGAACAGGAGAGTGCTGAGAAATGTTTGCCTCTGCAAATGGACAGAGGGGATCTCGTGTGGCCAGGCAAGTGAGATAGGAAGGAGATTTGGGGAGCCCCGGGGCCTGGGGGGGATGATGGTAGCCACGTTTCACTGAGCTCCTACTGTGTGTCAGAGGCTTTACAGCCTTATTCCCCAGCCTCCTGATCCACAGTGAGCTGCATACCCCCCATGTCCCCACAGGAGGTGGAGGCTCCCCAGGGTGAGTGGCTGAGAGTCAAGCTCAGGTCCGTCAGCCTCACACACTTAGGTTCATGTTGCCACTGCAGGGTCCTCCAGGTGGGGTTAGGGATGACCCTGTCTGTGGCTGCGGGGATGTAGGATGTCAACTGGCTTTCTCTCTGGGATTCCAGGCAGTGCTGATGTGCTGAGGAAGCCAGGACTGTGACCTCAAGGCTTCTAGCCTCGGGAAGGAAGAAGGTGGTGAACCTTCTCCGCCACCCCTGCAGTTCATAAGCACCCTTTCCTTTCGGAGATCTCAGGCTGTGGACTGGGTTGGGGGATCCTGACTCACAGCATACGTCATGACTTCTCTCTGGGCCTCAGTGTCCCCACCTATGAAAAGGGCACAATCGTTCTGGCCCTTGCTCTCCTCTTAGGAATGCTGGAGGGAAAAGAAACAGAGTAAACAATGCCTGATAATTGTCCTATATGTGACATTAGACCCTTTGTCCCTCTACCTCTCACCCTGTTGAGTCATCAGGGTTACTACCAGAGGTGAGGGAGGGTGGCATGATTTTCCTTCCTGCAGATATCAGGCAGCTGAGGCCTAGCGAGGTAAAGTACCTTACTTGGGGCCATTCAGATGTGGAGGTGCTTAGGCAAGACTCAACCACAACCTCGGGAGCCCTGGAAAATGGACCAGGGCAAGTCAAGCTAAGTGAGTTCACCATTGCTCTGTGCCCATCCGTGAGAGCCCTGGTGAACCTCTCCGTGCTCACCCATTACCCTTTTCCCTACCCAGCAGCCCTATCCCACCTAGCAGCGCTGGCAGCCTGCCGAAAAGTGGCTGAGGCCTAGGCCCAGCTCCCTTTGAAGGCTCCGCCCACACAAGCCAGAGACAGCCCAGGGCGTGGCCCCATGTGCCCCTCTCCCCATCCCTGGGATGAAAAACAAAAGTCCAAGGCCAGAGGGAGCCAGGGAGTAGGGGGAGGGGTGGGTAGTTAACGAAGATGAGGAGGCTTGCCTGTATTTCCTACCATGCCTCCTTTCTACACCACCACCCCTCCCGGTGTCTGCCCCGGCTGTCCGATGGGCCTGGGCAGAGCTGGCTGACCACGTGGGGTATCGGGAGATGGAAGCACAGGATGGATCTAAGTCTCCCCAACTCACAGCCCAGGGGCCCCGCCTCACTCTCTGGAAAAGGGAGTTTGTAATATTGCTGGGTTTGAATGAGTTAAAAGAAGCCGATTCTCCCCCTTCCTCTTCTGCTCTCAGCTTCAAGGTTCCTAATGAGTTCCCTGTGGGCAGCCCTGGGTTTATAAACTGCGCACAGTTGGGTACAAGATACCTGAACACTGGTGGGCAGAAGAGGGATCAGGCCAGCGTCTGAGACCACCGGCCTTGCCCCCAAGGCTGGGCATGGGACCTCCAAGTCAGGACAGGAGACAGGCGGCTGGGGGAGGGGTAAGGCTAGCCCCTGCCTATAGGGGGGCGCCTCAGCTAGGGGCCTCTCTCCCTCTGGGAGGCCCTCCCATGCTCCCCTGTCCCCTCGCACACTCCAGGGAGGGGCCCTTCCTTACCGGGGGGCAGGCGCAGGCACCAGTGGCTTTGGCCTCCTCGGGCAGGGCTCTCTTTCCGAGTGGCACTCAGACATCCGAGCTGGGGTGGGGCAGCTGTTCCACCCGACGTGCCCTCCGGTGACTGTGCCCTCCAAGGGCTCCCTCCTGCTTTTCTCCTGCACAGGAGCAGGGCCAGTGGTGTCCTCAGAAAAGTTTAACTCCAGGAAAGAGTAGGAAACAGCGGGATGGAACTTGCACACTGGCAAGTGGAAAACATCCCCCGCACCAGGCCGGGGAGGGCGGAGCAGCAGAGGGCGGTGCAGAGGAGAGGAAGTTGGGACGCCTGTTCAGCAGCCCGCCGCCTGCGCCTGGCTCTGCCTGCCCTCCCCAGCAGAGCTGCTGTGCTCCACACTAGCGGGACTGGTTGGGGGCCAGGCAGGGGGCCCTCAGGAGAGGTGGCCTGGGACTGCCCTCCTGGCCAATTTCGAGAGCAGTGCCCATGCTTGACAGCCCTCCCCTCCACCCGGATGGACAGAAACTGCTGGGACAAAACTTCAGCAGGGTTAGGACAGAGCTGCCATCAGACTGAAGCTGACCCATGGCAGGATACACAAGGCTAGTCCTTCCCCTTCCCCCCACCTTCCACCCCCATCCCCACCCCTCTTCTGGCCCTTCTCCTTCAGCCACTGGCTGGACAAACCCTTGCCCAGTTGGCATCTTCTGTCCAGTCTTCAGCTAACTCCTCAGGTACCACTTCAATCTCAGAGGACTGATGATTGAATTCTGGAGTCAGGGATTCTATGAGGCCCTGTGGGCACCGTTCGGACCGGGGGTGGGAATTATGAGGAGGCACATTTTTGAGGGAAGCCCTCTGTAATGGTCAGAGTTGCCCAGACTGTCCCAAAAAGTGGTCATGAGCCCACCCCCCACCGTCTGTGGGAGTGTGCAAGCTAAGGCTGAAAAGTCACGAGTCGGGGATTCTGAAGAGGAGAGTCCTGTGCAAGGACAGGCTGCATGACTGCCAGGATCAAAGACCCCTGCCCCCCGCCCCCCCCCCCCCCCCGCATCAGCTCAGTAACGCCTGTGGCTCTGGAGCAGCGGAACTGCCGGGTGATGCGCAGGCCTCTCTGAGCTGGCCGTGCCCACGTGCGGGAGTGAAGGGAAAGGGCCCAGTGTTTATTTTTCAGATCCTTCCATGTGCCGAGCACTGTTCCAGAGTCTCCCTCCAAAGTTATCTCCCGTTATCCTCACCGTGTTCAGAAAAGCGGATCTTTTAACATCCATTTCACAATAGATGCGCTGAGGCTTGAAGGGACTCGGTGACTTACTGTGGGCCTTACTGCTCTCGTATCTGAACCCACATCTGCCTGACCCAAGCTTTGCTCTTCCCACTACCCCCGGGGCTGGCTGTTCCCATCGGGAGCCCCTCCACCAGCACACACCTGATCTTTCCTCATCTGAATCCTGCCCCTATTCAGGGTCTAGATCACGTCCCACACCCTGGAGGAGCCCTCCGGCCCAGCTTGGCCTGTAGGGATGGCCCTCCTCCCAAATAATTAAAGGGACAGAGACTGGGTTTCGGACATGGGAGTAGAGGGAAGGGTGCATAGGAACGAATGGAAATCATTAAAGCGATATTGTAGGAGTCAAGATCAAAATGAATTCTTAGACGAGTGGGGCTTTCATTTTAAAAACATGTGAGGGGCAGTCAGCCCACCTTGGCCCTGTTTGCTCCTCTTCAACACAGATGGTTCCAGACCCCGATGTCCCCTCCTCTTATGTCCAGGGGGACGAGGAGGGTAAGCTCGCAGGTTCAGAAATCAACAAACATGTCAGCCACACGTACCGAGTGCCTACCATGTCCCGTGTCCTTTATACACTCCATTCATTTAATGTCCTTTATACACTCCATTCATTTAATGTCCTTTATATACTCCATTCATTTAATGCCCAGGACAACCCCGCGAGGTAGGTGCCCTCATCTCCATGGTACAGGTGAGGAAACTGAGGCACAGAAATGAAGCAGCTGGCCCAAGGGACACAATCTGTAAGTGCTGGAGCCGGCTCCTGAGCCGACGCTGTGTCACTCTGGAGTCCTGAGCTGTTGTCTCCAGCCCAGGCAGCTCCGCTTCCACCCCTCCACCCTCACCCCTCCACCCTCACCCCCGCCTCAGGGCAGAGCCTCTGAGCGCTGGGGAGCCCCCCACCCAGGGGGTGGGGGCTTTGAGAGAACGGGAAGACTTCCGCTTCCATTTCCAACTGCTCAGGCCCTGGGGGAGGGTCTGATTTACCCTGGACATGAGGGAGTGAGAGAGCCTTTCCCAAGAGAGGTTCTTTGGTCTGAGAGTGTCCCCTCCAAAATTCCTATGTTGAATCCTGACCCCCAAGGGAGGAGGGGCCTTGGTGCAGCCCTCATGAATGGGATTAGTGCTTTTATAAAAGAGGCTCCAGAGAGATCTCTGTGCTCTTCTGCCATGTGAGGACAGTGAGAAGGCATTGGCTGAATCAGGACAAGACCATGAACTTCACCAGAACATGACCATGCCAGCACCATGGGCTTGGTGTCCCAGCCTCCAGAATGGAGAATCAGATGTCCTTTGTTTATAACCTGCCTGACCTGTGACATGTTGTCCGAGCAGCCCAAATGAGCTGAGATGGGAAGCCCTGTGTGCTTGGGGGTAACTAAACGTGTAGGTCACCATGACAACTCTTGAGTGACCTTCATGGTGGCCACATACCCTGGCTCCTCCCGAATGGACCTAGCTTCTGGCATCTCGTGGGTCACAGCAGGTGAGGCTGCATGTCGTGCCCTTTGGGCCCCCTCGGGCCACTCAGCCTCCCTCAGGAGCCTGGCTGAAAACCCAGAGGACTCCGGTTTCAGGAGCTGGCTGGACGCGCCCTCACTCCCTGAGCCTTGAGTGTAGGGGAGCAGGGGCCCTAACACGTCATGGGTGAGTGCGGGTGCCAGGGCAAGGGTGTCTGTAGAGCCTGAGGGTGGACTGTGAACCGGATAAAGTGGGCTGGCAGGGGCTGGGGACGTGGGAGCTTGTCCCCTCCGAGCCTGTTTTGGACCTTTTGACTAATACTGCTCATGGCTCCACTGTCCACTTCCCTGGGGCCACCCAGGGCGATGTGACAGCTGGAGGTGTGAGGTCCCCTTCCAGTTCCAAACTTCCAGCCTCGTATGTGCAGGTGAATGCCTGGGTACTTGGGTCTACTCCAGCGGCCTACCGCCCACACCTGTAGACTTCATTTCTCCATCTGGTTTGGGGGGCTGTGGGCTCAGACCCCCTCCATTCCTGCCTCTTCACCTGGCCACAGCTCACACTTTGCTGAAGTAGGTGGCCACCTCCTTGCGTGGAGGCCGGGGCTTGCCCCCAGCCCAGCCGTTGCCCATCAGCGGCTCCTCTTGGCCCAGCCGCAGGGGTGGCTTGCATTTGTGCCAGCTCATGAGCAGCCTGTTCATGGCTCCTTGATCAGTGATGCCTCGAAGCTTCTCCCTCTCCTCCTTGGCTCCTTCCGTGGTCGCCTCGGCTGGGACTGTGGCCAGCACCCCGTGGGTGTGACCCAGCTCCAGGTCATGGTTCATGGCCTCAAAGAACTGCTGGATACAGACCTTGGCGAAGGCCTTGGCATGCTCCGTGCATGTCTCGTCAAACAGCTTGCGCTCAATGTCGATGTAGTGGGACCAGTACTTGCTTTTGAGGAAGGCGGCCTGCGTAAAGCAGGGCCTCACAGAGCGCACAACAAATGCCAGCAGTGTGGTCAACAGCACAAAGGACCAGCCCAGTGCCTGCAGGGGAGAGAAGAAAGAGTCAGCCAGGCCCTGGCTGGGGTGGCTCAGTTGGTTGGGCATCATCTTGTAAACTGAAAGGTCACCAGTTCAATTCCCGTTCAGGCCACAAGCCTGGGTTTCAGGTTGGGTTTTGCCCGAGTCAAAGTTCATGCAAGAGGCAACCGATGGATGTTTCTCTCACATCGACATTTCTTTCCCTCTCTTTGTCCCTCCCTTCCTCTCTTTCTAGAATCAATTTAAGAAAGAGAGAGAGAGAAAAGGAAAGGAAAGGAAAGGAAAGGGAAGGGAAGGGAAGGGAAGGGAAGGGAAGGGAAGGGAAGGGAAGGGAAGGGAAGGGAAGGGAAGGAAAGGAAAGGAAAGGAAAGGAAAGGAAAGGAAAGGAAAGGAAAGGAAAGGAAAGGAAAAGAAAAGAAAAACATGAAAAGAAAAGAAAAAGAGGAAGGAAAAAGGTCAGCAGGCACTGCCCTCCGGCATCCCCGGCCTGCCTGCGCCCCCACCCCATCGCACTCTCCGCGTCAGAGGAAGTAAAACTGGTGCAGACCTGGCTCCCAACACACAGGGGTGGACTAGGAAGACCCTGGAGGTAGGCTGCCTGAGTTTGGGTCCTGTCTCCACAACTCACCAGAACACCAGGAGTAAAGTGACTTCTGTGCCTCAGTTTCCTCACCTGTAAGTGGGGCTGGTGACAGTACTATTTTCATAGGGCTGTTGTGAAGGCTAAATGTAATATTAAACTTAGCGCAGTGCCTGGTACGTAGTTAGTGCTCAGTATCTATTAGCCACTATAATTATGCCAATAGGCCCTTGCTGACCAGGCCTCTTCCTTCAGGAAGCCTTCCTTGACCTCCCCAGGCCATAGTGACCCTTCCTCCTCTGAGTTCTGTATCTCTGCGTTGTCTCCTGCTATTGTCTGCCATTCAGTCACCTGTACTGAGTACCTCCTCTCTGAGGGCTCTGAGCTGGGCCTCGGGGTCACGAGGACAGATTGGACAATCACCCAAAGTCTGTGCTGAGCAATACCTTTGGTGCTGAATACATTCAGGTGCTGGCTCTGTTCTGTCAATCACTCCCTGTGGGGCCCCGGTCAGGATGCTCCCCCAACCTGTGCTCCAGGGCCAGCCCCCAGCTGCACAGAGAAGCATCTGACCAGACCAGAAAAGGGGGAGGCAGGGCAGACCCAAATGTCTCCAATGGATCTGGCAGAGCAGACATCAGATGGGGAGCTGCGGAGCATGTGTTTGCAGGGGCGGGGAGCACCCCCTTTGCTGCTCCCTGCGGAAATGTGGGCCCTGGGGGGCTGGATCTCCTGAAGTTTCAAATGAAACTGGAAATCTGCTTTTTATGTGAAAATTTCTGGTTTTTAGATGATGCCAATTAATTCTAAAGTTGAATTTTTAATCCGACCTCTGAAGGCCAAATGAAATATGACTACAGGCTGGGCAGCCTGTCCTCTGGGAACGCTTTTAGATGTGGCGTGACGTTTGGAGCAGGTGGAGGGATAGACAGGGCTCACAGAGGGTGGGCCTTTGTGTGGAGTCAAAGGAGCACATGGAACAACCACTTTGTACTTGGAACTCCTTTCTCTTTCTCCTCGTGCGTCCTTCTCCCTCCTTTCTTTCCTGTTTTTCTGTTTTCATTGGGCCCTCCTCACCAAAGGAATCACTGGTTTTTAACAAGTTGCCCCCTAGTGCCGCAAATGCATATCTATGTGATCCTCCTTGCTCGGACAGTTTAGCAGGGAGACAATAAAATCCTGACACTAACAGTGAAAAAAAAATCAGGTGGAGGGACAGCTGCCCCAGGCCCTGACGCCTGGGATGGATGATGAGACAAGTGCCCACAGGAGAGGAGGCACAGGTTTGGGAGGGAATCAGAGTTTGTATCAGACACTCAGAGTGAGAGATTCGCGTGGGGGTCTGGTGGTGGCGCAGGACCCCAGGAGAGAGTTCTGGGCTGGAGAGAGGGAGCCGGGTGTCCGGACTCGCTGGAGCAGAGTACACATGTTTCTCTCTCCCTTGCAGGGCAGGCCCAGCCCCAGCCCGCTCCCCTCACAGCCCCTAGCCATGGGCTGCAAGGGCATGCCCTTCAGGCGGCCCTCCCCACACTGCCGTGACTGCAGGGGAGGCCTGAGGGGCTCAGATGGGTGAGTGCCCAGAGCGGCAGAGGACTCGGGAGTGAGGCTGGGGAGACCTCCGCACTGGATTTCGGTGGGCCCTTGAACCCTGCCTTTAGGGTACATCCCAACAGCGCATCCCCCTCACCCATGCCCTCTGTTCCAGGGGCACCTGGGCCCTCAACTCCCACTCCCCAAACAGGGAGGTACCATCTGGGGGCGTTTGCCAGGGGAATGTACCCAAATGTCCCAGCCCCCCACCGGCATCACCACTGCCTGGGCCTGGAAGAGGGAAAGGATGCAAATTTCTCCAAGCTGGAGCTCAGGATGGAGGATATAGGGCTGGCTGCACCGCTGGGTCTGCTCTGGGGACCTCAAGACAGGGCACGGGCCTCTGGGCTTAAGTAGCCATAGCACTTTCCCCAGGTGGCCCTGATCTGAATGAGGATGGCCTTCACAAGCCCCTGTCCCAGTTGGGAAAATAAGCCCCTGCCCCACAGAGCTCCACTTGAGGGGGAGCCCCAGTCTGTTGGGGAAACAACTCTTCCTGAGGAGGCCCCATTTTGAGAGTGGAGAATTAGACCCTTGCAGAGAGACCCAGGTCTGTGTGAGGAGACCTAGCCCAGGGCCACCGGCCCCCTCACCTGGGAGATGCAGCGCAGGTAGCGAACGGCCACCTCACGGGCCAGCAGCCAGTCGCCGTCATAGATCTCCGGGCAGGGCACCCGGGCCAGCAGGCGGGCGAGCTCGGCCGGAGGCAGTCCAGGCACCAGGCTGCCGTTGCCCAGCACAGTCACGGGCACGGCAGTGCAGAAGGCACAGAGGAAGCACTTGCCGTCGAGCAGCGTGACAGCCACCCAGACGATGGGAGCGATGAGGGCGCGCTGGGCCATGGAGCAGAACATGTAGCGGAGCACGGCGGGGTCCTTGGCCCGGCGGCCCGGCGGCCGCTTCCACTCCTCAGCCAGCATGGACACGTTGTTGTTCAGGACCAGGCCGAGCAGAAAGAGCACCAGGGGCGGCACCAGCATGATGCCAGTGCTATAGGCGGCATTGTAGCCAGGCAGGCAGGGGCAGTTGAAATCGAAGGCTGAGTATATCTGGGCGCTGGCCAGGGCCATGATGCCGCAAATGCCGTTCATGAAGGACTCCTGGTTGGACTGCAGGAACTGGAAGACCATCCGGAACTTGTCCATCGCGCCCCCCACGGGGCCTGGCGGCCCCCTCCCACCTCACTGCTGCCTCCAGGATGGGCCCTGCAGCTCACTGTGCCCACTGGGTGCCCACCGCATGGCTGAATCGGGCAGAGCTCAGGGCAGTAGCTGAGGTCACTGTGTCTTTGAGGAACCTTCTAGTCAGGTGCTGGCTGAGAGGCGCAGGGTGGCCAATCCTGTGAGTGTAACCAGGGTTCTGCCCCTCCCCTCCTGGGCCTCTTTCTCCACGGCCACCTCCGGCACAGGGAAACTACCAGGGCCACACCCTATGGGGACCAGTTCGCTATGGGTGTGGGAGGAGGGCAAGGAGGTTCAGACGCAGGGTTGGGGTTTGGGATGATTCAGGGCTGCTGCAGAGGCCCGAGCTTCTGAACCTTGTTCCCCGGGCTCCTTGGAAGCACGTCACCTTCCTCCTGTCCTTCCCATTGGGTCTTCCCTTCGTGCTGTATCAGGGTCCAAGAGGGCCCCTCCATGAGTCCAGACAATGATGGTATGATGGTGGAGTGATAACAATGACGGTGGGGGCTGTAATGGGGGCGATGGTGCTGCCGCTGCTGCTGCTGCTGCTGGTGGTGATAGTGGTGTTGGTGCTGGGGATGGTGCTGGTGGAGGCAGAGGTGGTGGTGGTGGTGACATGGTGACAGCAGTAATCATAGTGACCGTGATATGACAATATTGTCACAGCGGGGATACGGGGGTGGAGGGGGTGGACACAGTGCTAATGCGGCATGGCACAGAGTAAAAAGCCCTGAATTCGGAGCCAGAGGGTTTGTATCTGAGAGGTTCCCGGGTCCCCTCCCTCCTGGGCAGGGAGCTATGGCCTGAGCGCTTAATGCAGGTGCTTTTCTGTCTGGTTTGCTTCTGTCTCTGTGGGTGTCTGTGTTTGCAGGCTGCGGATGAAAAATCCTTTCCTGGCCCCGTCTCCTACTTCTACTCCCCCAGATTAAAAGATAAAGGGGTGGGATGGTGGGGTTTCATGCCTGGAGCTCAGGTCTCCAGACTGTCTGTGGGAACCAGGCCAGGGCCCCTCCCATCAAAGTGGAAGGAACTTGAAGGGCTGCCTTTGATGCCCACCAGTTCTCCCAGAAGAGCAGGTCAGACCCAGCTCTGACCAGAGGGCTCCTGTCTGCGGTGAGAGTGTGGGTCTGGGGCCGACACAGCGCCAGAGCCTGGCCAGGCCGGCTCCCCGGGGCCCACGGATCCGTGCGTCCCTGTGCGCGTGTGTGTGCTGGCTGTGGCTCTGGGCCTCCGTGCCTGCGTGTCTGCATGTGTGCACGTAACCACATTAGTGGTCCGTGTGTCCCTGTGTGAACAGCCGGAACTTGCACTGACCCGGCCTTCCCATGTCAGGCCCTGTGCCTGCAGTTCGCATGCACCACCTCGTGTGACCCTCGTACAGCCCTGTGGAGTGGGTGCTGCGGTCCCCATTTCACCGAGGTGGGGGCTGAGGCTCAGAGAGGTGGAGTCACTATCTAAAGTTTACACAGGCTAGGTGGGAAGAGAGGGCAGGAAAGTGTTTTTTGGCCTTTCTCTTCCAGCTGAATCAAGTTCTCCTGTTTACAGAAACTCAGTGGGGTGGGGGGAGTTAGTGTCACAAATAGGAGACAGGTGGAGAAGGAAGGTGATCTCTGCAGCTCTCAGGCTGGGCCTGGGGCAGATGGAGCCCCTAGGCTGGTGGCCTCCAGAGGACCATTTTGGGGGACTCCCAAAGGGGCACCCACAGGGTGCGAGCAGGATGAGGAGGTCCAGCTAGCTAAGGACACGCTGCGGCATCAATGTGCATGTCTGACAAGGGGTCCGAGCTGCAGCAGAGCCGGGCGCAGTCCCAGGAGGGGAGGGGAGGGGAGGGGTGGGGGGTGCGGGAGCCCGCGAGGAGGCTGCCTCCGGGGAGCCGCCTGGAGTCTCTGTCTTCTCTAGTGGACACTATCTGTGGCCGACGTGCCCTAGCTGGCTGCACGGTGCCTGCCCTCACCACATACACACTCTGCGCAAATTCCGACTTCAGCGTTATCTTGAAATACTTGAAATGAAACAGTTTGATTGGATCCTAACTATTCTCATTATCACAGGAATGTTGTTTACAGTTATCGAAAGTAAAGGATGAGCACTGGTGTGGTTACATGCCATTCAGACCACGTAAACTTTTGAATGGTTGTTACAGTTAGTTTTAAATTCATCACCTTGGGCCAAGTCTTCTGAGGGTGGTACTTACCAAACATTTGAAGAGATCATTACTAAGGAGCATTGAGGGGCTGGGTGGTGGGTGAAGAGGGTCAAAAGGTGCAAACTTCCAGTTACAAAAAAAATAAGTCTCGGCCTGTAAGGTCTAGCAGGGTGAAGATACTGTATTGTATGTTTAAAAGTCGCAAAAAAGTGGACCTTACCAGCTCTCATTGCAGGAAAAGAAGGTGTAACTGTGTGAGGTGAGGGATGTTAACTAGACTCACTGTGGGACCGTTTCGCAATATAAACACACACCAAATCCTTGTGTGGCACACCCAAAGCAGAGCGTTACAGGCCAGTTATATCTTGACTTTCAAAAAAGAGCCTGGAAGAGGATCTGCCTGCGGTCATTTCAAAATCTGATGTTAAAAAGTCAAGCTCACTGAAGTAAGCTCAAGTTTCTCACGTTAAGAAGCCTGGGAGACTTCCTTTGGGTGTTTTACACCGAAAGAGGATTTGTTATCTTTTCTAATACTTCACACTACATTTTTTTCCTATAATTCTATAAGATAAAGAAGGTGTGATTGTTTTTTCTAACGAGCTCTGTAGAGATGTCTCCAAAGTCCCTCCTTTTGCCCTGGTGTTGCATGTCAATCGACATCTCTAAGCGCCAGCATGTGGAGGTTAGGGACCTCGGCCTCTGAAGGGTGTGGGCCAGGGCCAGGGGCCTGGGAGGGCCCAAGGTGGTGGCGTCTTGAGCAGCAGCTGAGGCCAGAGCAGTGTCAGTGACCACAGAAGGCACACAAGGCTGCTAGGGGGAGACTCCTTAGCTACCACCCCTGTACTTGTGCCGTCCCCTCCTGGAGCCCCGTCTGCCCTCACTCTGCCCATCCAGATCCACCTCAAGGCCCCGCCCATTCATTAGTTCAGTGTTTCCTTCACTGGACAGTCAACTTTCTTCTTAGCAAGAAACCATGTCACAGAGTGGATAAGAGCAACCTCATTAAGGACCTGGGTTCATGTCTGTACCCTGCCGCATACTATCCAGGGACCTTGGGCAAGTAATTTAACCTCTGGGTGCCACCGTGTTTGCATCCGTGCAATGGGGAGGAAAAAGAGTTTACCTCTCTGGTTGTCTTGAGGATTCAGGAGTTCAGCAGGTGCCAGGCCCACAGTGAGCTCTCAGTAAATGATTATTATAACTTGGTAATAGTAATAATTATTATCTCTGCATTTTCTTTGAAAATGTGTGTTAGTTTCCTATTGCTGCTGCAGAAAAGCCCCACAAACTTAGTGGTTAAAACAACACAAACGTATTCTCACAGTTCTGGCGGTCGGGAGTCTGAAGTGTGGGACTCAGTGGACCAAGAACTAAGGAGTTGGCCAGCTGTGCTCCTTCTGGAGGCTCCTGGGGAGAATCCGTTTCCTGGCCTCCTCCAGCTTCTAGAAGACACCCGCATTTCCTGGCTTGTGGCCCCGCATCACTCCAGCCTCTGCCTCCATCGTCACATCTGGACTCTGACCCTCCCACCCCCCTCTTATAAGGACACTTGTGGTTACACGGGACGCCCTGGAGCACCTAGAAGAGTCTCCCCATCTCCAGATCCTTAACCTAGACACTTCTGCGAAGTCACCTGTGGCGGTCATGTGTTTGCAGGTTCTGGAGATTAGGAGGTGGACCTTGGAGGCCCGTTACTCTGTATGCTCCCGGAGAGGGCTCTGGTGCGCATTTAGCAGTGCTTTGCGTCATCTCCACCTCTCCTTGCAGCGTGACTGGGTGTGGATGGAAGGAACGCAGGATGTCACGACCCTGCTCAAACTTTCTGATGAGGCGGTGGTGGCGACCGCAAACTCGCCTACAGCCGCCACGGTGGGATGGGCACGGGGCCCTGTGCCTCCTGCCCTCAGGAGCGCTGTCCTGGCCCCCACTCCCGGTGCTGGAGGAGTCAAGTATCATGAAAAGCAGCATGCAAAGGGGACCTCCACGGATCGGGTGCCGGACCTTTAGGAAAATGTCCAATTTGCGTAGAGGAGCAGTAGCGTGAGGCGCTGCTCTCCCCCAGCTGTGAGAGGGACGCCCAGAGAGCCGGGCAGTGGAGGAGGCAGCAGCCGTCAGTGAGATGCGGCTGCCCAGGCAGCTCGAGTACTGTCAGGCTGTGTTAGCAGAGGTATTAGGTCTTCACCTAAGAAGGACGCACATATTTGTTGAATGAATAAATGAAACACGAGCTGCCCCTTTCCCAACTCTGCCTTTGTTCTTGCTGTTTCCTCCCTTGAAGTGCTCTGCCCCACCCCCGTGTCTTCTCCACTTGTCAAAACCCTCCCCATCCTTTGAGACCCATTCATGCCAGGCCTTCTCTGATCCCCCAGCTTGGAGCCATTATTCTCCATGCTAAATCCCCGTGGCACCTGGCTCGCCTCTATCATATCACATACAGCTTTTGCTTGGGATGATAATGATTTCCGTACCCACCACTGACTGTCTCTCCATGAGACAGCGAGCTCCCTGATGGCAGGCTGTCATCTGTGTATGTTCTCTTCCCCATTCCCTGGTACAGGGCTGTCCATGCAGTAGGTGCTCTATAAGTGCTCCATATAAGAAGGCGAGAATATTGATGGCCATCAGTGGCTTTTTACTGGTCCAGATGCTGCATCCTTGCAACCCAAAGGGAGGTCCCTGAGCCTCCTTTCCCCAGGCTGGGATCTCTCCAGTGCTGAATGGGCCATCTTCAGGCTCTCTCACCTCCCTCCCCACCCAACCCCTGCTAACACTTTGCCTAAATCTTACCTCACCCCAATGCCCTTTCTGATATTTGCATGGCCTAACCACAGCAGGGGAGGTGGGGGGAGGCTGAGTTGCAGGGATTGTCTGGTCCTGCATGGTCCCTTGGCAAGAGCCCAGGAGAGCAGATGTGGCTAGCCTGATATGGAGGGGGCTGGGCTATGGGGGATGGGAGCGGGGATGCCCAAGGGCGCCTAGACTGCGTCCAGGCCCTGAGGACCAGAGAAGCATGGGGCTGCACGGTTTGTGCTGACGAAGACCGTAGTGGGGTTGAGTGTGTGTGGGGAGTGAGTCATGAGGGAGGAGCGAGGACCCAGAGGAGTTCGCAGGCTAGACCTTCCCCACCCCTTCCTGTCAGGGCCACCAGACATTGAGTGTCAGTGGTTTGCTTTTTTCTTTCTTTCTTTCTTTTTTTCCAGCAAGATCTAACCCTGGTGATTCACAGTTTTCATCCCAGAGCCAGACCCCACAGGCACACTTGGCCCAGAAGTTCCTATCACTGGAACGCACCGAATCATCTGGTTCAGTGTGGAGCTGTCTAGGTCTGCCCCCACCCCGATTTGCAGATCTGGTCCTCATACCGTACACCAGGGGGGCTCCTCCCCAGGGTGCCAGCTGCTCACTAAGGGTAGTGGGTAGATACCCCTGGAAATGCCTGAGGAAGGAGGCAGCCTTATAAAGAGATGCTGAGCACAGGTGTCAGGCCGCAGGTGGTGGGGAAGGTGGGGAGTGGAGAGGTGAGGGAGGAAGCACCTGCTAACTGCAGGTGGGCAGAAAAGCTGGCGGACAGAGGAGCTATGCCGCAAAAGGAGCTGCACCCTTGAGGGGGCTGCACCAGGCGGGGCTGCTCACTCAGCCTTGGTCTGCTGGAAAGAGAATTCGCAGGACCAGGGACGTTGGGGGGCTGAAAGGGTCGGTTCTCCTGACATTCAAAAACAGAAAAATCCCCTCAATAGGAAAATATGAAGCTATTCATGCGCAGTAGCCAGCAAGAGGCACTAATCATCACTTTCAAGAGGGACTCAACCAGCGGAGCTTGCTAGAGCCTTCTCAGAGAAGCCGGGCGGAAGCGGCAGGAAACCCAACCAGAGCACTGAGAACAAACACACGAACGAAGCCATCTAGAGGGCGGACTGACGCTGGGGCTCAGAACCAACTCCAGCCAGACCGCCTGCGGTCAAATTTCAGTGCTTACAGGGGTGACCTTGGGCGACTCAACCTCTTTCAGTTTTCTCCTCTAAAAAATAGGGCAACTAATCATGATATTGCGTTAGGTTATCATGAGGATAAAGTAAGTTAATGTACAGGGGTGGAGTAGTTTTGCAGTTGTTTGCAGTTTGCAGTAAAAGTAGGTTTGCAGTTGTCGTATGAAAATAATACAAATAAGTAATACAATAATAAATAGAAATAATACAAAGTAAACCCATAACTGTAAACCTGCTTTTGCCCACACCTGTACGTAAGGAAGTTAGAACGATGCCTGGCACATAGTAAGCACCATATAAACATGGGTTGTTGTTGTTGTCATTGTTGTAGTATTATTATTTAGAATCTGGCACCTAGAACCCAGAACCGGTGGTGGATCATTTTGGATTCTTGCTACTCAAAGTCTGGTCCATGGACCAGAACCCGCACCATCACCTGGGAGCCCGTTAGGAACGGGGTCTTGGAACCAGTCCTGGATGCGCAGAATCAGAGTTCACATTTCACAAAAGCCCAGCTGAATGATGAGCGCATTCAAGTCTCTGAGGCCCTGCTTCAGAGCACAGGGGCGGGCGGCCACACCCCGAAACTAGGCTATTTGGAAGGAAGGAGGCCGACAAGGGTTAGGCTGGCTTGACTTGTGGTGCCCATAGCCTGGAAAGACCCTGACTCTGGTCAGCACTGACCCTTGACGTGGGGACACTGCGGGGTGGGGGACTACACGTCGGTGTGCTGGGACAGCTTGGTACCCTGGGCAACGGTGGGGGCGCGGTGGCTGAGGCCACGCCCCCAGAGCCCGGGGGACGCCTGGAGGTCGAGTGGCGGTTTGCTGGAGTACCAGGTGCTCAGCAGATGGTTCACCTGCTCCTGGCTGGAGACTGTGCGCAGGTGGGCCTTCCCAGTCCCGCCATCCACGCTCTCGGTGGACTCTGGGATCTCAGGGGCTTCAGCGCCCCTGCCAGCCTTGCCCCGCTGCAGCCCCCGCACCTGCATTTCGTTCTGCATGCTGGCGAAGAAGTGCAGCACGCAGCGGTGGGCGAAGTCCCGCGCATGCTCACAGCACGTCTCGTCAAAGAGCTTCTGCTCCAGGTCCACGTAGTTGCTCCAGTATCTGCGCTGCAGGAAGATTGTCTGGTCAAAGCAGGGCCTCAGGCAGCGGGCCAGGAAGGCTACCACGATCAGCAGCAGGGTGATACTCCAGCCCATGGCCTAAGAGGGTGGGGAGAGCAAGGTCAGGTGTGGGCGTGGCAGGCGTGAGTGTTCCAGAGTCTCTCTCTTCCATCCTTCCTCAGATCTGTTCATCTTCCCATTTAGTCACCCATCCTACCCACTACCTCCACCCATCCTCCCTTCCATCCATTCTCTCATCCTCGCACCCATTCCTCTCCCCAGCTATCTCTCTGCCCCAGTCACCCAGTTATCCATCCTCTCGTCTGACTATATATGTGTCACCTTCCTATCCAGCATCCTCCAACCACCTTTCTGTTGTCCAACACTCATCCTCCTATCTAGCCATCTCTCCTCCCACCCAATCATGTTCTGATACTCATTCTTCCTTCAAATCGTGCACCCAACCATTCATGCACCCACCATTTATCCTCCCAACCTTTCTGGGGTGAAACCAGCATATATCACCCCAAAGTATGCCTCTTTGACATAAAATTATTTTGACCCGAAGACAATTAAGAAGCAGCAAACATAGGAAAAACTCTCTCTACGTTCCCCTTTTCTGCCTAAAGGCAAGATATAATTCTCCTTTTACTGGAGACAGACCCCTGTCAGCCCAGAGACAGCACCAGAGGATGTGCAGACAAACCTTACATTATTGAGGAGTAAGAACCCTGTTCTTCCTCTCATGCATTTACCTTCCCACCATGTCTGCCCCTGGAAGCCCCGCGCCGCTTTCCTTTGTCCTGTCGTTTCTCTACAAAGGTATTGCTCTTTGTTGAAGATGAAATATAAGCCAGAATTCTAAGCCAGCACTTTGAGCTAATCTTCGGTTTAGGTTTCTCCCCTGTGATGTGTGCACTGCGTGTGATGAGATGCTGTTTGTTTTCCATTTGTTAATGTTTTTTGTTATCATTTCAGTGGGAAACCTAAGATTGGAAGAGGTAAAGTTTTGCCTTCCCTACACGCCCATCCATCTATCCATCTATCATCCATCGCCCTTACCATCCTCGCATATATTTATCTGTCCTGTCTGTGCGTCCATCTGTCCTATATCTCGGGGGAGGAGACAGGGACCCAGTGTTTTCTCTCACGGGGTTCACTCTTAAGCGGAGGAAATGATGAACAGGCGATGACAGGCCACGACGGGCCACGTGGGGGGACGCGGAGGGAGTCGTGGGGGTTTACCGGACCTGAACGCCAGGGCTCGGGGAACAGTGAGGCTCAGGCCGAGCCCTGAAGGAAGGGTAAGAGTTGTGTAGGATAGGAACAGTGAGCAATGCTCTAGGCCAAGAGTGAGAAACAACCGGAAGGCGTTCTCGAGGGCTGGGGCCCACACCTGGCTGACTCTGCCCCCTCCTCTCTGCGCATCCACAGCTCCGGTTTCTTCAAAGCCTCGCTTCAGACCAGAGGGACCGGAACAGAGACGTCACTCCTCTAACACAAACAAAGACATCTCTCCTTCGACCTCTTCCCCTACCTCCCCCCTGCTTAGCAATTTAAAATACTCATGTTGAGTATTTTATATGCAAGGAGCACTTAATGTGCCTGATAAACTTACGGCTGCGTCAGGACTCCAGTCCTGCTCTCATGGAAAATTCCACACTCTTTCTGATGAGCTAGTGAAGCCTACAGTGTTTCAGCCCACAGGGATCATCAAAGGGAAGGAGACCAAGCCTCCCTTCATTTTGCAGGAGAAACTGAGGCCCAGAGGGAGAGTGACATGGCCAAGGTCACACACAGTCTGAACTAGAATCAAGTGCGTCCTGAGCACTGGTCCTCTCTGCACGGCACCACAGTTCTGCGTTTGCCAGCAGCCTGTCTCAGCTCCGCAAAGGGCTGGGGTGATGTTTCTGTACTCTGCAGCCCCAGTGATACTCGGCAGGTATGGTTCATGTAACTACTTTTTGGAGGACGCAGCCCAGCTGGGGGCTCCGGGGGTGGTGGTGGTGGAGTCTAGAGTCTAGGCTGGGAACGGGGCTGGGCTTTGCCCCCACAATGATGAGCTGATACTCTGAAGAGCCAGGCGTCTGGGGAGAACCTGCATTGTAGGGAAGCAGGCGGTCAAGAGGGTCAGCGGTTACAGTGTGATTAAGATCCCTGCACTGCCTCTTCCAAGCCATGTGACTTTGGCCTAGTGAACTAAACTCTCAGAGCCTGCATTTCCTCATCTGTAAAATGGGATGGTGATGACTGCACACTTTTCATAGGGCTGTTCTGAGAATTAAATGGAATAACACATATGAAATGCTCAGCACTGTTCCTGACATGTGAGTGCTCCATAAAACGTAATCAGTATTGTTTCTGAGGGGTGGGAAAAGGGTGGCCAACCCACAGCCCACACCCAGCTCAGGATGGCTGTGAATGTGGCCCAACACAAAATCGTGTTCACTTAAAGCATCATGAGATTTTTTGTGATTATGTGTCACAGTGTATTTAATGTGTGGCCAAGATAACTCATCTTCTTCTAGTCTCTGTCCCTGGGTGAGTCAGCGTTGGTGACCAAGTGCTTCCTAAGCACTTCCTAAGGCCCCACACTGTTCTGTACATGACTCATGCTCCTGATCTCCCCAGGGACCGCCTGCTCCCTGGTTGTGCCTCCAGGAGTGGGGAGGGGCTGCAGGAAGTCACCTGTACTCCTCAGCTCTTGGAACCCGTGCAAGCTATTTGGGAGGGTTAGGAGAGGACCTCGCAAATTACCTGTGATAGGCACCTCAGGTAGCGAGACACTGCTTTCCGAGCAGGGCTGTCCCTGACCAGTGCATCTTCCTTGCAGGGCACCTTGGCCAGAAAGAGCTGGACCTGGCTGGGGGTCATGTTGGCAAAGTCCAGAAACTTCTCAGGGTCCACGGAGCTGCTGAAGGCACACACGAAGCACTTCCCGTCAAGGAGGGCCAGCAGGATCCAGACGAGGGGGGCGGCCAGGGCTCTCTGAAGCACAGAGGAGCACATATACCTGGGAGCAGAGGAAAGCGGGGTCACAAAGGGTGGCTGGAATTCAGCTGAAGCAGGAAGGCTACAGGAGAGATGCAAAGATGGACCTCCCAGGAGAGCTGGGAAATAGTCATAGCAAAGGATTGGTTGCAGCTTCCACTGCAGGGTTCCCGGCAGCAGAGGGCAAGGAGGGAGGTGGGCTGGGGGCCCTGGGAGTCCCAGGGCCACCATACTGGGCGGCTGGTATTCTTCCTGCTCTAGGCCTTGCAGCAGACTCTGCAGGTGCCCTGTCCAGCCAAGGCAGCCACAGCTTTGGCAGATAGTTCCAGTTCACGTGGAGGCCTGAGGGCCTCTGACCTCAGCCACCTCAATCTGCCTGAGGGCCAGACTGCAGGTGATAGAATGTTGGCACCCCCCTCCCCCCAATTCAACCTTCAACTCAGGAGGGATGGGGCCTGTCGAATAAATGCCCCATCTTTCCAGACCCTCAGTGGGACGTTTCTGAGATGTGTCTTACCCACTCTCTCAGAAGGACCGAGTACCAGTTGCCCACCCATTATTGCCTTCTTCCAAGAGCCTGCTTTCGAGGGGGGCCTTAACTAAGACAGCTCTGCCCAGTATCCCTCCCTGAGATAGCACCTCAAACACCCCCATCCAGGGAGCCACCCTCTGACTGCTCCCAGTTGCCTCTCCTGACCTACACCACCCCTCCCGTGGCCGGCAGTGGGTGTTGGTCACAGGAAAGGAGCCCAGTGGAGCTGCAACCACTGGCTCCCCAAGAAAAACAAGGTCAAGGGCGCACTCAGTGCATGGGGCTCTCCCTGTGTGGCTGGATGACGGGGAGCGCAGCCCCCAAGGAGCACAAAGAGAGGCTGCTCGCGCACAGGGTGCAGACGTTTCCAAGCTGCCCTGTGTGCAGACGTGAAGTGGTGCCTGCCGTGTGTGCGCACGGCCCACCCGGCGGTGAATTATAAATCACCTGTAGGTGGTGGTGGGGTTGGGGTTCCAGCATTTTCTGTGGGGGCGGTGTGGTTAGAAGGGGCAACTGAAGACGTGTCATGAAGTTACCTTACACGCCCTTGAGGACACCTCAGTTGTCCCTGTCAAAGCGTAGCATGGGGGGAGATCATGAATGGGCGAAACCCCACCGAGCCCCCCCCAGCCACTGCCCACAGGCCTAGAGCGCTGAGACGTTTTGCCCAACACGCTAAGGGCAGTGGTGTGAGTTGTGCTTCTTCCTCCTGGGGGGAGTCAGCCAAGTCACTTCACTTCTCTGTGCCTCAGGTCCCCCGTCCTGAACAGTGGGTCCCCACTCAGAGCGACCCAGGCCCGAGGTGAGAATTCAGAGGCGGTGCACACACAGCACTCAGCATGGAGCTCGGCCCTGCGTTGCTGCCCGGCGTCGGCCAGCGAGCGGTTCGGATGGCTCAACCCCATCGACTGATGCTGACAGAGGGCGCCCACCTGCGGGAGGCTCTGAGGACTCGGCAGCACGGGCTGCCCAGAGAGCCCACGGGCAGCCATGCAGCCTGCGGGCCGGTCACGCCTCTCACACCACACGCAAACGCTCTGTGCATGCCACAGGTGGCCCTTCGCGCGTGTGTCCAGGTGCAGTCAATCCACGGCCAGTGTGACAGATGTGACCGGGGTGATTCTGCACCACTCATCTATCTCCAGCGCTGGCCACAGAAAGGTGACAAATGACAGGGACAGGAATATCTGTTTCCAGAGTGGAAACTGCAGATGGGGCTCGTAAGCTGACGATGCTTTCGTTGGGGAAAGGAGGGGACACATGTGAGAGTGACTGTGGGGGCGGGCGAGGAGCCCTGACAACACCCATGGGGTCACTGGGGCTTGGGGGTCAGCTGGCAGTGCTTTTGTGGGTGGGGGTGCCTGACAATGCCCACAGGGGAGAATTGGGGTTGGGGTGCTCCTGGAGGTGCCCGTGCAGGTGTGGGAGGGGCCCTGACAATGCCCACAGGCCTCTGGGTGGTATGGGGCCGTACCTGATGATGCCCAGGTCCTTCTTCCGGCGCCCTGAGGGCCGGCGCCACTCCTCCACCATCACCACAGTCTGCCGGTTGGCAAGGAGGCCGCAGAGGAAAAGGGCGAGCGGGGGTGTGAGCAGCAGGCCCAGGCCGTAGAGGGCATTGTAGTGCTCCAGGCAGGGGCAGTTGAAGTCAAAGGAGGAGTACAGCTTGACAGTGACCGCAGCCAGCAGCAGGCAGATGCCGTTCATCACCGACTCGGAGCTGGACTGGAAGTACTGGAAAAGCATGCGGAACTTATCCATGGCTCCCGCCTGGTGGGTGGGCGGCGTGAGTCGGAGGCCGTGCTGGGGGTGAGTCTGGGCCCCCAGGAGCTTCTTCTCTTCCAAGGGTCCCCAGCGAAGCCTCTGAGGTCCAGCTTTCCATGAAGGCTCTGAAGCCCAGCCTGCTTGTCGCCGGTGCCACTCCCTCCTCTCTGTGACCAGTCAGCCCAAAGCACCTTTAGGCAAATACACCCTGCCCTGTGGCTCCATGCCTCCCCAGCCCATTCCCTCCTCTTCTCAGGGCGTGGATATTGAGGCCTGACAGCTGGCAGGGTGTCCTGTGGGGCACAGGCAAATTCTGGGTGTGGTAAGGGCAAGACACTGATGGAGCCAGCTTATATCTTCTGGTCTTGATCAAAACGTGACTTGATTCAGCTGAGCCCAGGGAGAGTGCATGTTGACTTTCACGCTGGGAGGAGCCAGGAGGGGCACCTTACCTTGCCCGAAGAGTTCTGGGAAGAGAAAACCCTCGAGAAGAGTTTATTCAACCACGTTTCAGCATGGTTTGCCAGTGAAAGGCGTTGGAGAGGGAAGGCCTTCCAGGCAGACAGTTCCGCACCAGCAAAGGCAGGGAGGTGAGAAGCACTCTGGTTTGGGGTTGCTGGAAGGTGGTGTCAGGCAGCGGGTGTCAGGAGAGCGGGCTGGAGGGTCCGTGGGTGCCGGCAGCCCTCCGCTCCATTTTATTCCACTGCTCCCTAGGCCTGGCCACCGGCCGGTTCAGGTTACCCTGAGGGACAGCTTCCACTACGGCATTCCTCAGCTCGGGTGTGACCCGGGCTCCCTCAGCCTCCTAACTGCCCAGCCGTCTTCCCACCTCCACTGAAAACCCCTGCCCTTTTTCCCACACACCCTTCAAGAGGCGGCTCAAGTGCAAGGGGTGGAGAGGGAACAAGGCTGGGAGGGTTTGAGCACCGCCCCCCCTCCCCCCCCCCCGCTCCCATTCTAGTCTCAGGGGGGTCTCCAGGAACGAACAAGCACGGCTTTTGGGAGAACGCTGCAGGAAAGTGGGACAGGTCTCCCCCAGGCCAGTCTGTTCACAGCCCCGACCTCTGACAGTGGAGACAGAGCCCCCAGGCCAGCCTGGGGCCCCGGGCCCTGCAGGGGCGGCATTCCGTGCGACTGCCCTGGCCCTTGCAACTGCGGGGTGTTTACCGAAAACACTCCAGCAGAGAAAAAGGCGAGAAGGAAGCTCACCGCACCTCCAAGAAATGCCCTGGGGCAAGGGGGTGGCTTCACATTGAAAAAATCTGCATTTTCTAAATTGTCTACTTTTATAGTAATGATTTAAAAAAATCCCAATAAAAATCATAAAGTATTTTTACTGGAAAAACTGGAAGGGATTAAGGAGCAAGTAAAAGGGGAGGGCAGTGCGTTCGTTGCCTAGAGCCCTGGACCAGCCGAACCCCAGAGGCAGAAGTAGAGGAAAGAGCAGAGGAGAAAGACTCGCTTTACTCCTGTGTGTGGACGGCCATGACCTTGTGGATCTGCTGCGTGACAGCACCTCAGTCAGAGCGTCTCAGGGTCCTACCCTGCCCAGGAATCTGCAGCTGTGTCGTTGGGGGGTCTTTTAATTCCGGGGAAGTTTTTGAAAGTCACATTTTATTTTAATGATGACCAATCTTTTCAGCATGTGTTAACTCCCAGTGGAAAGATCGTTATAGAACAGGTCTTTGTTCTCTTTTCCTCAAATCAGAGAACTGTGGGTCCAGGCTTGGTGGTCTTCTCAGTTTTCTGCGCTTTAAAAGGAATCTGCACAGTATTTGAGAGACTTTGGCTCTGCCATCCTTGGAGTTCCTGTGACTGAGCGGTTCTTTAGGACTGGGTGCCCCCTACTGGAGACTCTCAGAATTTGGGGTGTGTGTGTGTGGGGGGGGGGGTGTATATGTACCTGTGGGTGTGTGCGAACACGTGTGGCTTGTATGTGTATACGTGTGTGTCTTCAGAAATTCAGCTATGGTTGTGTCTCTTCTTTTTTATACAGTGAGCACACTCTCCCCTGAGGGTTCTCTCTTTTCTTTCCAAAGGAAGACATCGGATGCGTGTCCCACTTCTCTCTCAGCACTGGGAAGCTATTGTTCCCTCCCGTCTAGCAGAGCGATGGCGCCCGCTGTGTCCGAGAGACCTGACCCTGACGACAAAGGCCCCTGCGGGATCCGTGGACAGGGCTCTTTGGTCCGTGGCTGGCAGACCTGGGGAAAGTGGTGTGGCTTTACGTGGACTCCACTCTGGTGACGAGGCGGAGCCCTGTGGCCCCCGAGGGAGGCTGTCTGACAGATGCCGTTGGAACAGCTGGGTAGCCATTTGGGGACGCCTTACACTGAATCTCTACCTCATTCTTTATACCAGAATAAATTCCAGTGGCTCAAAGACTTTACCATAAAGATGAAGATCATACAAACTCTACAGGAAAATATACGGAGGTGTTTGCCCATAGGGCACACAGTGTGGTGGCTCCGAAGCGGAAGGAAGAGAAAGCGGCCTCAGCTTCTGTGGGCAAAGTGCCGACAAACAGAGTAAAAACCATGAACTGGAGAAGGTGTTGCCACACACCTGCCACACGAAGGGGCCCTTTCCCTTAATTTGTAGAGGGAGCATATAAATGATAAAAAAGATGACTAATCTTAGGGGAAAATGGTCAAAGAATGTGAACGAGCTATTCACAGAAAAAGAAAGGCCCCTGATCCTGCAAAGATTCTAATTCTCATTCATAATTAAACACAGTCCAAACAACCAGGTGCCTTTCAAAACTTGCCAAGCTGTTAGAACCGAAAGGTTGGTAATCTCCAGGGGCAGAGACGGCTCCAGGAAACAACCACCTTTATACACCGATGGCAAGAAGTGTACACATTTGTGGGGGGCAGGGTTCTAGGGCAATTTGGCAATATATTCAAAGCAAAACTTAAATGCACGTGTCCTTTCACCTAACAATTACAAAGCTCTGAATTGACCCTATCGGTAGATATGCAGAAGTGGCTGAGATAAATGAACAAGGGTGCTCATTATAGCTTTGTCTAAATGGCAATAAAACTGAATGCAGCCCATGTTTCATCAACACGGGACTGTTTAAGTAAAGTATGGCGGTGCCATAAAATGAGATCTGTATAGTAGATCTCAGACAGTATTCACTGGGTCTATGCAGTAGATCTCAGACAGTATCACTAGAAAATGAGCAAATCTATATGTGTGCATTTGAAAAAGACCTCTAGATTCTGATAAACTAAGAAAGCACAATTAGTGCACATGAATATGTAAAAGTTTTCATATTATGCATATACTTTTTGCAAGAGATATGGACAGTTGCTACCATTGGGTGGTTGGGGAGGAGGCTGTTATTTTCTTCCCATTTTCTATCTTTCTATGCTGTTTGACTTTCAAAACAATGTGTACATATAAATTTTACTTTTCAAAGACCAACAGAGGGTATCTGGGCAGTGGACTTATGAATTTAAAAAATACATTTCTATATATAAATAGATACAGAAGGTTAAAATATTATGACTTACACAAAATAAAATGACCAAGTTCAACCCTGAACATTCTTCCACACTTCAATTTTTGGCCTTCATCCCATAGATTACAGGCTGTGGAACAACTTTCTTGGTTCACAATACCTTCCTAACTCCTTTCTCAGAAGAAGAAACACATAAGCCTGGTTTTATAATATTATCCCCTCCCCCCCATTTTTGTTTACATAACTAACAAGCTATAAACATGGATTTTCTGACTAAACCGAAATGAAGTTGCTTCCAGAGCCTGCTGAGGAGTGAGTGCTAGTTTTCGAAGGCCCCTGCAAGGATGGCTCTGGACACCGGATGTGGGCCCAAATGCGGAGACCTGGGGTCAAAAGCAAGTGAGCTGCTGCTCTGTGGGGAGAAGCCACTTGGCTGGGTTTTCTGACTTCCACTTCTCCGTAAACACCAAAGTCAGAATGGCTCCAGGGTCTCTTTTCCCCAGCTGCCTGTGTGCACCAACTGAGGAGGGTTCTGAGACCAAACGTCACCCACTGTGGTGGCACAGATGTGGAGGTGTTTGTGGGACAGGCCGGACTCGGTGCGGCACATCCCAGCTCTGAGGGCGATGGTGTGCTCAGAGGGCCAAGCTAGGAAGCATCTCTGGTATTGGCCACACGTCCTGGAGGTCGGTCCACAGAGCAACAGATATTCACAGGGCATCTGCCGAAGGCCAGGCGCTGTGCAGTGCTGGGCACACACAGGTGCCCACACCAGGTGCAGAAGCAGACAGCAGAGCATGCGGGTGTGAACTGGAGGGCCCTGGAGAGGACCGAACTTCGCCTAAGTTTGGAGACATCCTCCCTCAGTCCTGGGAGAATCTCTGTCGGTGGTTCGACCTTCTTCGGTCTAGCCACTGTGGTGGGGAGGGCTGCTCCGGAGATGCGGTTTCAGGGTGAAACCTGAGAAGGTGGCCGTAGTGCAGCAAACACGCCCAGAGGGTAACGTCTGGGTGGCTGAAGAGTAGGGCTGACTTCCTCATTGACTCTACAACGCAGTAGCTAATGGAAGCTATAAGGGTATGTAGTTCTCCCAAACACTCTTTCCACTTTGAAAGAGGAAAAGAGCAACCTGTAAACATTTTTAAGGTGTTTTGACTGGCAGGAGGGCTCCCCGCAAAAGTTTGCCAGAGACAAGGGGCATTCTAGTGGAGTTCTAGCGCTGCCTAGTGGTGATGGCTGGAGAGAAATTGAGAGGCCGAGAAGGGATGGGGACGGATCTTGGGACACAGGGTCTGCTGAGGGACAATTTTCCACAAGCCACGTCACTGAGAAGAGAGTCCCCCCCCCACCCGCCACCAGGCGCCTTTAGGTGAAAGTCGGACTTACAGAGTGCCTCTGGGATCCCTTTCGGAAAAGGAGGATAGACGTGAGATAACACGCTGGAGGCAGTGACGGGACGAGACGGCGGAGGCCGGTGGGTCGCCGAGGACATGCCTCCGGACTCGTGTTTGTGTTTCAACCTTTGCCCGGAGGGAGTTTTACATTTTTATGTAGTCATATTTATCACACTTACCTTTAGGTTTCTCTGGTCTTTGTAAAATCCTTAGAAAGGCTTCCCCCCTCTTTTTTCTTTTTGCTAAGTAGAGGTCATTTAAAATCCCTACGAGAGAAAAGGGATGCTGGGGATCAACACCACTTCGAACATTCTTCTTTGGTTCTAGTTTCGTTATGTGAAATCTCTTTCATGTCCCGTAGTGGCCGTGTGTTCCCTGGCTGACTTCCAGAGAGCTGAGCCCAAGTGCCTGGGAGTCTTAAGGGTCTCTCAGGTGAAAGGAGCTCCTTTGGGAACTCAGCAAGGACACCTCGCCTGCCCAGGGGGTCTTCCTCAACCCGGGCACTTGAAGGGCTCTCATTCTGGGGCAGGTACAGTGTCTCAGGGGTTTGGAATCAGACCATCCTTATGTTGTACCTCCGTGCTTCACTTACCAGCTTCTAGGCAAGTGTCTGAGCTTCCCTAGGCCTCAGGGTTTTCATTTGTGAAATGGAGATGGTGAAACTAATAATAAAATAATAGTAACAACAATAATGGTACCTACCTCACAGTGTTCTTATCAGGCTTGAATGAATTAACACAGGTGAAATGCTTAGACCAAGGCCTGGTACATGTAATGAAGTGCTCTACAAACATTGCCTGTCACAGGGGTTGCCAGAAGCTGGGGGAAAGGAAGGATGGGCAGCCAGGCAGAGCACAGAGGACTTTTAGGACCATGAAGCTGCTCTGTGATGACATGATGGTGGATACATGATAGCCCATACGAATTTGACGAAGTCAGCGGAGGTTCATCAGTTGTAACAAATGTGCCGCTCTGGCGGGGGTATTGGTAAAAGGGGGAGACTACACATGTCTGCGGGCAGAGGGTATATGGGAAAAATCTCTGTACCTTCCACTCAATTTTGCTGCGAACCTAACTAAACCTGCTCTAAAAAATAAAGTCTGCTTTTTAAAAAGGATCCTCTTGCCTCTCCTGGTGTGCACACACACTCTGGACTGATGATTCTCAAATGTGGCATGCATCAGAATCGTCCACAGGGAAAGGGGAAGGGGAAGGGGAAGGGGAACTGGGAGAGGGAGAGATGGTCAATAAAATGCAGATTTCCAGGCCACACTCCAAGACATTCAGGTTCACTAGATCTGATGAAGGCCGTTAACTGACCACACTTTGGGAAACTGCTCCACGTGGACACGTGTTCTAGTTGGAGGCTGCTATTTGAAGAATGCCTGCAAGCTTTCCCAGGGAAAGCTGGACACCCCATGGGGCAGGCCAGTGCAGGCTGCCACCCAAGATGGGCTAGTCACACTGGACGGTAGGGCAGGACATGGCTGTGCGGGGAAGGGGAGCTCCGCTCCTTCCTCTGCTCCACGGACAGGCTTACACCTTGGGGGATAGCCCCTGGGTCCAGGGTCAATTGGAAGACCCTCGAACACTTATCTTTGGAGCCCAACTCTGTCAGGTCAAAATACTATGTCCCACATTAAACATGATTTTCCTGCCTTAAACATTCTGAAAGGATTTTTATATATCTGGCTTTTCGAATCGTTGGACTACAAGGAACTCATTGAATTTACAACTGGTTTTATTTCTAAGCAATCATGCGTGTGTTGGGTTTCTTGCCAAGTGAGGAAAACCTACGGTTATCTTTGAATATCACGAAATCTTTATGAGTTCTCATTTAACAGTTAATGATGTTGACACAACATTAAGTTTTGTAGGCAAGTAAGTAACATTTATGAATTTTAATTTTTAAATTTTCCTGTCATAATTTGGAATCAGCAACTTTTTCCCCCTGGTCCTGTGCAGGCCTAAGTCCCGGGCCTCTTGTGCACTTGGATGAAACCCAGGCCTGACACCAAGCACTGCTAAGGACGCCTCTGAAAGGACGGGTGGATGTCTCTGCAAGAAACAGAGAGGAAAATGCCCACCCCCCAGGAAAAGGACCACGACCGCCCCCTGGGAAACCTGTGTGGTGACTTCAAAGGAGTCGAACATCCCGTGACCCACCCCAGGGCCCCCTGCTCAAAGACCTCACTGTCTTCATGGTTCTGCCTTTTCCAGAATGTCATACAGTTGGAATCATACAGTAAATAGCGTTCTTAGATTGGTTTCCTTCACTTAGTAACATGCATTGAAGGTTCTTCCATGTCTTTTCATGGCTTGGTAACTCATTGCTTTTTAGCACCGAATACTGTTGCATTGCCTGGGTGTACCTGTTTATTAATCCACTCACCTACTAAAGAACATTTTGGTTGCTTCCAGGTTTTGGTCATTATGAGCAAAGCTGCCGTAAACATCCATGTACAGGTTTTTGTGGGGACATTAGTTTTCAGCTCCTTTGGGTAAAGACCAAGGAGCTCAATTGCTGGATCAGATGGTAAGAGAATGTTCAGTCTTGTAACAAACCACCAAACTGCTTTCCGAAGTGGCAGTACTACTTTATCGTCCTACCAGGAACGGATGAGAGTTCCTGTTGCTCCATGTCATTGCCAGCATTGGGCGTTGTCAGGTTCTGGATTTTGGCCATTCTAATGAGTATGGTATCTCATTGTTGTTTTGATTTGCGTTCCCTGAATGACATAAGATATGGAGCATGTGTTTATATGTTTATTTGCCATCTGCCTATCTTCTTTGGTGAAGAGTCTATTAAAGTCTTTGGCTCATTTTAAATTATGTTGTTTTCTTATTATTGATTTTTAAGAGCTCTTTGTATATTCAGTCTTGGGATATTTTCTCCTGGTCTGTGGTTCAGTTTTTTATATTTTGTTTTTTCGTTAATGTCTTTCACAGAGCAGGAAAATGTAGTTTCAATGAAGTCCAGCTTATCAATTCTTTCTTTTACAGTTCATCTCTTTGGTGTTACAGCTAAAAAGTCACCATCAAACCCAAGGCCATCTAGATTTTCTCTTTTGTTCTTTTCTAAGAGTTTTATAGTTTTGCATTTTACATTTAGGCCTGTGATCGGTTTTGGGTTAATTTTTGGAAAGAGGTAAGGTTCATGTTCACATGAAATTTTTTGCATGTGAATGTTCAGTTGGTAATGCACCATTTGTTGAAGGAACTATGTTTGTTCCATTGCATTGTCTCTGCTCCTTTGTCAAATATCAGCTGACACCTTTTATGTGGGTTTATTTCTGGGCTCTCTATTCTGTTCCACTGATAGATACTCATCTGTTCTTTCACCAACCCACAGAGCCTTGATTACTGTAGCTTTATGGTACATTTTGAAGCCGTGTAGTATCAGCTCTCCAGTTTTGCTGTTCACAATATTGTGTTGGTTATTCTGGGTCTCTTGCCTCTCCAGACACACTTTCTTTATTTATCAGATTTTATTTATTTATTTCTAGAGAAATGGGAGGGAGAAAGAAACAGAAGGAGACAAACATCAATTGGTTGCCTCTTGCATGCCCCCAGCTGAGGGTGGGGAGTCTCAACCCAGGCATGTGCCCCAACCGGAATCGAACTGGTGACCCCCTGCTTTGCAGCATGATGCCCAACTCACTGAGCCACACCAGCTAGGGCTCCAGATACACTTTAGAATCAGTTTGTGGATATCCACAAAATAACTTGCTGGGCGTTCAATGGGGGTGCATTGAATCTCTAGATCAAGGTAGGAAGAACTGACATCTTGATGATATTGAGACCAACTGACCTAAACTCAGCCACGGGAGGCAGGAAAATGGACTGGAGTATGGGAAAGTATAGGGTGGCCCCCCCATGGTGCTGGCCAGGAGACTGCACCTCACAAAGTGCCAGGCATACAGGTGGTACTCAATGAATGGTCCCTGGGGCAATGAGCAATGCCACATTCCAAAGCACCTGGGGTCAGGGCAGGATGGTGACTGTTCCGTGCTAAGGTGGATAGAGCAGACTCCCATCCCTCAGAGGGAGGGGACTGGCTTCACGGACAATTTTGTGGGAAAGGGACTGTTGAAAAGGGAACTGGCTGGGTGGGCTGGTTTAAGCAAGGCTCTCTGGCTGACTTGGGTGGCTGTATTGATAGGTTAAATCATTGAATTATTCATTGATTCATTGAATAAATATTTATTTATTCCCCCTAAAATGTCTAGAGACCCCCTGCAGTTTAGGCAGGAAAACCCTGCATAGGTTTTCTGATGCCTTGATAACTATGGGCTGGGCCTTGGGATGGTGGGGGGTGCGGGGCTGCTGTATTCTGGCTAGGAATGGTTGAAGCTGTTCCCTCTTTTAAGGTGAGTTTCTCGACATGGAGCAAGGTGTCATGCTATTGACTAGGGTGATCTCAAATTTAGGGGAGGTCCAGCTTGGCCTAGATGAACCTCACTCTTGCCTGCGTAGTGGGGATCATCTCTGGTCAGTTCTGGGCTCAGCATCCTGGAGGTCAGGGAAGGAAGGAAGCAGACTGTCAGCCAAATTATTATTTTATCAACATGGAGACTCTTCAAGAGTTAAGTTGACCTGGGAGCTCTGGGGAGTGAGAAAGAAGGGAAAGAGAGAGGTGAACCCACAGGAGGAGACAGGGCAAGGAACAAAAGGAGAAGGGAGACAGCCAGGAAACCAAGAGATAAACAGGGTGGAGAAAAGCAGAGAACGCAGGGAGAAGGGTAGAAAGACAGAAGGAGGGAGGGAGAGAGAAGGAAGAGTGGAGGTCAGAGCTGCTCTGAAGGGACCCCTGCTGGTGCTTGCTGGGTCCTCGAGGGTGTGAGCACTCACACACACACACACACACACACACACACCAGGATGCACATGCACACACACAAGCATGCATGCTGCACTCACACTCCTCCCCTTCCTTGGGCACCGTTTTCAGAATCCACACTACTGGGGAGGCGGGGTTGCCACGGTGACAGGTGCTGGAGCACCTCCTTATGGGTATTAATAGCTTCCATTGAAGCCAGCAAAACAGTGACTTCATCCAGCCCCAGTCTCCCTGGCAGGTACCTTTTGCCTCCTCCTTTCCAGGATGGGGCTGGGAAGGGCCCTTAGGGCCACGCAGGCCACTTCCCTGACTGCTGGCCACCACTTTGGTGAAGGATGGTTTGAAGGTCTGTGGGATTCTTTCCAGTGTGTGCGTGTTGGGGAGGGTAGGGGGATGAGGGGGAGAAGCGTGCTGGAGTGGTTTGCTCCCCTGAGCTGGGTCTAACCATCGCCCTTGCCAGGGAGAGTTTCTGAGGCACAGGACCCCTCAGAGAGGCCCCTCTCAGCCTCCACAGGGCCCATGCCATCGTACTGCCTTTGCTAGGTCCTGGCCTGGCCGGGGACTTGCACTCCATTGACACTTGACAGTGGTGTCCCTTCCCATCGTACACAGTTCCCCGGAAGGGCTGGGGCCAAGCTAGGGAGGTGGCCCACACTGCACAACCTCAGAGGCACTCAGCCTTGGGCTGCAGCAAGTGCAGGGCTGGCCTTGCCCGACCCTAGGGCCCATGCTGCCTCGCATTTTCCACCAGGGATGCCTCACTCGATTCATCCTAATCCTGGTCCTGTTGATACGTCCAGCATCTCCTTGACATTCTTGGGTCAGAGAAAGGTTCTGTCCTGTCCTAAGTTCCCTGCTTTGATCCGTAACGCCTCTCACCTTCCTGTGGGCCCCCCAGGGTCAGGCTGGCCTGAGCTACAGAGCCCTTTCCGGCCTCCGGACCTCAGGCAGCACCTGTCTCTGGCCTTCACTCCTCTTTGACCTTCTCCATCTCTCCCTGGCTCTGCGCACAGCTCCAGGTTTAGACCATGTGGGGCCTGTGACATCTCTGCTGTCCTCTGCCCCTCCGTCATCCCCTGGCCCATGTTCCAGCACCTCCTCCCTGAAGGGAGGGTGGGACTCCAGCAAGGGTCTGAGCCTCCCCTCAGCCGCTGTCTGCGAATGCTACCAAGGGCCGCACACGTCACATACACACTAATTCCGAGGGAATTAGTCTCATCTATACAGAGCCTTTGGATTTATTGTGATGCCCAGCAGCAGCTCCCAGTGACCTCATTCCAGCAGACTTCAGGGGGCATATGAGTGTGTGTGAGAGTGCGTTCATGCTTGTGTAGAAGTGAGTGTGCAGGAGAGTGTAGAGGTGTGTGTGCAAATGCGTGAGGGTGCTGCCATTCAGAGCCCAGGGATTTCTGGTGCATGAGTCATCGGTTGGGAGTGGGCCCTGGGAAGACAGCACCCCGGCCTTCCGTGTGCATCCTACAGCTGGCGGGCTCGTGATCCTGGGCATCTGAGAGGCTGGAGGCGGGAAGGGGGCTGTCTTTCCCTCCAGACCCCAGAGAACAGCTGTCATGGGTATGTCTAGCTCGCCTGGAGTCCCAGACATTTAAGGATGTGCTGTTTGCAGCGGGGTGGGAATAGAGGGCAGGGAAGGGAAATAAGGAGCGGCTCAGGGGTTTTGCTCCCAGGGATCTTAGTGGAGTTCCTCTGCTGGCATGCAGGGGACTTCATCCATCCCATCAGTGTTTTTTGACAGTCTGTCTGACACTCTCCTAGGGGCCGGGCTGTCACAAGGAATGGCGTTGACCTGCTTTCTCCCCTCACAGGGCTCACGTTCCAGTGGGGGAGGCAGAACACAAACGAGGGGGGAAGGCTACTTTCAAATTACTTCTAGAAAATAAAACAGAATAACGGGATGGAAAGTGACGGACAGTGGTGGCATTCTTTAGCTGGGGAAGGTCATGAGGTGGTGCGTGGACCGTGCCTGAAAACTGAACTGCCACTCGGGAGAGTTGAGGGAAGAACCTTTCCTCACAGGATGGAAGAGACACCTGTTGCCAGCCCACGTCCTTGCTGATTCTAGATCAGAGTTGTTGAAGCCAGTCAGCGGGCTAGAGGTGACCTAGAGGAACGCGAAGGCAGATTCCCTTTCTGGGGCGGGGAGGGGAAGCTTGGCCCATCTCCCTCTGACAGACTGGGAGATCCGGATGTCCCACGTGTAGGTAGGAGGAGAACGACTCCCCTTTCCCTTCCTGGAGGCTCTCTGATAGCAGAGTTGAGCTACAGAATGGAAGAGTTGCGTCCTTTGCTCCAGGCCACAGAGGTCCCCCTGTCCCCAGTTCTTATGGCTGGCAGAACCACTCAGTTCAGGGTTGGTGGTCCTCCGAAGATTTGTCCCTGAGATCTGCTTCCCCAGTTTGGCCAGTGACCCAGTCTCCGAGGTTCAGCACCCAAAAGTCCCTAACACTGTGTGTGTCCAGCAACTGAACAGTCTGGGGTTCTTGTTCTGAGTCCTTGCCCCTTCAGATGTGAGAGTGGAGGATCAAGTGCCCAGGTTACTAATCTTACTACATTTATTCAGTCATCCACTCCTTAAAATTGTTTTCTTGGGCTTTTGCTATGTGCCAGGCCCTGTATCTGGTGCTAGAGAAACTGTAAATTAGAGCCACCTCGCCCTGCGCCTGGCACCCAGCGAGCTCAATGTTCTTGCTGTACCGGTTTTCCCTTTCAAGACCGCGTTCCACTGTCCGTGAGAGGAATAAGCCCAACAACTCAACCACTGCCCGATATCTACCCTGACCTGGGCCCGGCACCCACCCCTCCCACCTCCAGGCGCAGCGCAGACCTTCTGGCAGCAGGGACGCAGAGCGCCAGGGAGCTACATCTGGCTGGGCGGGCGGGCGCGCGCGTGTCACTAAGACGCTCATTCACCAGCGCAGCTGTCACCATAACAACCGGAGAGAGGGAATCCTGGCGACGGTTGGGGGACAGGGGCGGGGGCGACGGGGCCGGAGCGCAGTGGCCGGAGACCAACCACCACGGGAGCACCCGGCACGCTCTGCGCTCCGCGGAGCCCCGCTCCATGCAGACCCGCTGGCGGGAGGGCGCCACGCGCGTTGCCGCAGCAGCCGTCCCCGCGGGCGGGGACCAAGCCTGCCGCTGAGCCACCAGGCCGCCGGACAGGCCGAGCTTCTGAGCACCCGCGCGGGAAGCCCTGACTCTATGGCCCCGGGGGAGCGCGCGGGAGCCACTGCGCCGCCCACCACCAGCCGGAACCTAAACGCCAGCCGGAGAAAGGGGGGAGCTCCGGGAGCCGCTGGCCCCGACCCAGGGGCCCCCACGTGGCCCCCACCCCCACCGCAGGCAATGGCAGGCAGGTAGCCGGCTCGCGCGAGGACCCCCTAGGCGGGCAGGACCCGCGGAGGACCGCCGAACCCAGAGAGAGGGAGGAGAGGAGCAGCCCGCCCGCCCCCGGCCGCAGCCTCACCAGGGCCCTCCCCCGGCGGCGCGCGCCCGCGCGCGCGCCCACACTTGCACTGTACCTCCGCTCCTGCCCAGCCTCGCCTGGCCCCCGAGAGCGCCGAACCCCCTGGGGCCGGATGCCATGGGTAACAACTTCTCCAGTATCCCCTCTCTGCCCCGAGGAAACCCGAGCAGGCCGCCGCGGGGCCACCCCCAGAACCTCAAAGGTAAGGCTTCGCCGGGCCGGGCACAGCTGGAGGACTGGGGCGCAGGTGGAGGGGTAGGGAGAGATGAAGAGGTGTGGTTGGGGATGATGGGCAGGTGCCACCTGTTGTGCGTATTTGAAGACTGGAGATGTACATTTCTCTGGCCATGGAGGTGGGCTGGGGTTGGGGACGGCCTGTGGTGATGGTGGAAAATCGGGAGGATGGCCTTCCACGGGGTCTGCGCAGTTCTCCCTGCCTGTATTGGGAACGTCACCGGAGTCCCCTCAGGCCGTGATGCTTGGCGAGCATGCAGGCGCGAGGAAGGGCATTTGCCGGTGGATAGGGCAGTGTGGCAGGATGCTCAGGGGGCCAGCTGTGCTTCTCAAGGGAGGCATCATAGTCTCCGTTTTCATCTGACCAGGGCTGGAGAGGTCATGCCAGAAGCACTAGTTGCATATCCAATTGGAGGGTCTTAAAGATCCAGGACTGATTTATAGCAGCCTGAAAGAAGGGGCCAGAGCTGATGGCTTCTGGGGTCCTCTGCAGCTGTTCACCTTTTGCATTGGCTGAATCGGCTTGGTTTGTGGTTCCCCCAAAGGCCAGATGTTCCATTGGAACCCTGTGAAGGAGGGTCTGGGAACGCCGAAAACAGGAATGCTCCCGAGGAAGGTCTTTGCCCTCGGAGTCCCTGATCCACCCAGCACCCTCAGGGAGGCCCTAGGCCCAATTCTCTGCCCTGCAGCCTCCAGTGCTGTCTGTGACCTTTGGGTCCTCAGAGACCCGCAGACCTCACAGATCTCTGGAAGCTGCTTTCCATTCACCCTCAGAACTAGCCAGCACTTGTTCTGGACGTTCTGATGACTAAGAGTCAGGAAGCAAAGCCCTCGGGGTTTCACAGAGAACAATCCACTTCTTCAGTCCCCCAGGATATGGGAAGGATAATAGTGATGCCCTTTGACATAAAGCACTGACGTTTGCAAACAACTTTTGTGTAAGCAAGGAAACCGCCTTGGGCAGTCAGCAGCAGGTCAGACCCATTTTACAGTTCAGGAGAACCAATTCTTCTTTCTGGTTCTCAAAGCCAGGGAGTGGCAGAGCTAGGCTGCGGATCTCTATCTTCTGACTTGGAATTCTGTCCTCTCAGTTGCTGGACAGTTAAGTTAACCTTCCAGACTGCGGGGAGAGGAGGAGAGGCGGGACCACCGTCCTGCATTCTAACTCCATCCCTTTCAGAACTTCAGCTCTCACTCAGCTCAAGATCAATGCGTTTGTTGTGTCTTTCTGGGGTTTCGTAGGGTGGTACATGTGGTGGCCTTTTAAAATATCGTATTCATTGGCCTGGTGATTCCACCTAGAGGAACCGCTCCCAAGGAAATGGTGCTCAGGCACTGGGCTGGGATGTTCACGGCAGTGTTATTTATAGTAGGAAAACAACCTAACAGCCCTATGATCCTGTGTATCTTCTTGGTGGAGTATTGCGCAATCTTTAAAATGGGATTTTTGAAGAATATCTGGTAACGTGGGAAAATGCCCACAGCGGCATGACAGTTGAAAAAGTAGGATACAAAGTTGTATAGACTGTAAGGTCCCGATTCTGTTTTTTTTTGTTTTGTTTTTTTTAAGATATGAATGCCAAAAAAAAAAAAAAAAAATCAACCATGGAAAGAAAGTTTCCAAAAGGTTAGCTGTGGTTTCCCCTAGGTAATGGGACCATATAAGATTTTTTCTTTTCTTTTTAATATTTTGCTCATTTCTGAAATAAGCAAGTATTGCTTTTTATAGTCAGAAATAAGCTGTCAGTGTTAGCATGAGCATTGGGAAGAGGTTCCTAATGATGGCGGAAGCTGTGGACATCATCCAGTTCAGTGACACGTGGGAAGTGGGAGGGAAGAGGATAGTCATTGGGCCGGTTACTCGGTGGGTCAGTCAAGAGAAGGTGGCAAAGCCAGGCTGAGTCCTTCAAGGGCAGGAGTTAGCTGGGGGCCAGCAAATTGACTTGGTGCTTTAATGCTCACAAAATGCCCCCAAAGATCCTGCTCCGTCCTTGACCCCAGGGAAGCCCAGTGAAAGCCTGGATAATTGCACCTCTTTGTACCTGAAGTTTGGGATTGAGGGGATGTGAGGTCTTTGTGGCTGGGGTTTTTGGCAAGGGAGGGAGTGGGCAGGTGGGGGTCTGAGGCTCTCTCACCTCTCGGGCCCCTCCCTAGCTTGCTCCTCTGCCTACTGCCCACTTACCTGGCTTGGGAAACCTCTCTCCTGCTGCCTCCCTGGCTTACAGGGATCAGTTCTTCTTCCATGAGAGTAAGCGGTGGAGAAATTCCCTCCCAGCAGTCTCCCTCTCCCTGCGCATCTCCGTTCAGGCTTGATTTACCAGAATCCACTCCCTCCTTCCCCCACCCACACACCTGCTGGAGGTGGTCACGAGAATTTCGACTCTGCTTCTTCTGAGCCTGAGATGAAGAATTAGGGTGTGCCCCTCCATCTTCGTCTGGTGTCTCCTGATCCTCCATCTCAGCCTGACTTCTTCCCACCCTACTGGAGCCATCAGCCAACAATCCATTCTGTGATTGTCTTAGTGTTCAAATTCCCTTCTAACTGGATCGGCATTGATGTAGGCGTCTTCTCGCCACTGCCGTGGCCACCCACAATTCCATTCCCCTCTCACTGGTTGTGATTCTAAGACTATCCACCACGTAGAGTTCTGCCGGGATTCTTTACATACACACCCAGAGTTCAGCTCTAATTCTTATCAGTGTCCATCCAGAAATTTGCTGGGGGCAGGGAACTCTTGATTTTTCCTCTCCTATAATTGCAGTCTCTTTCATTTCTCACCATGTTCATGAAAACAGTGGGAAGGGGCTTGTTATACTAGGGATCCTGGGTCTCACTGGAGATCTAAGATTAGTCTGGCTGTAGGGCTGATGGGAAACAAGGCCTGTCCATTTCCTTTTGGTTGGTAGGCTACGGTCTTCTTCCTGGAGACGCACTGACCTCCCCCCCTCCCCCCCACCCCCGCTGGTGGTTCCCACTGGGCACCGAACAGCGTGGGTCTAGGTGTGTCCTGGGGAGAGGTCCAAGGTATAGCTCTGGGCTTGGGACCAACGGACAGTCACAAGTTGCTGCTCTCTGCCTGGCTCAGAGGTGAGCGCTCCTGACATCCCTATGCATTCACAGGCTGGAGATGTACTTGAAGAGGTAAACCAGACCAAATGCTGGGTTGGACGGTTGGAAGCCCAGATGTGTGTGGGCAGACGTCAGAAATGGGGGATTAGGGAAGGATCTGAGCTGGACGTGGAGGGACCTGCAGAAATTGGGTAGATGGCAAAGCGGTGTAGCAGGCGTCCTAGGGTGCGGGGAGGAGTGCAAGGAGAGGGACCTCCAGCAAAGGCTTGGAGGTGGTGATGAGTAGGTGCTGCGTGTATTCTCGGTGGCGGGCATAGGGTGACTGAGCAGGGGGCTCAGGCTTCACAGAGACAAATACAGAGAATAAAGGCCTTTCTCTTTCCCCGGCTCTTCCCGAGTGCCTGCCTGCTTGGTGCTAAGTGCTGGGGGCATGGTAACTAGAAAACCTCTGGGGAGGGCTCCTCAGCCCCAGGGGTTGCTCACAGAGGGGGACTGGATGGGCCACTTCCTTTTTCTTGTATTGTAGTAAAATTCTTATCACATAATATTCACCATTTTAACTTTTTAAAGTGTACAATTCAATGGCATTTAGTACATTCATGATGTTGAGCAACCACCACCTCTGTCCAGCTCCAGAACATTTTTATCACCCCAAAAGGAAAGCCTGCACTCACTGAGCAGTCACTCCCCCTTATCCCCTCCCCTGTATCCCTGGCAACCACTTTCTGTCTCTATGGATTTGCCAATTCTGGACATTTCATGTAAATGGAATCATACTATATTTGTCCTTTTGTGTCTGGCTTCTTTCACTTAAGCGTAATGCTTTCAAGGTTCATCTGTGTTTTAACATGTATCTTTTCTTTTTGTGGCTGAATAATGGTCCGTTGTATTGTTATGCCACACTTTGTTTATCCACTTGCCCGTTGATAGGTATTGGGGTTGAATTTTGCTGCTGTGGAGACGTGTGTATACGTTTTTGTTTGAACACCTGTTCTTGGTTCTTTAGGGTATATACCTGGGAGTGCACCTTTCGTCTCTTCAGAGATGAAACAGCCACAGGGACATTGTCCTTTTCCAGCTTTGGCTGGGTGTGACGCTGGCAAGACACCTGTTGTTTCTTTCTTTTTTTTTTTTTAATTTTTAAAAATCCTCATCTGAGGATATGTTTTATTGCTTTTAGAGAGAGAGGAAGGGAGACAGAACGAGAAAAAGAGAAACATCTATGTGAGAGAGAAACATTAACTGGTTGCCTCCCATATGTGCCTTGACCCTAGACTGCAGTTGAACCTGCAACCGAGGCATGTGCCCTGTCTGGGGACTGACCCACAGTCTTTTGGTGTGCGGAACGATGCTCCAACCAATGGAGTTGCCCGGCCAGGGCAGACACCTGTTGTTTCCAGAGTCTCTCTTCCATGCTGACTGAAGCTCCTCGCTGGCAGAGGGCGGGGCCTCTAAAGCTGGCTGGCCGAGGATCCACAGTTCTTCAAGGTGGGCCAGAGTGAGCCATGTGACTGCGTCTGCAGTCCCTGGGCTTCCTCACTGCTCTCTGAGGATGGGGGCCGGGGCGTCTGCTCTCAGGACAAGGTCCTAGCCAATTTCCAGCCTTCACCTTCTCATTGCTCCTTCCCTGATCTGTGTCCTCCCCGCAGATAGTGCAAGAGCTGGCCTTCCTGCCTTCAGTTCCTCCTTTGATGCAGCCACAGTGATCTGCCTAGAGTATCCCTTTCATCATGCCCCTCCCCTATACACAGCCTTCAAGGTTATGACTGAGATTGCTATAATCAGATATTCAAGGCCTCCGTGCTTTGCCCAACCACAGATATTTCCATAGCCCTTGTCTGGGCTCCCTCCTTGGTTGTCATGACGCTGACAGGTTAGGTGAGCTCATCCAGCATTCCACCCCCAGCAATGCAGCAGACAGACCTGTGAGAGGAAACTGTAGGCCTCCTCTGCCAGTCTCGACTTCAGAGGGGCTGGGCCAAGACAGCCCCCAGGTGGAAGCCTGAGCATCTATTCTGCACGCCTTGGTTTTTCGTTCTTTCTGACCTTTGAATCCTGTGTTGTTAATCATAGTTAATCATAACAGTAATATTTATAGCTGCTGTGTATTGGGTAGTTACTGTGTGCCATGTACTTACATGTGGAGTATTTGCATTACTGTCCTTCTGGCAGCCAGCTGGGGGAGGTATCCTTGTCAGCATTTTATAGATGGGAAAGAGAGGCTCAGAGAGGTTAGGTAACTTGTCCTAGACTGCACAGTTAGCAACCAATGGAGCTGGGATTTAGACCCAGGTCTCTCTGACTCCAGAGTTCACCATTGTGACCAATATAGGGCAGGGGAGAAGCTTATGCTGTTTGTTTGGAAAATAATACACTAATTAACAAATACTAATACAAGAACAAACTCTGTGTTTCACACACGCACAGCTGTAAACCTACTTTTCCCCACCCTGTATACTGTCCCGCTCCCATTGAATTCAGTCTTTGTGAGTTCTGTCTTCCATTGTGGGACAGAAACTAGGGAGCAATCTCCTGTTCTCTGGACTGGGCCCCAGAGGAAGGAGAGGGCTACCACGGAGTTTTCGATGCTCTGTCCCAGCCTGTGCCCTTTACACCTCCCTGCAGGGTTTTTAGCCTTGTGTACCTGTCAGCCAGTTATCAGACACTTTCGAGGGAACCTTCTGTTTTTGGGGGGGCCAGTGTTCCTCAAAGTGAGGCTGTCTACTGCCTGTATGGACGGCAGCATCAGCTGGAAGCATGTCTGCAATGCAGGTCCCGAGCCCCAGGCCAGACCCACTGCCTCAGAATGTTTTGGGCATGGGGCCCCCAAACCTGCATGTTTAACAAGATCCCCAGGTCATTCTGATATACCCCAAGGTCTGAGCACTGTCAAGGCCATGAGGCCTCAGAACAACCCACGCTGTCGCTCTGGAGTGGGTGAGCTCAGGCATCTCAGAGGAGGGGAGACTGGAGTGGGATGGGGAAGCTTTGGAAGGGAGCTAGCTGCAGGGGCATCTCGCCCAGGGTATGACAGCAGTGGCACAGGGACAGGACAAAGCCAGGTGCGTGCAGGGTCCATGAGCAGTTCCCCCTGCTTGGGGTGTGGGTCTCCACTGGGGAGATGAGCGAGGCGGTTTCTGAAGGTAGGCTGGGGCCAGGTCTCGGAGGGCCTCAGAGGTCAAGATGAATAGTTTAGATTTTATCTTGTAGGCAGTGGGAGCCATGGATGGCTTTTGAGCAGAGGGGTACAGTGATTTCATTTAAATAGCGGCAGTGGCAGTGGCAGAGTACAGGCTGAGGGAAGGAGGGAATGAAGCATCTTGAGCTACTGGGAGGTTAATGGAAGCTGCAAGGCTCCTGACCTAGGCCAAGCTAAAAGGGTTGGGTAGGGCAGCCAAGTGGACACCCTCATCTGGGGTTCCCACGGGTGAATCTGGAAGCGTTCTAACCTATGGAGCCCAGTTCCTGATCCTAGGCACTATGCTAAGTACATTCATGTAGGTTAATGCATTTAGTCTCCCAATAAGTCCGAGGTAGATATTATTATTCCCATTTTATAGGTGAGAACATTGAGACTGATGGGTATTAAGAATTTTATCTCAAAACCCTGAACTAGGAAATGGCAGAGCTGAGATTTCTACCCAGGTCACCAAAGCCCATGAAGGAAAAAATTGTTCTTGGGGGGAATTTCTGCGTATGGGGGCTCTTTTCCCTGGCCCTCTGGGATGGTATGCGCCCACTTCCAAGATGTGCCCGTTGAGGCCCAGGCTTTGGCTCTAAATCACAGAGCTCCAGATGGATGCAGGATGAGCAAGAGTGGCAGCAAAGCGGGAAGAGAGGGGAGGAAGGAAGGCAGGAGCTGGTCACTGCCCAGGACATGCCTCCACCCTGGTGTGCCAGTTGCCTGGGCCTGTTTCCTGTTGGTCTGTGACTCTCTCATTCCTGGTTCTGCACACCCAGGAGCTAGAGGGTGGGGGGGGCTGCTTCCCACTGAAACCGGTTGCTTTGGCAACCCGGGGCAGGATGCAAGTGGTCTCCTTGGTAACACCTGGGAAACCTGCCTATAGGGATGGAGAGGACTTGTCTGGCCAGTGGTCAGGCTGGGTGGCAAGGGCAGAGCCAGGCCAGGCCACTGAGAGCTCAGGCTTGTGAGGAGGGTCAGGCTTGTGGAATGGCCTGGGCTGCCTGTTGGCCATTTTCCAGCAAGTCAGAGTCCAGAGGCCCTTGGGGACTGCCTGGTGGACCAGAAGCGCTAATGGACCAGCGCAAGAAGTGGGGGGAGGCCAGGGAAGGTGGGAACAGGATGTGAGGGGGAGACTAGAGCCCCTGGATGAAAGATCCAGCTACAGGGTGTATTAAAAGATGCTTATCAGAGGTCATTACCCGGATCCTGCTGCTTTGGGAAATGAGCAGGTGCTGATGCCTGTGGGGGGTGGGGCTAAGAGAAAGGAAGGGCTGGGAGAGGAGGAGCAGGGAATAGAGGGAGCCGCTGGGAGACAGGTGGGAGGCCTTGGCTTTCCGCTCTAGCTGCAGTTCCAGGGGGTAGGCAGGGCTCTGCGCTGGGCTCCTGATTAAAGTTCTCCCTGAGTGACGTTGGGGTTGCAGGGATGCTGTGATGGACAGGGCTCGTTCCGTTGTCTAACAAATACATACTGGGTTGGCCGAAAAGTTTGTTTGGTTTCTTCTGTGTGGTGGTTCTGTTAGTGCCTAGTTGTCTTTAACTTCATTCGAAACAATTTTGTTAGATTGCATTGTGACAGCTGTCATATCAGTGTGCATTCTTTAAAAATTATCAAAATTGGTGAATTTTTGTGTAGCCATTTTAATATTGAAGATGGAAGAAAATAGGCAACATTTTCAGCATCTTATGCTTTGTTATTTCAAGAAAGGTAAAAATGCAACTGAAATGCATAAAAAGATTTGTGCAGTGTATGGAGAAGGTGCTGTGACTGATCGAACATGTCAAAGTGTTTTGCAAAGTTTCGTGCTGGAGATTTCTTGCTGGACGATGATGCACCACGGTCCGGTAGACCAGTTGAAGTTGATAGCGATCAAATCGAGACATAAAAATGCAGACAATCAGTGTTACACCACATGGGAGATAGCTGATAACATACTCAAAATATCCCAATCGATCAAGTTATTGGTGAAAATGAGAAATGTGTCTTTTATTTTACAGAAGAAACTAAACGGACTTTTTGGCCAACCCAGTACTAAGCATTGGCGATGGGCCAGGTGCTCTCTGAGGAGTGACGATTCAGTGGGCACAGGGCAGATGCTGGTTCACTGCCACGGAGCTCCCCCTCCGGTGGGGGAGGCAGATGGGAACAACAGTGACGTGAGCAAAAATGAATCAGAATATGATGACAGTTGCTCACATGCTGTGTTCCAGAGCCTGTGCTATTATCTCATTTAATCTTTAAAACAACCATGTAAAGTCAGTATGAGTATTAACCCCATTTATGCATGGGTAAACCGAGGATCCCACGGCTGGTGTGAGGTAGAGCTAGGGTTCTAGTCAAGACCTCTGATTTCGGAGCACTCGCGCGAGCGTGCTCTCTCTCTCAAAACAATGTTTTTGTTTTAGAACAGTTTTGCATTTACAGAGTTATTGCAAAGTAGCATAGTTCCCATATACCCCATGCCCAGATTCTCCCATTATTGACATCTTACCTTAGAATGGGATATTTGTGACCAGGAATTAATACTGGTACATTGTTAATAACTGATGTCCGCACTTTATTCAGATTTCCTCAGTTTTCCCTGATGTCCTCTCTGTGTGCCGGAATCCCATCCGGGATACTGTGTTACAGTTTTAGTCACCACATTGTCTATTAGGTTTTCTTAGACTCCTCCTTGGTAGCGGCGGTTTCTCACCCTTGTTTCTGATGACCTTGGCAGTTTCGAGGATGTCTGCTCAGGTACTTTGTAGAGCGTCTCTCTGCTGGGATTTGTCTGATGTTCTTCTCATGATTCGCTGCGGTTGCAGGTTTTGAAGAGAAAAACCTCAGAGGTGAAGCGCCACTTTCCTCACATCATCTTGATGGTGCATGCTGTCCACGTGATGTTGACCTTGGCCGTGCGGCTGAGGGAGCCCTTGTTAGGTTTCTCCACTGCAAAGGTGCAGTTGCACTCTTCTCCCTTTCCATACTGCACACTTTGGAAGAAAGTCCCTATGCGCAGCCCACACTTACGGGGTGGAGAGTTAGGCTCCACCTTCTTGAGGGTGGAGGACCTACTACTTTAACTGCCCCACTCAGCAATTTCTTCAGCGGCTCATCCAAAGGGTTACATTTGGAGAAGGGGTGTGAAAGAGGAGACTAGGGAGCTATGACCGGGGAACTTGACCTGGTCTTGAGGGTCTGGGAAGGCTTCTTTGAGAAGTGATGTGAACATGAGTAGGGGCGGCTTCATGGTCCTAGAGGGGGTGCTCCTGGCGTGTTGGGCATGAAACTATTCATTTGGTATCACTAGCCCTGCCTTGTCAATGCCAATGGCCCTCTTAAATGGCGTGGTGACATTAAAAAAAGATAGTTCTACCATATTTCTAGAAGCACCCTGAGCGGGCTGTACCGCCCCTATTGAGAACATTGAGATGGGTGGGGAGGGCACTGGCGAAGGGCGTTCCTGGTAGGGACTAGCACAAGCCCCTGTGCCTGGGGACAGAGCTCAGGGCTGGCCCGCCTTGCTGCTCGGTATGAGGGGCCGTGTCCAGTCCAGTGTCACCCCAGCCCTTCAGGCCAAGGAGCTCGGCTGCTCCGTGCCTGGAAGGAGGTGCCAGTCACAAAGGCTGTCTGTGCAGGGCTGGGGCAGGGGGAAGAGAGAGGACCCTTCTTGGGATGCAGGGGGTCGGGGTGGAAAGTATGTCTGCTGGCTTACTGGATGACCTTCTTTGCTTCTGTTGTCCCCAGAACACCATCCTGGCTGCTCCAGAGGTTGGGGTGGGGACAGAAAAGGGAGAACAGTGCCAGGGGAAGGTGCTGTCATATGATTAGGATGGTGGCAGTTCCACATGCTGCTGGCTTTCACCTTCATATTTTCTGCCTGGCTGCCCCAGCCTCTGCCTGGCATCTGCCGAAAGGCTGATCTTCTCCGGGGATGGGCTGGTCTAGAGTGTGTGTGTCCAGTGGGGTGTCCAGGCGGCCCTGAGAGAGCGGTGAGGAGGCACTGGGCCCTGATCAGAGTGAAACTGCTCGGATGATCCAGCTGACTCATCTCATGCGTCGGTGCCCCCTCTGTGCTGGGCATGGTGCTGGGTGTGGAGAACAGAGAGGGGAGTAATGGGCACTGTCTCTGCCCTGGAAGTGTTCATAGGTCAGTCTCATCTAACTCAGACATCGATCCCTATTGACAGAAGTGTTCCGGAGCTCTTCTCCTCCTCTGAGTCTGCTCTCTTTTCCTTTTCTTTCCCCGAGCTTCCCGGCAAATGCTCCTTTGAACACATTCTTCCCTAGGGGAGAGGACTGGCAGGTGGTCAGGTGTGTGTGTGAGATTGTTTTGTATTACCTTCTTTCTCAGCCCCAAAGAGGGGAAGTGGCTTGCCCAAGGCGATACAGCTGGATTGGACCAGGTGTTAGTAAGGCCTCAAGGCTCTGACTTGGTGGGGTGATGCTCTCAGGAGCTGGCAGAAGTTAACTCTGGGACACTCACAGGGACAAATATGATACTTGCCCCAACTGTGATATGCACTGTCCCGAGGGCACCTATTGAAGGGCTTTAAACAGAAGAGTGACAAGATCTCTTAGATGTCTTAGAAAGCTCTAGGACAAGAGAGGGGCAGGGGAGAGGCCAGGCAGGAGGCACCTGCAGTCCTCCAGGGGAGGAGAGGTGTGTGACCCCTGCCGGTGCAGGGCAGTGAGCTCAGAGGCATGAAGATCGATTTGGGAGAGCCGTTAGAAAATGCCGACTCTGAGGTGGTGGTCGGTGAGGCACCGGGGAGTTTAACATGGGAGAGCTCGGATACACTGGGAGGGAGAGCCTCATGGGAGCTCAGGGGTGTGCATGATCCCTTAAGAGCTATGTCCCACCCAAGGCTGTGAGCTATTAGAGCCAGGTGAGGAGGTCAGGGCTGGCCCAGAGCTCTTGGCTCCATCCCTACCCTACCGTCAATAATTAATGTCCCCCTGCTTTTCATAGGTGGCTCCTTGGTAGGCAGAGGCAGGGCCCTGGTACCTGTGCTGTGATGTGCACCTGCATCTGCTGTTCCCGGAGCCAGGGCCCTTCGATCCCATCCTGGCCAGGCTTTCTCAGGTGACTCCCTACTCCCTATGGGGCCAGGCCCCCCACATATACACACAAACCATTAAAGATGGTCATAAATCAGATGGGACAGGCCAAGGCTGCCCTGGTTTTCCCAGAGTTGAGATCAAAGCCCCAGACCCTCACCCTGGGGCTCACTACTTGTTGAATTATTAAACCGTGTCAGGCAGAAGAAAGCAGGAGGAACTCGATGGATGGCTGCCTGGTAAACCAGAATGCAGAAAAGTGGGCGGAGAAATAAGGCAGCAGGTAGGGAAGGGGAAGAGAGGAGAGAAAAAAAGCTGTTTGTCCCCTGGGCTTTGACAATATTGTAATATATTTAAAGTGTACCATGTGATGATTTGATACTCATATTCAACATACTGTGAAATGATCCCCACAATCAAATTAATTAACAGAGTTATCACCTCACAAAGTTACTTTTGTTTTTGGTGAAAATGCTTAAGATCCACTCTGTTAGCAGATTGCAAGTATGCAGTACAGTATCATTAACTATAATCAGCAGGTGGTACATGAAATCCTCAGAATTTACAACTGAAAGTTTATACGCTGTGATCGACCTCTGCCCATTGCCCTTACCTCCCAGCCCTCGGCCCCACCATTCTACTCTGTTTCTGTGAGTTCAACTTTTTTTTTTTTTTAGATTTCACATATGAAATATGATACTATACAGTGTTTTTCTTTCTCTGTCTTTTCTCTGTTTTACTTCAATTAGTATAATGCCCTTCAGGTTTATCCATGTTGTTGCAAATGGCAGGATTTCCTTCTTTTTATGGCCACTGAGCCACACCAGCCAGGGCCATCTCTGTTTTTTTGATAATAGACATCCTAACAAGTGTGCGATGATATCTCATGGTTTTGATTTGCATTTCCTGATGACTAGTGACATTGAGAACCTTTTCATATACCTGTGTGTCTCATCTGGACAAATGACTTTTCAGGTCCTTTGCCCACTTTTTAATCGAGTTATTATTTTTTTGCCATTAAGTTGTAAGAGTCCCTTATTTATTTTGGATATTAACCCCTTATCAGATGTATGGTGTGTAAATATTTTCTCCCATTCAACAGATTGCCTTTGATTCTGTTGATTGTTTCTTTTGGTGTGCAGAAACTCTCTAGTTTGATGTAGTCTCACTTATTTTTTCTTTTGTTACCTGTCCTTTGGGTGTCAGATCCCACAAATCATTGCCAAAATCAATGTCAAGGAGCTTTCTCCGGCTTTCTTTTAGGGGTTTTATGATTTCAGGTCTTAGGTTCAGTTCTTTAATTTATTTTGAGTTGATCCTTGTATATGGTATGAATTAAGGGTCCAGTTGAATTCCTTTGCATGTGGATATGCAGTTTTCCCAACACCATTTATTTAAGAAACTATTCTTTCCCCATTGTGCATTCTGGGCACCTTTGTTGAAAATTAGTTGCCCATATATGAGTTGTTCTGTATCTGCACTGTCTAGTTCATTCCATTGATCTCTATTTCTGTTTTTATATCAGTATCATAGTGTTTTGATTACTATAACTTTGAAATATAGTTTGAAATCAGGAAGTGTGATATCTCCAGCTTTGTTCTTCTTTCTCAAGATTGCTTTAGTTATTCAGGGTCATTTATGGCCCCATACAAATTTTGAGATTGATATTTTCATTTTTGTGAAAAATGCCACTAGAATTTTGATAGAGATTGCATTGACTCTATAGATTGCTTTAGGTAGTATAGGCATTTTTAACAATATCAATTCTTTTAATCCATGAACACAGAATATCTCTCCATTTATTTGTGTCTTCTTCAAAGTCTTTCATCAATGTTTTCTAGTTTTCAGTGTACAGATCTTTTGCCTCTGGTTAAATTTATCCCTAAGTATTTTTTCATGCTATTGTAAATGGATTTATTTTTTTAACATATTTTGAATTGTTTTGTTGTTAGTGACTTTTTGTATGTTGAGTTTGAATCCTGTAACTTTACAGAATTTGTTTATAAATTCCTTTCTTTGGGGGTGGAGTCTTTAGAATTTTCTCCATAAAAGATCATGCCATCTGCAAACAGAGACAATTTTACTACTTCCTTTCTGATTTGAATGCTTTTTATTTATTTTTCTTGCCTAAGTGGTGAGGACTTCCAGAATTATGTCAAATAGATGTGGCAAGAACGGTCACCCTCTCCTGGGCTGGGGCTGGCAGACCCTCTGGGGCTGAGGACACCCTGAGGTGGGGCCAGGAGGATGGAGGAAGTAGTGGGATGAGGCTGTGAGTCACCAGGATGCTGCTCACATGGATGTGTCTGCGTCAAAGTCGGGCCCTCCTAGAAATGGGGGCTCTGGTTGCCCGATGTTCCTCTGGTTCTGCTACAGAACAGAAAGAGTCTGTCTGCCTGGTGCCAGCAGAGCAGACACTAAACACCGAGAACTGTGGTGGAGAAATATTGGCTATTTTATTGATGAATGGCACCATCCAGGAGAACGGGAAGCTAATGCTCAAAAGCCCGAACTCCTCGATGGTATGTAGATGGCAGATTATATAGGTATAGATTACAGATTAAATAGGAGCAAAGCCCGAGATGCCGTGGGTTAGGGGTTTGAGGTCGTTCTGGGAGCTGGTTGGTCAGAGGTGAGGTAAGGGTAGTGAATTATTTCTTCAGGTCTTGGGGACAGCTCTGAGACGTTTTTCAGCATTCCTCTGTCTGATTCATTGAAAAATAGCCAGGGGGTCTTTCTACTTTGGGGCTCAGGAGCTGAAACATAGGTCAGGATGTCATCTTAAGCCTGGCAGGGGTCCCCGAAGGTGTGACCAATAGTCAGGTCTGGGCTACTGTCGTCTGCTTTCTGGGGGGTTGCTGAGTGTCTGGAGGAAAAGCCTAGGTCTCTCAGGGACGTGGGGCAGGGGGATGATTTCTAGAGCTAAGATTTAAAAGTAAATTCAATCAAAGTCACTGCAGAATGTGAAAGAAACCATTGAGGGAATTTGGGTTTCCTCATCTGGTCCCCAAGTTGAGGTTGTGTTAAAGAAACAAAAATCTAAGAATAGTCTAGATCAGCTATTGAGAGAAGTTTCCCCAAGATTCAGGGCTCGTCCTGAAAGTGGGGGTTTACTGTCTGGTGCTAAGGTTCACTTCCCAAGGCACAAGCACAAGGTTCTATTTTGGGGTGAAGGTGCCATTTCTGCAGGCGAGGTTCTGGCTTGTTATTGAGGTGCCCATGTGGGGGCAGTCTGAGTTCCGCACTGGAGTAAAAGTTCCTTTCCTGGAAGGGAGTTTTCATGTCAGGGTCCAGGATTCGTGATTGCAGTTGAGGGTTGAGTCTTGGAGCCGAGAGTCCAGCTGGGGCCCCATATCCTAGGATTGGGTTGAGGTTTCCTTCTTGGCTTCAGGTTGGTTGATCAAACTGGAGGTTTGTACCTTGGGAGGAAGGGAAGAGCTAGAGGGTGCCTTGGAAATGTCTGTGCAACTGGACCCCCTTTCGCTTGCGGAGAAGACTTTCTGAGACTGACAGGAGAGGGATGGGTCTGCAGGCTCCTGAGCTGATGATTGGAGGCCTGGGCTCCAGCCCTGCCTGGATGTCAGCCTGAGAATAAATCACTGGAAGTTCTAGGTCTCTGACTGAAAGCTTGGCCAGGTAGTGGTATTGATTCACAAAGCACCATCCAAATTCACTTGGTTCTCCCAAAATGACACTAATGATGGGCTCCATAGGCACCGACAACCATTGCTCCGTGAGTCAAATCCATGATGACAGTGCTCACGTCGCCCTGGGCACTGCCAGCTCGATCCAATTAGTGCCATCGGATCTTAACTTGTGCTGAGGGGCCCCTGAGGGGAGGGAGCACACCCTGAATGGGCTGTGTTAAATCTGGGTCCCTGGGGCTTGGCATGTGGCTCCAGGAGGCGGGAGCTGGGCCAGGCTGGGCTGGGCCGGCAGCTTCCTGCCCTGGTGGGCCAGCTCTCACATGGCCCAGGCAGCGGGTGCGGACATGCGGTGACCGTCATCGGAAGGGCCCTGGCTGCCTGTGCTCTGCAGAGCGGTGGGGACGCAGAGGAACAGTGGCTCCCTCCGGCCCGCAGCCTGGTTGGTACCTAGCCGAGGGCCACCGCCCTGCTCTCCTCTCTCGTTTCTTTCCCCCATTACCTCAGTGTGGAGCCCCCTCTCAGAGAGTCAGAGTTGCTGGGAAGGAGAAATTCCATTACGTTTGTCCTGGGCTTTTTGCTCGCGGAGCCCTCCGTCTCTTGCCCCTGGGTTTTGCTCCAGGTCTCCTAGAGCTCGCAGAGACCGTGCTGGTGGCCCCGTTTCCTGGAGGAGCAAGCTGAGGTGCAGTTGGGCAGACATTTCCAGGGCAGCCTCAGTGCTACCTGTACCCACTCGCTTAGGGTCACACAGCGGGCTTTTGGGCCTTGAATGGGTGGAGCTTCTGCGTGTGGCCTCCTTACCTCCCACCCCCACTGCGGGTGGAAGTTCCTCTTTTCTCCCCACTAGGGGACAGCAGTGGATGATGCATGACTGTCGGGGTGGGGCCGTGCAGGGGCAGTTTCCTAACATTCCAGAACTTCTCCTTCGGGAGGAGGCCCTCCCCTGTGACTCAGGACACTCAGCACCTGAGGAGATGGGGGAGTTTTCTTTCCCAGGGATGTAGGGTGGCTCTGTCTGGGTCTCCAGGGACCCCCAAGCCCCACTCTCTGGGTCTGGCCAAGGTACATGGAGACTGAGTGACCTGGGGTCCTATTGAGCTATGGACACCCAACCCAGGTGCTGAACTCTGGAGTTCACCAAGGGCACTGGGGGGACCTGGCCAGACAGTGGTGCTTCAGGTGTGAGGAGGGAGGAGGAAAGACAGGCCTGGTGGAAGGCCCTGGGGCTGAGGCATGAGCTCTGGGGTCAGACTTTGTCTTTGCTACCTGCGCCACCTGGAGCCAGAGGCTTACCTTCTCCATACCCGAATTCCTTCTCGGAGACAATGCTCGACTAGAAATAAATACTAGGTGCTATTGTCATCATTAGGCTTAACCTTCAAGTCTCGGCTTAGACATCGCTTCCACCAGGAAGCCCTCCCGGAGGTTAGATGGCCTCTGTCCTCTCCCACTGCCGCCCTGTGCTCTCTGCATAGCACGTGTGGCTGTCGGGCCTGCTCACCTGTCAGTCCCTTTGACTGCCTGGCTTGCCCACCGTGGCATCACTCCCGTCGGGGCTCGGCACAGATTAGTCACTTGACAGGTATTTTGAAATGAATGCAAAAATAGGCTGATTCCGGGAAGTCGAACTTTTCTCCCACAGGCCTCAGGGGGTTCTGCTACAACCCCCGTTCTGTTCTTTGTTGAAATGGCATTTCCTGAATACCAGGCGCTGGAGCCAAGACAGAAGAAGGCGAGAGCAGTGGGGAACTGCTGGTCCACTCATTCATCCCCTGATGGCACCAATGTTCCTTGGGTACCTCCTGGGCACCAGGCCTGTGCTGGCCTCTGGGGACAGACATGCCCCTGCCCTCATAGCCCTTGTGGTGCTGATAGCTGGGCTGAGCAAGGCCGGAGAGGAGGAGGGGGGTGGCTGAGTGGAGTCAGGGAGGGCTCCCAGGAAGAGGGACCAATTTAGCAGAAGGGTGGGAAAGTTTGCATAGATATGGACGGGCATCCTCTTGGGGGTGGGCAGGGGCAGGTGGCGGAGGTGGAGCTACCTGTGCAGGCACCAAGTCTGGGCTGGTGTCCTGAGGGTGCGAGGGCCTTGACTGTCAGGCCCAATGCCGGTGCAGAAGCTGTGGGTGCCACCGATCCCCGCTCTGCCATCCACACACAGTGACCTTGGGCAGCTCAAGTCACTCCTCTGAGACCAGAGCCATGATGCCTGCCACTCAGGGCTGTCAGACCACAGTGGCAAAGAGCTCTGTGGAGGGACCTGGGCCAGGTGAGGGAGGAACGGAAGGTCAGGGCCTGCAGGGTTAGGCTGGAAGGCAGGGCGGCTGGAGAGGCCCCTGTGGGGAAATCGGGAAGGCAGGCCTGCTTCGCTTCCCTGTTTTGTAAATAATTAAGTTCTTATCTCAGGTGTGTGGTGTTCATGCTGCGGAGGCAGGTGTGGCAGCTGGAGTGAACAGGAGCTGTATTCTCCGGGAAGTGGTGGAGTCACTTCCCCCCTGCCTTCCCTCCATCCCAGCCTCCTGGTCAGGGCAGATGGGGTGGGGGTAAGAAGGAATCCTCTAGGGTCTTCTTGTCACTGGCTGCCTGACGACGTCCCTGCATTTCGCTCTTCTCGTTCTCATTGTGCAGTCCCCCTTCACATTCCCACCTCTGCAGACTCAAGGGCCCGCTTGCCCTTCTACCCCTACACCGCACGCCCCTTGGCGCAGTTTCCCCAGGGCTGCCCCACGTTGCTGCCCATGGAAACCCTCTGCCTCTCCAGTGGCCCTTCTCAGACACCCCATCTCCAAGCTCTGGCGCCCCCAGGTGTGCCGAGCGAGCTCTTGAGGGGCCTCAGGGACGCACCAACCTCTCCCTCGCTCCAGGCCCCAGAGACAGGCACATCTTTTCACTTTTCATGCTTAATACTGAGAATGTGAAGGTCTGTTTAGTCTTGTCCAACTAACATAAACCAGCCGGAACTGGGCGGTGGCGGGGACTGTGCTGTAAGTTCCCTTATTTGGAATGAAATTCATTGTTTTTCACTGAGAGACAGGGGTGTGGTCTGAGTGGCCCATCCAAAGGTCATCAAGGTGTGTGTAACCCAGAAGATGGCCCAAGGACACTGGCCACAGCAGCGCCTCAGGGATGGAGAGGTCCTGTCGTCTACTCCTGTCCTTTCACAGGGGTGGAGGCGGGGGTCAGGCTAAGAGAAGAAGGGCTCTGCCCAGAGCCACGGGGCAGGTTGAACTGGATGGAGGCTCCTGGCTCCCTGGCTCTCAGATCAATGCTGTACTGGGCGCCTCTGGCCTGGGAGCTGGTGGGAGTGGAGCTGTGGGGTGGGGTGGGGTGGGGCCACTGGAGCTAAGCACAGAGGCCTGGGGCAGTGAACTGAGGGGAGGGGACGTGGGATAGGAGGCCAGGGAAGAAAGGAATGGGGGTGGCACGAGGAGAGGGAGAGTGACTGAGGGGTCCAGGAGAGGTGGGTTCTGGTCCCGACTCTGCGGAGGTGAATTTGTGCCTGAAGTGCCTTCTAGCCCACCTGTCCTAGAGGCTTGGCCTTTCTTTGCACACTTCTCAGGGTGGGTATCTGATGACCTGAGGTCAGGGAGCATGTCTGACCTGTGAAGGGCTGTGTGACCCAGCTCACTGTGCAGGTCACTAAAACCTGGGCCTCTCGAGGGAGCAGGGAGGGTCTCTCAAGGATGACATCAACTCGTGTACCCAAGACTTCTGTACCTGAGTGCCCAATAAATACTGGGGGGACGGGGAGCAGGAGAGCTTCCCCAGGCCCGCCTTGGGCAGGCGGTAGCACTGCTTCCTTTGCCGTGTCCTGGGCCCCTGTCCTGGGCCCCAATCCTTAGCTCGGCCCAAGGGCCCTACTCAGATTACATCGAGTACATGTTTAGATAATCTCTCTAGAGGAAGTTTCCATTTAACATTCGAATTATTTTTCTCATTTATTCACTCTTTCTTTTCACAGAGAACACCCAGCTGGGACGTAGATAGAAAGCTGTAACTGACCAGCCTGGGCATCCCTGGGCCTGGAAAAGGAAAGAGATGCTAGAAAGTGCAGGCCTGAGAAATCCGAACTGGGAGGCCGCTGGTGCTGGGGAAGTGAGGGCAGGAGACACCGCGTCGTTTACTGCGGATATTCCATTCCCTGCGCCGTTAGCAGGAGTGTTAGTACTAGTATCGAAGGCTGTTTCTAAAGGTCCATCAGCTGTCTCCTTCTTCATGCTTCGGGAGGCATTCATTTACAAAAGATCACCTCATTGCCCAGAGAAAACCACCACCTAGTGAAACATGAAATGCAGCATTAAAAGCGGAAGGAGGTGATAGATGGACCAGCGTCCACACTGGCCCTGGGTGTCGTGGGGCAGTGAGAGCCATTGAAGGTCTCAGATTTGCTTTCATGGATGGGTCCGGGAGACCAGTAATGATGGCGGTGTGGCTGTCTGGGGGAACTATGCCAAAGCCAGAACTATGACTTTGGAGACACGCTGGAGACATTGAGGAGGTGTGCCTGGAAGCGCTGGTTGGTGAATGGAGGGGTGCTAAGGGAGAGGGATGAATCCAAGATGGCGCCCAGACTTTTCAGGTGGTTGGGAGGATGGTGATTCCATCGGGGCTCCGAGCAGGAGAGGCGGTTGGAGGGGAAGATGGTAGGTTGAGTTTGGGGATGTGTGAGAGAGGCAGCTGAGACACCCTGGGGGAGAGGTTGGGTGGTCAATGCCTGGTGTGAGCTCAAAGGTCAGGGTAGAGGTCATGGCTGCCACTTGTTGTCAGCAGTGGGTGCCACTGAGACCTTGAGAGTGAAGAAAGGGTCCTGGGTGGACAGAATGAAACTGTGAAGGGGTCATCGGAAGAGTGCAAGGAGAACCGAGAGAGGGCAGGAGGCAGAGAGGCCGAGGGAGGCCATGAGGGGGCATAGCACCATGGTTCTTGGACCTTAATGGGCCCGTGGATTGCTGGAAGCTTGTAAAAATGCAGGTTCCTGGGCCCACCTCTAGATAACCTGGTTTTAGTAAATCTAGGGGTGAGTTCTTGGCATCTGCTTTAAAAAAAAAAAAAAAAAAACCACTTTCAGGTGATACCGGTGGGAGGGATCCATGGGCCACCCCCTTGTGAAATGGTCGCCTGAGGGGCAGTCAGATCTGGGTTTAAATCTTTATTTTTTGGGTCTTGAACCTGGCTCCCAATCCTTAGTGTCTTTATTAGTAAGTAGGCATACTAGCCCCCCTGACGGGGCCATCGTGTGCATCGGGTGAAGTCATGGCTGTAGGTCCTGCGGCTCAGGACCTGCTCCGTAGAAAGAGCTCAGTGAACGGTAGGCGTTTCCTGTTGGTTACTACAAGTTTGCAGATGGTGCGCAATAGCGCAGGGCGGGCTGCTGACAGAGCCGCACGGGATGGGTCAGCCTAATGGGGTGCTCACCTGCCCAGCACCTGGCCCCTGGCCGCGCTGGCCCCGCACTTCCATCTCTGAGGTGTCTTATCTGAGTTGACAGAACTGGGGGCTCCGGGCTTGTCCAATCAAGTCCACAAAACCTCATGAACTGCATCAGAAGTCAGTTTACTACTTCTCCGTGACAGTGGAGAAGGACTGGACAGAGTGTTGGCTGCTGGTACCTTGTCCCCGTGCAAGAGGCTGCTCCAGTGCTGGAAGAACCTGGTATCTGGCCAGGGAGCTGGGGACACAGCCCGAGGGCTTAATGCCTTCTGAACCTGCCCAGGCCACTTCAGCAACAGGGAGCTGCCTGCCAGGTGGCCAACACTTAGGCCAGCCCAGCAGGCCACCATCTCCCTGGCTGTGCTCCCACAGGCCTCAGCGTCTCCCCTTTCTCCCTGATTCCTTGGCATCCAATCAACACATCTTTTCTTTAGGTTTGTTAATACCACCAGTCTGGTCTTTGTTAAGTCCCAACAGGTCTGGGGTTGTTTCATTTCTTGAGGGTAACTTTGTTGCTTTGCTCCATGAGAGCTGATGTCAGATTAAATTTGGGGAAGGCTTATTGCCAGGTGCCATGGGGGGACCTTATTGTGGCCCTCGCCCCACCAACTGCCTACACAGGTTTTCCAGAAGGAGGGAGTGATTTAAGTCAATGATGGCCCCTCTATATGCGGAAATACTTGCAATATTATGAGGTACTATGACAAAAATGTCTACCATAGTTTAAGAGAAGAAAGCGGATTGTACGATCTGCACGGTGTGCATGGTACGATCCTGTTTGTGCTCAGAATCTTATATTTTTTTCTTTCTCCCTCCTCCCCTCCCCTCTACATCTCTCTCCTCCAACTAGCATTTATTCAGTGCCTACTAAGTGCCAGACACTTTTCTAGGCACTAGAATAAAGCAGTGAACACATACCCGGTCTCGTGGAGTTAACATTCTTATGAGGAGAGACAGACTTAGAAAAAAAAAAAAAGGTGCCATATGGGATGTCAGATGGTGATAATTGCTATGAAGAGAAGTAAATCATGGGGTGTGGCAGGGCTAGGGATTATGGGGGCGGGGGCGGGGGGTGTCAATGGATGTTTACATTTTTAAATAGGTTGGCCAGAGAAGGCCAGAGAGCATTTGAAAATGACCGCAGAGAGGTGAGGGAGTGGTGCAGAGGTTTGGAGAACAGCTCTCTATTCTGGGGCTCGGTATCTGGGTGTCCATCGGCACATCTGCTTGTCACTCCTCCTCCTTTCCTTTGTCCGTGCAGACGTGGACCGGGGTGCGGTGGCTGCCCACTAGCAGTGGCCGGTGGCTGTCTCTGGGGAATAGGCTGGGGATGGAGTGGGGTGCGGAGGTGGGAGGTTTATATGTTTTACTCCATACTAGTTGGTACTATTTTTTAAGATTAAAAAAAGAAGCATGTATTGCTTTTATATTTAAACTTTAAAAATGAACTTTTAGCCCTGGCTGGTGTGGCTCAGTGTATTGAGCGCTGGCCTGCAAACCAAAGGGTTGCCAGTTCGATTCCCAGTCATGGCACATGCCTGGGTTGTGAGGGCCAGGTCCCCAGCTGGGGGCGTGTGAGAGGCAACCACACATTGATGTTTCTCTCCCTCTCTTTCTCCTTCCCTTCCCCTCTGTCTAACAATAAAAATCTTTTAAAAAAATGAACTTTTCTATCACTGCCCCTCCCCAGGGAGAGGGTGGTCTGCAGAGTCAAGCCCTGCTTTGACAGGTGTGTTGAGGAAGGAGTGAGGTCCTTGGTATGGAAGAGCCGGTGGTTGTACCTGATGCTTAGAAAAGGTTAAATTTCTGTTCCCTCCTGTCAGTTCTTCTCAGTGCCCAGGACAGGGCTAGGTAGCCAAAGGTGAATAATAAAAATGGGTGGAACTCGAACAAACCCTGGATTCACTTGCCTTACTGGGAGCCCCTGGGAGTCAGTTCCGGGGCTCCACCTCTTAGGCCTCTGGGGGCTGTTTGGGTTTTGGTTCCCCACTATGGAGATCAGAGAACTCCTTAAGCACTTATCTCGAAGATCCCCGAGTTCCACTTCAGCCTGTGTGTGGTTTTGGACCTCCTGTTTCAGAAATCACACTGCATCCTCCTCATTTTTTTTTTTTTTTGTCACCGATTTAAACCACGGCTGCCACCAGTAGCAGATGCTTCAAGAACAGTTTATGGCTTCAATTATTATACGAGTAACGTGCCCTTTGCCCGACATCTCCTCATCCTCCCCACCCCTCGGCCCCTGGCAACTGCTCTTCCCCTTTCTGCTTTTATGAGTTTGACTTTTTACATTTCACATATAGGGGAGATCACGCAGGATCTGTCTTTCTCTGGCTTGTTACACCCAGCGTAATGTTGTCTAGGCTCATCCATGTTGTCCCAAATGGCAGGGTTTCCTTCTTTTTTTAAGGTCCAGTAATACTCCATTGTGTGTGTATGCTACATTGTCTTGATCCATTCATCCGTAGGTGGGCACTTAGGTTGTTTCCATGTCTTGGCTCTTGTGAATAAGGCTGCAGTGAGCGTGGGGCTGCAGGTACCTCTTTAAGATAGTGATTTCATTTACTTTGGCTATATCCTCTGAAGTGGGATCGCTGGATCGTATGGCAGTTGTATTTTTAATTTTTGAGGAACCGCCATGCTGTTTTCCACAGTGGCTGTACCAACTTATATTCCCCCCAACAGTGCATACAGGTGGTCCCCTTTCTCCACACCCTCACCAGCACCAGTCTCTTGCCTTTTTGAAGATAGACATTTGACACATGTGAACCGATAGCTCACTGTGGTTTTGATTTATGTTTTCTTGACGATTAATGATATTTAACACATTTGCATAGTCTGTTGGCCATTTGTATGTCTTCTTCGGAAAAATGTCTTTTCAGATCCTTTGCCCATTTAAAAAATTGGGTTGTTATTATTTGCTATTGAGTCGTTTAAGTTTCTTATATATTTTGGGTATTAACCCCCTTATCAGATGTATGGTTTGCAAATATTTTCTCCCATTCCATAGGCTGTCTCTTTATTCTGTTGCTTGCTTCCTTTGCTGTGCAGAAGTTTCTGGTTTGATGCAATCACATTTGTCCATTTTTGCTTCTGTTGCCTGTGCTTTTGGGTTCATATCCAAAAAAAAAAAATTGTGAAGACCGATATCAAGCTTTTTCCTTTTCTTTTTGTCTAATAGTTTTACAGTGTTAGGTCCTCTGTTTGTTTGATCCATTTCGAGTTAACTCTTGTATACAGTATGAGATGCGGGTCCAATTTCACAGTTTTCCATGTGGATATACCCAGGACCATTTATCGAAGACACCACCCTTTCCCCATTTCGTGTTCTTAGCACCGCTGTCGAAGATCAGTTGGCCGTGAATGCTTGGACTCTGCATTTTGTTCCATGGGCCCATGTGTCTGTTTTTGTGCCACTGCCGTGCTCGGTTGATCGGCACAGCTTTGCTGGAGTTGGAAATCAGGAGGCGTGGCGCCTCCAGCTTTCACTCTTCCTCCTCAAGATTGCTGTGGCTTTTCAGGGTCTTTTATAGACCATACAGATTTTACAATTGTGTTTCTATTTCTGTGAAAAATGCCCTTGGGATTGTGATAGGGAGTGCATTGAACCTGTAGATCGCTTTGGGTAGCACGACGTTTTAACAATATTAGTTCTTCCAACCATGAATACAAGCTATCTTTCCATTTATTTGTGTCTTCTTCAATTTCTTTCGTTGGCATCTTATAGTTTTCACTGTACAGATCTTTCACCTGCCTGGTTAAATTTCCCCCTAAGTATTTTATTCTTTTTGATGACATTGTAAATGGGGTTGTCTCCTTTATTTCCTTTTTGGATAGCATTTTGGCAGTTGTCTTGCCTACATGTAATTTGACAGCATTTTGGGGGTTGCAGCCTTTAGTGACCCTTCCAAAGCATTCAGTTAAGGGTATTTTTATTTTTAGAATAATTGCGATAAAATAGACATAACGTACAATTTACCCTCTCACGCATTTTTAGGTGTGCAGTTTCAAGGCATTAGGTACAGCCCATCCATATTGCTGTGCAGCCGTCAGGCACCCTCCACCTCCACAACTTCGTTCATTTTCCCAGACTGAAACTCTGCATCCGTTGAGCAGTAACTCCTCATTCCCTCTGCTTCCACCCTAGGCATCCACCCTTCTGCTCTGTCTCCATGGATTTGAGTACTCTAGGTGTCTCGTGTAAGGGGGACCATACAGTGTTTGTCCTCCTGTGATTGGCTGTTTCACTTAGCATAATGTCCTTAAGGTTCATCTATGTTGTAGCCTGTAGCAGAACTTTCTTCCTTTTTTATTTTATTTTTTAGATTTTACTTATTCATTTTGAGAGAGAGAGAAGAAGGGAGGGAGAAAGACAGAGAGAGAAACATCGATGTACGAGAGATACATGGAAAGGTTGCCTCTCACATGCCCCCAAATGGGGACCTGGCCTGCAACCCCGGCATGTGCCCTGACTGGGAATTGAACTGGTGACCTTTTGCTTTGTGGGACAACACCCAACTAACTGAGTCGCACCAATCAGGGCAGAATTTTTCTCCTTTTTCAAGCTGAATGACATTCCATTGTATGCATATACCACATTTCGTGTATCCATTCATCTGTTGATGGACACTGGGTGTTGTTTCTACCTTTTGGCTGTTGTGAATAACGCTGCTGTGAACACAAGCGGACAAATAATCCGTTGAGACCTTGCCTTCAATTCTTTTGGGTGTATACCCCAAAATGGAATTGTTGGATTACACAGTAATTCTATTTTTAGTTTTTTGAAGAACAGATTCAACTCAGTTTTTACAGAAACAACCATTTCTTTTTCTATTCCTGCTTTTCACACCCATATTTAATGTTTTTTAAAAAAAAAAACTTTACCAAAGTATAATTGACACGCAGTACGCCACACAGTTTATAGTGTACATTTAATGTGTTTTGATCTATGTATACATCTGTGAAATCACCAGCACCGTCAAGTCAGGGAACATCTATGTGACCCGCAAAAATTTCCTTTTGCCTTTAGTAATCCCCCTCTCCCAGTCCACCCTCTCCCAGCCCCTGCACCCAAATAACCACTGATCTGCTTTCTGTCACTGCAAGTGAGCCTGCATTCTGAGAGTTCTATACAAACGGAATCTTGCAGAATGTACTCTCTTTTCCTCTGGCTTCTTCCACTCAGTATACTTATTTTGAGATTCTTTCAGGTTGTGCTGTGTGTTAATAGTTCATTCCTCTTTATTGCTTAGTGGTATTCTGGGATATAGGTGTATAATTTGTTTATCTCTTCACTTACTGATGGACTTGTGGGTAGTTTTCCGTTGTGCACTATCACACACAAAGTTGCTAAGAACATTTGTACAAGTATATGGATGGACATGGATTTCCTTTTCTTTTCTTTTTTAATAGACTCTTTCTTTTTTTTTAAGATTTTTATTTATTTATCTTTAGAGGGGAAGGGTAGGAGAGAGGGAGGGAGAGAAATATCAATGTATGGTTGCCTTTCATGTGTCCCCTACTGGGAACTGGCCTGCAACCCAGGCATGTGCCCTGACTGGGAATCGAACCGCGATCCTCTGGTTCGCAGGCCCGCGCTCAATCCACTGAGCTACACCAGCCAGGGCGATTTCCTTTTCTTTTGGGTAAATACTTAGAAACTGGAATGAGTGGATCATATGGTAGGTACATGTTTAATTTGAAAGAAACTGCCTGTTTTCTAAAATGGTTGTACCATTTTACATTTTTAGTAGCAGAAAGTGAGAGTTCTAACTCTCTACATTCTCACCAATGCTTGGTATGGTCAGTCTTTTTAACTCTGGCTATTTTAATAGGTGTGTGGTGGTATCTCATGATGGTTCTAATTTGCATTTCCCTAATGACTAATGATATTGAGCATTTTTTATGTGGTAACTTTCCATCTGTGTATCTACTTTGGTGAAGTGTCTGTTGATTAACTTTTTCCAGCTTTATTGAGAGATGATTGACACATTACACTGTGCAAGTTTGTGAGGTAGGGTATGTTGACTTGATGCATTTTTGTCTTGCACAGTGATTACTGCCATCCTTAACTGTCCCCTCCATTCTGCTACACAGTTACCTTTTCTTTTTTTGTTGTGAGAACACATTTGAGATCTCTCTTGGCAACATTCATGTTTATGATGCAGTATTGTCAACTATACCCACCGTGCTGTGCATTAGATCCCTGGACTTTTTAATCTCATGACTGGAAGTGTGCACCCTTGGGCCAGTGTCTTCCCGTTTTCCCTGACTCCAAAGCCCTGGTAACCACCCCTCTACTCTGTGTCCCTGAGTTTGACTGCTTTAGGTTCCACATACAGGTGATACCATATGGCCAGTATTTGCCTTTCTCTGCCTGACTTATTTCACTTAGCATAATGCCTTCAATGTTCATCCAACTTGTTGTAAATGACAGGATTTCCTCCTTTCTCATTGACTTGTGTTTTATTGGGTTATTGGGTTTTTCTTTTTCTTTCTTTCCCCCCTGCCCCGAGTTTTGAGAGGTCTTTATACATTCTGGACTCTCTATTAGCTATGTGTTTTGCAGGCTTTCTCCCAGTCTGTGGCTTGTCTTTTTATTCTTTTAAAAGAGACTTTTTGATGTTTTATATGTAATAGTTAAATAAATTACATTGTTTCCTGGAACACCAACCAGTCATAAAGAAGTTAAGGTGCAACTTGTCATGTGGAGCATACAGTTCAGCTGGAGGGAGCAGAAGGCTATGCTGGGGATACCAGGGAAGACCCTGCCAGCTTTGAAGCTTCTATGTGCTGTGGGCGTCAGTCATAATGTTTCTCAGAGGGAACGGAGCTTATTGTTATGTCTGAGGCCCTGTTTTTATTTGAAGTGGCAATGTGTTCAATGAAAAGACTACATGTTCAGCTTCCCTTGCAGCTTGGTATAGCCATAGGATGATGTTCTGGCCACTGAGATGTAAATTATTAACAGAATTGTTCAGTGGACTTCACATAAGCGTCCTTTACAGAGGGGCAGCTGGCTGGTGTGAGTCCTCTGATTTTGGTTTTCTATATTCCTCTTGCTTCCTGCCTGGAATGTGGACAGGTGGCTGGAGCTTCAGCAGCCTTCTTGGATCATAAAGCAACCTCAAATTGTCATGTGGAATGTGGAGTAGCAAGATAAAAGAAGCCTGGGTCCTTAATGACTGCAGAGCTGCTGCATTTTTATTGTATGTGAGAGAAAACACCTCATGTGTTTAAAAATCCATGTTATTTCTGGTATCTGTTACTAGCAACCAAATGCAGTTCCTAAAGAAATTTGGTTAATATGGCAATGGGTCAGGGAGAAGTTCGTTCTGCTGCACATATAGTTATACCATTGAGATTAGAGTGTTAGAATATTTTTATCCTTGTTTTTCATACTTATCTGCATCATTACTACTGTTTTCTCCAACATCACAACCATCTTCAGCTTTACTGTCCTCCTGTTCATATTGTTATTGTTGTGAATGATACTCATTTTTGTTATTGTAACAGTCTTTGAGAGGATTCACTTCTTGTTGATGAAGGTTTATTTGTGTGTAAAATCTATTTCTCTTATAAGGTAGTCCACTGGTGGGTGAAGGAAAGGGCGTCTGAGGGAGGCTTTGTCATTGTGGAACATCTGTGGGAATGGGTGGAGTTGGTACGGAAGCTTCAGCGTTCATTGGGCAGAAGCCATGTCAATCATTTCTGCCCTGAAAATAGCCAGCAACCCCCCCCCCCCCCCCCCCCCGCATGAGGAAGCCCTCCAGGGATGTCAGTGAAACAATAGGAACGGATTGTGGTCTTCTGCCAGGGCTGGCCCGTGAAGCGGGTCCAAGTCAGCAGTGCCTGTAATGAAAGGCAGAGGAAATTAAACTTGAGATGTCAGAAATACGAAATGATGGAAGGTTCCCAAGTCAGGAAGAAGCACGGTTTGTGTAGCAAGGCTTGGGGTTGCGGTAGAGGGGACTCAAGGATGGGAAGGCCACCTCGGAGGCTGTCATGGCAGTCCAGGCATGAAGTGACGAAGGTCATGTGTCAGGCGGGTCATGTGTAAAGCAGTTACGTAGATGTTAAGCAGTTAACAGGGGATGAAACATGGACAATAGATAGATAATTAATTAAATCACCGAGGAAACGCCCGCCCATGTGAGGAAAAATAGGGAGGAAGCCGAGAGAGGCTGGGTGACCTGAAGGGAAGGAGGCGGGGAAGGAAGGAAGGAAGGAGCTTTGGTGGGAGCTTTTTAGACTGCAGTGCAATTCTAAGGCAAGTTTGGTAAAGTCTCTGGGGAGTCGCTGGTGGGAGGAGTCTCACGTGCCCCAGGAGCAGGCTGCCTCAACATCCCTCCCTCCCTGCTCGGTCATTGGCGGGAAGCAGCTGTGGGGAGCGTGGCGCTGGAGTGAACACTGGACGGGTTGAGAGCTGCAGCCCTGGGGGCCCCACGCAGTTCTGCTCCCCCTGGTGGAAGACCTAAGGGGAGGACGATGTAGGGGGAGGGGGGAGGATGTGAGGACGGTGACTGCTGCCCTCTCAGGGCTGTCGTTGCAGGTCACAAACGCTGAGGACCTGGAGGAGCTGCATTGCCTCCAATCACGGGGGGTCCAGGGGTGGGGGGATTTCAGGGCTGGGTGAGTCAGGGCTCCGAGGTAGGGTCAAGGGTGGGGCACTTTCCATCTCCGTGCTCCGCCGCCTGTGGGTGAGCTTTCTTCTGGACTGGCAGTGACATGGAATCACAGCTGGACACAATATTGAAAGGAAGAATGGCCTCTCTCTTGGGCTTTTTTCTCAGGAATGAGAAAAGCTTTCCCAGAGGGGTCTCTGCAGATTTGCCACTATGCTTCGTTGGCCAGAAGTGGGTCACATGGCCGTTGTTGACCCAATCACTGGCCAGAGGAATGGAATCTTTGTGATTGGCTCCTGTTGCAGGATGGCAGCTTTGGCTGCATGTTAGAACCACCTGGGGAGCCTTTAGAAGCACCCAGGCCTGCCCGCCTCCCCACCCCGCCCCTCAGAGTTTCTGTATTAAGGGCCTGGAGGGGGGCTGGGCATGTGTAGTTTTACAACCTTCTTGATGCTAATGCACAGCCAAGGTAGAGAACCACTATCATCTCAGGGTAGAACAGATGCTGGGGAGTCAGCCACGTGCTCCTTACTGTTACTAGTTTTGTGTGGTGTTGGCAAGTCACTGGCCTCTTTGAGCCTTGGTTTTCTCATCTGCAAATGGGGGCTGGCAGTAGCTCCCTCTGGCAGTTCTGGGAGGACTGACTGAACTCTTGGATGCTTGTAGACTTTGCAAACCCTCGGTCACTGACACCTGAAGGAGAGCTGCTCATCCTCTTCTTTCAGTTTGGAAGGAAAATTTAGCTTCTGTGTTGCCAGGAGCAGCCAGGGTAGAGATTTCTCCTGAGCACAGCTTTCTGCCATTAAAAGGAAAAACGAATGAGAAGGGACAATGATAGACAAGGAAGCCACAGGCTTTTTTTCCCTCTCGGATGACGTGGGTTTGAGTGTGCTGCTATGAATGGTTTACGTGGACCAGTTGGACGGGCTCTTCCCCTGCTGCCTTAATGCGGGAGAGGCTGGGAGGGAGCCCGGTACATGCTTCCAGCATCCCTGCCTTGGTGTCCCGCAGTGGGCTGGTGGGGCTGGTGGGGGCTGGTGAATGCTCTCCCGCTGACTCCGGGGAAGATGGTCAGATAGGGCAGTAGTTCCTCCGTGTTCCAGGACACACCTGGCTACTTGGCTTGGCTGTTTCTACCTGAGTGAGCATTGCTGGTGCTGCCAGCAGTACTGAGGGAACACGGAGGGCCACCCAGGAGACTGTCAGGTCATGGGTGAGGTGGCCTGTTGCCTTTGGGTACCGCTGGGTCCACAGGGACCTGGGGCATCATGGCTGGGTGGGTTCCCTCGGGTCTGAGACCCGGAGCCTGGAGAAGGGGCAGATGCAGGCCAAGTAAAGACCACCCCCCATCAGCCCTGGCCCCTCTTCTTCCCACCTCCTCTCTCCTTTTGCTTTCCTCATAAAATATGCTTTGAGCATGACCCAGTGCCTGCCATGATGGGTGCTGGGGCTCCGGAGCTAAAGAGACACCTGTCTGCCCTCAGGCTGCTCCCAGAATGGGACGGGGACCCTCACCATCCCTGCAGGGCTGGGGCGGCACAGAGGGCTGGACGTGCCTGGGAGAAGGACGGGCTGGTTGGCCCTGGGCATTGGGAGGACCTCAGAAAGATGCTTCCGAGCTGAACAGTGAAGGTGAGGTGGGGGTTTTTGGGTGACCAGTGTGGCGGGGGGCATCCAGGTAGAGGAACAGTGTTCAAAGAGCCATGGACATGTGCGACGTGGCCACGTCCTGGGACATACATGGTTCATGGGCATGGAGTGTCGGTACTTGGGGCAGGATGTGAGGCCAGACACACGGGCTAAGGCCAGTTCACAGAAGACCTTGGTTGCTCCCCAGAGGAGGGTGGGGTTTGGCCACTGTGGAGCAGTGACCCAGCCGGATCTGCCAGGCAGACAGGTCAGCCTGGCAGCCCTGAGGAAGGGGGAGGGGAGGCTGAAGCCTGTTGCGAGAGCCATCCCGATCAGGATGATGCTGGTGGCTAAACTGGGCTGGAAGCCAGGGGATGGATTTGGGGAGGACATGGCGGCTGCTCAGGTGGGGGAATCCAGGCTGACCCCAGACTTCTGGCCTGGCGGGTAGCCCGGAAGGCAGAGACCACGTCCTGGGACCTTGGGGCGAGGCCCATGTTGGGCGGGGTCAGGAAGAGGACTGAGAAGCAGTGACACCCAGCTCAGACTGTGCTGGCCCGTCCTTGGTTTTCCACCAGAACTTGGTGGAACGGGGATGAGAAGGAGGGGCTGCTGCTTCACACAGTGCAGGGGTTCTTGGTTGCCTCTCCCCAAATGATTCCCCTCCACATCCCCGGTCCAGGGAGCTCCTGGTTCAGAGCTAGAGGCATGTGAGTCTGGTGTCTGCATGTTACAGATGTGGGAACTGTGGCCTACAGAGGAAAACGACGTGCCCAGGGTCATACAGCCAGTTATGGAGGTGGTGTGGGGACTAGTAACAATAGGCCAATGTAGCCCACCTGCCTTAATTGGTGCTGAGAATTAGAGCTCTCCTCGGGGCAGGAGAAGTAAATTCGTTTGGGCAGGGCTGAGGTTGGGGTGGGGCATTTGTTTTAGACAGGGAGCGGGTGCCCTGGGAGGAAATTTCTGCTCCTATTTGCCCAGCCCTGCTCTCACACAGCTGCATGAACCCACTTCCTGGAGCCCTTCCCCCACCCCCTGCCCACCCTGGGGAGGGAGGAACCTGTGCAGACATTAAAGAAACTGCCCTTCCTGAGTCTCCCCAACCCAAACAGGCCTTCCCGCACTTTGGTCCAGTTTGACCGTGAGCCGCAGGACCTGCCTGGATCCCAGGAGTCCTGATGCCAAAGAAGCCTTTGTTCTCTCGGCATCGATACTGGAGAGTCCACCCTGTGCTTTGCTGGGGTCTCTGGTAGCTTGCCTGATCCTGGGCTCCAGCAGCTGGAGTGAGGAAAGAAGGGGGCAAATCATCCTGAGGGGTGTGGCCTTGTTGGGGAGGAGCCTGAGTGAGCTACTTACTGGACGGATGGACGGGAAGGTGGGAACAATGGGTCAACCTGCCAATGGGGAGATGGGATGATCTCGGGGAGGAAGGGGTTTTCTGTTACTGCAGTCACCCTGTGGTGGTTGCCCTTCCTGGGCTGTCTTTCAAGCAGGGGGACCACAGTGCCAGCAGCCACCTTCAGCCAGCCACACCCGACCGAGTTCTGGCTCCAGAGGGACAGGAGGCTGCCACTGAGTCAGCCACATGTTCCTGGTCCCCAGGCCTTTGGGGACTCAGAGCCCCTGTTTGCGGGGCTTCCTGGTGACGCAGCGTGCGATTGTCTGGGGTTGGGGTCAGGGGCTCAGCCTGGGCCTGGGGCTGAAGGTGTAGCGGCAGGCAGGGCACAGAGTTCCCCCAGCAGCGCAGTGGTCATGAAAGCCACGGGCCTCTCCGGGGAGGCCCGGAACGGCCCCCAGTACTCTCAGGTGCCTCTGTGCCTGGGGCTCCTGCCCTCAGCTCTGCAGCCACAAGGCCGGTGTCACCGTGCTGCAGGTCCTGGCTTCGGGCGGTGGGCACAGAGCTGGCGCAGTTCGGTGGCTGGACCTCAGGCCAGCCACTCACCATCGCTCTGTGAGGAGCTCAGCTTTGCTCCTGTCTCAGAGCCCAGATGAGCGCCCCCTCCTCCAAAGGACCCGCCATCCTCTTTCTCCTTCCAGAGCTTTTGCAAGTTTGTGTCTCGGGGCTTTGGGCAGCTGGCACCCCGCTGCGTTATTCCCACTTGCCCTTTGGCCACGTGTGTGGTGTAACGCTCCAGCTCCTGGAGCTCAGATGACGCTCGGGCCCCTGTATCGAATTCAGGACCGCGTCTCATCAACAGCCCTACCAGGGCCTGGCACCCGCTGCGCGTCCTGCACTGCCCGGGCACACTGCGCGTGTGAGCGCATCCCATACCCCAGCAGCCCTGCGAATTAGGCGCTGTTATCGCCAACGCTGTTTTTCCGAAGAGAAGATAGACACCTACTCAGGGTTAGAACTGGGATGTGAACCCAGGCATGTGACTCCAGAGCCTGCTCTTAACCACCCCCCAGGCAGTGCCTTGGGTAGGCACACTCTGAAGGTGGCAATGTGTAGGAGACGGTGTTGCCAGGTGACGGGGGTGCCCTGGCCCTAGAGCCTGGCCCTAGAGGGAACGGCACCCTCACTGTCCTCTGTCCCCCAGGCCCAATGTTTGAGCCCAAGTTTTGGAGTGAGAGGCCCAGCGGTGGGCAGGGGGCCAGGCCAGGGAGCAGAGGTGGGATCCAAGTCGGGTGGCCCTGCACTCTGCCATCCCTCAGCAAGCTGATCCAGGAGGGGAAGGAGGCAGGAGGGTCACGGAAGCTGACTCCTCAGAGGTGGGAGGGTGGGCTGATGTGGGGCAGGGCTCCCAGTCTGGGGGAGGTTTCGGCTGGCTGGGGTCTGGGCAGCAGAAGAGGTGAGCGCCAGGGGTCCTGGCCAAGCCTTCCGAAGGGTGTGTGTGTGTGAGAGAGAGAGAGAGAGACAGAGAGAGACAGAGAGGGACACAGAGAGGGACAGAGAGGGAGAAGGTGAGGGAGAGAGATGGATGGGGTTGCGTGAGGGTGGCAGGGGAGGGATTTAACCTGCTGTCAGCTGCCAGCTTTCTTCATAATCCAGCCTGTCCAGCAGGATCAGTTGGCTGTGTTTACTCATCTCCGATGGACAACGGACAAGGCTCATGTCTTGCTCCAGGGCATGTGTCCTGTCTGTCCCCTGCACCACCTTGGGTCTCCTCATCTCTCTACCTCACCTGCCTCATAAATGTCTCGTCCACCCAGCCTGACCCTCCTCATCAAGGTTATAATTTAGGTCATTTATCACTTGTGACTATTGAGACAAAGGCTGGCTTCAAGTTTAAAGTTCAGTCTACCCCAAACAAAAACAGAGCACTAACCAGGTGACAAGGGGTGATGTTTAATATGCTTCCTTAGAAGAACCCACTGTTGCCCAGTGCCCTGGATTGGCATTTGCATATAAGGCACATGTGATAACACATGCAAAGCTTGGAACTCTGCGGCTGGTGCAAGATAAGTGTTGCTGAGCAAATGCGCAGCATGGTGACGAGACAGGCGCCATCGCTTAGAGCTGGTCCTCCCTCTCCTCTCCTTGGTACAACATTTGTACTTAGTGCTGTACTCATATCCGGGATCCTGAGTCAGTCCTCTCTGAGGTCAGGCCGGCGATCTTAGCCCCGGTAGGTTCTACCCCATTTCCCGAGTTCTCTGAGTCTCTGGACAACAACATCAGCAGCAGTAGTTACTATTATTTGTTGAGCCAAGCCCCAGGCATCAGCGAAGCTCAGTAGCTTGCCCAGTCATGTGACAGTAGAGCTTGCCTGTTTGACCTCAGGACTAGAGCTCCCAACCTCCACAAGGGTGGGGTGGGCACATCCGTCCACCCTTCCTGGCCAGAGACACAGATCTTATCACAGGCAAATGTTTGCTTCCAGATGGGGGCTCTGTGGGTGCGGGCTCCGTCTGGCACACACTGTCCTGGGGATGGAAACCTGCTTTCTTCCTCGTTCTGTCCGTTCTGCCTGGTGTGATGGTGACCCCCGTGTTGGCCGGGCTGGCCAGGCGGACCCTGAAGCCCCGACCTGGGGGGCAGAGTAGGTGTTTGTGTCTGGGAGGGTCTGAGAAAGGGCTGCCTGGCACGGGGCCCACGGCCTGGGAGGGGCGCCCAACTCCAGGCTGTTTTCTCAGATTCCCTTTCAGTCTCCGCCCCCGTCTCTGCACCTGTTGTATTCCCATCATCCCGGGCGGCTGGCAGCTGTCACTGCTGGGGCACCTGTCCCAGCCCCAGAGGACGCCCTGTGGGCTCCCTGGCTCCAGTGGCCCTGCAGCGCAGGCTCAGTCTCTCTGTGGTCGAGTCCTCCTCTCCATGCTCGTATCTCTCTCTTCCGGACTCCAGGCAGCAGTCCCCACTCTCGTCCTGGTTCTGGGCATGACAGGAAGCTCTGGAAGGGTGGGCTCCCTGCTCCCCAATCTCCAGTGCCAGGCCCAGCCTAACAGGGCAGGGACAATGGCCCTGGCAGGTCAGCCTTAAGCCCCACATGCCAGGTGACTCATCAGCTCAATCAAATCCGCCCTTGTTCTCGATGAGAAAGACACGGCCGCAACCAGGAGCTCTCTCCCGGCTCCTGCAGCAGGCAGGGCCGCCTCCCCTCCCCGACTTCCCTGTATAGACCCTTCCGGATGCCAGGCCCCTCTGCCCATATAAAGAGAAGTTGTCCCCTCTCCTTTCCAGCCTTGTCTTCCATGCCTTCTGGTACCCTGACCTGTATGTCATGGTAAGCACCAGATGACATCAATGAGTTCGAGTCCTCCTTATCCTCTACCCACTGTGTGACCACAGGAAAATCTACAACGGACTAGGCCTCCTCACTACACCTGTAAAATGGGTACATTACTTCTTGGCCTGCTGGAGGCGATGGCTGGACCCAATGCTCTCTCTCTCTCTCTCTCTCTCTCTCTCTCTTTTTGAGGGTAACAGAAAGCTTATTCTGTATTTTTCACGGTGTCTGGTAGAGGATAAAACTAGAGAGAGCGCCTGGTTTGGAGGTGACGGGGAGGGCACCAGGGCGGGCTGTCTGGGGGCTCCAGGGGTTGGAGGGGCAGGCAGACAGAGAGTCTCCTGAGGGGTGAGGTGGGGTGCTTTCTTCAGCCAGCCGTGGCAGAGAAAAAGGAAAGAGAGCGGGCGTAGGGGTCCAGTCAGGAGCGGAAGAGGTCGCTTTGCACAGGGTGTCCCAGCAGGCACAGGGCCCCTCGCTACCGGCCCCCTGTACCTCGCACTATAGCAGGGATGCAGCGCATCTCCGGTGGGTCCCCCGCCGAGTCAGTGTCCACAACGGCCTTGACCCCCCGCGGGCGTCTCCTGGGAAGGGAGTCCGTTTGGAAGGCCAGAAAGCCATCCTTCATGGGCAGTGGGGGCTGCTTGCTGACAAACGAGCACGTAGAGAAGAACACATCCCGTGCATCAGCTTGAACTCCTCTTCCTCAGGGACCCCCGCTTGCTTCTCACGGTGCCGCTCGTTGTCACGCAGACACACTCATTTCAGCCGAACAGGTACAGGCTGTGGACAGTTGTCTGCCGGACACAGATTGTGAGCCTTGCCCCGGGACCACCCACCCTCCGTGGGCCCAGTTTTCCATTCCGGACCCCCCCAGCCAGGCTCCCGTGCTCTCCTGAGGCTCCTTTCCTCAGAGACCTTGGCGTCTCTAATTCCGGTGGTTTGTGTTGTCCCGTGAACTTGGCTCGTGTTCTGCTTCGCAGTCCCTGGGCCTGCCCTGCCTGAGTTCTAAGAGGGCAGGCTCAGCCTGGGGCTGCAGGTGAGAAAGGACTTGGTGAGGAGACAGTGGGGCTGGGTGCCCACCACGGAGACCAGGATGGCCCCCAAGAGGGAAAGGGGTTGGCAGACAGGAGATGGCAGGAAGAAGAGGAGAAGCCCGGTGGTGGGAGGGTTTGGGGAGCTGAGTGGGTTCAGGGAGCCAAGAGGGCAGAGGCTCCCTGGATGGGGCCAGAGAGCAGGTGCAGCTGCGGCAGGCGGGGTGGGGGGGTAGCCAGAAAGGGAGGGTTTTCTCTGAAGGCCAGCAAGGTTTCTGTCAGACCAGGTGCTCGCCAGGGGCCTACCCAGCCCTGCTTTCTGCCCATGGGCTTTGAGGTATAAGAGTTTCCCCCCTCTACCCCCGCTCACAGATGGTCTGCGTTCTGCAAGACGTCCAGGACGGGCCACCTGGTAGTGGACAGGAAGTGCAGTCTTATGCCAGTCCGCAGTCTCCCCTGCCTCCGTTTACGCTCCACCCCTGGGATGTCACCCTCTGTCCCCTGGAAAACACCTAGGCTCTGCCTTTACCTAGAACCCTTCTGGTTCCTGAAAAACAAGGTCCATTATCCCTTTGTCTTCTTTCCCCCAAGCAAGAAGTTCCCTGCCCTTTGGCCTTTTCTGTCTAGAGTGTGAGTTCTAATGTCAGACAGGTCTGGGGTCGAACTCTAGCTTGTCTTGCCTTCACTGTAACCTCTCTGAGCCCCAGTTTCCTAGGCTGCAGGGTGGGAGTGATCGTACTTCTGCAGGGATGCTGTGGGAATGGGTGCAATTATATGTGCAAAATACTTGGCAGGCTGCCGGGTGGGCGCGCGGCTAAGTGTTCGGTAAACGGTCGCGCTTACAGATTCTCCCGCAGACTTGCTTGTAGAGTCTCCGTTCTCCGTTCACATCCTTTCACATCCCCTTTCGTATCCTTTCATCCTTCTCCTTTTCTACAGAACAGAGCGCCGAAATGGTTCAGCCAGCGCCAAAGGAACCTCAGACCTTGATCTCAGCATGGCTCCTGCTTGGCTTCTGAAGGGCAGAAGTTGGGTTTTGCTCACCAGTAGGCCCAGAGTTGGCATTCTGTGAAAACTGAATGAATGAATGAATGAGTGAATGAGTGAGTGAGTGACTGATGCAGGTCAGAGGTGCTCTCACCCCTTTTGGTAACAGAACCCTTTGGCCAAATGAAGTTTGATGAGATTCCTCGAGAAAGCGGAGAAGGGGTGCAGTGCCGGCTGCCATAGCACATGCAGAGGCCTGGCCACTGCTCTGGGGAGGTCATGAGGGGACCCTCCGACGCAGGACATCGCCACTTCGTGTTTAAACTGGGGAAGCGGCCGATGGCAAACAGGACCTAAGGAAGTCTGCCGGTGAAGGCCTGCAGACGGTGGTGGTGCGGAGGCCCAGGGGCTGGGCAGGCTGCGTCCCACCCTCTACTCCATTCTCACTCCGGTGGCCGGAGTGAGGGTGCCGCCCGCCTGAAGGAGTTCGGGTCGGGTGAGCCCTCACCCTGCCTCCACCCCTGCTCGGTGACTTCCCCCAGTCCTGTTTCTGGAAAATTCAGTGGTGCCGTCAGTTCCATCTGTGAGATACTTTCTGAGCACCTGCTCTGTGCAGGCAGGATGCTGGGCCCGAGGAGAGCGTGGGCAAGTCGGGCGCAGGCCCGGCCCGCTGGATGCCACCGCTTTTTCCCCCGGTGTCTTCTGCCTCCTGCCATGCATGCTCCACACCAGATGGCATGGTGACCTTTCAGAAATGCAGTCTGGTCTTGTTGCCTTCCTGTCGAAACCTGTCAGGGGCTTCCTGTTGCTCTCAGAAAAAAGGCCAAGTTCTTCACCCTGCTCTTCGGTGCCCACCTGCCGTGTCTCCAACCCACCTTGGCTTGCCCCAGGATCCTGCTGCGTCCCTGCTGCAGCCATAGCAACCTGGCTTCCTGGAGGTGTGGGGCTCGCCCCAGTCACAGGGCCTTTGCACATACTGTGCTCACTCTCTGGAGCATTCTCCCCTCAATCTACCTGCAGACACACAGACATGCCTGCTCCTGCTTCACCACTGCTTTTCAGGAAGGCCGACGCTGAGTCCCCCGGAACCTTGTTCCTTTGTTTCCGAACACTGTGCCAGGGCTGTGCTGGTGTTCCTCAGGGAGACTCCTCGATGAATGTCTGTTTCCCTCCGGACTCTGGGTCCACGAGAGCAGGGCCTGTGGTTGGTCCTCATTGCATCCCCAGTGTGTAGCTTAGTGTCTGGCACATGGTAGGTGCTCAAAAATGTTGGTCAGCTTGAATTGTTGAGATGTACCCAGGAGAAACCAAGGCACGCAGACAATGCCACAGCTGGGGCGCAGTAGGACGAGGGGTTGGGAGAGGCATAGCTTGGGCTCAGAGAAGAGATAGGCTCCAAGAAGGGGGACTTACTCTATGTCTGGAGCCCTGGGGAGGCTTCCCAGAAGAGGTGTGACCAGCGCTGAGAGGTTGGGAAGACCAGGCTGGCCCCTGGAGGGGATGGTGGGACAGGGCCCAGCCAGGTGCATTAAAAGGCAGGCAGGATGAGGGAGGTTGACTCCGCGGCTGCAAGAACAGCCTCCAGAGTGGCCTCTTTTGCCTCAGTTTCCTCATCTATAGAATGGATATAAAATGCAACCCATGCCTTAGGGTTGGTGTGAGGACTGAACGAGTTAACGTGTGCAGTGCGCCCAGCTCAGCCCCTCCCAGTGCCCAGGCCGCTGAGTTCCATCCGATAGGGGCAGCCCCCGTCCTTCTTACAGCTTCTTCCCACCCCCCGCCCTTGGCCTCCTGACATTCCTTCCCTACGTGGTTCTTTCCCTGGGAACCCGGGTCCAGAAGCCCTAGGACAGAGGCTAGGGGCTGGCCAGGGCCTGGGAGGAGGTAGCTGTCCTATTTTCCTGGGAGAGGACCTTGTCCTGCAGAGAGCCTGGGACTGTGATATTGGCCCACGGACCTGGGCTTGACTCCTGCTTCTGCCTCTGACCTGCTGGTAAACCTCAGGCCAGTTCCTGAGCCTCTCAGAGCCCCCAGTTTCTTTTCTGTAAAACAGACGGACCGGCGGTCCCCGCAGCCAGAGTGTAAATTAGGTAGCGCACACGGTGCCGGGTGCGCGGTGAGCGCCCAGGGCACGGCGCCCACTGCTCTGACTGTGACTGGGCCCCAGTATGCCTGCCTGGAGCTGCAGGGCCCTGCCTTCCCACTGCCCTCTGCCCTCCCTGTCTGCACCCTCCCCTCTGCCCCGAGTGTGGGGTGTCGGGACCCTCATCTCAAGATTTCTCCAGACACTGTGTGATCTGTGGCAAGGTGTGTGTGCTGAGTGTGTACATTTCAAGGGGTGTGTGTGTCTGGTTGGCAGCAGGTGGCAAAGTGTGTACAACGGTGAATGCTTGCGAGTGCTTGCGAGCCTGTGTTGGTGTACACACATGTGACGTGGTGTCAATGGGTCCTGTGGTCCACACAAATTGGTGTGTGTTTGTGCACGTTTGTGATCAAAGGGGCAGTGTGGTGTGGGCGTAGGAGTGTGGATCCTGGTGCCAGACTGCCTGCATTTGCATCCCAACCCTGCCACCTTCTAGGCAGGTCACCTCTTTATCTTAGCGTTTTCGTCTGTAAGACAATAATAACAGTACCTATCGATAGTGACAATAATAGCAACCTCATCATTCAGCCCATGGGGTCTGAAGGGGTTCATACTCCTACAGCACTTGCAACAGAGCCTAGAAGAAGACAGACGCAGGGTCAGCTTCTTGTTATTAAGCTCCACTAGCCAGACTGTAAGCCCCTTGTGGGCAGGGGCCATGTCCGTTTGCTCACCATGGCATCATTGTGACCCCGGATATCTGCACGTAGTAGGTGCGCAATGACAGGCGAACAGCTGAAGGCTTCGGTAAATGGTGAGGCTGTGTGTGTGGGGAGTGAGGTGTGTGATGGGGAGTGTGTGTGCACGTGTGTGCGTGCACTCAGGTCAGGGCATCTCCCGTGCTTTCTGGAGCTGACTATTTCAGGAAGCCTCCAGTCTCCTCCTCCTTATGTAAATAAACATGACAGATCCCGTTGCCTGTACCAGCGCTGGGAGGCGGGGGAGGCTCTGGGAGTGGGTGGAAGCTGGGAGGCAGCGGTGAGCCAGGCCACCAGGGTGTGTGTGCCTGTGTGGCCAGGCGCTGCCGGGCCGTGTGCGGGAGGGAGCACGGGAGGGGCAGGCTCAGCCCTGCCATGCGGGCTGCCAACTGCAGGGGAGGAGAGGGGGCAGGAGGAGGGGAACCGGCAGCCAGGGCGGCTTGGTGACGAGGCCTGCTAGCCAAACGGAGGTGGCTGTGCTGCCCGCTGCCTGTGATGGGGGGACAGATCACCCGGAGCACCCTCCACGGTAAGGCCCCAGCTGATGCCTGGGGACGTGCCCACCCCCAGCCTGCCTGGGGACCACCTGGGGAGGCTGGGCCTGAGAGGCACTGGGGCTCGAAGGTACAATCATCCTCTTGCCTCTTCACTCCTTGGGGGTCTCCTTTGGGTGGCAGAAACTGGGGTGGAGGAAAGCGAGGGTGTTGGGAAGAACAGGCAGAGGAGGGCTTTCCCTGGCAACCGGTAGAAAGTCAAGCAGCTGAGTCTCCCCACAAAGTGTCCTTGTCCTCTTATCTCCCCAGGTGCTGACAAGCCCCCAGGTGGGGTGTGAGGTCCGGGATGTCCATACCCCCCTTTCTCAGGACCGGGGCCAAGTGGTTTGACAGCTGGGGGGACCTGTTTGTGGGCCTTGGGATGCGCTGAGTTCCATGAAGGAGCTGTGGAGAAATGTGTGGGCACACGCAAGTGTGCATGAGTGTGCGAGTGTGCCTTTGCTCATAAGCGTGCATTGGAAGTATCTGTGGGTGTGTGCCTGGGCCAGCTGGTGCCAACGCACATGGGTGTGCAAGTCATAGCTCCCCACAGCGTGTGCTGTGCTGGGGAGGTCAGGGAACTTCCGGCCCCTGGGGTTCATGTCCACAGTCAGACAGAAAAGACTGGCAAACGGGGGAAGGGGTAGCGGGGGAGTGTGGGTTGGCTCCCTATTCACAGGGCTCCTGTGTGCCCAGCTCCTGTCCCCTCACCCACCTGGCCCGAATGCTGGGTTCTGGGGAGTGACATGGCTGCTGTGGCACCGTGTTACAGGAGCTGGGGTTCCTATAAACCTGCCTGGTGCCAGGACGGGGAGGGCTGACCTTGGGGAGTCCCTGGGCCCGCCTCCCTCCTCGGACAGGGCACTGGGGATGGGGCAGCCTCCATCTGCTGAGCCCTGTGGTGCCGAGGCGCCAGCAAAGGCCCAGGAAGGAAGAAGGAGTGGGAAGCCGTGGCCAGGACTGGTGACCAGGTGGCTTCCCTCCTCTAGGCTCTGGACTTTGGGAGAGTAATTTCTAATTAGAAAAGAAAAAGTCAGGGAAGGAGACATGGGAAGAGCAAATCATTGGCTCTCCTAAAAGGAAATGAATTTTGTCCTGCGCCTAGAGCGCTAGTGACAGATGGAAGGACCTGCAAGACACATAATCCGGAGCCAGCCAGGGCCAATGCCAGTGGCCTGGGCCTTGGCCTGAGACTCGGACTGGCTGACCTAGCCCTGGCCCTGCCTGTCCGTGGGGCGGGGGCTCCTCTCAGGCCCATTGGCCCCAGTGGGGCCTGTTGGCACAAGGTCTGAGGCAGACTGGCATTTTCCACTGGAGTCAGACTTGGGCAAGTCCGTGGCCTGGGAAGGGCCAAGAGACCCTCAGAACAGGCTCGGGATGCAGCACACTGTCCTCCGGCCGCCTTGGAGCACAGGCTTCAGAGGGGAGTGAGGACCCTAAGACCGCCCCCCCCAGGTGGCATCTGGCTGTCAAAAGCTCCTGCAGTGGGGTAGGTAGGCACGTTGTAGCGAAGGCAAGCGTCGCCCTGAGCCTCGGCTTCCCCCTCCGTCAATGAGGCTGACCGTAGTGCCCTCCCTCCTCCTGGGACGGCTGGGAGCATTACATGGACGATATGAGGACCTAATATGGGTCCAAAGGACTTGGACAGGCGTTCTGAGGCCAGGGTCACGTTCCTTCCCTCTCACCCTGGGGACAGGAGGACAGCGTAAGTGTGCTGAGGACTCTAGGAGCTGGGCCATCCACGCTGGGTGGCCTTTGGCGAGTGCTAATGGCCCGTCTGCTTTGGCCCCCCCACCCCATTTCCAGGACCACTGTCCCCAGTCTGGGTCCCTGCTAAGCTGGTTCTGGCCCCTGGCTCAGCTGCCATCACCGCAAGTAGGAGACGGCACTTGGGGTTGTGGAGAGGGAGTTTGCGTCTGCCCACACCTGCATGCATGTCCTCACATGTCCCCCCCAGGTCCATGTGCACCCGTATCTGTGCACGTCTCAGCGGCTCCGGTTTCACTTCCTTCCTCTTGAGAGGTGAGCTGGGGGAGTGGGGGATGCAGGGGACCAGTCCCTTCTTGGGGCTCTCTGCCCACAGCCTGCGTGCTGGGGGCATGGTGGTGCCATTTCCGGTTGTTTCCTCCCCATGGGCCTCCGGGTTTGGTTTCCTTCAGCAGAGGCTTTTGAGTTGCTGGGTTACAGTGCGAGGTGAGGGGGAGGTGACAGAGAGCGACCTCATGCCGAGAGAGAGAGAGAGAGAGAGAGAGAGAGAGAGAGAGAGAGAGAGAGAGAGAGTGAGTGTGTAGGGCTGCAGACGCGTCTGGCTGTCTGTGTGTTTGGTGTCTGCAGGTCGTGTGTCTATGTTTTAGGCCTCTCTGTGTGACGTGTATTTATCTGTGTAGCCTGGAGGGGTTGAGTGTTGTCCTGTCTGCGTTTCCACGTGTGAGCAGCCGCCTTTGTGGGACTCTGCCTGCGACGCGTCCTTGTCATTCCGTAGATGTCAGTGGGTCGTGCAGGTGGGTGTGGTGGGGCTGCTGCTGAGGAGTCGGCCGCTCCTCTGGGGCCGGCCTGGCAGGGGACCCATGGGAGAGATTAATTCCCAGTTGGAAAATGGTTCTGGCACTTACACGCTTGATTTCTTTCATTGGGCAGATTCCCAGAGCTCCCCCACCTTGAGGGCAGTTGGGGGGTCAGGGAGAGCACAGAGGGAGGCAGCTATGAGACTGGGAGGGCTCCCCTCCCCTCTCCTTCCCTCCCCTTCCTCCTTTTCCCCCTCCAATGCTGCCCCCAGGGCAAGGAAGTGACCCGTGGCTGAGGGGTTGATGTGATGAGTGGATGACGCGTACAGGTGCACCCACACGGACGTCACCCCCGGGTTGGTCTCTGGGCAAACAGACCCTAGGTGCTGGGGTACGGGGACCTGAGTAATTGGTTCCCACGCTGTCCTGTCACAGAGGGGGCTGCTGTGACCTGGGAGGAGATGGACAGCAGTTCAGAGGGGAAGCCAGGCCTTGCCCTTCTGCAGCGGACTCCCTGCCTCTCCTTGGGTTCCTTAACCCTCAGACTGGCAGCAGAGGAGAGGGTGTCAGGTGGACTTGGGAGACCCGGGATCAGTACAGTAGGAGCTGCCTGTCTCCTGGCAGCAGCTCTGGAAGCTCAGGCCAAGGTGGGCCTGGCAGGTGTGTCTGTGAACATACGCACACCTGCACACCACCCCCCACGTGTGCTTGCGGGAGGGCAGGGGTCAGGCGGATCCATCCCTGTATTCTCTCAATACAGTATTCTGTATTCTTTTCACACAGTGGGCACCAGCAGCGGTGTCGTCAGTGGGTCAGAGGGCAGAGGGTGGGGTAGAGGCCCTGGGCCTCTGGACCGCATGGCAGCTGGAGCTGCAGGTGGCCTGCAGAGGCAGATGAGATGGAGCCATCAGGAGCACTTCAGAAGATGTGAGGCCTGAGACCAGGCAAGGCTGGAGAGGAAGGGGCAGGTGGGCTGCTGTTCTCCGTGAGAGTCTGCATGCTGTTCCAGGCTTGCTGGCCGGTTCCTTTACCTGAGTCTCAGCGCACTCTTTGGTAAATGAGGGGTGATAAGGTTCACCCTGAAGGGCTGTAGGGAGGACTGAGTGAGCTGATGGGCATAGGGGCAGCACAGTAAGCACTCAGTAAACGGACGTCCAGGCCTCTGTGTGCTTGCAAGGGTGCACACGACATGCACCTACTTGACTGCCATCAAGAGCCAAGACTCCAGTTTCTGCCTTGTCAACCCTGGGGGGCCCCCAGGACAGAATACTCCCTGGGTGCTTCTGTCTGCTGTTAGGCACACACAATAGCTGTGAGTGTGTGTACACATGAGTGAGTGTGAGTTTGTGTAAGGGGAACCAAAGGTGATGTCAGCACGGTGTGTGCATTTATGTGACTGAGACACGCTTCCTGTCATTCTCTCAGGCCTGGCCTGAGTGGGGGCTTTGGGGAGGCACTGTGAACTGACCCCAAAATAGTTCTCATCTGGAATGCCCTTCTGGAATCTTGGGGTCGGGTGGAAGAGTGGGAAGAGGAGGGCTGGTACCCTCCCAGCAGCGAGGATGGTGGGAGGCACGTCTGTGTGCACAGCTGGCTGCTGGAAATGTCCGAGACTAGGATGTCGCCGAGGGAGTGAGAGCGGGCAGCTCAGCGTGGAGATGAGCTAGGCCATGGGGGTGCCCGTCCTGCCCTCTCCCTGCCGCTCTCATTCGCTCACCTTGTCATCATGAATGACCTCGGTCTCCTGGGAGCAGCAGGGCCTGCTGTGCGCACAGCCAGGCACTCTGGGGCAATGATGGGGCACCTAGATGGCCCCGTCCCTAAACGACAAGGGTCCCTCCCTGCACAGGGGCTGCAGAAGTCATGGAGGGGAGAGGCATTGAACAGGCTGGCCAGCCAGCGGGGGCCCGGCGGGACATGTGCGCAGGGAGACAGACGAGTCCAGAGCCAGCCCACCGCTGACTCGCTGTGTGACCCTGGGCAGCCTATTAAACCTCTCTCAGCTTGTTACCTTATCTATAAAATGGGACTAATCGATACTGCGTTGCTGCGTAACTTTTCCATTGCTGTATAACGAATTACCCCAAAACGTAGTGGCTTAAAACAACATTTAATGGTCTCATAGCTTCTGTGGCCAGGGGTCTTGACGCGCTTTAGATAGGTGTCTCCAGCTTTCTGCCTCATGAGGTTGCAGTCGAGGCACTGGCTGGGCCGCAGTCCCTCACCCGAAGGCTTGCCTGGCTGGGGCCCGTATCCAAGCTGACTCCCAGAGCAGTCGGCAGTCCTCGGTCCTTCCTGTGTGGGCTTCTGCTTGGGGTCACCTTACAACATGGCCCCTGCCTTCCCCAGACGGAGCAGCCCTGGAGAGGCGAGTGAGAGTAACGAAGACGGAGGCCAAAGGCGTCTTATAACCCAGTCTTAGGAGTGATGCCTGTTACTTCTGCTGCTTTCCATTTGTTAGAAGCTAGTTGCTAATCCTGAGGGGATGACAAGAGGAAGGGCGTGACTGCCCGGTGGTGAATGGGGAGTCCCTGGGGCCGTCTCTGAGGCTGCTTTCCCCAGACACCTTACCTTTCGGGGACTGGGAGGGTGAGGCAAGATTGCACATGAAAGGCATCTGGTGCTGTGTCTGATACACAAGAAAAAATCACCCTCATGGCCTTTCTTTTCTCCTTTCTCCCACAAGCAAGTGGCCAGCTGTTGAAGGTTCTTGAGCAGGCAGGGCTGTCGTCAGGCATGCAGTGTGGGTTCCTGGTGCTAGGCAGTGAAGGAAGCTGTCCCTTTCGTCCCCTCTTCAATTTCTCCACAGGATACCAGAAAGGGAAAGGTACAGAGTGGGGGCTCCTCGGCCACTTGCCGATTGATCAGTAGCTTGAAGCATCGAACAGCGGCAATTCATTCAATAGCTCTCATTGAGCACCTGCTGAGTGCTCTGAGCTGGGCACCTGGGAAACAGCAGGAGAAGAGACAGTGGTCTCATCCTTCAGAGACTCACAGTCCACCAGGGAGATGCGGAAGTAACCCCGAAGGCTTTTCTGGCCAGAAGGCTGCCCTGAAGAACAACAACATTATCTGAGTGAGTCTTTCTCAGCTGTCCCAAGGATGGCACGTAGCCTGGACCACTCTGGGTGTGGAGAAGATGTCAGTGCCTCATCGCTTTCAGGGGATGCCCTGGGACACTTGGGCTTAGTTCTGTGGGAGAATCAGAGTTGAGAAAGGCTGCTTGGGTGTGGATGCTTTTTAGGGGTGTGTGGGGTCCCCGGAGGTACATAGCAAGGTCCCTAACCTAGTCTGGGGTCAGAGGACTTCTGGGAGGAAGTGGAGTTTATCATCAAGGCCTGAAGGATGCATGAGAGATAAGGCATACATGGGCGAGAAGGAGGGAGGAAATGCTCCCAGCAGAAGTCATAGTAGTTTGACCTAATACACAGAAACAAACACAGGGAGGCTGCCAAAATGAGCAGGCAAAGAAACATGTCTCACATGAAAGAACAGATCAAAGCTCCAGAAAAAGAACCAAACAAAATGGAGATAAGCAATCTATCAGATGCAGAATTTAAAACACTGGTCATAAGGATGGATGCTCAAGGAACTTAGTGAGGACCTCAACAGCATAAAAGATCCAGTCAGAAACAAAGGATACACTAATTGAAATAAAGAACAAGTTACAGGGAAACAATAGTAGAGTAGATGAAACTGAGAATCAAATCAGTGATATGGGACATAAGGAAATGAAAAACAACCAATCAGAACAACAAGAAGAAAAAAGAACCCCCCCCCCCAAATGAGGATAGTGTAAGCAGTCCCTGGGACAACTTCGAGCATTCCAACAGTCGGATCTTAGGGATGCCAGAAAGAGAAGAGTAAGAACAAGAAATTGGAAATCTGTTTGAAAAAATAAGAAAAGACAACTTCCCTAATTTGGTGAAGGAAATAGATATGCAAGTCCAGGAAGCACAGAGAATCCCAAACAAGATGGATGCAAAGAGGCCCACTCCAAGACAGATCATAATTAAAATGCCAAAGGTGAAAGATAAAGAGAGAATCTTAAAAGCAGCAAGAGAAAAGCACTTAGTTACCTACAAGAAAGCCCCCATAAGACTGTCAGCTGATTTCTAAAAAAAAACTTTGCAGGCTAAAGAGATTGGCAAGAATTATTCAAAGTCATGAAAAGCAGGGACCTACAGCCAAGATTGCTCTACCCAGCAAAGCTATCATTTAGAATCGAAGGGCAGATAAAGAACTTCCCAGACAAGAAAAAACTAAAGGAGTTTATCATCATTAAACCATGATTATATGAAATGTTAAAGGGACTTATTTAAGAAAAATAAGTTCTATTTAATAAGTACTATGAACAATAAAATGGCATAAATACGTAACTATCAACAATTGAATTTAAAAAACAAACTAAGCAAACAAGAACAGAGACAGAATCATGGATACGAAGAGTGTTTTGATGGGTGCCAGATAGGAGGTGGGTGTAGGGGAATGGGAGAAGAGGTGAGGGGATTAAGAAATACAAATAGGTAGTTACAGAATAGCCATGGGGATGTAAAATCCAGCATAGGAAATGGAGTAGCCAAAGAACTTATACACATGACCCATGGACATAAACAAGGGTTGGGGGGGACTGCTTGAGGGTGTGGGGAGTGTTTGATAGAGGCTGGCAAAGGGGGAAGAATTGGGATGATTGTAATAGCATAATCAATAAAGTATAATTTTTAAAAAAGTTCCCAGAAGAGAAATGGGCTTGGGCCAAGTCTGGAGGCAAGAAGCAGGCGAGGGAGGTAGGCTTCTTGAAGGAGGCCAGAGAAGTGCACACCTGCCCAGATCACAATCCTCTCTCTTACCCGAGACCCCTCCTCACCTGTTCTCCCACCCTGAAACTGGCTCCCAAAGTCTTTCTGCCAGAGAGAGCCTCGTTCAATGAATGCACCCAAGCTAGTCCAAGTCAGACCACCCTGATGCTCTGGGATTAGGGCATTTGGGATGAGAAAACAGAGGCGTCTGGACTGAAGTGAGCCAATCATTTCCTCTGGTGGTGGTTGTTGCTTTTGTACGGGAAAAAAAGGCATTATGTTGGGATCAGGTGTTCAAGTTTGTAAAATTCCTTCATATCTGTAAACTCACTGGGTCCTCACAACAACCAGAGAGGTGGGTAGGGGAGCTAAAATGACCCCATTTTACAGAAACAGACATGGAGGTCCAGAGAGGTGAAGTGTCTTACCCAGAGTCACACAGCAAGTATGTGGCATGGCCAGGGTTTGAACCCAGGGCTGCCTGCCTCCAGTGCTCGAGCTCTTTGCTGCACCCCACTGTCCAGAGAGTGAGACCAGGCTCTCTCATGAGGGTTGCAAATGGTGTGCCAGCACTGGCCTTCAGGGCCATGGACTTGGAACAAGCTGATCCGGAACGCAGGGGCATTTGGCGGGTGGGGTTTGGGGAGGTGTGGCAGGGAAGAGGTACGTGGGGTTGCAGAACGGCTTGAGCAAAAGTGTGGAGAGCACAAATTAGTGTCAATAGCTATAATAGTAATTACATAATAATTGTTATCACTAATTCATTAATACTTAAGACTATTATTATAGCAACCACTCACTGGGTTAGTTTTACACACATCATCTCATTTCATCCTCACAAGCACCCCATAAAGATGGTCTGCCGTGACCCCCATTTTATGGATGAGAAAACCGAGGCTCCCAGGAGTCTCACAGTTAGTGACAGAGTTGCTGAGGTTGGAGGCAGCAGGTCTGGGTTCTAATCTGGACTCTTTACTTTGGCTGGGTGCCTTTGGTGAGTGACTTCTCTTTGAGGACCTGTGTCAGAGAGGCACTGAGTGTATATGGAGACACTGCCCGTTAAGCGACATAGAGTGCGGTCATTGTCATTCGTATTGCTCCCTCCCTGCCCCTCCTCAGCAGTCCAGCTCAGCTGGCTTGCAAATCCAGGGCTCTGCCAGAACGGTTCTGGGGCAGAGCTTGGCAGGGGGCAGTGAGGAGGTCAGCCTGGAGGCAATATTGTGTCTGGGCTTCTCCCCTGAGACCCCACCGAGAGGCAGGAATGTGGCCTGGAGCTGGTCAAGGGTCACCTGGAAGGCTGGCCAGGCTTGTGTCTGGCAGCTCATAAAAGCCCCGGAGGAATGGGCTGTGGAGGCCACTTTCCACTGTGTCAGCCGGCCGCAGCCTTGCCTGTGGGGCGTGCCCCCACTATGGCTCCCAAGAAGCTTGTAAACCTGTCACTGGGTGGGGGGGTGCTTTGCTGGGAGCTCTGCTGGGAGCCAGAAGGCAAGACTGGGGCTCCACCCAGGCCCAATATCTTGAAGCCTCATACTGGGACTGGCCAGTGCCACCTCAACCAGCCTTTCCCCACTACACCTGCCATCTTGGACTTGGGGAAAAATGAACGCTAGTATTAGATGCTGAGTAGGGTAAAGGACCCTGAATGTGGCATTGGAAGACCAAGGTTCAAGTCCCAGCTCTTCCACTTAGTTGCCGTGTGACCTCAAACAACTTGGTCAGCCAGTCTGAATCGCAATTCACTCATCCATAGCATGAGGACCTTCAGGGGTCATAGTGCACGTCCAAGTGCAGGGACGGAGCCCTTTTGGATGGTATAGGAAAGAAGCCCTGGCCCTGGCTGGTCCTTGGTATCTGAGCAGTTCTCAAGATTAGTTCTCATTTTGCTTTCTCTCCTTCCTTCCCCCAGACCGTACAGCCAGCTGAGATGGAGTGGGGAGAGGGCAGAAGCAGGGATAGCAGGGTTTGGGGGGGTAGTGACCCCCCCTGGTGAGGGCTGCCATGCTGGACACCTCTAAGGGCACGATTCCTATTGTAACCCAGGAGAATGGTGTCCCCGGGGACATGCAGGGCAGAGCCTATGTGGCTACAATGGTGGCCTTGGCCATTGTTCAAAGAGAAATGGTGCGTCCTGGGCTAGGTCCACGGGCAGCAGGAAGGACAGAGGGGCAGAGCCCAGGGATGTTTATTTCTGTGGTGGGACTGGCGGGTTGGGTGCTGGGTGCTCAAAGCCTCCGCTGGGGCCCGGGAGCATGGTGAGGCTGGTGGGTCAGGGCCAGGAATTCAGCTGGGGCTTGCCAAGTGACAAGTGACCACGGTCCACAGACAGGAGGCGTCCTGCAGACGGAGAGGGTTTTCACATCATCCCCACAGAGGTGCCTTGGTGGGAGTTGGTCACACACGGAGCTTGAGTACAGAGAGGAGGGGCTGAGGACAGCTCCCGAGTCAGCCCCTGTGCCCAGGGCTGTCCGGACAGCCTCGGGGACCACGCATGGCAGGGGGAGGCACAGGACTTGGCAGGCCCAGGAATTGGTGAAGGTGCTTTGCCGCTGTCAAAGTCCTCTCCTTGTACGCAGAGAGGCCAGGGAATGGCACGCCACTTCACATTTGTGGAGGGGACTTCAGGATGAGAGGGATAGTGGGGACCAGGCTTTGGGGGCCCCTGTTAGATGGCCCAAATCCTTGGCACTGCCCGAGGTAGGGTGAGGGGGGCTGGGTCAGTCAGAGATCCCAGCCTCGCCTTCCTGCATCTAGTGAAGCCCAGGTTGGTCAGTCATCGCTGTTACTCCTTTTGAGGTATAATTTATACACAATAAAATTCACCCTTTTAAGTGAATAGTTTGGTGAGTTTTTTTAATATATTTTATTGATTATGCTATTACAGTTGTCCCATTTCTCCCCCATCATTCCCCTCCACCCTGCACACCCCCTCCCACCCACATTCCCCCCTTTAGTTCATGTCCATGTGTCATAAGTTCTTTAGCTTCTACATCTCCCACACTATTCTTGCCCTCCCCCTGTCTATTTTCTACCCACTATCTATGCTACTCATTCTCTGTACCTTTTCCCCCTCTCTCCTCCTCCCACGCCCCTGTTGCTAACCCTCCATGTGATCTCCATTTCTGTGGTTCTGTTCCTGTTCTAGCTGTTTGCTTAGTTCACTTTTGTTTTAGGTGTGGTTCTTAATAGCTGTGAGTTTGCTGTCTTTTTACTGTCCCATTTTTTATCTTCTTTTTCTTAGATAAGTCCCTTGAACATTTCATATAATAAGGGCTTGGTGATGATGAACTCCTTGAACTTGACCTTATCTGAGAAGCGCTTTATCTGCCCTTCCATTCTAAATGAAAGCTTTGCTGGATAGAGCAATCTTGGATGTAGGTCCCTGCCTTTCATGACCTCAAATACTTCTTTCCAGCCCCTTCTTGCCTGTAAGGTCTCTTTTGAGAAATCAGCTGACAGTCTGATGGGAACTCCTCTGTAGGTGACTGTCCCCTTATCCCTTACTGCTTCTAGAATTCTCTCCTTCATTTTAATCTTGGCTAATGGAATTACGATGTGCCTTGGTGTGTTCCTCCTTGGGTCCAACTTCTTTGGGACTCTCTGAGCTTCCTGGACTTCCTGGTAGTCTATTTCCTTTGCCAGATTGGGGAAGCTCTCCTTTATTATTTGTTCAAATAAGTTTTCCACTTGTTGCTCTTCTTCTTTCCCCCCTGGCACCCCCACAATTCGGATGTTGGGATGTTTAAAGATGTCCCGAAGGTTCCTAAGTCTCTCATTTTTTTTGAATTCTTGTTTCTTCCTCATTTTCTGTTTGGTTGTTAGTTTCTTCCTTCTGGTCCACTCCATTGATTTGAGTCCCAGTTTTCCTCTCATCTCTATTGGTTCCCTGTGCATTTTCCTTCATTTCACTTAATGTAGCCTTCATTTGTTCATCTAATTTGCGACCAAAATCAACCAAATCTGTGAGCATCCTCATCACCAGGGCTTTGAACTGTGCATCTGATAGGTTGGCTATCTCTTGGTCGCTTAGATTAATTGGCTCTGGGGCTTTGATCTGTTCTCCCATTTGAGCCTTGTTTTTTTTTTTTTTTTTTGGTCTGGTCGCAGCTGTTATGTATGAGGGGTGGAACCTTAGGTGTTCCCCAGGGTGGGGCAGCCCAGTCACTGGGTTGTGATGCTGTATGTGGGGGTGGGGTCTGAGAGGGAACATTGGCACTTGCTCAGCTCTCTCTCGTATTTCAGTCCCTTCTGCCACTTTCCACAAGCAAATTGGGCCCTTCTGGTGCTGATTCCTGGGTGGGTGGGCTTGTGTACATTCTAGGACCCTGTGGGTCTCTCCAACAAACTCTCCTGTGAGGCTGGGAGTCTCTCCTGGCACCTCAACCCCCACAGGTGTTTTCAATCTGTGTTTTTAGGTTTTATTTCCTGGCGCTGGGGCCCTGGGTTGCGAGGTCTGTCTCGCTCCCCGTTTTTGCCTGGATTATCTGCACACGAATGTGGGACCACCTGGTCAGCCAGCCGTCTTGCGCGGCCTCACTGGGTCTGCCCGTTGCCACCCTGTGCCTGAGTCCGCTAGCCACCTGCAGGCCTGGGGCTCCTGTCTGCCAATCTCCACTCTCTCCTGCCGTGACTCCGTCCCTCTTACCAGTCTGGATGAATGGTTGTCGGACTTCCGTACAGTTCAGTTTTCAATTAGTTCTGGTTGTTTTCTTGTTTCTAAGTCTTTGTTGTCCTTAATTTTGGTTGTGTGAGGAGGCACAGTGTGTCCACCTACACCTCCATCTTGGCCGGAAGTTGTTTGGTGAGTTTTGACAGATGCATAAGCTGTATAAAGACTACCACAATAAAAATACTGAGCGTTTCTGTTACCTTAAACATTTTCCTTTGACTTCTGGCCAAGATGGAGGTGTAGGTGAACACACTGTGCCTCCTCTCACAACCAAAATTAAGGACAACAAATGTTTGGAAGCAAGAAAACAACCAGAACTGATGGAAAATTGAACTGTACAGAAGTCCAACAACCATTCATCCAGACCGGTAAGAGGGACGGAGTCGAGGCAGGAAAAAGTGGAGGCGTGGACCCGGAATGCAGGCAGCAGCGGCTGGAGATTTCCAGGCCCACAGGCGGTGACTGATGGACCCCGGGCATGGGGTGGCAACTGCGCAGACCTAGTGAGGCCAAGCAAGGCAGCTGGCTGACGGTCCAGGCAAAGGGGAAGCGGCGGAAGGGACTGGAATCCAGGAGAGAGTGGAGCAGGCACCATTGTTCCCTCTCGGACCCCACCCCCACATACAGCGTCACAACTCAGCGACTGGCCTGCCCCGCCCTGGGGAACACCTAAGGCTCCACCCCTTACTATGTAACAGCCGCAACCAGACCAAAACCAAACCAAAACAAAACAAAAAAACCACCAAAAATGGCTCAAACTGGGAGAAGAAATGAAAGCCCCAGAGCCAATTCCTCTAAGTGACCAAGAGATAGCCAACCTATCAGATGCACAGTTCAAAGCCCTGGAGATCAGAATGCTCACAGAATTGGTTGATATTGCTCACAAATTAGATGAAAAAATGCAGGCTACAATACGTGAAATGAAGAAAGATGCATGGGGAACCAATAGAGATGGGAGGAAAACTGGGACTCAAATCAATGGAGTGGACCAGAAGGAAGAAACAACCAACCAAACAGAAAACAAGGAAGAAACAAGAATTCAAAAAAATGAGGAGAGGCTTAGGAACCTCCGGGACATCTTTAAACGTCCCAACATCCGAATTGTAGGGGTGCCAGGGGGGAAAGAAGAAGAGCAACAAATGGAAAACTTATTTGAACAAATAATAAAGGAGAGCTTCCCCAATCTGGCAAAGGAAATAGACTACCAGGAAGTCCAGGAAGCTCAGAGAGTCCCAAAGAAGTTGGACCCAAGGAGGAACACACCAAGGCACATCGTAATTCCATTAGCCAAGATTAAAATGAAGGAGAGAATTCTAGAAGCAGCAAGGGATAAGGGGACAGTCACCTACAGAGGAGTTCCCATCAGACTGTCAGCTGATTTCTCAAAAGAGACCTTACAGGCAAGAAGGGGCTGGAAAGAAGTATTTGAGGTCATGAAAGGCAGGGACCTACATCCAAGATTGCTCTATCCAGCAAAGCTTTCATTTAGAATGGAAGGGCAGATAAAGCGCTTCTCAGATAAGGTCAAGTTCAAGGAGTTCATCATCACCAAGCCCTTATTATATGAAATGTTCAAGGGACTTATCTAAGAAAAAGAAGATAAAAAATGGGACAGTAAAAAGACAGCAAACTCACAGCTATTAAGAACCACACCTAAAACAAAAGTGAACTAAGCAAACAGCTAGAACAGGAACAGAACCACAGAAATGGAGATCACATGGAGGGTTAGCAACAGGGGCGTGGGAGGAGAGACGGGGAGAAGGTACAGAGAATGAGTAGCATAGATAGTGGGTAGAAAATAGACAGGGGGAGGGCAAGAATAGTGTGGGAAATGTAGAAGCTAAAGAACTTATGACACATGGACATGAACTAAAGGGGGGAATGTGGGTGGGAGGGGGTATGCAGGGTGGAGAGGAATGATGGGGGAGAAACGGGACAACTGTAATAGCATAATCAATAAAATATATTAAAATATATATATATAAAAAGAAAATCTGATTGTTTCATATTAAAAAAAATTCTTCCTTTGTGCTGCTGTGCAGTCATCTCTCTTCCTCTTCCCCAGACCCAGATCCCCGCTGATCTTTGGGGTCAGGCTCATGGGGCTTCTGAGTCCGGCTTCCTTCGCAAGCATGCTCTTGTGGTTCCTCCTCACTGTGCCGTGGTTCTGCTCATTTCACCGCAGAGCGGTGTTCGCTTTGTGGATGTACCACATCTACCGTCCGTTCACCAACGGAGGGACATTGGGGTTGTTTCCAGTTTTTGGTTGTTATGCATAAAGCTGCCGTGTGTTTGTGTACTGGTCTCTGTGTGGGTGTGTTTTCGTTGCTTTTGGGTAAGTGCCCCTGAGTGTGACCGCTGAGTCGTGCTGTGGGTGTTTAACTTTACGAGAAGCTGCCAAGCCATTTTGCAGAGGCTGCACCATTCTGCATCCTAGCAGCCATGTGTGAGGACAATGTATGAAAACAGTTTGCATTTCCGTGTTTTGGTGGTAACGCGTGTATCATAGAGCAATATAGTATTGAATATAATGGGATATGGTGTGCTCCATGTGACGATTACAGGTGGTACATGGATGAACATTTGTTTCCATATTTTACCAGCTTCAGCCATATTTCAATGCACATTTGAAAAATGTACCCAGTGCACCAGACCCATGCTTTCTCGGCTTTTACTGCTGAATGGCCAAAAGAGCCCTGTGGTCAGATCACCTGGCTCCTAGAGCCTCTTCCTGCTTGACGTGACCTCGGGCAGGCCACACAGTCTCTCTGAGGCTCGCATTCATCTGCTCATGTCCCTCCCTGCCTCGTAAGTTTGCTGAGGGGGTGAAACCAGTGAGTGCATATAAAGACCCCAGTTCACAGCCTGGCACACGTCGGCACTTTGTTAACCATAATTGCTGCCATTGTTATTAGGAGGACGCGGCCCTGTGTGATGGGTGTGTGCCTTACATGCAGTGCTTTGTACACCCATGTGGACATGAACCCCGGTGCACGCACAGGGCATGTGGAAGTGTGTGATTCCTGGTCTGAGGGATAAGGGAAAGGGTACGTCCCTTCCTTCTCTGACTTTTAGGGTCCAGGTCACCTTCATGTGCTCACAGGTGTACATGTGCGCTCGTGAGTGTGCATTTTGAGGCCACAGGTCTGGGTGCACATTGTGCCTCCAGGGACCAGGGGTCCCCTGGCCCCTTCTCCATCTGTTCTGCTGTCAGCCCGGGTGGCTGGGCTCCTGCTGCCCTTGCCCACCCCACACCCTCCCCGTGGAAGGGGGCCCTGGGAGTGCCCCTACCAGCACCGGGCCTCTGGCCCCTGGGTGTCTCACCACATTTACTCAGAGCCAGTGGTTTCTGTGCCTGTACCCAGAGCCCCAAGAGGGGTGGGTGGGAAGAAGAGAAAGCATTTTGAAGGAATCTGAGGTCCCGAGGTTGGTCCATGGAGTGGAATCTGGGCAAAGACTGGGAAGGGGGTGCCCACAGGAGAGGCTCTGACCAGCTGCTGGGCTCAGGTTTTTAAAAATTGCTTTACTGAGGTATGACTGACACACGTAAACCACACGTATTTAAAGTGTACAACTGAATGGGTTGTGACACATGCATACTCTCATGAAACCGTCGCCACAATAGAGATGGTGAACATACCCATTACCTCCAGTGTCCCCTGGTGCCCATGGCAATCCCTCTGCCTCTCCCCCCACCATCCCCAGGCACCCAATCTGCTTGTTTTCACTGTAGCTTCATGTAGAACTGATGCAAATGGGAGGGGTGGAGGGGGAGGAAGGGTTTTGAGAGGAATGGACGCCCTACAGGTGATCCATGAATCGTGTATGCACTTTTTAAACTGACTTATTTCTCTCAGAGTGATTATTTTGAAATTTATCCATGTTGCTGCCCATGCCAGTAGTTCATTCCTTTTTTATGGCTAAGTAGTACTCCATTGTATAGATGTACCACAATAGATTATCCATTCACCTAACAGGTATTTTTTTTTATGCTTTCATTTCTACCTGTGTGTACATCCCTAAACAATACATAACATTAACTTTTACCAGAGGTATCTTTTGAAATTAAGAGTTCAGTTGTGCCTGAGGCTGGCATACACCCAATGGGTGCCTCTTCCAGGCAGGGAACCTATAGCCAGTGCTACCCTTTGCCCTTCACCCCACTGTCCTCTTCCCTGCAGTGACCTCCCCTGCTCTGCACTGTCCAGGGGCCACTCAGCCTCTTCCAGGTAGCCTTCCCAGACTGTCTGGGTCTCCTCTGAGCAATTCCAGCTCTCACCGCTTGATGGTTTTCAGAGCCCTTGAGCACTGTTGGGCAATTCCAGTCTTGTCTCCTTGGTAAAAGCAAAGCAGCATGTGCCACCCCCACCCCCACCTCATGGGCCTGGCCTGCAGGAAGCTGCTTCAGAGAGGCCTGGAGGCTGAGCTGTAGGGTGTCCAGTTGGCCCTGGAGAGTGGACACTGGTGTCTGGGGCCCTCTGGGAAGGAGGAAGCAAAAAAAAAAAAAAAAAAGGCAGAAAACTGTACTTGAACAACAATTAAAAAAAACAAACAAACAAGCAAAGTGGTGCAAAGTGCTACAAACACGGACTGGACTGAAACCTGGGAGTCCCCCCCTCCCCGCCGTCTTCTCCTCCTTCCCGGCAACCCTTCCTCCCCTTTACGGAGCAGCTTCTGGGCAGGCCTAATGCTGACCAAACTTTCTGCATTATTAAATTCCTGCCTTGGAGGGACCAAAATTTGAAACATCCCAGGCTTCCATCATATACTGTGGCTTTCTACTTCCCCACCTTCATCTCCCCCTCCTCCATGTCGCTCCTCAAGATGACGGGGTGGGAGGGGACTGCCCTTCCTGATGGATGGCACAGATCTTAGGGAAGAAATAAACACCCCCCAACCCCAGCCTCCAAGGCTGTGCATTAATGCTGCCATCGATGCTGATACGTGTCTCAGAGCCACAGGGCAGAGGCCACCCATTGTGCCAGAGAGGGGAGGTGACTTCCCCATGGTCACACAGCCAGTCTGGCAGACGCCAGCCATCTGACCGCTTGTCCTGTGTTCTTTCCTCTCTCTGCCTTGTCTCCCGGACACCAGCCTCGCCTGTTTGTGAAGCGCCTTTTCCTGGACCAAACCCTGTCCCATACCTTGCCCCTGTCTGTCGAAGAAAGAGCTGTAGCTCCCTGGCCAGGGGTTCTTGAGTCAGGTCTGAGTTCCGTTTCTGTTAGTAAGCCTGGGTGAAGAGGCCACCTGTATCCAAGATGCAGACAGCGCCGGGCAAAGCAGGAAGGCAGCTGGGCTGGCCGGAAGTGGCCCTAAAGGAGGGAAGAGATGGATGTGGTCTCGGGGCTGCGAAGCCTGCCGCACCCGCCTTCCTGGTCTCCAGTGGCGGCCCAGGGCTGTCGGTCCAGCTGCACTGCCTTCCCGTCCGTCTCCCCTCCGCCAGGAGGCCCTCCTGAGAAGTGACCTGCCTGTTTGTCCTCTTGGCACTCATCACTGACTACCATTGCTGTTGTGATTTCTGCCCACATCTTATCTCCCTTTCTGGACTGTTGGCTTCTTGAGGACAGGATCCATATATGTTTCATGCCAATATCTTCAGTGCCTAGGCTAGGACTTGGTATTTAGCAGATACATAATGGATATTTATTGAATAAAATAAATGATGGCGGTAATGAGTGACAATGTGTGGTGGTAGATGTTGGTAGTAAGTGCTGATTTGTCACGAAGGTCGATGGTGGAAGGTAGATGGTGGTAAATACCAGTGAGAAAGAGTAGATGGTAGTAGTTGTTGGTCATGGTGGTGGGAGGCGGTGGGTGGAGGATGAGTGTGGGTGATGGTGGAGGATAAATGGTGGTAGGTGGTGAAGTGGGGCATAGCAGTAGATGGGAGCAGGAGGATGGTGGCAAAAGGTGGCAGTGGTGGTGGGCTGCCACGATGGTGGAAATACTGGGTGACTTCTGCTTATGTCCTATCCATCTTCCCTCCCCTAAGAGACCCTAGTCCAGCTCTTGGATTGCCAAGTTCTCTGACACTGTGGCTTTTTTTTTGCAGACTCTATTGGAGGTCCCTTCCCTGTCACCTCTCACCGATGCCACCACAAGCAGAAGCACGGCCCACCGGTGCTGCCCGGCGGGGTGCTCCTGGCCACACCGCTGCTCTTCCACCCACACACCAAGGGCTCCCAGATCCTCATGGACCTCAGCCACAAGGCCGTCAAGAGGCAGGCCAGCTTCTGCAACGCCATCACTTTCAGTAACCGCCCGGTCCTCATCTACGAGCAAGTCAGGCTGAAGGTGGGCTTCCCTCCCCTTTCTCTGTCACTGAATCCCCCCTGGGCCCCTGAATTATACCATCCCCCACCCCCGACACCGCCTTCCGTTAGGCCATCGCTGCACCCTGCCTCTCGTCTTTCCTCTCTGCTGCCGCTTCTACTCTCCCTCTTCCCTCCTCTTTCTGTCCCCTCTTCCTTCTCCCTTTCTCAGCCTTCCCTGCATGCAAAGAAGGAAACGGGGAGGGAATGGCTGTGGGGGCCCCTAGCTCTGGCCAGACTGGTGGGAAGTCTCCTGGGGAGGGAAAGGAGCCCAAATGGTGGGCAGGCTGGGCAGTGTGAGTCTCCATGGGTGTCTGCTTGGAGGTGGTCTTCAGAGAAGGGCACACTCCCTTTCCCTGGGGCTCCCTGAAGTTGGGGAGAGGCTGGGCTGGGCTGCGGGCCATCTGAGGCCACCCTGCTACCGTCCAGATCACCAAGAAGCAGTGCTGCTGGAGTGGGGCGCTGCGCCTGGGCTTCACGAGCAAGGACCCCTCCCGTATCCACCCTGACTCGCTGCCCAAGTATGCCTGCCCCGACCTGGTCTCGCAGAGTGGCTTCTGGGCCAAGGCACTGCCCGAGGAGTTTGCCAACGAGGGCAACATCATCGCCTTCTGGGTGGACAAGAAGGGCCGTGTGTTCTACCGCATCAACGACTCGGCTGCCATGCTCTTCTTCAGCGGGGTCCGCACGGCCGACCCGCTCTGGGCCCTGGTGGACGTCTACGGCCTGACACGGGGCGTCCAGCTGCTCGGTGAGTGCCCACTCTATTTGGCCTCTTAGGTGCAGGGCACACATCCAGGTGCTGTGATTCGAAGGGGAGCTGAGACTGTTCGGCTGCTCTCGGGCGCCCAGCACAGCTCCCGGTCCAGGACACCCCCCGCCTCTCTGCACTGGTGCACAGAGACTCCGGGTCCAGGTTGCCCACTGGCAGACTGGCGTGTCTCCAGAAGGAGCTGCATGAGCTTCAGCGTTCTCGTCTGGAAAGTGGGTTGGTGGGAAGAATAAATTCAGTTAAAGAGGCAGCAGGTGCCCAGCACAGTCCTGGGTACCACTCGAGGGCCCCGCCAACGCCTGTTCCCCCCTCTCCCGTCCCTGCAGAGAAAAACGAAAAACGCCATGGAGGTGGTTGCAAAACTTTACTTCTTTTCTCCCTTTCTCACCTTACAGCCTAGAAGCAGTGAAGCTCATTTTTCAAAGCACCTTCATTTGAGGAGAAAAGATGGGGGTGGGGGTAGGAGGGAGACCGTGGGTGTAAAAACAAATCATCGTCAGAAGCCTTTCTCTTTGTCGAGTTCCAAAACCCAGGAGGCTGTTTTTATTCATTAATAGTTTGGGAAGTTTCTGGTTTTCAGCTCAATAAAAGCGGGTTCACATTCACACAGATGTGGTCAGGCTCTTTAGGGCCCCAGCAGGCGCAGCAGGGTGACGGGACAGCCCGCGGGAAACGTGCTTCCCAAGCCTCCGTGACATGCGTGGTGCACCTGCCGGGCTCCTCAGCCGGTGACAGAAAGGGCAGTGGTCACGCTCCCGGGCTGCAGAGTCAGGCAGACCCAGGCTGGACCCAGTCCCCACCCTATTCGTAGAGCTAGTGCTATGAGACCTCAGTTTCCTCATCTCTAAAAGGGGAGTAGTAATAACTGTTTTCAGGGTTCTTTTGAAGGCTCAAAGAGCTGAATTATGTGTGCCTGATGCACAGTAGGTATTCAGTGACTGCCAGTCATCCCCGCTCACCGTGGAGTGGGCAGCGCTTAACCTAAGGTTCAAGTGAACCCCTTCCTGCTGCTCTGGTGTCCTCAGGGCCCCACACTTCAAGGCGCTGGGGTCCCAAAGCTTGCGTTGGTGCCCCATCCCGGAAACTTCTGTTTGAGGCTCAGTCTTCTCATTTGTAAAGTGGTTGGGAACACTGTGACTTAGCCCAGGGCTTGGCCACTTGGCGGGGGATGGAAGAATGTCTCAGCTTTTGAGAAAGTCACAGTCTTGCTGCGGGGGAGGGGGGTAAAGAAAGAGAGGGCAACATTCTTGCTTTTCCCTCAGCAAAGAATGACCTTTCTCCTAGTCCCCAAAGATCAAAATCCCACTTGGGCTTAAGGCCCAGCTCAAAAGCCACCTCCTCCCTGAAGCCTTCCAGGGTGGGATTCTCTTTTCCGTTCCTTGTGTCCCGCTGCATGGCACCTGCACTTTTCTAGTGCTGAGGCGTGGACCACGCCTTGGTCCATCCATATGTCTGTTCCCACACAAGACAGGGAGGGCCCTAAGGAAGGAGCCCGTGTCTCAACCGGCCAGCTTCCTGTCCGGAGTGGAGTCTTGTGCTGGGCGTGTGGAGGATGCTAGGGAACGATTGCAGGGTGGACGGGGAAGAGAGCTGAGGTGGAGAGATGACTCGTTAGATGAAGGTAAGGGTGTGTATGTGGGTGGGGCTGAGGAACGTCCAGCCGTCCTTGCAGACCGCCCGGGCCCACTGGGAATCAGGGGAAACAAAGCAAACTCTCCAGATGCGACCAGCGCCTAACGTAAGAGCAGACAGTGAATCGCTAAATGGGTGGTCACAGGATCCCTTCCATCTGCTGGGATGGTTTCCCTCCAGTGATCTCATTTAACCTCTCAGCAGCTGGCCTGGAGGGGGTCCTTTTTATCCTCGTTTGACTGGGAATGAATTGAGGCCCAGGGAAGACCTGAGTTGCCTGTGTATGGTTGTTGCAGAGGTGGGACCTGAACTGGGTGTTCTGTTGCCAAAAGCAGTGCCTTTCCAATTACCCTCCAGTGGGTTTAAGCCTGAAGGGAGGCAGGAAGTCAGAGGAGGCTGAGGTCAGTGAGGGAGGATGGAATCCAGGAAGGCTTCCTGGAAGAGGTGGCTGAGGCTGCGTCTTCAAATTCCAAGATAGTGGAGTGGCAGGGGTGGGGGTGAGGAATAAGGGGAGTGGAGATCAAGGGGACATGCCAAGTAAGATGGGGCTTCCAAATCTCAGGGGCTGAAGGCGGGGCCTGGAGAATAATTTGAAGGGCCCCACCTGGGGCAGAGCCCAGACATCCCGCCTGCCCCAGCCCAATTCCCTTCTTTGACTATAAATGGGTTTTCACGCAGCATTTTTAGTTTCATTGGATTTCCCGGCAGGCTCCTCTCTGCACACCCGATAGCGGTAAGGCCCCAGCTGATCCCCGTCCCAGCTGTAAATCACCACAATCTCTGGGCATTTTCAAACACCGATTATGGCCCCTAAATTCAATTAGCAGGTTATAATGTCTTCATTTGTTCTTCCTAAGTGGATTTTTAAAAAGGAGGTACGTGCAGGATATCGGCGGCGGCCGGCGGCCACTCGTGCCCTTGTTTGGTGGTCTGGCCGCTGGGTGCCCCCGCTGGGGGCAGTTTTCCTCCCTCCACCCACTTCCCATGTCCCCCTCTCTTCTTGCCTACACGTCACTGCACCTAGGTCCTCCTGAGCCTCCCTCCGTCCCTCCACCCTGGCCGCTCTGGCTCCTCAGGGTTCCCTGCGCTCCCTCCTCTGAAGACGTCTCTCTATCTTGGTGGCTCCGAGGACAGGCCTGTCTCTCCAGGCATGATGGTCCCCCATACCAGTGTCTCATCCTTAGAGATTTCCTGCCAAGCCTGCCCCTTCCCCTCCTGCCTTTCTCTGGAACCTGTGGCCCAAGCCCCCCAAACTTGACCTGGGCAGTGCCTGCTCCTCAGACCAGAGACACCTGAGGGTACCTGGCATAGCGTAGGCTCGAACAGCAGGCCACGGGTGGATTGGCCGTCTCCCCTGACAGAGCGCTGCTGTCTGTCCCTGATGGACACCTCCAGGCAGGTGCCCCACCCCCGGCGCCCGCCCTAACCACAACCGGAGTCCACTGGCGCCCACACCCGCCCCTGCCCGCTGTGCTTCAGGCCCTCCAGGCTCCTGTTATGCGAGCACCCTCTTCCCTCAGGGCGCTCTGGCCCAAGCCTGGCTGGTATCTCCAAGAATAACAGCTTCCTACCTCCAGGAAGGAGGACCTGCCAGCAACTAAATAAATACAAGTTTTATGGGGTGATTAATATAATACTTGGAAAGATAAGCTCCTATCCCAGTTTTTCAAACTCTCCTTGTTCATCTCAGAAATGTTGGCTCTGAAAGAGCAGCCGTGGGTCCTGGCAGAAAGCTGGTGAGCCAAGATCCACTTACAGGGTGCTTCTGAGCACCCCTCTGTGGCTGCCACAGCCTGGGCACTGTGCAGAGGTGGGGGGAGACACAAGAATTGGAAACCCCTCTCCTTGAAGAGTGTTTACAGTGGAGGGATGGCGCACCATGTAACTGTTCTGAGGTGATATAAACTCAATCCTGCAATAAGTGTATGGCTGAAGAGTAAAACTGGGGTGGGGGTGGAGGGGTGCAGCTGGGCAGCAACCCAGGAGGACTTCCTGTAGGAGATGAGTTTCAAGTCAGGAACCCAAGGAGGTAAAAAGAATGGACTGGTTGAGGAGGAACAGTTTACACCAGGCAGGAGGGGTGTGCATAGGAACAGAGCGGGGCTGGTAATTAGCAGTCATTCAGGCAGCAGATCCTTCAGGGGAGGGGATGAAGCAGAAAGGTTAGTGGGGTGACCTATGGAGAAGGGGTGTGCACAGGTTGGGGAATACATGAAAGTAGAAACTTTCCAGCAGCTTCTGGGCTGTCAAGTTTTCAGTAAGAGGAAACATGGCCTGCCCAAACTCTCCCACCAGTCAGAAGCCAGGCCAGGCCTGGAATTCGGATCTCCCAGGCTGACTTGGGCATAGGGTCAATGTGAGATTTATTGCCTCGTCAAAGCGGTAGTGGCTGAGCCCAGGAGGGCGTTAGGTGAGGGCTCCCAAGAGTGCGTGGCATTCTGCTTCTTCCCAACGTCTGCCCAGGCTCCCAGGTCTTGGTAAAAGATCTCCCCTGCCTCCTGAGGAGGGAGATGTATGGGAACTCCCGGGGTAAGCTTTCTGAGGGTCAGGCTGCTGCTGGGCCAGTCCCTTGGGTGGCGGGCCAGCCTGGCTGTCCTGCAGGGGGAGGCCTAGGCCTCTCTGTAGAGAGGCCCTGGGTCCGGTCTCCCCTCTGGGGTGTGTCGAGGCCTGGCCGCACAGAGTGCGAGCCATCTCTGGCTGGCTGAGGACCACGCTGCTATCCGGGCCTTCTGCTTCCCAGGCTAAACCAATATTTACCTTCAGCGGTGGCTGCCAGGGGCCGAGAGGCAAATATTAGTTTAAGGAGCCTGAGCTGAGCTCTTGGGTTGGGGAAAAGAGCTGAGGATGCTGATCGCGATTTCTCTCTTCGACAGTTTTCATTTCTTCTTGATTCAAAAACATTTTGCTGTCCCTTCTGCTTCAGAGACTCTTCCAGGCACTTCCTTTCTGCTCATCCCCAATTCTGCCGAATACATGAGGGCCCAACCCCAAACCTCCCCTCTACCAGGAAGACTGCCCGGCCCTCTCTATTCTCCATGACCCTTCCTCCTCCGGGCCACTTGAAGCACGTGGAGGTTGAAGTGGTATTGGCAGTTGTGCATCATGTCCTGCTCTTCAAGAACTGCATACAGCCTCTATGTACATATTATAAAGAAAGTGACTGTATCCGTTCTGCAGATGGGGAAACAGTGGCTCTGAGAGGTCTGGCAGCTTGCCCAAGGTCGCACAGCTTGGTGGAGCTGCACCTTGAGCCCTGGACTGTGGGCTCTATTACTTCCCAGCTTCTCTAAATATGAGTCCATCCAGTCTCCCTATTAAGTCTGGATTCCCCCAAGTGTGGGGACCATGGACCTCCTTTGTCATCTACAGTAGAGCTTGTGAGAGCGCAAACCAGACCCTCAGGGATCAGCTGTATACATTGGGTCCAGACAGGCCGCCAGGGGCCGAGCCTGGCTGAAGAGGGGCATTGGGCTTCCCAGCACCCTGATTCAGCGGTGAGGGTTGGGCTGCCTGTCCTGCAGTTCCCCGAAGGCTCCTGAGGGCCTTACCTGGTTCTGCTGTTCATGGTGTACTCTAGTTTGCTGCCGTAATGAATATATAAGGTGCAACCATCTATCACTGCCAATGTGGAATTGTTTCTAATGTCCAGAAATGGCAAGTTCGAGTTTCCACCTAGTATCTCTTTGGCTCAAGATTGAGTTCTGGGGACCTTGGGGAGATCTGGGGTACCCAGGATAGGGTGTGTGTATAGGAGAGGGGCCCGGGCCTGCCAGTCTTGGGGACAAAGCCCTCATTTCAGAAGCAGGCGACCTGGCTGAATCCAGACTTGACTCGGCCACTCACTAGCTCTGGGCAAGTCCCTCAGCTTCTCTGTGTCTCAGCCACCTCACCTGTTATTTGTATGAAATCATCACGCCCCATTTACGCCACAGGTAGTCCGTGAGGCTCACAGATACGCAGACACAAATGGGAAGGGCTGTTGTCTGCAGGTTAGAATGGAACACCTAATTTACACACTTCACCAAAATAGACGAATCCCCAAGCCAGTTCTCTCACTGGAAGAGGGAGCCTTAAAACCAAGTCCCTATGGCTGAACGAAAGTTGAACCCCGAAATCTAGATTGTTTCTTGGACCGAGATCGATGGTTCCCCAGCTAGGTTCCGTGGAACACTGGGGTTCCACAGAGGCCCCTCTCTGGGGGCTGAGCGGTGGCGCTCTGTGGCCACCTGTTAGGCTTCAAGCAGAGCTTTTGGTTCCATTGGGCAAAAGGATTCCGCTGTTTAAAAAAAAGTTTGAGAACCACCGGACCCGATCATTCCGAGAACCTGTCCATCTGCATCTAAGATTCTGTGGCTTGAAGATTCTGTGAATCTAAGACTCTGTGACTCTGGGACATTCTGTCCTTTCCTTTGTGAGCCCCAGAAAGTGTGGGTGCGTATTTTCTTCTCGCTCTCAGCTTTCCTGTGGTTTTATGTGGAGAGGGTTGAGGCGGGGCTGGGTTCCGGGGTACTTCCCAGTGGGGTGGAGAATGCCCGGCACGTCCAAGCCACGCCCTTGCCCTCGCAGCTCCTTCCCCTGCCCCTGTGCCCGATGGAGCCTGGAAGGAGGATGCTTATGGAGCCAAACAGGGGTCGGCAGATACCCGCCAGCCGGCTTGGAGGCTGCCGGCTGACCCGTGGTTAAAGATTATCCAGAGCACTGGATGTGAGAATCTAAACAAACAGAGCTCGGGCTGATGGCAGGCTCCGCTCCCCGCCACTGCCTGCCCCTCCAGGCCCCCTGCACCTGTGCCCAGACCCTGGTCACCCTGCACCGGCTGTCAACGTGTGGGAGGGCGGGAGGGTCTGGGCGAGCGCCGGCCCCAGTGCCCTCCGCCTGGCCCTTCTCCACTCCCTTCCTTTCTCCTCACTGCTAGCCCTGCTGGGCATGTTGTCTAGGCGTTCGTCCCCTCACGTACATTTCCCACCCGGGTGCCTCTCACCTCCGTCTGCCAATCCAAACCCTCTTGTCCTTCAGGGCCCAGGTCAAGTTTTGTTCTTTCCAAGATGCTGTCTCTGACTCACCCTGAAACAGGATGGAGGACCTCAGCCGCGGTTGGAGAGGGATATTGATCCTCAAAGGGGTTTCTATCTTAAGGAAGAGAAGGCTCTTTTTTCTTCTAAAGGGGACCCCAAGGAGGAGATATAGGACACACAGGGACCCATGCAAGGAGAGGTTTTCTAGTAGTGATAGTTGTTCCGAGGTAGGGAGGTGGTGAGCTTCTCGTCCCTAGAGGTATTCTAGCCAAAGCTGGGCGAGACCTTGGCAGAGAGAAATAGATTTCCTCCTTCTTCTCTAAGGTCCTATCTGACCCAAGAATTTAAGAATTTTTGTAATGAAATTGTATTCAAGTATTTTCGTGCCTCCAAGCTGCAGACCATCTAAAGGGCTACGGGCTCCCCAGGGCCCGGGCCGCAGCTTCTCCCTCTTTCCCCGAGCCCTGCCCCGGCTCGGGCGCACCGTGGGTCAGGGAGTGGGTGCCCTGTGTGCCACCCTGAGGGGAGGAAACCCCCGGCCCGGGCCTCCCTGCCCTTTGCAGGGCCTGCTTGTTTCTGCCCTGCCCAGGGGATCTGCAGATCACCGCCAGGCACCCGATTAGGCAGGAGCTGAAGACGAGCACATGCCTTCCTGAAAAAGGGGACAGGAGAGCGGGGCCGGCCTAGCAGCTTCTCCCACGGCCTCGTGCCACCCCTCCCCCTGTCATGAAACCTCCAAAGTGGGCAGCCGTGCGTCCCAGGCACAGATTACATAACTTGTTGCTTCCAAATGTGGGGCTGTCCCACTGCTTGGGGTTATAGGTTGCCTGTCTGGTTTTTCCAAGCTGTCTCCCAGGGCTCGGTCCTGGGCTGCGGCTGGTCCCATGGTGTTCTCCCCCGGCTCTGGGAGTGGGGACCCTTTCCTGACCTCTCACTTGATGTCAGCTCACCCAGCTGTGACCCTGGCTGTTCCTTTGGAGGGGGCTCTGACCCGCTCCTCGATCTCAGGTTTCATCTATTTCAGGGCCCTGGCGCAGCGGGGCACACCGATGGGGTGGTTATTTTGGAGCTTGCTGGTGGCCTGCAGCTGCTCCTGACCTCGAGAGGTGGAGGGGATGGGAGAGAAGACATGGTCGGGCTGGGCACTGGCCCCAGGGATTCCGTTTTTAGCTGTTTCCCAGCATCTCCTGACTCCTGCAATATTTCAAGCAAGGCCAACATTTTCCTGCCTCTTCTCCTTTCTTTCTACCCCCCACCGTTCCTCCTTCCTTTTCTTCTTTCTCCTTAAATCTCCACTGGTAGGTTCTCTCCTTCCTGGTCTTTAGTCGAGCGATGTCATTCAGTGATTTTTGTCTTGGGTGTCCATGGCGACTGCTATAAAGTCCGGCATTTGGGTTCAAAAAGTCCATTGCCTGAGTGCAAGTGGACCTGACTTAGGTTGGCAAACTCGAGCTGAGCCAACACTAATATCTGAATTTTTCCAGGACCACAGGAGTCAGAGGGGCTTCCCACGCTGCCTCTGACCCCTGTGACAACACTGAAAGGCAGGTACTGTCACGCCTGTTCTCTCTGTGAGCGGTCTGAGGAGGAAGGCTGCTCGCCCACAGGCCACCGGCCAGGTGCTGGATCAGACGTTGAAGCCCCTGCCTGCCTCACCCCACAGCCCATGTTCTTTCTTCTCAGCTGCCTGGCATGTAAAGGATAGTAACAGTGGCTCATGGTAACCTAGTGGTTACTGTATGCCAGGTACCTGCTAGGTGGGCCTTCCTGCACTTCATCTTCACAGCATCCCTTCTGAGGGGCGTATGAGAACGCAGACTTTACACCAATCCGTAAATGCTGGTTTCACTGCTGAAGAAGAGGGGCCCGCAGAGGTTAAGCTCTTTAGCCAAGGTTGTACAGCTAGGAAACGGCAGAGCCAGGATTGGAACCCAGGCTGCTGACTTCAAAGTTGTTGCACTTAGGCGCCTATCCTGCTTCCCAGTGTATGGAGACTGGTTACTAACAACTACTCTTCGGTTGCCTTATTAGAAGTATAGTGCATTCGTCAAGGGAGGTCATGGCCACACTGCCTCACGCTGTCAGGGCACCTCTGGAGCCCAGAGTGTGGCTCTGTTCATTGCCTAACGGGCGGGAAGGCTGTGCGAGGACTCCCTGGAGAGGGTTGTTTTCGGTGTGGGGCTAAAGCAGTGGGCATAAATACAAGGAGGTGTATCTTAGTTTGAAGAGAAGGAAACACTTTTAAAAGCCGGAGGAGCTCAACCACGGCACAGGTCGCCTGGGAGGTAGTGAGCACGCAGCAGTGGGCGAATTCCTGTAGAAGAGGACCCCGTATTCAGGTGGGAGGGGCAGAGACCAGGATAACACACACCCCGGCTCACTTGGACTCTGTTTTGAGGGTCTGCCCCGCTCCATGGGCTCCGACTGATTGTCCTGAGTGTGTGGGGGTGGGGAGAGGAGTGTGGGGGTGCCCGTGCGTGTGGGCCCCTCTGACAGCCTTGTTCCTGTAGGCCCTGGCTGGGCATCTCTGAGCCCTTGTTCCTCCTCACTCTGCTGTCCCTGTTCCTTCCCCTCCCTGTCTCCAGCCCTCTGGAGTCCTCAAGGGCACTGTCTGGAATCCCTGAGGGGGTGGGGAGCGGGGCGTGTTCCCTGTGGTCCAGGTCAACCCACAGCCTTCCTCAGGTCCCCACTTTGTCTCCTGTGCCTCCCCCTCCTGCTCAGGCCCCCCTTGCCTCTGCCTTTCCACAGCCCCCTAGCCTGTCTGCACCTTCGCTGTCACAGGGTCAATTCCCTGGAATAATCGCATTTTCCGGTCGGCTCCCTTCTCCTTGCCAAGCACGATGCTGGGAAATCCCGACCAGCCAGGCCCCAAGAGGCTTCTCCAGAGAAACAGGGCACTTAGGGGAGGGCCGGGCACCCTCTCCGTGCTTGAGCCCAAACCCCACTGTGCCTGGAAGGGGCAGGGGGCTGGGTGGGAGAGAACAAAAATAGGGAGGCTTCAGAGACTGTCTCTAGGTTCAGCTAGAGCTGGGTTCTGGCCTCTGCTGGCCATACCAGTCCAGCCCCCCAACTTCTGCTCTCACACCGAGTACCCCAGCCATCCTTACCGAGTTCCTGGAGAGAAAGCACGATTCCTGCCATGGGGAGGCTCAGAGAAAAGACTCCCTGGGAGGGGTTGGCCCATGATGGGGCCCATGGTGGCATTAGCCGGATTTGGGGACTCCCACAGAAGGGGTTCAGTCAAAAGAAGGGCCTGAAATGAAGACTGTGGCATCGGGAGTCGAACAGACCTTGCTCAGTCCTGGATCTGCCACCTGGCCCCTGTCACATAACGCCTCTGAGCTTCGTCCGTGCAGTGGGAACACCTCCACGGGAAGTTTTAAGGACAAAATGCAGGCAGGATTCATCCTGCGCAATGACTTTTACTGTAAATTACAGGGCTTCACACAGCTGGATGTGACATAGTCATTAAAAAAATACGGTGTTAGCCCTGGCCAGGTGGTTTAGTTGGCTGGAGTGTCTGCCTGTACACCAGAAAAGGTTGTAGGTTCGATCCCCAGTCCGGGTGTGTAGTGGAGGCAACAGATCGATGTTTCCCTTTCTCTCTCTCCCCTGCCTTCTCTCCTCTCCCTCTAAAAGCAATAAAAACATATCTTTGGGTGAGGATTAAAAATATATATGTGTATATATATGTGTGTGTATACACAGTGTTAGAAACATAGCCGTTGGCATGAAAAAGTATTCAGGACATAGCGAGCAGAAAAGATTCTAGCTTTGAAAAGGAAATCTTTATAGCAGTGTTCTTAGTCTGGAGTCTGTGCCCGTGGATGGCTTTATGTAATTCACGGATGCTCTAAACTTATCCACAAAATTTAGGGAGAATGTGCATTTTTCTATGGAGGGGATAGGTCAGAGTTATCACATTTTCAAAGGGATTTGATACCCATACAAGGTTAAAAACTACAGGTGTTTATATAGCACGATTCAGTTTTTGCATTAAAAATGTAAGCAAAAATTATATTTAAAAAAACAAGACGGCAAGGTTATGCACCCAAATATTCATAGTATTTTTCTCTGGATGGCAAGTTGACAGGCAATTATTTTTCCTTTTTGTTGAACTGTCTTTTCTACAGAACACAGTCTGTATTGCTTGTTCGATTAGAAAGACAGGTTTTGATTTCCTATTAAGTCCCTTTCAAAAAGGACAGCTTGGATAAATTTGCTCAATTTCTCTCAGCTGCAGTGTCCTTATGTGGCAACAGTAACTTCAAAAGGTAATTGCCGGGACAAGATGAGACACTTTATGCAAAGAGGAGGTCTAGGGCTGTCAGCAGCGCATTCAACACGTTTATTTACTGCTTGCCTGCGAAGTGCGCAGGCTGTTCTAGTTGCCAAGGGTAAAGAGAGAGGGCCACAGGAGCTAAATTTTAAAAATACCTTTTATAAGCCTACCATTTAGAAGCCATCATGTTTTCGAATGGTGTTACCAGGACCCCCGGATTTGAGTCCCTCTGTGCGCAGTAGCCCAAAAGAAATGCATGAGCAGGAGTTCGTAGTATAGAAAGAAAAAGTTTAACAGTGAATTGGCAATCCTCTAAAGACCCAGCTCCCCAGTGGAGTCTAGGTTACAGATTATATAGGGCAAAATCACAAGTCAGGGCGTGTGTGTGTGTGTGTGTGTGTGTGTGTGTGTGTGTGTGTTGGGGGGTGGGGTGTTCCAGGTTGTGCTGGAAGCTGATTGGTCGAAAGTGAGGTAAAGGCAATAAATCCTTCCTTCTTGACAACAGCTTTGAGGTCAACAGCTTTGAGGTCGGCTCTGGCATCCCTCTGTCTGGTGTCATGGAAAAGTAGCCAGGTGTTTCCACCTTAAGGCTCAGGAGCTGAAACAGAACTTAGGTCAAGATGTTATCTTTAGCTTGCTGAGGTCCAGACCTTGTGACCATTAGTCAGGCCCAGGCTATTGTCTTCTGCTGCCTCTGGGTTGAGGGGAGAGGCTAGGTCTATGGAGGCCTGTAGAGAGAGGTGATTTCTAGAGCTAGGATTCAAGACCCTTGGTTTCAATTTGGTGTCTTTCCTTCTAGTCTTAATCCTTTGCTTAAGCAAGTAGATGTTCTGCACAACTTTGGTTGCCCATTTGCTCCTTAGTCCTATGCATTTTCAGTGCCTTTAAAAGTCCAGTGTTTGGTAAGGCTAGTTGGAGGATGGGCACAGGCGATGGGGACTGACTCCTGCGTGGCCCGCCTGACCATGCCCGGTCTCTCCCCTTCCTGATCACAGACAGCGAGCTGGTGCTGCCCGACTGCATGCGGCCGCGCTCCTTCACCGCCCTGCGGAGGCCGTCACTGCGGCGGGAGGCCGACGACGCGCGCCTGTCCGTGAGCCTGTGCGACCTCAACGTGCCGGCGGGGGAAGGCGACGAGGCCACGCTGGCCCCTGGCTGCCCCATCCCGCAGAACTCGCTCAACTCGCAGCACAGCCGCGCTCTCCCCGCGCAGCTCGACGGTGACTTGCGCTTCCACGCGCTGCGCGCCGGCGCGCACGTCCGCATTCTGGACGAGCAGACGGTGGCGCGCCTGGAGCACGGGCGCGACGAGCGCGCGCTCGTCTTCACCAGCAGGCCCGTGCGAGTGGCCGAGACCATCTTCGTTAAGGTCACGCGCTCAAGCGGTGCACGACCCGGCGCACTCTCCTTTGGTGTCACCACGTGTGACCCCGGCACGCTGAGGCCTGCTGACCTGCCCTTCAGCCCTGAGGCCCTGGTGGACCGCAAGGAGTTCTGGGCCGTGTGCCGCGTGCCCGGGCCCCTGCACAGTGGCGACATCCTGGGCCTGGTGGTCAACCCTGACGGCGAGCTGCACCTTAGCCACAACGGCGTCACTGCGGGCATGCAGCTGTGCGTGGACGCCTCGCAGCCGCTTTGGATGCTCTTCGGTCTGCATGGGGCCATCACGCAGATCCGCCTCCTCGGTGAGTGCTCCCAGCCACATGCCAGCCTTGACAGCACCCCGAGGCTGGCCTCAGCTGTCGTCCTCAACACACCCAGCATCGAGCGTTTCCTGGAAGAGGGGGTCGATCAGTAGGGGAACACAGGGGCCAGCCTATCATGAGGCGTTGCCAAGGAGCCACAGACACTAAAATGAATTCTGGGCTGGGACTCCATGGCCCTCTCATCTCACCAGAGGCACCCAGGGGAGGGGAGAGGAGCTTGGATGTTTGAATTTCACTTTCAGAATCTGATTAACGTACATTCCTCAAAATACCTAAATGCGTGAACAGTCCATGTACACACACTCTGATGGCCCTGTAAAAATAGTAAATAGTGTTTCCACCAGCATTTAACTTTTGGGGGCTCAGTTTTCATTTCTCCCAAATGGTAATAAAGGTTTCCGTCTTTCAGTTGGTTGTAGGCCCAAATAAGAAAAAGAGGTTGGTGTGTCAGTAGCCAAGTGCCTGTGTAGGGCGGTGCCTGGGTTGGGGGCCCTGTGGGGAACCCCTGAGCAGGAGGCTTTGGAGGAAGTGGGGTTGCGGAAGTCTGAGCCTTGCCTTCCTGGGTTTGAGTGGACAGACTTGGGTGTGGGGTAGGTAAGCCATGTTTCCTGGAGTGTTCTGTGGGTTAGTTGTCTGTAGAAAAAGGGCTCTTGGGTGAAAAAAGCTTGGGAGATACTGAGTTTTTCTAAAGCAGGACCTCTCAGAGCCTTTAATATGCAGTATGAATCTGTAGGGAGGGGGCGGTGGTGGTTACGGTGTGGTTATTTGAAACCAGTTTGACCAGAAACTTTTTTTTCACACAGCATCCCTTTGGAAAAGGGGTGTCCAACCTTTTGGTATCTCTGAGCCACACTGGGAGAGGAGTTGTCTTGGGCCGCACATTAACTACATTATGACACAAAAATCACCAAAAAAACCTCATAATGTTTTCAGTAAATTTACGGTTTTGCGTTGGGCATTCAGAGCCATCGAGGGCTGTGGGTTGGACGTCCCTGCTCTGGAATCTTGTCCCAGAGTGAGCAGGTGTCCATGCTTTCCAATGCTGGTCTGCAGGTCACTTGCCGTAGACCGGGCTGGTTTCATTGGACTCGCTTGGAGAACCCACTGAAGTGCAGGTGCTTGAGCACCTTCAGAGCTTTTCATCCTGTAGAGCAGCGGTGTCCAGCTCACTTTCACCGGGGGCCACGTCAGCCTCGCGGCTGCCTTCAAAGGGCCGAATATAACTTCAGGACTGTGTAAATGCAACTACTCCTTAACAGTTAAGCGAGAGCTCGGCGCTGCCGCCGGGTAGAAACAAGGTGCTGGCCCGGATAAGACAAGGTGGAGGGCCGGATTTGGCCCGCGGGCCTTGTGTTCGCCACCTGTGCTGTAGATCTTGGGTAGGTCCTGGGCATATAATTTATTATTATTATTTTTAGCAAATTTGCTTAGGCAAGTTTGGAGACCCCTAGGCCTTACCGCCCTCAGCCTACCCCTCACCCCAGGAGGCTTCATAGGCAAGATAATGTGTGTGTGTGAGCACAAGTCACGCTGTAAGGTTGGCGGGCTGTGTGCAGGCACATGCGAGTAACTAAATGCATATATGTACGTGCGGATGTAATGCTGGTGGCAAGTGCAGGGGTGTGCGAGAAATCAGGCACAATCAGTGGGAACTTCCTACTCTGTTCCAGAGACTGAAAGAAGATGGCCTTAGAAATAAATTTAAAAAGGAAGGAGGCTGGCATGGCCAGAAGTTAGGGTTGGGGGAAGGTAACTCAGGAAAGAGTGGAAAGAAACCAAGCGAGATGAAGGACAGCAGGAAGGAAGAAGGCTGGCGGTGAAAATTCAGGGTGGAATAAAAAGAAATTGGACTCAGGTGCAGAAAAAAGTCCGGCTGAGGTAAAAAGATACTTGGTTAGATGCACCACCAAAGGCACCGCCCCTCCTCAGATGAAGTAAATTACGTAAGGGCAAGGCACGCGCTTGCCTCAGCACCACCCAGTAACAGTGAAGTAGCTTTCCAGGGAGGCTTCTGTCGCCCAAAGGGCTTACTTGACTGGAGCAGGGAAGAAGCTTAAAAAAAAATTGGACTTAAATGTCTCAAGAGTTAAGTGGCCAAGATGGGCGTTGAAGTATGATCATTCAGCATTCAATATAGACTCAATAGAGTGCTCCGGAGCTGTTTGGAGAATTGGCTGTCTCAACCAGCAAGTTGGTGTTAGGGGACCCTGACCGACTCCAGAAGAAAAAAAAATCAGGGACAGTGGGTGACAGGGAACTATTTACCTTACAGAGGAATGCTTGGCTTTGTTGAAAACCTAAGTAAATTAAGAATGGAAGGCTATATTTTTTTTACTCCAAAACTATAGCCAATTTCCTAGTTAATGGTGAACCACTAGAAATATTCTCATTAAAGTCAGGAATATGAAAGGGATGCCTTTCAGTATTGTTCTGAAAATGCTAGTCATTGCAATAAGGTAAGAAAAGCAAATAGGAGGTATGAATTTCTACAGGAGGTGATAATTAACTTGAAAACTATTACTACTAATAAGAGAAACCCTCTGGATATCTAATGAATGTCCCTAGCAACTATGCCTAATAAATGGATTCGAACAGATAACTAATAATAGAGTACTTCCTTGTATGTAGGGCATTATGTTAGGGGCTATGGGAGAGGTACAGGCAGATACGATTTCCTGCTCTCAGGAAGCTCATGGTTTAACTGGAGAAACAAAGCTGCATTCCCGACCGAAGGACAGATGATCCCCCAGCATGTGTGGTTGTTTAACCGTTTGCATGTGGTGTGGGTGGCTGGTCGGTCAGTGCTAAAGCAAATAGTGTGTGTGGGGGGGGGGCCGAGCTTCCCAGAGGAGGGGGTTTGAGGTGCACTCCCAAGAGGCTCCCTGGATCGTTAGCTTTTGGGGGCAAGAGCTTTGTGGGTCTTGTCCTTGGTTTATGTATACACAGCACACGGTACCTGGTGGGCCCTCAGAGAGGGCTTGCTGGAGGGAGAAGGGAGGGACGGGGAAAGCGAGGAGCAGAAGAGGGAGAGGTGTGAGGGAGGGAGGGAGGGAGGAAATGCCGCACAGACGAGTGTGAGAGATGTGCAGGGCTTCTCGAAGGGGCCGTGCGGAGGAGGAGGCCGCGGGCGGTGTCTGGGCCCTGCACAGGGGGGCAAGGTGAGGGTGGAAAGGTCGTTCTGGATGGGAGGTGGGTGACTTTGTTCTCTGGTGTGGGGAACCCGGAAGGTGAAGGATGCATGGCGAAGGGCAGAGGTGGGCTTCCAGGCAGGGGGCTTGTTTGGAGACTGCTGGTGTGGCAACGCCAGAGGACACGTGGCCCTCCGCTTTGTAGGTGGGAGCGGAGCGCTGGGGCGGGATGCCAAGCCAGCCCGTGGCAGTCCTGCCCCGAGCCCAGTCAGGCTGCGGCACCCTGGGAGCCTGCTGGAGGGGCAGACACCTGAGCTCTCCCCGAGCGGGCCTTTGAGTTGCTAGCTTTCCCTCCTTCCCTTCCTGCAGGCTCCACCATCCTTGCTGAGCGGGGCATCCCATCGCTTCCATGCTCCCCCGCCTCCACGCCAACCTCGCCCAGTGCCCTGGGCAGCCGCCTCTCCGACCCCTTGCTCAGCACCTGCAGCTCGGGACCCCCGGGGAGCTCTGCTGGCGGTAAGTGGGCTGGCCCCTCTGGGTCAATTGCGTCTGTGCCAGACCCCCTGCCCTGAGACCCTGGCTGAGGAAGGCGTGCAGCCTCTGTGCCAGAGCCGGGGCCCTGGAGGAGCGGGTATGGGCTCAGTGAACCCCTGTTCAGTGGTGATTTCTGGAGAGTATCCCATCCTGTCCCCTACCTCGGTACCTTTCTCCAAAGGACTTTTTTTTTTTTTTTTTTTTAAGCACACAGGGAACACCAAAGGATAGCTCGGCCGGGACCTGACTTACAGGATCTTGGGCCCCCTTTCTCCCTCCATCCGTGCTCCCCCTCTGTCACTGCTGTGTGGATACCCTGGCCCCTGGTCTGAGAGCGGAGGGCCAGCCACGGGGCTGCCCAGAGCGCATCCCTCCCCTCTTGTGGGCAGGAAGCGGGGCCTTCGGAGTAGACAGGCAGCTCTGATCAATGGCGGGGGAGCAAGAGGCCAGGGCACTCTTTCCTTGTGAACCTGGGACTGGGCTGGACCAAGCCTCCCCTTGACTGGGGTCCTCTCACCCCCAGGGACGGCCCCCAACTCACCGATGAGCCTTCCCGAGTCACCAGTGACCCCAGGCACAGGCCAGTGGAGTGACGAGTGCACCATTTGCTACGAGCACGCAGTGGACACGGTCATCTACACATGTGGCCACATGTGCGTCTGCTATGCCTGTGGTCTGCGCCTCAAGAAGGCTCTGCACGCCTGCTGCCCCATCTGCCGCCGCCCCATCAAGGACATCATCAAGACCTACCGAAGCTCCTAGCCCGACGCGGCGCCCCACCCCATACGCCCACCTCCTCAGACTCCGGTCCAGTTCCAGCCGAGGGGGCACACCAACAGGGGTCCTTCTCTTCTTCCTCACTTTGGAAACTCTTCTTCCTTCTCCATTAAACCTGAGGCTCCTGAAGGTTTGGGGTGCAAAGGGGTATCGTGCAGGGAGGTGGGGGCAGAAGCAGAGCGCCCAGCAGAGGGGAGGGAAGGAATCCACACTTTGTCTACTTCCCCCTCTCTGCACCCAGCTCTTCCCTTCATGCTGAGGGGCGACACTGGGCTCTCGGTCTTTCGCAATCCTTCCCCATGTGGCACCTTCGTGAGAATTAGAAAGTGCGTCCCTTCCTCTGGGCAGATGTGTCCCTGAGCCAGGGCATGTGACTTGGCTAGTGGAGTGTGGACTGGACATCAGCCTCCGTTTGCTCCCACAGCCAGCTCCCCAGGTTCCGAGTCCCCAGCCCCAGGCCCTGGCAGAGAGATGCGGAGGCCCCGTCCGGGCTGCAGCCTTTCTGCCCCAGTCGTCTGGCCTCCTGCTGTGGGCTGGAGAGCAGGGTCTGTCATCTGTCCGGGCCTCTAGGAACAGGTTTGCGTCTGTTCTCGGTGACCGGTGGCAGGTCCTCCTGCATCTCAGTGCTGGCCTGGGCCTGGCTGACACTGAGCTGCCGTGGCGTCCCCAGGAGAGGCCAGGGCATGGGGCTGAGGGTAGGGAAGTTTCTTGGAGTAAGACCAGCCTTGTTCTTTGATTTATTTACATGGAGTCTTTGTGGCGGGGGTGCATTCTCACCCCTCAGGCCCCTGGAAGTGCTGCCCTGGTGTGCAGGATGGCTGGCAAGAGCGGGCGGCATTCCCCAGACTCCAGCCCGAAAGTCCACAGTTAGCTCCGCTTACTGTGAGTCCGAACGCCTTAAAAAGGGGCTGGATCGGGAGGCCTCCTGGCAGGTTGCGTCCATTTCACACTGAGGCAGACTGAGGCTTTGTGATTCCCTGGGGTAGGGGGCTCCTCCCCGGGCTGCAGCAGGCTCTCAGGGTTGGTTGGCTCTGACACGCCGGGAGGCTGAAACCTGGGAAGGCTGAAGCGGGGAGCCTGTTGTTAGGCTCTCCACCCCCAGGAAAGATGAGAGGGCAGGGGCTGGGACCCAGCACCTCTGGGTGGTTATTCCTGGTTCTAGGGTGAGGGGGCGCCCCCGTCTGCTTTTAGGTTACAGGTACCTGCCTCTCACCTCTGCCCTGACTGCCCTGTCCTTATAGGCCGTGGGCTGGGGCCAACTCTCCCTGCAGCCTCCCAGCCCTCTGCCCCCTCAAGATGCCTTTTACACCCATCCGAGACCGCTTCTCCCTGTGGCTGGCAGAGCATGGGGCTCTGGACCTGGCGACCTACCGACCAGTCGTGCCGCCTGGCTGGGTCGGAGCGCCCCTCTGTGCCTCAGCTGCCACCTCTGTAAAAGGGTTGTTCGGGGAGGGGAGACTCTGTGTGACTCTTTGGAGAACTTTGGTGAGGGGCCGAGATGGGGTGCTGTGCTGTGGTGTGGTGGAACCGAGGCGGGGGCCAGGACGGGCCTTTGGGAAGTGGTAGTTCTGCTGTGGTCTCCCCAGGTCCTGACCCCTGGCCACCCCTTCTGTGGGGGTGGGGTAAGGGAGGTGGTGGCCCCATTTAGTTAAGCATCCCATTTCTGAGGCAAGGATAGGTCTTAAGTGCGGGGGTTGCCTGGCCTGAGGGTGGGGGAGAGGAAGTCATTGTCCCATTGTCTGTTAGTGCGAGGTGGCTGCTGCCTCCTTTGTGAACTTGGGTCACCGTGATTGTCAATAAAGGTGATTTGTACCAACCAGCCCGAGGGCTGTGCTGTGCACAGTGTGGGCGGGGGGGGGGGGGGGGGGGGGCGGGGCCCGGAGCGCCAGTGTGTGTGGGGGCCAGCGAGTGTGAGTAGGGGGTGGGGGCTGGGTTGGTGCTGGAGGGCCGAGTATCAAGGTGAGTAAACGATCAGGGTCAACTCCCTGGAGTGGGAGGCCAGAGCAAGACCTGGCGCTTGGACAGCGGGGGCCAGAATGCCAGGTGAGCCTTGTGAGTTGAAAGGGAGAAGCCACTGCCATTTACTAGCCTCAGGTCCCTGGGCTGTTAGAACCAGTGTTTGCAGGGGCAGGAGCAGCGGGAGTCCAGAGGCCTGCTCTACTCCATCTCCCCTGAGCTGAGCCCAAACCTGGCTGGCATCGCCCCCTAGGGGTTAGTGGAAGGATGACAGAACCTTAGGTCCGCATGGATGGTGCTGAGCTCCGCTGGGACAGGGCCTCCCCACCCCTAGCCCCTGCCCCTCACCTGAGCTCCCATTGGTGGATGTTGAGGCCTCTACCAAATGGGTGGCATGGCTGAGCAGAAAAGGGAGGCCTCTAGCCAGAGACTGTTAGAGAAACTTTCTAGATGAGTACATCTGGCCGGCTGCCCCGCCTCTGCCTGGGCTACATCAGGACTGCCCAGCCCTGTCCTCGAGTGCAGCAAAAGTGGGGAGGGTCGGGGGCTCCAACTGAGGGACCAGCTAGGCCCGCTGGATGTGGGTCTTTGCCCCCCACCCCGAGATCTGCATCTCTTTCAAAGCCCTGGTGCCACAGCCCAGAAAGCTTCGCCAAGGTGAAGGGGGAGGAGCTGGAGCAGGAGTCTCACCAGCAATGGTGGGGACTTACCTGCCCTGCCCCCACCCCCTGCCCCGGAGCCGGCGGGATCCTGCAGTTCATTCTGCACTGGTGATAATTTTGCCATTGGGGGCGGGGGGAGGGGGAGTCTGGCATCAGGGAGAATTAAGAGGTGATTGATTCTGTTCAGTTAAAAAGGCCAAAAACTTTATTTAATTTTCAGGGAAATACAAGAAGATGCATGTAAACATAAACAAAATACAAAACAAAACAACCCAAATCTTACAGTCTAGAAGCATGCCAAGACAGAGTATTTCTGCAGACCAAAGAGTCCCATCCAAGTGATGAAGGACACCTGGAAAGTGGCAGGTCAAGGGGCTGGGTCCCTTCCCCAAGGACACCGCTTTTTTGTGATGAGAACAATTAAAAACAAAACCCACGATTAAAAATATTAGAAACATGGAAAGAGTTTAGCACCACCATGGATCCTGGAAATTTTTTAGCACTCAGGTTGACTGCACTGAATTCAATGTCCTTTCCTCCAGCTTCTCTGCTGAGGGGGGAAGAGGGAACCACCTCCCCCTGATCCCCACACAGCCCAGCAGGAGCTAGGAGGGGTCAAGTGGACACCGCAGGAATCCCCCCAGAAGTTCTGGAGCCCAGAGACACCCAGCAGTTCACACAAACCCACACCGCAGGGGCCTGCCACTCACACCCACGCCGCTCGGATGCCACCTTCCTGCAGAGTTCCGTGACTAGACCAGATGCAGATTCAAGAATGGTGGCTCTGTTCACCTTTCTTTCTCTGAAATAAACACTTGAGAGCAATGTGTCTTGGTCATAGGCCCCTAAAAACCAAAGGGCGTGCTCACGGATGAATGCACATTGGACCCCCTCTTCTAAGTCCCTCCAGTGGGCGGGGCTCAGCAAACTGAAAAACCACAGGTGTCATCAGGGATACTTGAGAATAACCCTGGGGTCCTGGACCCCAAGGCTCCAGTTCAGAGGTGGTGAGTCCTGACTGCGTGGCCCGTTTGGCCACTAGTCTCCGCTTCAAGCAGTTTGAGAGGCGAGCTCTGGACTGGACAAAGGAAGGTGGGCAAAACCAGCTGGGGACTTGGGTGACGGATGGGTACACGGGAGCCAGGGCCTCCAAACTCAAATACAGTTTGTTGCTGGTGACCTCCCCTCTCCTCTAAGTAATTCAGTGGCCATTCATTAAGAACCTGCTGGGGACCCAGCTTGTGGCCCAGCGAGCAGAGCCACTGTGTCCTGTGGCTGGCTGCTTTTATGGCCGAATCCTGGGGCCTTCCCAGCCTGCTCTGGCTGGGCCCTTGGGTGTTGAATCACTAAATTCCCTCCTTTCCTGCTCTCTCTTCTTCCTGGAACATTCAGAATCAACCGCTTCCTTCTTTAATAAAGACGAAACTCCAGTCTCCAAACCCTGTCTCGGCCTTCTCACACTTCCCTCTCTGCCTAGAAGACATCCTCTTCCGGAAGCCGCCTTTCCAGGGAAAGGACGGTAGTCCCGGACACCCCAAACATGCCACACGTGCACGGACCCATCTTGCCAACTTGCCTCTCGCTCACTTCCAACGTGCTCGATCCATCCTTTAGCTTTAAAACAACCCTTCCTTTCTCGCTCTCCTCCTGAAGTCCAGCCCCATTGGCCGGATGGAACTGGGGGCAAAGGAGGGACCTTTAGCGCAGGGACCTGTTCTCTAAGGCCATTAGGTTCTAGGGCTAGGGTGGGAGAGGGGGCTGATTGTCAAGGTCAAGTGCAAACTTAAGATTAAAAAGAGAAGATTGGGGGAGGGGGGTCTCAACCTTATAGGCCGGTTGGTTCAGGCTTTGGAAGGTAGAGCCCTCTGCCCAGCGTGTAAGCGTCAACGTGCCCAACTTCTCGTCTGGGAGCCCAGGTGCACAGGACAAAACCGGAGGTAAGTAACATCGGTGGGACTGTCTTTCCTGAAATGAGGCAATAGATCACTGACCCCAACCTTCTCTGATCATGGAGCATGAGAATCAGGCTACCCCACACAGGGATCATGATTTAGGCAAAAATCTCAGATCAAGGGGGATCCCTCCACACTGTTCCCGTGGTGTCTGACGGGCCCAAAGTCTAGACTGAGGTGCTGACGTCCACGCATGGCCGCCTGCCGAGCTTACCGCAAGCAGGTTCTCACCCCGATCAGCCTGCCCACCCTCAGAAACACAGGCACGGAGGGCCAGCAGCTCCTTCGTTACGGGGGCTTCCCACGGTGATGGTGACCATGGCAGTGGGTGGGAGCCGGGCTGCTGCCGAACATGCCTGCAGGTGGTGGCCCACCTGACGCACCTCAGCGCTCCCACGCCCCACGGCATCTCTCGCACGCCCTCACGTGGGAGCTGGGACGATGGCCTAGGCTGCTTCTGCTAGATCTGTTAATGCCAGTGTGAAGTTTCCAACTAAATACTTAATAAAATAATTACAAAAATAAAAAAAATAAAAAGACACATTGCACTCTCCAGCCAGAATTGTGTGTGTGGAGCACACACACTTGCTGCCAGAAGCTGCGAGTCCCGGGGGGCCTGCCCAATGCCAAGGACGTGTACAATGGAGACAGCTTGCCTGGTGTTCTGCTTCTCTAACCCCATTTTATTTAGTTCAAGTGGGAAATTATCAACACTCACACGCGTGTGCGCGCACACCCACACACACACAATTTCTCAACAGCACTCGGCCCTCAAAAAAGTGAGGGAATTTTAATTCTTTAGCTACGTGGATGGTTCTCTTTCCAGAGAGCTCTGTGTCAAGATTCTCAAAGGCTGCACACAGATGTACACACTCCAAGGAGAGACACCCACGCGTGGGGCCACAGTCCCGCTTGGCACATAGATCCGTCTTTGTACAGAAGTTCACCAGACAGAAGGGATGGAACAGCAAGTGCACAGTACTGGAGGCGGAGGGGACGAGCCAGCAAAGGTGTCCTTTGCAGCGGAGGGGCACAGCTCCAAGGGCTCGGACCCAGGGACTTCTGTCCTGCTGCTTTCTCTGCCTGTGCCAAGTTAGGAGGGGGCTGCTTTGGTACCTGTTGTGGACGGTTCTGTCCACAGAGACATGAGTAGGCCCCTCGGATGCTTCTCCGAGACCCTCTGGGGACTGTTGGGGTGTTGAGCAGAGGTGCGGCTCGCTCCTCGGCCGAAGTCATTGAGATGAATGGGTGGCCCGGGCTTAGCACCAGGCCCAGCTGCAGGCCTGTGGGAGTGGGTGTCTCACTGGGATATATCTCACAAGGCTGAAGGCACCTGCCTTCCCCGGAAAGATTTGATTACATCTAGGGTTCCTGCCCATGAACTGAACTTGAGGTTACATAGTTTTAGAAAGACTCAAACATACATCCAAAGGATCATGGCCCAAACATCAGGAGACGGGGTGAGAAAGGGCTGCTGAGAGTGTGTTAGGACAGGTCTTTCTGAGCAGCTGGCTGACAAGCGGAAATGAAAACGAAGAACAGTTTCTGGATGCCCTTGCTCTGCTCTGCGGGCCGGGGCCCCAGGAGGTCGAGAGCCCCACGCTACTTCCCTGAACCCCTTTCTTCTGTGTGGATGACACCCAACAGAAAAAGGGGCTGCCTGCTGGTGGGGACCCCTGCCACCTTGCCAGGGAAGCGGGCAGGAGGGGAAAAAGATCAATACCCACAAGGCTGCTTGTCTGTTCCATGGCTCTGACTCCTCCCAGCAGCCCCGCCTCCCTCTACTGACAGACTGGGCCTCTGGACCTCCCGCCCCTGTCCCCACAAGCCCTGGCATCCCTCTTGATAATATTGCACATTTCCTGTCTCTCAGATTGTTTTCATTTTCGATTGAGAATGCAAAGTATTTGGAGGGAATAGGGGAAGTGAGTAACCTTAAAGAAATAATATATTAGTTAAATACAAAAAAAGTAGGGGTTACCTTATCTTCCCCCCCTTAAAAACAAAACAAACTACCAAACCAAGATCTAACTTAAATAGTTCTACGCCTATTCTGCAAATACTAGTAATATGAAAATAATGCTTGACCAAAATTCCCTTGTCTTTTTTCCTTAGATGATAAGAGTAGTAACATGCCTTGCTGAGGAAAGCGATGGATAAATGCCAGTAAAATATGCTGCTCTAACATCTGAAAGTGATTAAAATGATTCTATATAATGCCTTCGTCAAGATGGAGGATTGAGGAGGAACAAAGAGAGGCAGTTGGGGCCAGGCTGGGGGTGGACGGGGCCAAGGGCTGGCGAGGCAGGGCCCGACCCCAGCTAGGAGCAGATGGCACACCTGCTGTTGGGGTCCCCCCTCCCAGCTCCCTCTCGCTGCCTCCGGGGTCCCTTGGCCTAGTGGAACAGCATGGTGGGGCCAGGAAGCCCAGCCAGGCCCGCTGTTATAAAGTGGGGGAGAGATGAAGACATTGTTTTCCCCTTGTAATAAAAGTCAACGGAAAGAAAAAGCACCAATGATGCATCTTCAGGCATTATATAAACCTCAATAATGACCTCAGAAGGGCTCATTATGATTAAAGTTGCAGTATACAGCCATACAATGTCATTTCACATTTTCAATCGCAACTAATGGAAAACTAGGTTTGGACACTGCTGAGATTTCATTTTTCTTTTTCCTTTTTGAGTCTGATCTGGTTTTCCTCCAGATGGGTCAGAGCCACAGGCCCCTCCCTCCTCCACCTGCCGCTAGCAGCACCCTCCAACATCACAAAGCAGCTCAGTAGCTCTAGGGAAAGGCCCTCTTGCCCTGGGGAGGGCTCGGCGTCCAGGGGCACGAGGCCTGGCATCCCCTGGCCATGTCTGAGAGGGACTGGCATGCACCCTTTTTTGCTTCAAGTATTAATATTCTCTTTCGGTTTGCAGGGTTTGTGCTGTGCTGTGTACTAGGGGGTGATGGTGAGGGGCGAGGGGCAAAGATGGGGCATGGCAATCCCTGTTCACTGCCCAAATCTACACGCCGCCACCAGGTGGCAGCATTCCCCACGTTTCCTGGATGCCTGAGCAACTCCCAGCCATCCTTAGGGCTGGGTGCCACAATGTAAACACGATGACCACACAATAAACTCTAATGGGGGTGGGTAGGAGTGCAAGCACTGATGCAATGGGGGGGTCTGCCATCCAACTTAGCTATGTGATTTTGGGAAAGTCGTTTCCTGTCCTCGGGCCGTAGTAACAGGAAGGGATGGGATGGCGTGACCTAGGTGGTCACTTTTAATGACCATCACTTAGAGCACTGGGGATCAAGGAGAGAAGGTCCTGGGGGGGTGGAGCTGGGGGAATGTGGGCCCCGCTGGTGGTAGAGAGCCCCGCAGGGCAGTGCAGACAGTGAGGAAGGGCAGGGAAAGACAGGCGCTGGGGAGCGCTGTGGTCCAGTCCGACTGAGATGCTCTGTGCTTGGCAGAGGCGCCCTGCACACCTTCCTGGCCTGGCCGTCGCGATGCTGATGGAACTGGCTCAGTGCAGAAGTCTGAGGAGTGAGACCACTGGGGCCCCGCCCTGGAAGACAGCTCCGCGGAAGGTCCTTTCACCCGACAGTCACTCTACTTTTAAATTTTATTTTAAATAATCATAAATTACTTTTTTCTTTTAATAAATATGTGCTGCTTAAAAATGAGAAAAGTATATACTGCATCTTTAAGTAATGCACTTTGCTCTCTGGGTTTCTTTCCATTCTACCTTATTAAAGTGCATTAATTAAAAAAATAATGAACCACTTCTTTATCATTATTGTTCAAAGAAGTCCAAATAATATTAATATGAAGACACTAAACCACTATTAGTACTGCAATCTAGCAGATTAACTCAACATCCTGCTCTATATAATACTGTCCAGCAGAAGAAAATAACTAATTTTGATTTTAAACAAACAAACAAAACAAAAGGAAAAATCTCACCACGGCCCTTTAACAAAGAACGCGAGCAGTCTGCTGTAGCTGCCAGGCATCGGTGTAGGGGACGAAAGAGGTCCCAAGCAAGGCCTCGGGGGTCGGGAGGGGGTGGATGGGGTACCGAAGGCATGAGGCACTGGGCCCCGTGCTCATCTTCAGGCAACAAGTACTTCCTGGGTGGGAAGCAGGGGTGGGGAGAGGGCTTTGCCTCCTCTTCAGAAAACACCAACCCTTAGCCCAGAATTCTGGCAGCTGAATCGTGGCTGTGAGGCCTGATCTGTCTGAAATCAAAGGCACGTGCGGAGATCCACTCCCAGCAAAGGGTGAGTCCTTGGGAAGCCGCTTCGGCTTCTGGAGGGTCCCCTTGGAAACATCAACAATTGCAAGACCCAAAGTTGACAGGGACTTGATTCTCTCACTTCTATCTTTCTGGGGGCACTGCCCCTCAGAAAGACCAGGTCAGCTCCTGGCCCGGGGTTCTCCATCTTCTTGGGTAACTGCGGCATCGCTTGCAGGCTGGGGAGTGGCTGGTGGTGTTGCTCCAGTCTGGCCCAAGGGGCCCAGCTGGGGTCCCCTCAGACCAGGAGTGGGGCGATGGCCGCTTCTCCATAGTTCGCATGTAAGGCGTTCAGTCCTGCCCAAGCCGGACGGTGTACACAGAACGGCGGTCACCCAGCGGCCTGAGAGCCACCTTTTCTCCTGAACAAGCCCCTCCTCCCTCCTGGGGTTGGGCTTCAGGTGTCTGGGACCTGGAGCTTCTCCAGCCCCTGGTGCCTCCGGCAAGTGCCGAGCTCCGGAACTGTCCACACAGTGGAAACCAAATGAAATGACTCCGGGGAAGCATGTCAAACACAACCGAACAACCTCCCTGCGAGAATGCCGTAGGAGAGGCGGTCCATTGCCCTCCTGTGAGGCCGACCATCCCTAGGCCTCCAAACAACCCCTAAAATAAGAACGAAACCCAAGGCCCAACATAAAAGCCTAAAATCAATAAACCTCCCCCAAAACATGCACAAGAACTGCGAACCCAGAAATGTCCCAAATAAGGTCTGTGCAGAACACAAGGAAAACCACGGCGCTGCCCATCCTTTCTGCTGCCCGGGCCGGCGGTCCCCCACGGGCGCCCCAGGCAGTGAGGGCTCTCTTCTCACAGTCAGTGACGGCTAAGAAAGGTGGTCCCTGCTGGCACCTGGGGAACTGCTTTTTCTTCAACGAACAGACACTGACGGTGGCCTGGCCAGGGGCAGGCTGAGCTCATAGGACATGCGTCCAAGTCCCAAAGCCAGAGGTGTCTTCTGCCAGACCACCTGTGGTGGGTGGTGGCGATCCCTGGGCAACCGGCACAATTCACAATGACAGGTGAGGACGATACGAGGGCCACCTCTGGTGACAAGGTGCCAACAACTGGAACTGGGCACGGGAGGCCCCTTTGACCACATCTTTCCCAGATCTGCAGCCATGGCATGGCTGGGGCCCCACAGGGCCTGTCCCCAATGGCACCAAGCCCACCAGCAAAGTCACGATGGTGCATGCATGGGGCTCAGCTGTCTCACCTCTGGTGTCCCAGGCCTCCCCTGCTGACACCCCAGGCCTCCTGCTGAAGGTGGGCCGCCACTGGACCTTACCTTCTAGCGGGGGCACAGCCCGGAGGGGAGTACCCTTGAGGTCACCCCTCTGCAGGGTTTAATGTAGCCCTCCCCCCACCCCCCTCCCATTTCCCCTTTCCCTATTGTCTTCATTTGACGCCTATTCACCCTCAGGCTGGAAGGACCCATGCTCCCCGTTAGTTCTTTTTCTCCAGGTAGTTGGAGGGCACCCAGCCTTTGAAGGGCCTCGCCCCGTCCAGGATCTGGCAGTACCACCAGCCGTTGGGGTTCCTCTCCAGGACCTCCATGGACACACCCTCCTGGAAGCCCGCCGTCTCCTCGTCCCCCTCGTAGTCCGCGATCGAGACATACACGTCTTTGAGATTGTTGTGGATGAACTGGGACTTCTCGATGGGCTTGGGGCGCACAGGGGACACGGGGATGCCATTGCGCTGGGCGGGCAGCAGAGGTGTGTCTGAGCCCTGGCTGGCGGCCCGCTCGGGCAGGCGGCCCTTGGCCTCTGCGGCAGCCGAGCGGGCGGTGCTGAAGGAGGAGTTCCGGCGGACGCCTCGGAGGCTGTCGGTGGCTGTGAGTGACTCATTCCTCCGAAGGGCGCAGGACAGGTTGTTGTCCTTGGGTGGCGGGGACACGAATACTGACTGGGGCCTCACCGCCACCTGCCGAACACCATTCCTCATTTTCACCACCCCAGCACCCGAAGTCTTGCTGAAGCCCCCAGGGGGCTTGGAGGGGATGGGGGGCGTGGCCCGCTTGCTCTGGTTGACGGTGTTCAGCGCTTGGACCCGCTTCTCGATCTTCTCCAGGCTGTCTGACTTGCCCTCCTGCTTGCCCTTGGCGGTTACTGTGTCTGGCTCCTTGCCAGTGGGGTCCGGTGGCTCGTTCTCACCCAGAACCAAATAATGGGAAGGGGCCCAGCCCTCCAGCTCCCCAAACCTCACATACCACCAGCCACTTTCCAACTTCTCAAGCACCTGCACCTCCACGCCTGCAGGGAAACTGATCTCTGAGTCCTGGACCTTCTGGTAGGCACTGCATGTCGTGTAGGAGGAGGCCTGCCCTTCCCGCCCCTTCTTGGTGGGACACGGGGACGTGGCAGCTGGGAGGGTGATGATGTCAGCTGAGCCTCTCCTAGACCCCTCGTGGTTGGGACCGTCCGAGGCCGCCTGGGGGGGCAGCTCTGAATCCTCACTCCTGGAGCCCTTGAGACCTCCCCGGAGCTGGCCTGTGGGTCTCAGCTGGCGCCGTAAAGTGCTGATGTCCATCTTCTCTTGACTCTGAGACTCCGCTCTGTTCAAGAATGGCTTGGGCCGGACCGATGGCTTGGCTCGAGCACAGGTCAGTCCTGCCTTCAGGTCAGCATCCTTCTTCACCCCGACCTTGGGTGTGCCTCGGATGCCTGCATCCGAGGCAGAACGGGGCTTCAGGTCGCTGCTGTGCTTGGACAAGGAGGAAGAGGAGGAGGAGGAGGAGCAGGTGGTGTTGATGGTGATGGATGAGGAAAAGGAGGCTGAGGAGTGGGTCTTCCCCAGCTCTGCCTGGGCGTTCTTCTCTGCCTTGAGCTTTAGGAGCGAGGAGGACTTGGGGGAGTCTGATTTGGGGGAGTTTTTCCTGGCAAGGGACAGTGGGGAGCCTCCTGGGGAGTCACTGTCCCGGGAGGAACGTCCGGCTGACAGGGTGTCCTCTGCACATGGCCGGAAGCCCTCATTCTCGTAGATGGTCTCCTCTTCCGGGGCCACATCCTCCGAAGATCCGCCGACCTTGAAGTGGGCCCGCTGCAGCGAGGAGGCGGGCGAGGGCCTGTGGGGCTGGGTTGGTCGCTTGTCCCCCGAGCCTTTGTCCTCCACGGGCTCCTCACTCAGCTCTGGCTCCGAGTCAAAGCCAAAGGCAGGGATGTCATACTCAGGTTCCTCGTACTTGAGCTTCAGTGGGGAGCCCTGGCTCTCGCTAGTGCCTGCCGGACCCTCCTCAGCCTCCTTGGGCTTGCTGGGGGGTGCTGGTGGGGGTACCTTGGGCCGGGTCAGTGTGCTTGTACGGCGGCTCAGGTTGGGCTTCTTTCGCTTATCAATGTAGGACGCGGGGGCCCAGCCCTCCTTCTCACCGATCTGCACGTACCACCAGCCACCTGAGTTCTTGTCGATGACCTGAGGGAAGGGACGGACAGGCCAGTGAGCGGGGAGGAGTACTCGGACCCTGTAACATGCCAGGCTACGGGCTTCATATTCTGGCTCTGGGAGACAGTAGCTCCATTTACAGATGAGCAAACTGAGTAAGTGGCCCAGGACCCCATGCAGTAGATAAGGGGCTGGAATCAAACCCAGTTCTCTATCGTCTCCTAGGTGGCGGGCTCCTACTACTCAAGTCCCCCTCCCCTGGCCCTCCAAGCCTCTGTCAACACTCTGGTCGAGCTGGCCTCCTCTTCGACCACTGCTTCTCCCCCTAAGCCGCTGCACTTAGAAGACATGCTGTTCCCGGTCCCTACAGAACCCAACTTGCCAAGGACCCACATGTATAAAAAAACTGCCATTCCACCATTCCACCACTCCCATCCTCCTCCCACCTCCAATATTACGAGCTGCTTCCGGTAACTCTGGAAAGGGTTCCTCAAGTCAGAAGAGAATGTGAAGATGCAGGTGAGTCGAACTGGGAGACGTGGCCTGACTGAGGCCAGAGACTCCCTACACAGCCCTGCCCTATGTGCCCACTGCCTGGGGAATTCCACTAACTGAAAAGATTTCCTTGGGTTGAATGGTTTTCCTGTAGGATGGATAAGGGGCTGTCAGTCATTTTCATGTTAGTATAAACTAGTTTAAGAAGCTTCTCTCTTAATGGCTATTTGAGACTGGCTAAAGGCCGGTGTGAAGTAACTGGCTGTGCTGGGGTTCATTTGGACTGGAGAACACAAAGGGAAGGTAGTCTTGTGTGATGGACACCCCAGAGAAGAGGTCCTGAGGAGAGGAAGGAGGAGCATGAAAACATTGGCCCTGGGGAACAGGGGCAAGGAAGAGAGGATAGAGACTGCCAAAGGCAAGCTCAGCCTAAGACCAGATTGCCACCAAAAAAAAGATTGTTCTCATCCCTTTGGTACTCTGTTCTATCCTTCACCCTTGCCCACCCCTATACGTAAACATCAAGCTTAGGTAGATCCTAAGTATGGCAGTTCTGTGATGTTACAAGCTTTGTAGGTCCTTCCAGAAAACTAAGCACCAACAAGAGAATGATTTCTCTGGGAAATTTAGTTCCTATTCCAGGCATGTGATTTAAAACATTCACAGTGGGGATATCACTTCTTCAATAGGCAGAGCCTGCCCAGTTAACCTCTTGACAGTTTTATATGAATTAATTGGATTTTACTCCATTATTACACAAAGCCACTCAAGAGAAATGACAGAGTCGCAGACCTTCTCTGTCCCCTGGAATGCCATGTTCAGCACTGACTACAAAGCAGTTTTGCAAATGTCAGGAGACAGGCCAGGAGGGACCACCCCAGGGCACGCTACCCCAGTTTGCAGAGCACAACCACAGCCTGTGGGGGAGAAGCGGCTGCATCAGACACCAGAGGTGCCTGTGGTGCAGATGTGGCCAGAACCCGGCTCCCGGCATCTTCCTTCAGCAGCCTGGACCATGTTCTCCCAGCAACAGCACTTCCTAACGTGCAGCCCCCCAGGGGCTCCTGGGAGAGACAGCGTGCCGGGGCCAACCGACTCTGGGCCATGCTGCCTGATCTAGTTCGCTTTTAGAGATGCCCAGTGACATCTCCATATCATGGGCTCTGTCTGAGAAGTTCTGCAATTAAAACAACAAAACTGGTTGAATTTTGTTGAACCCACTGTCCTCTAAACTCACCCAACTACGGAAGCCCTTTGTCTCACAGCACGCCCATCACTAGCTCCTGTAATTCGCTCTGGGAAGGGCTTCTGCGAGGGAAGCCCCTCGAGCCCTGGGCTCCAGCCCTGACAGCGCTTCTTACCAGCTCCCTGGGTCTGGTTTCTGTGCCGCTCCTGCTTGCCCCTTGGGAACAGTGCCAGCAAGATACAAAAGAGCAACGCAGCAGGTCTTTGACCAGCCTGAGTTAAAACCCTCAGCCTCCCGGCCCAAGGCTCACCTCTGCCTTCTGTCCTCCCCGAAAGCTGATCCCATCAGAAATGCACGACTGGAATTCAGCAATGGTGTAGTACTCCACCTCCACAGAAGGGGGCTCTGGTGGCTTCGGCAGCTGGAACCCCTGGGGTAGAGAAGGACTCGGTGAGCAAAACCCACCTGATCAGAATGGTAATGGCAGGGAGCATGGCAGTTACACTAGCCAGACAGCAGCTGACCCGAGGACGTACCTATCACCCCAGTCACTGTCCTTCCTCGGATTCACTTAAGCTGTGTCTGAGCCTCCAAAATGGTCACTCAGTAACAGCAATTCCCACCCTCTCTCTCTGGAGGTCCAGTTTCCTGAAGCCTCCACAGCTAGGTACCGAAACGAAAACGAAAAACCAGAGAAGGCATTGTAACAAAGTCTGTGCACACACTGCCTGGTGGGGGAGGACAGTCGCTTCCTTAAGTCTAAGGAAGAAGGCTGCAGGGGTGAATTCCGGCTGCAGGGGCAGAGCTGGGGGACACAGCCGTCTCTACGGGTGGGGTGCGAGTGCGGGGGAGCGTGGGGCTGGGTGAGGAGAGCCCTTGGCCGCTCATCACAATGCTGCCGAATGTCGGCAAGCACTGAATAAAGCCCAGGGCCCGCTGCCCCTCGGGCCGTGGAGCACACAGGGCGACCTGTTTTTCAGATGCTGGCATGTGGTTACCTAGACAAGGTTTGAGGACATTGAGAATTTGGCCATGGCCTGTGACGTGTGAGACTCATTCATTTATTTTACAAACATTTGCTCTGTGTCGCCTGGGTGTCGGACGATGTCTAAGGCACTGGGGGTCAAGGATGACCCCCAAGCCCTGACGGAGTGGATATTCTAGCTCACCCGCCCTCTATTCCGGCCACAAGTTGCTTGGTGCCTCCCCGTTACTCCCAGTGTGTCCTGGTATCACACAAAGGGGTTAAAGCAAAACATGTTTTGAGTGAAGATGCATGAGTGGGAGACTAGGGAGGGGAAGTGGCTGCGTTGTAACAAGAAGACCTGGAAAGACCTCTGCCTTGCAGCTGGGCACGTGTGAGCTTCAATCCCAGCTCAGCCATTCACCAGCTGCACGGCCTTGCACTTGACCTCTCTCAGCCTCAGTTCCTTCATCTATAAAATGGAATTAAGGTGGGGTCATTGAGAGGATTACTGAGATAATGTAAATACTAACTTCTGGCCCAACCAGGGCCACAGGAAGCGAGAAGCCAAAACTAAATACCACCCTGTCCTCTGCACCATCCTCACCCCTCGAGGCAAGTCCTGATCCAGCCTGTGACAGCTCAGCTGCCTGGGGTCAGAGCGAAAAATGGCTGGGAAGAAGCTGGTTTTGAAGGAACTGGGTAGGACTCAGTCAGCATCCCCTGCCCTGGTGCCTGGCCCTGAGCAGATGTGGCCCCGGCCCCAGCCCAGCCCGGACCCTGGCCAAGTGGGATTCAGCCGGGCCTCGCTGGAAACAGCAGCTTTGCCTCTGCGAGCCCTGCATTTGGTAAGTGTGGAAGGAATTACCCCATTCTTGCCAAAATCAAGTCTGCCTGAAAGTAATTAGCCGGGGCTGAGAGAAAAGGCAGGGAAGAAGTTGCTGTTTAGCCGCACGCAGCACAAGGGAAAAGGGAGCTAGAAACCCCAGCGGGGCTGATGGCCAGGGCGAGCTCGGTCTCATGTCCAGGGGCCACCTCTTCGATAACCCTGCCTGCCGAAGGCCCGCCTCTCCAGGAACTGCTGCCCTCCCCTGGGTGGAAGTCACTGATCACAGGAACCCTTGCTGTTAGCCCAGGTGTGACTTCAGAAGTGTGTTTCCGCGTGGTTGTCGCAGGTAGTGCTTCCAACAGTGACAGCTGACACAGGAAGTGGAAACCTGACTGCCAGCCTGCAGAGCAGCCCCCGCAGACGCCCGGTACCGTCCCCATCCTACAGATGAGGACACCGAGGCTTGCAGTGCGTATGCAACTTGCCCCGGGGTGGCTGTTGCTAAGTGTCAGAAGTAGAATATGAATCTATGTCTGGCAGACTTGAAGCCCCCTTCTTTCTACTGTACCCCACTGCCCTTGATAACATCCTCTGTTCTAGGGCTCTCGGCCTGCCACCAGCACAGCTGCTGGCCCTAGCCCAGCACCCTGAGTGCCCATCAGCCTCCTCGACAGTCTGGATATCAGGAAGTCCCACCCACAGAAGCCAGGTCCCCAGCAGCACTGAGCATCTGTAAGCTCCAGCACAAGCCTGTCCTGGTGATTGACACCAACCCCCCTCCAACTCCTGGAGGGTGCTCACTGGTCTGCCCTCCACTCTCCCCACTCTGGCCTCCACCACCTCCATCAGGCATTCCCCAGCAAGGAAGGCAAAGCTGAAAGGTGTCCAGGCTCACATGGACAGCTGCATTTCAAGCCCCTGGCAATGCCCTGGCCGGACACTCTCGCCGGCCAGTCTAAATGTTTATGTCTGCCAGTGCAGTGGCCGGGATGGATTTATTTAGCTTTGCAATGCAGAGCGTTTTCAATTATAAACTGTCTAGCTGGTCCCCCGCCCCCCAAAAGGTTGGGGTTTGCAAGCTTTCCTCTGCCTCCAGCCTGACCTAGCTGGAAGGGACCAACAGGCTCTGCAGTGAGACAGCCAATTAACAGAGGCCGCTACAGCACACCCCCAGGAGAAGAACCAAATGGGGAGAAGAGGTACGGCACACATACCAGGCTGGATTCTCGGCGAGGTGGAGGCCTAGTCCTGAGGTTCGGGGAGCCTAGGAAAAAAAACATGGCTTAGAAAATGCCAGCCAGACACTGGGGAACACGGCCTGCCCCTGCCTTCCCTCGGTGCGACTGCCTCCTGATCCCGTCCCACACTCACGAAGGACCCACACTCTCAGTCACATGGGCGCTGTGGTTGGGCTTCCTCAGTGGGAAACCTCAGAGTTCTCAGTTGCTTTGGCTATGCTTCAGGGGGGTCCACGGGCCCTCTGCAAGGGTGTGCACATTGCAAAATGGACCCACACAGAGGAAGCATTTTTTAGGAGAAAGGGAATACAGCTTTATCAAAGTATTGGGTTGGCAAAAAATTTCGTTTGTTAGTTCTTTTTCCTTAAGATGGCTCTGGTGGTGCTTAGCCATCTTTAACTTCATTTGAAACAATTTTGTTACATTGTTTTGTGACAGCTGTCATATCAGCATGCACTTAAGAAAAACTTATCAAAATTGGTGAATTTTTGTGTAGCATTTTAACACTGAAGATGGAAGAAAATAGGCAACATTTTCAGCCTGTTATGCTTTATTATTTCCAGAAAGGTAAAAATGCAACTGAAACACAGAAAAAGATTTGTGCAGTGTACGGAGAAGGTACTGTGACTGACTGATCAAATGTATCAGAAGTGGTTTGCGAAGTTTCAGGTTGGAGATTTCTCGCTGGACGATGCTCCACAACGGTCGGGTAGACCAGCTGAAGTAGACAGTGATCAAGTCGAGACATTACCTAAGAGCAATCAACGTTATTCTGTTACACCGCACGGGAGATAGCGGACACACTCAAAATATCCAAGTCAATAAAGTTATTGGTAAAAATGAAAATGTATCTTTTATTTTACAGAACAAACTAAATGAAATTTTTGGCCAACCCAATATATAGATTTTCAAAGCATGGAGCAAACACCGTGTCTATTTTGTGCTCATGACTAAATCCTTAGAAGCTAGTACAATTCTAGGCAAGAGGAGAGGCCCTCAAAAGATTTCCCTACACGATGGACTACTTATTTGAGTGTAAAAAAAAAAAAAAGAAGAAGAAAATTTTACCCTTTGTGACAGCATGGACGGACCTGGAGAACATTAAGCTAAATAAAATCAGTCAGTCACAGAAAGACAAAATACCATGTGACTTCACTCATATGTGAAACTAATGAACAAACGAGCAAAACAGGGACAGACTCATAGATGCAGGGCAGGATGACAACTATGGGGGCTTGTGGGTGGAGGGACTGAGCAGAAAGTGAAAAGGACTCATGGACATGGACGCCAGGGTGGTGATTGCGGGGGAAGGGGGGTATAAAGGGGATAAATGGTAATGGGGAAAATACAATTAAAAAAAAAAAAAAAAAGATTTCCCAATGGCTTGCCTAAAAGATTTCAGGCACAGAGCAAACTTAACTAAGTTTAGAACAGAAACAGCTTTCCTCCAGATTTTAAGGCTGGACACAAACAGAAGCTTGTCTCTCATAACAGAGAACAGTTTAACCCTCAGCCGAAGGCACTGTGAGCCAGAGGTGCGTGGAGACTCAGAGCTCGCCGGAGAGCAGGGTTTCTCCTGTACGAACGAGGAGATCCTGAAGAACGTCCCTTAAAAATATGCTTCTACGGAGCGGTGAAGCCACCCCATCCAGATCTTGTAGGCTTCTAGAAACTCATGGAAGGCAATCAGAGAGGTGGGGTAAGGCCCAGGAAGATGCCCCTCTTCGGCAAAGCAGCCCCATTCCACAGCCCGGGGACCGCACCTGTCTACAAAGGGAGCATCCCTGGCTCCCCACTAGAGAAGGGAGTGCTAGCAGCTTACAGACTGATGTCATTTATCTTCAGCAGAGGGTTCAGGAGGAACCGCCTTGTCCACTCCCGTATTAGCATGACACCAGTTGACAGAGTGAGGCTGGGGTCAGGGGTCCATCTAGATCTCGGGAAGACAGTGATGTGGGGGTCCTGCATGCCTTTCTAGCTTTCCCTGTACTCCATGTCCACTCTGTAAGTATCTCTGCAGCAAGGACCCAGGGCTCGGCGAGGCTCTTACTGATCTGGGCCCTCTGAGGGGCAATCCTGGCCACGGCCGGGGAGCTCTGGGCCAGCTTGGAGACGGTCCTCTCAGGGACCGCCAGGGCGCTGCCGTTGGAGGCGTTGCAGAGGATGGGCAGGCTGATCTCCTTCTTGGTGACGGGGGCCTCCGGGCCCTCGCCTTCAGCTGGTGGAGTCTCTTTGTCCCCCGATGCCTTTTTGTTCAGCAGGTTGCTGATCTCCATGATGTTCCCAATGATCTCCACTGGGCCCGCCAGGTTCTTCTTCCGTGCTGGCAGGTCTTCCTTGGCCTTCTTCAGGTAGGATGCTGGTGCCCAGCCTTCTTTGCCCAGGTATCTGTGGGGAAGGAGTGGGACATGGCTCAGCAGAGCGCTAAAGCCGGCCCTCGCACCCCGCCCCCAGGACCAGGCTCCATCTGGCTTTGCCCAGCGGAGCTGTTTCGACCATGTTCAGCACACATGTGGCGATCCCCCTGCTCCGGGGAGACCTGGAACTGAGGGCGGGTGGAGAAGACACCTAGAACACCGTTTCTGACTACCTCCTTATTCTTTGCCCAATCCCTCCTGGTGTGAGTTCCCATACTCGCAAAGTCAGGCAAACGCAGGACCTCCAGGTGAGAAGATTCTTCAAACGGATGAACGCTAATGGGGACCTTCCTACCTTCCTTCCTTTCATTGATTTTTTTTTTTTTAGAGAGAGAAAGGAAGGGAGAGGGACATGTAGTGAAATCTACTGTCCCCCTTATTTGTGCATTCATTGGTTGATTCTTGTACGTGCCCTGACCAGGAACCAAACCTGCAACCTTGGCACATCTGGACGATGCTCTAACCAACTGAGCTACCCAGGCGGTGCAAAGGGAACATTTCTAATTAGTGCAGTAAGGACGGATTATTCAGTAATTGATCTGGGGACACCTGATTATCTAGTTAGAAAAAACGTGTGAGACCCTGGCCTCACACCCTATAGTAAAATTAAAAATGCAAGTTGTGAATACTTGCCTAATCTCGAGGGGTTGAGAAACCTTTCCAAATGGGATTCCAAAGGCTGAAACCATACACGAAAAGACTAAAGCACGTGACGGGATAAAATGAAAACTTTTGGGGCTAGAAAACAAAACAAAATGAAAACAAAACCTGAAAACCCCTAAACGGGAGAAAAGGCAAAACACGAGGCTGCCTTAATTTACTGCGCGATGACTTCTGAAAACAAGCCGTCCCCTTCTTTCTCCCGTGGTGCTGAGCTTCTACCAAAACCCGCTTCCCAGCCCAGCAGCTGTCACTGCCCCTGAGCTGGTTGTAACGGCCCCGTCTGCTTCCTGGGACACAGCTGGCTCTCTGGAATGGCTCCTCCAGGCCAGATGTCTGACAGCCCCTCCCCTGCCTCCCCATCTGACCTTCTTCTGGGGCTCTCATTAGGTGGGAGAAAAAGGAATGTGAAAGTTAAAGCTTCTATCAAGGACATGTCTCGAGCCTTGCTGGAAAGCTCAGGTAGGGGTCTCTTCTTCTGTGCTCGTCACAGAAACAAGCAGAAGGAGGAGCGGGGGAGGAAGAGGCCCGTGTGGGATCTGGGAGGCAGACATCCGTGCCCAAAAGTTGGAAACCAGGGAGCTGACAGGCAGAAGCACAGAACTTCAGGGCAGGGTGGAAACAACTAGTCGAGATGCCTCATCTTACATGAGGCGACCACCGAGGCTCAGAGAAACAAAGCATGTAGCAGGGGGTCACACAGATAGCTGGTGGCAGCATCTGGCTCAGACGCTGGGGCTCCTCCATCGTGGAGAAAAGAGGATGCGGAACCTGCTGGCCATGGCAAGCGCTTTCCTGTGAGAACGCTGCTGAGGGTGGGCCGCAGGGCCTTATGGGAGTGACGGTCGGGCCAGCCACTGCCCCGAGTGCTCCCACTGCAAACCCCGTGTGCTCCTTCGGTGTTACACAGATAAAATTAGATCCCAGGCGGAGAGAGGCAAGGGAATCGGGAGTGGCTGTGTGTGTGTCTGGGTCCAGCTCCGCTCACATCTGCTTTCCAGCTCTGGAGCATGGAATGATGCCAGAGGGAAGCCAACTGGAAAAGGAGAGATGGAGAAAGAGGGAGGGAGGGAGGGTGTGTGTGTGTGTGTGTGTGTGTGTGTGTGTGTGTGTGTTGGGGGGGCGGGCAGAGAAGAAAGACAGGAAATGAGGATCAACACAGAGCCTGGAATGTTGGGAAATGGCACATTTAAGGGGGTGTTTGACAGGCTTCTTAAGGTGGAATCTTTTCAGCAGGGTTTTCTCAGCTGAAGCTCCTGCTGGCTAACGGGCTAGGCCCTTGGGACCAGAGGCAACTACAAGGAGCAGCACGAAGTGGCTTTATCGGTCATGTTAGAAAACTTAAAAAACCAAACCAAACAAAAAGCCAGCAGCTTTGTGCGATAACCTCCAGGCAAGCGGTGTCGGTGCCCAGCGGCCAGAATGTCCGTGGGCCTCCTACGCCGTGCACACGGCTGCTGGGCGTGTGGGCTGGCTCTAGTCTGCACTTCCGTGAGAGTTCGGGGGCCTGGGGCAGTGGCTTTGGGCAGCACACGTCCAGGCACACAGCCCTGACCCACCTAACAGGACAGAAAGAAGGGGACACCTCAGCCCTCCTGACTGTACGTATGGGATCAGGGCAGCTATGTCCTGTCAGGTCACACTAGGATTCAATCCCCTGAGGCTAGTGACCCTCGTCCTACCCATCAGCACGGACCATCACTGGCAGCTGGTCGGCCGGGGTCTGAAAAGCCATCTTGTGAGTGCCTGCGTCACCTCGGTCACGCCTGTCCCCACTGCGGGAGACACAGCCTAGAACATGCGTCCTGCCCACAGTGAGTCTCGGGTTCCTGGGTGTGGTGGGAGGCGAGGTGGTCCCCAAAGCCCACAGATGTGGGACTATCTCTGCCAGGCTGGTTACAGGCAGAGAAGAGAGAAACTGGGCAAAACCATCACACCTGAGCGAGTCCCCCAAGAACCAAAACGTCCCGAGGGCAAGGTTCCCTGAGCGTGGCGCTGGCCTTGGAGTCCCCGGGCAGAGGGGACTGGACGGGCAGGACTTGGTGGGAGGGGCAGGTGAAGCCCATGGGTTTTGTTTCCAGGAGCATTGGGAAAGCTCCCCACTCCCCTCCCTTCACTCCCCAATGGGTTTCTCTGCTGCTGGAGATTGTGATTAGGCCCTGGGGAGGGAGAGGCTGGACAAGAGGCCTGGGCTCAGGCCCCACTTCTCCCTCAGCTGTGGCCACCACGTGAGCCAGCAGAGCGGGGCGGCCTGGGACAGAGCCGGAGTGCTGAGCCGTGGGCAGCAGGGGTGGCCTGCTGGGGCCTCAGCAAGGCCCACGGATGCCAGTGCTCCAGGCGGCCTGAGCTGCGGAGCACACCAGGCAGCCAAAGCTGGACTCAGAAAACCACACTCAGATGTACTGGACCCTCCGGGCAGTCTCATGGGAAGGGATTGCACCACCGCCCGCAGGCTGAGCCTGGGCCCCTGGGCCCTGCTGGCCGCAGCTCAGTTCTGCTTTACGTGTCCCAGGGCAGAACCTGCCAGATGAGCTCTCTCTGTTCAAGCCGGTCAGCTGCACGGACTCAGCACAGCCAAGTCCGGTCCATGGTGCAAAGCTGCCGTCGGTGTCTACTCCCCATCTGGTGTCTACCTGCTCTGCTGCTCAGGGCATCTCGCTCCTCTACAGGGGCTCCTACCTGATGTACCACCAGCCCTCCAAATTCTTCCTGATCACCTCCACGGTGACGCCCTTCTCAAAGCCAATCTCGTCCTTGCTTTGGCTGGTGTAAGGCTGCACAGTGACATACTTCTCCTCTGTGGGTGGCAGGCAAAGCAAGAAAGCACAATTATTTGAGGTCGGGATGTGGGTCCTCCTTGCTGTCTCTTCCTGCCCCCTGGCATGGCCTTTGCTTAGCTGGTTGCCAAGGTGCACTGGGTCAGCCTCTGGTTTTTCCAGGGAAGAGCAGGGAAGGAGCCAGGCTTCACTGCTGCTCCCAGTGTGTGCTGAAGCCACCAGGTGTTTTGGCAAAGCCCTGGGCAACACAGAGGCTCTCCCAGCCCAGTAAGAGTAGCCAGGCTGCCGGGACCTGGAGTCCTTATGACCTCAGAGGCTCCCTGACCTGAGGGCAGGGTTAGGAGGAGCCTGCCCCTCATGGGGCCTGTGTCGGGAAGTCAGAGACCACCCTGGGTGTCCCCTGAACGGGCCACACTTCCGTCTGTGTCCTGGACTTGTTCTCCTAGCCCTTCTCCACCTCAACCCCTTAAATCCTGCCTGTCTGATCTGAATGCTCCAGAGGCCCATCCTCAGCGAAACCTTACCTGACCACTGATCTGACCACCTCCCTAACCATATAACTTCCCCAAGAGGACTCCAGGGAGCACAAGTTCAATGACAGAGGTTGTGTGTCTTGTTAAGATGAGGGTCCCATGGCCCAATGAGCAGGGGCAGCACTGAGGGCGGCCCAATGAGGCAGGGCCTCCTGGAGCCCTGAGTGAGCCCATGTGTCTGTGCGTCGTCTGGGGGACAGTATGCTGACCTCACCACGCAGGACAGCAGATCCCTCCAGGGAGCTGCCAGCTCTGGCCTCACAGTCTGGCTTGGCTGTGGGCCTTGTTCAGGCCCTGGGCAAGAGGCACCCCGTGGGAGCTCAGGAAAAGCTTGGGAGGGCAGGCATGGAGAGGCTGGGCCGCATGCGCCCTCCCTGGGTCCCTCAGCCTCTCTCCTGGCAGGGGCCCTGCTGCCTCCATGTGGGTCCTTCCTCAGGCTTCCAGGGAGGGGATGCTTCTGTGTCTTCTGGGGGCAGCTCTGCCCCTCTCCAGGAAGCCCCTGGACAGCCAGACCCACGGCTGGCTGGCCTCGGAAACCCTGCGCTCTAGGCGGAGAGCCTCCCGGGGAGGCTCAGGCCTCGGGAGCAAGTGCACGTCCCCACCTCACCCTCTGGAAGAACAAGGAGCAGCAGAGTATAGGTGGGGAAGCACTGGCCACCTGATCACGCCCACTTGAGGGGGCGCCCTGAACCTACGCTGTCTTCTCTGGTGTGGGTGCCCCCCACCCCCACGACACACAACAGCGACTCCAAGTGGACTGTGCTGTACACGGATGAAGGGGCAGGCAGGGCTGAGCAGGGCGCTGAGGGGGAGGCCTTCTGTGAGCTCAAAACAGCAGGATGCTGGCACAGGACAGTGGTCTCTAAGACGCCTGCCCCTTACCTCCTGGCTCCCAGCTGTGACAATCACCCTGATCCTCAGCTGGACCATGGCGGGCAGCCTGCCAGAGCCTCTGGCGGCAGTGGGGGAAGGGACAGCTGCCACCCCAACACCCTGTGACAGGAAGGCCATCTGTTCCTTCTTCCCTGGATTATCGGGGTCCTGTCTGCGGCCCTGTCCCAGGCCAAGATAGCAGCTCCCTTTGGGACAGAGGCCGCTGCCCTGCCAGGCTGTGAGGACGGAGCCGATGGGCCGCTGGCCGAATCTGAAAGGCTGCCAAAAGGCGAGAGGTGGGTGATGGCCCATGGGAGTCTCTTCTACTGCCAGCCTTTCTCAGCACTGACTAGCTCCTGGAAGCTTTCGGATTCTAGTGCGGCCATGCTGGGGAGAGCTGCCAAGGCCGCCTGAGAACCTCCTTCAGCCAGATTCTGACTTGGCCTTTGAGAAGTTCAGTGTTCTACAGGCCAACCCTCCACTCTCCTGCCTGCTCCTGGTCCCGCTCCATTTTCCAGTGGGGCACGGTATATCCTGGCCAGTGCCAGGCCCCGGGAATCTAGAGTTCTGAGGTTAGGGTGAGGCGAAGCCTGCAGTCCACATTTTGCCTTTGCTCAGCTGGGCTATTTTTAAAAGCTTGTGGTTCGAGCAGGAAGCCATCATTAAAGTTTTCCTAGGCAAAGTTGCTTTTGCAGAGAAAAATTACAGCCCTTCTCCTGGGAAGATCAGAGGAGCCCTGCCCAGCCGCAGGGCAGAGAACAGGGCCTAAACCGTGTCTTGTGGGCTCGGGCCCTGGAGCTGCCAGGCCTGCGCACCGGCCTCCACAGCCCCCCAGGGGGCATGGTGAGGACAGAGCCCTGGGGCCATGTAACCACCCTGCTTCCCTCTGACCCTCACCCTCCTGGGGTGGGCAGCACCAACCATGTCAGCTTTACCCAGTAAAGCCAAGCCGCTCCTGCAAAAGGCCCTTTTCTTGGTGGCCCTGGAGCTGATGTGAACACAGCTGTCTGGGGGTTGACGGGCTCATAGTAAGACATCTGGCTGGTCTAGCCCTGTAGCTGTGTGGGTTCCAGGTGATGACAATTCAGAGCCCTGGCTCCAGGCAGGACACCTCTTCCAACTGGTCTGTCTGGGGGCCTGGTTTCTGCCACGGTTGGCTTGGGCGGCAAAGGCGTGGACTGCCACCGTGTGAACACGTGCTGCTTGGGACTCAGGCCCCCAATCCACGTTTCCCCAAGGAGGAAGAAGGGCCAGCCCCTCCACAGGACCAGTGCCTCCCACCCCACCTGGGGGCCAGATGGGTGGAGGCCCGGCCTGATGGAAGTGGCCTTGGGCGTGGCTGAGTGGCTTGGGTTGGTAGGGGTCTCTAGAAGAAATTGCCCCTTTGGAGTTGAGGTTGAGGGAGTGGGGACTACGAGTTCTGGGGGCACCTCGGGGCTTCTGAAAAGACCGAGAGGCTGTGGTCACTCCAAGGATGGTGGCAACCCTGCCACAGGAAAGGCTGGCCAGGCCGCCCACTGGGTGAATGGGTGGGTGGCTGGGGGAGGTGGACAGGCCTATTTTGGTTTTGGAGGCAGGGGCTGGAGAGCCCTGCAGTTTCCAAACCACAGACGCCTCCTCTTTCCAAACACTTTCCCCTCCGTCAGCAGTCTCCCCAGCTCCCCTCCTGGCCCCCACAACTTACCCAACCCTGCTGCGAGGGGCCTTTGGACTCCACGGGCCTGCTCAGCCGAGGGAGCGGGAGTGGGGGCCCCAGGGAAGCGCTGCTTCTCTCCTGTCTAGTCATACGTGACCCACTGCCTGATCCCCCCACCAGCTCGGCTCCTTGCAGCAGCGTCTCCCCGCCAACTTCCTGCGAGCGTTTCTTGGCTGCCTGACTTAACTTAGGGCTAAGGCTGGGTAACAGTATTGTTTAGATCTCTTATTTAAGAGAGAGAAAAAGAAGTCGCAGGCTCATATTTGCATCCTCATGGGTGACCGAAGAATCATGTATGTGGCCGGGCGTTGGGTCTGTGTCTATGTGATACGTGTTCGTGTGTGTGGCACGGGGATCACAAACAGGAGCCTCTGCGAGGCTGCGTGTGTGCTTGTGTTGCTGCAGAGCTGGCTGTGTGCGGTTGTGAGCAGCTGGTGTGCATGCTATTTGTGACCGTCTCTGTGTGGTTGCATGGGTGGAACTGTGGGTGTGGATCCGTGCGTGGCTGTGTGCACAGGCCCGTGGGTGTGCATCCACGGGGTGGGATGTGACAGTGCGCCGTGGCCACCAGGGCTGTGTGTGGGCAGGCGCTTTGCTGGTTGTATGTGTCTATGTGGTTGTGGAGACAGAGCTGTCGTTGGGGCTCAGTGTGCAACGGGGTTTGGAGCACATGCTGGAGGGGGTGGGGAAGGGTGAGCCCTCCTCCCTGCTGCTTTTTCCAGGCCGATGTCCCACTGTCCCTTGCCACCAAGGCTTGGGGCTGCGTCCCAGTGTGGTCCCATAACAATGCTGTCCCCCCCACCATAGCTCCAGGGTGCGTTTGCTTTCCATTCCACCTGTTTCTGCTGTTTCCACAATTCAGCCCCAGTCCTGGGCTGGCCTCCAGGGTCCAACCCACACTCCTTCCTCAGGACCAGGGCTCTGAGTCCGACACCAAGCCAGCCACGGGCAGTGGCCGCCCCACAGTCCAGACTTCCTGCTGCCTGCGGCTTGGGGGCAGATACCAACAATGGTCTTATATTTGTTCAGGAATAAGCTTCAGGTGGGGGTGCAAGTCACAGGGCACCCCTGCCGTTCTTGAGAGGCCAGAGCTTATCACCACCCCCTCAGCTGTGCTGTCCCTCCCCAAGGCAGGAGGAACTGGCCACCTACGGCCGGGGGTGTGGAGATGTGTAGGGGTTTGTTCAGAGGCCCCCACCCACTGTGTCCCAAGCGCCTGGATGTTAGAAAGGCCCTGAACCTGCAGATGTCTTGGTTCCTGACCAGCCTGCATGGCACACCAGGGGCTTCCCTGGAATCCTCTTGGGCAGCAGCCTCTCCACCCCACAACTCCAAGTCCCAGTGGCTAGTGCTGGAGATGGTGGGGGCTCCTCGCTGGGTCTGATACCACCACCACAGGGGCCAGGCTGGGCCTGGCCCTTGATCCCTTTCTGGTTTCCTGGGAGCTGGCTGATGGAGATGGGTTGTAGGCTGGCCCTTCCTCCTCCTCTGTCCCTAAGCAGTGCTGGAACAGCTCTGGCTGAAGGAGCGCCTGCTCAGAGGAGGAAGGCAATGAATGAGGTGAGTGGGTGGGAGAGACTGTGCGTAATGGTCCATGGAGAGATTCAGAAACACTCAGTTCTCTTAACCTGCAGCTTTTAGGGCAAGTGTGGCCTTTCGTCGAGCCTGGCCGCCCCACCAACCATGTCCTAGGTCCCATGACCCCCACCCCCAGGACACTGGCAGAAGCCAGAGCCACCTCCAAGTGCCACCCCAATTCCCAAGCAGACCCTGTGCCCGCCCCCCGCCCCCGCCCGCAGCTCAGTAGGCAAGAGAAAAGCCTGGGCAGCAGGTCTGGGTGAGGAGGTCAGAGAGCAGGAGAGGTGTTAGTGAGAGAGGGAGCAAGAGGCGGTGGCTGCAGGTGCGGAGAGCTGGCCCCCGCGGTCACCTCGGCTGTGCTGCCTGTTGACCATCCCGCCCAGGGTCCACCGGCGATCCAGGCGCCGCAGGTGGGCCTTGCGTCTCTTGGATACTGGTGTGGGAGATGACGGTGGGACACGCGGCCGACAGGCACCGGCGGAGAGAATGGAGATGGAGATGAGATGGGATGGGATGGGGCAGGAACGGATGGCAGGAGGGGAGGTTCCCACTCCCAGGTCGGCGGCACACGCCTGCTGGATGGGGCACCTCCGACCGGTGACGCCAAGGGCGTGTGGGGAAAAATTCAACCAAAGCCGGGGATGGGCTGAGAATCTAGAATTCCAGTGCCTGGGAGGTGAAGAGGGTCCTTGGCTCTGGCCGGTGCAAGGATGACCCTGCACTGTGGCCCCAGGGAGAGGCCGCTGCCCCCACCATGGCTGGGCTGTGCTGGCTCCCGGGGTGGTGTGGGGCCACAGCAGACCGGGGCTCCCCGCCCCGCCACCCACACACTCACCAAGTCCTGCTAATGAACCTGCCACCATGCGCCAGGCACCGTGTGTGGAAGAACACACGTGTCCAGAGGACACTCGGGGTCCCTTTCTCGAGGGGCTTATAACTTTCACTGTTCTGTGTATACAGTGACCCCCCCGCCCAGGATCCAGTCTGTTGAGGGCGAAGGCTGGGCCTCTGCACCCCCAGGACCCACCATGAGGCTGCACACACGGCTGACCCCTCAGAAATGGGGCAAGGGAGGTGCCCACGTGGGCGGGGGCCTCGGGCCTTGGCTCTGCTCCGTCTCCATTTGGATTCCCGATGACAGAAGCTGCCTCCCTGGCTTCTCGCAGCTCCAGGGCCCTTTCGTCCAGACCACCCACCCTGGGGTGGTGCCCTGCACTGGTCGTCTGGTTGCTTTGGCCCAGCTCCAGATGCCCCCTGCCTTCCTACGGGACACCAGGCGGCACGGACACCAGACTGGGACTCTAGGGCGTGAAATGGCACTGCGGGAGGAGGAGGGTGCTAGGCTGCCCAGGTCTGGGGAAGGGAGGCCGGCAGCCAGAGTCACAGCGAAACTGTCGGGAGACACCTGAGCCAAGGGCCGCCAAAGCTGCCTGGGAAGTGGTTGCCTTGCTGGAAGGAGGACAGCGGCCCGTGTGACCCGCTTCCTGTAAGCAGGGGCCTAGACAAAAGGTTAGGTGTGAATTCAGTCAAGGCCCCACTGCCGGGTTGCTCTGTCGCCCTGGGCGGGCTGCTGTCCCTCTCTGAGCCTCTGTTTCCTTGTCTGTCATTGGGGTTCACAACACCTGCCCTAGCAAGAAGCAAGGCAAGGGACTGGGTAAGCCCTGTGGGATCACTAAGTCGGGTCCTAAGGGAGACCAGGCTGGGAGGGGCTCTGCTGGCATGAGCTGTTAGGGGAGGTCTGATGGGATTTCTGTCCACAGGGCTCAGGGGACCTATGATGTGATGGCAACAGGGCTGGTGTGGAGGTGGCCGGAGAGGGGACCAGGGTGGGCCGTCTCCACCACAGCCCAGGTGAAGCTCTGGGTCTGCTGACAGGGCACTGGGCATGGAACCCTTCTGTAAAGCTGGTGAAGATGCCCAGATTCGTGGTGGTGGCATTCACAGCTGCCCAAATGTTGCCAGGAGCAACACGGGTCCCACCAAAAGCGTGCGGAACACCCTGTTTTAAGGAGAGTCACCCTGGGTGCATGCACACACACCCCTTCTGAATGTAGAACCTGCAACGGGCCACCTGATTTTTTGTCAAAGTCAAGGCCTCTACAACCTGCTACTGCTTGTTCTGTGCCAAGCACCGTGCCTCCTTCCAGCCAGGCTGGTGTCTGTGTCCACACACCGCTCAGGCTCTTTCCTGCCCTGGACCAGCATCCTGTTCCTCCACCACACACCCCAAATCTCCACTCTGACACTCCTGGCACAGTCTTTCCAGGCAGGGCTCCGATGCCACATACATACCCTCCTCGAGTGGCTTATAAGCAAAATGCTCCATGGAGAGGCGTGCGGCCCATTGCTGAGGACCGTGGGGCAAAGCAGGCCAACCAGGGCCAAGGCCTTACAAAGACAAGCATGCAGCTAACCCTCTCGAAGCCTCAGCTCCAGCATCAGGAAAGTGGGGATCCCAACAGCATCCCCCTGGGGTAGTGGGGATGGCATATAAAGCACAGGCCTCGAACACCTGAGGTGAATGGGACTTCAGGACACCTGAAGGACTGTTAATTCTGAGAGACCCCGGGTAGGAGCTGAGGCCTGGTGACTGCAGACGAACTAGACCAGACCTGGCTCAGGGGCCAGGAGCCTCCACTGCCCTAGAAGTGCAATGGAAGCAGAGGTGAGACAGGGTGCAGGCTCAGCTCCAGGGCTTAGGAAACAGCCAGGAAGGACTGAGCACCTGGCCTGAACACGCGAGCCCTTCCTGATGGGGCCTGGTCCCCAGAAACCTGTCTCGAGGTAGACACGCACAGCAGGGACTGCAGTTCTGGTCAAAGGACTGAAGCGAAGCATTACGGGAGCAAGGGTGGGGCTCCCACTGCCTGCCAAGCAACAGACATTTATTTAGGGGAAGGATGAACAAGGAGCTGGCGCTTGGAAGGCTGCTTATTTTGGCCCACGTGATGGGGAAGAGGCGGCAGGGGGCAGGCCTGGAGGTGGCCTGAGCCCCAGGTGGCAGGCCTCCATCCCTGGCTCTCAGACATGCCCATTTGGACAGTCCTCATTGACCGTTAGGGCAGGCGCTCCTGCTGCCAGGACACGGGAGGTTTGGAAGTCATTAGGGGCAGGCAGCCGGGAACGAGGGGTGCCTCACACTCACTGGGCTCTGGCAGCCTGCTCTGGGGAATACCTGAGTCCACAGACAGGCTTCCCAGGCCAGGGCTGGCCCGGGGGCAGGCTCCTTGAAATGCAGCTAGGAAGACCCAGAAAAGCCACACTGGACCGGAGTCAATCAGAGAGGCTGATGGTACAGGGGCTGGAGCCACCCCTGGAAGACTGCAGCACTGAGCAGTGACTCACAGGCTTGTACTCCGTGTCTGCGCCCTGAGCTAGACTAACAACGGACACCGGAGCGGAGGCCTCGGAGCAGAAGGGCAGGCCCGGAAGCTGTGTGCACACAGCCCCTCGGGGCTGGCCCTGCACAGGGAGCACAGCAGGGCGGGGCAGGCAAAGGCGGGTCTCCGTGGGGTCCCCCAGGGGAACCTGGGGTGTCAGGAGTCTAGCCCCAAGACTCTTCTTCACAGTCTCTGCCCCAATGGTGCCAAATTCTGAGACCCACACCCCAAGGGGATTTCCTCATTAATTTTAGCCCCGCATGGGGGCCAGCAGGGGCAGATCTGGGACAGGAGGGGAACCTGTGGGTCGGACCGAGAGAGAAGGGGCTTAGCAAGGTCCAGCCCTCTGCAGGGGTTCTGATGGTTTTAGGGAGAAGAGTGAGAAAGCTGTCTCCAAGAGGAGGGGGACTCATCCCAGGGTCAGTCAGCTCCCCGAACTTGCTTCATTACCCATCACCCCGCAGCCTGCAGGCCCTCACCTTCCCCAGTCTTGGAGGTGTTGATGTCTGAGTCATCTCGAGTACCATTCTGGGCCTCCAGGTAGGTGGCAGGGACCCAGCCCTGCTCCTCAGAGGTGCTCACGAACCACCAGCCTGCAGAGGGGACAAGAGAGAATAGAACCATGAGAATCCAGAAGGATGGCAGAGGAGGCGGGGGCCTAGATGAGGAGGGGAAGGCGCAGAGCCTGTCAGCCCGGAGGCCCGGCAAATGCCTGGCCCACGTCCAGCCTCGAGGAGCCTGCACTTGCCTAAGGAGGAAGAGACAGGCCAACACGCTCCCAGCAAAGAGGGCCTGATGGGCTGTGATGCATACCTCCACAAGTGTTTGATGAGCAAATTTAAAAACGGAAACAAAAATACATCCAATGTATGAAAGCCACCTTGTTGGAAAGACCAAACACAGCCCATTTAGGGCCTGTGAGTTAGGACCACTGATGTGCCCGGAGTCAGGCGCTTTCTCTGCTTCAAAGGCATCCAGGGATACATGCCTCACGGATGCCTCCGTGGCCACTGTCCCCTTTCCCTGTCACGGGTCAGCAGCATTCCCACAACTGTGCTACTCGCAGCTGCCCTTAAGTGTGTTGACATTTCAATCACAGTAAGTGGGCACTGCGCCCTGGAGTGACCCTTGACGGTCATGGCCGAATGATAAGGGCTCGTTCATTCTCTTTTCATTCATTGGTTTGTTCATTCATCATTCAAACAAACGCTGACTGAGCAAAGCAGTCTGAGCACCCAGGCCTTACAAGTCTGCTAAATGCCTTCATCCCTTCCTAGTGGGTACTCTTCACAGGGTCCTGTCTTCACCCCCATCCCATTCTGATCCTTCTCTGTCCCCAAAGCAATCTGGCACCAGTTCTCTCCTGCCCATGACAGAGTTCACCAATTCTAAACCTGCACCATTCTTTGTCAAGAGACCCAGCGCTTCACCTGGGCACCACTAAGGCCCAGGCGTTCCCAGCTGGGCTTAGCCCTGAGAGATGCAGGAGGCTGCCTGAGGGCTGCTAGGATGCCAGCGGAGAGGAACAGAGGAAAACACTGCCCAGGGCTCAGAACCCAGGGTCATCTCCTAGGTCTTCAGCTAGGACCTCACTGCCCTGAGTGACAGGCCTGGGACAGCAAACAGCCTGTGATCTAGTCCTGAGTGCCCCCTGCACCCACCCTTTCTGGGGATTCAACTGTTTGCAGCTCTGCAAAGCCCTTGAAACACGGGGGCATCTGCACAACACTATAATGATGGACACGCACCGTTGTATGTCGGTCCACACCCATGGAAGGTGCAGCCCAAGTGACCCCGGAGGTAAACCTAACCTGGGTGGTTAGGGTGTGTCAATCTATGTTCATCAGTAGTAACAATGCACCACACTGATGGGAATGTGGATGCTGGGGTGGGGGTGGGGGTCTCTGCATGTGTGAGGACATGTAGCTCTGTACCTTATGCTCGATTTTGCTGTGAACCTGAAAGTGCTCTAAAAAACCAAAGTAAAAAGGTAAAAAGAAAAAGAAAAAAGATCCCTAGATGAGGGGCTCAGGCTCCGGAGGCCCAGGCCTATTTGGCACAGGGCCTTAGCTGTGTCACCGCACTCTGGAACCTGAGGTAGATACCTCCCTCCCCTCTCTGCCAGATTCAGGTAAATTCCCTTGTCTTCCCCCATGTGGGGTGCGTGGGGGCCACCTTCATTACACCCACCACCACTTGCACATTCTGGGCCTACCAGTCATGGAGCCATGGAGAGGGCTGCCTAGGTCAGCCTGGCTATACTCCCTGAGGCCCAGGCCACCACGGTGTGGCTGCAGCTCAGACAATTTCCAAGGAAGCCGGAAGGCATGGACTTTGCAGGGGTTTCTGCCTGGTATGTCCTCCCCGCTTCTCTCAGCCTCTGGGGGAGCACTTTCAGGAACTCCCACAGTTTCTGCCAAGAAGCATCAGCCTGAGCCCCAGGTGTTCTTCTGCAGAGCCCAAGCGGAGGTCCCAGAACAGGCAGAGACTTGCTGGGGGGCCGAATGGTGGCTGAGGTGTCCAATGGGCAGGGCAGCGTGACGCTGTGCGCCTCACACTGCCTGGGTGCCCCACAGATGTGCCAGGGCCAGCCATCTCTGGGTCCTTCCCCCCTCAAAATCTTTGCTGCACCAGGAACTTCTGGGGAGCCCAGGAGCCCACATTATCAGCTGACTGTGAGTATCTCCCCACCCCAGGGCAGCAACTTAGGATCCCACTCCACCCCCAAGACTTGGGGCTGAGACCCTCGTCATCCTCAAGGCCTGGTGGTCCTCACCAACCTTGTTTGAGAACACTGGCCTGGGCTCCTTCCACTCCAGCCTTAAAATGTGCAGAGCTGGGCTGTATGGCCTTAAGCCTCCCATCACTTGTTACTGGTTTGGCTGTGGGCACCTTCACTGAGCCAAGATGGACAGGCTCCAACACTGCCCAGGTGGGCACAGGCACACATGGGCAGAAGTGTCCGCCCCAGCTCCATGCAGACCTCTAGGGCGCTTTGGCATGTGTCTCACTGTTGGGCCTCTGGGGGAGGCCGCCCTGGGCTGCATCCACCCAGGGCTGCTGACAGGCCCGTGCCAGCTGCCAGCAGCTCAGATGTCAGTTGTTGCAACTGGGGCTCCCGACCAAAGTCACTGCTACTCCAGTGAAGAACAACTCGAGCCTGAGCCCTGGGGCGTGGCCCAGCTGGCCAGAGAACTCAGACGTCAGCCAGCCCCCTGGGCCTGCCAGGCTCACCTCCAGGGCACAGGGGTCCTCTTTCCTGTGGAGGCTAAGAGTGTGTGGGCGTGTGGGCACGGTTATGTATTCCTGAGGATGGGGGAGGCGGCTCATGCCCCTGTACATATCCACACATGCCTGGAACAGAGGTGTGTCTGTGCATTTATTATATGTGATGATGATGGCCAGACACTGAGAAGAGAGCTTGGGACGGGCACTAGTTTTGCATGCAACACTGTATTTAATCTTTCAGAATCTTGTGAACTAAGTGTTACTGTCGCCATCATCCCCATTTTACAGATGAGGAAACTAAGGCGGAGACAGATGACAATTAGGAAGAGGCAGTGCCGAACTTTCCACCCATGCAGGCCGGATGCAGGCCCGGAGTCTTAACCAGCACAGAAGTGGACAAGGTATGTATCTGCTGCGTGCACGAGGGTAAGGCGGTTCCTTGAGTACGTGTGTCCCGGAATGTTGATACTTTATACGTGTGCCTGTCTGTGAGTGGGCCCGTCCACGGCGCTGGGCACATGTTGTGTGTGTGTGTGCCATGAGCAGAGATGCAGGGCTGTGTGAACCTCAGTGTGCACATGTGTGTGGGGGTGAGGGCCCTCTGGGGGTGGAGGGGAAAAGCTAGGAATCTGCGGGGAGAACAATTCAAATTCAGGCCCTGGCTCGCTACTTCCTAGCTGTGTGATTATGGACAGATTACTAAACTTCTCTGAGCCTCCGTCTCCCCTGTCTGGTAAGGGAGTAATTAATGAAGCCAGCCGTGTGGAAGTGAATAAAGAAGATACAAGTAGCTTCGCTTGGGGCCTAGCACAGAGTAGGAGCTCAGAAACCTTGCAGTACTATCAGCGTGGTGGTGGCTGGTATTCTCCTGGACCTTAAGAGTTAGCACCCACGGGTGGCCAGCTGGTGTCTGTGCCTGAGGCTGATGTCAGGAGTCCTCAGTGTAGCTCGGTGAGCTGGCCTGGGTGCATGCATGCCCCTGCAGTCCCTCTAACCTCTAGGGTGTGGGGCTGCCTTCAGGGGCTCCAGGAGTGAGGAAGTCATTACTTTTGCCTCATGGCTTGCTCTTTCCTCAGCTGGTATGTGACAGCAAAGCACGCTGGGAAATGGGGCCCAAGGGGAGATGTCCCTGGGATTTCTCTCCTTGCCCAAGGTGTCTCAGAGCCATCCTCAGCCTGACTCCTGCCCTTCTGCTCAGACAGCTCCCCCAGGCAGAGGTCCTGCAGCCCCTCACTCCTGTCCTAACTGCCTACAGGAAGCCCTTCTGAAGTGACCTCCGCCAAATCCAACAGGGTCCAGACAGTCAGCCCCACGACACACAGCGGCTTGCACCCTCTGGGAACTAGTCCTGTGGAGACGGTAAGTACCATCCATGCCTACTCTTTCTCTAGGGCAGAACTGAGCTTGTGGAAAGCAGCCTGGCAGACGAGGGGACCAAGGGGGCCCAGAGCCTAAGTTCTGGAGCCAAAGCCCTGAGTCTGAACCCCATCCACGCTACTTCTGTGCTCCGTGGCCCCTAGAAAGTGGCTGAATCTTTCTGAGCTTTGGTGTTTGCTTGCTTGTTTGTTTTTAATCCATAAGATGGGGAGACTGCTCTCTACGTTGCAGGCCGGCATGAGCACTGGGTGAGATAAACAGCAGTGAGCGCACACTGTCTGGCGGGCAGCAGACGCCCACTGCAGGAAAGCTGTGTGCTTTGCTGCTTGAAGGACTGAAGTCCCAGGATGTGGGGGGCCAGGTGGGGCCAAGAGGATGAATGACCCAGGTGGGTCTTGTGGGTGCCCAGAGACCAACCAGCCTGAGCCACCTCTTTCACTTTCACGTCCCCAGGATGACGGGTCCAGACGCCAAGCTGGCCTCTGCTAGCCTTCCTCTTCCGGCCTGCCAGTCCCTGTTCTTGGGAAAGGCAGTTCAGCGAGGTTTACCACAGGAGTTAGCTATGCGCCGATGAGGGGCCACCCCTGTGCCCAGAGGGAGGTGGCTGCTTCCCGACTGGCAGCCAGACCTGGCTGGCCTTTTCCTGAGAAGTCACCCTGGTTTCTAGGTGGAAGGGGAGCATGCTATTCTCTGGCGGGGGGCGGGGGGGATTTGGTAAAGTAGGGTGGTGGGAAAGCCTCAAGGGGCTGAGCTTGCTGGGAAACCCCTCAGCACAGCCCTGCACCCTGGCCTGGCAGCCACGCTCAAGCAGGTCTTCCCACCTGGGCTGCCTCTATGCTGAGATGCCCCCCATCCCCACCCCAGACAGGGCAGGAGAGGGGCTACCTTGTCTATTCCTTTGACCAGGGAATGGTGGTAAGGGAACCCTGAGAGAAGGGCCTACACCGCTGGACATGCGGGAGAAACCTTCATTGCGGCGTCTGGGCCTGTTTTGGGGGTTAAGTCCTAGACCAGGGAAGTCATCGGAGAGAACCCCAAACCGGCCAAACCACTGAGAGCTGCCTCGTTCTGGCCTCTCCTCCTGTGAGGGCCATGTCCCTGCAGTGCCAGGAGAAGACTGTCATTCAGCCAGGCTGGCTGACGGGCTACGGCCCAGCCCTTTCCAGGAGGCAGAGGCCCAGAAAGAGCAGCAGCGTCACCTGTCACAGCAGCCAGCTCTGCTCGCTGGGCCTCCAGAAGAACCCGCTTCACAATGGCGCAGGGACCAAGGGAAGAGAAGGCAATGCTGGGGCGGCCTGGCCAGCACCCCCACCCCAGGTAGGGAAGAGAGACCCCGCAGCCCCAAGAGAAAAACGAGCAGGCCTGGAAGCCAGACCCTCTCTGTCCAGGATGAGCACAGTCTCCGTTTGTTTGGCTGATGTCACAGCCGTCTCAGATTGACTCTAATTAGGGCCTCCCCATGCGGACACAGGTGGAAGGATGGGAAGGGTAGAAGTTGAGAAAGAGAGAGAGAGAGACAGAGAGAAGAGGAAGGAGAAAGAGGATGAATGACCTGGGTGACAGGCTGGGGGCCTTAGTCTCTCCAGGAGGGGGCTGAGCCTGGCAGGAAGTGACGGGCACTCCCAGGCCATTGCTGTCCCCAGGGTGACCAGGCCACAATGGCCTCCTTAATGAGAGAGGATAATGAGCTCATTAGGGCCAGAGGAGACCAGCTGCACACAATTAGGACGTGAATAAAGTCTTCTGAGGTCACAGCTCAGCCTAGGACAAAGAAGCTGGTGGGGGGCGGAGGACCCTGCCCCCCATCCCTCTGAAATCCCGCCCCCCACTTTGTCTTTTGAGGTGCTGTCCTCCATGAAGCCTTTCCCGACTTCCTGCACCCTCCTGGCCCTGCTCGCCCCAGGGTGCAGCCCACAGGCGCTTCTTAGCCCCTCCTCCAAAGAGAGACCTTAGTTCTATCCTGGCCGTAGCTTATCCTAGCTGGGTGGCCCGGGACAGTCACTGGCCCTCCTCGAGCCTCTGTCATACCTGTCATACGAGGACAGGAGGATCTGCCTACAGAGTTGCCTGGCATCAGGGACTATCATGTTCTCAATAACCAAGTATTCACTGAGCCCATGGTTCATGCCAGGCAAGGGGACACCACAGAGGACGCACAGTCAGGACTTGGGCACCCTGTCCCCATCGCCCTGTGGAGGGAGCCGGCTTCCACCCACAGCCCTGGGCACTGACCCAGAGGGTATGGAGCAGGATGAGAGCCCGAGTCTGGAGTTTGGGAGAACTCAGCAGCCTTTAGGTGACTTCCCCGCCTCGCCTTTTCTTTCCCTGCAGGCCCCCCTCCATGTCCTCCGTGGAGCGCTGCTGCACACCCAGGCCTCTGAGGAAGGCTCGGGGTCCAGTGGCGGGGCGGGGGGGCCGGGGGGCTGGGGGAGAAGAGATGGAGCTGGGACAAGTAGAGGCACAGTCCCAGGCCTCCAACACCTGCCTCCCTGCATGAGGCTTGCCTTGCCTTAGCTCAGGCTTTGCTCCTCGGGAGGCAGTATGTCCAGCTATTCCCACGTTCTTTCCTCGGAGCAGTCTGGAGGAGAGGATGGGGTGAGAATTTGTGAGCACCAGAGGGCAGAGGAGGGGAGATGCTGAGAGGAGGAAGGGGGGACTGAAGGGGCTGAAGGGGGCCTGGCCAGGTACATGTCACCAGTGCTGCCCACCTGGCCGCACCACACGCCTGGCCCAAGGCTGGGCCCTAAGGGACTGCTTCCGCCCTGGATCCAGCCTGACCCTGTTCCTGTGACCTTGGGGCAGATCTGAGGCTTCTACCTGAGACGGCTCAGAGACACTGGAACTGCGGGTGGCCCGTGGCACACTGTGCCTTTAAGAACAACGAAAGGCGGCCCACCCTCGGCCAGGCCTCCCCTGGTCAGGAGGCTCTGTCACCGAGCTTCTTGCCAAGACACACTCCAGCTCGCAGCATGTGGCCTCCATGGTCCAAAGCAAACAGGAGTGGGTGAGAGGCTCCCCCAGTCTGTGCTGATACACCCCCACAGTCCCCGACCTTCCTGCCTGACCCGTTCTTCTGGTCCCACCTCTGGCACCTGCCCTCCTCTCTGTTACTCACGGCCTCCCCTTCCCCCAGATGGGGCTCGCAGGCCACCAGGGCCCCAGAACCTCCCCTGGGCGCCTGAGGCCTGGATTCCAAGACCATTAGCACAGGCTGCTACGTCACAGTTTGGAAGGCTCTGTGGAGTCCATGGCAAGAAGACAGCGAGAATGGGCTGCTGCCACCCCTCCCCCTCCCCTGCTCCGGCCTGCCCACTGCACTGGACAGGCCTAGAAGCCCAGTGCTGGGCCAGAGCAGCTGAGGCCATGGGTGAGGCACCCAGGAGAAGGGGCACGTGATAAAACAACAGGTTGAAGAGAATTATGGTTTTAAGCAAGGGCTCTAGAGCCAGGATGCCTGGGTTCATATCCCAGCTCCGTTACTTACTAGATGCATGAATCTGGGCAACAGCCTTAATTTCCTCACCTGTAAAATGGACCTAGAGTAGTACCTACCTCACAGAGTGTTATGTGGGTAGGCGAGCTAACCCAGGAAAAGCGTTCATAATAGTGCCCGGCTCCTAGTGAGGAGCACCGAAGAGCTACTGTTAAAGTTTGCGTGCGCACCACAGTCATTCTGAAGAAGGAGCCAACACCCCGGTGCCGCTCAGTGACTGGTGCCAGGGCTGGACGAGCAGGTCTTAGGTGCCTGGAGTCTCAGGGAGACAGAGCCTCTTGGTGTCACTGTCATTCGGCCCTGACCTTGGAAGGTCTCTACTGCAAACTGTGGGCCTGGTTCTGTGCCCACCACAGGTGGGCATTGGGGGCAGGATGCAGTTGAGAATACAAGATGGCACAAGGCCTGTCAGGAAGTGCAGGGCAAGGGGACCCCGACGGCCGCAGGCACAGTGGTTGTTGACTCGATGTTTGCTGAAGGAACTGCGGACGTGGAAGGTGAAACTGAGTGGTCAGGTCAGGGGAGAATTCTCAGAGGAGAGGAGGCCTGCACTGAACCTCAGCTCAAACCCGGAGGTGGGGAGGGGCTGGGGGAGGACAATCTGGCGGGAGGGCCAGGGCAGGTGGAGCGGTGGGAGCACACGTGGCTCGGCCCAGCAGTGCTCACGATGCTGCGCGGTGCGGGTATTTCCAGATGAAAGCGAGGGGGGCACTCACCTTCAATGTCACTGTCCTCCACCCACCCCATTAGAGAGCAGAGCACAAGGGCGTGAGCCTGTGGCCACAGGTTCCTTAACAGAAGGTGGCTCAGGAGGGAGAGAAGATGCAAAATGGTATTTTCAAACACGACTGTAGAAGACGCAAACGGTGGGTGAGATGCGGCTGGCTACACAGGGTGAGGCGTGGGAAGATGGACGGGGTTGATGGGGCAGGTGATGGGGCTTGTGAAAGAAGAACAGAGACGAGGAGGGGTGAGCCTCCAAGAAGCACATCAGGAAGGTCAAAGCCCCATAAAGCGGACCCCTGAGGAAATGCCCAGGGTAACAAAAGGGCATTTTCCCCTGGTGTTCCGGGCAAAAGGAAGAGGTAAGTTGGCAAAGACCTCAAGGGCTGTGCTGTGAGGCCATCTCCAGGGGAAGGGGGTCTGCTGACTCCCATTCAGGGCTGGAGGCTTGCTCTCAGAAGGGGGTGGTCATGCTGGAATGTGCCTGTCGGGAGGGCGGTGGCGAAGAGACCCAGAGCAGAGGCGGAGGGAGCATCGATGGGCCCCTCACAGGCTCTCATTGGCTGGCAGACCGTGCAAAAAGGTCTCGAGAGCACCTGACAATGGCCTGCCGGGCCAGGAGGCACAGACGGGAGCAAGGCCAGAGGACACAAAATGGGCAGAGGTTCCAGCTTTCAAAGAAGGTGGATTCCAGAGGAGGCCAGCAGCCTCAATGCTGGTCCTGATCACGTGACGCTTGGGCTCCCTGGAAGCGGTTAGTCAGCACGGCCTTGCTGGACAGAAAGACTCTACAGGAAGGAAGGGGCCAGGCCACACTGGATGCTGATAAAGAGCAAATGCTGGCAGTCTGGGATGTGCCCATGGCTGACCACACCCACAGAGGGCGGGACCACTCACTGGTTACAACCTAGAGCAGGGGTTCTATCCGGAACCAGCTTGGTGGGTGTTCTAATCAGTCCCAGATGAAGACAGTGGTGCCTTGGGGTGACACCATCTCATTTAGCAAAAGTGATGCCAGGATCAGGGGCCAAAAGAGAAGGTCTGAACAGATGGTAACGACAGGTCAGACCCAACCACTAAAAGTAGTGAATGGGGAGACGAAGGAACGTGGCTTAGCACAGAGATCTCATGCTTTACTGTCCAAACTTTCTGGAATGAATGGGGATTACCAAAATACCAGGTACCACCTGGGCATGTCCTGGGCAATCGGGTGGTATGGGTCACCCTACCCGGCAGCAAGGATGAGAGGGTTCCTGGAGTCTGGGGGACTGAAAGTCCAGTAAGTGGTCCCCAAGTCTATGCAGTTTAGGCTGCTTCAGGAAACGTCTGCACTGGGCAACTCACCCAAGGAACCTGGCTAAGAAGGGGCAGCCTGGGTCTGCCTCCTGGTCTGGAGCCCAGGTCTGTCTCCGGGTACCACATCCACACAGCTTCCCTGAAAAATGACTCCAGCTGCCTGTACCTTTGCTGAAAGAGACCAACACCGCCTGCTCGTTCTATTAGGTCCCCAAATTTCCATCTGACCGAGGACTCAGGAAACCAGTTCCTTCACCCACTTCTCCTCTGTCCCGAAGCAGACCCGACTCCCCCCACTTGCCCACCCCTCCGAGGGCAGGGGGCTGGCAGGTGGTTTCGGGTCCCCTCTCCAGGCTGCCTCTCCCTCACCCCCTCTGAGCTGGCGAGGCAAGGCGAGGCAGTGGCACCCAGGCTGACACTTTTCTGGCACAGTTTGTTCCCCAAGAGTGTTGCCAGGAGAGAGTGACTTCGGATCAGCATTTCTCAAACCTCAGCTATTTCCACACCACGCATGACTTTGGCCATATCCTTCAACTATGTATGCTGTGGTTCACATAGTAAATACATATTTAAAGCAATCCACTTTTTTTCTTAACTTCAAGAAAATAATTTGTTTAGGAAACTCCAGATTGCCACCATGAATAAACAGCCAGGACCACCGGCCCCAACCATAAAATTATAGAGAATGAAGCAATGGAGTTAATCCGAACTGTGTGACGCAAGAGCTGTGCCTGTGGGCAGCTCCCTCTCTGCTGCAAAGGGGGGTTTATTAGACAGGGGTCAGAGATAGCCGACCACCAAACACATTGATCAGCAGCCTTGGAAGAGAAGGATAACGGGACGAACTTCGTTCACGGAGTGTTGCACAGGCATTTCACAGGGCTTCTCCGTGCCGTCCAAAGTCACCCGTGTACCATGGTGTTGCACGGGCTACATTTTTAGGAAACCAGCCTTGGACTAGGGTGATACTTGGCCATTCAAAGGGGTTAAAGAAAGAGGCTGAAGTGTCCTTGTTGGTGAGATGACAACACTGAATAGCACACGCTAGCCAGGCTGTGATGAGAAATCAAAGAGGGAAGCGCCCAGCATCCTGTCTGGTGCCTTACACTTGCAGCCTGGAGAGGCGAGCAGAGGGGGCCTCCACAGCGGTGGCCAGTCGTTTGAAATACACAGTGCTGACCTCTCTCTCTTAACTAGCTTACTCCATCCAGTGCCTAAGAAGTACACGTGTATGGGTTTGCTATATATGGGTTTTTTCCTGTTTCTTTCTTTGCTAAAAACAGAGACTTCTTGGCCCCGGGATCAAGTTGGTTGCAACAGAAAGCCTTAGGCTGATGACCATCCCCTCCCATCCAGCTGAGTTCAGCTCCTCTTCAATTGGGGCAAAAATAAAACGGGGACAATTTCAACTTTAAAGACCATCTCCATAAACAAAACAAACCCACCCCACAATTTGTCCGGGGCATTCCTCCCTCCAAACCCTCCTTATTTAATTCCTGGGGAATTTTAAATAGAGGCCTTGCAAAATCCGGCACCGCCTGACGTCAGCGGCCCTCTGACAGCGTGGATTCTTCCAGGCGGTGTGGGGAGCAGCCGCCACAGCTGCTGATGCTTTTCCAGGCTCCTTTCCCATTTGGAATTTGGGAGCCACTGGCGTCAGCCTAGGAGACTGCGGGAGCAGGGTCACCTGGAATGTCCTGTAACCATGTTTCCTAAACCCTAGGCATTACAGAGTACCAGATATCCAACCAAGCTACCTAACTAGCGCCCACACTAGTGCTTTTATTTTTACTTAAAGATTTTATTTATTTATTTTTAGACAGAGGGGAACGGAGAAAGAGAGGGAAACATCAATGTGTGGTTCCGCCTCTTGCACGCCCCCTACTGGGGACCTGACCCACAACCCAGGCATGTGCCCTGACTGGGAATTGAACCAGTGACCCTTTGGTTCACAGGACAGCACTCAATCCACTGAGCCACACCGGCCAGGGCCTAGTATTTTTATCTTTAAAAGAATCTAAAATACCTTAGTATTTCAAAAAGACATTTTCCTATGCTACACTAAATGGGAAACCAGTATCCTTTGGCATAAATAGAAGATAACTAGAAAAATACACAAGCTGAAACAATGCTATGCACTTCTGACACGATAGTAAGGCAAAATTCTACCACGACACTATGGCCAGATTTTCTCTAGGTCAAACACACAAAAAACATCAGCAAGTGTTAATAACACAGAAGCCCCAAGTGGAGACTTTCTTCATGACCCAGCCTGCAGTGGAAGAGAATTAAAAGGAAATAACCTTCTCACGATGGGATTGAAGGCCATTTAATGCTGTGCCCACCACACATTTACAAGACCCACTCGATGGGAAACACTGATCTTGCAGAAGGAGCCTTGGGTTAGCAGCGGGCACACAGCCCCAGGGTGCAAACCCAGGCTTGTCACTAGGAGCTTTGAGGTCTCGTGTACACCAGTTACCCTTCTGAAACTCGGTTTCTTCTGAAAAATGGAAACAAAGCCACCTGCCCTACTTGTCCCTACAGAATTACTCTAAGATAGGAGGTGGGGAAAACGCTTTGAAAAGTCTCTGGGTTACAGGTAGACGGAGCTGGACGGACTATTGTTCTGAGCAATTTCGGAAACCTGATGGGCTCCTAATTTCCCCTGCATGCAACCTGCTGCCCAGCCTGGATGGCGGCCCATCTCTGTGCTGTAGAGAAAAGAAAACGGGTATGCCACTTGACAGCCCTTGGTTAACTTTCCCAATAGCCACCTGGGTTTCAAAATAGTATCCCCATTGGACAGATATGGAAACTGAGGAACAAAATGGCCACATCCTGGCTACTCAGTGGCAGAGTGGGATTTGAACACAGCTTTTTGTGGGGTCTGGGGTAGGGGGATGCCCTTCATCTTGCTTTTTGCCCATAAGAGCAGGGCCCAGAAGCCCCCAAATATGACAGACTCTCAGGTCCATCAAGGTGCCCCGGCCTCATCTTTCAAAGCCACCAGCTTTGCAAAGTTCCCGTGACTTCCCGCAGCTGGGGTTCTGCTCTCCTGCCCTGTGCTTCCCCAGCACCCTGACCTCAGGTTTGGCTTAGCTGTTGCCCCCGCTTGATCAGGAGCTCTCTGAGGACAAAGGCCAAGTCTTGCTCACCTTGGCATCCTGTCCAGCCCCCTGCCTGGCTCAGTGTTCCTGACAAAGAAGAGGCTCAGTGAGCAGCTGTTGAAAATGAAACACACAGACAGAAGAGCACAACCCTTCCTCCTCCTACCCTGGCTTCTCCATCCACCCCACAGTCCCTCCTGCCTCAGTATCTCGAGTCCAGATCCAGGGGTCAGTGTGGGGTCAGTGCTGGGCATTGCCTCCGACTCCCGCCACTCTGGCCCTGGGCACCTGCCCTGCTAGAATCCAGGGCAGCTATTTAGCCGTTGGGCAGAGTTCCCCGCTCCAGATCCCCAGGTGCAGGAGGCACCTCTGAGTCACAGCTCATGTAGGGGGATTTGTGCACAGGTACCGGAGGCCTGGGCAGTTTTATTGCTTATTGCGTAACCTGCGGGAGATCACCCAGGAAGCCGACACTCCCATCCGCCAGCTCTCTCAGTCTGCTCCTGCACCTGACCATTTTCTTGTGGGCCTCTCCCCTCACAGGAATGGAATGCCCAAGCTCAGGGAGGTCCCCCAGGCCAAACCCCAGGGACAAGCCCGCACCCTGGGTGGGGCTCTTAGAGGAATGCAGAGGGATGGGCGGCCCCTCCCCAAGCTCATTCAAAGTAGCCTTACCAGCCCTGGGCCTCCACAGGGGCCAGGTGCCCTGGCTCCTGCGACGGGAAACCCAAAGCCCTCCTTTTGCTGGGTGCAGCTTGGAGCTCTGGACCCATGGACAGCCCCAGGACCTGCTGCCCCCAAACCCACAGGGTGGGTGGGGAGAGCACTACACCAGAAATAGCTTCCCCACCATGATGCCCCACTGAGGGCCTAGGGACCTGCGGAGGATGGTCCAGGAGCAGCAGAGCCTGCAAGGAGGGACGCTCTGGACCTCAGCTTTCTCATCTGTAAAATGGACGCCATACTACTTAGGCTTTACAGGGCAGCGGTGGTGATGACAGGGAAAATGGGGTGTGGCTTGCTGTCTGACACATCCCTTTTTTGCCTTTTCCATTATTTCTAGTATTAAAAGTCTCTGGAAAATAGCAAATGGGCCTAACTTGAGCCCTGATATAACCATCCTGAAGCTCCCACTGGGTTGTGGAGGTTTAGGCACAGGCTCTCTCTCTGAGCTTTTCCTGCCCTGTTTCCCCTTCTGTGTCTCCTGCCTCTGGACACCGTCTTGTCTTCCTAGTTCCTACCTGCTGATCTAGTACAGATCCCATCCCAGTCCACGGAGGAAAGGCCACACTCAGACCAGATCCAGAGGCCTCATTCTAGACTTACCACAGTTAACAGTAATTGGTCAGGCAGTATGACTGACACTCATGAACACCTATCAGTGATGGAGCTCTTTCTATCTCTACCCTATCAGTCTCTGGTGCCTAGCATTCCCAAGACCCAAAGAAAAGGGGTCTGCAGAGAGTCAACACATCGTCAAAACACTATCGTCAGCCACTATCAGGTCAGAAGCAGGTAACTGCCTACTTCCCCATGAGGCTGTCAGATCCGCAACATGGAGGTCAAGTCTTCCCTTTTTGGCTCTGTTTCCTGGGGCCTGGCACACAGCAGGAGATGAAAGGTGGGGACTGAATGAATGCCTGATCTCCAGCTCCTGAGTACACTCACACCTGTGTGCTTGGTTTGGTTTTTCTCCACTCCGAACAAGGCCTAGCCTTTGATCAACACCCACTATGATCAGCAGGAAGATCCTGGTAGCTGAGGGCAGAGAGATGGGGTAGGAAGCTGGGACGTCACTGATCTTCCTGCCCTCCAATACCCTCCTCGTGCCCCCCATGGGATCATCCCACCATGGCTCAGCCCTTGGGAGGAGATACTCCATTCTAGAAGAGGCTCTAAGGTGGGGAGGCCTGAAGAGAGTAAGACAACAGATGTCTGGGAGTCGAGGTGGGCCATGACAGGCCCACGGCACCCCAGCTGTGCTCCAGACAGGCCATAACTTTGCTCCCCAAGAAGTGATCAATATCGCCATCGGCTCCCCAGCTCTGGTCTGTCCATTAGATACATCTCCATCCCCACTCTGTCCTGGTCTCTGGATCAGAGTTCATTCAGGCTCTGACTCCATCCAGGACCCCCAACCCTGAAATCACTTCTAGAATGAAGTTTCTCCTCCATGGGCCCTGAGGTGGTGAGTTGGCCCCATAGGGCCTGAGAGATGGGGGTATGGAAGGCAGGCTAGGCCCTTGGGGTCCAGAATCCTCCTCCCAGCTGCCCCATCAGTGCTGACAAGTTGCTCTGGCCCCATCAAAAGTGGAAGCTCTTTAAGTCCAAAGAGGTGGGTGAACTTGTGTCTGGCTGTGTAGTGAGGCCGGGGCACAGGGCTGGGCTCAGAAGCAGAAGATAGGGTTAAACACTCATCAGGGAGGCACTGGGACATGAGCTCTGGATGTCCACTCTCCCCATGCAAAGCCCTGATGATGAGGCCAACGTCCTTCTTCTCCTCCAAGGAACAGTTAAAAATCCCTGCTTTGTTGGCAAGGGGAGCTAGGCGTTCGCCAGCCCTGGTCCTGCTCCCATTGCTGATGCCAGGGGAAGTGCACCCCTGACAGTGTTAGTACTCTGGGGAGCAGTGCTACTCATACCCAAGCATGAAGGAGTTGATCTGATGCCTGCCTGCAAGTGCGGGTTGAGGTGGAGGACAGGGGTGAGAAGCCGAGCTCCCAGGGCTGTGTTGGGGTGAAAAGAGGAGAAAGACCCACGATTTTTTAATTTTCAAGGGTGGTCAGGCTGCTCTGATGTGCTGAGCCAGTTTCATTATATTCCTGCTTGACCTCTCCCCCACTCCCCCCGCCCCCCCAGTTCTAAGTACACGGCAAACACACACACACAAAAGTGCCAGCTGAAATATGCAGAAGGGTCAGGAGGACACTTGGTTGGTGGGCAAGATGGAGGTGAGGAGGCCCCAGGAAGACATGAAAGACTCTGGGAAAACTGGCTTCTCCCGTTTACCCCAGGAAGAATGCGGACAGCAAACAGGCCAGGCAACGCCGCCTCCCAGCAATCCCAGTGGAGGTTGATGGAACCCTCCTGTTTGGGGCCTTTGAGACCCTTTGCTGGCTTGAGTTTTGGCCTCTCTTTAAGCCCTAGATCTATTGCTTTCACAGATCTTGTTGAACTTGAGAAGGATAGAGGAGGAGGGGCAAGGGAAACTGCATTCTTCCTCAGCAAAGCCAAGCGGCTGAAGCAGTACTTCTGGTTGAAACTGATCTCGGCCTGTTTGTGATTACGGCCCCTTGCTTGCTTTCTGGCAGGATACCCCTGGAACCCCGCGGCACCGCTCACAGGGAGAGACACCCTTGCTCACTCGGACAGTCTTGTCCTCGTCTGACATGACCAGAGACGCCCGTCAGCCTCTCTGCTTTCAGCAGTTTTCCAGGGCAACTCTTCAAAACATTACTTTATTTAAAAAAGGGGGGAACCAGCCACCCCCAACCCCTACCATGAAATTCCAGAACACTAATCATATTCCTTCTGTTACCAGCACCATCCTGGACAACACGGCAGCACAAGTAGTCCCATTGGCTGATGCAAATTGAAGGAGAAAGGAAGGCTGGGGATTGGACTATCTTCCTCTTTTGCCTACTCCCCTCCCTTTTATTAGGGGTGAACACACACACACACACACACACACACACACACACACACACACACACACACACACACCCCTTTTGCTGCCACAGCCCAGAAGTGGCTTAGCAAAGCTCAGGACTATTTCTCAGCTGCTCTTTCTCCGGAAATTTAATCTGCAAAGCATTTGGCCTCACAAAACCCATTCCAAAGGTGTCCAGGAGCCCACGAGCCCTGTGATCATCATTACAAACCCAGGGATGTTTGCAGCCAGTGACCCATTTGGCTGCTCAGGAGAGCCGGCTGCAGGCTTGCCAACATGGTCAAACTCCCCTTGCCTGCTCTCTCTGAGCTGAAAGTGGCTTTTTCTCAGAGCTCCAGAGGTGAGAGGGGACCTTAGGAGCCCCAGAAGCACAATGATGAAAGGCCTGCTTCTTACCTGGCCAAAAACAAGAGGCAAGAGAGAGCTTGGTTTCTGGAGAGCAGCCACAGCCCGTCTTCACCGCTAATCATGCCTCCGTTTCACAGGTGAGGAAAGCTGATGCTCAGAGAGGCAAAGTGGCTTTCACTTTCCTAAGGTCACGTGGTTAGTGGGTGGCTGAGCCTAGAACCTTGATTGACCTAGATCCTCTTAAAATCCTGGCATTCCTTCCACGAGGGCACACTGTCATTCTGCCTGTCGAGATGATACCCTGAGACCTGTGCCAGGTGGCAATCCCTCGACAAGTGAGTGGCTGGAACCAGCAGAAAGCCTCCAAGAGCATAGGGAGGTCGCTTGCCAGGCTGCGGAGAAGCCTGTAGGCCCTACAGTCCCTGGTGCAGGACTGGAGACCCCAGGTCTTGCTGTGGGTGCATCTTGATGGCAGTAGCTCAAAATCCTGCCACCATCAAAAGATGGGGGAGGGGCCTCGATGAGTGGAAAGAAGGCTGCAGCTTTGAGAGGGCATCCATTAGAAGTACAGACAGTCCTCTCTCCTCTAGCTGCTCACGATGAGGAAGGGAAAGAAGGCTGAGGGGAAGAAGGTAGCGCCGGTCCATGCCGTGGTGAAGAAGCAGGAGGCCAAGAAGCTGGTGAACCCCCTGTTTGAGAAGAGGCCTAAGAATTTTGGCATCGGACAGGACAGCCAGCCCAAAAGGGACCTCACCTGCTTTGTCAAATGGCCCCACTACATTCAGCCGCAGCGGCCAAGGGCTATTCTCTATAAACGTCTGAAAGTGTCTCCTGCCACAGACCAGTTCTCCCAGGCCTTGGCCCGCCAAACGGCTACAGAGCTGCTCAGCTGGCCCACAAGGACCGGCCAGACACAAAGCAAGAGAAGAAGCAGAGATTGCTGGCCCTGGCTGAGAAAAAGGCTATACGGGCAAAGAGGCCACCTGTCCTCTTTGAGGACACCTGTCCTTCGAGCGGGGGTTGAAGGGGTCACCACCCGGTGGAGAACAAGAGGGCCCAGCTGGCGGTGACTGCGCACAACGTGGATCCCATTGAGCTGGTCGTCTTCCTGCCGCCCTGTGCAGAAGACCGGGCTCCCTACGGCATCACCCAGGGGAAGGCCAGGCTGGGGTGTCTAGTCCACAGGGAGACCTGCGCCACCGATGCCTTCACACAGGTTAACTCGGAAGACAAAGGGGCTCTGGCTAGGCTGGCAGAAGCTCTCCGGACCGATTACACCGGCATGTATGATGAGATCCCCTGCCAATGGGGAGGCAATGTCCTGGGTCCAAAGTCAGTGGCCTGCATTGCCAAGCTGGAAAAGGCCAAGGCTAAGGAACTGGCCACCAAGCTGGGTGGAGCGTACACTGCTGAGTTTCCTGTACATAAAAGTAATAAAAATTCTCCTTCAGGAAAAAAAGGAAAAAAGCAGCACAGACAACAAATGAGAAAGACAGAATGCCCAGAAACACCAGGACTACAGGTCTGGCCAACCTCAACAGCGACCTCACCACCTTCCTGGGGGAAGGGATGAACAAAAGGGTCCGGGAGGTGGAGCCTCTGGCTGGGGGTAGCGGCACAGCCAGCCCGTGGGCCAGCCTCACCCTGGCCCGAGAACTGGTGACTCTAAACAGAGACGTCTGCTTTCTCAGGTTGGTGCCTCTGGTGATGACCTTACAGGGGGAAGCCACCACGTATGAAAAAAGGGGGCTGTTTGAACAATACGCAGGAAGCGCCTCCAAGTCTGGGGCCCGCCTCTGTGCTGCCTGTCTCTCTGCTCCAGCTTCTGCACCAGGCTGAGGGGCGCCGGGGTGGGGAGCTGAGGAGCCTGCTCACCTCCCAGCCTCACCTGGGTGGGGGCTGGGCCTCACTCAGTCGGCCCCAGCCCTAAGCAGGCATGAGGCTTCTTGTCTCCCTTGCTTGGTAAGGAAGGACAGGGGACTCTCCTTCACCTGACATTTGAGGCCCCCCGAGCCCTTGGGCCTGTCCCCCCAGCCTGTTTAGTGCGGGGTGAACGTCTTTGCTCGGGCGGCCCCATGCACTGTGGCCAGATCATGCTTGTCCACACCACCCTCCAGACCTCTGCGAGAGCCATTCCAGTTTGCTCCTCTTAGGGCAGCTTCCTCCTTCAGCTCCTTCCTTGTGCAAGGCCCACCCTTTCCAGAGACTTCCCTGACCACTCACGCACCCCAGCAACACCGTGCTTTCTGCCTTGCACGTGGCAACTGCATTGTGAAAAGGACTGACTCACTGCATCTGGGCCTCTACCCTTCAGGTAAGAGAGAGTGCTGGAATGCCGTCATTCCAGTGACAGGAAGACAGGAACAGCTGTTTTTTTGTCAACTGCTGCACCCCAGTGCTGGGTACCCCATAGGGCACACAGTAGGTGCTCTGTGTTTGTCAACTGTATGAGCAAACCTCATCCTACGGAAACAGGCCCTGTGTGCAGCACCTCACTCAGACAGGCTGAGACCACTGAAAGATGGGGGGGGGGGGGCGGGGGAGGGTGCGAGGCAGGATGGCAGCTCCTCCTTGGGCCTTCTGGGGTTGGGAGTGGGGCCGGGTCAGGTCACGTTGTTTGGACAAAGGGGAAGGCAGAGCGAGCCGGGGACCTGACCATCACCGCCCAGGCACAGCCCAGGCTCTGCCCTCGTCGTACCCCCAGCCCCGCCTGCCAGGGCCCTGGCAGGCAGATCTCTGGGAAGACCACAAGTGCCCCTGACCATCTATTAGGTCTGGGCCTGGCCCACGGACCTGGCAGGGTTGAATGCTGGAACTTTTCTGCAGGCAACTGAGTCAGCACCCTCCCCTCAGCCAGGTTTCAGCGGGACTGGCCTCTACTCCCCGGGGAACCAGCGCAGCAGAACACTCTTGGACTTGGCTTTCCAAAGAAGTCAAATCCACAAGGAAGAGATTTCCACCGATCAAGATTTCCAAACCCTGGATAAACAGTGTGTGTTGGAAGCCCACGCCCTGCCTCCCAGCTGTGCAACCTTGAGGCAAGTCGCTTAACCGCCCTGGGCTTCCACTACTGCCTCAGAGAGATGGAATGCTAACATCTTCCTTTCCTCTTACCAACATGTTTCATAAACCACAGTTTCATATCTTGTAAAACAAAACATTCTGATTTGGAAAGAGGTCAACCTGAAAACAGTCTCAAATCCCTTACTGCTTGGCATGAGCAGGCACTCCCCAGGCGGCCTTGGCCTCTCCGATGACCCGCCGGCAGGAGTCTAAGGAAACAGACATGCAGACTTCAGGCCACTGGGCTTACAATGCTCCTTAAAACACAAGGGTCCGGGACACGGCGATCCAAGGGTGGACTGTGGCAATGCCGATGGGCCAGATGTAACCGGAGAGAGGGATTTGCTATCACAGCGCACCGGTCTCAAACCGCCTTGTGGTTTGCTCTCTTCACGGCCAGTCCTTGGCAGACTCTTTGCCTGAGTTTGGCCCTCTCTTGCCTCCCGTGGTGCTTGGGCCACTTCCCCATAATCCAGTCCAATAAAAGCTTAGGGGAGGCAAATGCATTTTTGCATGAGCCTGAGAGGTGCCTAAGAAGGGAAATGTAGAAGCTGGGGCTGAGGCAATTCAATGAAACAAAAAACCCCAATAATTTCATATAGCATGCTTCAAACATACACAGAAATGAACTCGAGGGTTACGCAAGCCAGAAGCTCCCCTCCATTTACTGGGATTCCACAGCTCAGCTCCCAGGATGGGGAACCCTGGTGAACTCGGGCTCCCACTAGGATTCTTGGGGCAATCGGGCTAACTGCATCAGCCTGACCGCTCCCCTGCAGCAGGGACAGGGAACGCAGGTTGGCACTGCGAAGGCAGAGGGTGAGGTTACAGCTCTGAGAAGACGCAGAGAGGCGAGGGCGATGGCCCTGGGTAACCCCGCCCCCACCAGGGTCACTACTGAAAACCCAGCTGCTGAGGGGTAGAACACCGCACGGCTGCAGGATGACCTGGGGACAGGACGAGGGGCAACTTCTCCACCCGAATTCCCTGCTCCTGACGAATCGTGCTCCCCAGAAAGTGCCGACTCCAGGGTGGAAGCCTGTTATGGGAGAGCGGAGGAAACCTTGTGGTGAGACCTGTCACTTGTACTGGGGACAAAGGCGCTGTACGTGCACTGGGGGCGGGCAGAAGGTCTCCCGTGTTGCCTGCTGCCTGGGCGCCTGGACTAAGTTGTGTCTGGGGAGGGCGGTGTGGGCACCTGTTGGCTCTACTGTAGGGCTCCCAGGGGAGGGTGGTGGCCGTCATACCTAGAACAACATGCCTTGGCCTGGTACCATCCGGCCTCTCCTCCTGCTCTGCCCTCACTCACCCCCTCCGTCCCCCAGACCCGCTGCTTCCCGGTTCTCCCTCCGTCCGCCCAGCTCCATGCAGCTCAGCTTTCCTGGCACCTCTTCAGAGCAGCCTCTCCCAGCCACACTCCATCCACCCCCGCCCCCCTGCCTGTTTGCTGTCAGCACCCTGTTTGTTTCCTGCGTTGCGTTCTCAAAATCTACCATTACTTTCCTGGTTCACTCGTGACTGGCTCTCCCTACATGGGAGCCCAGAGAGGGTAGGGTTTTGTTCAAAGGTCTCCGGTACCTCTAGGCCCTGGCCTGGCACTTAGCTGACCACCACACTGAATTTAGTGACAACGGACCACCTGGAGACTGGCCTTGCTGGGGTCTGGGCAGTTCGCGGTCCAATCGGTCTCCTGGCATTCGAACCTAGGAAAGCGGCATTTGGGAGGTGCTTGCAAACAGACTCAGTGCAAACGTGTCTGCCCCCCAAAAGGGAAGGCAGCCAGGTGTTGCCCTGGGGCCGAGGCTGGGATGAGCCCTCTGGCACTTCCGCTGGATTTCCAAAGTCACCACTGTGCCATAATTTTTTGCTCAGAAATGACTGTCCAAGGAAAATGGCCTTGGAGGAACTTGGGAGAGGATTGGTCCCCAAAGCTAATATGAAGTCAGAGGGACCAGCCACTCCACTTGCCCAAACTGGGCAGGCGGAGACAAGGCAGAGGGCATGCCTGGAGCCCACTGCCCCACCAAGCCACCTGGCAGCTGGCTCCAGGCAGGTGGCTGGCAGTGCTCAGCGCTGACACGCCCTTGAACACCCCCTAACAACAGCCCGTGAAGATCCAGCTCAAGGAAAGAGCCATTTTCGGTCCCTGGACACATCTCCCCTGCTACCTTCCTCCCGCAGCCAGGATCACTTGCTTCAAAGTGCCACTATTCTCAGGTCCCAGTCCTGTCCCCCTGCTTCCATAGTTCCACCCACATCTGCCCAGCCTCCACTTTCTTCATCAGCACACACTGCTTGAGGCAACCATATACCTGCCTTGCTGTCTCAGCCCCAATAAGCCCAGCCCTCTACCTAGCTCTCCACCTATCTGGAACTGAAATTCCCTCCCCTCTCTGCCACCCTAACCCTACTTCTCTCCTCAGGTCCTAGCTCAATGTCTCCAACTCCTGCACGCAGCCTTCCCCAACTACGCCTGCTTCTGCTCCTGGATCTGTGCTCTACGGCCCTTTCCCTTCCAGCCAGCTCTGTGAAGTGGACAAGGAGTACACAGCGAAGACTGTCTTGGACCAGAATGGACTTTGGAATCGCTGATTAGGCTGATACAGCAGGAACACACGTGTGCCCCACTTAGAGAGATGTTGTCAGAGACCAAGGCCTTCTGATGGCTGAACAGGACCTCATGGAGGGCCAGTCCTCCTACATCCAGATGGGGCCGGCTCATCGGAACCAAAGTCTTCAACGGCTGATGCGGAGTTTAGAGTGTTAGTTCACTTCTCTGCAATGCGGATTGCAATTAACCCGCCTTTCTAGAAATAGCCTATCCTGTCTTTACTGGGACATCTCTTTTGGGGGGTAGCTGGGCAGTCTGAATTAGCAAGCAGGTGGCTCCTTAGTGGGCACAGAAACTAGGCAAAAGTACAGCAGATACACAGAAGGCCACTTGAGACAACGGAAGCATGTGGGACTACCCCAGTCCCACCGTATAGTTCAGCCCTCCGTGCCCAGAATGCTCACAGCCAGAGTCTCAGTCCCACACAAGTAGGGACCTGATGCGGATGCACCCAGTCCACACAAGGCCTCAGACAGAGGAGGTGTTTGAGGTTGTGAAATGAGTACCATATGTAGTACATTTCTCCCTTCCAAGAAGCTCATACAGAACCAGTTCTAACAATGTTCATGAAAATAAATATCTAAGTCACAGAAGAGATACATCCTCAATGTTAAGAAGATTCCAACACATAAAATACGTAGCTGAAGAATGGACTACCTTTTGACATCACAAAATAATCCTTAGGACATACAGCTGAAAGCTTATTAGCTTGTCTCAGTGATAAAGATAGGTGTCAAATAATGAATGGTTATATATATATATTTTTTTTTTAAAAAGGGCACATAGCATACATCACTGCCCCCTTAGACTTCTGAGGAAACAGAAATTAAGTGATTCCAACTTATGGCATACGCACCTAGTTTTCAGACACCTGATTCTTGGTTCTCTCCACTATGCGCACCATGACAAAGCAAGCAGAACAGTAAAAGTCAGCAGGTTTGGGGGTGCCTCACTCCCTCTGCATCCCCTTTCTTCAAAACCTGCCTTCCAACAGCCGCTGCTGAGGAAGCTGGCTAGGAAGCCAGGTTTATGCCCCACGGCACTTCTCCTGGACACAGCTGACTAAGCCAGGGCTGGACACCAGATCTAAGGGCTGTCAGTCCATTGGCTGGCCAGGAACCAATAGAATTCAAACAGCAAATTTTGAACTTGGAGAACCAGAGGTCACTGTCAGTTGGTTTCCTCCACTAAAAAGTCAGGCAGAGTCTAGCTCTGACGAACCTGTAGCAGCAGGCCAGGCTGCTGCTCTGAGTGAACAGGAGGAGAAGCAAGGCTGATCTGCAGCTGGAAGAAATCCAAAGCTAGGCTTTAAATCCACGTGGTAGCTGAGGGAGACAGAGGCAAGAGAAGCTTCTTTGGCTGGTGTTGACTTTCTGGTTCTCAGTTCCCAGGCCCGGTGAGGCTGGGATAGACCTCCTGCCCTTGGGTTTAGTGAGATTTCCTTGCATTTTTTCAATAATCCTTTTAATAGCGAGCAAGTCTGAGTGGATGCCTGTCCAAGGCTTCATTTTCTCACCTGCGCCATTTCTCACCTGGATGGGCCAGCAGAGCTCAAAACTGCTGGCCAGCACCATACTTTGGTCTTTGCTCCTATAGCTGTGTGCCTCCAGGGAAGTGTAAGTGCTCCCAACATTATCACACTGATGCCAGGAAAGAAGCAAAGACTCAGAGAAGGAAAGGCAGGAAAAGAATGAGCATCTGTTGACTCATATCCGCACATCCTTCCTTGGCCTCTAGTCCTGAGAGAGAAACAATCCTGGAACGTTGCATGCAGCTTTGCTCAACACAGAAATCAGAGCAACTGGGATCTTGCCATCACTACTCTGCCAGAACTTAGACCAGATTATGTCTTGCTCTGGCCGGGTAGCTCAGTTGGTTAGAGCAACATCCCAGTAGGCCAAGGTTGTGGGTTTGATCCCTGGTCAGGGTGCATACAAGAATTAACCATTGAATGTAGTAACAAGTGGAACAACAAACTGGTGTTTCTTTCCCCGCCACCTTCCTCTCTCTCTTGCTCTAAAATCAATAAAATAAAAAATAGAGCAGATTGGGGCTACCACAAGGTGAAGCCAATGTGGTCTTCGAGCCATAAGAATGTCCTACAAAGGAAGATCTCGGACACCACTCTTTATGTTGAGACGAGAGGGGTTTCCAAAGACAAGACAGCCACGGCAGGTGCATGCTTGCTGGCTGGCAAAACTAACAAAACTACTGAATCTTTGCGCTAGATTTGTCCCTGTTGATCAATGGAGAAAAAGAGTCCTTTCGTGCCTGGGCCCCAGGCCCACTGCTTGATCAAGAAATGCTCTCCCTGAAGCCATTCAAGTCTCGCTTGGACTGTCTTTGACTTCTGTCCACTTATGTCCCCTGGAATAGGCTTGTCCTCAGTGCTGAGTACACATCCTCCTCCTCTAATCCTCTCGGCTGTCCTCAAATTCAACGAAACGATTAACAACATGACTTCCCACTACCTATGAGCACCATGCTGGGAGGGACACAGAGGCACCCTTCTGCAGTGACATTCCAGGGAGCCACACGGTCATCTCAGCCAGCCCTGTCTATCCCTGACCTGCGGTGTCAGCAGCTCAGAGATGATCCTACCCAGGATCAGCCCACTCTCGCCCTCCCCACACATCCTCCGCAGACGGGAGAGATCTCAGCTATTGGACTGTAGGGAAATGACTTAAACTTTTAGCCTGTTACTTTAGCCACAAAATGGTTAAAGTGCCTTCTACTTCATGGGGTCTTTCCATGATTGCAGTCAACGACACATGTGAAGTACGTGGCCTGAAACCTGGTTTTTACTCTTTACTGGCTCTCAGTTGTCCTTCAGACACATCTCTCTTCAAACCAGTAAGATTATAGAGTGCTGGCAAAACCACGGCTCCGGAGTGCTCGGTGGCTAAGGTCCCAGGCAGAAGGCTCTGATCAGCAGGTGAAGCTGCAGGTGGCTGGATCCCTCTACGGACACTCTACTCAAGGGACTTCCAGCTCAGCAAAAAGGGGACACAGGCAGAGGCCCTGGGGACATGGTGGGTGGGAGGGTGGGGGGAGGCAGGACTGGTGTGAACTGGAACCACTGTCCTAACAATTTGAGTGGAAATGGCTCAACACACTCACCAAGTCCCAAGGTCAAAGGCATCACAATTGGGTCTTTGTTTCAGAGTTCCAAAGCCTCACTCACCACTCCTTCCAAAGCCAGCTTGCAGGATGCACAACACACCTCCCCTCCCCCACCATCAGACATCCAACTTCCTTGAACTGGGAAACCACCCACCCAGGGATCTGTAGTTCGGCCCTCTTCCTTTCTCCCCTCCACCCACTTGGCTTCTCTGGTTAAGCTGGTTGTACAGTCCAGGCCTCCTGGTTTTTAATGGCAACAGATAATGTGGGTGTGCACGGTAAACACGGCACTGCAAGGTCCGTGTGCAAACATCTGCTCTGTCTGAGCAGCCATCTCCACCAAGGGTAAGGGTACAAAGCCCAGAGAAGTGGGAAAGCCATGTTCCGGAAGGCGCTCCCAACCTGACACCCGCCATGGAACTCAGACCTGGGACAGGGCTCAGAGAGGCTGTCCTCTCCAGGCCCTGCTTCTAAGCAGCCACCTGTTATCTCTAATTTACAGAAGTGACAACTGGGGCTCAGAGGGCTCAAGGGACTTCATAAACCACCCTGCCAGCAGGTGGTGGGCTGAACCGTGCTTCCAGGGACGGAGCTCCCCGAGAGGGTCGGTGTGCTCAGGTCGTCAGGCAGCCTGAGCCCCTCAGACAGCCACCTGGACTACTCAGAAGAATAGGCCCCTCTATGCCTTCTCCAGGCCTAACCCAGAACCCCCACTTGGTCCACCCTCTTCCTCCTCTGCTCTGAGGAAGAACTCTTTGTGTTCCCAGGGTGCGGGAATGTGGGTTGGGATGGCAGAGGACACACCCATCCCTGGGAATCAGGGAGCAGTCTCGTACAGCAGGCTGACGTCCTTTTGTTTGGGGTCTCGTCCTGAGCCATCCTGGCTAGTGGCTGGTACCTGCTCCTCCTGTTGCTCCAAGGCAGTGAGGTGGCAGAAGGGTCCCTAAGCCAGAACTCTACTTCTGAGCAGACTTGACCTTATACGGAAAAGTGGGCCTGCCTTTCTTTGGAGCAAGCTCCAAAACAAACATCTCACCCTCCTCAGCTGGTGTCTCCAATTCCACCAGTACAGATCCCCTCCTTTGGGTGGTTAGGGTTTCCAGAGCCAGGTCCCTGTGACAATGCAGCTTCCTTGGGGCGGAGGGTGGGGGAGGGGAGGTAGTACTGGTACCGGGACAAAAGCTGAAGGCAAAACTGCAGAAAGGAGGCGGGGTTGCACCTGGCGTGAGAGGCCCAGGCTTTACGCTAGAGAGTGGCTGCTGGCAGTGACTCCGGGCCTAAAGGCAGAGCCCGACCTCTCTGCGAAGGGAAAGGGCTTTGAAGACCCCAAACCCTGGAGGAGCCATGAGTCAGGTCTGTGTTGGCAACACAGCCTAAGTGCCCCTCCCCCAGGAGGCCCAACAGGATTATCTTAGCATCCCTACAGCTACTTGCTGCCTACAAGCAGGGGACTCAGGGACCCAGGAACATTCCTGTTCTGTTCTGCTTTTAACCTCAGATGACTCATCCCCCTCAAATTTTCTGTGTGTCAGTTAATCTACAGAATGGGTACAGTCATCCCTTGGTCTGCCTTCCTTTAAGAGCTCAGAATATTGGAAGGGAAGTGAGTGGGACAGGAAAAGGGGAATAGGCCCCTCCCCCAGGAGCATCCTCCAAACCCATCCCAGAGAGGCTCCTGTGCATGGTCCTTCCCTCGCAGCAAACCGAAACCAAAACAGAGCCAACCCAAGCCAGCAGACTCTGGGCAAGCTGCTGGAGAATGTCCTGGGCCAGTCGTCCTGTCCTTGCTGGGGGCCACACGGGTCTGCACTCAAACTGGCCTCTGCTCTTCACCTACAGAGACTTCTGCGCCCAGGGCAGTGAGGTGCCTGGGTCCACTGGGCAAGGGCCTGAATGGCCTCAGTCAAGACAAAGCCTCAGCTCCCAATGACAGGGTGGCTGCGGCAGGACCCTCCCTTGCCCCAGGACCTGGCCTCACCCCCCTGTCTGGGCCCTCTTCCCAGGTCCTGGCAGCCTTCAGCTCGGCAGGAGGCAGTCAGCTCACTGCTCAGACACCAGCCAACCCCCACAGGTCGGGCCTTTCCTCAGACCACACGCCAGGGGCCTGAGGACCCTGGACCCCACAGTGACGTCGCGGCTGGCCTACCTTCCCCCAGCCCTGCCTGGACCCTGGCTGCTAATGTGACCTTATGGGGTGAGCTGCTGTTGGGTGTCCCTGAGCCGGGAGCTGCCTTCCCCAGGGGCCTCAAAGGACCCGGGGACCCTGAGCGTGGGCCGGACAGTGACACCCACGCTGCCACCCTGGCCTTGCATTAACGCAGGCCGGTTAATCACCCCGAGCGGTGGAGACATTCTTCCACCACCAGGCAAACTGCTGGCCTGTAGCCCAAACCAACAGGGGAAACTTCAGCCTCCTCAGCCCTCTCCCTGCCAGATGGAAATAACGTATAGCTGCAGAGGTGGGGGAGGAGGAAGGGAACAAAAACCAGCCGTCCATCCAAGGAGCCGGGCTGGAGCCCTGAGTGGCCGGCTGGGACACTCACCGCTTTCGTTCTTCTCAATGACATCCACCACCTCCCCGGCCTGGAGGCTCAACTCCGAGTTCTCCTGCTTCTTATAGTTGGACACCACCACGTACTGCTCCAGGATCATGGGCTCGGCGCTGGTGTCGGCACCTGGCGAGGGCAGAAAGCACGCGGTGAGCCAGCGGCCAGCCATGGCCCCGCGGCCGGGGCGCCCCCTGTCCATCGGCCTCGGGGGAGGCTGCTCTGTCGCCAGCGCCGCTCCAAGGGGCTGCCCGCAGCCAGGGTTCGCGGCTCACTGGGCCCCAAGGACAGGCCATATAGCAAGGCCCCGCACCGGCCCGCTGCACTGCGGGGGCCGGGGGACATGGGGAGCCAGGGGGCAGAGGGGGGGTGCGGGCAGGGGAGAGACAGGCAGAGACAGAGGAAACTCAGAGGAAAAGCCTTCTGCTGAGAAGTTAGTCACAGCCCAGCACGAGGGAGGCAGAGGGGAGGCCTGGGGCAGACGTGGTCTCTCCAGACCCCTCGGCGACAGGGGTGTGAGGGGAGGGCTGCGGGTGGGCGGCCCATGAGGGCTGAGGCCAGAGCAGAGGAGAGAGAGAAAGGCAAGGCGAGGAGGAGGGCTCCTGCCTCTCCCCCAAGCCCTGTAAACCCAGAGAAAGAGAGTCAGCGGTCCTCCCCTCAGGAGGGAGAGGGAGAGAGCGGGAGAGACAGTCTCCGCAGCCTGGGCCCAGGCGAGAAGTCAAGAAGGTTTGAGGCCGCCAATCACTGGGGTTTACTTGCAACCCTTAAATAGAAACACATGAGACCCATCGAATGAGGAGCCGGGGGTGGAGGCAGGGGAGGGGGAGGAGGGCCGAGACTGTTTACTTGAAACCCAAGAAGAAAGCCAGCGGCAGGCCAGCCCAGCTCGCACCCCCGCTCCTGCAACTTTCCCTCAAGTTCGGCTCCTTGCCTGCCCCTTGGGCTCAGCAGGGTGCTGCCACCAAGCCCAGGGCCTGGCACACATGGAGCAGCCTCAAGCTGGCTCTCCCAGACCCGCTTCTGGAGGGGGCCCTGGCCCAGCCTGGCTGCTGCCCACTGGCTACCGGGAGACTGACTCAGTCTCCCTCTGCCTTTGCGCCTTGGGGTGTGTGGTCAGGCTCCTAGGAGCCTGCAGCAGCCCTAGGAGCTTGAGGGGTCAGGAGGAGGGGCTTAACAGGAGGGCAGGCTCCCAAAGAGTGGGCAGCTTCTCTGTCCTCCTCAGCCACGGGACCAGGGCAACATTTGTTAAGCAAGCACCGAACTAGAAGGTGGACGGACTGGCTGCCCATCTCAGTTCACTGGCTGTGCGGCACTGAGCATGCTGCTTCAACCTCTCCGCGCTTCACTATTACCATCACCATCACTAGGGTGGAGGTGGGGAGAAAACACCAGAGACATTACATGCCCTGCAAGGAGCTCACAGGAGCCACAAACCAGAGTCCCACAGGTCGCCTCCCACAGGAGGCCCTCCCAGACCAGAAGGAATTTCTAGTGCCCTTCTCAAACTATGCCTCTCCAACTCCGCATCTGCCAGTTATCTGGAAGCAGTGGGCTTCACACCACGGGTCTGGCTATAGAAACATCCAGAGGGTTCCCAGGCTCCACACGGCCCCCTTGGTGCTTCAGCCTGCAGCCACACTCACTATATGCTTGAGGCTAACTCGGCCAGTGCTCTGTGCACGCACAGACACTGTTCCCTGTTACCCTAACAACAACCTTCTTAGCATCCCATCCCACAAAAGGCAGCTCAGGGGCCCAGAGAAGCCCAGAGGCTGGTCCCGGCTCACAGAGCTGCCAAGGGTGCGAACCAAGTTCTCTGTGTTTTAGGTTCAAGCCCATCTCTTTGGATTACAGAACTGCCTCCTTTCTGTTTTCAGACATCCCATCCTTCTAGCACAATGATCCTGAACTCGGTCCCACGAAACTGCCCGGGTCACCTTGAAATAGTGCAGATGCCTGGGCCTTACCCCAGGAGATCCAGATTCAATTGGTCTGGGGTGTGTTTTAGACACCCCACCTTCTCCCGTGGATCTTGCTTACAGCCAGGGGGGGAGGCACTGCTTAGATCTCAGAGCCTCTCCATGGCCGAGGATCCATCCAACCGAGGGTGGTGGCAACAAATGCGAAAGAAACCCACTGACGCTGGCAGTTGTCTCCCACCAGGTGTGGACGCCGCAAATCCAGCTCAGCCCCTTGCAGACCCAGGAGGGACCCTATCCCAGCTGAGGCCTGCCACAGGGACACGCATGCGCATAGCCCAGAGTAGTATTTCAGGCAGAAACGTGACCCACAGCTGGGCAGCAGGGCCGGCCCGGCTCTGCACTCATACGTGGCCAGCACTGCACCCGCCCCTGCCCGCAGGACAGACGCAGCGCTGGGCGCAGTGCTGACAGAGACTGCCTCCCACTGGGCCCCTGGGGGACCATCAGTGCTTCTGTGGCTAAGAGCACTTCCTAAGTGCACTCAGCACGAAAAGGCGCAGCTCCCTTTCCACTTTATGGGGAAGGAAAACTCAAGATACAAACAGAAGAGGAGTTCCCCAGCAGCAGGTTAGACGGCTTCCAAGTCCTGGGAGCCCCTGGGTTACCCCAAGAATGAACCGCAAGCCTCATCAGTGCCCACTCGTGGGCAGCACTACGCCAAGTGCCGACCGCACCACCCCGCTGTCTGGGTTGATCCTCACAACAACTCTTTGCGGTAGGTCTTGTTTCAGCCCCATTTTACACACGGGCAGACTGAGGCTCGTGAGAGAAAGCGATTTTCCTAAGGTCATATGGCTGGGATTGAACCTAAGCCCACCTGGCACTGGAGCTTGCGCCCTGAACTTCTGCACTGTGCCTGGCCCTCAGAGACAGCCCCTGATCCCTGGTTTCCAAGGAGGGGCCCTGCCTTATCCTACCCCCAGGCACCTGGCACACAGTGGGTGCTTAAGAAAGACTGGAATGTGGGTTCCTTGTTGACTCTTGCCACATTGATTGACCGGGCCACGGTGCCCATTTAGGTGGCTGGCACTGAGTGTTTGTAAAATGTATGAACAGGCAGACAGATGAATAAAGTGACTTAAGGGTTTGTTTCGAGCTGACACAGATAAACCAGGTAGAGCCTCACTTCTGAGCTGTGGGAAAACCAGACAACTAAACCGTGGAACGGGGAGAAAGGGAAGGCGGGAAACAGAGGCACAGAGGAGCAAGGGGCCAGACGCTGCCAGGGAGGACAAGCAGGGCTGTTGGGGAATGGAGAGACATCAGCTCATTGCAATCCAAGCCAAGGAAATCTGAGACAAGATTTCAAAGAGGGGAAAAATCTACATACTCCTTCCCCCCAACCCCTCAAAATATTGGCCTGAGCCTGAAAACCAACTCTCTGGGACACAGGTAGAAAAGTTAAAGAAATGTTCTTCCAGAGCACAGAAGACAGGTGGTGGCACTCCTGGGAGGCTACTCCAAAGGCTGGGGGATGGACAGATGGACACACAGACACTCTGCCCTCCTGGCTGCCCTCCCCTCCCCCAGCACACGCAGGCTCCCAGCTTGCTCACTCTGGCATCCACCCTTTAGGGTGTTGCCTGCCCAGGGCGGCCCTGGTGGGTGTGAGCTGGGAGCAGGTATCCGGATGAGAAACCACTCAGCGGGTGGGCGGGCGGGCCGGTGGGTGATGTCATCCCTCAGAGGCTGGATCCCCTCCCAGTCAAGGCCTGGAAGATTAGGGGCTGAAGGAGTTGGCCCCGGGGAGGGGGAGGGGCAGGGGAGGGAGACTCCTGTCTTCCAATGGAAAGGGTTTGGCAGAGGCATGGAGAGGGGCTGGACCCTTCTGGGGAGGAGAGCGCCCCCCAGGGTGGAAGGGGGCTTTGTTAGAGTCTCATTCAGGGATGGGCCCTGGTGCCTTCCCCAGAGCCCCTGGCTCGATCTGCTGGGGCTCTGGCAGCTCCCGGCTCTGCCCCAACCTGGCCGCACACCTGCACTCCTCCAGCTACCACCTGGATGGACCCCTGGCTCCTGCCCAGTCTTGGCTGCCAACTTAAACTTCTAAACGAGGCTTTTGCCAAGTCAGTCCCCTGCTCCAACACCTTCAGTGGCTCCCTGCGGCCTGTGGAATAAGGGCCAAATTCAAGTTCAGTCTTTCTTGACAATCTGAACTCCACAAGTTCCCTGTCACACCACCCTCCTGTTCCAGGCAACCTTCATCGTTCCCCATGTATGCCTCAGGCATCGCCCTGCGCCAGCCACCCCCCCCCCCCGATCTCTCAGGTTCTTCTATCCAAACCTTTGCTGTAGCTGTTCCCCCTTCCCAGCATGCCTTCCTTTCTACCATCCCCCACGCCCCCCAACTGTCTCTGCCCTCCCGGAGGTGTCTGATCACTTTAGCCATACTACCTGCTCCTGTCCTGCTTTGAATTCTCTGTGGGGCACAGTTGCCCAACCAGACCATGTGCTTCAGACAAGAGTCTCCCCAATGAGAGCAGATGCCCCAAGGCTGGGGCCCCAGGACATGGCACTGGATGCAGCAATCGCCTGAGATGCTTGGCGCAAAAGCACATGGCCTCTGAGGGTCTGAGGTCCAGGCCTGCCCTGGGCCCACCAGCTCTGGGGCCCTGGGGGGGACACTGAGCCTCTCTGAGTTTCTGCTTCCTCATCTGTAAACAGGAAGAGTGACGGTACCTACCTCACAACGCTGTTCCAAGCATGGTATGGGGTGAAGGGGTTAATGTTCTATGTTAACTGTAAACAGTGTGTACAAAGCAAATAGCAGGGGAAGTTTGGGGAGCAAACAGGAGGGGTTTAGGTTCCTCTGCAGCCTCAGAACCAGCAGGCATCGCAAGGCAAGGGACGCAAGCACCAGGAGAGGGTGGCTGAGGCTGTGTCCCTGGAGCAGGACCCTCCTGGCAGGCAGCAGGCACTTGCCCTCTGGAGAGCCAGATCAGGGCCCCCAGGCCCACTCTTGGGGGAGGAGTACCCGGCAAAGCAACCCAAAGGCCCTCACCTTCAAGGATCCCAGCATCAGCCCCTACCTCTGAGTTTCCTGTCTCATCAAACACTCCAGCATCCCAGATGGGGAAACCAAGGCCCAGAGAGACCTGGTGACTCACCCAAGACTCCGACCCTAGACTCCTAGTCTGGCTGGCTTCCCCCGGGCCTACTACTGCCTCGCCTGTCACTCCCAACAGCTGGGCTCTTCCTGAGAAGCCAAGCCCTGAGGCGGCCCCTGCCCCACACCCCCCACACTCTCTGTGACTGCCCCCACCCCAAACGCTGGGCAACCCACCAAGGTCCCTCGATCCCTCACAAATGGTTCCTCCCAGGCCAGACTCAGCCTGCCGGCTTCTCCACAGGCCCTTGGACAGCCAGGCTATACGTTTGGTGAATAAAATGTATTGTTGTGGGCCAAGTGGGCTCTGGCTCACTGGCTCGAGGAGAGGGGAAAAAGGGACAGGAGCCCAGTTATTAGCTCAGGCCCAGGCCCTCGTCAGAGGCAACACCAGAAGGACTGCTAGGGCCTTGGGTTAGGCAAGGGGTCTGTCTTCCTGATTGCTGCCTCCTGCCCTGGTCCCCCCTCTCAGAATGCCCACCTCCTAGTCCCTGCCCACGGCTGTGGTTGGGAGAGGCTCAGCCTGGGGCTCTGATCCCTGGGGCTGGCCCAGCTCCCTCTGACCTCTGACCCTTCTGCCTTGTTCCCCAATCTCCAAGGCTGGACCCCTGCTCTCAGGTTTGGCCTGGGGAAATGGGGGAGAAGGAGTCAGGTAGCACTCTCAGAAATGGAGGGGCTCACCCTGGCTCTGTGGCTCAGTGGATTGAGCACTGGCCTGCAAACCAAAGGGCCTCCAGTTCAATTCCCAGTCAGGGCACATGCCTAGGTTGTGGACCAGGTCCCCACTAGGGGGTGCACAAGAGGCAACCACACAATGATGTTTCTTTCCCTCTCTCCCTCCTTCCCCTTCTCTAAAAATAAATAAATAGATAAAATCTTAAAAAAGAAAAGAAAAAGAAATGGAGGGGCTCCTAGAAAAGCCTCCTGGCAATCCTATCATCTGCCTGCCACGATCTCCCTGTAGCAGCTGAGAACGCTGCTGTCCAGGTTTTTCTGCAATTGTCCAGGAAGTTCAAAGACTAAAGGCAAGCCCCTGACCCATGGCCCAGCTCTGCCCAGAGAGACACAGGACACAGGCCCACGTCTCTGGGACCCATCCTGGGACTGGCAGCCCAAAGCCTGGGAAGCCCCCTGAAGCCAGAGGCAGATCCTCGCTCTGCACCCCTGGGGCATGGGGGTGGTGACCTCCACCACAGTCTCAGGACTCCCCACACCCCGCTGCAGCTCCCTGCAGCACTCCAGTGTGGACCCCTGGGAACCAGGCTTCGCGCTCTGCCTCGAGGTCACTGCCTGCCTGGAGGGAGATTAACAATGCTTATGGCCCATTTCACAGCTGGGGCCAATTGAGTTCATTGTCAAAGATGATAGGGTCACACTGTCTGAGTACTAGGACCCCATGAGGTGGCATGGCGCCCACCTAGGGTGGCTAAATACCCCAACCAAGGCAGCACAGCCCAGGATACAGCAGAGCTGGATTCAAACCCATACGCTCCGGGTCTGGAGTGCTTTTGCTTACACACTGAGCTGTGTGGTTGCTGCCCATCAGAAGGCTCCAAGGCTGGATCTGAGACCTAAAAAGGGTCAAAAGACAGGCAGAGAGTACAGGCAGCAGAGGAGCAAGGGAAGGCAGAGAGGATGCCGGGCGTGCTGACGAATGGCCGCTACGCATGTCAGGGAAGTATATGGCAAGGGGCCGGCAGCACCGGCTCCCACACACGGATGCCTGGGACGCACATGTTCACACACATGCACTCACATGCACACTGGGCAGTACCTGTCACGTCCTTTTTGGGAGACTCAGCCCAGCTGGAGAGCCACACTTCCAAGTCCCCGAGAACAAGCAGCAGCAGGAGAGGAGAATCAGAGGAGAGAGAACTGTTAGGCAGGCAGGAGGTCCCCTGGGCGAGCGGCGAGAGGCGTGAGTGGCTTCGGGCACCAGCAGAGCCGCCAGCGGAAGGTGGGGGAGGGGAAGGGAGTGATTTCCTGGCCATGGGCGGGCTGCTGGGCGTGGGCTAGAGTGATTACAGAGGCGCTGGGACAGGGCCGGCTGGGGCAGGGATAATGAGGTGTCTGCTGAAACGCAGGCGTCCTTTGGAACTCAGAGAAGCCCACACAATCCTTGCTTGGAACAGGGCCCGTGGGTTACTACTGCCCTGGAGAAGGCAGGCTGGACCTCTCCGGCCACGTGGGTGGCTGGCCCCACAGGGCTTGGTGGCTCCAAGGGTCCTCACCAGGGCAGCAGGCTCGGCAGCAGAAACCTGGAGCTTCCAACATCAGGGTTGGAGAGCCCAAGGCCATCTCCCAGCTTAGGGCACCACAGCGCAGGGCCTCGGTGTCGTCTCTAGCCCTCGCCCCAGCCCCATGCTCTGAGGAAGCAAGACGGGCCCTGGCAGAGTCAGCAGTGCCTCATTTTAGAGTCTCACACCTCAACTCCAACCCAGGAGGACAGGGACCTTTAGTGACCAGAAGCGGTGAGCGCCCTATTCCAGGCTCAGAAGTCATGTCTGACCCGGGCCTCAGTTTTCTCATCTGTGAAATGAGGTTAAAAGTTGTCCTCCTGCCGAGAGAGAGAAGTGACGTCACAGCACCTCAAACAACCTTTGACTGTGAGATATGACGTAGTAACATTATGAGGCGGAAAGCTCTTAGCCTAATCATCGGTGTGAACATTTCTAGAGGGTCGGCATGTAATAAACACCAACAGCCTGCTCCTGGTGGGCAGCGGCTGGGTTACTCCCCAGGACAACCCCCTGATGTGGGTATGCATTTTCCCGCCTCATTTTACAGGGGTGGAATGCAAGTTCAGACAGGGGCAGTAACCAGCCCAACTTCCCGCAAGCACAGAGTGGCAGAGCCAGAAATGGAACCTGGCCTGGGAACACCCGGCGGCGGGGGTGGGGGGGTGGGGGGTTTCTCTGCTGAACTTCTCACCCCTCCCATGGGGCACAGTGCTGGCTGCAGTTGGGACACTGGGGAGGAAACACTGAGGTGCAGGTTGAGACACAAACCCTTGCACAAATGTTGAGATGCAAACCCTTGTACAAACGTTAAGATGCAAACGCTTGCACTATCCAGATGGCACTGGCCAGGACTGCTCCCTGACCCAGCGACAGAGAATAATCATAATTACAAGAACAGCAGACATTTACATGGCATTTACTGCACACTGAGCGTCCTGCTGAGCACTTATGTATAGTAACTTGTTTTTCACAATAAACCTGCAACGATAAGGTATTCCCTCCGTTTTACGGATGACCAAAATGAACTAGAGAGGTTAAGAAACCTGAGGTCACACAGCTAATACAGTGTCCGCCTCTTGCAGGGACACAGACTTCAGGTGATCGGTTTGCCACTCACCATTTAAAGCACCTAACTCTCCCTAACCCAGCAAGCTGCCTTCCATCGGCAGGCTGGCTCCCCGCAGGTCACAGTTCTTACTGTAAACCAGCAGAGTGGGCCTCTGGTGGAGAGGTTTAGTAAGGCCTCCGGAGTCTGTCTGGATTTAAGACCCCTGGGGTCTGACCGTCTGGATCCAAATCCAGGCTCTGCTCCTTTGAGGAAGTTACTCAACCTCTCTGAACCTGTTCCCTCACTTTTAAAAATCCAGATGAAACGAGACATTTACCTTCAAGGTTGCTGAGACGATTAAAAGAGTATGCAGTAAGTGCTCGGCACAGTGCCTAGTATACAGTTAGCGCTCAATGACTGTTAGCCACCATCTCCCAAGAGCTTGGTTCAATCAACCAGAAACAATCACATTCTGACAGCTGCAAGGATGAGAACCAGGCGGTGCTCATACTGGATGCACCAAGAAAATGCTGGCTCCTGTCAGGTGGCTCCCCAAAGGTGACCCAGACATCAGGTCAGTTGGAATGGGCGGTAGAGGGACTCCAGGGGATTGCACCCATAGACAAGCATTCTGTGGCTGGAGCCTCCCACCGGCCTAGGAGCAGGAAGCCTCCTTGAGCAGAAGGAGCTAAGTGTGGCCCTGCTCTCATGCCCCCGTAGGGCTAAGACTAGCTAGATGCACCCAGGCCCTTTAAGGCTTTGCACTGAGTTGGCCAAGTGGGCCTGAGTTCAGAACGTGGGACTCCATTGCTCACTGCCACATCTGGCTGGGGCTGTAACTTCTTGCCATTTTACCCCAGATGTGGCCAAATGGGCCGCCCCCCCAGCAAGGCCGTGCCAGGCCCATCCCGACCCTAACTGGCCCCACCAAGCCCTGTGCCAGTCCAGCTAAGAGGTTACCCACATCTCTCTCCATCTCTGCTGGCTTTGTTATTTTGCACACCTTCCTTTTGGGTTTCTTTTGGGTTCTTCAGAAAAAAAAACATTTGGGAAGTGCGAACCCCTTTTGGCGAGCCAAGGGAAATTATTTGGCTTAGACCTGGAGAAGCTAGGAAGACTTGTTCTGCTAGATTAGGAGTTGACAAAATTTTCCTGTGGAGGGCCAGAGAGTCAGTATTTTAGGCTTTGTGGGCCATGTGGTCTCTATGGAGACTGCTCAACCCCTGTGAGTGGGCAGTGTGCCAATAAAACTTTACAAAACTGTCTCGTGGGCTAGGCGTGGCCAGTGGTTTGTCAACCCCTATGCTAGAAGATGATAGTCATTTGAGAGAGGGAAAAACCCTCCCTAAAACCCTAGGAGAGAGAAGTGGGGACCCTCAGCCCGCAAAGACTAAATGCTCACAAGGTCTTGGCTGCTAGGATAATTTTTTCAAGAATCATTTCAAGCCCTGGCCAGCGTGGCTCAGTTGGTTGGGTGTCATCTTGCAAACTGAAAGGTCACAGGTTCAATTCTCAGTCAGGACACATGCCTGGGTTGTGGGATCAGCCCCCAGCCAGGGTGCTGCAAGAGGCAACTGATTGCTGTTTCTCCCTCTTATCGATGTTTCACTCCCTCTGTCAGTGCGGATGGGCAGCAAACCGAGCCCCTACCAAGTGCACAGCCTGAGCTCACGCCAACCCCCTTCATTCCCCACAAGCAGGCCTTTCCCTTCTTGCTCCAAAGGAAAATGGGAAACAAACCAGAAATGAGCCTGTCTTTTTAAAAGAAAGTCTTCTTAAAACATGATTTATTTCCCAGTCCCCTGGATCCACAGAATTAATCCAGTTCCACAGTTCCCACCCCCTGTTTTCCCCCTTTGGAGCGCCTTCTCTCCAACCCACCCGAGCAAGCTGTCTCCCAGGGTGGGAAGGGACCCCCTCGGCCACATTACAATGAACAGAGAACCCCTGGCCTCCAAAACCCAGCCCTCGGCCAGGAGGCAGATGAGGTTGCTGGCTCAGGGTTGGGAAAATGGAAAGACAGAGAGATGGGGTGAAGGAGCAAGAGGCGGGCGCAGCCAAACGAGCAGCTGTGACTGACACAGACCAACTGCTTCCTGCCCTCCCTGTTGTCTCTCCCTCCCTCTCCTCTGGTGCCAGAACCAAGGGCCCTCCAGGGCAGCGTGCCTGCTGGAAATCCAGGGGCATCAGACTGCGAGGCCGCACAACCGATCTTGCTGAGAACCAGCCACGTGACCTTAGGCAAGCTTGCCTTCTCTGGGACGCAGTGCTCACACCCGTGAAGACAAGCATTTGGGTCCATGGATCTCCAGGGTACTTCTCTGATTTCTAGATTCTTCCAGCACAAACCTGCTGGTCCCCATAATACAAGTGCATCACAGCTGAAAGGAATCTTTCCAGAGAAACAGACTGCCTTTCCAGGGAAAACCACATGAACACAGGCTCAATATATGGGAACTCCAGTGAAAAAAGCAAATAATTCAGGAGGGACAGAGGACAGAGGACAGAAAACTGGAGCATGAATGGTTTTTTTTTTTTTTAAACCTTGGTTCTTGTGCTTACTCTTTTAGCTCGGATTCTGGGCACTTAGCAAATATCCGAGCCACTCCTGTAACAGGAAGATGGAAATACCTACCTTGCCTTCTTTGTAGGATTGTTTCAAGAGTGAAATGGCCTAATGCCTGTGAAAGGCTTTGGAGGGGGACACAGAAGGAGGGTGGATGACAGGGGCAGAGCTGGTGACTAAGGCAGCGTGTGCCTAGGAGATAGGCGACGTGGGGACAGGGTCCCTCCACTGGCCGTCCCCCCAGTATACGTCCCTGCCGAAGCCAGTCCTCTTGGCTTGCAAGACCTGCAAGAATCTAGGCCCCGAGAAAACCAGGTGCCTGAAGGTCCTGGCCAAACACAGTGACCTGAGGACACTTAGATGCTGAACCTGATTCTCACCAGGTCCCGGTGATTATAGGAAGTCAAAGAATAGTGCTACAGGTAGGTGCCCGTGATGTGAAGGTCACTTCCTCCAAACGCGCATGCACCCAAGCGCCACATTTAAAAACAAAATAAAACAAAAAAACAAACCCCCACCTGTATAGTTAAGACTCTTATTGGTCCATCATACAGTTTCTTTCATCTTTGAGTAACTCCAGAGCAGTGAGAGCAGAGTTCCATTAACCCAAATCTAGTCTCCAACCATGCTTCCAGGAATCCTTCCCTCCCTGGTGTAACGCTAGTTCCATCCATCCAAACTAATAAATCCAGAGTGGGCTGTGCGCCCAGGTGGGAGAGACGGGAGTGAGAACAGCCAACAGCACAAACTCCTCAGAGAATGAAAGCAAACCAAAGGCCCGGGGGACCAGGGCAGGGTCACCCTCCTTATCTACTTACAGTCCCTGCCCTGGGCTCCAGGGAGGGGAGGGGAAGCAGAGACCCCGCCAGGGGCCCCGAATGGAATGAACACACCCTCACCCCCATCTTGTCCACATCCTTCCATTCTTCTGAGCGCTACAGACCTCTCCCTCTTTGGGAATTCTTTCGTTTTTACCTCACTACAGCCTTGAACTGGTTTCTGAAGATCTGCTGCAATCTAGTCCTTTCTCTCGTACAACTCGACCTCGCACAGGGTTGCTTCTTAGGTTTCCTACAGACTCCATGTGTTTCTTTTCCTTTTTGACTAGGCCACCAGGAAACCCAGCCACTGCTTTCAGGCCATCATCCAATCAGGGCTGACAGCCGCTGGCCTGTGGTTTAAAGGCAGTGACAGGAGGAGCTCCTCCCCCATTGAGGACATCCCCTGCCGTCCAGGGGTGTCCAACCTGAGGCCCATGGGCTGCATGTGGCCCAGGATGGCTATGAATATGGCCCAACACAAAATCGTAAATTTACTTAAAACCTTTTTTTTTTTTTTTTGCTCATTAGTATTCGTTCGTGTTTGTGTATTTAATGTGTAGCCCAAGACAACTCTTCTTCTTCAGTGTGGCCCAGAGACGCCCAAAGGCGGACACGCTGCCAGTGAAGGCGCTGTACTGCCGTAGGCGCACAGCAGCTGAGACCTTCCCCTTGGCGCCGCAGGGCTAAACGTCCGGGAGTTTGGCTTGCACGACGCATCACTTCAGCGGCCTGAAACAGGTCATCTTGCTCAGAGCAGCAAGACAAAAGACGGGACAGTGAAAGTGGTGGAATGCCATCCACAGAAAGGATGGCCCGGGTTAAGACAGCTCATGAGGCAAGTGAGCAACCGTCCGACAGGACTTGCAGTGGAAAGTCCTTGGATGGAAGTCCGGAAGTCTGGAAGTGCGGGAGCTGCTGCTCCTACCGGCAACTCGATGCCACTTGCTCCAGGTCGAGCAGCAGCTTCCAGCCTGTCCTGAATACTTAGGGCATGAAAAAACCATGGCCTTGGACTGGCGGGTGAGGGGTTAATGCCGTGACAGCAGCGGCTCTGAGCCCTGGCCCTGCCTCCCAGGCAGGACTTGCTTCTGGGCGGGGTAATCTGGGCAGTGACTCGGGGTTCCACTGTCAGTTGGTTTAATGGTCTTATGTCCCCAGTTGAAAATCTTTAGTAATTTATGAACAAGAGGTCCCATGAATAACATAGCTGGTCACAGAGTTCTGAGCCAAATAGATGGAAGTACCGAAGAAGAAATGTGGTAAGGTTGAAATGTCTGGTAGGCATCGCCTTAAAGACACAAGGCAATCCTAAGTAGGAAGAAAGGCCGTTGCTTGTTTCTAGGTCTCCTCCTTCCCCAACACCTCTGGCTTCTTGGTGGTAACTCAAAGGCTGGAAGAAGCACGTGGGGACTCAGGACCAGAGAGGGGAAGAAATTTGCCTAAGATCACACAGCAAGTGAGTGGCAGGACTGGGGCTCGAACAATGATGCCAGTTTCCACTTTCTTCACGCTCGTGCTGGGCACTGCGCCAAACATTTTGTGAGTCCTATTAATTTAACCCTTACAACTTTCTGTGTTTTACGGATGCAGAAAGTGGGATCTAGGAAAGTTCAGGTTGTTCCCAAGGCCCCACAGCAAGGAAGAGATGGGCCAGGCTTGAGCCCAGGCAGGCTGGCTGGGAACTGGGAACGAAGGGGCCTCAAACAGGGAACTACGGTTTCTGGATCCTCCCTGGCCATTGGCCAAGGGAGGCTCATTTATTTCTGCTGGGCTTCTCTTTGTAAATGCAGCCATATTCCTACTTGTTTTGCTCTCAGTGAGGAGGGGCCTGCCTCCTTCCCCAGGAGCGGCCTTTCCCAGAATCCAGAGTCCACGTGGGGGCAGCCCAACCCGGGGTAGGAATGCACCGCTGACCCTCTGGCCACTCGGCTACACAGTCAGAGAACAGTCAGTTTCCCTTGCTCAGGTGGGCTGGGGCGGGGACTGGCTGGGCCTGGAGCCGCTCCACAGTCCCTGAGGGCTGGGGCCAGCAGAGACGGCCAGCCTCAGTGGGGTAGGCAGAGTGGCCAAGGGAGCCTGAGGGCCTTGCAGCTGCCTGGAGGGGTCTACACCAGCAGGGGGTGGTGGGCAGTTCTGTGGTCCTCCCTCCACCAGCTGAAACGACCCGCAGTTCCCTGGTTAAAGACAGGTGCTGTGGTTAATCCGAGGCACCGTGGGTGGACAGAGGGGTACTGGTTGGGGAGGCCGCGGGATTCTGAGCCTCCGCTCCCAGCAGCTGCTGCTGCCTGACCCCACAGCAGCCCCTGGGGTTGCAGCCTCCCCCTCAGTTCTCAGGTTCTCCCCTCTCCCCATGCTGGGGCGTTGGTATGTGAAGACGAGACAAACTCAACTCTGTTCAGAGTTCCAGGATCCCAGCCACTTCCTTCCCTGGAGTGGTCTGCCTTGGTGGTCCTCCCCCACTCGCTGGGATATCCCCTAGCCAGAGCCCGTAGCTGTGCGGATGAGGCAGCAGCCGAAACGGGCCAACGATGGAGTGAGAGCAGCTGCTGTCTCCTGGCCCCCAGCTCTGCAGTCTGTCCCCCTCCCTGGCTGTCTCCACAAGAGCCGTGAGTGAGTGATGGAGTCAATGGCAATGGACACAGGACCTGGCATGTCAGCACAGGGCCACAGCAAGAGGGACGTCTTGTGTTCTCAAGACTGGGCTCTTGCTGTCAGATTCTCAATGCATCAACTGCTAACTACTTAATGAGCATCTATCACATGCGCAGCGTGGGGACCCTGCTATGACCCACGGACTCTCCACCGTCTGTCTCCCAGCTCTGGAGACAGGGCGCAGATGCCCACAGTCACAGACACTTTCCCAGGTGCTATGAGCCATGTAGGTTTAGGGAAGCAGCGTGCCTCCCTCACCCCAATTCCTGGCACTGCGGGGGCTGCCACTCCCCGAGACTGCCTGGACTGGCCGGAGGGCACGCCAAGGCCAGGCAGAGCGGCTACAGTGGGGTCGGGGGTGCAACAGGGCTGAGTCCTGCAGGCCTCGCATCTGTAACTGGGCCCTGACTTGGGGGCAGGGCACACAATGCTTCAGTGGACATCTGGCTGGGCACTGCCATTGACTGGAGCCAGATGGGGGTGGGAATGAGGGGCAGAGTGGAGGACGGCCCCCTTTTCAAGAGACTCCCTCCTCTTGCCCTGGGAAGGATCTCTGTATTGTTCATAGACTGTGTCAACTGGCTCTAGAATGTTTGGTTATAGTCCTGGCAAGTGTCTGGCACATAGTAGGTGCTTAATCAAAATGTGTTATGAGTCTCTCCAGCCAGATCTTAAGTTCCTTCGGAGTCGGAACCCTGTCAGCACCCTCCCAGCACCTGAGCGCAGGACGGGGTGCCCGGTAAACCCTCTGTGGCTGGCGGAAGGATGCACATGCATTGCGCTCAGTCCCATGGGTTGCACATGCAGACTGAGGCCGCTTACCCCGCTGCCCTTGGGTATTCTTCACACCAGGGCCCTGCACTCTCTCGAGTCTGGGTTTTGCCTGGTAAGCCACAGACAGGCTGGGGCAGGGCCTGAGCCTAGCTCACACTGGCCCAGTGGCTCACAGGCAGGCCCCCGAGCCTGGTAGAACGTCCCTGAAAGACTGCTGGCTTCCAGCATCTGCTATGAAGCCCTTCAAAGAGACTGAAAAAAAAATTACCCATAACCAGTATGGCTTATGGCAAGATGGATGGAGCAGGAAATGGGAGTCTAAGCAGGAACTACTGGCTTATCTACAGTGTCTGGTGGCAGCAGGGCTCAGCGGGCTCAGAGTATGCCGGGCGCCCCTGGGCCTCTCCTTGCCCCCATCCCGCTCCTGCTCGATGAGGGCCAGGACCAATCCCCTGCGCCCTCAGATGTCATGTAAACATAGCAGTGTGGGCGCATGTGCACACACACAAATGTGCACACACACATGTGCACACCCCAATGCTTGGGAAACCCCACATCTGGCTCTCCCGTGACCGAGCTATGCCCAGAAGGCCACCGCTGGGAGGGCCTGGGGGACAGGGAGGCTCAGGAGTGTGTGAGCTTCCTGGAGAACCCAGACTTAACCCCGTGGCACACAGCTCGGGGCCTCTAGCTAATGCAGAGCTTCTACCTGGACAGGAGCCGGAAAGGAGCCAGTGTTCAGAGGGCCCTGTCCTAGCTGCTACCCATGTGGGCAGGGTGGGGCCGCATCCCAGGTACCCCTGGTCTTCACCTGTGATATGAAAGGGCTGTTCTTTCTGGGTTACTTCCGGTCCATCATCAACCCCTGGAGAGACCCACTGGATGGAAATCCCTTCTTCACGCAGACGACCAGTTACTGGACAGTGAGCACCTCCTGGTGCCGGGCATCTGGCCAGGGGCCCATGGCCCTGCAGCCGTTAAGTCAGGACAGGCGCTTCTTTCACAGGCCAGGACCTATGTCCCCCAGGACACCTCGGGAAGGAGTCCTCCTAATGACAAGGAAAGGGCCTTGGGGCAAGATCTCTCCGACCCAGGCACGTATATTCACTTCATACTTAGAACTTTCAGAGCTTCAACCACGTTAGTGAAGGAGCGGTCTTCTGTGACAGCATCTCTGAAATAGCACCATGGGCCAGCGCTCCGGGGCGTAGAGGACAGCCCTCAGCCCGGTTCAGAGGATGTGGCACGCTCGGACAGCTAACGATGAGAGTGACCGGCGGCCCTCTGCACACTGCTCCCCCTCTCCTCCAGGATGACTCACTTAAAAATCTCGGTGACCCAGGGGTGGAAGCCCCACTCAACACCTTCTCTCACTCTGTCCCCACCCCCATCACAGCACCTGGGCACCGTACCATAGCTGCTGTTCCCTTTCCTACCTCCCCAACCCGACCGAGAGTCCTGGGGACGAGGGCCTCACTGGATCCATCTCCGTGTCCCCGAGCTCCCACAGTAGGGCCCGGTGCAGAGGAAGTGCTCAGACGTTCAGGGGGCAGATCTACACAACAGCCACGGCAGAGCGGCGAGGTCAGTGATCAGTCTGGCAGACACCATCTGATCCTAGAAGGGAAGTTGAGTAGTCCAGCGTCCCTTTGGAAAGTTGCTTCCTATGGATTTGGCCCTCAGAGCTTCCCTCCCGCCTCCAGGAGAGCTGCTCTTAGTGTGGACTGAGCCATGGGCTTAGAGCAGGGACAGCAACTGAGGTCATCAAAGATGTCAGGGACAGGGCCCTCTTATGCACAGCCCTCTGATCAAGTGCATATGAGAACTGATGGAGGTGCTCCTGGAGCCACTAGGCTCTGGGGAGGAAGAAAGGCACGGCGGGGGGCTGATGGACCGGAAGACATAACTGGGACAAGGGGTGTTAAAACGTGCAAGGTTTCCTCCGGGGGCCATTGCCAGTGTGCAAAGAGAGTCTCGGTTTGGCCTCTTGTCACTAGTCTGGCCTCATAGCTTTACAAGGACCTCACCCTCCTGCCAGGCACAGTTACGCACCCACTCTTGACCTAGATCCAACACTCCAGAGCCTAAGATGCTCCAGGGCCGAGCTGGGGAGACCCGGGATCATGGGAAAGGCAGCCCCCAGACTCCTGCGGGGGCTTCTCCTGCGACACCACACCCGGGAGCCAGGAGCAGCCTTGGGGAAGGAGCACAGAGGTGGTGCCTCTTCCTTCCGGACACAGGGAAGAGAAAGAACTCTGACAGGGCCCAGTGTTCTTGGTAGAAGGCGCCAGGTCTAACATTAATGAAACACATCTTTGCACCAGCTGCTAGGGTCACACGTGGCAACGACGAGATCCAGGGGGCGAAGCAGAAAGAGTCGGGGAAAACCACTCTTTTCCCTGCAAACATCTATGTTTTACTGAAACTTTGGAAAATTTTTCTCTGCCTTCACATTTCAAAACTGACCAATTATAAAAATGCCACGAGCCAACTGAGCTACACACGCCACATTTCTATTTCTAAACAAAGTAACTTTAGATCAGAAAAAGGTGCTAAAACAATAAGTAATGCACATTCCCCCAAATCTCTGTTTTTCCATTGGCTTTGTCATTACTGGAAATGTTGCCTCCTTTGTCACATGTCTGTAAAACAAAAGCTGAAGTGAGAAACAAGTTATTTTTCTGGCTGAGGGCCACTGTGGGAAGGACGTCTTTGCTGGACCACAATGTGGGTGTCTCCTCCCCCAAGGAGAAAACCTTATGGAAATAAAAGGCAGATGGAATCTTGTCACCGCCTCCTGACGAGGTGGAAGGGAGGCCAGTGGCTGGGTAGGCCCCTTCGATGGCTGTTCTCCGGGGCCCCAAATGCTAGGCCAGTGTTCCCTGTCCTCTGACTGGCCCCCCTTTCCCACGCTGGCCTGGCCCCCCACTCGGGAGAGAACTGAACACATCCGCTGGGAGCAGCCCCTTCTAGTTGCTGTCCATCACCACCAGGACTCTGCTCCTGCCGCCTCACTGCCCGTCTTTCCCGAACACCACCACCAACCCACAGGGATGACCCATCAAAAAATTCAACCCTGGCTTGACCTCAGAATGCCCAGGGAGCCTGTTGAAACGCTATTTCCTGGCACTACCCCCAGTGATGCTGATTCTGCAGGTCTGGGCTGGGCCCAGGAGCCTGCACATCCGCGCATGCTCGGAACCCGGAAGCCCCCCTCCAGGTCTGCACACGCTGCTCCCTCCCAGACCGCCTGCCTGTTCTCCCTGCAGGAGAAACTGGGGCAGAGAGGAATTGGGCTGGGCTGGGAGAACAAAGGGCCCCAGCCAGCTGCCTCCGTCCAGGGCGTATACCCGCCGCCCACCCCTGCTTTGCTTGTCCAGGCCGGCGGGGCGGAGGGGCCGTGCTGCTCTCGGCTGCAGGAGTCACGGCACAGACACGCACACGTGAGCAGCACGCTCCCATGCTCCATCGAGTCACTGTCACGTGGGCTGGAATTGGGGCTGCCCAATCAATCAGCCTCCTTTCATTTCCAATTAGTGGGCTTTGAACTCCAGGGGTGACATCAGGCCGAGGACCTGGAGCCATGAAAATTAAAAACTGTTCTAAAACACCAACCCGGGTTTGGTGTGCCTTCATAAGACACGTCGGCTTTTGGAGCTGGCTGTTGGACGGGGCCGGGAGTATCCTGGCCTTGTTTGCTAAGCAGCCTGGGCCTTCCTCACTGCGGATGGGTGGCTCAGGCAGATGAGAAAGCCTTGGAAGTGGCTTTGAAAAGTCTTGCGGATACACTCTCCAAGGCTTCCTTTCCAGACTCCTGCCTCCCCTCCCCTGCCCTTCTCTCCTACCGGGCTGGACACCTCTCCTTCCCTCAACTTCTCAGACTCAGTCCAGCCTCCAAGTCCCTGCCTCCCGGCCAGAGGGAACTGCCCACCACTCTGCTCACGTCAGTCTCTTCCATCCTCCAGAACACACCTTTGGCCTCTTGCCTCTTTGCCGGCCTCCCTTCTATGTGACTCCCACAGCCTGAGGATCATAACCCATTCCGCCTTGTTTTTTTTTTTTTTTATTGATTTTGAGAGAGAGATAAAGAGAGAAGGAAAGAGAGAAACATCGTTTGTTGTTCCACTTACTTATACATTCACGGGTTGATTCTTGCATGTGCCCTGACCAGGGGTGGAACCCGCAACCTTGGCATAAGAGAACAACACTCTAACCAACTGAGCTACCTGGCCATGGCTCATCCTGCCTTGTGTTCGTTAACGAAGCCCTGACAATGCCCTACTTTCTCAGTTGAGCTATGAGCTCCAAGAGGCCAGAGACCAGCAAGGCTTAAGAGGAATGAAAGCCTCAGGGAACCTGAGCGGGCACTCTGGAGGGGAGGGAAGGCTGCTGCCGGCTGCTTTGTCTCTGTCCATCTGCCTCTGTGGCTGGTGAGCAGAGCAGGCCCGAGGGCAGGAGAACAGGCTCGGCTCTCTGTCCTACGAGGGCAGCATCTTGGGGGAAGAGGAGGCACTGGAGGTCTGCTTTCCCTGCTGCACAAAGCCCTCCTCACCCCTCCAGGCCTCCTCACACCGCTTCAACAGGAGGAGGTTCGGATCAGAAGGCCCAGATCTGAACCCCCTGCCTACTTGGCTAGGTGACCTTGGGCAAGTTCTTTAACCCCCCTTCCCTGGTCTATAAAGTGGGGGACAAGAACCCCTGGCTGGGCTGCTGGGAGGCTTACCGGCCATTGTGAGATGGTGCGCACCCCGCCACCCCCGTCTGACCGAGGAGGGCAAACGCCACAGCCAGGGCTCTCTCCCGGTTGAGAACTGGTCACCTAGGGGCTGCCTCTTGTGCATAATAAAAGTAGCTAAGCCCTTCGAGAGTGTTTGCGGTGGTGGGCACAGGGCTGGCGTTAACACTTCCTGTGTGTTACCTCGTACTCCAGCCTCAAACAGCCTGACAAAGTGCTACCGTCACCCCATCTTACAGACAAGGCAACTGAGGCAGGGGCAGGTTAAGTAAGGGCTTGCCAAACATCACACAGCTGGCATGAAAGCAGGTGTTCTGGCTCCCGAGTCCGTGTTCTTAATTCTACAGAAAACTCTGCGATGGCTGAGTCTAGACCCCATCTCCTCTGGGGCCAGGCCCTGGGCTCACAGAACAGAAATAAACGCTTCAAGTAGGTCTTTTCACTCTCACATCAGAGGCCACATCAGAGGTAAGGCCCGATTCCCCCCTCCTTTCAGAGCCCAGCAGTAATTAAAACGACAATGGCAACTGCTATTGCTGGGATCTTGCTCCATGCCAGGCCCTCTGCTAATCCAGTCCTTACATTTCATCGAGGCAGGCACAGTTTCTACCCCTATTTTCCACATGGGGGCATGAAGGTCAGAGGTCAAGTTGCCAGTCAGAGTAAAACACGTGGCAGAGAAGGGGTTCGAGCCCCATCTGATGCCAAAATCTCAACTCTCACCTACGAGCAAAACGTGCTTCTCCTTGACATAACTACGGTCATGTTGATCTCATCAACTCTGTCCAATAATAATAACGCAAGATTTATGATCACTAAAACGGAAGCAGGCCCGAGCTCACCAAATTTTCCAAGGCGATGTATAAAGTAAACAGGATTTCATGAGAAACATCAACACTTGCCCAAGAGAACAAACTTGCAACACACTTGAGCAACCTCACTTGTATTTAAACCAGGGGCAGCTTCGCAGGACTCCGGGTTGGGATGCAGCACCAGCCCCTGCGGGGCCCCTATCCGAGCGAGCGCCAGGCCGATTCCACAGGATTCCGTGGCCTCCTGCGCCCACTAGTGGCGCAGCTCAGAACTCCCCAGCTGCGGGCCCTGGAGAAGGCTGCTTCCTGGAACAGAGCACCGTTCCATCTTTTCAGGTCTGCAGATGAGCCCCGGCTCTGGGGAGCGTGCTCCAGCCCCCTCTGAGCTCCTGGCACAGCGCTCCCCTTGGGGAAGCCAGTCACGGCAACAGGCCCTTCCTACTGCCGGGCACAGGGCCCTCTAATAGCATCGCCTTCTTGAGCCCTCTGCACCTTCCTGCAGCTACCTGCTCTGAAAACTTCATTTTATGCATTGACATGGCTGGGCCCCCAGCTATTCAGCCACACACTAACCTAGGTGTTGCTGGGGAAGCTACTTTGCAGGTGTGACCAAGTCCCTAATTAGTATACTTTCGATGAGGTTATGCAGGTATTGGGGCAGGGGAGGCAGGAGGGCTGAGTCCATCAGCTGAACAAACGGCCTTAAGGGCAGAATGGAGGCTTCCCTGAAGGAGAAATTTCACCACTGACCACAACCCCAGCCTGCCCCTGAATTTCATTCAGACTTGCCTAGCCAGCCCCAGACAGTCATGTGAATCAAATCCTTGCAAGAAAGCTCTTAATACATATACAGCTCCTGCAGGTGAGGTAGCAGAGCCCAGGTGACGGGATCTGCCCAAGACCACATGACCAGCACCATGTGGGACTGAGAATGGGAGCCCAGGCGTCCGACTCTTCCCAGCGCCCAGCTGCACTGCCCCTCACAGCCCACCCGCCACTGCTGCTGGAGTCCTCAGCTCTCATCTGTCTCTGTGCCTTGTCTTGTCGCTCTCCATTCACCAGTCAGAAAAAATGCTTCTGAGATCTAAGTCAGACCATGCCCCCCTCTCTTCGGGGCCCTTTGGTGGCTCTCCATTCACAGTGGAAGTTGAAAATCCTTAAAGTGGCCTGCAAGGCCCTACCTGACTCACCTCTGCTCTCACCTCCTGCCACCTTGCTCTCTCCACCTCTTTTCCACACCAGCCACAAGCCCCCCCACCCTGTCTGGAGCAGGCCAGTGAGCTCCCTCCCCAGGGCCTTTGCACTCACTGTGCCCGTGGCCTGGACTGCTCTCTTCCTCCGGTAACCATGTTGCAACCTCTGTCTAATATACAGTCCTGTAAATGCAGTTCATCACCCATAGCAGACTGCAAACTCCTCAAAGGCAGAAAGACACATTCCTGTAACCTCAACACCCGGCACAGTGTCTGGCAGACAGCTGGTGCTCAATCAGATCAGCTGAAGTTTCTGGTTTCCAAAGAAGCCACACTTAGACCTTCTGCCCCAACCAGGAAAAACTCTTCCTCTTCCCACGTAACATCCCGATACGAGGGCGCAGTGACCTTTCCTTCCTGACCTGCAGGCCGCGTGCATTCCATCCACCCATCCATTCAACAAGCACAAGGTGGGAGGGGGGCGGTTGCTACTGGTGTCACGCCTGCAGCAAGGTCTTCCCTCTCAAGGTGGTGGGACACAGATCGTTAAAAAAATTCAAGATAATGAGAGTGTGGCCAGTGATGTGCATGGAAGAAGTAAGGTGAGTTGAGGGGGCAGTTAGACAGTGGAGGATGGGGGCAGCCTCTCTGAGGCAACAACTAAGCAGAACTGTCAAGGAGCCAGCCAGGTGGGAACAGCATTCCAGGCAGAGGGAACCGTAAGTGCAAAGACCATGCAGAGAAAATGAATGTGAAGTGCTTAAGGTGTGGCCCAGCAGAGGGGCTGGAGTGGGAATGGGGTCAGGGGAGGGTGGCAGCCCAGGGCAGGATGATGGGGGCGGGCCAAAGCACACTGCACTCTGAGGCTGGGATAAGGAGTTTAATTTGGTTGGGCTGGGAAGGCCTTTGGGAAAGATTCAAGCAGAAAAGTTCATTATTTGCTACATGTTTTAAAGTGCTCACTCTAGCTGAGATGTAGACAAACAAAAGTGTGGAAAGGCAAGAGTGGAAGCAGAGAGGCCCAGGAGGAGCTAGGGTCATTAGGCAAAGACTAGGGGAGCCTTCCTAGGGGGTGGGGGTGGAGGTGGGAGAAGTGGGTGGATCTGGAGAGAAAGGGAGGAGTCGAACATGACTGCTGGATGTTGGGCTTGAGCAACAGGGAGGCTGGTGGTGTGGGGAAGATGCAGGAAGGAGACAACATTTGAGGCTGGCTGTTTCCAAGTTCACTGGTTCTGCCTTGTCCCCGAGGCTGTCTGTATACTGCCTGAGAACTTTCTCCCTGCTGACTCCACTCTCCCCAGGTCTGGCTGCAAGTCTTGGCTCTGTGCTCAATAAGAGATTCCTCCAAGAGAGTTTCCAAGGAGGAACCAGGGCTTTGGGGACTAAAATGGGAAAAGTGACGGCCAGGGAACAGGATCCATTGTCTCCACACAAATGTCCCTGGGAAACTTCATGAGCTTCATGACAGAGCAGGGTAGAACCCTAACCTTGGACTGAAGTCCTCACTTTGCCACAGACTTTGGCCAGCCATCCTCTCAAAGCTTCAGTTTCTCATGTGTAAAGTGGGAATCCCACCCACATGCAACATGGCTCAGAGCAGCAAATGAGGAAATGTATGTCAAGTTGCCAGCACATAGTAAATGTTCATTAAATAATAATAGTAACTAGCACCCTGGCTGGTGTAGCTCAGTGGATTGAGCACGGGCCTGTGAAGCAAAGGGTTACTGGTTCGATTCCCAGTCAGGGCATATGCCTGGGTTGCAGGCCAGGTCCCCAGTGGGGGACACATGAAGGCAACCACATATTGATGTTTCTCTCCCTCCCTTCCCTTCTCTCTAAAAATAAATAAATAAAATCTTTAAAAAAATAATAGCTAGCTAGCACTTGTGGGGAGCTTTCCAGGTTGCAGGCAGTGTTCTAAGCATGCTTATACATGTTAGTTTATCTAATCTTCATTATAGCCATATGAGATGTGTATTAGTCAGGGTTCTCCTGAGAAAGAGAAATGTATATATATCATTGTGGAGGCATGGTGAGCCCAAAATCTGATGCGGTAAACTGACAGGCTAAAGATTCAGGGAAGAGGTGCGGTTAAGTCCAAAGGCAGTCTGCTGGCAGCATTACTTCTTGCTCAGGCGAGTTCAGTCCTTGTTCTATTAAGGCCTTCAACTGATCGGATGAGGCCAACCTACCTCACAGAGGATGACAGAAGGTTAGAAGGTAATCTACTTTATTCAAAGTCCACTGGTTTAATAGTTAATCTCATCCTGGCCAGCGTGGCTCAGTCGGTTGGGCATCATTACTGGTCAGGGCACATGCCTAGGAGGTGGGTTTGGTTCTGGGCAGGGTGCATGCGAAAGGCGACCAACTAATGTTTGTCTCTCACATCAAATTTTCTCTCCCTCCCTTCCCCTCTCTCTAAATTCTCTCTCCCTTCCCCTCTCTCTAAAAGCAATGAATGTCCTCAGGTGAGGATTAAAAAAAAATTTTTTTAAGTAAATTTCATTCTAAACCCACCTTCATAGAAACATTCAGAATAATACTTGACCAAATATCTGGGCACCATGGCCCAGCCAAGTTGAGACATAAAATTAACCATTACAATGTGTATGAATAACATCCCCAATTTACAGACGACACCACGGGCCCAGAGGAGGTAAAAAATCTGCCCGATGTCTCAGAGGACAAAAGCCAAGCTCTAAACTCCTGCTGTCTGGCTCCAGAGTTGGCATTTTAACCATGACACTAAGTGGCCATTATCATAAGCACACCAATTAAATTCCTCCATCCATCCTGGGCTGAGAGTAGAAGGCAGAGGGGGTGGGGATGGATTCCCTGGGTAGGGCCCTGCATTGCTTAAGAAGCAGCATTGAACCCAACCTTCAGAGACTGGGAGTGGGGGGACCTGTGGCCCAGGGCCCTGGCCCAGCCCCTGACTTTACAGAGGGACACTGAGGCCCGGAATTGAGAAGGGACTCACCCAAGGTCTCATGGCTTCAGAAAGTAATGATGATAATGATAAACTAAAACTTCTGTAGTCGTTACTATGTGCTACATGTGAGGTTGATACTAGTATGCCTCTGTTTTAAACGAAATGGAAGCAGAAGTCGTGAAACTTCCCTAAGGTCCCACGCAGCCAGAATTGGAGCCTGGAAGCATGTCTCTGAGGCCCCAGGCGAGGGTCTCCGGGGCGGGGGGCTGCGACAGAACACAGCCCCAGGTGTGTGGCCCCTTCCCACTGCTCCCCCTGGGGCTCTGGCTGCAGGTGACAGTTGAGGCGATGTCACGACTCCTCGGGTTCCCATGGCAGCTTCCCCTCCTGGTCGAGGAGGGAAGGCCTTCTGCGCCAGTGGGCGGGCACACCCGAGACACCCCTGTGCAGCTGACAGGGCTGTGCACACACATCTCATCCCACAGTCACGCACACCCCAAATGGGCACAGGCGTGCAGACAGACTCCAACCCACAACCAGACACAGCCCAGCACACTGGCACATGCACCCAACATCTGCGCACCCAGACGAGTAACGTGGCCTCACATCACACAACTATGGAGACCCGCTCAACCCCCGGTACACACCTGCCCCCCAGTCCATCAACCGGGGCACAACTTTCCACATCCCAAGAGACACATCAAACATGAACCCATGCTCAAAAACGCACACTGTGCCATCACACCGACCCCCACCCCCAATTCACATCCCATCCATCGCACGCACGTGGCACACACACCTCTACTGATCCCCAGACCAAGGCAGGCGGACACCTCCCCGCAGGGGCCCTTAGCGAGAGTCACGTGTTTATACACATTTCCCACATCCTCCAGGCCAGACCCCACCCCCCATGGCTGCTCACCCCCATAGACAGAGGCAACACACACGCCAACACGGATGGCTCCAATCCGCCCACCCCCCATCTGTGCACACAGAGCCCTAACTCCTAGGGACCATCCTCCCCCCACCCTCACCAACGACACCCCGCCCACACCCAGGCCTCTGCCTAGCCCAGTCTGCCCCACCCAGAGAGAGCCCTTCTCTGACCCCAGCTGACAGCGCCAGCCCACCGGCCCGCCCCGACAGAGCCGCCCAGGAGGGCTGGCTCCGCCTCTCTCCCTGACTCCACCCGCTTCGCAAACTCTGAGGGAGCCCTGGCACCTGTCAGGCCAAGGCCGGGCAGGTGCCCCCGCCCCACCCTGCGACGCTGCCACCAGCAGGGCTCCTTCCCCCGCAGCAAGGAGAGCGCGCTCAGCTGGATGGAGGAAGCGGGGAGTGGGGGAGGTCTCCGCCACAGACGTTAACAACTCAGTCACTCAAGTACGACCCCTTTCCAGTCCTGGATGTCGTCCTCCCTCCGAGAAAACACTGCGTCTCTATTAACCTTTCCATCACCTCAGCACCTCAGGAATGACCCAAGGAGAAGTAGGTACTGCAACCCAGGGGAGGAGGAGAAGGACTGGTTGCCGACATTGTGGGGGCTTAGGCTGTTCAAGAGACACCCCCACATCCCCATGCACCCACCCCCATTGCCCACAGGGGACTGAGAGGGACCCAGTGGGCACTGAGAGCGCAAGTACCAGAGATCTTAGGGGCACGAAGGGAGTACCCCCAGCCCCGCAGAACCACGGGGCAGGCGGCCAGGGACCCCTCCCCCCAAGAAAGTCCTCCGCAGGGTCGGGGAGGCAGGAGGGGAAGACACCCGGAGGCTCCCTTACCTGATTTCCTCTTGGAACTGCCATAGTCCCTGAAAAAAAAGCAACAACAGATAGACATGGTTAGGGCTGGGCTGGGCTGGGCTGGACTGGGCTAGGTGGGGAAACCGGGCGGGCTGCGGCTGCAGGGCGCCCACGAGCGGGCTGCGGTGGGTTGTCTGCGCCGCTGCTCATGTGATCCCCGCCGCCGGTGAGCCGCGCGCTCTGCAGCCGCACGCACTGCGCGCAGCGCCGGCCCTCGCGGGTCCCCTGCCAGTCCGGCCTCCGGCACGATTCGCCCCTCCCTTCCCACCCCGCCCGCACCCCCAACCCCGCCCAGCCCCGCCCTGGCCTGGCCCTACAGGAGGGGCTCCACGGGCCACTGTGTCCTTTCCTAGGAACCCTTCCCCGCCCTTGGCGGATGCAGGAGGACCAGACAGGTACACAAGCACTTCGCAGATAGAGAAACTGAGGCTCTGGGGGGTGGTTGCTAGAACCCAGGCCCTGCCCGCCCTGGAAGCCCGCTCCCCACCCTTGAAGGGCTTCCTCTCCCAATTCTTGGCATTACTAGTTCATGCCCACTCAACTTTTAACTCACAACTGAAATATTTACCTCCTTAACATACCTTCCTCAGCATTTTCCCCCCTCTCCAAATTGGCCTCCAAGGAATTAAACATTTGTGGGACCCTTTGATTAAAGCCCACCCCTGCCCTAGCCCCAAGCTCCCTGCTAGGAGTTAACCCAGCCTCAGGATCAGGGCATTTCCCAGTCCTGCCCCCAGGTACCCTCTGGTGCTTGGTCCTGCTGTGGACTCCTCCCACCCCTTCTTATTCATAATCCTCAGGGAAGCCTCACATGCCCCCAAAATGCTGGAGGTTCTGTTCAGTGCTCAGGAGCTGGCTGGGTATCTGGAGACTAGAGGAAACGCCTTTCATTTCCCTTGGGGATCCAAGAAAAATGCTCGTTTCGGGCTTTGGTCAAAGCCAACGGGCCAGCTCGGTTGGCCCGCTGCAAAGAGGGGACTCATGCGGGAAGGGACAGCAGGTTCACAAGGAAGGTGTCGGCCTCACGGAGACTCCCCAGGATCCCTATGCCGGAAGTCTGCGGATGGGCCAGTCTGGGCTTCGGAGCTTTGGGTGAGCTCCACAGAAACTCGCCCGCACAGCGAAGGACAAGGTCTCCCCTGGAGTCCTGTGCTTCCTCAAGTTTGGGCTCAGGACTCAGTGGATCAGAACACCGGTGCCGAGGACCGGGAACCCGCATTTCTGATACCGGCCCCCTACTCCACTCTCCTGTTTGAGAACTCCCTTCTGATCCCAAATCCCATGCCTCTTTCAACCCTCACATCCACACCAAGAGGAAGGTCCTATCGCCTCCATTTTACAGATGAGGAAATAGGAATTCAGCCACTGCCCAAGGGCACCCAACGTGGGGAAGGGCAGTGGCTTACAAGCCCACCCACAGGAATGAAAACTGTGGGGTGGATGGAGTGGAGGAAGATCTGTTGAATCTGTTGCTGCCAAAGGACTGGGAAGGTGGGAGAGTTTCCACGTGCCCCTCCCCGCACCTGGCAACTTCCTCTTGGGGTGGAAGGAAGTTAGGGAGAGACCGTGCGGGAGAGAGCCTGGCTGTGTCCCTGAAGCTCAGTGGTGGGGAGAATCCCCAGTGAGGAAGAGGAGAGCACAGTATGGTGCCTATGTCCTGCACAGCAGACTTGCCACTCCCAAGGAGGGAATTTGTTTCTCAAGCTCTTTGCAGAGTGAGGCCCAGGGAAGGGCAGAGAGCAGATGGCAACAAAGAGCTGCCCCTCCATGGACCCCTCCCCATTCTCCCACTGGTCCTGCAGAAGCCCTTGGGGCCTGGGATCACACTGGCCCACTGACCATCCCCTGGCTGCCAGTAGTCAGACAGGGGGTAACTTCCTCACAGTGACAGCCACCTTCTCCCCGTTTGAGCAGCGGCGAGCTACTCAGGACTTTCTTTGAGCTTGTCCACAGCCCTGGTTGGGAGTGGGGGCTTGCAGACAGGTCATTATCCTGTGACGAGGGGCCACACTGAGGCTCAGGAGTGGGAGAGGGACCCAACCCACAGGAGCAGAGTGCTTCCTCTGTGCTAGGACCGGGTCGGTGATTCTCAACCTGGTCATCCACGATGGGATCCTCTGGGGAGCTGGCGACAAACACAGGCGTGGGGCCCCACCCCCGCCTGTCTGCATCTCCCACAAGCGCCCGCTGTGGGTGAGGAGGCTGGGCCAATGTTGGCTGAGAACCTGGTACCCGGCACGGTTTCTGTCCCGTCCGCTACAATCCTGATGTGTAAGCAAAGGTGGTGCCGAGAGGCGCTCCAGTCCCTGCACCACAGTCTCCATGAGACCCCAGCCACCCTCAGAAACACTCATGCTCGGTGAGAACAACGTACTCGCAGTGCCGCCAGCTTCCGGTCGGATTCCCTGCTGGCCTGTCCTTCAGCCAGGTTAGAGCCCTCCCCACCAAAGACTTGTAGACTGCTCCAGGCGGTGTGGCCCCTCATTTTGCAGGTGATGACAGCAAAACTTAGACAAGCTAGATAACTTGTTCAAGGTCTAACGGTGAGTAGGGGAGGCTGGGATTGGGCCCTGAGAACCTAGGCCCTGCTCTGGGAGCAGGCGGTTCAGGACATCCCAAACACTGCCACCCTCTGGAGCACTGGGTGCCGGGGGAGGGGATGCAGGTGCTGGGGCCTCTGAGAAGCGCAGGGAGTTAGTGGAGCGGAGGGTGAGTCCTGGCAGGAGGGCAGCTGGGCCGCAGCTGAGGGGAGGGAATGGCAGGCACATTTCCTTCCCAGCATCTGGCCTCCAGCCTCTTAGCAGTTTCCGGGTGGGCACTTTTTAGCAAAGCCCTTTCGAATTTTTAGCTGCTGAATAGGCTGAGAAGCAGCTTAGGTATCCAGGGGCTGGGACTCCCCCATGCCTCACCTACCCAGGCACAGGAGAAAGGGCAGGGCTCCCCACCTTTGGCATGCCTGCCTCCCACTGCCCTGCACTGGACGGCAAGCCCTCTTGTTCCCGAAGGAGTCAGGATCGCCCTCACTCCCCCTCCTTGCCCCAGTTCTTGCCCTGAGCTGACAGCCCCCACCCACTGATGAATCCGCTTGGGGTAGGTCACAGTCTAGCCTGCATCCGACCTGCTGCTGAATCACTATCTCCCACGGAGCCACAGGAAGGAGAAGGGAGGGGAGAATGGGGAGGGAGGCCAGCGTCTCCCTCTAGTGCCGCCAGAAGCTAATGTAATTGAAAAGGCCTCCCAGGCCGTGTCCTCACTGTGTCCTCACATCAGGCCATTTGGCTTTCTCTGCAACTGGTCCAGAGACCCAGGCAACCCAGAACGTGGAACTTTCAGGACTCAGTTTGGGAAAGTCACAGACAAACTGGGACAGCTCGTCACCCCATAGTCCACAGGTCTGGCCTGGCTGGAGAAGACGGGAGGATATCTCCTACCCCACACCATCTCTCCCCATTTAAATGGGGACTCCTGCCCTGGCTGGCATGGCTCAGTGGATTGAGTGCCAGCCTGCAAACCAAAGGGTCGCTGGTTCGATTCCCAGTCAGGGCGCATGCCTGGGTTGCAGGCCAGGTCCCCAGTTGGGGGTGCACAAGAGGCAAAAATGCATTGATGTTTCTCTCCCTCTCTTTTTTCCTCCCTTCTCATCTCTCTAAAAATAAGTAAATAAAATCTTTAAAAAAAAGCAGGGACTCCTGAGGCCTCCCTCTACCCCACATGATATATAAACAGTCTCTGTCTTGCCCCTTCCTTACTGGATGAGGTCCTGAATGAAGTTCATAGGGCAGATTCTGGACGCAGACAGACTCCAGGTCAACTCCCTGCTATTTGCTAGCCGTGTGCTTATCTTGAGCTGCTTACTTCACCTCTTGAGCCTCTATTTCTCTCTGTAGAATGAGGGTAATAACCCCACCAAGCCCTTAACATTTGGGGAGGAAGAAACGTGCAGCGAACACAAAGGCCCTCGCATACTGCCTGGCACAGAGAATGCCGTGTACCTCGTCTCTGCTGTTGTTCTCCCGTGGCTGGACCTGACCCCACCTTAGCTGCCACCCAAACGGCAGAGGCCTGCAGAGCGCCTCAAACGAAAGGGAAGTGGCTCCTTCTCAAGGACCTCGGTGCGATGCTGGCCGCACAGCGCCCAACAGGAACCATTCCTGCCTCCTGTTCGGAGTCTTGGGCTTTCACGGACACCAAAGCAAGCTGGGTTTCCGTCTAGGCCGGCCTGCCCCGGGAAAGCCTGTTCCCACACACTGCACACGGTGGGAACCGGCTCGTCTGGCGACAATCCCGTTTTCAGGGCGCCGCTGGCCCGTAGGCACTGGCTGCTCTGGACTCATCGACTGGGGCGCCTTTAATCGCTTGAGGAGCGGCCAGCTCTCAGAGCCCCAGACCAAGAGGAGCAAAGGGCACTGTGGTTTCATCCTAATGGCACCCAGAAGGTCAGCTTTCCTTTTTTTCTCCTTGTTTCCCCCTTTCATTTCTCTTGGTGAGACTGGACTGTGTCCCTGCCCTGGACAGCCTAGAGAAGGGGCTGGTGTTAGAGAAAGCAAAGAGGGAGAGGCTGGAAGGAGGGAGCGGGAAAGGCATTTATCATTCATGGGTGTTATCCATCCATTTTTGCGCATGCCTCCCCTCCTCTGCCCTCCCTTGAAAATTCCCAGTGGGCATCTGACCTCAGTGCTCTGAAGCAGGCAGAGGTGGTGGTAACCCATTTGACGGATGAGTAGACTGAGGTCCTGAGGGCATAAGTGGTGCGTACAGGCTCATGGAGTCACATGGACAGTCCTGACCCTGAGCGCTCCTCACATTGAGGCCCCCAGGGGTTGGGCTGCAAGGTGAGGACAGACAAGCTGGGGAAAGGAGGCCCTGCTGGCCTCCCAGAATGAGAGGCAAAGCTAGGAGGGGCCACTGAGGCAAGGGAGAAAGTAGGAAGGGAAGTGCCGCCTGACTGGGCCAGCTCTGGGGAAGGCAGCCCCACCAGGTGGGATTCCGGTGCGACGGGCCCTGCCCTGGCTGCCCGCCACCCCCTCGCATTCTCGCTCCCATCGGCGAGTGTCCTGGCAGAGGAGGACATGCTCGCACAGCTTCCAGCCCGATGCTCCAGCCCTCCTGTCTGCTGGCTGACATTGAGCCCAGCACGCCCAGCTGCAGGGCCTGCTGCTGCAGGAACCTGCTTAGAAGCTGGCTGCTTTGCCAGGTGGCTCTGGGTGCCCTTGACAGCTGAGTGGTCTTGGGGACACGGGTGGTGCCTGGAACATGGACGCTGGGGGAGTTGTCAGGCCACCCTGGCCCAGGGACTGACACAGAGTCGTGAGGAGTGAGTGCCATGGTGACTTGGACTGCTGGACCAACCAATCAGCACACTTCCCGCCCCAGCCATAGGCCAGCTCATGAAGGCCTGCGTGGGCATGGAGGAAAGACAGGACATGCTTCTGGCCTGCAAGTCTGGGCTGGAGACAAGAAACAAAAGTACCCAGCACAATGAGAATGTTACATTCTGAGACATTCCAAGAGGCCAGGAGTGTTCACACCGCAGGTGCAGAGAACAGATCCTGGGGCTGCAGGACATCCGAGCAGCTCCCTGGAGGAGGGCTTGACCTACACCTGAAGGATCAGGGCGCGTGGATCCAGGGAGAGGGCAGGATGGGGCCGGGGACAGGAGGGACTTCGGTGTCGGGCTGTGAAACCCGGAAGGTTTCAGAGTCGGGAGTCCTGTCTGGGTGCAGTGAAGGGAGATTTTTGTTGAGAGGCGAGGTAGACAGCTAGGGGGCAGGGCGGGAGAGAGGTCGTGACAGGTCTGGCGATGAGGTCACCAGCCCCGGGGTCTGTGTCTGGCTCTGCCCCTCCGCGGCTGGTGGACCCAGGCAGTCCCCCTCACGTGACAGGTTGCCCGTCGGTGAGTTCTGAAGTCAGCTTGGTGCCTTCCAACAAGCGTTAAAAAAAAGAATGTTCTAAACGATGGTGTCTGCCATAGTAAGGTTAAATATTGTTTTTGCAAAATTTCCGTTTTCAGATGTCTACCTACCCACCTGTCTGACTGTCTGTCGGGTTGTGATGTGAAATTTCTTACTGTGGCAGACAAAGTTTTAAAAACACTGACAAATTCCCGGAGCCTCAGTCTCCCCTTCTACCCTGAGGCGACGCTGAGTGTCCTCGCGGGCAGCCAGTCAGTCCTCTGGGGAACCAGCACAGTGGGACGGCGCGCTGGTCTGGAGCCGGGTGAGGGGGTCTGGGCAAAGGGTCAGCCGGGGTCTGGAGAATGTCGGGCATTTTTCCACCCTGCGTAGCCCCTGGTTCGGTTTTTGTTCTGACTTTCGGGAGCCTTCGCACAGAGTGATCTCAAGGGGCAGCAACCTCTAGGGAAGACGGGGAGGGGGGCAATGAATGCTGTTCTTTGCCCCTGTGCGTGCCCTGGTCCACACTGTGGCACTGAGGGCCCTTGTGTCCAACAAGAATCCGTCCTTTCTCCTCCGGGGCCGTGTTTTCCAGGATCCTGAGAATAGGCCCCATTGTGACCACAGGGACAGACCAGAGGGGCCGGGATTCCTGCCCCGGGTGAAAAAGCGGGATTCCTGGGGACGGGAAGGGTCGCATGTGCCCCCAGGCTGGGTCCGGAGAGGCTGATGCTGTGGCTGTCGTGGACCCCCAGCACTGGGCTCATCTCCTGACCGCCCCCCAGGGCCTCTGCCATCGCCCCGCCCACAGGACGCGCACAGAGCCCTGCCTGGCTGCCTTCTCCTCTCCCTTGCCTCGCCATTCCGGGCAAAGGCCCCGAGAGGGTCTCCAGCCCAGGGACTGCTCTGCAGTGCCCAGGGCTCAGAGCTGAAGACCAAGGATGTGGGTGGAGCCCAGCATGCTTCCACCTCTTTCTACTTTGTGACACAGGCAAGTTGCTTAACGTCTCTGCACCTTCAGTCATGGAAGGGGGTGAAAACAGTTCCCACTTTTGTTGTTGGAGGCATCACCAGGGCTAACGCGCAAAGCTCTTAGAGCCACATCTGGCACCTGATGAAGAGCCCTGACCAAGCGCCTGGCTTCATGAGAGGGGCTAGGTTTGGAGTGGGGACCGCAGCCACACTGCGGGAAGTGCTGACTGGCCCCCTCACGGCTGTGGACTTTGTAGGACGCTGGCTCTGTCGCCCAGGGCGCTAGCTGAGCACCATGAGCACAGAGGGGCCTGGGTTCCCAACTGTGTGCACTCCAAGGAACCCCCGCCCGGATGCTGACCACTAGTGTCCGTGGGAGAAGGGGGGCCGGGGGCACCAAGCTGGTTTCCTAGGTGGGAAAGGAAGCCGAGTGGCCCACCGGCCACAGAGCACTGTGAGCTGTCCGCAGGCCGTCCGAGCTCCTGCTCTCTGCTCTGCCGGGCTGCTCCGGACCACGGGGCTCCCTGGACTTCTGGGGACTGCAGGCCAGATCTGGAAACCCACAGACAGAGCAGCAACAAGATGGGGTGATAGGGTTCTGCTATGAAGTCCCTGGAGAGGAAGGCAAGGCGGCCTTCCCCGTCTCTCTCCAAGTCCATTTGCCCATCCACCCATCTATCCGCCTGCCCGCCTCTCCACGTCTTAGCACACGGGGCGCTGCAGACCCAGCCTTGGGTCGGAGCAGGAGCGTGATGGCAAAGCCAGTTCTGCCCTCACAGAGCACACAGCTGGTTGGAGAGATGAGATAAACACCCCGAAAAAGAAACCACGGAAGTCACTTTTTGATGAGGTGCCCCTCAGCCCGGTCAAAAGGGCAGGCTGTACAGGAACTGCCAGGATAGGGAGGGCGGAGGGGTCTGGGAGGGCTAGGGGAGGGGGCACTGCAGCCACGCTCGAAAGATGAGGATTTAGAAAGAGCAGAGGCAGGAAGGCATTTCGGAGTGGAAGGGACGATGCGAGCAAAGGGGCGAGGGCAGGAATTCGTGTGTGCGTGTGTGTGTGTATGTGTGTGAGAGAGAGAGAGAGAGAGAGAGAGAGAGAGAGAGAGAGAGAGAGAGAGAGAAGACGGACAGACCAGACACCAGGGCCCCGCTGTTGAGCAGGCCTCCAGGTTGCTCATTGGCTGTGGCCCCTCGAACCCCAGGCATGGCCTAATTTTGAGCTGGGGCTGGACAGCTGGGAGCCTGGGCCAAGAGCTCCCTGCCCCCCAAGCAGGCCCAGGAGCGCATCCAAGGCCCAGCTGTGCTTGTTCCTGCCTCGGCCTCCATGGGGAAGGCTGCTCAGAGCGGGACCCCACGCTTCTCCCGGGACCTAGCCCCGCTGCACTGCCTGGGAGGCCTGGGCCCCTAGAGCACGTGTGGGTGCCCCCTGCAGGGAGAGAGCCCTGTACCTGCCACACCCTCCTCAGCTATACATCACAGCCACGAAAGCGCTGAGCGCCTGCACGTGCCAGGCCCTGTGACACCTGATTGTCTCTGAGGCGGGTGCTTTAGGGCCGTTCTACAGAAGTGGCTCAGACTGGTTAGGTAACACGCCTGGGGCCAGCCACACGGCTGCAAAGTCAGGGTCGTTTGCCTGTGCGTACAGCCACTACCCGCACCTTCCCGCGCTCTCTAGTGTTGTGCTGCCTTCCCAGGGAGGGGCACCTCCTCCAGAAAGCCCACTCTGGTTTTGACCCCAATGGCACAGAGTGTCCCAATTCTGCCCCCAGTACCTCGTGGTACCCTCCTGGAGCTGCCCAGCAGAATTCTCCACAACCATCTGTGAAAATGACCTCTGTCTGCACTGCTGAGTACGGTGGCTGCTGGGCACTCGAGATGTGGCCAGTGTGACTTGAGAACTGAGTTTTTAATCCTCTTTCACTGCAATTCAAGTTTCAACGTAAACAGCTGCGGCGTATTGGCTAGTGCACTGAACAGCGTGGCCTTGACCAGCGGTCCAAACTGGGTGGCCACAGCAGGTGGGGTTGGCTCCCAGAGGAATGAGTGTGTGTAGCTGCCTGAGTTCACATCCCAGCTCTGCCAGATGGGTTGCTTAGGATCCCTCTGTCTTCCTTTCCACTCTGCAAAGAGGAGAGGCCAACGGGACCCATCTGGCTGGGCTGACGGATAAAACGGGTTAACACAGTAGATTAAGTGCCTGGTGCACTGTAAGGCTGGATAAAGGTGACCGAATGCTGAGTTTCCAGCCCCATCTGCCAGTCACAGAGCTCCGCCGAAGGCCTAACCCAGCAGCAGGGCGGGGGCGGGGTGGGGGGGTTCTCTCTGGAGGAGCCAAGATTTGTAGGTGATATGAACCACCTGGGGCAAACTGGGCAAGGCTGGGGTGGGGGTCTGCTGGAGGGGGGGCCTGGGAAGGAGGTAGGGAAACTGGCTCAGCAGGCCAATAAAATTGTCATTGTCACTACTGATACTACAACTGACAAGAGTGGCACCGTTTCTGAAGCAGTTACATGACAAAGGTACCAACCCTCCCAGGACACTGGCTCATTTTATCCTCACAACACTCCTCTGTGGCAGGTTTTCTTATTTTCCCCATTTTACAGGACAGAAAAGGAGCATCAGAGATGGCATGTAACTTGCCCAAAAGAGCACAGCTGGTGAGTGAAAGGGGCAGGATCTGAGCCCAAGCTGCCTTAGTCCAGCACTCAAACCATTCACCACCGTGTGGCTGACAAGGACCCCAGTAAAAGCCGGACAGATAAGCCAAGTTAGGAGTCGATGGGGCAGAGAAAAGAACAAGGAAGGCAGAGACTCGGGGCTAGAAACACCAGAACAGCACCACCCAGTTCCAGACACTTTCTTAGGGAGGCCACAGCGCAAGCTCTGCTGCGACTGGGCCCAGCTTCCAGGCAGACAAAACCGGCTGTGACGCACGGCAGTATCCGTGGCCACATGGTCAGACAGGCGGTGCTGTCCGGTTCTAATGGTGCCCCCACCTGCCCCGGTGCAGAGCTGACGGTTTCCTGGGCTGCCCCTCGGAGGTTCTGCCGGGAAGTGTAGTGGCGGGGTCCACAGCCCAGGACCGCCGGGCTTCCCCGGGGCAGCCTTCCAGTCTCCAGAGAGGCTGTTTCTCTCAGCAGAGTTTTTGCAGACTCTGGGGACAGTGATGCTGGGTGGCTGCCGTCCTGCGCTCTGTGCCCCTTTGACTTTCCTTCCCCATTTCGGCTGCCAGCACCCCCAAACCCTGCCTAGAGCAGCACCCTGTCCCCTCCCTTGGTAGCTTTGCCCACTGCTATCAGGACGTGGCTGTCTCTTTCCCTCCGCTCTAGGTCCCATGCGGCAGGAGCTGTGCATCTCCCCAGGCCTCGTGCGTGACTGGGCACAGTTGGTGTTTGCTGAATGGATGCACCAGTGCCTTCCGGGGGTCGGGGGGCTGGCCGGAACAGCGGTGTAGTCCTGAGCTGTCTTCCAGGCAGACCCTAGGTCTCTGCCCGCCTTCCTTTCCCCCCAGAAAAGCCCAGTGGAAGTGCCACTCCCTCTGGGGGGTCTTCCCTGATCCTTCCAGATGGGTCGACAAGAACGGATGTCAGTTTCTGCACAATACGAAAGAGCTTGAGCAGTCTCGGATGACACGGGGCACTTCCTGTCCATCTGTGAGGATGGCCTTGGTCTCTGCGCTCCATCCTCTGTGACATCACCCAGAGCTGTCAGGAAACTACCATGGCACAGGAGGGACGCTGCATGCTCCTGCTGACATCTGTGTGATAGCTTCGCATGTGTCTCTGTCCTCCCCCATCCGGACGACAACGTCTCAAGGCCTCCCTCATCTCCCCCGTGGGCCCGAGTCTGAGAACAAGCGTGCACGTGCATGCAGGAAGTGCTGACTGCGTACTTCACACATACCATCTCAGTTCTCTTGACCGCCCCAAGAATAAGGTCCTGTCATTACACGCATTTTCCAGATGAGGAAACCGAGACATAAGGAGCTAAGTCACTAGTCAGTGGCAGAGCTGAGAGTTGAACCTGGTGCTGGCTGACTCCTCTAAGTCCATGCTTAGAACCTTCCTGATCTTTCCTGTCTCTTTCTTGGCCTTCTTGCCCCACAGACCTTCAAAAACACACCCTGCACCTGCCCGCCCAGCTCTGCGCAGAAGCCCCCAAGCATGCACTCACAAGCGCCCCTCGCCCAGCCCTCCCCCGCCCCCTCCGACTCTAAGTCTCCCTCAGTATCCAAGTCCAGGTGGAGATTTGTGCCCTGTCCCCCGCAGTCTTCCCTGCACAGCCCCAGGCCCCAGGGGCCTCCCTCCCTCTGCAAGGTTTCCTTGCACTCCCGTCTGAGCACCTCCATGGGGCCCGTTTAACCACCTGTCTCCCAGTCAGCCCCGCCCTCCTGGGAAGAGGACCGCAGAGGACCGGCCCCTCGGCAGGCCTTTCTTGGAGCTTCGGCCAGGGTCGGCACCAGCCTTGCGCAGACCCGCACAGTCAAGTCTCCTCGCTCGTGACAGAGACTTGAGGCTCAGTGACAATGGGCCTCAGCCCCGGAGCCCCCAGGCTGGGCTGGACCTTTCCTGCAGCTGCCAGGCTCTGCCCTGACCCTCTGCTGACTCTCTGCCTGTCAACAGCATTTATTGAGCACCTGTTTTGTGCCAGGCCCTGGGGTCACAGGGTCGAGTAAAACAAGACTCAACCCCTAGGGGGCGCGGTGGGGTAAGTAATGAACAGAAGCGAATTGATAAACTGGGTTAAGAGCTGTGAGGAAAATGAAGAGGTTGTAGTGATGAAGAAAGAAGGAAGGTCTCTGCAGGCAGGATTAAAGGGGAGCATGGGGGGCAGCTGGTAGGGCCGGGCTGGGCGGGGGGAGGGGGTGAGAGGCGCAGGCCACCTGGAAGATCCCGACAGTCGCCGGAGCACAGTGGAGCCCAGGCCGGTGGGCACTGGCTCAGGCTGTTCGGAAGCCCCCTGTGGAGAGGGGCTGCAGGAGGGGCAGGGAGAGAGGAAGAGCTACAGGGAGAAACAGCAGCGGGTGCATAAGTGCCGCAGCACCCACCCTTGGGTGGGACAGCCCCGTGGCCCAGAGTTCTTCACTGGCCCCTAACTTCCCTGCGGGATGAGGCCCCAGAAGCTGGTTGATGACGCACCCCTTTCGGCTGCTTTCCCTCCCCTGCCTTCCTTCACGCCCTTGCTGGTTTCCCCTCCCAGATGAACTGCTGGGTCTCAAATCTTCACCCCCCAGGTCAGCTTGTGGAGGATTCTAAGCTGAGACACCCACCTTCCCCTGTCTCTGGCCCACCACAATCTTCGTAGCCCACGGGCCCCAGCACAGTGCCCGCCACACGGCGGGGGCTTCCCGCACAGGCAGGGTGTGGGCCCGCGTGGGCGCAACCCACGTGCTCTGTCCTCTGGCGCCCGAGGCAGCTGCCTGCAGCGGGACAGGTCTCCACCTTCCTGGCCAGGTGCATCAGGCTCACAGGTGTCCTCTCCCACTTGGGGTGAGGAGCGGGGCACTCCCAGTTACATATTAACCTCTAATGCTCTGGCTTGGCAAGTGCAGCCTTCTCTAATCAGGAGCCTGACGCTACGGAATTAAACCAGACCTGAGCACAGCTCAGCTCCTGCTTGCCTGGCCATTTAGAGCAGTGACCCCTCCTCCCTGTCCGTCAGCCATGCTCCTTAGGAGTTCAATTCTCCACAAGGGTTCCACTCTTCCTTCTATGCACCAGCGTTGGGGATGCTCCAAGCCTTGGGGATATTCTGGAAATCCGCTGGGAAGGTTTCTGAGAGCTGGAAAGAGCACTGGGTTTTGAGTCAGAAAACCTAGTGCTAGCCCAGTATTCTGGGTAACCTCAGGCAAATCATGTCCCGGCTCTGGGCTGCAGAACCTGTAAGTGCAAAGCGAGGGCTGGGCTGGGCTGGAGGACACCTCCCGCCCCGGCTCCAGGCCCTGCCAAGCTGCGCCGCTGCCAGGGGAGTGTTGTGTGGGTGTGGTTTTCGGGCCTCTGGCTTTCCTTCCGGCACAGATTAGCCCGTCAACAACTGCAACAGTAATAACAGGTCCCGTTTATTACCAGCGCGTGCCAGGCAATGTGCTAGGTACCTGGCCAGCTTTACTGAGGGCAACACAGATAAAACCAGGCTCCCACCCTGCCTGGACTGCCTGGGTTCTAGCCATTTCTGCCATGTAATCGCCTTTGCGAGTCACGTGACATCGCTGTCCCTGGGTGGCTTTATCTGTAAACTGGGGAAAAGAACTATACCCACCTTACAGATGGAAGTAAAAAGTTCAGTGAGCTGAAACACAAAAATTGTTTCCTGCTAAACACCCGGGCTGCCTGGAACTCACCAGGATAGCAAGTCGGGCACCCTGTGGCTGGGCCCTAGGGATGTTGCTTGCACCCACTGACCTTTTGAGATGCTCAGTGGAAAGTAAGCTCTGACGTTGGTGTAGTCAACCTGTACCAGTACTTCCTGGGCTGCAATAAAGCTCAAGGTGGGCACCCAGTGGGCTACTGGAATCAATAGGTAAGGAAGTGCCCGCCGAAATGGGTCCCCTCTGGACGGCCCATCCACCTCAGAGCTGCACCAAGAAGGCTGGGCAAGCCCTGCACCTGGGCTATTAGGTGGTGTGTGCGGAGGTTGAGCAGCCAGAACTACCAGAAGGTCTGGAGATCAGAGCTGCCCACGGGTGGGGAAAGAACTCAGTCCCCAGGGCGCACACTTCCTGTCCCCAACAGGAGCAGGGGGAAGGGGTGCCAGTGGGGCCCCTGAACCCGGGAATGTGGGGAGATCAAACACCTCCCTCTGGGATCTTCTTAGGGTGATGGCAAATTTCTAAAGTTAGATTGTGGTGGTGGTTGCACAATTCTGAAAATTTATGAACAGTCATTGGCTTAATTGTATACTTAATATGTGAATTTTGTATTGTAAACCATACCTCAATAGGGCTGTGTGAAAGAAAAATCTCCCTCTGGCCCCAAGTACTGGGCCAGGCCTTGTCTGGACAACCTCTGGAAACAAGAGTCTCAGGCTGGCGGGGCGGGGGGCGGGGGGGATTCCATGACAAATGGGCCATGGGTTGGGGTGGAGGACTTAAAGGCTTGGTCTTGGGCTGGGGTTGCAGCTGGACCCAAGGCCAAGGTCAGGCCTCAGTTTGGTTAGGGGAAGGGAGACCTGTTTTGGGGGTGCTTCCAAAACCAGCTTTGTTGTGCCTGTCCTGTCAGGGAAGTCAGGCAGCACCCCTCCTCAGAAGTCTGACCCCAGAGCACGTGGGGGCTCCTGGAGCTGGGGGAGGGGTCTCAGTGAGCGCACCCTGAACTGGCCCTGGGGCTCTGGGCCTTGCACACTCTCAGGGGCGTGGGCTGGCGAGAAGCCTGAATGCCCCTTAAAGGGATCCACAAACGTGAAGAGTGCCCTTAACTACACCCTCGGCTGCCCTGCCCCCCAGCCCCCTGACCACAGACACCATGGGGTCCTGGGTTCCACCTTGCAATTGGGAGCTGGTCTCCCTGGCATTGGCCCCTGGGCTTTTCATCACACCCCAGCTGGGGTTTGGACCTGGAGTTGGGAGAGGCTGAATCTATCTTTCCACACTTACTAGTCAATAGGTAACCCAGCCAATCTGAGCCCAAGGTTCCTCTGCTGCAAAAAGGAAGCATGAACCTCACAGGATGGTATTAATGGGTGAACAAGATAGATCATGCTCGAAGGTCCAGCGCAGTGTCTGGTAGCATCAGCGGAGTCTGCAGGTGGCACTCGCCAGGACGCTGGTGGCTGTAATATCCAATAATGCCACAAGGTGGAGCCAGAAACACACAAATCCCACGAACTAAGGCCCTTGAGGTGCCTAAATAAGTGGTGCCTAAACTCCAATCAGCGTTAAGACACAACTCTATGGGTCACACAAGTTCTAGAATGCTTGTTTCTTCCCCATCCTGCTGTTGCTACCAATGTCTGCCATTCCTACAGCCATCGGTCCCCCACTCCAGGTCCTGGTGCTCGGACCACTTCCATAGCTAGCAGGTTCTGAGAGAATCACAGAATTTCAAAGCCAGGAGGGACCCCCAGGATACCCCAAATTCTTTCCCCTCACGGAAGCTGAAGGGTAGAAAGGGTTAATGGCTGTTCCAAGCTGAACAATGGGTGCCCCAGGCCCCTTCCTTTTGGCCCAGCCAAAGCCAATACTGTCCCTCTCCCGGAAGACAGTTTTTTTCAATCCCTGACACTGCCCCAGTCACAGGGACTCTCTCTAACCTCTTTGGGGACTGGCTTTCGGCACACTCTCAGCGTGAGGGCTGCCTCCTCAGGGAAGCCTCCCTAACCCCCTGGCCAGGCTGGCCTGATGCCCTGATGCTGTGGGTCTCCATTGGCTCAGCAGCTGCTATGAGCCCCCTATTACAGGTGAAGAAACCGAGGCCTTGGAGGATATTTCCCAGGTCGCACAGCAGGTGGGGGAGGAGCCAGGGTGCCAGCCAGGCCCTGCCTGTGCCATCTGTCTCCCCCACAGACCACGGCCCCCAGCAGGCAGGGGTGAGTCCCACCCACTAGCGTGGGTCCTGCGCCTCACACCGAGGAGGAGATCAAAACTGGGCGAATGCCTCCTGCCTGGGAGCCCACAGAGGCAGCCCTGGTCTGGGAGGCCAAAGCCTCGGGTTTGGGATTTAGCTCTGCCACGGAGCATGTGCGGAGAGGTGGCGAACCAGAGGGCTGGTTACCATGCAGGGATGGCGATTGCAGGGAGGGAGAACTAAAGCTCCCCTTGCACATGACAAAACAGCAAAGCCGGCTTCAGGGACTCTTAGGGGGCTCAGCCCTCCGGCTGGCACCTCCAAGGGGTGCTGTGGCCTTGGGCGCAAGGCAGTGGGCATGTGGGGCCTTGGGCACCTGCATCCCAGGGCCATCTTCCCAGGGCTGAGGAGCCACAGAAACAGAAGCACAAGCCTGAGGAAATAATGGGGACCCAGCCCATGCCCAGAACCCTGGCCCGGGCTACCATTCCCTACCCCACCACCTCCTTCCCACCGCTGCTTGAGGGAGCTGAGGATCCCGTGCCAGCCCTGAACACAGAGCAGCCCTGTCTCCCCAGATGCGGCCCTTCTGGGCCTTCGCTCGAAGAGCTGGGATCCGGCAGGTGGGTTAGAGTCGGCCCCCCTGCAGCTTGCTTACCCAGCACCACGGCCAGGCCCTCAGAAGTCCTCGTTCCCTGCAGCCAACGCCCCTCTCAGGGGGGTTGGACGCAACTTCCTCCCACCTGCCCACCCAGGTTAAAGGGGGCCGTGGCAGTGGCCGGGTGGGGTCTACTTACACAAAGTCCTGTGCCGTACAGGCCCCCAGCCCCTCATTGACCCGAGTCCCTGTGTCCAGCTGGCTCTCTCGCCCATCAGCATAGAGAGGCTATTTGGGCAGCTGCCAGTGGCAGAGGGGCTGGAAGGAGAGTGAGGGCCATGTCCAGGATGGGTGGTGGCCGCGACTGCTGGGCGTGGACAGCCGTCTAACCAGGACTCAGCCAAGCATGGGGTGGGGGGTAGGGACGTGGGTGCCCTGCAGCTCCCCAAAGCCAGTAGGGTGCCTGGTGGTGGAGGGCCAGCCTCACCCTACAGTCCACACCAGCCCTGGTGAGAAATCCAACCCTGGTGAGAACCTTCAGAGCCGAGAGGGGCTCAGGGCGGTTCAGTCCAGCTCCCGTCTTCAGCGGGACCCAGTTCTATCCACCCTGTCTTTTCTGAGCAGCCACCCTGCACCCAGGCCTGGGCCGGTGGAGGAAAGCATCTGTGAGGGCCAGGTGCTGCGAGGCATTGGTACGGCTGCATTAGTGCCCCGGGAACTCACGGCTATCCTGCCACACCAGTCAGTCACTTGGTGCCTCGGGCCCTGTTCACCCCTGTTCACGGGGGAAACCGAGACTGGAAGAGGTGAAGTGACTCAAGGCCACCAGCAGAGCTGGGTGTTCCGACCACTGTCTCTGAAGTCAGTGAAACTCAAGTCAAAATTTCGACCAGGTGGTGGCCTTGAGCCTCGAGTTCATCAGCCCACGCCGTCCCTGGCACACAGTAGGTGCGCAGTGGAGGGCGGTCACAGCAGATGCAGTCTCCAGTGCTCTTCCCAGGACCTTCCATTTGCCTCCGGGGGAAGAGGGAAGAGCGAGGAGCAGCAGAGGTCACCTGGCTCCGCCCCATTTTATGCCCCGCCCCTCATCTGTTTCTCTCTCCCAGCGCTGGGCAGGTGTGGGTGGGGGACTTACAGAGAAGGGGGGGCTCTGCCACCAACCCAGGGTCACCTGCTGTCTGCAGGGTGGCCTGGGTCCTGAGATATGAAGTCAGACTCCTGAGCAGGCCCGACCTGGAATCTGGCCAGATGGAGGATGTGGGGTTCCTGGGGAGCCCCCCAAAATTCTCAGGGCCATCCTGGCTGTACTGCCCCCAACTCCATATTCCTGCTGGGTCCCCAGACAGGACTTTGCTCCCCCCGCAGGGGAGGGCAGCCACAGCCTCGACCCCCTTCCGAATTATAAATGGGAAGGAAGGCTGGGGAGCCCTTGCAGAGGAATGCCTGTTCTTGGCTCTGACCTTGTGCCCACGCCAGGCCCAGAGCAGCTGCCTGCCCTCTGCCCTGGTGCTGGTCCCGCAAGCCTCACTCAGCGCCCTCCACATCAGCTCCACCCGTGCAGGGGCCACCTCAACGAACCCCTGGCCCAGACCCAAACCCGGGGCTCTCCCCTAGTCAGGCACCACAGCCTCCATCCCCTTCTTGTTGGCCCGCCCAGGTGTCCCACGGACACAGCAGGTGGCAAGGATGCTGGGGGTGGACCCCCGGGGCAGGTGAAAGGCAGCTCTCTGGGCAGACGGGGGCAGGGACAGCTCCGATCTGGGATCTGGCCGTGGGCCCGCTGCCTCTCACCCCAGGTCCCTCCGAACATTGGACCATTGTTCTAGGCCACAAGAGGGTGGCTCTGTGGCCCTGGGGCTGAAGAACAAAAACCTGTTTAGCGAGGCTCCACTCCACCCGTGCAATTTCAAAAATTTAACCAGGATCCAGGCTGGCTTCAGCAGGAAGAAATGAGTCGAGGAGACAGGCCCAGGCCCAGAGCTGAGAGGGGGTGGCAGGGAGCAGGGGGACTCAGCCCACCCCATGAGCCCACCAGGTGCCAGTGGCGCGGCTGTGCCTGAGGACAAGCAGCAGGTCAACAAATGGGGCACCCACCGCATGATGAAAGGGAGGCACACAGCCCGCCCAGGCCTCCGTTTTCCCCTCGGTGACACAGGGTGCCGAATGCACGCGCGTCTACCAGGCTGGTGTGGCTCAGCGGGTTGAGTGCCGGCAGCGAACCAGTTCCCAGTCAGGGCACACGCCTGGGTTGCGGGCGTGTGAGAGGCAGCCGAGAGATGTCCCTCTCCCTCTCTTGCTCCCTTCCCTCTCCTCTCTCTAAAAAATAAATTACATCGCTGCCATGCTTGGCAGAGAGCCAACAATGGTCAGGCCTCAGAAGGAGGCTGCAGCCCCCTCGCCCTGTGGCTATGAGTAGCAGATGTAGGGGTGGGCGGGGGGCGAGGGGGACCTCATGCTACTGTGCCCTCTCGCTCAGGGCTGCCACGATGGTGACAGAAAGCGCTGGCCTTGGACAGTGCTGACCACGTTCTGGGTCTATCCAGGCATATGTGCTGGTTCCCGCTCTACAGGTAAGACGGCTGAAGCACAGGGAAGCGGCGGGCAGCACTGGTCTCTGACTCCAGACCACCTAACCCCAGAAGGCTAGACAGTGCTCTTCACTCTGGTCCCTCAACAGTGGCCAGGCGCCAGGCCCCTGGGGGTACAGAAACGTGGGCCCCCCACACAGGCCACTGTGGTGTGGTCAGTGCCACTCCTGAGGCAGCCAGGCAGGGGTTTTAGGGAGGGATTTCGGGAAAAGCCTGAGGCTGAGTAGGATTCAGTACCAGGATGGGTGGGGAGAGGGGACAGGAGAAGAGAGTGCCCTGGGTGGAAGGAATGGCAGGGCATGGGCTTGGAGGCTGGGGACAGCAGGTGGCACTCCTGTGACAGGCACTGAAGAATGAGAAGGTGGCTGGCGGGCCAGGGGGCTGGAGAGATGGAAAGGTGGGTTACGGGCCTGAGGGCTTCCTTGGACTGGACCTGCCCCGGTGGCCATACCCCTCTCCAAGAAGAACGTGTATCACCCAGGGGACTGGGGATGTTGTTTCGGTGGGATGTGGCTTTAAACTTGAATGAGAAGAGTGTTTGCTGGGCGTTGGTTGACAAGGATATGAGTCCCGCCAGGCCAGCCTGGGCCTGCCTTAGCTGCAGGATGCCCGTGGCAATCAGAGCAGGGAACCCGCTGCTCGGGGGCTGTTGGGCCTGCGGAAGCCAGGCCAGGCAATGCCTGGCTCCCAGCCCAGCGGCCCAGCAGGGGTCTCGGGCTAGCCAACACGGCAAAGCCAGGGAGAGCTGAGGCAGACTCCGTGGCCCCAGGACACTGCAGGGCAGACCACGTGCACAGCTGGGGGTCACCTCGGGGTGCTGCAGGGGTGCTGGAGCGTGGCTGCCACCATCCAGGCTGATCTGTCAGAGTTCATGCCTAGGGACTGTCCAGGGTTTGCTCCGCACTGGGTGCCCTCCAGCTCTAGGGGTGTGTCTGTCCCCCTCCTCCAGGACTCGGTGACCGGGGCTGTCCCTACACTAAGCCAGCTACACAGCAGCCCCAGAATCCGCTCAGGGGACACTAAGAAGCATCACCCCACTGTCTCTTACCTGCCAGACCGCCTGGGTTTGGACCCTGGCCCTGCCACCTGCCGGGTGAGCTACGGCAGCTCTGAGCCTCAATCTGCTCTGTAAAGTCACCTCCCAAACCACCTCCCACGGGAGACTATAAAGGAGCCTGAACCACATCAGCCATTCACGCGGCAGATGTCTCCTGAGTGCCGGCTCTGGCTGCTGGTTCACAGCGTGAGCAGCACAGGGACAAGCTCCTCCTCTCCTGGAGCCTGCACTGTAGTCAGAGGGACCAGCAGTAACCACAGTGGGTGGGAAGGGCACCGTGAGGCATAAGATGGAGCTGGGAAGGGGACAGTAAGTGCTGGGGGACTTCACAGAGGAAGCCCGGGACAGCTCACTGGGCAGCTATCCTGAGTCAGGATTCAAAGGAAGTTTGGGAACAGGCCAACGGGCTCCCCTGGGCAGGGGCTGAGTGTTCCAGGTGGAGGGAAGAGCCAGTGCAATGGCCCTGAGGCAGGAACGTGTCTGGCAGCTGTGAGAAGCAGCAAGCTTCGAGCGTGGCTACAGCAGGTAAAGTGGGAGAATGGCACGAGGTGCCCCCAGAGGGGCCCTGACTCTGAGTGGCATGGGAAGCATGGAGGATTTACAGAGGATTTTGAGCTGAAGGGTGACATGGTCTGATGTGTATTCTTAAATGATCATTCCTTCTGCTGTTTTGCAACGGATCACAGAGAGCAAGGGCAGAAGCAGGGACACCAGCCAGGAGGCCAGAATCCAGGTGAGAGATGGTGAGGATTGGCCCTGGGTAGCAGCAGGGGAGAGGGTGAGGGGGCTCAGAGTCTGGACTTGTTCTGAAGGCAGTGCCCGCAGGGCATGCTGATGAGGGGGAGGAAGAAGTGTGAAGGAAAGAGGTGAACCTAAAATAACGCCAGGGGCTGGGACCTGGGCCAGGGCCCCAGTGGGTCTCAGCACTGCTCACGTACAGCAGCAGCACACGTTGGCAGTGCTAGCAGGTAGAGAGAGGGTGGAAGACAGGGCCCGAGAGCCACTTTCCTGGGGCAGCAGCACAAGGAGGCAGAGGCACCATGGCTGCTCCTCAGCGGGCTCACCGAAGGCGTCTATGGAGAACATGCTCTCTGCTCTCGGCCAGTCATGTAGGAAAGCAGCTGCCCTCGGTCAGGGGGCCGGCCCCACTCTCTACCGAGCAAGCCAGCAGGTGGCCTGGGACCGAAGCCCAGGGCTCCGGCCTGCTGCCCACCTCCCCCAGGAGGCTGGGCGGTTGCAGGCCTGGCCTTCCCTGCAAGATGGAAAAGGACAGGGCCCCCCACCCCAGCCCCCGTGAGTGCTTGAGGCTCCTGCTGCAGCACACTTGAAAGGGGCCGGGGTTATCTGCAAAACTCCAATTAAATCCACAGGCTTTGATAACTTGATAAGCCACTCCACAGTCGCCCCAGAGTCAAAATACACTGTTACTTGATCCTGTGTTTATGTTCAGGATGGTGGCCCGGGAAGGTGCAGGCAGCTCCACAGGGCGGGGAGCAGGCACTAGGCTGACAGATCAGCAGCCTACCAGCCCAGGGTCGCCCGCAGGGCTGGGCTCCCAGGGGAGCACACTCTACAGTGCAACCTGGGTCTCTCTAGGTGGGTCCCGGAGGCCGAGCGGGGGCAGGGGAGCAGAAGCCACTTAGAACTGTCTGGCCGCAGCTGACCCCACTCTCAAGCCTCAGGCCTGTTTAGTGCTGGACGGGTTCCTGTTCTCCGGCAACAATCTCCTGCCAGACCAACGGTGAACCAGCCCAGGTGACTGATGCCACCTCAGGAAAAAGGCAGAAAAGCCCCCTGCCATGGTGACTCGGAGGCCAAATGCGTTAGAACTGCTCCCTGCAAAAGCCAGGCTGTGGTCGGCAGCGGTGGAACTCGTGTGGGGCCACATTCCCTTCGGTGCCCCTGCCTTCCCTTGAACAAAACCGTTGAGCGTTCCCGCGTGCCAACGGAACCTGGCCAGGCTAGCCCAGGACACGTTGCCTCTGTGAGCCCTCGTGACCGCTCTCCAAGTCCCACGTGGTCTTGTTGGAGGAACGGGAAAGCAGAGAGGCACACAGGTTGAACAACCGTCAGCGATCGCAGAGGTGAGTGGCGGGCCCCGACCCCAAGCCCAGCCCTGCAAAGCCACGCCCGCTGCCCTGCCAGCGCCCAGCTATCTCCCCAGGCCTGGTCTGCACCATCCTCGAGGGCCTCGTGGAGATAGGCAGAAGGCTAACCTGCCTGAAGTGCTCAGGCTGACAGGTGAAACAGGACCAATGTATTCAGCTGACTGGCAGAGAGTGGGGTGCAGAGGCGCAAATCTAGGCGGGGTCAGTTGATTTTGCGGCAATTCCCCTCTTACTTTGCCCATCAGCTGTGATCCCTCTCCCCTCCGGTGGGCACGTGATTGCAAGGGACTCCAATGACAACCTTGCAGAAAGGGCATTTCTCTTCCATGGAAGGAAGGAGAGCAGGAAGTTCTGAGAGGCCACCCAGAGCGGCAGAGCTGGGTACAGACTGAGGGACAGTCTCAAGAACCTTGTTCCACCCTGGGAGAGTCGGGGAGGCCTGGCAGGGGAACGCAGAGAGGGAGGACAAAGAGGACGTAATAAGAGGCATTGGGCCCATAGTCTGGCCCCTCGACTCCCCCCCAAACCATGGAGGCAGGTGGGAGGAGTGGAAAGACTGTGGGCCTCTGACACCAGCAAATTGTGGGTTCAAATCCCACTCCAGCTGTGAGCCTCAGTTTCCTTATCTGCAACGTGGGGATAAGGATGTAAAACTCCTGGTGCAAACTCTCTCATGAGCCTGGCACATAGTAGGTGCTGTGAGAGCAACACCTCTCCCTCAGGTGTGAACACACATTTGTGACCCATTCTGACGTCTGCCAAGCTCTTGCCCAGCCCTCCTGTCACCTGAGTTTCTAGACAATCCCTGGAGGTAGCAAGAGCAGGGATTAATTACCATCTCTTTGTACAGATGAGAAGAGAGAGGCTGAGGGAGTATGTGCCTTGGAGTTGTGTGACCTGTGAGCAGCGGAGTTGCACATGAACTTCACCAATGAATTTCTCAAGGTTCGTACCCTTTGCTTGTTTCCTATGCTGGTGGCAGCCAGCAAGGGAGATGACCTTTGTCAGGCCAGGAGAGCCTCTGAGCCGGGTAATGCTTTTTCCTCAACCTCTAAGGGCCCACGCCTTTTCGGGCTTGGTCTTACTGCGCGAATCAGGGGAAGGGCCCCTTTCCGAAGGGCTGCAGTGCGTGGGTGTGCAGGCTGGGCACCGTCCACAGACAGTGCCGGTGAACGGCGCCCCGGGGCGGCGGGACGCACGCGCCTGTCTTCCGGCTTTCTCCTGCCTCTCCCTGCCTGTCCCGGGCAGTTCCTCTGGACTGTTCTTTCCTCTCCCTCTATAGTACCCATCCCATCTGCCTCTCTGTCACACACCCTGGTACTTTAAGATTTCAGGGGAACAGAGGTATGAAGTGAGGTGACCCATTGGCACCCCCTTCAAGTCCTCTCCCCTGCCCAACACTCTTCCCCGGCTGCCTACTTCCACTCATCCGATCTTTGGTGGGAACTAGACTTTTCTCACCGCTGAGACCCCCCTCTAGAGTATGGAGATGAGAGAAGCAAGAATAAATGGAGCTCGATCATGTGCGTGAGAAGCCGACATGCCTGGACGGGTCACGCTGACCACCAGGTCCAGAGCAGCCCGCTTCCAGGGAGAAGAAAGGCCTGCTTGGCTCCCCGTTTCTGCCCAAACGTGGCAATGGCGGCCACTAGGAATCAGAGGCGCTGGTTCAAGTTTCACACCTGTTACCTCACACCCACCCTGTTTATGACGTTAGGAAAAATCACCTGACGTCACTGGGCTCCAGTTTCCCTCTCTGCAAACAGGGCTACTAATGTCCATCACAAAACGCTACAGGTAAAAGGCATTCGGTGAGCACTCCATGCACGGTCGGCGGCGGCGTCTCTGACGACAGCTATGGGATCGGCGGCAGCAGCTCAGGACGGCCGCGTTACCCCGCGGGCGGGTCACCAGCCTGACCAGCACGTGTCCTCCGAGGCCTCCATCCCCACTGGGAGCTTGCGACCACCAACAGCTAAGAGCAATGACCGCTAAGCTTGGGCATCTGAAAGGCATGACCATTATACCTTCTGTTTCCTCATCAGCTCCTTGTAATAACCTGTGAGCTGGAAGGAGTTTGCAGGAAAACCTGCTGCCCAGATGCAGAGACACCCTCCTTTTCCAGCCTTGGCGTAAGGGGAAGTGAGGAGCAGGCTCTGGCAAGAGGAGTCTGGGGAAATGGTCCCCATTCCTTCAGTGCATCTCTCCTTAGCCTGCGCTCCCTCTCCTTGTGTCCCCACATCCTGACCTCCAGGCTGGCCTCAACATTAGCCCACACCTGCCACTTACTCTTTTGGGGGGTTGACATCCTCTGGTCGGGCCTCAAAGAACTGGAAGACTTCATCACACTGTGAAATGTGGGGAGGCAGCCGGACGAGCGCCTGTGGAAAGATGGAAGAAAGGGCATTAGGCCTGATGAAGCTGGAACTGGGAAAATCGGAAGTGGGGTCAGCTTGGGCCAACAGTGATGGGCAGGCGCCAAAACTATGCTGTGGAAGACAGTTAACTAGTCACCCACCCATCCAATGAGGCAACCAATCAATGGATTAACCAATCAGCCAATTAAGGAAACAACCCTCCATCTATCTGTCTATCCCATCAACTAACCAACCAGCCAATTAATCACTAACCAACCAGTCAACTAATAAAAATAACTTAAAAAAAAATCAGTCAACCTATCAATCATCCAGCCAACAGTTCAACCAACCAACCAACCACCATCCATCCAACCACCCAGTCAACCAACTAAACAATCAGTCAATCAAACAAAAACAAATAACCACTGAATCCTAGGTCTCAGGGCCCTCGGGAACTACTCATCCTGCAGGAACCCTGAACAAATTCCCTTCTGCCCTGAAGTCCAAGATCCTAAGTCTGGCAATCCCAGGTCTTATCCCAGCAGCCTCATCTCCCAGCAGCCGCAGTCCAGCTGCACGAGGCACAGTCCCTAAACAAAGACTGCACCATTAGCCTTGTAACAACAATCATTAATTCTACTAAGGGCAACAGGGTGCTAGCACATGGTCTGATGGGACCTAGATAGTTTAAAAAAGAGAAAGATTTTAGAAAGACTCCCCGAAGCTGAGTTCTGAAGGGCGGGTGAGAACTAACTGGTCAAGGTCGGTGAAGATCAAGTTGGAGGTTCTCAGGCCTAAATGAGACCTGAGTGAGGTCAGTGTGCCCTGAGAGCACTGAGCAGGGGAGAGGGGGCAAGAGCCTGAGAGAGCAGGGTCTCACTTAAACTCAGCAGAGGATGCCTGAAGGAGCAGTACAAGCTGGAGGGTGTAGAAAGACTTCTTAGAGGAGTGGGCATGAGCTAGGCCAGAGGGGTTCGCAGATATGAATAGGCAGAGAGGAGAGGAATGTGCATCCCTGGAGGAATAACTGCCCAGGGAGGGGCGTGGACCAGCTCTGAACTTAGTGTCCAGAGCAGACTGAGAGTCTGGTGCGGGCAAGTGAGGGATCACGGTCAGACGCTGGAAAGAGTTCCTGCTACGCACCAGCATGGACCCCGCACCTTGCAGCCCGGGGCACAGAGGACCCCTGACCAGGCCCAGTCAAACGTGGAGGGGCAGGCAGGGGTGTAGGGTGAGGCCAGGGGGAGCCCTGCTGCCTGGGCCCCTCAATTCAGTATGGGGAAAAAACACTGGAGTGGCCCTTTGGAGCAAACAGGAGAGGTCACTGTCAAAGCAAGGCTCAGGGACAGGGCTGAGGGAACCCCGGGACGGCAGGAGTGCGAGGGACTGTTGACAGAGGAGCTGTGGCCAGTGGTCAGTCAGTCAGGACCCTTTCACGACCTGTGCCTCCCCAGCCCCCTCTGCCCCAACGACACCCAATCCTGCCGCTCCCCTGAGCCAAGCATGCTGGGACCTCCACGTGTGGTCACTAGGAACCCTCATAATGAGGTCCAGAGGGCAGCTCTCATTTGCATGTCACAGGTTTGGGGACAGAGACTGAGGGAGGCCCCTGAAGGGTGGGAAAGACCTCACGGGAAGGCAAGCTCTGCGCGGGCTGGGACTTCGGCCCGATCTGCCGGCTGTGTCTCCAGACCCCAGGAGAGTGCCTGGCGCGGCGCAGGCGCTCAGTACATATTTGTTTGACCGAACGGAGGCAGGAAGGAATAAATAAGGGCCTTGGTGTGCAGAAGCCCAATAGCCACAGTAGTGGCACGTGACACGATAAAGGGGCACAAAGCACATGTGCGCTTGGGCTGCAATGGAACTGCCGCGTGGAGGAGGAGGAGGGAGGTGGCGGTTTCATTCTTCTCTGAGCTGATCAGGTAACATTCAAGGGCAGCACTGAGCACCGTGCATTCTGCTGCAATGGCCCTGTTCGCGCCAAACTCACAGCCAGGCGGGACGAGACAAGGTCCTGCCATGACAGGCAGGATGGCGTTGCACAACCCTCAGCGGTTCCTTCAGAGCCTGCGGCTCCCCTCGGGCCTCTAACGGCTCACCTCCGCATGGACAGCCAGGACACAGGACGGAAGGGCAGTGAGCGTGGAACTCACAGCTGCCGCGTGTCAGGCAGTGTCCTAGGCCCCCGGCTCGCCAATACCCGACAGACAAGGAGGGCTCTTCAGGCTGTGCCCGGCACAGGGCTGTGCCCTGGTATGACAGGGATGAGCCAGACACAGTCAGTCCCGCACCCATGAGAGCACATCTGAGGATGTGTCAGCCGTTGTGGCCCCGAGGCAGGGATCATTGTCTCTGTTTATCAAGGGGACACGGAGGCTGTTGGGGGGTGAACTGCAGGAAAAGAAAGTAGCGGGATGAGGCCCTATGCCTAGAAGGTAGAATGGGTGGAGCTTGCCTGCACAGAGTTCAAGTTTTCATTTAACGCATGTGGAATGTGCTGTTTCCTTCCCGAGGAAGGGCAGAAGGAAAAGTGAAAGAACAACTGAGGCAGAAGAGAGGAACAGAGACAGAGGGTTGGAGGAGAAAGACAAAGAAAGAGACAGAGAGAGACAGAGATGGAGGGAGAGACAGAGACAGAGAAGTGGGCATCAGCCCTGTGCAGACCAAGTGCTCCTGGCAGGAGGCAGGAGGGTTTCAGAGGGAGCACTGATGGGCAGCGATGGGCCGGAGGAACCCATAACCAGGGACCGGGCTGTATGCAGAGTCGCTGCCAGGGTCACCTCCCTTCCAGGACGGGGCGGGGATGCGGGGCAGGTTTCCAGGCGGCCCGGAGCACTGCCACCCACCCAGGCGCAGACCCCGGCCAGGCGCAGCTCCGCCAGCACCAGTGGCGAACACAGCAGCTCTTCATGCCGACAGAGACCGGCATTCTGGGGGCGGAGGACACGTGGGCCGCAAGGGCCGCAGACAAAGGGGCCTTTTGGTGGAGCCACTGCAGACATCTTTATTTAACAGGGAGCCCCGAGGGGAGCCACATCGAGGGCTCGTCCTGATTTCAGGCTGACAAGAGGCTCTCAGCTCAGAGCAACTCCCATCAGAGCTGCCGCCAAACCTATCTCTGGCCAAAATCATTTGGCAGGAGAGCCGGTGCTGAGCAGTCCCGGAGGCCTGGGCTCGAGATGAGCGCCAGAGCCGGGGAACCCCCACACCCAGGCGCTCTGAAAGGAGCAGGTGGGGGCCAACACACGGGTACTTCTGGGGCACCACCCCTGGCTCAGGCCTAAAATGCTGCCATTGGACATTCAAGATGTATGCCAGAGGGTGGTTAAGTCAGGGCCTCGGGGCCAGAAAGTCATGGGTTGGGGTCTCGGCTCTGCCGCTCACAGGCTGTGTGATGCCGAATGCATTATTCGCCCTCTCTGAGCTCCGTGCAGTGGGTCTGACATGGCACCGCCTGTCCGCAGGTCAAGTGAGGCCGTGAGTACGAGGAGCCCAGCACAGTGCCTGCCAGTGTCAGCTGCGGCACTGCTGTCCGAGTCGCCGGCAGTCCGCAGGTGACAGCAGTGCGGTACACTGGAAAGAGCACCGGAAGCGGAGTCCAGAGGTGTTGGTTCTAGTTTCGGTCCTGCCCGTATAAACTTGCTGCACGACCTTAGTGGCTCACCTCACCTCTCTGTCGTTTATTCTAACACTATATACCTCTGGAATGCCTGCTTAGCGAGGTCGAATGAGTTCTGTGGGCACATGTGCAAGGAGGCCTTGGAGACCCCCCTCTGGTCTGGGAGAAGCCCCTCTGGTCTAGGAGATCATGAGGTTCACCACCGTGGCGAAGGTTCCCGGGAGCCCTGCAGGAAGGAAACCCGCGGGGCCATGTTCAAGGCCAGCTTTCACTAGTCACGATGACCTCCTGGGGCGCTGCCTTGTTTAATCACCACATTACCTCCAAGAGAGGGGTCTGCCTATGATTCCAATTCTGCATTAGAAGAAACTCAAGCACAGAGAGGTTAAGTAACTTCCCAGGACAGCAGAGCGAGTAAGCAGCAAGCCTTTAAACGAGGCCGCCTAGTCCCGAGGCTCTCCTGCTCGGTCTGACCTACTCCTCTGCGCTGCCTCCACCGTTCCCCACGCGTGTTTGGCTGCGGAGCTGGTCTCCCAGACCAGCTCCTGCTGACAGCCCATGGAGCCCAGCTGGGACAGATCGGGACTAGGGACTCCCTGAAGCTTCCCCAGCTCGGGCAGCCAGTGGCTCTAGGACTGTGAAAGGTACCCTGATCAGTGAATTCAGCTTCAGACCTACCAGTCAGCTGCACTTTCCAATAGAGCTGTGAGTCAGGTGAGGTTGGAGGGTCTGGAAGGCCCCAAGAGGGTAAGGGCAGGAATGAGCATGACCTCAGAGCCCTCAGCACCTAGGGAGGGGCCACTGCCCTGTGGGGCTGCTTAGAGCACGCCGGATGCCAGCTGAGCTGACATCAGCCCCTCCCAGCCTTGCCATCCTGTGGTGCAGGTGGTGGGCGAGCTGGCTGGGAGCAGATGTGGAGACACGGGGTGAGGGAAGGGGCCAAGGGCAGTGGGCACCTGGGGACCGGAAAAGGGACTCAAGGGCAGTCTGGGTTTGCTGTGGGCCAGGACTTCCGGTGCCTCCCTCTCCCGATCCCAACCTGCCCTGACACCTCCAGCGCCTGGCCCCTGGCCCCGGAGATCATTTTCTGGGAGCCGGTGACCCGGGCCACAGCTTGGCACCCTGCCGTCATTCCAAATGCGGCAGATTTAGATAAGGGAGGGGGTGGCTGAATTGCGAGTCTCTGAGACCTCCTCCCAGATGCAGCAGGCCCAAGCCTCTGCAAGTGGAGCAGCGTGGGAGGGGGCCCCAGCCAGGCTGTGTTCAGACCCTCTGCTTCAAAACAAACCCCACCATGACCCCCACAGCTCTGGGTAACGCCTGTCCTGGGAAAGAGGCAAGTTCTGCGTTCGGCAAAACAGTGCTGGGTGCCCTGCTCTCTACTCAGGATCAAACATTTTCCTCTTTCCCTCGGCATCACTGTGGTTTCTGACCAATGGGCATCTTACAGGTAAAAGCCTAACGACTCTGGGTGGGGTGGAGGTGTGTGCTGGGGGGTGGAGTTCTGCCCGTTCGGCCCCCAACTCTCAGCCCCCCTCCCCACTCCTGGGGCTGCCTCTATCCTGCCCTAACTGTTCCTCCTAAATCACCTTTTAGGAAGCTGGGAGCTCACTGAATTTCTGTAAGCCAGAATATTTCAAACACACAAGTTCTCCTTCTGGAAGATTTAGGCAGCAAATCGTTTGAAACAGAAATAGCATCTAATTTACGGTTGCCATTTAAGCCATTTCACAAGGTATTCTAGTACATCAGGGCCTTGGGGACATGTCACCCTCTTCAAAGGCTTCCTCTGCTTGTATGTGATCTTTGCGTCTTGCCCTCAGATATGGGCTGGACACCCACACGGGGCCACGCTTCCTGCTGGTTCGTGAAGACACAAAGATAATGGAAGTGGCCTTCTGGGAGCTTCTGGTCTGGAGAAGATGGATACCCAGAAATCACCCTCTGACGGGGAATAAGCGTGTGATGTGGCAGCATGCACAGGGCTCTCTGGGGAACGGAAGAGATGGGGTGAGTGGTCAGCTGTCCCCAGGGAGTCTTCTCGGAGCGGGGGGCACTGTGGAAGCTGACTGCTTCCCCAGGCAAGGGGCTAGCACAGGCCAAGGGGCAGAAGCCTAAGGGGGTCTGGCTGGTTGAGAATGGCCACACTTCCGGCAGATTGGGCTGCAGGGTGTGAAGGAGAGAGGTGGGCGCTTCAGCCTGAGCAGCACTTGGAAGCACCCCGCAGAGGGCCTGGCTGAGCTGCTCAGAGGTTCTTATGGACCATGGGGCTCCTCCAAGGGCCTTTAAAAAGGAAGGGACAGGCTGAAAACACTTTCTCCTGCGTCTGTCTGGACCAGGGCAGATGAAGAGATTCTACCAACTGGGTTCCCCCAGAGGAGCAGAGCACTGGGAAGGCAAGGGCGAATCCATCTTGGCTCTCTGCCTCAGCCTTCCCCGTTGGCCATGGACTTACTGCCCCATCTGGGACTGAGCACACCGGGGAACCTGGGTGCCTCTCATGGGAGTCCATTTGGGTTGCAACACGAACCTTTCTCTTTATTAATGAGAACCAGTGATGGGCCATGGCAGAAAATTCCCACAGTGAGAGGGAGAGTACCTGGGACCAAGAACCACTGCAAGTAATGGCCTCTGCTTAGGAATAAAGTGAGGGTAAAAATGAACGAGCCCTTGAGATGTGGAGGGTCGGGTGGGGGGGTCCTTACCCTTTACAAGCTGACCCCCTTGTTGGGTTTGGAGTCCCGCCCCTGTCTAAATACAGCCCACCCCTCATCCCTCCCACAAAGAAAGCCACCACGATCCTGAAAGTGAATCTATTGCTGACAGCAGAATAGAAGCAAGCTCAGCTTTTCAGACAGCAAAAAAATTTGTCATACCCACCAGGAAATAGAGACTTGTATAAACGTCATTAACATGGCCAAGGTGGGGAGCTGATAGTTCTCAAACACTTTCACCCCCCGACACCCTCACCCCAGGGATATTTATATTATCCCCTAGACAAATACTGCAAACATGTATTTCACAGGCAGGGACGGGGGAGAGGACGTCATTTGTAAAATTGTTAGTCTGAGCCCCTAACGTATAGCTCATGCTTGTTAGTGAGATGAAAGTTTTCAACTTGTTGAGGCCACGGAACCATTAAATATTAACCACATAACCATGTTGCCTATTAAATTAATTTATGGAGTTAAAGAAATGCCTTTGGAACCCTTCTTGATAGACACCTGGCCCTCAAGTGCCACATAAAACAATCACTGGCTGGCACTTGGGAAATTTTCCATGACGCTCATCCAATCTGCTGCCTACATGTTTAAAATGAACACTGAGACGTGGGCTGTGAAATCACCACCAGGCAGGGGGACTGCCCGGCCGGCGAGGGCAGGGAGCCTGAAGTCTGGGGAGGTCCCCAGCACCGTCAGACTTTCCACGTCTGCGTCCTGGCAGAGGAGCTGGCTGCTCTGTGCGCATAGCCAGATTCTCGGTTTTGGGTGCCTGCGAATCCCCAGCAAACCCCAGATTCGGAGCGCATGTGGTCTAGCAGGTCCAAAGAAGAAGATGTTGCCCAGCCCAGCAGAGCTGCCCATGCAGGACATTGCAAATAAAAACCCCAGAGATTCTAAGGACAGGCACAGACAAGGGCAGGGCTGGCCATTGGAGTGGAATATACACGACATTGACCGTGGACTTTGCTGTGGGAAGCAGTGACGTTGAGCAAAATGCTGGATCCTGAGTGGCCATAGATTGGGCTACTGGGTGGCAGAGCTGTGAAATGCAACCCTGAGTGGCAGTGACCATGGACCATTATTGCCTTCTCCTTAATGAGCATTCCAAGGTCATTCTAAGGTCTCAGACAATCAGACCACAGACCTCGGCTTTCTCGTTCAGCAGAATTAAAGGTCACTTCTGCGCTGTCCTGCCTCCCACCATTCTCAGAGTAAATATGGCCTGTAAGATGTCTGACTACTTGGTGACCCCATGACATTGCCCCTCATCGCCTGGCTCTGAGTCCTTCTCATCTGGGCTGATCAGGTTAGGAGGCTCCTCCTCCTGCATATCCCACTTAACTGGTGCCCTCAGCCACCAGCAGCACCCCTGCGGCCCCAGAGTCCCCCTGGATCTCATCCTGATTCGGGAATCCTGTTCAAAGCCTGCTCCCAGGAGATAAGACGTTGTTGGTTTCTAGATGATCTGACACAGAGACTGACTGCGGACGCCTGGGCTCCGCCACCGAGGCCAAGATGAGCCGTGAATCCCGCCTGGAAGACGCCTCTTCCTGCCCTTGGTCCCTCCTCCCGTAGCTTTGCCCATTTATTTAACTTCTTGGGAAAGGAATAAAGAGAAATGGAAGCTCAGGCTGCAGCTATCGATTTAACTGGAAATGGCCTTTAAAAAGAAAGATGAATACAGGCATACCTCCTTTTATTGTGCTTCGCTTTATCGTGCTGAATAGATGTTGCCTTTTTTACAAATTGAAAGCAAGACCCTCCACCAGCAAAGAGATTACGATACTTGCTTTAGTGCAATGCTCTAGAACTGAACCCGCAGTATCTCCAAGGTCTGCCTGCATTGACCTGAAGGAAAGGAGCTTCTGGTTTAAGGGAATTCATCATCGGGCCATCTTTTCAGGTGAAGGCAGAAAATATGACCAGTGTAACCTGCACAGTCACAAAACTCAGACTCAGGTTAGAGTGCGTGGGAGTGCTTGTCCCACAGGCTTGAGAGCACCAGTTATTAAATGTAGCAGCATGATTCGCTTTTAAAAAAAGATTTTATTTATCTATTTTTAGAGAGAGGGGAAGGAAGGAAGAAAGAGGGAGAGAAATATCAGTCGGTTGCTTCTCGCATGCCCCCAACTGGGGACCAGGGACCACAAACCAGGCATGTGTCCTGACTGGGAATTGAACTGGTGACCTTTTGGGTTGCAGGTTAGCGCTCAATCCACTGAGCCACACCAGCCAGGGTGTAACCTGATTCTTATTTAAGTATTTTTGTTGTCAAACACAATGATTGAGAATTATCGTAAAAAGTACCAAAAGGAACTTTATGGTAACCACTCTGTGGGGTACAGGGTATTTCAAAGTGACAAACACCGAGATAGACATTCTCTTACTCAACCCCTTTCACAAACCCTGTGAAAGAGTTGTTTTCACCCCCCTTTTACAGATGAGGAAACTGGGGCTCAGAGAGGTGAAGTAACTCTCCCAAAGTCACAGAGCCAGCAGGTGGGGCAGTGGGATCCGACCCCAGCTGCAATACAGGCACTCACAACAAAACATCACCCCACTTGCCTCGCCTCAAGATCCTTGAGTCCGACTCCAGGGTAGCTTTCATTTAACTGAGAAATTCCATCTCCGTTAAAGCCAGTGAAGCCCAGTGATAACACTCAATTTTCCTGCCTTGTACTGATAGCAACAAAAATGTAGCCTCTGCTGAATGCTTCCTCTGTACCTCTAATGTGTCAGTTCATTTCATCCTCGGCACTCCCTCTGCAGAGGTACTGTTCTCCTACCTGAAGCGCAGGTGTGGAAACGGAGGCTCCAGGAAGTGAAGTAACTTGCCCAAGTTTCAGAAGCTAGTGAGGAGCTCAAACTATCCAGAGACTTCTCACTCTTGCTGCGGGGGTCCTGGGCCCTGCGATTTGCACTCATGCTCAAATCTGCTCCTGGCTTTGGCTGTTTTAATGCACGTGCATATGTGTGCACGTGTGTGTACAGGTACATTTGCATCTATAAAGATGCCTCCGTGAACATCTATAACTACCAAGACTTCTATGAATAAACAAATAATGCATTTTGAATGTTCTTGAACTCAGAACGGATTCCAACAACATCCCAAAAGGAATTCAAAGCGATAGTTCTCCTATGCCCAGCAAAATGCCACACACAGAATCCCTTTGGTAGGAAGCACCTTCACTGAGCTCCCAAGCCAGTGGAAGGGACTTAAAATAGCATTTTGTAAACATAGACATGTCCCAAAAGGAGTAGAGGCTTAGCTGTGAGTCCGATGCTGTCTTGCCCTAGAAGAGGGCAGCCCAGTCATGGGGTGGACCCTCCCCAAGTGACACCCATACCCACCCCTCTGGCTAGGGAACACCAGGTTCCTGGATGCAGCCGAAGTTTCCGTACAGACAGCCTTCCTTCACAGATGGACAGATGAGGTAACCCTCTTGCCCCCCACAAGCCCCGGACACAGCCTTACCCGGCAGTACTCGTCGATGGGCTTCAGCCTCCTCACAGCTACGTCCCGGATGTGGCTTCTCCGGAAGAGGATTTTCCCTGGAAGAGAAACGCTCGTGAGTCAGGTGATTCCAGGTAAAGCTGCCACAGGGACCTGGGACCCCTACTACTTCAGTCCCCTCTCCCTTGGCCACCACTTCTGCTCATTGTCAAGGCAACAAAGGAATAGTCACCTCTTTCAGAGGGCAGGAGGCACCCAAATCTGAGAGCCCAGGCCCTCTCGGGCAGATGAGGAGGCCTGGAGGCCGCCATCTTGTCCAGGTCACCTTGTGTGGGTCAAATGGCAGGATCAATCCCAGACATGGGCGCAGCTCCCAAGAGGCCTCGCAAATAAATACAAAGGATGGCCCAGCCCACATGCTGTGTTTTGTTTTCAGGCCCATCCCTTCTTGAGAAATCGGCATTAGTTCCTGCCAGCCAGGCAGGAATTCCTATTCTTAGTTTAGGTGGGTGGCTATTTCCAGGGCATCACAGGCCAATGCCAAGGGGGCCTGGCTGCCCCAGCCTGCCTGCTCCACAGCCTCTAGCCATCCAGGCCACTACTCGGCTGGGCTGACAGACCCTTTGACGGGAATGGGCAAGGGTCGCAGAAGTGCCAGCCCCTCAAACCTTCCCCAGAAGGCTCCTCTGGGCTAGCCAAATTCAAAGATAACAAGTAGATCAATGCAAAGTCCTTTTACAGTCATTAAATTTTAGAATATAAGCTCTAGCCCTGGCTGGGTAGCTCAGTTGGTTAGAGCGTTGTCCCAGTACACCAAGGTTGTGGGTTTGATCCCTGGTCAGGGCACATACAGGAATCAACCGGTTAATGCATAAATAAGTCGACAACAAATCTATGTTTCTCTCCCCCATCTCTCTTTTCCCCTTTCTCTCTCAAATCAATTTTTAAAAAAATAAAGAAAACCTGGAGCTTCTAGCAGCCATCTTTATTCTTGCCTAAGAAGGAAACCAACTGAGAGAAAGGATTTGTGCCCAATAAATGTTTCTTGATGACTGAAAAGCAAACCCAAGAGACAGCGAAGGGAAGATTGCTCTGACATCATTTGAGCACCTGGATCTAGGTGTTCCTGAACCCGAGGTTTACCTGGTGCTTTTACTTGTATAAAGCAATATGCAATTAATTTTTTATTTAAACTAGCTGGAGGTGGATTTTCATCACTTGCATTAAAGGAGTCCTAACAGAGATAACCTCCATTGTGTGTGAACAAACTTGTAGACCACATGTTAATCCACTTAAGTTCCCTCATCCAGGCCCAACTGAAGTACAAAGAAAGGCATTGCTTCCCCAGGTCGTTTCCCCAGGTCGTTTCCCCAGAAGCCGACCGGAGACAAGGGGTCAAATGAATGCAAGTTGTTCATTTGGTAAGTGACCCTGGGAAGTACCAGCAAGGAAGGCGGGGAAAGGAAGGAAGTGAAGTATTACAGAGCCCGTTAATCACTGTGGGTCTCCAGAGCGCAGTTCTGTTGGGGAATCTGGCGGGATCGTGCAGGCCACACCTCAGAGCTCTGCCAATAGAAGGCAAGAGGGCTCAGGTATTTATCCACCACCCCCTGGCTTGTCATTGCACTTCGAAGCGCATTAACTCCATGGCACCTCTAGCTGAGTGTGTCCCCTGTGGCTACAGCAAAGCCCCCAGTTGCTCCCAGGAGCAGCCTCCGGCAGGCAGAGGTGAATGGTAAGGGGACCTGGGGGCGGGGGGGTGGGGTGGGCACTGACAGCAGCTGCAACAGCCATCCCGGACTTCCTTGCCACCACAGGTTCTGGTCACCAGCCCTGCTCCAGGGGAACAAGTAATTAATGCATCACGCTGCGTGAGACTGGTGTCCTATTTGTGCCTCTAGCGTCTCCGCACACGGTGTGGACGGGAGGCCACGGTCTGCAGCGCCTTCCTCTCCCAACACCGTTACTCCACCTAGCGCAAGGCCCTGCCTGCAGCAGGCTCCCAGTGGGCACCTGCTGGCCCACTCACGTTCCTCTCCAAGACTCTCCCTCAAGCTCTCCTTCCTCCGTCTCTCTCTGAGGCCAGGCAAAGAGGCCATCTCCCCAGCAGAGGGACGACACTGTGAGGACTGGACACTGTCACTGAGATAAATAGGCTATACCACGTGTTCCTTTGGAAAGGAGATAAAACGTGATTTATCAGGGCACTGGAGACAGCTGCTTTTTCCTTGGGGGAAGATGTCACAGATTTGGTATTCCTGGCCTCTTTGCCTCCCACCCTTTTTTGGCTGCCTGTCGCTTTATTGCCTGCATGTTGCAGGAGCATATATGCGCAGCCATGGGGACGGCACGCAAACATAAACGCACAGCACGAGAAGACCTGCTCTCGGGACGGGCAGAGTGACAGGCGGCCCTGGGGCTGAATTCCTGTGCCTTCACCCCGAGCCAGTCACCCCTCAGGAGCTAGAGATCCCCCAGACCCAGTGACCCCAGCAGTCAAGAGGAATCTCACAGGAACCTGCTGGAGACATCGGAGAAGCAGAGGAAACCAAAGGAGACCACAGGAGGGACTGGGGCGCACGGAGTCGTCGGCTCTGCCCTGCGCTCCTTCCGAAAGGAGGTAAAACGCAACTTAACCATTCCCCCCAAATGGCATCTGCCGTTTCTTGTCTTGTGGGGGGACAAAAAGGAAAGGAGTGGGGTGGGGAGAGACAAGCTAGGTCCCTTTCCTAGACCCCCCAACTCAAGACTGGCCAAACCTCTAAGTTTAGTATCTCAAGATATGGATATAGATATAAACATAGACACAGAGATCACATAGGACCAGGTCCATTTGCAGAGATGAAACTAGCGACAAACAATAGTTAAAGAACAATTGCTGAAGCACCAGCAGTCAAAATGAAGCTCAATCCTTTTGTCACTTCTGATACAGTAAGAACCGTAAAAGGCATGTCGGTGCACCTTCCCACATTTGCAGGAAGATTACGGCTTCTCTTCTTTCCAAAGAGCTGAGACAGAAGCGCAGGGTTCGATCCAGGCCCATCCAAAAGGATGATGAAGTCTAGGATGTGTGAGGACACCAGAAAGGGCAGCGAACGGGCAAAGCCGTCCAGGCTCCCAGGAAGGAGGGTGTCGTCTCGGGAACGAGTGCCTCGGGGGAAAGCTAACGGTGCAGCCGTTCTGTGGGCGTTCACCCCAGCGAGGCAGCTGTCACCAGACTGAAGCTGGACAAAGACCACCAAGAGGTCCCTGAACGGAAAACCACATCTCGCCAGGTAGGAAAGAAAAAGGGCAAATACAAGGAAGAAACAATCGAGAAGATGAAGGAATGAAGTGATGTTATATGCAACTTTCATTAAAAAAGTAAAGTGAAAAAAAAAAACCAAACCAACCAAACAATTGAGGGCTCCAGAAGGTGCAGAAGGTTCTGAAAAGGGAGGGATGGGGGTGGGTGAGGTCAGAGGTAGGTGGGAGGGCGCCTCACCCACGCTGGCTGGGCCCCCCACCTAGCCCCGAGAGACCCCTCTGCAAGTAAGGCGGCCGTGCCCCTGGGCTGGGCCCCTCCCCTCCCCACCAACGCTCCTGAGTCTGCTTGCTGCTCAGGTGTGGAGGCAGAGGAGAGTTTCCGTACAAGCCCTTTTTCAGCTGTTTTGGAATCCCAACAGGGCTTCTCTCTTTCCCGCTGAAATCCCGGCAGGAGCAACGTTTTCTTTTCTCGGGGCTTTGGCACAGACAGTGGGGGCTGGAGCGGGGAGAGGGAGGGATGATCTGGAAGGGATTCTACGGCCTGGACTTCTCTGTTAGGAATCCAAACCGCAATCTGAAAGCCAAACCGGTGACCGTATTAAAAGGGAGAGAGAAAAAAAGGAGGAGGAAAATCCCCATTAAGGAAGCGGAGACCACAGGGCATTACAGGCCGCTTGTAAATGTAATTCAGGCCGTTTATGGTGAGGCCAGGCTCCTGCCCGAGTCTTCAAAGCCAGGCAGATGCTGCCCCAGAAATATGATAAGCATCGTAAGGAAGATTACACGTGGGGCACGAAACAGACCTCAGGATGTAACTGATTCCTGAGAGCGGAGCAGAAGGCTGCCAAGCCCGACAGGGTCCAAGCAGGTAAAGGGAGGTCCCCTCTGTCAGCTGCTATAGGCTGGGCTCAGAGGGCGGGACCAGCAGAAGAAGCAGGGGCCTGGGCCAGAGTCCTGGGCTAAAGTCCTACCCGGGCCGCTGGCTGGCTGTGTGACCTTGAAGTAGGTCCGTCAGCCACTGGGCCCTCTGGATTCTCATCTGGAGACTGAAGGGCCCAGGCTCCGTGGCTGCTCCTCCGAAGGTCCCATGATTTACAGAGTGGGGAGGATGGAACTGAGAGAGCAGAGGAGGTGTGAGACAAGTGATAAGAGTAGCTAAGGGCTGACTCCATGCCAGGCACATGCTAGGAGCTTTTCATTGGGTTCTCTCCTTAATCCTCACGGCTTTGAAGCAAGTACTTTCATCAACCCCACTTTGTCCAGGAGGAGATGGTGTCTCAGAGGCTGAAGGACTTGTCCGAACTCACATGTCTATTAAATGGCTGAGCTGGCCTTTCGACCTGGGGGTTTAGAGTTCGGAGAGTGAGGAAGAGACAGAAGGCATGAATTCAAACAGTTTTTGGGGCTCTGATCTCACCTTGAGAGCTATGGGGAGGACTTAGGATTTTAACTGTCGGGTGGGCACATGATGGACATCTCCTCCCTGCCAGGTGCTATGCCAGGGCCTGGGGGACAGCCACAGCAGGGGCCACCGCAGAATTAAGTAACAGCCGTGGAGGGCGGGCTATGCCCTGGGACGTGGAGTGCTGGCAGCCCTCCAGGGGCCTCTGCCTGTCATGTACGAGTGAATGAGTGAGTGAGCGAGTGAACGGAGGAGCGTGAATGGGTGAATGAAAGAGAAAGGATGAATGAACCAACGAGGCGGGGAAGGAGAGGTGAACCAGTGTCTGGTGGACTTAGGTGAGAAAGAGCCCCTGGAACAGCAAACCTGCCCGTCCTTCACATGACCCTCCCCCCGCCCCCCTCCTGCCCTGGCTGGGCAGCCGCCAGCCCAGCAGGACCAGGGGATGCTCACCCTTACAGCTGGGTGGGCGTCACCTGGGGGAGCTTGATCTTTGCATCCGCCCCAATCTGGCCTGATCTTCTTACCACAAGTGTCCACTCGGGGCCAGGACACACAGGTGGGACACTGACTCGGGCAGGTTCATGTGCTTGGTGGGGGCAGAGGTGTTTCTCCCTTCTTCCCCCAAATACCAGCACTGAATAAGGCACCTCAGTGGTACCTGACGGGTCTTGGCATTTCCTTCTAGAGAATGAATTATGTCAAGAAGGTGAAAGATGAGGACCTAGGTCCTTCTTACTGATCCAGTGAAATGAATAAAGAAAAGTCTGAAGCTTCTGAGAGCAGTTAACCCCCTAAGGCCACCACAGCCTCCAGGGTCCTTCTTGTGAAATGTGGTGCCCACTGGGTTCCTTGGGCAGAAGTTGGGGAACAGGCGCCCAGGAAGAACAGACCCGCCCCAGCCATGAAGGGTCTGAGGAACCTCCACAAATGAGGCGCACGTCCTTACAAATGGGCAGGTACCCCTGTACGGGGGCAACAAGAGGGCACTGGCTACTCGGGGTGGTAACAGGAGAGGGCTGGCCTCGGGACCTCTTTTGGTCCGTCCCAGCTGATCTATTCAGGGCAGCCTTGCCTCTTCAAGATCTACAGTGTGAAATGTACACATCCTCTTACAACTCCCTCTTCCTTGCTTTTTCCGCCACCTGGAGTGCCTGCTATCCCGCCATCCCGCCATCCCTCCAGCCCTGTCTTGAAGCCTGCTCCAGGTGCCAGGACCACTGCGGTGAAGGAGACACATGGGCACCCTATTCTCAAGGGGTTTCTGAGTGGGGAGGGGGGCCTGTACATGGGAAGGACATAATATGCAATTCCATATCTAGTAAGTAGTTTGGTCACACGTCTCCCCCCACCTCTGTGCGGGGAATAAAACGCAAGATGGGAGGGGGATTGGCTGGAACAGGGAAAAGGATTAAGATGTACAAATTGCTGGTTATCAAAATGATCATGGGGATGTCAAGTACGGCACAGGGAATATAGCCAATAATATTGTGATAACCTGTACAGTGTTGGATGGGCACTGGACCTATTGGGGTAAGATCACCTTATAAGTTACATGAATGTCTAATCACTATGTTGTGACCCTGAAACTTACATAATATTGTATGTATAACTGAAAAACTTAACAAACCATAATGGTAAGCACGTACAATAAAAAATAAAAGTTAAAAAAGGGAGAATAAAAGAGGGTAGCGGGAAGGGGCGTGCCCGGGGGGTGGGAGAGGTCAGTCAGGGGTCAGGGACATCTCTCTTGACTGTGAGAAGGAGAAGGAGCCAATCAGGCAACACTCTGGGCTGAGACAGCTCTCCACCAGAGGCAACCACAGAGCGAAGTCAGAAGACGGAAAAGGGGCTGTGTGGGAGTCTTGTGAGTCACAAAAAGGAGTTAGGTTTCCTTCTAAGTGCCCTCGGGCCTGCCTACCCACCTCCCACCCCATCCACAGGCAGAGTTTTCCCACCCTGAGTCCCTCCCCACGAAGCCTTCCTTGCATGCCTACTGCACCCTCTCTCGCCAGCCTCCCAGGCCCGCTGGCGGTCACCCCCATCTCGCCCTCCTTCTCCTGCTGTCCCAGAGAATTGGTCAGGGAGCCGCCATCCCCAGGGTCCTCTCTGACCTTCCCAGCCCCCACCCCACCCCATGCCCAGGCCAGCTGTCCCCAGCTACGCTGGCCTCCGAGGACACAGGTGTTCCTGACCCTCTCCCTTCGGTGCAGCCCAGACAGCCTGGAGCATCACAGGGGCTTCGCCTAGGAGACGGGAGAGGCTGCAGATGGCAGGGAAGCCTGCGGACACATGGTGCCGAGGTCTGTTCGACAAACCGCACTCCTGCCCATCTGATTGAAGCTGAGAACAAAAACGAAGGTGGGGGGTGTGTGTGTGTCTCCTGGGGCTCCTGTAACAAAACACCACAGACTTCACAGCTTAAAACAACAGGAGCTCGTTCCCTCACAGTTGTGAGGCCAGAAGGTGATATCGAGGTGTCAGCAGGCGGTGCCCCCACCCCAAGGCTTGGGGGCGAGTCCTTCCCCGCCTCTTCCAGCAGTGTCGGGTGGCTCCGGCAGTCCCCTGGCTTGGGGCTGCCCGGCTCCAGTCTCTGCCACAACTGTCACGTGACCCACCCCTCTGTGTTTCAAACCCCCTTCTGCCCTCCTATTATAGGGACACTTGCCTTTGGGTTTAATTCAGGATGATCTCATTTCGAGATCCTTAACTTAATTACACCTGCAAAGACTCCACCAAAAGACGTTATATTCACAGGTTCCAGGGCTCAGGCTGCAGACCTATCTTTTGGGGGCCACTATTCAACCCATCGCAGGGGGTCCCAGGAGAGTCCACAGGACGGGCGGACACCTGATGGGGTCTTGTCCTCCTGAGCTGCAGCTGCTCTGAGGACAGGGAAGGCTTTCTGTGCCTCCGTTGTCCCCGGCAATGCCTGGCGCGGAGCTGGGTGTCAGGAATGTGCTGCCTGTACCCTCAGGAGGGACGGGGAGCGCATGGATAGAGTGGGTCAGGGGTCTCGGGACCCTGAAGAGGAGGGGCAAGCTGTGAGACCTTTGAGCGGAGTGAACGTTGGGTGGAGGGATCCTCGCTGGCCGATGTGGCACCCAGGAGAGAAGAGACACATTTCCCGGACAAGTTAGAGGAAACCTGGGAGGGTTACCAGAGGGCTGCCACCCCCACCAAAGTGACAGGCATGCTCATGGGGTGCGCTATGAAGGTTTTTGCCCCCTCAAAGGTCATAGGGTGAATCCTAAAGCCTGATGTGAAGGTGTTTGGAGGTGGGGCTTTGTGGGATGATGAGGTCATGAGGGTGGAGTCTTCGAGAAGGGAATTAGCGATCCCATGAAAGAGACACCACAGAGACTGAGGCGTCATCATCCTGTGTACAATGTTCCTTGTGTCTTGTATCTTCTTCAAGAAACGTCTCTATTTTTCATAAAAAGAAATAAAATAGGCACCACAGAGCTCCCTAACCCTCCCTCATGTGAGGACACAGCAAGAAGTCTGCAACCCAGCTGAGGGCCCTTGCCTGCCCAGGCCGGCACCGTGATCTCGGACTTGCAGCCTCTGAACTGTGAGCAATAAAGTGCTGTTGTTCGCAAGCCAGCCAGCCTGTGGTGTTGTGTTGCAGCAGCCCACACAGGCTGAGACAGGCTGACAAGGCACAGGCAATGCCCGTGGGGGAGAGAGAGGACTAATCAGTCTTCCTCCGTCTGTGGGTAGAAACCCCTGCAGCTCTCTGCAGTCTTAAGACCTCTGACCTGCTGCGGTCTGGGGACGGCAGGCCACCTGCTCGCCTGCTTTCAGACCCTGACAGAACTGAGATGACTCTCCCACCATCGACAGCCCTGTGCCGGGCTCGGATGACACTCTGCCACCCAATCCTGTGTCTCACCTGCAGTACCAGGCCTTGCTTGCCCTTCACCTGAACAGGAGAGGCAAGGGGCCATTTTGGCAGGGGGATTGCTGGGGTGAGGTCTGGGTGCTAAGGAAGTGGGCACGTGCAGGCTCTGGAAAGACGTGGTCTCGATGGGGAAGGTGCACAGCCCAGGGGTCCTCCCTCCATGCCCTGCACCCTGGCTCCCACAGATCTCTCTTTAAGATCCATGCCAAGAACCTGCCTCTGGTTTAGTCTGGCATGACAGGCATCTGTGGGTGTTCCCTGTCAGCATTTCCATTACAGTGCCCCAGTTTTCTTTTGAGGAACCATCCCTCCTTCATTCTCAGCCTGTATGATTTTAGTTGGACACATCTCACCCTGAACTCTTGGGGTTACCAGTTGGTACAGTCCAGCTATGAGCATGTGACCAAGTTGGTTCAATGAGAATCAGCCTGAGATGTTTGCTGGAACCACCAGAAAGAGAAGTACTCTCTTTTTACAGGGGCTGCTAACTCATAAACTGTAAGCCCCAAGCTGTTAGGAAGCTTCTTTGCATATCCGTGTTACCATTGGGGAAAGCCTGTCTGAGAATGAAGTCAACAAAAGAAAACAGAGGTGAAAGCTAGAGATACATGATTTGGTCTCCTAGATCCAGCTATGCCTGAAACCATCACCCCTGAAGTTTTCAGTATAAAGGCCAATAAATCTCTTTTTTTCCTTACACTGGATTGAGATGGGTCTCATCCTTGTCACCAGGAGGTTCCTGACTAGTACATCTGGCTCTGGCATTTACTGTTGTGTCATATGGGATAAGTCACAAGCTACCTGAGCCTCAGTGTCCTCAAATAGCTATATGGGCATAGCAATGCTTAATATCAAAGGACTATTGTGAGGAGTTAATGAACTAGTATATAAAAGCATCTAACACAGACTCCAGCCCTTAATACATGTTGAACAAATTGGATCTTTTATGAGCCGACAATTTCAAGTCAAAGAGGTGGGGTATGACCTGGCCCTGCCCATCTCCTTGCTGGCCATGAGGACTCCAAGCATGGTAGTGCTTCCCAGCACCGTCTATTGCCTGGCTTCCCCATGTACAGCCAAATACTAACACTCCTCAGCCTGCAGCGACCTTCCCTGATTCAAACCCACAGCCCTAAACACACATGACCCCCACATGGATCCCATCCCTCCTCTGTGGGACGCTCCTCCTCCATCAGCCCAACTCAAAGAGCAGAGGGTGTAACACAATGGAGAGGCAGCCATCACTCAGTCCATCTGTCCACCTTGGGGCACTCTCGGACGATTCACCCAGGTGAGTCTCTCGACCTGGCACCACCCCCACCTCCTCCCCCACACACTCAGGAAAACAAACTTGCAAAAGTCCACTGGGGTTTTGCCATAGATCAAAACTTTAACCCTCTTGTAGCCACAGCACACTTATCGTAAGAATTAGCACATAGCTAGGAGGGAAAAACAGTCTTCCAAATTCTGGCTTGGAGGTTCCCATACACAGTGCATGGAGCTGGGCCTAAGAGAACAAAAGCCTTCATTCCGCCATCGTCAATGGGGTCGATGGGATTTATGGGTGTCTGCTAGAGATAAAGCACCTAGTACCAGCACATCCAAGGTTAATCCATCTTTCCTGACCCGAATGGAGTTCAAGGCTTTTTGAGCAGTCTTACAGAGCTGTGGGACCCGAACAATGTCTTCCTTCCTTTCTTTATTCTATTAAAGAAAAGCTTTTGGGGGTGAAGTATAAATGCCCAGTGGAAAAGCGCACAGGCCTGTGTATAACTCAGTGAATGTTCACAAACCGAAGCCACCATGCCACCAGCGTCCAGAGTGAGAAGCGTGGCATCACCTGCTCCGCAGAAAACCTTCACAGCTAAGGAGCGGATTCCGGGGGGTTGTCAGCGCTTCTGTACTGTGTGGATGCTGGAACCCTAGACCGACTGGGTGATATCTACTGCACAAACACACTCGTTGATTTTAGTACTATTTACTTTTGTTTTGTCCAGGCTTACTTAAAAATAGGTTTTATGCTTTGACTCAGGTGCAGCAAATTGAGTACGTGAGTCTGGATTCCTGGAACAAGGTCCTTTTTAAATATGAAATGTGAACACACTTTCGGTGTATTAATTGCCACACACCAGGGGTAAATGCTTACCTAGAAGGGTAGCTTTGGGAAGAACAGCGTGAACAGAAACAAACCCGTGAGTCTGCCAACGTGTTCTCCCTTGCCCTGGAGAACGCCCAGGGTTGGTCTTCAGCCCTGACACAGACGGGAGGGATTTCATTAGCTGTAGGTGAGATCAACTTTGGGTCAGGGACTGCCGGACAAGAGCAGCCCAGGTCTTACACTCGAATCGCCTTACATTCGAATCGCCTATGAGGTAGCCGGCATCCCGGGATTCCCAACAGGTGTCAAGCCAGAGCAGGATGCTGGCCACGAAGGCACTGTGTGCATTGGCAAGGGACATGGGCTGGCTTAGCCAACTCCGGGGGGCGGGCAGAGCACTGTAGCTGACCTCTGGGGTGGCCCTTAGCCCCAGGGCAGGGAGAGGCTTTGTCATCAAATACTACAGTACTTAAAGTGGCCAAGCCGGGGGCAAACACCACTTGGGTGCCGCTGGGGCTCCTTAGGGCACATGCTGTGGTCTCATTCAGAGCTGGGCTTGGACAGGGCTGAGCACACCCAGGAAGGTGCTTAGTAAACTCATGTAGCATGTGTGCTAGTGGCGGGACAAGTGGCAAAGGCTACGGGCACTGGCCTGCACAGCCATTGTCACACTGGTCTGACTTCACCTTCGAGCTGAGCTTTTCTATTCTTGATCTCATGTGAAGGTTAAAAAAAGAAATCAGCCCTGGCTGGTGTGGCTCAGTGAATTGAACACTGGCCTGCGAACCAGAGGGTTGCTGGTTTGATTCCCTGTCAGGGCACATGCCTGGGTTGCAGGCCAGGTCCCTAGTAGGGGGCGTGTGAGAGGCAACCACACACTGATGTTTCCCTCTCTTTCTTCCACCATTCCTCTCTGTACAAAAATAAATAAATAAAATCTTTAAAAAATAAAATCAAAATCTAGAACCATTCAGCTGCTGGCAGTGGGAACAGAGGGTGAGCTGCACAGCTGAGAGGCCCCAGGCCTTTCAAATCCTGCGTCCTGGGCACATGAAGCTTCCTCAGCATCAGTCTTCTCGTGTGCCAACGGGATTGCAGGGCTGGGACAGTGATCAGCAATAGCACGTGGAACAGGCACAGCACACAGTGCTGGGCACATGCTGGGCGGGGGTGCCCAGCACAAGACACCGCTGTTGCAGGGGAGGCTGGGGCCCGCAGCCCGTGCGAGTTGTATGGTGACTTTTTGTCTGTCTGATTCCCAATCCCGCCCCCACCCACACTCCCAGTCCACTTTCCACCCAGAAGCCAGAATAATTTCTTAAAATGAAACCACTGCTTATACCTCTCTGTGACATCCCAGTGCACTGAGAATAAAAATCTAAACTCCCTTTCGTGGCCTGTGAGGCCCTGCAGGATCTGGCTCACGCCTCCCTACCTCTGACCTCACCTCATCACGCCAGCCATGCTGGCCTTCAATTAGCGCGACAAACACGGCCAGTTCTTCCACCTCGGGGACCATGTGCATGCTGTCCTGTCCCCCTTTGCACACCTAATACCTTCCATCCTTCAGGTCACCACCCCATAGGAAGGCCTTAGCAGGCCACTCGAGGATGGGAGGCCTCTCCTCCCTCTCTCCCAGGCCTTGATTTTTTCCCTCCTAGAATTCACCGTGACTTGTGGTGATCTTGCCTCTTCATATGAGATCTTATGTCCTACACAACATCTCGTTTACTATAGCATCCTCAGGACCCAGCACAAGTGCTGGCGCACAGGGGCCCCGCGCTGACATCTGTGGAATGGACAAGGAAGTGTGAGTGTGTGGGCTGACACGTTCCGCCCTGGACCGTCCCCCCCCATTTAAACACACACACGCACACACACGCGCACACACACGCACGCCGAGATGCTGGCTCAGAGTGGGGCTGTGGCAGGAATGGACTCGCCCTACAGGACCCAGACAGAGCGGGGCCAGAGAGTGTGGTTAACTCAGAGCCGGCACCAGGGCCAGGCTGTCCCGGCTCGGGAAAGGGTGTGGGTGTGGCGGGCGTGGCGGGCGTGGTGGGCAGTGGCTCGGCACCCTTCCTGTGGGGGCCCGGAATAAAGGGCCCTATTCAGCCAGGGCGGCCTCAGCTTCTTCACTGCTTGGGAGGCTGCCCTCAGGAAAGGGACTGTGGGACGCTGGGCAGAGCTTCCCGGCAGCCTCTCCCTGTGGCATGGCCCACAGTGGGGGGCAGGGGCACAGGTAGGAATGAGCCAGGCAAAGGGAAGTGGAAAAATTATTCCAGGCAGAGGGAAGAGGCTGAGCAAAGGTCCAGAGATAAGAGTGATGAGACATGTTTGTTTGATAAGCTGCAGTAAGGTCAGTATGGCAGGACAGTGAATGAGTGTGAATGTGTGTAAGTGTGAGAGTGTGTGTGTGTGTGTGTGTGTGTGTGTGTGTGTGTTGGGAGGTTACAGGGTGTGGGTGTGGGCTAGAAGAGACATTCTGAATGGATAACAGGGTTTTGACCACATGGGCCACACAAAGCAAAGCAGACGTATTAAAGTTATGCATTCAATAGTTCAGAAACACACACCTTAGTTCCTGAACCTACAAGGCTGGGGATGACGATTTTAACCTGAGGGGACTGAGCACTTTCCCAGGTTTGAAGCCCTTCTTCCTCAAGGATCAGAGGATGGGGGCATGGTGGGGGTCAAGTCCAGCTTTTAGGAGGTTCTCAACTGTAACCTCCTGAATCTAAACCATTTAGTCAGGCCATTCCTGAATTCCTAGACCACAGAAACCATGTGAGATACAATAATAAGTGTTTATTGTTGTTTTAAGCTGCTAAATTGGAGGGGGGGTAGTGATTAGTTACACAGCAAACAGTCTCTCTGACACAGGGCCCAGCACTGCTCATGAGAACAAGAGTCCCTGGGGAACCTGAATCAGAGATATTTGGGGTGTTGGTTACAAGAGCAAATTCCTGATATTTACCCAGATCCCTTGAATATTACATAGAAAGGGATGGGGGCAAGGGGAAAAGGCCCCCTGAGTGACGGTCCTGTACCTTTGGTGCTGAGAAGGGCTGAGCTGATCTAACTCACCTGACAGATCTGGAGAGGCTCCGAGAGTTGATGGTTTTATCTTCATCACACATCTGAGCTGGGGCAGACCTGGGCCGGACTTGGCACCAGACTCCTGATTCAGTGCTCTTCCTCTTAGTTCCTCCTCTGTACACTTCAGGTTGCCTTTTGGCAAAGTGTGGGCTTTCTTTTTTTCTTTTATCTATTTTTAAAATTGCATGTAGCCAAATGCTACACAGCTAATCATGTATCTGCTTAAGAGCTTGCTTTGCTTGAGAAGAACCATGTCAGCATCACCCAAAAGATGGGTCTAACACTAAGAAGCGCAGCAGGTACCAGGCTGTGCAGAGAGCCCAGCTCTGCTGCATGACATTGCATTGGAAACGGCACTTCTACCTACCGAGATGCCTCAGCCCGCACATTTTTCTCCCAGGCAAACAAAATGCAGCATGTCCAAGCCAGAGATGATGAACAAGGACAATGGGGGCATCTACCTTAACCCTGCCAAACTGTCACCCATGAGGTAAGAATAATAACCCAATTTCATTTGGGGCTTAGAAAGAGCTCACACAATCTTATTGAATGATCTTTGCAGACTGCAAGTCAGGCAGATCTGGTGCCCATTCAGTCACTCACCCAACACATTTGTTGAGCAGCTACTATGTGCCAGGTAAGACTCTACACATGGGGGATATATGGATTTCTTCATTTAATAAAATTTATATACGTGTATGATGTGCCAGGCGCCGGCTTAAGAAGTTTACAAATATTAACTAACTTAATCTCACAACAGCCCAACAAAGTAGATACCATTATTCTTCCCACTTGACAAGGAAACTGAAGTACAGAGAGGTCAAGTAACTTTCCCAAGATCAAACAGCTAGGAGAGTGTAATACGAGGATGAGAACCCAGACAATTTGGACTTAGCTACCATCCTGTTGACCAAGATAAAATAAGGTACGTTTCCTGCTCTTCAAAAACTCCAGTTTTTAAAATCCCCATGACCACAAAAGAAGAAGCGGAAGCTTGGACACATCTTCTGTATTTTCTCCAGGTCATGCACTGCTGGGACCAAAAGCCAGGTCTGATGCCAGGCCACATGTCTGTTCCAGCACATGTGTCCGTTCACAAAGAAGGTTTCACAGAAGACGGGCACGTGGCCGCACACAGGGAGGGTGCTCCCAGAGTCCAGAGAGAGAGAGGGCTGCTGCAGGCCCCACCGCGAGCTTGAAGTATCCCACCCAAGAGACACCTAAGCAACTGAACAGGCTCGCTCGCTGTCCTGGCCATCATGATTTGTGACCGTCTGCTGCCCCGCCGGTATTCATGCCTCCAGCTTCGGGGGCAGCGTTATTTATAGACCACGTTTCTATTTATATTTTCATTTAATTCTTGCTAACCCTAGCTAGATTTCCCCCAAAAAAACCTGGAGAGGGAAGGATAAGAACTCTTTTTTACCAAGCAAGTCAGGGGGCAAAGGTGAAGGTCAAAGTCTTGGCTGTGTGTGCAGTCTTTCAGCAGGAGCTCTTTGCAGGGAAGCATTCAAGACAAGGGGGCTTTCTACGCTTTCCAAAGGAAATGGGGGGTGGGGTGGGGAAGGGCACAAAGCTGGCCTTATACAGAGGCGGTCACATTTTGCCAATGCGGTGGGATTGGAGGTAGGCCTAAGAAGACCTCAGTTCCCCTAAAATGTTTTTCCTTTTGCATGATGTTTCATCATTAGACATTCATTCCTTTGGTCTTCGTATCTATTAGGTTACAAAATGTTGGGACCTTGAGAAAACCTAGACAGTATTAAGACCAACCCTTGTATTTCATATATGGGGAAACTCGGGCTCAGAGCGAGTCTATGACCTGTCCTCATGGGGAAATCTGATGAACAAATGGAAATCTATTACAACGCACAGGAGACCATCCTGACATTGTAGGAAGAACTGTCAGACATGGCAAAAGAAACTGGGGACACAAAAGTAGGCTCAGAAATTCTCTCCCACCAAGTTTTAGGAAGGAACAAGTGAAACCATGTGCTGTTTCCTAAGGTTCTTCTTGGTGCCCCCAATGTAAACTTCCTGATTTTAGGATCACACAGAAAAATAAAGGCAAAGGAGGACCTATTTCTTCCTTATTTTTAGTCCCTTGTTGAACTGTAGGTTAATAAACACTATCTGTGATGACTGTTAGTACAGCTTGACTTTATAGGTTTGTATTTCCAAAGCCAGCTTTCCGAAAGTCAGTTATTTCCCTCTGGGCACTATGCCTGCAATTCCAGCACCTGCCAGTAGATGTCTGGTTAAAGTCAGGTACAATAGATTAAGTGAAAGGTATCAGAAAATGATGTAATCTACACCTTCACTGTAGGAATCGAACACTCAAAAAAAAAAAAAAAAAAAGACACCAGTCAACCTTTAATTGCTATAATAAAAGAAAACATAATACAAAACTTGAAGCCAAGTTTAAAGAAATGCAAACACCCTGCCGTAGGTGGCCTGCCCACCACTTTTGTATCAAACTTGAACTGTTCATCTCTAGGCAGTACACCTTCCGTCAACTCCACCCTGCAGCAAGCACTGCTAGGACAGAACATAGCAGCCTAGAACTCAAGCTTAGAAGTGTTAGGACTGGGGTGTGAATCCCAGCTCCGTTTCTTACTAGCTGGGTGGCCCTGGGCAAAGCATGTGTCTCTTCTAGCCTGTGAGCCTTCATCTGTGAAGTGGGGTTGCTGTCATTAAGTGATATAATGTAAGCACACGTACGTTATTTGGCAAATGTATGTACTTCATAAACAGTAGCAATAATGCTCAGGCTGAAATGTTCTCTCATTTACAATTGTTAAAAGTCCCAACCCTTACGTACAGTTCTGCAGAAAGCTGTTTGAAACTTTTCCCCTATCACCAGTTCCATGAGAAGTTATCCCTGGGCCCCTCGGCTCCTGTGCTAATAGCTATTCCACTCTCTTTCAGGAACAAATCTTATTTAAGCCATCTTCACCAATGTTCGCTATTAAAGTCATAAATTCATCTCTCAGATCAGCAACAAGAAGCCAAGACGAAAACCTCGCCCAGGAGAGAAGGCATGAAATGATCAGTCGCCGGCTCTCAACTGTCCTCCTCTGGCTCCCTTGCTTCAAAGCTTAGGTCTGTAAGAGCTTTACACAGAAGGGCAAAAGATACTCCTTTAAAACCGGGCTATTTCTTTGTTTTAATCTTTTGCCAGAGACTCCTTAAAAGAGACCCAGGCCTTTTTCCTCTCCTAGCAGTACAATAACTGGCCACGTGCCATGCTATCTTCAAAACCACGGAGGGTTCATAGGCCAATCTCTGCCATCTCCAATCAGAGAGGCGTCTGAAATTAAAAACCTTGGCAATCGCCTTGGCCCTGTACTTCACCCCATCTTGGAAGGGAGTGGAGAAAAAATTTCTGACTTACAGCTGATGAGGGAGTGTGGCTGGGGTCCCAAGCAGCCTCCTGGTTTGGGCTGGTGATGGAGGACAGAGGGCAGTGCTGTGACTTACGCCCGCATCTCCCAGGGTGCCAAAAATAGGCAGGCGACTCGGACGGGGAGGGATGTAAGGCCAACAGACCAGCCCTCAGCAAGTTACTTGGATGAAGCCTCGTCTCCCCATGTACCTACGCTGAGGTTGGAAATTGACTCACCAACACAGATTTAGCAGTTTATATTGTATTGTGTGGCTGGGCAGAACAGCGGTTCTCAAACTTCCCTGTGCATACAATCACCCGTGCGCATTGTTAAACTGCACACTGTGACGTTGTGGGACTGGCGGGGGGGGGGGGGGGGACTGAGACTCTGCACTTCTAATACGCTCTCACCTGATGCACGTCTGCAGACTACATTTTGAGCAGCCAGCCTTGAAATGAGACCTCATGCATGGAAAGGACCCCAGAGGGGCAGCTCACTATTTTGTGATGAGCCAGATACTAGTGAGGAAAGAGTGAAGATAGGGAACACGTAAAACGGAGTTGCTTTAATCAAGCTGCTCAAGTTATTAACATTATGAATGTTGAGGCGTGAGGAAAGACTCCATTCTTTTTCTCACTAGAGCTTGGGAACTTAAACTTCTTGAACTTTCCATCCTGTGTCAATGTCTGCATATACATCTGGACATATCCCAGACCTCCGGATAACCCTCCAGTCCCTCCCTGAAGGACTCACATGTTCAGGCCACCTGAATCCATTTTCCAGACTTCCAGACATAGGCCGTGCCCTGACACCAATCCTCTTGACCACCTGGCATCCATCACCCAGACCCCTGACATCTGACTGGCAACTGCTCTGGGCCAGTCCTAGGGCTAAGGATGCAGGACTGAGCGTTCTCGAGAATGCACTTTTCACAATAAAAACTCGTAACTTTTCTTTCTTCAGAACACTTCTGGGTTTTTGCCTAGCTTTTTCCCAGCTTGCAAACTCTAAGACCCTTGAGTAAGTCTTAATGATTAATTTCTAGCCGAAGCCTCCAAGCTTTTTGAGTTCATTCAATACCAGTAATCACCAAATCATCGTGCACTTACTGCGTGCTTCACAGATAACATTTCATTCGGTGCTCTCAGCAGCGCTGTGCGTATTTCACAGGTGGGAATTATGAAGATGCAGAGATGCTGAGGAAGGCTGGCCCGAGGTCACACAGCTACGGAGAGGCTGAGTCAGGACCTGACTGGGCTGCCTGGCCCTGAGGCCTCTGGTGCTTAAATGCAATGCCTCCAGCACAGAAAAGACGCAGGGGTTCAAGTCAGATGAGAAGCACCGAAGAGAAAGACCCAGTGTGAACCCAGATCTGTCTGAGCCCAAAGCCAGGTTCAGATCTACTGGAGCTGCCACGTTCTGGGGCTGGTTGAGCTGAGGCGTCACACGGCTTCCTTCGGCAATGCAGCTTGGGAAACTCTCCCTGAGATCTGCCCCAATTCGTTCTCACTAAGCTGAAATCCAGCTGGCCCCTTGTGCTCTGTCCTGGGGGGAACCAGAAGTGTAGCCCTTTTCCTCCAAGCCCTGCCCTGAAGGGCAGAGAGGGGCTGGAGCTGCCAGCCAACCCCACCCCACTCGCTTCCTCCCCTGCCTTCTGAAGGGGCATTCAGGTGAACAGACGCCATGTTCAGGCCATGCCAGTCCCTCAGGCCCACTGTGGTCTGGAGGCCAGGCAGCCTGGCATCTGGGCCTCCTCAGTGGACATCAGTCCTCGGAAGAACTGTGGCGGTGAAGGGGGAGGAGGTGTGCTCAGGGCTCAGGGCAATGGCCCCACTCTGGATGAATGGCGCGTCAGTTCACATGGGCCTGGGGGGTCTCCAAGGGTCAGCTCTACTCCTGCCAGGAAGAGCTCTGGCTTGGGGCTCTCTCTGCCCTCAGGCCGAGGTCCAGTTGGGAGGAGCCCGACAAGCGATGGAGGGTTAGGCTAGGGACACTGTGGAGACCTACGACCAGTGCCCCTCGCCTTATCAGAAGGAGAGGGGCTAAGCCCCCCCCATGGACCCGAGTGTTTGACCTCCTCTACCACCACCCACTGCCACCCCTCCTGCCCCCCAGTGAAACCTGGATCCAGAAACCAGAGTGTCCAGGGCCTGGAGGCTCCTGGAGAGGGACGCTGATGACAGCAACTCCCCACCACAAAGCATCTTTCATATGAGCCAGAGTCCTCAGCTATCTCAGGGAGGAGGGTGGAAGTTATTTTCCTTCAGCCCCAGGCTGATGTCCAAGATGGGGGCTGGGGGAGAGGTGCTGGGAAACGCTGGTGTTGCCATCTTGGCCAGGACCACCCCCCACAGAACCTGGGCAACCTGGACCACTGCCCACACAACCTTGACCTCTCCCTCATCCCAGCTTCCAGCCCATCAGCAAGGCCTCTTGGCTGTTCCTCTAAAGTCATCTCAAAGCTACTTTTCTCCACTTCTCTACTTCTTTGGGGTACCCGGCCTTGACCAAGCCCCTCACATCTCTTGGCGGACCTCAGCCACCTCCAGCTGGTTTTCTGGCTCCAAGCTCCCTCCCCTGCCCTTCCAAAACAGAAACCTGGTCATGTGGCCCCTCAGCCCGGAATCTTTCAGAGACCTCAGTGCACGCAGGACAAATCCTCAGCTCAAAGAGTGATTCACGACCACCACACAACCTGACCCTGTGTGGCAGCCACACTGAAAGCGCATGCAGCCTCAGCAACCAGGCTTCCCATGGCGCAGAGGTCCAGCACTCCCCCTGACCACCCCACCTCGCTGCCCTCTTGCTCCCACCTCTGTCACACCTGGGCTCAGGTAACTGGCCTATCGGTCACCTACACTGGAGCATGAATTTACTAACAGCATCACTCCTAGGGCATGGCAGTGTGTCCTCGCTAAGCATGAAGTGAAAGGATGTGACCGCCCGTAAAAGGATGTTTGAGCATCCTGTAAAGAAACAGTTTATTTCCAGGGGGTGGAAGGGTTGAGGGAGAGATGAGTAATGTCACAGAAACCTGTGGTCACCGAAGTCTGGTGACTCTGCCAACTTGCAAGGGACCCCTGGTTGCTCTAACTTAACTTATTCGATTTTGTGCCACAGCAATTAGCAAGAGTTGCAGTGAATCCGGGACACTGGAACCTGGTCCAGGGCACATTTTCCTACATGTTAAATTGCATGGGCTCACTGAGACCGTGAAAAGAGATGCATTTCTGCTTAGACCAGAGGCTTCGTGGGGAAGACATCCCAGGACACACTCCATTCCGGGCTGAAGATTTGGGGTGAGTGTTTAGGAGGTTGATTCCCCTCCAGCATTATCCTTGGGTAAAGGAAGGCCCAGAGTAAGCTGTAATGAAGTGACCTGACTCTTTCCCCGGTGCTGAAACATAGGATGGCACAGGGGAAAGGCTAAGGGCTGCAATCCCCATTTACTTTCAAAAGTAAATGGGTCCTTGCGTGGCTGCCTCCTGCAAAGGTCATTATTCCCAGTGAGGCCTAGGAGCTCTGGAGCGGTGAGCTGAGAGGCTCAGGGGCCCTGCCATGTTACCACGGCGACCGCGGGTGCCGGGCTGCGCAGCCCCCTCTCTACCACTCTGCCTAGATCAGCCATCTGAGTCATCAACTCTTCAGAAACAAGCTCCTTGCTGCTTTGCAAGTGGCCACAGGCAAGGAAGGAGAAGCAAGAAGTGCAACCGGGGCTGAAACGCAGCGGGAAAAGCTGAATCGGCACAGAGAGGGCAGGCGGGCACGGGGCATAGAAGGGAGAAGCCACACTGGTGTCCCGCCACAGAGCCGCCGTGAAGGACAGGCAGGCCTGCAGCACGCCTCTCACAGCGCAGCTCACACAGCACTGTCTGTGCTTTAACTGCTCGGAACGGTGTCCTAGACCAAGATGAACGCATCTGACACAGGAGAAAACCGACCCCAGAGGCCGCGCGATGGGACCAGAGTCACACAGCTTAGGCAAACTGTGCGGAACCCTTTTGTTCCTGGGCAGCACCCCCCTCCGCCCCTCACCCCACTTCACTGCTTATTGCTGTTCTTTAAATGCACACCCTCGGTCACACTCAGGTCACTACCCTTGCTGTCCGCAGCCTGACACTTGGGGCCCTGACCTGCCCACGCCTGGTTCAGTTCAGGTGCCGCCTCTGCCAAAGGCCTTCTTTGACCGTTACCTGCCGCTGACCTGGTTCCATCCTGGACCTTAGCACTATCGGATGTGATCTGTTCACTCTCTGACTCCCCCTATGGATGGTGAACTTCCTGAGAACAGCAACCCAGTCTACCTTGTTCTCAGCCACATCATCTATGTGCCTAGCTGCACCCAGCATGAGGCAAGCACTCAATGAGCACCTTCGGCAGAAACAGACCAACAGCAGGACCTGAGAACTGGCCGCCCCAGATTACAGAGCTCGAGAATGATTTCAGGGGTGGGGGCAGCAATTACAGTACGAGAAGACCAGCACTTCCAGAGGAGGTTAGAGGAAGCCGCTTTTAACACAGCACACAGTGCCACGCAGGCCTATCATCTTGTCAGTCTTTTTAAAACCCTGGCATTACCAGCAGACCCTATTTTTCCTTCTCCGTCATGTAGGTTTGTCTTTTCCTGTCATCCAAGGTCATCAGTGGGGCTCAGAGACCTCTCTGGCCCTCTCCTGAGGGGGTCGTTGTATCTGCCAGCTGCCTCCCTCTGCCCTTCCAAGGCCCTTTTGGGAGGGCATTCCTAGGGGGCGCTGGGTGGAAACGCCTACAGCCTAGGGAGAGGGCCGCCGGCTCTCCCCCACACCATGGACCAGCTCTAGCTGAAGACATCCCTTCCCCCTGTTTCCTTCTGCTCTGGAACAAACACCGGATCTGCTGCACAGGGCTCTGGGGGCAGGGAGAGGAAGGCCCTGGAGACCCTGTCTGCAATTCTCCCAGCGCCCTCCTGCACTGTGGCTCCGAACTGCCTCTTCGTAAAGGGGCCGGTATGTAAACTGGTGAGCCAGTACAAAAGAACCAAGCACGCCTGCTGTCTAAAAATACTTGCCTCTAAGTTCGTAAGGTCACGAGGCTGCCTGCAGGCTGACAGCTCCTACTTTGATTACGATTATAGGCTCACTTTTCTTCCTAAGCTATCTAGTTTCTCTGTGACTCATCAACCCAGGAATACATATACCTATGGTGGGACTGACTCAGCTATTAGGGTGAAGGGGCTTTCTGGAAGCTCAGAGGGCCAGTACCAGCCAGCACAGATGGCTTGCGAGGGGGAGGAAATCTCGCACAGGCTTGGCAGAGTGAGTTCACCTCTTTCTGCTCCCGTGCCTGGCTTCTGAAGTCCCTTAGTCCCCAGTCACAGTTGTTTGCTTTTTACATCAGCAGCTACACACTCTAGTTCACTCTGTAATGACCATTTCCTCCCAAGGAGCCTCCTTGGGCTGGCAAACTCAGGATGCACAGGAAATCTACTCCAATCCCAGGATGGGCAACAGGAGATGGATTTTCCACAACGGTCTTTTAAAACAAGGCAGAAAGTTCTATGTAAACAATAGGCTGCTCTGAAAGGCTGCTGACCCACCATGCCTGGCCCGGTGCCCCAAAGAACTTCATTTCTAACCAAAAAGCAGGAGACCCCAGAAAGCACAAGATACGCTTGCTGTGAGATAGTTCTCTCTGGCTCCCTTCACTTCTGCATGTCTTGTCAACAAGGCACCCAGGGGATTATCTTTTCAAAGGTGTCTGTGTAGCAAACAGCCTTTGACAGAGGCAGTATCTTGTGCTGGAGCGCACGGCAAGTTTGCATTTAGCTTTGAGAGACTGAGATAGTGTCCTTCTGCAGAGCAAACAGGGTAGGTTTGCTTACTCTCTGTTACAAGAGATGTAAGCTCCCTAAGACCTGGGTACTTCTCCTGCAAGGTAACCCACTATTTGTACAGGCATTCCTCTGGGCCCCTGGGACTTGGAGGCAGTGAGAACTGGAGGCAATGGGACTTGGAAGCAATGGAATTGATGCAAATGTGCTGATCCTCACACTGCTTGCTGTGCTCTGATAGTCTTTTGTCTCTGACCCAGGAGTCTCCTGTTTCCCGCTAGCATTCATGAAACCAGGGAACAGTAACCCAACTGGCTTGCAAGCAGTAAAATCTCAGCTCTCTTGCAACTCTTGAGTGGAGTAGTCCTGCTTCTGCTGGGGTTGATGCCCAGTCTCTAAGCTTTGGGTTTGCCCTTTTCCAGCAAACTCAGAAAAGGTCCCAAATTATAAAAAGTATACGTAAAAAGGAAACAAGAATTACTTAAAAAAAAAAAAGAGTGCTCAGCTTTGCAAAATGATTTATCACATGCCTCTTTTAAACAGAATGGCATTGAGAACACCTAAAATATGATGCGATTTGTCCCAAAGCGCTGAATTTCACAGCCGTTTTCAGGACTGTGCCTTAATGTAAAATGAAGCACATCCCAGCTTTTCTGGTGGGGGTGGGGATGGAGCTTCTCAGCGATATCTAACCACCGCCCCTTCCTAAAGACCAGCTGGCACGCCTGCTTCACAGCACGCTCCACCTGCTTAGAGTAAAAATTAATCACTTGGGTCTGTAGTCTAGTGAACTGAGTTGCACCCATATCAGTTTCCTGGGTTTGAGGATGTGCGGTGGTTACATAAGATATTGCCACTGGTGCTCGCTGGGCAATGGGTTCCCCACCCGATGGCTCTGCAGGGTAGAAGTGATCTGGCCACTCCCCGAATGGGCAATGATGCTATCTACCCTACAGAATGGTGGTGGGATTGGAGGGCAGGTATGCCCTCCCAAGTGCCTAGGATTTCTGCTGCATCTGTGAGCCCATACTTATTTCCAAACGAAAAGTTTTCAAAAATGTTGTGACTTAGGAAACCAAACATTCGATCATGTTAGATTCATAATTAAATGAAGACAGTGCTTTGGAAGCCTTGGGGCTATCCTGTTAGCAATCATACTAAAATAATAATGAACTAAATGGCTTCACTTCAAAAGAGAAAAAAATCAATTACGTGGCGTGGGTGACCTCAACCCCTCAGTGGAATGAGGGAGCCCTCTCAGCTCACTGAGTCCCCATGAGATTCAGGTCACATCCCTGCCCTACAGGGTGCGCTCCTGAAGCACAAGGAGGCAATCAATGGCAGCTGGAGGGCCCTCTGGCAAAAAGTCCCAGGTCCCTAGGCTGGAAAATGTGGAGGCAGGAGAGACCATCTAGCCAGGACTGGCTGCGGCAGTTCCTCCCTGCCCAAGGAACGGCATGGGGCTCGGGAGGAAGGAGCCAGGCTCTGCCGCCACGTAGCTCAGGGGAAGGGGGTGGGTGGAAAATGATCCGATTTCTCTCTAAAATGGGGGCGATGCCAACTACTCTGCAACGAGCTCTGGACAGAAGATTTGTAGAGTGCTTAAAACAAGGCTGGACACATAGTAGGAGCTCAGTAAACATGTATCTGTATATAAGGGAGAAGGCTCAATTTGTGACCAGTCAACAAGTCTTCATGAAGCACCTCCTCCTATATGCCCAGCTCCACAACAGAAAGTCCTGCCCAAGAAACCGCTTGGGTTCCTTCCCGGGATGTGCTGCTGGAGAACCGCCTGTGCCCCATGGGGCCCACAATTTCTCACCCCTCCTGTGGGCTCTGCAGCACTTCACAAATGCTGATGGCCTGGACACAGGGGATCTTCACCTGCAGGGCCCAGAAAGCAGATTCCAGCCCTGGTAACAACAACTAGGGACACCCTCACTAAGGGCAGATCCCCAATAAACCTTTATAAAGATTTGATGGATATGTACCGAGCCCCGCCACAGCCACCCTGTTGGTCCGGCTCGCAGCCACCCGCACCCTAACCCTGACTCCAGCAGTACTGCAGAACATACATCTGTCCCCGAAGAGCCAACAGGTGTGCCTGGGGTGAGCATCTCCGGGGATGGAGCCTGTCTTCGGCCACAGGGGACCTCCCCAGCCCACAGGCTGACACACCCTCAAACCCACAGGCTGACCCTGAACTCAGGCCTTATACCACCCAGACAAAGCCTGTGTCCTAGATCCTAAGATTTATGCCTCATGTGCAGAATTTTGTGCCAGGATCTGACTGGCAGATGAGCAAGCACATAACTGTGTGAGCCTGGATTCCCTTTCTTCTCTCAGTTTCTCTGCTTTCTCTGTCACTTCCACCAGTCAGTGAAACTTCTAGAGTCCTCGGCCATGAACCTGCAGCCACGTGGGCCAAAGCAAAGCAGCTGGCCTAATAACCCAAACAGATCCCCGAGACCAGACCCCAGGTCGGGGCGGCGGAAATGCACACCATGTCCCAGCATCTCCGAAGCCAAGGCTGGGACTCTCGTGGAGATAACGAACGGGTTCTCTCTCCCTCCTCCCCTTGGGTTTTTCTTGCTCTGAAATTCCAGCCAAGGTAAAGGGCTGGCAGAGCTGTCCCTGAGAACCCTTCCCAAGGCTGTAAGAGTGCAGAGGGGTGCATTAGCTTCGTGTGTCTGAACTCTGAGGTTCTGCTGAGTCACTGCTGCAGAGACTGGGAGAATGGACAGGGGATGGCAGCCACCCTCCCCAAGGGCAGGGAGGTAGAAGCAGAGGCTCGAGCTGGTGTTAGGTCACAGAGAAGATGTGCAGGGACACTGCTCTTAGCCCCTTACCAGCGCATCATCCACCCCTCACTGCTGCGGGTGGTGGCTGCCAAGGGCTCTCGGCTGCACCTCCTCCAAAGGCAGCCCCTCAGCCCTCAAGTCCTCGGGAGCTACCTTGCCACACACTACACTGTCTGGGCAAGGGGGCAGCCCACAGCCAATGGATGACTGACATGGCAGGTATAGAAGTTGTCCCCTAAGATGGGACAACTCTGCGGTGCCATCTGCCCTCAGCGCCCTCCCCTGTCCTGCCCTGCTCCCCACACTGAGAGTGGCCCTCAAAAGTCATTTGCATAAGAATCCTTGTCTCTGGCTCTGCTTTTAGGGTCCCTGACTTAAGACAGGCAAAACTTATTGCCCTTCTCTGATGCCCTCTCCTGGGGGACCCCTTTGACTTGGAGCTGTAGGGGTGGGCTGAGACCCCTCATGCCCACTTGGCTCTCCCTAGCATGGTTCTCATTGTGTTAGGTTGTTTTTCCTCTACTTTTTCTGCCCCGCCCAAGGTAAGCAGAGTATGAAAGGGTTAAGGAAGTTTCTAGTGGGGCGAGGGGGGGAGCCAGCAGTAGGGCCTGGGAGCCCCACAGTGGGACTCCAAATGGCCAGCAATATTATGGGGAGCAAGTGAGCAACAGGGAACAAACCCCACTGATGGCAGCAGGGGAGAAAGCAGCAGGACTTCCTTTGATGAGGTGGGAGTTGGGGGGCCAGCCAACCTCATTCTTCTAGACCAGCGATGTTCAACCTTTTGTATCTCATGGTTCACGTAAACTGGCATCTACAATTCTGCGGCACAATGGAAAATGCATGTTTTGCTGATCTGACAGAAAAAAATAGGTATAACCGTGATTCATTCACACCAGGCAGTTATTGGTCTGTTGGCTGCTGTCATTTTTTATTTGATAATCTCAGGGAAAAGAGGTCAGTGCCCCTGACTCAACAGTCAGGTGTGGATGTTCTGAAAACTCTTGCGGCACACCTGTTGAAGATCGCTGCTCCAGACAGTGCCACCCACTACACACAGGTCACAGGTATGTGGGGGCTGGAAGGGGTCCGATGCTTTCCCTTTCCCGGGAGCTGGGGGTGGCATGGGGCAGGCGCCTTTGTTTATGGACAGCTGTCATTTATTGAGCATCTGCAGCAGGACAGGCACCGTGCAAGGTGCTTTGCGTGAATCCTTTTCATCCTCGCCACAACCCGGTAAGAGCTCCCGTAAGGGAGGCCCCCAACCCCGCAGCAACTGTCAAGTTATCCTCTCCGGGGGCAGCGGGCATGGAGGGAGCCCTGGCTCAGTGTCAGAGATAAGAGTTCTGGTGTTGGCTACACATCCTGGCTGTGCGGCTTGTGTGAGTCTGTTAGCCTCCCCTGGCCTCAGTCTCCTAGTCAGTAAAATGGGGACATAACCCCATCAAATGAGTTACATGTGCGGCTGTGCTATGTCCCGTGTTGGGCATGGGTCAGGAGCTGCTTGTGATGAAAGTTAACTAACGTGTATTTAGGTCCCACTAGAGGCCAGCCATAGGTCCAAGCACCCGAATGTTCATTTTATCCCTACAGCAGCCCCATGAAGTAGGTATTGTCATCCCCACTTTGCAGATGAAGACACTGAGGCACAGAGAACCTTCAAAACCTACCAGCGCCCGGGTTCGGGGGGCTGAAGCCTGGCAACCTGACGCCCGAGGCACTGGGCCGTGGCAGCAGCAGGACGGAGCCCTTGCACTCCACCCCGCCCTCCACCCGCGCCCAGGCTTCCAGGTCGGCTCCACGCTCCCCTCTTTCAGGAGGCCTTGGCTGCCTTCCTCAGCTCCCCGTGAGCTCCTTCTCCACCACACCTGGAATTTTGCAGCACAGAGGGCCACATCCAGTCTTAACCGGTTCTCTATCTAGGGAGTAAAGCCTAGTCTTCACTAGGTCTCGTCTCTCCCGTTGGCCTGAGGATTCCTTAGAGAGCAGAAACAAGTCCAGATGGCCCCTGACTCACCAGGCCACTCCAGGCACTCGTTCCTGGGCTGAGCCCTTCATCAACACCCAGGGGCTGAATGACAGCGAGATCCTCTTTCCCTGCGGCATTGACCCCTTCTTCCTGAGCAAACAGGCAGCCTTCGTGCCCAAGGCCAGGTCCACCCCAGCACCAGGGCACCCACTGGCTTCCCGTCGGCTCTGGGAGACTTGTGTCCACAGCATCCCAGCTGGGCTCTGAGGCCCCTGGTGGGCAGAGCATCTGAACTCAACAGGAGCAACATCTAAGGTCATGACAAACCTGAGTGTCGGACATTCCAAAGTCCCTCAACACAGTGCAAAGGCAGGCAGGGAGGGCACAGGGCCTCGCCTGGGCAATGGTGCAGGGAGGACTGGCGGAGACCAGCCAGGGAAGTGTGCTGCATTCAAGTTCTCCATGAGTACAGTGGGAGCCGCTGCAGAGAGTTCAGCCAGCAGGTGTCTATCCTTTCAGAGGAGAACTTGGTCTCTGTGCTTTTTGTAAAAAGGACCTTAAGTCCAAGAACTTCAGAAACTCCTGAGCAGTTACATGGCCTGGGGCCACAGACGGCCATGGGGTGGTGGGAGAGGACCCTGTGAGGACAGCAGCCTTCACGATCAGGGACTTCCAATCCCCTGGGCAACTGTTAACATGAAGATTCCTAGGCCTGCCCTGCCCAGAATTTCTGGCTTAGGAGCAGGCTTTTCTTGGCCTAAGGAGTGCCCCTCCCCAGGTTGCCCCTTATCCCACCAGCAGGGCCATCCAAAGCTTACCTGGGAGGAAGGGAATGATTCTCTGCTTGGGGTCCTTCTGTCCACCTTCGATGGGAAACTTATCCAAAAGCTGCATCTGAAACACCGGACAGAGGGACAGGATTCAGAAGCCTGGACCGGTCCTCAGCATCCCTTCCCCGCTCCACTCCACTCCACTGCCCCAGGGCCTCGCTGTCCTCACACGGCTGAGTGACGCCTCAGAGCCCTCATTTCACAGACGATTACCAAACCACATGGGGCATGAGCGGGGAGGCCAGAGCTCTCTGTGCATCAAAGGGGGCATCTGAGTGATCTCAAGGAAGGATGGGGACTGGGCCAGGGCCAGGGAGGGGGTCTGGAGATGACACTGAGCAGGCTTTCACACCTGGCTGCAAGTGGTCTTTCCAGAAGCTTCTTTGGGCCCAGTTTCTTCACATCATATGCTGTATGAGCCCTTAAGCCACCTGTCATTTCAAACCCTCCTGGGCCAGGATGGAGGAAGAGCCTGCCTGCTACTTCAGATGAACCCACCTTCCAGAATCCATTCTGTGGGAACAGACCCGGATGCTATTTTAATTGCAAAACCAAATCCAGCCCTTTGCCCCCAAGGCTGGAAGAACCCCCTCCTTCATTTCCTACCTTCCCACCCTGAGATCCTGGCTGTTTTTCCAGGGACGGACCCATGGAAGAGTTTCCAGAGTTCTGGAGGAACAACGTTTTTTTCCTCTGCTATTCTGGGCTGAAATTCTGTATAAACTGGAAAAACACACAGGAGACAGGATGGCCAAGGCTGCGGCCCCTGGTGTGTCTGTCGTTCATCTCCCTTCTGAGGCTCAGGCAGAGCTGGGGCAGAGTGCAGAGGGCTGGGCTAGCCCTGCGGACCCGGCTGTGTGACTTTGAGCAGAGCCCAGGGCTCTCTCAGTTGACCCTCAGGCACCTCATTGATAAAATGAGGAAGATGAGTCACGTGACAGCTGAAGTCCATGTCTTCCTTCAAATGTTGTATTTATTGAGCATCTACTTGGTGCACTGGGCACTAAGAAAGGGGCAGTAAAGAAAAAAAAAGCCTCTGCCCACGAGAGTCTGCATTCTAATGGAGGGAGACAAAGAATAAACAAATATGTATGTACTCTGGTGGGGGTGGGGGTGGGGGTGGGGGAATAAGTGCCATGAAGACAAATTAATTAGGATAAGGTGTGGAACTAGAACCTGGTCGTTACTTTGTACGGGGTGGTGAGGAAGACCCGTCAGGTGGCCATTAGGTGGAGACCCACAGGAGGTGCAGCGGCAAGCCACACTGGAAGGGGGTCGGGAAGTGCGATGCTTCCAGGCTGGGCAAACAGGAAGTGCGAAGAGCCTGAAAAGGCCGGCGTGGCTGGAGCAGAGCCAATGAGGGACCGAGGTGTGGACAACGAGAACCAAGAGGCAGGACCCGCCAGATCATGAAGAGGACAGCTCGAGCCACAGGGTAGTGGATGGGCCGCAGAGCGGAGGCAGGGAGACCAGTGAGGATCCTTTTGAAGGCGGCTTGGATCAAAGTGTTAGCGCTGGAGGTGGTGAAAGTGGTCCTACGCCAGATCTCCCGTGTGTGTGTGTGTGTGCGCGCGCGCGTGTGCACACACACACAATATTCCTACCCACCATCCATCCATCCATCCATCCACCCACCCACCCAGCTGTCACACGTGAGGTTAGGACTCTCTCTTGCACAGTCATTATCCAACACACACAGGCTATTTAGAGCCCACACATGGAGGGCAGGTCATTGTCAGAGTCCATTCAAAACAAAACAGAGACTGCACCATTATGAATTTTCACTTCCCTGAATGCAGACCGCAACTTATGAAAAGCTGGCTCATGAATTTTCAAACCCCACCGTTGTGAGTCCACCTCGCAAACGCTTAATAATTGCCTGCTACATGTAAACAGGGCCACTGTGCTGTAACGCTATAAACTTGTGGTTAGGACTTTAAGAGAAATCAGTATGTTTTCAAATAACTTCTACATAGAGTAGGACTCTGATTTTCTCTTTTTTTGATTTTCCTCACTCGTCTTCTGTTTTGCAAAATTTATTTGTGTCACATAAAAATTCATGTTCACTGAGGGGAAAAACTAGAAATTACAGAGGCAGTGGCTAGTCTAAAAGAGCGTAAGCATCACTCATAACCCTTCCTCCTGCAAAAGCAACATTAATATTTTGGGATATACACCCCTTCCAGACATTCTTCCACACGCACAGATACAATGAGCTCAGCGACGTTCTTACCCTGTGTTAGCAGCATGCTCCCACGTCAGTGAACACACTTCCGTATCGGCATTCTCAAGGGCGACCTCGAATTCAATGTTTGGATGGGCCGCAGTTTATTTAGCTACTTTCCTACTGTTGGATATTAAGGTTGTTTCTGACTTTTCATGGCTACGTGTGAAACTACAGTGAAGATCCTAGGCCCTGCATCCACGCACACCTCTTTACTACTTTTTCTATTTCTGTTTCAATTTGTTGAAATCTACGCACGTTTGTAGGTGCCTTAAATCGTTTCTGGAAGAAGACGGAGAAACGGATGGATGACTGCTGCGTGTCGCCAGTCCTGGGCCTCTGAGCAACGGCCCCTCCGAATTCCCGAGGACGAGAACGGAGACAGCTGCAGAGAAAGGCAGGCCCAGCAACGCGCCCTGGCGTGGCCTGCCCTCTCAAACCGCTTTTCTCCTGCAAGAAGGGGGCCAGCTGTGCCTAACAACCGTGGGGCTCACCCAAGTCGGGGCTCGAGAGCATTAGGCTACAGAAACTTCAAATTCCCTGTCAGCTCTGACACACATTTGTTCTCCGACTCCTAAATTCTTTTTCAGACCTAGGATTCTGAGATTCTCATTAAGAGTGCTTCTCAGATAAGTCAAGTTCAAGGAGTTCATCATCACCAAGCCCTTATTCTATGAAATGTTAAAGGGACTTATCTAAGAAAAAGAAGATCAAAAATAGGACAGTGAAAAGACAACAAACTCATAGCTATCAAGAACCACACCTAAAACAAAAGCAAACTAAGCAAACAGCTAGAACAGGAACAGAACCACAGAAATGGAGATCATATGGAGGGTTAGCAACAGGGGCGTGGGAGGAGGAGAGAGGGGGAAAAGGTACAGAGAATGAGTAGCATAGATAATGGGAAAAAAATAGACAGGGGAGGGCAAGAATAGTATGGGAAATGTAGAAGCTAGAAAACTTATGACCCATGGACATGAACTAAAGGGGGGAATGTGGGTGGGAGAGGGTGGGTAGGGTGGAGGGGAATGATGGGGGAGAAATGGGACAACTGTAATAGCATAATCAATAAAATATATTTAAAAAAAGGAAAAAAAATAAAGTGTTCATTAGACTGGAAAAAAAAAAAAAAGAGTGCATAGGAAATGTAGAGTGGGCAGGGGCAGGCAGGATTCAAGCATTCCTCCCTTTCCTCCGAAAGCATATGCTGGGCACCTCACAGGTGCTAGGCCCTCTGTGGGTGCCACAGATGACGAAAGCCACAGTCCTTACGTGAAGGGGCTCACAGCCTAGATCTAGAGCAGAGCGATTCCCAGCCTTCAACACACGTACGAAGCCTCTGCCAACATGTTAAAATGCAGGATCTGATCCAGCAGCTCCGGCAGGAGCTCGGATCCTGCAGTTCGACCAAGCTCACAGGCGGTGCTAAAACTGCCGGCCTGCGGACCAGGTTTCAAAGACAGTAAAACAGAATAAAAGGGGTGTGAAATACCTCATTAATGATTTGTGTCTTGACTGCAGGTTGAAATGATACACAATATTTTGGGTATATCGGGTTGTATAAAAATACCTTAGAAATGGTTTCATCTGTTTTCTTTTACATTTTTGAAGGGGCTACTAGAAAATTTTAAACTACCTATGTGGCGCCTATTATTCTATTCTATCCTATCCTATCCTATCCTATCCTATCCTATCCTATTCTATTCTAGACAGGCTGCTCCACAGCAAGACGACCCTCAAAGTGCAGTTTGAAGTCTGCCCACACCTGAGTCACCTGAGGGGTGTGGGTGTCTGTTAAAAATGCTGTTTCCTGGGCCCCATCTGAAAGATCGTGAACTTTTCTCCTGCTAGAAACAGACAGGCAGGTTCCAGAGTGACAGGGAATGATGAGAACATGCAAGATGAAGGAGGAGGTCAGGGAAGGCTTCCGGAGGAGGTAAAGTCACAGCATGGCAGAGTGACAGTCACCGTCCCTGGGCCCTTCCCACTAAAGAGCAGTCTGAGTTCCCTCAGCGGGTTCGAGAGCCTCCTGGAAGGCCGGGGTCATCTGCCAGCCCTGCAGATCTGAGTTTTCCTTCAAAAGGCCTCTTGGAGGATGCTGTGCAGCTGGCTTCTCCTTCTTCTGTAACAGATTCTCCTCTTTCCCAACCTCTGGCTTAAACCGGGCCCTCCTGGGGCCGAGACAAGCTGCCTGCTGAGTGTACTGCATCAACAGGTCCTGTCCAGAGCCGTGAGTGCCCAGCCGGCCTGCTCCCCTCCAGCCCTAGCTCTCAGGTGCGGAGCCTGGCCACACCTGTCACTAACCGCAGCACCACTGCGGAGCCAGCACAGCCTTGGCATCTGTCCTCTCTGTCATCCCAGAGGCTCACCACTAACCAGCTGCCAGAGATATTCTCTTCGCCCCCAGGTCATCTTTCAAAGAAAGCAAATCCCCTTGTTCAGACTCCAGAGCAAACCAAATAAAGGCGGCCCAGCTGAGTTTACTCAGCGTGGGGGGCTTGCAAACTGCACTGTTCAGCGTCTATGGCAGAGAGGTGGGCGGTGGAATAAAAAATAAACATCTGGGGCCATGTTTGATATACAATCCCAATGTCACCCCACCCAGGGGGCCAGGCAGGCTGCAAAGTGGCCCTGTAACCTGGTCGGTGCTCAATGTGCAGGGCTGGGTTCGAGAGATAAAATGTTCAGTGAAAGGCTGAGGGGGCGTCTCCTGAAGAGGCCTGTGCAGGCCTTCCGGGAGGAGGAAGCCTGGTGCGTGGGCAGGGGAGGAAGGAAGGCTCCGCCCAGCCCAGACTTCTGCTTGCGGCCACCTTTTCGGGCAGGAAGTGGATTCTCCTGTCACTCCAGCGAAGGCCTGACTCAGGCTAGAAGAAAAGCAGGGCCTGTTGCCAGGGTCCTTCTTAGAGAGCGAGAGACGTTTGGCTAATGGAGCCCTTTGCAGCCACATCAGAACCTCGCAGTGTGTGGAGGATGCCCGGCTGTTTCTCTAAGGGGTGGACAGCGTGAGAGACACAGGACAGCCTGGCTCCGAGAGCCAGCCCCAGCCAGAGAAGGCTGATTCAGCAGCTCTTCTGAGGCAGGGCTGAACGGCAACAAACACCGAGGAGAGAGAAGTGTGGGCACCGCGTCCAGCTGGGGCACATCTGTAACCCAAGAGGCCAACTCCTCGCCCTTCCGAGGGGGCGGAGGTCCCAGCAACTCCAGCTTTGGGGCTCCGATCCTCAAACCTTAATCCATTTTTTTCAGCTCAGGAACAAAGGGAGCATTTACTACAAGAATCCGGTGGTACCCTGGCCCGGAAAGTCCCCTTACAAAAAGGCAAGACCACCCAGTCTCCCTGGGGACCGTAAGAGATCAAGGAAGCCTCTGCCTTGGTTTGTCCATTTTACCGATTAACAGCTTACTAGTCAGTCCCTGTGGTGGATACGGGGGACACATCAGGGAGAACCACAGCGACGGAGAGGGACAACAGTGATGTGTGCGGCTTTTCTTAACGTTCTCATCCCTTGTGGCCCGAAATGTGCTTCCCAGTTCCCTTCCTTCTTCGGTGACCTTATCAAGCAATATCTACTCTGGCCAGCCTTCTTTGACCACCCAGTCTAAAGTCATACATAGCACCTTACTCTGAATTCAAAGAGCTCTCCTGGTTTGAATTCCCTATTTCAGTACTTCGCAGTCTTCTATGATTTTTTTGTGCAAGTTCCTTCATTGCCCATGGGAAGCCCCTTTCCCCTTGAAAGGCACAGGCATCCTTGTAGAGAATCAGTTGATTATAAATGACTTGGTTAGGATGTATTATCCTTTCTATACACAGCTGGGCTTGATTTGCTAATACTTTTGTGAGGAATTTTGCATCTATGTCCATTATGGATGTTATTTTGAATTTTCTTTTCTTATAATGTCTTTATCAGGTTTTGATACCAAGATTATGCTGGTTTCAAATGAGCTGGAAAACATTCCTTCCTCCTAAGAGTTTGTGTGTGAAAGGGTATTATTTCATCCTTGAATGTTGGATAGAATTCACTAGTAAAACTATCTGGGTTTGGAGCTTTCTTTGCATGAAGGTATTTGATTAAAAAGCCAATTTCTTTAATAGATATAAAGGCATTTAATATTTTTCTATTTCTTTTTGAGTCAACTTTGGCAAGCTGAGTTTTTCAAGAAATTTGTCCATTTCATCTAACTTACTGAATTTATTGGCAGAAAAATGTTACTAAAATTCCCTTATTATGCTTAACCTGAAGTAATAGCTTCTCTTTCCTTCCTGATACGGATAATTCATGTTTTCTCACCTTCTCTCTTTGATTGTTCTTGGTAGGAGTTTATCAATTTTATTAATCTTTTCAAATAGCCTATTTTGGGTTTTGTTTGTTTTCTTTATGGTTTTCTGCTGTTGATTTTATTACTTCTGTTCTGATATTTATGGTTTCCTTACTTCTACTTATTTTAGGATTGGTTTTAAATTTTCTCTTCCAATGAAAATTTAGATTGTTGATTTTAAAGCTTCTTTTCAAATTTAGGCATATAAAGGTATAAAGTTCTCTCTTAACAGTTGCTTTACCAGCGACCCACAAATTGTCATGTGTTTCAATGTGTTTTCATTCAGTCCAAAATATTTTAAAGTTTCCTTTGTGATTTCTTCTTTGGACTCACAGACTCAAGAAACCCAACCCATTTTAAAGACAAGAAACCTAAAGAAAACTACACCAAGGCCTATAATAAGCAGATGACTCAAGATCAAGAGAAAAATGTGAAAAGCAGCCATAGGAAAAAAAGGCACATATTTACCTTTAGAGGACCAACGATAACAATGATGGAAGATTTCCCGTCGGACAAAATTCGAACAAGAGGATGGGGAAAGGCCGTGACCCTGTGAGGTCCTGAGGGTCCCCTCCCTCGACCTCAGCCACAGCATTGCTTCCCATTGGGGAAGCTCAGTTATGCGCCAAGTCCGGCCAAGTCCAGCCAAGTCCTCCACATCCACAGTACAAAGATCTTTTCATCAATCAGTTGGTGAGCAAGTAATGTGTTATCCAAATGGGGGAGCTTTTGAGAGTTAAAGTGAGTGCTGGTGATGGTTATGGTAGGATAAGAGGTGACGACTGGGGTCCCGTGGTTCCCCTAACTAGGAGCACCTAGCACAGGTCCTGGTGTAAAACAGGTGCTCAGTACATGTTTGACGGTAGAACTAACATTTATTGAGAATTTTGTGTTAGGTCCTGTGCTTATTTCATTTTTAATTTTCATATCAGCTCTCTGAGGTAGATACTATTATTGCGCCATTTTTCAGAAAAAGAAATCCAAACACACAGAGATTAAATAGCTTGCCAAACTAGCAAGGTGTGGAAGTGGAATTCAGACTCAGGTGATATGGCCCCCTGACCACCACAGTCTGAATGAGTAAATTCAAGAAAGAAGTCAGAAGTTCCACCATTAGGGTGACATTTCTATTAAAGTTCACTCGCAGTGTAAGAATGGCAACATCATTAGATTTGGCTGATATAATTTACCACAATCATTAGATGATTTATTGATGTAATTTACCATGTTAGCAAATAAAGGATAAAAACTACATGATCAAGTCCTGGCTGGTGTAGCTCAGTGGATTGACCATGGGCCTGCCAACCAAAGTCGAGGTTTGATTCCCAGTCAGGGCACAGGCCTGGGTTGTGGGCCAGGTCCCCAGTAGGGGGCGTATGAGAAGCAACCACGCATTGATGTTTCTCTCCCTCTCTTTCTCCCTCCCTTCCCCTCTCTCTAAAAATAAATAAGCAAAATCTTTTTTTAAAAAAAGACTACATGATCAGTCTCACATTATAGATGAAGTATTTGATAAAACTCCATATCCATCTATGATTTTGTGGATTTGATAAAACTCCATATCCATCTAAAATTTAACAAACAAGGGCAGGAATAAACTTTCTTATTCTGAAAATGTTTATCTACCCAAAACAATCCTCAGTGAAAAAACAAAACAAGGGTACTACCCACTATCACTGCTTCCATCCATTATGTTACTAACAATCCTTGCTAAGATATTAATACAAGAAAAAGAAAGGAGAGGCAGACAGACTGACTGAAAAGGAAAAAATAAAGCCATCAGTATTCACAGCCAATATAAAGTTACATACAAAATCAGAGAGAACCCTCAAGAGATGCGCACCTTTAGACCTAAAGGGCACTTACCCCTTATTTAAGAGAAATGAACCCCTAGACGGTATAAGACCTTAGACTTAAACGAGAAACTTACACAAACAAGTTCTGGAAAGGTCAGTGATGATGGTTGCACACCAGTGTGAACGTTCTCAATGCTATCGAACTGTACACTTTTTAAAAAAGGTTAAAATGGTAAATTCTATGTTATGCACATTTTACCACAATTATTAAACCATTAAGTGTTATCTTACATGTATTTTACCATAATAAAGCGAGAACGGGGTGAGAGGTGAGAGTAAGATCCTAAGGCTGCAGAGTGTGGAGAAGCAGCAGAGCACGGACGTGGACGAGGAGGGGTCGTTAACATTCCTGCCACCCCAGCAGCAGCCGTGGAAAGAGTATGACATGGAGCATTCCATCAACTCTGAAGCCTGGGCTCCAAACTGCACCAAGCTGACTGGATGTCCCTTTGCAAGGCACTTATCCTTGTCCACACAATCGGGGAAGAGGATGCAACTCACAGGGAGGATATGAGAACCCCAGGATGATGCTGCAGTGTGTTCCATAAACAGAAAAGGGCAGCGTAGGCATAAGGCAACATGGCAGTTACTCAGAAAATTCCAAAACGAGGGGAGTTTGAGGATGGGTGGCCAGGAGGGATACAGACTTTCTTGGCAAGACCACTACAGCCTCCAGGGCACAAAGCTGATGCTCCAGGTATTCCCAAGACAGCAGCCAAGGAGAGAGACAGGAGGCGGAGAGGACTTGTCCACTGGCCAGGAACTGCATGCGTGGGATGCACTGGGGTGCTGGGGCTTGGGCCCACACCGTGCTGAAGCCCAGACACGGGGCGCTGGAGGGCACACTCAGCTTTGAGTTGGAGGCCAACCCAACTTCCAGAAGTCCTTAACAAGTTAAAGAGGTCTTCCTTGACCACTTCCTAGAAAACATGCAAGCCTCATTACTTCAAATCCATCTCCAATTAAGTCATTACCCGTGACGTCCCATGCATGGCACTGGTGTGACTCAGAGTGTCAGTCACGGCCCACGCGTGGTCTGACTGGGAGCTGGGAGAGCTGGGCCCAGGGGTTTCCCGAGCACCACTAGACAAGTGTCAGCCTGCAGAGAGGCATGAAAAGGATGCCATGAGAGTTCAGGGAAGGACAAGATCGGTGTGGCCGGAGTGAGCAAGGCACACTTCTCAGACGAGGACACAGAAGAGCTTGGCCTTGAATAAAGGATAGCCACAGAAAAGGGAGGAATGGCGAATACAATGGCTTGGCAGCGGGAGGCTCAGGACTGCTAGATGAAGCAGCCAGGTTGGAGGGAATGGACTTGTGCATGAGTTCCATGAAATGCCGCCATGTGTCAGAGAAGGAGACGGGACCCAGGGTGGAGGCTCCTGATACTTTATTCCAGTGATTTGCAGATGACTACAGGGTTGGCATCAGAGCCAGGGAAGAACAGATACCCACAGGCAGAATGCGGGTGTCCTAAAGCACTAGAAACGGGACACGGAGGAGAGTCATTTCCAGAACTCATCTGGAGAACAGTACTGGATGTGGTTGGAGTCTCTGGGGTGGGGGCGGGATGGCAGAAGAGACGCCCTGGATGCCTACCCGAGCAGTCAACACTCACTAAACTGCTGTCTTCAGCAGCTGGGTCCGGTAACGGATTGGTCATTTGCTTTGCTGTCAGAAATGGCATCTGCTTTGCTATCAACAACACTGAATAAGGATGTGCGTGTGTGTATTCTCCCACTGTATTAACTTGCTAGGGCTGCTGGAACAAAGGACCACAAACTGAGTGGCTTAAGCAACAGAAGTTTTTTGTCTCAGTCCTAGAGGCTAGGAGGCCAAGATCAAGGTGCTGGCAGGGATAGGTCCTTCTGAGGGCTGTGCAGGAGGATCTGTTCTATGTCTCTCCCCTAACTTCTGATGGTTTGCTGGCAATCTCTGGTGTCCCTTGGCTTGTGGAAGTACCATCTCTATCGCTGTCTTCATCTTCACATGGCGTTCTCCCTGTGTGCATGTCTGTATCCAAATTACCTCCTTTCTAATAAGGACATTGGTCATTAGATACGGGGCCCACCCTACCCCAGTATGACCTTATGTTAACTAACTACAGCTGCAAGAGCCCTATTTCCAAATAAGGTCCCATTCTGAGGTCCTGGGAGTTAGGACTTTACATTGGAATTTGGGGGACACACAAGACTCCAACTGACAACACCAATGCACATCGAAACCTACTACTAAAAGAGAAAAGACTTGCCTGTATTCTCCTACCAAAAGTTTCTTCCTGAACTCACAGTGGTGCTGACACAGTATTTTGGAAAATGTAAATAATAACAATAAATGGTGCACAGGTAGTCAGATCTGGATTCAAGTCAGTTTCCTCATCTGTAAAATGGGCACAATGACAGAACCTGCCTAATAGGGTGGGTGAGGGGAATAAATGAGACAATGCGTGTGAAGTGCTTGGCACGGAGCCTGGTGCTGACTAAGTGCCCCATAAACGTCTGCTGTGATTGTCATTACTGTCCTCATCATCACTCTTGTTATGGTAACAGGCTGTGTCCCTAATGCCAGGGAAAGTGCCTGGGAAGCTACAGCGCTGAGATCAGAGAGGCAGCAGGGAGCCCACGAAGGGAAGTTGAGTCTGCCAGCTGTCTCGGCCAGGCCTGGCCTGGCTCTGAGCGCCTAGGGTCCCCATGGGAGCCGTCCAGCTGGCGTGTGTGGGAGGAGGCCTCCGGCTCTTCCAGCAGCCCACAAGTGCTTGGGGGCTGGCTGGGCCATGCTTCACATCAGCATACTGGGGCCTGGGATGACAACCCAACACTGGCAGTGAGACGCACGCAGAGCGAGGAAAGCAAAGGTGTGCAGGACAGCGCCATCCCAGGGGAACTCCCGCAGGCTGAAAGGTGTCCAAACCGGTGACTACAGGGCTCCCCTGGAGACTACCAGTGGTCTCATTCCATCCACCCCGACCCTGCCGACCCAAGCCTTCAGAGCAACAACACTCAATGGGAGTCAAGAGAGGAAGGTGCCAGTCCAGCCTGCAAAGACTTGCTGGGCAACCGAGGCAAGTGACTTGGCCTCTCTGGGCAGGCACGGCCTCATCCGTGAAACGCTTGCCCTGTCTCCACAGGTGTTGGAAAGATCCAAGGAGGAGACACGTGAGAAGGTGCTGCCAAGTGCCAGATGCAATTATTCCTATTAACTTCTCTGAGCCTCCACTATTTATCTGTGAAATAGGACCAGGCTTATTTTCTCCTTCCTGGGGGCTGGTGAGAAATTAAAAAGGGAAAATGTGTATGTAAAACATTGCACCACATGCCAGGAGTTGGGGGAACCATGAGAAGCAGACACCTCTCTTAGCACTGTTTTACCACTATTTTAATACTGCAGTTAGTGATGGAATGCTTGAACTGTGAAGTCAGAATTGTAGCTTATTCCTTCCTAGCTGCATAACCTTGGCCAAGTCACTTAACCTCTCTGGGACCCAGTGTTCTCATCTCTAAGGTGGGGGTGAATAAAAACAGCCACCCCATGGTGGTGTGTGGATGAAATGAGATAACACAGGTGTGCACAGCGCTTGCCCTACGATAAGTGCTTAATAAACGGGGTCAAGGCGAAGAGACTCCAGCAGCATCTTCCTGTCCCTGGCGCTCTCCTGCAGCCCTTTCTGCTTTTGAAGAGCTGTTTAGGGCTGTCGGCCAGGGCACCCAGCCCTCACTGTCAAGGCTGAAAGAACATTAGGGTCCCTCACCTGTACCTGCACAGCCTTCACTGTTTTAAGGATCTTGCTTTTTATTCCACCACGAGCACTTGGCCAGGAGGAGAAGGGCATGATGCTAGAGCAGCCAACCACCGGGAAAGCTAGTGACCAACAGGGCTGGGTCACAGATCCTGGATTCAGTCAGCTTTGAGCCTGGCTTCAGGAAGAACACGTAGAGCTTCCCCTGGACTCCCAGAGCCTGAAATGTGGTTTCCTGACGTGCAACTGGAGATACACACCAGTCCCCTGCACTCCCCGCTGTGTCAGCCCCCGGCTGCTGGCTGACCCTTCTTTCCTCTCATCTCCCAGAAGGTGCGGGGCTGTGGGAGCTGGGGCAGGAGACTGAGTGCCGGTCTCTGTGAGGGTCATCTAAAACTGGAAGAAGAGCTTGGGCTTCCTCCTCGGGCATTAGGAGGCCCTGGAGGACGCTGATCAGGAGTAACCCTGTGCAAGCGGAATTCTAGGAAGATGAATCTGTCCAGTGCACAAGATGGAATGGTGGTGAAAGAGACATCTGTGTGCGGGACAGATCGCCAGAAAGATGCTGGCACCAGCCCAGGGCGTCGGCAGCAACACTTCCCCACAGAGAAGGAGGCCAGCCTCAGATGGGTCAGACCGTGGGTGTGTGTGTGCGGGTGTGTTTTCCAGCAGGGTCCTAGCTACAGTCACCTTGTTCCCTCCTGGGGTCTCTCTAGCTCTCCCCCAGCTTCCCCAGAGACCCCCAAGGTTTCTAAACCCCCACCCCAAAATTTCCACTCAATTTCCTCTTCCACATGGACCTCCATGGACCGTCCACAGAGAGCACTGAAGAAGGCCTGAAGAAGATGAAGAGGGAACAAAGGAGACCAGACCTCCACCTTTTATTCCCACTAAGCCACACCCCCAGTCCCAGTGTTTCTCAGTGCCTCTCATCCTGACCATCCCTGCAAATGGCCCAGAACTGTGGCCCCCAAAGTGCCCCTGACAGCATGAGATCAAATTCACGACAGAGTTTGGGGCAAAGATAGCACATTCCTGGCAGAGACGAGGCCAAGACAGACCCCGGAGGCCCTGGGCCCGTCCTGCTGTCCAGGCAGTGAGATGAGGGGCTGGTCCCCTGACACTGCGTTCTCTTGGACAGCAGCCAAGTGGGACACTTGTAATTGACGATCCGATGTCCTTGCTTCCTCCTTCCCCTTTTCCAAGCAACCCCTTTCCCCACTTTTTCTCAATTCCAAGTGGGTCAGTGTGCTCCCAGGCCCTACTGTCATCCTTCCCTCCACCCAAGCAAAGTCTTGTGCAAAAAGAAAAAAAAATAGGCGAAAGAAGAAGGCTGGGGGCTGGGATCACGGCTCTTCGCCGCAGCCTTGCCCCGTCAGTATGGAGCCTTTGCTTCCCAAGAGCTCACCTCTCCTGTGCATGGGCGTGAGCCTGCAGCTGGTGCTCAGCACCCACAGTAGCCGGGCCACCCTAAAACTCAGGAACAGGTGCTAAATGCTTCCTCAAAGACACTGGAGGCTGCAGGTGAGGCCCCACGCTGTCAGGTGCACCCGGCAAAAGCCAGGCGGGCCCAGGGAGTTTCAGCAGGAGGACCACTATACCAGATGACTTGGGTAGGTCACCTGCCTGCTCGCCCCCGCCCCCTCAGTTCTCTCCCTCATTGGAAGCTTCATCAGGTAGGAGACCGAAACACACATGAAACCTCTTTGAAAGTTCTGGTCAGGAGAGCACTAAGTAGTATCATCTCTAAAGCTGCTTCAGTCTGCTCCCAACTGATGGTTTCATCTCTGGCTTCACACCCTTTGCTGGCCCTCTGCCTCCCACGAGACACAAGTCTAATTCATGGCCTCCGTCCTGACCAACCTCTCCAGGCGTATAGCCCGCCACTGCCGCACATCTCCAGATACCACGCGGCCTGCCTGCAGTCCCCGACGTAACATGCTGTCCCGCAGCTCCGGGCCTTTGCACGTTCCATTCCACCCGGATGGAATGCCCCGCCCCACGTGCTCTCTTGCTGTCATCACTCCTGAGGCCCTCGTATGGGTCTGTCACTCCCTCCCTCCCTCCTTTAGATTGCTTCTGCCATTGGGTCGCACTTACAGACCTGCATGTACCACTATATTGTAATTACTTGTAATTAATTACACCTGCCTCCTTTCAAAAGGCTGTGAGCTTCTCATAAGCAACATCTGCGCCTTGACATGCCCACTGCCAAGCACAGTCTGACACACAATTCAACTACAGCTCCCAGCCCCCCTTGCCGAGAGGTACAGTCCTGTGACTGAATTTTGACCAATGAAATATGAGCAGAGGGGATGTGTGCCTCCTCCAGAAAACCTGTAAGAGGTCCCCACAGAAATTTGGGCACAGAGATCCATGGGGGAGAGAGCCACCAGATGGGAGAATCTGGGTTCCTGAATGACTGCCTGGAGCACAGCCCCCCCTGTAATTTGTGTAGGTTTTGATCTATGACACGAGCAGGAAAGAAATCTATTATATTGAGTCCCTGAGAGTTTGTTACACAGCAGGTGGCCTATCCTGACTAATACAAAGGAGATCAGTCCAGGTCTGTTAAATCAAATTGAAAGAGGGAAGACAATATAAAATGCAGAATCACCTGCATCCAATCAAGTCAGGCATTACATTCCGATGTGACTGAACCATTCCAAAAGCAAAGCCATCACCCTTCCTCCCCCTGCCCTCCCCACCACATCACACACACAGTGCTGAGCGTGCCAAGCATTCCCTAGTTAAGACTGAAAAGGGTGGGGACTGAGGACTTGCCAGCTGACCTGTAAAAGCCACAATAAACAAATGAGCCCCAACTTGAGATCCCGGTTCCACGAGTTTGCAGAAGGCACACAAAGACACAAAGTGGAACTGCAGGGAGGGGCCGGCTCCTCCTCACACAGGCATCTACAGCCCTGACGCATGGCCATTCGAGCTCACAGGGAGCCTTCCAATGACGGGGACCCACCATCTCCCCGAGGCAACCCACACCCCACCTTGGTAACTTCTGAAAAGCGCTGAAACAATGTTCCTCACACAGGGTCCAAATCTGCCAGACCAGATTCCCATCTGGTCACAAAGGGCTATGGCCAAAGGGGAGAAAGACCACATCTGCACAGAAGGAAGAAAAAGAAAGGAATGGAGAAGGACTCCAACTGTCCCTTTCCTGTATCCATGCCCTCGCTACTCAAGGTACGATCCTAGAGTAGCCAAATCATCACCTGAGAGCTTGATGGAAGAGCAAAATATCAAGCCCCTTGCAGACCTACTGGATCAGAATATGCATTTTAACAAGACTGCTAAGAAGTTGGTGCGCACATTAAAATTAGGAGGCCTTCACCGTTCTTTGCCACAAGGATTCCATCCAATCTTTCATGAGTGTTCCCCAAAGCAAGGTGCGCCTATCAGCACAGACAGGCACGCAGGAGGAGGGTCGGGAGCTGAGCAGTAGAACTCGCCTTTGGAGTGAGGGAGGAGGGGCAGGCCTCTCTCACCCCACTCCCTTACACAGCAGCCCCCCATCCGCTGTTTCACTTTTCGCAGATTCGGTTACCTCTGGTCAACCTCCACCCCAAAATATTGAGTGGAAAACTCCAAAAATAAATAATCCGTGAATTTTAAATTTGTGCCATTCCGAGGAACGGGAGGAACTCTCTCGCCTCCCCTCTGTCCGGCCCGGGCGTGAATCGTCCCTTCGCCCGGCTCGTCCGCACCGCCTGCTTCCCGCCTGTCAGTCACTGAGTAGTCGCCTCCGGTATCAGCTCAGTTGTCAGAGAGAGAGAGAGACAGCACACAGATACCCCCTACCACAGTGTACCGTTGTAATTGTTCTATTTCATTATTAGTTACTGTTGTTATTCTCTTACTGTGCCTAATGTATACATTAGACTTTGTCACAGGTATACATGTATAGAGAAAAAACAGCATATACATAGGCTCTGGTAGTATCCGCGGTTTCAGGCATCCACTGGGGGTCTTGGAATGTATCTGCCACAGATAAGATGGGACTACTGTGCTCAGTTCCAGCTGGCCATGCATTCATTTACCCATTCCATGGTTTCCTGAGCACCTGCTATATGCCAGGCACTGTTCTAGGCACTGGGAAAACAAGCTACTGAGCAGGCAAGGTCCTGCTCTCCTAAAGCTCACATTCGAAAATAAATACATAAATACATAAATACATAAATAAATAAAAGTAAAGCTCGCGCCCTGGCTGGTGTAGCTCAGTGGATTGAGCGCGGGCCTGCGAACCGAAGGGTCGCGGTTCGATTCCCAGTCGGGGCACATGCCTGGGTTGCCAGGCCAGTTCCCGGCAGGGAACATACAAGAGGCAACCGCACATTGATGTTTCTCTCCCTCTCTCCTTCCCTTCCCCTCTAAAGATAAATAAATAAAATCTAAAAGAAAAAAAAAAGTACTTAAAAAAAAATCTTAAAAAAAAAAAAAAAAAAAAGTAAAGCTCGCACTCCAGCAGAGATGAGGCAGTAAACAAGTAGACAATGTTAAATAAGATGATGATAGATTGTGGGAAGTGTAGAAGACAATAGAAGGTGATAATGTGACTAAGAGTGACAGGGCTGTGGCAGCGGGGGGTTGGGGACAGTGGGACCTCTTCGAGGTCTGTGAGGAAGCGGTTAAGAAGGCCTCTCTTGGGGGGTGCATGTGAGCTGAGGTCCCAGTGCCCAGCAGTCAGCTGCGTGAAGATCTAGGGAAAGGGAGCTCCAGGCAGCGGGGACAGCAATGACAAAGACCTCAAGGCAGCACTGTGCTAGGTATTCCAGGAGCAGGCAGGTGACTGGCAAGCTGAGAGCCAATGAAGGGAGGATGGCAGGAGACAGGCCCGGAAGGGCAGGCAGGAGCCCACCGCCAAGAGCCTGGAACAGGGTAAGGAGTTGGGAGTTCATTCCAAAAAGAAAGGGGGTCTTTCGGAAAGGTTATAAACTGGGATGTGATGTGATCTGATTTGTTTTTAAGAGATCACTCTACTTGGTGGGAAGACAAGAGCATGAGTGGGGAGGTCCCTGAAGAAGCCATTCAGCTGCCCAGGTGGGAGGTAACGGGGCTGGACCAGGGTGGGGACAGAGCTACATTTTGGAAGAGGGCGGATCCCAGCTACCTTTTGAGGGAGGTCTGAGAGGACATGCTGACTTGCTGCTGAGTTGGGTATGGGACATGCCCACCAGGTTTGGGGTGGTCCCAACTGGGTTTGAACCCCTTTGGCACCTCAGGTGCTCGTAACAGCTGACCCAGGTAGCCTGTGGGCCCTGATCTGGCGTGATGACATTGAGGGCCGATTTGGGCACCTGCCACCTCGATGGCTTCCTTCCTGGTCACTGAGGTCAGCCACTTAGCTCACAGGTGTCTTTTCTTATAAGGTCTCCTTTCTGGAGGCCCCTCAGGCCAAGGACTTCCTACTGCCTCTTCATATTTGCAGAAAGTAGGGCCCAGATGGTAAAAGGGGATAATCCCCAAAGCAAAAACTAAAACTCAGGCAGAACTGCCGGAAGTGGGGGCTTGTGAAGCAGCTGAGGTAACGAGGCAAGCCACCCAGGGCCAGCCTTGGCTTCCCAGACTCTATTTCAGCAGGCTTTCCTGGGGGGTGGGGGTGGGGGACTTGACTCCTATCAGGGCACCAGGAAATGCAGTAGGACAAATTCCCCCACAAAGCCTGGGGTCCTCTAGCCACCCAGGTGCCCAGCTGATGGATGCTTGTCCAAGTGGCAGCCCTGCTGACCCAGCTGATGGCTTCCTCTTGGCAACCTCTTAAACACGGCAGCTTTCCGTCCAGGATGAGGTGTGGAAGGAGAAGGAAGTGCAAGGAGAGAAAGGGCTGGCTGCTTGAGGATTGCCGGGGTGCCGGGGTGCAGGCCTCCCTCCCTCCCAGGCTCCATCCTGCATACAGCAGGATGTCCCTGACCTTGGCTGTGCCCTCCGAAGTCCTGCCTCACACTTTCTTTCACCCACGCAGATCTCCCTGCCGGACCGCCTTCTCCGTCTACCGAAGCCCTTCTCCTAGGCCTACTTCCAGTTCCACCTTCCAGCAAAACCCAAGGCAGGAGGAAGGGAATCTAGCATTTATCTGACGCCTCCTCTATCTGCACTACATTATTTCTTTTTTAAACAAGGGTCTGAAGCCAAATGTGGCAAAACACGAACATCTGCTAAATCTGGGGCATGGGTCCACTGATGCCTGCTAGAGTCCTTTCCATAGGATTGAAACTTTCCACAACTAAAAATAAATATTGGGTTGGCCAAAAAGTTCGTTTGGTTTTTTCCGTTCAATGCCTCTAGTAGCACTTAGTTGTCTTTAACGTCATTCAAAACAATTTTGTTAGATTGTACTGTGACAGCTGTCATAGCACTGTGCATTAAAAAAATCAAAATGGGTGAATTTTTGTGTAGTTATATTAATATTGAAGAAGAAAGAAAATACACAACATTTTCGGCATATTATGCTTTATTATTTCAAGAAAGGTAAAAACACAACTGAAACACAAAAAAAGATTTGTGCGGTGTATGGAGAAGGTGCGAAGGTTCTGTCAGGTAGACCAGTTGAAGCTGCTAGTGATCAAATCAAGACATTAGTTGACAGCCACCAATGTTAAAACACATGGGAGACTGCCGACGTACTCAACATATACAAATTGATCAAGTTATCGGTGAAAATAAAAAATGTGCCTTTTATTTTACGGAAAAAGCTAAACGGACTTTTGGCCAACCCAAAAGAAAAGAAAAGCTGCAGAGATGGAAAGCGGCTGGAAAGGGCCAGACCGGAGCATGGGGAGCCCTGGGAAGAATGCTGGGACTGGGACCCAAGTGTAAATCAGGAGGGCTTGGCCCCGGGAGCTGAGAGGAGGGATCTGTGGGGCTGACAGACTGAGAGACAGGATAATGAGGGGAAGGCAGAGGGAGGGTCTAGCGGGAAGCTGGGTTTAGAACATGCTGAGGGGCAAGCACATGTGCGACTTATAAGTAGCAAAGCCTTGAAGAGTCAGCCTGCAGGTCAGCTCATGTTCCATCTGTCTCCACTCCCTCAGCCCCACCCTGGGCCCAGTGACTTGTCCATGGCAGGCGTTCAACAAATGCGGTCAGGGGCTCACCCACCACCCACTCTCCAGTGGATGACAGAGGCCTGGACCCTCACTGGGAGAAGATGCCCAAGGGAGGGCAGAGCCCTGCCCCATGCCTATTCCTGATGCCCTACCTGACCCAGATTGAAACAGCTGGTGGGATATTTTGGGGGCCAGTGTGACCCTACAAAGGGCACTCCCTTTCCTGGGCAAATGCCCACTGCTCAGCTATTTCTAGCAGGGGACAGAGGCGGGGCAGGCATGGCCGTAGAAAAACAGCTAGCATGGGGTGGGGAGGGACCAGGTGATAGACAGACAGATAAGACCCAGGAGACCCCCCAGTCCAGCCAGAGAAGGGAAAGAGGGGAAACAGCAGCTGGAGACTCGTGCCCTCCGTGTGCGCAGCCCTAACCCCCAAACACCCTGGGCCTTCCTCCCTGGGATGGCCTGGGTGGGGGCTGGGAGCACGGCCCACCGCCTGTACTCGTGGGGCTGGGCACAGCATGGGACAGGGAAGTGAGACTGCATTCTCACATCTCCCCGGGAGGGGAAACAGCCCGTGGGTGGCCATCATGGGTGTCCCTGGGAGGCAGTGCGGATTTCCCATCAGAGTGCCACAACCCACCTGATTCCAAACGGAACGCCTGCACAGGAGCCCCTCTCAGGAGACTGGCAAAGACATACATACCGGCACGTGCGCACAGAGGCTGGGGAAAGGCCACAGGGACAGACGGTCACTCCCAGAGACAGGCCTGCACTCAGAGACCCTTGTGGAGATATAGAGAGACAAGTAGAGAAACTAGAGAGAGAGAGAGAATACCGCAGGGAGAATCCACGACTCACAAGCAGAGAAAAGGAAATGAACACCCTCACAGAAAATGATGCTTTCTCTCTCTCTGCCCAGCCCAACCCTCCGCAGCGAGGGCAGGGGGTCAGGGCAGCATCCATCCCCAGCAGTCCATCCAGCCCCACCTGCTCCGAAGCCTTCCTGGCAAGGGGAGGGAAAGCACCCCTTTCTTCTCTGAGGTGCCAGGGCCTCCCAGGCCACCCCTGCGGTGCTCTGGCCCATGTAGGGGCCACGTCCAACTTCTGATTGGCAACAATGGACAAGAGGGGTTTAGTGACTAGATTCCAGAACCAGGCTGCCCGATATCAATCTTGCCCCTCACTGCCGGGAAGGTGGTTCTGTAACCATTCTGCACCTTGAACTTCACAGCGCAAAATCATAGGTGTTCTGAAATACCCAGTGTCCCGGCTACACCCCAAAATACATAAAGGGACAGACTTGCACATTTTTGAGCCCTCCTCCATGTGGAGATTTCCAGGTCCATCTCTCCCATCTTGGTCCCGCCCCAATACAAGGAAAGATGAAGGGAGAAGGGGCGCACACAGAGGGGTCCCTCCACCCTCCCAGTGAGGCTCCCTCCTCACAGGCTCCAAGAAGAGGCGCAGAGCCCTGGGAACCTGAGGATAAACAACCCATCTCCTTGGGGAGCCAGACAGGTCGGCCCTCAGCAGAGATGCCCCCTCGGGACCAGCCGGCACTGTCTCAGTGGGGAGAATGGCCGCTTGTTGTGCGCAGAACCATCCTCTCTGCAGGCATCTCTCCTCCAGCCCATACACCAGCCTCATGCTTCCTGTTTGGTTTGGGTTTTTTTTTTTTTTAAGGTATATCTGAATGTGGTCCATTTAGCCCCAGGGACCCCCCCACCCCAGCCTCATTCCTAGCCTCCTCCCCAGCCCCCCGCCAGCACTGAGCTCAGACTTCCAGCGTAGCTGAACTGGCCACTTTGTTCTGCTGGGCACCAGATAAACGCTCCATAATTAGCCGACGGAGCCAAACCCTGGCCTGGGTTTCAGGCTGTCTCCTGGCCAGCCTCGGAGCCTTTATTTGCTGCAGCTCAAGGGTGCCTAAGACCTGTTTATGGCTGGGACCATGTCCCCCTATTCCAGGCTGAACAGACATAGTTGCACAGGGGAACAGCTGGAGCCCCTGTCCCTCCGCCCCAGAGGGGCCAGAGGCAACTACGGGAATGACCACCATGCTAACCTCGCTCCCTGGCTGTTTCAGGTCCAGTGGGGAAGGTTCCTGAGCCTTATCTCCTGGAAATCTCACAACCGCTTTGGGCAGCTTCTGCAGTTAGAGCCATCCGCCAGATCGGAAGGCTGCGACTCTGAGAGGTTAGGTGATTGTCCAGGGTCATATAGCTGGTAAGAGGTGGGTGGGGCCAAGGCACCCCCCCCCCACACACACACAGAAGGCTGTCTGATAGAGCCTGAGCTTCCCACCCCAATGAGACACTGCCCCACTCAGAAATTTGGGAATTTGGCACCAGAAATCCCACAAGCTCTCCTGAGAGCCTGCTGTCCCCCAGCTGTGGGGGTCTCGGAGGAATCTAAAATCTTTCTTCCTTGGCTCCAGCTACAATGAGGATATGAAGGAAACAGTGCCAACTGTCCAACAACTCCTACGGTGGGCTGGTCTCGGGGAACATCCGGAGATGCAGGAATCACAGCCTCTATAATCGCCTGGGGGCTGAGACCCAGCAGGCGCGGCGGGCAGCGGGTGAAGGGAATCACTGCAGCTGGGCTCTCTGGGGCACCCAGCTGGTGGCAGTTCTCCTGCGGGCAGAAGATCAAACCCTTCCCTCAAACGAGCCACAGCCCTGGCTCCCACAGTTCCCCGCAGCTGTCCCACACGCCTAGCTCCCTAAGAGTCAAAGCTAAACCAACTGTTGCCATCCTCAGGGAGGGTGAAGCAAGGACGCCGAGACCGCCAGGCCCCAGATCCAGGAGCTGCCTCCACAAGCTGCCTGGGAGGCCCCCAGCCTGCAAGCCGGACGGCGGAGGTCTGCACCTTGGGCAGCTCACCCATTCTGTGCCTTCTCCCTGATTCTCCACCAGCTGGCAGCTCCAGCCCAGGCCAAGGCTGCCGCACTGGCTTTTCCACCCAAGATGACCCTGAGTTTTCCTCTCAGGGTCCCCAGTACCGAACCCAGTGCAGGGCATGTAGCTGGCACTCTTCAAAACGGCTTGAAATTCCCTGCTTCAGTAAGGGAGTCACAGCTGAAGGCTTCACAGAAGGTACCGTATACACCCACACACACAAACCACTCACCTGGCCACCACCAGAGTTCTTCCTGCCCTCCATTCTCCAGTTTGGAGAGGACACGGTCCCCCACCCACTTCCTGGCCAACTTTCCTGTTGGTTATCCAAAGAAGGGTAGATGCGGGCCCGGAGAGGGCAGAGCTAACCAGGGACCAGAGGAGGAGGGAGGTGACAGAAGCGGCAACTGCAGTCCGGGGCCTCCCAGACGTAACACTCAAACACACCCTGACATGACATCCTTATGCCGGGAAAACAAGGTGTGCAGCTCTGGGTGGTCATGCAGGTGGCGTGGCCTGACTCAGACGCTGCCTCTGGCAGAGCTGGGGTTTATTATCCAACCAGAGAGGCAGGCGGCGGCGGGCAGGGCATGTGGGCTAAGCTCCAGGAAGCAGCCCATCCTGTGAAAGAGCTGCTGTCCGACCTTCCCAGGAGCTAGGGAGAAATCTTCTGCTCTCTGCACAGGTACCTTCTCTCCAGGGAGGGGGAATGACCCCCCGCAGTAATGCTTCCTGCCCTCCTCAGCCAAAAATCGAAAGAGGGCTTCAGGCTGGGAGGCTCGAACTCCAGACTGGAATGAACTAGAAACTAGGCTGCCTGAGTTCCAGGCCTGCTGTCACTTGCTGGCCATGTAATTTGGACGAATCACTTCTCCTCTTAGGGCCTCACTTCCTCCTCTGTCAAATAAAGGAAATGAACTACACCAGAGCGTGGACAATAGTGTCATCTCAAGGTGCCATTGCCAATTGATAGGTAGTGTCTTCCTGAAGATAATTAGTCCTGTATTTCTAGGAAGATTCTGAGGCCCTGTCTGGGCTCAGGAGGGACGAACACTGCCTGCCATGGGCGCAGGATCAGCGCGTGCCGAGGTCAGACGATGACGTCTGTCGTGGGCCTGAGACTGGACAGCGGCAGCATGAGTGCCCGACACTCACCATCCTGCTTGATAATCTCTAGGCGTCTTCTGGTTGTAAAGCTTACAATTCCTCCCCGGATTCCCCAGTGGACATGGTTAATGCTGGCTGGCCAGCATGTACCTTCCATGCTGTGATATTTGCACACAGCTGCTTTCTTCCCCTGAAGTGATGTTTTTGTCAGCCCTGCAGGACAGTCACTGAGGGAGCAGGCAGCCCTCCAGCCCCCATGCCCACACTCAGGAGACTTCACCCAGAGGTCAGAGCCCATGAGCAGTGCCAAGGTTTAAAACCCAGAAGACATTCTCTTCTAACTTCCCCCGGTGTCCACAAAGGGGCTTCCCCACCCTGGTCCTAGAGGGAGGCTGACTGACCAGCAAAGGGCAGCACAGGCTCCTGGCTTCCTGGTGCACAAGCAGGGGTGTCATCTAACAGGGCCTTACGTCACTTAGAACTCCCTAGAGGTATGGGCCTGGATCACCTACACACCATTGGCCGTAAGCACAGGTGCCTAAAAAGGTGCTCACGGATCAAGAGCTCATCGGCACGGGAAAAGATTAATTTGTGGGCTGAGTGTCAGGCAAGCTTCTCTCCTCTCTCTGTATCCTTAGGCTCTGCTCAGTAGACAGTTCTCCTCATCCAGCACCCCCACCCACTGGCAGCAGTTCTGAGGCCCTGCCCCTTTCTCTAAGGGTGATTTTCCTTTATGTACGGATGAGTGGAGGCCCTCCCCAATGTACTCTGCCGACAGCCACCACCCCTCCATCCATTCTGGACCTGCCAGGCTCCTCGTGTACAATGTTGCTCCAGCCACAGCGCTGGGGAAACCGCACCAAAAGAGGTCACCATACAAACTCCGTGCAGACTCCATCTGCCTGGACAGGGGGAAACACGACGTGGAGTACGCTCTGGCCCTGCACCGAGTAACTCCAGGATTCCAGTTCACTGGTGAACTACTTTCCCTCCTGAGTGGCCTGCAGGTCCCATTTCACCAGGCCTGGTGAAATCCCTTCCTGACGCTCCCTGGAGAACAGACACCCCACAGCCCTCCCCCATCCCCAGTCCATCTCAGCACAGAACCTGCCAGAGGGGAAATCAGGAGACGAGAGGAAGCTGGAGTTCACCCCTGGGCCGCAGGGGCCAGGTGAAAGGGAGGGACTGAGACAAATGCTGGCTTCCAAGGGGAGGGGAAACCAGCCACAGAATCTCCAGGAGCCACTGGAATGCCCAAAGGGCTCCCCTGGAATCCCCCTCTGTTCCTCAGGGATCTGAATGATGCCTCTTTCCAAGAGCAAGGAAACACTCTCAACCAATAATTACCTTATAAAAACCAGCGTTTTCCTAACAGTATTGCTGGGAGAAAGGCGGGTTGATAATCACACTTTGGAGGTGAAAGTATTATCTGGAAAACCCTTAACACCACCACCTGCCTCCCACACCTACAGGCAGACCGAGCTAAGTGGTGAAAGTGAAGTCTGTATAAATGAGACACAGGAAGAAGCCTCAGCCTCCAGGTGGGGTGGGGATGTCCAGCTACCTTCCCTCGGAGTCAAGTTTCTAAAGGTCTACCTGCTGAGGGTGCAGCTCCCCTGTCTCGTCTTCATGCCAGTCACGACTCCAAGGACTTTCTTGGTAGGAGTTGTCTCATTTTATTCTTAACCTACCTTGAAGAGCTTTTCCAGCTGTAAAACTTACCATGAGGCAGGTTTTTTATTATCCTCATCATACCCACGAGAAAACTGAAGTACAGACAAGTTAAGGAACTCGGCACAGGTCACACACAGTTAGGAAGCCGACCATCCTAGCCCCAGAGCCCCTGTCCTTAAGCGCGGCACTCTACAGCCTTGCCGCTCGGAGTGCTCTGTCACGATGCAAGAACCACTGCCCGGTGCGATGCCCGGGTCTCGTGTTCGGAGCACCATCTGAATCCTACACTCCAGTTTGACAAGATACTATGGACGGGCCCTTGGGATCTGCTGTTTGCTGTGATGAGTTCTAACCAGTTACACTCCATAGGGATGACCTAGAATGATGGTTCAGGAAATACGAAGCAATGTAATTTTAATAATTATTTTCATTTTCTTTCTCTAGTTAGGTATTTTTTTTAACTTGTGTGTTTTCTGTCCCATTACACAGTAATGACTATAGGAGACATATTTTATTTTAGACCTCCCACTTTCTCTACCTCCCCCATAGGTGTCTTTCTAATTATTAAATACTAATGTTGTAAATTATGTGAATTTCTGCTTCTTAAAAAAATCACATTACAAATAAGGCTAAGGTTCCTCCCTGACTGAGCCCCTTCTCCCACTGATGCCCCCAAACCACTTTAAGAGATAACTCTTTTACCAATTTGGAGGGCATCCTTCCAGATTTTTAAAAATATTCATACACTTATACTGTGATTGTACTTGCAAAAGATACCTCTTTTTGTTGCTTCTGAATAATTGCTGTTGTACTATAAATATTGTTTTGAAAGTTGCATTAGGCACTCATTAACATTTCTGGGAGATCCATCCACAAAATTGAGATCAATCTCATTCATTTTGACTGTTGTACAAAGAGATGAGGAAATACCCCAGTTTCCTTAGCAATCCTCTGTGGCTGGTCACTGAAGCTGCTTCCCATTTTCGCCATGGCAAATGACATGGCTTTATGTGCCTTCCTGCAACCTCAGTCAAGGTCAAAATTCTCCTCTGTCCAGAGCGAGCAATCAGAACGACCCACAGCTCACCACACAGCTGGAGTTAGAACTCCCACACCAGGCAGCAGAAGTTTCCAGAATGCTTGGTACAAAACTGTTCTCCAAACTTGGCAAGTACCTCCCCAGGCTTTGGTCCCCATTTGTCGATGATCTCAAACAACACAGAGCTTGCCTGGATGATTAAAAGACAGGGCCTGCAGGACAGACACCCCCCACTCACTCTCTACTCTCAGGTGGATCTCTGGCACGCCCCAGGATCACCCCAGTCTGACCTCAGCTGAGGTTTGCTCTGGACATCAAACCAAATTAAAGCTTATATAAATTTGACGAATAGGAAAATTAACACAGATCTCTACCTGCAAAGTAAGAGGCTTGGGACAGAACTCTTCTAATTCTAAAAATGTGGTGATCCTACGACTCTCCATAAATGACATCATAACATGCCCAGGCAAACATACACATCCATTTCGAGGCCAGTTATTAGCAACTGGGGATTATACTTGGTTCGCCCATCATCAGTCTGGCTATTGGAGAGCTGGAAAGGGAGTGTGACCCTCGGTGGGGTAAGCGGGTGGGGAGTCTGGAGAGATGAATAAGGAAGAGAGAGAAAAGCTCTTCAGAATAGGTTAAGTTCTTTAGAGCAAATAGGCAAACCCGAATAACCTTCTTGACTCCATCTTCCAAGCAGTGTGGGGGGGCACTAAAGGGTCTTCCTGCCTCTGATCAAATATTGACCCTGCGCACTCCCTGGCCAGAGTTCAGACTAAAGGGCCAGCAGCACCATGGAGCCAGTGTTTGCAGAGTAATTACTGTTGCAGTAATTGCCGTGTAGGTCAGATTGTGAAACAACCTTCGATGGAGCCTTCCGGCCCTTCCTCGGTGGGGGCAAGCCTTAGGGGAGCTACTCAACAGTGAAGGAGCTGTGCAAAGAAATTTAGAGAGGCTGGAAATGTGGTCCAGCTGCCAGTGAGAAGGCGACTTAAGAGCATCTGTGGCCCTTCACCCTCCTCCTTCTCCCCTTAACTGCTCTTCCAAGGAATCTAAGCCCTTCACAACCAAACAGGCGTCGGCACCAGGCCTTGTCCTGGCCAGCTCCCTCCAGGACAGGTCTCTTTCCTGGTCAGATAGGGCTGAGTGGTGGGTTGTTTTTAGAAGAAACCAATTTCCACTTGAAGACCAAGAGCCTCTCCTCTCCCTGTCCCCAGCTTGACTTCGAAAATGCCCTTAGAAGCCCTCTCTGTAACTGACCTGGTTTTTAAAGAGGTGTTTGGAATACCGTTGAATTTGAATTGCTCTGTCAATGGGGCAAATCATGATGGAACTTGGTGTCCCTCTTCCTGCCAGGGCCCTGGAAAACTTTAGAGAGAAACTGGGAAAGGACTAGCAGGTGGCCGAGTGCTCTGGGGTGAACGTCAGGCCAGATGAGGCCTGTGTGTGTCCCGGACGGTCCAAAGCCCCACAGTCCCACACCGCTTTCCGGGAGGAGGGAAACGATCTGTGTCTGCTCAATGCTTAGCCTCTCCTTGCTGTGGCTGTAGAGCACTTGCAGGGTAGCAAGTGTGACCAAGAAACTAAATCTATTTTGAAACATTGATTGGACTTAATTTTTAAAATTTAATCTCTAAGATTTTAATTAATTTAAATTCAAGTAGCCAGATGTGGCCAGTGGTTACTGAATCCCAGATGCAGGTCTAAAGCCCCCAGAGGCAGGAAGAGGGGATGGGTTCAGTGAGCCCGCCCCGTGTGCGGAGGCAGCACAATCACTGGGTCTGAAGGCTCCAGGCAGAAGGTGTGGGGCCAAGAAGAGGGTCTTGTCTGATTAGAAAGTCTTACCCTGGTGCCCAGGGAAGGATTTCAGGGGGGTGTGGAAGACCGAAAAGGCCACTAAAATTGTATATGTACATTCATGCATTTGTCTGGGGAGAAAGCCTTGCTTTCATTAGAAGCATAAAAGCATGTTTGATCCCCAAAGTAAAATAAGATAAAATAACCCACTGATCTGTCAGATAAAACTTAACATCTTCAGGAAAACCTGTCCTGATCCAAAAGGATAAGGTTTCCCTGCAATATGTCTATGGTACCTTTCTTTGTAGCATTTGGAAGAGCATAAAAGAATATGTATACGTATACGTATATGTATATGTACACACACACACACACAATTTGTCCTCCCTCACTAAGCTAGAAGACCCATAAAAGCAGTAACGTGGCCTGCTTTTGCTCATCACTAAATCTCTAAGGCCGGGCCTACTGCCTGGGACATAGAACGCAGGCTCTTGAGAGCAGATAGACTGAGGGTAGATGAATGGATGGATGGACAGAAGGAAGCAGGCATAAATGAATGAACAAACTAAGAAATAAATTAGGGACACACTTTACCCCAATGACCCTAAATGCTCAAAAACAACCAAATTCCCCCCAAACCGAATGAAGGTGTGTGGCTGTATCACTCCAGGCTGCTGCCACCAATCAAAGCCACATGGACTTCTTCTCTGTTCCCCCTCCCGAGAAGAATGCTCTTTCTTCCTCTTCATCCCATAGCACGTTCCTTACATCTCACTCCGGTATTTATTTCATGTACAGTGGACTCGGTTGCTGAAAGTCTGCTTTCCCCACAAGATGTGGACTCCTAGAGGAAGCGACCTTGTCCTTCTCCACCGAGTGTTCCCCGGCCTGTACCACTTCTGCCCTGCCAAGTGTGGATACGTCGGAGGCCACAGCACAGGCCAGTCCTCTCTTACCCTGAGCCAGCCCGGCTCATGCACCTTCACACTTCCAGCCTCGCCACTCACAGCCGCAGCAAGGCTGCCAGCCTTAGCAAGTGGAAATGCAGGTCACACAATAAAATGTGAATTTTGGATAAACAAAAAAGAACTTTTTTAGTGTAAGTATGTTCCATGCAATGTTGGGGGCGTACTTACACTAAAAAGAAGTTATTCATTATTTATCTAAAATTCAAAACAAATTGAACATCTCATACGTATCTGGTGACCTAATCACAATATCAAAAAGGAGTGTGAGCAGTGGGGGTAGCCGGGAAATACCTAGGCAGACGGGTCTTCCCTGCACAGCCCGAAGGCTCCAGCTAAGCGTGGAATGGGCAGTTCACGGGTTATCTGTGGTTCCTCACCTCCACACCACAAACAGCTCTCCGATGCTCCGCCAGAGTTCCAAGCACCCTACCGAGGACCCATAGATGTCACGGGTCACATCAAAGAGACACTGGCTCTCCTGGAAGCACGTACTCCCTCGCTTGCCTCCCTGCTGCCTGCCGCCCCGGCAGCACTGGTTGCTGTGGTGTGGGCCTGAGATTTTCCATTCCCCGGCATCTCCCGAGAGCACCACATGCAGAGCAGGCAAGTCCTGGCAGAAGCTTTGAAAATGACAACCCGGAGTGAGGCTCAGCTTCAAATCTTAGTTTGCACATAGGCTGGGAGGGGGTCAGGGCCACTTGGAATCACTTTGCACATGATTCCAGGTTACAATAAAGAGCTGGGAGCCCAGGGCCTCCTTGCGGTACCCTGACCTCCACCAGGAGCAAAAGATACTATCTGAGGAGGGAGAAATTAAGAGAGGCAAGTGTGGGGAGACCCATGCTGTGGACAGAGAGGGGAGCTAGGGCTCCCTCAAAGGGGTATCCAGGTCCGCTGCAATGATCTGGACACTGTGTATAAATCCCCAAACGGTGCCCAAGTAGTACAGCATGCGACTGTGTGAATAATGAGCTGAACCCGTTCAGCTCAGCGGTTCTTCACTGGGGCTTCACAGGGAGGTCTGTGAATACATGACCCTATAAGTAAAATTGTGCACACCTGCTCTTTTTCCAGGGAGAGCCGCCAGAGTCACGAAGGGATTGATGGTCCCTAGAAGGCCCAGAACCGTGAGTTGGTAAAGCCAGCTTAGCCGCTTCCTCTAGGCTGACCTAGTCAGCCCAGGACTTGTAGGCTTCCAAAGTAAGGCTCCGCCAAAAACGGGAGGGGCAAAAATGGGAGGGGCAGAAGGATTCTGAGAATAGCCACCTATGGGCCACACCCACTCCCAACTGCCCCGTGGCAAGCTCCAGAGAGAGCCGGTGGCTTACAGGACTCTGACCACTCTGGCCCAGAGCAGCATCTCGCACAGAGTGAAGCTGAGTGAGGGAAATAAGAAAGCAATACCACATGGGGAGGCACTGAGCCCCAGACCCATCCAGCGGCAGCCCAGCATCTGCCACCTGCTAACACGGCCAGACAAGCTAGCAGGTAACTTGTAGGGAAACCACGAGTCAAGAAAAAGGTGGATTCGCTCACTGAATCCTCACAACAACCCTCCTGGGTGGGTACTATTTGAATCTTCATTCTACACATGAGAAAGCAGAGCCTAGAGAAGTTTTGGAACCTGTCTGGAGTTGCACGGTGACGGAACCAATGACCAGTCCCAGGCAACGTACCCCCAGTACCTAAGCTCTAAGCCACCCTCTCAGAAAACTGAGCTCCGAGGGCCACCAGTGACCAGAGATGGAGTCAGCAGTGAATGCCCTGTGTTCTTCTTCTATAGGAGCTGCCATATTCAAATCGGTGACCCTGGCAAAGAAGAGAGCTTTCCAAAATGCACGCCACAAAGTCGTCATCATGCCATGCGTTTTGTAAAATGGGCTCACAAAGATGCTACGCTTGGCTCAAAGGTTAAATTCTGAAAACCCATCCCAAGCCCTTTCCCAACTGCATCGACAAGGTGGCAATGATGCATGCATACAGGCCTGGCCACGCTCATGGCTAGAGCCAGCACATCACGCAAGCCACTCCATGCACTGTGTCCCCTCCCGACACACAGGAAATCAGCCTTCCAGGCGAGGGAGAAGTGGGGGCAGCAGCATTCCTGTCTTGTGAGATTCTGTAACTAGGAAGGGGGTGGGGGAACAGAATAGAAAGGGGGCTAGAAAAGTTCTGATGTGAGAGTTTCTGCCGACTCTCAGACCCCATCTGGCTCATCAATGAGTCCTTTCAGGGTTCCCTCTCCCCAACTAAGTTATCATTTCCTGTCCAGCACACTACACCCATTGATGGGGTGTCAGCAAATCCCACCAGTTTATGCCGGAAGGACCCAAGGAGGTTGGACAGGAATGGAGGGGGGAAGAGGAAGAAGACAGGAGGGTAAGGAGTGGCTTTCAATCCACATTCAATGGGATATTCAACCCCATATTGTTGGATTAAGAGAGGATTTGTAATACAGGAAGCTAGCTCACCTCATAGGTAATGTGATAAGGACAATGGGATAAAGTCAGGTACGTGGGGGCAAACACACAGGCCTGCCCTCTCCAAGATGACTCACCACCAAAGGCCTGCGAAGGAAGGAATGGGCCTTGGTTGCGAGGGCCAGGGGTGGGTGTCTCTTCTTAGGGTTTCTGTTGGCTTAAACTAGGCTCAGAGCCCTGAAAAAGAATCCAGAATCTCTCAGCTTTCCCATACCAGGAAGGGTGGCAGCCTTGTCTGGTGCCTGCCCCATACATAGGAGTGGGCCCCCTAGTGGCCATGTCTGAGCTACAAGACTCTACCCTAGCCACACTAATTGGTCCAGAGAGAGCACCTGACCGAGTCGGATCAATCAGAGTCTTCCCTGGGATTTTTGAATTTGGAAGTGGCAGACGGTCAGTCTCTCTGCTGTTGGGAACCACAGATATGAAATTCAGGAGCTGTTGACAGCCAAGTTCGTCAGGGTACGAGGTAACGCAAGCTAGAGACAGTGCCCAGAGAGAAGCAGGGCTAAGACAGAGGGAGAGTCACCTGGGTTTCAGGTGTTCCCGGAGCCACTGTCTCACATCCCCGCTTCACCATCTGGTTGACTGCATGAGCTTCTCTGGTAGAGCCTTTCAACCAAGTCTCCCTTTCGTCTCAACTAGTATGAGTGTAAAACTATCACTGGTAACCCAAAGAGGCCTAACCGGACTAGCTGGCATCAGGGGAGGTGTTTGCAACGGAGCCGTGGATTCATATCACCGTCCCCATGTGAACTCGCCTGTGTGCATCAGAGAGACTCGCATACTGCCCACATGTACAAACGGGGCAGCAAGCGCCTTATTTGGTGAGACAGACGCAGTGGTATGCCCCGTTTGTGTCTGCAGTTCAAGAAATTGCTTATTTTGTGTTAGTCTTTTCTGTGTGTTTGCTTTTCTTTGCCTGCAACGATGTGGTGGCTTGTGCCTCACCCTGGATGTTTACAGACGTGTCTGCTCATGCACACAGCACCTGCAGCCATCTTCCTGCCTCTCCACTCTATTTTCCTACCAGCCAGGCAAAGAGGGTGACAGAGCAAAACTATTAAGACCATCTGAAGAAGCCAAAAAAGCCCCAAGTGTTCGTCTGCAGTGTCCTAAACTGAGCCAAGCCCAGCTTGACCATCCAAGTTCCCTCATCTGTCCCTCCACTCTGACCCAGACTCTGGCCCTGAGAGCTCAGTGGGAGTCCTCTGAATGAGTGAGAGCCCGAGAGAGGCCAGCCCACCACAGACTAGGGCCACAGATGGAACCAGGCACCACCTGAGCTCAGACCGACTCACCTGCAGGTCAAAGAACTTGCTGTACCTCCGGTAGATGGTCTGGGATGTGGAGTCGGACCAGGTCACGTTGATGATGTACACCTGTGGGATAAGAGTAAGTGTAGGTGAGTGGATGACCAGGGCTGGGCTTCAAGCAGTACCAGGCACCATTTAACGTGGCCGGACCATTCTTTTCCTCGTCTCTGCCCCCAGGGCTTAGCACAGTGTCAGGTACATGTGAATGTTACATACATATGTCTAAATATACACATACACACGCATGTCTAAAAGGGTATTCAATACAATGCTAAGGATTATTTCAAGCGGGTAGGATTACAAGTGGTTTTAATTTCCTTCTTTTAATTTATGTGTAGTTTATACAATGAACATAAAATTGGGGTTGTTAGGAAATTTAAGCAGCTAATTTCCACTGGTTCTCAAGCTTCAGGGTGAATGAGATTTCTGCAAGGGGCCTTTCACAATTGCAAGTGTTGGGGCCTGCTCTCTGAAATTCTGCATAAGTAAACTTGGGTTTTGGGGGCTCAGACACCTACATTTTATTTTTTTAATTGTTTTTATATAGTAGTTTTAGGTTGACAGCAAAATTGGGTAGAAAGTACAGGTGCAAGTTTCCACATGCCCCCTCTCCCCCCACCCCATGGGCACAGTCTCTCCCATTACCAACACCCCTCACTCCAGGGGCACATTTGTTGCAGCTGGGCATCTACAGTGTTAACAAGCCACTCCAGGTAATTCTGCCACAGCTGATTCTCAGAACTTGCTCAGAACACCACTTGGGAGACCGTAGCATTTCAGAAAGGTGTGATTCATCTCCATCCCTAAGCCTCGTCGGCTCAGCGCCTGGCACAGAGCAGGTGCTCAGAAAACGTTTTACAATAAAAAGGAGATTAAGCATGCAACAGAAATTCTAAATTATTAGAGGCGTACAGGTTCCTTTACGGGTGGCAGTTATGCACTGCCCCGGGCATCAGACAGAGGACACTGAAGTGGCCAGAGGAAACAATCTGGCCCATCGAGCAGCGAAGAGGCTGCCAAAGGAACATGTGCAATGCTTTGGGTGCCCGTTTAGACTTGTCGCGATTTGACTCTGAATATTCGACTGCAGACTTAGAGAAAGCTGAGAGCTGGGGTTTTGAACCACCTATATGAAACCATGGTTCGTAAGTCCTGGAATTTCTAAAGCCACCTGGGCCAGGAGAACAACCTTAAGACAGTTCCCCATCAGCAAAAAGGAGGGACACAATACCAAGGGCAGTGCCTGTTTGACAAACAGACTTCGCCCAGATGCCGAGGGTCTGGGGACAGAATATTTGTTAGTCTTTGTTGATACCTTTTCAGGATGACAGAGACCTATCCTACTAGAACGGAGAAATACTCAGAGGTAATGAAAGCCCTACTGAGGGAAATAATTCCTCGCTTTGGCCTACCCAGAAGCATCCAGAGCAGTACTAGGCCTGCTTGTTTCAGAAATCACGTGGAAGCTCAGTAAATTTTTAAGAATCAAGTGGAGACTCCGAATGGCATGGAGACCTCCGCCTCCGGGCAGGTAAAGAAGGTGAATTGCACCTTGAAGAAAAACGTAGCCAACTGTGTTAAGAAACATATCCATTGGGATCAAGTTTTATCTACTGTCCTGCTCAGAGGATAAAGGTGGTTCCTCAAAGTGGGATTCAATTGAATTCCTACGAAATTGTGTACAGGTGACTATTTCAGGCTATGATGGGGGGGAGGGATATGTATGTTGATGAAATGAAGGTAAAGAACTACATACAACATTCAAATCAGACCTTAGCTATGATTAATGACCTTAGCTGTATTAGAGATGCTAGAGATCTCTCCCCCACAGATCCACCACATTCCTTTGAGCCTGGAGATGAGGCTCAAGACTCGGAAGACAGGATCCCCAGAAAGACAACTAGAAGAAAATGGACTGGAACCTGTGTCAAACGAACTTTCATTTCACGTCTTGTAGGTGTTGGTACTCCCCTGGAAAGATAACTGGGGAGCTGTGGTAACTCCACAGACAGGGAAATGTCCTCTTTAAAAACTGGAATGGAGCCCCAGCCGAAAACATGGAACTTCTGTACTAAAAACTGTTTTAGATGAATTGCAACACCACTGCTAATGTGTCTTCAACCCTTAGTCACATCAAATTGCCGGCAGAATGGTTTCTAATATGTGGAAGGGCTGTTTGTTCAACAGCAAAATGATTTTTACACATTCTTATCTGCATTTATGTTGTGTTGGTTCATATTTCTTTAATTAAACTAATCTTGTAGAAATAAGATGATTAAAACCTAACAGGGGGGATAATGAGGGAACTCAAAGAGTGAAAAGATTTTAGCTTCAGTCATAGTTGATAGGCTTAAGTGACTCATGCCTGTGGAAAGCCAGTATTCCAGGAACCGGAATGCACGACCACATGGCTCCAGGAAGTTGACAAGCACTGCAACCTTGTGGCCCGCAGGGGCCAGAAAGCCACGTCTGAGCCACTGTGCTCCAGGGCGGCAATGCCCTGACACCGGTAAAGAACTGGTGATCGACAGATAAAGAAGTGCTGGGAAAACGGCCACAGGACTGCAGTTCTTACCCAATTAACCTTTTTTCCAAACCCTTCCCTACCGTTTCTTCTCCTTTCAAAAGGGTCAGCTTGAGGTGAAAAGTTAAGATGGTTTTTGAGGGCACATAACCTGCCATCTTCTCAGACTGTCAGCATCTGAGTAGAGTGCCCATAAAGATTTGAAAAAATCACTTTGCTCTGTTGAACAACCAAACCGACCCCGGGGTGACAACGGATTTTCAGGAGAGATGTTGGTGCGCGGGAGATTGGTCAACTTTTCGGAAACGAAGGCATTTCAGGACTCCATTTCCAGCGTCACCTCAGTTTCCAGTCTCAATCAGGCTCTCCAAGGCTGCCGCCTCAGGAGACTCTGGAAGGCTCCCTTGCCCAGGAGGCGGGCAGGACTGCTGGCTGCAGAAGGAGAGAGTCCCTTGCCTACACATGCCGGCCTACTGCTCCCACCATTTTTGTTCCTTTGACCTGAACCCACACCATGGCACACCTTCCTGGGAGAAGCCTCAGTTAGAGAAGAGGCCCCCTCACCTCAGAGCTGTTCTGCTGAAGGAGAATCACCTGGGAGCTTAATAAAAATTCATACTCCCCAGCCTCTGTCTGGTAATTCTGATTCAGTGGTCTGGGGGACTCCACCAATGAGAAGAACCAAGCGGGCAGAGAAGCTGGGGGTCTCGGCCACTGAGAGAAGTAAGGAACGCTAGCAAATAGGGGTAGCTTTTAGATACCTCGGCATCAGGGTAAGCTGACTTTGCCATGAAGCAGGGCTGTCTTAGTCTGCTTAAGCTGCTATCAGAAAATACCATCTACTAGGTGACCTACACTATAAACATTTATTGTCACAGTTATGGAGGCTGGAAGTCCAACATCAAGGTCCCTGGTGAGGACGCATTTCCTGGTTTGCAGATGGCCACCTTCTTGCTGTGCTCTCCCATGGTAGAGAGAGGGGGCTATGGTCTCTTCTTATTCTTATATGGGCACTAATGCCAGAATTGGGGCTCCGCCCTCATGCTCTCTTCTAAACCTAATCACCACCCCACAGGCCCCAGCTCGGTAACATCACACTGTGGGTTAGCACTTCAACAAGTGAAACTGGGGAGGGACCCAAACATTCAGTCCTTAGCAAGGGGTCTGCACCTAGGAGTGCAAGGCTTTCTGTTTAGTTGCTCAGTGAACAGCCAAGGAAGGGAGCTCGGAGTCCAGTCCCTTCTCGCCTGTGATCCCTAAGTCTCAGAGTTAGCCTCACACTGGGTGGAGTGTTTGTTCTGAAATGCACCCAAGGAGAGGGCCACCAAGCAAAGCAAATAGAGAGCCAAGTGATGCCAGCCTAAGATGGGGTATTTATGGCCTGTTTTATGGGATCCTGATAAGAAAGAACATAAAATAAAAGGCCATCCCTTTCCTCACGAGCCCAAGATAAGCTACTGACTATTCTAATCAATAGATGGAGATAGGCTGTGCTTTATATCCTAGAAACATATATCCCATACAGTAAATTGTTGAAACCATTCAGGCACTGGGTACTGCATGCGGGCGTAGTGCAAAACATTCATATGCATTAGCTCCTTTAATCTTCAGCTCGATGAGGTAGCTACTGTACCACTATCATCCCCATTTTGTACAGGAGGAAGCCAAGGTTCAGAGAAGCTAAGTAACTTGCTCAAGGTCACACAGGTAACAAAATACAGAGGAAAGGACTTGAACCCATGTTTAGCTGAGTCCAATGTGCATGCTTTAAACAATTATCTCCCTATGTGTAGATTTAGAAATGTGGATACTTAGACCAAACTACTTGGTCAGAAATAAATGACATCTTTTTAAATAAAGCTTCAGATGATCTGAAGAATCTGTACAACCCTTCCTTAGGGGGTGAGCCTAGAGGGACATGGGGGAGTTAGGTAACTCTGAGAGCCTGACACCAAGAAGAGACAGAACCTGGGGCCCAGACAGAAGTCAGCCCAGTTAGGAATGCTACGAAACCAGACCAAGGCAGAGGAAATCCTCATATATGACTGGCTAACTACGGCAGGACGCTGTGGAATTTTTACAGGGATTATAATTCACCCCATCCCCCTGCCAGCTGCATCTCCCCTCCCACCTGCACCTGCCCTTCTTGCAGGTCCTGGGCAGGGAGCAGGTGCTGTGCACACCCATCGCCGCCTTCCTGACCTCTGCCCGGGGGGACGCACCTTTAGCAGGTCCCAAGTGGCCGTGCCCTCCCAGGAGAGAGCCTGCACTCACCTGCAGGCCATTGGACGGCAGCCTGTCCCCCTGGCCAACCAGGCAGAGCTCAGAGGAAGGGCTTCACTGGGACTTAACGTGACCCATGCTCCATCCTCTCGAGTAAGTAGGGCTTCCCTTCAGCTCCCAGGGAGAATTAATCCCAGGCTCACAGCCACTGGGAGGCATCTCCTTTTGCAGAGGAGGAAGGAACCTAGGACCCAGGAAGTGGATCTGTCAAGGAAGAGGCAGATTCCAGAGTCAGCCTCACCTAGGTTTCTCTCAGGACTCTCATCAGTGGCTGTGAGACTCCAGCCCAGCCTCTCAGGCTCTCAGGCTCCTCCTGAATTGGAAAGGCCTTCGGGACTGTGGCCTGATAAGCTACACTGGTTATCATCACGGGTGTGCTCACTCGGTTAGTGGCCGAGCGGGACAGGAACCCAGGGCTCCCAGTTCCCAGCCTACAACTGAGCAGCTCATGGCCACAGCCTGCCTCTCTTGGAAAAGTCCTTTCCTTCCTACTTTTCAAAATAGTTGAAAAGTGACTGGGAATTGTCTAGATCTAACCCTTGACTTCATCTCACACCAAAGACAAGGCCAGTAGGAAAATAGCCAGAGGACAGGGGTGAGGGGAGGGCTCTAAGGGACCCTTGTCAGCCACAGCCCCCAGGACAGGACAGGCCTGTGCTCCTTCTCAAACACACTTCTTTCCTTGTTGGGCAAAGAACCGCTCCTACAAAGAGGGCAGGGCAGGTAGAAGCGCATAAAGGGGGAGTAAATGGTGAAAGAAGGAGGCTTGGCTTCACCCACAATACAGTATACAGATGATGTGTTATGGCAGTACGCAGTTGAAACTTATATAATTTTATTAACCAACATTACCCCAATAAATTCAATAAAAAACATTTTTTAAAAATTGCTCCTGCTACCATCTTGTACTTCCTCAGGGTATGAGGGAGACTCCCTAGTGGGGATGGAGAAATGAACCCATGTTCCCCGGTTCACCCAAACCTCTGGGATTCACCAGAGGCCCCCGGAGCCTGCCCTTCTGAACCGTCTACATCCCATGTGGAGGGGATGGTCAGAGACCTTCCTGGAGATGAGCCCAGAGACGAGGCTGGTCTCCAGGCCCCTTTCTCTCACGTGAGCAGGAGGCACCTCTGCTTTCTCCTGAACCTTGAACGTCCTAGATTATCCCTCCAGATGAGCAATGGATACACAAAATTCGAGCCCAACCCTTCCCCCAACCCCACCCCGTCAGAGTTTCTCAAGCCTCCCTGAGCTGGCGCTGCCGGCACTGGAAACCCTAGAGATAAACCTCAGAGAAAAAGCAGGTGGAGGGGAAGGGGACAGGGCAGAGGTCATCTGAGAAGGCCAGCTCTGTGTACTGGAGCCCAGATAAACTTCCCTGGTCACAGGAACAGCCGAGATACCATTACCCAGCAGCTGTGTCTCCAGAAAGGTTTGCAATTAAACACCCTGCTTCCACACACTTTGGGCTTATGTTTCCCGGATGGAGTTTCCCTTCCTTCTGGACTTAAAAAGCCATGAGTTCTGTTTACCCTGTCTGGGGCCATTCAGGCAGATGGCAGGCGCCTAGGAAGGCTCACGGAAGACCAGCAACTCCATCCAGCTTCCCTGAAGAGGAAGCCCCAGAACCTCCTGTCCCCCAGCCACACTCGGCCTCTACCGACTGGGATCTCCACCACAGACACAGCCATGGAAGTTCCCACCGGCCCACCCACTCTGAGGCCATCTTGGGCCGCTTTCCATCTGCTCAGCTCATTAAGCTTAGAAATGTCTGAGGCTTCCGAGACTTCCACAGCTTCCAAGTCTTGCTCCTTTCAATAAGAAAGCAGCCTCGATGCAAATCAGGACTGCAGCTCAACTCCAGAGCTCGGAGAATGAAGCCCAGCCCCGTTCCTGTGGCAGGGTGTCCAAGATCGGACCTGAGCTGCAACCAATTAACAGCACAGAGTTACGGCCCAGCCAGTCCTAGAAGGCCTAGGACCTGCCTGTGTTCAATTAGAATGTGCCAGCAAGTACTGGATGTTCAACTTTGCTGCAGGGAAGCACAGTGAGAGACAGGAGTTAGCAACTATGGAGGAAATTGCGTATCTTTGTGGCACTGGGCTTAGTCTACTAAGGAAGGCCTTCTTTTCCCTAGGCCCTGGTCAGCTGGCCCCCTGCCCCCTCCCACCCCGTGACAACAGTTAGCTAGGACTAGGGCTGTTGATTTAGGGAGCAGCCCTCACTTAGAAACCTGGACTTGGAGGGCAACCTCCACCCCAGCATGCACACGCACAGGTTGACTAAGGGTTAACCTGTCCTCTGAGCACACTACGCCAGGCTCCCTGTGGACCTCACGATTCTGGAGCAGTTACAGTGTAAGTGAACCCCAGGTGAGCTGTGGGAGGGGCAGGGTGGGGTGTGTGCCAGCCGACACTCCCCCCAGAACTGTGTATCCAGCAGGCACTGCTCAAGCAGGTGCTGCAGCTGCAGACCATTTGGCCCTCCTCTGGGAGAAGAGGCTTTTTATAGGTACACGGAGGGGCGGCTAGTCATCAGGCTCCTGTGCAATATCGGATGCCTTCGAGTTTCATGGGTGTCCATCACACTCACTGTCTGCCGTTGTTTGCACAAACTTTGGGCCTTGATCGTTTACTAAATTTGGAGGGTAGAGGGTGGGCAACAGGGTCCGGAGGAAGCCTCCCTATCACTGGTGCCTGTTTATGACGCTACGGAACAGGGACGGCAGTGGTTACCTCACTTGGGGCTGTGATGAGGATTCCGTGAGCTAACCCTGTACATCTTCCCACCTGAATGGAAGCTCCCTGAAGGCAGATCACGGCATGATCATGGCAAGTCACGGTCCGCATGACACCTTATACCTAAGGGGTGCTCACTTCATGTCCACTAAATACGTGAAGGAACAAAGCAACCAGCGGATGTCGAGTGAGTGCTTACCTGGTGCCAAGCTGAAAACTGAGGCCAAGTCCCCAGACTCCAGGCCCGTATGGCTCAGCTGGGACAGCCAGACTCACACTGACAAATCGAGTAGGGCAGGGTGGAGGGATGGGGCGCCCGTGGGTGAGGCTCAGAAAGGACCAAGGGCAGTGTTGGCATCGCAGAGGAGGAAGAAGGCATTAAAAAGCACTTGATGGGTTGAAATTTTAGCTCCAACTCTTCCCCACTGTGTGAGCTTGGGCAAGTGCCTTAAGCTCTCTGAGTCAAGGTGTCCTTAGCTACAAAGTGTGGCTCACAGTGGGAGCTTCCCTTCAAATGTGACAGCGCACATGGGGTGCCTAGCGCCGGACCTGGCACATGGTAGGTGCCCAAGGCACATTAGCTATTTAGACACCCAGGAAGAGGGAGACAGTGAACTGGCTTCTTTCCATTGACCATCGGATAACAGTAGGAGTAGGAAAAGAGCAAGGAGTGGGAAGCAGGGACAGGGAAACACACACCGAGGGGGTGGACCCACGACTAGGAACGAGCTGGCCTGGGAAAGCAGAAGAGGGACAGCAGCTCTGTTGTCCAGGCAGGGAAAACAGTGGCCCCCCTCAGGAGCGCCTCTGCCAAAAGGACTACTGAGCTGGGGCAGGCCGCCTGGAGTCGAGGCTTTTTTTCATTCTTTTTCCTCCTGTTTCCTGGAGGGGAAATGAGCGTATAGATTTCTCAACTCTACACAGACCATCAAAGGTTCAGTGTCAAAGCTCTGTCCTTCCAGGCCCCAGAACTAGGAGAGAAACAGCAGGAAGAGTCCGTTTTTACAAAGGTTTTTCTTACGTGTGCAAACTCTTGGTTTTGTTAGGAGTAACAATGAGAGCCACGCCCACTGATGGAGCACTTACAACGTTCCCGGTATCACGAAGCACTTTATTCACGCTATCTCATTTAATCTTTACAATGATTCTATGAGGATGGTATTGTTAACATCTCCAGTTCATAAATAAAGACACCTCGGGTGATAACTGATCCAACTGTGGTCAGATCGGTGGCCTGTGCTGGAGCTCAGGTTCAAAGGCGGAGTTGGCTGCAAGGCCTGACCAATTCATCCTCTTCGATAGCTACAAAGGAACAAGGTAGAGTCTCTGCCTCAAAGGTTTGCCTTGTGATTCACGCTGCTGCCCTGGCGCCTGCTGCTTCACGAGCGGGTGACTAGTCGGGACTGAGGCCACCTGGACGGCGGGTGGGTAAGGAACCCTCAGTGGGGACCAGCGCTCTAATTTTCCTGGTTTAGATTCAACCAGATCAGCTGCATGAAAAGCTGTCACTCTCTCTGAGCCTCCACCCCCCATCTGGAAAGCACAGGTAGTGTTACCTGCCTCACTGTGAAGGTCGATGAGAACACGAGGAGGGACACAGTAGCTGCTCAATAAGGATGAGTTCCTGTCCCCATCTTCCCCTTCAAAGTGCCTGGCATGATCTTTTGCACTCTTAGAATTTTAGCCTCCCCTGTGGAAGTTTGCAGAGTCACCAGTTAGCCTGGGTTCTAAAGAGACGCCCACTTTGGGTTTCCAGAGCTCTAAGCACGGTCCCTGAGAACACATGGTCGAACATTTGGACCTTCCTCCCTCCATCACTGCCTCCACCCTCTGGTCTCAAGCCAGCTTATCAGAGCAAACAAGTCTGACCACCTTGAACCAGCAGGTGCTCTACAGAAAGGCCCAGCGATGGGCAGTGGATATCTTGGGCAATGCCTAGGAGCCCAGAGAGGGTGGCCCTGTGCCAAGGCCAAGGGGAGGAGGCTCACTCCACTGTGGATATTGATAAAAGCTCCAGATGTACAGTGACTTTCAGGAGCTGGAGTCCTGGAAACCTTAAGTGTATCCTCTCCTGAACTGTAAGAAGGATCACGCTCCTGGGCTTCCACGGGCTTGGATACAGCCCAGTGGATCTAGGAAAGGGTTGGAGAGGAGGACTGTCGCCCCACACACTCCCAAACCAATGACTGACCGGGACCCGCTGACCCGGACGCACACATCCTGTGAACGCGCCTCACTCCATCGTCACACCCTGGGGATCAAGGCAAAGGTTAACACACACAGTCTGGCTTCCTCTTCCTGGGAAACACAGTGGCCGGGCAAGGCCAGAGGCCAGCGCCCCCTCCACACACAGCCTGCAGGGGAAATGACCCCACCGTTTCCTCCCCACCGGGCGCCACGCTCACACCGCCCTCTGCACTGTGCTCAGCAAAGCTCAGCTTTTGACACAAGGTTAATAGCTGTCATTAGGTGTTTTATTGCAGGGGGTGGACTGAAGCAATGTTTTTGGAGAGCATTTTGGCCATCTCTGTCCCAAATCTGCATTCCCTTTCACACAGCAATTTCATCTCTAAGAATTCACCCACACACACACGTGTGTGTGTGTGTGTGTGCGCGAGCGTGTTGCTTGTGTAAAGATGTTCATTGCTGCACTATTTGTAACCACAAAAAGTGAGGATTATGGAATGTCTGTTGATTTAAAAAATGGTCAAGTTAGGATTCATACATGTGTTAAAGACAAGATGGGTCTTTCTGTGTTGCTATGGGAAAATGTCCACAGGATAGAAAGGAAAAACAGATTACAAAACAACACGTATACAATATTTGGGGGGAGGTATGTGAGTGGGGGTTTGTGCGTGCACGCGTACATGTATATTGTAAAACTGGAAAGAAACCAACAAACCAGTAACAGTGGTTATTTGGGTTCAGATAAGGAGAAATGCAGTAGTTTTACTTTATACTTTGTACATTTCTTTATTACTTTACTTCTGTTGAACCTGTATGGCTCTCACACAGGGCTGTCCGACCTTTTGGGGTCTCGGCGCCACACTGGAAGAAGAGTTGTCTTGGGCCACACATCAAATACATTGCAATACATAATCACAAAACAAATCTCATAATGTTTTAAGTAAATTTACGATTTTCTGTTGGGCCGCATTCCTAGCCACCCTGAGCAACATGCGGCCCGTGGGCCACCGGCTGGACACCCCTAAAAGAGATTCCATCTTATAAAACAATTATATCTTCTTAGCCTGTTCTCTGGCCAACACCAGATCTTAGAAGCCAAAGTTTAAAACCCTGTCTGCACACATAGTTACCTGGAGTGCTTTAAAACACTACTGCCCAGGTCCCACCCCGCACCATTGAAATCAGGATCTTGGAAGGTGGGGTGAACACTGGTGGTTTTCAGGGCTCCCCAGGTGAGTCGACTGGCTGTTACAGGTTGAGAACCACGAAGGTAGACCAATACAAAAAAGATCACTGGACTAGCTGAAAAAAAAATACTCTTTAGCTAGAAAGCAACATTACAGTGCGATTTGTATTATGAAGAATAAGTTAGGAAGTCTGTAGTCAGTGCTTTTTCTCAAACTTCTGCCTCCAGTCTGGAATCACCAGCTCAAATGGAGAAAAGAAAACAAGGAGACTCGGGTTTATGAGTTCGAGCCGGAGCTGTGACTCTGCGCTCTTTGGCAGCCTGTGGCCGTCCCCACCTCCGTGGGGCCCTACATCAGTGACTGAGGGATCAGAGTCCAGCCCTTCTCGGCTCCAGGGGGAACAGCTGAAAGACTTAGAGGTGCTGAGCCCAGAGAAGCATTCAGGAGACACACGACAGCTGGTTTCAAATATTTAAAGGACCCTCAATACGGAAGGTTCAACTCCCATTGTAGCCAAAAGAAGGCAATGGATAGCAAGTGCAAACTGTAGGACAGCAGATCTATGCCCAGTGTCGGGAAGAACTTTCCAATCAGAATTGCCCGAGGGTGGAAGGGGCTGTCTGATGAAGTAATGGGATCATCAGGGCAGGGGATGAGTGACCACTTGTCTATGATGTTGCTGGAGAATCCCTTCCCACTCGGCCCTCCATGAGGCCAGCAACACGTAGAAAGAAAGTTTTAGCAAAATCCACTAGGGATACAGCTCCTTCAACAAAAAGTTTTCTGCTCTCAACAGACAACGACCAAACAGCAGCCGAGTGCCAGGCCCTGCACTAGGTGCTGGACGTACCTGCAGGGAGGCTGGCAGTCTGTCCTCGGGACACATGCGGGAAGTGTCAGATATACAGACAAGCATTGCCGACGGTCTGAGACAATGGAGAGCGGTGACGGAAACTGACCGCAGTGAAGGCGGCTCCTTGGACAGATGGCTAGGAAGGCCTCTCTCAAGAGAGGAGGTTTGAGCTGAGGCCCAAGGTCAGAGAACGAAGCACTACCTGCCACCTGGGGGGGGTGGGGGGGGTGGGACCTCAATGTGACTCACTCAGAAGGGAACCCCATCTCACATTGTATATAGAAATCAACTCAGAATGGATCGAATACCTGTGTGAGCAAGAAAACTATAAAAGTCTAAGAAGAAAACATAGGCACAAATCCTCATTGACCTTGGACTAGTCAAGGGTTTCTAATATATAAAACCAAAAATAGCATCAAAAAAAAAGAAATAAACTGGAGTTCAGCAAGATTAAAAAAAACTTTTGTGCTTCAAAGGACACCAGCAAGAAAGTGAAAAGCCAATCTACAGCAGCGATTTTCAACCAGTGTGCCGCGGCACACTGTCGTGCCACGAGAAATTTTAAAACGTGCAATACCCCGCCCTGGCCAGTGTGGCTCAGTTGATTGGAGCGTTGTTCCATACACAAAAATGTTGGGGGTTCAGCCCTGGCTGGTATGGCTCAATGGATTGAGCACTGGCCTTTGATCCAAAGGGTTGCTCATTCGATTCCCAGTCAGGGCACATGCCTGGGTTGCAGGCCAGGTCCCCAGTGTGGGGTGTGCGAGAGTCAACTACACATTGATGTTTCTCTCCTTCTCTCTCTCTCTCCCCTGCCCCCTCTCTCTAAAATAAATAAATTCTTTAAAAAAATGTTGGGGGTTCGATTCCCGGTCAGGGCACATACCTAGGTTGCGGGTTCAATCCCTTGTCGTGGCATGTAATGAGAGGCAACCAATCGATGTTTCTCTCTCTCTCTCTCAAGTCAATAAACATATTTTTTAAAAAACATTTAGCTCTGCCTGGTGTGGCTCAGGGGGTGGAGTGCTGGCCTGAGAACCAAAGGGTCACCGGTTTGATTCCCAGTCAGGGCACATGCCTGGGTTGCAGCCTGCCTAATTCTAATCGAGACCCACTGCCTTCTTTCTAGAAGCCTCTGTGGACTGCCTCTGCCCCTTCATCTGGCACACAGCAAGCTTGTTTAGTTAGGGGTCACGCGATGTCCATTAGCCTCAGAGGAAACTTATCTTGGGCCTCTGAGATCCCCACGTCGCAGCTCACCAACGCTGGCACAGAACAGCTGTACCTGGCTGATCAAGGAAAAAGCCTGCCTTGAAGTGCACCTAGTTTCCCAGGCTCACTGAGAAGGAACTGGCTTCTCTTCCACTGCGGACTGGAAAGAGACGATGGCGGCAACATCTTGCTCTTTTGCCTGGACATTTCGCTAGCCCCGGAGAGCCTGTGTGTCATAAAACTTTCCCCATCAAGCAGCAAAACTGGGAATGCCATCACCTCCTGCTTGGCTTCCAGGATAGAGAAACTGCACTAAAAATCCGCTAACCCTGCCCTGACACTGGAAGCACCCACAGAAGAGCCAACTGCAGAACTAGGTGAGATCTGCTCACCTCTAGAAACACGTTTCTCCACCTGCTCGTGGTCCTGAGCCTGCAGTTTGGTCCCGCCTCCTTCCATCGGGCCCTCCGCCCCATGCCCTCCTCCAGGCCAAACGGCCTCTCTGCCCACAGCCTTCTCTCTCTTTTACTAAAACCCTCAAGTTTTAGTAAAAAACCCACTTCAGCCAGTTCCATGCGTGTCCACCCCCCAACCCCTTCCTAGAACTGTCCTCAAGTGTTCCACGACAGTTGAAAGCAGGGTTTTATCTGACTTCCTTTGTTTGCCCGACAACATCTAAGGGCACTGGGTGCGAGGTCGATCCTCAATAAAGACACATCACTTCTGTCTGATAAAATCCAGTGCAGTCCAGGAAAGCAGCCTTGAGTGCTCGCAATGTGCCAGGCTCTGCTCTAAGCAATCGAACCCAAAGTCAAATAAAATGCAGTCCCAGCCCCAGAGCAGCTCCCCGACCGGTGAGAAAGATCAGCACCAACAGGAAATTTGCCAAGGAGGCTAGACTGAGAGACATGCACGACCCTGGGGGACCCAGAGGACAGGCACCGAGTGGAGACGGTTTGCTGGAGGTGAGGTGAAGACGAAAGATGAGAAAGGTAAGCAGGGTTAAGGCAAGAGGGGTGACCATGGTGGGAGCGTGTCCTAGGCAGAAGAGAGGTCACAGGCCAAGGCTGGGGGGTGGGGACTGGCGTGCAATGGCCTGAGCTGGGGGGTGGGCAGAACCAGGAGCAGCTGGGGTGGCTGGAGCCCCAGGCCCAAGGCGGCGAGCGGCGGGCAGTGAGCAGAAGAGGCCCTGGCTCTGAAGCTTGTGGGAACGTCGGGGGCAGGAGACAGTTGGAGGGGAGGAAGGCAGAGAAGCAGAAGTCAAAGCTGAGGAGTTTCTTGGGTGGGAAACGTGGAATGGTTTGGGATTGGAGAGGGAGGGCAGAACAGGCACACGTGGAGATTTAAGGACTGAGGGAGAGGAGATGAGGATGAAGAACGCCTGAGTAAGGAGCAGGCACAAAGGTGAGGCCAGGCCTGATGTAAGACAGGGCAGGCGGTGAAATTCACGGGGTCCGAGAAGGGAAGGTAGGAGCTTAGGAGAGGACACCTGAAGATTGAGAACCCCCCACCCCGAGGCTTCCGGGACCCCAGGTGGACCACATTTGGGCTTCGAGGGAATGACTGGGACAGGTCTCAGAGCTGGGAGCCGGGAGGCCCCGGTTCCTGGCAACACGGACGCTGGGCTGCTCATTGTTGGATAGGGCAGAGAGTGACGGAGCCCTAAGGTCATTCGATGCAGGGAGAGCGTTAGCAACTTTGAAAAAGGAAAGGGACAAGCACTGGGAGTCTCGGGCTTTGTTTCACGCTCAATTCGTTCCCAGTCTCCAGATCTGAGAGCGGACCTTATAAACCTCCTCTCCCTCCCCCAAACTTGGCTTGGAATACAGAGCCATTTGGAATGAGTAAAGGGGTACCAGGCCACGTCTTCTGGGCCCCAGCCCATGTCTCCCTGCTCCTTCCTGCTGCATGGCCAGAGGAGACCCCTCTTCTCTGCCACAGCCAACTCCAGGACGTCATTGGCTCCCTGTCCCCTCTGGGAGTGGGAGGAGGGACCTGCCAAGCCGGTTGGAGAAGAGCCTCGCGCAGCGGCCAGGGAAGCCTGCCAGAGGCTGCATCTGGCCGGGCTTCCCGCACCGATTCCCCATCTGGCCAGGCACGGAGGTGAGACAGAAACACACAGCCGACCTCCTCCCCCGTGTTCCCCCCACAAAAGTCACGTCATCCAGGCATTCCCTTGGGGAGGGTGGTCCCCTTCCTCTGACCTCAGCCTGTTTCACTTGGCCAGAGCCCACCCCCAGAGAGCAGGCCCCCTCCCCACACCCTCGCTCACACCCAGGCCCATGCAGGGAAGGGCGTGAGCTATAGATTCCAGCCCTCCCAGGCCGTGCACCAAAGCCCCAAGTAAGGGCCCCCCTCTCCCAGCCCTGTATTCTGAGGTGCCAGCTGTGCTGCTGAGAGGAGCAGGGGGGCTGGGGGTTTGGGGCATTTGGCCAGAATACCACATTCCCACCTCCCACTCTCTTTGTGGAATCTCCCTCCAGCTTCAATCAAGGCATCAGGGCTGCGGAGGAAAGACAGGGAGACCCAATGTGTGGCACCCAACAACTTCCAGCAGTAAATCCTAGCTTTGCTCCTTATTTAGTGTAAGGGTTTGGGCAAATTATCTAATTTTCTCTGAGGCTCCCTTTCCTTGCTTGTAAACAGAGGTTAATAAGAGCACATGCCTTGGACAGTTTGCATAAGGATTCAATGAGGAAATGCATGCAAAGTGCTTAGTTAGTACCTGCATGGCCGAAATAAACGCCCTGCGGTGGCAGTTCATTCTTTGTGTTTCCTGGCTTCCTCCTGACAGTGCCCCCAGAGGCACAATCTCTGTCAGCGTGCTCCAAATACTGTACAAGTGATAAATCTGTTCTCATTGACTTTATCTTTCTTATTTATTTACCCAGGGAAACAGACAACTGACCATTTCTGGATGTTATATTTACTGTGTACACCAACAACTTTGAGTACATTTTTTATTTGGAATACACTCTCTATTGGGGTGCTTCCTGTGCAGATATGACCCCCGGCAATTCAAGCTCCCCACAGAAACTCTGGACTCTCATATAGCTGCACCCAGACACAGGTCCTTGCTTGTCATCCCACTATGCCTGCTATCCCCCGGATCCCAGAAGCAGTGGGTCCAACACCAAGCTCCCAACACAGCTATCCAATCACAAACCCTACTCTGATGTACCCCCCAGCATGGGGATGGGGGTGGGGTGGGACTTTTACACCTGTTCACAGCAAGCTTAGGACAGCCCTTCGGGGGCCAGAAGGCAGCCCCAGAGGAAACTGATTTGAACACCACCAAGCCCCACTGGAGACCACTCCCCAGGAACAACCCTCTAAATGCAAAGTAATAAGTCGAACTTTCCACCAGAAAATTTTTAAATGGGCCAGGAATGTAAATAGCATTTATCCAAAAAGAAATGCAAATGGCAGAGCCATCATGAAAAGATACTCAAACTCATGTGTCACTGAAACAAGAAATCAGAACTACAAGACATTATTTTTCTTTAGCTGACTGGCAAAACATTCAAGTTGGGTAAGCCCCAGGGCCGATGAAGACATGGGGAAATAGATACGTCTCGTTCGCTGTAGGAGAGATGTGAATTCTTTTCGGAGGGCCATTTGCCAACATACATCAAAATGAGAAATGCAAACCCCGTTCGACTCTCCAATCCCCCTGCTAGAAACTGATCCTGGAATAAACTCAACAAAGTGCGTCAAGTTCTATGTTCAAGGACATTTTTGGCATTATCCATCAAGTTGTTCCAGGATATTGGTGGAATTAAATACTTTGCAACTATCCCAAGAGCGAGATTGTCTACCTTTGCCCGCAGGAGCGTTACCAAGGGAGAAGCAAAAAAGCAAGTGCAGAGAAATCAGTCCTTTCTGCATACTCTTAATTTAAGGCAGTGCTGGCTTTGTCTACGAAAGTGTCATTCCTTACTCTGGTTTTTATCTGTCTGGTTTTAACCACTCCCCTTACAGGACTGGGAGCCTGGCTCCTGGTCAGCCAAGTGACAGAGCACAGCAACTTTCATAGCACCTGAGGAAGGGGCGGAAGCCACCCTTCCTCACACAGTGAGCAAGCAGGTCCCACGCAGGCTCGATCCTGAAGGCATCCACCCACACACAGGCCCAGCGAATGCAGACACAAACCCTGTGCACAGACACATGTAAGGCTCCATCTTACAGGAGAAGACGCTGAGGTTCCGAGGGGCGGACTTGCCCAAGGTTACAGTCAGGATGTAGTAGGCTTGGACTCCAACCCCTGTGTTCCTTCCAATCCACGGCACAGCCTCAGGCCTCACTCTACACCTCACTGACTCCTGGAAAGCTGAAGGAGCTTGGGGAGCCCCAGGGGTGGGAGGCAGGGAGGAGCCTGCAGAGGCAGCTATGCTAAGAGAAGGAAGGCCAGAGGGTAGGGGGCAGGCCTCCGCTGGGACAGTGGTTTGCCAAGGCCTCACTCACCACTGCAGTGATGAGAAAAGACATCTCAGCACTACACCCCAACACCCCGCCCAGGAGTGCTCCCTCGGGCTGGAGGCTACTCCCTGGCAGGCTCCCCCTGCCAGTTGGAGGCTACTCCTGGCCCCTAGGAGGAAGCTCACAGGCTTGCCAGGTTTTTTTGTTTTGTTTATTTTTAGAGAGAGAAAGAGAGGTAGAGAAACATCAGTGTTCAAGAGATACATCGATCAGTTGCCCCTCGCACACTGCCTGCTGGAGACCTGGCCTGCAACCCAGGCACGTGCCCTGAATGGGTATAGAACTGGTGACCTTTCGGTTCACAGGCCCACGTTCAATCCACTGAGCCACACCAGCCAGGGCTTGCCAGGCTATTTTGAAAGCTTGAAGGCTTGGGCAATGAGCCCATTGTGGCACTTTCCTGGGCGACCTCTCCCCCATTAACCCTCAGGACACCGTCTCCCTTCTGCAGGAGCCTGCAGAGGACGAAGGAAATGTCCAGAAGGCCCTGAGGGGAGAACACGCAGGGATGGGGTCTGGTTCTGTCAGTAGTTTTGGCCAACTCAGTTCACTCCTTTGGGCCTTAGTTTCCTTGTCGTTAAAATGGGAACATACGGAAAAGGGCAGAGTTGAGTTATGCGTGCTAATGTGCTCTCCCTCGTCTCACTTCTAACAGTCCCTGTTTTCTGGGCTCTCCTGTGGCTGGGGGAGGTTTATTTGGAGGAGTTCTGCTGCAGGCAAGAGCGTGGACCCCACTGCAGGCAACTCCAGCTTCGGGCACTGAGGCTGAGTCAGCTGGGAGGGGAGGGGGACTTGGAGTCGGAGGCTGGGGCTCATGTCCAACTGGGTCATCACAGGCTCTGTGACTTTGGATCAGAAGTGCTCAGGTTCTAGAGGAGACTCTGAGAGCAGCCTCCTGCTGTGGGGGATGGCCACCCACCCTATCCCCCTGCCCCCAGGCCCTGACGCCACTCCCTTGACCTACGCGAATGGGAATCTCAACAGAGGAGTGGAGGGAACAAGAGTGCTGTCCCAGGGGTTTCAGCCACAACTGGAAAGGGCCATGTTGGCCAATCAGAGAACAAGAGACTGAAGCTCTCAGGACCAGAAGGGAACCCAAAAGGTCACTGAACCCTGCCCTGTGCTTGCATACATCCAGCAGTGACAGGTCACAAGTAAGGCAGTCCATTCGACTTCTGGGCAGCTGACCATCAGGACATTCTTCCCTATAGTGATCTGAATCTGCCCCCTGCCAGCTCCTGCTCTGCCCACTGGTTTGCAGTAAGACCACAGAGCAGATCAAACTCCTCTCCTGAAGGAAGGCATTTCACAGGCCCCCTTTGCCAGGGTCTCTCTCCTCTGCCCCAGGCTGCCCTCCCCACTTCCTCCTGGGTCTTCCCCCCCTCCCCCGCACCCCAGACTGCCCTCCTTGTAGCCTGCTCTCACAGTGTGCCCTGGAGCTGAACCCACCCTTCCGGGTGCAGACACAGAAGGCAGAATGGAAGCAGATTCTTACCACCTCCCTCGCTCTAAACTTCCTAAACCCTGAACTTCCATGAGTGCGTTCGAAGAAAGGAGAAGTCCGTGAATGCACGCCCAGGATCTGAAGAGGCATCATACTGCTGACTCCCCCTGAGCTCCCAGGCCACCCAAACCCTGACACTCCCACTTCCAGGAAAACCAAGCCTGTTGCCTACACCTGGGCCACTGATTTCTCGGGTAAAACCCCACTACAGGTATGCCTATTTCATTCCAGTCTTCTGCAAGGCAGTTTCGGAAGCTGGCTTGTTGTCTCTCTCCTTCCTTCCCATGGCACCTTATAAATCTGAGCAGGATGACATCAAAATCTCATCGGAGTCACTAACGAACACTTTTGGCCAACAGAGCCCTGTGGCACGCCCCCTAGAGGCTCTTTCGGGTCAATACCTGGCACACTTAGTTCTGTGTGAAGCTGAGCATCTGGATGCTCCTGAGCAAATCACCATTACCTACAACAAATTATTTGACTTTTCAAGCCATCAGAGAGGCTCTCTATATAAAAGAATCATCTTTTTTCATAAAATGAGAAATCCTCCTGTAGATTAAACAAATCACAAATTGACCTGTTCTGCATGCCCAGAGTGTCATGAAATCTAGCTAATAAAGACACCCGCATTTGCAAAGACCTCACCATGTGCTGAGCATTCCAGGCATGAAGACACTGGGATCATCACTCCCATTCCGCAAGCAGGGGCACCTGGGCTCTGAAAGGTTGCCTGACTTGCCTAAGGTCACACAGATATAAACCCAGAAGCACGCCCAGGTCTGTCAGACTCCGAAACTTCTGCTCTTTCTACTGTGCAATGCTGCCTCTGGGGTTTCCTTACAGAAGTCTCCACTCAGTTATGTATCTTCCCTGGACTGAGCCCAGAGCCCCATCCCAGCCTCCCAGTGTGCTCCCCGGCTCCTTCCTGCGAACAGACAGTTTCAGACCTACTGGGAACATGGAGACACTGGGAAACAGAGAGGAGCCCAGGATTCTGGTGGAACCAGCTCCCAACGCCAGCATGTTGTCCCCTAGAGAGCACAATTCCTGCCGGTGCTCCATGCACACCTTAGAACCTGGCAGCAACCCAGGGCCCCTTCTGTTCAGGGTCTGCCCACAAAGCAGGCCCGTTCAGGAGCAAAGGCCATTCCTGGGTTCCGCCTCCACTGCCTGTAAAATGGGTAGCACAGCAATGAAGGGGAACTGCCTTCAGGGGCTGTGGTGAAGACCCTGAAACACCCACCTCACTCCTTCCCACCACTGAGCCTTTGCCAAATGTCCTTCCCTCTGCCCGGAACCCCATTCTCCGATCTTCCAAATTTGCACAGCTGTCTCCTGTTCATGCTTCAGAGCATCCTGTTGCTTTCCAGTTGGTTCCTGATCTCAGTCCCTTGCTGCACGTCCATGTATGTGACTCTGGGTAATGCTTGTGGCCCAGCCGCTCTGTAAGCATTCTCCTCAACTGGAATATAATTGTTATGGTTTACCCAGGAATCTGCAGCACTTGACATACTGCCTGGTAAACAGTAGGCACTTAATACATGCTTGATGGATGAATAAAAAAAGATCAGAGAAAATGGATATAGGCATGCTTTTCACAAGGCCAACATGGCTGAGCCGATGCATGGTCACCATTAGGGAACTGGGAGATGAAGGGGGGCAGGCAATTAAAGGGTGTGTTTTGCCCTGGCTGGTGTAGCTCAGTGGATTGAGTGCTGGCCTATGAACAGAAAGGTCACCGGTTCCATTCCCAATCAGGGTACATGCCTGGGTTGCAGGCCAGGTCCCCATTTGGGGGGATTCGAGAGGCAACCGATCAGTATATCCCTCCAACATCGATGTTTCTCTACCTTTCTTTCTCCCTCCTTTCCCCTCTCTCTAAAAGTAAATAAATAAAATATTTTTTAAAAAAAAATAAAGGGTGTATTTCATATTGGGCAGAAGGTAGGGAACAGCAGAGAGCGTGGAAGAGAGCGTGGGACGCACGCAGGTCCTTTCAAACAAGATGTCCCACGGCTAATCCGTCATCTTGACAGGCTCACACCCACTGTAGATGACCACACCTAATGAATTACCCAGCAAGTCCAAGGTAGAGGAGGGGCAGAAGGAGATGGAAGGATGGGAGGTGGACATCACTTCCTTGGAACCGAGGAAACGTGGCCTTCAGCAGCCAGTACACGTCATTAGCTATCACGTGGAGGCGATGGACTTGGGATGGTGATGAAGACTGGGCCAATCACTCACTCGTGGGAAAGCTGGTGGAATTCCTGCTGTTCCCCAGGCCCTCGTGCTTCCCCTGGCTTGGATACTTGCTCCTTCCTATCGCCTTCCTTACCCCGTAGACCCCCTCCAAGACCTTCTGTCCATGACAATTCTGCTAAAATGGAGTCTCTATCAGTTGGGCAGAGAGAATGTGCTTTGGAGTTAGACGCTGGAGGTCAAGTCCAGCTCCACTTCCCGTAAGCTGTGTGGTGTTGAGCAGGCTACATAACCTCTCTGAACCTCAGTCCAGTATTTGTGAAATGAACCTCTCAGGGTTACTATGAGAATTAAAAGAAGTCATGGATTCAAGACATGGAGCACAGAGCCTGGCTCATGGGATGCTCCATGCCCCACGACTTCCTCCCAGTCCCCCCTAGAACACCCATGCAGTTTCGGTACCGGATTCTGCTGGGCCCGAGAATTATCTTTCTACATGAGGAAACGTCCTCTCTACACCCAGACTGTGAGATTTTTGAGGGCAGGGCTGTGTCCTGGCCATCTTTGCACAGTCCTCAGACAGAGACGGCAGTGCTGAAAAGCACAGGCCTAGGTTTGAACCCCAGCTCTGTCATGTACTGTCTGTGTGACCATGGGCAAACATTCCTGCTTGCTGGAGCCTCTGCTTCCTCTCTGTAAAAATGGCGAAGATGAGAGTAGATGGTAAAGTCCTGCCTTCAGTGCAGGTCCCCGTGTACAGAGCTTTGCACAGTCGCTGGCAGAGAATTCAACAAAAGCTGGAGGCCATGCTTATCACCCTAGCAGGCCCCAGTGTGGTGTGCAGGCACATCTTCTGGGAGTGAGGGGGGGAAGTCTGTAAGAAAGTGTTTCGGTTCCATCTCTCCCTTTTGAGTAAGGGCGGGGCCAGCTGAGCTGATGCATCACTATCCTGGTAGCTGCACCTGGCCCAGGGAGAAGGCTTGGGCTAAGAGAAAGCTCGATGCAAGTACGAGTGCCAAGTCCACACCAGCAGAAGGAACAAGAGTCCATTTTCCACATGTGGGAGTTCTTCCTGATGATTCACGGACGACATTCTCAGGTTTAAGAACAATATTCCCATGTTGCAAGCCCGGTGAGGGATTTTACTGCCACTCCTCAAATGAGCTTCCCCCAGCTCGTGAAAGCAGGCGGGCCAGCCGCTTAGAACTGGGTCAACTTTGAAGCATTGCCCTCCCTGAGATAACCCAGTCTAACTTTTTAATAAAAGCAAGGAGATTCCTGGTCTCTTTCCAACGAAAGTTAGGCTGCCTGGCCTTACAGCTTTCCCCCAGCTTCACAAGCTCAACCTGGCGAAGGGAGGTGGGCTGGAGAAGCCAGAATCTCAGCACTCAGATATTCCACTTCTGGGTGAGGGGGCCCCTCTGTGGCTGAGACACAGCCTGGAGCCCAAGGGCAGGGCCTCTGCTAGAGCCATCAGCCCTGTAGTTTGGAGGGTCCGTCTTCATTTCAGACCCAGGATGAGGAGTCTCTTCCTGCGAATCTGCCTTTCAGGTCTTGTAAGAACAAAGAGTGTCTCTGTTCTGCACTTCCTCCCCCTCCTCCTAACCTCACCCCCGGCCCGAGTCACAGTTGGGCCATTGCTGGCTGAGACACGACACATACATTGGTGCATTAATTTATTTCCCAGGCGAAAGGTGCTGTCATGACTTCTGCAGCCGCATATGGAATAAACACACACGCACACTTTCTCTTTTCAATGGAGCAGTCACCTGTTTACAGCTCATGTGGTCTTGATAGTTCTTCCTCCTTTTGAAGTCTCCACCACACCTTTTGCCCACTGAGTGGCAAGTTCCAGGAGGCCGGTTTCTTATTTTCTTAACGCTGTGAAAATATGTGGCCTTTTCCCTAATATTTAGCTTTCCTGATACAATACATAGACGGCACTCTTTTAATGCTGTGTTTGCAAGGGACTGTTTATTTAATGGCGATCTGTAGGATACCACACACCGCTGTGGGCGGCAAGCCCTGTGGGCGGGGGTGGGGCGAGCAAAGGAACCATCTAGAATGTTGTGCTCCCAACCCAGGCTGGGGCACACGCAGGCATCCAGTCTTCTCTGGAAAGTGTAGTTTATTATGCCTCTTTTAAGTTAAAGAGGCTCTCAGTCACTTCCCCAAGACCCCTCCCACCCCAAAAAGCTATAAATGAGACTAAAATGAACACTTGTGAGGGTAAGAAGGTAATGCCACTTTTTAAAGGAAGGATTGTTTGTTTTTGTTTTTTTAATAGGTCTGGTTCTAGTCTTTGAAGATGGTGGATTAACATGTAATCCTGCAGCAACCACCCAACAAGTATTTACTGAGCACCTGCTAAGTGTAAAGCTCTGTGGAGCAAGGTGGGGGAGGGGGTGGGGGTGCTCACAGTGCAACTGAAGAAATCAGGCAAACACGTACCATGTACCTAACATAGGACCTAAAGCCACATTTAGGCCTTTCTGGAACCAGAAAAGGTATGAGATTCAATGGTAGCCCACTCTAACAACTGCCATAGGACAATTATCATCATGAATCATACAGGGTTCAAGCCAAAAGTTAGATAGTGTTAGGTAGGATTCTTTTCCTGTAATTATCCCCCCAGCAAATAAGCCCAACTTATTTCCATTTGCAAAGCAGGCTGCAGGCCACGGTTTAAACAGAGCTAAATCCCAAACCTGGCTTCTGTGACGGGAGGAACACCCGGGGAGGGTCTGCAGCCCTCCCCCACCCTGGGTGGCGCAGGGGACCTGCAGGCCTGCAGGGACCCTTCCTGCTGCAATACACAGGAATGACCAGGGAGGCTTCGAGGCACTGAGCAAAGGGGGAAAACGAGATAAGAAGGGCTTATTTCAGATTAAATTGAAAAACAAAGGAGGTTTAGTTTTGAAGGCTGGCTGAGTTCTTAAGATAATGGAGGGAGGTTTTAGGTTTCTGGTCCCATTAGTAAGAACTAGGTAGGGAATTATGAAAAGAACTTTCATTACAAGCAAGGGAGACAGGCCAGGAAGGAATGATATGAAGACATTAAAATTCACTATGTCTTCCAACCTCAGTTGGATTGGTCCTTGGGAAGAAGTGCCAACGGCCTGGCAGGTCCTCTCTGCCAGGGAGAGAGGAAAGTGACCCACCCTTCTGGAGAGTCCCAAGTGTTGGTGTGGGTGTAGGGAGAGCGGACCCTAGTTCACTGCTGGTCGTTGTATGAACTGGGCAGCCGTTCTGAACAGCAACATGGCAGTATTGACAGGCAGTACGTGCCCTGGGCCCTAGCACTCCCCCTCCGGGGTGTACGCACTGGAGAGATCTCTGCATCCCGCCCGGCGTGCAGTCTACGAGATGCTGGCTGAGGCAGTGTTTGGGGCAGAGAGCACTGGGGGCAACCTTAGCTTCACTGAGAGGGGGAGTGAGTAAGTCACCGGAGCTGGATGGCACTATGGAACTCTCCGCAGCAGTCAGCAGCCACAGATGCATACAATGGCGTCAACAGGTTTTAAAAACAAACTATGGAGTAAAAAGGGAAATTACCAAACAAAAGCTACAGCATAATATGAATGCAGATTAGGTATAAACCGCACACACCAACAGCATAACGTATTTTTGGAGGATACATGTGTTTACATTAAACAGGTCACAGTGGATGCATAAGGAGAAAAGGGATAGAAGTGAGGATTAGGGATGAAGAGGGAAAATAAAAGTAAAGCAGGAGGAGCGTTTTGCAATGATGGCAATGGGCAATGAATTGAAAAAATATGATTAACTCAACTTGCTGCACCTGAGGTCAGAAAAACCAACATGCTTCCTCTCAGAAGAGCTGAGAGGAAAAGGCTGTAATACCGGGCAGGAGCGGCAAACAGTGACAGAGTCACACTCAAGGCGCACCAGAGCCCTGTACTAGCCAGGCTGGGACTTACTTAGCACCTAGTGAGCAGCAGCCTGCAGCTCAAGAAGAGGGCCCTGCCTGTCCTCTCCTCATCCTATGCGTCCGGGACAGCACCTCATATACGCTTGTTCAATAAATCTTGCAGAGGAAAGGCATCTATACACTAATAATTGTTACAAGACGCAAGTAGCAGAAGCCCGGATGCCTGGATAAACCTGGAAGGCCCTTTAGAAGACACACCTGAGGCAAGCCGTAAGGGATTTTGGTGGGAGGCAGCACATTCCGGGCAATGGAAATGGCTGAGCAAAGGTGCAGAGAGAGGTGCTGGGTGACTGAAAGGTGACCGCCCTGGTCTAGGTTGGCTGCAGTGACCTGCAGAAGCCCATCTCAGCTGCCGTGGGACCTAGAATTAGGGTCATGAAGAGAGGGGTGCAAAATGGAAATGAAAAGCTAATGAATCTATCAGACCTGGGCCATACTTCCAGCACTTGGCTCAGCATCAGAAGCTCCTGGGAAGCTTTGAAAAATGACATGAACTTTGGGTCCCACCCCGGTGTCAGCCTCAGTGAATACTGAATCAGCCTCTGGGTGTGGAGTGGGTGAACACAGAATAGGACAATAGGACACAGAATCCAAATGAATATTGCGGGAGGAGAAGTCAAAAGTCACACACAGATCTGGACTCCAGGGACTGGAAAGTTGGCGGTGCCATTAACGTAAAGACCAGGCAGTCAGGGAGTGAGGCAAGGTGGGTGGGGAGGGAGGGTCTGTCCTTGGTGAGGAGGTACTGACTGGCCGGGGACAGGAGAAGGTTCCGCTGGGGACACAGACCTGCCCAGAGGTCATAGATTAAACAGAAAAGAGGGTCCAGAGCAAAAGAGAACAGCGAAGAAAATGGAAGCACGAGGACTGAGGAAACACCTTCATTTAGGGAGTGGGGAGGGTTTAACCAAGGAGACAAGGGGGATGGTGAGGCGTGGGGAGAACCAGGACAGAGAAAGGCCACGAAGCTGAATTTGCACTTGCAGCTGCGTGGAGTCACATCCCTCTGGTGCTAACTTCACTCTCTGGGTCCATCCCTGCAGGTTAGAGAGGCTTAATCTTAAAGCGGAATGGAGTCAGCGGGCAGGAAGGCTGCAATCCTGAGGCTCCACCTTCCCCATTAGGTAACAGGTAGGTGCAGGATGCAGGCTACGGAGCTTGCCTTTTGCTTATCTTTTAATCAAGTTCAGCAGTTCTCACGCTGCACAGAGACAAATACAAAGTGCCCTCGACACTGAACTGGGTGGGCCATTTGAGAGATTTTGTAAAGGTAATAGTGACCTTCCTGGCTAACCTGAGAATCCGACCCACACACATCAGGTGAGACCGCACCATGCTGCCATCACCTCCCAACTGGCCTTCCAGGTTCCTCTGGTCTCTTGAGTTCCATCAATCCTTCACACCACGTGTGGGGTTTCATCCTTAAACACACACTGGGTCATGTCAAGCAACACCTCCAGAGGCTCCGTGCGCTTGCAGAGAAGTCTGAACTCCCAAGCACGACATTCTAGCCCCGTAACCCCAGCCTCGCCTAGTGCCCCAAGTTGCCACGCCTGGGCCCCTCACTGTTCCCCATCATCTGTCTGCTCTGTCCCTGACTCCCCAGGGACAGCCTACCTTTCCTTCTTTCCTCCTTCAGTCACCTAAGGATTAAGAGCAAACGATTCCGGAGGCCAGGAGGCCTGGCTCTGACTCCCAGCCCCACCAAGCACGGGCTCTGCTACCCTGGCTAAGTTAAGTCTCTTCCCTCTTTGGTAAGATGGGGATGAGTTAATACCGACCTCACATGGCTGTGAGAATTAAATGGGAGGAGAAAAAGCACTCAGCAGTGCCGGGTCCATAGTCAGTGGCCCATTAACGCAGATATGCACGTGCTCATGGGTGTGGGTACGCATGCACACGAACTCATGTGCACACACGCCAGGTCCTCAGGGAACTGAGGACACTTTAGCCCCCTCATTAAAGTGAATACTTAATTCCCTTCCAGCAGTTTCCATGCCATCTGCTGTCCTATCTCCACAGAGCCATCACTTCATGCTACTTAGCTAGCTCATGGGGAAGGGGAAAGGTCTCTCTCTGACTGTAGTTCTACCAGGGCAAGGAGAGAGTCTTGCTGTCATTCCCTCGCCCAGTCCTCCCGCCCTACTCAAGCCCTACGTTCCTAGCAGAGGCTAATTTAATCTGCCGAGCAACAGGGAGCCACTGAGCAAGAAAGCAACCCCACTAAAGCAGTACCACAAGGAGGCTACTCTGGGGTGGGTCTGCCAGGTCCACTTGGAGCTGGACTGGCCACAAGGGTGGAGACCCCTGAGGGAACTCCAGACGGAAGGGCTCAGCTGGAGTGGGGGCTAAAGGAGTAAAAAGGGAGGAAAATGATTTCCCAGCTGAAAACAGCGGCTCGGTTCCACTCCAAGGGAACAACTGCACCCCTGTTGAATACACACAACGCTCTCTGCCAAGGCATTGAACAGACAAGCTCCACTCCCATGTGGGCTATTTACCCATCAATGTCACTTCAATAATTTGTCCTACAAAAATTATAGCCCAACTTCCCAAAGACATATATGGATGTTTAGGGCAACACTGTGTACAATGGCAAAAAAGAGAAAAAAGTTGGAAACAATATAAATGTTCATGGGATAGTTTTTAAGATTAGAATTCCTTACTCTGTACTTCTGAACTGCCTTGTAGACATGATGATAAATCTCCATGTGGGTTAAGACAGGTTTGGATGGGATTTTGTTACTTGCAGCTGAACGCCTCCTAACAGATTCACCGGTTTTGCACTGGGCCAGCTCTAGTGAGAAGAGAAATAAATGCAGTCTGACTTCACACGCAGAGAACTCCAAAGCACTTGGGAACTTCCCCATGAACTGCCCCCAAGAGAGAAGTCTCATGACCCTGTGTCTCGAGGGAAGACAGCCTGACCAGAAACCCAGAGACCGTCACCAGAAACTAGTAAGAGGGCTATGGAATTAGTCAACATTAAAAAACAAATAAAGATGCTTTTTTGTTTCTCTCCCCATCCCCTCCCGGAAGGGGAATCCCTGGAGGACCAATCTGTAAAGGCTTTGCGTGGTTTCCACCCTTCCCCCACACTGCTCACCAGGCCAGAGGAAGAGATGGGAATAAACTTCAGAGAAGTTCAATAACACCAGCCTCAACTAGCTCCAGGGTGGTAGGGCAGGGGAGAAAATTCATTAATACTGCTTCTACGACAGCCACCAACTCCAAGAGTTTGTGCTTCTTTTACTATCCCCATTTTACAGGCAAGGAAACTGAGATAATTTGTCCAATGTCACATGGCTGTGGTGGACTCCAACAGGCCTGTAACTACTGCACCACTTTACATCCTAATCCACATCAGCAGGGAACCAAACAAATCCATACGGGTTAACACCTAATGTTAACATTATTAAGGGTAGGAACCTATTGGAGGACAGTTTTGAAAATTCCTGCAGCTCAGGCTGACTTGCATGAGTCTTGGCTGATGTTAAGTGCAGGGCAGAGGTCACCCTTTAAGGCACTGGAGGCACTGGCAGGAACTGTCTGCTTTGGAGGAGCTGGATTCACTAAGCTGGCTTGAATACTAAAGGACCCTCTCCCTGCAACTCTGGGAGCCAATGGTTACCTGAGCCCTATGGGTAAATCCCAAATGCCCCATGCAGAGCCCATCTGGGGCTGTAGCTTCCGTGGGATTTCCCACTCTGATGTGGGCTCCCGTGGGCAGGAGCAGCCAGGCACTCCTGGTCCCACTGCCTCTGTCAACCAAGAACTCACACTGAGGAAATGTCCATGCTCTCTCTATTCTTTCCAGGAATCCCAACTGGAAAGGCCTGTTCCTCTGCTCATCTCTCTATTAAAGGTTAAACTACTTAACAGATAACACTAACAGATCGGCATCGCATTGCCCCATCCCCACACACCTGGACAGGTAACCTTTCCAGGCAAAACAGAAGGGAGATTGACGTGTGCTCTTGGGAAATAAAAGCTAGGCGTTAAGTTCCTCACCCAACTGAAATGTTTACAGTCTCCTCTCCTTGAGGCCCAGAACTCAAGGACTTCCTCAGCTCCCTCCAAGCCCCTCCTCAATTCTTCCCCCGCTTTCTTGCAGTTCCTCTTCCATCTTCGTCCCACTCTGGGCCACAGCTTTTTCCTAGAGACAGGTCCTCTGGACTCGCCTACACCAGCCTGCTTCTCGCAGCTCAGCCTCGCAGCCTTCCTGCTCCCGCACGTGCTACCAGGCCTCCACTGAAGCTAGAAGCAATGTTTCGGAGCAAGTGCCCTTCGTGCAGGCGCAAAGCCACAGGAGAACCCCACCTACCAGCTCACCACACGTTGGGTGGGTCGGGGAAGCAGGAGAGGACGGGAGTTAGAAGGCTGGTCCAACCCCGGTTCTGCCGCTTACTAGCTGTGTCACCGTGAGTGAGCAAGTGACCTGACCTCTCTGATTCCCAGTTTCCTTACCTATAAAATGGGAGAAACACAACCTGATGTGCGAGCGAAACGAGGTCCGGCACAGAGGAGGCACTGGAGGCAAGTTTTTAAATAATTATGGTGAGTATACGTGAGGATCTGTGAGACCACTTATACTAAAATCTAAGTATTCTTGGACCCCCATGCCTGACCGTAAGGACATCTCAAGGATAAATGATGGCCTCAGGAATATGTGAGAGCAGCAATGACATGTGACCAACAGCATGTAACACACACACACATACACACTCACTTCTCCAAACAGACCACCCACATACACAACATACCACACCCAAACACACATAGGTAAACACACCCTCTAAACACACATTCACAGACACCACGCCCAAACACCTGCCAACATACACATACACAACACATCCCCAGCTACCCAGGCACTTCACACTCATACACACCCTCCTCAGATGGGAACACACCACCCAAACAGGCCTGCCTCCAATCTCTCACACACACACACACACACACACACACACACACACACACACCCTCCTTTTCTCCCTTTATTTTCTGAAAGATGTTCTCGCCATCTGTAAGGACAGCACTGTCTCCACAATTTCAAATGATGCCACAAGAAGCTTTAAGGTTAATGATGTCCAACTTCCTGCCAACTAGCCTGACTACAGCAGATACAAGTAGCAGACACAGACAGGAATTTTACGACAAACAAGTGTCTTGCTCATATGTCTTCTTGCGCCTGGGCACAGACGCCAGCCTCCCCCGGCCTCCGTTTCCTCAGACATTTACTCGGCTCCCCCCAGCCTGACTCTCGAAGGCTAAAGATTCTAGACTTCTGTTTATAAGTCCCCTGTTTGTTTATTTCTTTCCTGGGGCAAGTCTGTATCAGGTCAGATTCCCACGTTGCCAAGGCCCGGCTTCTCTTGGTCCTGTTTACATTGACTCGCTCGTTCTCTGATGAGGCCCTAGAAGCTCTTGTATTGATCAACTATTCTTCAGTCCAGTTCATTTTGATTCACTTCGGAAATTGCCCTCTTCTTACCTAAAACGGCCTGCACCGAACAAGGCTCTTCTCTGACTCCCCTACAACAAGCGCCCCAGAAACCTCCAGAAAGACGGCATGACCTGGGGAACTGAGTCACAGACAGAGGTTCTCAGGTGCTCCGCAGCTTGCTGGCAGAGGTTTACCATCATGGTTCAGGTCGTCCCAAAGCAGACCGTCAGATGAGGCTTCGGGTGCAGGCTGTCTATTAGGGAACTGATTCCAGTCCAAGTGAGCACGTACAGAAAGTCAGACCAGGAAAGGGTACAGGCTGGTAAAGGGTGTGTTTATGAGCAGGTTACCTCTGTGGACATCCGGGGCTCTTTTCCTCTGAGGTCCTGGATGGAGCTTGTCTCAGAATCCTCCTCTAGAGAGCAGGTATCTGGGACACGAGACCATCTCCCACTTTTTGAATGCAACTCCCTGGGAGGACAACTCACCCCCCACCTCCTTCTTCAGGTGCACAAGTACAAACTTTCTTGGCGCCACAGGGCTGGAGGAGAGCCCTCTCACAGCAGGATGGGGTGGGGAGAGGGGTGAGGAGGGGCGAGCTTGGGAGGTGGGGATTCGGTATCAGCAGAGCTGCTGCAGGCGAACTCAGGTAAGTCCAGGGAACATGCGGCAGGGCATCAGCAGTGTCCTCCCCACGAGGAAGTTGTGTGCTTCTCCAAGCCTTTCCTCATTTGTGCAACAGGCAGGAGACACCTATCACTTCCCAGAGGGTCCCTCAGAGGCAGAGGTAACATTTGTGCCGACACCAACCGAAGGTGCATCACCCTCTGGAAGGGCAGTCCTGCTGCAATACACACCCAGAGGCTGCTCAGCATGGGCGAGAAGAGAGTGTAATGGAAAAGGGTGTAATTCCAGGCTCCCAGCCAGAGAAGTCAGGCCGGGGCCCACCGACCATCCTCCTGGTCCCTTTGCCAAGCCTCGCAGCTACTTAAATGGCCACTACGAAAGACAGTGACTGCTGGACGCTTTACACTGTATTGAGTTCTCACAGTGACCTACATGGAAGTCACGGGCACAGGTAGCTGAGAGGCTTACTCCACTAGGAAATGGTGGAGTCGTCATGTCTGAATCTTTACACTCCCTTCCTCTAGAATGTGCACAAGCTCCATCCAAGATGCCACTGTCACCAGCACCAAGTGGTGAGAGGGCCTCTCAAGGGTTCTAAATACACATCCCTCAGGCCCCAAAGGCCCTGGCCGCCTCCACCTGCTGTGCCAGCTCTGATAACAACAGTAACACTTAGTGGCACCAGCTCTGCCGCAGGCATTATTGTGAGTCTTTTAGCCTCATTATCTCCTGTAGTCTTCCCAGAAATCCTACCCGGAAGGTACTGTCATTATCACCATTTTACAGAAGTGAGATTAAGTGATTTGCCCAAAGTCACACAGAAACAAATGGTAGAGCCGAAATCTGCGTTTAGGCAATCTGGTTCCAGAGCCCCTGCTCGAAGCTGTGCTTGGTGCTATGTTCTCCTGTGAAGTGCAGGCTCCACTGTCTTCACCATCAGAAGGCCACATCCCCGAATGTTGGGGATAGAACTGCCATTGACCTCCTTCCTTGGGCAAAGATGGACAAAGGCAGCAAGGAGATGAGGGAACAGTATGCCCAGCCACCGCTCTTAAAGGGTCAGGCTCCTGGGGACACAGGGCATATGCTCTCTCCTGAGTGAGGGTCTCCTTACTGGGGGCAGAAAGGGGATACAGACAGTGACACTGTGGCCAACACAATTACGGTCAAGTGCTTTTTTTTTTTTAGAATGATGACTTTTCAGTCTGGATGCATTAATGGGGGTTCCCAGGACAATCTTTCCAAAAGGGAGGGTAAATGCAAAAAAAAGTCAAAGGAAACAGAGTTCCGCAGAGTATGGAGCCAGGGAGAAGCCAAGGTGAGCTGGCCTACGGGGAGGTTGTGGAGATCATGTGGAAGGACACCCTGGGGCTCACACATCAGCAGAGGTAACTGGTTGACCCCCAGGGGGGTCTGCCCACCAGCTGAAGGCCATCCTGGCTGGCTGCAGGCAGACACAGCCTTCTTTCCACTGATTACATCAGCAGAACCTGAGCCAAGGGGAACAGAAATCCAGCTCTCCTCTTTTGTGCCTCCATCCTGCTTTATAACCAATTCTACCACCACCCGGCCCCTTAAGAGGAGGTTCTGATCACAGGCTAGAAACAAAGCCAAGCAAATTAGCTCAGCCACACAGACCTAGAAGTCAGGTTAGGGGAAGAGTAATCCTGTCATCTCTCAGCTAATGCACCCGAGAATGATCCTTCGGGGATGTTCTGCCTTATCTGCCAGGGGGAGCACATGCTATTCCATTCATTGAGCTCTCGCTCTGCCTGGCTTGACTGGATAACCCACTTCATCCTCACTGCCAGCCTGGAATAGGCTTTTCTTATCCACGCTGTAGAGATGAGGAAACCGAAGTGTGGAAAGCTGCAGCACCTCCCCTAAAGTCCCGAAGCTCCTGAGTGGCAAAGCTGGGATTCAACTCAGGCAGTCTGGCTTCAACTCCAGCTCCACGATGGCACTGGTCTTAATCCTCACGACCCAGGTGGTACAGATACCATTATCTGATTTTACCCAGAAGGAAACTGAGGCTCGGAGTTACGCTGGCTCCCCAGGTCACCAGTTTAGTGGTGGAACCAGGAGGTTGAACTTTGGGGCCTGAGTTTGTGACTACCACAAGGACCCGCAGGGCAGGAGGGGACAGTGCCAATGGGTGGTCAATAGGCCAGCACTACCTGGAAGTGGGCATGCCAACTGGCCAGCAAGGCAGGTGCCATAGGGCAAAGCCGAAGGACCCAATACCCCATGCCATTAAACCCCAATGGGGCAGGACCAAGCAAGTGCCAAGGGCTGTTGACAGACTGGCAGCAGACAGGGACTATATAATCCACAGCTGCTGTGTTATTTGGGGGGCAGGAAGAGGGGGAGGACTGGTCAGGACCCACCTCATTCCAACGACAAACTGAACAAGGCAGGATGGGCAGGGTGCCCCCTCCCTGCTAAAGCAGCAGCCCCAGGCACCTGCTGGGCTTTGCTGAGAGCTGAATGGTCTAGGTGTCAGAAACATCTTGCCAGACACACTAATCTGGCCTCTACCAACAAACACACTGTTTCCCACCCGCCCCCCTCCCCAGCCCCCTGTGCTGGACTTGTGAATGGCCTAGGAAGACAACCAACACAGCAAACCCACCCCCTGCGGTGTCAGGTTCCAGGAGCAAATGGTTTTTCCTGCTTCAGGAACAAAGGAGGGCTGCTCCTGTCTGCCACCCGGGCTCTGGGGCTCTGGTTCCCGGACTCGACATTTGTTAACTCCACACTGGTGGTGGACACCTCGGAGCCAGGATCCCGCACATAAGGTGTCCAGACAGCCGACCTGGGCCGTGGCAAGGCTGGCTGGCAGCGTTCCCTGGAAGGCCAGGAAGCAGGAAGCTTCCTGAAGGATTCTGGAGACCCACTGCCTCGCTCGACCTAGCTTATGACTTTTGATAAATTCACTTCTCTGTGGCCCTGTTTTCTCCTCTGTAAAGACCACAACAGTGCTTCCCTCGTTAAGTTATGTTAAGGATTAAACGAATAAGGTGCTTAGAAGAGTGGCTGGCACATAATTAATCCTGTTATTATTATTATTACTATCATTTAGCCTGGAAGGCTCCTTCTCCCTGTGAACACTTGAAGACAGGTTTCCTGGATATTACACAGAGTTTAGTTTCCCAGGCCGGCCCATCCTGCGGTAAACTAGAGAGAGCTAGTCCTTGGTGCTATAATTCCATCTGCTCAGTGGATGAGAAAGGTTTTGGTGGATTGGCCTGAGGGTCTTAATACCATTTATAATATCCTATCCATAGGAATATATATATTCTAAATTTCAAAAAGCCAGTTTCCACAACTTAAGTCAAAAGCTGAGCTGTGGTCCTTTTAAACAAAAATAAGAGTGGGATGGGAGGTAGGGGCTTTAGTAGAATATAAAGCTTTCATCCATGGCTGTATTTCATAGGTCAAGGGCCTAGGCAATCCGGCCCTTCTGCCAGCACAGGGGAGGGGCGTTCAAGATGGAAAGATGCGGTGGGTGCTGCCTTTGCAGAAGCTTACGGCACTCTGGCCCCCCGCTGGAGGGACTGCTGTCAGCATGGTTCCTTGCACACAGCAGGTACAAAACTAATGCTCACTTAGTGACATTCCCTAATACGTGCCCTGTGTTTGAGGTCCTGGAGTTCCCATCCATGATGCTGCTGACAGAGGCTGCATTTCCCCAGAGAGTACCTCTTAGGGAGTCAGGATTAAACCCCAAGAAGAGTTCCCAGAATAACCTCTCCAGCAATGTTTTGGCCAGATTCCACCTTCAGCAAGTCAGGAGGAGGCCTGGCTGCTGAGCCTAGCACCTTTCTCAGTCCTGGGAGAGATTCAACACCCAACTTGACTCCTTTCCCGCTCTGACCCCAAGGCCCACTGCTCTCCTGCTGCTCACTCCACTCAGCCATGCCGGCCTCCTTGCTTCTCCCTAAAAGGCCAGGCATAGATAGCCCTACCTCAGGGCCTTAGCACTTGCTGTTCCTCTCCCTCAATCATGTTTGCTCCAAACGTCCACGTGCCTCACTCCCTCGGATCTCCCTCCAAAGTCGCTGTACAGGGGACTGTCCCGGGCCACACTTTAGAAAATGGCACAGCAGCTCCCACCACGCCCACCACACTCTGCCTCTCTCACCCTGCTTCGTTTCCTCCACGGCACTCACTCCACCCGACACACTGTACACGTTACCCATTTCATCCGTTTGTTTGTCGTTTCCCTGCTCCTACAGAATATCAGCTCCCCAAGGGCAGAGGTTTTATCTGCCCTGCTGTGTTCCCAGTGCTTGGCACATAGTGAGCATTCAGATGTTGATTGATTGATTGATTGATTGAACGAATGATTGAATGAATGAGTGAATATGAATAAGTGTCAGATCAAGGTCCATCCCTCAAGAGGCTCTTCCATCAGCCAGGAACTCCAAACACAGGCTTGCTGACCAATCCAATACCACTCTTTTTTTAAAAAAAGATTTTATTGAGTTATTCTTAGAGAGAAGGGAAGGGAGGGAGAAAGAAAGGGAGAGAAACATCAGTGTGTGGTTGCCTCTCGTGTGTCCCCCACTGGAGACCTGGCCTGCAACCCACGCATGTGCCCTGACTGGGAATTGAACCAGTGACCCTTTGCTTCACAGGCCCGTGCTCAATCCACTGAGCTACATCAGCCAGGGCCCAATGCCACTCTTGGTAAGTGTTACATGAGAGGTAAAAATACTAAACGTACAGATTCACAACAGGAAATATTGTAAGATGATAAATCCGGAATGGCCCTCATAAACAAAGCAACAAACAGCAAGTGCTGGAGAGGTTGTGGAGTAAAGGGGACCCTAGTGCACTGTTGGTGGGAGTGCAGACTGGTACAACCACTATGGAAAACAGTATGGAATTTTCTAAAAAAAACTAAAAATGGATATACCTTTTGACCCAGCAATTCCACTGCTAGGACTATATCCTAAGAACCCTGAAACACCAATCCAAAAGAACCTATGCACCCCTATGTTTATAGCAGCACAATTTACAATAGCCAAGTGTTGGAAGCAACCTAGATGCCCATCAGTAAATGAAGGGATCAAAAAACTGTGGTACATTTACACAATGAAATTCTATGCAGCAGAAAGAAAGAAGGAGTTCATACCCTTTGCAACAGCATGGATGGAACTTGAGAGCATCATGCTAAGCGAAATAAGCCAGGCAGTGAAAGACAAATACCATATAACCTCACCTTTAACAGGAATCTAATCAACAAAACAAACAAAGAAGCATACTATAACCAAAGACATTGAAATTGAGAACAGGCTGACAGTCACCAGAGGGGAGAAGGGAGGGAATTTCAGGGGAAAAGGGGAAGGATCTACAGGAACAAGTATAAAAGACACATGGCCAAAAACTATGGGGGGTGGAAATGGGAGGGAGGTGGGGAGGGCTGGGGTGGTGGGTTGGGGTGAGAATAAAAGACAGAAAACTGTACAAGATAAACAATTAAAATAAAAATTGGAAAAAACAAATAAACAACAAGTCCTGGCAAAAGAAATAAAATAAAATAAATAAATAAATAAATAAATCCGGAAGCTTCCAGGAGCTGGCAGCAAAACCATGAAGGATGGCCATGCTAATAATGGTAACAATCGCTGTCATTTACTGAAGAGCTGTCGTGTGCCAAGCACAATGTAGAGTAACAATTATACGGGCTAGGTAGTGTTATAATTATTCCCACTTTACAGATTAGAAAAGTGAGGCCCATGAAGGTAAAGAAATGAGACCAAGTGAAACAAGTCAGTAAGAGGCTTCAGAGCCAGAGCCCATGTACCAGAGGTCATTGGCACCCTGCCCTCCCCCTCTTGCCCTCAACTTCCAACTTCAAGCCCTGAGGCCCCCTCTGGGGCTCAATCCAGCTGCCAGAGCCTAGTTCAACCTGAGCAAGCAGCAGGCTGAAAATGCTCCTTAATTAAACTCCCCTTCCCCCTTCTTCCCAAATGCAAAGCTATGCTAGCTGCTAGCCTCAAGGACAAGATGTAGAGTCCCCAGCAGCTGAAGCTTCTGAAGCACCAGGCCTTCAAAAGTGGCTCTGGACAGGAGTTCAAGGGGAAACAAAATTTAAATCCCAAAATAGAGGCCAGATCTTGCCAGGGGCCCATTCTCAGTAAGAGAGGTTTGTTATCTTATCACCACCACCAGCTCCAACCACATCACATGCTAATGGAGGGGCTTGGGGGGAATTCCAGTCAGGGTAGGCAGATGAGCAGGGGTATAATCCAGACCCTTGAAGTTATATCTGGAAACCCATCTGATGCACTCCCTAGCCCCCCAGCCTCTCGGAGATAAAGCCATCTCTACAGGGGCAGGTCCGCAGCCTTCCCAGGGAAGGCCTGCTGCAAACACTCCTGGGTTCACTGTGCTCTCAGCACTCCATATTGCAGCAGAGCCTCAAACCAGGGCCCAGGCTCCCATGGGTGCCCTCGGCAGAGGGAGACATACAGCCACACAGACGCAAGTACGGTGGCAAGCGGAGAGGGTAGACGAGGTGCAGCTAGTCCGACTTGTGTGGACGCTTCCAGCTGGAGTCAGGGAAGGAGAACGCCCAACCCCGGCACGTGGCGAGGGAGGTGGGGCAGCAATCCATCAACTCTCCAGGGAGCACAGTGGAACCAACACAGGCTTTGCTCTGCAGAGATCTGGGTTCAAACCCTGGCTTCTCACCATTTACTTCCACGTGACAGAGAGCAAGATGCTGCACCCCGCTGAGCCTCAGTTTCCTGGCTTGCGAAACAGGGACAATGGGCAGGGTTGCCGTGGGGCTTAGAGGGAACAGTGGACGAGATGCCCTAGCCCAGCGCCTGCACCTACACAGGGCTCCACTCTCACATTCTCTGACTCACCCCCCACTTCCCCTGCCCGGGAGCTGCCACGTCCAGCGAACATGGGGAGAATGAGGCTGCCTTTCTCCAGCTGCCCATGAGTGATGACTAAAGTAAATAATTAATCCCGGCTTGGAACCGAAGTTCAGGCGTTGTTCTACTACAGACCTTAACTCTGTGAGAGAAGGAGCAGTTTGGCAGTCCACCGGGGCTTAGAGCTCCAGGAAACCCGGGGCAGCCACCTCCAGCACCTCCGCCCTCACTGGCAAGGGAAGGTGTCCCTTCCGGGTGCCAGGCACGGTGCTGAGAGCTCAGTGAATCAACTCCAGCCCGGGGGGGGGGGGGGGGGTGCAGAATTCAGGAAACAGTTTCTTTCTCTCGGAGCCCCGCTGCCAGCACCATGCCAGGCCAGCCAGGCCTCCCTCTCTGTTGTTACAAAGAAATTCTCCCACACAGTCAAGTCCCTTAAAATAGCCCTTTGGGTCTGGGCCATCAGGAAACGGAATAAAGCTGGGTCGGGATGGGGCCTACCATGAAAGAATTTACAAAGCAGCCACTTCAAACGACTGGGACAATCCCTTCATGCTCAGAACCCTGAGGTGGGCGAAAGCAGCGAAGCGGCTTTCTCAACAAAGAACATTATTCCGCAGGACGACAACATGTCGGGCCGGCAGAAGCCCCCGCTACCCCGGAGCAGACCTGGGGAGGGACCAAGTGAAGAAGGCACAGAGACAGTGTGAAACAGGCACAGGCGGAGAGTGTGGGGGCCAAACACCCTGGCTTTGTACTTGACTGACAATGCACCCTACGCTTTCTGAACCTCGGTCCCCAAGAGTGAAATGGGGTTAAAAATGCATGCCTTCAGGGATTATAAGTAAAAGGCCTGGCTGTCCTGGCACACAATAGAAATTCAGTATGTGGTAGCTACGATGACGGTGCTCACGTAAGACAGGTCAAAGTCTCCTTTATTACCTGCGTGAGAACATTCCTGGAAAAAAGGAAAACAGCAAGTGCTCTCTACCAGGGGCCGCACAGGGGTGGGTGAAAATAGAGAACGCCCCACACCCACGCAATCCCTTACCCCACCTGGTACACTCCACCTAGAACGCTCCCAGCATTGGGTAGCACCCCCGCCTCTTACTCCTTGGAGTTGCAGTCAGATCTGATAAGAGTGATCAGTTTCTGCCACTTCTGAAGTTCCCGATCCAGGGATCCCAGGGGCAGGTTGGAGGGCTCCGCACATTCCACTGCATAATTTATGCTGCACTGACACACACAGAGGAAAGGGTTCTGCCCAGCCCACCCTGCACCTCCACTCAGGCTCGGGGAGGGTGGCTTCCTCACCAGCCAAAGGGAAATGACAGCAAAGAGCCCGAGAAAGCCACCTCGAGGAAGGGCAGAAAGCGCAGCTGTTTCCCCTTTGCTAACTCAGCTGCCTGGATGTCACTTCCTCCCCTCGGGTAACAGCAGAGAGAGAAGGGACTGGAAATAGCAGTCTCTTCCCATTCACAAAAATGATAGGTTTGGGAAGACGCAAAGTGCAATTGCTGGGGTGGCTTTCTAGAAGCCACCTTCACGGAGGGCTCGTAGTGATCCTGAGCCAGCCCCGGCTGCCAGCTTCAGGGCAGGGGCGGTGGATCAGGAACAGCCTCTTTTTGTAAAGCATCCCCTTCCCCAAACAATTAAGAAACCAGATTGGGGGACCTAGGAACCCTTCACACAGCTATTTTCTCTGGGCTCAGCACTTCCCAAAGCTTCCTTCACACCCACCCTCCCCTCCGCAAGGCAGGCCAGAAAAGAAGCAATCGGCCCATTTTCTAGATGAGTGAATGGAGATCTAGGTGGGGAGGGCAACATGTGGAAGGTTTCCACCTGCCAGGCCTCAGGTGGCATTTCCTTGGGGTCCAGTTTCCCCAGGTGTGTCATGTCATTAAGGGGCTGTGAGGTCTCTGAGGGGACGAGGCAGGCCCCTCTCTGCATGCAGCTTATGGATTGTGCGGTGTCTGGCGATTCATTTCAGCTCTGTGGGCCTCCGTGTCCTGGCCTGTACGATGTGGATGCCCACAGTAAATACACACATTCGGGGGCAGTTTCAGGCATTTCCATGAAACTCGTACACGGAGAAAACATTCGGAAAGGTTAGTTGTGATTTTTATCATTAGGTATTCCCTCAAGAATCTGTCTTGCTAGAATATCTGGGACTAGGGTGGGGGTGAAATCCATGAAGAGGTCGTTGAAGCATTGTATTTAAAAATAAAGCAAGTTCAGAGAGAATGGGAGAAGGCAACATTAGCAAGACTGTTTCAGGTAACGCCCTTCAAAGACATCCTGGGCCCCCAGGAAGCTGCTCAGTATCAGGCCCCAGACCCTACAAGGACTGGGGTTTCCTCGCTCTTGCCCTTGGGGTGCTGCAGTGTCTGGGAATGTGGATGGAAAGCCCTCCGCTGTGACATTCTGCGCGCGCGGCTTCCGCCAGCCAGCCAGGGCCCTCCCTCTGCTGGTGAGGCCCTTGCTGCTCCCCCTTCTCCTCCTCCTCCTCCACCCTCCCTCTGCAAGACCTCGGGGTGCAATCAACTTTTATGAGGCAGTCGGACCCCTCAGAGTAAGAGCTGTAAACAGAGAGGACCTGGGTCCCTGCCTGCCAGCTAGAGTCCCCCCCACACAGCAGAACTAGAAAAAACTCGGTTCCAGCCACGGCTGCAGGAACCACCCTAGGGCCAGCTCTGGAACCTACCACAAGCCGCCCATTGTGGCAGTCAGCTCCCTTTCCCCCACAATCCTTGGGAGAAAAGGAAGGTTCGGAGGTGCCTACACAATAAGCGGGATTCCCTCAGTTCGTATTTGAGGCTCTCAGAAGCTGGCTGGCCTTTCCCTTCAGCCCTCTCCCCGACGTGGGCTCCGCCCGTATTCCCCCTGTGTGTTCCACCGCCAGCACCTTTGCTTTTCCCTTGCTTGCCATGCCCATCCCTTTTTTCCTTTCTAAATCCTACTCTTTGCCATCCACATCCTAATTACTCCTCAAGGCCCATCCTGAAGCCTGCCTCCTCTAGCCCGTCTTCCCTCAAGCTCCAGTTCACGGAGAGCGCTCCCTCTTCTAAACTTAGTAATTATCACGGCAAATACCTACGTTGTACTTAATATGTGCCAGAGACCGTTCTAAATCTATGACATGTATTAATTCATTTCATCTTCACCCCAACCCTATGAGCGAAGTCCTATTTTCCCCTCACTTTTCGTGTGTTTGTTTTCACAGATGAGGAAACCGAGGCACAGAGATATACGTAGCTTGCACTGGGTCCCGTGGCAGTAGACAGATGGTGGAGACAGGGTTCCAGCCCTGCAGTACCAGAGCCCGGGTGCCATCTGATGACACGGGCTTCCAGATGCACTTGGCGTCCGAGGTGGCGCAGCCTGGACGCCATCGTTATGTCCAGGCCCCTCTCTGACCGGCCAGCTCTAAGAGGGAAGAAGGTGACAAGTTCGCAGATGTGGGGGTCAGAGACCAGAGTGAGGATCCCAGCTTTGCCACTGAATCACTGAGTGAGGGCCACGTAAACTCTCTGGTCTCAATTTCTGCATTGGTAAAGGGAGATAAAAACACCTGCCTACCTCAAGTGGTTGTTAGGAAGTTCCAGAAAGATCCCCTCTAAAAGGTGTCTTCTGCACTGCCTGGCACGTAATAGGTGCACGTATGGTAGTTCTCGACCTCCTCACCTCCCTGTGCATCGTATCCTCCCTGGCCTCTGCTCAGCACCTTGGCAGAGGTGGTAAATTGCCTGGTGGTTCCTTGGGGGCACAGGAAGGGCCTTCTGATGGCTCACCCTCACTACCTCCTGTCCTCTGTCCAGGCCCCTGACTTCTCCATTCACCTGCCTTCCTGTGGCTGACTCCACTGCAGGTAGCAGCCACGAGAAGTCACCCACAGCTCTGGGAATCCACTCTTGAGACGCCAGTCACCCTACTGGATGCTTCCATTATGTTTGGCAATTGCCATGGCAGAGTCAACCTCTGGCCCTGGCTCAGAACCTATTTCCAAAGGCAGAATCTCCACCTCACTTCCTACACACACCCCTTGCCCTTCCTGTTCCCCGGATCCCTGTCCTAATCCATTATCCCTTTCCTGGATTCTCAGAACTCAAGAGGAGCAAGTCTAACTACCGTATGTGTAATACTATTATTTGTTTTACTTTGTTTAATCAAGAGACTTAAGAGAACAGAGTTGCCTATTAGACATTTTCTGGCCAAAATATAGTCTGGTCAGTGACTCAGGCTGAGGAAATTAGAAGGCAATTTCCAGGGGACGGCTGTACAAACCCAAAGTCAGAAGTCCTAACGACACTCTTCTAATTCAAAGCCTCCACTGGCCATTAACTCAGGCCAGGCCCGGAATATCTCTTTGGAAAATGCAGCAGCTGGTACTTATATTTCTGGAGCTGGAACCAGTCTCCTATGACCTCAAATAGGTTTATTTTTCCCTTCCCGCCCCCTCCCCTTGGCCTGCTACCACACACGGTGATCCCAATCCTGATTTCCCCCCACCCTGAACCCTCACTCGGCTCTAAAAAGGGCAGTGATAAATGGCTAGTGGTGCTCCCCGTCCCAACGGCCTTGACGGATGTGGTTGGTTGTTCCATAAGTAGGGAGCCTTGTCAGACCTCTGAATCACCCCTAGATCATTTCCTTCCTTGGAGAAGGAGAAGAAATTGTTCTCGTGTGCGTGGCAGAGAGAGAAAGCAGGCTAGAGTGCTAACCTGTGTGTGGCACTGACCTTGGGCCTAGGACCCTATTTGGCCTAACCCTTTCCTGGAGCACCCCTCTACTCCTTTCCCCCAACACATGCTCATCCCTACTCCTTCCCGACTTACCAGGAAGCCATCCCTACATCAACTCCAGGAAGCCATCCAGATCTGAACAGCTGTTCCTCGCTTATGTTGTTGCTCTTGTACGTTGGGTGTTTTCCACGGGGCATGAAGCCCAATTTCCCATCCGACTGTGAACAGCTGGGCCTTCTTTTTTTGCCTCAGTCTTTCCTTTTCTCTCAGCTTCACCTATGGGGTCCTAACTGCACTTGGGCATTTTGGATGGAAACTAGTGTGTGCTGAGTGCTCACGATGAGGAGCAGGGACTAAGTGGAAGAAGCTTTACCCCAAATTGTCTCAGGTCAGTTTCCTCAAAGCTCTGTGAGGCTACAGGTGAGGAAGCTGGGGCCCAGTGTGGCTGGCCCCAGGCTGTGCATCGAGGAAGAGCCTGAGGCAGGATTCAAACCCTGATCTGCCCAACACCACTCATTCCCGCAGGGAACCGGCCCTGAGAAGACCCTTCCCACGCCACCGCTGCACATCCTTCCTCCCGTGGGGCCAGATCCACAGTCTGAGAGCCCAGAGAAAAACTGACGAGCTAGGAAATGAACAGGTCTGGGACCAGTTCCTAAACATGTAGCTCCCAGGACCAAGAAAAATCTGTAATGATCTCGCATGGGAGAATATTATTTCCACAGGGCCAGGGGTCATCCTGGGTTTGCTCCACTCCTCCTGCCTCACAGCGACCTCCCTCCGTGGCACGGGGTGAATGGCCCACGCAGGGAGGCCGTCCCCAAGCACCACCCTGCATTGCTGTCTCACTGCCACGCAGGTCTGAGGCGGGCCTCCCCACCAGCTGAGGGGAAGGGCCCCATTTCAAGTTCATTTCCTCCCTTGCAGGTAAACTAACCTGAGTTTACCCAGATCTGCCTTAACCAGCTAGGAAACCCTGAGCAGTCTCTAACTTCTCCAAGACTCAGTTAACCCATCTGTACAAAGACACCAAAGAACCAACCCCACGTTAGAGGACATTCAGTGAAAGGGAGGAAGCCCATGAAATCAGGCATATTAAGCGTTTGGCTCCGATGGTAAATGCCAACGCTGGCTATTATTTGCATTCCCTAAAGAGTCCTGTAGAGGATCAGAACATTCATGACTGGTATTTGTCTGAATTAAACAATCAGGAAAGGAAATGAGAGTGAAAGCACAACGCCTCCCAAAGCCAAACAAATAATTTCTTGTTTGCTTTAGATAAACAAGCTTCTCTCCACCAACTTATGACTTGACATACACCTACGCAGACATGTGTGCGCAAAGAATTCCGTGGACACAGAGCCTTGTGGAAAACTTGCAAATGGAGACATGTGCAGTTTGCACTCAGCATCATTAGGATCATTTGAAACACACGTGGTCTGGGGCCAAAGCCAGTTTACCTAAGGTCTCCCCAGGGGCAGCTCACATAAGCTAAGAAAGGAGCACAACTCCACGCCAGGGAGCCTGGCCAAGGCAGCGGCTGCCCATCCTCTCCTAACCTCTCCCCGGGCAGGGGCTTGGTGGAGAGGAGGAAAGCCAGGGGCTGACAGCACTATCCGAAAGATGGAGGCCACATGCCTGCCTTTCATAAACAGACCAAAAGCACAGACCCCCGATGTCCAGGCAGCTCCCCCTCACCCTTTGCTGGATGTCCTGAGAGAACCTCTGCGTTGTGTTCCCAGCGTTCTGGAGCCAGCAGAGCCCTTCCCGCTTGGACCCCAGGCCTCTCATCAGCTCCCTCCAGCTAATGTGCACATCCCATAAAACCTCTCTGTTTTGCAATTTGCCAAAACACAAACTCAGAATTCACCATCAGTGGAGGAGAGGTGGGAAGAAGGCATGCTTCTCCAGTGCAGAGGCTGCCAGACCATATGCGACTTGGGCACAGTGTGTCCTGCCAGCTATCCACACCAGAGTGCCTTACCCAGAACGCCTTACCCAGGACACTTAACCTTCTGCAGGGTGGTGTCCACCGTGCACGAGCTGAGAAAGAAGGAAACCCTGCGCTTCAGAGGCACAGCCTCCCCAACCTGCTTCTCCTGCTGCTGTGGGCCCCACCTACACTTTTTATTTTTACTGGGCACCTTCTCCTTAAACACTATGCATTTACTCCCCAGTTGTGTTAGGGACCTCTTGCTTCCACCAGATACTGCCTTCCTGGTGAACCCCATCTAGACTTAGGATACATCAATGAACAAATTCCACACGATAGACAAAAGACCAGTTAGACCCAGGGGCTGTGACTAGCTGTGCTGCAAATGACTTGACCCCATCTGGTCCTCGGTTTCCTCATCTGCAAAATGATGTGGTTGGAGCCCGATGAGTCTGCGGGTCCCTGCCAGCTCCACAATTTCCCAACATGAAGCACTTTCTCCTTTAACTGTTTTCCACAGTGTTAGTTCATGGCTCTACATGACCCCATCTATTCAGTGACATCATTTTCTGCCCCAAACATAATGTCGATTTTTATGTGAGAAACAGAGATGTCCTGGGAAATATCTCTGAAATGATCGTTTCAAGGGAATTGGACAAGACTTCTTTTGTATTTTTCATATAAAACAAGTTATTATCAATCTTAAAACCCCAAATCTCTCTTCCCTTTTGCCAGACCATTAATAGCTGCTTTTCAAAAGTGCTTTCTGAGTCGGAATCTCACCAAAAATAAGTTACCATTTAATGACTGCTTGTTACGTGCCAGGAACTGGGCGACGTGCTTTACATGGATGACCTCACTTAATTCCCCCAACAACCCTATAAAGTAGGCTATTATTACCCTCACTTTAAAAAGGAGGAAACTGAGGCCCACGGAAGTTAAGTGACCCACCTGAAGTTACCCAAAGCCCCAGCACTTGACCACTTCTCAGCTCCCTGCAGTGGGCCCCACTTTAGCAACACACCTGGCCTGCTGCCAGTATGTCCTGCATCTGTAATCTTGCACCACATTGGTCAGATTGGTAAGATTTGATGTTTTCCTTAAAATCCAGAGCAGGACAAGAACATGCCTGGGTCTCAGAGCAGAGAGTGCCATCTGTTGAAAGCAGCGCCAACCTTAACTGGGGACTAGAAAAGAGAACCCCTAAAGCTTAGCCTGCAACATTTGGGGGGGTTAGGAAGGCGACTTGATAGTAAGTGCTGGGATGTGCAATGCAAAAGGACTTCTGTCCCTGGAGCAGGATGACCACCTGGTGACCTAAGTCCTCCAAAAAGAGCTTTCTTGAAAAGCAGAGGAAGTTACTTGTTGAGCCTAATAACGAAAAAGGAACAACTCTACCACCGAGTCAGGGAATGCCGCCCCCCCCAGCACGCACCTCTCTGTCTAGTCAGGAACCAGCCCCCACAGCTTACCTCTTCTCCACCCTCAGCCCAGCCCCATTTGCTCCTGTAAGAAACCTCAAGTTCAGAGCTATTGGTGACAAAGGCAGAAAGAGTCCCTGAAGCTGACATTAGCATAAAACCCCAGTTCCCTCCCCACAGGGAAATAAAAGGCATTTCAGAGATCAATGTGCAGTCTAGGCAGCAACCAACAGCCTGTTTTAATTGTTAAAATTAATGCTTTAAGCAGTCTAAATGCCCCTTTAAGTGCTTAATTTGCAAATAAGATGCAGTCCTTCTGCTTTGGTTGCCCGGCTGCCTGCCTCTTCTGCGTCAAGTACAGGAGCACAGGCTGCTCAGCCGGGCGTCCCCAGGCGTCAAGGACACCCAGTTGACTTCCTAAGGTGCGAAGGATGGGAAGACAGGACTGGCTGAGATGAAAGGCAGCCAAGCCACACAGCCTCCGGAGCTCGGCTCAATCAACCTTAGCCCTTTCTCATTAAGTTTGGGGAAGAAAGGGGGAGGGGCAGCCGTTCCTCGGAGACCGCAGCAAACATTTGCCTCCTCGTGTCTGGAGATGGATCATCACTTTGGAGGAAATGAACCCGGTTAAGGGTCACGTCCAGAGTAGGGATAAAAGGAAAAGCCACAATTCTCCTCACACCGACAGACACAATGACTGTAAGGAGGAAATCAAAGCTGAGGGCGGAGGGCGGAGGTGGGGCCGGGTCGCAGCGGCTTCCCTCTGCCCGCAGACCCAGGCCTACGGAGGCAGAGACCAGCGCGAACGTGGGGCGAGCGCGAGGCTTCCTTCCCCAAGGCCGGCCTCGGAAAGCATCTCGGTCTGTGCGAGCGGGAGCGACCCGAGCCCCCAGGGAGGGCCGCGAAGGTGCTCCTTCCTAATAGCTCTTCCCGGCGAAGGTTTGACGAACGCTCCCCCACCACCCATCAACGCTCAGGGAGACAGATGACTTCACCGCTGTAACAGAAAAGGGCAGCCAATTGCCAATTTCAAAGCCAAAAAAGAAAACGCGGGGCTGGGGGAGGCAGTGAGTGGAGGAAGGATTGAAAAGGCGTCCCTGGAGAGCACAGCCCCGCAAAGAAACTCCACAACGAGGGTTACCCTGGGGGCACTTAGCTTTGGGACTTAACGGCAGAGAGGGGCAAGGAACGACCCGGGGGTCCCTGGCAAGCCCCCTGCAGAGTCATTTGGGGCAGTACTCACGTAGTGCTTCGAGGGGTTCCTCCGCTTCTCCACGTCCACCACGGTGGCATCTTGCACGCAGTAGGCGAGCATCTTCCCCCACAAAGCGAGTGGCGCCCCCCGGCGGCGTCACCTTCTCATCCCGTCCGAGCTCCGGCTCCTTCTCCTGCTTCCAGGATCCCCGGGGCCACCCGCCACTTCGGCCCCGTGCGCCGCTGCCAGGGCTCCCGGCGCCCACGGATACCGCACTGGCCGGGGCAGTCTCGGAGGGCACACGGGCTCCGTGCGCCCCGGGCGACTCCCTTTGGGCCTGCCGCGCTCCCCTTCCCTCCCGCGCCGCCGCCGCCGCTCTCCGGCTCGCCCGCCCGCTCTCTCCGCCGCCCGGTGGGTCCGGCGGGAACAGGCGGAGCAGAGGAGGGGCGGGGGTGTGTCCCTCCGGCGAGGGGACTGGGCGGGGACCCGGGAGCCTGCTGTCAGCGCGCTGGGGAGGGGCAGGCGGCTCCCCTTCGCGGTGCTCTGGCTCCGGGGGGCTCGGCGCTGGCGGAGACTGTGGGCGCAGGAGGCGGGGGCAGGGCCGGGCAGGCAAAGAAGCGAAGGGAGGGGAGGGGAAGGGAGAGAGGGGAAGCGCGCGGGGAGGGGCTCCATGCCCGGGGGAGGGGCGACGAGGAGGGGGCTGCAGCCCAAGCGGACAGGCCAGGCCGGGCCGGCGCGCCCCCACGGATCCAAGAGCGCAGTCGGCAGCCAGGCACAGCCGTGGGCTACTTCGCGGGGCCCAGAAACTCTGGGTGGCTTCCGAGAGAGAGAAGGGGCGGGAGGGGTGGAGGGGGGAACTGAAGCCAGCGTGCCCGCACCCTGGCTCTTCGTCTTGGAGCAGATTTGTGTTTTTTGTCCACACCTTTACATGCCCTCTCACTCCTATACCCCAGATCTATTTAATGAAAAGTAGTTTATTACCCTGCTGTTACTGCCCAGGCCGCCTGAGGAAGAGAGGGCATGGGGAGTGGAGAAGGGGCTGGCATTAAATCCTTCAAGCCTGAACCTCTTTTGATAAACCACCTGCCCCCCCGCGGGTCACAAAGAATCAATTTCTCCTTGGAAATGTGATCGATCTGCTGCCTCAGTCGTTCATCGATCTGGGCCTCTGTAACTAACCTGTGACATCATTTACCAGAGAGGTTACAAGACTCTGCATAACACCACTGCCTTAAGCCCGGGGCTCCCCTGGGACCCCCCTCCCCGCGGGGGAAGAGGGAAGGGAGCACACAATGGTGGGAAAATCCACTGGATCGGGGGCCAGCTCATCATTGGACCCAGACTCTGGCTTTCCCACCACCTCTCCCTCTTGCATAGAAAACTGACTTTCCAAACCACTTGTCTGTCCCTGGATCTAGAGCACAATTACTATTTAATTCAATTTAATTCCATTTATTTCAACATTTTTTCCCATTCTAGTTTCAAATATATTTAAAGAGGTAGTGTTTTCACAATGAAACTTATTGCTTCACAATCACAATAAAGCTTTGTGGACATGGACTAAGGTGAAACAGCTGAATTAACTGCGTTAATATTTTCTTCTCTGCACTGTCAGAACCCATGTACCAATCTAAGACTTTATTCACACATTTGTTTCATACAGCGTGCCCCACTGTTCCCCCAACCTTCTTGGGGAAGGATGCTAGAACACCAAGCAATGCCGCTCTCTGCGTATTTGACCTTGTGTAAATATTTAGAGTCACCTTAATGTTCTCATTTGTAAAATGTGGGTGCTGAACTAGATTGTCTTTTAAAATTCCTTCCTACATACACTCCAAGCTCTTAATGGTACTTATTCCTATAGGGATATTTTGAGTTCGTTGTTTTTCATAATTAACATGTATAGATTTTGATATTTAAAACAAAATTTTTTAAATTTCCTCTAAAATTCTAGAATTTTAGGATTGATTGAGCACCTACACTATGTTTGTTTGCAAGGCATTTAGGGACAGAAGAGAGTGAGAGAATTCAATTACTGTTTGTAGCACTGAAAACTGAATCCCGTTGACAGATGCTTGTCCCTTCCCTCAAAGAGCAGAGAGTACAATTGAGAAACGGGGACCGCATTTAGACTGTATCTAACATAAGGTGATTAGGACTCAAGGAAATGGAAGCCCGAGGTAATCAAGGAGAGCTTCATGGGGTGCACTGTCCCTGTGCTGGGCCCTGGAGGATGGGCAGAGTCCGGAGCACCTGGGAATACTCGGCCTCCTCTGAACTCTCCCAGGCCAGCAGCTGCTTGGACATGTGTGTATTTGTCCTTAACGCGCTCCCTTTCCTCTGAAGGCACCTCGTGCAGAGGGACTGGCTTTAAGTTATCTTATACGTCTTGGCACTCCTCATATAGCTAGGCACACCAACTTATAAACAGTAGTAGTCACTCCGTAATAATCTGTTGAATGAATGATCAGTGGAAAAAGGAAAGGTGGATTGAGGAGATGTGACACGTGTAACCTGAAGCCTGAACCAGCTGGCGACAGGCAGAGGGCCAGGAGGACAGTGCCTCCTGGGGAAGGGTCAGGGAAGGGAGTGAGGCACAGAGAAGGAAATAAGGAGACAGTAGTCATAGGCCTTCTCTATCAAAGATGATTAAAAAACAAAACAAAACATTGTAAATGCTGGAACGGGGGTCCTGGGAGAAGGTGATCTGGCAGCAATGCTCAGTGATGAAAAAAGAGGATTCCAGGCATCACGCCCCCACATGGCCCATCAGTGGGCACAGGGTAGACCCAGAAGAGGCCCTCAGCACTGAGCTCCCAAGGCAGGGCCTCTGATGGTGAATCAAGACAGCCTGTGGGTTCACGGTAAAAGGTTTCAAAATGGCACTCAGCCCCTCCTCCTCTGTGGACCACAAAGCATTCTGAAAATGCTAATTCAGCCTGAGAAGCCCCTGGTGAGGGGAGCTGGCTTCAGCTGTAGGAGGGAAAAGAGAAGAGGGAGTTTGGCTTGCCCTGGGTCCTCTTGCCAGTCAGAGCAGTTGGCTCATCTAGGAGGCACCAGTAGTTCCCCACTCACCCCGCTGCTTCTGACAGAGACCTGAGCATGACCCCAAGCACCAGAGGTTGCGGGGGGTGGGGGGGCAGGGGGGGGCAGGGGGAGACGGAGGTGACTCGGTGCTAGCCTACAAGGTGATGGCCTTCCTCCAGCCTGAGAAACCCCAGACAACCTGATATCTCTTAAATCCAGGGTCTTGAAGCACAACTTGAGTGCTTCCAATGCCTCCTGAACTCTCAAATTACCTCAATTGGAGGGAACAACTGAGTGCCAGCCCTTATCCCAGTCCTACAGTGCTAAGATCTCTGGGGATTAGTTGGCAGAAGTTATTTATACCTGTGGGAGAAAATCTCTTCCCTCCTGGGGCCATATGCCCAAGAGTCTTCAAGTATAAAATGGCACAAGCTCTCCCTTCTTCCTAGGGACATTTCAACCTCTTTTTCTTTTTCCCCAGCAGTGCCCTAGACATTCCTTGCTGTTCTAGACACATATACTGAGTGCCTGCCTCACGAGTGCCTGGCACGTCCCAGAAATGATTGAGGCTAGCTGAAGACTCCTTGGAGAACAGACTTTGGTTTGTTCAATATCCCAGCATGCCTGGCACATAGTAGGTGCACTGGGTGGCCCACATTGAAAATATCTGGAGCTGGTGGTGCCGGAGAGGATTAGGTAAACCCCTATGTTGCCCCCCCATCTATGAACTGGGGATGACTCCAATCTGAGGACCTTGTGTGAATTCAAGGGATAAAATATAATCATGGAGATACCCCAAAAATTAGGATAAAGGGGAAGAGAAGCCTAAATAAAGACGCATACTGACTGCTACCTGAAAATCTGATTTTTCAAAAACATAGTTGTAGGACACTTTGCACTCTTTGCACACTCACAAGCACCTGTAGATCCAGAACATTGCTCTTCCCTGAACTCAGGGTCCCTCATTCCAATTCTCCATTCACACAAGCATCACAATCTCCCTGGACCCCCATGGAGGTAGAATGGCCCTCCAGGTTGGGAACCTTGCATGTGTGCGCATGCAAATCCTATCCTTATATGCAGAGCCCACCCACCTCCTCTCCCCTTGGTTTTCATGACCACCCCAAAGTAGATATACAGGAAAGCACTGAGAAGAACTAATGCTAAACACAGTATAATGTGCTCTTCCTCTTCAGAAAGTTTATGGCCATTGCTGATCACTCATTTGGTTACTAACTGTACTTTGCTTTATGACAGCTCAGTGGCTACTGTACTGAGCCCTTATTTACATCTTTTATTGTTCTTTAACTTTGCTGTGTTTAGGTTGTGCCTTCTAAACCAGTAAGAAGCCACTGAGGATTTTGAGGACCCTGAACCTAGACTCTGTCACCACCCTTTCCTGCCCCACCCCCACCACCCAGCACCTGGGCCACCTGCCACACTCCCCACCCAGCACACCCAACACAGGGCTTTCTATATAAAAAAGACTCAATAAATGGCTGTCTTTTTTAACTTTCTGGGGTCTCAACAGGTAATTGCAAATGCTGCTGATGAAGGTGATGTTGAAAGAGATTTTATTTGAACAGGGCTTGGGAGCAGGACTTACCCAGCCTGGGTTCCAGTCCTGCTCAACAACAGCACAGTTTTGTGGCCTTGAAGGCACTTCCCGTATCTGGGTCCCTGGTGATCTTTCTGGTCCCTTCCATGCCCTAGCACGGTGGATGACTAGTGAGGTCTAAAGGAATGTTACCCAGAGGTGTGCAAATTTGAGTGAAATTTGGGGCCCCCTCCTGGCCAAAGTAGTTTTAGCATCTTTAACTCCAGCAGCTGGCCCGGGCTATATCCCTTTCTGTCCCTGACTGACCTCTGGCAGGGACAGGGACGAGCAGGAAGGCCTGGCACAGGTAACCTGCCAATCTACAGACTGTAAGCAGTCCAGGGCGCTCTTTCTTCTCTCTTCTTCTTCTCCTCCTTTCCCTTCTCTCTCTGTCTCTCTTTCTTCCCCCACCCCACCCCACCTCTGTCTCTCCTGCTTTCTCTCTCTTTCAAATCAGCCCTAACAGATGTATGTACGGGAGAACCTTGAGGATGGTCCCTCTGGTTTTGGAGTAGACAGCGAGGCCTACCTCCATTCTTTCCCCAGAGGGAAGGCAATTGCTGGCCAGACTTCTCCTCGCCCTGGTTGCTGGGGTATAGGCCCAGCATGAGGCCCCAGAACTGCCCTGTTTGCTGAGCTCCATTGCTCACTAACTGCAGCCATAATAATAGTTCCCTCCCTGCACTTGGCAAACTACCTGGTGGTAGATACCACCTCTCTCTGACTCCCAAAGCGGTAAGTTCATCAGCAAAATCTCAACAGGTTTCTTTACCTGGTGCCATTCATTGGGTCTCAGTCTCCTGTGCGAGCTTTGACTCTGGTGAGGGTCATTATGCAACAGAATTTTTTGTGACACAGCCACTTGAAGTTCCAGCCTTAGCAAATGACCATGCCCTGCAATACCAGAGGGAAATCTGGTAACATGCATGGCTACAGAGGCCAAGGACACAATTAGATTCACAGAGGAAAAAAATATTATTACATAACTCCAGCCTGCATCCCTTATACTGACCAGACGTCTTGTCCCAAAACTAGTGCACCCGTGTTTTAAGACACTCACGAATAGGAGTGAGGATGGTTTCACACCATCTCTCTAAACTATTAAACACGCCTTCGAGTGTGTTCCTGCCTCGTATGTGCTTACCAGCATCATCTTACTACAAAAGATCAGTCTGCACGGTTCCACCATAACCAAAAGCCACCCTAGATTTTCTTTTTCAAAATCCCCTGGATTTTCCAGAAGCCAGCAAACCCTGAGCTGGCCACTGAATGACAAAAAGAACAGGGGGAAAAAAAACCCTTGGGGAATTCAAAGGCAGTTCCTTTAAATAGTCTGAAGCCACAGCTCAAAACATGTCTGGTTTTAGTTTGATCCCCCCCCCCTTTCCTTTTCAGTTCTCTGTTCAGAAATGTCACAGAAATTGCTGTTCTTTGTACTGTTTGGATCTACATGTCTATTTCAGGTGAAAGATTCAAGACTCTCAAAGTCAAGTCTGGCTCCAGCTCATGTCCTGCCCTCTGTCTGAAGCAGAAGATCTCCCGGAGTTGGTTCATTTTCAAGGGGCCAGAGAAGGCAGAGGAAGCCTCAGTAGGGCGGGTTTTTCCATCTAGGTGAATCTGGCTGGGATTTGGACAGTCATCAAAAAGGTGTTGCCCTAGACAGATTACCACCTAATATATGAACAACGCATATCTTAGTTGAAATGCTTTGGTTTACATGTACTAGAAATTGAGCTGAGCCAGCTAAAAAAGGAGAGAGAGCTTTATTTCCAATGTATAATAGCATCTCATTATCCACAGACATCTGCGCTTCTTAGAATAGAACTGGGAAGTAGCATATCTTTGAGAACAAAATCATTTTCTCCATCTCTTATCTCTGCTTAGCGCCATGTGTCTATTTTATCTTTTCTATTTGTAGACTCTTTTTTTCTCTGCTTCCTTATCTCCATAGAAGGAGACCCCAACCACCCAAGTGTCTACCAGTCCCTCAATTCCCGACACACCTGTCACTCCTCGGCTGCCTCTGGAGTCCAGATTCCAGTTCCCAGGAAAAACAAAGAATCACAGCACAAATGTGACTGTCATGAACCAGCTCACTGGGCTGCAAATTCAATTCTATGAAAGCGGGCTGGTGTGAGCGGCCCACACACCCCACAATATAGCTACTAAATTATTGTTTACTTTTTTAAGGACTTCACTTGTTTATTCATTCAATGACAATTTGCTAAGTTACCAACATGTGTCATCCACCCTCTAGGAATTGGGCTATACTTGGGGCAAGCTGAAGCCGGAAAGACAGCGTGCCTGCCCCCTGTCAGTCACTGCCAGAACCAATAAGCAGAGACAGGGATTGATTCTTCATGGGTGTTTTATTCAGATGGCCGGCGATGTGAGAAGATGGTGAGTTAAGTACCCTAACAGACCGTCTTCCATTTCCTTTCAATCCAGCCTTTTTTATAAGGAGAAAAAGTGTAGGTAAGGGATTTTGAATTCAAGGGGAAAAAAGTGTAGACATGGGATTTGGAATTCAGGAAAGAGGTTAATCAGATAAAAAATCCAGTCTGGCAATTTCCCTAACATCCTTTCATCCGGTGATTTTTCTATCTGGGTCCTGGGTCCTGTGTCCTGGGAGACTTTTTATCTGTGTCCAGGCTTCTGGATGTCTCTCCCCAGGAAACAATGGCTCAGATGCCATCTTGATTGCTCATGTTGTCTTCTGGAGCTCAAAGGTTGACTTGCTTGTGGCCTCCTGGGGTCAGGGTGGGCTGTGCCCTCAGTTCTGAAACAATAGCTTTTTACATGCATTAACTACTAAGCTTATTAACTATTACCTAAAACTTACATTTTCCAACTCTTGAGTTCCCCCATCAAAGCCAGACAAGGTCCTTGTCCTCAGGGAGTTTTGTCACCTTTGGGGAAGATACACATTGCTTTTTTGTTGTTGTTGGGTTTTTTATCCTTACCTGAAGACATGTTTTTCATTGTTTTTAAAGAGAGAAGAAGGGGGTGCAGGGAGAGAGAGAGAGATCATAGTGACAGAGAAACATCTATTGGTTGCCCTAACCAGGATTGAATCTGTAAACTGGGTATGTGCCCTGACTGGGAATTGAACCTGCAGCCTTTTGGTGTATGGGACAACACTCAACCAACTGAGCCACACCAGCCAGGCACGTTGTTTTTAAAACCACAAGTGAGTGTAAAATTGTGACTGTGACAGATGTTGACAAGGTGAGGCAAACACAGACACAAGTACAAATGGTGGGACTCTCGGAAGGTAGGAATGTCAAGTTTTAACTTTTAAAAAATAATGTATTTAAACACTTAAAAATTCTATAGTGTATATGCCCTTCTCCAGTAATAAAAGGGTTGCATGTTTGTGTTTTTAATTTGCACTCTGAAAGCATCACTGTGGCCCTCTGGTGAAGGGCTGTGGTGAGTGAGGGGCGCCGTTAGAATTTCTGCAACGGAAAACACGAGGTGACCACAGGTTGGAAGAAGGTGGTGGTCGTGGTAGAGCAGAGGGAACTGTGGAAGGTAGGACGGCCTCTGTTTGGTAATGTTTTGTCTGGGAGGGACCTGGAGGTGCCAAGGACAATTGTAGCTTCTTGGTCTGCATCACTAGGGGGAGGGTGGTGCTGCTCAGTTTTCTAACTTTTCTTTAGTCTGTGATGGGGGCTGGTCTAGTCAGGATCAGAGGTTCCCTTTAGCTATAATAAAGATCGTGATAATAACAATAGCGACAATAACTGCTGTCGTTTCTGTTATTACAACTCTATTGCATGTAATATCAACAATTTTTTATCAAGCCCCTTTTCTGTGCTGGGCCAGGAATTGTGCTGACTAAGCAGTATGTTCATGTATTTATTCCACAAACGGGAATTTAATCACAAACAAAAATGTCCTCTCTTGTGGAGCTCAGAGTCTAGGTGGAGGAAACAATGAATTAGTCAAGGAAAAACCAAGACTTTGGGGCCCCTTTGAATCTCTATTTCAATTAATTAATTAAGTAATTAAGTAATCCTCAGCTGAGAACATCTTTTTATTGATTTGAGAGAGAGAGGAAGGGAAAGAGAGAGAGAGAAACATCAATCAGTTGCCTCCCATACATGTCCCAAATGGGGATTGAACCTGCAGACTAGGTATGTGCCCTGACTGGGAATCGAACCCACAGCCTTCTGGTGTACAGGACGACAACACTCCAACCAACTGAGCCACCAGGACAGGGTCAAATTTCTGCTTTAAAAATATTTGTTCAGCATTTATTTAATGATAGCTGGAAGAAATAAATTTTCAATTAAGTGAGCACTTCTTTCTCTACATTCAAAACAAAGCATTTACTACGTAACTGAACACACTGTGTCCTCCAAACTGTTCTTTCTTTCCTGGTTCTCATGCCTGGATAATGTCGCTCACATTCTTACTATGAGTGACAGTAAACTTACATGGGTATAGCTTTAAGAGTTTAAAAGATATTTTAAGAGTTTTATTTCTTTATTTTTGCTTGTTTTTACTTTCATGGAGGCCAGATGTTACCTATTTTTCTGGAGTTCTTTGTTTCTTTAATTTGTGGGGTGGGTGGTGGTAAGGAGGAAGTTTTTAGAAGAGTTAACTTCTCCGGAAGCATATTAAAAGGTCTGAGCTTTACCACAAATCATTCCTTCCAAGAAAGGGGCACCAGGCCATGCATTACTGCACAGTGACCTTGCACCGGGCAGTGACTGCTGCCAACCTCAGGCTGTCTGCTGTCAGGGGTCAGAGCTGGCCCAGCCCAATCTACAAGTGCAAAGCCTTCTGCACAGGCTCACTGCAAGAATACTCCATGCAGAGGGGAGGTGCTAGTGAGAAGGGACTCAGAATTTCTACTCAGGGATGCTGTTTGCTGTGGTAGGAACTGGACTTTTGTGCCAGGAGGTCCTTGGAAAATCCCACTCTTTCAGGCCAACTCTTGCTTAGCTCTTTGTCTACTCTACTTAACATATAAGGGGGCCACTGCTCAGACTTTGGGAACAAAACAGAAAAACCTCACCAATGGACAGCCAAAAGAGGAGTAGATAATGTCTGGTTATTGATCAGGCTGTTACTAAGGCATTAGAATGCCAGCTCGGCAAGCACAGAGGGTGTTGGCCTGTTTTCCCACACACCCCCAGTGCTGGGAACCATGTCTGACACACGCGTTTTCCCGAAATGTTTGTTAAAGAATGATAGGGAATATTTTCAACTTTTGGGGTCATATAATCTTTGTTGTAACTACTCAACTCTGCCTATATTATGGCCCTCAACTTCACTCCTAGGTATAGATCCTAGAGAAATTAGTGCCTGTGTTCACCAAAAATGTACTAAACTATTTTCAGCAGCATTATTCACAATAACTCAAAACTGAAAAGTGCCCTATTGTCCACCAGTGTTGAGTGGATCAATGAATGGTGTGCCATTCACTTAGAATTCAATAGAATGCTATAAGCCAATGATCAAGAACCAACAACCGTCACATGCAACAAACTGGATGAAGCTCACAGAGTTGACCAAAAAGGACAGACCGTTGGGCACTTACTATATGATTTCATTTACATGAAGTTCAAAGCAGCCAGAAGTTGTTTGTGGTGCTAGAGGTCAGATTATTAGTGGTTGCCTGGGAGAAGTATGAACTGGAAGGGGACACAAGAACCGGGGGGTGCTGGAAATGGCCTTCATCTTGATCTGGGTGCAGGTTTTGAGCTGTGTACTAGAGTTGTGCCCTTCGGTTTATGTACGTTATACCTTGCTATGGACTGAAGAGTTCATGTGTCGAATCCCTGATCCCAAGATGATGGTATTTGGGAACGAGGACTTTAGGAGGTAATCATGTCGTGGATGTGGAGCCCTCCTGATGGCTTAGTGCTCTTCTAAGAAGAGACACAAGAGAGATTGTTTCCTCTCCCCACACCCCCACCCCACAGGAAAGAGGACCCTCACCAAGAACCCAGCCAGGCTGGCACCCTGACCTCAGACTTACCAGCCTCCAGAACTGAGAGAAACAAATGTTTGTTGTTTAAGACACCCAGTCTATGATATTTTTGTTATAGTAACCACAATTTAGTAAAACATACCTAAATAAAAAAGAAAAAAATGAATGAAATAAAACTAAACAAACCAGCCTGGATAAATCTCCGTAAGAGTCTGGTGAGTAAAAATGATGCAAGTTGCAGAAGGTCAGGTACAGGATACCTTTTCTGTAAATGTTAAAAATAAAAAACAGCCCTGGCTGGTGTAGCTCAGTGGATTGAGCGCGGGCCTGTGAACCGAAGGATCGCGGTTCGATTCCCAGTCAGGGCACATGCCTGGGTTGCAGGCCAGTTCCCAGCAAGGGACACACGAGAGGCAACCATACATTGATATTTCTCTCCCTCTCCCTCTCTCCTACCCTTCCCCTCTAAAGATAAATAAATAAAAATCTTTAAAAAAAAATAAATAAAATAAAATAAATTTAAAAAAAATAAAAATAAAAAAATAAAAAACAGTTGAGAACCAGTGCTCTGGGTCCTTCTCCTCCTCCCAATGTATTCCGTGACAGGACTTCCTTTTAAGTAATAAAACTATCCCTTCCAGGAAAAAACAGAAAACAATGCAAATATATATGTATATATACACACATACTCGTATATATTTATGGATATATACATCTGTGGTCAAAGCATTAAAATGATGGAATAATGGATGGGAAGTATCAACTTCAGGATAATGGTTACCTTTGGTAAGAGAAGGGAACCAGAAGATTCTGAAAATTATAATAATACAAGTCTTTTAAGAAAGAATTGAATGTGGTAAAATGCCAGTATTTGTTAAAATTGGGTGATGAGAACTTAGTTTTCATATTGTTCTTTATCCCCATGAAGTATCTTTGAAATATTCATGGTGTTTAAATAATTCATTATAAATGAAAAGATAAAATCAATATGAATGTGTTCTGATAAGCACAGAAATCAGAATTTGGTGGTTATGGATGTCAGTTCCAGTTTTATATTACTGTCAATAATCAATTTCTGTATATTGTTATTGTTGTAAGTATCAGGTCATTCTTTTTATTTTAAATTTTATTTATTGATTAGAGAGAGAGAAAAAACATCAATTTGTTGCTCCACTTATCTATGCATTCATTGATTGATTCTTGTACATGCTCTGACTAGAGATTGAACCCACAACCCACAACCTTTGCATATTGGGATGATGCTCCAAGCAACTGTGCCACTGGCCAAGGCTCAAGTGATTCCTGATTCACAGGAAGACAGTCCTTTCAAACAGTAACAGTCTTTAAGCAACTTGTCTTGCAGTCTTCTGCCCCATCGTATTTTCCTGAATTTCATCGATGATCTGAAATCTCTTCCTTTTCAAAGGTGATTTTAGTTTTGGGCAAAGCCAGAAGTCACAGGGCACCAAATCTGGGCTGTAGAGGGGCTGAGTCACCTGTGTGATTGGCTGTTTCACCGGAAAACTCTGCAGGAGACATGACACAGGAGTGGGCGTGCTGACGTGATGAAGCTGCCCATCACCTGCTGCCCACAGCTGCGGCCTCCTGAATCATCTGCATAGTTTCCACAGAGGAATGTTCAAGCCTAACACAAAATTTAATGCGGATTCATTGCTCTACTGGCTCAGTCATTTTTAATGTGATGACCACACAGTACACATACTCACTCAGGAGCATCTACCACCCCACTGACGAATACAGTGAAGTCGTCATTGCTCACACATGCACATTCCAGTCCACTCTCCTTGGCTGCGAGGTTACATCGGTGTCATGCAAACTGTTCTCATTACATTAACAATGGCTGGAATTTTTCCAGACAGACCTCATATGTCAGAAGAGTGTAGTGGGGGGTCTTGGTTTGGATTCATGTTCTCTCATTATTCTTTGTGCCAGTTTTGCAATTTTTTTGACCTTTCTAATCTTCTTGTCTATAAAATGGAGATAATAATGCTTACCTTATAGGGTCACTGTCAGATAAAAATGAGACAATTCATGTATAATGGTCAGCACAGTATGGGCACATAGTGAATCCTCAGGAAATAGCCATCACTATTTACTAAATAAGCATTACTTGTTCACGGGTCCTGCTGGTTTGTAAAGATGTGCGTAACTTTAATCCTCAAGAGTATTTCATAACTACTGAGTACTTTGTTTGTGAATAGGTGAACCCCCGCTCAGGGAACTTGCATTGCTAGTGCAATTCGTTCATGTGCAAACTTCTCCCCTGGCTGGATGATCAGGCAGAGGTTCCTGTCATTTTGCACAGCAGCCTGCTCTTTCGATGTTCTGGTTGCCCGATTACTAATAAGTTTGATTAGTAATAGCTTGAAGTTCCCTATGCTTTTCCTTAGTAGCATGTTCTTCTATTTCATGTGCAATGTGTTATTTATGTGTGGCACTGTCAGTGCACTTTCATCAGCAGGCTTCCTTGCATATGTTTTTTTTTTTCAAAAATAGTAAGCTGTTCACTTTCCATGGGATGAAAGGGAAAGCCTGGTTTTCTGCTCCACTGTGTTTAGTCTCGAAATGGCGTTGCAACTTGGCACAGTCTATAAAACTAATTTGCAAAATTTACTCCACAAAACATATTTAGGACCTGGGTAATTTTTATTGCCATAAAAGGTTGACTCCTCAAAACAACTCTCATCATGCTCTCCTGCATGAGCATTTTCGGCACATTGTTTTCATAAACACTGATGCTTTGAAGAATTGGTCTAAGGTGGGATATTTGATATCTTGGCCCTGATCAAACTCATCACACTCATCCTCAGATTTTCATCTTAAACATCCTGCTTTTTGCCAGTAAAATCCATCGCTAGTTTTAAGGGTAACTGTGTAAACTACTTAAAGAAAATATGCACTAGCTATTCAGGCACTCATGTGATATCTATAGTAGGACTGTGTCTCAGCAAGAAGCATAACGTCATTGCAAGATTGTAACAGGTGGGTTTGACCAGCTGGGGAACAGAGGAGACTCCAATCTGGGAGAAACTCCCTCTGATCTGTCATAGAGGCTGCACTCTCCTGGAGAAAGGGGAAGTGTCGAAGGTAGTCCCAAGGTAGTGGATTGAGATCACAATGGAAACAGTGTGCCTTCCCACACACTGGGGCTACTGTAAACAATCAACACAGCTCATGACAGGGGCTGCACAGAACCTGCAAGAGCTGGGGGGGCGGGTCACCCTGCCCTGGGTCTTGTGCCTGGCTGGGAAACTTCTGCCTCTTTTTAGTGGCCTGAAGAGGGTCAAAGACACTGGGGAGCTGACAAAAATGGTGGACGTCAGCACATATCGGTGAAAAGCCAGATGCTCCAGTGCACGTGAATTTCTGGCCAAGTCTTTAAAATGCAACATGTGGGGAAACACGGGTTTTCTCCCTCCCCTAGCTAGCACAGTGAGCCACAGCAGGCCTGAGTGTCCCTGAGACCAGCAGAACCCTGGAGACCACATGGTCTGGGAACATTCCCGGTGCCCTTCCTGCACAGAAAGCAGACCAGTGCTGGCTTGCTGCACAGGACTCCAGCGTGAACACACAGACTCGTGAGAGATGTCTGCAGCTGAACTGTGACTGGGAACCAGCTGAGCCTCTTGCATGATCATGTGGCAGACATCTGTGTTTCTTAAAGGATGGTACTTTTAAATGGGAAAAGGGGTTCCAGGCACATTCTGAAGCGGTCTGGCCTGGCAGAGGGTGGTAGGATTATTAGTCTTTGGGTGTTTTAAAGGAAACAAGACTCTGAGGCAGAAACCTGCCAGTATTCCAAAACTGTATAGCCTTTAAATAAACGACCCCTTTCCTTTTTCACCAAACTTCTGTCTACGGAGTTCTGCTTTTAGGCAGTGAGCAGTAGAACCCCACTGACTGTTCAGAACAGCACTGGCTGGTTCTAAACAGGATTGACTGTTGAACCTTATATAATGAGTGTACTAGCCCTGTGGTCACCAATGTATTCCCACTTGGAGTTGCAACACATTTGGATGTGCACATTATGATGAGTTTTAAACCGAGTTAAAACATAGTTTTGAATAATTTTTACAGAACAATGTCTAAAAGGATCCTTTTTATGTAAAGCGTTTTACAGATGTGTATCAGGCTCTGTCAGTGCCCTGCAGGTCTCCCCTCAGCCCACCCCAGAGACTGGACCCTTCAGTGGTGTTTCCTTACACAGTGGTGGCCCTTCCTTCAAACACCTGTTTCTCTGTTTGAGGGCTTTCTCTGGCTATCAGCTCCTTCGGAGCAACCACAATTGATGAGGGGCTGCAGTTGGTGAATAAAGCCCCTAACTTCCTGCCCCCTGGACAATTCTGAGGTGTGTTCTACACCGTCTCTCAAGGGGTACAGTGGGATTGAGCCCCAGTTGCCCAAACTGCTAACCTATTCATTAACACACTTTCATTGGCTCTCTCTCTTTCCTGTCTCATTTCCCCACTCCCTCCCTTACCATGCACTTTGGATCATATCCCTCCAAAATTATTTGCATTCAAATCATTGACATGGGCACTGTTTTGAGGGGATGCCACAGTGAGACACTATGTAATACACATTAAATGATGTGGAAGGATTCATACCTAATAAGGGTATAAATCAAAGTGGATGTCCAACTTACAATAGTTCTCCCACTTATTATATATATGCTACCTCCTTCCTTTGGAAGAACTGCTTCCCTCCCAGAGGGAACTGCCTCCTTGGCCGTAGTGGTTGGTTGGGGTTGGACAGCCAATCCAAACCATTAGTAAAATTACCTCACCCCCTGGCAATTGTGATTGGTCCATGGAGACAATGCAACTCAGACTGGACTAATCAGAGGCCTTTCCTGGGATCTTTCTGACTGGTGCTGTGGGAAGAGAACCTTTTCTTTCCTCTCAGAGCTATGAAGCTATGAGCCCAGCACTGACCTCGGCCATCTCGTTCCACACAGAGAAGCCTGCTCGCAGTGACAGAGTGTCCAGTGAGCTCTTGGAGAGCGGGGAGAGATGAGTGACAAGAGCATCTTCATGGCATTCGAATGCCTAGGGCCAGTTGATCCTGAGCCAGCTCACTCTGTCTGTCCCCACAGTTGGGTTTGGTTTCCCTGTACCCCTCGACCTTGCTATAAACTAGCTAGATTCAGACTTCATCAAGTACAACCAAAGAATCCTACTACAGATGTTTAAATCTGGGGCAGAAAGCTGGGTGGGGAGTGAAAATGTGAATCGGAGGGGTCATTTTTCAGATACTGTATTTTTCAGTTGTACAATTTCCATTTGAATCTTTTTTTACAGTTTCCAGATCTCACCTGAACTTCTCTTCACCCAGTATGTGCCTCTTTACTACATAATCTTTACCATATTTATCAAAGTTATTTAAAGTCCTTGCCTGCAAATTCTGACATCTGGGTTACTCGTGCGTCTGTTTCTGTTGACTGATTTACTTCTTGATTGCGGCTCACATTTTTCTTTGTCTTCACATATCTTGTGATGTTTGTGTAGTGAACATCGCAAATAGGTTCTAGAGACCGGACTCTGGAATCTTCCTCTGACAACTGTTTTCTTGCAAAGGGAGGGAAATTACTGGCGGATCACATCATTTAAACTTGCTTTTAGGTTTTGTTAGGATATGTGTATTTTAGCTTTAACCTTAGTGCTAGCTAGGGTGAATGCCTTAGTCAGTCATGGAGTCTTTACTCTTAGGCTCTGGCCCTTCCATGGTTTTTATTGGCAGCTTGATCTAAACTCCTAAAACTTGGTGAGGATTTCACCTCCAAATTCTGTCTCCCCTGTGTTGGAGCTGAAATTTCTGCTCCTTGAAGTCTCCCCTGAACATGGACTGTTCCAGGGTCAGCCAAGCATTTGAGAAGAATTTATACACATATTTGGGGGCTCCCCACTGGGTGACTCTCTCCTTTCCAGAATTTCTGAATTTCCAGCCATTCTTGTTGCAAACTGCTTTTCAGAATCGTCAGGCTTTCGTCGCTCAGGGACCCCTACCCCATGCAAGCTGACTGTGGCTCTCACAGGTGTGTGGTCCCCGGACCAGCAGCATGAGCATCACAGGGAAATTGGTTAGAAATGCAAAATTTGGGGTTCCGATCCAGACCTATCGAATCAGAAACTCTGGGGAATGGAGCCCAGCAATCTACATTTCAACAGCTCTTGGGAGATTTTAACATACCCTAAAGCTTGAGAATGACTGCCTTAGGGGAAAAGCTGTACCAGGGTTGTTCCCGTCCTCTCCTGTCTGCTCTCCAGTGCCATCAAATAGGGTATTTTGGGTGGGGGGAGGTATTCAGAATTTATAATTATTAATTGTAGGAGGGATTAGCCTTAAATAGACTACTCTGCCAGCTAAGAATTTGGACATTCAGTTTTTAGTATATATTCTCACTACATTCTGTTTTATTTTTTTCCCCAAGTATGTTCTTGGTAATTTAAAAATAAATTTAAAATATTTGGGGGATTTGAATAAAATGTTTGTAAAGCCCTGGAAGCACCTTACAGTTTTATGGAACATGGCTTGCAAACCTCTAGTTTAAAGCATATGATTGACAGTACGGTTGGGCTTAGCTTCAACCATGCATAGGAGTATCTCCATGGCAACTGTCACCATAGCATCAGGCCTATGACCACGGTGGTAAATGAGCTTGTGTTAAGTGGGGAGGAACACAATGTGGTATCTTCCCGGACTCATCCCAGGGTATACCAGAGACATACCCTGATAAAGGAAGCCTGCGGGTAGTGACCAGATGACAATGACCTCTTTGCTAAGAAGAGCCACATTCCAACCTGTTCCAACCTGTTGTTGCACTTTTCACCTCCTGTGGGTCAGACTCACATCAGCTTTGATTCATCAAGTCTCTCACGTTCCCCTCACACCTGCCCACATTCCCCAAAGTGCAGAGGGTCCCTGTTCCTCAATGAGAAGCAGGACCCCCCGACCCCGGCCCCAAGAAGGAACTGGCCTTACGTTTAGAGTATTCACACCCTACCAGACTTATGGAATGGAGAGGAAGTTTATCTAATAGATCATTCCAGCCTTCTTCTCCTTTCCCCTGCCCCATTCCCAGACAGACCCACTGGTGTTTTACCCACTGACAGCAGGCACTGGGCAGTACTTTTCCAACTTCAATGTGCACACCAATCCCTGTGAACCTTGTCAAAATGTAAATCCTAATTTAGTAGGTGTTACAGGCTGAACCGTGTCCCCTCAAAATTCCCATGTCGAAGTCTAATCCCTAGCACTTTGGGAATGTGACTGTATTCCGAGATGGGGTCTGTAAGGAAGGAATCACGGTTAAAGGAGGTCACTGAGGTGGATCCCAACCCCATATGGCTGGTTGCCTTATGAGAAGAGGAGAACACAGAGAGACACAGAGGAAAGACCATGTGAGGACACAAGGAGAAGATGGCCATCTACAAGCCAAAGACAGAGGCTTCAGAAGAAACCAACCCTGCCTGCCGATACTTTGATCTTGGACTTCGAGCCTCCAGAACTGTGAGAAAATAAATGTCCGTTGTTTATGCCACCGTCCCCTGCAGTCTGTGGTACTTGAGATGGCCACCTGAGCAGGCTAACACAGCAGGGCTGGGGAGGGAACTGAGAATCCACATCTCTAACTCCTTCCTGGATGATGTGGCTGGTCATCCAGGACCATACTTTGAGCAGCAAAGACGGGGAGTCTGGCTCCCTGTTCTATGGCATTACCAGGGCTTCCAAATCCCCTAGCAGGTGGGGGAGGAGGACACTTTTTCTTAAACTCTGCTTTCCTTAAGATGGCTAAGGCAGTTGTTCTCAACCTTTTTATGTTTGCAGCACTTTAGAAATTAGGTACATACGGTGGCCCCTTTCAGGGATGAGCCACAGGGCAGGTTATATGAATGAATGAAGTGGGCTGGATAGAACGACAGGACAACAGAAGCAGGAGCTCAAGCGGGGAGCTCGTGTCTCGTCTAAAACGGGTGCTGCTACTCCGTCTCTGAGCCGGAGTTTGTATTTTGTGTGGCCAGATTTTCCCAAAATTTCAAGAGAAGCTAGACATTTTGATTTTTACATTAAATCTCTAGATTTTTCAACTTAAAAAAAAGATTTTATTTATTTACTTTTAGACAGAGGAGGAGGGAGGGAGGAAGAGAGGGAGAGAAACTTCAACGTGTGGTTGCCTTTCACACGCCCCCCACTGGGGATCTGGTCTGCAACCCAGGCATGTGCTCTGACTGGGAATCGAACAGGCGATCCTTTGGTTCACAGGCTGGTGTGGCTCAATCCACTGAGCCACACCAGCCAGTGCTCGATTTTTCAACTTTGAAACGTTGGCAACTCCATCAAATTGGTCTTTGAAATTCGAGGCAAAGGTGCCCCTGAGGCCCTGAATGCGTTCCTGATCTACAGCTTGTTTTGGGAGTATACCTGCACAAAAATTTATCAAGCTATGTGATTAAGATTTGTACAGTTTACCACTTGTGGGTTACCCCACAACAAAAAAAGTCTGCATAGGAATGATGACACACATTCCTTCAAGGTACTTGTTACCTGTAGGGGCAGAGGCGGGACAGGAATGGTGTCAGCTTTACCTGAATCCCTAACATTGTTTCTTTAAAGACATAAACCTAAGGCAAATATGGGAAAACATTAACAGCTGTCTCCTCTCAGTGGAATCTAGGTTTTCTGCTTCATTGTTTTTTATGTTTGAAATATTTTATAGACATCTCTAATATTTAAACACACGCGCACGCAGAGCCTGAGAATACGTACAACACATGGGCCAAGGCAAAGCCCTCGGAGGTTACTAACCCACTCTCTCCATCTCCCTCTGGGACCATATTGCTGGCGGGTAGAAATGGCCGCTGTCCCGACCCAGCTCTCCTGCATGCCTGAGTACACCCCTGCTCCCTCTTCACCAGGGGGTGTGATATCCCCCTCCCACTCAGCCCAGGCTCCCATATGACCTTTATCACCAGACGGGGCTTTCTCAGTGCAGCCTCAGCTGTAAAAGTAATGTTTAGACATCAATTCAAATTTGAAGACATTCTTAATGGCTTCGCAGAGTAGTTACCAGAAAACAGGCTTCTCTTATCCTGAGAGCAATATAGCCTCGTGGTCGGTCTCAGTGGGAACAAACCTGGCTCTTCCAGTTACTGGCTGCATGCCCTTCGGCAAGTTAGTCTCGGCCTTGATCTCTCCATCTGTAAAGTGGGAGTAATAATAGTACCACCTATTTGGATTTATATGAAGATTTAAGTCTGCTGAGTGACTGACACATGACTGTTCAATAATCATTAGCTATTACTAAGTACTTCCTATCAGTGTGATTTAACTTTCAAGATCTTTCTTACATCATGGTTTAAGTCCCCGGCCACAGCATCGATAAACTGATAGCTTCAAAAATGCATGGGAGTATTTTCAACTCCAATTCCCATAGCAAAGTGGGTCCAATGCTGTCAAGGCCGCTGTTCCATGGGACAGAGGCAGTTGAAACTCAACTTTCTGCCTTCAAGGAACGATCCATTCCTGTCCTCTGCGCAGACCCCAAACTGCTACTCTGAAGGGAAAGGAGAATGGTAGATACAGCTCCAGGCTGGTTCCTTTCCCGCCTGCCTCAAACCCCAGGGGCAGGGCACGGCCCCTCCCTCTGCACGGTGCAGCTGGCAGGGCAGCCTGGCTTGTTGATGGGCCAGGTGCTGCTTGGGGCTGAGGTTCAAGGTAATCGCCTCAGGAACGGCACCCTGCTGGAAGCTCCGTAACCCAAAAAGGGCTTTCGTGGTGACTGATGAAGCCATACGGGATACACACACAGATCCCAGAATATCCAGTCTCTAAAAGACTATGATTTCAGCTACTTTTCAGTTGGTTTCTTTGCCTTTTAAGCCACAAGCATTAAGTTTCTCTGTTCAAAATTCCAATCCCCCCAGCGAGGCCACTTTCTCTGGTAAATCACTATTGGTGCCTGGAGTGGGGGAGAGGAGCTAACTGCCCCCTCCCCCCTTGCACTTCAGGATGCACTCTTCAGGCAATTCTGCTGTCCGTGGTTCAGAAGGCCCACACACCTCCAGTATCGGAGCCCCGCTTCCCTTCCATTAGTCTGTAACACCTGTGGCACTTAGCCGGGTCTGCCAGGCAGAACCCGGGCATTACCCCAGCCTTTCCCTCTACCTTGGTAACCCCCCTCTCCGTTCTGTTTCATGAATGTCTGACATCGGGCTCCCTGCCGTGCTCGCAGGGTAGGCCGGCACTGCCTTTCCCTGGACACCTGCAGAAGACGACCTGCCCCTGAACTTGCCCTCACGCAGGGCTCCTCTGCTCCGCTGCAGAGACCGCCTTTCCGAAAGGTGCATCTGATGCCAGCTCTCAGCTTAACTTCCTCTAATGCTGCACCTCCCCCACCGCAAGCTTTGTCCAGACTACATGCTCCCAGTATGGCCAGGATTCTGAGCTGTCAAGGAAAGCCCGAAATCTGGGAGTTTTACGTGAATTCCCACAACCCTTTCTGTTTATTTTTAGAGTTATTACATTTTACACGTTAAAACAATTATAAAATGTTGCAATAAGTCTCCCACCCATCCCTGGCCTGAGTTCCCAATCTGAAGAGGCCAACCGGTTGCCAGTTCCTTCTGGACACGGGCAGACATTCACACACACACCAGTACCTCTGTTAGACAGAGGACAGGCAATTAATTAACTATTTTTTAGAGAGGAAGAGGGAGGGAGAGAGGGAATCATCAATGTGAAAAAGAAACATTGATTGGTTGCCTCTTGTATTCACCTCAACTGGGGACCGCAACCTAGGCATGTCCCTGACCGAACTGGCAACCTTTTGCTTTGGGGGACGATGCCCAGCAGAGCCACACTGGTCAGGGTGGTAGCCAATTTTTTTGTGTTGGTATAAATTTTGAAAACGCTGAGGGTCAAACATGACACATTTGCACCCACGGGCTACACATCATGTAGGTATGACTGAAAGTTCCCTGCAGACAGGGGTGGTACTTTGCCTTAGCACCCACCTCTGCACCTGGCGTGACGTTTTGCACACAGCTGGCACTCAGTAAGTACACTGCTCTTCCACTGACACAGTTATTAAGCACCACACCGTGTCTCCTGCTGGACACAGGCTTCCAGGTGAACCGTGACATGGGCAACCTCCAAACCTTCAAACTTTCTGCTCGAAACGCCTGGGGACAGGTGGGCTCGGTTAAGTCTCCAGCCCTTTGGAAACATAACTGAAACTCTGCTGTCTATAGGTTCAGAACCTGCCCACCTCCCATCTTTCCCGGTTATCTGGATCTACAACCAATAACAGAAATAGCAGATCACTCCCTGCCCTGGGGCTCACTGTGACACAGCGTCTGCTTGTGCTGACAGCCCAGCCCCGGACAGAGTGCTGACACCAGCATTCCCAGGCCAGCTGTCATTCCCAGGAGCAGGATTTCCATTTCTTGCCCTCTACCTGGCAAGGCAAGCCTGGACAGGACAGAAACCACAGGACGGGCAGCCTGCTGACTCTTCTCCAGGCGTTGATCTGGGCGGGGCTGGGCTGGGCTGGCTGTTGGCTGAGTAAGGCGGTTGCAAGCTTCTTCCTGTTGGAAGGAGGCTCCCTGCTCGGGTGGTGCGGGGCCCTCTCCTGAGTTCAAGTCTATTCGCTCCTTTGCCTGTGCTCCCAGGTCGCCTCGGGCCGATCAGCACACACGATGCTTGTGAGACAGGGTGATACTTTCAGTTCTCGACAAGGTGGACCCCACTGAGGAAACACGACAAACTTTTCTGCAGCCTCCCCCTCCCCCTCCGAGGTGCTTTCCAATGGATTCTTCAGTGATGTGACACAGGCGGTTTTCACAGGTTTCACAAGCAATGTCCCTGGAACTGTGCTGTTAGGTCACCCTTTTCTCTCCCACTCAAGAGAATATTCTGGAATGCAACGTGACCTTGTTCTAAGATTCATGGTGAATTTATTTTGAGTGCAGTGCGATATGATTCTTAGTCCCAAAACTCAGGTGGGAGAGACTTGTCAGATTCATTTTTGTTTTTGTTTCCGCTTAAAGTTACCTCAGGCTTAGAGACCTTGCCTTCTGGGCTGGCAGGAAAATAATTGCTGATGGCGGGGTGGGGCAGCTCTCCCCTTCTCTGGGACTGTGTGAAAGTCTAGGACAGTGATTTTAAGCCGTTCTCATCTCATGGCACACATAAACTAATTACTAAAATTCTTTGGCACATTGAAAAATACACTTTTTGCCAATCTGACAAATAGGTGTTATTTCGATCTATTCACACCGGCAATTATTGTTGTGTTGGCCATTGTCATTTTTTACTTGACAATCTGGAGAACGAGGTCAGTGCAACTGCCTGCTAGTCAGGTAGTGCAGGTTTTAAAAAGTCCTGTGACACGCCAGCATGTCCGTCCCTCCAGAGGAGACTCGAGGAAGCTTCTGTCCCACACTTGGGAATCTGGGCCGAGGCTGGGAATCCTCTGCAGAAGTCCCGCCAACCTGCCACCTGCTGCAGGCACGGCAGGGAGCACATTCCGGTCTGCAATGCCTGGGGTCCGCTGTCCCCATTCCCTGCCCCGCTCCAGGCTTCCCGAAAATAGAAGCCAGCTTGTCTTCACTAACAACTTCTGCGTGGGCCCCGCAAACCACATATCCCTGAGGCAAGGCTGACTTTCTGCTAGAAAAGAAGAAATACAGAAAAACAAACCTCATGCTAATAGCTCGGTATATTATCCTGCCACCTAATTTATAATTAAATAATCATTCACAAGTCAGTACATCACACAATTCAGGACTTTGTACAATTTAATCGTGCCATGCATCCCAGCTTATGAGCCAGACGTCACTGTGGCTTTGTTCAAGAGTATGTGCTAGCTCTAAAGTGGCTAAACTTCGAAAGATACTTTGTCTTCACTCTTGTTTTCTTTCCTCCATTCACTGATTATCTTCAGAAATAAATAAATAAATAAATAAATAAATGCCCTTTTCCCAGAGGAAGCAATTTCTAGCCAAGCAAATTATCAAAAGGGGTGTTGCCCAGTGCCCTAACAGTACCAAATCCAGTCAATAATGAGAATGCAAGCACAGCCTTACTATAATTAGGCTATGTTGATCAAAGTGGAAACAGCATTAAGACCATTTGTTACTAAAACTATCTTCTCCACTTAGCACTTTCTTAAAAGCCACCTTAGTTTTTCACATTACTCTGACTTGGCACAGTCACTGAACCAGAGCTGAGTGGCATCTGGTTTGTGAGAGGTCTGAGGGATTAGTTTTTAAAAGACTGTTGCCTTCATGTGTTGTTAGACTATTTGGGCACACATGTGACCACCTGAAGTTGCAGACTGGGAATCTTGAGGCTGGAGTTCTTCATGATGGTTACCCCAGCTATGTACGACCTGACTGCAGCAGCCTGCCTCCGGACTGGTTCCGTAGCTGATACCCCCACTAGAACGTACGGCCCTGACTGCCCTTGGCCTCTGCTGCCAGCAGTGGCTGATGTCCAGCTGAGAACTGCATCTGTATAAAGGTTGCCCGTAACAAACTGACGTTCAACACCACTCACACCTAAAGAAATATAAATGCAAACAAAACCCAGAAATCGTTCTTACCCATCAAATGGGCAGTGATTAGAACTCTCAATGATACGAGGTGAGGGTGAGCTTGAGGACAAGCAGTAGACTTATAAATCACTGATAGGAGCATGAAATGGACCAATCTTTCCAGGGGGTAATCTGTCAATGTCTATTCAAATTTTTAAATGCTCATGCTTTCTCCTACCAGTTGCACTGCTAAAAATTTATCACAGAAATATATTCACAGACATACGCCATGAAAAGGAAAATGCACAAAAATGTACAAATCCTGCAGAATTGGTTGCAATAGCAACAAACTGGAAACCAACGAAATGTTTCTCAATAAGGGTCTAGTTAAAAACATGAAGGGGGTTCAGTGGGTTTGATTGTACTCAGTTTTCCAAATACCACCATGATCTAATTCTGCAACATTTGTTACCCCCAAAAGACCCTGTATACCACCCACTCCCCTTCTTTCCCCATGCCATGGCCACCTGGACCTATTTTTTTTTTTTTTTTTTTGTCTCTGTAGACTTCAGACATTTTATATAAATGGAACCATGCAATACATTGTCCCTTGTATCTGGCTTCTTTCACTTAGCGCACTGGTTTCAAGGAGCATTAGCACTTCATCCCTTTTTGTGGCTGAATAATGTTCCGTCGTATGGACACACCACATTTGTTTTAATACATTCACCAGCTGGTGGACATTTGGGTCATGTCCACTTTTTGGTGATTAGAAATAATACTGCTGTAAAACAGGCACGCACAAGTTTTTGCACGGACATGTTTTCAAATGTCTTAATGTTCAAGTACTTATACATCACCTACTGATATTAAGTGATACATAATAATTAAACAACATTGAGTAATAATGATACACAATTCCTATATTTCTTATTCATCATAGCAGGTTCCCTAAGAACAGCAGTGCATTTCCTTGTGGTAACTCAGATGGAACATGGAACACCTAAAGTGATAAAATGGCACTGTTTCAAACCCAGATTTTTGGCCAATTTACATAAACTTTCCACCAAATCGGTCTGAAGTAATCAGACACTGCTTTACTGTCTCCATCTAAAAATAACTAGGGCTGTGATGTGGCCTTCAAAATGCCTCTCTGCATGTTCCGAAATGAAAACCTATCATTTTAATTTGCCATACAGGGAGGGGCGCAAGTCTCTTCAGGGATGTGGAATTTGACTGAGTATTCTTGTGCATATAGAACCTTGGGCTGGGCTGTGACTTACCCTGTGTGGACTCATTTAATAAAAGTTCAGAAAAAAAAAAAAAAGCAGGCTACCTCTGAAAAAGAAATTCTGGATTACATAAAAACTCTTCTTTGCGGGGGTTTGGGTGCACATGAGAGCCTCCGCCAGTAGCCCATCATGCAAACAGAAACTGCTGCCAGGTTCCTCCTCCACAGGCACCGCTTCCCTTCCGAAGGGCCTGCTCTTCTCCCAGCACCCACTGCGGGCTGCCCCAGCAAGCCTCATCGTGGCCCGTGAGTTTGCTCGTATGCTTCATGTAAATTTAATATGGAAACGAGATGCTTCTTTGGGGAGAGTTGCTGAAGAGGCCACTTGTAGAGAAGAAACCACACTAATAAGAAAGTGTGGTGGTTTTCTCCAACGGAAAATTACCAGTTTGCTCGGTTTCGATCCTTGGCACCAAGTCTTGGGTTCTTCATCACTGAGTAGACTTCTTCCCACTTGGCTTTCTTTCAGCCAGTGTCCTGGCACACCATCAGAAGGGAAGATAATGAGAAAGAAGTGTTTTAGGGGGATGAGAAGCACTGGTAGCTTCCCAGATGGGGATAATCATGGATCTTCGAACCAGCCCTTGGCCAGACGGTAGCATTTGTCTTCTTGCTTACATAAACTCGGTCAGTGTTCACACCTCCCAAAACATGTGCGCAGCCAGAATGGAATGCTTGCTCAGTTCTCCCCCTCTTTGGAGGAGCCCTTTGGGGGCTCTTCAGTGTGTGAGGAGTGACCCGGCTGTGGTTGCCCCAGAGGGTTTTCCAAGAACTTCCCTCATCTCATCGGTTATTATGTTGCTGTGGGATATAAGGTCCTTCTTATTCTTAGTTCGCTCATGACTCAGCTAATATGAGTGTGGGGTGGGGAGAAACAGCTTTATTATTTTTGTGACTCTTGCCAATTGTAAACATATCAAAGAATAGACACGTAGTTAAAAAGTGTCTGACATCTCACCTTTCTGAGGTAACAAGTGTATCACTTTGGTGAGCATTTCTAGTAATCTCTGTCTGATGTGGAGAGTGATTCATACAACATTTCTCAAATATATCTATGAGCATGGTGTTCATTTATGTTCATCCAGAAGCTGACCCTAAGACAAGGACTGGGAGGCCTATCAGGCAGGAATGGGGGGTGGGGAAGTAAGGGAGGGAAAGGCACCAGTCAAGGATGGCTATCACTAGCTGGCAATGTGGTGGATGGAGCTAAATCCCACAGAGAAACCCTGGGAAACGTGTGGAACACGTGCCTAGAGACAGATCATTTGAAGGGCAAGTGGAGGGGTCAGTAGGAAGTTGAAAGCAGGGCTTTGGAGTTCAGAAGAGATCCCAACTGGATGTAAATTGCAGAATTTCTCAGTGTATGGATGGTTGGAGCCACAAGATTGGTTGAGATCTCCAGGAAGGCGAGCTAGACAGAAACGTGGTCTGGGACTGAACTCAGAGCCCTCAGGGAGACGGAGGACTGACTAGAGGTGGCTGAGAGTGAGCACCCAGAGTGTGGAGTCTGGAAAGCTGTTCCAGGAGCATGGACTGGGTATGTGGAACAGAGGTGTGACTCCATCACCCGCCCAGGCACACACCGGGTCTGTGTCTGCAGATGGACAAGGTCAGGACGTCCTGCACATTCAACAATAACCTTGAAAATAATGTCTACCACCGCCAGATAATTGGCCAAAGGCCTCCACGAACTTCAGGGCATTAAGGGGCACTATACGTGGGGAAATGTACTGAGATACCTTTCGACCCAGGAAAAAATATATAAATGTATATATGTGCAACATTTATATAGAGGTACATACAGAAACACTCTCTATAGAGATATATTGGACACATACATACACACAGGCAGTTTTAGATCAGTAGCATTATACTATATAAGCAGACCTGTAACTTGATTTTCTTTCCACTAAAATCTATTGGGAGCAGTGCTCTATGGCAATGTCTGTCTGCTCCCATTATTTTAATGGTTGCGTAGTATTTCATTGTATACACATACTCTATTTTCCCCTATATTCTCCCCAACATAGAACTCTAAATTATATAGCAGTGGGTGTTTCATGCATTTGTCCTTTCACACCCGTGTAGACACCGCCTTGGGATCAACTCTAGAAGTGGGGCTGCTGTGTGCAAGAGAAGTGTGCCCTTTTAATGGCCTCATCCAAGGCTGCTTCCTGGCAGTTCCAATAATGAGATGTACTCGATACGGAACAGCCAGTGCCCTCAGGGAAGAACTACGGGGGCATCACTCCAGGTAGACCCTCTTCTACACCACAGGGAGGACCCAGGGCAGCCACCTGAGTAATCATTGTAGAAATAGGGCGGAGGTCTGGGTCAAGTCAGAAAAGCCTGTGATGGAAAGCCATATGCCAGCACTAGCCCTCCACCTGACGTGAGGAGCTGCAGCTGACTTCTGAATGTAAAACCACTTCACCTCCACACACAGCAGAGCAACTCCCCACCAGGCCTGCAGGTTCTGCGGCAGAGCCGCTAAGAGCTCATTACATCAAGAGCAAACGCAGAGGACTGTAATTAACCCCAAATCTTTCTCCACACTTGATTTTTACTGGCTGGGTTTGTCATCTTGCTGTTAGAACAAGCCCTCTACATGCCTCAGATTTTTTCCCTTGACCTTGTCATTCGGAGCAGAGGTGTGACTCCGTCACCTGTCAGGGCACGTACCAAGTCTTTGTGTAGAGATACCTTGCGACTCAGAAAAAAACACGAACCCAGAGCCATGCCTGGGACCCATTTATTGGCATCACTGGCTGAGTCTGTAAAAGCACTGAATGCAGGACTCCTGACCCACCTCGGTTGCCTGACCCTTGGAAAGTGTAGTCCCGTAGCACTCGTTCAGGGACAGCTAGCTTCCTATGCAGGGTTCTTAACCATTAAGCAGACACACAAGGGTATTTCTGATAGCCTAACCTTTTAAAAAGTTTCAGGCCTGTGTGATCTGGCTGCACGCTCTTCAGTTCCCACGTCCACGGGCTTTACCATGTGATGTCCCTTCACCACAAGAGTCCCACCCACCCACACCAATTCAGCCACCAACACTGTATCCGCCCCTTCTGCTTCACCAAGGATGCTCAGTCCATTGAGGAGGTCAACCAAGAGGGTTTTCTTGTATGTTGTGGCTGAGATAAAAGTCACTTTACCCCAAGAATACAGCAGGTAGAAGGCAGCCTACAGAATTTACGCCAAATTCCATTCCCCAAATGACCGTATTTCATAGTTGATTATAAGATAGCTGCCTTCCGACCTATGAGCCTCTGCATGATGTTTAAAATCAGGGCCCGGAAATGAATACCACTTGGTCCTTCTCGCTGGCCCGGCTCCACCAGGGCTGTCTGCAGCCCATCCTCAGAATGCTATGTAGTATTGCTCCATTGTGCTGACGATGTCACTCTGGTCCTCCAGGAACTCCAGCACCTGCTGCAGCACGGGCTCACTCAGGCCCGGGCTGATGCTTAGGCGGGCACAAGCCAAGATGTGCCGGAAGTGGCAGCCCTTCTCCATGTCTGCAGGAAAAAAGCAGCTGGCTAAGCTTGGACACACCCATCAGACCCTCCTTCTCCTCTCCCTATAAATCAAAGCCCTCTCGGGATCTCCTGAATCAGAATCTGCACCTTAATAAGATCTCCAGATGATTCTTACGCACATTAAAGCCAGAGATGCCCTGGTCTAGGTTATCAGGAAAAAGCAAAACAAAACACCCCGATCCTGGGCCTATGGACCCCCTGCTCAGGGACTCAGCTTTCAAGGATTCCCAGTCGATAATTTTATATCCATAACCAAACAGCTTTTTAGCACTCGATAACCTTTTTGCTCCTATGCCATTACATGTATAAGTGTGTAAGTACAGTGCATTCTGTGCAGAGCCCCTAGCTCCCCAGGTGGGACCCTGCTTGAGACTGAGAGCAGAGCCTGTTTACAGCAGCCTCCCTCTCCTAAGCCTCAACTGATGGGACTGCCTTGGGGATGGGGCTCCCCGCTCTGCTCTGCTTCACTTCTCTCAGCACAGGCTTCCAAGAAGGTCTGTCTCTGACAGCTGTGTTCTAGGAGCTTCTTACCCTCTCTCTGCCCAAAGGAAGACTATTGGGTGTGCAGTGGTCAAAGCTCAGGAGGAGTAACCTCTGTCCTGGTTGAAACCCATCAGTAAGCTGGAGCAGCGGTGTGCAGCTCGGGCTGTGACCGTTGAGGGTTGCGAAGTCAGCCAAGTGGGTTGTGATTAGCATTCTCTCTCTAACCAAACAGACTAAAGGGGAAAATTACAGGATGCACTACATCACAGGCAGGATGAGTCTTATTTTGTGAAACCATTTCTAAATATATGTAATTTCTATCTATCTATTGCATTATAATTCTGTAATTTATTGGGTCAGGATGTAAAACGCATTTGTAACTCCGAGTCAAAGCCGAACCACGTTACTAAAAACAAACTCTCCCGGTTTTCACCTCCAGGCCCCATGGCAGAGCCAGGCTCAGTCTCTCATGTTCCACAGTCACTGGATGTTTTCAGACGACGAAATGTTTTAAGCTCTGGGAAGGGGCAGAAAGAGGTATCATGGTGTTGGGAAAAGCATGGTGGACCCTTGTGGCTTCAGGCAAGTCATAGAACCTTCAAGCTTCAGTTTTCTCACCTATGGAGAGGGAGGCTGGGGAAGGGGTGGAGAAGGCACCTCTGCGATCCTTTCCAGCTCAAAGGGTTGGAGACTAACGCAGGTAGCAGCCTGGGCTAACAAAGACTTGCTCAGTTCTGACCTCTAGTGGCTCTATCAACTCATTATTCCTCCCAGTTGGGGTCACTGTTGGAAAACTTGCCACCTCCACTTGTCTCCACATTTCCAGTCTGTTTTCTTCAGCATTCATTTGATAAAGAGTTCCCGAACACCTACTACATGTATATTATTTTTAAAAAAGGAGGGGGGAGCAGATAAAGAGTATGGATGGAGAGCTGACTATTCAAGTCCAGGCTCTTTGACTGGGACAAAGTGGTTCACATCTCGTTTCCTCATCTGTAAAATGGGAACAAAATCACCTACTTCACCAGCAGTCATGTGGATTTAAGGAGACCCATAGTAGGTACTTCTCACATGGGGAATGACTATGATTCTACCATCATAGCTGGGAAGATGCTCGTAACCTAGTCCCGGCTGCAAAGATGTATTGAGTCTTCCCAAAGGCCTTACACTACTTCTTCAGAAAGGCCAGTCTGCTAGGAGGTGTCTGGTAAAGTGACCTTCCAGTTACACAGAGCGAGGGACTGGTCTTAGTTCTTCTTTAAATGTTTGGTAGAAATCACCAGTGAAGCCATCAGGTCCAGGGCTTTCCTTTGCTGGGAGATTTTAAATTACCAATTCAATCTCCTTCTAAGTTACAGATCTATTCAGATTTTCTATTTCTTCGTAATTTAGTTTTGGTGGATTTCATGTTTCTTCATCTGGCGAACATTTGTTCACAGTATTCTCTTATAATTCTTTTTATTTCTGTAGACTCAGTACTAATGTCCTCATTTTTATTTCTTATTTTAGTGCTTTGAGTCTTCTCTATTTCTTAGTCCATCTACCTAAAGGTTTGGCAGATTTGTTGACCTTTTCTGAGAAGCAACTTTTGGTGTCAAAGGCTTTCTCTATTGTTTTTCTGTTCTCTACTTCACTTATCTTTACTCTAATCATTATTTTCTTCCTTCTGATTGCTCTGGGTTTAGTTTGTTCTTCTTTGTCTAGTTCCTTAAATCGAAGTTAGGTTGTTGAGAACCTTCTTGTTTTCTAATGGTTTTAGCTGTGAAGTTCCCCTTAGCACCACTTTCGCTGTGTTTCAAGTTTTGGTAGGTTGTGTTTTTGTTTTCAATCATCTCTAACTATTTTCTAATTCCCCTGTGATTTCTTCTTTGATCTATTAACTGTTTAAGAGTGTTATTTAGTTTCCACTGATTTGTGTGAGTTTTCCAGCTTTACTTCTGTTACTGACTTCTAACTTCAACCTATTGTGGTCATAGAAGATACTTTGTATGGTATCTACCTTTTCAAATCCATTGAGACTTAATTAGTGGCCTAACATATGGTCTGTTCTGGAAATGTCCCAGGTGCTCTTGAGAAGAATGTGCATTCTGCTTTTAGATAGTATTTTGTATACATCTGTCAGATACAGTTGATCTATTGTGAAAATTTCTCTATTTCCTCCCTTATCTTTTCTGATTGTTGTATCCATTATAGAGAGTGGGGTGCTGAACTATTGTAGAATTGTATTTCTCCCTTCAATTCTATCCATTTTTGCTCCGTAAATCTTGATGGTCTGTCATTAGGTACATAAATGTTTATAATTCTATCTTCTTGGTATATTGACTCTTGCATTTTTTTTTAATATATTTTATTGATTATGCTATTACAGTTGTCCCATTTCTCCCCCATCATTCCCCTCCACCCTACACACCCTCTCCCACCCACATTCCCCCTCTTTAGTTCATGTCCATGTGTCATAAGTTCTTTAGCTTCTACATTTCCCATACTATTCTTGCCCTCCCTCCCCCTGTCTATTTTCTACCCACTATCTATGCTACTCATTCTCTGTACCTTTTCCCCCTCTCTCCTCCCACACCCCCGTTGTTAACCCTCCATATGATCTCCATTTCTGTGGTTCTGTTCCTGTTCTAGCTGTTTGCTTAGTTTGCTTTTGTTTTAGGTGTGGTTGTTAATAGCTGTGAGTTTGCTGTCTTTTCACTGTCATATTTTTATCTTCTTTTTCTTAGATAAGTCCCTTTAACATTTCCTATAATAAGAGCTGGGTGATGATGAACTCCTTCAACTTGACCTTATCTGAGAAGCGCTTTATCTGTCCATCCATTCTAAATGACAGCTTTGCTGGATAGAGCAATTTTGGATGTAGGTCCCTGCTTTTCAAGATTTCAAATATTTCTTTCCAGCCCCTTCTTGCCTGTAAGGTCTCTTTTGAGAAATCAGCTGACAGTCTGATGGGAACTCCTTTGTAGGTGACTGTCCCCTTATTCCTTGCTGTTTCTAGAATTTTCTCCTTCATTTTAATCTTGGGTAATGTAATTACGATGTGCCTTGGTGTGTTCCTCCTTGGGTCCAACTTCTTTGGGACTCTCTGAGCTTCCTGGACGTCCTGGAAGTCTATTTCCTTTGCCAGATTGGGGAAGTTCTCCTTTATTATTTGTTCAAATAAGTTTTCCACTTGTTGCTCTTCTTCTTCCCCTTCTGGGACCCCTATAATTCGGATGTTGGGACGTTTAACGATGTCCCGGAGGTTCCTAAGCCTCTCCTCATTTTTTGGAATTCTTGTTTCTTCCTCGTTTTCTGTTTGGTTGTTAGTTTCTTCTTTCTGGTCCACTCCATTGATTTGAGTCCCAGTTTTCCTTCCATCTCTATCAGTGCCCCATGCATCTTCCTTCATTTCACGTATTGTAGCCTGCATTTTTTCATCTAGTTTGTGAGCAAAATCAACCAATTCCGTGAGCATTTTGATGACCAGTGCTTTGAACTGTGCATCTGATAGGTTAGCTATCTCTTCACTGCTTAGAGGAATTGGCTCTGAGGCTTTTATTTGTTTTCCGGTTTGAGCCATTTTTGGTGGGTTTTTTGTTGTTGTTGTTTTGGTTTTAGTCTGGTCGCAGCTATTACGCAGTGAGGGGTGGAGCCTTAGGTGTTCCTCAGGGTGGGGCAGCCCAGTCGCTGGGTTGTGACGCTATAGGTGGGGGCGGGGTCTGAGAGGGAACAATGGCGCCTGCTCTGCTCTCTCCTGGATTCAGTCCCTTCCGCCACTTCCCCTCTGCCTGGACCATCTCCGAGCGCGAATGTGGGACCACCTGGTCAGCCAGCCGCCTTGTGCGGCCTCACTGGGTCTGCACAGTTGCCCCCCTGTGCCCGGGGTCCGCCAGCTGCTGCCTGTGGGCCCAGGGACCACCAGCCACCGCCTGTGCACCTGGGAACTGCCAGCCGCTGCTGCTTGCGTTCCCGGGTCAGTACCTCCACTTTCTCCTGCCGCGACTCCGCCCCTCTTACCGGTCTGGATGAATGGTTGTTGGACTTCCGTACAGTTTAATTTTCTATAAGTTCTGGTTGTTTTCTTGTTTCTAAATATTTGTTGTCCTTAATTTTGGTTGTTAGAGGAGGCACAGCATGTCCGCCTATGCCTCCATCTTGGCCGGAAGTCGACTCTTGCATTGATGCACAATGTACTTGTTTCTTGTAATCTTTTATGCCTTAAAAATCCTAAGTCTATCTTGTCTAATATCAGTATGTTTTAGCTATCTACTTTATTTTATCTAATGTCAGTATAGCCACCCCTGCTCTATTTTGGTTACTATTTTACATTAAGTATTTTTTCCCCATTCTTCACTTTCAATCTATTTGTGTCTGTGGATCTAAACCGAGTCTCTTGTATGCAGCATACAGCTGGGTCATGGTTGTTTTTTTCTTAAACTCTTCTGCCAATTTCTGTCTTTTGATTGGGAAGTTTAATCTGTTTATATTTGAAGTAATTACTGATAAGGAGGGACTTACTTCTGTCATTTTGCTGTTTGTTTTCTATCTGCCTTATACCTTTTTGTCTTTCATTTCCTGCATTACTGTCTTTTATGTTTAGTTGACCTTTTTCCTAATGAAACATTTAAACACTGTTCTCATATCCTTTTGTATATATTTTCTAGCTACTTTCTTTGTGGTTACCATAGGGATTACACTACACATCCTAAAATTATAACACCCTAATTTGAATTTATTCCAGCTTAACTTCAATAATTTACAAGAAGTCTGCTCCTTTGTAGCTCTGTCCCTACCCCTTTCATTTGATGTCACAGAATTACATCTTTACACATTGTGAGACTAAGAATATAAACTAATAATTCTTTTAAATGTATTAATCTCTTAAATTATGTGGAAAAAATGTGGAGTTACAAACCAAACTTAAAATACTATAAATGTTCAGACTAGTGCTTGTTTTTTGTTGTTAAAAAATGTATTAGTCTCTAAAATTGTGTAGAGAACAAAAAATGGACTTACCAACCACTGTTATGACAATATTCTAATTGCCCAAGTATTTCCTTTACTGAAATCTTTTTTTCTTCATATGGGTTCAAGTTACTGTCTAATGCCTTTTCATTTCACCTTGCTGGGCTCCTCTGAGTATGTCCTGCAGAGCAGGTCTAGTGGTAACAAACTCCCTCAGCTTTTATTTATCATGGAATGTCTTGATTTCGCCTTCACTTTTGAAGGACAGTTTTTCTGGATACATGATCTTGGTTTACAGTTTTTCTCTAGCGCTGACTACATCAGCCTACTGCCTCAGGCCTCCAAAGTTTCTGAGAAAGCTGCTGCTACTCTTACTAATGATCCCTTCTATGTACCAAGTTGCTTCTCTCTTGCTGCTTTCAAGATTCTCTTTGCTTTTAAAAGTTTGATTACAATGTGTCTTGGTGTGGTCTCCTTTGAGTTCATCTTATTTGAAGTTTACTGAAGTTTTTGGATATTTACATTCATGTCTTTCATCAACTTAGGGAAGCTTTCAGCCATTATTTCTTCAAATATCCTCTCTGCCCCTTTCTCCCTTCACCTTCTGGGACTCACACAATGCATATGCTGGTCCACTCCATGGTGTCCCATGCGTCCCTTAGGCTCTGTTCACTCCTCTTCCACTGTGAGTTTGCTGGTTCTTTCTTCTGCCTGTCAAAATCTGCCTTTGAATCACTGTAGGAAATTCTTCATTTTAGTTATTGTACTTCTCAGCTCCAAATTTTTATGTACAAGGTCAGTCCAAAAGGTATCCCCCCAAGTAATATGAAAAATAGAGACATTTATTGATGAAGATACAAGATAAAGAAACACTGTACATAATACAATGAAACCTCAGTCCCCTTCAAAGTAGGCACCTTCAGACCTCATAGGGTTCTCCCAGTTGCCATCTGTTGCATTGTCATATTTTCTTGAATCTCATCAATTGTCTGAAATCTCTTCCTTTCAAGGGTGATTTTAGTTTTGGGAAAAGCCAGAAGTCACAGAGTGCCAAATGTGAGCTGTAGAGGGGCTGAGTCACCTGAGTGATTTGATGTTTCACCAAAAAACTCTGCACCAGACATGGTGCATAAGTGGGTGTGTGGTTGTGATGAAGCTGCAAATCACCAGTTGCCCATAGCTGCAGCCTTCTCAATTCTCTGACTAGTTTCCATGGAGGAATGTTCAAGCTTAACGAAAATTTAGTGCAGACTCATTGCTCTACTTGCTCAGTCATTTTGAATGTGACGGCCACACAGTACATGCTCACTCAACGGCATCTATCGCCCCCACTGACTAGTACAGTGAAGTTGTCATTATTCACTCATGTGCATTCCAGTCCACTCTCCTTGGCTGCCAGGTTACATCAATGTTGAGCAAACAATTATATTAACAATAGCTGGACTTTTCTTGGACAGACCTATAGTTTTAGGTTTTCTATCTCTTTATATTTCCATTTTGTTCAACATTTTCTTTCTTCACATCTTCCTTCAGTTCTCTGAGCATCTTTAAGACAGTTATTTTAAAGTCTTTGTCCAGTATATCTGCCATTAGGTTCTTTTCAGGGGCACTTTCTGTTGATATATATATATTTTTTTCTCCCTCTTTTAAATGGGTAATACTTTCCTGCTTCGTTGTACACCCTGTGATTCTTGGTTGAAAACTGGACATTTGAATCTGGCCATGTGGTAACTTGGAGATCAGATTCTCCCTCTAACCCAGGGTTTGCTGGTGTCTATTATTGTTATTAGTGTCTCTATGCCAAGGATCAGCCTGAGGTGTAAAACTTAAGGTCTTTTCAGGTCTTTTTCTGAGCCTGTGTCTTTCTCTGGGCGTGTGTGGTCACTTTCTAATTTCCCTCATATATTCAGTAGCTTTTAAATGCATGACTCTTTCTTTTCTGGTTCCCAAAGAGGGGAGAAAAGGAAAATAAGGGAGGGTTAAAAGATGGAGGGGCACCAGTACTTCCCCTTAAGTCACTTCAGATGTTGAGGGAGGGGCTTGCAACACTGGGACGAAATGCAACAATGGCCACCCGCCTCTTTATCTGTCCCTCTGTAATCAGAAGCAACAATGAGCAGAGCACACGTCCGTTATATTTTGAGGACAGGCTCCTTTTTGCCTGCCCTAGCTCCTGCAAGCTCTTGCAAGCTGCTCCAGAAACAAATGCACAGCTGTCCACAGCTGGGGTGAGGGATAGGTTACCAAGAGGTGAGCATTGACTGAAATTAACACCAACTTACGGTCCTTTGGAAGTTGCAAACCTTCAATAGCCTTCAGAGTTCCAAAACAGTTCCATCAGTCAGATGCAACTGTTGCCTAAGTGGACAGATTCCTAGTGCTTCCTACTCTACCATCTTCATAATAGTTTTATAAAATACCAATTTATTTAATCCTCATAACAATCTATCATGTAGGCAATGCTATCCCCATTTTACACATAAAGAAACTGAGGCACAGCCTTACCCAAAGTCACACAGCTGCAAAATGGCAGAGCTGGGATTCAAACCCAGGTACGGTGACCCCACAGCCCAGCTCTTTATGACTATGCTATGCTGCCCATGTTTAGATAAACCCAGTACCAGTGCTTTAGGAAACTAAAACAAGCCTGTTTACAGTACTTTTATTATTATAGGTTTGACCTTTGCTAAAATACTCATAAATGACTATAAAGATTTTAAGTTCTCTCACTAATCATCCTGACAAGGAAAAACTCAATGCTATATTTCGCATGAAATATTAGTAATGAACAAAAGGTCTAGAAGAAATGATTAAATAAATAATCAAATATCTATTTATATATTTAATGGAATGCTGTGCAGCTATTAAAAAGACTGAGACACTTTTATATGTACTGTTGCCAAATGACCTCTAGAAGCCAATGTTCAATTTAAAATACAAGGTATAGCCCTGGCTGGTGTAGCTCAGTGGATTGAGTGCAGGCTGCAAACCAAAGCATTGCTGGTTCAATTCCCAGTCAGGGCACATGTCTGGGTTGCAGGTCAGGTCCCCAATAGGGGGCGTTCAAAAGGCTACCACACATTGATATTTCTCTCCCTCTTTCTCCTTTCCTTCACCTCTCTAAAAATAAATAAGTAATACCTTTAAAAAAAAAGAAATAACTATAAATAAATAAAATACAAGGTATAGAACACTGAGTATTGTATGCTAACCTTGTCTTTTTAAAAAGGGTGAGCTATACAAATATACTTACAAGTGTGTATACACATTCCTAGAAGGACATGCAGGAAACTAGGAACAACTACTGCCTTTGGCAAGGGGAACGCAAAGCTTTGGTCTCGTTGCTGGGAGGGAGTCTGGCTTTTCTGTGTGTGTTTTTGTACTGTTTGACTTTTTTATCATGTGTGTACCTTATTATTCAGAATGTTTTTTTTAATGTCATAGATATTTCCTGTGAAAAGGAGTAGTTGCAGTAGACTCCCCAACAGTCTCTACAGACTATTTTCATTGGCATTCTCAGCTATTCAAGCTCCAGAATCCAGCTCCCGGGAGCTTACCAGTTCTGGGGAACTGGTTTAGAGGCTCCCACTTACAGACGGAGTGACAGACTGTCCACCCTGACACAACATTCACAGGAGCTGGCCTGCGGATTAGAAGTGGACATAAAATATGCCACTTCACAGACCCTCAGATCACTGAGGCTATTTGGCTCTCCTAAGAAATAAAGTATGAATTCCTTTCATTTGCTGTACCAGGCCCTGGGATTATTTCAATCCATCCTATTCCTCATGGAGATCAAAATAAGAATCTGGAACTAGGATGAGTGCAGACATGTTGCATAGGGAACAGTCTCTTACCCTTTCTTGGTGAAAGCCCACAACTTTTACTGCTCTTAAAAGCTCCTTAAAGTGTGGATGGATGGATTCCCCCCACTCCTCAGCTAAAGGACATTTGTTCTTATTGCTCTGAATGCAGTGAACAACAACCAGAAACCCTGCATTCAGATAAGTGGTTGCTTTAAGTTTATTTTAAGATCTGTCATCATGCGACTCTGGCTCTTAAAGGCTAAATAGGGCTGCGTATCAAATACCAGGGCCAGAGACCTGGTCCAGCTCCACCCAGTGACTCAGCCTGGAAGAGGTCCAGGCCCCAGGGACGCATGGGCTAAAGGGACTGGAGGTAGACGTCTCTGGAGGGAAAGGACGCAGAATGAGGAGACCTGCGTCACTAACCAGCCTTTTCACTTTTCTTATAGTCTCGTTTGTTGATGTATGCCAACATTTGCTATTAGCAGATATTTGCAGAAAATAGAGTTTGAAAAGTCACCTTTAAGACTGATGAGTTTTTACAGGATTTAAAGATAGGACTGATACTTTTTTCTCTTTCTAACTAGTACGGAAGGTGGTGATGTCTGTTGTCAGACTATCTGCAGTTTGAGTTTCTAACCACTAGGGGTTGACCTAACTCCACTAAAACCAACTGTTTCCTAAACCACTTTTGCAAATTACTAGGTTTCAGGTTGACTGAATTATAATGTTCATACACTGTAATGTCTAGAACCATTCCTCCCAACACTGAAGGGCATGAAGTCAAAAGAGAGGAAAATTTCAGGTTTGGGTTCAAAGACAAACAGCAAGAATAGGACAAGAAATAACGCAAACCAGAGAGCACATTAGAACCAGAAGGACATCGAAAGGCCCTGGCTCCATGGCTTGCCTTGCTGGATGGGGACCACCCAAGGAACTCACCCATCACACCCCCACCCCACTCCGCGTGAATCAGAATCCCCAGCGGTGGGGTCTGAGCACCATATGTTAAAAAAAATCTCCACAGCTGATTTTTACAGGCAGCCAAGGTCAGGGCAACTGCGCTACCCTAACACTCGCTTTAGAGAGGAAGAACCTGAGGCTCTGAGAGGGCAGGGGCCTTGACCATCACATGCCCAAGTCATGACTGGGGAAAGCCCCAGTCTCCTGACTCTCCATGCAGAGCTCTCTGGGCGGGAGCACTCCCCTCCGGCAAATCAGGACACACATACGTGACACTACTTACGGTTTGGTTTCTGGCAGTCTTCTTGAATGATACGGTGGATCTTTCTGTGCAGTTCCTTGTCTTCTCTGGTGACCTAAACAGCAAAAGAAGTTCAGAGAGAAAGTGTTCTTAAGTAACACAGAGGTTGTATCACCCAGACTCCCAAATTAGTGCTTGAGATAGTTTCTACAGATTCCGTACAATCATCATCCTGACACCAACATGCTTTTCTTTTTTCTTTTTTTTAAGATTTTATTTATTTATCTTTAGAGGGATGGGAAAAGAAGGAGAAAGAGAAGGAGAGAAACATCAATGTGTGGTTGCCTCTTATGTCCCCCTACCACCTGGGACCTGGCCCACAACCCAGTCATGTGCCCCGACCCAGAATCAAACGAGAGACCGTTTGGTTCACGGGCCAGCACTCAATCCACTGAGCCACACCAGCCAGGGCCCAGCATGGTTTTCAATACTGGGCCTACTGTCACGCCAGTTCTCACCCTTAGCAGCTCACTGCTTTGTCACTGACCCAGAGGTACACTTTTCAGGGGCTGGTCCACTGAGGCCATGATGTAAAGAGAAACTGGAATACTTTTAAGGAGCAGCTTTTCTTCTTAAATATTCCTAACACATACATAAAATTTATTTGTTATATTTTTCAGGGAGGCACAAGTGACCGGAGGCTCTGATCTCAACTCTAGGACTCTCCTCTTGGCTCTGACACCTGCCTTGTGTTTTGTTAGTTTTATTCCTTTTTCCAACCACAAGGAAAAACAAAAGAACTAAAACTGTAAGGAAAAGCTAGCAAGGGAATAAATCTAGCCTATCCCTTGAGACCCTTTCTGTTTTCAAAGGCAAACCTAACCTAGTTCCTTTCTTGGCCAGCTCAGGTAAGAGGAAAGCAGCAGCCAAATGGGTCCCCCTTCATGTTCAGTAGTAAATCTAGTAATAAAACAAATAAACAAAAAATCGAAAGGGGAAAAGAGGAACAAAGGAAAAGAGGAAGAAAGGACAAAGAAAAAAGAAGCATGCAAACAAACGCATACACAGGGTGGGGCAAAAGGAGGTTTATAAGGTGTTCACATGGAAAAAGAATAATAAGTAATCCAAGAACAAACTGTGTTCCCCTGGCTGGGTGGCTCAGGCAGTTGGAGCATCGTCCTGCACACATTAAGGTTGGGGGTTCAGTCCCTGGTCAGGGTGAGTACGGGAGGCAACTGATTGATGTTTCTCCCTCCCATTGATGTTTCTCTCTCTAAAATCAATAAAAACATACGCTCGAGTGAGGATTAAAAAAAAAAAAACCAAAGAAGTGGAAACTGTGTTTTGTGTACTCACAACTGTAAGCTTACTTTTGCTCCACCCTGCCTATCAGGAGTGCTTGTCTGATGGGACTTACAGAGTGACCAGACTTGAGGATGGGAACACCGATAATGCCACCTGTTCACAAGGCTGTTGTGAAGATTACATGCGGTGATGGGGGTGACGGCTGCTGAAGGCTGGAGAGCACTCTACAAACAGGAGCGTCCATAGCAGGTGATAACTACTGCATGGAGGCCAGAGGGCTGTGTTGCAAGGGGAGGAGTGAAGGCAGAGCAGTGGGGTGGTTCCACTGAGGAGAGAGCAACTGTTGCCTGATCGCCCTGCTCCAGCTCACACTGACTCACAGGAGGAAGTGCCCAGCCCAGCCACACCTCAGCTGCAGCCTGCTGCCCATGGGCCTGCTGCTCCTCAGGAAGGGCTGCTTTCGACAGGTTCAGCCGGCCAACCCCAGAGCCTCCCAGAGGCAATGTGACTGTGTGGAGAGTGGGGACAGGTTGGGGGCTGCTAAGGCGAGCTGCCCATCATGAGCTTCTGCAACAAGAGGCAACCGACTCCCAGCTGGCCTTCCCATCCTGGGAGAGGGTGGCCTGCACTCAGCCTTCTACAGACTGGAATACTGTTTTCTAAAGCTGTTCAAATAGTATTTAGGACATCGTTTAATTTTTAAAAATGCTCTAAAATGGGGCACCACTAGAGTAAATCGGTATCAAGAAAATGCCCTGTTAAGGAAAGCTTCCCCTCAGGAATCATGCCTGTAAATAGTGAGACTTCTGGCACACCTCCGAGTTTTGATCTGTCTCCTGGTCTGTCACTTGCAGCTGAAGCCATATCCGTGCTACTGATGTCAATGGTCACGAGGTGGCCCGACTGCAGCCTGGCTCCTCCAATATTAAAGGTAGGCAGTGAAAGGTGAACCTTTAACTCTGCAAGTATTAGAAAAGCAAGCACTTGCACCCCTAGTGAGAATGTCAACTGGTACAAGCTTTTGGGTGGCCCATCAGACTGTGCTGGCCAAAAGCTTAGAGGTGCATGCCTTTGCTCCAAGTAGTTCCTAAGAATCAACCTTACAGAAACACACAAGTTCACACAAATAGTTGGGAAAAATAGCCACGACAGCAGTATTTGTGAGAGTGAAAGTTGGAAACACTATAGATGTCCATCAGAGATGAGAGGTTAAAATACTGATGGCAAGTTCCCATAACATGGAATACCATGCAGAAGTCAAAAAGAATGAGGTCAATTTCTAAGTACTAACACGGAAAGATGGTGCAATGTGCTATTTTGGTGTCAGAAAAAAGTTGCTGAGCCCTGGCTACTGTGGCTCATTGGACTGAGTGCCGGCCTGAAAACCTAAGGGTCGCCAGCTGGACTCCCAGTCAGGGCACAGGCCTGGGTTGTGGACCAGGTCCCCAGCAGGGGCCACATGAGTGCAACCACAGTGATGTTTCTCTCCCTCTTTCTCCCTCCTCCAACTCTGTCTAAAAATAAATAAATAAAATCTTTTTTAAAAAAGTGGCTGAGCATTATTTAGAGCAGTGGTTCTTAACTGTCCCAGGGGATACTTGGCAATGTCTGGGGACATTTTTGGTTGCCACAACCTGGGAGCTGCTACTAGCATCTAGTGGGTGAAGGCCAGAGATGCTGCTAGCCATCCTACAATGCAAAGGACAGCCCCCACGACAAAGAGTCATCCAGCCCAAACAGTGTTGAGGTTGAGAAACCCTGACTTAGAGAATGATCACATTTTTTTTTTGTAAAGCAAAAAAAAGCCAAAGCAACATATATTTATATGTGTGTATTTGTAAATGCACAAGTGTCTAAATGCACGAATGTTTAATAGAATGCTATTAAAAGTAGTACCTTAGGGTTCCTTATGTTATGTACCTCTTTAGCAATTTTTAAAAACACTAAATAGGCATTCTTAAGTAATACATATATTTGTAATTGAAGCTAAGAAGGAAAACATTAAGTTGCAAGTCTCTTACATAGAAGAGGTTATCAAAACTGCCATCCTTCTGGTAAATGAATCCTTTTTCCTGCAGGAGCTTTATAGCACTCTTAAATATGCTATGAATTGCCTTGGAAGTGGTGTCATTCTTAAAATCTGCCTGTGGGAAGAAAAAGAGAGGAAAAAGAGTGAGCCCCATCTTACAGCACCTGAGAGCAACTCCCTGGACGAACTGGTTCATGAATCCACCTAGCAGGCTTTCCACCTGCTGAGTCAAAAGGACCCAGGTGCGCAGCAGCCCAGCAGGACGGCAGTTCAGGAGGACTGGGAAGCTTGCTTCGGCAGGATCGTGCCCAGTAACTGTTCTACACCTCAGTGATGACTCTTCCTTTAATTCAGTGATATAAAGTGGGAAACTCAAAAGGACAATTTTAATTTTTTTCATACAGAACTAAAACACTGTATACATATTATCTGTTTCTTTTTTCCCCATGAAAATCATGGCTATATACAATCTCTTGCTAAGGACTTTAAAGAATTTCACACACACACTGAAATGAGTCGGGGACTCCAGCACGTAGAAAGTATTAAATCATCTCTTTATTTTAAATGGAGAATGACAGTGGCAAGTAGCTCTGCAGAGACCCGTCAAAGGTGGTGTGTGGGCTAAAGATGGACAGGGGTCCCCGAGTGAGGCAAGGCCGTCACAGGGAAGGGACCTCAGCGGCCATCAGCCAGCTTGCTGTCTCCTCAGGTTCAGTGTTCCTTCCTTTCTCCAAGAGACAGGGTTGCCTAGAGAGCTTGCCGGGTCATCCTGTTTCTCACTCCCAAGGAAGCTAGGTTTTTGGCTATGACCCATGGTTCACTAGACTCTGTGGTTCTTCAGCTGGGGACTTTGTATTTCATCTCAGCCACCTTTTCCCTGGCACAACAGAGGGTGATCAATAAAACACCTGTGTAATCAATGGGACTATTTTAGAGGCTATGTCCTCTATATTCCATTAGGGATTTTCATTTCATCCGTCAAACAAAGAAAGTGGTGAACAATAACTGTCCTCCAAGGCACAGATCCACTTTTAATGTGACAGAAATCTGTCAATACAGTAAGAAGATCAGAGTGCCAAAGAAACGTGGCTAAGCATCCAAAATAGTGTTTGAAGGCTCTCTGGGACAGCGCCCAGGGATGCTGAAAAAGACAATGTACTCGAGACTTGCTGTTGCCACTTCCTCCAAGAGATACTGAAAGAAACCCCCCAATGGCCTCAAGGGCTGACAATACCATCCATAAAGAAACCTTCTCTTTCCAGGAGAGGCCTCCCAAACAGGCACTGTCTTAATCTAATAGATCCTGGCAATGTCTCCCAAACGTGCTCTCCTGGGTTGAAGGGCAGAGTCTAAGACTCTTAAATTATAGTCTAAGTTTTTCCTTAACAGAACAAACTGGAGAACCTGGCCATTAAAATATTAGGGCCTAAAAATCGACAAACATTCCAGGTTATGACAGCCCCACTCTCTGAAAGGAGAATAAGGCCCAGAAATATTTGGTGACTCCCACAGGCAGAAAAGTTACCTGGGTGTGTTTAGAATAAACACCTCCTCTAGCAATCCTGTCATACACGTTCTTATTCAGGGGGGCTTCAGGCAAAGCTGTTTTTAATTTTTATATATGAGTTCTTTTACTTAGGGGAAATACAACCCAATATAGGCTCCCCCACAAAACATTATACTTAATCTTCATACTTCTAAGGAGATTCAGTTTCTTCAGTCAGTTTAACATAAGGATCCCAGGGGTCGAGGTAGTATTACATCTCTATTAAGACAGAACTGAATCGGAAACTAACTAGGAATGTTGTTATTAATTATTCCTGTCATTAAAAAAAGACTCTTGGTTCTCCCTAGACTGTACACAAAGCCCTGTTCCTCCTCCCAGATTTCAGTCAGATCAAGCAGCAGGAAGAGAGGGTGGCAGGCCTGGGAGCTTGAAAGCACAGTTTCAGCTGTGAACAAGGAGGACCCAGCAGAAAAGGCTCTTTGTCAACATAAACAACATGTGAAGCTTCCTTGCCAGAAACGTTTGCCTCAGCTGACCTCAAGACGTATCTCCCTGTTATAAAAACACAGAGTCTCAAGGGTAAAACCTCCAATCTTCTCTTCTTGGCCAGTAGCTCTTCCTGGCCTGGGATTTGTGTCTTTCTTGTCTTTTTCTAAAGAGCAATGACAGACTCATCCGATTCAGGAAACTGAAACTGCTCAGAGGAAAAAACTGACTGGCTGGACGTGCTGAGCCTTAGCAGGCCTCTCCTTGTTGCAGGTCAGGAACTGGGTGGATCTCTGAAATATATATAGTCTTCATTCCCAAACAAACTCAACATTTATCCAGCTGTCAAACAAACAATGGTTTTGCAAGGCCTGCTTATCAGGTTTCTGGATTCGCTAAGAAGGGCCCCAATGGAAAAAAAAAAAAAGAAAGGGGAAAACATTCAAACCCACTCTCCCTCTGCCTATATCAGCTCTAACACTATCCCAGTGATTTTCTGTGAAGCTTTCATCTGTACGGCAACACGAACTGAACTGGATCTAGGGTTTCACCAGCATTGTAAAGCATCCTTACTCTCCCAGGCTCAATTAAGCAGGATTCAATTGAATGACACTGACCTCACCAAGCAGAGCCATGAGAGGGAACAATTCATAATTGATGGAAAAATAGTTTCCAAAGACAGAACAAAGTGCCATATTCGTTTCTTTTTAAACGTGCAGCACTGGGCAGATGCAGGTTTCTCCTCTAAGCATTTTTAAAAGGAAACCATGGCCAACGTTCTCTACGGATTGTTCTGAATGGAGGAGCCTTGTAGTCCTCAGAGACCTCGAGTCTCTCTACTTAATTAGAGCCCTCCCCGAAGAGCTGGTTCTCAGGAAGAATGTGGTCTTTGCTAGGCTTCAACGTTTCCTTCCAAACATGCCAACAGAGTGGTCAGAAGTCTTGGAAGGCCAACTTGGCAGTGAGCCCTCTCTAAATGATTAAATGGAGAAAGGTCAACCTTGCTGTCAGGGGACAGCTGGAAAGCTGCGACTGGTCAGGAGCAACAATGACACAGGACAAAGCGGGCAGTCATGACCCTCCCTGCCTTGGTGTTTCCTGAAACAATACCCCTCATCTCTGCATACGAAATTATGGGTCACTGGACACACAGACTGGTGCCAGGAAGAGGTAATTAGTTAGGTCCGTGAATGAAACTGAGAAGCAGGGGTCATGCCTGGGAAGTAGGATGGGGGCCTGGGATCTGTTCTCCCACAATCACCAAGAGTAACTTACGTTGCCTAACAAGGGAATTGGAGCAGCCCTGTTGGTCATAGCAAATAACTGGAAACATCTGAACAGCCCAGGAAAGGAGAGGCTGGCTATATAAACTACGGTACATGTAACAAAAGATTATTGTGCAGTGGCAAATCTCTGTATGGCAAGGAAAGGATAAGACACAGTTCAATGAAAAGTTAGGGACAGACTAGTGTTAGCATGATGCCATTTGTGTAAAAGAAAAGTGTGTGGGGGGGTACAACTACTTCCAGTTTATACATGCACAGACATCTCCGAGTGGGTTTCCATGACACCAGTAACAGTGCTGGTCTCTGGAGAAGGGGTAGGAGGGAAACACACTTTCAACTAGATACTTCCAGGGACTATTTGAATTTTTAAAAGCCATTCATTCTTCAAAAACCTACTTTATGGTGGACCAGTGCTAGGCCCTGGTTCTAGAGAACAGAGAGTAGGAGAGGTGAGACCTCTGCTCAGAGAGCAGATTCTGGGGGAGGAACAGGCAGGCGAACCAACGAACACAGTGATGCAATGCGACACGAAAACAGGGTGACAACACCGTGAGGAAATATGTGGCCATCAGAGCAGATGGTCGAGGGGGGCAAGAAGGTGACATCTAAGCAGAGATTATCCTCTGGTGGGATAAATGAAATAAATAAAAACACAAGTCATGTTACAACAACAAACAATCCAAGAATTGCAATGAAAGGGAAAGCCAAACACCAAAGTCTCAACTAATTCTTAACTCCAAGCAAACATGGAAACACCAAACTACGTTAAGCTCACCTTTAAAAACAAAGAGGTTTCATCCACTCGTTTTTAGAGAAGAGAAGGGAGGGAGAAAAAGAGGGAGAGAAACATGGCTGTGAGAGAGCAACATCGATCAGAGGTCTCTCATGCGCGCCCCAACTGGGGACCGAGCCGCAGCCCAAGCATGCGCCCTGACCCGAAGTCAACCCCAGACCTTTTGCTCTGCGGTAAGATGCCTGGCTGAGTCACCCCAGTCAGGGCAAGCTCACCTTTAACACTAGGGGTGAGAAAATGGGGACACTCTTCCCAGGAGAAATAAAAGTAACTTAAAGTGTTCCTTGAAATTTCTACTTATAAACCAGAAAGAAAATAATTGGTCTTTATTCAAACTCCTAAAATATGATAGGTTAACTTTATTCTGAGGAGACAGCAAGTCAGTAAAAGCCTTGGTTCAAGTTCAATAATCTTGGAAGGATAATTACCTCTTCTCGCCGACTTCCCCCATATTTGGCACCTGCTGACATTAAGTACCCATCTCAGTGAGTACTAAGAACTGAGTTCTATGAAGCTTCAACTATCATATATTTTTTCCTACCCAAAGATTAAGCTTAATAAGATTAAGTCAGTGACCTTCCCAGAATAGAAAGAACATGTAATAGAACCATAACCTCCATTCCCTGGGTCCGCCCTGTGAGTCTTCACAACTCGTTCACACCCTCCAGCTGCAGGTTTGGGGCAGGGGACCTGCGTTCTCACATGGGCCTGCCACACTCACCTGCTCAGAGCAGGTGCTGCGAGTCACGGGCTGATTGGCCAGGGACAGCAGAGACTCCACCATTTCCAACTCCTGCTGGTAAAAGGTTTGCACTCTGTTCTTCACGAGAAATTCTTTGGCTTTTTCACTCAGCAAACATGTGAGATTGGCAAGGTCCAGGGCACCTGGATTTTTGCTGGGGAAAGTTTTAAGAAGCCTTGTAGAAAAATATCACCTCCATTCCTTTTTGGTGTGTATGAAACAGAAACTTACCTAGAAGGCACAACGCCACACTGATGTTCGTTTTTGACATAAAAGACTGTTCATACTATGAACACTGGGTAGTTATTTAAAAAGAATGAGACAATGACAAAAACTAATATATTCATGATAGCTTAAGAAAAAAAATTGTAGAATAGTATGTAACGCAGGGGTGTCAAACTCACTTTCACCGGGGGGTCACATCACCCTTGTGGTTGCCTTCAAAGGGCTGAATGTCATTTTAGAGCTGTATAAATGCAACTACTCCTTAACAGTTAAGCGAGAGCTTGGTGCTGCCGCTGGGTAGAAACAAGGTGCCAGGCCAGATAAAACAGGTGGGAGGGCCAGATTCAGCCCTCGGGCCTTGTGTTTGCCACCTGTGATGCAAGGTATGATCCCATTCTTGTAAGAGCAAGGGACAACCCACAAAACATTGGGGTGGATACTGCTGCTTGTGTATACACAGAGAAAATTGTCTAAAACGGTAGACACCAACCCTTGGACGGCTGTAACCCCTAGGGATGGCTCTGAGATAGGAGACAGGGCCACGGAGGACTTTCACTTCTTACTTCATACAGGTCTATAGTTTGGGATGTTCTAAATATAATTTTAAAATAGATGGAATATATACACATTAAAAAATTGAAGTGTACACAGTGAAAAGTTTCCTTTCTATCCTCCTCCCAGTTTCTACTCCTTTGCAACCACTATTCCTGCTTCTGTCTTCTCCCAGAGCTCTTTGATGCACACGTATTCTAGAAAATACACACATGTTCTTACTCCTCCTGTTTTTCTCTCCCCTGCCCCCCGCCGCACCCCACCAAAGAGTAAAATCAGCTTTAGTTGAGAATGACTGGCATTGTGTTTTGTAGTTTTTCATTATGACGTGTCATGAGCTCATTCAATTAGGATGCACCTTGGTGCAATTTTCTTCAGGTTTCCTGCCTTGGGGCTCACTGGGCTTCTTCGATTTGTGAGTTTATAGTTTTCACCACACTTGGAAAAATCAGCCATTATTTCTTCAAATATTTTCTCTCTGTTCCCCCTACTCCTTCAGGGACCCCCAATACACATGTATTTTCCTCCCAACAACCTTACAGCCTTGCAGTGAGTAGAACGATGGGTTCAGGATTTGAACCCAGGGCCACGGCAGCATCTGGGCTCCCTCCCTCGCCCTGCTTGGCCTTCCTGCAGTGGCTGCATCATCAGCAGTGATTGGCCACAACTTACCGTAGTGCCTCTTTTTCTAGGGCTTGGCTGCGGAAAGGCTGGTCATAAACTTTCCTGTAGACACCGGGCAGCTCGAGCATCCTTGCAATTTGAGTGTTGCACACTGGGTCATCTACTTTACCTAAGAAGCCACGGGGAAAAACATGCCACAGAAATTACAGGAGTTCAGTGCTTTCCCATGTCCAAGTTGCTGCTGGGGTGACAGTCACTGAGACTCTCAGAGGGTCTCTTTCCTTGTGGGAAGTCCTACAGTCTAGATGCACTAAATAGATCCCAGCCATTGGGCAAAAAGGGAATGCAATGCCTCAAGGATCACACACGTGGCCAGGAGAGCACGGGGACTAGGGAGAGCACATCAGCTTATTCATTCATCCACTACCATGGTGGCAACAGGGGTCCTCCCGGAGATTCCCAAACAACAACCAGCCAGAGCAGTGCAAAGGGCATCATCACTCAGATGATGCAGGGCTGCCATGTATATGATTGGCTGTTTTCTTTAAGAATTAACAAACTTAATGGTACTCAAGAAATCTCCATCACTTTGAAGAATATGAACACACTGTCCTAAATGGATTCACACTTGTAACTTCAAAATACTTTAGAAAGGACTATGTTGTCCAAATAACTTTTTCAGCTATACATGATAAATCATGTTTTCTTTCTCAATTTATTTATGCTTACCTCTCTTTAAAATAAATTTAAGAAATGCTTTTCTAAAAAAAAAGTTATAAAGTATAATTTCCTCCATTAAATAGTTAATCATTTTATTTGAACTTTTTAGAGGTGACTTTTAGCAAAACAAGTTTACTGGATGCACACCCAGAATAACCAACAATTTGGCAGAAATGTCTTGTGCTTACAATAAAAAGCAGCATGAATTTCTCGCTCTTCTCTGAACGTGCGGACATAACCTCTGACCCGGACAACGTCCCCAATTTCTATCTTTGTTCTCTGCTCAATGGACTCTTGCAGCTTCTTAAGCTGTGAGGTTAAACTCAGTTCTCTTGCACTTGGAGCAGCTGTAGTTGTTAGAGCCAGACCAGAAGAAAAGAGAGAAATGCATAACATAATCAATTCCACCACATTTCTAAGACAGTTTGCACAAGACATTTACTTACTCTATTTCAGATTAGTTGTTCTACTACAGAAAATCTGCATAGCCTTTTGAAATCCTCCACTGAATAAAAGGCACTGAGCTGTAATTATTCAAAAGCAGGGTGAACGGAACAGTCTAGAAGCCCTGCAGAGCCAGTTTGGTCCAAGGGCCCTATGTGGTCCTCAGCTGAATTCTCTAAGGGTTCAGCTGGGTTTGGTGGCAACAGCTCTCCACACAGTTTGCAGTGTCCTTGCAGGGAGACAGAGGCCTGGAGTAGGGGAAAGGGGGCCGGAGAGTCTCTATTTGTGATTCTGTTTATGGGGAAGGCAATTCACCTTCCTGGGTGCTCAACACCCTAACCGCTCACCTCTCATCTTTATCGGGTATCTAAGCTAATCAACCAGTATTTCTCTCTCTCTCATACCACTTTGAACTACAAATTTAAGCAACAGAGTCCACCTTATGCACAGAAGCACCATGCACAATCTAAGCTAACCCTCACCTCATGAGCTTAGCACAATGTTCAGTCCATAGGATAAATCCAATAAATGCCAGCTATTTGGACAAAATTATTTTTCTTTAGGGTTTTTCATTGGGGATTATTGGATATAAAGTATAAATAGGCCCACAGTTCATTACGTATTGTTGGAATGTTTGCCAGGAAAAAAAAATCAAATTATCCTCTTTTTACAAGGTGTCACCAGCCATGTGTGCATGCTTGTGACTTCTACCCAGACTTTGGTCATTGGGGTTTTTGATACCTTAGGAAATATGCTCTGACCCGTGCAGCTCAGTTGGTTGGGCATAGTCCCTCAAAGCAAAAGGTCGCCGGTTCAATTTCTGGTCAGTGCACCTGCCTGGCTTGCAGGTTTGGTCCCAGGTAGGGTCACATTCAAGAGGCAACCGATTGATATTTCTCTCCTCTTCCTCCCTCCCTTCCCCTCTCTCTAAAAATAAATAATAACATCTTTAAAAAAGAAATGATGGCCCTGGTCATGTCGCTCAGTTGGAGCAACATTCCGTGCACCCAAAGTTTGCTGGTATGGTTCCCAGTCTTGCTCTCTAAAAATTAATAGAAACAGGCCCTGGCTGGTGTGGCTCAGTGGACTAAGCACCGGCCTGCAAACTGAGGGGTCGCTGGTTCGATTCCTGGTCAGGACACATGCCTGGGTTGCAGGCTGGGTCCTCAGTTGGGGGCGTATGAGAGGCAACCGATTGAATCTCTCAAACATCAATGTTTCTCTCCCTCTCTTCCCCTCTTTCTAAAAATAAATAAATAAAATCTTTAAAAATACAAATAAAAATCAATGGAAACATGTCCATGGGTGAGGATAAAAAAAAAAAAAAAAAAGAAAAGAAAAGAAAATTGGCTGGTGTGTTTCTCCACACCACACCCCTCTCCTTTCTTGGAGAGTGAATAAAAAACTTCATTCTCTATCAAAAAATTTAAAAAGAGAAAATAGGTAATAATTCCATAGTGTTTTATTTTGCTTTTAAGTTGGCAGAGAGGATGTTTTTGTATACCTCCAAGATGACATACCCTCTGTATTCTTTACATTTAAGCCCTTCATTTCTTTGGAATACTTTATGTTAATTTGTGAAAGGCTTTTTAGGGAAACTTTGTCAAGTTAGGTGTACTATACCCACTTTCCCAATTCCATTGCATTTTTGTCTTTCATTTCATTTTGTTACATAACAGTCTGGAAAGCATCTTTCAGTCTTGTCACTGATGAGAGCTGTCAGTGCTTTAATGGGGACTCAGGAGAGTCAACACCCCCCCCACCCCTCCCCATCTTCACTGGAATAAATACACAGCTCTCCCTGCTTTGGGTTATTTTATGAAAGCTGCAAGGCGCAGACGGCAGTTACTCCCTTTTTAACATCGTTGTCTACCTAAACCAACAGCATCTGTTAAGTGCTACTTTATTTCCTGCTACTGCATTACTTTTGGTTTGTCATATATGCACTAGGGTTCCTATAAGGAAATGAACCTCTCATTCGGTCAGACAGCTGCTCTTTAATGTAATACAACTTAGATAACTGTGGCTTTGTAATGTGCGAAGGCATTACTTTTCTTTAACACATCTACTACACCAAGGGAAACAGCACCCGCAGGAGCACAGAGGACTCTGTGGACCCGGTAACCCACAGCTGGGAATCTAGACGCAATCTGCACTAATGTCACTCAGCTCACTGGGCTTCTTCAGAAAATACCCAAGTGTTACTTTTTAAAAGGTTTTCCGTCTGTGTTCCTATCCCCAACCCCTCATCTACTTAGGCTGAATTTTTACTGTATTTATAAGTTTCATGGCCATTATTCAGACATTATAGGTGATAAAATGCTTCATACAGCTCTGCTGAAACAACCAGACAGATGGCTGAGAGGGAGAGAGGCCCAGCCTTCAGTTAAAGGCCACGTGAAACCACCAAAAATAGATGTTCAAGCTGTATAATTTAATGAATATAATGAAATGGCTGGAGCCTGACAGAATTTCATTTTAAGTAGTCTATTCCACACTAAAAGATAAAGCCTCTTTAAAACTTTAATATTAAGGGCCAAGCTTTCTTAACTTTTCCTATAAGCTAAGTCCAAAGGGTATATTCCATGTGACATTTATAAGAGTTAATATCATATTCTTATACCTCAACTGATTTTGAAACATGATTTTGACTCAGGCTAGAATTTTGTTTAAAAAGAAATAGTCTTCGTTGGTCACTTTCTAGTGGAAAGCTTTAAAACCGAGGGCAAATAAATTAAAAGGAGAGAATGGGCTGATCAGAAATAATTTAAAAATCCCACTTCATATGTAACATGATGAGAATCATATCCAAGCTTTCTCCGCTTACCCACACTTTTTCTTCTCTATTAAGTCTATCCACCCAGATTATTCATCTACTCATCTTAGAGATTTTTTTAAAATCTTACTCTCAGTATTGAGAGCAATCTTACCTAAAGCAATCTTACCTCTTAAGTATAAGAGTTATATAATATTTCTAATGATGTCATTTCTTTAAAAAAGAGTTGATTCTGAAGATTAAAACAATGTACAAAACAGGGGTTGGCGAACTATGTATGCCCCATGGGCCAATCCCACCCACAACCTGTTTCTGTCAATAAAGTTTTATTGGAACACAGCCATGCCTGTTTGTTTATGTGTGGTCTACGACTGCTTCTGTGTTACAAAGGCAGCGCTGAAGAGTGGAGACGCAGATCAAGTGGCCCACAAAGCAGAAATGACTTTCTGGCTCTGTACAGAAGGTTTGCTAAACCTTGGCATGGAACAAGTATGCATATTCAAACTACACCTTCTGAATGAAGATTGTGACAATACAACCATAAATCTGCAAATGATTTTAATACACTAGACATATGCAAAGTCAAATATCTGGTTGTCTTATGGGGTTATTTATTTATTTTTTAAAGGGGGGTCCTTTTTAAAGAATTTCATGTTATATCTTTTATTATTTTTTAAAATATTTTATTTATTTATTTTCAGAGATGGGGGGATGGAGGGGGAGAGAGAGAGAAACATTAATGTGTGAGTGATACATTGATCAGTTGCCTCTCACATGCCCCCAACCTGGGATTCAGCCTGCAACCCCGGCATGTGCCCTGACTGGGAATCAAACCGGTGATCTTTCGGTTTGTAGGCCAGCACTCATTCTACTGAGCCACACCAGCTGGAGCAGATCATCTTATAGGTTTATTTCTGGCCTGTGAGACATCTGCATAAACGTCTGTTGTCTGTCTTAGTTTTTTTTTTAACATACAAATCTTCCTAAGCAAACTTCTACAGTGCCATTGATTGAGATTTTCCCAAATTAGGAAATGAGAATGTGAAAGTTATGTGAAATTGATAGCCAAATTCTAAATGTAAATATATCACAAAATTAAGCAAAGGAACATCCATTGGTCAGTATAGTCAAAATAAGGGGTTGAGATTCAGACAGGAAGGAAAGAAGAATCCACTCCACGTATTACATTCTCACCATGTATCACATGAGACAGACACTAGATGTCGGCTATGACAGCAGGCAATGTATATTGAATAACCCCATTGTGTACGGCACCATACTGCGTATGTCATAAAACAGAGGAAAAACAACAGTCTACTTTCTGTAGCTTCTCTAGAATCAAAATAATCACAAACAATGCATCATATTTTTTAATATTATTAACTTAAGCAATGCAAAAAACCACCTGACTATTAAAATACTGTATAGTCATGCCCTGGCTGGATGGTTCAGTTGGTTGGAGAGTCATCCCCTGCACCAAAGAGGTGTAGGTTTGATCCCTAGTCAGGGCACATACCTAGGTTGCAGGTTCGATCCCTGGTTGGGGCACATACGGGAGGCAACCCATCAATGTTTCTCTCTCACACTGATGTTTCTCTCTCTCCCTTCCTCTCTCTCTAAAATCAATTAAAAAAACATATCCTTGGGCGAGGATTAAAAAATAAAGATAAGTAAATAAATAAATAAAATAAAATAAAAGATACTCAAGAAATTCTAAATGTTGTTTCAGTTACAGTCGATGTATTTAATACATAATTTTGAAGTTCTTTTTCAGTTTACATTACTCAATGGCTAACTCTAAAGAAATCCTACTTTACCTTCTCATTGGTCTTAGAATTCCTGGTACACCTGTGGACCATGTAGGGATTTCAGAAATATCTGGATCTGAATACCACGTAGAAGCTAGTGGCAACCATGTAAGATGAAAAGTCTTCAAAATCTGCTGTGGGTGAGTGACACGCTCTGAGCAAGGGAATTCCGCCCTGACTGGCGATTAAGCTACCACATGTTGACTTGCGTAATAACAGGCATAGTAAAAGTGAAAGGCTGAAACTCCTAGCAACCAAGTCATAGTCTTGCAGGCTTAAGAGGAAGGGAGCACCAAAGAAATGGGAGAAAGAAAACCAAGCGGCTCCCCTTTAGTATCAGCCTGCAGAGAAGCCAAAGCTCAGAGCTCAGTGCTGCGAATTGGTCAGTGTACCTCATCAGTGGGTCGACGTGAAATTCCAGGCCTACAGCTGTTCTGACGAGCTCCCTTGAGTAAAATCCACTGGGAAGCTGAAAAGCAAAGGAGCATGGCAAATGAAATTACCTGAGGAAGACTCGGTGTCATTCAACTTTTTCCAGCAGATGCAATTTATAACTCCAGTGCTATCATCCACTGCAAGAGAAACGTAAAAGATTAGAACAGAGACTTGGGCACTGCTGGTGAATTAGCGCATTGCGACTGCATTAGGCCACACTGAAAGATGGCCTTTTCCAATGGTCTGGCTGGGCAAATCCCTTATTAAATTCTCCTTCCACCTTTAGACATAATCTCTCACCCTGCACCAGTGGGAATTGCTCGTCTGCAATGTCAAAGTAATACATGAGCCCAGTGGAATGCAGTCAACATTCCACTTACCCTATACCTCAAGGGTACTTACGATTCTTACCCACGACTCTCCTAAAAATAGTGCCCTCCAGAAGTCAAGTGCAAAAATCTCAATGACTGCTAACACAGAAAAATCAGCCTCACTCTCACCTACCCAGCAACAGGTGAGCATCACGTGGTCTGTGGTTAGAGGCACTTAGGAGTGCAGCCTTCTGCCACCGTTTGCTCTTCTACTAGCTTGCTGGCCTACCTGGACAAAGCATCCCAAGCTTCAGCCTGCGCTTCTCTTTGAGAGCTTTGCCCCGTCCTTATTGCTGCAGGGGCCATAAGGAAAGCTAAGCACATCACCAAAGGGCGAAGTTTTATTTTCATAATAAAAAATCATTACAATTGCATGAGGAAATATGTCTGCCCCTCATTCCTTTGGGAGCAGGAACGCATCCATAACATGCTACATTAAAAAAAAATAAGGAGTTCTCAGGACTGCCAAACTTATGGTAGAGATTGAGTAGTAGTATATTTCTCCTACATAAAAGCCCCCCCAAAAAAATCATTACATCTTGGTCACACAAACAATACTGGTCTGCTTTATCTTATTTCTAGTGCAAAAAAAAATAAATCAAAGAATCCCCATTGTACTTGGATTTACAACTATACAAGTATTTGGAGATGTTTGCTATGGGATGATAGGTGTTTTCTCTTTGCTTAATTTCTGACAAACTCAGAGCAGAGGTTGCTAAACGTGGGGCCAGTGGGCTTAATGAGTTTTTAAAAGTCATCAGCTAGACTGCTGCAAAAGCAAATGTAACATATGAGAAACATAAGGCAAAAATTTGTTTATTGCTGGTTTCAATCTGTTGAAAGCTGAAACCAAGAACAAGACTTCTTATACTAAAATAAATTCTAGATGGATTTTATCTTATTAAGTGTAGCAATGATAAATATCAGAAGATGAGAAAAAAAATCTGGGTGAATACTGTTTAACCTTGGGTTTATAGTCAGCGGGGAGAGACTTCTTTCAGCAGATTTGAAAGCCAGAACTCATTCTTTAAAGTCTGATGTATTTGACCAACTAAAAACTAATACTGTATAGCAATGTTTCAAATGATAGGGTTAGTGTCTTAAATATATAAAGATCTCTTACAAATTAACATGGGAAAAATCCAAGACCACAGAGAAAAAGTGACCCCCTCCCCAGAAAAGAATATGCAATCCATGGAAGATATTAAAAAAAGCCACTGAACATATGTCAGCACGCTAAATTCACTAGTTACCAAAAAAAAAAAAGGAAGCAAATTTAAATAATTTCCTCAACTACTAGAATGACAAATATTAAAAATATTGATATCCTCATATGCTTGTTGTTAGTGAGACTGTAAATCTGTATCAAATTTATAAAGAGCAAGCTTGAAAGTCTGTATCAAATTTGAAAATGTATACAGTGTATCCTTTGACTTAGCATTTCCTTCTAATAGTTTATCCTGAGGAGCAAAACAAAACAATATACACATATATACATCTTGTATAAGGCTGTTTGCTGTGATAGTGTTTGCGGTGCCAGAAGTTGAAAATAACCTACGTGTTCATAAATATGGAATTGGTTAAATAAATTACAATGGCATAGCATAAGAGAATAAAAAGTTATAACATTGTTCATTGCTGTTAAAAGATATTCATGCTTCGCTGAAAACAGAAACTATACATATAATCTCATATATAATCTAATTTACATAGAACATTAAATACTATATTTTGACAGAAATGATTTTAAGACATTAAAATGCTAATGACAGTTTCTTTTAGAGCGTGGGGAAGGAACCCCATATTCAATGCACACATGGGCTGTAAGCCTAATTTCAGAACTATTAAAAAGAGAAAGAAATGTAAATAACAGTAATGAGGAAATAGCATATTTCTTCAATATTAGGATCATCTTAGAAATATTAAGAAGGATGCTCACTCAAACACTGACTTTTTTTTACAGATTTACAGGGTTTCACATGAGTTTTATGTATTTACTAAACATTTCTCTAGCTTTAAATTTTATTTTGAGTTAAGTATCATTTTTAAGAAGCAAAAAAATAAGGATATTTTCAGCTTTAAAACTGTATAACACCTCTAGGCATACCACTTCTCTAGCCATTTTAAAATCTTGATTTAAAATGGAAAGACAAAAAACGTTAGCACATGAATATTTGTTCTAGAAAATGTGAGGTCATTCTAACCCTGACTGTAGTCTCTTAGGACTCTAGGTCTGAGCTTGAGTTGTTGCCAGGTGCTCTGCGTGCTCAGTGCAAAGCCACTAAATCCTCTGACTTCCTGCTTTGTCACCTCCCCAGGCAGACCCTCTCCTGGCGCCCCGAGGTCTGGCTCCTGGAATGCCCCGGAAGGGGAGCATCCTTGCAGGGCTGTGCCAGGTCATTTCCAGCTGGGCAGTACTGCCTGGGCTGCCAGCCTTTGTTTCAGCAGTGGGTCAGTCCGTGTGAGCAGGAAGCAGCCTGGGCACAGGCCTGCGGTGCGTCAGGCAGAGCAGGACCCAAGACAGCAGGGGTTGCTGCCTGGCAGGCAGCCAGAGAGCCAAGCTGGGCCTAATGACAGCAGGGAGAGTGTGGCTCTCCCTCAGACAGGCTCACATGAGTGAAAGTTGCAAAAGTGTTTCTGTTCTCAATTATGTCCACCTTCAGATGCTTTGTTTTCCCACAGCCCACACACATGTCAGGGTCTCATGACATCCTCTGTAATGGATGTGATTATGGGGGAAGACTCACACATATCGCTTCACCTTTTTATAATCGGAAAGGGGTTAAACAAAGCCCCTTTAGGTCACAGGCATAATATCTAGCCTAGTTCTAGCGCCAGGACTGATGTCCTCAAACAGCCTCATTTATTTCATTCGAAACACAGAAATTTGGCCCTGGCTGGTGTCGCTCAGTAGATTCAGTGCCAGCTGCGAACCAAAGGGTCACCAGTTCAATCCCCAGTCAGGGCACATGCCTGGGTTGTGGGCCAGGTCCCCAGTATGGGGCACGTGAGAGGCAACCGCACATTGATACTGCTTTCCCTCTCTTTCTCCTTCTCGTCCCTTCTCTCTAAAAATGAATAAATATATTTTAAAAAACTGATTAAAAAAAAACATGGAAATTTAAAACCTAGATGCTGCTGACGGGGGGCAGAGGAGCATGGGTGAGAAAAAATCAAACTGAGTCATATGTGGACTACGTAGCACACTGGAGTCCGCAGACACACTGGACCCACCAGTGGCACCTTGAGAAAGTAACCGAGTCTTACTTTCTCATCTATAAAATGGAAATATCTGTCCTTTCTATTTCAAACCATTAGAGGGAGAATAACATAAAATTAGGCATGTGAAAATGCTTTGTAAATCGAGGCCCTGGCCAACTGCCTGAGTTGGTTGGAGCATCATCCCGTGCACACACACATGTTGAATAAGATTCCCAGTCAGGGTGCATACTTAGGTGGTGGGTTTGATCCCCACTAGGGGTGTGTACAGGAGGCAACGGATCAGTGTTTCTCTCTCACATCGATATTTCTCTCTCCCTCTCTTCCCACACTTTAAAATCAATAAACATATCCTCGGATGAGGATTTTAAAAAACGCTTTGTAAATTGAAAGATACCATTATTTCATCACTGGTATTTGGAGAGAAGCACTGTATTGTACTTGCCCGCAGCTGGGTATGCTGTATAGAAACTTAGTGACTACTTGTTGAATTGCCTGAAGAAAAATAAAACCAGTACCTTTGGTAAAATCCAGCAGAGATGAGATCCAGTGAGGGGATGCCTGACAAGATGACCTATTTCAGAGTTTAAAAAAATATGCTGGGAAGAGCAGAGGGCATAAGAAAGCTCATCTCGCATGCTATCTTATAAGTACAAGACAATCGCTCTCAGGAAAGTGCACATGTGTTGAAGGAACGCAGTGATAGGGTACTGGTAAAATTTCAGTCATCCACAGACTACCAGTGGAAGGTCCTCAGTCACTAGTGCAACTGCCTCTGTCTCTCCCAAAGTAGAGCAAGGACACAGATCCAAGGCAACACAACCAAAAGTGACAACGTCAATTACAGCAAAGTTTTGGAATTCAGAGTTAGGTTTCCCACACAAAAAAACTAACTTGCCTTCTTAACTAGAAAGGATCTCAGAGCTGCACAAGGCAACGTACTAAAGTGCTTACATTAAAACTCAATGAAAAAGATTAAGACCCTTGACACTAAAATCACATTCCAACCAGGGTATCCAAAGAAACCCTTTGGTTTCCATCACGATGAGGGAAGTGAAATTTTCTGATAATGGGTATTTAGCTCTCTGAGTAACAAAAGGCATTTTTTTTTTTAAGATTTTATTTATTTATTCTTAGAGAGAGGGGAATGGAGGGAGAAAGAGAGGGAGAGAAGCATCAATGTGTGGTTGCCTCTTGCGTGCCCCCATCTGGGGACCTGGCCTGCAACCCAGGCATGTGCCCTGACTGGGAATCGAACCAGCGACTCTTTGGTTTGCAGGCCAGCGCTCAACTCACTGAGCCACACCAGCCAGGGCACAAAAGGCATTTTTTGAAAACCTTTCTGGATATAAGTCTCATAAATTATTTTTCAGACCCCTCTGCCTTCTTAAAGAGTCTACTTGAACATTAATCTAGCCTCTTCTTTTTGAAGGTATCAATATAGACACAGATTACCATCCTTTGCTATTTATAGCTCTGCCCTCAGGTATCGGGTGTCTGTCTCTGATCAACCAAAAATCCTAAGATCCTAAGATCTTCATTCTACCTCCTAACTCTCCCCGCAGCTGTCACCTCATGGTGTTCATCAGCATCGTTCCTACCTCTCGCCTCATTTTACACAGTCCATGTCGGGGTCCCCAAAGAGCTCTCAATAGAGGCAGGTGCACAGGGTCTGCTCTGAAAGGCTGGGCTTTCTCACATCCAGCATTCAGTGAAGTGGGGCCCTTCCACACACTGCCAGACACTGTGGTTCTCACCTCCGTAACTGTAGAAAGCGTTTCTTTCTCTCACTCCAATAACAGTTCCCAAGATATCGACCTGCTTTATCGGATGCCCATTGTAAAAAAAAACACCTGAAATGTAAAAAAAAAAAAGGACAAAGTCCATATAAGGTATGATCACATTTTCTGTTTCGGTCCATGTTAACTGTGGGGATGAGGATGGGGTATGCATCAAAAATCGGTGGCATGCTGCTTGCTGATACTCCAGACTTTGGTTGGAATCGGCCCTTGCCAAGTGGCAAGCCCCAAGAAACCAGATGTCTTTTCTTTGGGGGCCGTAAGGAGAAAGCCTGGCTTCAAAGAAGCTTGCACTAGTGCAGAACAGAGAACACCAATGTTGCCCAGCTGGCCGTGGTTACTCTTTCTCCCACTTGTGAAAATGAAATGTACGTCGCCGCAGAACTCTTGTAAGGGGCCTGCAAACAGTCATCCTGTTACAGAATCAAACGCAGCACAATATTTTGAGGGGCTGGAGAAGGAAAAAGAAACCATGAAAAAGGCTTCTTGGGCTCTTTCACTGGTGCTTTTCTAGGAAACTAGTCATCGTTTCTATGAATTAGCAGTAGCTTCTTTTTTTTTTTTTTAAGAACAGATAATTAGGTTACCAAACACCATGCTTTGGGGCCAACCCATTACAACTTGAAAACGTTTTGAAACTCTATTTCCAAACCTAGATGACATATGCCAGCAGGCAGGTTCCCGCTAAAGGAGAGACCCGAGAGGCCGAGCCCGCCCCACCCACGAACACCTGGAGGCCTTCTCTGGACTCTGATGGAGGGGCCCCTTGATGCCCACCCGGTCCGGCTGCTGTCCTGGCTCCTGCAGAGCTTCCATTCTGTGCCCCGCCCCCATCCATACCTGAATTGTTTTTGGCTTAAGCTACTTGTGTTGTGTTCCTGGCACCTGTAGCTAGAGTCCTGACTAAAATCCTCTTTTTTTCTCTCCACTATGACTGAATTCTTTACTTTCAGAAAGAGGCTCTAAACTTTTAAATGGTGACTTCCTTAAAAAAAAAAATAGTAACTGCAAACAGAGAATCAGCGGTCACTTCAGGCATTTGGCCACCTTGCCCACCCTTCGGCCTGGCCAGAGCCTTTCTTCTCCACGTCCAAGGGGGACCCACGGTCTGAACCACAGCACCCTTCAGAAAGCCCAGCCTGGCCTGGCTGTCTGGTTCCCCACGCCAACAAAAGGGCTGGGGGTGAGTGGCTCACAGCAGAGGTGCAGGGGATGGGCAAGGAGGCTCTGGCCGCAGTTAGCCAGAGAAGAGTGAGATGCGGTTTAAAGAAAAGGTGGCAAGTTTAGCCAAAAGAAGAACCCCTGACAGGCCTACTTCAAAAAACTTAGTAAACTAGAGATATGGCCAGAGCAACCTTGGGGACCATGAGCCGAAATGGCAGGGCCACTCAAGGGAAAGGGCGTGGGTCACTGCATCATCACCGGAGGAGCTACAACATACCTTTGAAATGTAAAATTTTCTCTTTGGGGGTTGGGGGAGACCACAAATTCCCTCACTGTTATTGTTTTCATGTTAATTGTTAACTGTTAACTCTCTCATACCCACCCGCGTAAGAGTATGTGTCTATCAGTTTACCTTTTATCCAATCCCAGAGGCTCCTCCCTCCCCACACTAGGCTTACTCCCGCCTCCCTGATCTATCACCGGTGGACTTTACCTAACCCCCTTAAGTCTTCTCCTCTGATTCCACTGTGTAAAATATGGCACTAAATTGTCATTACCCTGCAACATTTCCTCAACTCACCCAGATTTTGCTTCCTGACAATTGTCATTAGTTTGGCTCAAATAAACTCATAAAAATTCTCACAGGTTTGGATGTTTCTTGACAGGGACAGAGGCTTTGGAATAATACACTACTTCTGTGTGCTATGAGCTATACACAAAAAGATAAAACAAAATGAGATGCCCCAAACCTAAACACCACCACAGTCAAACTTCACAGCATTTTATTAGTTTAACCCTAAATTCCCATGTCACTTTAGGGGAGTTGACATTTTGCAAAGCAATTCTGAGGCTATCCAGTACAAGGTCAAATTTCATAGTGTAAGGGCACAGTCTCCCATAAGACTGATCTCATTTCAGTCCCCAGCCCCAAATTTGGGGGTCTTCAGGCCACCCACACTTCTGACCAACTGGCTACAAATTCAGGAATTCCCAGGACGCCAACTGGTTTGATAATTTGTTAGAATGGCACACAGAACTCGGGAAGGTGCTATGCTTACAGCTATGATTTTAATAAAGGGTACAAATTAAGACGAGCCAAATGAAGAGATGCACAGGACAAAGCCTGGCAGAGTCCAGGCACAAAGCTCCCGTGTCCTTAGAGCACACGGATGTAAGATTGATTACCAACCAGGAATGCTCACTCAAGCCTCAGCACCCAGGGCTTTTATTTGGGTTTCATTCCATAGGCATGATTATCAAGCGGTCACAGGACAACTCCATCTCCAGGCCTCCCCCACCTCCTCCCAAGGAGTCAGGCTGAAGTCACAGTGGCTCAAAACTCAACCCTCCAATCACATGGTTGGTCTTTCAGGCACTAACAACCCCCATCCTGAAACTACCTGGGGGCCCAGCAGGAGGCACTCACTAGCATAAACTCAGGTGTGGTTCAAGGGACCAACCTGACAATAAAGACGGGCCTATCACCCCAGAAATCCAAAGATCTCCCAAGAACCAAGGACAAAGACCAACCAAATGCTTTCTTATACATTCGTTTCTTGTTTTATCATTCTTTGGTTAACTTTTATTTTGTTTAAGATATTCTTTGCTGTTTAAGCATTTCTAAATTTTATGCAATCAAAATAGGAGTTTTTTCTTTATGGCAAACCAAACCAGAAGGGCAAAAATAAAAACCTAGACATGGCATTTCCTACCCCTAGAACCCCCAGTTTAATCTAAAGATCACTATGTGAAATTAAGGTTGATGTTTGCTTCAATCACGAGGTTTCATTTTAAAGATCACATACAGCAAAGATCACCGGGACCAGTTTTCCTTGATTTGTGGTTAATCCATCATAAAGCTCTTCACCCACAGGAAGAGTTAAGCTCATCATGCCCCTGATACTGAGGCAGGACAGTTAGACATTAAGAGAATTTTTGACGAATGGGAAAAGGGAAACTGAGACAGGTGGTTAGACAAATAGGGCCAAAAGAGTCGAGAAATTCACAGCCAGTTAGTAAACCGAAAGAGTTTATCTTCCCTAACCAAGGGCATTTGAGAGCAAATGGTTTACACCTCTCCCTCCTAACCAGAGAATAAACAAATCACCAGGGTCGGGGAGGGAGATAACGGAAACCCAATTAATGCCACTGATGCGGGCCAAACCCAAGGACTAACGAAATCAGGAGAATAACAAACACCCCAATTAGAGTCAAACAAATCCAAGATAGAGGCAAAGCAGACCAGCAAATGGTTCCTCTATGCATTTATTTTGGTCCATTAACATATTAAAAAAACACACCTGGAGCCCTGGCTGGTACACCTCAGTGGATTGAGTGCCAGCCTGTGAACCAAAGGGTCATGGTTCAATTCCCAGTCAGGGCACAGGCCTGGGTTGCGGGCCAGGTCCCCAGTGGGTGGCGAGCGAGAGGCAACCAAACATTGATGTATCTCTCCCTTTTTCTCCCTCCCTTTCCCTCTAAAAATAAATAAATAAAACCTTAAAACACACACACACACACACACACACACACACACACACACACACCTGGAAAGCTGATGAATGTTCTGCTGAAACCCTCCCCAGAGACCTCCCCTAAGATTCCCACCTGCCAAGGAGAGAGAAAAAGTCTGAAGACAACAGACCCGGTGAGGGGCTCCTTCTGTAGCACACCGGTGCTTTTCCTTCCTCTGGTGGGAACTTCTGCCTAAACTCTAAGGGTCCCTCCCCACTGGACTTACAACCAGGGAAACAGCAGGCAGTGGCAGCTCATCCGGGCTTACCCACTGAACCAGTCTCCAAGGCCCCCTCTTGTCCCTTTACCCTGACTTTTCAGTGAATTAACAGCAGCCCTGCCTTGGCTAGCTTCTTTCCTATAACCTTTCTAGAGAACCAAAGCAGCTCTGCTGAGATTCTCTCCTGTTGCTTCTCCTATCCTAAACCTTCCTTTGTTTCACTATCCCCAGCTTTAATAACCGTCCTCTCAAAATCACCTGGACTAGTATTGTAAAAGCTTCCCTGCACAAAAAAAGAACCCACAGGCTACATGCCTGGCAGAGGCAGACCCACTCCAGGCCAGTCCCTTTCCAGGGACAATAATTCCTTAAGCACCCACAGAAGACCTCTAAGCAAGGCTGGCATTTGGTGTGAATTAATTTCTTTCTGAGGAGATGAGCTATTTAGAATACCAGACTGTTCTGGAAAATGGACAAATGTGGGGGAGGATGGCTGCCTTCCAAGGAAAAACGAGAACATTTCCAACAATAATTAGGAAATAAAGGTGTGGTGAAAAATCTGTAAAAAAGGCTTTAGATTAAGGTCATCCAAATACATTTGTACACAAAACTGGAAACACACACAAAACACTGCCTCATTAAAACGGTGCATACTTGAGATTCTTGACTACTTCTGACTCACAGCTTGCTATTCATTCAAAATAGCAAAGAGAGTTGAACCAAACTTCTCACATAGCATAGTAAACGTGTGAAGAACCATACACTGCTATGTGAATTATTTAAATCTATCTCACAGTACATGTTACATTTTTAGGTATGGAGAGCCTATCTTTATTGACCCCCACTCTAATTTTAAAAAAGTGATTTCTTGAAATTTACATTTACAATGCTTTGTTGCTCCAATGACTGTTTCTTGAGGGCCCGCTACACACCGGATACTGTTCTAAAAGATGGGGTTACATGTGTGAACAAGGCAGATGATGTTTATGTTATTTTGATATGAATTCAAAATGTGACATGAATTCAAAACAAACAAAAAAAACCCCACAAGGAATTCAGGTGGATCCCCATTTTTACAAAGAGGCTTTACAGGTGAGTCACATACAGACCAGGTAAGTGGCACAGTTAGGCAAGGGAGCAAAGCCTCAGGATGCCCGGTCCAGAGACCTTTCCACCAAGAGCAGGACCAGGAAAAATAACTGAGTATTTTTAAATATGAAAGACTTCAAACCCTGTAAAAAAAAATTCATCAGTACAAAGGTTATTCCCCCAAACATCTATTTTAAAAAAGATTTAGACTGTTTTTAACTTGCATAGAAATAATCTCGTTTGAGGGTCAGGGCTAGGTCATTTTCAAAGTCTGCAGGAGGGAAGGCTTTCCTGAAAGCCCTAAGCCCCAGATTTCTGTAGCTTTCGGGGAGAGTCGGGTACAGATGCAAAACAAGGCATCCACCAGGGGACCAGCCACATACCTGGCACCTGGCGGGACTCCTTCAAGTCCAGGATATCCCTGATGTAGAGTTTTGCAAAGGCTAGAAACACAGGATCCAAACCCCACCAGAGGGAAGGGGTCTCCTCTTCACACCCGCTGGATTCAGACTGCATCGGTAGACTGGGCTGTGGCTTCCAGCCAGCCCTCAAAGTCTCTCATCACTGAGCCAATAATCTAGATAGGAGACATAAAGTTAGGACGCAAGGCGGTTAAAGTGGGTGAAATTGGCATGGCCCCGGAGCAGTTCCCGAGCGAGCGGGCATCCAGAGTACTTGCCGGGGGTACACCTAGGGATCCAGGACCTGTCAAGCTGCCCACGGCCTTGGGTTAACAGGCGTTCCCCGCGGGAGGGCCCATGAGCTCCTTATGGCTCTCCCCCCGGAATCGCCTCTGCGCCACGAAAGTGTGTCTCCTCACCCACGAGTTAAACACCAACTTTCCACTTTGGGGAGACAGGTCCACAGAGGTGTAGCCTGAAACCGCTTTAATGGGCGGGGTCCAGAAAGGAATTGGCGCCCTTGTGGACACACACGAGTTGGGCACAGTGGGTATATTTGTCCATCGGTCTGCTCCTGCACGTTCCGGCTTCCCGGAAGAAACTGCGAAAAGCGAAAAGCGGAAAGCGGAAACGAAACACAGACTCGCTGGTAGCCACCTCGTCCCATATCCCGGCCCCCGATGGCGCCCGCGTCCCGGGCCCTCAGGTCCCCGGAGCGCGCACGCGCAGCCCTTCCGGCACAGGGCGGCAAGTCGCCTCTGAAGTTCCGGCGCCGGCTGAGACTGCCCTCAGCGCGGGATCAGGAAGCGTTTCTCCACCCAGGGCTTTCCTCCCGGATGTCCCAGGCCACGCCCATCCCGCCTGCGGCCACGCCCCATTCTGTGCCCCAGGCGTCTCCGCCCCACGCTCTCTTCCAGGTGGCTGCGGTTTGCGCCGCACTCGTTTGATTCCGGCAACGCTCAGGTCCCTCCACCATTCCGAACCCTGCGGGCCTCTTTAGGAACGCGGAGCCCAAATCTCCAAGACTTTGGGAGGTGACTTGAAATTTCTGCTGCCTAAACCCCGCGCTCCAAGTCACCTTTTCAGTACCCTTCTCACCCCCGGCAGGTGATGAAGACCCTAACCCAAGATTTCCAAGAATTGGGAGTGGGGTTCAGATAGCTTTTCTTGGGGGGAGCTTGCAGGGGTGTTCCTGGTATATTAAATGAAGATGTAAATAAAGCAATACCAAGAGCAGGATTGCACTGTGGCGTATTTTAAATGTTTATTTACACTGCGTGAATGATCTAAAACACACGTTGGGACCTCATAGTCTCACTTGGTGATAATGTCAGTATCTAAATTTGAGCCCTTGTGTAACTGTGAGGTTCTCCTCTTACTGCCTACACTACGGAATGTTATACATTTAAGAATTTTGAAAAGCTGGCATTTTGGTGAATTATAGCCATCTTGATGGTGCTTGTTCCCAGTAGTCCTAAGTTAAAATGAGTAATGATAGCCACGTTCCATTCCAATAAATGAATAAATGAATAAATAAATAAATAAATAAAATAAGCAAGCTACATGACATTACTTGAGATGGCAAGAGTTCGTCCTCATTTACAGGGACTCTAAAACGGCAGGAGTACAGGTCATTTTGGCAGGCCACTCCCAGGGGTGGTAGGTGCTGGCCAAAGAGTTAATTGCTAAACCATTTAGCAGAGAAGGAACTTCAAGCAGCTGGAATGGAAAATGTGTGTCATTAGAACGATGGCATTTAATTACATCCCTGGCCACCGAGGAAGCTAAAAAAACGGAGTCCTTGGTGAAGTACAGCATTGCCCAGATTCTACTGCAATGAACAGCTGGGTCTGTGGAATTGAAGATTTAATGAAGAGCAGACACCCATCCTCTTAGGGGAGGCTCACTTGGAGCGACAACACCCAGGAGGACACCAGCTAGAACACCACTTCCTGCTGACCTGTCAAATAGGCAGAGACAGGTTGGGTGACATTTTCCTGACCACACACATCTTCTCCAGGGTGGAACCCAGGAAGAAAATCACTACTGGGTGTACTCAGAGCCTGAGAAGATTTCGGGAATGACTTATGGCTTTTAGGGGCAGCATGCTAGAAACAAGAGCCCTCGAGGACTCTGTGCGTACTGCCAGCCTTGGGGAGGGCTGCACACTACGAGGAAGGAAGGAGGTTGTGGTGAGCAGAGCAGACTACCCTTGAAGTCATCTTTTACAAGGAAGGCGGTGCTTCTTGGAGTCTAGGGATGCTTCTTTTGATTGGAGCTTAAAACATGGAGTCAGTTACAGCTGAAACCTAAGGTCAGATGTGAAGCAGAATTTCTAGACTGCAGAAGCATCTAGAAGAGTTTGGAAGGAACTTCTTCCTTGACATCTCTGTCAGGATAGATTCCAGTTTCCCCCAAACACTGCCTACAGGTGGGCAGAGTGAGTCCTGAAACCATAAGCACTGGAGGGCTCTTCAGTTTGGGATTTCACAAACCTGCAAAGCAGATATTTCAAAACCCAATAGTCTTGTAAAGTCTATGTAAAGTTCCATATGTAACTTTTTAGTTCAATGTAGTCCCATTTATAAAGAACTTATAAAACTCAAAACCAAAAAAAAAAAAAAACCCAAACAATCCAATTTAAAAATGGGCAAAGGACCTGAATAGACACTACTCCAAAGAGGACATATGAAAAGATGCTCAATGTCACTAGTCATCAGAGAAATGCAAATTAAAACCACAATGAGATATCACCCAACACCAGTCAGAACAGCTATCATCAATAACTCAGCAAACTAGTGCTGGCAAGGATGTGGAGAAAGGGGAACCCTTCTGCACTGTTGGTGGAAATGCAGATTGGTGCAACCACTGTGGAAGGCAGTTTGGAGATACCTCAAAAAATTAAAAATGGAACTGCCTATGACTCAGCAATTCCACTTCTAGGAATTCATCCAAAGGAATCCAAAACACTAATTTGAAAAACATAAGCATGCCTAGGTTCATTGCAGCATTATTTACAATTGCCAAGATAGTAAATAATGGAGTGTGGGGTTTATTTTATATAGATCTATTTTAAATGAATCAAGTAAAGTGATATTCAGGCTAAGACCTGAAGGATGAAAAGGAGCCAGCCACACACAAAAAAATGCTAAGGAAAGAGCATTCCAGACTGCAGTCACATAAGAGTGAATGTCTGGGAGGTAAGGAAGTACTTCCGGTTCTAGGAACAGAAGAGAGCATAGGGGAAAGTAGTTTTGTAAGCAACTGGAGAGATAAGCCGAAGGCAGATCGCAAAGGACCTCTTAGTCCACCGTACGTTGGGATTTTACTCTCAGTCTCCCTATACATAAAGAGGGGGATAACTTTGTGATGGAGTGGGAGCAGGGCAACGGTATCAGGATGAGCAAGGCACGTTTGTGGGCAAGCCAACATAGCAGCTGACTAGAGGGCACTGCTGTGGAAACAGCTGGAGACCGGGGTTTTAGCTAGATTTGGAAGGACTTGAATTAGTTTCTACTTCTATTCCCTGTGAACAATAGAGTGTCCTTGGTTGTTGATCAGAGGAATGATTTACTGAATTAAAAAAGTTGCAGGCATACCTGCACGTCTAACATACTGTAGTAGGGAATACAAAAATTTGTAAGAAGACTTCTCTACCCAATTTACAGAATCTATTCCAAAAATTGTCTTAGGGAATATTCACCAAAGGGTGTCCAAGCCTCCGCCCCCAGGCCACATGACACCCAGGAGGGCTATGAATGTGGCCCAACGCAAAATCGTAAATTTAGTTAAAGCCTTTATTTTGTTCATAAGTTTTTGTTAGCGTTTGTGTATTTAATGTGTGGCCCAAGACAACTCTTCTTCTTCCAGTGTGGCCCAGAGACACCCAAAGCCTGGACACCCTGTTGCTGGGCCTACTGCAGTGGGCATCGCCTGTATCCCCTCTCCTCTGGCCTCCTCAGCAGTCTGCTCAATTGCCTACAATGTCACCCTCTCCCTCTCTCTGGCTTCCCCTTGGCACATAAGCATGCTGTCCCCTCTGCTTAAGTGTCATCTAACTGTAAGAAAAACAGCTTCTCGAAACATCTCAGCCCTAACTACTGCCTCTCATGCTCTTGCTCTCTGTTCAAAGCTCTTGGAGGAGTCACCTGCCCCCGCCATCCACACTTCCTTTGTCTCTAATTCAACCTCCAGTAATTTGGCTCACCTTAACTTTCAACCAACTCGACCCCAGTCCACCACTCCACTGAAACCTCTCTCCTAAGGTTAACAATTCCAGTCAAATTCTCGAGTACAATGGGCACTTTCCTTATTATTCTTCATCTTTATTTCTGATTATCTAGCATTTGAGGTTGATCTGATCATATTCTCTCTCTACTTCCCTTTGGCTTCCTGATATCCTTTTTACATTCGCTTCTACTTCTCTGTTTCTTCCTTCTCTGTGTCCTCTTCTTCTATTTATCTCTTGCATATGGATGTTCCCCAAGATTCAATCTCACTCTCACATTCTTCTCATCTATGTACTCCCTCTGAGTAGCTTCACTCAAACCTATGGCTTCAACTGAACCAATATTCCAGTGACTCACCTGCTCACATTTAACCCAGAACTCCATCTCAAGCTCCACATCTGAATTACCAACTGGACAGTCCTGGGTACCTCACACTAAATCCCCGCCCCCCACTTCTGCCTCTCTCCTTCTTGTCAAATGAATGCTACCACCATCCACCAGTTGTCTAAGTCAGAAAGCTGGACGGTTTCGAGAGTACCTCCCTCTCTTTCACCCCCAGATGCTATTAATCACAAACGCCTGGCAATTCTGCTTCATAAATATGTTTTCTTAATTCAGAAAAACTCCTTCTGTTGGCAAAGTCTTTAATCCTTTATTGCATGGATTACTGCCACCACCTTCCAACAAGTCCTGCCTCTAGCCTGAACTCTCTTCAATTCATGGTCTGTTAGACGATGTTACTCCCTTTTCTAAAATCTTTCAATGAATTTATGTAATGAGCAAAATAAAGTTCAAGTTTCTTAACATTTAATACCAGGTTTTTGTGGCCTGGTCATGACTCACATCTTGCCTTCTTTCATGTTAAATATTTTCAGGGTAACATTTCAACTACTCTGTTAATTTTGGGGGAAGAGGTTATTTTTTCAAATTTATAATCTAAGGATTACAATAGTCATCTTAATTTATCACAATTCTACTTCAAGTTAATACTAATTTAATTCTAGAAAAATATAAAAACTTTGCTTCAATATATCCCTAATCCCTTCACCCTTCTTTGTGCTATTATTGTCATATACGTTACATCTATATATGCTATAAACCCAACGAGATAATGTTATAGTTATTTATTTATGAAGTCATATGTCTTTTAAAGAAGGTAAGAAATGAGAAAAAGATAACCAAATTCTTTCATATTCACCTGTGTAATTATCATCTCTGATGTTAGTTATTCCTCCCTGTAGGAGTAAATGCTCCAAACTGGACGAGTCCCTTTGACTTCGGCAGAGGCACTGTTGGTACTCATGCCCTGCTCTGCCCTGACAAAACTTCTCTATTGACCAGGCTAGGACTGGGGGTGGGTGTGGGGAATGAGACCAGCCCCAGGCCAGAATGCAGCAGACTCCCATTGTTCTTACCTGCAGTTTAGCTGGTTTTCAAGCATAGGTGGGTTTTAGATTGTGTGCCTTTAATCTGTTCTCAGAGTGCCAAAGTGGTTGTTTTGGTTAATTTTGCCCAGTTTTATTCTTGCATTTTGGGGAGACTATTTATTGATCTTCTCAATCAGTTATGGCTGGAAGTCCCTGATGATAGGGCTTGTAGTTAACAGTAGGTCCATTGAGTCAGGCATAATGTAGTAGCTCAAAAAATAAGAGCTATAGGACTGAATTGTAGAACAAGGTCAGAAATTACCTAGCTGGAGAAAGCATTTACTTGCAGCTCATCCTGCCTCATGGAGTTTTAAGACAATTTCTAAGTCAGCAGAAGGCTTGGTATGAGCCAGGGTGTGATTCTCTGGAGCACTTATTGGAATGAGAAGAATCAGAAATGACGTAGAGAGATGGCTGAGGAAGAGATGTCCTCCAGGTCCTTACATCTAAATGAACTAACTCTTCCTTCTTGCCAAAATCTGATTTGATCAAAGGGCATACAGAGATGAGGCCGACGACCTTTGCAAAGATGAAGAGATCAGGAGATAACGGGCTGGGATTCAACTTGGAGAACAGAGAATGACTTCCTCCTTAGGAACACTTGTGTCCGAGGAACTGGATTGAGTGCATGAGAAAGAATTTTGCATTTTGTATTTTAAGTCTATATCCTGCCCTGGCTGGTGTGGCTCAGTGAATTGAGTGGTGGCCTGCAAACTGAGGGGTTGCTGGTTCAATTCCGCATCAAAGCACATGCCAGGGTTGTGCACCAGGTCCCTGGTTGGGGATGTTTGGAAGGCAACCAATTGACGTTTCTCTTGCTCTCTTTTTCCCTTCCTTCCCCTCTGTAAAAATAAAGAAAATCTTAATAAATAAATAAATAAATAAATAAATAAATAAAAGTCTGAACCCTGAAGAAAGTAGAATGGTGGCAGCCAGGGATGAGGAGGAGAAGCAAATGGGCAGTTATTTTTTTAATGGGAACAGAGTTTCATTTCTGCAAGATGGAAAGTTAATGAAGCTGGAGAATGATGATGGTTGTACAACAATGTGAATGTACTTAATACCACTGAAATGTACACTAAAAAATGATTAAGATGGGGAATATTGTATTATGTGTTTACCACAATAAGAAAATGAGAAGAAAAAGAGTTGTATCTCGGGGCAATGCTGAGGATGGTGTGTGGTCTGTGCTCATAAACTTACATGACAGTCACCTGTGCACGTTATACCCAGTGGTTTAAGGCACAAATCCAAGTAGAGGTCCCTGTGAGTACTGGGTAGGTTACGAGACAGGTGGACTGTTTTGAATTGGACTCATGCCCATAGTGAGTTGAGTAGAAGCAATTATACCTTGGGTCTTCACTTCAAGTCTGAGATACCCATTTGCTTTTCTAAGAAAACCCCAAAGCGTTGCTACAACGGACGTCCGTACATGGGCAGAGCTGGTAACACCACTGCTTCCCTAGGCGCTACCGGCTACCAGCGAGCACACCACCTGGAAAATAAACTGTGTCTTACTCTTACTTTTCTGTTTTTAGTATAAAGATGCTGCAAAGATTGTAGGGCACTAGGAGCTGAGTAGGGATTTTTTGTAGAAATAGGATTAATAGTCATAAAACTAGGCCAGGCTAAAAGGATTAATAAAAACACCAAAAAAGAAATGAAAACTTTTCTTTTTATGCAGGGCCTTTATAAAAGCTTATGATTTTTGACCAAATAAATTGTATACAGACATACATACAATTGTGAAACTAATTAAAAATTATGGTGTGTTTTCTAATTTTTCAATGTTAAGTATATATTGCTTATTTAATAATAAAAATCACTTTAAAATCAGTACCCCTTGAATCTCACAGCTGCAATGTCGAGTGAAAGGAGTCAGATATCTAAGAGAGTAAATATAGTATGCTTCTATTTACATAAAATACAAAACTACTCTAGGGTGTTAGAAGTCAGGACAGTAATTACCCGTTAGTTGGAGGTGGCAACTGAGAACAGGGAGCATGAAAGGGGCTTCTGAGGACATTTAATGTTTCTTGATTTGTAATTATATTACATTTCAATAAAATATTTTTCATGTTTTCATCCTTAGTATTTGAATTAGTTGCATTTAAATTTGAGAGAAATTAGAAAGTAAAAACTTATTAAGTGTACAAAACCCCACATTTTGTGTTGATGGCACTTGCATAGAAAAATAGACCATTTAGCCCTGGCTGGTGTAGCTCAGTGGATTGAGCGCGGGCCTGCGAACCGAAAGATCGAGGTTCGATTCCCAGTCAGGGCACATGCCTGGGTTGCTAGGCCAGTTCCCGTCAGGGGACATACAAGAGGCAACCGCACATTGATGTTTCTCTCCCTCTCTCCTTCCCTTCCCCTCTAAAAGATAAATAAATAAAATCTAAAAGGAAAATAAATAAATCTTTACAAAAAAAAAAAGAAAGAAAAATAGACCATTTAAAATGTTTATGTACTTTAAGAGATGAGATACAGCATCATCCTGAATTTTTCTTAGTTATTTGAGATGTACCAATAAGCTCAAGTAGCCATGGTGTTTCATAAGCATTAGCATAAAGCTGGCCAACAGAATAGAATTTTGCTTCTCTTATCAATTTATAATCCTCCTCAGGGCTACTTTCAATCAGGAAAGATTGAACTCCCCAGCGATGCCAAAGACAGCATACTGCAGAGGTTAATTAACTAGGCACCCAGAAAAGACTGAACAGCCAGTGTGCTGACACGTTCAAGAGCTAATTGGTCCTGATGATGTAATTTGCCATAGTACTTGGTGAGTATTAGCTGGGGCGGGGGGGTGGGGGGCGGTGGCGGGCAGTTGCTGTGGGCCCTGATGAGCAAAGTGGGAGGCCTGGGCAGCGAGTGCTTCCACGTGGAGGGAGACTTTTACAGAACCAAGTGCCTTCAACCTGGTCACGCTGGTTACTCTACTTGGAAAGTCGGCTCAACTACCACAAGTCTCACCACACCCAACACAACTTCAGCTCCAAGCTCACTTCTCCTCCTTCAGTTGGCAGGGTTGCTCCGTTCCTAAACTCTCTAGTAGCACAGTCAGCATGGCACACTTTAGCACTTACATCTTGAACATTTGTCACATTTCCCAACTTGATGGCAAGTCACCTCAGAACATAATGACTTCTGTATCTCCCACATTATGGAACATAATTGGTAGGTACAAAATTTTTTTTAAAGTAATAACTGGAGCAAAATGTTGGTAATTGTCCAAGCAGAGGGATGGTTATGTGTGGGTTGGTTCTACTACTCTTTCTACTTTTGTGTGTTTAAAAATTCCCTTGGAAGCAGAGTTGGCAGGTTTAGCAAATAAAAATGCAGGATGGCTGGTGAAATTTGAATTTCAGATAAACAATGAATAATCTCTTGCTATTAATTATGTATATTTTGTTAGCAATGCACCTATTTCATACATTTTAATTTAATCATATAATTTATACTATTATTAATATATACTATTTTATTATAACATTATGTTGATGTTATATATTTACATTAGTTTATTATATGTTCCCACGACACAGATTTATACTAAAAAGTATTGTTTATATGAAGTGCAAATTTAACTGAGTGTCCTGTATTTTATCTTGCAGCTGGACGTGCTAGAAACTTAAAAACATGGTTAGCTAAGAGAAATGGGCGGTAAAAATAGTACAATGTTTCTTGGATTCTGATCTGCTGTCACTGGCATCAGAATCCTTATGAAGCTCGTTAATAAGGCAGCTCCCTATGGTCTCAACCTCTAGGTGCCGAGACAGTGTTTCTGCTGGCGGGGCTCTGCGTTAGCAATAAGATCTACAGGTGAGTCTGGTGCTGTTGGTAGCTGACCTGATACCTATGCTGTTGCTAGCTTTTCTGATATGATCTTTTACAACATTTCCTTAGAGTGGCCTGACTTGAGCAATTTCTACTCTTTTTTTATGTCAGGGACCTGCTTTAAGAGATGTTAATATTCATGTTCCACAACTCACCCACTAAAGATTACAAGTTATATACTGTCACAAATATCCTAGTAGCCTTTTGTAGTTAAGCTACTCCTTGAATATTCATCCAATGGCCCAGCCTCTTAACTACTCATGTATATTCTACTAATATGAATGCATCGTTATCAGGAACATGATAGTTGACAAATTTGTAGCTCCTTTTAGTACTTTAAGGTCAGGGCTTCTAGGGCAACCAAATCTCCTGCTTTGCTTGGGACTGTTCCAATTTTAGCACTGATATCCCCGTGCCCTGGGCTACCCTCTCTCCTGGTTGCCCCTGGTCATCCTATCTGCAGCAGATGTCACAGTATGCCACCCAGCTCCCCACTTCAGGACCAAGGCTCTGTTTTCCCCAGGGTCACAGTCAAGACCCTGCTCAGGAAATTGCCTCACTGAAAAAAATCGTGCCCTGTCCCCAGGGCCAGTAACCTATAGATGCAGCCCCAATCTTCCATTTGGGATGTCTTTGTCCATTTTGGCTTCAGAGCTCCTTGTAGGGGAGGCTGAGGGCCCTGTTACACCCCTCCTACAATTCAGCTTCTCTCTCTACCAGGGGTGACCAAGCTTTTGGCGTCTCTGGGCTGTACTGGAAGCAGAAGAGTTGTCTTGGGCCACACATTAAGTACACAAACACTAATGAAAACTGAATAGCAAAAAAAAAAAAAAAAAAAAACCCAAAACACATTTAAAATAAATTTACGATTTTGTGTTGGGCTGCATTTATAGCCCTCCCGGGTTGCATGCATCCCGCAGGCCACGGGTTGGACACCCCTGCTCCCCATCCTGCTTCCTCCACCTCCTCACAGGAGCAGCTCCTAAAAGCTCTCCCTAATGTACCTCTGCGGGGAAATCCAGAGTCTAAGAGCCTGGATGAACCTAACCTCCAACGACTGGAACAAGAGTGGGGTGGTTGGTCTTCAGAAGCAGAGTCTAAAATAAGATTTTGGAGCAGGGTCACCTGCTGACTGGCTGGTAACAGGAACCCCTCACTAGTGGTAGGCAGAGTCTCCGAGGAGGTAGCAGTGCAATTGTAAAACGTTCAACAGTGACAAACTGAGATGGGATGCCAGGGCAAGGGAATGAGCTGGAGGGTGCAGCATCCTGTGCATCCAGAGGTTCAGGGACAGTAGCAATTTAAGGCCAGTGGACTGGGATGGCTCTTCCCAGAGAGAGATAAGAGAGGCAGGCCGTGATTAATCACCAATGGACGAGACCAGACCTCCTGGCGTTGAGGCACAGAACTTAAATTACAGGGTGGCGGAGCTCCAGTGAAGGCAGAATTCTCAATCCCAGCCAGTTGCTCTGCCAAAGTCCTAGCTTTAATCAGGAAGGATTGAGATCTTATGATATGGGATGAAAACACATGGGTTGATGTTCTTGTAAATCTTGACTCCCCCAGATTTCCTCGGAACCCTCTGGGATGTAGAAGGGCCCACTCTCCAGGTTTAAAATCTGCACTCCCCACTTTTGAAGTTGATACAGAGATTTTTGCCTTCCAAGAAAATACCTCCTTCCTTCAAAGAATCTTAACTAACTCCAACCACTCCCATTTCCTACTTCAAACCAATAACAAGAGTTAGGTCACAGCATAAATAAGTGTTGGTCCTGCTAAGGAGAAAAGAGACTATCCCTTGAAGGGACTGTATTGGCAGAAGCAGGAAAAATATAGATCCTCAGTATTCATGGCCAAGGGGTGTGGGGGAAATAAAAATTTGGACAGGGAAGGATTCATTGATAAGAGAGCATTTTCCCATTATATAGGAGTTCATCCTGGCAAGGACCCAAAGAGATGGTGCTATCACACTGCTAGGATTTTATTTATTTAATTGTAGGGAGAGGGAGAAAGACAGGGAAAGCAACATCGACATGACTGGTTGCCTTTGAAATGCACCCCAACTGGGACCAAACAGGAAAGCCAGGTATGTGCCCTGACCTGGAATCTAACTGGTGACCTTTTGCTTCACAGGACAAAGCCCACCAACTGAGCCACACAAGTCAGGGCTAAGATGACTCTTGGAAGCTTGGAGAAAACATTGCATCAAATAGGTCTGCTATGTCAATGATACCATATTAATCACACTCCATGAGTAAAAAGTGCCAGCCAGTATGGTGACGACCTTGGTAAGACACTGTGCTTCAGGGGGTGGGGGTTGAATCCTACAAAGGTTCAAGACTCTGCCACATCAGTGAATTTGCAGTAGTGAATTTTTAGGGGTAGAGAGGCTGGGCTATATTGGGATATCCCGCCAAAATAAAGGTTAAATGGTTGCATTTCATGCCTTCCACTACTAAGAAGGAAGCACACAGCCTGGCAGACTCTTAGGGTTCTGCAAACAGCCTTTTCCACATTCATAAATACTTCAGTCTTCTTCCTGGTAACTGAGATGTCTAGCTTTGACTGGTGCTTTGAAGCAAGTCCCAGGTGCGTGTTGGCTGGATAACCTCTGTGTCCCAGATTTCTGAGTCACCTAGGGGGATTTTCCTGCCATGGTTGTCCTGTAATTTGTCAACTATGTGTAAATCACACACTCTCACTTTTGAAATCTAATAGGCCATTCCCCTCCCACCTTTTTTTCTTTGTCCAAAATGTCTTATATACCTAGCGTTGCCTCACTGTCTTTGGGAATTTTCAAGGACTTACCATGTCTGTGTAAATTCTCCATGCACATGTATTAAATGCTGCCTTTCTCCTGTTTAAAAAATACACAGCATGCCTGTGCATTTAAAGTCATTGGCATTGCCATGTAAACTCCCTCCATTACTCCCCTAAAGTCTTCAATGAAGAGACATCTCTCTCCCACTGTGGGTACAAGAAGACGTGGGATTCGTTGTCCACATTCCTATGCTACAAAACAGACTCTCATACAGAAATGTAAAGCCCCAGACAACAGAGGACCTAAGTACGTACCTTGAAAATTTCAGACAGCCATGGACATTGAGCCAAATGTGGGATGAGCAGGAAGGCCCCAGCTGACAAGTGGGTGGCAAATCTAATTCGTCCGACCAATCGGGAAAGTGGTGAAGAGTTGTTAAAAATGAACCTAATGAGTTATAAAAGACACTAAAATGTTAATACTTTTTGCAGTTGTTCTCAAATAAAATAAAAAAAAATGCTGCTGAAACTTTAACCCTTGTTTCCTGATCGTCCCAAAGGATAAAATTGAGATCCCAATATAAAATCATGCTTCTCTGGCTCTTCCCCAAGGGGCATCACCATTTCCCTCCTCGGGCTCTCCTCCAGCTCCTCAGGATTCTGTCTGCAGCTGAGGCAGCCAGCGCCTGGGCCAAATGTGCCTGATTTCTCCTGCAGATGCCCTGGCTGCCCCAAAGGCAGGGAAGCCAGGGTGGAGGCTGCCAGCCCCCAAGCTGCTCCTGCAGCTGCTGCCCTTTGGGACCTCAGAGAGTCCAGACAAACTGCCTTCCTGGCCTTGACCTCCCCCCATCACACACTTTCCCTAGGACAGGAGCTGGACTGGGGGACAACCCAGGTAACCCACACTCACTGGTGCTCAGCAGTGGCATTTCCAGTGATCTGATATGCAGAGGGAGTAATTTTTAAACACCCTTTCATAGGGTAAAATCTTTTTCAATCTTAATCATGTGGTTTGGGGTGGTAAACACACAATACAGGGTACAGATGACATGTTGTGGAATTGTGTACCTGTATAATTTTGCTCACTAGCATCACCCCAATAAATTCAATAAAAAAAAAACAAAAAAAACCAAAATATTAATCATGCAACAAAATGAATAGTGATAATGACTAGAAGGGAATTGCAACAGTGATGAGTAATAACATTTCTTATGAGTAATAATATTAACTTCTGCAAATTGGCCAATGACTTTATGAAAATTATCGTTGCTTCTTCATAGTCAAAGGACATTTGACTCATAGTTGGCCAAAGAACACTACTTATTTTAATTTTGAAATGCTTTTTCACATCAAGTAACAGATGTGAAAAGTTCACTGAAAAGGTAAAGTCTTATGGCTGTTATATCTGCAGCAAAACATGTTCAATCTTGCTCTAACAGAAATGCAAATTAGAATGTGCAATAGTATTCATACTTCTCAGATTGTCAAAGATTAAAGAGTTTGATGATATAATGTGTGGATGAAGATGTAAGAAGCAGGAATTCCAATATATTGCAGACAGAACTATGAACTGGAGTATCCCTTAAAATAATGGCAATAGCTATCGAAATTACAAATGTTCATGCCTTTTGGTTCTACATTCTGTTTGTAGGATCGTCTTCTTACAGACCTTACACATGAGTGGAAAGGGCATGTAAAGATTATTTACTGCGGCGTTGTTTGTAATGGCCTATAATTGGAAACAACATACATATCCATCAATAACAGGCAGATTGAATAAACTAAAAAACAGAATTTATTTATAAAAAACTGTGTATTTATTCTTAGATGTTCAAACTTCAGTCACCTTCAAAGTACTCTCCATTTCATGCAATAGACGTATTGAGACATTTTTTTCCCACTGTTCAAAACAGTTTTTTTCATTTGTCAATTCTGATGCCTTTTAGTGCTTCTGCCATTTTTTGTTTCACCTCTTCCACATAGGCAAAATGTTTCCCTTTGAGGATTTTTCCATCCAGGGAAACAAACAAAAAAAAAGGCGCTCAGGGCCTGATTGGGTGAATAGGGAGGTGGGGGAAAGGGGTCATGCCATTTTTGGTCAAAAACTTCTGAACACTCAGCGTGGTGTGGGCAGGTGCACTTGTAAATCACCCATCACAAAATGGACAAACATGTTGAAAGAATCTTCCAAAAAAATTCACTGAATCCGAATGCACCCTCTCACAACAATACCAGCTAGTACACTGGTGAAAAGGGGTTCCTAGACACTCACCTAGCGGTGGAAGCCTATACTACAAGGGGCATGCCCTCCAGAAGATAATTCTGAGTTTTTGGGTCTTCCTCATCTATATAATGGGGTGTATATAATGAGGGTGTTTTTTTGAACTACATTGAAGAGAATATAAGGAGATGGGTACTGGAAGCAATTGTGTCCTTGGTCGTGGAGGATGGTCTAGAAAACATGCTAGGTCTTTTTAGTGTCCAACCTCCACAAGTGTGCACTGAGGGTCATCAGCCTAGCTGTTCCAAGGAGGCAGAAGACTTCAATACTAGTAAGTTGAACAATTCTCCTTTCCATTGGGAACCTGCTTTTCTCTATTCTCCTTTTGTGTAGCAGAGCAAAGAACCTATTATTTGAAGACATGAGGTTGGGCGGGACTAGGTATGTTATTTTAGCACCACCTCCCTAACAAGTCCGTACCGGCTGAGTATGAACTGGGAGGAATGCATGGAGAAGTTTCACTTCATGAACTGACTCTCCACAAAAGTTTGGCTCTCATTGAAGATTACATTGACCTCATGAACTGCTCGTGCATATTTAAAATGTTCTGGGAAGCAAGACTATCACAAAGAAGTTTCCAGTTATTATGTTAACCAGGTTATAATGATGAGTAGCACTTTGAACATATTTTTCTTCATATTCCATCTGCCTCTTCTACCAGTGCACTGTGCCCCCCTGAAGGGCAGGAATGGAATAGAAACTCAATAAATATTTCTAAATGAATAATATGAAACTAGTACTTGGATTTGACCCTAAAAGAGAGGTTCTTAGAGAGAGACAGTTCTCATCCAACTCACCACTTGTTATCTCTGTAACACTGAACAGATCACTTACGTTTTCTTTTTCTTCCTTTTTAAAGCAATTTTGACGCATTTAAGCAGACAAATGTAAAGAATAATAAAAATGAATATCAGACTTCCGGCCAAGATGGAGGAGTAAGTGGATACACTGTACCTCCTCTCACAACCAAAATTAAGGACAATAAATATTTAGAAGCAAGAACACAACCAGAACTGATAGAATATTGAACTGTATGCAAGTCCAACAACCATTCATCCAGACCAGTAAGAGGGGTGGAGTCATGGCAGGAAAAAGTGGAGGTGCAGACCTGGGCACGCAGGCAGCAGTGGCTGGCAGTTCCCAGGTGTGCAGGCGGTGGCTGGCGGACCCTGGGCACAGGGTGGCAACTGTGCAGGCCAGTGAGGCTGCACAGGGTGGCTGGCTGACCAGGTGGTACCACATTCGTGCACAGATAATCCAAGCGAAGGGGAAGCAGTGGAAGGGATTGGAATCCAAGAGAGAGTGGAGCAGGCACCATTGTTCCCTCTCAGACCCCACCCCCACATACAGCATCACAACCCAGCGACTGGGCTGCCCCACACTGTGGGACACCTAAGGCTCCACCCCTCACTACATAACAGCCGGTACTAGACTAAAAAACAAACAAACAAAAACACCAAAAACCCAAACAAACAAACAACAACAACAAAACCCCACCAAAAATGGCTCAAACCAGAGAACAAATCAAAACCCCAGAACCAATTCCTCTAAGCAACATAGAGATAGCCAACCTATCAGATGCACAGTTCAAAGCTCTGGTGATCAGGATACTCACAGAATTGGTTGATTTTGCTCACAAATTAGATGAAAAAATGCAGGCTACAATATGTGACATGAAGGAAAACACATGGGGAACCAATAGAGATGGGAGGAAAACTGGGACTCAAATCAATTGAGTGGACCAGAAGGAAGAAACAAACAACCAAACAGAAAACAAGAATTAAAAAAAAAAATTAGGACAGGCTTAGGAACCTCTGGGACATCTTTAATGTCCCAACATCTGAATTATAGGGGTACCAGAAGGGAAAGAAGAAGAGCAACAAGTGGAAAACTTATTGGAACAAATAATAAAGGAGAACTTCCCCCATCTGGCCAAGGAAATAGACTACCAGGAAGTCCAGGAAGCTCAGAGAGTCCCAAAGAAGTTGGACCCAAGGAGGAACATGCCAAGGCACATTGTAATTACATTAGCCAAGATTCAGATGAAGGAGAGAATTCTAGAAGCAGTAAGGGATAAGGGGACAGTCACCTACAAAGGAGTTCCCATCAGACTGTCAGCTGATTTCTCAAAAGAGACCTTACAGGCAAGAAGGGGCTGGAAAGAAGTATTCCAAGTCTTGAAAGGCAAGGACCTATATCCAAAATTGCTCTATCCAGCAAAGTTGTCATTTAGAATGGAAGGGAAGATAAAGTGCTTCTCAGATAATGTCAAGTTGAAGGAGTTCATCATCACCAAGCCCTTATTATAGGAAATGTTAAAGGGACTTATCTAAGAAAAAGAAGATAAAAATAGGACAGTAAAAAGACAGCAAACTCACAGCTATTAGCAACCACACCTAAAACAAAAGCAAACAGCTAGAACAGGAGCAGAACCACAGAAATGGGGATCATATGGAGGGTTAGCAACAAGGGAGTGGGAGGAGGAGAGAGGGGGGAAGGTACAAAGAATAAGTAGCATAGATGGTGGGTATAAAATAGACAGGGGGAGGGCAAGAATAGTGTGGGAAATGTAGAAGCTAAAGAACTTATGACACATGGACATGAACTAAAGGTGGGGAAGTGGGTGGGAGGGGGTGTGCAGGGTGGAGGGGAAGGATGGGGAAGAAATGGGACAACTGTAATAGCATAATCAATAAAATATATATAAAAAATAAAAAATGAATGTCTACCTCCAAGTTTTATAAAATTTTGCTATTTTGTCAAATGTGATGGAGAGAGTCACACATGTCCATTGAAGCCTATTCCATTGTCTTCTTCCCAGGCACAAAAACACTGCTCCCCTTGCCTACTTTGTGGTTAGATTGGTTCCGTGAGACTGGTTGTGCCAATAGGGTGTAAGCGGGTGTGGTGTGTGTTACTTCCAAGGTCAGCAGAGAATGACTGAATTCTCTGTGCTCTCTTCCCCTGTTGCAGAGACCATGGGGCCATGTTTTACAATGGTGCTCTCAGAAGATTCTGGAACCTCATCAGCTTATCATTAGATGGATCAGTGTTTGAGAATTTCCCTTGATCTATCCACACCTTCATCAACACTGTTTTGTCAGCTTTTAAAACTTTTTTTTGCCAGTTCGATGATGAGAAATCACTGTTTTAATTTGTATTTTGTTTATGATTATGAGTGATACTGGGCATCTTTTCAAATGCTTGATTGTCATTTGGGTTCTCCTGTGAGTGCCTGTTCATATCTTTCACCCATGGTGGTGGTGGCATTCATTATTCTAGTGTTTTAGAGGAATACTTTCTATATAGTGTGGGCAAAAGTAGGTTTATAGCTGTTCATATGAACTATAATACAATCATTAACAAATAATAATAATACGAAAATAAAGTCTGTTTTGCGTACTCACAACTGTAAACCTACTTTTGCCTGCTCCTATATTTTGGAAACGAATCTTTATCGGTTACATTCAGTGCAAATACTTTTTCCAAATCTGTAGCCTATATTTTTACTTTGTTTAAAGTATCTTTGATGTATAGTTTAAATTCATCAGTCTCATTCCTCTGCTTTGGATAAGAATTCTTTCCTATCTCAAAGTGATAAAGATATTTTCTTATATTTAACTTTGAAAATGTTAAAGGTTTGCTTTTCATTTTTAAGTCTTTAATCCACTGGTGATGGTGTGTGTGTGTGTGTGTGTGTGTGTGTGTGTGTGTGTGTGTGTTGTAATGTAAGAATACTGGGTTCCAGCAGCCAGCCAGCCAGTACCGACTGCCAGGCATAAGAGTGAGATCATCTTGGACCCTCTAGATAGAGGCAGGCGGTCATATGGCTACCTCTGCGAGCCCATCTGAGCCTGAAAAAAAGAAGCCTCGATTATCAATACACAGGATTGTGAGACACACTATAACATCGACATTTAATTTGCCTTGTGCTGGGGTGGGCTGTTACACAGGAGTGGAGTACAGGTCTGAAAGATTGCTCTTCGGAGATGTCCAAACAGCTTCTCCTTCACAGGGGCTGTGGAGAAAAGGGACTTCTCTCCAAACGTATTAATTCACTGTGCAGTTAGTAGGTATATTTCCTCAAACACATACCACTCCAGGGACAAGAGTGCTCATTTCTAGTTCAGTGTTTGAAACTTTTGAGAAACAATGTCTCACTGTCACTCTCCTGTTTTATGACCCCATATTCTGGGGATACTCTGGCTGGGATATCACAGGACCAAATACTTATTCACAAGACACATCTGCTTACCACATTTGTTACCAGATAATGTTATCATTTATTATTCATCTCTTCTACTGGGGTATTACACAGATTCATGAAAATATTGTCTTGATAGATTTTGACTTACTCAGAACATCTTTTCATAAGAAAAAAATGAGAAACAAATGGCCAATACAAATACTAAGGGTTGCATAGACTTAATTCATAGTTAAAGAAATGCAATTTCAAGCAACGAGTTTCCAGGCTGCTGTGTATAACTGTTCAGTTTAAGCATTGTGCAAAGTTGACTGGCCAAGGGGAGAGTGGGGCAGAAATAGAGTTCTGAATGGCAAATTCCAAGAGGGAAGGTATTGGTCAAAAGGTACAAACTTCCATGTATGAGGTGAATTTGTTCTGGGGATCTAATGTACAGTATGGTGGTTACAGTTAATAATACTGTATTATATACTTGAAAGTTGTTAAGAAAGTACATCTTAAATGTTTTCACCACACAAAAAAGATATGGTAATTTTGTGATGTGATGGCGTTGTTAGCTAACAGCTATGGTGATCATCATTTTGCAATATGTAAGTATATCAAATCAACACGTTGTATACCTCGAACTTACAATGTTCTATGTTAATTATATCTAAAAAGCTGGGGGGAAAGGAGGTTTTGGGGAAGCCAGTTCTGAGACTGAGATAAGTGTCCTGAAAGTTTACTGCTTGGAGAGCACGGTTGGGGCTGACACCTGTGGAAACAAAGGGAAGGAATCAGCATTGGGCAGGGAGAAGGCAGACCGTGAAATAGACTCAGCAAAGGCCTCCACTAAGCCTGTCGGGATCTCTGGAACTGGGATGGCCCTTCACAGTTGTCCTGCATTGGGGTAAGAGGGCCAGGCCTTGATGCACCCTGGCATCAACATGTCAATGGATGAGGAAGAGGATGTGACCTGGGGAGACAGAACTCTTAGGCTGGGTCATTTCTTTCTTTCTTCTCTCTCTCTCTCTCTCTTTCTCTCTTTCTCTCTTTCTTTCTTTGGCTGGGTCATTTCTGGAGAGGACTGTCTCCCATCTCCCAAGGGAGTAAGTCCTTCAGTCCTGAAGGGGGTACTGCTTGGCATATATAGCACTGCTTCTGTAGCAAAGCCAGTTTTCTGTCATTCTGTCCAATGACACTTTAAATTTGTTGGTGAAAGCCCAGTTAGCCCTTTCAATGAAAATAGATACAGCTAAGAACAGCACTGGCTTTTGGCTCTTGCTCCTTACTCTGACCAACTCTAATATTAACATACTGACCAACATTGTTTAATTGCTTGTCCTTCCAAGTGCTTAACTTCTTGTGTTAAGTAAATTATAAAAGATAAAATGTCTTGTATATCAGAAACATCACTGTTCTTTTTTTACTTTCAATATTTTTTCCTTTCAATATTATTATTATTATTTTCAGATGTATAGCATAGTGGTTAGACAGTCATACACTTTACAAAGTGTTCCCCCTGATATTTCCAGTACCCACCTGGCAAACTGGCACCATACATAATTATCACAATAGTCACTGTTCATTTTTTTTTAATTAAAAAAAAATCCTGCTTCCCTGCTTCCACCCTTTCACTGTTTAAGACTCATTGAAGTAGTTTTAAATCCTCTGGTTAATTTTCCATCTGCTCTTGGGAATTAAGAGAATACAGATTTTTTCCTTCTGTGTAGTGTGTAAGTAAGAAATACTTTGCACAGAAAGCCTCATTCTTTAAATAAAATTATGTTTTATTGAAGCTGAAGAAGCATATCACCTTATAGTGCTTTTATATTAATAATTGAGCTAGCTTGTTTTGCCAGCTCAATAGGGTAATTTGAAAATAATCCAGTTGGCCTTGTTTACAGGAATGTACCACACTGTAAATGAGTTTATCTGCAGAATCTGGATGCTATCAAAGCATAATGGAACATAACCTCCCTTTGGAAAAGTAAATCACGCAGCTTGAGGGGAAGACAAAGGAAAACCCTCTGGGAGAGAGCTAGTGCTTCTGAGTTTGTGGGTTTAGCATGGATGGCAGTAATATTTGGCTTCAAAGCAGTCTTGATCCTTCAGTAATTCCCTAATCCCTGTTGTTATGTGAACCAGCAAATATTTGAACGGCAAAGCTGGAGAGAAGAATTAGGGTGGTCTCCTCAGCGAGGTACAAAAGCTCAATGGGTGCAAAGAACTTGCAGGATTCTACTTAAAGCTCACATTTTGAGGACTTTAGTGAATATTGATTAGAAGCAGCAAAATGTTCAAGTCTCAGTATAATTATTGGTGCTAACCACGGACCACCAAAGTGCTTCCATATTATAGGAGGAGTCACAAAAAGGGGGAGATCTTCCACATTTAAAAAACATGTCTGAGCCCTAGCTGGTGTGGCTCAGTGGATTGCGCACTGGCCTGTGAACGAAAGGGTTGCCAGTTCGATTCCTAGTCTAGGGCACATGTCCGGGTTGTGAGCCAGGTCCCCAGTAGGGGGTGCATGAGAGGCAACCACACATTGATGTTTCTTTCCCTTCCCCTCTCTAAAAATAAATAAATAAAATCTTTAAAAAAATGTTTGAAATGCCACGGAACAGGACAGAACCTAAGACAACAGAGACAGAAAAGAGAACATCCCAGAAGTTGAAACGATGGCACTGAGGTCTAGGTCGGAGGCCAGCACTATCACTACTTTATAAATTATCTTTGCTAAAACAACAAAAAAGGTGTTCCATTGGGTAGACTGACTCATAAGCTCTTAGCCTAGTTAATCAAATGCAGGCTGAATTTCAGCCTCCCCCTACTTCTTCAGGGGTGTGCCTTTGTGTGGTGCTTTCCACAAGCCAAAGAGAAATCTAGAAACCAGAATTCCTGACTTGGTTGTTTTGGGAGGGAGGCGATTAAAGTCAGCACTGTTTGAACAGAAAATAACTTTTCTAGCAATTAGGCGTAGATTAGGGTAGATTAGACTTGGCAGCGAGGTCAGGGGTGGAAGTCCGGGCACTGTGAATCCAGGGCATGTCCATAGTAGAAGAGGGAAGAGGGGCCGGAGAATGCCATCTCCAGGGGTCAGGCTCTAGGAAAGGCCCTGAAAGAAGAATGATGACCAAAGGATACCTGGGAACTGGTCAGCATCCTGGTCTGTATAATACTGTACTTTGATGCTGAGGTCTTTAGTCCAAACTTCCCTCATGCTGAAGTGGTTTATCTGAGCTGAGACATGGGGGAACGGAGTGGGGAGAGGGGACTGGAAATTGGTCTTTGATAAGAACACCAAAACAAAACCTCCACTTGATTTTGGGTGGTGACAATTAAGAATAAACTTGAATTTCACTAGACATGAGACAGGATATAAATTCTCAATTTATCCACTTTAGTCCAATGTTATTTTTAAGCTCTGGACAAATAAATAGGCAGTGATGTAAATTTGTATCAGTATACTAGAAATATGTTGTGTAGTTCAATTTAAGGTCAAGTGAGAATTTAAGGGAACATGGAAGGCATTCTATAACACTCAACATCTAAGTATAATTACTACTATTACCTTTTAAGTAAAACGGTTTACATTTAAAAAAAATATTTATGTAGCCATTGATCGCGGGGACTTTGAAATAACTACTGAGATGCCATCTAAGTTTTTTTTTAACTGCCATTGGAACTTTTCATAATTTAAAAAATGTCGTTAGGCAAGTTTAAGGTATTTCACCTGATTACCAGGACTGACTATATTACATATGAATTTTCCAGTCAAAACTACCCTGATAGTAACTCTGCAATTTCAAGGGTTAAAATTTCAGTTTACTGAATTACTGAAAGGTTAGTTTGGTTTCTGGACGTCTTGTCCTTTCAACACCAATCTTGCAAGATGGCATTTTAAAACACAGATTCTGGAGAGCCCAGGGAGAGAAGCATTTTGGTCAGACTGGGCCTTACTGTGGGACTCTGAGGAGAACCTACCACCTGGGAGATGCTGTCCATCACTGTGGGTGAAGGAGACCCCAGCGAGCCCAGGGGCGAGATGTCCTTGTTTGCCTTCTTGGTGCGGACCGGCCGGGAGGAGCACAGGAAGAAACACCAAGACTCTCCCGTCAATTTTTCCAAATTCTCCAAGAAATGTTCGGAGAGATGGGAGACCATGTCTGCAAAGAAAAAGTCAAAGTTCGAAGATGTGACTAAGAGTGGCAAAGCTCGCTACGACAGGGAGATGACAAGTTATGTTCCGCCCCAAGGTGACAGGAAAGGAAAAAAGACCCCGATGCCCCTGAAAGGCCTCCATCCTCCTGCTTCCTGTTCGGCTCTGAATGTCACCCAAAGACCAAAAGCGACCTCCCCGGGGTATCCACTGGGGATACTGCAAAAAAATTGGGGGAAATGTGGTCTGAACAGTGGGTCAAAGATCAGCAACCACAGGGACGAAAAGCAGCGGAGCTGAAGGAGAAGTATGAAAACGACACCACCGCATACCGCGCAGAGCGGGCAACGTGAAGTGGGAAAAGGCCCCTGGCGGCCGACCGGCTCAAAGCAGAAGAAGGAACCAAAAGAGGAGGAGGAGGAAGAAGAGAAAGAGGAGGAGGAAGAGGATACAGATGAAGAATAACCAGCTATCCTGCAGTGATGTGTGTTGGTGGGTTCTGACTGCTCAGGCAATGGTTTTGCTGAGAATGTGAGTTCAAGTGCAGCTCAATATCACAATAGCTTCAGTGTAAAAACTGTATCGATTTTTGTCGAACGCAGAAGATTCTTTGTAGAGAAAAATACTGTTTAAAAAAAGCAGGTTGTAGCTTTGGGGGGGTCTACTACATACAGTGAGATTGTAAGGTTTCTGATGTTAAATGTTTCTAAATATGTGATGGTTTCTTTAATTTCTTGCATGTATGGTAGCACAGCAAACTCTTAGAAATTAGTTTCAATAGTAAATTTCGGTTTTTTTAGAATGTTGCATTTTGTTTTAAAAAATTTTGTCATAAAATTACGTATATTAAAAAATAAATGAGACATGTTGTGGGGTTAAAATGTTTGAGAAATACAAGATACTCCTGTGCAGAAATATAAAACACATTGGCCCATTAAAAGTTCTGTAGTAAGAGAAACTTTAAAACTTTATTTAACCAAGAGTTTCCCAAAGTTATATGGCTATAGTACTCCTTTTTGAAGTAAAAGTTTGATTGACTTAATATTGTTTCAATTATAGATTGTTACGTAACAAACCTCCCTAAAATTTAGTGCCGTGAGTTCACAGCAGTTGTTTACTTAGTTCATGAATGTGCAGTGTGTCTGGGGCTCAGTAGGGAAGACTTGGCTCTTCTCCACCTGAGGTCAGCTGGTGTGATAACCCTAGAGGCTGGGAGATAACTTCAGGACCATGTACTCACGTGGCCGTTAGGTGGGAGCTCAGCCAGGGCTGCAGGCCTGGGACCTGCATTCCTTTCCACACAGGTCTCCCCACGTGGGCCTCTTCATGGGTTGTTTGGGCTTTCTCAGAGCGTGGTGGCTTAGCTTCCAAGACTGAGTGTCCCAAGTGACAGGAAGTGGAAACTGCCAATTTCTTAAGGAATGGGTCCGGAAACTGGGAGTGTCACTTCTGCCATGTTATATTGGTTAAGCGGTCATAGCTCCAGGATTCAAGGGGAGAGTTCATAGACTGCTGGCCCCTCACTTCTTGACAGGATGAGTTTCAAAAAAACATAATGGCTATATGTTAAAATTATATGCACAGAAAAGCATGCAAATCATAATAGGAGCAGAGTTTAGTGCATTTTTGCACAATAAACTCACCCATGTAATTAGCATCCAGAAGTGTCCCACTATGTCCTCTTCTAGTCGCCGTCCCCTCAAGGATAGCCAACATCCTGATCTCTAGTGCTAAAGATTAGTACAGGGTTTGTCGACCGGAGCTGGATGATTCCTTGCTGGAGGTGGCGAAGGGGAACTGTCTTGTGCATCGAAGGACGTTTAGCAGCATTCCTGGCCCCTACCTACCAGATGCCATTAGCCCTAGCCCCTTCCACTTATGACAAAAAAGGCTGCAGAAATTGCCAAATATCCCCAGGGGTGGGGTGGGGTAAGCAAAATCACCCTCAGCTGAGAATCTCTGGGTTAGAAGATAACATCTGCCTTTTGTTATTTGTCTACACCTCACTTAACCATGGAGAATATACATTCCAAGAGGCTGCAGTCTTTTGTTTATTTGTTTTTTTAATATTTTGATTCTGACTGACTCTCCAGTCATCCCTTCTGGGGTATATAGTAGGATACTGCCCAGCATGTAGTACAAAATTGGGACCATCTGTTAAGTGAAGGAGTGCATAGGAGGTGGCAATTCCAGAAAGTTGAAGGGTCAACCCTGGAATATATATTTTTTATTCAGCTGAACGCTCAATCACAAGTAACTGGCTCATTTTTGTTAGAAATGGCCATTTTATAAAGTTCACATGGATTAAAAAGTCGAAAATAGATCCGACTCTAGTAGGAACCTGTATTGGTTAATTTCCTCCTGCAGCAGCATGAAACATGAGCCACAGAAATAGAAAAGACTGATTTCCCAGACAAACGGGCAGTGTCATAAACTTCGGTGTCTAATTGTGGCAGCTTTGTGAAACAGGAATGTGCAATAAAGTTTTCATTAAAAACCTGCTGCTCAGAAAGATGAGAAGAATTAAAGGAGGGCACACAGTGCAATATACAGATCTTGTATCCTAGCAACACACACTTGAAACCTATAAGGTCCTGTTAACTAATGTCACCCTCATAATTGAATAAAAAAATTGAAAAAAAAAAGAGTTTAGGAGGAAGATTGTAAGACGGTAGTAAGAACCCGTTATTTCCTTGCAGGGAAAAGTTGAACATTTCTTTTGGAAGACAGCCTCTGACATCACTCTGAAAACATCCCACCCCACCCCAAGGCGTGTGTCAGGCTTTCCTATCTTAAGGTAAATTTGCGAAGGGCTATTTCAATAATAGTTTTTGGTTGAAACAGGATTCTCAATGAATTTCAACACATAAGTCCTTCTTTTTGAAATTCCTAACTGCATTTACTTACTCTTCAGTCACAATTGCATCAGAAAAAATGGACACAATTACTACTATGTGTGCAAGAAACTAAAGTTAGGGGCGCAATGAAAACAGAATATTACTGTTGCAAGGGCTCTTAGAGATCGTATTGAAGAAGCGATCTACTACCAAAATTGTTCCTTAGAAGATATCTTATTTTCTGGGTCATTCTGAATTGTTTCATCTCTCTGAGGCCACCTCTGCTAAAAGTGAAAGTCAGAGAGTAGTGACTTGCCCACAGAGCTAGTTAATGATGGGACAAATAATTTTGAGCCAGTGCCCAAAACTATCACATCCAACTTGTTTTCCTTATGAAACAAAGATAGAACTTCAATATGTAAAAGTATGGACAACAGAATAGCACAAGACCTTTATTAACTCCAAAGGATTGGCTGCCTGACTGCTGCAGCTAGCAAATGTCTGAATGAAAGAAATCCAATATTGACCACTCCAGTCCTTAAAGCTCAAAACAAGTTATGGTGTCTAGATTTTTAAACTGCAATGTGAGTGCCACTTGTAAAAGAAGTATGTCTGTACAGTTTTTGTTTTTTAATTCCTCCAGATTTGAGTGTGTTAAGTCTTGCCATTACCACTGCCAAATGTTTATGACTCATTTCAGCTGAAGCAGCTAAGGATGAGGCGAGGGTGGGAGTGAGAGTGTAATAATTCTGTGTGATGCAGAAAGGGACATGAAGTCAAAGGGAAGATATTTTTAGATTCCCTTTTTGAAACAAAAATAGCTTACGAGGTGATTTGTTTACTTTTAAAGTAGGAAAAAAATGACCAACAATCTGATTTGGAATTTTCTGAATGACACACAATCCTATTTCAGGAGTATAATTGTCATGATTATAGGTTACTTTTTAAAACTACCTGAAAAAAATTCTTTCTAAAAATATGACTCCACAAGTATAGACAAATGTATTTCCACCACAGACCTTGTACACCAGAGGAATGTGCTACTTCCATGTAACCTTCACAGAAGCATTTAAAAACTTACTAGTAAATTTGCTGCCTAAATTAGAAATAAGGAAGGGAAAAGAATTGGCATGTAATTTGCGTTGAGTAGGTATAAACTTCTTTCATTTTCGTTCATTATTCAACACAAATTTATGGAATAGGAAGATGCGTGGCTAGATGCAAGGGTTGTAGGGATGAGCAAGACAGAGTCCCTTCCCCCAAAGTGCTCCCCGTCTAAAGGGAGAAACATACATACCCTCACAATGCGCTCAGATATATACACGCCTACACACAAACGTACTCTCAAATGCCCACGCACACATATTCACACGCATGTTCACACACAAACACACATGCTCCCATACACTTCCATACATTTACATACACTCGAATACATATTCACATGTAAACACATATACACATATGTACCTACACGCTTGGGAGCTAACAAAAGGGAGATAGTGAGTAGGGTATGTTTTCAAGAAGGAAAGGAGAAAGAAACAGCAGTGGGTGGCAACGACCCTGGGAGACAGCTATTACAGAAGCTCAGCAGGCTGAGGAGACAATCTCAGTTCTTCAGTGCTAAGGAGTTTGGTTTTCCAAGGTGTGGATTCCAGGTCAAATCTGCCATTACCATCTCTGAGTATCTCTGTCTCAGTTTTCTTCACTTTTATGGGGGCTAATCATAGTACCTACCTCATAAGGTTGATACGAGATTTAAATGAAGTGTGTGTAAACCACTTAGCCCAGTGCTGGCACGTAGTAAGCAGTCAATATATATTCAGTTAAAAATTTTGTTTAAAAATCCTCACCCAAGGATATATTTATTGATTTTTTTTTTTTTTTTTTTTTTTTTTTTAAGAGAGAGAGGGAGAAACAATGGCTGGTTGCCTTTCATATGCGCCTCCAACAGGTTATTGAACCTGCAACCTAGGCATGTGCCCTGACCAGGAATGAAACCTGCAACCTTGTGGTGTATGGGACAACACTCCACCAACTGAGCCACCTGGCCAGGGCAGTGCATATTCAGTTTTTAATTTCTAATGGTATCCTTATTATTTTTAGTGAAGGTTAGTCACCTGGCAAATTGTGAAAATAGTTCTCCCCTCACTAAGCTGTTAGTGAGCATATCTTAAACTCTTTCGAGGGTGAGTGGAGCCAAAAAATTGTGTAATAAATGAATACTTTACATGGTCACTGGTTAAACTTCACTTTTACAAATAATATAACCATATACATATCAGGGCCATTTCCCAGTGGCCTCCCAGGGCCCACTGGGAAAACATGCATCTGTCTAAATGATATCTCATTGGTATTATTAAATAATTCCTGTGGCTATAACATCATGAAAACAATGTATAAGCTACTACTAATGCCATTACCATTTCACTAAAGTATGTCAGACTTGATCACCTCATTTATACAATACTACCAATGCCATCTGAAGTAATTCACGGATGAGCCAATTCATAAAATAAGAACTAGAGGTGGCTAATACACATATGAAAAGATATTACATCATTAACAATTAGAGAATTGTAAATGAGAGGTTATTTGGGGCCATCAGTTTGACAAAGATTAAAAAGATGAGATAATACCTTAGTGCTATTCAGGGTGTGGCGAACCGGCATTCTCACGTATTGCTAGTAGGAGTATGAATTAGTATAATCTTTCTAGAGGTCAACGTGGCCATACAGGTAAAAGCATTCTGACTATGGTCTTTGACTCAGCAGCTCCACTTCTTGTATTTTATCTTAAGGAAATATGAGACAAATACCCAAAGATGCTTGTGTACGCATGCTCACTACAGTGTTGTTTATGATGACAAAAATTTGGAAACCACCTAAATGCCTACCAACAGGGAAATTCTTAAATAAATTATGGTACAGTTATACCATGAGACTCTATGCACCTATTAAAAAAGATTAGATAGATCTACTTGTAATGGCATAGAAAAATACTCATGATCCATACTGGATACCATTTTTATATTAAAAAAGTGTATGCATAGAAAAAATCTAGTTAAATATCTATAATATATCTCTATATATCTAACTTTTTAAAAGCAGCTTTATTGTGGTATACTTTACACACCAAATAACTCAGCCACTGTTAGTATTATTGTTAGTAATGTCTACAGTTGCATAGTCACTTCTACAGTCAAGTTTTAGAACTTTTGATTACCCCCAAAAGTTCCCTCATGTTCATAGGCTTAACTTTCACAGTGGTTAGACTGGGGCTGAAGTTGGGTAGGGGAAAGCAGAAGGAAAAACTTACAGACAGCTTCCTAGTTCATTTCTGTGTTATTTCAATTAATTTACAACAAGGATATACTATCTTTTAATTTGAGAAAACAGTAAATGTTTTTTTCTCTTTTGAAAAGAACAAAAAGGAAACAGACTTAAACCCTTTGACCCAAGATTACTTCTGGTAATTTGCTTAAGGAAATAATCAAATATGTGGAAAAGGATTCGTAAATAGAGATATTTATCAGTGTTTTATCTAAGATAATCAAAATATCTCAGGTTTGAAGAAAATTATTAATGGTATAATGCAAACCTTTATATGCAATATAATTTAGTACACATAAAAAAAGTTAATCCACAGCCAAAAAGTCCTGTTTGGAACTATAATATAATCTTACCAATGGTAATATTTGGATGGTAGAATTAAAGTACTTTTTATTTTATTCTTTGTGAATTTATTAGTTTTCCACAACGAGGATGTATCACCTTTAAATCTAGTGCTACCTACATAAATGATAATAAAGATAGATTATTGCTTTCACAGGTGTATACATCTGCCAAAACATATGTGTATATTTTAAATATGTACAGTTTATTGTATGTCAATTATGCCTCAATAAAACTATTAAAGATAGAGGGATCTTGAGAAACAAAATCATTCTAACCTCTTACTGGAAGAAGGGTTTTGTTAGACCATTTTGGGGCTGGAGGGCAAAATGTTTGGGCATTATATAGATAGTGACTGGGCGTCTGCTCCAGATAACCTCCATTCATTCAAGGGGTCCGCCTTCTTATTGTATGCCAGGAATGTTGTCAGGTAGTTGGATACAATGAGGAGCAACCACTGCTCTGAAAATGCTCCCTTCTGGGGGAAGACAGGAAGTCAGGTCACTATCTGATAGATTCTAGCCTACACCCACATTACCCAGGCAGTCTTCCACTGATGTTGTCCAAGGGGCCTGGAGGCAGATCAGGAAGCCAAAGCCTCAGTAGGTGGTTCAGGTGAAGTTGGGATGGGTGACAAGGGAATACAGCTGTGGAAGTGGCCAGGAGGAGGTAGATTACCTTCAAGGAGTGTGGTGGTCATCACTCAAGAAGTGGGTTTAAACAACTTAATTAATTAATTAATTAATTAATTTATTGAGAGGTTGATGTATTCGTTGGTTGCTTCTTTTCTTTTCTTTTTTTTTTTTTTAAGATTTTTAAAAATTTATTTTCAGAGAGGGCAATGGAGGGAGAGAGAGAGAAACAACAAGGTATGATCACCTCTCATACACACCCTACTGGGTACCTGGCCCTCAACCCAGGAATGTGCCCTGGCTGGGAATCAAACTAGTGACTCTTTGGTTCCCAGATGGGGGCTCATTCCACTGAGCCACATCAGTCAGAGCCCTTGGCTGCTTCTTTACGTGTTCTGACGGAGATCTAATCTGCAACCTTAGTGAATGCCGACAGCGCTCTAACCATTTGAGCTACTTATTAAATGATTTTTAATGTATCTATGTCTATCTTACCTAAACATTTGTAACAACAGCAAGAACTAAAATCAAGGGTTTGCTGCTTCAGATACCTCGTAAAGGGATTACATCCATTGCCTCATTTACTCCTCTCCATAATGAAGAAACTAAATTTGGGAAAGGTTACCGCCCAGGGTCACAGAGCTGGTAATCTCTGGCTCCAAAGCCCCCAGCCACCACACATAGTCCCCTCTCATTGCATTCTTGGACCCATCTGAGAGTGAAAAAAGTCCACTTTCGGGCCACAATTGGAGCAGCTCAAATTTTCCCGGATCCAGAATGGAGGCAACATCCTCTAGCAAAACCAACAGGGTCGTGCCAGCTGAGGGAACTCCACCAAAGCTGTGGGCTGATAGTATTTGAGAGCTCAAGGGGGCAAACGAGGAGCAACACGCAAAGAACGACAAATACCAATCATCCACGTCGCACCCAGCGCTGCACGTTTCTGAGCCCCTCGAAACCGTCAGCAGGCCGAGCGCAACGCGATGAGCTCAACGCGCGTGCGCGGGGCCAGAGGGCACGCCCCCGCGCCAGCGCGGTGAGCGGAGCGCGCCACCCCGGGAGCTCGCGGGCGCGCTGCGGCATTGGCGTCGGCGCCGGCGCGCGCTCCGGAGCGAGTGGGCTGGGGAGGGAGAGAGGAGGCGGCGGCGGTGCCCCAGAGTCGAGGGGACGCGCGGGCCTCGCGCCGCGGGAGGAGACAGCTGCGGAGGGGACCCCGGGCTCGCGGTCTTAGGCGGGAGAGCTCGGTCTGTCGGCTGCCGGCCTCAGAGGTCGCCGGCCGCGTCCCTTGCCCGGAGTGGCCGCCGCCCCTGGAGATTCGTCTTGACACGGGCCTAAACCGCGGCGACCGCGGGGGTCCGGACCGCTGGGAACCGTCGGGCCGGGCTAGATCGGGGCGAAAATCTGGACGAGTGCAGACCCCTAGGGCCGACTGGGGCAAGTCGCCCACCGCGCGGCCCGCGGGCCGGGCTCGGCGGAGGGACCGCCTGCACAGCCCCCCCCGACACTCCGCGGGTTGGAGCCCGAGTCGTGCCCCGCCTTCCCCGGGGACGCCCGACCGGGGCGGCGGGAGCCGGGAGAGCCCGCGCCCGCCGCCGCCCGCCAGGCTCACACGGGAGAGTAGGGAGGAAAAACTTTGCCTTTCATTGTTGTTTTAGTCCTTAAGTGCCAGGAACTCTATTAGCAGGAAAAATGTCCTTCTTCAATTTCCGTAAGATCTTCAAGTTGGGGAGCGAGAAGAAGAAGAAGCAGTACGAACATGTGAAGAGGGACCTGAACCCTGAGGAGTTTTGGGAAATTATAGGAGAATTGGGTGACGGAGCTTTTGGTAAAGTGTACAAGGTAAGAGGGAGAAAACGGGAAGTTGCCACTGTCCGGGAGTGGCAGGAGGATTTCTGCCCCTCTTGTCCCTTTCTCGTGTCCTGCCGGGTCTTTTGACGACATAAACGTGCGTTGAAACTTTAGGCTATCATCCAAAGAGTGGTTAAGACGGTAGGGTTTCGGGTTGAACAAAATGGGGCCTGGATGTAGTTTTAAAGAGTGATTGCTAAAGGGAGGCGCGGTTCCACAGGCTACACTTCCAACTCGAAAGGAAGGAGGCGGCGGGGGTGGGGTTCTTTAATTTAAAGCAGGGGTCAGGTTGTGGCCTTCGAGTGTTCAAGCATCATTATACTTATGCGTTGCTTTTCAGTGGATTTGTATTTGTGTACTAGCTGTCTGCAATCGTTATGTGTGATTGCACTAAAACAGTTTCTTTTTTTAGTGTCCAGGGCATACACTTGGTTGTGTCTATAGCTAATACATAACCAGTCTCTTGGGATGAGGGCACAGTGATTGCCACTAGGAGACTGTTCTTGAGTTGGCTGCTGACAACATACAATGAAACAGAGTGGAATTTCTGATAGAGAATTTCAAGAAGCCCTGCATCTGGTATTGGTTTCAGAGTAACCATTGACTAGAAGTCAATACTAGTGTTTAAGAAATTAAAAAAACACTCACATATTACACACACACACACACACACACACACACTTACTTCAGTAGAAAGGCTTGATGTTTCAACCCGAAGGCATTAATGTTAACTGTTTAGTACCTCATGGGTAAATGAATGATGTCATTGGAATATTTGCATCCTGATGGGTGAGGTTTATATGAGACACAGGTTAGAGGGAAGATCCCCAGGGTTGCCTGGAAGTGAAAACATAAATAGCGTTTATCCAGGACTTTGTAGTTTTCGAAGCACTTTCACCTAAGTTGGCCCGGTGCAAGTCCTGTGAGGTGGACGGGTTAGTAGTATCTACATTTTACAGAGGAGGACACTGAGACTTAGGAATCGTTCAGTCACACTAGTCACAGTCTGTTGAACTTGGGTCTTCCCAACCCATATTGATGGTTGTTTTTTACTTCAATATCCATTGGTAAAAAATGATAGAATTTTTTCCTCTTTAAACACCAGCACACTCCTGCCTCTGCCTTCCCTCAGACGCATTTCACAGCCTCTTGTCTTTCTTGTTCCTTACCCAGGCTGAAATAGCCACTCCTCTCTGTGCTTTACGAAGGCATTGTTCACATGGTTGCTGTGGAACTTGTACATGTTATAGTTAATGCTTATGTTTTTATGATAAAACCAGGAGCCAAAAGTGTGATATACATTTGGTTCGTCAGTTGCCTTAACACATTAGGGCATTTTTATATTTGTTGAGAGAATGTCTGTTACCCACCTGTGAGTGCTATTGGAGTTAATTGTATGCTATGAAAGTCGGCAAAGTAAACTTCAGTGCTTGTGTGGAGCGTATCAGTGCTTGTGGCAAGAACAGATGTATGGTAGGAAGGAAGGGCTTTTAGTGCAGTGGGAAGATCACTCTTGGGAACTGTGTTTTAGTAGTGGCTGTCACAGCCAGCTCTGTGGTCTGAACAGAACACTTCTCTGGACCTCCATTGTTTTAAAATCTGGAAATCATAGATTTCCCCAAATGTTTGTTTAGAATTCTTCACCCATTCAAATTCTGTTAGTATGGATTTATCTAGGACAGGTAGAAACAAATCCTTGAGGCACGGAATCCTGTGGTTAGACGGCAGTGGGTAACGATGGGCAGTTCACATGGCGCGGATGATTTATTGAGAAGGAGCACTGCAGCGTTAAGACACTGGTTCAGGAGTTGTACTCTATCTTGGATCCCTCAATAGCAGCCTTTCAGTTTGGACAGATTACTTAATTGTTCAATGTCTCACTTTCCTCTTCAGAAAGACCTCTTTAGTGTGTGAAAAGTAAAGGAGATAGTCAATAAAAGGCACATAAGAAAGGCTCAGTAAATAATAGAAATTCCTGTTTTATATTTAGAACTTAGGAGCAAAATATAGGAGGACAGGAAAAGGGACCTATGAAAATACTGAACTGTTTTCTTTTAAAAATATTTTAAAAACATTTACTGATTTTTGGGGAGGGTGAGAAAGAGAGACAGAGAGAGAAATAGAAACATCAGTTTGTTGTTCCACCTATTTATGCATTCATTGGCTGATTCTTGTATGTGCCCTGACCCCTGCAACTTTGGTGTATCAGGACAACACTCGAACCAGCTGGGCTACCTGGCCAGGGCAGTAGAGAACCATTTTCCTATTTTCCCGTGGTACAGGATGATTGTGGACATGACAATGCTCTGTGATTTAATTATTTAATGACTCTGCAAAGTATAACAACATATCTTTCTATAGTAAGACATCAATTGAAAGTTTTCTGAAAAAGAAGAGACTATGTAGTTGAACACTATAAAATTGTGTCGAGAATAATTTTTGTCGGCTCCGTGACTGTTTCAGTGTGATATTTGAGGAGCATGAATTCTTTGCATCTTTTCATTTCACTATTCTGTGCTTCCAAGGCTCTGAGTTTTCTTTAAAAGAAAATTTAAGCTTATCTGACCTGTTTTTCCTGAAAGTTTTTGTTTTCCAAGATACTCTAGAAATTTGAAATTTATAAATTTCTTTCAGTGTGTGTGGGGGAAGCTTTTAAACCTTAATATTGTATGCAGTAGAAAACTGTTTCTTAAAATTGATTCTAACTATCATTTACTTAGGGAAAGTAGTAACTATTACAAAGATTAAATTATAAATAGGCAATCATCTTGTGTACTTAGTTTATTTGAAATTTTTCCAACATATATAGTTGTATTCTTTCCACTCAGCTCAGCACTACACAACTCTGTAACAGTTACTTTCTTGCCTGAAAAATCTTCTATATTTTGATCTATTCCTCTTTTTTAAGTGTGTTTTGTCTGTTTATTTTTTATTTTTAAATTTTCTCTTTTTTAATGTAGTATTATGCCTGGCTGGTTACCTCAGTTGTTTAGAGCAGCATCCCATTATGCCAAGGTTGCAGGTTTGATCCCTGGTCAGGGAATGTACAAGAATCAACCAACAAATGCATCGATGAGTAGAGCAACAAATTGATGTCTCTCCCCCCGACCCCCAATCAATAAATAAAAAAATTAAAAAAAATTAGTATTATTTGACATGTAAATGGAGATATGTAATATCCCTCACAGGGTTTTTTTTTTTTTTTTTTTTTTTTTTTTTAACATTTGGATTTCTGTTGTTTTTAACAGGAAATAAAAAGGAGTGACATAAAATTATGTATTGAGTTGAAGCTGACTTCCTGACTGTGCTGGATGCAAGTGCTTCTTTTTATGGCACTGATGAGTGCGTACCTTTAAAAAACTAGTGAAATATATAATCTTTGTTTTAAAAAGTATAAAAATTTACGTGTATATTTAGCAAATAATAATAGTGAACTCATGTTAATTGTCAGAGTTGAGGAATTCTGCCAGAACCCTGGAATTGCTTCCACCTTCCTTCTGAATTGATCCCTGTCTCCCTCTAAAGGAAACCACTGTCCTGTCTTTAAGTTATTCATCTCTTTGCTTTTCTTTATAGCTTACCATCTAGGTATGTACCCTGAAATATTACAATTTAGTTTTGAATGCACTTGAACTTTATATGAATGGGATCATATTGAGTGTCTTGCCTCTATCAAAGTCAGCATTCTGTTTGTGAGGTTCATCTTTGTTCAGTCACCTAGAGCTGTAGTTACCTTCATTTTCATTATTGCATAGAATTCCATTATATGATTATATCACCAGTTATTTACCATTGTACTATTAATGTGTATATCAGTTGTTTCCAGTTTTTGGCCTTTATACACAATACTGATGCATATATGCATGAGTTTCGCTAAGACTTAACTCAGGGGTAGAATTGCTGGGTTATAGGGTGGAGTATCTTTAATTTTACTAGATGATGCCAAGCTATACCAGTTTACACTCCTTCCAGCAGCATGTAAGAATTTACTTGCTCTGTATCCTTGCTAACATTGGATATTATCAGAATTTTTCAGTTTTGACAATCTGATGTTGCTATATTTTTTATTGTGGTTTTAATTCATTTTTCTCTGACTACTAATAAGTAATTCTTCTTTACAAGTGTATTGGTAAATTGGATTTCTTTTGTGTTGAAGTCTTTTGTTCATGTTCCTATTGGATGTCTTTCTCTTGTTTATTTGTGTATTTTTAATTTTAACCATTTTGCAAATCACTTTTCTACCTTGCTGGCTGTTCACTTTTAGTTTTCACAATTATGGAGCACTAGAGGGAGGCTGTAAGAAGGAGGAGGAAGAAAGGATTCGCAGCTTCCTCTTTGTTTCCTGCGGGTTTCCTGTCTGCTTTCCTGTTGCTGTGATCATCATTCTAGTGGAAATTCCTCACCCCAGCAACAGGAGTTGATCCAGTTTGTAGGTTTTGCAACACACACACAGAGCTATTTTATAACCCTTCATAACACCAGCTCCAGTTGGTTGGTCTCCGCTTCCTCAAAAGGTACCCTAGTCCCATAAGACCCCTCTTCCAAGTTCAGAGATGTCAGTAGCAGCCAGGCAACACTATCTCCTCAAGGATATGAGTTTCAGCTCTGCAGAACCTTTCTTCCAAGCTTCTGAGTTTTAATAATTCCACACCCTTCCTTTGGCTCCTCTGGTCCTTGGGTACTGGCTTTTTCCTGTAGTTGTTACCTCCCAGAAGGGTAACAACTCCCTTTACCTTGGTATCTTTTTTGTTAACTAGTTACCAACAGAGTCAGTAATTACTTATATTAAATTTTCTGTATTAAAATGATCAATATGATTTCTTCCTCCTGGCTGGACCCTGATTGGTACAAAGATTAAATAAGCTAATAAATGGAGAATGCAGAGAACAGTGTTTCGCACGAGGTAATTGCTCAATGAATAATGTCATCTCATAGCATAATGGATACTATTTTATAGAACAGCATACTTGAAACTTGAGATTTTATACCCCATTTCTTTGCAAAATACTAAAATTTCCAATTTAACGACATAGTTCAAAAACATAAAAATAATCATTGAATTTTATTGATACTGATATGCTCAAATATCGTCTCAGTGAAGTCTAACTTAGTTACCCTATTTAAATTGTAACTTCATCTCTGTGTAACCCCCATCATTTCCTCATCTTTATTTTTTTTCCACAGTACTAATCACTTATATACTCTTTTTTTTTAAAATTTGCCTAATGACTGTCCTCTGCTCAAAGTAATAAGTATCATGAAGACAGGCATTTTGTATATTTTTATACTATCAACATCTGGAATAGTGCCTGACATGTATAGAAGGTACTCAGTATGTATTTCTTGAAAGAATGAATCGATTTTAGCAGACGGATTTTTGAGCATATTTTTTAAAAAAGAGTTTATTTATTTTTAGAGGGGGAAGGGAGGGAGAAAGAGAGGGAGAGAAACATCCATCTGTTGCCTCTCACACAAGCCGAGGGACAAGGCCCAGAACCCAGGTATGTGCCCTGGCCAGGAATTGAACTGGAGACCTTTCTGTTTGTGGGATGATGCTTAACCAACTAAGCTGTGCCAGACAGGACAAGCATAATAGACTTGTATATTATATTTCTTTCTGAGAACAGATTTTCGTTGGGTGTTGGGTTTGTCTTTGTGTTTCCTCAGCTTCATCCAATGCCTTGCATGTAGTGGATGTTGATGAACTATGATTCGGTTTGTTTAATTTTTAGATTGTGGTTGGATTCATACACTGGACAGTAAGGGACCTCTTGTCTCGGTGGGAGGAAGAATATCTTGGAGCCCAAATAAATCATCCGCATCAATAGAATCAGTCCCAGTGGTTATCAAAGTGATCGAATTCATCTCTTCTATTCTTTGTTTTTTAGATTCGTTTTGTACTTAACTTTTTTTTCCCCCTTTGATTGACTACCACCTCCGTGGTATTAAAGTCACTTACATTTTGTGGACCAGTCTTTCAGTTTCCAGCTGAGAATTTAATTAAAATATATTTTCTGTTACATGATGCAGTGCACAAATGATGTTTTGTTGAAAGCTTTATGGTTTTGCAAACCAATGTTCCCCCAATAAATTAAATTTAAAAAATGTTTCCCATTATGAAAGTATCAGAGAGTCTTAGAAATATGGAAAGGAAATAAATGAAAATATAAAAATTACTTGTGTTCTCACCATCTAGGAAGGTAGCCACTGTTGAAACAAGAGTAATGTAAGAGGATGTAGTTTTTACTCTACGCCATTTAGAACATGAAATCAGTACAGGATACTTAATAAGTTATGTTTCTCTGTAGCTTCCATTTGTTTACGTAAAGTGGCCAAGCCGTATTCATGATTTATGAAAATACAGTGATTTTTATTACAATTTTTTTTCTTTTATTGATTCTGGAGAGGGGAAGGGAGGGAGAAAGAGAGAGAAATAACAATGTTAGAGAGACGTTGATTGGTCGCCTCTTCCGCATGCCCCTACCAGGGACTGAACCTGCGACCCAGGCGTGTGCTCTGATTGGTAATCAGCTGGCGACTTTTCAGTTGCAGGATGACACCCGACCACCTGAGCCATGCTGGCCAGGGCAACAGTGATTTTTGAGAGATCATGACTGATCTTAGAGAACAGTTTATCAGTTTAAAGTAATATCTCAGTATGTGTTATTCCATTCTTGTTTTTATTAACATTTGTGTAGTTATTTCATTAAGTCTTTATGTGAAGAATTTTCACGCTTTTAGGTAGTAGTTAGACAACACTATTTCTTTTTAACACTAGTATTCATTGTATTTGTGTAAAGTATCACATACTTATCAATGTTCATTAGGTTTGATTTTCTTTTTTTTTTTTAAGATTTTTTTTAAGTACTTTTTTTTTCCCTTTTTTTAGATTTTTTATTTATTTATCTTTAGAGGGGAAGGGAAGGAGAGAGAGAGAGAAACATCAATGTGCGGTTGCCTCTTGTATGTCCCCTGCCGGGAACTGGCCTGGCAACCCAGGCATGTACCCTGACTGGGAATCGAACCGCGATCCTTCGGTTCGCAGGCCCGCACTCAATCCACTGAGCTACACCAGCCAGGGCCATTAGGTTTGATTTTCAGAGTGTCCTAGAACTAGATCCTTATGAAGAATCAAGTTATTTTCAAGCAATAACGTAGGAGGCACTATACTTTTTAATGTAACTTCTATTTATTACTTACATTAAACCAAATGGTACCATTATTGATTTAATCAGTATATCCAGGGGAATGGAATAATGAAATTTGTTACTGTAAATAACTTTAGAGGTTATCTAGTGTTATTCCCTATCCTGCCCACCCCTCCCCCCATTCATGTTATTCCATTCACAAATAAAAGACACATCTTTAAAATCTGCGAGGACATTAGTAGAAGCACACAGAAGTAGGATGACTTTTAACTCCACTCAACAGTAGCCTTGGTCTCCTACAAAGGCTTATATTTTATAGTGTTTGTCTTCACAGACAGTTCCTCCAGTCTCTTCCCAAAGTATTACATTAGAATGGTGAGATTTGAAAGGCTTCTCTCTCACTGGCTTATTTCCTCCTGCTTAGGGGAGGGTGAGTTCTAATTATTTTGGTTCAACTGTGGTATCTTTCTTAGAGATACAAATTAATGCTATATTTTCACCAATTATGGCAGGCTTTTTGCTTTTTAATGTCTCTGAAAATTGGGATACGTCCTTTATTAATTAATGTCTTAGTATTATTTTTGGCTAGGTAATTAGAGATCATGATATATCCATTATTGAACTTAGTTGTATCCCTGTTGTCATACAGTTAAAGTCCCTTGATGTTTCAATTAATAAATTGTTTAAGGACCTTTTGAAGAAATAATGGGAGTCCTGGTTGTTACCTAAACATCTTTTAGCACCTGTGGTAAGATTAAGAAATTGTATCATCATTATAGTTGCAAAGTGGGAGACAGTGGCTTTAAAGAAAATTTTGGAGACAGCAGTTAAGGAGCAATGCTATATCAACAAAGTTGTTGTTTGTTTGTTTTTTTAACTTGACTGATTTTTAGAGAGGAAGAGAGAGAAATATTGATTTGTTGTTCCAGTTATTTATGCATTCACTGGTTGATCCTTGTACGTGCCCTGACCAGGGATCAAACCTGCAACCTTGTCATAGCCGAATGATACTGTAACCAATTGAGCCATCCAGACAGGGCCACCAAGCTTTTAATGACCAGAGAATGATGTTATGGAGAGAACACATATGATAGAAAACTCTGAGTGAGAAAGTAATTTAGAAGAGTAAAACGTAAATATAAGTATTTAAATTTTTATGTATGAACAAGGATAATAGATAATAACAATTTTTGTCTAAATATGTCCAAAAGAGTTCTTAAAAAATGTATATGTACCAAAAATTCTAAATGATAAAGAGTTAACTTAGTTTAATTGGAAGTTTTTTGTCCTTCGTGGAATATAAGATAATGGCATATCTTAAAGGCATTGCAGATTTGTTAAAATCTGGTAGTTTAGAATATTCTTCTAGAGTGGTACTGATAATCAGTATGTTATCTTCCGTGCAAAACATATGCTCTGAACCCTAAACATTGGGGTTTCTTAATTAGTAATTAGTATTTTTGTCCCTATTTTTCCCTAGGGAAGTAAACCATAAAGCAATAATGTACTTAGAAAATGTTAAACAAAAGACTTTACAGCCAAAAGTTTTTTGAAAGAAAAATTTTATTGAGCCAACTGCTAGCCAGGAAAGGACCAGGTCTGGAGCATAAAGTCTAAACCACCAGCATCACGGCCAGATGGAAAAGATGAGCGTGTGTGTGGTACTGGTAGTGTTGGGGACTTCTATATATTCTGTTTTGAAGAAGAAAGATTGAGTTGTTTTGAAAGAATTTATATTGGCTACAGATCAGGTGGAGCGGGAAAAGGTGAAGTTGGGGCAGTTTTGTGATAGTTACACCATCTATAAGGAAGAAATATTTACTAGCTTTGATGGGGTATAGGCAGCAGTCCTGAAAGGTTATGCCTGTGTTGTCTTGTGGTTGGCTAATAGGCCCTGGGGGTTGATTCAAAGCTCCAGCATACATTCAGGAATGGGAGCAGTCTTTTGTTAGTTGGCCCACAGCTATTAACTGGTTAATTATTCCAGTCTCTTTCTATCTTTTGCCCACTATAATTTAGGGCAAATCAAAATTTTCTCTTGATAAAAAATTCCCATATACAGGCTGATACCTGTTTATTCTTCATCATTGCCAAATTTAGATAATGGATCGCTAAGAAAGGTCCCATATACTGATTTTTAAAAATACTTTGTTGCTTCTGTGATAATAATAATACAACTCCATTTTTAGATGTTCAAACAATAATATGGTATAGAATACCAAAAAAAAAGTAAAAAAGCACCTGAAATTCTACCATCCTTACCAATGATGTCTTTCCAGATACTTCTTGGGCAGCTATCCATACGTGAACATGGATGCGTAGTTTCTGTAAAATTACATCCCTCTCATATTTAATAAGTTGTCTTTTTTCCCCATTCACTGATATATTAGGGAGACTGTTTCATCTTAGGAAATGTTAATTAATTAGTCAATTAATTTTAAGGCTGCATAATGTTTCATTGTAGAATTATATTGGATGATTTAAGCAGGTTCTTGTGAATGGGCATTTAGGTTGATTCAGTTTCCCTTACTGTAAATAGTGCTTTGATGGATATTTTATATATGCATATTTTTTATTTTGTAAAATTACCTCCTTATGATAAATTCTTAAAAGTGGGATTTGGATATTTATTTATTTATTGAAACCCTTATTAGTAGCTTTTAAAAGTTTGATTAAAAAAAAAAAAGATTTTATTTATTTATTTTTAGGGAGAGGGAAAGGGAGGGAGAAAGAGAGAAAGGGAGGGAGAAAGAGGGAAAGAAACATCAGTGTGTGGTTGCCTCTCATGTGCTCCCTACTGGGGTCCTGGCAGTCCATCTAGGAGTGTTCCTTGACTGGAAATCGAACAGGCGACTCTTTGTTTCACAGGCTGGTGCTCAATCCACTGAGCCACACCAGCCAGGGTGCTGTTTTGTTTTTTTAAGGTTGTAGATGTAGTTATGCTGAAGTGATAACATATAATATTGAAATGTCTTAAAAAACCTAATTAGTATTTTAAGATATGATTAAGCACTTAGCATGGTGCATAGCATGCATTAGTTAATATTTATGTTTAGGCTATCTTTTAAAAAAAGTATGTCAAAATAATGAGAAGACAAGCCATTAACTTGGAAAAAAACCACAGGATCTGGCACAAATAATGCTCTTTTTTTATTACAAAATCTTTTATTATAAAATCATAAGCATGTAATTCTGTAACAGCAATATCACACGCAAGCACACTTATGATATTTTAGGTAAAATGTTCAAATTAAAACTATAAATTATTGCATCTGTATTATTATCCTACCAACCACACTCATGCAGGCATTACTTCTGCTGAATGCTATATTTGCAATGGATATCTGATAAAGGACTATTATACAAAATATATAAATAACTCTTAAAACTTAACAATTAGAAAACCAACAGTGTGATTAAACATGGGCAAAAGATCTGGGCAGACATCTCACCAAAGAAGATTTACAGATGATCAGTGAGTGTTTAAAAAATGCTCGACATCATATGTCATTAAGGGAATTGCAAATTGAAACAGGGAGAGAGACCACTATACACCTATGTTAGAGTGGCAAAAATCCAGAACACTGACAACACCAAATGCTGGTGAGGATGTGGCACAACAGGAACTCTCATTCATTGCTGGCGGGAATGCAAAATGGTACAGCCACTGTGGGAGACAGTTTGGTGGTTTGTTACAAAACTAACCGTATTCTTACCATATGACCCAGTAATTGTGCTCCTTGGTATTTACCCAAAGAAACTGAAAACTTATGTCTACACAAAAACCTGCAAGCACATGTTTATAGCAGTTTTATTCATGATTGCTGAAACTTGGAAACAACCAATATGCCTACAGTAGGTGGATGGATACAGAAACTGGCACATCTATGTAATGAACTATTATTATTCAGTGCTAAAGAGAAGAGGTCCAACCATGAATAGACTTGGAGGAACTTCAAATGTGTGTTACTAAGTGAAAGAAGCCAGTCTGGAAATGCTATATATACTATATAATTCCAACTCTGTGACATGATGGAAAAACAAAACTATGGAGTAAAAGATCAGTGGTTGCCAGGGGATAGGAAGAAAAGGGATGAATAGGTAGAGCATGAGGATTTTCAGGTCAGTGAAACTACTCTGTATAATATAATGGTGGATACATGTCATACATTTGTCAAAACCCATAGAATGTGCAACCAGAGTGAATCCAAATGTATATACAGTTCCGTCTGTAGGTAATGATAATGTGTCAGCATAGGTCTTCGATTGTAACAGGCGTACCATTCTGGTGCAGAATCTTGGTAGTGGGGAAGGTTGTGTGCATTTGTAGAAACAGGGAGTATGTGGGAACTCTGTACTTTTTGCTCAACTTTGCTGTGAACCTAAAACTATTCTAAAAAATGAAGTTTATTAAAAAATTGAAAATAAAATTTAAAAAGCAAGTATGCATTGAGACATTTTTGATACTTATATTTTTAGGCCCAGAATAAAGAAACCAATGTTTTAGCTGCTGCAAAGGTGATTGACACCAAATCTGAAGAAGAACTTGAAGATTACATGGTTGAAATTGATATTTTAGCATCTTGTGATCACCCAAATATAGTCAAGCTTCTAGATGCCTTCTATTATGAGAACAATCTTTGGGTAAGTATTTTCTATTCATCTATAGTAGTCAAAATGAGTTAATTGTCCTAAAGAGGTTTATAAATTGTGAAAGATTATTTGATGTATAACCTCTTTTGTGTTACTTGTGTTGAGAGCTGAGCTGCTGATGAGAGGAGGGTCATTAATAACATAATCACCCTTAGTTTCAGCAGATACAGGGTGGGCAAAAGTGGGCTTACTGTTGTTCATGTGGGAAAAAACATGTAGGTCATGACTGTTACAGTAGCTTTGTGTGTTTCGTGTACTCACCACTGTAAACCTACTTTTGCACATTCTTGTATTCAGATATGTATTTCAGATTGTGCCATATTTTATGATTGTGTGACATTGGACCCAAATGGAGAAACTTGGTTATGAAATTAGGTGGTCTTCTCTTACTTGTAATTTAAATTTAAGCATTTACTTAAAATTTTAAGTTTTTTTTGTTTTCCTAGAAATTGTAATTTTCTTACTCAAAACTTCTTCTAAATGATGTAATAAGTTATCAAATGCTTACTAGAAATATGTAATATTTATCTTATAAAATCAGGACCAGCTTTAGTACATAAGTGGCATGGGCTGTATGTATAAATTATGTTTATTTTTTGAAAATATTAGGCAAAAATAGATACAGGAATAAAATATTAATATTCATTATAATAACCAGTCATTTGGTTGACATCAACACTAATTTAATCAATAGGACTTTTCGAAATGGAGCTTTTATTTTTCTCCTTAAAGGAAGAAGCAAAGTGTGTGAGAGAAGAGTAGGTAGTACAAGTAATAACTGACTGGGAGTTAAAAGGTCTACAGTTTTTAATCCTGTTCTTGCTAGGTAGGAGCTTAAATAAGTCAATTAACCTTTGTAAGTCTGTGTACTCACTTAAAGGATGAGTAATGCTCTCCCTCCCAAATTATTTTTCAAATGATATAATGCATTTGAAAACAATTTGTAATTGGCATCTGTAAAAAATAAAGTGTTATCATATACATAGAGAGAAAACAAACCAGGAAGCTAAACAATTTGTTAAGAGATGTAAAAATTATCTATTATTAGTGTGGTATCTTCTAATACAGTTATTCAGGTCTCTAGCAAAATATTTCCAGAGATTTTAATGAAATGAACTCCTAGACAATTTAATAAATAGATAAGATCTTTACTCTAGACTATTATAGAATAAAAAGTTAGACAACTGTGAAGGGACAGTGTAGTGGGAGAGGTAGATATTGATTAACCAAAGAATCGTAGTAAGTAGAAAACTACAAGCAGGAAAGGGACGTGGTGGTGTGTAGGTTCCAGGGAGGTCTGGGAAGGCATCCATCAGGAAGTGATAATTGAGCTAGGATCTGAATGAAGCTTTGTGTCTATTTTTTCTGTGTTTTTTTTTTTTTTTAAGTCAAGTCTCTCTGTTTTTTCAGGATTTATTCTTATTGGTGAAGCTAAAAATTACATTTGCTCACTTAAATCACAGAAGTTACCTTAAAAATGAGAGTAATGAAATCATTCAGTAGTGATGAAATGGATATATAATACTGTCCTGAAGAAAAATTCTGTGCTTGGTTATTTTAGAGAAGCAGGGACACGAAAAATGGTGATTAGCCAAAATGCACATACTTCCATAATGTGTTCTCTTGGTGCTTTCTCAAATGCTATTGTTAAGACTCCTGACTTTTGACAAAGAAAATCTTTATGGTTAGCATAATATTGTTTCCATAGCCTAGGTTATTTGACAACTTTTCTTTATCTTTTTTGCTAAATCGAAGAAAAAAATTACTGAAACATAGTGTTGTCTTAGACACATGCTCTTTTTATTTGCCCACAGATCCTCATTGAATTTTGTGCAGGTGGAGCAGTGGATGCTGTGATGCTTGGTAAATACCTTTCTTTATGTTTATGTCTTAAATAACACTTAATAAAAATCAACGGATTTAAAATATCTATACATATGTTTTACTGTTAAGTGACATTCAGTCAGTTAAGAAGTCAGCTTAATTATAGTTTTATATTCTTGGATAATTGTAATAAAATTCTAAAATTAAATGTGGACTATAATATGTTAAGGAAGTAATCTTTTAGATATTTAGTTCTTCTAAAATAAGTTCACTCTACGTGGTCTTTGACAGTGATGGCTAAAGTAAAGAGCCTGCCAACATGTGTTCACTGTGCAAAAATGCAGATTTGTTTATTTTTTCCTTACAGAACTTGAGAGACCATTAACTGAGTCCCAAATACAAGTAGTTTGTAGACAGACCTTAGAGGCATTAAACTACTTACATGATAATAAAATCATCCACAGAGATCTAAAGGCTGGCAACATTCTTTTAACCCTTGATGGAGATATTAAGTTGGGTAAGTTTATTCTTGTAAATAAAACATTTGCATTTGTTCTATGAAATTCCCCTTTGTATGTATGTGACTTAATATTGTTTTGTTATGGCTCCAATATGTGAAACATGGAGTAATTCTTCACATTAATTTTTAATATTTTTATTGTTTAAGATTTATTTATTTTTATAGAGAGGGATAGGGAGGAAGAAAGAGAGGGAAAGAAACTTAAGTGTGTGAGAGAAACATCGATCACTTGCCTCTCATACACATCCCAACTGGGGCCCAAACCCTCAACCCAGACGTGTTCTGTGACTGGGAATTGAACTGGCGACCTTTTGTTTTGAGGGATAACACTCAACTAACTGAGCCATGCTGGTCAGGGCTTCATATTAATTTTTTAAGTATTTCCTTGGATAAATAATAATTCATTAACTTCAAGAATTCCTAATTGTAGTGTAGTTATCTGATATAAAGGCACTTTAAAAAGAAAGGAAGGATGGATGTTTATTTTCAAAAAGCAAGCTTTTAAAAACTGGTTAATTCTTTTTTCCCTTAAATTTTTGTATGTAGACTTAATACTTATTAATATAACGCATATAGAGTATGATATATTGTAGTATGTAAAACTGCTAACTTCGTTTTTAATTCTAAAACTCAGGTCTAATATTTATTTTACTACTTTGTACCTGTGGTATCTTGGCTAAACTAACAAAGTAACTAAATCTTAGGTCTGAAAAGGATGCCTACAATAAGTATAAGTATAGTTTTTACTTTCTTATGCTGAAGGAATAAATAAAACTTCAAAAGGAGAAATAGATGTAGATTTAAATGGGAAATTAATTTCATATATATACACACAGAAGATAATAAATTTTTTAAAAATCTGGTAATGAAATCTAAATTTGTGTATTTTGGAAGGACATTAAAAGGATAAAGTGTATTAAGGTATTGATTCCAGTGATCATAGTCATTTGACTTGGTTACGATATTTAAACAGGTATAATTTAATATACTAAATTTTACCCTTTTTACTTTGAAATAAACAGATATAGAAAACCACACAAACAACTTAGCTTAAGACAGTGAATTGGTGTTTTCTCATCCTTAGTTGGTGACCAGTTTTTTTAAAAATACCATTACTGGCTGGAGTGGCTCAGTTGGTTGAAGCATCATCCCACAGACTGAAAGGTTGTGGGTTCATTTCCCAGTCAGTACATACGCAGGTTGTGGGTTCGATCCTGGGTCAGTATGCATGTGAGAGGCAACCAGTTGATGCTTTTCTTTCTTTCATGCTCCCTCCCCCTCTTCTTCCCCTTCTCCCTCTCCCCCTTGTATCCCCTTCTCCCTCTACTTGTCCCTCTCTCTCCCCTTCCTAAAAGTAATGAAAAAATATCCTTGGTTGAAGATAAAAAAAATACCATTACTAATTCATGAGTTTAATTTTATTTTATAAGTTTCAAATCTAACACAATTTTTATCCTCATTGAAGTTCACATTGTACCATTTTTGCTCAAGTTGGCTTGTTAATCTTTTTGACATGAGTCTAGTCGTTGATAGCTTCCTTGTTATTTGTTAGGTTGAGATGTTTCAAGCTCATGTTGTATATTTCCTGCCTCAGACCTGTAATTAGCCATTTCTTCAAGAAGCCCTGGTTTCTTTTATTAGGATATGATATTTGTTTTTTTTTAAGTCAACTTTTTTCTTTTAACAGATAAAAACGGTATTTTATTAGCTTGATTTTGTAAGTTTAAATTTGTAAATTTATTTATTTTTTATTGTTGTTCAGGATACAGTATTTTAAGACCACCTTTTGAGTGTTAGAGATTAAGTCTTAAAGTTTCTGGATTGGCCATTGTTGTAGGCCAAGGGTGTCCAAACTTTTGAGATATTGCACTGGAAGAAGAAGAGTTTTCTTGGGCCACACATTAAATACATCGTGACACATAATCGCAAAAAAAAAAAAAAAAAAAAATCTCATAATGTTTTAAGTAAATTTACGATTTTGTGTCGGGTAGCATTCACAACCATCCTGGGTGCGTGGGACCCATGGACTGCAGGTTGGACACCCCTGCTAGGCCTTTCCAAAGGACAGAGTTAGACTCTCAATGAATTTCTTCATATTTCCTGTTGAAATTCAGCATAAAGGTGGGTTCCCCCCACCCACCACCACCTAACCTCTTCCGTATTACATCTGTATCTTCTTTCTTCTGTCCTGCTTTTCAAGGACATTGATGACAGATTTAGAATATACCATAATAACTCATTTTAATCCTCATTTCTATATTTAATGCCGATCACTAGTCCATATGTTGATGTATCTTTGGTTATGTTTGTTGTCTGAATTAATTCCCTGGTAGATTCCTTTTTCTTTTGGAAGAGCTCTCTGAGTTTCTATATAGTCATAGCAGTTTTGCTCTTTATACTTTGAAGGTTAGTTTTGCTGGATAGAAAATCTTTGGCTCACATTTTTTTACTTGAGTATCTGAAATACGTTACTATGTTTTCTTCTGTCATAAAGTGTTGAAAAGTCTGGTGGTAATACGATTTTCTTTCTCTTACAAGTGATGTGCTCTTTTTTTCTAGATGCCATGGAAATGCCAATACTAATAATTTGACTAGACTTTTTAAATAAAATATATGTTCATATAATATTCAAGTTTTTTTTAGAAAGGTTTTATGAAATTACCGATTTATTTGTTCTGTTCCCTTGCATTGACTTTCTTCTTTAGGGTTTTTTACCTGCTTCTGGGATTTGCCTGTTATCAATATTTATAACTTTCTCTCAAGTTCCTTTCATCTTCATTTTTTTAAATTTTTATTTTTTTATCTTCACCTGAGGACATTTTTTCATTCATTTCATTGCTTTTTATCTTCACCTGAGGACATTTTTTCATTGTCAGAGAAATACTGACGTGAGAGAGAAGCATTGATTGGCTGCCTTCTTGTACACGCCCTGACTGGGGATCAAACTCACAATCTGAGTATGTGCCATGACCAGGGGTCAGACCCGCGACCTTTCTTTCGATCTACGGGATGACACTCTAACCAACTAAGCCACACCAGCCAGGGCTCTTCTTTGTTTTTATTATGGTGAAATGTGCTTAACAAAATGTACTATTTATCCATTTTTAAGTGTACAGTTCTGTACCATTAAGTACATTCACATTGTTGTACAACCATCACCATGATCCAAAACTTTTTGCCTTCCCCACTGAAACACTATACCCTTCAAACACTAACTCCCCATTACACTGCCCCCCCTCCCGCCTCTGGCAAGCACCATTAACTTTCTGTTTCTAAGAATTTGACAACTCTAGGTACCTCTTATAAGTGGAATCATACAATATTTGTCCTGTTTCTGGCTTATGTTACTTGGCATATCTTTAGGGTTTGTTCATGTTGTAGCATATGTCAATTCCTTCCTTTTTAAAGCTGAACAATATTTTGTTACACGCACGCACACACCCTCCCCACATTTTGTTTATCCTTTCATCCACTCTTGGACACTTTGGTTGCCTCCCCCTTTTGGCTTTTGTGAAGAATGCTGCTATGGACACAGGTGTACAGATACCTGTTCGAGTCCCTGCTTTCGGTTGTTCAGGGTGTATATCCAGAAGTGGAATTGCCGGGTTATGTGGTGATTCTGTGTTTACTTTTTTGAGGAACCAGCATACTGTTGATCATAGCAGGTGCACCATTTTACATTCAGACCAGTAATGCAGAAGGGTTTCAGTTTTTTACATAGCCTTACCAAAACTGGTTATTTTCTGTATTTGTGATGATAGCCATCCTAGTGGGTGTGAAGTGTAATTAATGGGTATGAATTTGTTGTGTTTATCTGTTCTTGCATTCCTCCTAGTTTAGTCTTTTTTCTAAAATGATTTTTTATTTCTAATTTTCTCAAGTTCTTTCACCTCATTTCTGAGTTTTTGTAATTCTGATTTAGGTTACTCTTTTATGACTTTCATAATTTTTTGATGTCTCATAGCTCAATTTGAAATAATACATTATGATCCATTTTTAATGAATGTTTTTCTGTAAGTATTAAAATCTTATTTGAATACAGGAACATACTTTTGTATAAAATAATATATACTTTAAAAATAAGTATATCTTTGAAGATTTAGGAATGCCAAATAGTTTTAAGTTGGTTGACGTTTAAAACAGTTTCAATTTCTGTTTTATTAATTTGTAAATACAGCTTGGGCTGGTGTGGCTCAGTGGGTTGAGCGCCAGCCTGCGAACTGACAAGTTGCCAGTTCAATTACTGGTCAGGGTATATGCCTGGGTGCGAGCCAGGTCCCCAGTTGGCACCTGCAAGACACCTGGGGCCATCCACGTATCTCTGGCACATGGATCTTTCTCTTTCTCGCTCCCTTCTCTAAAAGTCAATAAATAAAATCTTTAATTTGTAATTACAGAGAACCTTTAATTTCTTTCACACCCTGTTAAATATATGTAGAAGTATAGAACCGTACTATCCTCCAGAGCCATGTTACAATACCGACATTTTTATTATCTTGTTGGATCATGTTATTACAAATGGATCACATCATTACATCACGTCTTTAATAAGACAGACCAGTGTGTACATGCCACATCATTATAAGTAGGAATACAAAACACAAGGCAAACTCAATTTTCCCCTTTCCACAGAAAATAAAGATGCCTTTTGTCCCTCTTTAGTTTCCCTCCTGTTCATTAGAGTGCTTAGAGAAGTATGAATGTTGACACCGGACAGTTCTTGTTAGGCCTCTTTTTGGACCTCCTTCCCCAGTTGTGTTGAGGGGAGAAAGTTAAAAAGAATAGTGGTAATACATTCTAGGAAAACACTGGAATAAGTACCACACTGACTTTACCTGAGTTCAGAACCTCGTCTGGCAGGAATATCATATTGTGATCTCAACTCCTTCTTCCAGAGTATAAAAAGCTTTTAAGTAGAGGAGGTGGGGGTGGGTAATAGGGTGAGGAGTCCTGAATAAATCTACCTATGTTGCACCTTCTGTAAATAATATATTCCAAGTATAACACTGTATTTTGCCGTGTATAATGCGTACTTTTTTTGCCCAAATTTTTGAGGGAAAACTAAGGATGTGCATTACACATGGGTATAATAATTCCATGTATAATGTGCACAGAAAGGTAGGTGTGCGTTATACACGGGAGTACAGTATACGCACAAAAAACAGTATGTTCTGTTTGCTTATTCCTTTAGTAATTATGAAACACTAATTATCTAATGTAATGAAGGACTTCGTACATTATATTAGGAAGCTTGAACTTCGTTCCACAGGCAATAGGTAGCTGTTTATTTATATTTAAGCAGGAAAACTGTATGGTCAAAAAACAGAGAACCATGTAATAAACACATAGTTAGAATACTACAAGGCAGGGTTTAATGAGTTTTAAGAGTTCTGTCAACAAAATATCACAAAGGTGAGAATTATAGATATGGTTAACATAATAGCTACCCTTTATTGAGTATGTATTTGGTGCCAGGCCTTGTAGCGTGAGCACTAAATGCTGCATTTTGGTATTTATTTAATTTTGCGAATTGTTCTATGCCCAACATGAAACTAATAGCTGTATGCATATATGGCATGAGGTAATTTAGGCAGCAATAGCAGTTTTATGTTGCTGTTAATGGTTGTCTAAGCTGTAAGCTTAAAAGGTGGGGTTTAACAACCTATCAGACCATATTGTTGCTTTTTCTATAATTTAAATTAGAAACATGTTTTCAAATTTTTTTCTTTTTAATATAATTTTATGAGGAAGTTAGCAAGCCATATGCTGTCATAAAGCTGCTTTGGTATAATTTCTGTTTTTCACACTACAAAAAATGTTTATGTGTATTGATTTAATTATAATGTAGCACTAGTTGGCATTTGTTTGAAGTGGATAGACTGGTCTATTTTAAAGTTAGTATTTTTCCTTCTGAAGTTCTGGAGAATTTGTGATCTGAAGGTGTATAAAGATAGTGGTGTTAAGTGTATTAATGATGGACTCTTTTCTGTGGCAATTTTTGAGGGTGGGTGTGGTAGAAAGAGGGTGGTCAAAATTAGGATGGTAGAAAAGTTATTTTCTTTCTTTTTTTTTTTTTTAAATACTTTTTTTTTTTTTAAGATTTTTTCTTTATTTATTTATCTTTAGAGGGGAAGGGTAGGAGAGAGGGAGAGGGAGAGAAACATCAATGTATGGTTGCCTCTCATGTGTCCCCTGCCAGGAACTGGCCTGCAACCCAGGCATGTGCCCTGACTGGGAATCGAACCGCGATCCTCTGGTTCGCAGGCCCGTGCTCAATCCACTGAGCTACACCAGCCAGGGCAGAAAAGTTATTTTCTTACCCTTTAATAAGAATGGCCTTGTTGAAAGACTTGATATACTTTTCCTTTTGTTGACTACAGTGAACTTTGCTTAAAACTGTAATTAACACTTTTGTATGATTATTTATTTCAAGCGGATTTTGGAGTATCAGCTAAAAACACAAGGACAATTCAAAGAAGAGATTCCTTTATTGGCACACCATATTGGTATGTATTCATTTTTATGGATTTACAGTGTTAGTGATGTCAGCAGTTATTAGATTCATTAATTTGTCCACATAATTGGTGATACTATCTCTTACATGGTTTTCTTAGGTTAAACATCTTAACTTTCAGTTCTCTGTTTTCATAGGATGGCTCCTGAGGTAGTCATGTGTGAAACGTCGAAGGACAGACCCTATGACTACAAAGCTGATGTTTGGTCCCTGGGTATCACTTTAATAGAAATGGCTGAGATAGAACCACCTCATCATGAATTAAATCCAATGCGAGTGTTGCTAAAAATAGCAAAATCTGAACCCCCTACATTAGCACAGCCATCAAAATGGTAAAATACTCTAAACAAAGCTTTCTAAGAAGTAAAACTTGATGCTTTATTCTTCCACCTTTCCAAGGGTATTTAAATTTATGGTACAAAGACTATATGAAGTAGAAAACTGATTTTTGGTATATTTTAAGGTTTAAGGACCATATAATTCTCATAACTAACATTTTCCATAAATTTGAAAATACCAGGGATTGGAGTTCCACTGAAAAAGGTATTTTTTATACCACGAGAAAGTGAGGCATATGTTTGTTTGATCTTATTTGTAGAAGAAGAATTTTTGTGTACTTGTGAATATGTGGTTATTTCTCAATGGTTAATACATTGAACCAACATACATGTATGTCTAACTTGTAGTTATAAATGAATGACTTACACAATCTTAATATTCTCATACTAGTTTTCTTATGTTGAGTTGATATTGTTGGATAAATAATGAAATAAGCACAATTTATCAGAGTTTTGTTTGATTTTAATAATAAAGTAAAATGGAATGTCATTGTTAAAATTTTATTTTGCAGGTCTTCAAATTTTAAGGACTTTCTAAAGAAATGCTTGGAAAAAAATGTGGATTCTAGGTGGACAACGTCTCAGCTACTGCTGGTAAGATAAGAAGAGTAGTATGACAACAATAAACCATGTAACTGTTTTAACTTCTTTCAAAGAAGAGTACAGTTTCTCATTCATTCATTGTGCCCTCCTTCCACTTGAATTTCCCTGTGGAAACTCAGAGTACTTAGTAGTAGTAAACATTTGCTTTACAAACATAGGTGCTGCCATTGCTAAAAGGCATTTAACTTATAAGTCATTCCTCCTGTGCTTTTTTGTTTCAGTATGTGTTCTTTTATTTTGTTAGTTATTTCCACTTCGTTAGATGCTTCCATTTTCTCTCTCCAGTTACTGGAAAGCAAGCAACTTGGGGGCAAGGGCATGAGCTAATGAATTTTTTTATGTCTCTTGAGGGTAAATGTTTAGTAAATGTTGCTGACTTTAACAAATGGTGTTAAAGTGATTGGATAATTTTGTTTTATAGCAGGACCTGTTTATAATATTTGAAATAAAATGTCAAATAATTAACATTACAGGTGAAGAAAAAGAAAGGCAAATCTTGAGGCACTTGGGCTAAATTACTGTTTAACTCCTGCATTATAATGACTATACTTTCAGGGATCATTTCTCTAGTTTGTTAACTCCTGCATTATAGTGTTTTAGGTTGATATATTTACATGAGAGAAAGCAGGAAAAATTGCCTTGTTCTGTGCAACAAGTATATCCCTAGGGCACACTTTTATTCTTTTACTACCCCTACATTTGAAGACTTTAGTCTGCCAGAGACAGGGTTTAGTGCTGAGTATACAGAGATAAATAAAGGGTCTTCTTACTCTTAAGAACATTAGAATCATGTCAAAAAAGCAGGTGTTTGTAGACACTTTTAATAGAACTTTAAAGCTTTTCGTTATTCTTCCACTGAGGCTTTATACTGGATTTATATGTATTGTTACTTTTTAAGAACTGGTAATGTACAACTAAACCTTACTTTAAATTTTATTGTTTTAATCCTTACCTAAGGACATTTTTTCATTGTTTTCAGGGGGTAGGGGGAGAGAGAGAGAGGGAAACATTGATGTGAGAGAGAAACATCAGTTGGTTGGTTGCCTGCGTACCCTGACTGGGGTTTGAATCTGCAACCTGGGTATGTGCCCTGACTAGGAATTGAACCCTCAGCCCTTTAGTCCATGGATGATGCTCCAACCAGCTGAGCCACACTGGCCAGGGCTGTACTTTGAATTTTAGATTATGAGATTTTAAAACATACATAAAAGTGTATGTTCCTACTATGTAGATATGTTATTATTTTTGACACATTTCCTTTAGATTCTTAAAAAAAGGTAGAATAGGGGTTGCAGGCTGCCCCTCCTCCATCCATCTCCTTTACCTCCTTCCTTTCCCAGGTGTGACATTATTTGACGTGTCTGTATTTTTCTTACCTGTATATTCATGTTTTTACGAAGTAATAATATGTTTAATACTCTTGAAACTACTTCACAAGCAAGCATTTCAGGTGTAATTGAATGTGCTCTTTTTAATGATCCAACAGCATCCCTTCGTTACTGTAGATTCTAACAGACCAGTCCGAGAGCTGATTGCAGAGGCAAAGGCTGAAGTAACAGAAGAAGTTGAAGATGGAAAAGAGGATGATGATGATGAAGAAACAGAAAATTCTCTGGTTAGTATTTAGTAGAAAGGAAGTTGTATTTAGGTAATTTTTAGGGTTGGTTTTTGAGGTATGATTGCACCTGTGTCTAAGGATTAATTGATGAGTAACAGAACAAAACCTTTAATTTTAGAGGTGAAGATTAATAGCAAGTTTATTCTTGCTGTCTATTTTTGTCATATTTATTATGTGAAGACTTGTCAGCTCTTTAAATTATCTTTATAACTTCATTAGATTTACTGAATAAAGATTATACATGAATTAAATAATTTTAAATATAAATAAGTAATAAATAAATAAATAAAATGTTGTTTTTGCCACCATTTTGTGTTAACACTAAAAATGTATGAAATCTTTTTTAGCCAATACCTGCAAGTAAGCGTGCCTCCTCTGACCTTAGTATCGCCAGCTCTGAAGAAGATAAACTTTCACAGAATGCTTGCATTTTGGGACCTGTCTCGGAAAAAACAGAATGTCATACTCCTGAAGATAAATTTAACAGCAGAGTTATTAATGAAAAACCCACTATTGACGAGCCTGATAAAGTTATGGAGGGTATTGATGAACATATTAATGATGCTCATTTGGAAGCTGTGGCCGAACCCCATAACAAAAAAGTAATAATCAAGGACAGTGAGAGAGAGGAGAAGAGACCCAAGCTTGAAGGTCCACCCGACACAGAAGACCAAGAAACAGTAGACATGAATTCAGTCAGTGAAGGAAAAGAGAATAATAGGGTAAGTTTAGAAACAAATATGGAACAGAATACAGAACCTGAGGAAGAAAGAGATCAGGAAAAGCAAAAGGTATTTGAAAATAAGGTTATAAAATCTGAAGAAGAAATTAAAGATACTACTATTCAAACAATGGATTTAGTTTCTCAAGAGACTGGAGAAAAAGAGGCAGATATTCAGGCAGTTGACAATGAAGTTGAGTTTACAAAGGAGGAAGACATCCAAGAGAATTTGGGAAAAGATGAGAAATCTCAAAAAGATGTGATTGAAGCTACAAGCAATGTGGTAGGAGGAACAAATGAGGCAGTAGATGTTGTTCAGAATGCTGTGGAAAACAATGCTGAGGATGCTCAGAGTAACAATGGGAAAGAAATGGTTGAAGTGGGCCAGGAATTAGCAAGTAAACCCACGGAGGGTCCTGAGGCTGGTGGTGCTGAGGACGTTTCTATTAGAGAAATAGTTGATACTAACGAAATAGATAAAAAATCTGTGGAAGGTAAAGGTGAAAAACAGTTCATCAACAGTTCCGAGAACATAGTGGAGACCAGGACAAATGAAGCTGAGGAAATTACTGAGTCAAGTAGCACTGAAGAAATAGAGGTCGGAAGTTCAGTGATTCATACTGACCACAAGGCTTCAGGAAGTGAAATTCAGGATGTTCGTGAAGCCACTACTCAGACAGATACAGAACTGAAAGAAATTCCATGTGAAGTGCCAATTAAAACGGAACTTGAAGTTGCTGCTGCTTCACAGCCCAGTGAACCTCAGCCTGTTCCAATACCCAGGATTAATATCAACTCTGAAGATGCAGAAAAGAAAGGGGAAAGAGGTGCTTTATCAAAAACTGAGACCATGTTGCTCCCAGAATCTGAGAATCAAAAGGAAAATGATACTGATTCAGGCACTGGTTCCACTGCTGATAATAGCAGCATTGACTTGAATTTGTCCATCTCTAGCTTCCTAAGCAAGACTAAAGACAGTGGATCCATATCTTTACAAGTAAGTGTGAATGGGTCCCTGTTTGAGTTTTTCTTTGTCGTTTTGGCAATTCAGAATTTACTTGAAACTGATGTATTGAAAATAAAAACAGCACTAAATCAATATAGTGTTACCCCTATAAAGTTCTCTTCTTTTTTCCCTATAAAATTTTAAGACCTTGAAGAAATCAGTTATTTATTATTTATTATTTTTAAAAATATATTTTATTGATTATGCTATTACAGTTGTCCCATTTCTCCTCCATCATTTCCCATCACCCTGCACACCCCCTCCCACCCACATTCCCCCCTTTAGTTCATGTCCATGTGTCATAAGTTCTTTAGCTTCTACATTTCCCGTACTATTCTTCCCTCCCCCTGTCTATTTTCTACCCACCGTCTATGCTACTTATTCTCTGTACGTTTTCCCCCTCTCTCCTCCTCCCACTCCCCTGTTGCTAACCCTCCATGTCATTTCCATTTTTGTGGTTCTGTTCCTGTTCTAGTTGTTTGCTTAGTTTGCTTTTGCTTTAGGTGTGGTTGTTAATAGCTGTGAGTTTGCTGTCTTTTTACTGTCCTATTTCTTATCTTCTTTTTCTTAGCTAAGTCCCTTTAACGTTTCCTATAATAAGGGCTTGGCACATCATAATTGCATTAGCTAAGATTAAAATGAAGGAGAGAATTCTAGAAGCAGCAAGGGATAAGGGGACAGTCACCTACAAAGGAGTTCCCATCAGACTGTCAGCTGATTTCTCAAAAGAGACCTTCCAGGCAAGAAGGGGCTGGAAAGAAGTATTTGAAGTCTTGAAAGGCAAGGACCTACATCCAAAATTACTCTATCCAGCAAAGCTGTCATTTAGAATGGAAGGGAAGATAAAGTGCTTCTCAGATAAGGTCAAGTTCAAGGAATCAGTTAAAAAGAACCAGGAAGAGAGGTTCTGAATGTGACCTTCAAATTTTTTGGTAGTACTGCTTATTTTTGCCAAGTTGATATAAACAGTATAGCATAGTTGCTTATTGTGATTTGGGTTTTCTTATTGCACATATCTAGATACTATTTTAGCAACAATCAATAACATATGAGATAATGATCTTTTTAAAAGCATATGTAGGGTCTAAACAGCCCTCGATTTGCCATTGGACTGTACAGATGACCACTGTTGCTTCCTCAGTCGTAGCTGTCACTGCTGCCATGAGAACCATTGTGGGAAAACAAGCAATACTAAAATCTAAAAGCCAGCACACTTGCAGTTTCTAGAGAATAATTCTCAAATATTAGTGTGCTTAAGAGTTAGGAGGTGGAGCTATGTAGAAGTGTGGGGCGGATCCTGAGAATTAGTATTTATAACAAAAGATCTCATGGAATTCTGATCTAGGTGAGCCATGGACTGACTGAAGACTTTGGATTGACAGGTAGCAGAAGAGAAGCCTGTAAAAAGCAGAAACAACTTAGGGGAACTGACCTTAGGGACAGCACTCCAGGGCATGACTGATCAGCTTGCCTGTCTGCCCCAAATTATTGCATGTCTTACCTTGATCGTCTTTGGTTTATTTTGTTTCACTGACTGAAATTCTGTAAATGTAACATCCATTCACTGACTCAATAATAGGTACCATAATTATATATATTAACTTTCAAGTTATACTATAAAAGTATACTAATATTTTTTATGATTTTATTTAATTTATTTTTAGAGGGGAAGGGAGGGAGAAAGAGAGGGACAGAAACATCAGTGTGTGGTTGCCTCTGGCTGTCCCCTGCTGGGGACCTGGCCCACAACCCACGCATGTGCCCCAACTGGGAATTGAACTGGCAACCCTTCGGTTTGCAGGCTGGCACTCAATCCACTGAGCCACACCAGCCAGGGCAAAATATACTAATTTTTAAAAAAGATTTTACTTATTTATTTTTAGAGCAGGTAAGAGAGGGAGAAAGAAAGGGAGAGGAATATCAATGAGTAGTTGCATCTCACAGGGCCCCAGCTGGTCCCTAGCCCGCAACCCAGGCCTTTGCCCTAACTGAGAATTGAACTGGTGACCTTTCACTTTGTGGGAGATGCTCAACCAACTGAGCCACGCCAGTTAGAGCCTAATACTTATTTAAAATGCAATAACTTAGGTGAGAATTAAAGTCATGTTAATTATGGATATTTTAGTAGGAACTGAAGAAATGGAACATTTGGAGGTTACAGGGAGGTAGATAGAGTTTGGAGGCCTGCTCACTTTAGATTGTAGAGGAAGCCTGGATAGAGGGCCACAGTCCAGGGCTCAGGGACTGGAGTGTGAGGACTCTGGAACCCTGGGGAACAGAACAATAAAAGATAGCGGAAAGGTGACTAGAAAGTGCTGAAGACAAGCTTTAAAATTCTCATGCATTTTGAATTTAGTGTTTTCACATTCCACCTTTGCTCTCTTTGCTTTCTAACCTTTTCCTTCCTATCAAAACCAAGTAATTATCTGCCCTCAATACTTAGGATGTTTATCAAATGTATTTGTAAGAGTGTTATGCTTCTGTTATTTTTATTTACATTTAAAAAGCATTTGAATACTGGTTGAGGAATGAAGAGCTTGGTCTTAAAGGATTGTAGGCAATAGCTAGGAGGCAAGTAAGGTTCTTTTGAGGTACAAATAGAGCTGTCTTTCTCACAACTGCAATCACACATTCACCTCAGGCCTTGAGGTGGAGGAGAGCTGTTGGTACTGTTGCTGATGAAGGAGATTTTGATTCCCAGTCCTGGCAGTGTTTAAAATTACCTGGGAGTCCTTTTCAAAATACAGATCCCTAGCTACCGTCAGTCCTATTGATTTAGATTCTTTATGGGATGATTCCCAGGAATTCATTTGGTTTTGTGAGTGGTTCTAAAACTGAGAAGCAGAGGTGTCATCTGAGAAAACCTACAAGGGGAAAAGAGGAGGAAAAAAGTGGTAAATGTGTGAAAGATTTACTGGTTAGCCTTTTATGTGAATTGCTCCTTACTGTTGTGCTTGGTTATGGTGGGGTATCATAAAAATTATACATGTACATCATCAAAAAGCATAATTTCTCTTGAAAAAATTTTGATTTCATCTGTAAAGTCATGTGAAAGTCAAATGAGGTATAAGATGGTGTAACTGGTTACACAGGTGAGCCTTAGCTGCCTTATATTCTACTTCATATGTGTAGTCTTCATGGCTGTCCAGATTTTTTTTTTAAAGAAGAAAATGTATTCTATCTCTAATATTGTCCATATAAAGCCTAACTAAAATAAAATCTCACTCAGGAAACAAGAAGACAAAAGAAAACATTGAAGAAAACGCGCAAATTTGTGGTTGATGGTGTAGAAGTGAGTGTAACAACGTCAAAGATAGTCACAGATAGTGATTCCAAAACTGAAGAATTGAGGTTTCTTAGGTGAGTAGAGAAACAGCATAATTAAAACTGGTTTTGTGACTTCTTTTCAGTCTGTGTAAAATCTGAAGACTAGAGAAACAAAGTCTCGGCTAATTAGGGATTATTCTTTTATACATTTGAAAAAAGTGTTTTTAAAGTTTTTTTTTAAAGCATTACTTCAAAATAATGCTTTAAAGGTGTAATTACTTCAGAGGTATAATGTTTGTTACTTTGCTCTATCATTGCTGTTCTATTTTATTAGACGCCAGGAACTTCGGGAATTAAGATTTCTTCAAAAAGAAGAGCAAAGAGCCCAGCAGCAGCTCAATGGCAAACTGCAGCAGCAGCGAGAACAAATTTTCCGACGCTTTGAGCAAGAAATGATGGTAAAGTCTTAGATATTTGTACCAATTTGTTAGTTATAAAATTTGGTGCTTTAAGAAAAACCCACTAGCGGTTACAATGTATTCTCTGACGACTAGTTTTTTCTGACTTTGTGATATGATGGCCTTTATCTCTTTGGTGTTCTTGATGCCTTTTCCTCCCACCCTTTGCCCAAAAGGGTCTTCCATGCCAGTCTTCCTATCACTGACTTACAGTGTGATGGTTGTCTTCATTTTTCTTTGATTAGCATCTGTCGTGAAAATCTGGAATCATGAAGCTAGTAGACGGTTTACAAAGTTCTCTGGTGTGCCTATTGCTGGGTAATTTTTCAGTGTTACCATTTGATCCCTCAGATTTGGAGTCCCAAGATTCTAAGCCAGTCTAAAGCAGTTATCTTTAAACCTTGTTGAGTATTATAATTTACTGGGGGCTTTTTCAAAACACAGTTAATTCTCTGGCTTCTACAATTAAGCTTCTATATCCCTATTCACAGCTGTTAGAGAAGTTAGTGCTAACTAGTCAAGGGTAATTAGAACTGAGATTTTTGGTTTTTACCTTGTGTCCAAAGTTAGAAAAGGAATTAGTAATGTGATGTAACTTTTGATGACTTATGTTGAACATGTAGCTTAATGTAGGTTAGAAAAATGACAATTCAAAATGTTATAGTGCTTATGCACTATAGTGTATAATAGTTCAATATAGTTCTTTTACTATTCTTGTAATTTTAAGTGCTAAGAGTTCCTTTAGGTGAAGAGTATATGTTAATTACATTTGTTCAATCACAACTGAGAATTCCTAAGAAAATAATAAGCTTTTTCTAGTGTGGGCTGCGAACCAAAGTGTCACCTGTTCGATTCCCAGTCAGGGCACATGCCTGGGTTGCAGGCCAGGTCCCCACATGGGGGCACACGGGAGGCAACCACACATTGATGTTTCTCTCCTTCCCTTCCTCTCTCTATGAGTATACATTAAAATAAAATCTTTAAAAATAAGCTTTTTTTTATCTTTAAAAAAATAATAAACTTTTCCTCCTCACCAAGTATTTTCATGGTACTTAACATTCTATTTTCCAGAACCTTAGAAAAGCTGGGTTTCTTCCCACCCCAGATATTTTTCAGAATGTTTTGCTTTTTAATTTGTTTAAATAAAACACCCTTTACAAATGTTTATCTCTAACAAAATTGCAGTATTATTCAAGTTTTATATAAGCTGCAGTCTTTTGTTGGAACATAGATTTGTAATTCCAAAAGACTTGTTTTAATGAATTAGGATTTTTATTTTAAGCATCTTCATGAAGAAGAGTAAATCTGAAAATGACAATGGTTCATAATTGAGATAGACTTCAGATAAGACCTTGGATTCATCAAACATTTTATTGTATAAATATTGAAATTTTTCTTACTTTAGTACTTCATAGCAACTGGCCGTTCTTCTGGATTGTGTAAAAATTTTGAACATTCTACTACTTGTAAAATAGAAAAAAATACAGTTGACTCTTGAATAATGCAGGGGGTTAGGGACACTGACCCCGCATCTGTTCACCCCCGTCACTACCCCATCTCCGTGCAGTTGAAAATCCATGTTTAATTTTTTTAACTCCCCCCAAACTTAACTACAGTTATCCCTTGGTATCCGCATAGGATTGGTTTCAGGACTCCCCATGGATACCAACATCTGCAGATGTTCAAGTCCCACATATAATATGGTGTAGAATAGTGCATAGAGTAAATAGGCCCTTTGCCTCCATGGATTCCAAATCGTGGGGATCAAAAATACTGTTTTCAATTTGTGGTTGGTTGAATCTGTTTATGTAAAACCTGTATATATATTGAAAAAAATCTGTATATAAGTGGACCTGTGCAGTTCAAATCTGTTCAGGCGTCAGTTGTATTTATTTTCCACTTTAGAAGAAATGAAGTGCTTATCATATGTTAGTTCATTTGATTTGTTCAGTACTACAAAGGTTATATATTACATCACTAAATTAAAATGCTAGTTATGTGCTCTTAGTAAACATCTTTATTACAATGATTTGAGTGATAGAAAAGTTAAGTGATCTTGAGCTACATTGTTTTTCAGAGCAAAAAGCGACAATATGACCAAGAAATTGAGAATCTAGAAAAACAGCAGAAACAGACTATTGAACGTCTGGAGCAAGAACACACAAATCGCTTGCGAGATGAAGCCAAACGCATTAAAGGAGAACAAGAGAAAGAGTTGTCCAAATTTCAGAGTATGTTGAAGAACCGGAAAAAGGAGGTAAGCGTAACTACTGTTTTTAATTACTAAAGCTATTATTTTTAATGCACATGTAAGAATGTCATTGGGATTAGAAATAATACTTGATAATAATACTTGATAATAATACTAGTTAAACAGCATTCATTATTTTATTTTATTTATTTATTTTTTGGTCTTCCCTACAGTCATGCAGGGTAGTAGTAAGGTCAGCTGTTATCCCATTTTACTGCCAAGGAGACTGGAGTAGAAGAGATTTTAATGGCCTGTTTAAGGTCATGAACTACCATTAAATATCCAGCTAAATGTTGAATCAAGTCTTCATTTTCCTACCATACTATCATTTCTCTTTCATTCATGCAGCATTCAAGGCCTGTCACAGAAATATTTTTTCAAGAAAACTTATAGCATTGTGTTTGCAGGTGGCAATAATAATTCATCTTATTATTTATTTGTATTATTTAATTCATACTTAATCTTTTTTTATTAGCTGGATTGCCTTTCTTGGTCATTGTGCCAAAACCAAATCTGAGTAACCTGATATCTGAAACAATACCTACAAATTCATCAGATTGTGAGATACTTTGAAGAATCACAGGTAGAAAGTATCTGAGAAGCATTTGAATAGAATGAAATTTTTCATTTTTCCTGAAACCATTCCATATGGTGGTAGAATCTGTATTTGTGGTATGAAGAATTGCCATTGATTGAGAAAGAAGGTTTACAAATTGCACTAGTGTGTCTTTTTCTCCCCAATTTAAGTAAAACTAAGAGAACTTTTTATATTAGCAGTTTTCAGAGATAATTTTATGACTTATTCTGTACCTTTAGTGTAGGAGGAGCGTTTACCTTTTCATGATTATAAAGATCCCAGGGATAATAATTATGATTACTTCTATTAGATTGAAACCAAAATATCTCAGCCAAACTAGTGAATGTAGTTTTACTTCTGTATGTTTCAAATATCCAACTTCATTGATTTTAACATTTAAATTATGCAGAAAATTGAACATGATATTACTGAACTTGAGGATCTACTCTAAACAGGATGGAATCATACATTAACACAGTGTGTTCTGTGATTTCTTTAGGTAAAGATGAATGAAATGGTATATAATCTTATTTGATGTGGCTGCCATTTCTAAAACTTACAGTTTTGCCACACTATTATGTTTTATGTAGAATGGCTCTGCATATGATGTATGACTTTTGCTGAGGCTACACGTTAATTCTCTTGAAACCATGGGTAGTTTTCATCGAGAGGTTATTTTTAATATCAGATTAAATAAAATATTTTACAGGTAAATATATGATTTAATCCTAAATGTGTAAGAGTCTCTAGTTATTACTGTTTTGGGTACGAGAGTTTTAGCTAGTGAATATGTTTGAGATCATGATATGCGTATTTGAAATAATTTTATTATGTATTTTTTCCCTTATCACTAAACTTCTTGCATTTGGGGAGTCTCTTCCTTTTAATGGTGATTTGGTTTCATGAGGAATTACTGATGGGAAATTTTAAATACACTGTGTTAAATCAAAATCAGTCTCTTTCACGGACCATCAGTAGCATGTGGTGATTTGGAATCTGGTTGCTTTTGGTGCTTCTACTTGTAAACACATGATCGTTTATTCAACAGTTGGTCTGTTTTTAGGTGGAATATATATCTGGGATTTTGAAATGATTTAAAAGAGGGAGCTCTAAAAAATACTTCGTTTTATAATATACTTCGTCTAGTATAATAAATCATAGCATATTAAACTTATTTTATGAGTGCTTATGTTACTATAATTTTAGACTTGACTGTTAAGTTTGGATTAAATTGTTAGCAAAGGAGAATGCTATTCTAATCCAACACAAAATCATCAGATATGTTCATTTTTATCACACCGTATGTGAAATGGTGTGTTTTAAGAAAAAAGAAAATGTAGTATCCATTTATTTCTCCTTTGTGTATTCTAAGGCTTACTTTTCCTATTGTTTTTTTTTTTTGACTCATTTAGTAGATTATGTTTAAAATTATTTTTTGTTTTTTTTTTAATCCTCACCTGAGGATATTTTTATTGATTTTAGAGAGGGAGGGAGAAACATCGATGTGAGAAACATCGATCAGTTGCCTCCTGTACACTCCCTGTTCAGGGACCAAGCACACAGTCTAGGTATGTGCTCTGACTGGGGACCAAACCCATGATCATTTGGTGCACAGGACAATGCTCCAACCAACTCAGCCACCCAGCCAGGGCGAACATTATTATTTTTTTGGTTTTATCAATAAAGTTATGAAATGTTTTACTTTTTTTAATTTTTAAAAAGATTTTATTTATTTATTTTTAGAGAAAGGGAGGGAGAAAGAGAGGGAGAGAAACAGCAATGTGTGGTTGCCTCTCATGTGCCCCCAAATGGGGACCTGGCCTGCAACCCAGGCATGTGCCCTGGCAAGGAATCGAACCTGTGACCCTTTGGTTTGCAGGCCGGCGCTCAATCTACTGAGCCACACCAGCAAGGGAAAAATGTTTTGCTTTTAAAAGTGGCATTAGCTTTCCGTATGTCCACTATTTCATTGTCAATAGATATATTTATAATTTTATGAACTTTCAAGGTTAGTTGAGTTTATTAACATTAGTTCAGCATCAGTGCTATAAGTAATCCTTTACTGATTGTCTTTGGGTCTTTAAGAGGGAATGATATATAGGGATAATTAAGCAACTAATTAACTCCTACATGGTCCCTTTTCTGCACTGAGATTAAGCATGTTCTGTCCTTTCATTCTTTTTCACCAAACTAACACCTATGCTAATGCATGTTAAACTTTTTAACAGCTTTAATATTTGACTTGTAGCTTGTCTGCTCACATAAATGCTTGCTGTAGAGAAAGTATTATTTCCCCACCTCCTGCATGCTTATACACTGTAGGTTATAAATGAAGTGGAGAAAGCACCCAAAGAGCTGAGAAAAGAGCTTATGAAACGCAGGAAAGAGGAGCTTGCACAAAGCCAGCATGCTCAGGTAACAGCAGCAGCTTAATGCTACTAAAAACAGAAAGCGGCATTATTCTCACAGCTCAATAAACCGTGGTTGAAAGGGTAGATTCCTAACTGTACTTGTATGATATTGACTTCCTCATACAAAGGTTCCAAGGGCATTCTTTACGTAGTAATAAAATGCACACTAATGGTGACATTTAAGTTGCTAACATGAAGTTAAGTGGAATGTTTGGAAAGTTGATGCCAGATGAATAAACAAGTATGTTAATGTATAATCCACTGTATTCTTATTTTAATTATGATGGAGGCTTATATTTTTAAGCAGTAATGCCAGTGTTTGATAAAAGTCTTTCAGGACAGAAAAATATGGAGGGTGAGTATGAAAAGAATGCCTTTAAAAGGGCGTCATTTCTAAAAAGTTCAGTTAAAAGGAAAATGGTCAATGGTAATATTAAATGGTATATGAAACATTTATTACTGTTAAACTAAACAACATAAACAACTTAGAACCTGATTTTAAATATTTAGTCTGTTCTTTTTGATTCAGAATCTAGCAGTTTAAAAAGTAGACTATTTTTACTTATATATGTATATATGTAAAAGTTTGATTCTGGATTATAAGGCTGAGCCACTTAAGATGGGTGAATTCTTTATAAAACTAGATAAATGAGTATTTTCAACATATTCTTTTAGAATTACTTCACATGACTCTACAAGGCTTTTTTATGCTAGGAATCATCTTTTTAAAATTAAGTTTGCACTCAGCCTAGAGGCAAAGAAAGGTGAGCTCAATTTGTAGTAACATATGTCATGAAAGGAAGAATAGACATGGATTATATATTAACTGTTGCTTTATATTATCTTTATAATGTGGTTTTATTTAATTTAAAAAGTGGTTCCCAGACTTTTAAGTTTTGCAGACCCATGAAAAGAAACATAAAAATAACAAAAAACATTGGGGACCATGATAAATGGATTGCTGTTAAAATTTCTTTTGTTTTTGCCAAGTAAGGATATTTTAAAAACTGCCATTTACTTGTCACCATCATTTCAAAGGGGAGGCTATTTTAACACCATGGAAAATAAAAATATCTCAGAATTTAAATTTTTAGTAAAACTAGCCTGTTTGAACAAATTTAGTTTCTGCTGTGAGCCAATGAAAAGTTTTGTCTTGGCCATTGTAGAGATCACTAAATAGCAAATGCAGTATTTATTGTCAAGCACTGTTTAAATGCTTTACATCTATAAACTCATTGAATCTTACAATGTATGAGGTAGTTACTCTTATCACCTCCATCCTACAGGGAGGGAACTCTAAAGCACAGGACAGTTGAGTAACTTTCCCAGGGTCACACATCTGGTTAATTATAGAACCAGAATTCTTGTCCAAGTGAGTTTGGTTCCACATCTCATACACTGAACCATCATACCGTGTTTCCCTCCATATGTAAGCTACCCTTTCTGTGCCAAAGCTACACTCTTACCAGCTTAGCTTCGTGCTTGTCAGCCATGTCTTGTTATAGGTGAAAAGGAAGTCCTTGCTGGTTGTCCATCTGTTTTTGGATAATTTGGATTTCAAAGCACCTAATAGTGATGATGATTTTGCTTTGTAAAGGAATGTAGACGTTTTAAATTCCAAAAGGTAATTATATCAGACTGTAAAGTTGAAATTAAGAATTTAGTGTTGATTGAATTAGATGATCTTACGCTTTAATAAAACTCTGTTGGTGATTATTCATATAATTTTGGGTGCTAGCCTGTATTTTTCAACAAAAGCTGAAAGCAATAATTTCTTTTGTTAGTTTAATGAAGAATTTAGTAGTCTAACAAATTTGAAAAGAGTTCCTCTTCAGCTACTGCTTTTAATGGAGGTGATAAAACTTGATAACTTCACAGAGTCTGTTTTAAACTTTTTTGAGAGCTTATAAATAATAGCCATACAGTCATGGAGCTAGAATGTTTGATCATCTGGTCCAGTGGTTTTCAAACTGTGCTTCCAGGAGCTCTTGAGTTTGGAAGAAGCACCTTGAGAGTCCTTCACAGTGAGGACTGTGGGGCTCTACGCTCCTGCTTCCGCTTCAACTCAAGCAGCGCCATTTCTTATCTGTTCCATAAATGTTACATACGAGGTCTGTGCAGGAAGCATCCAGCCATGTGTATGAAAAATGGAAACATTTATTGAAGAAGACATAAGATACAAGGAACATTGCACGTAGGACAGTGATGCCTCAATCTCCTTCAAAGTAGGCACCCTGGGACCATTCACAGTTCTCCCAGCCACTCTTCAGCTGTTCAAAACATTCTGCAAAATCCTTTGTTGGGATTGCCATCAGCTGCCCTATTGTATTTTCTTGAATCTCATCAATGGTCCTTCCCTTTTTAAGGTGATTTTAGTTTTGGGAAAAGCCAAAAGTCGCAGGGCATCAAATCTGAGCTTTGGGGGGCTGAGTCAGCTGGGTGATTTGATGTTTCACCAAAAAACTCTGCATGAGACATGATGTATGAGCGGGCGCATTGTTGTGATGAAGCTGCCCATCACCAGTCGCCCATTGTTGTGGGCTTCTAAATTCTCTGAATAGTTTTCACAGAGGAATGTTTAAGCTTAATGCAAAATTTAATGCACATTTGTTGCTCTACTGGCTCAGTCATTCTGGACGTGATGGCCACACGGTACATGCGCTGACTCAACGGCATCTACTGCCCCCACTGACTAGTACAGTGAAGTCGTCATTGATCACACATGCCCATTCCAGTCCACTCTCTTTGGCTGCCAGGTTACATCGATGTCACACAAACCGTTCTTGTTATATTAATGGTGGCTAGACTTTTTCCAGACAAACCTCATATTTTTGGTGAGTTTTTTAAAAAGGGTTTGACTGATTTAGAAAACAATGCCAGCAAATTAGAGTTTGGAAACCATCGATCTAGTTCAGATCTTTCATTTTATAGAGGAGAAAGAGACTCCTCTCTTTCAGGCTTCAAGAAACTCAACATTTGTATAATTATTTTTCCATTTACAAAAAGTCATTCAGCTGTGTTCTCACCTGGGAGGTGCGTTGTATTCTGCTCCACAGGGCGTTGCTCAGGTCATGATTCAGTCTTTTCAGTTGTCGTCCTGTGCGGTCTTCAACGCCCCAATGCAGGACGTAAGTCCCGCGTGCCTGTGGGAGGATGCCTGCTCCTGTTTTACTTGCTTTTTCTTTGGCTCACATGTGCCTTTTCATTGTTAGCTTTATTTGTTAAAATCTTAGAAGCTTGGTAGATGATGATGTCATTAATGGCAATAGCAGTAATAACCTGACATGACTGTGACAGTACAGTGTTCTTCAGAGTTTGCACATTTGCTGTCCCTGCCACCGCCCTTACATGGGGATGGAGGATATTCGTTTCCCAGATGAAGACGGCAGAGCACGAAGTCGAAGTGGTCCGCCTAAAGTCGCAAATGCGTTGACGGTAGAGGTAGACCTGGAACACTTCTTACACAGTGTTCTTTCTCATCTACCCACCACAAATTGTACTTTGAGATGTTCATATTTTTCAAGAGATATCTTCCCAATAGTATTTTATGAGCTTTGCACATGTGAGAAATGGAATGCTGTGATTAGATTTCTATCTTTGTGTGAAGTGACATTTTGATTGCATATATGTTTATGTAGATGTTTTAATTATGGATATGGTCAGAAAAGCCGTGTTAAAAGTGGTGATTTTAGTTTTATTTAACTCTAGTTTTCACTGTTCAAATTGTCCATGATGAATAGCGAGTTTGCTATTCTTCTTGTAGTTTTCAATTGAGTCTGGAATTCAAGGCTGTATTCTTTCTCACGGTTTCTGTCAGGAAGTGACTAGCTCTTGAACACTGCTGTACCCTTAGTTCGTGGTGTTCGAGACACACAACTGGAGCAGACAGAATACAACTTGGTTTCAGCCTCTTTTTTCCCCTCTCCTGAAATTAGACTTATTTTTTTATTATTGGCAGCTGTTGGGCTCTATAGTTTTCTAAAAACGTAAGCAAAACATTAATTTTTTTTAATGAGAGGGAGAAATCATGAATTACGATCACTTTTCTGATCATTACCATTTTTAGCTTTTCTTTTGAGTTAAAATGATAAAATTCTGTACAAATAGCCCAATATATCATAACCCTTCCATATAGTGTTTTAGAACCCAAATTTTTATTTTTCATTTTCGTAATTACTTGATTATATGATAAAATTACTTATAAAAATTCAAACTTACACATTTAAAGGGCACTCATTTTATAATTTATATGTCCGTTTTTAAATTATTTGTTACTCCTAGTGATCAGATTAAGCTGTTAGTTTTTTATAGGATAAATGTAACTTGTACAATCTTTTTTGGAATGTAACATCACTTTTTATTTAGATCCTAAGAGTAATTTTTTTCAATTGAACGACATGATGCATTTAGATGTTATTCTAAGAGTAATTTTTAATTAAAACTTCCATTGTGAACATATTGTACTTATCTTTTGAAGTTAGGAAATTTAACAAAAGCACAGTAACATTAAAATTTCATTTCTTTTGAGGTAATAAAATATATTAATTGGTACGCAAGGGACCTTTCAAGTTCAAGGTCTATGAGGTAGCTGGTGTTTCCGCTACCTCTGGCTGTCAGCAGCACTTCCACCTGCCGTCTGCGTTGACTCTGGCCTGTGGATTCTCATTGCACCTCCTGCAGCAGAGCGCTGCTAGCTCTGCCTGCTTCTAGACACCGTCTTAGCCCCGCTTTTCCCTTCGTCCGTTATGGGCCACTTGGGCCACTTCAGGGCGTGCTGCAGCGCTTTCAGTTGTTCCTTGTGTCACGTGGTTTCCAGACCCTTGATTCCCAAGTGTGAGTTTTCTGTGGTTTGCTTTAGAACTTTGGAAAGTCCAGTCCAAAGGAAAGGGGCCCACTACTCTTTATAGGAACCGAGAACCAGTTTGGGACCGATAGAGTAGAAGCTCTTTGAAGGCAACACTGTCTTTTATTAGATTTAGTAACCCTGTAACTAGGACAGTGCCCAGCATTGTACTAAGTGCTTAACGGTTTTCTTGGAATTGAATTCGTACATTGTTTATCTAGACATAAGTATGGTAATGTGACCAAAAATTGCATTGATAAGAAATTACATCCACGTTTTTAGTGGCACTGGCTTAAACCTTTTTAATTTTCACACAAATATTTATTCACCCCATCTCGTACTTTTGCACTTGATTTCTTTGAGCCTAAATGTAATATCTATATTTATGCTAGTTAATTTCGACCCATTGTTTCTGTCCACACAGATATTTTTTAAAGTTTTTTATGCAAACCAATGGTAAAAATGTTGAACAAAAGAGAACCCGTTGATATATCTGGAGATTATAGTAAGTTTATTTAACAAGTTTGCATATAGAAATTTTATAATGAAATTAGAAAAACAATTATTACAAGTGATGTTTACTGTAGGACAAAGAAAAACTTGAACAACGTTCTTTGTTATAACTACTTAAAAGATAGACATGGAGATTTTCTGTCTCTAAATAAAACTCAAAAATCACCCCCCCAACTCAAAAGGTCTTATTCTATAGAGTTCAATTTAAATATTAATTTAGTTTTATTTATGTTTTGCTGTGATAAAGTTAGTAGGTGTCTAAAGTTAGTAGTAAGTCAAGTTGGCAGTTGTATTTTATAGCGGCAATTCATTAGTCTTTTTGCTACTGCATACTTGTATTTATGCTAAAGTACAAATTACGCTGCAGAAGAGACAGTAGCATTTGTGACTCCGAATTACTTTGAAGGATATCATGAATGGTAGGACCTGCCCCTCGCCTGCAGGGGCAGCAGTGAGGCAAGCGTCCCGACGAACACCGCACTGCAGGGTAGGCTGGCCGCGGTCACACCCTGCAGGACTCCGTCCGCGGCCTGACACATAGTTCCACTGAGGGTCTTGGGGTTTTCTCTTCTCTAGGGTGCGTAAAAGAGGGATTATTGAAGTGGTGCTTCAACACGACATTTTTAAATCCACGCTCAAACTGATCAGAATACCCCTCGAACTAACCACAAACTGCAATGACTGCCAAGAGAAAGATGGCAGCCAAACAGTTCCTGGGGAACGTGTTCTCAGTTTGGATGTTGCTTTTATTGTTCCTGTAAATGTATGCGCTAGCATAAAGATCATGTCATTTTAACGTTTCCTTTCTTACACCGTAACGAAGGATATTTTTAAAGCAAGGATAGATTTAGCATTTAGGCAAATAGTTTGTGCTTAATAAGTATTTATTGAATTAATGAGCAAATCCCAAACTTGTTAGTAGAGTCTTCTGATTACGAGGAATTTTGTTTATAGATTTATAAAATGTAGCTCACTTTCTTACTAGGTCCTCAAACTGTTGTTCTTTTTAGGCACCAGCTGTCGATATAGAAACAATCTTCTCTGCTGGTATAGGCGTGGTATTTCTTCCTAACTCTTTTTTTCTTGGGAAAATAGAGAATATAAAATTCCAGTATCAGTTTTATTTATTTGCTCTTTATTGCCTTTCTGAAAGGCATTTCTTGTTTGTTCTTGTTATATCCATACCATAGTGGAACAGATAGTCAGTTTTAGAGGATATAAATTTATTACTTTCCCAAAGATGACAGTGTAACAGGGCATTTTAATTATGAGTGAATAATAACCTATTATGTATTATTCTCAATAAAGAGTTTAGAATAATATGTATCCTAGTATTTTTTTCTGGGCTTGAATTGGGTGCCTAATGCATTTTTATGTATGTGCACACTATATAATTTTGGTATTTTTAAATTTCACTAACTTTAGAAATTTGGTTTAGAAGTCTTGTTAACCACTAATATATGTAGTCATATAGCTAAATGGATGTCTTGCTCAGTAAATACTTACTAACTGATGGTTAACTATGTCTGATAGGAACAAGAGTTTGTTCAGAAGCAACAACAAGAATTAGATGGCTCTCTGAAAAAGATCATCCAACAACAGAAGGCAGAGTTAGCCAATATTGAAAGAGAGTGCCTGAATAACAAACAGCAGCTCATGAGAGGTATATGAAATTATGCAGAATATGTAAAATGATATCGCAGAGACATTGCTGAGGTGTACTTTGCAAATTATTGGAATGCTTTCTTTTGCTAGAGTGATAGAAGGAAAGATAAAGTTGAGGTAAATAAGAAGAAAAAATTTATAAAATTAACTACTGTGAGATACAGAATTCCTTTTTGACAGTAGAAGTGAACATAGACATGTACTTCTTAAAACATCTTGTCCAGATGATGCTAGAAATATACCTGAATAATTTTGTATACTGATTATTTCTTGTAATTGTCGGTATACTTAATGGCTGCATGATAGAGTGGGATTTTAAACACTTATTTGCCCTAAGAAATGGCTCAGATTTTTTTTTAAATTTCCATGAAGGTGATTAAATGGAATTTTGGTATTAGGGGTGGGGCATTCTGTTATAGAACATTAGAACAGAACTGAAAGTAATAATAGACATTATCTTTATATTGGTAATATTTCATTTATAGTTCAGAATGTCAGTGTGTAAAAGTTAGTGTACATAGAACACATTTATATAAATATTAAAATGAAGACCAAGATGCATTAGAAGATCAAAGTGACATTTTGAAAATTGTTTTCTTCTTCTAGCTCGAGAAGCTGCAATTTGGGAACTTGAGGAGCGACACTTACAAGAAAAACACCAGCTGCTCAAACAACAACTTAAAGATCAGTATTTCATGCAAAGACACCAGTTACTCAAGCGCCATGAGAAGGTTAATGAAAGGAACATTTTTTTTTTTTGTTCATTTTAAAGTTTTCAGAGTGAGAATTTCATTTTTGAAACTTATATTTCTTAGAGAATGCATTCAGATTTCTTTATTTGACCCTAAAATGTCTCCGATAAAGTTTGGAGTAATTAATTTTATGTTGATTATAATTGCAGACATCTTTTTCACACATTCCGAGGAAGGTACTAATCACAGTGCTCAGTGGCCTCTGATAAGGCCCATCTTGGTCTCCGAAAGGGAGCTGTCGTGGGTCCATTTGGGTATCTCAAAATTGTGAACTCCCTGTACTTACTGAGAGTTTCAGTGTAATACTCATTACTAATAGCTTTGTATTTTTCTTATAAATTATTTTTTGCCTAATATTTTGTTGGTTTGTATGCAGTAAGGGAGAGAGTAATTTTGGGAAATAGCAACAATAAAATGGCATGTTTGAACATCTGCGTAGGTACTGAGTGTTATATCTGCATCACTGGATTCCGTTTAAAACTTTCTTAGGAAACGGAACAAATGCACCGTTACAATCAACGACTTATCGAGGAATTGAAAAACAGACAGACTCAAGAGAGAGCAAGACTGCCCAAGATTCAGCGTGGTGAAGCCAAGACTCGAATGGCCATGTTTAAGAAAAGTTTGAGAATTAACTCAACAGCCACTCCAGATCAGGACCGTGAAAAAATTAAACAGGTAAATAAGCAAATTATTCTCTTTAAGGTTAAACAAATTTGAACGACCTTTAGGAGTGCCACATAATTATGATGTAATTATTTAGAGCCACCTTGCCCCGGGATGGTCACTTCAGCCCAGTGGGTTGGGGCGAGATACACAGCATGTACCAACTTAGTCTTCCAAGGAGGCAGCCGCAGCAGGCAGCGCCCTCCCTCCCATCGCCCACACCAGATCTTGGGCTGGACTGGTCTTAATACCAGCTCTGGGAATGAGGTGACTTGGGCTTGGTCTCATTGTGTGTCCATAATCACAGGTCCCACACACAGATTAACTGAGGTTACTTAGCAGATAGGAAGGACAGGGTTTCAATCAGAGGCCCTCCCTTCCCATGATACAAACCCCAGCTTTGAGTCACAGTATATTATTACTGTCAGCTTTAGTTTATTGTACTTTAAGTTTTGTTAAATTCCTTAATTGTACCGTTGGAAGATGCAGAAATTACATTGCTTGTTAACCATATTTACCTTTGTCTTTCCTATTTATAGTTTGCTGCTCAAGAAGAAAAGAGGCAGAAAAATGAGAGAATGGCTCAGCATCAAAAACACGAAAATCAAATGCGGGACCTTCAGTTGCAGTGTGAAGCCAACGTCCGAGAGCTGCACCAGCTGCAGGTGAGACCCGAAGCACAGAAGCAAGGCTGATGGCAGATGCGCCGCGCGGAGCTGGAGAACTGTGTAGTTAACCAAACTCTCTAGAGACCAGTGAACTGCTCATTACTCAGGGAAATGTGGGTTTTTGTTTCCTGTATAAACCAAATGAAGTATCATAGGCACTGGTTTGGATTTTACATAACTATGGTAATATAAGCCAAATTATAACCTAAGAAGTTGAGTCTTTCAAAAGCAGTATTGACTATTTTTAGTATATTTTTCAAAGAAGATGAACAAGGTTTTCAGAATGATGTAGGCAGCCCTGGCTGGTGTTCAGTTGGTTGGAGCATCGTCCCGTAACCAGAGGTGTCCCGCCTTTGCGTCTCTGGGCCACACTAGAAGAAGAGTTGTTGTCTTGGGCCACACGTTAAATACATCGTGACACGTAATCACAAAAACATCTCATCACGCTTTAACTAAATTTACAGTTTTGTGTTGGGCCACATTCACAGCCGTCCTGAGCTGCCTGTGGCTCGCGCATTGCAGGTTGTACACCCCTGTGGCGTAAACCGAAAGGTTGTGGCTTTGGTTTCTGGTCAGGGCACATACCTACGTTTTGGGTTCGATCCCCAGTCAGGGCGCGTATGGGAGGCAGCCAAGCGATGTTTCTCACACTGGTGTTTCTCTCTCCCTGCCCCTGCCTGCCTCCCTTCCTGTCTCTCCCAGTCAGTTTTAAAGAATTGAAGCTATGACCCATTTCATAATTCCTAGCCCTTGATTTTTAGAGAATTTGAACCTCAGTAATAGCCTAGTATTTGATGAGTAATTTATTATTTTGGAAGATAATTAATTGTATTTGTGAAAAATTGCTTTGTTGATCTGAAGTTTTTTAATGCAAACTTTATTTTCAGAATGAAAAATGTCACCTATTGGTTGAACATGAGACTCAGAAACTAAAGGAGTTAGATGAAGAACACAGCCAGGAATTAAAGGAATGGAGAGAGAAATTGAGACCTAGGAAAAAGGTAACTTTAAACACTTTAATTCAGATGTTTGTGTCTGTCCGTCCGTCCGTCCACCCATCCATCCATCTGCGCGTCCATTCATCCACCCATCCTCCCAGCTATTGGCTCCTGACCTACTCTGTGTCAGGTACAGGAAATTCATAGGTGAGGAGACAAAGTCCCTGTGCCCCAAAGGTTCAGAGTTTAGTGGTAAGTAATTATAGATCAGTAGGATTATTGCTCTGAAGGAGTTAAGTTCAAGATACTGGGGATAAGGAGGTTAAATGGTAATGGAAAAAAGTAAATTAAAAAATCTAAAGAATCAGACACAGAGGAGCAGAGCGCAGTGCGTGAGCAAAGGAGTAAGAGTGCCTGAGTCCTTTTCCTTCTCTGTCTCACATTTTCCTCTCCAGTCCCTTCCACCGACAGGTGTCCTCACATTGCTGTTCTCTTGATCTCTAGGCTAGAAACCTGAGTTATTTTTCATTTCCATGATAACCCACATTCAGTCACAGTATTTCTCTTTCCCATATTGTCATCCTACTACTTGCTTAAAACTGTTCAGTAATGTCCTAATGGGCCTTCCGGTCTTTAGTTCCCTCTCCTTTTTCCCCACTTGCCTGCCACCACCAGATCATTTATCCTCGAGAACATCTCTGGCATTGTCATAGTGGTATATGGGGGGGATCCCCTAGAAAAACACCGGAATTATCTTCTGGGGGGTGGGCCCCTTGTAGCACTGGCCTCCCCTGCTAGGTGAGAGTTCTAGGAACCCATCTGTACCAGTGTACCAGCTGGCATTGTTGTGAGAGGCTGCATTCGGCTTCAGTGAAATTTTTTGTAAAAAAGATTTTATTGTTTATGGTAATACAGTTCTTTCACTTTTCTCCTCCTGCCCCCCTCCACCCAGCCTGCCCCCCACTTACATGGTCAGTTCCCACACTGTTGTCCATGTCCATGGGTCCTTCATACATGTTCTTTGACTAATCCTTCAGCTTCCTCTAGTCAGTCCCCACCTGCCTTCTCCCCTGTTACAGCTGTTAGTCTGTTCCGTCATTCTAGGCCTCTGGATCTCTTTTATTCATTAGTTTATTCTGTTCAGAGAGTCCTCTTATAAGAGAGATCATAGGGTACTTGTCTTTCACTGGCTTATTTCACTTAACATAATAGTCTCCAGTTCCATCTGTGCCGTCACAGAAGGTAGGATTGTTTTGGACAGCTCTCAGCGCTGTTGCCCATTTCCTGACGGGTGATTTACAAGTGCATCTGCCTACACTGTGCTGAGTGTTCACCAGTTTTTGATCCCAAATGGTATGACCTCTGTGCCCCACCCTCCCTATTCACCTGATCTCGCCCCGAGGAATGTTTTTTTGTTTCCTTGGATGAGAATAGTCCTAAGAGGGAAGCGTTTTGCTGAATTGGAAGAGGTGAAGCAAAAAACGGCAGAAGCCCTGAGAGGCAACAGAATTGATGACTTAAAAAACTTTGAGCAGTAGAAAAAATGTCTCAATAGGTGTATTGCATCAAATGGAGAGTGAAGGTGACTGATGTTTAAATATGTAAGAATACACAATTTTGTATAAAAATTTTCCGTTTTTGGGGGTCCCCTCATAGATAAATCTTTAGTTTTATCAGAAAAAAGTAGGAATGCCTCTGTCTGACTTTTAACCCTTCACAGTGCCACACATGGGCCACAGCCCCCCTCTCCAGTGCACCCCCTACTAACCTCTGGACCCCAGCGCGTGTTCCAGTGTCGGGTCTAATCACCGTCGCGCGCACCAGCTTTGTCGGTTCCCGCCTCTGCAGCGTTTCGGCTCCCTTTGTCTGGCATGCCTTCCCTGTCCTGTCTCTCAGCTTTTTACCTTTCCTTCAAGACTAAGCTCATGCTTCGTTTCTTCTGAGAAACCTCCTTGTATCCTTCCACCTTCTTCTAGACTTTGCTTGTACCTCTCCAGCCTCACTTATCCCTGAACCACTTGTCCCCAGAGCCATTGGTACTTCAGGTGTTTATCAAGCAATTGTATTTGTTCTGTATTGTAGGGATGTAAAGGTGAATCTGGTTTAGGTTTTACCTTCAAATAGCATATAGTCCAGTGTGGTAGAAAAGACACGCACATCAATAGTCAAAATAAAATACAGAAAATGTTAAGTTCCAGTGGGAGTGACAGATAATAGTAAATAATAGGTGCAATCTGTTGAGTACTTAATATGTGTTAGGTACATCATGTCACATTTAACTCTCACATAGCAACCCAGTGCGGTAGGTGGTGTTATCCCTATTCATAGCAACAGAGTGAAATGATTTCTGTAATACAGAACAGTTAAGTGGTTGACCCACGTTAGACATTATTATGGCTGTACCAGGACTTGAACCTAGGGCTGTGCACAGCCTTTGATCTTAGCTGTTGAGCAGTCTGGTCTTCTGTAGGATAATACACAGGGAAAGTGTTTGAGGAAAAGAGCTTTATCTTGCTGTCGGAATAAATTCTGTTTGTAATACCAGTACATGATTTTCTTTTTTCTTCCTTTTTAAGACACTGGAAGAAGAATTTGCCAGGAAGCTGCAGGAACAGGAAGTGTTCTTTAAAATGACCGGGGAGTCTGAATGCCTTAACCCATCAACACAGAGTCGAATTTCCAAATTCTATCCTATTCCTAGCTTGCATTCCACTGGATCGTAACCGTGGGAAGCATCCTGTGGTCTGGTTTGGCTTTTAAAATATGTCATTTTGCTCTCTTCATCTTCTGCCACAGTCTACATTAGAGGGTGCACGAAGACAATCATCTATCTGCCTCACCTTCTAGGTGGTTTTTGTGTGTTTGTCATGTTTGTTTAGCAAAGATGAAGGGAAAGGAACTGAGACAGATGCTGGGCCGTGTTGGCATGTAGCATCTTGCAGTAATTCCTAAGGTGATTTTGTATATTAATCTTAAAAATTGTGTTCTTTAGACACTGTTGCCTAAAAAAATTCTTACAGATGTAATGATTAAAGTTATTTTTTAAAAAACCTGTTGTATCACTGAATATTAGTAAATATTGTTTTTTCTCAGTGATGCCTGAATTCTATAGTTGAAACTCTGTTGTGGAGAGTTGGAATAACTTCCTTTTGGTAAATCAGCTCTCATGGAAAGCTAGGAGTTGCTCAAAATATGATACCGATTTATTAAATACATCTATTTTATCTTTAAATAGCAACAAATTCTTTTAAAAGAGAAAAATTATTTCAATAATCTGTCTAAAATAATTACCTGTTTAGGCATGAGCTAATACTCAAGGGTGCTAGTTTTATTAAGACAGTGCCTAAAACACTAAATTTTAATTAAGTCTAAAATAGGGTTTCCTTGTTTGACTCAGCGAAACATCCTTAGCATTAAGCGTTATTGTTTTTAAATCTTGCTTCTATTACCATTTGATAGAAATTTTCATTCTAAAACATATGTTGTACAAAATTGGGAACAATGGGAAAAGAGTAGCTTTTAGATGTTCTAATTGGAAATGTAAAACTCAACACACTTAAAGAAATAGAGAGTTAGCAATCCCAACTTATTTTTTAAAATAATACATGAGCTGGTTACATGACTTCTCCCATCTTAGCAAATTCTGTTCATTGAAAACTGTCAGAGGCCTGCTGGCTCTGAGTTATATTTATAAATGTATTTTCTGAAGTAGATCTTAAAAGAGGCTTTTTTGTTCAGAATACTTTAAAAAAATTAAAATAGGCCAATGCTGGAAATGACTTCGTTGTTTTGAAATAAAGTCATTTATATTTTCATTTTATTTTGTTCTATGTTTAAATTATTTACTTTGATTTGAGTGGGAAAAGCCTGAATCCTTTATCATGTGGTTGCTGATATGTGTAATTATTAATGAAATGCTCACTCTTAGTCCCTCTTGAGGCTTAGAATTTCAAGCATGTGTCGGGTCAGACAGTTATGAACCGCACTGTGGAATGTGAGACAGCCCATTTGTGACGCTCGCTGCCTGCCATCAACCTGTTCTCTTTTAAGAGTACTAGGTACCAAATCGTACAAGTTTCATTTTTTGTTATGTTACATTTCATGCTGGTGAAAATTTTAGATGTAACTGTGGGAACATTTATCATATTAAGAAAATGTAAATATCTGTAGCACTTTTTTGCAGTTAATTTGAAAACTTTGAATACTGAACTTTATTTTGTCAGTGGTTTAGATGGTTTAAATGCATGTGTGATTTTCATTTTGTAATTGTTTTGACAAGCATAATTTACTTGGACAACTTTGTAGGTAGCCTTTAACTTCTGGCGAAGTTTGTTTTTTTATATAAATATATATATATACATATATTATGTATGGTTGTAAATTCATACACTTACACATGGATGTGTTACTGTATACAAAACTCCTTTAATGCTTTATTCTCAAATGCTGGGTTGAAAAATGTTTTGAAAGCCTTTTAAAAATATATCTTTATAAAGTAATATTCAGGATGATGATGGAAATTGTTTATATTATGATAAAAATGACAGTATAAAGTTACTTAGTGTATTTAATGATTTATTTTAAGGGGGAGAGGAGAGGAAGGTTCTCAAACCACTTTGAAATTTTCAGGTTATTGGCTTTTAAAAACTTAATACTTTAGGCAGTGACTTTTTTCATTATCATTTTAATGATATTTTGAGTGCTAGTTTGTGGCACATAATCTTATTTGATCTGAATATTTGAGTCTCTTTATTTCTTTCAGCTTGACATTCAGAGTATTGAGTAAAGGGAAGAGGCTCAGAGTAGGACGGTCGACACTCTGATTAGTTCATCTCCAGCTGCTGCATCCCCCTAAACACTGCCCTGTGGATTCAGTGTTGACGCTTGTCCTGTTGCAAATATGACCGTGTTCTTGTGGGTGCAGGACTACACAATGGTAACGCACAGAGGCGAAACATTCATTTTAATACTTAAAGTTACATAAATACTTTGAAAAAGTGTTTGTTACAGAAGGTGCGGTTTGTACTTGTCCCCGCACACTTCTTCTTAGGCCCTCTATTCCAATAGGTGATAGTGATCTTGCTTGCATGAAGTGTAGGTGGGGCGTGGGGGAGGGGCGCAGACTTCACTGAAATCAAAGAATACAGTCAGATCCATTCCTGATCTGGACCTTGTTGCTGTGGCAGATTGTGCTGTGAAATGCGTAAGAGAAGTTCTTCATGTGCGCACCCTGATCACGCACCCCCTTCCCCCTGCATGCTGTGAGTGCACCGGACCGCCGCGCTTCTGCAGGTCGAGCCCACCGAGCTTGCCGCACCAGGTTGCCTTTCCTTGTCCTGTCAGTCCGTAGTGGGGAGGGAATTGCTGAATTAGCTGCTATTCTGTAGAGAGTCACAATTAAGCTTTTTCTTACCCTTTTCCATGGGGAAGCTATAGGGTGGGTAAGGAAGAAATTAAGTGCTTGTACTTGGCTGAAAATATTAGAACTTTCCTCTGACAGGATACAGCAAATTGTAATTAAATATAAACCAGAACCAGAGCTACCTCTAAGTAGTGTTTCCTCAAGCACAAAGCTCTCAGGCATATGAGATCCACTCTAATGGAGGGTCTCTGATTTCTTGAGCATCAGCGAGTTTCAGAAGTGACTGTCTTTTGTACTCTTTTCAGTTCCTTTGTAACTACACACTCTTTCCCATTCCACACTGTGCTTAAATGACAAAGTCTCTTCTGAGAAGCCAAATTCTGTCAAATGATTAGCTAGAGATAGTGTTGATTAAAGGAAAACCTAGAACTGAGATGAAAGAGGAGAGTTCTAGTTCTAATAGTCTTCTGATTAAATAAATCAATTCTTTTCTGGGAAATGATCTTTTATAGGAAATGGGATATTTTAAATGCTTTTCTTAAGTCGAGGGCACAACAGTTAATGCCTCTATTGTCGTTTTTCTGTGGCTGACATGGTTTTGATACAGCTTTAAAATTTCTGCTTAAGCTTTGGATAGAATGTTACACCAGTTTTAAATGTTGGCTGCAGCTTTCTGTGATCCTCTGATTTGCAGTGTAATAACTTCACAAGCTAAATTTTCAGAAAGAATTTTGTTTCAGATTATGCCTCTTGTCTACTTGGGAGCAATGTGTCTTTTCAGTCACAGGATTGACAAATGAACAATAAAGTTATTTCTTAATCTGTGTTGAGAAGCAGTCTTTCATTGAGAACCATTGGAACTGAATTGTCGTGCATGAAAACATCTTCAGCTTTTTTGGTCCTGGTTCTATTTTGACAATTGCAGTCCTCCAGGTCTGCTGACCATTTCAGACTTAACTAGCGGCACTTTACACATTTCCACCAACACATGTATGTATATATTTTCTATTTCTTTTTTCCCCCTTGGGATATATTCTTCTCACCAAACATTCACAAGCCATATGACCTCACTTTTGCTAAAAGTAGCCTCATTCATAATGTTCATACACGTTTCAGTAGACACTAGGCGGATCGTTTGCAAGTGTTCTTGGCTGGAGAGAGGCAGAGTATGTCACTTTCTAATCCAGGACCATTGTACACTGTTGAGCTCATTCTTAAGCCCAGTCCTCTTTTTTTTTTTTTAATAGAAATAAAAGAGGCTCCGAGTCATTGCCATCAACTAAGGACATACTTTCCCAGTTTTGTCCTGGGTTCTGTCCTTTCACCCGTTTCATGTGGCCTCAGAACTCTGGGGACTTTCGGATAGCTTAGAAAGGTAAGTAGGGGAGAACTCCCTGATTAATCAAGTGAGTGTCATCAAAGGGGATGGAATACTTGAGCCCTTGAAACTTACAACACTAAAGAGATTCAGACTTTAGGGAAAACTAAAACATTAAAAAGGCGCAGTGTAGTCATTATATGCAGTGAGTTTTCAGTAGGAAGTAAGAAGTTGTTTGAAACTCGAAAAGCCTTTTGGACTCATTTTTTAGAATGCCTACATTAATGCAGAACAGGTACTGACGGGTTACGACAAAGGAGGCAAACAGACGGTGGCCAATGTGTGGTGCTTGGCTGGTGGTGGCTGCTAGCTGTCCTTTGGTGGTGTGGAATTAAGCGTTGTGTTTTTCCCCGGGACAGTATGCGAGCCACTGGGAGAGGCCACATGAGAAATAAGCAGTCGTCTTCTGGAAGAACAGAGGTACAGAGGATTTCGTGTAACTCCACTTTAAATTATCCAGCAGTCAAGCGTCACGGTTTGCAACAAATTCAGACGTTAGCTTCTTTTGAATTTGCATGTCTGATTTTACTCTGCATTTCTGAGGGGCATTTGATGTTTGTGCCTTTTTCTTTCATAGGCACTTTGGTATTCCATATTACTTGCTCTGTAATTATAATTGCTTTGCCCCAGGGTAAATCACTACATTAATTGAGAACAATTCTGTTGCTCATCTGTTGTATATATGCTTATTTCAAGTGATTTATGCGTATGGATTGTAATTGCCCGAATTGAATTATTAGTTACAGATAAAGGTCTGCCTTTAACGATCTCAATGACTTAACAAAATGCCAGAAACCGTCCCAGAATATTGTGTTTCAGAGTGTCAGTAGTAGTGTCAGAGTCAAACCTAAAGCATTTTCTTTCTTTTTTCTTAACTTTGGTTAGATGAATCAGATTACACATAATATTAAAAAAGGGAAAAAAATCCTTTAATTGGAAATTTTACATTTGAAATGACTCTTCATCAAATAGACCACATTAATGTTTTTAGACATTGAAAAGTGCTTTAAAAATCCACTGCGCCCGTACCCAGTGAGTGCTGTTTCCTAAGTGCAGAACAGAGGTGACATCTTTCCCAGCAGCAGGATTGCTATTTCCCTCTCCTCCTCTCCCTTGCCCCTTGCCCTCCTTTTTCTGTTTGCTGCAGTCCTGTGGATACAGATCATAGCTACAGGCAAACAGACTTTCTAAGCAAGTGGGAATATATGTACAGAGAAATAACTATTAGAAAGAAACCCTGTCGCCACCTTCAGAGGAAGTGAATTTCCTAACTTTTCAGTTGCAAGAGTTGCTTGTTAGCCAGCTCTTCTGTGACCAGAGAACGCAGAGTGATCAGGGGAGGAAGGAGCTGATAGCACAGCTTTAAAGCATTAGCTGGAACATACCCCCACCAAGTGTTACCCCCAGGAAGGTGCCCCCCTCCCATCCCCTACCCCATCTGCCATTTTTCTGAGCTCATTTTTAGGCAAAGCTCAAGGACTCCCGAGCCAACTTCTATGTACCTGGCTCCGCTAGGTTAGGGTCTGGATTAAGTGGTGAAGCATCAAGGGCTCTGGGCTAGAAAGCAGAGGAGTCAGTCTCGCGCCACGGCACTGCAACTGCTCAGGTCTGCCGATGATGCTGTTTGATCGTGTGTCTCTGAATTATTTACGTGTGCATATATTGTTTCAGACTACAGTAAGTGTTCTAGTTGACTATTTGGCTATACTGTTGTCAGTAGGATATTGGGACTCCAGCTTTCACCCTTTGGAGAGATTGTGACTGAAGAACACCATAAGCCATTGGAAGAACTGGTCTGGGGGCTGGTCCACCAAGGGCAGCTCATGGCTTGGTGGCAATACTTCTCTTTCTCCTCCCGACATAGACTTGGTCACCTGAAAGTTAGAAAATGAAAGTTAGGAAGTCAAAAAATATCTTGTGGCCTGCGGGTCCTTTAATGGGCTAGAAAGATAAACTCTTGTAAGACTATCAGTTTATTTAAATTGTTCCCCCCGTTTGATTACCAGACTGGTCCTCCTTTTCCTCCTCCCTGCGTTGGCACCCTCCTTCCTTTCTCCCCAGCTGTCTGATTGTTATGTGAATTACGTTGTTGGCAGGCCCTGCCTTTAGTAATTGGCATTGGCCTTACTTTTTCAGGCTTGCTGTGGAACAAATCTCCTGCCTTTTGGTACTCCAGAAACTGTGGCAGCGGAAGCTTACCTTTGTCTCCTTTTTCTCCCTTGTGCCCTCTAGGGCCGGGTGGCCCGGGCTGGCCAGGTGGCCCAGCGGGGCCCCTTTGACCTAGGAGAAGAGAGAGAGGCAGTGTTTGTCAGGAGCGGAGCGTGGGGCCTGGAGGAGTGGCACAGGGCCCAGCACAGCACTGGCACGAGGCTGCTTTTCAACTCGAGCTTGTTATGCAGGATCCTGGTGGCTGTTGCCTGCCACCACTTACCTTTGAGTCCCGGGAGGCCCATGTCTCCCTTCTGCCCAGGGAGTCCTGGAATGGCTCCATAAGCTGCAAGGGGAAAAACTGGCCTTAGACTAGCCGTGTCCCCGAAGCTGGGAGATACAGGGTAGTTCAAAGTAACCCAGATAGGTAGTGGTAGGGTTTGGGCTTGGAGAGGAATCTGTCAGATTTTAAGTGTCTCGAGTGTTAACGATGAGGTTTTCTGGGAGACGGGTATCTGTGGAGCAGGCTCTGTGGGAGACTGTGCGGCAAGTTATGTGCTGGGAAAGCGATCTGGGGAGGCTCTTACTTCGGAAGAAGTCCATGAGGTCCTCCGTCACATTGCTGTAGGCAGAGAAGACCTTGCTGATGCCGGGGGGCCCCTGGGGCCCAGGCTGGCCCGGCGGGCCCTGGACGGTGTAGGCCATGCCCTGCAGCAGGCCCTGACCTGTGAAACATGAAAGTGTGGGCACATTTCACCGTGGGGAGCCAGCTCCCAGTGCACCGAGACGAGGTTGGGTGACAGGGAAGCCCCGCAGTGTCCTGTCTTGCCCTGGGGAGTGGCACCAGACGCTGGCGCAGCAGGCTTTCATCGGAAGCGCTTGCCTGCGTAACCGCGCTGGTGAGCTGCAGGGAGGGAGGGTTTCTTAGCCAGCAGCCTCCCCTCAGCCCCAGCAGAAACTGTCACAGTCACAAAGACTTCCGAGACCCACACCCGTTAGTGGAAAGCAAAGTACAGAGACGCCAGCATTCTCGATCCCCTGCAGCAGAGGTTCCAGCCCTGACGGGGGACCCTTGAACCAAGCAGGGAGAAAATTAGGTTGGGGCCTCCTGTCTTCTGTCCCTGGTTCTGACTGCAGTGCTGCGGGGCTCACAGCCTGCGCACTCTGAAAACGAGAGGGGAAGTTTCTGGGGCCCAGATGTGGAGATGCTCAGGTGCTCCCACTCCCCCCACAGCACTGGGGCCCACGTCTCCCGACTTACGCTGCAAGCTCTCGGACACCCGGGCAGCCAGCTCGTTGTAATCCAGACCTCCAGCAAGGCCGTTCCCGAACAGCCTGCCGTCACCGCCATACATGCCACCTCCTGCTGTCCCGTAGCCTTGGCCCAGGCTAAGGTCTGAGCCAAAGCCTCCCCCTTCACCCAGGGAGCCTCCGCTGGACCCTCCTACGCCCATGGAAGAGCTGTAGGACGAGTCCCGGCTGACGGACGAGCTCTGTGAGGAGCTGCTGCTCCGGCTGTAGGAGCCATCTGTGGAACCCAGGCGGCTGTCTCCCGGCGGTCCCTGGGGCCCAGGAGGGCCTGGGGGACCCACGATGAAGCTGCGCACATCAGGACCTGTGGAGGGGAAGCTGCATGAGTGGGAGCTCAGCTCTGGGTGGAGAGGAAGAAGTGGGAGTTAAGGGGTCTCTCTCGGGGTCTCTCTCAGGGTCTCAACACTCCTAAGCCGGATGTGTAATGAACTTCAAGGCACTTGTCCATTAGCCGGATTGTACTGGCTGGAAAGACCCTGGGCTTTCCCTGGCTGGTGGCTCTCACATACTGGTGTCCTGGGGTCCTTTGCCTTCTGCTCCCCTCCCAGAGAGAAGCAAGGCCGGGGAAAGGGGCCTATGAGTAGCAGCCATGTTAGGGGCACCTACTTGTCAGGTAGCTAATCAGTTCACTCCGGAAGCTGTCAGTGTTTTCAGCTGCGTAGGTTGCCAGTGCTCCTGAGACACCTGGAGGCCCTCGAGGGCCTGGGGGGCCCGGAGGGCCTTGGGGGCCTGGGATGGAGGACAAGCCAGCAGCTGAGTGGGAGGCAAGAGAAAGAAAGATCAGAGATCACCCTGCTGAGAACACTGAATGTCCCACCCAGGGCCCCATGGGGTCCCCTCTTGCAGAGGAGGGGATGAGGAGGGAGCAGCTGACACCCAGAGCACCACCAGGGAATGACTGGCCCTCCCACTCCCAATTCTGAGCCATGTTCAACCCAGATCATGTCCCCCCCTCCTCAGCCCTTCTGCCTCTGAGAGTGGGGACCCCGCCTTGGCTCCTGATCACACTGGTACCACGCTCACTGGCTTGTGAGTTCTCTGAGGACTGCACCTGGGCGCACTGTCTCTCCCCACTTCGCCTGTTGCTGCGCTGAAAGCACCTCAAAGCTCGTACATCCCTCCCCAGGGCCCCAGGGCCCAGCCCTGTATGTGCTGCAGGAGGACTGGGTAACAGGTAAATGGATTTAACGCCACAGCTACCCTTCCTAAAACCCACGGAGCTCTCAAGCCCAGGCTGCAGTCCTCTGCCCTCACCCCTGCTCCCCATGCCTTACTATGCAAGTAAGATGAGAGATCCTCCATGCTCATGCTGGACCACGCGTTGCCTGGGACCCCTGGTGGCCCAGGGGGACCTGGGGGCCCAACGATGCCTCTGAATTCAGATCCTAAGATACCAAGGAAAAGCAGGAGTTGGTCATGGCCAGGACCGAGGGGCTCTGCCTTCCATCTCAAATTGCTTGGACAGGTGTTCCGGGCTCAGCCTTACCTTGGAGCAAGGAGAGGAGCTCCTCATAGGATGTTCCTGGCAAGCCAGGGGGCCCTGGGGGGCCAGGAAGACCAATGCTGATTCCAGAACCTGAGGAACAAAATCCCAAGTTGTGATAGATTTAGAGCAGATAGGGAAAGGCAGCGGGAAACCCCCTGTAAGAGGAAGCCAGACAGAAGCAATGTAAATGGAAGTGGGGGCCAGAGGGGGGAAAGAGGCAGCAGGAAGGGACCGGCAGAAAGAGGAATGCAGAGATACAATCCTGGTAATGATGCCAAAGAGGAGGGGCCCCGGGTTCTGGGAAAAGCAGAGGTCAAAAAAGGGCCCACACCCTTCATCCTGCTGGGTGTGCTTGTTTATACAGAGCGGTGTATGTGCGTGTATGTATAGTGAAGTGTGTGTACAGAGCAGTGTGTGTGCGAGTTGTGTGTATAGAGGTGTGCGTGTGTGTATAGAGAAGTGTGCATGTGAGTTGTGTGTGTATAGAGAAATGTGTGTGTAAAGAAGTGTGTATGTGTGAGTGTGTGTATAGGGAAGTATGTGTGAGGTGTGTGCAAGTTCTGTGCAGGACGGTGCGTAAGACACTCATTCTGGCTTCCCTGGCCGGCTCCTTGACCTGCTCTGGGGCCACGGGTTTGAATATTTCTGCAAGCAGCTCGCTCCTTTGGGTTTGGTGGAGCCTGGCAGGAGCGGTTCGTGGGCCGTTTCGGGGAGACTCAGCCCCCATGTGCTCATCCCGGGCCCTCCTGACCATCCCAGCCTGCAAAGCACAGACACTCACTCGACATGTAGCTGAGGATGCGATTGCTCAGCTCCGCGTAGTCCAAAGACTGCAGGGACCAATCTCCACCGGCTCCTGGTGGCCCCGGGGGACCTCGAGGGCCCATGAGGTACTGACGTAGATACTGTCGCACGTCGTCCCCTGAAAGGAAAGGGTGCGTTAGCACGGACCCACCCAGGCTCCGGGTCAGCCACAGCCTGGTCTCCCCACACAGACTGGCTGGCGAGTGACACGTGTGGCTCTGGTTCTCAGGCCCATGGGGGACCCAGCAAGCTCATCGATATCTGGAGGGGCGCCTGCCTGGTTGGCTGGCACTGGGCGGGGGGACTGCTGCCCCCTTTCCAGTCAGTGGTTGGGAGCAGCGAGGGGGTGGCTCCTCGTCCTGAAGGACCCCCTCCCCTTTGCAGCCCTCACGAAGCTGAAGCTCCGAGGGACAAGATGAGCCTGACAAGGGCAGTCAGGAGAAGGCACACGGGCCCGCCGCCAGCCCACTGCAGGAGACTCACGCTGTAGCGCAGCCAAGATGTCTTCGGAAGTGACGGACGAGCTGATGCTGTGCCCCGAAGCTGTCAGGAGGGAAACCCGGGGTTACCTGCGTATTGCACTGAAGCAACACCCCATTGCCCCAGGATCACAAAGACCTGGGCAACTGGCTGCTTCCATTCAGGGGAGATGAATGAAAGGAGCATTAGGAGGCTATTTTTAAAGCATGAAAAGGTCAAGCGTTATTTTTGGTTTTGTTTGATAAGAAATGGGTGTGTTTTCAGGAGCATGCTTTAAGTCCTCAGAGACCCTGCCAGCCTGAAGGATCCCACCTCCCATATCTAGGACGCATTTGTCACACACAGCCAGAAGGCTCACTGAACACGGCTCTGCAGTGTCCCTTCATCTGAGCAAGCCCTTTCTGAGGCCCGATCACCAGGAGTTCAGACTTGAACATCACACTGAGACGACAGGAATAGCCAACAGCAAACGAAGAGACGAGATTCCAGGAACAAAAGTGCACCCTAGGGGAAGGGCCATTTCAGCCTCGGGAGAGGCTTACTCTGTAAGTAGCTCACGACGAGGCTTGCCAGCTCTGCATAGTTGAAAGTCTCACCCCCGATGGTGGTGACAGGCCCGGGAGGACCAGGGGGGCCTGGAGGACCCTGAACTCCAGAGAGATAAGACCTGACACTGTCACCTGCCAACAAAGAAAGAAAGCAAGGTCAAGCCTGTCCCCGAGTGGGCACATCCTCCTCATGGAGGGGACCTGAAGCACTTGGTGAAGCGCCTGCCCCAACCCCACGCAGGCCCAAGGCAGGGCCAGCAGGGAGCCTAGATGTCTTGTTACAGATGGAGAAACCGAGGCATACGCTGGGTCAGGAAGTACTGGAGGGCTGCGGACCAACAAGAAGAGTCCAGTCAGCCACCCATCTGACAAAGCTCTGGTGCCCACATTTGTGGGAATCGCACACGTCCATGAGGAGCACAGGGGTGGGGTCGGGGAGTGCACACGTGAAGTGTGAGTGTGTAGCTGCGTATGCATGTGGACAAGCATGTGGGTGTGCAAGTCTCCACTGGGGCGAGGCTGAGGTCGTCCGTGTGGGCAGCTGGAAGGCAGGAGCTCACGGACCTGCTGTCTCGGCTCCGGGGGAGGAAGACCGGGGCCTGGCCGTACAGACATGGACCCCCAGCACAGACGTGCACGCACAGCCCGCCGGACCCCACACTCACTCCGCATGTACTCGGAGATGTACTGCTGAATCTCCAGGCCTGAGCTGCTGATGGAGCCCGGAGGCCCAGGGGGCCCCGGTGGGCCTGGCGGGCCCGGCATGAACATGGTGCTGGATGATGATCCCCCTGGAAGACAGGAAGCCCTCTGAGCTGGTTTCTCTACCCTAGGGTCCAACAGAGGGGCCCAGGCACTGCTCCCACAGTCTGGGGAGGGGGTCTTCCTCGGTGGAAGAAAGAGGACAGTGGCAAAGAGAAGGGGCCCCCCAAGAAGAGGACAGGAGTGCCTGCAGCAGCCGCTGTCTGCGAGGGACACAGCGATGGGAGCTCTCCAGGCCAGGCTCTCCTCTCCTTTGGCAGCTGGCCCACTGCCCGGGTCTCCCTCGGCTCTGCACCCCCACCCCCTCCAGCTCCCAGGGCCTGCTCTGTCCCCACCTTCTGTCACTGGCAGTTTTAGTCACCGTCACATGCGGGGGCTCTCCCTCCTGCCCCCACTAACATGTAAACTCCTTAAGGTGCTTCAGAGATCCTAGCATGTGGCAAGTGCCTAATCAACACTGACTCATGGAGAAATGCGTGAATGGTTGAATCAATCCTTGTTCTCATTAGCATGGTCGGCCTTGCTTGAAGAAGGGGAGAGGAACTTTGGTCGCCTATGGTACTTACCTTGAGAGTGACCACCAGGAATGCCAGGTAATCCGGGATCACCTGGAATCCAAAACGAGAAGCCCTGTTTGCCCTGTTCGCATCACCTCCCCTCATCTGCATGTGGCTCAACAATTGCTTCACGTCTGTCTCCGCAGCGACACCCCACGCTCCCTTTGGGCAGAGCCTGTGTGTGTCCCCACGTCCCCAGCCCTTCCTCCCTCCAGGCTCTCCTTTCTTCCCCCTCCTCTTCCCCACAAGGCTTTAGCACCCATAAGTACATGCTACTCTTAGTCAGGCTTGGGGAGCCGGCACTACTGCTCCTCACTGCCTTCGTGGCCGCTCTCTCCCTGACCTTTCTCACCTTTAGGGCCTCGGGGACCAGGTGGGCCTGGGGGGCCAGAGAAGAAGTTCTCTGCAGAGGAAAGAAATAGGTGTGAGTGTGGACACAGTAACTCTGTAAGGGAGCAGCACCTACCACAGCATTCATCACACTGCATCACACTGTAGATTCTTGATCAATACTTATCAAATGGTTGGTTATATGGATGGATGAATAGATAGAAATAGATAGGTGGATGCTTGGATAGATGGATGGATGGATGGAGGATAAATGTTTAGATGAATGAACCATTAGATGAATGGATAAATGGATGGATGGATGGGTGGATATGTGGATGATTAGATGAGTGAGTGGTTAGGTGAATGAATAAATGGATGAATGGATGGGTAGATGGGTAGATGGATAGTTAGATGGGTGGGTGGACATGGATGGTTGGATGAATGAATGGTTGGATAAATGAATAAATAGATGGATGGATGGATGGATGGATTTTCTGCGAGGGAGAAGTTCTGGGCTATTTGCTCTAAAGCTACTGCCATAAGTTTCTATGTTGCGCTGTCAGCACTTATTTCATATATATGTGTCCTGCCTACTTCATGAGACCTGGGCTCCCGAGGACAGGAGCCAGGTGTTCCCAGTCAGCCCAGATCTCCCCAAGGGCAGAACTGGCTCCCTCCCTCAGTCTAGGCTATCAGATGGCTGGGTTATCGTCATTTACCCTCTGTACCTGCAGCAGGTGGCATGGAATTTATGTGACCACACCCTGGTGGAAAGTCAGTCAGGAAGACCGAATGCCTGTGACCATAGAAGGTACTGAGGTTAGGGCTGAGGTGGAGAACAGGTGTGACTTGACTCCACAACATTACCTGAGTTGGTCAGGAGAGATCCTGGTGGGCCTGGTGGACCTGGCAAGCCTTCCCCTAGAGAAGAGAACCCACAAGATTAATTAATGCCAAGAGGTGGGCCAAGAGCCCTCTGCTCAGGAAAAGTGGCAGGAAAGCCCTTTTCTAAGAGCCGGCCCAGAAGAAGCCTGAGCTCTGGTCCCACTGTCTTGTGTCTCTCCCTGCTGGGCCTCAGGGTCGAGGTGGGCCCAGAATGGAAGGTCCTGCAGAAGAGAGCGAGGAAGAGGCAATGCCAGACCTAGGAGCAGGACCTGGCTTCCTTACTAAGTCCTTGAGTCTCCTGTGCCTCACAATTCCCCTCCTTCCAAAGATCCCTGAGATGCTCACCTCGTGGCCCAGGTGGTCCAGGTGGGCCTGGAGGACCTCGTAAATCAACACCCTCTACAGAGAGAAGAAAACAGAAATGAGCAAAAGCTGACACGGGGCTGCTTTCCGCCAGCTTCTCCCCTCACCAAGATCAGTGCCAAGCACCCCAGGCTATACTTAGACCCCAGACATCAGGCCCTGGGTCATGGCACATGACCCTCAAGCACCCCCTCTGCTAGGAGTGCCCTTGCTCAGGGGTAGGACGGGGCTAAAGTCAAACTCCCTGAGAGCTAATACGGGTGTATTGAGTGATGGGTAAGAACATGGTGTCAGAGAGCCTGAGTGTCAGAGAGCCTGAGTGTCAGAGAGCCTGAGTTCAAAGCCCTGCTCCACCACCTCTGGCTGATGACTTTGGCCAGTTCTCAACCTTTGTCAGCAGCAGCTTCCTCCCTGTAAACCAGAGGCATAAGACCTATGTCATAGGGGCCTTGTGGTGACTCAGTGAGATGCCACGGCATCATGTCTGGTGCATGTGACTGCTGGACCAGGGCTGGCCAGGTGCTCAGGTGCTGAGGTAGAGGTCCAGCATCACCTCTGCCCGGGCTCTTTAAAGGACAAGGGCCTGGGAGTCCGCCCTCTCAGGTCAAGCCTGAAGCTGAGAACCCACAGACCCTTTTCACTGCTCCCAGCAGGTAGAGGAGGCAGTCCTCTTGCCAGCGACACTAACAGTGTCTGGGTCCCCCGGAGGCCCTGTGTGACCCTGGTCCCCCTGGAGTCCGAGCACCTCTCTGACAGCTTCCCCATTCCCAGTGAATCACCCCCCACAGCTGACAAAGCCCTTGCTGTTCGGTCTCGGCTGGCATTGCATTGCAGAGGAACTGGCCATCCTCACCCACATCCAGGGCTCTGGATGACACACTGGTGCAGCTACCACAGGCCCTGGGGTGCTGACCTCTCTCCCACTCCCACCCCTGCATCACCTGCCCTGGAGAACATGGGGCACTCACGAGCAGAGAGGACCTCGGAGATGGAGGTGCTGCTGACCAACGATTCACCAGCGAGCCCTCGCTCCCCTCGCGGGCCTGTGGGGGGACACGGGGTTAGAGTGGGTGCTGCAGCAGCCCAGGTGCCTGGGGTGTGGCAGGCCAGAGAGGAACTGCAAACTTTCCTGCTGGGGAGACACACCCCAGGAGGAGCGCATTGGCTTTCCCTAAACCTGACTTTGTCGTTGTTGTTGTTGTTGGTCTATTTGGATAGATCTCCAAGTGGTGGCACAATTATTAGGATCTGGTCACAAGAGGCCTGAGGCCTGTGAACATGGCTGAGCTTGACCCAGACCTGGTGGCCACAGAGCTTCAATCCCCTGTCCGGTGGACCCCTGCTTTCTTGGAGACAAGGAGTGGGGTGAGAGCAGGTGTCTCCTCTTGCGGCTGAGGCTTTGCAAAGCCCTTGATGCAGAGCTGTCACCCCCTCCCCACCCCATCCCCCCAAGGCACATCTCTCACTTCATTTACAGACTGGGGCCCAAGTCCCCCCCGGGAAGGAAGCCCTCCCGACTGAGGCCACAGTCGTGCGTCCTTTCAGGCATGACATACCTTGCTGTCCTGGGAGACCAGCTGGGCCGATAGGGCCTGGAAATGGGGTTGGGGAAGAAAGGGCTTTGTCACATCTCTAGGGTCACAGTTCCAGAAAGTGCTCAGGGAAATGCAAGTCCGGGGCGCACACGTAGCTTCCTCGCAAGCCATGGAACGGTAGCCCAGAGGTCAGCTTGCTTATTGGAGAGCAATGTGCAGTGGGAGGCCAGCCCGGAGGCCCATTCAGGTGCGAATTCCTCGGCTAGGTGTGGGGCCCCTGGGATGGGCCGGACTGCCCCCTTGGACACTGTCCTTCAATGATGAGGGACTTCTAAACACTCCCATTGTCCCTGTCTCACTAGAGCTTATCAGGAGGAAAGGCTGGTCCGCACTTGCATTGGTCATGTTAAACCATGTGTTTCGTTCACATGTGAACGTTTTTAATAATTAAAGAATAGACACAATTGACCCTTGAACAACATGGGGGTTAGGGACTCCGACCCTCTGCGTAGTTGAAAGTTTGCGTATAACTTTCGACTTTCCAAAAAACTATACTAAAAGCCTGCTGTTGACGAGAAGCCTTACCAACAACAATTAACACATACTTTATATGTCATACGTATTCTATACAATATTCGTACAATAAAGCAAGCTAGAGGAAAGAAAATGTTATTAAGAAAATCACAAGGTTTGTTTGTGAGTTTTTTCAGGTTGCCACAAATCTCCCAAAAAACTTCCAATATATTCATTGGAAAATACTTGCTTAGAAGTGAACCTTCTCTGTTCAAACCCATCTAGGCAGCAAAATTACAGGCATTTTGGAAAAATAGGAGAAAAGTATCACCCATAATTCTTTAAATTGTAACATTTTATTTCTTTCCAGCATTTCTTGCATCTTGTAAAAATATTGTTGCAACCACAGAGCGCACTTAATGAACATTCTACTCTTTTAAATAACACTGTTATCTCCTAACAACTTTCTTTTAAGTCCTCATATTTTTGTAACAATTTCATTTTTGTTGGCCAATTTGGGTATATTTTCTTCAAATAGATCCCTAGCATTTTTGTTGCCCTTGATGCCTGTTATCCAATTGTTTTCCAACAGGAACCGATTCAAAGACCGAGGGCTCTAACCAGTCAAACACTGGCTCTGGAGACAGAAGGGCTTGGGCCAAATCCTGGCTCTGCTACATCTTAGCTGAGCCACCTTGGGCAAGTCATTTACAAGCTGGAGCCCCTCACAGTGCTGTGGGGTCTGGAGAAGCGAGGCCTGTGCAGGGCTGCCTGGGAGTGGGCTTGCTCTCCCCATCCCTGCCCCCCAGGTCCTGTCCTGGGTTTCAGGATTTGAGCCAACACTGGCCTAGTCAAATGCAACCTAGGCCTGCTGCTGATTTGGGAACAAAGCAAGAAAACAGACTGACCTGGGATACCTGGAGGTCCTGGGGGTCCCATGGGTCCAGGAGGTCCCGGGGGACCTGGGACAGCGAGAGTCGATGACCCCTCTGAAAACAGAAGACACATGGAGCACTGAACCCCACTCTTCTGGCTCAGAGGCACTGAGACCCAGGCCAGGCTGGGGGTCAGGCCGAGTCAGCACCTCTCGCTCTCATTACTTCAAAACTTCCCCCACCACTTTGCTGCCAATGTGAAGAGCCCCGCACTGCATCCTGCCCACAGCACCGTGTCCACACACTGGCGCTTCCTGAGGGTGCGAAGGCACAGCCAGGGCAGATGCCCAGGGCCTGAGAGTACACAGCACAGGGCCTGCCTACCTGCACTGACGATCCTGCCTGCAGCTCCTGGTTCACCTGGGAGGGGAGGAAAAGGAGAGCGGTTGTTCCCAGGATCAATTAGTGGCCCAATAAGTCATTTCCAAGGCTTCTGATTACATTTGAGACCCACTCCTGGGCCTCTAACCCACAGGCTAATGACATTTTAACGCACTGAAGGGCACGTTCAGGACGCATTAAGCACCAGTCTCTGCACTGGAGACCCTGGAGGCTGGAGTATCAATCTTCTTGGCTCACATTAGCTTTGGGAAGAAGCTGGGATTCCCCAAAGGTGAACGTTGAAGAGTTTGCCTTCCAGTGAGGCCGGGATAAGGCTGACATGAGAGTGTTCCCACTCCCACACTCTTCTCCCACAGCGGGTGGCTCAGGATCTTCCTGGGTGTCCCTCGGGTGCTGCTGTCCTGGGACAGCAGTGGGGCCTGTGCAGGTAGAATGGGGTTCTGTGGCTGGTAAGGCGGGAAAGCTACGTAAGGGTTGACAGGTCTCTCTTCTGTCAGCGTCTGCGAGGGCTGAAAAGGCACGTGTGCGTGTGCGTGGGGCACGTCCAAGAAGGGGCAGCCAGGCTCGCGCTTCCCCATGGCATCCTCTACTAGGCGCCACGGCAACGAGGCATCTCTTGGGACTGGAAATGCACACGGGCTTTGGGAACCAAGCAAGTGAAGCTGAGGACGGAGAAGCCTCCACTGGGCACTTTCAGGGGCCTCTTTTGTCATTCCTCTGGTCTGTGAGCAATTCGGTCACCTGCCCATGGGCTGCTATTGATGTCCCTCTCAGGGGAAGTGGAGGGCTGGTCTCCACTTGTCATTGCCAGCCCCTGGCGGTCAAGGCCAAGAGAGGAGAAAGTACTTGAGTTCATTTCATTGGAGCGCAGCCTGGTATTAGGCAAATGTCCACCTTTTGTGCACATCGTCCCAGGAGGGTCCCAAGTCCCCTATGGACAGGAAGTCATGGGCCCTGGAAGGGCAGGGTGCCAAGTATTCTTGGGAATCTCCAAACCTACGTGTCTCACTAAAGGTGCCAGTGATCCATGATCTGTGGGTCCAGAGCTCTGTCTGGGATGTGTGAACTAAGTTGTTGTTATTCTGAATTACATTCATTTGTCCTAAAAGAATACCTTGGCCTGACCAGTCATTGGAAATAGTTTCTAAAAAGTATTTATTCTGTTCCTCAGGTCCTCACAAGGTGACAGTGGCTGGTCATGACAGAGCACAGATGCACAGCTTGTCAGGGTTCAAGGGTGTGTAGTTGCAGGGGCGGGAGGAGGAAGGCCATCCCTGAGCACGGTTGCCCCTGACTGGCTCTGGGTTGGGGCCTAATGGTACGGAACTGGAGAGTCCCATCTATACACAGGGGTCACTCAGCTGGCTCCTCCCATCAGCATCGTAGAGTTTCCCCACTGCCTGCATTAGAGCTCCTGTGTGACTGATAAAGTAAGGTGGTTCCTGGCCCAGGAGTGGTGGGGGGGGGGGTGGTCATGTTACAAGGCACCAGGCCTAAGTGAGGAGGTTGAGCACTAGTGGGAGGTCAGGGGATGGAAGAGCTTTTGGGGGTAGGAGCAGCAGCCTCCAGCTCCTCCTCCAACAATGGCCTGGAGGCAAACAGGCACCAAGCGGTGAGGCTCCTGTTTGTGCGGCAGGGAGGTGTGTGGGGCAAGGTTCAGGGCTTAGCACCGATCTGACTCCCCAGCCTCCAGCCTTCCACTGAAGCCACTAGATGCCACTGTTGATCCAGGCTCTGCCCAGAGGGGGGCTTCCCTCTGGCCAATCCTTCCCTTCCCACAAAAAAAAAAAAAAAAAAAAAAAAAAAAAAAAAGACTTGCGGAAAGAAAGAAAATGTAATTTGGAAAATCGTTTACCTTTGGTCCCTGGTCGGCCGGGGGTTCCAGGAAGTCCTGACGTGATTGAAAACAAGGCAGTCAGGACAGCTCAGGCCCAGTGATGCCAGACGCCCTCTGATAGTGACTAGTGCTCGTCCCTGTCACTCAGCAGAGCCATATCGCTGGTGGCAACCTGGATACCTGCCTGGCTTTGCCTTCTGCTCTGGCAGAGGTGCCCCTAGGGGAGCCTCTTACTCTGAGTCCTTTGCTTCTCTGGGAAACGGACAACAGTGGGGCTTGAGGGAGACAGGGGCCCGGAGACTCAGCTTTAGGGAATCCCTGCCCTCCTCCAGCCTGCAAAGCAGCTGCCATCCCCACCTAACCCGGCAGAGTTGGGGGGAGTGGTAGGGTTCCTGCAGCTGATGCCTTTGACCGCTCAACTCCACCAGGGAGCCCCTGAAGGGGCCCCTGTGCCCTCATCTTTTGGGGGAATATGCTGCTTGACTTCATTCTACATCTTTGCTTAATTTCCTTTAGGAGTTGGGGCCGGGTGTGGCAACACTGCACATGGGTCCAACTATAAGACGGACTCGGACCCCTGGGCTGTCCCAGACAACCTGGGCCCCTCCGCATGAGGTGAGCTTCCATCCCTCCCATGCCAATGGGGCTGGAGGCTGCTGCGGGGCCGGTGCAACTCCTGCACCCTGGGCCCAGGGGGAGCAGGGACCCGGCAGGCAGAATTGGCACATGAGCTAACTTCATTTCTACCAGCATGGCTTTCCAGGTTGTTCTCTGTGTATTTTTCCTTCCTCAAACTTCTCACAGTAAAAGGACCCACAGTAAAAGGACCCAAACCCATATTCACTGGGAGATTGAGGGTAGGAGATGAGGAAACTCAAGGTGATTGGAGGAGAGGCATTTGCAGAATGCTGGAAGGCTGGAATAGGGGGCTTTGCAAGTGGTGTTTGGAAGTGGGAGTGACCCAGTGACTCACCTGGAGGTCCTGGGGGTCCTGTGAGGCCTACAGGAAACAAAACACAGGAAAGGAGAGTTGAAGGGTTGAGGAACTACACCCTCAGCTACAGGAGCAGGTGGGATTGGTGGGGCAGGAGGACCAACTCTGAGTCTGGGGCAGCCAGATTCCGGAGTTCTCTTAGCACTGGACCAAGAGCAGTTCCTGGACTTATCAGTGAAGTGACCCACTGCTCCATCGGGTGAAGGTTCCTCGGCCTCTTGGGGTCACAGACCCACTGGCACCTGAGAGCCATGAACCCAGAAAACTCACACCCTCACTGAGCCCTCAGGCTAGCCCCAGACCACCTCCTTGGTGCCCCCCACCTGTGCACCCAACAAAGAAGCCAGGAGGACCCTGCTCATCCCTGCCCACCAATGAAAACCTTGCCCCTCTCAGCTTCTTTGGCGTGTTCTGATTTGTTTCTGCTGCTGTCCTGTGGATCTTGCTCCTGTTGGGCCTTTGATGGAGATGCTAACAATGGCCTCTTTCATCAGACTGGCAGGAATTAGTGAGGGTCCAGGTTCAGCCCAAGGGGAGGTGGACCAGAGGGGAAGGCTCAGAGGAGCAAGGTACTGAAGTGGTGCTGAACTCTGCAGTTTTAAAGAAGAGTCCTCGCCCCTTTCTACAGCTCCTTGCTTTCAACCATTAAGCTCTTTCTTCCCAGTTGCCAGACATGGAGACTCCAAGGAATCAGGACACACAGCCCCTGCACACAGCCCCTGCACACAGCACAAGCTAGCCAGCAGTTGTTCCCTGCTGAGCTGCTGGAGGAGAATGGGATAAAGGCACGCACACACACGCATGCACACACACACACACACAGAGCAGGGCCCTGGCTCCCCCTTCCAGCTCTGTTACCTGGCTTTCCTGGGTCTCCAGAAGGTCCTGGGGGGCCTCGGGTTCCAGGCATCCCTGTGAGACCTTGTTCACCTGGAGAGAGTACAACCAATGTGCAAATGTCTTCCTTCTGGGAAAGCTGAACCAGCCTTCTGCTGAGGCTTTCTTGGGATTTTACTGAGTAACTCTCAGGCAGGTGGGGAGGAGAAGGCTGATAAGACCCAGCTTCCCAGCTTTGTGTGTTTCTACATGACACATGCCCCCTTCGTGCTGTGACTTGGGGACGTGGGTGGGTCAGTGCATAGCAGGTAGGGGAGGCAGCGAGGGTGAGGAGAGCTGAGCAGTGACCAACCTCTTAGGCCTTGGTGTCCATCGGGGCCTGCAGGTCCTAGGAAAACAGAACCACAGCTCATCAGCAACTCCCAGAGGTGTTCTTGGACGCCGCCCCCTCTGCTGCGTGTCAGGTTCACACCACGTTGTCTCCCAGGTGGGGAGCCCATGGGTCCCTCCCATGGCCGGCGAAAGCAGAAGAAGCCCAGTCTCTGTCACACCCCCTGGGTGCAGCTTTCTCCCTGCCCTCTCCCCCGGAACCAGGAGCCATCCACTCTCCTGTTAAGAACCTCTTCCTGACTCCCTGTTGACTTCCAGTGCCCTTGGCAGGACTCCGCACACACCAGATGCTCCACAAATGCCGGCCTCCTGCACTCAAGGCCTTGGAAGTCAGGGTCTTCCAAGTTCTCACTTCCTCTGCTCCAATTACCCGACCTTCTCGGAGGTCCTTCTGGGACTATGTCTTGCTTTTCTCCACCTCTCTGCCTTTCCTTTCTTATGTTGTTGTTTCTCATGGAATTTTCCAAATTGATCATGATCAACATCTTCCCTACTTTTTAGGACAATCTGAAATGCCACCTCCTTCACCTTCCTGGCTGGAAGAAAGCTCTCTCTCCACTCTATCCTCCTTGCACTCTGTACCTTTCATGGCACTTGTCACTTCATATGGCCTTTATCTCCCCTTGAGGGAGGTGAAGCATCTTACTTGCCCAGCACAGAGTGAGTACTTCCTAACAATTTGTTAAATGAATGAGAAAGTGAGTAAGTCACATCCCCCATTGGAAGGGCTTAAGTGCTTCTGGGACTTGGTGCTAAATGCCTGGCCCTCTGGGGTTCCTTGGCCAGCTCCATGTCCTGGCTGACAGGCCCCTTGGTGAGGGTCAGCACTAGGATGAACCCTGGATCCTGCTGTGAGACCAGCCCTGGGATGTAAGGGCTATGTCTGGAATACTTCAGATCCCAAAGGACTCCCACACTGCCTGTCCACCCCAGGGGCCCAAGTGGCTTGGGGGCAGGAACTAGGGTGGAGGCCAACGCTTGCCAACTCTGCCCCAGAGCAGTGAGAAACTCAGATAGGCGACTGCTGCTCTCTGAAGCCCAGGAGGGATGTGCAGGCCCCAGATGGCCTGTGAATAGAGCCTCTACGAGGGGTGGACAGGTCAGAGACCAGGAGAGGTGACTCTAGAAGGATCTCAGCCCTACAGCCATGATGACACCAGAGTGGGGCAGACCTGCTGCAGTCTCTCCCCTGGGACACTCACCCATTGCTCCTTTAGCTCCAGGCTCGCCCATAGCACCAGGTAGACCTTTCAAGCCTGGTTCACCTGCAAAGGAAGTGGACTAGCTGGCTGGAAGCTTTCAAGCTTTGCATCCTTGACAGTGGTAGAATGTTGCAGCCTCTCTGCCCATCCCCAAGCCTGCCACTTCCCAACCAGATGAGCTTGGTGTGCCAATCAGAGATTGGGGACACAGTATCTGCTTAGATTCTGCGGTCAGGGCCGCCTGGGCAGCAGGCATAGGCTGCCCGGAGCCACGCCTAGGCTGAAGTTGCATGTGTGAGTCTTATTTCTCTGGCAACAGAGAGTTACCTCTTGTAGCCAAAGCACCATTACTACTAATTTCCTTTTAAATCATGCAAGTTGGCAGGAGGTGAATGGATGAAGGGGGACAAGTAGCACCAACTTTCTGTTACTCTGGAAACAGCTTAATTTTCTCAACTGATTCCCCAAAAGAATCAGTGATAATTATAACTCCCTCTTCTGCCCCAAACATACACTATCTGGACTCTAAGTCTTAGTGCTGGCTTACATTGCAGTTTGGGCTTCAGCTCATCTGTGTTTTGCCAGCCTGCAAGTTTTCTGAAGTAGATGGAGATTTTGTCTCATACTTCTGGGTGTTTCCCCCACCCCAGTGCCTAACAGATTGATAGAAAGTCTTTAAATAATCAACATGGATTCCCATGTAGGACTGACCTGTGAGGCCTCGGGGTCCTTTCTCACCCTGGTCACCTAAAACAAAACATGGGGTGGGTGGGGACAGGAAGCATCAGTAAGTAGCAAGGAAAACATTCCCACCTAGGCGGAGGGAGCCTGGCTGCTGAATGGTTCTCATTGTACCTGGAAGCTACTATCAGCAGAATCTTTGCAGGGAACGAGTCCCTTGTGAACCCCAAGGGGCACTCTGATGCCCCCCACAAACTGAGCCCAGCCTCTGCTGTCATACGATGGGCACTGCGGGCACAGGAGGTCCTTGACGCTGCGCCCTCACCACCCTGAGGCCCACCCAATCACAGTGCTATGATGGTGGTGCTTTGTGGCCCCCTGTTGTGCCTCAGTCTCCCTGTCTGGCAGGCACATCCTTCCCAGCCCCAGGGTCCAGGAGCCAGAGCCATGTGTGTTCCTGGGTACTAGGGCCTGAGTCACATTTGGGTTCCCGGGAGTCAGGCGGGCTCTGGTGATATATGAGCAGGAGTGGGAGCAACATACCTTTGGGCCCTGGTGGTCCCATAGGTCCTCTGTCACCTGAAAAAGTAATGGACAAGTTCGTATGAAGAGCCTGGGTGAGGAGGACGAGGAAGGGTGGTGTTTGTATGTGAAGACAGACACCCCCACCCCCCCCACCCTGACTTCCCTTCGCCTCATGTTTCCATCAGCCTGCACAGGCTGTTGGCCATGTCCATCTGACCATCTCTGTCCCCTTCCTCCTGAGTGACTGGCACCTACAAGGTGACACCTCTCCCGGCTGCTCTGAACCAGCTTACCTTTTACCCCGGGGCTCCCCGCTTCACCTCGGAGCCCTTGGAGACCTGAAGGGCCTGCAGGCAGAGGAGACCACACAGGCAGGTGAGTGCCGTGGCTTTGGAAGGGATGGACACATGCACACAGAGACACACACAGGCACATACCCAGGTACATACCCATGCGTGCACACACACACACCCAGGAGTAAAAACCAAGGGCAGGTCCTTTGCCCCTGTGATTAGCAGGCCCTGGTCATAAGGACAACGTTGGGACCCTGGCAGGGACCTTGGCCTGCATTACAACACGGGCTGTAGCTCGAGATTCCCAAGACAGCAGGATGAGCCCTGGCCCCAGGAATGAGGCGGAGGCAGGCATTGCTCAAAGGGCAGGATGGAGCAGCCTGCTGCTGGGGTGGCCAGAGGGCCACAGGCCCCCCCCCTCCCCCCGCCGCCACCCTGGGCCAGAGCGGCTCCACAAGGCCCACTGGCAGCCAACTTCAGCCGTGGGGGACACACTGTGGATGTGAGTTTTATGCCCCCAGGCTCTCTTCATAATTGCTTCTTTTGCTTAAAAAGTGTTTTTCTTTTTAGCGTCCCTTTCTTTCCCCAGAAATAGTGCATATTAATAGGAAAGAAGCAGTGCACTGACCTGGTGGGCCCTGTGGGCCAGGAGAACCATTGGCACCTGGGAAGGACGACAAAATGACAATAATCAGAAGGGTTGGGTGCAGGCCAGGGACATCTGACCCCACAAGGTATGGGTTCTTTTTGGGACCCCGGAGCCAGTGGGTCCAAGATGACCCCAGTCCAGTGCCAAGTCTTCCTCAGGGAGGAAGCTGACGCTGAAGCTGGTGGGATCACGAGACCCCTGCTCCTTCCTAGTCAGAGTAAAACATCTGAGCTGGGGCAGGGGAAGGGGGAGAGGCTTCAAACAGAGAAGGCCCATTCTTCCGGGTCATTCAGACAGGTTACTTTAGAATGTGTGCACCTGGGCCCCAGTGCACGCAGACAGGTGAGGGAATTGTCTGACTTCTGAGTTCCTGATCCATCTATTCACTTAGGGGCCACATAATGGTGCCACTGAAAACAGATGAAAATGCAGCCCCAAATCTGCCCTGCAGCCAAAACTAGCCCCCATCCTGGCCCCCAGGCACTTTTTTGTGGGGGCCCTCCCAGGGCCCATTGCCCCTGCGCAGGCCTGGGATAGGGGGTGGCGGCCACCTGGGATCCTAGCACCTGGACCTCTGTGATCCATTCTGGGCATAGTAAACTTGGGGACCATCCTGGGACCTTGACTTACCTTTGGGACCCACAAAACCTGGGACACCGGGTGGGCCTGGAATACCCGCCTCACCAGCAAGCCCTGGGGAGAAATGAGTGCTCTGAGAGAGTCCCCCAGTGTGGTTGCCCACCCAGGCTGGCAGCGTCATTTAGGGGATGGCTCCCACCCTGCCAGTGACCTCTGATCCACTTGGTGCCTCCCTGAGACCACGATCAGCAAAACACCTTCAGCTTCTACTCTCAGAGCCTTGATGGTTCATGTCTGGCACTGGAGGTACTCGATAAACACTTGTTGCCTTCTTGAGTAATATTTTAAGAGAAAGGGAAGCTAAAAATAAAGCTTCTTGCTCATAATCTGTTGGCATCGAGAGGATTTCTGGTGTCTATACTCGGTTTTTCTTGATAAAAACAGATTCATGTAAAAAATCTAATTGCAAAATCTCCCCAGACCCCTCCAGGGCTGGGCCTGTGTCTGGGGTTTTCCATGTCCCCTTCCCTGACTAGTTCCAGCCAAGAGAGGCCCGAGGGCCTGAGCCCCATTCCGCCTTCCATCAGGCCCTGCCACAAACTCTTCGTCTCGGCCCTGACTCCTCCCTGCCCGACGTGGGGAGAGCCCTTTCTCCCTGTGACCACGTTCTCCATGCACTCTGAGCTCTGCAAGGTTCTTAGTCTGAGGCCTGGACCAGCAGCCTGGCACATACTCCTCTGTCCCCACCAGGCTGGTGCAGACCCTGGCTCAAGGCACCCAGCAAATGCTAGTGGAGGGAGGGAGGGTGAGGAAGGGAGATGGAAGAAGGAAGCATGGATGTAGCTGACCCTCCTGGGGAAGGGATCGCCTCTTACCTCTGTCCCCTTTCTCTCCAAACCCAGGTGGCCCTGGTTCACCACGAGGTCCCATGGGGCCTTCACGCCCTCTCTGGCCCACAGGTCCCTCCAAGCCAGGCTCTCCTAAAAACAGAAATGACCTTATCAGACTTGGGACCCTGAGCCACAGCTGCGAGCTCCACAGGCAGCATCTGGCTGGCAGGACACCTGCCTGGAGTCTCTGTGCTGCACCTCCCCTGGCCTCCTGTAGTCCAGGCTCAACCCAGAAGCCAGAGCACCCCTTTGGAAATGCGAGAGGATTGAGAGGATCATCGTGTCCTACCCTTGCCCCAAACCTGTAAGTGGCTTCTCACCGCACTGGGAGGAAAAGTCTTTTCAAAGGCCTCCAGGGCCTGGTCAGCCTTGCACCTTGCCCTCCCTCTGGACCCTCCGCCTCCCTCCTGGGTTCCAGCTGAGGCCTCCACCACCTCCTCGTCCTCATTGCTCCTTGACCAGTAGGCACACCCTCGCCCCTGGGCCCGTGGTTACTCCTCCGCCTGGAAAGTCTTCCCCAAGATCTCCTCAAGCCAGGCTCCCTCACCCCCTTCAAATCTTTGCTCAAATGGCACCTTCTCCACCTTCTCGGTGAGAGGCCTTTCCTGATGGCCCCTCGGGACTCCCAGTGTCCTGCCAGTCTCCATCTTTCCTATTTCCAAACCACCTCCTACTCTGCTACTACTTTACTTATTAAGCATTCTGTTGTCGTTCTCCCCTATCCAGACATGAGCAGGGGTTTATTTGTTTTGTTTACTGATGTCTCCCCAGCGCTGAAAATGGCCTGGCACACAGCAGGCACTTAATAAACATTTATGGAAGGAAGGAAGGAAGGAAGGAAGGAAGGAAGGAAGAAAGGAAGGAAGGAAGGAAAAAAGCAGTACTTACCCATGTTGCCTTTTTGTCCCTTTGGTCCTTCTGGACCTGGCTGTCCCAAGTGCCCAGGGATACCTGTGGATACATGAAAATCCCTCAGCCCTGTTTTCCTCCCAGAACCTGGGAGCTGGAATTGAGAAGCTCGTGATACCAGCCACACCATCAGAGGTTACATACCTGGGGTCCCAGGGAGCCCTTGATCTCCTGTGGGGACAGAGATGAGAGAGAGAGAGGTCAGCCACAAGGCCTGGGCCACTACCTAAAGCAGTCACCAGGTAGGATTCAGGTAGGATTGCCAAATGTAGCAAATAAAAACACAGGGTGCTCAGTTAAGTCTGAATTGCAGAAAAATATTGGATACATTTTTAGTATAAGTACATTATATGTAATACTTGGGATGTACTAACAGTGAAATATTATACATAGTTTGCCTGTAATTTGAATTTAACTGGGCATCCTGCATTTTACCATACCTGCTGGCTCAGGGTCCCCAGGACCATCAGCCCCATCCCCAGCATGGCCAGAAGGGTGTGGGGAAGGGGGGTTGGGGTGGAGACCCAGGGTGTGTGGATGGGGGCAGGGGATCCTGAAGTGAAGAGGACCACTAAGTGGAAGAACCCCAATTCCTGCACAGGGATCTCTAAGAAATGGAGGTGAAGCTCAGAGGCCACCCTGTCACCTTAAAGAGTAATTCTCAGAATAAACTGCACCCCGGACCTCAGAGCCACCCGGGGCAATCAAGACTGCAGGCCCCTGGCCCCACCCACCTATACCTGCCAAATCAGCAGCTCTGGAAGCGGGGGGGGGGGGGGGGGGGGCAGAATCTTCTGTCAATTCTCACACACACTGAACTTTGTGACACAGTTACATCAAGGGTCCCTGAGACCTCTTCCTCCTACTCAAGGGCCTGTCCCATTGGTTGTCAAACCACTTTTCTAAAGAAATACATCAATTTCTTAAGCATGTAAGTGTGCGCCACACACGTTAACATGGGATCGTCCCCCAGCTGTGGGGCACCTGCTCCTGTGACTAGGCCCCACACACCCCCTGAAGGCAGCTGCTCCTCCTGGGCTCCACCCGGGAGCTCAGTCCCTGACTGCTGGGTCTTATCCCCAGCCTTGCTCTGCTAAGACCCAGGGAGCTGGTGGCTCACTTGGAATGGTGGTTCCTGACCTGACTCATCAGGATTAAAACCTGAGGGGAGGGGTGAGTTTAGCCCCAGAGCTCTGCCTCAGGAACTTCTGATTCTTGGCAGGGCCCAGGAATCTGGATTTCTAGAAATCTCCAGGGGGTCTTGGGGGCATGTGTGGTAGCAGGCCCTCAGGCTGCCCTGTGGAGCTGCGGGAGAGGCAGGCTCTTGACACAGGCCGCCTGAGGGCCTGTGTTCTGGGAGTCCCCGGAGCCCTGAGAGGGGGTGAAGGACAGTGATGTAGACCCTGCTCCGGCATGAAGCCCCTGCCCCGGAGAGCACCAGGGCATGCAGGCTGCTCCGCAATTCACGATCCTACCACCACGGGGTCAGGGCAGGGCAGGTGGCCAGGAGAGTGAGGGGTGGGCTCTCTGACACTCGCCAATTGCTTCACACCATCAACCTCACTAATGTTCACAGTGCAAGTTACCTTTAGGGCCTTGACTTCCCATGTCACCTAAAATAAGAAAGATGAGAAGACTGTGAGTGCACTGAGAACCCAAGGGCGGTGTTCAAGACCAGCTGACGGCAGGGGAGCGACACTTCAAGGGGGGGCTGGCGTGGGGTGTGGGTTCCTCTCAGTTCCTGTCTGTGCCATTTGATGCATCGCTGGGCCCCTCGTAGAGGAGGCCTTCGGTCCCTCCCCGTTCTGAGACAGTCTGACTGTAAAGCCAATTCTCAACCTTCCCAACAGATACCGTAAGATTTTTCTACTGTTCATCCTTCAAAGTTTGGAGAAAAAGTTTTCCAATCACCCAGAAAACACAGCTCCAAGTTCAAGAAATGAGAGGGAAAGGCTCAATTCATCGAGGTACCTTTAGGGCCAGGACTTCCTAGGAGGTTGCCTGCGAGAGACAGAAAACCCCGAGTTAGCCACACATCTCCTGTGCCACGCACGCACGCGAGGGATCCCTAGGGTGCAGGGGAAAGAAACCGAAGCTAGGACTAGCAATCAGATTCTAAAACGCGCCAGTTGTGTGATGTTGGGCAATTCTCTCCAGGTGTCCGTTTTCCCAGCAGTAAAACGGTTCATGGGACTGGTCCTCCCTCCCTCCCAGGACTATGGAGGGGACTGAGAGCGGAGGGAGTGCGCCAGCCTCTGAGCTCACCGTTTTCCTGCTCCATCATCAGCTTTTTCCTCATGAAATGCCACAGCTCCTCCTGACCGTAGCCGCTCAGGCCAAACGTGTCCACGCCTGCGCCCACGCCGGGCGCCTCCCCCTGCAGCTGGCCCGTGTTCCCCCTCTCCATCTTCTCATACAGCTGCATTCTGCCCCGCATTCGCTCCAGCTCTTCCACCCGAGCTTTCAGCTTCTTCACCTCCTCCCCTGGACCACATCAGGGAGTGTCAGCCCCGGGGACAGGGCCAGTGCCCTCCCAGTGCGCACTCACTCCCCACTGGGAACCTCAGCTGGGTGCTCTGGGGTCTGTGGCAGCTTCTTCATGCCGCTGCCCCTGGGACATTTTGCTGAAATGCTTGTGGCTACCGGCAGGATTAGCCACTCAAAGTTGTCACCGAGTCTTAGAGAAACCCGGCCCAGGGGTCAGTCTTCTCATCTGAGATGGTGAAAGTGCTGGCCCTCACTCTCCCTGGGAGCTGGGGTGAGTCCAACAGGGCCTGGAGGGCAGGAATGCTAGGAGAAGGCATGGCCTAATGACTCAGGGCAGCCAGGAGCTCAGAGAGGTGCTGCAGGAACAGAGGCCTGGGGCAGGGGTGGAGGTGGGGTGGGTGGGTAGACAGCGGCATTAGAATCCCAGCTCTGCCACTAGGTGGCCTTGGGACCTTGACCAGGTGCTTCCTGGAGCCTCAGTTTTCTCATCTGCACTGACAGCAGGTGCTTCCTGGAGCCTCAGTTTTCTCATCTGCACTGACAGCGTCTGACCCCTTAGCTCCAATCCTTGTCCATTGAATGGGCAGCCGGGCCACATACCCAGAGCAATGAGGCCGAAGAGCAGTCCCAGGAGCAGCAGCCAGGTGAGCAGCAGGCCCAGCAGCCACTTCCACCAGCTGCAGCAGGAGCCACAGGGGCACCAGGCTGGTGCTGCCCCCAACGGACCTCCGCCAACACCTCCGCCCACAACTCCTCTGCCACTGCCACCTTTAGTGCCACTGACACCATTGTGTCGGTCATAGCCATGGATTTCTGTGGAAGACAGGGGAAAGGGTAGGGTGAATGCAGGTGGCTCTTGCTTTATTCTCTCTAAATTCTCTGGCTTTTGGTGACTTCCTTTGGGCCCGAGTGAGTGTAAGTGGGTCTCTCGGGTTCCTGTGCAGCTTGGTGAAGGATGAGGCTGGGCCCTGGAACGAACACTGGGCCACGGCTGGTGAAGAGCAGAGGTCTGACAATCCTGGCCTTGAGCTGTGTGACCCTGAACCACTGTTTCCTTTTTTTTTTTTTTTAATAAAATAAGGTTAAAAGATTACTTACTTCATAGGACAGTTGTGGAATGAAATGAGAAGCATAGAGGTAATTAGCAGAGGATGTAACACAGACAGCCAGATTTAAAAATCTTGATTATGGCCCTGGCTGGTGTAGCTCAGTGGATTGAGCACGGGTCTGTGAACCAAAGAGTCACCAGTTCGATTCTCAGTCAGGGCACATGCCTGGGTTGCAGGCCAGGTCCCCAGTAGGGGGTGCACAAGAGGCAACCAACACTGTTGTTTCTCTCCTTTTTCTTTCCCTTCCCCCTCTCTAAAAATAAATAAAATCTTAAAAAAAAATCTTGATTATGAACTTTGATCTGCTGCCATTTAATAAAATGCCACCTGCATTTTATTAGGCCCAAATCAGAGGTTTAGAGGTGTTCCCATCTCCATGTCTCAGTATTCACCACTCTTTCTTTGTAATTCCCAAGTGCCTAGAATTACACTCAGCACTTATGGGTGCCCAGCACATTATTTTTTTTTTTTTGTCTTTTTACAAAACTGTTTTGGTTTTTAGTATCTAAAATGGGGTGCTAAGCCTCGCTCTGCCTCTCTTATGAGGCTACAGGAGGAAGAGAGGAGAGTGTAAAGGCTGGAGACGCATGTGGATTAGTGTTGCCTTGAACCCTCTGTGCGTGTTGGGGGTTGGGAGGGTAAGACAACAGCGGCCCTGCTGCGTTGCTCCTGTCCTGTGGGGAGACCCTGGACCCGAGGGCAGAGAGCTGTGCCTGGAGGTGAGGGTGGGCATGCTGTGAGCAGCAGCCCCTGAACTAAGCTTCTGCAGCCAGCTCTAACCGGCCTGCCCCTCCACCGCCCTCAACGTTGCTCCCCTGCAGCCTTCAGGGACGCTCTTCAGAGTTGGGTGGCTCAGGTGTGCACTGGCTCCAGGCTAGGGGGCTTCATCTGTTGCATTCACCATAACTGGCCTCATGGCCTTCCGTCACTGCAGGACCCTCTGGTATCACCTACCTGCAGAGGCCATCTTGCCCTTGGTGGACACTGTCTTCAAGTCTCCTGAAAGACAAGCACCGAGAACAGAGGTTTTGACCTGAGCGTTTAAATGTGAGCAGAACAGCCTACGTGGAGAGTTTGGGCAGGGCTTTAGCTAGATATGCCCCCGTCTCCACCCCCAGGCACCTCGAGTAAACTACAGCAGTTACACTGATGCAGAGGTAGCTTGGCAAACCATCAATGGTGGGAAAAAGCAGTGTCATAACCCTTTTGTGACCTGAAACCTTTAAAACCCAAGACATTTTCAGAGGATCATGTTAGGTGACCTTGCTTTCAAACAATAAATGTGCTTGTGAGAAATGACTCTTAATTTTTTTTGGCTAAGGGACTTTGAATGCAAGTTCTTAACCTGCGGTGGAGAGAACCTGACAGAAAGAATGGGCGTGGAGGAGGGCTGTTCGGGAGTTCCTGATGTTACTTCACCATTGAGTGTTGTGGGCATGTGGAGAATTCTCTGGGAAAATTGTGTAGAGCTTTCATCAGATTCTAAAAGGGTCTTTTGGCTCCACTGCCCCATTTCCACCCCTAAAATGTAAGGAACTGCTAACTTAGAAGACTTAGAGTTAGGCATTGACAGGAAGGTTGTTGATTTCATTTGCATTTATCTAAAAATGTTCTATGGGCCCTGAGTGGTGTTGCTCAGTGGATTGAGTGCTGGCCTGTGAACCAAAGGGTCACTGGTTCAATTCCCAGTCAGGGCACATGCCTGGGATGCAGGCCAGGTCCCCAGTGGGGGGCACTCAAGAGGCAACCACACATTGATGTTTCTCTCCCTATCTTTCTCCCATGTCCCCCTCTCTCTAAAAATAAATAAATAAAATCTTAAAAACATGTTTTATGGCATACTTTTCCTTCCTTTACTGACCCCTCTGAAATCAGGGATTTGGAGAGATTGTTCAGGACACAGAGCAGTGAAGCAATGTGTTTAACTAGGAGAGGATCCAGATATTTGGGAAGAAAAACAATAAAGCTAGCAAGTGCTTTGCAAAGCATTTTTCTATTAGTTCTGAAAATTAGGGGAGGATGAGTATGCTGAGAAAAAAAATACCACTGTAGACCTCACTCGTATCATAGGAAAGCTTTTGATTCAATATCATGCATGCACAAATCTACTGGAATCTTGTTAAAACGCAGCCTCTGACTCAGCAGGCCTGGGCTAAGGCCTAGGAGCCTGTGTCTCTAAAACACTCCCAGGTGTTGCCATGGCTGCTGGTCCAGAAATCACATTCTAAGGAGGTCTCAGGAGACAGGTAAATAAATGAAACGTGGATCGGCTGAAGGCAAGGTGGACAGCGATCAGATTTGATCTTACCGTTAGTTTCCGAGATCAGGTTGGTGTCAATGGTGTAGGCAGCTTGCTTTTCCTTTTTCAGGGTGTCCTCTGAAAAAGAAGCTGTGCACACAACCCATGACAATTAGGGATATTCTCTCCCAACTCTCCAGCCATACTCCACATCCTGTCCCCTTTGGGGAGGTAGCAGTTAGCCTGGTAGGAAGAGGATCCAGCTTTCCTAGGGTTAATTCCCCCTTCTGTGTTTGTGAGTGGGAATCTTGTTGTTGTTGCCCAAAGACCCCTCTGGGAGCTCTTTTCCAGAACTTTCCTGGCCTGTCTGCATTCAAGGCGGACCCTGGTAACACCCTATTAAGACAGACTTTTCTTTTTTTTTTTTTTTAATTTGAATGAATGACTCTACTTTCACTCTCAAAACATCTCAAACCACCTTGCTTGGACATTTGGTCTCCTACACTGCCTGCCATTCTTCTGAAACCCGAGTCACTTGGGTTCCCACATACTTGCAGCGATGCTGGCAGGGGAGGCAGTAAAGACCTTCCCGCTGTCCTTGTTCATGATCAGCAGCTCCACCTCCTTCTTGGCAGGCGCGTTTTCTTTCTCGAGGATCAGGAATTTACAGTCCTTGTGCAAGAGGTCATCATTCTGGACACTTGTAGTGCAGGCTAGAGAGGGAAGGAGTGGGTGAGGAGGAAGGAAAAGGTGCCAGGAGAAGGCAGAGAGAAGAAATGACCAGAAGAGGAAGGAGCAGGAAGAGAAAAAGGAGGAAGAAAAGAGAGATTGCGGGGGGGTGTCCAAGGGTCTTGGTCTTTCTAACAATGGCTGCTAAGAAGCATTTTGGGGACCAAAGACAACCTCCCCTGCTTGGCTGGGCCTGGTGATGAGGAGGTTGGGTTCATGTGAGAAGTACTGGGTTATGGCTTCCTCCCACCTGGATCTTACAGGATCTTTAGCGAACGGATAAAAGTCCCTTTCTCAGACAGGCCCTTCTTAAACTTGGTGGGTTCATGTCTAGTCTTCAGGTCTCATGTTAGCATCCTAGTTTTTTTTTCTTGACTACCTCATCTGATATACACACATCACCTTTTCTACCACCTCACCTATTTCTTTCCTTCAAATTGCTTTTGTGTCATTTGTTTACTTGTTTGTCTGCCTCAATGGCAACTGTCAGCCCGGGGAGGGCAGGAACCTGGCCTGCTCTGCTCGTGTCTATGGTCCATGCACTTAGAACAGTGTTTGGAGGGAAATACACTGGGGTCAGCAGAGCAGTGGAGGAAATAGCCAACCCTGTGCTGTGAGCCCAAGTTGCCAAAGATTCTACAGAAAGTAGGAAGGGTATGGCAGCTTTGACCAGTTTCCTGCTCCTTGCAGTAGGTGACATGTAACAGGAGCAGGACAGGGGCTTCCAGACGAAGGTGGGAGCTGGGGTGTGAATATCTGACTCTAGGCAGGTGTGTGGAGCTTCCTGCCCCCCTTGGACAGAAAGGTCAAGGCAAAGTTAGGGAGATGCTCATCTCTGCTCACTTCTGGAAATAACAGAGAGGCCTATTTGCAGGCCTTAGAATACCAATGGGTTATATCCCCTCCTCTTGCATGCCTTGTCACCACACAGCAATTCTCCCTGGCAACTGGGGACAGCACTCACCAGCAGAGGTGGACACGCCGGTGCTCACAGTGGCAGGGCCCTGGGGTATGTTCTTCTTCATACCATACGCTGCAAGAGAGGAACCACTGAGTAAGTGGGACCAGGGTGGGAAGGCAGCTCCATACAACTTAGAAGCAGCCTGACTGCTCCTGGCAGACAGCCAGCCTCCCCATGTGAGAGGAAGACAATAATAATGAATGAATAATGAAATGAAAAGCAATGAATAATGAAATCAACTCTCTTGAGTTATGGGGGCAACGATGGAACTTTCTTTGGTATGATTCTCATCCTTCCAGGGCAGGTCTCAAGGTCACCTCCTCCATGAACTCCTCTTCCTAGACCCTCCCACATCACCTTCCCTTCTGACCCCTACAACCCTCATACCTGCTCTGCACGACGTCATTCGTGTTGTCTTATAGAATCCCACAACTATTTCACGTTTATTATACATTCTACTCCAACTAAATGGTAAGGAAGTAGAGGGCCAGGGCTGACACCCTCCCCCAGGTGTGCACAGGGAGTAAACCATGAAGTCAGCCAGATGGTTGATTTGCAATGACAGCAGCTGTCAGAGACAGCAGTGAGTCATGGGCATACACAGGCGACACACAGCAATGCTCCCCTGTGGTTTCACACGTCTGAGCCAGCAAATGATCGAGGTTAACATCTCTAGGGTGGGGGTGGGGGCTGTTTCTTCGGTAGGAAAGGTCGATTGATTTTTCAGGGACATCTTTGTCCCTCGGATGCAGTTGTTGAAAAGGAGCATTGTGAGTTATAGCTGCACAGAGGTGTTACTTCCCAGCCCTAAGCTCCAAACCTCAACTACTGACCTGTGGAGTTGGTGGCCGTGCCATGGGACAGGGTGGCAGAGCTGGGGGCCAGATTGTTCTGCATGCCAAACACTGTGAGAGGAATTGAAGACAGTTGAGCGCAGGTGCAGAGAGGAGGGTCCTTAGCTTAAGAAACCCCCTGCCCCCACTAGTCCCCAACACCGCTTTCATGATACATGCCTTTATCTATGACAGATTCCCAAACTTTCTCAGTTCTCATGTTCTAGGTGACACAACAATTTTTTTTTATTCCCCGCCTCTCCTCCTCAGGCCAAAAGTTACGAACAGTTCCATTTTCTGAATAGTTATGTTCACACAACTTGTAGTGGTAGTTTGCATAGGGTCTGACGGATTTCACTGTATTTAAAAATACCCTTGAAATTTAAAAATAGCAGAGTTCCCTGTTCCCAGTGGCACCCTAGGGTGCCTTGGTGTGCAGTGTGGGAACTGCGGGCACAGGGTACAGACACAAATGGGCCAAGAGGCATAGACTTGGCAGAGCCCTTGATTTCCCTCGAACTCTTCCTTCTGACTCAAACACATCAAGCGCTCCTCAGCCCCATTCTGACTCCAAAGGCTGGCTGTTTTTAACCACGTGCAGAAGCTCACTCCTCCAGGGTTAGCAGCCTCTCTTATTTCACCCCATCTAGTGTTTAGGGTACAAGATCATGATCCAATATCCTTGGTCAGGACTTTGCAAAGCACACTAGCAAAGGCAGAAGATATGAAGATGAACTAGGTGTCTTCTGGGTTTGATGGGATGCTAGTCAATTAGAGGTGTTGAAAATCAGAACACTTAATTTGCACTTGGAAATATGCCAGCCAAGTAAATAAGGAGGCTCACATCATTATATTTACTAGTCATGATATCTCAGGGAGAAGGCACATTCCTTTAAAAAAAAAAAAAAAAGATGTGGCTGGTAACTTACATCCAGGTGGTTGCAGTGTATGTGGAAATAGAGTGAATAGATTTGAGCTTTCAGCGAACTACTATTTTGTAAAAAGATCTGAAGTAAGAACCTTCTAACTTAACAATGCTCTTTACCTGGACTGTCCTAAGCCAAGCCTCACAGAGAAAACGCGTAAGTGAGATCTCTGGCCCCTCGGCCCTCAGGCCTCTCCCTTGGGGACTGAGCTGTGTCTCCGATGGAGGGTCAGGCTCTGTGCCTTCTACTGCAGCCCCTGGGCCACTGCCTGGCATACAACACACGCAGGAACGTCCTCATGGTCCAGGCAGAAAGGACATCTTCTCTAGAAACCATTAGATTTTCCTCACCAGGAAGGAACACCCCTGTTTTGGTATTTTTTAAAGCACACCACTGGGAAAAGGCGGCTGAAACGGCGAGCCCTGACCTGAGGAGCCGGTGCTGATCCCAGGGTGCAGCGTGGTGGAGCAGGACGCCATGTTGTTGGGAACGCCGAAGACTGCAGGGGAAGAGGAAGGCTGGTGAGAGGGACGTCCGGTCCGGAACGGGGGGTGCCGCAGAAGCTCCAGAAGAAATGCCAGGGTTGCATTTTTATATTTTGTTAAATTTGTTGTTCAGGAAATCTTAGGTTCTCTCTGTGGAGCCTCCAATTGTAGCCAAGGGATGGTCATAGGTTGGTCAGGTCTCAAGTGGACACTGGCTCTGGCCAAAACCTTACTTGTTAGCGACCATTTTACAGAAAAGAAACTTGAAACCCAGAGAAGTTAAATAACTGGCTCAAGATCACAGCTAATCCACATGAAGTGAAAGTGGGTTCCTTGCATCGATTTTCATGTTCATTCCTGTTCTTTTTTTTCTGATGCACTTTTATGGGGGCCCACCAAAAGAAACACCTTCGAGATTGAACTGAGCTGAAGTTCCAGTGGAAACACCTTCGGATGTTCGGCCACAGAAAGCCTCCCTAGGAAGCAGTGGGGACGGCGCGTGCCAGCGGGGCCCCTCAGCTCGGGTGAGAGTGCGGTGGGCTCAGAGGTGGGGGGGTGCGCACTGTGTGTCACATACCCGATCCTGTGGAATAGGCATTGGTGTTGAGGAGGGACGAGCTGTGGGCTGTCATATTGTTGTGATAGGTCCCCATGGAGGACCCCGCCGGTAAGGTGGAGGACCACATGTGGGAGGGAAGGTTGGCGTCCAGGATGGTTGTGTCGTAGGTGCCAGACACTGGAAACAGACAGACACACCCCCCCAGTGAGAGACAAAGCAGCACTGTGTGCTGGGGCAACCCAGTTGGCTAGCTTTGCTGGGACTTCCCTGGTTTAGCCCGGAAGGTCCCACATCCAAGCAACATCAGGGGCAAACCACTGAGTCACCCCACTTCTGTCTGGAGCCTCGGAGCTGGTACAGACTTGATCTCTTGGTTTAGAAATTCTTGTTGGCTCTTGATGAAACCTAAAGTAGGGACTTTTGCTGTGGGGTCGCCCATTTCTCCTTCCAGGTCCCCCTCCCCACCTCCTGGTGTGCTGTCCCCACCAGTGCTCTCACTCTCTATTTGTTCCTGTCTCCACCTTCAAAGATCCCGGGGAGCAGCCAATGAGACCCCACAGCCAATGAGGCCCCACGGTGAATGCCAACAGTAGAATTCCAGGTGCACAGCCAGCACCAGTAGGGAGACATCACTTCTGGGGCCACACCGCACGGATGGCAGCCTTCTCTGATTCAACTCTCCTTGCCAATAAGACCTAAGGGGCACTCTGCCCCCAAGAGAGGGTTTTGGTGCTTCTTCAAATCTGAGGCCAATTCTGCCTATTCCTTACGCGAGATGGAGCTAGCCACACAGGTCCTAACGTGCTCTGAGGTTATGTTTTTGTATTAAAAAACAAAAGGAAGATCATAATCTCAGGGTCTGTTTTTTTTCACGTAGCAAATGACAGGAAAGCTTTTTTCCTCACCTCCCCCCAAGAATCTTCTTATTTCTCTTTGTGCCTCCCACAGAGCCTACCTTATACCTGTAGGCACGTGATAGATGAGTGTTGAACAACACTCATCTGACCTCACTGCGATCTCTCGGTTGTCTGACTCCCTCCAGAGGCCCTCACCTCCACGAGGGCACTGGCTGTGCCTACTTTGTTCATTGCCTTTCCTCAGTGCCTGGTGCTTGGCATGGAGGAGGCCCATAACAAACACTCACTGAATGAATGCGTGAAAACACGACAACTTTTCCCAACAGCCTTCACTTGGGGAACCTGGCCAAAACATTCCTAGATGTCCAGAATCTGCCGGAGAGACTCTCTAGGATGTAGAGCCCGACTCCATGTGCACACGGGATGGCCAACCAGATGGGCGTAAGAAGGGCACAGCCCACATTTTCGTGCTGCATAAAGGTGTTCTGCCACAGCCAGAAAGGCCTGCCAGGGCGCAGTTGAGTTCCTGGGCCAGGACAGATATGCCACCTTGTTCCCTTCCCTCCATGGCAGCCCTGGGCTGCGGGGCTTACCTGAATGGGAGCTCGCTGTCACGGTTTTGGTCTCCACGGTGCCTTTCTTAGGGATGGGGAGTGTGCTGGAGGCATTCCGGGTGGGGCTCACGCTTGCCGATCGGCTCCCCTTGAGCAAACGTTTAACTTCATCCAGTTCTGTCCCTGTAAAAGAATCCTCACTTTTCATTGGGCCCAGGATTTTTTTCCAGAGTCCAAGTGCAGTGGGAGTTACATTTATGGCATTCTGAATATGAGGGAGGGTGGCGTCTGTTTCACATGCTGGGACATTTTTGGTTAGCCTTGTAACTTTTACATTTTGTCATTTATAGCACTTATTAACCTGGCACTTTGTAATATTAATGGCCTCATAAATCTAGTGCCTCTACAAGGAGGTCAAAGTCGTTGGTAGACAGTTTATAATTATACCTCGTCAGACACCACAGGGATGACTCTGTGGCTGGAAGACACTATCATCCTGAATCAAGGGAAGCTTACACCCAGGGCAGTGAGAGAACCAGGCCCCTTGAAAATGAACGGTTCAGTCGTGATTTCAACCCCTGCACAGGATACCTTGAGGTGTCGCGGCCACTGACCTTGCATGCTCTGCAGTGTCAAGGGAATTTGTGGCCCATTCCTAAACATTATGCTGCTTTGTGTGAGTTAATTTCAAGTCTGTCTGACTGATATCATTTGTAGTGAGGTGATACAGTGGAGCAGACTCCCTGTGCCTCCCACCTGGCAGACAGGAGGGAGGTGGGGAGGGAAGCATGGTGCAAGGGCAATGTGTAGGAGGAGACCAAGAGATTCACAAATAGTGCTGGAGGACTGCCCAGGACCGCTTCCCCTGAGATCCCTATCCTTTGGACTGAGCAACCTTAAGCCTGGAAGGGCTCAGGGGAACAGCATCCTTGGGCCTAGGGTGGGACCCCACAACCCCAGGCACTGAGTGAGCTCTTTGGGCAAGTGCCCGTCTCCGATTCCTGAGCCACCCACCCAGCTCTTTCCCCTCCTACTCTTTGTTCTTGGCTCCCTTCCTAACAGTTGGGCTCATTTCAAAATGTCATGTAACCTTCAACAAGAACAACAGAAATCTAACACAGTCAGCAGACTGAGATTGGGGAATCCCTGACATTTGAGGTCAAGTTAAAACTCTCTCACTCTACTTCTGACCCCTAATCTTAACTATCCCATTAGGTCTCCTCCTGCTGCTCTTCCTTCAGCCACACATAGCATTTCTCCAGGGTCTCATCATGGGTTCCTCATATGTCTCTGCTGGCTCATCCCATGGAGCCTGATTGATTCGCCCTTCAGACACCAACCCAGGAAGGCTTCCCAGGACCCTGGCTCCCTCTGCTCCCTGAGCTGCCTTGGTTGGTTGTTAACTTTGTCTCCATTAGTCTATGAACGATGAAATAGAAGGGATGGTGACTTACTCAGCTCCTTACCCCCTGCACCCAGCCCAGGGTGCCTCTCACCAAAGGCCCTTAGAGACATTTACTGATGGAGTGACTGCATGCGTATACACAGAGCCCTGGGTTCCCGGATCCTTTCTTTTCAGCAAGATAGTGACCACTTACATCGGGTCGATGGGGACGCACTCTGCAGTCGCACTCGGATTTCACTCTCTGTACCAGGGGAGACACGGAGAAGGCTGTGAGTGAAGGAACTCAGGTCGCAGTGCCTGACACTGAGCTCTGAGACCTCTGTTTCCTGGGAGCAGGAAACCCAGGTATACTCAGGATGGGTACTGCTCAAAAGGAGATGTCCTCTCCCTGCACCCTAACCTACCCACTGCACACCTCCAGTCACCTGGAGATGTCCTGATGAAAAACCCCAGGCCGAACAGGGTGGCTCCATCACAATCATCAATGGCAAGCCCCTTTCCCATCACTCATTTCCCAGTTGACAGAACCAACCTGCTTCCTGCCTCCAGGGTCTCCTAGGTAGTAGTGAGAGTTTACTTAGCCATTTTGGCCTCTTCAGAAATGGAAAGGGCAGAGTATAGGTAGTTTAATGTTATTAGTTTCGGATGGGAGACTGTCATCTTTCAACCATCAGCCTAAAGTTGTGGGTGGTTTATACGTCCCCAACTTTCAAGTCACTGGTGCAATAAGGCCTGTAGGAAGTCTAGGCTGGTCATTAAGAACTCCCGAAGCCTGGGAAGGATTTTGCCTTCCACACGGGCCTGACACCCGCTCCTCATTAGATCCATCAAGGGAGGTTTCCCTGGGACCACGTTTATCTCCTACTGCCTTACCCATCAGCAGGACATGGAGAGTGCAAAACTGTCACAGAACCCTTTGTCCCCTGGAATAATTGGAAAGAGAGGTGCTTTTTCTCAGTTTGGATGCATAAAGGCAACTATAGCACATCTTTTAGAGTCAACCAGGAGATTAGAAGTGAAACAAGATGGAGCACCAGCATCTTCAGACAATCCACAGCAGAATCAACTACTGCCTGGGTGGTCACCACGCATCTTCATTCCTGCCTCATGTGCTTGTTAGACTGCCCTCAAATCTACCCTTCCCATCCTGGTAGAGCCAGCAGAATATTCCCAGGATGCTGTGGGTTCCTCGAGGGCAGAACTATGCCTTATTTACTTGTCTGCACTCATTCCCATTTCCTGGCTCAAGGCTGGACACACATTAAATGCTCAGAAAATACTTGTTGAAGGAACTGAATCAAACCCAGAGATAGAGCTCACCTCGTGTTTGACTTCGTCCTCTGGTTGAAGAGGATGCTGAGAAACAAAGAAAAGTTATTTTGAGCACATATAAGAGGTGGCTTGCTAAATATTTTTGACATGGGGCTAGATCTATTTGTGTGGGGAGGAAGAGTTTGTTTTCACAGTATGTTTTTTCCAGGTAGGAGTCCTTATGGCTAGTGGATGCTTCATAAGTGATGACCACATAGCCAAAAGGCAGAGAAAGCTTTGCAAGGCCCCAGTGCATTTAGGGTGTTAAGGCAGATAAATGAATGTTAAGTTAGCTCATGCTCTGAGTGTTAAGCTAGTTGAGGCAATCCATTTGGGAGCGTGATCCATTTGGACTGGCTGACTATACACTCAACAAACGTATCAAAAGACAGCCAGATCTTCTCTGTAGTTTTTTGTTGTTGTTGTTGTTGTTGTTAGAGATTGCTGTGGTTTTCCCACTAAAAAGTACATAAATAAAACTATAACCACTATACAAGCAATGATCATGTCATCAATTCATATGCACAGTGAGAATCTAAGAACATGGATGGAAGACTTAAGGCCAAGGGAAGATACTTGGGTTTCTCACTCGGCATAACACGTGCCCCTTTGAAGCCACTATGGTGAAAGTTGCTTGGCCTTAGGGCTTATCTGTCCACACCTGAGCTTTGTATGAATAGCTTGCTGTTTCAGACGCCTCATGAGCAAAGGCTATGACGGCAAGTTAATGTGGTTGACAGTCCTCTTAAATGTTTCAGGATGAAAAGCAAAAGAAAAACAGGTCAGCAGAGGTTAAACTCTTTTACAAGAATCCATTTAACTCACGATGCTCCCTCCTCCCGCACCCCAGGCACTTTCTCAGGGCCTCCTTTGACTGCCTCTTCAGAAAATAAGGGAGGCACATACCTAGTTCCTTCCGAGGGTACTCCGGAGAAGAGTTGCCACTGGAGCTCCCTGGAAAGAGGATAAAACACTCAGTGTCGGCACACCTCGCTTTCCTGTGCTCCATAGGTGTTGCATTTTCTATAAACTGAAGGCAAGACCCTCCGCCATTGAAAAGACTATGACTCGCTTTATTGCAATTCTGGCTTTATTGTGGTGGCCTGGAACTGAACCTGCAACGTCTCCGAGGTCTGCCTGTACCAACGATCACTTGAACCCTAACAGTTTCCGAGATGGTGGTGCCGGGTCCCTCCTTTCTGAGAATGACAGGTACTCTTCAGCAGGCTCCCAATTTAAACCCACTTTGCCTATTGGATGTGGCTGTGGTACTTCAATCTGGTCCCTGATCTACTTCAGTGGGGCAAGGTTTGCACAAAGGAAGGCAGGGGGTGGGGTTTTTTTCTTTTTTGTTTTTACTTCCTCAACTGTTTGCCCTGTAAGTGCTGGTGCAGGTGGACTGGCCCTGGTGGAGTGAATGTGCTGTTTGCACTAGGGTGTCTCTGACTTTGTGAAGGCCATCCTGAGTGTGACCCTGAGTGTTAAAATGGAGGTACCAGTCCCCATGCAGACCTAACATCAGAAAGTGTTGTGGTGATACCACCCTTCTCGCCTGGATTTGGGGCTCCCTAAAGCCACCTGGCCTTTCTGGGTCTTCAATCGCTTACTGGGGGTACCCATCCCTAATCCTACCTCCCCAGGCACTATTGGACCCACTTGCTGCCTGGCTAGTCTGTTTTACACTGAAACTGCCTCCCGTTTAGATCACCAGCAGCTCCTGTAACCTGCCTCCTGCCTTCTCCTTGTGACCCTGGGCCTGGTCTTGCGCTGACTTCAATGACGCAGCCTGTTCCTGGGCTCCCGCTCCCCTCGAAGACTCTTCTTCCTCTGTGTCCTCTGGCTCTTTTTCTCCTTCTTCCCCCAATTTATCTTGCTTTGCTCTCTTCTGCTTTTTATACTCTCTTCCTCAGCCAGCTCCTTCAGTTTTCCACCTCCAACTAATGACTCCAGATGGAGTATCTGGCCTCAGCTTCTTCCCTGAGCTCGGGTCCTATGAGTCCCACTACCTGCTTGGTTCTCCCACCCAAAAACCACACCAGCAGCTGTATTTAAGGACCGAATAACTGAGCTCATCCACCCGGGCTCCCTGCTGTGATGGTTGGCACCAACATGAACCCAATCACCTGTGTTTCAAATCTCAGCAGAATCACTAACTTTCTTTTCTCCTGTAAAAATCAAAAACAAATGGAGACCAGCCTTAAAAATTCCCTGAGCAGACAAAACCAGTTGAATCATTCAAGCAAAGCTTAATTTAGCTGATTTTGTAAGATAACTAAACTTGAATTGCTTCTGGCTTATGCCTCTGAAAATCATAAGCAAAACTTAAACTGTTGCCCAGGGTTAGTATGAGGTAACCACTGACCAGTTCCCTATCACTGAAGAAAATTCTAATAATATAACCAGTCACTATGAAGAATACACGAGCTGCTGTGTAATAATATACCCTGGAACCTCATTCTGTGTGTTTTTTTTTTTTTTTGAGTGCTCCCAGTCTGCAAACTGTCTTTGTGGTGTGCACACAATAAACTTGGACTAATCACTGTTTTAGTGATTCATTGGTTTTAGTTCTGTTATTTCCGAACTTTTGACACCCCTTTTTTCTCAACATTTAATCAATTGTCAAACCTGTCAATTCCCCCTCTGCAAGCCCTCTCCCACTGCCAACACCTTCGTCCCAGCCAAGTTTTCCCTTCCTGGACAATAGAGCACAATCTAACTCGTCATCATGTTCAACGTCTTTCTGCACAAGGCTGTCCAGAGTGCTAGTCCTGGACCTCAAATATGATCAACTCTTTTGCTCAAAAATCTCTGTGGCTTCTCACTATATGCAGAGTCAAGTCCAAACATCTTAGCCTAGCACTGATGTTGAGTCGTTCAAATCCTCTTACCTAAGCACCACTGCTGCTTGCTACTTAGGCCCCGCCTCTCCTGCCTGTCTTTGCTGTGCAGCTGCTCCCACAGCCTGGAGCACCCCCTCTCTCCACCTCTGGGTATCAAAATCTTACACATTGTGAAGGCCCAGCTCAGATGTTACCTCCCCCCTAGACTCCTCCCTGGAGACTCAGCCAGAAATGATAACCCCCTTACACTTTGCATTATAATTTTTAATCTGTTGTTTTGTCTATTTAGACTATAGGCTCCCTGAAGACAAGCTCCATGTCTGATTCATTTAAGCATCTATTAAGGCATTCTGTGTGGTGTCAAACATACAAAATAACCACATGAGAAAGTGACTAAATGAATGAATGAATGAAGGGGTGGGTAGATCATCTAAATCTCCAAGTAATGTGAATCTTAAAAGAAACAAAGGAAGAATGGAGAGAAACATGAGGGGGCAAAGTCTGTGGGACTGATACCTTCATATGTTCCATGACGGGTGATGTGAGTTTTCCTTTCGAAGGTTGAGCCTGGTGAGTTGGGCAGAGTGGAGGCAGGAGAATGAGCCCTCCTGTAACTGGAGGTGGTGGCATTGCCCCGGGTGCTTCCAGCTGCAAGTGGAGAGAAGCATCAGTCCTCATGGCAGTTGAGTAGATTGCTATCTCTTATATTAACTGAGTACATCAGGCTGCTCATAATGAAAGGGGGCCTATGGAGGGTCCAGAGAGTGTCAGCACTGAAAGGGTTCCCCTTAGCATTTCCTTGGCTGTTCAGGAATGGCAGTGGCATTACTATTCCCGCCCTTCCTCCCCAAGCTGACCACTGGAAGGCAGGGGTCCTTAATGCACTGGGCTGCCGTGTATGGTAATGGACGGACTCTAGTAGGACTGTTCTCGAGGACCTGGCTTTTAATGGGAGCACACTGCTGGAGATACTAGAACAGAATCCAGTGTGGAAGGTTCCTCAACCAATGAGGACAGGTGCTTCTCTTGGTCAACTTGACCACTGGCTGGTCTTGGGTCTTCTTTTCTTTTTTAAATGGCTTCATGGGTTATGTGTGTGCTTGTTTTTCCCCCTTGCCTTGTTTTGTTTTATTTCAATATGCAAGCTAACATCAAAGAGCATTTCATGGGGAACAATGGCCCTGTGTTGGATGCTTGCCCAGTGGAAACTCGCACAGTGCGGGATCAGATTCCCTGCACACAGTGAGCCAATCCTTCAGTTTCTTCAGTTGTTGTTCATTGAAATTGTAAACCCTGAGATGTGCATGTCCTTCTCTAAAAGAGATAGCTTAACATGAGTGATTCAGTGGGAAAGGAGGCACTTCCTCACGAAGCCCTCCTTAATTAATTATGGTACTTATATTAGGGAACCAATGAAAACTGATCCCATTTTAAGTCGGTATCAAATGCAGATGATTTGAAAGTCTCGCCTTTCCTGGGTTCTGTGTCATTTGCACAGCCCTTTGGGTCATGTGGATAGAGGACAGTTTTGTCCCTCTCCTTGCTGGACTCTCTCTCCCCCGCTGTCTGCTCTTCCCCAAACCCTCCCACCAGCAGGCACTTACTGGAGTTTAAGTAGCCACTGCTGCCATGGGTCAGGCTCTGCTTCTCCAGCCTGCTGCTCCCTCCACTGAGAGAGCCAGTTTTAGCATAGCCATTGCTGGTCCCCCCTTCTGCAGAAACAAAGAGCAGGTGACAATTTATGGGTGGAGTCAGCCCAGAGGGCCCCCTCAGCCCTTGCCCCAGGAAGCCTTCCCTCGCTTCTCAACCATGACCCCCTCGGTGTGGCTCCCTTTCCCATCCACGGTGCAAGCCGCCAGGCTCCCATTTTGTTTGCTTCTGATACAAATATCTACAGCAACTCTTCCACCCGATTTAAAAGGAACATCTTCTGGGGGAAGTATAGCAGGTTGTTTATTAGGAACATTTAAATATTAGAAAAGGTAGTGAGTAACGAAAAGCTCCTTGAGGCCAGGGCCTGGGTTGGGCTTGCTGTTTTCAAAGTCCTGGTCAGTGCCCCAGCTCTGGCAGCCCCTAGACGTTTTGGGGAAACGAGTGACAGCTCTGTGCTGCTGGTGTTCTCTCTGGCAGCCCATGATGTTCCAGCCTCAAGTGCTGATGAGGGGGATATCCACACACACCCCCTCCTCCATGTGCCGGGCTTCCTGGGAGGGGCATGGCTTACTTTAGGGCTCAGATCTCTGTTATCGAATCCACTAAACATAAGGACCTCTTGAGGGAAAAGTGGACTCAAACAGAAACCTCCTTCCCTGGTGGCTCCCCACTCCCACCCCACGCTCAGGTTGCATGAGATTTTCAACATTTTAGTGTCCAGATCAGGCAAATCTATAGAGACTGAAACTAGATTTGAGGCTTTCAGGGGCTGGGGAGGAGGGGAGAATGGGGAGTGACTACTAATAGCCATGAGGTTTCTCTTTGGTGTGATGAAAATGCTTTAAAATTAGATTTGTTGCGAAGGCTGCACAACTCTGCAAATAAACGAACAACCATTGAATTACACACATCAGACTGGTGGGTTTTATGGTGTATAAATTGATGGCATCTTAGCTGGAAAGAAAAAAGAGATTTCGGATATTTTGGGTTCGTTCTACTGGAGCGTGGGGGCCCCTGGGAAACCTTGCATGCAGCGTCCTTCACACACGACTCACTGGGAAGAAAGCTCTCGAGATTGTCACTTACTTGGTGGTAAGGATGTAAGTCTTGTAGTTACTGTTTCGGTGACAACTAAAAAAAGACAAGGAGAAGATGAGATCTCATGCAATGCACTGAAAGCCCTGTATTTTGGCAAAGTCTCATATCTGTCATAGGCGCAGTAAATTAGCTTCGACAGAGATTTTTGTATGCTGTGTGGTAAGGTGTGTGATCTGCCTCACTATACATGGAAATACGTGCAATAACTGTGGAGTTTAATGCGCCTGGAAAATAAGTTTATGTTCCTTTGGAACCCAAAGAAGGCAGCCACCCAGATTTGAAAAATAAGTTATCTTGGTGTCAGTGTCACTCCTTTAATAATTAGATCCAGTCCAGGCCTGGATTTGCCTTTGAAGAAGGACCAGGACCTCCAGTCGTTCTCAAGTGCCTCATGTCACACTCTCCCTCTGCACTGCCCCTTCCAAACAGTCACCCAGTTCAGCTGGGGCCAGGGCATCAGCCTGGCTGGTTTCACTGTGAAGTGGATAATTACCTTGACTTTTTAAAATGAATTTGGGGGTGTCTCAAGGGCATCATAATTCATTCTAAAATCTGCAGGGTCATTTCTGAGTGTGAGGAGTTATAGGAAGGAAGAGGGGTTGGAAAGTCACATTTGGTGTTTGGTGAAATCAGGAATAGATGAACATCAAAGACAGACTTGCAGAAACAGCCCCTTTGCCTCCCAAAACTGAGTTTCTCAAGACTCCAAGTGATGGTGAGTCTATGGAGGTCACAGAAGCTTATGGAGTTGTTGTTGTTGTTGTTTTTAAACGACAGAAGAAAAATCTCATGCCTTCCCGAGGCAATCTCACCCTCTCCCCAACGGCTACATGGGAAAGGGGATAGAGTCCCCAACCCATAGTGGGGCCAATTTTGTATGCTGACCTCACCATGACCTCACCACTACCTACCTCTGTGTTGGACCTAAAGGAGCACCTATCCAGCTTTCCGTGTGTGTGTCGTGCACAGCGTGTACAAGCCCAGGTATATACATGTGTGTGTGTGGTGTGCACGTGCATGTGGCTATGGGCTGGGGGTGAAAGGAGAAAAGATGGAAGATGGTGAGGGCTCTCTCTGTGCCACTCAAAGCTAGGCTGCTCGCTGCTGCCGACCCCATGCTAGTCCTACTGCCAGCCCCTTGCCCCTTCTGTCTTCACCCCGTGTTTCCCTGATGAACTTGGTTGTGCTACAGAAGCACAGAGTGAGGAATACAGCAGAAACAGCTCAGCATGCACAAAAGGAAGGGGTTTTTCAGACTAAAGTGGTAGCTTGATTCGAATAATAGCTTTGAGCTTTCACTAAACTCTCAGTGCATGGACCTTTGGGATTCTTCGACACATAAGGAGAAATTATTACTTAACCTAAAGTTCTAGGTCTATGGAGCCAGAATTTTTTTTTTTTTTGTTGGAGGTTTATGAAAGTCACAGGATGAGTGAGAGTTAGAGCTGCTAAGGGGACGGTTTAAATGTCTTCAAAGTTATTTAGGCAGTTCCATGAAAGAAATGTGTCTGTTTTCAATTTCAGTGTAGATTGCAACCATGACACTATTACTTTTCCAATTTTGTCCCTTCAGTAATGGGGATATTAATTTTTTGGTTTTCTGTTGCCCTATATCCCTAAATAAGGACATGGTTAAACACATGATAGAAAATTTGTTTAAGAGAATGTTATCAACCATTAAAAATGCTGATTATAAAAACTATATATCAAAGTGGCAGTTTTCATCTTTTTAATTTAAGTATTTTATTGTTTATGCCATTATGGCAGTTTTCATCTTTAAAGAAAAAGCAGAATACATTTTGATTATGAGTATATTAAAATAAAAGTCAACAAAAGTCACCCTATGGGAAGGAATAAAGTCTTTTTAGGAATACCTTTAAAATGATACAATTCTTTAAAAAACAAGGAAAAAAACCCTAAAAACAAAAAAATTAAAAAACAGAAAAAAAATGATACAGTAGTTATGGTGGAATTAGGGATGAATTATTTACTCTTTCCATATTTTTATTACTTTGATAATGACATATATATATATATATATCTCGTGCTCTTACTTCTTTCGGTGACTTCGGTGCCTTCTCGCTTGTTTTTCTTCGTCACATCCATACCATAGCCACCTGTGGAAAAAGCCAGAAACCATAAACAACCATGCCCCTTGCCTTCACTTTTCAAAAGCATAGATTCCTACTATTCAGGCTGAGAACCTGAAACTTGATTCCTGGAATTCAAAACACAATTCTTTCATGTGCATATTCTTTATGAGTCATCCTACCACTTGTATTAGTTAAAATAGAGAGTAATGTCATAGTTCCAGTTTAGATTCTATTCCTTGTACTGAGGTCTTATTTTTCAGGATCAATGTGAGCAGGCTCCCTGCCCCCTGCTGGCCGTTAAAGGGCTTACGTAGAAGAAGTGCTGCCCTAACCTTGACCATAAAACCTCCATTCTTTGCCAAAGTAACAAATGGCTGAAGGATATCTACCTGTCAAAGCACTTAGTGCTTTCAGCTAACTCATTTTGATGTACCCCAGAACATTCAGTGTTCTGTACGGAGCTCTATGAATATATGACATTTATGCTTTATTATTTAGAGTTCAGGCATGAGAATGGTGTTTAGTGGATTGAAATCAGGATAAAAATCATTACAGTGGTCATACCTATATGGAACTTTACATTTTTAACAATCCAAAACTTTCTCTTCATAGCAAACCAGCCCTAGCGTGCTCTTTTGCAGAAATAAATGGAAAAAATAGATGAAGAAAATATATGCAAAATCTATTGAAATATGTAGGAAATACATATTCATAGATGTTAGCTATATTCTCCCCTCATGCTTACTGTGCTTCTGGGAAGGAAAGTTATTGAAATATTGTCCATTGTTTCCTGGAGTGTGGATAGGATGAGGCAGGGCTGATATCACAGGGCGGCTGCGAATGGGGGTCAGGCCTAAACGCACAGGACTATACAGCCTAACTGGGCTCTTCTGACTATAGGTGCCTGTCTCAGGTTCTGGAAGGACTTGCAATCTGATTTGCCCTGTAGTCCTCTTCCTACCACTGTCCCACCCCCAACCATCCCTTCCTCTGAGGTTATTTTTGGGATGAAATTCAAATTGGGTTCTAGAACTCTAGGACAAGCTACTTCTGCTCAGGACAATCCATAGTTGAAAATCTCTTCTTCCAGGGTTTTTTTCTTGCCTGGTGACTTTCAGTGTCTAGCCCCATCATACTTTTAGGTGCCCAAAAAAAGTAAAATCAGAAGGAAAAATGGACACAATCCAACCTGGATTATCTTCTTTGACTGCAGTTATAAAATAAATACAATTTTTTAAAGTTTTTTTCTTTTTTTAAATGGAGAAAGGGGTCCCAAAGGCAGCAGTGTTCAGGGCCCATGAAAGTCATAATATAGTCCTGAGTAACTCGAAAAGCAAGACTACATAAGACCAGCTGGTCAAATACCCAGTAGAATTAACCAAAGCTGGCACAGTTGGCTTCAGAGCCTGGTTGAATGTGCCAACTTCTTGGTCGTTGCAGTTTTTTAAACCCAGCTCTAGGCAAGGAATGAGGCATCGTGGAAAAACTCCTGGGTGGATCTCAGAAGCCATAGAAGGCCTTTTTGCAGGTATGTGTTTCAGAGCCAAGAGGAGAGCTCCACAAACAGTTTAACAAGGGAGTCCAGCCTCATTGGAAGACTAAACCTGTCCTGGGACTGTCTGTGTTCCAGCAACAACCTGCATGGTTGACGCCATGCCAGACTACACACACCGGACACCCTCTTTGAAATTCTTTGTTGAAACATTAATTGACTTGGTATCTCTGAAGTCCCTGTCCACTTTTTTTTATTTAATTGGTTATTAACTGTGAACTAGGAAGCATCTTAGAGAGTAAACATTCAAATGCACCTGGTTGCCTGTAGGTACATCTAGGATGGCACCTGAACTGACATGAAATATTATCCTGAGAGGAACTGTTTAGAACAATCCATGGAAACTTTTGCTTCCCACAAATTATTGCTTATTTTGATCCTTTAATGAAAGTTGCTGCTGGAAGCTATACATTTGGGATCGGATGAGTTTATCCCACTTGTAGTCATCAAGGCAGGCTGATGACAACTCCCTTTGGTAAGAGTTGAAGTGTCCCAGCAGCAAAACTGGCAAGTGTTTTCTTGTTCTTTCTATACCCAGAAAAATAACAGATATTTTGGAACCCCTCCATCTTTTTCTTAAACCCTAATTATGGAGCCTTGAGATCTGTAACAAAAAGCCAAGTATCTCCTGCTTTCCAGAGGGCACAGAGAGACAGCTTGCTAAGAAATCAGATGCCCTTGTCCAGGGACTGGGGGCTCTTACTGGTGGGTACCCTGGGATAGAACATGCCTTAGGTGGGTGTAAGTAGATAGCCCCTTGCCTCTCCCTCAGCCTGAAGCCCCTCAAATGTGTCTCATGACCAAGCTGGATGCTTTCTTGGGCCCGAAAAGTACAGGACAGAGCTCTGTTGACTTTGCTGAAGTTCTCTCCCTGACTGATAGTGTAAAGAGGCAGGAATGTGTTGGGAGATCAGTTCCTTTAAACCAGTATGAAAGGATACTTTCTGTAAGCGGGCTATCAGATGGAAACCGAGGGGTGGAGGCACAAACCTAGGCTGGAATTATCCTGTGGGACCTACAGTATTCCCACAAGACTTCTTTTTTAAAACGTTTTAAGTACCGATAGTTTTAAAAAGTATAACTAACATTAAGGAAAGGAAATTACATGCCCAGGCACGAGTCTGATCCTGTCTTTCCCAGCAGTGTTCACTAGTGTGCTCTCCTCTCAAAACACTACTTAATGGAAGCACAGTCAAATAGAATAATTTTTAACTTCTTGGATGTTTGGGCCACTGCACTAGAACTAAGGATGAGCAGATAACTCAAGTTCTCAATTTCAAAAGTATGCTAATTTCCATCCATGGTTCTCAGTGGCAGCTTCGTGGTTATTTCCTAGTTAATGCTTCATTGAAGATGTTAAAAATGATCCCATGTGTCATTTTCTAATGCAAGAAAGTGCAATTCAAAATCATTTTTCTACTTTTATGAGTTTTTTCTTTCTACTTCATTTAAATGATGTGACATCCACCTAAAACTGGTCCAATGGTGACGGGGTGTAACATACACACCAGCAAGGATGGCGGCAGTAAACTATGACAGAGACCTAATCTTATTCTAACGCCTCATTAAACACTTGGTCTCTGGTACAAAGAAAGGAATAGAGAAGCTAAGTGTCTTTCTATTTTCTATTTTAAAAATAAATGTCCCTATACCCTGCTAAGGTGTCGTAAGTATTTTTACAGCTTCTATTACTCCAATCTCTGCACACTCTGAATTTTAAAACAAAATTACAACAAAATGGCCAAAGTGCAAAAAAAAACCATCCACTAGCTGTTGATCCATGAGCACAGGAGGACCAAACAGTTTGACAACAAAGTAAACCAATGCCCTGGGGTTGATTGTCTCAGAAGCTTTCGTCTCCACCCCAGCCAGCAATGGGCTTGCGCACCTGCAATATTTGGCATCCTTGATTTTCATAGCTTGGGAGGGGGGAAGCTTGAGCACCACCTTTGTGATTATGCCACTTGCTTGCAGTCACGTTTAGTTAAATCCTACTGCTGTTAATAACAACAAATGAGCCAAATCATGCAGACACAAATTTCTTTTGGTCAGGTATCATCTAAGAATGAGGTCAGTTCTTAGGATCTGATCAGTTTTACTAAAATAAGGAGTTTCTATCTAAGCTTAAGTCAGAACTGTCCACTTTAGCTTTTTCCATGCTCAGAATTTCATGAGTGTTTTAAAGGGCCTGAGCATAAAGAGCAGGCTTCTCTGATGCTCTGAAGGGGCTGACGACTGCTTTAGTTTAGTTCTGACTCAGCACTCTGCGGGCTTAGCTCTGAGAGAGAGCATACATACAGAGGTGGAAGGAACTGCTCTGCTTTTCAAATGAAACTCTTCATAAACTCTTACTACATTTTGTGGGCATAACGAATCCAAGTTTTTGGCTACTGATTAACTGCTTCTCAAAAGAAGTGATGTGCCAGAGGCTTTGCCTATAACTTAAAAAGTGAAGTGGTAATTTGTCAGTAGTTAATGTGGTACAGTGAGACACCTCAGCTGGTAATTCTCACCCCAAAATGATTTTGTGGGGCCAAATTGGCCAGTTAAAGTGTGGACACATGCAAAATTTCTTTTCTTTTTTTCTTTTTTCTTTCTTTGTTCTACATTTGCCTCCAGGAAATTCCTCGATTAATAATATCATTCCAGATATTTCACTTTATTTTAGATTAGAAAGTAGTAATTTTAGAGCAGGATAAACAGCAATGTTCACCCAGCCTCTTGAGCTTAATCGGAACCTGTCAGCACCAAGTCTAGGTGCACTTAGTGCTCAGAGGCTGCCTCTAGAAGGCCCCCCTTACCTACACCTCACTGTGCTGTCAAGAGGAGAGGGGGAAACAGAGAAAGTGGGGGGACTGAGACAGAGAGAGAGAGAGGCTCAGAGGGAGAGGAGACATTATAAACTCTTATCATGTTCTAAATGAAATACTGTAACACAAGTCATTTTATAATACTGAAAATAATACATAAAATCTGGCCACTAGAACTCAGTTTATCTTAACTAACCTTTTTCTTCTCTTTTCCATTGATGTATGTTTCTTGTTATTCCTTTAAAAGACCTATCCTAAGCAGAATGCATAAACCAGAGTAATCATTTATGATCAATTAACCACTTCACTAGAACACTTGAAATTCAGCAACTTTATCTTATTTTCTCCAACAAACATTTAAGTTCTAAATGGCAAACCCCAAATCAAAGTCTCAAAACAAGGGACAAAGGTCAAGTTTTCCCTGTTACTTACCTCGTTTGAGATTTTGAAGGAGTGGGAAATAACTCTGAATAAATCTCCCCTCTCTCTTCCCCTGATGTTTCCTTCTAGACGTTTGCAGTTCCCACTTTTTTTATCCAGACCCAGCCAAGATGTATTAAAGCTGAGTGATCTTTCAAAAATGTTCTCTTCTTCTCTCCCCCTTGTTTCTTTCAGTTCTTTGCTTCCAGACAAGTCCTGACAAAGGTGTGTCTTGGTTTACTGCCTTACTCCACCCTTCCAATTATCTGACACTTGCTGGATTTAAAAAAAAAAAATCTGCCTCCAGGAATCAAACTTTATAGGAGGCAGAAATTTTCTCCTACTTGTTTAGGAGGATTAACCATTTCTGGGCCCATGGGGAAATGGAACAAAGGTCATTGTAAAAGAAGTTTCTTTTTTTTCTTTTTTTGGTTTTATTTACTTGTTTTCAGGGGGTGAGGAAAAGAGTGAGAAAGAGAGGGAGAGAAAACATCAATGTGTGGGAGAAACAGCAGTTGGTTGCCTCTCACACCCCCTCAGCCAGGGACCTCAACTGCAATCCAGGCATGTGCCCTGACTAGGACTCGAACCACTGACCTTTCAGTTCACAGGCCAGTGCTCAATCCACTGAGCCACCCATAGTTCTCAGGGGTGGCTTCATGGTTCTATTCGTGGTGAGCCACACCAGCCAGGGCAGAAGTTCCCTTTTATTACCTTTTATTACCTTCTATAGCCAGAGAACTGCCACAACTTGGTATTTCCCTTCCTTGCTGCCATGGAATAGTCAAAATTCCAATGTACATGGTTTGGGGTGTAGGTAGGCATGTGGGGTGTGTGATCAAGTGGTCTGAACTCTAGAAAAGCTGTGATTTTGCCCTCTTTCTCCCATTCTGACCCCAGCCAGGTCAAATCCACCTGGAAGAAACAGTGGGTGAACTAACTTCAGAATAAGATCTTAATGACTGAAAGTGTGGAGTAATTGTTGGGATAGGGATTCATTTTTTAAATGAGATAACCAGATATATTCATGCTGACTCCCAAAAGTGACATGTTAGTGACAGGACTTTAGGCATGTAGCCACCTAAAAAATGGAGCGAGACATGGTTGGGGAGGGTTAAGAATCTTCTTGCCCTTCAGATCAGCAACCACATAGTCTCCGCACAGATGTGTGGACTCCCAGAGGCCCCGTTACTCCAGGTGTATCCAAGGGACCATTGGACTTCCCTAGAAGGCCAATTTGCACCAATCTAGATAATTTTTATGAATACTTGGGGAACACCTGGCTTTCCAGGACCCCTAAAGATTAGCTGTGGGCTTCCAGTCAAGATGGCAATGTAGGCAGACATGGCCTATCTCTTCACGCAATCACATCAAAATTACAACTAAAATATAGAACAATCGTCACTCAGGAATGTCAGAAATCGAGTTGAATGGAAGTCCGACAGCTATAGAATTGAAGAAACCACATCCATCCAGATGGATAGGAGGGGTGCAGATGCAGAACGAGCTGGCCCCAAACCCAGGTGGATAAAAATTTGGGAAGGATATCTAGGGAGTGAGGAGTTACAGATCCATATAGGACCCCCCAGCCCAGGGTTCCAGTGCCAGGAAATAAGTCCTGACAATTTCTGGCTGTGAAAACCAGCAGGGATTGAGTCAGTGGAGGAGGCTGCTGGAGCCCTAAGCAGTTCCTTTTGGGGAACCCATACATGGACTCACCTACTCAGACTCACTCCCTTTTTGCTCCAGCACTGGGGAAGCAGCTTGAAAGGCACCAATGGTATATAGGAAGAGACTGAAGTGTCTGGCATCAGGGCGAGCAGAGGCCATTGTCCCTTTGCTGAGCCCTCCCCACCACAGAGCTGGTAGGCCGGTGATGACATATCTGAGACTCCATCAACCTGGCTAACAATGTGTGACCCACCTTGGAGATCCACAGAGGCTCTACCCCACCTAATTTATGGGCTCACCCAAGCTGCTTTCCCATATGAATGGCTTGTCTTGGCTCCTAAATCCTATCAAACAAGCAATGGCTGGCTTCATTGAGTCCTAGCAGTGGCCATGTTAGAGTCACAGCTTGGCTTCAGCTGGGAATCTCCAAACCCAGCACAAGTAGCAGCCACCTCAGATCTCTTTATAGCTCAGATAGGGTGCCCCAGGCAAAACACAGGTGAGGGCTGACCTTGGCCTACACCCCCCAGGAAATCCCAGGGCCAATGTATTCCGGGAACAGCTATAGACCACCACCCTGCCCTACACATGGAGGCTGATCCTCCACAAAGGATGGAGGTTGGTGGTCAGTGATCAGAGCTTATCTTTGCAGCTGACTGGCCTGGGTAAATTCCTCCTATTGATCTACCAACATCAACCAAGGATCAACTATAAGAGGAGGGTGTACTCAGCCCCCACAAAGGGCACACCTTGACTACCCAGCTTGGGTGATAGGGGAGGTTGTGCCACTGGACCCTACAGGACACCTACTATATTAGGCCACACTACCAAGACACAGAGTCAAAGCAGCTCTACCCAATTCAGATAAACAAACACAGGGAGGCTGCCAAAACAAGGAGACAAAGAAACATGGCCCAAATGAAAGAACAGATCAAAACTCCAGAAAAAGACCTAAATGAAATGGAGATAAGCAATCTATCAGATGCAGAGTTCAAAACACTGGTTATAAGGATCCTCAAGGAACTTAGTGAGGACCTCAGCAGCATGAAAAAGACCCAGTCAGAAATGAAGGATACAGTAATTGAAATAAAGAACAATTTACAGGGAAACAACAGTAGAATGGATGAAGCCAAGAATCAAACCAATGATCTGGAACATAAGGAAGCAAAAAACAACTATGCAAAACAACAAGAAGAAAAAAGCATCCAAAAAAAAAATGAGAATAGCATTAACAGCCTCTGGGACAACTTTAAGAGGTCCAACATTTTCCTCATAGAGGTGCCAGAAAGAGAACAGAAAGAGCAAGAAACGAAATTTATTTGAAAAAACAGTGAAAGAACACTTCCCAAATTTGGTGAAGGAAATAGACATGCAAATCCAGGAAGTACAGAGCGTCCCAATTATGATGGATGCAAAGAGGCCCACTCCAAGACACATCTTTATTAAAAGGCCAAAAGTTAAAGATAAAGAGAGACTCTTAAAAGCAAGAGAAGTTAGTTACTGGAAGGTTGCCAGATAGGAGGGGGGAGGGGGAAATAGGTGAAGAGGTAAGGGGATTAAGAAGTACAAATAGATAGTTACAGAATAGCCATGGGGATGTAAACTATAACATAGGAAATGGAGTAGCCAAAGAACTTATACACTAGACCCATGGACAAGAATAATGGTGGGGAGATTGCTCTGAGACTGGGTGGAGCAGGGCAAAGAGGCAAAGATCAGGACAACTGTAATAGCATAATCAATAAAATATAATTAAAAAAAAAGACTAGCTTGAGACTCTTGGTGTAGGTAATGTGGGAAGTCTGAATTTAGAACTCACTCAGGTGGTTCTTTGGAGCCATTCTCAGCTTTGGATTCCCAGTACTGAGGCATTATTCCAAGACCCTAGAGGGAGCCATGGAGTTCCTCTAGGAGGACACCAATGTCTGCATGCTGCTCTTGTGGCCACTCAAACTGCATGGAAGGGTTTGAGCACCAGCTACGGGGTTCTCACGCCAAAGCTCCTGATATTCTGCTTTTGGGGTCACACATTTCAGAACACTTTCACTGTCCCAGAATGTGATGTTGTTGGATTCTTGTTTTCTGGGATGCTCCTGCCTTCCCCAAATAAATACTTATCAACAGGTCTGCTGTCAGTCTCCTAGGAAAAAAGAACTGAAAAATCTGGAATACAGATAGCTGAAATAGACACAAATGTGCATCATTCATTCATTCAATAATTCATAAGTGAAACAAAACTATATTAGCTCTTGCTTGGAGCCAGACATTGAACTATATGCTGCGAGTTCAGTGGTGAAATATAGACACATCTTCTGTCCTTAGGGAGTTCGCAGTCTAGTGGAGTAAGATAGGCCCTAAACAATGTAATACTCTGTGAGGACTGCCATAACAAAATTCTGGTGGCTTAAACAACAGAAATTACTTTTCTCACAGTTCTGGAGGTTGGAAGTCCATGGTCAAGGTGTCAGCAGGTTTCATTTCTCTCCAGGTCTCTCTCTTCCGCTTACAAATGGCTATCTTCTTACTGAATCCTCACATGGGTTTCTTTCTTTCTTTCTTTCTTTCTTTCTTTCTTTCTTTCTTTCTTTCTTTCTCTTTCTTTCTTTCTTTCTTTCTATTATTTATTTATTTATTTATTTTTAGAGAGAGAGGAAGGGAAGGAGAAAGAGAGGGCAAGAGAAACATCAATGTTCTGGGATATTGACTGGTTGCCTCTCTCACAACCGTCTCTGGGGACCTGATCTGCAACCCAGGCAAGTGCCTGACCAGGAATTGAACCAGCAACCTTTTGTTTTGCAGGACAACACCCAATCAACTGAGCCATACCAGCCAGGGCTTCACCTGGCCCTTTCTGGTGTCTCTCTCTCTACATATCCTAATCTCTTCTTTTTATAGGACACCAGTCAGATTGGATTAGGGCCCATCTTGACTGCCTCACAGTAACTTAATTACTTCTTTAAGGGCCATATCGCCAAATACTGTCACATTCTAACGTACTGGGGGTTGGGCTTCAACATTTGAATTCTGGAGGGGACACAATTTGTAACAAATTATGTACACAATGAATAATTATGTATTAATATGCAATTAAGAATGTGATAACTATTATGAAGAATAAATTCTGGATACTATGAGAGCAGAAGAGGAGACATTATCTTGAGGAGGTATGTAAGGAAAGTTCTGCTAAGAAAGCAACATTTAAAAAGGTAGATGAAGGTTAAATAGAGAGTACACAGGTGAAAGGAGGGGTTGAGGGCATTCTAGAATCTAGACAGGGAAAAGAAAATTTGAGAAGGTTCTGAAGTGGAGGAAGCGTGGTGAGTTTGAAGAACAGTGATGCCCATACATTGAAGTGCACCAAATGAAGGGAGAGGTGTTGGAAGAAAAGCTGGAGATAAGCAGGGGTTGGATCACACAAGGTCTTGTGGGCCATGGTAGGGAGGTGGTTTCTGGCACTTGGCAAATGTTCTTAAATTAACATTTGGGAACAACTCTATGTAGGCATTGTAGGAATGTTTGGATTATTAAAAAAGGAGACCAGAACTAAGGTTTTCTAAAGTCTACTATGTGTCAGATATTTTACATAATACATTATCGTATTTAATCCCTACAGAAGCTCTAAGAGGTGTGCATTGTCTTTATTTCATAACTGAGAAGAGTGGAATTCAGAGAAACGGAGTAACCAGGCCAAGATCTAACATCTAATAGGTGGCCCCAGAGAGGGGAGAGCGACTGGAAAGGAGTTAAATGATTGATCATTCCTACACGATGAAGCCTCCATAAAAATCCCAACAGTATGTGATTCAGAGAGCTCCTGGGTTGTTGAACATATCTGCATACTGAGAGGGTGACACCCCCCACTCCACGAGGATTGAAGCTCTGCACTCAGGACCTCTATATCTTTCCATCTGGATGTTCATCTGTATCCTTTATCATATCTTTAAAAAGTTGCTAAATGTAAGTAAGTGTTTTCCTGAGTTCTGTGAGCTGTTCTAGCAAAAAATTGAATCCAAGGGATAGAGGGTCATGGGAGGCTCCAATTTACATCAAATTGGACAGAAGTTGCGGGTAACCTAGGCACCTACTGCTGTGATTGGCCCCTGAAGTAGGGGAGAGGGCAGTCTCATGGGACTAAGCCCTCAATCTGTGGGATCTGATGCTATCTCCAGGTAGAGAGTGTCAGAATTAAGTTAAATTAAAGGACACCTAGATAGTGTCACAGAGAATTGCTTGGTGTCACATTGTGAAAGCCCCCACCCCCATATCTGGTGTCAGAAGTGTTGTGAGTGTGGCAGTAGTGTGAAAGTAAAAAAAGACACAAGAGGAGGACCGGGGATGTTTTTCTATGCAGTGCAGAGCCTATATTCCACTTGACTCTTGAACCCTCGTTTGCCACTGCCTGTGTACTATTAAGATTTATGTATGGCCATAGCTTTGAACTGAAAGGAAACAGGCAATATCAAAACAGAACAGGATAAGGGCAAAAGACAACTTAAATGAGAACAAAAACCATGTGAACAGTGGAGATATTTTCCATCAACAGCATTATGGTGTTGGTATAATTTATTGATGATTGTAGATAAAAATCTGTGTTAGGAGTTGGCAACCATATTATTCAATTTATATATCGACTACATAAAGCCAGGCATGCTAACCAATCATTGGAATCAGGGTGGCTGGTCTTTTCGTCCTGTTAGGGTCCTGTAATAACAGGTATTCTCCAGAGACGATGGAAAACTCAGGCCCAAAATAGATAAACCCCAAAGTAATTCATCCAGGATCCTCTAAGGCAACTCAATAGCTAATAAGTCTGTGTGTGTGTGCACACTCCCACATGTTTCTACGTGCATGTGAGTGCTGTTTAAGTGGCCTGTATCATTAGGCCCTTTGGGGATGAAGAAAATTAAAAGACTGAGAGTTTATATTCTAGTTACTCAAGGTGCATAGTTTATTGTGCTTGGCAAAGTTATTTATAATAATATGACTTGTCTTGGTACATGGAGTGAAAGAACCCTTGTGCTCATTCAACATTCATATGTTAACTTCTTACCATATCCTGGTACTAAGGGAATTGTCTTTTAAATGTTTCAAATTAGCCAGGAAGCAACAAAATTCTTGCTAAAATTAAGGAACAGAGTCAGATTTAGGAGACAGCAGTGACTAAGACACCGGAAAGGTGATTTTTTTTTTGTTCCCTGCTCCATTTGGAGCTGTGTTCAATGAGTCACATTTAACCAATTTTTGATGAACCAGAAAGAAAATTTCCTTAAGTGGCAACCAGAAAAATACTCATCCTCCCAAAATCATCTACTGACTTTCAACCACTTTGGGGGAGAAAAGGTGTCTGTTTGCGTGTAGCCCAGACCGGCACCTGGTGACCAGGCTCTCATTGCTTGCTGAGCAACGTGGATGAGTACAGGTGTACCCCATTTCCTGTGGCTAATTTACGTGTTACTCTGAAAAGTGATGTGCAAATTCAGTTTTGGGTGACTAGGGTGGATGTTGTGAACACAGATTTTTCTGTATTTATTTGGTTTAAAGGAATGTACCCTGAAGATGGATTTCTACTTATTCTGTGACCCTCCTACCACAGAGTACCACATGATAGTGACATGTTTTTATCATATTTTCATCCAGGGATCCTAAAGCTTTGAGACACATTTGCTTTGCATTCTTAAGAGAAAATAAGAAGTGAAGTTCACTAAAGGAGAAAAATAATTTTATATTTAGTGAGATAATTCCACTATTTGTAATCATTGATTCAGCTTTTTTCTTCAACAGTAAATCCACTGATTTTAAAAAAAAAAGAATTCTTATATATTAAAATAAAGACAATGTGATTATTTGTTGTGGGTTGCTGCTACATTTCTAAGACTAGAAGACCATATTTCTGACTAGCTTTCTCTTTGGTTAGTATGTACTCCTGGATAATAAGATTTCCCTGTAAACGATTATGACCAAAGCAAATGTCACAGTTTATGGAGCATTTGGTTTTTGGAAGGCTGCAATTGGGAAACAGTACCAAATCCTGAACTTCATACATGGGCTTAAGGTCTTCATCTGCTTGTCTTGTCTATAATGGTTCTTGGATTGTTCCTACCACCTTTATTATAATAACAAAGCACTCTGGTTTCCTTTCTTCCATTTCTAGTTTCAGATTTATTCATTTATCCACTCAAAACTTATACATATTTGTTGAATGAGTAAACAAATACCTATTGAGGGTCTACCATGAACAAAGCACTGGGTATACAGATACAAGTAAGGACGAGAAGTAAAATTATGCCTTTAAGGAGTTAACAATGTAAAAAAAAGATACATGGGTTTATTCACCATGCATACAAATAATTACAATATAAAGAAAAATGTAAACCATTAGAGATTTAGGAACCATGGAAATCCACTTCCAGCTGTGGGCATCAGCCAGGGCTTCATGAAAGAAGTGTACTCTGAGCTGTACTTTGAAAGACGGGTGGTAGTAAGAAGCTGAGGGTAGAGCTGGACTTTCAAGCAGGGAGTCCAGCGTGAGAGGCACAGATACAGGAAGAAGTAAGGCTCAGGTGGAGAATGGAGAAACACAGTGGGCATGGAGTAGATGGGGGGAGGTTGGAAGTGCAGCACATGCCAGTTGGACCATGGGAGTCTGAAATGCCAGCCTGTCAAGTGTCTATGTCATTCTGTGGGTGAGGAAGATTTATGGGAAGATGGAAAAAAAAAAAAAAAAGGAAATGATGAGAGCTGGGCCGGACAAAGGTTAATTTGGTGACAATGCAGATACTGGACCAGAAGAGAAGAAGTGAGAGCGTGAGACAGATCAGGACCCAATGACAAGAGTTCTGGTACAAGATAGTACAGGCCCAAAGTTCAGCAAGGCAAGAATGAAAAAGGAAAGGAATCGAGGGGGCAATATCAGTGGGGCGGGGCAGAGACAAGGCATTCCGTGATTACTGTTAGGATGAGAGAGAGTGCAGGGCCGAGGATCACAGTGAGATTTTCTGAGCCAGCCCCTGACTACAACTTCCCTCCTCTTTTCTGCCGAGTTAAATTCCTCAACGGTCCACCTGTTAGAGCTTACATTTCTGTGGAGGATTAAATCCCCTTGATTTGAACTTGTCCCTGTGGTAGACAGACAAGCACGAGCAGAGCAGGACAACAGATCAGGTTTGGAGCATTATCAGGGAGGAAAGACCAGGGCACCTAGCAACAGGCAGAACTGGGAGAGCAAGTATTGGAAATAAGTATTGTAAGTTAGGACCTTGCCCCTGAATCACTCCTTCCTCCTTCAACTTGTCTCTGGTCATTCGGGTCAGACCCTCCCCTGACTTTTCCTCCCCTGGTATGTAGCTAGTCATGTGTAGACACCCCCTAGAGAAGAAACAAAAGCCCCACGTGATTTCCATACAAGGACAAGAGATGGCAGGACAGGTCCCGCTAGGTCACCTTAGAGAAGGGAGTAGTTAACATACTCCAGGGATTCAAAGTAACCCTTGCCAACACCTCCAGTAGCTCTCTGGGCTGCCTGCCTGAAGTCTTCTTTTGCACGTACCTTCACTTTGCTAGCTGAATAAACTTTCTCTCATAGTTCAAAATTCTTGCCTCTGAATTTTTTCTTAGCTAGAACTCAAGTACCAAGGTTGCTGAACCAAGGTCCGGCCTGACTCCACCGGTCTAACACCTGGGACCATCTCGCCACCAACATTCCCCACTCCCTCTTGTCCTGTTCTTTACCTAACATGCTACAAATGTGAGGTTTAAAAAATGGTTTATTTTATGTCTTGGAGAATTTAGATATGAAGACAATAGGACAACATTAGGATATATCATCTGTAGGTGATACATTTATTAGTTTAAAACCACTGCTTCCTAACATGTGCCCTAGTAAATTATCTGTAACTTGCTTCTAACCATTTAACATTTATAGATTAGTTTTATCAAAAAGCGGCAGTGAGCCACAGAAAGATATGTGAAGTGTTTGTCTTACCAGTTTCTCCTCTTTTATAATCAGAGAAAAAAATATCCCTTGGATTCCAAAAGATTCCCCATTCATGGAAGAAATGAAAATGCTCCTGTCTGAGAGGGAAGTCATTTCTAGCCTGTTTGGCAATGTTTACCTGCCCACCCTGGCAGTGTTAAGCCTCTCTAAGAACTGGGGCAAGCCAAGTTATTTGCCCTTTATTTGCTTAGAAATGACAGGGGAAGGATGTCAGAAGCATCAGAGATGAAAAGTTAAATACTGCTCATAGAAAAAAGATGTGTTCTCAAAAGTGAATTATTAATATAAATAGACCAGTTGTTTAAAATGTGTTTAAAGCTTGATCCTTACTGGGGAGCAAGGAAAAACAATTCAACAAAACAGTAGGAAGCTATATGACAGATGATTTTATTACTGGATTTTAATGGTATTTAGCCCAAAGATCTGAAAAGTCTGTGTCAGGTGATGAGCATTCTCCTGTACTGTAGGCCATGATTCAGAAGACAGGCTTGGTTCTCACAAAACATGTCCGCACAAGGACTATCTTCATTAAGATGAAGACCACACCCTATTATATGGTTTGTGGTTAGCACTGTTTTCCTTACAGACTCATGCTGAAAATCAGGTCCGTTGCCTGACATCCTCATTGACTCAACATTCCACTGAAGATAACTCATCTAAGAATTTCTCAACTATTGCTATGCCCATGACAGCCATTTGCCAGAATCACATGTAAATCAGATAGTTTAAAATCTTTAAAATTTGTCTTTTTAAGTGTGAGTTTTGACAAATGCATATAGTCAAGCCACCACCACCACTCTCAGTATCTGGAACAATTCCATCGTATCCCCACATGCCCTCGTGCTCTATTGTGTCCCACGCCATCTCCAGACCCTGGCAGCTACTAATCTGTTTTCAATCCCTGTGGTTTTGCCTTTTCCTGAATGTCATATAATAGAATTATACAGCAGGTCGTCACTTGAATTTGGCTTCTCTGACTTAACATTTGAGATTCTGCCATGTCATTATGTGTATCATTAGTTTGTCCCTTTTTATTACAGTGTAATATTCCATTGTTTGGGTATACAATTTTATGCATTCAGATGTTGATGAACATTTGGATTGTGTCCAGTTTTTGTCAATTATGAAGAGAGGTGCTATAAACATCATGTATATGATGTTGATTTTGTATGAACCTAAGTTTTTATTTCTCTTGGGTGAATACCTAGGAATAGAATGCTGGCCTAGGTAAACACACATTTAACTTGATAAAATACTGGAAAACTATTTTTTAAAATATTTATACCATTTTGCATTCTCGCCAGCAATGTGTGAGAGTGTATTTTTCTGTATCCTCATCAGCTATTGGCATTGTCCATTTGTCTGATTTTAGCCATTCTAGTAAGTGTGGACTGCTATTACATTATGGTTTTAATTTGCATTTCTCTGGTGACTAATGAAGGAGATTACCTTTTCATGTATTTGTTTGCCATTCACATATCTTCTTTGGTAAAGTGTCCATTTAAATCTTTGCTCATTTACAAGTTGGGTTGATTCTTAGTATAGAATTTTCATATTTCTTTATATGATCTCATATTTTTCTAAATATTTTATTATTTTCAGCTTTACATTTATAACTATGAATCATTTTGAGTTAATTTTTGTATAAGGTGAGAGGTATGGATTAAGTTTCTTTTTTTAACTTAAAGATGTTCAGTTGTTCCAACACCATTTGTTGAAAAGATATCCTTTCTTCATTGAATTAGCTTTGTAAATTTGTCAAAAATCAACTACTCATAAAAGTATGGGTCCATCTCTAAGCTCTCTATTATGTTCCATTGGTCTATGAGTTTGCATTTATTTACATGATCATGTGATTTTTCTTTTTCTTTTTTAGCCTATTGAGTGATGGATTACATTGATGATTTTCAGTGTTGTGGCAGCCTCACATACCTGGGATAAATCCCACTTGGCCATCATGTACAATTCTTTTTGGTGAACATTGTTGAATTTGATTTGCTATTATTTGTTAAGGACTTTTGCATCTATGTTCATGAGAGATGTTGATCTGCTTTCCAAGTTTTGAGGAGTATATTGACATATCCTCTAGTTCAAAGATTTTTTTCTTCATCCATCAAAGGCATTCTTCATTTCTATTCCATTTGTCTTATCTTTAGAATTTCTTTTTGGTTCTTTCCTAGGATTTTCATCTCTCTGCCTATATTGCCCACCTATTCTTATATACTGTCTATCCATTAGAGTTGTTTTAAATGCTGTTCTTATATACTATATTAGACACTTGCTTTAAATTCCCAGTTGAGAATACCAATATCTCTGGTTCTGATGCTTGTCTGATTCAAACTGTGTTTTTGGCCTTTCAGTACATGTTGTAATTTCTTCTTGATAGTTGGCCATGATTTCTCAGCTAAAAGGAACATTCGTCAATAGGCCTTTTGTAACGAGGTGGTAAGATGCGGGTGGAGGGAAGCCTTCTATAGTGCTGTGTTTACATCTCAGTCTTTTAGTGGGCCTGTGCCTCTGCACTCTGAGTGTCAAAAATGCTCCTCAGTTTTTTCTCCCCTCCTTAGGTGGGAAAGGATAGCTAAAATTGGCTATTTTCCTTCCAACAGGTTAGTTAGGCTCCTAATAATGCTCCAGCTGGTTAGATTCTAGTCAACAAATTTTCCCTAATTGCAGACCTCGTGAAGAACAAAGTGCTCTATTGCATTTCAACAAACTCCTTTTCTCCTCCACCTGCCAGAAGCAAGAGGCAATTTTTTCCCCCAATATTTTCTGTGGGCATGTGGTTAAACCCTTGGAGGTAAATCTCACAGTATTTGGGAGACCCCAATGACTGGGTCCCCTGGAATTTTTAAGCCTCAGAATTGTCCCCCATGCACCTCTAGCAATTTGTCAGGTGCAGCTCAAGTCTTCCTTCCCAGCACTGGCTCCTGGCTTCTGTTGGTGAGTCTCTGCTCCATAAGTCTCAGTTCCCCGTATTTATATTGGCCTCTAGTCTTGGGGACAGTGGTTTGCCCTTTGTTCTCCCCGGTCTGAGGGATCGAAGGAGAGTTATTGCCTTTTCAGTCTGCTTATGTTTTTACTTGTTACGATGGAGTGACAACTTCCAAGCTTCTTACTTGTGGAACTGGAAGCTGGAAGTCACTGTTGTTTTCATGTTTTCGATTTTGTTGATTTCTGTTTTTAACTTTATTATGTCCCCCTTCTGCTTGTTTCTAACTTTGTTTATTATTTCTTAAGATAGAAACTTAGAAAATTGACTTTAAATCTTTCTTTCTTTCTAACATTTACTGCTATAAATTTCTTCCTAAGCATTGTTTTAGCTGCATCCCATAAATTTTGATATGTTGTGTTTTAACTTTCATTTGATTTAAGATACCTTCTAATTTCCCTTGTGACTTCCTTCTTTGATACATAGAGTTGATAAGCAGCCCTTCCCTTTTCCCAAAACTAACAAGAAGCAGCTTTATTTTCAATATAAGTATTTCATAATAATTCTGTGTAACTTACAAGAGTATTATGAATAAGTTTCAAGAAATGATTAGTTAATAACATATCATCATGATTTAAATAACATTCCAATAGGTAATTTTGGAAGGAAGCCAACAATCTGAATTGAAAACCTGGAGAAACAAACCCAGACATCACTGAGAAGAAATATCCAAGTCGATGGCAGCCATATTGATTTACCATACATAGAACCCCACGCCAGTGGTCAAGGCTGCCTGTTTCCTTAGTGGTAACTTGTGGCTAGACAGCAATGTTCTTGGCACAGAAAAAGCACAAAAGGAGACTTTTCCTTTAAAGAGATAAAAATAAAGCAGGTATGTGACCTTTGGGTTTCCATTTTTGGTTTGTCTGGATTAACTCAGGCAGAGAAAAGACTGGGAGAATTAAGTTGTTTATGTAAACCTTAACTTATTTAATCAGCCTACAAAAATTTTTTAGGTTAGGAGAGATAGACATGATGAGTGACTGATGAATGAGTAGAGGGTTTTTCCTGTTGGTCACACGAATGGGGTTGGGGGTAGGGCAGTATGGGATGGGAGGGAATTTCCATTAGTTCTAAGATCTGTGAAGCAGATAGCCAAAGGGACTTTATCACAAAAGCTGGGAAGGTTTCAGAAATAGAAAGCTAATTTCGTCGAGATCTCATAGACAGAGAAGCTCCAGGAAGTTCTTGCAGCCCATCAGACTGGCAGGTTTATTAGTCTGTGCACTCATCCCGGAATACCCTCGGGCTTGTTCGAGGGCCCAGGAAATACATTGGAAGAAATGTGAGAGATCACTTGCTATTTTGAAATTCACCATAGTGTTAAGCCGAACAATAAAGCTAAAAAGTTCAGGCTTCTTGTAACAACTTGGGAAGGATCCTTTCCAGGTACCATAGATTTCCCTTCCTATGCAGAGATGGTGACTGTTCTGGTGCTGGGAGATCAGTATCAAGTTAGAAACATCCCAGAGGTGAGAGTGGCTGGAACAATTTGGTATCAATAGAGCTTCAAGAGCCAACCCCAACTTTAATGCTTATGGAGACCACCCTGGCTGATCTGCTCCATGAAACTGAGGGGCTGAGCACCCCATGCCCCTATCTGGGATACATCTGATCACTTGTTCTTTGCCTCTCCTCAGCACCTGCCAGTTCTGTTACCTCTGTGCCTCTAACCCTTGAGTACACTTGTTTGTGCTCTTAAAGTCCTTGGAGAAATAGGCTGGGTTTTATCTTTTCACCATATGCCCAACACCAAACACAGTGCCTCTAGTACAAGAGCTATTCAGTAAAACGTCCTCTCTCCCGAGCTCCTGATTGGTATTCCCAACTATTCCCATTTACCCCCTTGGACATCCTGCTGGCACTTCAAACTCAACATAGTAAAAACCAGACTCGTTCCTCTCCCCCTTTCCCTGCTCCTCCTCCCTGCCCCTGGTGTTGTACCCATCTGTATGTCTGCAGGGCCTGGTCTGTATCAGGCTCACAGCAAATATTCAGAAAATATTCACTCAAAGTGGAATGAGAAGGGAGGAAAAAGAGAACAGAAAAGAGGTATGAGAAAAAAATAGTAAAATAAAGAAGGGACTTATTAGGAAATAAAGAGAAAAGAAGGAAGAGGAGAGGAGGACGGTGGATAGGAAGGTGAGAGAGAGATTTTAAGTTGTTTTTTCTCAAATCGGGGGACACAGAGTGCACCTAGAGCCCTTGAAAGAAGAGCTAGAACACTTTCCCATGTTCTCCACTTCCCTTCCAGGGTTTTCTTAACGGCTTGCAGTTTGGGCTGGACTCTCGATGTTTATGAGTGTGATGAAAGAAGGGACTTGAGGGCACGTCTCCACCTCTGCGGCCGTTCCTGCATGTGCAGGTATCTGCAGCCGGGCTACTTTCCACTAGGGAGCATGTTTGTATGTAACAGCTGGCAAACATTAATAGTGTGATTAGACTCCTCATTTTTAAACCCCATAGGTCTCAGGATGAACTACGTGAAATGAAGATCTGGGGTTGAGGTTCGTTCGTTTTCCCCATGGGGAACGATTCCCTATTTTGCCTCAAGTAGGTAAAGGGACAAGATTTTGCTTGCTCTCCTGGTCTTGGAGTTTTTACAGTCTTGTAACTTATTGTATGTTTTCTTTTTGGGTTCTGTTGCCAGATTATTTTAAGTCAGGTGCACTAATCTCTTTAAGTGATGGCATGTCATAACTGTAACCCCAAGACATTTTCAGGTAAAGGCAAGATACAGGCACACCCTGATTTTATTTGTGGGAGGTACATTATAGCCCACAGGGAAATGTGTAAGATATATTCCGTCATTTTAAGGGACTTGATAAAATCATGCTGACATCTGGAAGTTTTCAAGGGTGCTTAGATCTATGAAAAGAGCATTTTCTAGATATATTGCTTTTTCAACACTTATTCCAAAAAAGAGGCTTAAAGGACTCTTGTGCTTTAAAAAAAAAAAAAAAAAAAACTGGTGAAAGCACCTCCTATTCCTAAGGCAGCTGTCCTCACATGCTGAGTATAAATCTATGCGTCCCAGACTCCTGGCATCCCTGAGAAAGGGTTTTCTATTGGAATGGAGAATTGTACTGAAATTTAAATGGGCAGGAGTGTGTGAACTAACTCCCTCAGTCAGCACATGAGGCAGGATGTGAAAACCAAAAACAGGTCTCTTCCTGGTGAAGTCCCTGACCTAGAGACTTGAAGCATATTCTTTTTTTGCCAGCTTTTAAATAAAACAGTACCAATACTCATAGAAATAAATTATTTACATGGTACAAACTCCATTAAGAATTTTCTGTAGGTTTGTAATGTAAGTGAATATTAAAAACACAAGTCAGCTTGTCTTCAGGCATGGTGCTCCCCAGGAAATTAGGCAATGGTATAGATTAGGGCTCAGTACAACCCCCACAAAACTCAAATGGTTGTCCTAAACAATTGGAGTTCATGGGCAAGAATAATTTTCATGTAAGAATAACAGCACATTCATTCTTAACAAGGCAAATGACATCCACCACACAGCAAAGGAAATGCATTTTCAGTTGGATCCCAATATTCCACAGGTTACTAAACCATGGATGAATTCTGCATTCCACCACCATTTATATTTGTGCAGGTATGTTTACCTAGACAGGTCTGAAAACGTTGTGCTTTCCGAAAGCAGCTAATGGCATTTGTCAGAGGACAGACTTGGCCTCACAATGAGGATGCCTATTGGTATCTCAGAGACCTTTCCAGCCGCACCGGTACCACAGGTCACGATGTTTCTTTGCGTAAGAATGTTATCAGAAAAAAAAAGTGTATATATTTGTTATTTGTAAACAAGATCTAGTGGATGAAAATTTCTAAGTAACAACCAAGATGGCTGGTAAATAAAATATAATTCAGGCTAGTTTGGGAGTTTCCATAGTCTTCATGCAAAGGAGTATGATATAGGAGAAAACCTGAATTAGAATGTAATGAGTTCACTTCTCACTTTGTAGTAACTCGAAGTCAGGTCACATACTGCTTTGTTGTCACTGCTGAAAGCACTGTTTCATTGACCAGGTAAGCATTGTCATGATTGGAGGTACACAAACAGATATGAAAGTTTTAACAATCGTTTTATTTTCTTAGAGTCCTAAATAATTCCCCCAAATATTATTAATATTTTCCATGAAGAATAAGTTCATTAAGCCTGGGGTCATTCGATGTCAATCTAATCCTTCTCAATGTTTTGATTTAGTAAAATTAGTATTATAATGAGACTATATTAGTGGTAATATTGATATTATCTGATTTAATATGTTGATAAACCCATCCTGCCTCATGAAAACTTTAAGCTGCCTTTGATGTGATTCTTGACTTTGGATTCATTAGTTCTCTTTATGGGATGTGTTTATAAGGCAAGTTTTTGGTTAGTTTTTGAACACATTTAAGTATATCTGCTTTATCTTCATATGTATATATGTGAATATATATATGAATATATATTAATGAACATATATATGTTGTTCTTTCCACTGACTAAAAAATGGATTTATCTTCAATGCAGTGCTCATAATCACAAATCCAACAGAGTTAGAAACTAAGACTCAAATGCAGTTAGATTTTCCCTTTCAGTTCTGAGTCCTTATAGATGCCCCCACTACCTGCTTGCTCTTCGTAAACTAAGGCAGGTGAGCACAGTTATCTTCCCATCCTGTCATAACGTTAGTCCTTTCTGAGATGCCGGCTGAGGAATGGCAAGGGACGCACCGAGCAGAATCTGCTGTCCGAGTTCTTCTCCAGGCTGAGTGTGGTCCACATTCACGTTTTAAGGTGTACTGAGTCTTTTGCAATGACTGCGCCAGGAGTAAGAGCTTCCACATCCTGTCCTGAGTCTTGTATTGATTCAGAGCATGACTCAGCAATCGTCAGTGTTGCTGCTGAGGGTAGAATAGCCGATGGCAAGTCCTTCCTGAAACACTATAATAGAGTCTTTTACCAGAATGTTGATACATCTTCTAATCACCAAAGGTAGGCTAACCTTGACATTTTAGGCCCGGAAAGCCAATTCTTTTACCTTGACACTTGGCCCTAAATCCTTAACTTGATAGTATTTAACTTAAACCATTGGCTAATGGCACAAAAAGAAATTTACATCCTCTCTGGGAAATACCTATAGTTATAAAGAAGACAAAATCAATCAGCAATGGGAAATAGTAATTTTTATGGAAACTGTACAAAGCTGAGAGATCAAATATGTACCTACTGTAATGTAAACTGCAGACTTTAGTTAATAGTAATGTATCAATATTGGTTCACCAATTGTGACACACTAATAGAGGAAACTGGTTTGTGGAGAGAGGAAGGGAGAGGGTATATAGGAACTCTTGGTACTTCCTGTTCAGTTTTTCTGTAAACTTAAAAGTGCTATAAAAATTCTATTAATAAAAAGGTTTTTAAAAATTAAGTAATGTAACTAATATGTAGAAATGCTTGATGCTGCCTTAAAACCCCTAAACTCAAAAATGAAGCAAAACTTGAAACATGTAAAGAAAGTTCATGATTCATGGGCTGCTTGTCTTTTATTTTTATTGGTTTTGGAAAAAAATACAAACACAGAAAGGTACACCAATCATAAATATACAGCTTAATAAATAACCACAAAGTGAACATGCCCACATAACCAACATCTAGGGCAAGAAATAGAACATCACCAGCACCTCAGAAACTCCACTTTTCAGGAGCTCTTAGTACCATAAATTAATTTTGTTTGTTTTTGAAATTAATAAAATGGAATTATAAATTACGTGATCTTTTGGGTCTGGCTTCTTTTGTTCAACATTATGCTTATTAGATTTATCCTTATTGTGTGTAATTCATTTTTATTACTATACAGTTTTCCATTGTATGAATATATTACATGTTATTTATATATGTTTGTTGGCATTTCAGTATTTGCAGACTTTGCCTATTATGAAAAATGCTGTTACAGACATTCTTGTATATGTCTTTTGTTGAACATGTGCACAAAATTCCTGCTGGATCTATACCTAGGAGTGTACTTTCTGGATACTTTCTAGGTATGTACACGTTTCACTTTAGTAACTAATGTCAGATGTTCCACAGGAGTTATACAAATTTACATTCCCATTAGCAGTGTTTAAGCCCTATGTCCACACTAACATTTGGTATGGTCAGTCTTTTTCACTTTGACCAGTTTGGTGGGTCTGTACTGGTATCTCATTGCAGCTTTAATTTGAATCTCCCTTATCTAATGAGGTTTTCTACTTTTTTATATATTAATGGCCATTTGGATATACCCTTTTGGGAAATATTTGTTCAAGTTTCATTACCATTTTAAAATTAGGATTGTGATTGAGGGTGGGAGGTGGGGGTGGGTGGGGTGGAGGAGGTGGCAGTGGAAAATGGAGAAAAAAGTAGAAAAAAATAAAATAAATGAGGACTGTTTTTTTTTCTTTATTCATTTCCCTTGTTAGTTGTATATGTTGTAAATACCTTCTCCCAGTCTGTGGCACCCTTTTCAACTCTCTTAAATGTGTTTTATGAACAGAACATTTATTCTTTTCCTTAATGGTCAGTGTGTTTTATGTCTTATCTGACAAACCTTTCCATTTCCAAAGGTCGTGAAGACATTCTCTCCTATACTTGTAAGCTGTCACTTTTTAAACTTTCACATTTGGCTCTTCATCTTCAAACTGATTTTTATGGATGGTTTGAGTTAGGGGTTGTTTCATTTTTTTCCCCATTTGGCTACCCAATTGAACTAGTACCACTTATTAAAAAGATAATTCTTTCCACCATTTCTCTGTAGTGACATCTTTGTCATAAGTCAGGCCTTCATCTTTGTATGGGTATTCATTGGGCTCTGTTCCATTGGTATTTATCTATCCTTTTTCCAATTCTGCACTACCCAGATATCAAGATATTTAGTAGAGGAAGTTGTTCCCTTTTGTTCTTCTTTTCCCAACACATCTTGGTGGTTCTTGGGTCTTTAAATTTCCAGGTAAACTGCAGAATCAGCCTGTCAAACACAACACATGCACACACGCACACACACAAACCAAGAATTTTTTTAAAATTGAAATTGAAACAAAATCCACAAAATCCAATTTGAGGGAAATCAATACCTTTAAAATGTAGTTTTCCAATTCATGAGCCCTGTCTATGCCTCCATTTATTTAGGTCTGTAATTTCTTGGAATGTTTTATAGTTGCATGTATTTTATAGTTTATATGCTTTATAAACATACTGTTTTTATGTTTTAATGTTTATACTTTATATGCTTTTATGTTTAATAAGCACATGGTTTACGTGTCCCATATTTTTATAGTTTATACATTTCTTAGTTTTCTGTGTAGAGGTTTTAGTCTCTCCTAGGTTTTTGATTCCATTGGAAGTGTCTTTTAAAATTTCATTTTCTAATGGGAGTTTAATAAATTATTTCTATATATTGACCTTATGGGTAGTTATCTTGCTATATTCTCATATCATTTTGAATAATTTATTTGTACATTCTTTTGGATTTTCTGCACACACAATTGTATCATCTGCACATAATGTTTTATTTTTTCTTTCCAATCCCTATACATTTTCTCTTTTTTGCTTTATTACACTTTGTAACAAAAATTACATCATCATTCAGTACAAAAATGATTAAAAGTGATAATAGCAATCATTTTAAAGAAAAAGTTTTCAATATTTCACCTTGTATTTATCACAGTTTAAAAAATTAAATCCTCTATTAGGTAAAGCCATTTCTTTTTAACTAGTGATTTACTTTTTCAGTATAAATCAATGTTGAACTTTATCAAATGCTTTTATCAGTGTAGAAAAGAGTTTATGGAGGTAAGGATTTGTTTATTGTATATTTAGCAATACCAGGGCTCACATAACTATAATAAGAGTTTCCCAGGACATTTTTCCAGGAGGGTTTTTAATTCTCCTTTTTTTAAACTAAAGCTAACCATTAACTTTTCCTTATAAATCCAACTATGGTCTGGATTTATAGAAGTCTTAGGATGAAAGCTTGTTATTCCTAATTTTTGTTAATAGGTCTGATTCACTTCACAGCAATAAAGCCAACACTCAAGACAAGCAATTAGCAAAAATACAAACAATTAAATTTATGGTTATAGTAGGTCTTTGAATGTGAAGCATTAGTTGCAAAAAATCAAACTTGACTCAAACAGAAATGTTCATCCAGCCCTCAGTAGTCTGGGACCACCTGGAAAAGCTAGACTTGAGTCTCCAAATTCACACCATGTTCTTTGAGCCAGTTTTTTTTTTTTGCCAGGGTAAGGAGGTTTCCAAATCCTTTTCTACCATGCCTCCGAATAAACATAGAAGATTTACTACAATAAACATGGACTAAGTGATACTGAGCCACACTGTGAGCCTAAAGCTATTCAGTAGATTGGCTTCTTGCAGTCCTCAGGGATCAGTTGTGCCAGTCAACATGTAGAAATGTGCTAGACTCATCTACTTGTCAAGAACAAGCAATAGATAAGTTGCTCTGAGCCTCAGAGGATTTCCGAGAAGATGAATCAAGGTTTAACCATTTGTGTTTTTCAAAGTTTGAGCGACTGTCTGTTTACGCCTTAGCTGTGAACAGCATGGTTCTCCCTTCTTGAGGATGACTGCTGTTGAGCATGGGCTAAGCAGGACATATTTTCCGTGTCTTCTAACTCCCACTCTTGGGATATCCTCATATACAGTAACTCCAGGGGGTATAGATGTACTAATTTATTCAGAGTATGTACCATAAAGAACAGTGTGTAGCAACCAAGATTTTGGCTTTTTTAAAAAATAGTTCTGTATTTGTAAGGCAGTCCTCTTCTGATGTAAAAGTGGATTAGGAGATGAGCAGTTGGACACTCTGTAAGTATTTCAGTGAAGTCTTAAAGGGGCCCTAATAACCAGGACTCTGAAGCTTCAGACAACAGGATGCTGGCAATAACAGACTTCTGCATGTGGTTGAGCATGGGTATTGACCTGGTGCTTTTTGCAGAACGGCATGAAATCAAGTTATATTTAATTTTGTCATATGAACTAGGAACAATAATACTAGCAAAAAAGTGACCAAACTACATGTTTGAAAGTCTTTACCAAAAATATCCCTTTTAATAAAAACAAGTTGTTGTTAAATATTGAAAAAACATTTAAATTCATCAGCTTACTGATGTTTTCTCATAATATTAATTTGCTACCTATTTATTCCATCTGTCATCCATTAAAATACTTTTAAGAAGAGTAAGTATATAAGAAAAAATTATAATTGAAAGCACTCTACTTCTTATTTTATTTTTTTCTATGAATTTGGAAAAGATCACCCTAATTTTAATTTTATACGTGAAACACCTTAGACCAACTCACAGAACACCATTGTTCTACTGGAGCAAAATTTGAGGAACTATGGCTAAATGAAAGATACCAGTAAAGTTCCCTCATCAAGCAGTTTTCTTATTCTGTCCCTCCCACCTGCTTCCATCCCCGGCTTTAAGTCATCAGCACCAGCATCACCATCTTCACTCCCACTCTGCCAAGTGTGACTATCTGCCGAATTCCACAGCAAACACTTTATTTGTGTCATCACATTGAATGGGGTAGGTATTATTGCCCCATTTTACATATGAGAAAACTTAGTACAATTGTCATTAATGTAGCTTAGAAGGGCAGAGTTGAGATTTAAATCCTGGCATATCTGACTCCACTGTCCATTCTCTTAACTGTTGCCCTGTACTTCCTTCTGTACGACTCAATGCACAGCAACAAGATTGGAAAATAACAACTCACTATGTTTTGGAAGTCTGTCAAGAAGCCCCATTAATCAGGTGTTTAAAAACTTCTCAATCATAAATTTATCACTACATTACTCATAGACTACCTGTCTCCTGTAGTCAGAATATTTTTTATGAAATTAGCTGTTGACTGAAAAGCAAGAAAGAAGATTCTATCAAGATTGTTGGAAAGACAATAAAATATAGCTCAAACACCACTTCTTTTCCCCCATAAAATATTCCTTGACTCAATCTTCTCAGAACTTCCTTAGTACTTTCCTTAGCTTGTTACCTCTGATTGAACCCTCTGAAAATCTGTTAAGCCTTTTGTGTGGTTGCTGGGAATACAAAGATCAAAGACCCAGTCCCTGCTCTCAAATAGCTCCAGGTCGTACCTACAGGGTGCTTTGGAAAAGGAGAGGCGTCTGACTCTAGCTATATAAGACCTAGGACAGAGGAGGAAAGGAGTATGTGGACCAGTGGGGTGAGGGAGTGGGGATTTTGACCCTCAATCCTAGCCTGAGGCTGGGAGCAGAATTTAGGCGGATGGAGAAGGTGTGTGTGTGTGTGTTAATGTTTGTGCACAAGCATGGGTGTGTTTTTGTAGGCAGAAGCCACGAGCAAGATGATAAGGAGAGGAGCCTGGCCTGTCATGGGAACTGAAAGTACATAATGTGAAAAGGCTTGTATGCGGGGTGTGGGCTGAGAAATGGCACAAGATGAAGCTGGGAAGGTATGTATGAGTGATTTGGTGAAGAGTTTGGATTTTATCCTGACAAGGATTGGGTGTCAGGATAAAAGATCTTAAAATCTTTAGAAAGATCATCCTGGCAGCTGTGTGGAGAACGGAAGGGCGTGGGAAATGAGATGGCATAGGGAAAGTGGTGTGCAAGTCCAGAAGCCGGGAGACCAGTCAGGAAGCTCCTGCAGGCAGGCATCCAGGCCAGACCTGAGCTCAGGCAGCAGCAGTGATGTTGAAGAGGAGTGAGAGACAAGACACATGTAGACAAATAAAATGTATAAACGGGGCAAAATAGAACACTGATCTTAGCTTTTCAGATAAATGCAACTATTTACCTTTTTATATTATCCCTGAAAAGATTCACATTTCTCTACCTTTTCCTGAGTTTGTACTACTGATTTATAGCACAGTTAGCAGTATTAATTGAATTAATGTTATTTGCATGAAGCCCAATGTATAGTTACTTCTTGACGTACCATCTGCTTTGTTTTCCTCAAGCTAAGGTCATGGCTGATTTTCATGAACCGGCCTTGCTTTTACTCCCTTCCCTGGCTACACAGACTGCAAATCATGCTGCCTCTCACAAGAGGACTGGGTTAGGGGCAGAAAAGATAAACCTGTTAAAACTCATACCATTGTGAACAAAGAAACTTAAAAGTCACCACTTCTAGGAGAGCTGGTCACATCATCCAGAAAGGAAGCATATGTTTCATGAATATTCCTATGATTCCTTGGTCCAGTAACAGAAGCAACCATGAAGTAAGACATACAGCTGAAAGGCTTAGATTAGATTTGAGGAACAGTTTCACCCTCAGAGAAGCTGTTCAGTGTTGATATCAGTTATGCCAAAGAGTATTCTTCCCTGGAGATTTTTTTGAGATGTTGGTCGTATCTCAACCATTCTAACCATTTTAAACGTGCATTTCTGTAGCAGTGAGTGCATGTAACTGTCATTGCGCCACCATCCGACGGAATGTTTTTATCACCCCAAGCCAAAAATCTGCCCCTTACGCAAAAACTCTCTGGTCTCCTCTTTCCCTGGCACCTGATAACCACTATTCCACTTTCCGTTCCTATTAATTTAGCTATTCTATGTGCTTCATATAAGTGGAGTCAGACAATATTTGTCCTTTTGTGTCCAGTTTACTTATTTCACTAACCATGATGTTTGTCAAGATTCATCCACGTTGTAAAATACATCAGAATTTATACCGTTTAAGGATGAATAACATTCCATTATGTGTATGTTACAACATTTTGTTTATCCATTAATCTGTTGATAGATATTTGGGTTCTTTCCACCTTTTGGTTATGTGAACAATGTTGCTATGAGCTGCGGTGTACAAATATCTGAGTCCCTGATTTCAATTCTTTGGGGTATAAACTAAGAAGTGGAATTGCTGGATTATGCGTATTAGGAAAACAAACACTTTTTCCTCCTGTGTGTCTCTCCTTTACTTTCACACTACTTCTTACACTTTTGGTCACCGAATGTGTGCATTTTTCCCCCACACCAGGCAATTCTCTGTGACATCAGCTGGCTCTCCTACGATTTAACTCAATTCTGACACCATCTACCTAGGTAGCATCAGATCTGACAGGTTAAGGCCCAGTCCCATGAGACTGGCCTCTACTTCAGATACCAATCACAAGCAGTAGGCCCCCAGGTTATCCACAATTTCTGTCCAATTTGGCTGCAAATTGGAGGTTCCCATGACCTTCTTCCCCTTGGATTTATTTGCTAGAGCAGCTCACAGAACTCCTGAAAACATGTTTACCAGTTTATCAAAGGATATGAGAAAAGACACAGATGAATAGCCAGATGAAGGGATACAGAGGGCGAGGTCTGGGAGAGTCCTGAGCCCAAGAGCTTCTGTCCCCATGGAGTTGAGGTGAATCACCCTCCCAGTCCGTGCACGTGGTCACCATCCTGGAAGCTATCCAGTTCCCATACTGTTGGGATTTTATGGAGGTTTCCTCAGGTAGGCACTATCAATTATTGACTGTATTTTCAGTCCTTCTCCAGAGAAGCTCAGGTGGTAGGAATGCAGCTGAAAGTTCCAAGCTTGGTTTTCCTGCTGAGCAGCCCCCATCCAGGAGGCATCCTGGACCCACCCAGAGTCACCTCATTAGAAGGAAAGACACTCTTATCACCCAGAAAATTCCAAGGGATATAGGAGCCTTGTGTCAGACACCAGGATCAAAGACCGAAATTTAAACTAAGGATGGTCCTGGTGCTCTTATCAGCTAGGAACTTACAAGGGTTTCAGGAGCACTGTTCCAGGAACTGGGGGGTGTGGGGAGGAAGGCAGAGACAAATGTACTTGTGTGTGTGTGTGTACATATATACACACGTATACATATATACACATATACATGTATATATGTGTATAGTTTATTGTCTCACAATATGGTAATTTTATTTAGTTTTTTTGGAAGAACCATCATACTGTTTTCTTGTACTATTTTAGTGGCTATAGTATTTTACACTCCCACCAGCAATGCAAGAGATTTAAAAAAACGGGATTTTGCCTGAAGGGGTTGGGGGTTAGAACTGCTCTCCCAAAATTCATTTTTTATTCACCATGCCATTAAATTCACTAGACTATTTGCTTGTATTGACTATATTTAGTTTCCATTTTATCATTTATTTTTTCTTTAAAGATGGATAAAGTGAGTAATTTATCAGTAATTTGAAGGGCACAGTGAAACTTCTAGCTGCTATTAATATTCCCCCTGTCCCTTCCTCTGTTGGACTGTTACACACTCTCTCTCTCTCTTCTTACTTCTTTGGAATTCTCACCCTTTGAGTTAGTGGTTAAGTAACTAATTCGTTCATTCTTACATTTATCCACTCAAAACACATTTATTGAGCCCCTGTGGTAAGCACCAAGTGTTAATACAGGCAAAGGCATGTTCCAGAAGGTGACAGTAAAAGTAACCATAACCAGAGTAACCAGGAGCATTTCCTGTAATGGCAAGTGCCGGGTGATGGGACTTAGCCTGAAGCCCTGGGCTTGGGACATTGGGACTCAGATGTTGTGGGAGGGCCCCTAAGAAGAAGAAAAAAAATTGTCTATATAGTGAATTATTCCCTCAGGGCTGGTGCTGATGGAATCTATGTGATAAAAAATATACCTTTTCCATCTTCAGCACCTAAAACATCTTCCATAATGTACTTCCATAATCATCATAATGGTTGTTTCTATAGGAAATTTTATCTGTAACTTTATGTCTCTGTGAGCTAAGTAATAGTGGAAACCGGTGATTTCAGGTTTACCAAAATATACCGAAACTAAAATCTGAGCAATCCAGAGCTGGGAAAGATCAGCTTTCTCTCTACAACTCATAGGTGAGAAAACTGAGACCACAGAACTTCACTGAATCTGCCAAAGTCATATAGCTAGTTAGCTGTTAGTGGCAGGTTCAGTAAAGAACTCAGCTGTTCTGATTCAGTCCTAACCCCTGCTGCAGCCGTATTTCCATCAGAGTGAATCAATCAGAGAAAAAGAGTTGTAACCATCAATTGTATCATTTGTATTCACCAAAACTTGTATTCAAACACAAATCCCAAATGGCTTCTCCATTTTCCCCAGTTTAAACACTAAACCCATGATTATGTCATGTTTAGTACAATTTTAAGCAACCTCACCTTCACAGTTTGTGACCACAGCCCATTTCATCCCCAACTCACTGCATCCAGCAACAAAAATCAACAAAGAAACATTTTAGAATGCTAAAGAAGACGCAAGTAAGTAAGGTCTGTGGCTTACAGCCTTACTCATTTAAAATTTCACCTATTGTAAAACATGGTTTATGTAATTTACAAGACATAATCTGGTTTAACCTGACTATTATGCCATCAGTCCTATGAAAGTACATGCATATCTATAATGCATGTTTACACATTTATTAATTATAAAATCTTGCATTTCCATAATTCTTTTTATTCAATTTTATCAAAAGTCCTTGATAATAAAAAGTATGCTTTCTCAGTTCACAGAATTTGGCCCCAATTAAATATGCCCAGGTTTTGAGGTGCTTAATCTACTATCTGGACCTTAAAACCTAGGTTAAATCTACAGAATAATTTATATTATGAAGTAAACAAGCCTAGTAATCAGTAATCTTTTATAACAAATAGTGTTTTAAACACAAGAATTTTGATCTGGTTAAGGACAAGAAATAATGTAGTAAAGATGTCTCCCTCCTCTTCCCTCCCTTTTCCTCCCCCTTTCGTACCCTCCCTCCCGTTCCCCTTCCTTTCCTCTCCTCCTACAAAATTCTTTGCATTGAATTCTGAACTCTTGAGAACAACTTCTGTTATGAATGTAGTGGTCCAGGAAAGCTTCCTGTAGCCTTAGCTTAAGCAGTTATTGATTGGAAGGCGATGGGTTTGTAAAGCTCGACTTGAGAGCCACTAATTAGTATTCAAATGTTCCATTTCAGCGTCCTAAGTACTCTCATTAGTCCACATAATTCTTATCTGTGGTCTTTCAAACTTGTGATAACATGCTATTTTCGCTCCTTAAAGTCAAGTCATTTCAGGTACTGACTCATTGCATCTACTGTTTGATATCCATGAATTTATTTTTCTGAATCAATTTCCTTCCTAGAGTTTATTTTGAGAACTTACTCCCATTCTGAGCACAGAAGAATTCTATCTAGGTTGAAGGGAGCAGTAAGTCTGATTCTTTCAGACTATAAAAATGGAAAGCTTTCGTGGCAGACAGAATGTATTGGTGGCTAAAAGTAGTTGATTGAGTCATCCTGGTAACTAGTGACTGAAAATAAATCACTATCTCTCTGGACAATTATTGAAATGAAAGTCAGCTTTAAATACCTTCCAAACTTGAGGAAAACAGCTCTGAGGGAAAATAATGTGTACTGACAAAAATGCTTTTGTCAAAGACTCAACATCTTGCCAAAGACTCAAGCTCATTCCTTTCAGAGCAGCTCGATTGCACAAGCTTTATGCTAATTATTGTTATATTAAAGATCTGGGAGCTTCACAAAAATCTTAAACTTGTATGTGCAGGTTCAAAATACCTTATTTCAGTGGCTCAGAGTTAGGCTAGGAAAGCATTTCAGGTAAGATAATTACCTGTAGTAATGCTTGTTATTTCTTCTTCTTCTTCTTTTTTAAATGTATGGGCAGTTTATAATCTATAGTTTCAAAAAAATTTGCTTAACAAATTTAGTCGTGATTAGTTACCTGCCCTCCAAAACCCAAACCTTTGTACTTTGGTATCATGGGATGGTATCTGCCAAATGACAGGCTTTTAAAAAGTCTGAGACCATCTTTGCTGGTGGGTGTTACCCCTGCATTTGGTATGAATTTCACTCACAGCAGATCTTTGAATTTTCAATATGCAACATTCATAGAAAGGCATAGAATCACAAGTTATAACAGAGTGTAAGGAAGAGAGTAAACAGTTCATTGGAGATAGAATAAGGCATCATTCCCATGTACTATGGAGTATTGGAAAACAAGTAACTTCACGTTAAAAAAAATGAGAAAAGTAAGAAAAGGATAATTTGACTCAGGGCCACTTATGTCAAGTGATAGCTGCTATAATAATAACCTGAGTGGCACACAAGGGAAATTTGGGGAGGAGGGAGGGTTGGGAAGAGTTTGACTTGAAGGTGTACACTGTTGAAGGAAAAGTATTATCTGTCTTAATCTTGCATTAAGATTAAGACAGGCTAAATAGCTGGGTAATCTCTTGGAGGACCACGTCAGGGTGAATGTTTCTGTATTCTATGCCTCTTTTCCAAGATCTTATCTGTGGGAAATATATATTTTCACTATAAAAATACTAATATCCTTTGCCAATTGAGGGTCACTAGCATTATTATTAAACTTCACACAATTTTTTTTGGTAGCTATAAAGGTAGATCTCTGGGTATGTTGATGTCACTGATGAACTGTGTGATTTAAACATGACGTGGGGGACACAGGCATTAGGCACAACCTTGAAGGTGGAAGGGAGAGGATCAAGGAAGAGATGCCTTTGCTCATGCCATCTCCCCCATCTTTGATGCCTCTCCCAATACATACTGGTATACATACACCAGGGATATTCCCTGGTGCGTCAGACCTGCTGGTCAGGGGCTCTGCATTCAGTGGGTTTGGTACTGCTCATAAAGGTCCATGATGAAAATCGAAGACATTTTATGTTACCTTTGGGAGTGGTGGAAAGTGGTGGATTAAGTTTCAGTCTAACTCCCGGGTCCTGAATTGGATCAGAAAATTCCTGGCTCTGGCTAATTCACAGATTTTCTCTACTACTATACTTATCATCAAAGTTTGCTAAGGGGTGGAAAAGCAGAAGCAAAAAGATCAAAAGGGTCATAGAACATGGCAGAATTGTCTTCTAACTCCTTCTTTTCCTGGTACCATTGATCCTCTTGCTCCCCATCTAAAAAACATCACTAAGAAGAAACCTTTTATACTCTCAAGACTGGAACAAAAATGAGAGGCCAGGGTAGAAAACTGAGTTGACTTCTTTGCTGGCACTTCAAACAGATTTCAATACTGTGAAATTATCTTGAGAGTTATCCCTCAAACTCCAGGTAGCTAAAAATGATTAAAAGACATGTTCTGTTGCTTAGGAATTAGCTGACATCTAATGCCATTTTTTTCTCCAAACAAATGCAGTGGTGACATTTCTGAGTTAATAAAGGATCTGAGAAAGACATGGCCCTGAGCAATACTTTTATTAACATCACTTTTCCACAATCTAACTCCTCCACCACGACCCTCCCACCCACATATACCCTACCCGCTTCCTCACCATTATTAGTCTAACTTGAATCACTCTATTCTTCTCCAAGAGAACACACCCCAGTATTAGCAGTGAATCACAGACACTGCTTCTCTGGTCTTTAATGGGCTTGACAAAAATGCCATATCTGAGAAAATAAAAGGAAAGGAACTTCAGGGGAAAGGAACTCTTTAGGTTCTTGTTCAGTGTTACCCTCAATATTATTTACCAGATAAATTTTCTAGTTGCCTGGTGGTGGACAGGTGTTTTTCTTTCTTTTTTTTTTTTTACATAATAATACAATTGACCATCCCCATATTTCCACGCTCTCAGTAGACATCCTACTCAGTGAAGCAACTTCTCAGGTATGCCTACAGCTAAGTCAAAGCCAATTTCATCTTTTCTTTCTTAACTTGGCTAAAGAATATTAAACATTTTACCCACAAGATCGTCAACGGTTTCTACAAGTGAATCATTATACATTATAAAAGTTCATATGAGGTCTTTAGGTAATAGAAAAAAGAAATAGAAATAATTTGTCAAATATTCTCAAAGGGAAATTTATGACATGATAGAGTACTAAATAAAACACTCTTCTATACCATGGATAGGTCTTATAAGATGATACTTGAATTCATGGCAAGAGAAATCTAGAGGAGAGTTTTTGAGGGCAATTTTCAAGTTATATACAAATGTCATAATAAATATTGAAAGCCAATTAAGAAAACTTAGTAGATTTTCTTGTGTTATAAAATCTGTATTACATTTAGTTTGTTTAATTTGTTGTAATGGACATTATAAATCAGCTCTATCATGGGTATTCTACATAATTCCTCACCTAAGTGTATTTAAATATGGTTTTAGAAATGTATATTTATGTTTTTGTTTAAAGAATACCTATGAATGCTAGCTATATCTATGTGACATAATTTTTTTGTCAACAGAGAAAAGTCAATGGAATGGAATTTATTGTAATCTCATTCTGAGATTACTGTTTATTTATTGTAATCTCATCCTGAGATTACTATTAAGATTTTAAAAATAATGCTAAAGCAAAAAAAAAATTTAAATATACACAGTGAAATGAAATTTTAATTGTGGCTTAAAAGTGTGTGTTTGCAAAGAGAAAAAAGAAAGGGTGGGGGGAGAGGGAGACACTATTCACTATTCTCTTCTTGCTATTAAAACAGAATAGGAAACCTCATAAAGATGTTTTAGGTCTACGTCATCATCCCACCAACAATAATCACAGAGAAGAACAGAAGACACATTTTACCACTCCTTGATGAATAACAAAGTGACTAACAGTAGCCTTGAGTACTGAAGAAATTTAAATGAGAAAGGCTGCCTTAGGTTGATATTAATTACTATTATCATCGAGTTCCGCTGCTCAAATTGCTTTCCATGGTAGGGTAAGGAGTCTTCACCTTCTGGCTCTCTGGGGTAGTATTTTTCCCTGCCTGAAAATTTAATAGGAAACATCAAACTTCCTAAAGGTCAATAGATTTCAGGGTCCTACAGACATGAAAATGTTTGCTAGACTTTATCTATAAAGGTACAGTGAGACTATAGGGGCTATGTCCCAGATCCCTTACACTAAATTGAGACTGTATTGTATGTTTCCATTTTGGTACCTGATGGGAGTAAGTATAATAAAATACAAATATATATGGGGAGATCATTCAATTCTAACAACACACGTAAGTCAGAGATGTAGGTCAACAAATGCACATTTCTGAAAAACAGGTTTTTCTGAGCACTTGTTCTGAAGTTCTTTAAAAGTCTGGCCAAAACAACTCCATTTTAATATACCAGTTCACTTAATAAGCAAGTCAGAGCATTTGCAAGGCAAGATATATTCCTTCATGCAGCCAGTAAAAACAGCTCTAAGCTTAGGTTGTAATGATAAAAGGATTTTGGAGCAGCTGATTTTAGGGATCATAAAAACAACCCAACCTTATGCCCCAAAGTATAAAGAATATGCTGAGTCTGCATTGTACTTCTAGTTTCAGGCCAAATCATTCTGCTTTTTTTTTTTTTTCAGTGTAAGTAACCGATGCCAATGGATGAGTAAAGGGAGAAATAAAAGTACAGACTGAGACCTGTGGCTTAGTTAGGTGAATAACACCCATATCACGAAATCATGAGTTCTCTCTTTCATTTTGTAAATTCCTTGAGGTTAGTTTATATAATTTTTGAAAAACTTAGAAAGAGTAGAATACATTTTAATTATTGGGGAAGGCTCCAAGTTTTCTGTTATTTATGGCTTAAATTGTGAGAGATCTCACAGATCACAGCCCTGTTAAAACAAACAAACAAACAAACAAACAACCTGTGGCCTTTTTTGGAAAGGTAAGTGAAGGGATGAAAGAATCATGACACAGTTCTTTAAATCAACTGGGGAATGGTGAATACAGTTGCTCCATAAAATAACAACTATTGAGTGCTCTCCAGATACCTAGCACTGTTCGCATTGCCTGTAATGAATTCTCATTTAGTCTTCCAATACCTAGGAGGTCGATATTATAACCCCATTTTACCCACCACGAAACCAAGGTACAGAGACAGTACATTACAAAGCGCATAAATTTGAGAACAGTCTGACAGTGTCCAAAGTGGGAGGGGAGGGAATTTCAGGGGAAAAGGGGAACGGTTTAGAGCAACAAGTATAAAGGACTCATGGACAAAAACTATGGGGGGTGGAAATGGGAGGAAGGTGGGGAGGGCTGGGGTGGTGGGCTGGGGCGGAGTAAAAGACAGAAAACTGTACAATATCAACAGTTAAAAAATACTGATTAAAAAAAATATATATATGGTAATAACTGCCCCGGCTTGTGTGGCTCAGTGGATTGAGCACCAGCCTGTGGAAAAAAAAAAAAAGTAATGGTGCCGGGATTTGACCCTATGTGTCTTTCGCCACTGTGTTAGGTTGTCTTCAGGTTCTGTTTTATTTCATTTTATTTTAATTTTATTTTATTTTTATCCTCACCCACGGACATTTTTTCACGAGAGAGAGAGAAAGAGAGAGCGAGCGAGAGAGGCGGATTGCTTGCGTTCCATACGCGCGGTGACAGGAATCGCATCCGCAACCCTTGGGTGCACGGGACAACCAAGATCCAAACTAACCGAGCTACACCGGCCAGGGCTTCAGATTCTGGAATTACATTGATATCCGACTGCTTAGGGCAGAGTTAAACCCTCCCGACTCTTGGCTACTTCTAAGCCAAGTTCATAAAGATTTTAGTAGAGTGTCAACGTTTAAAATGGCCATTCACTAGCACTGAAAACACGGGACCCTAACCATTCCCACCTTCCTCGTGACTCAAAAGTTACTCGTACGGTCTTTCCCTAAACGCAGGGCTCCGCCCGGTTTAGTTAACTTTGTTATTGCACAGCAACAGGACATCACCACACAGGAAACCAAGGGGACGTTTTAGACTAAGGATGTCGCCGCCCGGTTTTCAGCAAGGGCCGTGCCCGCTTCAAACGTCTGCATTCGGGAACAACATAATCTTCTTTAGGGATTGTTCTGCTTCCTGTATAGCACCCCCAACAAATTTCTTTGCACTGCATTTTCTCTCAGACTGGAAGCCAAGCTGAGGAAATCTAAACTTTGAGGCGAATACGGTAGAACACCTGTGGCCGGGCCGCCGCCATTGCGGCAGCCAAGGCTCGGAATGAGCTCCACTGCATTCGCCGGGACTCTCTGGGAGATCGCTAACAAGTTAGATTGTCAACAGGCCATTTAACCCAGCGCTGCTCTTTTGTGGCCTCTGCCTTTGGAGAGTTTAGAAGCTGTAACTTTAATACACAGCCATTCTTGCACACAGCGACTCCTGGTGCTATTAATTCTGAGGGAAGTCCTTGGCTGTGACCAGAGAAGAGGTGAGAAAAACAGAAGCCACGAGAATGGGAGGGGCATTCTCAGACACTGCATCAACACAAAAACAAAGAAGCAGGGAGAAAGGTTTTGCAAGGAAAGAGGAGGGAGGGGAAGCCGTAAAGAAAAGCGCGCCCCCTTGGAATCAACCTCTGGGAAGAAGAGCCAGACCGCGGGGACCGAGCACCCGGCGCCCCAGAGACGCGCGCGTCACTCAATCTGGCCAATCACAGGTCTCTACTGTCTCCTACGTTGCCCCTCCCCGCCCGCGCTCGCTCACAGACACGAGGCCGCGCGCGCGCAGTCCCGCCGCTTTGGGGCGCTGGGTAAGGCGCGTGTCAGTCAGTCAGTCCGGCCAATCGCGAGCTTCTTCGGTCTCTCCCGAAGCTCTGCCCCAGGAGCGGGAGCGGCGGGGCGAGGTTTTTGAGCTCTGGGGATGGCGGAGGGAGGTAGCGTACGGGCTGGCGAGTGGACGTGAGACTTGGGGTCTGCGGTGCAGTTGGGTAGCGCCCCGGTTGCGTGGTCAGGGGACCTCTCAACTGCACCTCCGGCCTGGCGTCTCCAGGGCTAGTGCGGATTTCTGCAGTGGTGGGAGGGGAGGGAGGGCTTCTTCCCCCCACCCCCCACCCGGGAAAGTTGATGCCTTTGTTTCAGGAAACAAACATTAGTCGACTCTGCTTTTCAGGGTTTTTTCGCTACTTAAAAGAAAATGATACGGACACACTAACAGCCATCTGCAATTGTGTTCTTTATCCCTCAGGCCTGGAGGGTCATTTGTTCTAATTACCCAGCCTTTACGGTTTAGGGTAGTGTGAAAAAGGTCTGATCATATCTATCCTACGCGTCAAGGTTTTAGTTACATTTCCTTTCATTATGAAGCTGGCGAAACGAAAGCGTTCGTAACTATCCAACGTTTTTCTTCTCAACCTCCCTGCGGCAGGTTTTGAAGGTATCTTGCTGAAAACACATGGAGGGTCTTTGCATGAGAGGCCAGCTCATCTGCCATGGAAAAACTAGTAGTTACCATGTGGCCCAACGCAAACTTATTTAGGAGGGTAAATGGGAAACGACAGCGAAAAGCAAGAATGAATCACAACTAAGTGAAAGAGGAAGATGCTGGCTTACTTGTTGATGTTACCTGCAATAAAAAAATTCTTTGATAAAAACTGAGGGATATATAGAGAGGTGTGGGTTAATTCGACTTCCATTTTGTGATTATATTTTGTTTTTTAGAGGTAAACCAAGACTTCATATTCAAGATGGAAAGTCCTTCAGACTCTGCTGTGATTTTACCTGGCACTCCACAAGGCTGTGCCAATGTACCATCTCCCCACACAAGTAGTTCAAGAAAACAAGTATGAAAATCTTAGTTCTTTCAGTGGATCAAGTCTGTATTTCTGGCTATTGTAGCAGTGGTGGTTTTAAATCTACGGAAGATTGTTAATGCACATTAACAATGTGTAAATGTGTAGCATTAATAAATGTATTAAATAATTTTAGGTCTTTCTCCTATGATGATGTATTTGACTTTTCCCCATCCCCAAAATTTCATTTTGTATCAATTATTTAGTTTCACATCAGGTATTTATAACATTGCAAATGGAAGAAGTTTGAATCTGCAGTGTGATGAAGGTCTTTGGTGGCAGGATCTAGGTCTTTTCCAAAATTTGTAACTCTGAAGCACCTAGAGCAGCGTCAGGCATGTGCTAAGTTGCTGAACAGATGTTTGTGATTACTGGGGTAAGTGTCTCAACACTGCTGTAGAAGAGTGCTGATGTTGCTAAAATAAAATAAAACTAATGGAGCTTCTAGGAATTTAAGAGATTTTGTGATGGTTACTTAAGATACATGGAGACAGAAAGCCATCTAGTGGTGTGTATCTTTACTTCCAGTAGATTTATTTGCATCAAGAATGTTTTTCTTGATTAACATTATTAATGTTTATGCCTTTTACAGCCTATGAGTGCAACACTTAGAGAACGGTTAAGGAAAACTAGATCTTCATTTAATTCCTGTTACAGTGTGGTAAAACGTCTTAAAGTAGAGAATGAAGAAAATGATCAGACTGTTTCAGAGAATCCATCTTCAACACAAGAAAGTTGTTTGGAATTTCAAGATGATTTTAAACATATAGACAGTGAATTTGAAAAAAGTTCATATTTGAAAAATACCTTCAAGAATATCAATGCATGTGAATCTAAGTCACTTGATACTGAATCTTGCAGTGGTCTGCAAAATGATTTTGATGAGAATCTTCCCAAAAAAGGATTAAATGAAGAAAAGGCAAAATTGGTGAGGCAGATTCAGGAGAAAGAAGACCTTCTTCGGAGGCTAAAACTAGTTAAAATGTATAGATCAAAGGTAAGAATAATTTTAGAATCACTGCATAATTTTTTAAATTGTTAAATTTATTTTTTATTTTTAGATAAATGATAGGAAAATCATGTAAAAAGAGAACATTATTTTTAGCAAAATAAGCAATAAACCAAGTATCCAGAAACCTGGCTTCCCACAACTTTTAACTCAAATATGTCAGATTTAGAGTGGAGAGAATAAGCCTCAAATATCAGATTCAATTTTTTAAAAGTCTCAGCTCTTGTTTAATATGTCGTTGAAGCTGCATGTAGCAGTATTAGAAATATCAAATGTTAGATGCAGGTACAATGAAAACAGAAGTGACAGCAGACAGTGGATGATTAAAAAGTTAAACACAGCCACAGACTATAATAAAAAGTATTTTTAGTAGTGATCTAGAAATCCAAATTATTAAAATGTCCAGGCATTTTATTTGAAAAAACAACAAATACATATTAGGTTTTATATTTCAACCCAGATAGATTGAATTAAAAAGAACTTGGGCACGCTGAAGAAGATAACCTTTATTTCCCTGGATCAATTACGTATATGCAGTTGCTCCTTCTTGCCTAGCAATGTGGACTAAGTGATGGAATAATACATCTTACTTGCTCTCTTGAATTTTTAGGATTTTTAAAAAATATAAATACGTGAGTTTTATAAGATAGTGAATGCTGAAAAATATTTTTAATTTGAATATTCTCATTTTTAAAAGTATAGCTGTAATAGAAAAAGTCGATTTTTATAAACCTATATTGTTGCTTTTCTACATTGCCCTGTTTAATGATTTTATTTTTTTCCTGAGGGTAAGGAAGGCCCAGTGCTCATACCAAACAAAATAGCCATAAAACTCAATTTCAGTGTCATCGTAGAAACCACTTACCCTTTTTCCTGGGTGGAAGGTTCATTCGTGCCCAAATATGTTGGTACCCTTTAAACCTACCCTTGAGTGATTTAACAACTTTCATTAAGTAAGTTAAAACAGAATGCCTATGTAGCTATTAACATAGATTTATGTTTTTTCTGTTGCAGAATGATCTGTCTCAATTACAGCTGTTAATAAAGAAGTGGAGAAGCTGTAGCCAACTGTTGCTTTATGAGTTGCAGTCAGCTATGTCTGAGGAGAACAAGAAACTCAGCCTTACTCAGTTGATAGATCACTATGGGTTGGATGATAAATTGCTACACTATAACAGAAATGAAGAAGAATTTATAGGTGTTTAATTCATAATTTCTTCTCCAGAATGTCTTTGACACTTACATCTTAAAAAATACACATTTTAAAGAGAAGATATGAACTATTAGGGCTTAAAGAAAGGTATTTGGCGAACATCAATTTAGGGCACTCTATTAAATAAAATATAAGTTCTAAAATGAAAATTTAGTATTTTGGATAAATTTGCCAAAGAAAATCTGACATTTAAAAATGAAAAAATTTTATTCATGTTTTAAAACAATTTGGGTAGTTCTGGAAGTCAGTTGTAATACATTATTTTGTTTATCATGGTAAAAAGTTTTTTTATTAAATGTTAAAAAATAGCCAATCAGGTGAATGTGTAAACCTAAATTGGTCTAAAAATGCCTGCCTTTCTCTTAAGTTTATGAACTTTGTTTCAATCCATTTACCACATATTTCCATCTGGATGGTCTCTTGGGTAATTAAACTCATAGGTCCAAAATTATATTCTTCCTGTCTCTTCAGATTTGTTTCTTGTATTCCTCATCTCATTTGGTGAACTGAACATCTTTCTCTTAGAAAACCACATATTCTCTTTTCCTACTTCAAGACATCATGGCCTACGAGGTCTTTCATATCCATCTACCTTTCTAGCTTCATCTGTAAAATGTATCTAAGTTCATTTGTAAACTTAGTTCACAGTTACTTCTCAGCCAATGTATCTAAGTTCATTTGTAAACTTAGTTCACAGTTACTTCTCAGCCAGAAACCCACGTTCATACATTTGTGTTTCTGGCTGCCCTGTTGTACAATGTTACCTGTCCTGGCCATATACAGAAGTGTGACCCAAACTGGCCCAGTCTCTGAGAATTTGGAATTGTGCTCAGGAAGAGAAAGCCCATCTCTTTGTGCCTGAAACTGTTGTATGTAAACTTGGAAGCAGAAGAGCTGGTGTACTTCCAGAAAGCCTTCCTGAGGGCTTTCTGGATTTCTGCTTTTAGATCCTTTTAAGGGTGAAAACAGCTTTACTTAGTTTTTCTTTAAAAAACAACAAAAAAAGTACTTCCCTACTCATAGGCCCCCTCCTCCAAGTGTACCCTGTTTTCACCCCACTTCCCTCCCCATGATCTAACAAACTTAATATTTGGTAATAGCAGCCCTGGCTGGTGTGGCTTAGTGGGATGAGTGCAGGCCAGCAAACTGAAAGGTTGCTGGTTCGATTCCCAGTCAAAGCACATGCCTGGATTGTGGGCCAGGTCCTTGGTTGGGGGCATGGGAGAGGCAGCTGATTGATATTTCTCTCACACATTAATGTTTCCCTCTCTCCCTTCTCTCTTAAAAAAAAAAATCAATAAATAAAAATATTTGGCATAGCAGGAAACCCAAAGACTCTACTCTTGGCATCCATTCTAATTGTTAGTGGCCATGACAGTCAACTCTGTCACTTACCTACACCACCACCCACAGCCGTTGCCACACACAAATAAATTCCTGCCTTTTGGACATTGCCATTGTGATTGGCTTCTGTGAACCCAAGAGGACTGGCCTCACATGGGCCTCCCCTGGGCCTGGGATTCCTACATGGGCTCCCCTGTGAGACCACTATTTTGTGCCTACCAGCCTCCATCAATTACTGTTCAGCCAGAGGGCCTAAATGTGGCAGGGGAAGTGGTTTAGCTGCTCAGGGTGTTGGCATTTGGCTGCAGCTGCCCACTGCTGACTCAACACATCCCCTGCAGTCACCCTTACATAATTCCTTGAGGGGGAACTATAGTATCAGTGGAAGTCTGGTTCTGGGACAGTTGAGAGCAGAGGGGGTCCCAGGAATGTCTGGGTGCTGAGAGCTCCAATAGCATAGTGGGTACTCCAGCAACAGGAGGCAAGGTCATGGAATATGGATCAGGCTTATGGGAGAGTGAGGCATAGGGATGCCCATGAGGTGGTCCCTTAAAAAAATCATTTCTGTTGAGTTTCACCTAAATATATCATAGGATACATTTACAGGTATACCTCAGAGGTATTGCAAAGAGTTCAGTTCCAGAACACTGCAATAAGGGGAGTCACATGAATGGTTTCCCAGTGCAGCTTAGCTAATTTTAGTCCAAGAGGCCTAGTTTTTGGCCCATCTCAGCTTTTGACATGTCTTTCTTACTAAAGTTAATCATTTCTAGCTTTTGCCTTAAAGTGAGAGTTTTGTGACTTCACTTAACACTTAGAGGCCATTGTAGGGTTATAAGTTGGTCTACTTTATATGTTGTGTCTCAGGGAATAGGGAGGCCCAAGGAGAGGAAGGGCAAAGGGTGGAACACTTAGAACACACAACATTTATCCATTAAGTCCATCATTTTATATATGGGCGCGGTTTGTGGCACCCCCAGATAGTTACGATAGTACCATCAAAGATCACTAATGACACATCATAACAAGTATGTTATAATGAGAAAGTTTGAAATATGAGGATCACCAAAATGTGACACAGAGACGTGAACTGAGCAAATGCTGCTGGAAACATGGCGCCTATAGACTTGCTGGAAGCAGTGTTGCCACAAACCTTCCCTCCGTGAGAAAACAGTGTCTGAAGTGCAATAAAGCAAAGTGCAATAAAATAAGGTATGTTGCATCGAAAACCATAGAATAAAGTTTTTATTCTTAAAAATGGGATCTACCACTTAGCACTTGCTTTGTGTTTCAAAAGTATTTTAACTCATTGGGTTATTACAATGATCAACATTACAACTTTCAAGATAAGGAAACTTAAGATAGTTATTTAAAAATTAGATTTCTAGTCAAGATGGAACCAGGTACCCCAACTTCAGAGTCCTACTCTTAAGCCCTATGCTTGAAGATATGCTATGTTTGACCCAGTTAATTATATTACTTTAAAATACAGATAATATTTTAAAGGGGTATATAATACGAATATACTTGCTGTTAGTTCAGCAGAAGGTGAGAGCAATAAGTACCATGGACAGTATCAAAAGTAGGTTAGGGGCACGATCCATGAGCCTTTCCACAGCCAACCCTCAAACCAGAGGATACCTCCTGTTGAGAAGTGCTGCTATTAGACTATAGTCTAGGGACAAGGGGTTCCTGCTAACCTCCACTCTATACATGCCTTGAAGCTGTGACATTCGAGCAAGGAACACTGCCAGCGTCACTCAGGGTGGCTACTAAGAGGTAAAAATCACACAGGCTGTTTGATTTGTTAAGACCTGGGAATCCACAGAGCATGAACCAGTGAATTTTATGGCACTGACTACTAGCAAAAGGAGCCTCCAGGTAGCTAATTTAGGTGACATGGAATTTGTATCATCAGGGTGGAAAGCCCCATATTCATGGTTGACTCCATCTGACAGGACAGAGAAATTCTGACAATCCTATCTAATGTATAAAGTATTTGTACTCTTCACACTGTTGTCTACCCTTGGGTCCATCCAGCCCCCCACAATCCCCTTGTCAGATAATTTTGAAGGACCTTAGATGTAGGAACTGTTACCAATGGGCACTTCCCTGCTGAATCAGAAAAACTGAGCACTTCAGGAGTCATTCTAGTACTAAGGAGGGAAAGCATCAAAAATGTTGGTCCTATTACTTCTCTTACTATTCCCATCCATACACTGGTATGGGCGATCAGTAATGGTATTATCCTGGCAATTTCTAAATAGATTTTAAATCTCCTAAAGATTTTTTTCTAAATAGAAGGTTTTATAATAGCGCTCTTGCTTTATCTACATCCATGTAAATTGAACATGATGTTGCAGATTAAACTTGACAATTAATTCACAAGTTGCAGAACAATGAGACAATGACATCACTTGAAGACTGTGGTCAGTGGTCCCAATGGTGTCACCTTGGAATGCTGCACTCCGTCCACAGGCTATTGAAGGGCAAAGCAGTTTTCTGACTGGTTAATCTCATGATTTAATCCTCATCTGCATGAATACAGCAATAAACTTTTCATGGAAATCAGAAAACACTTTTTTTTCCTGTTTGCTAAATCTTCCTGGGTAGCACACAAAATTGAATTCTGTTACAATGAATATGACATGTAGAGGATTATGTTATGTTTGTGTAGAAGAAAATATGTCATAATTTATAAATGATTTAGGGCTTAGCAAGAGTAAAGAGTTCGCCATATTCTCATTGCTAGAACAAGGAATATTCTTAAATGTTGTGGTAATTTTTTTCCTGATTATACAATAGAATAAATGTTTATTGAAGAAAACTTAGGAAATATAGAAAAGTATAAAAATCATCCATTGTCTCATAACTTCAGGTAATTTATAAAATTGGAAATGTCACTAGAGGTGAAAAATAATTTCTTTTTGTCTTTAAGACTTTCTATACTATTACTGTGAAAATAATTTTTGATCAAATTAAGATGAAATAAAATAGATCTTGAATACTTTCTGAGTTAAAGTCTTGTTCATTCTTGAAAATAATTCATGATATTTTATACACTTATTTATGCAGGACAAACATTGTTATAATTATTAAAGCTAAAGTTAAATAATTTGCTATTAAAATATGCAACTGCGAAGTTCTACTTAAATTTCCTTATATGAAAAAACAAAAAATCATTTTAATCAAATTGTTTTTTAAAGGATCGATTTGGGTTTGTGTTCCCCACCAGTGTTTTTACAATGGAACAAGAGCAGGAAATGTTTTCATCTTTAATCTTTCAACTTCAGCCTCCAGGACTGAAATCTCTTTGGCTTGTTCTTTTGAAGTATTTCTTAACTTTTGTTGTTGCATCATGTTCTCATATCGTTCTTTGGCAATTTTTTCACAAGTCAATATAGACCCTATCCCAAAAATGAAGAATAAAGGAATTAGTTGGATTATTTTCTAAACTTTTCAATATAGAAATAGCATTTGGAATAAATGAAACATGGGGAAGACATGCTGGTAGCTTTATAACAACTGTACAGATTTCAGGAATACTGATACATTTAAAGAACCTACAGTTGAGTAAAGAAAAAAAATGCTTACCTATGGCATTACAGATGTCTTTTCTCTCTGAGACAGCCACCAACTCTTCTCGTAAATTGCAGCTTAGAGTATAATTTGCTACATCTTTTTGACTGCTGACCTTTTCCAGTTTTTTAAGTAGTTTTTTGCAGTTTTTCACATTCTTTTTGTGGGTCTGAGATTTTTGTTCCCGTGACAACCCACAAAAATAATTTTGAAAAAAAATTTTATAAAGACATTATTCTTAAATTTTAAATTTATTATCATCATTAAGAAATCATCTTATCACCATATCCCTAGTGCCTAGCATAATGCCTGCACATAGTAGGTACCTAAATTATTTGTTGAAAGATGGAATGGTACCACATTTCAGAAAAAAATCTTGTATATTCTTAAACATGGGAGAAGATTAAAACACACAGCCTTGAGATTACTTTGTTTTCACTTTACATATACTACACAATCAAGTCTGAGCATTTTTAAGCAGTTATAAAAAATACAAAGCCTTCAAAATGCCAAGGAAAGACTATCAGCATTTTGATTATACAAATTATAACCTAATGTGAAACAGGAAATTCATGTACACTCAGATGTTTCCCAAGGGGTTAATCCTAATATTCAAAGAAGTGCTCCAGTCTACCAGACTTGTTATGGTTGCAAACACTATTCAGGGACCTCTAATTACATCTGAAGATCGATAAAGTATCTCAACTTTGTTAGGTTCTGGTTGAGTTCATTATTTGGAACACCATTACTTTGTATAAATGATCACAACTGTTGGCATTACGATGGTCAATATCTATGAGGCCTACCTTATCTAAAACAGCGATGGTTTGCTCCATTATTCCAATCTGAACAGCAATCAGAGTCTCATAGTTTGGTTCATTTAGGAACTTTGAGAGAAGAAAAAAAATTTCAATATATATAAGAACATTTTCTCTATTACTTTCAATGGAAAACTTTATAAAGACTATCTTAGTTTTGAAAGATCCTATTTTCATAAAAACTATACATCTAAGTTAAGATTCATCTGACTTTTGTGCTATATTGTATTTCGCCACTGAAATGCTCACCTATATGCTGATAATTACAAATTCCTAGAGTTTATTTTCCCATTCATTCACTCAAGTCACCAAATATTTCCCGTCCCATTCGAGTCCCACATTAACAGTGTGCCAGTTACAGACACTGAAGAAGACACAAAGATAAGTCACATGACCCACTGTCAAAAAAGAGAGAGCATGTAGAATTGATTAGTTGCCAGAAAATATGTAAAATGACATGCAAATTCAAAGGTTGAGATGGGATGTGGTTTTTCTGGATTGGGGGAAATAAATCAAAAGGTTTTACGAAGGAGATGGCATTTTAGCTAGACTTTGAAAAACAGATAGATTTGGGATGTGAAAAAAAATGAGGAAAGAGCCACATGAATGAAAATTAAAATTTTACTGTGATAAGATACTGAAATTTGGGGATTATTGATTTTAGTAGCTGGTAGTTTCTTTGCAAAGAAACCAAGGGACCTTCTATGAATTTCCAGTTTGATTTACTCTTTGTGTCATATAAATATTATTTTATTGAACTGAAATTTAAGAGTAAATTAAAATAATCTACACTCTAAAAAAATGAGGAAAGATATTTTAGGGAGGAGAACTGATCATGAGCAAAGGCACAGAGATAGAATCCTAGATAACAGTAGTCAGTTGGGTTTGAGAATACTGATGTCAGATCAGTGGAACAGAGGAACAGTGGGAATGAATTTGAAAAGTTAGGCTGAGAAACGCTGAACACCCACTTAAGGATTTCATAATTCATTCGCCAGGTAAGAAGTGGAAGTTTAAAATGTTTGAGCAGAGTAGTAATGCTATTAAAGCTGAATGTGAATATTAATCTGACAATAGTATATAGTACAGCTAGATAAGAGAAAAAGTCAAGAGACCAGTTAGGAGATTATTATAAAATAGTCTAAATCATTGGAAAGGAAGTCCTGAGTGAGGGTAAAGGCAGTGGGGATAGAGAATGAGGGAGTGCAGAGATAAACAAGGCAAGGCATAGAAGGCAAGACAAAGAGGGTACTCACAGATGGCCACAACTTTAAGCTTGGGTGTGCGACTAAAAAGAACAGAAATAAGCAAATTAAGAAGATTTGCTATTGGTAGGTGGGGAATATAGGGCTCTGGAGGTCAGGACCAGAGAGCTTGGACTGGAATTAAAATTGAATTGGAATCCAGAGAGCTTGGATTAGTCTTTTAAAAGTGATCACTAAAGTTAGAAAAATAGAGATCATAAAAGGAGAGGGCATGGAAAGAAACACAAGCAGAGTTAAGGGTAGAGTCTCAAAAAATAGGTATATTTAAGAATTAGAAGCAAAAGAGAAATCAGTAACAGAGGCAGAGTGGTATGACATGTTGGAAGAAAAAAAGGAGAAAACAGGGATGATAAAACTAAAGGAATGGGCCCTGGCTGGTGTGGCTCAGTGGATTGAGTGCTGGCCTGCGAACCAAAGGGTCACTGGTTCAATTCCTAGTCAGGGCACAGGCCTGGGTTGCAGGCCAGGTCTCTAGGTAGGCCGGTGCGAGAAGCAACCACACATTGATGTTTCTCTCCCTCTCTTTCTGCCTTTCTTACCCTCTCTCTAAAAATAAATAAATAAAATATATATTTTTTAAAAGCTAAAGGAATGAGCAATTAAGATGTTCAAATGCTACAGAAAGTTGAAGGATGGTGATGACCAAGAAAATGACTACTGGATCTGGTAACTAGGAAATCCTTAGTGAACTGCAAAATAGAACTATAGAACTGATGGATCACAAAGAATCCAAGGCAGCAAATGTAAATCACTGGAAGAAAAAGACAGAGTTCGTAGACACACTATGAAATACTACTGGCTTAGAATATGCTTGATATCACAGAAGCTTCTTATTAAATACTGGTGAAATAAATAAATGCATTAATGAGTAAAACTAAAATTATATAGTGGGGCAGGGAGAACTTACTTTCTGACGTTCTCTTGAAAAAAACAGCATCTGAATATCCCAAGCCTTCTGATTCAGATCTTCCATTTCCATCTCCATCTTCTTATGTTCCCATTCAATCTGAAATATTCCTTTGTGGATATCTTTAGTTTCCATCATGCTAGCAACTTTCTTTTGTCCTTGAGCCTTAAAGAAAAGGTACATTCTGATATTTCTATAACATGATTCTGAACAAAGAATAGAGAATATCTGAAGCTGTATCCTATAACTAGAAAACACTTAGATCACAGAGATAGGTTTTTTGCTTAAGAATACAGCAAATATTTTAAAATTACTTCTTGGGCAAAATCTGATCACTATAAAGCATGATAGTTGCTAAACAGAAGGAATTACAAGATAAATGTGAATGGCATAGCCAATTTACATGCCAATGATTAGGCAGACCCATCACCCATCTTCCAATCCATATGCATCTGCAGCCCTGCTTCCTGGCACTCTAGAGAAATTTAACCAAAAATTAAAGTCTCAAAGGCAGACACATTATATTAAGGGGAACAAAGGTTTTTTAAAAAAAATGTAGTGCGCATCATGTCAGAAACTCTGTAAGCCAGAAGAAAATGGACAACTTTGTCATGAAAATGGAAGAATAAAAATATTTGATACAGCAAGTAATATGTGGTTGTTTTTTCTCTTTAAAAAGTAATAATTACCCGAATCACAGAATTCAGGTCTTCAATTATGCTCCTGTTGATGAGAATTGCATCAGAATAATCCAGCAATAACTGGAAATTTTCCACTTCTACTTGTCCTTGTTTAAGGAGAATTTGTATTGTCAAATTCAATTGGAATTTCACTTTCTCTTCCTGTAACCTAAATTGAAAAAGACTTCCAAGTAAGTAGTTGCAATATATTTATGTTTTAGATTTCACCTATTATCTGAGGATATAAATCCAAACTTAAATTTCTTTTAGTTGAAGGAAAAGTTGCTGGAAATTAGTGTGGAAAATATTTTCCCAATGATGAGCTTTCCCAGATATCTCCATGGTGCCTCTTCTTATTGGGCTTCTCAAAGAATGGTAGGGACAGAAATACACTTATAAAGTTTCACTTTATGATTTAAAAAGATTAATATAATTGTGATCATTAAGTAGAAGAAAATAAAGACGCTACCAAAAAAAATCTATTGAAGTCCTGTGTATTGACTTTTGACATTATATTAACAATATTCAATATGCTACTTATCAAATCTATTTCTGGGTAATTCATGTCTCCATATAGCCTAGATCTGAAAATGATGTATAATGTTGAGTTTGGAGACATCAGGAAAATATTTATCAATGTGGCAACACATATAGCTCAAAGTAAAGCAAGGACAAAACAGTGTCCCCACTACCCAGCAAAATATAACAAGCTCCCCTAAAGAAAAAGGTATTGGCTGGTTATGTCTCTAAATGGAAATTTCTTGGATACCTGCTTAATTTTCCACACAGTTGTTTATATGGCTTGATCCCAAAAGTACTCATTAGCAGAAACAAATTCTCTGTATAGAATAGTTTTATGTGGAAGAACAGATGAAAAAATACTAAGATTTTTCCAAAAGTTACCTATTTGCTACAATAGCAATGGAACATGTAGGCAAGTTCCATTTGGAAATAAGGTGTTCTGTAACAAGGGGCACTTTAAAGTCCAAAGAGATAGATAGGCCTCTGGTAGCTGTAAGTAGGTGTGCAGACATTCTTCCCCCATGGTATTATAAGCTAACCTAGCCCTTGCTTAGACTTTGAATAAATGAACGTGAATGAAAGGTTCAATTTACAGAATGAGTTCACGGTACACTCTTTCAATTTCCTGTTGCACCTTCTCATCCTCGTCGCCTCTCCTCCGGTGGAAAGCCACCACTTCCATTAAGCCGGCTGCTTTCTGCTTTACCTGAAGAAACCAAACCACAAACATCTCAGAGCATATGGAGCTTTAGAAATAAAGGCAAACTAATTTTAAAAGAACTTTAGAAAACATACTTTTCTTAACTTTGTTACAAAACCGTAACAACTTCATCTTTCTAAGAGATTAATAAAAATTTAAATCCCTACCATTATGCAACAATACAAGATCTCTAAAACTTATATGTTATCTCTCATGAATAATTTGAAAAGTATCAAATTTTCTTCTTGCTGAAAATCAAATATGCAAGCAACTAGAATTTTTCTTATATCTTATTTTAAAATTTGTTCTCTTCACGTTAGATAAAATTATATATACCTTATCAAAAATATGCAAACCTAATGTCTGTGCCACTGAATTTTGGGAATTTGGGAGAGGGGACGCAGGGGTGGTCAAGAAGCAATAAGAGGAAGGATTCTCTTTCTAATTACACACACTCTCAACTTGTTGTCCTGTGTTACATTTAAAAAATACTATAGCAAAACTATAAAGTTGTTTCTGGTGAAACATAATTCTAATTTATGCAAAAGGAGATGAAGACTACTCAAGGCTAAGGCAAAGTTAGGCAAAGAGGAAAGGGAAGTTATGTGTACAACAGTGGCATCCAAGGAAATGTAATGTGAGCCATAAATGGAAGCCACATATGTGATTTTAAATTTTGTAGTAGCCACATTATAAAAAGTGCAATTAAACAGGTGAAATTAATTTTACTAATATATTTTATTTAACACAATACGTCTAAAACATTATCATTCCAACTTGTAATAAATATAAAAATGTTGAGATATTTTCTATTATTTCTTCATTATTTTTTAAGTCTTCTCAATCTTGTGTATTGTCCTTTACAGGATGTCTCAATTAGGACTAGCCATATTTCTTCCAAGTGAGCAATGACTCATGTAGCGAGTAACCACCCTTTTGGACAGCGTGGGGCTACACAAGTATAGATTTACACTTAGACCTCAGTAGCACTAATGCTAATATTTTATTCCATCATTATTATTAATATTACTAAATCTTACTCCAGCAGGAAAATGTAAATAATTAGATTTTCTGTAAGTATTGACCACCATAAACCATATGTTTTATATTAGCACATTAAATGAAATTAAATGAAGTAAAATGTTATTATATACTTTTTGTTCGTTTTCCACTTTCACTCGTCTGGTCATACAGAAATGATTCCAGACCAAGGGATTCAAGCCTTCTGGCATGTTGTTAATGTTGTCCAGGTCATCCATGGCTTTCATTAACTGGGCAAAGGCATCAGCATTCAGCTTCCCAGATCCTGGCCGCTCTCCAAAAGGCACAATACTAGTTATATCTGAGTGCAGTTTCTGTTTGTGGATCCTGGTATTATCAATAACAGCCCATCAACATTTCATATTCTCATACGTACAAAAAAAATCTATGTTAAATAATATAACCCTTAGCATAGGTATGACATTGCGTAACACTTTCCTTTGGCACTTGAGGGAACTTGAGAGAAAAGCAGCTATTTTGACCTGCTTCCATAGTTTCTGGATCCCCAGATGTGACCTTGGCTGCACTATAAGATGTCCCCTAGCTATTGTCAGCACTGACAAATTTACCTGGATTAGAAAATGTCTCTCTTCTTAAAGGAGAGATAAAGAGTTTCCTGGATGAACAAAACAAAAACAAAAACAAAACCAAACCACAGGAGTTCATCACCATTAAACCAGCTTTACAAGAAATGTTAAAGAATCTTCTTTAAGCAGTAAAGGAAAGGCCATGACCAGAAATAAGGAAACATAAGAATTAAAAAATACACCCTTCTGTGTATTTTAAGGTAGTAAGCACATGCCCAAGACAAGAGTGATGTTTCCTTGTTCTGTCCCACATCCTCTGCTGGTACCCTTTCAGCAGGTGAGTAGCTTTGACTATATTCAGATACATGCACAGCTTGAGAAAGTGTCTCTTTTATCTGCATTAATACATCAGTTTTGTTTCCCTGGGCTATGGCTGGGAAGGGAATTCACTATCAAATGCTTTACAATGCACTGTGAAATGACTTGTTATCCTCTTTCTGTAGATGAGGAAAGTGAGGCTCTGAGAGAAGCTGTTCGTCCAAGGTCACAGGTCTGATGGTGAAGTTAGGATTTAAGGCTAATTATGTTTGATATAAAACTTACGCTTTTTCCATTGCCACCTCCCAATATATGAGAGGTCTTGCTACTTTTTTAACAAGGCTTATTATAACTCATTACTTTAAAAATAAGGAAATCAAGATATGAGGTATGTTCTAAGTTGAGTTTTCAGGTTGCATGTAACCTCTCAAAGGTGAGAGAATGAGTTTGTATCTCAGATACAAATGAGCCTATACCTTTGTGACATTTCAAAATTATATTTGAAAATTATGGAAACATGAATTTATAAAAATTTGGGAATATGCAGGAATGTGATTCTAATGCTACTCTCAGTATAAAAATCAGATATTTTTAGAACTTTTAAAAAATTCTCACCTGAGTACATCTTTTCATTGCTTTTAGAGAGAGGGTAAGGGGGAGAGAGACAGAGGGAGGGAAAGAGAAAGAGAGAGGGACGGCAGTGCGAGATGGAAACACTGATTGGTTGCCTCCTGCATGCTCTCTGACTGGGGACTGAAACTGCAGCCTAGACGTGCCCTGACCGGGGGGGCTGGACATGTAATCTTTTGGTGTATCGGACCAGCCAGGGATAGAACTCTTTTGATTACAGTTATTTTCAAGCATTTATACTGGCATTTTTCAAACTCTGTCTTGAACACAGTCACATGAGATGCTCTGAGAAAAAATGATTTGTGGTCAAATAAGTTTGGAAAACTCCACGTACTCTGTTTCTTGCACTTGGAGACCCAAAGGCTAGAAACAAGTTCTGAGAAGTTCTTGTAAAGGAAACTGCTTAACTTTTTTTTTTAACCTGGTGCTTTCCCCAAACTTATTTTGTCTTGGAAGCCTTACATAATCCTAATTCACACCACAAAGGACTCATTTTTCCTGGGACACCTCTTAGGAAAGACTGTTTATAAATCTGTATACCATCTATGACTTAAGAGGAACTACTTTCTTGTATAAAATAGAATTTATAATTTTACTATGCTTATCTACTTAACAATTTTTAAATAATTAAAAGAAATGATTACTCTTCATTGCCTACCTTAAGACATAATATAAAAAAAACAGTTCTAATAAAGACACAAACATTTTCACATAAACGATGTTAGACTGAATATTTCCATCTAATTAGGAGAAAAAGCTAGAATCTAATAACATTCCTGTTCATTTACAGACTACTCCTCAGAAACGTGATAGCGAAGTAGAAACAAACCTTGGTCGGCGTTTAAAAAGTCTGTAGAGCATATCCACCTGATGACTGGGAATTTCAGAAAACTCCTTTTTAAAGCTGCGATCGAGAATCTAAGCACAAACAGATCATTGCCAGAAATGCAATTTTTCAGAAACATTTTATTTGTTGACAATACCCTTTAAAATACAGGGTTGTGTCACTTTGATTTTAAAAACCCATGTAAACTTAGGTTATAAAGTAGGCTTGTTAGGGAGTGACTACTCACTGCGCAAGGATTTCTTAAATATTTATTTTGAATAGGAAGCACATTGGTGAATTAAAAATATTATTTCATATAAGAGGTTTTAGAAATCACCCAGAACTGAAATTTCACAAAATGATATTTTCCCGTAAAACATTCAAGGTGCTCTGATCTATACTTATTCTATTCCACTCCATTCCATTCCATTCCATTCTTCTTTATACACTTTTACTTTTCATTATAAAACTGCTGATCATAGTCTACCAAATTGACAGCCTGACCGCCTAATGGGGCCCGTGACCTGAAGTTTGAAAAGCCCTAAAGTGCAGATGATCTTTCTCATTTTTGACAAGCTTAAACCAGCGATGTTTACAAAAATGTATTTTATATAGCGATTCTTAGAAATCTACAATGGCATAGAATGAAGTTCACCCATAACTGAGAACTATAGTAGGAGAAAAATCTATGAGGAAATTAAATTATATTCCTTCTAATCTCCCCTCAAATCCTGGCAGCCTCGCCTTACGGCACTGGCGAGTGTGTAAGACGGTGGCTCTCACCTTGTCTTCTGCCAGTAAGTTGTCATAGTGTTCCTTGTACATGTCCAGGTCTTCTTTAGATTTCCGGACGGCCTCTGAAGTCTGGCTCTGTAATAACATTCGGAATGGCCAGTTGTAACTGCGTATTTTTTCAGAAGAAACAAAAATACTGGAGGTACTAAAAAGAACAAGGAATTTCCTAGTACAAGATAAATGTGTCAGTGAAATATTCATTGCAGACAACATTTATAGAGGAAAATAAACCAACTGGAGACTTTGAAAGAACGAACATCCAATCACCTGTGTCTGAGTACAGCTAGCTCTGTGTGTGAGTGTGGAAATGACTGCAGAACTAGCTGCATTCTTGGCAAGGCATATGGATGATAAAATCTCACAGGCCTGGGAGTCACCTGGACCTGGGTTCTGAGAGACAGAATAGATAAAAGGACAATGGCCAGACCGCATGTGAAAATAGAACTCTGACTCACGACCTGTGCAGCAATTGGCCCCAAACTGCCAAGACTTAGAAAATAACATTCAGATTTCTGAATTTTTGCCACAACTTCCAATTTGGAATTAACTAGAGAAAGTCAATTTACTTCCCAAACTAATCACGCAGGTTGCCAGATTTCTAATTAACTTGCCCCCAGACTCCTCATGCCAAAAACTTCAGATCAGAGGGCATCTGAAGGCCTTTTACTCATTATAATGCTTTCCCATCCCTCTGCCTGTCTTTGAGTATCTACCCAAAACAAATGATGGTGGCTGATTCCCTTTCTATACCAAGCTCTGAAGATATAGTTCACGCATTCTCATTGGGTGGTCTTCGTTTGTTTCCACAGTTTTCTAGCTCCTGCTATATTGCATACTACTGGGTGACTTAGGCATGTTGCCAGTCTCTCTGAGACGGCCTCCACATCTGTGAAGGAGCTCCAAAACCCCGTAGTGTTGTTATGAGTAGCGTTGTATTTAGAAGGGGCCTTGTATATGCTGTTTAACAGACTCTGAGCAAAAAGTAAGTACATATATCACATATGATAATTTATTCATTCATAAATATCTTTCATTAACATTATCAATAAAAGCTGACATTCTGAAAATTATGTGACAAGCATTTTTCTTTCATTGTCTCTTTAATAAAACATATCTATTTGTGCTTCTGTTTATTAGATAGAGTTTTTCAGACTATGACATCTTTTTATTCTGTAAGATAATTCATTGCTTACATGATTAGTAAAACTTAGGGTGTCAAATGGTCCAGACAGAACAACATTCCCTAGTGAAGAGCTTGTAAATAGCTTAAAAGGCTAAAAGTCTTGCCCAAAGTCCCGTAGCCAGCCAGTGATTAAAAGCAGCTCTTTTCAATCATGAAGATATATGGCCTCACTTAGAAACCATATGTCATATAAAAAAGTATAAGTTTCCTTTGACTAAATGATTGCAAATGCAGAATCACATAACTTTACTAACAAGTCGGAGAGCATGCTTTCACTAACCCTGGAGCAAAGTTCCAGACAAGGAGCCAGGGAACGCACACAGTGGAGTCAGGAACATGGAAGGAAGGAAGGGTCTAGGTGTGTGTGTACTCCTGTTAGCAAGGACCATGTCTATCAAAACTACTGTACACGGATATCCTATACTATACTTACTCTCTCTTCCTGCTTTCTTGTAAGATAGTTGTTTAGGAATCTTTCTCTGGAGCTTATTTCTTCATCCAGCAGTAAAGAAAAAACAAGGTTATTTATTTTCAATTCCTCCTGTAGAAATATTTAAAAGGGGAGTGGTGGTCAACATTTCCACCCAAGAAAGGACTTTCTACTGAGCGTCAGAGACTTGGCACTTAACAAGCAAGTTTATGACATGCAAGTAAGACAAATGCCTTTTAAGAAAATGGGAATATAAACTGCTACAGTAATTACTCATTTGTTTTGCACTTTTCATTGTAAGATAAAGCACAAATACAGAAAAACGTATAAAACAAGTGTGGAGTTTGACAAGTTATTACAAAGGCAGAAACTCCTGTAGTTACCACGCAGGTCCAGAAACAGAACTTTGCCACTGCCCAGAGTCCTTTCCATGTGTCCCCAGCATAATCTCAATCCCAATGACCACTGTCCCAATTTAGAGTAATCGCTTTCCTGCGGGTCCTTGTAGTTCTTTATTGCCCAAGTATGTATCTCCAAGCACTAGAGTAAAACTTGCTCATTTACAAAATTGTCACCTTTTAAAGTCTCTTATACCCTATAGGTTCCCTTCCATCCCTTTCTTTTCCTTACAGTTAGTTGTAGTTATCTGCAGTTTCACCTAGTCTGGGTTCACCAACTGCATATTTATATGAACTCATCAGGGTCCTTCATCCCATGCATTTCCTGAAAATTGGCAGCTGGATCAGAGGCCTGCTGAGATCCATGTTTGGTCCCATGGGCAAGACACAGGGGATACTGTGTCTGACCAGGAGACACGCAATACCTGCAATATCAGGTTGTCTTTCTTTTCACAAAGTTAGTGGCTATGGATGCTCGATGCCCAGGCCCATTGATGCATTCAGAGTTGCAAAACGGTAATAGTCTATTTCTATTATTCCTTTTTTACTTACTAGTTGAAATTATTTTATAAAGAGATGTTTCTCCTTATCTACTTTTTTCATTACTTAATGGTACAGTTCACATAGAAAGGCAGAATACTTGATGCTTTCTCTTTATCAATTTTATATAATAAATGAGCTGTTATCCTCTGAAAGTGAACAGTTAGCATTTTAAAAAATATCACAAGTTCATAACTTTAAGCAAATTTGATGGGTTTCAGTCAATTGTAATTATTATTATTGTTGAATCATAAATTGTTCCATTTATGGGAAATTTTATCTTATTTTAATTTTTATTTACTGATTTCAAAGAGAGATAGAGAGAGAGATCAATTTGTTGTTCCATTTATTTATGCATTCATCAGTTGATTCTTGTATGTGCCCTAACTAGGGATCAAACCTGCAACCTTGGTGTATTGGGATGATGCTCTAACCAACTGAGCTACTTGGCGAGAGCCGTTTAGGGGAGCTTTTAAAGTTGGCTCCTCAGTCCTCTTGATATAACCTAGTTAGTAGTCTTTGATAGTTTCCTCATTATCATGTATGAAAGATGTTCTAAGCATATTGTTTTAAAAATTACAGCTTTTTAAAGATGTGCTTCCCAATGCATGCAATTCACTTATTTAAAGTGTAAAATCCCATGTTTTTTGTATATTCACGGAGTTGTACAACCATCACCACAGTCATTTTTGAATATTTCATCACTCTGAAAAGAAATCCTTTAGCAGTCATTTCCCTTTTCTTTCCACAGCTCATTCCCAAGCAGCCTCCCTGCCCCAGCCCCAAGGCAACCACTAGTTAACTTTCAGTCTCTATGGATTTGCCTATTCTGGACATTTCATGTCAACTGAATTATTCAATATGTAGCCTTGGGTATCTAACTTCTTTCACTTAGCAGGTTTTCAAGGTTCATCCATGTTGTAGCATGTACTATTTTTATTGCTTAATAATATTCTATTACATGGCTAAGGCATATTTTATTTACTCAGTCATAATTGTTGGGCATTCGGATTATTTTCACTTTTTCGGCCATTATGACTAATGCTACTCTTATGACTAATGCTGTGGTATTCACTTCCGATCTTCCCCCACCTAATTACTGTATACATACACTCCCTTCCTGCTGGGAAGTCACTGTGCTCTGTCTATGGCCATGACTGCTGAGGAGTGGCCAGCCCCCTCCCAGGTCTAGAGGTCTTGCTGGGTCCTGGTAATAGCTTCCTTCCCTTGCCTCTTTAGTTCTAGAGATGACACTGGTTTCCAATTGTTTCTAGTCTCTGTGTGTTTCACCATTCCTTGCTGTTTCCCTTAACCCTGTTTAAACCTCAGAGTTCTCTAAAGAATCCCTGAATTAAACTCTCTTAAAGGAAATCCTTTCAGTACACCATTTTGTTGGGATGCTGAGGGTACAGACATCCTCCTGAAGGTTCCTTTAACTACCCTCATCTGTTTTGGTTAGTCCCTTTGCTTTGGTAAGACACATCTTCCAATTTCTCCCTGAGAATAGATGCATATAAATTTTGAGACCTTGCATTTCTCAAAATCTTCTTCTCTTACACATGAATCTAATGTCAGGAATAATTTTCCCTCAGACCTTGAAGGTTTCACTCCTTCATCTTTTTGCTTCTAGTTACACACTTCGCTGATATTGTTACTGCTGAATTGAATTTAGCCAGATTCTCTATCTGATCTTTTGGGCATGTGGAATATTCATTCATTTATATAGATAAATATAGATGAGCCTAGCCCTTTGCTAGCTGATGGAGATACAGGGATGAACAAGAAAGACTCAGACACTACCCTCATGGAGATTACAGTCTTGGGAGCATTAAAAAGTAACCTCACATAAATTAAAACTCAGTTGTATAATAAGTGATAGAAAGTAAAAGAACTAAGTATATAACAGAAGAGCTTACATAGTTTGAGGAATTGGCTTTTACACTGGGATCTGACAGATGAATAGATGGAGGTCAGGATGCAATATAGTTGGCAGAGCTGGGAGGAAGGACAAAGTGGTGTGTTCAAGACACCAGAGGAGAGACTGTGGCAAGTGAGGGGGAGGGTGGCACAGGTGAGGCCAGAGCGGGAACTAGGCCCAGAGCCTGCTGGCCCCTGGTGCCAGAAAGGGTGCTGGTCTTTATCCCAAGAATACTGAGAGGACCTGGAAGCTCCTTAAAAAAGAAAGTTATAATGGGAAACTTTTATTTACCTGGTTGACAACCATCTCTGCTTTCACTCTCCTTTCAAAGAGTCTTTTCAAATGTTCATCAAAATTCTGTGTGCTTTCTTGAATTAAGTTTTGAAGTTTCTTCAATTCTGTTTCTAAGGACTGAAAGGAAGCCAACAGCAGGTTAACATTTAGGAATATCAAATGCTCCTAGAAGTGGTTGTTCACATTTTGCCACAAGGGAAGGGCAGGTGGTACGCAGATCTTGTGAGGTGTTGTGTCCCTCAGGCCCCCTTCAATCAGAGGTGTTCCACCTGAATTTACTCAATATATTGTGAGTCTGAGATTTTTGCTTAAAAACTATTACACTGGGGAAAAAAAGTAAAATCATTGATTGTTACTAATGAAGCAGGTGGCAGTAGGCCTAGTAAAACAAACTGCAGCAAATCTTTCCAAAAAATTCTGACTATATAGAACAGAAATTTCCAGGCACACAATCAGGCCTGGAAAGAAATCTTGACTTTTCTAAAAGCTATAAATACTTCTTCATGTAATCTTTTAGATTTTAAAGAAACAAGAAGTGTGTGTGTGCGTATGTGCGTGTGTGTGTGTGTGTGTGTGTGTGTACATTGTCTCTTGGCTTTGTTTTGTTTTGTCTGCTTTCTCCTTACCAGGAGAAAAAAATTTCCACCTGTTTTTTAAAAAAAAATTCCACCAGGATAGAGAGCTAAGCACACAGTAGGCAAGTGAAAAGCTATAAATTTCTATTTTTAAAGAAAATAGTATCTGCAGATCAATTCTAGACATATTTACAAATAATTTTTATCTTTAAAATTTTTGTAGCTTTTAAGTTTTGATATGACTTCAAATTTACAGAAAAGTTACGAGAATAATACAAGCAATTCTCATAAACTTTTAATCAATTTAATCACACAATACTCTGCCTGATTAGCTGTATCACTTGCTCAATATCTATTCCTCTCCCCTCCCCCTCCCCCTTTTTAAAGACTGAGGAGAGAGAAATCGGACTGAACACAGATTGCTTCTGGAGTTTTTTCAGGAGACACTGATTAATGGATCAAGAGGAAAGTGGTATTAAGGGAGTTTTTTCCTTCAACTCTTTATTTTGAAATAATTTCAAACTAATATAAAAGTAACAAGAATAGTAGAGAGAACTCCAGAATCCCCTTCAAGGGAATCCTGTTTCTTTTTCTTTTGTATAAGATGAGAGATGTATACAATGTAAAAGATTACACCATGGGTTTATGTTTGTGGGAAAAATCCAGTAGAGTGGGAAAAACTGACGCTACAGGAAAAGGGGGCAAATTGCTGTAGTAACGATGCTGAGTGCGTGAGGTGGGATGGTATTAGTGCTCAAGTGGAGGACCAGGCTGGAGCAGATGCAAGGCCATTTCATCCATAAGAAACAGCAAGGCCGGAGATTCTATGGATTCAGTGCAGGGCGCCGGACATAGTGGTGATAGAAGAGTAAGAAAAAATTTTTAGTTGCTTCTCTTCTCCAGGTGAAACAGAAAATAAGGTTACAGGGGGGTTGGTGTTGGAAGTTCGAGGATCGAGAATGTGTGAAGTGGTCCTCTAGGACCTGGCTACTCAAAGTGGAGTCGGCTCGCTAGCATCAGCTGCACCACCTGGTCACTTGTCAGAAATCCGAGGATGCTTCCATCTCCTCAGAATGAGGGAATCCAAATCTGCATTTTTAACAAGATCCCCAAGGTGCTGAGGACTAAGCTAGCTGGGAAATTGAACAGTATCTCTGAGCAGCTCTCAGGACCTAGTAAAGATTAAAGGGAAATGGAGGAAGGTATGGGGGGGAGGGGGTAAGTGGTAATGGAAGGAGACTTGGTGGTGAACACACAATACAGTGTACAGGCGATGTGTTGTGGGTTTGTGCACCTGAAACCTGTATAATTTTGTTAACCAGTGTTACCCCAATAAATGCAATAAAATAACTAATGACAAAATAGGAAAAAAAAGATTAAGCCCATGAGAGTGAAGCCAGTCAGTGCTTTTTTCTTTACCCGCTGCAGGCGCTTGTGCAGAGAAGGCCAAGTACTGGGCTTAAACAAGGCGGGGTTTACCAGGCGTGTGTGGCCTCGGAGCAGAGAGGTAAGGATGTGGGCCATGCACCGCCTCAGAGTGCAAGGCCGCAGAGCAAATGCCACCCCTTATTTATGTCCCCCAACTCCCTGAAATCTTTACTGCATCCCAAACTCTTCACTTTGGCTTCCCGGTAAGTACTGTCTGAGGGTAAAATGCACGGACCCTGTCAGAGGACGGCCGTGGATGAAAACGGGACAGGTTAACCAGAGGTTCAGACAAACTGTTCAAGAGATGCGGCTGCTGTAAAGCTGACCAACTGTCCCGTCTTAAGTGACGTTATGACTTTACTTTCATCACAGAGGAATAAATATTATTTATTTGGTTCTATACCAGCTGTTTTTATATCTCCATTATAGTTGTAAGTGATTTTAATGTGGGAATGTTTCTTTGTGATGAAAGAAGATAAAAAGGTAGGAGAAGCGCTTTGCAAAAATTTCAAATTAGAACTGTAGCGTACACGCCACGCTGACTGTGTTCTTCTCTGAAGTCCTTGCCTCGTGACTGAGAGCAAATCATGCAGAGCACTGGCGAACTCAAGTGGACACAGACGACACAGAGTGGTGCCTTGCGTGCACCGTGGCCAGTGCCCGCCAAACGTTGCGGTGATGCGGGGAACGCTGACATCAGTAAGAACTTTAAAAGACATTCAAATACATTCTTTAAAAAATTGTTCCAACTTTTTAACTTTATCTCCACTCACTTTCCCGAATTCTCTTGAAAATTTCATTTGAAACGCTATCCTTAAATGACCAAAGGCAATGAGAAAACCAAGAACACTAAATTTGAAAATATAGTGAAACAACACCTTGGATATGGTAGGGTATATTAATTCCTTGCTCTTCTGACCTTTCTGTACTTATCTTTTTCTTCATTTAAGTCCTTGACTTTTTTCTCATATTCTCTGAATTGTTTCCTTTCCTCTTCAGTCCATACAGCGTCAGGTTTTGCCATGAAAGCAGGCTGAGGGATCACCTGAAGATATAAAGCAAAGTGTATATTGCAGCTCAAACCTACATGTAGCAGCAGTACAATAAAAGCTCAGCATTATCGTTACAGTTAAAAACAAGAGCCCTTTAACATGGTGTCGTTCTTCGCATTGGCAAGACTGGCCTGACACTTTGACCAACATACAAGAAAAAAATGTAACAGCTATTCTTCTCTAACTTAAGTGGCGTTGGGCAGTTTGGGATGTACCCAGACTCTCAGGTGACAGGTTTGGAGGTTTGTGTTGGTATCTTCATAGCTAGAACTACACACGAGCTGCAGGGACACCTGTGTCAGGTATCAAAGGGAATGTTTCTCGGGAGAATAACAGGCCCAGCATCATCCCTGCTCTTGGCAGAAACCAAAACCCCTGTGGTTGCTTGTTTTTGTTCGGAAGGCATGTCTGGGGTTTCCGATTCCTTATTTGCCTTAGGTGGTATGTTTATAAGGTACTGGAGGTTGTGTTTTTGTTGCTGTAGAATTTCTGAAACTCAAATTCACAAAGACAAAAATGGTCAAATTTAAGTAGTTCTTTTCATCCCATTCCACCTTCCATAAGGATGTCCAGAAATCTCACCATCCTCAAAATGTCTTCCTTCCTGACTTCCAGGACTCCTCCCATCATGTCCATCAGGGCGCGGTGTCTGGTTTCGGAGGCCTGGGAAAGAGTGGGGATCAGTGAGGGTAGCTGACTCAGACATGGGGCGCTCTGGTGGTACCGGGGCAGCCTCCCACTCAGTGTTAGAACAACTACACTTAGGGTTGGGGAGGGTGAACAGTGGCCTGCAGGGGATAGGGGAAAGAGGCCACTGAGATTCCAGTGACCTCTGACCATGACTAATGTGTTGATGTGTTTCCATGGTGGAGTCCAAGTGCAAGACTGTTAAGCCAAGTTAGGAACAGGTATCCCTAAAAGAAAGAGGGCCTTAGGTACTGAGCAAAACTGCATACCTGTGATTGAAGCCATTGCTCCATTTTCTGGGTCGTAATCAATTCTGTTTTGGCTTTTTGCCATGGTTTAAGATGTTTTTGAGCTGTAATCTGAAAGAAAATATATAGTTTCTTGCTGTTATTCTTACAAAATTCAACCAACCTTCCCTTGCACACACCAAGAGAAAGTTAGAAGGTCTCGGGGGGATAAAGGGTATGCCCAGATTTTACATTTTCCTATTTTTCAAATGAGAGGGTTGGAAAAAATAGATTGTTATTCCTTTATTAGCTCTTTAAATTCATCTGTCCCTAAAGAAATTACAACAAGGGGCCTAATTTATATTGGAAGGGAAAGGGCCCAAAGAAGTGTCATCTAAGCCAAATCCTGCAGGATGGAGGTCCGAGAGGTCGAAGTCAGGGACATTCAAGGAACTGTGAGAATGCGAGTGTGGCCACAACAAGCAAGGCTGGGAGAGTAGCGGGAGTGAAGGGGCTCGGGGCGGGGCGGGCAGTCAGAAAGGGACTGTGGGTGTTTCCCCGAGTGAAATGAGCAGCCACTGCAGGGGTTAAGCAGGAGAAGGGCAAAATGTTTCGTTCGTAAGATCACTCTCTGAAATGTAGAGGTGATTAGCAGATGAGAGGAAGTGAGCGGATGGAGTTAATTATGCACACGAAGTGACTCTGTGCCCACGGAGCAGGGCCTTGGTGAGAGCCGCAGAGTGGGGTCCTTGAGTCTTAGGTCCTATGGCAAGAGTCTGGTTCTGGAAGAAACGACTTCCTTAAACAAATACAGCGGAGTGTAGAAGTTAAGAGGAAGTACTCTGAAGTATAACGACTGCGTTCAGACCCAACTCGGTTACTTACTAGCTTTGTAACTGTGGTCAAGCTATTTAATCTCTCTGTGCCTTAGTTTCCTCTTCCGTAAAATGGAGGTAGCATTGGTGCATATGTTATAAGGTCTTACAATGATAAATTAGTCTCAATCTATCTAGGACACTTAGAAAGGTGCCTGGCTTTTAACCAGGACTGTGTTTGTTATTACTTTTAAGCAACACTGTTACCTTCCCTCCCCCAGCCCCCTCAGTAATCTAGCTGGTCTCCTGTGGGCAAGGGGTTTTCTTTGAGTATTCTGTAGCATTTTTTACTTTTTAGAAATGAAATATGGTTATTTTTTATTGTTTTCTCTAAGCATTCATTTTCTTGTAACCGCCTCTGTGCTAAATACCTTGTAAGAAGGCTGCCCAGCAAGCCCACTTTCGCTGGTACCCATGCTGCCCTCACGGCCTAGATAATTACTGGGGCTCTGTCAGCCTCCCACCCAGGATGTGACCCAGCCTCCCTGTGTACAGGCACTGGAGTGGAGCTATGCCAAGGAGCCCCTTCCCTTGGGGGATTGGGACAAAGAGATTCTAGTTCAGACCAGCTGTTCTCTTGAGTGTAGGAGATATAAAGTAGAAAGTGCTAGAGGAAGCTGAAATGCAGAGAGAAGTGAGCTAAGAGATGAAGAACAACTTCTAGGCTCCCCACAAGGCTCCAGTTTGATGATCTTGCTTCTTTCTAGGCTTGCTATCCAAATCTTCCCTGAACGGCCTGGGATTCATAAAAGAAACTCTCGTTATTGCTGAGGGTATATCAACTGCTTTTGGTACTTGTAACTGAGAATGCTACCAAATACAGTCACTTCCAGCAGCGCAAACAAGACGAGTAAACGAGAGGCTGGGAAAATGCCGTGAGAAATGAGGGGAATGTCGCCCGCCCGTACCTCACTGTCTTCCACCACAAGCGTTTTCTCTGGCTTCTCGCAGTCCTCAAATTCGGGCTGCCAGACTGATTCTTCCAATTCCAGATCCAAAATAATTTCTTGAATTCTTACATTTCTTTCCTTCACACGTGCAATTTCAAATTCTTTTTGTTTATAGGCAGCATCAAACTCATTATTGAAAACAGTTTTTACCTTGTAAATGATATCCTGAAATATTAATATGTTACTGAATACACAACACATCTTTGCTGGCAACATGATCCCACAGTTTTACCTTCCCTCCAAAATCATTTCACAAGATTCAGTAAACTAATCTCTCTAAAATACGGTTTATATGAAGCCACTTCTTGGCTCTGTAACCTCCAGTGCCATCCGCTGCGGGGGGCTTCACCCGTAGAACCCCCCGTTCGTCACGGATGAAAATAAAAACTACCAAGACATCTTGTGCTTGGGGAGGAAAGGGGTCAAACTCTCAGAGGAGAATGACCCAGAGCCCCTTCCTCACTAGGCTTTTATTGGGCTCCAATACACCGGAATACAAGTTTAACATGTCAAAGAAATCTGAGGGCTTAATCGGAGCCAGTGTTTGTCAGGAAGGGGGGTTGCCAGACTTTGGGAGACATGCTCATTTCCTCCTGGGACACTTGTCACCTCAGGAAGAGCACTCTTAGCAAAGCAGGTTTCACAGGACTTTAGGAATTCTTTCTTATGCCAATCACCCAAGGAGCCGTTCTGGCCAGGACAGGGCTGCACCGCTCACCCCCACAGTTTCAGGCTTTAAGCCGATTAGGAAGCAGGAGACATCTCCCAGATGGAAATGAGGACTCGGGCTATGTCAGAATAGCCGGGGGGCGAGGGTCCATCACATCCTCTTTGCTGCAACCCCCCGAGTCCTTCCATGAGGCCTTCCAAGTGGTCGCGTCTGGCTTGGGTTGCCCCTCCCATGAGGAGTCTTACCCGTCATTGACTGCCAACCAAGCTATAGGGCCAAAGAGGCAGAAGCAGCACTCCTGCCAGGGAGATAAGCTTTGTCTCCTTAATAGGTCACATCCTTGTGACAGAACAGACCCAGATGAAGTGGGTCCCTTGGGCTCTTACACAGCCCACCATGGGGTGAGGGTTACAACTCCTGAAACCAGGCTGAACGGTCCGCAACAATCCGCCATACGTAGGAATAAGGCAACAACTGTTATTCCATGACCTACTTCCCAAAATGAAAGTTATAACTCAGCATGCAGTTATGTAGGTAAATGCTGAGGTGGGTGATGAACAGTGGCTTTTAGAGATTGTTTGGAGAATCTACCAGAAGGTACAGCCACACACAATGTTGTTCCTATATCCAGTCAAATTATTGTCAGGTAAGAGGGTGCAAGCTGGCTAATTACTAAGGTGGCAGTGGGTTGAAGGGGATAGTTCCCACGTCTCCTGGGGACAGTGGGTCAGTTCTAAGTGGCCTTTATTTTACCACTGGAGTTCAGTCTATTTATCTGTCCTACTGAAGATGAAACCATTAAAGCAGGGTGGGATAATGACCTTAACTACGGGCACCAGAATTTCTCTTGGGCTGAAATTTCCTTTTTGTAGGAAGATGGGTTAATAAAGCAGCAGGCAAGTGAGACCTTGAGGGCGTCGTTCAGCAGAAGCTAAGCCACAAAGGCGATAACCAAACAGTTCCTAGTATACATGCGCAGGAGTTTCAGGGGTTAGAGAAGAACAAGAGAGGGAGAGAGGCAGAGAGAGCAGAGCAACATGGCAGGAAGCGAGCTCTCAAACTGCAGACATGGCTGGAGGACTTTCAGGATCAGGGATGACCAACATGAAATTAGGCCTTTCGTATTGGTGTAGTCTCTGTCATTGCATTTTCAAAAACCTTCAGCAGGCGTGCACAGACATGTTCTAAGACTGGCTCGAGTGGTGGAAAGTAAGGAGTACGAGCTTAGAGCCTGAGCGGTGCTGCCCCGAAACCCTGAGCCCCAGCAGTTACAAAAATCTTCGAGAGGAAAGTGTATTTCCCCGGGTTAAGGGCATGGACAAGCAATCGCACCTTCATTGTACGAGGGGGTCCTAACTGACATCTGGGTTTCCTGAAAGATGGCATTCAAGGCTTTCTTTTATCATTGAGCTCACTGAAGATCCAAGTAGAAGAATGGTTTGTTTGGGGTGTCAGCCAGCGCAGGGTGTTTAGAAAACCTGTTATGACAGAACCCGATCCAAATGGACGAATGCAACTCTTGTGCACAAGCTCTGGGATGCTAGCCATCCGGGTGTTTCTCTGTGTACCGCAAAGGCATCATTTAGTTGGCACGAGATTCCATTTGAGCCTTTGTAACACACCTCATGGGGAGTTTTAGAGATTTTCAGGGATAAAGAAAAAAATTCACCCACTTTCAGTAATATTATTTGGTTGATTTTCTCCTCTCTGGAATGAAGTTCCAATTGGCTTGACAACAAAGAGGTGGATATCCCAAAATCAGTACTCAGACTGCCAAGCAGGTAATTGGGCAAGTTAGTGTCTTTTACTGCCACATCTTCTTCCTCCTCTTCCTCTTCCTCCTCTTCACGATGCTTTTTAACCAAGGTGAGACCAGACTGAATCTCTATAATTTCTTTCCGTAGCTAAGTATAGAAAAAGATGACATGGAAGTTAGGCAATAGTAAAAATTCTCTAAAGGGTGAGTTTGTGACAACTTAATTATTTCAACAATCACTTAAAAGTGATAAACCGTCTTGTCAACAACAGAATTCAAAGGGATGAATAAATCTCGAATCCGCTTCAGAAGAGATTAAAGCCTTGGAAACTGATAAACTGTGGGTAAGTCAGAAGGGTAAAAATTGTCCTCGTTAGTGTTTTGCTGTCAGGATGACAGCTATCGGTAAATAGGTTGAGTCTTTGTTGGAACTTAAGCATTAAAAAAATACCTTGTCTTCATATTTTACAAAGAAACTTGTTCCCATCGAACCGGTGGGTGAAGGTTGAGAAGGATAAAGTGTACCTTCATTGTATGTTTCGGAAAAAGATGGATGCAGGGTTCTGGCCACAACGAAACCAAGCCAGTGGGGCAGCGCTTTTTCAGCGGTTTGAGGCAGATTGCTGCTTTTTAAAAAGCTGGAATTTCTTTAGGAAATTCCATCAAAGAGTAATTCCATCAAAACAGACATTACTTCATCTTTGGTCAATTATCTTAAAATACAATCTCTCAAGAGATAAGAGAAGATAGAAAGAGTATCAGTGGATGAAGACAACTTCTGAGTAGGACAAGAACAAAACCCCGGAACTCATTTTTTAAAGCGTACCCTCATATTTAAAGGCTAGCGATGGCCGTGCAGGGCACAGGCTCCTTGACTGTGTGGGTTTGGTTCCCGTATTCATTAGGATATGCTCTGCAGATGAAAAAGCAATGAAAATGTAGATACAAACAAAATCTAAGCTTGTCCTAAATTGTATCCCAAATCAAATCTGTGTGCAGGAGACCTTGAAATAAAGCACATCACTTATATAAACACTCTGCCTCAAATTTAAAATTGTACCTTCAAACACTCCGTTTCTATCTTCTTTTGCTGCAAAACTCTATTCACGTCTTTCAGCTCTTCGTCCGTGCGTTCTTTCATTGGGAAGTTCTCAACCACATAGGGGATGTGAAAGCCCTTGTTGGAAAAACACAAAATAGGTGCATTTTTAGTACAAGTGTGTGTATCAGGAATGGGGTGGGGGATGTTTTTCCTGATTACAATGAATTGATAGGTTATCACGAATGAGTAAAATTGAAAATGGAATCTTTCCTTAATATAAAACAATGTATTCCATTAGCACTGGTGTAAACTTTGTATAAAAATGCTGTGCTTTTGTGAAGAATTTACTTCTAGAGTAGTGGTTCTCAACTAGGAGTGATTTTGCTTGCCCTTCCCCCCCGTCCCCACCCCAGGTCCTCAGGGACATTTGGCAATGCCTAGAGATATTTTTGGTTTTTACTAATGGGGATATTAGATGCAACTGGGGTCTAGTAGATAGGGGCCAGGGATATTGCAAAACATCCTACACTCCATGGGACAGCCCCCACAACAAAGAATTATCCAGCCCCAAACATGTCACTGTTAAAAAACTCTGATTTTAAGCAATACACAATCCCATAAATGTAGTTTGACCATGTACCCTATTAACCAAATGGGGTAGGGGGCATATTTGTAAGTGAAGAGGGTGCTGTTAGTAGTTATTCTAGGACCACAGGTATAAACTGGGACTTCTGGTCACCCTACACAAAGAGGGAAATGGGGTTGGGAGAAATCCCAATGAAAAAGCATGGAAAACAGTCCTTTAGAAAATGTGAGGGTTTACAGGAACAAGCATAAAGGACACATGGACAAAAACTGGGGTGGGGGGTGGAAATGGGAGGGAGGTGGGGAGGGCTGGGGCAATGGGCTGGGATGGGAGTAAAAGACAGAAGACTGTACAAGAACAACAATTAAAATAAAATTTAAAAAAGAAAAAAAGAAAATGTGAAGGCAGGCACAGGTAGAAATGTGAAGAATATTATGTTTCATTTTCAATCTGTGTGGATGGTAGTGGCCTTTCGAAACAGATATTAAGACCTGGGTGCAGGTGGTATCAAAGGGGAAAGAGGACTTAAGAGAAATCTTAAGAGATGCTAGCTTAGAAAAACATAGGAGCAGAGAGGGAAGAATGAGACAAGAAAAAATGACACATCTAGGTAGAATTCAGGACAAGAAGGGGCAAGGCATGCTTTGAAGGCCTTTTTGTATATACATTTTCTTAAAAATATTAAAAAAAATTTCATGCCATGAGACTTTTAAAGAAAAGTCTCATTGGCTAAGTTCAGGTGTGGTGCCTTACATCAGGAGTCGTATCTGTTACCTTAAGAGATCGTCCTTTCACAGCCATTGAATTCCAGCATTCTTCTTTAATAATTTCAGTCAAATAACCCTTGGCTAGGTTATGTATCTCCACGTCTTTCTTTATCTTGAAGAACACAGATGAAGGGAAAAATAAAAATGAAAATGTGGCCTCTTAAGAAAATCTCATTTCTAAATTCGCTAACCAGTCTGCACATTTAGTGGTAAGAGTCTGATCTTCTTTCCCCAACACACAGTGCTGCTCTGCACTGAGACGCACTTCGGTGGGACTACTTCCTTGTCTTTGAGAACCTTCCCTGAAATTTAGCCTGGAGGCCTAGGACTCCCTTCCTTGAGGACGAAGGTGTCGATGCAATACCTCTAAAGGCAAGCAGGCCCTACACATGAGCCCAGGTGGGTGTGCGGACAGTTGTACAGCTGTGGTGGGCTGGATAGCTCACACGGACGTTGTCACAGAATCCGGCCAGTTGGTGCAGGGTGGGGAAGGAACGCGCTGTGTTAAATCTCCCTGATTTATTAGAAAAGTATGAGCCTTGGCTGGTGTGGCTCAGTGGATTGAGTGTTGGCCTGCAAACCAAAAGGTCACTGGTTCGATTCCCAGTCAGGGCACATGCTTGAGTTGCAGGCCAGGTTCCCAGCGCGGGGTGCGTGAGAAGTAACCATACATTGGTGTTTCACTCCCTCTCTTTGTCCTTCCCTTCACTTCTGTCTAAAAATAAATAGAGTCTTTCAAAAAATGTATGAAATTTGTAATATTATGAAACTGCCAGATATCTAAATGTTGATTTAATTTTTGTCAACGCACATTTAAAGTGCTAGTTTGTGACCTCTGTCTTGGGGGTCTTTACTGCATTTAAAGCTTCTACTATTTAACTCTACTACTCTTAGGGATCACATAATTTACCTTTTTCTGTTTAGAAACATATGTGTTATCTCAATTAGTTTTATCTGCTTTAATTAATACTATTAGTTAATGTTTAAGTGATTAAGTACTCTTATTTTAATAAAATTTGCCAAAAGAGCTGGTACGGAAGTGAGACCCAACAATCTTCAGTCCTTAGTATTCTCTTCAGAGCCTTTTGTGTATTTCACTTTGTTGGCAGAATTATTAGCAAACTAGCTAAAATTAGTACTTCTCTCCCACCACCCGATTAGAAAATGTCTTATTATTTATTCATTCACTTATTCATTTATGTTTAACTTATTCACCGACTGAACAAATACTTTGCTTAATTTGCATTTTAATTTTTATCCATCGATAATAGCTCAGACTGTTTTAAATTATTTTAAATGGTAAGTTTTAAATAAATAGCTGTTTTGGCATATCCATCATCAGAACCTGCCTGATTCCCAGCCCTCCCCTCTCCACCACTGAGGCTCCTGGATCTACCCCTCCAGACTCTATCCCCAATACTGTGTTCAGATTGTCCACTGCCTGGGCTTTGGTATTTCCCATGTTGTTGAGATCATGGCCCAGGATGGCTAGTAGCCTGGTCCCTTTAGGACTGGGATCCCACTGGTAGGTGCCACTAACTCTTCCTGTAGACCAGTATTCTGCTCCCAAATGTGCTAAAAGCCAGCTGGGTTTATGGTGCCATCTGCTAACACTGTTCTGTGCCGAGCCATCTGGTTCTGTTCTCCCATCCATTTGGGGGCTGATATTGCTTCAAAACCCCGTTGCTCAGGAGAAAGAAACAACATGAGGGAAATTAGCTTGCGGAGAGCCTTTCTCTGCACCAAAGCCTGCCCCAGAGGATCAGGAGGCTTCATGAGAGATGTGCAAGAGTTTGATAAGCAGCAAGGGACTGGGCGGGGGGGGGGGGGGAATATGCTGCAGAGGCACAGGGTGAGGTGAGCAGGGTGGGTTCATCAGTGGTCAGTAGGTCAGCAGGCCAGAGGATCAGGTTCATGGGGCCAGGTTGTCAGATGTGAGTTTGGAGACAGAAGCAACGCTAGAGTGAGGATGGAAACAGGCACCCGACCCAGACTCAGTGCAAACTGGTCCAGCCGAAAGGTCTGGGAGAATCTGGTGCCAGAACAGAAAGGGGTATTCCAGACCTGAGTGAAGCCAGGGCTAGGAGGAGGAGCCCGAGTGAAGCCTGGTGGGCAGACAGGCACTTCCGGACTCTGATCCAAGTCGTGGGATCTTAGCCAAGTGGCGCTAGGTCTGAAGACTTAGTTTCTACAAGTGGCGAAAAAAAAAATCCGACCTTTTTGGATTGTTACAACAGCAAATAACATTCTAAAGCCCCTGAATTGGTGCTTATTTGTTATAATAAAAACGGGATCATTTCTAATAGCTTCCCATTGCATTTTTAATAACAAAAGCCAACTTCTTTCCTATGACATACGAGGACTTGAGAGCCGGCCTCTGCCTACCTCTCCCACATCATTCAGTGAGGCTCTCTCCTGTCCACTGTGTTACAGCCTTTACGGCCTTTCTCTTCCTGCACCACTGGAAGCCACCTCTGCCTCAGGGCCTTTGCTCTTGCTGTTCCCATTGCCCCGGTGTTCTCTTCCCCGGAACTTTACATAACCAGCTCTGTCTCTTCTTTTAGTTCCCAACTGAAAGGACACACCTTGAAGTGATCTTCTTTGACCACAGAAGTAGATCTTCCACATCTACCACAGCATCCAGTTTCTTTCAATCACACAATATAGAGAGATTTGTTTATTTATGATCTGTCTTCTCCACTAGATTAGCCCCATGTAGGTGGGATCTGTTTTTTTTTTTTCTTTTTAATCCTCACCTGTGGACATGCTTATTGATTTTAGAGAGAGGGGAACAGAGGGAGAAAGAGAGGGAAAGAAACAGTGATGTGAGAGAGAAGCATCGAACGGATGCCTCTCACATGTCCCATAACCAGGGATGAACCTGAAACCTAGATACATGCCCTGACCAGAAATCAAACCTGCAACCTTTTGGTTCACAGGATGATGCTCTCACTAAGTGAGCCACACCAGCCAGGGCAGGGCCTATCTATTTTATTCACTGTATTCCCAGCACCTATGATAGTGTCTGGCATGTAATAGGTATGCAATAACTGTTGCAGAATGAATTGATGGATAGGTGAATGATAATTTAGGTAAATTTTATCTCCTTGAGTCAGCCTGTTGAGGTCCTTTGGATCCTGATTCTATTATCCAACATATTTCCTTTTATTCTCAGCCTTATCTCACCAGTTAGACAACAAATGTACCTCATTTCTACATCTTCACTCCAGTTGTTAATAAACATATTTAACAGGACAGAGTCCTGATGTGTATCATTGGAAACTTCTCTCCTAGAGATATGAAATAGTCTCTTTTTGTGTAGTTGTTTAACCAACTATCATTCACTTAATTGTCCTTGAATCCAGCTGTATTTCATTTTCTTGTTCAGAGGGGAAAAATGCGCTTATACATACACACTCAAAAATTCAATGTACTGCGCATGTTGAGAAAGAGATAGCTTAAGAACCTCCTGTATAAAACGCAATTAGGACTTTTACCAAAAATAAAATCAATATGAGTAAACAATGTGATATGCCTGCCACCAAAAGATGCAAAGGCTGAATTAGTACATGTATAGTATCTATTAATGCAGAGGTTTCAGTTTATGTTTTTCTCTAAACTGGACAGATAATAATGGGGACTCTGTTGTGGGTGCCAGACTCAAATCTAAAAAAACCTGAGTGATGATGATGATGAAGCTATTGAAACTACATTATAGGATGGTCATAGGAGCTGGGAAAGTTAGCTGAGACAGGAGAGGATGCACGTGGCGGTTGCCAATCTTCTCTAACCTTTTCCAGAGTGGCCACAGGGTAGATGGTGCTCAAAGAACAGAATAATCAGTGAGTAGAGGGAAAACGATTTCTACTCTAATTAAGAGATTATTATTCAACCAGAGTGTCCACGGTTAACATGAGGTGGCTGAGGGGATTTCTAACAATGTTCAGACTCATGGTGGGAGATGTTTGGTATGAACGTCCTGCAGGGAAGACAAACACCAGATGTCTGGCTGGCCTGGATGCTCTTCTTTCCCTGAACCCCTTGATTCAGCAATTCTCTGACTTATTCCACTCACACACACTGGGTTTGCTTTGTTCACATTGTGCTGGAAAAGTTTTCATTTTATTTGCATAATTCTGGAGAAGTTTTCCTTCCTATTTTCTCTTTACTTCCTCCATTATGGTGCTTAAATCAGATTTTTCCACACCTTTGTCACTTCTTCCTCACTTTCATTTTGAAGCCTTTCCAGTTCCTCAAGATCCAGGCCAAATTCCCGTTTCTCTAGTTTTGCAATGTTATCTACCGCTTCATTTTCTGCCATCATATTCAGAACCTGAATTTTAAAACAGGAAAGGATGCTCACATGTGAAGACTTAAACTTTAAAGACATGGTTTTCCAATTCTTAGATAGAAATCAATAAAAAAGATGTCATGTTTATTTAAATATACATAATAAAGAATTAGGTTATGTGCTTATAGTGATTATTTAAGTTTTAAGGCTTAATCCTTAAAAGTTCATTCATCTATAAACAACAATAAAATGTATAATTTCATCTCTTCATGGAATGATATAGAGTAATTATTGATATTTAGGTGTATAAGATATCATTCTTTACAAATACATGTGGAACATTCACCAAAATTGACTAAACTCAAGACAACTTTAACAAGCTTATGAGAAAATTGCATATCAAAATCAATGCAATGTACTCAAAGTGGTACCCAGAGGAATATTTATGGCCTGACATGCCTAATAAAAAACAATAGGAAATAAACCAAGTTTTCAATAAAAAATAACAAAATGAGGACAAATAAACCTGAATGATGTAGGAAAAAAATGAATAAAATTCCAAGTTGGTAAAATCCTAAATTAATTAAATGTATAAGTATAAATTATACATAATGTTCTTATACTATTAGAGTCAAATAAATAAAATAGAAATGCTATTGGAAAGTATGATCAAGAAAAACATAAAAGGCATACATATACAACATTGGGAATAAAGAGAAAGCTATAACAAAAATTAAGAGACTTGAAATTAGATTATATAATTTTATGTCATATATTTAGAAATCTAGATAAGATGGATACTTTTCTAAGAAAATATAATTGATAAAATCTATACTTGAAAAAAAAACAAATAGAAAACCTAGTAAGACTAATGACCACAGAAGAACTTAATACAGTAGGAAAGAATCAACTCTTGCATAGATATTAGGCCCAGATGGTTTTATATGTGTGTAGGGGGATATGGGTTGTTTATTTTTTAACCAAATATTAAAGAAAGCAGAATGTCCATTTTACACACAATGTACCAGAGAATGGGAAAAATGTAGAAAACTACTCAAATCACTTGATAAGTCTAGTATAATCCTGAAACCATAATTAAACAAAGAAAATATAAGGAAATTATGCCAATATTACTTATAAATAGAGATACAAAAGTCCTAAATAAAATATTAGCAAATGGTATCTGGTGTACTGCTTAACATGACAAATGTCCATCTGAGGAATACAAGGCATCTGACCAATTTCAAAATAAAATTCACAATAAAAACTCTTAAGTCACATGAGACAGATGCTGCAGCAAGCATCACACTTGACAGTTAGTAGCATTCCTGTGAGGGTTAGGAAGAGAACAAACCTGGCCACTGCCACGACCACTATTATATTAGAAGCCCTTGCCATGTGACAAGAAAAAGAAATGAAGTATAAAGATTGATAAGGAAGAGACATGTGATTTTCAGAAGGTACAATAGTGTACCTAGACAATCCAAGAAAATCAACTGATAAAACAGAAGAACTAAAAAGAGAATTCAGCAAGGTGATCATATATAAAATGAGTAATATTCATGTATACTAGTAGTAACCAATTAGAAAATGTAATAGAAAAATATTCCTTTCACAAAGGCAAAACAAACTGTAAGATACCTAAAATAACTTAAAATTATAGTCACTTTTAGACTACAAAACTTTACTGAAGAATATTTTTAAAAAATTGAATAGATACATGTTTACGTATTTATATAATGCATGATGTATAAAATTTGTATTATACATGTATATATTAAGTGTATAAATATACATTATATAAATTCATCCCCAAATCATATTATAAACAATATATTCTCAATTAAAAAATCAAATCAGAGTCTTTCATGGAGCATGACAAGCTGACTTTAAAATTCGAATGAAAAACTGTGCATAAAAATTCAACCTTTTTTTGTAAAAGAAGAGCAAAGAGAGAATTAGTTTCAAGATATAAAAATCTTTTATAAAGTTATATCAATCAAAATAGTTTGGAATTAGCTCAGGAAAAGATCAATACTCAATTTGAGAGCAGAGAGTCCAGAAACAATCTTGTATACATGGGATTCCAGGGGCTGACAGCGGAGGAGCTGCAAATCAGTGGGGAAAGGATGACATAGTCAATAGAAAGCACTGACAAAATGGGCTATTTATTTGAAAAAAATGACATTAGATCCACACCTCATACCATTCATGGAAATAAATTACAGGTGAAATAAAGGAGTATTAGAAGAAAATATGCAAGACTTTGGAAGCTCTTTTAAAATCAGACACAAGAACAAAAGCTATAAATAAAATGATCAATACACTTGGGTCATAAGTGTTAAAGTCTGCATTTAAAAAGGTACATTATAAAAGCTGAGAGAAGAGAGAAAATATTTGTAGTATATTAGGCTGAACCATATAAAACAGCAATTGCATGTGATTCAATCAGGTAATAAGGGCCACGTCTAGATCCGTCTGAAGCGCACCTCCCTGCTCGTTTCCTCCTCCAGTTGCCTGGGATGAGGTAAGCCACACAGCCTTAGCAGCCACGTGGGGAAGGAAGCAGAGCTGCCGCCAGCCTGTCTCTGAATGACTGCATGGGACAGTGCAGCTGCTGACCTGAACATCCACCCAGGACTGTTCTTTGAGAAAAAAATAAATTTCTCATCTCTATGCCATTATGTTTTTTGGAGTTTAGTTATTATTGCAGCTTAGCGAACCCTAATTATCAGAAGTCAGTATGTTAATAATGAAAATAAAGAACTCTTACAATAAAAAAGAAAAGGACTAACAACACAATAGAAAAAATAGGCAGAGGATATGAACAGGGAATTCACAGATAGTCTTTAAAGATTGATAAGGAAAAGACATGTGATTTTCAGAAGGTACAATAGTGTACCTAGACAATCCAAGAAAATCAACTGATAAAATAGTAGAACTAAAAAAGAGAATTCAGCAAGGTGATCATATATAAAATGAGTAATGTTCATATATACCAGTAGTAACCAATTAGAAAGTGTAATAGAAAAATATTCCTTTGAGAAAAAAATAAATTTCTCATCTCTATGCCATTATGTTTTTTCTACTCATAAATAGTCTATTAAATAGTCATAAAAAGCCATAAATAGTCATAAAAAGACTATTCATAAATAGTCTTTAGAGTTATAAAAAGATGTTCAACCTCATTAGTGATCAGGAAAATAAAACAAAGGGGAAGAAATTAACAAAGAAAAATTTAAGAACAACCAGAACTGAAAGACAGGTTTCTTAATGGAAGTGCTCAATGCCCAGCACATAAAAGAGAAAAAAACCCAAACATACAAACTAGGGTCCTTGGCCTGGCTGGGTAGCTCGGTTGGTTAGAGCGGTGCACTGATATACCAAGTTGCAGGTTCAATTCCCATTCAGGACACATATAAGAAGCAACCTATAAAGCATAAATAACTGAAACAACAAATTGATATTTCTCTCTCTGTCTCTCAAAATAAATAAATTTTTAAGAATTAGGGTCCTGGTAGGAAACAGACAGCATACTCAAATGGGGTAATTGGGGAGAGAGACTTCAAAAAAACAGATTTGGCAGGGTAAGGAAAACTGCAAGGCATGATAAAGCATCTCAGGCTAGCAAACACGGGAAACTGACACCACTCCCAGGTCTGAAGGGCAAGGGTGGGGAGTGGTTACTGAAACCTGAAGAGGTCTGTAGCTATAGGAGAGGGCTGGCAGTCACTGCCAACTCACGACACCACAGAGAGCACTTTGGAGGAATAAAAATCCTGACCCTAGTTGGCTCCTGCCCTCTGATCTCCCCTGATACCACTCAGTGGTTAAATCCAAACAGAAGCCAGAGGCAAGAGAGGACACCGATGCCACCCACAAATGCCAGGCTCAGAACAGGGGGAAAAGGGTGGAGAGCATGTCTGTACCAACAAACCAAGAATATCCGTAGGACATCTAAAGGTGCATGATTGTGAAATTTCCAAACAGCAGGGATTAAGAAAGGAGCCTATAAGTTTCCAGAGAGAAAAATCTGGTTATCTATAGAGAACTGGGAATCAGAAAGTACTGCATTCTTTAAAGCAAATACTGAAAGTTAGAAAACATTGGAGCAAACTCTCAAATGAGTGTGTGAGTGGGATAAAGACATTTTAAGAAAAGCCAAGTCTCAAAAACTGTAGCTCCTGTGTACTCTTTCTCAAGAACCAAAGCAATGTACAACTTGAGGGGGCAGGTGCCATTCACATTGTATTACATTTAAATGGTATGCCGGCAGCATGGCCAAGTGCTTCATAACATCATAAATGATGTTCCCAAACATGGGACAACACAGCGGTCCTTCTTAGGAAGCTACTGGAAGTACACACCGAGAAAACAAAGGAAAATCCGTGAGACCCCCAACACAGGAGTCCCAACTCAGGAGGCAGGTGAGAAGATGTCTCGGAAGGATGGACAAGAGAAGTCCCTAGGACAGCAACTGTGTGCCTGGTCTGGAGAGCAGGGTGCTCAGACTGGAGCTGGAAGGTGGAAAATTTTAAAAGGGAGGTCACAAAATAAAATTTAAAAAAAAGTTCTGACAGTCTGATTTCCTCAGATATTTGTATTGAGAAGGTTTTTTTTTTTTTTAAAGTATTTTCAGAGTTTGACTAGGCAATCCAAAACAAAGGCAATCATTAATTCCAGGAAAAATAAAATTGTAAAAATGGAAATGGAATTATAATATACCATGCAACTCAGCTTTGAAGAATATTTAGATAACTACAGTAATGTGCATATTAAGTATGAATTTATGTATATGCTGTAGTGATGGGGTGGGTGTGTAAAAGAACCTAAATACTCATCTTCAATAGTTGGAAGCCCATAGTTAGTGTCACAAGAGAACTATCAAGAGATAGCAGTATCCAGGAAACTATTTAGAAAGGTGGAAGTAAATAGCCAAACAGAAAAACTAAAAGAATTGAAAATAGTTACCTTCAGAGTACAGAAATCATAATGAAAAAAAATTAGGGGAGGTGCTGCTTTAAAATATTATTTTTAATTATGTAACTCATTATTTGATTTGTAAAATTATAAACATATCACTTTAATTAAAATAATTATAAAAAAATAAGACACTATTTGGAGAAGACATAGAGAAGAAAAATGTAGTGTGATGCAGTAACAACTTGTTGAAGTTCCCCAGAAAACTGAGCTGACATACAGGCAGGAGAAAAATGGGTATAGCTCCTCATGCTATATTGAACAAAGTAAAATCCAAACAGTAATTTTAAATGGAGGGTCAAATGTATCAGTATATGAAATCACAACACTTACAGTTTTAGCAAGTGCTCTGATTTCTCTTTTTATCTCTCTCCTTTTGTTGGAAAACAGTTTAACCTCCTTTTTGATGGCCTGAAATGGGACAAGTATTTCACTTAAACAGGCAAGAGAAATGATAGAGAGGTCTATGATAAACACACACATACCTACATCCATACAAACACATATATGCATAGACAGATGCACAATAGAAAGCGCTTCTCTAGAAACAAAATTTTCTAACACCACTGCAATACCTTACTTAATTGCTATTAGGTTGACTGAAGCAACATAGTAGTTTTAGTTAAGTATAAGGCCAGTGGAATGAAAATAATTAAGTAGTAAAAAATTAAATAGAGAATGGTCGACAAGGGAAAAATCAGTCTCCTGTTTTATTGGGGACTTGAGTGAGATTGGATGAGCAGGCTAAATCCAGACATGAGCTACTACAATACTACCTTTGTCACCTTTCTACACATCAGAAGCCAGGATGTCCCTTCTCCTGGCCCATCTTTTCTTACATCAACTGCACCCCACCCCCGAACTCCCTCCAACATGAGGTATCACAATTCATTCTTTGCTATATTTAGCTTATGTGAACAGCTTTGTTGGGTTTCATATTAGCTTAAGTACAGTTCTTAAAGCTCATATAACTTAATCTAAAAGATCGGACTATATTTAGGGTGTTTGTTTGCTTTCAGGAAAGTTACACTTGTACAATGGAATGCTCTGCCAAGTAGTATCTCGTGCTACTTTCTAACTTTCCAACAAGTTTCATAGGAAACTAATCTATTTGGCACACCTACAAAGCCTTATTTCAAACCTCTCCCATGTTTTATAAATACCTCTTGGCTTTTTTGTTGTATCCAGGGAATTTCCTTCATATTAGCTTGGGCTAATTCCTCTTGCGACGAGTCAACGCTTAACCTTGTATTCTCATTTACCTTAGAAAAAGACAGACATTTCTTAAATTTAAAATTCATCAGGTTTCTCTCCCATGCTCCTTTACATAATTGTTTTGAATCCCTTTGAACTTCTTGTATTTTTAAAAAAAATACCTAACATTTTGCCTGTCCAAGATGTAATATTTTATTAATTTAATTTCTACCAGTCTGCCCTTACATCAGCTACACTTTTCACTGAGAAAAAAATGATCAGATAGGTCGTATGTTCACCAAATCACTCTCTGCCTTCTTCCTGTTCCTATGGATTGAAAACTCCTGCCTATGAGGGGCCTGTACTTAGGTGCTTAATTTTTTTCTACCTTCTCAAGGCCTTTGCACTTAAAAAAAATCTCCTTGCCTTTCTGCATCATCCATCTCTTCCTTCTACTGAATCTTTCCCAAATGTGTGCTGGTATCTCCTGTCCTAGGGAAGCTACTCTTCACTGACTACCACATCCCCCTTACCTACTATCCCTTTTCCATTCTCTCTTTGCAGCAAAATGCCTTGACAATTTGGGATATCACACTCTCCTAGCCCCCCAAAACCTCATGGGCCACCCCTTCTCAGTCTCCTCTGCCTCCCCAAATTCTTCTCCTGGATCTCTAGAAGATGCTCTGTCCTGGTCCCCTCCCTTTCTTACCATTCACTTTTCCATGATGACTTCACCTGGTTTTATGCCTTAAACTCCATCCACATGCCCTGACTCTCAAATCAGCATTTCCAGTCCTGGCCTCTCCCAGAAATCAAGGTTCATCTATCCACTGGCCTACCTGGTATCTTCTCTTGGCTTTTCAAGGTTGGCGTGAGTAACCGATTTCAGGTTCTCTCCTTCCTCCCCACAGTGGCTCCCCAGCCCGGTCTTCCCCATCTTCACAAATACTATCAGCTCCTGCACAGTTGTTCAAGTAAAAACTCTAGACGTCCCTCTCCCTCTAATCCACCAGTGAGTTCTGTTGCCTTGAACTCGAAAACCTACCTGGAGTCTACCACCTGCTCTCCACGACACTCCTCCTCCTCCACCCTTGTTACCTGGACCTCTGCCATAGCCTCGTATTTAATCTCCCTGCTTCCGCTTGTATCCCCTACAGAAGCATTCTCCATACACCAGAAATAATCATTTCAAACATGTAAATAAGATCTTATAAATTCTCTCTTTACAACACTTTAATAGCTCCTCATTAAATGTAAAATCAAATCTAAACTCTTCCTGGTTTACAAGGCCTTTTCCCACCTTGAGGACCTCAGCTCCTGCTACTCTCTCTCTTGCTCCCTTTCGCTGCACAAGCCTTTCTTAGGTCCTCAGACGTGTGAAGCTCCTTTCTCCCTCTGCCCTGAGTACTTGTGCCCCATGTTGCACGTTGGCGCTCTCTTTTAATTCAGGTCTCAGCTTAAACATCATCTCCTTGGAGAGGCTATTCCAGACACACACCATCATACCAAGCCATTTTTATCCACTAAATAGATCTTGTTACTCCCTACTTTTTTCTTATTTAGCTCTTTCTCCGCTCACTGCCAGCCCTCAATTAGAATGCAAGCTTCATGAAAGCAGAAACTTTTTCTATCTTGTTCATTCCTATACTCCTTACAGCCTAGCATTTGTAGGTACTTGCTAAATGTTTGTTAAATGATTGAATGAATGAATGTTATTCTCTGGCTAGGTACTTCCTAAATAGTGTATGTGACATAAAAGTATAAAAGAGAGACTACTTTGATCAAGCACCACAATTGGTAGTAAGATTTTTTTCCAGGCAAGCCTGAATCTTGTATTATGGTTTAAATAAGATCTGAGGTATAATATTTGCCATTGCTTAGAGAAAGACTGAACTTTTTCTCTCATATGTAGCTCATGCTCTGTTTTGAGAAATAAAGAGAAAAATTATTGAATATCCGCTTAAAGAAAACTGTAAACTGATAGCTGATTCAAAAAGAAAAAAAAGGAAGTGGGATAAGAAAAGGGGTTCCATGGAAAATAACTTCACAGGGTGATGTGATCATAAATTCCTAAATGGGCAGGTTATGATGGGTAGTCATGCCCCAGGCATATAACTTTTTTAGTAAAAAAAAATGATCTTTGTCTTAAGCAAGCCCTGTTCGTGGTTTTTGTGAGTCTAGGTCAACACACTTCTGAAATACGAGTAACCACCCTCAACAGAGCGCATAGTCTTGTCGGCTATCCTGTAATCCAGTCCCCGCCTTGCTCTCTCTTACTTTCCCGTGACCTTCCTTGGTTCCCTCCCTAATTCACAACGCAAAAACTAAACTGTGAAACTGTCATCTGTGGAGCGTTTGAGATCTGGCTTCCTAGCAATTGTCAATTTGGTTCAAATAAACTCTAATAAAAATTCTTTAGATTTGGACATTTCTCATGTTGACATAAGGAGAAGAAAACTGTATCGGAACTCAACTGTGTGTTCAAGTTCTGATCCTGCGGAATCACTTTGTCTTCTTAAGTAATCATTCTGCTCCTCCATGGTATTGCTCAGAGTAGTTAAAAGTTGCTGGCTATATTCAAGAATGTCACTGGCTAAGCTTCCTCCAAACTTCCTGTATTAAAAAAAGAAAACATACAGGCTATAGAACCACGATTGTAAGAAGTCACATTTAGTGGTATTATTTCCAGATATGCAACCACTTCTACACAAAGAAATATGTGGACAATTCTCTGCACTGCCCTGTAGTTATGAGGGCTCTGCTTCTTAGAGGAGAGCCCGTTCATGGGCTCCAGGATATGACAAGCCCCTTCACCTATTTGGGTGACCCTATCCTCATGCTGTCCCCACACCCTTACCCTCCATGTGCTCTACACCTGCCTTGGCCACGGCACAGGAGAGCCACTACTCTGGGTTAGCCCTTCAAGTGTACTAGGTGCTGCGCTGCTTTACATACACATCCCGCTCGTACGTTATCACACTATCCCATTCAATCCTCTTAGTCCCCGTCTCCACTCAATCCACCAGCACATCTCAGACCTTTGGGAACATCTAGTAAACCTGGCAGGATTATTGGAACAAATTCCTGGACCTCACCCACAGAGGCTCTGATTCAGGAAGTCGGGGTGGGGCCCAAGAACATGCCTGTCTAACAAGCTCCCAGGTGCTGCAGGCCCCACCTTGAACAACTGTTGTTATAGAAGATTTGGAAGGGTTGTCATGGGCCTGAGGGTACAAGCTGGGAAGTCCTGGACTAGGGTTCTAAAGTCAACTTTGTTTGGAGTCACAAGTCCACATGATTAACTACTATGGGTGAAAATGTCTTTATTTCCAAAAACAGGGCTTCAGCCCTTGTTTGTTGTTACCTAAGATGTTATTTGTTCACTGACTACAAAGAATATGTTAAGACATATATGAAATACAAGTTAATCAAGAGTTCATGTATAAAATGGACATGATGGTGCAGTCTTCAAATAGTCTTTGAACTAAATGGCTACCAAAATTGTTATGATATAAAAATCTCTACAATATTTAACATTTTCAAACGTCACTGAGAAAGGCCATGCTTTATGATGGTTTTGATCATGTGAGGCATTGTGAGATACTGTTCTTGCGGGAATGAACTGCACATTAACTAGTGATGTCCGCTGGCAGATCGAAGAAGGAACGTTTAAAGTCCTGGCTGTCACCTTCACGCTCTCTGCCCCCGGTCATCATCTGTACGTTCAGTAGCATTTGTTTATCTAGAATTTTACTTTTAGTATAATCAAAGTCTAAATAAATTATTATTGTTTAAGCAAAGTCTAATTAGGCAAGTTGGTCTGTATGCATACACACATACATACCTATCTGTGTAAGGATTTTTAGGGACATACAGGAGTTTTAAAAGCTATCTACTATTCAAAATTGTCCTCATTTCTTGTGCTTGTCCTACAGGTGTTACAAACAAGAGGACTGATCATCTCATGTATCAAATATGTCTTTTCTGTTTTTTGCATTTTTGATGCTTTGACATCTGGGGTCATGCTCATTCTGGAGAGACTCCTCTCCCAGGGCTGGCCAATGCCTAGAAACAGTAAACAATTCACTTCGGAGACCACCTTTCAAATGCACACCAACTAATTCAGAACCTTCACCCAACCATCTCCTCCACTGGGCTTAAACGAACCAATTCTAAATCTGCCTGCTCCTTCGAATGGAAACCATAATGAAAGCTTTTGCCCATGGTTTTCCTGCCTCTTCTGCCTCCTTACCCATCCTGGTTCTTCCCCATGTGGCCCCCAGTAGCAGGACATGCCCCCTTCTCTTGGGATCTGTGAGTATAACAATCTTTTCAGTGACAGTTGTCTCCTGGTATGTTGGCCTTCCTGTGCCTAATAATAACAAAATCTTTATTTTAAAACACCATACCATGTGAGGTTGCTTACTGTTTACTATACATACCTCCATTTTAGGCAGACAAGGGTGCCATCACCTTTCCCGTTTACCAGGATGTTTTGTCCATCCATTGAAATGCTCACCGACTGGATTCCATGCGCCTGGTGAGAATGACTCCGACACCGAACAAACGTTTCCTCAATAGTTTTAGGAACAAAGTAGAAAAATTACAAACAATTCTATCACATGGTTTTTCTAAGGGGGATATATACACTTTACTTGTGGATAAATCTTTTTCTATTTGTCAACAGCATTTTAGTTGGTATGAAGCAGCCTTTGGGGAATACAGAGCACCGAAAATTCCTAGCTCAAAACATTGCACCGATATGATTCATTCCCCCATCTGCAGTAGTGTGGAGGGACAGGGGTTATCATCATCAATCTATAACAGGAATATCAGACACAGAGAAGCGAATGAACTTGCTGAAGGCTCTGAAGTTAAGTGAGGGGCCTTGAACAAGCAGAGGGGGCAAATTCAGATGACCTCAAGAAGCAGGCAGGTTCCACCTAAGGGTGAAGAGGCTGAGGGGGAGGAGAGGGTGACAGGCACTGTGAAGAAAGAAGGAGAATGTGCCGCACACGGAGAATGTTAATTAAAGCCATTTAATCGGAACCCAAATAAAACCACTAATTTGGTACACAGGGTGATAGTTTCTGCCCCTTAACTAAACACTGGGATTTCTGCATCACACTGGTTCTCCACCTTGATACCTTAAATTTTTAAAAAATCTTTGAATAGGTAATACATTTAAATGGTTCAAAATTGAAAAACTATAGAAATGAGTGCAGTGAAATCTTCCTATCACCATTCCCCAACCACCTCTCAATATCCTTTCAGACATTTTTATGCATATAAATAAATTTTTACACAAGTTTCAACATAAATTATAGTACAGTAATAATACCGATATTACACAGCTTGCTTTTCCTCCCTAACAATGTCTTGGGGTTCTTTCCACATTGCTGCATAAAGTTTCCTCATTCTGCATTACAGCTGCACAACATTCCATCTTTTACTTATATATTTTCTTATGTACTATTATTTATTTATCCAGTCCTCTGTTGACGAACAACAGGTTGCTTTACAAACTGCTGCCATAGACAACTCCTACGTTAGGTGCTTTGCATAGAATAACTCCGCCCCCAAAACTTTGACATCTTGCCATACCATGCCACTATCAGTTGTAGGGTACATTACAAATCATTTAAATAAGAGGTAGTGTAATAGAGTTTACAAATTGTTCACTCACAAAAAATCTCTAAGGGATTTAAGGTTTTCCCTGTATAATAATGATATCACTTTTGCTCAACTGTGTTCCACATATGCTTTTTTGCAGATGTGAGCAAGCAGAGCTGGATGGGCAGAAACAGGTCCCAGCTGACGCAGACCTGCAGGCATGTGTCATACAGGTTGTTGCAACGATTCAAATACGGGGTATCTGAACGCTGGGTAAGAATCACTGACTGCACTGAATTATACTGATGACCAGTACAAGTTGGGTCCAGCATCACATAAAGAGTCAGGTGGGGGCAGCAGCAACCAGCCCAGAGGCCCTTCAGGCCAGGCGGATGGCAACAATAATCTTTAGGTTTGCACAGCAGTTCACTATTTCCAAAGCAGTTTTGCATCTACTCTCTCATTGGCTCTTGCCAGAATCCCACAGGATGAGAGCAAGCAAGGCTTCCCAGATATTACAGGGGAGCATCTGAAGCTCAGTGAGTTTCCAAGGCACACACGTAAGTGGTGGAAGAGCTGAGCTGGAGCTCACCAATGGCAGCCCTGCCCAGGCTTTTTCTTCGCAGATCTCTGTCCCTGGTTGGTGTTTCCTCCCTCAGAGACTCAAATCTCTGAGGCACATAAATACACCTAACGTCAAAGTCAATAACACCATCAGTGGTAAATAAGTTATGACTCAATTTACCTAATAAAGAATTCCAATTCCTTTCCTAAGGGCTTTTGCTCCTTAAATGAAATCAAGATATACATCTTGAACAAGATATACATCTTGTACAAGATATACAAGATATAATTTTTTAAAAACAAAGTTTACCAAAGTGTGAATGTCTCGTATACACACAGTTCCACATTTCGCTTTTGTTATGAGCCACAATCCATGCGGAGACAGGGAGAGCATTCCAGGTCCATACTGTTTGCTCTGGACTTTGTGGTAGGGCTGAAGAACGCAAACACCGTGATGTTCCTGCCAGCCAAAGAAAATGACCGCATCACAGAGAAGATCAGGGGAGCAGCATCTTAGGGTTTGCTGTCATGCATATACAGTCAGACGTGAGTTTGCAAACTGTCACTGGAAATAAACCAATTCATGATAAAATGGGCACCCACATTTGTGTCATGTTGTTTCATTTTTGTTTGAAAATAAAAGTTTGTTTGGCTAAGAAGAGTCTCTATATGCTTGTTATCATTAAAGATCCCAGACTATACTGACAATATTCCTCACTAATCATTTTCATACATCCCCATGCTCAAGTCCAAGAAAATCACTCAACATGCCCCTGTGTGTCTCATGCACTTCCACCTCCAAGCCCTTGCACTTGCTATGACTTCTGTCTGGAATGCCCTTCCCCTCCTCATCCCCCGCAGTCCTGCTTCCTCCCTACCTCAGCAACCCCACCCCCACCAAGATGGTCCATGAAATTTCTCCATGTCTTAATCTAACCTCTTCTTCAAAGTTCAGTTCAAATGTTGCTTCCTCCACGAAGATTTTTGGAATCCTCCTTATCACTAGCCATTTCTTCCTTCTCTGAGTTTCTTGGTCTCATACTTTGCTGACATTGGCTACTCTGGGAGAGAAGGGCTTTGACTGAGGGCTTAGGGAGGAAGGGTGGCAGACAATCTGGGCCAGAGTATGCGTCTGGAGGTGGTACCACATGGGAGAAGTTTGAAAAGAGTGTAATGAAAGGATGCCAGAAACATAGTTTAACTACTTTGTGCAATTTTGCTTAGGGTTTAGGGGCAAATTTCCACTGATCATCCAGGGCTGATGATTTAGGTGAAAATCATCAGCCCTGTAGCTCCTCACACCTGTGGGATAGATCGTCTAGTGTTACATTGTTTTTTTTCAGGGCACTAAACTAATATTGTGTCATCTGCATGTTTATCTGACAATTGTGATAGATGCAGCACCAGTGTGAGGTTGCTCAAACATAGTTTGATGGATTAACATATATCTAATTCGAGGAAATCATGCTACAATAGTAAAACCATCTGTTAATTGGGCTGTAATGTTAAAGCATGGATCATATCTAATTAATACGATGTGTCGATCTTGATTGCTAAGATAAATGACAGCAAGCTTAAGTTCTGGCCTACTTTTTCAGGAAGAAGATAGCTGCAGATGTACGGCACTTCGTTACAGAAGCCATATACTTGGTTACTCTGGAAGTTCAACACTGCAGAGGACAGGCTGTGCTCTATCTCATACAGGAACTTATGGATGAATTCACTTCTCAACCTCCCTCTTTCATCAGTAAAGTTTGCAGAAACTGTAAGATTTCGGGAAGAAGAGAGATCACTTGCACCATATATTGATTTTATTTTTTAATTGTTATGAAAAACTATGAAAAGTGAAATAAAAATTTTAAATGCTCTAATAATAATACAGAGGCTAGTAGGTGATAAAATGACTTAAAAACAACTGGGCTCCATTGGAATTACTTGAGTATTAAATAATTGATACTGAATAAAATCTTTTATAAGGCCCTGGTTAATTATACCAATTAAATAGAGACATATTAAAAGAAACTCATGACGGCCTTTAATTAAAACATGGTTAATAAAATATGAAAGTATTTTGAGGCTTTGGCTATCTTATACTCTACAATTATATATTTGCAAAATAGCTACCCAGATATTGGTTACCTAAAACAGAGTGTGTATTTTATCTGACTTCTAGCCAGAAAGCTTTCTTTAGAATTTTATCAGTGAAAGTAACTACATAGTAACCTATATGAATTTGACTATGTATATCTAAAAGTACAAACATGAGACATCACAAAATGACAAATCAATTTGCAAAAGTGCCAGTTGATCCTGTTTCTTTCCCCTGGTAAGTGGACAGATTCATATGAATGACAAGGCCTATAAGAAAGTTCACTAGTTTCACATTATTTAGCAGCCGCATTGAGTTTCACTTTGTAACATATACAAAAGATGGCATTTTACCTCTTCACATGTTAAGGGAAAAAAACATGCCATCACCAGGGGGAAAAAGTTATAGTAATTACTTGTCTGAGCCCAGGACAGAATTGCTTGCTTGTCTTTTTTTTTTTTTTTTTTACCTTGAGGTAGTATTATAGGCAGAGTAAATATTTCCAGACTGCTTCTTCCTGTTTCTGGAAGTGAGGAAAGCACCATCACTTCCACTATGTCTGTTTCCAAAAGAGACACCGTGGATATTTGTAAAATGCCTTTGCACACCTCTGAAAGAGAACGGAAATCAACACAACACCACTAGTGGTCATCGATAAGTTTAAAGAATCTTTTATTTTCCCAAGCAAGATATCACATTATAGAATTGCCTTCACTAAATCTTTAGATCCAAATTTATTTACTAGATAGTTAAAGTGACCTTTCAACATAAGTGACAGGGACATTTTTGATGCACAGATAAAGGAGTCTCCTGGTAAGATGTCTGTTGGTCTTTTCAACCCAGCTTGGATGGACTCAGCCTCTTTCCCAGGCGGGGAGGCCTCCATGTCCATCCCTCTTAGCATCACCTGCTTGCTCTGGCCCCTTGAATATCCACTCAAGCTGGTTTGCCCATTCCTAATATTGGGCAAACTCAGCCTTTGGTGTTTTTTGCATCTGTAGTCAAGGTATGGAGGGTGCGGTGAAAATATGCAGGACTTGAGTGTATCTTCCAGGAACCTAAGTAATCTGACCTCGGCGAGATTGTGCCTGGGACCACCATGGGTTCTCTCCAGATTCACTGCTCCTAGTGTCCACGGGGGCTGTTTCGCATGTGCCCACTTTCTCAGGCCCCCCAGTTCACCCCCTCCCCTCAGGTGTTCAGTGGATGACCTTTCCTCTTAGTGAGGAAGACTGAGAACATTTGACACAAACTTGACCTCAACTTTCTTACCAAATTTTACATTGTTCCCATCTTCCTGACATTGTTGTAGGACCAAAATGTAAACCCTTTCCATCTGTGATTTTCAGCTCATGCCTCCAATGTCCTGTTAGACTATGTGCTATTAGTTACTTCTTGTTTTCCTGTGTCTTTTAGGATTTCTTCTATTCAGCCTTCAAGAACCCCCTATTTTCAAAGCAGGGCCTTCCTTCAACCCTATTTCCCCACCACAGTTACCATCCAATTCTCTTTTCTCTATTGCAAACTGCTTTTTAAGAAATTTTTTAAAGATTCTTTTTCATTTACTTATCTTTAGAGAGAAGAAGGGAGGGAGAAAGACAGGGAGAGAAACATTGATGTGTGAGAGATACATTGATTGGTTACTTCTCAAACACCCACCATGGGGGACCTAGCCCGAAACCCAGACATGTACCCTAACTGGGAATCAAACTGGTGACCTTTCAGTCTGCAGGCCGGTACCCAATCCACTGAGCCAAACCAGCCAGGGCCAAACTTCTTAAAGTAAGAGTTGCCACTTACTGACTTATTCTCCAACCTCTCATCCTTCATGGACCTCTTTGACTTTTTACCCCCAAAAAGTAATTCTCCCAGGGGTCACTCCCGATTGGCAAATATGTGAGGGCCTCCTCCCAGGACTCAGCCCACTCATGCTTCTGCCACAGTATACCCCCTCATCCAGTCTTCTCCTCCAAGCGCTTTCTAGGGCATGCGACTCCCAATTTTCTTCTTACTCTGGCCTGTCCTCAGTTTTCTTCACTGCCTTGTTTTTCTCTGTCCACAACTTCAATGGAAATAATTTTTCCCATCCCATACTCTGACTGACCAGATGTGTTAAAAAATGGAATATTTAGGCAGAACTTGCATCCACTCTGAGGTTAGCCATAGGTCCTATCACATTCTATGTCATCTAATTTACATATTAGGATTACCTGTTTGGTCTTATTAAATAATTGGGTTTGCATCCACTCTGTCTTCTCAAGCCTTCTCAATAGCTTCCATGATTTCAAGGTCAGAAGTCTATCCTTAAGCTGTGAACTACAGAGCCCCATGTCCAAACTTATACTGAAGATCCCCAAATGGAGAGCTTACTGGCTTCAAATTTACCAAGCTCCTCAGCTTACCCTATTCCTCAACCTTCATAACTTCCTTTTTTTCTTGAGTTTTTACTTTAATTGATGACCTCAAAAACTTCCACCATCCAGGCTAGAAATGTTAGAGTCATTCCTGCTTTCCAATACCAAATCCTACCCATCCTATCACTCATGACTGTTTCCTCCTTTTTTTCTGGGTGACTACTGCAAGGGCCTGTGCATGCCGAGTGAGAGCAGGAGCCTGAGCCAGGCTTGCTGAGCCTGAGCCCGAGCCCTACCATGGCCTGCAGCTGCGTGACTCTGAGCAGGACTTAACCTCACTCTGCCTCCACTGCCTCGTCTGTGAGTGAGTGTGACAACAGCCTCCACCTCATAAGAGTTGTCAGTGGGAATTAAATAAATTGCCCAGACTGGTGTGGCTAGGATGGTTGGGTGTCATCCTGCAAAGTGAAAGGTCACTGGTTCGGTCCCTGGTTAGGGCACATGCCTGGATTATGGGTTTGGTCCTTGGTTACGGTGCATGGGAAAAGCAACCAATTGATGCTTCTCTCTCACACCAATGTTTTTTTCTCCTCTCTTTCTCCCTCCCTTTCCCTTCTCTAAAAATGAATAAACAAAATCTTGAAAAAATGAATTAAATAAATTAACACATGCCAGTGCTTAAGAACATCGAAATCCCCCAATAAATGTTAGCTTTTGTCATGATTAATATTGCCTCATGCCTGTACTACTAGAATAGTTCCCTAACTCATTTCTTTTATTGCATTCTCTTGCCTCTCTGTCCCATCCTTCACACTTGTGCCAGAGTCATCCTCAGAAATACCAAGTGAAATCACACTTAGTCCCATCTGAAAACCTGAGGATATTGCTTTAACCACAGAACCAAGTCTGGACTCCTTGGAATGATACTCCAGATCCTTTGTCTTCTTCCAGACTTCATCACCATAATCGTCATCTAGTACACCCTTCTGTTTACCTACTGCACTAGACTTCTTACCATTCTAAGGGCTTTTGCTCCGACTTTTATCTCGAGATGAAATACTAACATGGTCCGTCTTCCACTGCTTTAAATCCTCAGAAAACTCTTCCCTATCCTCTGCATCCCTCCATTAATGCACTCTTTACCTCCACTCCTTTCCTCACACCTGGCAGAATTGATTGCTTCTTCCTTTGAGCCTACACAGCACTCTGCTTATTACTCCTCCACTAAATTGTGTCCTTGACCTCTCTGTGCCCCACAGGGCCTGAACTCAGCATTTTACACCTAGTAGGTACTCAATAATTTTTAAAAATCAACAATGGATTTAAAAATATATATTTGGGGTTAACAGACATACACATTTAGTACTTATAGTTAGAGAGAAGTGTATTAGTTCTTACTATTTACCATAAAAGTTCCATCTTGCCCACCAGATTTATAGTTTACCTGGGCATTTAAATGAATACTACTGAAAAGCTAGGTATCATTTTGTTTAAAGAGGAAAGATTCATATCACAAAACTTTCTTTAGATAAGCCTAAATAGAGATCAAATATTCCCTTTAAAAATATCTCAGGGATAAACAACCCGACTTCTCTTTGTGATAATATTAAGTATATTTAGCCACTTCATTAATTCATTCATGACTGACTTGAGAAAATGTATTAGTATCAACTATTCACCAAGCAGATGCACCAAAAACTTCTAAATATGATACAGGAATTCTCTTTTAAAAATATATTTTATTAATTAGGCTATTACAGTTGTCTCAATTTTACCCATTTTGCCCAGCTCTGCCCAGTATGGGAATTCTCCAAAGTAACTTTTAAGAGTTATTTAAATGTTTCTCGTTTAGAACATATGTCACAAAAATGATCTCACTTATTATCTCCCCATTTTTACCACCTTAAACTCTGGAATAAAGCGACAAATATTTAAAATTAATAAGCATTTTGTGTAGTACCTACGAATCCAAGAACCTCAAATGAGCTTGAGGGTTTGGCATTAATAACAAAGATGTGTCCTTCGGGTGTTCCAGCGAACAGATACATCCCTCGCTGGTCATAACTGGAAAAGAAGAAGTCTGATTTTACTTGTTCCACTAATAAAATGGGAAACATTTATTAAATAACAGCACAGAGACCCATTCAAAACCAGTCATTCTTATGGTCTATGATTTTCAATGTTATCTGACCTTATAAAGGCCAGGTGATTACATATAAATGAACTCATTATATTCTAGGCTAATGTTATTTCCAAATTGCAAAACAGTCAAGATTTACTGAAGGTGGGCAGCTATTTAATCATAAGTGAATGAAAGATGACAAGAGAGCTTTCTAGATATTTCCAGTGGAAATAAGCAATTCTCAAATTAGCATTGAGTACATTTCAGTACCCTCCAGGACCAGTACCTGGCTAGAGGAGGAAAAATGTGGTGAACTGTTTCTACACCTCATCAAATCAGAAAAAGTGGGGAAACGCAAATCAGGATAAGTGAGAAGGATCTGAGAAAGAAGCTACGTGCCATCAAAAGCTACGGTATAGAGGAGCTGGGTGTAACTGGAGGGAGGTTACAGGTCCTTCCCCACTGAGCCCAGGGCAGCAGGGATTGCTGGGGCAGCACGGGCAGGAAGCCAGCTCCTCTAGGCACTAGCTGGGTCATCGCCCCACAAGTGCTTCTCTTAACCTCTCTGAACCTGAATCCCCGCATCTGTGGAATAGGTACAAGCATAACACCTTCCTGACTGGTGGGGCGAGGACCACATTCAATGAGTTACAGCATGTGACAGTACACAAATGTCAGTTCTTAATTAATACCTATGATTATGATACATTAACAAAAGAAAGAATAATAACACCTGAGTCCAAACACAATGTCTCTATGGTGCCTTCCTAAAAGTCTTGCTTCAAAACATTTAAAATCATCTAAATGCCCACTAATATACTGGTTTTTTTTTTAAATACTATGTAGCTGTAAAAAAAGAATGAGGAAGATTATTACGTGTGGATAGAAAACATCCTCCCAGATACATTATTAAGTGAAAAAAAATGAGATGCAAAACACTGTATATGGTTAGCTCCCTTTAGAGCAAAGGCACTGACTCTGGAGCCCAACTGCCTGGGTTCATATCCAGGCATTTCCCATTTATACCCGTGTGATATTAAGCAAGTTATTTAAACTCTTTGTGCCTCACCCTACCCATCTGTAAAGTAGAGACGATACAAATCTCTATCTCATAAAGTTAATACAATAGAAGTGTGTGGCACACTCTAAGTGTTTGATAATTATTTGTGTAAATAAAAGGAAATACTTATCCTTTTGCTTCTTCATGGACAAATACCTCTGAAAAAAGACATGAGAAGTTGGTAACAGGCTGCCTCCAGGGAGAAGAACTGGGTGTTCAGGGATGAGGGTACAGGCCCTCCTGACACTACAGGCCCTTTTGTACCTCTTGAACATTGAGCCAAGTCAATACATTAATTTCCAAAACAAAACATGTAAAACTTAAAGTGTAAAGGCATTATGGCTTCACTGGAATTCCCAACAGACAGGTCCGGCAGGGTTGCTGCCGGAAGCAGGCAGTACGTACACGAGGAGCTGGACGGAGGATTCCGAGAGAAAGGCCTTGTGAACCTCCTGAGGGGACTTGGCATCCTGGATGTCGAAGAAGTGGACAGAGCCAGCCACAGTCCCCACTGCCACAGACAGGGAGGAGGGAGAACAAGCCAGAACTGTCGTCTGTTAAAAATAAACCCCCAGATGCTTAACTTCACTGTGCCAAAAGCAAACAAACAAACAAACAAGCAAACACCTGAAGCTGGCTCTCCTGCACATGAGATTTCTACAGTTTATTTGAAAAGCCTGCAGAATTCGAGAAGAGTGGCCAGTGCTGTGTGGTACGACAAGTTACACATTCAACATTCCTGAGCTAATCGATTACATAATAAGTCAAGGGAATTTGTACATCTTATTCTTTCATCCTAACATTAAGATGATAAAGGTTAAAGAAAGACATTAACTGAACTTTAAGCCATGGCTCTATTTTTACCCCTAAATGATTATAAAATTACACCAATAATTGTGAAGAATAAAATAAGAAATTTAAAATAAATTCCGAGCATGTTTTGGACATCTTTATAGAATTTTAGAGATTTTTTTAAAACCATCATTCATCTGGGGGGTAATGGCAGATCCCAGGGCGCTGGGATGACTGAAGACGACTCTGGAAAGTAACCATCATCACTATGTGTTACGTGTTCAGTCACCAAAGAATGCGGCATGGATCCCTGCTTTCCTTACGATAATTCACAGAATGTCTAAGAGAAAAAATCTGCTTTTGTGATCCTCAAGACATTAGATCCATTTCTCTGTAAATTAAACTTTGTAGGTTGTTTTGAATAAAATAATAGATATTAGAAGTAGAAAAGATCTTAGGAGATAATCATTTTTGCAGAATAGAAAATAGAGGCCAACAAACAGGCAGCAATTTGCCCTGGGATCTCGCTTGGGCGCCCTGACCCATTAAAATGCACAGTTTCTCAAACAAGCAGGTTTTAATTCTAGTTTTAACAGTGAATTTTCCAGTTGATTCTGGTCGAGTCTTCAGTGGTATCTAGGTGTGAAACCAGAAACAAAATAGTGAGATTTCTTCTTCATTTTTTAAACTGAAAGACTTTATGGGAGCTCTCAATGTGTGCGTGGGTGTGTGTGCGTATGTGCGTGCATGAGTGCGTCTGTGGTGTGTGAGTTCTCCACATAATCAGTTGAAATCATTCTCCATTCTAGGGCAATAGTGGGCTAGGCTAAAAAGGTACAGCAATACCTGGAGGGGTCTTACGCACCCTTGCAGGTGACATCAAGGGAAGCTACTGGTAGTGTCCTGTATCCCGCTAGCATGGTGCTGGGCTGGGCTTTCTGAGGATCCCTGCCTAAAACATTCTTGGGAACACAGTCGTGGGCATAGGCAGGGAGATCTGGCCCCAACCTGTCAATTCCCCGCAGGGCAGCAGTATCTTCCACCAAGGAAAAAGTGCCAACTCTCCCCAGTGTGGGCTGAACCACATGCGTGTACTATGCCTGGTTTGAAGCTCAATGAAGATTTGATGAATTCACTGTGAAAGTTGTCCAAATCTCTCCCCGCTAGTCAGGCGAAGGTGAGGGGAAGCTGTCTAGAGCAGAAAGCAGGCCACCTGATGCTGCCCATTTCCCTCCTTGGTCAAGAAGAAGGTAAGTCCTGATCATGCAGCCCCTTGGGTGGGTTGTCAGACCTGTATGTCTCTCTTCTGTAAAAGGAGATGTGATCAGAGGAACTTTAAGATCTTTTCTAGTTCTAGTAATTCTAATAGAAACAAATACATACAAGCCTTTGTCACAGATTATGGAGTCTACTCACATTTCAGTCTTTTAGGTAAGAATTTTTATCTTTACCTTTTGGGGTGAGTTTTATTTAAACCATTGAATTATATGTCTTTTTATTTTATAATTTTCTTATGTGCAGTATAATGCTTCATGCTGTTTTATAATTGAGATTTTAATTTTATAATGAGAAGGACAGTAATTTTCCTACCTACTGCCAAAATCCGTATCTCATCTAAAACTGTGTAATACAGCAAATGATGATAATTTAAGAAGAGACAATTATCATTGTTCCTTGGTCCTTTTATGTTTTTAAAATTCTATTATGTAAAATGCACAGTGAATTGTGAACATAGAAAAAAATGGTATCACCTTTTGGCAGGTGTTATAAGGAATTATGGTTTGCCAATCATGATTCATATAGCCTCCCTCCTTCTAAAATTTCTTAAATTTTATTTTTCAATTACAGTCTACAGTGAACATTATTTTGTATTAGCTTCAGGTGTAAAGCATAGTGGTTAGAAACTCATATACCTTACAATGTGTTCCCCCAATATTTCAAGTATCCACGTGGCACCACACATAGTTATCACAAGATTTTAAAATATATTCCCTATACTTTACTTGCCCATAACTACTAGGGTATTTTTGAATATCCATTGAGAATCCATCTCTCTCCTATTTTCAGGGTTGAGTGAAACAGACTGACTCCCATTTCCAGGGCTGAATTTAAGCCAATTAGTATTTCTCATCCCCTTGTCCACAATTCAGAGGTGTTTTTAAGACATTAGAAGATATTTAATGAGACTTCTAAAAAAGAGAAACTTCTTTTCCCTTCCTCCTCTCACTGAATTAACTACTCTTCCCTGATGGCCTCATGTGAGCTTGGCACCTTTGGCATTTGCATACCGCCAAATGAAACTAAAGATGAAACTAAACACAGTACACAGGTGGATTGAGCTTCACCTGAGGCCAGACAAGTTCTATGCATTATAGTTGACTGACCCAATAACTCTACTTTTTAATTTTTGGCTGAAGCTGCTTACAATGGCAATGTTCTTTCATTGCTAACTAATCCCGTTGAGATTAGATGGGGCTATTTAACTAGTTATTACCAAGGGGATATTTTATTTCTGAGTAAAAGCACTTCATTGCTAATTCAAGACCCTCTAGCACTCTCTTTCCATAACCCTGGCACGGCGGAGTCAGCAGCTGGCGGAGCCTCCAGCAGCCTGACTCCCTGAGAGGCCGAGTGGAGCCGAGACGCTGCCAATCCACAGTGAAGCTACAGCATGAATGAGAGACAAGCCCCTAGAATTTCAGAAATAACTGCAAGCACAGAAAAACTTGTCCTTTCCTCTATACAGTGTAGAACCTTAAGTTCCATCCTCTGCGCTGTGGAATATACTTTATGCATGAGAATTATTCTAAATATACAAGGTAAAAAAGCAATAAAGCATCTGTAACAAGTATTGCCCCAGACTATCGACAGGCAGATATGCAAAAGTAGATTAGATTAAAATTCAATATTTTTTTGAAATCCATTTACAAGGCATACTTACGGGGGTGTTCAGATTAATCCTGCTGACAAAAGCACCATCCTCTAAACACCAAACACATGCTTCCCCTGAATATGTGAGTGTCTGTGAAAGCGAGAGGCACAAAACTCTGAATGGAAAAAGAGACTCTGCTTTGGAAGGGTGTTCTAAGTCCCTTCCTAGTACATCCATCACTCTGATTATTTAGTATAAAATTTTATTCTTTTTATGTGGATTATAATTATTTCACAATCTCAGCATCAATACTCTTAATTTTAACACATATTAACTACTATTTTTAATGTGACTTAAGTAACATAAAAACTAATTAGGCTTACAAATGTGAAATAAAGATTATTTTCTTAGTAACATAATTGAAAAAAAATGACTTGAAAATTCAATAGATTATTGCCTAGAGAATAAACCTAGAAATAGGAAATTATACATTGTTGTTTATTTGATTAATAGACTTTGTTTTTAAGAGTAATTTTAGGGTGAAAGAAAATGTGAACAGAAAGCACATAGACATACCTCCTCTCCCATACATACAATTTCCATATTATTGGCATCTTGTATTAATGTGGTACATTTGCCAACCTGAAAATCCTCTACTCTATCTCGTCCTTCCCTCCCTCTCTCCCCACTGGATCCCTGGAAACCACTGATCTTTTTACACTCTCATTAGTTTTGTCTTTTCCAGAATGTCATATGGAAGAAATCAGGCAGCCTTACCAAAGTGCCTTCTTTCACTTGATAATATGCATTTAAGTTTCCTCTATGTCTTTTCACAGCTTAATAGTGCATTTCTTTTTAGTGATGAATAATATTCTATTATATGGATGCACCCCAATTTGTTTATTCACTCTCCTATTGAAGGACATCTGGGTTGCTTCTTCTGGTGTTCCTGTTTTTGTTTCCTCCTGCTCTCTTTGAATTTTCATGGGATTTCTTAAATAAGACCTGAGATGTGCATATTTGTCCGTTGCAATCCTCCCCCTCCCAGGCACTGGCTCCAGTGTGGTTTCTGCTTCTGGGCATCTGCTCCCTAAGCTGTGGATCTGCCTGTCTGTCTATAATTTGGGGGACAGTGGTCCTCCCTGTGACCTCAATTCTCTGATGGATCTAAGAAGAACTGCTGATTTTAAATCTATTCAGCTTTTTTCTTGTTGTAAGTCTCCTTACATGCTGGACTGGAAACTGCAGTTCATATTGTTCATTTTAACAAATAATTTTTACTCTTTCACAGGATCAAGACTGAAAGCAGCTTAAAGTAACTACAATGTGGTACAATTGAAGTTCTGTTTTTTGACTAGTAGAGAATGGGTAACATGAAAATGTGGGTCAAGTATCTAAATCCTAAATGTGAAAATCTTGCATGGAATTTTAACTGAGTTGAAACAACCATAAGAATATACATAATGCTTATCAGAGGATACCTGGGTGAAAAATCACATGATCAGAATTTCAAGATTAGAAGAAAACCCAAGTGTAACTATTCCACAATCTGTGTATTTTTTATTTGCTAGAACTCCCAAATTCCTAATGGATTTGCTGACGAATCATAGGAAAAGTGAAATATGTTTCTTGAGATAAACAATAGGTAAATAGTTAAACCCCTGGAAAAAAGATTCTTCTCTAAATGTAAAGGGTAGATATTTTTATTTCTAACTAGACTGAATTCATATTTCATGCATGGCGACTTCTTCATTTTCATCCTCATATGGGGCTACATCACTCGGAAAGGTGGTAAGTACTAACAGTTTCATGAGTGTTGATGACTCACTAGCAATGAGTGTGTTCAAAGGTCTGGCTTGGAAAACCTGTATGGTGAATATAAACAAAATGTCTCCTAAAATTTCAGTTGCCTTGGCCATTGACACAGAATTACTATTATGGAGTTTCAGTATGATAATGTCATTCTAATTAGGGAGTACATTTGATGATGAAAGTGGTTGGTATTTCTACCTCATATTCAAGAATAACCTCTATCTCCTATTTGTATCAGGTTGCATGTGAACTTCCAAAATTTCATCTTTAAACCCTATTGTGACACAATAAAATATTCCTTACTATGCAGTATTCGTTTCCAGGTGTGATCAAGTCAATTGCCTGAAATTGCCCATCACAAGCCTCTAGGACTTTATCCAAGGTTGGCTCCTCACCAAATGTGTAAATATACACGGATCCCTTTAAATATACCAAAAGAAAAAAAAAGAAGGAAAATTAATGCAATTGTTATGTGAGTAATTCAACAAACATTTATTAAATGCCTTCTGTGAGCATGGCACTACATGGGACTAGGTGATGGGATATTAGAGATCAACTCCTTAAGGCCCTGACCTTGAGGAACTTAAAAATCTAAATGCTTAATGTTTGTTTATTAATTCATTCATCTTTCGTAATAATCAATAAATGGGGCATTCTTTTTTTTTTTTTTTAGATTTTTTTTTCCTTTTAGATTTTATTTATTTATCTTTAGAGGGGAAGGGAAGGAGAGAGGGAGAGAAACATCAATGTGCGGTTGCCTCTTGTGTGTCCCCTGCCAGGAACTGGCCTGGCAACCCAGGCATGTGCCCTGACTGGGAATCGAACCGCGATCCTTCGGTTTGCAGGCCCGCGCTCAATCCACTGAGCTACACCAGCCAGGGCTAAATGGGGTATTCTTTTCTTCAACTCCAGGCATTTGTTTTTTAAGTTATAAAATGTAAATTTTTTCTAACTATTGATGTAGAAAATTTGAAATATGTGGAAAACCAGAAAAGTTGTTAAGATAAACTAAGTCTTATCATGTACTAGGTCATGGAGGATGCTAACGAAAACTTTTAATAAGTCTCTGTGGAAATTGTGAAGATGGGGCCAAAGCTGTCACTTTATGACTTCATCATTCTCAGCTCCAAAATTCACTCCTCAAAAAAAAAAAAAAGAAAAGAAAGAAACCAACCCAAAACAAAGTCTTTAAATTATGCATTTCTGCCAAGTAACTGTAATATGGTATGGTCACTTAACTATCAAAAAGAGGTCTCCTGTCTACTAATCACAAGTTCTTCAAATTCAGTTAAACATGAATATTTTTGTTCTTATTTATATAAGAAATACTTCTTTATAGACTCTAAAACCTGGTAGATATTTACTGATTTTACCTTTCATTCATTATTTCAAGAAATACAGGCTCCAGTACAAATAATGCCCCCTTTTTATTATAAAAATCTTTTATTACAAAATCATACGCATGTAATTCTGTAAAAACAATAACACACTCAAGCACATCATATGACATTTTAGGTGAAATGTTCAAATTAAAACTATACATTATTACACCTACATTACCCTACCAACCACACTCAAGCAGGCATTACTTCTGCCGGACCCTGTATTATGTGGGTACACTGTGCCGGACCCTGGTCTGGACGCTGTGGCTACATCAGAGGACAGAAGAGACAAAAAGCCCCTGTCCTCATGGAGCTCATGTTCAACTGGAGGATTCATAGTTTGCTGACCCCAGCACTGCATGGAAGACATATTCACTATTTCTTACTTATAATATTACCACATAGAAGCCAGTTGTTTGTCTAATTGAAATTCCTTTGAAATAATCTGTTTTTCTCTCTTACTTCTTTTAAGATTTTTTTCTTTGTCTTTATTTTTCAGTTTAACAACTTCACTACATTAAATCTCAATGTGGGTATCTTTTTATGTCTCCTGCTTGGGATTTGCTGCATCTCTTGAATCTGTAAATTCATGTCTTTAATCAATTCTGAAAAATCTCTCTAGGGATTGCCTCTGTCCCACTCTTTCTTCTCTCTGGGATTCCAATAGAACATATATTAGATCTTTTCATGGTATCTCTCATGTATCATACCCTCCCTTCTGCATTTCCTACCTCTTGTGGCTCTGGGCTACATTCTGGATGACTTCTTCTAATCTATTTTCCAGTTCATTAATTCTCTCTTTGGCTGTGTCCAATCTCTGTTAGACATATTAATTTAATTTTTACTTTTTAGTGTATTTCATTTTTTAGAAGTTCTATTTGGGTCTTCCTACCTTCTGTTATACTATCTTTGTATTATTATTTCCTGTTCTAAATATTTTAAGTTTGTCATTTACTTGTCATTTATTAAAATATAGTTAGTTATTTTAACTTCTGATAATTATCAGAAACTGCAGTCTTTCCATATTTACATTTAAATTCCTTTTAGGCAGAAAATCATTGAACTGTGTTTGTAATTCATCTAAAATTGTTGCTGAACAATATAAACTGCTGCTCATCCTGGACTCTGAAGGCCATTCCATTAACTAGGAGTTTTTCTAATAGTCTAATTGAGGTGGACGTTTGATGTTAGCCTGTATTTATTCCTTTCCCTTTTTTTCTTACAGAAAATTTTCCTTAGAGAACCTCCACATTTCCACATTTTCTTTAGAGAACCACTCATGACCTCCATCTCAGTTTATGTTTGGGTGGGTCGACTCTATGCAGGGTCCAAGGGCAGGCCTAGCCAATCAGACCTTAAAATCCATCTGGACATAGTAATTGACACATGGTGGGACAGGTGACCCAGATTAGTACAATGAGTCTAGATTCAAGGACATTGTTTTCTATTTGGTGTCTTTCACCATAGTCAACAGAAAAGATAGAACCATAAACTAGAGTTACAGGAGGCTCTTTTGACTTCACAGTGGTGAGTCTGCATGGAAAGGGAGACAGCAGAGAGGAAACAGAGCCAAGAGATGGCAGAAAAACCAGGCCAGTGGCTTTAGGGGAGCTCTTGGATTCAGATGAACTCCTTGCCCTTTCAGTTACATGCACAAAAACAAACAAAACTCCCTTTGTTAGTAAAGCCTTTTAAATGTTTTTTTTTTTTTTTTTTTCATTTGCAACTTAAAAGAGTCATGGCTTGGAGAGTATTGTTATACAACTGACCCTGCCCTTCATTCCTGTGATGCAATGATAACAGTATCTGAAAACCGCATACCAAGAAATCACCATCTAGCATACCTTGTCTGTTTGAATCAGCAACATTTTGTAACTGGGGGAAAACATCAAACACTCCACAGGCTCTTCAACCTGAAGAAAATCCTCTATTCTGTAAGTTGAATCTTTAATAATAAAAGAATACACAAAGCCATCCTAGAGACCAAAAACAATGAGAAAATGCAGAAAATCAGTCTCATCAATGCATAGTATACTTTCCTTATCAGACAAGCTAAGAGTTATTGATTACCCCCTACTGTTTATTTTTTGGAGTCTTTATCTATATTTACAAGATCAAGAATGCCCTGTCTTCTTACCTTTATTTAGAAAACTTTTAACCATATTTCCTGGTCAAGCTTCAATTTTATATCATTTGTGACACATTTTTCAATTACCTAAAATTTTACTGAACTCTCCTTTCTTTGAACTTTTCTAGCATCTATCTTCTTATTACCTTCTTTATTATATGGAGGTGGGGAAAATGAGGCAGAGTTGATTGTGTGGTTTGTATATATAGCAGTCTCCTTACTTCAAAGGACACCGGTCTTAATGTATGCCCTTTAATCATTGTTATGTAGAATTTCTTGTCTCCCTAAATGGCTCACATGCAGGGAGTGTACCGTTTGTTTTCTTTATATTCTTCCAATGTAAGTATCCAATAAAATGAGCTAGTTGGTAAGTTGGTTGATTATGAACAGATTTATTTTAGTTTAACTACTCTCAAGAGGAATTTGAGTTACTTCTACAATAGTGAAGAGGCTTTGGTCAAATTCACCCATAGTTTCTAGAGTGGACTCCATTATAACTAAGAGTAAGCATTTGTGAGAAGGCTAGGTTCAGACACTGGGGAGACCATGCAAGGTGATTTCATCACTCTTATCATCATTCTCTATTGCTCACCAGAGCAGATACCCCAATTCCTTCTTTAAATTAGTTTTAAGAAAACACCAAGGCCACAAATGCAGACTACATGTAGGAGGTGGGGGTAGTCCACTGCAAATCCAGATTGTTTCTCATTGGTGGAGCTACACCTCTTACCCTGGCAACACTGACTGACTACCTTGGGGTCCTGCAGATGTGATCTGTGGCAACAGAAGACACAAAGCCAACAGCAGTCTCAGGACAGCAACCGAGAGACCTGAGATCTTAGTGGAGGTCAGCTCCGAACCCTATCAGCACTGATCACCACAGTATGGAAAAGTAACATGGTCCGACCCCTTAGCAGACCTGCTGAGGCTGAGGGAATTCAGAAAGACTTGGTTCCTTCATCAATAGTTTCTACTCAACAGGGTCATTGTGAAGGTGGAGGGCAGATAAATGGTAATAAAAATACAATAAAAAAGAAAAATTTAAAAAATAAATAATAAGATAATACAAGGAAAACACTTAGAATGGTGCCTGGCACAAAATAAGCACCAAGTAAATGATGGTTATTACTATGAATTCTATCATGAATAACAATATGATACAGGTAAACAAAATGGGCACACAGAAGAGGCTAAGCTAAAGCTTGGACGAAAGGTCCCATTTGTGTCTGAAAACTCAATATATTAACTGCACAAAAAGGAATGAAATTGGGTGACGGACATTAGGTATTTGGAGGAGGCATGGATTTTTAAATTTTTATTTTTGCCTATTTGCAATAAGATAGATAGATGGTAGTTCATGATATTGTGACCACTATTCTTGTATATATTCAAAATTCTGATAAAAAGTTTTATAATAGCATCCAAGAAGGAAACAATTTTAATTAATAATCTGACAGAAACTGACATCACAAATTATGGCTCATAACAATAAATGACAGCAAATAGCAATTGTATATTTTCTTGAAAGCAATTAATTTTGAAGAAAAAAAATACATTACTATTCCAGAAACAAGTACACCTCCCTTCTGATACGCCATGGTGATCGGACTGATAAGATGTCTTCCATCTTTTGGAAAAGAAAAAGAATGTGAAATCGATGACACAAAAGTGCAATACAAGTACTTCATCTCATTTGATTTCTGAGCACTATTCGTTTCTTTGTAGTCCTTTTTTTAAGAAAAATCAACTTCATATTAGAACATGTGCCATGATGCCTCCCAAGCAATGACTAATAAAAGCTGCTTAGCAATGATTATTGATGTAAATCACACAAGTTTTTTTAAGGTCAGTATCATCAGATCTATGTAACTAACATTGTAGTAACAGTTAGCAAATATATACATATACATTTACTTAGGAAAGCATTGTCAGAGATTTTAAGACGCCAAGGGAAAAAGCTATATTATCATCAAGCTGTATACTTACGATCTGAACATTTTATGGTGTGTAAATTTATACCTCAGTAAATAAAGCAGTGGATAAAGGGACAAAAAAGTTCTACAACAGCATTTTTATTGTTGTTTAACTATAGTAGTCCCAATATTTCCCCCATTGCTCTCCCCTGCCCTGCCCTCCATTTCCCCTCCCTCAGTCAGTCCCCACCCTGTTGTCCATTACCATGGGTCCTTTATACACGTTCCTTGACTAGACTTTTCCCCCTCTTTCCCCTGTTTTCCCTCTCCCCTTCCCTCTCATCACTTATTAATAAAATATTGGCCTTGGATGTTGTATACTTGAAACTAATATAATATCATATGCTAACTGTATGTCAATAAAATATATTGTCCTTGAAGGAAAATAACAAAAGCATATTACTTGTTATGTAGAAAAAGCATGAGAACTTCAAGATCAAAAGCTCAGATGGCATCCATCAAATTATTTGTTTACTGCGTATCAGGTGCTGGGCATTTTTCCAGATGCTAAGACAGATACTGTCCTTTCCTTCAAGGACTATTCACCTCCCAGCAGTCTCTTCTTTCCCAGTCCGGTTGCTACGAGAGTCCAGCTCCTTATGACTCCTCCCCTAGTCTAGGGGCCTGTGCTTATAGCCACCTGCTTCTAGGATCTTCCTTTCTTGAACAAAGGCTAAATTAACCTCCCCAAGCACAAATCCAGATGTGGTACATCCCCATTCAGGAACATCTGATGTCTGTCCACTGTCAGCTGAATGAACTATAAACATGTTAGATTACATTTAAGGGCAAATGTGGTCTACATGACTTTTCATTCCCCACTACCCCTGCATAAAACCTGATGCTCCAGACAAACTGTACCACTTCTTATATCTCCACCTACCCCATGCTTTTTTTCCTACACAGATACCATTGCCAAAAAGTCTACCTACTCTTATCTCTGTCTGTGAACTCATCTTTCAAGGGCCATTTCAAATACTACCTTCAAAGTAACTTAACTTGGTCCGTTTCCCTCCTCCGAATTCCCACAGAACTTGGTGAAGTCCTCCCTTAGTGAAATCATCCTATTCTACCTGACTGCAATTAAATGACTAGTTGTCATATTCTCTTTAATAAAATAGAAATCACTTGAAAGTAGAGATTATGAGATTAAATATTTGCCATCTGTGTCAACTCTGAAGCACCTTGCTTCATGCTTAGTCTTGCACATGTGATTAGATAAATATCTATTTTGGAAGTATTATGAAAACCATTAGAAATAGTATACAGAAAGAAATAGCTTACATGTCCAACCACACATGATTAGATCCTAAATTGGGTATAATATACTACAAGTGTGACAGGAATTTGGAAATGAGAAACATTGTTTTATAATTCTCTTTACACATACATACGGGTGCTAATTTACTGTGTAGAAATCTCTGGGGTTAAATTTTGGAGCCAAAGGATAAGTGAAACACAATTCCCGACTTCAGAGAGGTGATGACCAGTGGGGAAGACAGACACGCACACGAGGCATCGCGATGGGACGGGGTGCGGCTCTGAGAAAGCACTGAGTCTGAAGGAACTCCAGACCGGGCACCTAATTGTGCCTGAAGGTGGGGGTGAGAGCAGGGAAGACTCCACAGAGGACAATTTCACTAGGTAAACAAGGAAGAGAGGGACATCCTGACAAAGGTAACTGCAAATAGCAGAAGGCAGAAGTTAGGGAGAGCGCAAGAATGATGAGAACTAAAAAGTCTCAAGTGGGAGTAAGTGACATTGGAAATGCAGGCCAGAAGAAAAGGTTTACTCTTTGGAAAGCTGCAGGATGGCATCCCGGATGCGAGATTAGAGGGTGAACAAAGCCTGGAGGGTACAGGTGAAAGTGAAGGAGAGTCGAATCTAACCATCTCAGTTGTATCAGTGGAGTGAAGAGTCAGGGAATGGGAGAGGGTGTGGCTGAGGGACAGCGGCCACTGGTGGGCACTTGCTGTGGGCGGTAGTGTTTGAGCTGGAACTGGCGAGTTCAGAGAGCAGAGTGGCAAGGGAATGAGCTAGAAGGCATGTCTGTGGAATGATGGGAAGAACGGATGTCTAGACAGGAGACTTGTACTGGGGAGTAGTAGGAACTAATACTAAATGGAACATGTAGGACCAGAATAGAGAGGGCTTGAAAGGAAGGTGGATTAATCCTTGAGTTACATGTTAAAAACAGTCTTCAAGAAGGGCAGTTTGGCAGGAATGAGCTGCCTGGTTTGAGCCAGCTGTTGATTAAGGTCAATGAAGTCAGTCCTAAGGTTGCTGCAAAAGTCAAGGTGTGAAGTAATAAGAGCAACTGGAATGGAGGACGCAATAGGCAGGTTTGGGGTTTGCCCTGGCAAAGTTTCCTTCTCAAATGGTCTATTCCTAGCCCCTCCTACGTCACAGGCCCAACTCTGGCCAGAGCTGATGGGACTAGGAATGGACACCAGATCTAAAGAGAATATTGATCATGTTCTCTTAGAAATTCTAACTACTTAACATAAAGGTAATTTTCAAGATGGCAGTTGGACTTAGAAGACCATCATAGAGAAAGGGGTTGAGAGGACAGAGGGCAGGAAAGATCACATTAGCGTATTAAACAGAACGGGCATATGTGTGGGAAAGGATACAGCGTAGTAGCTAAGAATTTGGACACTGCAGTTTTATAGCCTGGCTCAGGTATCAGCTCCACAGTTTGATAGTCATGGGAATTCAGGCCCGTTTGTTCACTTCTCAATGCCTCCATTTCCTCCTCTCTATCATGGAGATAAAAAGGTACCTCCTTGTAAAGCTGTTTTGAGGATTACATGAATTATAGATTAGGATTTATATAATCTGTTAGGAATCCTATAGGTTATAGGATTACCGCATTATAGAGTGTTAGCAGAATGTCTGGAGCATGTAACATTTAAGAAACATTAGGCAGCTAGAAGGTCTAGGACTACAGGATAAAGGAGACGGAGGAATCAAAGATGTCTCTAAGAAAGAGAAACACGGAAAATAAAACAGTCACCTTCAAGTGCAAAATCATCCCCAACGGCTGTACACTTCTGCGAATATAAAGCAAAGCAGTTTCTCACCCATGGATAGTGTGTCTTCTGTCTTATCCAGCACAGTCACCTTCAAGGTTTCTCCATTAATCACTAGAAGATGACCCTCTTCACAGCCAACGTACAGGTCACTTGTCGGAGTCCAGCAGTGCATAGTTGGGTGCAGCAAAGGATATACATCATCTTTGGGCTTCAGGGAAAGATTAGAAACCTTGTATTATGATAACAACTATGGCCTAAAAACCAGAGAAATACCCATCAAAACAATTTCCAAGAGGAAATAAATATGTACATATGCACATTCATTGGCCCCACCATTTGCTAAGATCTAACTGAACTCCTTTCTGTCTCCACTTCTCTACATTTTAATTCACTAGAAAAAAAATAAGCCATTCTTGCCAACGCATTCAGAGTTTTAGTGTCACAGATTTCCATGAGTTTTGATTAATAACTTCTATACTGTTTTCTGGTGGGCTTTTTTTTTTTTTTTTTTGTATCTTGAATCTAAGAAAGTCATCGTCTAGCTACAACCTCTCTTTTTGAGGAAGATTTTTAAAAATATTTTATTTATTTATCTTTTAGAGAGAGGGGAAGGAGAAAGAGAGGGAAAGAAATATCAATGTCCGGTTGCCTCTTCATGGCCCCTATTGGGGACCTGGCCCATAACCCAGACATGTGCCCTGACTGGGAATCCAACCAGTGACTCTTTGGTTCACAGCCCGAGCTCAATCCACTGAGCTACACCAGCCAGGGCTTTGAGGAAGATTTTTACAACGTTTCTCCCTTCTGCTTCCGCAGGGAGCATGGATGTGATTTTCTTAGGGCATCGACAGAGAAGTCTGCCTTGATCCCCTGCTTAGTTAGTTTTCGTGGCAAATGAGGAGAGGACTCCTTGTGTGATTCCGGTGGCCTGCCCAATTCGGTTCGTGAAACACCCTACATGACTTTGATTTTATGGAAAACTCAAAGTAAAATGCATATGATATATGGGATGTACCTAGAAAAAAAGCTGGCTTTGGAGACTGAAAAATAGTATGAGCCAAGGATATATAAGGTAAAATTTTGCCTATAAAGGAATGTTTTAGGCTTTGTGGACTGCATTGCTCTCTGTATTGCCACATACCCACCCCACCCCCCTTTTTAAAACAACCCTTAAAAATGTATGAAAAACACTCATAGCTTGGGGCCATACAAAAGCACAGCATAGTCTGTTGATCACTGCCTTACACAGTAATACTCAGTATCATGCCTCCTGCAGCCTTTAAATGCTTGTGACTAGCAGAGCAGAGGGTGTCCCCCTCAACCCTTTCTGTAGGGACAGAGCAGGTCTCCTTGTAAGCCTAGGACCATCTACTCTCTTTCCTGGAGGTCAAGGTAGTTGTAACAGCAGTTTTGGGCATGTCCCCCTGCCTCCCCTGTCCCAGGACTGATTGAGATTATGAACTCAGGATATCATAACATGGCATTCCTTCCTTTCTATTTAAACAAATCAAACATATAGAGCTTAAATTTGTTTGTTTTCATTTGTATGGAGAACAGAAGGTTTAGTATTTATCTGAACCTTTTGTTTTGCTATACTATTATTTAGAATTGCATGAGCTACAACATATCTTTGTTTTCTTTAGACATCCTTACACCCCTAGGAATAGAAAACATTTTTAATGAGCCATTAGCCAAATTAGCAGAATTGCTAAATTCCTTGAGAGTTTCATGTTTATTTCATTCATTTATTCATTCATCTAACAGATATTTATTGTATACTCATGGCAACCCAAGCACAGAATGTGGCAATGCACAAAACACAAAAAATCCCTGCAGTCATACATCCTGGTGAGGGGAAACAGAGTAAAATAAATAAGTTAAAAATATAGACTGTTGTGTGTTGCAAAGGGCTGTGGGGCAAATAAAGCAGGGTGAGTTGGAATTGGCTCCACAGTTGGGGAATACTTCACACCCACATGGACAGTGATTCTTCTACTCAGAACTTCCCAGTGCATGCAAGTCGCCTTTCTAATAAAAACTCAATTAATGGAATAAAATATCATATGCTGCTCTTTTAATTTAGGGAAGGCTTGTCATTTTAAGATAAAGCAGGTGTGACACTGTCAAAGTAACTATTTCTACTAAATTCTCAACTTATATAAATTTGTTGTACAATTGATATTTCAACAAACATCTATTGGGTTTTGGTTACATACCAGGCATTGTATCAAGACGTAAGGAATCCCTCCTGTCAAGAGGAGAGCCGCCTATTGAGGGAGGAACCAGTATCAACAAATACGAGAATCAGAAAGCATGGTGGGTTATGGTAGAGGAGTGTACGGAAACACAGGGTGGGCAAAAGTAGGGTTAAGTTGTGAGTACATGAAACAGTTTATTCTTGTGTTATTTTAAATTAATTCTTATATTGTTTTCCATACAAACAACTGTAAACCTGTTTCTGCCCACCCCTGTATTGCATGGGCATTCCTAAGAAAGCAATTGGTTCTTCTTGGTGGGTGAAGGAAGTGTAGAGAAAGAGAATTCTCATTTGGGATGGACCTTGAAACATGAGCAAGGCAGAAATCATAAATAGGAACAATCATGATCATTTTTAAAAGAACAGATAGACTTTGATAGTATAATTGGTCTATCTCATGCCCTCATGCCCTTAGACTGTTAGAAAATAAAACTTGAATAACAATCTAGCCATCCAGTAGGATAAACAAAGGGACAAAACCAAATGGATTAAACTGCTACTAATGAATGACATTTTTGTGGTGTCTGAGATTTAACCCATAGAAAGGAATTACTCACTGAACACCACTATTTAAAAGTCTTTGGGGTTGTCTCGATGACATATAACCTTAGACTATAAATCACGAAAAGACAGACTCTACCTGGTATCACAAAGGACTTAAAATCTTAAGAACACACCAGCGAATCTGTGCATGTGCAACAGAGGGTAGGGGTTAAAACTTGCAATTTTCTGGCTGCGTATGTTAAACTAGTATTATGTGTGGCTTTTCTTACTTTAAGATAAATCCTGGCTTGTTTTCCTGTTATTTCCATTCATTAATAAATGTTTGCTGTGCCAAACATACTTTTTGTTGTTTATTGATTTCAGAGAGAGGGGAAGAGGGAGAGAGAGAGAGAGAATGAGACAGAGAGAGAAAGAGAGAGAGAAACATCAGTGTGAGAGAGGCACATTGATGGGTTGCCCTCCATATGCGCCATGACCAGGGATTGAACCCATGACCTAAGTATTGAATAAATTGAACCTGTGACCTTTGTGCGTGGACGATGCTCCAGCCAACTGAGCCACACCCACCAGAGCTGTTCTGTGCTATTTAAAAAGTAAATGTGATATTATACTGATTATGTGAGCAGAAACAATAATTTTTAATTCTGAAAATTGAGACTTGTGAAAGAAAATGTATGTATAGTATTTAAAAATATTTGTTGATAATACCACCTCCTTGTTTAATCCTCTGGAATCATGATTCAAACATGTTGGTCACTTGAAGACCACACATGAAAAACCTGAGTCCAACTTAATCTTGCTTTAGCAAATGTAAGCACCTCAATATGGTTCAGAATACTTGAGTTTATAAAAGAGATTCTTATTTAGCAACTTATTTTTTTAAGGTAGATGGAAAAAGGGAACTGGACACTTGAGAATAATTAATTATTTGGGATCCAATTTCTGGCCAGATAACATCTGCCTTTGATTCCCCCATGCTACTACCAGATACCTTTCTAATGCCCTAAATAGGTTGTGAAATGTGATGCCGGCCTATTTAAGGGCCTATAATGGGCCTTTCTATTATTAGCTACAAGAGATATAATGAGAGCATTTAATGTTTGTAATTTTGTAAAAGTACACAGCTTGTCGATTTCTCAGACTCTTATATAGATCGAGTCATTACTGATTTCTTTGCCACTGGTACCCAGGTTGCAAAAAAATGCCATTCAAAGGAATGAATAGAACCAAGACATTTGAGCTCTATTTCATTCTTTCACTCATTGTATAGACATGAATTAGTATTTTAGCCATTTTCTCACCTTCTTTATCTATAAAATAAAGAAATAAATACCGGGAAAGTTAACATCCTACTTAAATGCAAAGTACACGACTTTATTACTATTCCTTGTATGATTTAAAGATGTGAAACTTTAACGTTAAATTTCTGCTTTCAGCAAAACGTCAAAATGTGCTGAGTACAAAAGTCCTAGGAAATAAAGGTGTCTATATAACTATGAGCATTTTTAAAATTGTAACTCCACATTTAAATATTGAAGGAAGGCATTCCTATAGCATTTTTCAAATGACAAGGACAATTGCCTGAAATGTAAATGTTTTATGTAGGGTTTATCACGTTGGTGCAAAATGTGAAAGATGAGGGCTCCTCCAGAAAAAAAAAGATTTGAGATAGTTGAGGGTTTGGAGTCCTGGAATCAAATACTACCCACAGAAACTTTTCTTTTCAGCTGGAAACCCTGGTGGCTGATCTATTTGTGTTTACTTGCTGCCCCACCGTGGTGAGTGTGGTTGCATTCCCAAGGCTCAGATCTGTGCTATTAAAAGGAATTAGTCATTTTCTGTTATCTAAAAGTGAGTAATTATCATTCTTTAGAAGAAACAAAAAGAGCATACAATCTTTCCTCTTGCTTGCTAGAGCTTATTTGTAATAACCTTATTTAATAAGCTTATTTTCAATAACACATTGAATTATTTTTAGCATTAGCGTAAAGCAGGTTGGAGAGGCTTGGAATCAAGCTCCTTACCTTCCTCTCAAACGCACGGCAGGTGCTGTCGCTCCCTCTTTTCCTCCCTCTCGAACGTCACCTGCTTTTCACTCTCCCCTCATTTACTGCGCTCTAGCTGTACGGCTTCTTCTTCAGCTCCTCAAACACACTGCATTATTTCCTTCCCCTAGGGTCTTTGTACATGCAGTTCCCGCTCTTCCTAAACACTCTTTACCCTGCTTGCAGCATGGCCTCTTAGGCCTTAAAGTCTCACCTCAAGTGTCATCTCCCCAAAGGCCAGACCAGCATGTGTTAATCTTGTCCTTACCTCCATCCCCCATTTAGCCTGTTCAAATAGTTATATTTTGCAATGATGTAACACATCTCCTGACCTTGGTTGTTGTTGCTCTGTCTTCCTGATAGAATGTAAGCTCCAACAGGCAGGGACTATGATGCCCAGTTGGTCACCATGTGACCCCATTGCCTAAAACAGTGCCTGCTACATGGGAGGAGCTTGACAAATTTGTTGAATGAATAAATGAATCAATGAGAGTGCAACTGCTGACAAACCCCCTTTTGAAACTTTCTTCCATTGTTTTCCACCGTCTGGCTCTTCCCTGGACTTGCCTCTATTCTGTGACTGTTCCTTCTCACACTCATCTTCCCCCACCGCACCCCCCCCACCATTGGCAGTCAGTTTCCCCTTTGGCTGTCTTCCCTGACACCCCTTCTCTCCTTTACATCACACGCCTCCCCTCAGGGCTTCCACTACCCCATCTGTGGGAATGACTGACATTCTGTGTCTGCAGCTCTGACTTTTCCCTAATAGTGAGTCTCTTTGCCAACTTCTACCCCACATCTCCACCTGGAGGCTTTCCCAGCACCCCAAATTCAGTATATTCCAAAACTGAAATCACATCTGGGCTCCCTGTTTCAGTAAGCAGTGCCATTGTCTTCCCAGTCAACCCAAAACTCAAAACTCCAGCATCTTCATCTCTCATGGTCTCCGGGCTAATCTGTATCAAAAACCAGGATGGTTCTCTAGACCCTGTGCACCTCGTGGGATGATTGTGTGAAGGCAAACAGGAAGACATGCCAGGCAATTACCCTGAAAGTTTCAGCCTCTTCGCCTACTAGCCCAGCAATGGCTGACAGTGGGAGGGCAGGTCCATAGATGAGATCCTTGGGCAACGAGTTGGGGAAAATTAAGTCTTTTTCATCAAAAAATGACCCATCTTCCATAGGTAGTTTTGCTGACCTATAGAAGAAAGAAACATCAGAATAGTCATATTAACAGAAACTAGTCATTGATGTAACTGCTGCTCACTGGCGGGGAGCTGTTATAACGTAAAAAACAAATAAAATACAATAGATAAGGGTCAAGTATTAGACTTTAAAATATATATCATAAAAAGATAAGTAATATACAGCTACAAATTAAATACAAATGGATTTTTCAAAATTTTCAAAGTTAACATCTAACACAGGATTACAAATCTGAATGTTGATGGGGTCAGGTGTGTTGATAGGTGGCAAGGTGGCAGCTGTGGCAAACGGGCAACTGTCTCCCCTCCTACAGGTGGCAGGCACCACACAGTTCCAGCCACCAGGGCTTGCTGACATGTGAGAATTCTGGTCCCAAAATTTAGAGAGAATGTACATAATCTGGATACTCATAAGAAATCTCTCAAATTTTAGGTGTTGGCAACCAATTCAAATAAAAAACATTGTGAGTCAAAACAAATGTGTGTAGGTTGTATTAAGCTACTTTTGTGACCTGTGGTATCAAGAATTCATTTCAAATTTACCATATATCTACTTTTAACTCATAATATAGCTATCGAGATGAATGTGGAGAATTCATGGCTTTATGCATTACATAAAAATTCCTTGGTTATGTTTTATGAATGATGGATAATTTTGTAAAATGATCATGCAAAATTAGTACCTACTACTCAAATGTGAAGCTTAAGTGTTTTAAAATCCTGCTTGCTTTCTGAACTGGAAAATCCACTCACTTCGCCTCCCACTTTGTTTATAGAAAAATCACAACTCAGTATTTAAAAGAGAATATTCAAGGGAAGCAAAAAGAGAAGTGTTGTGGAGCGTTCAGCCTGGTTTCAGGAGTTGTAACCCTCACCCCATGGTGGGCTGTGTAAGAGCCCAAGGGACCCACTTCATCTGGGTCTGTTCTGTCACAAGGACGTGACCTACTAAGGAGACAAAGCTTATCTCCCTGGTAGGAGTGCTGCTTCTGCCTCATCCATCTCTGGCCCAATTGCTTGGTTGGCAGTCAATGACGGGTAAGACTCCTCATGGGAGGGGCAACCTAAGCCAGATGTGACCACTTGGGAGGCCTCATGGAAGGACTGGGGGTGGGGGTGGGTTGCAGCAAAGAGGATGTGTTGGACCCTCGGCCCCCCCCCCGCCCCCCCCTCCAGCTATTCTGACATAGCCCAAGTCCTCATTTCCATCTGGGAGATGTCTCCTGCTTCCTAATTGCCTTAAAGCCTGAAACTGTGGGGGTGAGCGGTGGTGCAGCCCTGTGCTGGCCTGGACAGTTTCCTGGGTGATTGGCATAAGAAAGAATTCCTAAAGTCCTGTGAAACCTGCTTTGCTAAGAGTGCTCTTCCTTAGGTGACAAGTGTCCCAGGAGGAAATGAGCATGTCTCCCAAAGTCTGGCAACCCCCTTTCCTGACAAACACTGGCTCAGATTAAGCCCTCAGATTGCTTTGAAATGTTAACCATTGTTTGATCCTTGTCTCCTGACATACCTGTATTCCCGGGTATTTGAGCCCAATAAAAGTCTAGTGAGGATGGGGCTCGAAGACATTCTCCTCTGAGAGTTTGACCCCTTTCCTCCCCAAGCAGAAGATGTCTTGGTAGTTTTTATTTTCATCCGTGACGGAGGGATGGGGCTCTGCGGGCGGAGCCCCCCCACATCTGGCGCCCAGGACAGGGTCCCCCGCAGAGAAGGGTATAATAAATTACTTGCCTACCCTGGCAAGGATCTGCTGGAGACATCACACATTTTATGAAAACTTAGTGTTGTCAAGTCTGCCTGGGGACAGAGTTGGCTATCCAGTGAGTCCTTGTGAAAATGAAACAGTGAAAGGAACAGTGCTGAGCAGAGAGAAGTGTCTCTCTTAGGGCTCTCCATTTAGAAAACTATTTACCAGATTGACATTTCTCCGAAGAAGGTAGTTTTCAAAAATCGCAATTTCAAGGATGCAATGGCCACATCTCCTTAGTCTTTGTCTTGGGAGAGTATGGTCAGCACAGGGGCATCCGAGTCTTCGAACCCTTTTCACCCAAGACACCATTCTCATCAACTATCACCAGGGCATTGGTTATAGAATTTCTTTTTGCCCCAGTTCTATTTATTAATAAATGGTAACTCCAATGATCTATTATATGCAACTATCCTTTTATTTATAGACAATGTGGATGAAGGTATAATCTATATAAAATTTCCACACCTAAAAGTTTCTTATTTTGGGGATTTCAGTTGGGCATCAAAGCAATAGGAGCAAAAAATTGTGTTTTGAAATAATAAGAGCAAATAAAATTTTGGGAAATTAAATGATGTTGGATAAAGCTCTAGGAGAACTTGATATTCAAAAGAACCTCATTGGAAAATCAAGTCACGGAGAATTTTTAAAATGCAAACAACCACTCTAAGATCATTAAATATGTAGAAAGAAGTTATAACTTAAGATATACATATAAAGTTTAATCATCAGCCTTCGCTGGTGTGGCTCAGTAAATTGAATGCCAGTCTGCAAACCAAAGGGTCGCCAGTTCAATTCCCAGGCTAGGGCACATGCCTGAGTTGCAGTCCAGGTCCCCTGTAGGGGGCGTGCGAGAGCCAACCACACATTGATATTTCTCTCCCTCTCTTTCTCCCTTTTCCTCTCTAAAAATAAATAAATAAAAACTTTAAAAAAATAAAGTGTAATTCATCAAATTGATCTGCTCACATTACATGAATGCAAACACAGACCACCACTATATTGTATTGTAATGAAGTCTCTTACTTTGCTTTGAGATAATGCTCCTGGTTACTTCTTTCAATGGTCCACACGGTCACTGAACTTGGACTTGATAAGCACAGCTGGCGCCAGTTCATGGGGTTAAAAGTCATCTGGCTCACATCGACACCAGGTTGTAACTTCTTACACAAAATGACACCCGATTCCCAGTCCCTTAGAGAAAAATTGCATTTGGTAAAAAATAATTAGTTTGAATTTCGTATCTTGAGAAAACTTATCTAATTATTTGAATATAATTTATATAAATTGAGACAATTTACTATATAATTCATATAATCTATGACAATATCAATTTTTTACTATGCTTGTCATTATACTATATTTGTTAAAGAAAGCAAAATAACTATTTTAAAAAATTACTCATATGTTACCAAGATGTTTTATCTTCATTAAATTTGCATTTAACTCATCCAAATCTGGAAAATGGAATATATCATCACATTTGCTAAAAAATAAGTGTGTCTAAATCTCTATACTACATATGAGAACTCTATGGTTCTTGATATACTGTATATACTGATGCCAATTGATCATTTACTGAGGGTTTTTTTGAAGATTTTATTTATTTATTTTTAGAGAGAGGGGAAGCGAGAGAGAAAGAGAGGGAGAGAAACATCATCAATCGGTTGCTTCTCATACGTGCCCCAGCCGGGGACTGAATCTGCAGCCCAGGCTTGTGCCCTGACCAGGAATCAATGCGTGACCTTTCACTTTGTAGGATGACGCCTAACCAAATGGGCCAGTCCAGTCTGGGCAATCATTCACTGAGTCTTTTAAATCAAAGTACTAGTTCTTCAAAATTGATTAATTCATTTATTCACTTATTTATTCAAGAGAATTACTTGAATGCCTACCATGAGCAAGGTCCCTTGCTAGAGGAAATAAAGAGAAAATATTAATTCGAGCTATCCCCTCATACAAGGAGCCAGCACTCCATTCAGAGTTGTGACTGGGAAAGTGGAACTAATACATATTATGTTCACTTGGTCATTTGGGTTCCCCCTGCCCGCCCCTCCTTTCATCCTTGTCACAAACATCCTGTCCATCATGTCAACCATTCTATTGCTGGTTCTTTGGATCTTTTGACTTTCTGCCTCATGTACCCGGCAAAAACTGTCATGCCTGGATGCGTACAACTGAAAGCCTGGGCTACTGGAGCCGTAGGAACAAAGATCACAGGACCACGTGTGTCAGTGACATTAGAAATTCCTGGCTACCACCCCCCACCGGAGCCTCAGTGTAACCTCAGACCCTGCTGTTTCCCTGGCGGTGCTCTCTCCTGTTCTCTGAAGTGGTCATTTTTAATGTCCTGTCTTCCTGAAGCCTCTCACCTTTCCACCTTACTCTTGGTAAATGGCCTTGTTTTCAATGAAGAAAATAGAGGCCATCAACTGAGAATTTTGCCAAATTCCTGCTATTGAGCCTAACAACCCGTCAGGATCTGTGTCATTCTTTTCTTCTTTCCTGTCACAATGGAGAGCATGTCCCTCCTGCCTAGGGCCACTTTCACAGCCTGTGCCATGGATCCTACAAGTCTTGCACTCTTAGGAACATTAGTCTCTCCTTATTCCTTCTCTTCTGCATCTTCGGACTACCCTCTCCTAACTCCTTCCTGTCAACACTTACATTAAGTAAGTAAAAGATGGTACATCTGTACCATCTTTTTTTTTTTAAGCCCTCCCTCAGTCTCACCCATTCAGGTCTCTTTCCCGTCCCCTTCAAGACAAACTTCTTGAGTGAGTTGTTCTTAACTTACTGCCTCCTCTCCCTCACTCCGGCTCGTTCCTCATCCCAGGACACCAGCGTCCCATCACCAGTACTTCAATGACAGAGCTGTCCCCCAGATCCACTGATACCTGCCTTCATCCTAAATCCAACAGGCACTTCTCAGTCCTGTCTAACTTTCCTTCTGCAGGATTTGACTCTGCTTGTCATGACAACCTTCTGGAGTGACCCTTGGACTCTGTGTCACATACCTATTATGGATACCCCATAGCTCTCAGGCTCCCACTATTTCTAAGGCCTAGATCACCTGTTCTTCCTAGCTTACTAGGCGGCTGTCCAACTCTGTAGGCGTAACTTCCTGTGGGTACACCCACCTGTGCCTCACCTCACGTCTGCTCCCCAGGCCCAGGGGCTTCCCTATGCCTCCAGGCATGACATGCAGGAGGTCACGATAAACCTAAAAGTGTGGCGACGTTAATACCTTGTGCAGTGGACCTTCGATTGACTGGATAATCAGAATTGGTGAACAACGTCTCATCTCTTCCTCTCCCCTTCCCGGCCCACTGCTCATACAGCCTCTCAACAGACTACCTGCGAGACAGAGCACTGTACTTGGCCCCAAGTGGTGGCCAGCAAAGCAGTGTGCACTTGTAAGGGCTCTCCGCTTTCCCTGCCTTCCTCCCCTTTCCCTGCAGGCCTCTTTCCTGAGATCACACTCCCGCCTAAAGTGGCTCGTGAGCTTCTGACACAGGCTCTGATTTCCGCGGAACCATCCTTCCTCCATGACTGCTCCTTGTGGGTCTCCAATGAGGTTCCTCTTCCTCTTTAAGTCCCCTTTTCATTGGTGTTGCTCTAACAAAGCTCCTCTTTAGGTATTCTTACTCATTTAGCACTTTGATTACTATTCTGATTTAACAACTCCCAAACATTTATTTCCAGCCCTCTACCCTGAGCTCCCATCCCAGATATCTGTGGCAGTGGTATGTTGTATCTCTCAATATCTAGTCTCCACATCTCCCTCCGAATAACAGAACCCCTGGTTTTTAGCCAGGCACACAATCACCCACCATGAGGACATTTCCCAGCCTCCCTTGCAGCTCAACATTGCTCGTGACTAAACTGGTCGATGGGATCTAAGTGTCAGTGATGCGTGCAACTTCTAGGCTATGCATTCCAACAAACGTTTGTGCCTTTTCCTTAAACTTTTGCCTTTTCGCTGGTTCTCAAAAATACATGGGTGGTGCCCCCACTTCAGACTAGAGATGAGGGCAACACCCTAGGAATGGAAGTGCAAGGTAGTGCCAGGCTGGCCCCATACTCTGGGGAGCCACCATACCAGCCTTGAGCTCCCGTACCCAGACTACCGCATGTGAGAGGAAGTCATTTCTGTCTTATTTAAGCCACTTTTCAAGGGTAACTTGGGCTTCTGTGATAGCAGCTGAACTTACATCCTACTGATACATCAAGTGCCAACTAAACATGTCCATTTATCGCAGGCACCCTCAACTCAGCTTCTCCCAACTCCTCTCCTCTCCTCCTATGACCTTGACATCTTTCTGAACAACACTGTAATGTCCCCAAGTTGACCAAGTCACAATTCTGGGTAAGACTCTTGACTGTCACACTGTCTTGGCAACATGTCCAATATTCGGCCAGCCACCAAGTCCCATGGAATTGCCTTCTAAGCACCTCCCACGTATTTCCACTTCCCTCCATTCCTGCTCCCACCACCCTGGTCCACACCACAATCATCTCACTCGGACCATCACAGCTTACTAATTGACGTTTGTCTTATTTCCCTCCGATATACCTTCCATGATACAACTGGAAGGAGTCTTCCTACATGCAGATCTGATCATGTTACATCTCCGCTTAAAACTCTTTAATTTCCTCCCACTGATTTTAGGGTAAAAGATGTGCCTGCCCATTAGCGCGGCTTATGTAATACATAGGGTTAGTAACCTTCCCAGGATGCCTAGGACAAACCCAGTTTAGGTCTGTTGTTCTACATTAATTATTAATAACATCCCCTTTCACTCTTGAAAGTGTCCTGATTTGGATCATAAACTCTATGATCACTTATTTACAAAGCTACTCATGAGCTGCCCTCAGAACATTGTCCCTCCAGGCTTGTCTTTTATGGCTAATGTCTTTTCCTCATCATTATGTTCTCTTAATAGCTTAATTAAATCCTTACACCTGCCACATTTTGCTCTGACCTCATGATCTTTGCACATGCCATTCCTCTGCTTGGAATCTTCTTCCTTCTCTCCTCACAAGGCTGTTCCCCATTCATCCATTAAATATTGCTCTGGGTTGAATTGTGTCCCTCAAAATTCATGTGTCGGTATCCTAACCCTCAGGTTCTCAGAATACGACCTTATTTGGAAATAGGATCTTTACTAAAGTTAAATGAGGTCAATTAGTGTGGGTCTACTCATTCATACTAATGAGTAGTATCCTTATAAAAAGGAAAAATTTGGAGACAGATACATGTACAAGGAGAATGTTTGAACATGAAGAAAGTTATTCACAAGCCAAAGGGAGAAGCCTGGAACAGATTCTCTCTTGTAGCCCTCAGGAGGAACCAATGCTGCTGATACCTTAATCTCAGACTTCTAGCCTCCAGAACTATGAGACAATGAATTTCTGCTATTCAAGCCTCTCAGTTTGTGGTACTTGGTTAATGGCAGTCCTAGCAAACAAACACATCCATCAACAAGTGAGTGGATAAACAAACTGTGGTATACCCATACCATAGAATACAAAGGGATGAACTATTGATACACATAGCATAAGAAAGTTTCAAAATGAGATAATCTAAAATAATTATGTTGCATGAAAGATGCCACACCAAAAAAGGAGCACATATAATGTATGACTTCCTGTTTATGAAGTTCTAGAAAACACTGATTAAGAGTAACGGAAAGCATATCAGTGGTGAACTGGGGGGCAGAGGGCAGGGCAGCAATGGGGTAAGGGTATATGTGGCAGTGGCCAATAAGGCAGGATCTGAAGGGCACATGGAAACTTTTGGGGGTGATGGATACATTTATTACCTTGATTATGGTGATGGTTTCATGGGTTTATTCATAAATTAAAACATCAAATTGTATATATGTATATATAGTTTATTATATGCCAACTATACCTTAATAGAGCTTTTTTAATTAAAAACAGAAACTGCATAAACTAAATGTGGCACACTGAACCTATATATTACATTTTTATATAAGAAATAAGCAGCACTATAAGAAGTAAGCAGCATCCTCGGTCATTTCTGGAACATTTTGCACTTCCCTTTAATAAGACTTCCCTGAAGGAGTTTATATCAAGGATGGAAGAGTAAGTGCAGCTTTGAAGCTGGCCACAGAGGTCGACCCAGCAAAGACGACAGACATTTCTTATCCAGAGGTATTTGCTGTGCCACTGGCAAACACGTCATAATGTTCCACTCTCTGAGCATATGACTTTTCTAATATCTCTAAAAACTATTACTTCAAACTGAACTCCAATGTAGAGACCATCTTAATTTCAACATTAGTGGGAAATATGCAAACAACTCAAAGGTACTATTTATTTTTAACGCAAGATGAAAGTTTATGCATTTATAAACGTATTCTTTACCCAACAAAGTAACTATTGTAACACATAAATGGAAGAGAAATACGATAATTACTTTAGCTCTCATATAGCTTTTCCCCCGCTAAATTTTATGCCTAAAAGTAGTAACTAATATTGTATCTTATGATTTGGACTTTCACTTCTTCCATTTTTCCTTGTTTCAGATTTTTTCATGTATATGTTTTGTGACAAAATCCAGAAGGACAAGTAAGCTAACTTGTAGGGAATTCTGTAAATTCCTTTAACAAGTTAAATGAAAGGAATTCTGTGGGATGCTGGAACTTACCAGAGAGCCAATTCAAATTCTGGGAGAGAAGAGTAGCTAGCCAGGTAGTTGCCACAATAACTGAATGCAAGTGAAGTATAGTCCAGAAGAACATTGCCTAAAATATAAAATCCATTACAAGGATTTCATTATTGTATTCTGGGATTCTGGGACTATAGTCTATAATTTATTTCCTACTCTAATAAATTTCACATAATTCAAAAACATTTAACTCTTGGAATAAGAGTCTCCTGGCTGATTTCCAACATAATAAACAGAAAGTTAAGAGTAAAGTTAAGATCCATTTTTAAAAGATATTGGAGTGAAGTAAGACTGTTAGCTCACTGTCCCTAGACTTCAGTGTGCCCAACTGAGCATACTGCAGCATGCACGTCCCAGCGTGACACGGAACGACCCAAGAACCATAAAATATTCCATAAATGTATGGAATATTGTAATTAAAAACACTGTTCAAACAACTTTACACACCTTGGGGAGGTGAAATAGTTCTAGCTTACTTCTATATCTCCATATCTTAGGCCACATCCGGCCCTTAGCTTCATATCATCCAGTTCTTCAAACTACTATAAAAATTTATATTCTCATTTGTATCTATAGGTGAAGAAATGAAAATTGACTTTAAAAGTCTTAGCAACAATGTGTTAGAATGTACATCATGAGGATGCTAAAAACAAGAAACGTCTGCTTCTGCCTCTCCGTATACGGGGCTCTGGTCTCCCTTCTCTATCTGCTGTGCTTCGGCACATTCCATCGGCGAGAGCTTTACCTTTTCCCATGCCTGTCTCCTTTCATTTGTCACATTCCTGTCTCGATGGCTACTTCTGTGTATTTTTAATGGTTCTGCTGTTTTTCACCTGTCTCACTTCAACTGACCATAACGTAATGCTGAACTTTGTCATTTATGGAATTTATTTAGCCTACTCTAATTAACAAAGAAAATAGGTTATATATTTTTAAGCATTCAATACAAAAATAAAAATAATTTTTTCTGTGGGAAAGAGGCCTTATTAGAATAACTTTCTATCCTTGCTCTACAGACATTGCCTCCCCAAACTGAAGCTTATTAATTTTATATTTCTTTTACAGTTATTTTAAATTTCTAAAAATGCATTTTTTAAAAGTTAGTTTTGAATTTTATTGTTGTTCAAGTACAGTTTTCTGCCTTCCCCCCACCCCTCCCCATGATTTTTGAAGAAAATATTAAAAATGCATAAAAGGAAAAATATATCCTTAGTAATCCTACTACCAGATTTGGTATATTTCTTTCTGGTATTTTCTTCTGTGTTTACTTGTAAAAATAGACTTTTTTCTTTAAATATAACTTTGCTTTTTGTAGCTGCAATAAGCATGGAATAAATATTATACATAATATTTCATTTTTACAAGGAAATGAATCATACATAATGTTACTCCTGTTGGTTTGTTATTGTTTACTTTATATTGAGCATTTTATAATTAATAATGTGAATTTTAATGTCCACATAATATCCCTTTATGGGATGTTTTAACTTATTTTACCACATTCATGATATCAGAGATGTAAGTTATCTCGTCTTTTGCTATGAGAGTGTTTTGCACCACAATTGACAATCTTTGACCATATCTCTGATTGTTTTCTTAAAAGTGAATTCTAGTTCTTCAAGTGGGTTTAACTGAGTCAGATTAATATTTACCTCTCAGAAATATTATTATCAATTTATACTCCCACCTTCAGCAAAAGAGTGCTACCAATTTCACTGCACTCTGCCTAGCAGTTATCAGGTTTAAAAAAAAATTGTGCCCTGGTTGGAGTGGCTCAGCAGATTGAGTGCCAGCCTGTGAACCAAAGGACTGAGTGCCAGCTTGTGAACTAAGGGGTCGTTAGATTGATCCCCAGTCAGGGCATATGCCTGGGTTGTGGGCCATGTCCCCAGCAGGGGGCGCACAAGAAGCAATCACATACAGATGTTTCTCTTCCTCCTTTCCCCTCTAAAAATAAATAAAATCTTTAAAAAAATAAGAAATCGTGACCGCGATAAGCAAAAAAAAATCTCGTCTTGATTTAAATGACACTTTTAAAAATGAATATTGAGATGAAACATTTTTTGATGTTTTTGATTATTTATAGTTCATGGTGAGGGCAAGTTCCTTTTCCATTTGTTCTAATGAGATATTTATCTTTTTTTCTTATTGTTTCCTAATGCCCTGAAAATATTTGATCATATTTGTTCCAAATATTTCCCTCAGTTTATTATTCATCTTTTGATTTTCCATGGTAATTTTGATATTCCTAAATTTAAAATTTGTATATAATCAAGTATGTCAATCTTTCTATTTTTAATTTTTCCTTTGTGAAAAGTTCTTCCTCATCTTGAAATCATTTCAATTTTCTACCGTATTTTCTTCTACCTTTTAATGGGTTTGTTGTTTACATTGAACTCTTATTTTCATCTGATACATTTTGATGTACAGTATAACATAAGTACCTACCTTGATACTTTGTTCAAACAGTTCCTTAACACCGTTGTTGGACAGCCCACGTTATTGTGTGTGTGTGTGTGTGTGTGTGTGTGTGAGTGTCTTTTATCATATACTTAGCTTTATGTATTCTATAATCTGTCCCCAGATTTCAACCCTTTCATTCGTCTGGTGATCTCTGCACCAATACCATACCCTTAATTACTGGAGCATCATGATGTTAAAGGGGCCCTCTGCTTTGCCATCATTCTCTTTCAAATTATTTCCATTCTCTTTCTGTTCTTTCTGATGCACTTTGGAATCATTTCATTTAAGTACTCCTGCCTCTCTAAAACAGATGACAAACCTATAAATTACTTTCTATGAAGAATATAAATATATATTTATAATAACCAGGCTTTCCATCTAGAAATGTCTCCATATCTTTTAATATATTAAATCAGTGACTTTTGTAGTTTTTTTCACTGATGTCAATCACATTTCTTCTTTGGATTATTCCTAAGCATCCAAATCTTCTAATTGCCTGGGTACTTATTTTGAAATCAGCATCTTATTGAGCCCTCTTTTATTGGTCCTCGTAGACTACTGCATTACCTATTATCTCCTTTCCCATAGCTATAATTTTCCTGTTTCTTATTTTGTTGCTTTGACTAGAACTTCTAGGTTGATATTAAATAACAACAGTAACAACTGGTATCTTTGATGACTTATTCCTAATTTTATTGTGAATACCTTTGGAGTTTTGTTAATCAATATGAATGATGGCTGTTGGTTTGAATTAATTTTCAAATTCTTAGACAGGGCTAGAACCAAAACACCATGCTGGGGAAAATTGAAAAATGAAAGGTAATTACAGACAGTTCCCAGTGTATGAATGGGTTGTTTTAAAAGTTGTTTTAATCTGTGAGAACTCAAATTTCCCCTCAAATAAAATGTCAAATTACAGTGAAGTTCCCTGGCTTGACCCAAACACTGATTTGACCCAAAAGGCTATCGAGCTAAGACCAGCCTTCATCTCTCTTGAGATTCCTGTCCATGGCGTGTTAAATGAGGGACTCATTAGATGGGCTCCAATAGATGTGCAGAGGCCTGGTGTGGGTCAGCTGGATCTAAGAATGAGTCAGTAATAGTTTAAATGGTAGATGATATTGATTGATATACATGCGACATATGTCCTACATTGTGACACATCATATGTAATAACATAAAATCTCACTTATCACCACAGCCTTAATGGGATATATTACCATTATCCCCATTTCACAGAAAAGGAAACTGAGGCTCAGAGACTTATCTTTAGAAGTTATACTACATCAATTCACCCGGATTTTCAATAAGCTATCAGGAAAGGAAAAGAAGTTCTAATGGTGTAGCTCAGTGGATTGAGCGCTGGCCTGTGAACTAAAGGGTTGCTGGTTCAATTCCCAGTCAGGGCACATGCCTGGGTTGCAGGTCCCCAGTAGGGGGTGCATGAGAGGCAACCACACATTAATGATTCTTTCCCTCTCTCCCTCCTTTCCTTTCTGTCTAAAAATAAATAAGTAAAATCTTTTCAAAAATTGTTCTGAAAAAGCTTTTTTTCAAACTGCATTCAGTGCTGTAAACGAGTCTTCTAGCTCATGTGCACATGAATCACCTGGGGAATATTGTTAAACTGCAGATTCCAATTAAGTTAAGTGTGGGTTGGGAGCAGAGTTTCTGCATTTATGACAATACCCTAGGTGATGACAATGTTGAAGGTAAACAGACCACACCAGGAGTAGCAAAGCTCTAGCCCAATTAATCAAAAGTCCTCTGTGATCAGCCTGACTCTTTCTTTTAAAATGTGTATTACAAAAAAAAAAAAAAAGAAAAGAAAGAAAGAAAGAAAATCTTCCAAAAATGCTTCACTTATAAGAACTAGGTTTAGTTACACCTTATAACAAAATCCTTCAGCTATGGCAGAGAAAGGGTCTTGCAGGATACCTTTTAATTTGATCCTCTTGGTCAATCCTGGAAAGTTGTATATGTAGATGAGAGGTTTTAGTTTCCGGTCAGAAAAAGCCACAACTTCATAAGGAACATTAGTTGCCACGACGCCCACAATTCCATTCATACACTGGAGTACAGTTTTTTTCTTGGTTGCAATATTAATAAATATTATGAAATTGCCACTAGGGTAGCAAATGGTGCTGTCGTTGACAAAATGAACATTCTGCTTAGGGAATCCTTGCACCCATCTTTAGGGAAAAGATAGATCACCATCAATACAAAATATCCCAAACACTTTCTTCTATTTGAAAAGGCAAACAAAAGGTCATCAAAATCCTTGAAACACATCTATTCTATTTTCACCCACTTTCTGCCCCAAACAATCTCTAAGACAAAAGAACACTTGTGCTGGCTGAGAGGCCAGGTTAAGTCCAGGTACTACAGAAATTTAAATGTAGACCTAAATTCCATAGGTCTCAAAAGCCTTCTTCAGAGAACTTTTTCAATGAAGCAAATCCTCTGACCAAACCTGAGAAAGTCTCAGAAGGATTTTTGGAGTCTTGTATACTTGAAAACAGTGAAAACAACAGAGAGAAAAAAGCTTGATCCTAATAGAAAACAGGATGTATTCTGGGCCATTGTTTCATGATTATCTTTGATTTTGAAAATAAACTTTATTAAAAAAAAACTTTGAATACGACATCCTGCTTTGTGGTTGGAAGCAGAGTAGGAAGTTTTCTTCTTTAAAAATGCGTAGCCATATTTAGATCTAAAAATACAGATAAATGTAGAAAATAAAAGGAATTAAGCCTACATGAGTGAAGGTTACAACACAAAAGGAACATATTTTTAAGTACGGAGTGCTGGTGAGTATATGCTAGAAGTAAGGGGAGTCTGAGATGAGGGGAGATTCTAGTTTTATTTAAATATTAAGGATACGCTTAAAGATAGATGGTGAAGGTAAGAGAAGGACACTGGGTTGGTCAGAAATTTCAGAGATTGGAGAGAAGAGGCAGGACCAGGGGAGTATGCTGTGTGGAACAGACTCCGGGTAACAGACCCTCTGGAATGTGGAAGGAAAGAAATATCACTTTCATCGGTGCAGCAGTTTATGCTTTTCAAAGGCCACTACAAATGCAAATAAATCCAAAATTAGTGGTTAGGAATTAGGAGGAAGAGAAGGACGGCCCTAAGTTTGGAGGGAAATCACCAAAGACTACAAGCATGGATGGGGGGGCTCTCACTGGAATGGAGGGGGTGGGGGTTATTTATGAAAAGTAGGGAAAAGCATCACTGAAGGCAATACTGGGCCAGGAAAAGGAGGCAGAAATGGAAAGTCCGGGAGAGCGATGCTGGTCAGACGAGCGAGGGGAGGGGAAAATGAAAGGGAGTGGGGCAGGGAAAGAGATGGAGATGGGGGCCATTGAATAATCGTTTGACGAGGTCAAAGTTTCCGGGTCTACAGAATGGGAGGCAGAATAGCGCAGGAAAGGGATGAAAGTCAGAAGTTTCCGTGAGACCGAAGTCAGTCGCCGGGTGGCGATGCCGCACCTCACGGACAGGGATGCGCTGCTGGCGACGGCGGCGTAGGCGCTCTCCTCTGCCTCCCGGCCTTGAGCCATGGCCGGTGTTTCTCAAAGCCGGACCCTGAGCAGCAATCGCTAGACCCGGGTTCCCGTCTGCAGCGGTTACTCCTAACCCCAGCTGTAGGACCCGCGTATCCTCCACTGTTTGCACCGTAGTCAGGAGACCGTAATCCCTTCGCCCATTGGCTCTGATCTTCTAGCCTCCTCCCTCTAGAGGCGAGCGGATTGGTGGAAGCCCTGCAGCGTATCAGCCAATGAGCGAGCGATCAGCGAAGCGAAGGGCGGGTGCCTCGGGATAGGTGTTGGAGTGGCCCTACCCAGCACGTGGCAAATAGTTACACTATTAATAAATGTCAATAGCTGAAACTAATACTGAGTGCTGGCCGAGCCAGATGTTGCTACAAGTTCCATGTAGGCATTACTTTATTTAATCTTCAAATTCCCCATCGACCCCATTTTACAGATAAGGAAAGTGGGGATAAGAAAAGTAACTTGCTTAAGGCTACACAACTTAGTAGGATTTGAAACAAGTTCTAATCTAAACCTACAGTTCCAAGCCTTTCATTTTTATACTACACTTTCACTTGTACCCTCTGTTACTTAAAGGAGGCAGATAACTTCTGAAAATAGCCTGACCAAAGGGCCAGCAGCTTGTTCTTGCTTCCTCCCTTCCCTTTCAGACCCTTCCTGGGCCCCTCTCTTGTTCCTTTGCCTTCCCTCTGCTCCAGTCCTCCCCTTTTCCCTGCCCTCTCCTTCCCTTATTTAAGTCCCTCCTTCCTGTCCTGCCAACCTCTCTCCTTCATTTCATTCAGAAATATTTACTGAGTATCTCCCTTGCATGGTGCTAGTCACTTGGAACAAAATAATCAGCAAAACAGGTAAAATTCCTTCCTTCTTGGAACTTAGAGACTGGTGGGTGTGCGGGGTGGGTGGTGTAGACATTCACTTCATTACACAAATGTGTAAAATTATAGTTTGAATTAAGAAGAAAAGGAAGATGATATATGAGAGCTTATGTTGGGGTCCTCACCTAGTTGGATGGGTGGTGTCAGAGATGGTTTCCGTGTGAGCCTGTGCTGTTTTCACTAAGAGTCAAAGGATGAGGAGTGATTGCTGGGGGTTGCGGGGGAATGGGCATAGTGCAGTTTTTGGAAAGGTATCAAAGCAGGACAACAGATTGGATGAACTGGGAAGGGCAGTGTGATTGGAGCAGAGGGAGATGAGTAGAAAATACTGAAGGAATGGCTGGAGAAGAAGTCATGGGCCAGGTAAAGGTCAAATTGAGAATTCTGGTCTTTATCCTAAGAGCCATGGAAAGGCATTGCATGGTTGTGAACAGGAAAATGATGATCAGATATGTTTATAAAAGAGTATTCTGGCTACAGAAGAATTATCAATTAGGAGAGTAGGAAGAACAGAAATAAGATCTGTTAGGAGTCAGTTTCACGGTCCTAACAAGGTGAGCTAAAGTACTACTGGCATTTTGGGCTACATAGAGGTGTAACTCACAAACCTCACGTTTTTCAGACACTAGGCAGTCTTTCATTTTAGGGATGTGGGGCAAAAGTGGAGAAGTGTTTCTCTTAGGTGGGAAAGGGGATTAGTCACAACCATAGATCTTTAGGGGTGCAGTGGTGCTGAGGGGAATGTTGAGCTCCATACCTATGCTACAGAGGGCCAGGCATGAGGTGTGAGGAGCATAGATAGGGCATGTACTGCCACGTCTGTAGGTGGCACTGTGTCACATGTCTGACAAATTATGCACTAGTGAAAGAATAAATAATGTAGAAGGAAAATTTGTAGGCACTGTTGAAAAGGGGAAACAGTGAAGTTTATAAAAAGTTTGATAAAATTACTTCACCATGGGTAGGGTAAGTGGAGGCAGTCTGGCTTCCCCACCCAGGTGTCTGGGTAACTAAGGGAAGCAGTGTTCCCATAACCTTGGAGGTGCCTGATGACTAGCATTCTCATAGCCTTGAGACTGGGTCTGATAAACTGTTCCCATAACATGAAGTGAGCTCGCATGCACAGAATTGTGTTATGCTATATAATTTCTGGCATCTTGCTGGCTTTGTTTCCCTCTAGTACTTAAACAGGTAGTGACTTCCTGCTGGGGGCAGTGATGATGAGGGACATGCAAGGAGACAAGTGCCACAATGGGTGCCACACTGGGGAGCAGGGGCCACAACATGAGACATGCAGATAGACACGTAGCTTGAAGCGTGCGTGGCTTGCCCACCTGTGAATAAAGGCATGCCAGACATCCCAACGGCTCCGTGAATATTTTTCTGTCTGCACAAATACCATGAACCTGCTTGGCCTTGAACTGTGGCAACACACCCACCCTGCCAAAACCTTGATATTTCTCACCTCCAGAATTGTGACAATAGACTTCTGCTGTTTAAGCCACTCAGTTTGTGGTACTTAGTTGCCCTAGCCCTAGCCAAGTCCTAAATACACGGATAGGGTAAGGCTCAAACCCAGGCAGGAAGGCTTTGAAACAGATGTGCTTATCATGTACTTTCTGTCTCTCCCATAATAGAGCTAATCAAAATAAAAACAGACCAGCCCCCTTTCCATCTTGCAAATAACACAACAGTCATCACCAGCTCTCAAATCTAGGCAGACAAAAACACTGACTATCCTTTTCCTGCAACTGTACCATGTGCCCTGGAATCCCTTTTTCCTAGCCCCTAAGTTAAAGTGGGGCTGTTTGAGCAGCCGCTCAACCCAGATATTTTGACAGACCTATGGGACTAAATTTACTCAGGCTGTCTGCATGACTCTGAGACTTACTAGAGCTTCAAAATCCACATGTGTAATAGATTGTTGAAAGCAGCACCATTCGAGGTTACTAATACCCAGATTTGGGCTGTTTCCTTTGGGTTAAAATTAAAAGGATGTGTCCTATGGGTACAGTAGGGATAGTGGCCCTCCCAGTAGTCATATTAAGCTAGTACTGACAAGAGGAAAAGGCTGTCCATGTAGCTGGGCGACCTGTCACTGAGCCATGGACAGGAACCGCTGGAGAACATGTTCTGGACCCATGAGCCAAAGCTGCGCCCAGGCCATGGGCCCCGAAGTTGAGGAAGCCTTGGAGCAGAGGGGGAACTATGACTAGGTCCATGCCGCGTGAGGGAGGCCGGAGCGGGTTTCCCAGCAGGGACGGGGAATACGGGAGGTCAGAGTCAGCGTGGACCCGCGTAGAGGGAAGATGAGAAACCACCATCGTCAGAGGTTAGGAAATGGCTCCAGTTTTAGTTTGTGTGTATGTGTGTGTGTGTGCGCGCGCGCATCTCGTCGTGGGTGCATCTCAAGGCCCGCATTAGACAGGTTGGTACAACAGCCAGCTGCAGGGTTTTACGTACTATCCCCGCAAAACCCGGGTCTGGGCGCAACGGAGGGACGTCGGAGCGGCTATTTCCCTCCAAGCGCCAGGGCGACCACGGCGCCGCGTTCCTTCTCGCTGAGGGTGCGAAATAGAGCTTGGCGCGGCGTTCCGGGTCCCTCCCGGGTCGCGCTGGGCGTGGGCTCGCTCCAAGCGCTCAGAGCTCCGCAGGGTCCAGGAAACACAGAGCAGGCGGAACTAGCAGCGCGCCCCCAGTTTGCACTGCGAAGAGAGGGAGGGGCGACTGAAAACCCTGCAAACCGGCGTGCGGACTAGGCTTACACAGCGCCAAGATGTCCGGACGGTCAGTGAGGAGCCTGGAGAAGGGTAAGGCAGCCCGCCACGAGAGGCGGGGGTGGTCTCGGCGACCTCTGGCCGCAGGGTCCCGTTGCGGCTGCTTCGGAGTCGAGCCTCTCCACGGGGCCTCCTCCGGTGGGGAACCCGCTGGGGCGGCAGCGCCCCTGACCTCTCCGCGTCCGTTCCCGGGGGCGGCGGGAGGCTGGGGATCCTGGCTTCCCTCCGGACCGTAACCGCCTCCGCTTCTCCTCCGCAGGGAGCGCGCCCCCAGGGCCCGTCCCGGAGGACCTGATCCGCGTCTACAGCATGAGGTTCTGCCCATTCGCCCAGAGGACGCGCCTAGTCCTGGAAGCCAAGGGAATCAAGTGAGAACCCAGGAGGGGGCCGCTCCCGGCGCTAGCCGAGAATCAGCTGCTGCGGGCGGCGGACTGTGGGAATCTCGAATAGGGCCCCTGGAGCTTCCTTTGCTGCAAAACAAATGACTATTCTCAGCCTTTTGGGGAGGACGTAGCAAGTTATGAACCCTCTTCCTGGGGAGGGAGTTGAGGGGAAATGCCATAGACTCCAGAAGTCCAGGACACTCCATTTAGATTAACCTAACCATTTTATGGATTAGAAAAATGGGCTCCAATTAAGGTAATGACTGGCAGCAGCTCTTTTAGCTCTCGTAGACCCCTAATTCCTGGTCCACTGTCCTTTCCCTTTCACCTGACTTCCGCATTCACGTCCCGTTTATCTGACATACTGTTTGCTATTATTCTGAGTATATCATTCCTCATCAAATAGTCAATAATTAACCCAGTACAGAGTTTATACCTTGACTCACCTGGAAGTATGTGCAGTTAACTATACTGTACACATCCCTACAGGTTGGGTTGTTGGTTGAGTCCAAGGGTCTATGCCTAAAAATTCAGTCCTTCGCAGAGCCTCATTGAAAGTTGCATGGTTATTGACATGGGTCAGGCACAGGAATCATGCAGTAGTCACTTGGTTTTTCTCTGCAGACGTCAAATATCCATTGGAACTGCCCCCTTTCCAATGACTTTTGGAATAGGTGAAACCGACATTAGATACCTGTGGTGTGAAAGTTTAAAATGTAGCCCCCATTCTAAGAAATTTTCCATCTATGTGCTTAGGACTTATAAATGTATTTAGTCTTCTAGAGAGAGAATTAGGCAGGTAATTTCTGCCTAAAAATCATCTAAGATGTATTCTAAAGAAAAAAAAACCAAATTATTTATGGACTAGCCCTCACCTCATCATTAAGATTGGCATCTTATTTGGATGAATTGATTCTGAGCATATAGCAAAATACTCAACATTTAGTAACATTTTTCCAAAACACTATTTCATCCAAATACTATAATGTTTGCTATATTAGTCAATTCTTTTATTGAAAGTCAGAGAACTGTAATTCAAACTGAAAAAAGACATATCTTGTGCTCATATAATTGACAAGTCCAAGAGCAAAATGTAGCTGAATTCAGGGCACCAAGACCTGGGTTATGTGCCCATCTGCAACTCAAGTTTGAAAACAACTCTACTTTACTTACTGGGAGTTTGCCAAAGGAAAATTGAAATGATTCTTTACCTTATTAGTGTGTGTATGGGGGGTGAAGAGCGGTGACAGTTGCAGGTAGTGCAAACGACAGGGGTGTACTAACAGCCATGGATCTGTTTTGCCGGGAGACTTCCATCAGAGAAGTTTTTTTTTTTTTTTTCACCACATGCTATACCACTAGATGTTTACCATGTGCTATAACCTAACAAAGCACGGTTTCCTTTAAAAGGTACATGTTCCAACTTGTTGTGGCAGGTGTGTTGACTTGTTGACTCACAATGCCAGGTTACCACCAAATGCTTTTGTTCTGAGAACCTTCTTTATCACAAATGATCTACCTTTTGTTGTTTAAATATATTTTATTGATTATACTATTGTCCCATTTCCCTCCCTTTATTCCTTTCCACCCTGCACCCCTCTTCCCATCTGCATTCCCCGCCCCCCTTAGTTCATGTCCATACTATTCTTAACCTCCCCCTGTCTATTTTGTACCTACCATTTATGCTACTTATTCCCTGTACCTTTCCCCCCATGTTCCCCCCTCCCCGCCTGACTGATAACCCTCCATGTGATTGCTATTTCTTTGATTCTGTCCGTTCTAGTTGTTTGCTTAGTGTGTGTGTGTGTGTGTGTGTGTTTAGGTTCAGTTGTTGATAGTTGTGTTTGTTGTCATTTTACTGTTCATATTTTTTATCTTCTTTTTCTTAGATAAGTCCCTTTAACATTTCATATAATAAGGAATTGGTGATGTTGAACTCCTTTAACTTGACCTTATCTGGGAAGTACTTTATCTGCTCTTCCATTCTAAATGATAGCTTTGCTGCATGTAGTAATCTAGGCTGTATGTCCTTGCTTTTCATCACTTTGAATACTTCTTTGTTGTATGTTCATTGTTGTATGTCTAGTGCCTAGGACACTGGTTGGGTGCACAGTAGTTGCTCAGTAAATATTTTAAGTTAGTGAAGTAAGGTTGAAGCAGAAAATCTGAGGTCCCAAGAGCTAAGTTGAAAGTCTATTTCCTTTGCCAGATTGGGGAAGTTCTCCTTCATCATGTCTTCAAATAAGTTTTCAATTTCTTGCTCTTCCTCTTCTCCTTCTGGCACCCCTATGATTTGGACGTTGGAATGTTTAAAGTTGTCCCAGAGCTTCCTAAGCCTCTCCTCATGTTTTCGAATTCTTGTTTCTTCATCTGCTCTGGTTGAATGTTTATTTCTTCCTTCTGCTCCAAACTGTTGATTTGAGTCCTGGTTCCCTTCCTGTCACTGTTGGTTCCCTGTACATTTTCCTTTATTTCATTTTGCATAGCCTTCACTTTTTCCTCTATTTTGCAACCATATTTAACCAATTCTGTGAGTATCCCGATTACCAGTGTTTTGAACTCTGTATCTGATAAGTTGGCTATCTCTTCGTTGCTTAGTTGTATTTTTTCTGGAGCTTTGATCTGTTCTTTCATTTCGGCCATTTTTTTGTCTCTGTGTGCCTGTTAGGTAGTAAGGGGCGGAGCCTTAGGTATTTGCCAGGGCAGGGCAACTCACACCCCTGCGCTGTGATACAGTATGTGGGGGAGGGGTCCTAGAGGGAACAGTGGCACTTGCTCCGCTCTTTGTGGGATTTCTGTCACTTCTGCCGCTTCCCCCAAGCAAACTGGGCCCTTCTGGTGCTGATTCCCAGGTGGGTGGGTTTGTGTACTTTCCAGGACCCTGTGGGTCTCTCTCCGACGAACTTTCCTGTGGGGCAGGGAGTTTCTCCCGCTACCTCAACCCTACAGGTTTTTTGAGGCTTTATTTCATGTGCTGGAAACCAGGGTTGCTTGGTCTATCTTGCTCACCTGTTGCTCCTCTCAGTTTATCTGCCTGCAAATGTGGGACTGCCAGGTCCACCAGCCACTGCAAGAGTGGCTGCCCATCTCCACCCCTGCCCTGGCTGCCCATCTCCACCCCTGCTACCAGTCTGGATGAATGTTTCTTCTTTAACTCCATGGTTGTCAGACTTCCATACAGTTAAATTTTCTGTCAGTTCTGGTTATTTGTGTGTGTGTGTGTGTGTGTGTGTATGTGTGTTTAAATTTGTTGTCTTTCTTTTGGTTTTGCGAGGAGGCCCAGTGTGTCTACCTATGCCTCTATCTTGGCCATACCTTTTGTTTTTATAGTATAAAATTTCAGAAGAGTTGGTAATTCCTCGTGACAGAAGGCCTTGTTTTTCTTGCAGTGGCTCATATCTGAGTGTTCCCTCACCATATGAACCTTTTAACAAAAACACACACACCTACACACTAGTGTTTCATCTGGCTATTCCTTTGTTTTATGGGTGATAACATATGTTTTTAAATATTTAGTTTTAGAGAGAGGGGAAGGGAGGGAAAAAGGGCAAGAAACCAGTGTGAGAAACATGGATTGGCTGCCTCTTGCACACTCCCCGACCTGTCTGAACCTGCAACCCAGGCATGTGCCCCGAACAGGGAATTGAACCTGTAACCTTTCACTTTGGAGGATTATGCCCAACCAACTGAGCCACACCTATCAGGGCGGGTGATTACATGTTCAAATCCTCAAACTAAATGCTGTTTTAGCTACTATGGTGGATGGGGAGATAGTAAACAAAAGGTGTTGGTGTATGTTATTCCTGAGTAACTAGTCTGTTCTGTTGAACAATGATCTAGCTTTGATAATTATATAGATCTGGCTTTAGCAATTTTGTGAGACTTTCTCTTATTTCCTCTAAAATTTCTCAGGCAAGAAGTTAGACCTAATTACAATTTGAATATAACCCCAGACTTCACCTATTTTCTTCCTTTTGTGTTTCCTTTTTGTAGACTTACCATGCAACAGTTAAAAAAAATATGGAGATTTAATCTGAAAGCTTATTTTGTGGATGGATATTTTTTGATTCCTTAATGTCCTTGTAAAGAAGCAAGGAACTTTCTAAATTAGCAAAAGGAATTTAATTTAATTATGTTGATTCTCATATAGTGGATAGTGGACACTGTGTAATTAGTTGCCTTATATAATTTACAATTAAGCTACCTTGGCGAAAAATGAAGTGTTTTACTGACAATCTTGAAGCATTTTCACTTGTTTATTCATTCAACAAATATTTACTAAGTGCCTATCTGAAACTATTTGTATTTTCTTCATAGCATTCAAACCTATTTTAAATTTGCTTTTATGTGTTTATTAAAATGAACAAGGCACATAAGGTCCCTGATTTCATGGAGCTTACTTTCTAGGGAGTTGACGTAATAATGATGAATAACGATCAAAGTAATTTCAGATACGTATCAGTTCAATGAAGAAAGTGAAACAAGAGGGTCACATAGTGGAGGCCCTCAGCAGCCTCAGAATGGGTGGTCAGGGAATGTCTCTCTGTGCATGTGGTGTTTGACCTGGGAAGACGGGCAGAGAAGGTAGAGGACCAGTAAGTGTAAATGTTCCAAGGTGGGAACATGTATGGCAAATTCAAGGAATATAAGAAAGGCCAGTGTGGCCAGATCATAATGACCAGAAGGAAAGTTGTAGGAAACAGGTGTGACAAATCAAATGTGCCTCATGTATCATGGAATGTGACTTAGAGTTTATCTTTTTTGCAGTGAGCAGCAATGGTAGGGTTGTAAGCAGGAGAGTGGCCTAATCTAACTTACTTTTGTCAAAGCTCTACTCGGCCATGTGCAGAATGGACCATAGGGAGGTCACGGAGGGAGCCAAGAGGCTGGTGGGGACAGTTGTAGGGGTCCAGGTGGCAGATGATGTTTTGGATGAGGTAGTAGTGATAAAGCTGAGAAGTGAATAAGGTCAATATGATTTGGAGGTCTAGCTGACAGGTCTTGCTGTTCCATTTGACTTGAGGAAGAGGGTGTAGGGGGCAGGAATCGAGGCTGAGTTGACTCTTAAATGTGGGGTCTGATCAGCTAAATGGATGGTAGGACCAGTGAGGATTCATTCAGAAGTTACAAAAAATGTTTCATTCTCTTCATTGTCTTCTATTTGCCTTTCAGACATGAAGTTATCAACATCAACCTGAAAAATAAGCCTGAGTGGTACTTTAAGAAGAATCCCTTTGGTCTGGTGCCAGTTCTGGAGAACAGTCAGGGTCAACTGATCTATGAGTCTGCCATCACCTGTGAGTACCTGGATGAAGTGTATCCAGGGAAGAAGCTGTTGCCAGAGGACCCCTATGAGAAAGCGTGCCAGAAGATGGTCTTTGAGTTATTTTCTAAGGTGTGCGTTTAAGAAATGTCAGTTCCTATTTGAAAAACCTTTTTTTTTTTAAGGTATATCAGTGGTCATTTATGATTCATTAATGTGGGAAAGGAAAACAAAACAGGATTATACTCACCTGTCTTGACGTGTCCTACAAGCCCTTTCCTGATCGATTCCTGTTTACCTCTCCAAAGTTATCCCTCTTCACTCTTCTCCTGACATGTCATATTCCAGCCACACCGAACGTTTTCAGTTTTCCCAGACTCACAACCTTAGCAACTCTTGCTGGCACTCTTCCCCCTTCTCGCTTTGCCTGGTTCTGTCCAAGTCCTCTTCCACGTGTCTGCTCAGACACTGCCGCCTTCCTCCTGGAACTGCCTGTTCAGACTGGGTGAGTGCCCAGCGCTGTGTTCTCACTGCATGAACACTTCCCTGTGGGTGACTGCCTGCCTTCTTGCATGCGTTGCCCCAGGGTGTCACTGTTCACACAGTGCCTAGGTTTGTGACCAGCCCTGTCACTTTCAAGTTGTTTAACTCGCTAACTTCCTGCTTTACCTCTGTGCCTCAGGTCGTAATTTGTAAAATAAATATAATTGTTCCTTCCTCGTAGATAAAAATCAGTTCACGTGAAACACTGAGAGCCAAGTTCAAGACGTGGTAAATCTCAGTGTTAGTTCTTGCTGTTCCAGCCAGTGTCTAGCAGTGAGCTTCTTTGCTCCATGTGGGCAGTAGCATAGAGCTGAATAAAGGGCATTCCTGTAGAACTGTTTGTATCTTAATTAACATCAATGTGTAAATTAGTTCAAGCAGTTAGTATTAATAAGGACATGACCAAGAGTAGACAACAAGAATAGCAACATGAGGTTATGTGTCTATAATCCTGTTACTCTGTCAGCATAGATAAGCATACACAGAAATATCTTGTTTCTAGACAAAGAAATGGTTAAAGAAATACTTTGAAGATAGGACTTACAGGGAAGACCTATTGTTTAAGGATACAGTGTAAAGGGAAGCCATTGGGGAAGGAAGAAGGAATTGTCGCTTAGCAGGATGAGGGGGAAAGAATAGTAGAGATGGCTGTTATCAAAGTTGATGAACAGAGAATAGGGCAAATTTACAAGAAAGGTGGTGGAAAATTTTTTTTAAAGTAACAGATTCATTGTACTGTTTAGAAAGAGAATGAGCCTAAAAGCTGGAGATGCCCACTATTACTTTTCTGCTCACATTCAGGAAAGAGGTGGTCTTAGGTAGCATAGGACCGCACCCTCCTGGCCACAGCTCAGCAAACTAGAAATGCCCCCACGTGCACCCCCAGCCCCCCAGCCCAATCATCTTCTCTCCTAGAAACTTGGAACTGAGACAGACTAATACAGTAAAAGTGGGGAAGTTCTGAATGAAAAATACACACACACACACACATATAAAATTAGAGACTTGACCAACCAAAGCCACATAGGGAAGTGGAAATTAACACTGCAGAGGGAGCTATATATGGAAAATAATATAGAACAGACATGTAAAGAGAAGCAAAGATGAATGACCAGGCAGGAAATGTACATGGAAGGGCAGCCTGCAAACCTTCAGTTCCAATGGGCACAAGCTGTTCTGACATCCATGGGATTTCAGGGGATTCTCCTGTATTTTCAGAGTGCCTTTTTACTTCAACTGGGATGAGTGGACATCTGTCTCATGCAATGAGATGATACCAAACACACAAACACCTCCACCACAAGCATTAAAGCATGTGACATTACACCTTTCAGGTCTTCAGGCAGTCACTCCCCTTTGAACAGTCTTCTCGTGTCCTCCGCAAGGCAGAGATCAGAAAAATTCTCTTCCCCAGCTCCCTCTGCAGCTGGGGCCCAGGCCTGCAACCCAGGCTCTCCCTGTCAGATACACGCATGGTAGAGTTCAATTCAGAAACGATCAATGTGAGGAAACAGGCTTGGTGTGGGGCGTTGGTTCTGCTGGTGAGAGTGGCTGATGGCATGGCTTCAGGCTTTCAGGAGCCCTGGTGGTTGCCAAATTAAACTTGAGAGTAGCAGCGGCTTCGGTGGTAGATTAGTTACCTCTGAGTCATTCCTGGCAGTGGCACAAACCTTTAGTTTCAGCTCACTGGTCACAGTGATGCTTTCCAGCAGGTCAGTTTGAGCACGATTTTGGAATATTCCAGTTTAGTTCCAAATCTGTCTGTTCAGCCCCCGCACCCCAACAAATTCTGAGATACTCAGTGTCCTTTAAAGATATTTTTTGCTCAAACTTGCCAAAGTGGGCTCTGTTATTTGCAACTTACAAAATCCTGTTTAATACGACACCTTAGGCCACAAAACTGTTTTGAGGATCAGCATATGACCTCTGTGAACACAAGAATGGGTGTGCCCTTTAATTTCTAGAACACTGACACTGGGACTAGAAGGGTTCTATCGTGTTTTTATGTGAGGCTGGTATACTGAGCCTCCCACTGATAAACTAAGGAATTATTCTCTGTCTAGGTACCATCCTTGATAGGAAGCTTTGTTAGAAGTAAAAATAAGGAAGACTGCTCTGGCCTGAAGGAAGAACTTCGTAAAGAATTCAGCAAGCTTGAGGAGGTAATCAGTTGTGTCTCTTAGCTTTTATCCGAGTAAATGATACACTACATCTGCCCTCTTCCTTCTACTCATTTGTTCATATTCCCATTTCCCAAATTGCTTTATAGCAATTAGTAATAATACCAAATAAGAAATTTTAGTTTATAACAGATTGCTGTAAGTGGTGTGTTTAACATACAAACCAAAAATATAAAAATAGTCATGAGCTTGCTTTTAAAACATTTTGTTGCACTGATGTTAAAATAACAAGGGAAAAAAGAAATTCACCAGCATTTCTGTTACCTGTTGTTTTTCCATGCTGTTTCCAGTCCTTGTCCATATATTTTTAAAAATGATTAACATAACTAATCAGAGCATAGATACCATTTCGTGTTCTTTTTTCTACTTAGTATTATATAATAAGCATTTCTCACCACAAAGAATTTGCCATGAATCATACAGACACTTGGCAAAGCCCAGATGTGTTTTACTTCCTTTGAGGGATAGCTGCCATTTTGCGTCTTTAGATCGAGTCTCCTCTTGGTCCTGAGACATTCCAAATACTCAGGTAGATTTAAACAATCAGTGTACAATGCAGAGTGTTTTATGGGCCCTGAAAAAAACTGCAGAAGTTTTATAAAGGTAAGTTGGTTTGGTGTTGATTAATCAAATAATATTCTCAGTTTCCGCCTTTGACAAAACCATAATACCAATTCATCTTAAACTTTAGAAACATAATATTTGTGCTTTGTTTTCAAACAATTTTATTTAATATTTAATATAGTTATTTCTAGTATATTTTGGGTAAATTGTTTTATTGAAGGATTATCTGCAAAGTACCCAAAGAATAAGAGTGTAGCTTGATGAATTTTTAGAGTGAACATAGCCATAGAACCAGCACCCATATCAAAAAATAAGAGTATTAGTTTTGGCTACTTTCTGTGCTCTATACAAATGGAATAACAGAATATGCACTTTCCGGCCTGGCTTCTTTCATACAGTATTAGGTTGTGAAGTTCATCCATGTTGAGTGTAGTTCACTCCTATTCTTTGTGTAGTGTTCCAGCGTATGTCTGTGCCACAGTTTTTTGTCCCTTTTACTCCTGGTAGACAGTAGACAGTTCCACTTTGGGGCTATTAGAAATAGTACTACAGCAAACATTCTTGCATGTATCTTTTGGTGAATATACATTCACATTTCCATTTCCAAGTACAATTACTGGGTTATAAAGTATGCATACTCTCAGCTGTAAAACATGGTAGTACCGATTTACATTTGTATCAGCAGTGGTCCCACACCCTAGCTAAGGTTGTCTGGTTCATTTTAGCCATTATGGATGCATAGTGTCACTACATTTTGGTTCTAATTTGCATTTCCTTGATACCTAATGTAGTTGAGCACCTTTTCAAATGGTTATTGTCCATTCCGACATCCTTTTTTGTGAAGTGCAAGTCTTGCCCAATTTTCTAATGGGTTGTTTGCCTTTTTTCTTGATTCCCAAGAGTTCTTTCTGTATTCTGAATACCAAACCTTTATTGTATTACAAAGATCTTGTACTCTGTTGCTTATTTTAGTTTTCATCACTTTCTGGTTTATCTTGCTGATTGTTTTTGCTTCATCCGAAACCAATAGATTCTAAAGCTTAAACCGATCAAATAGACAAAAATTGAACTTGGATATGTCAAGCAATCAGGGCTGCTCTCACATTCTATTTAATTCGCCTGCACCTCTGATGATGAGTCTTCCGAGCGGCACAAATAAGAAGTACTCTTACGCTGTTTAATGTTCAGGTTCTGACTACTAAGAAGACAACCTTCTTTGGTGGAGGTTCACTTTCTATGATTGATTACCTCATCTGGCCCTGGTTTGAACGGCTGGAACCACTGGAGTTAAATGAGTAAGAATTTTGAATATTATGTGAATAATTTAGGAGAATGAGAATTGGAATGGCATGTGTTGACCTTATTTCTGAACAAAAATTAAAATGTTTTATACAACTGTTATGAATGGAAAAAAGCAGGCAGGAGGGAGAGGCTTGGGCATGTCATACATCCACACTCACTGCTGCTTCCCACCCTGGGGGACAGGCAGCAGTTCTGTGACCGGCACTAAAAAGTTTTAAAAGTAATTTGCTCCTTCCCTCCTGGGGAAAAATTCCTAAGGAAGGTTTGGGTGGGGACACTGGGTGGAAAAGGTGAAGGGATTAAGAAGTACAATTGGCAGTCACAAAATAGTCACAGGGGTGTGAAATACAGCATAGGGAAGATAGTCAGTAGAATCATAATGACCATGTGTGGCGTCGGATGGGTGCTACCACACGTATCCCCCATACATCAGTTTGTACGTTATGTAATGTCTAAGCACTATGCTATGCACCTTAAATGAATATAATATTGAATGCCAACTGTAATTGAAAACATTTTAAATCCTAAGGATAACCTTTTTATAAGGCCATCATGCAGGATTGTTATGACCAATGCTACCTCTTGTTTACCAGTAGGATTCCCATACAAGTTTCCAAGCTCCACACTTTGAAGTTTGGCAGCCACCTTGGCTTACTCCCTCTTAAAGCTTAGAGCTATTCAGGGTTACTTTTTAAAAAATACCCTTTCAGAAAAATTCTTTAAATTTTTAAAAATGTATTAAAACATTAAAAAAAAGTAAGTATAGCCCTGGCTGGTGTGGCTCAGAGGATTAATGCAGGCCTGTGAACCAAAGGGTTGCCAGTTCAATTCCCAGTCAGGGCACATGCCTGGGTTGCAGGCCAGGTTCCCAGTAGGGGGTACATGAGAGGCAACCACACACTGATTTTTACCTCTCTTTCTCCCTCCCTTCCTCTCTCTCTAAAAATAAATAAATAAAATTTAAAAAATGAATAAAATAAAATTTAAGTATAGTTGGTATTGTGGACGAAAAAGGGCCATATACTTAACCTGACAGACTCAAGGAGGGCCTGTGTTATTGGCCTTAAAAACTCATAGAGATTGAAAATAACCACTTAGGATGGTCTGAAATTAAAGGTTTTTAACAAAAAGCAGTTTATGGTAGGTAGTCATGTCTGTCCTAGGCTAGAATGTTCCCTGACAAAGGTCATCTTCACCTTAACTAAGTCTGTCTGTTGTTTTGCATCAAGGATAACATACCTGATAAGTATACCTTTGCAAAAACAAAGTAATTTCCCTTTTACCAGGCCCCTCAAAGCATGGGCACCACACCAGAGACCAAAGTCCTCTCACTTCATTGTTGTCATGTTAATTGCTGCCTGTTAACTACCCTATACCCACCTTTGTAAAAGACATATGTGTCTATCATGTTAATTTTTATCCAATCCCAGAAATTTCCCCACTTTGCTTTCTCCCACCTCCCTAATCTTCCACCAGTGGATTTCAGGTAACCCACTTACATCTTCTCTTTTGATTGTAATGTATAAAGCAGGGTGCAAAACTGATTTTTTCTCAACTTGCTGAGGTTTTGCTTCCTGGCAATTGTCATTAATTTGGCTCAAATGAACTCATAAAAATTCTCTACAGATTTGAACGTATTATTATGCTTACAGTATGCAATATTAGGTTTCAGGTGTACAATATGATTTGATATTAATATACCTTAAAATGTGATTAACACAATAAGTGTACTATTCATCTGTCACTGTGCAAACTTAATTACAGCATTATCGGCTATAATCCCCATCACCCATCCTCACCCCTTCCCCTCTGGCATCCATCGGTTTGATCTCTTTCTTTTTTTAAAAAATTAGTCAATTACAGTTGACATACATTATTATATTAGTTTCAGGTATACAACATAGTGATTATCCATTTATATAACTTACGAATATCCCAGTAAGTCTAGCAGTACCCATCTGATCCCACACATAGTTACTACATTACTAACTTTATTCCCTGTGCTGTACTTTACATCCCTGTGACTGTTTTTATAGTTGGCAAGATGTACTTTTAATCCTTTCACTTTTTAGTCACAATCTGGACATAGTTGGGTTGTTTTTCATGTTCTCATTTTAAAAGTTATTAGTCTCTCAATTTGGAGTAGTCTCATGCCAAATGAGCAAGTTATTTCTTTTTGGAAGATTCCTGTTCCATAAATAAATACTTCTACAATATTTTCCAAAATTAATACAGTCATACCTCAGAGATATTGCAGGTTCCGTTTCAGACCACTGCAATAAAGCAAATATCACGATAAAGTGAGTCACATGAATATTTTGATTTCCCAGTGCATATAAAAATTATGTTTATACTATTCTTTAGTCTGTTAAGTGTTCAATAGCATTATGTCTAAAAAAGAACAATGTAAATACCTTAATTTAAAAGTGCTTTTTTGCATAAAGAAACACCACTATCTGAGCCTTTAGTAGTTTTTTTGCTAGTTAAAGGTTTGCCCTAGTAACATCAAAGGTCATGATCATAGATCTCCGTAACAAATATAAAAATAATGACCACAGTTTGAAATATTCTGAGAATTATTGAAATGTGGCACAGAGACACAAAGTCAAGCAAATGCTCTTGGGAAAAGTGCATGGTTAGACTTGCTCAGTGCAGGGTTACCACAGACCTTCAATTTGTAAAAAATGCAGTATCTGAGAAGTGCAACAAAAGGCGTGTCTTATTCTATAATTACATGCATTTAAAAAAATATTTTTAATGAACTACTTTAAAAGGTTAGAGAACAAAATGAAACTGCGGAGTGATAATGATGACATATAGGAAACTTTGCAATGCCTTCCTATTTAGTCTAGCTCACACCTTCATTCTTTCCATCTCCCACAGGTGTGTGGACCACACTCCAAAACTTAAGCTTTGGATGGCAGCCATGAGGAAAGATCCCACTGTATCAGCCCTCTTCACTGATGTGAAGACCTTCCAAGGTTTCTTCAATCTCTACTTGCAAAACAGTGTGGAGGCCTGTGACTATGGGCTTTGATGGGGGCACAAGTCAATGAAGATGTGGCCCTGGATGGTGTGGCTCAGTGGATTGAGTGCCGGCCTGCAAAGCAAAGAGTTGCCAGTTCAATTCCCAGTCAAGGCACATTCCTGGGTTGAGGGCCAGGTCCCCAGAAGGGGGAACATAAGAGGCAGCCACGTATTGATGTTTCTCTCCCTCTTTCTCCCACCCTTCCCCTGCCTAAAAATAAATAAATAAAAATCTTTAAAAAATGAAGATATGTTTGATATTTTCCTTCACTAATATGAAAAATAACATGCTTTTATTTTGCCAAGTGCTGTCATGTCTCTGTGGATCACCTTCTTTGAGGTGACATCATCGCGCATAACTGTGGTATTTCCTCAAGGCCCTCCTGCAAAAATGTAAACACATTTCCTGCTCAGGATGCTCAAATCCTCTCTAGTGAGATTAGCCTTCAATCTAGATTTCTAACTGCTCGTAAGACATTTCCACATGGATACCCTGTTGTCATTTCAAGAGATACCCTTTCAAGTTTGTCTTGAGGTTCTGAACTGAGAATTTACAATTCCTCATTCTTTCCATCAGCAACTGAATCCACACCCTCTTTTATTCCTGTTCTGACCAATGAAGACCAAACCTACATCACCTCAAAGCCAAGTAGGTGACTAGGTGACCTTTACTTGATCTCCAATATCCAACCTCTGCCCCCTTCAAACGCTTCTTACCAAATCCCATGCTGGGCACACACACCATATAAGTACAGTGAAGACCACATCCCTCAGTGCAGAATGTAAGGCTGAATGAGTAATAGGTAATATCCCCATTCAAAAGTATCAACGCCATCTTCCACACACTTCCATAGCCCATGGGCTTCTCACTAATTTTTATCATCACATCAGCTCCACGAAAAGGTAGGTCGTAGAGCATCATTTCATTCCACAGATGATTCAACTAAGGTCCCAAGGTTAAGCGAGGTCTTAAAATGCTGGCACAAATAGCTGGAGAACATACCTAGTATCCTGTTCTTACTCTCGGAATTAAGGGGCGTGCCTTCAACCCGCCGGCCCAAATACAGCCTGGTTTCCTGTACTCATTCTTAAACGTAAATGCACCTAATAATCACAGAAGGCTCACCGCTCCATTTGTGATTCAGTAAGTAGGTCCGGGGTAGGCCAGGTGGTCCACATTTGAAAGGAGCCTCCCACCCGGCCCCCACCCGGTCCCCACCCGGTGGTGATGCAGGCGACCTGGGGGCCACACCCTGAGACTTCGGTGACAACTGTTGACTTCACAAATGACCTGCGGCCGCCCACTCTTGGCCACCAATGCCCAAGCTCCGGACACACCCATCTCTGCTGTGGTAGGCCTGCCCCACCCTTCTAGGTTCAGGTCGGCTGCGGGACGGCTTCAGTCGGATGTGGACCCGAACGCTGAGGTGCCACCGCCAAGCCACTACCTGTCCCAGACACTCGTGGGGAATCACTACTTGGATAATCCGGTGCTCGTAAGGCGGCTGCCATTTGGCTCAGCTCGGCACTGATTGGCTGGAGCGCCTCCAAAGGCTCTTAGGATTGGCTGGAACTCTGGGCATCGCAGCCAGTTGGCGGGTAGGATCTCATTCTAGGAGGCGGGTTCCACCATCGTTCTACATCCGGTTCGTTTGCGGCGCGTTGGGAGGTTCCTGGGGCCGTCTTCCTGCCACCTCCACCGGCTTGGTTCGGGCAGTTTTGGCGTTTGAGAGGAAGAGGGGTATAAGGTCAATTTTGAATTTTAGGGTTTTCCACGAATTTCAGGTCCCAGAATAGGATTGCTAGTGTTTTATGTTGCCTAATCCTGTTGAAAGAAAGCCCGACTACTTTATGTTAACAAAAGTTTCATCAAAGAATTTAACATCAAAAAAAGTACAAGGGCTGTATAATCCCAAGATTAAAGAACAGGTCTTTAAAGTGAACACCTTTAACTTAAAAGAGGGGGAAAAACCCTCATTAAATTGTTCATTTTTCTGATTTACCTGGAGACAGGCACCACTAGTTCAGCGGCATTAGCGGGCGCCGCGAAAGGGGTTTGGTCTCAGGAGATGTCTTTGTGACCCTGCTACATTCTAATAATCGCAAAAACAATAGCTAATGTCGAATGCCTACTAGGTAACAGATGAATGCTAAGTATTAAGCATTTTTCATCCAGCACCTGAATGAATCTTTCCCAAAGCACCTGTTGAGGTATTGGTACCATTAACTATGAGTTACAAAGGAGAACTCTGGGCGTAGAAAGTTGCTGTGATTTGCCCAAGGTCATCCAGCTAGTAAATGCTGAAAAGATTCAAGTCCAGCCTGAACACCACTCTTGAGATAAGAGCTTGGGTATACTTCTGCCCCACTCTCTTTATTTATCAGCTCCTAGCATTTAGAGAGGTTGGGCCAGGAGGATAGCAAGCGCCATTTCGACACACCACTATTATACCTGAGATTTAACAGGAAGTGTTGCCTTTCTTTTCCTAACTCAGTCTGTTTTGTTCGATTTTACAAATGTTTGGTTTGGCTGATTTCAGGATCTTGAAAATCTGCCTTTTTTTCCCATTCAAATATAACTATATAGAAATGTTTTAAAAATATTTTTTCTTTGATCCCTTGCTGTAAAGGGATAACAGATAGGAAAGCAGAATCAAGTACTTAAAAAAGAAAGTCTCCTTTTGACTCCGCTTTCCCCTGTGAGGAGATGGAGTTCCTCCTCTGACAACTTGAGTTGGCAATAATCTTTACTTCATATGTTTCAGAATTGTGGGGGGTTGGGGGTGGGAATGAAGGTGGTCAAAAAGTACAAACTGCCAGTTATAAAGTAATTCCTATGGAGCTAATGCACAAGATGACTATAATGAACACTACTGTGTGGTGTATTTGAAAGTTGCTAAGAGAGTAAGTCCTAAAAGTTCTCATCATGAGAAAAAATATTATTTATAACTACATGAAGATGAATATTAATTAAACTTATTGTGGTAATCATTTCACAATATATGTGTGTCAAGTCATTATGTGGTGCACATTAAAATCCTACAGAGCTGTATGTCAATTGTATCTCAAAACTGAGGAAAAAAATGTCCCAAAGACATTAGAACGTAGGATTCCCTATGACCCTAACTTCCTGGAAACAGGTCCCCAATTCTAAGTCCCTTAGAAAATAGAGCCTTTTCCCTGACTTAATCTCACTCTCAGAACTCGGTGAACAGTGTCTGAACACCCAGTAATCTTTTGTGTAAATTAAGCAGGCTTAATTTATATTAAGAGGAATGTTCTCCAGTTTCTGCCACTAGACAGGTGTGAGAAAAAAAAAATCGAAACACTGAAAAATGCAAACTCCACTTCTATTCTCAAAGCAGAGACTCATTTAAATAGAGCGAAGAAATTATTTCTGTGGCGGCATTCTTTTCCTAGAAAGCTTAAGGTATTATTACCCATGACTGAAAGTCCTCACCTTTTCAAATAGATACGATTATATTTCAGGTAGCTGGAAACCAATTTGGAGTAGGTTTAATATGGCTTTGTTACCATTTGTTTCTTGCTTGAGTGAGTCAGTATAACAGAGGTAGGTGTAAACATAATATAATAACATAGAAGGAAAATTTGCAAAGAGGATTTCAGAGAGGTACCTATTGTATCTGAAGAGGTACCTATTTCAGAGAGGTACCTTAAAAAAGAAGTAGGGATAAGCTCAAAGGTCATAATGAAAATCTTTCCAGGGAAAACATAGTGTTCAGTGGTAAGATTAAAAACCACATTACTGAAATGTAGCCTGCAGCATTCAACCCCTATTCAGTTGGCATTAACTGGTAACTGTGAAATAAATACTCTGAGTTGAATTCTAATTCCAATATGCTTCGCAAAGCTGAATTGCAGTGCATTTCATTTTTATGAATACAAGATTGGGATGCACTGTGCTATTTAAAATGTGTTCTTATTTACTGGTATTAGTCATTAATTTTGAGCACTTACTGTACTGAGGATGGCCTGCCTGACTTCATTCATTATTCAAAACCCATCAAGAAGGTACTATTTGTATTCTCATTTTACAGGTGAAGAAGATGAGGGTCAACGAGGTGAGAGACAGCTGTCTAAGTGCCAAAGCCAGGGTTTGACTATAGCACCAAGTGAGAACCTTGATGTTGTATTGCTTCCCTTCAAAGGAAGAACTGTTTGCTATTCTCTAACTACACCAAATAGACTTGCATTCCAGACTATTATAGCTGTGACTTCCCCTGCACAGATATAATAAACAGCATTTCCCAACTCTCAGAGTTGATTTCCCTTAAAAGGTGGGAATGAGGAAAACAACAACTTGGAAATACGTTCTCTCTAGCATAGTGAAAGATGGGGCTTTTACTTTACAAATGGCATTCCTGGTTTGGCCGTTAATAATTTATTATCAGTATACTCCAGCAATGAGGAAACTCAGGCCAGAAAACCAAATCCAGGCCTCTGCTGGTTTTTGTATGGTGTAAGAGCTATGGATAATTTTTACATTTTTAAATGGCTGAAAAAAATCAAGAGAAGAATCATGATTTGTGATACATGGAAATTATATGAAATTCACCAAGAGTGAACCTTAATTTAAACTATGTACTTTGATAATGAAGTGTCAATGTAGGCTCATCAACTGTAAGAATGTAACTCTGATGCAGGATGTGGATGGTGAAGGAGGCTGCACATTTGTGGTGGTAGAAAAATCTCTATATCTTGTGCTTGGTTTTGCCGTGAACATAAAGCTGCTCAAAAAAATAAAGTGTTAAAATTCAGGGGTTGGAAAAAGTAGATTTACACTTGTGAGTACACAAAACACAGAATTATTCTTGTATTATTGTGCATGATTTATTGTATTATTCATTTGAATTACAATTGTGAGTGTGTGTGTGTGTGTGTATATATATACACAAAATTCAAATTTAGACTCCATAAATAACGTTTTCTCGGAACACAGCCAAACCCATTCATTTATATATTATCTAGTGCTGATTTCATCCTGTAAGGGACGGATTGAATGGTTGAGACAAGAAGACTCAAAAAGCCTAAGATATCTGCTATTTTTACTTTTACAGAAAAAGCTTGCCTATGTCTGGTATAGACTAAGATCCTGTTTGGAGTGCTCACCCAGGCGCCAAAGGTCATAATCCTCCCTCCTCCTCTTACTAGTTGTGAGGCTTTTGACAAGCCACTTAACCTTGCTAGTCTCAGTTTACTCATTTTTTAAAATAAAATAATAATAGAACCTTTATGGGACTACTTTAAATAATAAATGAGTAAATACACATAAAGTACCAAATACATGTTAGTAAGAGCTGATTGTGACTGTGATTTTGAGAATTTCATATTCGTCTGTTAGAATCTGGGTATATTTTCACGCAGCTATTTGATGTCTGAGTTCTTTCTTGAGGGATACGTTTCATGCCCACGAGTCATCTCCTTGTCTATGAGAAGCTCTTACATACCATGTATATTTGTTGCTTTTATTCCCATTCAGTTTGCCCTTCTTGATTAAAGTTAGTTTCAGAACAGTGGTTTTCCTCTTTATCTTGCAACATGTAAAATTGCTGACATTTATGCATTTTCTTTTCAGAGGAAATTTATTAAAATATTTTTGCCACTCCCCAATTCTTATCAGTCAACAGCAACTTGTCATGTCTCACATGAAATGGCTCTGAATGACTTAGCAAAAAAATGTAGTTGAGTCACTATTCTGAAGAATTTCAAAGATTCCTACTGAGTAGGAAAAAAATGTTAACATTATGAACCAAGAATTTCTGGATAGATTGGAATTCCAAAGGACAAAAGGTGACCTTTCATAAGCTATGTAATTAGGTTCTGTCATTTTAATAAAACATATTGAGACTCAGCTAACATCTGTTGAGCCGCGATTATGCACTATATTTTTTCCAGGATTTATATCCTTTCCCCTCCACACCGCTACTAGCTTTTGAGGCCAAGACAATGAGTCAGGCTTTGGACTTTTAAAGTTGAACCCTGCTAGCTGGTCACATTGGGCAAATGCTTTCATTTTCCTGAGGATATTTTCTATGTCGTGAAACAGGAAAAATAATAGTTGCCTACCTGAGTAGTTGTGGGAATCAAGTAAGGTGATCCACAGATATCATTTAGTCAGCGTGAGGCATACGATACTTTTCTTTCCTCCTCTACCTGTGAGCCCCATAAAATGCATTTCTAAGTGATTCCTATTTCAGCTTGGTCCTGTAAAGTCAAAGGAATTAGCTTTCTACCTGCTAAATTTCAGGATCTCAGCTTCGTAGGGCAGAGCAAAGTCCAGCTACCTCCTTCATCTCATGTAGAAGAAAGAGCTGTCCAAGCGGCCCCTGAGTTGCTGGGCTGTTGACAAAGTCTTCTTAGCCGTTATGAAGGGTCTGCTCCAGAATTCATGCTGGGGATAGGGAGAGCTCACAAAGTTTTCTTTGCCTCTAGTGTCTAATTCATTACCAGTCTGTCATAGCTTGGGTACAATGTCACAAGTAGGTCTGCGACTAGGGTGAGGCCAGTGAGGTGTCTAGGATGCAAAATTTAAGGGGACACTCTCGGGGGTGTGCAATATCTCAACCCTAACAAGTGTTTCTTTTTATCCGCTATATCATAAAAAGTTTGGCTTTATTTTTTTAAGTACTCATTATACAGAAAATGTATAGACAATGGTCTTAGAGATGCAGGAAGGAAGGCTTAGAATGGGAAAGAAAATGTTGGCGGTTACTCTGATCAATTTTTATCAACATGCGGGAGTTTAATGTCCATTCTTCACAGATTCTTGGTGTGGAGAAGAGACCCATCAATGCTGTATCCACGTGTTAAAAGCAAGGGTACTTCCCAGGTGTTTTGTTTGTTTTGTTTTGCCCACTCCTACCTCGGTTTCCAAACCTGGGGTGATGTCTCTCTAGATTAAGTTACCCTACCTAGCTCTCGTCCCAGATCACTTCCCCCTCTGCCCTGCCAGAGCCCAGGCACTCAAAAGCTGAATTTGGGCAGGACCTGCCTAGGAGCATCTCTGTGGTTGGAGCCTGCTGCAGCGGCGAGCTCCAGAGTCGCCGTCTGAGAGCATTGGGTGCTGTGCAGACACCTGGAAACCATGGCTGAAGATGCAAGCAGGGCCTTGGGGAAAGGTGAGTCTTCTCAACACCTGTTCACGGGATGGAGACGCTGGGCTTTGGCCTCCAGACCAGCGCGGTGGGTGGGTGGGACTTGAAGGGTTCCTCTGCACAAAAGCCACGTGCAAAAGTCCTGTCTGGTACTCCAGAGGCAGAGTGCGTGCACCCCTCTTGGGGTCTCAGGGTGGTGAGTGAGCCCATCAACCCACTGGGCTAATCTTTGTCTTGGTGCCCCCTCCCCCTCCGCAGGAAGTCACCCCCCAGGGCCGGTCCCAGAGGGCTTGATCCGAATCTACAGCATGAGGTTCTGTCCTTATGCACACAGGACACGCTTGGTCCTCCAAGCCAAAGGCATCAGGTGAGAAATGGAAGGTCAGAACCTTACAGGCACCCTGGGGGATGTTTAAAACCTGGAGCTTCCTATCCTTTTCTTCTGAGGCAGAGTGGTAATACATGGTTAGCAAAGGCCAGCAGGCGGCCCTGGAATGCAGAGTCATGTCTGTGCAGGAACCTTAGGACAACTCAGGGTAAACTGAATGACGGACGGCCCCAGTGAGCTGGTTTCCTCCAGTAACGCCAGTGAAGGAAGGGCACGTTGCTGACTTGCGCTGACTGCAGCCCCACCCCCCAGCCCCCTTCAAATCACCTGTTTTCTGTCTTCATTGTGCTTACACAGCATCCAACATCTTTTTATCCCTCTTTCCTCCAACCTTTCCCCGCAAATGTAAGTTGTGAAGGAGTAGGGCCTTTGTCTTTTTCATTCCTGGGCTAGAGAGAGCTTGGCACATAGTAGGTGCTTAAAAATATTTTTTGAATGCACAAACAAATAGTTCCAAACAATGAAGTAGAAGAAACTGCTATCAAGAGCTGTCTGGAAGGTTCCGACATACCCGAGGAAATGGGCGCATATCTTCCCAGGAGGAGCTTTGCCAGACTAAATCCTGCAGGCCTGGCTTTGGAAGGCAGAGCACCTCCGCTGGAATGGGGACTGCATGATGCAGCTGGCCTCTAAGCTACGATAAAATGTTGAGCATCTGTTGCTCCGAGAGTTTTGACTCTTGTCCTGGAGTCCTCATTAGGGGCCACTTCAGACTTTCAGATTTATGTCAGAAAAATGCAGAGACTAATATAGAGACATTTTCAATAACATTATGTGATTCTGCTTTGTTCAGGAGGCTATATGGCATTTATTTCCAGATTCTCCTCTTTTTCTCAGTTCTAATCGGCCCTATTGCTAGTTTACCCATTTGAAACAACAGTTGCCTGATGGTTTGCCCACAGTGACAAAGTGGCAGTTTATGAATGAGTGTTTAGCGGCCTCTGCCCATTAGATGGCAATTGCTTCTCCCCCAGTGTGATAACCAAAAAATGTCCATGTGCTCCTGGGGAATGGGGCAAGGTTACTCCCAGCTGAGAACCACTGCTTTAGGGTTTCAGATAATGTGCTTGACTGAGCAAAGAATATTCTCATTTGTTTCCTTTCATACATATTTATTTATTTGATCCTCACAATGATGCCAAGACATGAGCATATTTATCACCCCCATGTTATAATGAAGGACACTAAGCATAGAGAGGTTAAGGAATCCAGTCAAGGTCACAAGTTAGACTGTCCAGACTCCACAGTCTGATGCAGAATTTGTGTTTGTAACCGCTAACATTTACCATATTCTGTTGTGACCTGTTCATAGCAGGTTTGTATTTCTAAGCTTTAAAATATACGAGACTCTGTGGTGTGATGGTTAAGCGTGGTGAGCTCTGTCTGAGTCAGACTCTCGGACTCCAGTCCGCTAGGAAGGCTCTGATCCTTCCTAGCGGTGATGTTGGGCAGGAGATTTAATCTTCTGGAGTTGGGACTCACAAAGAGCAAATGAGACAAGGCATAGAAAACATTTAACACATCTTACTGTAGGAATGAAGACAATAATGTTATTATATATTTTTCTTTGTAAAAGACCTAAACTTTAAAAAACGTATTGCAAATTTAAATCTTATGAATAGATTACTTCTGCTTTGAAGATGAGTCCATTTGTGCAAGCCTCTCATTTTTGTTGTCTTGTATGTTTCCCTATGCTTTTTAAGCCATGAAGTTATCAACATTAACCTGAGAAACAAGCCTGATTGGTACTATACAAAGCACCCTTTTGGCCAAATTCCAGTCCTGGAAAACAGCAAATGTCAGCTGATCTACGAATCTGTGATTGCTTGTGAGTACCTGGATGATGCTTATCCCGGAAGGAAGCTGTATCCATTTGACCCTTACGAGCGAGCTCGCCAAAAGATGTTATTGGAGCTATTCTATAAGGTATGCTCACTTTTTTAAAAAGCCACTTACACTCTTTTTTACTTTGTATTTTTTCCCCACACTTCAACGTTAAAGCCAAATCACTGGAGAACTTGTTTTGTTTGACACTACATGTGCATTAGGAGAATAACTGGTATGCAATTATAGTAGAGCCATCGCCTCTGATATTAAAAATTAAAGGCTTCACTGATAGGTGCTTTGCCATTTGAACTAGTGGTCTCAAGGGGTATGCTTATGGCATAGTTAAGACTGTGTGGCTTAAGATAGGAATATTGAAAGAGCTGAAAACTGGTGATGCTTTAAAAGGAATATTTCTAAGGTTTCAGGTACAAAAATATCAGGGTACAAAAAAGGCATTAATGCATGGAAGCTGATTGCTCTTTATACAGAGCAAGAGCACCAACAGTCCAGGGCATGTGAGGAAGAGAAAAAGGAGCACCTGTTGATAACAGGGAAAAAGTGATGGAAAAACTTTAAGATAGTTATCTTTGAATTGAGAAAAAATAACCAACATATACTGAGCGCTTATGACATGTCAAGCCCTGTCCTAACTACCTTATACAGCTTAACTTATGTAGCCCTTACAACTGCCCTTTAAGGTGGGTACTATTACTGTACCCATTTTTCAGAAAAGAACACCGAGGCTTAGAGAGGTTAAGTGCCTGCCTGAGATTGTACAGCATAGAAGTTGCTGATTAAGTAAGAAGCACTCAAGAATCCTTTTTGAAAGCACCTTGTGTTACCAGGCTGCTATGACACCTGGATTCCTGGAACTACAGAGACAGCCCTCAGAGGGAGCTGGGGAGCCGAGGTGTGGTGGTTGGCCTGTTAAACTGCAGTCACAAAGGTTCAGCTGTATTTTTAGGCAGAGCAGGAACGTGGAATTCCCTCAGACCAGACTTCTCCACTAAGAAACCTGTGTCCTCTGATTAGATCCCGCATCTGACAAAGGAATGTCTGGTAGCACTGAGATGTGGGAAGGAATGCGGTAATCTGAAGCTAGCCCTCCGTGAAGAATTCTGCAACCTTGAAGAGGTACAAACAGGGGCCCCTCTCCTGTTTAGATCCAATGGAAGAAGAGATGTAGGGTCACTGACCTGGTCACCCTGATACCCTCTGCTTTCACAGACTTCTTCTTTCTTCCTGACTTTGAGAAGTCCAGCTACTCGTCGTCTGATTTTGACTTGTAGGTACTTGCTCTCTACTACCTCATTCTGGAATCATTCTTGAAAATCTGGCAAGGGAGTCAGGGAGGGCATGTGATGAATTTCTTCCTTTCTCAGCATCACTGTATACCTTAAGTGTCTCTACATGGCTTCTGTAGCTTTGGCCACTGAGGTCAAGGTCTATATTGGTTAGGGATTGTGTTCGGCTGCTAGTAAAAGGGACCTAACTGTTATAAATTTATTGTATAATGGTTTATTCTTTCACAAAAACCAGAGGAAGGGGCAGTTCAAGTCTATTTTGATAGCTTCTTCATGAAATTACTAGGGACTGAGACTCCTTCGCTTTTTCTTCTCTGTCATCTTTAGTGCAAGGGTTTTCATCCTCAAAATGACAAGATAGCTGCTGGAACTGCAGCCATCACATCCAAATTCCAGGTTGCAGAAAAGAGAACAGAAAGGGGAAAAAATGGCAGAAGGCCGTGCTCCTTTAAAGGGCTTTCCCAGAAGTCCTACCCAATGACTACTTAAATCTAATTGGCCTTTTATCATGTTTTCTATGTTTCAATTTTTTTTTAAATAATGAGAATGTGTTTTTCTATTACATGTGTATTTTTTTTACTTTTTTAAAAGTATATTTTATTGATTATGCTATTACAGTTGTCCCATCCCCCCCCTTTATTGCACTCTGTCCTGCACACCCCCTCCCACCTTCATTCCCCTCCCTTTAGTCCATGTCCATGGGTCATACATATAAGTTCTTTGGCTTCTACATTTCCTATACTATTCTTAACCTCCCCTGTGTATTTTCTACCTACTTGTAACTCTCCATGTGATCTTCATTTCTGTGATTCTGTTTGTGTTCTAGTTGTTTGCTTAGCTTGTTTTTGTTTTTTGTTTTTTTTAGGTGTGGTTGTTAATAGCTGTGAGTTTGTTGTCATTTTACTGTTCATATTTTCTGGTCTTCTTTTTCTTAAATAAGTCCCTTTAACATTTCATAAGGGCTGAGTGATGCTGAACTCCTTTAACTTGACCTTATCTGGGAAGCACTTTATCTGCCCTTCTGTTCTAAATGATAGCTTTGCTGGATAGAGTAATCTTGGATGTAGGTCCTTGCCTTTCATGACTTTGAATACTTCTTTCCAGCTCCTTCTTGCCTGTAAGGATTCTTTTGAGAAATCAGCTGACAGTCTGATGGGAACTCCATTGTAGGTGACTGTGCCCTTATCCCTTGCTGCTTTTTAAGATTCTCTCCTTATCTTTAATCTTGGCTGATGTAAAGGCACATCATAAGATGTGCCTTGGTGTGTTCCTCCTTGGGTCCAACTTCTTTGGGACTCTCTGAGCTTCCTGGACATCCTGAAAGTCTATCTCCTTTGCCAGATTGGCTAAGTTCTCCTTCACTGTGTTTTCAAATAAGTTTTCAATTTTTTGCTCTTCCTCTTCTCCTTCTGGCACCCCTATGATTTGGACGTTGGAATGTTTAAAGTTGTCCCAGAGGTTCCTAAGCCTCTCCTCATGTTTTTGAATTCTTGTTTCTTCATCTGCTCTGGTTCAACGTTTATTTCCTATTTTGTTCCTTCCTGCTCCAAACTGTTGATCTGAGTCCGGTTTCCTTCCTGTCACCGTTGGTTCCCTGTACATTTTCCTTCATTTCACTTTTCATAGCCTTCATTTTTTCCTCTAATTTGTGGCCATATTCAACCAATTCTGTGAGCATCCTGATTACCAGTATTTTGAACTGTGCATCTGATAGATTGGTTATCTCTTCATTGCTTAGTTATATTTTTTCTGGAGCTTTGATCTGTTCTTCCATTTTGGCCATTTTTTTTTTTTTGTCTTGGTACACCTGTTACATAGTGAGGGGTGGAGCCTTAGGTGTTCACCAGGGAGGGACAACAACATCGCTGGGTTGTGATACTGTATGTGGGGGAGAGGTCCAAGAGACAGGCTTTCAGTCACTTCCCCTGCTACCCACAAGCAAAGTGGGTCCTTCTGGTGCTGATTCCTGGGGTGGGTGGGCTTGTGTGCATTCTAGGACCCTGTGGGTCTCTCCAATAATATCTTCTGTGAGGCTGGGAGTTTCTCCTGCTGCCTCATCCCCCACAGGAGTTTTCAGTCAGAGGCTTTGAGGTTTTATGTCCCTGAGCTGGAGCTGGGTTATGTGGTCTGTCTCGCTCCCCAGTTGTTCCTCCCTGTTTATCTGAATTGTGAATGTGGGACCACCCGGTCCTCCAGCTTCGGCCTTGCTGTGAGTCCTCTCTGCCCAGCTGCCGGTCTCCACCCCTCCTACCGGTCTGGATGAATGTTTCTTCTTTAACTCCTTGGTTGTCAGACTTCCGTACAGTTTGATTTTCTCTCAGTTTTCATTGTTTTTTTGTTTTTAAATTAGTCATCATCCTTCTTTTGGTTGTGTGAGGAGGCACAGTGTGTCTACCTACACCTCCATCTTGGCCAGAAGTCCCTAAAGTTTTTATTTTACTTTTATTAGCATTTATTTTATGCTGAATTTATTCCTGGGCCATAAGTTTTTGTTTCTTCAGTTTCTTCTGGGATAACTTTTTCTTCTGTGTAACCTCCTCTTCTGGTTTAGGAACAATCTGCTCTTTTTCCATGAGGATCGTCTCAGTGTGGCAGCGAGAGCTCACGTGTGGGTTAATCTGCCCGTAAGCTCTGTAAGTTCTGCCACGTCTCGGGAGCTTCATTCGCCTGGGTGCGCTCAAGGCCTAGACAATGTACATCCCTTCAGTTCAGCATTACTCTTCGCATTTTAAAGCACTTGCAGCAAATGTGAGCACTCTTTGGGCCACTGACCCTGTGTCCAGCCCCACTGTTTAGCCTGGGCATGCCTACCAGTTCCAGCATTGTAACGACGGAATGGCACACACTGCTTCTCTAAAGTGACATCCTTCAGATACTGGGCAGTTTCTCAGCTATGCCTGGGCAGTTTCACTAGTGGTCTTAAAGTGGACACGAAGATTTGAACCTTTAGAGTTGCATGATTTTGTGGGGTTTTCTGGGTCAAGTGCATAGTGAACCATTTTTAGAGGTCACTTCAGGCCACTTATGGGAAGGACATATGTGTAAATTTTTAGTGGAAAAAACCACAACTTTTCATCCTGTATAATTTGTCATGTGTATAAACTATAAAGTTATTTATCCAGCACTTTTTACATCATTATGAATGATGCTGCAGGGAACAGCAGCTGCTTTGCGTAAAAGTGTTTTACCTATTTCAGAAAATGTGTTTAGGTGGTAGTTCCAGGAATGGAATTTCCAGATCAAAGGGCACAGACACTTTATAGGCTGGAGCTGTACATCCTTCCCAGAGACTTGTGCCGTGCACCCTCCCGCCAGCAGTGTATAAGAATGCCCTTTGCTCTATGACCTTTTCACTGTCAGCAAATTCCATTTAAAAAGATAATCACCTGTTTTGGAGAGAAAGAATAGTTTCTCATTGTTGATATAATGTGTATTTATTTGATTGCTAGTGAAGTGGGATGTTTACCCCAAAGTATGCTGTCTCTTAGTGTTCTCTTTGTGAAAATGGTCTGTTAGCCATCTGTCTGTCAGGGTCTTAACTGATTTCCCTTGCTGATTGAAAAAGTTCCTTTTAAAGAATTTCATATATATAAAGGATATTTGCATGGTTTTAACTTTTGTTGTGTTTTGTTATAACTTTTTACTTGTTTTTTTTTGTACATATAGAAATGTAACATTAAAAATACTGTGCCACAAGTCTTTCCTGTTGTGTTTTCTTCCACTGTTTTTATACATAGGAAGTACTTTCCCCCTTCAGAGATTAAGTAAATATTCATTTATCTTTTCATTCACCATTTATCACTTTAAAGATGTTTGACTGGTCAAGCATTGCTCTACTAGCTCCACAATCCCCTTCACCCCCCAGTATTTTACAAATATATTTTGACAAAAGAATTAAGCCCATTAAAAGGATTCCAGGGTAGAAATTTCAGGGTAGTCCTGTAATCCCCAAATGTAACAAGATGCATTCTGAGTCTTCCTAGGGGACCGTAGGCCCTAAGTGATGGACAGCAGGATGCGCATATTCCGCCAGACACTGCTTCCAACACTTCTTTCTCATGGAGAAATGATTTTTTTCTGTGCTCTGTTCCATACCCTTGGTTTGTTTTCCAGGGAATCAATCCACTGTCATTAGCTCAGCCTCAGCTGTATATCAGTGTCGCAGGGACCTGAAATTCGAAATCTTGGGAATATCCCCTTATCTTTTATGAACTCAAAAGACTTCTGTTCTTGAGTACTCTGCTGTGGCTTTTGGATAAGGGCCTGAACTGCTGATTTTTTGGCAGATGGAGGTTTAGCTTCTTAAGAACTCTTTCCATCAAGGAAGACTGCTTTCTTCCTCCTCCAGCCCGGGCAGCAGAGCCCGCTGTGAGCCACCCTGCTCCTGCTGTCTGTGCTTGTTAGAGGCCAGGGGATTTGAGGCCGGGGGATTTCTTGGCAATAGTGTAAAAGATGGTGGTGCCGGGCAGGGGATTATTGAAGCTGCATCCGAGAGTCCAGGACTGTAGACTGAAGCTTTTTAGAATACGTGGTTTGAGGAAGTCTGGGATTCTCTTCTCTTTATGATCTTGCCTGTCCGCAAAAACCGTACAGATTTCTTCCTTCCTGGTGAACCTCCTGGGGGTGCCACAGTCCGTGCGCCTCACCACAGATGGCCACAAGGGGGAGCCCAGGGCGCTTTTTTTCCCTTCCACTAGCGCCGGAGAGAGAAGCTCTTTTCCGTCCCCCTGGGGGAGCCCGAGAGGCCTTTGCAGAGGGAACCTTCCTGCCAGGTTTTCACCTTTCGGGGGTGTGGGAAGTGTACCCTCGTCAAACCAGAGAGTCCCATCTTCTTCATTTGCTTGCTCACTCTTTATCCCTTAACACAGCCTAAAGCAAGGGACCCCTCTGTAGTCATTTTTCAGGTAACTGTTGAACAGAAGTTTAAAAAATGGATACTTTCTATTATTCCAGAACATCACATGGTTATCCCCTCAATTAAAAATTAAAGATGCGTTAATACTTGAGGGAAGCCCGAGGGAGGACTAGAAGCCAGAGCCTCAGCTGCCTCCCCAGGGGCGGTCTTGCGCGGCCATCTGGGGCCTGGGAAGAGCAGTCTTCTCTAGGAAGGCTCTTCTGCCTGGTTTGCTGATTCCGAGGACAGCAGCTCTGAAAGTGAGGGTTCCGTCGTGAGAGAAGCTAGTCAACAGTAAGAATGGCTGCTAGTCAACAGTAAGAATGGCTGCCATTAGATGTGGCAGGCCGGGGACAGAAAGAACCCAGACTAGGATTTTTAAAGAATGGCCTTAGTGCCCTGGCCGGGTAGCTTAGTTGGTTAGCATGTCATCTTGATACACCAGGGCTGTGGGTTTGATCCTGGGTCAGGGCACATGCAAGAAGTAACCAGTAAGTGCATAAATGAGTGAAACAAACTGATCTCTCGCTCTGTCTCCTTTTCTCTCTAAAATCAATAAATAAAAAAATAAAAATAAAAATGACATTGGATATTAACATATATCCAGGTATAGCAGCAGCACAGCTTCCCATTCACTTTCTGATGACAAAAGGTAGGGAAGATAAGACATTAGAAATTAAGACTGCCAGTTTATTTTACTTCTATCCTAAAAGTTGTCAGGGGTGCTAGCTGGCTGTAAGGAAGGGACTAGGTTAAACTGAGAATACAGAAGAACTACTTGAGTAACATTGCCTGAAGACCTTCTTACCAATGGAATAAAACGGGAAGGAGAGAAGCTTGGCAAGCTCTCCCACCAGGAGGATGTTGGCGAGTCTCACCTCCCAGTCAGCGAGGTGTTCTTGGTTGAGAAAGGGTGAGGAAGCGCAGAGTGAGGAGGAACTCCGCACTGGGGGGCTGAGCTGGGCCAATCCTCGGCCCGGAGAGGAGGAGAGGCTTTGAGAATCTGCTGATTCGAAGTTTCTCTCTACCACTGAAATTTAAAGAACGGCAAAGAATTCACAAGGGACTTGAGGAAGCTTCTGTGATTAGAGTCTTCACACATCCATGTCTGTGAAGCTGAGTGACACCAGGATTGCCCCTCGTCTAACAGTGAGAATGGGGTTCTTAACTTACCTCTGGCAGGGGGTCCCTTTACCTCCCAGGGACTGAGTTTCCTTCCTTGAAAGTGAGAGTCTCTTGTGCTTCCACGTGAGAGACAAGAATCAGCTCTCCAGTGTCTTTTCCTCTCCACTTAGGCAGCCAGGAAATGCAGGTCAAATTCAAAGCTGCACGAACCCTGCAGGACTCCTGGCTTGATATCCTGACACCGTTTCCCTTCCTTGGCAATAGTGTAAATGACAGTCCAAGGCAAGGTTTTGACCTTCTGTCCCAACTTTTATTTTCCCAGATCTTAGCATTTTATTATTTTTCATATTTGATATTTTATTGTATACTTCTTTTACACTGTACCTCTAATCTTCTGTGTGATGAGCATGGTATTAAAAAATGGTAAAATGGACCCTGGCTGGTGTAGCTCAGTGGATTGAGCTCGGGCCTGCGAACCAGAGGATCGCGGTTCGATTCCCAGTCAGGGCACATGCCTGGGTTGCAGGCCAGTTCCCGGCAGGGGACACACGAGAGGCAACCATACATTGATGTTTCTCTCCCTCTCCCTCTCTCCTACCCTTCCCCTCTAAAGATAAATAAATAAAATCTTAAAAAAAAAATGGTAAAATGGATGGCGGGAGGCAGGTCACACCAGACAAGTTCCAGGGGCCCTTCCCATGTGATGTTCTGTGATTCTGAGGGGAAAGGTTATTTCACATGTTGGAAAGCAACCAGGTTTGCATTGGAGGGAGCTCTCCTATTGAGGGTCCCAAGCCTTCGATGAACCTCTGAGGAGGCCTGGCCAGTGTGTTCTCCTACATCACTGGGCTGCGTCTGTGAAGGAGCTGGCACACTGTGCTTGTTTACAGGAAGATAATGTTCAGTTGGGAGTTTTAGACTTGCCTTGTGAGAAGTCTGGTGGAGAAATGCCTGTCTGAGGCAGGGCTCAAGAATTTGCAGCTGAATCCAGAACTCCAAGGACTTTGATGTGAGTGGTCCCAAGTCACACTTGGATTTCAGAAAAGTGCCAGGGAATGTGTATATGTATTTGGGAGGTGGGGTAGATGCTGGCAGAAGATAATTGATGCCTCTTTCATTTCATCCATGTGCTTATTTTGGCTTTTTATTTTACAAAGTGCCTTGATAGGGCTTACATTACTTTATGAGTGCTTACATAAAAATTGATCATGTCTATAAGATCATAAATATTTTAAAGGCATTCTCCTACCTCAAGTAGATGAAAAGCTTTGAAAACATATACTAAATACACATTAATTACTAAGCAGTTATTCATTTTCAAAATAGCCTATCACTTTACCAAGGGGTCCATCATGGGTTCCATTAAATATCTACATGTGACTTGTTTTGACAAGGATTTTTCCAAAAGCACAGCACCTCTGCTCTGGAAAGCAGAAGAGTTATACAGAAATTCCAGAGTCGATCCCTGTAGATTTGGTGGTTCTGATTTGCCCCCTGAAAGCCAGTAGTAAGCTGGAGGTGTATGTTTCAAAGACAGTGATAAAAGTTTGGGTAGTTATTACTTTTATTCCTCAACATAAAGAAGGCTTGAGCCTTTCTGGAATCCTTTGTTCCTTTCCTCTGTAAGCCAGATCTTGTTTATACATGGCTGAAAATAGCCTCTGTTTTGAGTTTTTATTGGCCAGATTCTGGTGTTTTTGGACCATCCTATTAGTTTCTTTGAACAAAGTAATGCTACCTCACATTTTTTCAGACTTCCAGGACGCCAGTTGGGGGAACTTGTCTGTGCTATACTGGGAGATAATGAAGACTTAGACTTAGGGCACAGGATTTGCTTATCCTCTGAGAAGGATGGTGGGACCCCATTGATCCTTTATATCAGGGGTGGATGTACTTTCTGCAGATGTAACCTTCTGAGGTTTCTGTGCTTTGTTATCACAAGAGCTCACGCTTATTCATGCATGCCGGACACTGATGTTACCACCATTCTGCAGATGAGAAAACTGAGACTTGGAGGAAGAGGTACCTAAGTTGCCTTGGGTTCCGTGTTGAATTGCAGGTAGAGTCCAGCACAGGACAAGGTCTGCTGGCTCCAGAACTTACCTTCTTAATTAACTACAGACCTAGACTGTGTCGTACAGTCAACAGCTGGTCTAGAGTACGAAGCATCAAGCCTGATTGATAAAGATAGGAATATGAAAACCTGGATTATGGATATAGGAATCTAGATCTATAGCTGTAGGGAAGTATTTAGTTGGTTATGAGTTATGAGTCAAAGAGAGTCATCTGATTAACTTAAGTAGGTAATTGACACCATGCCTTTCTCTTTGGGAAGAACCGGCCCAACAATAATCTCTGCTAAGCACTTTTGCTTTTTAAGTTTTCAAGTGCTATTTTTTTTTTTTATCGTTGGTTATCTGTCTGTTAAGAGTTTGTTTTCTGTCTGGGTAGATTTGTCCCAGGTGAGAATGAGAAATTTTATTTTAATGATAATGGTGAGCCCTAGCTGGGTGGCCTAGTTGGTTGGAGCATCATCCCGTACACCAAAAGGTTGTGAGTTTGATTCTCAGTCAGGGCACATACATAGGTTGTGGATTCGATCCCTGGTCGGGGTGTGTATGGGCAGCAACTGATTGGTGCTTCTCTCTCACATCAATGTTTCTCTCTCTCTCTCTCAAATCAGTAATAAAAAATATATCCTTGGGTGAGGATTAAAAAAAAGGTTGATAATGTTGAGTGGCCAACAAATGTAAAGGTGAAAGAGCTCAAATAAAAAAGAAAATGTGATAGAAAGACAATGTTGGGATTAGAGGGAGTCCATTAAATAGCTCTGCTCTTTCCTGCCTTTGTTTTTAATGGTTGAGGCAAAAGAGGGAGGCACATGGAGACTACAGCATCCCCTTCATTACAGATAAGGTGGATCCTGGAGAATGGGGGTCACAACTGTAACAAGTAGAGGTCCCACTGTGGCCCTCCTCTGTCCCAGTAACGGGCAGCACTGGCCTGAGACAGGGCCTCCCCTCTCCAGGGGCTGAGCTGCTCCCTGGAGAACTTAGCACCCTGAGGAGGCTAAGAGGAAGGAGTTGGGCTTCCTCTGCCTTGGGTGTCCTTCTAAATTCTCCAATCAGATGACCCACACCCTCCCTCCCTTGTTCAAAGAGGGAGGGGACTGAGTGTGGCCAGGAGTATGACCCTAAAGGGAGTGGGGGAAACCCAGGAAAGGGAGGAAAACACTTACCTAACAAATTGGAAGGAGAATCAAAGCCCAAGTTCTCCCTTTTGTGGGAACTAATTTGATGTCTGTGTTTAGGGTCTATGACTGTGCCAGCAGGCCAGTAAATTAACTTGCTTTTGTTCTGTTTCAACTTTTAGATTCTTAGCTATCAAAACACCGTCTTCTTTGGTGGACCCTGTATATCCATGATTGATTACCTCTTTTGGCCCTGGTTTGAGCGACTGGATGTATATGGAATAGCTGAGTAAGACATTCGACCCCGTGGTCACGGATCCCTGGGGGCGGACTAGTGACAGGAATTTGGTTGAAATGGTCTGTGTGCCATTCATCATCTGCCGGGCGTGCTTCATGACGCCTGTGAAATGAAATTGGGTTTTAAACTGTTTCCTTGTTCAAAATGCATCTGTGCTCTTCTGCCACTGTCTATGGACCCAAACTGCGCCCATATTTCTGCTAGTAAGACACTGTGTCCAAAAGCCTCCCATAGAGCAGAGTTGCTGTCCTCGGCAGCCCATCCAGACTCAGACCACTGGTGAAAGCAGTCGGCCAGTCCGGGTCACAGGGTTTTGGTGACTTGTCTCAGCTCCCTCGGTGGCTGTGCACCTAGACCTCCTGAGCCCCCCAGTGGACACCATGAACATTACTCACATCTTAGTTCTGAGGATTCTTCCCTGGATAGGAATTTTTTTTTTAGGAACATCTTTTTAAATAAATTATTTTAAAAGCAATAGATGCTTGATGTTAAAACAAACAAATGAAATGGCCACCATGGAAATGTAGGGATATTTCAAGTAGAAGAAATTGCCTGGGAGACTCGGGGGGGCTGTGTAGGGGCCCTGGGCAGAACACATGCTTTGGTGTCGCTGAGAGGACAGATGCCGGCACCTGCTCTCACCCTGCCCAGCCGCCTGCTGGGTGCTGGGCAGTTCTGGCGTTTGGGAACCTGGTCCTGCCCAGCCAGAGCTGCACCTGTACCCTTATAATGCATGGGCTTGACTCGGCCCAGGAGTCCTCTGCACTCCCCTGTGACTGCCTCGGAGGGGAGATCCGATTTGACGTGTTTTGATATTTTAAACTCTGTCTCAACATAAACATTATAAGGAGCCACCTCCTCTGGGGACAGAGCAGTGAGCCACTCACCTCTGCTCCTGGACCCCCACTAACCGGCTACATGTCTTGAACAAGTCACGTGACACATTCTAGACCTAGATTTCCTGATCTGTCTTTGAAACAATGAAGCCCAATCATCTCCATTATTTCAAAGTTTGATGATTGTTTTACTCATTAAAAAAGTTTGGAAATGACTAGTTTTTGTTTTTTTCAAACCCCCTAAAGCAAAATCCGAGAATGACAGAAGAATGTCTCTTTCAGAGGGCTGTCATTTAGCTGGTAGACAGCGGGGGATAGGTGCCTTATTCCCCCAGAACAAGCAGCCCGGAAGTATTTTAACTGTATTGTCAAAATCAATAGTGACTCATACCATTCAAAAGCACACACGGGTATTCCAGAAATAAGGTTTTCCTTCAGTAAGCGATCATGCTCAGTTGATAAGAAGGTAGCTAGGATAACTGTATTGTCCTAAGAAACCCATTGTCTGTATCCCGTAAATCTGAGAAGTGAGGCCCTGCCACTTTCCTGCCACCTCCCTCCTCAGGTGAGCTAACGCTTCTTTCCTGTCCTGCAGCTGCGTGAACCACACCCCGGCACTTCGGCTCTGGATCGCAGCTATGAAGCGGGACCCCGCCGTGTGCGCCCTTCTCATAGACAAAAATGTTTTCCTGGGCTTCTTGAATCTCTATTTTCAGAACCACCCCGAAGCCTTTGACTACGGGCTCAGTTGCTGAGCCTTACCACCCAGAATTCTCGGCTGCGCTGTGATTCTGTATCAGGAAGTGTTTGGGTGGATCAATTAGTTTTTGTTCATTTTCTTTGAAGTTCCCAATAAACAAGGAGACAGAAAAGGTACTCTTTCTGATAATTACTTGCGTGACTCCTCTAGCCCACAGGTTCTAAGGATTGTTTAGAAGTCTAGCCCCCGATGCTAACGTCCAAGCACGTTATGGGAGCTTGTGTGCTGCCTGGCCCCTTGGCCTTTGGCCCAGTTTGACCTCCAGATTACTGATGCTGATGTTGAGGTTAAAGGCCTACCCGTCGTTGACGTTTGCCACTATAGACTGGCAAACTTCCCTGGTAGGGGGAAAACTAGATCGGAAAAGGAGGAAGAAAACACTCCAGGTTCAAATGCTCTCTGCTTGGCAAACGAAAGCTGCAGTCCACGTGAGTGTGCATGAGTGTCATTCTCACTGAGACTTTGGCTGTGGGCCTGGGTGACACCAGGCGTCTCATGACTGAAAGAATTCCAAAGCAGGAAACCAAACGCCCATTATCACCCTGGACAGTGACGTCAGAATTTTACCGGTGCTGTCGGAACTCAGGATGGCTCACAAAATGTTCTATAGTTGACATCCTGCCTTAAAAAAATACACATGTCCCAACCCCAGTCACGGGCAAAGGCCACTCTGTTGGATGTGCGTCACACGCTCTTTCAATTTATCACAGCAAATGCCTCTGGTTGCCCGTTGTTTACCGAGCTGTGGGACATCTGTGTGACAGAGATGATAAAGATGACCGAGACACAAGAGCCCCTGATCTCTCCACTCATTTTGGATGCAGTGTTAGACCTAGTGTTTGGGAGTTGCTGGTCTTGCCGTGGGAAAGCTCGTTCCAGCTTGATACGGCCCCTCTGCTGGCTCCAACCACGGAAGGTGTCAAAGAGCCCAGAAGAATGGCCTGGTGTGCTGGCAGGTGCCTCAGGAGTGGGGCGGGCTTCTCCGATGCCCTTTGGTCTCAGAGCCTAGCGATAAGCCTGTGACCCTTGCAGCTGTGTTCACGCCTAATCTCTTCCCAGCCTCTAGCCAGGCTGAGAGACCAGGCAGCAACAGGAGTGATGTTTTTAATTGTCGGTGTCCACTGAGGAGCTGTCTGCTGCTCCCGCCTCTGACTCAGCCCAAACCAGCCGCATTTCTCCCCATGTCTCAGCCTGGCCCGGCCATCTGCTGCCTCTGCATGGGTTTCGACTCATGTAAATAGTTACCAGTGCGACTCTGTGCCAGCTGGACAGAAACAGGCCTGCTTGGTCAGGTGGCCTGGTCTGCTGTAGCAGGCGCTGCGTGACAAGGGCCATGACGGGGGCTGCGTCTGCTGTGCCATCTGCTCAGGATGGGGCCTCCTGTTGCCATGGTGCCCAAGCCAATGCCGAGTGAGGTCTGTGCGTCACATTTCCCTGGGATCTTTGCTTGGCTTCTGCGGCCTCTGCTGGGGCGAGGGGGCTGATCAGTCTTTGCAGGTATAAATCCTGTGTGCTGGTGAGCGTTGAGTGTGGGATCAAAATTGCTGTCAGCACAACAGATAATGGCATGTCTCTCATGGCCGAAACCAAAGACGTTTTCTTCTGGGCCCCCACACAGTAATTTAGAAAGCCTGACGAACCAGGAAATAAAGCGTGGGGGAACGTGCTTGGGGGCGAGGCTGCAGGCCGGCCGGCCGCCCGCAGCCGAGTTCGGGATTTGAGTGCCTTCCCGCCCGCTGTGCTCTCGGCATTTTGCCAGGGTCACCTGCACTGCCTTCCACCCTCCACCTTTTCCTTCTCATTTTTGTTAATGCCACCCACAGAAGAACCTGGGCTGTCAATCTCTGGGTGAATCTAGGATTTAGCCTGGAGAAAAGAGGGAATTAAATAATGCTCCATGAGGAGGTTTTGAAAACACCGCTTCGCTTGTTGCGGGGCGGAGGCGGGGGTGGCAGCAATAACGTAGCGGGGTAATAAAAATACGATGAGAAAGAATGGGAGGAGTTCCATCAGCTCACGTCTCAGAGGGAACCACTTTGATAACTGATGTGTATCTTATAAATAAAAGCGTGCTGAATTTTAAGGAATTAAGGCTCAACCAAGGACAGCACTTGAAAGCGCCTCATCGTCACAGATGGTATGGACACCGGAATCCATGAGCACAGGAGGCCGTGAGAGCGCCCTTCCTTAGCAGTTCTGCCCTGGGGCCACCTGGACTGAGTCCCGTTACATCCTGACCCGGTAGGGGGTGGCGTGAAGGTGGCCTGGACAGGTGGCAGCGGTGGTGGTTGGTGGTGGGGGGAGGAGATGGTACTAAATGTTACTTGAAATTCCTTTTAGCTCTGAATTTCTCTGATCTCAGGCAACAGAGTGGCTGTGAGTGTTAGAGTGGATTAATTCTAAATCATCAGGTATAAGCTAGAGCGGTCCCTTCAGGGCTGCAGGGTCTGCCTGCCTGTGAGGCCATGTTGCTCCTTGAAAGCTGTGGTGGTGGATGGGGGTGGAGAGGGTTTCTCCCTTGCATCTCTCCACTTCATGTCCTGCCTGATCCACATTTCCTTGGTCAAAGGCAACGGCCTTGATGGAGGGGGACTGTGCTACTCGGCTTGAGAACCAAGCTTGTTTCCTCTGTGGTTTATGTCCCATTGGTTATCTAAAGTCTTCACAAGTAACCAAATATCCAGCCCACGGGGGTTCTCAGTGATTCTTCTCCAGCCCCTCGCCCCCTTTCCTTGCCACACTGCGCGCTGCCTGCCCAGGAGCCCCATGGCCCGTTCGTTTCCATCTGTGAATCCCTGGAAGGTTGGATGTTTGGTCTTTTCAAACCTTTTTCTCCCATCTGGCTTGCCAGAGCTCTAGAGACTTTGCAAATGCTGTTTGCTCCACTCTCTAATCTTCCTCATCAGAGCAGCCTTTTGGATTTTTTTTCAACCAGCTTTTTCTCTTGCAAAGTTCATATCAAAATTCTTTGTGCAAAGAGGTGGTATACCTAGTAAATAAGAGCAGGGCTGTGCACTCTGACGTACCAGGTTCAAATTCTAGCTGTGCCACTCAATTCTGTAAGTTGCTTAACCAATACAAGCCTCAGTTTTTTAATCTATAAAACGGGATCACCGAGTGACTATTTTAGAAGGTTGTTGAAAAATGATGGAATTATCCAGGTAAGGGCTTTGTGCCTGCTGGGGAAATGCTCAGTTCCCATCGTAGAGCAACTCCATGACCGTGACAAGGCTTCCAGAAATGATCAGACTTGAACTCTGCTCATTCTCCCATCAGTGGGGAATAAAATGTACTATGTTATACTTAGGTTGATTCATGGTTTGGAGTTGTTTTCTGGTTGTTTCATGTGCTCAGATTTAATCTCAAATGACCCGTGGGGAGCCTCTTCCAGCAGCACAGGACTGGGGGACTGGGAAGAGAGGAGGATGGGTGTCTCTTAGCAGCAGCCTTCGCAAAACCTGGGATATTTGGGTTAAGCTCAGAGGTTTAGAAAAACACTCAAAAGGCGTGTGTGTGTTTCTGTGCATTTCTACCATATGGAGAGGGTACCAGGAGGCATAATGGGGAACTCTGTAAACAGTAAGAGCAGGAGGCATTTTTAAAATTCCATCCTAAACTAAGTGGTACTTGGCAATTCATGACTAGGAGCTCCCTCAAGGCAGGAATAGTGTCTCCCTTGAACTTTGTTTTCCTAGCACCTGGCACAGTGCCTAGCAGATAGCAGCCACTCAGTAAGTGTTTTGAGAATAAGCAAGTACATGATTGGATGAATGACAGAATGAATGGATGTACAGATGACCCAGAAGCCTGGACCCCATCCAGGCAGCTCCGCGTGAGGCAGCTGTCACAGCTCTTTACCCACTTTGCTGTCCAGAAGGCACCCGCGTCTCCTGAGAAGTGATGTCCTTCCTACCTGGTACCCTCGCTCTGGCCGTATACTTTCTGGACTCCCAGTCTCACTGGTCTTTGCATGGCTTTGTCATGGGAAAGTCTAGTGGGCAGAAACTCCCCCGTGGACCTCCATTTCGAGTGGCACATGGAGACAGGAGAGCTACTCTTGTCGCTCCCTCTGAATCATTAAACACCCGGGCTGAGCAAGCCTGCTGCTTGAAGTTGTCTTATCTTGTTCTGGGTCAGTGGAGCTTCAGTAGCTTCCCTGCTTAGCAGGATTATAAAAGGCGGCAAGGAGGAAGCCAATGTGCGGAGAGGATTTCTTAAGAACAGGTCCAGACAAAGCTGCGTGTATCGGGGGAATGAACACCACCAACCTCCATGGCCCTGAGTCTGGCTCTGCTTCAGCTTCTGCTCTCGACGCTCTGGGGCTGGGGTATGTATGGGCTGATTCATGTCCTTCGCTGAGAGATGTCAGGGCTGACCTGCCGGTTCAATTCCTAGGGGGCCAATTCAGCACTAACCATGCCTTCTGGCTGAGAACCAAGGCCGCTGTCAGCCTTTTGGGGTCCAACCACGGTCTCAAGAGACCTTGGGTCTGGCATAGCTAAGTTCACTCTGCAGGAATAAGTGAGCAATGAGGCCGTGGGGGGCTGGGTGAGTCATCTCTGGCCAGCTGGGAAGACAGACCCAAGGGTGGCTTGTGAGAAGTGGCAGGAAGTGGGTCTTTAATTTCTATTTCTATATTACATAGTTACCCTAAGAGAAACCTAAAATATCACTGATTGGTGGGTTTTAAAGAAACTGACGGGATCCTACCCACCCCTGCCCAGCGACTCTCACCTTGCACTTTTGAGACCTGTTTTCCTGTCAAGAAAGTAGAAATACATATCTTTGAACATTTTTGAGGTTTATGCGGTTGCACCTTCTTAGGAGATAATTTGTTGACAGTTTTATTTCCTGGTTTCTCTGTGGGGCTTGGAGGAACATCAGCAATGGGAAAATGCGTTTCACCTGTAAAGCAAGGACCCCACATTGTGCAGGAGGCAATAAACCAGTCCTGGGCTCAGATGAGTGGGACACAGCATTTGGGGACAGAACGATAACCCTGTTGAGTGGCTTTTCTTTGGGGAGGTTCTTTGCATTTTCCCACATACAAGGGAGCTGACACTGTTAAAACTGAAACCCACTGCTGAGGTAGTTTCTGCTCCCCAAGCAGGGTCCAGAGTCACAGTTTCACCTTCGGTCACCACCGACCTTCATTGTTCTTACATTGTGGCCACTGGTCTGCTCTTCCTAATAGACCCAGATGCCTGGGGACACAGCCTGCGTCTCGTACTCCTGTTCCTCACGTAGTGCCTGACCCAGAGTGGGACACAAGCTGCATTTGGTTAAATACAGGCTTTTCTTCGCTCTGGTGTCACGAGGATTGACTAAATCCCGGCAAGTTTATTTTTATGGTCAGATGCTTGGGTGTGAATCGGTAGACGGTGTGTTGTTGATACGGTGTGTACCAGTTATCGGGAGAGGAAAGACCACTCTGAACAGGCTTCCACGCACGATGTTCACTGCAGTGTTGATTACAATAGCAAAAGAAAAAAGAAAAAAGTGGGAGTGGGTGGGACATTTAAGTGTTCCTCAGTAGATGAGGCTGGGTGAATTAGGGGACATTCATTCATCTGTACATACAGAGAGATAGTTAGCAGCTATTTGAAAGAATATGGTACGATCAAGTGTTCGAAAAAGACACCCAAGGAAAGTTAGACGGTATGACGCAATTTATGGAAACAAGAACAAAAGCAATGTATCCACACACATGATACATCACAGAAAAATTTAGGAAGCGTAGACAAGAAACTTCACCCTGGTGGTTGCTGGGAAATAGACTGAGAAGTCAGGAGCGGGAGCTTTTACTTGTTACTTTTCTGCCAGTGGTCAAAATTTTATCATGACTGTATTGTTTTTGTTTAAAAAACTAGTTAGGAAAACAAGCTATCTTTGGACGGCATGAGAAAAATTCCTTCTAAAAGATGCCCTTCCTGGGTGGTAGAGCAGGTCAAGTAGAGGAGGGTGAAGAGGGTGGGGATGAGGCAAGTTCAAGGAGTTGAAGGCACACACTCCCTTCACTGTGTGGCTCTTGGCTGTCTCTGCTGGAGGCCCGCTGGCCAAACCAAACAGCCTTCCAGCTCTATCCCATGAGGTGGAGACAGGACGGGGCATGAGAATGTTCTCAATCACAGCCTGCAGAGTGACATCAGTTAGGACTCCTGGGACATTCACTGACTGCTGCCACAGCTGCCACCAACCCCTCTGGAAGCCAGCCATGGACCCCCATGGCACTTACCAGGACCAGGCACATAGTTCAGGGCTTCCTAGTTTTGGGCAAATCAAGTTGCTCTCTCACTCAAAGATCACCAATACCTAGTTCACCATTATATTAAGTCTGCATTTTATTATGAAATAACTTAATGTATCAAGTTCAAATTTACCTTAGTGTTCAAGGCTGTGGGCAGCCCCACTCAACATTTTTCAAACTAATTTGCTGTGATTTCTCAGTGTATAGCAGCACACACTTCAGCACCGCCTGGGTTTGAAGCCTGGCTTTGACCACTGTGTGACTCTGGAGAAGTCACTTCACCCTTCGGTGCCTCAGTTTCCTCATCTGGAAAATAACAGCCCTCACATCACAGGGTTGATATAAGAATTAAATGACTTTTTGAAAAGGCATGTAGGAGTTGCCTGGCACACAGTAGATGCTGCTTCAATGTTGCCTAAATCTGTGATGCTCCCCCACCCTCACTCCACAGTTCTGGCTGGAATGCTTCTCCTGACCAGTGTTGCTCATCTTTCGGAAGCTGTATCAGGTAGCACCCTTCCTTGAGGTCTGCCCTAATCCCTCCAGGTTATCAATGGTTCTTGAACTTTCAGAATCACCGGGGGAACTTGGCAAGGTGCAGATTCTTGAGCCCAACACCTACCTCCCACCAAAGTCTGCGGCATGGCTCCAGGTGATAACCCGCACCAGGCGATAACCAGTGGTTAGCTGAGGCCGCACTTGGAGAGGCAGCCCTGATTGGGCTTCCCCTCTGACCGCACCAGCAGCACACTTCCATCTTTCCTACAGCACTTTCCACAGGTGAGCATTTGGGAGGCCACCTTATTGTCTTTCCCAGGGGACAGGCTTATTCCTATTTATTTTCCTACCTTTTGCAAAGCCTCATGCACGTTAGGCTCCCAATAAGCGCTTGTAGACTGTTAATGACCTGCTAGAAAGACGTGCCCACCAGCTTTTCCCTCCGCCATCCTCTCTGCTCTTCTTACAAGTGGTGTGAGTGTGGGGGTACTTGTGGGAAGTTGTGCTGTAGCTGATGGCACTTGGGTGGTAGATCCCAAGCAGGCTCATTGGCTTCTCCCAGATCTGTCTTCCAATAGCTCAGCGGGGGAAGCAGACCTTGAGTTTTCTTTCACATTCTATCTGGAAAGGACATAAAAAGCCATCCTCAACTAGGGGTGTCACCAGTTAGTAGCGGGGGCTTTAGAAATAAAGCCTTACCTGGGCGCCATGTAGGTTCGAGGTGGGGTGTGGGCATTTGACCAAACTCTCCGGGTGTTTCTGATGACAACTTAATTAGGAACCAAAGTGCTGGTCCCAGGTTCCCAGCCCGGGCTGTGCTCCAGCAAGGCACAGGAGGGGCTGGGGCTTTTGAGGGTGTGGGGCCTGCCCCGACCTAACGAACCTGGGGCCAACCCTCCTCATTTTAGCCTTGTGAGGAGGCTCAGCAAAATGCAGCCCGGGAGCACCTGCGCAGCAAGGGAGCAGATGCTGGGTAAAGCCAAGAGTCCTGGAGAAGGGAAAACGAGAAGAATGGTGGAAGTGTCCTTAGTGCACAGGCCTACTATCCCAAAGGGCCGAAACTCTTGCACCTAAGAAAACCTCTCTCCTTGAAAACCAAAAGCTCCCCAATACTTCCAGCTCCCGCGTTTCCTGGCACACATCCAGCTCCATCAAGTAAGGCCTTGGGCTGGCCTCCACCCTGCAGTGCCCTTCCGAGGCCCTTTCTGGAATTCTGCAGGCTTCCTCAAAGATGGGCTAGAAATGTTCTATTTTGCTAATTAAAAAAAAAAAAGTTTCCTGAAAGCGCAAGATAAAAAGGGGTGAAAGTGTCTGCTTGTCAATAGGAAATCCACCCCCCTCCCCAACTCCGCCCCGGGAACCCCAGCGATTAAAAACAAACACTGTGACCAGTTTCTCCTCTTTGCAGGAATTTAATTCTTCCTTTAATATAAATAAGGCAGCATGAACACCAAGAGCCTTGCTGCTTTCTGCTTCAGAAGCTGCTTTGGTGCATAAAAGATCCCCATTTCCCCGCTGAGTTCTGTCCTTTCTGTATAAACAAGGTATTTTTTTTTCCAGTGGACTTTCTCCTGGAAGCAAAGGGGAAGCTGAGGGAGAATCAGGCTTGGTCTTGGCCTCTGGAGGCTGATTCTTGGTTGCTGGGGTCTCTTCCAAGCACAAGATAAAGATGAAGAAGGGAAAGAAAAGGCACAGGGGATAATAAATAAGGAAATTCATCTTGACTCTGGAAATGAAGCTCAGCAGAATGAGGGGCTCAAGGCTATTGTTGGAGACCACGTGGGCAGGATTGGTCCCTGGAAGGCCAGCCACTGTGGGCCTGGGGAGCAGCAGACCCAAGCACTGCTCTGTCTGACTCCAGCTCACATGGAAGGCTTCCTACAGGCTTCAGCGCCCCACTGCAGCTGAGCCCCCTACCCCTGAATTAACCCTGTTGGGCAAACTGTCCATCTTGAGCACTCTGAGGCCGGGTGAGAGCACTCCTAGGGTAGGGACAATATCCTTCCTTCAGTTGGCAGTGAGTCTAACAGCCTGTGGAATGGGGTCCGCTGTCTGGGAGGCCCCACCCGCTTTCACGCTGGAGGGAGGACCCAGGTGCTGCGGAAGGCACACTCATTCTTGCCTCCTCCTTGGCCCTCTGCAAGGGTTACTGAGGCAATGCTGAGAGAGGAAATCCCAAAGGACCAGTGAAGCCACAGTGGAGGAGGAACACTTTCCAACCTTTCCAAACCAGGTCTGGAGACGGGCCAGCTCCAACCGCAGGCTCTGGTGCCTGCCAAGCGACCACAGCCCCAGCAGTAGCGAGGTGGCCTCTCTGAGGCCTGGGAGCTGTGCCCACGATGCTGTCCCTGTGTGTTCCTAGTTATCCGAGCCGTTGGGCTCTTAGGGTTTCAGTCATCTGTGCGGCCAGCAGGGCCCACCCAGAACAGGCATTCTGTGTAGTGAGGAAACTCTGCTGGAGCGAATAGCTGGGGGGTCTTGGGCTTGTAGACAGGAGCTGGGTCTCCACAGTTGCTCTTACTTCCAAGGATGCCCTGCTCTAGGACCGGGGCCCTGAAGAGCACTCAGGGCAACAGCATTCCTCACCTCTCAGCTTGGCAACTTCCCCTGAACCCCACGTGCTAGGCCGCCCTTCACCCCAGTCACCCTGTGCGCCTCCCCTTTCCTATCAGCTTCCACCTTCGGCCTCTGCCCTCCCCCACCAGCTGTGGAGAGAAAAAGGAGGGGTGAGGGACAACTGAATTTGTACCCAGCGTGGTACGTGGCGCCCACGGTGCTAGGGACACAGCACCAAGCTGGGGAAAGGGGCAGGGCGAAGGGGGTGCACCCTGAATGAGGTATGTGGCTGAAAAAGTGGTCAACTTAAACTTCTCTCTGCCACCAAGTACCCACTTCTGTGCATCAGAGACATTAGCCACTCGGGGCCTTGAATCTCTATTAGGTCTTGTCTCCGAATAGTACAAAAACATGTCAGCCACAGCGGGACCCCTACTGTGCAGGGTGTGAATGGACGGTTGCAAATTCCCACATCTGTACCTATTAGTGCTTTGGTAACAGATGCCTGGGGCCCCGGGTTCCTGGAAATAGGGGTGTGCAGTCTTATCACGGATCCCTGTCAGCATCCCTTCAATTCTCTGCCAATCTTCAAGTAAAGACTGGACCCGCGATGTAAAAAGAATCACACCTAAGTGATGCTGCATTATTTCAAACTCAGTGTTCATAGAGTGTTCCGTCATCATCTTGGCCATTCATCATGACCCAAAAGTAAAGGCTGCAAAGGCTCAGGCCCCAAACCCAGATAATAGCTTCACCAGCTGGCCCCAATGTGTGAAAGCAAACTACCTTCCAGCTTGGAATTCTGTTTCCTCCACTTTATAGGGCCTGGCTTCTGGCAGGCTAGCCATGGCTCCCAACAAAGCCTGCCGTTTTCTCAGGACAGGGCCTGAGATGTTCTTGTGGGGGTGGGATGCCCTGCATCGTGGCCCTCGAGATTCTGGCCGCTCTACAAGATGACAGACTTTTGGGGCAGGCTGGCGTGGTCTGAGGGGATATGTAGAGAGTACTCGCTAATGAGTGCTGGGGCGTTCTTGAGCATCTCGTAGAAGGAGTCCACTGTCTTCAGGTAGAGGCTTCGCTGTAGGACGAAGGGCCGGAAGAGGTTGAGAGGCTCAGCCCTGCGCACAGCTTCGGGGAGTCCCATAGTCTCGGGGACCTTGCGGTTGCCGATGAAGAAGTGATGGAGCTTCTTTTCCAGCAAGCTCTTCTCCAGGAAGCAGAGCAGCTCATGCAGGCGAGCTTCCAGCTGCCCAGCCTTCCAGTCGGTGGCCCTCCGGGAGAGCAGGAGGTGCAGCAGCGCTGTTTTCAGGTGGTAGTTGCCCAGCCCGCTGGGGCCGGTCAGGCGGCTCTGCTTGGAGAGCAGGAAGGAGGCAATCTGCAAGCAGCTGAGGTGGCAGGAGCCCTCGGGCAGCGCCTTCGATGTCATCCTGAGGAAGTGTCGCTCATAGACAGCAAAGGACAGGATCCAGTCACTGCTGGATGCCGGGGTCTCCCCGGAGGGCTCCCTGGGGAGGTGGGAGACAAAGTACAGGTCTGAGTCATCACACTGGATCACAGGAATCAAGTTGAAGGGCATGAACTTCCCTGAGCGGAACTTGATCTTGAGGGACCCCGGGGTGTCCAGCTGGCCAAAGGCCAGGTCGAACTCGTACTTGTGGGCAATCCGGTGCCAGGCTCTGGTGAGGGCCACCTGGAACCACTTCATGACCTGCATTGTGTCCAGGTATGGGGAACCTCTGGCACACAGTAGGTCTTCCACCTCGCTGCTGGGCAGCACCAAGTTGTTCTTGCCATGAAGGAGACACAGCATGTCTTCCCCGAGCTTGGTCTTGCCACAGATACAGCCCAGTGTATCCATGTCAGTCCGGACCACGTTGATCTGGCCGTACCCCCGGCGATTTAAGGGCACTGAGCGGCTGGAGCACCAGAGCTCTGGACGGAAGTGGTAGGGCTCAGGGGGGGTGAAGGGCACAAAGAGTTGGCATAGCAGTGGCTTGTCCACCTGCCAGTTCTCGTACATGCTGTCCACACCAATGAAGTCCTCCACCTCCATGTCCCTGTCCCGGTTGCACAAGCTCCTCAGGGCTTCCAGCAGGTCATCCACAAAGCCTTCCACGAACTCCCGGGTGCGGGCTGCGTCAGCTGTGGCCCCCCGGATGCAGCGCTCATAAAAGTGGTCCAGTGTGGCCTTGTTGGGCAGGGCGAGGCCTCGCAGTGGGGCGCCCTCCAGGCCAGGCAGCTCATCCTCATCCCCGCCCAGGCACTCGGGTGATAGCCCATCCTGGTGGTCCTGCCGCCACAACTCGATCACTAGGAAGAGGATCATGCAGAGAGTGCTCCACAGGTCCCAGGCTGTGTGGCTCTCCATCTGCTGCTGGCCCTCCTCTGCCACCTGCTCTAGGGCCTCCGTTCCCGCCGCCAGCCGCACTTCCTCCTCCAGGCGCAGCTGCTCCAGCTGCAGCTTCTGCTCGTGCGCCTGCATCTTGAGGATGATCTCCTCCTCATTCTCGGGGACTGTGGCGTTCTCCCGTGGGAACAGCAGCGGGTGGTTGATGATGGCTGTCACCACCACGAGACACACCCGGAAGAGCCCCAGTGCCATGGTTGGAGCTGACCTGGCAACACAAAGAGACTGACAGTCACATCAAGCTTCCTTCAACACCACTGCTTCCCTGGACCCTCCCACAACCCCGCCCTGTTGAGCCGGGAAATGTCTTCGAGTTTCTGATAGTAACACCCCACTTTCCCTGGGAACCAACCCTTTACTAATCCCAGTCCTTAAGGCTTGGGTGGAGATGAACCTACCCCCAGCTCTAGGGGAGCCTATAACCCAGGTTCAAGACCAGTTCCCCCAACCCCTGTCCCCAACAAGCAACAGTGATTAGTTCAGGATTGAATACAACTCCATTTGGTCCAATGGGAGACAGAGGTAGGATTTGTTGGGACCAACGGGAACAGGACTACTGTGCTGTTGGTTCTCTAGCTACCTCAAAGCAGGGTCTAAGATGCCAACACAGAGGAAAGTGGATTCAGCTATGCCTGAAGTCATTACCTCTGGACTTTTTGGTCATGTAAATCAATAAATTCTGCTTTATGATGAAATCAGTTTGAGTTGTTTTTCCATCACTTGAAACCTAAAAAGTCTCGAATAAGACACCCGCTTCTTCCCCAGTCAATTATGTGTGGCAAATGCATCTTTCCTCAATGCAGTAGAGCCTAGTGGTTAAGAATAAGAGGGCTGGGCTCCAAAGCCAGCCCTGTCATTGATTCGCTGTGATGCTGGGCATGCTAGCTCACATCTCTGAGCCCATTTCCTCATTGCACACCAGGGAAGCCGCGGTACCCACGGGGTCTTCGTATCGATGGACGTGATGACCGTGCAGACTACAGACACAGCGGTGAGTGGTGCACGGCATGTTTCATCGAACAGCGATGTTTCTGAGGCTGTTTTCAGCCCTTACCTTATCTTCCTTTACTGTAAACCTTTCCTTCTGATCTGGAAGACCCCACCCCACACTCAGAGATTCATCTCCTGGGTCTTTCCCAGGACAATCTTGGAGACAAACCATACACTGGTTTTCCTGCCACAAGTCATCTGACCTTGCAATGCTACTTCTCCCTTGTGAAAGGAGATACTCTAGTCCTCCAGGATCAATGAATTTTTAGGTCTCAAGGGACTTTTGGGGGGATGTGCTAACCCTTTACAATCATTGCCATTCACACTCTGCAGCTGCAATATATTCTGGGAGTTTGTTACAAATGCAGAATCTCAGCTCCACCCCAGACCTACTGAACCATAATCTGCATTTCAATACCGGCCACCAAGCAATACCATGCTTTTACAAAGTCTGAGAAGCATTGTCTTACAGTGTAAGCCTTACATTGGGCCTCCTTTTCTCCCTGGCAGAAACCTTGGGAAGTAACAATGGGTCTTTTCCACACTTGCCCTGTCTCCTTCCTGCCTGAGGACCTCAGCTAGGAGAGCAAATAACCAAATGAGATTGTTGTTGAACAACAAAGAGAATACGGAGGGCTCCTCCCACCACCCCCCTGGCACAGGCCAACAGTACCTATAGGAGTGTCTTGTTTAGCCTGAGCCCATTCCCTGATCTTGAATTTGCATCCTGAAAACCACCTGTTTGGGGTCATACCCTAGGGGTGCCAAGCAGCAGGTATTTGTCACCAGGTAAAGATACCTTTGCAGTTTCTACCTGGCAGTGTCAGGATGTAACTATCCTGAGTTGCTGCCCAGATGCGACTCCGCCCTGTACACAGATGGCTGTGTCAGCAGAAGCTAAACCGGCTGGTGCGGGGCTGGGGGCGGGGGACATTGGGAGCAGAATTCAGTGTGCAGACATAGTCAGGTCTCACAGATAGGTGAGTTTGAAAGCGTGTATTTTCACCTAAGGAGGGGAGAAAGGACAGGAGAAAGTGAAGGAAGTCAGAATGGAAGGGGGGTAGGGGTGATGAAAAAGTAGGGGGGCAGCTAGCCAGCTTTTCTTACCCAAGACAAGGAGCAGCTTATTAGATAATTGCAGAAGCAGGTCAGCCCTGGTTACAACATTAGAGAACCATCAGTGGAAAGTTCTGCCGCGGTAGTCCAAGGACATGCCACGGGACTGGCTGATCAACATGGATCAGAGTTGTGGTTTTTTTTAAAGATTTTATTTATTTACTTTCAGAGAGAGAGGAAAGGAAGGAGAAAGACGGGGGAGAAACATCAATGTGTGGTTGCCTCTCTCATGCCCCCCACTGGGGACCTGGCCTGCAATCCAGGCATGTGCCCTAGACTGGGAATTGAACTGGTAACCCCTCGGTTCACAGGCCCACACTCAGTTCACTGAGCTATGCTAGCCAGAGCTGGATCAGAGTTTTAAGATGAAGGAGTATTAATATTAGAATACCAGGCAGCAGCCAGTTAGGAGGTAATTTGAGGGTCTGAGTCCCTTCAGGGCCTCTGTACTATGGGCAGCCACCTCCAGGCACAGCAGGCCCTGGCAAGTCACAGTAATAGCTTTTGGCAGCTCCCAACCCAGCAGGTCAGTCTCCACGCCAACTCAGGGTCGGACGCCCCAGCTGGGGAGTGGCGCCACTGCCAAGGCCTACAACTACAAAGCCCTCTCCCTCTACCTGGTGGCTCCCACAGGGCTCCCTGGGCCTGCAGGAGGGTGGAGGGCTGTAAGGGCCACCTTGTCCTGGGGCAGCAAGGTTCAAAACTCCAAACCAACTAGACAACTGACTCCACGTATGAGGGGATAACAGGATGGACTCTGGAGGAGACAGACTGGGTTAGCACCCAGCACATGCGCCTACTAGGTATGTGACCCTGGACAAATCACTGAACTTCTCAGAACCTCGGTCTCTTCGTTTATATCCCTCCCTTGTAAAGCTTGATCGAGAGAATTCATATAAAGTACTTAGCAAAATGCTTGCCCCTGAGCAAGTTTTCTTATAAGAGTAGCTGTGAAGGGATGGGAAGAGCAGATGAACCTTCCTGCAGGCGGTTTAGATGGAGTGGGCCAATGGAGTGGGCCGTACAGATGACGCCCCTACAAGGAGCTCTGGCAGGATGCAGGCAGCCCGCAGTAACACTGGTCAGAACGAGTAAGGTTACAAACAAGACCTGGACAGGAGCACGAGGGAAACACAGTGCAAGGAGTCCGGGCTGTAGAAGCTGACTGGCCTGCTCCTCGCTGAGTGGTCTTGGGGAGTCATATGGCTCCTCTGAGGCTCCTCTCCCTTACTTGTGAGATGGAGCTAATGACAGCCGATCCTTCACAGGGATGTAACGGGCTGTAGGATGAGGGGTGTGCCCAGGGAAAATAGGAGAAGACTCCCACAGCCCTTAGTTGGAGGATGCAGGGAGCTGGCTATACTGGCTTAAGACACTTTCATAACAGGCTAGTTTAACAGCTGTGCTACTGCCTAGGGCAAGGTGGGTGTGCCTTTAAGGGCATATCCCACCCTTATGACTGGTGAAGCAGCCAGGGGAGGCCGGTTCCCCCTGGATCCCTGAGTCCCTGTTGCCCTTATTGGGAATGGACGCTGAATAAATGTAAAGGATACAGGAGAACTGGCAACTGCAGCTTACTGTGGGAGGAGTTGGAGATGAGGTCACACAGGAGGTTCCAGGTCAGGATTTAAAGGGCAGGCAGCCACGAAGAGAGCAGCCGTGTTGCCGGGAGTGAGGAATGGGGAGTGAGAAGGAAGAGCCATGGAGTAGCGGGTAGGGGAGATTCAGTCGTGCAGCCTGGAAGGGAGTACAAGAGCCACGAGGGAGCAGTGACGGAGCAGCCACGTGAGAGGGAGAAGTGAGCAAGCAGCTGTGGAGTTGGTGGCCAGGGTCCAGCCACGGAGCCTGGCGTAGTGAGGGAGGAGTCATGTTGCTGCTCTGACCATGCCGCTCTAGCTCACTCCGAAGACTCTCTCTTGCAAGACGCTGACCTGCAGCCTTGCAAACCCGGACTCTGTCTGGACTCTTGGGATTTACCGTATTTTGCTGTGTATAATGTGTACTTTTTTGCCCAAATTTTTGAGGGAAAAACAAGCATATGCATTATACATGGGTATAATGATGACATACTACAGGCATAATAATTCTGAGTATAATGTGCACCAAAACGTGGGTGCGCATGATACACAGGAGCAGATTATACAGAGCCAAATATGGTACATCTTTCCTGAACTTCCCCATGATGCTGTGCACCACGGTACACGCTTTCCTAGACTATTACATGGAGGCTGATGACAGTGTACCTGAGATCCTGAAGGAGGGAGTGAGCTGCCACCAGACTGTTTGCGAGGCTGGCTTAAATTCAGATAAGGAGATGGGGAATTTGGGGGCTTTTGGCTTATAGCCTTTTGGGGAGCAAGGGCAGTGCTGGGTCTCATGGGAGAAGAGGACTCCAAGCTGAAGGGCTTTGAGCCCCTCCAAGGTTGGAATATTGTAAATAAAGACCTGTTCCTTCCAGCATTAGTTGTTGGGTCATTCATCAAGGCGCCATGTGGACGGGCCCCAATCTGCTCCGTTACAGGGAGACTGGGTTAGTAAGTGAGATAATCTATCTCGAGTGCTTAGCACAGTGCCTGGCAAGAGTAGGGCCCTTACAACACCAGCGCCTCCCCATCTCAGCCTCATCGGCCTATTTTTTCATCTGTTAAGCACACCAGCCCTGCCTGAGTCGCAGGGGTGTGGAGGAACACACGCTCAAAAGTGCTTTGAAAGCACAAATGCTCCCTCAGTACTGCAGTCCCTTGGCACACCATTCCACCCACCCTGCCCCCCAGCAACGGGGAGAAGCCTTCTGAGCCTTGGATTCTCCTGGAGGCAGAGTTCCCACTGACTCACTACCTACTTAAAACTTCAACGTCCTCCCAGGGATAGCTGGGATCCCAGTGGTCATTTTGTTCCTTGTTAACCTCTGCACAGCTGGCCCTGCCTCCGGCACCCTAAGGGATAGGGAATGGGCCGGGCTGTGGCTGCTCAGTGAGTACTAGATAGGGCTGAGTTTGAAGCCTCCGCTACTTCCCCTCCCCAAACCACGTCACAGGGAACACTGCCCCGGGGGGCCTTGGGGTGAAATACGAGGGGAGGGAATCTGGGCTGTTAGACTTTTGGAGACCATGGAGACAGGACAGGTAGCTGGAGCCTCTCACAATCTCTCTCTCTCTCACCTCCCTTCTTCCCAAAGGGCTCCTTTCCCCCAATTCAAGGATGTTCACCGGCGCCTTGGCGCAGAACTCTCACCTCTGAGGCTGCCCCACACATGTGATCTGAGATATCTAGTTGGTGGGTTGGGCTTTGAAAATAAACCTGGGTCACTCCCAGGGCTGCATCTATCTGCTTGCCAGGAAGCTGGCAGGAAGCCTGCTGAGTTCCTCTCCACCCCAGCCCCTGCCCACGGAGCATGGCAGCCTGTGCAGGTCACGGCTAAACTTAGCTTGGCAAAGGGCCAGGGTCACAAGGGCAGAGGCCTGCAGGTGGTTGGCCAGAACCAGTGCTTTACTCAGACTGTTACTCTGAGCATGGCCAGACTGTGGGGGTGAAATCCGAAGTGGCAACCCCGTTCCCTGGGGTCCCTCACTCCTGCATCGCCCAGAGCTCTACAGCACCTCCACCACAGCTTAATCCGGGGAATGCCACTACGAGTTCCATTCATCAAGTCCTCACTGGGATGTGCTGGGCACCGTACACAGGGACCCCTGTAACTTTCTAAGCAGTGGGTTATCGCTATTAACAGATGAATTAACCAAAGTCCAAGAGATGCGGTACTTTTCCAGCCACATGACTAGAAAAGACACAGCCTGGCTAAGATCCAGCCTGTTCTGTCTGCAACCACCTGTAAAGCCCAAGTCCTCTCCATGGTGCTTTGTTTACGGAACACCTACTGTATGCAAGGAACAGGTTGGATGTTCCACAAAGATCCTTGGCAGTAGAAGCACCACGGCCCACACCCGGAAACAGACAGCCACCAACTAATCCCGGGACGGAATGAGCTGTGGACATAAATGGTGTTCACGCAACAGGCCACGAAAAGGCAGAGGAAGAGTTTCATTCCTGTTCATCGAGGATGCTTATCTGTAGATCCTCCCTGTGCCTGCCTGCTGGGGAGATGAGGGTGTGAACCCCCTCAGCTCCACATCCACCTCCCTGTCTCCTTCCACACAGAAGTCCTACAACAAACCTGGGGCAGTGGGAGCCTGGGTGACCCCCACGATGTGCTCATCAGTGTGCCTTCTACCCCGTAGCCCGCCTACCCGTGCCCAGGCCTGGCTGACTGTAGCCTCAATGGTAGGGGTGACCAGGACCTCATTCTTGGCAGCCCAGCAATCCAAGAATTGGATTCTGGGGCAGTGGCTCTCAAAATGTAGCTCCCAGAACAGCAGCCCCAGCATCACCTGGGAACTTGTTAGAAATGCAGATTTTCAGGAGCAACTGCAGACCTGCTGATCAGAAGTTGCAGGGCTGGGGCCAGCACGTGCATACTCAGGAGCCCTCCAGGTGCTTCTAATGCCCACTTGCGTCTGAGTTCACCCGTGCCCAAGCAGGAAAGGCCTCCAGGGAGGAGGAGGGTGGGGCTCCTGAGTGTCACTGAAGCCCGGATTTTGGAGCTATCCAAGGCTTTGCCTCCAGTCCAGCCGGTGGGGTGCAATTTGCTCTGCTAATTACAACAGCAGATGCAGCCCTCGCCCTGGCGTCGCCCTCTGAGCTCAAGCAGCAGCACATGTGTTTTCTTGGGAAATGGAATCCAGGAGGTGGGTCGATGTGAGGAAGAGGGCCCTTTTTGCCCCAAACGGTGACTTGGGTCATTTTCTCACTGCTTAGGTTCTGGGCCCTCTGAGAAAGAAGGGGTCAAGGGCGGACCAAACTGTTGATAAGTCTGGGCCGAACCCCTACTGTGCACTTGGCCTTGTGCTGGAGTTTTACAGTCCCAGCTAAAGAGGTACACGGTTGTTTGGGGACAATAAAACCACACATTTAGTGTCAAGATTTAGTTGCACTAAGCCCTGGCTGGCGTAGCTCAGTGGATTGAGCGCGGGCTGCGAACCAAAGGGTCGCAGGTTTGATTCCCAGTCAGGGCACATGCCTTGGTTGCAGGCCAGGCCCCTAGTGGGGGCCACGTGAGAGGCAACCACACATTGATGTTTCTCTCCCTCTCTTTCTCCCTCTCTTCCCCTCTCTAAAAATAAATAAAATCTTTAAAAAATTTTTTTGGAAAAAAAAAAAAAGATTTAGTTGCACTAATCTAAGCCCATTTTACAGATGAGGAAACAGAGGCCTAGAGAGGAGATGCATTTGACTGGGAGGGTAGGGTGGGCAGGAGGTAGAGGTGGTCCAGGCAAGCTGGATATCACCCTGTGGCCCTTGCAGAGGTTCCTGCACAGACAGTAGTGATGAAAGTGACCATGTTTTCAACAACAGCCCACATTTAGGAGGCTACGTACTTTGTATGCATTTCGTCCTTTAATTTTCAGAATATCAGCCAGTGGCAACATCCCTATCTTATGAAGAGACTGATGGCTGGGGAGATCTGCTGGGTGGCTTCTAAGAGTCCCTGTCTGTAGTCTGTCCCCCTCCTTGTGGTCTCCCTCCATCCCCCTAGGGGACGAGAGAGCCCTGCTACCTCCCTCTGCCCGATGGCACCTTCCTGGTACCGCTGCCTGTGGTGACCACCCAAATCATCCAGACCGGCTGTCCCCCAAGCTCCCCAGGACTTGGAGAAACAGGACTGTGAGAAAGGACAGGCTGAATGCAGAGCATGCGTTTGACCCTGAGTCCGGCCTTGGAGTCTGGGCCCCAGGAGCGGTCTGTCCGAAGCCCTGGTGAGGCTCTCCTGTGGTCTGGCCTATCTGCCTCATTCCTGATTCCATGCTTCTGTGTAGCGGAGCCCACGCCCCTGAGCTTCCCCACTGAGTCCAAGGGCACCAGTGTTTGGGAAGCCTGAACCTCGGTGCCTGTCGGCCTCGCCCTTGTCTGGACTGCAGCAGGTTGGGTCCCCTTCCTGCTCTTTACTTGTATATCAGTTCACCCACTAGTTGGCCCCTGCCTTCCCAGCTACAGGTCCAGCAAGGCCCAGAAGCTGACGTGCCCTTGCCTCCCACAGGGCACCAGGCTCAGGGCTGGGCATGCTGTAGGTGCCCAGTATGTCAGTGATTGTTGGCAGGTCATGAGTTTGGGAGGGCATGATCAGCTGTGAGAGTGACAGGTCTCCACAAACTGCTTCCTCTTCACCTAAGTCAAGGCCAGGGGACAGACAGACTCTGCACAGGTAGTTTGATAAGAAGAACTCTGAACGTGCTGCTCTCAATGTGACTGGCTCCCGACCTTTCAGAACGGTGGTCCCCGCAGAGCCGGTCCACGCTCCAGCAAAGGCAAGGTCATACAGCCACCACCAGAGCATCTCTGGCTGCTTTCTTTCCACTTGCTCCCCAAATAGGGATGGAAGAGGGGATTTCGGGGTGCAGAAAGGGGCTGAGCAGCACTGGGGGTGGGGACTGGGTCTTGAGTCCTGGCAGGCCTCAAGCCCTGGTAGGAGAGGGAGGGGCAGGCAAAAAAAAGGAAGTGGGGAAATAGGAAGGAAGAGGCCTAACAAAAATAATTGAGAAAGTGGGTGGAAAGGGTGCAGTTTTGGGCCCCCACCACCACCCCTTCTCAGCATCTTTGCAACCCTTCTCCCATCCCTCAATCACCTTCCTCCTCTCCCCCTGGGCAGGGCCTCTGTCCTGGGCTCCAGCCAGGCTCAGCTTCCTTGCACCTGCCGCCCTCCTGGCCAGCGGGCTCCTTCCAGTGCTTCCCAGCCGGGCCCAGCAGCCACCCTCAGAATAACCATAACCAGCATTTATGAGGGCTGACTGCGTGCCAGGCCTGTGTTTGGGGTTTACACAACTGCCTTCCCCTGGCCTTTCCAGGGACTAGAAGGCAAGAGAGACCTTGCACTAGGGAGCTTTGGTATTACAGACTCAAGTCTATGGTCCCACGACCCGAGAACCAGAGTCCCACCGCTCCCCACTAAACCCAGGGAAGGCCCCAGACAGACAGAGCAGAGGCCCGAGCTCAGGAGGAACCAGGAGTCAAGACTGGGCTCTGGTGAGTATGGGGGAGCAGGAGAGAACGAGTGCGCGGAGAGGAGAGGCTGCCGCCCCATGCCCAGCTGTGGCGGGCTTACTGACAAGGGCTTGGGAAATGCACTGTGAGGGGAGCGGCCTTCTCACCAACTCGAGCTCAGCTGTCACCACGCATGGCCACACTAGCCAGATTTGCAGAGGGCACCCCGTCACACCCGTCCAAGCATTAAGTTCCCTCAAGACGCACTCTACGAAGAGAAAGTCACCAGGGTGCCAATCTCGTCCTCTGGGCTGGGGTCATGTGGCTGCCCAGTCCAGGCACAGGAAGGAGAGCAACCTGGACTTCCCCGCTGTGGGTGGGAGAGCCCACATCCTTCCTGTCCCAGAGGACGTAGAAGGCAGGGAGGCCATCAATCTCCCAGGAAGGACACGGCGTCCTCCCGCCCAGCCATGCCGACTCCGCACAGCAGAGGTCCTGACCCACAGGGCGTCACGGAAAATCACAGCGTCTTGGGGCAGATGAACCGACTGACTGACTGACTGACAGACTCACTAGGCTGGGATGTAGAAGGGGAAGAGGCTACGAGATGACAAAGGGGTCTGCAGGTCACGGAGACACGGAAGGGGCTCCCCTGCCAGCCCCGAGTCCAGGCCCATACCCCAGTTCCTCCTCAGGTCCCCTCCAATCCAGCAGTCATTGGAGTAGGTTGAATGGTGGTCCTCAAAAAGATAAGGCTATGTGACTTTATTTGGAGGAATGGTCTTTACTGATGTCATTAACTTGAGGATCTTGAGCTGAGATAATTCTGGAGTACCTAGGTGGGCCCTAAATTCAATGTGTCCTTATAAAGAGACAGAAAATGAGAAAAAAAGACCAGGAGGAGAAGGCGACGGCAGATGGAGGCAGAGGCTGGGCTGGCGCTGCCACAGCCCAGGAAGGCCTCTCCCTTGGAGCATCTGGAGGGAGTGTGGCCCTGCAGGTGCCTTGATCTCACACATCCGTCCTCCAGGACTGAAAGAGAATACACTGCTGTTGTTCTAAGACACCCAGTCTGTGGTATTTTGTTACAGCAGCCCCAGGGGACTAACTGGGTCTCCAAGCTCAGTGCACCCTGCACTCCCCACCTCGGCCCCCCACCCTCCACTAGCGCTCACTTCTCTGCTGGGCACCTCCAGGGTCCCAGCCCTCTCTGTCACAGCCTCTGCTCTACACCAAAGCCTGGGGATTCCACACTACCTGGCCTAGTGGGCGTGGACCTTTGGAATCAGCTTCTCCAACCTGTCCCTAATCCCAGCCACCCTGGGTAGCCTCCCTGGCTCTGGAGGTTTTCCTTCCCACTTCACAGGGCTCCTGTTTCCGTCCCACATGGGACTGAGCTTTAAGCCTGATGTTCAGGGCCTGGCCCTAGGCAGCTTCAGGGGACCTCTCGGCTCCCTTGCAGCCTGACTCGACCACTTCAGGTTATCCACTTTCCTTGGATACCTCCGGCCCACCATTCCCTCCGCCATGTGCACACCTCATGTCTCTGCAGTCGAACCCCGCCCAACGGTGCTCACAGCAAGCCTATCTCAGAAACTGTTTCCAGGAGCCTTCCTGATCTCCCTCCTGCTCCCCCGCCCCACACTCCTGAGACAAATCTTTCTTGAAAGGGACAGAAGAACAAATGGAGGGAGATGGAATATTTGGGAAGCCCCTCTGAGTGCAGGCAGCTCCTGGCCACTGGTGCAGGCAGTGTCCTGTTCTCGGCTCTCTCACCCATGCTGCAGTCCCACTGCCCACGCAGGAGCCCAGGGCTCTGAGAGGCTGAGCAATGGCTCAAGGCCCCACAGGCAGGAAGAGCGCAGAGGAGCTGAAGGCCAGGTCCGGCCCGGACTAAGGCTCCAGATGCTGCCATTTCATCAGAGTGAGCTGCTGAGTTCTGTGTCACCCCACCGCTGCCTTCCTTGGTCAGGGCTTGTTTGTCCTGCCATCCCCCAGGGTGTCTGGCAGAGGCCTCACGCAGGGCTGCTGGCTCACGACACTAAGGACACGTGTGATTCTGGGAATGCACCAGTATGCTCGCCCTGTGTGCTGGACACACCCCCTTTCAAAAGAAGGCCTGCTTCACTGCTCGCTGTAGGAAGGAGTGTTTCCTAAGAAGGGTCTCCCTTGACCCCTCCATTCCCATCTCAAATTTCTAGACCTGAAATCACAAGGGTGTGCTAACAATAGAAAACGGTGCTAACCATTTCCCGTGGTGAAGCGGCTCTCATACGCTGTCAGACGTTCGTCTGGCTTTAGCTTGTAGTTCTCACAATTTCCCTCTGTCTGCAGGACCCATCGTACCCACAAGAAAGCCTGCAGGTTGCAAGAGGGAACATTAACACCCGTCTCACAGCAGGCATCCAGGGCACCCCAAACTTGCCCCGTCTCTCCCTGCATCCTGTGTTCTCTGCATGCCCCCGCCCCCAGCCTCAAGCAGAACGGTGAAGGCTCAGAACCAGCCACACTTTCTCTGTGGGGCTGGGAGGGCAGGCTTCAGTGACAGAAAGCAGGTTCCAGAGAACAGCAAACGCACTGGCTCGATGGGGAGGAGACCAGAGTGGGAGGCGCAGGAACCAGAGAGTAATACAAAGGACAACAGGAGACACAGAGCCCTCCCCTGGACGCACACTGCCTTTCTCACAGAAGAGCTGGGGATGGATGAAATGAAATAGACTGCTCGTACCCGGCAAACCCTGTTCCTTGTGATCCCTAGATGAGAACAAAGAGACTGCCTCAGAAAGACAACCTGACCTCTCAACATGGGGTGATGGGCCCCCCAGGGTTTTTCCGTGGCCACGGAAAAGCCAGTTTCCCCACCCACTCCCTCCACCCTACCACTTCTTACTCACATCCTGGCTTAGGGGGATTCTGGCCCCCACCCTGAGAAATCCTGGGCTGCTCTCCCACCCTGGTCTCCTGTGGCTTGGGTGGTACCTGACACAATGCCTGGGTCCCAGTGGGGCTGGGGAGAGGGGGAAAGGGGTGGGGAGGAAGGGAAATGCTGTGTGCCTCCTGTGTACACTCGCACTCAGGCGTGCATGCACACGCACACACACACACTCAGGCTCTGTGTCTGCAAAGATCTAAAACCCCTTTCATCTTAATAAAGGAGAACAGCAAGAGGCACAAAGGCAAGAGGGAGGCCAAGCCAGTTGTAAAAAAAACTTAAGAGCTTGTGGTCGGCCTCCTGGCTGTGTTCTCTGCTGCAGGGACCTGGGGCTGAACGACAGAGCCGGCGTCTGCCTGCCCTCCCACAGCAGGGCCTCACCAGTCCTTGTCCTCCCAGAAAAGCACAGGCCTCAGCTGGGAGGCCAGGTACAGTCAGCAAATTCATGCCCAGGATGATCTCTGACCACAGAGAGTCACGCTCCCTGAGAATTACACAGAACAACACTGACCTACGATTATCTTGTTCTCCGGCCACAGGGATGAAGAGATGACATGTGATGCCCACACTTGGTGCTGGCTTCCGCCAGAGGTGGCATGTGGCCCATACTAGGTGCCCTTGAACCAACAACACGTACACAGTGGGGTGGGCAGCAAGCAGCCACCACGCTGTCAAGTTCACCAGGACACATACTGCTGCCCTGAGGCCACCCAGAAAGAAATAGGCCAAAGCACTTCAGCTCAGAAGAGCTTCCCACTTTGCAGAGGCTTCCAAGGGGCCAAGCTCTGGGATCAGAAGGCCTGTGTTTGACTCCTGGCTCTCCCACTTGTATGAGAAGAGCACCTACCTACTCATGGCACGGCAGTCTCATGGCTGTGCCCCGTACAGGGCATTGCTGTTGGCTGTGGACCTGGTGATAAGGCCACGTCTCCTTTTAATTTGTTAAACCCTGCTCCTGTGCAAAGAGGGGGGTTACCAACGTCCTTGCAGCAACTCTAGAAGTCTGGGGATATGGTTCAATTGTACCCCCCCACCTCCTTGTTTTCTTTTAAAGGCCCCCCGGGACTGCCCTAGAGGGAGAGCAGGAAGTTTGGCACCGGGGAGGTTCACAGCTGCCCCTCCAAGCCTGGCACCATCAACTGACAGCTTCCCCTCCCCTTCTGAGCTCCTAGCAGGACAACCAGTGCTGGTTTCTGACGCCCTGTGTTAAAGGCGCAGGCGCTCTGTGAATGCTTGCTGAGTGAATAAATGAATGAACGGAGGCAGGACTGGGAAAGAACTTTACTATCTTTTCTCCCAGGAGTGAGAATCTGAAATGCGAGTAGAGTGAGAAGTTCTGAATGAAGTAACTTCTAAGGTTTTTTTTTTTTCCTAGGAGGCACCCTGTGGTCAGAAAAGCAAAGTGCCAACAGTGGTGAGTGTCTTGGGAAATGTGAGTGAAAAACCTTCCAGATGCCACCCTGCAGACAGACCACAGCCTGGACGGCCTTCATCTAACTGCAAACTGACTCACCACCAACATTTACCAAGAAAGTGACCCAGGAGTGAACCCCAGTGTCAGTTTTTCTGACCCCCAGCTGCCTCTCCCCGACACCCACCTCCTTGAAATGGAAGGTGAATGAAGGATTACAGGGTTTGATGCAACTTAGGTAAGAGAAGGAGCAGAGAGGCAACCGTAGACACAGTGATGAGCAATTCTCCCTTCCCGGAGAAAACCCGACAAACCGCATGGCCCTGTCACCCACGGGACGGTTTAGTATAAAGCAACCAATGAGCCATATTTATTGAGATTTAAGGATTGTGCAAGATTCTTTACGTCACAGTAAAGCTCTGTGGGAGGCACTGTCCCCGTTTTACAGACAAGGAAACTGAGGCACAGAGACGTGAGGCCACTCACTCAACATCTCTGTGCTAGAATTTGAACTCAGGACTCTCTAACTTTCAAGTCTTCAGCCTTCCCATGATAGTGCCCAGTGACCTGGTTTCTGTGCAACATCAGACATGCACCTACGGGCTTTCCTCCCCTGTACTGTTCAGGGAAAGGCAGGTGACAATTTAGGTGAAAATGAGGCATCACGCAGGGAGTTAGACTTAATGAAGAGATACTGGGAGTGTGACTGGGCATTCGAAATGGATTTCAGCCAAAAGGATGGGGAAGCCCTCTTCTCAGTGGATTAGGAAAAAGGAGTGAGGCTCTCCTGACACCAGGCAGTGTGTTTTGGGGTGGGCCATCGGGGAAGCTGGGGCCATTCTGCAGCAGCACACAGGGGTGTCAGGCATCCCTGACTCTCCGTCCAGGCCCGCCAACCTAGGCATGCTGTGGTCCTGTCTCCTCAGCGACTCTGGAACAAAGTCTCAGCTAACAAAGGACCCTTTCATGAACTTCAGGCGGGTCCCGTCTGCTACTAAGAGGACTATTGAAACAGGCTCCCAGGAGAACACTTTGTTATGAGCACGTGGTTTTGCACCAACAAGTGGGGCCAGAATCATGACAACGCCCTCCCTTTGGCTTGGTCCAGGCTCATAGGAGACTCTGCTGCGTCCACTGCAGGGGTGGCCCAGAGGGAGAAAGGAGCAGCCCAGGGTGGCTTCAAAGGGAGCCCTCCCCGCAGGCAGCGGGTGTCCCACTGTGTTATCCACCTGGAAGTGAGTAATTTGAAAATTGTGGCCTTTATCTTTTTTTCTAGGGACTACCATCTGAGGATTTCAAAGTGCCCTGAATATTATCTGATACTGGCTGCTACTGTCTTCCGTAAACAGATGGGGAAATTGCGCTCTGTCAGCTAATGTCACAGAGCATGTCACAGCAAGAGGGAACCCGTAGTGGGGGTCTGCCTGTTGTTCTCTCAGCTCTGACACTTAGCTTTTGTGGGATTCTTTACGTTCACTGGGCTAGCATGCCCAGCAGAGGCCTGAGGTGGCAGGAAGAGTCTAAGGCTCTGGGAGGCACAGATCTGGGTTTGAATCCTGCCTCTGCTGTTTTCAGCTCTGTGACTCTGGGCAAGTAGGTTGGCCTCTCTGAGCCTGTTTCTTCACCTATAAAACTGGAATAATACCTATCTCAAAGGGTTGTTGTTAAGAAAAGAAATAAATATATGCAAGCCCCTAAGATGGGGCTTTGCTCAGACAGAGCAGGCGCTCAGTGGATGAAGCCTTTTTTTTTTTTGGAAAACGGCTATTCTAGTTTTGTGAACAAAAGGTCATGACAAGTGATCTGAGGACCAGATTCCTAATCACAATTTCCAAATAATTTTCTCTGCTAATGATGCTCTAATTTTCATCCATAACCCTGAAAAAGTTACATTCATACAAACAATTAGGGTAATGTCTTTAACCACTGATATGCTGGAAGTCCAGGCAGCTACGTCAGAGTGCCTGAAGTTGTGGCCAGTTGTACAAGGCAAAAACTTAAATCGAACACCTTCAAGTTGAAAGACATGGAGATCCCTGTTCTGAAACCTCTTTAGACAGCTACCATGTCGCCTAGTTTTTTACCTTTCTTTGAGGCACAGGTGGTGAACACAAGGCCCGCAGGCCGAATTCAGCCTCCCACCTTGTTTTATCAGGCCGGGCACCTTGTTTCTACCTGGGGGCAGCACCGAGCTCTTGCTTAACTGTTAAGGAGTAGTTGCATTTATACAGTCCTAAAATTACATTCGGCCCTTTGAAGGCAACCTCGAGGTTGATGTGGCCCCTGGTGAAAGTGAGTTTGACACCCTTGCTTTAAGGCAAGGAGTTCTTCCTTTCCTGCAATTTTCATTTGTTGTACTGGCATCTAACAGTCCTTACTCAGGAATTTCTACCTTAAGGAGAATGGGAGACATCACCTTATGAGAGGTGGCTGAAGCCACAAGCTGCCAAGTGAAGAGCATCAGAATCACCAACTACGAACGCTACTGTCTGTGCCCAGGGCATCCCTTTGGCAGGACACGGAAGACACCTACGGCTGTCCCCTTTACCACCACTCCCAAAGTCTCAGGTGGTATCTCAGACACCTCCAAACTCCTGCATGAAGCGCAGCGGGGGAAGGGATTCCACAGGTTTAACTGAACCGTGGGAATTCTGTGGGGCACGCTAGAGCTGGGTGAGCGGTGAGCGGTGAACTCCTGCTTCCATTTCCAACTTCAGGGGTAGTGGATCCCAGAGCTTCCTCCTCCCCGTGTGCATGCAATCACAACGCTCCCTGAGGCCACCAAATCCCTGGCACAGCGCCTTGCCTATCGTAGGTTCACAAAACATAGTCGCCCAATCAGTGAATGAAGGTTTTCTCTTAGACCTGCCATAGTAAAGATGTGGGCATCCTTGTTTCTCACTTTCTTTCGGGAGTGTGGATGAAGAAGAGGGAAGCCACGGTTCTGATCTCCTGAGATTCAGGCCAGAGAAGGGAGGCCCAGAGCCATGGGAGCCGCAAGAAGCCCCACATAAGGAACCAAGCTCTTTGCTCCCCGTCACAGCTCAGAGAGGGAGACCAGACCACAGCTGTAGGCACTGTGCTCTATATTCCCTGGGGCCAAACCCAAGGCCAGAAGACCAGCCTCCTGCAGGCTCATGGCCCAGACCTGGGGCCTGCAGCCCCTCCCTCTTCCTGCCCTTCTTTCTGAGAAACACACCTGGGGATGTTCTGCCTTCTGTGCTCCTTCCCTTCAACTTGTGTCTTACAGTTGAGGAGGTTCTTGCTCCTCTCTGTCTACCTTAAGGTGGAGGTGTTGCCTTGGGCAACAGTGATGTCACCTGCAAGGTGCTTCCATTCCACTGATGTCATGGGGTGGGCCACCTGAATGGAGGGGGATGTGCTTTCTATGAATAGACATTACAGGTCCCAAGACTCTGGGGAGGATCCTATAGACCTCTTGGGCACTCCCAAATGACCTTCTTTCTCTCCAGAACCCTTTCTCACCCTCCCCTCCCCTCCGGATGCCTGTGAAAGGCCAAGCCTCAAATCTGACCTTCCCTCTCCCAGAGTCGGCTGAAGTGGCAGGACAAGCAGCTTTGCACTCACTTAGAACACACTCCACACAAGGGCACCGTCGACCTCCTTCTCATCATCTGGGACAGGCTGGGGCCCTTTGCAGAGAATTTGGTAGAGACTGTAGATTCTCAAGTCAACCTCTACCTCACACCAGCCAGACTGCTGGTCTGTGCCAGGCACTGTGCTTAGCTCTTTGTACACATGCCCTGTGACAAGTTCTCCCCATTTTATCGATGATGAAACCAAGGCTTGGAAAAGTCAAGACACTTACTGCAACACAGAGAACACCTAGCTACTGGGCAGTGGAGCCAGGATGCAACCCAAGTTTGCCCTCCTCCAAAGCCCACCACGAGGGACAGAGATAATGGAGAGCTCTTTAAATTCAAAGAGGCCAGCCAGGATGGCCGAGTGGCTGAGGGAGCCAAAGCAATCACTGGCCTCAGGGAGTGCCTGACCCCCATGCTCACAGGGGCTGCAGCAGGTGGCCGGTCCTGGCCCTTCCACTTCCCCAGGCAGCCATGCGGATTAGGGACCAGGTTCCTCTTTTCTGAGCTTGGCTTCTTATTGACCCAGTCAGGCCACCTGTCTAGTAGTTAAACCTATGCAAATACAACTCAATGTGTCTGGGAAATCTGCTGGGCACCAGCCAGCCCTTTCCAGGAGACATTAAGGCATTGAGAATTTCTCATTGGCTGAGAAGTCTGGTTTGTTTTAAATGCTGTTTATCAGTCTATATGTAGGTATATAGTAAAAAATGCCCTGTTCCAGCTAATTAAGTGCTGAAACGTATAGCATGGGAAATGAGAGATTATAAAGATGGAGCTGTGAAGTGGGAGCTTGGGACGGGTGTTTGCAGGTGAACAAGCCCTGGACAGAGATGGGGAGGGGGGAGGAAGTGTCAGAAGAGCATGTTCAGACACTCCCCACTTTGTTCCACTCCTGGGGGAGTTCTCTGCCTAGGTGAGGGGCACACCCAGGTGGCACTTACTCATCACTCTCATGCCAGGCCCCAAAACTGGATTTGCCACCTCACACCGCCCAGCTATTGAGAAGGAACATCAGCTGATGCTTGGGCCAGGTCTCCCATCAGCTATCAAGGCCGGGCCTGCCTTTCTCTCTGTAACTTTCTCTGCCAGATGAGTTTCCCATCTTTTCCTCCATCTGAGCTGAGTGAGAGAGGGTATTTCTTCCCTTGACAAAGAAAGAAAAAGGCAACTGCTCTTTCTTCTTTCCCATGAGGGGCCCTAAGCAAACTACCTTTTTAAGCTTAATTTGCTTCTTGTGCTGGGAATTCTCAGGGGTTGGGATTCAGCTTCCAGGCTCCTGAACACTTTACTTTGCTGTGCCTTAGTTTCCTCATCTGTAAAATGGGGATGACAATACCTACGTCATAGAGCTCCTGTGAAGATTAAATGAGTTAATATAGGGAACGTGGTTTTGGGGGAATGTTAAGTCCTCAATCACTATTGGCTATCAAGGCTATTGTGTATGGCTGTCCAGATGTTGGACTGGTCAAGAACACTGCCTGGGGGTGGCGGTGAAGATGAGGCCAGGTTATCCACCCAGGTGAAACTCCTTTTCCTAAATGGCACCAGGGTGCTAGCTTCCTGCTAGAAGGAGCACCTTATTCTAAATCACACAAAGGATGGAACGGGCTAGCAGCAGCCCTGGGGCTGTTATTCTTATCAGCTCTCAGCATTCTCACGGCTCTGTCCTCCTGCCCAGCAAGACTGAATTAGAGGGGAGTCCAAGATAGACTGGTCTCAGCCATACGTAAGGTCCTACTCCTCAGCTCCCCAGCACAACTGGGGCACTTGCCCCCACCTAGGACACTTCTGAACCTTCCCCCAAAGCCCCACAGGCTGCCCTACTGAGACAGGAAGTAAGAAACTAGGAAAATTCCTTGGCAACTGGAATAGTGAAACTGAGACAGAATGGCCAGTTACAAAAGGTCACCTCCTAGAGACAACATCTAGGCTTCAGTTGAGCTTCATCTCCAGGCCAAGAAGAGAGCAAAACCAGCTGGATGGCACCAGGGCCAACTAAATGACTAAATGACCCCTGCGCTGGCACTGACCAGTCAGTGCAGACCATGGCCCTGAGAGGGCACACCTGGAGAACTGATGAATACTTTACTGAAACCCTCCCCTGAGACCACCCCCAAGATTCCCACCTGCAAGAAAGAGAAAAAAGCCTCAAGACAAAGGACCCAGTGCTGTCTCCCTCTGGGGAGCAGCCCTCACCATTCCCTTTCCCTTCTTCCCCCACTTCTGTCTCCACAGGCACGTGGCTCCTAAACTCTAAGGCGATGGGCAGCTGGCAGCTCATCTCAGGCTGACCCCCGGAACCTGTCCCCAAGGTCCCCTTTTCTCTGACTTCCCAGTGAGCCAAGGCAGCCTGGCCTGGCCTCTCCTGTTGCTTCTTCTATGCGAGGCCCTTCCTTGTTTCACTGTCCCCAGCTTTAATAAACATACCCTTACAGTCACCTGGACTCACGTTGTGACATCTTTCTTACACGAAGTCAAGAACCCACACACCACCCCTGGCCCTAGGCAGACCCACTGAGGGCCAGGCCCCTATCTGGTAACAGAACTACGTCATCCCCAGTGAGGAGACTCTCAGCCCCAGACATGGAGTCATCAGAGTCTCAGCCTCCGATCTGAAAGGACCCTCTCCTTGGTAAGTGTTGATGACCACCTGTCTCTGCCGAGTGTTGGGCAGTGCATTACTTACCGAGCAGCTCTGGCTGTTGGCAGGTTCCTTCTGACTTCTGAGTAAGAGCCATTTCCCTGCTTGTCCTAACCAGTGAGTCTCTGGAGTCCAGGCAGAACAAGTCTTCTTTTCTCAAGTGACAATACTTGAGATTCCTAAAGGCCACAACACCAAGCCTCTAGGCCTCACATCTTGATGGGAAAAGCTCAGGTTCATTCCCTTCTGCCTCACAAGCACACTTTCCAAAACCTCCATACCACTCTACCCCTTCCCCTCCGGACACATCCCCATTCGGCAGTGGTATCCCTGAAAAGAAGAGCCATTAAGAAGGGGGTTCTGCACTCCAGCGGTCCAGCTCTACTCTTCCTGGGCTCTGTGCCCAGGATGCTTGTCACGTGGCCTCCCACCAAGGTGGGTACCCTCCCTATGAGACAACCCCTCCCCCTTCTTTCTCTTTATTGACCTCAGGGAATTCAAGAGGGGAAAATACAACACCAGGTTCCTCCCAGACAGTACCTTCTCAGGTGGGCAATTTTGCCAGAAACTTCTACTCAGAAATTCCTCCCTGAACTTGCCTTCAGATAAAAAGTCACCCCCACACCCTCCTCTTTGTTTTCCTCATGGGTGTTGCAGAAGCTGAGAGCATGTTTCTGGTAAGGTGACAAGTTCTGGGGTGATGGCATCAGGTTCAATTTCAGATCCTCCCCCGCCCCCCGCCTGCCCCAAATGAAAGACAGAGCTTGAAACGGCTGCATCTTTGACAATTCTGGAGCTCAAGGATGGCACTTGAACAAAAGCCTTTCCATCCAACCAGGGAGAGGAGAGTCAGTATAATCACTTCACGGTTACCCACAAGTGGAAAATATGAGGGCAGAATGGCCTGGAGCAGCAGCAGACACATGGAATTAGCAAACAATGAAAGCCACTTAGGCACGTAGGCTGGAAGGAGGACTCCAAAGCACAGCCTATTATGTTATCAGTAAAGAGGTGAATGGCAGCAATCCTACCTGTGTGTGCCAGGCCGTTTTGTGGGTAACCTGGACCTGGACTGCACAGGGTACCCATTATCGATTAGTGTTAGCTGGCAGCGTCTCCAAGGTAGAAGTGGTTTTAAAAGGAACAAGAAAATTGAATTCAGCTCTGAAACATTCACATCCAGAAGACCAGGCTCTGTTAGTCAGTACCTGGTGCTCTTCTAGTGTTGAAGGGGTGGGGGTGGGGGTCGTTCTCACAACAGGCAGAGGGGCAAAAGGCAAAATGCCATACTGAGAGGCTCTGTAAAATATTTTCCCTTCCTGGGCAGCAGCATTTTTTTTTTTTTTTTTTTTTAAAGAGAATGAGCATTTAAAATGGGAAGCCCGGCCCTTGGGGCTTCTGAGTCCCCTTAGCAGGCAGTCAGAAAGATAGAGACACTGAGAAATGGTTGAGGATGGAGTTATGGCTCAGGGGCAGAGATTATTTACAGTCCCAGGAGAAAGTTTTGTACAGTGTCGGGTCCTTTCCACTAACAGGTCAAAAAGAGGAAGCGGCAGGGCTTTATCCACTCCCAGCAACCTCATAGCTTCACTACCTTAAACTAAGAATAAGTAAACTTCACTCCTTCTCCCTCCTTCCAGGAGGGGAAGGAAGGTGAGAAGTGAGCTGGCTAAAGAGGTGCCCCCCCACTCCCCAACCTCAGGCCTGTCTTCTTTGAGTCCGAGTACTCTGCTCAGACGGTGAAAAGTAACGGATCGTCGGGGCAGTAGGAACAAAGACATGGTCCCAATTCGGACGCCTGGAAGAGAAGCGACCCGCGGACGGTGCTGGAGCTGAGCGTGGAGCGCGGGCGTGAATGCCAGATGACAATGCGCCCCATCTTGGTGCCGGCGCTGAGGAGGGGTTTCCAGAGTGAGCCCCAACCTGGGGGCCCGAGGAGGCCCCTCCGTCTCCCCTGCAGCCCCTGCGCGCCCACCCCACGCCGCCATCTCGGGCGCAGCTCCGCCTCGCGCCCCGTGTCCATCGCCTCCTTTTACCTTCCCACCCACGAGGAGGACGCAGAGCCTCGCGGCTGCTGGCCCACACTTACGTTTCGCCTTCGTCCCCACTCTCCGTCGCGGGGAGGACCGCGCGGGACCAGGTTGCGTACGCTAGTCCCCAGGGCCCGGACGCTGCGGTTTGGTTGCGTTTGCGGTGCACCCTCCGGCTGGACAATTAGAGGGTCGGGGGCGGAGATACCCCGATCGGCTCCCGCCTTCTAGCCTCCATCAGCCGGGCTCAGGGAGCATCGGAGTTACTCATTTCCTGGATGTCACAAACTTTTCCTCCTTATAAGAACAAAACACCCGCCTCTACTCTCCGCCGCAGAGCTCCTTAAGGAGGACCGTGCAAGTTAGGGGAGTGAGGCCCAGGGTCCACCACGGAGGCCTGCGCATTTACCCCCTAGGAACTCTAGAGGGGGCAGCAGAACTGGAGGATGATGGGGAGAGATGGGATCTGGCCACTAGAGTAAACTGGGACGAATGGACAAGGAGGCAACGAGGACGCCCTTAAAAGTCGGTCCAGTCCGGCTGACTGTAAGGGGTTAAGTCTCTGCTCGTCGACGGTTTGTTTTCCGAAGCGCGTTTTACAGGCGGTGGATTCCTGGGGCCACCTCTTTTGTCCCCTGGAGGGAAATATAAATCGAGACGCGACGCCGGCCCTTTTCTTTATTTGGCTTGAACGGATTAAAATAACTCACCAAATTTAATGATAAACGAATGCATCCTAGCCTTTCTCCCTGAGTAACCAGGCACAAAAGGAAAACGGCGACTTAGATGCTTTTATCTGCAGAGGGCGCTTTAGTTTCCAGAGCCTGTTTACAGTTGTGAAATTAGAACTCTATTTTAGGACTGCAAGGAACTGAGACCTGGAGGGCAGCAGCAGCAGCAGCAACCCCCACCCCCACCCCCACCCCCACCCCCGGCCCTGGTGGTACTTAACCGGTTATGAAATACATAACATACTATCTTTGTGACCTGCCCAGATTCCACAGCCAGTAGAAGGGACTGGGAAGAGCTGGAATTGATCCTACATGAAGTCGCTTTGGGGGAGTCAAACACCAGTGAGGGCACGTTGGGGAAATTAGAACACACTGCCCGAGTCATTATCAGCGTTGCTACTGCTGTTGGGTCTTAGATCACCTTCTTTTCCTTGGAAAGCCAGTCACAGAACTGTAACACTGGCCTGGAAGACATTAAGCTGAGTCCAAAGATAAACAGGGGAGGAAGTAGAACCCCCTGGCCCTTGACCTAGGTTACTCTCCTTGAAAGAGTACTCCTGTTCTTCTGCTGCCACCTACAGCTCCTTCCTTACAGCAGGCACAAGTTATGGCTGAGTTTGGAGCTGGGAGGGACGGAGGGGTGGGAAAGGGGTGACCTGGGGAAATATTCTTGAAAGAGCTGTGTATTTACAAAATAGCTGCAAGTTGGATGAGTGGGGTGCTCATCCCCAGAGCTTTCGGGGTGAGGGGGGAATTCCTAGGAGATGAGGACCCTGAACTGAGCACCACAGCGCTACCTTGTAACCCTGGGGGTAAGAGTTCAGGGTTGTGTGTGCCAGAATGCCAAGGTTAGTGCTTGAATGCCCCCAGGATTGTGTACATTTATTTATATAAGGAACGGTTATTTGATTTGTTTTTCTTTTAAACCTGATGATTTCACTCCTTGTGACCTGATGGTCAGCTTCCTTGGCTTCCCTCTGCTCTCAGCATGAGGTTCACTGTCCTAACCTGGCACATGGGCCATTCACGAACTGGCCCCTACTTACCTCACCAACCTCATCTCAGTTCATGTTCCACACCAAACTCCTTGCAGTTCTTGGAAACTGTGCTTCTCAGAATGTGACACTTGGTTTGTCCCCACCCACCTGGGTATTCACATGTGCTCTATCTCCTGCCAGCAACCTTCACCCCACCTCTTCCTCCAACCTGTGAACCTCAATACATACACACTTTTTCTCCTGTCTGATATGTGCTGAGTCTCCAGGTCTCAGATTAAGCGATTTCTCTTCCAGAAGTCTTCCTTGAACCCCTATGCCTGAGTTGGATGTCCCTCCCCCTACCCCCTGCCCTATAGTTTCCATAGCACCTCGTGGTTAGTCTAGAAGGGGTTTTTGAAAAACAGGAAAGTACAAAGGATTCAACTTCTGTGACCATCAGAATCCAAGAAGTCAGGTAACCTCTGCTTCACAGAAATGCTAAAAAAAAAAAAAAAAGAAAAAAGAAAAGAAAAGAAAAAAGAACAGTTGAAAGAATGGAGGGAATCTCTAGGTATGAGATTGGAAAACGGAACTCTAAGGCACCTAGGGGTATTTGACAGGACTACAAGCCCCAGTGGCTAAGGACTGGGTGGTGAGTACCCACTCTGGCCGTGCATTCTCGAAAGGTAGAGATCTGGACGTGAGACCTCTACTTAAAGCTGGGGCACTGGAAATGCTCTTAGTGACTGGAGGATAGAAAAACAGCCTCTCCCCCAAATCCCTCCACTGGTCCAAGGCCACAGTGAGGAAGTTTGTGGTTTGTCTGGGACTCTGGATGAATTAAAAAAAGTCTGCTATCGAAAGTGAAACCACTGGCTCACCTATGCCATTCATTGGCGTGAGGTCCCAGTTTACACTCCCTGTGTGATGAGGGAATTCTGAAGTCAACACAATATGAAAGCTGGTTCCAAAGTGATGAATCCCTTTGGTCCCATCAGAGGCAAATGCAAAAACCACTTGTTTATTCTGATCTCTCACAGCATGAATAACTCCCACTGACGATGAGTTTATAAGAAATTATAAACCAAAGTAGGAACTGAACTGCATGAGGGGTGAATTGAATCAGTAAACTGGGGAATTAGCCCCTTAAGAATTTGAGATGATAGAACAATTTGGAAGAGATGATAAAATAGTTATGTTCAAAATAACTACAGAGTCAAAACTATAGAATATAACACTATGAAAAAAGAGTAAGCAAATTTGAAAAAGCTCACATACAATACATAGAAATAAAAATTTAGTCACTTAGATTTAAAAACCTCAGTGAATGGAATTCTTTTTTCATTAGGGCAGTAATAACAGTGAAAAATCCAATAAAAGCAACTCATTAGAAAGGGGAAAATAAAGAAAAGTAACATAATAATCTCATTTATAAATACCACTTTAGAAACCCTAAGTAAAATGTTAACAAGGAATCACAGCAATACATCAAAAGAAGATTACATCATGAAATGAAAAATGGAAAGATCATCACCGCAGATGCTGAAAAGCCATGATATAAAACTCATTGTCTATATATAAATAAATTGTTTTGGTTAGCATGATAAAAAGGTGAAGTTCAGTCCTAAAGCCAACACAATGCTTAATGGGGAAATAATAGAAACTTTCATCTAAAAAATTTTTTATTTATTCATTTTTAGAGAGGGGGGAAGGAAGGAAAAAGAGGGGGAGAGATACATCAGTGTGTGGTTGCCTCTCATGCACTCCCTGCTATGCACCCCCTGATGGGGACCTGGTCTGCAACCCAGGCATGTGCCCTGACTGGGAATCAAACAGGCAACCCTTTGGTTCACAGGCCAGTACTTAAGCCACTGAGCCACACTAGCCGGGGTGAAATTTTTATGTTAAAGTCAGCACAAGATAAACATGTTCTCTTTTAGCAACCCCCTTACAACAAAACAAAACAAAACAAAACAAAACACAAAAAAACCTGTTAATTAGGAATGTGTTTGTTTGCAAGTAATGGAGTACCTGATTATAATTTTATATGTGTCTAAGACTATAGGAGACTTAAACAGATAGGGCTTTATTTTTAAGTCTGTAGATGCGTGGCTGCTTTGACTCAATGCTTCGACAGTTTGGGGCTGGTCAAAGGTTATATGCACTTACTGTTTTGATATATATTGCAAAATTGACCTCCCAAGAGGTTTCACCAATTTAGATTTACCGATAAAATATGAGAATGCCTGTTTCCCTACAGCTTTTTCAGCATTGGCTATTTCCTAACTTTATTTAGTTTACTTCTTTTATAGGTGAAAAAAAAGATATCTCAATTTCCTGATTTGCATTTCTTTAATTATAAGTGAGGCTGAACGGAACATTATCACTGGCCATTTTTGTTTTTCTGTTTGTGAATATTCAGCCATAACTTCATGTATTTTCTGTTGACTTGTTCTTCATATGTGGTTTTCACGATCTTAGGTGTTAGATATGGCTTTGGAATTCACAGCGAAAGGTGAGTTGTGCCAAACGCTGGGCGGACTGTGGGCAGCTTCACACTGTACTTCACAGTCAGGAACACCGTCAACAGAAACCAAAAGACAAACACGGGGACAGATTTCCTGTTTGCCCCCAGCTGCGGTTATCCCAGTGTACGGAATAAAATACATGACAATGGGAGAGACAGGAAGCCAATGGTAGTTACCAAGCGGATGGAAAAAAGGAGCATTTTCCTTGATTTGATCCATCCCTCACTATCCAGAATTCACCTTTGCATGCAATTTCCAGAGATACCAAGTTGGCTTACAGGATGTCTCACTGGAACAGATTGCTTGGTGGAGACCTCCAAGGTGTCAGTTGAACAGGATGGATTATTTGCGTTTGGCTATTTTTTTCCCTCCAAGTCTGTCCTGGGACTCCTCCAGCTCTTCTAGGAACGTGGGAGCCTGCAGGGCCTTTAGAAATTAGTTAACAAAAATGAAGCCCAGAGAAGTTAGGTCGCATACTAAATGTCACATTTTTGTTTAGAAACAGAACAGAATATTAATAGCTAAAGCTTACCCTAGGTGCTAGTTATTACTCTAAGTGCTTTACAAGGAACAACTCATTATCTCTCATAATATCCCCATAGAGTAGGTATCATTAGTATTCCCATTTAACGGATGAAAAAATGAGGCCCTAGTGAGGCTAAGTCACTTCCCCAATGTCACACAGCTACTAAGTGGGAGGGTTAGGCGTTGAACCAGAAACTTGGCTCCAGAATCTTGTCCTTAACTGGAACTCTATGTCATGCTCACAGTAAAGCCCCTTCAAATGTACAGCTCCACTGAATTTCCCTCCAAATGAGATGACAGTAGTTACATTTTTCAAACTATTTTGAAAATAATTATTACCTCAGAATCCAATATACTTACACACAAGTGTGTTATAATTGAAAATTTCTTTAAAAACAATGCTTATGCTTACTAATTGTGATATACTCTCATATATTCCCTCTTCTTTTTCTATTTCTATCATTACCCTTTTATGAAAAAAATGCAGGTCACAATTACTAGTCATGATCCACAGTTTGAAAAAAATGCTTCTTTAAATCACCCTGCTGGCTCACATCTCTGTTATGAAAGCTGTTGGTGGTTCATACATGTTAAATTTCTATCCACACATCACTTGGAGTGGGAAAGACTGTCAGATAATTTCTATCAAGCTTATCTCTCCCTGCAGTTAATTCTAAAGATGATACACAGGGGCTTTAGAACAAATCACTATGCTCTAACTTAGGAAAACCTTTATTCACCCATCCATCTATTTGTTCAATAAATATTTGATCACCTCCTATATGGCAGGCTTTGTGCTAAATTAGGAATTGGCAAACTATGGGCAGCGGACCAACTCCAGAGCAACACCTGCTTCTGTAAATAAGGTTTTATTGGTGCATAACCATGCCCCTTCATTTAAATATTGTTTGTGGCTGCTTTTGTGCTATGATGGAAGAGTTGAGTGGCTGCTACAGAGACCATGTGCCACCATGAAGCCCAAAATATCTCTGAATCTGGTCCTTTACAGAAAAAGTTTGCAGAGTCTGGTGTTAGATTCTAAAATATACTGGCATTTTAGACTGGTCTCTGCCATCCTGGAGATTTGAATTATTCTGCTTAGCTTAAATTGGCTTTCAAGCTCCTTTGGTTGGGGGTTGGGGGTTGGGGTTGGTCCAGGCTTTTTGCCTCCCTCCAATTGCCTCAGAGAACACCTGTTCACAGTAGATGCTCAGCAGGCATCTTCTGCTGCTGAAATTATTCAGTAGATCTGGCGGCAGATATTGAAAAGAAAGCAACCTACCTATAGGGCAGGAAAGAGAGTCTAGTCCTTTCACACAGCAAAGTGTTTCTTTTTCTAGACGTCTGTCTTTGCTGCCATGAGAAGCAGGGCATCCACTTTTTTGAGTACCTACTGTGCATTTGACCCTGGGGTGGGGAGAGGAAGAAAAAGACTTGTTTCTTTGCCACTTGCATCAGATGGGAAGAGAAAGGAGATAAATGCATTTAATTGTTATTCTTTCTGCTTCTGTTTGGGGACCTGGTGTGTCCTTGGTGGTGATTTTGTTCAGTTTCCTTAGACTCTTAAATGTTTGTGTTCCAATAGCTTTTAACTTCCTGAATCACTAATGACTTCAAGGAGTAATTGCTGTGTGTCTCAGTGTATAAGCTAATTGTATTCCTTCTTCTTTCTTCTTTAGTTCCTTCCTTTCTTTCTTTCCTTTTTTCATCAAACTTTCTATTTTGAGTATCTCTTTTGTATCAGCACCATAGATATATAAAAGACTGGTTCTTCTGGTCTTATGGGAAGGACATAGAAATAAATACACAATTAAAATATAGTGTATTGACAGAGGGACATTCATGTTTTCTAGCAACACAGGAGAGGGGTGCCTAACCAAGGAAGACTTCCTGGAGGAGGTGACACTGAGCTGAATCTTGAAAAACTCAGTGGACAAAGGAGACAGGGTATTTCAGATAAGGGACCTGCATATGTGAAGTCTTGAAGTATTTGAAAATATGGTGTTTTCAGGGTATAGTAGAGATAAAAATATTGACCCATCATCAATTTGGTTAAATACAATTTTATTTATTCATTTATTTGCTTATTCACTCACTTATTCAATTCGCTTATTTATTTGTGGTGGAAATAGGTTATGTGAAGCCACTCCTTTCAACCAATCTGGTTAGCGGGTTGCTCTGTGTAAGTCACCGTGGCTTTGGCCTCTTGGGTGAGAAGCACCAACTACCTGAACTAGCCTAACTTGTCGTACCCAAAAGTAATCTGACAGGAAGATTACTGTTGCTGTTAAGCCATTAAAATTTCAGCCAGGTGAGATGACTGGGTGGTTGTGACACTGTCATCTCCTTCTCCTGGGAAGAATGATCTCCTGCGGTGGCAGATTGCCCGCTACTTCCTCCACGTGCCGACCTTTCAGTCTTCCCAATAAATCTGCCTGAGCTTTCTTGCCTCCTTTGGTATCAGGAGGGGAGTTTGTTTGAAGACCCTTTGGGAACCGATGTCAAATGCTCCACAAATGTTCTGTTAAGTTACCTCTGCAGCCGGCTGGAAATGGAGCAGATTAAAGAAATAAAATATGGTCTGAACAGTTTTGGAAAGCACTAGCCAGCTGGGACTCTGCTCTGTCATCTAAGGTGAGCATAGGGGCAGCTGATAAATGATAACAATTTTCTGCAACACGTGGGCTTTTAATCTTCCCAGCAGCCTGGAGGAGAAATGTTAGATATGACGACCTGAGCAGTGTTTGCCCTGTTTTGGGGGACTGCAGGTGCGGGTTTTAGATTTCATGGATACTGAATCCAGAGAGTTCACAAGAATGACTGTACAAAGGAGACCCGTACTGGTCAGGGCTTTGGGGCTGTTTTTGGAGTGGAGGCAGGTAAAAGCCATGGAAACTCACTTCCTGTGGATGAAACAAATAGGTGACTTTGTCAGGAAGAATGAAAGTATTTAGCAGAACGCAAGAAAGCAGGCGTTGGTGGCCCTCCTCAGGGATGGTAACCAGAATCTGAACGGGCACCGACAACCAAGGAGGTTCCCTCTCCCCCAACTCTCCTTTCCTCTCTTGGTCCTGTGGGTTCCCCCTCCTTGCTCATTTGCTTTACTCTTCCCTCTACGCAGCCCACCTTTCTCTGCCTCCCCTGGGTTTTACATAGTTCCAGGCCTCAGAATGGAGTGACTTGCAAGGCTGGGTCCCAGGAAAAAGAATGGAATTGGCCTTATGTGGAGTAGATCTCTACTCCTAACCCTTCCAGCTGACCCTGACTTTGGCTTCAGGGAGAAACATATTTCTGGGTGGGAGTTACCAGTCTCACTAGTAACATTCTCTTTCCTAGTCTCACTACAGGATTGTGGGCTGTGTAGAAGCCCCCAGGATTGCTTCTGGGGCCTCTGTGATCCATTAGAGAAGTAGCCTCTTTTGAGGGAACAGATGCTTTGCATTGCAGGCGGGGGATTTCCGTGGAGGGTTGCACATTAGCGTTTCTGTGATTTTTTGGGAGTTTCACTTTATCTCCTCCCTGGGTGCTCTTGAAGAGGTGAGCGCTGTGTACCTAACGCTGTTCCTATTACTGAGTCACAGCACACAGCTTAGATGTCCTAGGAGGGTGCTCTAGGAGGCATTTATATGCAGGTTTAAACAGTGAGCTTTGCAGAGGTACTATAGTTCATGACCACATATTCAAGTGATCAGGCGGAGTGAATGGGTTTGTCTGTGGCTATCCCTGGTCTTTGAGTTGGTGGCTGCTTGTTTGCTATCCTCCCAAAGCTCCCACCGTCCACCTCCATCCTCTTATCAACATTAGTGTCCACTGGCACCTGATAGGGGCCCCACCCTCTCCGCTGCAGGATTTTTGCATTCTTGCCTTTGTATCTGCCCAAGGCCATTTTTCATACTTGGAATTCCCTCTATTTTCTTCCATGTCTATAATTCATGTTATAAGGAAGTCCAAGGTCAAGTCCAAGAGCTATGTCTACCATGTACCTTTCCCTAATAATGCTATCCTTCACTGATCTTCCCTATTTTAGAACTCATTCAATAGTTATTCACTTAATAGTTACATACTGAGAGGAGTGATGGTCATTTATATTAGTTTGCTGGGGCTGTCATAATTCAGTGTCGCAGGCTGGGTGGCTTAAGCAACAGAAGTTTATTTGCTCGCAGTTTTGTAGGCTAGAAGTGGAAGATCAAGGCGTTTGGTTTCTTCTGTGGCCTGTGTCTGCCTTGCAGGTGGCCCCTTTCTCATTTGAGTCTTTCCTCTGTGTGTGTTTCCCTGGTGTCTCTTTGTGTGTCTGCCTTTCCTCTTACAAGGACATCAGTCAGATCGGGTCAGGACCCACCCAAATGGCCTCATTTTCACTGAATCCTCCTTTTAAGGGCCCTGTCTCCAAAGATAGTCACATTCTGATGTACCTGGGGGCCAGCGCTTCAACATATGAATCTTAGGGGGATACAGTTCAGCCCATAACACCAGTGGAAACAGGGCCGGACAAGACATACGTGGTCCTCGTCCTCTTGTCGTTTGACAGCCTGGTAGAGAAGAGAGCTATTGTGCGATTGGTCCAAGAAGGAGAAGGCACGGTGCTTGAAAAGCTGTCTGGTGTTGGGGGTTGGTCAGGAAAGGTCCCCCTGAGAAAGTGAGATTTGTAGGAAGGACGGGTGGGAGTCGGCCAGGTGAAGAGGGAGGGCTGAGTATTCTAGACAGAGGTCAGCGTGTGTGAATTCCAAGCAATGGGAAAGAACAGGACATGTGAGGAACTGAGGAATCCAGTGCGACAAGGAGTGGTGGAAGGCACCAGAAGGTCAAAAGGTTCGGATTACACTGGTTAGTTACATCCTGTCTCTGCCTGCTTTAAAAATTTTTGTGTCAGGGAGGGATGGCAAGCATATTTTGCTTCTCATGCTTTTTGGGGGAAGAGATCCTTTCAACTCCTTCATATCCTCCGCAGCATAGGGCTGGGAATATAGTAGGTGCTCAGTTAATAAATTAAGTGGGTGTAATGACACACGAGATTGATAGAAGCACTGTGTCTAAATTAGGGGCTGGCTCAGTCTTGGTGGGCCTGTATTCCAGGAGGACTTTTGGTGGTATAATGCCACCTAGTGCTCCTTCGAATTACAACAACAAAGGGGAGCAGGTTGGTGAGTGTCAGTAATCTGAAAGATTAGAAGCAAAGCATTTTCTTTCCTCAGCTTAAATTAATTTGTCCAACCACCCATGCTTGCACCCATTCGTTCATCCATGTTTACGTCCACCTGCATCTCTTTCCTGTGAGTCGAACATGTCACGTTCCTTTCAGTCTCCCGTGGTTCCCTGATCTCCCACTTTTGGGTCTTTCTTTCCCCACCTCATAAGTAATGCTTTCAAGTATCAGTGTCTAGATTCCCCGAGCACCCATGTTCTAAGTGATTCCACCATACTGTGTTAGAATTATACATTTTTCTTTCTCCCTTTCCCCAGTGCAAAGGGCAGTGACTCTGCCTTCGTCATGTCTGGGGTTTTTGTGCCAGCCTGTGCCTGCTATGTAGCAGGTATTTAAAAAGAGTGTCTTCTGGATTGAATTACTGTCACCTTGGCAGGTCACCTGCTTGTGTAATGGTCCTTTAGGAGTTTCCTGTGGAACAAGAAGACGCAGAGCCTCACAACAGCACAAGACATGAATGGCTAGGTCATTCTCCGATGTTATATGTACCTTCAGGAATGTTATGGAGTCTCTCTAGATCATGGCGGTCCCACAGCTGGTGGTCCCAACGTGGAGTCAGGTTTCCTGTAAACATACCAGTTGGCCTGAGTCGTGATACCTGCCCATCTGCACCCCGTTTCTGTTAGCTTGGCTTATAGTTTGGTTCAGCCTGCTTCATCTGCCACCCACCCCCACTGTGCCTCAGTGACAGAGAATACCTTTATGACCTCGGGATTGAGAGGGACTTCTTAAATCACACTGAAAAAGGCATATAAAAATAAAAAAAATAAAGGGTTACAAAATTAAGGATTATTGTTCTATAAAGGATGTCACAGGAGAAGTTTCCAATCTTTGAAAGCAGATGATTTTCCAGACTTTACAAAGACCTCTTGCAAATCAAAAAGGAAAAAACGAACAGAATAAGAGGCAAAGGCTATACATAGACAATTCACAAAAGGAGACCCCAGGTGGCTTATGAATATATAAATAAATGTTCAAGTTCACTAGTAGTCAGAGAAATGCTAATTTAAAAAAAATGTGTTGATGCTTTTCAATATTGACAGAAATTTTTTAAAAATTGACTCATTAAATGAGTATTTATACGGCACTTAGATTAGTATCATGCACTTAGTAAACATTATGTGAATTTATAAATAAATAAACTACCCACATACTGGCAAGGGTGGGAATGGGGAACAGAGACCCTCACACTATGTGCTGGAGTGAAGTGTAGGGCAGCAATTTTGGTGTTCGATTTAACAGTACTTGGTGAAGTTAAGTACCCAGGCTTCCATCAGGCTGCTAGACACCTTTGTGCCATTGGAAAATGGAGTTCACCACTGGGCAGATCCATTTGAAAAGGTGCACAGCCTCTGGGTAGTCCAGCCTTCTTAGGTTCATGACTTGACTAGGGAACAGAGCTTTTCTGGGAAGGAGACATCTTTCTCCAGTAGGGCACAGGATACGGGGAAGAGAGTGAGGCTTGCTTCTCAGCCCCCATTGGCCTCCTGGCTTTGTGCACAATTAAAATCCTGTGGCCCTGTGTACTCCCCATGACTTGAGCAGTCTCATTCCTAGGCATAGATTTCAGAGGAATTTGCACACAGGTCTATAAAGGACCACAGACAAGGATGATTATTGCTGCATTGTTTGTGGTATTGGAGGTGCGGAGGCAGCCTTGGTATCCATCATTTGGGGGATGGAAGTAAAATGTGTGGATGCCCAGTACAGGATACTATGCAGCAATCAGAAGCAATGAACTGGGATTACAATACCAACCGCAACTGTGGATAGATACCGAAAAAGAATGTTGAGTGAAACAAGGAGAAAATAAGATGGTACCCTAAAGTCTGATACCACTAAAAATGCTATACATTTTTCAAAAATACATATCCAAGCTCAGTAGCATGAATGCCGATGGGGCTGAGGATGAGTGGGAGTAGGGATAGGGATAAAGGGGAAAAATAAAAAGAGAGGGATCTTGCATGATTCATGAACCAAGAAGTTTAATTTCTCCCATTCTCTCTACCTGAAGTCTAAGGGGTGTGGAGGCGAAGGGGAAGGAGGTGGGGGTAGGGGAGAAAGGGTCTTGAGAGAGGAGCCCCAGGTGCTAGGCAGATTTTCCCCACGTGGCTCCAACACCTGGGCACGTTTTCCCAGGGTGTCTTGAGCTCTGCATCCCATTTTTCTCACCACTAGTGACCAAACCTTTTGAAGGCAGGCCCTGTTTTCTCTCTACCTTCGTTTCCCTGCCTGTGTCTTGCACACAGTTGCCACTTCCTAAGGGTTGGAATTCACTAGAATTGAGATGATTTCTTGTTCCCATGACAGAATCTTTCTGTCAGAGGGCAGAGGGTGGCTGCTGGTCCTTTTCTCTTCCAGAACCGTCTGATCCACATTTCTTTGTAAGCGTTAGTTAGTCTTTCGGTTCTCCTTTGCCAGCTCCCCAGCCTCCTCCACAGTCCTCTTTCTTGGTTGCTTCTTGCCATCCTTTCTCTCCTTTCTCTTCGGTGTTTCTGACTTCTGCGCACACCTTGGGATTACTACCAGCTTCTCAGAGGTACCGCCCCCTTATTTCCTTGGTCCCACCCCATTCAAAATACTAGCGTATTTCTCGGAGGAACAACGCCCGGAGGCGGGCCTCAGGGGCTCCTCCCCATTCGAACGTCCAATTACTCCCCTTAGCGGGCGTGACCGTTGCCAGGCGACGGGAGGACGCGCCGAGCGCCTACTTGCGGGCAATAGAAGTAACGTGGTAACGTGGTAACGTGGTGCGGTTTCAAACGCTGGGGACAGTACGCAGCCCCTTCCTCAGACTCCTGCCCAGTTTCTGTGACGTCCACAGCAGGCTCTGAGGCCACCGCCAGACAGCGTGAGGATGGCTGAGGTCAGGAGTCAGCGCCCTTCGCTTCTCCCTCCACCCCTCCCCATTGTCCCTCTCCTACTGTCCTCTGTCATACCCACGGATTTCAGTATTTTCCGCATCAACATCCTAGCCCTATTCACAGCCTCACCTCGCCCCGTCCCAGTCGACTCTGGCCCCATTACCTCCTTTCTGTCCTTCAGTTGGGTGGATATTCCCCACCCCCACTATTAAATTGGCTCTGTGCTTAGTAGGAAATTTGCGACAGGCTCCCACCCACTCCTACATTTTGATCCACAAGAGAGATACACATAGACATATTGATGTCTCACTGACACGGGACCTACAAGAAGTCTTCATAGATATCTACTGTCACCCCTATTCACTGACTCTTGAACACGGGTCACACTATGATTCAACGGATTACCTGCTGAGACACATCTTCGTTAAGCTCTTCAGCCCATCACCAGTGCTCTGTGTTGTCACTGACCATCTCGCTATGATCTTGTAGCCTTTATCCACTCCCCCACACTGTAGTACACCCCATCTTCCCCCTCACTCACTCATATCCTCTCTCCCCATCTCCTCCTCCCATTCCTAATTTTCTCTTTTCCCCGTTATTTGCTTTTGAGTATTTCCTCCCCCCACCCCCGCACTAGTCACCTTGGTTTATTTTATTCTTCATTTTTTGTATATTAGCCCCAGATACCAATACTATGAAATAATTATTTCCCAGTCTCCCTTTCCATTCATTATCTCCCCTTATTTCTTCCTTCTGTTTTTCTTCTCACTTAATCTCAGCCAACCTTTTCTCATTTCTGCTTTCATAAGTCTTCATTTCCACTCTGGCCTCATTTTTCACTGCTGCTCCTTTCTCTTTTTCCTTTTCCCCACTAATTGATATTCCCAGCACCTAAAACAGTGCCTAGCAGGTAGTAAACACTTTATATAGGTATTGAATGAAGGTGTATCACAGTTCCTCTCTGATTAATTTATGCCGAAACCATGTTTCCAAAATAAGTATCTTTATGTGCCATAGCAATGTTAATACCCATTGATTGTTTGTCACAGCTAAGAGATAATTTTTGCTTTGCTTTTAATCGTAATAGCAATATAAACAAACCTCTTTTGTTCATAAAAGTTTCTTTGAAACTTTCCTTTCTTTGATATTTTCCCATGCCTGTGCTAAGTGCCAGGTGTACAGGGAAACCTGGTCTGCCAACAAATCATTAGGCTGGTGGTCAAGTGTTGACATGAATACCATGTACAGGGATGGAACCGAGAACACTGCCGTGATATATTTTTGTGTGTGCTCATGTTTAGCATCAACAAGGGGAAAGCACAGAGCAGCAGCAGCTCCATATTTCCTTAATGTGGTTTTTCCTCCTTTGTGAAATTGCTGTATTGTGATCTTTGTAATAATCTGCTTTGAGTCAGGAAGAAAACTTCTGTTGAGTTTAACATTAGTACTAACATGGTTACACGACCTGTTAGATATACTTGTGACTTGACATCTATTTTAAGTTGTGGGCTCTGTTTTGCTTGCATGCTGTCCTTAGAAATTTAATCAATAGTACTAATGTTTTTGAAAGCCAAAAATATTCAGACTTTCTTCATGTTGCGCTTAGACAGGCTTGTCAAAGCAGAAGGGAAACTAGACTAGTTGCCCAGAATCTTTAGGGTGAATTTTAAAAGAAAAGATTTTATTTATTTATTTTTAGAGAGAGGGGAAGGGAAGGTGAAAGGGAGGGAGAGAAACATCAACATGTGGTTGCCTCTCGTACACCCCGCACTGGGGACCTGGCTTGCAATCCAGGCACGTAAATAATGTAAAGCCCTTCTCCCTTCTTATGCTTTAGCCTACTAGAGCTTCTTATTCAGTCTTAAATTTTAGATACTTCCTTGGCCCTGAACCTTTGCTCATGCTTTGTCATCTGCCAGGAATTCCCTCTGTCTCCATAGTCACCTGTGAAGATCCCATTTTCTCTTCTGGGCCTGATCAAATGCCATTTTCTTTATGAAATTTGCTTTAATTCTTGCTGCTGGGAGTAATTCTGTCCTCGTAGAGTTTTGAATCTATTTTATGGCAGGTATCAAATTCTATACTTCCATTATGGGAAAACATACCCCATCAACTATTAAGGTATAAATTTCCTATGGGAGGGTTGTTTATTCTTTATCTTGGTCTCCTACAGGCTCCATCACTCCAACCTACATATAGTTGTTCAATAAATATTTACTGAATAAATGAATAAATATATTAACTATTCTTTTTGATTATTGTGCTGTACCTAACAAGAAGTAGGTGTATTAGTTTGCTAGGGCAGCCATAACATAGTACTGCAAACTGGGCGATTTGAAATAGCAGAAATTTATTGTTTCATAGTTCTGGAGACTAGAAATCTGAGATCAGGGTGGTGGTAGGACCATGTTCCTTCTAGACTCAGTAAAATCCTTTTTTGCTTCTTCCTAGCTTCTGCTGGTAGCCAGCGATCCTTAGGTCAAGATAAGGTCAAGTTAAAGGAAGCTGCCTCAGTCTAGTCTGTGTCTCTGTCTTCATGTGGCATTTTCCTATGTGTGTCTGTGTCCAAATTCACCCCCACTGCTTTTTATTGAGATTTAACTGACATGTAACATTGTATTAGTTTTAGGTGTACAATACAGTGGTGGGCAAAAGTAGGTTTACAGTCATTCCTATGGAAGATAGTACAATAATTAATAAATAATAATACAAGAATAAACTGCATTTTGTGTACTCACAACTGTAAACCTACTTTTGCCCACTCTGTATAATGATTTGATATATGTATATACTGCAAAATGATTACCACAATAAATTTGGTTAAAGTCCATCACAATACAAAGGTATAACCCCGCCCCCCTTTATGAGGACACCAATAATGTTGGATTAGGACACACCCTACTCCAGTATGACCTCAGCTAAACTAATTATATATGCAATGACTCTACTTCCAAATAAGGTCACATTCACAAGTATTAGGGATTAGAGCTTCAACATAACTTTTTGAGGGACACAATTCAACCCATACACCAGGGAAAAAAGAATTCTTTTTCTAAAATTGATTATGCTATTACAGTTGTCCCATTTCCCCCGTTTATTCCCCTCTGCCTTGCACACTACCTCCCACCGGCATTCCCTGCCTTTAGTTCATGTCCATGGGTCATACGTATAAGTTCTTTGGCTTCTCCATTTCCTATACTATTCTTAACATCCCCCTGTCTATTTTGTACCTACCATTTATGCTACTTACTCACTGTACCTTTTACCCCTTTCTCCCCCTCCCCACTGATAATCCTCCATGTGATCTCCATTTCTGTAATTCTGTTCCTGTTCTAGCTGTTTGCTTAGTTTGTTTTTGATCTTTTTAGGTTCAGTTGTTAATAGTTGTGAGTTTGTTGTCATTTTACTGTTCATATTTTTTATCTTCTTTTTCTTGAATAAGTCCCTTTAACATTTCATATAATAAGGGCTAGGTGATGATGAACTCCTTTGACTTGACCTTATCTGGGAAGCACTTTCTCTGCCTTTCCATTCTAAATGATAGCTTTGCTGGATAGAATAATCTTGGATGTAAGTCCTTGCCTTTCGTGACTTGGAATATTTCTTATCAGTCCCTTCTTGCTTGTAAGGTTTTTTTTTAGAAATCAGCTGAGAGTCTCCAGGCAACTCCTTTGTAGGTATCTGTCTCCTTTTCTCTTGATGATTTTAAGATTCCTTATCTTTAATCTTGGGTAATGTAATTATGTGCCTTGGTATGTGCTTCCTTGGGTCCAACTTCTTTGGGACTCTCTTTGAGCTTCCTGGACTTCCTAGAAGTCTATTTCTTTTGCCAGATTGGGGAAGTTCTCTTTCATTATTTGTTCAAATAAGTTTTCAATTTTTTGCTTTTCCTCTTCTCTTTCTGGCACCCCTATGATTCTGATGTTGGAACATTTAAAGTTGTCCCAGAGGCTCCTGAGCCTCTCATTTTTTTGAATTCTTGTTTCTTCATTCTGTTCTGATTGAATATTTATTTCTTCCTTTTGGTCCAAATTGTTGATTTGAATCTTCGTTTCCTTGCTGTCACTGTTGGTTCCCTGTACATTTTCCTTTATTTCACTTTTCATAGTCTTTATTTTTCCTCTATTTTGCGACCATACTCCACCAATTCTGTGAGCATACTGATTACCAGTATTTTGAACTGTGTATCTGATAGGTTGGCTATCTCTTCATTACTTAGTTGTATTTTTTCTGGAGCTTTGATCTGTTCTTTCATTTGGGCCTTTTTTGTTTGTTTGTTTGTTTGTTTGTTTTTGGCCTCAGAGTACCTGTTATGTAGTAAGGGGTCAGAAAAAAGAATTCTTATGTAACTAACTCCTGGGTTCTTATCTAAGTCATAACCAGACCTGCTTGAATTACATTTGCATGTCTGGGCTTATAGTTTTAATTAACTTGTTGTCCAGTTGATCATGGAAAGCAGATGTGGAAAAGACTCATGAGCATTGCACAGGGGACATTTAAATATACTTGTGGAGAAGACCTAGCCTAATGTTCTTAAGGAATAAAAATGATGGAATGTCTTTTAGGACACTTTCCATATTTTCTATGGGTTTCTATGTGCGATTGCATGGTATTTATATCACGATCTCCCCGTGTCTGAGCTCAATGTGCTGTGGATTTCCCCTGCAATTCTGGGGGTGGAAAGAAGTAGGATCAAATGAAAACAGATGAGGGTTTGGGATAATCATCACAGCTATCAATATTATACTGAGTACCTACTATTTGCCAGACACTTGGCTAAGTGTTGAATATGAATTATCCCATTTAATCTAATCCAGAACAATGCCATGTGCTAGAAAATATTATATAAAGAGTGGGCAAAGGTAGGTTTACAGTTGTAATACAAAGAAATAATAAATAATTAATAAATAATAATACAACAATAAACTCTGTTTTGTGTTCTCACAAATGTAAACCTACTTTCGCCTACCCCTGTATGTAGCACCTGGGCAGGAACATTATATAATTGTTCCCAACACATAGTCTTAAATGTTCTGCTTGCCAGTGCTTTTACTTTGCTTGTCCGAAGGTCTTTAATTCATGGATGTTAACAGTGATTCCTGAATAGTCAGGGTGCAAACGTTGGAATGCTCATCCCCATCCCTGCTCTTCTGTACAGGAAAAGGGTGACAAACCAGTGCTGGAAGAAACTGCATATGAAGAAATTGAAAAGGATTTTCAGGAGGTTCTCAATGAACTTTCAGGAGACAAAGGTCTGGAGCGATTTAAGACTGAATATGAGAAGCTTCACGCCATCATGAAAAAGTCTTATGACAATGAAAAACGTCTGATGGCCAAGTGCAGAGAGCTCAATGCGGAGATTGTGGTTAATTCCGCAAAGGTCGCCACTGCCCTGAAGCTCTCCCAGGATGATCAGACCACCATTGCCTCCTTGAAAAAGGTCAGTGATCTTCTGGAAACGGAATCAATGGAGAGCTGCCATCAATGCCTCCTGCATTTAAAACGTCATCCTTTCATCATCCTGACAGCTCTGGGCTGGTCATAAATGAGTTATTAAGTTAAAATTTACATGATTCATACATTCATTCTGCCTAGGGAATAATGTTCTTTTGTGAAGAAAATAATTAGACTGGGTGAATTTCACTATTTAGAAAATAATGTAAAACCTTACTAGCTTGGTTTCTGAGAAATAATGGGTTAGCAAAGAGAGTTAGGGATAAGTGTAATATTAGGAATGTCACTATGTCTTGTTTGATACAAGATGAATGGTAATTAAATATGTCATGATGACAGCTCGTTAAAGATATTTTCATATTTCTACCTTTTTTTCCCCACTGTTTTAGGAGACATTACCTTGGGAATACCCAGATAGTAATTTTCATGATTTTTTTTCTTAGCCTGTCTTTGCTTCTGCCCTGATCCTCCCAGTTCCTTGTAATGGGAGAACAGGAATTCACCTGGCTTTGTCTTACACTTTATTTTTTTCAGCCTCAAGTGTGTTGCATTATTTTGAAGGTAAACATAAATATTCCATGTTGATTTCAGGGTGATAAGAGTTTAACCTAGAATTAAAACCCCAGTGATGAGGAAAAAAAATCACACACTTTTAAGATAATTCCCTTGATATCATGCAACTAAACATCTGCCAATTCAAATAAATTCGAAGATCAGTGCAAATAAGACACATTTTCTTAGAAATGCCTTTTCTTGAAGTGTTATTTTCTTCCTGTAGTCATTTTCTTCTCTTTGCTGAAAAATTGACATAAAGAAAGCTTCAATTCATTTTACCGTGAGAAAAAAAACCCACTTTTTGTTGTAAATTTAAAAACCAAAAATGGAAGTCATGAATTGATTAAAATCTAGTTGGTGAAGTTGATTTGGACAAATCTTCATATAATCATATTTTCATTTAAATATCCTTCGTTAGTTTTGTGAACACAGAGTGTGTATGGTTGCTACAGAAGAACGTGTTCTGTAAACTGACATTTTGTTTTGAATCACTGACTTGTGTGTGTAGTTTACCGGAGTCGTCTCTCTCTATTGTAATGGCATGAATTTATTTAATTACATTAAATACTCTACCCCCCATTTTATTCCTTGTCAACATGAAAGAGGAATATTTTCACTGTAAGTGACTAGATTCTTACCTGTATAAAGGATTTACATTGCACTGGATGAAATTTTGCAAGAGATTAATTGGCAGGGTAAATCTTAAGGCTGTTGTAAAATTTACTGTGCTTTGTTCGTTTATTTGATGGCTGTAATTCACTTTTAACTATTTATGTTACTATTCAACAGTGCATTCCAGTTTCTGGAAGTGGGAATTACTGAGGCTGCTGTGTACATTTAGGAAACAGCAAAGACCAACTTGCTGTGTATTGTTCTAAAGCTCACATGGCCATCAGGAATCCACTTGGGACCTAAGGGCAAAATATATTTTTTTATTACTCTATCAAGAGCTTCACAGTTAGGGCTTGGATCCAAGATCATTCTTTATGTGATAAAGCTTATTTAAAAAAAAATAAAGTATTTGGACTTGGAAATCACACAAGCTTTTATTTTTAATTTTGCAAACCTATCTTAACATTTTTATTAGAAATATCCTCCTAGTTATAACAACACGTGCAGTATGTGAGCTTTGTGGCCACACACACACACACACACACACACACCCTTTTCCAATACCCCCCTCAAGACTGGTGTTTAGTATTGACTAGCTCATGTTGAACAGTTCAGTAAGTCAATATAAATTTAATGCATACTGTATACTATATAACCTTCTTTCTCCATAAATGACTACTACATTGTAGTAGTTTTATTGTTCTGTTTACTGAGTTTATCTTACGTCCTGGAACCTAGCCTGTTTTTTTTCACTGATGTCCTGTGGCCCATCTAGGAAATTGAGAAGGCCTGGAAGATGGTGGACTCAGCCTATGATAAAGAACAGAAGGCGAAGGAGACGATTCTTACCCTGAAAGAGGAAATAGTGAAACTCACCAAACTAGTCGAGCAAGGGTCTGGACTGTCGATGGACCAGGACAGCAAGTAGGTCACAGCCTTCTTGATATATGTCGGACTTGCTTTTGGAGAGAACTCCTTTAACAGGTAGCCTGGAATTTGTCAGTGTCACCGACACTCTTTCTTTGTTAGTTTCCTGGAGATTGTTTTCTGTCTATTGCTGCTTTTTTTTAATATACCCTTTCTACACACCCCAACATTCCTAACTTATGGTTATAGTAAACTTCTGGGAGTGTAAGAGTCAGCACTACAGTTTCAAAATGAGTAAAGATTTTAGGTTTTTTCTCTCAATTGTGTGTGGAATGGAACTGGCTGGCTGCTTTTTTACCCAGATTTCCAGCTCCTCCCCACACCCTCCCCACAATTAGTGGTCTCACCATCCTTCCAACTTCTCAGGTTCTTGGCCAGAAAAAGGAGTTTCTCTCCTCCCTTGCCTTTCCTTCTCCCTTAAAACTTTGTCTTGTTGATTCAGCCTTCACTTCTATCTTTCTCTCTTCCCTATTGATAGAGCTACTGCCTTGGTGGGGACTTCCCATCCTCTGCTGTATTTGACAGTAAACTCCTAACTGATCTCCCTGCCCTCAAAGAGACATCTCCCCTCTTTACTATCCACCGCATACCAGACTTCTGATTCTGAAACACAGACCTGCATGCCTCCATCTCCAGCATAAACACCTTTGACAGCTACCCATTCCCAAAGGATAAAGCCCAAAGTCTTGAACATATCTTTCAGAGCCTTCCTAGATCTGCCCCAGTCAGCCTTGCTAGATTCATATCTAGCAACACTGTGTATTCATGACTCCATACCTTTGAACACATTATTTTCTATGCCAGGAATGTTTTTTCTTCCCTTCTCCGTAAACAGCTATGCATTCTTCAAGATTCATATAAAACACTATCTTAACTTCATTGCCACCAGCATCTCTGTTCCAACTTCCTCCCCACCTCCAGACCCTATGACCAAGCAGAGTCACTGTGTTCTCTGTTTCCACAAGACCTATCCCCTACTTCAAGTTTGACATCAGTCACATTGTATTGAAATTATTTGTTGATGTGCTTCTGCACTCATCAGTCTATGAGCTCCTTGAATAAAGATGCCTTTACCTTCCCTCCAGGAGCATAGCACTGTGGAGGTCATGGAAAACCTTGCATTTTTCAGGAATATGCTTCCTTAGGCATCTTTAACCAAATCTAACTGCTGTCTAGGTATCTTATGCTTTCTCGATGCGCTTATCCAATGTTGAGACATAGCTCTGAGTGTAGGTATTAGGGGAGGGAATAGAAAGGCAAACAGATATGGCGCTCATCACAAGGGACTCTATTTTCCTACCAAAGAACTCAAGCATAATCAGAGCAACTACTGAAGAGCAACATGAGGGATCTGATTCAGTTAGGAGGTGTTTTAGTGAGAATCGGCACGTGGTTGAGGAGGAAAACTGAAGAAACTGTCCATCTAGAATTTTATCTTCAACAGTATACTCGGGTGTAGCCTCTCTTTTCATAGTAGCCATAGAATTTGAGGTTTTGTTTCTAGAGAAGAGTTTTAATGTGGTTCTGAAGGCCCTTTATGTTGTATCAAGTTGTTCATAAATAAACATTATTAAATTATTGTGTTTTGAACAAAGGATGATGACTGTCAGCCTCATGGGCCTCTGCCTACTCAGCTCTAAAGTATCGCCTTGCTCTAGACGACTCTGCTGCACAAGTCATAGCAGACACAGTTTTTCTACTTTCAAAATGCCAATTCTGCAGAAAGTCATGACAAATTATATGTAATGGTTTTTGAAATGCGGAAGTAACTGGTTTACAATTCAAATCGACCAGTATTATCGCATACTCTCTAAAAACTGGCATCATGAATGATTTCCAGATTTTGTTGTTGGAAACACTCGATGTGGATTGTGTTTCCTTGGGAGAAACTGTAGTCTGTGGTCGATGGACAGAAAAGTGGCACTGTGTACTATTTGCCCATGTTTATACTTCACCTTTGACTTCGTAGCCGTGGTCATAGCTCTCCAGTGGATGCCATAAATAAGTAATTTCCTAAATTCACATCTCCTTAGGGTTAGTTATGAGAGTTGACAATAGCAATTATGGTCTTATGGTAACAAATTCAAAATAATATAGAGGGGTGGAAACAAAGAAGTAAAGATTATCCCCCCAACTCTTCCACCCTAAATTTCACTTTTCAGAGATAAGTTACCAGTTGGTGTCTATTTTTCTGGACTTCCCTAAAAAATCCCTATAAAACACACACACATGCATGCTGTAATTTCTTAAATATAAGAAAGAGAATTGTATTATGCATATAATTTTTGGCACTTCTTTTTTTTTGGTTAATAACTCACCAACAGCTCCCACATCAGGGCATGAAGATCTTTCCCTTTCGCACCTGACGGGCATTCATCCTTGATCTGGGGGCTTCCCGGTGACAATGTGCCCAGAGGATGATAAAAATGCCCCCTAAGCAGGCTGTTTAGTCTGACTCCGCTGTTCTGCGTTTTTAGTATCCGAGATTTACTGAAGTTCAAAGAAGAGGTGACCAAGGAGCGAGACCAGCTGTTGTCAGAAGTGGTGAAATTACGAGAGTCCTTAGCTCAGACGGCTGTACAGCAGCAGGACACGGAGCGAAACAGAGAAGAGGTTGAGCACACCATCAGCCAGGTCAGCCCTGCCACAGAGGGCACCATGAAGGGGCGTTACCGTCCGGGATGCCGTTCAGTCCTTCCCCAGTCTCCCTCTCTCACGTTCACCCCTGCTGCCCGAAGGAAGCATCCACTGTTCTGTGTGTTTCTCTGGCTGGTTCCCACAAGGGCAGTTCTACTGGAATCACTCTTCTCAACATTCTCTGTCTCAGACGTCGCTGAGGCAGGCAGGGCACTGCTTACAATTCTGGCCCAAGAAGGCCAGGGTGCCCTGCATCTGGGGATGGTGAAAGTAGTTCCCTTGACCCTTTTCCACTGTAAGCAAGCCATGTAACCGAACCCTTCCAAACACTTATTTTAAATCAGAAGTCAAATAGAAAATATACAATATAAGTCCCATCTCTAGGAGAAAAACATGATACTTTTTTGAGCATGAGGTAAGAGAAGGGCCTTTTATAGAATTTAGATACCATGATAAAACTATAGTGATTTCTTTAGCAATATTCAGTACTCATGTAAAAAACAATTTCATATTTAGGCTAGTTGGCTATATTTTATTTCGCGCCCATTGCTGGAGAATTGGATGAGTTCCCTCCATATTTAACTTCTCTAGATTCTGGGCTTAATTGGATTTTATACCTTCTTTGTGGAATTGTTTCCACCATCAGGGTGGACGTTTGGTGTCGAGGCTCTGAAAAATAAAACAGAACATTCTTGACTAGTTTTTATATTGGGGTTCCAAGAGGACTGTCCTCGAGGGGAAATGCTACTACAAAATGACTGCCCCGAAAATGAAGGATCTGAGGGGAGAAGCTTGGCTGGCTGAGACCCGTCCTGGGGAGGGGTTCATCTCTTTCTTCCTTGTCCTTTCTGTGCCCATAGTTCCAACAAGAGATCCAGCAACTTCAGAATGAAGTTATGAGGGAGACTCGAAAGAAGGAAAAACTAGAGAAAGAGCTCAAGCAGATTCAGACGGACATGGACAACAGGCAGACGGAGATTAAGGCCCTGCAGCAGTACATGCAGAAGAGCAAGGAGGAGCTTCAGAGGCTGGAGCCACAGCTGAAGGAGCAGAAGGTGTGTGGGGTGCCGGCTGCCCCGGGGATTCCCACAAAAATAGGAACGATGCCTTTGTTTGTGGCCTGTTGGCACGTGTTACAATTTCTTTTTTTTTATTCTGAGATTTTTTAAAATATATTTTATTGATTATGCTATTACAGTTGTCCCATTTCTCCCCCATCATTCCCCTCCACCCTGCACACCCTCTCCCACCCACATTCCCCCCTTTAGTTCATGTCCATGTGTCGTAAGTTCTTTAGCTTCTACGTTTCCCACACTATTCTTGCCCTCCCCTTGTCTATTTTCTACCCACTATCTGTGCTACTTATTCTCTGTACCTTTTCCCCCCTCTCCTCCTCCCACACCCCTGTTGCTAACCCTCCATATGATCTCCATTTCTGTGGTTCTGCTCCTGTTCTAGTTGTTTGCTGAGTTCACTTTTGTTTTAGGTGTGGTTGTTAATATCTGTGAGTTTGCTGTCTTTTTACTGTCCTATTTTTATCTTCTTTTTCTTAGGTAAGTCCCTTTAACATTTCATACAATAAGGGCTTGGTGATGATGAACTTCTTGAACTTGACCTTATCTGAGAAGCACTTTATCTTCCCTTCCATTCTAAATGACAGCTTTGCTGGATAAAGCAATTTTGGATGTAGGTCCCTGCCTTTCAAGACTTCAAATACTTCTTTCCAGCCCCTTCTTGCCTGTAAGGTCTCTTTTGAGAAATCAGCTGACAGTCTGATGGGAACTCCTTTGTAGGTGTCCCCTTATCCCTACTGCTTCTGGAATTCTCTCCTTCATTTTAATCTTGGCTAATGTAATTATGATGTGTCTTGGTGTGTTCCTCCTTGGGTCCAACTTCTTTGGGACTCTGTGAGCTTCCTGGACATCCTGGAATCTATTTCCTTTTCCAGATTGGGGAAGTTCTCCTTTATTATTTGTTCAAATAAGTTTTCCACTTGTTGCTCTTCTTCTCCCCTTCTGGTACCCCTATAATTTGGATGTTGGGACATTTAACGATGTCCCGGAGGTTCCTAAGCCTCTCCTCATTTTTTTGAATTCTTGTTTCTTCCTTGTTTTCTGTTTGGTTGTTAGTTTCTTCCTTCTGGTCCACTCCATTGATTTGAGTCCCAGTTTTCCTTCCATCTCTATCAGTTCCCCATGCATCTTCCTTCATTTCACGTATTGTAGCCTGCATTTTTTTCATTTAATTTGTGAGCAAAATCAACCAATTCTGTGAGCATCCTGATCACCAGTGCTTTGAACTGTGCATCTGATAGGTTGGCTATCTCTTCACGGCTTAGAGGAATTGGCTCTGGGGTTTTCATTTTTTCTCTGGTTTGAGCCATTTTTGGTGGTATTTTTTTTGTTGTTGTTGTTGTTTTGTTTTGGTTTTAGTTTGGTCGCGGCTGTTACGTAGTAAGGGGTGGAGCCTTAGGCGTTCCCCAGTGCGGGGCAGCCCAGTCGCTGGATTGTGACGCTGTATGTGGGGGCGGGGTCCGAGAGGGAACAATGGCGCCTGCTCTGCTCTCTCCTGGATTCCGTCTCTTCCACCACTTCCCCTTCGCCTGGACCGTCTGTGCGCGCGAACATGGGACCACCTGGTCAGCCAGCCACCTTGTGGCGGAAGGGACAAGGTGGCCTCACTGGGTCTGCACAGCTGCCCCCCTGTGCCCGGGGTCTGCCAGCTGCCACCTGTGGGCCCGGGGATCGCCAGCCCCCGCCTGTGTACCTGGGAACTGCCAGCCGCTGCTGCTTGCGTTCCTGGGTCCACACCTCCACTTTTTCCTACCGCGACTCCGCCCCTCTTACCGGTCTGGATAAATGGTTGTTGGATTTCCGTACAGTTCAATTTTCTACCAGTTCTGGTTGTTTTCTTTTTTCTAAATATTTGTTGTCCTTAATTTTGGTTGTGAGAGGAGGCACAGTGTGTCCACCTACGCCTCCATCTTGGCCGGAATCACGTGTTACAATTTCTTTGGAAAGCAGCAAACTCCCTTCACTCTAGATGTTGGTAGCAAAGATACTTAGCACTTTGAATGGCTCTTATAGGTAGATATGTGCCCTCCTTTTTATTTTCGGCTCCAACAGGTTAATTCTTTTTAACCTTTTATAAACCTACGATATAATAGACATAGAAAAGTGTGTAAGTCACCAGTGTATAGCTCAATGAATTTTTTTCCACTTGGTTACCTGCATCCAGCCCAAGATACACTACCCCAGGTGCCCCCTTGCGCCCCCTCCTCCAGAGGTCGCCTCTGTGCTGAATTCTGAGCGGAGATGAGTTTTGCCCGTTTTTGCACCTTACAGAAGTGAAACCATGCAGGCGTACTCTTCTGTGTCGATTTTCCTTTGCTCCACATTCTGTCCGTGAGAATCAATCAAGTTGTTGCCCTGTAGTTATAGAACTGCATGGTCCAGCATGGTCATCACTAGCTGCATGTGACTATGTAAATTTGTTATTTAAAATGAAAGAAAATAAAACGTTGGGTTCTTGGGGTTGCATCACGACCATCTCAAGGTGCTCAGTGGCCAGATGAGACTGCAGACACCGTATTGGCTAGCACGGAGGGGCGTGTGACAGCACGGCCGGAAGTCCTGCTGGACAGAGCCCAACACGGCGTTCGCTCTCATAGCTGTATAGTATTCCACTGTGCGAATACGATTTCTTTTTTACAAGTTTATTTATTTTTAATTTTCTTATTTTCAATTAGCAATAATCCTGCCTCAGATAAACCTCACTGGCTGTGATACGGCCATGGTGCAAAGTGTAACAGGATTATTTTTAACTTTCAAGTTTAGGGAACTGCACTCAGTCTTCACGCACTTTAAATAAGGTCCTTTTTTTTTTTTTTTTAACATTTCCCCTGTAATAGTGCTTTGAGGTAACTTAGCAATACGTCTGGTCTGTCGTTTCTCATTTCTTAAAGAAGCAATTCATGTAATTGAAAAAAAGTCATTTCTTGAAAATATTTTCTCTGAGGAAGTTTCCAAAGAATTGCCAAGCCATATAGCATTTTTCTATTTAAAAAATAGATATTAGAACACATTTCTTTGTCAGTTGCTTTATTTATTTTATATAGAGCCAGAAATAAAATAGATAACATCCAATGCATAGTATCCTTGAGAAAAATATGAGACTTCTTTAAGCGTGAAATCTGAGAGAATTTTGGACGTCATGATAAAACTATAACACTTTGTTTAGCAATATCCAGGACTCATGTCAAACAATTCCATTTTTAGCATAGCCAGCTGTATTTTATTTTGTCCCAATTGATGGGAAATTGGATAGCTTCTTTTCATGTTTAACTCTTGCTTATGTGAAAGTTATACTGACCCTTGAACTGCATAGGTTTGGACTGTATGAATCCACTTAGATGCAGATGTTTTTCAATAAATATACAGTTGGCCCTCCTTGTCTGCTGGTTTCATATACGTAGATTCAGCAAACCAGGGATCAAAACTAGTGTTTTTGGTCCGCAGTTAGGAATCTGCAGTTAGGGATCCACAGTTGCAAACGGCTGACTGTATGCATTGTTTGGTGCCATTTTATACCAGGGAGGTGAGCATCCATGGATGTTGGTATCCTAGGGGTCCTGAAACCAATCCCTCCCTGGATACTGAGGGATGACTATAGTTAAGTTTTGGGGGAGTCAAAAGTTATACATGGATTTTTGACTGTGTGGGATGGGCACCCCTAACCCTTGTGTTGTCCAGGGGTCAGCTTTATGTATCTATTTTCTCTCTTCTTTTCCCTTCAGCCCATTTGAGATCCTTCTGTCTTCCCCATTTTCTCCCAATAGAAGTGGTCCCCTAAAATCTAATCCTCCGTTGTTATAATATTTATAGTCAAGGTATGGAAGAAGAAAAGCTGGCCAATACTGAACTCAGGCAGATAGAAATCATTCCACTGCTGTTGCATGGTTTTGACTTAAGTTGGATAAAAAGGGAATTGTCTCTGTGTTGGTGTTGGTGTTAGTGAATGATTCTGTTTCGGAAAATGTAGTAGGCACATTCATGCAGGATTTGCTTCTGAAGATGTAGCTTCTAAGACCCACAGCAGATAAACCTCGTTTGAATCTCTAACTCATTTGCAATGATTATAGCAATTGTTGTGTATGCAAAGCCTGCCAAATGGCAAACAGGTATTAAAATATTTATCCACCACCTGTGAACATGACTTCCCAAGGCTCTCAGAAAGACAATGATTCTGTCTGTGTTACTCATTATAAGGCGTCATTTTCCTCAGCCATTTAACATTCATCATATTTGAGTGGGTTAGTGCTTTCACTGGGGATAAAGAACCATTTCTACAAAGACAAAAACAGTGTGGCTGCTGTGATTGTCTCAGGAGGTTTGTGAGGCTTCCTGTGTGGATATGCAGAAATTGTAATCAGATTAAAAAACATTAACCAGCTCTTTCTGCCTCTTCCAGATATTGAATGAGAGAGCTGCAAAGGAACTGGAGCAGTTTCAGATGAGAAATTCTAAACTTCAGCAAGAGAACGAACAACACAGTTTGACTTGCGAGCAGCTATGCCAGGAAAACCAGCAGAAGGCATTGGAGCTCAAAGTAACCATCAAGTGATAGATCTCTCTCCCTCATTCCCTTTTAATACAGGCTTGCCATGCGGTTGAGCCCTTGGTTCTGTAACCTGCATTAGCCTTGATACATCAGACAGGCACAAGCTTTCTGTGATTGCTTTATGCCTGGAAGCAGACAGTGTGTAGCTTCCACTCTTACTTACAAAACTGCAAACCTGATTATTGATCATATGATTATGCAAATGCTTTCCAAAGCTAGCTCAGCTGTTCATCTCTGTAACTTACTTAGCCTTGCAAGTCACCAGTTGCCCAGTTGCCTAGAAGCCATTTACATGAGTGAATAGCAAAGAAGTCAGATTGCATTTTATTACTTGTATGGAGAACATGGAATGGATAGGGTGGGGGATAGATTGGTTCTGTTGAGTACTTATTTCCAGGATTGTAGAAACATGATTTTTGCTGTGTCCAATGCAAATTTCCTATTCTTCTCCTTGAAGCGTGCTTGCAAATTAAGTTTGGGCAGCAGTTTTATGCTTGGGTAAATAGTTTATGCCTACATGCTTGACAGAGCAACTTTATGTTTATCACTAATTCTAAAAAAATCTGTAAACCCTACTCTGATTATGTGACTATTTGGTATAAAGTGAGTGGCCAATCAAGAATAATACTTAGATTCAAGTAGTGACTCATACAATTTTTGCATCCTAGGCCCTTTTGAGAATCTATCAAAAGTGTGTGCCTGTGTGTGTGTGCGCACACACAGGCACGCACGCTCATTGTACATCTTGTGTCTTGTTTTGCATCCCCTCTCAGAGTCTCCAGAATTTTTCTGAAGTCTAAGCATGGGCTCTGGGTTAATAATTACTGAACTAGAACATATTGTTGTAAGTGAAAGGGACTTTAGGTCAATTAATATGGATACTGTAGTACCTGAGGCTGAGGAACATGTAAAGTAGTCCAGAATGGTTTGGCTAGAAACCATTCTTTATGAGTGCTGTAAGTGGAAGCAGGAATGAAATGACTACTTAAGGCAAAATAATATATTAGCCCCTAAGGTGAAATTAAAGTACAAGTACTTATGCCATTAATTCTCCCCTTTGATAATGTGAATGGGGCACCTTGAAAAATGATAGATTTTTGTTACCAGGTTCTGAATGGATGGCATTCTGCTTCTACCAATAATCAGAGGATAAGATTCTCAGCTAAGTTCCATCTCTTCAATGTCAAGAGCTGGGGATAATTGCTAACCTTTATTTGCAGAAATGTCATTGCTTGCTTTCCCAGTAATTTCTAAGAATCGCAACATTTTGAAATATGCATTTAATTTGAATTTTAAATAATTTATAATACTTGAAGTCCATAGACAAAACTATGGTTCTTCCTTTTGCTAGAATTGTTGTTTTGTTACCTTTGGGTATTATGCAGACTTACACACTAATGTTGCCCCATCTACCCATCTGTATGTACACCCATAGGGTAACATGCTCTGAGGAGGAAGAATCCCTCCTCTTGTGTGCATATTGAACTACAGTGGCCATGTGGGTACAAAAGTGTATTTGAATATTTTATGGCATGTTACTAACTTTCCAAGAGAGATCACTTTGTGAGTCTGAAAACTGCTAATGAAAACAGTGTCTGTACACAAAATTCACACATTTATGATACACACAACTCAGTATTCTTATCTTGTTTGATTCAACATTTAGGGGTACCTTGAGACATCAGGTTTAATCAGTCTTTTCATTATTTTTAGCTTATTAGTCCCATATTTTATTCAGAGAATAGAGTTTTTCAATTTCCCTAAAAACTAAAGAATAGGTGTTTTGATTCAACCTGACAGAGCAACTTCACACTGACATAGGAAAACTTTTCTTTTATTGGTTTTGAGTTTGCCATCACCCAGTCACAGACCCTCTATTCACTGAGTGTCCCTGGTTAATTCTCTGTCAATAATTACAGTCCAAAGAGGAAGAAATTAATCAGATGCGCATTGACATCGGGAAGCTCAACAAAATCAGGGAGCAAATCCATAAGAAGTTGCACCAGATTGAAGATCAAAAGGCAGAAGTGGAACAGCACAAGGACACTCTGAAAAATCAGATCTTGGGATTAGAGAAAGGTAAACCGAGAATCACTCTGTACTTTTTTAAAAAGCATTTTTTACTGTACTTTTTTCCATCACCATTTAGCCCCCTTATGTTCCTGTCCCCTCCGCAATCACCACTCAGTTGTCCCTGCCCATCGTTTAAAAAAATTGTTTATAAACATTTCATTGGTGACTAATGTCATTCAGCTCCCAGGGCTCTGTGGGTACAAACCCAAAGCAGGCCGGATGGAATCACTAAGACAACGTTCAAACTTGTGGGTGGGCAACAGGGAGGAGTCGTCATTTCGAGTACATTGAAAAATTCTTCCCCAGACTTTACTAGCACATGGTAAATCCAGGCCAAAGCGTTGCTCAGTGTTTGTCAGTGGGGTCACTCACATCTATACTGTTAGGTCTGGGTTCTGCATGACCTCTACATGACCTTTAGCAGTAGTCCCCTTTCCCGCAGAGGATAGAAGATAAATTAAAGTGAATGTCCCCTATTAGCAATATTTGAGGCAATTTGGTTCCAGGACCAGTGGGACAAAAACAAATAGCTTCTAATTTCTATTTCCTGTTAGTGCTTTACCATAGGGCAAACGCTTGTTCTACCAGCTCTCCCATTGGCCTGCTGAGGAAAAATTTAAGTGCTACAGAAGGCTGTATAGCACAGAAAAATCATTACGGATACAAGCCCTGGAGTCGAGTCTGCCTAGGTTCAGATCCCACCTCCATCATATTTAGCTGTCAGAGGACAGAATGAACTAATACACATAAAACACATGGGGACAAGTGCCTGGCACATAGTAAGTGCTTAGTAAAGGTCATCTATTGTTATCCAGGTATATTACTATTTATATAAGTAATAAGACAGACTGCCATCTCATTCTGAAAAGAATATAATTGAAAATAGGGTATACTAGTTGAATTTGGTGTGTCAGAAAAAGTTCTGGACTTGGAGACAGAGGATGGTGGCTGAATTCTGACTAGACCAGACCACGTGAGCCAGGAACACTGCGTTCACCCACTGAGGGCTGCCTTGAGTTGTGATCACTGACAAAATACGTAAAAGCATAAAAACATACATGTTGGTAAAATCTGAATCTCCAGATGAGATTATTAGAAACTTCTGTCGTGTAAACTTGGAGAAGTGCAGCTCTTGTTTTCTTCTAAGACATCGGGGAAAAATCTTTGATCTTGACAGTTTCTCCATCCACTTATTCTTTCCACTCAATAAATTGAGTGCCTGTCATGTGCAGGCACTAGGCTGTGCACCGGGCGCGGGGAGGTTGCCGCCCTCAGCATGCTCACAATCTAGCATCGGTTTGCAATCCTGTGTCTACAGTGGCAGCTCAGAAGAACAACGGAGCCTCTAGGCCTTGTTTTGTAATGGGCATAGTGACTTTCAAAATGCTCCCATGTTTACATTTCTGTATTTTTACTTGCAGTAGTTCTAAGCTTTGAAAAAAAATTACATATTTAGTGTCGAACCCAATTCTTCATCCTGAAATCATACTTACAGAGGTCAGCACACACTCCCTTCTTGTGACTTTGTAGACATCACTAACCATGGTTTCTCCTCAGAGACCTCTTCCGTTTCGTCTGCCTGATCAAAGAGTGGCGTGGCACATGCCGTGTAGGAGGATGGGTCCTCCATGTGTTTTTATACCACAAATTCCAAGAAATGCACTGAAAAACTGCCAGAGCTAACAAGAGTTGAATATGATGGCAGGTGATAAAGTAAATACATCGATATCAATTGCTTTCTTTCGTACAAAGAATCAGTTAGAATATATGATGGGAAAACTCCCTTTTGCAATAGCAACTAACGTAATAAAATATCTATGAATAAAGTTACCAAGATATCTGCAAGACCTATATATTAAAAGCGCTACAGAATTCTATTGAGGAATGTAAAGGAAGACTTGAAAAATGGTGAGATATACCAAGTTCCTGGATGAGAAAACTTAATGTAATAGCGATATAAATCTGTCTAAATTAATCTATATATTTAATATTTCCCATAAAAGTTTCACTGAGTTATATTGCTGGGACTCAAAAACTGATTCTAGAGTTCTTCAGAAGAATAATCATGTGACAATAGCCACAGAATTCTGGAAGAGCAATGAGGGAGCATTTGCCTTACCAGGTGTTTAAGTATATTATAAAGCTTTAGTAATTAAGTAGTATAGTGAAGATGTCTAAATAAATAGATCAGTGGAAAAGATTGGTAAGGCCACAGAAGGACCCAAGATTATCATTTAAGATGAAGGTGTTATTTCATACAAGTGTGCAGTATGGGTTGGTTATTAAAAAATGGTAGCATGACAATGTTACTTTTTTGGGGAAAAAATTAACACCAAATATAGAAACCGTAAGGCCAAGATTGAGAGATTTAGTGAAATAAAAGCTATTTTTTTTAATGTACCAAAGGCCATATATAAAGGTAAACTGACCAAAATATTGTCAAAGAGTTAGTAAGGTCATTATACATTAAGAGTTCTTAAAAATCCACAAAAAGGATAAACAATTCATGAGAAAAATGGGCAAAGGGGAAATGTGGGCAATTCGAAAAACAGAAATACAAATAAATGGTCATTAAACATGAAAAGTAGTCAACTACTAATCAAAGAAAAGGAAATTAAATATAGGCATACTGGTTTTAATAATCTATAGAATTGTTAAAGATCAAAGAGAATGATAATACCTGATGATAGTTTGGGTGTGGAATTAAATTACTCTTAATTTTCTGGAGAGAAATTTGGCAGTAGGAGAGAAACGTCCTATTTTAAAAATCCCCCTTGATTCAGCACTACCACTTCTAGAGTAACAAATGAACAAGAATTTTTTCGGGATTGTTGCTTATAATTACAGATAAATAAATAACATGGAAGCAACTTAAATGTTAAGAATGAGGATTGGCTAAATAAATTACACATTTTCATATAGTGAAATATGCAGTAATTAAAAATTTTGGTGTAAATGCACATTTATAATATAGAGAGGCATTCATTTTATGTTTGTTAATTGTAAAAGCAAGTTATAAAACAATATGTGTAACATGATTTACTTTTGGCATATATAAATGAATGTATATATTTATAATTATACACATATATCATTTGCATAAGAAAAAATCTGGAAAGAAATATGTCAAAATCTGAATAGATTGCAGTTGATTTGAACTTTTCTTTTTGCTTATTTTTGTTTCTAATTTCTGTGTTTCTAACTGCTTGTATAATAAGAAAGCTTTAAAAAGAGTAAGAACTTCCTGGAGTCAGAGAATCTGAGCTCCCAGTCAGTCTCAGCTCGGTCACCCTGGCTGCAGACCGTTGGTGTGTGGCTTAGTCATGCTGCACCCCAGTTTACGTCTGCTTGCTGTGACGTGGAGACCTAGCTCAGTTATAACGAAGGTTTTGTAACAGTTAATAAACTGCAGTTGTATAACTATAGATAACCCTATTAAGCAGCTTTTGTATCACTGTGGCTTCGGCAGATTCTCTTCTAGGTTGACTTCATATTTATTGTTATTTTTCTCTGTGGTGATTTAGAGGTGGAGGCTTCAAAGAAGCAAGCAGAACTTAATAAGAAAGCAATGGATGAGCTTATGAGAGAAAGGGACGTGTTAAATAAGGTGAGTCTGTTATGGTGACATTGGTAAATGTCTTTCTTTAGTGCTATAATATCTGACTATAACAGGTTGTATGGGGAAAGGAAACTCTGAGGCAAACAAAAATAGATTAGAATAAATAATGGTGCTCAATTTTCCTCTAAGCAGCTGTCTGCAGTACCACATTCACTGGCTGGGGTTTGAAACTGTATTATCAACTACGAGCACAAAGGAACTTTGGAGAATTATCATGTAAGCTAGCAGGTTATTTCAGAGTGTTTTGTGGATTCTGTTTTTATTGCTGGTGTGCTTTTAGCATCCCAAATTGCCAAAGCTGATTAAAATTTCTGAATTTAATATCTATAATCTACAACTTTTGCTAATCTGGAAAATACAACTGATGGCTAATAAAATTTTAACTTCGAGGTGTTAGGTATCAGGATGGCTGGTTGGTGATATAAAGTCTCTAATTTTGCCTCCATCTTTTCAGGATTGTTGTAGGGTTTGGGTTTTGTTTCAGTTCTTACTTCACCTCGTCTTTGAGCTCCATGTAGTCCAAAGCTGAGGGAGGGGTTGGAGGAGCTTGAGGCCTGGAGATCGTTCGTTTAAGGCAAGACCCCCACACACCTTTTTCCTCCTCTAGTCCCTAGAAGATTCCCTCCATTGAGAGTCACTTGTTCCTAGGAGATTAACTACTTTCAAAGGTGTAGGATAAACTTTCCTGCTCAAGGATTTCCTTCAGGGAGGAGAGAACGATTGGCCAGGTGTAGAGTGGGAGCCTGCTTCCTAACCAACACCTGATGGCTTCAGGCAAAGACAGCTTCATCTCATCAGTGTGAATGCAACCTATGAAAAGCTCACTGTGACTCTCCATTATTTCTTTCAGTCCCCCGGAATTGAACAAGGGTAGCAGAACAAGTTACCCTTTGGCTTAAAGTAGACTATTTACTGAATCTCAGGATATTGTAGATTAAATATCTTTATAAGCAGAGCACTTCTTAGGAAAATCATTGATTTTTTTTGGCATAATCCTGGAAACTGTTTTTTCTTGTTTTCTATAAATTTGTACATCTAAACAATATTATTAGATTTATATTTTTAAATTTATTTTTAACATGCACTGTATTTGGTCCATTTATATTTTATATATAGCGGTAAAGAACCTGTAGATTTTCTGCCACAGTAGAATACATAGCACATTACTTTTACATTTATTTGTTCAATTTGACTAATGACAATTCCTCCTTAAGGACATGGTATACTTTTTTTCCTTTCCTGGCCATTGCATTCTTAGTGCCTACCTACCACAGTGCTCTATCTCCTGTAGGTATGCAATCAACTTTTGTTGATAATACATTCTTTCCCCACTGACTTGAAATGCCACCTCCACTGACTGGATGACTGACATAGTTTTGACAGGCAGCGATGTTAATATATTTTGGTTCTTTCAGTGTCCTACTGAAGTGGCTTTGTCTTTTACAGAGCAAATGTTTAGTTCAGTATTTGAAAATCAAGTTAACCTTTTCTGTTTTCTATGTTATCACGTAAGCAAGGTTTAATGTGCATTTTACCTGCTTCCATTTCAGTGCTTTTCAGACCTGGCTGCAGGTCTGATTGGTTAGATTGCGAAAGGACTACGAGGTGTCTCCTGGAACCCAGGAACTGATAGGAACCTGGCTTGGCATTCTTGAGATACACAGAAAGCCCCCTCTTCACCACTTAGAGTTGAGCTGAGGTTTTGCTTTATTCCGCTCTTTCAGTGCGATTGTCTCACTCTGTTCCCCAGTTCATATGGCAGGAAATAGCTATTGTCAATAGTTCCTAAGTTCACATCTTCTGCTGAGTTGCAAAAATTGAAGAGCACTATTTCAAAAGTTGCTGAGAAGGGTCATTTGGTCCACTCAACTATGGCTAGAGAATCAGACTCTCTTACATGAGCACGGCTGCCAGGCTTGAGTGCTATTAACTCTGTGTTTCGGAAAACAGCCTGGCTTCTTGCACAGCCAAGCCAAAGTCTTTCCATGTCAGCATCAGAAATCACGAAATCACCAGTGTTTTTTTTTTTTTTTTTTTTTTTTTTAAATATAAGTGCCTGTGTTCCATTCCAAATCTATTCACAATCTCTGGAGTTCAGTTACAGGCATGTACATTTAAAAAAACTGGGCTAGTTATTTTTTATTGTGTTAAAATACACATAAGACAAAATTTACCGTTAGTGACATTTAGTACACTCACTGCTATCTAGTTCCAGAATATTCTCATTATCCCGAAAGGAGCCCTAGTTCCTGTCCTGCAGTTAATCCCCACTCCTTCCTCCTCCCACAGCCTGGAAACTTCTAATTTGCTTTCTGTTTCTATGGATTTGACTGTTCCGGACACTTATATAACTGGAGTCATATTATATGTAGCCATTCGTGTCTGCTATCTTTCCCTCAGCATAATCTTTCCAGTCTTCATTCATGTTGTGTTCCTTTTTATAACTGAACACTATTCCAGTGTATGGATATACCACATTTCCATGGTCTCTTCATCAGTGGATGGGCATTTGGGTTTTTCCCATCTTTGGGCTTTTGTGGATAGTGCTACTGTGAAGATTTATGTGCAGTTTTTTTGGTTCGAATACCTGTTTTTGATTCTTTTGGATACATAAGCAGGAATGAAATTGTTGGATTATATGTTAACTCTAGGTATCTTCATTTTTAATAAGGTGATTTTAGTTTACTTTGTAGTCAAAGCCTGTTACAGGATTAGTTTAGTTGTTCTAAGCTCACTAGAAAAAGACTAGAGCTAGAATGGAGGTTGACTTTGGGGTCAGCCAGCCCTTGGTTCAAACCTTGGCTCCTCTGTTCCCCTTTATATGAACTTGGAGGCAAGTAGCGTAACTTCTCAGTCTGTTTCCTGGAAGCAATATAGTGCTTACTTCCTAGGGATATTGGGGTCACTTAGTGCATTTATAGGAACGTTTAAAGTATCTTGTGCAAAATGAACACAGCAGCTCTTAATAAGATATAGAGAATACAATTGTCTTTACTCATCTCAAAAACAATGCATCTAATTGTTTTAGGGTTGAGGCAGGGTAAACGTAACCCCAAACCCCCAAACATTTTAAGTAATGAGGTTGCTCTGCTGTCATTATTTTTAGAATATTCTCAAGGCCATCAATTCGACCCAGAAACAGACAGAATTGGTAAAGCTCCATGAACAGGCCAAGAGGAACCTGGAGGAAGAGATTCAGAACTACAGAAATGAGGCTCAGAAGCAGAGAAAGATCATCTTTCAACTGGAAAAGGAGAGAGATCGGTACATCACTGAAGCCAGTGATCTCACCCGAAGGGTAAGGCACTCCTCGGTGATGTGGACGGAGGGAGCACCTGCACATTCCTTCTGATTGTCACATTTCTGATCGTCCCACTGTCACAAAGATGATTTATTCGGATTTCAGCCTGTGGGTCACATGAATATGTAAGGGGAATGGTGCTGACTGCATAAGAGCTGCCCTGGGGGTGATCCTGGGCCAGACAGTGAAATGGGCAAGGCTTGTGTTGGGCGATCTGCATTTCCCCTTTCTGAGCCCCTTCTCTAATTCCCGGGTTCTCCCTCTTCCCTATTGCCTTACTGAGAAAAATCATCTTTTTAAAGGACCTCAGATTAAGAGGTGAGTGAATACTGGCATCAATGAACTGTGTCACACATTCAAGGAGCATTTTTATTTTAAAAATAGTGCGAACCTAAAACTTCACCAGCGATGGAAATCCTTCCACTGTGTAGCCAAGTTTCAGATTCCACTTCTCATAAACTGCTTACGAGGGAGAAGGCCCAGGCAGTCTCTTTAAGAATGACCTCAGGGAGTTGTCTGAGCACATTGCCTGCACGAAGCATAAGTGGTTCGACTGGTATTGTTTCTGGTGCATTCACAGATGGCAATGAGCAGCGGTTTCAGGGTGGGGGTGGGGGCCGGGGAATGAGGAAAAGTTTCAGCTATGAGGCTGAGAAGAGAGTTTGTGAGAAAAGACTCATGTAATGAGATTTCCCGCCCCTAGCAAAGTGCTGTCTGCTATGATTGCAGAGCCGTCTCTTCCATCTCCTCAGTGAAATCTGCAGTAAATCCTACAGTGTTTCCTGATGCTCTTGCATGCTTTTGTTTTGTTTTTTTTTGGAGTGGAATCTCAAAGATGACAAGGGGCACAACAAATACTTGAGTTATAAACATAAAGAAAGTGAGAAACAAGTTTTATGTCTTCTTCCCATTTGGGCTAAATAAATGCTGAGCAGATATTAGCAGAATATAAGTTTAGAGAAGTACGAGGCATATGATCCGTCCAGCCCTAGATGAATCTCATACCCCCAGTTGGGAGCCATTGAAAATCAGCATTTCTCTTCCAATTTAATCATCTGAGGAGTCCTGTGATTGATTTACTGACTCTAGGAGGGCTAGTTGTCAGTTCAGGCCTTCATATTCTCTGGTTTGTGCTAATCCATTAGCCTCTGTATCAGTCAGCTAAATTTGTAACAAGTAACCCTCAAATCTCAGGGGTTTATAGCAACAAAGTCCTGTTTTTGCTCACATTAATGGCCCTTGAGGGTCAGCTGCAGCCCTGCTTCATGTCCTCTTCACTCCAACTGACTCTTTTGGGATGTGCTGGCCTCTTCAGAGGGAAAACAGTGTAACAATGGACCTTCATGATATTTTCAGAGATTCTCCCGGCAAGGGGAAAGGCTCAGGGCTTGTTCACTCATATTCCATTGGCCAAAGCAAGTCACATTGTGAAGCCTGATCATATGTCCTGGGTAGGAGTATGATCCTCTTAAAGGAGGGACCTATATGGTGAGGCACTGAATATACCTGAACACATGATCTGTTGCAGCCTCCCACTTCTCCTTCCTGATAATCAGTCTCTCCCCATTCCTGGCTGCCATTACACTATCAGAGCTAACCGTTAAACATTCTAATGTGCTCTTACAATTACTCCAGCCTTACCAACTTTTGTTACCTGTGTGCCACCTGGGGCAGTGCTTCCTAACATTTTTTGCATCACAGCACATGTAGATGATAACATGTCAGCAGCATATGGGAATGTGGATGAGACTGTTCAGGGCTGGAGGGGACCAACCTAAGGATGCTAGCTGCCTGGGTCCCACCTCGCCTGGCCATCTGGTGAATAGAGTGAATCAGTATGTTTGTGTATACCTGTCACCCATGCAAGATACAACAATTGGTATGCACTGACTTAAAAGACAGAGTCCAAGCTCTTTGTTCTCCCTGGAAGGTCTTTTTTTCCCCTTCTCTGCATGGAAAACTCCTATTCATCCTTCACTACTCAGCTCATGTTCATCTCTAAGATCAAGCCTGCTCTGACTCCCCACGCAGAGCTAGTCACTTCTCAATTTATATCTTTGGAATGGCCCTTATTATCTCTAGTATAATTATTTATTTGTGCATTTGCTTTTCCTAATTTACAGTGAGCTCTTGGAAGCAAGGCCTTTATCTTACTCATTTTCTCATTTCTAGCATGCTGCTAAATACTAGGCACCAAAAAAAATGTTTGTTAAAGAAATAGATGATGAATGAGAGAATGCTGGCACTGATTTTAATATGGGATTGTATATTTTTCTCTGTTTCGTTGTGAAAGAGAGATACTAGTACCAAGTTTTGCTGGCAACTGTTTTTTCACAAATTTTCTGATGTTTTACTGCACAAGATTATATAATATCACACCTAAATAATTTAAACACAAGTCCTTAAAATATATTTATCAATTATAATTTTTCTTTTAACCCTAACAGCATATATCAGTTGCTATAGCAACTGTGTCATCTCTGGGCTTCCTATGAAGGCCATAAATGTCTTTTTGCTCCTCTTCATATTTTTGTCTCTCTTTCCTTACCGCCCCCTCCCCCATCACATACACAACTATCCCTTATTTCCACAAGCGGAAAGTTATCTTTTGTGTGTTCTATTTACAGGGTGTTGAGGAATAATATCAAGGGCTGGGGAGGGATGTTGTGAAGTTGATATTTCCACTTACTTCTAGAGTGTACCTTGTTCCAAGTTTATCCTTTTGGTCCAGCAATATCTTTTAAAACAGAATCTATGGAAAAATAAGACATGCAATAATTTTTACAGAAGAACAGTCTTTAAAATAAGTGGTGCTATATTTATTTAGTACAATATTACGTGCCATTAAAATCACATGTTTGAAAAATATTTCTAAAGATTGGCAACATGTTCACAATATGAATATGATAAAAACAAAATGCAAAATTATACAGGGCGAAGCAAAAGTAGGTTCACAGTTATCTTATGGACAATAATACAGTAATTAATAAATAATAATACAAGAATAAATTGTTTTGCATACTCACAACTGTAAACCTACTTTTGTCTTATGTGGCATCTAGGGTTTTAATGCAGTTTCATCTGTGTGTATAGGATATGGATTGGAGTGGTTGTGAGGATTAAATGAGGTAGTATTTATTGTTATTAGTTAGAATAATCCTTTGTTACATAGTAAATGTTAGTAAATGTTTCATAAATACAGAAGCAAATAAGTAAGTAAATAAACTTGTTGATAAATAGCCCAGCAGTATTTTTAAAGTGGCATTTGAATGTAGCTCTTCTCAGCTTATTGTTAAATGGCAGTAAGGTGCAGACATAGACAAAAACTTTTAACAGCATCGAACACTAAGGCTGACATAAAGCCTGATGCTGAAGAAGAAGAGAGAGTGGGTGAGAATTTTAAAGCCCACAAAGGTGAGCTGAGATCTACCTGGGCATCAACCCATGGTTCCTTGAATTTACTTCAGAAAAGAGACCACCTGTGAAGAGCTAAAAAGATGCTTTAGAACACTCCTACCCTCTCCTCCCTGACTCAGTGTCTCTACTGACCAGGTCACTCCACCTTCCTGCTAGTCAACTGTTTGTGCCTAGTTATTTGGACAATTATGACGAACCCAAAGAACGAGTGGGAAGGCAGTGTGGAACTGGTGGTTGCCCAGCGCATTCTGAAGATGGTGGCTTAGGGATGTGGTAGGACAGAAAACATCACCCCTGAAAGCAGGGCATTCTAGGAGTTACGGTTTTCCATAGGCTACATCAGAGGGATAAGGAATAGGCATTTGGGCCTGGGGCTCCTCCAATGTCACTAAATCAAAGAATACTAGAGGTTGGGTAGCAGACAAGGCTCTCCACACCACTGTGTTTCCACCTGTAGTTTTGAAAGTGCATTCCATCACCATCCTGTGATACCTTAATAGAGCTGCTCCCAGGGTGTAATAAATTCTACCTTGCTCAAGGATGAATGAAGAAAAACGCAGCTTAATGGGGCCTATGGAAAAATACGCCTTTGAAGCAGAGAAGGAGAATGGCCTCGGGAAGCCCCAGGGTAAGATCCTGGCTTTGAAAATTCCTCTGTGGGAAGATACTGAGGTTGAACCCTCTGAAATGGCCATTTTTGTAAGTGAAAAGCAGCTGATGCTCAGTGATTTCCTAATGGAAGAAAATGCTGAGAAAATGTTCAGCTTCCTCCAAAGAGTATAAATATACAAAAAATTAGTGTCAGGTTTCATCTAAGGTGAAGAAGAGTGTTTGTTTAGTAAAATACCTTGATTCTTGCACTGGTCTGAAAGGTGAGGTCCAATGAACCGGAGCGAATCAAAGGAAAGTAAGAAAAGTAAAAGAAATCGGGGAGAGGAGGGAGAAGGGAAATGTGGAGGAGATGTGAAAGAATGAGAAAGGAGAGCAGGCAGCACTAACGTCAAAGCAGTGAGGTGGGTTCTCCGGGAAGAGGGGAGCAGTGGGGAGTCCCCAGGGGTATGCCCCACACTGTTTGGTTTTAATTCTTCACTGTGCTCTGTGCCTCAGACCTTCTGAGGCATTAACCCTGTGTCTGGACTGCACTGTGTGGGGGGGGGAGGCATAGGGTGGCAGTGGAAGTGAGGGCGCACATCCTAGAAAGGGGCTACTATGTGCAAGAGGCAAGGGGCTGAAGGACAATCTAGAATTCTATGAAAACAGAACATTAAAGCCATAATAAATAGGACAAATATAATTCTGTGCCCAAGTCCTGCTTTACAGAATGGGGATTCTTGACTTTTCGTCATTGTTGTTAAGGGTGGGGTGATCCCAGAAGGACATGTGACTATCTTTGGGTTGTAAGTCTGAGATGACGACATGACCTCCAGGGTAAAGCAAAGATAAAATGAAAGAGATGGATAAGATAAGGAGCGGTTCTAAAGAGATTAAAAAACAAACAAACTAAAACCCAAACAAAATGAAAACAACGGCCGATTTAAAATCCACGTTGAAGTTAGTGAAGAACAGAACTGATGTTGTAGAAATGGAATCAGTGGAGGGAAAACCTGAGTGGTTCTCCTGGAACGAAAAGGGGGAAAAAAAATGAAAGACGAAAATTATCAAAGAGAAGTTAGGGTATAGGAAGTCAGGAAATAGAAACCAGCTAATTGACAGTTGGTCCCTGATAGTGGAACTGAGTCCCGAATTAGAGATGTGATGGGAAAATATTTTCTGGAGACGAAGGGAGTGCTGTGCCGTTGGTGACAGGACTCTCACAGAGACTTGCCCTGGAAGAAAGCGGTGTGCGTGTGTGTGTGCGTGCGCGCGCGTGTGTGTTTGCTGTTTACCTATAGTGATAAAGAAAAGCACTCTCTGAGAATTAGGCAAGAAGATGAAGCAGAAGCCTAGCTGCCTTTGTATTTTCATAGGAAAAGGAGTCGAAGGACATGTACCAACATATGAATTGTGGTTAAATCTGGGTGGTATGTGTAGATACAGATTGTTTTGATTTCTTTGTTTTGTGCTTTTTATACTTTTAAATTTTTCTGAAATGAGTATGCATTACTTTAGTATCCTGTTCCCCCAAAGGGAAAAAAAAAAAACATTAATAAAACCTTGCCCTTCATTCAAAGACCAAATCAAATCCCACTCTTCCCAAGGAGCCCCACTGAAAGTCACCCCTGCAACCTCTCTGTACGTGATTCCCCCGCCTGGTAGCGGAGGAAATCCCGTTAACTTACTGTGTCTTGCATTTGCCTCGCTCTACTTACAGGCTCCCTGAGGGCAAGGCTATTCAGTTCTGAACTCTTCCTGTCACTTGTTCACTAAATAGGTATGCACGCAACTATTTTTCCGAAAGAATGAATGGAAGCCTAATTAGATGTCTGAATTAACTAGTCAAAGACTTACTTTTAGGTGTCTACAGTAAATTCTTCAATAATATGTGTATCACTATGGTCTGCCCTCCCTTTAGATTCATTTGAAACATGTCACAGTGCACAAGGTTATCTGAATTATCCTTGGCAATTTTAGGTGTGCGTGGCTTCTGGAAAGGTCTCTTTTGTTTTTCTGGGCCACAAAAGCAGTATCAGAATTTGCCTTCTGTTTTTTTCTTTATAGAGATAAAAGGTGAAATTTAAGGGGCTGAAAGCCCTACATTACATTTTATTAATCAAACTTGGCACTTGCAAATGAGAAAGAAGATCCCCTTTTGAGCCAGAATTGGATGGCTCAGAGTTCCAAACCTTCTCTTACGTGTTCGTCTCAGTGGACCTGTGCTGTAATATTGCTGCATGATAAACAGCCATCAGATCTCACTGGCAGGCAAACATAAGCACTTATTTCTCAGTGACACACCTGCAGTTGGCTGGTGGTCAGGGGATCTAGGCTGGGCTTTGCCTGGGCTTGACCCAGGGCAGGGGGCTGGGTCCAGTTTTGCTCTACGAGTTTCTCATCCTCCAGGATGCATGGTATTCTCTTGGAGAAAGGAAGGAATGCAAAGGACAAGTCTAACCGCACAAGGACATTTTATGGCACTCTATCTGCCTAACGTTCCCTGATATCCCATTGGCTTTGGCAAGTCACATGTCCAGGCCCAACCTCAATGGCAAGGGCAAATAGACTCCTTCCATGGAGAGGATGGGGGCAAGGAGAGAGAGTGAATATTTGTGGAACCATAAATTAATCTTTTAGAGTGTTTCAGCACTTTTTTTATCCTCATGGTTTTTCCTCTGCTGTACTCTAAATTCTACCATTCAGATAAGTTGAGAGGCACTGGGTATGGCATTACAAGTCGTGGTCCACCATATTTACTTTTTTTCTGAACTGTTACAAATTCCAGGTAAAACCATTTGTAGTTAATTATTAAGTCCGAGGAGCATTTTGCACATGATGTACTCGGCTCCCGTTAGGACCCCTCTTTATTCATGCTAGATATTAAACTGCTGGCCTTTGCCCCCCAGACATTTTACATGCCCAAAATCAGTCTTTCACAATGCATCCCTGCTTAAAGTTTTCTTAGCTCTCTGCTTATTTGCCTAAAGAGTGTCAAGCAAAGCTCTTCTAGACTGAGGTTCCAAGAAATGAATAATAATGTGCTTTCAAGGGCTTGGAAGTGAGGAAAGCAAAAGATCAAAGAAATATTGTTCACTGAATAGACAGTTCATAATGAAATGAAGCTTCTGTTTCTTTGATATTTATTTGAAGTTTTATACAGAGCATCTTTAATAGGCTAGAACCCTGGAGAGGAACTTCAAGGGGACATACACAAACTATAAGCTTTTTGTATTATAATAAAAGAAGTGTGTTATGGATCACTATTTTGCTGCAGAACAGAATATGATCCATAGAAAAATCAAACTGATTTGTTAAGTCCTAATAAAACAATATGACATAATGCTAACCTATCATGATAATCTATTAGCATTTATGAAATGATTAAATTATGATATGCTAGGTACCTATATACTGGTACAAATATGCATTTTTTTCACTCAAGATCCTCATAATGGCCCTCTTGAGGTAGCTAGTGCATGATTATATCCATCATTATACAATATAATATAATATAATATAATATAATATAATATAATATAATATAAAAAGACAGAAACATAGATATGCTGCTACACATTTAACATAGAGGCTAAAACAAGAAAGCAAGAAAATTAAGACTTAAAATTTCACATGTCTGGGCACATAGGTCCTTTTTTTCAGAGAGTGAGTTTTTCAGTTTCATTATGAAGGTAAAGGCACTGTCAGCATTCAAACCATTGACACTGAGTCAGAAAAACTTATTTGAGAAGATTATTGCACTGATATTTCATCAAATGCAAGTTAAAGGGTTCCAAATTCAGTGACCTACTTTCTTACCCTGCCTTCGTCTATATAATGTTTTGACTACGCTGCACCTTTCCGTAATGCGTTATTGATTTTTATCTCAGTCTTATTTCTATTGGCAGGTTGTTTTAACAGGAAAAGAAAAGGTAGGAGTAGGTTATAAACGGGGACTGCACCCTGATAGCGCACCATAAGCATGTTCTGGGCTCCTCTGAAGCAGGCCCACAAATACTGGGAGATCCCCTGGCTGTAATAAAACTTTCTATATTTGGGTGTGATTTATCTCATGAGCTGGTTTGAGGTATCTAAAATGTAATCAGTTAATTAATCTCCAGCCTCACTGCTGGCATCCCACATTCTCTGATAAACCATTTTTAACGGGGGACATTTTGCTGACTAAAAATTTTGCTCCTAAGCAGTTAAGTAACACCCCACGCATTTTATGAATTTTCAGGACTGGAACTTCTGTGTGGCATTGCTTTGAATGATTTCCATCAAAACAAATTGGTTCCCAACGTGTGGAACTAAATGGCTTTGTAAATTGTCTTTTTCCTTAGTATCAATACTTCCTCTCCTATCTATTGCCATTTATCATTTAACTTCAATGACTTCATTTGATCTTCTTGACATCGTGTTGGGTTCCTACTACTTCCAGCTTCAAGAAGGCAGAAGCGAGATTGTGATTTTGTGCACTGTACTGCAGAGCGATGGATCCTGTTAGTTGGATGCCCAGAAAAGAAATGCTCTTGACTGCCTCCTTTCTCTGGAGCATTATTCTGTCTGTGCAAAGGAGTATGCTTGTTATTACATCTCTCTGAGTGATTGAAGAAGGCTTTTCTTCTCTTCTCTGATGTGCTGCTTGATATTCTGAATGCCAATCATGTTGTTCAAAGTGTCTTCGATCTATTCACTTCAATGGCCCCCCAAAAGGTGATCATATTCATAAAAAGATTACATTATAGGCCAAGAGAGCATCTTTCTTAAAAAAAAATAAAGCAAGTAACAGATCCAGTCACAGATACCTTATTCAGGTTTCATATTTATTCCGTTTTAGTCACTAGTGGTGGTAATGTTGAAAGGCCACCTGCTACTAATTTAAACAAAATTTTTATTGTTCAATTATAGTTGTCTTCATTTCCCCCCACTGCTCTCTCCTGCCCTGCCTACAACCCATCCCCCATTCAATCTGTACCTGCCCCTTGCCTTATCCATAGGTCCTTTTATATACTTGTTTGTTTAGTTGAGCTTTCCCTTTTTTCTCCCCATTATCCCCTCCCCTCTCCTCTCTGGTTACTGTTTGTTCTTTATTTCCATGTCTCTGGTTCTATTTTGCTGCTTGTTTGCTTTGTTGATTAGGTTCCACTTATAGGTGAGATCACATGGTATTTGTCTTTCACCTCCTGGCTTATTTCATTTAGCATAATGCTCTCCAGTTCCATCCACGCTGTCGCAAAAGGTAGGAGCTCTTTCTTTCTTTCTGCTGTGTAGTATTCCACTATGTAAATGTACCACAGTTTTTTGATCCACCGGGCACCTAGGCTGCTTCCAGCACTTGGCTATTGTAAATTGTGCTGCTATGAACATTGGGTTTATAGGTTCTTTTGAATTGGTGTTTCAGGATTCCTAGGGTATAATCTTAGCAGTGTAATCACTGGGTCAAAAGGCAGTTCCATTTTTAATTTTTTGAGGAAATTCCATACTGTTTTCCATAGTGTGTGCACCAATCTGCATTCCCACCAACAGTGCACTAGGGTTCCCTTTTCTTCACAACCTCGTCAGCACTTGTTTGTTGATTTGTTTATGATGACCATTCTGACTGGTGTGAAGTGGTATCTCATTGTGAATCTAAAGATATGGATCAAAGAAATGATGAAGAAGGAAAGGGATTTCTTTTCAGATCTACCCACATGCTTCTTCCCTAGACCTCCTTGTCTCAGATCTTCCAATTTTGTTCATTCCAGGGCCTGGACCAACCTTCCATGCTGTTCACCACATCTCAGTGGTGAGAATACATCTGTATCTGTATATATTCTTACCTTGGGCCATTTTCTTTCTGCACAAAGTGGTGATAGCAAATAATGATAAAACAGTAAAAACAAAAATATGTTGTATAACTCTAGTTGCATAGATTTAAAAAATTGGTTGAAATAGATAATTCTTATTCTCTCAAAAATATGTGTATATATTAAGGTTTGACTCAAGAAGAAGTACAAAATGTGGAAAGGTCAATAACTGTGGGTGCCACCAAAAAAGTTGAGAGAAAATTAGCTCCAACATTGCACTGAGGGCCTAATGGTTATAAAATTGAGCTTCTTCAAATTTTTAAGAATCAGATAATTCTCAGGCTTTAAAATATATTTTTGGTAAACTTAGAAAAGGTGCAATTTATGCACTTTGTATTCTTTGGGATAATATTGACTGGCATGTCTTTTGTTTGTTTGTTTATGCTATTAAATTTCCCCACTTTGTGACCCTCCGCCCAGCCCGCACCCATTTCCATAGTCATTCCCTACACTGTTGTCAATGTCCATGTATGTTTTTTGACTAATTCCTTCACCTTCTTTCAAGCAGTCCCCATCTTCCTCCTCCCCTCTTATAGCTAGCTGTCAGTCTGCTCCATGATTCCATGCCTGTGGTTCTATTTTGCTCATTAGTTTCTTTTGTTCATTAGATTCCACCTTTAAGTGAGATCATGTGGTATTTGTCTTTTACCAACTGGCTTATTTCACTTAGCATAATAGTCTCCAGTTTCATCCATGCTGTCACAAAAGGTAGGAATTCTTTCTTTTTCTCTGCTATATAGTATTCTACTAACATTACCCATGCCTTCTGTAATGATAATGAATAGAGTCTAGGCTTAGGAGAGAACTTAGGGTCTGAGGTTGGAATGGTTGAGGAATCAGAAGGCAGAGGCAGTTCCCACAAATTATGTAAATACCAAATATGAACTGCTTGGATAAGAGGGGTAGGACCATCTTCAGATTCATTTAACCTTCCAGTGTTTGAGTCTCTTATAACACTCTGTGCCTATCTTAGTTTCCTGGATTTATCCAATCCTCGGTTATCTATTTGGTTGTTGAGTCAGTCACTAGGGGTGAACTTGAGGGTAGTAAAGGAGCCTTATTCTTCTTTACATCACTAGTGCTTTTACAGTGCCTGCCATAGATAAGTCCTCAATACATGTTCATTGAGTGAGTGAATAGATGGTTGAGTGAATGAATAAGTGAGTGAACAGAAAGGGACTCTATTCATTTTTTGAAACTAGCAGAAGTGACTTTAAAATAGCATAAAAAAGAAAGCAATAGACTTAGATCATTTATGAATATGTATGCAGAATCCCAAGTGAAATTCTAGCAAACCAAATGCAAATACTGTTGTACATTGAAAGAATCACCCAGTATTACCAAAGAGAGTTTATCCTGAAACTGCAAGGAGGGTTTTCTATTAAGAAAACTATTGCTGGTGGTATGGAAATGTAAAGCGTTCCAGCCATTTTGGAAAGCAATCTAGCAATATCTATTAAAGTTTAAAAAGATCTATACCTTTGAGCCAGATATGCCACTCCTGGGAATCCATCCCAACAGAAGTAAAAGCACAAGTGAAGGAAGTAAAAGGACATATGTACAAAAATGTTTATTGCTGCATGGTTCAGAGTGGCAAAAAGGTGGAAACTGAGTTAATGCCCACCAGAGGGGAAAAGCTGAGTGTATGATGGTGCGCCCACACAGTAAGCGTTAGAGCTACTCCACGTGGTTTCCACAAAGCATTACTCAGTGATAAAAAGCAAGGTACGTACAACTATTAGTACGTATAAGAAATCCCATTTTGCATAAAAAGAAATAAACACAAAACACCAAAAACAAAACAAAGGAAAACAAACAAATTCCTGTATCTGTATACGTGCTAGTTGAATAGCTGTGAGTGATATTACTTCCTCAACTTCAGTTTCCTCATTTGTAAAATTGGGATGATGATAATGTCCATCTTACAGGGTTTTTGTGAAGATTAAATGAATTAATACATATGTGTAACATGCCTGGTACATAGAAAGTACCTGAAAAAATTAGCTATTGTTATGATGATGATGTTACTAGACCTGAATAAAACATGCCGAATTCAAAGAAAAATGTGGAAGAACTCACACTAGATTGTTAACCTGGTTACTGTATGTACTGATGAGGGCTGATCAGGGTTCAAGGGAGAAGGAAGGTCCGAATAAAGAAAAGAACATAAATGTACGTTTCACATGTATATACTTATTTTAAATGGTGGCACTTGGAATTATGTACAAAGAGATACAATTAATTGTAAAAGGAATACAAGTACATCAAATCAATGGACCCAGTAAGAAAAAAATGCAACAAAATAATATATGCTGAAAAGTCGCTTTCTAAAATTTAATCCCAGCTCTCCTTAATTATAAGTCCAAAAAAACTTGGAAAGGTGTTTATTTAAAGGTGTAAAGGATAAATACATTAAACACCAGCCATCACAGACTCTGAAGGAAAACATGACCCCAGAGTTTCTCCAAGTGCATTTTCCAGAACACTAATTTCACAAGCGAAATAAGAAAATTTGGCACTGCGCTGATTTGGGTACACGTTACTCATAGGTGCCCTGCATCTGAACCATGGAATGTCAGCATGGCAAAATCTAAGTACTTTTTCAACCTTGAGGTTCTGGGTAAAATACCTCTTTTTCAGAAGGACCTTCCCTTGGCCGTGCCATGTTATTTCAAGTCCACCCCCTTCCTACCATTCTCTGTCACACTGCTCCAATTATTCTCTCCCACTGTATCCAGTAATTAAGAGAGCTTCACTGAAACACAGTGCCATCTTAAGAATATTCTTCTTATGTGTTCTAGTTCTATGTGTTGTTTAGACTAGAGTTCCATTGATTGAATCAGTCTTTCCTCACTAACCTTTTTCTACTTAAGAAATTTTTGAAGAAGTTTGTCCATAGAAAATCGGTTTCCGTGCAGCCAAGAGTCATGCTTTTGTAATTCCTACTGTGTGGATGGCTTGTTGAGAGGCTCTGGCTCCCTGTGGAAATTCGCTCCTTGGTTTTCCACACTTGCAAAAGGAGGCAGTCGTGCCTGAATCTCGTCTTTCCTACGAGTGTTTTGCGCACAATGGAACGCATTTTTATAAAGCCCTTTGAGTTTCCCGATGGAGTGAGAGTGACGTTGGCAAGACTGTTATGATTGCTGTTGGTGTTCAAAGGCAACTTTCCTTTTTTGTGTTTAACTTTATCAAGATGCCTGTGTGGCCAAACAGCTAAGTTATCTCTTATCTTTCTAAGTGCTCTGTGTTAAGATGTGTTTAAACCTGTGCCCTTTTTTCCTTTCTTTTTTTGGTAGTTGGGGTGATCAGGGGAGGTTTTCAGAATTGAAAGAATTCCTTTATCCCCCACTCCCCTTGTGATTACAAAATAACTGTGCTAAGCTTTCATACTTGGGCAGAACTCCGGAATAGAAAAAAATGTATGTTTGCCCCTAATCAGCTGGGTTGAATTTCTGTGTTGTATCTCAGCGGGCACAGCCACAGCCAGATCGGCTGATTGCTGGCGTTTCTACTAGCTACCACCCTACGATAAAAATCTCTGTGTGTCCTGAACCGATAATCACAGATGGGCTGTTGGACCATCTTCAAATACTTTCTCCACCAGGTCCTCATGAACATGGAAGACATAAAAGTCCGTGAAATGCAGATTTTTGACTACAAAAAGAAAATCGCTGAATCAGAGACTAAATTAAAACAGCAACAGAACCTGTATGAAGCTGTGAGGTCAGACAGGAACCTGTATAGCAAAAATCTGGTTGAAGCTCAGGTAAAGAATATATTTATTTCTTTACATTTTGATCCCTTCCCATCCTGGCTTTAAAGCAATTTCTGTTATCCTAATGGCAGAATTTAGAATAGATCAAGAAAATAATCTCATGGAATTCATTTATGCATAACTGTCACATTATTTGAAATGGAAATGCTATAACTTGATAGGATGTGAAGATCATGGTCCTGCTTTTAATTATTATGTAGAATTGCCATTCTCCTGTTTCTAATTTTTAAAACTGCTAATAGCTGCTGTGAATCAGAGGGGAGCAGCTTACTCCTGTCATTTAATTGCAGAGCTTTCCTTTGTAATCTTTTAGTTATAATGTTGTGTGGTTCCAATTCCTCTCTTGTAAAACTAGGAATAAAGTGTGTGTGTATGTGTGCGGCATATTCATTATGCATACTTTGCATAAGAATATTTTGCGAGTTCATGCTGTAGAGGACTTTGAGGTTAATGCCACAATAGTCCATATTTTGCTGTGTATAATGCACATTTTTTGCCCAAATTTTTGAGGGGAAAATAAGGATGCACATCATATATGGGTAGAACTCATTTTTTATCCATATAAATTTTTAATTCTTTTATTTATGCTTATATGTTAAAAGTGTAACTTTAGAAAGCAATAACTACATCTGTATGCAAAATAATACCCTGGAATATAATAATCAGTTCCATTTATAAAAAATTGAATTAAAATATTGAAAGGTTTCTTCCTTGACAGTGTGGGCTGAAAACATAGGTGTGCAGTATACATGGCAAAATACCGTACAAAGGAATAGCCGAGTTGTGATTATTCAGGAGACCATTGTTTGGAGAGAGCCTCCCTTAGAAGTTCTTGAATGTGTATGGAACTTCCATAGAGACAGTGGTGTCTATTTAATTTGCTTTCAAACATTTCTCCTTTCATTTTGTTAGGATGAAGTAACAAAAATGAAGAGAAAATTACAGATTATGACCCATCAGGTAGATCAGCTGAAAGAAGAAATCTCTGCCAAAGAGTCAGCGCTTGTGAAACTACATCTGGAACAGCAGCGGATAGAGAAGGAGAAGGACACGTTGAAGGTACAGATCTTGTACTCGAAGTGATGGACCAGTGGTCTATCTATGCAACCCGCTGAGGCGGGCTCTGCACTCACTGAAGGCAATAAGGAGCAGGGAGGACAGCCAAGACAGCGGGAAGATGAGCTCTGCCACCTCTAGATCAGGCTATCTTACAGGGGGTGCTCCCAGGGAGATAGGGGAGGAGGCCATGGACAAGCACCCAGTTCACCGATGCTGGCTTTCATCACATCCATGGAAGAGAACCCAGCAGGTTGGCAGTGCCCAAGGGGTCCTGGAGCATGCAGGCCTTCTTCAGTCCCTGGACACTCACGGCCTGTGTCCAGTTCTTGTGCTCACACCCAACCCTCCCAAATAATGCTCCATTCCAAAGATTGATTATTACCCCATGCTGAGGTTCGAGGTGGAACTAACTGCCTTCTACAAATCCTACCTTAGAATAAGCAATGGCCTATGCCAAAGAGCAATTACTCCTAATTCTGTAGAGTTTGACTTTGGTTAACATTTGTTTCATTCATGTATTCCATCACCAGGTATCCACACATACAGCTCCAAAGAAGCATCATAATAAAATAAAATAAGATAAAATAAAGTAAAATAAAATAAAATAGCAATAGGTCTCTGTTTTTCTGTCCTGGTCCAGTAGGGCTGGTGCACATGAAAGATGATTAAAAGCTCCTGCTCCGGAGAGTCTGCTCTAAGTGGGGAATCCTGGGTCTGGGTAGCTTTGGGTCATCAGTTATAGGAAGATGATTGCTTTGGACTTGCTATGAAACTATGATACCTTTTTCCTCAGCATTTCCCATTAAGGCAAAAATGAGTAAAAGAAAAAGGATGCCAGCTTGATTTATTATTTGGGGTTATCCAAGGGTCACTTGCAGTGGTGCTCAGACTGGATAATTCTGGCCTATCGTTGAGCCCATTTGACATTCTGTAGAAAAATATGACAGCTCAAATGTTGAGTTTGAGCCTCTCGATTTTGTGAGCCTCACATTTGAATCATGTTCCACACGGGGGTCTGGATTTTTTGCACCTAAAATTCGCAAACCAAAACCCTGGAAGAAATGGCATGTTTTCTAGTAACTTTGCTCCAAGAGACATTTAGCTTATTATTGTGAGTTCTATCAAGCTATGTGGGTACATAACCCTCTTGCCTGTTTGGTAGACCAGGAGATGCCTTTGACAGGATAACCCAATTTATTACTTCTTCAGGCCAACAGACAAGCAATTGTCTATACTAGGTCATCCCCATTCTCATTAATCCCCCTCAAAAGAAAAAAATCTTGCTCCTTTTATGTTTCTTTTCCCTTTTCAGTTGCTACCAGGCTCTACCAATTCCTTAGGATTCTAGTCATTGTCAGCACATTATGGTTATGACAAAATGTCAGTAGTTCTCTGTAGACGTGGCTGCACCTGCCTTCACCTGCCCATTCTGTCCCAGTCTTGTTTCATTAGCACCGAAGGAGCCATCTCATTGGAGAGTCTGCCTTCTAGTCCTAACAAGCCCCTGATTCTGTCTCTGCACCTCCCGATCCTCCCACATCAGTCTGACAGCACTTCGATTCTTGGTGAATATTCAACGGCAAATTCTCCATGTCCAGAGCTCAGTATCCCATTAGTGACTAGCTTTAGGGCACCACATCCTTTTACTTAGTGGACTCTAGAATGACATAGATGGGGACTGTCACAAAGAGAGAGAGAGAAAGCCTAATTATACTCATGGCTAGATGGCTTCATGTGGTCCTCTTCATTTTGTTAGATGTTAAGAGATAACTTCTGCGGAACCCAGTGAATGTTGGGATCATGTATGGACAGGTGACACTCCCACAAGTGTTGTTCTGGAGATGTGATTTATGCCTGTAACCAAATTAGATGATAACTATTCCATAAACACCTACCAGAGAACAGTTTAATTATGGAGGCAGTGACTAAAAGTATGTCCAGCCATTGCATTACAACTTTGCACCACCAGAAACACGTTGAGAAGTGCCGATACCTTGGCTCCACCTAGAACATTGCTTGATGGGTGTTTGGGTGCAGTGCAGTTGTTACCATCTTTTCTGGGTGAGACAGTTCAGATTTATAGTTGCTAAATGCATTAAACCCAAGGTATTTTGTTGATGTTAACATTTGCTGCCAACGTCTAATGCCACATTTTGTTTACAGCCCATAAATTTGTGACATAAGGAGACCATTCAGAATTTTGATATATTATTAAAAAAAAAAACAAGCAATGCTAGATGCACGCATGGTTTTACATTCTAGACAGATAGTTTTACACACCGTTGATTGCATTTTAATATAACATGGGTTTCATTTTGTTCTGCTGATGGATTCTGATCAGCTCTTGGCACTCAGGAACAGAGAAGTGAATGTTGCACATCTGGGAAAAAAGAAGTTTTATTAAAGAAAGCATGAGCCAAGCAGGTATTTTATTGCTGTCTTCACTGTTACCTTAAATGATTGTAGGAATAGAAAGGCTGGTTCTTCAATTGCTTTCCTAATAGGCAATCCCCCAAAGTGGTAAATACTAGACCAGATCTTTTCTTAATAGGTATTTCCTTTTGCTTATCCCGGGACCAAAACGTATTTCATGAATGAACAAACAAAATGTCATAAGAGAAGCCCTTAGTTTTATGGTAGCTGACTGCATTTAGTTTGTAGCATATCACACATTACTAGGTGCACAGTACCTTGTACTGTCTGGATAAATTTGAGGCATGGAGTTAATAACTTTTGGTTTTCACAGATTAGAGGCAGACCTCAAAGAGAGTTGGGTTGGCTCACGGGCACTTGTAAATATGGGGATAGCATCCCTGTGATGTTTTTGAGTGGGGTTGGTTCCCAATACTTCTTGGAAGGAAAAAATTATTACTTTTTCACTGTCATTTGCTGATCTGCAAGCCATTGAAAGGCTGAAACCTTGGTAATATCTTGTCAACTCCCTCATGATTCCTTGCATGGGTTAAAGCAAATCTCTCCTCCAACTTATTTCTTCCTGTGCTCACCTGGTGTGTGATACCACCTGTCTTTCCAATTTGGGCTTGGACCCTCTAAAGACATATTTTTCTTTCCTCTAATATGGATACCTCTGTGGCTCCCTCTTGCCTATGCTCTATATATAGTCTTTGGTCTCCTGGGACCTTTCCAGGCTGGCTCCGCTGTTTACCAGCCTTATCTCTTGCTGTTCTCTACCTAACACTCTCATCCAGCCACAGGGGATGCTTTGCTGACTAGTGAACGTGCTGGGTGCTTTACAGTCTGCAGGGACTCTTGTTCCCAAGGGCCTCGCTGTTGACTACTCTCTCCTTAAAACATAACTATCCACTTTCAGAATATTTGTCAACTGCCATGGCCCTGACTGGCTCTTCCATCTAAACACCAGGCAGAAATAGGAACTTGTTCCTGTGGACTCATATGCCCTTTTTCGCACTGTACATAGCATTTCCACACTGTAGTATGGTTGCTTATATCGCCCATGGATGGGGAATCCCTCACGTCTTACTCATCTTCAGTATTTGACTTGGAGCTATTGTGTGATGATAGCTTCAGAATCAAAAGAACAAAGTTGGAATCTCAACTCTGTTACTTACCAGCTGTGTGACTTTGGGTGAGTTAATTGGTTTTTCTTTGTCTCTGTAATTGCATTTGTAAAATGGGGATAAGAGTAGCTATGCAAAACACCTAATATCTTGCCTACAGTATGTAGGTCAAAAATATACTTTGGAAATGAAGTCAACATATTCTTTAATTAGAGCAATTTTCCTTCTGAAATTTAACAGACCATAACATCCTTTCTCCATCATTCTTATGTCTTTCATGTAACCTCAAGAGCTTCACGATCTGACCTCTCCCAGAATGTTTCCCTGACAACCCAAGTCCTCTGACCTCCTGTAACATCAACTCATTGTCTTTGTGACAATAAAGATATGGAAATATTATTGCCTGGACTTGTTAATATTTGCACAATTCTTGTATATCTTATCTTTTCATCTTCTTCTATACTGGAAGCACCTTAGCAGTAGGATCTACATATCTTTTAATCTCTTCTGTTCCATCAAGATGTTTTGGAAGCTAGACAACTGGCTGTTATCTTTACTAATTTAATTTTTGCTTGAAATGGGCTTTATTTCTGTAGTTGATGTGCTGGCAGTATTAGGACCATTACAGGAGCTGGTACATACAAGGACCCCCCTCCCCATGCTCACCCCCACATTTTCTCCTGCACTATTCTTTGTGAATTCTCCTCATGTTTAGCTGGTAAGAGAAGTGCTGCTGAATACCAATGAAACCCTGTTATGCACATATAGAAAAGTGATGGAAATCCCCCAAGGGCGCAACTCATAGAATAAACATGATCACTATAATGTGCATTGCTCTTCTTTACAGGCTGTGTGTACGTGCGTGTGTGGAGCTTGTTTTGCTTGCAAGAGTGATCAAACCATGTTAAACAAAACATCAGAGGGAAGTGTGAGAAGCACACTGTACATCTAATTCTGGGCCCTGCAGTCCTGGTTTGTGCTGTTACAGAGTGAAATTTGTCCGTATCTTTCATTTTTTGTCAGGCTGAGCTGCAAAAGCTGAGACAACAAGCCCTGGAGACCAAACACTTCATTGAAAATCAGGAAGCTGAAGAGAGAAAACTCTTGCGAATTATTGCTGAGGCTGATGGGGAGAGGCTGAGACATAAGAAAGAATTAGACCAGGTAGGAACATTTTCTCGCTAGGCCTGTAGCTCATCAGCCAACACAACTGTTTGACTCAACTCTTCACAAATCCTTGTTCTTCGCTAAGCTTTTCCATTCAGTTTATTGGAGGAAGAACAGTAGCAAAGGCTCATCTTCTGTTGATTAATTATGAAATATTTATTTATTCAAGTCATATCTATGAGCACTTACTATGTGTCAGTCACTCCTGTAGGCACTGGGAGTAACCAATAAGAACATAAGATCCTGTCCTCAGGGAGCTTACATTCTAGAATAATATAATTGCTCACATATAATTGCAATGAATAATTACATAATTTGGGGGTTAGGAACTTATATGCTTTTCAGAGATCTGGCAGGTTAAAAAGAGAAGTGGCCAGTGTAAGACAGTAAGGAGTGGTGGAACTTGGCAAGAGCTAGACCACTGTAAGTCATTCACATTTAAGCATTTGTGAACCAGTGGGCTGGGAAATAAACAACCAAACACCTATGGGCCAAGGGTTGCTGGATTATTATTACTATGGGTTATTTGTTTTACTATTTCTCTTTCTTTTTTTAAATGAAAAATAGAGACATTTATTGAAGAAAATATAAGATACAAAAAACATTGTACATAGGACAATGACACCTCAGTCCCCTTTGAAGTAGGTACCTTGGGACCTCACATAGTTCTCTCAATCGCCATCAGCTGCTCCGTCATATTTTCTTTTCTTTTTTAAAAAGATTTTATTTATTTATTTTAGACAGAGGGGAAGGGGGAGAGAAATAGAGGGAGAGAAACATCAATATGTGGTTGACTCTCATGTTCCCACTGCTGGGGACCTTGACCTGGCCCACAACCCAGGCATATGCCCAGACTGGGAATTGAACCAGTGACCCTTTGGTTCACAGGCCGACACTCAATCCACTGAGCCACACCAGCCAGGGCCTGTTGTATTTTCCTGAATCTCATCAACAGTCTGAAATCTCTTCCCTTTCAAAGGTGATTTTAGTTTTGGGAAAAACTAAAATCCAACAAGACTGCAAACCCTCACGAAAGGAGTACAGTATTGATTGTCAGCCAGCTGTTTCCAGGGCCCCACCCACTGGGTGCCTAGCACATGTGGGCATTGGCTAGATATTCATCAATTGAATGAATGCTGATGCCATCATGAAAAGTGCGACCTTTTGTCCCCTGGTAGCCATATCCTTCTCTACCTTTCTAGGTCATCAGTGAGAGAGATATCCTTGGGTCACAGCTCATTCGGCGCAATGATGAGTTGGCTTTGCTCTACGAGAAGATCAAGATCCAACAGTCTATACTGAATAAAGGCGAGAGACAGTACAGTCAGAGGGTGGAGGACATGAGAATCCTCAAGCTTGAGATCAAGAAGCTTCGCCGGGAAAAGATCATTCTTGCCAAGAGTGTGGCTAATGTCAGTGAACTCAGGTAATGGGAGACACCTCTGAACTGAGGCACAGCAGTCTATGGGGAGTCTAGGAAATGACCTTGTGTTCCTTTTGTTGATCATTGAGGTCTTTATCAAGTTGTATAAAATAATTTTTATGTGTTGAAATTATTAGCAAATAGTAACAACTTTTCCATATTTCAGAGTCTACATTTTGCCCTTTCTATGTCACAAAAAATGAATTAGTTCCCTTTCAGAAGAAAATAAGAGAGTGCAAAAAGATTTTTAAAAATCTTTATTCTGGATTTAAAAAAAGAAATTTCAAGTCAAATCACAAATACAAAATAGTTATAATTCAGAGAAAAAGTTCCCATGAACTCTTTAGACTTTCTTTAATAAGACAGTATGCAAGGCATGGCGCATCAATATTTAAATTTAATTCTAGTAACATTTGCACATTTTTTTCTTGGAATTATATACAGAATGAAAGGGGGGGGGATTTAATTTTATCACTATTTGAAAACTCTGTTTCCTTAGAAGGCAGCCAAATTTTATATCTCACTCTTGATTTATCTTCTTCAGCTTTCACTTTAGCTTAGTGCGCCTTCTTCTTGCTTTAAATCTTACATTATACAAGATGTACTTTCCCTTTGGGAAAACATCACCATGTTTTATATAGGCAATTGCAGGAACCAAATAAGAGGCTTGGTGTTTTCTTAGTAACTATCTTTATTCCCCACTGGCTTGCAGATGAACAATATCCTTAACAACCTTGGGACAAGGACATAGTTTGGATTGCTTTCTTAAATTCATCAAATTAGAAATTAGTTTTGATATTTAGATGCAGTGAATATCCTTAGGAATATCAAAGGAAGTTGCCACTACCAAGGATGGATCAATACTCTTTTTTCTAAGAGTTGCTTGTATTTCAGATGATGGAAGTAATACAAATTCATTGTAGAAAATGTGAGAAATGAAGAAAAAATACAAAGGAGGGATTAGAAAAATTGCTCATAAGTTTACTACCCAGAGATATATACCATCATTGGTATTTTGGAGACAATAGATTCATTCTTAAGTAGCTATTGAATGATCTCTGAGACCATCACTAAACTTGTCAGCCATGAGTTATTCTTATTACCTATACAAAGGACCAAATTCTACCCATTCTTCATCAATATGGCTGGTTTGTTGATAATAGATTTTATTTTTCTTTTCAATGGGAAAACAACTTAATAAAGACATTGGAGGCAAGCTGGCCTGAATTCCAACCTCAGCCTTGAGTTGGCATGAATGCCAACCTCAGCCTTGCTACCTACAAGCTGTGTGACCTTGGGAAAAATCACTTAACTTCTCTGAGTTTTAGACTTGTGGTTAAAATGAAACATGAAAACAAACATGGAATGAAACATGGAGGCATAATGTGCCTCCCACAGGGTGTAGTACAAGATAAGCTGTCTGTTACAGTAGCTAATACTCTTGCCCTCCTCTTCTGATGACACTCTAGAAAACAGAAGTGTTAAAAATATGTTTTTAATCCTAAGCAGCTTGTTTTGAGCTCCCTGAGGACCGAACACCATGCAGTTAATTCTAATGGCTTGTCTTGCTAATGAGGGGAAGTTGTATGATTGGTTTAAATGAAGCAATTAAGCAGAAGAGATGGCTTAGTATTGGTAATCTGCACACTCACAGCAAATGAGGACAGAAAGGAATTCCTTATTGCCCATCTTTATTGCCCTCGTCAATGCTGGTGCTTGCCTCTTCTCTACCCACTAACAAAGCCTCTTGTTCCACAGGGTGGCAGCCAGATCACGAGGTACTGTGGATGGCTGTAGCACATTACCTACTAATTAGAGATTCCTGCAGATTTTAGAAGTATATGTGAGCCAGAGCTAGTCCTTCAGGACTTTTTCAGCCATCTGTGTAGTTGTGGAGTACCAGATAACATATCAGTCCTAATTTGGTGTTTCTCAATGCTGGCTGCACATTAGAAGTTACCACTAGGACTTAAAAACCTACAAATCCAAGCCACATGTAAGACTGATTACAGCAGAATCTCTCTGGGATTAAGGGCCAGGCAAAAGTATGTTTTCAAAGCTTTCCTGGTGATTCCAATGGGCAGTTAGGGTGGCTGATACCCTGGCCTAATTGGTGTCAGGTTGTCACCGAAGCCTCGATATCTTGAAGTCAGGTGCCACACTTAGTGGTGGGATGTTGTAGGTTCCCTTGCTGCTACAGTGGAGCCATTTAGAAACATTAAAGTATATTGAAATTTTTGTAATTCACTTTCTCTGTTCTTTTCATATGCTTCTAAATTCCTGGGTATCCAGAATCATGATTCTGAAGTTCTGGTACCCTCCCTCCCTTCCTTCCTTCCCTCCTTCCCTCCTTCCCTCCCTCCAAAAGCTAAGGCTGACTTTTGAGCTCTGCGACAATTGGTATCATCTGTGTCTGGCTTAGATTAGGCGGCTGGTCTCAGTGTCCACGGAAGTCTCCTTAATTCCAACTTTTTATATAAGATGTTAGTGTGTATGTAAAACCACACAAAGATATGACATTCAAATGGGTGGAGAGTTCTCTCGCAAAAGGAAGTGTGTCTTATTCAGGCAGGAGCTTTTTCACATGCAAAGAGAATTTCTGAAGGAGAGGACGCGATGCCGAGCCCTGGAGGAGGAACTGGAGAACCCCATGAACGTGCACAGATGGAGGAAGCTCGAGGTAATGTGTGGCAGAGCCTTCCTCTCACCCCAAGTCTCTTCTACCCCACATAGCTTCATACCTAAAGCACAATGAAAAGCATGGTTTTATTCAATGCTATGTAAATTGTTCCCTGAAATGTAAGGCTGGGTCAAATGTAAACTGAATTCCCAGAATCAGATGGTTCACTTGGGGTTTGTTTAAAAAGTCTTGGACGGAATCCTTTCTGCCCAAAGAATCTAGTGGAAACTGTGAACTGGCTTCACCAATCGAGGTTTTTTTCCTTTGGGTAGTTTTTGCTCAAACAGCTATCCTGGACCTGCCTGTTAGTCCTGGATAGTTAATTGCCTCTCTTCTTCAACCAGCATCTTCAAACATCTCTCAATTGGTCTTTGTATCTTTTTATTTCATGCAGGAATAAAAAATATGGCTTTTGTGAACTGGCCCTCTTTTTGAAGGACTAGCATTGTGTTAGCAAAACCTTTTCTCTTAAACACAGCCGAAGTCCCATTGGTAGGTGATGGATAATAGAGGCATACCTCATTTTCTAGTGCTTCACGGGTGTTGCCTTGCTCTCTCTCTCTCTCTCTCTCTCTCTCTCTCTCTCTCTCCCTCCTTCTTTTCAAACTGAAGGTGAGACCCTCCGCTGGCTAAAGATTAGGACTTGCTTGCTTTATTTGCAATATACGCTTTGTTATGGTGGTCTGGAACAGAACCTGCGATGTCTCCGAGGTATGCCTATAAACCTCCTATTTTACTTGATGACTTCCTGATAGACATTATCACCAGCATTGCAGATAACAGTTAAAAACAAACTCTGCTTATTCCAGAGAAATGTGGCCATCCCCTCCTCTAGTTGTACCCAGCAATATGCGCACTGGTAGGGGCTTCAAGGCGATGGACAGTTAGGATTTGGGAGAGTGTGTGTTTTTTTCCCTTTTCATGAAGAAGGCATTACAGATAATGCATTGTGAATTATTATATAAACATGAGGCTTGAATTTTAACAACATCCAGTCTTGCCAGAGAATGTATGTGCCGAATCTAGGCCCGGGGTGTGGATATCACTTGGCACTGCTTGGTATTTCTGAAGCAAAGTCAGAGTTAATAGAATACCTTTCTCCTCATTCTTTTGGACCCTCAGTTATTCCTTTTCAAATGCCAAGAGTGGTGCAGTTAGCTTACTAAACTAACAATAATACGGATGTCTGGGGAAGTGGAGCTGACGATTTTAAATCCATTTCCTGTCACATTAGTTTATTCCATGTGTTTTCAAGCAGATATTTAAAGTTTCCAATTGCATGTCAATTTTAATTTTAAAAATTAGAAAATAGAGATTCTGGGAAGCAGTTGAAAATATTTAGCTTCTGGATTAATTCAAAATGTCAATACAGTTGAAAGTGAAGCTTGGGCTCAAAGTCTAGAGGACAGAATATCAATTTATAAATGTAGATCTTGTTTGAATTGTACCCAGCTAGCTATTGAAGGTGCACCAGAGCATTACAGATTGATGACACCGTTTGAGAGCTGAGAGCTAAATGCCACAGTCATGTTCTGTTGTCAGTTATTAGCAGAAGTCCACATCCTAGATAGAAACCTTCCCCATCATAGGATGTAATGAATTTTCTTGTTGAGATTTTCAAAGGAGAATCCCGAGGCTGAATGAATTAGGGAACCCTGTCTCTTTCCCATAGAAACAGCGATGATGGTAGGGGAGTCTCAGTGCATAGTAATGAGCACTGAGCCTGGCAAATTTGGGCTTGAATCCAGCTCTGATCCTTCCCTGTGTGGGTAAATAACTTAATCCTCTGAGCCTCAGTTGTCTTTTCTGTAAAAGGGGAAGGCACATACTGTCTCATAAGGCTGTTGTGTGGCTAAAATCGCTTAATGTATGAAAAGCACTTGGCCTGGTGTCTGTCTGGATGGTGGCCAAGAATCAGACATTATACATAGCAGCTATCACTGTTGTGTTGTTATCAGTAGTAGTATTTCCCTTGGTAGAATAGACATATTCACTTTCCATTTATTGGCTAACCACAGCCAATAGGTAAGACATTAGCCAAACATCCATCTGTTTTGATGATCATCTCTGTTATTCACACTGGGTTGGCCAAAAAGTCTGTATGATTTTTTTCCATATAATAAAAAAATTTTCATTTTTACCAATAACTTTATTGACTTGGATATTTTGAGTGTGTTCGCTATCTCCCATGTGGTGTGACAGAATAACATTGATTGCTCTCAGGTAATGTCTCGACTTGATCACTGTCTACTTCAGCTGGTCTACCCGACCGTTGTGGAGCATCGTCCAGCGAGAAGTCTCCAGTCTGAAACTTTGCAAACCACTTCTGATACAGTCGATCTGTGACAGCACCTTCTCCGTATATTGCACAAATCTTTTTTTTTTTTTTTTTTGCATTTCAGTTGCTTTCTTTACCTTCTTGAAAAAATAAAGCGTAATATGATGAAAATGTTGTGTATGTTCTTCCATCTTCAATATTAAAATGGCTACAGAAAAATTCACCAATTGCGATAAGTTTTAAAATGCAGGCTGACATGACAGCTGTCACAGTACAATCTAACAAAATTGTTTTGAATGAAGTTAAAGACAACTAAGCACTACTAGAACCATCTTACAGAAAAACAAACAAACAAACAAACAAACTTTTTGGCCAACCCTGTATGTTTTGGTTTTAAATCTCTCTGTACTGGGTCTGCAGGTGTGCAGTAGATTTCAATAAAACAATAATTCTTTTGCATAGGGACCATGATGCTTTGAAACTGACGGTGTCTCTAAGCTGCTTTGTTTTGTTCCCCTTACATAGGCCAGTGACCCCAGCACCTATGAGCTGATACAGAAAATTCATATCCTGCAGAAGCGTCTCATCAGCAAGACGGAGGAGGTGGTGGAGAAAGAGCTGCTCCTTCAGGTAGCGTTTTCATTTTCTGTACCGATTGAACCCATGTATTTTCTTAGCTCCACCGTCTCCAGGACTGTGTGTTTTAGAATTAAGTTATTTGGCGGTGTTGCATGCCCCATTTTTAACTGTAGATGGCAACAGTGATTCACACACAGAGAACAAACAGCCTGATTAATTGGCCTTTTATGCTGCCATCACTGAGATTTCAAGAATTCTGGATAATAAGTTCAAGGCTAGAGGTACTGCATTGGGAAATGTGAGCTTCCCCTGACCCCAGCTTTGCTACAGTTCTATTTGTTAGATTCTTTGAAATACTTCTCTTCATAGCTTCACATAATGTGAAATGGCTATGATTTTGAATTTGAAAACTAGCTTTCTCATAAAGCACAACATGTCCTTTTGAAGATTTGTGAGAGTGAAATGGAAGGAAAGATTTCTTTTTGAGGATTTTAGGCAGTTAGTTATTCTGGAGCAATCAGGCATAGTGCAATCCCTTTAGGCCTGTGTCTTTGCAAGTACCCATTGTCACCTCCACTAGCATCATCATGCCAGATACTGTGCTCTTTTGTGGCTTTATCTGCTTGTCTCAGTTCCTCTTCACAGTTCAGGTAGGGCGGGTGTCACCATCCCCAATCAGTGGGTGAGGAAGCTGGGTCCCGGGAGTTTAATGTGGGAAAGAATGCAAGCTCTGGTGTTAGATGGCCTGGTCTGGAATCCTGCCTCCGCAAGTTCACAGCTGTGTGAGGATAACGTCTCTGCCCCTGAGGTTCTTAGTCTGTATTATGGGATGCTAATAGGTGCGAAAAGGGATGTTGTGAAGATTGAAAGAGTTTAGGATTATGCTGGGCACATAGTAAGTGTCTAAGAAATAATAGCAATTATCCTTATTACAATATTTATTTATTTATTTTAAAAGAGGGGAAGGGAGCGGGTAGTAGAGGGAGAGAATCATGGATGCAAGAGAGAAACATCGATCAGTTGCCTTTTGTACGTGTCCTGACTGGGGACTGAACCCGCAACCCAGGCATGAGCCCTGACTGAAAATCGACTGGTGAGTTTTTTCTTTGTGGGATGATGCCTAGGCAACTCAGCCACATTGGTCAGGGGACAATTATCCTTATTATTTCTCATTCCAAAGCATGTCATCTTAACCACTGGGTTACCATAAGTAAGATGAAGAAATTCTGTAGAGGAGCAAGAGGCTTTTGCTCCTTCTCTTTACATTGTGCCTTAAAAAAGACATCTTTCCTGAAGTTGGATATACAGTAAGTGGCTTTTCAGAGTGTCACTATGCTGAGTGGCCAACAGGGATGTTCCTGGGATAGATGAATATGGTAGTTAAGAGGACCAACTGGAGAGTCAGATCCGGTCTTGAATCAACTCCATTTCTTTATATTTTATCACTTGGGGAGAATTACCTAAATTCTCCAAACCTCATTTACTCCCTCTGTTAAATTGATATAATAATACTCATTTTCATTATGGGAGGAAGGTGCTCCCGCCAGAGTACATGACTTTGAATTTGTGTCATAAGAATAACGGATTAGTGCATGGGCACTGAGGTCCAGCAGCCCAGGGTTGGAGCTGTCATTCCACCATCGCCAGCCACATGCCACACCCCTAAGGCCACGGTAAGTGGCAGAGTGGGCACTCAAACGAGGCAGTCCACTCCAGAGCCCATACTTTCTACCACTTCATCATCCTGCCTCTCCCGGTAGTATCACCTTGTTAGTTTCAAAAAGAACCCCATTTTGGCCCTGGCTGGTGTGGGTTGGTGGATTGAGCACTGGCCTGTGAACCGCAGGGTTGCTGGTTCAATTCCTATTCAGGGCACATGCCTGGGTTGTGGGCTGGATTCCCTGGTGCAGGGCATGCAAGAGGCAATCACACATTGATGTTTCTTTTCCTCTCTTTCTGCCTCCCTTCCACTCTCTCTAAATATAAATAAAATCTTTTAAAAAACTCCGACATTTATGTTTTGCCAAACCTCTCTATTGTAAGTTTGTTTCATATTTCCTTGACAGCTCTAATTTTATTATTTTCTTTCTTGTGTGTACTTTGGGTTTATTCTGTGCTTTTTCTAGTTTCTTAAGATTGATGCTCAGCTCATTAATGTTCAATCTACCTTTCTAGTACAAGCATTTATAGCTATATAATGTCCTTTAAATAATTTCTTTAGTTCCTTCCCATATATTTTGAAATATGGTATTTTCATTTTGTTCTAAATATTTTCTTTTTTTTCAGAATTGTTTCTCTTTTGAGTCAGTCTTAAAAAATATCCACTATTTCTCCTATGGTAGTTAAAACAACACAATTTTAAATTTCCACATATGTATATGTTACTTTTTATTATTTTATTATTTAAAAAATTTTTTTTGTTGTTGATATCTCACTTTTTTGCATTGTGGTCTATATTGATTTGTGGAGTTCATGGGGACTTGCTCTGTGACCGACTGAGTGGGCAGGTGTTATAAGTGATGCCGTGTGCTTTCAAAGGATGGTACTCTGTGCATGTTCAAGATTCAGGAGTCTGTATGGTGCTCACCAGATCGGCCTTGCTAATCGTGTCATCTAAATCTGTATCTTTCCTACTTTCCTAATTTTCTTTGTCTCCCTATCACTGAAAAACTGTTTGGAGATTTGTTTGTTTCTCTCTGTAGTCCTGTCTTTTTTTTTCTTTTCTTTTCTCTAAGTACATTTTAGATTATGTTTATAAGCTGAGTAAAAGGTATGTATGATTTTTATTTCTTCTTGGGGAATTGTTTCTCTAATATTATGTAAGAATCCTCCTTAATTCTTAATGCTTTGACTTATAAAATTGCCTGATAATAATATAGCCCAGGTTATTTTAAACATAATTTTTCTGTAATAAAAAAAAAAAAAAACACCTTTTGGTGTCATATTTTAGGTCTCTTATAATAAAAGAATCCAATGTAATATCTTTGTCTTTTGACTGGTGTGTTTAATCTATTTATATTTATTTGTAATTGTAGGTTTATTCCTATTTTCTCATTTTTTATTTACCCTGACATTTTTTGTAGTGCAGAAGTCTGTTGCTTTGTTAGATTGTGTGCATTTAAAATTTTTTTCTCCCCCACCAGCTGTCATATCTTTCCTCTCATTACTCACTATTCTCTTTTTTCTGATTTATTTATTTATTTATTTTTGAATAGTTACCATCACTCACTGCTATTTATTCATTCTCCCACCCTCTCATGGATTTCCGTAAACATTTAACATGCATAGTTAACATCCAGTCTAAACAACCCTAACGTTGATCAATATCTTTATCCTTCCTACAAACAACATGAAGACTCCTGGTAACAAAGAGCAAAGTGGACTTTGCACATCATGCTCATAAATAGCAACTAAGGTGGAGCTCTCAGAGTCAGAAGCAAGAGGGAGTGGTGGGGACTGCAGCACATGGGGGCTGCAGGTCCCGTCTCTGGGAAGCAGCTCTCCCAGTACTTGTCATCATCATCATTATTTTATACAGTCGATAAATATTTATTCAGATTTGCCAAGATGTCTTCCAGTTCTTTTGTTTTCTTTTTTGTTCTTGTCTCTATTTTTTTTTCATTTCTAGGTCCATCTCCTTTTTGAAGTACATCCTTTCATTGTTCTTTCAGTGATACATTTTTCAGTAGTTAACACTCTCCTTAGCTTGTCTGAGAGTGTTTTCATTTTGGTTTTACTATAAATGATTAAGTTGAAATCCTATTTTCTATTTGTACTTTGAAGATGCTAGTTCTTTTATTAGCTTCCACTGATGCTATTGAGAAGTCTGCTGTTAGCCTAATTATTATTGCTCCTTTTAAAAGTATCCCGCCTTTTCTTCTACTTGAGTACTAGAACTTTTCTTTGTCTTGGGTATTCTGGAGTTTCAGCACAACATGTTTAGCATGAACTTAGTTTTACATACTGTGCTTAGGAGTCACTGTATTTCCTGAATCTGAAGTTTGCTATGTCTTCGAATAGTCTCTCCTTTATTTTCTCTGTTCTCTCCTTCTGCAAATCTTTAATATTTTTCTCTTTATCTCTTGTGTTGCATTTTTCTCAGCTTTAACATCTTAATCACTAAATCTTTCCTTAGGTGTATTTACCTGCTAATAGCCAACCCATCAAGGTTTTATTTTCAATACTTTCATTTTTATTTTCTAATGCTTCTTTTCCACAAGTCTTTGTTGAGAGTGTCTTCAGCTTATGCTTTATTCCTTCCTTTATGTCTTCAATTAATTAATTTAAATATTTTATTGTTTTCATTTAATTATTCTATTACTTGAAGGTCTTGGAAGTTTTTCCAATTGTTTATTGTGATCGCTGATTTTTATTTGGGGTAGATCTTCTTCCTACTATGTTATGATTTTGGGTTCTGAACTTATTTTCAAAAAGGCTCTATTTATGGAACTCGAACTGGTCTAAGTTCATGGTATGTCTTTTCATTTATTTTTGTGAGGTGTCTAGGAGATATCTCTTGCTTAGGATAAATTTTTTTAGATTAAATTCTCACTTTGGGGCTTCTAGTACCACTCAGTAAATGAATATTAGAACCCCAACTCTAGTGATGAAAGATCCATAAATACAAATTCTTTGGGTAGCCAATTTTTTTCCCCACCCAGAGCCCAGGAGAGATATTTAGGTTTCCGTGTGGTCTTCCCGTCCCAGTGGGCGGATTTCAGCCTATCGTCTGGTTTTCACTGAGGCTATAACCCTTCTAAGTCCCCAGCTTTATATGGCGGAGTCTCAGTACCAATGGCCTGCTCCACACAGGCCCCACACCTCGTCTGTTAGTCTCCCGTGGATGTGAAAATCCAAGGTTTTTGTTCCACAAGTCCATCTTCTTGTCTCAGGCAGTCCCCAAGGGGCGCTGCAATATCTATTCACTGATCTAATATGCAGTTCCCTCTTTGATTTTGACACTTGAGGATCAAATTACTTCTGAGCTCCATTTTGCAATTAAACAGATGTGTTGTTCTATTCAGCATGTCTAATGCTTTGTAGGCTTTCGTTTTCAGGTTATTTAGTCTGCCATACTGTCCAAACCGGAAATTTCTTGTTTGCTCTAATCGCTAGTTTTCTCACCCATAAAATGGGGAAAATCATCATACCTACCCACAGAGTTAAATATGTTAATTAAGTACACATCAAGGTTTGTCAGAGTGTTTAGTTATCCTTAACATTACTATGATGACTATTAATATTATTGTATTAACCACTGATCAGTTTTTACAGACCTCCAAAGCTTAGTATCCTGCCTCATTCCCTTTATTCAAGTCCTTTCTCTTGTCTGGTTGGGCGGCGTGTATATCCCCAGAGAACAAAACTTACCTTGGTGAAGGCCCTGGTGGTCCACGGAATTTGACAGTTTCTCATTTTCATCTGTTCTACTAAATTATTAGAGAATTTCCCTGCATTCACAACAGAACATTTTGCAATTAGGAAAAATTTTGGTTGAATTCTTCTGAGTATCAGGACATTTTTTAAATGATTATTTAATCTGTTTTATGGTGATGAAGAGATCCCATCATTTCCCAGCAGCAGATATGATGGAAGCCTCTTTACCCTCAATAGACTGTGAGGTCTTTGTGACAATTTCTCTCTCTAACCCCAATGCCTGGTATGGTACCAGGCACACAGTAAGTGCTCAGTAAAGATGGACAGCCTCTGTGCCCAGGCAGCTTTCACTCACCCTTGAGGTCTTAGCTTAACTGCTTTTTCCTCGGGGCGGGTGATTGGGGGCCTTCTTCCTTGGTTAGGTCTCTTGGTAAATGTTCACATACTTGACTTCTCTTTTCTATCACTGATCCCACTTGTAATTAGTGAAATAATTATAATTATGTATTTAATTACTCTTTCCTGATAGACCATCCACAAAGGCAGTTCCTGTGCCTGCCTTAATGATCACTTCATTCCTAGTTCCTTGCACACAGGTAAATATTTGTTTAGTGGCTGATTAAATGTTGGAAGAATGTTAATGTTGGTCCCCCTGTAAGTGATCTGTCCTACAGTCATTTACCTTCTGTCTTTGAGCTCTGAGAGGTTATAGAAATTATTCTTCCGGTTGCCTTTGCATTTTATTTTGTCATCAACTTCTAGCTCTGCAGGAGTCTGGAAATAACTGTGGGTTGTTTTATAGATCTGTAGGCTTGATTCAAACTGTGTCCATTTTGCCTGCTGAGGCAGGCTGACTCACGTGATGCTCCCAAAGTCCTCCCCTTGCTCAGGGTTAACGTGAAATGGTTCTTGAGCTTAACTTGACAGTTTCAGACGTGAGATGAAGAAGTCTGTATTCTTGCCAGAATTAGAATCTAAGGTGTGGATGAGAAGAATTTCTTTTCTTTGGCCCACCAATCTCTTCTCCCTTTGAAGTAGCAAGGGCAATGCAAGCATACTTGAGACGTGCCTCCTGCTGGCCTCTCCTTTCTGTTTTTGCCCTATTTTATTCCTCATCCTTTCTGAATCCCTCAATATTAATGATTCCTTGGGAAAAAAGAAAGCACCTGTAGAATTAGGCAGACATATGTGCCAAGAGTAACTGCTATCCATTACCCAGTTGTCATTACATCATCATCATCATCATCACCATCATCATCATTAAGATGGGGTTCCAAAAATGGCATAAGGTGTGCATTAGAGTTGGAAGCTCTAACCTCTTGCCTGAAGCACTAAAAAACATAAGGAACAATCATAGCAGCTGGGACTTTTTCCCAAGCGTTTAAATATGGGGTAGCAAGCTCACATTCATTGTTCCTCAGGGCTAGGCAGCTAACAAGAAAGAGCAAAGTGAACTTGGCACATCAGAATCATCAATGGCAACTGACAGTGGTCTCAGAGTCAGAGGCAAGAGGGAGTGGTGGGGCCTGCAGCTCACGGGGCTGCGGGTCCTGTCTCTGGGAAGCAGCAAATCAGACCCCAGCTGAGTGTGGTTTTGTGTTGCCAAATCTTTAATTTTTCAAGAATAGCTGTGAATGTGGAATTTTGTGTAACTTTAAGAACATTGCATGGGTTTCCCAGAAGCATATCTGCCAACCCCCCTTGATCCACAGGAGGCTAGTTTGCAACCTCTAGCTTCAAGGCCTCGGGTGGCGGAGGGGAGAGACTTAAAGGGCTAGCAGCAGCAAAATCAGCTTTACTGTTTGGATTACTTTTCTTTGACCTAGTCCTATGTTATTGGTAGAACATGGAGCACAAGAATAAAAAGGGAAAGAGGAGATGGGGAAGGAGAAGGACGAGGCCGCAGGTGGTGTGCAGGGATGGACAATCAGAGGTGGATGAGGCTGGGTTCAAAGAGGAGACAAGAGAAGAACAAAGAGCAGAGAAGCCTGGGGTATGTTTTGTGGGGCAGTGGTGGGTGAGCTTAATGAAGGATGGACCTTCTTTAGATGTCTTTTCCCCTGCTGCTAATGACTCTGTCTTAATTCATTTACACGTTTTTCTAAAACAGAAAAGGACTTCCCTGAATTGTTGAAAAGACCATCGGTTGACTCCTGACCCTCTGATGCCCAGGCAGTAGATAGATGTATTACTGGCGTCTACTGAACTAACAGTTACTGAGTGCTTCCTACATGCCAGGACACCTGGGGGTTCCACAGCGAATGGGATGGATTGATCCTGGCCTTGGTGGACCTCCTAGTTCTGCAACCTCAGAGTGGTGTGACAAGGGCTGTGATTCTGTGCAGAAGGCTATGGGACTGTGAACAATCCTTTGGAGTGGTCAGGGGTCTCAGTTTGGGTTCCCCAAATTGGAGACTGAGACAAGGGCTTGGATCCCAGTAGTTTGGGAGGTAAACTGAGGAGGTTGGGGTAGGGGGCAGGAGAGTGAGGCAGGGGAGGAAAGCCAGGAGAGAGAGAGAGAGAGAGAGAGAGAGAGAGAGAGAGAGAGAGAGAGAGAGAGAGAGAGTCACAGCTGTGAACACACAAATTCCAGTGTCATTAGAGCTCCTCAGAGGAACCACACTGAAACTATTGCAGAAGTGTCCTGTCAAAGGTAGGGAGGCTGGGACGCTTCATAGACTCCCACTGCCTCCTGGTTGAAAGTTGCACTGAGGCCATTGGGCTGCTTCTTAAAACAGAGAGCACTTTAACTTTGTTTCTGCTCCCACCTCTGAGCAAGCCCTGGCCTGCAGCAGCAAAGCTGATTCTGCATGCCCTTGAGGTGGAAGTGGCTGGAGTGTTCCAGGAACTGATGGCCATCCCAGAGATGGATTGAGAAGATGGGGCTCGAGGCACAAAAGTGTCCGCCATAGGAGATGAGGTTTTGATGGGTCCTGAAGACCCCCAACCCATAGGCCCCCTTCTTCTTTCTCACTTAGCTTCTTACTGGGTGGTAAATTGCCAGTCCAACTTTAGAAAAGGCAGTGGCCGCTTTCTCAACCAAGTTCCTGTTTGGCCATGCCCACTGCACCCACCCACTGCCATTTTAGCTGCTTTCCAGGAACCGGTTTCCTCCAGGAATCAGGTCACACTGTGGTTCACTTAAAAGACGGCCCCCAGCTTTTGTTTGAACCACAGCCTCCTTTACTGAGAGCTTCCTGTGGGCCTGGCACTCCGCTCTGCCCACCCACAGACCTGAGGCGGTGTGGGGGATGGGCATGGCCCCCAGATAAATAAGTAATGAATAAGATGGAAAGGGCTGCTTCTTTGTTGGTTTCTGGGTCCTGCCCTTTCAGGGTGAACTTTCTCTCTAATTTAATTTTATGACTGACTGGATGCAAGTCTGGTTTACTTAACTAGAAAATGGCTTGAATGATAGGGGGATTTGAGTGGATCTGCACAAGCTGTTAGCTGTGCAGGGGGAACAAACCTCATACGGCACATTTTTAGATACTTCTTTTTGGTAAGGATCTTCAGTTTTCCTGGTATTCTGGTTATCTTTCATTTATTGATCATTTACAAGGTGTTAGACACTGCTCTAAATGCTATATATATATATATATATATATATGATATATATAACACATATATATGTAATCTTATTGAATCATTGTCATAGCCCTATGAGATAAGAGTTATTACCTTTCTCATTTACAGGCAGGAAACATAAGGCACAGATAAGTTGAGAGACTTGCCCCCAAGGCCACACACCTGGCACCTGGGAGAGTCGTGACTGTAACTTCTACAGTCTGGCTCCAAAGACTCTTCGCCGTGGGAAATCCGTGGTCATTGATTCATTTTGTATAGACCACCTGGGTCATGAATAGGGGAAATTCACATTTCTCACTTCATCTACAGCCTTGCTACTCCAAGTGGTTCTAGAACCAGTGGCATTGGCACCACCTGAGAACTTTTTAGAAAGGCAGAACCTCAGGACCCTCCTGAGGCCTAATGACCCAGAACCTGAATTTTAACGGATCCCTAGGGATTCAGAATGCAGGTTCAGTCAGAGAAGCACAGGGTCCCTAAAAGGTGTTCACCCCTTTCTTTGCTGCCAAAGTAAGAGACATGGTCAGGAAGGAACCCCAGAACTTCTGGTTACTTGGCATGTGGCCTTTCCCAGCTACCTAAACTTTCTATATTTTGGTTTCCTTTTCTGAAAACTGGAGCTGATCATCTCATCAGCATCCTTCAGTTGTTGTGAAGGTGAAGGGGAAGAACTGCGTAAGACACTTGGCAGAATGCCAGTGGTCATGAGAATTGGCCAGTGCTCAAAAATACTACTTCTGAAAAAAATCATTATTTCTGGTTGGGAGCATGATAACTTCACATTGTGGTCCTTAGCTCTTGAACTGCAGGAACTGAGATCCAGGAAAAACAGGCAAATGAGAGCATCCAGGGTTCAAGGCATGTTTTAGGGCTTACAAACTCTCTGAGGCTACTGATGCTAGTATGAAAATTCTAGAATGTTTCTTGGTTGATAGAGATATGAAAATCCTTGATTCTGTTTGATGATAGCCTGGACGGATTTGGAAGAAGCTGCAGAGCATTTTGACGAGAGGAGGAAAGTGCAGTAATGGTTCGCATTTATTGTACGCTGAGTACCTGCCCAGCCACCCTGTGCTAAAGCATTTGGCTTTTTCTGTATCCCCCAGGAAACCCAGATGAAGTCAATGCTGTAATTCTGTCCACTTTACAGACAAGGGACCTGAGGCTTCAAAACAAAGCTTGCCTAAGTGTTTATAGCTAAAAAATGCCAAAGCTGCAATTATAAACCAGGGTTTGGTACACTGGCCCACAGTGCACTGGCCATATCTGGCCCACCACCTGTTTGTATTTGGTCCATACCAAGGATGGTATTTATACATCTAAGTGGTTAGAAAAAACAAAAACAGAATGTTATCTCTTGACATGTAAAAATGATATGAAATTCAAATTTTAGTATCCACAAATCAAGGTTTTTTTGGCACACAGCCACACCCATCCATTCGTGGACTGTCCATGGCTCCTTTCATGCTGCAATAGCAGAGTTGAGTGGCTGTGACAGAGAGCATATGGCCCACGAAGTCTACAGCAGTTACTGTCTGGCCCACCACAGAGCAGATTTACTGACCCCTCTTGTAAACCTTAGTCTCTGGAATCCGGAACAGAGCCACTCACCGCTATTCTTCGGTGCCTCCCAGTAAAACAAGTAAACATTTCATTTTCTCGACTACTCCTCCCCCAACTAAAAAAATTCCAAAGGAGTTGTTTAATTATTAAAGAACCGCTTTAAGATATGGAAGACAGAATTCTAGTATGTCCCAGTTGCTGGTGGTATAGTCTACGCTAAAGTAATTCTTGGCCACTCTGTTAGCAGATAACTAAGTGATCATTCTCCCTAAAGTTGAGCTGACGTTGTTGAAGATGTGCCCTCAATAGAGAGAACTATGGACTGAAAGGCACAGTGGAAGCCGAAGCTGTTGACTAGAAGCCCATCTGTAGGGTTTTTTTTTTTTTCTGTTCTAAAATCCAGGGGAATAAGAATGAGGTGAAAGGGGGAAATCCTTTCTGCAGAGTCTTGCTGTTCTTACCAAAGACTGTCTGCAGTGTGGGGAGTGGTTGAAGAGGCTCCTTCCCCAGCGTGTCGCTCCTTGCGGGCTGCTTCTCTGCTGCCACATCTTCCTGGGACTTCCTGGGGGACGCCTGCTCTCCAGCCCCTGCTCTTCATGTGTCAGGGATGACGGAAGGAGCAACTGGAGATGGGTTGTTCAAAAACCAGAAATCTGATGCTGGCCATAAACCAAGATGTGCATACCTACACGTGGCGGGCTCGTGAGGCACTATATACCTCTGTCTACCTGGTCCGGCTAACACGGCCTGAGTGTGAGCAACTGCCAAAGCATGGGCTCTGGGGCAACTTGCTTGCCATCTTTAGCTTCACAGCAACCAGTAATCTTTTAGCTCCTCAGCAACCAGTGTCTCAGTGGTTCCCAAAGGCTGATCTGGAGACTGGGAAAGTCTGTGTTCCCAAACATAAATATCCATTGGTTTGTAGCAAAATGAACACAATGACAGTGTTGCATAAAACAAGTTTTACTTTTCAGTTTTGGGAACTGCTCTTTTTTTCTGTTTCTTCTTTCTTTTGGAGATGTAAAATATTATTTATTATTTATTTTTGGAAATGGTGTTCTCTTATTTTTTTTCGTGCATTCCTTTTTTTTAATGAAACATTTGGAAAGAGCTCCAGACAATCTCCTATCTGTTGAAGGTACATATCTTGCAGCAAGATTACTAGAGTTTGAATCTTGGCTCTGCCATTAACTCTGAAACCCTGGGTAGGTTACTTAATCTGTCCATGGTAACTCAGTTTTCTCATTTTTTAAGTGGGAGTAATCATACCCATCTCACAGGAGTGTTGGGAAGATTCTACCAACATATGGAAAACATTTAGAATAGTTCCTGCACGGAGCACTACCTTGGCACTACCTTGGCACTACCTTAATATTATGTATTAATCTTTTTGTTTTTTTACTGTGAAGCTTAGCAAGACTATGCTGGTGCCTCCATGATTTTAGGAAGAATTATTAAGGTCCAAGAAATCTAAAATCAAGGAACTCCTTACTACTTTATCTCTTAATCTTTGCAACAACCCCATTTAACAGATCAGCAAACAGAAGGTTGGAGAGATTGACGGGCCCTCAGAAAATGCCTCTGCCATTGCTGGCCACCCTAAGAGAAAGGGCGATTGTGCAGGGTTGTCCAGGACATGCTAGTCTCTTTCCCAGAAGCAGGCTTTTAACATGCAGATATTTTGGGCTTAAAATCATGTCCGACTTCGTTTAAGGTGAATGAGTTTCCCAAACTGTGTCCCTTCACACTTGCCTAGGTATGCTCAATGTGCTCAATTATCTCATGCCTTCTCATATTCCCTCTCACTAGTTCTCTCTAGACGTGCCAAGAATAACTTCCTGTAGCAACAGAGTCCTACAAGCTTTAAGGATTTCTTAAAAAGAGATTGGCCCTGGTAGTCTCGATTAGGCAGGCAGAGATTCAAAACCATTTTATACCTTCAGCCATACCTTATACACTTGCATTTCAGCCAATGCAGGGAGATACATAGCTAACAGGGGCACTTAGTCTGGGTTTGGTTAGGAAGGGTTTTGTTCCTATTACGTTTCTTGAGTCAAATAGGTTTCCAAAGGGGCTGTCTTGATTGACTTCCTTCTCCTCACCCTTGTTTTTGTCTCATGGAGAGTTAGGGTGAGGCATTCTAAACTGTCAGAAATCCAGGAAACAGCATGTCTGATTCCAGAGGTTTCAATATTAGTAGATATTGAACCTCTTCCCTTTTGTCATGCGAACACCTTCTACGCCCATGAGAAGAAAGGAACTTTTGTCCAACTTTCCACCTATTTTTTCCAGCCCCATCTAAGACTCCTTTATCCCCCCATCCCAGACTGAAAGGGAGGTATTGCTAACCTGATTAGCACATGATCACTAGAGACTCGGGCCACACATTGCTGGTGGGCCAGGCCATTATGTGTTCACTGACCCCCTGCCCACACACTGAAGCTCTCTTGCTCTGGTCTCTGTGTCGGAGGTCAGCAGGCCAGGCAAGACCAACCAAGTTCACTGTCCTTCTCATTGCCTCTATATCTTCAACTAGGTGGATAAGCATCATTGAGTCTGCTCTGCCTGGCCATCTAGGGTTTTTGGTACAGACTTCCCCAGCCCAATGGGCTAGAGAAGCCATTTGTGGTGAAGTGGGAGGTGGTATCATGTAGAAAAAGAGCATAGTGATTAAGAACTCTGACTCTTCAGCAAATCAGATTTGAGTTCAGCCTCACTTACAAGACTGTGTGACCCTGAGCAAGTTACTTAACTTTCTGAAGCCTCAGTTCTTGATTTGTAAAATTCAGATAATCATAATGCTTTTCATATGAAGTTTTGTGTACATTAAATGAGATCATCTTTATCAAGCACATAGTTCAGTGTTTGCATTTATAAGTGTTAGCTGCTATCATTATGGTACTATGCTTTGGATGCAGTATAACAACTCAGCATTTCATATGTGAACTCACTTTCTGGAATACTTGCTAGACCCACCCATTCTTGGGGCAGCCTTTCTCTTTCCCTCTATGGCAGGGATGTCAAAGTCATTTTCACCAGGGGCCACATCAGCCTCACAGTTGCCTTCGAAGAGCTGAATGTAATTTGACCTCCTTAACATTTAAGGAGTAGTTACATTTATACAGCCCTAAAATTATTTTGGCCCTTTGAAGCCAACTGCAAGGCTGATGTGACCCCTGGTGGAAATGAGTTTGATACCCCTGCTCCATGGTGACTGGTTCATTAATGGGTGTACTCATGAAGTAGGTTCTGTGATGACCTCAGTATCAGTTAGCTTTTGCAGTATAACAAACCAGTCCAAAACTTAGGTCATTAAAACTACAGGTGCATTAAAACTTAGGTGCTTAAAACTATAGTCATTAGATAATGGTTCTATTAGTTGGCGATTTAGGCTGGGTTCAGATGGCCAGTTCTGTTGGGCTTGCCCAGACTCACTCATGTTTGTGCAGGCAGTTGACGGGTTGCTAGGAGATGGCTGATCTAGATAGCATCATTCACAGATACAATGGCTGGTGCTGGGGCAAGGGGAATAGCTGAACTACATGGCTCCACTAGGCTAGCCCAGGTTTATTCTCATGATGGTCTAAAGATTTCCAAAATCAGGAGGAAAAGATAAGCCCCAGTGTGCAAGCACTTTAAAAAAAAAAAAAAAATATATATATATATTTATATTATTAGAGAGAGAGGAAGGGAGGGAGAAAGAGAGGGAGAAAAACATCGATTGCCTCTCATATATGCCCCAAATGGGACTGAACCAACAACCCAGGCATGTGCCCTGACTAGGAATCAAACCAACTGACCTTTTGCTTTGTAGGATAACCCCTAACCAACTGAGCAACACTGCCCAGGGCCATGCAAGCACTTTTTTGAGCCTCTATTTGTGCTGTGCTTGTTAACATCCATTGGCCAGAGCAGGTCACATGGCCAAGGCCGGAGTAAATGTGTGACGGGACGGCCCAAGATCATGGATGCACGTAGCATTATTGAAACAATCAACCACAATCTCCTTTCTTTGCTGAGTTCGAGTGGAAATATTTTGTTTGCTTTTAAACATTCAAGTGGTATAAGATTTCTTTTTTTAATCCTTTGTCAGATATGGTATTTTAATATGCCTGGCATCTGGTTCTTATCCTTGGATTTTATTGCTGACATTTTTTTAAATCTTTTATTCCCTTTATTTGGGAAATTATAGTTTGCTGCAGGACATAGTTCTTTTCATAGGAAAAACAGCTGTGATGTCATAATTGAGCACAGTTTCTTAGGGATATGCATTTATCCTCATGCATTTGGGGACATGATCCACAATCCATTTGTTTTTTTCTCTTTTGGTCTCTGACTACATATTGAATCAGAGCAAATATGTGAAACAAAATGCATTAGTTGATAATTAATCTTTCAAAATGCTATTTACTATTTTTCTTTTGATTTCCATTGAGCTCTAATAGGTGAAGAAATGTTAGAAATAATTAATTTTCTTTCTTTTATAAGGGTCAGTTTAAATTAAGTTTCGCAAAGCCAAGTGACACTAAGAATACTATGAGTTTCTGATGAGATCAGGCATGTTCAGGGTGGTATGACTGTAGATAAAAATACTATGAGTTTCTGATATTACCAACTATTCCAGTTTTTTTAAAAATAAGAGCAGTATTTAAACACACTTTTAAAAGTAAAAACAAATTGAATTATGTGACCAGTAACTGAGAATGGAAATAAATAGATTACTTAGAGTCCAAACAAAACATTTTCAATAAAGAATTTCTCAGTGGAACATTTAGGTTCTTGTTGAATCTGTACACAATTATATCTCACTCCCCAAACAAAATAGATTTTCAGTGATAAATGTTTTCGGACAGCAGCAGGATTCAATTCAGTTCATTTCAAGATGCAGATTTATTTGCAAAATAGAAGAAAATAGTCGCCATCGAGAACCTGAGGGAGTCCTGTCTGTCTTTAGCTGCTCTGATGGTGTTTCACCCAGAAATATCTCAGAGATGGAGGGGCTTCTTACAAGGATGAGAAAAACTGCAGCTGGAGCAGAAATTAATTTGTATTTATAGTCCAAACACCTACATGAATCCTTAATCTGCTTTTTTATGATTTTAGGGGAATTTATAGAATCGTTTAAATTGGAGGAAATCTCCAGGGGGTCATCAAGTTCCCTCTCCTTATAATGGCAGCACCGATTTTATTATCCTTAAAGCAGTGCTGATAGATGGGTATCCAGTATGGCTCATGTTTCATGCATTAAAAATGTATATTCCCTTCTCTGAGTGTATTTAATGTGTAGGAGGCAGACCGAGAGCTGCCCATATGCCCGGGAGACCTTTTCCGAGTTCCTGACATGCAGGCTCCTCAGGAACAGATGCCAAATATGTAGCCTATTAAGCATTATATTGACACCATCAAACCCCGTCTGCTTTTGGCTTCTGACAATTGGAAACATTTTTTTCCAATGTGTGTAAGGGACCCAGTGTGCAGTCTGTTCTGGAATAATAGAAGATTGTTCCCTCTTAAACCCTTTTGTCCTGCATATCTCCAGGGACCTGTCTTCCCTCCAGTTAAGAAAGCCTGCTTGAAGGCCAGTTCTGAACTAAAAGATGTTTTGGGGTATCTCTGCTGTCTACGGAAGTTGGTGAGACACAAAGGAATATCAGATGTGGTCCTTATGTGCAAGGAATTTGTAGTCTATTTGAGAAGATTCCTGATGGATATCTGGGAAGAAATAAGACTGGTCTCTAGGAGCAGTGTGTGGAAATCCAGACCATTACTTTATGGTTCTACTTAGTGAACAATACCCAATTATGCATAATTACATTATACTGGATACTGACAATAGTGAATGCCCAAGTATGCAGTAGAGATGCTGTCTAGGACCGTTAATGACATGCTGTTTGTTGTTTAAAACAGCTGGAAGAGCCGGAAGGGTAGGAGCAGGGGAGGTGAATAAGAACTGGCTTCCCGAGGACCAAGATGTGACTGGACTGGACTTTGATGTGTGAACATGGCTCATCCAGCCCTCGCCTAAAAACATGTGTTGAAGAAGGATGGGATAGCAGTAGAGAGCTCAGACCTAGTTTCGAACCCTTGGGCAACTTCGTGACCTTGGGCAAGCGACTCCCCTCTCAGAGCCCCAGTGACTCCAGCTGTAAAGTGGCAAGAGTAACAGTACCTGGTTCATAGGGTTCTTGTGAGAACCAAGAGAGATAACTCATTTTAACTGCCTCGACAGAGCTAGGCAGGCAGGGTTGTCAGAGCTAACTGCATCCAGAGGTGGTGGTGTTGGTGCAGGAGAGGCGCCGTGGACGCATGTAGATGGGGTAATGGAGTTTCCTTGGAGGCCGTGCATTTGGAAACAAGTGAAAAGTGTATTTCAGGCTGAGGGAAGATGAAGACTCAAAGGTCTGAAGTGGTGTGTGCACATTTGGGATGTGGAGGTGGGGTTGAGTGGCTATTTTATGTTGAGGAGAACCTTTGCATACCTTAGGTGGAGACGGATTATATAGTCTTATAGACCAAGGACAGGTATTGAACTTGGTCCAGTAGACAACTATGGACTCTAATTGTGATAAAGATGACAATTCCCATGACAGCAGTCAAGGCCTTCCTACACCTACTGTGTTATTATGTACTCAATCCTGTGATGGGTGCCTTATTTTATGTATTATTCTTAGTCCTCACAGTGATTTTTATTATTTATGCATTAAGCCAATGTTACAAATGAAGAAACCAAGGCTCAGAGTGGTTGAGCCACGTGGTCAGGTTCACAGAGCTAACTCGTGGCAGATTTGGAGCTCGAGCCCATGCAGTCTGTGGTGAGGGGTGAACCGCATATCCCAGCCCAGATTGGCTACCCTATAGGTCTGCATTCTGCAGAATATTAACCGGTCTGAAAGAGTTTCTAGGTATATAATTATACCTTCTCAAAGAAATGATGGTTTTCTGCTTCCTTTTGAAAAATCATTCAAGGCACTGAGGATATTGGTAAGGGACAGGTACAGGGGATGAGGAGAAAGGAATAAATCTATAAGATCTTTAAAAAGACCAACATCTAGGACTTGGCAATTGAATATCTGTGAAGGTCAAGGGAAAGGAGTCAAAGGTGGCTTTCGGTGTTTCATCCAGGTCAGTGATAACTCCCTGGTTGATGCAGCTGACCCACTGCCTCTGGGCCCACTGACCACACCACATGCCTTCTCCTGCTCCTCCTCACCCCATAGTTCCCTCTGCCCCCTCCCCCACAGCTGTCCAGGCTGAAACTTGACCACCAGACTCTTTAAATCTTGAACAGAAGGCAAAAAGAAAACAGAACAGGAAAGAAGACCCATGCCACGCAACAGCTGCATGCAAACATTTACTATCACAGAAAAACTAGAGGTTCCAGCATCTTTTTGTTCCACTCTCTCTCTTCCCGATTGTGCGTCTGGTGGGGATTGGCAGTGAGGGGCAAAGGCATTTTTTTCCCCATTGTGTGTCTCAGTTGGTTACTGCCAAATTATTGGAAAGCTGTTAACTCTTACATATTTATTGTGTCCATCCCATTATATTAAATAGCTTCTCAGTTGATTTTCTGGGGATTCTAGGTATATCATTTACCTTCTCAAAGAAGTGATGATTTTCTTCTTCCTTTCCAATAATTATTCATCTTTTAAGATTTCCTGACTGATCACTTTGTTTATAAAATGAGTTACTTCAAAAGTTAGTTGGAACAATAAAAATGACGTTGGTGTTTTTTCATCAGCTGGAGGAAGGTCGGGTGGGAATTCAGAGGGGCTGAAGACAGAGTGAAAGGCCGGGAAACTACTGCAGTGGTGTTGTGATGTTATGAGGCTGTGGGAAATTGAAATAGTCACAGGAGAAAATGGCCAGGCCTACCTACTGTGGGCCTGGCACGAAAGATGACTTTCAGACCTCGAATCCAAAGTCTGGTAGTCTAGTTGATAGCTACCAGCAACTTGCCTTCTGTTGTTAATCGATTTTGAAGTTTATTGTAATCAGTTCATCTGAAAAGAGGTGAGAAGATAGAGTTAATTAGAATTCTCAGTTTATAAACAGTTCCAGGAATGTGGATTTAAAAGAAATTAGCAGGTATCTCAATTTTGTTCAGAATGTCCATGGTCTGACTCTTAATCTCCCTTGAGGCAAACTATCACATAATAATTACAATTTATAAATGTCCTTTCAAGGTGGCAAAGCGATTTTACATATGTTGTCCGATTTCGTCTTCAACAACTCTGTGAGACAGATGACAGCGGAAGTATCTAACGTTTGTCTAACAAGTTACATTTTGCAAAGCACTCACACCTACACTACCTCACTTAATGCTCACACTCATTGATTTTAACATACTCTCAGAAGGTTTCTCTAATTGTCTTTCTCTAAACACAGATGTTCTTTTCTGTCTTTTAAAATGAAATTCCCCACATACAATGTTCATCCTTGCCTAGTCCAGGCACTGAACTTTTCTTCGTTTTTCAAAATCCTTTGTATTTAGGACATTAGTTTTGCCCCTTCCTCCTAAGAGGGAGGTAATGGACAGAGGTTTAGAGGAGAGAAGCTGAGTAAAGTAGCTTAAGAAGGGAGGACCCAGCTCTGTGGCCCCCGGTGGCTGCTGGGCGTAGAGAGAGGATGGTTGACCAGAAGTCTCCTTGGCAACACCGCCGAGTGCTATGGAAACTGTAGTGTGGCTTTATCATCTTTGGCTTTTTCCCAAAGTGGAGACAGTGGCGAAGGAAGGTGGTTGTGCAAGGGTGTGTCAAGGATGACAATTGATGTGCAAACAGATGCTCTGCCTTCTGCAGCTCTTCTCACTTGTCTTGATTTTAGGAGAAGAAAAAAGAAAGCTAATGTGGCTGTTTTCAGGGTCCTTCGGTGAAAGGTGTTCACTTTCACCTTGGAACTCAGAGGGCAGTCTCACAGAGGCCAAGGGAGGAGAGAATTCTGAGAGGGGAACAGGTGGTCAATGTTGGCATCTGCCAAGAGGAGTGAACTGAGGGAAAGATGTGGCCACAAGGAAGTTGCCCACTGGTGCCCTTGGAGAGCCCAGTTCTGGGAGGTTGTTGGGCATAGAAGCCTGGCTGCCGAGGGCTCAGAAGGGAAGGGGTGGTTAGAGGATGGAGGCAGTGGACTTGTATTACTTGTATAAGACACATGGCTGTGAAAGTTTGAGGAAACAGATTTAGAAACACACATATAAAATACAAATACATTCTTGTTATAAAAGATTCAAAGAATTCGGAACATACAGACTAAAGCATGTGTAATGGAGTGATATCTGCTCTTCTAATTCTTCAGAAGTATTTTAGAGAGAGCATGAGATTCAGTTGGTGTCAAGCATGAGTGCAGAGTAAGCCCAGAAGGAGAGGAGATTCAAGGTAGACAGGTATGTTTGTGTGTGTAGGGTTTAGTATGTGTGGTTTTGTGTGCATGGGTGCATGTCTACATGTTTATTCACACGCACATTCTGGGAGAGGATGAAGGCAACCAGCTCTCATTTGATACGGATGGGGAGGAAGAGAGGATTTACATAGTGTTGATGGCTCTGGAGTAGGTCAGGGGCTCTTGAGCCACCTTCTGTCTGTTGAGACCAGGTCACCTGCTGAGAGTGAGTGTGACCACGCTGAAACAGGGGTCCTGCAGCGAGAGATCTGAGGAGGCTCCCGAGGAGGTGATGTCTGGGTGCTCACAGCAACAAAAATGAGAATTGCTGAGGAGGGGGAAGGCACAAATCAGTGTGCTAGCTTGATTCGTAATGGCCCACTCTGTAAGTTCTGTGGTGCCCTCGGAGCGGAGGAATTAGACGGTAGGGGAGAGGTAGTCCTGGGATGGTGCGTGACAGGCAGGGCAGAAGGGCAGGATGAGGAGGCTGAGAGTGTAGAGGGCACTCAGAAGTCTTTGACTCTGGGGTAGAGGGGGCGCGGGTGCAGAACGTTAGAGCCAGGAGGAGGCTAATGGGCTGGGTGGAGTGGGAGGGCTGAGTGATTTCAGGGCCCAGCCAGGGCAGAGAGTGAAGGAGTGAGAGAAATAGCTCGGAGCCTGCATTCAGAGTCAGGAAGCGAGGAGTGAGAGCACTTTAAAGTCCTAGCTTTTTGTAACATCTCAAATTAATGACATTCATCTGAAACTGACTGTGGTTTCAGGCATACTATTTCAGCCAGATAAAAGCAAAACAGCAGCAACAACAAAATGCCAGTGCCCCTCGTGGTCTCTCAGATCCTATTCCCCAAATGTGGTTACTGTAATTTCCTTGTTGTTTAAGGGTGCCTTAGTAAGTGTCTTTTCTGAAAATCAAATGGCACCTCTTTGAGGGTCTTCATTCCTCTTTGAAATCGATGATTACAGACGGCTTGTGAAATCCTCTCATTCTGCAAGGTCTGATACAACTTGAATTTCTCCTAAATAAAAAATGACTCAAGGTACAATTTTGTGTCATCCCTTGCTTTTCTTTTATGAAATCTGATCTTTTATTCTGTTGAATTACCCATGTTGACCTCTTAGCTATGCATGGACTTATAGCTCCTGGCTTTGGCTGGTTTGGACAGGACTCAAAATATAAACTTATTTTTTTCACAGCCTTTCCTCTTCTTCTGCCTGCTTGAGAGGTTCTGGCTCAGCCCTTGTACTGTCAGCCCCCACCCCCCACCTCCACTTGGAGTTGGGGAGGGGCCTGTCCTTGCCAGAGTGGTTCTCTTGGCTTTTAAGATACCTAATCATGATAACAGTGAGGGATGGGTAGACAGGCAACACATGAAAAAAGTGTTTTAGAAATTGCGAAGTCAGGGATGTGAGAGTAGCTACAGGTTATGAGAGAAGGGGGATTTTAAGTACAGATGTCAATAATATATTCCCTTCACAGCGCGTGGTACCAAAGAAGTTCTAGAACTTCTAACTTTAATCGTCACTTTTCAGTCAAGAGCAGATTGCATTAAAGAGAGCAGCAACACCGGGCCCATTGAAGGAACAGGAGCTGATGTAGCAGTGCTCCACGGGGCAGCGGAAACATTAGGAGGCGGACAACGAAAATGCCGTTTCTCTACGGTTTTTGTTTTTCGCGTTACCCTCTCCCCTCGTGGTCTTCTTTCAGAAATGAATCCATTTTGTATTGCAGAGTTTAATAGAAAATTTTCCACTTCCCTAAAATTTTATCAAGTGCTTTGTGGAATAATTTGCGTAAGGTCTAATTTTCCAAGTTGTTGGCTGTGCAGTATAATGACTTCATACTTTTTCATCTAGTTTCATGCCATTATTTATATAAAAAGATGGTTAGTTTGCATTCAGATTAGGTGATTGTGAAAACTGGGCATTTTTTCCTTCTACAATTTCAGATCTAAAACAACATTGTTGCTCTCTTTCAGCATTGTCCAACAAAAATATAATGTAAGCCACATCTGTTATTATTAATTTTCTAGTAGTCACAATAACATGGTAAAAAGAATCAGGTGAAATTATTTTAATAATAAGTATATATTAACCCAATTTATCCAAAATAATGTCATCTCAGCATGAAATGAATTTTGAAAGTTACCAATGTGTTATTTTATATTTTAAAATACCAAGTCTATAATATCTGATATGTATTTTCTACTTATAGAGCATATCAATCCAGACTATCCACATTTCAAGTGCTCGATAGCCACACGTGGCAGGTGGCTACCCTGCTGACCAGCACAGGTCTAGGTTATGGCCATGATTATTTGAGTACCAGCTTGACTGCTAAGCTCTTTCTGATTTACTGAGCATGTTTACATAATCTAAATGATGGCACTCTTGGCAGTGACAGAGAGTTATTTAGTTATTTAGATGCATCAATCTTTCATCATTTTTTTCATTTACTCATTTTCTTCACTCATTTTTTCATTCAGAATCCTACTTCATACCATATACTCGTATTTAAGATATATTGCAAAAATTCTGGAGTAAAATAAAAATGAATTTCTAAATATTCATGGAGGGTGGGGAACCCCCTTTTAATTTGGGGAAAATATTAATGCAGAAAAGTAGAGTATAATAGAAAACACACCCTCTACCCAACAAGAGTGGTTAATATTAATGCTTTGTCATGTTTGTTTAAGATAAAAAAAAAAAACGTAGATCTTTCAGATTGGGTAAAGACTTCTTTTTACCCTTTCAAAGTCTTGTTTATTTCCTCATCTTCCTAGAGGCAGCAACTATCATGAATTTTATGTGTATTCCTTCAGAATATATTTTTGCTTTTACTGTAAATTGAGGCATCTATAAACAACATAGAGAATTACCTGGTGTATTTTACATTTACACACATAGTATGATACTGCATGTATTATTTATTTAGTATTTCCCTCCCTCAACATTATATTTTTGAGAAATATCTATGTTGTTACACATAGATGCTGTAAGTAATTCTAGTGTGTATCTAATATATTTACCTGATTTTTTATGATGGACACTTAGTTACCCACCCCACCCCCAGCACCTAAGTTTTACTATTGGAAAAGAATTTCAGTGGATATTCCTATACAAGTTTTCTTGTGTGCATGTGTGAGCATCTTTTAGGGTATGTTCCTCAAGGTAGGAGAAAGACTTTCTAAGTATAATACCAAATGCAGAAATCACAAAGAAAAGGAATGATAGCTTTATCTATATAAAAAGTTTGAAACATCACCTGTATAGCAGAAAATGCTTTAAAAATGGATGTGCAAAAAGAAAAATATTTGCAATAAGTATGGCAAATATCCTCAATATATAAAAAACTTTCACAAATCATTTGAAAAAGATGATTGTGTGAATTATGAAGTTGGTTGAGATCATAAGCAAACAATTCACAAAGGAAGAGTATGAATGACTAATAAACATACAAAATATGATTACTGTTATTAGGAATCAAGGTAATGCAAATTAAAAGAATATTTTTTGGCTATCAGATTGGCAGAGAAGAAAAAGAGAATATGATACCTAGTGCTAGTGAGAACATGGGGGTAATAGGTACATTCGTGTACAATGAGGAGAGCCGAAGTTGCTGTAAACTTTCTAGAAGAGAGTTTGGTAGGGGCGTACTTCAATCAAATACATATTCCTTGGTCCTAAAAGAGGCTCGTTCCTCAGGCCCTAATTTTTCTTGGAAGAAGACTTCAAGCAATATCTTCTATCCTTCTTTCCTTAAAGCCTGGAGTTGAGAGTTAAGCCAGACAGTGAACTCCCAGCTCCCTCTCACCAGGGGGCCACTGAGGCAGGAAACATAAGGGAAATTCTAGAGCTATAAATATGAATGATCCCTTGAGGACTAATAGGAAAAGACAGAATGATTGCAATTATTTCTAAGATAATAATTATAATCATAGCTAACATTTATTGAGCACATACCACAAGCCTTAGAATATGCAAACTCTGACTTGGAACTTCTACATTAGGAATTAACCCAGAGAAAGTAAGTCAGTTGTGTAAAAATATGTCATACTGAAGATGCTTATTGTAGGGTTCTTTATGCTATATATAAACTTAAGAATGGATCAATAATGATCATGTACCATAAACTGAAGAATATGACTAAATCGAGCCAAAGTTAAAATACCCAACAATACTGTGATAACCCCAAGTATGCAGTTAAATTGAAATTGGAAAGGTCTCCCAATGGAAGTAACTTTGGGTAGGGTCTTGATGGAGGAGAAAGTTTGACAAGGTGTGGAGGTGTAGTAGTGGGTGAAGGGCATTCTGGAGAAATAAGTGGCTAGGCAGTGACAATGACTTAGTGTAGTGGACATCCAGGGAACATGACAGGGAGCAGAGAGGATGGAACTCTGCTCTGAGCCCATCCTGTGATGTCATAGTCCTATTATTGCTTGGAAGCTTTTTGGGATTTAATCACAATATCCACATTACTTGGAGTTATTTCAACTCGAGTATCTAATTCCATCAGAGTATTACTTGTTTTAAAATTTAATTTGGCTTACTCAAAACTATGCACTATTCCAAAGAGTTTCCGAGTTAGTGAGATTTCCCTGAACTGCCTTTCATTGGCCCTGCTGCATGTTTTCATAGCTTGGTTGTGTGAGGTCCTTCTTTATGCAGCTATCATGACCAGTATACAGTTACACAGCTGCTCTGTTCTCTCCTGGGGTTCTCCCTCCCCTTGACTTGGCTGGTGATAAAGAGTGGTGGATGGAGGATGTTAGGCAAAGGACTGAAAGGAGTCAAGGGTGTGCTTGTCCAGGCTTAGAGTCACACTGGCCTGGGTTGGAATTCTGAGTGTCATTTGTAGGTGTGTGGTATTGGGCAAATTACTTAACCTTGCTGAGCCTCAGTTTCCTCATCTGTGAAATGGAGTTTGATGTATGAGGATTACATGGATCATGTCTAAAAGTGGTTTTCAGAGCTTGTGGTATGTGCTCAGTAAATGTTAGCTAATATTATAATCATTATTTTATGAATGTTTGGAATCATTCTGCCTCTTCCTATTAGTCTCCAAAGGATCATTTATACTATAGGGCCAATCAATTTGTTATGGCTCTAGAATTTCCCTTATGTTTCTGGCCTCAGTAGCCCCTTGGTGAGAGGAAATTTGGAGTTCATTTTCTGGTTTGACTCTTGATGAGGGTTTAAGGAGAGAAATATAGGAGGACTTGAGGTCTTCTCATAAGTTAGACAAATTAGTCAGGGCCTGAGCAAGGAGCCTTTTGAGGGACCATGAAATATGTAATGTACTTGATTGAAGCATGTCTCTCGGCTCTCTCTCTCTAGAACTCCAGCATTCATGCAGTCCAGTTTACCCACCCTGGAGAAAATCATCAAGAAACAAGGATGAGATAGAGAGAGATAGAGAGAGAGAGAGAGAGATAGAGAGAGAGAGAGAGAGAGAGAGAGAGAAAGAGAGAGAGAGAGAGAGAGAGAGAGAAAGAGAGAGAGAGAGAGAGAGAGAGGGAGGGAGAGAGAGAGAGAGAGGGAGGGAGAGAGAGAGAGAGAGAGGGAGGGAGAGAGAGAGAGAGAAGAGAGAGATCCAGGGAAAAGAAATGAATGGACCTTGGGAAATGATGGACTATTATTAATGGACTTTCAGGGGTCTTTTGTGCTTTCTGTGATTCTTGTGGTGTCATTTGTGTCCATTTAGAATTGGTCTTATCACAACATCTTATTTGTTGACTCCATTGTCTGTCTCTTTCATGAGACTCTAAATTCCTTGAGAACCACTCAGTATAAAAGAAGGATTATGGTCTTTTGGAATTAGATTTACTTCATATCTCTAGCACTAGTGTCCTTGGTCAATTATTTAACATATTTCCTCATATACACCCCTAATTTATAGAATTGTCATAAGGACTGGACATAATTTATAAAAGGTAATCAGTATATAGTAGTTTCTTAATAAATGGCAGCTGGAGAGGATGAGAACAACCACATCAACAGTGATGGTGGTGCCAGAGTGTAACACGGTGCCTGGTACATCCATCAGCCCCGGGATAGAGGATGGATGGGTGAATGGTTAGGTGAGTGAATGGTCAAGTGAATGTATGTTGAAATAGATGAGTAAGCAATCAGTTCTCAGGTTTGTTGTGATGAATTATTGAAGTGACACATGTGCTGAGTTTAGTATCATTCCTGGAACATCCATAATGCCTGTTCTATGAGAGCTGCTGGTTTTGCCTCTGTTACTTTTTCCAATTCTGTCAGACTGTAAGTTTGTGAAGGCAAATGACTGTTGCCATGGCATAAATATATTCACTAACGAACTTACCATTTATATGACTGTTGCCTATTAGGCATGCCTCCCTACATCATGTGACTAACTCCTCCCCAGTTGACATTATTCGTCTCTCTTCTTCAGTAGGATCATGCAATGTTATTCATACCCAAAGGAGAATACAAATCAATGCAGAGCAATTGTAAAGTAAAATTGTAAACTTTGCAAAAGATGCCAGATCTCATAAAGTCAATGCAAGTGATCGATCTATCTATCTATCTATCTATCTATCTATCTATCTATCTATCTATCTATAATGCTGCCATAGTATACAAAGGCAATGACAAATCAGCCAGCATCTGGTGGAAAAAGGGAAAATCGAAGAAGTATAAGTGTGGCTACCTCAAAAAATGTTTTAAATATGAAGGATTAAGAGTGGATTTTGGAAAAATTAATGAAACCTTTGAATATTTCCAATAAAAAGAGTCTTTTGAAAATAATTGGTTTAAGTACTTAACTAAGATACAAAATGCATTAATCATAAAAGAAATTATAGACAAATCTTGCTACATTAAAATTAAGAATATCTGCTTCTCAAAAGAAATTATAACTAAAGCAAAGCACAGTTTTATTTATATTAGGGTGGGCAAAAGTACTTTTATAGTTGTTAGTATGCAAAACAGCATTTATTCTTGTCCTATTATTTATTAATTATTGTCTTATTTCCGTATGAACAACTGCAAACCTACTTTTGCCCAGAATATATAAAGAATTACAAATCAAGAAGAAAAAGACAACTAGGTAGAAAATAGGAAAACAGTGTAGGCGAACAGGCATTTCTCAGAACAAGAAAAACAGATGATAAATAAACTTGAAAAAAAAATGCTCCACCTTGATTTATTGTTGGGAACCGCCTGCCTGGTTTCAGGAGTTGTAACTGCCCTATGGCTAAGGCTGAGTGAGCGACCTTCTGACTGTAAGCCACTAAGGAGACAAAGCTTATCTCCCTGGCAGAAGCACTGCTTCTGCTTCATCCATAACTGGACCCCAATGCTTGGTCGGTTAGCCAATGACAGGTAAGATTTCCTCAAGGGAGGGGTCGCCTAAGACAGGCATGATCACTTGGAAGGCCCTCAAGGAAGGACTCGGGGGGCTGCAGCAAAGAGGGTGTGATGGACCCTTGCCCCCTGGCTATTCTGACATAGCCTGAACCCTCAGACTGTCTGGGAGAAGTTTTCCTTATCTCTTGGCTTCCTGGTCCTAATACACTTAAGCCTGAAACTATGATGGAGGGCACTGCAGCTCTGTGCTGGATAGGGTGGGCTTCCAGAGTGATCAGGCATAAGAAAGAATTCGTAAAGTCCTGTGAAACCTGCTTTGCTAAGAGTGCTCTCATTTAAATGATAAAGGTCCGAGCAGGAAATGAGTTTGTCTCCCAAAGTTTTGTAACCCCTTAGCTGACAGACCCTGTCTCAGATTAAGCCCTCAGATTTCTTTGAAATGTTACCTATTGTTTGATCCTTGGTGCCTGAAAATGATTGATGAGCTTTACCTGTATTCCTGTGTGTTATGAACCCAATAAAAGCCCAGTGAGGAAGGGGCTCTTGGCCCTTCTCCTTTGAGAGATTGGCCGCCTCTCCTCCCCAAGCAGATCATGTCGTGGTAGTCTTATTTTCATCCGTGGTGGACAGATGGGGCTCTGCGGGTGGATCCCCACCACAATTTATAAGCAGGGAAATGAAACATATGACCACATTGAAATACGATCTTACTGTTTCTAGAGAGACAAAAGTTTAGATATCTGTATGGAGTTATCTGTTGCCCTGCTACAAATTACCACCAGTTTAGTGGTTAAAACAACACACATTATCTTATAACTTCAGTGGGTCAGGAGTGTGGGTTTGGCTTAGTGGGTCCTCTGCTTAGGAGTGCCTGACAACACTAGGCAAGGGCGAGGATGCAGATCAGTGGGGATTTTTATTAAACACGTCTGAAAATAGCTTTACCAAGTTGAACATTTACATAGTTTTAAGGTACAATAATTCTAATTCCACCTGTACGTCTGCATCCTGGGGAGGCTTGTCCTTGTAAGCTTGGAAACATGCACAAGAATGTTCATAGCAATATTGTTGAAAAAGACAAAACTCTGGAAACAACCCAAATGCCCTTCAATAGGAAAATGAGTAAATTGTAAAATTCTCATCCAATAGAATTTATGATATGAACAGAAACACACAACGTCCATAAGTCTTAGAAACATCATGTTGACTAAAGCAAGTCAAGAAAACTAGGTACAGTTGGAAGTATTTTTATAAAGCTTGAAAAAAGCAACATTAAATAATAGATACATGCTAAAACTATCTGGGAAAATCCGGGGACGGAAAATGGGATTGAGAACGGTGCTCACCTTGGCTGAGGTGTGGGTACAGGGATGGGAGGGAGAAGGAAGCACACAGGTTCTAGGTATTTGGTAATATTCTATTTCATTTCATTACTGTGATTCATAGTTATATATGCTATATAGTCTTTTGTATGGTTGTTACATAGTAAAAATTTAAGAAGAAGTTGTACTACCAAAGTCAGATATATGAAGGAAGTAAAATTGTACTATATAATGCTTTGTTATGTCAAAATCCCATTTTAATAAATTATTTTTTGTAGTAAGTAGTTTATTATTAAAATTAAAATGTAAAATTTTAAATTATAAGGCCAATAAACTTATTTTCATGAGTATTAGATAAGTTTTTCAAGCAAAAAAATCTCATTCAAACTTTTTTCTTTACTACATCTTATGGAAATGGGTTACATGTTCAGTGTATTGACTTTATTATTAAATTTGCCTTTTGATCATGAGGCTCTTCTCTAATTTATTAAAACAAATATTATTATTTCTACTGTTATTCTTGCCAAGATCCATCTGAACTATTTCCCTTCCTATGGTCCATCAAACAGACATCATTTCTACCTTTGGACCTACCCATACACCGCACACTATTTTTGGAACTTCTTTGGGGACCTGGCATTATTCTTGCTTTTTTAAAGTGACTTAGTCATTTGTTTTCCCTCACTGAATAGTGAGGTCCTTGAAGCTTTTGGCCTTGGTTATCTTTGTATGAAATAGCACAATGATATGCATAGTACTGGTACTAAATAGAAACTTAGCTGACTTGAATTTTCTAGACCTTTTTTATTATAGGCTTTAAAAAAGTCAACACTATCGCTATTTAATATATGCAAATTCTTCACATATATTAAGTTGCTAGGTAAGGTGCAAAGGTGAAATAAGGCAACCATTTTGGTAATGAAGTTCAGGCTAATCTAGATAATTATATACTTTGTATAGGACTCCACAAACATATTTGCATTTGGAAATAAAATCCACTGCAAAATGATCTTTGAAGAAGTTTGTGTTGCTTCTATCAGAATGCACCAGAAGCATTTTTTTTATTGTTACAAAAATGGTGAAGGTTAGTGCATGCAAATTTCTCATATGCCTCATAAAACACTTAATCATCTACATCCGAAGCCAAGACCACTGTGTAACCAAGTAGTTCTCTGCTCATAAGGAACTCAGCTGTGTAATTCTGTTTCATCCCCACATTCAGCATCTCCTCTCCTCTCCAGGGGGCTTTACCACTTCATGACATCGTAAACAAGATAGGTCCAGAGTTCAGTTTCACTGACATTTTTGTTATAAAGCTAATAAACATTAAGTCCCAAGGTATCAGCCATTATTTCTTCCTTTTTTAAAGTTAGATAGAAATGAAATATGTTTTTACAGAGTTTCTAATTTATTTTCCTAGTAACAAAAACAGGCATTTCTAGATAAATTAGGCAGCATTCTTTAGGAGTTGACTTTATATAGAGAGGGAAACAATTTTACTTAAGATTTGAAATCTGGCTTTAGTCTTTTGTAAAGAATTATGGATAGGGGTGGGAGGATGGAAAAAGGACTGAAACCAAAGCAAAGAGACAAAAATATATTGCATTTTTTAAGGTGTGGAGAAGAGTTATGTGTGCAGTTAGAATTTCTGTGTTCAAGGAGGTTGTTGGAAGAAGTCCACACATCATTTAGTTGAGGACCGTAGTTTGAGTTATGACTGCATTTTTACACTTACATGTGTCATTGTGCACGTGCACATGAAGTAGAGTTTGCAGGGCCAATCATTTGAATACACCTGCAAGTTTTGTGAATTAAAAACGTATTTGAAGCCTTTCACGCTATCAGAAAACCACTACAAACATTTAACTAAGAGATCAAGGTTGTGCGTGAGGTGATTCCCTGAACTATATACAATATATGAGGGAGGACCCCCAAAAGCCCGGAATTTATTTGTTAAAAATTATGTATTTATTTTTACATATTTAAACTTCAGTCACCTTCAAAGTATGCTCCATGGGATTCAATGCACCTATCGAGGCTTTTTTTTTTTCCCACTGCTTAAAACAATTTTTGAACCCATCAATTTTGATGTATTTTAGTACTTCTGTTTTTTGTTTCACCTCTTCTACATCAGCAAAATGTTTCTCTTTGAGGACTTTTATCATCTAGAGGAACAAAAAAAGTCACCCAGGGCAAGATTGGGTGAATAGGGAGGGTGGGACATGGGTGTCATGCCATTTGGTCAAAAACTGCTGAACACTCAACACAGGTGTGGCAGGTGCACTCATAAATCACCCATCATGAAATGGGCAAATGTATAGAAAGATTCTTTTTTTTTATTTTTTATTTTTTTATTTTTAATCAGTATTTTTTAATTGTTGATATTGTACAGTTTTCTGTCTTTTACCCCACCCCACCCCAGCCCTCCCCACCTTCCTCCCATTTCCACCCCCCATAGTTTTTGTCCATGAGTCCTTTATACTTGTTGCTCTAAACCGTTCCCCTTTTCCCCTGAAATTCCCTCCCCTCCCCCTCTGGACACTGTCAGGCTGTTCTCAAATTCAGTGTCTTTGTTTATATTATGCTTGTTTGTTTGTTTTGTTGATTAGCTTCCTGTTAAAGGTGAGATCATATGGTATTTGTCTTTCACTGCCTGGCTTATTTCGCTTAGCATGATACTCTCCAATTCCTTCCATGCTGTCGCAAAGGGTAGGAGCTCCTTCTTTCTTTCTGCTGCATAGAATTCCATTGTGTAAATGTACCACAGTTTTTTGATCCATTCATTAACTGATGGGCACCTAGGTTGCTTCCAGCACTTGGCTATTGTAAATTGTGCTGCTATGAACATAGGGGTGCATACATTCTTTTGGATTGGTGTTTCAGGGTTCTTAGGATATAATCCAAGCAGTGGAATTGCTGGGTCAAAAGGTATGTCCATTTTTAGTTTTCTTAGAAAGTTCCATACTGTTTTCCATAGTGGTTGTACCAATCTGCAATCCCACCAACAGTGCACTAGGGTCCCCTTTTCTCCACAACCTCTCCAACACTTGCTGTTTGTTGCTTTGTTTATGAAGGCCATTCTGACTGGTGTCAAGTGGTATCTCATTGTAGTTTTAATTTGCATCTCTCTGATAGCTAGAGATATCGAGCATCTTTTCATGTGTCTCTGGATCCTCTGTATGTCCTCCTTGGAGAAGTGTCTGTTCAAATCCTTTGCCCATTTTTTAATTGGGTTGCTTGTCTTCTTAGAGTAGAGTCTTGTAAGTTCTTTATATATTTTGGAGATTAATCCCTTGTCTGAGGTATCATTGGCAAATATGTTTTCCCATACAGTTGGTTCTCTTTTTATTTTAATACTGTTTTCTTTAGCTGTGCAGAAGCTTTTTATTTTGATGAGATCCCATTTGTTTATTCTTTCCTTTATATCCCTTGCTCTAGGGGACGTATCAGTGAAAATATTGCTGCGTGAAATATCTGAGAGTTTCCTGCCTATGTTATCCTCTAGAATTTTAATGGTGTCATGGCTTATATTTAAATCTTGTATCCACCTTGAATTTATTTTTGTGTATGGTGTAAGTTGGTGCTCGAGTTTCATTGTTTTGCATGTAGCTGTCCAGTTCTCCCAGCACCACTTGTTGAAGAGGCTATTTTTGCTCCATTTTATGTTGCTGCCCCCTTTGTCGAATATTAATTGACTGTAGAGACTTGGGTTTATTTCTGGGCTCTCTGTTCTATTCCACTGGTCCACGTGTCTGTTCTTGTGCCAGTACCAGGCTGTTTTTTTTTTTTTTTTAATTTTTATTTTCATTGTTGCTCTTGTACAGTTTTCTGTCTTTTATTCTCACCCGAACCCGCCACCCCAGCCCTCCCCACCTCCCTCCCATTTCCACCCCCCCCCATAGTTTTTGTCCATGTGTCCTTTATACTTGTTCCTGTAAATCCTTCCCCTTTTCCCCTGAAATTCCCTCCCCTCTCCCCTCTGGTGACTTTCAGCATGTTCCCCATTTCCATGTCTTTGGTTATATTATGCTTGTTTGTTTGTTTTGTTGATTAGGTTCCTGTTAAAGGTGAGATCATATGGTATTTATCTTTCACTGCCTGGCTTACTTCACTTAGCATGATGCTCTCAAGTTCCATCCATGCTGTTGCATAGGGTATGAGCTCCTTCTTTCTTTCTGCTGCATAGAATTCCATTGTATAAATGTACCACAGTTTTTTGATCCATTCATTTACTGATGGGCATCTAGGTTGCTTCCAACACTTGGCTATTGTAAATTGTGCTGCTATAAACATAGGGATGCATAGTTTCTTTTGGATTGGTGTTTCAGGGTTCTTAGGATATAGTCCTAGCAATGGAATTGCTGGGTCAAAAGGTATATCCATTTTTAGTTTTTTTAGAAAATTCCATACTGTTTTCCATAGTGGTTGTACCAGTCTGCACTCCCACCAGCAGTGCACTAGTGTCCCCTTTTCTCCACAACCTCTCCAACACTTGCTGTTTGTTGCTTTGTTTATGAGGGCCATTCTGACTGGTGTCAAGTGGTATCTCATTGTAGTTTTAATTTGCATCTCTCTGATAGCTAGAGATATCGAGCATCTTTTCATGTGTCTCTGGATCCTCTGTATGTCCTCCTTGGAGAGGTGTCTGCCCAAGTCCTTTGCCTATTTTTTAATTGGGTTGCTTGTCTTCTTAGAGTGGAGTCGTGTAAGTTCTTTGTATATTTTGGAGATTAAACCCTTTTCTGAGATATCATTGGCAAATATGTTTTCCCACACAGTCGGTTCTCTTTTTATTTTAATACTGTTTTCCTTGGCCATGCAGAAGCTTTTTATTTTGATGAGATCCCATTTGTTTATTCTTTCCTTTATGTCCCTTGCTTTAGGAGACATATCAGTAAAAATGTTGCTGCGTGTAATATCTGAGATTTTCCTGCCTATGTTCTCTTCTAGGACTTTAATGGTGTTACGACTTATGTTTAAGTCTTTTATCCACCTTGAATTTATTTTTGTGTATGGTGTAAGTTGGTGCTCGAGTTTCATTTTCTTGCACGAAGCTGTCCAGTTCTCCCAACACCACTTGTTGAAGAGGCTGTTTTTACTCCATTTTATGTTGCTGCCCCCTTTGTCGAATATTAATTGACTATAGAGACTAGGGTTTATTTCTGGGCTCTCTATTCTATTCCAGTGGTCCACGTGCCTGTTTTTATGCCAGTACCAGGCTGTTTTGATTACAGTGGCCTTGTAATACATTTTGGTATCAGGTATTGTGATCCCTCCTGCTTTGCTCTTCTTTCTCAAGATTGCTGCCGCTATTCTGGGTCGTTTATGGTTCCATATAAATTTTTGAAGAGTTTGATCTATATCTGTGAAATATGCCATTGGTACTTTAATAGGTATTGCATTGAATCTGTAGATTGCTTTGGGAAGTATGGACATTTTGATGATGTTAATTCTTCCGATCCATGAACACGGTATGTGTTTCCATTTATTTGTGTCTTCCTTGATTTCCTTCTTCAGTGTTGTGTAGTTTTCTGTATACAGGTCTTTTACCTCCTTGGTTAGGTTTATTCCTAGGTACTTTATTTTTCTTTTTGCTATATCGAATGGGATTTTTTTCTTGATTTCTGCTTCTGCTGTTTCACTGTTGGTATACAAAAATGCCTCTGATTTTTGGATATTGACTTTGTATCCGGCTGTTTGGCCAAATTCATTTATTACGTCGAGCAGCTTTTTGGCTGAGTCTATAGGATTTTCTATGTACACTATCATGTCATCTGCAAACAATGATAGTTTTGTTTCCTCCTTTCCAATTTGGATGCCTTTTATTTCCTTTTCTTGTCTAATTGCTGTGGCTAAGACTTCCAATACTATATTGAATAGAAGTGGTGAAAGTGGACAGCCTTGTCTTGTTCCTGATCTTAGTGGGAAAGATTTCAGTTTTTGCCCATTGAGTATGATGTTGGCTGTAGGTCTCTCATATATGGCCTTTATTATATTGAGGAATGCTCCCTCTATTCCCACTTTGCTGAGTGTTTTTATCATAAATGGGTGTTGTACTTTATCAAAAGCTTTTTCTGCATCTATTGATATGATCATGTGATTTTTGTCTTTGCTTTTGTTTATGTGATGTATTACATTTACTGATTTGCAAATGTTGAACCATCCTTGCATCCCTGGGATAAATCCCACTTGGTCATGGTGTATGATCTTTTTAATGTATTGTTGGATGCGGTTTGCCAATATTTTGTTGAGGATTTTAACGTCTACGTTCATCAGTGATATAGGCCTGAAGTTTTCTTTCTTTGTTATGTCTTTATCTGGTTTTGGGATGAGGATGATGCTGGCTTCATAAAAAGAGTTTGGGAGTCTTCCATCATTTTGGATTTTTTGGAATAGTCTGTGAAGGATAGGGGTTAGCTCTTCCTTAAATGTTTTGTAGAATTCTCCTGTGAAACCATCTGGTCCAGGGCTTTTGTGTGCCGGGAGTGTTTTGATTACTGATTCAATTTCACCAGCTGTTATTGGTCTGTTCAGGCTTTCTGTTTCTTTTTCATCGAGTTTTGGAAGGTTATATTTTTCTAGAAACTTGTCCATTTCACCTAGGTTTTCAAATTTCTTTGCATACAGTTCTTTGTAGTAATTTCTTACAATCCTTTGTATTTCTGCTGTGTCAGTCGCAATCTCTCCTCTTTCATTCCTGATTGTGTTTATTTGAGTCCTCTCTCTTTTTTTCTTGATGAGCCTGCTTAAAGGCTTGTCGATTTTGTTGATCTTTTCAAAGAACCAGCTCCTGGATTCATTGATCCTTAGGATTGTGCTTTTAGTCTCTATGTCATTTAATTCTGCTCTGATCTTGGTTATTTCCTTCCTTCTACTTGCCCTGGGCTGTCTTTGTTGTTGTTCCTCGAGTTCTTGTAGGCGTAGGGTTAAGTTGTTTGTTAGAAATGTTTCTGTCTTCTTTAGGTAGGCCTGTATTGCTATGAACTTCCCTCTGAGCACTGCCTTCATTGTGTCCCATAAGTTTTGGGTTGTTGTGAGTTCATTTTCATTTGTTTCCAGAAACTTTTTGATTTCCTCCTTAATTTCATTCTTTACCCATTCATTGTTTAATAGCATGCTATTCAATCTCCATGATTTTGATGATTTGGGGATTTTCCCCATCAAGTCGGTTTCTAGTTTTAGTCCCTTGTGGTCGGAGAAAATGCTTGGTATGAATTCAATTTTCTTGAATTTGTTGAGGCTTGTTTTGTGTCCTATCATGTGGTCTATCTTTGAAAATGTTCCGTGCGCGTTTGAAAAAAATGTGTATTTAGTTTCTTTGGGATGAAGGGCGCTATATATATCAGCTAAGTCCAATTCGTCTAGAGTACTGTTCAATGCCACAATATCTTTGTTGATATTTTGTTTGGAAGATCTGTCCATTTTTGACAGTGGGGTGTTAAAATCTCCTACTATAATTGTGTTGCTGTCAATATCTTTCTTGAAGTCCTCTAAGATTTTCTTGATGTATTTAGGTGCTCCTATGTTGGGTGCATATATATTTACAATGTTTATGTCTTCTTGGTGGATTTTTCCCTTGAGTATTATGAAGTGACCTTCTGGGTCTCTCTTTATAGCTCTTCTTTTGAAGTCTATTTTGTCTGATATGAGTATTGCTACCCCAGCCTTTTTTTCCTGTCCATTTGCTTGGAAAATTTGTTTCCAGCCTTTCACTTTGAGTCTGTGTAGGTCTTTTGTCCTGAGGTGGGTCTCTTGCAGGCAGCATATGTGTGGGTCATGCTTTCTTATCCAGTCAGCTACTCTATGTCTTTTGATTGGAGCATTTAATCCATTTAAGGTTACTATTGATAGGTACTGATTCATTGCCATTTTCGTATCTGTGTTCCTCACTCTCTCTTTTCCTTTCTTTCCTTAAAGCAGTCCCTTTAGTATCTCTTGTAGTACTGGTTTGGTAGAGGTGTATTCTTTTAGACTTCTTTTGTCTGGGAAGCTCCTTATTTGTCCTTCTATCTTGATTGAAAGCCTTGCTGGATAAAGTAGTCTTGGTTGTAGGCCTTTGGTTCTCATTACTTGGAAGATTTCTTGCCATTGTCTTCTGGCTTGGAGCGTTTCCATTGAGAAGTCAGTTGCTAACCTTATCGGGGCTCCCTTGTATGTTACTTCCTTTTTCTCCCTTGCTGCCTTTAAGATTCTCTCTTTGTCTTGGAAGTTTGCCATTTTAATGATGATGTGTCTTGAAGTGGGCCTGCTTGGATTCCTCTTGATTGGGACTCTCTGTGTTTCCTGGATTTGTGTGACTTTTTCTCTCATCAAATTAGGGAAGTTTTCCATCATTACTTTTTCAAATAGGTTTTCTATCCCTTGCTCTTCTTCTTCTCCTTCTGGTATTCCTATTATACGGATATTATTACGTTTCATATTGTCTTGCATTTTTCTTAACCCCTCTTCATTCTTTCTGAGCCTCTTTTCCTTTTCTTGCTCTATCTGGCTGCTTTTTTCTACTCTGTCCTCCAACTCACTGATCCGATCTTCTGCTTCATCGATTCTGCTTTTCATTCCTTCCACTGTGTTCTTCAGCTCAGAAATTGTATTCTTCATTTCCTCTTGGCCCTTTTTGATAGTTTCTATTTCCTTTTTCATGTTGATATAGTTTGCAGTGAGTTCATCGTAGCTTCCCTGTAGTTTCTGGTAGCTCATTGAGAGCTCATGAAGCTTCCTGAAAACCATTTCTTTGAACTCCTTATCTGATAGTTGAGTTGCCTCTGTTTCATTTAGCATTCTTTCTGGGGCTTCCACCTTTTCTTTCATTTGGGGATTGTTTCTTTGTCTTCTCATTGTTGGTGAGACTCTTCTTGTAAACCTCAGCTTCTTAAGTTGATCTGTTCTGGCTACCTGGGTTTATGGTGTGAACTTCTGTGGTGGAATACCTGTGAGATTCAGTGTTATAGTCTTCTTCAGGTATCCTGGTGTTCACAGCTTCCACTGTCTCAGCTGTGGGAATACCCCCTCTTTTGGTCCAACTCTGGTTTTTCCACAGTTCTAGGATTTTTTTGCCTCACTCGTGGGTATTTAAAAATAGAAAAGAATAAAGTGAAAAAAAGAAGAGAGAAAAAAAAGAGGAAGGAAGGAGAGATAGAATTGGAAAGAAAGGAAGAAGGAATAAAGCCAGAAAGAAGTAAAGAGAAGCAAAAGGAATTGAGGGATAAAAAAGGTAGAAGTAATAAAAAAATAAAAAATATATAATCAAAACAAAACAAAAAGAACCCCACAAAAACGAAAAACAAACCAAAACAAACAAACAAAAAACCCAACTAAACAGACAAAAAAACAACTATCAAAAAAACCCACAAAACAAAATGAAACAAAACACCCCCCCCCCCAAAAAAAAGAAGAAGAAAAAAAATCTCTTGCTATTTTCACACAGGCCAAACTGGATTTTCTGGACTTGCTGGCTGTAGCAGGCTGCAAGGTGACTTGTATCGCTTTTCTTCCTGTTCCTCACTCAGTCAGCTTTGGGTTACTGTCCTCAGTGCCAGCCGAGCCCTGACCCCAGGGCTAATGGAGCACTCTCCATGCAGGGCCTTGGGTGTGATTTCTGAGCCTCCTGCAGAGGGCGCGCTTTCCCGAGTTTATGGGTTTCAGCTGGAATCTCTTACAGATCCATCCCTCCCAGAGCCTATTGCTGTGAGCTCCGGGTCTCCTACAGGGCGCAGGCGCCTGCCCGAGACTACGGAGACTACGGGCGTGGGCTCCGAGAGTTTCCCGAGTTGCGCGCACTCACCCCAGGATCACAGATGTGAGCTCCGGGTCTTCCACAGAGCCCCCTTCTCTAGTTGCAGGGTCGCCTCTGGCCGCAGGGCCGCTTCTAACCTGGTCGCAGAGCCGCCTTAGGTCGAGGGGCCGCCTCCGGTTGGTTGCAGAGCTCTCTCAGGACCCAGGGCCACCTGCGGTGGGTCACAGAGCCCGCTCCGGTCACAGAGCCGCTTCCGTCCCGGTCGTAGAGCCACCTCAGGTCACAGGGCCGCCTCCAGTCAGTTGCAGAGCCGCCTCCGGTCGCCGGGCCACCTCCGGTCGGTTGCAGAGCCCCCTCCGGTCGGTTGCCTATAGAAAGATTCTTTAAAAAAATTCACTGAAGCTGAACACAGCCTCTCACAACACCACCACCTGGTACCGTGATACAGATGGGTTCCTAGAACACTCACCTAGTAGGGGAAGTCTATACTATAGGAGGCCCACCCTCCAGAAGATAATTGTTTTTTGGGGGGGAGTGTTCTACCTTGTAAACAATGAAAAAAATTAGCTCAAAGTTATGAAACTTAAAGTACTGGTGAATTATGCAAGCTCTGCTAACTGAAAGATGTTACCCAATGGTCTAATTCAAGTTCTCATCATAAATATATCCTACCTCTGTGAACGTGTACTACTAAAATTCAATGGGCATAGTCTGCTGACGATACAATTGCAAGCGATGAAATTACTGAGCCCCTAGCACAAGTAGTAGTAGGTACGAGAGAGATACAGAAAGATCCATTTTGGTTCTGACCTTAAAGGTTCATCCTTCAGTTGGAGAGAAAGAATGGATTCATAAAGATTAAATACTGAAGTAACATAGATAGTATCTGTCGACAAGTTGGAAAAAGAGATTTTGTGTGTATTCTGTGAGGTGGGCTTTCTCAGAAGCATTAGTTTAAAAGAAAAAAAACTAACTTCATCTTGAACCCTTTGGGTGAGCTACAGTGATGACAAGATGGTGTCTCTTTCCTTGGAGTACATGGTATACAAGCATCTGAGCAGGTGGCTTTCACCCTGGTGAGTGGAGATAAGCATGCATCTTTGGCTAAGGAGGAAAGCTGCTGTTCATGGGGTGAGCTGATTATTCCCAGAGCTCGCCCAAGCAAGCTGATGGATCCAAGGTGAGCAGAATCAATGGACTGGCATTTGCCAAACACAGATTCAGACTGAAACAGAATTAATTAGTTCCTCTCAGGTATTGCCTCAAGTAAGTGAGCTGAGGAAGAAGAGGTTAAGATGCACACATTGAATGTGAACTACCTTCTGTTTTCAGCTGAAGATGCAAAGCAAAAGAAAGGGAATATAAACAGACAATGAATATAAAATTATAGCTCAGTAGGGAAAGGAGTTCTGTTAGCAATTTAATGTTTCACTCTGACTTGTACCCAGAATAGCACTGACTTTTATTTGCATAGACTGTTCAGAATGTAGACTTTTAATTTATTGTCAGATAAAATACAAATACCTGAAGTCTGAGAGATTCTGTGAGTTTCCAATATGGGGTTAGAAGCTGTCACCATGTAATGACAGCATTATTTGAAGCTAATACTGTGATTAATTCCTTACCACTCTACTCAGCCAATATTGACAATGAATCCAGTATAACTTGGTGAGACCCTTGTAACAAAAGAAGCCATAACCATGTCTGACAATCTGTCTGACTGAGAGACTGGGATATCTAGGAAGAGAACATCATTTTAAGGATAGACGTGGTATGGTTAATGTGTGCAAGACATACTCAGCCAGAGAGAAAGCTGGTCTCTTGGCATTAATAGTCTGGCTTATTTTCTAGTGTAGCTGTTCATAAAGTAATCTGAAGAGTGAGGCATGCTACAAAATAATATTGATGTGTGTTATGGAACAAACTCTGAATAAATAAAGAAATGCCAACCTAAAGATGCAATCTTTTGTTGGTGGGGAAATAATAAACTATTTATGATTTTCTTATGATGTTTCAGTGACATATGGTGCTTCTAAACCAGTGACAAATTAATTGACTTGGTTTAAAAAGAAATGGAGGCAGCTTAATGAAGAAGGACAGGATACGTATTACAAGGCAGCTGGTTCTGCCACTGCTGGCTTATGGAGACAGTATACATTGGACAGCAAATGAGTCTCTGTTGCATAAGATAGATTCTCCTTATAATAGAATTGCATGCTTTGTCTCTAAATGGGGTTATTATACACACCATTGCACAATGTTTGAAGAGCTTGGTTGGCCCTCATAGAGGGTTAGGAGAGAAATAAATTGGAAAACAATCGTACTTAAGACCTTCAATCCATCAAACACTCCATATTTATCTAAATTACTAGCACGTTCTCCCAATATACAAATCTGTATGATATGCGCAGCTAGAATGTTAATGCTGACCAGCCTTCACTTCGGTTTTATCAGATTTTCCATCGTAAGCATAGAGTAAAATTCACGCACGTTGGAGCCTGGCGGTGCATTTCAACCACGATCCTTCCATTTCCCTCTACTGTTCATGCACCGCCTCCCTCCGTCTTAGTCCCTGGAGTTTCATGAGGTGTTCTTCCCACCCACCGTGAGCACATACGCATTACTTGTCCTGGGTTACTTAACTCTCTGAACTTTTTATTTTTTTTATTTTTTATTTATTTATCTTTAGAGGGGAAGGGTAGGAGAGAGGGAGGAGAGAAATATCAATGTATGGTTGCCCCCCATGTGTCTCATGCTGGGAACTGGCCTGCAACCCAGGCATGTGCCCTGACTGGGAATCGAACCGCGATCCTTTGGTTCACAGGCCCGCGCTCAATCCACTGAGCTACACCAGCCAGGGCAACTCTCTGAACTTTTTAACTTTGCATATTCAGGGAAGATTTAATACTAATTCTCAGTGTTTTCACTTTTTTCCCACACTTGTGGGTCCTTACTGCTCAGTCACTTAGTTATCCTTTAGAATAAATCTATTTCAATTCATTTAACAGCCTCTAAAAAAACCCAGGAAGTTTTAGAAGATGACAGGATAAGTGGCACCGTTGTTCACGCTGTATGGGAAGATTGCGTGTCCCGTCGGGGGACATGGGCAAGACTCATTCGAAGGGTGCAGGTCAGGGGAGGCGGGAGCTCAGTCATGCTCTTCCCAGTCAAGCCCTCTAACTTGGCTTTGAACCTAGATCTGTACTTCTACTGATATCATGCAGCCTTAAAGAATTGGGTGGCCCACTTTGATCTAGATTCTTTCAGGGTTATAACATGTTTTCAAGCCCCAGAGGAGGTGTTGCATGGGGAAAGTGATTCTCGAGTATCTCATGATGTAGTTTTTGACTTGTCAAGGGATTTTGAACACACCATTCATTCCTGTTGACCTTGGTATTCTCACCTACGAGGTGAGATAACAATATTTGCTTCTTCTGTGTTTTCTTCCATGTCTCTTTCCTCCCTCCCTCCCTCCCAGGAGCAATTGAAAACAATTAAGCCTGTGGAACATTTGAAGGTTCTTGGAGTAAGATGGTCTTTTTGGTTTAAGGCATTATTCTATCCCAAACCTGATAGCTTCCTCCTCATCATTGAAGGGTTCTTTACTTTCAAATCTGCCTGTATTCTAGCCTAGAGAAAGGTGAGCTGAAAGAAATGGACAAAACAGTTTCACGGGCTTCTCCACATATCTATTACCCTTTCCAAACTGAATCTTGGAGCCTTGCCAGACATTTTATTTTTCCAACAGAGCAGGCGTTAAGTGGCTATAGAAATAAACTCACCTCTGATGTCTTTCTCATTGCTCACCACGTCCATTTCCTGGGCAGATTACATCGTAAGGTGTGATGGGGGCTCGGCACAGCAAAGGAAAGTCACCACTTTGTAATTCCACTGGTTATTTTCCTCTTTCGTGTGAGCTTTTGGATTTCCTTGTCATTTCTGGAATTATTTCTTAAATGGTGGGTGTTGTGTTGATGAGTGTGTTTGTCCAGAAGCATATTCCATCCATGTAATTTTTAAGTTGCCTACACTCTTTTGAAAGCAGAGACATGTTAGTTATAATGAAGCTACTATAATTCGGCCAGGAAAAAGAAAAAACTGAGATGAATGGTAACAATGACTAGTTAATGAATTTCCTCTTACCTATTTTTTAAAAGACTTTTATGTTCTTTGGCAAAATAGATTATTTGATGACAATGTTAAGAATACTTAACTCTAGGTAAAAAATCATTTCCATTTGACTGGATGTTTTATTTAATGAGAGAGCTTTATTTGTATTTTCGTTCCTTTAATATAATTATCTTAAGAAGATAATATATACAGAGACAGATGAGTAGAGACTAGACACTAGTTTTTTGTTTTTTTTTTTAATCAGTGTTTGTTCAAATTAGGGCCATTTAGAGGAGAGGGAGTCTAAAATTGAAATGCCTTAGAAATAAATCTTTGCTTGTGTATAGTATCTTTAGTTCAAAGATCTGAAAGCATGTGATGAGCAATTAAACTTTAGGGTACAAATGGGAACTCTATATTGTTTATTGGTTAAATTAAATTACCGAATTGAGATTTGCTTTGGGTTCCTAGGAAGTCCTTTCTTTTAAGTCTACAAATTTGCATGTTCTAGTGTTCCTGGACTTTTTTTTTTTTTTTTAACCTATTCCCTCAAACCATTTCCAGATCCCTTTTCTTCCCATGTCACATTTCTTAAAAGACTCACTTCCTTTACTTTCTACTTTTGATTTGTTCTTCAGCCTCTGTGACTTTTGCTCCCCAAATGTTACTGTAACCTTCTGAATAAGGTCAGTGGTGCTGTCCTAACAGTCCACCCCAGAGGCCATTTTAGTGCCCGTCTTGTCTCTTCTCTTTACCCAATTTGGTGTCACTGACCTCTCAAATCATTCCTTCCTTTTAAAGTGTCTCCCTTTTTTTGGTTTGGGGGACATTCAATTACTCTCCTTTATTTTCTTTCTCTGGATCTTACCTACTTTCCCACCCCATGTATGCTGGCTCTCCCCCAAATCTGGTTGTCCTGGCTCACCCTGTAAGCCATTCCTGGCTGATGAATCCGCTCTAAGGGCTCTAGTCAGAACCCACTGTTAGCTCCAATTTGCTCCTCAGTTCTCAACTCTGGGACCACATTTTCAATTCCTCTTCTGGATATCTTACAGGGCCCCAAGCTCAACATGTCCCAAATCCACTGATCATCAGAAGAGTGACAGATCCCTTCCCCCAACACTGTCACCCGCCCATCCTCCCTGTCTCCGTCACCATCACGCTCCAGCCCCCCTCATGCCCATGTTGGAAACTTTGGAGTCATCTTGGCTCTTGCTCCTCCCTTCCGTACTTGTCTGATCATGTGATAAACCCCACCGATTCTACCTCAGAAATGTCTTCACATCTATCTACCTTCCATCCTACCTGTTTTAGATCCAGCTTTTTTCCTCCGACTTGTACTGATGTCCTGAGCAGCCTCCTCATTCTGTTCTGTGCTTTGTTGCTGGAGTTATTCCTCAGGCATGGCTCATCCTTGGCTCCCAATTGCGTAAAGGATGTGGTCTCAAACTGCATCCTATGTGATGCACACTATCTAGTTCCAACCAATGAGCCCAGCCTGGTTTCTCTGCTTCTCCCTCCTCCTGTGCACCTGCTGAACTGGACCTACCACTCCCCTACCCTGTTGCTGAACCTTGGCCTACAAAGCTCTTCTTTTCTCTCTCTGCCTGGGGGAAACTCCTACTCATTATTCGAGTGAGCATTTAAGTTCCATTTTCGTGAAATCTCCCCCAACTCTTACAATCAGAATTAGTCACTCCTTGCCTTTATACAACACTTTGTTGAGATCTTTCATCACTGCTCTTGTCTCTCAGTCCTGTGATCATAAGTTTAGGTAGAAATGGACTTTCTCTTCCTTATCTGCCTTATTATTGGTATCCAAATGCTGGGCATATCCTAGCCCTTTGATCAGGGTTGGTTTGATGCATGATTGAATGAATTTATGCGTGAATGTAATCAGCATGGAGCTGTGAAGTAGCTTAGGATGGTCCTGAACCATACTGCTAAAGGCATTCTTTGTCTTGCTGGGCCTGTTAATCTCCACCTGTGGTTCTGTTCTCCACCAGGAAAAGGAGAAACTGTATGTGGAACTAAAGCTCACCCTGGCCCGACAGCCTGGGCCTGAGGCTGCAGAGCAGCTACAGATCTACCGCCAGACACTACAGGAGAAGTCCAAGCAGATTAAAGTAAGTAGCCTGTGCTCTTTCCTGGCCAGACTCGGGAACGCACCAAAGCAAGTCTGCTGCCTCAGTCCTAGGAGCCGGTTTCCCAAATGCCAACTCTACCGAGGTCAGCCTTTTTAGCACTTTAGTCCCAGGAGGAGCAGGGCAAACCTCAGAGCTACCCCTCTGCTCCCAGACTAGCAGACCTCCGCAACCCCAATTCTCCATTTCCCAAAAGAGGGAAGTGAGGAAGTGAGAAAAGAGTTGAGGAGGTGATGATGGCAATGGAGTGGAAATTTGAGGCAGGGTAGGGTTTGCATAGATAATCTCAAGATGATTTAGAGGACCTGAATGTTGGGAAGAACAGAGGAAACATGTTAACACCATTGCCCACTGAAGGAGACCACCGTGCCAAAGCAGGTTACTGCTCTTCCATTCTGCCTGAAATAAATGTACACAAAGCACCAGCTACTTCCAGCCCCCAGGGCCTTGCTTCATGACCATCTATCAAATAAATTGCCATGAAAGGGGAATAAAACCATGCAGGAATCCTCTTAGCATAAATTCTTTTCTAAGTGACATGGGAACCTCAATTGGGCTGATGGAATGTTTTACTATTACATGTGCCTTTTAAAAGTTTTCTTAAGAAACTGTGTATTCTGAGCAAAAATCACAAGTAAACCATAAAACAACTATCACTCAGAACTGTCAGAAAATGAAACTGTATGGAAGTCCAACAACCAAGGAATTAGTCACATTTATTCAGATGCATAGGAGGGGCAGAAATGTGGAGATGTGGAAGAGGCTGGTCCCACACCCTTGTGTCATGGATTAAAATTGGAAGGGATATCTTGGGAGTGAGAGACCCTAGCCTCACACCAGCCCACTCAGCCCAGGGTTCCAGTGCCTGTAGGATAGGTCCCCATAACTTCTGGCTGTAAAACCAGTGGGGATTTGGTCTGTGGAAGAAACTGTGGGATTCTCAGGCATCTCCTCTTAAAGGGCCTGCAATGGGCTTACACAGACTCACTCACTCTGGGCTCCAGCATCATGGCAGCAGCTTGAAGGGCAGCAGTGGCATACAGGAAGGAACTGAAGTGTCTGGCATCAGGACAAGAGCCGGGGGACAGCTTCCTCCCAGACAAAACTCCAGAGGCCAGGCAGTGGCCATCGTTCCTTTCCTGAGCCCTGCAGCAAACAGAGCCATAGTGTGGCAGCACCATATCTGAGACTCCATTAACCTGGTTCACACAGATTGCCCCACTCTGGTGATTGCCCAAGGCTTCACCCCATCCAACTTAAGGGACCCACCCAAGTGGTTAAGAGTAGCTTTTCTACATTAGGCCATGCTACTAAGACAGGGAGTCAAAGCAGCTCTACCTAATACATAGAAACAAACACAGGGAGCCTGCCAAAATGAGGAGACAAAAAAGTATGGTTCAAATGAAAGAACAGAGCAAAACTCCAGGAAAAGGACTAAACAAAATGAGATAAGCAATCTATCAGATGCAGCGTTCAAAGCACTGGTTATTAGGATGCTCTAGGAACTCAGTGGGTACTTCAACAACATAAAAATGATCCAATTGGAAATGAAAGTTACACTAATTGGAATAAAGAAAAATTGACAGGGAATCAACAAGGGAGTGGATGAAGCCAAGAACCAAATCAATGATTTGAAGCATAAGGGGAAAAAAACATTCAATCAGAACAGCAAGAAGAAAAAGGAATCCAAAAAGTGAGGACAAGGTAGGGAGCCTTTGGGACAACTCCAAACACACCAACATTTGCATCACAGGGGTGCCAGAAGGAGAAGAGAAAGAAATTGAAAACTTATTTGAAAAAAAAAATGAAAGAAAACTTCCCTAATTTGGTGAAGGAAATAGACATACAAGTTCAGGAAGAACAGAGAATCCCAAACAAGATGGATGCAAAGAGGCCCACTCCAAGACACATCATAATTAAAATGCCAAAGGCTAAAGATAAAGAGAGACTCTTAAAAGCAGCAAGAGAAAAGCAGAGAGTTACCTACAAAGGAGTTCCCATAAGACTGAGCTGATTTCTCAAAAGAAACTTTGCAGGCCAGAAGGGACTGGCAAGAAGTATTCAAAGTGATGAAAAGCAAGGATCTGCAACCTAGATTACTTTATCCAGCAAAGCTGACATTTAGAATTGAAGGTCAGATAAAGTACTTCTTGGACAAGATAAAGCTGAAGGAGTTTGTCATCACCAAGCCATTATTAGATAAAATGTAAAAGGGATTTATTTAAGAAAAAGATCAAAACTATGAACATTAAAATGGCAACAAATTCACAACGATCAACAACTGAACCTAAAAAACAAACTAAAAAAACCCAAGCAGAACAGAAACAGAATCATAGATATGGAGATCATTTGGATACTTACCAGGTGGGACAGGGAGGGGGAGAATGGGAGGAAGGTGCAGGGATTAAGAAATAAAATTGGTAGTAACAGAATAATAGGCAGGGGGATGTTAAGAACAGTATAGTAAATGAAGTAGTCAAAGAACTTAATATGCATGACATGAACTAAGGGTGGGGGGTTTGCTGGAGGGAGTGGGGGATGCTTTGTGGGGGGTGGCAAAGGGGGCACATTGGGACAACTGTAATAGCATAATCAATAAAATATTTAAAAAGGGGAAAATGGTACAGCACCACCAATAAAATATTTAAAAAAGTGAAAAAATGGAGCAATCACATTGTATTTTGAGTTTTTCCTCCTAAGTGACTACTTCGATATTCTTGGCATGTCAGGGAAATCTTATATATACACAGGCACAGGATGTAGCACATGTCAGCTGAATTCTGGTGCTTACCTGCACACTGCAGGGTAATAATCATCGCCTTTCTGCCTGGGGTAAAATAGATGCCATGCTACTAATATAACACTGATCCTTTACAAATAGGACATTGCAAATTTGCATCTGTTTTGTTAAAAAGGCAGATGAAATGGAAGTCTAATTGGAACATTGATTTTCAACTTATCACTCTAAGTATTCATTTCATATGATCATCCTGAAATGTAATTTGGCTTTTCATGAGGCATAATCTTCTGATTACTTTCTTCCTTTTAAACAGTTGAGCATTTTAAACAAAGTAAAAGTTTATTTTCTCAGGGATGGGTATAGAATAGAAAAGCACGTCCATCTTTGCACTGTTGTCAGATAGCCGCACTTAGCACTGGATTGCGTTCAGTGGTGCATAGGAGCCTCTCGTCGCTTTAGCCCTTTATTTCAGGAAATCCAGATTTTTTGCTCTGAATGAAATGTAACCATTGGTGGAAGGAGACCTGATGTAGATGGTACTGAGCCTCTTGGCCAGTTTGTCTTCATTACCTGGACTTTTTTTAAGAAAGGAAATTCCACATTCACTGTTTGGAAAGAAGGTCTTGTCTCCCTAGAATTTAACTATTAAGGCAGGTTTTATTCCAACATGAAAATCATATTCATTAGCTCATGATAACACAGTCAGAATCATTTTCACAGGAATCAGAGGAAAGGGTTCAGGAGCAAATCAGCACTCAGAAGACAAAAATCCCCCTTTCATACAAATTTTTAAAATAGTGAGTGAGAGGAAAAACAAATTCAGGTCTCCTGCGTGTCCCTTAGAACAGCAGCCTTTCTTCCCTCCCCTTGGCTGTCATGGGGAGCGGCCCCAGCTCTGGTACGTTTCCCACTTTCCACTCAGATGAGCGCATCTCCACTCCTGTTGCTGGGCCTGAGCTCAGCAGCATCCGCTGAGCACCACGACGGAAGAGGCAGGTGATCAGGCTCCCTGTGACAGCCCCTCACTCGAATGAGACTCTCCCGTGCACACCTGACAGCTCCCTGAGTCTTAGAGGAAGGTGTCCCAGGGCTGGGATCAAGTGAGAACCTGTGAATAGTCTCAAAGATACAATAAAGAGGTGACAGGTAGTTAGCAGAAAACACATAAATTGAATTCCTCCTTAGAGTGGTGGTGACAGGATAATTCCAGATATATATATCTGGATTTTATTTACTTACACACACACACACACACACATACTAAGTGTATATATAAGTGTATATATATTTATATATAAGTATACTTATAATTATGTATCTGGAAATATATATATATATACACTTAGTGTGTTGGTGGCAGGATAATATATATACACGTGTGTGTGTGTGTGTGTGTGTGTATTATATATATATAATATATATTTACCATAATCCTCAGATGAATCACACTCCATAGTGATTGTTTTCTTGAAAGCTTTTTTAAAAAGGGTTTAAAGGCAATTTTATACTGTACGTCTGGGAGTTTTTCAGTCTCTCCTCGTAGTATTCCTTGAAACACATTACCCCATTTATGCGGGAGCCTGTTGGCTGTGGTCTGACAGTTCCCTTTTTGAAGCAGGTAGATGAGGTTTCATTTGAGTTTTCCCTGGTTATGAGTCTTCAGCCCTCAGCCTTGAACTGGAGGAAGCGCGCAGATTAACTGCTAAACTGGACTTGGTTTTGTGCCTCTAGCTCCACTGAGGTAAATGGCAGCAGACTGAAAGGATTTTCATAAAAAATGTGTTGTTTAACTGCATATCTTCTGTTTTACTCACTATGCTAGGTTTTGTCTTCAGAATTGAATATGTATGAAACACAGAGCGAAGAATATAAGTATGAGCTGAGGAAACTTAGCAATGAACTAATGAATTTAAAGAAGAAATACCTTGCTCAGAAGCGTAAAGAATACCTTCAGAAGTAAGAATTAGATAAATGTTCTAATTTCGTTGTGCCTGTTGCCTGCTGGTGAGAAAATACTTGGTGTATTGTCACAGAGGTGCAGGTTTCACTGAGGTAAACTAAGTCACAGGGGAACAACTGGTATTCTATGGGTCACTCACTGGGTGTGTGTCAGAGCAAGATCAGTATCTCAGCTGATACTGGGGCCTCCTCTTAGGACCCTAAGAGGGGTGCATTAGTATCTGCTCATTGGTGTACCTAACCTAGAGCAGAGGAAACAGAGTGTGATATTGCCCCCCCCCCCCACTCTGTTCACACAGTTTGGAGATAATCACGCTATAACCATGTTTGCAAATGAGGCTCACAGTCAGCCTTGTACTGACTGAAGTCTATTCACATTTAAAACCACAGGCAGTTTTGCCAGGGGGTCTGGGTCTGGGCGTGGTAAAGCTGCTCTCTCCGTAATACAGGTGAAGCACTCCAATTACGAGCTGTTCATGAAAAATGTTCAAAATGACTTAGGGAAACTATCTCTGAACCATCTCTGTGTCTAGCAACAGACTTCAGTATCTGCTTTGAGGCATCAACATGAACTCTCATTCTTCTAGGGGATGAGAATGCAGATGTCAGGTCAGCGTTTTGCATTTCAGGATGCCAACATGCCAACGAGTAAATGTCTTCATTTTGTTATCATTATTTGCCTAACCCGAGGATGAGAGAGTAAACCCAGATTTGTGGGTTTGAACCTTGGTTTGGCCGTGTGGTGTTGCCCAAACCGTCCAGTTCATTCTACTGTGGCTCACATTATGGGTTTCAAGTTGAATCTGGTATTTCTTTCACACCAGCATTTCAGGGACATGGTGAATGAGGGTTTGAGTGCATCTGCCTACGATTTATGAGTGGGAAACAGCTAGTCAAAGAAACTGGATGCAAATTCATTTGCCAGTACAAATTTACCCTTCTTATAAATCAGAATGTTCCCCTACTCTACCTTTCAGTGTCAGTTGCTTGGTAAAATAAAATATGCTAAGAATTATAGCTAATTGAGGCGAGTCTATCTTAATGTGTGGGCCTATCAACTACCTGATTCAGAACCCCTGGTGAGACTTTCTAAACACCAGGCCCCGAGGCCCCATTTCTAGATATTTGGATTCAGCAGTCCTTAGAGGGGCCTCAGAAACCTGCAGTTTAATCAACCCAGAGGCCATTTCTGTGCACACTAAGGTTTGAGAACTGCAGACATTAATGATGTGAATGAATGAATGTTGGGGTGGAAACACTGTAGTTTGCTTTTAGGACCTGAAAAGTCACGCTTATAAAGTGTTAGTGTGGTTTCTACACGAGGCAGGTGTCTAGCTCAGTGACCTCCAAACTTTTTAGTTGTGCACCCTAACCAGTATAACATTTTTGAACTTGCAGCCCCCCCCAGTATATATGGATATAAGTTTTTAAAATAAAAATTTACAATATTTTTTATCTTCAATATATTTTGATTTATAAACTCTATGCCAATAATAGTGTTACTTTGTGATTAATTATTAGTAAAGTGAGAGTTTTAATGTTTAAAGATACAATATAAATAGAACCTCTATTCTCATCTTTGCACTCCCCAATGGGTCATCTTTCTCATCTTCTGGATCGGAGGTCCTCAGCCCTCGGGCCGCGGTCTGGTACCTGGTCCACGGCCTGTAGCTAACCCAGCCCACAGCAAAGCTCGCCTGAGCTCCACCTCCTGTTTGCTCCCCTGTCTCCCCACTTCCCCACCCAGGTGGAAAAACTGGTCCCTGGTGCTGAAAAGGTTGAGGACCACTGTTCTAGTTTACGTACAATACATTTTTGGAGACCAGTGGTATAATTTACACGGTTGTGAACAGTTAGCTTGGCTAAACAGTTAATTATCTTTCTGGAGCTGATTAACTTCCCTGGGGTTTGGCCTGGTCTCCTTTGACCTCATGGATTCCCCTCTCCCACAGTTTTTTGGACACAGAGAGCATGCTGAGCCAGTAAGAGGGCACCCCTCTGCAAGGTCAGCCCTCCCCACCTGCCCATCCACTAGAACTGCACTGCCCCAGCCATATGCCACCTGTAGCTATTTGAATTTAAGGGAATTACAATTAAACCAAATTAAACATTCAATTCCTTGATTGCACTATATTCCCTCTGCTTAATGGCCACATGTGGCTAGTGGACACCGCCTGGATGCAGAGCTTCTCCATCACCACGGAAAGTTCTATCAGATAGCGCTGCTCTGCCATCTTTGCCTTACCTGTCCTCTTCTTGCCCTTAAATGCTCATCATTTGTAGCTGCTCTGACCTAGTTAGAGTGTCATTGGTGGTTCCATTTAGTTGGGGATCCATAAATGGGAGGTAGACAGAGAGATGAGTCGTAGGAAACATGTAAAAAATGTTAAAGGGGCTGAAGGAAATAAGCCGAGGCGAAAGCAAAAGTGCTGAGATGGTTAGATCGGAAGGAGGACAGCTGAAGGGAGTCATTATAATGGTATATGAGTACATGAAGAGGATGATACAAAAGAGATATTATTCCCTTAGTCAAAAAAGGCCATGCTGGAAGCCTTCAGCATAAGTTCCTTCAGGGAGGAAAAATTGGGTTACGTAAGGCAAGAGAGGGCAGGGGGAGTGGGGACTGCAGACCGTATGTGACAACGGTCAGGAGGAAGTCAGCCGCCAAAGTGCTCGAAGGGGTCCTCTTTGCTGGGTCCACTCAAGGCTAAGGCTTTGTTCTCTTTATGGAGAACTTTTAAAAATAATAATGAAGTCAATTCTGCTAAGGGATAGCTGGATTGGTAAAGCAGTCCTCTACAGCTTCTTTCTAAATGGAATAATTTAGAATAATCTCTATGAATGTTCTCCCCACATATGCACTTTATAAAATAATATAATCATTTGTACCTTTTTGCCTTCTTCGGTGTTTTTCAAATATTTGTTTTAATCATGCGTTGGTCTCCAATCTATAATACCCCACCCACCTGGCCCTGACTCCCCTACCTGGGTCCCCCCAGGAGGGTCTAGAGTCTGAAGAACCTGTCAGGTTTTTTTTTTTTCAAAAATGTGGATTCATTCCCCTAAGGTAAATCATGCCTAGTTGTCAAATCTAATTAGTTTTTTTCTTACTAGTTGCTTAATTTTTATTTGAAAGAAGGGATTCCAAAGTTGATATCCATAAGACCCCTAATTACACAACAGGTAATTTGTGTAGATTTAAGGCACCTTGACAGGAAACCTGACTATGTGTGTACCTGGTGTGTGTGTGTGTGTGTGTGTGTGTGTGTGTGTATTTAAGGGAGCTCTAAAGATATTAATACATTGCAGATTCCAGGGGAGAACTCTCTTTATTGCCAAATGTACTATCTTATCTTTCCCAGCTTTTCTTGTATCTTAAACTCTTTTTAATGCTAACTGCTGCTTGTGTCAAGTTACAGGAAAATTTGCCCTTGTAAATGTCCAAATTTGATGAAGATACATTTGTGTGCATGTTTGCGTGGTAAATATTTATGTTTGTACTGCCACTTTGGAATTTAAAAGTTGATAAATGATGAATTAATTATTACAACTGAGCCAAGAGAAAGAGTCTTCTGACTGATCGTTGGAACTAAACCAGTGTTTCATAGACCAGGAAAATGATCGCAGGTCAGAAGCCTTAAGTCCACAGTGCTTGAGTTATAATGAGGTCTTCTACCCATAGTTAGATCAACAGTAGGAGGGTCCATTTAATTGTGTCTTTCCTCATTTCTACATGTTATCAGCAAATACCTAATTAGATTTTAAACAACCATGTCTAAAAATGGAAGCTTTAATAAAGCAGTTTTCAGTGGCTAACTCACCCTATGAACTTAGAGAACACCAAACTTAAAAGAGAAAAAAAGATGTTCAAGAGGTTACCTTTCATCTCCTCTTTTACAGAAGCAAAGACAGAGTACCTGTGGACCACACCTTCTCAGTGGCCAGACCGACCGGCCCTCGTTTTACTGGGGGTGGATTTTCCCTCAACAAATCATCCCAGATGAAGTCTTAACTTGAAGCTGCTGGCTGGGTCCAGTTGAACAGCTCATGAAATTTGCTCTGGAACATTTTGGAGAAATCTCTTTTAAGGCCCTTAGATATTTATGGAAATCAGTGCTTAGACTACAGGATGGAAAGAAGTACAGAATTCTCACAGTCATGTACATAGAAGAGTGATGACATGCTACTTGGTCCACATGGATATTACGAGACTGTAATTGTCTCTGTTCAGTTAGGCTGAGCCATCGCACGAAGCAGGTCTTTTGTCACCACCATGCTGACTGATTTGAAATGTATCACATCTAGACACTCTATATGGACAGAAGTGTGGATCTTAACTTTTCTAGTATGGACATTGGTGCACTCGAAGAGCTTTGATGTTTAAAAATATATTTGAAATGTAGTGCATTCTTATAAGTAAGACTATTTTAATTATTTCTACTAACAATTATTAGACTTATTTTAATTATTGTTCTGGAAAATAATTATTTTCAGAATGATTTTAGAATAAAGTTATTTTCAGAATCATTTCTAGGTGGAATTTCTTTCCAGGGTGGGGGTAGGAAAATCTATTCCAAAGAGACATACTAATAACTATTTCCTCATAAAATATAAAAAAGAAATTCTAGAGATACTTAAATCTTTGCTTTGGTAAAGTAATTAAGGTTTAGAACCACCATGAGAAATGTTTAACATCTGGATTTGATTCGGAGGAACCAAGACTGTAAAATCTGGAATTCGGGCTGGTATTCTATGAAGGGTTCTCCTTTCTCCTTGCTCTTGGAGTATGGAGTTACGTAGAACAGGTATCTGGCTTCCCGAGCTGCAGTCAGCATTTTGAGCCATCGAAGCCATTGTATTTTCTTTTTGTTGAAGCCACGATTATGTGGACATCACTCAATGTTCTTTTGTTAAGAGTGCTTATTCCGTAATGTCATGTGAGGACACTCTGGCCTCTCTCTCTCGCAGTAACTTGGCTTCTGCAATATTTTAAAGTTACTGAGGACTAAGTAGCTCAGGGATGAGCAGGGACAATACAAGTGGGTCATTCCATCTGTTTTACAGAACCAAGGTTTCCACTGAGAGGAGCAGAGGACTAATGGCCCAACATGCTTGTTCAGATTACACAGAGTTGGGGTTTTAGAGGGATCTTCTGCACGTTCTGCCGTCCTTCTCGGGTCACCACCAGAAGCAGACCCATGAAAGTGACTTACTAGGAAGTGATCTCAGAAATCCTAGCAGGAATGGGGAAGTGGGACAGGGAAGGGAAGGGGAACCAAACTAGGGTGCAGCATCAAGTCAAGTCCCAGGCTGGGAGACTTTGGCTGGATCGTGCAGGGGACTTTGGAAATAATGTAATCACATCTCAGAGTTGTCCCCATCAAGGGTGAGGGAGCTTGGGTATTTCCATCCCTCATGCTGTTCATTGACCAGGGACTGCTCAGAAGGGATCCTTTGGGTTCTCCCTGTTTGTGGGCAAAACAAGGGTCTGGACTCTAGATGGACGAGGAGACCACAGGTGCTGACTGTTGGAAGTGTAAGTGGTTAAGGGCTTGGGGAAATCGGCTTGCTGTTTCTCCCAAATGGTCCCAGAGGAAGAACTATAGATAATATCACCCTCCATGTACCTGACCACTCTGTGGTGAGGTGTGGCCTCAGCTGTGGAGAATGGCTATGTTCCCCAGAGAATTTGCTGAAAGCACTTTAAACCAAAAGAATCACAGTGGGGCCATTTTCATGTTTGAAAATCCCTGGTGTTACCTTCCCTCAGAGCCCACCATGTTCTGCTTGAACAAGCGACTTTTGCAGGGATGGTAAGGCAGTTGTGATACATGTACAACTCCGGGGATTTCCCTGTCTGTTCAGGGGCATTTTGAAGTATAGCCTTTCCTTCTGAGTCTGTGGGGAACTTTATATGAGGGTTACTTCCCTAAGGAAATGGGGTCTTTGATTCTTGATCTATCAGTATGGCAAAGACTCTGGAGCCATGCTAGGTTCAGATCCTGGCTTTTCATGATGATGAATTGTTTTGAGAATTAAATGAGAATACGTGTGAACTTGGAACAATGTCAGGCACATAGTAGTTGTTCAATACACATCCCATCATTGTTATTATTACATAAGAGATACCAAATGTTTTAAAATTAGAGGAGAAAAGTTATTACATGGTGCTGTATCATATCAACTCCAAAGGTGACTCTGATGCTTAGAAGGTGGGTGACAATGACACTAACATGTCTGGATGAAGCAGGATTTGGCCATGTAATTTGCAGTTGAATATCTTGTAAAAATGCCACATTGGTCATGAAAACTTCTGCATTTGTTTTTGTAATTGTGATCTGGGGACAGATCCTTCACCTTCAGAAGTCAGAGCTTCCAGGGGGAAAGACACTAGTGGCCTTGAGCTGCCATCTCCTTGTTTCTCTCCCTATCATGGAGCAGCACGGTCAGCGTCTGCTGATGGCTGGGGTACCAGGAGCCAAGATGGCATGGGACCTGGGAGCTGACATGGCTGCTCTGAGGGCCCGATGTGCTTAGGTTCAAATGCAGAAGTGAATTAAGGCTGGAAAAGGTGGAGGAGACTGCTGCTGCCTCTCATTTACTGCACATCTGGAGAGCCCAGGGTATGATAAGCAGGAACTATTGAGGTTCAGGTGTTGCCACCGTGGCCTCAGTACAAAATCAAGCTTCTAAAAACAGTGAGATCTGAACATCGTTAAGGATAACTGTGATCTCACAGTGGGATGAGGTGCTTTTAAAATTACAAATTTGAGCTGCACTATAGAGCAACATTAGGAGATTGGACAGTAGCATCATTTTCCTCTGGGGTTTGCAAAGTTTCGGAAAGGAGTCATGTTGCTAAACCAGCCATTGACTCTTGACTGGGCTGCAGGGAGCTGGTATGGTTTCTCTGTTGGTAGAGAGAGACATGATGAAGGGGACTGCCTGGTCATTATTCGCTGATCAGAGCTTCTCAGCGACTGTTCTCATAGCCAGGCTTTCATTGTGCTTACCTCTGAAGGTACTCTGCTCAGGGCAAAGGTTTGTTGCAGTGAGAAGCCACAGGGAACGGAGGTAGTGTTCTCCTTCCACATGCTGGGAGGAGACGGCAGTGACTTTTCTCATCATGGGCTGTAGTTTTGCTATAAAAATTTATCCAGTGTTAATAATTATCATTTGGTTTTCTGGTTTGCTCAAGCCAGATTTTGATATTTGACCGAGCTCATGATACCTTTTGGAAAACACTGTACAATGAATTTTGAGCAGTATGGCATTTCAGAGCCTGAAAATTGGGGGGAAAAGATATTGTCTTTCTCTTCAACACAATCAATTATATGGAGATCTAGTTGGAATAGAAGCAGAGGGAGGGCATTTTAAAATATTAAAATGGTAAAATAGTTTGAAAATACATCTATTTTCTTTATGGTAGATAGGAAATATTTTTATGGCATCATCCATTTTTAACTTTTAATTCAATGCTGTTTTAGTATACCATTTCTCATATCTATTATTTAAAAGTTCCATTAGGGTTTTGAGACCCATTAAAATTTTATAATAGTATGAGATGTGATATCAACAGGGCACCATTTTTCTTTTTTATAATTAAAAATACATTTTTTACTTTTATTTTAAAGTACCTGGTTGAAAATATGGATAGACAGTTGGAAAGTACAGATAAGCAAAAGAAGGAAGAAGACATTAATGATCCTACCACCTATTGATAACTACTGTTTTCCTGGGCTAACACTTGTTCTATTCACTTAGGTTGGCTATTACCAACTTTTCACGCCCACCGTCTGTTCTAACTTGTTGGTACTTAGAATTCCCAGTCGTTGAATATTTCAAATATCATCTATGAAATACATGTTTTATAATTTTGAGTGTATCTTTATGGACATTTAAAATAAGTATATATATGTGTGTATCTTATTTTTAAAAATCAAAGATGTAATTGGGACATAATGTACCTATAATAAAAGTATTCTGAGTGTACATTTTGCTAAGTTTTGACGAACGCTTGGCCCAAGTAGCCGCAATCGTCAACCTCCCACCGCGCCCGGATGCCCTCATGCCTCTAGGCAGCCAATATTCTCAGCCCCTATCCAGCCTGGGGGCAACAATGAATCTGTTTTTCGTCATTATATATCAATTCTGTCTTTCTTAGAACTTCAGATAAATGGAATCATACACTATGTATTCTTTCGTGCCTGCCTTTTTTCATGTAGTATAATTTTTTTGAAATACACCTATGTTCTTGCGTATATCAGTAATTCATTCATTTTTATTGTTGAATATGTATCTGTTATATTGACATAATACAATCTGTTCATTGACTTGTTGATGGGCATTCAGGTTGTTTCTAGTGTTCAGCTATTAAGAACAAAGTTGCTATGAATGTTCATGTACGAGTCTTTATGTGGACGGGTACTATCATTTCTCTTGGGTAAACTCTGAGCTCTGGAATTGCTGGATCAAAGGCTAAGTGCACATTGAACTTGATAAGAAACTGCCAGACTGTTTTCCTGATTGGACCTTCCATTTTACATTCCTCCCAACAAAGCGTGTGAGCACCACTTACCCAGTCTTAGTTAGTATTAGGTATTGTCAGTATTTTAAAGCCATTTTATTGGATACAGAGTGATATCTCATTGTAATTTAAATTTGCATTTCCTGATAACTAACAATGCTAAGCTTTTTTTCATGTACTCTGGACATTTATATGCCTTATTTTGTAAAATGTCTTTAAATCTTTTGTCCATTTTTCATCTTCTTATTAGGCTGTAAAAATTCTTTGTGTATTCTGGATATAAAACTTTTGTCAGACATATGTATTACAAATATTTTTACTGAGTGGCTTATTTTTTTCATACTGCATTTTGAAGAGCAGGCATTTTAAATTTTAATAAGGTCCTTATTTTTCTCGTATGTTTGTACTTTTCTTGTCCTGAGTAATTTTTGCCTACTCCAAGACAGTAGTATTTCTTAATGTTTTTCTCTAGAAGTTTTAATACAGTTTTAGTGTTTATGTTTAGATTTATGAGCCATTTAGAGTTAATTTTATGTGTGGTATGAGGTTAGTGTACAGGTTCATTTTTGTTCCATATGGATATCCAGTAGTTCAGCACCATTCGCTGAAAAGGCTGTTTTCCTATTGAATTACCCTGGTACATTTGTAGAAAATCAATCGACTGTATTTGAGTAGTTCTATTTATGAAGTTTCGATTCCATTCTGTAGTTTTATATCTATCTATCTTGATAACAATAGCTATAGAGTAAGTCTTGATATTGGATGGTATAAAATTCTCAACATTTTTCTCCTCTTTAGAATTATTTTTGTTATTATTAGGTCTTTTGAATATCTATTACAGCTTAGAGGCAGCTTGTCAATACCTACAGAAAAGCCTTCTGGGAGTTTGGTTAGAACTGCAGTGAGTCTATAGATCAATTTGGGGGTCATTGCCATTTTAAACAATATCGAGCATTTTTCCCCATGAACATGGTATATATAACCCCCAGTACTTAGATCTTTTAAAATTCCTCATAACCACCTTTTTGTAGTTTTCAGTGTACTGATATTGCACATCTTTTGTAAAATTTATGCCTTAGAATTTTGGATATGATGATTTTATTGTAAATGCTATTTTAAATATTATTTTTCATTTGTTAGTATGTGCAAATGCAATTGATTTTTGTATATTAATTTTGTATTTCATGGCATTGTTAATTCATTTGTTTTACAGCTTTTTAGAATTACTCAGGATTTTCAATGAACATAATCATGTTTTCTACAAATAAAGACAGTTTTTCTTTGTTTGTAATCAGTATGCTTTCTAGTATTTGTTTCTTTGTTCATAATCACCAAAATTTCACCGGCTAGGACTTCTAGTACAATGTTAGATTGAAGGGGTGACAGCAACATCTCTGCCTTTTTCCTGGTCTTGCAGCGGGGGGAGTTTGAGCCTTTCATCAGGAAGTGTGAGGTTTGCTATAGGATTTTCACAGACGCCTTCAGTTAGGTTGAGGAAGCCTGCTTCTATTTATTATATGCTAGAGTTTTTAATCGTGCACAGGAATTTTGTCAATGCTTTTTCTGCATGCATTGATATAATCATGTTTTTTTTTCCCTTATTTTATTGACATGGTGAATTACTTTGATTTTTAAACATTAAACCAACTTCGTAGTCTTTGGGTACACCCCACTTGGTCAAAACATATTATCATTTTTATATATTGTGGAGTTAGATTTGCCAATATTTTAAAAGACTTTTTTAAACTATGATCATGAGGATTACTGGTCTGTACTTTTCTTACAACGTCTTTGTCAGGTTTTGGTGTCAAGTTTTTGCCGGCCTCCAGACAGAACTGGAGAATGCTCCTCCACTATTTCCTGAAATACTTTGTATAAAATTGTAATTACGTCTTCCTTAAATATTTGATATAACTTAAGAGTAAAAGTCATGTGAAATTACAAGTTTTCTATGGGAAAGTTTAACTAGGTATGGGGCTATTCAGATTTTCTCTTTGATTTTGTGTTGCTTTTGAGAATTTGGGTCTGTCAAGGAATTTGTGTGTTTCATGTGTGTGGATTTATTGACATAAAGTTGTTGAAAATATCTTTTTACTACCCTTAACCTTGCTAGGATATGAACTGATGTTCCCTATTTCACTTTGGATATTAGTAATTTGAATCATCTCTCCTTTTTTTATGAAAATCTAGCTAAAAATTATCAATAAAATTTTATTGATATTTCCCAAGAACCTGCTTCTTGTTCCATTAAATTTTCTCCATTGTCAGGTTTTTTTTTTCATTGATTTCTGTCCTAATAATATTTTTTTTCCTGCTACTTACTTTGGATGAAATTTTCTTTTATTTTCTCTTCTACTTATAGCTTCTTAAGGTAATCAGTCTTTTCCTTTATTTTTAATATAGCCTTTTAAAGCCATGTATTTCCCTTTAAGTTCTGCTTTAAATGCATCTCACGCACTTTAACATGTGGTATTTTTGTTATGATTCAGTTTAACTGCTTTCTACTTTTCCTTTATGACTGTTTCTTTGACTCATGGGCTGCTTATCATGTTTTAAGTTTTCGAACATTTAGGTGCTTTTCCAGATATCTTTTTGTTACTGATTTTCAATTTAATTCTGTTGTCATCAGAGAACATGTCCTGTATACATTGAATTACTCCAAATTTATTGAGACGTGTTTTATAGGCCATAATATGGACCATCTTGGTGGTGCTTGTTCTAAGCATACTTGAAAAGAAGGTGTATTTTGCTTTTGTTGGGTGAAGCATTATATAAATGTCAACTAGGTCAAATGAGTTGCTAGTGTTAGTCAAGTCTAAATTTTTACTGATTTTCTGTCTATTCTATTAATTACTGAGCATAGAGTGTTAACCCTTCATATATGGTTGTAATTTTGTCTACTTATCCTTTTATTGTTGCCAGTTTTTGCTGCATGTATTTTAAAGCTTTGAAATTAGTGCATAGACATTAAGGATGTCTTCCTGATAAATTGACCTTTATTATTATAAATATCTCTCTTGGTAATATTGCTTGTCTCAAAGTCTATCATGTCTTATATTAATATAGTCACTCCAACTCTATTGTTATTAGTGTTTATATCTTTTAGCTTCCTTGTACTTTTTAAAGAAGACTTTATTGATTTTTAGAGAGATAGAAGGGAGGTAGAAAGAGAAACATCTATAGGTTGCCTCTCGCACACCACCAACCAGGGACCTGGCCTGTAACCCAAACATGTGCCCTGACCAGGAATCGAACCAATAACCTTTGGCTTTGTGGGATGACGCACAACCCACTGAACCATACCAGTCAGGGCACATCCTTTTATGTTTAGGCTATTGATATTTGTATATTAAAATTCACCCATTATAGATATAGTTGGATATTGCCTTTTTTTTAAAGTTCAGAATCACAATCTTGCCCTTTTAATTGGAGGGATTAGATCAATTATGCTAAATGTAATTATTAATATTATTCAGTTTAGGTCTACAGTCTTGCTGTTCATTTTCTATTTGTCCCATTCATTCATTGTTCTTTTCCAGTCTGCTTTTATACTGGATTTCTTTAGCTTTATTGAGGTATAATTGACAAATAAAATTGTAAGATATTTATAGATATACAGTGTGATGATTTGATATGTGGATACATTGTGAATGTGTGTGAGTAGAAATTAAGTTCTACTCCCAGTAACTTTCAATTACGCAATACAGTGTTATCAACTATAGTCTCTGTGTTATATATAAAATCTTAGACCTTATTCACTGTATAACTGAAAGTTCATTCTCTTTTACCAACCTCTCCTTTGTTTGTTATATTGTTTTCTGATTTGTAATATTTCTGATTAGAAGTCTACAGTATTCTTATCTTTGTTCTCCTGAATGTCTTTTGCTTTATAAAGTTTGCCCTTTAAAATTGATGTTCAGGATTTGATTATGATATGCTATTGTGTGATTTTCTTTATGTTTATTCTGCTCAGGGGGTCATTGAGAGTCTAGGCTTATAATTTTTATAAAATATGGAAAAATTTAGCCATTATTTTTTCAAAAAATTTTGTTGTGTATACCCTCTTTTTGGGGATTCCTTTTACTTTTATGGTAGGTAGCTTAATGTCTTATAGATATTAATTCCTCTGTTTATTTTCAGTCTTTTTAATTTAATTTTATTTTGTGATTCACTTTGGATAGTTTCTGTTGCTATGTCTTAATGTTTTTCTACTTTTTCCTTGTGCATTGTTTACTCTGTGATTAAACCTCATTCAGTACCTTTTAAAAAATTTTAGATATTTTACTTTTCAGCTTTAGAAGCTTCATCTGCCTGCTTTTTACATCTTCCATCTCTCTCCCTTCTATGTTCATGCTTTCCTTTACACCCATGAATATATTTACCATAGATTTTTTGAAATCCCATCTATTAATTATATAATCTCTGTAATTTTTAAATTAATTAATTTATTTTTAGAGAGAGAGGAAGGGAGGGAGCAAGAGAGGGTGAGAAGCACCAATGAGTGCTTGCCACTTGAGTGCCCCTTCCTGGGGGACCTGGCCTGCAGCCTGGTGTGTGCCCTGACCGGAATTGACCCGGCAACCCTTTGGTTTGCAAGCTGACACTCAGTCCACTGAGCCACACCAGCCAGGGCTCATCTCTGTAATTTATGGCTATTTCTGTTGCCTGAATTTTTCTCCTGGTTTGAGCAACCTTTTTCTACATCTTTGTGTATCTGATAATTTTCTATTGGATGTTAGATACTGTGAATATTATATTAGTGAGTGTCTGGGTTTTACTGTTTTTCTTTAAAGAATAAGCAAGTGTGTTTTGGTAGATAGTTAAATTGCTTGTGGATTAATGTATAGGCTTATTAATTTTTGACTTATTTTTAGACTTACAGAAAAGTTGCAAAAATAGTACAAGGCATTTATTGATACTCTTCACCCAGATTAACCAACTGTTATCATTTTACCACATTCGCTTTACTCACTTATGTATTTTTTTCTGAGCTCATTTAAGAGTAAGTTGTAGAGATGATGCCTCTTTATCCCTAAATACTTCAGAGCATATTTTCTAAAAACAAGGAACTCTGTCATATAACTTCAATAAAATCAACCTCAGAAAATTAACTGATGTAATGGTACTTTCTAATCTATGGACTTTATTGAGATTTTTCAAGTTGTCCCATTTATGTGCTTTATAGCAAATGAAAATCCAATAACTGATATGTACTTGTCATACCTCTTTAGACTGCTTTGATCTGGAACAGATCTTGAGCCTTTGTATCTCATAGCATTGAAGGTTATTTTTCAAATTTAATTCAAGTTTGTTTAATGTTTTCTTATGGTTCAGGTCATACACTTTTGGCAGGAATATTACAGAAGTGATTCTGAGTTCTTCTTAATGCATCGTATCAGGAGGCAGATGGTAAATCTCATTATGTCTGAGAGTTTGCTAAGGTGGTACCTTTTGTGTTTCTCCTTGGCAAATTTACTCTTCAAACCATTGTAACTAATAAATATCTAGTAGATAAATAATTTCAGATTATGTCAATATTCTTTCCTCGAACTTTACCCACAGGTTTTAGCTGCATTATTCTTTCCTGAATTAACAAGAAGTGTAATATTTTACCATATAAGAAAATGGTAATTTTCTTATTCTATCATTTCTTCTCCATTTATTAGCTGGCTCTTTACTGACAGGAAGAGTGTTTCCTTTTTTCCTTCCTTCCTTCCATTTTTTTCTTTCTAATATTTATGTTTTCTAAGATATTTGTACAGACAGTATAGCTATAATAAGTCTGAGAACCGAAGAAATGAAAAAAAGGTTCCAGCATCTGAGTCCTTTGACAAATCAACTGTTTCCATTAAGATTTTTCATTTAATGGTATAATGACAGTTGAAAGAACATTTAGTCAACATTATGTTTTGAGTTTCTGATCTATGTAATTTATATTTTAAACACTTTAGGAAATATAAAGGTGTCCTTATAAATTTTAGTATTTTTGAGTTGTTTTCCTCTTCACTTCCAATTTCCTTTATATCCTTTTCTCCAGCTACCTGTTTTCTCTTTTATTCTCTCCAGCAAGAATGTATATCTTTGCTCTTCTCTAAGGATAATTCCTTGCTCTTCTCTAAGGATAATTATTGATGGAGGATAATCCTTCACTGTTGCCCACAAGCCTTTCATATGTAATGGAATCTTGCAAATAGACAGGATTGCATAGTGGTTAAGAGCACACAGATTTGGGGACTAGACAGACTTTAAAATTTGAATCCGTACCCGTTCAGTTATAGATGTTTGATCTCTATAGTTAAATAACATCTCCAGGATTTGGACTCTCATTTGTAAATTGGGCATAATGATATACCCGTCTTACAGAATTGTTATGAGGCTTACAGGAGATCACATGTGATTATCTGCACAGTACCTGGCCCATAGTAAGTGCCCCAAAATGTCAGCTTTCATCATTATTATCTAAAAATTATTTCCTTGCTCCTAATAATAGCCTAGAAAGTTTAAAAATGTTTTTCTAAGTGGTGAAGTGAATGAATCATAAACATCTTAAGAGCTGCTTAACTGCTACCTGAATGGACATGATCAAGAATCCTCCCTGGACTATGGAGCCTTCTATTATGTTCTTTAAGTAGGTATTAGAAGATTGAATGGCTATTAATGTGTATTGTGCCAATTTTGTCCTCTGACCTAAATGATTAATCTTTCTTACACTTAATTTGAGACAATGCCAGGATCTCTCTCCTCTGGTTTCAAAATAACACTGTTTTCTTCTATTTAAACAAAGATGATTCCTTTTCCTCCTTCCAGGACATCATGATGATGTAAGGGAACTCAATATGTGTGAAAGTAACAGTGACGGCCACCAACCATCGCAAAGGCTTTCAAAACCCCAATCCCCAGGCCATACCCCAGAATCTTTGGGAGAGAAACAACATGTTCGCAAACTTGCTGCACATGGGAATTACTTGGGGAATTTTCGAAAATATTGATGTCTGGTCTTTCCCCCAGAGACTCTGATTTCATTGGCCCGGGTGTGATGGGAGCAACAGGATTTTTTTTAAAGCTTCCAGGTGGCAGCCAGGCTGAGAATGGCTGCTTTTACATACAGCACCTCCTCCTTGAAAGAAACCACTCTTTAGGCCCGCAGGGCCTTGTCGCTAATGAGAGAGAGCAGCTTCCTGGGCCAGGGACCTTCATTTTCAGAGGCAGGACTTGAACTGATATGCCTCTTTGAATAACCCTATCCCGCCCCTTATCATGGCATTGAGATTTTCCTCAATCTCTGATGGAAGCACAAGCTCCTGGCTATCTCATTCTAATTTTGCTCTAATGCACCCTATCATCCATCCCTTCTTCCCCTCATTGTGCCCTCTGAAACTCTGATCTGTGATCAGAAAATTTCCTACATCCTCAATCTTTTATTCTGAGTGGAAGTTGCCTTCTTTCTCTTCTTGCTCTAATGGAGACTTGGTCCACTCCCTTGAGTGAAGACCCTTTTCTTCCTAAATGTCACATACACTGTGCTCTTTAGGTTGAGCGTATGAGGAGGTGTCATCTTTCCTCTATATTTCTATTTTAATTCCTCTTCTTTTCTCCTTCAAAATATCAGTATGTTTGAACTTGGGCCATCCTGCTATAGCAGCCTCCAAACCCTCGAATTTCATCCATTTACATACCCACCTCTGAGGCACTCTCCTCACGCCCCTAAGGCCTTACCTCTGGGTTCACTGTGTGTTTTTTTCATGCCTACTCCTTTTACTGCTCCTTGTGACTTCAGCAACTATGTAGATGACTCACACAATGCCCTGGGCTCCCAGTTCCTTGAGTTCCTCACCTCTAACAACTTATATTCCTTTCCACCTCAGCTTGTCATCCAACTATTCCACCAGTCTTGAAATTTAGATTTTTAATATTCTTGCAGTTGCTAAGCCCTAGAATAACCAATGCAAGTTTTCCAACATCACTAAGCCCTTCAACACTTAGACTTTACTACTTTGTCTTACTCACTTTTCTTTCCTATCCTCCTGAGATGGTTTAGATTTTATGGCCCATAAGTACCATTGTCTCCCTGCAAACACTTTCAGGGTCCTTGACCCTTCTGCTCTGCTGTAGTCAGTTGTCACGCCTCCTCGTAGTGTGAGTGTGCTCCCACTGTCATGTTTTTACCGCCCTTCCTTACCCGTCTGGCTTTTTACTCACGGTTTTCTTATACTTAATCGAGGAAAGCCATGTCTTTCCCTCCAACAAACCTAGTCATCTAGTTCAAGCTTGGCCTCTTTCTCTTCCCTCGAAGTTGAGAGGTGAGAAGTGTCCCAAATTCTATCAAAGGGCCAGCCTCTCCTCTTGGGCTCTGGATCTCACCTCCTCAGTTTCTCAAGAACTCATAGCTTCAGCAAGTTTTATTACCTCCTGCAAATGTCTGCCCTACTGTACAGGATTGTTCTCATTGACTTACAGATATTTACTAGCATGGTCCATTGAAAACCAACAATAGTCTTCCTTGATTTCACATCCTTCTTCAGCTCATACCCCAGTTTCTCTTTTTTCTTTTTCAAAAATCTTGAACTCATCTGTCCTTGGTCCCACTTACTTTTCAACCTTCTACAATCCACCTCCAATCTCCAGCCATACTACTAGAAAGACTCAAGTCTGTAGAATCTTTCCTGTACTAATCTTAATCACTCAACATTTGGCCCAGCTGACAACTTCCTCCTCCTTGAAACACTATCCTGTAGATGTCCTCCAATGTACAACTGTCTGGTTTTTGTGTGTGTGTGTGATTAGATTGAAGTAATTTTCTGAAGGAGAATATCACAGAGGTCAAGTGCCCTTTTCATACCTTCATATCAGGAGGTGCATGATCTCCACACAACATCACAGGTGATGTGCACCTTTATGGTTTGGTTAAGTTAGTGTTTGCCAGGTTTCCCCACTATAAAATTACTATTTTTTCCCTTTCCATTCTCTCTTCTTTGGAAGCAAGTCACTAATTCTAGTGCAACCTCAATCTGTGAAGGAATGGTAGTAATTAAGTTCCACAAAGGAAAACACTTTTTTATTCCACTTTCAGATAAAGAAATAGGGGTTGAGAGGTAAAGTGAATTTTCTAAGGTCACACACAGATATTATGACTAATGGTGTTGACTAGTTATCTAAGTAACTTAGAGCCATCTAACTTGTATTCATGTGGGCAGCCTTGCATATGGAATCAGTCTGGTTTGAATGGTTTAAAAAAGAAAACTTTCAGGTGAATACAAATATATGCTCTCAGCAAGACGTTTAACTTCTGCAGGCTAGTGTGTAGGACAAAAACAAAAAGGGATCCCAAACAACATATGTCATTGTCAACTAAGCCACATACCTCTGCTTCCAAGAAGAGAAGGTTTTAGAGAAGTAGATGCCACCTTGTGTTCTGTAGGTTGGATCTGGCTTCCAGATGAGTTTCATTTGGGCTATGTGAGATCTAAAATTATTTTCTGACTTGCATGTCAACTTTCAAAACCTGGGAAATTTTACATACAAATCCAAATTTTATTCTTCGCTTGGAAATTTGGAGGATCTGTGAGCCCTGGGTCTTTATTTATCTATGACAACAGCCATGTGATGCCAAGTCACTGCTGGTCCCTTCCGGTGAGCCATACTCTGGTTCCCCACAGTTCCCTGAGCGTACTTGGTGTGCCTTTTGGCTTTTGTAGTTGTCTGATGAAATTGCTCTCTTCATCTGGTGAGGGGTTACTGGGTTGGAAGGGGAGCTGACATAGTTTCTGGAGCCTTTGAGAGCGGAACCCGTATCAACAATGCAAGTTGTAGGAGACAATTTCCAGCAGATGTAAATCTACAGCTGTTTACAGCCTTGCAATGCAACAGGTTGCCTCAAATATGGTGACCTTCTTTCCACCTGAAGTGTTTAAGCAGAGGGACAAAATCATGAATGAGGCTTTTAAAGACAGGATCTGTGTCCTAGAGAACGTTTGGAGCTGACTACATTGGAAAAAGCACTCCCAAGTCAAACATAATCAACCCATTTTTTCCTGCAGGAATTAATAAAGCTGATGGAATGGTGATTCTACTTATAAGGAAGCAATTATACGTTATAACTGATTATACGGGAAAGACCACATTAAAACTCCCAATTCAAAAAGACATGAGCAAAGATGACAGTGAACTGACTCAAGTATGTAAGCTACAGGGGATGATGAGAGGTAGACAGAGATGTAGGGAGAAAGGTAGTGGGACCACCAGCAGCTTGGGTTTTGTTTTAGATGCCGAGGGAAAGGGTTGGGAGCGGTGATGGAGTGATCCAGTTAAACGAGCAGCATGCTTATCACGAAGCAAACTGCGTGTTTGGATTTTATTTTCTGATTGAACAGCCTTTGCTTTCTTGTAATAAAAGGAAAGCTAGATATAGTATAAATTTATACAACCTCATCTAAACACAGCCTGCTAAAGATGGTATTTTAATCATTTGTGTTATAAGGTCTTATGTTGACTGGTGGCAGTGTGGTTTTTGGTTTAGGTGGTTAAATACTTAGTACTAGCCTGTCTAGTTTGTGACCATCAGAGATTGTTCCAGTTTTGCCCTGAATTTCAGGGTCAGCTTTTGGCTGCCTTACTGGTCTTACCCATATTTACGTTGTCACAGAAAATTAAGTGGTTTGTTATAAGGCTGTTTATGTTTATGGATGTGAAGATTTGCTTGTGGAAGCATTTTGCCTCTGTGACCCTTTTCATCTGTGAAGAGGCCTTGGAAAAAAATCATTTGGAAATTAATTTGGGCCCTTGTGTTACCAAATCAAGACAAAGCATCCTTTCCATGAGGTGGGCTTGGTACCCTCACTGTGGTGTAGATGCTGATCTCTTTGGCATCAGCGATGTTTGAGATGAGAAAGAAATGCTTGTAGCAGCTAATTATATTTCCCTGTATTAATTACCCTGTTAAGTGACAGCTTTGTTCACACCTTGTTGTTTTTGTCAAGGAGAAAGAAAAAGAACAGTTTTGTGCAGTTCTCTGAACATTTACAACAGGAATCTTGGCTCTTGTTCTTAACAGATTTCAGATCGAAATAAGAAAAGGAGAGAACTGTTCCACTTGTGCTAGGTGGCTTAATAGAAAAAAGAAACTAATGACTTTCATCTTATTTTGGTTCAGACGCCTACCTGAGATATGATTTGAAATGAGTTTCCTATTCTCGACTCCCCTTGTCGAAAACCTGGGTATTTATCAATATCTCCAACAACAAAGAACATCGCTCAGTGCAACCTGACACCGGTTCTGCTTTCTTCTCCAAAGAACTATCACATGTCTCCTTAACTTCTATAGACGTAAACAGGATTTATGCTTCATAAACCCAAGTGTGTTTCCAAATCCTCTTGTTATTGTAAGGAGAACAACAGAAAAGCCATACTCTCAATAAGCCAGTCTTGTTTTCTATAACCCTCTAAAGAAAGATTTGTATTTTCCCATCTGAGCATTAGAAGAAATAAACCCGGTTGGGCCGGCCCCTCTCCCAAGAAACAGTACCTGGGAGCAGGCCCTGGGGCCCTGTACTTTTCCAGGCTTTAGTCAGCAGGACTTGGCAAACTAGCCTCAGTGAATGTGTCACTACCTCTTTTTTTTTTAAAGTAGGCAGCAACTTGTGTTTATGTTTGTCTTTCTGGAATATTGGTGTGTTGTGCTGTTATCTAGTCGGAGGCATCTTTACTATTTCTTCATGGGATTTATAACCGTGGGGTTGATTTCCCTGCTGGTGTTTAGTGTTCCTTTTAGAGTCATGCCCACCTGACACTTTGGGAAGTTTCCTGCGAAGAGGTTGTATTTAAGCCAGAAATGGCCAAGCCCATCCAGATTTCACTGCTCAGTAGCTACTTTCTGTGCAGGGGGAAGAAGGACTGTTTAAGTTAAATTGATTTTACTCTTTCAGCGTTAACTCTACCTTCCATTTCCCTTTTCTGTTTGAGTTTTTCTCCCTTGGCATCCCTTTCCATTGCCTGCATGTTAATCTCTAGTTGATGCAGAAAATGTGGCACCTGAGCATTGCACAAGCTTGTCATACGTGTGGTGCCTATGTATGTGCCCTTGTGCGCAGGTACAGTTGGGGTGTTGCTGAGACAGGTACATAGGGGTGGTGGAAGCAGGTGAAGGATGGAGACAGAACAAACTTGGTGAAGTGTGGGGGGGCTCCATTTGCAGAGCTCCCCCCAGCCTCCGTGGATGAGGATAATTCTACCAAGACATGATCTGCTTGGGGAGGAAAGGCTGACCAGTCTCTCAGAGGAGAAAGGAGTTTAGCCGATCTCTCAATGGGTTTTCACTGAGTTCAGCTCACATAGGGATGCATATCAAAGGAAGAAGGTATGATTTACAGATAACACTTCTGGGATCACAGGGATCCTTTTTGAGACAGAGTCTGGTAGACAGGGTGATGCCAAGTGGCTGTAAAACCTTGGGAAACAAACTTATTTTGTGCTTGGACCCTTAACACTTAAATTGAGGACATTCTTAGCAAAGCAGGTTTCATAGGACTTTATGCATTCTTTTCTAGGCCCAATTGCCCCCTGCCAGGAACTGCTGGTTCTGGCACAGGGCTGCACCCCCTTTCAGCATTGTTTCAGTCCTGAATCAGGTTGGGGAAGCAAGGCAGCAAAAAGATTGGGAGATTTTTTACAGATAGAATAAACCCAAGGGGTGAGGGTTTTTTGTCTCTTCTCCACAATCTCCTAAGACCTTCCCTGATGGCCCCTTTGTAGCTGCCTGTCTTAGGTTGTTCCTTTCTTGAGGAATCTTACCTGTCATTGACTATCCAGCCACCTTCCAGGGTCCAAGCAGGGTGAAGTAAAAGAGGGCAGAGGCTGTGCTCTTGCCGGGAGGATAACTTTTGTCTCCTTGGTGACTTATGGTCCCAAGATACCCTAGCCATGGGGCCTTTCGCCTGTTGGTGGGGTTACAGCTCCTGAAACCAGGCAGGACGGTTCCCAACAGGGAAGCTCTGGTTCTTCCAATTATTTGATTTATTAATTCCCCACCTTTAAAAACTTACGGGGTTGTTGTAAGGGACTACTTGAAGTCATAGAAGATAAATAGCAATATAATGTAATAAATAGTAAATGTTAGTTTATTTTTGATTAATAGTTGTGTCCTTAGAAAATAGATTCAGAGTCTTTGTGAATATTATATATGCAGCTTGGTATTCAATCATTTGACAGTTTCACATCTGAGAGGCCCCAACATCCTTTATTTTTTTTTTAAAGATTTTTTTTTATTTCTTTATCTTTAGAGGGGAAGGGTAGAAGAGAGGGAGAGGGAGAGAAATATCAATGTATGGTTGCCTCTCGTGTGTCCCCTGCTGGGAACTGGCCTGCAACCCAGGCATGTGCCCTGACTGGGAATCGAACCTCGATCCTCTGGTTCGCAGGCCCGCGCTCAATCCACTGAGCTACACCAGCCAGGGCCCAACATCCTTTATTTTTTAAAAAAGTTTTTATTGTATTTTTTCCCATTACCATTTAGTCCACTTATACTCTCCTTCCCCCCGCAATAACCACACTATCGTTCATGTCCATGAGTCCTTTTTCCTTTTTGCTCAATCTCTCCACTGCCTAATCTCCCTCCACCTTAGCTGTCATCCTGCTCTCCATCTATAAGTCTGTCTCTATTTTGCTTTTAGTTCAATTCATTCATTAGATTCCACATATGAGTGAAATCATGTGGAATTTGTCTTAATCTGACTGCCTTGTTTCACTTAGCATAATATTTTTCAGGTCCATCCATACTGTTGGAAAGGGTAAAATTCTCTCTTTTTTATGGCTGAGTAGTATTCCATTGTGTAAAAGTCCCATAGTTGTTTTATCTACTCATTTACCAATGGACACTTGGGCTATTTCCATATCTTGGCAATAGTAAATAATGCTGCAATGAACATAGGGGTGCTTATGTTCTTTTGAATTAGTGTTTTGGGTTCTTTCAGATATACTCCCAGAAGTGGGATTGTTGGGTGAAAAGGCAGATCCATTTTTAATTTTTTGAGGTGTCTCCGTACTGCTTCCTATAGTGGCTACATCAGTTTGGATTCTCACCAACAGTGCAAAAGCGTTCTCCTTTCTCCACATTCTCACCAGTACTTATTGTTTGTTGATTTATTGATAATAGCCATTCTGACAGATGTAAGGTGATATCTCATTGTGGTTTAAACTTATGATTTCTCTGATGGTTAGTGACGTTGAGCATTTTTTCGTATGTCTCTTGGCCATCTGTATGTCCTGCTTGGAGAAGTGTCTATTCAGATCCTTTGCCCATTTTTTAAATGGGTTTTTTTGGTGTTGAGTTTTGTAAGTTCTTTATAAATTATGAATATTGACTCCTTATCAGATGTATCAGTGAATACGTTCTCCCACTTTGCGGGTTTTCTTTTTATTTTGTTGATGTTTTCCTTTTCTGTACAAAACCTTGTTAGTTTGATGCAGTCCCATTTGTTTATTTTTTTCTTTTGTTTTTCTTTCCTGGGGAGATATAGCCAACAAAATAATGCTACAAGCAATGTCTGAGATTTTGCTGCCTGTGTTTTCTTCTATGATTGTTATGGTTTTGGATCAAACATTTAAGTCTTTAGTCCATTTTGAATTTATTTTTGTGTGTGGTGTAGAAGGTGGTCTAGTTTCATTTTTCTGCACATATCTGTCCAGTTTTCCTAACACCATTTATTGAATAAACTATCTTTAGCCCATTGTATGTGCTTGCTTCCTCTGTTGAATATTAATTGACTATAGAGGTGTGGGTTTATTTCTGGGATCTCTATTTTTTCCATTGATCTATCTGTCTGTTTTTATGCCAGTAACATCTGTTTTGTTTACTATGGACTTATAGTATAGTTTGACTTACAGGACTTATAGGTAGCATGATTCTTCCAACTTTGTTATTCTTTCTCAGGAAATAGGACAACAAAGGTTCCATATACATTTTTGAAATATTTGTTCTACTTCTGTGAACTAAGTCATTGGGTGGAACCTTGATAGGAATTGTGTTGAATCTATGGATTGCTTTGTTAATATAGACATTTTAATGATGTTAATTTTCCCTATCCATGAACACAGTGTGTGCTTCTACTTATCTGTATCTTCTTCAATTTCTTTCTTCGGTGTCTTATAACTTTCTGTGTGCAGGCCTTTTACATCCTTTGTTAGGTTTATTCTTAGGTGTTTTATTCTTTTGGAAGCAATTGTGAATGGGATTGTTTTCTTAATTTCCCTTTCTGCTAGTTTGTTATTGGCATGTAAAAATGCTACCGATTTCTGGATATTAATTTTGTATCCTGCTACTTTGCGGAATTCATTTATCAGTTCTAGTAGTGTCTTGGTGGAATCTTTGGGGGTTTCTGTGTACAGTATCTTGTCATCTGCAGATAAAGACAATTTTACTTCTTCCTTTCAAATTTGGATGTCATTTTTTCTTCTTCTTGTCTGATTGCTGTGGTTAAGACTTCCAGTACTATATTGAATAAGAGAAGTGGAAGCAGACATCCCAGTCTGGTTCCTGATCTTAAGGGGAACGAACGCTGGTGGTTTCTGTCCATTGAGTATAATGCTGGCATCTGGTCTTTATTATGTTTAAGTATATTCCCTCTATTCCCACTTCGATGAGAGTTTTTATCATAAATGGGTGTTGGATTTTATCATAAATGGGTGTTGGGTTTTATCAAATGCTTTTTCTGCAACTATTAATATGATCATGTGGTATTTATCCTTCATTTTATTTATGTGGTGAATCACATTTATTGATTTGCAAATGTTGTACCAACCTTGCATTCCCAGAATAAATCCCACTTAATCATGATGTATGATTAATGCATCTTTTTGATGCATTGCTATATTTGGTTTGCTAATATTTTGTTGAGGATTTTAGCATCTATGTTCATCAGGGATATGGACATATAATTTTTTTTTTGTAGTATCTTTATCTGGTTTTGGAGTTAGGATAATTCTGGCCTCATAAAAGAAGTTTAGGAGTCTTCCATCCTCTTGAATTTTTTGAAACAGTTTGGGAAGGAGAGCTGTTAGTTCTTCTTGGAATGTGGTAAAATTCAACTGTGAAGCCAAGCCATCGGGTCCAGGGATTCTGTTTCTTGGGAGTTTTTTGATCACTGCTTCAATTTTACTTGTCTATTCTGTCTATTCAGATTCCCTGATTTTTCCTGATTTAGTTTCGGGAGATTCTATGTTTCTAGGAATTTATCTTTTTTGTGCAAGTTGTCCAGTTTGTTGGCATATAGTTGTTCATAATATTTTCTTAAAATCCTTTGTATTTCTTTGGTGTCAGTTGTTATTTCTCCCCTTTCATTTCTGATTTTATTTATTTGGGTCCTTTCTTTTTTTTTTTCTTCTTGATGAGTCTGGTTGAAATTTTGTCAATCTTGTTTATCTTTTCAAAGAACCAGCTCTTGGATTTATTGATCTTTTGTATCATTTTTCTTTAGACTCTATTTCATTTCTGCTCTGATCTTCATTAGTTCCTTCCTTCTACCCACTTTGAGCTTTGTTGTTCTTTTTCAAGTTCTTTTAAGTGTACGCTTTGATTGTTTGAGATTTTTCTTGTTTTTTGAGATAGGCCTGTAATGCTAAGAATTTCCCTCTTAGGATAGCATTCCCACTGTCCCATAGATTTTGGATGGTTGTGCCCTCATTTTCATTTGTTTCAAGGTATCTTTTGATTTCTCTTGATCTCATTGTTGACCCATCCATTGTTTCATAACATGTCATTTAGCTTCCATGTCTTTGCATGTTTTTCAGTGTTATTCTTCTGACTGATTTCTAGTTTCATAGCATTGTGGTCAGAGAAGATGTTTGACATGATTTCAATCTTCTTAAATTTATTGAGACTTGTTTTGTATCCTAACATGTGATCTATCGTAGAAAACATTCTGTGTAAACTTGAAAAGTATGTATATTCTGCTGCTTTGGGATGAAATGCTCTGAAGATATTGACTAAATCCATTTGATCTAGTGTATCGTTTAAGGCTGCTGTCTCCTTGTTAATTTTCTGCCTGGAAGATCTATCCATTGAAGCCAATGGGCTGTTACAATCCCTGACTATGATTATATTTCTGTAGATCTCTCCCTTTACGTCCATCAAGATTTGTTTTACATATTTAGATGTTCCTATGTTGGGTGTGTAAATGTTTACTAGGGTTATATCCTCTTGTTGGATTGTTCTCTTTATCATTATGTAGTGTCCTTCTGTGTCTCTTACTATTGCTCTGGTTTTAAATTATATTTTGTCAGATGTAAATACTGCTGCCCCAGTGTTTTTTCCCTTTCCATTTGCATGAAATATCATTTTCCATCCCTTTACTTTTAGTCTGTGTGTATCTTTTGATCTGTGGTGGCTCTCTTGGAGGCAGCATATGTTTGGGTCTTGTTTTCTTATCCATTCAGCTACCCTATGTATTTTTGTTGGAGCATTTAAGCCATTTACATTTAAGGTGATTATTGATAGGTACATATTTAGTGTCATTTTATTGTTAGATTATTTTCCTTTGTCTTTATTTTCTCTTTTCCTTCTTCATCTTCTTCAAGCAAGCCCTTTAACATTTGTTGCAGTACTGATTTGGTGTTAACAAACTCCTTTATCTTTTTCCTGTCTGGGAAGCTCCTATTTCTCCTTCAATTTTAAATGATAGCCTTGCTTGGTAAAGTAGCCTTGATTTTAGGTCTTGCTTTTCATTACTTTGAATATTTCATGCCTCTCCCGTCTGGCATGAAATGTTTTTGTTGAGAAATCAGATGACAGTCTAATCGGTGCTGCCTTGTATATAACTACCTTCTTTTCTCTTGTGATTTTAAGATTCTTTCCTTGTCTTTAAGCCTTGCCTTTTGAATTATGATATGTCTCAGTGTAGGCCTCTTTGGGTCCAACTTGTTTGGGATTCTGAGCTTCCTGGGCTTGTGTATCATTTTCCTTCACCAGATTAGGGAAGTTTTTAGTCATTGTTTCATCAAACAGTTTCTTGATCCCTTGTCCACTCTCTTCTCCTTCTGGTATTTCCATGATTCAGATGTTGTTATGCTTCATGTTGTCCAAAATATTTCTTAAGCTCCCCTCATTTTTAAAAATTCTTTTTTCTTTTTGTTGCTCTGCCTGGGTGATTTTTTCTACCTTGTCTACCAAGTCACTGATTCAGTCCTCTGCTTCATCTAACCTGCTGTTTATTCCTTCTAGTGTATAATTTATTTCAGATATTGCATTCTTCATTTCTGACTGGTCCTTTTTTATGGGTTCTATGTCTTTTTTTTTTTTAATGCTACTGAGTATCCTTATAATCATTACTTTAAACTCTCTATCTGATAAATTGCTTGCCCCTATTTCATCTAGTTTTTCTTCTGGAGAATTCCCTTGTTTTTTCATTTGGGGTTCGTTTCTTTTTCTTCCCATTTTGGCTGCCTTTTTGTATTTGTTCCTATGTATTAGTAGATCTACAAAGACTCTGGTGTAGGCCACAGTCAGAAGCTGCTTGTGACTGGCCCTAGGCAACCTGTTTAGAGTTATCAGTGATCCGCAGTACATGGATCTTCCTGCCAGACTTGGGTGTGTGCAGTGTGAACCAAGCTGTGCACCAAGGCTGTAGTCTCAGAGCTCCCAGAGATTCACTTTAGTTGTTAAACTTAGTCAATCATATAGCCTCAAGCTGTACTCAGCAACCAGGCTTAAGCTCCACACGGTGGGGGCAAAATAATTCCTGCAGGTGGGACTATTGCTTCCCCTCAGGTTGCTGCTGCTTGGAAGGGAGTGCTCTGCCTGAGAAAGAGAGCCTCCGCAGTATGGGGAATGACTCAGCACAGGGACCTGGCTGCTGTTCTTTTAGTTCTCTCCCCAAAGCCACCAACCCCAGACTTTCCTCACATATCTCTAGTCCACTCTTCCCTTTATCTGCCAGAGCCCAGGGTAAGTGGCTACAACTGAAATTTTGTGCATTAGCCCTTTAAAAGCTCTCTGCCTCCAGATGTCTCTTCTTGGTAGACAGGAATGCCTCTGCTTTTCACAGCTGGATTTTATCTGTGTTTTTTTCCTCACTCTTATGCTGTAGGCTAGGGAGCCCTGCTTGGGGTTCAGAACCAACGCTTTTCGGGGGAACCCTCTGGCTGCTGAAATATCCCTCTGGCACTTCAGCTGCTGCCGTGGGAGCCCAGCCAGCCCTCTTGTGCCTACTCCGCACTCCCTACCAGTTATGTTGTGGTGAAGAGGTTTCTTCCATTTGTCCTTGGTTACAAGGGTTCTTTCCAGCTAGTGTTCAGTTGGCTATTCAGGATGATTTCTCTACAATTTAATTGTAATTCCAGATTGGTCCTGGGAAGAGGTCAATGTAGCTTCTACTCACTCCTCCACCATCTTGGGTCTATAGCCACATCCTTTAAAAATTATATTCCTTATTTGATCAGGACTCCTACCTCTCCAAGATGAGTCTGGATGTAAAAGTTTAAAGTACTTTTGACCAATGTAAGTCTCATTTCCATACTTGTGTGACAAAAGACTCTGAAAGCCCTGACCGGGGCGGCTTAGTGGGCTGGGTGTCATCCCGCACACCGAAGGGCTGCCTGTTCTATTCCCGGCCAGGGCACATGCCTTGGTTTCGGGTCCGGTCGGGGGCATGTAAAAAGCAACCAATCACTATTTTTTCTTACATTGATGTTTCCCTATCTCTCTTCTTCCCTTTCCTTCTCTCTAAAAATAAAGAAATACAATCTTTAAAAAAAGAATCCTGTGAAAAGTACTGTCCTGCACCAATGTACCTTGATCCTATTCAAAATATTAAGATTGAACCAAGTTTAAGCTATTTCAAAGACCTGGTCATTTCCACTTTTATTGCCAACACAGAAACAACTTTTTATGGAGCCCCTGACGCCAGCTGGAGCATTACTGCTGCTGGTGCCAGGAAGGGTACCTTCTTCCACGTCTAGTATGGATGGTCACTGATCGCATCAAGAGACTAACCTCCTCGTGTAGATGATAGAAAATGCCCTTACTTTTGCTTAGCTGCTAACGAGTAATGACTCTGTGGCCAGTGCAGACATGGCCAGCCACCACAGGGCGTTGTGAAAAGGCAAACGCCTTCATCCTCCAGGGCCTTGGATGCTGCCCTCAAGTTTTGTGGAAAGGCTGTTTGTTGGGCCAGCACTGTGTGAGCAGGAGATGTCCACGTCCAGGATTCAGGAAAACTTGATGAGCTAGCATGCCTGAATATTATTTTTATGGGAAGACACAGCTACTGAGTGTTTAGGATGATCAACCTGTTCTCCCTTTAGTAGCAAAGTGGACTTGGGAAACTGGTTAATGTCCCAAAAGGGTTGCTTGGTGCATGTAGAATCAGAGTAATGAGATTGAGAGGCTTTTAGCATTATTTTTCCTTTTAAAAATTACAAAGGTACTATATTTTCATTGCAGAAAGGTTAGAAAACATGATATGCAATAAAGAAAAAAGGAGGCATAGATATCATTTAGAGATTGCCACTGTTAATAGTTTGGTGTGGAGCCTTACATACTTTTTAATGTATCCTTACTGAGTGTTGCAGACTCTAGGGCTTGGGAATAATTCATTGCTTTAGAATCTTAGGGCCCTGCAAGAGCAATTGTTTTTCAGATTTTATTTTGAGCAGGGGCAAGAAGGAGAAAAACTTGTTCCTGTAAAACCAATACATTTGCTAGATAATTGGCTGGCTGGGTGGCTGGATGAATAGATGGAAGAAAGGAGGGGTGAATAGATTAATGGAATATTTGGAATGAAAACACCTTAAGTTAACCAGTAGAGTACATTCTGAAGTTGGATAGTTTTCTTTGGGTAAGCGGGGTCTTGTCTGCCAGCATCCTGTCCTGAGGGAACCTCCCCCCCACTACTGGATGTGATCCGATTGTCAAATATGCTGTGTGTGCTCTCTCTCCAGACCTCTTAGACACGGGGGTGAGCATACGACCCAGGCTGAGCAAATCATGTTCTTGCAACCCCTTAGATACAATGATTGGTCCACAGGTGGGCACACGATTCAAACAGGGCTAAACAGAGGTTTTCCCTGGAATTGATAAATAAAAATGTCTCTTTACTCCGAGGTAGCTCAATGGAGAAGGTGGCCAATAAGGTCAGCCTGATGCCTTCTTGCCTGCCACGTGACAAGGAGCTTGTCTGAGAGCAGGGAGCAGCAATGTGGAGATAGACACAGGGAGTGAGGGTGAGGGATGGAGGGAGGGGAGGAGGAAGGAAGGGAGGGAAAAAGAGAGAGAAGGAGAGAGGGAGAGAGAGAGAGAGAGGTAAGAACATCCTCTCATGAATGAGCTGACATTGTTTGAGCCTTTGGATCCAGCCATCCTTAAAATTCCCAGTTACATTACTTTTCTTTTGATTAATTAATTTTTTTTTTCATGGAAGCAACATCTTGTATGATTCAGGAGTATAGCATTATAACTCGATATCTGTACATGCGACAGCTTGCTCACCACCAAAAGTCGTTTCCATCCCTCACCATAGAATTGACCTACTTTCCCCATTTTGCTCTTCCTCCATCCCTCTTCCCCTCTGGTAACCACCAATCTGTTTGTTGCCTGTATCTATGAGTGAACTTGTCATTATTGCTTAAACTAGTTGAAGCTGGTTTTGGTCAAATATAACCGAGTCATAACTACTTCCCCAGCTCCTTGGGGGTAAGGGCACTGTCTAGCCTGGTCTCTATGCACATGGCCAGGCACGGGCCTGCCCGACTCACTGAGTGTAATCTCTTCATTCTTGTACTCAGGGTGTAGCCATTCTTCCTTTCATACCGCCGAGAAAGCTTAGCTTCCATCTCTGCGTCCATGTGGTGCTGGGCCAGTCTCTTCCTGGGGAAAAACGAGCCCAGAGCCCCCACTTGGAGATCAGCATAAGGAGGAACCTATGACTTCTCTGACAGCTGATGGGGTCAGCTGGGCAGGGCAGGCCCCTTTTTGATTGATATGCCTATAAAATGGAATTCTGGGACTGACCTCCACTCAGCCCAAGCCATGCAAAGATAATTGACCTTTGCAAACTGCTTTTGGCAGTCTTTCTATTATTTTTATAGGAAAGTCCTGCAAACCCATTATATCTCACAATGGGCCTTTTATGGTGCTATTAGTTTAATGCAGCTTTCAGAGAAATTAGTCCGCAGGGAGCCTGAAATTCTGGGGGAAAAAAAGCCCTCCACGCACTTGACTTCTGGATTAACAGGAAAGATGACTGGTAGCACGTTATTCCCCATGGCATCTTCTGGCATTTTGAGCATCTGACCAAGGTACCAAATTCCCATTTTGGGCCCCTGATGTCTGCTCCAAGCAAAAGGAAAACATAAATTTAAAAAAGGACAAGGTGGCTCTGCAAGGAATTCAGTCAACAAATCAGAGAGGGTTTCTTCCCCACCTCAGTCTAAGGTTAAAGAAGAATGGGGGTGAGAGGATTGAAATGGCACTTGTGTTTAAAGGTCTGGTTTATTTTCCAGTGTGAATTTACAGATGTCTCTCTCTGATCCTCATGTTGACTTCTGCACCCCTCACCCTGGCCACAATTATTTTCTGAGTGACAGTTCTGGGGCTATTGTCACAGGGTCAGGCAGTAGGTTTGGACTGAAAGAGAAGGAGGTACCAGTTCATAAAATCACCCTGCCTAGGCCCAGAGATCAAGTTCACAGGGGACCTGCAGATCAGAGTCGGGGTAGGGAGAGAAACTTGAAGGTGACAAGAGGGCCAAGGACCTGCAGGATGTTCTTCCACTTCCTGGGATCTGATTCCCAGGTTGGCTGGCCAGCTCATTCCTAGGACAGGGAAGGGACTGAGGAGCAGGTCCACAAAGGACAGAGGGCCTCAGTAACTGACGAGTAGCAGCTGCTTCCCCATCAGCCTAGCCCTGACACTTGGTACCCCCTGGCCTGCTTGTCCCTGTGTCATGCAGTCAATAGCCAGGCTGCTTTGGGGAGCTCATAGTCCTTCTGGTCACCTTGTAGCCTGAGGTTTCCACCACATCCTTACATTCTTTCCCTCTCCTACTTGCTGTTTGCTCTGGCTCTGACCTTGTCAAATGACCAGGCACACCCAATCAGGGCTTTTTTTCCTGCAAGGACCTGAGACTGTCCCCCTGGCTGCAGGAGGAGCTGGCTTAGCCTGAGTGTGTGGGTGGGCTGAAATGCTGGGACTAGTCTCACGTGGGAGCACTCCTCAACTATTCGTGTGATGGCATCGGTACCCCAGTGCTCCCTAGCTCCTTGTGGGGGACAACTCTGAAGCATGTTGCGCATCATCACCCACGGTTCCCGTTTGTCTCAATTGCCCCAAATAGTAAACTTATTAACATGTCCTGTATTTGCTTCCTTCCTCTCCTTGTCTCAGTTTCCCATTCTCCTACCACTGTTTCTCAGACTCTCCTTCCAAATAAACCATTCACACTAAACCTGCTTCTGAGGCTCGTCACCTAAGCCAGACCTCACTATTTTCTGTCTCAGTCCTCACTCTCTCCTCGTGGGTCTAAGAGCTGACCTGTGGCTTGTCCAGTACTGTCAAAGGCTCTTCTTGCTCCTTCCTCACCTTGAATTTCCGGGACTTCTCAGGTCATGTCTGTCTCAGGCTCCTCCGAGCAACCACCTGGTCCTTGTGCCTGGTATTTTTGCTGGTATTTGCCCGGTCTTGGACTGGGAAGAATGGAATCTTGTTTTTAAGAGAGAAAGCAATGGAAAGAAAAGAAGGAAGGAAGGAAGGAAGGAAGGAAGGGAGGGAGGGAGGGAGGGAGGGAGGAAGGAAGGAGGAGGAAGGAAGGGAGGGAGGGAGGAAGGGAGGGAGGGAGGGAGGAAGGAAGGAAGGGAGGGAGGGAGGGAGGGAGGGAGGGAGGGAGGGAGGGAGGGAGGGAAAGGAATCCTGCAAAAACTACACTTCAGGGGTGAAGTGTAAGGGCGTGTCTCTAGGGAAGTGCCCGGGGTTAAGGGACAGCTGCGCTCACCATCCCCAGGGGCTGCCCTGCATTCTTTCCATCAGTGTCTAGTCCTAACACTTGCAAGGGCCAATGGTTTGGCTTTACTAGAAAGTGGGCTGGGACCCCTTTTCCTTCTCCCAACTGCTCCCTTTGGAAGCAGCCCTGTGTCAATGACAAAGCAGGTAGCTCTGGCTGTAGCTTCTGCTTGTGTGACGAGGGGCAAGTTGGTTTAATCTCACCGTTGCTCCGTGTCTCCATTTGAAAAATGGGGCTCATCACGTACACCTCATAGGACTGTTGTGAGCAGTAAATAAGAAAATGTGATGGTGCTTAGCAGAACGCCTGGCACATAGTAAGAGCTCGATCATTGTAGCTGCTTTTATTAACTTGGCATGTACTGCCTGGTTTTGTTCATTATCTTTTGCTATTTCATCTCCCTGGAGTCAGGAGGCATGTGGTAACATCTTTCTTTCTCTTGGTGTCTATAGTATGTGAATATAGTAATTGCATTAAAAAAATCCACCAAATTGGGACCAGGTAGGGTTACATCCTAACGGTCTGATCCTTTTTCTTTTCCCCTTGACCTCTCAGGCAGGCTGTAGCTTTTTCCCCTGTAGAATAGTCCAGTTGCATAGAAGCTACACCGATTCTACAGGGTTTTTAAAATAGGCTCCTAGGCCATGGGGCCACCAGTCCTGCGTTCCTGAGGATGCAGCCCTGTTATAATGAAACTGTTTCCTTGGCAGCCTTTCTTTATCATGCTTAAAGCCTAGAGACAGTGCAGGGCCTGGTCCTCCAGGGAAAGGCCAGGGCTGCGGTGGGGTATTTCATGCTCTGAGGTGCAAACGTATTTAAGCTGAACAAGTCACTTAAATAACAGTGTTATCTGCTGCTCCCCTTCAGTGTTCCGGACAGATACAGATAAAATAGCCGCGATAATTGTGGAGATGGAGTGTCGCTGGCAAATGATTTGAGCACAAAGACCATTTCCAGAGACAGATGGAGTGCAGGCTCGGGCAGTGTTTCTCGAATCACGTTTGCAGTGGCACCGGCTGAAACCAGTGTGGCCAGGGGCGCCTCTCGGAGGGTCGAGGCTCACCTGAACTTTGAAAATATTACAGCCCAGTGAAGCTCACTGGTGACAAAGAAAGGAAGCTACCCCCGAAACAGCAGGAGGAGGGGTGGGGAAGGGCTTGATGGTCACCTTTTGGAAAATTCCCACAGCACTGGGTGCCAACTGCTGTGCAGTTGATTACCGGTGAGTCTGGCAGAACTGCTGTCTGGGCTTGGCTTGATTCCAGGGCCTGGGAAGCGATTGCACAGATTCGGGTGGGATCAGCTGAGGCCTCTGGGAGATTTCCTTGTTTGTAAATTGTTTTTTGTGGGGGGACATGGAGGCACTGTGGAGTTGGATTGGGGGGCAGCTCTGTGGCTAGGAAAGCAGTTGGGGACGTCCCTTGACTCACTCTCTACCTGCTGATGAAGGAGGTAATGGACTCTGAAAGCAAAATGATAGCATCTTATGGAACGCTTCGCAACCATTGAAAACCATGTTGTAGAAAACTATCTAATGACTTAGGGGAAGTTTCGTGATGAATCACCAGGGGAAGAAGGCAGTCTATAAAAGAGCACACAAGTGTGTCCAGGATTTTGTCCAAAAAAATGACATATCTGCACAGAAAAAAATGCAGAGAAAGCTAAACTGTTGTTTTAAAAGTTTTTAACCTTTCAGTCTTTCTATGTTTCCCAAATTTTCTACAATGGGTGTGTACTTATTTTTTAATGAGCAAAAGGGATATTAAAATAATATCATACATTCACATAGTATTATATTGTCCAGTATTTTTACATACATCCTTTTGTTTGATCCGCATAACAGTACTATGAATTGGGTAGAACAGTTATTCCCATTTCACAGATGAGGAAACTGAGGCTCAGAGCAAAGATTGGATAATGCATTGCCTGGCTTGTTAGTCACCGAGCCAGCACTAGATCTCAAAATCTCACGTCCTTTGGTTTCAATCTTCTTTCCACTGTATATCAGGGGTTTGGAGACAAGCCAGTCAATAGTATCTGCCACTTCATAGTGGCCATCCTGACCCAGTGCCACCTTCCCAGGAAGGCCTACCCTCATCCCCTGGTTGAGACCAGTTCCTCTGTTATATGAGCTCTCAGAACTGAGTTTATTCTTTCCCCTTGCTGTCCCATACTGTAGCTGCTAACTTCCTGTAGCTATTTGTATTTAAATTGAAGATAAAAAAATTAAATTAAACAGTTGGTTCTTCAGTGAAATTCTAAGCACACACTAGCCATATCCACATATACCCATCATCATTGATTTGTTCAGTTGCTGTTGGGTTCCTGTCTGTTTCTGGCAGTAAATTACAAAGTACAGGATGGCAAGGACCTGATTCGCTTCCTTCTGTACACCCACTGTCTAGTCCAATCTTGACACATAGGAGTTCCACACGCCTTGGCGTGTCTTCTCAGGCTCTGCGTAAAGCAGTCTGCTTCCCCCCACCCAGCCCCCACTAAATAGTCTCTTCCTGGTTGCCGACTGTCCAGTTGCCCCAAATCTTTTTCTGTTCCTTGCATATCCTATTTCCTCTTGCCACTGAGCCTTTGCAAGGCCGTTCCCTTTGCCTGTGCTCTTAATCACCAGGCTAAAGCCTAATCAGAGGGTGCTGCATGTCTCAGGTGAGCTGGGGCAGAAAAAAAGAAAGAAGGCTGGAACCACTCAGGTTGAGAAGTTGGTTCAGAATTTGGAGATTCCCTTCACTTGAGAGGCTCTTACTCTTGAACTTACATTAGTTGGGAGATACAACAGTTACTCATGAAACCATTCACGAACGTGGCAGAGCAGGACACAAGCCAATGGGTATGTCTGATGGCCGAGACTGGGTGTGAGACCAGGTGGGATGGATGAACAGGGAGGAGGAATGAGTGTGATCTGGGGCAGGGAGGGTGACAGGACATGAGGACCAAGGTAAAGTTGGTCCAGAACTTCGGAGCTGGATACAGAGTGAGTTTTTCTGTATGTTTTAGAAAGGGTGTGAGCCAATCATTATTAATGTGTCATGGAGTCATTGAGCACCTACTGAGTTCCGGGCTCTGTACTGATTGCTAAGTGCATAATGTGAGCAAACACATCTAGTCCCCGCCTTCGGGGAGTCTGATGAGGGAAATCAGACAGCAATCAGATTGTTAAAGAAGTTCGTGAATAACCACAAAGGGAGAGGAATCATCAAAAGGAAAGGAAACTCATTTCTTTGGGAGTGCATAACAAAGGGATCTGGCCATGGCTGGCTGAGGGTGGGATGTCAGGGAATGCCTCACTTCAAAGTACCATTTATGCTGAGGTATGGAATGACTTGGTTAAAGGGAATGGACAAAGGATTCCAGGGCAAGTGTTCAGCATATGCAAAGGTCCTGTGGTAGGAAGGAACATGAGGAATTCTGGGGAGTGAAAGAAGGCCAGCAAGGCTGGAACGCAGAGCAAAGCATCTCAGGCTAAGCTGGAGAGAGAGATTTGGGGCCAGAATGTGCAGGGCCTGAATGGATCTCATTTTGCCACATCTCATTTTGCTGAGGACAGTCCTGGTTTGCTTCTGTTTCCCTGGCAAATTGGGAATAGTGTCCTCTTTTACTCCCAACACTGTCTGGTTTTGGAGAGCAGAACATATGGTCAACCTCTGGGCCTTATTAGGGATTTCATTCTTATTCTAAAATATGGGAAATCACTATAGGGTTTTCAGCAGATGAGGTCTTTCCTTGACAGAATCCTATTCAAGTTTCCCAGATAAGTCTCTGGCTGCAGTGATGAGAATGCCCTGTGGCAGGGGCAGGGGTGGGGAGATGGTCAGTCAGGCAGGCAGCAACCCAGTTAGGAGAGAGCTGCTAAGGCGATAAAGGAGATGTCGTTTTTCATCACCAGTGTAGAGGGCTACTCCCTTCCTCCCCAACCCCCACAAAGTTCCAGAACTCAGGTTTAAAGGAGGACCACTCCCCACCCATCAGTTGGCGGGGTTTACAGCTCCCTGGTGTCTCATCACCAGGGGACCTTGTGGCACACAGCCTCAGGGTGAGCGGAACCCCCCTGTGGGGTTTTCCGAAAGGCCCAGGACTGCATCTGGGAAAAATTTACATGGGTCTCCCTAAATGTCACCCATGGACCAGCTAGCTCATGGCCAAGGGCTTCTCATGGGGGCCACCCATCTGAGTGCCAGCTGTAGGGATAGTGTGTCATGTCAAGTGGCTTCATGGAGATTGGTGGCATTCTGGTCGTGTGCACTCACTTACCTGGAGCCTGTCTTAGATTTCAGGTGAGGCGTTGGAGTTTGCAAGGGCGATCCAAAACCCACGCCTCTGTGGCTGAGCGCCCTTGCCCTGTCTCAGTCTCTCTCCTCTCTTTCATTCTCTCATTCTCTCTGTCTCTCTCTCTCTCTCTGGAGAGTGTTTACTTTGTTTTAAATCTGTGTTAAAGCACTCTTACTACCCCACCCGCTAGTCTATTAAAATTGCCTGGGCTTGGCGGCTTCTTAAAAGCATCTCAAGTCTTTTCTCTTGCTTGGTGAAATGAAAACAACATTATTCTAGTGGAACACTTTACGTTAGATGCAGTCTAAGAAAACGGCTTACAGGACTGAGGGCTCATTTGGAAGCAGCCAGGGCTTGGGGGCGGGGAGGAGGGGGAGCAGACAGAGCACCTCCTAGGCTGTGAGAGAGGAGCCAAGGATGTAAATGCCTCGGGGAGCTGGGGCGGCACCAGAATAAGTCACAACACAGATTGATGACCCTTTTTAGTGTTTTTATTCCCCCGGATTTAGTTTCCTTCTTTCAAGCCCAGAATTATGCAGCTCTTAACCAGGGGCCTCTTTCTTCACCTCCTCTCTTCGCCCCCGCCCCCCATCCCTCCTGCTCTTAATGCTTTTTCTCTACTTAAGGTTTTACTGCTTTCCTGGCCCCCACCAGGAACTCCACTTTCTCTGACACCCACTGGTCAGGCATCCGTGGGTTGTAAATGAACCATCACAGCAAGCAGCAAAGGTCTCTAGCTTCCCTGCTCTGAACGTTGGGGCCCCAGTGGTTGGGGGGTGTCGGCTCAGCCTGCCTCTAATAGGAAGTCCAGGACGTGACTAGCTCTGAGCGAAGACCCCGGCCCCTGAAGGCATCATGCAGCCCTCTCTTCCCAAGTGGACCAGACAGTTGCTGACTCCTCGGTTATGCGAAATTAGAGCCAAAGGAAGCCTCTGGGTCCCTCTTCTCCAGTCCTCCCACGCCACGAGGAACTGAAGTCCAGACAGGTGACATGGGGAGAGTGAATTTTTGCACCGCAGGTGCCAGGCGCCCCATCCAGAGCTCTTTTCCTGCTGGGGAGGAAACTGAGTCTGGGGGGCAGCGCTGCCGGCCTCGTCTGGTGGTGCCACTCTCAGGCCTCTGCAGAACCCCATGGTGCAGTTGCTCTTGAACTTCTCACAGAATAAGGGGCTGCCGGCATGGGGCGTAAAGGTTTGGCTCAGAAAGAAGCTGAGTATGTGTCTCTAGACCAGATGCTGCAGGAGACCACGGGGCCAGGCAAGCAATGTACATGAAGAGAAGGCAGTAGGGAATGCTGGAGACTGTGGCAAATGGAAGATGGCCTGCCTCAACTTACAGAGGCAGCTACTACGAGTGCCGGCCCGTTGTGCACACCGAGGAAGGGGGCCCAGCATGGCCTGACCTCTAACTTTTTCAAGAGGGACCAGAAATCTGGACTTTTTCAGACATAAAATCTGGTTTTTAAAGATTGGCTGTTTTACATGTGAAACCCTGAGCTGGTCAGACAAACATTCTCATGGGATCTGAGTTTAAGCTGGTCTTACAGGGATGGAGGGCAGTGTCTCATCTGGGCACATCAGCCAGCCTGGGCAACTTGATGGGGCACAGGGCGGTAGGGGCAAAGAATGCCAAGTGCTGGGATGCACACCTGCCCTCTCCCTACCGCTTCTTTTCCTGCCACTCTTCCTGAACAACTTTTCTCGGAAGGCAAAGATATATACCAGAATGCCAAGTGGCTTCTGTTTTAAGAGTAGGGTGGCTAAGTTCAATGCTGGTGGAACTTTCTATCCATTCCAGACAGCAAAGGGGTAGGAGAGATCTTATTGTAGGAGAGACCTGATGGGACTCCATGAGTCTACCTGAAATTGAAAAAAATAGCTACCGCTATTGAATGCTGACTATACTGTATGCCTGACATTTTATACTAGATCATTTTGTCCTTACAGTAACCACATGGGGTGATATTATCTTATTTATTTTTTGAAGAAATTTGAGGCTCAAAAAGAGCTTCACTAGTTTGTTCAAGGATATCCAGTAAGTGGCTTTCTCTATCACTGTGCTTTTCTTTCCATTGAATTGCCTCCCAAGAAGCACATGCACACAGAGGCACACCCACTCTTATTAGATGCAAAAAACATCTCAAAGTTATTCTATTTGGGCTCCTGAGGCTCCTGTAAAAAAGCTACTTTCCCCTCTTGCACGGTTTTTCATTAGCGGTAACCATCCTTAGCTGAGCTCAGCATTCCCAAGGACTGCAGTTCATTGGCTCCACAAAGGTGCCAGCGAGTGTTTGCTTGGGGCTTTATTTTCTTTCCCGGCACCCAGAGAAGAGGTGCTCAGCCTGGGAAACAATCCAGTCCGTCCTTGTGACAGCTGGGAAGCTGGCAGCAAGCAAGGAGCGAGGACAGAACAAAATCAGCTCCTTTTCCTTTCTTTCCGTTCCGTCTGGGCAGGAGTCAGGCTCTCTGCTCTGACTCCTGTCCTTTCCCTCAGTAATAGAAGAGGGTAGGCCTGCTACCACCCAGCACTGTCCCTTCTTCAGCCTCAGCCACAAGCCCCGGCGCAGGGTCAGGTGCTTGGTGGGAGCTCCACAGCCACCTGCTGAGTGTTGGACTACAGTCAGTGTATGACCTGAAGCTCAGGAGAGGACATCTGTCCTATTTTTAGGAAAGAGGTGCATTTCATTTTTAAAATCAGTTTATGCTAGAGATCATACATTTGCTGGAAACAGATGTCCCTCAGAGTTAAGGGGAAGAATATTCTAAGGCTATGCGCCTGCTAGAAGCCAAGTGCACTCTGGACAATTAGGCCACGGGAAAGGTGAGACCTGGGCCCCTCCCAGGATAGGAGCCACAACAGAATTCTCTGACCTTCCATCTGTGCTCCGCTCTGGCGTGAGTCAGCTAAACTCCCTTTCTGATCTGCTCCTATCTGTGGCTGAATCGCCAAGTTTCCATTTCAAATTCCCCAAGGTGGCAAATCAAAGGCCACCGCTTGGGGGAGATGACATTACCGATGGAATCAACTACAGACAGGGTGCCCCTATCATTTTACTACAATGTTAATATTACAGCTAAGATTAGATCAGAACGCACAGAAGGGGTGACAGCATCCTTTCTGATGCTTGCCCTCAAATGCCTCTGCTCTATATTTTTAAAATAAAATTTTTAATTGAATTAAAAAAAATCACAATATACACTTGCTGGTGCGGAAGTCAAGTGACTCCCCCTCGACTGGACAAAAACAACCTTGAGAGGCGGTCAGAGGGTGGACAGTTGGGGTCCACCCTGTTGAGAAGAGGCGATACCAGGGCTTAGATTTCAACACAGGCCCTGGACTGCCCTAATTTGTTTTTGGAAATAAAATGATGATAACAATGTAGAATGAAGAATATTTTCCCAGCAAAGCTCTAAAACTGGAATAATAATGTCCCTATATTGAAGTGATTAAGAACACTCAAAGCAGTGACTGGAACATAATAGATGCTCAGTAAACGGTAACTGTAATCATTAACTCCTGAAGGCAGGGACCACCACGCACCTAGAACTAAGTGCAAAGTGAAGCCATTTGACTAAAGGAGCGATAAGCAGCTGGTATGGAATGGTGAGAGAAGAACAGAGAAGCAGCCTGGACTGGCAGAAAATAAAGCTGGAAAGGAGTGACCACAGCAGCTTTCCCAAAACACCAGTGAGTATGACTTGTGTGCTGAGAAAAAAGAAAAAATGGAATCATAAATGTTCAACTATAACTCCAAAAGACAGAAAAATAGTGGAAGACAAACATAGAAAGAAAGAGCAAGGGCAACAATTAGAAAACAGTAACAAATGTGATAGACTCTAATCCAACTCTGCCAGTAATCACTTTGAATGTCAATGGTCTAAATGCAGCAATTAAAAGGCAGAGATTGTCAGAATGGATCAAAAAACAACACCCAAATCTATGTTGTCTACAAGAAATCCACTTTCAATATAAAGACACACTGAGATAAAAAATAAACAGACGGAGGAAAATATACCATGCTAACATTAATCAAAAGAAAGCAGTAGTACTTATATTAATTTCAGACAGAGCAGATTTCGAACTAAGGGAACTTACTAGGAATAAAGAAAGCCATTACATAGTGATAAAGGAGTCAATTCTCCAAGAAGACATAACGATCCTTGACAATTGCTCCATAGCTTAATAATGGAGCATAAAACTACATGAGGCAAAACAATTAGAGGTAGGAAGAGAAATAGATGAATCTACTCTCATAGTTGGAGACTTCAACACCCCTCAGTCAGAACAGGCTGATCCAGCCGGCAGAAACTCGGTAAGGATCCAGTTTCCAGTTGAAATCGACATCAGTCAGCTAGACAAAATTGACAACTAGAGACAACTTTATCTGACAACAGCGGAATACACATTCTTCCCAAGCTCACACAGAACACTCACCTTGACAGACCACGTTCTGGGCTCTAAGACACAGCTCACCAAATTTAAAAGAATGGAAATCATACGGTGTCTGCTGTCGGATCACAACGGCATCAAAGCAGAAGTCAGTAACAGAAAGATAAATGAAAAATCCCGACGTACATGGAGATTAAAGAGCACTTCTAAACACATGGGTCAAAGAAGAAATCTTTAGGGAAACTAGGAACTATTTCAAACTAAATGAAAAAGAAAACACAGTCTATTGGAATGTGGGGGTTCAGTGACAGCAGGGCTTAGAGGGAGATTGGTAGCAATGAGGTGTGTATGAGAGAAGAAGAAAGATCTGAAGCCAATCATTGATGTTTTTACTGTAGGGAACTGGAAGAAAAAAAAACCCAAAGTAAATCCAAAGTAATCAGAAAAATAAGAATTAGAGCAAAAGTCAATGGAATTGAAAAGAGGAAAGTGAACGTGAAAATCAGTGAAGCCCAAAGTTGGTTCTTTGGAAAGATCAATATAATAGATAAGCCTCCAGTCACACCAAGAAAAAGAGAGAGGGCACATTGACAATCTCAGAAACGAAAGAGGGGACGCCAAAGGGGCCAGACTCAGAGCTGCAGGAGAGCCCTTTCCAAAAGTTCAAATAACCTTTTTTAAAAATTTAAAAATTTTTATCGTTGTTCAAGTACAGTGGTCTCCATTTCCTCCCACCACTCCCCCCTACCCAGGCATCCCCACCTCCCACCCTTGATCCTACCCCGCTTTGGTTTTGTCCATGTGTCCTTTATACATGTTCCTTGATGACCCTTGCCCCCTTTCGCTTCCATTATCCTCTCCCACCTCCCCTCTGGTTACTGTCAGTTTGTTCTTAATTTCAATGTCTCTGGTTATATATTTGCTTGCTTGTTTGTTTTGTTGGTTAGATTCCACTTATAGGTGAGATCATGTGGCATTCAAAATAACCTTTTTCCCAAACATTTGAAGTCACAGGGGGTATGACCTGGAGGGTGTCAGGCTGTACTTTTCAGTCACCCAGGGAAGTGGGGCAGGTCGGCGTGAGGGTTGAGCAGGCTGGACAGGGTTCCACAGCAGGCTCAGGTGCAGTTCCAGCCCAGAAGGATCAGGTTTCTCGGGGCATCTGCCTGCTCTCCTGGGGGCGTGGAGAAGGATCTGCCCAAAGACCTGCTGTTGGAAACCTTGGGTCCCTGGCTGAGAGTGCCGCATGGGCAGGAGGCAGGGCCTAACGCCCAGGGTTCTGCCTGATTTCCAGGAGTAGCCAACGGAGCCAGAGGAGGGTCTCATGGGGACAGGGGCCAAGTCTACCTCTTCTGGCCTAGGGGTTCCTGTAGCTGGAAGCAGGGGTGAGGGGAGAGGTCCTCCCACTCCTGGCTGGCCCCTAAGCCTTAACACATGCTGCCTTTTCGCCAGACACAGGGATCAGCACACCTCCTCCAGAGATAGCTCCATGTTTTGACCCAGATAGCTGGGTCAAATCCCAGCACGGCTTTGCATTATCTATATGCCCTTGAGCATGTTCCTCTCTGGGTGTCAGTTTTCATCATCTACAAAGTGACAACAATAACATGGGGTTGGGGCACGGGTGAAAGCTTGACCAATGCCAGCCTTTATTACTCAACAGCAAACCTCGCAGGAGCGGAAGCCACGCTTCCTTCCTCCGTTGACCTCTCTAGGGCGCTCGGGGCTCCACTGGCCTACTGGCCTGATGGGCTGCATGACATCCACATTTTTGTCTTCAAACCTAAAACACCTTTATCCATCCCTGCTCCCTGGCGAGCTCATCCATCAGACATCTGGTGTCATGGGGAAGAACACAGATTCTAGAGCTGGAATGCCTGGAGTTTAATGCCAGTTCAAGTGCTCATTAGCTGAGTGACTTCAGGCCTATTATTTAATCCCCTTTCACCTCAGTGCCCTCATAAGTAAAAAGGAAGTAACATCCTCTACTTGTAGTGTTCTTGTCAGGAGTAAAGAATCCATACACTTAAGCTGTGGACTGGTCTTTGAGATCCTGTTCTCCTGCAAAGGACCACAGGGAGCGGGGCTTAGGTGGGCGCTGGGAAGTGAGGGCCTTTCTTGGGAGCTCGCGTCCCTTCAGCGGTGCCCCTGCAGTCAGTCCAGGCCGCTGGCCACAGCCCAGACTCCTGGGAGAGGCCTAGTTAGGAGGCAGGCTCCTGTGGCTCAGACAAAGCCTGGAGGGCCGAGGGTGGGGGCCGCTCACTGAGGGGCCCAGAGGGTGTTTGCTCAGCCCTCCAGAATCCCACCCAGGTGCGGAAGGAGCACAGTTGGCTAATTAAGCTGAAAGCAGCATTAAGGAGCCAGGGAGGAAATCAGACATCTGTTCCCCTCAGGTCCTCAACTGGCTTCTTTGTGTTGCTTTTTTGTAAGAATGGGCACCCCTCCTCCCAGCTGAAGGCCAGTGTAGGGGACAGAGGGAGGGCAGTTAGCGGGGCTGGGAGCACCTTTCTCTGCCCCCCCCCCCCCACTTCCCTCCAGGTGCGCTCTCGGGGCTGGCTTTTCAGTTAACGCTACCCTTGGTGGAGCCAGTCCCTTTTCTATTCGGGAGTAGAGTGCGGATCCGATTTTTTTTTTTAACCCAGGGGACACAATTGGCTGCATCCCTCTCCTCCTCCTGCTTTACTTATTTATTTTTATCATGTAAGGAGAGCTTCTTCCACTGCCCCATCCCAGGGGAAACAAGGCCCTGAACTGGATTATTGAGGGGGAGAAACAAAGCAAAAGGCTAACGAAATGCCCACGTTTGGCCTTGTGCCCGAGTAACTCAGATGTAACACCGTTCAGCTCTTCTCCGGGACAACTCATGCAAAAGCCCAAGGAAGTTCAAAACCAGTTGTTTCTTTGGTTTGTAGCGAAGCCAGAGAGATTGGATGCACACATTCGCTGATGTTCCGTGTGTTCCCAGCCCTCTTCTGTCACCCGGCTGGGGGCGGGGGACAGGAAGAGGAGGAGGCAGGATGGGTAAGCGACATGCGTACATTGAACACATGAAATACCAGTCAGCGAGCAGTCAGTTCTATGCCTCCTTCCTTGTACGATAGTTCATTAGAAAAGCTAATATTTACGCACTGCTGATGTGTCCCAGGCACTGTTCTAATAAGTGTCACGTCCTCAAACTCAGGACTCTGACCCCAAGCTCACGTCATTACCATACTGCTACACTGTGTTTCCTATTTTTTCTGTTTGAAACTGGTTCGTGGTCACAGCCCTCTTATGCTGGCTGTTACAACCACCTTCATGTACAAGCTAGGAAACTGAGTAAGGTCCAGGGAGGTGAAGTAACTTACTAGAGGGTTAAGAATAATACCAGCATCGTGGGGATATATCAATTATTCACCGAAGGGTCTGAATTCGCACCGAAGTTTCTGTTGCTTCTTGAGAGATGGCATTTGACTGTTATGTTCACTATGGTACCCCTTGGTGCCTGGATCAGTTGCCTGGCTGGTAATCATGTGTTGAATGGATGGATTCCGAAGTCCGTTGCCCTGCTAGACTAACCTCTGCTGGACTAGTCTGCGCCCCGCCAGGCAGGGCTGTCTGCGCAGGACAGCTGTGGGGCCTCCAGGGCCCGTCTGCACCCCTGGTCCCCGCCCCAGCACAGGGCAGCCTCCAGACCTGACTTCCACTGTCTACAGTGTATCTTTCAGTCAGGAGGATCTGCAAGGAAGTAAGTGAAATAAAGATATGCCAGTGAAATACTCACCTAAGCTTTATGAATTTTAATCTCCAGAAATATTTAGAGATCACTATAATTGTTTCCACCAAGGTCCAGAGTGTATGCACATCCATTTATTAAATCAAAATCAGTTTTTCATAACCGGTTGGCTTCTGTGACTTCCTGAGTCAGGACACATCAAAGGAAAGGCACGTTAATACCAAATGAAGAGAAACATTGTTTTTGGTGTATAACCCAGGGTCCATCACACCAGCTCTTTAAGGAAAGGAACAATTTGTGTTTGTTTCAGGATTTTCTTAGGCTCTGCTGGTGGCTGTGTGGACGTTAGGAATGACCTGTCCTTCTCTGGGCCTGTCCAGTGTCTTTTTCTGGACCATCATCTCTCTCTCTCTCCGCCTGCCAGTTCACCCCCAGCTCTCACCAGGAACCCTGGGGAAATGCTGAGGAGCTTAAATGCTCTTCTAGTCCGAACAGGGATTTGGGTTCTACCAACTGTCTGCTTGAATGGGGTGGTGGGTCGGGCACACTTAGTTTACGCTGCCAGCACAGTCACGAGCTGGGTAAGCTTGAGCTAGTCATTAAGCCACTATAATTATTCTTGTTATTTTAATTTGAGAAAGGGACTCTGAAATCTAGCCCTTATAGTTGGTGCTGTGGTATATAAAATATACATTCTGCTTCTCCCCTGGTGCGTCCTAATTCCGGGTGACGTTGACTGTGCACCTGGCGGGGTCTGGCAGCGCAGTCCCAATCCTCAAGCTTTTGGCCCTATTTTAACAGTTCTGCAGAGCTTTCATTATACTCCATAATAAACCCATGTTGTTTTGATACCCAACGGTGCCCTCTGCCCTCCTCATCTTTGGACAGGGAATGGACGGTCCAGGGTGACGCTGGATTGTGCACATCCTGCAAGCCCCGTGACTTTTGGCGTCTGCTGTCTGCCACCACCACCCACTCCTCTTCCGTTTTGAACATATGAGCGTCTGAGAAAGCATGAGCACAGTGCCTGGCACTTGGTGAGACCACTTGAATGTTGCTTGAAAATGATCTCTGGAATAAGGGCTGAAGAGGTCGCAGGTAAAGGGCTCTTTGGAGAACACCTGTCTGCCCTTCTGCTGCCCCCAGTCCGGCTGTTGCCCTTTGCTTTTCGCGGTGTTAGCTGCCCCTGGAGGCCGGGCACTCCCTCCTTACTGAGTGTGTCAGCATTTCCCCCTCAGGGCCCAAACTCACTAATTGGCCTTCCTTGCCTGCAGAAGCCACTGGTCACTGCCAGGCTGGCACTTTTTCATGTGGCACCTGCTGAGCAGAAGCAAGGCAGAGCCCTTGACCTTCTCTTGTCAGCTCTGTGCTCTATGGGTGGGTTGTGTGGGTGCATATGGGCTCGCATGTAGGGGGCATGTTTGCCTGCATGGGCTTAAGGGCCATGAGGTGGGCTCTGCACATGGAGCCTTTTCCCGGAATGGTCAGGGCTGGTCAGGGCTGGTCAGGAGACTTGGGAGGGCGTCAACCGAAAGTTTTCATCAATACTGAGGATAATTTAGGGGGAGAGTGACATTGGGTAAATAAACTATCCAGCCTTAAGTTGTCTTTATTGATCTACTTATTATTTATTTACTTATTATTATTTTTTTCATTTAACGTGGCCTCTTGGTTTGAAAGCAATCCAGGTCAGTATAAACGGAGGGTCAGCCTGGGGGTCAGCCCGTTCCTCCCCTTGCATGCATTTACTCATAGTTTCCTCTGGTTGCAAGTGGGCCACGTCATTAATTATCTCCTGTGCGTTCCTAGTAGCTCCCTCTCCTACTAATGCAGGGCCCCGTCCTGCCAAAAGCCCCGCAGGCATTCCTGGGTGTCCCCAGGGAGTATCCTGTGCCAGCTCACAGCTGCCACAGAGTCTGTGGGTGCTGCTGCCGCCTGGCCGGCTGGATTTCCACCTCTGCGGGACCATGTGGCCATGTCCACCGGGCACTGCCCCTCCCCCTGCCTCCATTGCCCTCTCCACAGAGCACCACAGTCTCCCTGCCCTCCCCTGAGGGCCTAAAGCTTGGCTGCCTGCAGCACAGTTGGAAGGCAGGGCTCTACTTTGTGTTTCCCCAAAGCAATCCTGCCTGAAGCTGCTGCCTTAAAGAGGAGTCAGGCGTAGGATGGCTGAATGAATCAAACCAAAGGGAATAAAGTCCTCATAAAGTCCTCCTTAGGTCATGGGGTGGTCGGCAGGGCACACTCTCCATGGGTCAAAGGCAGAACCCTGGCTTGGAGAGTTTAAGAGGGAAGTTGGAGCAGGCATCAGGCAGGGCTAGCTAGCTGGGGACTGGGCTTGTCTGGGTCCTTGGCTTCATTCTGAGTCCTGTCTTGGCTACTGTCTTGGTCATGAAGGACCCCTCCTGTCCATGCACAGCATGGACAGAGTCCAGGTCACCTCTGCAGACCTCTGTACCTGCAGGAGGTGCTGCCACACTACCCTGGGCATAGGCATTGGAAGACAGAGGCCACAGCCAGTTATGTGCCCTGGGCATTTCCAACCTCTAGTCTTACTCTCATGGGAACCCCCAGGTGGACGTGGGGCTGGCCAGCTCTTCGACTCTCCCTCCAGGCTCGCAGACTCCCTCTCTGACCCACAGAGTTCGCTCCAGCTGCAGTCCCGGCCTGCTTCAGAGCAGCCCTTCCCGGGCCGCTCAATACCTCCACCTACAGCCCCCACTCCCCTTTCTTTCTTTCTCTGCTAACGATTTTTGTAGTTAATGAGGTTCCCCCCTCTGTTCTCTAATTATGTGACTCTGAGGTCAAATTCGGTAACCACCCAGCTATCTATTTATACACCACTGGGCTTTTCAGCCCTTTCTCCCAAAGTTCTTCCATGACCCCTTTGTTCATTACTGCTGCCGCAGACAAAGTGTGTGTTGGAGAAGATGCTTGTTTTGCTAATAAGGAGCCTCAGTACGTGCAGAGACACTGATGTCGAATATGAATAATGAACAGAAGCATTGTCAGGATCCTTGGCCTTCAGACCAAGTCTTTGGCAGCTCAGTTAATGCTCATCTGTAGCTATATAATATTCCATGGGTTTTATTTTAACTGCAAAATGGAGCCTAGTAATGATGATGCCTGCAAGGAATAGTCCCTTCTTATCAGTGATGTTGATCACAGAACTCCGTATCTCAATCAATGTGTTAAGTCCTTCTTGAATGTCAGTTGAGCTTGGTACTGTGCCGTTTGCTCTAGGGAAGTGGCTGGGGGAACTTTAAAAGAATGGATGATGCTGAGCCCCACCTCAGGATCTCTGGACATTCGAAGCTATTCACCAGACTAATGGGCAGCTAGGCCTGAGAACCACGGCCCTGGGAGAAAGGGAGAAGACTAGTGCTCCTCACCGTGAGCTCCGGGAGCAGCTCTGGGTGCCTGCACAGCGCTGGGCACTCCTGCAGCCATCATTTTCTCTCCTCAGCTCTCCACGTGGACTGGGTTTCTGAAATTCTAAGCACAGATGCAGATTCTGAGGGTTAGGATCAAAGTGCTACAGCCAGGAAACAGCAGGGCTAGCCTTGAGCCCAAATCTCTGGCTCTAAAACCTACACCTTTTCGCACCTTCTCAAGCTATTTATGCCAGGAAAAGATACAAGGCTGTGTATAATTAAATGTGAAAACCTCGATGCTGCTTCAGTAGGCTTTTAGAAGAAAGAGGGGGGAAACGAGTTTGGAGAATTCAGCCATGGCTTTGTCGAGGAGGTGAGATTAAAGTGGGACATGACAGATCCCTGTGATGAACTTGGAAAGCGCTAGAAGATGATGCTTCTCCCATTCCTGGGCAAAATGAGAGCGTTTCCCAGGTATGACTTATACTTTCATTATAAACAGGTAGGTGTTGGGAGGAAGGTGTTTGGGGCTGACAGTTCCCTTTCCAGGCTGGGCCTCCTGGAATTTGTGGTCCTCTAAGGGGTCATTTGCATCCTTAGCTTTGCATGTTTAGAACTTGGGTTTTTTCAATTGGTCAGGCACTGAGGTTCTGGGAATGGATGTGCTGCGGCTGAACAGCACTCCGTTCCCAGGGGAAGGAGCCACGTAGAAGACTGCAAATGCGGAAATTTGTCACAGAAGGCTTTCTCAGCCACATGCACCCGCAGGACGTTGCCTCCTGGGAGGTGAGGTGGGGGGGTGGAGAGCAGTGCTTGACAAGGCCCCTGCCCTAGACCCGGAGCTGGAGATTCACCAGGAATATTGCCTCCTATTTATCCTGAAGGTACTATGGCTTCACTCAGAAGTGTTTGTTATAAGAATTAGACCAGCATTCAGCTGGGCAGGGATCCCACCAAGCATTATTTCTTGTATCTTTCTGCACTCTATCCAATACATTATGACAATTTTGTCCAGGTAATTTGTAATTAATTAGATACAACTTATCTCATTGATGGATCTTTATTTTTTATTGTTGTAAAATATACATAACAGAAAATTTGCCATTTTACGTGTGCAGTTCTGTGGCATTAAGTACATTCACATTGTTCTACAACCATCAGCCCCATCCACCTCCAGAGCCTTTTCATCTTCCCAAACTATACCCACGAAACACTGACTGCCAACTTCCCCATCCCCCAACCCCTTGCATCCTTGATGGCACATGAGATACCCTAGGGAAGAATTCTTCAAGGGTGTTTGAGTCTGACCTGGGATGGCATTCCAGTGAAAGTGCTAGACCTCTCCTTCCTAGACTCCTGCCCCCCAGGTCTGGACTGAGGCCTGGGGGCCGAGTTTCTGTGATACTGATTCAGCAGGTCTAGGGAACTTAGAACTCCAGGAGGGTGTTCCCTTGATCCTAGTACCCCCAGCCCCCACAGCCCTAAAAGCCCACCTCCACTGAAAAGTCCTCCCTGACTGATGAGGCAGGAAGTAACGAATGCTCCCTGGCTGATGGATTGGGAAGATGCACGATTCCTTTCTCTTCTCCCCACACATTCCCTGACTTCCTCCTGGGTGGAGGAGGAACACCAAGTCTGAGCCTGGGACGTATTCATCCTTTCCTCTCTGCCTCCTTCGTAGCACTCTGCTGCCAGGGTGCTTCCTGGACAGCCTCTTGAGGGCTGTGCAGTCAGGGCACTTTAAAATGATTTCTGTATTTCCACTGACCAACAACTGGGACAAGCCCAGAAAAACCCTGCCTCTTCGTGGGTATGTGTGTGAACACAGATGTTCCTATTTACATTTCTACCACATTAAGTCAACTGTCAAAATGTGGTCCCTGGACCGGCAGCGTCAGTATCAGCAAGGAACTTGTTAGAAGCTGCAGATTCTTGGGCTTCATGCCTAACTGCCCTGCTGAAACTCTGGGGTGAGACTCAGTTATCTGTGTTTTAACAGGGCCTCTGCATGACTCTCATGCACAACGGCATGGGAGAGCCCCTGCTTTAAAGACATTGCCTAATTTCACTCCCACAAGAGTGCTGAGAGAATCCCCAGCACAGAGAAAACAAGGAAACTTGGAAAGGTTAGAGACATGGGGGGTTGACTAGGTGCCCTCAAAAATCCCAATGCCAACTAACGTAGGGGCTCTGGGGACCCTGGCAGGTGGTGATCTTGCGCAGGTACTTGTGTTCCTTGCAGCCAGGTGCTGCGTATAGAGAGAGGTCCAGCTGGCCTCGGCACACAAAGGACAAAGTGGCCAGAAGAGTGTGCAAATGGGAGTAAAGTGCTTTGTGCAAAAAAAAAAAAAAAAAAAAAAAAAAGCATAGTTCACACTGTTTTCCTTTGTCCCATATGTAGCCCCCTTGCCCATCCCAGAGGGGTCCTTTTGTCCTTTGCCCTCAGCAGCCGGCTGTGCTCTGCAGGAGGTGGCAGCCGAGGGTCTGTTTGGGAAGTGTCATTACTCGGTGTGCAGGCTCTGCGCGTGGCATGGTAGAGGGGAGCGGGGTGCAGAAGGCCAGCTGCTGGCACTGGGGCCCTTCTCAGTGCCATTTGGTCTCGGCTGCTGCGTCCCGTGGCCCCAGGGAACAGCAGCGCTTGCTGCTGGTGAGCCAGCTGTTTATGGCTTCTCTGAACAAGCATAAAATCCCTCAATAGCTGTTTTTCTTCATCCTTTAAAGTTTGCCTTGATTAGTGTGAAGTTTGTTCATTGAAAATCAACGAGTCTTTCTGACGCCTCTGGCTCTGGCAGAGAGGCCGCTGGGCACTAGATTGTTGTCTTACGTTTTTCTCCTGGTTCAGCCTGGGTTCAGGTGAGTGGTGGCGAGTTCATGCAACCAGTATTAAGGCTCTGGGTGGGAACACTGGAGGGAGCAAACAGCCCCTGACCTCGTGAAGCTTACCTTGTAGAGGAGGCAGACAGAGATTTTTAGTTTATTTGTGATAGGTGGTATAAAGTGAAACAGAGTGATATGGTATCAGGTATCTATTGCTGTATAACACAACCCTTCCTGAAACTCAGTGGTTTAAAACAAGACCTATTCAATTTGCTTACAAGTCTACTACAGTCAGGGCTGAACTCAGGGTGGTCAAAAAGGGTGGTCCTTTTGCTAGCCTTGCTGATGGCCACCTGTGTGGCTACATTTGGGTGGCAGGTTGGAGGTGTCTGGGATCAGCCAGACCAGCTGGTCCTCTCTCTCTCTCTCTCTCTTCACGAGCCTACATGTAACCAAGGGACTCAGTCTGTCCAGGAGCGGGGGCTCCAGGCTTCCATAAGCACAGAAGGGTGAGCTGCCAAGACTTCTGAAGGCACAGCATTGCCTCTGCCACATTCTGTAGTTAAACTGAGTCCCCAGCCCAGCCCGGATTCAGTGGGATGAGACTGTGTAGGGCACAGTCACTGGGCATGATGGACTGGGACCATCATTTACAGGGCTGTTCCAGATATGCCGGCTTGGGGGATGGGTAGACTGATGAGGCGTGGATGGAGATGTTAGGTGGGCTGGCTGGGGACTGAAGGAACATCCTGGGGACATCCTCCAGCACTGCTTCATGGGTGCCTTGGGAGACCAGACCCAGACCCTGGCCCTTCTCAGGGAGAGGATGGAGTTAGGGGCTTCGTTTCTGAAGAAACTCTCTGTGGCCTCTTGGTGGCACCGCTACCGTGGCAGCAACTGCATGTTTACTTCTTGGGAGGAGTGCGTGGGGAGGGGGCACCTATGTGGAAATTTAGATAATTGTTTTCAAATGTCAAGTGTCTTGTCAAGTTTCTGAAAACAGCCCTTGGATATATATATATATATATATATATATATATATATTTATTTTTGTAATAATACAGACAGAATCAAGAAGGGCCGAACCAGTCTTTTTTCAGAATGTGGTCTACAGACCAGCTGCTCCAGACCCACTGGTGAGCTTATTAACACACAGATTCTCAGTACCAGTCTCAGGCAGACTGATAGGCATCTTTGTGAGACAGGCTCTGGGAATCAACATTTTAAGATGTTTCCCAAAGATTCACATGTTCACAAAAGCTCAAGAAGCACTGCCTTGAACCTTTTGTGGCCCCAGATGGAGTCACAAGTGAATTGCTTGGAAATGAAACATAGACTCATTCTTTGAGGTCCAGCTGAAATGTCACCTCCTCCAAGAAGCCTTCCAAATTCCCTTGGGATGAACCTGTTCACATGGGTACTGGGGTATGTACTGTACATCCTTAAGATGATCTGGTTACACAACATCTGCTCCTGACAAAGTGGGAGCTCCTGATGGTGGGAACAATTTTTATTTTAGGTTCTGTCTCTATTGCTTAGCACGGTGCCTGGCACAGAGTAGGTAGGGGAAGCGCTTGTAGAGACTGAATAAATCAATGGAGGGAACCCTATGGAGCACCTCGTCCAATCCACTCCTCGTACAAAAGAGGAATTGAGTACCTAAGAGGCCAGGGGCCTGGCTCAGGCTTCAAGGCTCTTTGTGCAGAGCTGGGACTAGTACCAGCCTTCTGGACTCCTAGTCTGGGGCTCATTCTTCTCACCCAGGCCAACCTCTTCCTTCAGGTGACAAACATAGCTGTTTCTTTTACAAATTAAATCCTGACAGTTTTCCCACCCTTCTGCCAACCTCACTGTAGGGTGTGGAAGGGAAATCACAACTGATCCAGGTACTCCTTTGCTGTCCCCTCTCAGGCCCGAGCTGGGGACAGGGGCAGGACTTTTGCTGGAAGAGCTTGGAAGAGCACCCTCCAGCTTCCGCAGGACACACGTTTGCTCTGCCCCTCTCCACCCTCCTTCGGTTCACACCCTGCCGACCCCTTTTGGTGGGGGCCTCCTCTGAACCAGTCTCTCCACTTCACTGTGGCCAGCAAAGGGCTCAGGGTAGGATTTGCATATTGCTAATTACAGTTGATTCTAAGTTTGGAGAAAATCATTGATCCATTTATAACTTACATTAATTTGCAAAGCAATTACCTTCTGGCATCTTCTTGCAGAAAAAATGTGTCATTATTTTTTTCTATTTTTTTTTTTTGAAAGAAAAATGATATGAGCATTATCCGTGAAGGACCAGCCCTCTCTGGGTGCCTGAAAGAGGTAAATAGTAAAAGTCCCAAGGGCTAGAACCGGGCCCTAAGAATCTCTAAATCTTATTGGGTGTCCACGCATGGTAGGTGTGCAATCAGTCTTTGGCCAAAAGAAGAAATTGGAAATGTCCTTGTGGTGGGCATCTGCTGAATCCAGGCCCTTCCTTTCTCCTCTTGTGTGTGGTGTAGAGGTAGGGGTGCAGTCTGGAGGCAGGTCACCTGGTTTTTCTGTACTTGGTGTTTCTCGTTCGTGAAATGGAAAGGTGAGCAGTACCTCCTTTCCCCGGTTTGATCTAAAGATCGAATGAGATGATATGGGTGTAGCGCCCAGCATGTACTGAATGTTAAGTTAACGTCAGCATTCACCTTTTCTTAGTTTGGAGTTGTTTTTTATGATTCAATACGTGAATTGTCAGTTCCCACCTGGACCCCTATAAGAGAAAAAAGAGGCTCTCTGGTATGGATGGGGGTGTGGGCAGACAGAGGGGCACAGCAGTTCCTCGTATGCATGGGAATGGGCTCAGATGGGGGGGTGGGTTGCCTCTGTCAACCTGCCCCAAGGGGTCACATGAGCCGTAGGAAAAACAGGCATCTCAGAGGGTGTTAATTTGGAGAACTGCAGTTTAATGGAAAGAGGCCTGGATTTGGGATTCAAAAGTCCTGGGCTGGAGCTGTGGCTCTGCCCTTACTGTGTGATCTTGGGAAGTCGCTCCACATGTCTGGGCCTCGGAAGGGAGAAGATAAATGGGATCCTTGTGGCATCTTGCAGCCAGGGCCTGGACTAGTGTAGGAAGAGTTGGGCACTCACCTCGGGTACAACATTTAAGCAGCGGGGGGGGGGGGGGGGGGGGGGGCACAAAAACCTTATTAATCTAATATTTTAACATAACATTTAAAGAAATCAAAATGAATGCGCCTCACTCTGCTCATTTAGACACGGGCCTGAGTGGACAACAGGTTATAGGACCCTCACTTGGGTGGCTTGTCTGAAACTTTTCTCTAGAGAGGCGGCTCTCAAAGACCAGCTCCCACTGACATCATCAGCATCGCTGAGAACGTACTGAAATGGAAATTCTTGGGTCTGACGCCTCACCGACTGAATCAGGAGGTGGAGGCAGAGAATCATGTGTGAGAACCTCTTCTTGGATACCAAGGGCCTCTCCCTCCAGGTCGGGACAATATCCCTGTAGCCTTCTGACTCCTTTGCTCTGTAATAAAAAAGGTCAACTCTCTAAGGGTTAGCAAATGACTCCCTCTTTCCCTGTGGCCCCCTGGACACCTAACTCCACTCCCACCCCCAGTTAGCATGTAGATTTTGAATGAACTGGAGATCGAGCCCTTTCCTTCTAGCTAGGAGCTGCCACGAGAGAAGGTATCATGCAAATGGTATCGTGTAAAGGAGTGTCTGTGTCTCCAGGTTCAATGCCATGCTCAATTGTCTTTAATTTTCTTATCAGAGCACACGGGTTAAATATCCTACCTCATTCGCCCACCGCCAGCCTTGCCTTCGGAGTCAGCTTGCTTTGTAGTGAAACACATTTCAGCTGTTGCTCTTTTGTTTCATTTCTTTTTTAAAGAATCAAGTAAAGAGTAAACACGTTGTTTTTCTCTTTTCCATTTAAGTAAACGTCTGTCTCTCATTTCTGTAAGCTTCTTGCTCTGGTGGGCTTTCGTTCTTACATTAATCCCATCAACTCTCAATTCAGGCATCTTCGGAAAAGGAATTAGAAAATAATCTCTCTGCCTCTTCCATTCCGCCCGAACCCCCAGCTAAAAGCCATTTCTGCATAAAAATGCAATCATCCCTTGGTGGCACACATGGCTGGGAGAATGTTTAGTTGTTAAATGGAAGTGGCTCATTTGTGTGATGCAAGTTTCATTTCTTTTTCTGTCGACAAAGACAGCTTTGGCTACCGAGAGTGCTGCCCAATAGATGACAAAGTTCTAAATGTGTGCTAATGCGACTAGTAGCCATGAGAACTTGAAATATGGTTGGTGCAGCTGAAGAACTGAATTTGAAACTTTACTTAGGTTTAATTAATTTAAATTTAAATGAGAAAAATCCACATGCAGCTATTGGCCCTGGTTGTGAGCACCGCAGGTCTGTGAACATTCCTGATTAGAGGGAAGTGACCCTCAAATGCTTCTCTGCAGAACCTTGGGTCACCTGGCAGGAGTGGGTGTATGGAGGTGGCTGGCTTCTCTTAAAGCCACCCAGAAATGCTCCAGACTCCCTCTTCCACCAAGGGTGCCCACTGCTCTCAGGTCATCGGCAGGTTCTTCCAGCTCCCAGTGGCCTCTGGGCACATCTGGCCATTGGGTTTGCAAACACATCTGGAGTGGAGGGCAGGTCCCACAGCGGTGGGAGAGCCTGAGCCACAGATGGGGAGCTCGTGGACTAGCAGTTCAAATCCCTGGAATTGCAAGATGTTTGAGCTCCTTCCTTAGCTGCTCGGGATCTGGGGGTTCTTCCTCTGCAGCGCAGGCCCGTTGGTAAACTGCATGGAGAGGATTCGAGCAAAGAGGCTTTGCCTTCCAGGCCTGAGATTCTGACACAATCAGGGAAGCTCTTATCCAAAGACAAGGTCCAACCAGGAAAACAGGTCCCACTGAAATTTTTACAATGCTGGACACTCAAAGCAATGTGATGAAAAAGCCTCAAGTCAGAAGGGATGGCGAGGCGACCCAGAGATTAGCAACGTTGGAAGTAGCTGTTCTTCCTAGGCTGGGCAGTCAAAGGGAAGAGGTGGTGCTACCAGAGCCTGGGAATGGGGGCGATGGGGTCATCCGGTGGAAACTGGGACCACGGGGCAGGCATTTCCAATGGGAGCCAGAGCCAGTTAGAAAAGCATCTGTTGCTGTGGCCATTTCCTCCAACAGAGAAGGAAGAGGGGGCATCCTGGCTTCTCCCTCCTGTCCTTCAGCTCCAGTTATGCTTCCCATTGGGCCGGCACAGCCCAGCCAGAAGCCAGATGACACAGGAGGCTCCTGCAAGGTCAGAGCAGCAGAGGGGCAAGGATTGCCCCGGAGTCTGTGTGTGTGTTTGAAATGTGAGCCTCTACCGTTTCCCCAGCATGCAGTTACAGGGGGCGAGGACCATGTCCTGTTTCCCCTGTATTCTGCCCCCCCTCCCACCCCAGACTCCCCTGCCTCCCCGTGTCCCCAGTTCACAGCACTCGGGGAGGGGGCCAGTGGTATCGGTGGACAGAGCGCTCAGAGAGGGTGCTGTGGATGGAGTGCAGTTAATCTTTCACGGTGGTCAGGGTGTAACTGAATTATTTTTTAAACTGCGAATTGTTTTTTTTAACTTTTTAAATTAATTTAAAAAATTAACCACAATTTTAAAAAGCACATAACATAAAATTTACTATTTTAAGCATTTTTAAGTCTGAGGGCATTAAGTGCAAGCGATCTCCAGGCGTCTCTCCTTCTTGCAGAACCCGTTCCCCTCCCCCCCCCTTGGCCACCACCACGCTGCGTTCTGTGTCTATGAGTCTGACCACTCTAGATGCCCGTGAACTGAATTGTTTTTGAAGCGACTGCCAACCTGGAGATTCCGTGATTCAATCTTAAAAGTTTGTGTAGTAGATTGTCTCTGCGATTTAAAATGACAGAAAGAGCGCTTGTGTAGGATTGCTGCGGCTGGATCGTCCACTTCAGAAATGGAAGGGAGGACGTTCAGAAAGGCCTGCTGCTGCTGGTGGGCTCTGCAGCGCCGGGTTCTTCACCTGGTGGGCGTCCCACGCGTCCATTCTTGTGGGACCTACCAGACTGCTGCCTTCTGCATCGGCCCAGATTATTAGACAAAAGAATACCAGATGTACCCAGGGATTCTCCGGAGTTCCAGACATAATTTCCCTTGCCCCATTGGGGAGCAGCAGCCCAATTTCCACTTGGATCAATCACTTTCTCAGGGTCAGTCACCCCAGCCCAGGCTGTGACTTCCTTTTCTTCCTGTTTGTTCAGAGGCACGAAGAACCTAGGGTGGCTCAGCTACTCAGTGGACCTGTGATGGCGGGTTAGGACGTACAAGTCAGTCTATCCCAGGTTGACCTGAGTTGAATGCGATAGTGTATTTGAATGCAATAAATGTATTCACAATTTAGTGTAGTTGTCTTCCCGCACCCCCCCACCCCAGTTTTTATAGCAGTTTTATTTGTAACAGCCAGAAACTCTACGGTAGACAGAATTCTAAGCTAGTGTCGAGATTCTGGCCCCCACTATACGTGCACCTTTTCCCAGTGATTCAAACACTAATCTGGGTATGACTGTGAAGTGACTTTGCAAATGTTGTTAAGGTCCCAAATCAGTTGAGGTTAAGACAGAGAGCTGATCTGGATGGGCCTCACCTTATCGCACAAGCCCTTTAAACCTGGATCCAGGTCAGAGACAGGGAAAGTCGGAGACGTGAAGCATGAGGGGGCTTCATGCACGAGAAGTTCTTAACCACTGCCTTGCAGATGGAGGGAGCTGCACTGCAAGGAAGGAGGGCGCGTGTGGGTGCTGAGAACAGCCCCTAACAGCCAGTCAGCAAGAAAGTGGGGACCTCACTCTGCAACCAGAAGGAAGTAGGGTGCTGGGGAGTGGAGTTTTCCCCAGAGGAGCCAAAAAGGAATGCAGCCTATGACACCTGAGTGGACCAGCCTGGCCACAATGGGCCTGGGCTTCCGAACTACGTAGTTAAAAACTAACAGATAGATACTGTTTTTCAGCAGCTGAGATGGTAGTAATTTGTTATGCATTAAGTGCTTAGTTTTTGATGGATGTAAAAGGCTTTAGCTCAGGACCTGGCATAAAGTCAGTTCTCCATAAGTAGAAAGAGCTGTTGTCTGTTATCTAACTGAATTCATGTATCATCATTACAGGGTAAGCAGTTCAGGTATTACTACGATTAATTATGTTATTAATGCAAGATTGCAAATAATTGAATCTAAGAGGAAACTGAGTCCCAGGGAGGATGATTGATGCACCTCGAAGCCCCACAGCTTGTTAGTGCCGAAGTGGGGACTGGATTCCAGGTCTCCCAGACTCCAGCCTGGTGCTCTAGTAACATGCCCACACTCCTTTGAAGGTATTTCGGCATTTCAGGAATTCCTGGAGGGGACAAGGCGATGGCATTCCTTCCTGAGGCTTCTTCTGGAGGCATTAGAGAGCCAGTAGGCAAGCAGGGGCCTTAGCCCCTCTGGTTGGGCAGCCTGGTTACCTCGGCTCTGTTCCTCTGTGGGGAAGCCACCACCAACTGCAGCACCAGGAAGACCTGGGCGGGTGTCTGCAGGGCTTGTCAAGGAGAGATTGGGTGCTGCTAGGGATGGTGCCTGCCTGCCCACAGATGGTCAGTGCTGCTTCTGTTTCCAATTACAGCCTGACAATCAAATGTACTCTCTTGCAGAAACGGATGGAAGCCCGAACATGGGGTCCTTGAGGGAAATTCTTCAGCGCATGTTTTCTCATCCGCTTTACTCGAGAAGATTTCTATGCTAGAGCTCAGGATCGTCCGTATTTCAGGGGACTTTGTAGGAACCAAAATCAGACCCAAGGGAGGGGTGATGGGCAAGCCATTGCTGAGATCTGGGCCCGGGAGGAGAGGCTGTGGAGTTGGGGCTTTGAGGATTAAGCTGGGATCGTTTGGCGTGAGAAGACAAAGGCAGGCTGGCTCCCTAGACACTGACCCATCTGTATCACCACCACAGGCTTCTGGTACAGGCAGTGCGGCCCGAGCAGGGCACCATTCATATCCGAAGAGCCCTGGAATGTTCTAGTTGGAAAGGACCCCAGGGATCTGTTAGTCTAAACTTCACATTGTACAGGCAGGCACCTGAGGCCAACCCGAGGTGGTGCAGCCACTAGAGGGCAGTGCCAGGGCCAGAACAAAGCATGTAGCCGCAGCCTATGAGAGACAGGCCATCTGCTGTGGAGGAAGAGCAGCCTTTGTGGAAGCTCTGGGGCACCCCTCTGTGAGTCTGGACGGAGGCTTTTAGACATGCTAGTTTAGTTGGACCCACTTATTGGGAATTTGCAATCATTGGGAATCTGAACATGGAACCCACAGACTATATTGAGAAACAGGTTGGAATAAGTAACATAGGTTGGTAGGCAGTTAACCCAAGTAGAATGTACTGGCGTAGAGTGTATTGAGAATCAGCCTGTTCTACGTGGGTTAAAATCGAACTCTGCTGACTAGTAGCCCTGTGATCTTGAGTAAGTCCCATATACTTACGGACCTCTGATTTCCTCATCTGTAAAGTGAGGATTACAATGATGATAGCTACCTACCACTTGGAGTTGTTATGAGGATTAAATGAGATCATGCACAATACCTGGCATATTATGAGTACTTAATGCACTCAGTAGTAAGTATTATGAGTGACTTAGTATTACACATACAGGTTAGCTAATTGTGAAGTGTCAATACTTTGCCTCATTTAACTTATCGCAGTCAGTCGATATCTTTATGGGAAGTATATATTACACTGAAATGCACAATGGGGCAGCAACCGTCATTTCCTTTTACCTCCAAAGCTTTCCAAGGTCCTGAGGTGTTTTCAACTACCATTAGGCTTTTATTAAGCACCTGCTATATGCTTGGCTTTGTGTTAAGACTCTATCCATGAAGATAAGACTTGGCTCCTCTCGTCTTTAAGGAAGCTGAACGTACTGGGGCAGCAAATGGCAGCATGAGACAGTATCTGAACTTGCTCTGCCCTGGGAGATATATGCATTAAGGTTTCAGGGTAGGTGGAGTTTGGGGCACAGATCTTTTCATTAACTTTATTTAAAAAATCAGCTTTTAATTTTAGAACAGTTTTAGATTTACAAAAAAAATTACAAAGGTAGCAAGATAGAGTTCCCAGGTAAGCCGCACCCATTTCTACTACTGTTAACTTCTTACTTCAGTATGTACATTTGCCCTGTGCAATGGACTAATATTTCAACATTATTATTAAATAATGTCCATACTTTGTTCAGACTTCCTTAGTTTTAAAAAAATATATTTTATTGATTATGCTATTACAGTTGTCCCAATTTTCCCACTCTGACCCCCTCTGCTCTGTACCCCCATTCCCTCCAGCAGTTCCCCCACTAGTTCATGTCCATGGGTCGTGCATATAAGTTCTTTGGTTTCTCCATTTCCTATACTATTCTTAACATCCCCTGTCTATTTTGTACCTACCAATTATGCTTCTTAATCCTTGTACCTTTTCCCCCATTCTCCCCTTCCCCCTCCCAGCTGATAACCCCCCAAATGATCTTCCTATCTATGATTCTGTTCCTATTCTGGTTGTTTGCTTAGCTTGTTTTTTAGATTCGGTATCTATAGTTGTAAATTTGTTGCCATTTTAATGTTCATAGTTTTGATTTTCTTCTTTTCCTTAAATAAGTTCCTTTAACATTTCATCTAATAATGGCTTCGTGATGACAAACTCCTTTAGCTTTACCTTGTCTGAGAAGCACTTTATCTGCCCTTCCCTCCAAAATGATAGCTTTGCTGGTTATAGTAATCTAAGCTGTAGGTCCTTGCTTTTCACCACTTTGAATACTTCTTGCCAGTCCCTTCTGGCCTGCAAAGTTTCTTTTGAGAAATCAGCTGACAGTCTTCTGGGAAGTCCTTTGTAGGTAATTCTCTTCTTTTTCTCTTGCTGCTCTTAAGATTCTCTCTTTATCTTTAACCTTTGGCATTTTAATTATGATGTGTCTTGGTGTGGCCCTCTTTGGGTCCAACTTGTTTGGGACTCTGTGCTTCCTGGACTTATATGTCAATTTCCTTCACCAAATTAGGGAAGTTTTCTTCCATTATTTGTTCAAATAAGTTTTCAATTTCTTGCTCTCCCTCTTCTCTTTCTGGCACCCCTATGATTCAGATATTGGTCATTTGGAAATGTCCCAGAGGTTCCTTATACTGTCTTCAATTTTTTTTGATTCCTTTTTATTCTTGCTGTTCTTGTTGAATGCTTATTTCTTCCTTATGTTCCAAATCAGTGTTTTGAATCTCAGCATCATCCTCTCCATTGTTGGTTCCCTGCAGATTTTTCTTTATTTCACTTAATGTAGTCTTCATTTCTTCCTGGGTCTTTTTTATGCGGTTGCTGTACTCAATGAGTTCTCTGAGCATCCTGACAATCAGTGTTTTGAACTCTGCATCTGTTAGGTTGGTCATCTCTGTTTCGTTTAGTTTCTTTTTCTGGAGTGTTGCTCTGTTCTTTCATTTGGGCCACATATCTTTGTCTCCTCAATTTGGCAGCCTCTCTGTGTTTGTTTCTGTGTATTAGATAGAACTGCTTTGCTCCCTGTCTTAATAAGCGTGGCCTGTTGTAGAAAGGGCACCTGTAAATTGTGTGGGGCAGAGCCCTAGGTAAATTAGGTAAATTGTGTGGCGGGAGGGCTTGGGGAGGGACAGTGCTGCTGGCTGTCTTCTGGAGGTTTGTCCAGCACTTGCCGTTTCCAGTCACTTCACTTACTTCCCATATGTGACTGGTGCCGTTCTGGCCATTGCCCTGGTGCTGAATCCCATAGTGGGTGGGTCTGCGTAAGTTCTAAGTCTGCGTGGGCCCTTTAAGCAGAGTCTCATGAAAATCCAGCAGTTTCTTCCATTGCCCCAATGCCCACTGGTTTTTACAGCAAGAAGTTACCAGGATTTATCTTCCTGGTGTTGGAACCCTGGGCTGAGTGGTCTGGCCTGTGGCTGGGATCCTTTGCTCCCAAGGTATCCTCCCTGATTTTTATCCACCACACGTGAATGTGGGACCAGTCGTTCCACCGCCTCCCCATGCCACACAGGATCTCCGTGCCTCTCCACCCATCTGCACCCTACCTACCCATTGGATGGATGTGGCTTCTTTAAATAAACCCTTGGTTGTCAGACTTCCTTCCATACAGCTCTATTTTCTGACAGTTCTGGGTGTTACCTGTTTTGAGGTCCAGCTGTAATTTTTTCTGTGGTTGCGTGAGGAGGTGATGCATGTTCATCCGTGCCTCCATCTTGACCAGGGATTTCCTTAGTTTTTATGTCCTCTTCCTGATCCAAGATGTCATCTAGGATACCTCATTACTACGTTTAGTCACCTCACCTCTCCAGGCTCTTTTGGTTGCGATAGTTTCTCAGATTTCTGCTGTTTCTGATGCCCTTGGCAGTTTTGAGGAATACTGGTCAGGTGTTTTGCAGACTGTCACTTGCGGAGGAACCGGTGAAAGGTGCCCTTTGCAGATGGACTGAAGCTGGAATGCGAGAGGAGGGGAAGAGGCTGTTTCACCTTTCCCACAGAGCAGAGGGGAGGTTGTAGAGGTCAGAGCAGAGCTGCTATGTGAGGGCTGAGAAATCACAAAGGCTTCCCGGAGGATGGGACTTGAGGTGGGCACAGCTAAGTCTGAGGAAGGAAGCTCTAGAGGGACCGTCCTGGCATTTCTTCCAAGACGGACCTATTTTCCTACATGATCTCGGTTACCCTGCACCTGGGCATGTGATGGCACTGAGCTGCTTCACTCTGAACTTGTCCGAACTGTCTATGTCTCCAGGGTGGACGGTAGAGGAGGTCACTGATTGGGCTTGATGCAGACTGCACCAGACTTGGCACGAACTGTTAGGGGCTCAGAAGGAGCTGAGGGGGACAGCCTGCTTGAGTGCCTGCCAGCCAATGGCGTGAATTAGGAGGCTGGCAGCATTGTCAGAAATGTTTGGGACATGACAGAGTCGTTTTAATATTATTTATTTAAAGCATTTGAGAAAACTAATCAGCTTGCCTCACAAGCCTCCGAGTGCAGACTGGCTACAATAACAGCCTGTGGAGGAGGAAAGAAGGTAAAGATTCAGGGTGAACTTGAAGGGACCAAGAGCAGAGAGAAATCTCCCCAGGATAAGATCACACTATCCACGCCTGCATGCATCCATCCATCTATCACCCCCTGTGTGCAACGGGCAGGCCGTATCCTCGGTACACACTGAGCTAGTTCCTTAACTGGCCAGTCCAGCAGACTAAGTTTTATTACCCACAGCTCCCTTCTACCTCCATGATCAGCTGGTTAAACACCTCTTGCTTGAGTTCCCACCCTGCTCCAGTCCTGTGCCACATCCCAGAGGGGATCCACAATAAGTGTAAAGACAGCCCTGTCCTCAAGAAACTGTCCTTGTGATTGAGAGACAGCACATCCTCTCTGAAAACAGTTTGATGCACTGTGTGAAAATATTTGATGGCCTATTTAGAGGCTTGTAGACAGTAAGCAGAACTAGGAGCCCAAGGGAGGTAGCGGGACAGATAGCTCACGTTTCAACGGAGAGGTGAGTTTTGAAAGATTTCACAAAGTGAAGTAAATGAAACATATAAAGGGGGAGAAATAATGTGAATTGAGTTTCTACTATGACTGCCGATATCCCCATTTTACAGATGAGGAAACGGAGGCACACCGACAGGTTAACGACACACCCACTACCACAGGGAGCTTGTTTGAGCCCAGATGTGCTCAGACTCCAACGTTCCACTCTTCCCACTACCCTGCCTCTCTGGCCGACGGTGGCTGGGAGGGCACCGCCATTAGCCCTTGCTCAATCTCTTCTTTTCCACGCGGACTGGAAAGCCTGCCGGCCACACGCCAGGTGCTGAATCACTGTTTGTCCCACGATGAGCTGAGCTCTGCGTTGTTTTCAGTCTGACTAGTTTCTAACATCCATCCTTTTCCAGCAAAGGAGGAAATGGGGGTGAGGTGGGAGAATTGTGTTTCCGTTGCTATCTGAGAATACGGTCTTTGAAAGTGCGAGACCCTTTCTGATCACAGCTGAGTCCACTGTGGAATCCATGAAAGCTCTCCCAGGATGGCAGCCATGTCACAGGTGCCCTGGTCTCACAGGCAGTAAACTGAAGCTTCCAGTGGCTCTTTTACTGGCTGTTGGCATGAGTCCAGCCTTTCTCTTGGTCTGGCTCCGCTCTGGCCAAATCCCTTGCCAACTGGGATTTCTAACGAGTCCCCTGTGGTCCCAGAGTGCTGTACGTGGCCCTTGCTCATGATGATTTCCTGGGGCCAGGGGCCCCTTGAGGTTCCTCCCGGGCTTTCTCTGGCCCCCATGGCAAGCCTGTCTGAAAGCAGAAGGGAGCGAGTGTCTCTGTTGCGTGCGTGACTTAAAATAATGAGGCGGTTGTCTTAGCAAGAGGAGACAAATAAATCACCAGGAAGGGCTTCTCACAGGTCAGCAGGTTTGGGACTCAGCTGCGTTAATATGGGAAATGGCTTTTCCTTCAGAGTAGGGAGCTTAGAGGTGGGAGGTGCAGGAGGGCTCCGCTTCCTCGTGGGAGCCGCGTTGTTCTCTTTCCCAGAGCCCCTCTGTGGGGCAAGCAGGGGAATCAGGAGCGCAGCGCCCACAGCTGCTCTTGAAACCCATCCACACATCCAACTCAGAGACCAACTGCCACTCACTCCTCATGGTCCCCTGGAGGGGTCTTTCTCTAGCTGGTTTCTCAGGGTGCCTTGGTGGGCTTTCCTCTCTTCCCTCACTCCTTGCCTATATCTCCATCTCTCCACCTTTGCTTGGGTGAGTTCCCCCTCTGCTCTGATGCGTCCACCCTACCAGCTCAACTCCTCTTGGCTCACTTCCTCCCAGCAGCCTTCAGGGATTTCTCCTTCTGTGTCTATGCCTCTTGCCCTCATCCCTCACTGATGGACGTTCTCAGAGTTCTGCTTAGCAGGCTTTGGTAGTTGCTTTGTCTTTTTACTAGATTGGATTTCCTTCAAGAGAGGGAACTTGAGAGCTAAGATCGTGGGCTCTGGCGTTAAGCAGACTTGCTTTGTGCTTTCATGAAAGTTGTCACTCTCAGCCTTGAGGAGGTATCCCGTGGGCGCAGAGAGGGCTTTATATCCCAGAGTTAGATAACTCTGGCTTGAAATCCTGGTGTTGTCACTCTCTACTTGGAGAACTTAAAGAGGGCCCTTAATGTCTCCGAGGCTCCTTTTCCATCCATATAACGGGCATAACTGTAGTATTTATCTTACCAGGTAATGGTGAGGACAAAGCGGTCTAACCACAGCTGCTTCTGACCGGTGCTGTGTTTACCACACAACTCTGCGGTCGGTGCTACCATCACCACTGTTTCTCAGGTGAGGGAACTGAGGCATAGACAGGACTTGACCTTTAACAACAGCATTCCACCGGTTCATTTCCAGGACGGTTACCTGTGCCCTTGTTTTAAAGGAAGGGAAATCATCGTTCAGAGAGGTAAAGACACCTGCCCAAGGACACACAGCTAATGAGGACCAGAGTTGGATTCGGACCTGGTTGTCTGGTTCCAGCCTGCCCTGGCTCTGTTTCAGAATCAGAAGGGTCTACTCCAGCCCATGAGCCCACAGAGGGTTGGAATGGGGTCACTTCAGTCGTCTCTGGGCTGGCCCTCAAGCAATGCTGCCCTAGTGGCTGAGGATGAAGAGGGTTAGATACCGGACCAGTGCTGAGCCTGGGCGTTCTGCCAGAGCTGCCAATACCAAGTTGCATGTTGTTGCCTGCTTCCTTTGCCTGATTTAGTACAACCCTAAATAATAATGGGTCAGGGGGAAGAGGGAGCGAGAGAAAGAACCCAGCCAAGCTTCTGTGTAACAGTCTCATCAAACCTGGTGTTTTCCCTTTGCTATTTGAGAAGCAATTTCTCCTGTGATGTAAACATTTTTTTTTTATGATGATTCTGGGCTGAGCGGCATCAGGAGCTGCTGTTTGGTGCTTGCCTGCAGCTCCCTCTGGTCCTCGAATGAAGGCAGAATGGGGCCTGTAACCATGGCAATTCTCTAATGTTCTTCTTCTGTAAACCATAAACATAGAGGGAGTCTTCATTAGGCCTCCTTCAAGGAGAAAACAAAGCCTTTGCTGACTGGGGCAGAGCAGGGTGGTGGCGAGAAGGGAGAAGGAGAGGAGAGACTTCAGTCCCTCTGCCCTTCTCCAAAGAGATGAAATGCCTCCAAATTGGCTCAGTCCAAAGCATGGTTCCAGAAATTAAATAAGATACAGCCAGAGAATCTTCCTGGAGTAATCGTTGAAGGCAGGAAGGGAGGAAAACAGGGAGAAAGTGGTATGGAGGATAGCGGGTTCAAGGAATCATGAGGGATGATGTTGGGTGGACAGATGGGCCTACATTATGAAAGGGTTTCAAGTTCTGCTGACCTAACAGGCTCCTTAGAAGAGCAAGATGATGGATGGAGGGTCCTACGCAAAGGCTGGGGTGATATCTTATCTTCCTTGTATCCTAGTGCTGGGTATGTGGTCTCCGAATGCTCAGCATCAATACGTGTCTGTTGAAGAACTGGAAGGATGAGTGGATCAAATCCTCTAACTTCTTGGTGGTGGTCCTAATGGTATTGAGTATACAAATACAGTGAAACCTATGAATTCTTACTCCAAAGCTATGCTCATGATAACACACATTGTATAGGTCACCAGACTCACTGGTGACCATCCCCACACCCCACAGTGAGAATGCCTGGCCACATTAACCTCTAGATGCCCTTGAGCACTTGTTAGGCAGGCTTGTCAGTGAGAGAAGGGTCTACTATACTGCCTTGGTTTCCCCAGCGTAACTGAGAACAGGTGGATCTGAAGAAGCACTCTTACTCCTAATTTCTGAGTGCCAGGAAGATAATCAGGGTTTACCCAAACTCTTTGGGGCTCAGGGGCTTTAGGAGAAATTCTACTCCAGACGTGCACACACACACACACAGAGAATTCAAATCCTCTTCCGTGAAAAGGCGTAGAGTGTGGCTCCTGACCCAAAGCCTCTCAGCATTTCTGTTGTCCTTGCAGCTGCCACATTAGGGCTCTCCGTGTTTCCTGGTGCTACAAACCAGTCCTGCTATTTCCCACAGTCACAAGCCATGCACCTGTGTGCAAGCGTCTCACCTATTCTGTGAGTTTTGAGTGCTGACCAATCTGGAGGCAGGGACCTCTTGAAAGGGTCAGGCCAGTTTCCCAACCCGCCTGACTACTTATGACTCAGTTATCCCAACTCGCTTGATAGCTGTGGCTTGCTCGAAACTCTCTCCCACCTTGCACAACAGACATCTGGTGACAGCCACAATGGCCGGTGGTCAGACTGACCTTCCTGCACCTGGGAACAGCGTGCCCTTTACCTAACCCATTGTCCTGACTCGCATCCTGAAACCTGAGGCAACAGTGCCGAAGAACAAGAGACTAACCCCACTAACCCCACACTTTTTCTTGAACAAATCCCATCCTTGTGCCCAGACTCAGCCTGCCTGTAGTGCAACTTCAAATAAAGGCACTTGGATCAGATCACCTGGCTCCTCCCGTCTCTACCTCTCGTGCATTGCTAACACCCCTCTCATTATCTTGTGTCCCCAGGCTTAGCAGAGTTTGGGGGACCAGATACAGGCGTGGATTAGGGGACTCTTGAATCCTCTTCCACACTATCCTGCCAGGATTCCAGTTCCCTCTGCGTCCTCAGTGTCACTGCGCAGTATTATGAAAGCGGTTTGCAATATAAAAGAACAGAATGTTAGACGTCATCACTGATCTTGGATTTCTTGCTCTTGGCTGGAGAGCTAAGGGTCCTTTTCTTTTTTTACCCATCAGAATCATTCCTGTACCTAACATGTTCCCTCCGCCTGCAAAGTATTCCTTTACTTTCACAGGCAGAATGTGTCGCTTCCTCCGCTGTTCCCAAGCTCTTTGCTTCACACTCAAATGTCACCTCTTTATGGACTCTCTCGTTTCTTTTACAGGCTGGTAAATTCCTGGAGGGCAGAGACTGGATCCAATTCAACTTGGCATCCCATAGTGCCTTGCAGGTAGTGGAAACTCAGCAAATGTGGGACTTGGTGAATAGCAGATAGCTCACTTATTATGGGGGTGGGCTTACCCCTCTCTATATCCATGTCTGTGCAAAGTCACTTTGCAGCACCTCTCATAAAGGTAGATGTCGTGTCTCTGCCCTTTGACCTTGGGTTTGGCTATTGGACCCGCTCTGTCCAATGGGATGCTAGCAGACGAGATGCAAGCAGAGGCTTGGGATGTGCTGGTGTGGTTGACTTGCCCTCCGGTGCTTTTTAACTATCACCTGACTCACCCCTGGCCCCAGGACGAGGAAGAAAAATACCTGGAGGAAAGCTGCCCCAGGCAACCCACAAACTTAGGGGAAAATACAAGCCTATTGTTGATGCCAGTGGGATCAGAGGTTGTTTGTAATGTAGCAACAGTTGTTTAACACAATTATTAACCTAAAACGGCAACTGACAAACACAGAAGGCCTTGAGGTGTGAGTTGTTTTTAAGGAATAACATGGACGTTTTAGGAAAGATGGAACATGGGGGAGTGACTTGAAGAAATTGTTGCTTATTCCTCAAATGGAGACTCAAGGGAGGTGGAGGGGGTGTAAAAATTTCCCCAAACATGTCCCTCTCCAAGCCAGGCCTGTCGCTGTGCAAACCTGAATGATGATGACTTTTATGGGAGGGGAAAAAATTGGCCTTCTTTGAAAAGCAGCCCATTTCCCCCGTAGTTACAAAAGGTGTTGTTTCCTGTTGCTGACTTCTGTGAGTAACTCTGCAGCCTAAAATAATGTCTGTGTGCACGCGAGGGTGTATGGATCTCAGAAAAAGCCTGACTGAGATGCCTTTGAGAAAATAGACTTTTCCATCATCCTGTCATGGGGTTCCCTGGTCGGCTCACTGCATTACTGGTGGCATAAGGGATGGGACATCAGGGGTGAGGAAGTCTAATTTGGTTCCACCCTTGCCTGCGGCTTGAGGGTTTTCACATCATGCACTCTCTTCAAAATCCAAAGGTGCCAGAGCAGAAGGATGGTCCAAGTTCTCACCCACTTGCAATCCACAGCCACTGTCCAAGGAACTAGAGCCCCGTGCTGAGAAGGGACTGGGGCACAAAAGTCCCCTGTAGAGCCTTGTGCTGACCCCACAGCCAGGACAGTAGTTTTTACTGACCAAACCTCTCTTGACCATCTGCCATGTGCCAAAGACTGCTAGGCATCAAAGCCAGTCCCTGCCCCCTGCTGTCATGGAGATTACGATCCAGAGGAAAGACAGACATTGGTAAATATTCACCTAAATAAATGTCAGTTTGTAACTCTGACAGGTGCTATGCATGTGACTTACATGGGCTGCGAGAGCTAATGATACAGGCATTTGACTTTGGGGCATCAGAGATAGGAGATGAGTTCTGAAGCCACTTCAAAAGTCTGCCTTCTCAGGGCCATAGCTACCCCATATGAAGTCTTTGTGCAAATCGGGAAAAGGCATCCCACCTACCAGGAGCCCTTGTGTGGTGAGTGATCTGCAGGGGTGCTCGCAGTGGCCCTGCTCCTCGGGCCCACAACCTTTTGTTTGTAAATTCTCAGCCATGTTCCCACAGCTTTGCGATGTGGGCCTGGCCCTGCCTCCCTGACTTGTGTGGCCAGGGCGTGTTGAGCCTCACGTGCTAGGCACCTAAGGTAGAATTCTATTCCAAGTGGAGGGATGAAAGATAGAGTTGTGAGAGCATCTCCTTCTCTGGCACACAGCTTGTAGTTTCCCATTCGAACCATAATAGATCCAGCATTCCGTGAGTGGGAGAGCCTTCTTTCAGTTGTCTGATCCGGCCTTGGCTTGGTTTCTCTCATTTCTGCCCTGCCCAAATGGATGTTGGGAAGGATGTGGTGTTTTTCAAAGCACCAAGGTACAGGAGTATTCAGATCTGTGTGGGTGGTTTCCACGGTGATGCCACTGCCCACCTGGTCACTGCCCATTTGCTGACACTTGGATGAGGAGGGGGGCAGAGGCTTGTAGAGTTCTGAGGCTCTGGGTTCCAGTAGAGACCATGGCCTTCACTCAGCTCTTTCTACCAGGGGCACCCTGTGTTTTGCCATGCCCTCCATCTAGGCCCTGGCCCAGCTGGCCTGTCCCCAGCCTTTGCAACGAGGCCATTTCACCCCTGCCTCAGTGGGCCCCACGAAAGGCCAAGTGATTCTTGACTTGGAGTCTACGGCACATCAACTGAGAGAGTCTTGGAAAGGCAGCACAGAGTGAGTTCCTGCAGCCTGGAGAGGATGAGCCTGCATCCTACAGGACACCATGCATGGTGAGCTCTTACCAGAGTCCCCAGCACAGACCTGCTCTGTCCTCAGCATCGCGTTCAAGGTTCTTAATATGGTACACGTCCAACTTGCAGTGGCCTCTTGACTGGGCTGTCCTGCTTCTAATCTCCCTCCTAATCCATCTTTAGCACTGTTGTTGCTTTCCTTATTGTAAAACAAAGCTCTGATTATGACATGTCCTGTCAAAAACTGTCAGTGACTCCCCTGTGTCACTCAGTGAAGCCCACACTCTTTAACATGGCAGCTAACAAAGTCATTCCTTCATTCCCAACTTACTCCATTCTGGGTGCTGGCCTTCCCCGAGCCCCTGCTGTTCCCCAAACGCACCAGAAACTTTTGTTCTCCCTGTTTCCTTCACCTGGAGTCCTCTTTCTCAGTGTCAGCTGTAGACATTCTTCTCACCTTTCACTTTCCATTCAAAAGTGGTTGTTAAAGAAGCAGGTGAGGGGTCTTCTGTACTCACACCTGCCTTGGTAGGAGGTTCCCTGTCTGAGCCCCTGAGGCTGACCACTAAAAACCACTTGGCTTAAGTCCTCAGTCTTCCCTGTGGGTCTGGCCGGTGGGAGGGCCCAGTAGGTGGTAGGAGGGCGTGAGATGAAGGCGGTCAGAGCTCTCTTCCTGCCACTTTGGCAGTGGCTTTGGTCCTCTCCTGCCACCACATCTGAGCACTGGGCAGCAAATGGGAAGAAGGAAAGAAAAAAGAAGACTTACTGGAAGTTTCCCACTTTCTTCCTGGAGACAGTGATTCAGAATAAACCTCATCATCTTTGTTCCTGAGGAAGAAACAGGGGTGGGTGCTGGAGTCCACTGGCTGGCTCTGCCATGGAGCTGATTAAAGCTCCTACCTGGCTGGGCTGGACAGAGTCAACTGTGCCTCCTTTCTTCTCCGGTCATTGGGTGTCTAGGTTTTGGTCTCCTGCTGTGGTCTTGGCTGACTTGGCCCCTTTCCTGTGCTGAGTATAGAGCAAGGGACCAGGTGCTGTCTCTCAGGGAGAAGGTAAAGAACCAGAGCAGACCCAACCACAAGCATCTCAGGTCAGGAGGCTAAAATCCTGTTTGCAAGCTTTCTCTGCCCCCGCCCTCCCCTTCTCTTAGTTTGGATGGGGTGTGGTTGCTGTGCCGGAGGGGATTGTGGGTGTCGAGGCTGCTTTCACAGCTAAAACTTTTGTACGAGCTTCCTCCAAGGAGCTGGACTTGAGATAAGGCAGAGCCTGTCCCTCTTGATGCCCCAGGGCTTCAAAAGGTTTCCCTGGTTTCAGTGCACAAAACAGGGCTTTCAAGAAGCCAAAGATACAAGCTGGGGGAGTCCAGAAACATCCCAGGAGGAACGAGTCTGTGCAAATCCTAAACGCTGGCATAAGCTGAAAGAGCTCTCCTGCCTCCGAGTTGAGACTGGGGCCAGAACGGGGGCGGTCAGGAACGCAGCCCAGGAAATGGTCCATCCTCTCTGCATAAAGGGACGTCAGCCGAGAAGTGCAGGTGGAAAGCCCGGACGCTGGCATCTCCTGGGGTTGAATTCTGGCTCTGTCACTTTCTAGTTACACGACCTTGGGATAATTTCATTTTCTAGCCTCTGCTTCCTCCTCTGTAAAGTGCGGATAATACCAGGTCCGGAGGGAATTACATGAGGGAATGCACACGGTGTGCTTAGCCCAGCGCTGGGCACACGGGGCGGGTTCCACACACACAGGTGGTTGTCTCACCTGTGTTTCCAGGTGAACGAGTTTCCGGGTATCTCAGTGTACAGGGAGTGACAGTCTTTTGGGGGGATTAAGAAACACCCCAGGAGTGAGGGAGGGGTGGAGGACGGGTGCTGTGGCAAGCAGGTTAGGAACCATAAGCATCTTTGCTCCTAAGTTATTCATGGAAACAGGCCTTGAATAATCGGAGGCCATTTTTCATTATCATATTTCCCAGAGAAAAGATTCTGTTGCTAAAATCTGAGGCTGGGAGGGACACTCAATTTCAGCTTAGACTGGTTTCGTAAAAAACTGCTTAGGGATGGCCCCAAACCAGCTCCTCCTTTTGGGAGGTGTGAATGAATTCAAGGGCAAATAATTCCACCTTGTTAATTACTTTCCAAAGTGAAAAAGGCCGGGGGGGGGGGGGGGAGGGAGAGGAGGAGGAAAGAAGGAGAGAAGGGGAAGGAAAGGGATTGTGGGTGGGGCTCTAGAAGGACCTCTGGCTGGCAGATGTGAGGTTAGCTGGGACAGAGGGGCTCTGCGTGTCTGTGCCTGGAGGGGCTCTGCGGAGCGTCTCCCCATCTGTGCCTGTCCCCACTCTGATATCTTTTCCCCATCGAGGCATAGGGTACTGGAAAAAGGCAGGCTCTGCTCCACCACTGGGTTACCATAGACAAGCCCTGTTTCCCTTTCTGAGACACGAGGCTGGGAATGTGTCTTTGCGGAATTGCTATGAGGGTTGAATGAGGTAATGGGGATGATTTGCCCACCATTGTGCTTGGTTTAAAGGAGACTTCTCAAGTTGTTAGGAAACCCTTCTCCCCATCGGAACTCCTCATTGGAGATCCAGTCCGAGGGGTTAGGATTTGCCCCCTTTCAAAATGCAGAGGCAGGTGCCCTGGTAAGGGGTCATCCCTTTAATCACAATAAGCGGGTTATCTCTGGGGCTGGAGGGGGACCCTGGTTCTTGCGTGTGCTGTGGGTGGGCAGCAGAGGAGGCAGGGATGGGGAGGCAGGAGGAGCTGAAGACAGAGGAGAGAAGGGCACTGAAAATGGAGGCACGGACAAACCCACGCCAAAGCTGACAGTTTTGGCAAAGACCAGTCTGAAGATGCGCCGCACAGGGAGGCACGCACATGCACCCGCCCACACATGCATCCATGCACGCGCTCACGCACATGCATGCCCACGCATGCACGCATTTGTCCAGCGTTTTATGAAGCCTTCTCGGACCACTCATCTCCCACCCCCCCGACCCCCCCTTCTATGGCCCGGCAAAGCATGCATTCCTATCTGCAGATGAGATGTAAGCAGAGGTGTCACATGTTGGTTTCTGGGAACCTTTCCTAACACAGCTGGCACAGCCTTCGCCTGTAATTCAGTTGTCATCTAGAGGGCTGGGAGGGTTACTTCCGTCTGTCCAATGAGTTAGGAGCTCTCAGGAAAAGGAATACCTCTTCTGTGTCGTACCCCTGTCTCCCACCCAGGGTCAAGCACAGAGCTCTGGATGTCATTAGTCTGCAGCACCCACAGGCCGCTGACCAATCGATTGATGCCAGCAGATATCACCCAGTGACATGCTTGGAACCTGCCTGGGGTTTCATCCTGGAGACCATCTGCGTACAGAGAGCACAGTGCTGAGAAGAACGAATGGATCAAATTTGATAAAAGCAGGTAAGCAGGGGGCCCATCCTCTTCCCACTCCCAGAAGGAGACCTACCTCTGGGGACCAGCTTCCTTTTTATGCCTCATCCCACTCCATGCGGTAACTTCTTTTTTAGGTTTTCCAGCCCTATTCTCTTCTCCTCTTCCCAACAAGGAAGAAGGGGAAGAAGCTGCCATACATTTGGTAGCACAGGTATGGGCCACTCGGTGTCATTCCCAGAAGCCTGCAGAGGGTAAACCTTAACCCAGCAGGATGGACACGAGGAGGCACTCAGCACCTACAGTTCCTCTGGAGCCTCTGCTCTAGAAATCACACACAAAAGCTACACCTTCACACTAAAGAAAGACCTTTGGGCTTTCAGTGGTGTGTGTCTGGGCTCTCCTTGCTGCAGACAAAGGTTGTCATACCTTCTGTTTCCTCTGTCAGGCAACCACCATATCAGAACTTCATACCCGGACAGCCCTGGGTTTGGAGCATCACGTGGCCTCCATGGGGCACGCTTTGCCCGCCTGTGAAACCATTGTCCTAGGAAAGACTTTTCCAGGATGACCGTTCTTGCCAGGTGAGTCCTTTCCTCTGCACTCTCTCAGACTAGCCCGGCCTCTTCGTGGTTGCCCGTAGCCCGATAGGATGCTTGGCAAGTGCACACGCATCCTCTAATTACACTTCTTGTTACCCAAGGCAAAGGCTACTGGCTGTGGTCTAGTATGTAATTTCTTTTTGTCTTCTGTAGAAAATGTGACTTATCTGGGCACCTGGCCAACCAGAATAAAGATTGTATTTGCCAACCTTCTTCGCGGCTAGGTGCAACTGACCACATGACGAAGTTCTAGTCAAAGAGATGTGAGTGCAAGTGCCACTTTGGGGAGCAACTTCATTAAAGAAGTGGGCACATGCTCACTGCTTCTCCCTTTCACTTCCCCCTCCCCACTGGCTGCCTGGATGGCTGGAGCGTTAGCTGCCGTATTGGACCACGAGGATGAGGCTCACACTCTAGGGATGGTGGAACAGAGAGATGGAGGAAGCTTTAGTTTTTGAGGGTTTTCTGGAGTAGAACCACCATACCAGCCTTCGATTACTTGCCTCTGAACTTTTATGTAAGAAAGTAATAAATTCTTATTTGAGCTTTCTTATCTTATCCTTGAAGCTGAAGCTAGTCATAACTAATCCATTAACACACTCAACACGTTCTTATCCCTAGCAAAATATTTTAATCACCTGGAAGACAGTAAAAACAAAACAAAGCAAAGCAAAGCAAAACAATGCCCTAGACCAAAAGACCCAGCACCTCTGGGGGTGGAGTGTGGACAAAGGTACATTTTCAAAGCTCTCAAGGCGATTCTAATCTGTGAACAAGGATGAAAATCACTGCTTCCTACCAACCAACACATATTTTCCAAACCTCTACTCCCAACTCCCCAGAGTGAGGGTAGGGGCACTTCTGAGGGGCTGCCTGATTCTCTGCTGCTGGTGGAGAATTAGGATGGCAATTCTTAAAGTTGTTTCTGTGCACTGCTGACCCCATGAGAAGCTCTGTGGAAAAGGGCCGTGTGGTCAAAAAGGCACATTAAAGGCTCTGGGAAATCCTAAAGCAAAGAAGCAGGTAACTCTGCCAAACCCAGTGTGCTTCAAATGGATCTCACAAAGTTCTCCCCTCCTCTCTTTTCTTGCATAATCCATGTTAAAATCCTACAAGAGTATTTTTCATACGTTGGCTTCGGCAAACACAAGAGCTGTGGCAAAGATGCCGGGAATTTACGGTTGGGGTTTTTCCTGGAGACATTTCCTCCGTTGGAGTCTCTCTCAGGACTTAACAAAGTAGGAGTGGGTTCTAGGAAGAGAGGAAGGGGGGGGAAGAGCCTTCTGTCTCGGGAACAGGGCGGGAGAAGCCTTCGCAGAGGGTCTCCACGTGCCCAAAGCTTGCTCTGGCATTGCTAACGGAAGCTTAGGGCGGGACGTCTGAACCTGGGCTGGAGTGCCCACGGGAAGGGGTGTCCATTAGGGTTCAGGGAGCCCACGAATCCCCTGAAATGATCTTAGACATTTGTTTGTAGGTCCACTTTCTAATGGAGAGTAGAACCCTTCAGGGGGTCTAACACTCATAAAAATTTAAGAACCACTGCCTTAGAGGAAACAAAGCTTCTAAGAAATTCAGAGGGCTAAATTGATTAAATTCAACATAAACCACCAACAGGCCACTCTGAGCCTGCATTATGGAAGGTGAGATTCACAGTTATAATTTTACAGTTTTTTGGTTACTATTCTTCGAGGTCTATCCTGTCTGCTAGATCCAAGCTCCATGAGGACAGAACCATGCCGACCTTGCCCTGGCACCTGGCCTGGTGCCTGGCACAGAGTAAGTGCTAAGCATAGGTTTGTTGACTGACTAAAGGAGACAAGTGACTGAACGATGAGAACAACTGCAGTGCTCTGTGTGCGACACCCAGAAAAGCGGCCTTTGCCACTCTCCCGGGAGGCTTACTCCTACCCTTTTTCTAGGACTCAGATGTCTGGTGTGCCCAAGATTCTGTGTGTGTGTAAATGGGGGCCAAGAGGAAAAGAAGTTAAAATATTAACTAATCCAAGCAAGAGCTATACAGTTTATTCTTTTGCTTATTTATTCATTCATTTAACAATATTCATTCATTTAACAAGCAATAAGTGCCTGCTAGGTGCCACAAATATGCCAGCCAATGAGAGGAATTCAAAGATGAACAAGACAGTGTCTTGTCCTAAAGGATCTCACAGCATAGCAAGAGAAATAAAATAATTATAGCAACAACCACCTTAATGATAATATAACTTGTGGTTTTTAAACAGTTACTTTGTGTTGTTATCTTACCACACATGCTTTAAGATATTGGCCCATTTATTCTCCTTCACAGCTCTCTGAGGTAGGAATACTATTCCTATTTTATGCATTAGGAAATCAAGACAGAGAGGTTAAGTCATCTTCCCAGAGTCACGCAGCAAAGCTTTATATTCTTAGACTCTATGCCGTGCTGTTTTAATATGAAGCGAAACAGCAGGGATGTCCACACACGTGCAAACAGCCCCATAGGAGTTTGGAGGACGGGTTCCACACGAGCTCAGGAACATGACGTTGGAGCTTGAAGGCAGATAGCATTCTGAGAGCTGGGTATTTGTCAGAGAGGGGGAGCTGCAGGGTGGGTGGCCTGGTGGAGGATTCTGGGAAGCGAAGGCCCAGAGATGAGAAGGGGTAGAAGGTATCTGGGGGAAGTTTGCTATGGCTAGACCCAAGGGTATGGTGAGAAGGTTGGGGGCAGAGAAGGCAGGGCAAGTACATGGAACCAATCGGGGTAAGATCCCAGGTGGTGCAGAAGGTCTCATGCTGGGCCGTGAGGAGGGGACAGACAGAGAGACAATGAGGAAGCGGAGTGGACCTCATCTGCCCCTGTGCTGTGGTTCACGTGGCACTGGGGGCAGAGAGGCAGCTGTCTGACTCAGCCAGGTGTGAGTCCCGGGCTGGCAGTGAAGTAGCTCATTGGGAGAAAGGGACAACCTGACTGAGCGTAGTGATGCTCCCAGGTTACGCCCAGAAAGCCCTTGCCAAGGCTCACCACTGCTGTGGGGCCCAGCCTGGATGGCCAGCTAGGGCCACTCACCATACTGAACAGTCCCCTGAGCCTGTGGACACCCCCCTGATCAAACCCTTGAGAATCCATCCTTTTCTGCTGCACAGAATTCATCCCTGTCGAGTGATTTCTTGCTTGCTTTGACCAGTGATTTTCAGATACGCCTTAATTAGAGGTAGAGACAGAACGGGGGCGGTGATCGGGAGAGAGACAGAGAGAGAGAGGGAGGGGGAGAGATGACGTGGACGGATTTGCTGCGTGGCCTGACTGCGGGAGCGGTCTCAGGAGGGAAGCATGGTGGGGCTGCAGAGAGCAGCTGGGAGAATGCTTGAGTCCTGTCACCGTAAGTGAAGATTAAACTGTGGCAAGAGCGAGGCTTTGCTGGCAGCCACTGGATTAACAGCTTGTCGATTTCGATAATCAGTTAAAGTTGAGTTTATCATGCACGCCGAGAACCCTGCCTTTTTAAGATGAACCATGCCATTGTTGCTGGAGATGGTTGGAAGTCAGGGAGGGCAATCTGCAGCCTGGAGACGCCGCCCCTTGGAGGGGCATCTCCCACTCCTATAGTAGCAAGTTGAGGGAGGGCAGCCTGTCAGGAGACAGCCGGTCCATTTCCTAAAACCATGACTTGAACTGATACAGCCCAAGAAAAGGCAGATGGGAAGTCTAGGACAGCGACTGAGAGGACCTGGCTCAAGAAGCGTCTGCCCTGCCCCTCAGCCAGCACAGTAGAGCTCTAAATCCTCGGTCCCAAGGCCTTGGTCTTTCCCTCAGCGCCTCCTGAGCCCATTTCTAGCCCCGCTTGCTGGGCTCCCCTCTCGCAGGTCTACCCTCGCCGGACCTACCCACCCTCGTCCCCATCTCCCTGAGCAGAGGTTCTGCCTAAGCGCCCATCCTTGTTTCCACTGTCCCAACTGCTCCTGCTCACCGGCGCTGAGTGGAAGGAATTCCAACTCCTCCACTAAAAGCTCTCTGATGGCCCACTCCCTCCCCAGCGGGAAGGCATCCCCTCTGTTCCTGTGGGGCTCGTCACCTTTTCTTTGTGTTATAGTATGTGGGTGGTTGTAATGTAACTCTTGTCAGGGAGTAATCTCCAGATGGCAGATAGCACACCCAGGCTTCTCCGTGTGTCCTGTAGTTTTTCATCCAGTTTGCTAGTACCTTGCCCATGGCAACCATACCGCATACTGTCTGTCCATTCTTGGTTTTCCCATCACCTTCTTTCACTGACAGCGGCCAGCTCACTGTCCCCCAATGCATTGTGAACTTTCTGGGCTATTTGTTCATCCCTAATACATTGAACATATCTTTTCTATTTGCCAGACTGACTGCTCCACATCCAAGACCCAGGGGTGAGCTCATGACCCAGACCTGGCCAATTAGAGCATTCCATTCTCCTAGCCGCTGAGATCAGTTATAGATGGACAGGCGACATAAATCACGCCATCGAAGCTCAAGTCTAAGACTTCTGGGGGAACTCTTCGGGAAGCTACGTGTACTTTCCTCCAGGGTTGCTTAATAACAGATGTCAGCTTGGAGCTCCTGGGGCCACCCTTGAGGAGTGAGAATCAGGTCTGACTAAGGAAAGCAGATGTGCGAGGCAGAAAGTGAGAGATGCTTGGTGACATCCATTGAGCACCTAGATCCAGCCATGCCTGAACTACCCATGGACTTGTCCGTTATATGAAGCAATCAGTTCCCTCTTCTGCTTAAGTCAGTTTAAACTGGACTTCCACAACATATAATAAAGGTAACACATGGGCCTTTACGGATATGAAAACCAGTCTTTTGTCCTCCAGGGTTATTCTAAATGTGGGTCTCTTGCCGCCAGGAGGTGGCGGGCAGGGGAGGGGTTGTTGGTTTGTCTGCTATCCTCTGTGCCTGGCCTTCAGGCCCCACTTGGTGGGGAGCCTCCTGCTTTATCTAGGAGCATGCCTGGGATGGGCCCTTTCACATCTCCTGGAGCCCACGGTTTCAGTAGCACGTACAGATTGGATGATGGGCTCTGGACAGTGGAAGGAAGCTGATTCCAAGGACATAGCTCATTCTTGCTCAGCTTGACTAATAATTAGGTGTTAGTATCCTCCAGGATTTGAACATGAAGTTTTTTTTGGTATTGGATATATATTTTTGTTATCCTGCTATTGTTTTTATATTGGGTTCTACTTTAGTTGTCATACCTCTTCTGCCCCTTGAAATACGGAGGTCCCAGTATTTCATTGCCCCAGGGACTGAGAATGTGCCCACACATTTAACGAAGTCTACAGTGGGTGTATTTTTAGTTGGCTTGTTTGCATCTGTTCTCTCCCTGTTCCTAGCCTGATTGACAGGTGCTGGGTGAGAATGAGAGGCGCAGGAGCCTAACTTTGCTACAGAAGAGACCTGGCTACAGTGACTGGCCTCCCAGCACCCCTCTGATCAGTTCTCATGGCAACAGGCATGGAGATTTCCATCTTTTTCAGCTCGTCTAGGTTCCTTTCTTCAAATACAGGGTCCGGCAGAAGTAACACCATGGAGCGTGGTTGGTAGGGTACGTGACTGCCTCACCCGAGACGGGCAGCAATTTGAACATTTCACCTAGAATGTCGTATGGCGTGCTTGAGTGTGATATTGTTATGTTACAGAATTGCACACTTATGATTTTGTAATAGAATATTTTTATGTAATAAAAAAGGGACATTATTTGTGCGGGACCCTGCAGATTGTATGGAGGTAAGCTGAGCTGGTTCGCCACCTCTCCATGGCCAGTGAGCGAGAGAGACGAGAGGCATCGCTGTCAGAAAGAACCCTCCATGGGTGCAGGCAGGACCGTGTGCCACAGAGAGGTGTTTCCAGAGTGCACACATCTCTGGCCTGGAGAGACCTCTCGCAGCACAGGCAGCATTTGAAGACAGCCCTTGATCCCCACTGGACTGCCTCGGAGCCCTTTGCTGGTGCTGGAGAGCAGGGAAGCCACTCGGGCTTCCGGCAGGAAGTTGATATCACCCTCACAAGGGGAGCATTGGAGGGAGTTCCTAAAGGGACAGTTCACAAAGGAGTAGGCAAGTTCCAGGGTACCAGCCAGGAATGGACAGCACCTCGGGATTAGTGACAGCGAGAAACTGTCACCACACTGGCCCAGTACCTGAGACTGGAGGTGCTCACGGCACCCGGGGAGAGCAAGAGCAGCAGAAAGGGCTGCCCACAGGAGCTGTGGGGTTCAGGAGAGGAACACAGGTATTGCCAGCAGGGGGCTGGGCTGTGGGAGAGCTGGGGGAATGAAGACCTTGACTGCTGCCTCCCCCTACCCTCTGGTCTGCTGCTGGATCCTCCTGTTGGCTGAACCCAACCTGTAAGGGAGTCTTCTTCTTGCAGTCCCTGGATGCCACCCTCCTGAGGCTGCTAAGCCAGCTGGAGTGGGTGGGGAGTGGACCTGGAAGGAAAACCAGACAATATCCAGCTTTCTAGAGCTATCTCCTGATTTCAGGCAGGGCTGTCTGGGATGCAAGAAACAGATCCACTCGGGGCTGCTTGAAGGAGAAGCAGGTGATGGGACTGGGACCTCAGAGGAGGAAATGCAGGGAGAGGTGGAGTTTAGGAAGACCCCTTACAAAGCTGTGCAGGAAGACTGTGGATTCGACGTGGGGTGGCAGCAGGAACAGATGATCTGCCAGGCCCCACCCGGGCCCCACCCACCCCGAGCTCAGCCTTCAGCCTCTTGGGGAGGAGGCATTGCTGTCAGGGTCTGTGCAAAGCCTGACATTGCTGGGCTTTGCCCTATTTGCACTGCCTACCGACTCCCCCTCAAAGTAAAAAGCACGGCATTCCCATTTCAACAAGCGGAACCTCGCTGAGCCCTGCAAGGGAAAGCACGAGCCTTCCTCCATCCCCAAGCCCAGCCCCCAAACCAGGAAAACCAACGTCCACCATCTGGTGCACATCCTTCCTTCCTCTCCTCTGTGCTCACTCAAACATATTTAAATGTTTATAAAATATTCCAAGCAGTATTTTTTCTTCAGAAATGGGATCGCACAATATGCATAACCCCACAATCAATTTTTTCCCACTAACAGTGAAATGGATGTCTTTTTAGGTCAATCAATACATAGAGCTCCAACTCATCCTTTTTAATCACTTCCTAATACTTAAGAGTATCCATATATAAATATTTTTTGCTAGAAAAATGCACTTCTCTCTCAGTTAGCCAACACAGAGTGCTTGCCGACCTAATGGGTCAAATTACCATAAATCAGACTCACTTTTGGACTCCATGTACTTCCAGTTCAGTTAGGGCTATAAATGTGCGCCTGGGACAGGAGAGCTCGCTGTTCAAGGGATCCTGTGAATGGCACACAGGTGATGCCAACCCCAGATGCTTTAGGAAAAGTCTTGGGGGCTGAGAACGTCTAGAAGGCCTCCTGCAGGGGGCAGAGGGGTGACTTGAGCTGGACCTTGAGTGAAGGGAGGGATACTACTGCTATTTTAAGCACGCACACCAGCATTGATTCGCGACGCAGAGGGTCTGCGAGGGCCACACTGCGAGACAGCAGTCCTTTGCAAGTGACATGGGTACAGAGAGGAGCTAATGTCCTTGCAGGTTCTTGAAATCAGTTGTTTTCCTCAAGCAGATTAATTAGCCCTCTGGCTCATGATTCTTTCACACTCTTGATTTGTGTAACGAACTCTATTTTCCTGGAAAGCTCATATGTCAGCTTGAGACGTGGCTGTGTCTAAATGACCACAAGTTGGAAATCAGGCCTGCTTCTGTTAATGAGGTTTGACACGATGCCCACTGGACAGCGAAGACCTCTGGGCCCCATGGGTCTGTATCAGATCACATCTCAGCACGGGCCGCAATCAGTTCCCTGCGCAGGAAGGCATCCGTGCTCTGTGGGTAGTGTCAGAAAGCAGCGCGGAAGGGCAGGCTGCTCTCCTGGTCGCACAGTGGGTTCGCCTGCCTTCGTCCTGGCCTCCCTCCTCATTCTGCCCCCTTGCCTTGGCCTCTGCCCCTCCTCTGCCCCCTTACCAGTATCTCTCTCTTTTTAAAGTATATGTTATTGATTATGCTATTACATAATATCCCAGTTTTTTCCCCTTTGCCCCCCTCCACCCAGTGCCCCCATTCCCTCTAGCAATCCCCCTCTTAGTTCATGTCCATGGGTCATGCATGTAAGTTCTTTGGCTTCTCTATTTCGTACACTGTTCTTAATCTCCCCCTGTCTATTTTGCACCTACCAATTATGCTTCTTAATCCCTGTATCTTTTCTCTTATTCTAGCCTTCCCCCACCTGCTGATAACCCTCCAGGATTCCACATCTATGATTCTGTTCTTGATCAACTTGTTTACTTAGTTTGTTTTTGTTTTCTAGGTTCAGTTGTTGATAGTTGTGAATTTGTTGTCATTTTACTGTTCACAGTTTTGATCTTCTTCATTTTCTTAAATTTAAGTCCCTTTAACATTTCATGTAATAAGGACTTGGTGATGATGAACTCCTTTTGCTTTATCTTGTCTGGGAAACACTTTACCTGCCCTTCAGTTCTCAATGATAGCTTTGTTGGATAGAGTAATCCAGCAAAGTAATGGTTGTAGGTCCTTGCTTTTCATCACTTTAAGTACTTCATTCCAGCCCCTTCTTGTCTTCAAAGCTTCTTTTGAGAAATCAGCTGATAGTCTTATGGGAACTCCTTCATAGGTAACTCTGTTTTCTCTTGCTGCTCTTAAGATTCTCTCTTTATCTTTAACCTTTGGCATTTTAATTATGATGTGCCTTGGTGTGGTCCTCTTTGGGTCCAACTTGTTTGAGACTCTGTGCTTCCTGGACTTGTATGTCTATTTCCTTTGCCAAATTAGGGAAGTTTTCTTTTATTATGTTTTCAAATAAGTTTTCAATTTCTTGCTCTTCCTCTTCTCTTTCTGGTATCCTTATGATTTGGATGTTGGTACGTTTTGAGATGTTCCAGAGTCTTCTTATTCTCTCTTCATTTTTTTAAATTCTTTTTTCTTCATTCTGTACTGGTTGACTGTTTATTTCTTCTTTACGTTCCAAACTATTGATTTGAAACACAGCTTCCTTCCCTTCACTCTTGGTTCCCTGTGGATTTTTCTTTTTCCTTTTCTTTTCTTCATGTGTGTGTGCATAAACTATTTATTAACAGACAAGGCCTACAGATGTATTTTTTCTTGGACACACCCACAGTGTGACCCTGACAGCCTATGGTTTTGGTATGCTGGCCTCAAACACGAAGACCCCAGAAGTGGCTCAGCCCTCAATTTTTCTTCAGCTGCTCCAGGTCTTCATGAAGCTTGTTGTCCAGACCATTTGCCAGGTACTAGCTATATTTTCCATCCTTTGCATCCTTCTGTCTGTTCAAGAACCAGTCTGGAATCTTGTGCTGGTGTGGGATCTGCATGATGGTCATCACCTGCTCTACCTCATCCTCTGTGAGGTCCTCCTGCCTTTTTAGTGAGGTCGATGTCCGCTTTTCTCAATACCACATGAGCACATCTTCGCTCCACAACCTTAATTGCAGTGATGGCAAAGGCTATTTTGCATCACCCGTGGATATTGGGGTTGGGTACTTGCAAAATGTGCTGGAACTGCTCAGGATTCACAAGGATCGTGGCTGCAGCAGTGTGTAGGCCTCCTGTGGAAGTGGATTTTTCTTTATTTCACTTAGTGTAGCCTTCCTTTCTTCCCTTCTGTGTTTGCCGTACTCAGTGAGATCTGTAACCATCCTTATCACCAGTGTTTTGAACTCTGCATCTGATAGGTTGACTATCTCTGTTTTTCTTTATTCCTTTTCTGGAGCTTTGAACTATTCTTTCAGATCTTTTGGGGCCATATTTCTTTGTCTCCTCAATTTGGCAGCCTCCCTGTGTTTGTTTCTGTGTATTAGGCAGAGCTGCTTTGGCTTGCAGTCTCGGAGCACCTGTTACGTTGTAAGGGGCGGAGCCTTAGGTATTCACCAGGGTGGGGCAACATGCTTTGCTGCTTCGTAGTGTTGTACGTGGGGGAGGGCTGGGAAAGGGCACAATGCTGCTTGCTTGGCCCCATTCCCAGTCACTTCACCCACTTCTTGTACGTGATTGATGCCCCTCTAGCTGTTGCCCTGGTGGTGGTTCCCAGAGCGGGTGGGTTTGCCTATGTTCTAGGACCATGGGGGCCCTTTAAATGGACTCTCCTGAGAGACAGACAGTTTTTTCCACTGCCTCAACTCTCATTGGTTTTCACAGCCAGAACTTACAATAAGAGTTTATTTTCCCAGGGGTGGGACCCTGGGCTGTGCAGTCTGGCCTGGGGTTGGGATGGCTAGCTGCCCAGGTATCTCTCCTGGTTTTTATTTACAACCGAATGTGGGACTGCCCCTCTACCTTCCACCTTGCTGTTGCTGCTACACTGAGTCCTCTCTGCCCTGGCTACCCATTCCTGCCCTTCCTACCCATCTGGATGAATATTTCTTCTTTAAATCCTTAGTTGTCAGACTTCCATACAGTTTGATTTTCTGGAAGTTCTGGTTGTTTTTTGTTTTGAGGTTAGTTGTGATCCATCTTATGGTTATGTGAGGAGGTGAAGCATGTTTACCTACGCCTTCATCTTGGCCAGAAGTTCTCACCAGTATTTCTGAAGACATTTCCTCCGCTTCTAGGTGGCTAGTCATTCTTTCTGGCTCCTTACTTGTTTCCCCTTCCCAAGCATTCAGGAGGATTCCTAGAGAGGAATACTTAAATTTCTGACCACCTGATGGGGTAACCACTTCTTAAAGTCCTTGTCTGGGGTGGCAACACTTTGATCCGGCCTCAATTCATTTCCCGATGTCTGAGGACACACTTCCTCTTCCTACCCCACCCCCGTTCTGTACTCCTAGAACACTCCAGAGTTCCTCACCCCTTACCTTTCTGTTGTCATAACTCTTGACTCTTCCAAGGTTTGGGGGCAGAGAAGTTTACTACCCATTTCCAGTGCAAAGTTACACTTTATGATCTTCTTCATTTAAAAGACTTGAGTAATCACTACAAATCCTGATGAGGAAGGAAAGGGAACTTAATGCAATTCTCTTTATTTATTTATTAAAAAATTAAAAAAATCCTCACCCAAGTATATAGTTATTGATTTGCGAGAGTGAGAGAGAAACATCAATGTGAGAGAGAAACATCGGTCAGTTGCCTTCTGTACATGCCCCAAATCAAACCCGTAAGCTAGGTATGCACCCTAGCTAGGAATTGAACTCGCAGCCTTTTGATGCACAGGAGGATGCTTCAACCAGCTGAGCCACCTGGCCAGGGCAATGCAATCCCCTTTAAAGGGGAAAACTCCCAGTTATGCGCCATGTTGGGGAGGCAGACTCTTGCGGTAAAGAGGTGTTGCTGGAAGTTGCTTTCCCTCTTGTGGCACTGAGCTGCTGAAACATCTCTCCTCATTACTGGGAACCTGTATAAAAGCTGGTCAACTTTTTTTTTTTTTTTTTTTGATTTTATTTATTTATTTTTAGAGAGGGGAAGGGAGGGAGAAAGAGAGAGAAACATCAATGTGTGGTTGTCTCTCACATGGCCCCCACTGGGGACCTGGCCCACAACCTAGGCATGTACCCTGACTGGGAATCGAACCTGCGACACTTTGGTTCGCAGCCCGAGCTCAATCCACTGAGCTACGCCAGCCAGGGCAAAGCTGGTCAACTTTTATGACAGGTGTATCATAGCTTTATCTCAAAACACTCCCTCCCCCGCTATACTTGGCAGCACTGAGGGATGGATTTCATATTCAGTTTGCTCCTGCCGTTCAGGAGGAAGAGCAGTGGGGACTAATTCTGGGAGCCCTTCAGTCCTCAGATAGCCTTATGTGTCCTCTGCTACTGCTTTAAGAGGAGGGTTGGCTCTGGAGCTGGGCGTTCAGGTTTCTGTCCTGCTTTAATTTAAAACCATGTACCTGCCCAATCTATGGCTGCATCTGAAATTTCAGTGCTGTGCATAGTCCCTTTTTGTTCAGGCATTGTTATCTTTAGGTTCCCCTTTAAAGAGCAGATATTCTGTACCTTCAAAGGAATATAGACATGTATGAGTCTGAAATACCTCCATGTACAATATTAGATTATCGAATACTTCCTTTCCAGTTAACTGAGAATGTACCCTAGGGAATGATAGGTATAAAGAATCAAATGTCAGAGGGCACTGCTTTCTTTAAAGCATGAGGTGCTGCTTTATACCAGGTTTAGGTGGTGTCCATGGGAGGGTCTCGGCACCGAGGGGCAGCACACAGAGTGGGCGTAGGGGGAAATATCTACAGGTGGGCAGGAGCCAAAAGCAGACACTAATTGCTCACATTTATTGAATATATGTGGTATGTTCCCCAAACTCACATATGCATTAGTGCTTTGAACCCCTAGAGCACCCTGTGACACATGTGTTATCTCCCTTTTATGGACAAGGATCTCAAGGCCTAGTGAAGTTCAATAACTTGCTCAAGGTTGCACAAGTAAAAAGTGCCAGAGACAGCATCCAAACACAGGTAGTATCACCCCAGAACCTGCACTATCTCTTTTCTGCAGAGTACACAAACACAAGACTGTGAAAGAATAAAGGATTGGAAAATACCTGACTCTGAGATTCTGTTTAGGTTATTTTCATTCATACAATAATGCTGATACTTTACATGGAAGATCTCTACTCTCTACAAAGTACTTCCACATACATGAACTCTGTGGAGTGGTCTGGGGTGATAAGGGCTGGCAGACTGGCTGGCGAGGGCCTTTGAATGCTGCTGTAGAAGAAGGGACACATCATGACTAAGGGAGAAATGACACTCTGAGAGTGATTATTACCCATGCCCCATACAATTTGGCAGGACTCCCAATCCTCTCTTTAAACCTTCTTCTCTGTTTCTCTTCCCCTGGGGCTTAGCCGTGAATGTTGGGACCAGAGAGCCTGGAGAATCCTCTTCCAGAATAAAGTGGCCCTAGCTGATTATCAGACAAGGCAGACTTGGGTGAGGTTGGGGATTCTAGATTAAATTTTCTTTTCTTTCTTTCTTTTTTTTTTAAAGTCATAGTCTAATCGTTTGGGGCACCGGACTAAGTTCCTGCAGGTCAGTCTGGGGTGGTGGTGTTGCAAAGGGGCTGAACGGAGCTGGGCTTTGTGGTTTTACAGGCCTGGCTTCACTGCTTCCTTGTTCATTCCGTCACCCATTTATTCACTCAAAAATGTTGTGAGCGGTCATTCTGAGCCTGGTCCCATGTGGATAAGTACAGGAGAGAAGGCAGGGATGAGACACCATCCCCAGCCTCAAGGAGCTCCCGAGCCTTTTGGGGAGAGAAGGCTCCCACTAGAAACATCTGATCTATAGCCAGAGGTAAGGCGGGGGAGGTAATAGAAAACTTCCAGGGGTGGAAGAAGGAGAGCTGTTGGCGAGTGGCAGGGGCCCTTTCTGTCTGTTTTAAGATCTGCCCGTCCTTTCGGACCCTGCCTGAAGACCTCCTCTGCTCTGAGGCCTCCTGAGCTTTTGCACTCACATGGACCTCCCCCGCTTCTGGGCTCAGACAGCATTTCTGTTCTCGTACACTACTTAGCATTGTTCTTGGCTTCAGTGTTTTCTTGTATTCTTCATGTGGACCACGGCAGAGCCCACTGTTACTCTTATTTCCTGTCTACCTCTAGCAGTACTTTTCAAAACTCTTTGTGAAATGGAATGACCTGGGGAACTTGTTAAATGCAGATTTGGATCCAATACATCATCTATGGAGCCCGAGTTTCTGCATGTCTAACAAGGTCCCAGCTGATGCTCCTCCTGATGGTCCATGGACTGCACTTTGAGTAACAAGGGTCTATGGTGTTAGACACAGACCAAGCTTGTCAACCTAACTTGCTGATTCATGAACTGGTTAGGGGGCATGCCACTTTCTTTCCCTGCATTCCTTTTTTTTTTTCCCCTTTAAGCCAATGAGGTAGTTTTTAGGCTTGACAAATGCTAGGCTCCTGTACTACCATTTCCCTTCCCTGTTCCCTTGGCTGACTTTGTAACTGAAGATGGTCTTCTTTCCTACTGAACTTGGACATGTCCTGTTGAGAAGGATTTTCTCAAATATCATGCCCTAGAGAGGCACCTCTGGTCCAACAGGGTTGGCTTGAGGATGAATCCTATTTGCTTCCCCAGATAAAATGTGCTGTAAAGTGTATTCTAATGGAATGATTTAGGTGTGAGGAAGCTGTCCTGGGTTCTGTACAGAAGTGCTCCAGAAGGTGGTGCCCACCCTGAGTGATAAAGGCATTGCTGCCTCTGGAGACTCTCATGCTAGAGAATCCCCTCACTCTGAGCCTGGGGAGTTGAGAGGAGAAGCAAGAAGATAGAGAATGGGTTCTGGGGGGTGATGATGAAGTCAGTGGTTCTCAATCATGACTGTATATTAGAATCATTAGAAAGCTTTAACAAATAATGATGCCTTGGAGTCACTCCTAGATGTTACATTGAATCCATCTGGGATGTGAACTGGGCATCAATATCAAAACATCTCCCAGGTGAAGTTTATGTGCAATCAGGGCTGCGAACCACTGACTAAGCCCATATATATGGTCATGCTCAGGAGGTGCTAGGAGCTTGGCTCTCCTTTAGTCCAGGGCTCAGGGAGAAGCGGAGGCTTCACCTCCTTCCCCCAACTGGCTGCTCCAGGGCTGGGGTAAGGTAAGTGCTTAGAAGTAGTTCCTGTTCAGTGAGCTCTCTGGTTAGGACTGGTCTTATCTCTAGACACCAAGACAAAGGTAAAGGACTTGAAGGAGAACAGCAACTCCCAGCCCTTGGTTTGCTGAAATTGGATCCATCTTTAAGAAAACAAGGTAGGATAAACTCCTCAGGCATGATTCTATCTTGGGGGAACATTATTGTTATCAGCCCTGTCAATCTAGACTAGCTTTTCTTGTTGTTTGAGTTTTATGGGGGGACTTTTTCTCCTTCCTGGTTGAGGGCTCCGAGACTGGAAGCAGCCCTATTCATATCTACCCTCCTTGGACTCTCAACCTTCAGTGTTGCCCTTCCTCTTTCATCTTCCTCCCTGATGTGCATGCCCTCTCTCCTCCAGCTCCCAATCCTACAGAGCTTGCCTCTTTGTTCCAATGAAAGGATTGAATCAAACTGATTCCCACTAATGTGTGGATGGCTGAGCCTGCTCAGACCCCAGACCTCTTGGATTTGTAAACAGGCTGCTTGCTATCCTGGAATATCTACAGTTTGTAGAATTCCAGGTAATAAATGAATAGACTTGAAGCCCTTTCCTCGTCACTGCTGGGAGAGATTCATGGGGCTTCTGAAAGGGGGAAGGGGTGGTGTTTGTACGCCCTTTTGTGTCGCTGTCTCCTGTGATGGTGAGAACAGGTATTGTTCAAGAACAAGCCAGATACCTGGAGAGGAGCAGTCTATGCCTCTTTTCTCTTAAAAAAAAAAAAGTAAAAGACAAAGTAAGGGGGTCTGCTTTAGGCAGCTTAGCATATTTCTAATTATAGTGCCCATTTGTAACCAAGACTTTGGCCTTCCAAGAAGGCTTGATTATGACATTCATAATTCATTGGCAGTCCGTCTATTACCAATTCAATGATTTCTCCAGCCATGGAAGGAATTTTGATCCTTTAAAAACTGATTTTTCACATTAGAATAGCAAAAGCAATTAGTTTTATTTTTAGCTTGGTTAAGCAAGAACTCTAATGAAGCTGAAAGGAGGTTTTTTCCTCTCCTTTTTTCTTTCTCCTATTCTTTCTCCTGAGGTGCTCTGGGAGAATTCAAGCCAGAAGTTTCCCCTCTGCTGCTGCTGGGACTTTGTGGGGCGCCTCTGGCTGCTTTAGGAAAAACCTACAGAATGAGGAGTTTGTGAAGGCAGAGGGTGGTTTTCAGAAGCTTGTACTTAGCCTTGTGTTTCCCGAGGCTTAGACTCCTACGTCAACTCAAGTCATGAAGGTGGGAGTGGAAATGCGTGTAGGGGGAGCTTGGCAGCCACATTCCCTACACCCCACATTCTATCTGGAGTTTCTGGCATGAAAACCTGAGAATGATATTACTTGGCATGCAGGGCCCTCGTGCCAGCAGTATGGGCTCAACTTATCATTCTCAGCCTTCTCCTCCCAGCTTCTCTGCACAGACCCTGGCTGCAGCTAGAATGATTGACACCTGGACAACGAATGGGACCACACACATTGGACATTCATTTTCTTGACTGCCTCCCCTAACCTTCCCCAAATCCTGGAACTCCCTTTTCTCTGACTTCTTAGGGGCCAACTTGTGCCTTTAAGTGTGAATCTCTAGCTGGGCACATGCTGCCTTGAACCTGCAGTTGTTCTGGTCAGGTTTATCATCCAGTCAGGTGCCTGCAAGGTCCAGGGAGGTGGCTTAAAGGAAGGAAGCTGATTGTAGGGAGAACTGTGGCCACCTGCAGAGTGCAGGCTCAGTCTAAAGGGCGCAGCCACTCTCCAACTACAGAAGTCTGTTTTCAGGCTGAGCTTCTGGTCGGTGCCGTCGGACTTTCTGTTTTTCCAGAGCAGCTGGATATTCAGATTTTGAAATGTAAAGTCTCCTGATTTTTCAATGTTGGAATGAATTCAATCTTCTTTAAAACCTGACGTGGGCGCCAAACCTGCATATGAGGATGACCATTTCATTTCCTCAACTTTAGGCTTTGAGACCAGAACCCACAGGCGCTGGTTCAGAACTCCTGTTCTAAAGCATCTTTGAGCTCCTGCTGTCTCTCCTACGCTGATCAAGAAGAAGCACCAGGCTCAGAGCAGCCAGGGGCTCCGCAGTCACACAGAGGCCTGAGGGCACCGCCAGCATTAATTAACCAGAGGCCTCCAGACCAGAATTTCTTTCCCTAGATGTGCCCCCCAACCACAGGGTGATGCTGTCAGAACACCAGGTGCCAAGTTTTGTAGCATTTTTGCTGTTGTCCAATCTCAAAAAAAAAAAAAAAAAAGAAAAATACTTTTTCCCCTGGAAAAATTTTGGAATTGGAATTGATTAGATCAGGGAAAATAATACAAGATGTCATTCCTGTTGGTTTCTGCATCATTTGTGTGTGTGTGTGTGTGTGTGTGTGTGTGTGTGAGAGAGAGAGAGAGAGAGAGAGAGAGAGAGAGAGAGAGATGCTACTGAAGTTTATCATTGAAGAGGCATTATTGAGTACCTACTGTGTGCCAGGCACTGTAGAAGCCACAGGGCAGAGTGGGCCCCCACCTCCCAGGCTTAGTTCCTGCCCTCAGGAGGCTCACAGTCACAGGGTCAATACTGAGCTCCTGGAGCAGGGACTCAGTCACACTCATTATTGTGTCTCCCGGCCCCCGACACATCACAGGGGCTTAAATAAGACGTGGCAACCCATGTGAGACACAATGGAGCCGAGGCGACACAGAGCTTCCAACTAAAATAGTAAAACTGGTTTATTTTGACTTGAGCACTTTATTTCTCACATGAATCTGATTGGCATGTCATGGCGTTATTTTCTCTTGGTGAGAAACTGCCCAGTGGGACAGACTAGTGTCTTGAACTGATAAGCCATTATTTGAAGTGATATTTCCTGGAAAACCTGGGGTAGGGTTGGGGGATGAAGGCCATGTGCAATAATGGCAGAAAATAGGTAAAAAGCCATGGTTAATGTGTCTCTTCTGAATCCTCCTCTCATTTTGGCCTTTCCCTCTGCTAGTTTATCCTGACTCCCGGCCTCTAAGCTATTCCCAGGAAAAATAGGGTGTTGCTGTGTCTCCCCATCTCCTGGCCCCGAACGATTGCCTGCCAGTTTCAGGGAGAGGGCATACAAATTGGACTCCAGTGGAGGCCAGCTCGGAGTGTTGGATGAGCCTCTGACAGAGGCGATGAATCTTGGCCCCAGGTACCAGTGAGGGATGGCAGGGCTGACAAGCCTGCATCAAACATCCCTCTGTTCTGGGGGAGCCGTCACTCACCCCTCTCAGCTCTGGTGGCACATGCTCTGAGAGTCCAGCTCGTACACCATCGCTGCCCGAAGGGAAGGCTGGGGCTGGGGCTGGGGCTGGGGAGGGCTCAGCTTCTTTGCAGACGTAGAGCAGGCAGCCCTCCACAGCATCATGGAGGAGATAGCATCTAACTCTAAACCCCTCCCTATTTCTGGTTCTTGTTTGTAGGGACCTCCTCCTTGGCCTCATCCTAGGCTTCACCTTCTTAGTCATCTGTCCTTCTTAGGGGCATAGACGCTTTCTCAGCTCACTGAACGTTAGGAAGAATTGCAAGTGCTATTTATTCCTCTTGATGGCTTTTATGTTTACAGGCACAGGACAGATGTTTAACCTAAGGAACAAGTGGTTAATTGTCACGTTTCAGGCACCTGCTAGGAAATGCTTTTGAAAGCTCTTGTGAAAATGGAAGTTCCCTTTTAATCAGTGTGTGGTCTGGTCCTGTCAGCTGAGGGGAATTGACCACAGACGATGATGATGATGACAAACTAATATCTATTTTTAAGTGCTTGCCCTGTACCCGGCACTGTTAAGAGCTTTACATACATAAGCTCATTTATTCCTCCTATCAGCTCTGTGGTGGGCACTATTCTTACTCAGAAATAAAGAAACTGTGTCTCAGAGGTGTTTACGGAATAAGTTACGTAGCTAAGAAGCTTTGCTGGGAGATGTTCCAAAAATCCTCCCTTTTCACAGTCAAAAATGCGGAGGCTCAGTCTGCTCAAATTCGTCTTCTTTGGTGAGGCATTTCCCAAGTCCCACCTAATTCCCTAATGACGCAGAGTTTAAGAGCAAGGACTTAAGACTTGAGTTTGAATCCTGTCTTAGAAGCTATGTAATGAAATTACCTAATGTCTCCGAGTCCACTTCCCACTTTATAAAATGGGATCGGCCACTTTGGGCAGCTGCATCAGGGGTAACTAGGGGCACACAAGTAGAGCCCTCCGTGAGTGTCAGCCCCCCCTCTCACATCCCCAAAGGTTTCAATGTACATGTTTGTCCTTCCTGTCAGACTGTGAGTATCTGGGAGCAAATTCCATGTTTTCTTCATCTTTGAAAAGATTTCCCTTGGAACTTGGAATGTAGTCGATCAATTTGGATGACTAGAATGGGAATAATAACAGCAACTAATATTTATTGAGTGCATACCACATGCTATGCTCGGTTCCAAGTCCTTCCAACCACCTCGGTGTGTAGGCACTATTATCGTGCTTGTTTTGCAGTTGAGGGGATTGTGGCACAGATAGGTTAAGTCACTTACTGGGGGTCCTACTGTTAGCACATGGGGGCGGGGTTGGAGGTGGTCTCGATCCTGAGTCTGTGCTCTTAATCACTACCCCATAAAACCATCCCCTAAACATTCTCTTCTCCAATTCTTTTTGTGTCTTTAACACCAGTAGGAACTTGAGGCTCCTGCAGGGTGAGCCAGCTCCTCTACGTCACAGGGCTAATTTGGGAGTGGAGCCGGGCTGGAGCCCAGCTCTGGGACTGCCAGCCCAATGTTCCTCGTCGGAGGTGTGCCCAGTCATATGGCCGTGATTAATTGGGAGAGAAGCTGTAGGAGGTTGACATTTTCCCAGCCTCATCTGTGTTTCCTGCCCACATACCAGGTCCTGAATGTCAAAGCCCACCACGCTGCTGTGCTGGAGGGGAGGAAGGAAGCCCACTCACTATTATTAAGCAATTAAAAATATGGGCTGAGCAGATGTGGGACAGCCGCACTCCCCTGACGTGTCGGGCAACAAGCTAGCTGGCGGCATCTCACTCACGCTGAGAGACATTTAAGGGACTAAATGAAAAATAGCTCCTCTCAGCATTCAGAAAAGGCGGTTCTGAGTGCTGCTGACTCATCACTGTTCCGGCGCAGCATCCCAAACTGTAGTGACAGTGGAGGAGTGGGGACGCAGCCGTGTGGTCGGTGGCCTCTGAGACGCCATGGTCCTGGCTTTATATCCACCAAAGGGCGGTGGGGTCTGAAAGATTTCTCTGGGTCCTGAAAGATTTATCTGGGCTGATGTGTTCTGAGTCCACTCCTTTATAGTAGCCCAAAACCTCGAAAGTCAGGTTCAAGTGAAATTGAACCCAAAATAACTAAATAAATAAGTACGTATTAGAAGATGATGAAATTCCATCTTTGGATTGATAAAAGTCAAAATACTTTTGGATAAAAATCCATGCTGTGAGACAGATGACTCTGGTGATAAATTGGATGGTTAGAAAATAACAAATAACACATATTAGGGGTGGGAGAAGGGGTGTTGCCAAATGTCTCATCCACTTAAGCTTGCTCATGTTAAGTTTCAAATCAAACTCCTGCTTTGTGTAGTTAGACAGCACATGCAGCAGCTGAAATGTCACCCCTTTGACTTGGGGAAGTCTTCCTAATCATTCCTTTTTGGCCCCCTGGCATCTCAGGGGAGGAGAGGATGGAATAAAAACGTACAGGAGTAGTCCATTCTGGAAATGCTAATACTGACATAATGACCGAGCGGTAGGGTACACGCATCGTTCGGGAATACTCGACTAAGCATGAAGAAACCGGTGGAAGGATACACGCTGAACTGTTAATGCGTTAATACCGAGAACCCGGTGTTTCGAGAGCGCAGAGATGGCGGTGTCGTGGGGCGAGGTGGGCGGGCCGTGGGCATCCTTTGTGTATCTGTTGTTGGCTTGTAGCAGCGCATGAGAATTGCTTTCATAGTTGAAAAAAGAAAATCTAAGGAAACATTTAAACAAACAAAAAGGGTGAATGGCAGGTAAGGAAGATGATGAGACTCCCGAGTCTCCAAACTTCAAATGCAGCTTTTCTCCGGATTGTTCCTTCATCCAGGCAGACGCTGCGTGCTGTCTGCACGACCCAGCCTGTGCTAAACCTCCCGGCAGTGAGGGCGCGAAGATGAACGAGACTCGATTTCCACTTGCAGCAGCTTTGCTTTGAAATCAGCTTAAAAAATTAGCTTCTCTGGCTCATTCTTTCTTTTTAATTGAGGTGACATTTACATTATTTACCCCCAACCCCCAATCTCCCTCTCCCGCAAGCTCCTGGCATTCACCTTTCTGTCTCTGTGGATTGACCTGTTTGGATATTTCATAGAAATGGAATCACACGATATGTGACTTTTTTTGTCTGGTTTATGAGGCTTATCCTGATTGCAGCAGGTATCAGTACTTCATTTCTTCATATGCCTCAGTAGTATAGATATACAACAATTTTTAAATCCCTTCATCCATGAAAGACATGTGGGGTTTCACCCTTTGGCTACGGCGCTGCTATGAACATGTGTGTACGTATATTTGCTTCACACATGTTCCTAGCTATGCTCCTGAGTATGAAGTGGTATCTCATTGTGGCTTCCGTTTGTATTGCCCTGATGACTAATGATGTTGATGATGGCTAACGGAATTGTTCTCTTAATTTTCTATTTGAGTTGTTCATATGTGGTGTATAAGAACAATTAATGGTTTACATGTCGATATTATAATTTGAAACTTGTTGAATTGATTTATTAGCTGTAGGGCTCTTTTTTTAAAAAATGTGGATTCTTTGGGATTTTCTATATGTAGGATCATCTGTGAATAAAGTAGTTTCACTTCTTCCCTTCTAATTTGCATACGTTTTACTGCCTCACTGCTGCGAGTAGAATTTCCAGTACAATGTTGAGTAGTAGTTGTGAAAGTGAACATCCTCATATTGTTTCTGATCTTCGGGTAGCGATTTCAGTAATTCATCAATGAATGTGATGCTAGCTATGGTTTTCTCGTCAATCCCCTTTGTCATGTTAAAGAACTTTTCTTCTATTCCTAGTTTTCTCTGAGTATTTCCATCATGAAACATTGTTGGATTTTGTCAAAAGACTTTTCTCCATCAATTGAGATTGTGTTTCCACCCTCCCTTCATTCTATTGATTTGTATTGCATTAATTGATGTTCTTACTTTGAATTACTTTTGATAAATCCCATTTGGTATACATCCACATTAATATACTGTTTGATTTAGTTTGAAATATTTTGTTAAGTATTTTTCACATCTACATTCATAATGGTTGTTTGTCTATAGGTTTCTTGTGGTGCCTTTTTTTCTGGCTTTTGGATAAGGGCAATGCTGGTCTCAGAAGGATTTGGGAAGTGCCCTCTCATCCTCTATTTTCCTGAGGTATTTGAGAAAGAGTGCTGTTAATTCTTTAAATGTTTGCTGGCATGGGCTAGAGAAGCCATCTCATCCTGGATTTTTCTTCCTAGAGGTATTTAATTTATTTTTATATTACTGATTCAATCTTTTACTTGTGATTAGTCTGTTTAGATTATTTCTTCATGATTCAGTTCTAGTGATTTGGTTACTAGGAATTTGTCCATATCATCAAGGTTATCTAATTTGTTGGCATACAATTATTCTTAGTATTTTTTTCTAATCTTTTTTTCCTTGTAAGGTCTGTAATAACATCCCCTTTTATTGTGTGTATTCTTTTCTTTTTAGTAAGTATACCTAAATGTTTGTCAATTTTATTGCTCTTCAAAAGCTAATTTTTGATTTATTGATTGTCTATCATTTTTTTAATTCTCTATTTCATTTATCTCTAATTTCTATTCTTTATTTCTTTCATTTAGTGTTGAGTTTAGTTTCCTCTTCTTTCTCTAGTTGTTTAATCTGCTAGATGAGGTTATTGATATGAGATCTTTTTTAATGTAAGCATTTATAACTATAAATTTCCCACTGACCCCTGCATTAATAGCATCCTATAAGTTTTGTGTCTTTGGAGCTAAAGTGAGTCTCTTGAAGATAGCATATGGATGGAGTCTTTTTCTTAATCAATTTAGCCAGTCTCTCTTTTGATTGGAGAGTTTAATCCATTTACATTTAAAGTAATCCGTATAAGAAAGGACTTACTTCGAAGGAAGGACTTACTTTTGTCATTACGCTATTGTTTTTTTTCTGTCTTACACATTTATTTTTCTTAATTTTCTTCATTACTGACTTTTTTGTGTTTGATTGATTCTTTGTACTGTAATATTTTTATTTCCTTCTCATTGATTTTTGTGTCTATTTTAAAGATATTTTCTTGATTACCATCAGGATTGTAATGAACATCCTACATTGATAACAATGTAGTCAGAACTGATATCAACTTAGTTTCAATGGCATACAAAAACATCTCTGCTCCTATATAGCTCTATCCTCCCTTACATTGTTCTTGTCACAGGTTGCTTTTTAAAATTCACTGGTTAAATGTACTCATAGCATTGTGACCCTATGGGCCTCAGGTGGGCAAGGGTGTGTGAGACTTAAGGTCTTCCTAGTTCTGGAGCCCCCAGTCCTACAACAGATTGCTCCCAGGACCCCGTGAAGACAATGGACACTCCTGATGGGGAAGAGGAGGTGGTGACTCTGTCCACCCGACTCCACCCTGCTCCCCCGAGACCAGCTTTCCGAGGTATGCATCCCACCTTGTACACAAATCAGGGTTAAAAAGGAACAGAATGACCTTTATCTATAACAAGTGCGGTGGATAGTAAGAATGCAGTTCTTCGCTTCAGCACTGCAGCCCATGGTTGCTTCCGGGTGTTGATGAATGCTGATGGCATCTGTACTTTTGTTTGGGTGTTGACCACGGTCTGGACAAGCGTAACTTCTAGGGCCCTGGTTTGGTGCTGGCTGAAGGGCAGCAAGGTGCCCTCCAACTTCTGGTAGGATGAGCATCCATTCATAATCACAGCCAACCCTTTGGTAGTGTCTCAGGAAGAAGCACCTCTTTATAGCTGGTCATGAACCTTTAATATATTGCCCTTAAATCATTTAAAACTGGACTAGCGTGAGCAGCAGCGAATATGCCGGTGCAGTTGGGAGCAATCTCGGCGGGCCCAGCAAAATGGCTGAGATGGTCTAATAGATCTTGCTTCATCTCCAAAGTCCATCACCCTGTCTCCTTCCTCCTTATTAAACCAAAGTTGCCCACTCATAGGAAATAAAACTGCTACCTGATATTTATATATCACCAGAGAGTAGTGTAATTCAGAATCCAGGGAGAATGCTTTAAAACTATTTATTGAAAAGGAGACGGTTTCTTGCATGAAATAATCTTATTGGAAAAGTTACCTTATTTCTTCTACCGCACTTGAAAAATCTAGACCATTTGTAAAGCAAAGGGCAAAATGGAAATTGATTTTTGTTGGCAAGAGGTTGGTATTTTGTACTTTGATTAGTAGCCTGAAGCTGGTGAGTCATGTGTTGGTTCTGGTGTTGGCCGGGGGGGGGGGGGTGGGGAGGGTATTTAGACTGAGATCATAGTAGCTATTTCTGACCTTCACTTTGATCAGAATATTGCAGGAAGTCTATGTCACCCCAAGTCACCAGCTATTTGCAGCCTTACGGTATTTTTAAAGTTGATCTCTCGCACTATAGCAGGCCGCTCACCGTGCCATTCCTAGAGGCTAAAATTCCGAATGGATCTACAGGCTCTAGGGTCCATACTCGTTGCTGTAGCATTCCGTCCCTCCCAGACCTGCCCCAGCCCCCACTGGGAGGGACTTCACCTTCAGCCCCACTGACCTCCTGCCTCCGCAGTGCAAACCCGCTGCTTCCTTCAGCCACTCTGGACCACCTGACTCTGTCCCGTCTCCCTGTCCTAGGTAGTTCTTAGCGGGTACCTCTCCCTCTCATCATTCACCTCAGAAGCCTCTTCACATTTGTTCACGTGATGGTTTGATTCATGTGAGTCTCCCACTAGATTCTAAATTCTGTGTGGTTAGGGACCGTGTCTGTTTTTGTGCCCAGCACAAGTGGACATTTGAGAGGTACTTTATGGAACAAATAAACACCTACCTTTGTCTTCTCCAAATTAGTTCTTACAAAGCAGAAACCATCTAGTCATCTGTCTCCCTCTTCCCCAGGGTGCTGGCCATGTAGAAGCCCTCACTGTGTTCTTCAGCCACTTGAGATGTGGTCATCCAGGGAAAGATTAAAAAAAAAAACACATTAAGAGAGGGTTGGAAGAAGATCTTCAGTGGGTCCTTGGTTGACATGGGGGGAAGGGAGAGGAAAGCCAGGGGGGTTGGAGAAGAATCAGGAGAAAGTTTTAGAAGCTAAGGAAAGAGTTTCAAGAAAGGCACGGAGATCCTCAGCACTAAGTGGTGCGGGGAGCTCAAGTGGATGAGGAAGGAGAAAAGGCTTCCAGAGGGCAGTGAGATGGCATGTGGGTGAACCCCAGGGGGCAGCGCTGGACAGGTTACCAGAGATGAGGAGGAAATGGTGGGAAAATGTAGAAACGGCTGTACAGACCAGGCGTTCTCCATCCTGGCACTGCTGATAGTTCGAACTGGACCATTTTCAGTTGCAAGAGGTCTGTCCTGGGCATGGCAGTATATTTAGCAGCATCCCTAGCCTCTACTTATTAGATGTCAGGAGCAGCCCCGCCCCCCACCTCCAGTTGTGACTGCCCCACCTGTCTTCAGAGCTAAATGTTCCTTGAGAGCAAAATCACCCCTGGCTGACAGTTGCTGCCATGTACCAGCATTTCCCCAAATCAGTTGGCTGTGGAACTAATTCCTTGAGTTGCTCCCAGAACAAAAGGTTGCGTGGTCGAACATGGGTGCACAATGCTGAGTGAAGTAGGCTCCTTTGCTGCGGGAATGCTCAGAGCCTTACAATGCCAGGACGCACTAGAACTCTCTTGTACGCAGTGAGAGACCAGCATAGAAGAAGCAGAGCTTCCTGGAGCACTTTCCAGGAGAAGTAGCACACTGCCCACATGGGCGTTCTGGTAAGCACGCTTTGGGAGACACTACTACGGACTGTGTTTACAAGAAGTGACCTAACTTGCCCACTGTCATTCAGGTAGTACGAGCTGGGGGGCGGAGAGGCACATAGAACTGTCCTTGGTTCTTCATCCCAGCTGCTTCGTCTCCGTCACTCACTCCAGACTCAGCCAAGTCCAGCCAAGTCCATTCATTCATTTCTCACTCAGCACAGTCTTTTTTGAAGTACAGGCCAAGCTTGAGGTTGTTTTGCTTTGCCTCTTTTCAAGAGACTGGCGTGCCTCAGTTTCCCCACAGGCAATATTACATTCTGGTTTGCCATGTCCTCCAGTTCCCTGGAAACACTGCCTAACCAAGGCTGGATGGCACTAGGAGTGGGCTCCGGTGGGAAGGACCCAGGGCTTTTGAGCAGGAAGCTGGTTTAGGCTGTGTACCGACCAGCTTCCCTGTGTGGTGGTGCCATGCACGGGGCACTGGACAGGGAGCTCGGAGATGGCTGTAGTTCCATGGAACGGGAAGCTCCACGTTCCGTGGAACGACACCACTCAGTTACTCACTTCCTTTCTCTGTTTATGTCTCTGTAATTCTCTGCCTTTCAATCCCCTCTTCCACCAAAGAAGGGGGTTTATTTAAGACATCTTTGAGACTCCTTCCAATACCACCTTCTGTTTTCTTTTCTTCCCTCTTTAGAGGGCAGGAAAGGTCTCATCAGGGCATGGATGTTTAAGATCAAATGCTTCCAAAGCATAAAAGGGTCCTGAACAAAAAGTCTGGTAGCAGAAGAGACACGATACTGGATTTCTTTCTGTCTGTCTCCTGGGTGAGCATTTGTGGAGGCTTGCTCATTTGCTACTTGGGAATTTTATTACAAATATTTACTGTCTTCTCTATGTGCCAAGAACTTTTTGAAGATGGAGGGGGGAAATTGGAGGGGGATGAAGGTCGAGGGCAAGCAAGGGAAAGTCAAGGCTTTTTAAACAAAACGAACTAACAAGCAAAATAGAAACAGACTCATGGAGACAGAGAACAGATTGACAGCTGTCAGAGGGGATAGGGGGTGGTGGGCTGGGTGAAAAAGGTAAAGGGGTTAAGCAAAAAACAAAACAAATCAAAACAAAACTCAGGGGCACAGACAACAGTGTGGCGATGGCCACAGGAAAAGGAGGGTCAGCGCGGGGGGTGGGGGAGAGGAGAGTAAAAGGGGGAGATAAACAGTGATGGAAGGAGACTTGACTTGGGGTGGCGGATTCGCAATACAACGTACAGATGATGTATTACAGGGTTGTGCACCTGAAACCTATGTAATTTCATTAACCAATGTCACCCCCCCCCCATTCAAAAATAAACCACAGCAAGAGACAGAGGGGAGGGGAGGGGTGGGTAGTGCTGTGCAGGGCCACGAGCGAACACGGAGCAGAGTTGACACTTAACACCAAGTTTTCCTGCTGCAAGGGCCACACGCTTACACTTCCAGTCCATTTATCTCACTTATTTAATGTGTAAGATGAGTGAGTCGTTTTAGGCAAATTTCTCTGAAAAACGCTTGGTGATCTTGAGCAGCATTGTCATAAACCAAAAACGAACCCCTCTGCCCCCCCAACAACTGGCCGTGTTGCCGCAGTCACTGGGGACGAGCCCTCTGAACGTTAGAGGCTGTGACTTATCCTCCACTCTGGACAGGAGTTCCTGTGAAAGCCTCTGGCCTCTGCGGTCCGCCCCAGGGTGGCGAGCTCAAGCCCCTGCCTGGATCTGGCCGATACAATCGAGATCCCTGCCCATCTGCCTTCTGTGCCTCTGAGCCGGCATCTCCCGTTCTCGGCCTGCTAGTGAGAACAGTCTGCAACAAGCCCTAAAACACAGCTGCCTCCCCTGTGTTTCCACCAGACACAGCAGGCCGGCCTCACCATGCTCCCGCCCATGGGTGATGGGCAGCTGGTATCTGTGCCTGGGGTGGGACTTCTGATCTCAGCTAGGGGTTCGGGGATGAGCTGAGGACGGCTGTTCTCACCGAGAGCCAGCGGGACATGGTCAGACCGCTGTTTGAACACGGTGTGGTGATGAATGCTGCTCATGTTTACTCTGTGGTTTCAAAAGCAGGTGTCTAATGTTTAAGAGCACCAAGACAGTAAATGAACCAATGGTTTGTTGGAGAAGAGATGGACACAGCCCTAATTTGCTACCTAGTAGACAGATGTTATTTACTTTTATATGGCTCAGGTGCATAGCTTGAAAAGACCCCTAACATGTAGGTAAGATTTGGAAAGTCTTAACTGTGCTCCAAATTTGGGAAGCAGTGTCTTACGCTAATGACATTTTTGTGAGAAGATGGTCTCCTTTTTTGTTTCCAGATTGTTCCTTAAATGAGTTGAAGCCCCCAAGGCCTTAAATTAAAAGCAAGAAATTGTAATGCAGCAGATTGAAATTAGGTTCCTGTGCTGTGTTTGAAATATGAGTGGCTGTTGGAAGCCTGGTTTGAAATGAGTGGTGAGTTCCTTATGCAGCATCCCCTTGAATGCCTGGTTATTTGCCTTGAAAGCCCAGTTTCCACCCAGCTAGTGTCATTAAGAGGGAGACCTCCCCCTCCCTTCACCGTGCTGGTGGCTCTCTCCCGAGCCCACCTGAACTGGCAGGACCGCAGTAAGGTCTGTGCTGATGCCATTACACCTGCTGGAACTTGCTCCCGAGTTGCTGTCCCTGCCCAACCTTCATGAGTCAAGTCTAACTTGGGTCGCATACTATTCTTGGTCAGGAAGAGAGGTGCCCAAGGAGGAATGAAAACTGGAACTCTTTCCCAGCCCTGGGCTCAAGGTCCTATTATCCTTCCCGGCCTGGATCTAAGGGTGCTTGGAAGACAACATTAAAGCCTGGTTTTGCTTTATTCATAATAGGTGAGTCTCTGCTCTCTGGGACAAGGCCAGCTCATTCACAGCAGTCAGAACAGGCTGGGGTATATTGGAAAAATACTGATGCCCAGGCCCCAACCCCTGGAGATTTTAATTTAAGTGGCCTGGGATGGGGCCCAGGTGTGTGTGTGTGTGTGTGTGTGTGTGTGTGTGTGTGTGTGTGTGTATGCATGCCGGCATGCAAGCTTGAGTTTATTCTAATGTTCAGCCAGAGCTTGGGACTTATTTGGAGGAAAGAGTTATTTATTTTCCCTGTTAGAATTAGGCAGATTTTCCTTAATCAGACAAAGACATTGTGATACTCAGACAATGCAAAATTAGCTGTGCAGAGAGAGGGATTTAAAGACTGCATGCATGACAAAATTAGCTAAGTACCCTTTTCACTGCATTCAAAATAAGAGATAAAAATAAGTTAAGGCTTACAGGGGACAATACTGGGGCCCTCAGGGGCTAGGGTGGGACTAGAAAGTAAGCAGCTTCAGAATTGGGGGCTGTGCAAATATTTACTCAAAATCAAATTCATTTATACAGGTACCTCAGACTTATTAAACACCTGTTTGGTATCATTTTAATAGGCTCTGGGTGCAAAGATGAGCATCTTTAAGAGAGGAGCCTCAGAAGGGTTGGAAACACAAGAGGTGGGGGTTAATTTTCTGAATCATAGATTAAGCTAGCTTTCACCTGGCTCCTGCCCCGGTTGCAAATGCCAGAACCCAGCGTCTGTTCTTTAGAGATCAGACAAGACTGGGCGTGTTCAGGGTGCTGCGGCCGTTTCCAGCATCTGTTCCTGAGCTTCCCTGGAGGAGCTAACAACACCTCACAGCTCTCCTCTTCACCACGTACAAAGCTCTTCACGGACGTTTCTCCATTACTTCTTTGTACGACAATGAGTGGCATACGGACACCTCTTTGTCAGACACACGGTGTCTTAAGTTCGTCCTCATTCCCATTCCACCTGGCTCATCTGGTGATCACAGAAAGTTCCGAGGAATAGGCAAGGAAGGGTTCAGGGGCAGGAAAAGGACTTTAGAATCAAGATTGAGCACTAGAAAAAAATATTTTTTAAGCACACAAAACTGTGCGGTTGATCTCATGGTAGCTTTATAACACACCACAATGTTTGGGCAAGAATTATACTCATTTTACCGAACAGGAATCTGAGACTTAGAGAAGTTGACTGGTAAGCATTTTAATGTTTTCCTCCTCTGGCGGGGCGGGGCAGGGGGCGGACGTATATTTCTAGAATTTGCACATTGGCGTACTTCCCTTTCCAGCTTCCGGCTCCCCTTGGTAGAGCTCCCTCCTCCCACCGCAGCACCCTTCTCCACCTCCAAACCTTCAGGAACAGCAAGCGTTCCTACGGGCACTTCTCAGTCGGCTAACTAGACATGACCACAAGGGGGCACCAAAGAGTTTCCATTATTTCCGCGGCCCTGACTTTGCGTTCTGCTGTGTAGCGAATGGATACACAATGAAAAGAAAATAGTGTGAACTTAGAAGGGGTGATATTGAAAGATAAAGCAGAGGCGATGCTTCTAATTTTGACTTTGACTGGAGAGGTGGGGAAGTGCTCCTGGGTTGAATAAGCGTTTAATTGCTATGGCAACCACTGTGGGGCGCCCTATGTGAACGTTTTCACTGTTTTTAAGTAGCAAAGGAAGATGGAGACTGACGTTTAGGAAGTAGGCGTTGGTTCCGTCAGTCATTCACTGGGTGTGTGAGACGTAGGCTGAGGGTTAGTGGGTTACGGAAGGGAGTCTGGGTTTGATCCTAAGTGGCCTGGGAGTCATCGGAGCCGGGGACTGCTGCGGCAGTTGACATCTGGCCGCCCCGTGGGAAACGGACGGTGAGGCTCCAGCGTGAACACGTCAGACAGGCTGCTGCGGAGTGCAGGGTCAACAGGGAGGCGCTGGTGAAGGTGGCGAGAAGCAAAGGAACTCCGGATATCTGTGGGAGTTAGGCACGGGGTGATTCTGTTCAGATGCAAAAAATCCTGAAAATAGGGTGGGCGGTTTTCTGGATAGCGGCTGGTGAGGGCATCATGCAACCAGGTTCCACGAAAGCCTGTCCAACCAATGGGTGGGATGCATTCCAGGGCCTCCCCGACTGGGTTCCTCCTGTGTCTGCTGTCCTGTCCCAGGCGGATTCCCTCTTGCTGTCATTCCTGTGGAAGTCTGCTGGCCTCCATTCTTTGACACGAGTCGGGTGAGAGATAAGATCCAGGATCCTGGTGGGGGCCTGGGCCCTAGATGGCCCTCTGAGCAGTTAGCTATGTGGGTGGTGCCGGCCCAAGGCTGGCCTGACAGCAGCAAGTGCAGTCACACTCTGCCCATCTGGGTTCCTTTCCTGGGCTTGCCATGGGGACTCTCAGTTGTGTTTGTCCTTTGCGTTGGTTAAATTTGCTTAGGGGCTGTTGGGAAAAACCACAGCCAGAGCTTGTTCTTGTTTATCCGGAGAACACTTGTAGGAGCGAAACTTTGGGAAGTGGGGTTCAAGAGACAGTTTTAGTGCAGGGAGGCGGGCCTGGGGCAGAGGTTGTAGAGTGGAAAGCAGAGCCACCAGCAGCCTCTAAAGAGGTAAGAAGGCTGGTGTGTGCTCTTCAGGCACCTGGGAGGGCGCCCTCCTTTTATGGTCACCTTGACGCAGGCTGGCTGGTGCCCATTTCGGTGGGGCAGAGTTGCAGAATGAAGAGGGAGTAGAGGCATTCTGCTTTTGAAAGATGGGAACTCTAAATGGCCCTCTTGCAGCTCCCCCCCGCCCATGTCTGCACTCCCCAAGTAGCGGAGGGCACACCTCACCGCAATAGGCGGTTTTTGGGAGAATGTCATCTTTGTTACAGCTAGCTAGGGCCCACTGTGTACCCAGAGAGGGTGCAAGGCTGATAAATATTTAGGGGAATGATTGTGTGGGAGAGATGAGCTGTCAGAGCAAGTGAACATTAGGTGAGATGGATTACGTGGTTTTTTTTTTTTTTTTTTTTGTGGGGTGGATAGCTTTTTTCAAACTCAGTAACAAGATCACTTCTGGGTCTGAGTTTCATGGTAAGCATCTCCCCAGTGCTACTCATGTGCATTGAGTTCCTTCTAGTGTCACCTGGTGAGGGAAAGGTGGGCACAGAGCAGGAGAGCCGATTTCCTCTTTGGGGGAGAGAAGGTGGGACTCCTGCCTTACAGACTCCACATCAGCCATCCCAACACTGGACACAGAGCAGAGGGGTGGAGGGAGAGGAGCAAGCATGTCAGGTGGCCTTTTTTATTTAAAGGACAGGAGAGGAGGCGCCAAGAATGTTTGCCCTAGGTTATCACTTTCAGACAGGAACTTGGCAACTTGCCTGTTTTGGTCGTTTATTATTTTCGAGGTATAATTTACATACCATAACATTCACACACCGAGCATGTGTGAGTTAATGAGTTTCAGTAACTGCACCGTGGTGCAACCATCACTGCCATCCCGTGTAGAACACTGGTTGTTCTCACAACCCTGTTCCTCTGAATGATCAGCTTGAACGGTTATTGGAGTCGTGTTCGAGGTGTGGGGAGGAGGGTGCGCAGCCAGTCTTGGGAGGAGAGGAAACTCAAGAAATGCGGACGGTGCAGTGGCCTGCACAAGAAGTCTCCTTCGGGAAGAAACGACGCCAAGAACTGACAGTTCTTGTGGTGTAGGTACAGTGAGCCAGGGGCCACGCTAACCTCATCATGCGGAAGACCCAGCGAAATGGGCATCTCATCTTTCCCATTTTACAGATGGAGAAACTGCAGCCTACAGAGGTTGAGTCACTTGTGCAAGGTCTCCCTGCTAGGAAGGGGCTGAGCTGGGGTGCGGACCCATACCTCTCTGCCTGCGGAGTCCGCAGGCCGAAAGCCATTAGACTGAGGGGCATTTGAAGACTTCGTGGAGATTATAGGCTGTGCTGTAAGATGACTTGAAATGTGGTGGATCCTGAGGGCACGCTCAAGGCTTTCAGTTCCGTGACTCTTAACCAATCTGAGCGCATTAACATGGGAAGCGACTCTAGGCCCCTGATTGGCTCAAATTCTCAGCCACCCCTGGGCTCACTGTCATTTTGGCTTTGGCTCCACCTGGGAAAATAAACAAACCGCTGTGGGCTGTTTGCTCTTCGAGGAGGATCCCGCTCTGACCCTCAGGCAGCAGAAGGCACCAGATGTCTGATGCCTCCTCCTGTGGGCAGAAACCGGGGACCCTGAAAATCGCTGCCATTTCAGAAACAGCCTGCCTGCCACAAAGGCAATAGTGTTTGATGATGCCCTGTGTTGCCTTTTCCCTTTCAAAACCCATCTTTAGAGCGCAGGCCTGAAAACCAGGTGCCACTATCTTCTAATGGGCTGCCAGGGGTGAGAAAGAGAATGCTACATAGCACTTAACATGTGAAATGTGATTCATCTGTCTGGGCATAGATGAGAAGAAAGAGAAAAACCCAACAACAACCCTGCTGTTGAGTTTTGAAATGTAAATGTTTGTTAATGCTTTGCTGAAGACAGCTTCACTTGGACTGAGAGCTATGTGTAAAGAAACATTAAAATGCATCATTTGCTCAGGGCTAAAAGTCATCAGCTTGTGATATTAATGCCCTTTAAAAAATAATGTGCCGGCATGAAATCGGAGTATGCCCTCGTGCAAAGGATTGGCTCTTGTAAATTTTCTCATGGCTCTACTGAGTTATAATTGCATTTAGATCTTGCCAAAAAGGAGAGTTTCCTTTTTTCCCCCTCCCCTCCTTTTCTTTTGGTGGAAGAGAAGTAAGGGAGTTAACTTTGATTTCATCCAGTGTGAAGGGCCCCTACCCTGCCGGCTGGGACCTGCTGGTCAGCTGGAAGGTCACAGATTGTTATTTCTGGGCTGCTCTCCATCCTTGGGGAGTGCCTCACCAACGCTGGTTCCTAGTAGGGGTTGTGGGGTGAATGCTGGGAAAAAAACACAAAGGCTTAGGGGCACCTGCGAGAGCGCCTACAACAGACCGGCTAGCTTTATCAAGGCCACCTTGGTTGCAAGGGACAAGAAGCTCCCTTAAGCTGGCTTAAGCAACACAATAGGAAATGTTTAGGGACATAAGCATGGCTCACAGAGCCCAGGGGTGGGGATGAGGTGAAGGCAGGGAGCTCAGTGATCCCAAGACAATCATCTCCCCTGGGTGTGTCCAGGGTGAGCCTTGGCCACGGCCTGCTCCTGGAATGGGGGCTATCTGGATGGGGAGGATGAGATGCAGGTGGGTAGAGGGGCCAATGAAGAGGTTGATTCCTGTAGCTCTGGTCTAACCTCCCTGCTCCTCTGGGACAACCCCACTTCCTCCTGTGGTGATCTCTGGAAGAAGATTCCATCCTTCACGTTGATTCTGTTGGGAAGAAAGAAATTGACCGTGAATGGACTAGGTACTTCCTGGGCCGCCTCAGCTCTGAGGAATCTGCCTCCAGGAGATTGTGGGAAGCCTTACAATGATACAACGCTCAGGACAGACCCCTGCCACACCTAAAGAACAAGTCAGCTCCCCGCTGTGTGGTCATTTCTGCAACGATGCTGAGAACCCAGGAGGCAGTGAACACCTTGGGAGGCACGAGAGTACCAGGGAGGTACTCAGAACCACAGAATGAACCACAGAATCAGCCATCACCGTGGCGTTTGTCTCGTCGTTCTAGATAGGCGAGTGCTCCCAGCTGTGTGGTTTTCACTCAGGGTATCTGTGCTTGATTTTTGTTAAGAAAAAATTTTTAAAAAATAGGTCCTTTAAAAAATGCATACCTATATTTCATTCACTTAACACATTCATTGAGAGCCTACTGGGGGTTCTAGGACCTGGGGACAGACAGTGAACAAAACAGAATCAATGCACTGCCTTCCTGGAACTTGCATTCTTGTTAGTGAGGTGGTGACGGTGGCTTCTGCTTTCAGTCCCCCTGGGCCGCTGCTGCTCTTCCCTCCCCTACCCCCAGCGCAGGAGGGTGGAGGGCCGTGGGCTGCGGTTGTGGTTCCTCACCAAGCTGCAGGGCTGATCTTTAACCAGCTCATCAATCCTGTACCCAAAGTTGGAAGGCTTAGAGCAGGGAGCGATTCTCCAAGTGTGGTCTGGGAATGCCTAGGGGTTTCTGAGACTCTTTTATGGGGTATGTTGTTTTTTAAATAATGCTGAGGCATTTGTCCTTTTCCAGCTCTGTTGAGAATGTACAGTGGAGTTATTCAAAGGCTACCTGAGGTGAGGCATCAAAACAGATTAAATGGATAAGCAGATTATGAATTCAGCTGCCTTCTATGGAGCTAGCCATTAAAGAGATTTGCAAGCATACAGAACACTGCCATGCACCTCACTGATGTTTTTTCATCCTCACCTGAGGATGTGTTTACTGATTTTAGAGAGAGAGAGAAAGGGGAGAGAAACACTGATGTGAGAGAGAAGCATCAATCGGTTGCCTTCTGTACTGTATGCGCCCCGACCAGGGGTTGAACCTGCAACCTAGGTACGTGCCCTGACTGGGGATCAAAACCACAATATTTTGGTGTATGGGATGATGCTCCAACCTAACTGAGCCACCTGGCTAGGGCCGTCTCATTCATTTTTTTCATTTTTTTATTTTACAGAGTAATTTTTCATTTAAAAAAACACCTAATTTATGTTAAGGTTATGGGTTTATGTTAAGGTGTAATAAGTTCATTGTTGTTTTTAAATGAATTGATGTCTTTTAAAAATGCGTCTGTTCTAATTTCTAATATGGTAAATATCAACAGATATAACCCATGTAAACAAGAGCTCTTGGGGGCGCTCATCTTTAAGAGTGTAAAGGGCTCTGGGGACCAGGAGTTGGACCACCGCTGGTTTAGAGGCAGCGGCTGCTATGTGGCACAGCAGTCATGGCGGTCAGGTCAGCGTCTGGAGGTTGTTTCAGGAGGGAAAGGTGTGAGGAGGGGCGGGCGGGGTCCACCTGCTTTCCTCGGTGCAGGGAGGGGATGGAGCAGGACAGCGTGGTGCAGAGATTAAAGGCTTATCTGGAAGCCGCCAACGAGGGTCCCAATCCCGGATGGGCCCTCTGTTTCCCCAGAGACGGCTCTTTCTGGAGAGGAGCCCGGTGGCCAGGTCAGCGGGGCAGGAGAGGAGCAGAAGGGAGATGGAGTGAGAGCAGAGCTGGCTGGACCAGAGCTCAGCTATCTAAGAAAGCCGATGTGTTCCATGCAGCCATCTCTGCGATGCTCACCGTTGTCTGGTTTTTCCTGACTCAGAGCAATGGGCAGGCCCAACGAGGGCTGGGGGGGAGTTAAATGAAGCTGGAGCTGAAATGAGGGGTGGGGACTCTTTCCCTTTGCTGGTATCTGCCAGAGCTCCTGAATTCTTTCTGGTGATCAGCGAGTCTGGGTCAACCTCCTCGTTAGAACTGGTAACTGCTCTGGCTGGAGGTAGGCGGGAATCTGCCAGACCCAAGTGTCAGAGACCCATCCACTTTGCCCATTAGGAAAAGACAAGGAGAAGCCAGAGAAGGAAGCCATGGAGGAGAGGGTGAGCAGCGTGACCCTGGGACAGACAGCTCTTGACAAGGGCGAGCAAGGCTGTGAGCTCTGGAGGGTGGGTACCATACATAGGTTCCCTGCACTTGGCAGAGTGCCTTGCAGGATGAATGAGGGATGGATGGGTGGGCGGGTGGGTGGATGGATGAATGAATAGCCACAGCTTACAGGGGGCCCAGTCAGTTTTCCAGCTCCCGCTTCCACTCTTAGCACCCTCTTCCTCACCCAGGGTGCTCGTGCGAACATGCAGCCCTCTGGCCTGCAGGAAATTGCCTATAAATTAAACCCCACGTAGGATGTCATGCTGAACGTGCTTCCTGTCTCAAAGGTGTTTTGAGTTTTTTTCAAAAAGACGACGAAGAGGGCAGTGCTTTATCCAGATTGGTAATTCTCTGTTGCAGTTTTCTGTTTCCTCAAGATTTTAACTGGTGTTCTGTAAAACTTTCAATGACATTTTTGTCAAGTGAATTTGAGAAACCTTGCATGTTATAGCACCTCCCTGAAGATTTAAAATGCACGTGAGCATATTAAAGGCTCTGAAAAGTTTTGTGGTTTTAAAACAAGCTGTTTGATTTTTTAAAAAACTATGCTTTACAGATAACTTCCTCATTTTAAGAGCACAGTTCAGTGAATTTTGATGAATGTATGTACTAAGGTAACCAGTAGCATAATCAAGATACGGGACCTTTCCGCCAGCCCCCAAATTCACTCACGACCCTTTGCGGTCAGCATTGTCCCCCAACCCCAACCCTGGGCATCCACCGATCTGTTTTCCATAACGTTAGTTTTGCCTTTTCTAGAATTCCACGTGATGGAATCATACAGTAACTAGTCTTTTGTACCTCTGGTTTCGTTCCCTGAGCCTGTTTTTTGGAGGTTCAGTCATGCTGTGTGTGTTGGCAGCTTGTTCCGTTTTATTGCTAAGGAGTGGTCTGTTGTCTGGATGGGCCCCTGTTGGTTAGTCCACCCACCGGCGGATGGCCATTTGGGTTATTTCCAGTTTTAGGTGATTAAGAATTAAGCTGCTATGGACATTTGTGTACAGGTGTTTGTGTAGACAGGTATTTTCATTTCTCTTAGATAAACACCTGGGAATAGATTTTTTCCATTGTATTTGATCCAGGGATACTTAAATTAAACATACGTTAATGAATATTCTGAAGAACAGTTTGGGAAACACGGCTCCAATGTTGGCCTGTCAACACCACTTAGGTGGCTGCCCTGATGTCCATGGGCAAAGCTGAGATGGCTCAGGCCAAGGCCATTGCTAGGCAGACATTGTGAAAAGTGAATGGGGTAACCCTGGGTTTGCCAAGGAGAGCTCAGCTCGAGAGGGACCCTTGAGCTGGGGGTGGTGGATCAGGCACAGAAATGTGGCATCTATTCTCATCTACTAGGAAACTCAGACCCTCAGCATCTCTCTCGTCTCTGGTCCCCGCACTGTGGAAGCAGGGGCTCTGCCCTGGGGCCGGGCTCTGTGTCCCTTCTCACTGGTTCTGAGTAGAAGGGAAAGGACCCCCTGTAGTTGCTGTCACAGATGCCACTGTTCTTATCAGCAGATGGTGGAGGAGAGAGGCTATTTGAGACCTTGTGTAGCCAATAAAAGGAAAACCATGCGAAGGGGTCACAAGGTAAATGATGTCATTATCAGACAAGTACAGGAAACAGCAGCTGTCCCTGTTGTGGAGGGAACCGGAGCTGGGCTGGCTGCTGCTGGGCGGGTGGGGAAGCAGCGCTCCCCAGGGAGCGAGGGTGCAGCCGGCTCAGCCACGGCCCCTACTGACCTCACCTGAAGAGATGAGTCCTTTGGAGGCGGGCCTGGGCTAGGTCTAGGTGTTACACCTTCAACAAGCACCCTGACTTCCTTTTATTTGTTGTTGGTCTGTCTTGACAGACACTCAAGATTTGTTGATCCATTAAATTGGAAAAGGCCCATGACTTATCCCACCTCGTGTCTATGAATGAGGCATAAGACGTGGAAATGGCCGGGGATGTGCCATCCTGGCACAGTCAAGACGTAAGACACTTTTGTGCAAGCTTTATGTGCTGCGGCTGCAGGAGGCATGTACCACTTGTACTCAGAACCAGGCGTTTCAAAGTCTTTTCATCCCTCTTAGCTTCATGTGCCTCCCAGGCTACACCAACATCTGGGGAAGAGCAGGAAGAGACAGCCTTTGCCTGCAGCCACATTCCACGGTATTCTGTGGTTTTGTGGAAAGAGGGAGTCAGACCTGGGTTCCACCCTGGCTCTGCCACTGACCAGCTAAAGCCACGCCCTTCCCCTGTGACTCACTGTCCTTGTCTGAAAACGGGGAACATACTTACTTTGGTGGTGTTGAGAGGAGTGTGTAAGACACAGTGTCTTCTGTGGATAAACAAGTAATTGTTGCATATCAGGTACATAGTACATAGGGGTCATAACCCCAACTCCTGGACCTACCCCCATGAATCCCCCCAAAAAGGTGTGAACCTGACGGAGAATGGGGAGGGGACTGCTTGGCAAAGCAACACTGTGGCCAGTCACTTCTCTGCTGGAAATCCTCACTCAGAAATCCTGGCATCCTAAAATTCCAGGCCTGGAAGTTTCCTTTAAAAATAAAAAATTAAAATAAAATAAAGTAAATACATATAAAATTGATTTTGTTATTACAGTTCCAATTTTTCTGCCTTTGCCCCCTCCACCCAGCACCCCCACTCCCTCAGGCAGTCCTCCCACCCTTGTTCCTGTCCATGAGTCAGGTAAGTTCTTCGGCTACTCCATTTCCTACACTGGACTTTACATCCCCATGGCTGTTCTGCAACTTCCTATTTGTACTTCTCAACCCCCTCCCCTCTTCAGCCATTACCTCACACCCCCTTCCCATCTGGCAACCATCAAAACACTCTCCATATCCATGATTCTGTCTCTGTTCTTCTTGTTTGCTAGTTTATTTCTTAGATTCAATTGTTGATAGATTCGTACTTTTTGCCATTTTATTGTTCATAGTTCTTCTTAAATACAAACCGGAGAGTGCTTTCCAAAGTGTGTGCTGAGTGATCATCCACCTTTCCCTGGAACATGTTCAAAACAGCCCAGTGGGTGAGGGTGTGGTCTCTGTCACTTCCTATTTGACAACCATGGACTGGTTCCTCACCCCCTCCGTGCCTTGGTTTCCTCATCTGTAGAGTGGGAGTAATGATAGTACTGACCGAGGGAGCTTGTTGTAAGGATGAGTTAAACCTTGTAAAGTGCCTAAAGTGGTCCTTGGCAGGAGAAGCCCCTCAGGAAATGCCGTCTTTAAGGACTCCCCTGACTGTGGGTAACCGTTTCAGTGATGAGGAGCTTGCTATCGTCAGGTGCGCCCCAGACTGTCCCTCATACTTCAGGGCAGCATGCGGTCCCTACAGGAAGCTGTTCTTGTCTTTATAACATTTCCACTTGGGTGTCTGTTTATTATCCTTCTCAGACTTTCAGCTTGTTTTCCAGAGAGCTATCATCTCTCTCCTAGGTCTTTTCCTCTCTCACACTTATACCCAAGAGAATATTATTAGGTTGAACCACCTGAATTTGCCATTTTGTGCACGAAAAACCACTGAATGTCAGCAATTTCATATGGTTCCACCTAACATAGGATTAGAGTAGCAGCACCATCATTGGGTCCCTGAAGCCACAATCACCAGTCATTTGGGGCACCTGATTCTGCGGCCCTGTCCCAGCTGTGAGGGGTGTGCCCAGGAATTTGCATATTTAGCAAGGTCTCTGCTGACACAGTAGAAAGACTAGTTGGCTGGGAAACAGGACCCTCAGGTTCAAGGAGCAGTCTTGGGTCCAGCTGGCCGGCCGTGCAACCTTGGGCAAGTCACTTCATGTCCCCAGGCCTCAGCCTCTCACCGCCACAGTGGAATTTCCTGAAGGTGGTCTCTCAGAGCACTTTCAACCCTGAGCTGCTATGGTTTATTAAGTACGTATTGGGTGCTGAAGATTACAAACAAATGTAGCCCAAACCTGCGAGGAGATCACCCCAGCCGGGGAGACCCAATCCGGGGCAGCGGGGCAGAGCGGTATCACAGGGAGGGCCATGCAACAGGGCGGCAGAAGTGAGCGCACCGGGAAGCGAAGGGGTAACTGCCAACGTAAATTGCTGCCGGGGAGGCTCAGAGGAGGCACAGCCGCTGTGGACGGGGCAGGCTTTCCAAGGGAAAGAGGGAGTTTGGAGGAGGGTCTTGGGTTAAGAGGAGGAAGACCTACCTTCATTTCTCTTTGGTATTCCTGGTGCACAGCCGCCTCCTAAAATTTCAGCCACCTTAAGGTACGTCCTTCGCCCCTTTCCTCATTTATTCATCCAGCTATCCATTCGTGACACCCACTAACACGTGTAGGGTGCTCACGTGGCAGGGAACGAAATAAAATCAGTCTCTGCCCTGACGGAGCTTAATAACATTAGAGTCAGACACGACGAATCAAAACAGGAGGCGTAGCAGGAGGCCGAGAATTAAAATTGGTTTCTTGGTTTGGGGGATGTCGGTCCGAAAAAGCCCCTTTGAGCTGTGACCTGAAAGTCCAGAAGGAGCCAACCAAGACAAGGTCGGGAGCTGAGTACGCTGGCAGAGGGAACCGCCAGTGCAAAGGGTCCGAGGTGAGAATGAACAGGAACCAAAGAAAGCAGGTGTGGGAGGGGTGAGGTGAGAAGTGGGAGGCTGCTACAAGACCTGTCTGGTGAAGTAGGTGGGGTCAGAATGTAAAGGGTTTTGTAAACGAGGGTAAGGATTTTATGCTTTATTCGTAGTGCAGTAGGGAACCACTGAAGGGCTTTAAGCAGAAGAACATCATTTGACTTAGGTTTCTGAGAGCTCTCTCTGGCTACAGAATGAAGGATGATTGTGAGGAGGCCAGAGTGCGGACGGGCTGGCGGTGAGGTGGCTGCCGCGGTTCAGATGAGAGAGGGGGGTGGTGTGCGCAGAACGGAGCGGTAGCCGGCCAGCAGCGCGCAGGTATTTGGTGCCCAGGGCGGCGAGGCTGCGTAGAGACACACGGGAGGGTCTCCGTATTCAAGGCAGTGCTTCTCAAACTGCTTTTTCCTGCTCTCCTGGGGATATGGTGCACATGCCACTCAGCAATGCTTTTCCAGCCGGGGTTCCCCTAGAACTCGTAGCAGTGTACTGTGATGGGGGAGTGTGGGGGAACACACTCACCCCCAGTGTTCCGTCCTGGGTATTGTTTTGTGTCCCGGGGATTCCACCAACCGTAACTGCGAGCGAGGGCCCAGGGTACCTGCCCAAGTGGTGGGCGACATTTATAAATACAGCCTGGTGTGCCCTACTGAAAGCTTGGTCCTTGCTATTTTGACCACCTCCCCCAACCAAGACATTTTGATTCCATGTTTATAAATAGTACTTCTAATGGGAATGATAAAACATTAATTTTGTCAAAAATAATTTTATGGACCCAAACTATTAAGTATATTTAATTTCTTGATCTTCTTTTGCTATCTGATTTATCTAAAAAAATTCCAAACATTGGTTTTCATTTTCATTTTTATTACGAGAATTTCTCTTTCATATATAGTGCAGTGCATATTTGATTCATTGCTCAGGTTTTGGTGGGGTTTTTTTTTTTTGACTGTTTCAAATTTTGGCTTTTGCCATATGATTTTATTTTTCTCAACTTCAGTTCTTTTTCAGGGTTGACTTTGCAAATCTAAATTTTGTCACGGAGATGTAATTCTTTAGTTACATTTTAATTATAATGAAATTTATCATGTATAATTTTAGCCACTGTCAGTTTTCTGTTCTGTATTTTCAGCCAGTAATTTTTACTGTAAGTTGAAAAAGCTGATAGTTGTATTTATATCCTAGCTAGTCCAGGAGAAAAAGATGAGCTAGCGTGACAGATAGTATCAGAATTGTTCTTGCGTGTGGGCGGCACCCCTGGGTGGTGAGGATCTGGGCTCTGGAGCCAGGCTGCCTGGTTTCAAATCCTGGTCTCACCGCCTTCAAGTCCGGTGGCTTTGGGCCTCGGTGTCATCTCTTGAAAATGAGAATGATGGTAGTGCCTCCATCTAGGTGGCTGCTGCTCTGAGATTTGAACCAGTGAACACATAGCAGGCACTTGTCACTCACTCTGCGTCAGTAAATGGACCTAACTCCTTACCTGAAAAAGGCAGCGTCTGGCCATCCGTGGGGAAAGCCTGAGGGGGTGAAGTTTGTGTCCCGTGTCCCATGGCCCAGTCCACTGTCTTCCTCCATTTTACACTCTGCTTCCAGAAGACTCTGGGCTCTCATCTCCACTGATTAGGGTCTCTCCAAGAGTGATTTACAACCTGCAACAGAGTCCACTTGGAAAGTTGTTAAAATGCAGATTCCTGCCTAACTAGAATCTTTCCGGGTGGACCTGTGAATCTGCATTTTTAACATGCTCCAAGGTGTTGCTGATGCACACTGAGGTATGAGAGAGACTTAGACTCAGGCCCCCAGGTGTCCTCCAAGGGTGGAGAGCGATCCGTTCTACCTGCCAGGCTGGGCATCCCACCTGTAAGCTAACGCCAGGCTGCCCTCTGCCTGACGATTTTTAACAATAGCTTCTGCCCTGGCTGGTGTAGCTCAGTGGATTGAGCATGGGCCTGTGAACCAAAACGTCACTGGTTCAATTCCCAGTCAGGGCACATGCCTGGGTTGCTGGCCAGGTCCCCAGTATATGGGCATGAGAGGCAACCACACATTGATGTTTCATTCCCTCTCTTTCTCCTTCTCCTCTCCCTCTCTAAAAATAAGTTAATAAAATCTAAAAAAAAAAAAAGAAAAAGAAAAAAAAAGAAAAATGCATATATGTAAAAACAAAAAAACAATAGCTTCTAATTAGCACCCAAGAAGGGCCAAAAGAGCTCAACCACAGTTTTGGGGCTCCTAGGGTCTGAAAGCCACCATCTGTGTCAGACTAGCAGGCTGGACCCTACCTACAATTTTAATAGAAGCTTAATATACGCAATTATCTCATTATTAGCTGTCTGTTAATTCTAGCAAAGTTACGTCATGACCAATGAGTCCTCTGGATTCATCTCAACAGAAAATTGAAATGGCAACAGAAAACAAATCAGCGTACACATGTCCAGAACGAATACATCTGGGGTTCCCCGTCCAGCTCTGTAACTGAATCCAGTCAAACTCCACAAGGCCTACAACAGGTGAGCTTCTGGTCCCATGACCCAGCAAGGGAAATGCAGCTCCTTTAGAAGGTAAAATCCGCAGCAGAGAGAGAAAATGCTTAACACAGAGCTGTATTGTCCTTTGCCTCCATCTCGTACTGAAACCCTAATCCATTGTTGCCAACTTCCAACGCATATGGTGGACAGTAGAGCTGATACAGCACCTACAACCAGGTGGTTTAAACATCTTCTCAGCAGTTAGTAAAGAGCTGCTGAGGGCTCCCCTTGGGCCGCCCCACACTGACCCAGCAACTGAAGAGTGAATACCACCAGCAGGGGGCCTGGAAGAGCCCACAGGAGAAAAGGTTAAGGTTGGGGGTGGAGCTTCTTGAGTACCACAGCTGTTGTCTGCAGTGATTGGTGGGTGGTTAAATGTTTTGAATATCACCCTGGGGAACACCTAAAGAATCTTTCTCAGCACAATGCTCCAGGGGTCATCACCAGCTGGTTAAAGTTAGCGGCTTAGATAAAATCTATTTACCATTCATGGATTAAGGTCTCGCCTCCCCCAAGGATCTGTACTTGGTTGTAAACGGTGTGCTCTGTAAGAGGAGGAGCAAGGCAGGACTGGGCCTCTAATGCTATGCTTTCCAGTACAGACTTGGGTGGAACTGGGCGTTGGTGGCTTCAGATCACATTCAGATCTCAGCTGGCTCTGACCCTTGAACCTGATCTAAGGCACTAAAATGTCCCCCAGACGGCTAAGGCCTCCAGCAGAGCAGGGGCAGCTTGTTCAAACCTGCACACCACTGTGGCCACCTCCAGCACAGAAGCTCGACTCATCAGCGGTTTCTCTGCTACACTTTTTCTTTTTTTTAAATTTTTAAAATTTTCTTTTTATTTATGCACTTATTTATTTATGGAAAAAGTGGAAGGAAGGGAGAAACAGAGAACATCAATGTGCAAGAGACGGGTTGCCTCTCGCACGCCACCAACTGAGGACCTGGCCTGCAACCCAGGCATGTGCCCTGACTGGGAATCGAACCAGTGACTTTTTGGGTCACAGGCTGGCACTCAAACCACTGAGCCACACCAGCCAGAGCTCTTTTTTTTGGGGGGGGAGGTAATAGAAATTAAGTGCCTGTGCTACCTATAGATGGAAAAGTAGCCTAGCATCTAAAAAGCATGTGTGTCCTTAAAACTTCCAAGTAAAAATATTTCTGACAAATTAGTATTTTTCCTTTCGGTAAGTAGCAAATTACTCCCTAATTTGAACCGGATATGCATGCTACCACCAGTGATAACCCGGGCAACAGTAGAGCTGCTGTGAAGAAGGGCTTCCAGGGGAATGAGGCAGAGAGAGGAAGCAGCAAGACAGCATCTCGGGAATAGACAACTGTGTGTGAATTGGATGGCCCAGAAGGAAGAATTTGGTTGCCCCTCTGCCCCCCAAGTGCTCCTGGCAGTGTTGGAAATAATTTTTCTCTCCAGGATCCCTTCGTTTTCAGAGAAAGACGTTCAGCGTTACCACAGCCCTCATTTCACTGTGAGAGGGCTGAGGTCCTGTGCAGAGCAAGCGCAGAGCAGGGCTTTTGGACACCTTTGACAATCCAATATGGAGTCACTGTCAGCTGTGACAGTTACGTCAAGTGCTATGTCAAGACGGAGGTAATGAGGTGTAATGGGAACACCCTTAGGAGGGGTTCGGAATGCCCAAAACTACAAGTCGGGACACTTGGATGAGGACTCCATCTGACCACCCAGAGCTCAGAGCTTGGCTGTACCGTGGGCTACGGTCAGAGCCCAGTGGACTGTGCCCCCCACCGGATGCGTGCTGCCACTGCAGCTGCCCAGCTTGAGGCCCACACCCGCCTCTCCACATGTGGATGCTGCCAGGGGTGGGGACTTCCCACCGGATGCTCCCTCTGCTAGCTTTTATTGTATCAGCGCCCCCTGTCTGTGTGTAACCTGTGTGAGCGTCTGTTGGCTTACGGGGGAAGTCTCTCCTAACAGAGCTGGTGTTGTGGACAGGCACGGACGTGTGTGAGGGGTCCTGTCGGAGATGCTCGCTCGCTTACGACCGGTCCAGAGGATTTAATGGACTTTTCCAAGGTCACACAGCTAGCCCACGACAGCTGCAGAGTCAGTGAGTAGTCCTGACGACACACTTAGGCGATATGTCGGTGTAATGTATCCATTTGTTGATAACCCAGAGGTATCATTAGAAACACCGATCGCCATTAATATTGTCATGCAGATCTGGCTGGGGCTTGCTCCCACGCTGAATGGCTTTATTTAATACAGTTTTGGGGATTGCTCTTGGTACTTCTTAGGTCTGTTATCACCGTCAGTCTCTTATTGTGCCTCTTTAAACAAATCTTCTAAAACCTACTTCTCTACACACTGTAGACTGTGAAAGTACATGAGTAATTTAATTTTCCATAACAGTGCTCCCAACGTGGCTGGTGGGAATCTCAGTGCAGCAGTCTTATCTACTCCCTCTCTCCTCCCTGCTTTCTCTGGGCTCTCGGCGCCTGTCTCGGTTCACACACCCTTTCAGGAGGAAGCTGCATAGCATCTCGGAAATCGCAGGGTCCAAATCCTGCAGCGTCCCGTGGGACTAGGGACAAGTTTCTTAGCCCCTCTGAGCCTGTGTTACCCCACTCTCCCAAGGAGAGTGTGGAGTTCAGATGCCTGCACAGAGGTGTCATTTAACAAAGTCCAGCTTCTTCCCTGGGTTTAGAGGCCTGTTCCACCTCTCACTTTAGATTGTGGTTGGTTACAGTACATGTCTGTGGTCCTTGGTAGGATTCAGAGTCTCTGAGGTGACAGCGTTTCCTAATTCTGGGCCCTTCTGTGCCAAGCAGACACTTGCTGAAGACTCTGCATTGATGCTTGTGGAGTAGAGAATATTATAAGTCAGCAAGTTCTGACATGAGACAGCTGTGAACTGTCTGTGTTCTCTCCCGAAGGTTCAGGGGCACAGGCCTCTGAGGCCTCTCCCCATCTCTGTATTCCAGGAGCTCCGGCCTACACAAAGGTGGGGCATCTCTGTAAGCTGTGGGGGTCCTTTGGAAAGTGGCCCCTTGGCAGAGAGTGCTCTCGAGAGAGAATCAGATTCAGGGGAGCAGCCTCAAAGCCCAAGCAATTCCCTTGGGCACAGCCAATGGGACAGGGAGCTCCCAAGGCGACACCTCCCTCCCTCGAAGCTGCCATGATTTTGAGGGGCTGTGAGTGTTCCTTCGCCTTTGGGAGGTGTCTTCATTCCTTTGCAGGAGGTTTAGTTGTCGAATCAGAAGCCCCTGCCCACTCTATACACTGCTGGCTGTGTGGACACAGAGTGGAGTGGTGAAGAGAGAAAGGCGAAGTGAGAGAAGCCCCAGGAATGGAGACGAGCAAGTGAGACCAGGGGTGGGTGCGGGGCAGGAAGGAGAAGTGGATAGGAGCTCAGCTGTGCTCCCTGCACTTGGGTTGCTCCAGGGGCTGCTAGTCCTGCCAAGAAATCTTCTTTCTCCTCAAGTCGGTTCCGGTGAGCTTTGGTGCCCATCATCAAATGGATTCTAACTCATTTCTTCCTTAAATAATCAGTGGGGGTCACGTGCTCAGTTTCTCAGGGGCAGAGACCACATTTCCGTTCTTATCTTCCCCTGAATGCGCAAGTGAGAGATGCCAGAGGCATCAGAGTTGCTGGACTAATGAATGATGAGTCTGGGCAGCACCCGGTTGGGCTCAGGGGGTGGGTTTGTCCTAGAAATGCCAACAATTGCTGGAGTACTTCAGGCAGAAAGGCACAACCTCCATTCCCCCATGGGGTATGTGTGTGTGTGTACCCATGAGTCTGGTCTTCTAAACATGTCAGAGAGCCCATTTATGGCATGTTCTGCCATGGTTTTGAAATCACAGGAAAATCCACTTGAATCCAATCTTCTCAGATGTCCTGTTCATTTAGTAATTAGAATATATTACCCTCATAGATTGCTCGAGCCTCATACTTTCTTGGTTTTCAGCCCTCTCTGAGCCTCCTCCAGGTTGCTGCCAGTGAGATATTTGGGTCAGGTTGTAAATGCTTTTGCTGTGTCTTTCTACCTAAGTATTTGCAGCAGCTTTTATGGGGCTTGTAAACGTGAACTGATTTTCTTTTACACACGTGAGTCAGCCTTACTTTGGTCTAAAGTGGAATTTATGAACTTGCATGGATTAGAATAAACACTGTACATAGTAATCAGTTATCCGTTCTATAATTAGTTCTCAAATAGCTGGGCATTTTGCGTGTATACACACACAGAGGGAATGTTAATAAAATATTTAGTGTGAGTGTTGCTGTTGTGTATGAAGTTGCTTGATCCGAGGGTGGGCCTGGGAGAATTCCCGGACAGGTGAGACCAGAGCCAACAGCTGAGGGGTCTCTTTCTGTCCTGAAAGTCACTGTTCCTTTACCTGTAAAACAGGAGGAAGCTACCTACCCCCAGGATGGTCGTGCAGATCAAAGGAGAGGGAGTACGAAAAGCCCGAGCCCAGTGCTAGTGTCCAGTTAGCACTCAGTAAACACTACTCACGGGACCTCAACCTTGAATGGACAGTAAGGGCTGTCTCCTGCAGTGTGACAGGGCCTAGGAAGCCCTGGGCCAACTGAATAACGTCATGCAGGTGCATCGCAGTGGGTGAGAGTGTCTACCTGAGTCCTCATTTCATTGGAGTCCTGCCAGTGTACAGTTCTGCCGGAATGGTGCTGTCCTGGGTCATCCAAATTAATGGGGCAACAAGGTGGAGGGCTAGGCCTCTCATGCTCGACTGCTGGGTTCGTGCCTCAGCTCAGGCACTTTGAGAGCTGTGTGACCTTATACAGGTCATCCAGCCTCTCTGTGCTTCCTTCTCTTCATCCATGAGCGGGGCATGGTGATACTAATGTTCTAGAGATAATATTTGTATATACGTTATATGAACCTATGTGCAATGCTTAGGGTGCCCAGCACAGAGTGTGTGTTATTATCTTTATTATTGTTACTAGTGGTTAAAAGAGTGGACTTGAGTGGCGGAGAGATTTTGATTTGAGCCTTGACTCAGCCGCTCACCAGCTCTGTGACCTTGGATAATCACTCAACCTTTCTAAGCCTTCATTTCCTCATCGGTTATTGGGGGTGGCTTCTATTTTCTGGGGTTATTTTGAGCATCCAGTGAGCATCCAATGAGTCAAAGTATATAAAGCAATTAGCATTGCACCTGTCAGAGGGGAAGCACTTAATCAATATTTATTTTATTATCCTGAGAACTACTCTCATTTCACACCATTCATTCAATAAGTAACAGGGAAGCCTGTGCTAAGTATGGGCTTGTTGCTGGATTGACGTTTCTTCCTTTCCTCATGAGGAAGCATGCCCGTCTTTTCTGTTTTGGAGGGACATTTACTTCCTCTGTCGTAGCCAGAACCTTGTAATATTGAACGAAAAGTCTGGAGAAGAGCCTAAGGTGGGTCACCCTGAATCTCCAAAAGGGGACTTGGCTCCAGGAGCGAGAGCGCTCACGAGGAGCAGTCGCACCCTGCGGAGCAGTCGCCGCCCTGCGGCCCAGGACTGGAACTGCAGACACAGGCACGTGCAGGGTGGCCGCCCCTCTCTGCACGTCTGTCTCCCTGATGTCGTTGTTAACCGTGCCCTCTGTTACATTATATGCTTCCCCATATTGATTTACTTAAGGGAAACATACCCCTCCCATGGTTTTGGCTCAAAAGCGTCTGGCTGGAAGTACCGCTTGGCCACGCTGGTTTTTGGGAGGGGTGCCTGGCTTCTTTTTGACTCCGGGAGAGGGGCTTTCTCTGATATTGTCAAGGAGGCCACGGGAGGGCACAACCATCTCCAGGAAAAGTCACGGATGTTTATTATTTCTTCATCTTCCAGGTCAGCGCAGATTAGGGGAACTTTGTCATTTTCCTTGATCCCCAAAGTGAGTGGCTACTTGCCAGATGGAGGGCAGTGCAGAGAAGCAAAGTGACAATGACAACGGAACAACAAACACCCCTGTAAAATGCAACCGCCCCAACGGAAAACCTTCTGCCCTTAATTTGGGTCCTCTTCTCTCGGTTGGTGGTGGTGGTTTTAGTCACTGAGGAAGGGGAAGGTGTTGGTCAGAGACCTATGCCCCTGCATTCTCACACCTGTGTCCTGGCTCAGTTATTCCAACAACCTGGAGGGTGGAGGCTGGTGCGTGGGGGAGTGTGTGAGGTGGCAGGCACTGACTGAATATTTCTGGAGTGGTCTTTACTAAGGCTCTTATTGAAAAGCAATTAAGGATAAAGAGCCACAAATAGAGATTTCCCAGGATTTCTACAATACTGATGTGTTACTTTTAGTGGCAGGACAAAAAATATTTTTTTAAAGAATAATAAAACTAGCCCTGGCTGGTGTAGCTCAGTGGATTGAGCGCGGGCCTGTGAACCAAACGATCACGGTTCGATTCCCAGTCAGGGCACATGCCTGGGTTGCAGGCCAGTTCCCAGCAGGGGACACACGAGAGGCAACCATACATTGATATTTCTCTCCCTCTCCCCTACCCTTCCCCTCTAAAAAAAGATAAATAAATAAAAAAAATTTAAAAAAAAAGAATAATAAAACTAATAGTAAATAGTGATTATTGCATGCCAGGTTGTTTTTTCTAAGTGTCTCACGTATACTTAACTTCTTTAACCCTCACAACAAACCTCTGAGTCAGAGATACTATCATTGTGCCCAGTTTCCAAATGTGGAAACTGAGGGACAGAAATGTTAAGTAACTTGCCCAAGGTCACGTGGCCAGCCAGGCAGGGATTCTGCCCGGGCAATCAGTCTTTAGGGACTAAGCTCTTCACCAAACTCCATGTCACCTCCTGGACTGAAAGTCAGCCAGACATCAGGACACTGAGGCACAGAAAAGGTCATTTGCTGCAACCACACAGGTAGGAAGTGAGAGAGGAGGACTCCAAGTTGGCTTTGCCCAGCTTCGGAGACTGCACCATTATTAGTCGTTACTATTGCTTTTTCTCTTTCCTTGTCCGGGTCCTGAAAGGACTGTCATGAAGACCAAGGGAGACGAGGTGTGTGGGCGTGTTCAGCCGACTGTAAATCACCATGCAGCGGTCATGCATCAGCTAGAAATGAGGAGCGGACGGGCAACAGGGAGGAACTGGCTTGTGTTCAGAGGATGCTGAGGAGGAGGCTGCGGAGAGAGACCCACGCATTTGCGGGAAGGAGGTTGAGCAGCGAGGAACCAGGTGGCATCTTAACACCAGGCAATAAAAGAGGGGAGCCTTTCTCTTCTCATGCTAGATGATAAAGGCCAAAAGACTCAGCCCTGTGCTTTCCGTGACCATGGCTCAGAGAAGCAGTGCTGACAAAGCAGCACCCTCAACCACCTCAACAGCGACTTTCAGCCAAAGGCATGTCGTCTCCTTCCTGTCCTCAGACTCGCCTTACTTCAAGCTGCTTCTGGACGTTTCCCCAGGTTATTGGCTCTTTTCAGACACCTCTGCAGAGGGGCCCTCATTCGCATCGCCGTGCGGAAATGTTTATCATGAGCTCTGGGGCTCCTCTGGGCTGACTGTGCCTCCAGAAATGCTCTTACCTGGACCTGAAAGTGGCACAGAGACCGACAGCTCCTTCCCTCCCAACTTTGACCCCCACCCCCCAATCCTGGCATCTGCTAAAGGCCCAGTTGTTTTCCACGGGGCAAACATGCCTGTCTTTCTCCTCAAGCCGACTTATTGTACATTCCTTTCATCCGCTCAGAGTGCCATTTAAATATGAATCTGCAGAACACAAACATCCGGCACTCGGAAGAATTATAACTTTGTTATATTTTGCTCAGTCACAACAGTTGTCTTATCATTCTTTTCTGCGTGGTGATGTCCTGTCAAAAGACTAAATGACAATGTTTGGAAAGATAGCAACATTAATCATGAAAGCAATTTATTTTTAATCCACCACATACGAATATGTATCAAATCCAAACTTTAAAATTTTTGATAATTGGTTTCTTGCAGTTCCATTATTTCTCTTTCCTCTGAGTTTGATGTGTGTGTGGAAATTTTCCCAAATATGTATCCAGTAAATAAATCCTCGACTCAAAGATAGGCACAGTCAAATAAAATAAAGCCTCCGTTATTCATTTAGTTAATGAATATTTATTGAATGTCTTCACTGTGTCAGTTACTGCTTGAGAGGCTGGGACACCGTGATGAACAAGGACAGCGTCTCTGCCTTCACACATTTTATACCTTGTGATAAGTGCCGGGAGTGAAACAAGTGGGCGTAATGTGGGAAAAAAAATCATGGATGAGAAAGCTCAGGGAGGGGGTGCTCCTGGGCCACCTCACCCAAAGATTGCAATGTGCTGATGAGAAAAGTCAGGGGTGAGGAACTCCCCCCATTCGGCACAAATAGTTCCTGGAAGACACACAGCTAAAGAAGATGCTGTACGTTGGATGATATGCTATTAGAGCGAGTGGGGAAATCTGCCATCCTCTTGCAGTGAGTTTTCTGGGAGGATTTGTCTGAAGGATAAATGAACATGAACATGTATGTAGTTAACACATTTCTGGGAAGATGCTGGAATGCATTCTGGTAGTCTTCATTTTTGGATTGCTAAGGCTGCTTGCTGGGGAAGTATGGATTCTTCTCTCTCCTCCCAGACGTGGATTCTTATAGTGACATTCACTCCTGTGAGTTCACTAGAGGAAGCTCCTAAACTCTAGACCCAAAGTTTGTTAGACCCAATATCCAGGTGGCTCATGCCAAGAGGGAAATGAAGAGAAAGCAGGGCCCAAGAGAAAAGGGGGATGGGAGATGAGAAAATAGAGCCAAGGATCGTTCCAAGAGAATCAGCAGAAAGACTAGGATCATAAGTTACTGGTGAAGGAGGGAGGGGGGCCTCCTCACTTTGCTTTGCATGTGCATCAGCCTAAGGGACTGTGGGCTCAATTCACGAGTAAAGGCCGCCTCCCGTTCGCTTCTGACCCTGTTTCTGTTTATAGCCCCCTTTCCATGTGGGAATCCCTGAGGATGGAGCTGACTTTTGTCATCTCTGTGGTTTGGTTCTGCCTTAGAGCTAGTAGTCATCTAGCAGCATGTTACAAAGCTTGAGTTGTGTCTCATCCTTGAACTTGTCTCAGGTGCCACATACCCTTCCATCCTACACTGTATTGTCAGAGCTCTCGTCAAAAAGGGCAATGTGTTCTCAGCTCAAAAACCGTCAGTGGTCCCGTACTGAAGGTTATACTAAGATCAAGCTGGACATAAAAACGGTTCCAGTTTCCTATTGCTCTGCAACAAAGTATCCCAAAACTCAGTGACGTAAAAGAAAACTATTATTGCTTGCAATTCCGGGATTGATGGGTCCAGCTGGTGCTGCTGTCTGGTGGCAGTCAGTGGGAGTCCCTCGAGGGCATCTGCACTCACGGGTCTGGTGCCGGGGCTGGTCCGGCTGGTCTCTCCACACGGCTCGCGTGGGCTCCCTCACAGCATGGCGGTCATCGTGTAGACAAGCTTCTTAGAAGGCCACTAGCTTCCTCAGAAGGCAGGAAGTGGAAGCGAACAACCTCTTAAGGCCTGGGTCCGGAAACTGGCATAGAATCACTTCCTCCATATTCTGTCAGTCAAAGTAGTCACGGAGACCACCCACATTCAAAGGGAGGGAACATGCACTCGCGACTCTCGATGGGGCGAGTGTCAAGGGGCAGGTCTCGGATCTGTCACACATCAACTGCCCCTTCCATACTAGATGCCTTAATATATGCAAAGAAGGCAAACCTGTCTCCAGTAAGTTTGCTTTTTTTACAGGTAATACCTAAGAGTTTCTGTAAGGATTTGGATCACTCGCATCCTTCCCAACTCTCCTGTGCAGTGCAAGCATCGGACTGCCCGTGAGACTGGGCATCCAGGACTCGAGTCGCTGCCCCACAAATGGCAGCTGATCAAAGTCTCTTTCTGGAAAATCGAATTCTGTGTATGCCGCCGAAGACTGCATCCCTGTTGTTTTTATCAGCCAGGTTACACTTTTTGTGCATACTAAGCTAAAATGACCTTTTTCCTATAAAAAGTAATTGCAGCAAATGTGCAAAATATGAAACAAGAAACAAGGAAAATAAGATCATCTGTGTTCCCACCACTGAGAGGTAACCACGACTATGCATTAAGTCTTTTTTCCTATTACTCTCCGTATATGTGTGTGAATTCTGTAAATTGTTTTTTATTCCTTAAGAAAACATTATAGGCATTTTCCCCGTGTGGGGAAATATCCTTCTACAGTATTGTACACAGTGATGGCCTCGTATTGTCCTTGTGGTCAAATGAAACACCTCATCTTTTATGGATGAAATGCAGTTAAGCTAGGTCTTTTCCATCCTGTACTTGCGTAATTGATTTTTTAAAACCTAAATGTGGGACTTTACCTTTTCATTAAAAATCATCTTGTTGCTTTTTCGGTAAATTATTGTAGCCTCCCGTGATCTTTTTAAGTCCCAGTTTTATCAGCAAATCTCTCCCAGGTTTATATGATTTTAAAATCAATAAGTATCAAAATCACTGATAAATCATTTTAAATAGTATAGAGCCTCGTAGCATTTCCTTGGAGACCACCCTTACTCCATTCATTAAACAGTCTTTGGCTCTGATCAATTGATCATCTTAGCTGTATTATCATGTGGCTTGTTTCTCCATTTGAAAACAAGATTTTCAAAAACAGGAAAAAAAAAGACTGCCAATCACATTACCATTTGGATACCTTATGTGTGTTGCATTCTCTTTTATGCCCATTTTTGTTTTTATCCTCAATGGAAGACATTTGTTCATGCTTTTAGAGAGAGAGAAAGGCAGAGAGAGAAACATCAATACTAGAGAGAAGCACTGATTGGTTGCCTCCCATAAAGGGGATTGTATGTGCCCCAACCAGGGATTGAACCCACAACCTGGGTACGTGCTCTGACCAGGAATTGAACCCGTGATGTTTTGATTATGGGTCAATGCTTTAACTAACTGTGCCACACCAGGCAGGGCCCACAGTACCATTTTATTGAAGAAAGGAGATTGGGGTGGTTTGGTGTAACTTGTTCTTTTTGAACCCATACTATTGTTCTGCAGGAAAAGGAATTGGTCAAATACTAAAACCCAGTTTAAATCCCTTACTGTTCATGAATGTGCAGGTTGAAACCCTGGTCTTAAGATGGCTCTCAGTTATATTAAAAGTAATTTTCTTTTTTAGACTAAGTTTTTTTGTTTATTGTTTCTCTTTATCATATACAATAGGCGGTAAATAATAGAACTCGTTGATTCCTTCAGAAGATGTTTAATTGAAAAATGAACACACTTTCCGAAAGTGTTCAAAAACTGTTTATTCTTCCAAGGGTTAAATACAACTCATTTGACGGTAAATTAGGAGATCCATTTTCTAACATCCACATTATTTTCCCGCCCCCCACAGCCCTTCAGAGAGTATCCCCAGGGGCTCAGCATTCTTCTCTGTAAGCCCTATAAGTACGCTTTAAGTACTTTTTTTTTCTTTTCGATTTTATTTATTTATCTTTAGAGGGGAAGGGAAGGAGAGAGGGAGAGAAACATCAATGTGTGGCCGCCTCTTGTATGTCCCCTGCCGGGAACTGGCCTGCAACCCAGGCATGTGCCCTGACTGGGAATCAAACCGCGATCCTTCGGTTCGCAGGCCCGCGCTCAATCCTCTGAGCTACACCAGCCAGGGCTAAGTACGCTTTAGTGTGGCTCAGCGGGGACAAGTGATTTGGACTCATTCACAGTAGTGATAAGCTTTCTTCTGTCTCCTCATTTGTCTCGGATTTCGGAACCCTGAAAAGACATTTGCTTTACCTTCTCTGTATGAAGATTGTTTTTTCTGAAATGATGGAGACAAAACAGAAGTTGAGTAGTTAGTTGTGGTTCCCGTCTCCTGTTCCCATCACATCATCTGCTTCAAGTAGTAGACCCATCTCTTTCTCTAAACTAACAAAGAGTGTGCTCATCTTGAGATCCTCCACATTGCCTAACATAATGCCTTACTTATGGTAGGTATATTAATCGGAGTTTTAGGTCTGATTGGTGTTAAATTTTTTAGAGAGATTATACATGTAAACTCAAATTTTAGGCTTTTCCCAGAAAATCAAATGCTTAGTGACTAGTGGTTCCACATTTGCAGTGCCAGCAATGGTACTGTCCCCTTTAGAAGGCAAGGATTTCTGGTTAGCCATAGTCACTACCCTTCCCTCTTGTCTTCCTGACCCAGGCTTGAGAGTCAGTTGCCATTTTTGCATCTTCCAGCTGGCAGGTACCACTCCTTTGCAACACCCTTTGGGCCTTTTAGATATTTGAGTTTCTGAGTCTTGGGCTAGATCAGGGCTTTTGAAGGGCAGAGGCAGAGGCAGCTGGACAGAAAGTAGAGCTGAGATTCTCCGAGCCATGGGAAAAATGGTTTTGTGGGTCTTGGGTGGGGAAGAGGCCAATCACCTACTCTGGGACTGCTGTGAGGTGGCTTGTGGATGCTGCCAGGGAGACCAGATACTGTGTCATTGGCCACGGGGTTGGAGGGTCTCTGATCTTCCCCCTCAAATGACCAGGCTAGTTTAGACCAGGATCACCTTGTTGTACTTGTGAGGACTGAAGACTAGGAGATTTTCCTTGGAAAATTGAGGAGGTACAAGAACCCTGGGACTTTTGAAGAGCACTAAAAGGAAGCCCCACAGGATTACAGAACTGAATATCCCTCCCTCAGGGATGCTGGAGAGAGTGCAGAGCAGAGCACTGATTAAGAAACAGGACATCAACTGTTATATGTTAGCTTTGGGGATGTTTGGCTGTACCCTCCTGAGCTGTACCCTCAGCTCCCTGTACTGAGAGCTGAGATGAACCCCATTCTCCCATCCACACAGCTAGATTTATGTGGTTCACTTATGCACTACCCTGAGAAGTGCTTTCTCTTTGTTTTGTCCTTGTGTGAAGTTGCAAGCCTGAAATGATCTGGTGACGATTTCTCAATGAGCCCCAAGCTCCTATAGCACAAAGTGGAAAGGAGATGATGGAACCACCCCCTACTCCTGCATAACAGCTGACATTCCCGGGTGACATGCAGCAGCTTCCTAAGTGGCCTCCCATCTTTTACTTGTCCAGTGTGTTCCATGTATTAGCTTCAGAATTCTTTTCCCAGTTCTAGAGACTAATCTGGTCACCCTCGCTCTTTCACAGTCCGTCTCTGCGTCTCTGCACCTTCATTTGATGTCTGGTCTCTTTAATACGGCTTTCTACACTCTCCCCACATTGTCAGGGTCATCTCGCCACTGTGTCCTGCTCGACTGCTGAATCCTCTGTTCCCGGCCTCTCCCTGGGCCCCTGCTCAGCCTGCTCCTTTGGCCCGAGGGGCTCTTTCCTATCTGGTCCGCAAAGCCCACTTTGAGTGCTGCCTCTCTCTAAAGTCATTTCTGGTATTTCCAGAGGCTTCATAACATTTTAAATCTCTATCCCAGAACTCTGCCCCACCCCTTTCCCAAACTCCTCATGGGCAAGGGACCAATACGCTTCGACAGAATTTGGACAAAAGTAAAATGAGGTGAATCTTCTGAGAGTTAAAGTACAAAAATCAACTTAATGGGCCAGAAAAGTCAGTTGAAGTAGTCAGAATGGTGCCTGGTTCAGAGTGTAGCTTGACTAAAGTTGTCTTTAAACAACAGTTAATCAACTGTAATTTGGGGATGGGAGGAGATAATGTGTATATGGGGAAATTCATAGTCTTATATCTCCCTCTGTGTAGTTCGAATCATAAATTCACATCTCGAAGTTTCTGAGGAGTCCTGTAGTAATGGACCCCTTTCACTTTGCTGCATCTAGTAGTTCTTGAATTTATAGGACTGTTTTATTTTTCAAAGAACACTATTAATATCCACTAGACTATAATGCTGTACTAATCAGAAGGGGAATTCTCTATACTGAACCTGGAAAAGAGACAATCAGATGCAGAAATGATATCGGTGCCCATCAAAGGGCCACTTGGACGAGACAGTGACCTGACTTGAGGTCTGGGCCGTCGGGTCCTGGCAGCTGGTGGGTCCTTTCCAAGGTGATGAACACAAATGTGCTCCCTTGACCTGATACCGTTGAATTATTTGAGTCAGGCAATTAATTTCCCTGCTCACTATGTGCTTGCTAGACAACCTGATTATAGTTTATTTTCAAAGTAAACTTCTTACATGAGGGAATAATCTGGTCGACGATGGGATGTTTCACCCCCTAGCAGGTCTATTACGATACTAAATTGGCATTCTGGGCTGTACATCAGTTCTCTTTGACCTTGATTAGTGAGAGTCAATCCCTGTGTTACTGATTCATTCTCGGTGGGATCAAACGAAATCACATTTCAGAACCTGCAAGGCTCTGAGTGACATCCCAGTTCTGCGATGAATAACAATGTCAATCCCTAGCTTTTATGAAGCACCATTTCAATTATCTGTTGCTGTGTAACAAATCACCACTTAGTGGCTTAAATCAAAAACAATCGTTTCATTATTTCCTACTGTTTCTGTGGATCGGGGATTTGGGAGGACTTAGCTGAACAGCTCCAGCTTGGATTGTGGTTGGACAATGACCAGAGCAGTGGAGGGCCACCCGGAAACTCTCTCTTGACATCGACGCAGGACCTCTCCACGTGTTGGCTCTGGGGGAGCTGCTTAGAGCTTCCTCACAATATGGCCTCCCAGGCCTCCAAAAGCTGGACCCTGTCAGCTTTTCCGCTCTTGCTCCAACCATCTTATCATGTCCAATTGCCTTTATTTGTTACAAAGGAGTCACAGGCCCATCCAGATTCAAAGAGAGAGGAAACAAACTATTTCTTCTTGATGAGAAAATGCCCAGGTTCCAGAGAGCATCTGTGTGTGGCTTTCTTTGGAAGAAATAACCTTCTCAAGCACTTGCTATAGTCGATGCCTTTGCTAAATCTCGCTCTCTCTCTCACACATGCACACTCCTTATTTTTCCTCATAGCAAATCCATGAGATAATTCTTATCATTCTTCATCTTTACAGATGATTAAACGGAGGCTATAGAGGTTAAATGATTTTTCCAGGAACTTAGGAGTCAGTTAATTGTAGGGTTGGGTTTTAAACATAATGTGTGTTCCTAAACAATGTGCTCCCCCACCTGCTGGTGCACCGAGGTATCTGTGATACCTTGTGACTCTGTAGTGACATTCACCTCACTGTGTGTGCCAAGTGTGGTGGGTGGGAGATTGTTTCAAAGCACTGATGAGAATGCTGCCCCTCTGAGCCATTACATTCTTTTAGCTGTGCCCTGGGGGTCTGTCCCTCATGGAAACCCTGCCTGCTTCCCACCACCTCTGGCTCAAATAACTACGTAGAAGTCACCCCTTTATGAAATCAGAAAACAAAGCCCACAGATATTTGTTAAGTTTCCAAACTGCTTGTTGACTAGATAAAAATGTCCTAATATTACAATGCTGGTGATTTGCTCAGATGTCCTCAGGGTTCTTTTCATCATTTATGTCTCCCTTTAGTGTCCTTGAGGTTCTAATAGGATCAAAGACCCGCCCTTGGGCACACCTGGAGCTCACTCTACCCAATCATGTAAGAATATAGAATGGCCTGGGAACTGATGTCCCCCCAGTTGGTCCTAAGCTGATACCCGAAGGTTGGGCATATGTGGTCCCAACTCCCCGTCCCCTGTTTGAGACAACTCTTAGGGGAAAGCTTAAGAGCTACTTAAGAGTAACTAACCAGAGCGCTTGTTTCTGCAGGATCAGGGCAAAGCTACCCTCCATGTGACCATTCATCAAATTGCATCCTTTCTTGTCTTCTTCCCCTTTCTTCTCCTATTCCCAACACCTTTAACAACCACTCAGAGCCTGCTTCTGGGGAACTTGAGCTCAGACACTGAAGATGGAAAAGGAGAAAGGAGCTGGAGAAGGTTCTTCAATAAGTCCCTTTCCCCGGCTCGATCAGAGAGTTACGGGGAAGTTGGGCCTTTCTCATTGTCCTCCAGGGAGCAGAGCCTCCCCACAGCCTAGTGACAGCAGCTGGCTGGTTGTCAGCCACAACAAGCACACCACTGTGGACCAATGTCTCTCTGTGGCTCTCTGCCTACCCTGCTTTGTCCCACCCCACTCAATGAGATAATCCCCCCACTTCCACCTCCTCCAGAATGGGCTTAAAGGAGCAGTGGTAGTTTAAGCAAAATTTCCCCCAGCACCCTCTTTCTCATACCTGACGAAGGTGATACTCGATGGACCTCATTCGAAACCTGCCACCGAGCTGGGGCAGGGTGGGAACCCACACTGAACCGAGTTAGAATTTTTGAGCTCCAGTCATGGCTCAGCCCCCAGCGAGCTCTATGACCTGTCTTCTTGTCTGCAGTATGGTCACCGAGATCTCTCCAGCTCTAAATATCTGTGTTTTCAGTATGACACGTTCAGTGCCTCCTAAGGGCTGAGACTCTGGTTAGGAAAACATGACACAGTTGGAGGGCTGTGTGTGACGGACTCGGGGACAAAGCTGAAATGAGTCCAATTAAGCGGGAAATGCCTGGAGCAGAAAACAAGTACAGTGGCTGATGAGGCTGGGAGGGTTTCTGTGGGACAAGTCTTCAAGAAAGGGTTTAAGAACGACTACGAGATGGGCCTTGGAGGCTGACTATTGCTTGGATGGGGAAGGGAAAGGCACCATAGTCATGCACGCAATGGGTGTGTAACGAGGGCAGAGGCAGGGAGGGCAGAGAATGGAATCCTGGTTGGCACTTAATTGCTATTCTAACTCTAAGTGACTAGTAATGTGCTCACCACTCTAGTTATAACATGCTAGTTATTTACAGGGCTATATTTTTATTCTCCAGGCTTCACACACATCATTGGAAATGTGACATTCAGGATTGGCTTTTCTGACCCCCTAAATTTTAATTAAAGTAATTATGCTACCAACAGAAACTGTCATTTGTCTTCTCCTTGAGTTTCCAAAGAGGAAAAAGTGACTTTGGCTGAGCCCGTTTCCCTGCATCCTATTTCTCATTGATTTCTTTTGGCGGTGGGGGTGGGGAGTGTCTTTGGTCTGGGTGGAGGTCCAGAGACCCTACTGCTCTTCGCTGTTTCCTCTCTGCAGTGCTGCAGGGCCCCTGTTCTGGCTGTGGGCAATCACCGTGCTTCCGAGAGCCTCGAAATGGTTTGGAGCTGTCGTTCAGAAGCAGCATCTCAGCTAAAGGGCCGGTCCATCTTCTGGCAAAACCGTTTGGCACAAGACTCTGTGTGTGTGCATGTGTGTGTGCGTGTATTTCAGGCATTGGTGAGAGTAAGAAACTCTATAATTTAGATGAAAACTTTCCGTGCAATTAACTTCCTCCAGACTAAAGCAGGTGCTGCAGGGAACCACTGGGCCAGCCGGCTTAGTAAATACCCATCCCCAGATGCAGAGCAATTCAATGGAAATAATTATACTGGGTCAATTAAGCAGAACTCAGACCTCCTGCTAGCTTGCTTGAATTGTTTATTTCCATGAACTGGGTTTGCTCAGGATTTAAACTGCTTGACCTCTGGCAAAGAGGGCCTCTGGGGAGACAGCGATTTGTGCTGTGGTTGCGGTTGCTGGAGAAGGTGGCCCCCACTTCCCAGGCAAGAGCATGTGGGCTGGGCTTCAGACAGGCCTAGGCTGGACACTGAGTAGCCCTGCAACCTTAGGCAAGTTACTTCACTCTCTAAACTTCAGTTTTCTCATTTGAAAAGCGGGGATGGTAAGAGGGCCCAGGTCCTAGTTCGTTCTCAAGGATTCATTGAGAAAATGCTGGTAGAGTTCTGAGAAAAGGGCCTAAGATATAATAAATCTTCCATAAGCAGTAACATTGTTATGACGATGATGATGGCAACAGGAAAAAATGGGTGTCATAGTCGTACAGACTGTGAGCATCCAATGGAAAACGTCTATGGAGGGTGGCATGGGAAGGTGAGAGCTCAATGTGCTCAACTCCAAACACGCAGGATTTAAAGCAACCAGTGAGTTTATACAATGGAGTGATTAGGGGGCGACATCAGGGCTGAGCAAAAGAAGGTGCACCCGAATTCAATTAATTCTAAAGACCCTTGGCCTCACTGATTATCAGTCTATTCGTAGGCTTGTCACAAAGGCTGGGAGGGGGCTGAGAAACTAAGCACTGGGGACCATTGTCATGTCGAAAATGAATTGGAAATGAAATGACATCACCTCTAAAATGGTAAAACAAGTCAGTAAGAAATGCAATCCATTGGACAAAAATTCAGTTTTTTCACACAATCATAGTATTTATCAGGAGCTTACAATTTGACAGAGGTGTTTCTTAGTGCTTTATGGATTCCTTATTTAATCTTTACCGTAATCTATAAAATTGATGCTATCATTATCTCAGTTTTGCAGATGCATAGCCCTTCCGGGACACACATTACAGGTAACGAAAGGTTACCTTCTGCTCCGAGACCCCTTTACAGCCTGGAGGAGTGCAGACCCACCGAAAAGCTTACGTGTGGGAGGGGCTTAAAGTCTGGAGAATTTGAAATTAGTTTTGTTCATACATCCACTGAACAACTATTTATATAAGATCTACCACTCTGTGCCAGGAACTGAGTTTGGTGTTGAAGAGGCAATAACGAGCAAAAGCAGGTGCGATCTGCTTTGGGAAGATGGGGTAGGTGTACTTTTCTTTATTCTTCCTGCCATGTACAACAAAATCCCTGGGCATTGTGTGTAAAACAAACAGAAGAAGATTGTGAAATGCAAAAAAAAAAAAAAAAAAAAAAAAAGGCAGATTAGCAAGGAAATTTGGGACCCAAGGAATGACACAGTGGTGAGTTCCCTGGGGTTTTTTTCCACCTGTATCCCAGACTTGGGAGATGAAGAAGGCAACAGCTTGGCAGTGCCAGTGGGTGCAGACAATAAAAATCCTGCTGTCTTTAGCTGAAGGATTAGGGAAGGGGCGCTTTGGTGAGCGGAGAGCTTATAGACAATAACAACTCCACTCTAACCAAACAGCACAGAAAAAACTGGTCTTACCTCCACCCATACCTGCAAAGACTAAACACCGAGCTTAGACTTCTACCCTCCTGGGGCTATAACAAGGCGCTCCAACCCCCTGCCAGAGTCATGTCATAAAAGGCCATGTAAGAAGCTAAGACTTTCATCTGTTCTAGGTGGTAATGAGACTCCCCCCATCCCTACTTGTGACAGCAGTAGAAGCCACCTCTACCCCCACCAACAGGAATGAGGCGGCCCAGCCCCTTCCTGCTGAAGTGGTACCAGAGGAGGCCTAGTGCAGTGAGGACTTAGACCTCTGCCCAGTAATAACGAAGGCACCTCCCACCTCCACCCTTTCTGTCAATGGAAGCCACATGAAAAGCGGTGGCAAGACACACTGCTACCCTCCCAGCCAGAATGGCATCAGTGGATATTTGGTGGGGACAAGGTACTCTGACCTTTGCTCAGCACCATCCTCAGGTGTCACCGAAGGCCAAGTAGCGCATGTGGACTTATATACCCACCTGGCATAACAGGCTGGTACCTTTTCCGCTTCCTTGCCATGGCTATATCAGAAGCCAGCTGAAACAGGGGTTCAGTTAAGATCCAGAGTCTTATACTATAATACTCATGATAGCCAGGTTTCAATTAAAAACCCCTGTCATGCCAAGCACCAGGAAATCTAAAATGAAATGTAAAAAGACAATCGACAGATGGCAGCAATGAGATGGCAGACGTTAGAAATATCTGACAAAGATTTTAAAGCAGTCATTGTAAAAATACTTCAACGAGCAATTGTAAACATACTTGAAACAAATGCAAATATAGAAAGTTTCAGCAAAGAAATAGAAGATGTAAAAAAGAACCAAATGGAAATTTTAAAACTGAAAAACAACTGAAAGTAAAAATCTCAAAGGACAGACTCAGCAGCAGAGTTAAGGCAATAGAATCACTGAACTTGAAGATAGAAAAGTAGAAAATATGCAATCTGAACAACAGAGAGAAAATAGACTTGTGGGATTATAACAAAATGTCTGTTGTATGTCCTGGGACCAACAGGAGGAGAGGAGAGAAAGGATGGGGATGGGAAAGCACTCAGAGAGATAATGGTTAAAAATTTCTCAAATTTAGCAAAGCACATACCTACGTATTCATGAAGCTGAGCAAACCACAAACATAATGAATTAAAAAATATCTACAGCAAGACATACCAGAGTCAAACTTCTGAAAACTGAAGACAAAGACAGATATTGAAAGCAGTGAGAGAAAAATAATATATTACCTATAAGGGAAAAACAATTCAGATGACAATGGATTTTTCATCAGAAACCATGGATGTCAGAAGTGACATAATATGTTTCAAGTATTGAAAGTAAAGAAATGTCAATTGAGAATTCCATAGCCAGTGAAAATATTCTTCAAGAATGAAGGGAAAATAAAGACATTCTTAGATGGAGAAAAACAAACAAGGTTTGTTAGGAGTGGACTCAACCTAAGAATATAGGAAATACTCTAAAATGAAAAGAAATGATAAAGGAAGAAACCTTGGAATGTCAGGGAGGAAGACATGATAAGCAAAAACATAGGTAAATAAAGCAGGCTTTTCTTCTCCTACCGACTTCTTAAAATTTTGTCTGATGTCTGAAGCAAAAATTATAACACTGCCAGATACAGTTCTAAATGTATTTATGGGAAATATTTAAGATAATTGTAAGTAGGGAAGGGTAAAAAGGGACATGAGGGCAAATAAGCTTTCTGTACATCACTCAAACTGGTAAGATACAAGACAAATGGGTTATGAATAGCTATGCATATTTAATGCAATACCTAAAAGAGCCATTAACAACTAAACAGAGATACACTAAAAATGCTATAGATAAATAAAAATGCAATTAAAAAAATTCCTGTTTGTAACCCACAGGAAAACAAGTAAAACCAACCGGAGAAATGAAATACACAGAGAACAAAGAGAAGATAAAAAATAAAATGCCAGACTTAAACTCTAACATATCACTAATTACATTAACTATAAATGGTCTAAATACATAAAATAAAAGAGGCTGAGGGTGGATAAATAAACACAACCTAACTATTTGCTATCTACATGAAACTTGCTTCACATATAACTATAAAAGGATGGAAAAGATATATCATGAAAACAATCAAAAGAAAGAAGGACCAGCTGTATCAACAGCAGATAAAATAGACTTCAGAACAAAGAAGATTACCAGAGACAGAGACGTTGTACAATGACAAAGGGGTCAATCGAGCAAGAAGGCGTGGCGATCTGAAATGCACAAGCATCGAACAATAGAGCTGTAAAATACGTGAAGCAAAAACTGATAGAAATAAAAGGAGAAATAGGCAAATTCACACAGTCAGAGACTTCAGCACCCTTCTCTGTACAATTAATGGAACAACTAGACAGGAAATCAGCAAGGACATAGAATAATTCAACACCACCATCAGCCAACAGGATATTTACAGAGCACTCCACAGTAGAATGCACTTCGTCCTCCAGTGCCCACAGAACAATGGAGAGAGCATATCCAGGGCTGTAAGACACATCTCCCCGTATTACAGAAAGTGAAATCACAGAGACTTCTCATACCACAAGTGGAATCGCACTGCAAATCGATGGGAAGATACTAGGAAAGTTTCCAAATGCTTGGAAACAGAAGAATAAACTCCTAAATAATCCATGGGTCAAAGAGGAAGTCTCCAGAAAAATAAAAAAAAAATCGAACTGAATGAAAATAAAAATACAATGTATCAAAATTTGTGGGATACTGCTAACATGGTGCTGTGAGGAAAATATTTAGAACTAAGTGCATAAATTAGAGAAGGGAAAAAGCTTCAAGTCAATCATTTAAATTTCCAACTCAAGAACAAAAAAAGGACATAAAAAAGCAGTATAAATCAATGAAACTGAAATCAGAAATAAAGAAAAATCACTGAAACAAAGAGCTGTTTCTTTGAAAAGAGCAATAAAATTGACAAACTTCTAAAAAACCAGCAAAATAAAATGGAAGAAGTTAGCAATATCAGGAATGGGGTTATCACTACCAATTCTGCAGACATCGAAAGATAAATGAATACTACTAACCATTCTACGTGCACAAATTTGACAACTTAGACAAAATAGATTGATGTTTTGAAAAACGCCAACTACCACAAGTTACCCAATATAAAATAATTAAAATAGCTCTATAAGTATTAAGCAAATTGAATTCATAATTTAAACTCCCACAAATGAAATTTCCTGGCTCAGATGGCTTTACTGAAAATTCTATCAAGTTTAAAGAAGAGTTAAGATCAATTCTACATAATACCTTCCTGATAATGGAAAATGAGGGAGTACTTTCCGATTCAATTTATAAAGTTAATATTACCTTAACACCAAAACCAGACAGACAGTACAAAACAAAAAATCCCCCACAGATCAGTAACATTCATTAACATGGATAAAAAAATCTTTAACAAAATATTGGCAAATAGAATTCAGCAATGTACAAAATAAATTATATACTATGATCAATTGGGGCTTATTGCAGGGATACAAGACTCGCTTAATATAAGAAAATCAATCCAAATTAATAGGCTAAAGAGGAAAAATCAACCTATCATATCAATTGATGCAGAAAAAAGCATTTGACAACATTCATTATGATAAAAAATTGAAATAGGAATAGAAAGTAACTTTCTGTACTTCATAAAGGACACCTATGGAAAAAAAGACAATGGAAAACATTATATTTAATGGTAAAATACTGATTGCTTTCTAAGATCAGAAACAAGATGAGGATGTCCAATCTTACTGCTTTTATTCAATATATGCTGAAGTTCTAGCCAGTGTGAAAGGCAAGAGGAGGAAATAAAAGGCATACAGACTGGAAATGAAAACATAAAACTGATCCTACTTGGGTATGACATGATTATTTACGTAGAAAATTCCAAGGCATCCATAAAAAGAATCTGGAAATAAGTGAGCTCAGCAAGATGAGAACTACACGAAATTAATTGCGTTTCTACATGGTGGAAGGGAATTTATAGGGACCAAAGTTTAGAAACGAAATACTGTTTATATTCATCCCCCAAAGAAATACTTGGGCATAACAAAACAAGTATGCAAAATATACGCTGAAAACTACAAAATTCTGATAAAAGAATCAAAGAAGAGAGAAATAATTGAGAAGACATACTGTGGGCATGGATTGGAAGACACAGCACAGTAAAGAAGTCAGTTCTCCCCAAACTGATGTGCAGGTTCAATAGAATTCCTATCAAAATCCCAGCAAGACTTTTTATAAATATAGACAAAATTATTCTAAAATTTATATCAAGAGACGGAAGTTTATATCAAAGTATTAAAACAGCTGAAACAATTTTGAAAAGAGGAGCAAAGCAAAAGAAATCAGTCTACCTAATTTCAAGACTTTATGTATACCTACAATAAAGAAGTCTATATGGTATTGACAGGAAGATAGGCATATTGATCAGTGAAACAGAAGAGTGAATTTTAATATAGACCCACATAGGTACACTCAACTTATTTTTGATTTACAAAAGTAATTCAATGGAGGAAAGATAGCTTTTCAACAAGTGGTGCTGGGGCGATTGGACATCTATAGCCATGAAAGTGAACCTCAACTTGTCTCAGACCTTCTACAAAATTAAATAAAAGTGAATCATGTGCTTAAATGTAAAATTTAAACTATACAACTTAAAGAAACGATCACGGAAGAAAATCTCCATGATCCAGGGCTAAGCAAAATGTGTGGATGACACCAAAGTTGCATGATTTATAAAGGAAAAATTGACAAATTGGACTTCATCACAATAAAAAAATTCCATCCTGTGAAAGATTCTGTTAAGAAGATAGAAAGGCAAGTGATAGCCTGGAAGAAAATATTTTCAAACCATGTGCTCTACAAAGACTAGTATCTAGAATACATAAAGAACTCTGAAAAACGGAAGTGAAAACCAAACCAATACGATGAGAGAATGGGCCAAGGACCTGCAGAGACATCTCACCTGGGAAGATACGGAGAGGGCAAAGAGGACATGAACGGATGTTCAACAACCTCAGCCATGAGAAAATGCAAATTAAAGCCACAGTGAGATTTCATTATGTACCTGCTATAATGGTTAAAATAAAAAAATATTGCTAGCACTAAATGCTGGAGAGGATTCATTGTTGGTGGGAATGTGAAACTGGACAGCCACTCTGGAAAACGGTTTGGCAGTTTGTTTAAAGCAAAATAAAACAAAAAACTAAACCTGCAAGTACCATAGGACTAAGCAGTTGTACTCCTGGGCATTTATCCCGGAGAAATGAAAATTTACATTCACCTAAAATTCTGTACATGAATGTTTACGGCATCTTTATTCATTATAGCCCCTAACTGGTAACAACTCAGATGTCCTTCAACAGGTTAAATGAACTCTGATATAGCAATTCCATGAAGTACAATCCAGCAACAAAAAAAGAATAAACTATCGATACAAGTAACAACCTGGATGAATCTTCACAGAATTAGGCTGGGTGAGAAAAGCCATTACCATATAATTCCATTTATATCACATTCTCAAAATGATAAAATTATAGTATGGAGAACGGATTAGTGGTTGCCAGGGATTAAGCAGAGGCTGGAGAGAGAACGAAGTGGATGTGGCTATGAAATGACAACATGGGATTCTTGCCAGGAAAGGAAGGTTCTGCAGCTTCATTGTTTCAAAGCCCACATCCTGGTGGTGAGTATTGTAATTCTGTAAGATGTTACCCTTGAGGGGGGCTGGGTAAAGGGAGAAAAAAATCTCTTTGTGTTATTTCTTCCAATGACATGGGAATCTCCAGTTATTCCAAAATTAAAAGTTTAATTAAAAATAGGTATGATCCCACCCTGACTGGTGTGGCTCAGCGGATTGAGTGCTGGACTGTGAACCAAAGAGTTGCCAGTTCGATTCCCAGTCAGGGCACATGCCTCAGTTGCAAGCCAGGTCACCAGTAGGGGGTACATGGAACCAACCACACACTGACGTTTCTCTCCCTCTCTTTCTCCTTCCCTCTGTCTAAAAATAATCAATAAATCAAAAAAATTGGGTGATCCCTTTGTTTGTGGGGTTAATAGTGTTTTGGAGGAGAGAGGAAATAATTAAATCTCTATCCAAACACATAAAAATTTGACTATAATATAGAAGAGTGTATAGTCTTGGACATATAATAGATAGGGTACATGACCAATAATTCATTGCTCAACCTGAAATAATTTTGAATGCAAATGGGTGCTATTAGTAATTAGGCTGGGAAAGAGGGACTAAACTGGGCCACATAATCACCCTAATAATAGGGATGGGGGTGTCCTGAGGTCAGGGGAGGCTTCCTGAAGGAGGTGATGCTAGACCTAAGATCTGAAGGAAGGCTGAGAGTGAATTAGGCAAGCAGAGAGGGAAGGAGCAACATGGGCAAAGACCCCAGTGCCCTAGGAGGGAGTGGCAACTGTGGGGGCAGGCGCGGGGGCGGAGCTCCCAGGAGCACCTAGGAACCCTTGCCTGGTTTTCTGCCAAAGAGCCTCATCTGGGCTTCAGGTGACCTCTGCGGTGCTCCCTCTCTCTCCCTTCTGCATGGTTGGAATCCACGTTTGTTTTGAGGCTCCATTTAGTTCCCCTGCTTTGCTCTCTGCCACATTGGAATGGTTTCCCAAGAACGGTCTGCTCTCCAGCTCTCCAGCTCTCTGAGGTCCTCCATGGTGATCCTGATTCTGACTCACGGATGGGTGGAAAGGTCATGGCCCCAAGTGTGTTTGGGAAGGAAAGGGAGGGCCACGCCTACACCCACGGTACTCTCCACCTCTGGCAGCAGTTAACGTGGCCTGGGGCTGTCCTTCAGGGTTTTCCAGTCCTCCTCCCTCTTTCTTCTCTTAGGTCCAAACTTGCTCTTAGGAAATCCCCAACCCTTCCTATTATTGGCCTTGGAGGGTGGGTTTAGCCTCTCTGAGCATGGGGTCCCCATCTGTTGAGATTCTGGAAGATATGGGGTGTGTGTGTGTGTGTACACAATTGTTCACAGCCAGTGTTAGGTCAGCCACTGAGGCCATTTCGATGAGATTATTTGCTCTTTAATTTTGCAATTGCACCTTGGGGAATAAAAGTTTTGACTTCTCATGAAGGAAATCCAGGCATCATCAGGCAGATGGGACATATTTTTGGAGGCAGGTGGAGAGGGGAATTGCAGAGAGGAGGTAAAGGGGGTCTAATAGTGATTTTTTAAGTGCTTATTAGGTGTCAGAAACTATATAGATATTATCTCACCAGATTCTCAAATAACTCTCTGACGTAGGAGGTTATATATCTTCCCCAAGGTCCCACGACTAGTAAGGCAGAGTCAGGATTTGAACTCTGCCCTGTGTTGAGTCCAGAATCTTTGCGTTTGATCACTGGGCTCTGCAGTCTCCCTGGAGATTGTGTTCCGTCTTTAGTACCTGAAAGCTTATTTGCTTTTTTTTTTTTTCTCTTTTCCCCAACACTCCTACCATCACCACCTGGACACCTTTTCTGTCCCTCCTTCTCTCAACCATTCCTTTTCTTCTCTTTGCTTTTCTGCTCTTTTCTAGTCCTATTTTCTTCTTTGCTATGTGGGCCTTAACCCACAAGTGGCATGCTGGGAAGTAGGTCAGCTCTTTTTGGTTCTCACGGTCAGCGTTGCCTGGAGCTGCCCATGGTCATATAAGCCCCTTGTTAAGCCAGGAAGCATCTGGTGGTGCCTTTTAAAATACAATTATTGTACTCCTGGGCAGCAGTGCATTAAGACATCAACACTGTGACGTACATTAGATGCTCCCCTCTGTATAAACTTTGTCGGGGGCATACAGAACTAGGAGTCATGGGAATATAAAAGGGAGTTTGGGTGCTTATCTCTCTGAGCATATACTGGGTGCTAGAAATCAAAACTGTAGGTTATCTTGGGCCCAGGGAGATGCCCAATCTAAGGAGAAGAGATCTGTAACTACACCCATGCCGACCAAACCAACAGGCCCATGCCTTTAGCTGGTTAAGATTCTTTAGTGCTCCCTTGTACATTCTCTCCTTTAGCCCTGAATCCAAACCCCTAGTTCCGTCAGTCACCAGCTGTACAACCCAACCTCTCTGAATCAAAGTTTCCTCATCTGCCAAATGGGGACGAAGTGCTGGCCTCCACAAACTGTTAAGAGGGAGAGCATTTATAACCAAACTTACCTGACATTTTATCTGTGCCACACTTTGTTCTGCTGCTTTACGGTGTGTATGTTAATTAATTTAATCTTCACTCTTAGCCTGCGTGGTATTTTCACCATGCCCATTTATAGATGAGGAATGCAAAAAAAGAGAGGCTAAGTAATTTGTGCAAAGTCACTCAGCTGGGGATTGGTGTGGTCTGAATTTGAACACAGGTAATTTCACTCCAAAGAATAGGCTCGTAGTCACTCTGCTAGAATGCTGGTGGGTCCTCACCACACATCCAGCCCAGAGTTAGAGCTCAGCACGTGCTAATGCCCGTCGTTATTGTCAGCACGATCGCACCTCTGATCGCTGCTTCACCTGTAGACATTTCTGTTTCTCAATCTGTTGACCAGAGCCAAGAAAATGTATTTCGTCATAATGAAACAAAGGCATGAGCATAGAAGACATAGAACCTGACTTAAAGAAAGCCCTTATTAAATGTCAGTTTTTAGCTTCTTTTCTGCTCATCCCTTCTTTTCACTTTCTCTTCCACTTGTCCTCATCATAAAGTCCTTGGTGTCTTTGTGGGCAAGATTCTTAATGTTACTCCTTACACCAGTGACCATTGGGCAGATGGTTACCTGGGGCACTGCCTAGCATCAATCAAATCTTAGACTTTCGCCTCTTTAGGAAGCAGACACATGCTGAAAAGTCCGGATGACTAGTGGCATCTTCTGCAGCAGAATATTATTTATATTTATTTATTTTAAATTATTAAAAAATCTATTTTTATTGTATTTTTCCATCACCATTCACCCCCCTCTTATTGCCCCCCTGCAACAGTTACCACACTGTTGGCCATGTCCATGAGTCCTTTTTCCTGTCTGTTCTATCCCTCCACCCTGTAAACCCACCCCCTGCCCCAGAGCGCTCTATGAACCTGTCTCTGTATTGCTTTTCAATTCAGTTTATTCATTAGATTCCACATACGAGTGAAATCATATGTGGTGTCTTTCTCTGACGGGCTTATTTCACTTAGCATTATTTTTTTGCACTATAAGATGCACCCCCAATTTGGTAGGAAAATGGGGGTGTGTCTTATAGTCTGCATGTAGCTTACCTGGCTCGCTGTGGTGATGGGGGGAGAGGTGGTGGAGCGGGGTCACAGGTTATTAAATATTTTACCACATTTTTTTGCTTCAAAAATTTTCTTCCTATTTTCCTCCTCTAAAACGCAGGTGCGTCTTATGCTCCTAAAAATACAGTGATGCTCTCCATGTCCATCCATGCTGTCGCAGAGGGTAAAATTTTCTTCTTTTTTACACCAAGTAGGATTCCATTGTGTAAATGTCCTATAGTTGTTTTATCCACTCATCTACTGATGGACACTTGGGCTGTTTCATATCTTGGTGATTGTAAATAATGCCATAATGAATAGAGTACCTCAAAAAACTAAAAATGGAACTGCCTTGTGACCCAGCAATTCCACTTCTGGGAATTTATCCAAAGTAACTGGAAACGGTAATTCGAAAGAACATAAAAATATTATTGGTATTTATTTGCTTTATCTTTTACTGCACCTTTATTGAGGGTCAGGGCTGTGCGAGGGATTGGGTCAGGTGCTGAGGACACAGTGTCGAGCATAGTGGGCTCCTCTTGTCTCCATGAGCACACAGTGGTAGGAAGTCCTGATTTCAGTGGTCTTGTGACTGCTTTTATCTGCATTTCAGAGTTTTTTTTTCCTAATCATTTGCCTCTGTGGAAATTCAGAGTGTTACAATGTGCACTGTTGTTTTGATGTTAATCAATTAATTAATTTCCTATTTAGTTCTCAAAAGAGTGTAAAGTGGGTTATCAACAATGCACAGATATAGTAAGACTAAAGAGTACCAAACAATAAAGCACAACATTTAGTAGAAAGGGAGCAGAGGATAAAGATCTTGTTCTGGAGACTGTTTAAAACAAGTGAACCCAAGCACTCCGCTTGACTTTCAAGACGAGAGGAAGACAAAGTGAGAAGACAAAGTGAGAAGACAAAGGCACTTGAAAACCTTTAAGAAAGAATGTCAGTTTCACAAAAGAAACCCACTTTTTCCTGGATCTGAATTTTATGTGGAATTTGCCTTTAGATCCTCATATAAAGAGTGCTGAACAGGTTCTAAGGTGTGAGAAATATGCATAATTGAAATGTTTATCTGTGTTGGCTCTGGGGGCGGATAGCAAGAATCTGTTAGGTTGCTAAGGGGTTAGAAGAGTAAGTGTATGTGTATGTTCGTGCTGTCAGGGAGAAGAACAGTTTCCCAAAGTGTTATTTCACTGTAATGGTTAAACAAACAACCAACCCACCCACCCCTGAAAGGTGTTGTGTTGGAGTAACATTTAATGTCATCTCATGGGTAACTGGTAGCATCCACTTTGCTCCCTCTAGTTGTTTGCAACAGTGAGGAAACCTGGAGGGAAAATGTTCTCAGCGAGGCCTCCTTTGCTCTCCCCATTGGGGCTGGGGAGGGCTGAGCCTAGCTGTCAACCCTTCCCAGCTGAAGCAGGCCTTATTGCCAGCAAGGGGAAGGGGAGCCCAATCCATCCCTTGCCCTCTCTTTAAAATTCCCAATAAGTACTGTACAGATCCCATCTTATAGCAGGAAGGAAGACAAAGAAATTGGTGATGGTGGTGGTGGTGGTAATGATGCACATGTCAGGTATGGCGGAAGAGCGGTGACAAGCTTCTTGGAAGAGCTGGCACTTAAAACACACCACGATGGAGACTGTGGCAGAGGCCAGACTGCACGCTTAAGGTATATGGTAAGAAAGTCTGTGGAGGAGAGGCAGTTCATGGAGGCTTGGACGCCATGCTAAGCAATTTGGATGTGTTGGATACCAGTTGGTCATGAAGAATTTTGAGGAGGGCAGTCTAGGACATACTCTTCCTTACATTTTAAGAGGCTGTTTCTGCCAACAGTATGGAGCCGTACTACCTAAAACCACAGCCCCTTGTCATGGTACTATGTAGACCAAGGGAGATCTTTCCAGATGGGACATATTTACAAATGCAGGAAGCAGAGGCTGTTTGGGGACTGTCACAGGGAGCCACTGGGTGGCATTTGTTGTGGGTACGGCTTTGATGAGTCACCTGAAGGCAGATGTCACATCACAGAAAGTCCAGGAGAGAGAAGCTGGTGAGGGAGGGGGACTTCAGGTGCAGAGTGAGAACTGGGGAGGAGTTTGGGCACTCGAGAAGGCTGGTGGGGACTGGGATACTGGGGATGCAGGCCCGTGAGAGTCTTTTGTCCACTTTTTTCCCCAAACAAATACTTAGTCGCCACATGTGCCCAAGTCCAGGATCCAACCTTTCCACAGGCTCTGTCAGGGTTGGGGCTCCTTCAGGTGGGAGAAAGGAAGGGGAAGCCTCGGCCTTGCTCTTGAGAAGGACTTAAGGAGTCCCAAGGAGGGACATCAGAGAGCTTCGGGAATTGGGGAGATTGGCCGTTCTCTGAGGGCCAGGGCTTTGGCCTGCCGGATTCCTGACACTGTGCCCTTTACCGCCCCTGCCCAGAGCCCCAGCAGAGGAGAAGCTTCACACCCCTCCCAAACCCCCAAGCTGCGGCTCCGGCTGCAGCGCAGAGCCTTCCCCGGCAGGGGCGCTGGGAATCCGCCGATGGCCCGCTTTCCTCCCGAGTCCCGATCCTGCGTCCACCTCAGCCCTCCCAGCAGAACTTTTCTTGGGGTGGCACATCGCCCGAGGTCTTTGGAAACCCACAGCCACCAGGACCCACCTCACTGTGGACTGGACGTTATCACCAGCTTGGTACCAGTCCTGTCCAGGCTTCTCGGTCCCCGTTTTCCATCGCAGGTCCAAGTGGAAAATCGAGTTCGCTAAGGCGGGGGCTCTGGAACCGCTGGTCGTGGCCCACCCTCACCTGACTCAGAGTCCCAGGAGCCTCTTCCTTCCCCTCCAGGCCTCTTACCCCGCGCCACCCCACGCGCCCGTCCCCCTCTCGGGCACACTTTGGCGGAGGACTCTCCTTTTGGCTCCCCCGTCCCTTTGGGCCGCACCACCTCACCTTCCACCCTCCAGTGCAACTCTTCGCACTCCTCCTCCGCTTCCTCCTCGGTCTCCACGTTACCCTCCGTTTCCCTCTTTCACCTTCGCCCATCTTTCTCTCCTCCCCTCTCCTCCCGTTTTCCTCCCTCTAGCTCTGTCTTAACCGTTCCCCGCAAAGGAACTCTTCGCCCAATCCCCAAGAAGAAGAGAAGAGCCTGGAGCTTGACAAGCTCACCAAGCCCCCTCCCTAAATCCTGCTCTTTAAGTAACTCCTCTTCCAGCTCCGATCATCTTGGCCTTTTCAATCGCTGCAAATTAGGGCGCTTCTTGGAGGCACTGGCTGACCTGCAAGCCCTGGGATCTGTAAACTGCCTCTCCGTGTCGAGCTCGTATTTATCTTCCTATTCTCCAGCCCACCTGAACTCTCCCTCTACGCACAGGGCTCCGAGGGTTCCGGCTGAGCTTCTGCAGGGGGTTATGGGAGGACTGGACCCTATTGCTGGCAGCAGACACTTTGAAAGAACAACCGAGCTCGCTCAGAAATGAATCTAGGCAAGACGAGGCAGGGTGGGGTGTGTGTATCTGGATCCCCCAGGTGAGTGCCAGTCTCCGGTTACCACGGGGGTCCCAGGAGAGTGCAAGCCACTGCTGCCACTGCTGCGCCCTCCCAGTTCTCTCCCCGCACTTTCTGTAGGCTTAAGGAACAACCAGGTTACGTCTGCGCATGGTGGGGCGCCGTGGGTGCACTGGGCGCGGGGAGGGGGGGGTGTCCTGAGCCGCCTGCCTCGCTCTCAGTCCTGCCTTTCTGACAACTCACAGGCATAAAAATGCAAGCACAGCCGGCCTGCCCAAAGCCCCAGCCCGAGCACACCTCCTTCTCTCACACGAACACCTCCTTCGCTCACACGAACACATACGCGTGCAAGTACACACGCAGGATGCCGAGGACCTCCACACACCCACGCAGCTCTGGCTAGCCGCGTACCCCCACCCCGGGTCTCCCTCCTCTCCTTACCCTCACTAGCCTGCCCGCCTCAGTGCACGCAGGCGCACGGGAGCACTCTACGAGCCCCCGCCCAGGCGGGGGTGCAGGCTGGGGGGGCGGGGGTGCGTTGAGCAGCGGCAGGGGCGGCCCGAGGAGCCAGGAGTGGAGTCCCTGGTCCATCCCGCGCTCAGCTTCTGTGTGCTGTCTCCCCACGCGCAGGCTCTGGCTGGGTTCCCCCTTGGCTCCCGAACCGGAACAGTTGGCGCTGAAAACACTTCACTCCTCCTCCCCCCCCCTTGAGACCCCCTCTGTCCTCCCTGCGTGCCACCTCCCCCACCCCCACCCCACCCCAACAGGCCGGAAGAGTAACCCCCTAAAAGCGGCGAGAAGCGTCTCCCAACTCATCACCGGGAGCAGGTTGGAGGCTGGATTTTGGAGAGACTCTGGATCAGAGTCCAGCCCCTTCTCCTGGATCTGGCTTGGTTTTCCTATTTTAAAAGAGGATTTTCTCTTTACCTTTGGACGCTCCTTTTTTACAAAATTTCTGTTGGAGCTCGGTGGGGAAGGTTTTGGGGGATCTTATTTCAAGGGGAAAACACCGAAGGGGCATTTATTAATTTTTTTCCCTGGGTTTGGAATCCTCTGGACAAGAGAGCGAGAGATCGACAGAGAGAGCGAGGAGGGAAGAGTGGAGAGGACCCAGGAGGCGCGCCAGCCCCAGCCACCTTCTTCCAGGCGGCCCCCTCCCCATTCCCCCGACACACACTCGCTGGCTGGCTCGCCTGCACACGCACACCCCCGCGCCGGACCAGCACCTCGGCAGGCTCCACACACTCGGCAGCCCCAGCCTCGGCAGCCGCAGCGGGATGGAGGTGGCGCGCACGGAGCGCCCCACAGGCTGGCCCGGGGCGCCCCTTGCCCGGACTGGGCTTCTGCTTTTGTCGACGTGGGTCCTGGCCGGTGCAGAGATCACTTGGGGTGCGACAAGCGGTCCTGGGCACCCCACTGGCCCGGCTTCACGGCCCCCTGTGCTGCTCTCTCTCTTGCCGCGGGCAGTGGAAAGCCAGTGGCCGGAGAAGCTGGCGACAGCGCGGAGAGGCGCCGCACTGGGGCACCAGCCAGGACGAGAGCCGCTGCTCCATCCAGGCGGCATCAGTGGCAGAAAGAAGCAGGGAGAAGCCGGGGGGCTGTCCCCAGCAGGTGCACGGTGGGGACAGGACATACTGGCTACTGGAAAACCTGGCAGCTCGAGGAGGAGCCGCCGAGCGCAGCCCCCCAGTGCCCTGGAACGCGAGGACACCCGAGCCACTGCCTTATCCGATGGTTCCAAAGGAAGCCGTCATCTGGCCAAGGGTCTCCGGGAAGAGGTGAAGGCGTCGCGGGCTGGGGGTGCGGCGGCCGAAGAGCTCAGGCTGACCAGCACCTCGTTCGCTCTGACCGGGGACTCGGCCCACAACCAAGCCATGGTGCACTGGTCGGGACACAACAGCAGCGTGAGTACCCGCCCGGGCGGCGGTGGCGGAGCCCGCCGACTCCCCACAGCAAGGGAGAGTGGGGGCAGGAGTGAGGGACAGACAGTTACTGGAGGGTCTAGGGTGGAGTGGCGGGGCGCCATGACTTTTAGAGACAACAGGTTCATCCAGCGTCCCCCACGCCCCCAACAGGTTAGTGGAGTTTGTTGGAAGATGGTGTGTGTGTGCGTGTCTGTGTTTATTGGAGACCCCGGGATTGCGGCTGCCGCGAAAGAAGAAGAGGAAGAAGGGGCTTAAAGTTGAGCAGAGGAGGGATCTGTGGTCACTTTCTGTGTGCTTGGCTTGGAGCGTGAGTTTTCCTGTTGGGCGATTCAGTTCGTGGGTGAGAACGCTGATTCGGGGAGGGGGCCGCTGGGAGAGGCCGGACAGTCGGGCACATCCCCGCCTCAGCCGGGCTTCCTTCCCCCTTCTCCCCTCCAATCAGAAGGAAGGGAGCCCGGGACGCCGTACCCCTGCTGCTTTAGGGTCCCCGCTCTCTGTTTCCGGCTCCCTCTGCCCCAGCCCTGGCGGTGAGCAGGGCCAAGTCTGGCCTCCGTGACACTGATTTCCCTCTCCAAACCTGGGTGGCTGCCCTGGAGTGCTACAGGAGAGGCCGCGACAAAGTTTACAGTGTGAAGTGAAATTCAGCGTCCATTCCGCACGCCTTGCCGGAGCATGCACAAGCACACACAAGCCTCAGCACAAAAAAACGCGCCTCGGCTGCTTCGTCCTGCACTACAGTCAGCTCCGCGAGTGGAGCACCTCTCCGCTACTCTTTTCTCTGCCGCCAGGTTCCCCCGGAAGCGGCTGTACCGACAGGTGGCGCCCTTGAGTCCACTCCAGTGGCTCTGAGCTCTCTTCGCTGCAGCCCCAGCAGAACAGAGCGTGCAGGGAGGGGTCTCTCCTCACCCACCTCCCCGCACCCTGTGCTGTGCAGCCTAGCCTAGGAGCAGCGGGGAATGGGCTTTCTGGGCGGAGGGGGTGGCCTCCCGTGATTTACCCCACTCCACTCACTTCCGCTGCCCCCACTTCAGCCAGTCTCACAAAAATCCTTTTCTCTGTCTCTCGGGATAGATGGCAACTCAGCGTTGGGCAGGAGGATGATGGATGTCTGCACAGGCAGCTTGGGGAGCTCATTCGATGGGAAAGCACCGCCCTTCTTCCTTTGTGTATCTCTTCATGACTGGCATTAAAGATTTCGCTGGGAAATCTTCGCCTTATTTTAACGGGGCCTGGCTGGGGCTGTCACGGACTGGAGGGTGAGAAGCGAATAACAGGAAAGCTAGGAGCCTCCAGAACGCAGCACATCGGCAATCCTGAGCACAGACTCCCTGGTTCTTAACGACACAGCGCGGGTAGCCCGGCCTGGGTGCTGGGTGGGAAGGACTGGGGGGTGGCTGCTTCATCTGCCTCCGGTGAAGACCCCTATAACTTTGGAGTGGGCAGCTCTGGGTGTGGGGGGTGGGCAACGTGTCCGTTTGCAGGGATGGGTGATTGAAGACTTACAAGTTGTGTGCCTGCGTTCCTTTCTGTGTTCTCACGGGATGAGGATGTGTTGAAGTACATGTGTCCTAGGAGGAGGAGGTGATGTCCTTAGTGACTTTATTACTGACGGACACATTTAGACAGTATAAACTCAGGCTGCCTGGAGAGTTTCCTTACACTTCCGCTTTTAATTCAAGGACCCGGTGTGTGTGTGCATGCGTGTGTGTGTATTGACAAAGCCCCTGAAGATGGGACTTTAGAGAGTGATCTTTGTAAATAGGAGTTAAATGAGCATAGCCTTCTCTGCCCATCGACCATGGAGCTATGCAGCTGAGGAAGTGAAGGGGCAAGTCCTGCCCAGTGCTCTCTGGGGAAACGGCTCTCCAATTAAAAGAGGAACAGAAGGGTCTGGGAAGTGGACCACTTGGCCTTGGCATCCTTAGTAACAGTGATGAGATCTGGACAGTGCGCAGACAGTACCCCAGGGGTTTATTGGTTGTGCTGGTGGCGTGTCTTACCGTCCAAGCAAAGGACAAGGTAGCTTGGATGGGTGCAGGGATCCCATGGTGTCCTCTTTCTCTTGTCGGGAGGACTGTCTCTTTCGCTCCTGGGCTGGCCCTGTCTCTTTTGACCACGCTTTGCACACAGTATCAGTGAGAAAGGCTTTGTTGGGTACAGGGTCTGGGCTGCTGCGAGGGGAGATGAGGAAGCATGGTAACCTGTCTTGGAGAGACTTTAAGGAAAGAACCCCTGCGAGAGTAATGGGGAAACAAGTTTCTGTTATTTTACCCGGTTGGTTTCTTTCTCCTCTTTCCCTGTCCTGAGGGCAGTAAAAGAAGGTGCTCTAAATAAAATCCAGGTGAGGAGCAGTGGGGATGATGAACCTCCACAAGGCCCCTTCATCACTGGTTTCGAAGTGGAGAGGGATGGCCCGGGGGCAGAGAACCTGGGCCCTAGCATCAGGCTCTTCTAACATGAAAAGATAATTTCATCTTCTCTTCTGACTTCAGAAGTATTAAATATTTCCTATTCTGGGAAGGCCACCAGGTTAATTTACACGCTGGCCTCCCAAGTGCCTTTGGTGGACCTCATTACTTGATGTGAGTTCCTTTCTGGGGAGTTTTCAGTTCCCGGTACAGCTGGAAGTTGAATTCCACCCTGGCAGTCTGCAGCAGCCAGGCATGCAGAAGTGAACACACAAGGTCAAGACTTCCACCCCACCCCATGGGTCCAGCGTGTGCCCAGGGACTCAATGGGCGGAAGGATATCCTTGTCCCAGGCTTGGAACATGTATTCCCTTTGGTCCCAGGAGTGGGGAGGAATGGCTTGTGGGGGCCGTTGCCCACCAGCCTTGAGACAGAAGGCATCAGGAGGGATGGAGTCGCTGTTCCTTGCCCTGCCAGGTGTTCTGGGGGAGAGGTGAGTGGACTTGGAGCCTGAGTAATTTGCCATTTATTCTCTCCAGCTGTCTCCAGCTGGGATCCTGGTGATTAATGGGTTAGAGAATGTTTCACAAACACCCAGAGGGAGCCCTGTTCTCCTGGCTTACAGGGGAACAGCAAAACATCATTCTGCCCTTTTCCCACAGAAGAAGGCAGGAGGCTCCCTACTTGGTCGGTGAGTTGGCAAGTGGCTGTGGAGAGTCGTGAAGGCCTCCTGCTCCCTGGAGTAACCCTTGGTGGGGTCCCCATTCCTGGTATTGAGGTGACAGTGCTGCCTCTCCTTGGATGTATCCTCAGCGCTTTCCAGCAGCTCACCCCGGAGGCGGCAATCTGCAGGCTGCCATCCCTGCAGTGTCTGGTTGGGATGACCTGCCAGACAGTTTTCAGTTACTGTGCCCAACACTGCACCTTGGCGACGAGAAATGGGAGATGCTGACGATTCCAGGTCCCTACCCGATCACCCTTCGCTGGGTGTGCTAGGAGGTGGGGACACATGGATTCTCCCAGGCAGGACTTCATACCCTTAACCAATTCAGCTGAATTGTGTTCTACAATATTTACTCCTAATGTGAAAAATAGTGGCAGATTTGATCAGATTAATTGTATTTCACTCACTCGAGCATCTAACTGTGGCTCCCAAACAGATTTTTCAAACGGCTTTTGGCTGGGTTGTCCAGCCTTCATCATGTCTGCTCGCAGTCCCCAAAGTCACAATATCTTAATGCATTTCGCCTTCTCGGAGGCCTCATAAAGAAGCCTGCCACAGAAGCCATTTGCCAAAAAGAATCTGTTTTTAATTAATATTATGGGGGAACCGTCTCAGTTGAGATGTCGCTGGGAAAGGCAGAAAGCACTAATTGCTCCTGGTCACTGCTGTCCTGGGGGAGGAGGAAGAGGAGGGTTGCACAGACACAGGCTACTTGTCTGCTCTGTGCTTCCTCTGCTGTCTGGCTTACAGAGTATTATTTGCTTCTCAGATCCTGCAGTGGTTTCCAAAGTGAACAGAAGTTGCAAACTCCTTAATCGGAAGGCCTGATTGAATGATTGCAGAAGTGCCAGAGCTTGCTTTGGAGTTGACAAGGAAGGAATGCCAGGAAGTGGCTTCTCCAACTGTACTGGATTTGGGGGTGGGGAGGTTTGCGGTGAGGGGTTGTAGCTCCAGGGGCAAGAAGGCTCAGGGGGCAGAAGGGAGAAGTGCTTTTCCTTCTGGCTGTGTAAATTGGTTATGTGATGAGGGGTGGGGATTTAGGAACTGGATGATGTGTGGGCCCTGCATCATCCCAGGAGGAGCAGAGAGGTGCAGCACAGACAGGCTGAGATGGGAAGGTGTGTCCCATGGCCTGGGCTTTATCCAAGGCCAGGTGTACCTGAGGCCTGGTGCTTTGGCTCACCTATTGATCTCCTTCCTTTGGCTCTTGGCTGGTTTGAGACACTTCCCTCACAGGGGAATGTGTCAAAGGATGATTTTTCCACAAATTTGGGGTTGAAGAGAGCTTGTGGAGGAGGAGGTGGAAAACACAGGATGCTTGTGCCTGGCGGGCCACTTCAAGGCATCAGAATTGGCGCTGCGGAATGGACGGAATTTGGCTGACGATACTCACCCCCTTGGAAATGGTGGGTGGCTGACTTTGTTGGCAGTGAGCAGAGATGAGAGAGCTCTCTGCCTTACATGGAGTAGGTTCTGCATCCTGTTTGGCCATGTGGGTAAAGGAGTGACAGTCCCAAGGCTCCTGTAGGAGAGGTTACAAAGAAATCAGAAATCCTCATCGTTTGGGATATTGATGATTTCCTTCTCACTTGTTCATAACTTGACCACTGCTATCACCAGGAGTATTTCAAATAGTATGTCTACATTCTAGCTTGAGTACTTTTAGCCTTTTAGATTCAAATCCAAAAGACCCTAAGCCTGGCATTCAAGGCCCCTCACTGCATATGTTCTGAGTCTATTTCTCCAATTTTGTATTTGACTGTTCCCTGGTTGACTTCTTCACTGTAGCTAAGGCAGCACCTTCATTGTCCCAAGCCCTTCCTGACTTATCTGTTGAGGTCACCCTCTATTGAGATGCACCCATTATTCACAGCTCAGTTGCAGATTCAAACACAGCACAAGCACCTCTATGGAACCTCCCTTAGAAGTGTTTATTTCCCCTTTTCCTAAGTGCTTATAGAATTCACAGACTGCCGTAGCTGTGGGGTGGGGCAGTCTACTGCTCTCTCTTAATAGCACTGAGTTTACACGCCTGGTTTATCATTTCATATATGAAGTTTAACATAAGGTTTAGAGGCATCTCTACTCCACTCAGTAAGATAGGAATAGGGACTAGTCAGCAATCCTGGCTTCTTCCTTATATACTCTAGAGATCAGATGGGCTCACATGAGATATTCAGCCCTTTGTTAAGTGTTTCCTCTGTGTGCGGTAGTGTTCTGGGCCCTGGGGCTGGTAGGGGTGTGATGGAGGGAGAGGACAAACAAACATAAGACAGTGTTTGCCTCAAGGTCCTTCCAGTATGCTTTGGACATGAGACTGCTCTTCTATAAAGTTAAATAACACACAATAAGAAGACCGATGCCATGGGATATGTGGCTAATTGGCAGGTGGTCGTTTCAGGCTATGAGCTCAGAGGAGAGAGGGTCACTGTGAGAGACACTATAGGCATCTTGGACTCACAGAATGTCAAGGGTAGACATGCACTTGAAAACTGTCTCCATCACATCACTCAGCACTGAGAGAAGGGATATGAAGCTTAGGCAGAAACAGGGCACCCTACAGCTCAGACCCCCCTACTGTCCTTCCTCTGTGCGTGGCTGTCCCTGTGCTCATGCCTGGTTTTCTCCTTTCTTCTTGGGTTTACAGACTGTTTTCCTGACAAGAGTGTTTATGCATTTTCTCTCAGGTGAGATGGAGTGCTGCCCATTTTATAGGTAGGATAGACTGAGGATTAGGATGAGTATACATGAGGCTAGCCAGAGAAGCTTAGAAATCTATTCTTCCTATTTCCATGCTGTGTGCTATAGCTGTCCTGCCCACCCACCGTGGCCCACCCACCGCTGTGGCTGCAGACAGTAAATACCAAGCTCATTAATGTTAAGCAATCTCTATCTTCTTAATCATTGTTAATGGGGGCCTCTTGTGAGTCACCTCATTATTGGCGTTAGTAAGTGAATCAAGCCTGGTTGCATCATCAGGAACATTTTGCTCATTTATTTTGATCAGTGTAGTTTGGGTTCAATTATTTATGGAAATGCTGTTCTTTATAGTACACTAATAAATGTGCTATAGTAAATTCAAAAAAAAAGGAATGATGAATAAGAACTTCAGGATCACGCAAATAGCTCTCTGCTGTTAACTCCTCAAGATGGCAGGGACCCGGGGCACAGTGAGGGGCAACCATTCAGGGCTCTTGGTCTGTCAAACTGTACTCAATGCTAAGTAGGGGCCTGTTACTTGGCATACACTGGAAGGGAACCTAGTTTAGGGGAATAGCTGGAAATAGAGCGATTGTAGGGTAATCAAGAATCCTAGTAGGTTGTGGATTTAGGATTCTTTAGCCTGGGCGTGACAGTATGGCTTTTTATGAATTCAAGCTTGTGGAGGATTCCCAACATGAATGTGACCCTCATTTACCGGGAACATGAGACAAGGTTGTACAGTGAGCAGGAGCATGGGTTCTGGAGCCAGCTGCCCCGGTGTGAACGCTGCCTCCGTCTCTTAACAGTTGTGTGATGTTAGGTAAGTCGTCACCCTTCTTCACCATTTTTTCATCTATAAAAAGGGGGTCGTGATTACAGTACCTCTCCCCTTGGGCTGTTGTCAGGATTAAATAAAATGCACATAGCTCACTGCTTAAAAGAAGTGCTTGGCTTGCGTAGTAAGTCCTTCAGATACTTATAGTCAGTTTAGTTGTTATTTTGATATTGGAAGGGGCTGTCCCTTCCTGTTCAGTTGGAGACCTTGAAGCAGAGGAAGGAGGGGCTTGCCTAAAGTTTTCCAGTGAGCTGAAGGCAAAGCCTTGGCTAGAAGCCAGTTCTCAGTGAGATGCTCATTTCAACCACCTCCTGGAGCCCATGGCCGCAGTCGGATGAGCTGTTGTGATATCTGTCTTTTGTGTGGTGCTGAGATACACAGCGAATGAGACGGGGCCGTGAACGGTTCCTAGAAACTCGTACTCCGAATTTGTGGTAGAAATGGTTAAAATCAGATGGTTTGAAGCAGGTTAAAGATTACACTAATTCACAACTGATAATTTGAACACTTTTTCCAGGATTTCACGGAGTGAAGGGTTGAGAAAGGTATTCAGAAAGATGAAGTGTAGCTTCACTTGGCCTGGGCATCCATGATCACCCCTCACAGTGACTCATGGAAGACTTCCTGAAGAAAGTGAGAGCAATGGGGGCTGCTGGGCTGGTTGGCAAACAGAGCCCCTGGTGCCCAAGACTCATCTGTGTCAGGGCGTGAGATGGGCCTGACGGTCCAGGTTTGCTTCTCCTCTCGATCTCCTAGCTTTGCTTTGTGCCTGGTGCGAAATGAGTATATCTGTGGCTAGAGCTATCTGCAGAGTACTCGCAGCCTCTTTTCTAGGATTATTATACTGGCCAAAACTATTGGTATTTTGTAGTGATGGACATCCATTGAGTTACAGGCGTGAATTCTCTTTTTGCCTGCACCCTATGCACCAAAAATGGAGTCTGAGATTCCTACACAGACACTTGAAGGAGTGCTGTCCCAGGAAAGAAGTGGAAAGAAATAGGATGAAATAATAAAAGAATACCTCGTGAGGAACTGTCCCACAGTAGACAAGCTCAGCAGCGGCCTGCAGGTGCATTGTGTGAGGGGTTGTTTGGTGGTCCGTATGTGAATAATTGATTGGCAACGGCTTTGCGGCCAATCAGTTGTTCATGCAAGGCACAGGCTAGAAGTGTCTGAAATCATTTAGCCTCTTCCTGCAGAAAACGGGAAATGGATGCTTTGTACAAATATTCTGCAGTCCATTCAACCCATGAATGACTCAACTAAGACTAGAAATAAATTCAGCCAGGCTTGGCTCTCCCATCTCGTCTGCCTTTTCTGCCCTCATGCCTCTCACTGCCTTGTGCACAGGGGTCAGTCAATAGGAGCTTGTTGAGTTGAGTGACATAAATACTTTCTTAAATACTTAAAACTGCCTGACTGAAGAATGACTGTCTTGGGGGTGGAAAAGGGTCTGGCCTCCTCTGGCAGCCTCCAGACCTAAGGTCTGCAGCCCTGGGACATCACAGTTGTCTGGCGCTGGTTCTCAGGTCCCACGTGCCTGACTCAGTGTTCTCAAAGTCTTTTTGGCATCTATGGTGAGGTAGGCAGTTTCTTTTCCAGATGGCTAGAATCAGGTTAAAGATTACGCTGATGCGTAAGAAGTGAACTATTTCTTTTTAAAATCCGTTCTCAGTGGGAGATGGAGAGCAATTACTAAGGTGAACATTTTTTTTTTTTTCAGGGCTGGGAAAGCAGCTCAAGCTGCCATATCCAAATGTGGTTATACGTAGTAGGAGAGCTTGTCTACGGTAAGAGTTTTAAGGCCATGAAAGGAGAGGCAAAGAAGCTTGTTTTCCAAGGTGACGGGGATACCTTTAGAGGTGAAAGAGTCATTCATGTCAGTGGGTTTCTTTCAGTGTCACTCATGCTTGAAGGCAAACTTTCGACTGGAAGGTTTCTCAAAACTGGGAAATGTCTTTTCTGTTACGAGAAGGTCCCCAAGCAACAGTGACTTTGAATAGGTCTCTAAGCCTTAGTTTAATTGGCTGTTAAATGGGGATAATATCGAGCTTGTACCGTTGTTGTGAATGTTACAGACAGTTCATACACATAAAGGGTCTAGCAGAGTAGGCTGTTTCCTTGGTTAAGAATGTTAGTTCTCATTATCCGCCCAGGCAGGGAGTGGGGCAGGTTGAATGTGTAGCCATCTGTAGCAGATAAAACGGTACCCTGCCCATACCTCCTCGGCCCTCGCCTTTTCTCTGCATGTTGGCCTGACTTCTAACCACCTGTATCGGGGCCTGTTTGCCCACTGGAACTTGCTTTGATCATGCAAGGCACAGGCTGGAGTTGTCAGAGATTAATTCCCATCAAGAAGTAGGGAGAAGCCACCTATCAATGACTAGTGGGAGTTGGATAAATGCCCCAGCTTCCTTGCCCTTTGGGATGGGACAGCTCCGAGGCTGGCTTTCCACACTGTGTCCCAGAGTCTCCGGGGGGATTAAGCCCCCGTTGCCTACCGTAGGAACTTGCTTGCCTTGTGGGATGCCCTGTCATTCCGCTCTCACTTTCCTGGTCCCCTATCAGTGTGACTTGGGATCCACCTCCCAAGTAAACTACTTGAATTCAAGTCATTCTCTCAGGGTATGTTTCTCTCTCTATATATTTTATACAGTGTCCTTCATAGTGATTATCTCCTTATATGTGTGTGTATATATGTATAAGTGTATCTGTATATATAAAGAGATTTACTGTAAGGAACGGGCTTACACGGTCTGGAGACTGAGAAGTCCGCAATCTTTAGCAGGCAAGCTGAAAACCCAGTTTTGCTGATGGTATATGTAGTTTCCGTTTGAGTCTAAGTCTGAAGCAGGAGGAAACTAATGTTTGGCTTGAATACAGTCATGCAGAAAGAAATAATTATTTCTTACTCAACCTTTTTGTTCTATCCAGGCTTTCGATGGATTGAACATGGTCCATCCACATTGGGTGAACTGCTTTACTCAGTCTACTGATTTGAATATTAATCTCATCCAAAAATAGCCTCACAGACACACCTGGAATAATGTTGGGTCATATATTTGGGCATCCTATGGCCTAGTCAAGTCGACACATAAAATTAACCATCACACCAAGCTGTGAATTTCCCTCATACTTTTAAAAATACCCTTAGGGCCGTACCATGGTACATATTGGGGATGGAGATGAAGTCACTGACTCTGGTTCTGAGAGGGTCCCCCTTTGCAGCAGCATCTTCCAGAAGAGAGGAACCCAGTCCAGGGTTACAATGAGTGGCAGAAGCATGGTGCTGAGGCTTTGAGAAGAGGACACACACCTTTCAGTTAGCCATCCACTGCTATTTCTCAGGGCTAAGGAGCCCCAGCTCGCCCGAGGCCATGCACTTGGGCTTCACAGTACGTACAGCGTCCCTCTGCCTGCTGGTATGGGATCTCCCGAGTGGGAGTGGAGTGCGGTGCCTGTTTTTCTTCGACTTCGTCAGGATTTCAGCAGGGAGCAGCGGAGCTTACGGTTGGTATCTTTCTTTCTAAGATACCATCAGCGAGGGTCACCATCACAGGGTGCAAAGAATATGGGCCCGAGAGTTGGGACCTCTAGACTTGGGTTCTTGAGTTACATAATTATCTTTAGCAAGTCACCCTTTCTTAGGTGTAGGTGAATAAAGACCCTTCCAGATGTGATAGATTATATGTCTATGAATTTGAGACTCTTTTTTACAGTGGGTGCATTAGTAAGGAGAGGTTCTCAGTTGATGATAAAAAATGTAAAATGCTTCTCTCAAGCATTCATACATTTGGCCTTATCCCAAGCTTATGTGCATTCATTTGCTCATTCATTCATTCATTCCTCTTTTTTTTCCCTTTTTTGCTTACTACACAGTGCTAGCTTATTCGAATTTTCTGGGATTCTGGTTGTTTTTATCCACAAAACGAAAGAGTTGCACAAATAGATGCAGGCCCATTTCACCATAAACTAGATGTGATATTAGGCCGATCATTTCCTTAGGTGTGAAATGGGGACAATCCTGTTTGCTCCTTTTATGTCGCAGTTAAATAACGAGATACTGTTGGAAGCATTTTGGAAAGAGTGCTTTTCAAAGTGGTACGGACAGGGGTCGCCATGGACTCATGGCGTTAGTTCGCCTTCCCTCTCCTCCATTCCTTCAGTAGCTGGGAGGCCTTCCACGACAGATTTGAGGCACGTACGACATCCACGTTTTTTTGCCTCCTCCCAGCACAAATGAGACAGTTTCAGTAGCACGCATTGCCGGTGTTAAAAACCTTGAGATTCTTATTCCAGGAATGCTGTACAATTTATTTCAAGTCACATCCGATATAATACAATTCTCAGATGGCAGTATAATTTTGATGTTTAAGAAAAACATTTGTTCCAGGACTTGACCTCTATTGATTGCTCTGCCTTATTGCTTTCAGAGAATGTGCAGTATTGGGGAGCATCTGAATATGGCTAGGGATGCAGAATGTGACAAAGCCTGTGGTGCACGCGGACGCCCACAAAGCTTATTGTCTGGTGTGGGAAATACCATGTTTTGCTGTGTATTGGACACCCCCATGCATAATGCACACCCACGTTTTTGGCCCACGCTTTCAGGGAAAAAACCCTTTCATTTTAATTTTGAATTCAATCATTTATTTACTTATGATGTTTAGATACTTGTTTTTGTATTATAAAGGAATTTTAGCATTTATTTTTGAACATGTTACAGTGTAAGAAGTTTTGTGTAACACATAATTCCAAAGCACAAAAACAGATAGCAGGTGTTTCAGGTACTACCCGTGTATAATGGACATCCTTATTTCTCCCTCAAAAATTTGGGGAGAAAAGTGCACATTATACATGGTGAACTATGGTAGATATTAGATAAATACGGCCAAGAACAATGTGAGACATTTAAAATATGTGCCAGTTTGAGCATACTTAGGAAATACACTGAATGTAATCAAGACCACAGTGAATGAAAACGAATATAATGTTTAAATATTATGGTTGTATTTATTATTTACAACAAAATCCCATAACAGGGTAGGAAATAGATCTAATTCTCATGACTAAACCTGCGTTGCTTGGTGAGGAGTTTGCTGATCTTTGAGGTAAAATAGATTATTTTTTGTTCTGACAGTTGCTCAGAATTCTGCCATCTCAGCTTGGGCTACTTTTCTTGTATAGCCTTTTGTGTTTTTCTTTTGAGTTTCTAACTTTTTTGTCTTCCCCATAGACAGAAGAAACATCTGTTTTCCACCACAGTACTAAGATATTCCAGTTTCGTAGTTGTATTGTTATTGGACATTCTAACTCGTACTGATTGCCTTACAGGCCTGTTTCCCTGTTGTCATCTGGATACACTCGATTTTGCCGTGTGCAATGCACACCCATGTTTTTGTGCACATTGTACATAAGATTGTTGTGCCCATAATTATACCCATGGTATGAAATCATTATACCCATGTATAATGCACACTCTTATTTTTCCCTCAAAAATTTGGGCAAAAAAGTGTGCATTAAACATGGCAAAATATGGTATCTATTCATTCTACTCCTGGGGTAGTGCATCTGTTTCTTGGATTTCTTTTCTCTTGTTGGGGGCTGATTTTCATTTTTCTGTGACATGTTCTCAAATATTCTTTTTCAGGAAGCACATGAGAATGCTTATTCCCGTGTCCTCATATAAATATAGAGAGATTCCTCTGAACTCTCAAAAGACCCTGGCTTGGTGGATAGATCATATTGTCACCCAGTGCTTCTGTGGTACTTTTTATTTTTCTCATCCTTGGCATGTCCAGCATTTATTTTGCTTTCACATTGGCTTGGTGGTTCATCTGGACATAGTAAGTTAGGGTCAAAATTTTTTCCCCTTGGATCTTTGAAGTGCTTAGATTACTTGCTGAGTTTGTATCATCTGCTGTTTTTGGATTATAGGTGTCTCCCCTCCCACTCAGGGACGGATGAGGGTGGGGGAAAGGGTTAGAGCCACCTGACTTGCGACACCCGAGGCTTTGTTCAGTTTAGTGACACAGAGCCCTTCAAAAGGTCCTGATGCATCACAAGCAGATTTATTCTAAAGCGACAGTATGTTGTGGGGACTAAACCTTCTGCAGAGCAGTTTGCATTATTTAGATGCATTATCTAAATACCTTCAATGAAAAACTAATAGAAAAGGCAATTTTAGCTACCTTTTACTTTAAAAATTAAACATAGCTTTCAAAACTTCATCAGCATTCAACAGATGTTTGTGGAGTGCCCCCTGTGTGTCAGGTGCTGCTGGGGTCTGAGTTTGTAGTGGTGAGCAGTGCTCTGAAGGGGAGGTCATGGCCCAATGAGAGACACACCAGGGACATTTAACATGCAGAGGGCAGAGGACAGAGAGGCAGAAGCAGATGAACTCAGATCTCCAAGATGCTTAGGGCCAACGAGGTAAGGAGGAGAGGGCAAAGTGTTCTGGCGCACAGCCTCTGGGGCATGAGGGCCAAGGCATCTAAAACGGACAGAAAGGACAGGGTAGCTGGAGCAGATGATTTGTGGGTGAGGGGCTGGTGAGAGATGAAGCGAGGCAGGCACGTGTGGATAGGACCAAGCAGGGCCTTATGGGCCCAGGGGAAGGAGTTTCTTCTTTATCCTAAGAGCAAAGGGGCAAGCCATGGGAGGGTTTAACATAGCAGAGTAATACAATTAAGTGGACATGAAAAAACCATTCTGACCACCCTGTGGTTTGGAGGAAGAATAGGATGGATACTTGGAGACCAGTCTGTTGCTCTAGATAAAGACAATGGTGGCTTGGGTGGGAACGAGCCAGCTGAGGAAGCAAGCATTCAGGAGGTGTAGCTGATTTGTGTTGTTGGCTCCTCTGTGTAATTCTTCACTATTCCCTATCATTCCTTTTGTACTGGGCCTTCATTGTTCCCTTTCTTGGTGGGAGGGGCATCCTTCTCCACCTCCTAATTTTGGGTTTGGCCTTGTGACTTGCTTTGGCCAATAGAAGAGATGCCAATTCTAAGCTTAGTTAGCAAGAGGCATTGTGCGTCTGCCTGCTGTGGTGAGCCTCTGTCGTGGCCCTGAGAAAAATGCCCAGCCTAGCTGCTGGGTAGATAGTGATAGAGCTGCTCCTGGGAAGATAGTGAGGCTAGATCAGCCGAGCCCAGCCCAGCTGCGAGCAACAGAACTGCCCCACAGAGCCCAGCTCTATCAGCCAAGCTTGAGCTGTCCTGTGCATTTATTTATGAGAATAAATGACTGTTGTGAAAATAAGTGGTTGAGATTTGAGTGCTTTGTTTTGCAGCATTTTTTTTTCATCAAAAGCTAACTGATAGAGCAGGTAAAATCATCGTAACTTGATAGATTGGTTGTAGAAGATTTGTGGGGTCGTCATTACAGTGTGAGGTGAGGCTCACCTATCTTGCAAGGTTATTAGCCTCGTACATGCTCAGGGCTATCCTTACGTGTGTCTTTGGGTGGTTTCTGGCCACTCATTTCTCTTTACAAGTCATGGCTTCTTTTTTTTTTCTAGAGCTGAATGAGGTAGATTGGATTCATGGTCTAGAAGAATTTATCTTCCACTTTTTATTTCTCACTCTCTTTCTAGCAGCCTAATCGGATTCCAGCAGAGTGTTCGAGCTGAGTGGTCCTCAGGTCCCTCAATGGGGGTCTTCAAGCCCTAACACTCAGTGTGTTCTTGTTAGAATTAAAGTCAATTACTATTCTAACTGTGAAGATGGGATTTCACTTACTGGGGAGGAGGGGAGAAATGTGCGGCCAGGGATTTTCTCGGTCTTGACTGATCGTTTAAAATATATTAGTGCTGATAAAATATTTAGCTTTTAAACAACAAGTTTAATATAGGGAACTGTGTTTTATTTATTAATGGCAGTGGCAGGGAGATTGGTAGGAGTTGTGCTAACGTGCACTGTTGTGATTTTGCAAAGTATAGTAATTATTGTAATATTTTGTTGAATTATTAATATCTACTCTGCCTGCAGGAACATAAGCTTCTGCAGTTGAATTCATTTCAAGATTTGCCTTTCTCCCCTTCTGGTTTTGTTTTGTGTTTTCTTTCTTCCTTGTGCACATATGAATTTTTCAAGAACTGGAGCAGGGGTGGGTAGAGCTGATTACATTGTGCGAAACACCATTGTCACACCCTGTAACTGAGTATAGGCAGGCAGCAGTGAAAAACTGTTGTTCCCTGATGAGCCCCTGCCTCCGCCAAGCCCGTGTGTAGTACCAGACGGAGGCATGCTGCAAGAATCACGTCTAGGAGAGAAGGACTCATCGGGGTGCCTTTTTCAGGGGCTGGGATGAGGAGAGAAAATAGTAGGGAGGTCGTGTGAGTGTTACGTGTGCATGTCTCTGAGTGGGGCCCATCTCACCTGCAGATGGAGTTGGCAGGTGTTCGGCTGTGTGCATGGAAACAGTACCAGCCTCCTTTATTAATAGTTTCAACAACTATGACTTCGTGTCTATTATGTGCTCAGATGAGTTCAGTGTGGATGATGATGATGATGATGATGATGATGATGGTAGCTTAGTTACTATACGAATGGGCTTGTTCTGCAATAGGACTCTAGCTCCAAGCACAAGGACATGTAGGAGCATTCGCTTGGGTCGTGGTTACACTGAGATAGGAAGACAAGCCTTCATGTCACCATCTACCAGTTTTATGAACCGGCCCCGGTCAGTCAACGTTGGAGCCTCAAGTTTTTGAATCTGTGTGATAGTTGCAAGGATCAGAATGAAGTTACATATTTGAAAGGGCATTGTAAACCCTGTATTACAGACCCAATTAAGGCAATGTTGTTTCTATGAAAGTATAGAAGTTGCTCCAACTTGCGGTGCGATTGCGAGAGGCAGCAGAAAGCATTCTCCACTCAGTTTCTTTTTGGCCAGAAACTTCACAATTTCAGAGTTATTCCTTTTGGTTAAACATTGTCCTCTCCAAGATTCTCTTAAAATATAAATAATTTTAGAGTTGGAAAGAACATGTAACGATCTAACCACATCCTTATCCAGATGTGGAATGTGTGGTCAGGAGAGGTGGTGGAGTGCCCACATTCATCGAGACAGTGAAAGCACCCTGCCACGCCCCCCCACGCCCCGCCCCCCCGCCACTCTCCCTCTCCCCGACTCCTAGCCCAGTGCTCTTTCTGCCACACCCTGATGCGCTTCAGTTTTCCACTAAGTTCCACGCAGCCTAGGGCTTTTTCTCCAAGTAGGGGGCCTTGGGCAGAGTGAATACATTGGAAGACTTATGGGGCCACAGGTGCTTCGGGTGGCAGAGCAGTGTTTGTGTCAGAGGGCCCTCACTTTCCATCTTAGCCCTCCCACTGACTAGCGGTGTGACCTTGGGCAAGTTCCTTTCTGAAACCCAGTTCTCTGCTTTATAGAATGGGGGTTATAATCCTTATTCTGTGCATCTGTTGTGAGGGTTTAGTGAGCTTGAAGTGCTTGGCAGGGTGCCTGTCCTGTGGCAGAAGATACTTGACAACAGGTAGAAAATGATTAAAAGGTGATCAGAGGTCCTGAAGATTAGCCTCATAGTGGGCCTACCTCCTGTGAGCCATTATTTCCCTCTGTGAGGGTGTGTGTCTTTGGGGGCGGGGGCGGGGGGGGGGGGAGCTGCGCCTCCCTGCACTGCTATTTCCCTTCTCCCGGGTTGGGCGGTGTCCTGCAGAAATCCCGTACCTGGGGAAGGCGGCCCTGTGGGGGCCCTCACTTTCTCTTTAATCTCAGACAGGGACAGGGTATCCCCATTCCGTTTTCCCCTGAAGGGGGCGGGGGTGGCAGCAGCGTGAGGCTAATGGTCTTCAAAGAATAGCAGGTGACTCTGAAGATGAGACATATGAAATGGCTTGCATCCTATGCCCGAAGGCTCTGTGCCATACGGGGCTTCGCTTCTTGATTTAAGTTACTAAGGTGGCTTCCCCAAAATGGGTTTTATTGCTTTTTTTTTAAATTGGAGAATTTATCCTGCTAGTAACAAATCCATCCTGACTCTCTTCTGAACTGGGTAGGACCCATTGTGAATTTACAGGAAGTAAAGCAGAACCACCCACGTGTTAACACTGGGGAAGAAGAAGGGATTTCCAGGGACAGAAGGACATCTAAAGCACCCCAGAGCCTGTGTCTCCTCTCTGGCGTGGGGGTGGGGCCAAGGTTTGCTGAAAGCAACATAAGAAAAGAGAGGGGGGCCGAGAAGCGTGTCCATTCCCCTGCCTGGCCCTTACCCTCCCCTGTGCCTCCTACTTTCGTTGCTCTCCCTGCTCTAGGAAAAAAAGCTCCTACCTTAGGCTTTTGCTCCTTCAGTGCCTTTTCCTGAGGATTTTGAATTTTATTTTCCAGCCTTATTAAGTTATAATCAATGAAACTGGATATATTTAAGGTGTTCTATGTGATTTTTTTTTGATATATGGATACATTGTGAAGTGATTACCACAATCCAGCTAATAAATGTGTCCGTCACCACACATAGTAACCATTTTCTTGGTGTTGAGAACATTTAAGATCCACTCTGTTAGCCAACTTCAAGTGTGCAACACCGTATAACTAACTATGGTCACCATGCTGTGCCTTAGACCTCTGTAACTTACTCACCCTGCAGAACACACTTTGGACCCTTTGGCCGACATCTGCCCACCGTCCCGCCCCTGATAATCTGCTCTTTGAGTTGAACTCTGCGAGGCTCCACATGTATGTGGCATGCTGCAGGATTTGTCTTTCTGTGCCTGCCTAATTTTACGTAGCATGATGTCCTTCAGGTGCATCCATATTGTTGCAGACGACAGGATTTCCTTCCCTTTTTAAGGCTGAATAATATTTCATGCGGGACACACCACATTTTCTTTATCCGTGCATCTGTTGACGGACACGTAGGTGGATTCCGTATCTTAGCTATTGTGAATGAGGTTGCGGTGAGCCGTAGGAATGCACATATCACTTGGAGACATTGATTTTATTGCCTTTAGATATGTACCCCGAAGTGTGATTGCTGGATTAATTGGTATTTCTATTTTAAAAATTTTGAGGGGTCTTCCCACTGCTTTCCATGATGGCTGTCCCACCTCACATTCCCAGGAAGGACACACAGAGGGTCCCCGTTCTCCACCTCCTCACCGACATTTGTTACCTTTTGCGTTTTGGAGAACAGCCGTTCTAGCAGGTGTGAGGGAATGTCTCATTATGGTTTCGACTTGCGTTTCTCTGATAATTAGTGATGTTGAACATGTTTTCATGTATCTGTTGTCAACTTTTGTGTCTTTTTTGGAAACATGCATTTTACAGTTTGCCCTCCCAATGGTGAGTGGAAATCTTCCACTGTATCGGGGTGGTGTGGAGAGGTGTTTTAGGGACGGCACTCCTGAAGTCACAGCCTGCACTGTGTGTCTAACTTACCCGCCTGCAGAGCTGGATCAGGGAGAGGGAGGCTGGTGCCCTTCCAGGCCAGAGAAGCACGTTCCTCTCTGACCCATAGCAGAGCCACGGACAGACTCCCGTGGGGTGAGAGAACAGGGCTCTGAATAAAGGCTGGCTTCTACCCCTGTGAACCGCTTCTACCGTGGGTTTTCTCTGGTTAAGGAGAAGAGAAATGGAGGAGAGAACTAGTCTCTTTTTCCCCTTAAGTTTTATTTATTTTTTATTTACTCCATATACCATTTCATGTGAAGCATTTTTAAAGGATATGGATTACATCCACACTGTGGTCCAACCAGTACCACTCTCTGCTTCCAAAGTTGTTTTCATCGCCCAAACAGAAACTCTCACTACTAAACCATGACCTCCTGTTGCTTTGTTGCCACACAACTGAATTCTCTTGGTCAGTATCTGAGCAAGCCTGGGGACCTCTAGTTTATTCTTCTCTTCTGCTTTCTAACCCATCCTAATATTTTCCTCCCCTTAGCCATTCCTCCCGTCCGCACTATAGGGGCTCAGGGAGTTGGGAGTGAAGAGAAGGCTTGTGGTATTCAGGGCTGAGAAATGGGCATTTCCACCCTCTTCAAGTGCCATGCTCTTCATTTATAAAGACTATCTTACTTCCTAGCACCCAGAGATATGTGCCTCCCTCCCCCCCCCCCTCTTCTCTCAAAACATGGATGGGTTATGCCAAATCGTTGACAAGCTGGCCACCCACATCTGTGTGGTTTTGAACTTGTGATTTTTGTCTCAGCCTTTTATCTATGGGAGACTTGTTTCTGTGTAGCTGAGATCCGAAACAAACCCACTCCCGTGGGTGAGTTATCTCCTATATTCAATATTATCACTGCCATTCAAAGTAGTGGATGATGCTGAGCTATGCAGTTCTGATTTAGGCACAGATGAACAAATTCAGACTGGATCTTGGTCTTCTGGGGACTTGGACTCTAACGTGAGCACATGTAGGTGGATGGAAATACCAAACCAACATTGGAACCAAAAGCGAAGCCTCTGTGGATGGGCGCTAACATGTATTGAGGGCCTATTATGTGCCAGGTGCCAGTCTTGGGTGCTTGATATGTATCTTCCCATTTCTCCCCCACAGCTACCTGTGAGTTTGGGTGATTTTGATCCCTTATTTATGGGTGAGGGAGCAGTGATGAAGAGAGGCTACACTGATTGCCACGGTCACACAGCTTCACTTCCAGGCAGGAGCAGGCTGAATAACACCTTGGAGATGAGAAGCAACAAGATGTGTTTGGGAACCAGGAGCGACCGGGAGGAAGTGAGACTGAATAATGGAGGCTCTGCAGGTCCTGCTGACAGAGTTGGGTTTATTTTTGTCAGCAGTGGGCAGCCCTTAGTAATTGAGCAAGGAGGGAGATGTAATTAACTATGGCATCAGTTGTTATCAAAAGGCTACCAGCCCCATTCTCCCCCCTGGAGGAAGGGAAAACAAAGGCTCAGAGAGGTGTGCAGAGGCTTGCCTGGAGGCTCCAGCCCATTGTCAACAGGCAGCAAGACCAGAGGCCCACACTGCTGTGTCCCTTCTTGGAGAGCAGACTCTGACCCCTGCTGGCCACCCTCCTCTCCCTTCCCTGCTGTTCCCTGCCCACTCGCCTTACCCCCTGCCTGCTCCCTCCTTTCCACTGTGAGCTCCATACAACAACGCCTTCTCCATCATTAGAGCAACCGGTGGGGTTCTGCTGTAATTAAAGGAAGCCAAGGGGAGGAAGCAAAGCAGAGCAAGGGAGAAACACAACCACCAAGCAAACATCTGATTTCCCACAAAACGCCCTAACAATTGCCGTCTAGCTATCGGTGTTCGTGGGAACCTGCTTGTTTTAAATACAGCAAAGGGAAGCCACATGGGATGCGGTGGGAAAGCAGGCTATTAAGTTCCCTTCAGGCTGCCGGAATGGGGACTTACTCCTTTTCCTCCCCTTTCTGCCCTGCAGCGCAAAACTGATCTAGTGTGAGAGTTGAAAGAGACCTCGGGTGTCCTTTAGTTCAACTTCTCTCCCAAGGCAAGATTCCCTCCCCCACCTACCTCTCCCAAGATAGATTCTGACACACTGTTGCCACCTTCCCACCCTCTCCAAAGTTCAGGTAGGGGAGGAAGACACTTTAGCCAGCAAGAAACTGGCCAATCAAGCTTGTTGTCATTTATGGCACTGACTCCAGAAATGTCTAATTAATTCATTTATCCAATTAGCCCCTTGCTCTCTGAAATGCCTTTTCTTGGTTGCTGAGCAACTTGGGTAGACTTTCCGCCCATGCAGGCTGCTGGTGGATGAACCAGTCGTTTTTTTTGCTTCACCCTGGCGCCCCCTACTCCTCTTGCTCCTTGTTTTTCTGATGCACAGTAATGAAGATCATCTCCACCAATCTCTAGCCTTCTGACCTTCCCTGGACCTCTGGATGTGCTTGCTGCTGCCTTCACACATTTCTGAAGGTAATTTTTATGCCAGGCATTTGTCATGGACAAGGAGAGTGACAGAATGTGCAGGTACGCCGAGCCATGTTTGCAAAGTAATGGAATTAGCCCCGCTCAGGCAGACATGGAAGAGCTTTGGAGCTTTGCTGGTGCCGGGGGCCCTGGCCAAGGTTACGCTCCCAGGTGTTTGGGAGGGGGGCAAACTCGCTTTGAGTGGCATGGCATTAACAAGGGCAGCTCAACGAGGCAGCAGTTCCATTTGTCTTTACAGTGTGCCCTTCCTGGGGAGCTGTCATCCATCCCGGGCCCGGAGTGCACTGTGAGGAATGAACAGGAAGGGGTATTTAAAGGGAGACTGAAAGGGACACTACCAACCCAGGAGGGCAGTCAAGTGCCTTGAGGCATCATCACTGAAGTATGAGAGGCCCCTGTCGCGGGATGTGAAAATGTGTGCACTGCCTCAGTGACTTAGAATGTTAGGACTGTGCTTGGAGCCCACACTTCCACCTTCTCTGGCTTCACAGATGAGCGAATCAGAGCTCCAGGAGGATGCGCGGTTTGCTCCACTGCTCCTTCTTGATCTTATTAAGGGACCCTGGTCCGTGAAATTAGTCACTCAAGTCACTAAAACTTACTTTGAAAAAGTAACTTTTATTTTGGAAGAGTCGAAGCTGGCAGTGACGATTTGCTGAGCACCAGGATCTTGGCTTCTCTCCTGCCGTTCACCGTGGCACATGTGCATTGCAGATGCTAGGGACATGTGCCCCAGCCAGTATTCGATATGCTGTGTAAGGAGCGGTCCCTGCCCTAAAGGAGCCACACTGTCGTGGAGGAGCTAGAGACAGTAAAAGAGGGAGGGGCTCCTTCCTAGAAGGTGTCATTCATTCACAGAGGAGGATCAGGGCCATTTGATCTGGGCCCACATCTTACGGGTGAAGGGGTTGTGAGGATACGGTGGGGGTGAGGGACATTCTTGGCCAAGAGGACAGCATGGAGCAAGGCCAGCATGCGTGAGAGACTGTGGCCTGTTTGGAGACTGGAGAGTGACTTAGGAGTGGAACCTACAGGCCATTCGACTTTTCTCTGACGTGTGGTAGGTGGCTCGGTGCTGCCCCAACTGACACCCAGAAAACACTGCCTCCTGTTCTCAGGAATGAGAAGAAACTGCAGTTTATCTGATCTCTATGCACGTGGGGGTGTGGAAGAGCAGATGTCAGGTTTCCTGGGTGGAAATGACTTCCCTTTGAAGTTAGTTCATAAATAATGATGAAGGCCATAAAAGTACACGCACAGCACACACGTACTTAGCTACTGCTGTGGACCAGACTTGCCAGGAGCAGGGCATTCAGGAAAACCAGCTGCTCAGACAAAGAGAGAAGCCCTAGCTCCCAGAGTCTCTGGGGGATCAAGGGGAACTTTTTATTGAGAAAGACCCGGTCCTTGACACTCACGATTGTGACATTCACTCAATCCTCGATTTCAAGGGATAGAGAAAGAACCAGCCAGGACAATGGTCACCCTGACCAGGCCTTTCCAATGTGACACGTGCTTCTCTGCTTTCAAGCATTGCCCATCGCTGCTCCTTCTTCCACCCGGGCAGCCAAACTTCCCTGGTCCTGGGCACTCCTCTTCCAAGGCTGGGATTGCTTTCCGAGAACCCAGAGATGGCAGACAGTGTTATGAGGTCTCCTTAGTATAAAATCTCCTCTGGGAATATTCTTAACAGGTGGTTTGAGCTCCTCTAGGAATTACGCTGAGGGCGGCTGCTATTTCTCTGGTGAGACTTCTTACTGTCAAATGTATGCAGGGCTGAAAAATCACAATGGCCTGTCTTTGGAGCAATCGGATGCATGTGGCAATCTAAGGGTCTGGTAAGGGAGAATCCATGCCTTCTGATTCTGCAGATATTTCGTACGCTGCTGTGGTGGATGAAGCTTGGGTCTTTCTAGACCAGAAGGCGGAGTCTCTGGTGTTCCTTGCCTCTTGTTCGTATCTCTGATTTCCTTTGGCGAAAGACGATTCTTGTTTTGGTAAGATCTGTTAGATCCAGACTATTCCAAACGGGACTGCTAGTGCCTGGGGACTGGAAATTTTCTTCCCTCTGGTCATCCCTTGCCATCCCTTGGGTGATGCGGTTTCCCATTTTCTGGGATGTGCCTACAAGATTTTTCTCTTCCCCTCCTTATATAAGGAGGCAGGGTGCATCTGGTGCCAGATATCATTCAACACTGTAACAATTCCCCCATTATGACATCACTGCTCATTACCATGGAAACATTTCCCGAGTCACAGAGACTGGATTGTGGCATCATAGCATCAGGCAAAAGGAGGGGGAGAGGGGAGGAGAGGATTGAAACTGCTCAGAGGGGTGAAATTCCAATAAAATCGCATGGGATGGCAGGGGTGTAGGATTCTTCTTTTTGGATCCTTGAATGGAGAATCTAACCATGGGTTGCCAGAATTAACCTCATCTGGGAAAAGGAAGAAGAGCTGTTAATTGAATACGGACCCTGGACCTTTGTTCTTGCTCAGTTTTAGGGGACACTGAATAATTCTAATGAGAGCTAGTCTGTATTTTAAATGCAATTCTCACTTGATTTTTTCAAAAGCTCCATGAACTATTTATTGGATCAGAGGTTAAATGACCTACCTAAGGTCACACAGCTGGTAAGGCAGATCTGAGAACAGGGAGCAGAAGATGTAATCTGTGCTGTTCCGTGGCTTAAAGGGTGTGTGTGTGTGTGTATGTGTGTGTGTGTGTGTGTGTGTGTGTGTGTTGGAGATAATTATCTAGTAAATAAAATACGAATAGTTAACATTGTGGTGGCTATGAAGAGAATAAACTTGTGCTTCAGTGAGGAGGAATGGGCGAGTGAGTGGGAGCTGACCTGTGCTCACATATTACTACATTTGGATCACGGCTCTGCGTCTAGCAGGTGTGCACTCACACACGCTAGGCCTTGTACTGATACGTGCTTCTCCCGGCCTGAGCTGGCCCTGCTGGGTCCCACCATGGTCACCCTCTTCTCCAGCTACTTTCCTCTGCCCACGTCCTCACCTTCCTGCACCCCACTTGTGCATATAGTCTGCTCCCTTCTCCTGAAATCTCCCTCTCAGCCCTCCTTCCTGATCCCTCCTCCCTTTTCTTTCTCTAGACCACCGGTGGCAAACACAGATTCGGCCCTCGGGCGGAATCCGGCCCTCCACCTTGTCTTATCCGGCCGGGCACCTTGTTTCTACCCAGCGGCAGTGCCGAGCTCTCGCTGAACTGTTAAGGAGTAGTTACATTTACACAGTCCTAAAGTTACATTCGGCCCTTTGAAGGCAACTGCGAGGCTGATGTGGCCTCTGGTGAAAATGAGTCTGACACCCCTGCTCTAGACTCTAAATTCCTCAAGAGATAGAAGACATTCTCCATGATATAAAACATCCTTGGGTTGCTCAAGGATTAGGCTCCAGTATCTGCTTCAAAAATAAATGAGCGGTGGCCCTTTTTATGAAATAAAATGGCTAGATTTGCATGGTTAAAAATATTCTCTTATGGACTTCACAAATTTTGGCTGATAAATAAATGAACAAATAACAAATGAGCATTAAAATAGATTCCTCCACCAATAAAATGGCCAATCACTTTTCGTTCAATAGCTTGTTTGCTATCGTTGTTTGCATGCTCACGTTGGTTGTGATTTCATGTTGTAGTCATGCAATCTAGCCACATTTTCTCTTAGTCAAAGTAGGCCTGGTGTACGGGATGGTATCAGTTAGCTCAGTGCTTTACAGAGTTCTAAGAGCTGTGGGTGCTTTACAAGGGGCCACCTCAGGGTGCTGCTGTCCTGGTGCCCCACCTGGGCAATAGACGGGTATAAGGAAGACCATTTGTGACTCTCCTTTTGTGACACTTTGCTGAGCTTGGAGGAGTATTTGCTGTTTAAGTTCAGGCCTTCATTTCTCCTTTAGTACTCGGCATGGACAGGTCCCTCTTGGGTCTCCAGTGTCCAGGATACTCTGCTCACCTCAGCTGGGTACCTCTCTGGTTAGAGCCACTGAACATTCCTGTGGCAAGTGTGCACGCCCATGTGTGTGCACACATGTCCACACATACAGGTGTTAATTAGCAAACCATACTAGATGCATTTACCATCCCAGCTTGTTCTTTCTAGGACCTAGAGTATCTCAGTCTGGCTGTTGAGGGGGCCCTCTGGACCTGCTTTGTTGATTTGATCAGAACCATTGGGACAGGCACATGCAGAACTAAGTGAATTTTTGAGAAAGAGATGCATAAGGAACCAGGTAATGAATTAGTTAAGATCACAGGTTTGGGAGTGGGAGAGATGGATTTCAACCTGGCTGGGCCTTTTACCAGGTAAATGATCTTGGGCAATTCACTTGTGCTTTCTATGTGTGAATGAATGTCTTTATTTGCAAAAAGGGGTTTGAATCTTAGTACCTTCTTTGTGGTGTTGATATCCTGATTCAGTGAGATAAGCCTGTAAAGTCTTATCACAATATCTATCTTATCAAAGTTAACCATCATTAAGTGGATTAAATGTACTACTTGTATGTTTTCTCTAGTAACTTAATAAATACTTTTTGAACTCAGGGCAAAACTTTGACTCTAGTCCAGACCACATCTAGATTTTCCCCAAATTTCAAATGAGAAGGATCACAATAATTGATATTGTTACTGTTTGTCATTTTGTAAGTTATTGAGCATTTAGAGCACCCAGAAAGCTCCTTTACTCCCCCTTCACGTCAATAGCCTCTCCCCTCAGGAGGTAATCAATACTTTGATTTCTTTCAAGTTTGCCTGTTCTTGAAATTCACACAAATGAAATACTACAGAGTGGTAGGTGGCCTCTAAGGTCACTCTCTATGGTCTCTGCCTCCTGACATTTAATGCCCTTGTATAATCTCCCCTTGGGTGTGGATTGGCCGCTTTACCTGCTTCTAAGGTATGGCGGAAGTGCTAGGACGTCACCTCCAAGGTTAGGTTATAAAGGACTGTGTGACTTTCATCTTACTTTCATTCTCTCTGGCTCTTCTTACTTGCTCTGATGAAGCCAGATGCCGTGCTGTGAGCTGTCCCTGGGCAACAGCTAGTGAAAAACCGAGGGCCTCTGCCCAACAACCTTCCGCTTGAACCTGGAAGCTACCTTCCCCTGGCTGAGCCTTAAGACCACTGTAGTCTGGCTGACACCTTGATTGGAACCTTGTGAGCAGCCCGGAGCTGGAGGACTCAGCTAAGCTGCACCGAGATTCCTGACCCAAGGGACTCATTGAGATAGCAAATGTCAGTTGTTTTAAGCCACTTTGTTGTAGCATAATTATAACACAGCAATAGAAAACTAATTAATATCTATTAATTTTATATATACACACACACACATATTACATTCTGTTTTGTGTCTGGCTTTTTCCACTCAAACTTACATCTTTGATGTCTATCCCTATTGATATATATAACTTCAGTTTGTTTATTTCTATATAGTATTAAAGTGTAGGAGTATATACTCAGATTATTTATTTGTCCTATATTTGATGGACATCTGAGTTGTTTCTATTTTTGGCGGTATGAACACTCTCGTACATATTTTTTGGTGGGTATATGTATTCATCTCTCTTGAATATACACCCAAGTGTAGAATAACTGGATCACAGAACAGACCATAGTAGGTACTACTGAACCATTTTTTCAAAGTGGTTATACCCATTATATTCCCTCCAGCAACTTACAAAATTTCCAATTGTACCACTTCCTTGCTAAGGCCTGGTGTTTTTTATGTTTTATTTTCACATTGTTCCAGTGGGTACGTAGTGATATATCCCATGTAGTTTTTAATTTGGTGACTGATGTACGTTGACCCTTTTTCATATGCTTAATGGTCATTTGGATATCCTCTCTAGTGAAACACTTATAAAAATAATTTGCCTGTCTTACATTACATTTTTTATTTTTAATCTGGATTTATAGGAATTTTTTATATTCTGGATATATGTTCTTTGTCATATATATTTATCATAGCTATCTTTTTCCACTTTGTGGCTTGCTTTATATTCTATTAATGGTGTATTTTTACAAAAGGTGGCTCTTAATTTTAATGAAGTGTAATCTGTTGATTTTTTCTTTGAAGGTTATATATATTTGCCTGTTTTTGTATTGCCAACATTTTCTGATTTTTTCCTAGAAGTTTTATTGTTTTAACATTCACATTTAGGCCTATGATCCACCTGGAATTTCTTTCTTTATATGCTAAATTTCTCATGTGAGGAAAGGGGTTCAAATTCATTTTATTTTATTTTTTCATATAGAACTCTAAATGACCCAGCATCAGTTATTGAAAGGGTATCTTTATTGCAAATTAAGTGTTTTACCTGTATATGTCAGTTCTTGAATTTTCTATTTTGTCCCATTGGTCTTTTTTTATTTTTTCTATCTTAACATCAATGCCATACTGTCTTAATACTGTAGCTTCATAATCCATCTTATTATTTGGTAATTTGTCAACTTCTTGTGTTGTCTTCATGATTGTCTTGGCCCTTTATATTTCCATATACTTTTAGAATTAACTTGCCAGTTTCCATGAAAAAAGCCTGCTAGGATTTTTGGCTAGGATTAAATTTATTAATTGGTCAATTTGAGGAAAATTAACATTATTTAACTTTCCTTAGTTTCTTTCAGCAATATTCCACAGTTTTCAGTTGAAAGGTCTTAGAAATCTTTCAGTAGATTTATTCCCCTCAATTTGATGTTGTTTGATGCTGTTTTAAGTGGGAATTAAAAAAATTATTTTCTAATTGTTGCCAGTATTTAGATTCTTTTTGATTTTCTTTGTATAGCACCATATTATCTGTTAATAATGAAAGAGTGTTTTATTTCTTTTTTTATACCTTTTATTTCATTTTCTTGCCTTATTGCATGGGTTATGACCTCCCCACAGTGTTGAATAGAAGTGGCAATAGCAGACATCTTTCTCTTGTTCCTGAGTTCAGGGGGAATCTATTCAATATTTCACAGTGAATCATCATGTTTGCTGTAGGTGGCTATCAGGTTAGAGATAAAAGTCTCCTTTTCAAGTCTAATGTTTAATGATTATCTCTGTATGGAAAAAGTAAAAGCTAACTTATAAAAGGGAGTAATAATGATGATAACATGAGTAAGAATAAGAGTAGCAAGATGAATAAGTATACTAAAAAAGAGAGTAAAAGAAAATTTCTTGGATGGCCCCTATCTTCCAGGCACTGGGAGAGTGCAGGTAAGTTGTGGTCAATATGTCACATGGCTAGTGAGGGCTGGAGGCTGGGGAGAACCCAGGTCTTCTGGGAACCTAGATCTTATTTCTTTCTATTGCACACAAAGACCTATAAGGACGAGAACAACTGTTTCGAAGTCCTCCTTAGGGTCCCTGGCATTCTGTCTTAACTGTGTCTCTTCATATGTTTCTTTCTTACCATCTCTTTCCCAGTCTCTACCTGAGCCTTGATCTAAATCCTGGCCTCCATCCAGTTCAATCTCATTCTCTCTCCAGTGGAGAATGGCAGGATGTGCCTTCTTTCTCCTTTCAACCAGATCTTAAGAGGCTCCTCTGCACTGGGTCACCTTTTATTTTATTCAGCTTTTGAGATGCCCATTACATAATGCCAACTGTCCCAGGTCACTGAGATCACAGTGGCTGGGGCATGAGATTCATGGACATAACCAGCATCCCCTTTGGTGTCTTGGTGTCAGTTCTCTGCAAATAATGGCCATTGAACAGTCACTGTACACGGAATAAGAGGGCTGAGCAAGTTTCAGTCTGGGGTAAAGGCTTCAACCACCCCTCCTGACCCCAGACAATGCAGCCTTTTGTGGTGACAAGCCAAGCTCATCTCCTGTGGCTGCGGCCTCTGCCTCAGGCCGAACCCCAGAGTGCCTGTCAGCTGTGCTGCTGCTGAGCGGCCCGAGCTCCCTGCAGCTGGCCCAGTTCTCTGGGTGGTTTTGCTTTCCTTTTGGTAAAGTCTATCCTCGGGCTGTTGTTTGTTTTTTCTAGTCCTGACTAAATTAGGATGGTTCCATTTAAGGTGAAAACAATAAAAAACAACCACAGAAAAGCACTGAAGAAGAAACAATAAAGATAGGTTTTTTAATCCTCTTTGAAAGACTAATGTAAATAGGCTTTGCAGTGTTGTAACATATTCAAGATGTTCCCCTAACCCTAGCCAATCCCTCGGAACCTCCTGCATTTTTTTCTGGGGCAGGAAAGTTAATTGAGGAAGAGGCTGAGGTTTGGGCGGAGATGTTGCCTGCCCGTGGGCTCCTGAGCCTTCACCTTCCTTACTGAAACACTAACCACCTGCTGGGCTGGTTCCCCGGGGTGGTCATCTGAGGCATTGGTGCTGGAGGGGAAGTGTGCTGGGACAGAGCCATTATCTGCCATTGTCCTGTTGATCTGTGTAGGAAACAACCTTTGTCCCACCCCAGAACTGTGGCCTGTGTACTAACAGTGGCCAGTTGTCTCTGAGTATGACCTGGAGAAAGTGTGGATGATTCAGACTCATCCATGCCCCATTCCTAGAAACAGAGGGTGCATATGTATGTGCTTAAATACAACTCAAATTGCCTCCATCTCTGAGATTTTCTATTTTTTCTCTCTCATTCAACATATTTAAGTGAGACAGGTGGTACATTACCAGACATTTGTTTAAAGCAGTAGATGCTCTTACTTTCTAGAAAATTTCTAGTGGGGATAGAATTGATGTCAGCAGTAGATATGTGTACATGGTCTTCAAACAGAAAAATGTGGGGATGCCTAAATTAAATTTCTTAAATGGACATAGACCCCTTGAGTGCACTTTAATAATAAATAAGGAAGTCTTACTGGACATGGGGCCTACCCTTGAATGGGCCTGTCTACGGCCAGCCGGTAGTGTGTGTGGGTTCTTGACTTTGTGTAGGGGGACAGTGACACAAGGAAGGGCTTGGCATAGAAGCAACAGGAGAGCCTGGGCTGGGCTGCCTTGGCTCACTGGGACGTCAGAGAAAAGGGGGCCTTGGGGACAGGTTCTGGGGATCGGCCTGGGACGAGCTGCCAGCTGCCCATTGCCTTTGAGCAGGGGCGTCAAACTCATGTTCGCCGGGGCCACATCAGCCTCATGGTTACCTTCAAAGGGCCGAAATAATTTTAGGACTGTATGAACGTAACTGATCCTTAACTGTTAAGGAGCTGAAATTACATTCAGCACTTTGAAGGCAGCCGTGAGGCTGATGTGGCCCCTGGTGAACATGAGGTTGACACCCCTGCCTTAGAGTTTAGGAAGCTGGGCCTGCGGGGAAAGAAGTGGGGGGAGAAGAAGGGAAAGGGAATGGCGGGCTGCTCCCCAGAGGGAGAGCTCTCTCTTGGTCCTTTGTCTTCAGGCTTTTATCTCTCTCAGGGAGGGTTTCAGTGGAATATTCACCAGTTCTCCAGGTGTGCCCTTTCAGGGTCATGGTCTCATTGATTGATAGGTGACAGGGTAGGGGATCTCAAGTCACTGCCATTGGGTTTGGAGTTGCCCACCTGGTTTTGCTGCTTTTCTGGGCCTGGAGCTGAAATACACCTGAGGCCTAGAATGCTGTCTCCTAGATTTATCTCCAGGGGGTAAGAGGTTACCCTTGGGGGCAAAGTTGATGTTTTCCCAGTTTTGTCCCCTGCCAGACCCTCTGGGCCTTCTGCCCTGCTGACCATCTGCACCTGGCTGTAAATTGCTGGGCTGCTGCGTTCAGCTGTCTCAGTTCCCCTGTTCCACTTGCCAAGGAATTTTCCTAGGTTCTTAGCAGGAGGACCTCAACACTTCACGTCTTCCTACACTCTGCCCTCTGGCAGTTGAACTGCTGAGGGTGGTGGTGTGTGACAATGACATGAGACTTTAGTAACAGAAAACTCCGACAGTGCGGTGACTCCCATTATTAGGGGTTGACTGGTTGGCTGGACTACACCTAGTCCACCGAGTAGCTTCCGGAGGCAGGGCTCAGAGCCTCAAAGGCAGCTATGAAATGAGTCATTCATGTAAAGCCCCTGGACATCCCTGGTGCAGAGGAAGTAATCCATCAATATGAGTGAATATGATTATTGTTGCTGCAAAAGAGGTGAAGATGAAAACCGTCTGGGCCTGGGAACCCAGCCCCTGGAGTCAGGGGTTGGGGGCAAGAGCACCATGTAGCAGGAGGGAGTGTTCAGTGCTGGGCGGTGAGGGGAACTTGGTGGGACCTCTTGTTTTGACGTGTTTTACCTGCCGCTTTGATACCTCTGCTGCGGTGAGCCTAGTGACGATGTGCTTAGGAGTGGCCGCTCTCACGGTTAGCCTCCTGAGGGCCGGCACCGCGTCCATCCCAGCAGTCCTTGGCCGGAAGCATGTGCTTAAATATAGTGTTCAAGGAATGAATGGTGTGCTCAGAAATGATGAACACTGAGCTGTGGTGCACCCGAATGAACACAGCGTCTTGTCCACCTGCAAGGTCCTGCTCTGCTCTGCCCACCTGGGCCACGCCTGTAGTGTTGCTTTCAGGACACACGAGAGCATCATGCACCAGAGTTACTGGGGCAGGGAGGGGTCTCTCTGGTAAAGTAAACTGTTAAAAATATGAGGTTCGTTCAGCCTGGAGGAAAGAAGACCTGGAGGAGGGGAGCTCTAAATATATGAAGGATGTCTCTGCAGAAGAAGGATGAGAACTGTTCGCCTAGCCTCAGGGGGTAAAAGTTAGACTGGAGAGATTGCCAGGAGGCTGATTTTCTGGCACGGTGAGGACGAACTCTACCCTGGGGGAGAAGTGGTTAGCAGGAAACGAGGTGGGGATCTTTTCAGAGGCTGTCAAGTCATGCTTAGACGAGGTTGGAATCTATTTTCAACTTTCCTTTTAAAGTAAAAATTAAATGAGGACTGGGTTTTCTTGCTTGGGGAAAGGGAAGTAAATGTGGGTGGGCTGGTCCACTTGCACTGATTGGGGTTGGTGAGAACCGTGTCAGTCTTGAAGGAGAAATGGAGGGACCCTCCGTTTATGGAACACTTACTGTGTGTCAGGGACATTGCAGGCACTTTCTGCACGTGGCTGTTTGTACCAGGACACCTTCAGGTGAGGCGTGGAGAAGGAGACAGGCAGGCCGCAGAGTGATTTGGCCCAGCCTCACCTTTTCCTTTCCGAACCATCTTCTGGAACCCTGTGCTGTCAATTGGATCCTTTTCACACCAAAGTCCACTATTTCCTCATCTAAACAAATGATTTGCAGGTGGCATAGATGTACTTCAAACACTTCGAGAACTTTCTTCAGGTCTTGGGTGGCCCCCAGAACATGGGTTTTGCTTTGTCAGCCAAACTTTTCCTTTCCCGTAAAGTCCTTGCCCAGGGCTCTTGATGGCAGTGTCTGTCCCATTTTCCCCTCTTCCCCTTGGTGGAGAGTTCCAGAAAGTCTTCTGTTGACCTTCTTTTAATTGCTAATAATTATTCAATTTCATATAGCCCAGAGTGATAAATATTCATGACTAGCACAGCGCATCAGCGTCCAGCACTTTAAGCTATTGTGTTTTTTAAATTACACTGAAACATGGAATTAAATGCAGTAAAAGGAAAAAGAGGGAGCATATGTGTATCTATTTCGGTCCCGCCGTGGGACTGTGGGGGAGGCAGAGAGGAAACGTCGACCTGGGTGTTGCGATGTTCTAACTTAACGTTTCTAAAGGAGACACCTAAAACATCTGGACCTTGCTGAGTGCATTCATTCATTCACAGATTCATTCATTAATTCACGCAGAACACGTTTAGCGATTGCTACTATGAGCCCTCCCGGTGCCTCTCAGCAGGATACAAACAGACTAGAACAGGGACCTCCGGGAGCTCACAGTCTCGTCCTGGAAGAGACACGTGCACAAATCAGCCATGTCAAGAGCTGCACGGTATGTGTAGGTGACACTTAAAATACAGCATTCCCAGTGGAGGGGAGAGTGATTGTCTGGGGTGGTAGATGGACTACATGGCACAGAGGTGGGACTTCAGGGTTTTCTAGTCCTGCCGTCAATGCTTGTTTTCTCAGCTGAGGGATTCGCATCTCTGGGCTTGTCCCGGAAGCGGGTGGCCCACCAGCCTTGCCCCCAGAGGGACTGTCCAGGTTGTGGACTCTGGAGTCAGACTGCTTGGGTTCAGATCCCAGTTCTGGTACTTATCGTGGGGACTATGACCTTGGTGAGTCATTTAACCTTCCCCTGCCTCAGTTTTCTCATCTGTAAAATGGGGCTCATCACAGAGCCAACTAGTGTAAGGGCTACACTAGTTTGGGAGCATGTGAAGCTCCCTAAACAGCGCCCGACGTACACAATGTGCTGAACTGTGGGCGTGTCAGCTATTATTGTATTGCTACTTGCTCTGGGGCATTGGCCATAAATTCCTGGGGCTTCTTTATTGCTGCTAGGTTCTTTAAAGGGCTCTTGTGACATTTTCTACCTGAGGAAGTAGGCACACTGCAGGCAAGTGTTATTGAGAGTTCTGAACCACTTCTGACAACCAGCAAGAGAGAGGCAAAGGCAGAGCCTTAAAGAACACCTTCTAGACTTCCAGTCACGGTGGAGGCGTAGGTAGACATGCTTCACTGCCCTGCACAGCCATAGAAAGAATTACAACTAGGTTTCAAAACTAATCACACCCAGAACCATCAGAAAATCAAACTATGGAAGTCTGACAACCAAGGATTTGAAGAAGACACGTTCATCCAGACAGGTAGGAGGGGTGAAGTCACAGAGAAGGGCGAAGAGGCAGTGTGGCAAGGAAAGGCACAGTGGTGAAATGGATGGGAGAGATGCCTTCGGAGTGAGCGATTCCATCCCCAGGCCAGACCGCACAGCCCAGGGTTCCAACACCAGGAAGAAAGATCCTCATTACCTCTGGCTGTAAAAACCGGTGGGGGTTGGGGTAGCAGAAGAAACAGCTAGATTTTCACTGTTTAAAGGACCTGCATTGGTCTTAGAATGTCTGCAAACCTGCCTACTCTGGGATTCACCGCTGGGGCAGCAACTGGAAGGGTGTCAATCATACATGGGAAAGGTATGAAAGGACTGGAAATGGGGTTCATGCCAGACAAACTGCCAAAACCAGGTGGTGGCATTGTCCTCTTTCCCAGCCCTCCCCACGTAGCCATAACGTGGTAAAGTGGGTACCCGGCCCTGGCAATTACATAAAACTCTGCCCCACACAATTTATAGGTGCCTTTTTGACAGGCCATGCTCCATGCTACTAAGACAGGAAGTAAAAGCAGCTCTACCTAATACACAGAAACAAACATAGGGAGGCTGCTAAATTGAGGAGATGAAGATATATGGCTCAAATATGGCTTGAAACAGAACAAAACCCCAGAAAAAGAATGAAGTGAAATAGAAATAGACAACTATCAGATGCAGGGTTCAAAACACTGGTTATCAGGAAGCTCAGAGAACTCAAGTACTGCAAAAAAAATAAAGGAAGAAAGGAAGGTTACAGTAAGTGAAATAAAGAATAATCCACAGGAAACCAACAGAGAAGGGAAGGAAACTGGGATTCAAACCAATGATTTGGAACATAAGGAAGAGATAAACATTCAACCAGAACAAAAAGAAGAAACAAGAGTTCAAAAAAAACAAGGATAGGCTTAGGACCCTCTGGGATATCTCCAAATGTGCCAACACCTGAATTATAGGGGTGCCAGAAGGAGAATAGTAAGATCAAGAAATCGAAAACTTATTTGAAAAAATAATGAAAGTAAACTTCCCTAATTCGGTGAAGAAAATAGACATACAAGTCCTGGAAGCACAGAGAGTCCCAAACAAGTTGGACCCAAAGAGGAACACACCAAGACACATTGTAATTAAAATGCCAAAGATTAAAATAGAGAATCTTTTTAAAAATATTTTATTTATTTATTTTTAGGAGAGGGGAAGGGAGGGAGAAAGAGAGGAAGACAAACATCAGTGTGTGGTTGCTTCTTGCACCGCCCCCCTACCCCCGAATTGGGTACCTTGCCAGCAACACAGGCATGTGCCCTGACTGGGAATTGAACCAGCGACCCTTTTGTGTGCAGCCAGCACTCAATTCACTGAGCCACACCAGCCAGGACATAAAAAGAGAATCTTAAAAGCAGCAAGAGAAAAGTAGAGAGTTCCAACTCTCTATAAAGGAGTTCCAACAGACTATCAGCTGATTTCTCAAAAGAAACTTTGCAGGCAAGAAGGGACTGCAAGAAGTATTCCTAGTGATGAAAAGCAAGAACCTACAACCTAGATTGCTCTATCCAGCAAAGGTATCATTTAGAATGGGAAGGCAGATAAAATGCTTCCCAGACAAGGTAAAGCTAAAGGAGTTCATCACCAACAAGCCATTATTACATGAAGTATTAAAAGGACTTATTTAAGAAAAAGATAAAAACCATGAACATTAAAATGGCAACAAATTCACAACTATCAACTGAATAAAAAAATCTAAGCGAACAATCAGAACAGAAACAGAATCAATAGATGTAGAGATCATATGGAGTGTTATCCTCTGGAAGAGGGAAGGGGGAGAATGGGGAAATGGTGTAGGGATTAAGAAGCATAATTGGTAGGAACAAAATAGACAGGGGGAGGTTAAGAATAGCACAGGAAATGGGGAGGCCAAGGAACTTACATGCGTGACCCATGGACACGAACTAGGGAGAGGATTGTTGGAAGGAAAGGAGATGCCAGGTGGAGGGGGCCAAGGAGGAAAAACTGGGGCGACTGAAATAGCCTAATCAATATAATACAAGAAAAAAACACCTTCCAGAACACTTGGAGGTTCAGCTAGAGTGGGGGCTTGGCAGGCACCTTGGGAAACAGAGAGAATGAGGGGCAGGACAAGGGGAAAACCGCACAGTGAGCCGTGAAGTCTCCACCTCAGACCCCTCTTTCTCTAGGGAGGAGTACTGCTCCCGCTCAGCTGTAACGCGTGTGGCACGCCGTGGGTCGGGTTTCCCTGCTTGCAATGGGGAAAAGGAGTTACTTGCAGTGCGCACGTGGGGAGATGCTCACAACCCAGCATGGGGACTTTCTCCAAGTAAACAAACCCACTTTATGGAGAGGCGATTTCTTTTTACAGCCCGAGAGATGAAGGAGCCCCAGGAAGCTCACCATCACCTGAGGGTTCCTAGCACCTTGAAAGTCCTGCTTCTGGAGGCCCATTGCCATCATCCTCGCCCCCTGCCTCTTCGACTGCAGTGTGGAGGCTGGCGAGAGAGCCCCGGATCCCAGCCCTCCCACTTCTGAGTGCCCAGCTGGCCTTTGTGCGTCATTCCATTCTGTAGCTGTTTTAAGTCAGAGATGGATGGGCTGCCAGGCTGAGGAGGCTGTGGGCAGAAGAAAAGGCCTGGGGTCTCTGCTTCGGGGATGACACATCACGGTTGCTTTTGTTTCGGGGCCTTGGATTGAACTCGAGCTCTGTATGGCTTTTAATTAATCACCAGCTCTTTCTCAGCCTAGGTTCTTCATCCATCACAAGGGGATTGGTCAGAGTCACAGCCAGAGTCCTCGCTGTGACCCTCAAGGCCCCTGGATTGGCCCTTGTCTCTCCTGCTTGCTCCTCTCCTGACCACTTGGTGCAGCTACACTGGCTTCTCTGTTCCCCAACATACTAGACAAGTTCCTGCCTCAGGACCTTTGCACTGACTCTATCTTCTCTCTGGAATGCTCTGTCCCCAGCTGGCTGCGTGGTTCATCCTCTCACTTCCTTCTGGGTTTTAGTTAAAATTACTTTCTCAGTGAGGCCCGCCCTTGCCACCCAATCTGAAATCATGTGCTTTTCCTCGCATTCACCTTCTTTCCCTGCTCTGGATTTCCTCTCTGTAACTATGTCACATATTACATATTGTACTAATTGATCTTATTTATGGTCTGTCCCCCCTCCATCAGAAGGCAAGCTCCATGAGGACAGAAATTTGTCTGTTTTGTTTCTGGTCCCCAGCACCCCCTGCAGATCATACAGCCCCAGGGAGCAGAATAGAAGCGGGGCGGGGGGGGGGTACTGAATGAAGCCAGGTGGTAGAAACACTTTGTGACTGCAAGTGACTTTATTTCCTGAGCTGTGAAAAGAAATGGCCTCTCCAGAGCAGTGTGTTCACTTGGAAAAAAAATCCTGATGCTGTTAGATGTGTGCTGAATGGAAGAACGCAAGACCGGGCCTGGGGCTGCGGGGCCTGGACTCCTCCACTTACCAGTTCCACGAACACAGGCCAGTTCCTTAGTCTCAGCGACTTCATTTCCTTTCCTGTGAAAAGGGGACAGTGGTGTCCATAACCGCCTTGTAGGGTTGTTGGGCAGGGTCTGTGCAAGTCTGAAAGAATGCTTGCATCTTATAAGTGCTCAGCAGGCTAGCTATTATTTGAAAAAGAACTTCCAGCTCAAACATTCCAATTCCAGGCAGGGGATGCCCCCTTCATGGGACTTAGGTCAAGCCCTCCAGAATTGACTCCTACAGGCACTGATTTGGTCAATGCACCCTGCCTCCCTTGGTGCCTAGGAGAGGGAGAGGGATGCGAGACAGATCGCGCAGGTGAAACTTCATTGTACATTTCCTAAAGCTGCTGAAGTCTTTGGAGAATGGACATCTAGAAAGAAAAGAAACATTCCAAAATGATTCCTGGGTTAGGAAACTCGGATGTCCTGGGTTAGCTGCGTGGGGAGGCTGGGGTGGGCGAAGGACCTGGCTGTGGGCCCTGAGGCAAAGCCTGGAGTTGCTCTTGGGACAGGTGCATGCAGCTCCCCCCTCTGCCCCCCCGCCCAAGTCTTCTTCTTCCTGGTCCCAAGTGTCCCTCAGTCCTGGCCCAGGATCTTACATAGTAATTCAGACTCTCCTGGACATCACAGCCAAACTGGGGGTCACTGGCTTTTAGCCAGTGTTCCGGGTGACCCTGCCCACCCAGGCATGTTTTGCTCAGGTTCTTACAGAGCTCAGAGGAAGGCCTTGAATGTCCCAGTGGTAGCAACAGTGACCTTCATCTTGCTGCATCCCTTGCAATGGGCCATTCAAACCCAGGTGACATTGATGCTAGATTGAGCTGAGTCCAGAAAGCATGAAAAGACTTGGAAAGGGGAGGCTTTTTTTTTTTGGGTGCATCGCTCCAGTGGGAAGTGTAAGGATGAGCCTGCATTGCCCCTTGGGACCAGAACGGCCAAGACTCTCGGTTTCTTTGATTCAGAAAAAGCAGATGCTTGGAAATGAATCCCAGCTTCCTGACCGCTGCTGGTGTGCACACGTGTTCATTTATGGAGAGACAGGAAAGATGGGGCCGCAAGACTGATGTGGCAAGTCAGCGAAGCTTCCAGGATGTCTCCTGGCCTGCAGAATGAAGCCCTGAGGGAGGGAGGGAGGAATGACAATGGGAGAGAAAGGCATTTTTACCCTTTTGCCTTGATGCTGTTGTGATGGCTCATTGTACCTGCGCTGGTGAAAATTTTTAGTGCTAGCTCGTGTTTATCACCTGAATCTTGTCTCAGCCAAAGTTCAGCTTGGGGAGGAACGGGAAAGACAATGATGTAGGATTGGTCATTCTGGTGCAGAGTGGTGCTAGGATCCCTGAGTGACAGCTGAGCAACACCAGTGGCTGGCAAACCCTGGAAAGGGCCTGTTTAGTCTGCTCAGGCTGCCGTTACAGATACCATAGACCAGTGGCTTAAACAACAGGAATTTATTTCTCACAGTTATGGAGACTAGAAGTCCAAGATCAAGGTGCCAGCAGGGTCAGTGTCTGGTGAGAACTCTCTCCTGGGGTTGCCTCTGCCTTGCTGTGTCCACAGATGGCCTTTTCCCTGTGCATGCCGGGGGAGAGGCAGAGAGGAAGCAAACTTTCTGGTGTCTCTTCTTATAAGGGAACTAATCTCATCATGAGGCCTCAGTAGCCAACTAAATCTACTTACCTTCCGAAAGCCCCATATCCAAATACCAACACACTCAGAGGTTAGGGCTTCGTCATATGAATTGGGGGCAAGGGGAACACAGTCCAGTCCACATCAGGGTCCCGCCACATTCATGACCAGTCTTGTTGTCCAGCTGACTAAGCAGTCAGCTTACTCCTTCCCCATGCTGGGCTCAGGGCTCTGTGCTGGGGACATGCAAGGGTAAGGCAGAGGCCTGCCAGTGAGTCGTAAGTCTACTGAAGGAAGATCTTAGACAGGCTGCAGAGCTCTCCAGCAGGGGTTGATAGAAGGCTCTGTAGGGACAGAGAACAGGTGCCGCCTGCTCCACCAGGGGAATTCACAGAAGAGGTGGCCCTTGTGCTAGAGAAGCTCCAGGAGTCAGCTGGTGACTCTGTAGGGGTTTAGGGCTGGCTCTGGTGCCAGACACCCCTGGGTCTGCCACTCTCCAGGGTAGTGACCCTGGACAAATGAATGACCGTAATCCCTGGAATCATGGTCCCTGCCTCACTGGGTGGTGATGAGGGTTAAAAAAGGTGATCATGAAGTGTGCCTGGCCCGTGTCAGAAATGGAGCCATTATCATCCCCTAAGCATTGTTGTCCTTTGCTTCATTTCTATGTTCTGTCCTTGCTTGGTGACATGGTCAGTCTCTAGAGTAATGCTACACAGAGTCCATTAAGCCCATTCATCCAACCATCCATCCACGCACCCTCCCACCCACCCAGCTCATTCCTCCATTTGTTCAACATTTAATGAGCACCCACTATGTGCCAAGTGCAAGGGCAACTACTGGGGCACAGGAATGAATCGGGTCAAGTCCTTGGCTGTGCACACTGGCATGGGTTGCAGCCTGGCGACCTGGCACAGTGGTCCTCACCAGACCCTTGTGCTAGTCAGTCCAGCTCCATCACTGACCATCTGTGGGGCATCTGGGCAGTTTCTAACTTGCTCTGCTCCTCATGGGGCTCAGGGGTTACAATGGGGATGATGTTGGTAATACCTTCTCTCAGGTTTTTGTGTGGATAAATGACTGTGCATGGAAAGAACACAGTGTCAGGCATTTATTTAGAAAGTACCCAGCGAACATTAACATTGATTAATAGAGAGGTGGGCAGTGCATGGGTAACAGACGTGGAATGAGAGAAGCTCCACAAGGGGCCTGAGCTGAGCATGGTGAGGGTGCGGAGGGGCACAGCCTGTGTCTGCGGGGTGGAGAAAGGGCGCTGCACTCAGTGTGCACGGATGAGCTCACTGGTGGCCCCTGACACCTCTAACACCAAGGCTGCTCCTCCCCGGCCTCAAGGGAAGCCTTCTCGTGGGCAGAGGCTCCTAGGGCCATCCACCAGCACCCTCTGGGCCTGCAGTCTGCTCTTCCTGCCCACCCAGCAGGGAGAGGCTGCAGCTGCAAGGGTCACTTGCACAGAGCACCCCTGGCACATCCAGACCCAGGTGACATCCAGCAATATTTCCCTACTTTATTGAATTTCCTCAGCCTGCTAGCTTCAGCCCTGGCTCATTTCCCCCTACCTCCGAGTCCTTACAAACACGTGTATAAGTCTGACAACAAGGCATGGCTCTAAGGAATATTTTTCAGTAGGGGGCACATTGGCTTTGGGGGCAGGGGAAACATTCTTTCTGGTGCTTGCTGTCCTGTGCATTGTAGGACCCTGCATCCTTGCTCCTGCCCAGTCATTGTCACTGGTGTTCTCCCTTCTCCCTTCCAAGGGTCCTCCAGGGGGTATCACTGCCCCTGGGGAGGCCCACTGGAGTGGGGGAGGACTAGGTTTCTGCTTGTCCTCTGGTGGCTTTCTTTGCTGATTTTCCTTCCCCTTTGGGGCTGGCTGACCCCCTCCCTCCTGCCTGACCCTCTTGCCTGCCCTTTATTGCTAGGTGGCAGCAAGGTCCTGCAGCCCTGGGGAGGGAGGGAGGAAGTGAATGCACAGGATGTCTCTTGGGGGCATGGGCTCTGATTTGTCTGGCAGACCCCACCTGTTAGCGGCAAGAGGAGGTTGGGGACAGGGTGGGGTGGGGCCAACTTCTCCCCCAAAGTGAGGATCTGAGCAGGGGTCTGGCAAATGCGCTCCAGGTCTCAGGGTTTTTTTTTTTTTTTTTTTTTTTTGTGGCATCGGGTGGGTGGGGGGTACAACAGGAGCCATGGTGACTAGCTTGGGGCTGAGGGTGGGAGAGCAGCACTCGGCGAAGGAACTGCCAGCTGTTGCAGGCTCGGAGACTTCAGTCTTACTCACCCGGTGCACCAGCCTCCTGGATAAACACAGTGAGAAATAACTGACTGTCGTGCTCTAGGACACCCACACTCAGTAAACTGCAGAGATGAATAGTTAGGGTGCCTGTGGGTCATCTCTATTCTGGTTGGTGTAACAAGCCCAGAAGGTTCAGGAACCCTGGAAGGAGCCAGATGAATTCAAAATGCCACACGGCTCTTCCTTCTCCCTTATGTTTTCCTGCCTGTCTTCTTCCCTCCATACTCTTTCCTAGCTATCCTGTTCTCATCCCTTCCTCCTCCCTCCTTGTGTTTAAAGTCTGTCACTGGAGATGATGGAAAAGACCCAGGCTCCTGGGAGGAGCCCCATGTAGCCAGTGGTGTCTCTGGCAACAACAAACCCGCCCCTCTCAGGCGTTCCACCCACCCACCCACCTACCCTACCCTCCTGTTCATTCATCCATCCATCCCCTCACCACTGAACTGTTTATTCATGTACCAGTCCACCCAGCCACCCATCCATCTTTCCACCCATTCATTCACCCATCAATTCATCCACCCACCCAGCCACCCCAAGTTCAGATGTCTGGGAGAGGTCCCACCAAACATAAATACACACTCTTTGCTGGGAGCAATGGCCAGGACAGAGCCCTGCTTGGTGGGTACCACACAGGAGTTAAGGCATAGCAGGGGGAAGCCCTTTATACTTCTTCTGGGCCAGTGGTGTCCAATGGGGAGGCGGTAATTGGAACATACCGACTCTCTGGCTCACCCTGGGATCTCTGGACTTGTCTCGAGAGGGTGGTGGGGAGCTTAGCGCTGGAGGGCACAGGCTCTGGAGCCTGGCTGGTGGCTCCGATCTCAGCTCCCACTTTTTAGCTACGTGCCCTTAAAAGGTTCTCAGCCTCAGCTTCTGCGTCTGTACACAGGGGAGATAATGTTGCTGATCTCATAGAGTTGTGAGATTTGATGAAATAAGGCATGTTGCTTCACCTTGCACAGTCCCTGGCACATAACAGTTCAAAATGCTAGTTATCCTTTGTCATCATGATCATCCTCATCACCTGTAGCTTCAGGAGAGGAATGTGGAGCCAAAGGAAGAGGGATTACAAATAAAAAGATAGTATAAACAAATGTGTTATTTACTTGAAATTCAAATTTAACTGGTATTTTATCTGGGAACTCTAACCATTGGAACCTCTCAGAAAGCTGGGTCTGGGTCTCCTCCCCTGTATTTGTCCCAAGTCACTGGGACAGTTACTGAAGTGGGCAGGGAGGGCACGGGGGCCAGCCCCAGACCCTGTCTGACTGCCCCCCAGCAGCCTGTGGAGGCTGGGGGCAGAGGGGTCGGGTGAGGGGAGCTGTCCAGGCAGAGGCCACGGAGGAGACTCAGGGCTGGGGTGGGGGAGGGGGAGCAAAGACTCAGCCCGTGCCCAGAAGCTGCGTGCTTGGAGGAGGCAGAGGGCGGTGTGAATCAGAGCGCGTAGACTCCAGCGCCTGCCAGCAGGCGGTGGGTGGAGGGAGTAGCAGCGTGTGTGGAGGTACGCACTCCACCGTTCTCAGTGGCAGGAACGCAGCCGTGGGGACCGCTTCTGTTTTCTTCTTCCACGGAACTGCCAGCGGAGCTCCGAGCTTTCCCACCCCGATGGGGTGTAGTGCAGCCTGGACTCCCATTTTCTTCGTCCCTACTCTACTCCCTTCTCCTCCTTGCTTCCCCTCCCCTCCCATCTCCTCTCTCTCTCTCTCTTTCTCATCCCCTCCAGACGGGCCTTTTCGAGAGGAGCCTTTTTGAGAGAGTTGGTGTGGGTGGGATTCTGACGCATGCTGGGTTACCTGCTGCTGCACTCCCTCAGGATTCTGCCCCTCCACCTGCTGACTCCTGGAACCTCCCCTACCCGGCCAGCTCTTGGCAGCACGACCTGAGTCCCCGCAGCAAGGAACTCCCCAGGGGGGTTCTCTGTGCTGTGTGGAGATCAACCCCATCCTCTCCAGGTGGGCACGTGCAGAGGCGTGGTCCGTGTTGAGTGTAGCGGGGCGTGGCCTGTTACCCAGTTAACATTCTATTGTTCCCTCCATTTAAGGGACTTGATGATTCGCTTCCTTTACCTGTTTCTTGCTTTGCCTTTTGCCGCGCCACTCCTCCCTGCTGAAGCTCCAGGTAAATAGGGCTGCTTGTCGCTCTGAGAAAGTCCATGCCACTCCTGCCTCTAGGCCCTTGTACGTTCTGTTTCTCCCACCTGGGAAAGATCTACTTGGTCTTCCAGTCTCAGCTCAGATACCTCCTCCTCTGAGAAGTCCTCCTGACCAGCCCCTGGCCACTTGGCCTTCAGGACCTTCCTTCCGTGGTCTGCTCACTTTGTGTTGCCAACAAATCCCATTACCTGGTGAAGTGGTGGTGGTTTGTTTGCGTATCTGTCTCTCCCCTCGGAGTGGAAGTTTCTCAAATTATGTCATTTAATCATTCCTGCCTCAGGGCCTTTGAACATGCTGTCGGCGCTGTGTGAACACTGTTTATAAGACTGGCCGCATGTCACCCTTCGTAGCTCAGCTTAAATGTTACCTCATCAAGGACGTCTGCCCTGACTCTCCTTACTCCAAGATGATTATTTTATTTATTACAACACCCTATTTTGTCTCAAAATTTTTAAAAGATGGAGAAGTAAACCACTTGACCGTGCAGTGGTTTCTCACCACTTGAAATTCATTTGTGTCTCTTTTGTCCGTCCTCACCACTGGGTGAGAACACCGATGAGGGCCCCGGTTGGCTGGTTCATCATTGTATCCCCCACCCCCTCCCAGCCCAGGGCCATTTGCTGAGGGGTTGGAGAGTGAAGGCCTGGAGAAAAGGAATTTCGGGTCAGGACTCCCTAGGTGCGGGTAACTGAGAAGAAGGGATTTGGGGACTGGTATTTTTGTAAATGATGCCGTCCCATCTCGACTGTGGCTTCGTTAGTTAGATTGGGAGCAGATGCTATGACTGTGTGTCACCCACTTCTCTGCTTTTACATGTGATCGTTGTCATTTATCTTTTTGGGAATCCTTCAGTTTGGTTGCTGTTCTTTTTCCTGAACAGCAAAAAAGGAGGGTGCTTTTTTCTGACCCTGCGGAGGAGTTTGGTTAAGAGCAGTGCAATGCCTGGGTCAGCTCTGGGTTTGCGCACACCGAGGGGCTGGGATGTCTTTCGTCCTCTGCCTGCAGGTGGGGATCCCCTTACGAATATATGTGGCCCTGGGTGGCAGTGCCCACAAAGGCCTGTTCTTGGTGATGGAGCCCTTCTCTGGACCCTGAGTCTCCTCAGGGCAGGGGAAAGGGGTGTGGATTTGAGGATTCAGTCCTCGGGAGCCTGGTGTCTGCTGCTTTGGCCCTCTGAGGAGGTCAGACTCAGGAGTCGCATCTCTGGGGCCCCCACTAAGAGTGACTTAGTCACGTCCCATCCCAGGGAGGGGCCCAGAGGGATGATGTGCTCAGACCCCCACGATTTTTGGAGGAGGAAACCAGGGTTCATGGAGAAGACATGCTTTGCCCAAATCACAAGGTTGGGGCAGGATGAGCCCAGGTCTCATGCCTCCTTCTCTGAGGTGTTTTACCTTCATCGTAGATAACCCTCTGTAATCCGGGTGTTTATTCAGAGATGTGGGCTTCTGCGCAGCAGGAACTTTTATATTTACTTTCACTGTGCAAAGAGAAGCCTTTTCTTTTTTCATGTTCTTTCTTCTTCCTCCTGTTCATCGCCCCACCAGCACTGAGTTGATGATGGCAAGGGCTTGGGTTCCAGGGTCCTGGGTGGGAGACAGGTGTTTCTCAGTGATCCGTGACTTACATAGTTCCTGCTGACCCCTGGCTGCACCTCTGGGGACCAGGCGAGGCTGTGCTGAGGGCTCCCCTTGGTTAGCAGTGACCCGATCGATGGTTTCTTCATGAAGCAGAGAGCCCATGTGTGTTCAGAACGCTTTGTTTTTCAGATGCAGATTTTAAACGGCTGTTTCTATGTGTTTAACCTTTTGAGGGGTCCTCCAGGAAACTCTTCTTCAAACTGCTTTGGCTCAGGTGTGTGCCTGCAGCTGGCTCCGACCACTGTGTCCTTCAGGACAGTGTTGTCCAGGGGGCTGGGCTTGGCCAGCAGCCTGTGGGCTGCCCTCTTGACATGCTGTATGGGCTTGAGAAGAAAGGGACGGAAGGCTTCCATGGTAACGCGGCTGGAGAACACTAGTGCCATGGTGTCATAGAAACCAATTGGAGGAATTTCATCCACATAGTAACAGGGTACCGGGACCTATCAGACTCCGGCCGGCCCACTGCGTTAGCAACCAGGCTGTGGCCTCCTAGGATCGTGGTGGTGGGAGGAGAGTGAAAATGACCAGGGCAGGAGGGTTAGAAGAAGTTGTTTTGTGTGGGTTTGGAAAACTAAAAAAAAAAAAAAAAAAAAAAAAAAAAAATTAAAAGATGGAGAAGTAGAGAAGGCGCTGCCTGAGAAGTACTAATAGAAGAGATAAAAACCAGACCTAGCATTATCACATCTTTTAGGAAGCATTTCCTAGTTTGTCCCTTTCCTCATTTGTGCCATTTAGTTTTCCTGTTCCTTGTCTGGTCTGGAGCACTTGACCCTGGCTTTGGGAACAGGACTCCTCCTGGTTTTCTTCCTCTATCTCGTTACACTGTTTTTCTCTCCTTTTGCTCACTCAGGGCTTGAGGGAGATGCTCCTCTGTCCTCCACCATGTGTGTCCTCACGGCCTGGCTTGTGAGGTTTCCTTGTGGCCGTTTTTGGCCGATTAGATGGACTGTGCTGTGTGTTGGGTTTCCCTTTTATACTTCGCCCCCCTCCCCTGCCACCAGGCTAGTGTCTGGTTTCTTACCCCATGGTGTGGACACATACAGATCTGTGTGACTTGATCAGTACTTGATTTGGGGTCAGGTGACTGGGAACAGGCTTTGGTGTCTTTTAGCAACCTAGCGGTCCCCTTTTTGATATGGGACCATCTCAACATGGATCTGAGACAGGATTTGAGCCTTTATTCTCCTTCCTCATTAGGGAAAGGGCAGGGACCATAACGATGTGAAGGCCTTGGAGGGAAAAGGCAGAGGGAAGGATAGATGGCAGCAGGGATTTGTGGCCAGAGCAGCAGAGAAAAGAAGGCTCGGCATTGGCCTTCCAGCTGTAGATACTCAATGGTCAAGGGCAGCTTTAGATGCAAAGGGGCTTTGAAGCCCTTGGGCACAAGATGAGCAGAGCTTTCTCTGTGTACATTGAACTTCTGTGAAGTGGCCCATGGCTTCTCTGTGCCCCATGGCACCCGCACAGGGACAGGTACCTGCATTTGTTGAATGAGTCCTCACCCTTGCCCTGGTCAAGCTTGCCGTCTACCTGAGAAAATGCAACAACCCCCAGGGACATTAACAGACTATACATTTTCAGGTGTACAATAGGGATTGGCTGACCACTGAGTGAATATTTGGGCATATGGACATGGAGTTGAAGACTGGGGAAGGTCAAAAAAGGGCCTGATAACCCAGGCTGGTGATCTAGGCTGTAAAGAGAAGCATGTGTGCACCCTAGGGGGCCTCAAGGTTTAGTTGAACCATAATCCTTTGGGAATCTGTCAGGGGTATCCACCCCGAATGCAGCCCATGGGCCACATGGGCCCAGATGGCGATGGTTGTGGCCAAACACAAAATCATAAATTTACTTAAAACATTACGAGATTTTTTTGTGATTATGTGTTGCAATGTATTTAACGTGTGGCCCAAGACAACTCTTCTTCTTCCAGTGTGGCCCAAGAGATGCCAAAAGGTTGGACACCCCTGGTTATATGCTTCTGGGTCCCTACCCCAAAGATTCGGATTCAGCAGTCCTAGAAATCTACTTCTATTTTTAACAAACTGTGCAGGTGATTTTGATGGAGGTCAGCTAGGGACCACACACTTAGAAACACTGGTCTACCCCAGGGGTATTCCTCGTAAGTGAAACCTCTCTGAGCCACAGAAGCTTCCAAGGCTTGCTATTCTTAGAAGGATAGTTACAGTAGTTTTAACAACAGCGAGATAACCTCTGAGGGCCAGCCAGACCCAGGAACCTGACCTTCCTCAGCAGAAGAGAAAGCATCAGTTGAGTTCTCTTTTAGTCTTAACTTGTGTAGCCAAGAGGCAAAGGCAGCTTGGCCAAGCTCCAGTGCACAGCGTGGGAGGTGATGATGGCCTCACTGGCTGTGTGAGGTGCACACACAGGCAGTGCGAGTGAGCTGCTGTCATTTCAGCTGGACACACTGTAGGAGCTGTGAAATGCAGGAGAGGGTAGAGAATTTTGGAGGAGGACATGCCATTTTAGGGGGGTGTCTCTAAAGATAGGAAAGCAAAGCCATTTATAACCCAGTGTATTTGGCAGAAAGTTTAGAAAAACCCAACCCATATATCACACTTTCTTTCATTCTGACTTTTCCTGCTACAGTTGGTTATTGGCAGGGTGTTGATGATTATAATAGCTCTGGCGGCAATAACCAAGTGCTAACATTATTAAGTGCTCACTCTGTACATGCATAGTGCTAAGCACTTAATGTTCATTATCTCGTTTAATCTCCACAATGGCCCCACGAGGTCTAATGCATCATCACTCTCCACTTAACAATGGAGGAAACTGAGGCTTCAAGAATAACTTGCCCAGTGATTTACAGCTGGTAATGGATGGATATGAGATTTGATACCAGTCCGCTGGTCGGAAGCATTTTGCAAGAAGGAGAGTCTTTTAGTCACCTTTCTTCTTTCCTTTTTCTTATTCTCTTCTTCCTTGTGCCAAGATATCCATTCCTTTAATACCCAGTTTATCCTGTGTAGCTTCTACTTTTGATACTTTAGTTTAGGACATAACAAGTGGGAATGGAATCGGATAAATGGATTTTTTTTAAAGCACCCATTTGAAACCAAACCTCCTTTCGTAAGACACTCAGTATAAGTAGGATGAGCACAGGTTACTGTTCAAAGGCCCAGATAGTACAAAGCAATAGGGCTGTGATTACCTGTGTGATGGTTAGCAAAGTCCTTGTCCTGTGTTTGTGACAGATGTCTACTTCTTGATAGATTCCTTTTAACATCTCATTCAAGAGTTTTTTCTTCCCTTCCTCATGGTGGACAAATGGATATTCTTATGAGCATAGAAGCCCAAATTTTAAGAGGAAGAAGAACCAGAGACTATCCTTCTTTGAAACAGATGTCTCAAGTGGGTACTTGGTTTGGGGAGGCAGCATGGCATGAGGGAAGGAGTTTTGGAAGTTAGATGGTTCAAATCCTGCCTCTCAGTTTACCTTGGGCTGGTTGGTTAATTTCTGTCAGTTGCTGGTCCTCATTTTTAGAACATGCGTAGTAGTGTAGTGAATGCAGGGGATGCTCTCCTACCACCCCCCAAACCCCACCTCTTTGGAGTGAGCCTCCATTCTTTTAGCTGCTGGGAGTGTTGGCTGCTGAGTCCTTCCCTAGAAATTGCCCTCAGCATAAGAGAGCTGCCAAGCTCAAGGTCATGCCCACTCCCTGGGGTAAACCAGTGTCAACGTCAAAAGGGTGATGGGACTTCTGGCCAAGATGGAGGCATATGTAGACACACTGTGCCTTCTCGCACAACCAAAATGAAGGACAACAAAGATTTAGAAATAATAAAACAACCAGAACTGATAGAAAATTGAACTGTACGGAAGTCCAACAACCATTCATCCAGACCGGTAAGAGGGCAGAGTCACGGCAGGAAAAAGTGGAGGTTGGTGGACCGGGCATACAGGCAGCAGTGGCTAGCAGATCCCAGGTGCACAGGTGGTGGCTAGTGGGCCCTGGGCACGGGGTTGCAATGGTGCAGACCCAGTGAGGCTGAGCAAGGCAGCTGGCTGACTAGGTGGTCCCACATTCACGTGCAGATAATCCAGGCGAAGGAGAAGTGGTAGAAGGGAGTGGAATCCGAGAGAGAGCAGAGCAAGCACCATTGTTCTCTCTCAGACCCCGCCCCCACATACAGCATCACTATCAAGTGACTGGGCTGCCCCACCCTGGGGAAAACCTAAGGCTCTGCCCCTCACTATGTAATAGCTGTGACCAGACCAATCCCCCCACCCCCAAATGGCTCAAACGGGAGAACAAATCAAAGCCCCAGAGCCAATTCATCTAAGTGACCAAGAGATAGCCAACCTATCAGATGCACAGTTCAAAGCCCTGGTGATCAGGATGCTCACAGAATTGGTTGATTTTGCTCACAAATTAGATGAACAAATGAAGGCTACAATAAGTGAAATGAAGGAAAATGCACAGGGAACCAATAGAGATGGAAGGAAAACTGGGACTCAAATCAATGGAGTGGACCAGAAGGAAGAAAGAAACAACCAAACAGAAAAGAAGGAAGAAATAAGGATTCAAAAAAATGATAAGAGGCTTAGGAACCTCCAGGACATCTTTAAACATCCCAACATCTGAATTATAGGGATACCAGAAGGGGAAGAAGAAGAGCAACAAGCAAAAAACTTATTTGAACAAATAATAAAGGAGAACTTCCCCAATCTGGCAAAGGAAATAGACTTCCAGGAAGTCCAGGAAGCTCAGAGAGTCCCAAAGAAGCTGGACCCAAGGAGGAACACACCAAGGCACATCATAATTACATCAGCCAAGATTCAAATGAAGGAGAGAATTCTAGAAGCAGCAAGGGATAAGGGGACAGTCACCTACAAAGGAGTTCCCATCAGACTGTCAGCTGATTTCTCAAAGGAGACCTTCCAGGCAAGAAAGGGCTGGAAAGAAGTATTCCAAGTCATGAAAGTCAAGGACCTACATCCAAAATTGCTCTATCCAGCAAAGCTGTCATTTAGAATGGAAGGGCAGATAAAGTGCTTCTCAGGTAAGGTCAAGTTCAAGGAGTTCATCATCACCAAGCCCTTATTGTGTGATATGTTGAAGGGACTTATCTAAGAAAAAGAAGATACAAAATATGACAGTGAAAAGACAGCAAACTCACAGCTATTAAGAACCACACCTAAAACAAAAGCAAACAACTAGAACAGGAACAGAACCACAGAAATGGAGATCATATGGAGGGTTAGCAACAGGGGCGTGGGAGGAGGAGAGAGGGGGAAAAGGTACAGAGAATAAGTAGCATAGATGGAGGGTAGAAAATAAGACAGGGGGAGGGCAAGAATAGTGTGGGAAATGTAGAAGCTAAAGAACTTATGACACAAGGACATGAACTAAAGCGGGGAATGTGGGTGGGAGAGGGTGTGCAGGGTGGAGGGGAATGATGGGGGAGAAATGGGACAACTGTAATAGCATAATCAATAAAATATATTTTAAAAAAGTGGGATGGCCTGGTCATCTTGAATTGAGGCAGGAGAACTCCAGAGCTCCCATGGATGATGGGCTGGGGTCTCTGTTGTGGCGGTATCACCCCTCTGCCTTCACAACCTCACAGGTCTCTGCCTGGTCCTATAGCTTTTACTCCCTCACAGGTGTTTGTATTTAAACTCTCCCTCTTTCTTCTGCCCCCACCAAAATTCCGGCATGCAAATCTCTGTTTTCAGAGTCCTGGGGACCCCACCCAAGACACCTCATTTACAGTGTTTTGTAATAATTAAATTAAATCATTGATGTGAATGCTTAGTGTAGTGCTTGAAAAGCCGGTTCTTCATAAGTGCAGGTTTTATTATATTAGCTTCAAAATTTCATAAAATTCATAGCTATAAAGTCTCAAGCCACTTTTCTACATCTGCAGAAAATATTGAATATGCAGGCGTGATCAGGGCTCAATAAATTTCAGTGAGGTAGGAATTCTTTAGGGCTCTGAAGGAAGCCCTCCCACAGATTCATGTCAAACTTCATTATAGGAAGTGGTTTGGGGACATTCGGATCAGCTTTATGTGATGGAATTTCGTCGTAGTGATATAAATTCTTTTTTAACCAGAAGTCATATGCTCTCTGAAGTATATTCCCAAAGATGTTTTCACTTTTCGGAAGTGCTTAAGCAAACTCAATCTCGTAGTGAGGAATTAATGAGGAAAAGAGGGGCAACTCCAGTAGGGGGAAGAGAGAACATGTTACCATTCATACCTACTCTTTTACTCTTCCAAGTGTGTGTGTGTGTGTGTGTGTGTGTGTGTGTGTGTGTGTGTCCCTAAGAGTATATTTGTGCTTTCTTATTTACTGGAGTTTTAGGGAGCTTAGCTGATGGTTTCCAGTATGGTTAGGCTACTTGGGGCCACTTAGGGTAATGAGGGAAGAGGGGCTAGTATACCACTGACAAAACTGAGACATAATTGACACATAACATCATATTAGTTTCAGGTATACAACATAATGATTCAATATTTCTACATATGGTGAAGGGATCACCGCACTGAGTCCAGTTACTACCCATCACTATACATATTTACAAAATTTTGCATGCCACTTAAGAACAACATCTTTTGTAGGTGGTTATAACAGAAATAGAAAAGGAATGGGAAGAAATTGCCACGCTCTTGAGATACACAACATGAAAAGTGGAAGGCCCTTCTCTGCCCCTGTCTGTCCACACAAAGTCCATTCCTCAGAGGTCACCACTCTCACAACTTTAGTGCAGCTTGCTCCTACACATGGAGGGTCATATGCATACAGATTCACAGCGATATGTGTGTGTGTAAATGTGTACATATGTGTATATGTATATATACGTATTTAAAGTAAGTGAGAGCCTATCATATATGCTACTATGTAACTTGTTCCCCCTTACTTATTCTAATTGGACCTATTTTCAGGTCTGTTTATATAAACCTACTTCATTCTTTTTAATGTTTGCACATCATACTCCATTAATTAGCTCTACGAAAATTTGTTTGAGGCAACTATCACCAGTGGCTATACAGGTTGCTTCCAGATTTTCAATATAGTAAACAAAGCTCCAGTGAGTATCCTTGCTCATACACTCATTATACCATTGAAACATATGACCCTTGACTCACACAGGATTGGATGTGTAATAGGTGCTGAATCGGTAACGGCTGCATGGAATTGAAGACCAGGTGCAGCCTGATGAGAAATTAAAGGGCGTAGCTCTCCTTAGCACACAGCCAGGCACTGATTTTTTTCCAGGAGAGACCATTTTTTATATATATATATATATATATTTTTTTTTTTTTCCACGAGAGACCATTTTATTTATATATATATATATATAAAATGGGGCTTTGATTCCAGAGCACTGGAAGATGATCACAGGGCTGTCACCCAGGCCAGTTAAAATGTTCACAGGTGTCTCAGGTTTTACACAACAGGGGGTTCTCTCTATATATATTTGTGTGTACGTGTATGTATATATATGTGTGTGTGTATATATATTTTTGTGTATATATAATATATAATATATTATATATATAATATATATACACACACACATATATATACTCTCAAAGAGAACATGTCACCTGGTGACGAGGCTCTAACATGTAAATAAGCATCGAAAACGGTCCCTTACAGTTAATTTTAAAATGCATCCAGAACACATTCTGTGACATAGTAGATGATCTATAGCCCCATTAATGCAGCTAAGTGATGGGTCTAATAGTCTAATGATGCCACTCAGCACATTCATGGTCCTGCCAGTGCCTTAATTCCATCACCCAGGAAGGAGTCCAAGCAAGTCCAGTCCACCTGGTGCTGGCTGCTCCCATTGTGCTTTATCGAGGGGCAAGTTTTAAAGCATTTTTGGGGGCTGCATTACATTAAGTTCAAAGGAGGAGGTTTTTTTTTTTTTAAAGACCGTTAACTGAAGCATTTCTTTCCAGAAAACCATGGACTGTGCGAGTGCTTGTAGCACTCTCAGTTTTCTCCAAATAGCAAACAGGTACACACTCAGAGAGAAGAGAGGGAACTTTGTGCTAGGGTGTCTAGTATCATTACAAGGGTGTGATGGGACCTGACTGGCCCTTTAAGATGAGCCAGGATTGGAATTGCTAGAAGAGGGAGTGGCAGATGAGTGGCAAGATCATTCTGGGTCAAGAGGACTAACTGAGCAAATGCGAGGGAAAGAGTGATCCAGTATTTCCGGAGGTCAGGGTGCCTGTGAGATATTAGGTGTGAGGAGGAGAAAGGGGCTCCGATGTGGGAGTCTTTAATATCAGTTTAAAGGCTTTAGGAGTTTGGGCACAAAGTAGGAAAACTTTATAATCAGAAAAAATAGATAAAAAGATCAGGAAATTCTTGTTTGTCAGAAAAATAATAGTAGCTAATAGATTTCAAAAATACACATGATTTTAAAAGATGGATGATTTACTGTAACTCATTAGGGTAATTGCATCTGGATGCAAGGCAAGCTTTATTCTGAATGAAATACATTCTGAGATACTTACAAATTATTTTCTCACCCAGTTCTAAATAAAAATGTAATAAATAGCCATTCAAGAAGCTGTGGGTAAATTACAAACATAACGTGCCACAGCACAGAATGAAGCAAAGCACTGCCTAAGGTTGGGCCTCAGATGCATGGGTGTTTGCGCGATATTGAGCTGTCAGTTTAGGGGTGGGAAGGTTTGCCCTGAGCCATCTTCATTCTGTCCCTTGATCACTTCGTGAAGGTAAATGAGATGGCTTGAGTTGTATATTCACCGAGTGGCAAGTGACAGAAAATGAAACTCAAGTGATTTTAAGCTGAAACTTTTAATCAAAGTGAAAAGTTAACCAAAACTTAATTAAGAAGCCTGCAATGGATGTAGCTTCAGTGGTGATTAGATGGCAGGGGTGTCAAACTCATTTTCACTGGGGGTCACATCAGCCTCACCGTTGCCTTCAAAGGGCTGAATGTAATTTTAGGACTGTATAAATGTAACTACTCCATAACAGTTAAGCAAAAGCTTGATAGAAACAGGGTGCTGGGCCGGATAAAACAAGGTGGAGGCCCGATTCAGCCCTCAGGCCTTGTGTTCACCGCCTGTGATCTAGATGCTCAGTGCAGTTAAGAGTCTTTCTCTTTCCCTTTCCATGGCACCCTGCTTTCCTCGTTGTCAGCTTCATTTTCCAGCGGGCACGCTTCATGTGGTGGGAATGATAGTCATTTAGAACTTGCCTCGACTGAAAGAGTCAGTCTCTCTTCTCATCCTCTTCCTTTATTTTTGTCTCTGAAAAGTTATCCCTGCTTGGCTCATGTGCCCACCTTACCTCTGGACCAATTATTGGTCAGCTCAAGGAGGTAGAGCTCTGATTGACAGCCTTCTTAGAGTAAAATGGAGTAGAGAGGGGCAGTTTTCAAAATGCAGGGATAGAGAGTTGGGGGGTGGTATTTAGGGGGAAGAGAGAGAGAGAGAGGCAGGCTCAGATCAAGGTGATACCAACTGTCTGCTAGGGCTGTATGATACTATGGCCTTGAGTTCTCTCTGCTTTATACAGCCAGCCCCGCACCTAGAATAAGAGCAGGGACTTCACCTTAGTCTGGGGTGCAACAAAAGATGCAGGTATCAGAGATAAGGAACTATTGAATTAAAAAATTTTATTTATTTATTTATTTTTAGATACAGGGGGAGGGGAAGAGAAAGAGAGGTAGAGAAATATTGATGGGTTGCCTCTCAGATGCATCTGGTCTGGGGACCAAACTTGCAACCAGGAATGTGCCCTGACAGGGAGTTGAACCAGCAACCTTTCACTTTGCAGGACTACGCCCAACCCACTGAGCCAAACCAGTGAGGGCACTATTAGATCTAGAAAGTGACTTAACCTAGAAAAGATATTCATACCAATAGTAAGTAATAATTGGTTAGCCTTCAGAGGATGAAAATGTTGAAGTTGTTATTCTAGAATTTTCCAGAATTTAATTTACACTTTTCCATCTTGCATCGCCATACTTGCAGTAAGGCTGCTGTAGGAGATGAGTTAGCAGGACGTTTAACCTTTGGGCCCCTGCCTCTTGTTCTGCTGTGCCATTTACCAAGTGCCACCTCCATGGAAAGTAGTCTGGGCTTGGAGGCGTATACATAACAATGTTTAGCATTTACCTGTAAGGGTTTCTTAAAAATCTCACAGCAAACTCTGTTTTATGTGTCCTTTCCAAATCACTGGCTTGAGGGAGAGGGACAGAAGGTAGAAAATGGATATGATTTTCTCTATTTGGTAGATGTAGGAAAGTAAGAATGGGGGGAGGTTAAGGTTTTATTTGCAGGGGAATATCAGTGGCAAAGCTTAAAGACAGAAAATGGGACTCTTAATTTGAAATCAGCTTTTCCTAACAATTGGTCTTCATCTTTTTTGATTCTAATGTTCTATTTCCTTTCAAAAGAGTAGCACCTTAAACATTCATTTTCACTGGAGCGTCCATTCAAATCCATTGGTGAGCCCAAAGGATAATAGCCAAGAAATCATTTAATGAGATCTAAACCATTTTACAAGGCATGCTGAGTTTCCATTTATTGTAGCACTGCATTCAACATGCAGTTCTCTGATTTTTCTTTTTAAATAAAGAAAAAAAAAGTTTGTTTTTGTAGCTCTTCCACTGATTGCTAATTCTAAATGCTGTGGTAATGGAGGGAGTAGATATCTGGTTCAAGGGTTCAGGTAAGAGTAGGTATTATTGACAAAAGGCTGCTAAGCAGGTATCAAGAACTGAAGTAATTGGCTTTGTTATTATTATTATTATTTTTGGTGTTGGATAGAAAACTATCCTTTCCAGCGCTTTGATTTTTTTAAAAAATATTTTATTTATTTATTTTTAGGGAGAGCGGAAGAGAAGGAAAAAGAGAGGGAGAGAAATGTCAGATGCTTCTTGTACATGACCCAACTGGGGGCTGAACCCCCAATCAGTGACCTTTTACTGTGTGAGTCAATGCCCAACCAACTGGGCCACACTCGTCAGGGCCTTTCCAGCTCCTTGACCATCAGTAATGCTCTGTTTCATCCCTGCTACTACTGTCAATGATTCTCATGTTGTTACTTAGTGAATCTATACCAGGAGTTTGCAAATTTTTTCTGTAAAGGGGCAGAGAGCAAATATTTTTGACGTCATGAACCATGGGGTGGACTACTGGACTCTGCTGTCATAGTGCTGAAGCTGCCACACACCGTAGGTGCATGAATGGGTGAGCCTATGTTCCAGTAAGTCTGCATTTACAAAAACAGCTGGCGGGCCAGCTTTGGCCCGTGGGCAGCAGTTTTTGCAGAGCCTGGGTGTACAGAGTCTCCAGGAGTCTCCGTGGGCTCCTCTGCCTGAGTACAGCTGAAGCACACGGTGTTATCACCAAGTTCCTGCAGCTCCATTCTGCTCCTTTCCCTTTCCCTGCAGAACTCCGTTACAGGGTGCAGTGCTATTTCCTAAAGTCCCATTTCCAACGTTTTTAATCCCATCTTAAGATGCTGGACCTGTGACTGGGCTTAGGGGCCTGATTTTATTTCTGTAGAAGCAAGGATTAGAAAGAGTTTCCTGTTCCACTGCTGGAGTTCAGGTGTATGGTCTAGTAAAATGGCACTAGATAAAAGCTGACCAACTCCTAGACTGAGGAACCCTGAGCAAACTACTTAACCTTCTGGAGTCTGTCCGCCTCCGTAAGAATACCTACCTTGCATACTTCACCAGGCTGTTGTAAGGATTGCCTATTCATTTAGTTTCTCTTTATTGAGCACCTACTTCCTGCCATAGCTTTTGCTAGGCATTGGGGATACGCTGGTGAACAAAACAATTACCAAGCTAACCATCAAATTAATTAATGGTAAGGAAAGGGGAACTTGAAATTGTTTGATTATATAGGAGTTTAGATTTTCCTGGCCCTTTAAAACAAAGATTATCCTCTGCCCTGGCTGGTGTGGCTCAGTGGATTGAGCACCGGCCTTTGAACCAAAGGGTCGCTGGTTCAATTCCCAGTCAGGCACATGCCTGGGTTGCAAGCCAAGTTGTGCCCCCAGTAGGGGGGTGTGCAAGAGGCAACCAGACATTGATGTTTCTCTCCCTTTTTTTCTCCTTTCCTTCCCCTCTCTCTAAAAATAAATAAGTAAAACATTAAAAAACCCAGAAAAACACACAAAACAAAACCCAAAGATTATCCCAAAGACCAAGGGATGTTTTGGTCTCTTTATTTAGAAGCTGCACTCTCAAGAAAGCCAATAGGGTGGTGGTTTAGGTAAAATGATAAGGGCTATTGGAGATGGTGGAGTGGAAAGAATGAAAACAAAGTGTTTAAGAGTGGCCAGATGGAGCTGCTTTGTACCAAAGTTCACTTCCGAAAGAAACCAGGGATTTTCAACTCCATCTGGGCTCCCAGCCTAAGGAGATTGCCATTAGCTAGTCAAGGGTAAACATAAGAGTGTAGGAGGATTCATTCTGAAATGCTGTCACCAACCAGCTTGAAAAAAAATAGCAGCTACTGTGACTACTAGGAAATTTCTTGGACAGTGTAGGGTTGTGTCAGGTAATCTCATCTCTGATCTATTTCAGTGGCCTTTGGGTGGTAGGATAATCATTTCAGTTTAGAAGGAAACAATAAGAAGAAGGAGGGAAAATGACATGGTTACTTTTTCAACTCTGGGTCCTTTTGGCTAGGATGAATTTGTTGTCCATCAGATCTAATTGGCTGTCCCTGTTCACTTCTATGATATTTACTGAGAAATAACTTTGTGCTGTGTGTTGGGTTGAACCTGAAAGTGGGGTAGAGATGGGCATGTGTACCAAAGCAGAGGCACACCTGGTTCCAGACTTTGGAGGCTCAGCTGTACGTGAAAAGGTTTTGCAATGTGTGACAGATCAACTTCTCTCTAGAGCAATGAGAATGTGTGCCCAGCAGCACAGATCCTAGTAAGGCTCCTGGCAAACACAAGTGTGCAAGTCATTGTGGAAAGAATCACATTTGCTAAATACAGTTCACTATTCCAGCCATGCTGAATCTTTTGGAGACACTCGATTGTAACATGGGACCTTGTCTTGTGGATGCTGCTCTGTGTGCTTGGAGTAGTCTTCCGTCCTACTTTGCCATGCTAGCTCTTTCTTTTTCTTCAAGACTCTGCACACATGTTTCTTCTCCCTGAGGTTCTTCGTCTTCCCCTCCTTCCCCACCATAAGCCTGGTTCAGATGCTCCACCTGCCCCTTCTCCCTCCGTCCCACACCCCACATACCTGTTATAGCCCATGACTGTGGACTGTGGTTGTTTGTGTCTTATAATGGAGACCAGAGACTGGTAATTTAAAAATTTATCTGAAACTTGGGGGAATCATAAAAATACTACACGTACACCCTGAAGGCATTATTTTAACTTAAAAGTGAGAAATGTGTGTTCATTTACCCGTTTTTTGATATAGATCTTTTCTGTGCTTTTTGATCTGCTGATTGGAGTTCTAGGTCACCTTTCTGATTTAAATCATGCCTGTAATACATGATCTATAGTTTCCAGAAAACATTGGAAAGGCAATTTAAAGGTTCTAGACTCTCCCCAACACCCAATATTTTATACTTTTCCTGTTCACAGCAAGCTCAAGTGTAATTTTTAGTGACTCACCTTTTTCATGCCTTTGCAAAACACTCAAATGGGCTCTTATAGACACATGGATTAACTCATTTTCTGTAGATTTTACCTACTATTGAGTTAAATAACATAATTATCGTAACAAGTATGACAATTTATGTAAGTTTTGAGAACACACACAGCCCTTGTGAATGTGTAACTCAGTTGGTGGGTGGAGCTATGCTTGGGTGTGTGAGAGTGGAATAACATGTGACTCAGTTGCTAGGAGTTGCATGAGGGGGCATCAAAGCAACGGAGAACACCAGGTAATCTAGCAGATCAGTAAGCAAAGTTCAGTTTAGGGATAATAGACTCACTCGATGGAGCTACTCCAGTGTCTAAGTAGGTGTTCAGTAGTTGTTAAATGGTTACATGAGCAATCCAGTAAGTGAAGCAGAGAACTTTTGGAGACATGACTTTTTCAGGACCACCAGTGTTTCAACTCATAATTGGCCACCTCTTCTCTCTGTAGCGGTGCTGGGCCCAAATCAAAAGACTGCAACTTTCCCCACTGTCTGTGAAATGAGGCTGTGAAGAGAAATCTCTCTCCAATGAACAGGGCACAGATATCTGAACGAAGCTGCCAGCTGGCTCCCGAGACCCCTGCCCCACCTACGAACTAACACAGCTTCCATCACGCTGATGAGCGAAGTATAAAACGTCTCCTTTGCTCCCGGGGACCCTACCTGCCATTACTTCTTGTTTTAGCCTCTTCTACTTAGGCTGTGAAACCTGTGAAATGTTCAGGGACTTGAGTCTCTAGAGAGATATACCACCGAAGGAAGCCATTTGCATTACAATTCTGTATGTGTAAACCCCGTCAGTGAGTCTGGCATATGGACTGTCAGCCGGCGAGCATATTGCGTGTGCATCAGGGCCCCACTTCTAGTGTGGTCCCACTTCCCTGTGGATAATTCTACCTGGCCGCAAGGAGACACTGGCAAGAAGCTTACAGATATGTATGTGACATCCATATGCACATAAATGCATTTTATTTATATAGGCACATGTATATATATGTACATACATGTAGACATATATATTTATGTATATATGCTATAGATCTCTTACATATAGTGATTTTTTCCTTAAACATGAGACAGATCCATGTGGGCATATGAAGATTGTTGTGGATGTAGAGTCAGCCATTGCAAACTAGAGATCATGGAGTGAGAGATTAAAACTCTCAGGAACAACTATGAAGGACACATGGACAAAACCAAGGGGGGGTGGAAGCAAGAGAGGGAGGAGGGTTTGGCTGGGGTGGGGGGCGGAGTTGGGGGGAGTAACCGCAGACAACTGTAACTGAACAACAATAAAATAATTAAAAACACTTTTAAGGTATGTGAGGAGGAGTGACTAAAGTGAATGAGTCCCAGTGACTTGACAGAAGCAAGACCCTGTGAGCCACGGCGTGGAGACGGGGCACTCGGGCTTGTCCCTGAGAGGAAGCAGCATGAAACTGGGTCCACGAAGAAAAAAGGTGTGGTGATTCGCTGGCCGAAAGCTTATATCCTCATTTCAGATAGTTCTGGGTTCAAGTCTAGCCTCGGCTACTTACCAGCTGTGTGTCTAGGTAACTTACCTTATCGTGTTGTGTTTTAGTCTGAAAAAGGAGGATAATAGGACTTCCTTCATAGAATTGGTGGGATGCTCAGATTTTTATACGGAAAGTAATATATACAGTGCCTGCCACACAGTAAAACACTTAAGAACGTGATATTCTTGTCAATTGTGTCTGGGACAGCACGATGACGTCCTGCTATGGGGACACTCTGTTGGGATGCTTGGGATCAGGAGACCTTCGTTGAATCAGACTTTGATGAACAAACACTGTGTGCTTCCAGGTGCCATGCTGGGCACTTGGGGGTGGGGGACCAAAGAAGTAGATTTCAAGATTAGCATGATGTAGGTTTGCAGTAGAACAGGCGAGGGGCGTAGTAATATTCACAGAGGAGGACAGAGTCACATTCAGAGCAAATATATAAATGAGTATCACTGAGGATCTCTTATCCAGTGTAGGTGTCAAGATATCTTGGGCAGTTTATTTTCTCTGTGTTTAAGCACTGAGATTCTTAACACTCAGGGGCTGAGACCTGGCAAAGATGTATCTGCTTCATCTATTTCAAAACCCAGAATAGAATGCCCGTTGCTTCCCCTCCCCATCCCCAGTCCAACCCAAGCCTGTTCTTCTAGATCCCTTATACTAGGAAGGATTTGCCAATGACAATTTGAGACCTAATGTCAGATACACGAGAATGCAGTTCTTGTATTATTGAGAAGGTTGGGACTTTCCACGTCAGAGGGGTTGAATTGAATGAGTTGCCATTGTATTTATAGAAACTCAGTGCAATATCTCCCAAGGTATAAATAGAACAATGGAGTGTTGACAAAGGGGCTGGTTTTCTGTAACTGTGAAAACCCTGCGATTATTCCTGGAACTATACTCATTGTTTATCTGCATCTGAATTTTAATAAACAGGGTTCTTGCTTATTCATGAATTTTCAAATGGAAATATATCTCCCATTATTATCCCCTTCTTGTGAGTCAGGCCCCATTTTGCAAATTTGCAGCTGAGTAAATATATGGAACATTAGCAGCATTTAGATAATTGGTGCCCTGGATAAACCCACCCACAGCTGTGAACGAATGCGGACTGTGCCATTGTCACCTGGTGCAGCCTTCCTAAGGAAACTGCGTGCCACCGCAGCCTTGCACTGAAGCATAGGCATTCACTAGCCCACGTCCGGGCTCTCCTTCCTCCCAAAGACCTAAGGGAGCAAAGTAGGAGAGGTTACCTACAGTCCCTGTGAGTCATTGCACAATGGAAGATGTTAGGCTGGAGCATGTGGTAAGAGAGGGAGACTAAGTCCACTCATCAATGCTTAACTGGTTGCTAAATTGCTTATAACTCGTTTGGTGCTACAGCCCGCCAATTTCATGCCTGGACTCTGGGCTGGGGAGAAAGGGAGTCGGTCATATATAATGTTTTTCTGTAAATCCCTCAAAACTTGCTGGCTTTGGGCTGGCCACTTTTGTGTGTGTGTGTACCATTATGATCAGTGTTTTTGGCCTCTGACACTGACTTGGGTTGCCTTTCAGTGGCCATATTTCACTGTCTCCGTCTTTGGGATTGTATTTCTCGCAGGCCGAATAAGATTCCTTTTCCAGCTCATTCTTTACGCGTATCCCTTAGGCAATCACATCACCCTTTGGAGGCTTCTAAATTTTTTGTTTTTAATCACTAGTGACTCCAGGGAAACCGTAATATTACACAGGGAAAGTGGCTTTGCTGTCCCACTGTGTCATCATGACGGGGGCTCATCAGAGAGCAGTGGAGTGCACCCCCACCCTCCTCGGTCCCGCCTTGTCTCACTTGCCTCCTTGCTTTGGGTTTGAGAGCAGTTCTGTCTGGACCTTCGGTTTCTCCTGCTCCTTCCATGGGCAAGCACTCCTGGGTGCTTTCCTCAGTCACTTAAAAAAAAAATTGCGTTCCTCTTCTGTGCGTTTGGAAGGAGGAAGATGGAGTGGGAGTTGGAACCGGCAGGGTAGTGGGGAGATTGCGGTCGGGTGTTTGGATCTGTGAGTGAGTGTGATGGGATTCATTCAGCTCCTGGGAATCATTCCAGGCCATCTCTCCATGTCCCCGCTTGGAACAAGGATGTCATATGGATCCCGCCCAGAAGGGCTGTGAGGAGGGGAGCTCCAGGAGCAGTAGTGGCCCTGGGGAGATCCCTGGCCAGTCCTACTGCTTGTCGACATGTACCATCCCCCTTTACAAACTTGGGGTACATTATCTTTTAAGTTTATTATTGACATTGTTATTTTTATATTCTTGATATTTAACATTATTCATAATAAGAAAAAGTGTGTTTCACATATTGCTCATCTACTCTGCTTTCTGTACAATTATACATTATTTCAAGATTAATTTTATTATCCTCATTTTAGAGTTGAGAAACTCAAGGTTCAGAGAAGTTAGTAAATGTCCTGAGGTCACACAGCTAGTAAGTGGCAGAGATGGAATCAAAACCCAGGTTTATCTAATCGCAAAGCCCACACTCTCAAACACTGCCACGTGGCAGTCACCTGAGCATACGATGAGCACCTAAACTCTTCCTGCTTGAGAGAGAGAGAGAGAGAGAGAGAGAGAGAGAGATGTTCACTGCAGAGCCTTCATTTTAGGTCTTTAAATCATTTGTCTGTTTTGGAAAAGACATTCAAAAACACAGATGCAGGCAGGGTTTCTTTCGTTTCTAGTATTTATTATTTTACCTTTGCTGAATTTTCCCTTCCAGGGTTCCCAGTACTGTTTTCCCAGTACTCCTTCCTTGGTTCTCGTGCATCAGGTGTATCAACCACCTGAAACTGGGCTGCAGGGGTAGAATTTATTTGCAGACATTTTAATTTCCCTGGTGATAAGCAAATTAATTTCGTTGCAACTGTAACATCCTCACTGAGTGATGGAACGCCACCGAACGTGTTTTTCAGATAAACGGCAAAGTCTCACCGTCCCTCAAAAAGAATGGAGCCGAGAGACCTGGCCTTGCTGTTTCCCTTTGCCCTGCAGCCTGGCCTGGCCGGTCCTCCTGGGCTTGAGTCGTTTGGCAGAGAGGGGTCGGCTCTGCAGCCCAGCCGGGCCACTGGTAGTCACATCTGCTGGGGGAAGAACTTTGCTTCATCCATTCACGTATCCAATACTTCATGAGTGCCCATTGTGCGTGTGCCAGGCACTGTTCTAGGCTCAGTAATGCACAAAACAGGCGCATCTCTCTGCTGTTCCTTCAGGGAGGAGGCAGATGATAAATTAACAAATAAATGTCTCAGGAAAATCTTATGAAGAAGAGCAGAGCAGGATGATGGATACGGAGTGCTGGGGAAGCTGTTGCAGAGGGCCCCTCTGGGGGATGGGCTATTCGAATGAACCCTGAAGGAAGTGAGGAAGAGCATTGCAGCCAGAGGGAGCAGTAGATCCTGAGGTTTACGCCCAACCTCAGCCCACATCACCCCACCCCTACCCCATTCAGAGCAATGAATTGACCTAAACTGAGTCCTCTGTGCCTGCTTGTCCCTGTGGCTCATGGCAGCTTCCTCCAGACCCGCTCTGGGGAGAATGTTGTTACAACTCTGTCTCCTTTTTTTTTTTTTTTTTTAAGAAGCCTACTGAAGAAGCAAACAGCACCACCATCACCATGAAAAGGCAGTACGTGAAACACAAGGACGAGGTGCCAGTAACGTGGGTTCGCGTGTTCTGCCTCTGGAAGCCACGGAACAGAATTTTTGAGTAAATGGGACATAACGATATTGGGAGATTAGATGGAAGTTTCTGGGATCATTCACTGAATGTTTATCAGTTTTCTGTTGTGGGCTACAGGCTGCAGGACAGGGTGGGACTGCTTTGGTTTTCAAGCCCTTTTGGCAGAAATCCACTATTACTATTGCTTATTTTTATTAAACAAATATTAGCTATCATCACCGAGCACATATAATATGCTAGACACTGCTCTAAACACTTTGTGTGGATTAGCTAATTTAATCACAAGTCAAAGAAATGGGTTTTTTTCATTGTCTACATTTCATGATTGAGAAAACAGAAGCACGAAGAAGTTGATTCTCTGTCCAGGGTTGTACATCAACTAGGTATCCTGTCCAGGTTTTGAACTTGGGTGGTCTGTGAGTGAACATCCGTAGCTTATTCTAAGCCAGGTAAGAGCTGTGAGCTAAGTGCTTCTATCATCCTCATCTGAAAATCCTGCAGCTCAGAGAGGTCAAGCATCTTGCTCAGGTTGCTTAGCTGGGTAGCTGTGCAGAGGCCAGAATCTAACACTGTGTTTTCAATGGCTCTGCTCAGCTGCCCTCCCATGGCAGCCAAGCTCAGGCCGCACTCACTTTCTGGGGTGAAGAGAGAAGCAAGGCTAGCTCTGGCCTTGGGCTGTTTCCCAGCACCAACGCCGGGCCCCTCCTCACCCTGGCATTTCTTCAGTAGTTGGGATTTGTGGTGAGTACCAGCCTCTGGGGATGGTGGTAGATTTGGGGAAGCATCATGGACTGCTGAATTCAGGGAAATCTCTTATTAGGGCAGCCTTGAAAGATACCTTGAGGACAGTTCAGAGAGCTAAGGTGGTGCCCCATGAGTCCTGAAGCTGGAGGATGTGGATGCTCAGGGCCTCGGGATGGAGAAATTGCCACTGCCTGTCCCACTCGCCTGTGCTTCCTGTGAAGGGCCTAGGGTGCAGTTCAAATGGCCAAATTACAACTTATTGTTAGATTTCTTTTTTATTGTTAGATTTTTGTTCTCCCAGTACTGCATCTCCAACACCTAAGTTCCCCCTCTTTTCTACTCTTGTGATTCTACCAATAATCATAAAATAGCAACAGACTTCCATGGTACCTCCCACTTTACAAAGCACTTTCCACATGCATCGTCTTCTTGACACCAGATACCAGCCTGTGAAATCATGCTATTTTGTTCCTGTATTAAAGATGAGGAAGTGGAGGTTCAGAGAGGTTCCTTGTCCTGGAAGATGTCACCCAGCTAGGAAGTAGCTGTGCCGGGACCCAATCCTAGCAGCCTGACTGTTCCCCACTCTTCCCCAACGCCTCTCCAGGTCACTTCCTGATTGGTTTCTTAAACAGCTCTCTGTCAAGCTGGCTTCAGTTGCCCTTACCAAGACAAGCTTGAGTGAAATCAAATGATTTTGCTGCTGAATGAAAACATTTGCATGATGCTGTTTTCTAGGCCATTCTTACATGTGGTTTTCTTGGCTCGGGAAGCCACTCCAGGTCTGGGGAGGGCTGTGGAGGCTGAGGAGGGGTGGATGCCTTCTTTGTCCCAGGTGAGCCGGTTAGCCGTCCTGAGCCTGGCAGGATGCTCCCTGTAAGGTGAGTGGCTCTAGGGCAGCAGTAGATGCAGGAAGCTTTCAAGGAGGGTAGTGTCCCTTTCTGAGAAGTTTGCCATGGCTGAAGGATGGCTGTTATCCCACTGTTCTCAACCCTAGGACTGTCTCTCCCCATGTTCTTGGCTTCTGAGTAACCTAAAATACCCAAGGTCCAAACCGGCTCATTCATTCAATGAAAATAAAGTCCCCATTGCACGGTCAGGGTATGGCAGTTAGCAAAACAGCAAAAACTCCTGGGCTCACGGAGTTTACTTTCTGGTGGGTAATAGTCAATCAGCAATAAATTACATAGCACGTTAGAGAGTGATACATGCTACAGGGGGGAAACAGAGAAGGGTTGTGGGATGAGCTATGTGTGGGTGTTCAGCGGGTGCATGTTACTTTGTCTCGTCTCAGCGCAAGGTGTTATCGGCTCAGTTGCACGCAGGGAGGTGGGAACATGGAAGGAGCAGAGCCCCCACCTCTTCAGCCTCTGCAGCCTTCTCCACGCCTTCCCACAATGTCTGTGGGATGTTTCTCTTTCTTCTCCTTACCTCATGGCATCATGTGAGCTATAGGTTATTTTGGGTAGATACACTTGATCAAATTGAGGAAATTCCCCTTTATTTTTGGTTTGTTGACAGTTTTTATCAGGAAGGGGAATTAGAGTTTGTCAGATGCTTTTTTTACCTTGATTGACGTGATCATATGATTTTCCTTCTTTAGTCTGTTAATGAGGTGGTTTACACGGATTGATTTTTAAATGTCAAACCAGTCTTGCACGCCTGGAATAAATCCCTTGCCCTCTCTATGAAAGCTGGTCTTCCCTTTGTTGCTGCACATGGCTAACGGGTACTGTATCAGACAGCGTGGGTCTAGGGCTCTCTGCCCATTTGTAAAACCCGGTCCTTTTATTTCTTCTAGTTGTCAGCATTCCCTGGTTTCTCTTGCCCTTTGTGCTTGAGTGTCTAGTGTATTCGTGCTCACGTGTGGATTGGGTTAGTTTAGCAGTGTAACTTAGGTTCTTAGGTTTTGTCAGGGTAACTGAACACAAGCGATTTAAGGTGGGGGCTGCATTCTTTTACTTCTGTTTTCCCAGACTCAGGCCCTGGGAGAACCTGACTGAGGGGGGTGGGAAAGGATGGATGGCGGGTGCAACACAGAGAAAGACAGTGTTAGTTAGGTCTCACTGTCCGATCTTAGGCTGCATTGCTTCACCGCCCTGTTTCTGTTTCCTTCTGCATGAAATGGGGGCACTTGGGCCATTTATTCCTGCCGTCGGGGTTGTTGTGAGGATAAAGGAACACCAGGCAGGAAGGACACTTGAAAAGGTGAAAACACTACACGCATGTAAGGGAGCTGTTCTCGTTATTTTCAAACGTTTGAAATCAGGTGGGTCCTCTCCTGTCTTTGCAGAAAGATAACCCTGCTGGCAGCAAGAATCCATGGGATTTGCACTTCTATTTTGACTGGAGGAGTGTGCTCCTAGATGTGTTGGGGTGAAGGAACAAATGAAATTGGATTTTTAAGTTTTGGGGCTGGGGTGGCCATGTATGGAAAAAAGATCTCTATTCCCCTCTCCATGTGCACGAGGCGTGTCAGCGAGCTGATCAGCCAGTCGAGCTTTCTGCTTAGAGGTCTTTGAAGTAAACAAGCCTGCCATTTAAAACCTTCAGAGGCAAAGGTACCTTACTCGGTGTTTGTGGCTCTGAGTCCCAGGACCTCCCCGCACTGTGTTACCATCCTGTACAGGGGCCGGCAGAAGTAATGCCTGTTGGAGTGCGGTTGGTAGGGTGATAATATGGGCGTGATAATTTATAGTTTTAAGTTGGACATTTCACCCAAAATGTCATATGGTGGGCTTGAGTGTGATATTGTTATGTTACAGAATTACATGCTTATGATTTTCTAATAAAAGATTTGGCAATAAAACGGGGCGTTATTTGTGCTGGACCCTGTACTTAGGAGAGCGCCTCCCCGTGGGAGACACTAATCTGGTCTTTCCCTCTCCCGAGTGCTTGCACCTGGCTGTTCTTCCTTACTGGAAAGGCACTTGCTTGCCAGGGGTGTTTCATTTTATCAGGCAGTCAGTCTGTTTTTCTTGGGATTGAAACTGTGCTTATTTATCTGGGCTCTTGCTTATTCATCTGGGTCGTGAAGTGGTGGGTGGAGAAAGGAGCCTGTACGTGAAATGAGAGTTGACAAATCAGAATCTGATGTGAACAAACCTTAGGTGCTGTTTTGCATGTTTTCATACACAAGGCTTTAGTGCCCTCCCACCAGGGCACTTCCCCTGGGAGGGGCTCTCTTGGAACCCCCTCTCTGGGGTCTCACCCTTTTCCCTTCCCTCTTCCTCTGGTTTGCCAGGTACAGTGCTGCTAGATGATTGTTCTAAAATTGCACCTCCTCTAAAATCATCAGTAGCTCTCGGTTGTCATTGGGTTCAATCTATTCCCTCTGGCTGGACTTGAGAGCCATGTACAGTTTGGCTCCTATTTACATTTCTTCATGGAGAGCTGCCTTCCTTGCACTGAACAACCAGTGCCCGATCCCGTCCTGATGCCTCTGCCCTTTCTCATTCAGCGAGCACCTCCCAGGGAGGGTGTCGTGTAGTCTCCGTTCACTGGGGAGTCCTGGGACGCAGGCTTTTCAGTGTTCAGATTGGTGAAGTCCTGGGTATAAACCGGGAAAAGTTGGTCACCCCTCTTTAACACCATCTCCCCCTGTAAAAATTTCATGCATTTTCAGCGTCCCACTGGATTTCCTGGTGGGCCTTTGAACTCCACCACTCATGGTCCACGCCCCTGGCACTGGCTGTTTCCACGGGCTTTGTCCTAGGTGTCGGTGCTCACCGATTGTCTCTCCATCTGACACGTGCGCAATTCAAGGGCAAGGATCACACCTTATTCTTCGGATCCTTCAGAGCACCTGGCACAGGGCCTTTCCTGTGGTAGGTGTTCAGATCTTATCTGATGCATGAGTGAGTGGAGAAAGAGTTATATCCCTGATGTGAGAGGGTGTAGCATAACTACATGGATTGAGTTTTATTAATTTTTATTTATTCCAAAATAATAAATGTTACTTGTTTTGTAGGAAATATGAGAAAAATAGAAAAGCACACATTGCAGGGATGGGCAAAAGGAGGTTAATAGTAATAATAAATGAAACAACAATTAATAAAAAGTAGTACAAGAATTAAACTGTTTTGTATACCCACAGCTAAACCTACTTTGGCCCACCCACACTGTATGTTGCTTGTAAACCTGCTACCAGGTGTCCTTTTGTATCTCCCTCCGATATCTTTACTCCCTACTTATCATCTATATATAATCATTATCTATCTGTCTAGCTCTATATTTTTAAAAAATACTTGGATCTTATGGTACATATTATTTCATAACCTGCTATTTCCCATAATAATATATCATGAGCATTTTATCATGCAATTAAATATCCTGTTATCATAATTATTGTCCTTATCTATCATCTATCTACCCATCTATAGATATGTATTTATAATCTATATGTAGCTATCTGTTATTCCATTTGTGGCTGCACCACTAGCTTTTTTTTTTTTTTTCACCAATCCCCAATTCTTGGACATTTAGGTTTGTTTTAGAAATTTTGCTCTTGTGGTGCTATCTTTTTACCATCCCTAATTATTTCCTTAAGATCAATTCTTAGAGGTGGAATTTCTCAGTCAAAGGCTTCTGAGTGATTTTAAAAGTCCGGGTTCAGCTTATAGTTTGCAGATTACCCCGATAGACAAAGTGAACCCTAGAGGTTAAACCTTGTTTAGGTCTCAGTTTTGGCCCTGACCTTGCACTTCTGGTGCTATTCTAAGACTCGAGCAGTGGAGGTTTGAGACAATGAGTTTGATTGCAAGGCTGAGTAAACCCCGGCAAGGCTGAGAATAAACTCGGTTTATGGTGGACCTGGAGTCCAGGAGTCTGTGTGTGCCTGAAATGATAATAGGAGAATATGAGAAACCAGGAAACAGTTTGGGAACAAGATCAGGACAGTGTGAGGGGTCAGAGTGGGGCAAATCTGGTCAAAGACTCTTGAATTTGGGGATATATTATACCAGGCACTAGGACCTCTATGCTGCAGTAAATTCTGCCTCAGCTGGAAAGTCTCTTACACCCGTCCTACTGGAAACCAGGGGTTAATTTCTGTAATGGGGCTCTCCGGGGCCTGTAGGCTCAAAGACCATCTCAACGCGAGCTCTGAAAAATCCCAGTATCTGGCCGATCCTCTAGTTCCAGCTTGTCTGAGCTTAGTACGTGGTGGTGGAAGTCCAGGTTCACCGGGGGCTAGTCCTGCAGGTCAGAAGCCTGGGGTAGATCATGGATGTTCTGTTAACAATTACAGATGACAAGCCCTGATGACCTGATTAGAAGAGAATTCCACTTCATCTGCCTTAAATGAACTCAGGTATCTTGAACTTGACAATTATGTCCCAGGTTAGATGTTAAACTTTGGAAAAAATATAATATTGCTGGTGATATTTAGGAAATCGTTGCAGAGGGGAAATGTTCTGGAAGGTTGGAGACAGGCAGCTATTTCTATTTTCAAACTGGTCTGTATGAGCTAGTTTATAGATTCACGAGCTGATTTAAATCCTGGGCAAGCTTCTGAAATAGGGTATTTAAAGGATGGTTTGGATAACCTTGGAAAAGCAAACAGCAATCATTAGAAGTTGTCATGTGCTGAACAGAAAACGAGCCTTATTCAGCTAACCTCATTCCCTTCTTTGCGGTGGGCATGGTGGATCCTTATTTCAGCAGGGTGTTGGAAAAGCCTGGCCAGATAACCTTGGGCTCAAGGCTGAGGGCTTTGGGCTGGATCAGGTATTCATGGAATGTGGCCAGAGTGCTTTTTAATGAAGCATTCTTAAGCTAGAGACACGTTTCTAGGACTACATGGTTCTATTCTTGACCCTGCGTTGTTAACATTTTCTTTAATCAATGACAGCAAGAGAAATATGAAAATGCCATGAAGATGGGAGAGATGATGGATATGTGGGATGAAAGAATTCAGATCCAAAATGATTTGTTCAGGCCTGAAAAAAATGAACTTAATTTATCAAAATGATGGTTAATAGGGTCATATGCTAGGTTTTATCCTTGCATTAGAACAGTAAAACAAACTCGTAAGTGCAGGATGGGGAGGTTTGGCATCCTCATATTTCAGAAGATTTAGTGTGTCAAGTTCAGCCCATGTCAGGTTGCATGAATGGAGCTACAGGACCTGCGATGCCGCTGGAGAAAGTCCTTCTCCCTTGGCACCGGCTCTCCCACACCTGTAAAGAAGTGACCCGTTCTGGGCACAGCACGTAGAGGAAACAAGGCAGATAGTGTGCCAGGGGAGACAGAACGAGGTAGCTTCCAAATCTGCCAGGCACAGGCTCCGTGTTCCTTGGGGAACATGTTCATCTTTCTGAGCTTGTTTCCTTATCAGTAATACGGGCAAGGATTACAGAGGCCTTGTTCAGACTGGGTACTCAGAAAACCTTGGATTTGTTTTGGTCCCTGTTAACAAGGGAGTGAGCCAGATCCTAAGAAAGGTGGAAATTCATGTCAGTGAAGATGTGCAGTCTGGAGAAGAGTAGATGCGGAAGCATACGAGGCGGATGTGTTCTGTTTGCCAGACGTTGTTCTGAGTGATTCACGGGATTATCCCGTTTGCCCTTCGGGAAAGCCCTGTGAAGCAGCAACTCTTTTGGTGGGCATTTTGCCCATCAGGAAGTCATGTCAGGGGAGATGTGTTTAAGTCAAGCTGCTGTAGCTGTTTCCCTGACTGCACTACCATGTTGCGTGTCTTCATGGGCATGGACAGCAGCTCGGTGATTGCTGAGAGGAGGGAGGGATAAGGGGACTAAATGGTAACGGAAAAAATACAATAAAGATTAAATTTAAAAAAAAAGAAAATTGTCAGGGTGTTGCGGGGAAGCATTAGTGGTCAGTGGAAGGATCAGTCTGGATTGGGCACCAGAGGAGTCTGCATCCAAGAGCAGCCCCTGGCCAGCTGGGCCATCCCTCCATCTGTCTCATACTTGTCTCCATCATGTTCTCGTCAGCTGGGTTCTTAGGACATTTGGCTGGATAATCACTAATGTACCTCCAGATTGGAAAAGAATGGTGAGTCCAGGTTTTCCATTACACCCTGGGGCCAAGTGGCCAAGGTTAAGTTGGAAGTGGAGTGTATTTATCCAGGTTGGGAGGGCGGACTGGGTGGGCTTTGACTGTGTGAGTGATTGCCTTCCCAAAGACAGCCAGGAGCTGTCTGGCTCTGGGGTCTCACACTGTCCCTGTCTCCTGCTGAGATGACTGCCTGGTCAGGCGCCCTGGAAGGGCCTTTCAGAGACACCGTCACCCTTATACACTCACATCTGTGATGGAACATAATGGAAGAACCATGGGAATATCTTGGCGAATTTTACAAAGGGTTTTCTTGGGTCCCAGCCAGAGGCAGAGATGCAAATCGATGTTTCTTCTTAGTGTGCATCTTCACTTACTGAGTCCTGTTCCTTCTGGGACAAAGAGCAGGACTTGGGCTCTAACTGTAAGTCATTTCTCTCCCAGGAGTCGTTGCTTGGGGTTCTTCCAGAAAAGCCTGCCTAATCCCTGACTCTTCCTCCGCTCTGCTACTGGGAGCCTCTGTTTCTGTCAGCTTATACCCACATTGCAGGCTCTAGCACTTGGCTCCCAGTGCTGTCTCCCCTGTGATGTGTCTCTTACGCCCTCTGTACTTTTCCAGGTTTTAGTCTGTGGTCTTCTACCCTCCAGGGGTCTCTCTGCCCAGGTTATTAAGGCCATCCAGACTTCCTGACCTATGAGTCACTGAAGGACAGGGACATTGGTGCCTGTATTTAGAATGTGCCTGGCCCTCCGAAGATACTCAGTAGATACTGTTAAATGAATGAAGGAGAGCAAATGAGGGGATGCACACCAGTAGGCACCATTTAGCCCTTGGGCATTCCCTGGTGGTGTAGTGGGTGATTTACTGCTGCTGCCTTCAAGCCATGGGCACAGAACGCAAAGGCCTGGATTCATATCTCAGCCCTTCTGTTATCCTAGGGCACGTTAAGTACCTTAAACTTCAGTTTCTTCAACACTGGGGGATATAGCCTAGGATTGTTGGGAGGGGGTTTCGGTGAGGTTATGGACATAAGACTCTCAGTAGTCACAAGTGTTGAAGACACCTGACTAGCTCTAGCGTCCATGCCAGGAGGGCAGGACACCGCCTTCTATTCCTGGTGTTAATTAGCCTTCAGCAAATCCATCTTGAGTGCTGATTGGATGAGAACCCTAGCATTTACAAAGAAAGCAAGAAAGGACTCTGCATAGGGTCCGATACATTTGTAATAAAACCTGATACCGTTTTGCTTTAACAGAATTGTGCTAGCTCAGAGCCTTAATAGCAGACATTGCAGGTACGAAGAGAGACATAGAGACACATGAGGTCAGGGCCATTGTTCTATTAGTGTTCTTTGGTGTCTTCGGACCTGATGTTCCTAAACTGTGGCATTTGTGTTTGAACGGCAAATCACTCCAGGCCAAAGCGGCTTTTAACAATCATGATAGATGGTAGCAAGAGAGGAACGCTCCAAACCAGGCTCTGCTGTGGGAGGTTAAAAAGGCCAAATGTCAAGTGCCTTTGCTGTCCCCCCAAAGGGAATGGGAGGGTATCGAGTTACTAGAAAGATGGAACTCCAGTATTAACTTGTGTCAACCTCTGCTTTTGCATCCGTGCTGCTGCTACTGCTGTTCGGAAGCATTTGTCTCGGGTTGAAATGTGCACGTTGTGGAGCAGAAATACCTCACCATTTTCCTGAAGAGAGAGAGCAATGCTAACCAGCAGAATTGGGCTGGGGGTGGGTGGGGAGGGTGTTGGGCGGTGGAGGGGGGCAGGGCCTCAGCAGTGCTTTGACATCTAGAGGGGCTGTTGAGCTGGGAGGTTTGTTAGGCTTTCTGGGTACAGCCTGGTATACCCAGCCTGGAGGTGGGTATACGGTGGGAGTGGCTGAGGTACACAGGCTGAGGCTGCAGAAGAGGGGCCCTCCTCCAGGCCCCTTTCCTGGTTCTGGTATCTGCCAGCTGATGGTCTAAGCAGCAAACAGTGGAGGAGGGAGCCCCAGAGCCAGAGTGGGGGCAAGTCAGGCTACCACTAGCCTGCAGTAAACAGGCCGATTAATCAAGAATGGATTCAATTTTCCTGCAAGAACTGCTGCGGATTGTCATGGGCGTCTGCAAAAAGAATAATAACACCCCTTGAACTTGCAGAGTGTTTTGTGCTTCTGAAAATGCTCTGGAGTCCATGAACTCCTCTGATGCTCTCAGGAGCCCTGAGAGGTGGGGAGTGCAGGCTGTGCCCTCCCCTCCACCCGGAGGCAGAGGGCTGAGGGAGCTGCACAAGGCCACCAGGCCAGATGCAGAAGAACTGGACCCAGTGCCTCCCCTAATTTCTATCGCTCCTGCATTCACTCACTCACTCACCCACCAAATATTCGAGCACGTGTTTTTGTGTCAGGCCTTGACTTAGCTTTAGGAAATACAATTCCAATAGCTTAGGTGTTTAAATAAGGCAGCTTTGTGATTGTTTCCCCCTCACTTTCTTTTGAGAAGTGCCAGGTTTGGTGCTGTGCTGTAATGTTCAAAGGTTTAATTTTGTATTTTCTCAGTCTCTGTTTTGTGGTGGGCAAAGGAGAGGGGAGCCTCCTCGTGGCACATGCTTATTAGTCTAACCCCATCTACATGGGGGTGTTCTTTTTTCAGCATCCACTTGAAACCATAGGGCGGGACTTGCGATGTCTCCCTCATGATGTCTTCAGATGCCTGCCTGCCCCCAGGCAGATGATAGCCTTCTTAAGGGTCCTTTTTATATCTTAGTAACCTGCTTGCATGACCCCTGCCACATTAGAAGGCATTCGGCATCTGATAATTGAATTGAGATGGAGTAGAGATACTACTATTGTGAAGTTGTTTATGTCTCTGAACTTGCATGTGTGTACGTGCGCCTGTGTGTGAGTATCTGCGTGCTGGGTTGGTTTAATAATCTAAAATGTAAAAAAAGGTCTACTTTTGTCATTTGTTTTCAGGGATGCTAGAAAGATCACTTCCCTGGAACTATATTCCATTTCCTAGTCCAGTCCGCAATGGTAATTTTCACCATCGGACTTGCACTTTTTAATTCTAAGGGCAAACATCTGTAGTCCTGTAAACTGTAGTATGAATTAGTCAGTGTTATTTTGTTTCTAGGAGAGATTATGTAGTGAGAGGTAGCTTGGAGCCCCTGGAGGTGAAGATGAGGCAGATGAGGGGGAAAGGGCAGAGAAAGTGGGGAAAGCTTCCTCACCAAAGACAACTTCTTTTGTAATTAGGCACAGAGCTGACCTTTTGCCTATATTCCCCAGTAGACTGAAAGAGCTTCAGGGCAGAGTGTGTGCCAGAGCAGAGAAGTCACTGTGTGCAGGACCTCAGGAAGGGCTGTTGCCTACTCGATGGGTCTCAGCCCCATGTAGGCATGATGCCTTAGCAACCATCACTGTGAGAATGAGCCATCACTGTGAGAGTGAGGGGTCCACGTGTAGGCAGAGGGGCTCACCTCTGATATCCCTCTCCACAGCCTGCCCCGATATTGCTCAGGACCCCTCGGTAATGCAGACCCTGTTCTGCAGTGAAAAGCATATCTGTAGGCTTTGGATGGAGCTACTCTTACCTGACTGAAGGGGTCCATTTGCCTGTGTGCACCAAAGCCCAATAAGACTTGAATAGAAACTTCCAGCAAAGAAAGTAAGGGTTTATTTCAGAAAGTGGCTCACACTCACAGACAGGTGAGCTCTCGCTAAAAGATCTGACACCCCAATGGCTTCCCGGGGATGGGTTATATGGGTTAATCCCAGTGACGAAGGGAGTTAGGTCGTGGTCAGTGTTGTTGTTGCTACTAACTCGTGGTGTTAGGGCAGGGGGTCATTCATCACTGCAGCTGGTCCTGATGTCAGCCTTGGCGCCTCTTCATCTGGTTTTGCTGCTTTTCTGGGCCTGGAGCTGAAACAGAACTGAGGCCTAGATGTTATCTCTAGTTTGATTGAAACTCTGTCTCTAGGGTCAACAGATTCAAGGAGGCTTTGTTCCTAAAATTCTTTGATGCTAATCAGAACCTCATTCAGTCCTGAGGGCTGAATGATTAAGGGAGTGGACGTGCCAGGGAGCAGGAGGCAGGTGAGTCAGGGTGAATCCAGTTTGCATCCAAAGGAAGGAAAGGAGGAAAGGTCATATTGAAGAAATAGAGTTTCCAGGTGGTTACACTAGCCACACGTGGATTTGACCCCAGCTTGGGCGCCCTGTATAGGTAGCTACCCTCATGAAGGGTAGCTTCATGACCTTGACTGAATGATTTAACCTCTCTGATCATCAGAGATAAAAAACCCCAAACCAGAAAACACGCACCTCCTACATGTGACAGGAGTATTAAATGAGATAACATGTATGCAGGGCCTGTTACTAACTTATTATTCATACGTGTAGCCAGTTAGGTTTGCCTTCCTTTAAACGTATTTTTTTTTTCATGTAGTTAATAAAAGAATCTACCCTTTAAGGTACTGGGTTTAGAAATCCTCTCCCTAGCATATAGGTGGGGTTCAAATTCAAGAGTCGGCAAAGAACATCAGGAAAGAGGCAAACTCCCGGTGGGCCATTCCCCTGCAGCTCCAAGTTCCCGTGGTTTGCCTGCCTGGTCAATGTCGCGGGCAGGGGGCCAGGTGGCTCCGCCGAAGTGGTGCCACTGCATTGTTCTTGGCGTTTATGCCAGCCACTCAGAGCTCTCAAAAAATTGGCTTAGGAAATAGTTTTAGAGTTATTACTTGGGATTCAGGAACCTCCAGGTGGCTTTTGAGAGCTGCCCCCAAGTGCAGCCAGAGATGCGTCCTCAGCTGTTCACTTTTTTCCGGACTCTCATTATTTTTCATGTTTATTTCTGGCTGGAGCCAGAGCTGGGGTATTCATGGGCTCTCGTGGTCTGCTTTCTTATCCGTCCCTTTGTTTCTGTGGAAGAGAAAGAAGCTTGCTCCTCAGCCTCCTCTGTCCCACCCAGAGGGTTCAAGGAAACTGGCCCTTGTAATTGTAAATTACCTATGAAAAAGACAAAGCCCCTGGCTCCCTTCCTGGCTCCAGCTTCAAGATCAGTGGTGATAGCGGAAATTAATGAAAGCTGCCGCTGAGCTACTGGCCTGTTGGTGGCTGCTGAGATGAAAAGGCAGCTTTGGGGATGAGCATTCTGATAAGATTTCTGTTTGGGGTGCAGTTATTACACATGCCATGGGCTCCAGCCAGGCCTCAGGTTTCTTGGAACTCTTTCTGATTTGCTCAATAATAACTAGTTGTCTTTTCTTTCAAAATGTGACCTCTTTCCCTCTAATCTGACCACTCCTCCCCCAAGAAAGAAATACAGCCCTCCAGACACAATACAGTGGCAGCTCAAAGTGAAGTCAAATGCGTCTGTCTCTCCTTTCTTCTTCCTAATAGCAGAATGAGGCTTGGTTGAATTCATTTTCCCTTTCATCTCAGCTCATCCCCCTGGGCTGGTGTTAAACAGCTGTCATACTTGGGTTGCCCAGGAATCCACTTATGAAACAAACCAGCCAGCCTCCTTAATTGTCCTCCTGCGACTGAACTAAATTTGTCGTCATAGTTCTTGAAAGCTTGAGTTCCTGGGCTTCAGGCCTGTGAGTGTCATTGCTGAACATGGCCAGTCATTTGTGCTCGGTTAGACCCCCTTGTGAATTGATTGGCTGGACCTCACAAGGGGGTGTGTGTGTGTGTGTGTGTGTGTGTGTGTGTGTGTGTGTGTGTGTGTGTGTGTAGGGTCCAACTTCAAACATAGAAGGAGAAAAAGGAATTAGGCCGCAGGAGAGGTGGGGAGCTTGTTGAAAACAAAGTGATTTCTTGTTCCTGGGCAAGGGACATTTTCTTCTTACTGTTCCAAGGCCTTCCTGAGAGAAATAAGCACAAATAGAAAGGACACAGGTTGGGGTTACATGTGTGTACCCAGTCAGGATATATATCATGGCACACAACATGCATGTTTTGTTGTGTGTGAGGACTATGTTTTCACAGGCCTGCGAATTTTAGAGAACACGATGATACTTCATTACTCTGCCAGGATTTGGGAATGTATTTTAAATTGACATTGACGAATTTAACATTTATGGTTGTGGCTGTTATTGTCAGCATCCCCAAGGAACTATGGCATTTTTGTAATTTTTTATGACCTTGTTAGTGTTGCAGTTTGTTCGACTGAATAGTTATTCTCTACTTGGGGAATGGGTCCTGAAGACAGTTTCCTTGTATTCCTTGCAAATTAACTTTTTTTCTCAAAGTGTTTCCATCTCTGATTCTTCCTTTGATTTTTTCATTTGGAAATTTAATTTGTTATCTTTCTTGCTTGGTGTTCAGACTTTTAATTTGATGACTTTTTTTTTTTTGCTTCTCAACTCACCTACACATCGTGGCACTGTGCACTGATCCCACCCAGCCGCTGTTCAGAAATGAGTTCTTGGTTCATCTTGAAGCAGCAGCTCATGGATGCAGCCTCTTATAAGCATCTGTAATGTCAGCAGAACTTGGGAACGTGTGAGCCAGCAGTGTTCTCCCACTCGTCCTTGCTTCCTGGACAGGCTTCACATGTCCTCTTGAGGGGACTGTGGCCAAATTGCAACACTTGGAGATTCCTTGTGGCGGATCCTCATGGGTTCCCTGTTCTTACTGCCGGTTGGGGTCCAGGGTAGAAGAGTGGGTGCCAAGGCTCTGAGGCAGACACATTTGTATATACACAGATGGAAATCACCAGAGGCAATGAAAAGTGAAATGGCTTTTAGGTCACAGTCCAGGAAAATCTTCATTTTCTGCAAATTTGCATTCACATGGAGAATGGTCCCCGGTTCAGAACTGACAGCAACTTCACATCTTCCCCTGAGACTCAAACCCCAGAATCTAAGGTCTGAAGGCACAGAGGGAGGTCCTGATAAGATAAAGATTCCCCGCAAACACCCCCAGCTTATTCAGCGTCTCTCCTACATCTCCCTTCTTCTAGTGGCAGCCAGCAGTGGAGTGAGGGGAACCCAAAACAATGCTATAGAGGTGAGTGTCTCAGTGCTCTCTGGTGGACCCTGCTGAGCATTTGCACATCTGACACTTTACAAGTTATTAGAAAATGCGAGGAAGCCATTGGCCATGGCTGGGTGCAGACCCTCCTACATACAGAACCTCTGCATCCAGCATCGTGTGCTCATTCCAAGCATAATGTCAGCTTTAATCTCAGCCACCAGCCACGCTGCAGGGCCATGTTGACTGGGATCCTCTGTGTCTGAGAGATGGGAAGACACTGGGGACTAGTGAAAAGACCTTCTTGGTTCTCTCTGTCTGAAGGCTTGAGCCAGGTGAAGCAGAAGGTTGTGTTTGCAGAATAGTCAACAGTGGTCTTCAGAATAGTTCAGGCAATTGGATCTAATTTTTTTTCTGTGATGATCACATAGAAGTTCACTGTTCCAGGATGAATTCTCAAGTCTCTGTTTATTACTGGCTTCAACTCTCCGATAGGTGGACCAAATCGCCCAGGGCCAGGTTTTCCTGGATTTGCTTCTTCTAGGAGAACTGAAAGCGCTCTGGGCAGATGAAAAGCCTTTCATCAGTTCCCGTCACCAAAGAAGCCAGGCACTCCGAAGTGGCCCGCACCACGGGGCGGGTCAGTGCTTTGTGGAGTTCGGCCGGAGCCGCTCTTCAGTTGAGGCCTTCTCCTCAGGTATCTGACTCCGAAGGCTCCCAGCGCATCTGCAGGGACCTGGAGTTGCTGCTGTGCCTTTATCGGGACAGGTGAGGGCACACCATCCTCCCTCATCCTGCCACACCCCTATCTTTCCTATGAGTGTATTGCCATGAAAACGCCTGTCAAAAGCAAACAGCCTCATTCATCCACCTATGGAGGTAGGGCTGTGTAGGACTGTGGAATTTCTGGGTGATAATTTGCAGGTCCTTTGTTTATTCAACTATTAAATAACCTTTTACTTGGGATCCTCTTCATGTGGGAAATATAAAAAGAGATAGAGAGTGTTTAATGGTGAAGTGGAAAGACTTGGATGACAAAATGGTACTTAGTATGATTCTGACAAGATGGAAGGTATTTCCTTTAATTTGTGTACAGAATTTCTTACCATGATCAAGAGTACAAAAAAGGTACATATTTAAAAATTTTCAATGTATGGTAACAAAGACAAACTGGGCAATGCGTCCATTGCGTAAAAGTCAACATCGATTATAACAAAGTCTTTCAAAAAATCTGCCTCCACTGTTTAGTCCTAGAAATTTGTGGGGCCCTGTCTCCTTACTCATGTCACTGAGCCAAATCAGTAATTCCTAATTGTGTGTCCCCTGGTACAGTGAAAGCTTCTTCGGAGTAGGAAATTATCTGGGTTGGGTGGCGATCAGAGTACCTAGGACCCTCTCTCTTGCCTTACACGCTCAGTCTGTTTACTGCTTTGATGCCACTACCTGGGCAGTGTTATCTGATCACGCAGATTAAGGATTCCTATGTTTATGTTCTCATAGCCTGGAGCTGGTTCTTTACAGAGCATAAGAAATTGTATTAAATGCTTCTCTTGTTATTGGTTCATTGTCTGTCTTCCAGGTAATGTCTGTGATGGTGTGAATTCCCTGTGTCCTTCTCAGGAATAGATGCCAGCATCAGAATCACACCTGGCACACTGCTCCCTGGAAGATCGATAGATGAATGCGCATTGCACAGAGGCTTTATAAAGGAAGGGCAGTTCTTATTTTTTACTTCCTGTTTTTTTTTTCTGTGTGTCTCAAGGCAAGGAAAGTGGTTTGCATGGAGAAATGATGGTATAGAAGGGGTAAAGTTCTGGTATTTGAGGGCTTAATTTTCTTCCAGGATCTTGTCCACTAGTTGGTTTTATTAAATCAAGTACAGAATGTTTACCTTTCCATCCTCACAATAACATTAGCTTCTCATCTTCTAGTTCTTGTTTTCAGAAAGTAAGTTCACTAAAGCCTTTCCTTTTTAAGCTTTATTTAGAACATTCGCCACACAACCATCTTAATGGTGTACTTGGTCTCCATGGTCCATGACGTACCTCATTGTACAGCCACAGACACCCAGAGCAGAGGTCTGGGAGGTCCAGAGGTAGCACTGGTCCTGCTATCCTTTCTCCTTCTACACATCAGTTAAGACTGTAGAGCCAAAATTTGACAAAATTTGGGACTTCATGAGGAACCCAGTTCTTAGTGATGAAAGTGTCTTCTTCACAGTCTGCAGGAAGAAAGAGCAGGGCCTCTTGACTCTGGGACTGGTCTTCTGGTTGGGTGCTCAACATGCAGGGCAGGAGTTTCTTGGATATAAGGACAGAAAACAGAAGTGGCTGGACAGGCTCGGCATTTAACATCATTCCTAAAGTTCAAGTGGGTGGGGTCAGAGCATTGTTAGAGGACCGGCGAGAGTCGTCTGCATACATAGAAACACAGCACATTTTCTAAGAACAGAGGGAGCAGAGGGCCACTTGCATTGATAGTTATCTTAGTTTCAGCTTCGCAGGCTGTGCAGCATCAATGCAATCTCCTTTCTCCTGGGCCTCATGCCGGTGGCCAAGTTTCCAAAGTTCCTTTTTTGATCATTTCCTTTCTATTTCAAGAGCCTCTTTTGGCCATTGTTTTAGAATAGGTCTGTTCGCTACAAACTTTCTTAGCTTTGTTTTATTTGACAATGTTTTGATTTACCCTGTCATACTTGAAAGATATTTTTTCTGGATATAGAATTCTGAGTTGACGGTTCTTTTCTTTCAATACTTGAAAAATGTGCGATTTCCTTTGGGTGTCCCTCATTTCTGATGAGGCATTTGCTGTTACTCAAATTGTTTTTCCCCTATAGGAAATGTGTTGGTTTTCTCTCACAGCTTTCTAGATTTTTCTTTGCCTTTAGCTTTCAGAAGTTTTATAGTGATGTGTCTTGGCATGGATTTCTTTGGGCTTATTCTGTCTGGGGTTTGCTAAGCTTTTTGAATCTTTGAATTTATGTCTTTTGGAAAATTTGTTATGTTTTGTGATTAAAATGTTTTTAATAAAAAAATCAATGATTACATGGGATATAGTAATACCCCCCCCACACATACACACTGCTATCTAATTCCACCTTTCTTTAGTAGCCAATAGTAGTATTTTGGTGCATTTTTCTCTGCCACCCAGTTTATTGAGGTTCAATTGGTATCCAAAAAGTGCACGTAATTAATGCATACAATTTGGTGAGTTTGGACATATGTGTACACTCATCATATGCCACTGTAATCCAGGGAAATATGTATGTATATATATTCTATATAAAGTTATATATTTTACATAAAAAATATATATATAACCATCACCTCCATAAGTTTCCTTTGTTCCATTTTTTTTTTTTTGTGTGTGAAAGAACATTTAACATGCTAGCTATCTTTTTTACAAATGTTTAAGTTCACAATACCGTATTGTTAATAGACACTCTGTTGTACAGCATGCCTCTGGAATTTACTCCTCTTGTATAATTAAAATTTTATAACCACTGAACAACTTCCCGTATCCCCTTCCTGGAAGAAACCCAATAACCACCATTGTATTGTCTCTTTTATATGTTTGACTATTTTAGATGTCAAACATAGAAGGAATCATGTAGTATCAGTCCTTCAATGACTGAATGACTTTACTTAGCATAATATGTTCCAGGCCCATTCATGTTGTTGCTAATGGTGAGATTTCCTTTTCTTTAAAGGCAGAATAATATTCCATTATATGTGTATATCACATTTTCTGTGTCCATTCATGTGCCATTGAACACCGGAGTTGTTTTCATATCTTGGCTATCGTGATAATGCTGTGATGAATATGAGAAAGTAGATACTTCTTCGAGATCTTTTTAAAAAATTTTAATTGGCTAGTATTTTATTTAATACTTTTTTTTAATTGTTGTGCAATTACAGTTGTCCCCATTCTGGCCCCCCCCCATTACCCTCCCCTACCCTCCCCATCCTCTCCCTCCCACATTCGGTCCTCCCCCACATCGTCTTTGTCCATGGGTCCTCTATACATGGTCCTTGACTTGACTCTTCCCTTTCTTTCCCCTGCTGTCCCTCTCCCCCCTCCCCTCTGGTCATTGTCGATTTGTTCTTTATCTCTATGTCTCTGGTTCTATTTTTCTTGTTTAGTTTCCACTTATATGTGAGATCATATGGTGTTTGTCTTTAACTGCCTGGCTTATTTCACTTAGCACAATGCTCTCTATTTCCATCCATGCTGTTGCAAAGGGTAGGAGCTCCTTCTTTCTTTCTGCTGCATAGTATTCCACTGTGTAAATGTACCACAGTTTTTTGATCCACTCATTTACTGATGGGAAACTTAGGCTGTTTCCAGCACTTGGCTATTGTAAATAATGCTGCTGTGAACAATTCTTTTGAATTGGTGTTTCAGGATTTTTATGGTATAATCCCAGCAGTGGAATTGCTGGGTCAAAAGGCCGTTCCATCTTTAGTTTCTTGAAGAAATTCCATACTGTGTTCCATAGAGGTTGCCCCAGTCTGCATTCCCACCAACAGTGCACTGGGGTTCCCTTTTCTCCACACCCTCGCTAGCACTTGTTCGTTGATTTGTTAATGATGTCATTCTGACTGGTGTGAAGTGGTATCTCATTGTAGTTTTAATGTTCATCTCTCTGATGGGTAATGTTGCTGAGCATCCTTTCGTATGTCTCTGGGCCCTCTGTATGTCCTTGGAGAAGTGTCTGTTTAGGTCCTTTGCATATTTTTAAATTGGATTGTTTGTCTTCCTGGAGTGGAGTTATGTGAGTTCTTTACATTTTTTGGAAATCAAACCCTTGTCTGAGGAGATACTTCTTTGAGATCTTGATTTTACTTCTCTCGGGTACATACTCAGTGTTAGATTACACGGTAGTTCTATTTAAATTTTTTGAGGAACCTCCAGATTGTGTCTCACGGTGGTGGTGGCTGCACCACTTTCCATTTCCACCAGCAGTGTACAAGGGTTCCAATTTCTTCACAATCTTGCCAACACTTATCTTTGATATTTATTTTCATTAAACATCCACAATCTGCTAATAAGTCTTACTGAGAATGGAAGTCTTTGTTCATGTGTGCTGTCTCCTCTTAAGGGTCTCTCGTAGTCTAGCAGCCAGCTTAATGCTTAAACGGTCCGGTAGAAGTCAGGGTGGGAGATATGCTGTGAGAGGCCTTCGCCTGTTGGTAGGGCTTGTGGACCAGATGGATCACCCTAGGGGTGAGGGGGCTTAGGAGCTGGGTGCCCTACAACAGTGCTCTAGAGATTCTCTTCTATAAGGTGGTGTCACTGAGAATGGGCTTGCAGGACAGCCTGTGGACTGAGTTCTTTTTCCTGGGAAGAGGATGCGTTTCTTTGGAGCCATCCACATGCCCTCCTGAGCTCTTTTGTGCCCAGGTTCTTGCTTCCTCAAGGTAAGGGGCTGGTGCTGGGAAAACAGCAACTATTCCCAGTCTGCGCAGACGTGGACATGGAGACTTGGAAGAGAGGTTAGGAACAGGAAAATGAAAAACACCCTTTTATTCAGGCATAATTTTAAAGGTTAGGATTCCAATGAAAAGATTTCAGAATGAGCTTCCCTAAACTCTCATTCATTAATGATGATGATTGTGATAATTATGCTACTAATAGCAATACAGTAAACTCCGATAATGATGCTAACTCTTACAAAGCCTGGTGGGCCTGCACACGGTGGCCGGCGGGGGGCTGGTGGAGCAGCTGTCTCTCCCTTTGCCTCTTCATCACTTTCTCCTCTGAACCCAATCCTCTAAAAGAATCTCCTAAAAAAAACAAAACAAAACAAAACAAAAAAAATTCAAACCAAAACGCTGAACACAAACAAAGACATATCTTTGCTCTGCCTTTCCTCCACTCCCCACTCTTGGACCCCTCAACAAGCTGGGCCTGCTTGGGTGATATTTACACCAGTACCTCTTGTTGAATGACATTCTTAGCTTTTAATAGTTATTTTTCTATTAACAATAGTAATAGTAATGGTGATTCTTTGCTTCACAGGCCTGTGCTCAACCCACTGGGCTACACCAGCCAGGGCTATAATGGGGATTCTTATTAATGATAACAAATGCTATTTTTATTAAAATACAAACCATACGCTGAGAATAGTGAAGTGTTTGCTTGTTCTTACATAATCCTCACAACAATCTTATGAGAAACATACTGTCTCCACTGCTGCAATGAAGGATCTGAAGGTTAGAGGCATTGTGAGACTTGCCTAATAAGGGGCAAAGCCAGGATTGGAAGCCAGGTCAGTCTGAGTCCAAAGCCCGTGATTTAACCCCCAACCTTCATTTTCTCCTGCATGAATGTTTTCTAAATCTGGGTTTGCAAAAGAATCAAGACTCTGCCTGCATCCACAGAATGCATCATGAACTGAGAAGTGAAAAGACAAGCAGAATCTTCCTGCGATTTTCCTCTTGCCTTTTGCCTCTCTGTGGGCTGTTGGTTGGCTGTTGCTTGCCTGGGACCCATTTTAGGGCTCTGCCGCCCAAGATGTGAATGGTGTATCAAAACTGAAGACTTGTTCACTTCACGGATGTTAATCAATGGCAAATTAGAACAGAATTGATATATGCCTATGACATGCACATTAATTCCAAATGTGTTTATTGTAATTAGTGCTATTACAATGAATACCCAAGGAATCAGAGAATGATTAGCTACACTTAGTATTTGTTATGGTTTGTTTAAAAAAGTTAAATACAGAATCAGTTGAGGTTTGAGGAGTGATGTTTCATTTACATGGTGAACATGATGCAAGCCTTAGGTTTTTTTTGGGTTGGGAGGTGTCAAGGGGGTTTCCTATGCAACATGTAACAGTGAACTGAGGTGATAAGGCTATCATCCTTGATTAACACTGTGGTTTTTCCTTTTTAATCATTTGTATCTCACAGCTGTTCCCTATTGTCACATCTATATTAGAAAGCCTGCCAACTTAGAGAGATGAAAATGGAGGAGATAGAAAAGTAGATTCTAAAATAATTAAGAGGATTAGTATATACTTTAAAAAGACACATGCTGCATTAGCCAAGAGGTGGGCTGTTCATATTTATCGACATCTACTATGTTCTGGTGCTTTCATTTGTATGGTCCTCACCGAATCCTCAGAATGACTATGAGGCAAGTATCAAAATGAAAAGACCCCTCAGAGTTTACTTGCTCAAAGTTACCCAAGTGTTGGGTGGAGACGCAGGGGTTTGACCGTAGGTCTGTGAGTTTAAATCTATGCTTGCTCCACTGAGTGGTGTCCTTCCTCCTAAGTGGCAGACTTCCTCGGTCTGCACTCCTTATCCTGTGGACCACCTACCAGGTGGACAGAGTTGGCCATAAAAAGACAGGAAGAAAGAGAACCGTCCGTTCAGGACAGACCCAACTCTTTCCCCAAAGGACGGGCTTCTGAAGAAGGACTAGGTTGTACTGAGGATCCCATTCAATAAACATGTATTGAACACCTGCATAGTGTGCAGATGAACAGCCCAGTCACATGCACAAATAGCTTGTATTGTAGGGGAGTAAACAGAGACACAGATATTTTCAAAGTGCTGTGAGAAGCCTATGATAGATACTTGAGGTTCCCGGAGAATCAAAGAGGGGTGTAACCTAACCCGCAGTTTGTAGGAAGGCAAGAAATGCTTCCCAGATGCGGTGTGCAGGTTAGCTCTGGAAGATTATTGCTCGCCTGTTCATTATAAAATCCTGTGTCACACTGCGTGCACGCATCCTGCAGCCCTAGGAATTCATGCTCTTCAAGAGGGGCACCACTGGGACCGTTCTCAGCACCTGGCACAGTGACTGGTGTGAAGGGGGCTTCAGTAAACACCAGCTGAATGAATGAACCTGTTCACATGGAAGATGCAAAATGACTCCCACAGGATAATTTCTTCTCTCTGCCTTCATACTTCCATACCGGAAAATGGCAGCATCTGTAGTTAGCTTACAGGATGCCCCACTGTACATTGTTTGAAGCCTGGATCTGCTGCTTGCTAAGCCATGGAACTTTGGGGAAATACTTCACCTCTCAGTCCCTGGGTTTCCACCATCTTTAACTGGGACTGGTAGTAGCTGCCCGTCACATGGTTGTCCTGAGGCTTGAATTAATGCATGAAAAAGCCCTTAGAGCAGTAGGTAGCACACAGTAAGCACTCAGCCAGGGCTGGCACTTAAGTTTGCCCTGAAGCCTTGGTTAATCTCAGAAAAATCTTTCTTTTGGCAAATGCTGGCTTTTCTCTGAATTCATGTGGTCTGATTCAGATTATAATCTATTATGGGTCTCAGTTATATTTTTGATGATGCAATTTCATTATCCCTTTCTAAATGACTTCACTGGGTCCCATTCAGTCTTTTCTAACAAATGACTAATTCGATTTTATTTTGGTTATTAGTATTGTCAGCAGAAACCAGTTGGAATTCACTTAAAAAGATTATTGGAAAGATACTTTAGTACTGTAGGCATTTCAGGCAACACCCCTGCCTCAAAACATGGTGGGAACCAGGGAAAAGACCCCAGGGGCAGGAGTTTGTAGACAGTTCTTCCGGATCTTCACTAATAGTGTAGCTAGATTCTTAACAGATCCCCTGAAGATGGACTCCAACGTTCCCAGCTGTAGCCAGGTGTTCACCATTAAACTAATCTACCCTGGCCAGAGAAGCAGGTCATAAAGCAGGAATATGACCGTGAGGAGGCCAGCACTTTATGTGGGGCAGGCAATTCCCAGGGACAGCAGACCTGGGTATACATCATATTTACTGTAGTTAATGTTTGGGTAGCCCGGAGGATTATCAATTTACTTCTTATTTTCCAACTCTGAGATCACTCTTCAGTCAAACATGGTTACTGAGCACTTACTAGGTATCTTACTGTGTACAAGGTATGGGGTGTGTGTGTGTGTGTGTGTGTGTGTGTGTGTGTGTGAGTGACAAAGAAGCATATTTCAGGGACTCTGTCCTTTAGGAGACTATAGTGCAAGGCCAGAACCAGAATGAGAGATGGCTTTAACAGTTTTAAAATGATTGTGACTTCTGTATCAGCTATTTTACTAGGTACTTTTCTTCTAAGCTATTTATGTCTATCTCATATTTCATGCTACGTAAGAACTGAGGCATATTTGGCCCAAGTGTTCAATATTAAAGGTGGATTTTAAATGGGAACAGAGAAAATACTGTAAAGGTTAGTGAGTGCTTATTTTATGTCAATAATTGCACACATTCATTATTTCCTCTTTCCCATTGAATTCTCTTAGCCTGTAAGCAGTGGGCACTAGAATTATCCATATCTTACGAATGAGGGAGAGGGGCCTCAGGAAGACGAGGTAGCTATCTCAGGATTACGTATCTACTGTGAGTGAACAAAAGCATGTGAATTCAACTTTGCTAAACCCAAAGCCATCACTCCTCACTACTATACTTTCCCAGGATTTATATGCTTTTTATAGGATTTAGTACATTATTTTGCTTATTTTTCACGTTTTTGATATTTTCCATTTTCTTTCTTTGACTTGCACATGGGAAGATTTTCTTTTTTAAAATCCTAATCTCATTGGTAATTCCTGATCCTGCATTGTTTAATTATAGATTCCTTGCAAAACAATGGAATTGAATGTTCTTTGAAAATCAACAAATAATAAAAATTAAATCAAATGACTTTATAACTTTATTTTGTCTTGACTGGCATGAGACATAATTTTTAAGCAATACATTTCAAAATATCTTCAAGAGCAAAGGTTGGTGTACCATAAATTAGTAGGTGGGATTTACCTAAAAATTGCCTGGAAGGAAACATTTTAGAATGTTATAGTTTTCAAAAAAAAATCCCAAGGACAAGAATGAGGATTTTGAAAATATTTGAAACAAGGATACAAGGAAAGTCCTATGGAGTGATAGATGACAGAGTGGAAGCCGAGCACCTCACTCTCCACTTTAATTTTGTCTTCTGTGACAAGAAAAGTGATCTTTGGCCTCAAGAGTGTAGAATGGACATGGATAAATGAGAAAAACCACAAAGTATGTGAAGAGACTTTTAGAATATCATATTGATCTAAATAAATTCAAGACTTCTATCATGGAAGATTTTATGGCCAGGGCTCCGAAAGACACTACCTAGGAATTCACTGTTAAAGACTCTGAGCAACCTCAAAAATGAAATAGACAGATGATGGTTGTCACAACCCTGGAGCAGTAAGCTTGACAACGACCCTGGGCAAGATTTTATAAGGGGATATTAAATTAATCAGAAGACAGTAACAATCACTGGGATGTTGAGGATTTGATACAAGCAATTCATGCTAGCATAAATCTTGCTTCTTTTATAAGGGTCTCTAATCTATTAGGTGAGAAAAAATAAGCAGAAAAGATTTCAGCAACATATCTGAACGACTTTCTTGTGATATCTTTGTGATTAATATGGAACTATATTTGTTATGTAAATGAAACTGGATAGATTAATAACTGCTCAAATACATTCTCAAAGGACACTGACCCATAGTGGTATCCTTTGAAAGTTAACTTTTTTTGTTTGTTTTTTATTTTATTTTATTTTAAATGTATTTCTATATTATTTTCCTTTACAATTTTTAAAATTGTTTGGGGTTGGGAAAAGGCAGAAAACTGAAAGGTAACTTTCAAAGTTAACATGGAGTCTCCCCATAACTGGCTCTGAGGTGCTGTCCTTGGCCCTGCCCTGCAGTCTACCCGAGAGATGCAGGCATCATTGCCCTCAGGTTGGGGAAGGTATTGATGGTAAATTCATCCAATGTTCGCATAACACAAAGACAGGAGGGAAAATGAATGCTGAGACAGAAACAGGATATAAAATGATATTTATAGACCAGAGATCTGGGCCAAGTCTAACAGAGCAAAATGTAGTAGGAATGAATGTAAAGTTCTACACATCCCAAAATTAAGTGGCACAAAATTTGATGAGGGAGATATTTCATGGAATTAGTAGGATGAGTAAAATATTAATTAATTAACTAATTAATGATTTCATTTATTTTTTAAAGAGGGGAAGGGAGGGAGAAAGAGGGAAACATCAATGTGTGGTTGCCTCTCGCACACCTACTACTGGGGACCTGGCCCACAACCCAGGCCTGTGCCCTGACTGGGAATCAAACCAGCAACTCTTTGGTTCACAGGCTGGTGCTCAACCCACTGAGCCACACCAGCCAGGATGAGTAAAATATTATTAAATGGCTTGGGAAATAATAAGCTCAAAGTTCACTCTGAGGCAACACTGATAGGATAAGCTAAAAATCTCATGGAACCTTAATCTATGTTAATATATGTGTAGTTTATATAAGAATGCTTTCTGTATGCTCTGCACTTTTTATTTTGTAGTATTGTGTTTGTAATATTCCAGATTAGAATTTTGTTTGTTTTGGTAGATACCTTCTGGAGTGTGGACAAACTGGGAGACATGTAGGAGAGGGAGAACCGATGACAAGAAGACTTCAAACCATGTCGTATAGCAGATGTTGAAGGATTGGGGGATTATTCATATAAGAAGATAAAGGGAAAACGAAGAAGAGGCATGATAGTAGCCTTTAGCTATAGGAAGGAGTATCACGTCCAAGAGATATTAGGATTGCTTAATATAGTATCAAATCACAGAACTGGTGCTGATATGTGGCAGCCCCAGGGAGACATATTTGGGTTCAAGTAATGAATAAATTCCTAATAGAAATGCCTGGTTATGAGGCGAGTTTTCTTGGGAAATACTGAAATTTCTATTACGAGAAGTTAATAGTAGGCTGGAAGACCACATAGGCTGACTCTCAGGAGATATTCCTGTAGGTTACTGGTGCCTCCTGCAGTGGAGAGACTCTAACCATTGGACAGCGGTTCTTAACTCCCTGCAAGAGATATGCTAGTCTGCGATCAGAGGGACTGGTTAGGAGACTGTTGCTATTGTCCAAGTGAAACCAAACTTGGCAACTCATTGGATTTAAGGGTTAAATTAATGCAGAAGATTCTAGGATATGTCCACTGCACCAAAGCACAAGGCAATCTATGTATTACTTGTAAAGCACAGTGAGTAAGTAAGATATGGCTGCAGCTTGCTGTGTGATCTGTGGCAGATCATTAAATGGCTGTGGTCTTTAGCTTCCTCAACTGTGAAATGAGAGGCTAGAATCAGGATCCCTTTCATTCATGACATTCTGTGATGAAAACAAGCTATAATAATCCCATTTGAGGAAAAGTGCATTTACAGCTGTGTGGCTGCCCATTTAAATAGTGTGATACGAGGAGGGAAGTGGCGGTGGCTTCTACCCAGATATAGTCTTTCATTCTCCTGCAATGATTTTACACAGTGATGAATCTCACTATTCAGGTTTTTACTCAATTAAACCCTCATCCACTCTCTTAAAAAATGTACAAATGCTAATGGTAGGGCTACATGTTAACCACGGTAATAGTTTAATTCTGAAAGAATTATGTTTTTGGTTAGTTTCCTGTAAAAACACAGGCCTTAAGAAATTTTTGGTATAAGGAAAGGGAAGATCATTTTGGAGCATGGGGCAGTGTTTGAATCACAAAGTTGAGGAAGGTGCTACAGTTGATAAGCTTAGGAGCTGGTGAATCACCACTGCGGTTAGGTTAAGCTTTGTTTTAAAAGAAAAAGTGGAATGACTTCAAGGACGACATTTGTCATTTGAATTTTGCTGTGGGCCTGCTCTCTGGCTAGATCACATATTCATTTAGCTTCCCTCTTCCATTTCTTTGAGAAATATCAAGGATATTAGGTGCGTTCAATTGTGATTTTTGTCCCATTTGCACAGTGATTGAAATTTAACTTCCACTGGCACTTGATTCCATTAAATGGAATTAATTACTCTCATCTGATTATTTCATGTTAAAGATAAAAAATCATGGAATGGTCTCAGGCAGTAAATAATAATGAAGTTACTGTTGGGTTTCAGATTGTTACTGAGCACTTAAAAGAGAATTTATATACTTTCCATATACCTTGAATGCCTATAGACAGTTATTTGTCTTTATCTGTTTGACAGCCTTAGAAAAAAAAATTGCTGGTGAAATTCAGTGATGGCTTTAAGAGGGGAAAAAAGCTTACAAAAACAGGGACTTTGGTTCCAAAAATAATTCATTACATTCTTCCTAGCAATTAACTACTCAAGTAGGAGTATGTCTACTTTGTTGACTGACATTATTTTAATTAAATGTTGTACCTGGCTAGGTGTCTTTTAAGAATCTGGCATTGAATTTAGATAACCATGAGGAATCTATCCAAATAAGATTTGCTTGGGTCTCCCCCACAGAAAAAGGTTTAGCACATCTTCTAATATTTTAAATTAAGAGGGAGGAATCCATTTGATGGATGGAACCAGGGCTACCTTCTCTGCATGAGAAAGGTTAAATGATATTTACCAGCACATTTTATTGCCAAGAAATAAAAATGGGAACGTGATCTCCAGTACATTCATTTAGAGTGATTGGACCAGGTAATATAAAGATGAGAACTTACGTACTGAAGTCTCACACAAGTTTTCATTACAGCGGGCTTCTGAAAGACGCACTGAATACAAAATGTGTGTAAAAAGCAAGAGCAGAAAGAATGCAAATATTTGTTGATAGCAACACTTAGCTTTAATCAAGAGTCCTTTTCCTAATACTATATGAATAATTAGCTTTGATAATGGGAGTGTTAGAAGGATACTGATGTGTGACTTTGTTGATGGTTTTTCCTTCTATTCTCTCTAAATGTGGTTTTAAAAGATGGTTTTATTACTCCATAGAAGACTTTTCTTTTCTTTCTTTCTTTCTTTTTTTTTTTTAGAGATTATTTATTTTTAGAGGGGAAGGGAGGGACAAAGAGAGGGAGAGAAACATCAATGTGTAGTTGCCTCTTGCACACCTCCCACTGGGGTCCTGGCCTGCACCCCAGGCATGTGCCCTGACTGGGAACTGAACCAGTGACTCTTTGGTTTGTAAGCCAGTGCTCAGTCCACTGAGCCATACCAGCCAGGGCATATAGAAGACTTTTCAAAGGCTTTCCTCATCCATGATCTTATTTTCTAGTATGACATTGCCCTTGGGGTTTATGTTGGGGCATCATGTTCTGAATGAAATAGCATTATCAAGACACTTTTCAGAGACTGATGACCTAAAAGTCCAAGGCTGGCCTATAGCTATGGATTTCTGTATGATCATTTTGGTGACCATGTTTTCAGAAACCCCAAATACACTTACTTTCCTAATTGAGAATTTATGTGTACAAAATGACCAAATCATACTTACATCCCAAAATAGGGCCTTAATTTGATAGACCTAATGTGATTTATTGGAGTTTGGACTGTGTCAGAGAGCCTGGAAGGTGAAAGCTCAGGGGCTCTATGAGAGGGCAGTTTCATTTCCTGAAATTCCACCGTGTGGCAGGCGCTGTTCAACCAGTTTGGCGAGTATTTTGTGCTTAAATTAAATCCCTGCAACAGCTTTCTGAAGAAGCTATTCTTTTTTTTTTAACATATTTTTTATTGTTGTTCATGTACAGTTTTCTGCCTCCCCCCCACCCCTCCTCACCACTCCAACCCTCCCTCCCTCCTTCCCTCCCTCCCTCCCTCCCCAGTTTCCACCCCCACCCCCCTTAACGATTGTTCCTGCAAACCCCTCACCCTTTTCCCTTATAATCCCCTCCCCTCTCCCCTCTAGTCACTGTCAACCTGTTCTCAATTTCGGTGTCTTTGGTTATATTTTGCTTGCTTGTTCATTTTGTGGATTAGGTTCTGTTAAAGGTGAGATCATATGGTATTTGTCTTTCACCTCCTGGCTTATCTCACTCAGCATAATGCTCTCCAGTTCCCCGCTGTCACAAAGGGTAGGAGCTCTGAACGGGCTATTCAATTTTTTAAAAAAGATTTTATTTATTTATTTTTAGAAAGGAGAAAGGAGGGAGAAAGAGAGAGAGAAACATCAATGTGTGGTTGCCTCTCTTGTGGCCCCCCCATTGGGGACCTGGCCTGCAACCCAGGCATGTGCCCTGACTGGCAATCGAATCTGAGCTACGACAGCCAGGGCAGGAAGAAACTATTCTTATCAGAGGTTAACTGACTTGCCCCAGTTTGCAGTGAATAGAGCCAAGATTTCCACCTACGTGTGCCTGATGAAAAGCACATGCTGTTTATGTAACACAGTGTTTCCATTTATTTACCTGTCTGCCATATGGGCTGGCTACCTAAGAATTATCTGGGGACCTTGTCAAAAATCAGAATGTTAGGCTCCATTCAAGACCATCTGAATCAGAATCTCTCCAGCTGTCGTTTCCCAGATGATATGGATGAATGACCAGGTTTGGGTCATGGGCGTTATTGCCTGCCTTGGACTGTAGCCCTGCAGTGGGAAGGGCTTTGACTGTGCACTTGTCCTTATAAGCAAATGTTAGAGATAAAGTCCAAAATAGTGGGGACAAAAGCTGTTTCATCTCCTTTTGCTTCTGGTTTTAGGTGCTGCAAATAGAGAAGTCAAGAGACATTGAAAAATGGAGAAGCTTCCCTGGGCTTGGTGGTTGAGAGCAAAGTTTGGGTTTATGGCCTTGCTTTCCATGCTAGGACATAGAAATGTACCCCCAAAATGATTTCCATCCAGTCTGCTTGTGGTTTGGGATATTCATAGAGGAAGGAAAACTGGTTACAGTAATCAGTCCCTGCTGGAGCCCTACCAGGATGAGCCCTGACCTCTGCGCCCAGGGATCAAAATCTTGTTTATTAGCATCAGTAAAGATTTATTCCACTTACTGGAGGATGGCAATTTGAGTCACAGTATTATACCTTATTCTTGCCAGCTTCTTTACTCATTTTTTTCCTTTTCCCCAGGCACTAATAAAATCCAGATGGAGTCCGGGTAGGTTGGAGAGGGTGCCAAAGAAAAAGATCAAATTACAAAAGGTGTTTTGAAATAATCTGGCTAAACTTAGCAGAGACCTGTGGCTAATGCATTTTAGATGAACTCATTCTGGTTGACCAAAAATAGTGTGTCATGTGTCTGTTTGTGTTAGTGTGTAGTAGGGAGGAGAGAAGACAGTTAGGGGACAGATTTATCTAGAATTATTGGGCAACGATTGAAACTTGACTAATTAAATGGCCATTCATTCATTCACTCATTCATTCAAAGAGATATATTGACCACTTGCTACATCTCTGAGACTTGTCCATATGTAAATTTTCCATATGAAAATCGAGCTTGAGACCCACCATTAAGGAATTTAAAATTTAGATCAATAATATGATTGCCCGACAGTTAAGTAAGGACCTAAGAATTGAACAAGAAATATCATAAGAGACAAAGTGAGTGTTGCAGAAAAGAAGTGGCAAGGTAGTTAAGGAGAGCCTAGGGTGAAAAGAATCATCTAAAGAATTTGGTATTCAACTTGCAACTTCAGTGTTAAAGGTGAGCTAGGTTTACGTGGAAGTGAGGACATCTGGGGTGGGGAGAATGGTGTGAGCAAAGATGTAGAAGCAGAGGTATGCTGGGGGCTTTGGCAGATAGTCGAGACAACCATGTCGTGTTCATGGGGAGCATGTTGGTAAGTCCAGCGAGAGAGAGATGAAGTTTTATTTAGTGATCCAAAATGATACTCCTTTGCCCATTCTCTGTCATCTTGCTTGTCACATGGAGTCCTAATGATGTCTTCTTGTCTTTCTTGACTTTTCAGTACTGTTACTTGTACAAAGCTGGCAAATAATATGCACCCAGTTAGTATGTGGGGATCGAATGGTGATTATGTCTGGATAAAGGTGAGGGACCAATCCCTTTTCCCTTCCGTGGTGCCTGCTACATGTAGGACACCAGTCAAAGTGGTTAGCTCTGCTACACTGTTATTAGATTATTATGTGGTTCCTCATCAGTGTGGTTAGAGGAGGTCAAAGTCATTCTGAGACTTACAATACTGCTGTTGGCATTAGGTCATTGATGGACAACAGAGGGAAAGGTTCAATGCTGGACAGATATTTATTGAGGATCAACTTCTGTCTGCTCCTATGTTAAATACTATGTGGGTACATGAGACTAACATATAGAATAATATAAGAGCTCTGTCTTTCAGAAACATGCAGTGTATTAGACAGATGAAATTCTCATACATGAAACTGAAATTAACAAAACAATGTCTGCATAAGCAATGTAACCTGCCTGAGACTTGGTTTATTATTATCTGTAAAGTTGGACTGAAGTATCTCTAAGTACCCTTTGAGCTGAAGATTGATGGAGAGCTCAAAGACTTCAGCAGGGGCAAATACTGTGAAGGTCAGGTGATATTTATTCAGCACCTTCTCTATAAACAGGGTTTCTTGGGAGGGTGATGTAGAACTTGGGAGGTACCAGGCAGCATTTGAATGGGAGAGGAGGAAGCACCCTGAGCATGCAGAATGGAGCCAGCCTATGGAGTTGGATTGGACCTCACGTTGCACTAACCCTGTGAGAGTGATCAAGCTGATGCTTTCAGGACACAAATGCCTTCCAAGCTTAAATACCTCCCTTCACATGCTTTTGGCAGTGCATTGGCTGGGATCCTGGGGGGTCATGCTCAGTGCTGGTGGGTGGGGAAATCTCCCTGACTTTCAGATTAGTGAATTCTGGGACTGAATGCTGAAGACTTGACCTCCTAACGGCTTCACCTGCTTTCAGGATTCCCCACATCCCCTGCCCAAGATAGTCCCTTGGCTTCTCCTGAAGCCAGAAGGTCTGTATCCATGTTTAAGTTCAACCATTATCCTAAGACTACTAACCCATTCTGGCACCGAAGAGCTGCTGTTGTCCAAGTTAAGGTATTTTAGCCCAATTACAGCTCACAAAAGTTTGTGCCTACTCGGTCCAGGGGTGTGTGTCAGAGGCCCCCTGACCCAGAGGGTCTGTCCCCGCATTATGTGGCACCACAGCCCAATTACAAGTGACCAGGGCAGCAGCCCACTTAATTTTATGCAGTTAACACCTAACCCTTGGCTTTCTTGGCAAAGCAAAGGCATTGGCCTTTTGGCCTCTGCTGATCTGGTCGGCAATTACCCAGTTATTAAAACTAAATAATTGCCATTGGCTCCTGTCCTCAGTGCATCCTGATTCGCGCCGCAGGCTGATGATCTTCATCTCATTTGCTAAGCTCTCCTGTGCAGGTCTGGGGATGCTTGTCGTTCTGACACCAGGTGCAACAGCAGAGCTGGCCCTGTGGACCACTTCCACAGGCTGCTTTGCTCTCAGAGATGGCGACGTGAGTTTCGCCCTTTGGTTTGCACATCAGCGCCTGATCTTTTGCCTGTGTGTCTGTGTTCCTGTTTGTTTGGAGGGCTGTGGTTTTATTGTCAGGGGAATAGGTTTTCCTCTTGCTTTTTCTGAGCTGGATATTGCTTTGTGGTGGTGGTTCGAAATGCAGTTTGGGGGGCGTGAACTTTCTCTCCCCATTTCTTTCTCTTTCCCTTTCTTTCTTTTGAGTTCTCATTTCTGAAGCGATTTCTCTTCTTAAACTCTGGCATCAAAGGGAGGCGTTTTCATTTTCCCTGGAAGTCTCACTGCACAGATGTGTGCTTGATTCCTCCACTTGCAGTATTTTTTTCACCCTGCTGCCTTGATGCTGATAGTGGTTGTCTGAAGTACAAAGGGAAAGTTAAGATTACAGGTTGTCCTTCTTTTTTGATTGTATTCTTGGCTGTAGCTTCTTAGCCCTTTGCGGGATGAACTCACGTCAGGCTGGGACATGGAGACAGGAGAATTCTCAGCCTCAGAAATAATTGCTTCTCAGAGTAGATTGTTCGAGAGTAGATAGCCTCAGTGCTGAGGGATGGATTTAGACTAAGCCCCGGCAACTGATACAGGTCCTGGTTGGGGAAAAAAGGTCTGAGATCTGTGTTTTGAGGTGAAGAAAATCCTGGCAGGAACTGTGCACATAAGCATTCAGAAGTCTAATTAGACCCTTGGTGTGTTTGCACTGCTCTGTTGCAGTGATTACAATATCATTTGATTTTAACTAGATTTCCAGAGGGCAGTGATCTTTAACCCAGGTTCAATCCTGGTCTGCTTTTTTTTTTTTTTTTAAGGAGGTTTAACTGCAATAAAGGTTACCTCATCTCGTCCTTATGTCCATGGATTCATTCATTCATTCTTTCCTTTGTTCAGCCATTTGACAAATGGTTATCAAGTGGCTACCATGGGGAAGGTATGCCTCTATGAAGAAGCAGAGACCATGATAGCAAGAGGGGTCCATAGCTGCCATTGTCCAGCCTCTTATTTTGCAGTTGAAGACACAATGTTTTTATCTTCTCACCTGTCCCAGCCTCTTTCCAGGATCCAGGCTATGGGCTATCTCATTGTCTGAATCATTTTAAAGTGACAGCTAGGACCTCGGGTGTGTTGAGCTGATAAGGCGATTTAGGTGGAACTCTGGAGTATTGTGGCTCCTCTTTAAGTGAGAGTGGAGCTCCCATACTCTTCTTGTCCTTCTCCCAGGCTACTTCTCAGCCCCAGAGGGCCTGTCGTTTCTGTTCTTCCCACTTAGTGGCCTGACCAGGGCTAATCTGCCTCCACTGTGCTCCAAGTCAACCCCAGCTATGTTTTTGCCCTACAGAAGCAGAGCCTGCTGGGAAAACTGGTTGCCATTCTGATGTTCTGTTATGGGTTGAATTTCATTGCCCTAAAATTCATAGGCTGAAGTCTTAACCCTCAGAGCCTCAGAATGTGACCTTATCTGCAAATAGCGTTGTTGCCTATGCAATCATTAATGTGAGGTCACACTGGAGTGTGGAATAGAGTTGGCCCCTAATCAAATATGACTGGTGTCCTTATAAAAGAAAAGTTTGGACACAGACTGATACAGAGAGAGGATGCCATGTGAAGATAAAGGCAGCAGTCGGAACGATGCATCTACAAGCCAAGAAGCACCAAAGATCGCCAGCAAACCACAGGAAACTAAGGGAGGGGCATGGAGTGGATTCTCCCTCACAGACTGTAGAAGACGGTCCACACCTTGATCTAATACTGCTAGCCTCTAGAACTACGATACCAAAATTTTCTACTACTTCATTCACCCACGTAGTGGTACTTTGTTATGGCAGCTCTTGCAAAGTAGTACAGGCTCCAAACACAAAGTGTTTGCGAGTGTTCTCTGGGATTTGCACAGGGGAAAACAATCATGAAGGAGGGAGTTGACAGTTGGTGAACTCTGTCTTTGTCACTGCTATTCCAACAGTGCAGGGGACTTTTGGACAATATTTAAGTCATTAGGCTGAGAGTTTCTGTAGGAGGTATTTTATTATGTATTCTGGTATATTTATTATGTGTGGTCTTTTATCTGGAATACTTCTGGTTTTTCTCTTGCTAACATCATTGTTTGAGCTCCAGCTCAGATCTTACCTGCTTGAGATTTCTTTTTCTCCTCCCAGGCTTGGGTAGGTGTTTTGTGCTGAGCCCTGAATGAGTGGAAACAGTTATGCAAAGATCTGCAAGAAGAGAGTCCCAGGGGAGGGAAGAGCAAAGTGCAGAGGCCCAGAGGAGGGAAAGGTCCTGTTGTGTTCAGCAGTGGGGTGGGTGGAAAGTGGGGGTGGGTTGTATAAGGTTGATCTCCCTGCCAGACTGAGCTTACCGTGGAAGGGGTTCTATGACCTTTATCAGTACGGCACCCAGCACACGGCCAATGACTAATATACATAAATATGCTAAAGAGATAACTATCAACACTGTATGTACACATGTTAATTAAAAATCACTAAGCAATGACATTTATTGAAGAACCACTTCTTGGGCAAACTCTGCTAACCAGGATGTGTTAAGAAGCAATAAATAAATAAACATGGTTCAGAGATGCCAAGGCAAGATGGCTCAAGGTCATACAATTTATTTAGCGAACACTGCCGTTGGCCCTTGTTTAGAGCCTATTAACTCTCTTTTTACATGCTATTGTAATGGTGTTGGTTGTTACGTTTCCTAGTTTCTATCAAATTTAGAGCATCACATTGTAATTGGGGAGCAAGTGGGGGTGGAAAATTGACACTAGAGGCAAACACCAGATGTACGTATGTTGCCGTGGTAGACACACCAGCCACAAGAAAGTAGATAGGTGAGGAGGACAAGCAAAACTAAGAAGCTCATCACTGTGAGGGTGTTAAATAAGCCAGGACATCATGTATTATTAGAACGTGATAGAAGTACAGCTGTTTACAATGGGGATTCTGAAATAATACAAAAAGGTTACATTTTGCTCCATGTATTTTGTGTAAGAAAACAGACAAGTAGGTACCATTCTAGAATAATTTCCATTTGAAATTGTTAAAATTCAAAAACAAATCTGGTACTTAAGGATAAGCTTCATTTATCTGGAAAATGCACATCTATGGAATTCTACTTCCTTGAATGATGCCAAATAAATGAGAATGTGATTGTTTAGCCCTTTGATCTTCAAAAGCCACAGTACAAATGGTAGATGATTTCCTGTGACCTCCCAATCAGAGCAAGAAATTATTATTTCTGTTTTTTTCCTCTTCCCTAAGAGCCAGGTACAAAGTGACGAGCAAACAATGACATTATTACAGTGGCACTTTAATGGGTGTTCAGGGAACTAAAAAGTCAGCAGAGGAACTGCATGAAAAATTCATGGGTAATTTTCTTTTTCTCTCCTCTTTTCTCTCCAGACACAGGGGTGAAAAGCATCCAAGCCAAATGTTCTGAGTACAGGAAGCATGTAGAAATGGCTCCTGCTGGCCTATCTTTGACCTTCTGGGGAGGGAGGGGCAGAGAAAACTCTTCCCTTTCCAGTCCAAACTTTTTTTTTTCTTTCTCATCCTGACATCCTGTTTTCCTAAAAAACTGAGATACATCTGCTTCTTACACAGTCTCCAGGATCCAAAATGGATATTGACTGCTCCATATCCCCTTGGGAATTGGAAGATTTCAAAGATGCAGATTCCCCCCACCTACCCACCTGTCTCCAGCAATGGTTTCTGGGAGAAGGTGATGGGATCAAACAGATTGGTGTCATTAAAGGGATACATAGGGGCTGATGGGTTGGTCCAGAGTGCTGCTCAGACACTGCCTGCAGGCTGTTGACTTGGTGCAAAGTCAGGAGGCTCCCGGGAAATACTGGTAGGGTTGGGGTGGTTATGCATAATGGTTACCCATTATGCCATGGGCCTGCTTTTGTCATAATGACTCATACAGAAAATTTGACTAATGCGTAGTCTTATACTGCAAGGTATGCACTTTTCCCTGGAAACCCATTATATGAAATTCTAAATTTCTGAAAACAAATTTTCATAGAAACACTTTTCTACACTGAGATTCCTTCTCTTGAACACTCACTCAGTCCTTTCAACCTTCTCAGAAGTACCTTACCCTGTCCCACCTCCAAACACATGCTCCTGTTTTCTCCCATTTAGGTGACATTCTTTCTGTACAAATTCTATTCATGCTTTATGGCCCATCTCTGGTCCCACCACCTCCAGGAAGTCCTCCTTGTCCACTCCAACCCTGTGGGATTCTGTTGCTTCTTATCTTCTCTGGTACTTGTTGCCTGACTTATTTTGGTGCTTGCCACATCTGCACTCTATACAATGGTGTGCTGGTAAACGTTTAATAACTGCGTCTCTAGGGGAGGGGGAGAGCCCTGACTTGTAGCACTTGACAATTTCTGTAGCCTAAATACTTCTACAGAGGCTTATTTCAAGCTAATATGCGATGCCACTGAATGCAGACTTGGGAAGAGATGTGCACATTGGCTTTCTCCAGCTGGGTCCAGTGGGCACCCGGACACCACTGCATGTGCTGCCCCAGGACTCTTGCATGTCTACCTGACCTCTCCAACTAAACTTGAAGGCTCAGAGGTGCTCAGTTCTGACTTCACAGTAGAAACATCTGGGTAGATATGGAAAATACCAGGGCCCAAGCTCTGCTCCCAGAGATTCTGAGTCAGTCATGAATGGGAATCAGGCATCAGTAGTTTTAAAATCATCCCAGGTAATTCAAATGTATGAATGTGCGGCCTGAATGAGAACAGCTGCCCTGGATGCAGGGAGGGTATTTGATGTCAGTTCTTCTCAAAGTATGATCCTTGGACTGCAGTATCAACATCACCCCAAGACTTGTTAAAAGTGCTAATTTTTATCTGTACCCCACAACTGCTGTATGTGAAACTCAGCTGCGAAGCTTAGACCAGCAATCTGGTTTAATAAGCCTTTCAGGTGATTCTTATGCATGCTAAATTTGAGAACCACTATCTTACGTCTTCTGAATCCTTATTAGAACTAAAGACAGTGATAGGCACACAGCTGTGCCCAATCAACACTTGTTGATGATAACCTATCTAAGACTACATTTTCATAAAGTAAGCCATTTTTTCCTCTTTGTGAAAGGATTTAGTGCAGAGTACCTTAAAATGAAGATGTCTTCTTGTACACTGAATCATGCGTTTCGCAAATATTCAAAGATCTAACATTTAATGTTTGTTCAGCTATTCAGAAACACACACCCAAAACAAAGGACAGTGAAATGCATTCATTTGTTCGTTTAACTAATATGTATTGATGGCTGGAACCTCATGCAAAGTATAATGAAATTCACTTTTATTCATTCATTTATTCATGTATTCATCAAATGTGTATTGATTAGCCAGGAGCCTCAGACTAGGCATGAATAATTTGTTATTATTACAAATCGTTGTCATAATTTGTTATTATTATTATGTTTATTAGGTTTATTATTGTTATGATGATGGCCAATCAGCAGCAGGACAGCACATGCCTCGACTTTTGTGCTTCTTCTATGACTCAGGAGCTGGGTGGTCTTGCGGCAGACACTTACCTTCTACAGACTTTACTTTTTTGTGCTTATTAACATTTACAGCGCTTTCAGCTTTATCTGACACATGATATCTATCAGAAACTTCCAAACATCATTAATAATGATAAAAATAGAGATACATTCTCATTAAAATTGGAGAAAAACTAAGAATACTTTTTACTATTTCTATTTTCAACAGGTGAAGTTGAGCAGTGATTCTCAAACTTCACTGTACATGTGAATCACTTGGCGATCCTGTTGAAATGCAGATTCTGAGAGGTCCGAGGTGGGGCCTGAGACTCTGCATTTCTGCCAGTTTCCAGGTGATGCCAGTGCTGCCAGTTTGTAGATCACACACCAAGTAGCGTGGCTTTGAGGTTCTGGCTGATGCAATAAAATAGGAAAAAGGAAGGAAGGACATAAGAATTGCGAAAGAAATTACTTGCAAAGGTGATTGCCCACTTAAAAAATTTACAAGCCACTAAACCTAATAAGAATTTTATGTCTGATGCATTGCAAGGTGCCTAGCTGCCTGGCGAGGTAGTTATGAGGGTCAAGTGATGATAATTTGTAAATCATAAAGTATTCTAGAAGTTTAAGCTAAAAACTCAATGAATTACCAGTTTCTCAAAGCACAGTTAATTGTGCTGCACTTCTCAGCCTATTGTAATGTAATGATTTCTTTTTTTCAGAAACCTTAACCAACATTTACCCAGCAGGCCCTAGGAATACATTTTTCACTCCTTTCCTGTGTCCTAATCAGTTCCCTAAGTAAATTACCCACTATTTTAAGAAGTAGTGGGCTTCTTAGCCCACATTTGTCAGCATGATAAGGAGAAAGGTTGGCAAATGGATGGTATCTAGTAGTCAGTTCTGATGAATTGGCAGGGCTTCCTGGAGTCTAAATGCTGAGTGTGCTTCCAGGCCTGGATGCAGGAGTCCTGGGATCGATTATTGACGTCTGCCTTTGACAGCAGACAGGAAAAGTGGTGGGCTGATTTCTAGAGCCAGACTGACAGGCTTGAATCTCCACCAAGAATCAGACTCAGCCAGAAATTCCTCTCATGAAGCTCTGGCACCTCTTTGTAGGACGGGGGCAGCTTCACCTTCCTTTCCTTCCGGCACTGGGGAGCCTAGTCTTCCCTCTGTCTCAGCTACACTTGCCCTGTCTCCTGCAATTTCTCTCTCCAAAGATCTGAACAGGGAGGAGGGCAGTCTCCCCAGCCCCACTCTTGGTTGTCAACCCACTCCCTTGGGGGCCCGACTCTTAATCTTTCTGTGGAAACAGATGAGTACCAGAATGAAGAAGTTGAGAGGTTTATGTACCCTTTCAAAGCTACATAGACATGGAATTGGTCTCTAGTTCCTAGAGGTCAGAGGAATTTTTGAACCTCTATCTCCTTATCTGTGGAATTGGGGCTAATGACATTAATATCTCAGGTTGCTGGAAGAGTGATGTATATTGTGTATGAGAATACCCACCCCAGGGGCTGGTACACAGCTGGCATTCAGTCAATGCTGGCTTTTTTCTTTCAGCTGCTCCCCCTGTGCACCGTGTGTACTTTTTCAATGACATCGGCCTACGGTGGGGTTGTGACCTGACTTGGCATAGACTCCAGCTGACCTGCATGCATGCTGTTGGATGGGAAGGGAAAAAGACAATTATTTCATTTAACTAAAAATTCCAAGGCTCTTCTCTGTGCCAGGAATAATTTGATGTACAGTATAGATATTAACTCATTTAATTTTCATAGTAACACTGGGAATTAGCTACTGGTTCACAGATGAGGAAACAGCCACTAAGAAATTAAATATGTTGCCCAAGATTACCTGGTTAGTGGGTGTCAGAGCTGGGGTTTCCCACCCAGGGAGCCTGGCCGCAGTCTCTGCCGTCAGCCCTGTACCACGCTGCCTCAGCTGGGCTGGGGGTGGGGGGCATCCTGGTGTCCACAGCCACTAACTTGCCTTTTAGGGTCAGAGATGTTGGAGATTGGCTTTATTTCCTGGAGGATTTCCGATCTTCCAGAATTTCTTAAAGCGGCGCTGGTGTTATTCTGCTGCTTTCAGGAGAAACAGCCCAGGGGGAAGCCAGGATAGCAGTGAGACTAAGTCTGGGACAGACCCACTGACAGTGTAAAAATCAGATCAGAGAGGGCCCGGTGGGTAAGGCCATGGCCTAACCTCCTCGGTGTGCCTGGGAGGAGAGGGAGGGCCAGGAGAGTGCTGGTGAACTGGGTGCATTTACCGGGTCCCCTCAGCATCTGCCTCCTGCACCCAGTGCTGGAGCCCCACCCGACACCACCTGTTGGGTGGTGAGAGGAGCACTGTAGAAGGTGAAACACAGGCATCTTCACACACCTCTGTCCTGGTGCAGGATGCTCGTCGTGCTTGTTTCCTTGTCTGCGTCCCTGTGGGTCCCGTGGGAGGAGCAGGCTGTGTCTTCTTGTCCACTCTTGTATTCCAAGCACTAACAAGTGCTGGGCGTGCGGTGGGGCAGTGAACTTTGAATGAATGACTTACTGTAGGAAAGGCCCTTTGCACTGCTGCCTGTTGGTTGCGGCTCTCTTCCTTCCTAGTGGCACGTGGGGCATTCACCTTGGCTTTCCCTTGTGACTGCTGTAGGGACCACGATGGAGACAGGGTTTGGGGAAGCGCTCTGTGGAAGGAAGAGCAGATGCCATACACTGGTCCTAAGAACGTGAGGTTCTAGTACATAAAGTATATAACTCTCCATAGTTACTTCGGTTTCTGCCTGAAAATGGCTCCATCCTTTCTGTAGCCTCCGCAAAGGTGCACGTTGGCTTTCTGTGACATGTTCTTCCATTATTTTCTCCATCAAAACTGCCTGTGGGGATTGATTTAACATAAATGCTATTTGGACTCCAGTGTTATGGGGTAAGGCCCATTATTCCCTAGATAATGACTGTTAGGTTTCGAGTTTTTCTGGGTTTAGAGGAAGGATGCAAAAAGTGTTCATATCTTAGATTCACATTCCCTTGTGCTTTCAGCGAATAATGTCCCTAAGTCATCTTTGTCCTCAATTAAATGTGGTTGTGACTCTCAGCATCTTATTTCCCCAGATTAATTGTAAGCTTTTTGAGAGAGAGTTTTGTGACTTGTTTGGCTGACGATGTACAGAAATGAACATGCATGGTAAATACTTGCCGAGTTGGGGGCAGTTTGTGTACTTCATCTGGGCTGAAGCAGCTGAGAAAATGACCTTTCTCAGAGGGTGGCAAGGTCTGCTATCCGAATCACTGAGTAAATGAAAGGCACTATGAAATGCGGGGATCTCTCGCCTACGCACTTGATGAAATCCCCCCTTCAGATGCAGGTGGAACCCCACCTTCCAGGCCCGCAGACGTAACGCCAATCCCAGCGGACTTGACTGGGGCAACGTTCTAGGTTCTGCTCTGAAAGTTAAGTGTCTCCGCTTCTCTTTAGAAACCTGTCCCTCTGCTCTTTCCTTTCAGTTTGTATTATGTACAAGTCTATTGGAGCTTGACTGTAGTATAACGATGGCCAGTGGGTACCACTCTCTGAATGATTTTACTACAGGAGAAGAAGCCTCAAAACTCAACATGCCAGAGCAGGATAGATTCGGGGACCAAGAACCGAGGTGTTTAGCTGGATAAAGCAGAATTAACACGTGGGTTTTCTGAAAGGAAACCTCTAAGTATAGTCTTGACCTGGGTTATAACTGTTAGAGCAGAGCTTCTCAAGGGGCGGTTCTCACAGGAGAACGGCCTCAGCATTGCCTGTCGAACACGTTATAATTATGGAGCTTCCTGAGCTCCAGGGTAGACGTGCAGGATCAGACTGTGTAGGAAAGAGGCGCCACGAATCTGCTGCTTCACAAGCTGCCCAGGTGGTTCTTATGTGTAATAACGTGTGAGGATCGCTTAGTGTAGGTGCTCTCTCTTCTTCAGGGAGAGATGAGTAGGCACATTGGATTGGAGCTGGGTACCGAGGAAGCGGAGAACAGGAAGTTTGGGGGAAATCGGAGAGTTTGTTACATTAAAAAATAAAATGAGCCCTGGCTGGTGTAGCTCAGTGGATTGAGCGCGGGCCTGTGAACCAAACAATCGCGGTTCGATTCCCAGTCAGGGCACATGCCTGGGTTGCTGGCCAGTTCCCAGCAAGGGACACACGAGAGGCAACCACACATTGATATTTCTCTCCCTCTCCCTCTCTCCTACCCTTCCTCTCTAAAGATAAATAAATAAAAAAATCAAAAAGAAAAAAAAATAAAATGAGTGCTCTATTTTTTTCTATCTCTGTGTTGTATTTTATAACACAACAAATTTAAAGAAAAGTTGTGCTTGGGACTTTTGGGGCTAGGGAAAGCAGGAGGGGGAGAGGAAACTCTTACTACATAGGAATGGAAAAGAACCATTTTGCTAATCTAATTTTTGTTTTCCTTGACAGTGTGGTATATTCATGGTCACCAAGCGGAGCACCTGTGATAAGCCACAGAGGTGCCTAAAGGTGATGGTGAAGTTCATTTCTCTCGTGGTGCTTATTAGTTAGTTATTCAGTGTTTGTCTAACTTTTGCTGGTGGAGAATTTGCTGTTCCAGAGCTCTGCAAGTCAGGCCATCACCCCTTGCTCCCTCCAACCCAATTTTCTATGCAGAAAGCATCTGTCTCTCTGACTAATTAGAGGTCTTTCTCCTCCTCCTGAATGACACTGGAGTGACCTGACATGGAGGCACAATGCAAGCAAGTGCACAGAGTGTGTGGACAAGTGTGTAAAGACCTGGGCAAGGAAAGAGGTCCGGGGCAAGGGCAGCTCATGGAGTCCTACTGATTATGCAGACAGAATCCCAGTGGCTTGAGGGGCTAGTCCATCCTTGGGCACCCTCTGCAGAGTATTGACATTGGGCTTCCCTTTGTTCTTTCCTTGCTGCTGTGTCTCCTCTTTTCCACCCTACTGTCTTGTAAACCTCCCAACTCTTCTGTTTTTATGAGTGACAGAAAAGAGGGTCAAACAACTGCCAGTTTTCTTGCACTTAAGGAAGCAGATCCATCCTGTGCTGTTAGAAACATGTGGCTTCTCCTGGAATGAGGGAATCACTGACTGTGGGCTCTTTACAACTCCACAGGGAACAAGGTGAGAGTAGGAGACATGCCACATCCCCAAGGGGCTGTAGCAGGTGGCAGGATGGGGAGCCCTTGCCAGCTGATAGCCAGAGGGAAAGTTAAGGTGAGGCCAGTTCACAGGTGCTGGGTCTGGAGGCTGCCCCAGACCCTGTGCCCAGTGGTGCTGCTAGCTGTTTTTATTTCGTGAAGCAGTTTTAGAACAACAACAGTATCTGGAGAGATATTTGGAGTGCCTCAGTGGATGTTCCTACCCACTGGAGCAAGGCCAGCTCTTCCCCTTGCTCGGGGGAATGCACCCATGTATGCTGAGATGCCTGCTAAGAAGCTGGGGCCCCAGTGCACAATTCAGCACCAGAAGGAAGAGGTTGGCAGGCATTGCGGGAGTCCCATTCTGGTGGAGGAAAGGGGGACTTCAAGACTGCTCATTACAGCTAAGGAAGGCCTGCCAGAATTTGGTGCCCAGCCTTCCAGAGGTCAGAGTCAGAGGGGCATGTAGCTGCCAAAGTCTCAGGAAGGACTGTCAGGGGTGAGCACTGCCATGGAGTCTGATGTCCATCTCTCCCCATGTGTGACCCAGGTAGGACTTTTCCTTCTGTGTGTCTCAGCTCCTTATCTGTAAAATGAAGGGTTTGGGTGTGGTGAGCCCTAAGTCCGGCTTGCTCTTATGAGTTACGAACTTTAGTAAGATGATTTTTCTTTGGGGGGCCATTTGGGGTGATAATGATGATTATGATAATGTCATGTTACAACAGTACTAGCTGCCCAGTAGCAAAACAGACTGCCTTATGAGCTGATGAGTTCCTTGTCACTAAAGATATTCCTGAAGCGAAGAATACTTGTGATTCCAAGACAATTGCATCAGAATCATCGATTATTAAAAAATTATATCCCTGGATCCCATCCCTCAGAAACTCTAATTTGTCAGGCTTAGGATGGGACCCGGAGTTGGCCTGAGAAATGGGTCTGGACAAGTATGCTGCTGTAGAGAGGTCAAGTACTTTTGGGAAACCCTACACTATACCCTTTATTAGAAGCTCACAAAGCACAGGAGCCAGGCAGAGGCTCTGAGAAATCTGATATAGAGGAATCTGTTTGATTTTGATTAGCTCAATGTTTTCAGAGTTGAGTGTGGCACTTTATTGGATAAAGGGGAGGGGTGGGAACTCTTGCCATGAGGCTAAGGCTGCCAGTGGGATTACTCTTTTGGACAGGAAGGTCAGTGACAGCACTGTCCAATAGAATGTGAGCCTCATCCAAAATGTAGAATTTTCTAGTAACCACCTTAAAAAATTTAAAAAATAGGTGAAATCATTTTCCATAACTTATTATAGTCTAGTATACCCAAAATAGTGTTATTTCAACCTCTAACCAATATCAAATTATTAATGCCATATTTTGCATTCTTTTTTTTTTTTTTTCCTATCTGTACTTTGGAAATCTGCTGCAGATTTTGTGCTTGTGTCCAATCTCAGTAGGGACTGGCCACACCCAAGTGCTCAGCAGCCATAAGTGGCTGGTGGGCACCATATCAGGCAGATCTATGAGATTTTTTTTACTTTCCATGTGGTCCAAAGATCAGCAGTGTCAGCATCACCTGGGAGATCAAGAGAAACGCAGACTTTCAGATCCCACATCTGATGTACTGAATTGGAATCTGCATTTAGCACTATCTCAGGGGATTCCGTGGACCTTAAACTTTGAGATGCTAGAGGAACTCTCTTCCAATTTCAAGATTTCCAGTTCTTCAAATTCTCTGTGGGTGCACTTAGCTAATAAGTGTTGTTGACATGAGAAATGTGGGCCCCCATGTGCAAAAAGTGGATGTGGTTGGTTCAGGAAATGGTCACTTGGCCTTTGACCCTATAAAGGGTCCCTAGGATCCCGGAGTGGAGGACAGACACATCACATTTTAATGAATTGTGGCAATTTGAATCTTGGTGTTAGGGGAGTGTCTTACAGGGACACCTTACCTCAGGCAAACTTCCCGAAGAAGCAAGGTTCAGCCCTGCTGGGTGGCTCATTTGGTTGGAGCATCATCCCATGCACCAAAAGGTGGTGGGCTTGATTCCCGGTCAGGGCACACACCTAGGTTGCAGGTTGGATCACTGGTTGGGGAGCATATGGGAGGCAATCATTTGATGTTTCTCTCTCACATTGATGTTTCTCTCCCCCTCTCTCTCGATAAATATAGCCTTAGGATTAAAAAAAAAGAGGGATGGTTTAGGATTGAGAATTGAAGAAGAATAGCACAGGTGTGAGCCCTGAGACTTCAAAAAGGAGATCTTGAGGCTGGAGAGGTGGCAGGGGTCAAATGCTGCAGGGCACAGAGGCATGTCCGCATCCCGATATGTCATGTTCTTGCTCTGCATCATGGGTCCTGGTCCCCTAACTAGGCTGTGAGCTCCTCGAAGCCTGAGGCTGCACCCAGAGACCTTCGATTTCTCCCTAGCAGCAGCAGCGTGCTGGTGCCTGGTGACTTTCGGAGCCAACTAACACATTTTCAGGAATTTTGTGAGCTGGTTAATGCACTTGGATTGCTTAAAATTGTCCATGATGATAATATTTACACTATGGAAATTGGTGAATGTTATAAATCTGGGTTCTTGTGTTTTTCCTTTCAGTGCTCTGGTATTTAATTATTTATCAACACACCCCCGCCAGCTGACACAGGGCTGCACAGATGAGCAGGAGAAGAAGGGACTCTGAATTGGGAGGTAGATGCTAGCTTGCACCGCTGGTCGGGTTATTTAGCCTCTGTGAACTTCCGTTCTCTTGTTTATCAAATGGGGATATTGAGACAGATTTGAGAGGATGGATATGAGAAATAATTGAGAAGAGCTGGCCAAGCCAGAGCCCCCAGCCCAGGCCAGACAAAGTAGACCTGGCTGTCCATCTCTGGATTAAGCGAGTATACTCAAGAACCAGAAATGAGAACGGTTCCTTTCTCATTGTTTGCGATTACAGTTTTACGCTTATCTTATGAAATATAACGTTCTATACTGTGTTTAATTTCACAAGCCATCTCCCGTCCTCTTGGAAGAAGGTGGGATCTATGCCTTTGTGTACAGTACAAACTCCGCAAATAATTATTCACTCATGTATAGTCACCCTAGCCCCTCCACTACCCCCTTTCCCACCCCTTATCTCATAACTCCGAGTGGGAGATCAGCCTTTCCCTTTGACTGAACAGACCGCCCCAGCCCTTCTCCGTGGAAGCAGGAAGAGGACTCTCATCCTCGGGGCCCCCTGAAATGTATGACTCCATTTCGTGAGACTGTGTTGCTGCGCTGTTAATCCTCGTGCCTCGGGGTGTGTGGCTGAGCAGCGCTCCTTCTTGCTCTGCAGCCTAGGCTGATATCACCCTTCCCCCAGCAGAAGGGACGACAGTGTCCTCCTTCCCTGGGGTCTGCCGCGTGTTGATTATTTAAGGATAATATTTCTGGCAATGGAGCAAACGAGGCGGGAAATGGCTTTTGCGGGTGATTAAATGCTATGATGATGTGGCAGCTTCTGTCTGGCCGTGCGTCCCAGTTACTTGACAAGGAAGAAAGATTTGGCCCAGAGGCCGTCTGTGAGACTTGGTGCTGAGGGCAGTGGCCAGTGAGGACTGGTGCCCAGGACATTTAGGACCAGGAGCCAAGAACACAAAGGGAGCAAGGAGGGACCATCATGGATTCTGGTCCTGTCATTGTTGCAACTTGATGTGCCACCCTGAGCAAGTCATTTTCCATCTGTGCCTTAGTTTCTTCTCTATAAAAAGGTGGACTTGAACTCAATGATCTCCAGGGTCCTTCTCAGCACTGAGATTCTGTGATTTTATAAACTTCACCAACAAGCAGAGATATTCCTGCTTAGGCTTGTTTTATGTTCTAATTCCCAAGGACATATTTCTAATGGATCACACTCCAGAGACTCTAATTATTTCTTGTTAGTCAAGAATAAGTTTAATAAGCAGCAGGAAGCTATGAGGAGTCTGGTGTACATATGTGTTCAGCTTAAGAGTGTTCTTGGAATTCAGTTTAACTCAACCAGCGTTTATTGAGTGTCTACTCTTGAGATGAAGTATGGTGCATTGGAAGCAATGTAGGATTTTGAGTTGAAAACCTGGGTTTCAATCTGTGATTTGCATTTTGTTAGCTGTGGCTCTGGGCGCTTAAGTAACTTCAGTTGCTTAAACTGTCTAAGGAGCAGTTTCTCCACCTATAAAATAGAAGTTTCTTCTTCACTGAGGGATACATGAGAGAATGTATCCAGAGCACATAGCTCAAGATTTGAGACATGGACCTGCTTGATGAATGTCATTCCTTTCCCTGTTAGGTCTCCAGCCTTGATTAGGTGTTAGGCATACAAAGACACGTGCACATCAGGGGGTTTTGCCTGCAAGACATCCACTGAGCTGCAGGAGGACAGACGTTCACCCAGTCAGTGATGAGGTATCCATCGGCCCCAGGGGTAAGGATGCAATGACTGGGAGCACAGAGACTAGATGTTCGGTTCAGACAGTCACGAACTAGCAAGCCAGTGGCCAACGTGTTCCCAGTGACAATCAGGAACTGAAAACACAGCACAGCTGGGACCAGTTCTGTAAAGACAGAATGGTGGACTTCAGGGCTGCTTTGGCCTTGGGCATGGCATGACACTTACACTTGCTCCCTCTTGGCCGCACTGTACGTGAGGTCTTCCAGATAGAACATCATGGGTGCTTATACACCCATGTGGAGGGGGTGGTAGGATTCTCCAGATCGGAAGAAACAGCCGCCTGAAGCTAAGAACTCTGACTTAGCCGGGAGACAAGGTCTGCTCATTTGGATGGCAAGATGCTAGAGGCAGGGCATGTAGTTGCTTCTGACTAGAATAAGTGCGTAACAATGTAGCTCTCTCCTTCCGGCCCTACTTTCCTTCCTTTCCTTTCATTAAATAAGCAGATATTAAATACTTGTGTCCAGATGCTAAGGATCTGGGAGCAAAAGAACTTGGCACTTGCCTCTGGAAGATTCCAGTCTGACTGGGGAGACAGACATGTCAACACGTATGCTTAGCAAAGTCTGATAGGTGCTAAGGACCTGGGGAGGGAGTGTGGGGGCCAGGGGCAGGGTAGAAGGTAAGAGCCTACCTGGAGGGGAGGGGCCTGTGATTGCACCAAGGCAGGGAAAGAAGGGGTTCGTGGAGTCCATAGCATTTGGAGGAGGTTTTCTGGAGGACGGATGTCCACACTGTTGACTCAAACCTTCTTTCGAGCCCCAGCACCCCAACATGCCCCGGAGTTCTCTAACACTCCCCAGAGTGGGGGAATTCTTTTGTCTGCTTGGAGTTCTTTCTGCCAGGCCAGCTCCATGTTGCCAGATAATGCAAGGGTCGTTGGAGTTGGCATGAAGCCCTCATCTGAAAGTCAATTGCATTTGCCTTTTGAAAATGGGACAAGACATTTGTGCTTAATAGTTGGGAATTTTTGTTGTTGGCTTGTTGGAAACATTTTTTTTTTCCAGGTCACACTCTGCTAGTGAAATAAGATTAATTTGAAATGGAATTAACTGTCTGTTTTGTGTAGGACAACCTTGCCAAATAATTACACCAAATATAGTTTGTAAGGGAGGTTGCCTTTTTATCTTTCTTAAAGGGCAGTCCGGGGTACAAACAGGCGCCATCCCTGCTTCTGAGAGCCAGCCTATTCTGGAGTCTTTGCCCAGGACCGCTGCATCAGCTCATCCTTCTCCGAGAACTTGGGTCAGGCAAAATCACAATAATCTTATATCCCAGAACTCAGAGAACCTTTCTGGACTATCCTTGCTGAAGGTATCAGCTTTAATAAAAATAAAAGGACCTGGGCTTATTCAGCAGGTCCTTTAGAAATAAAAAGCAGAATAGCTTCACAAAATCCTGCATAGTTCCTCTTATATGACGAGAGAGAGAGAGAGCCACAAGGGGGAGAGAGCTGCTCATAAAGTGACGGGGAGCCATGGGGTGTTGGGAAGTAGAGGCTTTTTCTGTCTTGTTGCACATGCCCAGGTTGCAGTGGAGTGGTGGCATGGAAGATGTCTATGGCTGTGCCCTTCTTCTGGAAGCCCAGGAACGAGCTTGTCCTCTGACCCTGCCTTCGTATGGTTAGGAGGGCTGGCTTACCTTTGAGGAACTAAGAACTCAAGATGACCCTAGAGATACTCTTGCTGAACACATTCATTGTGTGCATGAGGAAACTGAGACCCAGACAAGGGAAATTCAAAGCTGCTCACTGTCTCCGGACAAGTGCGTGGGACACATGAGCGTCAGTGGCTGGGCTCAATCAAGGAGGCTCCCCAACTACATGCTGAGCTGCTGAGAGCCTGTCACTCCTGATTCCCAGACTGAATGCTTCCTGCTGCCCCGCTCCCACCTGCTTCAGTTAAGTGACGGATGTGAACCGAGCAAAGACTGGACGTTTCTACTTGCAATGGCTTTGCTTTCATGACCTATTTTTTCTAATCCCCCATCTCCGAGGTTTTCAACCAGGGGCAAGTTTGCCTTCCAGGCGACATTCAGAAGTGTCTGGAGACATTTGTCACAGTCAGGGGGAGAGTGCTACTGGCATCTAGTGGGTAGAGGCCAAGGATGCTGTTACACATCATATAATGCACAACAAAACATTATCCAGCCCCAACCATCAATAGTGCTGCTGTTGAGAAACTGTATCTGAGCATGTGTGTGTATGCGTGTATAGTGGGGGGAGTATATTTGAGAGAGAGTTTTGTGTGTCTGCACTTTGGGTGAGTTAGGCTCCTGTTGTGTAAACTTGCCCAGATTTCCAAACTATACATCTAGCTTATTAAAAAAGATATATTCCCAGATCCCATTTTCCATATCCTGAATCAGAATCTCCATGGGTGGGCCCAGGAATCTGAATTGCTACTCTGCTCCAAAGATAATTCTGACATGTAGCCTGTTTTCATAAATAATGGATTAAGTAACAGTGCTGGTTGAACATTGTCATTTGTTCATTCAGATAAATCTGGATATTAACCGTAACTCTGCCATTTGTAAACGAAGTGACCTTGGGCAAGTCACATAGTCTCTGAGCCTGTATTGTCTTCTCAAAAGAAGGACAACCATGTCTGTCTCATGGTTTGTGGTGGGCACACAATGAGACAGCTGCCTCAAAGCTCCCATCAGGTGACTGCTGTATTTGATAGTAACGAGACCTAACAGTCATCACCCGCCTATATTCTAGGCACCACGTGAAATGCTCTCATAGTACTTTTTCTGCTTAGCTTCACAACAGACTTGCTGTATAGCTGGGGCACATTCTGGCCCTCTGTCAAGTTGTCCATATCCTAATCTCGGGAACCTGTGAAAGTCACCCTACTTGGCAAAAGCACCTTTGCAGATGTGATTCAGATAAGGATCTTGAGATGGGGAGAAGATTATCCTGGGTTATCTGGGTGTGCCTGATATTTTCACAGGGGTCCTTATAACAGAGAGGCAAGAGATCAGAGGAAGTAGGACGTGTGACTAGGGAAGCCAGAGGCTGGAGTGACTGGAGGAAGGGTTTGTGAGCCACGGAATGCTGCCGGCTGCCGGAGGCTGAAGTCGGCAGGAAAGTGGATTCTCCCCTAGAGCCGCCAGCAGGAGCCAGCCCTGACGACACCTTAATTTAGCCCCGTGAGACCCATTTTGGACTCCTCCCTGTAAGAGAATACATTTGTGCGGTGTTGAAGTCACCCAGTTGTAGTCATGGGTTAGGGCAGCAGTAGGAAACTGATATATGCCCCACGGCCTCACACCCAGAAAGTCTGGGTGGTGAGAGGGAGTTCAGGCATCCGTTGTCTAAGTAGTTAGAGGAGCTGTGCACACCCCTGACGGAGCTGGGCGGATTCACGCCGAGGAAACTACAAGAGAAAAACATGGAGAGAGAGGATTCTTCCCAACTACTGCTGTTAATCCCGGGGAACTTCTCGGAGGGAGTGGGAAGGCTGCTGTTCCCCGAGCTCTCCAGCTGATGATGTCTTGTGAAGGCACTTTGGTATCTTGGCAATGACTGACCCCTTAGATGTTGAGCTTTCAGTCTGGCGTCCTGCCCTCTATTTACTTCCCGCCTGGCACAGTGGCTCCTGCTGCTGGCTTACTTGTCCTGGAAGCATCTTTTACTCTTGTTCCCCTACCCCCAACCTCATGACTGATTAGACAGGATGGCTGGAGAGGCCCCTCTTCATTCCCTATCTTTTCCAGTTTTCGCAAGTCTCCATTCTCCCCAGTCTCACCCTGCCCTACCCTGCATCAATTGAGGAGGGCGGTGCGAGAGCTGACAATCACGGTTATTAGAAGTAGGAATTATTTAAGGAGATGTGCGCATCTTTCACCTGTCATTCATCAGAGGGAGGCTTGACGGGTGTATTAACCTTAAGCACGTTGCTGTTCTGTTGGTGGGAAGGAGAAGAGGCAGGGGGGGTGGGGCAGGGGGGTGGAAGCGGGAGTGGGCGGGTGGTACAAAGAATCGAATTGTCTGCCTGGTGGGGGGCTGGGAAGAGTTGCCCTGAGAAAAGAGGCAGATAAAGAAAAGCGGAGCGTAATTTGATAGAGTATTTTTGGCTCTGAGACACTGAATTGGAAATGCAAGAACGCGCATGTCATATTCGGAGGCATCTGTGAGCACACGGACCAATATGATCACTATAATTATAATACTAATAAAATGTTCTCTCGTGGTGTGGCTTGTGAAGGTCACCCTGAGATGAGAATGTGAAGGGGAAGAACGGAGGGAAGTTATTAATAAACCTTAGACGCCTCTCTCAGAGTTTGTTCACCCCTTCCCCACGCTGAACCTTTCCGAGCTCAGCTCCCTTACGCAGATTTTGATGACAGAGGAACATGCTTGGTCCAGTGCCGTGAGCCCTGGGTATCCCTCTCATTTCCAGAGGGACTGTTTTCTTAGCAGAGAGGGCCAGTTCTGGTTCTGGCCCCTGATGGACCTACCTGGAGGGGCTTCTGATCCAAAAGCATATTTTCCTTCTGTGGGATAACAGTTTGAAATTGGATCTCTAGGTGAGATGGGACATAAGGTTTATCTTTCCAGAATATGCTGAACTCAGGCTCTGAAGCCAATTGCCTTTAGAAGGAGGCCAGGACAGTGGCCTGCTGAGATGGGCACCACCAGAGTCCCCTGTGTCCTTTATCAGTCATCAAACATTTGCTGAGTATCTTACAGGGACACAGAAATGTCAGGTAGGATCTTTCCTCAGGAGCTCATTGTTTTCTTAGGGAGAGAATAAAATATGTAGGTAGTAGCTATAGAATATTATTATTACTGATACCAATACTGCTAGAAAAAATATCATTCTCTAATATCAGAGAGCAAAATGATTGTGAGATATATTATATAGCTTTGTTAGTAACACATACTACGACCAGTAGAAAATGAGTATCACTGGTGATTACAGATGGTCGATAACTCTGTAGGCAGGTGTATAGTGACACTGATATCTAACATCTACAGAGTGTTTTATAGTTCATACCCACCTTTATGTCTCCTTGGACCTTCACAACAGCCAACTGCAGCCCAGAGAAGTTAAGTAGCTTGCTTATATCACACAGCTGGTAAGTGTAAGTAAGAGTGGGCATTCGAAACCCTTGTAACATCAAGGTCAGGACTTGTCCCACCCACCACAGTCACCTGCCCCACAGATTATTATATATTTGTAATGGGCACATCTATCACAGTGCTTTTGTTTCAAAGTCCTTTCACATCAGTCATCTCAATTTGATTCTCTCAGAGAGGGAGTGTGCTAGGTAGGAGTGGGTTTGTTCTGGGCATTTTAGAAGCAGTGGCTTGTTGGAGGCCATGGCTGTGAGCCACCCACTTAGCTTAGGCACTAGGGGGGCATGGAGATTCCTGGAGAAAACATGTGAAATACACATCCCCCACCCCAAGAAAAAGAGAAGAAAAGTACACAGAGCAAACAAAAAGAACACTTAGCTGTATCGCTATTCCTCTCTAATTGCCAATATCAGGTCTGCTTTCTGGCATTCCAGAGAGACCCCAGCACATGGTGCAAGTTCATTCATTTCCTCTTGCTGATAGTGACGCCCAGCTGGGCGTATGCAGTTGTGCTGGTTTTTGATATCTGGGCAGATCTTCCTCTTTGTCTTCCCTGGATCCTTGGCGTCCACCCCATTCCTCTTCCTTCATTAGCACTGTGGAGTCAGTCCCCCTCACATTAAGGAACTGAGGTGAGGTTTAAGATGGAGTTACCGAGCTTCACAGACAAAGTGCTGGTTTTGTTTCTGTGTGCAGGATGGGGTGCGTGTGTACCCACAGACACACTCGCAAGCATGCCCGGGTTGAGCTTTCCTGCCACACTCAATAATCTGGTGCACGAATCTGTCATCTTGTGCATGGATCATTTGGATTACCAGTTCCGAGGTGACTTTATTATTTTAAACCCCCCTTATGATGTTCGTGTGACTGACAGGCACTGTCATATTTCTGCCTGATACGCACTGAGCCTGGAGTTGTTGACTTGGCTTAGGGATGTGTCACCTGGTTGTCGTCTACTGTCGCTCACCCACGTGGAGCCCACTGTTCATTTCAGCGGGCCGGCTTCCATCAGGGGAAGGTGGGAGCTGGGGAAGCAGAGGGAATGGCAGGGGCGCCCTTTGTCTGGGACTGTGTCACTTCTATAGAGCGGGTTGCTCTGAGCATGCGGTCTCTAAGAACAGGAAGGCACTATAGGGCTAGTATCACTTTCAGAAGAGACTGGAAAGGTGTGTAGTTCATCTTTTTCGTTGGTGCAGTAACCACATCTTACAAATGATCAGCAGCCTGTTCTTGGATAGCTGCAGAAATGAGAAGATCACTCTATTCCAAGGCAACTCATCCTATGTTGGGTTAGTACGCGCATCCCTTTGTTTAGTGAACATGTTTAGAGATGAGAAGAGCATGGGGCTAAGAGGCAGGTACCAGGCTGGGTTCTTCTCCTGACTCTTACTGTGAGCTGTGGGACCTCAGGCAGGTGTCATCATCTGTCTGGGTTTCAGTTTCCTCTGCCTGCGAAATGGGGGTATGGGTTTCCAGTGGTGCTCTGAGAAGCTTGGGCTTCTGGAAGGTTCCTCAGGGGCTGCAAGAGTTTGAGGTGAGGTTTACATGTGGGGTGGGACTCTAGCCATTCTAAATGATGTTAGTAAGGATTTTGTGTTTCATATGTTGGGCTTTGAGTAAATGGCTTTGGAGATAGGTTAAAAGAAACCAATAGATAATTCAAGGTCCTTTTCAGTTCCAATTTTTTACGATCTTTGAAATCTGGGGAAATTACAGCGAAGTCAATATTGTACAATAATACTATCTTAAATGCATTTTACAAAGAACAACTCTAACCTCTCTTATGAGACAGCCATCCTACTACCTCTGACTTCCCTTAAGTCCAGGCATGCGGGTTGAGAATGTGAATATTATATCCAGGGCAGTCCTGGCCAGAACGGTGAATTCAGACAGGCTGGTCTCAGTGTCCTCTTTCCTCACTTCCTCTCCTGAGTTACTCCCCTCTGCTCCAGGTGCCCCTGGGGTTGTCCACTCCTCCCAGAGCTGGGGACGTGGCCAGCTCTCACCTTGAGGAAATTATCTGATAAACTTACCCCGGAGAACGTTCTCGCTGATGGTGATCTGATTTTAATATCTTCCAAAATATTTGGGAGTTTTGAAGCGTGGAAATCTAAACCTGATTTCAAAAAAGCATCTCTGGAGATGAAGGCTGAGGCTCTCTGATAACTTGTGTCGCAGGAAGTTGTGTATCCACAGGCTGCATCCCTCAGCTTCTTCTCTATCTCTTCCCCCCAGTGTTTGCCTTAGAGATATATTTCCAATTTGCCTTACAGATGTGTTTCCAAAAGTAAATCCCTTGGAATACTATTCCTAAATGCTCTGAGATAAAAGGATTCTGCGGCCAAATGCCTTTGGCAGAATGCTGGGTATTATGTTTCCCTTTTAGACATTCACCATACACGCTGATCTATTTCAGAATCTGAGAAATCCATCAGGGGAGAGTCCTGTTTATCTTTGTTTAATCCAGTGTCTCCCAAATTATTTGACCACAGCATTATATTTAGTTTTCTCTAGCAACTACTCATGTCCCTCAGAACAGGTGTTTCTGGGACACGGTTGAGAAATTCTAGAGTAGTGGTCCTCATTGGAGGCAATCTTTCTCTTCAGGAGACATTTGACAAAGTCTGGAAACATTTGTGGTTGTCACCGATTGTGCGGGGAGTGCTCCTGGCACCCGGGGATGCTGCTACACATCCTAAATGCACAGGACAGACATGCACAACGGAATTTTCTGACCCCAGATGTCTATGGTGCTGAGGCTGAGAAACCCTGTTCAAGAGATAGTCAGGGACAGGGTCTGTCCCATATTTAAATGCAGTGTGTGGCCCTGGGAAATTAGGCCTTTTATGATGAGGACTGCTTTCAGGAAGGTGCTGAAGGAGGTGCACCCAGGTGACATTTCTCTGAATGCTACCGTAACAGATCCAGAGCTGACTACTCAGCTTCCCCAACCCCCCATGTGGATGGGGTGACAGGCCCCTTGTCACTGCATGGCATCTGGCCTCAGGGCTGACGTGCCACGTCACTTCACTGTTGTCCTCCCTTCCCAGAATTGAGCAGTTTAGCACCATTATAGGAAGAGACTGTCTTCCCAGCTTGCACGTTGAGCTTTATTTATTTCTTTAATCTTACTTCAAGCCTCCTTTCTTATTCTCAGACTGACAGGGCTTGGCTGCTCCTTCTGGAGATGTTGACTTGGTGGGGGAAAATAATGTGCTTGCTGTCAAGCACAGGAGCATGGAGGGGACTGGGGTTCTTTAAGGCCTGGTGATTTATCTGTTTCCATAAAGCAGAGTGATGATGCTTGTTAGTCAGCAGAACTCACACCTGCAGCCTCTCCCCTTCACCCCCCTGCTCAACCCTGCTGCACACCAGAGAGGAAAGAGGAGACGTTCCAGTTCTCAGGTTTTCGGATTCTCTAAGTCAGTGAATGCGGAGCTATTGGAAGCTGTGACTCCCTCTGAGGATACGATGGAAGTAATGGGACTTCTTGCAGAAACGTGCCTACAGATTCATGTACACACTTTCGCATGTAATTTGAGGTGGCGCATGGACCTCTGTGATCATGAACTCAGAATTTGTCATACCTAAATGATGGGACACTCCGTGGAGGCTGTGGATGCTTCTGTGGCTGTGTATCAAACGGCGTCACTCAAGGGAAGGAGGCACCTCAGTCCCTGGCCTCAGAGAACTGCTGTTTTGGGGGAATGATAATTTAGCACAGCAAGTTAGTAACTCCTTGTGTTTAGCTCATTCAGTCATTCATTCAGCGCACATTTATTTAGTGTCTATGTGTCAAGTGTAGAATGAACCACTGGGGAGGCAGTCTTCCTTCCAACAATAAAGAATATAGAAATTAAAAGAAAGACAGAAAATAAAGAAAACTGAATCTTCAAGAAAGAAGCTGAGGGGAATGGCTTCAGGTGCAGGGGCAGAGCGTGAGCTGTGCGAGTAAGTCGTCTGGGACCAGAGTTCCTCTTCTCTGGGCGCTGCCTTCTCCCATCTAAACTCTGTCGGCTGGGACCGAAGACCTGTGCAGCATCCAGCAGGGTCTGCCTTGGGGTCTGGCACCTTGCTCTGGACTCAAGCTTGGCCTGGAAGCACTTTAAGAAAAGATCCAGAACCTTCCAGTGCCCCAAGGCAGCACAGCCTACTTCGTTTTTTCAGTGTCCTCTGCAGAGCAGGGGCCACTTGGGTGATGTTACAGGAAAGGAATAGGGCACACAGAGAGTTCCATCTGGGGTTGACTTGGCTGTCTAGTTGTGGTCCACGGCCCCCAACTTTTTTGTTGAAGTTGGACGTGAGGCAAGATGGGGTAAAGGGAGCATAGTGGAATGATGCCCTTGGTTCATTGCTGAGCCCAGTAGGGGATTCTGATCACATGTCCTTATTGAGGGGCTCACTGATGAAGTCTCTTGTAGAGAGAGAACTTTGCAGAATGACGATCACTGTCGCAGCGGATCATGTCGATGCCACAGTTACCTCTGTTTGTTTTGGTCTGCCTCATTTGGCCTGTATAATGAATCATAATGAATCCAACAAAAGAACTAGACCCCTTCTTTCTGGCTAGGATGCATACTTTAGATAGCCCGGGAAGAGGTCAGGCTGGCCCTTTTGAGCTGGTGAGTACTTTGAACTTGGCTACAATCCAGTCTCACTACCTGATGCTGTTGGACACGATGGGCTGGTGGAATTTGTATCTGCACAAGGTTGTGACATACTCACCTGAAGAGGGACAGTGAAGTTCATGGTAGCTGGATTCAAGAGAGAAAAGTTTCCATAATAGGTACCTTTTCATTCTTTTTAAAAAAAGTACTACTCTAGCTCGAGTCCCAGTGAACTGCAGTGTAGGGAAAAGCACACAGAAATTACATCTGTAAGCGGGTAATGAGAACCAAATACAAGCAGGCAGCTCTCTGCCTGTGTGAATGGGGGTTACAATTACAGATTTATACGGCTTCATTTTCTGCTTTCAGTATAGCCTGTCCACATCTCAAACTCAGAAGCCCATCGTTGTGGCCTGGGCAGCCTCCTCCCCGCTCCTGTGTCAAGAGAGATTTATTATTCTTACAGACTCTGCTCATATCAACTCCCTAAAGAAAGGACCCACAGAGGGAGGATGTCATTTGATTTCATTTTGCCGAGAACCAGGGCTCTGCAGAGACGTTTCTTCTGTCTCTCGGGGAAGGTTCCCGAATCTAGGTGAAGAAGGTGGGGAAATTGAATCAGGTAGAGGCTGTGTTGAAAGAAAACTAAACTGGAGCCAAAAGGCCATTTCTTGCTGCATCGTGGGGACAGAAGATTGGAACAAGGACCATAATGTCTGTCAGTTGGGAACTGGTTGAATCAATTATGGCCCATCCATAAAATAGAATACTATGCAGCCGCTAAAAGGAGCGGGGGAGATTTATGTCCACTGACAAGGACTGATCTCCAGCATAAAGTGAAATGAGAAAAAATGTGGGCAGAGCAGTGTGTATAGCATGCTTCCATTTGTATGAAAGTGACACTGATTTGTAAATGTGTCCCTTGCATCTACAAGGGTGATCTCTGGGAAGACTCACAGATATTTGTAATAATATTTGCCATTAGGGACATACCTGATGAAAGGAGGGAGAAGTGGGAAAGCTTTATGGAGAAAACCCTTTCGTGTTTCTGGATTTTTTTTGTTTTACTATGCTTGTATTACTTTCTCAAAAATCACTTAAGGCTGAAAAATGGATTTCAAATCTCATAATGCCTAGCAAGGTTTGCTTTTGGAAGGATGAGCAAATTGTGGTTTGAATGTGACTAACTGAAGCTACCCAGAAATGAAGAGTTGTCTCCAGGAATTCCCATTATTGTGTGGGATTTATCACTGCTAATGATAAGTAAGAACTGGGACCTGTCAGGTGAGGTACGATTTTACCTTCATTTATGGGGATAAATTGAGTACATTATGGCCCACATAAATTGCATTTGTACCACACCGATTTATTATGCGCCATCTATTAAAGCTTGGACACCCCTCCTAATGACATCATTGTCTCCACCACCCGCGCTCCCTGCCTTTTCTACGATGTCTTATTATGCTTCAGCATGCTTGGGGTGCTCAGGCTGTTTCTCTGGGGCTCTCAGAATTTCTTTTCTGTGAATCAGGGGTCGAGAGGTAACATGAGTGTTTGGAGTGGCCAAGTCGGAGGCAGTAAGAGTGGTGAGGTCTTTGGTGACCACAGTGGCATGCCTCTCTTGGAAACAATGAAATTCAGCCTGAAGAAAATCAGCGGGTTATATCGTGTTCAAGGTCTGGAATTCCACAATCCCTTTCCTGGACTTTTCTGTGATGTCTTGTCTTGCTCCTTCAATAATACTCGGATCTGCACGGTACACAGAAGCTTCACGAGTCAGAAAGCATCCTCCTGGGTGTTAGTGCTGAAAGTTGACGGGAGAGCTGGAGACAGCCTAACTCTGTATCTCTGCATTCTGCCCCAGGTTATTGAAAAGGCATTTTATCTTTTCTACTGGACATCAGGTTCCCGGAGGGCAAGGATTTGTTCTTTTTCCTCACTCAGGGCAGAGGTTAGCGCATCTTGCCCTGAGCTGTTCTTCAAAAACCCAGGTCACGCAGGGTGTTACTAGGTTATGGCATTGCAGTTGGGAAGTTCTCTTCCCACTGCGGGTTTCTGTGACAGGAAAGGTAAAAGCTGGAACAGGATTGCTGAGAAAATGAAATAAAGAAATTGAATCATTCTTAGCATAGTGTGTATTCCGTATAAAGACTTGTGAAGCATTAGAGAAAATTGGTTGCCCTTTGAAAGTGTAGCTGTAAGTGGAGGTGAGCACTTGAGTCCGCCCTGCTCTGAGCCCTCTGCGGCACCCATAGAAACAATATCCGGCACCTGTGACTTTAGGGACAAGGTTTCTTCTCTCTGGCTTTCTTGGGCTAGCAGGGATCTTGGCTGCCCTAATGGCCAACTTTGTCAGATAATTCAGGACTTTCTCCCTCATCCTGTCTCTTCTTTATGGTTTGGCATGACTCGGGATTCTGTGCCAGGGCTGCCATAACTCTGCTCGGGAACTCACCTGTGCAGAACGGGAGCACGAGAGCCCATGAGCTTCCGTACAACACTGCCTCCCTCCTCTGTGGAAGCACCATTGGGCAGACTGTACCCGAGCGTTCTCCACAGTGCTAAATAACACAATGCAGCGGACAGCCATTCCTGTAAATTACTGAAAACTGTACTGAAAAGACAATGTAGGGTGCATAAATTCAAGTTTTTAGCCAAAAGCCCATTAACTGAAGGCAGACAAAAAGAAAGGAAGACCATTAATAAGCCACTTACCAGTGGAAGTTTGCAGTGAATATGGAAGTAGGAAAAGGGACATGCCTCCCCCCACCCCCCAAAAAAGCTATAATGGAAAGAAGGCCAGAAAAAGGAAAAGAAACAAGAGGTCTTCTGCAAGATGGTAGGAGAGAAAAATCTTATGGTCTGAGTTGGATTCCCCATGTCGACTGAGCACCATTGGAAAATCCCCTTGTTTCCACATTTGGAATAGCCCTTTCCTGTCTCTGCAGTTAGATAGTTTACCCATTTAGTGGTTTATATGCCACCCCCTCCCTGAAGTCTTCCCTGATAGTTCAGATGAAAACAACTTTTACTCTATGGATTTAATTAACTCTGTTTTGTTGCTCATTTCTCTCTTAGCACTGTGTTGACTTTCTACCTTTATAATGGTTATTTGTATCCTTGGTTTTCTTTTTTCCCCTGTAAATGTATAAGGACACTGAAGGCAGAGATTATGACTTGGTAACTGACAATTTAGCGACCACTTTAGCGAATCCTTCTTATATACCGTTCCCAGTACTAGTGTGGGATACTTAGATGAGCAAAATGTGGCCTTAGAACTAATGGCATTTACCTTTAGCAAAATCAAGTGCGAGTATTTGCATAATATACATGTATGTGCAGTCTCCATTAAATGAACTAAGTTCATCCCTCTCTTTTCTGTTCAAGGATGTGGAAATTGAGGTCCATGGCTACTTGACTTTCATAAGGTGACACTCTTAGTTTGCATAAAGATGGCCACTCAGGCAACTCTTCTCCTGCTCTATTTCATAGTCTACAAACAGTGCCATTCTCTTGGCCAGCTGTCTCATGGATGGGTCAGTGGGACTGGGAGAACCTGAAATAACCCAGAACAACAACTGGAATACAACTTCCAGGGTGCATTGAGAGCTAAAAAAAGAACATGGAGGAGCTGGTCAGAGCAAGGCTTGTGGAATGGTAGGTACGTCCAAGAAAGGCTAAAAAGCTATTTCATGAACTCAAGAGTATGGTGGAGTGAGAGGGCTGAGTGTGGGACAGGCAGGTCTTGGGTTCTGTTGACTGGTGTAGTCAATGACTCCTATAGCTTCCTCTTTAACTCGTCCATTTGCAGCTGTTTGTAGATTCCTGGGGTAATATGGGCTCAGCCCTATGAACAAACATATATATGTCCAAATGTAGCTTAAGTCAGTGCCTTGTCAAACTGGAAAAATAGCCTTTCCTTGTCTTGGTTGCTATGCAGGTAAGTTAGAGCAGGAAGATAACTCAGGAAGCCATTTGATCCAGCCCTCTGCTTTTATAGCAGTGTAAAATATTGCCTGTATTCAACAGATGACTTACAGAAAGGCTCAGGGGAGTGAAAGGGTCTAAAACCATCCAGGAGAGATGGCTTGTTGATGGTAGGTTGGTGGTGATCAATGGTGTGTACAGTGGATGTTTTGTGAACATTTTTTTTTTTCTGATTAGGATTTTGGTAGAAGAAAACAGTTAAGCGGAAACCCAGGCTTCTCAGGAATTGACTCTAAGGCCACCCCTTCTACCCTCTGCCTGGAACACAGTAGTGCTGGTGCCTAAAGACTTTGCACTCTGGTTGCTGTGCGCGGATGACAGAGAAAGGCTTCGCGGGGGTGCCCATGCTCCTCCGAGATGATCTGGAGCTAGAGCAGCCACAGGCACCTGAGGCCTGAGTGTCCCCTTAGCCTTCTCCTCTTTGTTCATGTTGATGCCTAATGGGTCATTCAGAGTTGTCTGCAACTCTGAGAAAACTGGAGCTCCTTCCAAATTGGGATTCTGAAGATGGCTATGGTCAGAGCAGATATCTTTATTTTCTACACCTCTTTCCATAACTATGCCGGGGACTAAAATCTTTTTCCTGAGACAAGAGTTATTATATTTCTGTTCTGGAATCAAATCAGAAAGAAGAGAGGGGAATAGATTGGAGGCATAGGTGTAGAGGGACGCTTGGACCAATGTCTACATTCCTTGCCAAGGGAAGCTCATCTTTTGGGGGTGATTCTGGTTTGAATTAAAAACTCAGGCCTCAAGAAAAGTTAGGGTTATCCTAAGACAGCGTGGACTTAACCTGTTAGAAGTATCTAAGCAACAGGGCTTAATGCAAAGAAGATGGAGACAGTGAGACTGGACTTCCACATTACTGCAGCTTTGCTACCGTTAGTCTCATCCTCCTGTGCTATGTGCTTGGTTCCTTTTTTGGGGGTGGGGGTGCATCCCATTATGCTCTGCTTCACTAGGTAAGCATGCTAAAGCCTTTAGAAGACCACTTGGTCCTTGAAGGCAATGAGTATTTTATTCCCCTTGGATTACTCACAGCATTTGTGCTATTCTGGCAGCTATAAGAAATGCAATGAACATTTATCCTTATGGTCTTTGCAACATTTCCTGTTTTGGAAAGTGAACTTCTAAGTATTCTTGGTATCAAGGTGTCCACGGTTCTCCACAATTGTTATTTCCTTCCAAAGAAGATTATTCAAAAGCAGCCTTCTTCATGAAACGTGTAATGATTCTAATTTACAAGGCCCTACCGTCTCTAAATCCCTACAGTTTTGTAGATTGTGCATTATCTTTTCTTATCCCTTCCTGCAGCCTCAGGTAGATGGTGGGCTCCTGGGGTCTTCCACAATAACTATGTCCCTACTTTGGGACTGAGTGGTTATGGGGCTGCAGATTTTCCAAGTTTATTCCTTAATAAGGGATAAGTTTCAGTGCATTAATATCATGGTTGTTGGAACTTAAGATGTGTGTGTGTGTGTGTGGTGTGCATGTGAGAGAGATCAATCCTTTTGTTTTATACGTATATATATTTATAGTCTAGCACATTGCTTATATATATTATATATACTTGCTTATGTAAAATTGTATGTTATATTATATACCCACACTCTATCTCATCTTAGTTCTTGCAACAAACCTGGGATAAGCATTGTTATTATCTCTATTTTTGAGAAAAAAATTCTTATCACTTTAGAAGTGAATTATTTTGAATGTCAAATAACATAACCTCATCTCATGTGGGTGATTTTTTTTTTAACCTAGAGTGGCTGAATAGGAAGTCGAACTCTATGTACAATAAACACAGACTCTACAATTAGGGTAATTGCAGTAATGAGTCTGCACACTTGCTCTTGCCCAAGGTCACGCAGCCAGTAATCTGTGGACCTGTAATTCAATCTCAGGTCTGTTTGATTCAAATGCTTCCAGTCCTTCCTGATTGGAAGGACACAGTAATGGAAGGCTGTGTTTAGGAATTTGGATTCTGCACCAGTGGTGACCACTGAAAGCTTGATGGGGAGCAAAGCGTGAGATTTGACATTACGTGTTAATAGGGTAACACGGCTAGGCAGTTGGGGGCATGGGTGGAAAGCTGTGAGAAGGAAGAGGGATCGCTTTAGTCTGTGGTATTATAGTATTCCAGGTAAAATACGATACAAATCTGGACCGAAGTTGTGGGAGTGTAGAGGATGTGATACTCAGTTATCATTGCAAAGGTAGAGTTGTTAGGACTTAGTTAGTGACTGAATGAATGAGGTCAGTAATACGGCTTTCAGGTTTCTCTTAGGGGGGCTGGGAAGGGCAGTAACACCATGAACTGAGACTGAAACACAGACAGGGATGGGGGTTTTATTTAGTGGAGCAGAGGGAAGGAAAATGGGTGTGATTTGGACACATCGTGATTGAAGTACCGGTCATTCCAAGGTTGGCGTTTTCTAGGAGGCAACTGGGTTTATAGGATTGAAAAGGTCAGGGAGGAGTTCTGGAAGAGACAAGGAACTTTCTGATTCGTTGGCACTCAGGTGGTAAGGACGCTGTCAGAGTGGATTAAATTTCCCCGGAATTTAATGTGGGGAGCGATGGAGGGCTGAAGGTGCAACCTGGCAATGACCACCATTGAAGGTGCAGAACGAGGCAGCTCAGCGATGGCAAAGCCAAGGGAGGTGCCGGCAGAGTGTCAGGGATGCAAAGGCGGCTCCCTTTTCTCGCCTCAGTTTCCAGGCCAGGGAAAAGTCACGTGCAGCGGCTGTTATCCTTGGCAGCTCCCTCCGAAGAGTTGCGAGATCTCCTTCTCCGGACCATTCATCCCTGAATTTCTGGAACAGTCAGGATTCCAAGTACTTTGTTCTATTGTAAGACTTCATGCCCATATTTTGTGTCAGATTTTGTGTCCAGGGTTTTGGTTTGGAAAATGTCAAACACTTAGTACTCTGCAGCTCTCTGGAGTGAAGCATGAGGTATTTCCCAGTACACCTGTTTTCCTTCAAGGGTCGATGATTAAGACATTTTTTATCATGAAGCCAAAGGGATAAAGAGCCAAGTGGCTGCTGCAGATGAGAAAGACAAATAGTGATAAAGGGAGTTCTGGGGCTCAGAACAGATGCCTGGGTGGGGTGGAGAGTCCTTCAGCAGCCCAGAGGAGAAATGGCTACAGGAATCCAGGGAAAATGAACCAAAAGAGCATCCATCAGAAGAACTGAAACAAAAAATCAAGATATGAAGGCAGATCGTGTATGCAGTTGATTGATTAATTGAAGAGATTTGGAAAGTAACTTCGAAGACAACACATTCCTACATACCTTACTTCAGGTTTTGCAGCCAGGACAAGGAGACTGACTGGTGGGGTAACAAGTAGATTCAGGAGGAACCCCATTGGATCGAACTCCTTGGCTAAATAAACACATTGTTCCTCTGAATGTCATAGCCCAACACCCGCAGAGGGCGTGGTGAGGCCGAGGAGCCTCCTTTTCTCTTACCTAAAAAAGGACTCTAAATGGACTCAGTGGGAGATATGGACACAATTAAGACAAACTGTTACAGAACACAGAGGCCACAGGGGCCAAGGTTCGTTATGTCCGCCGCCTTATGGACAGATGTCTCTCAAAGCCAGAGATTTGTGAAAAGGAAAGGAAGTGTTTATTTAATGCTATGCAGACTTAAAGTAGTGACCTAACATCTTCATTAAAATATCAAAGTCCTTTAGGGTATCCACAGATGCCCACTGTGCTTCCTTCTCCCCCTCCTGCCCTAATTCAGGGTACCGGATCTCAGGAAAAGAAGCAAACGTCTGGGATCCAGGCTCCTGACACCGTCAGCTGTGTCGCCGTCCAGGCAGGATCTCTGATTAATCCAAAGCCACGTGGCACCTTCTCATGGCCTACTGGCAAGAGTTCGTTCACCCTTCTTCCAGGCAAAGTCTCTCCTGCTTCCCAGGCCATGCAGCCAAAGGGAGCACCCCAAAGCCGCGTGGTCCTCTTCTACCAAAGCTGCAGGGAAGGAGTCCCCACTCTGGCAAAACCTCGTGGCTCTCTCCAGCAAAGCTGCGAGAGGGTCTCCAGTCTGCCAAAGCCACATGACTCCCCCTTCACCTAAGTTGCGGGGAGGGGGTCACCACTCAGCCACAGCTGAGTGGCAGTTCTCTGCTAAAGCCACATGGTGATTCTCCCTCACATGGCTGCGGGGTTCCTGACTCTGCCAAAAGAGAGTGGCTTTCCCTTCAACCTTTGCTATGTCTGGGTTTAAATCCCTGCACTAATCTTCTTCTGCAGCCCCATTTCTGACTCCTCCCACAATCAGCTACACTTGCAAGCACTCCCGTATCCTTCAAGCTTTACTGGGCTGCCATAGTGAGTCTGGGCAGGCGTGGCCCCATAGTGTGGAGCCAATCATTTCCAAGCTCTTACGCAGGCACCATAAACAGGGGGAGTTGCCTCCCAGTTACATCTTAGGTGGAAGTCACTCCCTTCCCCCTGGCTCAAAGCATGACCACAGCTATTCCACATATCTATGAAACCAGTTAAAGGTTATAGATATGTTAAGTGACCATGCCAGAGGTTAGCTGCAAAACTGTTGCTATGCAAAACAGCTCTCAATGGCCCTGCTCCATGTGTCCCTTCCCCCAACTCACACCTGAGGGGGAAGGGTTGGGACATCCTATATGTCTTTCTAATATTTCCTGGACACCCTGAGTTCTGGGCCCCATTCCAAGTCCCTTTTTGGGACCCTTTTCTTGGCAGCACCCTGTTACAAAACCAGAATGGGGACAATCTCTGAGAACAGTACTCTCAAGCATCTCAGACCCAGTCCCTGCTTTTTGTAACAAATGTTTTGAAACACTTTATGAAAACATTTTATAGAACTGAAATAAAATTCAAAGATAATGTAACCTGCCTACACACATAATTAAAATCAACAGAATGTTCTGATATAAAGAAGATATAAATGGAGAGTAATTTATAACAAAATGTTTGTATTTCAATAAATGCTCAGCTATGATCACACTAGAAAATATAATGAAGTCATCAGGTGCTTGCCCTTACACAGAGAATCATCAGAGTAAGATGGCTTAATCATCAGAGTAAGACGGCTATAAAATATTGGCAATTCCAACCCTGTAAATGGTGTCGTCATTTAGTATGTGATTTTTTAAAAAATGGTGAATATGTTTTTTGTTAAGTTCTTTACAAAAACCAAAGGCAGTCTTTCCTCATCCTACATGGTAGTTGTATGCCTAAAAATTTAGTCTATTAATATTAGGCAAAAATATTTTCTGCTTATATGTAAAATTAATTTATGTTCCAGGCTTGGTTAATGACAAACAAGCCCTTCCCTACAATAATGTCTGGTGATTGCCCTGACTGGCGTGGCTCGGTTGGTTGGGCATCACTCTGCTAAATGGAAGGTTGCCAGTTCAATTCCCGGTCAGGGCACATGCCTGGGCTGTGGGTTTGGTCCCAGGTCATGGCATGTACAAGAGGTAACTGATTGATGTTTCTTTCCCTCTCTTTCTTCCCCCCTCCCCTTCTCTCTGAAAATAAATAAATAAAATCTTTAAAAATGTCTGGTGACTATTTTAAGCTGTATGAGATGGGAGATGATTTTCTTCTGTCCACTAAATCCAGTATTATTTCATCCCACCGAATTTTCAAAATGCTCCCTAAGGATCAATAGCTCTCCTGTTGATTACCCATACCAGGTGTCCAATCAAACATGTATATTAAAGAGAAAGACTTGGTGATGGCCAGAAAAGACCATTTCTACTGGGAACCAAAGCTCCAGTTATCATCCTTTGTATGAATTCTTGGTGTCCACAAGGAGCTGTCCCTGGTGCTGCCTAGACTTTGGTATAAACTAATGTGGTTCCCGCAGACTGAACACCTCTCAAGTCCTACTTGCCACTGTGACCTCTCTTTGATCCTGTCCCCCTGATCCAAGGCTCTAGTGACCAAGTTTAGCTTTCTCCGAAATGAGAGTTTTATGCCCAACAGCCAGATCACCAGTCAGGTCTCCTTGCCCTGCTTTAGATTAAGAACCATTTGGAGCAGTGGTGTGGCTTTGGCTGAACCTTCTTGGTTGGATCACAAGGAGGAAAGGATCACAACTGCTAAAGTGTTTTATGGAAAAATCGTCAAGGAGGGATTCCCTGAGTTGTCCACCTTTCAGCTGGGGGAAGCATAGTTGCGTTCTCACATTTGGATTTTGTAGGTTCTGAGGTTCCCTTAGTATTTGTGAAGAGCCTGCCAGTACTATACCAATTGTAGCCAAAGCGCTTGACAGTATTTTCCAAAGTGTGAGACTGGTAGAAATTCCTCTAATACATGGATGTGGCAGTAAGTCTCATTGGTTCATTTGGTGAGAAAATTGATCCTTTTCCAGTTAGCTTTCAATCCTTTTAGGGCATCAGGGGAAAATCTCAGCGGTAAAGTGTCTTTACCACTTTTCTAACACTTGTTAATTTCCTATTTTAATAAAGAAAAGGCCAGTTTCAGGCTCACAGCCCACAGCAGGGGACAGTATCGACTAGACTTTAATGGCCTTATTTTTCCTGCTTTGCAATTGTTGTCACAATTACTCTGCATTTATGGCTGGCAATACTGATTTTTCCATTTTGGTAGTAGTACCAAGTTTTCTTTCAAAAATCAATTAATTTTAGTAAAAAGAAGAGTCAATTTAAAGAAATACATTAAATTTAGTACAGATGTTACACTGACGTAGTTGGAAGGAAGGTGGTGCATGGAAGACTGGAGTGTAGGACACACTGTTGTTTTGCATCATTCTAAGGGCAGGTGCCTGGGTATAAAACACGTTCTGGGGCAGAGGCAGGCCACACTCTCAGGGTATTGGCTGCTTGTCAGCTCATTAAATTATTGGTTTCTTGCACGACTCACTCCAGATTATTTACTATTCTTGTTGCTGTCTTTGTCCCCGAATAGGAAAGCAGCATGCTAATGTCTCGTATAATCAGTGATGGATGGCTCCGGCCTGTCAATCTCTGATACTCTGAGTGCTTAGTAATTTTATTATCTGCCCATTTCTCTACTCTTTGCAACCTAGCACTTACGACAAGGTGGCATTCATCCCTGATGACGTGGGATGGGCTGGGATTCCAAAGAATCATTCCGCATTTAAGGTGTGAGATTCTTTGAAAGAAGGCATTTTCTGTTTTTCCTACCTCCTCGGTTTAGAACAAAGCAAGAAGCTGGGCCTAAAATATTTGCTGTTGTAAAAATAAAAAAGGAAACATAAATAGCCTAAGTAAGATAACTATAAAAGGAAATCTTTAGTGACTAATGACAATTGTTTAGTTAAATGTTTTCTAACTCAAAAAGGAGTTAGAAGTCTTTTTCCAAATACAATTTTTATAGAAACATTGATGTCGATTGGATGCCCACTGAATAAAGAAGATAAAAAGAACGATACATTGCATAGGTTTGATGGTGCCAAGCTGTTTGCTAAGCCAATGTAGGTCAATTGTGCTGCTCTGAAAAGGTAGCAAGATCTTGAAGCAGAGTCAAGTTTATCCTTCAGAAGCTGAGAGACAGTTCATTAAGTGTGTTGCCTACCTACAATATTGGCTGTAACTGACTAACTTACATGTTTCACATACTTTTGGTTCACCCTACTCTTTTTAGAAAATGGTAGTTTCAGAGAGGTTAAGTCAATTGCCCAAAGTCACACAGCAGGCAAAGTGGGACTGGAATTTGAATTGTACATTTCTAGATGTCTCTACATACAAAATCCGTGCTTTTGGGACTTAGCTACCCTTTTCATAGAAAGATCTTTCTAGCCTGGGTGGAATATACTGTAAGTTTCATATTTCTCCATACCATTTTTCAAAAATTGCAAAAATCTCCTAAAAAGAATCACCTTGGGATATTGAAAAAATTATTTTGGATGTTTGGGAAAAAAAAGAAAGGAAAACACACACACACTGATTCTTGGGCCCCAATGCACATGTACTGAATCAGCATTTCTGAGGGTAAGGCCCGACTATCTGTCTAACAAGCCCAGCAAGTGTGCTTAGTCATCAGGAAAGGTTGGGAAAGAGTGCATACATCTCACAAAGCAATCCCAGGGGTGATATTCAGAAAGCTGCAGGCTCAGGAAGGGCCTAGGTACTGTCCAATCAGAAGGGATGTGGCTCTAGCCAGAGCAGGGTTCTAGAGGTTCTCTCAGTGCCAAGCCTTAGCTGCTGGGTACAGGATATGAGAAGAGCAGGGAGGTCTATGCAGAGGGTCTGGGGCTCCCTGAGTGGTGTTGGATGCCTAGGGAGCTTGGAGTAATAGCATTTTATTAAAGGGTCTAGGAGTATGTCAATATTTCAGCTGGTGTGGCCGTATCAGTGAGTACCAGTTGAACATCAGCCCTTGTAACCCTCATGTGAGAAACTGCAAGCTGGTGATAAGCATCTCTTTTTCTATAGGTTTCACATTTTTCCATACCTTGACTTATCTGCATACCTTGAGACTCACAGGGAAGCTCTTTTGAAAAATGCAACTTTGATACCACTACATACCTATTAGAATGCCCAAAATCCAGAACATGAACAACACCAAATGCTGGCGAGGGTGTGGAGCAACAAGGACTCCCTTTGCTGGTGGGAATGCAAAATAGTACAGCTACTTTGGAAGTTAATTTGGTGGTTTCTTACACAACTAAGTGAACATTCTCTCACCGTACATTCATCAATCATGTTCCTTGGTACTTAACCAAATGAGTTAAAAACATATGCTGCACAAAATTCCTGCACATGGATGTTTATAGCAGCTTTATTCATGACTGGCAAAACTCGGAAGCAACCAAGATGTCCTTCAGTAGGTGAACAGATAAACATACTATGGTACATCCAGGCAGTGGAATATTATTTGACTTTAAAAAGAAATGAGCTACCAAGCTGTGAAAAGATATGGAAAGAACTTCACATGCTTATTTCTAAGGGAAAGAAACCAATCTGAAAAGGCTACATGGTGTGCGACTCAACCTATATGGCATTCTGGAAAAGGCAAAACTATGGAGATGGTAGAGAGATCGATGGTTGCCATGGGTTAGGGGGAGGTGGTAGGTGGAGTGCAAGGATTCTGAGAGCAGTGAAAGGATTCTGTAATGGTGGATACGTGTTATTACACATTTGTCAAAGCCCACTGAATGTACATCACCGAGCGCGAATGCAAAATATGGGCTTTTGGGTTAGACCAAGCCAGTCCCTGGCAGAGCCTGAGCTCTTCCTCCCTCACTTACGGTTCTCCCTGTGTCTGGGTGAGTCCCATCCTTATGCCACCAGTTTCAAAATGCACCTCTTCTGTCTAGTGTTCCCTGATTCCTCTACTGGGACTACCTTTTCTGCCAAATTTGCAGAAATCAGTGATTATTTTATTTCTCTTTTCCATTTGAGTATTTCTACTTTTTTAGTGTAGAGAGGCAGTTTTAATGTACTGGTAACGGGCACAGCCAGATGGCCTGGGTTCGAGTTTCATTTCGGCCAGTTGTTGGTAGCACCTTGGGAAGTTACTTAATCTGCTCATACCCAGACGTCCTCATCTGTAAATGTGGGGAATTTAAGAGGGTCTATCTTATAGGCAGTTTAAGGTGAAGAGATATGACATAGTAGCTTTTATTATTTGTTTTTTTTATGTTTCCCTCCTTCCTTGGCGGGAGACAGTGTGGAGGAGTGGGCAAGCCCTGTAGCCTGGCGGATCTTTGATTGCAACGTTGGAAAAATTCTTTAACCTTTTCAAACCATAACTTTCTCATGTGTGAAATAAAATTAAAACTGCCTAACTTTCAGAGTACGTTGGAGGGCAAAAAATACCACCCCTGTAAAAGGCCCAGCTCTGTGATTGGCTCAGTTAGTGCTACTATCCCTTTTGTGCCTGCCACTCATGCTGCCATACTACACACAGTAAATGTGTGAATGAATGAATTATGCATTGCGTTTCAGTGCAAATGGAATCTTTGAGGGTAAGATAGGAATCTGTTGCTACCATAATTTTTACATCTTAGGCCTTTCATCTGCGCATGTAGTTTTGAAGCAGAGCCTGAAAGAAGGAACTAAAACATTGAAGGATGCATGTATTTCTAACACCAAAATTGTACGCGAATTTACAGATATGTAAAGGCTTATAGTCATTGTAGTAGGCAGCAAGGGCAAGCGTCAGATCCTGTTAAAAAATTCAAAAGTTTTACCACTTTTGAAGGCTTTAAGTTTAAACACTGATAAGAATAGAACTTACAATGATTTTGAAAGATCCTGGCTTCTTTGATGCTAAAATGGGAATTGTATTCTCTGAGATCTATTTTCCCTTGCCAGCTCACTAAGCAATTGCTCACATTATCTCTTTTCTTTTTATTATATTTTAAGACGTTTAAAATATTTTGGTGAGTCATTCTTCTTGGTAATTAGATGTAGTAATTAGAATAGCTTTTATATTCTGAGGCATTAAGTTTCTTTTAAACATCTCAACATCATCATTCTCAGTAATGACCTAGTATTTAACAATGATTTCACAAAGATTCTGGAACCCTGAAGCCAAGAGATAGTGAGCCTGTCAGGTGATGGGATTGGAGGGCCTGAGATCTCCTTATTCTGGATATATTGGGCAATTGAATTATCCAGGATGAGAAAATAGAAGAGAACAAGCACTGAAAATCAGCCACAACAGAGATCATCAACCTTGTGGAGTTTATACAAAGTTGTTTTTAAACACCTTGTAACAGTTCTTGGAGTTGAGGTAGCACTTTTCAGGCTGAGCTGGTCAGTCTCTCTGAGATTTAAAGAAGGCGATACTAGGCTGTGGCTTCCTCCCAGAAAACAAAGGGCCCATTCTGGGAATAGCCCGGAAGTAGCCGTGTTGGGAAATTGAAGAATACGTAGGCCGGCGAAATCCTCCTGCAGCTCTGAGGCCCAAATGGAGCAAAAGCAAAGAGAGGAAAGAACTCCGGGCTGTCCTAGTTTGGTCCACGGGACCTATTGAGCATCTGCAGAATCCTTTCCCCTTAACAATGAAGCATAAACGGATTCTGTTACCATCCAAAGCTAAGAACAACTTCTGAAGATCAAGGAGATCACTATTCTGGTGTTGTGGCCAAGACTGACATGCTCAGAAAAGATCTGGGGTCAGGAGGACACCAAATTGTATTTTTCCTGCTCTTTCTTTTTCCCTCCCATACACTGGGTTAGTTAGGTCACAGGGTACCTATACCATGATACCCAGAGTGCTGAGGCCCAAGCAAGATGGAGGTTTCTTTCTCTCCCATGTCCAGGTGTAGGCGTGCAGTCCAGGGAGGTGAGGTGGCTCTGCTCCACAAGGTCATCAAGAGACCCAGGCTTCTTCCATCTTGTTGCTCTACCCACCTCTAGGTTTGTCCCTTCCATGTGGTGGAAGCCAGCCATCACCACATGCAAGCTTATCTTTAAGAAAGTAACTCCACACTTGCATACATCACTTCTACCTCTGTTCCACTGGCAGAAGTCTTAGTCTTATGATTTCTTCTACTTGCAAGGGAAGCTGGGAAATGAAATTTTTCACCTAAAATGTGGTGAGAGGGGTTCTAATTCTGCAGGGAGGAAGGGGGCATGTGCGGTGGTGGTGGCAGTCTTTGTCATAGACCCCATCCCTTACTAAGTCAATGGCCTCCCAACTCTGCTGTCAGATCCCTTGGGGTTCCTCAGATCCCCCTACGAAGCTGCCTGTAGAAGATGGAGAGGCTGTGCGGCTGAGCCTTTAAGCCCCAAACCTCTCCTCATCTAGCTCACCTTGATTTTACTTGTTTTACGTGTTGCATTTCCCCATCAGTTTCCTTTAAAGGAAGATATCCTGGGCTAAAATATTTTTGAAAACCACTGCTGTAAGCACTTTCTATAATCCTCTGTATTTCCTATTACTGGCCCCCTTTTTTTCCCCTTCTACCTTATCACCTCTCTGCATTTTTGGTGTCTCTGGGTTGCTGTTTATAAGGAATGAATTTAATGTTCCTGTGTGAGTCCCCAGGCTCATTCACTCACTCAAGTTCTTACTGCAGGTGAGTGATCCCATTTTTGCTTCTAGATTCTCATGAAAGGCAGTATTATTTTCCTGACTCTTTTCTCCTTTGGCTCCTCCTTGGAGGGCGCTCTGCCTCCTTTAGTGTTCAAGACTAAATTTCCTGCTGTCACAGAGATCTTCAGTTCCCCACCGAAGCCTGTTTCACAGTTCAGGGAAAGAGCAGTTACATCATTGTTTACCACCCAACGCTGAGACCAAATTAACCTTGAGGAATTATTTTGCGATGTCAGTCTCTATTTACCTCTATTTATTTAATTACCTTATCAGGGTAAAGGATTCTATTCGTTTAGAAATGATACCTTGAATTTGCTGAGTGCTTTACGGTTTCCACAGCTTTTCACGTGGGGAGTCTCCTTTGAGTGGTTTTCATCTGCTGTTTACCGTCCTGGGCTCCTCTCTTCACACCCCCATTGTCTACGCTGTCAGTAAACTTCCTCTTCCTCTTGTTCCCTCAGTCATTGATCCTTTTCCTCCCTCTCTTTTTCATGACTAAATCTCAGTTCTTTGTTTTTAAACCTCAACCTCAGTTACCCTGCTATCTTCATCCAGGGTGCACGTATAAGGCCCACAGAAAGAAGTGGGAAAGAAGTTATGAACATTGGCAGGTTACTCTTTTTGCCATTTTTTAACTTTCTATAAATTAGGTCAAGTTATCCTTTGCTTCCAGATGAGGAAACTGAGGCACAGAGAGGTCAAGTATCTTTCCTAAGACCACACAGCTGGTAATCACTAGAGCCAGGATTCTAAACAGGGTACTTATGACTAAATGTTCATATGAGGTCATTCTGCTAGCTGAGGTTTTTGCCTCCTCTGAGTTAACTTCCTGTGTGCTCAGAGGGTAAGTCCAGGCACAGGGGGTTTGGGAGCCTAGTTCCGGGTGACATAGTAGGATTATGGACAGAGGCCTCAATAACAGCAGCACAATATCCGAACGTCGCTAATGATGCTGTAAGCGCTAGGACCTTCTCCATTTGGAGTGAAACTGGAATAATCATGCTGGCATCACAGTAAATCATCCACACATTTTCTCTAAGAGCTCTTTGGGCCTCCAAGTTAAAGAGAAATGAGCTGAAGGCATCAGGGCAAGGACAAAAGAGGTAAGACTGAAAGAAGAGGAGATGGGTGGGCTTCCGAAAGTTTAGGAATCACCTCTTTGGAGCATCTCAGGTTGGTGGTGGTGGGGGAGCAGCATCTATCCTCCCAGTGCTTTCTCCGTGCTTTTCTCTGTATTTTTTTCTTGAACTTGAGGTTGAATTTTATGGCTCTGAATAGGAGGGTGACAGCTCAGAAGTTAAAATCACTCTGTGGCTTCCAGCACTCGCTGCTCTCCCAGCTTGTAACAGATGGATTTATAGCTATTATTCAATAGAGTATGATGCATGAGGAGGTCGTCCTCACACCAGAAAAAAAGGCTTCATAATTTACCTTCAAATCTGTGTTTGAGTGAGTGCTGGGAGGCCTGACTCTGCCATGGTGTGAAATGGATTCCCAGGAAGGGGTATGGCTCAGTCGTCTGACCTTTACAGCGTATTTAAATACATATTATGGTGTTCACGGTAGTAAATAATATAGCTAAGGTTACGCACCGAAGAGAGTTGAGGGAAACATTTGCAGTAAAGCTGTGGGCTGCCCTGGCGGGGAGACAGGCACTTGGCTTTGAATTGGAATTAGGAATCTGGATGAGGGAGTGACAGCAAATATTTTCCACATGGGTTCCAGTTGCTTTGGCACTGAAAGAACTAAGGCTTCTGAAGAAGGAGAAGTTGGTTCTGTTGATTCAGGCTACATTCTGCTTTTTCGAGGTGGCGGAGGACATAGTAGTGCGTCTTCATCTGTTTTTTTTTTTTATCCATTCACTAAGCATTTATTGAGCATGTACTGCGTACTGGGTGCTATTGTATGTGTGGGGATATAAAGACAGAGCTTGCGCCTTCAACTAGCTAATGGTGAAATGAATTTAGATATGAATAGGTGTTCAATGATGTGCAATTCAGTAGAAACCTGTATAGAGCATAGAGATAGCATAAAAGGGGCTGGTTAGAGGGAGTGGTTAAGTCTGGAAGCGGGGCACAGGGACAGGTGAAAATATGGGGGTAAAAACGTGACTTGGGTTTTGAAGGATGGATAGAAGTTCACCTGTAATGGATAGAGGGGAAGGGCATTCTAGATGGGAGACGCAGCATGCGGTAGGGCCTGGGGGCAAGAGAGGGAATGAGGCATTGGAAGAAGGCAACTTACTGTTGCCTCCTTGTAAATGAGGTAGTGGAGCTGCTGGTAGATGAGAACATTGGGGCCCATCGTAAATGGGACATACTATGTGCCTTTTTATTACAGAGAATACTTTAACATTGACTGAGCACTTACTTTATACCGGATCTTTTTTCTTTTTTTTAATTTATTTTTTTAGTGTTGTTCAATTACAGTTGTCCCCATTTCCCCCCATTACTCTCCCCTGTCCTGCTCACCCCCACCTCCCACATTCAATCCTCCTCCCCCATTGGCTTTGTCCATGGGCCCTTTATACATGTTTCTTGACTTGACACTTCCCCTTCTTTACCCCATTATCCCCTCCCTGCTCCCCTCTGGCCACTGCCAGTTTGTTCTTTACTTCCATGTCTCTGATTCTATTTTGCTCACTTGTTTGTTTTGTTGATTAGGTTCCACTCATAGGCGAGTTCATATGGTTATACCAGGTCTTCTATTGTGCACTTCGGATGTGTTATCTTATTTAATGTACACCATGACTCTGTAAAGTAGGTACTAACTTTATCTCCACTTTACAGTCAAGGACACAGAGGCTCAGAGAAGTAAGGTAACTTGTCATAGGTCACAGAGCAGAAGTGGACTGATGATAACTTGGAGAAAGAAGCATTGGTGATAAAGATTGAGAGAAGTAAATGGATTTGAGAAATATTTAGGTGGCATTTCAACAGAACTTAATGATGCATTGGATATATATACAAGAAAGTAGGGGAGGGTAAGGGAGGGCTTGAGGATGATTTCTAGATTTTCATCATATTCAAGGAAAAGGATAATCATGTAATTCACAAAATACTAGAGGTCCTGAGAAGGAGAACATGAGTTTAAAGTACGCTGAGTTTTAGATGCTTTTAAGATATACAAATAGAGATTTAAAAGCCTAAATAAAAGCTCATTTGTCATTTACTTCCCAGGACTTAGTGGCTTAAAAAACATGTATTGGATTCAGAAATCTGCGGGTCAGCAGTTTGGGCTGAGCTCAGCTGGTCAGCTGTTCTACGCTTAGCTGGGCTTCCTCTTGCGTCTGCTGTCATCACATGTCAGCTGGCTAGCTCTGCCCCTGTAGGGTGGCCGGCCACACGTCCCATCCCACTGCAGCCTGTTTTTCTGGTGGCTAGGTGGGGCTCTAAACCGAACAGGTAGGAACAGGAGACACGTGTCTGGGGACTTAGGTCCAGAACCAGAATGCCGTTGTTTCTGCCGTATTCCACAGGACAGAACAAGCCAAAAGCCAACACAGAGTCTGATTCTTGCGGGAAGAAGCTGCAAGTCACACCGGGAAACAGATGTAGGTCCAAGGAGGTGTGGCCGTCGGGGCCATTGCTGCAAGCAGTCGACCCCATATGTTCTCTAAGAAAGCAGGATGACTCCGGGTTCAGAGCACCCCTTCACTCTTCCATCTCCCAGCTCCCACTCACGCCTCGCCCATCCTCATCGAACAAGCGTTACTTGGGTGTTGTGTGGGCCAGTCACTCTGCTAGTTGCCAGGGATATGGAAATGAGTAAAGCGTAGTCCCAGCGCTGAGCTTCGGGAAAGTCAGTACCTGTGAGTGGTGAAGGCCAACCTGCGCTGCATGTCCCGGACTCCACCCAGTGTCCTTTATCTGACATTCTCCGGATGTAAGTATTGCTGAGCCTCAGCCCCCGGGACAGGGGCTGCTTCCTGTAGGTGTGCAGGAAGTGTGTCACCCGCCAGTGGGACGGGCTATTTCTGAACATGCTTCTGACAGAAAGCACGTTCTCGTCTAAGCAGAGCCATATGCCGCATTTGAATGTTAAAATTTAGCCACCACTGAATCATCAAGATATGAAATAAAGGTTATGAGATTTTTAAAGCAGAAATAAAGGGCTTTCAACTCTATTTTTATAACATTTTCTAATTATAAGAGATACGGGCATATCTATAGTAAGAAATTAGAAAATCTGAAAATATATAATGAAGGAAATAAAAATCATCTAAAACACACTGATGATTATGTCAGCACACACATTTATTTTGTTAAAAGGTTAGTATTTTGTATAAACTTTTATTTAACATTGTCATTATATAGGATATACATATACATATGTGCATTTTTCAAACACTTCTTAGTATTACATATACTGTTTTAAAGATTGTATTTTGTACTTAACATTACACAATTTTTTAATTTTAAGTTTTGATTTTAGAGAGAGGGGAAAGGAGGGAGAAAGAGGAGAGAAATATCATTTTGAGAGAGAAACATCAACTGGTACTTCCATATATGCCCCAACCTGGGACCTGCAACTGAGGCTTATGCCCTGACAGGGTATTGAACGCACGACCTCTCAGTTTGTGGGATGGCACCCAACTGAGCCACACAATTTTACATCCTATTTAATGTTGTAAAGTAAGAAGGTGGATGTATAATTTTATCTCATCATGTACAAGTACCACAGTTTAATTAACCATTTCTCTGTTGTTGGATCTTTATGTGGTTTCTGATAGTCTGGTATTGTAAATAATGCTATTGTGTCTTTCCTGGTACCTAAACCATTGTGGGCATCTTATTATTTCCTTTGGATGTAGTCTGAGAAGTGCGAATTCTGGGTCAGAGGGTATAAGCATTTTTTAAGAGAGTTTCTGATAGATATTGAGAAATTGCTGTGCAGAAAGGTGGGATATCAGTTATAATCTCATCTTCTGAATTTTCTTTGACTCAAGAATTATCTGGGTGGCTGTTGTGGACACTTTTCCAGCAAGTATTCATTTGTTCAGTCCTTCATTCAGTTATCATTTATTTATTCACCAAACATTATAGAGAGATAAAGTACCTGGGGAGAAATAAAAATGTCTATGTTAGGCAGTTACACAGCTTTATGCATTTGTCAAAACTCATAGAACTGTATGCCCAAAAGAGGAGATTTTACTACATGTAAATTTTAAAAATAAAAATTTTAAAGTGGCTAAGGCATGCCCAGAGTTCCAAGGAACTTAAAATCCAGCAAAAGAGATAATGACGTACAATAATTACAACACAAGGCAACATATTAAAATACCACATTAAGAAGTGAAAATAACTATTAGCATGCTTGTGCGCCAGGATCTGGGCCAGGAGTTTTATGCATTCATTCATTTGTTCACTTCCTGGGAATGCAAAGACGAAGGCCAGAGGGGCTGCTCTGATAGGGGTCCCAGCATCGTGGCACTCAGACCGGCAGTCACCACCGCCATGGTAATTATTGTAAGAGATGCACATGGAGGAGGAAAGAGCCTGCCCGGGGCAGTTGAGGCTGGGTTCTGAGACAAGAGGGAGTTTGATATGACACAAGAATGAAAAATAGAGCTTTGCCTCTTTTACTCCTTACAACAGCCTAGAAAGGAAGGGGCCTTGTACTTACCTTACAGAGGAAGAAACTGAGACTTGCAGAGGTTAAGTGAGGTCACCCAGCACAAAGGTGGCAGAGTCACGAATTCCATCTAGCTCTGTGTTCTGTGTCCTCGTCGCTAGGTCCCTTAAGAGAGAGTGGAATTTAGGATGAGCCTCTGGAACAGGATGGGGTGGAGTTAGAGATGGAATGATTGAAGAGCAATATCTCACGGGAAGTGGCTTGGAAGTGGACGTTGCGTAAGAGCCCAGAGATTCATTTAGGGAAGCAGTGCAGGGAGGTGATCGGGGACACAGGTACCAGAGGGCCTTACATTCTAAACTAAGGGCCATGCACCTTAGTTGGTAGGGGCAGAAGGGATAGCTATTTTTCGAACGAGGAAGTTGCTTGTGAGGAGGTGTGCATCAGAAGAGATTAATCTGATAGCACCCTCGAGGATTAGGTGAGGGGATGATGGAGCCTTCCATCTGCTTTGCAGAACCAACCTACTTCCAAAGGCAGCAGGTACAGGTTAGTATAAGAAAGCCGGTACGTCTTAGCCCAATGATCAGACCCTGGCTAGCTAGGCGCCTCCTTAGTTATTCCAGGAATTTGTTTGCTATAGCAGTTCTTTTCTTAATTCAGTCAAAATCGTAGAAAAAACACTGACCTAGATTTTGTTGTATTATTTCAGTTAAAAGAGCAAATAAACAAAACCTCTTCAACTGAGATATTATTTCCTTTCTATTTTTTCACTCCCAGCTTGCAATTCCCAAAATAAAAAGTGTTGTTTTCTTAAATAACAACACAATTTTGAAACACTCCAGTGAGTGAAGGGGTGGTCCTAGTGACAGTCCCAGCCCCCAACAGAGGCCACTCATGTAGCAACCACAGGTCTCTCTTGAGGTGGTCCAGGTGAGGCTCAGGCTGGTGGGTGCCTTGTCGCAGGGGCTGGGTGAGGAGAAGGTAGGGCATTCCTACGGTGCTCCCCCGAATTTCAGCTGGGAAAGATGAACATGCTAAGCCTCCAAAAGGATATCCATCGTAGTATTTGGAGGAAGCGTGGGCCAGTTTCGCCTGCATTTCCTTGTTGATGGATGGGGTGTTATAGGTGGATGGTGGGTCTCTGATTTTTTTTTTATTTTTAATTTTTTTCAGCAGCAGAAGGAGGAGCCCTTTCTTCCCTCCAGAAGTGTGGTTTGCCCCCACTCCTGACTCCAAGACACCAGCCCTTGGTCTTTAACTCCAACATCATCCCTAGGATAGTTTCTTTTTCTTCTTTTTCCATGTCCTGCCAGGCCCCTGCCTGCTTCACCACCTTTCCAGCTTCATCTCACATTTATCTACCACCCCCACGCCCTCCAGCATCGCTGCCTTTCTCTTGGTTTCTTAAATGTGCCAGGGTTTTCCAGCCTTAGAGCCTTCACCGCTGCAGCCCCTGAGAGTGCGATGCTTTCCCTTCTCCTCTTCTTCCGGGGTCCAGCTGCTTCTCACGGTCTGTTCACCACTTAGAGCAGGCGTTTCTGAGCTCCAGACGTGAAAGTCAGCCCCTTCACCATTCTCTAACCCAGAGGCCCTCGTTGCAGTTTGTAATTATATGTTCGTTTCTTTGTCTAGGTTACAAATATCCCCCCTACTACTAATTTTAATGCTCCATGAGGACAGAGATAGCCTATTTGATACACTAGTATTTATGAATGCACACACCCAGCTCAGCGGCCGGACCGTAGAAGAGGCTTCACGTGCACATATCACACGTTCTCCGAGCAGGGAGGCTTTGCCTTCTTCAAGGCTGGCGACACTGGTCTTTCCTGTACCCCTTGGTCTCTCTTCACGGGTAGAACTAATGGCCCCAAATGAGAAGATTCCACTGAAGATGCTCTGGGCTGACAAGAGTGACATTAAAGAAAAATAATTCATCTCTGTCATGAAATGAAATTAGTAACCAGGACAATAATGTCTTTATAGGTTTGTTAAGGGGAACAAAAAGATAATTTTCTTCTATCATTGTCATGAATATTCTGGAAATTCTAAAAACTTTTTCCAGGGAGTCCATTTCTTTTTCTTTTTTTCTTTCTTTTTTGGTTTCCCTGGGTAATTTAGGAAAACTCATGATTTTTTTCACCCTATTCCAGAGTAACTTTCTAAATTACCAAGTAGAATTAGTATGTGTTCTCTCTCTTACTCATATAAGACTCCACTAGAAGTCTTGTCTCATAGCTTCCAAGTCGCTATAGGCACTCACCGCAGCGGGAGTGCTGGTGTTCCGAGTCTCAAGGCATGTTGGGAAGTGGCGTTCACTGTCCTCTGATGGCGGAGACAGTGTGCAGAAGGCTGCCTTCTTCTGCCTCCCAGTCTCCCTGCCTGTGGTGGCGTCTCATGGCCTTTTCTGGATTCCTTCTCTCTCGTCTTGCTGCCCTCCCTCCCCATTCCAAGGACACATACCACCCTGAGTAACCGAGCGGAACCCTCCTTAGAAACCAGGCTTTACAGTGGCTCGGGCTCAGCTACCTTGTACTTAAACTCTGTGTTTGAGATATACTTGCTGTTCTTGACCATCATGCCTTTGCCTTTGTGGACATTGTTGCACTGACCTGGAATTCTGCTTCCTTCCCATCCATCCACCAACCTCCCTTTCCATATGGTAACCCCTTATTCATCCTCTAGGACCCAACTCAGGTGTCATACCTCCTCCTGGAAGGCTCCCTGAGAGCCCTCCTCTGTTTGCTGGCAGTGCCTCATGCTAACCTCCATCAAAGACACTCTCGACACTCCCTTTACATTATTACTGTGAGTTCATGTATGTATCTCACTAAATGTGAAATATCTTGGGGAAGGGGCCGGACTGAGTATAATTTATCTATCTTTGTGCCACTAGGACATACTAGATACTATTATTAATTAATGGGTATGGAGAACATTTTATTTGCTTTAAGACTTTTGCCAAAATAAAATGCAAGTTAGTTATTTGTCTTAGCTCTTCTTTTGAAGACTCCCAACATTATTATATCTTGTACATATAGTCGATAATTATGATTCTTCCTTTTTATCTTCATCGTCAAATCCTAACTGAGCCCCAGTTTGTTAACGAGAACTTCGAAGATGTTCTCTGTGGATAGACTTGGAGGAAGAGGGAAGATACGATTCTTAGTCTCAAAAAACTTGCATTCTGAGGGAGGTGGCTGGAAAGACATATAGCAGTGACAGAAGAAGGACGTATGTACGTGGTCATCACTGACATATTAGCTAAATCACAGGGGTTAATAACAGTGAACCACAGTTGTGAAGAGCAGATTCAAGCCGGTCATTGGGGATACTGGAACACACCATTCTCAGACACCCTGGAATACAAATAAATAAAAGTTTGATATTGAGATACAAAGTAGATTCATTATAACTGTAAATATTTATTTGGAAATATTTTTCTGTCTCGGTGGTCATTTATGGCCATGAAGGGGAATATATTTGTATTTCCACAATTACATAGACACAGATTTTTTTCCTTAGGTAGGCATCAGTCAACACATAAAACAAAAATAAACTTTCATTATGCATATAACTTTATAGGATACAATCTCATTAATATAAAATACCAGTTTATCAGTGGATTTACCTATTTACATGTAGCTATAATGAACACGAGCATACTTTTTGCTCTAATTTGTAACTTAAGTATGTGCCTACATTTCCCCCCATATTAACATAGGCTATGCATTTTCAGTTTTCAATTTGTGATAACAATATGGAATTCATCATAGAATATGCTATTAATTGCTTGAATATGTTCATGCTGTTGGATATTTAGGTGATTTGTTTGCTTTTTTTCCCCCCTGTGAGGGATAGCAGTGTTATGAACATTTCCATACAAATAGTATTTTTCTTTTTTACTTTGGAGTGATTTCCTTGGAATAGGAGAGCATACTAACTAAAGTGGAATTAGCCGGTTAACGGGCATAAATAGCTTGGTCATTCTTTCAGCATGCTCCCTGACAGGCCTAGGCCAGCAAACAGTGTTCCCGGGAGGGTAAGAGGCTCCCCCTGTTTTTAGAATATCTCTACACTTTATAACTTCTAGATTAATTTTCATGAATTTAGTGGTATTCCAGCATTTCAGGAAATGAATTCATTTGCTTTTCTGTAATCGGCTGAAGACCAGCTGCAAGGCTTCCTTCCTTCCTTCCTTCCTTCCTTCCTTCCTTCCTTCCTTCCTTCCTTCCCTCCTAGCACTGGTTCACTCTATTTTTCTTCACATATAAGCTACACACTCTTTGCCTTTAGGTACCTCTGCCTACAAGCACAGCTTTGGGTCTTAGACTAACAAATTGTTATTATTCCTAACATAAGGAAAGACAGAACTGAACTTCATTACTTGGCTAATTGTTTTTCTTGAATTTGTCCTTCTGCAGTCTATTGCCATGTTACACAAATACACCGGTCCCAGGTCCATCAGTGAGCAGGGAGTTTGTGAGCTTAGTAGGTTCTTAGCTGTATCCATGGGACTAGCTTCTGCTCAGGTCGCCTTCTAGATCCACCGGGAGCTTTAAAAAACCACCTTGTGTTGAGAAAAGAGCATGGGCTTTGAGGTTTGGCCTGGACTCAACACCTGGCTCTGCGCTGTGTAACCCGTGGAGGTTTCTTAGCCTCTCTGAGCCTGATCTTCCTCAACTGGATGTCAGGGAGAACGGAACCCAGTTTGGAGGGTTGTTTGCAACATTAAAATAGTGTCACTTAGAATTGTCTCTCTCCACTTTCCACCCCCTGTCACTTGCCTCTCAACCTTTTCTCCTCTACCTTCTAAGAGAAATGGAACCTTCTGGAGCCAATTCTAATGCCACCTAGCATGGCCCAACTTCTTTCTGTGTGCTGACACTGAGTTCTCAATGGACTGTTTTCTTCTCTCTTCCTCATTGCAGCCCTAGGTGGGTCAGCGTGCCTGTGACAGAGACAGAAAGGAGGGTTCCAGGTTCACGAAACTTGCCCAAGGGTGCACAGGAAGTGGGGTGATGGCATTTGAATGCAGGGCTGTTTGCGTTCAGGGTGTGGGCCTTCACTACTATACATTTAGTCTCCATGGGGTTTCTTTTCTGTTGAATAGTATATACAGTGGGAGCTCATTGTTGCTTTGGTCTTGCATTCGTTTGGCCAACAAACATTTGTTTCAGGCCCTGATAGAGGTGCTGGGATGCAGCCATGCAGTACTGCTAGACTTAATGCCTGCTCCAGACCCACTGTAGGAGAGCCCAGGGGGTTGGGGCCCTGGCCAGTGTTCTGAGGACTGCATCTCCTCGCATCCAGTGGGGGCTGTTCTATGCAGGCTGTGGCTGTCTTGTGTAGGTGAGCTCTATGATGTGGGTCTGCCTTGCAGCAAAAGAGTGTATTGTGAATGGTGGCTTGTAGGCCCCCATACCTGCGTCACGCCATACTGGGTGTCTGGTGGGACACGTCCTGCCCTTGGTCGTGGCCTCGCTCCATCTCATGCTGCCTAGGGCTGGGTTAATCAGAATCAGAGGCTACTGGAGAACTTGAATGATGCCCGTATGTAAAAAGGGAGCCGGACCACAGATCTAGAATGCATAAAGGCCCTAAAATTGTGAGATTCATCCTCCTCATTCAGGTTCTCTGGGAATATGCATTTGGGAGTCATTAGCTGTGGTGTAGCTCCATCACCTTAGCCCTACTCCCAAACTTTCTGCCCCCACCCTTCCTCTGGACAATAACTTCTGGAGGGATGGCTCATATAGTTTCTGGTTGTCTTGAGTCACTGGAATTTTGGAAATAGAGCCAACTTTCCTAGAGGCAGTCATGCCATCTGGCCTTTTCTGGAGGTTCCAACAGACGGTTCGGGTTTGGGGAGGAACAGCGCCCTCAACAGCGTGCAGCCCTCAGCCCAGTTATCGAGAGGAAGCTGCCTTTGTGTGCAGACCAACCCCAGTGGGAACCCCGCTGCCAGAGGTTGGAGGGAGGCTGCTCCTTCGGCCCAGACACTCAAGATTTCACTTTGACCAGGTTCTGGGCGAGCGTTTCTGCACCCACCTGAGTGGACCCAGCTCCCAGTCTTCTGAGGCAGTGTGTGTTTATTCCCCTAAGTTTAGAGCAGACTTTTTTTTTTTTTTTAAACTGAAACACGGAACTAGGTGCCACCTTGACCCCAAGCACTTTCTGCTGGGGCCCGTGCCCTCGGCACATTTACCTGTATGGAAGGTGGTTTTACTGCTGCCTCAAAGAGGCTGCATGTAAGACCTGGCCAAGCAGGAGCTGCGTGCCAGAGGGAGACTATGACCAGTCAATTTCCTTTCCAGGAAATGAAGTGAAACTACTATTCATTGGGTACCTAAGATACGCTGCTCAAGCATGGTATTTCAATTTTTAGTTAGTAATTGCGAAAGTCCTATTGCTTCATGAACCTGCCATCTGAGCCCTGCCGGGTAGGTGGCCTGGAGGAATAAACAGGGTGGACTGTATCTCACAATGTGGGGGAACCTGGGTTGCAGAAGAGTAGAGAGGTAGGAGGAACTACACATGGAGGAATTGTCCTGGTTTTCAGTCCCAAAGCACTGAAGTCATTCACTCAGCTATGAAACGAGACGTGCAGGTCTGTGTGCATTCCTTGACCACCAACCTTATTGGAATAAACAGTTGGTTTGAGGTTGAGTCTGTGGTTCTGTCTTGAGGATTTTGTTGGGTTTATTTTGAACTTAGCCTTGAGGAGATTCCAGGGGAGGTTTTAGTGGATACCGGACTGCCGTGATAACATAAGTGATGCTGAAATTGCTGAGTTAATTGACACCTTAATCAGCAAGGAGGTAGAATATAAAACAGTGGGAGGGAACATCCAGGTGTTTTTTAGAGGAAGAATATATTAGGTGCTGCCATTTATGTATTGTGAGACTTCGCTTAGTTACTTAATCTCTCCAAGACTCTGGTTCATCTTTGAAAGAAATGCAAATAACGATAGTCACATTTCATGGGATTATTGTGAAGTTTAAAGGAAATAGTGGCTCTATATAAGGAAATAATGGCTTATATTTCTACTACTATTATTACCAACTGGAATTTATCAACTGGCTACTATTTACCCTATAATTTACTTTTTAACACATGCGTATAAACATCTAATGTGTATCAGGTAAGGTTATGTTTGTTTATTTGTAATAAAGATGAAGAGGCTCAAAACTTTCTCTCAGGTATCTCACAGTGTAGTAAGAAGGTAAAATGTTAGTATTACAATGCAATGAGAATTGCCGCAATGTTCAGATGCATCGAGGGTCATGCAAAAGGAGTACTGGAACCTGTCTGGAGGAGACAGGGCAGGCTTTGTGGAGGAGGTAACTTTGATCCGAGCCCTAAAGAGTGGGAGGAGCAGTTCAAGTGTAACAGTTAAGAACAAGAATAGACTGAAACAAAATGGAGGATTTTTTTTGGGCTGATTTTACATGGAATACTAGAGGCTCATAGCTTCTAGTTAGGTGGATCCAGCAGCTTGAATGATGTTATCAAGGACGTAGATTCCTCTGGCTTTTCTCTACTGGCTTGTTCAGTGTTGGCTGCATCCTCAGGTTCCACATGGTGATCCTTTAGCAGTGTTAGACTCTCCCTTTAAGAGGGCCATGCTAGAACTCACATCTATTTTCCATTTTGTTTAGAAGAAGTGGGTCTCCTGATGTTCCTTCAGGAAGACAGAGGATGCTTCCCTTTCCCAGAGCCCCCAACAAGACTCATCTTGGGTCTCATTGGCTCTAGTAGGGCAACATGTTTTTCCCTGAACCAATCATTGTGCCATGGGGGTGAGGTGGGTGATTGGCTTAGGCCAATAGAGCCTTCCCTTACTCAGAGGGAAGGGTCAATGTCATGGTCAATGCCACAGGGCTCATCATTGGAAGAATTGATTTCCCAAAGGGTCATTGTTCCCAGGACAAAAGGGCATGGGTTCTTGGCAGCATGGAGAAGCTAGCTCTCCACTACATCAGCAATGGGTATTTATAGTTTGTATTTTAGGTGAGAAAATAGTAGGGGGGAGATGTGATTATTGAGTGCTTGAAATGTGGCACTCAACACAGTGTGATGGAGAAACTGAATTATTAATTTTACTTATTTAAATAACCATGTGTAGTTCATGGCTATGCCATTGCAGAATACAGCTCTAGACTCTAGAGAGGGTTTTATAGGAATATTGAGTGAATGAATATGAGAGAGAGAGAGAAAGAGAGGGAGAGAGGGAGAAAGAGAGAAGGAGAGAGAGAGGAAGGGAGGGAGGGAGAGAGAGAGAGATATTGATTGAGATTAAACCTGAATGTCTTGGTTTGGAGACAATTGAAAGAAGTCACTCAAGTCATTTCTCTTTTCTGTGATTGGATGAGTAACTCAGAAAGTATAACCCCAGATTGCAAAGCTAGTGACAAGAAATGAGAATAGAGACCTAGGCGAGAGCCAGATTGAGAAGGCCTTTATACCTCACTATTCACATTAGATTTTTACATTATAGGCAATGGGGAGTCATTGAGGATTTAGAGGAATAACATGATTGTATTTGGATGTTAGGTAGGCAACCTGGCACCTTGTAGAACAGGTTTTATGTGACTAGATGAAGGGAGACTAATTAGAAGGCAGATTCATTAAGGCTGATGAGAGAGGAGGAGAATTTGAACTTGGGAAGAAGTAGTGTGGATGCACAGAAAGGTGAGATATGAAAATCAGAGGCTGAATACCAAGATGGATTTGCATGAAGTATGAGAAGGATTCCTGGATATTTGGCTTGGACAACTGAATGGATGATTGCGCCCTCTTTGAGAAGCAGTATTCCAAAAGGAGGGGGCAGGTCTGAGCAGTGATGAATACTCTTTGGGACATGTGGGATATAGCATACCTGTGGGAAGATGTCTAAAAGGTTCTTAATCTGTTCCTTCCAGGAGTTTACATTCTATGCATGGAGATTAGTTCTACATAAATTATTAGAAAAAATTTTACATGCGTAATGACTATAAACCTTAAAAGCTGCACATGTTTTATGAATGGTGTTTCAGCATAACTAATCGCCCCAAAAGTAGTGGTGTAAAAGGAAAACATTTTATTATGTTCATGGATTCTGTAGGTCAAGGATTTTTACTAGGTATGATGTGTACAATGTGCGGGTGAACGCAGGGAACTTTAGACCTGATGTTGAGTGTGCTGAGTGGACGCCTAGCAGAAAGCCATTTACCTTGACATCACTGTATCCCATGGCGTTCCCCGGAGATGTGGCAGGAGCAGGACTTGACCAGGCTCATCAAAGTGCAAAGCCATTTCTCTAGGTTTTCCCCATTGTTTTCTGTTCTATTGTGGAATGAAGGAGCCTCCACACCATGGAGTCATGGGTGACAAAGTCCTTCAATTAGTGCAGTAAGTACCCTTGTTAGCACAGAAATCATATTCAATAAACCCTTTGCCTACTTACCTGTTTTCCCCCTATTGGATTGAGAGTCTCTGGAGAGAAGAAACAATGTCTAACCTATGGTAGCTTCTGGAACAGAGCCAAGTATGTAGTAGATGCTCAGTGCAAGATTATTTGACTAAAATAACCTTGAATGAAGGTTAACTGGAAGTAGTGCTGAACACCTGGGCATTTTTATGCTGTCTCAGGCTAGTGTGAGGTACAAACTTGTTTCTGCTCCCTTTTTTATTCCTTCTCTTTGTCTCAGGATCCAATCAGCTCCACTGTGCTCCTTGTTCCTCTAGAACAGGAATCTGATCTGTCTCTGGTTTCTGTGGGGTTTTTGTGTGTGTGTGTGTGTGTGTGTGTGTGTGTGTGTGTGTGTGTCTGACGGTTCCTGTCCCAGAACAGAGGCTTTAATTCCCACTATTACCTTGTCTACTTCGCATCACAGAGGGAGACTGTTTAGACCAGGGTCAACACACAAGAAGGACTGCCAGCTCCCTGTCCCCTTGTCCTTGGCAAGCCTCCCTGGCCTGGGCTCTTTGGCCGTAGCCAAGATATGTGAGGAACTGAATTTTTACAGAGACATTTTGCAAAAGATATATTTTTCAGGACCGTGGCCATAGATTCTTAGTAAAAGGAAGGACAAGGAGATATGATCAAATGTGTGCTGGTGAATCAATACAAATAAATTATGTGTTCTTTGTTGTTATGTCTTAGGTTACATGGGAGAGGGCTCTTAAATCATCCACCATCAGCCCCTGGAAGTTCTGCTCCTTTCCGATGAGTTATATGGAGACGAAATCCAGGCTTGTGTTATTTTAGGCGATCCAGATAATTTTCCACTGGAAATATTGGTGTGGCTGCTAGAGGAATGCTGTCCATTGCAAAAAACTGAAGGGGAGCAATTCTTCTTTGGGTCTGGCAAGGCCCTGATCATACCCTAAATATTTTCCACTTCTAATGGCTGGGATTTATGAGCACTCTTCCGCTTGAATGGATGGCCCTTCTACTATGATATATGGTACAGACCTCCGGAGTTTTGATCAAGAGCTTGAACAGATTAAACTCTATATCCCTTCCCCACTTCCCACCACACAAATGGCATAGCCCTTCATCTGTTATGCCTTGGGATGTGGCTGTCATGGCCCACTTCTCTGCTGTTCTGGCTTAAGTCCTAGAACAAAGCCAGTTGAGGAAGAGCATGGGAATCTGGGCGATCCACAAGTGAGCTCCAGGCAGGTGGTTTGTGCAAGGAGCCCAAGAGGTGGCCGGATGTATAGGTGAGGACAAAACAATGTTCGTTAAGGGGAGAAGATTCTCAGAAGTTCAGGCAGTTGGGCAGGTGGTGACAAACATGCCTTTCAGTCCTTTAGGCAGATGGGCAAGAACAGGATGGGGCAGGGAGACAACTTTGGCTCTGAGCACATTTTCAAGGAAGGAAGAACGTATAGATCGAGGGCAATAAGTTGGAAACTCATCCAGCCAACCTGGGGTGTGGGATGAGGGTTGCAACATGGGAACACGTAGATGGCCCCGTGTGAGTGTTGGAGCTGGATTTGAAGCCCAGGCCTTGGAAGTACAATGAAGCACACTAACTTCCTGAAAACATTTTTGACTCCGTTCATTTCAATTATGCCCTATTTGTGATTTTTAGTAACAACTTTCATAGTTCCCCCCCATTCTTCCCTTCTTTCCTTTTCCACTGCAGTAGCCTCAATTCAGACCTCTTATTTCTTATGTTTGGACTATTCCAATATCCTTCTCCCTGGGTTCCCTGCTGTTCATCTTCACTGATCCACCCTTCACATTATAGACGGTTTTGTTTTCAAAACGCAGGTGCCAATGAATCATTTACCCGCTGAAGCACATTAGACAGCTCCATGCTATCTACTGAGTGCAGTTGAAACTCTTTAACCAGGTGTGGCAGGCAGAGTAATGGCCTCCCAAAGATGCTCAAGTCCTAATTCCTGGAACCCGTTAATAGGTTATGGCAAAGAGGAATTAAGATAGTAGATGCAGCCCTGGCTGGTGTAGCTCAGTGGATTGAGCGCGGGCCTGCGAACCAGAGGATCGCGGTTCGATTCCCAGTCAGGGCACATGCCTGGGTTGCAGGCCAGTTCCCAGCAGGGGACACACAAGAGACAACCCTACATTGATATTTCTCTCCCTCTCCCTTTCTCCTACCTTCGCCTCTAAAGATAAATAAATAAAAAAAATTAAAAAAAAAGATTAAAAAAAAAGAGACATGTTATTAAAAAAAAAAAAAAGATAGTAGATGCAAGTAAGGTTTTAACCAGCTGGGCTTAAGATAAAGTGATGATTTGGGGTTGTCTGGCTGGGCCCAATGTAATCAGAAGAATCTTTAAATGGGGAGGAGGGAGGCAGAATAGTCAGAGCCAGAGCGATGTGATGTGAGAGACGCGACTAGCCATTTCTGGCTTTGAAGATGGAAGGGAGCCACGAGCAAAAGAACTAGTAGAGCCTCCAGAAGCTGGAAAAGGCAAGAAAACAGATTCTCCCCTAGAGCCTCCAGAGGGAAGGTAGGAGCATAGCACTGTGAACACCTTGATTTCCACCACTCATTTGGGCTTCTGGTCTCCAAAACTGTAAGATAATACAGTTGTGTTGTTTAAAGCCACTACATTTGTGATCATTTACAGCAATGGTAGGAAATTTGCACAGCTGGTATTTAAAAACATAATTATCTGACCCCAGTCTAGGTCTCCATCTCCTTCTTCTTCTCTATGCACCTGAAGCTCTAGCCTCAACAAGCTCTGCTCCTGCAATGTAACAGGCAATTTCAGCCCAACTGTGTTTTCTCATGTTGCTTCTTCAGCCTGAAAAACCTTTTGCCTTCTTCAACTACAAAAATTAGCCAGATCAAATACTACCTCTTGTAAAAATTCTCAGGGAGGGTAATCCTATCCTTTACCCCAGTTTAGAAATCACTCATTTTTATTATATGTCGACCTAGCAGGGTTTCTGTGCAACTTGCATGAAACAATAGGTAGAGTGTCTTCAGCCAACCTGGTGTCAGACCAATTTCGACTTCCACTGAATGTAGCTGTACAAATGTATATCTCTTTTCTTGCCCTGAAAATGCCTTAGGTCAGGAACTTTGTGTGTCTTATTCCTCCATCCTCTGCAGTATTTAGCATAGCATGTTGCCCGTAAGACAGACTTTGTACTAACTTGTAGGATGGAATAGGAGACGGGCTGTGATCGATACCACATCATGGTTCAGGTGATAAGTCATTCGCTTCACCCTTGTGTACAGGGATCTGGGACGTGCTGGAGATTGTCTCAGGCTCTGAAGATACAGTAACAGACAAGACAGATGTGTTCATCCTGAAACATTGCACATTGTAGTCAAGTCCCTGCTCCGGGTTTCACTTGAAGCACCGCAGGCTGGTAGCTACTTTCAATCTGGGGAATTGCTGATCCCCAGAATATCCATGGGGTTCTAAAGTGGCTTAGCTGAGAGCTCTTTCAGTTCCTGAGACTGAAGTGGGAATGATGCCCCTGACAGGAGCGGCAGAAGGAAGGAGAGTGTGTGTGCCTGTAGGCAGGCCCTACGGAGAAGGGTCCTGAAATTGAAAGAGACGAGTGGATTGGATCACACACCAGGAAGAATGGGCTTGATGGGCCTGTGATCTCTCCATTCTAAGGCTGTCAATGCATGTCCGCACAAAGCAAACAACGGCACTCATGGACCTCATGGACCGCTCTGGCCTTTTATCTCTACATCAGTGGGAGGCCTGCAGAGGTTGCTCTTTATTCTGTGAGCTTCAGGTTGTCATCGCTAAAGAGGTGACATGTTCCCTCTTAGAGACATGGATTTTTTTCTATTCAGGGGCAAATGACCTGGTTTTCTCAGAGACTGGGGATGGAAGGGACCTAATATACACCAAGCAAGGACTTACTACTGACCTGGCAGAAGATACCTGCTATCTAATCCTCACAACAGTCCAATGAAAGGAAGGATATTGGCTTAATTTTCCAGATGAAGACACTGAGACTCCACGGAGTAAGCCCATTGCCCAAGGCGACACCGAGAGCAAGACTCAGAGCCTGGATTCCACACCAAGACTGTCTGGCTTACAGCTTCTGCTCTTTTTTTCCAAGGAAAGAGATTGTGTATGTTTCCTCTGTGTTGATAATTATCTCTGGAAGCTTCCCTCTGGTGGCTTTGGAGCCACCATTTCATCTTTCATCTGCTCACATCTGTTTCTGCTCTTGGCTTTCTCCACAGGGGGGTGGTTGGATGGAAGGAGTGAGGGCATCTAGGAAGGACAGGCTCAGACTCCATTTGGAGCTGATTAACTCTAGTTATTGTGAGCTGTCATCAGGAAATACAGATGTCATCATGTCATCGTGGCAGGGAGTTCTGTGGTCATTTGGTCCCACCCCTGTTACTGGACTGTATGCTACCTAAATCATTTCCAAGGGCAGGTTCTCTCTCTCATGTTCAAAGTCCCATAGGGAATGAAAGTAAATGGATTTTTAATTCATTTTTAATGGCTTGTTATACAAAACCAGAACAAACCCCCTACTATTCTATAGCTTTTTTTTTTCATGAGCTTCTTGTTTCAGCAACACTGAATTTTCATTTCCTTGATCTGTCACTTGCCTTATTGAGCTACCAAATTCTGCAAAGTGCTTTCTTAACAATGGACCCATTTTAAATAGGGATGACTAATGCTTATTCATTTCTGGTACCTCTTATCCCTTCCTTGGATCTTGCAGGAACACACAAACCTGTGGTTGGGTGCCAATTCCTTTCTCTTCCTTGCTGCATGACCTGGACAGTTTCCTCATGTTGACAATGTGGGTAATGCTATCTACCTTTCAGTGTGATCATACCCGTTATCTTTGTAATGCGTGTTAGTAGTCCCACCTCTGTCCTTCCTGTATTTGTTCTGCTGTTGTCTGAACTACTCTGCTCCATCAGGTCATGCTTTTGTATATGGATCTAGTGTTTTCTTTAACCTACATTCCATCAGGTATAAGTATACACTTTTGTCCTCTTTAGAAGTCTCTAGGGAATTAAAAAAACATTTAAAACTTAGTACAGTCATATTTTAGGAGGTTGCTTTCACCAACTTCCCTCCCTGCCCTTGTGTGTCCTTTCTTTTACCCTCTTGTAGACATTCTTGAAGTTCTTTCATCAGCCGCTTTGACCTCTCCCTTCTGGAGAGAATTGGCAGTCTTGCTTATCCAAGAAAAAGACAACCTTAAAGAAGTTTACAAAATACTCCAGATAAAGGGGGCTGGGGATTTTCATTTGTCCCCCATCTCTTACGCCTGTCAGCCTCTATTAAGAGGTTTCAGTTACCCCAGCTCAGATTCATCTTCTCCTCCTTTGAATGCCTATGTTGATGCTTTCAAGTCAAGAATGCATTGTAGCTCTGTTGGTTAATAGGAACCATATCAAGGAAGAGCATAACAGTAGTGTCATAGTATAGCAATGAACAAAACAAGGTTACTCTGCTGAAGGAGCACATAGTCTAATGGTGGAGATTTTACACACACACACACACACACACACAAATAGAAAATTATAATATAACCTGGTGAGTAGCATAATTGGAAGTATGTGCAACATGTTAGGAAAATATCGATTAAAGGGGAATCAGTTCTGTGTTGAAGGACAGGTGGGAGCAGAGTGTTGACAGTTTTCATGGGGAGCCTGGAAGAATGAGGAGGAGAGGTGCAGGTGGAGGGCGGGAGGAGGGCTTTCAGAGCACGGAGCCTGTGCAGAAGTGTGGGAGGAGGGAACAGGGAGAAAAATGGGTGTTCAAGGGCAGCTGGAATTTAGATGTCATTTTGGGGAAAGTGGCTATAAAAGAGGGTTAAAATGTCAACTGGGGCCAGATTGAGAAAGACCATTTATGCCGGGATGAGGAATTTGAAGTTGATCTTAAAGGCAGTATGAGGCCGCTAGAGATTATTTGTCAGTAGGTAACAGGATTCAACCACTGCTTTAGGAAAGTCATTGTAGTGTAAGGATGGTAAAGAGGTGAAGAGCAAATTTCAGTAAACTGGTTATTCTGAAGGCCTTTATAGTCATCTAGCAGCTAAATCCAATGGTCCATTCATAATCTTTCTTGCATGTGAGCGGTCAGCCTTTTATGCAGCTGAGCGCCCCTTCCTCGTGGAATACTTTCTTAACATGGCTTCCAGAACGCACATTCTTCCAGGTTTCCTCTAATCTCCTAGACCATCTGTGTCGGTCAGCGAGGGTCTCTGACTCTAGATGTCTCTAAGACAAGACACTGAATGCGGGAATTGATTACAGTGCTGGAAAGCCTGGAGGACCAAGAAAGACAAAGGCAATGTGGCTCAAAGATTGGTAACTGCGGAGACGATTACACTCTGCACTGGAGGAGAGAGACACAGCACAAGAGACCGAGGGTCTCTGCCACTCACATCCTTGCAGGGTGTGCTGAGCTCAGTAAGCAGGGGTCCAGGAGCCTGCAGTTTCTGTCACTGAGACCCAGAACCACCGCTTCTGCTGCCACTAGCTCTGGTGCTGCTGTTGAGTTGTCACCAGACAACAGAAGTGTGGAGACAATAGCATTTGCCTTTTCACCAGTTCCCACAAGTATCCGCACCCCTCCCCCTCCCCCTACCCTTCCATTGGCAGAATCAAATTGGAAGCCAGATGTCAGGAGAATCTTAGACGTACAATTCTCAGGGTGCTGAATACTTCTAATACTAGGCAGGAACGTGGGCCAGGAGTAAATAAACGTAACAGTCACCTCTTTGCTGCCTTGAGCACCCATTTCCACCCTCTATTCATAAGTAACGCCCCCTTTTTGCAGTGGTTCAGTGGTAGCATGAGAAGCTCAAAATAGCTGGGTATTAGCTTCGGTTTCTTGTTCCATGGAACAGGTGTTTTGTCTCCTGGTGACAATTTCCACCTTAGGAACCAAGACTTTACTATCAACAGAGACAAAGGTTGTGGGGACGTGAAGAAAATATTCTATGATGGCTTATTGGGTGTTAATGAGAGGGCCACTCCCGCCTTTGCCCTGGCCTCCCGGACTTTTATGGTTTGGCCACACGCTGGTTGAATCCATGTCCTGGAGGACAGCACCACAACCCCACGGACTGTTGGCTCTCGGCTAGTTCTGTCATTGAGTCTTTGAAAGTCCATTCAACCATTGTATCAAGTCAGCAGCTTTTGGGTGATGAAGTTTGTAGTAAGACCAGTGACTCCCGTGGACATGCCCAGTACTGTGCTTCATTTGCTGTGGAAGGCTTTCCTTTGTTAGAAGTAATGTTGTGTGAATAAGGCATTCTGAAATGGAAAGGTGTTGGTTCTAGCATAATCACTGCAGGCGGGAAAGCAATTCCAATAAGGAGAAATTGCGCCCTCTATGTGATGGGAGGGGTGCAATGTAATCGACTTGCCACCAGGTGCCACAGTGGGGTCTTAGTGTTGGTTTCCGATGCTGGCATGTGGGGAACTCAGCAATGGCAGTATCCGCATCAGCCTTGGTGAGGGGAAGTCCATGCGAAGTCTAGGCAAAGCCTCTGTCTCTGCCACAGTGGGCACTTTTATACGGGAGCCCACAGAGAATCTGGGGAAGCAGGCTTCCTGGCCTCGGCAGAAGACCGTCTTGTGCTTTTGATGATTGAAAGTCTCTCCTGTAGTAAATACCATTCAGTGAACATTCACACAGGACACAAATGGCCCCTGTGCTGATTTCAAGAGGTCCAAGCACATGCTGATTTCCCTTCCTGAACTCTCTGGTCTCCAAATGCTGAAATGCCCCAGCTTTCTGTCGTCATATCTCTACTCTATCCATACTTCATTTCCTGGTGATTTATTCCAGTGTCGTGTCTTTAAATACCATCTAATCACTGACAACTCCCAAACTGATGTTTCTAGCCTCGACTTTCTTCCCTGAACTCTAGACTCATTTATCCAGCTGACCATTTGACTTCTCCGTTTGAACTCTCTTAGAATTCGCAAGCTTAATGTGCAAAGCTGAACTAATCTTCACTCCAAACTTTTTCCTATAGTCTTTATCTCATAAAATGGCAACTCTGTCCTTCCAGTTGCTCAGTCCTGAACGACGAGGGTTATTCTGAACTAGTCTCTTTCATTCACATCCTATTTTACATTGTCAGCAAATCTTCTTGGCTCTGCCTTCAAAATATATTCATGCCATGCCCCTATTCCTGCCCACTGCTGTTGCTCTGGTCTAACCCACACCAGGTTTCCCGTGGATGATTAAAACAGGATCCTAATTTACTTTTGTCCCCTTTCTGCCTTTCTCAGCACAGCAACCAGAGGGGTCCTGTGAAAACTTAAGTCTTCTATTAAAATCCTCCAACAATTTCCCATCTCAAGAGACAGACTCTTTACATGGTTCACAAGTTCAAGCAAGAACTAAGCCTCCCAATGTGTCCCTGACCTCATCTCCTACTACTCTCCCCTCTTAGCGCCAACCTCATTGGCCTCCTCACTGTTTTTTGAAAGTGCCAGGCATACTCCTGCCTGAGGATCTTTGTGTTCACTGCTTCCTCTGCCTGTGATGTTTATTGCCCACATGTCACATGACTTAATCCCCCATCTCATTCAGTTGTTCACAGAGGACTTTCCTGGGCTCCTTATTTATGCTGCAGCCGAAATACCCCTGGCTACCCCTGCACATTAGCACTTAGTCTTCTGTTTACTGGCCCCCCACCCCTAAAGCACTCATCATCACCTGAACACAATGCCATTTACCTATTTCTTTACCTCCTCTGCCAGGAAGTAAACTCAATGAGAGCAAAGAAGCTGCTTTGTTTTCCTCACTGCTGAATCCACTGCACTTGGCAAACAGGAAGCATTTCATACATATTTGGTTAGTGAATGAATGAAAACAGTTTTGGGGACCTGAAATTGGATGATACAGTGGATGGCAACGCGTTTCAGGAGACTCAGGGTTCATCTTGTTATGTGTTGGATAAGGCAGGAGTCAAGGCTCATGCTGAGGTTTTATCTTGAGCCAGAGTGGACAATATGCGTGACACATGGCAACGTCGGTCTCTTTTACACTGTCCTCTCAACCGAGCTGCAGACTCATGGATGGCAGGGAGCACTGCTTATGTTATTCTGACTTTGGCGCATGCCCAGCGCAGTTGTGGATACCCAGTGGGTGTCTAGGCAGTCTCGTACTGGGGATCAGTTGGGGTGTGCACCACAAACATTGAGTTTCTGTTCCCGGAGGGATTGCTCTGGAGCGGGGAGGAGGACCCCGGGATTCAGACTCTGCTGAGACTCCAAAATACACTCTTTGGTAGGTGGTCCCTGAGGGGTGTGTCTTAGCATCCTTGTTAGGTTACCTTTGTCAACAACTCCTGGTAAAGAAAGCCACTGTGCCTATGCCAATTGGCCGGACACAAAGAACTACTAGGCAGGGGCAGGGATAAAATAGTGAGAGGTGAAGGGGAACTGGAGGGACACATGCAGAGAACCCCATGGATTTAAAGGCACCAAGATTTCAGGAAGGTTTAATGAACTAAAGTAGTTTTACTTCAGGGTAAACTTTTACAGGCATTAAAGGTCCTCACTTCACTGAATGTGCTCATGGGTGAGAGCATCCTAGTGATTTATGAATGTGCAGATTATTCATTATCCTTTCAAAGGACAGGATTCCCTGGGGGTCTTCCACTTTCCTTCCAAAGCTGAGTGCAGGTGCCAGGTGAGCACACCAAGTCTGATCTGCAGCTTCCTGCTTTGCCACTGGGCTCTAGAATGGATGGGTATGTTGTAGAAGGAGCTTAGCAACTCTTGACTCTGAATTCCCCCTTTCCCTCCTACCCAATGAGCATTAGATGGAACCCCTGTCTCCTGAAGAATAATTATCATATTAATAACTCATATTTGCGTAGTACAGCTTATAAAGCAGGTCAGCTGCCCTTATTTGATTTGAATCAGCAACCCTGTGAGGCTGACAGGGGGAGGTGCATCTTTATCCCAATTTTAGGAAATTGGAGCAGATTCTGAAAAAGTAAATAAGTTGTCTGGGCTCGCATACTAGCGTATGGTAAGATTGCGTTTAGAGTGCAGTCCTCTCCTGGCAAGTGCTCTGTTTTTCCCACACCCCCCACACTAGCCCCATCTGGAAGGACCCAGCTGGATCCAATGGATAAGTGAATATAGACACAGGGAAATGGAGAAAAATTCTCAGGTGGAACAGGGACTGAAACTTCTTTGCAATTCTGAGTGTGGGTACCTCTCATTAGGAAGTGGGTGGTGGGAATCATGTAGAAAGCTCTCTTACCCCTCAAATATCACTCACCTGAAGCCCGCCAGGGACTTGGACACAGTCCAAATACCAAAATCTGGGGAGACAGCAGGTTCAGGAAGGCTATACATTTCATGAGGACAGGAACCATTTCTATTTTGCTTCTTTATCACCAAGAATCTTATGTGATGCTGGGAATAACCAGGAATAGATAAGTGAAAGAGAAAGGGGGAAATGAGAAATGGAGACATTGGTTACTGGTAGTGAGTGTGTCTAAAGATCAGGCAGTTAGCAGAAGGCTGGCCTGAGCATGTGGGGGCAGCAGAAGTCACCAGATGTCTCGGGACAAGATGATAGGAGGTGGATGGTCAACAAAGACAGCACCAAATGATTTTGTAAGAGACTAACCAGCCATGTCCCTTTTTGCTACCTTATTATATTAGTCCCTTATTATAATATGGTTCCTTAATATACATTATTTATTATATATACTATATATGCTATATATACATAGCAAGTCTCTTATTATAATATAATCAATCGCTCATTGTCACCATTCTCTTCGTTCTTATAAAACTTTTCATCAGTTGACCACAAGTTGGGCTTCCTGCATCCTTTCTGTTTGATTCCATTGTTCTTTTTGCCTTCTTTCTCATGGAGGGAAAAAAGGAAGGAAGAAAAAGAGAAAGGAAGGAAGCAAGAAAGAACAAAAGCGAAAAAGAACAAAAGCAAGAAAGAATAGCAGGAAAGGAAGGAAAAGAATAGGAGAGAGGGAAGGAGGGAAGGTTCGTTCTATTTTTGGATATTGAAATTCTTACCATGCTTTAAGTCCCAGATCATATAATCTCTCCTTCATGAAGACCTGGCTGATTACATTTTCTGGACTTAATTGCTTCCTCTTCTCAATTCTTACAGCACATTATTTGCACCTCCCTCATACATTTATCATCTCATCCCTTCTTTTATTGTCATACAGTTATAATTCATTCAATAGGCATTGTGCAGTACCTGCCATGTGTCAGGCATATGCTAGGTATTGGGGATGCGGAAACCCAATTTCTAACCTCGAAGAGGCCACAATCTAACAGACGAGGCAGACCTGTGGATAAGTCTCTTTAACCCAATGTGTTAAAGGCTAGAAGAGATGTATGAACAGAGGTTTCTTATTTCAGGGAAGATGTCAAATGACATTTAAGGTTATGTATGTATGTTCATATATCTATGTGTGTGTATGTATGTATATTTATTCTTATAAATATATGCTAGCTTTTCTAGCTATATTCACATATATACTCACATGTATAGCTAGGGACTTCACTCCTCTATGTGTGTGTTTGTATGTACATGGCTTACATTAAGAGGGAAGTGCTGTTTACTCATTAATTATTCTAATTTATTTTTATTTCTCTTGCTGTTTAAAATCTCTCCAGGACTGTGGCCAGTTAGATTAAAAAGTTACTTATTTGACAAAGTTTATTGCGCAAACCTGAGTCCCCCAATAATTTGTCTAGTTCTTTTCTTATTAGACATCTGTTTCCTTTTCTTTTTTCTCCCAGAACAAAGAAATCAAGTTATCTTCAGTCCCTGGGCTTTGAGCCCTGGGTTCCTCCCCGATTCCTGGAGTTTAGCAGGAGACATTCTAATTCACGTAGGAGGTGCTCAGTAACTATTTGTGGAATAGACCAGTGAGTGATAAACTACTTGAGAGCAAGGGTATTTGTTTTCTATTGCTGCTCATTAATTACCTTGTGCACAAAAAGCCCACACGCACATTTGCTGAATGGAGAAGCATTGTGTTAGAGTACAACAGGCATGGATGACTCATATAGCCCTGGGTGGGAATGCTGGCTCTGTCTCTTGCTAGTTGTACCTTTGGGGTAATTTGCTTAGCTCTCAGGACTCAGTTTCCTCATCTGTAAAATGGGGATATTATATAACATCTGCTCAGTCTCAAAAATTTGTTGTGAGGATTGAGACACAACCAGTGTAGTATTCAGCACGTAGTAGGGTTCAATTAATGTTTTCTTTCTGCTTTTTCTTCTTTGAATTTGAGTGTTCCCTCTCATCTGGGGACCTCTGCTGGAGAGAAGTCAAGCTGAGCTTTATTATGGATCCTCCCCCTTCCTGCAAGCCACCGGTGATTCCAGAGGCACACTCACATTCCCCCCCCTCCCCCGTCCATTCTGAGTGCTTTCCCACAGCCTGGGGCTTGTTGTTAGATGGGTTTATGTCTAGTTTTCTTCGCTGGTAATTCCCTCCTGAGTGGTGAGAGAAGCCAGGAGTGGCCAAGCTTTCTTTTGCTTTTGGTTTTGTTTGCATGACACACAATGTCTTAAGGCTAAAGACTACAATAGCAACTCTGCGTAGCTTTGTTTTGTCCTTCTGTGCTGGCTCCAGGGGAGAGGAAGCTTCCAGCCCCCTATTCTCAGTGTCGTGACCTTCCTCCAGGGCAGTGGTGATTTTGCTGAGACATCCTCCTCATGCATCTCCTTCGGCTGCTTTCTTTGTTAGGTTAAACTCAATGCATAGGAAGGGATGTTTTTCTAGATCAGGATTTTAGCAAGTGGGAGGGGGGATTGCGGCACAGAGTTGGGAAAGGAATCATGAGGTGATGGAATATTTCTCAAAACGTGGATCCCCAACTGCCCCAGGAAGATTTCTGGACACTACCCAGAATGCTGATGTTAAACTTGCTAGGCGTGGGCCCCGAGAATCTGTATCACTGCTCTCCAGTGACTGTTAGATTCAAGCTTCACTCATGGAGTGTGAAGTATAGTGCCCTACGGAGCTCGGTGAAGGTCACACATTATTGGGACTTAAACTTGGGTCACTTCCTCTCTCTGTGCCTCAGTTTCCTCATCTGTAAAATGAGGGTAGTAGACGAAATCACTGCCATCCCATTCTAAAGACTGTGATTTACTGCCAAAACACCATGATCTTTTATTGACTCAAAATGACTATTTATAGGAACATTTGACAGGCTGAGCCCACCTGCTAGGGAGACAGAAGTACAAAACATGAACCCTACCTCAACTTGTTAAAAATCGAGTTGAGAAGGTAACTGATGTGATATCTTGAAGCTGTTAAGAGAGCGTTTTAAGTAGCAAATTATGTTCTCTTTCTCTTCAAAAGAGAGAACTTGGATGGCTGGGATAGTCTTAGAAGGCTGCCTGAAGAAGGTGGATTCTGAGCTCTTTTTTGCACAACAGTGAGGCTATGCAGATGATAATAAGAACACTGGACACAAGCAATGATACAATAATACAACACGCCAGAGAGAAGCCGAGTTGTGAGAATGGGTTTGGCTTGTTTGCAAACACCTTGAGAAACTTAGATTGCTAAAGCAAGGGACAGTTTCTTGAGAACTGGGGGAAAGTGGGTGGAAGAGTGAGGGTGGGCCAGACTGTGAAGTGTCTTACATACCAGCTGAAGGAGTCAGGGGTTCATCATTAGATGGGGGGAGCCAGTAAAGATTCCTAATTGAGAAAGTGCATGAATTCAAAGACAATTGAAACTGCCTACCACGAAGGCAGAAATAATATTCACAGAGGTTTGGAAGGGTGTGTTTGTCTGGATCCTCCAACAAGCAGACATGAAGATGAGATTAGACACAGAAACATATCAGGACAGACAACATGGAGGGAGGGAAGGAAAGAAGGAGAGTCTCTTGGTCACCACATTCCCTGGGTTTACTTTTCTCATCCTCTTTACATGGTGTCATACAGATCTGGTTATGCACTGAGTCCGAGCATTGGGTCAGGAGACTGATGGAATGAGAATGGCTCTGGGTTCATAGGAGGGTGTCCCGGACCCAGTTATTTGTTAGAAACTCTAGGAATTAAGTGGAACTCTTACCGCCAACATCTCTTTCTTCCCTCTGTGGACTTTGCACTTGTTGGAGATTGTTGCGGGTCCATGCAGGCTTGATATGGGGAGAAAATGCGCTGTTCTGCCTTGCTCCTGTAGGGCTTGAGACAGTGTTCCGACCAACTCCTAGAAGAGCATAGTTTTGAGTTTGTTTGCCCAGCATCTCATATGGCTCGCATATATATAGCCACTGTGCTTTTACGTACCGACTGTGAGAGTGACTTCATATAAAAAATAAGGTAAAATAAAGGGGGGAAGCCTGTTGTATGCATGCGCATGTGTATTAGTTCAACAAAAACAGGAATTATTTGGCACATTGCTAGGCATCTGGTTGAGAAGAGTGAGGATAAGTCCCTTGCTTTCATGAGCCCCCGAATTTAATGAATGGGGAGGGGAGAGGCAAGGCCCCCGAGTGACTGTGAACGGTTCTTCGGTTCTTCGTTCTTCGCATGGGATTCACACTGCTTGCTGGTGCGCTATGCTGATAGGACAGGTGGCTTAGCAGATCCTACTGCTCTACCAAGAGCCGTGCCATGGGAGTCTGTCTTGGCTTGGCTGTTTGCCAGTCCACCGCTCCCCAGCACAGGAATCAATCGTGGGGGAGACCGATGCGCCCTCCAGTAATGGCCCTGCAGAAAAGTTCCACGTCCCAAACCAACTTTGCCATGGACTCTCTTCGACCTGCAATGGACCACATCTTTGTCTCTGATTCTTTCTTAGTTTATGTAAAACAAATGGCAATAGAGCTGACCATCCCCATGGGGTGCTGGATGAGAATACATATCAAAGTGAGGGTTTCGTCATCAGTTAAATGCCATAAAAATGTTCAATATAATGGCTGATTATCTTTCTTTAACCTAAAATGGATACCTAGAATGGGAAAGTCCCAACTTGGTAGCAGAAATTCATTATCTCAGAAAGAGTTTAATGGCTGCTGTGCAAATGAACTGGAGGAAGTTAAATTGTGGAATGGGAAGGAGCGGAGAAAAGTGAAATGAGTTGTGCATTAAATTTAGATAAACACAATTATGTGTAACTGGATTATCACGCGTGGAGGCAGACGCTGTATATAAGGCACCTGCGTTTTGATTAAAATCGATTCAGGTGCAAGCGCTTAGAGTCCTTGTAGGTGTGGAGTTGTTCCTAAGCCACTGTCCAAGTTCATGAGGGGCAGGCTAGGAGATGTCTTGTATCCAAGTTCCCAGTTGGAGGAGTTTAAAGGGCATAGAACCAGACTCACCAGCCCAAAGCCATTGCAGCAAACTGCTAATAGGCAGCTCCAGCTCTCTGACAGTCCAGCTTCCTTCTGGGTTTTGTAATTTCAACTGGAGTCAGGAAAGTGGTCCTGGAGTCCAGTGGAGTCCAATGATCTGCTTACTCCATGGTGGGGACAGATGCTGCATGGTAGGTGACACACATCTGATCATGTTGGGCACTGGACCTGCCTGTCATTCAAGTATCTGTAGCCCTCGTGATGGAAACACAAAATCTCTTTTGAACTCCTCTGTAGACAGAATGAGGCCCAGTTCCTTCTTACCCTTTTAGCCCAAGTGTGCAAATCAGAATTGTCTTCAGATCAGAAGCAAGCCCACTCTCAGATCTCCTGGTGGCTGTAACAGAGCCAGCCAGCCCGTGCCTGACCTCGAAGGAGGACAGATGTGGAGAAACAACTGTCAATTCCCAGTTCATTCCTGCGGACATGATTTTATTTTAAATGCAAAGCATCTTCAGGATTAAAATAAATGCTACCAGTCACGGGGATGCATTAAATTAATATGTTTTCCCCTTGCTTGATCCTATGATAACTATCCACTCAACAGATACGCTAAGCCTTCCTCTGGGTGGTTTGAGATGCACTGTACATTGTTACACAAACTAAAGTAAGCTTTCTTTTTCTCCCTCTTTTGCTCCTCTCCTCTGCTCTCTCCCTCACCCCCCCTCACAGGTTATACTTATCCTGACGAAGCTGTATGACTTCAACCTGGGGAGCGTGACTGAGAGTTCTCTTTGGAGGTAAGAGGATTAGAGATTCTTAAGGAGCCACTTGGCTCAGCTCACGTGAGAAATGCCAGCTAAGACGTTGGGAAGGCTGTTTTGAAAGGAGCAGAAGATGGGCCCCTCCTGGAAGCCCTCTTTAATGTCTTGGGTGGAACCGATGGCCCACACCTGGGAATTGCCACGGCACTTAGCTTATCTCTTGTGGGGCCGGCCACACACTGTCCTCGGCAGTGCTGTTGCTTTTGTGTTCCTGCGGTGTCACGTTCTTCTTGATGAATGTAGTCTGGCTGGAGAGATGGCGGGGTGGGGGGGGGCGTGTCTGATTCAAGGAGAGACCCCGGGTCACTGTGGATAAGAGGTCTACTGTGGGAGGGATACTCGGCCTGGGTGTGCCTGTTTCCGGTCCTTTGTGATGTAAGGTGCTGTAGTTCTTGAGAAACCTGCACTTGCAAGAACAGACCCATGTGGGATCAGGTCTGTGCATTGGCGTTCACGATCCTAAGCTTTTGTGGGCTCCTTCCTCTATAAAATAATATTAAAAGATATTTCATGAGCGCATTCGTATAAAGACAGATGTATTAAAACATTGTGTTTTAGCCTGAAATTTCATTTTTTTGTTTTGATTTTCAAAGAAAGAAAGCATCTGTGCCTTAGGCACTGCCCATTGTGTGTGTTAGGTAAGTCAGCCCTGGTGGGACACGGGGGCACAGGGGACAGGCAGAAGACGGGTGTGGGTGCATTAAGGCAGACAAAGCTTGCACGAAGCTGTGAGCCTAGGAGCTTCTCTGCATAGGGAATGCCTGCATTCTTTCCTTCCTGTATACCTCCTCACATGCACACGCACACTCACACTACATAGTCACACTGCCTGCAGTCACACAGGCGACAGCAAGTTTCATCAGCCACTGTGAGCCTGCATCTCACCCTCCATTCTTGTTCTGTCTGTGACACTCAAGAGGCCATGCATGTATGCCGCTGACCTTGTCCTTTGTAAACACAGGGAAGGAGGCTGTCACAAAAGGCCATTCACTTGGCTGTGTCATCACTCCAGAACCCTGTCCTGAGGGTTTCCTTGGGTCCTGGAGCAGAGGGGCCTGGGGCATCAGTTCTGCACACCTTGCTGCTTCTTCATCTGACTTGTTTATTTGCAGAAGACTAGCCAGGGCCTCTCTGCCAGGGAGAGGGAGCAGTCACAGCGTCTATTAAATATTTAGGGGTTAATTGCTCCTATCGACTGAGGCCTGCCTTCATTTGCACAGGTTGTCCAAAACCTAATTTTGCTGCTCATTGAAAATTGGCAGGGCAATAAGTAACCAGAGTGCTTGTAATATGTGAAAGCATGCCTGTTTGCACTCACACGGGACTCCCGGGGAATCGGAGCCTCAGCATCCTCCCTCTCAGGTCCAATCACGGTGATACTGTGGTGACCCGTTAAGCCTGACTCCCATGCTGTCTGCTTGGGGCAAATAACAAAACAAGCCGGAGAGTCCCATCCTTGGAATGGGAGACAGCATCCCAAGTTTCAGGAGAGACCGGCAGCCCGGCAAAGCCTGGGAGCCGAAGCCAGGTACCTAATGCTGGAGGCTCTGAAGGGACCCAGCGTGTGCCCCACGGTCATCAGCCAGTGTATGCACTTGTGTGCACAAAAGACAGCAGACAGCTGCGTGGCTCTAAGGGCATCCTAATGTCCAGGTGACAGGATTCAAGCACCAGTTTGCCCCCCACCCCCAACACTCTCAGAATGCTCTGTGGCTTTGGAAACTTTATTTTACTGCCCTCTGTTGGTGTCCCATGGCTGCCATAACAGAGACCACAGCCCGGGTGGCTTAAACAGCAGACACTTGTTCTCTCCCGGTTCTGGAGCCTGGAGGACTGAAATCAAGGGGTTGGCAGGGCCACACTCCCTCCAGGAGGCCGAGGAAGAATTCTTTGCCTCTTTAAGCTTCTGGTGGCTGTCGGCATGCCTTGCAGCTGCATTACTGCCATCTCTGTGTGGCTTTCTCCTCTGTGCCCATGTCTTTTCATTGTCTGTCCCATTGAGGACACTGGTCATTGGATTTGGGGTCTACCCGGATAATCCAGGATGATCTAATTTCAAGATCCTTAATTCCACCTCAAAGAACAGTATTTTTTTAAATAAGGTCCCCATTATAGGATCTGGGGGTTAGGACATGGACATGTGGTTTTGGGGGCGGGGAGCACCATTCAACCCATCTCATTCTCTAAGCCTCAGTCTCCCCGAATGGAAGTTGTTTACGGTACGGAAGCTACCTTTGCTCCAGCCATGTTGTCCTCAGGTTCCTTGTACACACCAGTCTGTTTCCCCCAGAACCCTTGCCTCTGGCTCTTCCTCTCCCTGAGGTCTCTTTGGTCAGAGGCTGGCTCTCCCCTACTCCCTCCCCATCTTTGTTCACCTACTGGGTGAGGCCTGTCCCCAGGACTTTACTTTCCATCGCTCCTTAGGACTTCTCACCTTTTGGTGTGCTAAATATTTACTCACTGACTTATTGATGGTCTACCTATACCGACTTAACATCTAAGTATGTAGCGAGAGATTTTTTTTCCATTTTCATTTAATGCTGTATCCTCAGCACCCAGGAAAGTATCTGGCAAACAGAAAGGACCTAAAAAATGTTTGCTCGATAAATAAATAAATGGATAGATTGCAAGGGTTCAATGAAATGACAAATGAACAAACAGGACAGTAATTCACATGCAGGAAGTGCTCACTCCATTGTAATAATTAATGATTGCTATAACCCTCTGTGTTTGTATAGTTCTCATTTTATTATTGACTTTGCTTATAAGGCTCCTTTGATTCAGGCATCCATGTGATGGAGATTGCAGGACATCAAGGGAATGGATTCTGTGCTTCTAGGACTTAGCAGAGACTTTCAGGGGCGCGATGAGAGGGGACAGGGAGGGGGAAAGAGTGATTTAGAATGCTGTCCCTTGTGTTAACTGAAGGGAATTGGAATGTCAATTCTACCTAGTTAAAGATGTTCTTTTGTAGGCAAGATTTTCTGAGCGGGATGTTTGAATGATGGGTGGGATGTAATTTTGCAAATGGAAAGTGGAAAAATGTTGCTGGTGTAGGGAAAAGGCCAGGCAAGGCTGGGCTTCAGGAGAGAAGGGAGCCAAACTGGATGGGAGAGAAACTGGTTGTTGGACCAAATAGGAAGTGTGGGCCACCCCCGCAGGTTCACAGAAGGGCCAAGCCAAATGGGTTATTCACAGCAGAGTTTACAGATAACAGATTCCATGTGGTGTGACCTCTTGGGGGCTTGAAAAGCCAGTGGATATTATGGGCTTTCTCTCTGGATAAATGTTACATAGGACTGTATTTTTATTTTTGTGTTGTTTTTCAGAAGGTTCACGGGCCACATAAATCCCAGCTTAGGAACCCAGAGGGAGTATGATTGAGGCAAGGGGCTGCTCCTAAATCTCGCGGGATTTTCCAGCTTGCTGGTGCCTCACAGGGTGTCTTCTAACATTTTATTTTCTTCCCTGTGCAGCCCCTACCCATCTCTGTCTCCCACTCTCTTTTCTACTGATGATGATGCATTTTACAGTGAGAGCCTAGAGCACCATGATCTTCCTTAGTAATATAGTGTGTAGAGAAAAGAAACTAAATTAAACATGCACCCTTTCGGTTTCATGATTTGGCCCAACACGCTTAACTGAGTTGAAATTGAATTTGGTGATTCTTCAATTTTCCGTGTAACAGAGGAGCCTGGAGCAGTAGCTGTCATGACAAGATGACATTCCCTGGCAGGTTCCACTGTGATATAATTATTTGCCTTACTGGATTAATAATTCAGAGGCCATCTACTTCTAAATAGACAAGACTGTTTAAAAGCATTCAGCAACATAGCGGCATCTTGGGCCTTTGTGACACTCTTTCTGGAACTCCTTGGTACGTTTATGCAGCCGGTGGTTCAAATTTTGTCTCCACCAACAGGAGGATGGCAGCATAAATGGCCATGAGCACAATCACCTGTTGGCATCTCTTAGTCAAATAACAATTTACATATAGGATTTCAAGCTTAGAGAAATAATGAGGTTAAGTGATGACTTTTTCAAAAGCACCAGGGTTTCACTATCGGAGTATTTTCAGCCCATAGTGTGTCAGACTAGGGGGCTGCCAATCAGTCAAGTGTTTTGGGGCTCCAACTCTAATAGATTTAGTAGAAGCCTGACTCAAGGAGGAGTGATGAGTCAAGATGAAGCCTTTGGGACTGATGGTCTGGGTTCAAGTTCATGACTTTTCCGCTTAGCCACAGGGTGACCTTGAACAAGTTTATTCACCTCTCTGTGCCTCCATTTCCTTATCCGTACAATGAGGATTATACTTAAACTGACCTTACAGAGTGGTTATGATATTTCAATAACATGAAATATGTACATTTCCTAGAAAATGCTTGGCATAGAGTGCTATGTATGCAACACGCTCAGGGAGAATTAATCATCACGTAATCCACCTGTAATTGAACTGCTTCTCTATGCTAGTTCCTTTACCTAAGCTATCTTGTTCCGTCCTTGGCAGCAGACTTGAGAGTTGGGTATCATTGGCCCTGTTTCATAGATGAAAACATTGAGCATTCAGGAGTTAAACGACTTGCCATGTGTCATACAGTTAATAAGTTGAGGGACTAGAGGACCCAGGCCTAAGGTCATACATCTGAGAGCAGGGCCCTCCCTGGCTCCTGAACTTGAACTCTTTCCGTAGTGTCACATGTCCTCCTAAATGAGAACTCTGAAGCTGGGCAGAGATAACCCTTTATTCTTGTCTCTTCCATTCCCACTGAAAATAGGCTACTGTTAGTTGGTGTGCAGGCATCGTGGACTCAATGACAGGGCCATGGTCTCCCTCATTCCTGTGACAACAGCGCGTAGCATAGGCCTTGGTGCCATCTTCATGCTCCTCTGCAAGCACAGGTGTCTGTACCTCTGCCTCATTTGTTGACATTTATGGTCCTCAGTTTGGGAGCAAGAATGCCACTTTCTCTGGAAGTGGCAACTACGATAAGGCTAATTATTCAGCTGCCTGAGGTTTTTGAGTCTTTGGTTTTGAACATAAGTCATGGTTGAGATTGATGTTTCTGACCAGCAAATCACTTCTGGGACTCAGTTCTGTATGTCTTAAACATTAGCACTTGGACTGGTAAACACAGTGTTCCCTTGAAAAGATAGCGGAAGGAACTGGTTTCTGGAGCGAGATGAGCTAGTAAGCTATTGCCCAGCTTTCCTCTCTCCATCCCAAGGGCTACTGTCTAGGTAAGGTCCCTGAGCAGTCGGTTTACGATCAGGAGTTTTCCTGTGGATTTCCTATGGGATTAGGGATCCTCCCAACACTAAACGTGTGCACATTTGCGGAGGCAAAAGAGCAACCAGCTATCCGTTGCAATGCATGGCTTCTCTCTGTTGCTACTTCACCTCGGTTCTTGTTTTTTCTCTTGCTCCATTTCATTCACTCCTAGCCTAGCAGCATGGAATAAATTCTGCTCTTTGATAAGCAGCCAGGCTCAGCTGTTACCCTGTCTGTCTGTCCTCAGGAGCTGCAGAGCAAGGGGACTTCAGGCAGAGGAGTTCCTGGTTTGGGGGTGTTTATGGAGTACACCCCTTCCCAGGCACACCCTCCTGGACACCTTGCCTGACCCTCCTCTGTTCGCCGCTGATGTCACATGCCTACAGTGTGTTGTGATTTGTTCCCAGCCTAGGAATCTGTCAAGAGCAGGGGACATGTACATTTCTGATTTCTGGAACTACAAAGCCTATCCCTTGGGCGACACTAAATAAGAGCTTAGAGAACTGAGCTGACATTCCAATAGCTCCGAACCAATGCCAGCCCAGCCCGCCTTGCCCTGTCACTTTCCCTGTATTGAGTTGTCTCATCCTCCTGCCACTGGGGAATCCTGTGACTTTTCATCTGCTTTGCAAGCTGTTGTCTGGGCCATTTATTTCCTCCCCTAATTGTTCTATCAGTGACCTTTCTGGGGGATGCTATGTTTTTATTTTTAAAGATAGGAATTGGAGACCTTTTGGAATTATTAATTTTTTTGTTTGCCAAGAAAACCCTGATAATAATTGCTGAGACTTCCCAGAAGTTATTAGTTTACACATTTTAATGACACTCATGATTTATTTATGTGCTTCCCTCCTTCTCCAGCTGTTCACCCCAATTCCTTGGTGGAATTCCTGTTGAATCTGAGTGAATTAATGGAAACAAAACAGCAGATTGGAATGACATTTTTTTTTTGCAAGGCTGTTAATTAAAAGCTTTCCATCCCATTCGTTCGTCTCTTCACATGTGAGGTCCCAAAGGCTGGGCTGACACAGGCTGTGAAATCCTCCCTCTAGGACTGGGGCTTTCTTCTATTTGCTTTCACTGCTAATAAATCTGGTGGAAACTCCTGAATGGGTCAGCAAGCATTCAATTGAACAGATATTAATTGAGCATCCCTATGTAAGCAGCCCTGCGCTCACTGCCGGGGATGCAGAATAAGTTTGTCCTGATCACTCTCGTCAAGGTATGTTTAGTTTGGTTGACAGATAATATTAATATACATTGGAAACAGCATCAGACATGTGCAAGAATACATATGTATAAAGCAAATACAGTGCAGTCTGCAATGAGTGGCCCTACCACAGAAATACTTACATTTTTATTTTTATCACCCCACCTCATTCTGTAAAGGATGCAAAGCCGTTTTAGGAATGACTAGAGAACTGATCAATGCGCACACATATTTTGTTTTGCTGTTTAATGTAAAACATCTTATTTTTGCATTAGGATGTAACACTCCTAAGAGGAAACACTTTCACATACTAGGAGTTTCCATAGGTCTCAGAAGCACCTAGTAACAGATGGGGTTGAGTAGGCGTAGTGGTTAGAGTGGGTTCCAGATTCAAATGGTCTGGGTGGGAATCCCGGATATACTGCTTGCTAGCAGCACCACCTTGAGCAATGTTTTAATTTCTCTAAGCCTCCTTTACTTCTCCGTATAGTGGGATGATGAGAAGACCTATCTCGCAGAAGCTTCTCAAGGATTCAGCAAGAGGATGCACAGAACACAAAATGCCTGCAATCCAGTCATTACTCAATATAATCATTAGTGTTTGTTCATAGGTCCATATCCTCCTGGCCCGGCAGCTTCTACCAGGCTCCAAATGACAGCTGTGCTGATATCTTTAGGAGGGTGGGGTGCAGAGCACATCTGGAATCTGAAGAACCTAATGCCTGGAAATGATACATTTCTATGAAGAGAAAACTCTGGAGTTTCCTCTTTTAGAAACTCTTCTGTGCTTAGCAAAAGGGTAATGTTATGTACCTCTTGGTTTTCCTACACCAGCAGATGATTTTTGCATATAGAATGCAAAACACACAATCTGATTTAAGTTCCCCTAATATAGCACAGAGTTAACTCATTCATTACTGATGATTTTATTTTCAATGCAACTATTAGGGCACAGGTGGCAAACACAAGGCCCACGTGCCGAATCCGGCTCTCCACCTTGTTTTATCTGGCCCAGCACCTTGCAGTGCGAAGCTCTCACTTAACTGTTAAGGACTAGTTACATTTATACAGTCCTAAAATTACATTCGGCCCTTTAATAGCAACCACGAGGCTGATGTGGCCCCTGGTGAAAATGAGTTTGACACCCCTGTATTAGGGGATCTAAGCTCATTGAAGAGTTTTGTTACCTTTTGAGGAATTAACATGGAAGGTAGGGTGGGGTCATACATGGTTCTCAAATTTGGCATATCCTAGGAATCATCTGTGGAATGAATTAAAAATCTAGATTCATGGGCCCTACCCAAGAAATTCCAATTTAGTAAGGGTGGGCATCAGGATGGATAATCTTGAGAGCTCCCTGGTGGATTCTTATCTTCAGGTAGGGTTGAGAACCACAGAGCTCAGAGGAAGCTTGGGTTCTAAGCCCATTGCAGTTACTGATGAACTTGACTATTTATGCCAGTCTTCCCTTTCCCCATAAAAAGCATTGGATGAAATCTTCTCCCAAGTCTCTTTCAATTCCAAGTCCACAGACTCTACCAACTTGGGAAGTCAAATGGGAAGCACGACATTAGGATTTATGATGCCCGATAGATAACAGCCTGAGCACAACCACCCTCCCTAAGAAATCAGTGTCAGCTCCATGGACACACTCTGCCGGGGTGCCCTTCACTGATGGATAGTGGCTATTAGCAGGTGTTAACCAGAACACCTGTCCAAACTACTTAATTTAAATTCATTGAATATAGAGAACATCATTCAGTCTATGAGTCTGTGCTCTAAAACGTAGGAGGAGGAAGGAGTTTGCCCCGAATACTGAGCCCTCAGAAAAGAGAGGGAAATGTGGATGCTGGAGAAGCAGATCTGCACTACAGATTTAATATTTTCTTATTTATTATGGGAAAGGGGGGGTTCTTTTATGACCTAGTCTTTTTTTTTTTCCAGTAGGGAGGCCTTGGACATGTGTAAATCTGGATTTGTGTCCTGTGGCTGAGAGAATGTAACACTTTTCTGTGAATCGTGTCTGTTGATTATTTTATGTTGTTTTCTCTTTCCTCCAAATGCAGTGCCATTTTTATCACGATCATAAATAACCCCGCCATGTGGAGAAGGGGTGTGAAATTTTGCCTATCCCTTTTCACAGCCTGAGCTCCCTCTCATTTGCTCAGCAGTAGATTCATTAGCCTTCTAATGAAGTTAATAAGTCAATAGGATCAGACAGTCCCTTCTAAAATAACACTTACAAATGGATGCATTTTTGTACCCTCTAAGGTAAGCCTTAATTTATTTCTCTGCCAGATGTCCGTGTGTGTAAAACGAGGCTAGGCAAGCCCTTAGAATGAGGTTTGAAGTTAAAAAAAAAAAAAAAAAAAAAGGAATATTTTCAATTCACAGGGAGCCTATCTATTTCCAAGTTTATAGGAGAATATAGTTTTACATACCCCATTCCTGCTTCTATGTATAATGACTGTAAAGATTAGGTAGTCGAGCTTTCATAGTTACTTTCTCATCATTTGGTGGCCAATTACCTTATTGAACATAGACTGTAAATGTCTTTAGGAGGCTTCTGGCAGCTTCCCTGCAAAGGCCGCTGCCCCAGACGTTATTGAGGGAGCAATAAACTGGTAAAAGGCCTCTTTTCTCTGTCACATGTCTGTGAGGTTCTATTTAGGAGTCACTGGACTTCAAAAGGAAGCATTTTACTTTTTGCTGTTGCTTCTAAATGTTTTGTGTCCAAGTTAAAGCTGAAGTCAAGTCTTAAAATTCAATACAGTAGAGTTTATCTTTTAAAAGATCCCCTTTTTGATGGCACGGGTGGTTTAAATTGGTATCATATTTGTAGTCATTGTCCACAGGAAACACATGCCCAGCTCATATTTCTGCGAGGAGTGTAAGTCTTGTTTAATTGAATGTTCCATTTTATAGATGGATGAACCAAGGTTTTGAATGGGTTGGTGGTCAGTGATTTTAGATTTGGGAGCCAGATCTAGGTCTCCTGAGTTTCAGCAGCCCTGTGCTCTTGCTATTACGTTAGTAATCCCTCTTTCCTGGCCTTTCTAGATGGGCGGCCATTCGTATTTCATAAGATACCTATGTCTAAGGGTCTACTCCGGGGGCTAGGAATGAGTTTCCTTGGATATTTGCCCAAGGGATTTTTAATTCTGGTAGATTATGAGAATCATCTGGGAAATAGAAGAAAAGCCAGTTTCCTGGGCCTTATTCCAAATCTACTGAATCAATTTTTGGGGTCAATATCTAGGAACTTAGAGTTTTAAAGAACTCTTCACTTGATTCTGATGTAAGCACTCATCTAAGGGACTTTTTAGCCATCTTTGTCTCTGAAAGGTCCATGAAAACTTGTTTTGGGGAATGTCCCAGCGTAGCACCTTTTCCTTTTACCCACTTTCCTTATGGCTGGCTCAGAATGACAGGCACGAATTCATTCATGCAAAAATCCGTAGTTGCACCCTTATCTTTATAAATGACAACCATAAAGGTTAATAATTGGAATGAGCTCTGGCACTTACTAATTAGTTCACATTCTGTCAGCATCAGGCTTGTTTAATTGGGCAATTAACATTGATTTTAGAGACTGGTGACACAAGAGATTGGTTATAGGTGCTGCTCTCCCCGGAGTTGTGTCTGAGATATAAACCCTACGAGCGTGAGTTGGCAGCTGGGAATCTTGACTTCCTGGGGGTCGGAGAGCGTAACCAACAGCGAATGGCTTCCAAGTGACTCTGAAAGGCTTTATATTCATAATTTTTGGTTACAACCAACAGAAACACTGACTTGGGCAAGCTATAGGATCTGTTGAAAGGTTACTGTGCTGGCTCAACATTCAGAGGAAAAAGATAATGACAAAACCCTAGGACTGGCAAAATCTTCGGCCTCTCCAGGGACCATGGCATGTCATGGCTCCTGTGCCATTATATGCAACTACCTTTTCTATGATTTAAATTCCTGAGAGAGAGAATTAAAGTGACTACTTGAGTTAAGTAGCCAAAGCTTTAACTATGTTCAGGGATGAGAATTTCCTGACCGAGGCTGGCTCCTTCGTTCATTGCTGTGCAGAGAGAGACTGGACCCACCAGGAGAAAGCCGGGAGAGGATGCTGGGAATTCCAGACCAGTCACCTTCACAGATGTCATGTCTTCTGATGTATTCTTATGTAAAGGTGACTTGTATTTACATTTGCAAAATTCTAAAGAACAGCCGTTCAATTGTACTGTTGATTTAAAAGATTGTCCTTTACGTTGTGTCTGGGATGTGCTAGGTGTTTTATTCATCAGCATATCACTTAACAGAACCTTGAAAGGAATTTTTCCCACCTGTGGTTCTGACAGCCAGCAGATAGTGAAGATGAAGTTTGAGCTCACGTCTACAAAACTTCCAAGTCCGTGCTTGTTTCTCTTGGCCATGCTGCCTCCCCAAATAGTTTTAAATCCAGTCCTGAGAAGATCTTGATGATTATGCGTAGTGATATACTTTGATTCTTTTCTTCTTGTCTTTTTAGACCCACTATGGGTTTTTCTTTGTGGTTACCAGGAGGCCTGCATAAACTTATAACAGCCTATTTTAAGCTGATAATAACTTCAGTCGAGTATGAAATCTCTACACTTTCACTTTGCTTCCATATTTTATGTCACTGATGTCAGAATTTACTTCTCTATATATTATTTATGCATTAACAATTTTTATGCTTATAGTTATTTAAATACTTTTGTCTTTTAACTTTTATGCTAGTGTTAAAAGTGATCTATATACCGCCATTACAACAGTGCATTATTCTGTATTTGTCTAGAGACTCAGCTTTGCCAGTGAGATTTAATACATTCCTATTTATGACATATTTATGTTGAATCTTGTAATACATGAACATGGTACATATCTTCACTGATATGTCTTTGATTTTTATCAGCATTTTGTAATTTTTGTCATACAAACCATACCAAAGCTGTATATGTTTTGTTAAGTGTCTACTGAAGTATTTCATTTCTTTGGGAATGATTATAAGGGGATATTGTGTTCTAAATTACAGTTTTCAAATGTTCACCGTTAATGAATAGAAATGGAAATGTGTTTGTTTTGTGTGTTGACCTTGTATCCTGTGGTCTTGATCAATACACTTGGTACTTGCCTTTGGATGCGTACTGTGGACTCAGTGCTGTGCTAGGTGCCTCCTGCACATTATGAAGTACATCATGGAATGGGGTGAAGTTCCCCAGTGCGGTCAATTCATTTAGTAAGACTGACTATGTGTGGTATCTCTGCTAGGCACAGGGTGGGGTGTGTAAGGATATAGAAGAGATTTTTCCCTTTTTAGGAACCTCCTAGAGAAAAGGGGGTGGTAGAGAGATGGAGGGAGGGAGAGAAAGGGAAGGGAAGGAGGGAAAGAGAGGGAGAGAGAGAGAGAATACAAACCTTTTCACATTATATTACAGTATGAAATAAATATAGTAGAAAAACTTTGATGGGTAATGTGAGGGAAGGGTATGCTAGATAAATAGATGAAAATCCAGGAGGGGAGAATGACCAGGACAAGTTTGGAGAATGATTAGGAGGCCAGTGGAGTTGAAGGAGGAGGCTGGACAGAAGGTGAAAATCACGTTGGAGAAGACTTTGACACCTGATTGAGCAGTTAAAAACCTTTTCTGTGGGGTACAGAGAAAAGAGCAATTGTAAAGTAGCAGCTACATTGTAGAAAGAGGTGTTTAGAAAGAGTGATTTAATGGGAAAAATGTAGGCGGGGAGTCGGTTGTGAGATGATTATGACATTTTTATTACTTTTCCCCTCTTATCCATCCATCCATGCATCCATCCATGCATCCATCCAAGTATTTTCTTGTGTGCCCATTTGTCTTCCTACCCTTATAAAATGTCCAAGTATCTCATGTTTCATGGGTCAGGAATGAGGAAGGCATGATGTTTAAGCTCAAAGCCCCCTTGCTTGAGGGAAATCAGAAACTTCTGTATCCTGTCCCTCTGAATAGAGATTATTCTCTGTTCTCTTACTGGCTTTCAGGTGGGTTCTATACCATTGGAGTTAGAGTGTGATGACTGGCTGGAGGACTCAGACATGGTGAGGGGTCATTAGGGACCAGGCATGCTTCATTCGCTCACTATCCTCAGACAAAGGTCAGACTGCAGCCTTCTGAAAGCTTGGGTCAGAGGGTAAAGGAAGTGGTCTTCCTTATTAAGCTTATTCGCTTCATTCTTCAACGTGTGCTCAGTGTGAGGGTATGGGGGGCAGGGTAGTAAGAATGCAAATGGAGGAATTTGGAATTGGACTTAATTCTGATTTGTGTTGATACTTTGATACCTTTTATTGGTATTTTCTTTAAACACATCTGCCTGGATTCCCTCAGACTTGAAAACTGAGATATTGTATAAGATTTTGATCAGGCCAACAAGGAAGAAACAACGAGTTTCTTAAACTTCTTTTTCTCTTTTTGCATATTTAAATTTGTTTAAATTCAATTTAACTTTTTTCCATCACCATTTATCTCCCCTATATCCTCTTCTACCTCCACCCACCCCTTCCCCGCTACACTCACCACGCTGTTGTCTAAGTCCATGAGTTCTTTCTCTCTTTGTCCCTTTTATGCTCAGTCTCTCCACCCTCCCGCAACCCTCCCCAGGGCTGTCAGCCTGCTCTCCATCCATGAGTCTGTCTCTCTTTTGCTTGTTAGTTCAGTTTGTTCATTATAGTTCACATATGAGTGGAATCATATGGTACTTGTCTTTCTCCAACTGGCTTATTTATGCAAGAATTTTACTAACAAAAATAATTTTCCAAAGCTTGAAAATGATAAGTATTATTAAAAAATAGCCACCATCTTCAGTCCCATTTAAAATCATTTTTAAGTTTCAGCAGATGTGTACCTGTACACTTTTATCTGTATGTTTCACATGGTTGAGATCCTCTCCTATAAATAATTTCGTCTCTTATTTTCATATAACATTTGACTAAGCATTTTTCAATGTTATTCAAAATGTTTTGCAAATGTAATTTCAATGTTTACATTAATAGTGCGTTGTATTGCGGTTCTGTAATTTACTTAACTATATTCATTCATTTTTAGAGATTTAAATTTTGTATAGTTTTTCAGTATTTTAGAAATGTGGTAATGAATATCTAGATATATAAATTATGTTTTGGTCTGCATTTTAGATTATTTCCTTAGGATAAACTCTAGAGCAGAAATTTTCAGACTCTTAGTATACACATTGTCCAGTTGGTTCTGAGAAAGGCATGTTTCTGGAACTCTTAAGCGGGAGCAAAAAAACCTCTGGTGTTAAAAGGGAAAAGTTGACACGGTTTGTGGCATGTATATGTGTGTGGCTTATGAACATTACAGATATATATTTATGTGCTCTTGGGTCATTAGTATACCTAAAATTATATAAAATTATCGGAGTAAGACTTGGGTAATGAGACCTTTGGGAGTGATATAACCCCACACTCCAAGAAGAACACGCATGTCTCCTGCTGACCGAGAATATCTAGGCCCACCTGTATGGATAAAATGAAAACAGCAGCAGTCACGTCAATAATAATAGCTGTTCCCACTATGTGCCGGGCACCGACTGAAGGGCTTTACATCTGGCTAACCCAGCTCCCCAGCCCCTCGGCAAACCAGTTAGGTAAATACTGCTGTCATCTGCATTTTATAGCTGAGGAACCCCAGGGCCAGTGAGTTTAAATAACTTCCCCAAGGCCATGCTCTTAGTTGGTGGTCAAGGTGGGATTTGGGTCCAGACCCTGGGTTCTAGAGCCTGTGCACTTAATACTACTCCAGTCGGTCATTACGTAAGAACTGACCGAGTCTGGAAGTTGTTTTGGAGGTTCCCATCTGTCTAAGATTTACAAGTCCATTAGTGCAAGGCCCCGGTGCAACACTCATGTGGAAGAAGGAGGCTGCACGAAAATTCCTCCTGGGTGAGAGCCAACCCAAGGCCTTATCTGTTATGGGAGCCTCAAGAAGACCGCCGTGGGAGGGGCTTGTCTCTTTCCTTTCTGTAGGGGTTTGGGATAGGCCTCGGCTCCTCCTCATTTCTCTAAGTAATCCTGAAGGACTTATCGAACAGCAGTTTAGCTGCTCTGTACCCGTCTTACCTGTTACCTGTACTTGTTTACCTTTGTATTTCTGAGAATTACGCTACAGAGAGATTAAAATCACAGACCCTGGTACATTCTGCCTGGGTTCGAATCCCAGCTCTGCCACTTCCCAGCTGTGAGCTTTGGGCAGTAACTTGTCTGGGCTCCACTTCCCCATCTCTAAAGTGGAGTGATGACAGGACCTGCTGCACTGGCAGCTGGGAGGACACCCTGAGTTAATAATGGGAAAGGGCCTAGAACAGGGTGGGCTCACAGTAAGCATGTGCTCTGTGTTTGCTTCCGTGCCAGTCAGGAAGGGTCAAGGCTCCAGGGAGGGCTCATGCCCACCAGGCTTATCCCCATGTTTTCCAGACACAGTCAACAAATACTTTCATACGCTGGGTACCGCAGGCAGCACAGGGAGCACGCAGGAACACCGCCCACCTGCTTCCCTCCAGTGTGGATGCAGACACTGATCAAGTACTTTCTGTTCCAGCTGATGGAAAGCAAGGCTTCCCAGACAGTGAGGTGGCAGGAACTCACCCAGCTGGAGGATGACCGGGGGCTTTCCTGGGTGTATCAGTTTTCTGGAGTTGCTGTAACAAAGTACTACAAACTTGGTGGCTTGCACCACAGGCATTTATTGCCCTAGTTCTGGAGGCTAGAAGTCCTCTGAGATCAAGGTATCCTCAGAGCTGGTTCCTTCCAAGGGCTGCAGTAGGGCACCTGTTCCAGAGCTCTGCCCTACCCTCTGGTGGTTGGCTGGCTACCTACGGTGCTCCTTGGCTTGTAGAAGCATCACCCCACTTCTGCCTTCCTGTTCACATGGCTTTCTCCTTGTGTGCCTGTCTGCGTTCAAATTTCCCCTTTTGAAAAGGGCATTGGCTGTATTGGTATCCTTATGCATAGGGCTATAGTTTCCAATAGGATTAGGGATGTACCCCACTCCAGGATGACCTTATCTTAACTAATTACTGTGTTTCCAAATAAGCTCACATTCTGAGCTACTGGAGTAAGGACTTAAATATATGAACTTTTTTTGTGTGTGGATGCAAATCAACCCATAGCATCGGTGAAGTGCCCATCTCTGGGGCTGAAGGATGAGGCATAACTAACTGGGGCGGAGAGGCTGGGGAGGAGAGAGTGGAAACCATGCCAGGCAGGTCTGTGCAAAGGTCCTGTGGCAGACAGGAGGTTGCCTTTTCAAGATGCAGAAGTGAGCCAATGGGTCTATGAGATGAGAGGTGGCAAGGGACACGCCCTATGGTGTCTTGTCAGCCAGAACAGTTTGGGTTTTACTTTGGGCAAAATGGGAGGCAATTAAAAGGCTTTAAGCAGGGCCATGCCATCATTTAATGAGTAGTTTAAAATTTTATTATTACTGAACTGTAAGTTTTTATTATTTTGAATTATTGAAAATGGAATATTCTCCACCCCACCCCTGTTTTGTTTTCTACTTGCAATTGCTCATGTGTGGGTTTTTAAAATGTATTTTTGTACGTTTACCTCTGGGTGACTTATTTTCCTTATCATTTTGTGCATGTTTTTAAGATATACAAACTGAAAACATTGTTGAATCTGATACCAATATTTCCCTCATTCTGTTTTTTCTGTTATTATGTTTTTTCCCCATGAAGTAGTTTTACATTTTGTAAATAATCAAATCTGCTAATCTTTATTTAGAAAAATCACATTCTTCTTCATTTTGTTGAAGATTGAAGTGCTCCCGCCTTTTTAATCTGTTCTTACACAGCAGAAAATCCCTCTCTTAGATGGGAAATGTGTGATAAAAAAATGTTGAATGAGCTGGGGCATTCATTTGGGAAAACATCTGCTTGTTTGTGATCAATTACCTCATCAAATTCTCCCCCAGACCATTGAAAGTAGGTTCTATTATACTTCCCTTTTTTGCAGATGGGGAAACTGAGATTTTAATAAAATGAGTAATCTGCTGAAGTTTACACAGGTGGATTTGGTCTCTTAACCCAGATAGGAAGACTCATGACTTATTCATAACCAAGGAATTTCTCAGCTGGAAGCTTTGAGTGGTGTTTTGGGGGGCCGCCACCCATCACTGCAGAGCTGTGCACCCACCTACATTGCAGATGGAAACTAGGAAGTTCCCACAGAGAAAATGCTTCCGTACAGCTGCTCTGGCCAGGCCACTGCCTCGCTTTCCAACATCCCTGCCTTTATTTACATCACTTCTCGTTCTGGATTTCCCTCTTTTCTCCCCTTACTCCCTTTTAGGACGTATGTCGTACATTCTTCCAGAGACTTCCTTGAACACCCTAGCCCAGCATCCTCTCTCTTTCCTCTTTTGAGTCCCTTAGAATCTGCTTTCCTACCCATTCATCTGCTACTGGGTGTTGTTACCACATGTGGTTTCTTGAGATCACCCACAGCACTGGCTGCATGCTTTGGGCATCTGATGTGCTCAATAAATGTCTTCTGGGAGCGGGGTCTATCTGAGTTTCCTTCACAGCGATATTGGGAGTCTGTGGGAAGCCCGGCTGGGTCTAGCAGTCTCAGGTCCCGTGGGCATTCGAGTGCCGGGCAGCCTCCTGCGGACGCTTGCTTCCGGGTGCCCCTGTGCTCCTGTGACCAGCTTTGCGGAGGCGGCGTTCTCTGCTCCGTAGCATGTCCTGTCACAGTCAGAGGCTGTACAGCGGGAAGAACTGATATTTCGGAAGGACAGCGTGGGTTGGAAGCCAGCCAGCTGATGACTGAGGGCAGCACACACAGAATGCCCCAGTTAGCGAGCCTCACCGGCTGTTTTGAGACACTTGTCAGATTGTTTTTCAGGATTGACAAAAGGAACATTTCCAAAAGAGTGGGGGACCGATGGGGGCAAAACGTCCTTGGGGGCAGTTATCCTAATTGTTAGCATATACTGAATGGCTGCTGTGTGCAAGGAATAGGTACTTTTTGATATTTTCTGTAATCTGAACATCCTGATGGCAGAAGGTTTAGTGAGGTCCTGGGTGTAGTACGACCTGAGCAGGATGCCACACGGGTGTGGGAACGCGGCGGGGCTCTCTGGCTTTGGTCTCTTGCCCAGAAATGTCAGGAATTGCTACATATTTATGAAAATCTTAAGATTAAAAAATGCACTTAAAAATATTTTTCTTTGCTAGGAATTCATAGGGGGGAGAGAGAGAGAGAGAGAGAGAGAGAGAGAGAGAGAGAGAGAGAGAGAGAGAGAGAGTGTGTGTGTGTGTGTGTGTGTGTGTGTGTGTGTAGAGCTTAGTGTTACTGCAGCTACAGCCCCAGGGCCTGGTGTCACTAGGTGAATGTAACCACAGAGGGACCTGTCCAGCCTTGGATATCTCAGGAAACCCCACCAACCTTTTCAAACACTTTGGCACCAAAGTCACAGTCAGTCCTTTCAGGGTTCAGCTCACCCCTGTTGCCAGTGCACCCCTGGAGTTGTGCCTTGTGTTAAGCTTCAGAAAGTTTGTCCATCAGCATCTCCCCAGGTGACACTCTCTTCCTTTCATGGCCCTTCGTTGTGTGATGATGGGTGGCGTCAGCCACGGACTGCTGGAGCACGGTGCTCCCACATCTTCGCATCAGAGGTATCGCTAGATCTGTCATTAGGCTCCTCATCGTCCACTATTGAAGCGTCAGTGAATGCACCAAGTTTATCTGGACCCGTAAGAGTGAATAGTGGGGTGATAATGCATGTTGCCTCAAATCACCAAAGGCAAACTGGTGTTCTTTCAGGCTCTTTAGAGCAAACCAAGCTTTTTCTGTCTGGAGATTTCACATCTATCTGGAATATTCTCACTTTCCTTCCTACCTCCCTTTCCACTTGTCCCTTATCAAATTTTTCACAAGACTAGGGTTTTTTTTTTTTTTTTTTTTTTTTTTTTTAATTTCTTCAGTCTAAGCATCTCTTCTCCAGACAGGTGTTACCTGGCTATCCTATCTAAGAAAGGTTTCCAGGCTGGGCTGTCTCTCAGCCTCTAACAGTGCTAATTATTGCACACCTTAAAGTCATTTTATTTTATGTCTCATGTAGGGATTATTTCTTTCTTTCACTACTGTTTCATCATAGGCTCATTGAGATCAGGGGTCATGTTTGTCTCGTGATACATGCTTTCTCACCACCAAACACCGTGCTTGGCGTGTTATGGGAGCCATGTGCTGTAAGGGAAGAACGAAGGAAGGAAGGGAGGCAGGCAGGCAGGCAGGGATCCCCAGACAGAGCCCAGGGCAGGCAGGTGGACATGAGATTTCCAGTTCCCTGAAGGCCAGTTCTTGACCCAACCCCTGTAGGTCTCTTCCTTTAATTGATACATTCTCTTAGATTGCTGCTATTTCATGGGAGGAGAAACAGATCAACAAACCTTCCCTCCAGGTTGTAGAGAAGAGAAAAGTGAGGTTCAGGGAAGGGACATGACTAGCTTCATAGTACTTGGTCAGGACGGAGTTTAAACCAAAACTAAAACCAGTAGACTTTCAGACAGCGAGGTGGGTGACCCCAGAAGATCTTGGGAGTTCAGTCTTTAGGGGTTTGTGACTAAACCCTTTGCTTCTTAGAGGAGCAGTTGAAGAAGTGGAACACTTTACACGTGAAGGCAAGCAAGGCTGGGCTCTCACCCCCGAGAAAGCTGTGAGTCTGTGAAAGGGAGACCTGGAAAGAACATGGCTTTGTTCTCTTCCCTAAAGTGAAGCTACAAGCTGGGCACAGCGCACCTGACGATGAAAGCTGAGCTCTGCCTCAGCGCAGACTTGGGCGGAAGCCTGGCCATCTTTCGCTGCCTTGGCAGGCAGTGTGTCCTGCATGGAGGCTGACTGGCTGCTGTGCTTCTGTCTACGGTCACGAGCCTGTTTGGGGAGGGAGATGTGTGGGGATCAGACAGTGGTTCTCTGCGCCCTTCCCACGCCCATCAGCTTGGGGTGGGTACCTCGTATGTATTATCCTTGAAATTTGAAAAGAAAGGGAGCAAGGCAATACACCACAGACACAGCTGAAACAATGAATAGTGGATTAGAAAAAAGGTCTGATGGAAAAGGGACAGAGTTGTGCTGGTTACTTCTGAGGAAATGAGCTGAAGTTTGTCAATATTCAGAGTCAGGTACTTGAGGCGTAGAGCTCTGAACAAGAAGAAACGGGCACAGATTAAGGCAAGGAGATGGGGGCTTATATAACAGAAGTTAATGATATTAACAGAATTTAATATGGTGGAGAACTAGCAGGATGGATATGTGAATATGGGAAAACACATGTATTTCAGAAAAACAAATGGTCTATGTTGACTGCTCTTTAAGGATAGATTTATTGGGCTTATTGATCTAGGGATTCTTTAGACTAGCCAGAGTTGGGAATGATTAGTCAGGTCCATCAGTAACTGTTATGTTTATACCTTGAGTCCTTGAAGTTAAATCAACCTGGGTGCTTTGTCAGGCCATGGGAAAGAATAACTTCGATGCTTCCAGAAACCTTAGCTTGAACGCTGGGTTCCTCAGTTACTCACTGCAAAACCACGGAGAGATTGTGGGGCCTCCTTCATCCTCACATTCATGTTCTCATTCTGGAAAATGGAAACACGGTTCACTTCCGAAGGTCAATGTGGGCGTTAATAGAAATACTCTTGAAGTGCCTGTTATATGTGGGTGTTCGCTTCTATTTTTGTCTGAGCAATTTGGGAAAGGTAGCCCTAAACCCTTGAGGAGCTCATATTTTCTGAATCACTATTTCCCAACTGTTTTGCCTAGAATCTCTTTTAGAGTATCTCAATTTTGAACATGTATCCACGACACTGTTTTATTTTATTTTTCTGTATATTTAAATATGAGGAGGAGGAATTCGGTTTTAGGAGGCTTTTGTTGGCTTGTCTAGTCACTGGACACCATTCTCATAAGAGATTTTGCATCCTTGTTTTATGCTCATTCATCACCTGAATTCCTAGAAGCCTACTGTGTGCCAGACACCATGTGAGGCAAGAGGGACTTTAGACGGGGGTGGAGTAGAAGGTACACCACCATGTCCCTCCTCCCATGGAGTATACAGAATAGTGAGGACAACAGTAGATAGGGAAACAATAAACTAGGTGATGACTGAATACAAGTACCCCAGGGTGGTGTGATAGGCACTAGGTGGGCATGGCAGAGGAAGGTTTGGGGGGACTTTCATTAGTGAGTCAGGGGTCAGGGGTGACCTCACCTAGAAGCAGGGCTGGGACTAGGGTGAAGCAGGTGAGGTAGGGGAGGTGCTCACTCTTAGGGCCCTATAAGGCCTCCTTAAAATTTGAGTCCTAAACACCCTGCTTGCACATGTTGTGCTAGTCCCAGCCCTGATGTGGAGGTGACAGCTGAGCTGGGACCTAAAAGATAATGGGGCCAGGCCTTGAAAGAGCTGCCTGGTCATCAGCTAAACAAGTGAGTGAACATGGCGTTTGCTGCAGCTCATTTCAGTGTGGTGCAGAGATGTCCATATAAAGCCTGCAATTGCCAGAATTGACCCATCAACGTTAAAGACCTTTTTTAAGTGCATCATTTTCTTCCTTTTGCATAGCCATCAAATGCAGCACTAATGAGGGGTGGTATTCATCTTGTTTTACAACCGAGAGCTTCTCTGTACTCATTAGCATGCAGAAATCTGGCTTTGCGTGGTTCTTAGAAACATGTGACCTTATCCTTGCTTCATATGTTCATATACAGTTGTTTTTTTAATTGCTCAGGAGCTTTGTGGCCCAGTCCCAGTGGTTCTATCCATTTCCTTCTTTATTTTGACTTCAGAATACTTTAGGGTTTGTTCTCTTTCTGAGGGAGAATACCTTGGCTGCCTTCTTATGGAAATGCCTCTTTACAAATAACATGTGCAACTGTATACCATTAATTAAAAGCACAGTAACAATATTAATACACTGTTGAGAGATGCTACATTGCCAAGTTCCAAATTTACAAGCAAAGTTCTAACTTCTAAGTGATGTATGATGCATTGCTCTTTCTAATGTGGTCCAAAGGAGCACTTCCCCGAAAGAATCTCTCACAAAGGCAAAGCTGCGTTGTCATGGGACTGACCACATCTCACATTCGTGTAGTTTGCAAGGGATGCTCACTCAAGTCTCTCGCTTCAGACAGAGGCCTCCACAGCCTAGCTAGCTCACAGCCGTGCCATCCAGGCCAGATTTTGCCCAACTAAGTCCAGAAGTATTTCCCCTTAGCCCTGCTTTCCTGTTGGCATCTATCTGATGGAACTTTCTAGGCATTGCCACCCCCACCTCTTCTCCAACCAGAAGCAGAACACACGATGCACCACGTTGAAGTTTTCTGGATTAAATGTTTACACTCGGCTGGGATAGCAGCACGCATGATCGCTGTGCATATGGTATAGCGTGGCAGCCTGGGTTCTCTCGTTGGCTGCATGGTTATTGGCTGTGAATGATTTACCGTCGTACCTCAGTGCCGTCATCTACAGAATGGATATGAGGCTGGCATCCAACACAGAGAGAGTTTGTGTGCAACAAATGAGCTGATACATAGGAAGTTCTTGGAACACCGCCTGACATATAAGAACTTTAGTAATACCTTTGATTGTTATATTTTTTATTATTGTCTCACAATGTTGATGTATATACTAAGTGTTAACAGTTCTCAAAGAATGATGTGATTTTATTTTATTTCTATCTCACTGATGAAGCATATAAACAAAAGCACATAATTAAATTTATTTATGTATGTTTATAAATAAATTTAATATATACACATACGCACATATATATCACTGGCCCCATGCTTTGCAACAATTCTTCTTGGCCAACTAAAATCCTTGGGAAAGGGAAGCAGTGAACCACCCTTAGTGTGTAGCAATGAATAGGAGTCATTCATTTATTCACTCATGCATGCATTTACTCAACAAATCCTTCCTGAGCCCCACCCTGTGCCAGTCTCTGTGCCAGCGTTTCATCGGAGTTTTTATTCTTGTTAAAAGACTACTATGTGACTTCAAAGAAAGGTAACATCTAAAGCTGCCACCAGCTCCTGGCACCTCAACGTGAGGGAAGGTTTTGAGAAAGACTTTTAACGGGATTTCTGGGGCAAGTGCGAAGGTTCAGGTCACTTTGGGTCTGGGTACAGCACAGGCATGAGCAGAAATCACAGCAGGTGAACCGGCCCCGCATGCTCAGGGGTGGCCTGTGTGCTTGGCCATGTGAATAGGCAGAGAGAAACCAAGCCAGTGGTGGCCAGAGGAGCCTTGGAATAAAGCAGCAGTTGTATCTATGGAGTGATTACTCTGTGCTGTGCTCTGTTTGAAGATTTACATGGATTAACTTTTCCAATTCCCAACAATCTAGGCAGGTGAATACCCTAATGATCCCTATTTTGCGGATGAAAAAATGGGGGACAGAGAAGCCTTCACAGTGAGCTCCATTGTGAATTAGACTTTGAAGGGTGGCTAGGATTTAATCATGCAAAGGGAAAGTTGAGAATTTTCCGGGAAGGGAGAAGAAAAGGCATGCTGTCTCTCCAGGGGTGCCAACGGATTCCCAGAGTCCTGTTCATCAGCGGAGCAGTGTCCTCATTAGAGCTCTGGTCCTTTACGGATGTGGAGGCCCTGCTCTCAGCCCCACTGTGCGCACCAGTTCCGGGCCTTTGGCAATCCAGGTGGACCCTCAAATACAAATTGCCAGAAAGATAAATGAGAACTGGCAGCTGTATTTAATTATGCAGCCTTCTGCAATGTGTCTACAACAGACATTTTTCTTACGGAGAGTAATTATTCTTGGCGTGCCCATCTGAGTGAGATTATGCTTTGGTAATTGGTTTTGAATCCTCAATTCATTTTTATTTCAGCCGCCTTGCTGGAATCCTTTCTATCAACGTTTGCGAACCGGGGCGGAGGAGCTGCTGCCCCCGAGGTGCAGTTTACAGGCCGTCTTGTTTCTGCCCTTCCTGGAATCCGGCGGGGAGAGGGCAGGCGGTTCCCGGGGCAGTGGGCAGACTCTGGATTGCGGGCTATGCCTGCCTAGCGCTCTCAGCCCTCCCGAGAGGGCTTCATTTTACCCCTTTGTCTCAGATTCCTGGTTATGGTCTTAACTGACGAGAACACAGTGGTCCTTTAAGCGAGGAGGTGACTTCCGTTGCGTCCCACCCTCTCAGATGGCTCCGCTCACTCCAACCACTTGGTTCACAAATGTAGCTAAGCACTTGCTTACTTGGGTGAATAAAGTGCACAAAACTTACACCAACCCTAGTCAACCAAATCCTACTGCAAATCCCTATATCAGTAATATAAATGTAATAATAACTGCCTCCTGAAACTCACAAGAGACTGCGAGAAAGGCATAAAATAATTGGCAAAGTGCTTTTAAATTACACATTAAATTATAAATGACAGGCATTGTCTCCAGTCTGGACTGAGCTTCAGCAGTGACTCCCATTGACCTTTGGCAAGTTGGTTTTCCTTCCTGAATTTGAGCTTCATTGTCAGGAAAATGAGGGCTTGTTTCTGATGATACTCCTGATTGAGTATTTTTGAGAATCTCTGCAGGCTGGGGCTTTTGGCCTGGGGATGAAAATACAGGGCTCGTTCTCAAATGGAGTGTGATTCAGCATTACCTGGTGACGCCAGGCTACAGTCTTGCTAAAATGCCAGCTTCTGGTCACACTTTTCATGGACCCTGGTCCAGTAAAGGAGGGATTGGACCAAGGGACCCTCATGTTTTTGCAAACATTGCACGGGATTCTGGTGCAGGAGAGCAGAAGCTCTCATTTGAGAACCCCCACACTAAGGGAAGAATAACAAAAAAGAATGAATGAGATAGCTACTTCCATGGACACTTCCTTTTGAGGTGTCTGGGTTTCTGACGAGCTTCCTTTGTTCAGCTCCCTTTCCTCGTGTGTGTCTCGTGTGCTTGCCTAAATGTGCGCACACCCACTCCCATGCACCGTTACAAACAATATGGGTTGAAAAGTTTGTTTTCTGCTAAGCACAATATGCTGGAGTCTTGGCAGAAGGAAAATTGTGTTATGTGCTGAAAGCACTTGCCATGCGTGAAAGCTTATGGCTGGAAGGATATTCCATTTGCAGAATGTGATTTATAGTCACATGCGCACACCGAGACACCCAGACACCCATGCACTTGCCTCTTGCCTGTGCTCCCACTTAACTAATGTGTTAAGAAAAGAGCAATAACGATCTGAAGGGTGATTGCCCTCTCGGCGACAGAGAGCAGGGAATGCCACTGTATCCGTCAGTCATTTTCATAAGAAGAGCTTCTGCTTCCTGTTTTCAAAATGAGCAGAAAATAGAAATATAGCAAGGGGCTTTGATGCAGACATTTAGTAAGGGGTGTGGAATACTGGATTTCCTCGTCCTGACCCCACTTTCCCTGAGAGGGATAATTTCCCTGTTTTGTTTTGCTCTTCCTTAGTTGCTGGTCAGATATTTCTTTGCAGAAAACCCATTCATTCCTAAATGAGATTAACAACCTCCACTCACTCCAAAATGCTTCCTGCAACCGGTAGGTTCTTGAGCACCAGGGCCCAGTTCTGAGCAGAGCAATGGCAATCAACAGCCCCTGGCGTTTCCCGACTCTCTTCAGAAGTGGTTTCAGATATCTCTTCCTAAGGAAAGGGTGCATGACAGGTAACTCCCTTTTCCTCTGTTATGGTGGAAACAATTGCCTTTCGGGGGGGTGGAGCCCCAGCCTTCTCTTTCGGATGCAGCAGTCCTGCAATCACCGTTCGCAGATGTGCTACCTCTCATTTTTATTATGATTGTGGCATATCTTTAATTTGCCTGGCATAATGCACTTAATCCATAATTATAAAATATGCAACTAGCCCTTGGCCTCATTCTGCTCTCCCACCACAGAGGCAGCTCAGTGTTTTTATTAGTTTAACTTTATTCAAACTAACAGATTGCCATAAAGGAAAACAGAATTTCTCAACCAGTTCAGCTAATAGCTGTGCTTCGATAAAGGGCCCTGTGGTATGTGTTGAACAATAACTATCTCTTTCCAGCTCTACTTGCAATTTTTAATTGAATTTCTATCCCATGGATATCATGTTGGAACTATTCATCTGCTCCACTAAGTCTTCCGATATTAAACAAGTTCTTCCAGGTTATTATTGTAATACAAATACCGTTAGACAGTTGATTTGCATTAAAAATTTACTGCTGTGGAGAGACTTACACAGTGAAAGCAGCTTATCCTGAACAAGGCCAGGCAAAGAGAAATCACATTAATAGGGGTGAGGATGCAGTGTGCTTATCTTATCTGCTCCCTTCACAACGCCCATTTTTGTTTCAGTGAGAGGATTTGGTCATGCAAACAAATTTTGATAAATAAAACAATGCCAGGCATTTTTCAGATAGTCCTTGGTTTGGATTTTGATATCTGACAGACCTAGAGGCACATGCAGCCCTGGCCGGGGTGGCTCAGTTGGTTGGAGCATCAGCCCAGAGCTGCAAGGTTACGGGTTTGATTCCCCGGTCAGGGTACATACCTAGTTTGTGGGTTGGATCCCTGGTCCTCATGAGTATAGGAAGCAACTGATCAATGCTTCTCTCTTGCGTCGATGTTTTTCCCTGTCCCTTCTTCTCTCCCTTCTTCTCGCTTCTCCCTCCTTCTTCTTACTTGGTAAAAGGAATGGAAAAAATGTCCTTGGATGAGGATAAAAAAAAAGTTGGGTTTCTCTTTTACGTCCATTTACCCTTTGCTATTTTGTCTCTAGCACATGCTGCTGTTCTGGTTGACATTAGGACTAAATGCCATGCCACCGGGAGCTAGTCTAACTGTTATAAGGAACATTTTATAGGATTTATTCCCCCCCTGGTTTGTGTATGGTGGTCTCTTTCCAGTGTTTGTCACCAATATTTCCTGGTTTTTGTAGACTGACTAGTTCACCAAAGGTTCAGGACATCAAAACTATGAGGCTTCTGAAAACTCCTAAATGGTAGTTTTAATGGAAGCAAATCCATTACTTCTGTTGGATGCAAAATGGAAGCAAATCTTACATGCAATTGGGATAGGTGAAATCAGGAATGGCTACTCTTGTTTTTCAGTTCCGTGAAGGCGCCATAAATGGATGGCAACTATTACCCTATCCTGTTGTTCCTTCAGGTTGTACTACCTAACCTCAAATATACCTTTCCATGTTCCTTACCACATCCCTGGTTTATAGCTCTCTTCATCATCCTCTCCTGTAACAGTCCCCACCATGGCTTCCCTATCAATATTAGATAACACCTTTAATACTCTGATGTCATTGTCTTCAGATCGCTTCTTCAACCACCTATGAGCATCACCAAATCTTGGTCCTCACCTTTATTTAGGACTATCTTACCTATAATAACTTGAATTCTAAAATTTCTCTCTCTAATAATATTCTCTTATTTCTCCCATTTTCTCATACTCTTATGCCTGCTGAATTTCTGTCTTTGAGTGCATTGATAGCTTCCATTTTCTCAACTTCTCCTTAGCCCCAAGTCTTCAAGTCATAGGTCTTTCGTAAAAAACAAAAACAAAAACAAGAACAAAAACAAAAACAAGAACAAAAACAAAAACAAACAAAAAAAAACTGTATCTTCTTCAAAGATGGGAACTAAGCTTTCTATATACACAGTGCTTTGCTTGGAATAGATGCTGAATAAATGTTTGTCAATTGGTAGATTTTTTTTCCAAGTTGAGTGCTTGACCAGTCAAGAAGGAAAGTATAACTTGATATCTATTTTGGGATGTGCATTGGATCAAGGATGCTACCTTGGTACATACATGGGACATTATTTGGTTTCACAATAGTGTTTTTTTTTCCTTTTTTAAAAATTTAATATATTTTATTGATTATGCTATTACAGTTGTCCCATTTCTCCCCCATCATTCCCCTCCACCCTGCACACCCCCTCCCACCCACATTCCCCCCCTTTAGTTCATGTCCATGTGTCCTAAGTTCTTTAGCTTCTACATTTCCCACACTATTCTTGCCCTCCCCGTGTCTATTTTCTACCCATTGTCTATGCCACTTATTCTCTGTACCTTCCCCCCTCTCCTCCTCCCACTCCCCTGTTGCTAACCCTCCATATGATCTCCATTTCTGTGTTTCTGCTCCTGTTCTAGTTGTTTGCTTAGTTTGCTTTTGTTTTAGGTGTGGTTCTTAATAGCTGTGAGTTTGCTGTCTTTTCACTGTCATATTTTTCATCTTCTTTTTCTTAGATAAGTCCCTTTAACATTTCATATAATAAGGGCTTGGTGATGATGAACTCCTTGAACTTGACCTTATCTGAGAAACACTTTATCTTCCCTTCCATTCTAAATGACAGCTTTGCTGGATAGAGCAAAGCACTGGTCATCAAGATGCTCACAGAATTGGTTGATTTTGCTCACAAATTAGATGAAAAAATGCAGGTTACAATACGTGAAATGAAGGAAGATGCATGGGGAACCGATAGAGATGGGAGGAAAACTGAGACTCAAATCAATGGAGTGGACCAGAAGGAAGAAACAAACAACCAAACAGAAAACAAGGAAGAAACAAGAATTCAAAAAAATGAGGAGAGGCTTAGGAACCTCCGGGACATCTTTAAACGTCCCAACATCCGAATTATAGGGGTCCCGGAAGGGGAAGAAGAAGAGCAACCAGTGGAAAACTTATTTGAACAAATAATAAAGGAGAACTTCCCCAATCTGGCAAAGGAAATAGACTACCAGGACATCCAGGAAGCTCAGAGAGTCCCAAAGAAGTTGGACTCAAGAAGGAACACACCAAGGCACATCGTAATTACATTAACCAAGATTCAAATGAAGGAGAGAATTCTAGAAGCAGCAAGGGATAAGGGGACAGTAACCTACAAAGGAGTTCCCATCAGACTGTCAGCTGATTTCTCAAAAGAGATCTTACAGGCAAGAAGAGGCTGGAAAGAAATATTTGAAATCTTGAAAAGCAGGGACAATAGTGGTTTATATGAAGAACAAATCTTGAGTTTAAGTCCTGACTCTGCCACTAAGTAGCTGTGTGACTTTGGGCAAGTTACTCCTCTTAACTTCAGTTTTCTCATCTGCAAAATGGAGCATAATGGGTCTACCTTATAAAGTTACAACTAATTACATGAATTAATGTTTGTAATGTGGTTAGCATAGTTCCTGGAAATTAGAAAACTCTGGAGAATGCTAATGATTATTACTACAGTTCAATGACCTGCTAAACTTTTAAACCAGTGTTTGCTTAAGATAAACCTCTGAAATTTCAGGTTCATCTGTGATGTATTGAAGACATTTAAGTCTATAAATTGTGGCTGAGATGTACCTGTGCTAATAAAATTTCTGGTTAGTTATTGCTGCTGGCCTGCCCATGTTTGTGAAAAAATTTGATGGTCTCGTGGGCTCAATGGTGCATATTAGAGATGTTTCTAAATTGTAAAACCTGCATGCCTGTCTGAGTGAATAAGTGCTAGGCTGGTGGTCAATGCAAAGCTTTACAATAGACATAATTACTAGTGTTTTGAATCTCTAGACACTGTAACACTGACAGAAAAGCCTTAGAATGACTGAGTAGACTCACATGGCAAAAGGAAAGTGGCTATTTTTCACGTAACACTGCCAAACATAAGCTCACAGGCTCCTAATGTTTATTTGGGAGTTTTTGAACCATGCCTTTTCTCTCTAGTTAGTATTAACTCTCTATATGTCAAGGTCAAATGCTAATAAGGAGCAAATCATATTTTTCACCTAGGAATAGTTGTTAGACCTGGCATTTCTTGAGACAAACAGCAAAGCCTGCTGACAAACGGGGACTGTGACTTCAAATGTTGTAAGTCACTAAGGGCAATAAACATTCTCAAAAGGGATTGAATTCTAAGGATTGCAGCCGTCTCCTGTAGTGGCCAGTTTGGGTTGGATAACCGTGTCGTCAGATGTTAATGACTTGCTTTGATTTTTCTGGCTATTGGAGGGTGATGCTTATTTTCATACTGTTACCCTTTACCTTTAGGTTTCTGCCTTTTCTTTTATCTATTAACAAAGCAGTTCAGATTCCAAAATATTTTATAGTTATGCATCCTTCAGGTTGATCTGTAGAAGCATAGAAATTGTATGTCAATTAAAGATCTGTTTCCATGAGCATGATACCAGAGAGCCCAAAAGACCTTCTGTTCCTTTTAGGAAATAGTAATTTTTCAGTTTGATATAAAAGAAAGAGCCTGAGTTGGAGGAGAGGGATCTTCTCGTGGCTCTGAGCTTTGGTGACTGTAGAATGGAAGGGATACCTCGTTCATCTGCTGTGCAGCTCTGCTCAGTGGTCGGATGCAGCCACGGTATGTGCCCATCACGCCATGGTCCGGGTCTACCCGTTGTAATCATAGTGTTGACTGGATCTGAGTAACTACAACTCCTGCTGCAGCTGGTCCACTATGCAGTATGCCCTGTGGTTTCCCAGATTGTTCCCCTTTTATGTGTCTCTCCTGTTTCTTTCTTTTCCTCTTTTCTTTCTCTGCATTTCAGTGCCTGAGTTCTTTCTAACCCACAGTGATCTATGTGACCTTGGGCAGTTCTATTTATCCTATTGGGCCTGTTTTCCCGTGTATAAAATGGAGACAATTAATTATATTCTACTTTTTATGAGGATTAAATAAGTCAGTAATCAGTATAAAGGTATTATTAGGACCATAACAGTGTTTAATAAATATAATTTCCCACTACTATTAATTTATCTTATTGTCATTTATTCCTTCAAGCCTTGTGTATAGAGACCTAGACTGGGCACTGGAGATAAACAAATTAGTCACTGGCTACACTCTCAAGGATGTCAGAATTCAATAAGGGAAAATGTACACATATAATTTCAAAGCCAGACCTTGTAATGGAATGCCATACGAAGGACAGGAAACAGGTTAAGAGAAGAGAGGAATGCTAATTATACAGAGTGATAAGAAAAATATTTCCTGAGAAGGGATCAGATACGGCATAGGGTGTCCTTGCTGTATCGTTGTCTACAATTTCCCAAAGTTTCAAAACATATACAGATTGTGTCTTCAGCATTATAACTTCAAAAAAGTCTTCTATAGTCTCTATGTTATAAAATTAGTTTTCTTAAGAGATCACTTTGGTAATAACATATATATTTATTTTTTTTAACTTGCTTGTATGTACATACTCTACCATTTTCCAGAAAGGATTTCAGGTGGCCCAATAGTACACAGTCATTTCAAGGCCAAGTTGAACTCAGCTTTTAGAAAATATACACAGATCCTTCAATTGTATGTTCATGACATTTTTGGTCTTTTTATTGAGCACCAGCTCAGGGACAAGGGTGTAGCCATGGAGACTTCCATGGAGAAGTGGATTTGTTCACTTACTCCATTCCAGGACCTGAGCTGTGCCTTTGGGGCCACAGATGTGGACAAACATTCATGGTCCCTGCCCTTGACAAGCTGACATGCTCACGGGGGAAGCAGATCACAAGCTGTCAGATACATTAATGAGCAAAACATTTCTAGTCGGTGACAAATGCTGTGAAGGAAATAAGATGTTGTGATGTGGAAAGGAGGGTGTGTGTAGGGGTGGGACAGGGGAGAATTCTTTTGTATGAGCATTTTGGGCAAAGGACATTCTTTGTCATGGAAGGCACTTGATGCTCAAAACCTGCCAAGACTCCTGGCCCATGTGGACCGATTGGAGCCTCGTCCCACAACCAGAAGGGTGCGGGTTCATTTCTGATCAGGGTGCAGACCTTGGTTGTGGGCTCATCCTGGGTCCTGGAGTGTGTGATCCCCAACCCGGACAATGCCGACCTGTACAATCCCCAGTCGATGTTTCTTCCTCCCTTCCTCTCTTTCCTCCTCTCACTCTACAAAACAAAGAAACAAAGAAACAAACAAAAAACCATAAAAAATATCCTTGGGTGAGGATAAAACAAACAAAAAAACCCACAAAGAATTTGAGCTATTGCTTCTTGTGTTTCTTGTCTTTCACTATAAAGTGTATGTGTGCACGTGTATTACTTGGAAAAGATGTTCATAAGAGAAAAAAAAATAAATGCCCCAATGAGCATAATGATTAAGTATTTTATTTTATATGATAAAATACTATGTGACTGTTTAAATGATTTTACAAAGGTTTTTAAATAATAAAGTACTTGTGTAAAAAATTAACAAAAATTTGTGGGTTACGTGGGTTAGAATGTAAGTACACACGGTAATAGCATCATCAGTCATGTGGAATATACTCTGTGTATTCCAAGTACGGAGGATTTAAATACAGGGCATTAGAGGGAATTGCCCAAGCTGTGGAAGGCCTCAGGGTGCAGAGGTCAGGGATGTTACCTGCAGCAGCACAGTGGATGGTTTTTAAGGGCTTACCCTGCAGCTGTGACGAATCCCTAGGAAACTCGGGGAAACACCAATCTGTTTCATCAGTCAGCATCAGCAGAGCTGGAGGTTTCCAAGGACAGCTCCAGGCTACAAAAGACTGTGTGGAACACGTTTTTCCTGAGACTCCTGCCGTGCGTCAGGACTTCGTTTTAGAGTTGTAGGATGGACAGACCGTGATGGGTTACGCTTATGTTAGTTTTCCATGGCTGCTGTAACAAATGACCACAAGTTTAGTGACTTAAAACAACACCAGTTTATTATTTCCCGTTCTGCCTATTGGGAGTTGGATGCAGGTCTCACTGGGCCAAAATTGAGGTGAACAGCAGGCCGCATTCTTTCCTGCAGGCCGCATTCTTTCCTGCAGGCCCTGGAGACCCTGGAGGAGGCATCTGTGTACTTGCTTTTCCCAGCCTCTAGAGGCTGCTTATACACCTTGACTCATGACTTTCAAAGGTAGTAATGGCGTATTAAGTCTTTCTTATGTCCCATCTCTCTGAATTTGCCATGGCTGGGAAAACTCGCCCCCTGTAAGGACTAAGATGATTAGATTGGGCCCATCTGGAAAATCCAGGATTATTTCTCCATCTCAAGATATGTACTCTTAGTTAACCACATCTTCAAAGTCTCTTTTATAGGCGCCATTCAAAGATCCCAGAGACTAAGGTGTGGACATCTTTGGGGACCATTTTTCTGCTGACCACAGTGTGCATGAGAAGGGTGGTGGGGCTAGGCCACCACTTGCCCAGGACCCAACACACACCACACATTTGTCTAACTTGCATGAAGGCATCTCCTCTGGTTGGACATAGTCCCTTGGTGAGAAGATGTAGATTTGAAAAATGTATCCGTTCCACTGGACAGATGCAGCCTCAAGTGAGAGCTCGTAGCCTGCCTAGCAGAACAAACTGTGTTGTAGGCCCACCCTACCCTTGACAGGAGACCCTCGATGTGCACAACACTGTACAGAGACCCTGGGTGAGGTCAAGGGGTGGAAACCTCTGGAGGAGGGGTGTTCAAGTTCAGTGAATTTCACCTGCCACCTCTTTCTCAGGATGATGAGGATGAGGGGGTGGTTATGGTGAATCTGGGCGATGCTTTGGGCACGTGAGGATTCCACAGGTCAAACCCTTCTCCCCAGGGTGCAAGCCATACTGGATCACTTCCTTACTGGTTCATCTAAACTTCTGAATAATTATATGTTGCCTCCCCAGCCAGGCTGTAAGTTTCCTGAAAGGGCAGAAAGCCGACATTTTCTTCTTACATTTCTTGTAGCCCAAGCTCTTTATTAGATGCTTAATGACCCATGTGGCCTAAATGAAGTTATGACTGAAGTAAAATGTGATGAGGATCGCAAAAGGTCTTTGAGACTAACCAACACACAGCATCATCTTTTTCCTATCGCAACACAGAGGAAAAGAAGCAGATAGTAAAGTTTTTATCTTCCTCCCTGAACACCGCTTTTCCTCCAAGGGGCCTCCCTCCCTCCTGCTGCGTGCTCTGCCTTTCCTGTCCTTCCTCAAGTCTGCTAGCCTTCAGTGACTCTCCTGTGTGATTGACATTGTCACTGTGGTTCGCTTTTAACTGATACACACCTTGGATGCCTAATTTCAGGATAAATTATTTTACTTTGGGTGAAACCAATTGTCGGAACAGCTGGGGGAAGCGATTCTGAGTGAGGGGATTTCGGGGGCCCAACCACCCTGTCACATGGTTGCCGCCTCCTCCTCCAGTGCCTCTGGCAACAACCCCTCCTCCTCCACCCAGCGGGTAGTGGGTAGGGGGCATTCGTGCAGAACATTCGGGGACATTGTCCACCCTCTTTAGAAATCCTGCTTTCCCCCAGCTTTGCTCTCTAATATTATAATGCAGATGAGCAGGGAAGTGACTTATATTGATGGGGTCATTTCTGAGCAGATCCCCCTTCGTGAGCCATCCATTTTGCAGTGGAATGTCATACTGGGGGCTGCAGTTGGACTTCAAAGCCACATATTTGTCACTCTACATACAGTGGAGAAAGGGATTAATATTTCAAAATTTCCAAGATCGTTTTATGAATCTGACTTGTTAAAATATATCATCTCTGTTGTCTGAGGGATAATACCTTGAAGTTGAAAGCATGATTATTTATTTGCTCCAACCTCAGCATCATGTATGCAGCAAAGTATGAGAAAGGAGTTACAGTCCTCGATAACATCGCTAAGCCCACATTTAATATAGATTTTAAAAGGACAGATGCTAGTTTATTGGTCCCCCTGATCGTTACAAACACACAGAGTTTCTGCAGCTGTGTGATGGCTGTGTGCAGAGTGCAAAAACGATATGGATGTGGGTGAGTGCATGCGGACTATGGTTTAATCTCCTGAAATATTTCTCCTAATCAATTACTGTAGCATTGCGGTGTGCAGCTGTCCCCGTTAAACCGAAATGACCCGCCTGTTTGTGAACTCCAGATTCACGCTTTGCTTGAGAGAAGTGAGAAAGAAGCATGTTAGTAAGGCATAGAGCAATACTTGGTAATCAGAACATTAACATTTTGATTGAATCAATGGAGCATTTAAATGGAAATATTCAATTGCAAAGACCAAACTTGGGAGGGAACCTGCAACATGCAGATGGAATCTGGGCCCTTTTTTTGGGGGGGGGGGATTAAAGGGAATTCTTTTAATGGAGAAAAAAGTAAAAGATTAAAGAGCTTCATATTAAGAACGGAAGGGTGGGCAGTGTTCACTTTGCAGTTTCTTCTATATAAATACAGATGAGCACACACATTGGCAGCTGCAAAGACAGAGGCTTTGATCTACTGATGATTGAAGCAGTGCACGACAGTTTTATCAGGAACCAAGCGGAGAAGCAGAGCAGAAGACCATGGATTGCCTTGTGTCGTCAGACCTGGGGGCTAGTGCCACCTCCATTCCTAACTAGCCACGTAACCTTGGTCAAGCCACCTCCTTGTAAGGGCTGTTTCTCTCACTGGTAAAATGGGAATGATGGCACTCACCTTAAGGACTTCCTATGGTTTTCGTGTGGACTGAATGGGATAAAAGCTCTTTGCATCTTCAGCAGTCAGCGGGCATCTCTATTTCTCCCTGGGGAAAAAAGAGTAAATCCCCAAATGGGATCTAAACCCAGAGGCGATGAGCTGCCTAGTGGGTGCATGGAGTAATTCAGAAGGTAGCATCTCCTTTGAAAATTGTAGATTCTCCTTTAAACTGTTTCAACAGATCACCATCATTGAACAGTCCCCCAGTTTTTGAGAGCAGAAGAAAGATCTGAATTTCTTTTGCAACAAACTGTGGGTTTGAGCCACTTGATTTACTTTGTACCTCTGCTTTGTTCTCAGCCTGCTGCTTGCGAAATGCCTACACGGGGTGGGAAAAGTAGGTTTTGAGTCCACGGAACACACAGTTTATTCTGGTGTTATTCTTATTGGTTAATTATTATATTATTTTCTGTATGAACAGCTGTAAACCTATTTTTGCCCAATCCCGTATTTATTATAAAGGCGGTTCCCAGGTAACATTTTTTGATGGATGATCAAAAGTGTGACTATCCCCTGGATCAAAAGAAACCTCCTGGCTTCAAACATCCTTATAGCAGAACCTAGTATTTGGAACGAGAAAGGAAAAGTGACTATCATAGCATCAGTTTGTGAAGAAAGTATCCTCAGAATAATTATGGTTTCGAAGGGAAATCTTGACGAATGTGGTCTCATTGTTTGTGGTAGGAAAGGAGCATGAACCCCAGAACTGTAGAATTTTATGGAATCATTTTACAGATGAAGAAGCTGAGGCCTGAGGAGGAGCAGCACAATGGAAACGTGTTCATGGACTTGACCCGACCTTCCTGTTTAGGGAAGAAGCATTCAGGTGGCCACTCCTTTCTCTGTAAAACACACTATGATTTTTATATTTCCTTGGACAACCTTCCAGTTTGGTGTGGCCCAGTTCCATCTTATAGCTTGCCTGTAGCAGCTGCCAAGTTCAACCTCCCCATCTGCTTCCCCCTTCCAGCTACAGCTTGGGGTGAGAGAATCTTTGTAGGTATCACAAAGGCTAGCGAACTGTTGGGTCCGGAAAAAAGAATGCTAATTCACCATGTCATTGTCACCCAGTGTTTCCCCTCTTGACCCCTCGCTTGCACTTCGGAGAGAATGCTGCTGACTTACAGTGAAGTACAGAAGGAAGCATCACAGAACCTCAGCGGGGAAGGGTGTGTATTTTCAGATTACAGGTGGCTGTACCATCCGCTTGGTTAGTTCTCAGCAGGCAGGGTAGCAGCTTCAGTTTTCTATTCCAGAGCAGAGTGGTGGCTTTGGGGAAGTTTCCTGGACCTCATCAAGCTGGTTGCCACAGGGTCTGGGGAGCCCAGGAGTCTCTCTCTACCTTGGGGCGACGGGGTTTGACAGCAGAGGCAGGGAGGCAGTCTACGGGAAAGAGGGACCTAATTAATCACAGGCTATCAGAGCCCGTCGGCAGAAAGAGTCTCCGAAGCCTTTCTGTAACGACACCCCTCAGTAATGTTAAAAACCAGCTTGCTATGACTTCATTTTTTTAGAGACACATGATTGATCTGGCTATTGGTGAATGGCGACACTGCGGCTTCTTTCCATAGACAGTGTCACTAGACGAGAAGATTAAGTGCCTTTGTGCAAAGGCTTTGAGAAGACTGTGAGTTATTCACCGGCAATGAAGGGAAGCTAAGAAAATTCTGAAATAATGTATTTTTAAAGGCAAAATCTTAGACTTTACCTCATTTATTAGCATCATAAAAGCTTGGTGGAGAGTCTGAACTAAGAAAAATGGCTCCTTTGGGTCGGGTCTTTCAGGGGTGCTATGCAAAGCAGCCAACTGGGGCTGATGTCTCTGGGGAACATCCTATCTTACTGGTGATTGTACTCTGTGCCCCTTCTCAGCATTTCTAGTTTCTGAAAGGACCTGGGGCATTTTCTTGGAGCCTCTTAAGTATTAGGAAGTCAGATTGGGGCAACTCAATTTCTCTTCCTCCAAGCATGCTGGGAGGTGGGTTCATCAGCATGGACCCTGAAACTGATACTCCACCTCCCCAAGCTTTCCTAAACTTCTTAAGGAAGACACAGCTCCTCTCTTTTGTGGAGCCAGTAACACCTTCAGTTCTCTCTCTGTGGGAACCACAGTGGGGCCAGACTTCCTCCTTTTGTAGCACCTACTGTCCAGGTGTGGATAATGGCTAACACCATGGAACGATTAAATGCATAGCACTCAAACTTAATATTGAGTTATCAGATTATGTAAAATGCCGTAGTAATGCCAAGTACCTGGAACAAGATTTGGATCAAGGAAACAGTACAAGTTAGTTCTTAGGACTCAATTGTGTGAACTTGAAGCCAAGGATTCCAGAATTACAGAGGAGAATAAATGAGGGAAGCAGGGCTGATAGTAAGGGGTGGGGAACTGCAGTTAACAGGAGCATTTATGTCCCCTCTGAAGTCATTCAAGTTCAGATTTTTAAATATTTCTCGACAGGCCAAATCAAACGTGTTCAGGAGGAATTAGCCCTAGTTTCCAGTTTTTCAACTGTACAAAAATGGTAAAGATCTTTTGAGAAGAGAAGTAAGCTTTGGTCCATTCATTTATTTCTCAAACGTGGAGGGACAACCACTTGTTGGGTTACTAATGAGGAGTTAAAAAGGCAGATAAGATCTAACCAGTTGTATAAAAAATACAACATCTAGGATCTGCCATGTAGAATCAATATGCTCTGTAGAGACCATTATACATAATACTGTAAAGTTCAAAGAGAAGATAGCATAGTACCCTTTGGAGGCCAGGTTTAGGAAGCAGTCAACAGACTGCTGGGAAGTTTTCAGTGAGTATTTGGGGATTAGAAACAGAAGTCTGGGAGAATAATCATGTTGTACTGTGTCAGATGTATGTAAAAGTTTGGTGTTAGATAAAGAGGTAAGATGGTCGATTGCATGGAGACAGAAGGAGAAATTTCTGGGAGGTATATAGATATAAGACCAATTACATCTTGAACATTGGGCATAAGGAAAAAAAGGATTTTCAAAATGAAGTATTGATCCCATAGGTGGCAATTTGGGTGAAAAAGAAGGTGCTCATCAGCATTCTCTCCATAATCTGGTCTCATTCTAGCTTTTCTTTCTTCCACTTGCCTCCCAGGATGCTTGCTACCCATCACAGTAGATCTAAACTAGTTACTTCGCTCAGAGCATCCCTTGTTTTTATTGCTCCTAGGTTGTTTTCTCATACCACTTCTGCTTCATCGAAGCAGGAGGTCAAGAAATTGTGAGTGGACTAATAGTAAATGTCCAAGTCAGTATTTTAACGAGAGTTCCCAAGAATCCACCGTGTGGCAGGCCCCATGCCAGGGACTGGGAGTAGTGTGAAGAGGCTGGACTTGTTTCTAGAGCCAGGCTGACGGAAGGGAGACTGAACTGCTGCTCACCCATGCAGGGAGCGTCATCTCCCTGTCCTCTTATGGATGCTCGCAGACACGGCCAAGGGGACCACTGCCTCCTGTGTCAACAGTGTCTCTTTACTGGACATTCCGGAATCACAAGTTTTGCCTTTATCAGGGCCCTGTCAGCAAAGCTCTCAAGGACAGCAGATTTCAGTTGACGCTCCAGGGAGACTTAGATTTCTGAAGGCATACACACTTGTGTTTCAAGTGCACTGAAAGCACTTTAGAGACGTTTTAAGCCATCCCTTTTATTCCAGAGACCTTGCTGTGTAGGTGGTTCTTGTGGTAATATGGTCTTAGGTGCTCAGCAGGACTTTTAAAAAATATCTTTATGTATTTTAATTTTGTTAGGATTAGAAAATATTTATGGTCATCATCTTTTAAAATGCCTGTAGGGTATTAGGCTTAGGAGAAAAAGGTTCTCCCTCAGATATAAAATGCATAACCAAAAATTATATATCTTTTTTATTTCTTTCTACTTCACTCTCATTCCAAGTGCCATCTTCCATGAGGTGTGTGATGTAAAGCAGATGGCTGCATCCAACTAGCCAGAGCATACCCAGGATGAACAGCCTGGGAGAGTTTGGCATGCACCTTAGTACCTTAGTACAATTCAAAGTTTTTAGGATTTTTACTTTTTTCCTCAATAGTTCTAAGACTTTCTTTTAGCTTACACGATCTGAAGCTAAACAGCAAAGGCAGAAATGTCAAACAGAATAGTAGAAATGGAAGATAAGTAAGAAAGAACATAGTTATATCTATTCTCTGTGACAGGTGATTAGGTAATGCTCCAAGTAAGGCAAGCACCTCAGAGCCAGAAGAGATGTTTTAGCCATTCCTCCCATTTAACAGATTGGGAAACTAAGGGACCAGAACTATCAGGTGAGGGTCTCACAGATACCTGGCTAGGCAGGCGCTGTGAGGACTATAATTTATATCTCTTGGCTCCATGTTCCAAAGTCCTTAAACATGTGTTTAATCATTCTTTTCTACTAAGAGTAACCTAATTTATAGTTTTATCCAGCGGAGTGGGAATGCAGGTTTTATTTTGGGGATTATGTTGCTTCCTCTACAAAAGCAGCAAGATCTGTTTGGATCCTATTATTTTCATCAGCTCTTCTAAAATTCTCATTCAGGTCCCGCATCTCTCTTTGCAGTGTTCCTGGAAACTGAATTTGAATTGCATTGTCACAAGGATAATTGGTGAATTAATTTCATTTACTTCATGGACTTAATTTTATATATATTTAGAATTGTTCAGAATAGGCAGACACAGAAAATATGTCCTGATACCATATAGGTAATAAATTGTATATATTTATATATAATATACAGACAGTAATGCATACAACATTCAAAATATTATATACAGTGTGGAGCAAAAGTAGGTTTATAATTGTGAGTACCATATTTTGCCGCGTATAATGTGCACCCATATTTCTGTGCACATTATACATAGGATTATTATACTCATGTATAATGCACATCCTTATTTTTCCCTCAAAAATTTGGGCAAAAAGTACACATTATAAGTACACAGCAAAATATGGTACATGCAACAGAGTTTATTCTTATATTGTTCATTAATTATTGTATTATTTTCCATATTAAGAACTGTAAACCTACTTTTGCCCTATCCTGTATGTGTAGGTGTATGTGAATATATCTTTTCTGTAAACATAGATTTGGAATTAGAATCTTTCTTTCTGTGAGCCCAAGACAGTCATTAGGTATTGATGGGAAGTGGTGTACAACAGAGAACCTTATTTGTCATTATGCTCTGTGTTTAAATTAATATGTAAACTTTGTGGGATAGTGGAAAAAATGTTATCCCTAGACTTCTTGAATACAATGTTTATTCTTTTATCTATGGCGACAGCTTTCAGGCTGAGTAGAGGGTTTTTTCTTTTCTTTTTTTAAATTTCACAGTTTACTCTCCACTTTCTGGGTCCGACTTCTTAAGGAATACGATGGAACAGATGCAGGTTGCTCACTTTCCTGCCTGTGAGCCCAGCAGCAGTGCAGGTTGACAAGAACACTTCCCAAAAGGAATATTTAGGTGGGACTCTCTGGGTAATCCTGGCGATGCACATTTTTCCATTCAACTAGTCTTTTAGTGACTACCTCAGAGAGCATAGTTGGGGAAATATTTTATTTCTTTCTTTAAAGATTTTATTTATTTTTAGAGAAAGGGGAAAGGAGGGAGAAAGAGAGGAGGAGAAACATCGATTAATTGCCTCCCGCCCGCCCCCAACTGGGAGCCTGACCTGTGACCTGACCCAGGCCTGTGTCCTGACTGGGTATTGAACTGGTGACCTTTCGGTTTGTAGAAAGATGTGCAATCCACCGAGCCACATCTGTCAAGGTGGGAAAATATTTGAGTGTGTCTGTTTTGCAGGAATTTATGGTTTAGTTGGGGAGACAAAGAGTCACAGAAGCAGTAATTATATGAAAATTTAAAACCCTGTGTGAACACATGACACAGACACTTCACTGTTTGTAGAAGCTAAAGGAATTTGGAATAAAAAGCAATCATTGTGGAGAGGACTGGTTGGGACACAGTCTTCAGGTGGGGGCAGGTTGAGCTAAGGATGGATAGGAAGAGCTGGGCAGAGAAGACTCAGGGAGGATATTCTAGAAAGAGGTATGGTCTAGAAAAAGGCTTGGGTTAGACATGAACATGGCTTTGTGGGAGACTTAGAATCCTTCAAGCCTGGTATAGACATGGAATACAGAGGAATAAATAACTAGAGACATAGTTACAGTCGTGGAGGTGGGAAGGAGGAAATTAGAGGGCTGTACAAGCTTCATGAGGAGTTTAGACTTGCTGCTGTGGACTTGGTACTTAGAATGCAGCTCCTAGACAAAAGGCTGGGTATCAGAAGGCGTGGAATTGCCACTTGGGGTCAAGGACTCTGCCTCGAGATCTCCAAGTGGTGATGTTGGTATGCAACTCTCACCCCGAGTTCTATTTGGATCCCGTGTGGACTTGCTTGTTTTCAAATGCTACCACATTTAAGAGCCGAGCTGACCTCTTCCTCATCTCCACTAGTTTATTGTTTTAGTCACGTTTCTGTGGATGTTTGAAGCTCTGCTACATCTGTCATGATTTCCTGTGGCCAGATCTGCGTGCGGGTATCTAAGTACAGGTACTTACACCTTTAGTGCTAAGGCAGGCTCTCTCTCTTACTTCCTGTACTTTCCAAGCAACATGGGGAGGGGCAAGCCCATGAAGACATTTTGAGACCAATGGATGCTTTGAAGAGTTTGGGTTCAGGATCTTTTTGAAGGTGGTTGGGAAGATGTGCTGTCCCCTGGGACCTCTTTTCCTCTTGCTTGCTGCATTGAGACTTCACAGATTTCTTTCAGTGAGCGTTGTGAAACCATTCCCCTTCTTTCACTTTGAGAGTCACATACCATTGTAGCGGTTAACCTCCTTTAAATGATTTTATCCTGACTTTTATTCTCTGCTACTGAGGATAAAACTGAAAATTAAACATTGAAACCAAGTCCATAACCCCTTAGCTACCACCAGAGCAAAGTGTCTAGTTGAGTGGTTGGGCCAAGAGATGCACATGCTGGTTGATCCCAGGAAGTGAGCTTAATTGTTTTTCCTGCAGAGCGTCGGACCTTGTGGTGCTCATGAGAAATACGAAATGGCCCTGTGGGAGAGCCCCTCGTTTTCCACTTTTCTACAAACATGTATTCTTTACACGCTACCAGTGAAAGTAAGGATGTCCATTCTTGTTTCTTTGCTCTTAACTACCCCACCTCCGCCCATCACTCAACTTTTTCTCTATGTTGAGTCCACTTGAATACATGTAATGAGAAAACTTTGGATATGACAGGAAATTTGGAGATTACCTTTATCTAAGCCCAGAGGTTATATTTTAAATACTAAGCAATAGGCAGTAATCAATCAGACTAGATACAGGTGATAGGGTTAGAAGAGCGTAAGGAGTCTCCATGCTGGAGAGAAGTTATCCTTTTAGTTTCCTAGTTGTGGGAAGGTCCTGGGGCAGAGGCAGGGATGGCAGGAGGATAGCTGGGGACCTTGGAGTAACAGGGCTTTACCAAATTCCATCATTTTAACATTATTGCGGTTAATTATTAGTCCTGCCCATGCCTTATTATACTTCATATTATTTTGAAGTTCTGTTAGTAGGTGCATAAACGTAAGGGTTGTTTTACCTCATGGATATATTGACCACTTTATCATTATGAAATGTTCCTATTTATCCACAATAATGTTCTTTGCTCTGAAATCTACATTTCCTGATTTTAGTACAGTCTCTCCAGCTTTCTTTTGATTGATACACATTTTCCCATATCATTTTGCTTTTAACCTATTTGTATTTTTATATTTAAAGTACACTTCTTATAGAGAGCATATAGTTGGATCTTGCTTTTTTATCCAATCTGACAATCTTTGCCTTGGGAGAGTTTAAGACTACTTACATTTAACGTGATTACCGATATATTTGGATTTATCACCTATCACCTTACTCTGTTTTTGTAAATATTTGTCTCAATTTCCTTTGTTTCATTTTTTTCCTCCTTTTCCCCCTTTGGATTAAATTTTTTTTGTTATTCCACTTTACCTTTTTTTCCCTCTTGTTTGATATAACCCTTTATTGTGTTATTTTAGTGGTTGCTTTTGGATTTCTAGTAATCATCTTTACCTCGTAGGAAGCTATGTGCGAATGATATTATCACCTCATGTAGAAACAAAAACCTTAAAACAGTTTGCTCTCAGTTCTCCCCTGCTAGCCCTTGGGCCGTTGTAGCTATGCATTTCATTTCTGCATATGTTATAAACCTCACAGTGCATTATTATTTTTGCTTGAAACAATAATTTGTCCTTTAAATATACTGAAATGATAAGAAAGGCCCCTATTTATCCATAAGTAGTCTGCATTTCAGTAGTCTACATTCCTTTTGCGTAGATCTAGGTTTCCATCTGGTATCACTTAATTTTGCCTGAAGGACTTTAACTTTTCTTACATGCAGGTATGCAGGTGGTAAGTTCTTTCAGCTTTTTTTTTTTTTTCCAATAAAGCTTTTATTTGCCTTTGTCTATCAAAGAGATTTTTGCTAGGTATAGAATTTGATTGAGAGGTTTTTTTTCCCCCATTCATTACTTTCAAAATGCTGCTTCACTTTATTGTCACTTATAGTGTAACAAAAAAATCTGCTGCCATCCGTATCTTTGTTCCACTTTATGTGATTTATTTATTTTTTCTCTGTATCTTATGTTTTTATTGCTGTTGTTGAGAAATTGAATTACGATGTGCTTTGATGTTGTTTTATTCATGATTCTTGTGCTTGTGACTTTTTCTGTTCCTTGGATGTGGGTTTATAATTTTCATCAAATTTGGAAATATTTAGCCATTATTTCTTCCCATTCATTATTTGCCCCCATCCACACCTCATTTCAGGGACTCTAATTACACTCGATGTTGTTCTGCAGCACACCAATGTTCTTCTATTCATTTTTCCAATGTTTAATTTTTTATAGTTTCTATTATGCTTTCAATTCTACTTGCCTTTTCTTTTGCAATATCAAAATTGCCATTAATCCCATTTAGTATGCTTTTTAGGTTGGACATCATAGTTTTCATCTGTGGAAGTTTGATTCATGTCTCTTTTTATCTTTCATGTATTTAATTAACAACTACACTTTTTTCTCTAGTTTCTTGAACATAATGGAATAAAGTTATAATAACTTCTGTTCTTCTTTACTAATCATTTCTGGGATGATTTTGAATAAGATTTCTCAACAGTGGTGATACTGACTTCTCCGATTGGCTAATTCTTTGTTGTGGGGGGATTTCCTGTGCATTGCGAGATGCTTAGCAGGTTCCCTGTCTGCTGCACACAGATGCCAGTAGCTTCTTCAGTCATGGCAGTTAGAAATTTCTCCATACAGTGACTTATGTTTCCAGGGTGAGGGGGTGGGGAATCACCCCTAGTTGAGAACTAGTAGTTTAGATGGATTTATTTTTCTTCATTATGGGTTTTTTTCTTCTGTCATGCCAAATAATTCTTTATTTGATGCCAGATATGATTTTTTATCTCAGTGGGTATTTTTGAATTCCCATAAATATTGTTGAGCTTTGTGCTGGGACACACTTAAGTAACTTGAAAATATTTGATTTTAGGCTTCAAAAGTTGGGATCAGAGCATCATTTTGTTTCAGACCAATTTTGCCCCATTACTGAAGCAGAATTTTTCCGACATATTCTACCTGATATTTCAGGATTTCTGAGGGTTGACACCCTGGGTGGTAGGAAGTGTAACTATTATTGACCCTGCCTGAGCTTCCGGGATTATTCCTTCTAATCCATGCAGGTGGCTGTTTCTCCAGCCGTGGGCCGTTTCTTTATAAGCGAAAATGGACAGATACTTAGCTGAAGATTTGAGGGGACCCTCTGCATATCTCTGGAGTTCTCTTTACTTACGTAGCTGTCTTGTCTTCAGTTCTGCTTCTTGCGTTCTCTAGCCACCTTTGGCTGCCCAGGCCTACTGTTCCAAGTGCTCAACTCAGAGAGATCATGAGGCTTCACTAAATATCTCTTCTCTGCATATGACCTGGAAACTTTCTGTGCCATGGTCTGGGGCTATCGTAAGGCTTATCTCATTGGTTTTCTTTCACTCAGGGATCACTGTTCTTCATTGTCTGGTGTCCAGTTACTTGAAAATCATGGTTTTATATATGATATTTATTTATTTATTCTTGTTTATTTCGTAAGAGGGAAGGTAGATTTGGTCTCTGTTACTCGATCACATCCTAAATCACATCCTAAACCTATGCTTTATTTTATACCTGGTAAAACTGAGGCCAAAAGAGGTGAACGCTTACCTAAGATTTAGTTAACTTGTTTAGTGGCAGAGCTGGTGTGAGACCCCACATGTGTTTCCTTCATATTGGTACACTTTCAGGCATACCACTGCCACTTCCAAATGTAACGATGCGGACCTTCAAAGACGGTATTTAAAACACAAACAGAGTGACACTCATAGCATCTCTGCCTCTTCTTTGACCCTCATTTGTTAAACGCATTTTTCCATAGACGGGATCGTGCCCCCTGGGAAGAGGATGTAGACTTCGTGTCAGCATGAATGTTTCGTGAGAATTCTTGTTTTACAACTTTCTGCTGTTCGATGGTGTAAAAATACGTACTAGGTTGTTGATGCGTCCCTTCCAAAAATTTCAGTTTGTTCATTAGCATGTCCATTCAGAGTTCTCTTCATTTTTGTTGTTAGGACATCTAGATTTTAAGTGCACGAAGAGCTTAGGCATACAGGGTGGGCAAAAGTAGGTTTACAGTTGTTCCTATGGAAAATAATACAATCAGTAATAAATAATAACATAAGAATAAGCTGTTTTGCGTACTCATAACTGTAAACCTACTTTCGCTCCAGCTTGTAATTGATTAGCTCGGTGCCGTGTTTAGGGAGTTGCATCAGACTAGTTGGCACTGGGTGTTATTTTTGGCTGAGGGTGTAAAACGAGATTCTTACCAAACCAAGACCAATAAAAATGTCTCCAGCATGACAGACTGTTCCGTTTCATGCATATTAGTTCTGTCTGTAAGCTTCTACAGGGAAAGGCAGTGGCTTTGGGTGAAAACCTCTCTTCGTGCTTGAGACATAGAAGGGACTTGATGCAGATCTGTTCCTTTCTCCCTCTCTGTGTGCCCTCACTGTGAAACAGGAAGCTGGGCCATGCATTGTCTTCTGAGGGTGTGCCCTGTCTCCCCGGCTCGCTAGACTCCAGCCTTACTGCCTTACTTCAATCCCTTAAACTAGTCAACCTCTCATCTGCCTCAGGGTCCTCATGCATGGCATTGCCACTACAGCGCTCTTTATTTCACTCTCCGCATGCCTCCGTTCTTCAGGTTCAGCTTAAATCGCATCTCCTCTTTGAAGACATTGCCCCCTACCAGTCTCTGCCGCGGTCCCTCTTTATTTCATTCAGCGTGCTTCATAATTTCAGTTTTTGAATTTACTTACTAGCATACTAGTTCACTGTTTTTCTCCCACTCTAGATTGTGAGCTTCACAGAGCTGAGGTTTGGTTTGCTTTATCATTCATGGAGAGATTAATTTGGACCTCAAGGACATTAGGAAGGTATACAGTTTACACTTGTTAGAATTTATATTTATACAGTAGTATTGTAATGTAAGGTTGATATAGATACTCGGTGGGCACTTGCAGGGTTGAATTTCCAAAGGCAGTGAGCCAGTTTGCTGGCTATCATCATGTATAAAACATAACCTTATTCTGGGTAAAGAGCAACTAATGACAATAGTCTTTTCCCCCAATTCCCACATTGTCTGCCTTGTCAGCTTTGGTGATCAGGACTGGTAGAGTACAGTTCACTCCAGTTTGATGCCACTTGAAGTGTGATTTCCTGGCTTTGGAACCCTATTGATGGTATGTACTGGTTATTTTTGATGCCTCCGGCATGTGACAAGTCTTTTGTCCTTGTCCCCTTTTGTCCCTTGACCACCTTTGGGTCCCCCAGTCCTCTGGTGTGGGACCTTTGCCTGGTGCTTCTGTACAGTCAGTTTGTATGAATTAGGGCCCATTTCCCCCTGGATGCCCCAGACTCCTGGCCTTACCTGTTGTGCATGTTAAGAGGAAGCCAGTGGTCTCAATGGCAGGGTGAGCAGCCTCCTTGATTTTCCAATTCTTTCTTTCTCAGGTAAGCCTTGTCATGCTTAGCAGTCTGGTCAGCTTCCTGTCCTTCTGAGACGCTCCTTTACTCATTCTGATAAGGACCCTGGGTTTTCTCTTGCAGCAAATTTATGCTTCTCTCCAGCACCTGTTCCTTCCTTTCTTTCTGCAACACTCCTAAGCAACAAATTCATTTCATTGTTTAGCTGTGTCTACCCCTCATCCATAAATTACTTCTCAATGGCTCGCCCAGGCTCTTCTGTTTAATTCACAGACCGTTTTTGGAGTCGTGTTCTTAATTATTCCACCTGCTCACTGACTGGGCTTCCTTCCTGTTATTTGTCCCAAACTTTGGTGTTATCTTTCTTCTTTCCACCTTTCGCTTTCTTATCATTGCTTTACACACTTGTAACTGTCAAATCAGCTCAGTTTCATAAGCCCATGGGTCTTCTCAACTTCAGCATTTCTCCCAAATAACCATAAAGGAAAAGAAAAAAAATATCCTTGCCTTTTTTCAGTAGATTTCAGCCACCAATCCTTTCATCATCAAGCAATTACTGACACTCAACCTGTGCAGCCCCCTGGGTTGGGGGTGAGCAGTGGTGATGGTGAGCACATCCACCAGAATTATATTTTATAGTAAATATGGAACCTCGAGGGTTCTTGAGCTGGGAAATGACTTCATGCTTATAGCTCTGCTTTGGGAAGGAAGATTTGACACCAGTGGGAGTGCTGGACTGAGGAGGAAGATGTCCCCAGGCAAGGCAACAAGTGAGAGGAATATCACAGCCATCAAGGCAGCCAGTCAGGCAGGCTATTGTCCTGAACTTGGGTACTTCAGAAGGAGAGAGAGAAGGATCAATGCAAGAGATTTTTCTGAAGTACAGCTAACAGGACTTAGCAGCAATCTGAGGTGAGGGAGAGGAGAATAGTCATGACAACTGCCATGTTTCAGACCCAGGAGAGTTGGAGGGTGTGGGGGATGGGAGAGGAGTAAGAGGGTGGGAGGAGGGGAGGAGAAATAGGTGCAGGAATGTTGTCCTGGGGGAAGAGAGGAGCTCAGTTTTAGCACCTTGGGATTGCAATGGATGCGGTTCATCGCACAGCATTTGGAAATGTGGGACTGGAGCTCATGGGAGAGGCTGGAATGAGATAAGTTTTGGGAGTTACCCAAGTAGAAGCGGGAGGTGAACCAGAGGAGCAGTTGTATGCACATTAGAAGGCAGCTAACAATGCAGGCAACTGGTGTGGAGCCCCAGTGTGGTGTGGACTGGTCCTGGGGGCTCTGGACACGCAGGCAGATGGAGCGCCATGGACAGGAGCCGTCAGGGAGGACCTCCTCAACGAGGTCCTCTGCCTCCGCCCATCCCGTCATTTACGTTTATTTTTCACCTTTTTCTATCTCTTTCATATCTAGGCACTATTTTCATTTGTAGTAAGAGTCTTTGACCTTAGTGTTTTCCTTTTTAGTCATTTGTCATTAAGTCTGAAAGTAGCTGGTGCAGCAAAGAGGAAATAAAATCATCTGCTGCAAACGTGTCTCATTCCTTAAAGGAATGGGTTATAGTCTCTCTTTGTGGAGCACACTGGGCAGCAGAGAGAACACCAGAAATTCCTACTCATTCCCCACTAACACCACGAGGGGAAATAATCAAATTAAAAGTATTGTGGAGGCCTGTGTGTGCTCTGCCTACCTGAGAACCCTCAGGTACTCACTTTGTCTCTCTGTAAATTTACCAAGCATATGGTATGAGGAGAGTTCTTGGATTATAAATAAACAACACTGCTCATAAATCTCAGTATTTTTTTTTTTTTTTTTTGTCCAGCATCTCTCAGCCCTCACGCTCCCTTTCCGCCTCTTTCTTTGCATCTGTGTCTCACTTGTGTGCACGGAACTAGAGGGATGAGTGGAGCTTTCTCAGCTGGTCTCACGAGCTATTCTCATCCCTGCGATGCTGGGTTGTGGCTGCACTGGCGGGGCAAGGGCTCCGTGTGCTCTCTGCCTGCGTGCCTCCACACCCGTACACGCTTACACGCAGGTCGGAGGAAGAACTGGGGATGTTCTCTCTGCCTGCTAGCTTTGCCAAGGCCATTGAATTAAACAGTCAATTTCCTCTCACTTTGTCTCTCTGTAAATTTACCAAGCATATGGTATGAGGAGAGTTCTTGGATTATAAATAAACAACACTGCTCATAAATCTCAGTATTTTTGTTTTTCTCACCAATGGAAATAAATAGAAATCATAGATTTGTAACTTCAGAAAAATGTGTCAGAGAAGAAGATAATATCTCTCTCTATGTATATAAATATTTTTCCCATTTCTCCTTATGCAGAGGCTTTTTGTACCGAGAGCTATCTATCTGGCTGAGTTCCATTCATTTTTTTTTATTGCTATCATTTTCCAACCTGGAAGTAAACTGTTGCTTTAGGCAACATGAGGATAGCTGCATGGGCCTGGCCAAATTGCGCTGACCAGATGGGTTTGGTGCATCTTTTCCCTGCCGGAGATGTCAGGTCCTCTCTTTACAGGACACACGCTTCCTCACTGGTCTTGTGGCCAAAAGAGCGAAATGGCGGATGCTTCCCACACTTTCCTGGAAGAAGCCCAGCTTGGGCACTGTGCATGCCGGTCCACTGGGTAAGCTGCAGCTTGGCCACTCTTAAACTACAGGTCTTTTTAAGGTGTGACGATTCATAACATTTGCTTTCTTTTTGTTTGCTTTCCTGCTGCTAAAGCTGCAGTGATTCAGATGCACATGCCAGCCATCAAGGACAAATGCCAGTATAGTGTCCTGAGACTGGAGTGGTTCAGGCGAGGGTCAGCTCAAAGAAGGCACAGCACAAAGCATGAATGTAGATTTTGGCCTAGGAGGAAAGTTGAATGTTGGTGCTGCTAGATCAGCGAAAAGTAATGGGCATTTATAGTGGGGACGGGTTAAGTAGGCAGTGTCAGAGGGCAAAGGTCAGCAGACTGTGACACAAGGGGCCAAATCCAGACCCCTTCATGTTTTTGTATAGCCTGTGAGTTACAAACAGCTTTCGTATTTTTAAATGATTGCAAACAAGTTGAAAGAATACTGCATTGTGACACCTTAAAAATAGGAGGAATTCAAATTTTAGTGTCCAGAAATAAAGTATTATGGGGACTTGGCCAGGCTCGTTTCTTCATGGATTGTCTATGACTGCTTTTGTTCTACGATGGCAGAGATCCTGTTTTCGTTTCCTTTGGGTCTATACCCAGAAGTGGGATTGCTAGATCACATGGTAGTTCTATTTTCAATTTTTTAAGGAACCTTCAATACTGTTTTCCATAGTGCTGTACCAGTTTACTTTCTCACTAACAGTGTACAAGGGTTTGGTTGTTTTTTTTTTTTTTTTTTTAACAAATCTTTACCAGCATTTTTCTTTTTAATAATGAACATCCTAAGAGGTATGAGGTGATAATTATTGTTTTGCTTTTGATTCCCTTGATCGTTAGTACTTTTAAGTATCTTTTTGTGTACCTATTGTCCACTTGTATGTCTTCTTGGGAAACATGTCTATTCAGGTCCTTTGCCAATTTTTAAATTGGGTTATTTTTTGCTGTTGATTTGTATGAGATCCTTGTATATTTTGGATATAAGCCCTGTATCAGATATGTGGTTTACAAATATTTACTCCCATTACATAGATTGCTTTTTCATTTTGCTGATGGTTTTCTTTGCTGTACAGAACTTTTTTAGTTTGATGCAGTCTTACTAATTTATTTTTGCTTTTTTAATTTTTTGAAAAGCAAAGGCAAAATTCAAAATATCATTGTCAAGGAACTTACCCCTATACTTTCTTCTAGGAATTTTATGGTTTCAAATATTAATCCATTTTGAGTTTTTTTTGTGTGTATTGTGTAAGATAGGGATCCAGTTTTATTCTTTTGCAGGTGAATACCCAATTTTCTCAGTACCATTAATTAATGAGACTATTCTTTTCTCCATTATATATTCTCGGTTCCTTTGTCAAAAATTAACTTACCATCTATGCATGGTTTTATTTCTGGACTCTTGATTTTGTTCCATTATATGTGTCTGTTTTTATACCAATACCAGACTGTTTTGATTACTACACATGTGTCTGTTTTTATACCAATACCAGACTGTTTTGATTACTATAGTTTTTAAATATAATTCAAGATAAGAAAGTGTGATGACTCCAGCTTTATTTTCCTTCCTCAAAATTGCTTTGGCTATTTGGCATCTTTTTTGGTTCTCTATGAATATTAGGGTTGTTTTTTATATTTCTGTTTAAAATGGTTTTGGAATTTTGGTAGGGATTGTATTGAATCTACAGGTCACTTTGGTTAGTATGGACACTTTAACAACATTAACACTCTTAATCCATGAAAACATAATATATATTTATGTCTTCTTCAATGTCTTTTATTAATGTCCTCTATTTTTTAGTGTACATATCTTTCACCCCCTTGGTTATATTTATTCCTAAGTATTTTATTCTTTTTGATGTGATGGTAAATGGGATTGTCTCTTAATTTCTCTTTCTGGTAGTTCATTCTTGGTGTATAGAACACAATTGATTTTTTAGTATAAATTTTGGATCCTACATTTTACTGAAATTATTCTAACAGGGTTTTGTTTTTTTTTTTTGGTGGAATCTTTAGGGTTTTCTCTGTATAAGATCATATCATCTGCAAACAGACAATTTTACTCCTTTTCCAATTTAAATGCCTTTTATTTCTCCTTGTCTTATAGCTCTGGTTAGGACTTTTAGTACTATACTGAGTGAGTGGCAAGAGTGGGAATTCTTGTCTTTCCTCTTATTAAAGGAAATTTTCAGCTTTCATCACTGAATAATAATTAGCAACATCATTTGCTGTGGGCTTGTCACATATGGACTTCATTATGTTGAATTACATTCCTTCTATACCCAATTTGTTGAGCATTTAAAAATAAATTTATTGGAGTGACATTGGTCAATAAAATATTATAGGTTTTAAGGATACAGTTCTATGATTTATCATCTGTATATTACATTGTGTGCCCACCACCCAAAGTCAAATCTCCTTCCAGAAAGGATGTTGAAAGAACCTTATATTTTTTTGTTTGAAATCTTGGGGGCAAAAAGGAAAAAAAATACCTTTCTTAATATAGAGTTTTTAACACATGGCTTATTTGTTTTCTTTTTATTATGGTGTTTTTATTACCTGCAATAGTGTCAGGGAAGTCACAGTCACTGCATAACTGTTTGTCAAATGAATAGGCAATCAACAGATCACTTGTTCTTTTGGTGGGTAGGATATGTTTCTGGGTGTCTCAAGTACACTCAGAATTCACCTTGGGAGCAAGAAGTCAGTAGCTGGTCAGTCTTTTGTGTGTAAGACAAAAATACTAATTTTGAAATCCTCAAACCTCAGCACCATGTTGCTGTGGGAGAGACTGATTTGATAGTCACTAAAACTGCTTCATTTTGGTCCAGGACAAACAACTGGACTGCACTGAGATACAGCCATCTGACTGAGTTCTGTTCCTTGAAACAGGCTGGAATTGATATATGCCCCATCTGTACCTGGTCAAAACACTTATTGGATCCTTCTCCATGCTCACTCTACCCATCCGTCAGTTCTGTTGAGAATTCCTAAGATCTAGAGATGGCAGAGCCTCTGTTTAATGAACCTGGGTTTCCAAATCTCTGTATCGAGCAGAGCTCCTGTCTGCCCTTAACCTCACTTTGGGCTATGATGCGAGTGGCAAAGTGTTAAGTCACTGAAATGTTGGTGGCATTTGCTGTTTCTCTTAGCTTCCTCAATGCATACAATCTCTGAAATGCATATACAGCTCGCCTACTCGTACATTTGCTTGGTTCTTTGGCCAGAATGCCTGTTTACTATTCCTAAGATATGCTGTGTTTTTTCCAGCATCTAGCCATAGTGCCCTTCACATCATAAGCACTCAAATAAACATCTGTTGATTGATTTCAGGGTCAAAGAATGAAACAGCAGTTTCCTATAAAATGAAAGCATGTTTTATGTTAGAACTTATATTTCAGAGAAAATGTGCCTTTGGGTGTGATTCTCTACTATATGATTTAGTTCAGCTTAAGCAAAGAGTTCAGCTTACCTGGAATGTTAAAACTAACCTTAAATTTACACACACCCCGTCAGGGAGATTCCTGCCATGTGAAAGGTAAATACTGTGACAGAGCTCTGGAAGTGTTAGAAGAGCTCTGCCGATAGGCTCCACCCAGGATGGAGGGTTCCAGGCCAGAATGTATGAACTGGCCGTGAATGTTACAGGCCCAAGGAAATAATTGGAGCATCCATGCCAGGTTTTCCCATCCATACTGAAATGCTTAAAATAGATAGAGCTTATCTTTCCCTCATTTTTAGAAAGCTTCACATAACTTTTCTTTCATGCTTTTGTACCTCTGATGAATTGCCTGGCCAATTCTGAAACCCCAGCAAATGACAACGACTTAGCTTTCTGCTGCTACACAAAGAAGGTCAGGAAGTGGAGCGGAGGTGGATTCCACTCCTGGACAGAGGTTGTGCAGGGGCGGAGAACTGTGCTTGCCCAAGTTGTTTTCTTTCATGCACCAGATATGTTAGACATCCTGCTGCCTTCTTAATGCTGACACTCATAACAGTAATAAAAGGCATCGGTCGAGGGTTCTGTGCCAAACTTTAACCTTACCTTACCTACCTTACCTATTCCTGCTACAAGAGACATGGTGACCTGCTGCAGAGGTCACCGCTCTCCCACATTCGGGGTGGCCAGTAACTGGCACAGGGGCCTGGCCCCTTTCCTTAGAATGGCTCAAGTCAGCGGTGAGCGTCAAGCACCACAGCTCCCCTGTGGATCCGGTGTGACTGGGAACCACACCCTTGCTTTCTGCTGCTGCTTCCCCATCTTGCTTCCCTCGCTACTGTTAGGTTTGGACTAAGCGCACTCTCTCAGAAGTTCTTGAGCTGTCAAATCAGACTTGGGCTCTAATTTTAGGGAACTCGGCCTAGAATGTTTTTCTTTGATTTCAAACTCAACTTATAATCCGTTCCAGAGATGTTGGTTCTGCTCTTGTTTCTGTCAATGGTAACACTCCTCTCTTTGGCGCTCAGGCGTGGAATCTTCCAGTTAGCTTTGCTGACCCTTCTCCTGCATCCTTGCCCCATGGCCAATAAGCAGATTATGCTTCTTCTCTGTATCCCTTTCATTTCTTACAGCCTACTGTCATTAGGTTAGTGAGATAGATTCCTCATAAGTCTTTCTACCTCCAGGAGAATCTGCTCCACCAATCCATCATACAACAGCACTCACAGGTTAGTCTTTCCAAACAGGCTTCCACCATGTCCCTAATGTGTTCAAGAACCTCTGGGGCCCCCAGAGCTCTTTAGCAGATGTTCGGCATGTCTAGACTCATCCCCTTAATGACTGTGTAAGAACATATCTTTCAGACCTGGCCCATCTGCTAATAGTCTTCTAAACATACTTTCATGGTTCAAATTCCAAGCCTTTGGACATGCTCTTTGTCCTCCTTTTGTCTCCTAATACTCTGCCTTTTCCTTAAAACTCACCTCTTCTGTGGAGCCTTCCTTCCTTCTTTTCTGAGCTCCTCTAGCACTAATGCCATTGTCTTCATCATTGTTATTTTCTTCATCATCATCATATTAATTATGGCTATCATTTATTAAGAATCTGTAATATGCCTGCCAGTGTGTGTGGGGCTCCATCCGGCAGAGCTTCCCCAGTCACCGCAGATGAGAATAAATCTACCAAGATATGATCTGCTTGGGAAGAAAAGGTGGTCAATCTCTCAGAAGAGAAGGGCTTCAAGCCTCTTTCTCAATGGGTTTTTATTGGGTTTAGTTTGCATAGGAATACAGGGCATACACATAAAGCTCATCAATCATTGTCAGGCAGTAATGATCAAGGAATAGATAACATTCAAAGAACTATAAGGGCTTATTCTGAGTCAGGGTCAGATAGATAGAGTGACATCAAAGGGCCATAAAACTTTGGGAAACAAACTCATTCTATGCTTGGACCCTTAACATTTAAATTGAGCGTACTCTTAGCAAAGCAGGTTTCACAGGATTTTGTGTATTCTTTCTTAGGCCTGATCACCCCCAGGAATAACCTGTTCCTGCACAGGACTGCACCACCCTCTGGCATTGTTTCAGGCCTGAATCAGGTGGGCAGCCAAGAGATTATTAGACTTTTTACAGATAGAATGAGGACTCAGGCTATGACAAAGCTGGAGAGTGAGGGTCCATCACCCTTTTTCTATAGTCCCCTAAATCCTTCCCTAATGGCCCCTTCATGTGCCAGTCTTAGGTTGTATTCCCCTTGAGGAATCTTACCCGTCATTGGCTAACCAGTCATCTGCCCAGGCCAAGCAGGGGGCTATGAGAGAGGGGATAAGTTTTTGTCTCCTTAGTGGCTTATGGTCCCAAGGTGTTTTTACTCAGCCTTAGCCATGATGGTGGGGGGCGGGGTGGGGGGATGGTTACAGCTTCTGAAACCAGGCAGGGCAGTTCCCAACATGGCAGTGTGGTAAGTGCTTTTTATGCTCACTTCCTCACTGAGTTCTGGTTGGGTTCTTCACTGAGTTTTCAAACCTGTGAGGTGCTTAGTTTAGATAGTTGCACCTATTTTATTGGTGAGAAAACTAAACTTTAAAGTGGTTAATTGACCTGCCCAGGATCACTTAGTCAGTGAGGCATGTGGAGCCAGGCCTTGAAATCACCACGTCTCTGATTCCAAAACTTAGGCACGTAACCACTCCACTGTCCTATTGCATTGGGTCCACTTATCCTTTATTTGTTTATTAAAAATAGTGCCAAGTAATGGACACTAGGGGCTCTGCAGAGCCCTTTTCTTCACAGATTTTTACCGAATTGTGTCCCTGAGTCCCTTTTCTTCTAATCATCACTTCTCTATCCAAGCTTCTCCCTCTCCTCTAATTTCTCCAGGAGCTATATATATATCACATATGTGCTTTGTTACTTTGCCCATCATTTCCTGGTGGTTTAGGTTTAAAATGACACGTTTCATCCTTTGGCCTTTAGGACTCACTCATGCCCTCCTTTCTGGTTATTCAACGAAAGATGGCCTTGTCTTGCAAAGATTTTTTCTGACAGCACACCCATAGGTGCCTAGATTAGGTGATCTATAGGTTGATAGACCTTTGAGAAGCTAAACACTTATTCCAGGGATGTGCTCTGGCTTTGACAGTTTTGCAGATCCTTGGTGGCCCTCGGTGATGGCAGATTTTCATCCTTGGAGCATAGATCTGCATTTTGGAAGCACACAGAAGCCATTTGGAGCTTGATAAGATGCACAAAAGGTTGGAGACGGCAGAGACTGTGGAGATCATTAATTCCAACCCTCTAATTTTACAAAGGAGGAGAGTAATCAAACTGTGAAGCATTGTTTTGGATTATAAACAAGGAGTGTCTGTAACAACAAGAATCTGGAAACCTAACAGACCAGAACTTACAGGCTTGCCGTATGCTTAAGTAGGAGCCACTGGAGACCGTCAGCAGCATTATGTTACTGCCAGGGCTCGTGTTTGTTAATGAGCTGAGAGACACTCCGTTGCCAATCAGGGATCTGGCTCTTCTTAGCGCCTCAGTTGCCTAATTGAGCACTATTTTCCCTCCGGGGGGACAACCCACCTCTGAGAGGACATGGGTCTGAGGAATGTCTGTGTATGTTGTGGGGGGTCCACTTCTAGAGTCAAGGCCCCTACAGGCTCTCACATGGGTGGGCGATGAATGTCTTTTGGTAAAAACTACTGTCTTCTCTTTCCAGTGTTACTTTTGGCCTAGGATTCTGTAGGTTTTATGTTCCCAAAACCCTAGACGAAGGGGCCTGGTACAAAATATTTTCTGTTCAAGAGATTGCTCAGAGTGCAGGAAGCACCTCTCTTCAGTTCATGAAGTCGTTCTTGTTTTCCGGAGGGGAAGTAAGGAACAGTGGTGAGATGGCGTTGGGAAGGAATGGAAGGATATCAAAGAACAAAGCTGATTCTTGCGCTGCATTTTCTATAGATTTTCTCACTGGACTTTTCCAACGACCCTGACTGGTGGCTTATATTAGAGATGGGGACACTGAGGCCCAGAAAGGGAAGGTAACATGCCCAGTGTTATGTTGGTAGTTGGTGGGAGAGCCAAAATTCTAGCTCAATTTTGACACCAAACACACTCCTTTTTAATATCCGCAATGCCTCCTAGTGGGAAGTGTCTTCAGAGATCCCCTGAGAGGGTGAGGCGGTGAAACCCCAACCACGTGGTGCTCTGGGAAGCAGATGCTCGGCGACCACTGCTTAAACAAATAGCTGAGCCCTGAAGCGGAGCATGTGGGATCTGGATGACGCTGACCTGCGCTTTCAGCCCCCACACCGTCACTGAATGTCTCTGACTCTCTGTTCCCCCATTTTCAGGACAAAGATAAAATGCCTATGTCAAAGGGTCATTGCGAGGATTAAATGAACTATTTCAAGAGAAAATGTTTGATACAGGGCAGCATACATATGTCAGTTACTTAAATGCCATGGTGATTCAGGGTGACTACTTTTCCGAGAAATCGATTACTAAGCCCAAGCATATGTCAAAGGCTTGATCCCTGACCTCAAGAAGCTTATAGTTTTGGTGGGGACAAGGGACAATGGAAATCAGAGGTTCAGGCCCATTGTGCTGCCCCGATGTGAAAGCAGCAGGGTGTCGGAGACAGGAAAGGTCTCTGGAGGGCAGGGTGGGCGAGGAAGCCTCACACAGGAGCTGGGCTGAACTTGAAAGGGTCTGGTGGAAGACGAGGGTTGGGAGGGAGGGGAGATGTGTGAGACAACCAGACCTTTTAGTTGGAAACACACGCAAACTTTTTGTAAGTTGCAGTCTTCTTGGGGTCCAGCTGTTATTTGACCTGGAACGGTAGTTCTCCACGTGAGGTCCTGGGACCCTAGGATGCGTCCACTACCCTTTCAGGAGACTCAGGAAGTCAAAAATATTTTCTAACAAATATTAAAATGTTATTCGCCCTTTTAAATTCTTGTTTTTCTCAAGAGTACAGTGGAGTTTTATAGAAGCTACATGTTTTATGCTGTTACGTCATAGCAGATTAAATGTAGAAATAGATGAGGATCCAATAGTCTTTTAAACCAGATATTAAAGACTTTACAAAAAAAGTAAAGCAATGCCATTCTTTCTCCCTAAATTGTTTTCATTTTGGAAACTGTAGTTTTTTCCGTAAAATTATGTTATTTGTGTTATTATTTTTGAATGAATTAATAGGTATTATAAAATTTTATCAGATATAATTTCTAATACATTACCTATTGATATAGCATGTGAATAAAATTTCTTAGGGTCCTCAATCATTTTGATAAGCATGAAGGAGTCCTCCATCACAAAAGTCTGGTGTGAAGACACAGTTAATATTGCACACATTTTTATCATGATTTCCTGCCAAAGTACACATTGTTTGGGTGTCTTAGAATGCCTGTGTCTGGAAGCTTCAAAATGATAATGCCCGGTGTTGGCAAATGTGCAGGGAAAATGGTACTTCGTATATTTTTAGCGGAAGTGAAAGCTGACCAGAATGTTTATGTAAGACAGCTTATAGCTAGAGCCTTAATGGCAATTTTTACCCTTGGAACTAATAATTGCCCCTATAATAGTTTAGTCTAAGGAAACAAATAAATATACATACAAGGATTTATGTAGAAGAATACACACTACCTTTATTTCATGTAAAAATTTGGCCAGGTACTGACCAACTGGCCAAATAGAGAGTTAAAGCAAATTATGCTATATTTGTACACTGGAATGTTGTAAAGCTTTTAAAATAAGTTTTTAAAGAGTATTTAACAGCATGGGGAAATGCTTGAAATATTATGTTAAGTGAAAAAGCAAAACACCAAACTGTAGACAAAGAACAGTTCCAAATTGTGTAAATACACACCTGCACACAGATGCGAGACATGACGTGCCAAAATGGTAACCGAGTTTTTCTCTGTGCAGTGTGGCTGTAACTGATGTCTGCATTAGAAATTATCGTTTTCAAAATTCTGTAATATTTCTGCCGTAAAATTTTCAGCACCTTTATCTTTTAAATGACCCTAGAGTACAGCAGTAATTGTAGCTGAGGCCATGGGAACCAGTATTCTGAGCCAGCCCCTGTTGCCTGGGGGTCAGGTGAGTGCCTCCTCACCTCTCAGAGGGACGGTCCTCTGAGGGCCACAGTGATGGTTTGGAGAACATGCTGCGACTTGAGAATAAGCCCGTTTATTTTTCCTACTTAACCTTTCAAAAGAAAGCTTTACAAAGTTTCATCCCTACAGCTCTAGTCTCTTGCCAAGAGCATTTGGAGTATATAATGCAGGTCCAACAGGACAATTGTTTAAATAATATGCAACTGGCATGGTGCCAGGAGCATAGCAATCAGTATATGTATTTAAAAGAAAGAGATAAAGGAGCATTCAGGCTTCTGGGCCCGTGAGGAGATGGGGTGACTCTGGCCTGGGAACCTCAAATCAGAGAGCTGCAATGCCCTCCTTGGTATCTGGGGATTTCCTCTTTTTATTTTTTCCTGGGTTGAGAGATGTCAGCTGCTAGAAGAGTTTAGTCTTCTCCCCTGCCCTGGATGACCAGGGGGCTACCTGACAGAACCAGCGCTGCGTGAAGGAACGTCTGCTGTGTTGCTAGTCTCCCACCACAGGACGTTTTCAGCGTCAGAAGGGAGTCCGTCTGAATGTGACTTTCAGTCCCTGGAACGTGTCTGCTCGGTTTGGTGTGTACTCTTCCTGGTATTATTCAGCATGCTGTAGGGGTTAAAAGAGACATCTAAGGTAGTCCCGTGACTTCAGAGAAGTCTTGTGTACATAAAGCTAAATAATGATGTAAAGCAACAGTAGAAGAGAAGAGACGTTATCTTCCCAGAGAGCAAGCACAGAGCTCCCCGAGAGGGACCCAGAAGCTGAGGGGACCAGAGACAGGAGAGGGGAGAGGCTTCATGGAGAGGAATAGCTGCAAAAGAAGATGCTCTGTTGTCTCCAGGCTGACTGCTCGCGGGAGGGATAGACCCGAATTAATTGCCAAAATATTTAATGTATTGAGTGCCTACCTCATGCAAGGCACTGTGCTCATCCCGGAGAAGAAAAAGATTTTACAAACAAATGGGGCGTCAAACTTGGCTTCTCTAGGCCAGGGAAATGGTCTGAAGGCTTACCATCAGTTCACACCTCTCCATCAGGCAGCTACCTGTTTTATCCTGGGGTTTCTGGATGTGCACAAGCAGACATAATTGCATGCCTGTCAGGTGGACACAACTGGCTGCATGTAATTTTAAGGGGAAATGGTAAACATCCACTCCCCAAGCAGAGACGCCTTGTTAAAACTGTCCAGAACCTTGCAATGCATGCCTCATTATTATTTTTTTTCCAGGGGAAAACTTAGTGAAAAAGTGGAGCCTGTTTTCTCTAGACTTTAAATGGCCAGCGTGGCAACCTGCTGGAAGCCAACTCTGATCGTGAGGAGCAACCCCTCCACCTTCCCTTGTGCCTTTTGGGTGGCGTGCTACTGGTGGGGTGGGACTGACTGAGATGGCATTTTCTGTTCACTGATGCTATTGTAACTATAATTCAACTGCTGTTTGCCCAGCCATGTATGGGACAGTTTCCCCTGCAATGGTCACTTGGTTGTTCCTCTCTGGGGTCTCCCAACAACTGACAGTGAACTCCATGAAATTAGGGCTATTTCAGCTTCACTGTAATCCTACGAAGGCAGTATTTATATCCCCATTGAGTAGATATGAAACATGAGACTTATGTAATTAGCCTGAGGTTCCACAGGCTGGATTTGAAACAAAATCTGCTTAACTCTGAAATGAATCCTCTTATGATTATGTTGGGCTGCCTTTTTGAATACAAATACTTATCTATAATAGAGTTCCTCTACAGATGTGTTAATTTACTGATCTGCATTGTAACTGCTCAGTAACAATCCATTTTATTGCTGTTATTTTTAACTACAGGAGTGATACATTGATACGGTTTTGTTTTAAAACATTGCAACATTACAAATAAACTCAAGTTCCTATAGCCACCCCACCCCGCCCGCCCGGTCTCCTACCCAGAGTTGATTTCTATCACTGGTTATCTGTGTATTCCTCTAGAATTTTTAAAATGTGCTTTGTACACACATATAAACCTAATGGAAATATGTTTTGTTTTGTCTGGATATACCATTTGTATACTTAATATATTATCATTCAGTACCCTTTTGCATTTAGTAATATGTTTTAGAGATGTTTCCAGGTCAGTAACCTTGGCATCTGTATTTTTAATGCTGTTATACAGTAAAATACACTATATTTTATTTGGCCTTTCCCCTAATCATTGCCAATCCATTCCGTTCATATGAACAAAGGTGCAGTGAACTATGGGCTGTCACATCTTCTTGGGGGGTCTGCTCTTGCTATTTTGTTTTTATTCCTGGAGGGTTTCTTTTCTTCCCCACCTGTGTGACACAAACAGGCCTCTTGGCTGATAGGATTGAGATCTTCGGCATTTTAAATTCTCATAATAAGAACCCAGCGACCCAATTGTCTGAACTGGGACTCTTCAGTGAGAACAGATGTGATAATAGTGAGAAAGAAGGAGGAGCTCAATGTTTGGCCAACTGCCCCCCACCCCACACCTGTTGGGTGTATGTTTTATTTGCAATAAACCATGACTTTTGCATAATCTGGTTTTCAGAGCCAGCCTACCTCTAATTTTCTGCATTTGGAACCCAGTGATGGCTCACATTCAAGTAGCCAGGGCAGGAGGACCTAGAGATAAATTAATTACCCTGTATCGCTGTGCCTCTCATTATAAGACTTAGATAATGCAGCTGAGGAGTCTGACAACATGGAAGGTCACCGAGAGCTTCGTGAGCATCTGCCTTGGCATCAGCCTGCCTATGGTTTTTCAGAAGCAGAGAGTGGGATCACAACCCACTTGGAGAATAAAGCGATTTAAATCACGTTTTGGCGTGAGGTCTGAAAGTGGTTATCTGGCTGGTTATCTGTGGTCAGGCTGGACTTCGGCTGTTGCAGAGGTACCATTAATGTGGCTTTGGGCATTGGCCCTAAGATGAGGAGTGGAACAGGCCAGAGGGGAGCATGAATAGTTTTCCTATTTCAATCATAAAGACTCTCTGGGCAGTGCTGGTCTGGAGCTGCCGATGGTGTGCTGTGCAAACTCTTGACCCTGACCTCGGAATGGGCTGTGGCTCACCACACACTGGAGCCCCAATCGCCTGTGGGCTCTGATTGTTGACGGTCAGTGGAACGCACTCTGGGGGAAGGCTGGTGGGTACTTCCCACGGCCCGGCACTCAGAAGCATGGTTCTGTCTTTTGATTCCCAGGCAGCTGGGCCATATTGTACTTTCATGGGGGCAACTGGAAACAGTGTCCAAAGATTCTTTAATGATATATTGAACATCAGTGTGCATCACCCCCTGTTAAGGTTAAGGCATCTAAATCAAAGCAGAAAAACCAAGGTGATTGCCCTACAGTCTGTACTATTCATAAAAATGACAGGCACAAGCATTCACAGAACAAGGGCTTTTATTGGATGCGAGGCCAGGCATCTCACCACGCTTCACCGAGTCCTCGTGACAGCACCCTATCGTCGGGGCCGAGGGGCAGGGGAGCGGTGCTCACGTTTAGTTCTCATTGTCTTTGCGCATCTCCAGTCTTCCCTGTTTTCTCTGCTGAGAGCTAGGCTCTGCAGTTTCAGAGATTCAAAACACGTTTCATATGTTATTTTACTTCTAAGGCGTTTTTAGCAATTGCTGAAAAGAGGAAGAAGCGCAGATGCATCATCAGAGTATAAATGGGGACCTCCAAGGTGCTGTTGGTGTAAGTGCAGAGGAGGGTGTGGGCCGGAGTTGTGGGAAGACTCCCCATGATGGAATTAGTACTGGAGCTGGGAGTTAATCAGGAGAAAGTCTGGACGGTTACCAGCCATAAACTCAATGGGGGAGTGACAAATGGGAGGTAAAGTGGGTAGACTTCGGGAGCTTTAAGCGCCAGGCCTAGGCAGGCAGGCCTTTTGACCTGACACTGCATCCAGGCAGGCAAGTGGGAGTGAGGGCAGCAGCGACCCCTGCAGGAATCCTGGGAAGTTGTCTCTCAGGCAAAGGCAGAGCGGGGTGCCAGGGTGCTGGTGGAGACCGCAGTGACTGATGTAGTAGCACTGGGATGGGGCACAGCCTCCTTTTGTCACTGCTGTTTGATTAAGCCACACTCATTCATTTACATATTGTGTTTGGCTTATTTTGAGCTACCAGGGAAGAGTTGAGGGGTTGTGGCAGAGATTGACGTAACCTAAAATAGTTACTATTTGGCTCTCCCTGTAAGGGGAAAAAAAAGCTCGCTAACCTGAGCTACAGCCACTTATAATTGCCCAGAAAGGAACACCAAAGCCTGATGCCTGGCACACGGGGCAGGCCAGGATAGATCGTAGAGAGATGTATGTTAAGAAATGAGCAAAACAAAATAGAAGTGCTAACAGGAAAGGAAGTGTCATGACAGTGGCTGTTTGCTAGATTTAGGTTACATCACCCAGAAGGGCACCCCTGAGCAGGGAAGAGACAGATGAGAAAATCAAAGCGTAAAAGACTTGAAATTCCTCAGTTCTTTCTCAGGGCAAGAGTTGGTGAGGGAAGGAGGAGGGGCTGGGGAGCCTGGTAGGGAAGGAGGGGAAGGCTCGGGCTGGATGAGGAGAGCGGTGCCCACCCCAACCCTGAACATCTGGTGGGCCCACCGGGAGCTGGCAGAGGGCCGAGCAGAGTCCTCTCACCTCTGGCAGGAACGTGGCATTGGGAACGGGGGTGTGGAGCTTCTGCTCAGCTCTACCGGGAAGCTGACTTGGCTGCGTTGGCTGAAAGATTTCTTTTCTGTTCTTTTACTTTAAAAATAGCAGCCCATATGCTTGTTGCCACCAGCCTCCCCCAACCAGAAGCTCACTAGAGGAGGGGGAGGTTGCTGGGGGGGGGGGCGGATAAATGTAACATATTCACAGCTCACCTCTGGAAATTGCCATTGAGAGAGTGGCCCTGGGGAACAGCCAGGGTTCTGGCAGACTAGGCTGGGGCCGTCCTCCCAGAATGTACTGACTACACTTCAAGGCTCTTCTGAAGCCTGTCAGGATGGGACAAGGGTCCCCAAATACTTGAAGGGCTCAGAACAAGAGTCAGGTCCTGGCAGAGATCCATCCACCTCTGGGAGGGGACCAGTGAGCATCAGGCACCTGGGGAGTAGTGTGAGCAGTTGGCAGCCGGGAGATCCATCCTGATGACCAGCAGGTTGTTCAGACAGAGGAGCTGCAGAGCAGGTCACCTGCAGAGATGCAAAGGGGAAAACCAGGTACGGTGCTCAGGTGCTCATGAGGCCGAGATTCAGGGCCCCAACAGCAGCCTGGGTTCAGAGGCTTGGACTTCAGGACTCTGGAAAGACAGCTAGCTGGGACAAGACATACCAGGAGCTGTGGACTCAAGCCCTGAGATGAAAACTCCCAAGTTGTTGGAGCTGGAGACTAAGGGAATATCTCTTTGAAGGTACAGCTTCCTCGGAGAAAATTTTGTCAACATTCAGCAAAGTAGAACTTAGACATAGAGTTTGAAGCAGCAATATCTGCCCAGAAACGCTTTTCTTCACAAATGCACAAGAAGCCATGTTCAAGAGTGTTCATTGAAATGTTGTCTACAGTAGCAAATTTTAAAAGAAACAATATTTATCAGTGGTTGAAAGATGAATAGACAGTGGTTTATTCATAAGCTGCAGCGCTCTACAATAGTTTAAATGAATGAATTACGGCTGTGTCAGCATGGATAAATCCCAAAACTGAATGTTGGGCGCAAAACAAGCAAGCCTCAGGACATATATTATGAAGGATAAGATTTATGTAAATGTAAAACTTCACAAAGGTAGTTTATGATACAGATATTTGTTAAATCTAGTAGTGGGCATATGATTGGCATCTCATTATCTTTCTTGTGTGCTGCAAATAATTCCTAAAAAGACAGAAAGGAGAGAGGGACTCTCTCTCTCTCTCTCTCTCTCTCTCTCTCACACACACACACACACACACACACACACACACACACACACACACACAGAGCCATGGAATAACCTCCTGCAACTGGAGTAACCTGAGCCCAGGCACAGAGGCTGAACGCCCAGCAGCCACACACATCTTACCTGCTGTCTTCCAGGTGAGCTCTGCATCCTGAGCCGTTGACAATGGTCACCAACATCGTGCGAGGCCCATCCATGGTGGGTGCTCAAAGCATGTGTGTGATGGTTCCAGCTTTCTGAACATTTCTGAATGTTTTAGCCTGGTGTTGAAATTGAGGAGGCTAGCTATAAAATTGGGAAGATGAGGCCATTTCCTCAAAGTGACCACCCGGGCAAAGGTCTGGAGTCACAAGGCAGAGGATGGTCTGCTTTCTTGTAAAAGTGAGTTCTGCAGGCGCAGCTGCCTCTTCAATGGGGCTGAGGCCTCTCTGCCAGCTGCCCCTGCCCCTAGGCAAAGGGGTCCTGTGGAATTCTGTGGTCTATGCAGAGTACGGAGTTCCTGCTGGGAAGGACTGAGTCCAGGCTGCCTTTGGTCCCATGGACCTGCTGACTCCTTGAGGAGTCTTCCGTGAGTGAAACTTGTTTCTGTTGCCTGAATGAGCAGAAACTGCCAGGGTTGTGGAGGAAGCTGGGATGTGGAGTACCCTGTGTTGGGAAGTCTCTACTCTCAGCAGCCACTTTTGGAAAAAGTAAAGTCAGTGTGAATCTGCCGTGCAGCTTGTAGAAAGAGGAACTGTGTGTGGTGCGGAACACACTGCCTTTGATGAGGGCTATTTGGATTCGGGAAGGAAATTTGTTGTGACACCATCATGCAGGGAGCCCTGAGAATTTAGCTCTTATAAATAAGATGTTATATATAGTAAGAGGAAAAACCACTAGACGGAAAACAGCTTAGTACTGTGTCAGTGGGATAATATGATTTCAAGTCCAGAGGAACTTTACAACTATCTGAGTAAAACCTCTTGTGTTGATGATGGAATTGGAGCTTGACAAAGATTCTCTTCTTGACCAAACTCTAGTCAGGATCCTCCAAGCTCTTTTCAGCTAGGCCCTGTCCTTGGGTACATCCTCGGGTATGTCCTCAGGAGCCCAATTTTTAGCAAGAGTCCTGCAGGCTCAGTCAATCCAGCCAGAATCCCCTGAGACACGGGGACCCTCCCTGTCTCATCATGCTCGGTACTGACCAAATTCCTCAGCGCCACCAGGCCCCAGGTGATGTCTGAGCGCCCTGGCGTGTCTTCAGCAAAAGTCCTGGCTGATCAGTTTAGCAAAGAATTTCCCTGCCCTCTTTGTCATGTCCATCTGCGGGCCCCCACTCTTCTCTTGGGCTGAAAGTTCCTTGTGGTCTTTGGATTGGACCCAAATTCTCTTTTCTCCTGCAAACCCCACTGCGGTAGTCCTGGATGAAGTCTGCCTTACCACTTTAACCAGTGTCAGAATACTATTTTTCTTTTTAGGCTAAGAGAGTCAGCTTATCCAGGCTGACATCTTGAGTACATTTCAGATTCACTTCTAGATTCTAGATTCCCAGACTCAGGTTCAACATTCCTTCCCCACACCATGATGTCTTTATGCCGTCAAAAGTGTACAGTTAAGAAGCAATTCATGTTTTATTTGGGTAATAAAGTATGCAAGTGGCAGCCTCTAGAGATTGTGGTCTGTCTCCTCCCCTGCCCTGGGTAGGATGGGAGCTCAGGGTGATTTGTCCTTTAACCTTAATGCTGGTCTGAGTGAACTCAATAGATCCTTCTCTGGTGCCAGGCTCTGCTAGACCTTACGGTCTGCGCCAGTTGTGCAGCATCCAAATGGTCAGGTGTGTTTTCCGGATGTGGCTGTGTGTTGAGTTGCCCCTAGATATTAGCAGTTGGTCAAGTGCTTGTGAGCAGGTTTGGGAACGCTCATTGACTCCTACAAATAAAGACAGAGCCAAACAATGCAAAATCAGCCTGCCCACTGTTTGTTTAATATTGGGCATGGTGCAAGACTCTGGGCCCTTAGAAGAAATTGCTGTTGTCCTTAGGGAGTTATTGTCAAGAAAGAGGTCCCAGAGTAAAATTGGAATGACCAAAAGAGTAGGGTAAAGGCTAAAATAGAAATATGTGCAAGATGGTCCGAAAACAACAACTGGAATTGTGATTAGGTTGTTGGAAGGAGGGTAACACTGGAGCTGGGGGTTAGAGGTAGGGGAGAAGTTTACCAAGTAGAAGAAAACGGGCATGGACAGTTAGGCAAAGGGGATGATGTGTGCACAAATGGAGAGGGATGAAAATGCAAGACATGCAGGAAAGGTGAATGAGGATGCAGAGAAAGGGGTAGAGAAGCAAGTAGCTGGAAATCAGTCTAGTAAGGGAGGTGGAAGCCGGCTTTTACAAGGCTGAGCTTCGCAGGTACAATTTCACAGTATGCAAGCAATCAGTAATTACCAGCAGGGAGTGGGATGGACAGATCTAGGTGGTTGAAATGTAGCCTGATGGCACCGCAGAGGATGGTGGGAGGGCAACGTTGTAGGACGAGGATCCAATTGGGAGAGTGTGGCCAAAAGGATGATGCTTGAGCCAGAGCATTGGCATGAGAATGGAAAGAGCATGGGCCTGAGTTATTTAGGAGATAGAATCATTAGGACTTGGGGACTGAGCTGGGGTCGAGAGATAAAGGCAAAGAGAAAGATTGAGAGTGATTCCCAATGCCTAGCGCAGCCAGGAGACAGAAGATAAGGAGTGAGTTTGTGCGGGGGACTGATTGTTAAAGTTACAAGGACCAATGAGAATGTGGAGCCAGTAGCCTAGGGAAAGATTTGAGATATTAATGTTTTTTTATTCGGTAATTGTGCTGAGTGTGCATGATGCAGAAGGCCTGATTCTGTACAGTTTTTTTGGAAAGGAGAAGTGAATGTCTTTCTTTTTAAAATTTTTTTTAACATTTTGGTAAGCCTACACCCTTCAGGAGGTTTCTTCCCATGTGTTATATTTTTACATCCTTAGGAATACCTCATGAGATTAAATTATCCCCCGTTTTCAGAGAAGAAATTTGAGGCTCCAGCAGGTTAAGTAACCTATATATGGTCATAGACCCAGGGAGCTGCAGATCTGGGAAAGAAAGAGAGGTTTGCTCTGCCCAGAGTTCACGTCCTTTCCTCTCGCCGTAGTGTTCTGTGAAGTGCCTTGTCCTTGAGGAGCTTACCATTGAACTTGGTGAAACAGAACATAAAGAAACTAATCATGACAATATTCAAGAGTCAGAAAGAGGCATGTAGTGTGCCTTGGGCATATAACGGATAGGGACATTTGTTCTGGAGCAGAGGATAGCAGTGAGTGGCCATTGGGAAGGAGGCTAGTGAAGTCTTCATGGAGGCGAGGTAGGTATTTAAGTTGGGTCTGGGGACATGGAATGTGGCAGGTTAGATGAGGGTTGGGATAATCCTTAAAGGTCAACACAGTTTGACTACTAGGTTTGTAAAGCCCATCTGTGGTCCAGGGCAAGAACAAATTAGAGTTCAAGGGGGTGGTGGGGGTAAAGGTTCATGGAGAAGGCAGGGGTGGGTAGTTACCACGGGAGTCAGCACACAGCCAGAGTCAGAAACTGAGATCCGAGGCAGAGCGAAGGCTCCCGTGATGTCCGTTGAGTAGAGAGAAAACGAACCGGCTTCTGTGACTCGGTGGAGGAAGTTTTGTGAGTCTAGCCAAGGAAGGGGATGGCAGAGAGGGGAGTGCGAACCTGGTGATCCTGGTAGTTTGGAGAGCGGGGAGGTGTGTGTGGAGTGGCGGGCAGGGGGGGTGTGGGAAGGAGGTGAAAGGTGGCAGGGAGGTTGGCTACTTGAATCTGTTTGGCACCTGCTATCGTTTCTCTACCGCAGAAAGGCCAGGTGCACAGGAGGGAGCCTGGGAGATGGCCAGCCTGTGTTCTCTCTTTTGGCGTAGGGTCAGAGCCCTGCAAGTTAGGCCCGAATGAGGCGCGGGTGGCCAGCAGGGTGAGTGGAACGATGAACTACTGGCAAGCAGGTCAGTGACTCTGGTGCCCTGACACACCGTTGCTCCTACATGAATCATCAAACTCTCTGGCTGGTGTGGCCTGATCTGGCTACTGTCCCCCCTCCAGCTCTTGGGTAGGGCATGTCCTGCCTCTCTGACGGTGCTTCAAGCTCAGCGGAGGGGGTGTGAAGTTGGTTGTGCCCCAGTGACCTCAGGAGACAGTCTGGCCTCTCTCTCTGTGGCCTCCTTGCAACCGCTCCTGCCCGTGAGAACCACCAGTACGCCGAGAACTGCAGGTACCGGAGGAAGCAGAGGCACCTGGCTCGTGTGCTGAGCTTGCGCATGGGCCGGGGGCAGTGGTGACCAGCAGCTCCTTTCACAGCACATCTGCTCACAGGGCAGAAATTAGGTCTCTGAGAAGGGCCAGGGGCAAAGGCAGATGCGCTTAGGTAGTAAGCAGATGCATTAGTCTAACTGTTTTTCTAAAATTAAAGGGGTCTTTTATCTCTGAAAAATACTTTCAAGCACTTATGTCATTTAGGAACAAACATGTCATCGAGGAGAGACTGACTATCCTTTAACACAAAGACCCCCTGCATCTAAAACAATCTTTGCCTTTCTTTCTCACCTGCAGGTCCACAAATTATGGCACCACCTATGAAAAGCTGAATGACAAAGTGGGTTTGAAGACGGTCCTCAGTTACCTCTACGTCAATCCCACCAACAAAAGGAAGGTGAGAGGAGGGGTCAGTGGGTCCTGGGCACCCCCTGTGGGGTGGCAAGGCTGCCTAGGGCCAGGAGTTACGAGAAAACAGTAGCCCTGGAGTTGCTCATAGAGGGCCTGCTTTATATGCTAAGACTATCACAGACACTTTGTAATTCTAACAGTAGCCTTGATAGTAGGAGTAGCAATAAAAATAACAACAACAACAACAACAGTAAAACTATATGATTATGTGAGGGGCCCCTCTGTGCCAAGGATGCTGCTCAGTGCTTCACACACCGTATCTCATGTATCCTCACAATGAATCTATGGGGTAGAAGTGATCGTTGTCCCCATTTTGCAGATAAAGAAACTGAAACTCAGAGAGATTAAGTATCCGATAACTTTCTAGCCTGAAGTGTTAAGGAGCAGATCTAGGATTTGAGAATGGGTCTGCTTGACTCCAGGGCTGAGTCCTTCTTTAGTCTCCCTTTGGCTGGTCTAGGTTCAGCAGGTGTTTCTACCAAGGGAAGGTTAGGCAGTTCTGGATTCGTCATCATGATCCAGAGCTGCTTCTGACACCTGGGATAGTAGACCTGGCTCTGCCAGCTTTGTGCCTCTCTGTCTTTCCTTTAGATTTAATAGCCAGGACATGGATGACATCACATAAAATTGGATTTTAGTTATGGTGAGGGGGGGCCTGGATTCTCTGAAACATTGACCAGTTTTAAAGAGTTTATTTATTCATTTTTAGAGAGAGGGGAAGGGAGGGAGAAAGACAGGGAAAGAAACATCATGTGGTTGCTTCTTGAGCACCCCCTACAGGGGACCTGGCCCACAATGCAGGCATGTGCCCTGACTGGGAATTGAACCATCAACCCTTTGGTTCTCAGGCTGGCACTCAGTCCACTGAGCCACACCAGCCAGGGCCCAGTTTTAGAAAGTGAATGCTGTCTGATATGTTGGCTTTGAGGAGAGGTGATCCATTCCCAGTTAGAAAGGCACTGCTGTTTAGAAACTTAGGCAGGCCTGGCCCCGCCCCAGTAGACGTACTAGGGATATAAATGGCTGTTTCAGTGTTTCTCAAAGGCTGAAAATGGCACTCCCAAGCTCTCCTCTTGCAAACTGGTGTGCATTCCCCAGTGGTTTTGCAAACCCTTTCTTCAGAAAGAGGCCCTCAGGGGTGAACTTCAGCCTGTTGTGCAAATGTCCCTGATTCCAACTCGGTGGAATCCAGGAAGTGACTTAGAGTGATTGTTTATGCTGCTTTAGGTAGAGCAGCTTTGACTGAAAATCTTAGCATCACAACTCCCAGCTCCACCCCTTTGCCTGACTACCACCTCTGATATCCCTGAATATCCCCAGCAAAGGAGAGGAAGCAGAACTGGCGATGCCCGGGTCAGTGTTGGTGATGGATACCCAAAGATCCAGCTTGCTCCATGGGTCCCTAGACCTGAGAACATGCCTACCAGTCAAGTGCCAAAATCCTGATCATCAGAGCAGCTGGTTAGGCATCCATTACTAGTTTAAGCCGAGTAGTTTCTCTTTTCTTTGTCCCAAAGCATTGCCGTTTTTATATTTTTCAGTATTGTTATTTGAATTATTACATGTTAGAGCTGGAAAAGATGATAGATTTCACCTATATAAGCAGTTATTCATTGTTTTTCTCAATTTCATCTCTTTTGCAAAACTTATTTAAAGCTCTAGACTTCCTTTCTAGAAATGTACCTCAGCACACAAAATTTGAAAACAATTTATAGGAGTTTGTAAACAGCTCAGATCCCACCATGGACCAAAGATGTCCATGGAGTCTTGGTTAAGGGTCTTTCACCCACCGACTCCAGTAGCCTCGTTTAACAGACGAGAAAATGGAAGTCGAAGCAGCCCACACCGCCAGGTAAAAACAGAGCCAGGCCGGAGCCCAGCACTCTTGGTTCTCAGTCCAGACTTGGACCATGTGGTACGCCCTTTCCTCCTCTACAATCACGGCCAAGGGTTTCAGAACTGATGATCTGGTTCTGACATGGAAGGCCTGTGCCTCATGACCTTGATTCAGAGCTTGGTGCCATGTCCACAGTGAACACAGGATAAAACTTGACTGAATGGAGTCAGTGATGATCTCGTTCAATTCTTTTTCTTCCCTTCACCCTTCATTGAGAAGGCAGCCGAGGCCCACAGTGGATGCATGCCCTACCCAGGTCGCTCAGCTGTTGGGGGCTGAGTTGGCTGTTGGTCTCCTGGCTCTCAGTGACTTCAGGTGGGACAGAATCACAGTGGGGTGTATGCCCTTTGGGGGAAGCAGGAAGTGGTTATGTGACACATGGCAGATGCTCTTCAGTGCTGATCTCTGACCTACAGAGTTAATCATGTTTTCATGTGGGTAGGTATGGATCAGCTGTCTTCACGAGGCTCTTCCCAGGTGGTATATGAAAGCATCACACCTGTTTTCATCCATTTTGATAGTCATCTGTCAGGTGTGTTTCCCCTTAAACTCCGACTGTGCATCCTTTGGTCTGTGCTGTTTTTCTCTATGTCTGACTGTTTTAACTCTTCTTAGCACAGCCTAGAGGTGTTTACAAGTATGAGACATGAGGGGCAGGTTGAGACAGACACTGAGGGTAGGAAGGAACGTAGCTGAGGTTCAGGGACTCCGGGCACAGAAATGCCACCTCCTTTTCTCCTTTGCAGAGCTGATGTCAGACCAGGGGCTCTCTCGGGAGTTTCACATGGGAATGAGTGCCCAGTCAAAAGCTGGGCCCGCTTTCCCTGTCTTCTCTTAAAACACTGCCAAAGCACAGGTCACTCCCACCTTTCTAGGTGCATTCCCACCCAGAAAGTTATAATCGGAGACATTTTCTTCACCTGGCTTGGAGAAAGATAAGTGACAGGCTGATGCCATGGATTTATTTTTTAAAAAATGACAGCAGAACTTAATTTCATAAGGAGACTGTGATCCTGAGATGCTTTCTGAGTCACCCAAGGAAAGATGAGATTAGATGCTGTTTCATTTATTGTTGAGTGTTTTTCATCGTATTCTGAGCCCGTGGATACTCATGATGCACAAATATTCTACATGGTGACTTTCTCTTAACCAGAATATTCAGTTTATTGGAACTGCCCTGCACCAGCCACTCAGGCAAAATGGCAGTTAGGTATAAATGGAAATAGTCTTATTTGTTACACTATTGTTCTAGTGCTCTGGGTCATTCTGACCTTGTAATGCGATTTTTTGTGTGTCTTACTTAGATGCGTCTTGAGGTTTAAACCTATGGTTATCTGGATTCTCATCTCAGCAAGAGCCTTTTGATTCTCTCAGCACCCAGATTATCTGTGGCTCCCCGTGTTCATTAGCCAGCTCACAGTAGCACTTTGTAGCAGACTTTTCAGTGAATCTGGTGGAAACACTGCATTTCACCTAGTAAGTAATAGATGGCTATTCCTGTCCTTGGAATCCGTGAGTATGGTAGAGGTCTGCGGGCCCTGGCAAAATAGTAAACTGTGCTTGTATTTATATGTTTGTTCCTGAAGCTAATTGTTGATTTTCTAACACCTTTATGATGATGTGAAATCTCCAGATGCAAATAGCAGATAAGCCATTAAGTTAAAAGTAGAAATGCTAACAGGTGTATAGTCTCCTTCTATCAGTAATAATCTTAACATTAATTGAGTACCTACCACACTAAACTTCCTTTCAGTAGCTTAATCTTTATGATCTCCAATCCGCCCAGCCACATTAGAAAGCAGGCAAGATAAGGAAATAGACTCCAAGCACCCCAAAGCTCTACTACTGTAAATGGTGGGTCCGCAGCAGCCTTCCCATTGGTTTTATTTGGGGAAAAATTGGTCAGGATATATCCAGTACTGCTGGATTTCCTTAAGGGAGTTGACCTTTGGACAAGTAGTATCTACTAGTCCTCTACTAAATGAAACTATGTTGCTGTGAAGTGCTGGGAGCTTCTCTGTTGAAGGTGTTTTAGAGTCTAGAATCTAGACCATCCAACGATGTGGTGGCATTAGCATTATTTTAGTGATTTTTTACCTGCTCTGGCTGCATTTGATGTGAATTTCTTTATCCCTCACTGTTCACTTTTCTCCAACCGCTGGCCACTTAGCTCATGGCCTTGGTGATATCTGAGCCTGGCACTTTGAACACAAGGAGTTGTGTTAGTTCTAGAAGCAGGTGTGTGTGGGGTGGGCCTCTGGGAAAGGGGCTCTGCTATGGTGGGGTCTGAGCTCCAGCTCACTGTTAGCTGGCTCTTATCCTCAATGCCATGCAACATGGCAGGTGCCAGGGTCAAGTTCATGTTTAACAAAGCAGTGCTTTGTGCAAATAGGCTGAAGGCTCTGTGCCTCAGCACAGGAGGGGCATGGCTCTCATGTGCGTCTGTTTGAGAGCAAATTTGCATGGATAGGAAAATATAAGTATGTTATATTCTAATTGCCTTGCCTCAAAAGTGGCTGCCACCTGCAGATTTGGAAACAGTGTTTTGGAAAAGGCAGAGAGCATAGCAAGGTCTGGCTTCTAGGGAATGTGACCAAATTTGGCAGGGTAGAGATGTGTGTGCCCCTGGGCGCATGGGAGGAAGACTGTGAGGTTGACATCAGAATAGAGTGATGACTTCTTTTTTTAAGAGCTCCTAATAAGTTCTGGTACTGGACTAAGTTCATTTCTACACTGTTCTGAGTTTTACTACTAACCCCCTGAGCCTGGTAGTTTTACTTCATTTGATGGCTGAGAAAATTGAGGCTCAGACAGGTGAGCCTCTTGCTTTTTATGAAGAAGCTGGTAGGAGAGGGTCCAGGATCCCCATTCACCTTTGTCAGACCACTAGGGTCATGCTGTCTCCTCTGATCTCATACAGGTGAGCGGCCCCTGCCATGGGTACAAACACCAGGTTGAGTGCCATCATTGCTCTATTAGTAGTACCTTTGTTGCCTGAGGTTTTCTGCCCATCAGTGTGAGAGGATTAGCAGTTTCTTACAGGGGGTGGGAAGTGTTGGATCCTCCTTTCCTAATTGATTTACCAGTGAGAGGGATAATTACTTCCAGGCTACCCTGCAGAAATACAGTGGGGATTGCTAGTTAGATTTCCTTGATGCGCAAGCTGCCTCTGTCAAACTGTTAAAGAGTCATTGTGTTTGTGGTTGGACGTTGGTTATTCCTATGTCGTTCTCTTGACACAACAGCATAACCCTGAGCTCTCTTTGACACCCTGGCAAACCTTGAAACAAAACAAAACACAGGATTTTAAAATATTAGACTCTCACTTTCCTTGATTATGTCCATGGAGGTTGTTAGAGGATCAGGGGAAGTAAGCTCTAGGGTAGTATGCTTCCATTTACAGACATTAAAATCTCTTACACTAAAGCAAGGCAAAGCAAAGCCCCCCCCCAAAAAAAAAATAGTGGAAAGAAAGAATTTCAGGCTGTTAAGCAATCTGTTAAACATCTGACATCTAACTCTGGGCAAAGTATTTTGGAGGGAGATTCCTGCTTTCAGAAACGTGTAATCTACCTGGGTCGGCGAGATGCCCAGACCTGGGATTGCAAATGAAAATGCACAGGAGGGTCAGGCAGGGAGCGCCAGCGAGCAGTGTGGGCCATGCGGTGACCTAGCCTCTGGGAAGGAGCTTCCGCTAATCAGCTTCAGATGACTGTTGTCATGTTAGAGAGAATAAGGGCGCAGTGCAGCCGTGGCATCGTTGTCATCCGTTTCTGATCGCATTAAGAGATTTCCCCCTGCAAATTTTTAGATGAAACTTCTGTGTTTTGAAACATTTTAAATAGGCTAGGATGTGGAGTGCAGGGTGTAGGGGGCTGGCAGGCTGCCCCAAATCTACTTTAATCTCTTGTACCCAGTTGGCATCATGTTCCATGTTCTGAGTAGGAAGTTAGTCTCCAGGTGAAAAGTTAGTATTTACAAAGTGTTCTTTGGGGCCAGAGGATAACACTTAGCGGCCTCTCTTGCTGGAGGCCTGCAGCGATGCTTTCAGGATCTGTGTGAGGGAGAAACTAGCCAAGCATGGCTCACAGAGTCTTCTCTTTGACTCAAAGGAACCGCACAGTAGGGCCTGCAATGCAAGACCTTTTGTGTCATTTAAGGGTGAGACCACTAGAGAAGGAGGAGGGGGCAGACGTCTGCTTTCTGGTCCTGGCTCTGCCCCTGAATAAACCAGGTGCTGTAGAATAAGCCAGTCTTTTCTCAGAGCCTCCATCTCCCTATTTGTGAAATTGCAAGGTTGGGTCCTGTGTTTTTGAGGTTCCTTCCAGCTTGGGTTGTCTGGAGGGCCACCTTTGGACAGTGCCTTTCAGGGGACTCCATGATACTATGTGATAGTCCATGGACTTTGGCCTCAGTGGATAGCTGGTTGGAAGACAGGATCCCACAGCTCTTAGTTCTATGGCCACATGTTGGCCAGTGAAGTCCCGCCATCCAGGCCCAGCTATTCTGAGCTTACAGTTCCTTGGTCAGAAGGTGGTATAGTTGCCTTGAACCCACTGGCTCTGCTGGTGCAACTCAGAGCAGCAGTATCTTTGATGGTACAGGTGAGGGGTTCCGTCAGGAGGAGCTGATACAACTTCACTTGAGCATCACTGCCCTCATCCAGACATGCACAGGCCTCCTCCTGCAGGAGACTGAGCTGGAGACGCTGCCTGGATGTGCTCTGGCACCCCAGGGACAAGGGCACCACGTACCACAGAGGACCAGCTCTATTGCACCACGCTTCTCCTTCTTGGCCCCTACCTGCTGCAGCCTCAGCCAGGCATCCCACCTCTGTGGGCCCCACTTTCTCCCTTCAGAAAATGTGCATAATAAGCTATGTGTTAAAGAGCAAGTAAGAGAGGTCTCATTTAGTGCTAATATTTTTTTCTGTTTTTGAATGTAATAAGTGCCTATGATATTAATGATGATGATGATGATAATGATAATAAGGTAGTATTTCTAGAGTGTTTATATTGTGCCAAATTCATGCTAAATGTTTTATGTGAATTAACTCAATACTTCATCAACAATCATTGGTACTATCATTATTTTATTTACAAACATTGAGTTTGACCCCAAGACACCAGTGGCTGCTTACATGTGGTTGCTAATGATCACTTCTCTTGGTCTGATGTACTCATCTAACTCATTCTTGCTCATACTTAATTCCTGGACTCAGTGTGTGTTGGAGGAAAAGGGTCCTCAGAGACTGTACAGACTCTTGTTTAACAGATGAGGCCACTTGGGGACTGGTCCCAGGTCACAGAGTCATTTGCAGTAGACCTGGGGCAAGAACTAGTTCTATGGGACTCCTAATCCAATATTCTTGGCCAAGTTCATGGGCAGTTGATAGCTGGAACACTCAGATCTGATGGGGAACCCTGACTGGGTGTAGTGGTGAAGGCAGGTAGGGAGCAGTTGAGGATATATACCCCCCACCCATCTCCCTGAATGTGTGTTTTAGCTGTAGGATTTTGCTAACATCCATACCTTCTTGGGTTTCTGGTCTCAAAGCCCCAGATACTGCAGTTGGAATCCCAGTTCAGATGAACCTGGATGAGGAACCAGCAGCCTGGAATCTGAGCTGTCTTTTGCATGTTGGCAGCACACAGTGGTACGGTAGCGTGCCTGCGGTCAAAGGGCTATCAGAGAAGCCAGAGGCGGGGGAAGAGATATCTAGGAAGGAATTGAGATTTTTATTTTAGGCCTTTCTCTTAGTTAGCGGTGAGGCATTGCGAAAATTATGTACATTCCCTGAGCCTCTGTTTCTCAGTCTGTAAAATGGGGATAAAAACATCATTCTCATATCCCCTCCTTTGGGGAGCAACATTAGGATAGAATGAGAAATATGATATTGCTTTGGAAGGAATAAGCTCTGGAAAGAGAGGGGAGGTGGTGACTACTCAGTTGGAGCTGGCATCCTGATGGCAGACGGGAGCCAGGCGCCCTGGTTGTGCCCTGGTGCTGACTGCAGGGGCTGCCGGGGTTCCCCTTGGGGCCGCCTGCTTCTTGGCTTCCCTGGGGAGGATGCAGCTCCCAGAACCCTGGGTTCTTCATATTCTGCCCTGTCAGAGAGGCACACTGCCACCTTCTTTTTTCCAATCTCTGTCTCTTAAAACCAGCCATGCTGACTGCCTGAGGGAGATTGATTATTCTGCTGATGGAGAGAAATGGTCCCACACTTGTTAATTCACAACCACCTTGTTTTTCTTGCCTCATAAATTAACAGTTACCAGGAGGCTAGAGCAGTGTTTCAGGAGATACATTTGGGGGAAGAGTGTGAAAGGAAGAGTGGAAAAAGGGAAAGAAAAGAATTTAGGTCGAACCCCCCTCATTTACTGATTCCAAGTCCAAACCTTTTTTTCTTCATGGTATGTCCTGAAAGACAACCAGAAACCAGCATAAAGGGGCTCTAAGAAGACAGAGGAGGGTCGATGGAGGGAAAGGCACTGGTGTACAAATCCCCATCTCCCTTCGCAAGGGTGACCCGGCAGTGCAGTGGATATGAAGTGCGGTTCAATTCAAACTAATCACTTAAAGGAAAAGGCATCTAGAGTGATTCTTGGAAATCCAGTCTTTAGTCACAAAGTCCCTTTCTCAGCAAATATATGTATGTGGTTCCCTATATAAATTACTGCACTGTGCTGTAGCCAAGAATTTATTTAAAGGCTCATTAAAATGATTACTAGTTTTTTTCTTTTGCATTTTATTTGGAAATGGGAAGCATATAAACCTATGGCCTGGCTTCTCTCCAAAGTGCCCTTTGGGGTTTGCATTGAGTATATCATATATTCTTTTAAAAATAAAGGTATGATTTTCAGTAAAGATTAACCAGACACTTAAAAGGGATAATAAAAATTAGCCACTTACTGCGCTTCTTAGTGGCTTATGGCCTAACTTGTTTTTTTAATTTGATTTTTATTGGTTCTCGGTTTATGTGTGTGTGTGTACATGTGCATCTCTGTGTGTATGGAAGATGTTCAACAAAGAGCATTTTGAAAATGTCAGGGTTAAGAGATAATAACAAAACCGTGTTCCTCTTCTGCAAAAACTCTGGTTTGCAATGTCCATGAATAGAAAGAAAGCCTGCATTTCTGGGTGGTCACATGAGATACTGGTTCTGCTTTGCTGCCTGTCCCCCGCCCCCCCACTCCTTCTGTCCCTCCCCGCTGCCCTGGTCCCTGCCTGATGACCATAGTTGCTCAGTAAGCCTCTGAGGAGGAGTTCCCTCTCAGGGGTGGCTGGCAGCTGAGGATACAGGCTAAGGCAGAGCCAGTAATAGGAGCAGAGGAACCAAGGGCCCAACGCAAAGCAGAGGGCTTTGAAGTGCGGTATGAAAGCATCAGCTGGGTAAGAGAAAATGACAATGTGACAAACACCGATGGGGCTTCTAAACCAGGCCTGGATGGCCAGTGGGGAATTTTATACTTTAATGGCCTTCAGAAAGGAAGACAGTGAATCCCAGTCTGAAAGAGTTAATACAGCACCAAACTTGAAGAAAGATGCCATCCCGTGGCGTCGTCAGAGCTGGGGAAAGGTGGAGGCAGAGGTCAGGCTGACTTTGGAAGAAAGCTTGGGATTTGAAGGAGGGAAATAGGGTCGTCCAGTATAGGAGTGAGAGTGTGGAGGTTTTAATAGGTATATTTGGTTTAGCAGTTGTAATTTGGGAGAGAGAGATAGTGAGGGACTAGAGACAAGACTCCCCAAAACGCAGGACTGGAGAGAGTTAGGACTCAGTGCAGGAGGCTTCTGAGCAGCGGTCAATAGCAGGAGGACTGTGTGTAAGAAGGGCCAACAAGAACATCTTAGGCTGATGAGGCGCCCGTGTTAAGTGTCCCGTTCCATCTCTCCTCCCCTGCCCTGCCCTGCCCTCGCTAGACCTCCGGGTGTCTTTTCTGAATGTTACAGGCAGAGCAATTTCAGCAAAGAGCTTGGGAAGGCAGGGTGATATGTTCTTGCTAATGTTCCGAGGCACAGTTATATAGCAAGTGGATCTCACTGCCTCTGAGGAGAAGCTATCTGTAAAAAAACCCACCACCATCACCCGTAAAAGAAATGACTCTATTTTTTTTTCTTCCTGGGTGAGCTCAGCCAAGCAGAGATTGCTGTTGGTGTGCATGCCTCGCCCCCTGCCCATCCCCCCATTACTGGCCCAAGGTCTGAACGACAGACATCATTGCTCCACACACCCTCTGCCGGTGAGCATGTCCGGGTAATGAGGGGTGAGCATCCTGGGATCCCCAGGCCTGCCAAATGGCTCATGGCAGGTTTGGAGCAAGCAAGCCCCAGTCGCTGCACATTGGGGTCTGAGCCAGCAGTGCAGAGACACTGACCTCAGTGACAAATGGAGGCCTGGGTTGGTGCTGGCAGCCCCATGCGGAGGGCCCCCAGGAGCAGATGCAGACAGTCAGCCCTGTCTTTCCACAGCACGTATCTAACTCTCAGAAATGGCTCCGGCTGTCTCATGATGGCCAAACAGAGGAAAGAAATGAACCAGAGAGGATGAAGGAAGTGTGAGAAAAAACCATGAGGATCTCTCTGCTCCCACTGCCAGGGATAGGGACGCTCCTCCTTGCTCCTTCCCGGTGTCCAGCAAGGGGACGCGGTGTGAAGCGGAGAGCCTCACAGCACCGCCTGCGCCACACTTAGCTGTGTGACCTTGAATATAGTGTTGAACTTCTCTAAGCCTTAGTTTTCTCATCTGTCAATGGGGCTCCAGTAGTGTTTTAAAAACTAATTTAGGAATGAAACAACAATGTATATATAGAGTGCACAGAATAGATGCTCAGCAAGGTGACCCCGCCCTCCCACTGAACGAGCCTCTCCTCGGCGTTTCCCTCTGCTCACTGATACCTCCCAGATCCCAGGGGTACCGCGTAGCTGACTTCTCTATCCTGGGGATCTGTCTCCCTCAGACTAGCAAGAGTCGAGAAGAGTCTAAAAGAACTTCCAAGTATGAAACCAAAAAATTGCCCCCTCTGCATGGGCCCTGTTTCTCTCTGTCTAGCCGCCTTGTTGTGTTCCTTCTCTGTTCACCGGTCCATTGATGACTTCAGTCTCACTTCATGAAGCACAAATTAAAAACGAGAGGTGCCAGCCCTCGGCTGTGTGTGCAGAGCAAGTTTCTGCCCATTGTCCCCCAAGGCCCATGAGGCAGGTAGACAGTTGGTGGCACTGGGATTCATATCCCGGTCCCCTGGCTTCCAAGCCCCAGCAGCTTCCCCAGCGTTGCACCTCTACCAGACACCACCTCCATCTGCGCAGACGCACTGCGAGATTCTAACATCCTTGTCACCTCCAGACACGCTGGGTCCCCCTTGCTGTGTGGGGGGCACTGTGCCGGGCCCAGAGAACATGCAGGCACTTCAGGCCCAGACGCCACACTGCCAGGTGTCTTATTTAAGTGGGACTCTCATGTGGGAGTCGGCGCTTGGAGAGGACCCAGTGGCCCAAGAGCTCAGTGGCTGCAGTTCCAGCAGCAGCTGCTGACTACCTATCAGGGCGGGATTCCGGTTCCAGCATGGACATTATAAAGAAAAAGAATGCTAACATTTACTGTGTACTTACTACGCATTGTGATGATGGCTTATAGGAACATTTTTCTCACACACATACCTACAGTCAGGATCCCCATTTTAAGGGAAAGGAGGTGCGGGAGAAAGAGATGGCTGAGGTCCTCTCGGGAGTGGGGGAGAGGAGCACGTGCTGAGGAGAAAGACGAAGCTGTCCCAGCTGGGAAGCGGCCAAGTTGGGCCTGAACCCAGGCAGTCCAACTTCGAAACGCTCTTAACATGGTGTCTTATTGGCCTCCCTTGGGTCTCCCACGGGCCTGTGCTGGGGACGTGTGGAAAACGCTTTCTGCTGGGGGAGAAGTCAGAGTGGTACCGGGTTGCTGAGTGTTCCCGCACACAGGACCAACAGTAGACTGGGACGGACGGGCCGGGAAACGGCCTGTGGAAATGCCGTGGCGTTGAACAGTTCCCCAGGCAGCAGGGCCCAGCTCCGGCAGTCCCACTCGGGAGCCCCCACTGGGTGGGAGCTGGCCGGGTGCCCGGGGCTCTCTTTCCACCTGGGCAAGAAGCCACTTACTGCAGAGCTTGTCTCCCCATCTTAGTGGCAGGTGGCTCGAGCACATTATGACGTATTTTTAAGTTTTTATTTTCTTGTCTGTGTCATCAGAATTATATTAGTACCCACTGCATAGGCTGATAGGAGGATTAAATGAAAAATATTTGCAAATGCGCAGCCAGTGACCCACACATGGTACTCAGTAAGGACTATTTATTGTTACTTTTCTCATTGTTCTAATCTCAGGATAACTGGCTCTTATAAATAGGGAGTAGGCCCATATTGGACCTGCCCACTTACTGGAGCCATGGCCTGGCCGAGCACTCGTGGCTCTCTCTCAGGCATCAGGTGATCTGTTTGGAGAACTGTGGATCTGGTGGGTGGCTGGAAGATGGTCTGGTTCATGTCTCTCATTGAACTGACGAAGAAACAAAGTCCCAGCGGGGAGAGTCTCGCTTATCCAATGTCGCGTAGCCACCTCACGGCAGAACTATGGTTTCAGCAGTTAGATTTCTGGCTTCAAGCCCAGTGTTCTTCCTATGAAATCACACAGAAAGCCAATGCATGATACAGGCAGAGCTGCGAGACGGGTCGCTCAGGTGGCCACTAACAGTCGGCAGCTTTCAGGTACTCCCTGTCTCTGTCCAGTAACCCTCGAGTTTCCAGGGCCCTGGGACTAGAAGAGGCCAGGTCAATCTTTCAGACCACGGTGACTCGGGTGGGAACCCTGCCAAGGGCATGTGGCCAGGGGTAATGTCCCCGAGGCCAAGGTGGGCCCAGAGCCTCCACTGGCAGCAAAATAGAGAAGAGTCCAAGTCAAGGATGAACAAGGAGAGGAAAGATCCGAGTTAAGCTTGCTTCCAAAGAGCAAGGAAAGGCCCCACACAGAAAGACCAGCCAGCAGGGAAGATAGCAGAAAGGCAGGTCATGGATTAAAAGGGAGGCCTGGGCATGGGTTTCTGGACTGAAACTGCGAGGTTATTGGCAGCACATTTTTTATTGGGTAGCTTTCACTTGCTGGGGGGAAGGTAGCAGGCGAGGCACTTGAGTGATTAAAGCAGTCGGCAGACCAGACGAGAAGGACAGTCACATAAGAAAAGCAGCAGAGATAGGATGCAATTATCCAAAGTGGTCTTTGGCCTGAACCTCCAATCTTCAATCATCTTGGGGAAGGCAGCGACGGCATATATATGCACAGGAGATGTCCTGACTCCGCTCGGGACCTTCCAGGGGAGCGAGTGGAAGTCGGAGCCGAATCTTAGCACGTGGGTTAGCTCCGGAAAGGCTGCTTGGGATGACGAAGTGCAGGCTCCCTGCTCGCCCCGCCTGGATCCCACATCACGGAGCGTCAGCATTCGGTAGCTCAGGGGAGACCAGCCTCGCAGGCACAAGGTTGTAAAACATCAGTTCTCTGAGAATATCCCCCCAGTGTGAATAGCTCCCTGACCTGGCTGTCTGGGGAAACTGTCTTCCTCAGCTGGACCCTAAGCCAGTTGTAAATGGTTTAAAGTACTCTGTACTACTGGCTTCCCATCAGGGGCTATACAATTGTTTCTCTTTAGTCTCACAGTTCTTTGCATATGAACTCATGCCTGCTGAGTTTACTCTGAATTGTTAGGGCCTGGTTCCCTTGGAAGTGAGGGAAAGAGAGTGGTGAGGAAATGGGTCATTACCCCAGGCATCCTCTCAAAAATGCTACAGTAGTGCCCCCTTATCTTCAGGGGATACTTTCCGAGACCCCTAGTGGATGCCCGGAACCTCAGAGAGTACTGAACCCTAGGTATGCTACATTTTTTCCTATGTAAATACATACCTGTAATAGAGTTTAAGTTGCGAGTTAGGCACAGTAAGAGATGAACAACAATAACTAATAATAAAATAGAATTGTAACAATATACTGTAATAACAGTTGTATGAATAGGGTCTCTCTCTCTTTCTCACTAATATATCTTAACTGTTCCGTACTCAGCCTTCTTGCAGTGACGTGAGATGAGACAGTGCCTACGTGATGAGATGAAGTGAGGGGAATGGGGCATTACTAAGGAAAGTCAAGGTCACTTGAGCACAAGCCCTGTGACAACACCACAGCCATTGTTTTGATGCCCAGGATGGCTGCACAGTGACTGACAGGCAGGCAGTGTGTGCGCGCTGGACAAAGGAAGAGTCACGTCCCAGGCAGGACAGAGCAGGTGGGACAGAGGGACAGAGTAGGTGTGAGATTTCATCACATTGCCCAGAAGAGCATGTAATTTAAAATGTATGAATTGTTTATTTCCGGAATTGTCCATTTAATATTTTTGAACCTTGGCTGACTATGGGTCACTGAAACCTCAAAGAGCAAAACCATAGACTGGTGGGGGTGGGGGACGACAAAGTGTAGTCAGAACTTGTCATTTATTTTCGGGAATCACAGCTTCGATGATGCCAGTCCTTACTCAGAAACTTTCAAGAGCTCCCCTGTGTCCAGGGGAGAGTACCTCTATGTGGCAGAGCATGTGGTCCTGAGCATCACTGCCCCGCCTTCTCTGTGCCCTGCTCAGCAGTATCAGTCCTAGGACCTTGGACAAGCTTTACATGCTCTAAAACTCAGGCCACTGTCTATAAAATAGATGTCATAATATCTGCCTATCTCAGTTTGGATGCTATGGCTCCATAAGGCACGGGAAACTCTGCCTTACCTGGCGGAAGCATGGGGAATTAATTACATCATGCGATGAAGTCTGAAGGTAGGGTAGCTCCGGATTGTTAATTCATGGGCTCCATGACATCGTTGAGGACCAGTTTGTTTATTTTTGGCTTTGCCGTCTACAGTTTTGGTCTTTGTCTTCATCGTGGATAACAAGAAGGTTGCAGAGTTTCTAGGATTGCATCCAGACGTGAAAATGTTGGAAGAAAATAGGAGACACCAGGCTTCCAGAAGGATGGAACCGTTTCTTGAAGTGCCCGGCTGCCAGCACTGTATTCCAAGCGCACGCCCCTGCTGGGGTGGGGCAGGTCAGGGGAGCAGGAGGGGGGCCCAGCCTCCTCCGAGTTCATGGCCACACAGAGGAGGGCACCTCAATAGACTATGGGTCTGTCAGGAAAGAAGAAGGAAAGGCGTGGAGAGATGCTGTCTAGGCAACCAACAGCGCCTGCCACACTGCCTCACAGAGGTCTTCTGAGAACCGAGTGAGGCAAACTATATAAATCAAGTAACTATTAGCATTTTTCTTGTTTTCCATCATTTCTGTGTTTATGTCTTGGCTCTCACTAATATGTGTTCACTTCATCTACCAAAATCTTACTCCTTTCTCAAAGTTCACCTTGAATCTTCCTTACTCCATGAAATCTTCCCTGTATTTTACCCCCATTTCCCTCTCCCAGCTAGAACTTCCACCTCCAATTCCTGAAACTCTGGAGTAGGTCTATGGATTGACTGCATCAGATAACCTGAGGAAACTTGAAGAATGTTGAATTTCAGACCTCACTTACTCCTGGAGACTATTATTCTATAGGTCTGGAGAAGGTTGGGGATACATATTAGACAAAAAATATCTCCCAGGCATTCCTGATCAATAGCCAAGTTTAGATATAATTTCTAGAGCTTAACATCTGGGCTTCATCACTCACTGAAAAATATTGGATAACTTTTGAAGTTCTCTTCCTAGCTGATAGCAGGGACCATGTTGTCGTATATGTCTGTGTCCCTGGGTGTTGATTAACACATAACCTGGGCACATGTGTTTCCAATGAATCTTTTGAGTGTAAAGATTAAAAATTTTTTTTTCCAGACGTTTTCTAGTTATGTGGATAAAGTGCTCCATTCACTGATACCCCTAATATTCTAAGGCTTACAACCAAAACACGTTTGCTGGTTTAGTCCTCTGCCAATTCCTGCCAAAGACAGATCTCTCTCCTCATGTTCAGCAGCAGGCTTTCTGCCCACAGTTTCTATCCTTCTTTCAAAATTATAACCAATTTAGAAGGTCTGACGGTAGTTGCCTTTAAGATTGCAGAGTTAGGAGAAGTCAAAATGGACTTAACACTATCTTTGAAAACAGCCAAGCCTGGGAAGGGTTGCTTTTTGCACGGCTTCCTTTTCCCAGTAATGATCGGAGCGGCAAATTACTGCCCTTCTTGTCGGAGTTGCAGGGAGCTGATGGGGACACTGAGTAGCAGAGTGAATATTCTGGCTCCCGAATATTCCCCAAGTGACTGTGCTGCATGTTGGCTTGATTTGGGCTCTGAGTGGGACTGTGGAAGAATAGTAAATAATAGCCAGAACATGCTTGTGGTGTGCTGGGATCAGGGCTAAGTCTTTAGTCCTCGAAAGAGCCCTGTGACCCTTGTAAGTTAGGTGCTGTTATGACTTCCATTTTGCAGCTGTGGAAACTGAGGCCAGGAAGGTTGAGAAATTGGCCTCAGTAGCAAGTTGATGACTTAAGTTTTAAACTTGGGTCTGATAGACTCCAGCTTCCATATCTGACCCACTCACTCTACTGGAGTTCCGAAAACATGCATCAGTGCTTTCAAAGTCAATTTTATTGATTTTCAATTCTGGCTGCCCTTCAGGGTGCCTGGAGGAGCTATAAAACCACCCATGCCCAGGCCCCACGAAGGGAGTGTTTTAATGATCCAGGGCAAGGCCCTGGAGTAGTAATTTATAAACTTTCTAGATGATCCTAATGTGCTTCCAGCATCCAGAAACGCTGGTTTAGTTGGAGTGAAGAAAAATTGATTGATTGATTGATCGATTATTTTACAATGTGTATTTGTGTCCTGGGCCTTTGCTTTTTTTACAGAGGCACACCCAGGAGGATGGTAAGTAGGTCACAGAAGAAGAAGGCACTGATTCAGCCTGGCAAGGCCAGGAGTCTTAGAGTGAAGTTAATATTTAAGCTGAGTCAACACGTCGGTAGGGGTATACTGAGGACTAAAGGTGGTGATGGGTTGAGGAGTATGTTCTGGGTAGAGGAAATAACATGTATGATGGCACAGCCATGTGAGAGAGTAAGGCATGTTCAGGAAGCCCCAAGAACTTTGGGGTGGGGTTGGGTAAAAGCATACGTGAGGATTTGGCAGGGGAAGAAAGAGTGGTAGTAGGTGGCCATGTGAGTAAGAGTCCCTTGTACTGGGCTAGGAAGGTGGGGTTTTTTGTTTGCTTGGTTGGTTTTTCTTAAGAGAATAGGGAGTCATTGGATCAGATCTGTGTCTTAGAAAGATCATTTGGGGAAAAGAGTAGAGGATGGTAAGACTGACAACAGAGAGTCCAGTATGACGTTACCTTAGAAAAAGAAAAAAAAAAAAGATTAGAAGTCATCTGCTTGTCCAGCTCTTAGAAATTCATCAGTAAATTAAATACATTAGTTTTATGGAATACTACATAGTGATGAATATTATGTTTGTTTATATAAAAATCCCATTTATTATGTAAGTTGAGAAAAAGGTTATAGAATTATATGTTTGAATAAAGCAAGCAAAAAAAGTGTCTGACATGACGCTGTAGGCAAGAGGTGGCGAGGGCATGGACCCTGCAGCGGGGGAGGGGTCGTGAGGAGAGGCTGGCTGTGAGGAGTGCTAGAGAGGTGCAGTCGGCCCAACTTGGTGCTTGCTTGGATGTTGAAACATGGCAGAAGGTTTTAGGGTGGCTCTCAGGATTTCAGCTGAGCGGCTGGGTAATTGAGTGGAAGTTAGAAATGTTAATAAGACATGGATGGATGACAGAGGAAGAGGAAGTTTTGAGCAAAACATCATTCCTTTGGTTGGGCATGTTGAGTTTGACACTGTGAGACTTCTAGGTAAGAAAGCTTTTAGGCAGGTGGATTTCTGGGTCTATATCCTAGGAGACAGGCTTACACTTAAGAGTACACCTAAGTCTTGGCAAACAGATAAATTCAACAATAAAATCTGTTTTCAATTCCTGTTATTGAACATAGGATCAAGTGCAAATAAACTCAGCTCAACATCAGGTCAGCAAACATTTATTGGAAACACATTCTGTGGTCATCACAGTGCCAGGCACTAGGACCACCAAGACCAATGAGACTTGATCTCTGTCCAAGGAGACAAATTGTAATAGAGATACGTATGGAGTGTTTTGGTAGCACCAGAGAGGGGAGTGATAGATTCTACCAGCAGTGGTTAGAGGAAGATACAGAGCAGAAGTCACATTTGACTAGGTCTTAAAAGATGGGCTAGAGTTTGCCAAGTAGATCAATGTTTTATGCATCGCGGTTGCATCTGAATTTCCCTTTAGAAACTAGTCATACTCCAGAAAAAGTGGGGTATTAATTTGAATGTCAGGGGACTGAATATTAAATCCATTAAAAGAGGCTACTTTAAAATTCAAGAAATCCCTTTCTGAGACCATAACTAACATGAATATGTTTTGTAAGCCAGTTTAAGTTCTCTCTCAGGTTGGCTGAAAGCGCCTATCACCTTCATTTGCCACAAGGTAAAGCAACATGGACTACCGCAGTCAAGTCAGATGGTGCCTGCGACAGGTTTTCCTCCAGTCCCTATCAGCCAAGTCAAGCTTGGGTCTTGGAAGGATAAGCCTTTCCCAAGGTCCAGGCAGTGGCCCCATTTCCCTTAGCTGCTTAAGTAGGAAGGGGTGAGTCAGTGGTAGCTTACCTCCAGGCAGCTATTGAAGGTCACTCAGCAAAGTGGTGGCAGATTCCCATTGCTATATCCACCTTGCCACGCCACTGGGCCCTTCCAAATGCTGCATACATGTGTGGCTGGCTGCTATTCTTTGGCAGTGCTTGTGTGTACTTTCACCTTTAGTTACAAGGCACAGTGGCGAGGAGTGGTTAGCGTTTGGATGCCAGTGGGGATGGAAGCCAGCCAAGTGGTAGATGCTTGACCTGGTGAAGGATGAATGGCAGGCAGAGTTTGGACTCCAGTCTTCCTCTTTGATTTTGCTGCAGTTTCATGTGTTTTCTGCACTTCCAGGGCTCTCTGTGTATTAGGAGCCCATTCAACCTTTCCCTATGGTGGTGAGTACCTTACGTTGTTCACTGGGAAATAAATATAGTGCAGAGACCCAAACCTTCTCAAGCTGACAGGACTCTCAGTAGTTGGCAGGTGAATTTATAACCTGAGGCTGGGCTGTACTTTGACATCTTCCAATTGAATGGCTTCTATTGGTCAGAGAGGAGTGTGTTTTGGGGGGGGATGTGTTATGAGAGATAATTTGCTCTTATACAGTTCCCTACCCTGCTCAAAATTGGCCAGTGATCGCTTAATTGCCTTCAGGATTCAGGCCAAACACCAAAGCATGGCTTTAAATCTACTCCATAACCGGCAGCAGGCATTTTTCCTGCTTCATCTCACTGGTGTTCTTGTGCCCTTGTGGAAGCCAGACACTCCACGTCCCCCTTTGGCTCCCACGGCAGCTCTGTGCTTATGCTCATCAGTGTCTTCTTGGAGTGCTTCTTCCCAGTCTCTCTGCACTGACTTAAAGCCTGAGCATCTTCAGGGCTCTATGCAAAAGGCATCTCCTCCAAAGCACCTTAACTAATCAGCTCGTTCAGTGTTTCTGCCAGATGGAGTGGCATTGCCACTTTGTGTGTTATCTCTTAATGTTTCTCTCTCTAGAAATAGGACCAGCTCTTTGGGGGCAGGCACAGAGCTTTTTCCATTCGTGTACCTGTTGTTGTGCCCGGTGCAAAGTCTCCCATGCTTTCAGAGCACAGCGTTCTTGTTGCTACGTTGGAGGGAAGCCGTGGTGCAGGTGTTGGAGGCAGTTCCAGGGTTGCTGGATCCCAGCCACCTGTTGTTGGTCTCAGAGTTTCCCTGGGCAAAGCCTATGCATGGCTAACGAATGAAGAGGCTTTTGCTTCAGCTTCTATCCCAGCTTCCCAGATCTGCTTTCCTGGTCCAGATGGCACCTGAGCTTGGCTGCTCCTCCTGGACTTACCTTCTGTATTCAGCATTCTGCTGGCCTCTCCTGTCATTGCAACAGGACTAATGGCTTCCAGCTGTAATAGCTTATAGTCTTCCTCTGCCAGAATTCAAAGCCTCATACCTTCTGCTGGGAGGAGGGGGTTGGGGAGCATTTGTGGTGGAATGGATTGCTTCCCCCTTGGTACTTTAACAGCATTGTGTTTATCTCCTGTCCTAGCATGCATCTCCCTGTAGCTCAGCCATTTATGTCTCTGTCTCCCCTGCTAAACGCTGAATGCCCTAGGGCCAGAACCATGCATTATCTCTCTGGGCTTACTGGTACTGAACACAGTGCTTGGCACTGAGTCGACAGTCATTTCAACTAAGGTGAATTCAATAAGCAATTACTAAGCGAGAATGTCCCAGAAAGTGTCCAATCAAAGCAGGCGAGTCATCTGAACTCCACATTATGTTTCTGCAGCTACTCTGTCCAAAATCCTTAAAAGTGTCCCCATTGGGTTTGACGCTCCCGCACCCTGGAGGTTTAGGGGTCATTTTCTGTCCTCTGGGTGGAAGTACCACGGAGGGAAGGAGGCCAAAGCAGGCCAAAGTGTGAAGGCTCTGAGTCTCTGTGAAGTGAATACTTGCAAACAAAAACCTCCTCCAAAAACTAATTTCCTGGCGGATTTTCACACTGACCCTTTTCCAAAATGTTCAAAGAGATTGGGGCCTGGATTTCTCTTGCTCCACAACACTTAGGGGGTACAAGATAAGCTACACTTTTAAAAATGTTATTTTTTCTTATTGAAAGATTAAAAAAAAAAAGAAAATGAGAGGTCGAGCTTTGATCGCTAGACTTCTACTTCAATTATTCTTTCTGGACCTCTCCACCTTGGATCACTTAAAAATGCTGGATTTTACACAACCCAGGGGAGCATGGGGACATCTTTGACCTCCTTTGGTGATTGAATTCACTATACCTGGCCCTTGGCTTACTTGGAGATGGCTCACCCTGGAGCTGTCTTTACTCCCTCTGTGATGAATTGCACCGTGCACACTTCTCTAGGATCTCCAGGTCACCAGCTCTGTTCGCAGTCACTCCCATGTCCATTTCTGCCCCTCCAATGCTGCTGACGAGACTCAGAGAGCTACAACCCTTCTTACTGCTGTGGCATGAGATTTTCAGGCGTTGCACTCTGTTCTTTTCAACCAGAGCACCAAACTTACATGCTCCTGCTCAATTCCCTGGGCCCGTCTAGACCTTGGAGAAGAAAGCAAAGATGATTTTAGCCTCAGTTCCCAAACGCAAGCCTCTTTCTCTTCTTGCTCTGGCTCTGTTACAAAGTAACAAGATAGTTGTGAAGTCCCCACTGGGCCAAAAGAGAGTCCAGTCCTTGGAAACAAAGACCTGGCTGCCTGTCTGGAAAGGTTTATACAGGGAATTGGGACTTGGCTTTTGTTTCAGGCTGATGAGTCTGGAGCATTGAGAAAGAAGACACAATTTTATGTCTTAATAGGCTATCCCGCTGTGTTAAATTCTCAATAAATCACCCTGCTACAAGGACAGGGACTGTCTTTTCTTTTCTAGAGATGAAAACACTTGTATTCATTGGAGAGGCAGATGTGGAGGTCAGAAGAGTGTGAGGGAGATCTGACGGAAAGATCAGGACTGTGGAAGGAGAGCCGTGGATGGAGTCGGGCCAAGGGAAGGTGTCGCTGCCTTTTCCAAGGACTCCTGGCAGTCAAATGCTGTAGTTAACTAGAGCAACTGTTGAAGTATTTTGGACTACTGGAAATTTTTAAAGTTCAGCATTTATTGAAGAAACTGGATCTCTGATTCAAAGTTTTCGCACCAAGAAGTCACCAAGCCCAGATGGCCTCATCAGTGAATTCTTCCAAATGGTTGGGGAAATACAACACATCTTAGAGAAAATCTCCAGAGACTAGAAAAAGCGGAAAGTCTTTCCACCTCATTCTGAGGGCAGCATCATGACACCAGAATCTGAGAATTAAAAGAGATAAAAATTACAGATTAATTCCTTAATGTAGATGCAAAAATTCTTAACAGAAAAACAGTAGTTCAAAACTCGCAAACATAGAAACAGGATAATTTAGCACAACCAAGTTGGGTTTATCTGAGCAATGTAAGATTACTTTAACATTAAAAATCAAATTTAATTCATCACAATTACATAATAAGGAAGAATATCATTTGATAATCTCAACTGATGAAAAACAAATATTTGCTAACACTCAACACCTATTCCTGATAATGATTCATAGCCAACTAGACAAAAGGGAACTTCCTTAATCTGATACAATTTATTTATTTATTTATTTATTTATTTATTTATTTATTTAGATGGGAGGGAAGGGAGGGAGAAAGAGGGAGAGAAATATCAATGTGTGGTTTCTTCTCATGTGCCCCCTATTGGGGTCCTGCCCACAACCCAGGCATGTGCCCTGACTAGGAATTGAACTGGCAACCCTTTGGTTTGTAGGCTGGCACTCAGTCCACTGAGCCACACCAGTCAGGGCTAATAAAACATGTATTTTAAAAAGCTACAGAAAACATCACACTTAGTGGTGAAATTTTGAATGTCCTCTCCTAAAACAGAGAATCGGATAAGGATGCCCACTATCACCTCTTTTATTCAACATTATAATGAAGGGTCTACCCAGTGTAAAAGGCAAGAAAGAAAAAGAAATAAAATATATAAAGATTGGAGACAAAGAAATCATAAGATAATTTTCTATGTGGGAAATTCAAGAATCTGTAAACACTCCACTAGAATTTCTGAGAGAGTATGGCAAGGCTACTAGATACAATATCAGTATATAAAATAAATGTTTCTGTATGATGGTAACAAACAAATAGAAAACTAAAACATAGACAATGGTTCTTTTTGTAATAGCATCAATAAATATGTGTTAAATATGTAGGTAACAATAATGTAATCAATAGAATAATAAGTGATGGGCAAGGCCTCAGTACAAAAGACTATAAAACATAGCTGAGAAAATTTAACGAAGGCCTAAATAAATTGGACAGAAAACCATAGTTATATCTACAATGAGTTGATGAGGTAAACATGTTAATTCTCTCTGAAACTCATCTATGAATTCAAAACAGTCCCAATAAAAATCCCAGTGGACGTTTTCTATGGAATTTTACAAGCTAATTCTAAAATTTGTGGAAAAAAATGTGAAGTACCAAAAGTATATAAGACAATCTTGAAAAAGTAAGTTGGAGAAATTATGCTATAACATTAAGACATTTAAAAGTGCAGCAATTAAAACAGTGTTGTATTAGATCAATGGAACAGAATAGAATCAATCAATCAATCAATCAACCAAAATCAATAAATCTTAAGGTATCAGAAAAGTGAAGTGCAGTGATAAAAAGTTTATATTTTTAGTAAGTGTAACTTGGTCTATTGATTCTCTACTTTAAACACATTCTTGACTCCTGTCTCACTCTCCACACAGAAACCACTCCTGATGGATTATAGACATAAATGTGAATGTTAAAACCATAAGACTTCCCAACAAAAACCTAAGAGACCACCTTTTTCTTATACAGGCCACAAGTCTTTGGACTGGAAAGGAAATACTGATAAGTTGAACTTCAATAAAATGAGTACTTTTTGTATGCTTATATATTAAATCATTCTTCTGTTTAACGAAAGCCTTATAAGAGGGTGAAAAGACAAGCAGCTTAATAAGGGAAGATATTTGTAATACATATGTCTGACAAAGGACTTATAAGCAGAATATATAAAGAATTTCTACAAATCTTTAAGAGAAAGACTGATGACTCAGTGGAAAAAGGAGGGAAAGATTGAAATGTGTTTCACCAAAGAAGATATCTAAATGTCCCAGACACAGGAAAACTTGCTCATCAGTCATCAGGAAATGCAAGATAAAACCATTCTGAGATCCCTGTAAGTAACCTTCATATCAGCTAAGATACAAAAGATAGACAGTAGTAGTATCGGCAAGGATATAGGCAGCTAGATCTTTCATACTCGGCTGAGAGGGATGGAAACTGTTACAACCACTTTGAAAAATGCAGCATCTAACTAAAGCTGAACACGAACACAGCCTATGACCCATCGATTCCACTCTTAGGCATATATCAGACAGAAATGCATGCATATGTGTGCACATGGCATGCAGAAGAATGTTTATAGCAGTAAAAGCCACAGTCTGGAAACAACCCAAATGTCCATTCACAGTAAAATGGACCAATAAGTTGCGGATTATTTATACAATGGAATACCATACAATAAAGAAGAGAAAGAATGACTGCTATAAGCAAGCAACAAAATCAATTAATCTTATAGAATGTGGCACCATACAAGCAAGACAAAAAAAATGCATGGTGTATGGCTCTGCTGATACAACATCTAAAAAGAGTCAAAATTAATCAATGTTAATAAAGGAAAGAATCGGGGTCACTTGGGGAAGAGAGAAGACACAAGGGGTGTTTCTGAGGTGCTGCTAATGTTCTTGATGTCGGAAAGGAGTTCACAGGCACACTCACCTGTGAAGGTTCATCAGGCTGTTGTGCCCTTGTGATTTGTCAGTTATGCATGTTGCCTCCAATATACTGTTTGCATTAAATTACGTTATAACATTAGGAGGCACCTTGATTGAAAAGGGGAGCCATGGCTGCTCTGTTCAGCAGCGTACACGTTTTTCACACAATCAATCACTCAGTACACAGGCCCCCAAACAAGAAGTGTGTTTGCTGTGTATTGTGCTTTGTCCTTTGACCAGTAAGTAAGTATATCCTCAGTCACGTTGGGGAAGTTGGGGTGGCATAGTCAATGCTCCAGGGTGCTGTAGGAATGGGCTTTGACTCAACTGGTTGCTATCTTGGCATGGTTTTGGCACGGTTTTCCAGAGTCTCCGTGTTGGCTTCAGGCAGACTTGTGCTCTACTACTTATTAACAGTGTTATTTGGAGTGAGTGGTGGAGCTCTGAAAACTTCTGTGTCCTTATCTGTAAAATGGGAATAAGGTTAATGCCCTCTAGGGCGTTGTTGAGTATCAAATAAGATAATCCACAGTGACTGGCACAGACAGTGTGACAGGTTTGGTGGTGACAGCTATTACCAGCTAAGGATGGAGTGTGGGGTTGTTGAAGATGCCTGTAGCTGGCCCGGAGTAAAGAGTCATGAGTACAGACGGGACTTTCAGTCTTGCTCCTTCTTCTCTCAGTGCTCTGTCTCTCTCATCTTTTCCTTTGGGGCCCCTTCTTCACCCTCCTCCTCTCCTGTCTTCCCAGTGGCTCAGGGAGTTCCAGTCCCGTTGCTCCCCACCTGGCTCATGTGTGTCTCTCTTTTGCGAGTGGTGTGTGTGGTTATGGTGCAGCAAACCTGTTTCCACTTTATCAGCAGAAACCAAAATTGTTCGATAAGTGCTTTGTGTAGTCAGACCACTGCAGGGGCTTTGAGGTGGAAGCAGGGTATTCAAACTCTTTGTAAAGGCTAGGACCCAGCTCCTGCTTTGACATGAAGTTGCCTGCAGGTTGGTAGCCTTGCTGACTCCATGGTTTCAAAAGAAACCAGCAGCTTTGGTGGGGGTGGGGGCGATTGGGGGTAAGGGTATCAAGCAAAAAAGAAAAAGGACTTATGGACACAGACAACAGCATGGTGATTGCAGTGGGTAGGGGAATAGATGGAGGTAGAAGAGGGTATAAGGAGGATAAGTGGTAACAGAAAAAGGTACGATAAAAAATAAATTACTAAAAAACCCCAGAAGCTCCATTTCCCTGGCCAAGAATGTTCCTATGTCCCAGGATCACTTAGCTCTGCACTTTTCACCCCCTCCCCGCCCTCCTCCCTGTGAGGACCAGTTAACTGAGACATTTTCCTTTCCCCTCTTGTTCTGCATGAGAACCAATTACACGTGGCTCGAGGGAAAAAAGGCATCAGAGCACGCTTCTCTTTATTTGGAGCTAAGAGTTTTATGGTTCCTTGGTAGGATTTCTGAGTCCTAGGGAAACAAGAGCTCTCACTCCCTCTGAGCTTCGGGACTGTCCCTTTGGTGTAAGGACACGGGAAGGCACGTTGACAGGAATGGGGACAGCAGGGAACAGGAAGCCAAGCTTACCTCTGGGAGGGGCGGGCCGGGTTGTTTGCCGAGAGAAGAGATGGCAACTTGCGTTCCAGGAAAAGCCGCCGTGTGGCCTGTAAAATTAGCACGGATACCTGGTCTGATCTGCTGTCTCATCTTCACTGCTCTCTCACTTTGTCTTTTGCTCACATATGAAAAACCACCCTGTTTCTCCTTCTGGGAGGGAAAACGTGGGTGGACCAGGAAGGACTCAACTGGAGAGAGGTGTGCTTTGACAGAAGAAGGTTCTATGGCGGAGAGTGGCAGTAAGATCCACGCCTGTTGTATTTTACTCAGATTGGAGAAACATTTCCCCTTCTCTGTGGGGACTGGAAAGAGGGGCTGGCGCCATTGAGAATCATATGCTCCAGCTGGGACAGCTCAGCAAACAGCAGGATTTAGAGAGAAAGCCTCATTCTCCTTCCTCTTGAGGGAGGTTCAGTGAGTTCAGATGCACGAGGGGGCTCCCCGAACCAGGGAGCTGTCTGCGTGGATGGCGAGGCTCCCCTGTCTGCGGAGATACCTCTTCCTCGCCGAGTCAGAGACAGGCAGTGCTTACCAGGGCTCACTTCCTGTCCCTATGCTGGTTTTTAAAGACCGTGAGCATAAGTATTCAAAAAACAAAGCTGCTTTTGTCTGGACGCTGGAGTTGGTTTTATTATTGTTATTTTTGTCATTGTAAAAATGAGCGAGAATGTTTAAAGGACTCCTTATAGAAGAGGACCCCAGAGGGAGTAGGAACGGGCTTGGCCGTGAGGAACAAATAACACGTGTACAACCTTCAGGCTCTTCCCAACTGTGCTTTGTCCACCATCTCTCTGATGTGTTCAGGATACCGATTCTTTCCTGGCCCTGCCTGAGTGCCCCTGGGTCCTGTTTCCCTCCAAGGGGGTGGTAGCTCTGCCTCACGTCAGCCGTTTAAGTCTATCTACTGGATTCTGCTATATCTGGTAGAGGTCACAAAAACAGCATGAAAAGCACAGAAATAAGGGCTTTACCAAATCAGTGGGCCATTACCAATACATTCTGATGGGGGTGCATCATGCAAGATGGAGAAATTAATACCAAGGAGCTGGGAAGACAGCCTCAGGCATCACATAGACATCAGTTGGGCATGAAAGCTGTAAATGCTGGGTGGGTAACAGAGGTGATTATAGAGAGATGAGCAAGGACTGGCAATGTGGAGGTGCGTGGAATAGCATGAAGAACTTAAGCTGGTGCGAGAGGTGGTCCAGCTGGAAAATGAGTTTGCGTGTGGATGAATTTATCTGGCATCTTCATGGGGCCAGGGCCTGGGGACACGCTAGCTGAAGGCCAAATACAGCCCTGCCCTTATGCTGACTTTCCAGTTTGACGTCTATGAGCACCTTCCTTTTTTTGACCTTGCTGTGCATTATGGGTCCAAAAGAAGAGTCCTAAGTGACAGGGACCTCTCCAAGAGGAAGAGCACACAGGGAGTGAGTGATCCGATTTACCTCTTCTTAGGCATTATCTTTTGGGGCCGGTGACTCCAAACCCATCCCGCCCTCCATTGTCTCAGCTCTGGTTATGCACAGTGGAGTCTCTCTGGGAAATATTTAATTATAGGCCACTATTCTCCCAGTTGCATTTGTTAACAGCCTCCTTCCTCCCAGCCACCCACTAAATATTACTTTGTCAAAGAATGTGAATTCCTGTTAATAGTAACACAAGTGAATTCAAATTAAATTATTGCAGAAAAGACCACCATCCAGAATATAAAGGGAAAGAGTGCTTTGATTGGTGACCACTTGGGATTGCACCCACCTCCAGGTCTTCTCCATAGTATGAATGACCAGGTTTTGACAGGAGAAGCCAAGTTTATATTTTTATTCCATGTTTAAAAAAATCAATAGGCCTCTTTAGCACATAACCCCACTCCACTCAGAGGCAAAATATTGAGAGTTGGTTGTATTTAAAATTGCTATGTTCTCTTCATCTTTAAATTGCTGTGTTTTCCACAGATGCAATGTTTGTGTTTGGGCATCCGTAGGGGAGAGACATAGGTGGTTGAAAGAGCTTTTTTTTTTCTTTTGCTTATTTGCCATAAGGAAAGCAAAATAGTTTTGAAAGTAGCTCAAGCCTGGGAAGTCAGGTTGTAGTTTGAATTGGCAAGTTCAAGAGAATGATAGGCAAACTGAATTATTTTTTCTGGTAAGAGAGTAGAAACCCTAATAGAAGACATTCTCTTAGGAGTTTAAAATATGGAGTATTAAGAGAAGTTAAATATGACTTGTATTTCTTAGGAAATGTGATGCTGTCTCTTGGAGCCCCTTGCAGCATTTCATAAATATATTTTGTTTTCCTGACACATAGGCATAGAATAAAGAGACTCTTAGACCCAAAGTCTGGCTTAGTCTAGCTTTTGGATGTTTGTTCATTGTGGCTTTTAAAATAGAACCAAGTGCATGCTCAAATTCACGTTCCCTTTGAGAAAACCACCTATACATACATTTTGGTAGTGTTAGACACATAGGCTTTGAGTTCCTGTGTGTATGGAGGAGGAAGAGGTGGGGAAATAGTGAATTTATTGGTCAGTTCCTTGGCATATTTCACTGTTCATTTGCAGATCATTAGCTACTTGGCGGAGAACTGAGGGGAGAGAAACTTTAAATTGCACATTGAATATCAATTTGAAGTCAAATGGTAATGAGTCAGTGGAGGAATAGATTCGATTTGCACAAGTTCAGTTTGTGCGTAGTGTACAAGCCCACCTGGACAGGTGTCAGCGAGTCACAGAGGCATCGATGTCAGATGCAGAGGTAGGAACAAGGACAATAAGAGAGAAAGTGGAGGTTGAACAAAAAAATAAAGTGTAGTAGCAAGCAGAGATGAAAAAGCAGGACTTCTCTGACTTCTTCTACCTTTCCACCCCGTTCTCCTCTTTGTAACACCTTTCTGCCTTATTTGCCTATTAGCTTTCCACCCCAATCCAGGTTCTTTTTAAAATGTTACCCTCTGAAATGAAGCCATGTGTGATGATTGTGTCCCAAACCAATGAGGTATTATTACCTCTCGCCTTTTTTTTGACCAAAAAAGGGGCTAATTTTAGGATAGTATACAACAAATTTGGGGGTTAGAAATATCACATTTTAGTTCCTGAAGCCTTATCTACTAGTGGTCTGATCTTGGGTTATGTTTGAAAACTGGTTAATAAAATTTCCTACCTCCTGCAGTCCTGGTGAGGGTTAAACGAAGAACTGCATATAAGAAAAAAAAATCCTAGCATACAGCTTGGCACATAGCAAGAGCAAGGAATATTAGCTATTATGATTGTAATTATAATTTTAAGGATTTTTTATAGATCTAGTTTAGTCACAAAAATGTTTTATAAATTGGTTTTGGAGAAAACTTGCTGGAAATTTCCACTTGAACAGAAGAGGCAGCCAAGTGGCTTGGAAGAAGCGCCATTTCTCTCTGGCTCAGATGGGGAAAATGCTGTCTTGGTTAAAAAAAGGGTGGTGGGGAAGTTTATGTTTTCACCTCAGGCATCCAGAATCAGCATCTGCAGAGCATGAAGCATGGATTTTGAATGTTCTACCAAGCTTTCCAGGGACTCTTAATTTTACTAAAGTTGAAACCCATAAATCTACTTGAAGATGCTATTCTGTCAGTGGTCTCATAACTAAAAGGCTTGGTCCTAAACAGCAATGATTTCAGCAAAGCAGCGTTATAGCAGGAGCATCTTAAGTTGAATGTTTTGTTTTGTTTTTTTTTTGAAGAAAAACAACTTTCTTGACCACACCATACCTACTGAATGAGAATCTGTATTTTAATAAGATCTTTGGTGATTTGTGAGCATCTTCAGGTATAAAATGTACTAAACTGTATCTTTTCTCCCCTCAGTCTTAAATTGGGCCTTTCTAGTCTAGATGTCCAGGGTCCTTGGGGTCTGCATTCACCCACAGTGCAGGAACAAGCACTGACGGTCCTTCCGTTGTCCACCTTGTGTCTATATTGAGAGCTGTGCTTACTCTTTTCTAATCAGATTCAGGTTTCCCTCCTACATGCTTGCATCTCTAGCCTAACTGCACGCACATCAGACACTGTATTTGCTTTCCTTTGATGTCATTGTAAGCTGGGCAGCCCCGCCAGAGAGCAGCCAGAGTTGTGTTAACATGCTGCGAATTAGCAGGGATGGCAACTCTTGCCTATTAATGTGGGAAGAGAATGGCTAATTCCAGCTCATTTCTATTCTGGAACTAGATGTAGACTCTGAAAGCAGCAGCTCATTGCTGCACCGGTGATGCTAATTACTTTCCAACCATGTTATGAATAAATAGGTGGTGTTTAGAAAGCTAAAATGCAGGGTTTTTTTTGTTGGTTTTGTTTGTTTGTTTTTTAGGAGGCAAGTCCCACCCCTTCTGGGGACTCAGTGAAGTCACACAAGGGGTGTTTGGGACTCTCCCCCTTCTGACAGAGTAGTGGGGAATCTAGGTTATTCAGAGAAGGATAGTTAGTAACACATGGTGTCCTGATTCTCTTGTTGCAATTAGTTCTGTGCCCAGTGCCACATCATTTTCCCTTGCTGTCCCTGATTTCTCATTGAGTCCGAGGAAGCTGACCCCTGTGATGAAGGCTGCATCTGCTTTTCACAGTCCATTTTACTTCGCAGGAGTCCTCCACACCCTCCTGCAACTCCTTGATGGGAGGCTGTCAGGCGACAGCAGTTTACTTCCTTTCCGCATGCAACTGGAGAGGAATGGCTTTCCCGTTGCAAACACTTGTGTGTACTTCCCCATAATCTTGGTGATTGTTAAAAGGCACATTCAATTTACAACAGCCAAGTGTTGGAAGCAACCTAGATGCCCATCAGTAAATGAATGGATCAAAAAACTGTGGTACATTTATACAATGGAATTCTATGCAGCAGAAAGAAAGAAGGAGCTCATACCCTATGCAACAGCATGGATGGAACTTGAGAGCATCATGCTAAGCGAAGTAAGCCAGGCAGTGAAAGACAAATACCATATGATCTCACCTTTAACAGGAACCTAATCAACAAAACAAACAAACAAGCATAATATAACCAAAGACATGGAAATTGGGAACAGGCTGAAAGTCACCAGAGGGGAGAGGGGAGGGAATTTCAGGGGAAAAGGGGAAGGATTTACAGGAACAAGTATAAAGGACACATGGACAAAAACTATGGGGGGGGTGGAAATGGGAGGGAGGTGGGGAGGGCTGGGGTGGCAGGTTCGGGTGAGAATAAAAGACAGAAAACTGTACAAGATCAACAATTAAAATAAAAATTAAAAAAAAAAAAAAGGCACATTCAGGGCTCTGTGCCCTTAGTCAGAAATTCCAACCAGGGTTTCTGAGGTAGTACCCAGGAAGATGCAGTGTTTAAAAGCACTTTGGATGATTCTGATGGTTTTTTTCAAGGTGCCACTATTGACTAACAATTAAATCATTAATAACTGGGATTTCTAAGAAGACCACTGAGTCTCTGACATGCCCTCAATTGTATATTAAGATAGTTGCAATAGATGATCTTGCTCTGTAATCATTTCCTCAGAGTTAGTTAACTTTATTTCAGTCAGACACATCTATTAACATCTGCAGTGTACCTGCTGTTGTGCTGGATGCTGTGGATAAGAAAGATAAATCAGACATAGTCACTGTTCTCAGAGATGTCATAGTCTGCTGAGGACACAGACATACAGAGCAATAAATGGTGCTAAGCATCCATTGATATAATAGCAACAGGCCCCAGGACCCACGAGGACCCAGAGGTGGGAAGACAGGCGCAGAGCAAGTTCCCATTGTGTTCTGACAGCTCTCTGTATTGGATTCTACAGGGGTGGCTACAGCAAGGGGAGGCTGAGAATCTTGGGCAACTCTTGGAGATATGGGGAAGGCAAGTTTGTCCTAAAAATGCCCAGTCTGATGTAGAAGGCAGATCCAAATATTGAACTAACTGATTTTTCTTGAACTACTGTGGGGTTTGGTCTCTAAGAAGAAAAAAATAAGCTGTTAACAAAACTCATGCTGCCAAGAGGGAACCTCAAAAGGCACACTGGGGATTTGTGGGCTGTCTTTGGAAGCATGGTGGTCCAGTTATTAAAAGCTTAGGAGAGATAGGTTCACTCCATTGCCTGGAGTTTTGAAGGCTACCCATCCATTATTCATTACCCAATAATAAATATCATAGTGAAAATTACCTTTAACACTTAAACATTGCTAGGGTTTTACGGGATTGAACTGAACGACTGCCCTGGTATTAAAAAGTCACATGGGTGAGATGCTTTTATAGCCCATGCTTCGTAGGCTATATAAAGCAAGCACCTGCACACTATCCTTTAAAATGAGAGCATTCAAGCATGGCATTTAGGCATGAGGGGACCTCTGCTTGTTAATTAAACCTGTTGGCAGTGTTACTTTTTAAGAAATAGAAGAGGAGGTTTGAGGCAATTAGGAGAGGATTTGTTCCTGAGAAGGAGAGAGTCCACCTGGAACTGTCACTTACGTCAGCAGGACATGTGGATTCTTTATGGGCTGCAGCCCAGGCTGGAGCCGGGCCTTGCAGATCTGTGACAGACTCACTAACCAGCTGTTGGCTGTGGGGTTAGTGCAGCTGTTCAGACGATCTTTATGGTGGGGATCAGCGGTAAATATTTATTTAGATCAACTGTATTATTATTATTTTCCATTGAGCAGGGGGTTTATGAGGAGACTAGTCACTTTCCAAGCTAGATAGGAATGAGTTTTGTGCTTGGCAGTATCTGTAGTTTAATATCTTCGTCTTAATTCTGCTGGGCAAGCAAGGGAGAGCCTGGAGCCAATGAGTGCTGGTCGCAGCTCTTATTTCATTTATTTTTTATTGACATGCACTTCACCTCACATAAACTTAGCCACTTTAAAATGAACAATTCAGTGGCATTTAATATGTTCACAGCATGTATAGCCGCCCCTTCTACCTAGTTCCAAAACATTTTCGTCACCCCCAAAAGGAACCCCATAACCACTAAGCAGTCACTTCACATTCCTCCCTATCCTCAGCCACTGGAAACACCAATTTGCATTCTGTCTCTATGGATTTACCTATTCTGAGTATTTCTTATACAGGAATCTTATAGCATGTGACCTTTTGTGACTGGCTTATTTCACTTAGTGTGTTTTCGAGGTCCATCCACATCGTAGCACCTATGCGTACTCTATTTTTTTCCTATGGCTGCATAATGTTCCATGCATATGCACCGAAATTTGTTTATCTATTCATTCATTGATAAACGGTGGGCTGTTTCCACATGTTTGGGCCACATTTTGTGGACAGCATTGCTGTGCACATGAATGTAAGTGTGTTTATCTGTTTTCGATTTATTTGAATGTGTACCTAGCAGTGGAATTCAGGTATATTATTTACACAAAATATTCCTTGCTTCCATCTAGCCACTGAGGTTCTTTCCCCTGGAAATATTATGCACCTCACTTCGATGGGAACAGGCTTGGCCATCTGACTTGCTTTGTCTCACAAATGCACCAAGAGCAGAAGTGACGAGTGTCCCCGTGACCAGGACCCTCATGAGCCATCTCGAGGCCCTGCCATGACACCTTCCCCTCATCCAGAGGTCCTGCAAGGATGGCAGGGATGGCTGGGGCTCTCCTGCAGGCTGGGCTTGTGGGGCAGGTGGCGTGGGCAAAGCAGTGGGTCTCATGAGCTCCCACTGACAGATACTAAATTGGGCTCTGGGCAGAGGGGATAAAATATGGGGGGAATCTCTGCCATCAGGGAGCTTACACTTTTACTGTAATCTGATCAGGTAGTTGTGAGCTCTACAAAGCAGTGTGGAGTGGCAAGGGAGGAATCCATGGAGCTTTCTCAGAGGACATTGGGTCTGGCCTTAAAGGACAGCGAGGGTTAGACATACGGAGTGAGAAGAAGAGCGTCCAGAAGAGAAATGGCCTCAGCAGTAGCTTCAAGGCGGGAAGTAGGATGTTTGGGAAACAGTGAGCTGGGCCGAGGTTGGGGGATACAGGGTTGGGTAGCTCTACAGCAACCCATGAGTGAAGGACTGTGGCCTCCAGGCCGAGAAGTTGGTCTCTGTAATCTGACATTGTGTCTCTCAAGCAGGGCATAGTAATGGATAACTGTCCAGTGGCGCTTTCTGGTGCTCTGAGGGTGGGACTCGTCCTTGTACAACAGTGGTTATCAGTCTTTACATTATGTGTACTTCACACACCTCAGCCTGAGTGGTTCCTCTCTTTGCACAAACTGATGCTCTGTGTGTGCCCCCGTCTCTGCTGAGAATAATTGTTCTCAGACCCCATGGGGAGTGGAAGAGAAAGAAATGCCCCGGCATCTGCTGAGGAGGTCAGGATGATTAGACAGGTCAGGAGGTTTCCAACATCTACTTCTCTGTCTTCTAAACCCACCATGGTGGTGGGGGAGGGTACAATTCCTTTTTGGATTTTACAGTTGAGAAAACCGAAGCTTGGAAGGCAAAGAGCTAACCAATGAGCTAGTAAATGGAGATGGGATTTGAATCTCATCTTACTCATCTTTGTGCTCCCCACACTCATCCTCGAGTCTGGGGCCCAGAGCCTCAGTGAGTGAAGGCGAGAGTGACTGGCCATGTGACTGAATGACTAACTGAGAAGGCAGGGTCTGTCCGATGCCAATCTAGAGGGGATGAGAGTTTGGAAGATGCTCTCTTTTCCACCACAAACACTAAAATAAATCCCCTGGAGCCACGGTGAGGGTGGTCAGAGAGTAAGATGGTTGAAGTAAGGCATCTGGACTCTGTGAGGTTCCAGGGTGGAGGTGACTCAGCTAAGAGAATATTCTCGTTTCTCCCTTGACCTGCTTCTCTGTACAGACTGCTGGGTGCAGGGAAGTCTGTGGGCTGGCCCTTCTCAAATACGTTTCCAGGGGGTGTTCTGGCCCTTCGCTGTGGGGTTAGAGAGAGATTTTTGAAAACCCTAGCTAGAAAAGGGGGGAAAAGTGAAGAAAGCAAGGTGAAATGTAATTTCCTTTTTAATATAGATGGTCATTTAATCTAATATTATACGCAATGATTAGATCTTAAAAACCTATAAATTACATTTGACAAGTCTGGTGCGCTCTGCTTTCCCTCTGGGCAATTACACGCAGCAACATCGGGCCAGGCTGAGGGGAGCTCTCTGAATGCACTTTGTTTATTGGCTGTTAATGAGAGGCGATTAATCTAAATCACCGTAGGGGTGGATCCTTTTGCTGAGCTTCAGGATCGGAAGTGGCAGTTGCACCTTTTGACAAATGTGCTGCTCTACCCTTAACAACAACAAGTGTGTGAGAGTGTGTGGGGTGTTGTTGTCTTCCTTTGAACGATGAGGGGAAAAAAGCCGTATGCACTTAGGGCGGTCACTGGGGCAAAGTTGAAAACTGCCGCCTGTGGGTATGTCCCAGTCTCTCCTCTCCTGCCTCTTCCCACCCTCCAGGACGGAGGCAGCCGGGGCCCCTCGTTGCGCTGTTACTAGAAGGCCCTCTTCTTCATGTATTACTGTTATTGTGGCTTTTTCTTCCCTGCCTGAATGGGGACTGCCTGGCGCTGGATGATGGATCATTATAGAGAGCACCTGCCTGGCAAAATTGCCACCTCTCTGTCCCCTCCGTCCTCTCTGCTTCCTTCACGTTGGGAAAGACAGAGAGCGATACCATACAACCAGAACATCCTAAAAACCCAACAGGAAAAAATACACACACATAAGGTCTTTCCTTTGGGGATTATGGGGTCAGATTTACCGCTGAAGGGATGAAAACCAAAGGGAGAAGATGTTGGCTAGGGCAGGACAAGAGAGCACCGGGGACAAAGACCTGTGGGTGAAAGCCTCCTAGGTTCTCCTCCTGCTTTCGGTGTGGTCTGTCCTGCCTTTGTTTGCACTCGCCCTGCCATTGGCTTGCTGTGCCCTCTCTCTCCTTCACTGTTGTTAACAACGCAGAGCACAGCAGGAAGACTAAAGCACTCAATATGGGAGGTGAAGTTCTGAGTTTGAGTCCCAGTTGTATCGCTCAGGAATCAGTGGTGACCTCCAGCAAGTTGCTCAGTTCTGGCTCTGGTGGCTCTTTGCCTGTGGAATGGGGTGTGGTCAGTGGAATAATAGCCTCCCGGAGGTGCCCTAGTCCCCTGAGTCTGTGACTGTGTTAGATTACACAGCAAGGGGCGATTAAAGGTCTAGATGGTATTAAGGTTATTCATCAGCTGACATTAAAATAAGGAGACTTGCCCTGACTGGCTCGGTGGGTTGGCTCAGTGGGTTGGGTGTTGTCCCACAAACTGACAAACTGCCGGTTCAATCCCTGACCAGGGCACATGCCTGGGATGAGGGTTCGGTCCCCGGTCAGGGCGCCCATGAGAGGCAATAATCGATATGTTTCTCGCACATCGATATTTCTCTCCCTCTTTTCATATCCTCTCTCTAAAAAGTAAATAAATAACATCTGAAAAAATAAAAACAAAAAACCAAGGAGACTACTCGGGATAATCCAGGCAGGCCACTGAATTACACGAGTCCTTAGGACTATGGAAGAGGGAAGAAGAAGTAGAGTCGGAGGGATGCGCTATGAGGGAGACTGGACAGGCCACTGCTGGGTTTGAAAATGGAAATGGACCAGGAGCCAAGGAATGAGGGCAAACTCAAGAAGCAGAAAAAGCAAGAAAGGAGATTCTTCCTCAGAGCCTTCAGAAAAATAATACAGCCTCCCAGGCATCTTGATTTCAGCCCAGCGAGACCCATTTCGGGCTTTTGACATCCAGAACTATACGATAATAGAATTATTGCAGGTTGTTATAAACCATTGGAATTCTGTTAATTTGTTTTCAGCAACAGGATACTAAGACAGTGTGGGTAAGAACACCTGCCCTGCGTCCCCAGGATCAAAGACCTGGCAAACCAGAAAATGCAAAGCAACTCAATGTCTTCAATATTGTTTACTCTACTTGAAGGTGAAGGTAAACAGAGCAGGTGTCTTGAACTGGGGGTAGAAACCACAGACCAAGCATCTGCCCAGCTCCTTGCATGGTCCGTTCCTTTTCATTTTCATCCTTTCTGGGAGCTAAATGTCTCTCCCCTGGGGAACTGGGCTCAGCGCTCCTTTTCTTTTCCTTGGGTCAGTTCCTGCGCTGGTGAAACGACTGGAAGGTACCATCGATTATTACAGTTTGGCTTTTCTGTGGATCTTTTGCCCAAAGGGCTGTCATCTCAGGAAGTGGTATACTCCCTGTTGATTATGTCTAGCATTTAGCTGTATGTGAGTCCATCCCTGCCTCTGAGTGTGGACAGTGATTGGGGATGTGGAGTTGAGTTTTACTGGACAAGGCGGTGTTCCCAGGATGCAGTGACCTTACCACCAAGGCCCACGAAGCTCTGGGCTGCATAGTCTCTTCCAGCTAGACCAAGACAAGGGTATTTCCAAGCTTATTTACTCCCTTGATTGTTTGCCTCATGACAACCTAAAGCTTGTTTTGCCTCTCTCTACTAAAATAATCCTTCCCACCTATCTAAGGTTAGGTCCCTGAACGTTGCCTAGGTTGACACGTAGTGCAATATACAGAGGATTTATCATAGAATTGTACACTTGGATGCTATATAATCTTATTAACCATTGTCACCCCAATAGAATTTAATTAAGAAAAAGAAAATTGCCTAGGTTGAAGGTTTCTCATATGAAGAATTTAAGACCCAAGGGGAAAAATTGGATTAGTAGGTGAACTTTTGGAAGCCTTGTCCCCTTTTCTTAATGTTCACTAAATTAAATACTAAAGATAGCACACTAATAAATACTGTATCAATGACAAGCTACAATTCTTAAATTAGTTGTAATGGGTACTGTGCAATTAATTTCCGTTTACCATTTCTTGTGCACCAGAATCTCTTCAGGATCTCCCGCCCACGCAGCTCCAACAAGATGCTTGTAAATTAGTTTTATTGTGTGGTAGATAATCTGCATGCTGGCAAGCATTTTTGCTTTCTATCTTTGTGTAGTCATGGCTTTTCTGGTAGTAGGATTTGCAGCAGCGACCCTGGGGTTCCACGTGTGCACGGTAACAACTTGGGTGCTTGAGAGAGCAAACGCCTGGGTTGATTTTGAGTCAACTTATTTGAGATTTCTCAAAATCTTTCCTAATATGCCTGGTTATTATCTGTGCTCATGGTGGCATTGTGCCAAATTCCTTGGCTTCAACCGGTTCAACCTGCGTCTCAGCACCCTCCACCTGGTCTCCTTGAGTGCACCTCTACGTCCATGTCTAACGTGGACAACGATAAAACAAACCAACCAAGGTCCCCCAATCAAACCCCAACAGCACAGTTAAAATAATTCAACAAAATAATGAACATTGCTTCCAACCCAATTCTACAGAATTTTTTTCTTTTAAAATAGGGCACTTCTTATTTTTCTTCTCCTCTAGGTGTAGATTTGCTTTGTAAAAATATTGGAAATAAACATGTTGTTGAAAACTAATATGTCAGTCAATTTGCTAAATTTGTCTGTATTAGACTTTCATGAAAGAGAACGGGAGGAGGCGGAGGGGCTGTTGCCCGAAGTGGCAATTACCACCCACGGGGCCAGTGATGTCTGGGCTACTAACGGGCCCTTCCTCAAATAAAGATTCTACTCACTGCTCCTACTGAGATGGAACCAGCCTCTTTGGCCAGGGTGCTGGTAAGCCACCAATATAATGTACTGACCATTTGGATAAGCAAATCTGGAAACCCTTGAGTGACCTTCAGTCAGCCATGTATCCCGTGTTTATTGACCATGTGATCCACCGAGCCCAGCGAAGAAGATCAGAGGACGTGATATCGCCGTAGTTCTCTGCCTTTAAAGAAATTCATATCTACGTGGCAGAGTGAGATGAAGACAAATGAAAGAGACTATAACTGATACTGATAAATTTTCAAGTATTTTAAACATCTCAGAGTCATATCATTTTAAATCACATTAAATTTGTGATAACAAATTTGCTGACGCAAGGCAGAGATTGTTCTGCGGCAACATTAGGGAGACTTACTGGGAGAGTATTTATTTGTATTTTATTTTTAAAATTCATTTAATTTTAGAGAGATAGGAAGGGAGGGAGAGAGAGAGAAACATAAATTAGTTGCCTCCCAGCCAGGGACCAAACCTGAAACCTGGGCGTGTGCCCTGACTGGGAATAGAACCAGTGACGTTTTGGTGAATGGAATGATGACCCAACCAACTGAGCCATGCAACCAGGGCGAAAGCGAGGTAAATTTAACGGGCCTTGAAGAAAGGTGTGGGCAGGGAGGATGCTGGACTTTCTGGATAGAGCAGGAATATTAGCAAAGATAAGAATGTTAACAAAAGACGAATACCTACACTAATACCATATGATCTCACCTATTACAGGAACCTAATGAACAAAACAAATAAAAGAGCAAAATAAAACCAGAGATGAGGAAACAAGGAACAAATTGACAGGGACCCGAGGGGAAGTGGGAGGGTGATAAGGGAGGAAAGAAAGGTAAGGGTGTAGTTAAAGAACAAGTATAAATGACTCATGGACATGGACTATGGGGGGGATTGACTGTAGGGGTGCCAGAGGGAGGGGCAGGGGAGAGCAGCAGGGGAAAATTGGGGCAACTGTAATAGAATGACAATTAAAAAATAAAATATTTAAAAAAGAATGTTAGCATAGGTATAGGGATTTGCAAAAACTTGAAGGGGATGCTTGCTAACATTGTATGATGGTGTTTTAGAGGTTGAGCCTCAGAACAACATGGAGCCTCCAAATGAGGAGCCAGGCTTGGTTTCCATGCCGAATAGAGGGTTCTGGAGTTTCTCGTGGGGGGAAGGCCTCAATCAGAACTGGGCTGGGAGACCTCCATCTTGCACTATTGGGGGGTGCTTAGTTTGGAGCTTTGGGGGAGGGGGTGCCAACGAATTCTACTCCCCTGGGGGAGGTCAGGAGTACTGCATTCTGAACTGGGAGGTGTTCTTGCTGACGTTGGCCTTTACCCCCCACCTGCCATTCTTTCCGAGCTGTGCTCACCACGCACACAGGTGTTTATCCAGCTTTCTGGTTTATCCCAGGGCAGGCAGCCCGTTAACAGGATCTTTCTGAGATCCTTGCAACAGTTAATGGGAAAATGTGTATGCGTGTAGAGAAAGCAAGAAAAATATTATAAAGGGAATATTTGCTCACAGCAGATTTGCAGAATAGTTGGGAAATAATAGAAAAATGTAAAAGTAAACAGAAAATCTCTCATGATCTTGCCACACTATCAACTTGTGTTAGCGTGGAGTGGGTTTATTTATGCATAAATTCACACATAAAATATAAACAATTTTTAACAAAATTGAGATTGTGCGTCCTGTGTTTTCACCTGCTTTTTAGGCACAGTTTAAAGGTATGATTATTTTTCATGTGCCATAAAACTATTTGAATTCATACTTAATGGATGCATAATATTCCATTGAACGGAGTTAGCCTACTTTATTTGATCATTCTATCAAATATTTGGGTTGTTTCCATTTTTTTATTATTATAAATAACACTGAGATGAACAAACAGGTGGATAAACCTTTTATTGAGTCCCCAGTGGTTTCTTTGGACAGATTCCTAGAAGAGAAACTACAGGGTCAAAAGTATCATAAATATTTATAAGATTCTCGTTCCCTATTGCCACATTGCCTTCCAGAGCAGTCATGTCGGTTTATACTTGCCTGGGTGCCGTCTGCGCACTTCTCTCCACCACCTTTGCATGGATGGCCCGCACCCTCCACATTGCTAAATTCAGTGGCCAGTTCTCAGTACTCATCTGACTCAACTGTCTGTTGTACTTGACACACTGGGCACTCTCCTCCCCGATACACTTTCCTTCCTTGATTTTAAGGTTTTGAGGACACTGCAGTTTCTGAGTTATCCTCCTTAAGGTTCATCTCTTTGACCCTTAATCGGTGTGCTAGAGCTCAGTTCTGCAGACTTTTTTCAAACTGTATTTGCTGTCTGGGTGATTTCCAGGTTCACATCTTTAAGAGCTGCTCAAGTACTCCTGTCTTCTGAGTTTTTATCTGCATTTGAGCCCACTGTCCCAACAATAAGCTTCGTGTATCTATCGCCTGTTTACTTAATATTCCCTTTTGGGTATCTATTAGGTATCTGCCCATTTAAAAACCAGATTCCTTATTTTTAAAGCCCAGCCTGCTGCTACCAAGGGCTCACCTATTTTCGAAATGCTAATTCTTTGTTTTCCAGTTGTTCAGGCAATGAACTGATTAGACAATTTGAGTTATTTCTAATTTTTAATTATGATAAGCAACACTGAGATGAACGTATAGATATAAAACTTTTAATGGGTCTCCTCACTTTCTCCAACACCGCACATCTAATCTGCAAGTGAACCCTTATGACTTTCACTTTAAAATACACGCAGAAATAGACCCATTTAGTACCTTGGCACTTCAACTTAGCTCAGGCCATCAGCTGCTCCCATCTGGACCATCACAGTGGCCTCCAACTGCTCTGTCCGATTCTATTCCTCAATTCCCCACCTCCCACAATACTCCATTCAAACAGGTTGGCAGCCAAAGTGAAAGGATCAAAGGCTCCCTATCCAAATTTCTGGCATGCAGTGGAAACAATAAGTTCATGTCATTACAGGCCTATCACAAGAAACAAGAGAAATCCCAAGTAAACAGCCTAACATTACATCTTAAGAACTAGAAAAAGAAGAACAAAAGCATCCCAAAGTCAGCAGAAAGGAAATAATTAAGATTAGAGCAGAACTGAATGAAATAGAGAACAAAAACACTATAGAAAATGCGAACCATAGCCTATGTCCAAAACGCCTTGCTCAAAGCCCAAGGCTTTCCACACCACTCGGGAAAAACCCCAGGTGCTTATATTACCCACTGGCCCATGTGCAACACTCTGCCTCCTTCACTCTGTTGCAGCTCACTGGATTCTTACATCCTTTTTTAAATTTTGTCTTCTCAATGAGGCCTTTTCTGAACTCCAGACCTCTTTTTATCTTGCAAAACTTAAAGTCTATATCCATTAAACAATGGCTCCTCATGCCTCTAGCCCCTGGCAACCATCGTTCTACTCTCAGTCCCTACAAATTTGACTCTTCTAGTTATCACATTTAAGTGGAATCATATCGTATTTGTGTGTGTATACACCACTTTTGTTTATCTATTCCTCCATCTGTGGACAATTGGGTTGCTTCTACCTTTTGGCTATTGTGAATAACACTGTTATGAACATGGGTATGCAGGTGTGTCTTTGAGACCCTGCTGGGTCATCTGTAGTTTCATTTTTAATTTTTGAGGAAGCGCCATACTGTTTTCCACAGTAGCTGCATGATTTTGCAGTCCCACCAACAATGCACAAGACTTCCCATTTCTAAAATCCTTGCCAACACTTACTACATTCTCCACTTTTACATCCCAGTGGCTATGAGATGGTATCTCATTGATGATTTTGACTTGTGTTTTCCTAGTGATGAGTGATATTAAGCATATTTTATATCCTTTTTGGTCATTTATATATAGTTTTTTGATAAATAGACATTCAAGTCCTTTGCCCATTTTGGAATATTTTTTTCTTGTTGTTTTTGTGCTGATTTTTTTTCTTATTTGCCTCACGATTGTTGCTTTATTGGTGATACTCATGTTAAATTCTGAAGGATGAGTAGATATGATGGATTGGGATGGAAAGATAGGGGGTTTGATTATGGCAAAGAGGATGGCAAGTATAAATAGTAATAGATAAAAGAGACATGCGTATTAGTGTAAATAAACATCAATGTCATAGCTGTAAAATGAATATATAATTTACATATTTTCCCCACAATAGTATGCATATATGTGTATATATATGAGGACAGGGTTTCTTAACAGTGGCATTGTGGATGTTATGTGTTGGATAATTCTTTGGTGGTGGTTCTGTTCTGTGTCCTGTAATGTGTTCAGCAGCATCCCTGGCCTTGTCCCACTAGATGCCAATAACTCCCCTCTCTTCCCCCAGTTGTGACAATTAAAATGTCTCCATATATTGCTATATGTCCCCTGGGGGCAACCCCTCCGATCACCCCAGTTGAGAATCCCTGTTGTAAGAGGAGATATTAGATAGATAAATAGATAGATAGGTGAGGGGTTGAGTGGTGGATGCTGGTATATTATAACATCATGATTGAAAGGCTTATCTATAACAAGCTCTATTTGTGTGTAAGTCAGTATTCAACAACATATCAATTATGTCAGTTGGTTTTGGGGTCAGCCTAAAGAACATCTCTCATACTCCTTGTGAGCTTGTATTGGTATTATTGTTATTTGTCATTGAATGCAAGCTGTGCTAAGGGTCTCCCATTAAGACTCAGTTATATAGTCAATTATAGTACTTATCCTTTTCTGCTCAGAGGAAGTGTACTTTCTACTATTCTAGATTGTTTTCAAAGCATTGGACTAACATTGGTTTCCTTTGCATTTCTGGTGTCTCTGGCGGAGTGAGGGACCGAGAAACCTGTAGTCACCTCCATTTTATAAATTGCACATAGGAGAAAAAGAGAGGGTGAGAACTGAATAAAGTGATATATTCATCGATGATATTGTATGACTCGCCAGCAGCAGGAAAGGGTGTATTCTGGAAAGCTTTCTGGAGAAGATTTCGACATCCCCATACTAATTTTGATGGGTTTAGACACAGATGAATGTACAAGCTTTGAAGTTGTAAGTAGACTAAGCACACCCCCCTGCCTGATTCTTAATCTCCTCATGTGTCCTTTGCAATTTGCAATATGCCATTTAAAGTAGGGCCACTGTTATTCAGCTTCCCTAGGAATTTCCTGCTAAAAGCATTGCAAAATGAAAAAAAAGTGGTATTGCACCATCCATATGTCAGTAAACTCTAAAACTTGTCTATTTCTAATGTGAGATACAGACAATTCATGTGCAGTGAATGGCCAAATACACAGACTGGCTGTATGAGGTACACCACTACTCCTAAGGTAGTGGTGTATTTAGCTGCTTCATGGATTGGAGCTTCCCACTGAGGCGATGAGAGTGGTCATTCAAAGTGGCAATTGTGTAATATTTAGCAAATTGACACAGTTACTACTGATTGGTGTTTATTTTGGTAGTGTTGGTATTTGCTAATAGAGTGTATTTTTCTTAAAGTATATTACATTACATGTTTTCTTACATTATCAGGGATGTAAAATCTATGCAAAATAAATGTAAAATGTATTTTTTTCTACACCACTCTTCCATTTTTAAAATTGTGTCAGAGGAATCACATAATGTGAAATCTACCCTGTTATCAAGCTTTTCCAAAAGAACAATATTGCGCAGTAGATCTCTAGAATTTTATCACCTTGTATGGCTGATCCTTGACACTGTTAACTAACAAAAATGCAATTGAGTAAATTTTAAATATACAGTTGGCTTTATTAAAAGATTCATGAATTGGGAAGCATCCTATCTATCAAGCAGAGAGGTTTTCAGAGGCAGAGGGGGTGAACGGAGGAAATTATGAGCAACGAATGCATCTTTTTTCTGGCAAGATCACCCTCCTCAGGGGAATGAATGGAAAGAGTCTGTCGGGGATTGCCTCCCAGAGCTGACCAGGAAGTCCCAGGTTGGCTGGTTAGAGGTCACATTCCTGGGGAAGGCTGAAACTGTAAGTAGGGTAGGTATGAAGTCTTGGTTTGGTGACATAGGGCCTTACACAAGTGACTCCATTTTGGGTCTGTTGTCCCTTTTCTAATAATACCCATTGACGTGCAACGTCCCTTTTCCCTTACCACTCATCCCTTTCGTTTTTACCCGCCCTCAACTCAGGAATGATGGAAGCCAAGAGGGAGGCAAATATTCTCTGAATTGCTTATATTTGTCTCCAACCTGTTGGGCATTGTTTCTGACTATAGTTGTACTCTTATCCTGGGTGATTTAAAGATAAAGGTTAATATTTATTTAGCAGTTATGGGCCTGTGCTAAGCTCTTTGAATCATTATTTCACTTAATTATCTCAGCAGCATTGTGAATTTGTATAATTATTATCTGCTTTTTTTAATAGATGAGATAATGGATTAGGAAATGAATGATATTCTCAACATTTACACATAAAATAACTGACTGAGGACTTGAACTCAAGGCACCTGTCCTCAGAGTCTATGTACCACTAATAGCTCTGCCGACCCAGATTGGAAATACTCCTTCCCCAGGACATGTGTACGTGCACTGCAGATCCATGTCAGGAAAAGCTGGATAAAGAATCAAAGCAAAATGAATCAGAAGAAAAACAAAATAAAACAAAAACCTCCAATGGGAGCTCTTTGCTCTTCACATTGTCAAAACCCCGTAAATGCAGAAATCACAGGCATGGGTATAGGTTTTGTATCTATCTACCTGTAATTAAAGATGGAAAGGCAAGGGTTGTAAATTTCTTGGTTTCTGCAGAAACAAGTGATCATAACATTAACATGAGCCACATGACTACTTCATGAATTCAGTCCACAGATATTTAATTTGGGCACATGGTTAAAATTCAGTTTTAAATATTTTAAGGAAAGCTGGGTACTCTGCATTTTGGCACAGTCCTCACCACTCTGAGTGCGGCTTTGCCTGCTCCACTCACTGTGCACCTGCTTTGCCTCTCAGGCATTTGTGTTTGACATCCCTGCTTAACAACAGAAATGTGGGTGGACCTGGGATGACTTTCTTTATTTTATATCTGTAGTATTTTAGTATGCAATACACATATTTTATCCTGAGACAACTTCTGATGAGGCATTTTCTCCCTTATTATATTTATGTTAATATCATGGTCTCTTCCTTTTCCTTCTTTTTTGAGCACAAACGTTCCACTTTTTTTTTTTCTTTTGGTTGGGAGTGGATTCTTATTTATTTACTTTTTATCTCTTCTTGGCTGGGGGTAGATATTTGTCAGAGAAGGAAAGGGGATTTTTTCGGGGGGGGGGTTGGAATTCTTAGAGATGCTTAAAAACAAAAGGATGAAGACTGGCTTCTCTGACTTCTACTTGGCCCTTGGTAAAGATATGGTTTCAAGTTCCAGTAAAGTGTTAATGTGTGTAAGGGGAGGTGGTAGCATTTGAATTGATCAGAGGAGGTCAAAGTCAAGTTGCTTTTCTCCTCTGAGCCTCGGTTTCCCTATTTCTAAATGCAAGTAATGATATTTCTTTTTTTTTTTTTTTGATATTTCATATAATTCCCACACCATTTTAACAAAATATCCAGCAAAGTGCCCAACGTTTTAGAAATCCTGCACATGGAGGTGGCTATGCCCCTTCCACTAATTCTTTTCAGAAGCGAGGACTGAATACAGACCCTGCCAGTGATATCAAAGTATGTATAAGGATTTCTGATGAGAATGTCAGGCAAAGGTTGCAATAAAAATGTACTCTTGCCAACAAAAGCTCCCTAAAACCACCACGCAGGGGGCACCGCCCGCAGAACCCCCCGGTCGTCACGGATGAAAACAAAAACTACCAAGACATGATCTGCTTGGGAAGGAGAGGTGGACAAAAACTCTCAGAGGAGAATGACCCAGAGCCCTTTCCTCATGAGGCTTCTATTGGGTTCAGATACACCGGAATACAGGTTTAACATGTCAAAGAAATCTGAGGGCTTAATCCGAGCCAGTGTTTGTCAGGAAAGGGGGTTGCCAAACTTTGGGAGACATACTCATTTCCTCCTCGGACACTTGTCACCTCAGGAAGAGCACTCTTAGCAAAGCAGGTTTCACAGGACTTTAGGAATTCTTTCTTATGCCCAATCACCCAGGGAACCATCCTGGCTGGCACAGGGCTGCACCGCTCACCCCCACAGTTTCAGGCTTTAAGCCGATTAGGAAGCAGAAGACATCTCCCAGACGGAAATGAGGACTCTGGCTATGTCAGAATAGCTGGGGAGGTGAGAGCCCATCACATCCTCTTTGCTGCAGACCCCCAAGTCCTTCCATGGGGCCTCCCAAGTGGTTGCGTCTGGCTTAGGTTGCCCCTGCCATGAGGAGTCTTACCTGTCATTGACTACCAACCAAGCGTTGGGGCCAGAGATGGATGAGGCAGAAGCAGCGCTCCTGCCAGGGAGATAAGCTTTGTCTCCTTAGTAGGTCACGTCCTTGTGACAGAACAGACCCAGATGAAGTGGTCCCTTGGGCTCTTACACAGCCCACCATGGGGTGAGGGTTACAACTCCTGAAACCAGGCTGAATGGTCCGCAACACCACCACACAATGTAAATATGCCTTATATCTAAATTCACTTCTGTGTGCACACTTGCACATATATGCTGCCTCTGTGTCCATGTAGGCACACATGTGCACACATGGATGCGGCATTTGTGTACCTATTGCTGTTTTTGTGCATGCACGTGCGTGCGTGTGTGTGTGTGTGTGTGTGTGTGTGTGCAGAAGAAACTGGGCTGGAGGGAGAGGATACATTGCACAGGCTACTTGATGGTGACCCTTAGTGTATTGTAACTCATGGCATATAAAATAAAGTTTGTTTATGACATTGGTCCTATCTTCTAATTAAAATCATAGGCCTGCAGCTCCTTATACCTGCATAAAACAAGCAGTTTAATTTCTCTACACCAAGGGAAAAATTATTTCATTGTCTTGTTATGTAGCCTATCACTTCATGGTGTGAAGTAAGCAAGGGCGATTATGAAAGTCTCATTCTTACCCAGTATATTTGTTCTCTCATGCTCTGCAAGAACATGAATGCATCCTCTGAGGTTTCCTACGGGGCAGCTGGGGAGCTTTTCCCAGTTATCTTTACTGCGTCATCACAGTGCCAAAGAAGGAGAAATTTATTTTCTGAATAACCCGTGTGAGAGCTTTCCTGTAGATGAGTGATTTTTAATCAGTGTGTCGTGGCATACTGGTGTGCTGCAAGAGTTTTTAAAACATGCAACACCTGAATATTTAGTCAGGGATGCTGACTTCTTTTCTCCTAGATTGTCAAATAAAAAAAAATGACAACAGCTAACACAATAATATCTTTCCAGTATGAATGAAACAAAATTATACCTATTTTTTGTCAGATCGGCAAAAAAATATTTACTTTGTGATGTGCTACGGAATTTTAGTAATTAGTTTGTATGTGCCATGAGATGAAAAAGGTTGAAAATCGCTGCCCTAGATTAGTTACACATGCATGAAAAAAATACACAGTGCATCCATTTCTTAAAAATTTGCTGATAACTAGTAATAACTTATTTCAATGAAGCCAAAGCATGTATTTGAGAAAGAGAATGTAAACTGGTTTTAAAAACTGCAAAGGAATAAAAGAAAAAAGTAACTATGAATATTAACAGTTAAAAGGATTGAGTTTCTTTTAAAGCTTACTTTATAATACTAATATATGCTATGCTAACATTTTAACAATCCTGCTATTTAGTAGTTTTATTTTATAAGGTATAAAAATGTTTCTTGCTTTATTATAGACTTTGGGCACCATGATTCAGGCTGTGTGTAGAAGTAGCCCCAACAGGTAACAGTTTAGGCAAAGATAGGAAAGCTGCAAGGGGAAAGAAGCTCATTTGCTTATTTGGTCACTCTGCGAACATTAGGAATTCAAAGGAGTTGGGCTGAGCTGGATAAAAAGGATCAAAAGAACTGTGCTGCTAATGAAGCCAGAGACCTAAGCAGGGAGCAGATTATGCCAGGCTGTTCTAAGGATTTCAGAATGTAGGAGGATCCCTGATAAGTCATTGGATGGTTTTAAGTAGGGGAATGTCCGAATGAGATTTGTATCACAGAAAGATTGTTCTGGGCGCTGTGTACACAGTGAACTGCAGGGAACAGGGCAGAAACAGTGAGACTGGCTAGTGATGCTTTACAGCAATCGAGTACAGAGATGATCGCATTTGGACTAAGGCAATAACACTGGACAGCGAGAGAATGGATCGGATTTCAAAGTATTTAGTAGGTGAGATATACAGAACTTAGAGATGAATTTTGGGACATAAGGGGAGAAGCAGAGTAAAGAATGAATCTTGGGCTTTTGGCTTCACGTGAGTGGTTGGTAGAAATACTTCCTAAGCTAGGCAGGAAACACTGGGGGAGTAATAGGGCTGGGATGGGGTACATTGTGGGGCTTGTTGAGTTTGAGGTGTCTGGGTAACATACAAATAGAAGAATCTTCCGAGAAGGTAAGGTTTCAAGTCTGAAACTGAGAGAAGGAGACCTTGGTTTGAGATTTAATTTATGTGCTGGCCCCAGAAAGATGGTAATTAAGGAAAAGAAAAATGAAAGTGGAAGAAGCCACTGAGAAACAGTTTGTTGAGTGAAAAGAGAATAAAGTCAAAGCTGAGGGTTGAGGAATGGTCATGTAATAAGGATAACAGAAAACTGAATATTCAGAAGAGGTGAAAAGAAAGACCACATGTACTTAATGTTGTTACACATGTACCTGGCAGAGAATGCTTCAGGAAAGATGGGATTGCCGGTGGTATCAACGATTCCCAGGAGTTTAACTAAATGAAAGGCCTGAGTACTTAAGTGTCTACTGGATTTAAACACCGAAAAGGCAATGAGGCAATGACACCTATAGTGGGACCAATATCATTGAATTACTATAAGTAGAAGCCAAATCGCACCTCCTGGAGGGGGCTTTTCAATAAACATCAAAAGGTAAATAGTAATCATAGCTGTCACTTGCCAAGAATATTCATTATACCAGGCACTCAAAGCCAGTTTGGGTATCATCAGACTCAATTAGTGTTGTGGAAACCAAGGCCTACAGAGGTTAAGTCATTTTCCAAGGTGATACAATATGAAAAGAGAAGTGTTGAGGTTTGAGCATGTTTCCTCTGGTGTTAAACCGTTTACACTGCGCCATTCTGTCTATCTGGCTTGGGGATGACAAACTTTCTTGAGCAGCAGAATTGACCTCAAGGTCCTTTGGGGATGTGCGCTTTGGAAAATAAAGAGAACAAAGGGATCATGAAGCCACTTAAATCAATGGAATCACTAAAACAATTCAGAAGAACAAAACAAACATGAGATTATAGGGGGATCCTTTTCATGAGTAAAAAGCGATAAAAGCAATTGTTTGACATAGAGTGACATGGAAAATTAAGCAGGGAAAAGAGGGGAGAGAGGTATGATGACCTCAATGGTAGGGGTCAGAGGACCATGAGAATATGCTCTCATACTTAAAAAAGAGACACCCACAAATGAGGCCTCATTTATATGCAAACCTAACCTTGCACAGTATTTCAGCTCAATTCAGTAATGAAAGACTAAATTGGGAAAAAGACCAATATTTTGTATAGATCCTAGATGTCCCTTTCTGTGCAGTGATATACAAGTGCAGGTGACTTAATATTTATGCTTTCTTTTTTTTTTTTTTTTTAATTTATTCTACAGAATGAGAAGAAAGGGAGTGGAGAGAGAGATGTATTAATTGGTTGTTCCACTTATTTTTTTAAAAATATTTAGTTATTTATTTTTAGAGGGGAAGGGTAGGAGAGAGGGAGAAGGAGAGAAATATCAATGTATGGTTGCCTCTTATGTGTCCCATGCTGGGAACTGGCCTGCAACCCACGCATGTGCCCTGACTGGGAATCGAACTGCGATCCTTTGGTTCACAGGCCCGCGCTCAATCCACTGAGCTACACCAGCCAGGGCTATATTTATGCTTTCATTTCTTATATTTATTCTCTCCCACTAACTCAATGTATGTTTTCTCCTCTTTCTGGTTTTTTTTAGATCATGCTTCTTAGTGATCCTGAAATGGAGAGCAGCATATTGATCAGCTCAGATGAAGGTGCAACCTATCAGAAATACCGGCTCACCTTCTATATCCAGAGTCTGCTCTTTCATCCCAAGCAAGAGGACTGGGTGCTGGCCTACAGTCTGGACCAAAAGGTGAACAAATGCTGTTTTTATTCACATCCTTTTACCTGGGTACCACTTGGTGAAAAGCACTTGCTTATTGCATCCAAATTTTGAAGGGGATTCACTGTCATTTCATTATTCCAAACAACGTTGATGTTGTGTTTAGCAACTAACTTTCCTGTCTACTCTTTAGTATTAAAATATGTAGAAGGTATCTTTCATTTATTTATTGGCAAAGCTCTTTATTATTTTATAGGTTCAAGATGATTTTCTCTATAACTTTACTTACTTGACCTTCACCCTATGAAGTAAGTAGGGAATGTGTACTCATAATAATTTTATAGTGACTGTAGTAAACAGAGATGTTGAAATGCACCCAGCTAATAGCTGGAGGAGCCAGGATTTGAATGCACATTGTTAGATTTCAAGACTAGGGTGTATTATATCACACAATGCTGCCTTGATTTGATAAAATTTGAATATACCATTGTTCTGAGTTTAGCAAAGAAAGAAAAGCTTTAAACGTGTCTGTTTTGTTATTTTCTGTAAGTACATTCAAGATATCATGGCCAACTCCTCTTTGAGTTCCACCTCCATATATTCTGGTCATGTACTTGGCCTTGTTTCTTACAGTCTCAGAAGCCTCTTGATTCAACATATTCCAAAAATGAACTACTGATTTTACCCCAACATAGCTGGTTCTCTTCCAGTATTTCCTAATTGTAGCCAATTAGTTGTAAAAGTCAGAAATTTAGGAGGCATGCTTAATACTTCCTTGTAGTCTTAAGCCACCACCTGTAACCATCATCAAATCTTATTTCTAACTATCTCTGGATTCCATGCACTCCTTTCTAATACCACTGCCATTCAAATATAGGTTACTATTGTCATTTGAATTATTGCCAGAGCCTCTTCCAGTATGCTCATACTGTTACCCAAACAATATATTTCCCAAATCTGTATCTTATGATTTCTTACCTTTTTAAAACTTCTTCATTTTCTCATTGCTCAAAGAAGAAAGACCACAGTCCTCAGAAGGATCTATCAGCACCTGGTCTGGTTCCTCCTTCTCCCTCTCGAGTCACTGTTATTGCTTCCTCTTGAATGGTTTCCTTCAGACCCTCACTTCAGCGGTCTTCCTTGCTCCATCTCCTGGGCCTGTAATCTTCCCTAAAGGAAACCTCTTCACTGCCATATCTCAGATCTACGATCATTTCCTCAGGATGTCTCCCCTAAATCTCCGACAAAGTTACATTCTCTGTGATGTTCTTCCTCATAGCATGGTGAGAAATAACACTAATACCCCTTCAGGGTTCTGTCATGGTTGAGATTTTACAATTGATTTATGTGATTTTTGGATTATCTGCATTCCTCACGAGATCAAAAACTTTAGGAATGTAGGGCCATCTCTGTTTTTATTTACTGACCCTAGTATCAGACCCTAGCACAGTGCCTGGTACTTAGTAAGTGCTCAGTAAATATTTGATAAGTGGCTTAATTAGTGGAAGAATGCATACATGTTATGGTAACAAATCCTTTACTATTGATCAACCTATACTTAAGAAAATGGACTTTAGATGATTCATCTTCATATTTCCTGCGATCTCTAGAACCTTCATACAGTACCTGATGTCAAACTATAATATAATAATGCTTGTAGAGTCAATTAATGCAAGGAAATGGAAAATTCCAAGCACTGTCTTAAATAGAGAGATCCACAGAATAAACTTGGTTGAAATAGCTTCTTTATTCTCCCTTAAATCCTGAAATAGTTGCTTCTCAGTGTATATTTGAATATGGGATTGTAAATGGGAGCGGTAAATATGTGTGTGTGTGTGCGCGCGCGCGCGCACACACGTGTGGTGTCAGCACCTTTAAACAATAATTTCAACATAACCTTTGTATCTCTCATTAATGGAGCCTTGAGGTGGGTGTCAGGTGCTTAATGCAATCCCCTAAGGACAGCTACATGACATTTGCAGAGCAAAAGCCATTGCAAATACATTTCTTTCATGGCATCAAGTAGATATTGTGTAAAAGACTTAGCCAAATGTCAGATAGTCTATGAGTTTAGATGCTCAATATATTCAGGAATTTTGAAGCTATGTTGAAAAAAAATTAATTACTTGGATTGTTAAATGGCCAGATGGTAATTTAGGAGCTCAGAACTCCTGAATCATGTTTTTATTTATACAGAGACAAGCTACCAATAGATTAGAAGCAACAGACATCTTATGACAGGTTGACGAACCAAATATAGTGTGCCTTGTGTGTGTCTAGAAGGCGTGTCCTTCATCTCCATCACCACAGCACTGAAAATGTTTGCGACATTGTTCAAGATGTACCTACCCTTGTGGGTAAAATGTGTTCAAAATATTTTCAGAATTGGTGGGTGGCTGCTTTTTACTTAGTAAAAGTATTTGGAAATGTGATAGTGGTGTTGATGGATTTTCTTATACGCACTGTACACTTCTGGACAGGTTGTTCCTCGGGCACTGTTTCTTGTCACCTTTTGTGTAAAGTGGCTGACTGTTCTTCAGGCCCATAAAGTTTCTAACCAGTGCCCTGTCATTCTTTAAAATAAATGGTGTGAGGAGACAGATGATGCTCCTGGCAACATTTGCAGAGATGACATAAAACACCTAGACCCAGTCATCCACATTGCAGAAGTTTTTCTTTATTTCGGGGTAATTTATTGGTTTAGAGTCCAGGAGAATGATGCTATACAGCAGCAAATGAAGATGTAAGGGTAGTTGAGCTTGATATACAATTGTCTTATTTCAGACTGAAGCCTTCTCTGATGTGCTTGCATTGAGGCAGCTAGCTTCTTCCAGGGAAAATGAAAAGTGCTAGTGTTAAGGTAACTGCAGCATCAAAGGGAGATGTTTGTGGTGAGGAGCGAAATCAATGTTTTCATTATTGTGCCTTTGATGAAATGCACTAGTGATTTCTTTAGGATCCATAAGACTGTCTTATTCTGTGGTATGTATTACAAAAGACCTAATTGAATATTTTAAAGGGATCATATTCAATTGCTTTACCCTCCAAATTGCTACCCCAAAGCAGCGGGAGACCTTCCAGGAGATTTCACTTGGTAAAAGCACTGCTGGAGAACTAAGCTTATACCTTCTGAGTAGAACAAAATTGTACCTAAAAATTGAGAGATGCACATAGTGCTGTGTTAGTTGAGGTGCCTCGGGCAACTTTTGAGTCAACTGGGAAACATGGTTACTTTGCACTGGTCAAAGCCACATTGTGGGTTAAGGTCTTCTGAGCCTTCCAACTTCCAAAACTTCAAAGGGGTGGGGAGATAGGGGGCAGTTGGAGGGCCATACCTTGTCAGTTCTGTTGTGCTGCAATATAGCAAAATCCTTTCTGTTTCCTGCTCAGCTTGACTTGGGCTTTTGACCAAGCCCTTTCATTCTGACCATCCTATGAGAGTCCCAATTTCTGCCAGTTTCTATGCCAGCTCCTGCATTTCAATATAAAAGGACTCAGTACTTAGTAAAGACAAGAGATTCTTACTTGGGGAAGAATCTTTGGATCTTTGGAGGTGCTTTATGAGAATTTTTGTGATTGAAAAACAACCAGCAAAAGTAATAGTTTATGGTTGACCAAATTGGAAATTAAAAACCAAAACCAAACCAAAACAAAACAAAAAACCTCCCTTGTTCTCCTGTGCCCTACCTTCCCTTCTTCACCAAAGCTCTAGAAACATCTTTTGAGGGCTGAATGTTTATCAGCTATTTAGGAGGCAGGGTTCTTTTTTGTTTTCAGCAGGGTATTGCCTCACTGATGACTGAAACAGCTTACCTTGTGATGTTTGGGATTAGCTGGAGGGCTCAATGATCTTACTAAAACTGAGAATTTTTGAAAGATTTTGAGATAGGGTCCGAGGACGTTGAAATCTTCTAAATAAATAGGCGTTGTTCTCATTATAGAAAACTAGGTGTTTAAACGTCCCTCATTTTGACAAAAGACTCAGTGCAGGTTTTTTTTTTTTTTTTTTTTTTTTAATGGGCGTGTGCTCATGTGTTCATGATACAAGCATCGTGGCATAGGGGGCTTCCACCGGAGATGGAGGACTGAACGTAGCTATTTTCCTATGTGAGAGGTGGGATTGCAAAGCTTTATTATCATTCCTCTTCTTGGCAAAATGAAACTTGAACAAATACGAGTGGTTTTGGAGATCAGAGTTGAGGAATTCATTGGGATTTCAGGTTCTCTTGTTTTTCAGACACTTCTGGGCTAGACTGATCTGGAGTTGCCAATAATTTCTGTGTAAAAACCACTTTCCGAAGCACTAGTACATTAATGACAGGGTGCTGTTACAGTAGTTGGAGAGGTGAGCGTGCAGCTCTGGTTTGGCTTGGTTTTGTTTTGCTTCATTGTGTTTTTTGATTGTCTTTAACCACTCAAGTTCAATAGCAGCTGTCAGACTGAAGAGCTGGTTAAGAAGCCGATGCAATTTGAGGCATGGTCACTGGCAAAACAGGGTGTGCCGTGGAGGAGATGATGGTGCTTGCACGTGGGCTTTGCCGGTTGGTTGGATCCTACCGGGGCTCTGCAGCCCACACACACAGGTCACTGGTGAATTAGGGTGTATCTGGGGTCGGGAGGACCTGGAAATTTGAAAGGATGTTTAAACCTGTGCTTCTGAAATGCTGGATAGAAATGAAGCTGCTTCTTTCACTTAAATTCTCATATAAACCCTCAGATTAGAAATGTAATTGTATTCAGAGCCTCCAGGATTGGTAGGTGATGATAATTTTCCTCAGTAGCTTTGGCAGAAGCGGGTGTCCTGTCTCCCCACCTGCTGGGGATTAACTAAGGCTGACCATGGTTTTCAAGCTTATCCCTCATGGAATAAAAGTAGGACTAAAGGGCACTTTTATATTTAAAGAAAAGCAGTGCATTTTCTTTAAGTCCTCTCCTGTGCCTGTAAAACCATTTGCGTATCATTTAAGAGAAAAAAATCAATAGCTCTACTCACCTATGACAAGCTGACTGCTCTTACAATGTCTCATCGATACAGTGGGGATGTGCTAGCTTCATCACCATAGAAACACCCGTTTCCATGAGGCTGCTTTCCCGTAGGTAAAAACAAAAATAGTGGACCAAGAGTGGTCCTATTTTTTTAGTAAGAAGATGGAGCAAACCCTGTGTTATTCACATGTCACTATTAATCTATTTGAGCTGAGTTCTGAATAAAATAAATGGTTTAATCTACCATATGAATGTGCATTCAGTGGGGGTGGTGCCGCAAGGGTCTCCACCCATGGCAACATTGCTGTGAGAACATTAGCTCAAAGGAGCAACCTCCAGCAAAATTGTGGCCTTTGTCACAGGGAAAAGCAAGCCAGCTTTTCCCCTATCATGCCTCAGACTTTCTGTTCCCTGCCTCTACCTTTTGGTGTCCATTTTGGTAACCCGGCACATTTCTTTTAGGAAAAAGAACATTTGCTAAAATAATGGAAGATTCTGCACACACACACAAACACACACACACACACACACACACTGAGAAGGGTACTCAGGGACCTTTTCCCAACAACACCTTTCTCAAAGCAGTTGGGCTCCAGTGGCAGAAGTTCAGCCCTGGCAGGGTGTTGGTGAAGGAGGCGACTACAGCTACCATGGTGGGCAAGGAGGTGGAGCAACTGCGCAGCTGCGTCTGCGTTCTTCCACCACCTGCTTCCTCCAGGGCGTGACCTTGTCTTCACACACGGACTCAGGGATTTTCCTGCTTGTTTTTTCCTTTGCAGGTCTTTCTGGTTCTCGATCTTGTCTATCTGACCTGAACACACCTAGCCTCCCTCCAGTCTCTGTCTCCATCTTGACCACTCATCCTGGTATGATAGCCAGGTGCTTTTAAAGTCGGTGTCAGCCTCTAAACCTTCTAAATTAGAGTGTAATATACGTATACAAAAGGGCACATTTTATGAGCTCAGTGAATTTTCATACTGAATACACCTACGAAACCAGCACCCTGATCAGGAAGCACAACGTGACTGGCATCGCAGAATACCCTTTGTGCACTTTTACAGTAATTATCCTCCACACCCCATGGGGGTGCTATCAGTCAGTGTCATTATTCAATTCATGCCAGTGATTGATGATTAGCTAAACTGGTGAAGGAATAGACACACAATGAATTCCTTGGAAGAAAGGTCGGAAGATAGCAAGTGAGATAAATGACAGAGAAGGAAAAAATTTTTAAATCTCCACATTAGAAGATTAGACTAAGAGAAGGTAAACATTTATTAACACTGAATAAGCACGACTAATCCAGAGAATTTATAAGGAAACTTCTAAAAATGCTCATTTTAAACTACTTGAACAAGTTTCAAATTTTAAAAAATGTGCTACTTTCTGTGAAGTAAAGAAAATACCCAATGCTGGCAAAGTTGTGGTGAAACTCTTATTCTGAAATAGTATTGATGGCTGTCCAAATAAGTTTTCCTTCCTGGAAAATATAGATGTATTCATAACTTCGATCCAGTGGTTCAGTTACTCCACTTCTGAGTCTGTACCAATGGAAGAATACCATAAAGCTTTAGGTACAATGATGCTTATCAAAGCCATTCACACCAGGAAACACCGGATAGAAACTTAGGGAATTCCCAACATAAGGGCCTTTAAATCATAGTATATACATTGGCCAGAATATTGTGCAGACATTAAAATGGTAGTCATGAGGACCATGTAACAACATGGATACATATTAATACCTATTTAATGCATACAGGGTGGGACAAAAGTAGGTCTACAGTTGTGAGTACAGAAAACACAGAGTTTATTGTTGTATTATTATTTACTAATGTAATTTTCCATACAAAGAACTGTAAACCTACTTTTGCCCCATCCTGTATATATCTCATATTCCATATACTATATATAAATTCATACATAATATATATTATTAAGTCAAGTAGTACTCTTTGAATACACATGTACAACAAATAGAATAAGATAAAGGAAGAAAGCAAGCAAAGAGGGAAGGCAGGAGAAACATTTTAAAAAGAATCAAAGGAAATATTCCTAAATATTGTCTGGGTTCTTGGATAGGAAGATGGAATTATGTTTATGGATTTCTTTCCATACCATTTGTTTTCCAAGTTTTTCTATTCTTTCATTAGATTACTTTATAATTAAAAAATTCTGAAAAGTAATCTACCTTGAACAGCTTATGTTCTGTCCTAATTATATGGCAGTGCTCTTAAAGAAGGTTCTAGGTGTTAATAGCATTGATTTAGCTAAAATCATTTCAAATTATCATTTAAATACTTTTCCAAGAGGCGGTGTGGTATAAAGGGAAATTTCCCTGAACCAGGAATACACTGAGCCTGAGGTTTCTCTTTTTTTCACATTGGCTTTCGACTATGTCCCCTGCCAAACTGTGAAGCTCTAGGAGTTATTTTTTCTCCCCCCAAAAGTGTACTCTTGTTGGATATAACTTCAATCTGTATTATTTACAACTCAGCTATAGATACAGACTTTGTTATTCAGAAGCACCCACTATAGATACATGTTGGGGAAGCTATTTATTCTGGTAGTTTTCAGATAAATTTTGCAGCTCTATCCCCAAATTGAATTAGTATTTAGTTATTTGATTTGACAGCTGTAATGGAAATGGATACTCTGGAGCCAAGGGGTGTAGACATATGCAGGGGATTACGGTTTGTGCCAAGTGACTTTTACACTCCCCACGTGCTGTTACACACTGCGGACAGATGAGTATAGGTGCTTCTCAGGAATGGAGGTATAATATGTCCTTAAGAACCCCTGGGTATGGCACTGACAGGTGCTTTTATATACATTATTACATGGAATTCTCATAAGAAGTGAGAATCTGCAAGGTGGTTATTATTTTTCCAAGTTACAGGTGATCATTGACTCTTGAAGGGGATATTAACTTGCTGAAGGTCACATACCTAGTGAGGGGCCCAAGCTGCTCTCTATGGTCAGCCTGGCAGAGGTCCCCCCAACTCCCATGAACCACTCCACCTCACTCTCCCTAGGAGATCAGCAGACTTTCCTTGCGGGCCCCTTATACTGAACCCAGCCCCAGAGAGCACTCAGCAGAGAGATGGCACAGCCAGCGGTGAAGAGACCAGACCTTCGAATGAATGGCGAGGTTATTCTGTCATGTCCCTCAGCTGACGTCACTTTCTGGGGTGGGACTTTGAGGAGGGCAGTCATCGAACTGTTTACTGATAGATGATTGGCCAAAGGACTAATTAATTCCGCTTCAGGCAGAAAATAAACAACAAGGCGGTTGTGTTTTTTAAAGGTTTTGTCTTGTTTTGTTCACTTTTCTCATTAATTTGTTCCAACATTTGGTTAATATATAGATTAAACCAAAGCGTTTGCCATTTAAATAGGTAATACTATGATCTGAAGTTTTTTTAAGGAAGCTTATGGAGACAACATCTTTAATATGGTAATGAAGATGGAAGTTGAAATCATTTAACTTCATTTACAAATCATGAATATGTATTATACTTTAAATGAAAAGAAAGGCTAAAACAGATATAGTGTTTGTTCAATTTGCTAAAGAGAAGACAATTTGTCAAGATTTTTCCCCCAAAACTCAAGCAATATGCAAATATAGGAAAATCAGACCCCCATGTTAATTCCATGGCATGATGAATATTTTTATAATCCTAATTAGTACCAGTCATTTAGTCTAGCAATTTTCCCCAATCTAGCCAATTTGAAATTAAAATAGATGCCTTGATTACAAAACTCATTAGCAAAGAAGCACCCTTCTCACTAACCAGTTCACTTAAAATGCACAAACTGAATGAAGTGTGGAACACTTGTGTCGTCAATTGGCAGAAGTGAAGTGAGTCTTAATTGGAAGCATTGTGAAGTATTTGTTTTGCTGCATGTTCCATTGCAGTATAATATATGATTCATTAAATGTAACAAAAGCAACTTTTAAGTGGTTTAATTAAGCAGAGTTGGTGCACTTGGTAATTTTTATGAAGTCAAATGTCACAATTGTTTGCATTTGAAGTTCTGATGGGTATTAATGTCAGAAAGACGAAGTCTGACTCCGCATTTATCACTCCGGTTATGAGAAGAATGTCAGTTTTAATGTGAGAGGAGAAAATTAAATTATAGAACATCGACTTCTTACTTAAAAGTACTCACATGCGTACTGTCCTTGTGCATTTGGATGTAGAAATTCCAGAACTGCCTGATTTATGGCTGGGAAGATGCGGGGGGGAGATGCGGGGCGGGGGGGGGAAGCCTGAGGATAAATGCGAAACGAAAGGAGAAAAACAGTTGGGGATTTTTCTCTTTGTAATTTCTTTTTTAATTTTCTTTTTTAATCAAGGGAGGAAGTAGTGGGTGGAGAGAAACTCTATCCAATATATTTTCATCTGCTGAAAAGAGCAATAGCGATGGTAGCGGCGCAGACTGATGTTCTGTGTAAGCCCGATGCTGTGGGAGTGGGAGGAGGGGGAGCTGGGCTCCAGACCAGGGAAATGCCATACAGGGGCGCTCTGCAGAAGTGCGGAACGAAGGCCAGAGAGCGAGGTGTTCAAGACTGGTTTTTCTGTGCAGGAGTCTGCAGAATGAATTGCCCACTGGCAAGTCTGTAGGAATAAGGCACTGTTGCATCGATGTTTATTCTCAGTGTAATCCAGCTGTCAGCTGTGACCTCATGTTTATGGACTATTTCAACCCTACATCCATGACGTTGCAAAAGTCAGCCATGTTGCTGATTTCCACGAGGAATCTAATTTTAACAGACACCGGTAGCGTCCTGCTCATGCTTATATCTATTCGGTGTTTCCACTGTCGTATACTCCCGTTGACTTCTGATTGCTGAGATTTGCATTTCTTGGCAGGAAGGCTTTCTCCAAACCCTGTAGAGGCTACTTCACTCCTTGGCACAGCACATTGTAGAAGGGCCAGGGAATTAACATGTGGGAGCAGCCCTCAGACAGTGAGCAACAGAATTTGGTGTATTGATATCCTGGTTCCCTTGCTTCTCAAGTGGGGCAAGTCTGAGCTGTGTGGTTTACACTTTTTCCCCCAGAATTGCCCAGGGGTTAAACTCTAGTTGTCCACAGAGTCAGTTGGCTTTGTAACATACCATTTACTGACTGCCTTCCACTGCCTGGGCCATTTCTCTACTTCTATATCATCTCCCAAATAAACTACTTAAGTCTTATCTCAGTATCTGCTTCTGGGGGAACCAAACCCACTACACCAAGCATTTTGTGGTTTAGGTGGTGATAGCTGAAGATGTATGGGGTCAAGGAGTGGGACCGCAGCACATAGATCTCCACCCAGAAAGTCCCCTTGGACATTTTTATGTCCCTAGTCTGTCCTGGGCCATGCCACCCTGTGATTTTCCTCAGTGTTGTAAGCTGAATAATGCCCTCTCCCTGAAAGATATTCACCTCCAAATCCCCAGAGCCTGTGAATATGTTTCCCTACAGGGCAGGAGGGACATGGCAGATGTGACTAAGTTAAGACTCTTGAGATGGGAAGAGCAGACTGGATACCCAGGTGTGCCCAGCATAACCACAAGATGACAGAAAAAGCAGGAGGCAGAGAAGGAAGAGTTAAAACAAGGGGGTGTGACAGTGAAAAGAGAAATGGGAGAGATGCTCTTTGAAGGTATAACCGTGAGTGAAGGACTGCAGGTAGCCTCCAGAGGCTGGAAAAGGCAAGGAAGTGGGTCCTTCTCCAGGGCCTCCAGCGGAATGCAGCTCTGCTGACACCTTGATTTTAACCCTGTAAGAATGATTTTGGACCTCTGACCTCTGCAACTGTAAAATAAATTCATGTAAGCCACTAATTGGTGGTAATTTGTTATAACAGTGATGGGAAACTAATACACTCATGGACCCTTCCCCCAGCCTCAGTGGATCTTCTGTTAAACAGCAGCCCAAATCCTTCACTTGTCTGCACCTGCTTCTACAAGCCGAGGCATCAGCAGACCCAGGCCTGGTCCACGCAGGCCGTACTTTTGACGTCTCTCTACACTGATCCGTGCAGTTCTGTTATAAGAAGAGTTCCTCCTAAGAGGAATTCTTGTGAAGAATAATGTTCATTGTCCAGTTATATATTGCCTTAGTTTGCTAAGCTTGCCATAACAAAGTACCACAGATTGATTGGTATAAATAACATAAACGTAAATAACTTCTCATAGTTTTTTAAAGTATATTTTATTCATTATGCTATTACAGTTGTCCCATTTTCCTCCTTTTATTCCCTTCTACCCTGCATCACCCATTCCATCAGTATCCACCCCCTGCCCCTTAGTTCCATGTCCATGGGTTGTACTTATAAGTTCTTTGGCTTCTCTATTTCTTATACTATTCTTAACCTCCCCTTGTCTATTTTCTACCTACCAATTATGCGTCTTATTCCCTGGTCCTATTCCCCTATTCTTTATGCTCCCCATTGATAACCCTCCATGTGATCTCCATTTCTGTGGTTCTGTTCCTGTTCTAGTTCTTTGCTTAGTTTGTTTTTGTTTTTATTTTTTTTGGAGGGGTTCAGTTGTTGATAGTTACGAGTTTATTGTCATTTTACTGTTTATAGTTTTGATCTTCTTTGTCTTAGGTAAGTCCCTTTAACATTTCATATAATAAGGGCTTGGTGATGATGAACTCCTTTAACTTGACCTTATATGGGAAGCACTTTATCTACCCTTCCATTCTAAATGATAACTTTGCTGGGTAGAGTAATCTTGGATGTAGGTCCTTGACTTTTATGACTTGGAATATTTCTTTCCAGCCCCTTCTTGCCTATAAGGTTTCTTTTGAGAAATCAGCTGATAGTGTTATAAGAATTCCTTTGTGGGTAACTGTCTCCTTTTCTCTTGCCTCTTTTAAGATTCTCTCCTCATCTTTAATCTTGAGTAATGTAATTATGTGCCTTGGTGTGTGCTTCTTTGGGTCCAACATTTTTGAGACTTCCTGAGGTCCTGGACTTCCTGGAAGTCTATTTCTTTTGCCAGATTAGGGAAGTCCTCTTTCATTATTTTTTTAAATAAGTTTTCCTTTTCTTGCTCTTCCTCTTCTCCTTCTGGATTCAGATGCTGGAACATTAAAAGTTGTCCTGGAGGTTCCTAAGCGTCTCCTCATTTTTTTGAATTCTTGTTTCTTCATTTTGTTCTAGTTGAATGTTTATTTCTTCCTTCTGCTCCAAATTGTTGATGTGAGTCCCAGTTTCCTTCCCATCACTGTTGGTTCCCTGTACATTTTCCTTTATTTTACTTTGCATAACCTTCACTTTTTCCCCTATTTTGTGACCATATTCAACCAATTCTGTGAGCATCCTGATTACCATGGTTTTGAACTCTGCATCTGATAGGTTGGCTGTGTCTTCATTGCTTAGTTCTTTTTCTGGAGTTTTGATCTGTTGTTTTATTTGGGCCATATTTCTTTGTCTCAGCGCTCCTGTTATATTGTGAGGGGTGGAGCCTTAGGTGTTCACCAGGGCTGGGAAACCCATGGAGCTGTATGTGGGAAGGAGTCAGAGAGGGAACACTGCTGCTTGTCCAGCACTTGGCCAGGTTTCAGTCACTTCCCCCACTACCCACAAGCAAATTGGGCCTTTCTGGTGCTGATTCCTGGGGGAGTGGCCTTGTGTACATTCTAGGACCATGTGGGTCTCTACAACAAGCTGTCCTGTGTGGCTGGGAGTTTCTCCCACTGCCACAACTTTCACAGGTTATTACAGTCAGAGGTTTTGAGGCTTTATTTCCCAGCACTGGAACCCTGGGTTGTGCGGTCTGTCTTGCTCCCCAATTGTTCCTCCCAGTTTATCCACATGCAAATGTGAGGCTACAGTCTGCCAGCCGCTGCCTTGCTGCGAGTCCTCTCCACCCCAGCTGCCTATCTCCACCCCTCCCACCAGTCTGGATGAATGTTTCTTCTTTAACTCCTTGGTTGTCAGGCTTCCTTATAGTTCAATTTTCTGATAGTTCTGGTTGTTTTTTGTTTTTAACTTTGTCGTTGTCCTTCTTTTGGTTGTGCAAGGAGGCAAAGTATATCTATTTATGTCTCCATCTTGGCTGGAAATCCTTAAATTTTCATAGTTCTGAAAGCTACGAGTCTGAGATTAAGGTGTCAGGAGGGTTGGTTTCTCTCCTTGGCTTTTACATGTCATCTGTTTCCTGAATGTCCAGATGGGATCTTCCCTCTGTGAGACTGTGCCCTGAATTCCTCTTCTTATAAGGATACCAGTCAAATTACATTAGGGCCCACCCTAATAACCTCATTTTAACTTAATGAACTCTTCAAATACCCTGTCTCCAAATACAGTCACATTCCTGTGGTGCTGGGGGTTAGAACCATCAACATATGGATTTCTGGGGACATAATTCAGCCCTTAACATATTGATATATGCATGTCAAGGTTGCTGAGTGATGAAAGTCTTGTTCTTTGTGTCTCTGCTCCCTGCATGAGGAAGGAGTAGGAGGTTCTTTTTCCTGTAGCCCAAGGGCCTTCTGAGGCACATGGAATGGAACCCACCCCCCAAAAGGATTTACACTGGGGGTGGGAGGTAGGGAGTGAGGGTGGGCCAATCCCTGAGATGGAAACCAGGTTGTATGGAAGGCTCTAAGAACGGTCAGCAAGGTTTCAAACTGGTCTTTGGCCTTGACCCTGAGTAAGGCTAGGGAATATTGGAGGGTGATGCAGACACCGGCCCGCAGTGTCCGTGTCATTATGGGTGAAATGAGATATTCACACAGACTACCGAGTCCGGTGGAGAAAAAAGGAAAGCATGGCTTTTCTCTCAAGGGGAGCAAAAAGCTTCTGCCTCGGCATGACAGGCCTTTATTGGGTTACTCCCCACATTACATGATGGTCCTCATTTACTATGCACAGGTTTGCACTTTAGGGGGTTACCTTTTTTTTTTAACTTTTTTTATGTTTTTATCATTTCAATGTATATTTTAATCAGTATTTTTTAATTGTTGATATTGTACAGTTTTCTGTCTTTTACCCCGCCCCAGCCCACCACCCCAGCCCTCCCCACCTTCCTCCCATTTCCACCCCCCATAGTTTTTGTCCATGAGTCCTTTATACTTGTTGCTCTAAACCCTTCCCCTTTTCCCCTGAAATTCCCTCCCCTCCCCCTCTGGTCACTGTCAGACTGTTCTCAAATTCAGTGTCTTTGTTTATATTATGCTTGTTTCTTTGTTTTGTTGATTAGCTTCCTGTTAAAGGTGAGATCATATGGTATTTGTCTTTCACTGCACCCCTATGTTCATAGCAGCACAATTTACAATAGCCAAGTGCTGGAAGCAACCTAGGTGCCCATCAGTTAATGAATGGATCAAAAAACTGTGGTACATTTACACAATGGAATTCTATGCAGCAGAAAGAAAGGAGGAGCTCCTACCCTTTGCGACAGCATGGAAGGAATTGGAGAGTATCATGCTAAGCGAAATAAGCCAGGCAGTGAAAGACAAATACCATAGGGGGTTACCTTTTACAGACAACAAAAGAGCCAATGCCACTAATCACATCACAGAAGAAGGATATTTGCAAATGAAAAAGGAAAAAGTGGTCGAACTAGTTACACTCATCCTAGGAAAGTTTAGCATGGATTTTAGGAAGTTACAATAAGCACTTGCTGTCTCAATCCAGGGTGAGGGAGTTTTAGTAAAAGCAAGACTCAAAGTGGCTTAGGTACAAATGCAGGCCTGATTCCCCATGGGAGAACCTGTCTATGGGTATGGGTCCTGTGCATCTCTGAGTGGGAGCTGGGCCTACACCATGCAGAACGGTCTCCTACAGGAGGGCACAAGAGAAAAGATGGTGCCTGGGCCATGGAGACCACCGGGAAGAACTATGAGGGAACAGAACCTGAAAGAAATCTCAGGTGCAGACTTAGTTTTCAGAATCATGGCTATTAGCTTGTGTAAACTAGATTTGTTTGGTTTGGTTTTGGTGCTTTATTTTTGTTGTCTTTTTGCATTTGAAAGTTTCAGTAGGTCTCAGATGCACCTAAAGTAACAGAGAGAGGTTTGGAGGACCTGAAGGTGTTATAAATTTTAAAACTCATCATTGGCTTCCCCACAGCTTGGAAGATAAAGTTAGCTCAGCACATAGGTTGTCTATGTTTCTATCCCAGTTCTCAAGCACCCCCCCCCCGACTCATGCATCAGGGAATGAATGCATCCTCCTGCTTTACCCCAAAGTGCCCGAGCACATGCTCTTCCCTCTGGGAGTCCTTTTCTCCTTCTTCATCTAGCTAGTTCTGTTTATCTTCCAAAACTCAACGCAAGTGCCTTCTCTAGACAAACGTATCTATGGAAACACAACTAAACTTATCAAGATTTTGAAGAAAAATCTAGAAATAAGCTACTTTCATGTTTATATCCTAAAAGCTTTTTATTTTATAAGTATGTAAGGATGGAGGAACCAGAATTTTCCTCAGTGTTAAGACATCCAAAGGTTTTAAATTGTTCCTGGATAAGAGATAAAGAGGGCCTGTGTTAAGGTAATAATAGTGGGGTCAAGAAGAAAGGGGATGATTTATAGACTGTAGAAGCAGGCTTTGTGACTGCGTAGAAGTCACAGGAAGGAAGGGTGCCTGGTAACTCCAGCCACGACAGGAGCTGAAAGTATGCTGTCGATCGAAACATCCGAGTGTCTGCACTAATATCTAAGGCCAAGGGCTGTGCCCACAGTGTTTCCTTGCTGACAAAGGTGATGCCTGTTTCTCTAAAGTACCAAGTGAGAGAGGGGAAGCCCGGGTAGGTGCTGCCACCAAGATGTGCCACGAGGGAGACAATGACTTTTCCTTTATAGCTGTTTTTTCCTTTAGCTGTTTTTCTGACATGTTACCCCATGCCTCCCTTGGCTGCTCTGAGCTTTGGAGGCAGCAGCCAGCAGTAGCTGTCTGATGATTATTGAAACAAGGCTTTTAAAAATGGAGACTTTTTAATTTAAAATGCTTGGTAAGAGATACCAGAAGTGGTAATCCAGAAGCTCTGTTATAAGCAGCTGGGGAATGAGGGAGGGAAAAATGATGTATTAATTCTCCTTTTTTCGAATACTACTGTTGTACTAATATTGGGTTTGAATGTTTTCATAATTAAGATGCTGAATAATGGTTGGGGAATCCATTCTCTCCTGCATCTGTGTGGATGGATTCAGGAACCTTCTAGCCCAGAGGCTCCAGCCCCAAAGGGAGCATTCAGATTTCACTAGGAGATCATTACTCATGATATAATCTGTCTCCTTTAGGTTTATACAATCTCTTTCCCTTATTTGATGCGCAAAATGCCAGTTCAGTAACCAATCAGGTACAAAGCTGATATTATTCCTATATTCATTGTAGGTATTACAACTTGATCATTGAAAGTAACTGAAAACTATACCACAACATTTGTCTTTGTTTCTCCCAGATAACTTACTAACAGATATTAGAGTCTAATATATTCTATCAAAGATTCATGTTTTAAAGTATTGAATTTTTTTCTCAAACAAATATTGATACAGTGACTGGGAAAATGAAGAAAAGAAGCCTAGAGAGCAAAAATCATTTCTTACATTTTAGCATATGTCATGGGACGTATCAACAGCTTGCTTTTTATTACCTGGAGACCAGGTCAAAGATATTATATTCAAGAATTACTTACTGAGCATTTACTAGTACCAGAACCTAGGGATGGAATAATGGAGGGTGCAGATACTATCTCTGCTGTCTTGGGAAGAGAAACATTGGTCAAATAACTAATTGAGGCCAATTGTGAGAGGTACTACCACGTACAATTCTTGATTTTATGATAGCATATATTAGGGAGAAGAGCTGACCTGGCTTAAAAAATGTCGAATTTGATGACTGTATTGGAGGGTTGAGATATTGTCCTGGAGTTAAACATTTCTAAGTGCTCACACATGTTATTTAAAATAAAATTAAGGTCACCCTATGAGTTGCCTTCAGATATTTAGAAACAACTTTATTGAAGTATGATTGATACTCAATAGCTACAAGAATGAAAGTCTATAAATTTGTTAAGTTTTGGCAGGGGGACACCCACACAGTCATCACTGCAGTCCAGAAAATGAGCATACCTCTCCCCCCTGTGCCCGAGTTTCCTTGTGCTCCTTTGTACTTTCTCCCTTCTGCCCTCTTCATCCCCCAGCACATTCACATTGACATTCAGGGCTTTGCTTACTGTCACTACAGGTTAGTTTTTGCTTTGTATACTTTTGTGTAAAAGGAACCATGCAGCATACATTCTGTTTCTGTATGGCTTTTTTTCTCTTACAATTATTTTGCGATGCATCCATCATGTTGCTGAGTGTACCAATAGTTTATTTATTTTTTGTCTGGGTAGTATTTTATTGTATGTATATATCAAAATTGGCTTATGTATTTGCCATGAACATTTGGGTTGCATCTAGGTTTGGCTATTACAAATAAAAGTGCTATGTCATTCCTGTACAAATTTTGTATGGATATATGCTTTTGTTTTTCCTGGGCAAATACTTCATAGTGAAATGACTGGATCACATGGCAGGTGTAGCTGCAACCTTTTAAGGAAATGCCAACCTGTTTTCCAAAGTAGTTGTACCATTCCATATTTCTACCAGCAGTACATGAGTTACAGTTGTTCCGCATCCTTACCAACACTCGTTAAGGTCAGTCTTTTTCATTTGATAACTTAATAAGTATACAGTTGTATCCCATTGCAATTTTAATTTTTATTCTTAGTGACTAAGAATATTGTGTCTTTTTACATGCTTGTTTGCTATCTATATACAGGGTCCAGCAGAAGGAAGGCTTGCTTGAGTGTGCTGTTGTTATGTGAGAGAACTACGTGCTTATGATTTTGTAACAAAAGATTTTGTAATAAAAAGGGGCATCATTTGTTCTGGACCCTGTATTTTCTTTGGTAAAATTTCTGAGCAAATAATTTGCCCATTTAAAAGTTGGATTGCTTTTGTCTTACTGCTGAGTGTTGTTTCTGTATTCTGGATAGACGTCTTTTAACAGACCTGTGACCTTCAGATATTTTCTCCCAAACTGTAGTTTTCATTGTAAGTGTTTCTCAATGGAGAAAAGTTCATAATTTTGATGAAGTATAATTTGTTAATTATTTATTTTTGCATCACACTTTCAGTGTCATATCTAAGAACTCTTTGCCTAAGTCAGGGTAACATAGATGTTCTCCTGTGCTTTTTAAAGATATTTTATAGCTATAAGTTTTATACATGATCTCTTTTTAGTTACATTTGTCTATGGTGTGAGATATGAGTCAAAGTTTATTATTATTATTGAATATCTTCATCAAATTGCCTTTGCACTTTTGTTAAAAATCAATTGTCTGTATACATGCAGGTCTATGTCTGGACTCTATTCCATTCATTTATTTTTCTATTTTGACACTAACATCACATTATCTTGATTATTGTAGTTTCATAGTAACTCTTGAAATCTGGGAGTAAGTCTTCCAAGTTATTCTTCTTTATCAAAGTTGCATTTACATATGAATGTGAGAATCAGTTTGCCAATTTCCATCCTCCAAAGAAGCCTTCTGGAATTTTGATTAGGATAACATAAAGTCTATAGATCATTTTGAGGGGAACTGACATTTTAGAAACATCGTGTTCTGGTCCATGGCCACTTTATATCTCTCCATTTATCTAGGTTTCAGCAATGCTTTATAGGTTTTAGTTTATAGATCTTGCACCATTTTTTTTGTGTGAGGCTTGTTCCTAACATTTTACACATACGATTTTTAAAAATGGTATTAAAAATTCAATTTCCAATTCTTTGTTGGTAGTTTATGTGACTGACTTTGACAGAACACTTCACCCACCGAAGCAGAGTACGTGTTCTTCTCAAGTGCGTGTAGAACATTTACTGAGATCAGCCATATTCTGGTCCTTTGTGCCTGAGTATACTTGTTGTGACTCTTTACCTGTAAAATGGAACTATTTTTACTAGTTTTAGAGAAGCATGAATATTACCTAAAGTATGAAAAATATTTTGAAGCCATAGAAGCAAGAATTAATAATAATAAAAAATGCTTACTACTAAAATGTCCCTTTAAAATGTCAAGTAAATACACAGTTTAAAGAGGTAACACTTGAGGAGGTCTATGGAGGGAGATTCATCCAGGGTGTATGGAAGATAAAGAAAAAAAAACAACTGGCTTTGTTTGGGGGGCAGTTCCGGAAAAGTGTCAGATTAACACATGGAGAAGATATTTGAACCAGTGCAAATAGCCTAGGTAAACTCGTGAAGGTTGGGGAAAGGGGTTACGGCTAAGGTTAGCGAATAGTTTAGTTTTGGTGGAGCACAAAAAACATGGTTGAGGGGATGGTCAGGAAGTCAGGCTGAGGTCAGCCAATGGAGGCCTTTGGGTATTAGTCCAGGGAGTTTGAGCTTTATTATGTAGATTGTAAATTATTTCTTTACTATTTAATGTGGTACACATGGAGGTTGGGGACAGTCTGTGTTGAAATAACAAAGGCTATTTGAGTAAGTCATTTCTTTACATGAACTAACCATTCAAAACCAAAAGAGAATCTTCAGTTTTGCCCCTCATCAGTTTTATGTGACTCTCTGATTTGTTTCAGAATTTCAGATGTGAATGTTTCTCTTGACCTGAGACTTGACCTTTTCATCAATGATCTTATCCCAGTTGAGAAATCCATTCTACGTGGGGCAATAACCTGACTCGAACACTTCTCCCAGTCCTTGGGAGGAGGTGGTACCTCAGAGATGGGATGAGAGAGATGTATATGTGTGCTTTGCTTTCCAGAGACTGTTCCTTGGGGATTATCTGTACAGCAGTTAAAATCTGGGGCACACAGTCCAGCATTTAATGATCTACTTCAATGTCTGTTACACGTGTACATCTTGACTGTGTAACAAGACCCTAATTTCCTTATGCCAGAGCCTACTTTTCCATTCTGCAAACCTTTACTGAGGACTTGAAGGATTTAAATAACTGTATACAGCACTTCTGTAACCGGAATAATCAATCAGTACAGACCTTCCCTTTGATCATACGGGAGGGAAAAGTTTTAAACACTTTGTTACATATGGTGTTTTTGGCACCTTAGGGACTGGTGATTTTTCTGAGACCACCAGCAGGGAAAGGTCTTTTTAAAAATATGTTTCTTGATATTAGAGATATTAGAAGGTTGGGGGTGGAAGGAGAGAGAGAGAGAGATTGAGATTGAGAGAGAGAGAAACATCGATGTGAGATAGAAATATTAAGTGGTTGTGCCCATACACACCTCAGCTGGGGGATAAAACTTGCAATACAGGTATGTGCCCTGATTGGGGGTTGAACCCCTAACCTTTTGGCATTCTGGAAAATGCTCCAGCCAACAGAGCCACACTGGCCAAGGCAGGGAAAGGTCTTTTATGGATATTGAGGGAGCAAGTGAGCTGAAGCTTAGATGATGAAGACTACTAGGTACTTACTAGATGTCTCATACATACTTGGTGACAGGCCAGTTGTGATAAAAAATGCTCAGTTAAGAAGAATATATAGTTTAGAAGACCTCTCACAGTTAATAGCCAGCTGTAAGGGGACCTTCTTGAGGGACATGGTACTAGGTTCTGGAAAGAGAGTGGGACTCAAAAGGTATTGATTCTATTCCATGCTCCTCTTGTTCCTAGATGGGTTACCTGGAGTGGGCAGCTTAACCTCTCTGAACCTGCTTCATTTTCTGTAGAATGAGAATAATGATGGAAAGCTCACAGACATTTTGTGATAATCCTATGGGAGAAGGCATATAAATATGCTAAGTCCCCTTTCATTGTTAAATCTCTACATGGAATAAACCACCTCTGTCTCTTCTTGAGCCACACAGCTGAGCAGATGACATCAATTTTCATGAGCTTTGGTGTCTAAACTGGCTGAACTAACCAGATTTCCTTCACTTTCAAAGAAGTTATTTACTTATTTTTAAAATCTCTTCTTCTTTTGCTACTTTGAATTTTAACTGTTCTAAGACTTCAAGGGGTATTTCCTCTTAGGTGAAGTTATATTTCAAGATTCTTTGAACCTTCAGTCTCCTTAATACTCAGTTGTCCGGACTCAGAACTAAAAAGGCCGGAGGTCTCAGGCAAAGGAGACCAAGCAGGTACTAGTTGGCTAATGGAACCATATATCATTGAGGACAGTTTCCCAGCAGAGCATCATCAGGTGTTGATTACAATGGAGTGTGGAGGTCTGTGACTGGTCTGTCTTGGCTCATCAAGTCACAAGCTGGGGCTCTGACTCCATTTGCAATTCATCAGGGCCCATGTTCTCTCATTACTGCATTGCAGACAGCAATGTTCAGATTATTCAGAGCTTTCTCTTTATCATGGAAATATACACAGAGGAGGAAAGTTATGACGGTGTGCGAACTATGACATTTTTAGCATTTCAATTGTGCCAGCCTCAGCTGGTGGTGTTCCTCGGAGAGCTTGCATGTATGTGTGTACTCATACTCTGTTATAAAATTGGAGAAGGGGAGGGAAAAAGACCATCTTTATGATCATTCATTTAATTAAACTCATTTTTGTTTTAATGAATAATTCTAGGTATGAAATTCATTTTATATACTCTTGGGAAATATTTTTTTGTATTTGTTTTTGCTGCTGCTTTTAACTTCTCCACTTTTTATTTCCTTAACCTTTTTTTTAAGATTTAATTTATTCATTTTTAGAGAGAAGGGAAGGGAGGGAGTAAGACAGGGAGAGAAATATCAACGTGTGGTTGCCTCTTTCAAACCCCCCACTGGGGACCTGGCCCACAACCCAGGCATGTACTTGAACCAGCAACCCTTTAATTTGCAGCCCGCACTCAATCCACTGAGTCACACCAGCCAGGGCTATTTCCTTAACTTTTATAGATTCTTTGAGCTGGACAGGTTTTAGTTCAAGTCCCCAGTCCTTCATATATTAGCTCTGACCAGCAACCACATAGCTTGTGTTTACACATTTCCAGTTTCAGGGAGCTCGATTTCTCAAAGCAGCCAATTCTGATTTTGGAGAATTCTGATTATTAGTTAAGGCCTTACACATAAAAAAAAAAAAAAACTTCCTATTTTAGTCCACCATTGGAAACAGCTCTTTTATCACTACCTCATTCAAACATTCTGATCTCTAAAATCCACAACAAGTCTCCCTGCCTCCTTATGAAAACCCTTCAAATGGGGGACATAACTTTAGTGCTTGTCGTATCACTCTTGTCCTGTGCAGGGTAAACACCTCTTGCTCCACAGGATAATGTCTGAAAACTTGAACTACAGCCCTGCTGTGTAAAGGGAAGGCTGGAGGGTTCATACCCCAGTGGTTGGACTGTTGGCTGTTTAAGAGCACACAGAAAGTTTGGAGGTATACTTTAAGATCCTCAACTTTAGAGTCAAGCCATTGGTCCAGGTTGTTAGGGTCCACAAGTGGAGCTGGAGGTTCTTTAGTGGCTCCTCGATTTTTCCTATTACCTTCTTCTCTCATACTTTGTTTTACCGTATGGCCACCCTCTCGTGACAGTAGATGAATTACCTTTCCCTTACACTGCCTGCCTCTTTCTAGGTCCCAGTTCCTCCATTATTGCCTCTGGTTTTTTAAATTCTTTTTTTTTTTTATCAGTGGTGAACGAATCAGTATTTTGGTTGCATAAAGTACAGTCTTTGTAAAGGTCAGCTGTGGTCATGCACTCCCCTGCTGAATGAGAGAGAGAGAGAGAGAGAGAGAGAGAGAGAGAGAGAGAGAGAGAGAGAGAGAGAGAGAGAGAGAAGGGAGAAAGGAAGGAAGCAAAACCAAAAATAAATGTCCCAAATCAACAAAGATACAGAGAGAGATGCTTGGAACTAGTATTTAGGGTACAGAACCAGACAGCTTGGGAAATAAGAGTCACTGAACACCTAATATATACTAAGCATTGGACTAAGAGTTTTATTTAGGCTAATTTTATTATTCTAGCCTCTTTCTGATTTATTCATTAATTACATTCATTTCAAACCTCATAGTGGTGTGTGTTTGTGTGTAGTTATGTGTGCATTTTAAGGGTGAGTTCATATTTACCTTGTAGGGCATAGGACAAAAATGTTTTCTCATGGGGATTCTAGAATCTATCCCTTGGTTCCCTTCACAAACACCATGGATCACAACTGAGTCAGTTCCTACTTACCGCTTTGTTTTTAAGTTCTTAATTTGATTTTGGCATGTAGGTATTTACTCTGAAGCTCAGAAATTATTTAAGATGTTTCATTTTACTTCATCATGTCATGATGTTTGTTGGGAGATGAGGTCACCTTCAGGGGTGGCCTTTCTATCTCTCCTACATAATCTTCAAGCTAACCCTATGAGGTGTAGGTATCATTACCTTGATTCTATGGTTGATACCAAGGTTCAGGATGGTTAGGTAAGTTTTCAGAAGTCCCACAGCCAATAAATGGCAGAAAAGAGATGTATAGCAGCCAGCAAAGGAGGCAAAGGAAGAATGTTCCTGGAAGCAGGAAAGAAAAAACCAACTAGGAATGAGAAATACCATGGATTTTAGAAAAGAAATGTATGTCAAGGTTTGGACAACAATCCAGTGCTATTAGAGGGGTAAGGGCTGAGACAGCAATCATTGGACTTTTCTGAAAAAACAGATTGTGTCTAAGTGATTCTTTGAAGTGGGCTTGGAGGGCAGGGGCTGTGCCATCCTGTCTTCTTCCTTAGGCACCACTCACAAATAATCACTTAAGTGCTTTTTGATGGTGATGGTGATTATCCAAAATTTTCCTTGAAATTGCACTTCCTATTCAAAAAATGTATGCAACAACATGGGATCAAGTCCAGTTTTATGCTTACCCTTTGGATGTAATTTTGCTTTGGGAAGTTGCCTACAGAAACCCCTCAGGCAAAAAAAGCATTGAAAAGAAGGATCCCTTAGGAACAGAGCAGTTAGAGGTGGGGGTTGTGGTAACTTTAGCCTTGTAGGGAAGAGGTCAAACATTCTTTCAGGAACACATGCAATATATTGGGTTGTATGCTAAGCTCTTCATGCTTGTTGTCTCTGAACCCTTTGGAAAGGGGTACTGTTGCTTGATTTTAAAGATGAGGCACCTAAGCCTTAAGAGGTTTGTTATGGCCCAAGGTATCACAGCTAGAAATGACAGAATCAGGATTGAGACAAAGGCTGGTCAGATTCCACAGTGCAGCATCTTAAGCTTTCAGGTCCCATGGTGAAACCTGTTTTGAGTGGTTCTTGCCATTTCCCTTGGCACGTGGGGAAGAGGTGACTGCCAGAAACAAAATATGTGTGTGTTCCAAATTCTCTCCCAGATGCTGAGGATGTGTGCCCAGGTAGGACCTAGGTGACAAGTGATGCAGAACCTTCCTGGCCTCTGAGTTTCCCGCTCTGGACTCTCCTGAGAGCAGACAGAAGCTCGAGGGCTGCAGGCTGGGGAACGGGGTCTCTGCCTTAGGATAAAGGATGGAGGCCAGAAGACCCACCCTGCTTGACACGGAGCCATTTCACAACCTAGCTGAGATGAGATTTTCGTTCATTTCCTTCTTTATTCATCCTGCAGGCATTCATGAGTTCATCTTAGCTGAATAAGCCTTTATTGAGGACAGACCCAAGAAGGCGGTATGTTAGAAGGATGGGAATAAGGGTGTATATGCTAGAGAGTGACACAGAGTGCCAGCCATAGACATTTAGCTGGGGAATAAGGACCACGAAACAAGGTAGTGAGGAGATGGGCTGTTTGACACAGTAATCACTAACCACATGTGGCTGCAAGTGAAATTAAGTTAATTATAAATAAAACTAATTCCGTCCCTCAGCTTCCCTAGTACATTTTAAGTGCTCAGTGTGGCTGGTGCCCACCATGTTGGTTAGCACAGCTGTAGACCATTTGCTTCACTACAGAGAGTTCTACTCCATGGCGTCTGTGAGAACAGTGAGCAAGTGTGTGAGTGCTGGCTCTGCAATGAGAAGGCCTGGGTTGAGACCTGGCTCTGTCCCTTAGAAGCCTTGTGTTTTCACATGGTCTCTTTTTTTTGTTCTCTCTCTCTTTTTTTAAAAAGATTTTAGTTATTTTTAGAGAGGGGGAAGGGAAGAAGACAGGGAGAGAAACATCAATGTGTGGTTGCCTCTTTCACGTCCCTCACTGGGGACCGGCCCGCAACCCGGGGCAGGTGCCCTGATTGGGAATCGAGCTGTTGACCCTTTGGTTCACAGGCTGGCACTCAATCCACTGAGCTACACCAGCTAGGTCTGTTTTCACGCGTTCCTGAGCAGGATTTTAAAATATCTTTCTGTCTTTTTCCCCTTAATCTTCAAAAGGGAGAGTATAGTTAATGAAATGGAGACCATCTTCTATGATGCTCAGTATATTCTAGAGATCATTGTCACCACTTTATTTGCATTGATTAATGTAATTTTGCAACTACCCTATGAGGTAGGTGTTGTTATTGCTCTCACTTCATGGTTGTGGAAACAGAAACAGACAGGCATGCAGCTCGTTAAGAGTGGAGCCAATGTGAACCCAGGCAGTCCGGGTCCAGAATCAGAGCTCTCGGCCTGTGTCATAATTCCTGATGTTGGCATCAATCTCATAATGATGCTGGCAGCATTAAATCATTTACTCCATTGAGATCTTAGTATCTGCCTGGCACAGAGTGAGAGCTCAGGAAATACAAGTTAATATTGTTCTGGCCTTCAGAAACATTACAGAAACTTTAATTTTTATATCTTCAGGAGTCTTGGGGAGATAGATACCTTGTTCTCCTTGTGAGTGGAAAATAGCAAAATATAACAGAAAAAGGGGTGCAGTGGGGGGCAGGGGCCCTGAGCACTTGCTCTTCCTGCCCGAGACGCATCACTCCCCTTCTCTGCTTTAGTTTCCTCATCTGTAACATGTGCGGCCAGAAAGAGAAGGTCCCTGGACTCTGCTTTCCTTTTCAAAGTCTCTGATCTCATGATAAATGGGGGCTAATTTGCATTGCACAATTGCAAGTCATGTATAAATATTAGCTTATGCAACCAGTTAATCACTCAATGTCAGATAAATGTGCAGAGCAAGGTGTTGAGTATGTTTACATAAATCCTGCAAATCACTTTGTCATTAGCTGTGCTTACCAAGCATCCTTTTATGAGTGTGTCCAGGCAGGGTGCATGGCATGGGTGCCTGTCCTCCTAACTTTTCCTTCTGACCAGGCTCTGATTTATGCCGTGGGCTCCTTCCTGCACACTTGGGAACTGGGGTTTGGAAAATGTTTATGCAAACAATGCAGCATTATCACTGTCTTCAGACAGGCTGAGCTTCTCATTTTTCATCCAATCGGAGGAAAAGATAGGAATTACCACCTGTCTTGGATGTCAAACCTTTCTTCTTTCTTTTTTATCCTCTCTTTAAAGTTCTACCCGAGGAGATCCAGGACAATTTCAGGGAAGTTATGGGAAATGTCTCAGGTGTGATGGAATCTCTGGGTTTTTGTTCCATTGATTTTTATGGGACTGGATGGCTATAAAATCAGAGTGGGTGAAGTGCAGTGGTCTGCCTGAGAGCCTGACTGTGCAGGAGGCCAGGAGGGGTTGGGGCCAGAGCAGAACAGTGCCCAGAAGGGAGGCACTGTGACCTTGTGTAAGTCAGAGTCCGGGCCCAGAGCAGAAGGTTGGCCCTAGCTAGAATCCCAGTGGAACCGATTGAAGGGACTCTGTCAGAGGGACATTCAGGAAACCGGCACAGCACAGCGAGACAACTGGAGACTAGCAGCAGTAGGAAGCTATTAGAACCTGGGGCTCGAAGGAGCAAGCACAGGGAACCACTGTATGAATTCCTGAGTGACCTGAGCAGTGGGGTGGCAATGGTGTGGGATGGGGCGGTGTCCAACAGCTGAAGCCATAAGAGACAGAACCCTTGCTGGAAATGTGGGCCCAGGCCAGCAGGAGGGAAGTGGGGAAGTGGAAAGACAAAGCCTAACCTCCCTCTCTTCTCGCCTGCCAGCCTCCTGCAGGTGCCTTTCCTTGGCTGAATCCACCCAGAAGGCAAAAAAGGCAAGGAAGCCAGATGGGCCAGTGTGGTCCACATGGGCACTCCCTGCAGGGGCACAGAACTTGTTAGAGAGGAGCAGAAAATGGCTGTGGAGTGGGTACAAATGGAGACTAATCAGCACAGACAGATGTGGACAGCTGTGAGGTACAAATGTGATGTAATGAGGGAGAAAGTAGGGAGAGGTAGGAAAATGCACCGGGGATGTGAGGTCCAAGCTTATTAAGTCTCCCCTCTTCTTCCACCATTTTTAGTCAGTCACTTTCTAAGCAGACCAATAATAAAATATTTACCGAACTCTTCCTATGCGGGGACCACAGTGAATATGGAAAAGGCATCTGTTTTGAATTAGATAGACTTGGGTTTTTTTTTCAGTCCTGGTATAGTTGCTTGTTAGCGAGGTGGGATTTGCCAAGTTACTCGGCTTCCTCATCTTCAGTTTTGTGTCTATAAAGTGGGCTAATTCTACAGATATCACAGTGTTGCTACTGAGTTGAAATTAGGGAATGAACATGGTACACCCAGCCCAAGGCCTTGTGTTCATTCTTGCATTAGTCCAACAAATGCACTCTGGGGCAAATGGAATGAGACTGAGCCCTTGCACACAGGTAGCCAATAGTCTAGTGTATACATTGTGTATGCATGTAACCAAACATGGAATGATGCAAATTGCCATGCACAATTATATTCATCCAAAGATAGGTACATGGATTCATCCATGCAGTGTCAAGAAGGTAAAGAGCAACATGATATGGAAAGAGGGGGGCAGTATACATTGGGGACCAGGGAAGTCCTCTTGGTGAAATTGGTACACAGGCTGAGATTTGGAAGCTGGACAGAAGCCATCCAGTAAAGCCTGTGGAGAGTGCAGCAGGGGAAGGAGGAGGGGCTCCAGTTGGAGCAGACTTATGTGGAGGATGGAGCACTGAGCTCCCTTGCGTCTTCTCCCTCTGTGGCCGCTGCTTCTCAGGAGCCTTTCCTGGTTCTGCCTCGTGTTCTCCATCTCTCCAAATATGGAAGAGCCCTTGGACCTCTTCCCATCTCTGTCCTCACAGCTTCCTTTTCTGATCTCATCAGGCCCCTGGATTTAAATGCCACTCATGTGTCTTAATTATTAGCCCAGATCACTCCTCTCTGTCCCCAGACTTATTTATCTCCAACTGCCTCCTTGACATCTCAACATGGATATCTCATAAATATGCCAGATTTTCCATTCTAAAATTAAACACCTGGTTTCTAGTCATTCCCCTTCACACATTTTTTCCTCTCAGTTTCATTCTTCCAATTTTTCGGGGCATATACTTTGGAGTCTTGGCTCTTGTCTTTGTTTCACACTCTACCATCATTCCCAAAGCAAGTTGTCTTGTTTCTATCTTCAAAATGCACCTAGAGTGCCAGAACTCCCGACTCCCTCCCCCACTGCTCCTGTCTGCCTGCCCTCACCTCTGCTCTGACCTCCCCCCTCGCCCTCCCACACACACCCCTGCACTCACATGCCCCAGCCCCTTGGCCTTCCTTGCTCTCCCCGAAGCTGCCACGCACAGTCCCAGCTCGGTCCTCTTCTCTCATACCATGTTTGGGATGCAGATTATTCACTTGGCTTGGCGTCTTACTCGAAGGTCTCTGTTCAAATCCCGTCTTTTTAGAAATCCCTTCCCTAGCCACTGTATGTGAAATGCAACTTCTGTCTGACCATTTATCCTGTTTTGCTTTTCTTCTCAACAAGTTTCCACAAGCGGCTTCTCGTGTGGCCTGTTGGTCACCCCCACCAGAATTCAAGCTGTAGGAAGGCAGGGATTTGATCTTTTCTGTCTCAAAATGCAACTTCAGTACCTCGGTCAAGGCCTGCTTTAGGGCAGGTGCTCTAGACTTACCTGTTGACCGACTGGAAGTGTAAGGGTGAGAAAATTCCAGCACAAGATCCTCACTTTGGTCAGGACTCACCCTTGAAAGTGCATTCCCCAAGGAAGGAAGGGAAATTACCCCAGTCTGGCATCAGTGGCTCCGTTTTCTTCAAGCCCTAAATAGTCGTTGGGCTTTTTAACCAGCTGGTCCATTAACATTTATTAGGAATCTCACTTTCTGTACAGCCCTGTGTTGGGTGTTCTGAGAAATACAGGTAAATATGTAATAGAATTTCAGTTCCCAAGGGTCTTTGTAGTTTGGTTAAGGTGAAACACACATACACACAGCGGTAATTAACACTAATCCCAGTAATAGTAATAGCTATGTTTCAGGCACTGTGTTAAAATCTTTCATTCAAAATCTCTTTTAATTTTTATGACACTTTGAGATAAGCACCATCATTTTCCCTACCCCAGTCACCCCCCCAACTTCAAAGAAAGAAATGAACAGATGAGGAAATGGAGGTCTAGGCAGCCTTGTTTTCAAGGTGAATACAAGTTTGTGAGGATGGGGGTCGGGAGTGGAGCAACACAAGCTGGATTATAAACCACCTGCCTGCCTCTTGGTGCCATAATTGCAGACCATGTTTTCTGAACGAAAAAATGCCCAAGGTCAGTTCATGAAATGCTAGTTGTTGGGATGCTTAACCAGTGGTTGTGTGTTTGCAGAACTGCTTACTGGGTACCAAGAGGGGTGCAGCTGGAACTTCAGAAGTATGGAGAGCTTTCAGGGAGGAAGTCCCTCTGGGCTGGGGTGATTGGCTGTGACACAGAGAAGGAGGGATGTGAACTTGGCCTCAAAGGTAAGGAAAGAAATAGTGCAGCTGGAGAGGAAAGGGGAAGAAAAAACAGAGAAATCACTGGCGAAGCGTGATTCTGGTAGCATAGTTTGGTTTCTGTGTAGCAAATTTTCACTCAGCTTAAGTATCTCTGGGAAGCCTTTTTGATCTCTGCCAGGTGGTCTGAGATCCTGTCCAATTGTTGCCCAGATGCATCTCCATCTTAGCATCTGCCACTTTATATTATAATCACCCCTTTTGTACAGCCTGCGAGGACCAGCGGAGAGGACACCTTAGCTTTTCTTCTGTGAATCCCTAGTGCCCAGAGCATAGTAATGCTCTGCGTTTCACTGATGGCTGGGAGGAATTCCCCGTGAAAGGATCTCTTTCTTCTGGTCAACAGTCCTTGATCAAGGAAATATATTCAAACCTGGCTGAACTCGAAGGCTGTAACGCCATTTGGATGCACCCATCCCTCTGTGTGGCTTTAAGCTATTGTTTGGTGTCTAAGCTATGGTTTTTGTTGCATTTGAGTGATTACAAGAGGCTGGAGGAGAGATACTTCATGGCCAGGGTCTTTTTGGAGCAGGCCCTCCATCCTATTGAATGTTACAGACAGAGCAGTGGTGAGTAGTTTTGAGAAGGTAGAATCGAGTCAAGTTTTGACTACACAGTGTTTTTCTTCTCTTTTTTCCCCTTCAACTCAAGGGGGAACTATGAACACAGTCACGTGCTGCTTTATATTCTCAGATCTAACACAAATCTATTGAGCACCTACTACATACCAGACATTGTGCTTAGTGCTTTCATGTGCTTTTTATCGCACAGTAACCTGGTGAGTGGTTTTGTTTTTTTTTTTTTTTTAATTTGGAAATTGAAGAATTAAAAACAGGGCACAGAGAAGGATGTGGATAAAGCTGTACTAAGAGCTAGTAAATGTCAGAAAAAATAATTTTATTAGGAAAATCTGAAAAAGGAAGCAGAGCTTTAATTGTGAAAGAAGAAATTTAAGAAGCAGGGGAACATAGGAGAAATGTCTACGGGGCTTTTTATGCTCCTGGCAGAAAACAATAAATGCTGAGGCACATCCCAGAGAGGTGTTATTTAGGGTCTCTGCCCTCAAGAAGTGCACACTCCAGGGAGAAAAAATATTCCCGAGAAGTGTATTTGAGCCCAAGAGAAGGACAGAAGGATGGATCTTCTTTGTGAAAATGGCAGTGGGATGAAATACCGGCACAGAAATGTAGAGATGAATGTTGCTGGCAAGGCCTGGCAGAGATCACGGGGAAATGAAAACAGCTGATCTATTGGAGTTATTGATTAATGATTAATTTTAAGTCTGGTATTTTTAGGATAGTGTGTTTTTTTTCTCGGTGAGTTTGAGGGGGAAAGAAAAATAGGAGTGATATCAAAGGAAAGGCTAGCTTTTCTTTGTAACATAACAGGGCCCTGGCTGAGAAGAAAATTAACCAGCCTTTCACATGATCTTAAAATGAAACCCTTTTTTTCTCTGGTTTCCTATTTCTCATTTTATGGAGGTGAATAGACACTCTCAGAATATAAGAATTGAAGGAATGTTGAAATAGTCCCTGTGTTGACAGACGAGAAGACTAAATCCTAAAGAGGCACCAAGATTTGTCCCAAAGTAAAGCATAACTTAGGGCACAATCAGACCAGAGTCCCGACTGTCAGCTCTGCTGTGGTGATAAAAGCACCAGATTCAGAGTCAGTGGTGTGGTGCTGGCACCTCTCTCCTGTTTCCTGTACAACTGGGTACCTCACCTGTCCTCTGAGTCTGAGCTTCTAAGTCAGTATGGGAGGTAATTTTACTTTGCAAGCCTTTTAAGAGGAGTCTATGAAGACATATAAACGTGCTTTGTCAACTGTAAGGCACATATAATGGCCGAGGCTGCTAATTCTTTCCTACACCACATTTTGATGATGGTAGGAACTTTCTAGCATCTGCCCATTCCTCTGCCTGGTTCTGTGTTTCTTCTGGAGGTGAAGGACACAGTCTAGGTTAGATAATAAGACAGAACCAAACAAGGTATTAAAACTAAAATTTACTTTTTTCAGATGAGGTCTATTCAAATTAATAGAGGACGTCTCATAACATTGAGCTACTAATCAAAATCACCCTGAAGATTACCTACCTCTTAGAAGCTTGAAAAATCAGGGAACTATAGCTTTAAGTTGCTCCCTAGCTAATATGTGAGTTTCCACTACATTGCCCCAGCTACTCTTGCATTCAATAAACATGAGGAATTGCACTGTAATAGCAACCAACACACCCAGACACACACTTTAATTAAAGGAATACATCACACAATAAAAAGCATTTAAATGAAAAATCTTTCTATTGGAAACATGCTTTCTACTTCTTTTTGTGGTACTTTTCTGATGTTTAAACACTTTTAAGACAAAAGGAAGGGCAGGCTAGGGTCAAGGTGAGGTTCTCCAGGGAGACATTGGAGGTGATGACGGACATGACCCAGGTAGAGTATCAGGTAAACCTTACACACTGACAGCTGGTGCAAACAACATGTAGTGTGAGTACACAGACAGTGGGAGGGACTGGTGAATGGGACTGGTGTGTGCATGAGATGCTGTGAGAGGAATTCTTAGTCTCAGGAGGAGTGATGGCAGGAAAAAAGGGAAGGGCGAGCTGGAGAAACCGAACACGCCTCAGAGTTGACATTGCACTTTGTGGATGTCTGGCCTGACAACTGCACACAAGTCTGCCTGCTATTGTCCTTTGAAGAGGAAACTGAGCTAAATAGCCATTCTGGTCCCTGTTAGGGTATTTTTTCCTTATCAACCTTATTGAAAAAATAATTTATGTATAATAAACTGCATGCATGTGAAGTACCCAGTTCAATGAGTTTTGACAGTTGTAAGCTTCTGTCAAATGTCCCCCAGGGGACAGAATATTTCTCTTCTGCCGTAGATTTCTCATGCCCCTTTGCAGTCCATCCCTCCTTCCACCTCTGTCCCCAGGCCAGCACTGCTCTGCTTTTTATCGCTGTGGGTTAGTTTGCCTTTGATACAAATGGGATCATCCAATATGTACTTGTTTTGTGTGCCTGGCTTCTTTCAGTGGGTGCAAGGGCTCTCAGATCCCTCTGTGTTGTTGAGCATATCAGTAGGTTTTTTTCTTTCTGTTGGTTATGGTGTTTTAAGATTAACATAGTTTTTATCTTTATTACATGGCTATTACTGTTGGTTCTGATACCCAGAAAACTCTCTGTATACCTGAGTTGAGATCATTTGTAAACACATTTTAGGGGTGTGGGGACTGCTTTAGTGACCAGCAATGGTGCTCAGCATTTCCATGTCCAGGATGCACAGTGAGAGATCGAGGCAGGCTTCCCCACCTTCCCTCTCTCCCTTCCAACTTCCCTTCCTCTTTCCATCAATATTTATTGTACACTGACTCTGTCTAGAATGTAGCTCCAGGTATCCGTTACATCAAGAATTAAATAATAATAATAATAAAAAAAAAACCAGACAAAAATCCCTCCCATTCTGAAAGGTGTCATGTCTGTCAAACTTTAAAAGATCATAATAAATGTTAGAATATTTATCGTTATAGTTGGTCTTATATGATTGACCGACCACTGTTATACTTGGTCCGACAACGGCATATGTTGTTAGTTGGTCATTAGTAGCATAAGGAAAATAACACAAGGAAGGGGAGCACGGATGGCCGGGATGGGAGAGCTAGAACTCGGCATGCTCCTTCAGGGAAGGGCTCATCTAGACAGTGATATCTGAGGGAACCACAGTGTCAGAGCAGAGGGTCCGGCCAGCACCACAGGTCTCTGGTGTGACATTAACACTGGGCATGATCTCTTGAAGGTGGGTGGGCTTTTAACAGTAGAGAAGGAGTGAAGTTTCATGACACTGATTCTCCAGTTTCCCAAGACCGTTGCCTCCCTAGAGCTCAGTATTTTGAAAGAGTTTATTTGAATTCTCTATGGTGTTTGACTCTGGTGTCTGCATTCAGAGAAGGATATGGAGAAACTAGAGCAGGTTAAAAAAAAGTCCATGTTCAAAGTGAAGGAAAACCATCCTTAAAAAGAAACCCGAATGGATTTTTTGGACATTGGATGATTTGGTGAGAACTTTCCATTTTTTTCCTGATGAATCCTTTAACAAATAGTATTGAATGATTTACTGGTGAAGGCTCTAAAAGAGTATGAAGTTAAGTGGAGGTGGGGTTGGGCAAATAGATTTGATGACTTTGTAAGCCTACATGGGCAGGAGATAAACAGGCCCATTTCCATGAACTAGTAACCTGACAAACTTCTAGTCATTCCCTATAATGGGCCAAAAAAGACATTTTGGTCCTCATTTATACCCTTAACCTCTTGTCTTCAAGCATTTTAATGCCAGCAATTCTATCTTTCTTTTCCTCCCTCAGTATATACACACATTTACAAAGTTGACTTTCAAGTGTCAAGTGTTTAATGAAATGAACCTGTTGAGATCTTACTATTCCCCAGAGCAAAAAACCGGACTGGAGACCAAGAGGACACCATGAAGACATTGTATGTTGAGGCATTTGCCTAAGTTATTAATTTCTAAATATCCAGAGAGGTATGACAGGTGATAAAATCTTGGGGTTTGGAGTCAGACGGGCCTGGGTCAAGTTCTGCCTTCACCCACAGTCACATCCCCATTAAATTATGCTCTGTTAAAAGATTATAATGCACCTACTTCATAATGTGAAGATTTAATGAGATAAACTGAATTTAGCAGTGCTTGCAAAGGGAATATATTATGGTTGAGTTTGGTTTATTTTAGAATGCAACATCATTTAATGTTATAAAAATCTAAAATTGAAATTCACTGTATTAAAGGTTTTAGGAGAAAAACCATATTAACATCTCATTTGACTCATACAAATTCTTGAATAGAATGGAACACTCATCAGCAATTTACAAAACAAAAGCAAGAAAACAAAACAAAAAGCTTTTAGCAAACTAGGGGAAGATGAGTGCTTCTTTAACTTGATAAAGATTTTCAATGAAAAAATACAACAGACATTACTTTAATAGTAAAATATTAGAAGCATTCCTTTTAAAATCAGGAGTAAGTCAAGAATACCCATCATGTAGCTTTGAATCAACCTTGCACTCTGAGTCTTATCCATCATAAGGTTTAAAAAAGGAAAGAAAAAATCATTCTCTGTAGATAATATCATTCTTTACATATAAGACTCAAAAGAAACTATAGTCAAATTATTAAACTTAATAAAGCTTAGCAAAATCAAATGGATTTTACTCCCCAATCATAATGAGTTAGAAAACATAATTAAAATATAATTTACATGGTATAGCTTGTTCTTCCATCCTAAAAGAATAAAGTTGTGCAAGACCTTTATGGAGAAATCTTTTAAACTTTATTAAAAGGCATTGAAAGAAACCAAACTAAATACTAAAAGCCTCAATAGCCCAAAAATGTCAATTCCCTACAAGTCGCTGTTTCAATACATTTCAATCACAATAACCACATGTGCTTGTAGAAGCTTATCAAGCTGATTTTCTAATGCATCAAAGACAACAAAGGCCCTGAAATAAGCCACCTTCACCTAAAGTGGAATAACGCATGTGCTGTTGGGCTGCGGTGGAGAACCTAACAGATATTAAAAGTTGTAGGTTTATTCTGTACCTCTGTTCAGTTTGTATACACACACATGGCACAGGCAACCTGAAAAGTGGTACGGAACTGAGGGCCCAGCACAGATCCATGCAGAACGGGTACGGCAACCTGACGTAACAGAGTTCGCACAGCAGAACGGTGGGCAGAGGCTGGACTGTTTCATTCCCGTGCTCGGATAATTGTTTATGCATAGGGAAGAAATACATTTGGGTCTGAACTTCCTAACATATACAAAAATTCCAAATGGATTTAAGGCTTAAACGTGAAATAAAAATATTCATCTTAATGAAGAAAATTTCCAAGACTATATTTTATACCTTATGATAGGAAAGCATTTCTTAATTAAGAAACCAAAAATGATAATTATAAAATGAATAAATTCAAGTTATGTTAGAGTTTATAGTAATGAAGAATAGTTTTTTATTAAAAGATACCAAAAGTTAAAAAAAAAGATACCAAAAGTGGTATATGAAAATATAAGCCACAAACTTGGAGAAGGTATTTGTGCACATGTCTCTTTCATAGGGTATCTATTTTATATAAAAAAATTATAAATTTATAAGCAAAACATGGATAAATTAACAAAATATTTGTTAAAATAAATGAAGAGGCATAATATTTGAGGAAACACTAATGGAAAATAAACATAAAAATTACCTCATAAATAATCAGTATAATGCAAATTAAGACAGCAATGAGATACCATTTAATAACCACCAGACTGGCAAAATCAAGACATGTAGTATCAAGTATGAAGCAAGTCGAGGTTCAATGGAAATGGAAGCCCAGGTCATCTGGGTGGCAGCTTAAATTTGAACAACCTGTTGAAAAACAAGCTGGCTATACCTTTGACATCAAGTAAGTACAAATTTTACCATTGAACAATCCACTCATGGGTATAAGCCCTGGGGACATGCTTTCCCGGAGACCTACGGAGGAAGGGTCATACATAATTTCTTGTTACAGCCGGAAAGCGTGAAGCCACTCAGCATCCATTGACTGGGTGAATACATTGTGTTACATTGACACAGTGGAATATTCTTCAGCCATGAAAATCAACCAACTAAAATTGCATTGAACAATGTGGATGGATCTTGGAAGAATAATCTTGGATGGGAAAAAACCTCATCAAAGACAGCTTTGTACAGTGTGATGGCATTTGTACAAATTTCAGAAGTAAGCAATGCCTAACGATATTGTGTTTAGCTTTCCATATATATGCGGTAGCATTATTTTGAAATGGAAGGCAAGAATAAAACTCCAGTTCTGGTGAATGCTTTCCTTATGGGTTCAGAGGGAGCACAGAGTTCATTTCAGTGGAAAAGGTGTGGTTCTACTTCCTAACTTTTGTTTTCAATCTTTACCCAAGGATATGTTTATTGATTTTAGAGAGAGAGAAAGGGCAAGAGAGAGAGAGAGAGAGAGGGAGAGAGGGGGGGGGGGGAGAGAGAGAGAGAGAGAGAGAGAGAGAGAGAGACAGAGACATTGATGTGAGAGAGAGAGAGAGAGAGAGAGAGGAGAGAGAGAGAGAGAGAGAGAGAGAGAGAGAGAGAGAGAGAGACATTGATGTGAGAGAGAAACATCTATGGGCTGCCTGCTATGTGCACCCTGACTGGGGATTGAACCTGCAATCTATGCATGTGCCCTGGCAAAGAATAGAACCCTTACAACCTTTCTGGTGCATGGGACGATGCTCCAGCCGATTGAGCCACCGATCCAGGGCTGTACTTCCTAAATTTTTGTGGTAGGATCAAAGGTGTTCTTTACACTGTGCTTCTTAAGTTTATTACACATTGCATATTACAAGTACTACGTGCATATTTTATAAAAATAAAACATAAGATTTTTGAAACACTGAAATATAGTGCTGAGGAAACCGTAGAGCTAAAAATTTCAGCATCATACCTGCAGTCTAATTGCTGCATAACAACAAAAAAGAGGCTGTCACTTCTATAAGTGTAACTCTTGTCTCAAGGGGTGATTGCTTTTTTGTGCTTTTTTTGATATAAATTTAAAAAAATAGCATCTATCTATCTATCTATCTATCTATCTATCTATCTATCTATCTATTTTTAGAGAGAGGGGAAGTAAAAGGCAAAAGATTTATTCTTTCTGAAGAGCAATCAGAGTGTGGAGAGAGAGAGGGAGGGGAAGGGAGGGAGAAATAGAGGCCGAGAAACATCAGTGTGTGGTTGCCTCTCATGCGCCCCCTCCTGGGGACCTGGGGCACAACCTAGGCCTGTGCTCTGCTGGGAATTGAACCATCCACCCTTTGGTTCACGGGTCGGCACTCAGTCCACTGAGCCACACCAGCTGGAGCTCTTATGTAAGTTTTTATCATAAATGAGAAAGGCTGCTGAGGACTCTGGAAGGTGGACTCTGGCTGCTCCTCTCTGCCCTTCCGATTCCTTGGCGCACTGGTGTTCCGATTTCAAGGCTCCCTGAGTTGCCTTGTCTCTCCACTCAGCGTGTCAGTGGGGAATGTATGGTTGGCCTGCCCGCAAAATAAATGTTACTCTGAGTTGCAAGGGGAAATAGAAGTTTCCTAAAACAACATATATGATATTATTAATCTTGAAAACTGCCTAGGGGAGAGGTGTGTTTAAACTGATTTGACTCTTGAAATCAGGAGATCAGTGTTCTCATTGGGAGGACAGGAGTTTTAACAACTTGGATGCAGTGCAAGAAACTCCATCATGTCTCATTTAAAGATTAAGTCGTGTTTGTTCTCCCGATGCTAGTAATATTTTTTCCTGCTGCTTCAGGTAATTACCGAAGTTATTTGTTGTTGTCATGAAGGGGGATTTTTTGAGGGAGCCATTTGTTGCCTCTGCTGGTCCCTGCATGACATGGTTGTGCTATTAGGGGGTGCAGCGGGGGCCTGGTGGGGGTGTCCACCACAAAGGCAGTCCTGGTGGTCATGGCAGAAAGGCCCTACCTTCGATGAGCAGTCCTGTTTAACTGATGCATAGGACTCCAAGAGGCCATCAGTAAATAGGAAGGTAGTTTCCCACTTCCAACAGGAGTCATGGAAGTAAAGAGTCTTCTTTGCAGATTCAGGCATGAAAAAGAGGATCAATTAACCAGAAAGTCTGGTAGGATCAGCCAGATAACAGGAGGCTGCTAGGTATTATAACATAGTGGCTAAAGTATGGCCTTTTGGATTGCACAGTCCCCTCTCCAGAAAGAAATGGGAATGCAGTCAGGGGCTTTATGGATGTTATTATTATGACTATAGCTTTTGAGAAAGAACTACAGAGATAGGAAATGTGGGAAGTTCTAGTACCTAGAATGTTGCTCAGTAAATACTGCAATTTAAAACCACAGTCCTCCTTCATTTAATGTGTTTTACAAGGATGAATCCGTCTCTATTAGGCTCCACTCTATATCTTCTATGTGTCCTTAAACTTGTTAACTCTTGTGTTGAGTCTAGCCATGCAACTCTTTCCTATATAAAATCGTGAGGTCCCTGATTAGCAGGAGCTGCACTGGTATAACTTTTATAAATATTCCCTGCAATGCCTAATAAAAATTTCATTAGCCAAAGCACAATGAACCAACCTCTAAGAACTGGCCTTTTGCATAAAGTGCTCACTGGCTAATGTAGCCTGCAAAAACACATGCCTCTCTCTGGGCTTAGTTTCTACATGATGCGGTGTTTCTTGTTATATGCTGTGTAAAGCATATTTCGGTCGAAAGTGACAAAAATCTTATCTCAAACTGGCATAAGCAAAGGGGAATTTAAGGCTTAAGGCAGTTGTGAATTCAGGGGCTCACCTGGTTTCATGCACTGTTGACTTGAGTGCTCTCTTCTGCACATTTCAGCTCTTCTTTTTTTCTGACATCGTCCTTGTTCTCAGGAACCTTGTCCCTCAGAGTGTCAAGATGGCTGCCAGCAACCCCAGGCCTCTGTCCAGTCTCCCTATAACCTGGGTGAACAGTGGGCTTCTCTACCAGAGCCTTGGGATTGACTCTGATTGCTTCTGAGTGCACCACATGTCCATCCCCGAGGCAATCACCGAGGCCACTGCACTCGGCTGAGGCCTGGCTCACAGGCTGACCTGGATATCAGGGTGAGAGCGGGGCACAGTCCCACACAAATGTCCTGAACTGGTTGGGGGAAGAGTAGTCCCAGGGAAGTTCAGTGTTACTGGAAGAGGAAGAAATGAACACAGAGCAGGGAAGCAATGTACATCAGACAAAGATGTTTATACCCTGTGGTTCAGTTGGTCGAACATCATCCCACAAAGCAAAAGGTCACCAGTTCGATCCCTGATCCCAGCCCATGCCCTTTGGGGCCTAGTCGCCAGTGGGGGTGTGTACTAGAGGCAACAAATTGATGTTTCTCTCACACACCAGTGTTTCTCACTCTTTCTTCCTCCTTCCCTTCTCTCTAAAAATAAATAATATCTTTAAAAATGTTTTGTGTTATTACATAGAGACATGATTGTACACTTTTATCATCTAAAGTTTAAGATTATTACAAGTGAGACTGTGTTTTCATTTTTTTTCTCTTCTAGCTTTTAAAACAGAATAGATAGTAATGATTCAATATAGACTGAACAGAATTGAATGGAATTGCTCCCCTCAGTAGAGTCTAGAAGAAGCCATAGTTGCTAATCCATATCTCCCATGATTAATTATAGTCATATACTCTAATGTTAGTTTTTCTCTCTCAAGATTGTGTTCCTTGGAGCCCTGAGGAAATATTAAAAATCTTCCGAATTCTCCGCCAAACTCCATCCATCCATTCTTCCTGTCATGTGAGCCTGGGACTTCCCCCTCTTCCTAGTCCCCCATGTTGAAATCGTATCTTGCTGTCCCGACACTGTCTTCACCTCCTTTCCATTCCCATTGTTGCCACCTCAGTTTTTGTCTTTATTTTACAACACTTGGGGTGGGTTCTTAATTCTTCAGATGTCCCTCCATGTCTCTTTCTTCTCAACCTCCTATGTCCTGGGGCCAAGTTAAAAATTTGTGTAGAATGGCATATGTGATCATTCTTCAGAAGTCATCTCTACTCTTTTCTCATTTGCAAAGCTGATAAACTAAAAGGAGACTGAGACAACTGCTCAATGTCCTTAAGTCAGTGTGTGGTATTCTGTAAGATGTAGCGCGCCATTCCCACCCAGAGAAAGTGACCACCCGGTCTCCATGGCTCATACTTTAAGTGAGCACTTGAGGCTTCTGTTCCAGACTCCACCTACCATCTTAAGCTTCTCCTCTTCTTAAGCTTCATGCACTAGACATGTTTGCGTTGTGTCCCATTCTGTAAACATGAGCTGTGCTGCCTCTTTCCTTCCCTTCTTTTACCTCTGCAATCCACAGGCTAATCCACAGACTTCCATCAGCAGAGGCTACTTATCTGTATAGCTTTCTTCAGTCAACCAACAAAAGTGGTCACATTCTCTCTGAGGCTTGACATTACTTTCTTCATCTAATCCTAAGAGTGCTTTTTCTCAAGTGTATACTATCCCATATTTTATATTAAACACTTACTTTGCCTTGCTCAATGATGTATACTTTATCTCGGTATGGAAAAACCGCATTGGGATGAATTTGTCCTATCATCTTTGTTACTCTTCCAGCACCCAGAACAACACCCTGCACTTAGAAGACCATCAATAGGCATTTGCTGAATGGGTGAATAAATGCATAAGGAAGGAATAAAGTTATTGCTGAATCAAAGATCTACTCGATGCAGTGGCCCATATTTTTCTGATGAACATGGCAGCTGTTGACTTTTCTGTTCCATATCAGAAGGGTACTGGTTATCATACAAATGCATCTCCTCTTCTCTGAATTTTGCAGAAGCACCCACTACTCACATTTGACTTTCAAGGCTTTAGAGCTCTGATGCTTTATGATGTCACTCGACTCAAGTGATTCACCAGAGACCTAGATTGCCCTCTCTGGGAAATCCAGTGGCTTTTCTCCAAACCCTTCTAGCCATCATCTCCTTGCTGCGTGAGGGAGTTTTCATTCTGTTACTGGCATCCAAGGTGCTGCCCATACTTACCTGTCACTGGGTAGCCATAGGATTTGTTCTTTTAAGAATCTTTTAAGGCAAGGGCTTTATATATGTTGGCTGTGTAAGATAGTTTCTTTCAAACAATGTTGTGAAATCTTAAATGGCTCTCCCTTGCCAGGATAAATTACAAGCTTGTAAAACCCAGAATTCAACTTTTCCACTGTTTGCATCATAGATGCATTGCCTTCTGATTCTCTGCACAAACCCTAAACCACAGGTTTATCTGAGAGGCACACGAGGGACTGGCAGACTATATAAATAAGAAAGGCTTTGGACTATAGTAAATTGGTGTGTACATGTCCTGTCTGAAGATATTCAAATTCAAATTTAAAAGATATAAAATTGTAAAAACATAAAAATGGATAAACCAAAGCAACTCCCCTTTAAAAACACACACAGAGAAAAGTAACAAAAGCTAGATTGTGATCACAAGGTTGAGAGCCCTGCACACACACACAGAAAGCCACCTGGCCCGCCTAACCTTCACCATGGCACTCGCTCTCCTGTGCTATCCCATCACCACATAGCAGGGTGTCTACAGGCGGCTGCCAGCTCACAGTTCACCCAGATAGAAAGGATCTCTCTTTCTTGTTTGAGCTTCCAGGACCCTGATTGTCTGTCCCTCTCCTGCCCCATCACACTCCCACCCCTGGGAGGCCATTCACTGCTAATGTGCAGAGCATGTATCTTAGACATTCACACGCCCAGAGTGCATTGAACAAAGCCTATCATTGCCAGATTTTCAGATAACATTCTTTGGGTGGTGCCTGATCCATGCGCACACGGGTGCACTGAAATGGAATTAACCAATCAATTGAATAAATATCTCTTCTGTGCTGTTTTACAGGGTTGAAGCACTGTGTTTTCCTCCCGAACTCTGACACATTCCCATTTTAACAATTAATAACTCTAATAACTGGTAATTAGAATAATGTTCTCTGAGATGGGATAATTTTGGTCGACTCACTTGACGTATCTATAAACATGTAGTGGATGATATAAAATGCATCTTTGTGGTTTTGCCCTTACAAGTAGTAGGAAGCACCAAGATTTTGTTTCATTGGCATGTTTTACTGGTATTTCCTGGTGTCCCTGATCTACTTCAGAGGTTACAGTTAAGAGGAGAAAATTGAGACAGACATTTTATAATTTTATAATATACTAGTTCCAGCCCTGTTCCACGCTACTAGATATGGCAAATGAGCAAATAAACACACACACACACACACACACACACACACACAATTCATCCACTAAAAGACCAATGAGAAACCTAAGTGAAAGAAATCAATCTGAAAAGGCTCCATATAATGTCCAATTCCAACCATATGACATAATGACATTCTGGAAAAGGTAAAACTATGGAGACCGTAAAGGCATCACTGGTTGCCAGGGGTCACAGGGGTGGGAGGAGAAGAGCTGAATAGTTGGAGCAAAGAGGGTTTTTAGCACAGTGAAAAATTTCTGTGATACAGCAATGGTGGATGCATGTCTTACGTGTTTGTCAAAACCCATCGAACGTACACAAAGAGCAAACCCTAATGTAAACTGTGGACTCCGGTTAAGAATGTATCAATAGTGGCTCATTAAGTGTAACAGATGCACCACACTAACGCAGGCTGTTAACGGTGGGGAGGTGAGAGGATAGGTGGGCACTCACCATTTATCTGTGCTTTCCAGCCATTTTTATATGAACCAAAAACTTCTCCAAAACTGCACTCTGTTAATGTTTTAAAAATTTTAATTTCAGTAGTTAAGATAATAAAAGGTAGCCCAATTGTCAAGAGATGACCTCTTAGAAATTTTGCTCAGAATTCGCTCAGGGACGTACCAGGAGCTTAAAGACCGAACGTGGCGAGGGTCACTGTGGTTAGGTGGGTCGGAAGTCGGCTGGGTGAGCCAGACACGGTAGTTACTTCCTCTGAGCACCTTTTCCAAATGTTGAGATCTTAAAACAAGTTTCCAGGGTGCCACACCGATCCTTGAGTCTGTTATAAAAAGACGGGAGAGGAGACAGAATGAAAAAAGAAAAGAGGGGGACATCTGCTGGGAGGCAGTCGGAGAGCGACCTGGGTCTTTGCACGCTCCCTCTTCTACCACACGGCTAGGGTGCCCTCTCTTCCCGGCCCCAGGCTAGTCTCACGAGCTCCCCTGTTTGGTGAAACACTATTTTGGATTTCTGACCAGTCGCAACTCAACAGAATAAACGTGAAACTGAAGCTGGTAGATAAATGGGTCTATTTGTTTTTATTTCAGTTACTAGTTTTATGGGTTTTTTTTTTAACTTTACTACTGTGAGTAAACCAGGGCTAGAAATAGAAAGGCATATGCAGATTTATTTTTTAATCTCTCCATTCCTGTCTGCTGGCTGCTGTGTCTGAAACTGCTTGGCCCGTGACGGTGGCCGCCTCCGCTCCCAGCCAGAGAGAGAAAGGGAGCAGAGAGTTCCCGATGTGGGCTGGAGGGAGGGGGGCTGCGGTGGTGGGGCCACCTTCCTGAATTAGGAAAACAGCTTCCAGTCTTCCGTTTTGGGCACTGATAGATTGAGTCATTGTTGTTGGCACTGTATCTTTTTACTTTTTCTTTTTCTTTTTTTGGCGCCTGGGGCTGTAGGCAGAAAGCTGTTTGAGTCAGAGGCTGTGGACCGTGCCATCTTGGCAATTCTGTATTTTCAGCATTTTGTCAATGCAAGGAGTAAGAGAAATTGTAATTGAGGCTGCTTCCCTATAAATCATGTCACAGAGAGTGAGCACATCCAAATGATGGGTCCAATAGTAACTTTTGTCCCTTGCCTGGGGACAGTGGGCAGGGGCGTGGTGTTGGGAAATTGGTCTGAGGCGTTTCTATAGTTGCTGAGCAGTGCAGTGAAGAAGAAATGGAAAATAGCTTGTAAGTTTCCACACAACTACGAACTTTGGACAGGGATGAGATCGGGGAGACAATTAGCAAGAAATTATCAAACTGAAACATCCTGTTGGACTCTGCAAGTTCACATACAGAGTAGTTCCACCATGCTAACCTGGGCAGGCAGGGATCTGGGAAGGCTTGGTTGCAAGGAGAAGCCAGCCTCCCCTTTCCCAGCCTAATTATTTTCTTTTTGTAACTGGACTCTTCCATGGAAACACTGTTGGAATATAGCATTCTTTGAGCAAGCACAGTAAAGTCCACATGGAAAACAAAGTGGCAGAAGGGGACATCTGTATCGACATGCGATTCACACTCCGTGTGTGTGACATGCCATAACACAGAGCTAAACTCTGGGTGAGGGTGCTTTGGAGACCCCCCTGTGTGATTTTGTGGGGGATCTTTCTGGTGTTTCTCAAAAGATCTTAGAAACATTTCTGTTCTTTATATCCAGGGATGTAGCTGAGCATGCATTTGACTGTTGCCTTTCATTGTGCCATGAAATATAAAATGCCAACAGGAGATAATTATGGGCCCAGTTTACAGTCAGACACAGAGATAAGCCCATCTCCACATTACTGACTTTGAAGGGGACTCCAGCATTGATCTCATGGAACCCTCTCTTGGCCCCGACATGCAAAGTTTGCCTGGAATGGGGATGGAGTAGGGGCAGGGACAATGGAGAAGAGAAGATCAGATCTTGGCCTGATCCAGTCTTCTGCTGTTCTGCACGTTGCTTGCCCCGGGGAGCTTCACCACCTCCCATTCCCACTCATTTTCCTTCAAAACAGCCACAGGGCTGGAGTTTCCACTTCAGGCATTTAGAGATCTCCAAGGAGTATGTATAAATGAATGTATGGGTGTGTGTGCTTGAGCTGCCTACTGAAGAATTAAGCAGAGGTGTTTTCTTAACGGGGAGCTTTCAGACAGAATGTGTAACAAAACAAGGCTCATGTGCCTGGTAAGTAACACTCTTAGCGGTTGTAGGGTCTGGGACCTCTGCTTTGGGAGTGCAACGATTTTATAGTTCATATATATGTAGTTTGTTTGTTTGTTTATCTCCCTGTTGGATTTCTGTACTACATTCTTTTTCAAAATGCTGGCCTGTGACAGCTGTATGGAGGGGGCTGAAGGAAAGGATTGTGTTTGATTTTTCAGTTTTGTCTCTGTCAGCGCTGGGACCAGAGAGAAAGGAGGATAAAAACTCAAAGGAAGAAGCAGCCTGCCCCCACTAGCAGTTTTGATCAAGAAAGCTGTTTATTCCCCCTTGCTCAAACCTCGGAGGAATTTATGTTTTGTCCATGTATGCGATTCCCTTGGCCAGGGCTTTTAGTGTCATCGGCGTCACTCCCCAAGAGTCACCTCTGGAATGCTTTGCAAACCCCTCCACCATCCCAACTCCACCACTCACATGCCAGACTGGGGCCCCTCCCATCTTCCCTGGACCACCTTGGTTACACTTGGAAAGCAACAAGTACCTCTGCAGACAAAGTCAGCAGGGGAAATGAATGGATATGGGGATGCTAGTCCGAAAGCTGTGTGCTGTCCTCTGAGCCAGGAAACATTTATGTGGCACTTAATGTTATGATTGCTATTGGCCTGCCCAGCTAGCTTTCTCATAAAGCCTTTCCCCAAGGAGGTTCTAGCAGCAATTGAATTATCAGCTGAGCTACCTGAGCTGAAAGCTCTTGACTGTGTGTTTCTGAGACCAGGAAAATCATCCTTCCTTGGGTCTTTCCTGGGAGAAATTGGAATTTCTACAGATTAGGATTTTTGATCTCATTCCAGTGTTCTTTCTGTGCAGCCTTGGGCATTGTCCGACACTCTCTGACTTCAGAACCTGTTTTAAGATTTGTGAAATAATCACCTGTGTGCTCGTCGGTTTCCCCCATTAGATTTTGAGCTCCTCCAGGGAGTTTGGGTTCTGCCTTCACCTTCCTCTTAGCAGAGTGTACATAATAGGTGATATATAAATATTTTATGAGTTTCTACTACTTCATTCTAATTTGCTCTCTTATCTGTCTCTGTCTGTCTCATTCATACATGCACAAAATCATGCATATGAAGAGTAAGTTAATTTATGCAACCAACTCATGAAATCTTCATAAACTCATTCTTTTCCAGATTTGAATTGCAGTAAATGACACCGCAAAACCTTGGAGACATCTTTCTCTCTAACCCAACTCCGATACCGCAGCGAATTTTGTCTTCCACCTTCCAAATATATCTATGTAATCAGTTCTCTCATCTTCGTCTGCTGCTCCGTTGACCGAGTACAAAGTCCCAAAGCTCCGTGTGAGCCCTGTTTCACTCTCAGACCTCACAGCCATTCCATTACTGAATCTCACTAATGTCCCCTCTGGAATGCTGTGCATCCCTCCACCATCCCAGCTCACCACTTGAGTACCAGATCAAGCCACCTCCCACCTTCCTTGGACAACCTCAGTCACCTCTCCTGCAGTCTCCCTGCTTTCCCTTTGGTTGCCCCACTTCCTGCTCTCTGTAGAGCAGATTTAAGACTTAAATCATACTGTGGCAGCCTTCTCATACGCCACTGTGCATTTCCATCATGCAGACCAGGAAACCCACGGTTCTATCTGGGGCAGACATGCCTTTTACAGGACATCATCCCTCATTTTCTCTCTAACTTTGTCTCCTGATGCTTCTCCCTCTGGCCTGCTGCTCCAGCTACTCTGGTCTGGAGTGGAGGGCTCCTCTAGTATGCCACCCAGGCTGCCACCTCTGGCTCTTTGTCCTTGGTCCTCTTCCACCCTGGGTCACTCTTCTCCAGATGTTCATATCACCTGACCTTTCACTTCATTCAGGTTTCTGCTCAAGTATTACCTGTTCAGAGAGGTCTTCTTTGGCTGCCTTCACAAAATAAATAGTACCACTTGTCATCTTCTATCCCCTTACCCTGCTTTAATTTTCTTAGTTGTCTCTGCATGACATTATACAGTCAACCCCATTATTTCAAGATTCCATATTTGAGAACTTACCTCCTTGATAAACTTTGTTTGTCAGTACTCAAAATGTTTTCATGGTCATCCGCAGACTTGGAGGAGTGGCAGAACATTTGAGTTGGCCGAACCTCTCAACATGTTCTCAGCTGAGGTGGAACAAAGTGACTCCCTACTTTCATGTTTCAGTTCTCATACTGTGAACAATTGTCCTTTTTGTGGTTTGTTTTATGCCATTTTTTGTATAGTTCTGTGTTTTTTTCTTGGTGGATTCATTGTTACAAATAACCCTCAAGTACACTGCTGAGGGGCTATCTAGTGTCCTAAGCACAAGAAGGCTGTGATGTGCCGGTAGTAAATGCTTACGTTCACTAAGCTGCCTTCAGGCATGAGTTACATTGCTAGTAGCCATGAGGTCATTGTTAATGAATTCACATAATATATTAAATAAAGTGTCTTTAAACAGAAACACACTTAAAACAAGGCTGTGTGTTGATTCTTTGATGAAAACACAAGGGTAGGCAAAAGTTGGCTTACAGTTGTGGGTATACAAAACAGAGTTTATTCTTGTATCATTCATTTCTTAATTATTCTATTATTTTCCATATGAGCAACTGTAAACTACTTTTGCCCATTCTGTATTGTGACCCAAAACTCATAGGAACCTAATCTTGTATTTCCACTAAACGCATTGGTTCAGTATTTGCTAAATCAGTGCTCTGATTTTAAAAACCATCACAATTATGAATAATGAGAATCAAATGTAAATTAATACACACATATTTGTTTTTCTTATTTATGGATATATAAATATTCATTTGCTTATTGCCCATTTTCCCTGCTACCATGAAGTCAGGGATCTGCAAACGGAGCATCTTGTTCTCTGCTGTATCCTTAGCCCATAGAACCATGTCTGGTTCATGAAACCATGCTCACTAAATTACTGATTGATCAAATGGATGAAAAACTTTGGTGAATTGTAGTCAAGAATGTCTTAAGAAAAAAATCTGACAACTGTTTTAGTCTGCCAGACATTTTAATTTCATTAGACATCATGCTATTCCTAATGTTAGCATAGCTCTTAAGGGGGGATACTTGGAAACCCTCCCCTATATCCACCTGTTGAAGTGGCCTTCCCAAACTCGCCCTACAGCCTGGCTGAGAAGTTTCATGTTTCCACGTTGTGAATCTTGGCTGTGTGATTATTGAGTACATGGGCCACGGAATCAGACAGCTTGGTTGGCATCTGACCTCCATACTTGTTGTTTTTGGTCAAGTGACTTAGTCCTTTCCAAATCTTGTTTTCTATCCCATGAAGACAACCCAAATTTCTCTATAGAATAGTCATAGGAACTAAATGGGATGATGCAAACCACTTACTCAAGTGCCTGACACTTCAAACATACTTGTTAGACATGTTCTTATTATTATGTACTTTGAGCTTCTGCCGTTGGAAAAGGGATGTCAATACCTAAGAGCAGGGGTGGACAAAATTTCTATAAAGGACTGTATAGTAAATATGTTAGGTTTTGCCAGTCATATGTTCTCTGTTGCAACAACTCAACTCTGAATGAGTATGGCTATGCTCCAATCAAACTTTCTTTACAAAAATGGGTGGATCATAGTTTGCCAACCTCTGCTTTAGAACAATAGTATTCAACCATGTCTGCATGTTAGAATCACCTGGGGAGCTTTAAAAGTAACTATGCCCAGGTAGTCTATTCCCACAGATTCTGATTTAATTTTTCTGAGATGGGCATTGGTATTGTTGACAACTCCTGGGTAATTCTCATGCAGAGATTAGAGCTATTGATTTGGATTATTAAAGCCATGAACATGGATTGGAAGAATTAACATCATCAAAATGTCCACACTACAAAAGCAATTTATAGGTTCAATGCAATCCCTATTAAAATACCAATGACATATTTCACAGATACAGAATAAACATTTTAAAAATTTATATGGAACCATAAATGATCCTGAATAGCTGCAACAATTTTGAGAAAGAAGAACAAAGTAGGAGGGATCACAATAGCTGACATCAAACTATACTATAAGGCCACAGTAATCAAAGCATTCTGGTACTGGCATAAGAACAGACACATAGATGAGTGGAACAGAATAGAGAGCCCAGAAATAAACCCTAGCCTCTATGGTCAGTATTTGACAAAGGGGGCAGAAGCATAAAAGGTAGTAAAAATAACCTCTTCAACAAGTGGTTGGTGTTGGGAAATCTGGACAGCTACATGCAAAAAAATGAAACTTGAGCACCAACTTACACCATACACAAAAATAAACTCAAGATGGATAAAATACTTAAATATAAGTCACAACACCATAAAAGTCCTAGAGGAGAACATAGGGAGGAAAATCTCAGATATTCCACACAGCAATACTTTCCACCAATATGTCCCCTAGAGCAAGGGATGTAAAGGAAAGAATAAACAAATGGGATCTCATCAAAATAAAAAGCTTCTGCACGGCTAAAGAAAACATCAGCAAAATGAAAGGGGAACTAACTGTATGGGAAAGTATATTTGCCAATAATACCTCAAACAAGGGTTGATTTCCAAAGTATATAAAGAACTCACACAACTCTACTCCAGAAAGACAAACAGTGCAATTAAAAAGTGGGCAAAGGACCTAAACAGACACTTCTCCAAGGAGGACATACAGAGGGCCCAGAGACATATGAAAGGATGCTCAGCATCACTAGCCATCAGAGAGATGCAAATTAAAATCACAATGAGATACCACTTCACACTGATCAGAATGGCCATCATACACAAATCAACAAACAAGTGCTGGTGAGGTTATAGAGAAAAGGGAACCCTAGTGCCCTGTTGGTGGGAATGCAGACTGGTGCAGCCACTGTGGAAAACAGTATGGAATTTCCTCAAAAACTAAAAATGGGTCTGCCTTTTGACCCAGCAATCCCACTGCTGGAATTATACCCTAAGAATACTGAAACACCAATTAAAAAGAACCTATGCACCCCAATGTTCACAGCAGCACAATTTACAATAGCTAAGTGCTGGATGCAACCTAAATGCCCATCAATAAATGAGTGGATCAAAAAACTATGGTACATTTGCACAGTGGAATACTACACAGCAAACAAAAAGGAGAAGCTCTTACCTGTAGTGGCAGCATGGATGGATCTGGAGAGCATTATGCAAGAGAAATAAGCCAGATAGTGAAAGACGAATACGATCTCACCTTTAACCGAAACATAATCAACAAAACAAATAAGCAAGCAAAATATAACCAGAGACATTGAAATAAAGAACAAACAGACAGCAACCAGAAGGGAGGTGGGAGGGGATAACAGGGGAAAAGGAGAAGGGTCATCAAGGAACATGTACATAGGACACATGGACAAAGCCGAAGGAGGGTACAATTGAGGGTGAGAGGTGGGGATGACTGGGGTGGGGAGGATTGGTGAGGGGAAAACGGACACAACTGTACTTGAACAACAACAAAAAATGTGGGAAAAATTAAAGCTATGAACAGAGAACCTCAAAGCAGTTGCTGCCTTTCTACCTTTACCCTAGCTTCCTGCTCTCCCCATTTTAGAACCCAAAGATCAGCACTGGTTCAGAGCTTTAGGTGGGGTTGTCTGGGATGCAGTAGGTCCCTTTTACTTAATGCTCAGACCGTAACACTTCTGTATCTAGAGGGAAGTCTAATTATCTGTGTAATAAATGCATTGCACTTTCAGGGAACACAGTCCAGCTGTTACTGCACATTTGAGCTGAAGCTATGCTTTTTGCTATTTAATTGTGCTCCAGAACTGGCAGTTGGACAGAATGATTTTAAGTGGAAATAATCTGCCATATCCTTGGTCAAGGTCATGGCTTCTGTGATGAAGCTAGGAGTGGATTCCCATGAGTCAAAAGGTGTCTGACTTAAAGTCAAGATAATTTTGTCTCATGGTCCCTAGAGCAAGCTTGTGGTACACCCACTACTGCTGGACTCCAAATATTCAGCCAGACATCATCTACCTGTGATGGAGGGGGGTTGACTAAAGATAAGAGAATGAGCTTAGTCATAAATTTCTATTCTATCCATGCTGTCGCAAAGGATAGGAGCTCCTTCTTTAATTCTGCTGCATGGTATTCCACTGTGTAAATGTACCATGGATGGAACTGGAGAGCATTATGCTAAGTGAAATAAGCCTATCATATGGAAAATACCATATGATTTTACCTTTAAGTGGAACCTAATCAACAAAACAAACAAGCAAGCAAAATATAACCAAAGACATTGAAATAAAGAGTAAATTGATAGTAACCAGAGGGGAGGCAGGAGGGGATAATGGGGGGAAAGGGGGAAGGGTTGTCAGGAACAACTATAAAGGACACATGGACAAAACCAAGGGGGGTTAGAATCAGGGGAGGGAGGTAGGGATGGCTGGGGTAGGGGGGAGTGGTGGGGAGTAAATGCGGACAACTGTACGTGAACAACAATAAAATAATTTAAAAACTAAATGTCTTTTCTAAGAACTGTCTAGAACAGAGTTCCTCAACGTGTGATCCCTTAATATTTACATTTACATTAGGATAACCTGCTAGCTGGTGAAAATGCCAATTTCTGAGTCCAATCTTGACCTCTTGAATCAGAATTTTGGAGAAGTTTTTTAAAACAGATATCTGGATAATTTTGAAACCTGAGAGCCACTATTCTAGAGAAAGCCATTCATTATACTTATATAAGAAAACTGAGAATGAGGAATTTAAAGTCTTCCTCAAAACAGCCTAGTTAGATCATCGATAGAACTAAGACTCCAATCTAAGTCTGTGTATCAGCTAGCTAATGCTGCGTAACCACCTCTTCCTGAATTTAGAGGCTTAAAACTGTAAGCATTCATCACTGATTACAACTGTTTCAGTTAGTTGGGTGATATTTCTGGTCTTAGCTAGGTTTATTTATGTGTCTATGGTCAGCTGTGGTTGAGTGGGCAGCTTTGCTCACCTTAGGTGGGCTCTCACCTTTAGAACTCAGGGGGCTGTGTCCTGGTCTGAGATGGCCACTGCTGGGATACCTGAGTTCTTTTCTCTGTGATCTTTCCTCCTCCATCAGGCAAGCACAGGCTTATTTATCTGGGGGTGACAACATTTCAGGGATTAGAAGTGTTTAAGATTTCTTAGGGACTACACTCAGAGCTGGAACACTGTCATTTCCGCTGCGTTCTGATGCCAACACAGGGAAAGAAAACTTCAATTCAACTTGTGAGGAAATCAATTTGATCTTTTGAAGGGAGGAGACTGAAATCCTTTTCCAAAGGCTGCAGATACAGGGAGGCTAAATGAATCCACCAAAGCCTGCCACACAGAGTCCTGGACCTTTCTCACAACATTTGAGAGCCTTTTTAAAAGTTTATCTGCCAGCTTTTATAGATGTTAGGAAGTATCGATAGTGAATATTTGCTTGGGTTCTATTCCTAGGGTTATTGCTCTTGGATGAAGAATCCAAAACGTTAAGCTCTCTAAGAACCCATTGGTTTAAATCCCAGCTGACACTTCAATTTCCTGACAGTGTCACCTTGATCAAAGTGCTCATCCATCTTACACTCAAACACATTCCCTAACTCCCTGGAGAACTTGGTGTCATGCAAGGCAGCTTCTTCCTGCCTCAGGGAGTTCTTTCTGTTACCATATTATTTCTTCTATCTAGCTAACACTTACTTCCTTCTATGTTTGAGCTTTTGGGTCTACCCCGGTCTTCTGCAGTTGCCCAGAAGAAAGTCTCATTTCTTCCCACAGGACAGTATTCCACCTTTGAAAACAGTTTATACACCCCTTTGCCCATTGGCCATTTTACTGTGACAACAATCCCAAGTCTCCACGATTTTTTTTCTAGGAGATAGTTTGAGTTCCTTCACAATTCAGGGCGTTTTCTTGAAAATATTTTCTATGGCTAGTAGGTGTTTTAGAATGAACAATGATTTTTGGAATAAGATGTTCTAGAATGGGCTTTGAGATCATGTGCAAGTTCATAAAGACCATGGGCTTCTGGGCTTTCCTCCAGGAAATGTGGAGAGAAAAAACCATCAAATAGTGTTTATTTGGTGTCAATTAAACTAGACAACCTATACACAGATGCCTGCCCAAGAAAGTCCTCCATAATTAGTTTTTTTTCATTTTTCTTATTCATCTGAAATAATAGCCTTTAAACTATACACTTCTTAAAATATCGAGTTTGAATGAATTCTTAGATTTTTCTGGCCATATATTAACACAACAATGATGAGCATATTTCAGTGTCCACCTGGAAGTGTGTTTCAAATGTTGTTTCACATGCTGGGGATAGTAACACCTTCATTTCTTCCAAAATGAAAGCAGGTGTTACTGTTTTGTTACTTGGAGATGGTAACTTAAAAAAATGACCTAAAACTGAAGAGGTGTATGTTCTTCTCACTTCTTTTAGAGTCAGGCCTTTGGAAACGAAGAAAATCTGAACTTGGAAGAGTTAAGGACAAACTGGACACGGTGAAAAAGACAAGATAGTAGTGGGCAATGAAGTGGATGCCCATAATAGGATGCGATGTGAGACCAAAGTATTAAGGACAGAGAAAACACAGGTGTGGCGGGGGGGACTATGGGTCAGAACAGAAAAAGTCAGTGCACGGAGAAATGCCAACATTTATGTGCTTAATAGGAGACATTTCTGAATCATAATGCATAAAAATGAATAGAATCTGATTGCAACAGAAAATGGTCAAGAGAATAGGACTTTGAAGACAAAAGAATGGATTTTTGCAAATACTATGTAAATTGTAAGATTATTTTATGTGACTGTTAGCTCAGAAAATACTCTTCAGTATAAAAGAGGATAAAATGAATTGTGAAAATGATTTGTAAATAAAAGTGCTAGACAAATTCAAGGTATAATGTTATTCATGTGTAGCATACCCAAAATGAGCCATTATTCCTATGAGGTTATATTAACTTGTTTTTCTTTTAAAATCAGGCAGTTAACAAAAAAAGAGCACTGTAGAGTAAAAAAAAAAAAAAAAAAAAAAAAAAAAAAAAAAAAAAAAAAAAAAAGGGCATTGAGTAGAAGTCTGGGCCCTGGCTTTGAATTCCAGCTCTACAACTAACTAGTCTAACTTGTGCCCATTAGACCAGTCACTTGGGCTCTCTGAGCCTTAGATTCCTTGTGTGTAAAAGAATTGTCCAGATGATCTCTAAGGCCACTGTTGGCTGCAAAAGCTTTTTGCTTTCGGATTCAATTTGGTCAGGCAGCCCAGTGGCAGACTCTGTAAGGGAGGGATCCAGATTTCAGATGGGAGTCCTCTCATCCAGGAGCCTCTAATCTATTTGAAGAGATTACCTGAAGTTTTGATGTGTAAGTGTATGAATGAATAGATCAATATCTGGATATGTTAAAAAAAAATACTTTGAGAGTTTATAAGAGAAACCTATTGTTAGAATCTGGTTGGACACTGGGTGTTAAATATGAAATGAGATATACTATTTATAAGGTACCTTTTCTTTCTCACCAACTTCTTATGGTGATGAATTTTGTGAATTTGCTGTTAAAAGTAGTTCTTGCCCTGGCTGGTGTGGTTCAGTGGATTGAGTGCCGGCCTGCAAACTGAAGGGTCACTGGTTTGAATCCTAGTCAGGGCACATGCCTGGGTTTCAGGCCAGGTTTCCAGTTGGGGGCGAGTGGGAGGCAACCACACGCTGATGTTTGTCTCCTTCTCTTTTTCCCTCCCTTCCCCTCTCTCTAAAAACCAAAAAAAGTAGTTCTTTAGTGTTCCTGTTGTAATTGTACATCTTTTGGCCACATGTGGCAAAGGGTGGTTTCAGAAAGGGGACAATTTCAACTAATACTGAAAGTAGGATAGAATTAGACAAATTTGGGAAGGGAAGGAGCCTTTCTTGTGGAAGCAATAGAATTTTGAAGACTTGAAGAGGAATATTCACGTATTCGTTCAGCTAATATTTATTGAGCATCTGATCTCCTATACCTGGCACTGTGTTAAGCACTTGGAACTATTAAAGTAGCAATCTCTACTACTTGGAAGGGAACGTAGACATAGATTGCATACTTACAGGAGTAAATAACTTCATATTTTGATGAATGTTCTGAAATAGGAGAATGAAGAGCCATGGCAGCAGATAGTAGGAGGACCTGGTGCCATCTTGGGTAGGAGGGGGCCAAAGAGGGCTACCGTTAGGGAGTGTCACTTCTGCTGATACCCGACATATGAGTAGGAGCTCAGGACACTAATGGAAAGAGGGAGAAGTGCAGAGACAAGAAGGTGATTTTAGGTAGAGGGGACAGAACATGTAGAAACCCTGAGACTGGAGAGAGTCCATAGCATGTTTGAAAAGCCAGAAGAAGGCCAGTGTTTCTGAAACCTGAAACAGGGAAAGAGAGAATCCTGGAAGAAAGCCTGGTGGGAAATGGGCATGCTGTCGCCCTGCTGATGGACAGTAGACATCAATCATTGTGAGCTAGTTGCTACATGTCCGACTGGAGAAAAGCATGCTATACTGTATGTGTGTGGCGGGGGGGGGGGGGCGGGTTGGGGAATATAGGAGCAAGCATCATCTGTGCTTTGTGTTCTCAAATGGGTCTTTAGAGTCACCAGCACCTCTGGCAGGGAGTAGGACACTGACTTTCAAGACAGAAGGCTGTGGTTATCTAAATACACATGTAGCCTCTGAAACTGGAGGCATTGTCAAGCAAAATCAGACTTACTATGTTGCACTAGGGTCTGGTGCAACTACTTTCTCGCAAGTATGGCATCACCAAAGCTTTTCCTTACCCTTGTTCCTTATAATTAAGGAGATTTAAATGAAAACCCTGCCCATAGGGTGTCTCCCAATATCAAGTCCAACTGTCATAGGCACTAAGAAATGAACGCAACTCTACCCAGCACAAAACACACTTGAGACAGTTAAATGAGCCCCCTCATCAATAATGCCCAATTCCTAATTATGCATCAGGCATTCTGAGCATCACTTTCCCCTCTTCTTCAAACTGGGGCTCAAAAATGCACTCTTGGGGGCAGTGGTGAAAAGAAAGTATAATAGATATGGAGTGTCTTTCTGGAGGGTTCATGTTACTTGGAGACTTATCTTTCATTCTAAGCCCCGATATCTTTTACAGAAGCCTGCAAAATACCCATGGAATTTACAGGAAGAGTTAGAGACTTAAAAACATTCACCATTATGTCAGACTGTTTATGATCAAACCTCCAGATTCCTGGTGAGATGCTTTATTCACTTTGGCTGTTGGAGATGTTTGTTGAAAAATTTTGAGAAGCACTGAGTCTCAAACCATGTTTGATACCATTTATAGAATATTCTATGCCTTTTTTGTCAACTTCTTATAGTTGTGAATCTTATAAATTTACTTTTAAAAATAGTCCTTTTTTTGGTGTTGTAATCTTGCCTGTTAGGTTCTAAGGGAGGGAGTGTTCAAGTTTGGTATACGAGTATGTGTTTCTTTACACTTCTCCGCTTTTACAGCCTTCACACTCCCAGCCCATCTTCAAGTCTTCCTTTTATCCTCCTACACATTTGTGGAGCTATTGTCTCCTCTTCCTCTTGAACCCCCAGATGACCTGGTTTGGATCTTTCTCCATCTCTGGTCTTTCTCCTATCAGATGTGGTGATCAGACCGATGTTCACCGATCCCAGGCCAAGTGAATTGTATATTTGTAGGAGGATGAGATAATGTTTCTGTTTTATTTCCAACATCTTCCCTAATGACCAGAATTTTTTACCTTTGTTAGCTGCAGTGTGATGGAGGACCTTATCCTTCAGGCCAGCTCCGACTCATTCACTGTGACTCAGCTCATGGCCCAGTGCCCAGCTCAACAGAACTGACCACTCCTTCCTTTCAGTTCTCCCAGAACTCCTCTGCCTCTATTGGCACCGGCCTTGTTGTGTTGTGTTTCACTTGCCTGTTGACATATCTCTCTTCCCATCTAGGTTTGGAGTTTCTGGAGATTACGGAACCCTGTGCTATTCATCTTTGTATCGTCACACCTGACACTAAGCCTAGCACATGCTAGATGCTGAATTAATGCTAAATATGTTGAGGGAACTAATTTGAGTTAATTGATTACAGGACACATTGACAATAATTTTGAGTTTCTTTTATTTATTTGGTGGCATCCAATATCAAAGAATAAAGAATCATACTACAGAAGAATGTGTCTTATCATCCAGACTCTTAGCAATGAAATGGGGAAGGACTTCAAGGTAGGATTGCCAGATAAAACACAGGATACCCAGTTAAACTTGAATTTCAGATAAATTACATCATTTATAAAAAATAAAAGCATATCCCTGATGTTACATGAGACATACACCCCCAAATGTATCTTTTATCTGAAATTCACATTACCGGGGCATTCTATATTTTTATTTGCTGTGTCTGGTGATGCTATTTTCAGGTCAGCAAGTACTACTCTTTCCCTTAGACAGTTGTTCGAAACTACACTAAGTCTCATGTCACATAATGGTGGCCCTCAAGCAGCATCTGACTATGTGGATTAAGGCATTTGCCCTGAAGTATGTTCTAGATTCTTACATTTTTAGCCAAAGTTAAAAAATGTGGATACCTCCCATAAAAATTCTGAAATTTCAGTTTCCTTTGGAAAATTACAAAACCTGACCACACTGGATCAGCTCTCCACTTCAGTTCAGGAGCAGCTAAGCCCATTTTTCGATGGAGTAAGGCTCACTGGATTCCCTGTTTCTTCCCAGCATCCCCAGCATTGTGGTAAAATGACATCTGTCAAGAATTGTCTCACTTATATCATGTTTTTCTTACATGTGAAAGAACACGAGACCTATTTTGAACTCGGTCAAAAGCAGGAAACCAAAAGATAGCCACGCATTTTAATAAAAATGGGGAAATCTTCTTGGATAGGCAAAGATATTTCCTTAATGTTTTCAGTGCCAGCAAAATGTACCTGTGTCTACAGAATACAAATAATTGTACTGTATTTCTTTTCTTTTTTAAAAAATATTTTCTTTATTTATTTTCAGAGAGAGGGGAAGGGAAGAAGAAAGAGAGGGAGAGAAATATCAATGTGTGGTTGCCCCTCATGCATCCCCTACTGGGGTCCTGGCCCAAAACCCAGGCATGTGCCCTGACTGGGAATCGAACTGGCAACCCTTTGGTTTGCAGCCCACACTCAATCCACTGATCCACACCAGCCAGGGCAATTGTACTGTTTTTGTTGTTGTTGTTTGTTTGTTTTGTTTTTTTACATTCCTCATATATTCACACTATGGGCTTGAGGTCATTTGAGTTCTTGATCTCCATTAGAATGTAAGGCTCCCGAGGACAGAGACTTTTTGTCTTTTTGGTTCACAGATGTATCCTAAACCCATAGAATAGTTCTTGTTTCTTAACAGACATTTGATCAATATTTATTAAATGAAGAACTGAATGATACAAGCCATCTGAGAGAAATAAAATCTCTATGGCTAGAAATCTTCAAAAAGGGAAGAAAAACAGTGCCTCCTATAAAAGAATGCCGTGACTAGATGGATGCCTATGTCTTTTTTTAAAATAAATATTTTTATGGTGTAGGTGCCTTATATATTCCAAGGGCCAAGGGACGTGCACCCAGAGCTTAGAGTGATACTGGGTGGGATTGTCTTTACCAGGTAGCAAGACCCACGTTCCTTGGAGAGTGTGTGAGGAAGGAGCCAGAGGCACAGGTGGGAAAGGCCGCTGCTGCTGCTGCTGCTGCTCCATGGCCCTGTTTTCTCCCCTGCCTGCTGTGAATACTGCCGCAGCCCAGCGGGTCCTCCCCGCAGCCCTGCAGAGTGCAGCCAGGGCCTCCCGCCTGCTCTGTGGCTACCAAGGAAATAGGTGCAGAGCCCTTCATATTTGGAGCAGAAATCAGCCTCATTTTGTTTGAAAGACAAAATTCGCATGACCACAATGTATCAGAAGCCTTCTTGAATGCCATAGGTTTTGAGAAGAAAAGAATCAGGACAGTTATGCTTTAAGGTTGAATTTGCCTACAGGGGAGAGCTTTTATATAAATGAGTTTCCAACAATCCTTCCCTCCACATGGGGGATCTGTTGACTCTAGAGAGTCTAGCTGGAATACCAAACACTGCCGTAAAAATGCATATTTTGTTGCCTTTCCTGATTCTGTCTGGTTGGCACCACGTGGTTGTTATGAATTCACATTTATTCTTGAAAACTATCCTTAGAGGTGCAGTGAAAATGCATAGGACAGAGAAATACTGGCAAGTGAGAGTTTGGCTTTTAACCACAGATTCAACAACCCAACCCTAAACCAGACTTCTGGACTGACAACTAAATGACAGGAAGTGGAGAAAACAAAACAACGGAGAAATGTAGCAAGATCTGTCATTATTACTCCTGGTGGTAGGTTTAAAATGTCTGAGTTAGCTTCCTAGGGATGCTGTGACAATGTAACACCCACTGGGTGACTTAGAACTGTAGAAATTTATTGTCTCCCAGTTTGGGAGGCTAGAGGTCCAAAATCAATGTGGTGTCAAGATCATGTTCCCTCTGAAACTTGTTGGGGAGTTCTTCTTTTCTTATCCCTAGTTGTTGGAGATTGGTCAGCAGTCTTTGGCATCCCTTGGCTTGTGGCTGCATCATTCCAATCCTTTGTCTTTGCATGGCTTTCTCTGTGTGCCTTCACATTGTCGACCCTCTGTGCCTGTCTGCATATGTGTTCAATTTTTGTCTCCTTATGAGGGTATTGGTTATTTTGTATTAGGGCCCACCCTTGCCTCATTTTAATCTCACTAGCTTTGCAGAGACCTTATTTTTAAATGTCACATTTTAAAATACCGGGGATTAGAAATTCAACATATCTTTTTCAGGGGGACACAATTTAACCTATAGTCTCCCAATGCAATCATATTATTCTTTGAATCAGGCTTTTCAGATACAATTTGTTCTTCCTGTGGAACATTATTACATTGATTAAATTGCCTCTTTAGTTCTTCAGCTATCAGATGCTTTTCCTTGGCAGGCTGATGTAATTAGGGAACTAATAACTGAATCAATAAGGAAAAGAGCATGTTCTTTCATATTTTCCAGCTGTTCTGATGATTCATTTAAGGCTGTGTGTGTGTTGCCACTGAATACGTTAACAGATATGAGACCATGACAGGGGAAGGAGGGGAAGAAGAGGGTATGGATTGTTCTCTGGTAAAAGGTCAGGAATGATGTCCATGCAGGGAGGGGCATCATGAGGCGGCATGTGGCGGACAACATGGTCTTGTATATATACCTTTACATGAACAAGAAATGCTTTTTAAAAATATTTATTGTTTGGAAACTGTATTTTAATGTTGCATGAAACATATTGGGTTGAAGCCATGCAGGACTATATAAACACCATGTGCACTAATACAAATGCATGCCCAAGTAAGGACTCATCACTATTTGTGATAATCTCTGTGGCGTATTTTGTGGAAAATCTCATATTGCCTTTCCTAATTCCAGACTTCTCATGAAAAAGTTGGAATTTTTATTCTTGGATCTTTCAAAGGTGGTTTTAAAGATACATATGATGTGTACATTAGAGTTAGAAAGTTATTATTATAAAAATATATGTTAAAAAAACACAGGCTTGTATTACTAGGAAGATATACCAAGGTCTGTCCAGAAAAATTCCAGCCATTGTTAATGTCACAAGAACGGTTTGCATGGCATTGGTGCAACCTGGTGGCCAAGGAGAGTGGACTAGAGTGCACATGTGTGAACGATGACAACTCTTCACTGTACTAGTCAGTGGGGCACTAGATGCCACGCAGTGAGCATGTGTACTGTGTGGCTGTCACATTCAAAATGACTGAGCAAGTAGAGCAACAAATTTGCACCAAATTTTGTGTCAGGCTTAAACATTCCTCCTGGAAACTATTCAGGTTGTTCAGAAGGCTGCAGCTATGGGCAACTGGTGATTGGCAGCTTCATCACAACCATGCACCTGCTCATGCATCACATCTCGTGCAGAGTATTTTTGCAAAACATCAAACTACCAGGTGACTTAGCCCCCTGTAGGCCAGATTTGGAGCCCTGTGACTTCTGGCTTTCCCCAAAACTAAAATCACCTTTGAAAGGGAAGAACTTTCAGACCATCAGTGAGATTTGGGAAAATATGATGGGGCAGCTGATGGCAACTGGGAGAACTGTGTGAGGTCCCAAGGTGCCACCTACTTTGAAGGGCACTGAGGGTCATTGTCCTGTGTACCGTGTTTCTGGTATCTTGTACCTTCTTCAGTAAATGTCTCTGTTTTCATCACCAATCATATTAGATGGCTGGATACCTTCTAGACCACCCTTGTATATCCATTGTAAAGAAATCTGAAAATAATGGAGAACTTTAAAAAATATAAAAATTACCCATAACCCCACAATTCAGAGATAATAACTGCTAATATTTTTGCATACTTCCTTCTGGTATGTTTCAAGTTTTTTTTGCAATCTATTTTAAATAAAGTTCATATCAATTTATGCATGTTGTGTAATATCTTATATATTATATAAAATTTAAAAATAAGTTATAAAATTTTATAGTTATTTTAAATAAATTATAATTATAAACATTTCATATTAAATACTCTTCTAATACTTACTATTTAATGTTTACCTAGGTACCTATGTGCTTCATTTTTGTTTGAGTGTTACAGTTTTTTTAAAATTTATTTTTATTTTTTAAATTTATTTTTTATTATACTTTCCATTACAATTTATCCACTTTATACTCTCTTCTACCTCCATCCATCCTGCTCCCTCCTGTAATCACCACACTGTGTCCATGTCCATGAGTCCTTTTACTTTTTTGTTCAAGCACTCCATCCCCTAACCTGCCCTCACCTCCAACCAAGAACTGTAGGCCTGTTCTCCATCTATGAGCCTGTCTCTATTTTGCTTGTTACTTCAGTTTGTTCATTAGATGCCACATATGAGTGAAATCATATAGTATTCTTCTTTCTCTGACTGGCTTATTTCACTTAGCATAATGTTCTCCAGGTTCATCCATGCTGTTGCAAAGGGTAGAATTTTCATCTTTTTTACAGCTAAGTAATATTCCATTGTGTAAATGTCCCACAGTTGTTTTATCCATTCATCTACTGATGGGCACTTAGGCTGCTCCCAAATTTTGGCAGTTGTAAATAATGCTGCAATGAACATGGAGACACACGGATGGCCAATAGAGGTATAAAAAGATGCTCAATATCACCAATTGTCAGAAAAATGTGAATTTAAACCACAATGAGGTATCACTTCACACTGGTTAGAATGATTATCATCAATAAATCAACAAATAACAAGTGCTGCCAAGGATGTGGAGAAAGGGGAACCCTTTTGCACTGTTGGTGGGAATGCAGACTGGTGCAGCCACTGTGGAAAGCAGTATGGAGATAACTCAAAAAAATTAAAAAAGGAAACTTTCTTATGACCCAGGAATTCCACTTCTGGGGATTTATCTTAAGAAACTTGAAATGCTAATTTGAATGAATATAAGTACCCCTATATTCATTGAGTGTTAGAGCTTTAATTTTTTAATTACTAAAGTAATACATATTCACAATAATTAAAAAATCTAAAGAAGAAAATACCAATGGCCCACAATCTTACCATTGCAGAAATAACTAGTATTAATATTGTAACATTGCTCTCATTGCAGTACAGTTTTCTGAATAGATGTCTTCCACTATTCATGGCATTTTTAACCTTTGTAAGTCCAGCACTTAGTTCAGTGCTTAAAGCATAACAGTTGGTTGATATACTTTTAGTATATCAGTTATAATATATATACTTTTGATATTCTTCATGAATGAATGAAGAACTGGATGAACAGATGTACAAATGGAGAGGCAGCAAAGATTCACCTTGTGGTAGAATAAAATTTGTTTCACACTCAGCTGAAAACTTACTAGATTGAGAGACACAGTAGCTAACCCAAGGCCCTTAATGAATAGGAGCCTGCTCTTTCTGTTCATCTGAATCAGCCTCTAGGCAGAGAATTCAATTTAATTTTTCTCCCACCAGCCAAACTGAAGAGCTGAAAAAGCAAAACCGGAAACAGGGGAGGCAGGAGGTGGAACAGGCTTGGATGAGGAGATCAGCAGCTCAACTCTTGTTCTGTCTCTCTGTTACGAAGAGCGGAGAGGAGAGGAGCCATGCTTTTCTCAAGGATGAGCGCCAGCAGGAGCTGGGGCAGACGGCATCCGGCCACACCAGGACCCTATCCGATGGAAGGGCTGATCATGTCCCCAGGAAATGGAGACCCTCGGTGTCAGGGTGACCCTGCCTCTGCAGTTTGCAGCAGTGGGAGATGCAGCCATGCTGGATTTCACTTGGGGGAACTTGGGGCTCTGTTTGCTATGATTGGAATCAGGGCTGACAGAGACTCTGATAGTATCCTTGGGTTATAGAGGGCTCCAACGGAAGTGTCTTCTGTATTTAATTGGGGAACATGTGTTTTAAGTGTGAGTATCTATCCCTCAGACAATTGCAGTGGGAAGGAGAGTGTTCCATTTCTTAAAACCCTGCATTGAAAACTCAGTTTTTGCAGTAAAATCTATGGATATATACTTTTCAGTGGGATCATCTGATCCTCACAAACCCTGTCCTTCCTCCCAAACCACCCCAACATAGATATACATACAGATAGATAATGGAAACATTCACAAATAGATGGATGGATGGATGGGCGGATGGATGGATGGGCAGAAAGAGAGGTGGGTTAATGGACAGTCAGATGGATAACCTCTATCTCTTTTCAGCCAGTAACAGTGATCATCAACCTCCTTGGAAAAGCTTCCTCACAAGCCAAATCCAAGACCTTGTCCATACTGATACCTTTGTTCTTATTGTCTCCTCTACCCAGTACAATCTCCATCCTCCCTCTCTCCTGTCTGCATCACCTACCTCCAAAGGCCTAGCTCAAGATACAGTTCTTCAGGAAGCCTTGTTGTCCCATGGCTACCCCTGTTAATCTTGCCTGTTCCTCACAGGGGTGTCCAAAGCCATGGCCTGTGGGCTGCATGTGGCCCAGGATGGCTGTGAATGTGGCCAAACACAAAATCATAAATTTACTTAAAACATTATAAGATTTTTTTTTGTGATTATGTGTCACAATGTATTTAATATGTGGCCCAAGACAATTCTTCTTCCAGTGTGTCACAGAGATGCCAGAAGGTTGGACACCGCTGTTAGACCTTCAGCCTTTGCCCCCTTTGCCCCTTTTATGTGATACGTCTGCATGTGTATTTCAGTGTAAGCAGTTACCCTTTCTGCTGCTTGAAGACTTGGCTGTGGCTCCGTGTGCTCTGTCATTTAATGGTGTAGGGCTAGCATTGTTTTAGTCACCAAGGCGATAAAGACAGGAAGGGACAGAGAGTGGTGGGGAAGAGTGTTGCCTATCCTCCCCCTGCACAGAGCTGGACACACATAGTAGTAGTTAGTACTTACTCATGAAGTGAGAGCCCAGTTTGGATAGATGCGGTGAGAGCTGAGAGCGGGCGTAGAGTTGGTGTGGTGGAGTATGAGTTTGCCGTCAGCTGAATCAGGATGACATCCTGTTTTCCATACGGTTGCTGCAGTCACTGTGTAGAACAAGTGTTCAGATCTTAATCTATAAAATGGGAATGCAAACAAACACATCTGTCATTCACCAGACAAAAAGGGGACGTTTTATGTGGTTCATAGTACCAGTGTTCAATAAATATTCATGGAATTAAATTGAAGTGGACCAACATTTCCCCAAGTCCCTCAAACCTTTTTTGAAATCACCAGGAATTTATTCAAAAATAATTTCTGTACGGACTATAAGATTATGATTTCAGAACTTAACAGCAAAGTTACGTGGGTGTGGTGTGCTGGACAGTGCACCCCCATAGGTGAGCAGCTACCGGGGATGTGATTACAGGAATGTACTTCACCTGACAGCATTTCTGTAAACTTGAGGGCCAGCCACGTACTTTTTGTCTTTCTTAATTTCTCTACCTATAAAAGTTTGTGGGAGAAATACAAATATGGTGACATCTTCATTATAATCTAGATACAGTGATCCATGGAAGGAGATGTGAACTCGGTGTCAGAAAACTTAAATCCTAGTTTCTTTGACCAAAACTTAACTTCTTCATGATTGAGTTTCCTTAGATGTGAAGGAGGTTTGTGTGTTCCCCTGTTAGGTGCCCAGCATTGTATAACCACTGACATGTAAAGGTGAATAAGGCATAATCCTTGCCCCTCTCTGACTCACAGTTTAGTAGGAGGAGAGGCTTCCAACCGTAAATGGCTCAGTGTGAACAACTTCCGAGAGGCAGACAATAAAAATAGTGGTGAGACCATGGAGTGAGTGGTTAACTCTGCCTGGGATGATCAGAAAATGCTTGGTAACAGGAGTGTATGTTAGTAATAACTGTCTGTCCTTTCGTACAGTGTCTTTTTAAGGCTCAGCTGTATGTGAAAGAACAATGTGGTTGAATTATTATTATTATTTCATTATCAGATTCAGATATCGCACTATCAGGCATTGTATTGAAAAGAAACCCCGGCCTCCTAGCTAGTCTCTTACAGGTGTGCTGGGCTTTCCCTTATGTGTTACAAAGGGGTCAGATTCTACATCCATAAAATAAGTGAATGTGGAATCTGACTCTATTAGTCATGCAGAGGTATTTTCAAAAATTTTGCCAAAGTCCTGGGGGCTCTTCTACAATTTTTTCTCATTCTCTGAGTTGCTCTGCACCCTTACCTGCCTATTTAAATTAAATGAGTGATTTGTGCAACAGATATTCAGTGAACACTTTACATGTATTCAAGGAATAGAAACACAGCTAAATGCAGAGAAATCCAGAAGACATAACCATACATTAGCCTGTGACTAGTGCTCAATGGAACCCAAAGATGAGTACAGTGGATTGGTAAGGAGGAACGATGAGTGGGCTGAAGTGGTCAGAACAGGCTTTGCAGAGGAAGCCATACTTGTGCTGGTCCTGCATGGGTGGGTAATTTTTACTCAGGCACAAGAGGGGCCATATCTTTGCCATTTTGCAAGCACATGGGAGTACAAATGAGCCTGGTATCATGAGTGACACTGAGAGGTCCATTTCTTTTAGACTATATATGGGAGCAGTAAGGGAGGAAACGGAAGGAGCCCAATCTTTTGCGTGTAATATTGGCTCAGATCCCAGCTGATGAGCAATTTTACATAGGTGTTCTATTTTCTCTCTGAGCCCAGAATCTGCCTCTTCTTTATATTGATATCCACCAGAGCACTTTACATGTAGGACTTGCCAATAAATACTTTTGAACTTGAATTGTTTTAGATGTAGCTAAAGACTTTCATGGACTTTGAGGAATGACAGAGACATAATTTTATTAAAGATTTTACCTCTAAAGGAGAGAATGATGGATGGCATCAGAAATGGATTTATACTAAGCTCACAAGTGTCAGTCAATTACATACATATTAAGAACCTACTTGTGCTAGAAAGCACAATAATAAGCACTCATATGCATATATTTTTATCGGGATACAACAGATGCCTGCTTGGGTGTATGAGGTACTCTGGGGAGTTGGAATGTCATTCTCCAGGGGGAAGACCCATGTGTTCATGTCGAAAGTACTTATGCTCCCCTCCCTTCCTTGTTTTGCAGCTCTACAGCTCCATGGACTTTGGCAGACGCTGGCAACTCATGCATGAACGCATCACCCCCAACAGGTTTTACTGGTAAGCCCCATCCGCAGACTCTACCACAGACTCACCTTCTTGGATAAAGAATGATCAGACAGCAAAGTACTATGAACAATTCCTGGACACCTTCATCATTGAAGGCACATGTGTTCTAGATCTTTGCTTCTCAGAGTGGTGTTCCTGGACCAGCAATATTAGCATCACCTGGCAACTTGTTAGAACTGCAGATTCTCTAGCAAAACATATCCATCGGGAGCCAGCATGTAGCAGCTCCCCTGGTGATTTAACATGCACATTAAAGTTCAAGAAGCACTGGACTAGGGAGCTCAATGAGAAGGTCATGGCCAGGCCCTCTTAGCTGTGTACTAATCTCTCTTCTATTTGGGGGAAAAAAAACCCAAATCTTTTCTGGGCCTATTCAAAAAGGCAGTATTTCCTAAAATGTCTTCTGAAGAGCACTAGTCTTACCCACAACGCTTCTCTTCTCATAAGTGTTTTTATAGTCAAATAATTTGAAATATGATTGGCCAGCTCTACTTTCCTGAAGACTCAGGATTCCTGTTAGGGTATTAGACTCTGCAGAGGCCCAGAATGAAGAAGGCTGCTGAACTTTAAGTGACTTATTTCCACACTTATTTTACTACAGAATCTGTGTGTGTGTGTGTGTGTGTGTGTGTGTGTGTGTGTGTCTCCACACCAGATAAATCCTTCAGAACAACTTCTGGGGAGCACATTTTGAAAAAAAGCTTTTATAGGAGTGAGTTCATATTCCATATGGAGAATTAGCCCTCCCCCAATCAGAAAGTGACGTTATTAATTGGTGTTCCTTTATAGATGCATACAATTTTTGCCTTGGTTATCACAAGAGTAACTTGTTTTGATATAATTTTACCTCTTGCTCTTCCTTGCTCTAACATAAAATACTTCTTACTTACATCTTTTTTTTTTCAGTAGAGGAGAAAGTCAAAGCATTCAAGATTAGGAAGAATGCACTAAAGGGTATCACATGCTTTATTATATGGCTAACCTAAAACAAGTCCCAAATTCACGATGTTTGAGAGTAGTATTCCATGTCCCCTTTGAATACCTTAGGGCAATTCCCTTAAAAAGTCACGATGTGGCACTTACACCCTCCAAGAGGTAGGGGTGGGTGTGGTGTGGTTGTATCAGGGAGCTGGCCGTGATGAGCACCTTGTACATATGCACATCTATACCAATGTCTTTGGAAGGACCCATAAAACTATGTCCAGAGCTAAAAATGATGATTTCCAAAGCACACTGTGAAAACCAACCATGTTTTGTGTGTACAGTTTAGAGTACTGGGAGAGAAAAGGGAGTTGGAGTATTGCTCTTGATTCAATGCCTGAACTACCCCTAGTTATTTCATGCTTTTCAGACCAAAATTATTTGGTCTGTAACGATTATTACAATCATTATTTGGTGTGTACTTAGAACCGTTAAGACTTTCAATAGACTAAGGCAGAAACAGGGAATGCTTGTTTCTCTGGTATGCCGGCTTTGGAACTGTAGCTTTTGCTCAGTTAACATGGACCAGTGTCTCAGTGTCAGTGTGCTGTCACTCAGAGTCCCTCGAACAAGCTCTTGGGACAGTAAGGCAGTTAGTTAACTAGGAAGTCGTGTTGATGGAGAAGGAAACTACCATCGACTGGATAAGCCTTGTCATTGTTTCTGAAGGAAATTAAAATAAAAGGGATGAAGGGCCACGTTTTTCTGTCTTTGCAAAGAGCAAGAGCAGACTGTTCCAGCTGCTGCCACCCTCCCCCTTCCTTTGTGCAGCAGGCAGAATAAATCCCTGGGTCCTAATAATTGTGTTTCATCTCTCTTCCACTCGGAGCTTCTTTCATATATGCCCCATGGGGAAATATAAAAGTTAGTGCCCGTGCTAGCTAGCCAAGTGGTAGCTGAAAATTTCATTTTTGTAATTATCGCTCCTTTGTTTCTGATGTATAATTGCCGTGATTATTCTTTTAGATGTCATAGGAGTCACAGAAGAAGAACAACTTTTTACATAGACTTTTTTCTCAATGACAGAATCCAAGGCTGTTGAAAGCTCTAAACCACTTATGTTTGAGAGACATAGCCTCCATGGGTTAGGAGTGGAAATATCCATGCAAAAACCTCCTTGAGAAAAGACAAGATGCAGATTTCTGAGTGTTGAGTACAGCTTAGGCTGAGACAGGGCCTCTTCAAGCTGGGTTTTCTTCATTCACGCAATGGGAACAATATTCTCATCAATTTCATACTGTTATTGAAAGGAACAGATATGATCAGTTGGACACTTGGCAATTTCATGTCTCTATTCCCAGTTTATAATTTGTAAATTATAAGTCTTTAAGTACTATGTTTATTAGCAATTCTGAAGACCATGGCACATAAGTAATTTGTCATTTCTCTGGGACACAAATTTGAATCCCAGGCACAGATACATGATCATGGACATCTGTTAACAATTGAATGGGCCTAATTTACTTCTGAGAGTCCCCATCTCAACCTAACTTTATAGTGCTCTACTCTTCGAGTCATAATTCTTATGGAATAGTAAAAATAAAAAAAATCAACAACAAAAAGCCTTAAAACTCCTTTTTCGGGAGGGATGGTGCACAGCGAGGTGGGATTGGAGACGGTGGAGATTTAAAAACAGAGGGAGCACAGTCATGCCAAACACAAGACATTGAAATGAAAGATGACACTAAAAAGACTTTGATCATATTTATCGTATGGGATGCAGACAAATAGAGTGAACACGCATTCAGGAGTAATACTGTTCAAATATTGTAATTCGCAATTTGGAGATTTGCAAATGTCTACGGATAGATTCTTCCTGAATGGTACATTTCTTCTCCCATGCAACCTTCAAAGTATGGAAAGTAGTGGCCTGGAGGGGATTCGTAGGAAGAACACTGTGCTCAAGTAGTGATATCTATCAAGGGTGCTGGAGAGGAGATCCAACCCCACACATGCCTCTTACTTGCTCTTTATCTAAGATGATGATCCTTGTAATGGCTGTGAAAGTGTGTTGGAGATTCTAAGGGGCTATCACTTTTATCCATTTCCTCCTTTGTGCCCCACAACACTTGTGGGTTAGGCAGGGCATGGGGCATGCTATTCATTAACACTATTAATACCATCTTCCTTGAGAAATAGAATTTTCTTTATGAATTCCAGATGTTCTAACTCCATCAAGTGAGGTCACCTAGAATATTATACTATGGAGCAACACAGCCATCAAACATGTGCCCTAAGAATAGGACTAACTCGTAGGAAAACCCCTTCTTTACTCATTTGATACCTGGTTAAACAAAGGTGGAATAACTATCCTAACATAAGCCCTTCCTAGTCTTTGCTTGGGCAACACTGTCATAAGGAAACAGCATTAGGTTTCTTTTTGTTTGATTGTTTCTTTTTTGTATCCTACTGAGCTGCAAATGAATGGTATTTCTACTCTTCCTCTGGGAGATATTTAACAGGCAGGCACATTCTGCAGTGGGAGGAGCTGTTTCTTCTGCACATCCAATGTGAACACTTGTTGAGGTTCACAGCTTTGCCTCGGTGGCCCCCACCCTCCCTAGCTGTCCACCCTCTTCCGGAATCTTTTCTAAAGAGTTCATAGGCATCCTTGGCCTTGCTGAGTTCCATATGTAACTGGACTGGCCTCTAAGTGCCTCTGGTCTCTGATGGCATTTGCTTGTATAGTATTGTGAAAGAGAGAAAGAATGTTCCTAATGTCTCTTCCTTACTTAATTATCCTCTGTCCTGAAAGATCAGGGTCTTTTTGTTTATCTTCTTTGCTAACACTTCAGGCAAGGGTGGTGATAAAGTAATACACTCTAAGGCAGCAGTCCCCAAACTTTTTGGCACCAGAGACTGGCGGTTTCATGGAAGATAATTTTTCCATAGACTGGAGTGGCGGGGGGCGGGGGATGGTTTTGGGATGATTCAAGCACATTACATTCAACCTCACCTCCTGCTGTGTGGCCCCATTCCTAACAGACCTGGTCCAAGGCCTGGAGGTTGGGAACCCCCACCCTAAGGTGTCAGGGGACTTAAACTCATACCCAGTTTCTGGTGTATTTGGATTGCCACAGGGACTGGTCTTGAGAGTAAGAAACCCTTGAAGTCAACAGATGTAGTAGAAATTCTAGGTCAGCCTGCTTTAGTGGGGACAGGGACAGGGTCCTTGAGGACAGCTCTTGAGCTGTTATGAGCCTGGTTTCAGGTTCAGGAGTGGCTGGTGCACAGGGACAGTCAGGATGGGCTCCAGGTCCCTACTGTACTTGCTAAAGGTCAGCTTACTGATTGTCAATTTCTAGGATGCTTGTGCCAACAGCTTCTTTTCAGCTTTTTCAGAAAGGCTATGAAGGAGGTTGGGAAGAATGGAAAAGCAAAGCATGTCCTCCAGGTGTGTGTAGATAGGAGGTCCTAGGAAAATGGTTTTCAAAGAAGAAAGGGGTGGTATGGAAATAAAAAACAATCTTTGATTGTTCTGACTTTAACCAGCCTCTTTTTGGATGCATATGATCTTTTATATGTAGCCTAAACATATTACATATGAATTTATATAATCTCCCCTTTCTCCTCCTCCTGTTTTATTGTAACATTTTTGTTATTATAAAATCTCTATAGCCATCATTTTAATTGTCTATGCAACACTTCATTATTGAAAGATACCCACTTTATTCTGACTGTGATTTATTTTTATTGGTTATAGACAATTTTTATATTTTTATTATTGTAAATATCAGTTTCATTAATATTTTATGCATATTTCTTTAACACCTAGGTTTGTTTTCTTGGACCATTATAGCCCAAATAAAAACTTGGTTGTGGTTGTCCAATCTCAGCAGAGTGTCACATTTAAATGGTGTGACCCCAACTCAACAATGAAAGCCTTGCAGAGCAATGCAGCTTTTAGTGGACATTTTCTTGGAGGAGGTTGCAAAGGAACATTGCGCCACACAGCACACAGCAATTCTTCTAAAGCTGCTTTGACTGTATCTGTCTCTCCAAAGTCATGATCATCACAGTAGTTATTTCTCATCTTTTCCTTCTTTTTCCATGGCTCTTAGTCACAGAGCTTTATTGTCCACTGCGCATCCCTTCCAGAGCCCTCTCCTACGCTCACATCCTCCTCCCCAAGTGTCATCGATTTTCAATATAGAATGATCTACCCTATTTCTCTACCTCTCCTTCCACCTCTCTCATCCCATCCTCAGCAAAGCAATGTAGTATCCCATAGGTGTACATCCCTTAGAACATTGAGGAAGAGGGGTGGTAATTGTTAGGGTTTAATACTTTTGATATAATCACCACTAGAAGGGGGATAATTACATTAAAATATGCACATTTTGAGTATTCTGATGGCTATTATTAAAAACATTAGTAAATTCGTATGCTATTATATAGTCCCACATGTAACATGGCAGTATCAGTCTGTTTACAGTGAATATTTGTTTTCTCCTCATGGTAGGTGGCCTGCAATACAACCCTTTAAGACCTCTATCTTGCAGAGGCCATGCCATCATGTAGGCCCCTCCCTTTAAATTTGGGCTGAGTTTAGTGACTTGCTTCTGGTGAGTACCGTGGGGTACAGGTGATGAGATGTCACCTCAGACAATGGTTTTCATCTTCGGTGGGGTCTCTTGCTTGCTTGGTCAAAGCAAATGGTCAATGTTTTGAGCTCTCCGATGGAGAGGCCCATGTGGCAAGGGACTGAGGAGGGTCTTCAGCCAATAGTAAGTGAGGAACTGGGTCTCTCAATCCAAAGCTTAGTTGCAGCGAGGAACAACTGAGCCCTGCTGACAATCATGTGAGTGAGCTTGGAAGTCCACGCTTCTCCGATCAGGCCTTAGACGAGACTGCACCCCTGGCAAACGCATTGACTTATGTCTTGTGAGAGACTTTGAGCATCAGGCACTTGACTGAGTCCTGTCCAGACGTCTGACCCATACAATCAGTGAGATAATAAATAGTTGTTGCTTTTAGCTGCTAAGTTTGATCATATTTGTCACACAGAAATTGATAACTAACACACTTCTCCCTCATCATTATTTTTTACATGTTTATTTTTTAACATAAGGTAAATGCTTCTGTTGTGGGCCATTTCCTCCATTTGCCCTTTGCTGGTATCAACCCCCTAGATGTTGAACTTTGCTAATTGTTCTACCCTTTCAGTAGGGAAATATGATGTCCTGATGATATTCTGGCATCCCGATGCTTAGATTCCATGGGGATTAATGGTTGAGTAACAGAACTCAGAACCTTCTCGTCCGTCTGATTGAAGCTCATTTAATATATTGAAGTTGTCTGACTTTATTTATTTATTTTATTGTTGTTCAATTACAGCTGTCCCAATTTTTCCACGTTGCTCTCCCCTGCCCTACCCATACCCCAACTTCCACATGCAATCCTCCCTCCCACCATTGTCTTTGTCCCTGGGTCCTCTATACATGTTCCTTGACCACCCCTTCCTTTTCTTCCCCCCTTTATCCATCCTACCCCAGTAACTGTCAGTTTGTTCTTTATTTCTATGTCTCTGGTTCCATTTTACTTGCTTGTTTGTTTTTAGTATAGTGGTTAGTATCCCCACCTATCTGGCTATTCCATTCTATTCCATTCTATTCCATTCCATTCCATTCCATTCCATTCCATTCCATTCCATTCCATTCCATTCTATTCTATTCTATTCTATTCTATTCTATTCTATTCTAGTTTATTTCTATTATACATTTTGATGACAGGATTGCATTTTCTGAGAATATGTTGATTCCGAATATGATGTGTGTGTCTGTGCACATATGTTTATCTAAGCACACATGAGCTAAGTGTGCACGTACTCACGTAGATAAGTTCTAGTTTCCCTTAAGCCATAACCATCCCGTGTGTCTGGGCCCTAGAGTCACCCATCTCGGTGTGGTAGCAGCTGCAGGTGTAGAGGGCATAGGACAGAGATTCAGGAGCTGAAAATGGGAAATGATCACCTTGAAATGAGGTGGCTGGAGTGACCCCTCTTGCACCTTTACTTTAATTTAAACTCTATCGATCTCACCTATTCTTGAATACATTCTATGTTTTGCTGCAAAAAACGGGCTTCATCTGTTTAGCTAGGGGCTCATTTAAACATTAGACTAAGGCTCCTGAAGAACCACGTGCCAAGTCGTCCTTACGCTTTAATGCATTATCCACGGCAGAGACAGAGTTAAGGAATAGGCAGAATGGCTTGAGACTGCTTCCTGGAAAATCAAGGCCTTTTCAAACAAAGTTAACATTATGGGCTGAACTTTTGAAGCTGCCTCTAAATGTGCATCTACAATTTCGCAAACACAGTCATTTGCAATCTCCAGTAATATGATTTAGGCATCGACCTGATATAAGGGATCAGATTTAGAGGCCCTTTGCAAACCAGGGTATGCCGCAAATAATATTTAATTCAGCTCTCCCTTACATTTTAAAAATGGCGAAGCAATTTAAAAATACATTACATTCAAAATAATACATGCAAGGTCAAGAGGGGGATGTGAACGCTCAGTTTGCAAGCAGAAAATGGTTTCTGCCCTGTTGGTGGGGGCCGCCCATGCTGTGTGTCTGGTTGCATCTTGGCCTTGGAAGAGCTATCTTAAAGCTGAGAGCAAAATGCAATGCTCAGAGTTTGTACATGGTGGCCTGCCAGTGTGCTGAGGAAGACAGAATGTTCACCTTCTCCTTGGATGGAATTAAGATGTACTGGACTCATGGGATAATTATGCTGTGCATATGTCAGTACTATGAGAGAGTAGAAGGAAGGAGACACGTGTAGCTATGTACATAATGATTTCTTTACCGTGAAAGGAAGGGGTCATATCTGACCCTGCCTTGGGCAACCTGAAAAGATGGGTGTGTCTTCAACACAGATTCCCAAATTCCCTCACCTAATTCATGAAACAAAAATTCTAAGATGGAAATGGAAACACCATTCTATTCTTTTTCTCTAGGTTTTTGGCCAGTGTCTCCGCAATTAGAGACACATGCCTTTCAAACGCTTTTTCCATCTGGATGATTATGTGGAGAATATGAGAAATGTCCATTCAGCTCAGAGGCTGTGGAATCTCATTGAAAAGAAACTTTCAGAGGAGAGCAAATTTAACTGTGCTCCTAGTGGGTGAGATTTCAGCTGGTGGTTGTCCTTTGTGGGAGGGATCAGGAGAGATCCCACGTGGAGCGGAGTGGCTGGATTACCCTGGTGAAGTCATATTTCTGAAACTCGGATTTGCTCATATCTGGCTTGCTTCTTAAAGAAGTAGGGAGAGTGAGTGCACTGATGGTAATGAGCTGTTCAGCAGCCTTATGAGTAGGGACTATGAGAATTGGAGGGTCAGGGAGAGGGCTAGAAGGAGAAGAAAGTGAAAGATTTGAGCTGAATAGCCCAAGAAGAAACACCAAACTGAGGGCTTGGAGGCTGTTAAAATGAGGCTGGATACAGGGTTGCAGGATGAAGGACTCACCCTTTTCTCCCTGAGGAAATCTGAGAGTGTTCTACTCCAGATTGGGTTGCGGTGTGCATTAGTCTGTTCAGACTGCCATACCAAAATGCCAGAAATTAATTTTCTCACTGTTTTGGAAGTTGGAAGTCTGAGATCAGGGGGCCAGCATGGTCGTTTTCTGGCAAAAGCTCTCTTCCTGGCTTGTGGATGGCCACCTTCTTGCTGTGTCCTTACATGGTAGAGAAGAAGAGAGAACAAGCATGCTCTCTGGTGTCCCTTCTTCTCCCCCTCCTCATTCTTCTTCTTTTTAAAGATTTCACTTATTTATTTTTAGAGACAGGAGGAGGGGGGGATAAAGAGAAGTAGAGAAACATCAATGTGAGAGAGAAACATGGATTGGTTGACTCTTGCATGCTCCTCGAATGGGGACCAAACCCACAACCCAGGCATGTGTACTGACTGGGAAATGAAGCTGTGACCCTTCACTTTGTGGAAAAATGCCCGACCAACTGAGCTACGCTGGTCAGGCCTCTCTGGTGTTCCTTCTTGTAAGGACATGAATCCCATCATGAGAGTCCTATGCTCATGATCTTATCTAAACCTGATTGCTTTCCACAGGTCCCATCTCCAGATACCATCATATTGGGAAGAAGAGTTCTGTAGCAGAGATGACTAAGGCTGGAGGGAAAAGATGGAGAGGCAATGCCAAAGCATCAAAACTGATGCTAAGAGGGAAGGAACACAGTTTTTAACTACTTTTATTTTCTAATTATAGACACAATACAAACTTATTGTAGACATTTAAGAAAATGCAGAAAAATAAAAAGAAAATGACTATAATTTCATTGCACAGAAAACACCACTAAAAAAACCAAGTACTACTTTCTATAATTTTTTTCCCATATCATAATATAGTACAATTATAAGCTTATTTAAGTTTTTATCATAGTCCAGATCATGCTTTTACTACAGCCAGGGGAATGTCAAGTACAGTACAGGAAATGCCGTAGCCAAAGAACTTCTACACATGACCCATGGACATGAACAATGGTGGGAGGACTGCCTGAGGGAGTGGGGGGTGCTGGGTGGAGGGGGACAAAGGGGGGAAATCAGGAAAATAACATAATAAAATATAACTAATAATAAAATTTTGTATTTTAAGAAATCAACTTGAATGTTTTTATGCCATTCTCTATAATTTCTAAATGTAATTGAGAACCAGCCTGTGAATCAAAAAGCTGAAGTTTCAATTCCCCATTAGGGCACATGCTGGGTTGCAGGCCAGGTCCCCAGTTGGGGTTGCGTGAGAGGCAAGGGATTGATGTTTCTCTTGCACATTGATGTTTTTCTTCCTCTCTTTTTCTTTCCTTTCCCCACCTCTAAAAATAAAAAAAAAATAAAATCTTTAAAAAATGATGTATTAGGTAGGCAATTAGCATTCTCAACTGCAGAAATAAACATTAAAAAATAAACATGATTTAAAACTTGCATGACTTGCATTATGTTCTAGTTGGTGGACATATAATAATTGAATTACTCTTTTATCATTTAACATTGACCTTGATTCTAAACTTTTACTATTAGAGAGGGCATTGGAATATTGTCTTGAAAACCTTTAAGTAATTATTTGTTTAAGGTCTGATTAATGTAATTTTAAGGATAGACTATCAAAACAATATATATAAATATTGTCATGCCAAACTGTTCTCCAGAAAGTTTATACCAGTTTTCACTTCAACTAGTAAAATATAATTTCATTACACCTCATAAAAATTTAATTAAAAAAGTTATCTTATTTCATATGCAAAAATGAATCTCTCTTGTTTTAATTTGCATTTCTTATCAGATCGGTGAGTTTAGACATGTTTTTATATGTTTATTAGCCATTGTATTTCTTTTATGTGACCATCTGTTTTATTTCTTTTTTATTATGAGTTCTTAATTGGTCTCTAATTTTGTTTCAATATTGTCCCCAGTTTGTTCTTTGGGTTTTAATTGCCTTATGATTTTTAACATACTTTTTAGTTTAAAAAATTAATAAAATATTTTTACTTTTCTCATTATAATGTATTCTATTACTTTGTGTTCAGAAAGTGTCCTCAACCTATGATCATGTAAATATTATCTAAAGTTTTCTGATTTATAATGCAGTTCTATTAAATATATAACTATACTGTGTATACTATTTATATATTACATATATATTAGATAATATATCAGATATAAAATACTGACTATTCTCCTATATAATGCTTTAGAAATCTTACACTACTACTTCATCCTGTGACTATATCATCATTTAATCTGTTTAATAATTTTATCTATACTGATGGATATTTTTAGAATTTATGGGATTTCTATTTACTATTTCTAGTAAAATAAAATCCAATGAGCATGTCCTCACTTAAATCTGTGCTCATATTTCTAGGCTGTTTCATCAGGCAGTTTCCTATAGGGGACTCTGGTCATAGGCAGTTTTGAGGTTGGTGGCATTTGTCAGCTTTTAATCTAATGGGTTGGTCAGTCCTCTGTTCCCTGAGCTGGACCTCACTGTGTTTAATTATTGGTTATAACACAACATAGTGCCTGGCTGGGCACACCTCCTCTCCTAAAAAACATAACAAAATAAAACAAAAATAAATAACCATCTTTTTCAAAATAGTCTTGACTTGCCATACTCATTTATTCATCCAAATGAATTTAGAATCACTTTGTCATGTTCCAAAATCTCCCAGTTCCCTCACTCCATAAATCAACTATCGATTAGAATTGCAGCAAAGCTATAAATTCATTTAAAGAGAAAAGAATCTCTTTCAATATCCAGTTTTCATTTTTGACCGTATGGTTTGTCTTTCCTTTAATTCCATTTCTATGTGTTCCTCAGTGAAATTGTATACGTCTCTTCATATCAGCTCTACACAGTTTCAGCTACATTATTTCTAGAAATTTTCACCTTTGGTGCTATTTTAAGTAAAGATGTCTTGCACACAGCATCTATCTCCCTTCAGACGGTATGGCTGAACTGGGTAGCCATGTGGAGAGTCTGTAGCTTGCCTACATGCATACATAGTTGGTATCCTAAGATTCTTTACATTATGAAGAAAATATGTTTTTTGTAAACTTTAAGTGATTGGAGAGTGTGACTAGTGGGGGTTTGGGGGTCTAAACAGGAGACGAGCTCTCCCCTTCGTAGCTGTGTGACCTTGGGCAGTTGTTTTTCTCTCTTTGTCGGGTGCCCCACCTGTCAGAACAGACACCAACTGGTATTCCCTGCTATTGCCTCTTGGATGGATGTCAGGTTTCTCAGTCTGGCACACAGTCCTTAATAAATATCAGCTATGAAATCAATAATAAAACAGCTGAGAGGATAATTAGACATGACTGTCCTCCTTAATTTGGTGGCAAATGGTACTTAGCATCTCTGAAACTAAGCAAGGTTCGGTATGTCTGAATACTTTCCCCCCACAATCAAATCCCATTGCCTAATAGCCAGTGTTTGTATTTCTGATCTGATTTTCCAGCTATCAGCATATGTCTTAGTATTATACTTGTTAAAACTATGTTTAGAGAGAAGTATTTCTGGCTTGATGTTAATAAAATTAAATAAAATCCGTAAGGCCGTAAACTGAATACGGTGTTGTAGCGGATCACATGTGCTGCAACAGATGCAAGGCCAGCGTTGAATCAAATCCAGGCAGATTGCCGAAGGATTGTGGCCCAAACTGGGAAACACCCAAAGAATATTAGAGGAAGTGTTATGATTGCTCGGAGGATGAAGGGCTCAGGTGAGGCTGGTGTGCCCAGCAAAGTCATCCCAAAGGAGAACTGGAGAACCTTGAAGAGTGATTTCACTTGGCAAGTAAGAGAGGGAGACAGATTCTGGGACGGGAGAATAATTGGAACAAAGCCGAGGTCACGGTATGTTTGGGAGCATTTAGGAGATCCATTGGAATGGGGTTCTCAGCTTCAGCATTTTTGACATTTCTTTGACTGGGTAATGATCCTGTGAATGGTATGAGGGTCAGCTGGCTCCCAGGTCTCTGCTCCTTAAATGTCCACGGCACCCCTTTAGTTTTGAAAATGTCTCCAGGCGTTGGCAAATGTTCTGTGAGGGGCAAAACACCTCCCATCCCTCTGTCACTGAGAACTGCTGTGCTGGGGAAATAAAAGTGCATTGAGAGACAGTGAGAAATAAAACTAGGGACACTAGGTTCAGATTGTGAAGGGGGGCCTCAAATGCCGGGTAAGTGGTTTAGACTCCTCTCTCTGGGTAATGGAGAGCATTCATCTTTTGTGCAAGGAAATGACATGATACTCATGTTTCATGAAGATTTATTGACATTTGACACTTTCCTGGAGATGCTCAAGTGCACTTCTGCGCAACTTTCTGCCCATAGATAAGGTACTGATTTTTCCCGTGACAGGTGCAAATCTTTAAAAGCATCCTGATTCCGGGTTCCATTTTCAATTACATGAAAAAACTTATATAATGATAGACTTTTAAAAAGTATATATCTAATATATGTTGTAAAAAATAACACATTTTGTTTATACTTGAATTGATGCAACATTAAAGGATTTTTTGAAACTAAGGATTTAATCATTTTAACACACCTTTTATTTTTTCTTGCCCTTTTCTAATTTCTGTACACATGAAAGTCATTTCTCACAAACTTATATTATGCCCCCACTTTATGTCTTTTTTCTTTTACTTACACCTAGCCTAAATAATAGTCTATAGGTGTGCATAAGATCACTTTGAGAGTGGGGGAACATTCCCCTCTCCCTTTTACTAAAGAATTACGGAAAAGGTAGCATGGAAGGGCCTCCCCAACGATCTGGCCTGGTGCTTTCTCCAGCAGGGCTCTTGGATGCTCTGTGGGGGTTCTGATAAGTTGCCCCAGGGCATAGAGAAGCCTGGGGGGTGCTTCTGGATCATGTCCTTGGCCCTCCCATTTCTGCTCAGCCAGCACGACTAACCTTGTTCATTAGTTTTACATACGAGGCTTTGGCGGAGTGTTACTTTTGAAGATACAAGGCCATTTATAAAAGAAACAGCACTGTTTACAAAATCATCAATCTAGGCTTCTAAAAACATTCATTTTACACAAGCCACCCACAGGTTATCTTTCCTTGATGTTTACACTGCCCTGCAGTGTCCAGCTCCATAGTGTAGACAGTGCTGGAATGGTTAAAGTCATTGCCAGACTCCCTAAGCCTGTTGTGTTGGTGAGACTATTCCCCGATGACCCTCTTCTCTGTCCACAGTCTTACCTTGTTTTGGTGAGAATGTAACTGTCCACATTTACATGGACTTGATTTTGGCAATGCAAGTGCTCATTCATGGAGCCAAGTATAAGAGAGGATGCAAGGCTATGGTAATTGGGTTGGAAGAAGTACTCACAGACCCCTTTATTTGCTTGGAGGCAAATGGCACTGAAAGTGAGTTAGTCCCACGCTAGCTTGTTTTGTTTTTGTTCATTTGTTTGTTTTTTCCTCAAAGGGATGCCTAAAATAGGAATTTTTTTTCTAGAAAGTTAGGTTTTTCCCAGTTGTCAGCATCTTGCTTTTGAAAGACAACAGTTTTTCTCCTGCGTACCTGTTTTGTGTATACATGAGTCTTGCAAATGGCCTTTGCTACTCCTGATCAAGGGGCAAAATTCCGATACAAGACTCCATAGTGCTTCTCCTTAAATCCCCCCAAATCAGGACACATCTTCCCTGTTAGTCATCTCACTGGTCTTTGGAAAGGCAGCCTGGATGATGGATCTGGGGCCTGCCTGCCCCCCTTCTCGTGTCCCTGCTGGCCAGCTGGGTCATATTCACACATTCTTCAACCTTTTCCCTAACCGTGGGAGAGAGAAGCTGTCAAGCAATTTGGGCAGAACTGTGTACAGTGGGGGCAGAGAGGGAGAGCCCCTGGGGGATTCCTGCGCTGCCCATTCAGCATTTTGGATGAATTTGAGGAGACTCAGGCTTTGAAAAGGTCAAACCCTAGAACCAGTCTGATCTATAAAAGGCACCGAAGTATGCAATATCCGCCAAGGAGCCCAGCCAAAAGCACTGGGGGTTTCAAATGGGATAGCCACGCATGGCCCTGTGCAGCTGGGAATGAGAGGTCCGAGATCCCGCCTCACACATTTCTTAGCATCTGTCCCCCTGTTTAACAAGTGTCGTGAAAAGAAGTGACAGTGAACTAGAACAAAGCGAGTTGGGTTTATGACTTTTTACTTTTGTGGAGGAGGAGATTTGGAACATGAATTACTAATTGCAGAACATGCTTTCCTTCTCTTTTCCTTTCTTTCATTCTTTTTTTTTTTTAATGTGAGATTTGTTAGGATTTTCCCAGAGCTGAGAGAAATTCAATAAACAGGATAAAGAAAATCTGTGACTCACCTGAAACGAAGATGAAGTATTAGTGAACGTTAACTGTAACTAAAACAAGGAAACAGTGCCGAGTATAAAAAGGAAAACAATACAAAAATAAAATTGTTGATTATATACTTTTGTCCAATCCTCTGGTGAAATGTAGTGATTCCTTTTTGTTAAAAAAATCTGTGATTTTCGTGTAGTGGAAAGAGAGACTGTGGAGGAGTCGGTGCCTCTGGCGGGGAACTCTACTTCTGCCACGGGAACAGTGGCCAGGCGTGGGGGTGTCTTTGGCTTTCTATGTATTTATCTGTAGCATTCAAAGGGCCTGGTAGGAGGTCTTAGAAGTTCTGTCTAATGCTTTCATCCCAAGAGTCTGTCAGCCTCCTGCAGCTTGGGAGCTGCTCTACGGCACTGGGGTAGGGGAGGGGGGGTGGCAGGAGAGGAAGTCCTGTTCTCTCCTCTGATGGGGGGGTGGAATTTTGTTTTTCTAGGTGCTGCTCAAGGGAGAACCTGCAGTGGGTTCACCTGAGGTTGTTAAAAATGCAGATTCTTGATCTGCCTCTCTAGACCTGGGCATCAGGAATTTCTATTTTAACATTTTCTCCCAGCAATTCCTTGACCCACTGGGTTGTAGAAACCAAAGGAGGTGGTTAGGAATTGGTTTGAAAACTGGGGATGCACATCAGTGGGGTACTAGGTGTGGTGCTGTTGTTACCAGATAGGGGCCTGGCCCTGAGTGGGTCTGCCTAGGGCCAGCCAGCGGTGTGTGGGTTGGGTTCTTGACTTCGTGTAGGAAAGATTTCACAACACAAGTCCAGGTGACTGTGAGGGTATGTTTATTAAAGCTGGGGACAGTGAAACAAGGAAGGGCTCGCATAGAAGCAGCAACAGGAGAGCCTAGGTTGGGTTGCCTTAGTTCACTGGGAAGTCAGAGAAAAGGGGGCCTTGGAAATAGGTTCAGGGGATCAGCCTGGGAGGAGCTGCCGCTGCCCATTGTTACTCTGCTTGCAGGTCAGGGTCCCTTAAAGTTTAGGAGATGTGTGTCTCTGAGGGAAGAAGAGAAGGAAGAAGAGGGGAAAGGGAATAACTTGGGCTACTCCCCGGAGGAAAAGCTCAAGCCCTGGGTCCTCTGTCTGGAAGCTTTTATATCTCGGTTGCAGGCGGGAATCTTAGGGGAAGTCTCAGGGGATGGTTTCAGTAGACTATGCATCAGCTCTCCAGGTGTGCTCTGTCAGGGTCATGGTCTCACTGATTGGTCAGTGACAGGGCAGGAGGTTAGAGTTAATCAGTGCAGCTGGGCCTGTTATTGCCCACCTGGTTCTGCTGCTTTCTGGGGCCTGGAGCTGAAATACAACTGAGGCCTAATATTATCTCTGTATCTGGGAGGTGACCTTCTGTATCTGGCTGTAAATTGTTTGGTCATTTTGTTTAGCTGTCTCAGTTTCCCTAGGACACTTGCCAAGGAATTTTCCTAGCTTCTTGCTATCCTGCTTCACTTTGAGTGGTATAGACTGGGACCCCTCATCAAAAGATCTCTCCTTTCTTTGCAGCATTTGACACCCATAATTACAATCAATGAAGACACTACAATCAGAGAAGACATTGCCACCTCCAGGCATCTTTTAAAAATTTGTTTACTCCATGCTAAATGAGATAATACATTTAACTGTGCTATGAAAGCTGTAAGGCATTATTAAAATGTTTTGTAAATGTAAAATGTTGTGTAGATGTTAGTCATTATGAAGACAATGCCTCTAGTTTTTATTAACACTATGGCATGAGTGAGGTTATTGATTGTATCAATGTTTAGCTAGATGTACTTACTGAGGAATTTCATTCAAGAGATGGTTTTGAGTCCCTACTCCGTGAGCAGGGTATACATTACAAAGGGCTATAAAAGACAGGAGATATGGGTTGTTGTTCCAATTCTTAACTCTCTCTTAAGTAATATAATTATACGTATAAATTGGTGCCATGTAACTTTGTTGTGCTTTTTGACTATATATGCAGTGCTTACTTCCTCAACCCCTTGACCATGGGATCATGCATGTGGCTTACTTTCTTTATGTTTAGCAGACACAACCCAAGCAGAAGCTTTTACAATGCTTGCCTGGTTGGGTGTGCCTCTATCACCTCTACCATCCTAAGAGAGCTGTGGCCCTTCATCCCAGACTCCATAACAAACACGTGGAATGTGCCTAAGCCCACACCTCAGTGGAGCCAAGCTCTGCCCAATTCCTAGCTTGGAGCAGACCCCCCATGGAGCCCAGTGTAGATGAGCCAATTCCCAGCTGGCTCCTAGATGTATGAGCAAATTACATAACTATTGTAAGCCACTGAATTTTGGGATGGTCCATTGTACAGCAAAAGCTAACTGGATGCGTCAGGACAAGGAAATGTTGGGACAAACGGACACGTGTGTGATACAAAGGATGGTGGAGTGCCAGGAGAGAGGTGCAAGCTGAGACAGAGGGAGATAAGAGGAGGTGGCCTCAACAAAGCCTTCGTGGAGGACTGGCATGCGAGAGGAAACTTAAAAGATGGGCTCAGTTACAACAGGTGGAGCTTCTGTGTGGATTTGGGGGCCTTCTGGTGTGATGTTGTGGCAGGCACTTCAGGCAGAGGAAGGAGCAGCAGGAGAGCCTCAAAAGTGAGGGAACGCAGGTTGTGTTTAGATAATTGTTAATAGTTCGAGGGGTCATGAAGTTCAAGTTCTATGCTTGTGAGAGGAGAGATACCGATATGGCTGGGAAGAAGACTAAAGTGATAACTTTAGAGGCTTTAAATGCCAGGTTGAAGATTTTGCGGTTAATAAAGTACACCCTTGAAGGGTTCTGCTCAGGGCCAGGCCTGCTCAGCACTGGCCTTTAGGAAGGTCGTTCTTGCAGTGGGATGAAGGGCAAACCATAGAAGGAAGAGCTGGAGACGAGGTGGCCTTTTAAAAGGCTATTCCTAGGGGCAGCGAGTACTGGAAACAGGAGGTGAAACTCCAGGCAAATCTAGAAAATGTACTTTGCAATAAAAAATTAAAATGAACATCTTGAAGAGTAGAAAATAAATTCAAACCCTTCTTCCACCCTAGAGTGTTATTTCCTGTCTTTATAATATCTATTTTTTTTTATCTAAAAACTCAAATTCTACTTGGAAATAAATCAACAGGTTATAGTGACCATGGATTTATAGACTTTACAAATACATTTTAATAATATTTATTTATTTTTAGAGAGAGAGGAAGGGAGGGGAAAAGACAGGGAGAGAAACATCAGTGTGTGCTTGCCTCTCATGCGCTCCCCACTGGGGACCTGGCCCACAACTCAGGCACGTGGCCTGACTGGGAATGGAACCAGCGACTCTTTGGTTCACAGGCTAGACTCAATCCACTGAGCCACACCAGCCAGGGCTACAAATACATTTTAAATGAGTGTTTAAATTGAGCATATTATTAATATACTCCCTGGAAAGCCATGCTCTGGACTTGGGTGTAATTTCCTCCAAGGTAACAAGGCACTGAAACAACGTCCCCTGAGTGGTCTTATGCATACTTGGTAGTATTGGGGGATGGGTAGATGTTGCAAGCTGTGTTGCCTTGGTTCATAGATTAAGGTAGAGACTTGCATGCAGGAGATCTTCTGGGAGCTCTCGGGAATGACACCCCCTTTGAGAGGGGAGAGGTGCATTGCAGCCCGGGCAGGGCAGAGGATGAGCTGAGATGCAATTGCTGCAGCCAATCCCGTGGGAGCTGTGTGGCCTTTGGAGATGTCCAGCCTTGAGCTAAAGGATTGGGAGATGTGTGCTACCCCTGGGGAGGGGCATGATTTGGTAAGGTGGCTGTCCGCAGCTGTGGAGACTTCTCAGTGAGAGACTCAGCTGAGAGTCGTCAGGCACATGTACTCCCAACACTGGAAGTGAATGCCTGGAACAGAGTGGGGTCCAGATAGCACATGACTCTATCCACTGCAGTGGGGAGAGGCAGGTCTACTCCCCAATTTTGTACTTGTTCCTAAGAAGAGGATAGATTTCTATCAATAACAGCAAAAAACAACAATGCAATAATAAGCAAATAACAATGATGACAACAGGTTATCATTTATCAAGAGCTTATGCTATGTCAAGCAATGTACTAGGTCCATAGCATCCATCATTGCAATTATCTGTTTAATGAGTGTGCAGTGAGAACAGCATAGTGGCCCAGTGGGTGGGGTTGGCTGCAGACTGCCTAGGCTTGAATCACGGTCGTACTGCTTATTAGGCAGCATGACCAAGGGCACGCAGGGCCTCAGTTTCTTCAATAGTCTGTTCCCTAGGCTTGTGGCAAGGGTTGTGGGTACTAGGAAATAGTAGGGCTGGTTTTTCTGAGTGCAATGCTCATACTGTCAAGTTTAATTTTTGGTGTTTGTGGAAGGTGGGCCAGAGAAGAGTGTCACGATAAGGACACTGCTCAACTACAGGATGTTAGGTGTTTGGGGGAGAGTGTGGGCTAAGAGGATAGTGGGAGAGAGAATTGTGACAAGCAGGAGAGTGCAGACGGCTGCTGAGCTCACGGTGTTTTTGTGCCTTTCCCCAGAAAGGGCTAAGCTGGTCATGAAAACATCTAAACCTAGGGAGTCGACACCTCATTTCATCGTACTGAACACCAGGCTTGGAGATTTGTCTGAGAAAGTTGCCTCCGTGCCTTAGATCACGTGGATGGAGATGCTTCCACCTAGCCACAGCATAGTGCCGCACTCCATCAGATACTTTTTTTAAAAATGTATTTTATTGATTATACTGTTCCAGTTGTCCCATTTTTCCCCATCATTCCCCTCCACCCTGCACACCCCCTCCCACCCACATTCCCCCCTTTAGTTCATGTCCATGTGCCATAAGTTCTTTAGCTTCTACATTTCCCACACTATTCTTGCCCTCCCCCTGTCTATTTTCTACCCACCGTCTATGCTACTTATTCTCTGTACCTTCTCCCCCTCTCTCCTCCTCCCACTCCCCTGTTGCTAACCCTCCATGTGATCTCTATTTCTGTAGTTCTGCTCCTGTTCTAGCTGTTTGCTTAGTTTGCTTTTGTTTTAGGTGTGGTTGTTAATATCTGTGAGTTTGCTGCCTTTTTACTGTCATGTTTTTTATCCTCTTTTTCTTAGTTAAGTCCCTTTAACATTTCATATAATAAGGGCTTGGTGATGATGAACTCCTTGAACTTGACCTTATCTGAGAAGCACTTTATCTGCCCTTCCATTCTAAATGACAGCTTCTCTGGATAGAGCAATCTTGGATGTAGGTCCTTGCCTTTCATGACTTGGAATACTTCTTTCCAGCCCCTTCTTGCCTGTAAGGTCTCTTTTGAGAAATCAGCTGACAGTCTGATGGGAACTCCTTTGTAGGTGACTGTCCCCTTAGCCCTTGCTGCTTCTAGAATTCTCTCCTTCATTTGAGTCTTGGCTAATGTAATTATGATGTGCCTTGGTGTGTTCCTCCTTGCGTCCAACTTCTTTGGGACTCTCTGAGCTTCCTGGACTTCCTGGAAGTCTATTTCCTTTGCCAGATTGGGGAAGTTCTCCTTTATTATTTGTTCAAATAACTTTTCCACTTGTTGCTCTTCCTCTTCCCCTTCTGGTACCCTATAATTTGGATGTTGGGATGTTTAAAGATGTCCTAGAGGTTCCTAAGCCTCTCCTCATTTTTTTTGAATTCCTGTTTCTTCCTCGTTTTCTGTTTGGTTGTTTGTTTCTTCCTTCTGGTCCACTCCATTGATTTGAGTTCAAGTTTTCCTCCCATCTCTATTGGTTCCCTGTGCATTTTCCCTCTTTTCACTTATTGTAGCCTGCATTTTTTCATCTAATTTGTGAGCAAAATCAACCAATTCTGTGAGCATCCTGATCACCAGGACTTTGAACTGTGCATCTGATAGGTTGGCTTTCTCTTGGTTGCTTAGATGAATTGGTATGGGGCTTTGATTTGTTCTCTCGTTTTAGCCATTTTTGGCTTTTTTTTTGGGGGGGGGGGTCTGGTTGTGGCTGTTACATAGGAAGGGGAGGAGCCTTAGGTGTTCCCCAGGGTGGAGCAGCCAAGTCACTGGGTGGTGACCTGTATGTGGGGGTGGGGTCCAAGAGGGAACAATGGTGCTCGCTCCATTCTCTCTGGGATTCCAGTCCCTTCCACCGCTTCCCCTTCACCTGGGTTATCTACACGTGAATGTGGGACCACCTGGTCAGCCAGCCGCCTTGCTCGGCCTCACTGGGTCTGCACCATTGCCACCCTGTGCCTGGGGTCTGCTAGCCATTGCTGCCTGCCTGCCGAGTCCACCAACCTCCACTTTTTCCTGCTGTGACTCCGCCCCTCTTACCGGTCTGGATGAATGGTTGTTGGACTTCTGTATAGTTCAATTTTCTATCAGTTCTGATTGTTTTCTTGTATCTAAATCTTTATTTTCCTTAGTTTTGGTTGTGCGAGGAGGCACAGTGTGTCCACCTACACCTCCATCTTGGCTGGAAGTCCCATCAGAGACTTTTTGATTGCGGGGATGGTGTTTTAGGATCAGACATCTGCCCTGTTTATAAAAAGAGGCTCGTCAGTCAGGTATGATTGCTGGAGTGGGAAGTGGGCAAGGCCAGAGAGAAATGACAGCAGGGGAGGTAACCACAGAGAAACTCACTGTTGTATGTCATTAATCACTAATTGCTGAATGATTTTATTCTATGGCAGACATAAAATATCACTTGAGATTTTACAGCCAGTTCTGGCTTTAAGAAAACAATTCCTTATGTCAAAATGACTATTAAATTAAGTGATTCTGTATTAAACATCCTATGGGCTCCAGATGATTTATGGGGCTGTGAAATGAGTAAGAACCTTTTCCTTCCGGCTGCTCAGAGATCAGCAGCCATTTCTGGAATAGCCATGGACTTTGGGATCTCAAGAGGGAGACACTGGTTTCTAAGAGACCCCCTGGATGCTTAGAGCTGGAAGGGAGTCTTGAGAAAACAAACTAGGCACCCTCATTTGACAGAAAAAGAAATTGAGGCTCAGAGAGGTAACGTGACCTGCCCTACTCACTGTGGTGTAGCCGGTGGTGCAGTGCTGCGTCCGTTGTGCGGCTGTTATTTGTGATTGTGCATTTTCCCCGTGACTCCCAGCTGTCCATTCTGTCCCTATTTTGTAAATGACAAACTGAGTCTCAGCAAACTCTTTTTTGTAGGTTACCTCAAATATAACCATTTTGAAGATAAGGCTCCATGCCTTTCAATGACACCTATGTGCGTTCGTTGCCCCAGATTTGCTTTTATGTGTTCTGGGTGGTGGCAGACCCAGAAAATGACCTGACAGTAAATTGTTTTGGCCTTGCAGTGTATTTCCACTGAAGGACTCATTTGCAGTTTCACACTTGGAGCACTGTGGGACCACTGAATATATACCAGCCCCAGTCCCTTCCTTCAGAGAGCTTGTAATGCAGCCGGCTGACCTCAGTGTGCATCTGTGTGATCCAGATATATTGTGCCATGGGAAACCAGAGGTCTGTGTAGGTCTCAGAGGTAATGGCATTTGAGCTAGTTCTAGCAAGGTGAGACCCAGCAAAGTCAGATGAAGGAGGGTGGGAATATTTCAGCCAGAGCAGCAGCAGGGGCTAGAGATTCAGAGACAGAAGTAAAAGTGATGTTTGGAGATGCTGAGGACTCCGGCTTTGCACCATGGATAAGCCTCTGCCAGGTAGGGTGTGATCTGCTTACGAAGGCCCTAAAACCCAGGCAGAGGAATTGAAAATCCTAGAGCTCATTTTGTCTTAGTTAATTTTTGCTGGCTTTTCTCATTAACTGGTCACGTGCACTTATCTCTCCCCCTAACTAGATTATAAACATTTTCTAGGCAAGAATCCTGCCAGATTATCTCTGAATACATCACCTCACACGGTATTAGACATATGGATAATTGCAGGGAGGAAAGAAGGAAGAAAGGAAGGGAATTAGGTCAGGAAGGGAGCCTGCTCTCTGCTGTGTTGACCAAGGGCCACATGAAGTAAGCCTGGAGAAGATCCAGGCTTGAGGATCCTCCCTGGAGAAAACTTAGGAAGTAGCCAGTAGCCTGTGGCTCAGCTCTGTGGCCGTTCTAGTGTCCTCAGGACGGCAGCTCTGAGCATGCTGCTAGCTCCCACAGTTCCTGCAGGTGGCTCCAGAGTGCCACCCTGGCACGACTGCTTTCATTCTTTCAACAAACATCTGCTGAACATCTACTAGAAGCCAGGCACTGTAGCAGGTGCCAGCTTTGAATGGCAGACCAAAGATATGGTCTCTTTCTCTTTAGCACTTACAGTCCAACAGGGAAAACAGATGACCGTCACTCGAGGATGTAATTGGTAACTGATAAAAAGCAGGTGGTCGTGTGAGTGTGAAACCAAGGGACTGAGCATGACCTGGGAGTTTTAAAGGCCCGCCTTAATAGTGTATATAGAACAAGGAACCTGCCCAGTCAGATATACACACATACCTACAAAATAAAAATACGTAGGGTGCTGGTAATGAGGAGTCTTTGTGTGGCGGTCCATCTCTCTTACTCTGCACATGAGTGAGTCTGAGGAGGTTCAGTATCTTGTGGATGGCATCTTTAGTAGTTCTGTGTCTAACCCAACTCTCCTGCCAAGAAACCATGTGTTTGCAGTGAATTGCTTCCTCCCTGTGCATTTCAGAATCATTGTTACTCGGAGTATAGTCCAGGGATCACTGGTGGTCCACCAACTGCTGCTGGTCTGTGAGGAAGTAAGTAGAGATAAGAATATCCATTGAGAGTCTTTAGAAACGTGTATAGCAAGTTGACATTCTGTGATATGTGTGCGCGCGCGCGTGAGTGTGTATTTAAAGATTTTATTTATTTTTAGAGTGAGGGGAAGTGAGGGAGAAAGAGAGAGAGAGAGAGAAACATCAATGTGTGGTTGTCTCTCACATGGCCCCCACCGGGAAACTGGCCCGCAACCCAGGCATATGCCCCGACTGGGAATTGAACTGGCAACCCTTTGGTCCACAGCCCGTGCTCAATCCACTGAGCTACACCAGCCAGGGCCATTCTGTGATATTTTTACTGCACCAACAAAACTATCAGCCTGCAATAGTTAGGGAAAATATATTCATCCTAAGTGGTTTGAAAACCAACTATACAAGATGGCTTCTGAGAAGCCTTTTGGTGCTAAGAGACTTTGACTTTATTTAGATAGGATAGAAACTTCTAGATCAGTGTTATAGAATACCCAAGGTGAGAGGTCTAGAGCCTAAGAGTCGATTGATTATGAGTGAGAAAATATTATTCCAGAAGAAGCTCTTCTTCAGGCTGGGTCTCTGAGACATTAACCAGGTCAACTCTAATGCACCCATGGAACACAGACGTCATGATATCACTGGAGTCAGAAGCTAGTCTTCTAAGACAGTCAAAACACGTCCTTTCCTGGCAACATGCCTGATCTCCAGGCCAAAGCTGAACATACCAGACCAGCTCAGAACACCCTCATAAAAGAGGTTAGGAGAAAAAAAGAAAGAAAAATCTAATAAACTCAAATGACCAAATGTATATAGTTGATGTTTGTTCTTTCTTAATCCATTTCACTCCCATCAAATTGCTCAAAAGCTACTTTGATTTATAAATGGAATTTAGGAAGTGAGTAGTGTGAAATATAAACAATTTAAACTTTGAAAAGTAGCTCCCATGAAGCAGAGTAAAGGTACTTAAAGGATTTCTATTTCCCAAGACCCTGGAAACACAATGAATTAGAGTGTCTCTGTTTAACTGCCTTTATGGATGGTCCCCTGGGTAAACACTGTGCTTTATAAAAAGCTAATACTAGCAAAGTGTTTTTAAAAATTAATATTCATTCATGGGCTCATCTGGTGGAACAATCCACACTGACATTTTGTGACCACGTTGCAAAAAGGACCTGCATTAATACTAAGCAGCAGCCCTTCCCCCAGGCCCATTTCCATTAAAATCTTTCCTTGTGAACATCAGTTCCTTGGCTGTCCCTTCTTCAGTGTTCAAGGTAGGGGTATCTTTTCTAAACACATCGCCTTGCCAGGAAACAGTGCACTTGATGAGGTGGAGATGCACAGGAGGAGAAGAGTCTAGGTTTAGAGATTGGAAGAGCTGGAGTGAAATTACTGACAGGCTGGAGCTGCCACTTCATTGGTCACAAGAGGCTGCCTCTTTGTTGCCAGGAGTAGGGCTGGGGTGGGGTTGTGAATTTTGCCACATTGCGTTGGATCATTGCATCCAAAGACCTAACTAGATTTGTCATCATTGTCTCCCATAACTTGGTAGGCACCTAACTGTATGTCATTCCATTCTCAAGAATCATAACAGTCCAGCACCAGCTCCCTTGCATCCCTCTTATTTGATAAACCAAACAGCCCTTGTTATTACTAAATAGTGATTTTCTTGCATTGGCTCCCCTTCTGTTCCTTACATGGGCTAGTTCCGCTCCTTACCACTCATGTTAGCTCCCTCCCCCCATCCCTGCCCCTTACAACAATCGTTGAGCCTCCTGTCTCACCAGAAAATAGAGACTAGGACATGGAAATGTGCCCTACTTTTTTGCACCTCTCTTTCTCTCTTTACCCAAAGTTTTGTCTCTTTTTCCTTATTTTTCTGCTGTGTTGGAAGGCTAGCTGTACCTTCTTAATGAACTTAGGTTTTTATTTGCATTTTAAAATCTTGTCTCTTCCCACCTTTCAGGACCTCACTTCCTCAGTTACTCTCTAGGTCTAGTTATCTTCAAACTCTCTTCCCGTCACCTTAGAAGAATCATAAATTCTCTTCCATCCTGAAAAAAAAAAAAAGGAAAAAAGAAAACATACCTGTCCTTCTTTTTCCTCAAGTGACTTTTCTTCATTGCCAAATTTTATGAAATCATTTGTAGTGAATGTACTTCCTCACTTTCAAACCACCTTTGAACCCACTCAGTCTGGTCTCCCCACCACTACTCCCTGGATGGTGATCATCGGGGACCTCCTGGGGTCGAACCTTGTGCTCTCTTTCCATTCTTCATTCTACCTGACTTCAGCAGGTGTTCTCACTGCTGTCATCTTCCTTGTGGAGTCTTTGTCCTTCCTTGACCACTGTGATTTTCTTCTGTTTTTCTGTCTCCTGGACCATCCCTGTGCTGCACCCTTCACTGACTACCTTTTGATTTGGGGACCTCATAAAGGTCAGTAGTGTTTTCAGGATGTTCTCATCGTTGTTTTGTTTGATTTTAAAAAGATCCAAATTTTTTCCAGAAAAACTGTTAGTTCCTGTAAAGACCACCAGATCCTTTTTCTCCTCTACTGTCTCTGGAATTATGGACACACACATCCCAGGCCTCACTAGGCATCTCTTTCCCAACATTGCTTAGATAGTGCTGGATAGATTTACTGTTATAGTTCCCATATATCTCAAAGCCCAAACTCTCCGTAACAGGACATACGGCTACTCTCTCAATGCACAAAAACTGTATCTCTTATTTTCCCCAACTTGCTTAAATTATTCCTCCTGATCTCTTAGGTAATCTCAGTTAAGAATACCACTATCCATCTACTGGTCTTACCTAAATATCTCAAGTCACTCTGGACTCACTTCCTCCAGTATCTGTCATCTGCACCCACTTGATCCCCATGCCAAGTTCATGGCACCTGCCGGACATCTTTCCCAACTGCATTGTTTTCTTCCTTCTGACACCTCCTTAAACTAAGTCCTCATCCTCTTGCCTGGACCAGTTTCCTCTCTGCCTTCTCTGTCTTTGGTTTTGCCATCACTTGAGTCAACCCTTTATGTTGTCTTGGAATTTTTCTAAAATGCAAAGTAAATGATGTTATCCTTTGGTTAAAAGCTGCTGTTAAAGCCAAGAGAGAACTATAAAAGATGTTTAAATAAAAGTGTAATTACACACCGGTGAGTCATGATTACTTGTGAAATGTGTCACAAAAATTTTGTGGTCAGTAATAGAGCACTGATGTTGATGAGTTATCTCTCCTCAATTTTTTTCTCTCTTTTTTTGGTAAATTTGAGGCAATTCAAGGTTGTCAGTAAAATTATGTCATTCTTACTTACTTGCATTCCTAAATGAATAGAAATCAATTGAATAACAGTGAATGTGTCCCTAGCCTCTTCTGTCTCTCTTACTGACCATAGTAAGCTGCCTTTTTGGATGAGCCAGAGGAGATGTAGTGAATGCAAATCATTGCTGTGCAGGATTTTACTAATGATTATTTGAGATTTTTTCAAAGTCCTGGGATACCTACCCAATTGTGTCTTATGTGAATAGCATCTTCCATAGATTTTTCAGGGAGTCAAGATTGAGGAAAACTAGACTAGAGATTCATTTCCAAACCCTTGACATGGCGTAGAGTGCCTTCTCACACCAGATATTTGAAACATTTTCCCAAACTGTCTATCATCTACTGATCCTCATCTCCCACCCACACCATAAATCCATCATTCTTCTGCATACATGCCATGAGATTGTCTACCTGCGGGCCTTCGAAGCCTTTGCCGGGACGATGGAGGTGGGGCACGTAGTTTCAGGCAAACAGCTTGATACTTACTATTTTCTAAAGTTCCGATGAAAAGTTGCCTTACTTTTGCCACTGCCTGGCCCTTCTTTCATGTGTTTTTGGAGTTTCAGAGTTATTAAGAGAATGTTTCCTAAACCAGGCATATTGGCCCCTCCATTTGAAGCTCTAATGTTTTCACATTTTACGAGCCTCAGTTCTTCATCAATCTAGTCATGAAAGTAACGATGTCTTCCTCACATAGTTACTGCGGAGTGTCTGTCTGGTAATCAACCATGTCTGGGTGTTCTTCAGACCTTCCGAGCATTCAGCTCAGTTAATGCCTACAACTCTATCAGAAGATACTTAGTGATGCCGCGCCCATCTGGGATCAACCTCATTTCACATCTCTCTGAAGCATCTATCCTGTGGAATAAATTAATTTTCAGCAAGTTAGATGTTGTCCCAAGGTAATTCTCAGTGATGCTTTCCAGCAGGGAGGCTTTGAGATGCCATCCCTCTCATTATTAATATGTTGTACTGTGCTGCATTCATCGGCAGATGGATTTATCCTTGTACATTTGGACTTGACAGAGGTCTGCCATCATCTCTCTCCATGTGTCCTTGTGTGCTCTCGGCAAGCTGGCCTTTTTCTTCTTTCTTTCCCAGCCCTCCCCATCACACCCTGCCTCCTGGTCTAGCCAGATCCTTAGCTCACTGACTGAAAGTAATTATGATATCAGGCTGAAGTTTTGAGGCTTGGACAGACTCCACTCTGTTTAAATTTCATTTTGACTGGAGTCATTGAGCCATCACATCATCAAACATGCCGCATGTATTTCTTCCAAACAATGGAGGATGCAGGAATTGGATTCCTCCCAACCTTCTCTCTGGACCTTAGACTCATTCCTGTTTGCAGTTCCACTTAAATTTTTTAAAATGTTATTAGGCTTAAGGGGATGACCATTTATCACTATTGTCAGCAGCTTTGCCCTTCATGTCATTGGTAGACCTGTTTCACAGGTGAGGGAACTGAGGTTGAGAGTGGTATGCAAGCAGTCCAAGCTCACACAATTTAGTTCACGCAATTTAATTCAGAGCCAGCATCCAACTGAGGCTTCCTCCACAGCTGTTTTAACCACAATTTTATACCACCTCTACGTGTCAGATGGCTGCCTCCTTCAAGAGTATTTTCAGAGTCACCACCAAGGCTATTTCCTGATCAAAATAGACCTGAATCATAAATACCTGACATCTTCAGGGAAAGGAGAACTTCAAAGTCGGTTGTCTTCTTCGGCAGAGATGAAGGAGCTTCGTATCATCTCTTTCAACGAAACCACCAGCCCCAGCCCTTTTGAGAACCCTACACTGGGGAAAGGCAGCTCGTATTTTCTTCACAAATCACAAGACCCTCCCTTGATAGTTAAATAGGATGATCTCTGTAAAGCTGACAAGATGTTTCCATGTTTGTTAAACAAGAACCATTTGTTTTGCTCAGGAGCATCTGTTGAATAAATAAGATATCTGATGTGCCATTTGCTCATTGGAAATTAACAAACCCTTTAAAAATGGCAATTTGTCAGGAGTTATATGAGGCAGAATTCATTCTCAGCAAGTGAACAAATTGAAACTTCCTTCCCAGACTTTCTAGAATCCCCCAGAGCCAGTTGTGCAGAAAAAGTTGTTAAATTCTGCCATCATTAAGGAAAATATGCTGAAAATGATGGGGAGAGAGAAGCAGAGTCCTGGTAGGGACATGGAAGGGTCCTGCAGGATGTCTCCTCTCTAGGATGATTGGTACGAGCTATTCCCCTCTGGGTGGTGCTTCCATTTGGACGATGTTGGTCTCTTGGATGGGAGGCAACTTTTCTTCCATGCTGTTTCCGGGCATCATTTGGTACAAATTGTCATCAGACAGCATTGTTCCTGTCTGTGGCTTCCTGTGGGGAGAGTTTAACTTACTACAGGAACAAAGGAGAGAGGGAAAATAGTAAAATAAATAAAAAGACTGTCACTTCATTCAGGGAATGCAGCAGCTAAAATGAAGCCTGAGTACAGCTTTTCCCATGAAACACACAAGGGCTTTGTAGTGTTGGTCCATTTTGACTTCATCGTGAATGAATGCAGTGTGCTGGTATCAGGGGGCCTAAGCATAATGGACAGTGAGTGACAGCTGGCATTTACTAAGTGCAGGTGCCTTACTAAAGCACATTACTGGCATTGTTTAGTTATATGCCCACAAATCTCTTGTTACTCCCATTTGCAGATGAGGAAACCAAGGCTTAGAAAAAGGTAGAAGTGGAATTTAAACCCATACAGTTAGAAAGCACGTTGGCTTGCATTGCTGTAGATAATCTGTGAAGATGCCAGGTCCCTGAGACCCTGGGTCTGAAGACAGAGGAACAGGCTCTGAACCCAGGAGCCCTAACCTGGGCAGAGGTGTAAGCGTATTAAGCAAGATCTTTCTTCGATTTCTAGGAAGTACTGGCTGGCCTGAGGCTGATATGCTGTTCTTGCTGGGTTGTAATTCAATCTTTATTTGGAGGGAGTTTGCAAATGGGAGAGGTGTTGAGTGAGGTGAATTCTCAGGCTTCGTGTAAATGGTTCCCTGTGGACTCTAGTTCGAAGCTAAGGAATTAGCTGATGCTAGGCCCAGAGCAGCTTGCTGCCTCATCTCCTCACATTAGCTCTCTTCACAGCTGATCTTGTAAACTTTCTGAATCAGAGAAATTAAAGATGAAATAGGGCCTATTAAGTCATGTTGCCCCAACCCTGGACTAGGCAGAATGATTCCCAGGAGAGGATCCAGAGTGTCTTGTTCAGTTTAACTTTAATCGTCCCGGAGGGTATGACTTCTTGTTCTTCCCCTGGGCAGTCAGTCCTTTTGGGGGGCTGATGGATGCAGGTGTGAGCGATATCTCAAAAGGAACTCCTGCACTGTATCAAGGATGTGCACCTCCTGTTGGACGCCGTTTCCTAGGGCCTGGGATTTTTCACAAGTTGCCTCTGGAATTTGCTGAGGCCAGGAGGAATATTTTTGGGTAGGTAGATTAAGGATCTCTACCTGTAAGTGGAATCTGGTAATTTTGTCTCTTTCTCCTCTTAGCCTGGAGATGTGCCTACAGTTGTATCTACATAAGCAACATGTGGGAATGGGGGCTTAGGACAATCGTGGGGGCTTAGGGTCAAAGATTTGTCTGTTGGGAAGACCAGAAACGCTAATAGCTAATGTGTTGAGTATTCTTTAGCCTATAGTAGAAGTACCATTGTACTGTCTGGTTTAATTCTCACAATAACACTTAAGTTTAACACTTACAAGAACCCTTTGAGGCAAGTATGTTCTTATTTACCTTTGGGAGATGAAAATCCTGAGTCTCAGAGCAGTCAGGTGCATGCCAAGGTTATAAAACTCATGGGTGGTGGGGCTGAGATTTGAACCATGGTCTCTCTGAGTTGCAAAGTGCATGTTTTACCCCACTGTACTATGCCACTGCCTCATAGTAAAATGTACTGAATAAGGTCGGAATGAGCAGGAGAAAGAATGGAGAAAGGACCAGTGCTAACTTTGAAATGAAGATGTCTGATCCTCCCCTTAGCCAGGGTTCTTTTTTTGACTTGGCAAGTTTGTGCTGTGCTATGAGCTCCCTGTGAAGGTCCCAGGTACAGAGATTTTGGGGGTGTTGGCATATCTGTGTGCTCTTAGACTATAATCCCTTCCAGACCTAGGCAAAGGGGGTATTCAATTCGCATATCTTCTACTCGGTGACTGGTGCATGCATAGTTAAGTCTTCACTTAATGTTGTCAATTGGTTCTGTGAATTTTAGCAAAATGACTGATACCAAAACAAATTTTACCATAGGCTAATTGATATAAACATGAATGAAGTTCCCATGGCATCTAATCAGCGTTATAGCATTGAATGAAACAATGCTATTTGAGGACCTGCTGTATAACTGGTTAAGATGGTTTGCCCTTCTGTCGCTCCCAAGATGTCCTTGCTTGTTACCAAAGGAGATTTCCACATTGATTAAATTAGCTTCATTTGGCTGATGTTGGCCGAGGGCCTGAGCGTATTCATGGGCTGCTGGTGGTTGAGCCCAAAATATTATCCAGGAAGGACAGGCCTAAGTGGGAAGCTATGTTGGGTCCTTGAGCCAGAGGGTGAGAAGCATGAGGCCATGGGACATAGAAATCAGAGAGAAAAACACTGAAAAGGGTGGTGGCATCAGGGGTGTGGTGATCATCAGAAAGAATTATCTGTATCACGATCTAGCCCCAAGTTATTCCTAAAGGAGTTGTTTGAAGAAGAAACCATGCACTTTTATTTTATTCTCCTCGATGTTCTGTGTTTTCAGGACATCATTTTTTAAATATGGATTATATGTGTGTTTTATAGTAGTTTTTAATATTTTAGTTCATTTTTCCCATTACCATTTGATCCCCTTATACCCACCCCGCCATGACCACACTGTTGCCCATGTCCGCGAGTCCTTTTACCTTTTGCTCAATCCCGCCATTCCCCACTCCAGAAGGGTCAGCCTGCTCTTCATCTATGCGTCTGTCTCTATTTTGCCTGTTAGTTCAGTGTGTTCATTAGATTCCAAATACGAGTGAGATCATATGCTATTTATCGTTCTCTGACTGGCTTTTTTCACATAGCATAATGTTCTCTGGGTCCATCCATGCTGTCCCAAAGGGTAAAATTTTCTTCTTTTTTATGGATGAATAGTATTCTATTGTGTAAATGTCCCATAGTTTTTTTTATCCACTCATCTACTGCTGGACACTTAAAAATGAATCTGCCTTTTGACCCAGTGATCCCACTTCTGAGAATACATCTGAAGGAACTCCAAATACTACCTCAAAAGAACATAAGCACCCCTGTGTTCACTGCAGTGTTATTTGCAATCACCAATATAAGGAAGCAGCCCGAGTGTCCATCAGTAGGACATAATTTGAACTGTGTGACGTCACTCTCTGGGAACCATGAAGTACAGGGAAGCTCTGTCGAGGTTACAGAATCATTTGAATTCTCCCTATTCTCCTTTGTACCTGAGGAATATTGAGCAAGTCCCTTGAATTCTCAGGGCCTCCATTGCTGCATTTTCAACTTCTGGGTACTCCATGAATTGTAGGTTTCTTCTTAAGGTTAAATGATGTCACGACATGAGGGGCTGATGAATACGTGGTGGTCATTTTCTCATCTTCCTCCCCTTTTCTCTGGCTAAGAAAGGCAGTCTCCATGGTGCCTCTCGGGATGTGGTCCAAGCTGAGTCCCCCTGACCCAGGTTTGAATCTGAAAGCTGTCGTCTGTGTACCTGCAGTGGCTTCGACAAGCCACTTAGCTCCTCTGAGCCTACTGTTCCTTGTTAGTAAAACAGGGACAAAAACTGTCCCTGCCTCGTAGGAGTTTGGATCCTGTGTTCAACAGCGTAACCGAGTGTTAGGAAGTGGAGTTACTGTGGTGGGCAAGGCAGGAAAGGGCCCCTCCCTTCAAGAAACTTACAATCTGGAGGGGAGACAGGTATTATTCTAATCACTACATGAATTATTATGAGTATTAAATAAGGTCACACACGCACACACACACACAACTCTATATCACAGGGACCGACCCACCCTCAGAAAGCACACAAATACTAGATGCGCGTTATCTTTGGGGACCGTCTTCTTTATGGGGTTTCCACGTGACCAACACCTCTTCTCTCGCACCCTCGCCTGTTGTCTTCCATGTAAACTCATAAAGCAGATGCTCTTTCTCGAACAACTCCTTTCAACCCCAGACTGGTTTGGGACAGCTGTGAGTAACGCTTTCCCGTGGCGTGGGCTGTCTGCATGGACCCAGGGCAGCTGTGCCCACGCTGGCATAATATAGCAGAATGGCGGTCCCTGTCAGTTCTGAGGCAAAGACTAGGAAATTTCATTTTTATTCCCTTCAGAGCTAAGGTACAATTAAAATGTTACCACAGTAATTGGCAACATCCATGAACTTGATGGGAACTGCCGGAGGCAGCACATTCCCCACTTGGCCCATTATTAGTCTATAAATACACCGGGGCCCTTTCTCTTCCTTCTTTAGAACTTCCACAAAACACCCTCCCAAGCTGTCTTCTTAATGCCCTTTGCCTTTTTTTAATTAACTCTCTGAATTCCTCCAGCACTTCCAGTCAGGGCACCACATAACCGTGCCTCAAAATCAGTGGAGTCTGGCAGGAGCCCCAGCTCTGGTCCATGATCTTAAGTGACCTCTGCTTCCTGAGTTGGTCATCTGTGGAATGGGAACGATGATATCTGCCTCCCAAGATCCACGCAGTACAATTAGACAATGATGTGAAAGCACTCCGTAAACTGTCAAGTGTGGGGGCCACCTGCTCCTTGATCTGTGGCAGCTCTTCCATCTGTCCATGCCCAGCTTGCTGTATGGTCCCCAAGGAGGCGCAGGTGCAGGTGCAGAGAGGTTCTGGCAGCCGGAGGCCTTCAGAGACGTGGAGCAAGGTGGAACCTGACAAGCAGAGGTGTAAGCGCTGTCAGTCCACAGGAAGAGCTCACCTGTCTCTATCATCCTCAGCTATGGAGTTTCCCAATGTCCCAGACCAGAGACAGAGGGGAGCCCCCCACCCCCCTGCCCTGGCAACCCCTTCCACTTTCAGAGGAAGAAACTGTACCCTCAGGGGTTTAGTACTGTATTCTAAGACACAGTGCTGGTCAGTGAATAGACTGTGACCAAAACTGGAGTCTTTGCCCTCAATTCAGCCCACTACTCTTTCTACTACATCCTAATACAAGTTTTTCTTAGACACTTTCTACATAATCAGTAGGTGATGAAATGAGTATGCATGTTTGTCCATGTGTCTGTGCATTTGTGTGTGAGCATTCCTGTGTGTGTGTCCATCTGGATTTGCTCCATAGACTGCCTGGGCATTGTGTGCCCATTCGTTCATTGCAGCCATGTGTCATTTCATTTCATCCTCGTCAAGACCAAATGATACTGTTGTGATTATTATGGAGAATTGGAGATTTAGAGAGGTTAACTAACTGGCCTAAGGCCTCACAGTTAATAGATGTAGAGCCAGGATCTAGAACATATAACTTCAAAGCTCCTCTCTTAACCACTGGACTGTAGAGGAAACAAGTTGTTGTCCTAAAAACACATTATATCCAGTCTACCTTACTGTATTACTGAGTTAGAAATAGTACCCAATGTGACTGGTGGATCCCCAAAAAGCACTAAATGTCTTCCCAAGCTCTAACTCTGGAAATGTGGGCCAATGAAGATTTTGTTCATTTCTACATGTGTCTGTTTAACTGGAATAGTGTACACTCAGGAGATAGGTCCCTACACCTTTATGAACATGTTTCCCTCTTATGTCCTACCTGACTTCACCAACCCCTCCTCTGCCTCTGGTGCCCTGACCCTCGTTGTATTGCCAATGTCCATGTTGGACACACAGGAAGCTCTTGGAAAATACTTGCTTTGTGAGCCACAGGGCCACACTGGTGGGCCAACAGGATTGCCTTATGCCTCATCTATTGGTACCTTTCTCTTCAATTCACTTTTAAGGACTCAGGATTTTGTGAACTCCAACAGCACTCTGTGCCACCCTTTCTTACAAATATCTGCCTCATTCTGTTTCCCAGCTCAGTCTCAACTTCTAGAGAGCTGGAACCTTACCTTATACATCTTGGTATCTTCCCTCTTCTATCGTCTCCTTGGTATCAGATTCATAACAGATGCTCAGTATCTGTGTGTGAATAAGTGGAATGAAGTATTTAGTTAGTCCGGTGCTCTGCCCCGGAGAGACCTTATGATGTGATGATGGGGTGATAGAAAGATACCCCTTCTCAACCTAAGATTTCATGAAAATTCTTGCCAATCAAATGCCTCCCTCTGCTCTTCTCACAACACAGAGAGTGAGTAGTTTGGGCAATTTCAGTGGACACCACTTGTACTCTGAGTTTGTAAGTCGCGTTCTTTGGCTTGCATCCCACCTAAGTGGCCTTGGGTTTCGACTCAGGCCCTCAGTGAATGATGACATCGGAAGGTCTCTACGAGGAACTGCTGTCTGTGGTCACACTTGCTGCAAGTTGTAATGTTTCAAGTACGCCCCATGAACTTAGAAAAAGAAAAACTTTAAAAATCCTAGACTTTTAAAAAATAAACCAGTTGACAAAAGTTACATTTACACAAATTCATTTCTAAAGAAATAGATCGAATACACCTTCAGCAACAGAATGAGTTCTCCAGTGGCACAACCAAAATGAAGGGAATAGCGTAGACTTTAGTTTGCAGGGAACAGTCCATCATTCCCAGAACGCTGGCCTTCCTTTGCCTTCATGCTCTTTCTTATGCTGTCTCTGGAGCGATCTCTCACGACTTCTGCCCAGCAGCCCACCCCTCCAGCATGTCCATTCACACCCACATGCCTTGCATCATATTGCTCCTCTCTTTTCCTTTGCTTTCTAATCCCACACATTCTTCAAGCCTAGTCTTCATCTTCCCACCTCTATGAAACCCTTCCTGACCCACTATACTTGTCAACACAACTGTGACCTCTCTAAGGCCCCTTTAGGTATCACACCTTAAATACCTATTAAAGGAATGGTATACACTCAGAGGTAGGTAGTGGAATCTGAGAGTGACAATTCCAAAATCAAGTGTCTAGGAACAAAGTCTGACCATTCCCTGCAACACTCTGCCAATGTTGCAATGCACTTGTTCTATTGATTGGCATCAAGAGGACTTCTATGAGCAACAGTTGTCTTTTTTAGGCTGTGTCATGTAACAGAATCTTGTTTGGAAACATATAACTGTTCATTAGAGCTATGCCAGGCTGTAGTCCACACATACATAGCGAAAGTGGGCCATGGGATAGGCTCTATTACAACTTCCCAAGTACTCACCATAGTGGGTATTCAGTAAGTACTGTCAAGGGATTACTGGTCGTATTTCTAGTAGAGCAGTTATTCAGGTGGATTTAGGCAAAACTTCCTGGATTGTAACTACACTAACATAACCACGAAACTCCAAAGACCAGCTTCAAATCGCTACTGCCAGCATGTATCATGGTGTCGCCTATGGTTCACAGAGATTCTTCAGTTGACATGAATCTCCTTGTTTGTTGGGAGTGACCTCTTGAAATGTCTATGCCTTGTCCTGAAAATATTTCAGCTAACTAATGTGAATGGTTCCAACCACTCAAAACTTAGAAAGACGTTGTATGAAATTAGATTATATAGTTTCTTTCTTTTCTTTTTTTTTAATGCTGCTTCCCTGATAGGAAATAATGACTCAGTGTAATCCAATGTCTATTTATAGACCTTAAACAAAATTCCATAAAAATGCTCTTTCACATGAGATGCTCTCCGATGCTTTCCATTTCATTCCATTGTATTAAAAAAATTGGAACTGATCCACTAAGTCTATTTCATGCCCCACCCAGCCCATTGTTTGAAAGACAGCAATCTAGCAGACAACGGCCCTTTTAATTTGCCGGGAGAACCGGAATGCCACAGAGACAGAAGCTGATCCAGGAGTCACGAGAAGGCCCTCCACATGCTGAGCAATTTTGGGGGAAAGGTGTTGGGAATCACTCTCTAGTTGCAAAGAACCTTAGATAACGATCTAGCTTAATTAAAAAGAGTGAGAGAGAATAATTAGGATTCAAGAGAAGAAATGCATAGACCTCAGGATCTCACAGAATATTTTCTGTCTGTCTTATCTTGGCTTCTCCCTTCTTTCTGGCAGAGTAGTTAAAGGTGTCCAAGACAGATTGCTCCAAGTCTCATGCTACAGTTTCTCAAACCAAATTCTAAAATCTGAGAAACAAATATTTTCGACCCAGCTTGGGTTGGGGTTCTAGCCCTGGTTTAATCATCTATAGACAAGGGTCGAGGTGATAGTACTGACGTGGGCATAGGGGTCTGTACCTAGAAGTCTGTGGATCTAGGGGAGCCAGCAGTTGATGGAGGCCAGATCGTTTGTGGTTTGAGGAGAAAGCTCCCAGGGTGCCCACTAGAGGAGCCAGGTTGAACTGGATGAGATCCCTGAGCTTTTGCTGCCTTAGCATTTTCACACAATGATCATATTTGTCAAGTGAATCACAGTTGATTGTGTGTTTGATGGTATCAATATTGCTTTGAGGATAAATGGTGAAAATAGCAGCCTAATAACATAAAATGAAGACTTTATTCATTTAATTGCCTGGAGATTAATTAGATGAATGAAATCTGTTTCGCCATATTATGATGCCTTTTTCAACATTTATCTTAAACATACTGCTGGGGTTATTATTGTTCTCGCTTGTGTATTTATTCATCTACTCAACAGATATTTAATAAATGCAGAGCAAGGCACAGTGCTAGGCACTGATGCAAAACACCATTTAATCAGATCTAGGAACTGTCTTTAAGAATTGTCCAATCAAGAAGGAGAAACATTTCAGGTACACAGATAACTGAAGGTGGAGTAAGACTGTATTTGAATCCAGGCTCTGTCTCTTTCTTACTCTAGTTAGGCAATTTGACATTGAAATTGCCATTTCTTCATCTGAAAAAAATGATACTGCCTATCTCAAAAGTTGACTTAAGGGTTAAGTGATATAACATTAAATTGATAGCAAACATTTTGGTATATTAGGTGCTCAATAAATACAGTTGCACTTTAGATAATGTGAGCCCTATAACAGTAAGCATGATATAGTGTCAAGTGTTAATACATGCCTGTCTTCAAAATGTTTTGCATGCATTTATATAGTTCATTTAGTTTTTCATAAAAACAATAAGAGGGGTGCTTTTATTATCTCCCTGTTGTGCTGATGAGAAAATCGAAGCATAGAGAGGTTAAGTAAATTGCCTGTGATCCCACAGTTAGTAACTGATGTACCCAAGACTCTAACTCAGAGAGTCTGATTCCAGAATTTATGCTCTTAACTACCTGGCAAATACATGTAAAGGAGAGGCTATTTCAGTTAGAGCTTACTGAGGCTGCGTTCCAAGTTGTAATGAGTGACTTTAAACTCTGACCACACATTCTTATCATCTAGGAGCATCTAAAAGCTATTGATTCCTGAACTATACTCCAAGCTAGAGGTTCTCAGAATGTGATCCCTGACTATTGTTATCATAACATCTGTGCATTTGCTAAGACTGCAAAGTCTTGGGCCCTATCCCGACACTCCCCCACCCTCCCCCCAGTCAGAAACTTTGAGGATGGAGCTCTGCATCAGTTTTTTAACAAGGAGATTCTTCAGATGCTACTAAAATGTGAGAGGACTGTTACTCCTGGAGAATGAAGCGAGGATTCCTGTGAGTAGGGCCTGTGCCTTGGTATTCAATGTCCTTATAAAGTTCCCCAAGGGATTATAATTGTCAGCCAGGGTCAGGAGCTTTCATGGAAAGTAGGTATTGAGCTGAGCCATAACTGAAGCATATGCAGAGTAGAACAGAAATATTCCAGGTGAAGAGGCAGCCTGAGCAAAAACATAAAGTAGGGGGTGGGGAGAGTATCTGTGTGTGAATTGGAGAAATATATTGAGATAAGATTATTTTATAATCAAAGTGTCTAGCTAATCTGTTCATAAAGCATTTGTACTTTGATCTTATCAATGTTTTACCCTCAGTACTGCCTTATGCTTACCCCAACATCCAGCTTTCTTATTCTTGGGGAGCGTTTTGGTCTGGGATTCATATGCATGAGGAGAGAAAGCACACAGTTTAGCCTCGCCTCTTCCTGGTGGCAGTATGTCCCGAAGAGTCTGGGCGGCAGTTTCAGATTGGGCTCTAGGGCCACTTTGCACAATTATGTGAGGCTCAGTTTTTTGACCTATGAAATGAAGAGGCTGAGCAAGATGAGGGTGTTTCCCAGGTTGCTGCACCCAGCTCTTCAGGAATTCTTGCGTGTGAGTGAGCCATTTAGGGTTCCTGATAGGTTGCTGTGTTACTTAATTTATATTAGGACTTGGAGACGGTGAACAGAGCATTTAGTAACTAACTGTTTTTTTCTTGCTGCTTTTAAGATTCTCTCTTTATCTTTAACCTTTGGCATTTTAATTATTATGTGTTTTGGAGTGGGCCTCTTTGTATCCATCCTGTTTGGGACTCTCTGTGCTTCCTGGACTTGCATGTTTATTTCCTTCACCAAATTAGGGAAGCTTTCTTTCATTAGTTTTTCAAATAGATTTCCATTTTCTTGCTATTTCTCTTCTCCTTCTGGTACCACTATGATGTAAATGTTGGAATGCTTGAAGTTGTCCCAGAAGCTGCTTATGCTATCCTCACTTTTTCAAAATTCTTATTTCTTCTTGTTTTTTTCTGATTGGTTGTTTTTTGGTTCCTTATGTTCCAAATCATTGATTTGATTCTCAATCAGCTTCATCCAGTCCACTGTTGTTCTTAATTTCCCTATAAATTGTTCTTTATCTCAATTAGTGTATCCTTCATTTCTGATGGGATCTTTTTTATGCTGTTGAGGTCTTTATTAAGTTCCTTGAGCATCCTTATAACCAGTGTTTTGAACTCTGTATCTGATAGATTGCTTATTTACATTTTGTTTAGTTCATTTTCTGGAGCTTTGATTTGTTATTTGTTTCTTTGTCTGCTCATTTTGGCAGCCTCCTATGTTTGTTCCTATGTATTAGGTAGAGCTACTTTGACTTTATGTCTTTGTAGTGTGGCTTAATGTAGTAGGTTTCCTGTAGGTTCTGGTGACACAGCCTCCCCTATGACCCATGCTGGCTACTCAAGGTATACCATTTGTGTGGGGGGTGAGTACACTTTCCTCTTTAGATGAGCCTTAATTGCTGTTGGCAGGTCAATATGTGGGATTTACCTAGGCCAGTCAGCTGCAAGGACTGGCCATGACCACTGACTACCAACTTCTGCTCTCCATGGAGGATCAGCAGTTTGGGTTCAGGGTGGTGGTACTATGATGTGGTCTGTAACTGTTCACTGGGTGCATAGGTTCTGGGGTTTCCCAGGTGGTGCAGGTCAGGGTCACCCCTCACCTGTGTTCTGCCCAGGGACACCCTGTCAGAGCTATAAAGCAATCTGGCTGCTACGAGAACCAGTCCTGCAGACACTTAGCAAGAGGTATGGGGCCTGAGGCCTTACTGAGGCTGGCTATTGCTTATCTGATAGGATTTGGGAAGTTGTAAAGCATGTGCCAAGACCAGCCATTCATATGGAAAAGTCAATTAACAGTTTGGATGGGCCCATAAGTTGGGTGGGATGGAGTCTCAGGGGATTTTCAGTGGGTCAAACAGTGTTAGGTTGGTGAAGTCTGACATATGGCACCCACCCGCTGGCTCTGTGACTTTGTGGGATGAAGGCTCAGAAAAGGGAAAATGACCTCTGCCCACCTTTATGTCTGGGAGAAATCTGTCGCCAGTTCCTGCTTTGATGCCAGACACTTCAATTCCTCCCTGTATGCCACTGGTGCCTTTCAAGCTTTTACCCTGGTGCTGGAGCTCAGAGGGAGTGGGTCTGAGTAAGTCCATGTATGGGTTTTTTAAGAGGAACTACTTGGGACTTCAGAAGTTTCTTCCGCCAACTTAATCCCCAAGGGTCACAGCCAGAAATTATGGAGACTTACCTTCCTGATACTGGAACTCTGGCATGGGGTACCTGGAATGGGGCTGGGACTCCTTTCTTCTGAGATAGCCCTTCCAAATTTTTATCTGTCACATGTGGGTGTGGGACTAGCCCATTCCACATCTCTGCTCCTCCCACCAGTCTGGATGGATGTAGTTTCTTTAATTCCATAGTTGTCAGACATCCATTCGTCTCAATTTCTGATGGTTCCTTGTGATGGTTGTTCTACATTTTAGTTGTAATTTTGGTGTGGTTGTGCAAGGAGGTGAGCCACATTTACCTATGCCGCCATCTTGTCCAGAAGTCCCTCTTGCATGATCCTTATACTCTGGTGTTGGGCTTGTTAATTGTTATATTTTTTTCCCCTTTTCCACACCAGTTGAGCAACCCACATGATAAATATTATCTGGCACTCAGATAGAAAAATGAAATTTCTTCTGGGCATAAGAAAGGTTTGTCTTTGAGCCCCAAGTGTGAGCTCAGGGCTTACACAGGAGCTTGTGAAGTTTGCTAATTGGATGAAAGTGTTGCAATAATTTATTCAAAAAATATTTGTTGATAATCTACCACATGCAAAGCACTGTGATGGAAACGTTGATGTAAAGATCCAGCAAAAGTCCTTGAGGTCAAGAATTATATCCCACAGCTTTAAAAAAAAATTACAATCCAAAATATTGATTTCTGTACTGGTAAGAATAGGACATTATACAAATCCTTATCAAGAATTAATTCTGGATTTATTATGTATAATCGGTGTAAAAACGGAGGGAGGTGCCTAAACTTAACTCCTCGGTAGCCTGGACTTTTTATATCCAGTGCCTAGAACAATGCTATAATTATTAGGATTCAACAAATAGAGAAAAACCTACCACATGGCCTACTTCTTTCTTCCCTCAGGTATGAGAAGGAAAACAGGAAAGCAGATGAGTTTATTTATTCTTTAAATGAAAAATGATAATAACCAAAATATAAAGAATGTTTTCTGTTTCAGGCACTGTTGTAAGTATTTACCACTTAGCTCATTTATCCTGTAACATTATAAAGTAGGTCTCATGACATTCCCCTTTTACAGATGTGGAGACTAATAAATTATTATCTTTATATATGTTTGAAATGTGATGAGGACTTTGCATAAAGGGGGCTGCTCCTGCTGTCCTTCTTGAGGGAACGTAGACTTACTGGGAAAGACTTGTTTTCCCCAATTATGTTCCATTTTTAAAAACTTTATGACAAAAGAATTTGCCACTGAGAAATTTTTAAATATTCATAAGGGCTTTCATAGATTCATACCTACTTTTGATATACTTTAGTTTGATTTTTTCTATTATTCTGTTTTATAGTTACTTAATTAAAATGAAGAATGCAGCATAAGCAAATAAAGGCACTGTTGATGACTTTTCATTTTGCATTAGAAACAATATGTAAATTAGAAAAATATATAGTTTTTTTTACTTTTTAGTTCCTTTTTTTAAATTATATTTTATTGATTATGTTATTACAGTTGTCCCATTTCTTCCCCATCATTCCCCTCCACACTGCACACCCCCTCCCACCCACATTCCCCCCTTTAGTTCATGTCCATGTGCCATAAGTTCTTTAGCTTCTACATTTCCCACACTATTCTTGCCCTCCCCCTGTCTATTTTCTACCCACCATATATGCTACTTATTCTCTGTACCTTTTTCCCCTCTCTCCACCTCCCACTCTCCTGTTGCTAACCCTCCATGTGATCTCCATTTCTGTGGTTCTGCTCCTGTTCTAGTTGTTTGCTTAGTTTGCTTTTGTTTTAGGTGTGGTTGTTAATATCTGTGAGTTTGCTGTCTTTTTACTGTCATATTTTTTATCCTCTTTTTCTTAGATAAGTCCCTTTAACATTTCATATAATAAGGGCTTGGCGATGATGAACTCCTTGAACTTGACCTTATCTGAGAAGCACTTTATCTGCCCTTCCTTTCTAAATGACAGCTTCTCTGGATAGAGCAATCTTGGATGTAGGTCCTTGCCTTTCATGACTTGGAATACTTCTTCCCAGCCCCTTCTTGCCTGGAAGGTCTCTTTTGAGAAATCAGCTGACAGTCTGATGGGAACTCCTTTGTAGGTGACTGTCCCCTTATCCCTTGCTGCTTCTAGAATTCTCTCCTTCATTTGAATCTTGGCTAATGTAATTATGATGTGCCTTGGTGTGTTCCTCCTTGCATCCAACTTCTTTGGGACTCTCTGAGCTTCCTGGATTTCCTGGAAATCTATTTCCTTTTCCAGATTGGGGAAGTTCTCCTTTATTATTTGTTCAAATAACTTTTCCACTTGTTGCTCTTCTTCTTCCCCTTCTATACCCCTATAATTCAGATGTTGGGATGTTTAAAGATGTCCTAGAGGTTCCTAAGCCTCTCCTCATTTTTTTGAATTCTTGTTTCTTTCTCGTTTTCTGTTTGGTTGTTTGTTTCTTCCTTCTGGTCCACTCCATTGATTTGAGTCCCAGTTTTCCTCCCATCATTATTGGTTCCCTGTGCATTTTCCTTCATTTCACCTATTTGTAGCCTCCATTTGTTTATCTAATTTGCAACTAAAATCAACCAATTCTGTGAGCATCCTGATCACCAGTGCTTTGAACTGTGCATCTGATAGGTTGGCTATCTCTTGGTCACTTACATGAATTGGCTCTGGGGCTTTGATCTGTTCTCCCATTTGAGCCATTTTTTTTTTTTTTTTTTTTTTGCAGGGGGGCGGTGGTCTGGTCTTGGCTGTTATGTAGTAAGGGGCGGAGCCTTAGGTGTTCTCCAGGGCAGGGCAGCCCAGTTGCTGGGTAGTGATGCTGTATGTGGGGGCGAGGTCCGAGAGGGAACAATTGCACTTGCTCTGCTCTCTCTCAGATTCCAGTTCCTTCCACTGCTTCCCCTTCACCTGGATTATCTGCGCATGAATGTGGGACTGGCTGGTCAGTCAGCTGCCTTGCGTAGCCTCACTGGGTCTGCACAGTTGCCACCCCATGCCTGGGATCTGCCAGCCATTGCTACCTGTGTGCTGAGTCTGCCAACCTCCACTTTTTCCTGCCATGACTCCACCCCTCTTACCGGTCTGGATGAATGGTTGTTGGACTTCCACACAGTTCAATTTTTTATCAGTTCCAGTGTTTTCTTGTTTCTAAATCTTTGTTGTCCTTAATTTTGGTTGTGGGAGGAGACACAGTGTGTCCACCTATGCCTCCATCTTGGCCGAAACTCCATACTTTTTGGTTCTTCAGTGAGATGAGAGGTGGAAGGAAGGGCTGCTGGAGGGTGAGGCCACCTGATCTTGAAAGAAAGGGAAGAGGTAGATGGAGAAGAAAGGGAGCAGGGAAATTGTTAGATAGGAAGGAATTGCAAGCAAAAGGGGGAAGAGCCAAGAAGGAGAGGAACAGCTCTTGACTGAGAAGTCACTAAGTCCCTCTCGTTCTGGTCTAGTCTCTGTCACTTTGGAAAGCATCAATTTCTCTGTACCTCAGCTTCTCATTCAATCATATATAACTAGTGATGCCTGCTTTTCTTGTCTTAGGTATTTATCCTTAGGATCAAATGAGGTGAGAAAAAATTAAAAATGTATTGATGATCATTGGGAAAAATTAAAGCATTAGAGTAAAGCCTCATTTATTCAGCTTCTTTGGAAAACTGAATTTTTATATCAATGAATTTTTTAAGTAACTGAAGCTTTATCATTCAAGATATAATCATTTTACTTTAACTAAATTATAACATTTTATTTTTTCTAATATATATCATTTGTACCCCTAGTCTCTTAAACAGAAAGTACTGGTACCATACCACCCCACTTCCTGTTTTCTGTGCCTGCAGTCCCTGAGCCCAGATGTCAGGTACTGATGCTATAATACAGTAATGGCCTCCGGGCCATTGAGAAGTGTAGAGATTTATGGTGCAGAAGATTGGATTTTGAAATCCTAGGTCTGTTTTCCATAGGTTTTCTATTTCTTATGCTCTCTAGGTATCAGCTGTTCATTCTCACCGTTTTAAATTCTACCTTTTTTTTCTAACTTGCTGCTTCTTACCTATTGAGGACTGAAAAACCAGAAAACCAATCTTAGAATGATATTTAAAATAAAAGTAAATAGACTATGAGTAAGAGCTTGCCAGAGAGACTGGATTATGTGATTTCCTTACTGCATGAATATTTTAATGTCTGTTTGCCTATTTTTAGCTGATTTTCTGGGTCTTCTACTCTGGCTGGGATAGCTCATGCAGGAGACAGCTGGTTGACTGGGCCTTATGTGTGGAAGGGCTGAGGCCCAGGAGGATTAGTTTGTAAGGATTGTCAGCCTTCCTTCTTCTGGCTATTGGCAATAGACCTTTAAGGTTTCCCACTCTGATCATCAGGAGCATTTTGTTCTTGTCAGGCCAGATTTTGAATGTTTGTCACCAAACATTTATTGTTTGCAAGGCAGGAAGAAGGAAGTGTAGATCAGATCTCTCAGGAGGGCCAGAATGCCTGGAGCAAGCAGCTAGGACTGAGGCTAACCCACCTTCTGCAGTGGCAGAATGAAGTAAGGAATAACACTTTCTCAGTGGGAGAGCGGAGGAGGAGGATGGTGGAAGCAATCAGGTGTGGTAAGATGGGGGAGATGGAAGACCATCAAGGAGAGACAACCTGGAAGACCATGGGGGAGAGGCAACCTCTTAGAAGGTGTGAGGTGGCGGAGAAGGGTCAAGAGTGGAGATTTAGAGCAGCATTACTATGGACTCTGTACTCTTATGTTTTTTCCAGAGTCACCAAGTCTCTGACTTCACTCCAGGATGTGTTGTGACCGTTACAGGTGCTGGCTACTAGGGACAACCATACAGCTGGGCTTGCCAGTGGCTTTATTCTGTGGGTCCCCATGGTGCAGGACAGACGCTCTTGAGAAAATGACTTTCCCAGTAATCACTCTGCATGCTTCCCATGTGTTGTCTGTCTGTCATCCTGTGGTCACTGAGTTTCTGTCTCCCTTCCTTCCCCAGGTCGGTGGCCGGATTGGATAAGGAGGCGGACCTGGTGCACATGGAGGTGCGGACCACTGATGGATGTGAGTGCTGCCTCCTCCAGGCGAGGGCCAGGCAGCTCAGCCTGCAGCCCTCTCTCCTCCCCCAATTTGTATTTTAACAGCTTGGGAAGATGAAAAGCCCTGAGCTCCATGGCTGCCAGATCCGTCCTTATTTCCTGGGGTGGGGAAAGGCTTCTCCTAAGGGAGATATTTCATTGAAATAAAACCCTCAGGAATGAATTTTCAGAGGATGTGAGTTAATGTGATGAATTTTGAGGCCACTGTTAGTAATTTTCTGGCATCCTCAGTGTAATCTGAATAGGGTGTCTATAGCTCATCCTAGTATTTTGCATTCACTGGATGAAATGCAGGAGTTGACAGCTTTAAACAACAAACCTGTCCTATAGTCAAGCTTACCTCAAAAAGTAACTGGGCAGCTATTAGCAAAATTTTTATTTATTCATTCCACAAATATTTAGGCATGGCCTACTATGTACCAGGGTTTATTCCAGGCCTGGAGATACAGTGGAGCGTAAGACCTATATTGTCCCTGCAAATAAGCAGTGAAACTCCAAGGTTTTAAACACGTGACCCCTTGAGACATTGTGCATCTATGCACATCTTACCCAGATGGGACTGGTAAAGTATCATTCTGCACCACTTTAAGCATTTTATTCTTCCCAGAGTTGATCATATTATAGGGCTCCTTCCTATACGAGAGAAATAAAGCCAGCTTAAATAAAAATATGTAAAATATGTGAAGATATATTTTATATATGAAATACATAAAATACAGGAAATAGAATTAGCATATCCTAGGTCAAAAATAGAGCCAACTAATCTATGGAAGTAGTGCTGACCTAAGAATGGAGCTGAACAGGCACCTGCTGGTGAGTTGGGGTCCTGGGTTCTACCACCCATCAGCACTGATACCAGGGGAAACCCCTTTCCCCTCTCAACTCTCTGTGCTCTGGCTTCCTGTTAGCTGAGGTTGCTCATCTTTGCCCTGCCCACAGCACAGGGCTGTGGGTTGACCAAATGGAGGGGAATGTTATAGAAATTATAAAATGTGGTATGAATGCGAGGAGAGTCTGTTTTGATCAGGCTGTGGTGCTGGCATATCATTCAGAATATATAAAGTAAAACTGCATGTGTTTTGTCCAAACATGTGCTTTTTTGAGGCCAAACACAGATGCATGCCAGAAACATGCATCTGGGGTAATATATTTTATTGGCTTCATTTTTATTTTTAAAGAGTTAGAAAACAATCAGCATTAGTACATGTCTGGCATTCTGCCAAGTACTTTATTTTTTTCTTTCTTTCCCTGAAGCAGGCAAGGATGAGGAATGACCCACACTCTTTAACAATTTTCGTTTCTTTCTTCTTTTTCCTTTTTATTTAATTTATTGGGGTGACACTGGTTAACAAAATTATACAGGTTGCAGGGGCATAATTCTAGAACACATCGTCTGTACGCTGTGTTGTGTGTTCACCACCCCAGGTCAAGTCTCCTTCCATCACCATTTACACCCCCTATGCCCTTTTCCATCTCCTCCCTATTCCCCCTGCAGCCACTACCATTGTTCCTATTCATGAGTCCTTTCCTTTCTTTCCTCTTTGCTCTGTCCCTCCACACCCCCACGCACTTCCTCCCTACCCGACAGCTGTCAGCCTGTGCACTCACTCTCTCTCTCTCTGTCTCTCTTTTGCATTTTTAAATAAAAGGACTATTTAAGATTTGGGGATGTAATGGATAATGCCACATACTCAAATTCATTGGTCATAAGGTTGACAGAACCTGGATTCAAAATTATGTTGCCAGGCTGTTACTGCTGAAAAAAAACTGGAGAGGGGAAAGATTTAGATACAGGGGTTTGAAGGAACATAGCAGGGCAGCCAGAGGAGTGCGGGCAATGACTCTCAAAAGAGGACCCACAGGCCATTTTCGAGGCAACCCCTGCCTTGGCTTTGCTTCCCATGTCAACCTCTTAAAGCCATATATGTGACCTCTGGTAGTTGTCACAGTTTGGATGGAAGGAAACTTTATAGGTCTTTCTGATCTCCTACTTAGTATAGTAAGACCTTCCCCCCAAACCTCTGCTGTGTGTTCTCAGAGCCCATGAGGTCAAGCTTAAGATGTACCCTTGGCTATTGACAGACAGCTTCTATTTGCTGTTGTCGTCTGTTTGTTTTGCTTCTTTTTTAAGGTAATTTCTTAAATTAAGCTTAAACTTATTTTCTGAAAGTTTAAGAATACCAGTCCAAATATGGATAAGACCTATGGTGCAGAAGTGCTGTGAAATTTTATGAGATTAAAAATGCAAAGCACATAGCAAATTTTCTGGCTTGTTATCAAGAATTGAAAAAAGTAGACAGAAATATAACAGAGATAAATGTCATGTGCCATACTGAGGTTAAACTATAGCACATATTCATTCTGTTCCATGTTCTAGGTTTTTAAAAACAGTTTTTCAATAGTTAAAAGAATCTTCTCTAACCTTGTCAGTTGGCTCTAACCCACCTTTATTTAGAAAGTGCACATGTCATGCCTGGTGTTGTATTTTGTATAACCTTATGAAAGGCATGACACTTTCCTTTTGCTTTCTCACACTCACTCATACCCACAGATTTTTATCTAAATGATCATCACGAAAAAGCACAAAGTGTATTTCATTTCTTTTCTTTTTCTGGTGTGATAGCTTAGCCTCAAACTTTCCCAGATTCACATAGCCACCCTAGTTACAGAATAAGAACTAGAATACAGAACTCTCAATATGCTACAAATAGAAGGAAATTTCTGAAGACTTACAACTAGCATCATATTTAATGATGAGATACTCAATGCTAACCCCTAAGGGCAGGAAGAAAGCAGGGGTACTTACTTTTACCTTACTGCATCTCTTCAACATCTTGCTGAAAGTCAGAGCCAGTGCAGTAAAGGTAGAAAAATGAAGTGTAATTGATATAGATCACAAAGGAAAAAATAAAACTGTTGCTATTCTCACTGACATGATTTTCTATGTAGAATATAATAAGGAATCTACCAGAGCAGCATGTAGAACGAATAAGCTGATTGAGCAGGGTTCAGGATACAACATATTTAGAGGAGAAAGAGTATTTTTTATAACAAATGGTCTCAGAAAAAAAGGACAGTCATATGGGGGAAAATGAACATCAACCTATGAGTCACAATTTATACAAAATTTAATTTAAAATGGATCATATTCTAAATGTAAAATTGCAAAACTTTTAGAAGAAAGTATAAGAAAAAATCTTTATGACCTTGATGGACATCAAGAGCAAAATTGACAAAATAAAGAATTGGTAAATTGGACTGTATCAGAATTAAAAATTTTGCCATTCAGAAAACATAGTAAAGACAGTAGGAAAAAATATTTGCAGATGATATATGCAACGAAGTACTCATAGCCAGAACATATAAAGAAATTTCAAACATAGCAATAAGTAACAACCCAATTTTTTTTAAAAAATGGGAAAATTTTGAAAAGGCTATTTGTACCAAAGAAGATATAATGATGACAATCACATGAAATGGTGCTACACAATATTAGACATTAGGGAAATACTAATTAAAGCTGTAATGCAAGATCATTACATACCTATTAGCATTGCTAAAATAAACAGAGCTGACAATACTAAGTGCTGACAAGGATGTGAAGCAAGTGAAACTATCATACATCGCTGGTGGGAATGCAAGATGGTACAGCTGTTATAGAAAAATGTTTGACAGTCTTATAAGTTACACACACCTTAGGATTCAGCATATTTACCCTAAAGAAATGAAAGTTATATTCACACAAAAACCTATACACAAATGTCTGTAGCAGATTTATTGATAATCACCCCAAACTGGAAACAACCTAAAAATTGAATGAATGAATGATAAACAAGCTGGGGTATATTTCATTAAAAAGAATACTATTTAGCACCTTTTAATACATGCAACAACAAGGATGAATTTTGAAGGCATTATGTTGAGTGACATTAGCTAGTCTCAAAAGGTTACATGTTATATGATTCCATTTACATGATATTATGGGAAAAGGAAAACTATGCATATGCGGAATACATCAGTACTTGTCAGAGTAGGGGAAGTAGTTGACAAGAAAGATCAGAATTAGGAAATTTCTGAGAGTAATGTAACTTTTCTGTAACCTGATCATGGTGGTTGTTACATTAATTTATACATGTGCTAAAACTTTAGAGCTGTTTGCCAAAAAAATGTGCTATATATAAATTGAAAAGAATAACTTTTAAACTACTACTAAAATAAAATATATGGTAAGGAAAAACTATAATGTGCAGTTCTTGGCTTCTAGTTTTATAGAACTTCCTACCTTTCTTCATTATTAATTAATTAATCTATTTAGTTCTTTTTTATCCAAGCAATATTTATTTAAAATCTACATATGCTGATACTGAGGGGACATGCAGGTGAATACGCTATCATCTCTTCCCTCAGTGAGCTTCTAGCTTGTCGGGGAGATAGTTGTTCAGATGATTCTAGCACAGATCCCAGCTCTGTCACTTCCTAGAATGGTGGGATTCAGGCAAATTACTTCATTGTTCTGGCTTCAGTTTCCTCATCTATGAAATGGGGATGATAATAATTATAACTCCATACTGGGATGTTGCAACAATTTTTACATTCTTGCAATAATCAGTTAGTGCATGTATTTTCTGTAACACTGGAGAACACAGAGTGAGCATTGTAAAAACTTTATCGTTATCATCATCATCACCATCATCATCATCATCAACTAGTCATCATATTCAAGATCAGTTTATTTGACAAGTAGAGTGGAAAGAGCCTTCTATAAAGTATCAGGAGTCCTAAGATTGTCAAGGTTACTGTGATTTCTGCATTTTATCATTCTGTCAGCCACCACTCCCCCTGAACCACGGGAAGGCACAGATGCTAGAATTCTCCTATGGGCGATTAGAAGTTTTACAAAGACTTTGAATCCATAAACACAATAGGAAGGAATAGAAGTTACTTTCTTTTTGTTTTGTTGATTTTGCTTGCTTTTAGATTCTCCCAGGTCTCAAGTGCAGTAGGAGGCATCTGCAGCAATGTCAATGTCATTTTTCGCACTGTGCCTGCAAGCAAGTTAGCCTCACTCCCTAGTCAATGAGAAGGAGGCTTTGGAAGCTAAGTAACTTTTCATAGTTCCCTGGAATCTGTTTTTTACTTCTTTGCATTTAAGAGTTTATGTTCTTATTTAAAATAAATAGCTCTTGGGCATTTCTCTAAGAGAAGACTTGAAGAACTTTTGTTCACAATTTTAATTCCCTTTTTCAATTTTTGACCTTATGTATATTTCTCAAAAAGATGGTATTTGAAGGAGTCATGGGAAACTTTTTCTTAGCTGACAAGAGATGAGATATGTAGGATACTTTGAATATTTAATAATCTCAAAGGCAAAACATAGTCACTAGTCACAATATAATTCAACATTAAAATGCCTAGGCTTTTAATGCAATTCAATGCTATTTAACCAGTATTTATAAAGTCAGCCAGAGGATAGAAACAGATTTCTAAGACTTGATTCCTGTTTCTAAGGAGATGATCCTTTGGGGAAGATTTGGCACAGTGAGAAATGCTCTACTTCATGGTTAAACTTGTTGATGTAGATAGATGGGAAGCTTGCCCTGCTGAATGGGGAGAGACAGAAGCTGCCACCCTAAGCTCTATAAAACGAGCAGAAACGCAACCCCTTAGGAAGAAAAGAAGCTTAGGGGTGCCACTTTATCTCCTTCACTCTCTCTCTCCACATTCCCTAGTTCTCTGGTCATCCTCTATCCAGCACAGACCCCAAAACATGTGTACCTGTGAACGTCCCATTTCTGTCACTGGCCTGGGATTCTTCTGAGGGCAAGACCTGTCTTATTCTCTCTTCCTTCTGGAACCTCAGGGAGTGTCCGACACCTGCAACTTTTCTGTATACCTTGAGCCAATACAAAAGAAATAAATCAGTCAGTCTGCGGCCACTCCTTCTTTCCATAATGCGACTGTTGGTGCATCTGCAAGGTGAAAAAGTGGGGGCTCTACACACTGAGGAGATGGTACCACCCTCTCTAAAGGTCCTGCGAACAGTAGAGCTAGCTGATACAAGGCCCAACACTGCTGAAGTTATCAAACAGATCTCTCTATTCACAGTGCAGGGAGCAAAGTCTTTGGCTTTCAGTAGTGTCCTCACCAGATCTTAGAAATACATTAGAAAGACATTTGCCATTTAGAAACACATTAATCATGAGGGTGATGTGACTTTCAGACATCTGGGGAGTCGCTCCTGGTTCTCCCACAGGGATATGCAAATAAGATCTTCACCCAATCTGTTCTTTCTAGTTTTCCATTTGAGGATGTTTTAAAGGAGAGGAGAGAAAATGGAAGTTCAAGACTACGCACTAATCAAAGTCCACATGTAATTACATAATGCCTTCAAGGAGCTTTGCCTACTTGCGCCTCCATGTGCAGTTTCCACCTCCTTTCCTAGGAATTTCCTTCGAGTAGCACACTTCTCCGTCCAGGCTGAAGACAAGGGCTGCCTTCTCCTTCAAGTCTTCCTTGATTATTCCAGCTGAGACTCCCTATTTTTTTTTTTTTGTCTGATCAGCCATCACACTTAAAGCAAGTAAACAGTGATATAAATTGAGAGTATGGTTCTGCTAGTAGAATCTGTGCTAGTAGAACCATGGTCTTTTGATTTTCCACAATAAAATAAAACATCACTTGTTATTAATTGAATGTATGAGAGATGCTGAGTCTTAAATCCCCTTCCTTCTTTCTTAATAATAAAAAGAGCTAACATTTATTGATCTTTTACAATTTATGCAACAATGTACTGAGTGTTTTTCATACATAATCTTACATAATCCTGAGGACAATCCTCAGAGGCAAATACTGATTTGTCTACACCTCACAGATAAAGAGCAATGCTGCTACTTGGCCAAGGTGGTCAGCGAGGAACAAATCCAGGATTCAGACTCAGTGCATCTAGCTTCAGAGGTCTTGCTCTCAAACACCATGATATCCTCAAGTGACCTGGACCTCTTCCATTTTATCAGGCATCTGTTGATACTAAAAAAAAAAAAAAAAAAAGAAAAAAGAATAAAAAGGCCACAGTAGTTAGAAGCTTATTTTGAGATTTCAAGATATATAATAAATATACCTTCTTTCCGTTTCATCACGGAATTGTTTATGACAACATTCAGGCTTATTTGGAGATGATGTCTAAAATCCAAATTTGAGGCTTTTTGTAGATTTAAGGCTTGAACAAATGGTGTTTTCTCTGCTCACCTTGACACCCCAACTCCCCTGCAACCCTCAGTCACGTCTAACTGGTGGCCCCAGCCGCCCGATAATTTGCTCTCCCCAAGCCCCCGCTTTGGGTTCTCACCAGACGTGGGTGCTGTAGCACTTGTTATCATATCTGTGTTTTGAAAAATAAAAGCATAGAAATTGGGAACAGGCTGAAAGTCACCAGAGGGGAGAGGGGAGGGAATTTCAGGGGAAAAGGGGAAGGATTTACAGAAACAAGTAAAAAGGACACATGGATAAAAACTATGGGGGGGGGTGGAAATGGGAGGGAAGGGCTGGGGTGGTGGGTTGGGGGGAGAATAAAAGACAGAAAACTGTATAAGATCAACAATTAAAATAAAAATTAAAAAAAAATAAATAAAAGCATTGAGACTTCTAGTACATGAGTCCAGCTAAAGACCGCAAGGCCCCTGAACTTTATGTGGATTTCAAGGACTCATTTTAGGGCTGCTTTCCTGTTAAATAGGACTTCTTTTGCATGCTGGGAGGTGGCAAACAGGGGGATAGCTAAGAAGTAGAATGAGTTTGGCACAATAACCCACCTGCCATGGCCAAGGTTTAGGTAGGTGTTGATTTTGTTTGGGGTTGGCTTTGAATACACTTGATTCTTTTTCCATAGTGTCCAAATGGCAGAGCGAATCATAAATCGGGGAAAATGAGCTTGTACGGGGGGGGATGAGCAGATGACCACCTGAGTGCACCTTTGACTAGACCAGTGTAAGGAGCTTTCTGAGGTACTGGCTGGTGAGAAAGCAGCAGGTTATCATGTCAACACTTGTGGTTTCTTCACATGTGTTTACTTCAGCTTTTCACTGGGGTTCTAGTGCTTTGTTCTAAGAGCAAATTACTAATGCTGTGCGGGTCCGAGAGGATACCTCGTGAGCAGGCAGGCCATGTGCTCAGAGGCACAGCTGGGCTGCTTGCCTCCCCCTGCCCACTCAGCCAGAAGTGGCAGTCGAGGCACTCTTGGTTTCCTCGGTGAACAGAGACAAAGAGGGAGAGACGTGCAGGCTGTACTCACAAAATGGTCAGCAAGCTGGTCTCGCTCAAGGGCCAGGGGATGGGGAAGAGGGTGTCTCCTCTCTGGAGCAGTAAGTAGGGAATCAAATTACAGAATAGGGGTGGGTACAGAGTGGCTTCCAAAGCTTACTTCCACTATAAGCTTGTTTTGTTTGGCCTGTGCCGTATCTTAGCTTTAAATTCATTGTCATTTTTTAAAAATTTGGGGAGGGCTGGGGTGGCGGGTTCGAGTGAGAATAAAAGACAAAAAACTGTACAAGATCAACAATTAAAATAAAAATTAAAAAAAAAGAAAAAAATTTAATTTATTTTATTTTATTTTTTAAATTTTAATTGTTGATCTTGTACACTTTTCTGTCTTTTACTCCCATCCCGGCCCACCGCCCCAGCCCTCCCCACCCCCCCTCCCATTTCTACTCCCCCTAGTTTTTGTCCACGTGTCCTTTATACTTGTTGCTCTAAATCCTTCCCCTTTCCCCTGAAATTTCCTCCCTTTCCCCTCTGGTGACTGTCAGCCTGTTTTCAATTTCAGTGTCTTTGGTTATATTTTGCTTGTTTGTTTGTTTTGTTCATTAGGTTCCTGTTAAAGGTGAAATCATATGGTATTTGTCTTTCATCGCCTGGCTTATTTCACTTATTTCGCAATAAATTCATTGTCATTTTTTTAATCAGGAAATTTTACATTAAAATAATAGGGAGTGTTAGCCTTCTTTAGAAACTCAGAACTTCTTATTTCTGTGTGTCAATGAAGAACTGATGCCGAGAAGCAGCTCTGCCTTCAAGAGGCAAGTGCTGGGCATTTTATTGCAGTCCCCACTGCTCTTCAGTGTCCCTGACACCAAGGTCATGTGCCTGCCCTACAGTATTTGCCTGGCTCCTTCGGCACCTGATTTTACTAGACTAGCTGTAAAAGGCCTTCTGTTGCATAGAAACATGCTTGGGCTCTGTCCCTGGGCACTCAGAACTGTTGGTGGATTGAAGTTGGGAGGGTGTAGCTCAGGTTTAGTTTCAGAGACGACTAGGGCTCTTTGCCTCAGGTCAGTCCGAGCTCCAGTCCATCATGCACAGGAACACTAGCTGTGAAGTGGGTGCTACAGGTAAGACAGATGAGAAGGGCTTGTCCCAGGCAAGTGGCAGGGATCATAGAGAAAAGAGAGACTAGGGAATCACTTCCAGTCCAGAATTGTTAAGTCTAGGAACCAGCTGGATTGTATGACATGTAAGAGAAAAAAAAGTTAAGAGGCTTGAGCTATTGGGCAGATGATAAAACTGCTGATGGAGAGAATGAAATCAATATTTGTTCTGTTTAGATTATGGATACCAAAGCAAATAGGCTTTGTTCAAATTTGGACATTTGAAAAGCAGAGATAGACTATGTGATGAATTCATTTTCTATCAAAATATGTTTTACTGTTAAATTAGTATCATTTATACATAAATGTGTGTAGTAGGTAGCTACAAATAATGTGAGTAAGCCCTCTCCTAGACAGCAGGCCCTTTTAGACAAGGAAATTTTTGTCTCGTTCACTGTTATATTCCTAGTATCTAAACAATATCCAATACATTTCATGCACACAAATAATACTTGGTGAATCAAAGACTGAAGTAATTAATTAAAGATCAAGTTAGGGATAATTGAAAGTATACTTTTTAAAAAAATGAATTGTGATGAATTTTATTTTTTTGACATTTTGCCTTTATTTCTGCTACCTACTACCCCTTTCATTGTAGCCTCTGAAATCCATGAATACCTATGTGTGCATTATCCAAGGGGACAATCACATTAGATACCTGTGGTAATGCAGGTGGTTTTAGATGATAAGCAAAGACACCCTGCGTCGGATCCTAAAATAATCCCTACTTTTCCTTTTGATCATTTATTATTTTCCAACACCATTAAATGAATAATATCTATTTTAAAGCAAATGAATACACTAGTTTCTTCAAAGAGACTCACCTGCAGCTTTTCACTAAGGAGCCAAGAGCCCGGATGGACTGTCTTCCTGGGAGGGCCCTGCAGCCATGGGCGGGGCGCTTGGAGAGCCCAGGTTCCCGTGCAGCCTCAGCTGCTGCTGCTGCGGTTCTCTGCGGTGACCGAGACAAGTTCAGAGGCTGAGATTTTATAAGTAATTATACGAGTTTTATAAATTTTACATGAGTAATCAGTAAATATTATGCTCTTTGTAAGAATAATAAAGATGTACCTACTGTAAAAGACAAAGACCCCACTGTAACTCTCTCTTCTTTAGTTCATTTCTTTCCTCAAAAGTAATCACAGCTCATTTTTATACATATTCTTCTTTCTAGGCAGTGATGGCACAACCCAATATATTCATAAAGATGAGGGTTTTTTGACATAAATCAGTTCACACAATATATCATATAAATAATTTTGTAGAAGGTCTCAGGACAGCAGTACATCTTGCAGAAATCAACATGGTAGTGCACCAGCGTTCTCTGTTCCACGTGGACTTTGGTTTATTCAAAGGTTCCTTAAGCCCTTAGCCATTTCGCCTTTTCTAGTCTTTGAGTGTTGTGAACAATGCCACGATGAACAACTGCCCTTGCCTCTTTCTGAAGATGTATGAGTATTTCTCTAGAAAATATTCCTTGAATTAGAATTGCTGTTGTAAGACATGCATTTAAAATTCTGATAGATTCATATTTCACATTGGTTTTCAAGAAAAGCTATACCAGTTTACTGTTTGCCAGAAGAATGTAGGATTAACTCTTTCCCTCCACCCTTGCCTTAACTAGATTTTGACATTTAAAAAAATGTTATGACACATTTTGTGGACAAGACAATGAAATCTCACTGTTGTTTTCCATGCCATCAGTGATTTCCCGTGAGACAGAGCTTCTTGGGCTGATGAGAGCTCTGCTCACCATGTCCCCTTGTGCCTGAGTGTTGCTCCGCCCTCTCATTGCAGATGCTCACTACCTCACCTGCAGGATCCAGGAATGTGCCGAGACCACTCGAAGTGGGCCTTTTGCTCGCTCCATTGACATCAGTTCCCTGGTTGTCCAGGACGAATACATCTTCATTCAGGTGAGTACAGAATGTGCTGTCACTTGTAGAGGGAGGAAATGGAGGTGAAGTCAGCTGCTTACTAAGAAGATGAGGATGGCCTTTCTGAGGCCAGTTGTCCCTCTTTTGACTTTGGTAATTTGGCTGCTTGGGGAGATCTCAGACTTCTGGTGAAAGATGAAAGCACTGTGGGTCAGTATCATTTATAAGGGACCTTAGTGCCCCTTTGAATTCCTTACTTGAGTTGCTTTTGGATTATACTGAAGGGGTCTTTAAATGACTGGGACTTCAGGTGGGGATTGAGGTTACTTACAGTCAAGTCTCTAATGAGAGTAAACTTTAATTTATCAAAGTGTCTTATCTAAACTTGCTAATGATAATCTCCCAGAAATTAAGCGTAGCTAGTATTTTTATTCTGGAAAGATCCAGAGCACACTAAATCTTTTCTTCCCTTCTCAGTGCCAACTACCCCTTCAAATGTTCAAGTCCAAAGTCCATCACTCCAAGAACTCTGACTCTCAGATAGCTTACCTAAAAATGGGACTCACATTTTTAGATGAGCACAGGAAGCCTTGTTTTAGGTTTGGAGTTTTACTGGAAGGAGATGCAAAATAGATAAAAAAAAATGAGAAAAAACAAAAGATGACAGTCCACTGAGTTGAGTGACTATGTGTGTGAGTATATGTGTGGCAGATACTTGGCATGAACTGTTTTCTTTAGGAAACTTGAACTTTGGAGTCTCCCTGAATTAGGAGTTGTTACTTAGATCTTAGTATATTTATTTGTCTCCTTTCCGAATTGCATTTTACACTCTCTGAGGATAGTGACCATATTTTATACACACAGTTTATTCCTCATCCTTGTCCCTATCCTAACAAGGTATCTTTGCAAATCAAAGGTGCTCAGTGACTACCTGTTCGATTGATGGATTATGGATGTAGCAGTTACTTCTTTTTGCAAATTAGTTGCATGGATTTTTGAGGTCCTAGTAAAATACAGGAAAAGTAGCCAGCCACTCAAAAACCATCTTGAAAGAGGTAGTAAAAGAGAGGTCTTTGTGGCTTATATATCACTGTTTCTTATCTTGATTAAAAGGTAGAATCTTGGGCAGATTTTCCTAAATGTTGGTAGGTCATTGGTACTATCATTCCTTTATTCAAAAGTATTTTTTAAACACCTTCAGTGCATACAAAGCAAGGTAGACAGTCTGCAGCACTACTGTTGGTGTTCCCAAGCTTTCTTCTCTCGGCCAGTTTGTCTTTGCACCCAATACCCATGGCCTGGGAGTTCTCATGGTTTTGAGTACCACCTCCATGTTCTTATGACTCTGTAGTCAATGAGCTGCGACGTCTACCATGTACTGCAGATCTGTTTATCTAATAGTCACCTCAACCACAGGTAAAATAAATTCAACATGACCCCCCTCGAACCAGACACATTGGTGGCACTACGTTTGACCACGTTACTTCAAGTAGAAACCTGAAAGTCACTGTATGTCACCCAATGAATGAGTCCACAGCCTCTGCTAATATCACCATTAGTTATTTCTTAAGTGCTTCCTTTTTTTCCATTCCCATTACTGTGGCCCTGGTTTAAGGCTTTATTATTGCTTTCTGTCTATTTTTTTAAGGTAGAAATACTGGGATGATTTATAAATTTACTAACCCGATTGTACTTTTCTTAATGCCGATACTGCATATAGTGATGAACATGGCAGAATTATTTCTGGGAAACATTACTTAGAATTTAAAATGTTCAGATTTTTCAGTTTCATTTTTCCTTGCATTGCATAAAGTTTTCTATAACTGTGCAGGCAGATATCCAGATTTTTTTCTATTTTGAAACATTGTTTTTCATTATACTGGAAACCAATAGGAGTTTTTTCTTTAATCGGCAGCATATTTTATTTTCTTTGAAAAAAATATGAGTTCTTATTATTCAATACAGTTTTATTGATTGCCAGCTATGTTCCAGACCCCTTGTTCTAGGTGCTGGGGTTAAAATAATAAACACGACAAAGATCTTGCTTTAGTGGCATATAGATTCTAGTGGAAGACAGGAAAAAAATGTATATGATTCCCTGTCTGTCTGTCTCTCTCTCTCTCTGAAAGGCTGTGAGGTATAGTGTAGTTTGGAGATTGATGACCAGCATTTATTCTGAACTTGGCTTGCCACACTTAGCTGCATGACCTTGATCCGTGCCTCATCTGACTCCTCTATAAAAAGGGGATAATTGCAGTCTCCACTTCATGGATCACTGGGAGGATTGCAATTGTTAATTATACCTGTAAAGCACCAAAACAATGTTATATGTGTGCTCTCTCTCTGTCTGCCTATCCTGTATGGTCATCTACATATCTAACTATAAAATATATCAGGCAGTGACAATGATATGGGTAAAAATAAATGAGGGACTGAATGTTGGGTGTCTTTTGGTATTGCTATTTTATTTGGGATGACCTGGGAAGGCCTCATTAGGTGGTAAACCAGGGATAGGGCGGCAGCAGTCAGCAGTCAGAGGGTGTGTTGGGCCCTGAGCCCCTCTGAGTCCCTCATGGGGAGATGTGGGGGAAGCAGGTAGAAACTTGAGGCTGGATTTAGAAGCAGGAGTGGTGGGAGGTCAGGGCTATGGATTAAAATTGGAGGGGTGTGAGCATATTGCTGACATTTTTGAACCACAAAATTGAAATCACCAAGGGAGCAAGAGAACAGAGACAATCCAAAGATTGTCTGGGCTGCAGGACACTCTCCTGTTTGGAGTTCAGGGAGATGAGAAGGAAGTCGGAAATGAGGTCTAGAAGGAGAGTTTAGAGATAACGGAAAGTCATAGGGTGGTAGATCCCACAGGCCTCAAAATCTGTTTTAAGGAATTTTTTATTTAACTATGAAAGAGATGAGAAACAATGAAATAGCAATATGTCACCAAGTAATGCAAAAGGCCAATACTCTTGAGAAAACATTGAATTTCATTAACCATCAAATAAATACTGATTGAATGTTATTTGAAACTATCAATTGGATAAGATCAAAACCATGTCAGTAGGTGGCAGATAAACAACTACACAAACTGCCAATATAAATGTAAGTTGGTTGGTCATCAGAATTTGATTAAAGAGTCCTTTCCTTCTCTTAGGTGAGTTCAGCCATTTGCATTGATTGATATGAGAGATATGTCTTAATTCTGTGTACGCTTAGTTTTTAGTTATAATTGCTTAAAAAACTCATCATGTGGACTGCTGTCCTTCTCCCCCACATATAGGATTCTTTGATAATCTGAATATTTGTTCTATCTACTTAGCTTTAGGAATATAACTTTATATAACATGGTGAATCTTTTTTTCAGATAATATCTATTGATTTCCCCTTGTGAGCAATTATAAAGTTAGTGTATTTCCATGAATTTCTATTTCCTCCCTTCTTGCTTTAGTTCTTCCACCACTAGGTTTTGCTGGATTGTTATCTTCTAGTATTCTCTTTTATACCTTAAAATGTAATTCTTTTAGACTTAAATATTTTACGAGGTTCTGAACAAAGGTAGGAAAAAATAGCATGTGTTTATGACTTCCCACTCTCTCCCTTCTATCGAGCACCAGTTTTTTAATTAAATTATTTAGAGCATTTACATTTTTCTCTGAATCATCATTCCTGTATTTATTTTTATTTTGGTTTTATAGGTAAGTGTGTTCAATGGTGGCCATCAGTGATTTTATATACTTCATCAGTACATGTTTTGTGTTGGTCATGCTACATCGATTCTTCCCCCTGGAATATGTCTCATTCAATTGGTTCAATGACTCTTCACTTTCTTTTCATTTTATTTTTCAATTACAGTTTACATTCAGTACTATTTTGTGTTAGTTTCAGGTGTACAGCACAGGGGTTAGACAAACATATTCTTTACAAAATGATCCTCCCCTCATATTTCCAGTACCTACCTGGTACCATGCATAGTTATTACAATATTATTCACTATATTCTCTATTTGTAACTACCAATTAGTACTTAATCCCTTCATCTTTTGCACCCAGCCCACAACCCCTCTCCCCTCTGGCAACCATCATACTGCTCTCTGCAACTGTGAGCCTGCTTCTATTTTGTTTTCTCATTTATTTTGCTCTTTAGATTCTACATATAAGGGAAGTCATATGGTATTTGCCTTTCTATGGCTGACTTATTTCACTTAGTGTAATACCCTCTAGGTCCATTGCTGCTGTTGCAAATGCTAAGATTTCATTCTTTTTTATCACCAAGTGATATTCCATTGAATTTATATGCCACAGCTTTTTTATTTACTTGCCTATTGATGGGCACTTGAGTTGCTTCCATATGTTCCTTACTTTTTAATTTCCCAAAATTTTGGTGATTTATGTTTTGAAATATGTACTTTATTTCAGTTTCACTGTTTTGATTCTCTCCCTTCTGGACACTTAGGAAGATGTGTACAAAAGACAGGACAGGCAAAGGAGAGCCAACGTTTTTCCCTTCTAATCTGTTTTAGTTCTCTGAGAAAAATGAAATTGAGAAAAACCAGTCTTACCCACATTATACTTGAATGGGTGGCCGTGCTCGGGCTCCTCATTGCCTTTTTGGCTGCTGTTGTTTGACTTCTTTCCTGATGTTTGCCAGCTTATAGCTTATCATGTTTTATTGTCTCAACATATCTCTCCCAAGCTCTCGTGTTTCTGCTTTGAACTCATCTCTTGTAAAGATGATCTCATTATACGGATTAGTTTCAGTCACAGTTGTGTGTTCACGATTTTCAGTTGCTCCAAGGAAGCATTTTTTTTTTGTCCTGTATCTGCCATTCATTTCTCCTGTCCATTTTCTCCCATTATTTTGCTGTATTATTTTGTAATTCTTGCACTGTTTTTTTTTTATTTCTATGATATAATAACCATTTTATTTCTTAATGTCATGGGCTTCCCCTGGATTAACTATTTGAGGAGATTCTTGGTGATGGATCAGAGCTCTGTTTCAGCTTAACAGGATTCCTCCTTGGTTCCCAGTGAGGTTCCATGTCACTCAAGATTGTTTGTCTGTGAATACTTTCTTCTCATAAGGTGGAAGTTTCTGAGTGGTTCTTTACTTAGCCACATTTGTCCAGCTCCTCCTTGTCACCAATCAGTCCCAGGGATGCTCCTGCAACCAATTCCCGGGCCACATTCCCTTGGTTCCAAATAGATGCTAGATTATTATTAGTTTTGCTCCTTGGGAAATGTCATCTTTGGAGAACTCTTTTTCTGTCTTTATCTAAGATTTGTAGCTGTAGGCATGTTTGCCCTGGTGCCTGTTTACACTCTGTTTGTCCTTCACTGTGTTTGGCTTCTTTTCCACATATATTGTGTTTCAGGGTTATATTTCCATTAAGTAGAGAGTTTGCATTTTTCTTTCTTGTTTTTCTAGTTGCTTCAGGGTGATTTATTATAAAACAAGGGGAAAGCACCATTATTACTTGGCTATTTAGAACCATTTATAAACCCTTATCATGCATTTTCTGAAGTGTTGCTAACTGACTTCCTTGCTCCCAGATAGCACTCCCCAACCCCAATCCATTTGAACAACACTACTTTCAAAGTAATTTATTTAAAGTGAAAATCAATGTTCCTGACTTCAGTGGCTGCTCATCACCTATAGGATAAAATCCAATTTCCTTAGCATTGCCTACAAACTCCCCTATGATCTTGATACGACCCACTCCATCAGCCTCTTGTGATTCTGTACCCACCACTCTTCCTCATTTACCTTCCTTGTTGTATTTTACCCTTTTATAAAAATAATTTTTTTTTAAATCTCTGTGTACATACTATGCCTTTTCTTCCCCCTAATGGACCTTTCTTGTTTTTTTTCCCCCTCCTTTCTTTTTTTCCTATTTGGAATGTCCCTTTACCAGATAAACTCACTCTTTAAGATTTAGTTTAGGCAATGTCTCCTCTAGGAAATCTTAGCTGGGATTGGACCAAGCTCCTGTGCTACTTATCCATGAGCATTATGTCTTCCCAGCCAGGTCTGCAAACTTTAAGAGGAACAGGACTAGGTCTTATTCATTGCTGGTTCTTCTGCACTCAGCATAATGACTAGCACTCAATAAATGAGTGTTGAACTGAACTGTACTGAGAAGATAAGATACTGTCTTTATTCTTAGGGACTGTAGTTAGTTATCTTTTTAAAGTAAGGGAATCTTGTTTCTTCAAATAACAATGTAAGATGACTTAGGGTAATTGACAATTGCTCACTGCATAAGTAATGGCCATGTGTAGAATGTCTCTGCATTTTTATAAAACTGCCATCCAGGAATTATCCATTACGTTATTTAGTGTCTTTTTTATATTCAGTCATTTAAATATATTAATATGCATTCAGCCCAGTGGAGAATACAGACAACTAAACGATTATCATGCAGAGTGATAAGAGCTGTAATAGTGGGAAGCACATGTTGCTCTTGGAGCCAGGAGGAAGAGCCCTTCCCCCTGCCCCGGGAGGAGGATCAATGCAAGCTTCCTGGAACAGAGACTATGAGTACCAGTTCAATGGGTAAAGAAAAAAGGACATTTTCAGTGGTGGGAAAGGCCTGGGTAATGTTAGGAAAGCAAGAAAATGTAATGTACCACCAGGAGTGAAGTAGCAGGAAAATAAATTAGAAAATTGTCCTGGAGAGGTGACCCTTTTCTCTTTCCTATAATTAGAGCTAGGTAACATGGCGTTTCCCGTGCTGTAGTTGCTAGAAAGCTCAGAACTAATTTTTGTGTCAATTTTAGCAGTTTTCCTGCGTTAACCTTTAGGTATTATTTTTCCTTTCTCCTCTACCATTGGATGTTTTTAATCATTTGGCTGCTTTCTTTTAATATTTTTTTGTTTATTGCTTTTTAAAAATTATTTGGAGCCATCTCAAATGCATTCTGTAATCAGTGTGGGTATTTAATGTTTTTGGATGGGTATGAGTTTGAAAGTTGATTTGGGTGCTTAGGTAGGCTTTTGGAAGGAAGGTAAGGAAGGTAAGATTTGCACTGCACTGATTACTGTCTACCTTTGAAGCAGGGAAAGGACTAGAATTCCTCAGCCTGCTCATTGAAATAATGCTGTCTCCTTAGGTTTTAATCAGAGCAGAAAACCCTCAGACCTACAGTACTTCCTCCTGTAGGGTTTAAACCACAGATTGGTATCTGAACATGGTATCAGGGAATCAGGTTAGGTCATATTCTGTGACCGTGGAAGAAATGTACTAAAGAATGATCTTGGGAAAAGAAGTTGTAGTGCTGAAGGCTTGGGTCCATCCAGCCCAGCCTTCCTGGGCAAAGTCTCCAGAAAGTACCCTGAAGGCAGAGCTGACGCTGAGGGTTTTGCTTTGCACCAAAAGATGCTCCCTCACCTTCCATAGGTTGGTTTTGCAGGGGGGCCTTGGAGAGGCACATGACTTTAGTCTGTGCCTGCATTTTGAGTGGCTAAATAACAACGTGATGGGCATAAGGGGCTTTGGTGGGTTTGGCTTTTCATAATGTTGAGGGGCTTGGTTACTTAAATTTTCCAGTTTTTTAAAGTATTGATACATTTTGTTTTAGTGCCACCAGAGACACAACTTTGAGGGAGAAAAACACAGAAAATGAGACAATTCGGTTCATCCTCTCATTCTTTTCTACCACATGTGCCAAATGTGTCTTAGCCTTTAATTTTTTTACATTGAATTTATTGGGGTGACATTGGTTAATAAAAGTATATAGTTTTCAAGGGTACAGGTCTCTGATATACCATCGGTATATTGCATTATGTGTTAATATCCAAAGTCAACTTTTCTTCTGTTACCATACATTTGACCCCCTTCACCCTTTACTACTCCCCCCAATCCCTCTTCCCTCTGGTAATCACCATACTGTTGTCTGTGTCTATGAGTGTTTATTTGTTTATTTTGTTTATTCATTTGTTGCTTTTAGTTTTATATTCTACATATGAGTGAAATCATATGGTTCTTGATTTCTTCTGTCTGATGCATTTCACTTAGCGTGATATTCTCAAGGCTCATCCACACTGTCACTGATGGCAGTATTCCATCTCTTCTTACGACTGAGCAGTGTCCCATTGAGTGTATGCGCCACATCTTCTTTCTCCAGTCATCCATCAAAGGGCACTTTGGTGGTTTCCACGTCTTGGCCTCCGTGACAAATGCTACAGTGAACATAGTAGGGGTGCACACGCCTTTGCAAATAAATGTTTTCAAAGCTTTTAGGTAGATATCCAGATGAGGGGTGGCTGGATCATATGGCAACTCTATTTTTAAATTGTTGAGGAACCCCATTGAATCTTAGGGAACTTGCCTCAGGAGCAACCAAGGTATGGAGGAGGGTGGCTCACGGGGTGAGCTTCCTGGACTCTCGGCTCTCCTTAAATAGAGCAGCTCTGCCTTTGTTTGCTCTGTATGTCAGCGTTCTTAATACTTTTTCATTTGACAAGATGAACCTGCTGCTAAATAATGTTTGCAAATCACTGCTGGCTCCCTGAGTCAAAGGTCAGTTTTTGTGTGTGTGTGTGGACAACTGAACCACTGAGCATTCAGGTGACATCCGTATTCTTTCCCTGCATATTAATGAATGCGCTGTATGTATTTGAGGCATAATTATTTATTCATGAGTGAATCATTACCTACAAATATATCTGCATTTGAAGGTGCAGTTTAAATAAACAAAAACCTGAGTAACCTTTTCATAATGAACTTCCTGTGATATTCATTTTGCATTAAAAAGAAATTACCCTCTCCCATACCCAGTCATAATTTTCTTTTTCTAGACATGATGTGGTAGAAATGTCCACATACTACTCACACAGCTGCCATAATTTGGAGAGACCCCACGGGTTCTGCCTCACCTTTTATTTTTCTATTGACAAAGAGGTAAAGGTAGTCATCCTGGTGGCTTTACTCAGGGCACCTAGTGTTTGATGTCCTGCTGTGGGGGATGCTGAGCCCGAAATGTACAGCAAGCTGTGACATTTGTTCATCTGTCAATGCTTTTTCTGTGCAGGGAGTCCAGGGTCTGGGATTTCCTAGAGGAATCAAAAGGAGCTAATCCTTCCCAGAAGTGCCCTTGTTTTAATGGGAAAGAGTCTGCCTGAAATGTCTTCGTTCCACATGGATAAAAAAGAAATCGGCTTTCCTTTGCAGGGGCAGGGCAGGAGAGATAAGTTTGTTTCTGTGTTCTGAGTCAAACTGGTTGGAAATCCTGTCTTTTCCCCATGGAGTAGCTTTTCTAGTGATTATTTTGGAGACTAGGTAGTTCAGCAGTGGTAGCATTCAAATCCCTCCAGTGATACAGTTCATACCCTGCCCATGAGGGAGTGTGATGAAGACAACAAAGACAGAACCTCAGTAAGGCCATAGCAAGAGCTTTGTGTGTCTTTACTGAGTAGAGGAAGCTCAGCCTCACACTCTTCCTGGCCTTCAATATGATAAGAATTCATTTACTCATTGAATAAAGTTTCATTGTGTATGCAATTGTATTTCAAAGAGTATACTTATTTATCTTCAGGTATCTGAAATGCAAGAGGAAAAACAGATTGATAATAAAGAACAGATGAAGTATTCTAGCGGTGTGGAGTGAGCAGAACCTTTGAAGGAGGGAAGGCCATCCCAGTTCTGCCAAATCCTTCTCCACATCCACATCTAGCCCTGTAACACTGTGTAGATCCATCTACTACCCAATGTCACTTCCAGCTCCTAGTCTCATTGTGTGGAGATGAGCAAGAGAGAAGCCGCTTCTATAACGAAGCACTCTGAGTATGGAGCAGTGGCGTGCACAAGAGTGGTTCTAGGATAATCCAGTATGGTGGTGAAGCCAGTCAGTACTTTGGATATCTGTTGTTCTTAGTTTTTAAGAGCTCTGGGTATAAAAATGGAAAAAATAGCACTGCTGGTGAAGGCTTAGGAGATCTTCTAGGAGTGTTAGCAATTAATAAGTATTAGTAACCAATTAATGGATATTTGGTGAGCTCCTAGAATATGCCAGGTGCCGTGGAGCATAGCAGAGGTGGAAGACCTTAGCCCTGCTCTCAAATGGTTTAGAATTCAAATAGCTAGTGGTCTGCTGTGGGCAACAACCCCTGAATTTAGCTACCTGGGTTGTAATCAGGGTTCTGCCACATGCCAGCCAAGGAGCGCTGGGCAAGTCACTTGGACTCTCATTGCGCTAATTTCCTCATCTCTGCACAATGGACTCAGCTACTTGCCCTGCCTAAATGGGAAGGTTGTTGTGAGGACCAAGATCGATAATAATGGCTTTGAAATGCTTTGAACTATACAGCCCCATAAAATTCCAGAATCAAGAGAGTAATGCGTATGCAAAAGTTAGCCTATTTTTTGTATGCACATTCTCTTTTAAAGGTTTTTATAAACCTGTCACACAGAAAATTACTAAATCTTTTTCTCAAATTCATATTCATAGGTTCAACTATGTATTCATGTATGTGCATGATAAGATCTCCCCACATACCTCTCCTAGTCCTGGTTATCAAAGAACCCAACTGCTAATGGTACATATGTAACTGTGGATATTCTGGGGTTTGATTTTCTTTCAGGACTCTTGAGAACCTGTTTTGTAGCACGTTGTTCCCCACCTCACCTGTGTGTTGATTGAAGATCCTGCTTTATAGATCAACGTGGGGGGCAGGAAGGCCTCTAAGGCATGGCTCTTGTATCCCTAATAAATTGTTATGTTTTTGAAAGAAAAAAAAGGCCCCAAGGCAAAAATTAATAGAGTGTAATTATTCAAAGAAAATCTATGTGGCAATATTTTAGATGATGTTAATTTGGTCTTAATGGAAGAGATTTTGAATGTTAAATAAATAGCAATTTCATCATTAGGGACACATTTACAACACAGGAGTTTAAAGGGAAATGAAAGAGTTGCAGAGGCAATCTTCAAAAGAAATCCAATAAAGACATCTTCAGGTGCATATTCTTGAAGCACTTTCAGAATCTTAAAAGTGTTTACAAAAGCCAGCACTAATGGAAGTTCTTTAAATAGCATGTAGCCGGAATGTGTCTCCCTATATGGGATGATTTTTGTAGCTGGATGTAAAAGGTGCTGTTAGTATTTGAAATACCTCCACAAATAAGTGCAAATTAGTGATCTAATTGTGAAGTGATGTTTAGGTGACCTTTGGGTTGAACATCTCATACGTCCCATTTCACATCCTTCTGGCTCGTGTTTGCTCAGAAACCAGTGTGCACACAGGTGGCCTGATAACTTCTTGCCTCAGGGGCACAGCGAGCCTCTTTCTTTTTGTTCTGGGGTCGATTTCTCCCCAAGTGGGGTGCTCATGAGAGACCCCTTAGTGATGCTGATGCAGACACAAACCTTGAAGTGGAAAGTGTCAAGACCCTTTGGGAAAATTTGACCAATAGGAGGCAGGAGCCACTGTCAAGTACTCTTCTCTTCCTGTGATTGAACCTCCTTCTCCATGAGTCTTCAAAGGGTCCCCATTGGGATTGAGCCCCAGTTTCTCAGATTCATAACTAGTTCAGTAATGTGTCCTGGATGGCTTTCTCTCCCTCCTTGATTCCTAGTTTTGTCACTCCTGTTCCCTGGGGTCATGTCTCAAAACCAAATGAACACACAAAAATCACACCCCTCCAAAAAAAAAACAAAAAACAAAAAACAAAAACAAACTACCTACGTAGAAGCACTTGTCTACTTTTGGGAGGAACGCAACTTAAGACAACCTTGAAAGAGTCTTAAATTTATGGAGTCCTTACTATGTATCTAGTTTTATAGATAGAGAGTGAACTATGCAAGAAAAGTAGAATCAACTTCATTCCCAAATAAAGTTTCTCACTCCAAATACCCAATCTCATCCTTTCTAACTTCTCAGGGACCTTGCTTTATTGATTATCCTTATTTTCCCTATATCTTAATCTTATTCATCTCTATTACAGGGTTTCCATTGGTTAAGTATTTTTAAATACCTACTATCCTTAAATAAAAGCAAAACTTTCTTGCACCGCCATGCTCTTCTCTCTATAAATGTCCCATCTTTCATTCTCAGCTGAATCCTTGAGAGCTGTCTCTATTCATTAGCCTCTTTTCTCATTTCTTCTCTCTTTAACGCACTTGAGAGTGACTTCTGCCTCTGCCACTCCACTGAAATTATCCTTGCTGAATTCATCAAAGATATCTTACAATTATATCCCAATGGCGCCTCTCAATAATTAACTTAGTTGACCTGTCTGCAACATGTGAATCTCTTGACTGCTGCTTCTTTCTTAAAGTACTCGATCCCCTTTGCTTCTTTGATAATGTGTAGTCCAGTTCTTCTCCTACCTGTCAGCATCACCTTCTCCCACGCAGATGCCTCTTCCTCTGCCCACCTTTTAAATGTGGGTTGATCTCAGAGCCCTTCCTAGATTCCTTGTCTCTACACATTACCTCTCTCTCTCTCTCTCTCTCTCTCTCTCTCTCTCTCTCTCACACACACACACACACACACACACACTCCATCCCACCCATTCTCACTACATAGCATCAACTACTACCCAGATGCCAATGAGCCCCCAATGTCTCCTGCTGAGACAGAGGCTCCACGGAGGGGCTCCTTATTTACAGACTGCCCACCTGTCCTTTAGGCATGGCAATCTCTTCATTCCATTCAGAGTTTTGCTGTGCATGTCTCTAATAAATTCTTAAGATTTTTTTCTTCCCAAGAGATCTGCTGAGGCTCTGTGGAATTGACAATGCTTGTTTCTTACTAGGCCAAAATAGCGAGGAATGATTTCCCTTAATCTCAGACACTTGTTCTGTAATTTGCTTTGTATTACAATGTAAGTATTTGCCATTCTGGTAGTACATGGGTGGCATATGTCTGGTTCAGGGGTGTCAAATTGTTTCCATTTTGTGTATCACCTCTGAGTAATTGGTACTAGCTGCATTACCAAAGGTGATGCTACCGTGGTTCAGTAGGAGAGACTGTCGTTGATAATTAGTGGTGTCTCCATGGGTCGAGAGGAAGAGTGGTGGCGTGCAGGCTGTGCAGTGCATTTTAGAGGATGGGTGGCACTCGCTGCGTTTAATTGTCCATAATCCTTACACGGTTTGATGCAGCCTGTGAGCTGTGGTCTGGAAGGTGGGCTTGCTGTCCAGGGGACCACAAGCGTTTCTATATTCAGCTTGAAGGAGTGAGATCAGCTACACAACTCTCAATCTCTTCCGCTATTTGGAAATCTGCAATTTCCTCTTTCCAAAGCAGTGATTCTTCAGAATGTTCTTTTCGCCTAGCCACACCATCAGTTTTTACCTACTAGTTAACAAACTGGAAGAATGGTTAGAAATGGACCTCACATTTATTTAGTGTCAAATTTGTGTCTGGCACGTGTGCATTTTATTTTATTTAATTCTACTTTAATTGCTCTCAGTGGGGTAAATATTATTTCTCAATAGAGGAAACCAGATTTCTGAGAATTTTAGAGAATCAACCTTTGTCATGTAGCATAGTAAATGGTGGGTTCAAGAGATGACTTCAGGGCTGCATGAGTTCATAAAGGTTGATAATAGAGGACAAGGATAAATTTCTCATTTCATTTCCCAATCTGAAGATCTTCACATTAGCACCAAATAGCTGGTGTTCCCAGAAACCTTTCCAGATCCCTGTAAGAGAAAAATAAGCAGATGTTGGTCCTGTCTTGGTGGATATGACGGCAGAAAAAGCCTCATCCCACTCCTTGTTCAGCAGACTGTTTGTCTGGATCTGTTTTAATTTTGTTCCAGATCAGAAACTTTCTGCATCATCAACCAAAAAAGGGCTTAATGGGATTTGGTACAATGTAATCACACCCACACCTCTGAGACTTGTCTCTCAGATACACTTGGAGGATTATTCAGACACTCCTCACTGGGGAGCCCTGGGGACCAAGTGACAGTGTGGTTAATCATCATTACCATCCCTAGCTCATTCTTCTCCAGACTTCCCCGCTTGTCTTGTACCTCTGGCATTCATTATCCAATTTCCATGATGCATTTTGGGGCCTAGCTTCTCTTGTATCCGCTTCAGGGGGCAGAGAAGCTGTTGAATGACCCAGCAGGGTTTCTCCATTTGTCCTACCCTGCCAAGTTCCAGTAAGTCCTGAGCACTCACTCTGCAAAGCCCAGCTCCCAGGAGGATCCATTTTCTGGGCCTTCTCCTATTAAAGATAATTATATTGTTGTAAAACAACAGTGCTGATAATGAAGGCATTTGGGCAGCTGATGGAGAAGTTGACTATTAAGTCCAGTTCTCCCTCCATTACTGTTCTAACTAGGATATATATCTATTTATTTCAGAGGTCCAGCTTTTAAAAATTTTAATCACTCTGCCTTTAACTCCATAGCTAGTTAATGGGGAAAATGAACATTTTGGATTTCTGCGAGCAGCTTTTAAGAATATGACCTCTGAGAGTCCTCTTGATTAGGCAGAATAAGATCTTCTTGGAATTGAATAGTGGCAGGGCCAGTGGCTCATCTATTGACTTGTTTTGATTGAGCACCCACTAGGTACCCAGAGCAGTGATAGATTCTCTCTGAGATAGAAGTACTGATTGATTGATTGATTCATTCATTCATTCACATAACAGCCATTAATTGAGCACTTAATATACTCCTGTCACTGTTCTAACTAAAGGACATATAACGGCAATCAAGACTGACAAATGGTTGCCCTCACTTTGTGTTCAGTCTAGATGAAGAGGTAGGGCCTCATGGCCTGACATGCTCCACAACAATGCTCACAAGCATTTCTGAAACTGCTGGGCTCCTTCCCAGAGCGAGGGGGCTCTGGGAGTCATGATGTGATCAGGGTCACTCTCCTGGAGAAGGCAGGGCTCAAACGAGTTCTCAAAGCTTGGAATTGAGCTGAGGAGTCCAGTTGTAGGACCAGCCAGTGCTCCAAGGAAGAGACCCTTCGGTGACAGGAAACAGTGTGACAAGATGGGGTGGGAGGGATGGAGAGGGCAGCCTTTCTGGACTTAAGTCTGTTCCCACCATTAACTCATTCTGTGACCTTGGGCCATCACCTTCCCTCCCTGGAGATCAGTTTCCTTATCATAAAATGAAACAATTGCATCAAAGAAGAGCCTTCAAACCTTTTGTTCTTGCTGTTCTTAAACTGCTTTTCAGACAATGATGTTCAAGGAATTCCAATATGTAAAACAGATGCAGCCCTAACCTGCATGGCTCAGGGGGCTGGGCATCGTCCTGCAAGGCTTTAAATTGCTGGTTCGATTCCCGGTCAGGGCACGTGCCTGGGTTGCCGGCCAGGTCCCTGTTGGGGGTGTGCAAGGGGCAGCCGATCGATGTTTCTCTCCCCCTCTCTCTCCCTCCCTTCCCCTTTCTCTAAAAATAAATAAGTAAAATCTTTAACAAAACATATACAGGTGAAATGTTTTAAAGGTTAGGGACTATATCAGCACCACCCCCCCACCCTTTTGTGGACAGTCCCAAGGCATCCCTGTAGAAGACTTGAACTCTGTCGAACCCACTGGGAAGGCAGTGGGCCTGTATCTCCAGAAGTTCCCTTCTAATGCTGAAGTTCCAGAAGTCTGCTCACTCTACCATTCAGTTAGACTACTAGTCAGAAGTATTTTCCAACTCATTTCTCCAATGTCAGAATTTAAAAAATATTTGGGATGTAGTTAATTTGTCAAGATAGTTGCCGAATTATTCTTTCCTTCTTTCATTCCGCACACATCCATGAAGTCACAATATAGAAACAATTCAGTAGATCAAAACTGAAAATAAGGAAGAAAGTTATGATCCCTGGAGATTGTGTAGCATATGAGAAGTGAATATGCAAATCAGGCAGACAGACATCCTTGTCATAGGAAGGTTTATGGTCTAGTAAGAGAGAAAGATAATTATTCATTAATTTATTCCATCAGTCCCTCAATAAATATTTCCAGAGCTACTATTACCCACAGAGCATGGTCTCCTACTTTGGAGATTTTGTAGTGAACAAAACAAACCTCAACAATTCTCTTTGTTTAGGGGCTTATGATTTGAAAATTTTTTTATCTCTGATCTTTATTAGGAGGCAAATAAAAAAATAAAAAAAACATGAATCATGAGAAAATGTGTGTGTGTCCCCACACACATTTGGGGAAAATGGAAAATATCCCCAAATTTTGCTTTTGAGACTGGGACATATGAAGTGATTTCACAACAGGCAGATATACATGCACACTCTTCCTCCCCCTTCCTAAACTGGGAGTCAGAAGGTCTGAATGGAAATCAATCGCGGCAATTTATTTTTAACTTCTTTCTGCTTAGCCAGGATTGATTTTTGTCTTGGTGATCAATGGCACAGAGAATAGCTCCATGGCCCAAGCAGCTGTTCAAGTGCTTGGTCTCCTCGGCCCCACATCTATCGAATAGAGCATTAGAAGCTGATTATGAAAGTAATAGAATGAAGATGTTTGAGAATGGACTTGATTACCCCTGACTTCCTGGTGAGGAATGCCTGCAGGGAGGGCCTGCTGCATCGGAGACCCAAGAGGAACACAGGGCTTGTCCGCACTGGGCAGAACGGCGCCAGGTGCAGCATGGAAGAAGGGAGGCATGGGAATGAGCTGCTTGTGTGCCAGCCTGACTTCCTTCCTCCCTTCTTTTTTGGTTCTCCCTTTTCCTCCCTCCTTTATCTCATCTTTACTATACTAACTACTATTAGATTTGGAACTGCAAGCAAAACATCTGTTGCATAAAAATAAACGACAGAAAGAAATTGATTGGCTTTTCCCTCTGAGCTTCTTGGGCTTTAAAATTGCCTCATTTTTAAACCTCCCTTGTCTCCTCCTCCTTCCTTGTTTTCTAATCCAGTTTGTGTGCCATGGGACCCTTGTAACCTCTTGAGGCCAGAGAAGATGTCTTAGACTTCCTTCTCTGAAAAGTGTTTCTGGAAGGGCTGCCCACCCTGTAACAATGTGCGGGGATAATTCCCCTGAATGCAGTTAGAACGGAGCATCTGCCGTTCCCAAGGCCTGCTGTCCGATTCTCCAGCATAAACGCCTGCAGTTCGCCTGCCTGCCTCCAGTAGCAACGGCTTCCAAATTGCAATATGGAGAAATAATCAAAGTGCTCTTAATATGATTGTGTTTATTATTTTATTGTACTCTGTAATTGCTTCTTAGGTGCTCTGAGTGTTCGGTGTGGGAGGGAAGGCATAGAAATGCTGGCTTCCTTATTCCCTGTGAGAGATCTGAGATGAGTCCTTTTGAAGTGGATTGAACATAACTTTTCCGTATATAGTTCTCAGCATTTTCTCATTTAAGATGTGTCCTCAGCCTTTTTCTATGATTTTTACCTCTTGGTTAATTTTCTTACTGAATAATCTATAGCTCTCGGGGAATCAATTACATATTAGCAACAGCTAAGACTTACTGAGTGGTTAGTATGAGCTAGGTTTATTATTAATGCATTTAATCTTTATGACATCCCGTGAGGGAAGTCCTACTCTTAACCTCCATTTCGCAAAAGAAGCACAGAGAGGGTAAGTCATTTTCCCAAGATCACACAGCCAGTCTAGAATGGAGCAGAAATTTGACCTAGGCTGGCAAACACCAGAGCTCCTTTCTTAGTCACTACACTCATTCACTCTTTAAATGAGAAGGAGTTACAACAGATACTTTCTTACCTGTCTGAAGCAAATTGGGTCAAGGGGTGTGTACGGGACAGTAAGTGGAAACAGAGCTTTCATACAAAATAACTGCTTGAACCACATTTGTGGAATCATTGACCACAAAGGAAATTGGCTGCATAGAATCTTCAGATATAGGAGCTTAAGAAGACCTTTCTGCTGAGGAAGCTGGAACCCAGGAAGTGAAAGGATGAGGAGCATAGCAGTTGTGACATCTCTGAGTTCCTGCTTTGTGTCAGGCACGTGTGTGTTGGGCCTTGTCTCGTAAGTGGACCTATAGAATTGTTTTAAGATAAAACTGAGATCTGGAAGCAGTTAAATCCTTTCTCCCAGAGGCCCATAATAGCCATTGGGTAGGGAGTTTTGGATTCCTCATCTAGGCTTATGTTCCAGCGACTTTGTGGATTTTCACAACAAACACCTAAATAAGTAACCCCAAAGGTACCAAAAGATTAAATTTTTGTTAACCCAGCTATAATTCTTGGGCATTTTCTTGAAGTAGAGCTGCATTGCTGATATGAACCGCTTCTGCAAAGATAAACAAACAGATACATAAATAAAGTTATAATAAGATTATTGAGCAGTGTAGTATATACTTTTTCTGAAAATGTCAAGGAAGAACGAAGCACAGTGTTTATGTCAGATACTGCGCAGCAAAAACGCTTAGTCAAACCCACACATGCCCACTTCTCCGGTCATTCCCCCAAAGTACCTCTGCCGGGACCAGCACCCCGTGACCCACCCTCTTGGGTCTCTCTTCCTACCACCTCTCCAGCTTGCTGGTGATCTTCTTCCTCCAAGATCCATCTCTACATTATCGCTCCCTTTTCTTTCAGTCTCTCCTTTTGTTATTTGAACAGTTTAGCCGTTTTCTGGCTTCTCTCATCTTCCAACCTCAAATTCCTCATTCCATTTAGCAAATGGAATATCCTTTAATGTTGAGAACCTGACCCTTTCCTAAGCACATGCATGTCACACTGTGCAGGGTGACACAGGAGCCTGGTTATGCCTACATATCTGGAGTTAGACAAACCTGAACTTAAATTCCTGCTCAGCCCTCAGCCATTTCCACGTCTTCATGGTATCATATGTAAAGTGGAGACAGGATACATGCGGACTCTGCCATGCCTGGCAGTGATTCTATTGCAATTCTAGAGAAAGCATGAAGATATGTTGAATTAACTATTCTGTTTCTGAGGAGAGGATTTCCCTGTTTTATAGCTCCTCGTCCCTACCCTGCTCAGGGTTCGATAGTATTGTCATTGACCCTATGTTGTCATGTGGTCGTCTTGTATGTTAGGCTTGTTTTTTACAGAGAAACGGAGAATGCTGTGAGGTCATGGGCCCCTGACTTCCATGGTGCCTGACACAGCCTGGGCACAAAGTGCTGAACAGGGTACAAAGTGTTGATGGACTGGTACTTGTCACATATGGTAGAACTGGGACCAGTATCCATAATGAAATATGTAAACGTGATTGGGGTTCCAGGGATGATGTAACGTTGGCCAGACTTAATTAACACGTGAATTCAGCAGTGAGTGGGAAAGAACATCTTGTAATCTGCTTCCCTGTTTCCCACAGGAAAGCACACTCTCTAATCGCCCTTGGTTCTCCATACTGTGTTGTTGCCAACCACTCAAAGGCATAATTGATGTAGAATCATGACCCACTTGTAAATATCCATGTAATTATCTCCACTTTGTGTTTTCGTAATCTTGACTTAGCAACCATAGGCTGAGGCAGCCCAGCAATGTGGAAAGACACTGGGGTATGAAGTCAGAGTTCTGAGGTTGGCTTTGAACTTCACCTTTGAGTGAAAAGGTAAACTGAAGTGGCCTGTCTGGGCCTCTGCCCCTTAATTCTAAAATTGAGATATAATTAGACCTCACTCACAGGGTTATGCGTTGACCAAATGAGATTAAGTCCAGTAATGAAAATTAAGGGCATAGAGTAATCTATAAATATTAGTTGTTATGATGTCATGCCAGGTACTAAGAGAGGGTTAATAGGAACAAGACATATTATCTACCCTCAAAGATATTATAGTACAAGAGATCTAAGTTGTATCCACTTTCCAGTAATTCAGGAGAGTAGCTGGTAAGTGCAACAAGAGGGTCACTGAAAAAAAGCCCTAGGAGTCAGAGGAAGACAAGGTGCAAGCCCACTGGGCAACTGGGGTGCGGGAAGGCTGTGTTAAGGAGCTGGTTCTGACATAAGCCACTGTGAAGTTGTTGATGCTGGAGCCTTTGAAGGATCTGTGCCACGATGAATCCCTCTGGGTAACTGGTCCTAGAGTAGTCATTTTTTGGAAAGGCTCTGCAGTTGATGCTTCAGGCTTGTTCTGGGTTGTACAGTGTAGTGGACATTGCCAGGATTGAAAGGCCCAAGTTCAAAACCAGGCTCTGCCACTTGAAAGCTGAGTAACCTTATGCATGTCTATTAACTTATCATTGAGCGGGGCTGCTTTAATAACTGTGTCATCCCTACATGGTCATGTGTGAGAGCAGACAGTGCATACAGAGTGGTGAACATGGAGACTGACTGTCACAGGGATGCTTCTGTGGGGGAGGACAGGAGAGGCATGACCCAGGGTGTGCAATGGGGAATCTCCGAGAAGTAGCAGTTGGCATTTCACAAATATTTGTGGCTCTCTTGGGGAGGTGGCAGTATTTTCTAAGAAACCGCTTGACAGATGGTTTAAATCCATCCACTGCTGTCCCAAAATTCACTCTCAAGGCATGCAAATCCTGTGTTTTCAAAGTTGTGCTGTAATACCTAGCAACTCCCCTGTATCCCTAAGACTATCTGGAAATCCATGTCTCAAAAAAGCATCCCTAACTTCTCTGGAAAATGAGTGATTTTGTTTGCCTTGCCCTTTTAAGATATTTAAAATATCTTGAACATATCAATGAAATTAATCATTCTCTACGCAGCCATGCGCCCCTGCCATTCATCCCACGTGACGGAAGACACTTTGGTTCTCTAGCTCGGGCCATCCATCTCCTGCTTGTCTTGTCATCGTCCTCATTGCTTCTAACCGTTCGGTCTAGGGAGAGCTGTAAGCCTCGTTGGCAAATTTCCGTGCCACACACAATGCATAGCATGGGCACATGCGGATCGCCAGCTTGATTTCTGCTATGAAAGAATACCACAAACTGGGTAGCTTATAAACAACAGAAATTCATTTCCCACAGTCCTGCAGGCTGGCAAGTTTAAGGTTAAAGTACTGGCAGATTCGATGCCTGGTGAGGGCTCACTTCCTGGTCTAGAGCTATCTGTGCCCTCACGTGAGGGGGGAGCGAGGGAGCTCTCCGGGGTCTCCAGGGTTCTACTATCATTTGTGAGGGCTCCACCTACATGATCCAGTCACTTCCCAAGGTCCCCACCTCCAAACAACATCACATTGGGCATTGAATTGTTTTTTCGCTTTGTTTCATCCTCACCAGGGGACATGCTTATTGATTTTAGAGAGAGGGTAAGGGAGAGAGAGAAACATCAATGCGTTGCCTCTTGTACGCACCCTGACAAGTGACTGAACCTGCAACTCACGCATGTGCCCTGACTGGGAATTGAACCCGGGAACTTTTGGTTTATAGGACAACACTCCAACCAACTGAGCCACTGACCAGGGCTGTGGGTTAAGTTTTAATATATGAATTGGTGGGACGTAGGGCGGGGAAGCAAAATTCAGTCTGTCGCAATTTGCCGGTGAAAATACTTCTAAAATCTTTAGGTTCCTAGATACATACTACAGATCATGTTTAACATCCTAATTATTGTATTTGTTGAACACTATAGTTAAATGAAAGCATTTTATTACCTCATCTCATTTACTTCTCTGTAAGAGAAGGATAATTATTACTCATTACATTTTTATAGAAAAATAATCCTGAAACTCCAAGAGGTTCATTACCATGCCTAAAATCACATGTCTGATAATTGATTGAGCCGAACTAAAATCACAGATGTTGCAGATACCAGAACCTTACAGCTTCTTTCTTCCTCTCCTTCGTACCACTTTGTTTTGATTTTATGAAATTCTGAGATACTATATAAAAGAAAGAGGCTAGTGTCTGGCTTGGGAAGACTTCAATTAACTGACCTCATAATGTCCACCCACATAAAGGAAATAGGCTATGTGATATCTCAAGTCAAAGAGAAAAGCTTATATAATCTAGACTCCTTATAATACCTTCTCTTGCTTCTTCTCAGTTCCATCTTTTACAAAATGATATGAAACTCAGTCTGCAAGAAAAAGGGCAATTTTGAAAGAGGAAAGGGTTGGTGTTTTGACAGTAAGTTTTAAGGTTTCTCTTTAGAATATCCATAGATATTATTTTCTTCTTTTTGTGTGAAGCTCTGGTATCCTGAATCTAGAATGCTCGAAGTAGATTGTCTAGGTTTTAACTTTTCTGTTATTATATTAACTGGGAGTATCCAGATGCTGCCAAATTTTGTACTTCAGATCGACAATTTAAATCTGCATTTGTTCTTTTTTTAATTTCTGCATTCTGCCTTTTTACTACCACCACCCTCAAAAATATCCTAGGAGAGGAAAACACAAAGAACTTCCATTTCAAAGGATTAGGTGGGCATCTTAAGCTCTTCCCCTCCCTCTAAATCATAAAAGCAAGAACACTAAGATAAGGCTTGCAGACAGTAATGGTTAAATCTCTGGCAAAATCACTTTGGCTTTGTGGTCTCCATAAGTGGTCTTCTTTGTGAAGTCCTCCTTGCTGAGGACAGCAAGAATTTCAGTCCTCTGTGTCTGCTCAGTTCTGACCAGGTGGCCCATTTAGCTATCCCAGCACTTCCCAAAGCCTCCAGGTTGCATGTACAAGCTGTCACGCTGGTCAGTTATCATAAAGCCTCCAAGACGTTGGACTGATGTAGACATCCGCCTCTAGTTCAGCAAGGACAGGAATATGCACTGGGTGCTTAGGACGTGCCAGGTTCAGGGTGAAAGCTCTTTACATGCTATATTGTGTTTAATCCTCATGATAACGTTAATAGGTAGTATTAGTATTTTCATTTTCCAGAAGAAATTAGGAAAATTCAATTACGTGTCCAAAGTCACAAAACCAACAGGTGGCAGAAGCAGGATTCCAAGAAGCAGGTCTGGAATCCCAACCAAAGGCACTATAATGCTTAAAGATCGGTGGGGCAGTGGCGCGGGGGGGGGGGGGGGGTGCAGTGGCGCGGTGGGGGGGGGCAGGGGTCGAGGGGGGCGGGAACCGGACTCTGAAAATACGTAACTGGAAACTGATCAAGTCCAAGCCTTTTGTTATATTTGACAAAACAGACACAGTGAATGAGGCACACGGATTCTTCTTCTAGTGCTGCTGTGGGCGAGGCGCACAGCCTTTGTCCCATGCTTTTGTAACTCACTACGTTTTCTGTGCCTTACTAACATTCCCATAGGCAGTGAAGGCTTCAGGAAATTTTTTGGCAGGGCTGGTGAAGGTGGCAGCGGCTTTGTAAGTGTTAGCCAGTGAGTGTGCTGGCAGCCTCAGTACACATCTTCTCTAGAACGCCTGCCACACACACACACACACACACACACACACACACACACAGAGCTAGAGAGAGAGTGTCAGTGTCTATAGGGTCAACTCTGTTGACCTCCCAAATCTAGTCTTGGTGAAGCTACTTTGAGGTTATTATGTTAGGGCCCTAAAACAATTTTTTACATATGAAACTGTTTCATAGGAGGTTCAGCCTCAGTGAGAGTGTTATATTAGATATCAGACCCACTTTTTCTAAAAAAAAGCAGGTAAAAATGCATATTCCATTAATATCATAAAGCCTCCAGGACAGAAATGGAGCAAACACCAGTTTGACAAACACTGAAATTCAAGATCAAACAGCCTAGATAGAAGATGGCCGATAAGATGTCTCCTTGTCCCCATTGCTGTACATGATTCAAGCACATGATGTGTCACCTTAGCAAAGTCCTTTTGGAAAATGAGCTCGAGATTACAGAGGTGACATAGCCCATCATACAGAGGGTCGTCCTGACATTTACAGTAACACCCTGATGAGACCTATGGCCATTTATTAACTCCCATGACCCAGCAGTCAGAAGCCTGTCTTTGTTCTTGAAAAAGAAATGTGATCTTTGAAGGTATTATATAGGTGGGGAAGAAGAGAAAAGCCTAACATTGTCAAGATTTATTTTAAATAATCTGAGTAGAATTAATGAGCAAAGAAATTGGGGGAGCTAATTGTGCATCATCACTGGCCTGGCTCCCTTTCGTTTCTTCACGGAGGAGCGAACGGTGCAGAGGCCGTGTATACTCACTGACGTGTGCCGGTATAGGTGGTCATTTCTCTTGGCTGAGCCTGATTATTCACATTATAGTGGACCCAGCAAGGTGCTCTGGCTGGAAAAGCTTCTAAATGTCACTTTCTGTGATGGCAACAATTCTTGCGTAAGCCGAATTTATTTCCATTATGGTCTCTCTTATTCTCGGATTCCACAGCAGCACCCTTCATCCTGTGCAACAATAGAGCATTGATTTCCCAAGGCTGATAAATTGATATGAACTCTCACATAGAAATAGCTGCCTTGCTGCTAGGCCTCTTGTCTGGGAAACTGGAAGTTGAGTGACATGGAATCTATTCCCTTCCATGGAGAGGAGCCAGCATAAGAAGCTTGACAGTCAAGTAAACTAGGGTTCAAGTTCCAGCTTCACCATTTACTTGTGGTGTATCCTCAAAGCCTTTAAAAGCTAGTGTGCATATAGGAATGCTTCGCATATATTAAAAACTCAAAAAATGTTATGTTATTAATACTTTTACCTTGTAAAGTACTAATAATGTTATTACTAACAATAATATTAATAGTGATAATGATTATTGCAGATATGAATAATCGTTGTGCATGTGAAACACTCATCACATAATTGATACTCAGAAATGGTAGTTACTGCTTTTCTTCTGAGATTACTTAATGCCCATTTATGAATTCTAGAGACACTACAAATTTACTTCTATCTGTGGCAGAAACAGGCTCAATATGACTCAAAGCCAAATTTTTGAGGGGGACAGATTTCTCTGTCTCTTCCAGGGCAAGCCATCATCCAGAAACAAAATAGAAATGAAAGAAAAAAAAGGACATGTCAGGTTAGACTTGGTTACAGCTAGACTGGGAACAAGTCAGAAAAGACAGATGTGTTTAATGGCCAATGCACTTGTCCAAAGGAATCATTTTCACTGGCCAGAAGCCCAATTAAACCTGTAAAATGGAAATGCAGAAAATCAGATTAACGAGCCAGTCATTAGTGAGGAAAAGACCCAGCTAATTCTGTGTTCAGCATGACGGATGGGCCCAGAGCAAATAATTGGATGACATTCATCAAATGTAAAATAAAAGGCGTTGCTGAAAGGGAGAGTGGTAATAATCTCTGGGATTTACAATGCCAGAAAATTTGCTTGTAAGGAAGAGAAAAGTTCATCAAAATAGATTAATAGTCACTAAACTTTATTCCTTCCTTGTGTGGTTGCCAGAGAGCCACAGAAAGAGCAGAGAGGCAGCACATGCACGAGCCTGCTGTCACCCCAACCTTGTGAAGGTTCTGCTGGCAAGGGGGGTGCTAAGGCTTCAGTGTGGAGATAAGTTCCTGTGCCATCCAAAGACTGGGCACGGATGGAGAGCTCTCTACGTCCATGGTTCAGTTACTAAACACTGGAGGAAATCAAACTCAAAAGTCTCTTTAGTTAAGCGGATTAGTTACAATTCATTATTCAGTTAGTAAGTATTGACCCCTGCCTTGTGCCTGACATTCTTGGGATATATTCATTCCCAGTTAAGGGTCTAGGTTAGGCTAGGGTCATATTCTGGCCATGACAATGAAAGACTGTGTGATGTCGGGCAAGTTAGGTGGCTTCTCTCAGCCTCCGTTTCCTGATCTGTAAAGTAGGAGTATGATCCATATCTCTATATATTTTACATATATGTGTGTACATAATACATATGCATGTGAGGTATGGTCTATAAACTGCTTTTCATAGGATCTTTCATGTACTAAGGTTTTACTGCATGGTAGTTATTATTACTCTTTTATTTTCTCACCTCTTCCAAGAAGGCATTATTTTGAAGATGCAGCATAAATGCATGATTGGTTTTCTGGGAAAATGAAGAAATACAAACGTATACACACATACCAGTTACAGAATTGTTTTTTTAAATTTAAGATGTTGGAATCTAGGAAATATATTGTCACTACAGTGAGGTGAATAAGATGAATGGAGAACTCATTTTAGTCACAGGAAGAGGAATAAAGGGTTAGAGCCAAACTTGATTGGGTTCAAATTTGTCTTATCTCAGGCAAGTCACTCAGTATCTTACAGCCTCTGTAAGGTTGAAATGAGGTTTAAACTAGATAGTTTATCCTGGAGCATGGAAGATGAACTCAATCAATGACAGTGAGACCAGCTCGGCCTGGGGTTGGGAGGTTACGACCTTATAGTGAGCCGTCGGGGGATAATCATAGGAATGTGTGTACCGTCAGAGTAAATGTTGAAAGTGTGGTAGAAATGGAAATAACCAAGTTCAGCAGTTGAGAGAAGGGAGACATGATAATGAATTGCTGGCATCCCAACGAACTCATGGGTCTTACACTGAGCTTTAGAGCATCAGTTGGATTTTGACGGTGCAGAGAGGGGCATGGCCCAGGCCAGGGCAGAGCCGCAGGAGCCCGTGTGGTATTGCTGTGAGATACTCTGATGTCAGAGGCCCTGGGAGAACCTCTGGGCTCCTTGGGCTTCATGAGGCCCCTTAATAGTTTGGATCATCTCGTGGTGTATCTACAGTGTAATTTCCATCTTTATGGTTCACTCAGCCACTAGCTCTTCTAGGTTCCGTGTGTGAGTGTGTGGAGAGAGAGTCTGTGTGTGCAGGGCAAGCGTCTCTGATGCCAGCCTAGTTCATGAAGGGTCAGGTCAGTGAAGTTCTGGGAGTCCTACAGAGAACTGATTTTTAAGCATATAGTAAGTGACCAGAGGATAGATCTTTGAATTTACAAGCTATCCCTGGGTACATGGTCTCCTTTGGGGGGGATGAAACCATTTTATCACTACTGAAGAGGGGATGATTACACATAATGGTCAATGTGAAAAATGCCACTGAAGTGTACACTTTAAAACTGTTCAGTTTATGTTATATGAATTCCACCTCAATTAAAAAGAAGTTTATCATCACTGTAAATGTAAAATTCAGGAAACTAACTGCATCTGGGAGGGAGGCAGGGGTCAGGATAGCTGCAGAACACAGTGGCACAGGGGTGTATGTCAATTGGCATTAAGTTCTAGGTCTGTGCTGCTCCAGATGTGGTCCCCAGACCAGCAGCATCAGCATCATCTGGAAACTAATTAGCAAAGACAGTTCTTAGGCTGCACCCCAGACTGATCAAATCAGAGACTGTGGGTGGAGCCTGGCAGTCTGAGTTTTAACAAGCTTTCTGGGTGATTCTGATTGCAGGCTAAAATCTAAAAATTGACCTAGGTTTGGGGTTGGCAGATACATTTGCATGTGTTGGTTTTATAGTTAAAAATAAAACCAAAATACACAAACAGGTAAGTAAATAAAGTCATACGAAGACTAATGGTGGCTGTTTGGAACTAAAGATTATGTTTTAATCTGAGTCTATGTAGTTGAGATTTATTTAAAAGAGAAAAATAAAGAATGTCCAGTAACTCATTGATCTTAATATGTCAACACCCTGCCTCTAAGCCAGTGCAGAACAATGTAGATTCAGAACAGATGCCTCACCAAGAAAAAAAAAAGTCCTGGAACACAAGACAAAAATGTTTCTAATTAGAAAATAGAGATGTGAGGATAATGGTGAACATCAGGGGGAAACCAGCCTCTCCTCTTGGTTCACAGCCGATGTCTTTGCACCAAGTTTTTGCAAGGTTCTGCCTTCATGCTGACTCTAACATCTGCTCTACCTGGCAGCTTATGGTGCCTGATTTGTGGGCTTCCAGTCTGTGCCGAGCCAGAGGGAGCCATGGGAGGTGCCATCTCTCGGAGTGAGGAGCCATGGGTGGGTTTCAATAGAGATGTTAGACCCCTCCTGCTCTCAGTGGCCGCTGTGGATGGGTGCCAGGTTTGGACCCGAGTAGGACGACTGGCTTTTCTCCAGCAAGTGCTTAGGCCTAATGAGAACGGAGCATGTGCCTCCAGCAATTGCCTCCTCAGCACAGCAGCCTGGTTGCTATTGTCATCTGACTATTTTCTCTGAACAGGCCCTGTTATCGTCTATTGTGAATATTAATTTCCCCTGGGTTAGGAGGACTGGGCCGAGAGCAGCCATCTGTGGAGCTGTGCCGCACTGGCCGGATGTTCCACCAAGCCCAGGCCAGAGGACTGTTTCCTGGAGTGGCTTCCAGGTGCCTGTAAGAATCCATACTTTCCCCAGTGAGGGTACAGAGCCTAGCCCCGCAGCCACGGCAACAGAACTGGAACTCAAACCCAGATTTCTGACCTTTAAACCCAGAGTTCTTTCTCTGACTTTTGATGCCTTTAAGTAAGTCCCTAAATATCTGCTTAATGCATTAATTTTTAAATACAAAGGGAAAAATGTGCTCCGATCAGATGTAAACTTAATTTCAACATAATGAGAACTTCAAGCAATAGTAACTATCACAGCAAGTAAAAAAATTCCTTCGACCATCACATCTTGGTTGCAGTGGATTAAAAATGGATAAGTAGAAAAAAAAAAGAATAAGTAGATCATGGGGACAGCCCACATTGATAGCTTCTCTGTTTTCAGTTTAAAGTATTTGTTAGGTGTGTACACATGCAGAACATGGTGACCAAATAGAGTCCCTGCTCTCACAGAAAGTGCCAGCCATGGGGAAAGACCGTTGTCATTGCCCACTTATTCTCTAAGTGCCATAACATGGGAGCAGCTCAGGGTGCCATGGGATTGGAGGTTCAAAGCCAGCAAGGGATATTCTCTAAAAGGTTGTCACAAACCTTTGTGGCTGTTGATGGAAAGGCCAACACTTTCCAGCTTGTGCCATGGTCCCTGGCCCCATCTGACCTCTTTGTGTTTCTTCCCAACTCAGGTAACAACCGGTGGCAGAGCCAGCTACTACGTGTCCTATCGAAGAGAGGCCTTTGCTCAGATAAAGCTGCCCAAGTACTCGCTGCCAAAGGTATGCGCCATCTGCTGTCCTGGGTCCTGGCAGACGAAACGGCAGGGAGAAGCTGCCCTGGTAGGCAGTGGGAGGTTCGATTCCTGCATGGGAGATAGCTGGTATTCAGCCTGACTTACCACGGCAGGGTTTGGCCTCTGCTGATGTTGCTGAACCTGGGTTCTGTGTTCTCCTCTCAGCAGGGTGCATAGGCAGGAGTTTTAATTTGCTCCAACTCAAACATCCTGCCCAACCTTGGGTCATTCCCCAGGAGTGGTAGTGAAAGGATTTCACTACTTTTGGAATCTCTTCCGAGGACCCCTTCCTTTTGTAAGGGCTTCACAGCCCAATAGAGGGCTGGGCTCAGAATGGCCCAGGCAGGAGCACAGATGCTATAAGTGTGTGTGCATAAAGGTCACAGGTGAGTCTCCTGCTTTTCCTACTTCTCCCTACATTTTAATGCTAAATAGAAATGCACTGCCTACGTTCCACTCCCTTCTGTCACTATGAGTAATGAGAAAGAAATAATTTAATAGAATTGTAATATCAAATGATGACATGTTAACTCCACTATTGAAAAATTATAAAACTTTAGCCATGCAGAAGCTTTTTATTTTGATGAAGTAAACATCAGCAAAATGAAAAGGGAACCAACTGTATGGGAAAATATATTTGCCAATGATACCTTGAACAAGGGTTTGATCTCCAAAATATATAAAGAACTCACATGATGAAGGCAGACAGTCCAATTAAAAAATGGGTGAAGGACCTGAACAGACACTTCTCCAAGGAGGACATACAGAGGGCCCAGAGACAAATGAAAGGATGCTCAGCATCACTAGCCATCAGAGAGATGCAAATTAAAACCACAATGAGATACCACTTCACACTGGTGAGAATGGCCATCAAAAACAAATCAATAAATAACAAGTGCTGGTGGCATTGTGGAGAAAAGGGAACCCTAGTGCACTGTTGGTGGGAATGCAGACTGGTGCAGCCACTGTGGAAAACGGTATGGAATTTCCTCAAAAAACTAAAAATGGAACAGCCTTTTGACCCAGCAATTGCACTGCTGAGGTTATACCCTAGGAATCCTGAAACACTAATTCAAAAGAACGTATGCACCCCAATGTTCAGAGCAGCGCTATTTACAATAGCCAAGTGTTGGAAGCAACCTAGATGCCCATCAGTAAATGAGCGGGTCAAAAAACTGTGGTACATTTACACAATGGAATTCTATGCAGCAGAAAGAAAGAAGGAGCTCCTACCCTTCGTGACAGCATGGATGGAACTAGAGAGCATTATGCTAAGTGAAATAAGCCAGGCAGTGAAAGACAAAATATTATATGATCTCACCTATAAGTGGAACCTAATCAACAAAAGGAACAAGCAACCAAAATATAACCAGAGACATTGAAATAAAGAACAAACTGACAGTAACCAAAGGGGAGGGGAGAGTGAGATAACGGGGGAAAGAAAGGGAAGGGTTGTCAGGGAACATGTATAAAGGATGCATGGACAAAGGCAAAGGGAGGAAGAATGGAGGGTGGGAGATAAGGGTGAGTAGGGCAGGGGAAAGCGGTGGTGGGAAAATGGAGACAACTGTATTAGAACAACAATAAAAAAAGAAAAATATAAAACTTAACTCTATGGACCCCATTTCCTGTGAACAATAGGTTTTTGGGAGAAGATGGGTTTTAGAACTTCAGTGTGAACATGGACAGGACATCACTGCATCACCTAATAAGGCTGCAAAGAAGCAAAGTCTCAGGTTGACTACTTATTGAAAGTAATGTTACAAAGAATTGGGTCTCTAAGCTGGTGCTAGGAAACATATTATGACAGGCTACCTGTGTATAGAGGTATGAGGAATTATGAGATAAGAGGGTAATTGTCTACCCTCTGTTTTTATACATTCATTTATTCATGTATGCCTGTATCAATCCATTCATTCATTTGTTCCTTCTTTCATTCATCCATTGAACTATTCTTTCTAACATTTAAGTTTCTACACTATGTCAGGCACTGAACTAAGTTCTGTGGGTACAGTAGTGAATAAGACACAGCAAACCCTACCTTCATGGAGCTTATGTGCTGGTAGAGAAGGGAAATACTGAACAACCAATTGTAGGTGTAGAGGGTATTATAAATACAGAAGCTCAGGGGTCATTATGGCATAAGAGTTGGAAATACACAAATATGAGTGGTGAGGACAAGTTTCCTAAAGAAAGTGATGTTTAAGCTGATAAAAAAATAAGGAATTAACTGTGCAAACAAGTGTTGGGGAAGCCAATAGAAAATACATGCCCAGGCCCTATTTTAAGGGAGAGTATGGTTCATTCAACAAACTGAAAATTGTGTTGAGTGACTGGATTTCACAGATAGGTGAAGAGGCTGAAGAGGTGGTTAGGAGCCATATTAAATAGCCTCAGAGGTCATGGGAATCAGTTTCTCCTTTTCTCTACCCTCTTTGTGATTGGCTTTTATAGGACTACCATACAGAATGGTGGTTGCAGGGTGTACTCATCAGATTTTCTAAACGTGAGGAGGAAAGAGGTGTCCCTGCCTACAGAAGATGAGGAAAGAGATTTTCTTAATCATGCTCTTTCTAAAGGACAATGGCCCCTCACAGGAACCTGATGATTTCAATGTGTTGGCCTAGGAAGACTTTCAGGAACTTTCCAAATCATCTTCCTAAACCATCTTTCCAATGTAGGGCCTACTCTGTGTATGCATATGTATTTTATGTATATTTTAACCTTCTCAGGAAAGCAAGCAGTTCTCTTCCCTGGACAGTGTGGCCACAGGTAGGGACAAATGAAGTCTGGAATTGATCACAGCTCTAGAGCACTCCACTGACAATTAGCAAACCATGGCCATTTATTGGGGTGGAATAATAAATCCACATGGCCCCTTTTATAGAACTTCATCCAGAGCAGTTTCTCATTAATATGAGGGCTGCTGTGAAGATAGCTGGATGGTTATTGATTCCCCATTATTAACTGACATTGGCTCAACTTTTCATAGGAGGTGAAGACAGAGGGAGTGGAGGGCGATTGGTTCTCCCCATTTTTAAAAGTGGAAATGGCTTTTAAGCATGTTGCTGCTGTTCATGTAGTTCCGTGGCTGCTGCCGGGCATCTCACTTAGGACCAGAAGCAGAGAAGCTCCCTGCCATCGCTGCCCTCACACCTCTGTTCCTAGCCTGTCTGTTCAGAATTTGCTTGCGTGGGGCAGCAGTGGCTTTGGAGTGTTTTGCAGAGAACAACATGAATGTTGTTTATAATAAGCAGCATTACTGAGAGCAGCAACCTCACACCAAGTCCTCCAAACCCAGTCCCTGGGCATCGGGTTTGCATTTCAGTCCAACAAGCATGAGAAGCACAACAGAGGGCGATAAAGATGATGAAGGAAGCCATGGTGGCCCAGGAAAAGGCAACAGAGTGTATGAGCATCACTAGCCATCAGAAAATCCTGAGCTCTCATTACAGCTCTGCCATGTACTTACCCATGAGCCCAGGTCTTCTCATCTGTGAAATGAGCATCATTGTACCATTTGACAAAGCTGTGAGGATTCAACCAATGGCTCATTGTTGAGGATTCAACCAATGGCTCATTGTTGATTAAGTGGAAAGTGCTGGACGAGTCTAAGCAACGAATGTGATCCAAGGGGAACTGTGGTGGATGTTTTTAACCTGCTGGCCATGGAGATCTGTGTTCCTTGAGGGGTCACATCCCAGCCTGCCCTTGGACTCAGGGCTGCCCAAGTCCCTCACTTTACCACTCTGACTCCAATACACCCTCTTTTGTCTCCTAGATTCCAAACTTTTTCTTAACTTCTTACTTTAATAGTCATTTCTATATGAGAAAATTTTTTGGATGTTTATTTTTTTAATTGTTCAATTATAGTTGTCTCTATTCCTCCCTCCCCCATTACTCTCCTCTGTCCTACCCACCCTCCACCTTTCCCATTCAATCCTCGCCACACCTGTTATCTTTGTTCATGGGTCCTTTATGCATGTTCCATGACTTGACCCTTCCCCTTCTTTCCCTCATTTTCCCCCTCCTCCCTCCCCTCTGGTCACTGTCAGAATGTTGTTTATCCATGTCTCTGGTTCTATTTTGATTTTATGTTTGTTTGTATGTGGGACTCAGTTTGTTAGTGATGATGTTGAACTTTACCTCAGTCCTGTGCTTCTGGAAAACAGAAATATGTAAGAAATCCTCCCCCCGCCCTTTGTGTTCCTGGACATGCCTTACGACAAAGAATTCCCCTTCCTCATTGCCTTCATAAGACAGCCATGTCCCCAGTCTTCACTTTTGACCATACCAGATCCCCATTCTTGGTTTCCTAAGTGATTAGCTGGAGTGTTTGTCCCTGCTGACCAAGCGGTACCAAACGCTTGCTAATTTGACTTTACTGACATGAGTTCAGCTTTTCCTCGTCCCTCAAGCCCCTACACTGACCCACTGTTGAGCATATGGGAGCATTGGGAGCTTACGTGAGCATTGCAGCTCAGAACAACCCCTCTCAACAGCCCCTCTGGGAATCATAGACTCTAAGGGGAACAATTTTCTAATTGTGGGATCACGCCACCTGCTTACCCTACCCCTCACAGCCACTTCTTTGTAGCCTTGTTGTACTTCTCCCTGTGAAAGTAATTCTTCTCTGCCCTCACCTGAAGTACTTGCAGATATTATGATAATAGTGTTACAATAGTCTTTGCAAATAAAGTCTCTTTTTATCTGTCTGCGTTTGTTTTCATTTGACAGTAGAATATAGTTAATCCTGATTTGAATAATAAAAGAGAAGAGAGGGAAATATAGTTTAAAAATTTATTATAATGATAATGGCAATGATATTAACCTTTTCCTCAATTTCCTCAGGAAAATTTTTCTTAATTTTTACATTTCCCCAAATGCTGATTTGCCTTTCCTTGATGTGTCACAGCCACACTTCTTAAAGAGGTATCTGTAATTCTAACCTCTTTTCTCACTTGCCATTCACTCTTCAACCCACTGCCCTGGGCTCTGCCGCATCCATCCCGCTATTTCACTAAAAATCTTCTAACCGTTGCTACCAATGATTGCCCATGTGTCCAACAGACATCTGTAGCTCTTTATCTTTTTCTACCTCTCTGTAGCACTTGACACTATTGGGGAGAAAAATCCATACTTCATCGTCTTCCCTTTGGTAGTATTTACTTCTGACTTTCTTTCCTGGATCCTGTTACCCTTGCCAGCTTTTAAATGTGGATGTTTTAAATTCTTTATGCATTCTGCATGGTTCCTGCATGACCTCATTCCTTTTCTTCATATTGATGATTCCTACGTCCACAGCCCCAGCCCATATCTCTCCACTGAACTCTGCACCGTACCTACAACTGCCCATTCAAATTACATCCCCTTAATGGTTCCATTTAACAACTCCAGAACTGAGCTCAGAGTCTCCATCTTGCATCCCTTATGTCTCTTTCTTCTCCCATGGTTACTTACTCTGTTTATTCATTCAAGAAGCTTATATTAGATATCCACCATGTGCAAGATGCTTTGATACATACTAGAAATAAAGTGATAAATAAGAGAGGCATAGCTTTTTGCCCTCTGGGAGTTTACAGTCTAATGAGAGAGACAGACATCAAACAAATAATTGCACAAGTGAATATTTAATTATGCTTTTAATGACTATTCAAAAAACGCAGAGAATTTTGTAAGTCACATAGCTGGGATATTAAAGATATGTCCTTCTCCCTTATCCCCATAGAGTTTACCTCCTAAATATTTCATTGATCCATTTCTTAGTGTTCTTATAGAAAACCTACTCCTTAGTCCAGGCCCTCATGTGTTTGCAATGACCTAGATTGTTGCAATGACCTTTTACTAAACCCCTTTCCCTGCCCTGCTTAAATCCACTCTTTATATTGTTTCCACAACGAAAATGATCATCCAATGAAGCTAATCTTCACCAACTCAGTGTCTGCATCTATTGACTCTAATCTTTGTTTTCTCCCACTTAACCACTTGTACTAGCTTTGCACTTCCTTCTGTGTAAATTCCGGTGTGCCATTCAGAACCCCGGTGATATGGCCACTCTATCCTCACTGTCCCCAGAAGAAAACTGCTTTCAAGCTGTTCCAAGTTCCACACATTTCCTTGACTGCTCCGCCCTTCCTCTCACCTATGTAAGCTGTTCTACGCCTATCATTATTTTCACTACCTCTAGGCAGCCCTTACAGATTCACAGAAGGCCACACAAGCATGCGATGTCTCCATCAGCAGGTGGGCATCTTCCTGATGTTAGGTTCTATATTTGTTTCTCTCTATTTATATTATGGTGTTTGGCACATGGTATATGCCAAAAACATAGGTATTTCTAAAATGAAGTGACATTAGGCCCAGATTACTGACATTAGGCCCAGATTGCAAGAAAATGTTTCAGTAACAGGGAAGTATTTTCATTATTTTCTCCTAGGAGATCACAGGTTTAGGTTTTCAAAAAGCAACTTTGATTCTCCCCAATTACTCTGTCGGGAGGGTATAGAGGAACTGTTATTTATAATTGTTTTAGTGTGAAGATGACACGTGCTTTGGAATTAGATTAGGGTAGAGAATTCAAGAAATAAGCTTTATTACCCTTCAGATCCCTATTAGACCAACTTTAACTGACAAGCCTCTTTGCTTTTGAAGACTTACTATCCAAGTTGTTATTGGTGGATCCATATTCAGCCACAAGACTTATTAGGAGAGAGGACACATTTCTCTGAGTTTTTCAGAGAGTGACTCCCCAGGCTGCATGCACTAGAATCATCTGGAGGGCTATTGAGAGGGTAGAACCGAAGACTCTTCACTAGACATAGTGAATCAGTACCGCAGGCACCAGCAGTCATGAATCTTCATGCTATTAAGATCTCCAGGTCATTTGGATGCACATTGAAGTTATATTCCCTCTGATACGAAGCTTAGCTCTTGGTTAGTGTAGTCTTGGGTTTAAATCTTAAGTAAGGTCATTTATTAGCTAAGTGATTTTGGCCAATTAATGATTTTGCAAGCCGACATCCCTGAATCCTAGATACTGGAAAGCAGTCTTTCACCCCAGAGACTGCTGTAACCTGCTCACCAGGTAACACGGTGCCAGTGCAGATCTAAGGCACAATGTACTCACAGCGAATCTGGCTGCCTCTAATCCTGACCATGTCCCAGTGTTTTAAATTGTTTTTCCCACTTCTTTTACATCAGTTTAGTCTAAAATAACTTAGCTCATTCATTTTTATGACCAAAACATCTGGGAAAAGCTAGGCATTTCTATTGCATTTTTAACAGGGTAAGTGAATTTAATCCGTATTTCCTGCAGCTGCTATTTTCCCTCCTACTGGGTTCTTGGGCTTTTATTCCACACCAACACAACACGATATCATCACATGGTTTTTAAGAGTAAGCCTTATTTTCATTTTCAAGCAGCTCAGCAGGAACCTATAAGGTGTGTAAGCACAAATGAGCAAGTGAGGTCTTCGTCAAGGTGACCTGGTGTGTTCAAGGCCGGAGACTGGGACATGACCGAGAATATATCCAATGCAGAGATGTAGAACTTGCTTTCTCACTTTCCCCACCTCCCAGTTGTCCAAATCAAAAGACCTTGCTCCTTTTGAAAGCATCTTGGCAGAGCTCTCCACAGATCTGACATTACAGACATTGCTGCCTCCTTTTATTGTTGAAACCATTTCTGGGAAAGGTTGGCCAAATAAGGTAAGAGTTAGATTCAGCCTGATTATCTACTTACTGTCAACTCTAATTGCCTGGGTTCTTATTACCAGTGCATTCTAACACAGTGACTAGGGAGTCTCTCCTGCTCTCTCAAGATGCTATTATTTTTGGCATATACTTCTATATAGTTATACATTTTTAACTACTCCCATTCTTCAAATGTTTATCCTTGTCAACATTTGCCTCCTGACAGTGTAAGCTCCTTAAATGAGGACTTGAGTTTATGATAATCTTCATACAGTGCCTAGCCATATCTATGAGTTCATTTTTATAAACTGTTTTGATTTCTGAACTGGTAGATTTGATTTTAGAAATGATCAACTCCAGGAATGCAAATGACAGTGACTTCAGGGACCAGGGAGTGACAGATTACAAGAAAATTGGGATATATAGGACTGGCAGTCCAGTGATTCCGCCTATTGCAAAGAGACTGTGGTCAAAACAAATGCTTGTGGTTTACATTTATTTCATGAGTCATTGGTTTGCAACTTCTAATCTAGAGGCTATGTATGCAAATGGTTAGAAGCTAACAATCAGCACAGAGTCATACCACTGAGGTTCAAAACATGGCTCTGCCACTTACTAACTATGTCATCTGAAGCAAGTGTGTAAATATTTCCTTAATTTAGTCCTCAATAAACATACTACCTCCATTATAGATTAATTGGACTTCTTGAAATAATATATTAAGATAACTTAGAACAGAGCCCAAACATTAGCTGTTTTTATTGGTAGCCCAGCCTCTTTACCATCTTGGTAAGAAAATTGAAGCTCGGAGGGCTGACACATTTCACAGCCCTACAGCAGAACTTACATTATGACCCAGAACACTAAATTCCCAGTTGAGTATATTTTCCTCTATATCAGTGGTTTTCAAATATGATTTTATTACCAGCGGAACTCCCTCACTTTTTACTTTTATTTTATTTATTTATTTTTATGGTTGTTCAAGTACAGATGTCTCAATTTTCCCCCTACCACACACCCTGCCCCACCCATCCTCACCTCGAACCCTCAATCCTACCCCCCTTTGGCTTTGTCCATGTGTCCTTTATACATGCTCCTTGATGACCCTCCCTGCTCATTACCCCCTCCCCCTTCCCCTCTGGTCACTGTCGATTTGTTCTTTATTTCAGTGTCTCTGGTTATATTTTGCTTGCTTGTTGTTTTGTTCATTAGGTAAAGTATTATAAAGAAGTCTAATATAAAGCAGATTTGAGTGGTTCTGCTGTAGTTGAAATAGGTTAGGAAGTCCCGAGCCCCATCGTTGGCCATACCTCCCTGCCACCCTTCTTGCAATCCTCATGACTCTGAAGATTCCAAAGGAGTATGTGAAAACTATTACACTGAAAAGTTTGAAAACATAAATGAAGATCTAAAAAGGGGATAAAGCCTGTCTTCTTGGCATGTGTGCATTTTCTCTTGCAAGACTGACTGTATGTCTCTGTTAGCACTAAGACTACCTTTCAGATATAAAAATAAAAAATGAAAGTGGGTGAATCCCTGGAAGCCATGGAAAATGATACCCACCAAAGCCCCTTATACCCATCTTGCTGTCACTTAGCAAGGAACAGAAATCATGAAGCTCATAATTTATAGCTTTGGTCCGACACAGAGTTGTTTAACATTGCCTATAAATCAAGCTTTTTCTCAACCATTTTATCAGTGATGGTAATTATTCCGGGTCCCAGTGGGCAGGGAGATAAAGAGATCTGCTGCCTTACAGGTCTTCCATCTTCTTGTAGGACATGCACATTATCAGCACGGATGAGAACCAAGTGTTCGCAGCGGTCCAGGAATGGAACCAGAACGACACCTACAATCTCTACATCTCAGACACGCGTGGGATCTACTTCACCCTGGCCATGGAGAACATCAAGAGCAGCCGAGGTCTAATGGGGAACATCATTATTGAATTGTATGAGGTATGTAGCCAAGGTTGTCCCACACCTGGATCTGCCTCTCTTTTTCATGAGTTTTAATGGTATAAACACAAGCGTGGGAGCCACAGAGTGCTGGGTCAGATCTCCGCTGTGCCACTTAGCGATTGTGTCATTTGGGCAAGGGTGGTGTCTTCTCTGTGCTTCAATCCCTCTCACCTGTACAATGGAAGTAAATTATCTAATGAGATTATGGTGAGAACAAGAGATAATGTTTGTGAAGCATCTAGTGTGACGGTTGGCTTAGTATGCTTTCAACAAATGATATCTAAAGTTGATGTTCTTATAGGCATGAACATAATTACAAATCAGAAATTAAGGTAATTGGCCTGTGTGATCTTTTATGTACATTTTTCAGTTTTATGCTTCTTACAGACCCTAGGTGAAGGAAGTAGTGTTATTTATATGCCTTAAATTATTTGTAAAATCAAAATACTTTAATTTTGTGGAGATCAAACATCAGCTGTATGTTTTTAAAAAGTTTTATGAACAAATTTTATGGGAAAATACACACACACATCAGTAACAGGGATGAAGGTTTCCCTAAAATGCCATCAAATGCCAGTATCTGGGCATGAAGAAATGGTCTTCACTTATGTTGAGTTTTTCTTTTTTTAAATATGATACCTTTCTTGAATTTGCACTGACAGAGTTTTTTAATAATGTGATTACTATTTAAAGAATCGTTTATCTAGGATACCAAGTGACTCCATATAGGAACTAGATTTAAAAACTAATGGTCTCAGTGACCCTAATGCTGTCGTGCTTTTTTATACCTCTAGTGACAAGTGTGTCCGTCCTTTGACAATCTTAGCCATGGCGAAGGTACTTGATTGGGTGCCTCAGGGTGATGGATGGATTGATTTGAGCAAAAAAAGCATGTCTCATTATTTAACATTCACTGGTGCCAGGTGGTCAAACCCACATAGACTGTGCTGTTTGAAGTCATTTGTTCATGCAAGGACAAGTTGTGTGTTATGGGTGGTAGCCTCAGATGGTTTGGATGAGTTTCTCTCTTTGAGGGGTGGGAGTGACTTTCAGAGCAGTGGGGTCAGTGCACGGGCTTCTGCTTTACAATGTTTTCCTCTGAACAGTACCTGTCAAAGATCCAGCATCTCTACACTGGTGTCTACATTGGCTGCTCAGTTACTGGTAGTGATGGAAACATACAGGATTCTATTCTTTTATTAGGGTAGAAAGAAGGTTACACAAAGATAGGGTGAATGGAAGTATATTTTTAAAAGGAGAGAAATGAATGTCACTCTTTATAATTAAAATCAGTAGAAATATCCTGATTTCCTAAAGCAGTAGTTGGCAAGTGCTAAAATAATCCCTTTAACAGCAAGGTTTATTTGGAAAATTGCCCACATATCTTCCTAGAGTTGTAAAAATTGGTAAAGGTGACTAAAGAATATATGTGGAAGAACCCAAGAAAACCAGAATTACCTTCTGGAGGCTGATCCTCTTGTGATACAGGTTTCCCCAGCTAGGTGAGCGTTCTAGGAACCCATCTGTATCAATGTACCAGTTGGTGGTGTTGTGAGAGGCTGGGTTCAGCTTCTGTGAGTTTTTTTTTGTTTGTTTGTTTGTTTTTTGTTTTTTTTTTTTTTTTTGAAGACTCCTTCACTTGGTGGGAATTCAGACTGGTGCAGCCATGTGGAAAACAGTATGTAATTTCCTCAAAAAACTAAAAATGGAACTGCCTTTTGATCCAGCAATTCTACTGCTAGGAATATATCCTAAGAATCCTGGAACACCAATTCAAAAGAACTTACATACCCCTATGTTCAGAGCAGCACTATTTACAATAGTCAAGTGCTATTCCATTGTGTTTACACAGTGGAATACTACACAGCAGAAAGAAAGAAGGAACTCCTACCTTTTGCAACAGCATGGGTGGAACTGGAGAATATTGTGCTAAGTGAAATAAGCCAATCGGTGAAAGACAAATATCATATGATGTCACCTATAAGAGGAACTTAATGAACAAAAATAAACTAATGAGCAAAATAGTGCCAGAGACATGGAAACAAGGAACAGACTGACAGCAACCAGAGGGGATGGGAAAGGGGGATAAGGATGGAAAGAGGGGGAAGGGACTAGTCAAAGGACGTGAATGAATGCTTCATGGACATGGACAACAGTGTGGAGGTTGACTGTGGGAGCAGGGGGCAGCCTGGGTGGAGGAGGGCAAAGGGGGAAAATGGGACAACATTAATAGAATAACAATAAAAATGTTTTAAGAAAAGAAAAAAAAGGCACATTCAATGCACTTGTCCATTTCATGGTCAGGTGCTTACCTGTCTACTCCAGGCTGAGTGCTCAGCAGTTTTTGACCCTGTGCCCCACCCTCCCTATTCACCACATTTTGCCTGGAGCAATTTTTTTTGTTTGTTTTCCTGGATGAAAAAAAGTCCTCAAAGGGACACATTTTGCCAATGTGGAAGAGGTGAAACAAAAAAGAGCAGTAGTGCTAAAAGGCATCAAAATTGAGAAGTTCAAAAACCTGTTTTGAGCAGTGGGGAAAACATCTCAATAGGTGTATTGCATCAATGGGAGAATATTTTGAGGATATCTGAAGTTTAAATGTGTAAGAATAAATACACATTTTTTTATTTAAAAAAATTTGGGTTTTTTGTGCCTCCCCCACATAATTGGGTTTAGGAAGCTTCCATTTCCATGCCTGTAATCATACCAGGAAGAAGAATATACCTTTGTCATTGGACAATACGTCACTGCTCATGGGAAGGTTTGGATGCATGTTCACAGGACCGAGGCCATTCCAACCAAATTCCTGTTTGCACAAGTGAGGCTGTAAGGATAAAAGCATTATCCATGCTCCTGTGGCCACACCCAAGAGGAGGGTAGACGTTGCTGCAGATGATCTTTCAGCTGAGAATTCCTGGGTCTCTGACCCTATTGATGATGGTGGGTGAGATTGCCACTGTGCTGTTTCTTTCCTAAGGGAGCCTGAAACTCCTTGGTCATTTAGAACAGTGACACATTGTGATCTGAACATGAATCAAAATGAAGAATATACTTTTTTCCTTCATGCCGAAGTCAGTCTTGCATTTTTGGTCTTCTTGGGTGAAAAATGGCATGGTACTGTTGCATTTACAGAGAAGCAAGATGTACCAAGGAAGGCAACTTCTCTAAAACCAGCACTACTGGGCTGTTTCTCCATTCAATTTTATCATGGTTTACTGTGCCTCTACTTGGTGTTCAAGTCTGTGAGGAAGACAGGAGAGATGATGGCTCCTACCTTCAGGGAGGTTGAATCCAGTTTGTTGGGTTTTGAAGGCTCAAAAAAAAAAATGCCCTTTTTACCTGCCCAAGATTGGAACCAATTGAGCCAGAGACAGAGGGGAGAAAAACGGAGACCAAACATCAGCTGTATTGCTTTTTTAAAAGTTGTGTGGGAGGAGCTGGGCTTGCTAATATTGCACTCCAGAACTGTACACATCCATCCAGTAACAGGCAGAAATGGTAAATTAAAGAGATTTCGAGATCCCTGTCTCTGTCACAGCATTACACTGAGGTACAGAAGATGTGATCTTTGCAGGCAGATCCCCGGTTTTTCTCAGAATTGCCATACATTATCAGATCCTTTTCCCTGAGGAGGAAGAAGTGAAGAAGTTGAAGGCATTCCATATGTCAAGAGTGGCATGAGCCAAGAATTGGACAGAGGGTGTAGATTTGTAAGTTTGTAAGTTAGCCAGTGTCATGGAATAGACTAGATGCTTGTCAGGTGCAAAAATGAGTGCTGGATAAATATTTGGAGTTCAGATTCTAGAAGGCATTTAATACCAACAGAATAAATTGGATCCAGACACCATCTAGACCATGAACAATGTATTGAAGGTTTTTAGAGGGCAATGCTGTTTCACACCTGGAGATACATTCTGTGATTTGGAGACAAAGCTCAATTTAATTGGTCTCTAGGGGTCATTAGACTTTAACCTTCTTCACTGGTGATTCTCATAGAAGCTGAGATTGTGTACCATATGGCCAGTTAGCAAAGAGACTATAATTTTTCTGGGCGCTGAATGCCCTTGAGTAATGCATCTGGGAAAACCAGTAAGCTTTCACATTAAATTCAGCAAATTAACATACTTTTATGGAGTGTATTGTTTGGTGATATGAGAAAAAAGGTAAGTGACTCTATTAGGGTAACCAGTGATAACAGACTTCTGTTAAAGTTATAATTCCATATGTTGTGGGATCACTAAAAATGAAGGTTAATTCTAACTTGAGAAATTTGGGGAGACTTACAGTGAGTTGGCTTGAAGAATGAATGCTGGAGCTTGAGAGAAAGACATGCCTGGTGGAATCTGAACACGAGAAGACAACCAGAGTCTGATGAGTACAGGTCTATTTTTATGGAATGTTGAGTGGCCTTGGGGAAGAGTAGGAATAAAGATTCCAAAGTTACCAGTAAAGAACTTGACTGAAGACCTGGGAATTTATTCTATGGGCTGGTATTTCTCTGTTTACCCCCTATATCTACATACCTAGTGAATGGTATTTCCATGCATGATGTAGCCCCCTATTTCAAATTAATGTCGAACTGTATATGATAATATAACAGGATACCCTGCATTCCCTTCTCTGAAATGTCAGAGATGCCTTTCGCTATCACAGATGTGAGGTGGCTTGGACTGACCATAGCCACTTAAAGCTGCTGGTGTATCACTCCATCTTCCAAAGTGACCTCTCAAGCCTTTTCCTGACAATGGGAAGGGGACAAAAAAAGCAAGAACTTACCTGAGACTTTATCTTGCAGGTCATGGCCACTGAGAGACCTTGGAGACCAATGGGGATCAACCCCAGTAAACTCACTAAAACCCAATAAGAGAAATACGTCTCCATTTCTTGGTCTGTTGGAGCAGTCTGCTTCTGTACAGAGTCTCTTGCTTCTCTCTTTAATCCCTGCCTCAAAGTACAGTATTGTCATAGATTTAATTACATAATCAGGGGAGAAAATAATTTTTGAAGGCCAAATAATAATCAATCTCTTCTTTAAGTTTTCAGAGCCCATTCTATCAAAAACAAGGCTGGTGTTGACCACAAATGTAGGCCAATTATGTGTGCTCACCATTATTCTTCTGACACTCTTTTCATATAGAGGAGTGCTCTCTTTACATCCCTAACTATAAACTATATTTCTTTTTAGTTGTTCTCCACTGATAAATCAAGAAACAAATATTATTTTCAACACCCTCAATTATGTTATGGAAACATGCTCCGAGCTGCCCATCTGATAGATTTTCTTCAATACTTTCCTGAATATTAAGCATCCAACTTATAACTCCTTATAATTAAGCATCCAATATTATAACTCCTTATAATAGCGATAATGGCATACCAGGCAATGCCTTAGGCTGGCATTATTGAATAAATATGTACACATGTACTTTTAAATTTTATACTACCCACATTAAAAATGTAAAATGAAACAGGTAAAATAAGTTATAATGATATATTTTATTTAACAAAAATGTCCAAAAGATATTATCATCTCAATATAGGTTATTATGAAAAACTGCTGACATACTTTATATTTTTCCATATTAAGTTTACAAAATCCTGGGTGTATTTCACATTTCTCACACATCTGTATTCATATGCTAAATTTTCATCAGAGATCCTTGATCAGTATCTACATTTCATAAAATTTACAGTAGAAAAATGTAGATTCACATACACAAAGCTATTCCAGACATACTTAAAAGTTTACCAATGACTAAATTGGTCATCAGTGTTCAAACTGGTTAAAATTAAATAAAATTCTACATAAGTTCCTTGGTTCCACTGGCCACATTTCAAGTGCTCACCAGCCATATGTGGCTAGTGGCTATGGTATTGGATGCCACCAACAAAACAGCTTATACACTTTTCTTTATTTATCTATCACAATATCCCTTGTGGCAGGTGTCATTCCCCACTGTGCCTATGGGAGTACAGACATGCAGAGAATGGAGTACCATGGCTCCAATCACACAGCCAGTAAATGCTGGCACCGCAATTACACAAGCCCATGTTCATTTGTCTAGAAATCCCGGACTCTTTCCACTACGTGTTTTTCCATATTATTTTTTATAGAGGTATAATTTATATATAGTAAAATTTATCCTTTATTGTATACAGTTCTGTAAATTATGACAAAGGTATACAGTTGTGTAACTACCACCACAATTAAAATTGAGAACAGTCTTATTACCCCCAAATATTCTCTCTTTTGGCCTTTTAGTAGTCAACCCCCCACCCCCCGACCCAAAGTCACTGGCAAACACTGGTCTGATTTCTCTCTCTCCGGCTTTGCCTCTTCTGCAGTGTCATATGAGTGGGATTAGACAGTAGGTACTCTTTGAGTCTGGCCTTTTTCACTGACGCATTTGAGATTCATCCATATCGTTGAGTATCAATAAATATTTCTTTTTATTGCCAAATAGTATTCTATTGTTCAGATATATCAGTTTTTTTAATTCATTCACCAGTCTGAGGGCATTTAAATTATTTGCTTTCATGCATGATTGTGAATAAAACTTTTATAAATAATCACATGAACGTAAGTTTTATTTTTCACGGGTCAGTACCTAGGAGTGAGATTGACAGGTTGAATATGAGTATATGTTTATAAAAAGCCACCAAGCAGTTTCCATAGTGGCAGGACCATGTTGCGTTGCTGCCAGAGAGGTATAAGCATTCCCGTTGCTTCACATCGTCACCAACACTCTGTATTATCGGTTATGCACGCGTGTGTGCGTGCACACATGTATGTGTGAGATTGTGCATGTATTTGGCCATCCTGAAGGAAGCGTAGTGCTACCTCATTGTGGGTTTAATTTGAAATTTCTCAAGACTAATTTTGTTAGATGGGTAAAATGCAACTCTCTGAGGTATCCTCAGAGTTCTGGTCTCTTTGACCATCTTATTGATGCTTCCTTGTTTTCCTTGTCCCTAACGGATGCCTTCCACCCTCTGTTTTATCATGATCTTAGATGACCCTTTTTTGGCCAGATGGGCAATTGCTGATAGCCTCCAGAGGGACATATTTTCCAAACTGACCTTCACTGGATTTTCACCACAGGTTTGACTCTGGGGACAGCCCACAGCAGACTGTGGTAATTGCTTTTCTCAGCAGAGCCCTGGTTTTTTTGTCCTGAGGGCCCAGGGAGGTGAGTGACAGATGACCATGCCAGCTGGACTCAGTGCTCTGCCAAGGGGTCACTGTTAGTTTTCCTTTGTAGCTCAAATTGACTCCCAGAAAGTGGGCCATGCGATCCTGACACCTTGTACTTCCCTCTTCCGTGGGGCCACCGCCAGCTGGTGCTTTTCTTCCTGAGCTGCTGGGGCCAACAGCAGCAGCCAGGCCTCTGACTTCAAACAACAGTGGGAGGAAGCATGTTTAAGGCAGATGCCAGCTACCTCCTTGGGTGGAGAAGAATTCAAATGTGTGTCTCGTTATCTTAGTTCTTTTACATTGAATATAGTGAGGGTAAGTTGTGTTTCTTGATATATATGTACCTACATATGTCCACATATACCTGCATGTATGGGTATGAGTTTATTAGGCTGTGTCATAAATGTATTTCGTTCTTGGGTTGCATTCAAAAAGTCTGAATGCTGTTGGCCTAAGGTATGCAAAAGCCAAGTGACTTCTAAACATATGGTCCATTTATTGAAGATACAGAGTCAAGAAGCATTTCAGTAACAATGTAAGGGCTTTGACCAATCCAAATGCAAAGGGGAAGCACTCCAGTTCTCTGAAACAAGAGGGAGATTGATGTGGCGTTGTGTGCAGCTGTAGGAAAAAGGCCTTCAGAGCTGCTGCAGGTCAGTTTCCTGGGCTCCAAAGGCCTCTTTCCTATACTTTTGCAGTCTCCACTCTCCTGATTTTGCTCTCAGGATATGCGTGACACACAGATGTCCGTCTGAGAGGGAAAGCTCTTAATGGGAAATGATGGCTGTCACCGTTCCATTTGCCAAACACACTCATCCAGAAGAACACAAGAGGCAGTGGCGTGGCTAGTAATTGTGCTGCGGTGCATCGCACTGGGGATAGGGGAGAGGGTGACAGGACCCCCAGAGGAGCAGACTCAGGAGTCAGAGTCTGGCTCTGTCTTTTCTTCCAGGAAGCGGACAGCCAGGTCCTGGGTACATGTTGGCGGTGGGCCATCTGGCTAGGCAGGGAGAGTTCTTGGAATCAATAGCTGGTGGTCCTAAGAAAATACCAAAAGGCGAGAGGTTTTAAAGAAACATGGACTGTGTTCTCTGTGAGGAGTAACTGGCAATTAGGTTTAAGAAAAACACCTTTGCAGTTGGTTTTTAAACACCCACGTGACCTGAGGGTCTCATGGCTTCTAGAGAAGCATATAAGGTGACAGCCTTCCTGAAATGACACTGACTTTAGGCAGCTAGGGCAGCAACGATACCTCTGGGGAAGGGCATAACTTCTTCAGCAGTGCCTCACGCTCACTCCCCCCGCCCCCCCCCCCCCACCCAGCTTGGCTTCTTCCCTTACCCACCCTCTGTTTAAGTTGGGAATCTAATCAATTCCATTCTTGGCCACTTGTCAAATTCCCCCGGTGGTGTCCTTCCCAGATAATTCTGTTTTCTTTCTGATATTCTTTGTCCATTTTTTTCTTCATTTTTATTTGGGTTGACATTCTCTTTCAAGGCCAGTTAGGTTACTAAAATATTAAAAAACAAATAGAAAAAAGAGACTTCTTATTTCATCAACTAAATTATGCCACTAAAAAAAAATAAAAGAGCTCACTTCTGCGGAATTCTTTCCCGCTGGTGTTCTCTCCGAGCTGCAATAAATCTCAGTTAACCATGATCCTTAGAGAATAGGGAATAAATGTAATTAAAATTTTGAGATATGTATTACCCAGAAAACCTGCCATTAAACCTTCTGTTTTTATATACTTGAACTATCTGAGTTATCTTTTAGCTTTGGAATATACTGGCATTGTATGGGAAGTTAAGAGAATGTTTTTCTTTTTTGACATAGGATATTGTCAATATAAATAACTCTTCTTATTTCCCAGAACATAGACATAATAGGAATAAAAGTTTGAGTGAATTTGTACTTATTCCAGAACCTTCTAGATCGTAAATGTCCTTTAATCCTCTAGCTTCTTATTTTGTGGAGATGCTTTTCCTCCTTCAAAATATTATGGGTATGCCAATCCCAGTAATTTGGAACTCTGTAAGAGTGCCTGCATTATTTCATGTATCCGTTGTCAGCCAACCCAGGGAAAATAGCAAGAGCAGGCCTGACTCCGCCTGTTTCAAAGTGACTGCTGGCTGAGAACCAAATATGATGTGGCAGTTCTCCGTAGTCACACAATGGGCTAGTGACACAGCCGGAGACAGATTCCAGGTCGCCAACTGGGTCATCTACCCAAAGTATATTTACCTCACTACCAACTGGGACACCTTAACTTCCGTCATTAAGGAGTATACTTCATGCCTTGACAACCTGTTTACAAGCCCCTCCTGAGCAGGAGAGGGTGACACCTACAGTTGTTACTGACCATGCGCACCTCAGAGGGAATGCTAATAGTTAAGGGTAGGGTCCTAGGGAGCAAAGTGCAGAGACATGCAAAATGAGAAAAGGCTGAGAGGGGGATAGGACATGTAGGTTGGGGGTGCAGAAATGAACTTACAGTTTTCACAGAGACCATATAGCATGTGGTATGTCTCACCATGTTCCTTCTCTTCCTTTTTGTACCCCTAGCATCCTGTGGAAAATGCTGGGGTTTCTCTCAGGGCTCCTCTAAGGCTATAGGCATTTTGGCCCAATGTGGTTCTCCATCTCTCGCCCTTTTTCCTAGGTAGCAGGTATCAAAGGGATATTCCTGGCAAACAAGAAGGTGGATGACCAGGTGAAGACTTACATCACTTACAACAAGGGCAGGGATTGGCGCCTACTGCAAGCTCCAGATGTGGACCTGAGAGGAAGCCCAGTGCACTGCCTGCTGGTCAGTCCCCCAGTCTCGTGTGAAGTCCACAGGGAAGGCTGGCTACCTGAGGATGCTGCCTCAGGGGCTTTCCTCCATCAGGGGGTCTTAGGAACTTGGCTGGTGCTGGAAAGACATTTCCCACAACTCCCAGGGTGTGGATCTGTGGGCTCAGACTGTCCTACCACTTGGATGAAAAGTTCAGTTGAATATCAGAGGCTTTTACTGAGAAAAGAGTATGTGGTCTAACTCTTCGTAAGATAAAGAAACATACAAGAGAAAGTGCCTGTGTTCCAGGGTCCCAGACAGCTCAGTAGTAGCAACACACCTTTTAACTGATGTTGATATACAGTTTGATAAGTGTTTGATGGATGTCAAGGTAAGCAAAAGTTTGCCTTGGAAGCTCAGGAAAGGTCAGGCTGGTATGTCCACATGGAGTAGTCGATCGATCAGCATCCCCAGGGTTACAGCTGCACGGAATATTCGGGTAGGAGCAATGGAGGACAAGATGTATAAGATGCTATATCTGCCCACAGGTGCTACAACTGTAGGTGGGGACAGAAGACAGATAATTAACAATGACATTCAGAACCCTCAGTGCCATCTTAAAGAGGACCTATGTGATAGCAGTCCGGTGGTTGCCAGAGGGGAGGGGGAGAGGGAAGCTGGGGGTGGAGGGAAACAATCTATAGTGACAGAAGATGGTTTGACTTTAGGTAGTAAGCACATAGTAGAATATACAGATCGTGTATGGTAGAAATGTACACTTAAAACCTATATGATCCTGTCAACCAATGTCACCCCAATAAATTTAATAAAAATAAAGAAAAACATCTAAAAAAGAAATTCTTCTAAGGTTCCAGAGATGGTTATGCTTCTGCTTAGCAAACAAACAAAACAAACAAACAAACCTGTTGCCACTTATTTAAAAGATTTATTAAGCACTGAATCATAGTGTTGACATTATTTTAAAAACTGGAGCTATAGTGGAAAATAGGGCAAAGATGGCCTTTCCCCTTTTGTAGTAAATGTCCAACTCCGTGATTTTTGCTTGGGGGTACTAAGAAGGTCAAAGACAAATGCCTACCTATTTATAACAACTGGTCACAACATAATTTTTTCCTTCAAACCTTACCCGTGGCTTCATCTTATTTCTTTGACTTAATTTTCTACTTACCCAATTTCATCATTTTCATATTTTTTATTTATTATATAATGACTCTATTATACATCCCTATAAATTATTTTAAATAACACATAGATAGGGATAAGTAAGTAAATATTGGACACAAACTTGCATGAGTTTCAGGTAATGGCTTCAAATATTTTAAGTAAAATTCAGGTGAAATTATAAATAGGAACCAAATACATAAAATGGAAACAGAGATAATCTGGTTGAAAAAGAGGGCTGAGGGCCGGGCAATCAGCCTCCCCTTGGCCCCCTTCCTAGCAGGGGCCCTCAGGGCTCTAAGAAGCCCTGTGTGGTGGTCAGGATCAGATGTGGGGGAAGGTCAGTGCCATCTGGTGGTAAGGAACAGTCAGGGAGGTGTCAGAAAGCCAGCCATGACCTGGATCTTGGCGGATGATGGGACGGGGGTGAGGAAGAGAAGGGAGAGCAGACAGCGTGGTGGGAACAGGGCCAGGTGCTCAGGGCAGCTCCTGATGTGAACGCATCGGCCGTCTCAGGTGGAGATGACTCCTGCCCAAACCTGAGTGTGTGGCTCACATCCAATCCTCGCTGTTTCCGGAAGCCTAACATCTGGTGAGGCAGGGCCGTCTGTCAGGGGTTTCCTGGAATAAAGCCATTTTCTCCTTCTCCCTTGTAGCCCTTCTGCTCCTTACACCTGCACTTGCAGACCTCTGAAAATCCGTATTCCTCGGGAAGAATCTCGAGCAAGGCGACAGCCCCGGGACTTGTGGTGGCGACAGGTAAGGGAGATGTTCCCTAGGCTTCTTCCTCAGTGACAGCTGCTGGATCGTGTTTGTAAGTTGTTCGAATTTGTTTGCGTGTCAGATGAGAGCTATGGGCACTCTCTCCAGGACATAGGCAGGGTACCTGGATCCCCAAGCCCATTCTAATAACCCAGGAAAAGAGCTCAGCACCTGTAACTTCTAGCTGACTGTGCCATCCCTCAGTCACAGAGCAGTCCTCTCAAAGTAAACTGACTGCTCAGAAAGATTATTTGTAATAGGGAATTCTCATTTGAAGAAAAGGTGACCTATGAACTTCCTGGCTCACCAAATACAAGTTGGGGTAGTGCTCTCTTTACACAGAGGATTCTTTGCAAAGGGTTTCATCCTCCAGCTCTTTTTCATTATGAGGTCTCCAGTGCATGGAAAGGTTTGTTTGCACATGATTAACACTTGGCTGAGAGCCTGGGGAAAAGGACCAAAAACTTAAGGTTGCATTGTTGGAACCACTGTCCACTAAACATCAATCAGAAATGAAGATAAAGCCCCTCGGAAATGAAAAGGAAAGTCTCTGGGGGAAGGTGCTCTGATTAGCATGCGTTTGATTTACATACGCCTTCTCAGGAATACATTGATGGCATAAAGCGAGGCAGGCTTCTCCTCTTAGACGTCAGAGCTCCAGTGTCAGGCAGCTTTTCACTAATGAAAGCAGATAAATTCACAGCACCTTTCAGAGGGGCACATTCTGTTCTTTCTCATCCACCTGAAGCTCCGCCCCTGCACTGACTGCTGCGCTAGACGTGGCTTCATTGCCCAGGCCTCCAGCTGTGCGAACTTTAAATACCACCGGCACCCAACCACTCTAATCAGAGGGGCAACTAGGGTAGCCTTCTGGCATTTCAGTCAACTTCTCTCAGCCCCATCGGACTGGGCTCACCCTGTTTAGCAGCACTGGCTTCGGAGAGCTCGGGACAGTGAGAGAGGAAAGCAGGCAGTCTCTGTTGCCATTCTCCCGGCTTGGGGAGTGATGTCTGTACTCTGATGCCTGTGGGTATAACTCCTGACTCCGGGCTGCTGTACTCTCTGCCTCTCTCAAGGTCTACAGGAGGCCCTGGACTGGAGTAGGAGCGACACCGAAAAACTGTAATCCACAATAAAAGTTCATGTTATTTAAGTGCACGTGTACTATGTAGCCAGCCTTTGTTCTGGCTTCTATGTGGCTCCGCTGCACTGAACTTCAGTGTTTTCATTGGCAAAGTGGGAATACTAGTAGAATAATAACAGAATTGGAGGAGTAAATGAAGCAATGGATTTAAAGTGCTTAGAATAGTGCCTACAATAGACTGAGTTCTCAATACGTGTTACCTATTATCATTAATATCACAAAAGTTAAGACCACTGTTTTTGCGACAGAAGAAAGTGCTTTGCTCATCTCCTTCAGCGGAGTCCATAAATCATATGTGTGCACTGAATGAATGAGTACACTCGTTAACCCTGCTGTCCCGCTTCACGGGCTGAGCTCCGACACTTACTAACCTCATAAACTTGGCTTCATTCTTTAACCACTGAGCTTTGTTTTCTTCACCTGTAAAACGGGAATGTTTTCTAATTTCTGAGGGTGATTAAGAATTAGAGATGGAAGAGTGTGTCTACACAACCCAGCAAAGGGCTAAGAGCATAGAGAGCGGAGTTACTGGTGGTTGTTATTACTTGTGATCAGCACATGCCTCTGAATTAGTCCAATGCTGAGGTTTTATAAATTAACAAACATGCAGACGTTAAAGATTTGGTTTTTATTTTTTTATCTGAATATATCAGAATTAACTAATTTATTTTCCTCTCCCCTTTGTAACTCTTGTCACTTTGTATGGCTTTTTGCTGCACTCTGGGACTTTGGAGGGATAGAACATAGCTGCGCAGCTCCTGATGAAAAGGTGGAGCTAGATCCCTGGCACGTGGCTCCTCCTACCCCTGTTTCTCCTTATCCTACATGCCGACTCTCCCTGCGAGATTATTTGCTGTCAGATAATTACGAAGTTAGCCAAGGGTCTCTTCAATGGCCTGCAGAGAGCCTGTCTCTCCAGGGCCCTTTCCTACATCCATTCCTTTCTCCCGCCTTTGGGTGTCAGTGACCCTGGGCTCTCTCCCCTCCACTCCTGTTACTGCCTCTTCCCATCACTCACTGAGCTATGATCTCAGGGAAGCTGTGTGGAGGAAAGTGTACCCCTGGATTCATCTCTAATTCCTATTGAGGCTGTCTCAGAAGGCAGATGGAATTCCAGTCTGGAGAGTTTGACAATCACTTTTAGTAAGCAGACACACTAGGGTTCTTCACATTCTTAACACTGTGGTTTCAAGCTAGTACTCAAGACCTCACATCCTCACAGTGCAAAACACTTTCCCTGTCTTGGTTACACAAGGACCCTATCATGTAGAAAAGACTGTTACTCTTCTCCTCAATTAAGATGAAGAGATGAAGGACAAGGGGGAAGAGGTGCCATGCCCACGTCCATGTTCTCTCTGGCTCCAGGACTAGTCTGTGCAGTAACCATTCAGTGACACCTAGCCCTGAGCTCCTTCATGCGCCAGCTCCACAATGACCCTGAGCTCCCTGCCATGCTTCCTACAAACTTCGAATGTACAAACCCTAGTGTCGGCCCTCCATGGAGGCACTGTCCCTCCCTGCCCCTCCTCCTCTGAGCCCTTGATTGCCCAGTATTGGCAATGGTGAGAGAAGCATCTCTAACTCCAAAGGACTCCAAAATTTCTCCTCCCTCTTTCTCTCTCTCTCATCTCTCTCCCTCTTTCCACATTTTCCCCTACAAGTTTTTAAAGAGCACAAAAGAGTAGCCCTGGAGGAATTGGGCGTGGTGGTAAAAGCACATGATTTAGAGCTGCCAACAAGTACAGTAGCAAACTTCCATGATTTACCAGTTATGGTGTTGGTGAGAAACACTCCCAGTTCTCCATCTCACACCTCCTTCCTCCCTCTCATTGCACCACTTCAGTGGGGAACAGCTGCACCTTCCAACAAGGCTTTGGTAAGCCTTCTCAGTTCCACTTTAGCCAGTGAGGTGCATTGTTCAACTCATCCCTCTCTGACACCGTAACTTTGTCAGAGATTTCCCACTGGGCCATTTAGGGACTGAACATGCTCACAGATCAAATCATCCTGGATACATTCTTTGTGTCGCTTCATCTGGGAATCGACTTTCTGGTCTCTGTGATCAGCAGCATTTCTTTCAGGGCTCCTTCCAATTGACAGAAGATATTTCCCAAAACAGACTTCATTGTTCACCTTGAATTCTTACCACCGTGAAGCCTCCACAATCAATCTAGTCGAGCTTTGAAAGAGAGGCTGAAGATGTTGGCAGAACCAGTTTTTAAAGAGGGTAAAAGGGGATGACGCAGATCCTAGGAACCTATGACAGGGATGCCAGACTCGAGCCCTAGGTTCTCTCTCTCTCTCTCCCCTCTTCCCTCTCCCCGCCACCCACACATGGTAGACATCACTAATTGATCACCATACTCTATTCTGTTGAAATCAATCATGGCCTCAGAATCCTTATGAGTGCTATGTCCCAGGCAACCCTCAGCCAACAACTTGAGTCGATATTCTCTGCCCCATCCTTCTTATCTTTGTCTGTATCTTCCAAAACCTCTATCCGGAGCATGGAATTCCTAGTCCCATACAGATAGCCCCAGGCCTGCCTGCTGGGCCTCTCCCCACTTCACTTGCACCTACTCCTTGAGCCCTGAGCCCCAGGGTTATTTCTGGTAGCGTGAGTGTCAAAACAAATAGGCTAGCTGTGTGCCGAATGGGGGCTTGACAAGCTGTAGCCTGGCTTTAATTTCTCATTTTGAAACATTAAATGTCAGGAGATCAATGAACATTTTCATTATTGCATTTTTATTGTGCTCTTATTTAGGCTACAGATGTGTGGGAGCCAACATTCCTTCCTGCTTTCTCCCCGCCCTTCCTGCTGTCTTTTAAATAAAAATAAATACTGGTCAAAATGATATATTCCTACATGTTTAGGATACCTTCCTGATTCTCAATGCCTCCCCAAATGCACATCAACATCGGAACATGATTCAATCATTTGTCTACTCATTCATTCATTCCACAGTTAGTTATTGAGCAACTAACTGCTACATTTGGGACACTGTTCTGGACTCTAAGGGGTATCCACTGGGGACACTTGGGCAATACAGATAAACTAGAAAATCTCACTTTCTTTTACAATACATACAACCCCAAGGTAATATAGTGCAAGAGTAAGAAAAAGGAGGGGAGAGAAAAAAAAGACTGACCAGTAAGTGTGGTCAGTCTAGGCATAAACAAAGTGACTTCTTTACCTGCCATGCTTGATAGCATGGTCTGCTAAGTCTTATTCTGGGCACTCCACAATTTAGATTACATAGTTTATACTATTGGGCCACTCAACTGCCTGTCACTCAAAGAGACACTTCGACAAGTTAGAGTTGGAAACAGCCATGGTCAGCTAGCTCAGTTTGTTGGAGCATCGTCCTGATGCATCAGGGCTGTGGCTGTGATTCCTGTTCAGGGCACAGGTAAGAGTCAACCGAGGGACGTGTGAATGAGTGGAACAGCAGGTCAGTGTGTCTCTCTCTGCTCCTCCAGCCCCACATACAGCCCTTCCTCCTTCTCTCTAGAATCAATAAATAAAGTTTTTTTTTAAAGTTGTCTGGGACATACACAAGGACACACACACACACACACACACACCAGTTCTTCTTAGGCTAAAATATATGTAAGGAGAAAGGTGTTCCTAGGCCAAGCTTCTCCATGCATGTCAACACTGCTACTCTTTGCCACCTTCAAATTCCCAGGAACACCTGTCAAGGTCAAGAGATTACTGGTATACAGAATGAATACTTTAAGAGATCCAAACTAATCAGTATTTGGTCTTTGAGTTTTACCATTTAAAGATTCATTTGTCATATTATTAATTTTTCCCTCATATTGCATTTATCTTCTTGCTGCGTTTTTGATATGACGCCAAGAAAGAAACTATACAAGTCAACTCTAAACATCATTTGGGAAACCTTTACTCACTGTTCCCCTCTCCCCTAATCCCAACTACCTATAATCTATAACCTGCCTGCTAATTTCAAATACTCTGCTTATGTTTCAGGCAACATTGGTCCAGAGCTCTCATATACTGATATCAGTGTGTTCATCTCTTCTGATGGGGGCAACACATGGAGACAGGTAACTGGGAGAGTCAGAGAAAGGGAAGAGGGTTGTAGGGCAATTTTTTTCTAATATCTCACCTTCCTATAGATTCTCAGGCACATTATAACTTTGTGGGTACAAAGAAATGGAAGCAGCTGCTCAGTTGGGTCGGTTGGGTAGGCAGATTAGATGACCAATGGGGTCGAATGAAAAGACCACTGGGCAGGGGATAGGAGGAACTGGAATTTCTCCAGTTACTTTATTCTTTTATTCAGCAATAGGTACAGAACAGTCACTGGATGCGGAGTGCTATGCTGGTTGCTAGGGATACAACTGATAAAATGGTTTCTATCATTAATGTGCCATGGGATCTTTGCAAGCAGGTCTCTTAATCTTTCTGGATCTGTTTCTTTATCTATAAGATGAAGGGGGTAGAATACTAAGCCAGCAAAATGGTAGAATCCTGTGATTAAATATTGTGCAGGTCCCACCATAAGTAAGTATGAAACAGTTGCATAGATACATGACTATATGAACAAATAATTCAGTTTTGCAAACATTAGGGGCAGTGCTGTCCAATAAAACTTTCAGCAGTGATGAAAATGTTCTGTATCTGTTCTGTCCCTGTGGTTACTGAGCATTTGAAATGCGACTGGCGTGATGGAGGAACTGAATTTTAAATTTTATTTGTTTTAATCAATCTAAATTTGAATAGTCTCATGTGGCTACTCTTTTGGACAACACAGATTTATACAATGCCAACTAGGTATGCAGTACAGAACTAAGAAGGCAGTTGAGTACTTCAGATTTTTTTCCTCAAAGAGATCAAAATTAAGTAGTGGAAATGGGCTCATAAATAACCGGAGCTTAGGGTGATTTTATTATTTTAGCAGCATTATTAGCATGTAGAGAAAAGAAAGGAGTTGTTCTACTTGGGAAAACTGGGAAAGACTTCACAAGAAGAGCTGACATTTTATTAAGTTTTAAAGGTAAGAAGTTTTCTACCTGGGGAAGAAAGAGGAATATCTTGATGATGAAGGTGAAGTCACCATCTGAAATCTAGTTGGATAAGGTTGTCATCACTATCATCAACATCATCCTCACCATCCCCATTACCACTGCTATCACCATTACCACTATCAAAAAAATTACTGAGGACTTAGTAGACACAACCAAGTACTTCAAGGCATACAACAAAAAATATGTTCAGGTTCCTATGGCCAACTCCTGAGGCCATAATCAGTTGGATGAGGAACAGACACAAAAATGAAAAAAATACCTTCAAAATATAAGATAATCATTAGAAGGGCCCAATGAGGATAGAAGCTGGGGCGCAAACTCTTCTGGTATAGAAACTCCAAACAGACAAGGCATTGTTCCTCCAACTCAAGGACCAGCTCACCCTATCACATGGAGACTGCAACATTTCATCCTTGTGCTGTGACTACTTTGTTTTTTCCCCCTCTTCCCAAGGAGCTAAGTGTTCCAGTTTCCACTCCAGTGTTGGACAGGGCAAGAGATGGTAGTGGCCAGAATGATAGTATTGAGAGTAGAGTGTAACAACTTCCCTCTCCTCTTGAATGCCAAGAACCTCCATTACGTGGCTCATCACAGAGTCCACCTATAGATCCGGAGAGAAAATGCTAGCATTACAGCTTCAGAGTCTTTGTTTATATCTAAAATACAAATTCCCCTTATGTCCTTTGTGCAGTAACACTCACCATTGGTATAGACATTCTTCTTTCATTTAAAATCAAATATGGGAAAGAAAATGAACTGAGGCCTGGCCTGAGAATCCACTTGCTTGCTTTCTGTAGTGTTTCTGAGGCAGGTGTGAAAAAGGCCCCATTCCTCCTACTATTACCTCCTTTCAAACCTGCCTATTTCTTCTTACACCTTCTGGTACTTCTCACTTAACCCACCATCCTAACCTCTCCATCCAGGCTTTGAGAAGCACCATGAATGCTAGAAAGCTAGAGGGATTCTTCAATTGCACTTTTCTCTAGAAGATTTAAAGTGGGGATTGGGTCTCTGCTGGAGAAATGTTTCCTTCCTATTTCAGGTTGGAGATTTGAAAGTCATATGTACCAGAAACATTGCTATATGTGGGATTAGGTTAGAAGTTCTCTTAGCTAAGAGCCTTGCATTGTAGTAGATGCTTAGTAAATGCCTATGTTGACTGGATGGATGGGTGGTCACTGAATGAGTGAGTGGATGGATGAATAGTTGATAGGCAAGTGGATAAATCAAAGAATGAATTACTTTGGGTCCCTGGGAGAAGTATGTTTCAATGGGCAGTTAGTATAAAGACCCCTGAGCACCAAACTTAGGTCTTCATTCATCTTGCAGGGAAACCTTGAAGGTGGTGGCTATGACTAAGAACTCAGTTTTCATGTATATCATAATTTCTAAAGGAGAGTCTTTTATCTTCCTAGATAAGTATAAACAGAACTATAAGACCCAGGCCACGTGTAAACTAGCTAGCATCTGAATTGAGGCACAAGAGAGAGCTGAGTAGTAATCTACTAAAATAAAGATGGGGAGGCTTTTTTAGTTATATTTTCCTTTTGATTATCCAGCTGAGCATGCATCTTGTTGCTTCCCCTTCTTGTAGCACACTGGCTCACAGTACTAGTGGGAAGAGCCATGGAAAAGCTATGTCCTTAGCCTAGGGAGACTTATTTGGTCTCTGCAAGTCCGTGTCCTGATCTATTAAAGCAGGAGATAGTACTTGTCAAATTGCCTGATAGGGATGTTGGAAGAAGGAACAATTTATATAAAAGACTTTGTAAACTGGGAAGCGCTGTGCAAATGTAAGGTGTTGCTGTAATTGTTGCTGTTGTTGTTCCAGATCTTTGATGAAGAGTACAACGTCTGGTTCCTAGACTGGGGTGGCGCCCTGGTGGCCATGAAGCATACACCTCTGCCAGTCAGGCATTTATGGTAAGGACAGCTCTCTGCTCTATTAATGAGCAACTTTGTAGTGGAAAGAGTTGGGACAAGTTATTCTGCATGGCTTTGTGCCCATTTATCCACTTCTTCATCCCATTTATTCATCCACTTAATGTGCATTGCATCATCTAACTCTTAGCTAGTAGGAGTAGGCCAGGTAACTTAGTGGGGGAGAAATGATGTATGCAGTGGGATGGTAGGAATGGTGCTCAGATAAGGCAAAGAAAGAGCAAGAATGACCTCTGAGTTCAAAGGGATAAGGTTAAGAATTGAAAATACAGGAGATGCAAATTGCTTCAAGAAGAAGGTTAGTGCACGAACTAAGTTCAGACCTAGATAATTTGAGTTTGAGATGTCTATAAATATTCAAGCAGAGATGATCATTAGTTGTCAGATATATTCATCTGAAAATCGGGAGAGAGGACTGGCCTGACACTCTGGACTTAGATTCGTTTAGTTGTTAGGTGGTAGTTAAAGCCATGACTGTGGGTTCAGTGCCTCAGGAGGGTGGGTATAACAAGGAGCAGCCAGCGCCTCCTAAGGAACACTGGTGAACACTAACATGCAGAGCAGAAGAAGAAATTGTGGAACAGATTAAGGAGTTGCCCCCCGCCAAAAAAAAGCCCAGGAGAAATATTTTCGTGCATGCGGAAAGAAGAAGTGATCCATAGCACCAATTCTATAATCAGATAAGTTAGTTACAGAGTGAAAAACAATCCAGGACCAATCAATATGTCATTGATGATCCCTGTCAGAGTAGATTCAAAAGAGAGGTGGGTTTAAAATGTCGATTGCAATAGATTTACGAATGGATGAATGAATGAATGAATGAATGGATGGATGAATGAATGAATCAAGGAATGATAAGCAATGGGGTAACAGAGACTGTAGATAACTCTTCTTAAGAAAGTAGGTAAGTAGATTATGGAATAAAGTTGAATATAAATATATATATTTAATATATGTATATATTAACACTCCAGTGAGAAAAAATAGTGGAGGATATATTAGTAAGATGATGATTTTAATGATGATGATGTTGTTGCTACTGTTGTTTGTTTTTGTTTGGGGAAGGGGATGGATAAGTCTCATGTGGGTTGATATCCTGAAGGGAAGGAATCTCAGGTTCAGCCAAGTGAATATGAGAGTGAAGATTTGGTGGTAGAGAATATGCTCCCTGGAGTACAGGTGGGGTTGGATTATTCCTGGGCTAAGAAGGTGGACTCTGGCTTAAATACCAGGCCCATGATTTGTGGAGTGAGAGTTTTCAGAGACTTTTACTGGGGAGCATCAGATCATAATCAGGAAAAGGCATAAGATCCCCTTCTCTCCGTCTGGCCATTTATTAAGTTAAACCAAATGAAATAGGCAGTTTTGTAAGTCACAAATGGTGAAATATCAGTTCCTTAGAGTTCAACCTAGCATAAAGTAAAATGGTAACACCTACTACTATATCTTCTTAGAGAGAGATTGAGAGGATAAATTTTAAATATATACATGAGCTGTTTATAAGAAAAGTGCTCTACCAACTCAAGGACGAGCTTGTAAAAGTTCCCAGTGTAATTGTTTATCATCCTTTTACTACTGAGCATATACTTTTTGGTTAGCGTCAGAGGAATGGAATTAGGTGCTATTAATGATAGTCAGCATTTACTGAGGGATTGATTATTACATTCCCAATACTGTTCTAAAGCTTTACATGAATTATCTTCCAGAAACAACCCTGTGTGTGTGAGTACTCTTTTATCACGTATTTATAGTGCCATTGCAATGCAGGCATATTAAATACCTTGCTCAAGGCTACACAGTTAGTACAAGGCAACACCAAGTTGGGTCTCTGTAATGGATGCTCTTCTGTTTTAATGACTAATCTCTCAGATACTTTAATGAGGCTTACCATGTGGCCCTGCCTTCTAAGAGATCATAGTGAAGGAGTTTAGGTAGTCCACATATTACTTCCAAAAGGAGCACTTTTCTGGGAATCGAGGGGAATCATCTAAATTGGGAAATTATTTAATATTCTCTCAGGGATATGTAAGTAGGATCAAATCTTGCCTCTCAAAGTCATGAATACTAAGTTTGAGTTCTCTTGTGTTCTATGATGTATCTCTTCTGTTGATGAAAAAAATAATAATAAGGCTCGGTAATAATAAATGACATTCCCATTGAATTACCTCTGATAATAATCATGGTAGTAATACCCTCTATTTGTTCACTTACTCCAACTTATGTAGCATTGAAAATAATTTTTCAAGCTGAGCTTTTGAGATAGCATTTTCTCCACATAAAGGATATTGATACTATCATTTGTCATAAATGCTACACATTTCCCTGAACTTGGACATCACCCACGATTTCTGCTTACTTATCTATGAATGCCTTTCTAAAATCATGCTTCCAGTGGTTAAATGCCAGCTTTTGAGTGTGTTAGAAAACAACCACAAATAACTCATTCAGGAATTCTGCTTTGAACTTTGGTTTCAAAGGCTAAGTGAATGTTTTGTAAGGGCTTGACCATATCATTATCATCAATGTTTCCTTAAGAAATTCTTGACTGATTTTGTCTCTTGCTTATGAATTGCAAGCTTTTGAAACTCAAACATTTGTTTCTTTATTACCAGTAGTTTCTCGTTAAGTCATAACCTTCAAGATAAACACACAGCTCATTTTAAGTGGAAGAAAGGTTAAGTAATCACTTCATTGTGACTTTCTATTGTATATCTCTGATGTTATTTTGTATACAGATGTGTATGTGTTTTCATAGGAAAATGACACCAGCCTACTCACTCTCACAGAAGAGTACTGTGGCTCTCAAATTTAAATAATAGCTACATTACCTTTCAGAGAAAATAGGAGTCATCATTGAAAACTGGGGGAAACTTTAGCAAGGCTAACAAGGCATGCTGTTTCCTGTAAATTGAAATGATAGGGAGCTAGATATGCATGAAGACAAAAAAAGCATACAGATTAACTCATCCGTTTGTGACCACGCACATTTGGATGCATAGAGATTAGCAGTAAGTGCTATTTCAGTTTAGCCTTCCAGAGAGTATGACGTTTGTACCTTAGAAGCATTAGAGGGAAGGGAACAATGGAGCCCCACGGAATCAGTGTTTTAATGAAAACTTAGGCAGGTAGACTGCGATCCTACTGTTTGCTTAGCTCTGATAAGTGGTCAGTGTCTCCTTTCAATGGAATGTTCTTGGAAACTAAAAGCAAAACATCAACTGGCCTTTTTTGTTCAGCAAAACATTCGCACAAAAACAATAGTTCTGATGAATATGTATCTCTGAGAAGTGAAAGACACGGGCTATTCTGAAGACCTTCCAGGTGGCTAAAATGCTACCACCTCATGCTTTGTGATAAAATAGAACAGCACACCTCACTGAAGGGAGAAACCTTGATTCTCAATGACCATTATAGCTCTGTTTCTGTGCTAGAGACGTCTGGGGAGGGCTCTGGTTGTTCCTGGAAGATTCTGTTTCATTTTAGTTGATCTTATCTCAGTGTCATAAAGTTATAGATGCGTGAAGCAAGGAAGGGGTCTTAGAAGATACCTCTGTGGTGCCTAAGAAGGTCACTCTACCAGCATAGCTCAGTGCTGACCAACTGGCAAATATCCAAGACAGAAAGCTCCCATCTTGTATAATGGCTGTAGCTTATTTGAAAGATTGTTTTTGTGTTGAGCAATAATGAACCCACTTGCAATTTTTGTCTATCAGCTCCTGTTCTGCTGGACAGACTTATGCAGAATGTTTGCTTTAGAATTGCATGTAATTTTCAAAGTTTTGGAAAGGACCACAGTTGGAAAGGACCTCAAGATATTTCTCTCTCCAGCCTTTATAAGTTCTGGAAAATGAACAGTATGCAATTCAAGACATATTCTGTGCATTTTTCCTTTATTCCTCACATATTGTTCGAGCACATACTATTTATACAGCACTAGTATCGGGGCTGGGATGGACCAATGAACAAAAGAAATACTTGGGAGCTTATATTCTTATATACAGATATATGACTCTGCTCTTTAGAAGAATGATAAGAATGGGGATATTGACTCCCTTATTCTAGCTGTATTTTAACTGATATTTTCATGCATTAACTGTATTTTCTCAGAATTTATTCAAAGACATTGCCCCTTTTCAGTAGTCAATAAATACGGTTATCCTTGTTTGTTTGTTTAACTATTTGAAAGCTTTCTCACTAAAAAATGTTATAAGGCAATGATAATTAATTCAGTTCTATTATTCTCTTTCCTGAACTGTCTTCAATTTATATAACCTGTTTCCAGAACAACCTTTTTTTTTTTTTAACCTTAATCACACTGATTGCCAATTTTCTACAATGATCAAAACTAAACATAGTATTTACAATCTGGTAGTTGAATAATTTCTTTTATTACACGTTACCTATGTGTGAACACATGTTAGACTCAGTGTCTTGATTGCCTCTCGTAATAGTGACATTTCTTGGAAATGTCTACCTTGAACCTGGCTATGACCCTGTTTTTTTGTTTTGTTTTGTTTTGTTTTGTTTTGTTTTGTTTTGCTTGAGCTTGTTATTAGTTACTATTTTCCTTTTTCCAAATGTGGTCCTTTTAAAAAAATTAGGTATCATGCTTGAATTTGATTTTACCTTTTAAGTGCCTTCTACATCTACATTCCTAGCTTTGGTCATTCCCCAGAATCCAGATCCATCCACCCAAATGTCTCCGGGACAGTTACAATATGGAAGTCCAAAAAACACATCTGAACCTTGATGTAGACTAAACAGAATCAAACGAACAAACTTTGCTTCTGCTTCTCTTTCCATGTCCCTATTTCAGTGACTCGCCTCTGCAGATCCATGTCGTCCGTGATTTCTTTGTTTTGCTCAAGCAATCTGTACATATGCTACCGCCAAACCCTGTTTACTTCACCTCTAACAATACCCTAAGTCTTTCCGTATCTTTTTATCTCCTCTATTAGAACCTTTGTTCAAACCTCTTCTCTTACTTGGTCTCTGACAATTCCCAAACCTCCCCCCAATTCATCTTCTTACATCCACGTTGGGTCCTGACAATCCACTCACCGAAGAAATAAGAGTTACATTCTAAAGTTTATATCAAATCATATCTTTCCCATTTCAACTGGAAAAAAAAGTCCTTTCTAGCCTGGCCCAGCCTTTTTTTTTTTCTTTCTTTTTTTTTTTTAACTGCATTTCCTTCTGCTGATTTCCTTTCCCACTCACTAATCTACAACCACTGAACATATTTCTGTTCTTCCCATACAGCAACTTCATTTCACATTCGATCTTCCTTCTGGAATGGCTCTCACCTTGATCTTTGCACAGCTAGTTCCTTATTATTCAGATTTTAGTTTAAATGTCTCCTCCTCAGAGAGGACTTTCTTAAATTTCTGATACGAAATATGTGTTCAGCCACTCTCCATCACATCACTCTATTTTAATTGCCTTCATGACACTTTTTTCTACCTCCTATGTGTGTATCCCTTTATCTGCTGACTGTCTGTCTCCTCAAACTAGGAGGTAAGTCCTGCTGAAGGTAGGGCCGGCCCCTTCTTGTTCGCTGCTGCATGTCTGGAACAGAGGGCGGTGCCAGACCTGTCACAGAGTAGGCATCAGCAAATGTTTGATAAATTAATCTTATTTTATTTGGGTTTTGCAGCCCTGCCGGGCCACTATTTGGAGGCCAGTTATAACTTTACTCCTATCTCCCTGAGTATTGGCAAGCCTACCAATTTCAGTTTCACCTGGGGACCTAATAAGAAATTCCTAATTCCTTTGTCTTAGCCACTAATGAGCTATTGAACTCTGGAGGAGAAGGTGGACCTTGTGGGGACACCATTCAATACAGTTGATTCAGAACATTTAAAAACTTCTAGTCATCGAAAAGAATCACTTTTCACTCATGTCGAGTCACACAGACCCACATTTCTGATACACAACAGATAACATTTTTTAAATGTATGTTTTGGAGTTTCTTTAGGAGATTTTTTTTTTTTTTAAATAATTAGTCATGTGTTAGGAATCACTGATCTTGGGAGACCCGTGAGTGGCACCATCTGTATTTCCAGTGGTGCACTGACCTTAACAGGGGGCCGCAGGACTCATTCCTCAGTCTGGCTCTGGAGACCGCCCCTGTTGCTTGTGCGTATCTTACATCATCTTTGCACTTTGATTATTGTATACGCTAGCTTTCCCACCTGGATTTTGGCATTTCTCGTTTCTCCTGCTCATCCCAGCCTTCCCTCTAACCCGTACTTCTGCTCCTTCCCTATGAATTCAGTTTATTCAGCTGGGCTTTTCTCTTCCACCATCTCTCTGTTCATCGCTGGCTTGGCTCCTCTTTGGAGCTTCCATTTCTTAGCTAGAAGGCTGTGATGGCCCCTCTGTGTCTACTATGGTAATTTATCTTCATGTATGATGTAAAGATGACTATTCTCTGTCCTGGTTTTTTTATCCTCACCCGAAGACATTTATTCATTGCTTTTTTCTTTTTTTAGAGAGAGAGGAAAGGGGGGTGTGGAGAGAGGGAGAGACATCAATGCAAAAGAGAAACACTGATTGGTTGCCTTCTTGTGTGGTCCCAGACCGGGGATTGAACCCCAAACTGGGTATGTGCCCTGACTGAGAATCAAAACCATGACCTTTCAGTCTATGGGACAACATTCCAACCCACTGAGCCACACTGGCCAGGGCTACCCGTCTATTAATGTTAGTGTACTGAAGGCGCTTCCTTCCCTGGGATGCTGGTGACACTAACAAGAATCTGTTCTGCTAGTGTTAACACCTGACCTTCATCGGTAAAGAAAGTCTGAGAATGAGACAAGCACAGAGGCCTTCAACTCACGTTGGCGTTTTTCTCTCAAGACAATAATCAATGTATTCAAAGTCACCAAAACAGACAAATAAGAAATTAGACAAATATATATATATTTTTTTTACTTCCTGGACTTACCACACAGCGTTAACTAGTTAGTGGCCATGGCACGCTCTGAAACAGCTATGATTGTTTCAGGAACCAAGATGGTACATGACAAAAAAAGTCAAGTCCATTCCGAATCATGCTTTTGTTTTCGCTTTTGCAATGAGAACCTCATTTCCAAGAAAAGCAGCTTAGATTTGCCCAACTTTCTCTGAGTCAGCTTAGACAATTATTTAGCTTTCAGACTATTTTTTAAAAACTGAAATGACCAAGTCCTTAAAAGTCATGACAGTATTGTTGACTATCATCATCATGCTTTGTATTAGGTGTTCAACACTACATAACTGAAACTTTATACCATTTGACCAAAGTTTCCTTTCTCCCTTCTTCCTCCCCATACTCCCCTGAAATCAGCTTGACTGTGGTGATTTTCCCACAATATATCAGAACATCAACTTATATACTTTAACTGTAAATGATTTTATATGGTAAAGATATCTCAATAATGTTTTTTTTTTTTTAAGTCAAAACATACATTCTTAATTTAGGACCCCACAGAACTTTCATGAGCAACTATATTCTTTTTTGTTGGGATATAGACCTAGGTACACCATAAATACAAAACTTGTCTGAGAGATTAATTGTTCTAGTGGTAAAGAGATTGACTTTCTAATTCTTTTTAATCAATGTATTGGGGAAGAGAGGATAGGACAGTGAGAAAAAGAGAGAGACGGAGAGAGTCAAAGAAGTAAATAAATGGAGAACAGGCTGAGCCGGTTGACTGTAAGGGGGAAGAGGCTCCCGCATCCTGTTCATAGATAGAAGTACACATCATGCTTGAAAAAATGCTTGGGTGGGTTAGAAGAAGACTCTTGATCATTCCTTATTTGTTTTATTCATTCACTCATTTAACATTTATATAGTACCCTGTGCCAATTTTTCCTGCTAAGTACTAGGCATGCAAAAATGAATGCCATGGTCTTTAATCCCAAAGAGTTCACCGTTCACTGGGAAAGTCAGACATATTTTTGATAATATATGTGCAGTATCAGGAAAGAAGCACTCTAATATAGATATGTAGGTGGTGTTAAGGGATCATTCAGTGAACACGATGCACACGGCACCCCTGAACTCCCAAGATTATAATATTGAATTGAGGGATTCAAGATAAGTTAAAAAATCGCCTTTCAGCAGTCTGATAGAAGGAGGCTTGGGTCTTATAGGAAATAGAGTTTCTACAATTGAACTCAGAGAATCCTGTGTTGTGGAGTCAGAGAAGAATTAAAAATTAACCTGGCTAGGAAGAATCTCTGATAATGGAGCAAATAAAGCTGCCTTGTGGGAGCGGTGTTGGGAAAAGCTTTCCAGGGGAGATGGTCTTTGGGCTGTGTCCCTGGTTAAATCAAGGGCAGGCAAGGCCTTGATACTGCCAGGAAAGGGAAGGAAGCAAGCACTCAAAATCACTCGAGTCCTTAGATGCATTGCTTAAAAAAGTTTCTGAAGTTGTATCCACAAAGGGCCAGACCTTCCTCTTACCATTGGATGAAAGATGGCATAGCGCTGCCCAGAACATCCCCAATACTCAATATTCATCCCTAAAAGCCTCTTAAAGTGGCATTGGGGAGGGAAAATGATCCTAACATCCATTCTGAGCTAGTAGGAAGTTGTTTTTTTAAAGGTATGATCTAAAGACACACACCTCCCCTCCCATAGGGTATACTCGGCACTACTTAATTTATCTGTGTCAAAAACTCCAAGAGCTGAATTGATTGTGCAGTATATTGAACCTCGGGTTCCATTCTGAGTACTTGAAACGTGACACTCCATCCACTAAGCCCTGTTGCTTGGGTTGTTTTTTCAATTCTAATATGTTGAAGCATTTCTGCAGCCCTGGTGGTGTTTCTGCCTGGGTTAGGAAATGCAGCTTTAATCAAATCTCACAATAATATGGGGAGATGTTGATGATTAATGCCCATTGGTAATCCAAACTGCCAGAGAGTGAGACAAAGAGGAGAATTTAAGAACCTGGAAAATGGTGCCCGAAGAGTGTGGTTCTGTTTTCAGCTGCCTCTTTCATGTCCTTGTTTCTAACGCAGGGTGAGTTTCGACGAGGGCCACTCCTGGGACAAGTATGCTTTCACTTCGGTCCCTCTCTTTGTCGACGGGGCCCTGGTGGAGGCCGGTGTGGAGAACCAGATCATGACGTGAGTACTTCTTTGGCTCTGGTCATGGGGAGCCCAGAGACCTGGGGTCTACTTTCACCCGCTGAGGCAGTTTTTCTCCTAGGGAGCCTTACACCAAAGCCTTGCAGTCTCTGGGCCAGTGTTTCCTCATCTGGAAAATGGAAACATTTGTGTTTGTGCCAACGATTCAGCAGACTACTGACCACAGCAGAGAAGCCAGGCTACTCATTAAAATGTTAAGGTTTCTAATGGAATTTAAACTAGTTTTGTAACAAATTTCCATTCATCTAAAAGCCCAAGCAAACAGAAAGCTTATGTCTTTACATATATTTCTCTCTTTCTGAAACATTCCATAAGAGACCAGGGACAGGGACGGAGGAAGCAAAACAGCCAACATATTGACAAGAGGGAATATTTTTTAAAGATTTTATTTATTTATTTTTAGAGAGAGAAGAAGGGAGGGAGAAAGAGAGGGAGAAAAACATCAATCTATGGTTGCCTTCTTGTGTACCCGCTACTGGGGACTTGGCCTGCAACCCAGGCATGTGCCCTGACTGGGAAATGAACCGGCCACCCTTTGGTTCACAGACCAAAACTCAATCCACTGAGCCGCGCCAGCCAAGGACAACAGGGAATATTTTAAGAGAAACTCCTACAGTGTATCACACTCACACATTCACACTCATGCACTCACACTTGCAATTCTTGTTTCACTGTAGACTAATTTGCTGTGAAAGTTTTTCTACGCTGCTTTACAATGCAAGTAGACAGTGAGACATAGATCTTAAAGCTATAAAAAGCCATGCATTACTTTCAGAGTATTTGACACTTTCTGAATATTTGAATATTCTAAAAGTGTATCAAATTTGAACCCCTAAAAAGTTAATCACCAGTGTGTATTTGTGTGCACGTGTGTACGTAGGGGCTGTGGAAGGATAGTTATGGTGATACCAGCCTATACCACCCCACTTGCCCAACTCCTATAATAACAAGCAGACTCTATTATTAGGCTGTCAAATCACTTTATTAAGAGTTAACACTATTGAATACAACTTTATCTGTACAAGTCATAAACAGTGTTTGAGATACATCATTAATGCTTAGAGTCTAAAGCTTCATCATTTGATGGGCACACAACATGTAGCGTGAGTTTTATATGTTCAAAAACAGTAACTTTTTTCCTAAGATACAAATGATTCAGTAAATATACAGATATATATGTATAGTGACTATGTATGCAAGTGTGTATATGCATGTTATAATACATATTATATACACATAATACATATTATTATACACATAATACATATTATTATATTATATATGCATACTACGTATAGTTATATAATATACATTAATAACAATATATAACAGTACATATAAGAATACACACACACACATATGTGCATACTTCCACACACACACACAGATGACGGAAATAAGAGAGGAATCTCTAGGATCTAGGGTCCTGGAAAAACCTTTGTAAAGTTATACTGAAAAAAAAATGGTACTACCTAGTATATGCCAGATATTCTTCTAGATGAACAAATAAGACAGAAACTCCTGTCTTTTTGGAGTTTGCATGTTTCTACATTAAATAAATGTAATATAAAAATAGCATGTTACCCAGAATACTCAGCGAAAAGATTAAAAATTGTTCTCAGAAATCCCAGGAAGTGAATGGAATACTAGAAATACTACCATCTTTTTTCAGGAGAATCTCTGACCATGAGCTAATGCTTCCAAATTATTTCCTATCCTTCACTTAATCACTAGATATAAAAGATAACCTTCATCTCTTTTAGAACTTCCTCTGATGTGGACATCAAAGAGTTTCACTACTGAGTTCTAAATTCTGTAAGACAAGGTACACACATTCAAGAAGGTTGTGCAGTCTGCTTCAATTTATCAAGGCAGATGTGGCTGCTCAGCACTTTCAAATCAGTCATGTCCTAGCATCCTGGGTAGTGAAGACATACATGGTCCTCAAGTCAGGCCTTCCTTCTTTCTGGTCCTCCTTTTATTCTGGTTTCTCCTCATCTCATAATGTGATTTCCCCTGCATTCTCTTCTATGAAAAACCTATTTGAATTCATTGCCTGCTTCTCCTGGGCATCACTTTGTACAGTATTACATGTACTCTAATTTCTACATGACCTGGAATTCCCTAGCAAATTAAGGCTGCAGTTTAAATTCTGTGTTCATCTAATGACTAATGTTAACAATTTTTTTCTCACCTTCGGATGGAGGTTAGCTGGTCACATGGATGTGAGGGAAATTGACCTCAGGGCCAAACCACTTACTGAAAAGACTAGATAGCACTCCCACTCACTCCCCTTCCCTCCCATTAAGACTCCTCAGGAGTGCGGCAGGTTTCTGCCTCCACATTATCTTGCTTATCATGATACCTTAAATGGTAGGAAGTAGAAAAGGAGCAAGAATAGTGCATAATATTCTTATATGAGTTTTGGGACAGAGAAGTATGTCCTTTTACAAAATGAAGATTTTGGGTGGAAGCAGTCATCCACCCAAGTATTTAATTTTTATCAAATTCAAAATTTCTCTGTTTTTAACTTTTCATTAAATACAAACTTTCTTTAGTATGAAAATGATACAAGTTTTTCCAGGGCTCTTCAGACAGCCAGAGAATGAGCTCTTAAAGAATTGCCAAGAGACAATTTCTGTTTCTGTCTTAGATTTAAAAAGGAATTTAAAACCAAGTGGCCCACTAGGTAGAGCTGATCAGTGCTTTTCCCTCAGGGACTGGCAATGGCAAGAATTATAGCAGGAGTTCAAGAGACTGTTATGTATTTCTTAGGTTCTCTGATTCTTCCAGATTTATTATTGGAAGATTGTATGTTTCTAGGAATTTATCCACTTCATCCAGGTTGTCCAATTTGCTGGCATATAATTATTCATAACATTTTCTTACAATCCTTTGTATTTCTTTGGTGTCAGTTGTTATTTTTCCTCTTTCATTTCTGATTTTATTTATTTGGGTCCTTTCTCTTTTTTTCTTGATGAGTCTGGTTAAAATTTTGTCAATCTTATCTTTTCAAAGAGCCAGCTCTTGGATTCATTGATTTTTGTATTTTTTTTAGACTCCCTTTCATTTATTTCTGCTCTGATCTTTATTATTTCCTTCCTTCTACTCACTTTGGGCTTTGTTTCTTGGTTTGTTTTTTTTTTTTTTTTCCCAAGTTCCTTTAAGTGTGAGTTGAGTCATTTATTTGAGCTTTTTCTTGTTTTTTTTTGTTGTTGTTGTTGTTTTTTTGTTTGTTTGTTTCTTTTGTTTTTTTGAGATAGGCCTGTATGCTCTGACTTTCTGCTTTCTGTCTTAGGACTGCTTTCCCTGTGTCCCACAGATTTTGGATTGTTGTGTCTTCATTTTCATTTTTTTCAAGGTATATTTTTATTTCTTTCTTGATTTTGTTGTTGACCCATTCATTGTTTAATAACATGTCATTTAGCTTCCATGTCTTTGCATGCTTTTCCATGTTCTTCTTGTGACTGATTTCTAGTTTCATAGCACTGTGGCCAGAGAAGATGCTTGATGTGATTTCAATCTTCTTAAATTTATTGAGATTTGTTTTGTGTCCTTACATGTGGTCTATCCTAGAAAATAGCCTATGTGCACTTGAAAAGTATGTATATTCTGCTGCTGTGGGGTGAAATGCTCTGAAGCTGTTGATTAAATTCATTTGATCTAGTGTGTCATTTAAGGCTGCTATCTCCTTGTTGATTTTCTGTCTGGTAGATCCACTGAAGCCAATGGGGTGTTAAAATCCCCAGCTATGACTATTTCTGTCAATCTCTCCCTTTACGTTCATGAAAATTTGTTTTACATATTCAGGTATGTAAAACAAATCTTATATTGGGTGCATATTGGGTGCATCTCTTATATTGGGTGCATAAATGCTTACGAGGGTTATATCCTCTTGTTGGATTGTTCCCTTTATCATCGTGTAGTGTCCTGCTTTGTCTCTTACTATAGTCTTGGTTTTAAAGTCTGTTTTGTCAAATATAAGTACTGCTACCCCAGCTCTTATTCTTTTCCATTTGAATGAAATATCTTTTTCCGACCCTTTACTTTTTTTATTGTTGTTTAACTACACTTGTCCCCAGTTTTCCCTCATCACTCTCCCCTGCCCTACCCATCCCCTCCTCCCACATTCAATCCTCCCTACACATCGGCTTTGCCCATGAGTACTTTGTACATGTTCCTTGACTTTACCCTTCCCCTTCTTTCCCTTGTTATCTCTTTCCCTCTCCCCTCTGGTCACTGTCAGTTTGTTCTTTATTTCCATGTCTCTAGTTCTATTTTGCTTTCTTGTTTGTTTTATTGATTAGGTTCCACTTATAGGTGAGATCATATGGTATTTGTCTTTTACCGCCTGGCTTATTTCACTTAGCATGATATGCTCCATTTCCATCCACGCTGTTGTGAAGGGTAGGAGCTCCTTCTTTCTTTCTGTCTGGTACATAGTATTCTGTTGTATAAATGTACCACAGTTTTTGATCCTCTCATTTCCAAATGGGCGCTTAGGCTGTTTCCTGCACTTGGCTATTGTAAATAATGCTGCTATGTACATTGGGGTGTATAGGGTCTTTGAATTGATGTTTCAGGATTTTTAGGATATAATCCCAGCAGTGGAATTGCTGGGTCAAAAGGCAGTTTCATTTTTAGTTTTTTGAGGACATTCCTTACTGTTTTTCACAGTGGTTGCACCAGTCTGCATTCCCACCAACAGTGTACTAGGGTTCCCTTTTCCCCACACCCTCACCAGCACTTGCTGTTTGTTGACTTGTTTATGTTGGCCATTCTGACTGGTGTGAAGTGGTGTCTCACTGTGGTTTTAATTTGCATCTCTATTTTTGGTGTGTGTGTATCTTTTCATCTGAGATGGGTCTCTTAGAGGCATCACATACATGGATCTTGTTTTCTTCCCGATTCAGCTACCCTCTGGCTCTGGGTCAGAGCATTTAAGCCATTTACATGTAAGGTGATTATTGATAGATACATATGTAGTGCCATTTTATTGTTAGGCTGTTTCCCTCTGTTTTTATTTTTCTTTCACTTTTTCTTCTTCTTAAAGCAAGCCCTTTAGCATTTGTTGCAGTACTGACGTTGCATTTGATGTTAACAAAGTCCTTTAGCTTTTTCTTGTCTGGGAAACTCCTTATTTCTCCTTCAGTTTTAAATGATAGCCTTGCTGGGTAAAGTAGCCTCAATTGTAGTCCCTCTCTTTTCACCACCTTGAATATTTCATGCCACTCCCTTCTGGCCTGAAATCTTTCTGTTGAGTAATCGGATGCCAGTCTAACTGGTGCTCCCTTGTAGATAAATACCTGCTTTTTACTTGCAGCTTATAGGATTCTCTCCTTGTCTTTAAGCCTTGATATATGTTGGTGTAGGCCTCTATGGGTCCAACTTGTTTGGGACTCTCTGAGCTTCCTGGACCTATGTGACTTTTTCCTTCACCAGATTAGGGATACTTTCTCTCATTATTTCTTCAAATAGGTTTTTGATGCCTTGCTAACTCTCTTCTCCTTCTGGTGTCCCAATGATGAGGATGTTGGTATGCTTCACTTTGTCCAAAATGTTTCTAAAACTCTCCACACTTTTTAAAATTCCTTTTTTCTTTTTGCTGCTCTGCTTGGTGATTTTTTCTACCTGTCTTCTAAAAACACTGATTCTATCCTCTGCTTCATCTAACCTACTGTTTATTCCCTCTAGTGTGCTATTTATTTCAGATATTGCATTCTTTATTTCTGATTGGTCCTTTCTTATGGTTTCTATGTCTTTTTTCTTGCTGTTGAGTATCCTTATAATCATTACTCTAAATTCTCTATCAGATAAATTGCTTTCCTCCATTTCATCTAGATCTTCTGGAAAATTCACTTGTTCTTTCATTTGGGGCCTGTTTCTTTGTTTTCCCATTTTGGCTGCTTTGTGTTTTCTGCTTTAGTTGTTAAACTAACCAGCCAGTAAATTGATTAGCTGTTAATCTAATCAAGCTGTAAGCAGCTGGGCTTAAGCACCACAGGGTGGGGCAGAGTGATTCCTGAAGGAGGGGCTATTGCTTCCCCTCAAGCTGAGGTCACTTACAGTGGAGTGCCCTGCCTGAGAGAGATGGCTCCCGCAATAGGGGGCAGGACTCTGCACAAGGATCCCGGTGGCTGTTTCTCAGTTCTCTCCCCAGAGCCTCCAACCCCAGACTCTCCTCAAGTGTCTCTTGTCCATTCTGCCCCTTTACCAGAGTCCAGGGTAAGTGGCTGAAAGAAAAACTTTGTGCTTTGGCCCTTTTAGAGGCTCTGTGTGTCTCCAGCAGTCTCTCCCTAGCTGACAGAAACCCTGCTGCTTTTCATAGCTGGATATTATCTGGATTTCTTTACAGCTCTAGTGCTGTAGGCTGGGTAGCCCACCTTGGGGTTTGGAGCCCACACTTCTCAGGGGGAACACTCCGGCTGCTGAAATATCCCTCTGGCACTTCAGCTGCTACCGTGGGAGCCCAGCCAGCCCTCTTGCATCTCCTCCGCACTCCCTTCCAGTCAGGTTGTGGTGAAGTGTTTTCTTCTCTCTGTCCTTGACTATAAGACTTCTCTCCAGTTAGTGTTCATTTGGTTATGCTGGATGATTTCTCTACAATTTAATTGTACTTCCAGATTGGTCCTGGGAGGAGGTTAGTGTAGCTTCCACTTACTCCTCTTCCATCTTGCATCCTTAGGGACTATGAGGGCAGGAAGTTCATTTGGGGACAAAATACTTAATCTTACAATTAAAAAAAAGTTATTAATGATATAGGCTGTTTGAATTCTGTATCCTTCCCCTCATTGCTAATCCTGATTTAGCTGTGGTCAAGGAGAAAAAAGGGCTAGCATACTCACACTAAGGTTTACCGCCTTACCTTGATCACTTCTTTGGAAGATTTAAATGTTTAGTAGTTTGTGATTGTTAATTTTATATGTCAACTTGACTGGGCTATAAGGTGCTTAAATATTTGGTCAGACATTGTTCTATGCTTCTGTCAAGTTGTTTTTGGATAAGATTAACATTTAAACCAGTAGACTGAGTAAAGCAGATTGCCCTCCTCAGTTTGGGTGGGCCCCATCCAACCAATTGAAGGCCTTAATAGAATAAAAAGGCTGCCCCTCCATTGAGCAAAAGAGACTTCCTTCTGCCTGGCTGCCTTTGAACTGGAACATGGTTCTTAAGGAAAAACCTTTAGACTCCAACAGAAACATTCACTTTTCCTGGGTCTCAAGCCTGCCACACTACAGACTGGAACCCCACCACTGGCTTTCCTGGGTGTTTAATTTGCCAGCTCACCCCAAAGGTCTTAGAACTTACACACACACACACACACACACACACACACACACTATTTACTCTGTTTCTCTGGAGAATCCTAATATATACATTATTCATTCAAATACATTTAATAAGCTTCTAATATATTTTAGACCCTATTGAGGGGTATAAAAGAGAAAAATACAATTCTTTCTATGTTTATGGAGATCTCAGGCCAACAGGTGGGAAGTAGGGATGCTCTAATCATCAAGGAATCCTAGTTATATAACCAGGGTGTGAGTAGAGGCAAGTGAAGATTTCACACGTACGAAGGTGACAGTTGAGCTGGTCTGGAAGTTTCAATAGCAGTTCACCAGCAGAAAAACTGAGTAAAGGTAACAGAATGTAAGCTTAAGGGAAGCACAGATTTTTAAAAGTTTTGTTGAATGCTATAGCCTTAGTGCCTCAGAGGGGGTCTGACGCATAGCAGGATGTCAGGAATCATTTTTTGAGAGAATAAGTTATTTCAAGAGCAGCACACAAACAAAGGGAAAGAATCATGAAAGAGCATGACTAGGTGTTAAGGGTTGAGACTGTGAAGGGCTTTAGGTTATGTCTAAGAATTTGACCTGTATCCAAACTGATGTTCTCAAAATTGAAAATGGGATAATACCACTCCTCTTCTAAAAACACATACAGGCATCTTTCCATCGCATTTAGGATAAAATTCAAACTCATTCAATGGCCACAAATATCTGCACTGGCCACATATCTACTATCTCATTTCTGGACTCCATTCCCTGATCCACTGGTGCCTTCCTGCCCCAGGGTCTTTGCCCATGTTTCTGCCTGGAATGTGCTTGCCCTTTTCACATGAGCAGCCGAACTTCGAGATATCATTAAAGTCTTATTTTAAGTGTCAACTTTTCTAGCACACCTTCCTTTAACCTACCAGGTGAAGTTGGGTCTCCATGCTATGTGCTGTCATAACCCTGTGTACTTCCCCTTGACAACATATTAGACAATAAATATTTGTAAAAATGTCCTTGTTTGTTTAGTAGAGTCCCCTTCCACCTTCATCCACCCTTAATACAGACAGATAGGCACAGGTATATGCATGGACACACGCATGCACGTGACTTTAAGTTCCCATGAGAAAGGATCTTTGTGTATCTTATTCTTTGAGTGCCATATGTTTATCAGTTTTGTGCTAACATCGAGAATTTAACTGTGTATATGTATTGAATGAATAAATGAATGAATAAGTGAATGAATTAACTAGGGCAATGTACAGACCCTAATAATCCTACCAGTGTTTTGATTTTCATGACTTCTCTGGCCCATGGCTCTAACGTTTTAGGACATTGATTATAGACTCCTAGAGATTCTGAAGTGCTATAATCAGAACCTAGCAGTTGTAAATTAGGGGCTGGAGGCTAGGTAGCAATCAGAGCGGTCTGTGTCTGTGGGCAGAGGTGTGGGTAGGGGGTGATAAAGCAGGGAGGCAGGTGGAATGCCATGTGGGCACAAAGGGCAGCTAGAGAATGAGGACCCTCCTGGGAATGATTTCTGATTTCCCCGAGCATCCACTTCTCCCAAAGGCCACAGATCAGGAGTATAATATCTCCAAACACTAGCTCTGCAGGGTAATCTGTGTGGGAGAAACAGTTCCCAGCTTGCAGGCATGGGTTTTGCTTACTTTTATTGTACATTTTTCTGCTTTCTTTTCAAATGTTATTATTTCAACATCTCCCTGGTAACCTTGACAGGAACCATCTAGTCTAGCCTAATTCACAGTGAAATGTGACCATTCTTATTACTTAAGGCGGAGGACAGGGCTGGATGATTGACAAGCTGGAGGGCCTAGTTCCATCTTAGGCAGTGGCTCTCCAGCTGATGAGATGCCTGTGGCTGTTAGAGCCCTGGACTTCTTTGGTCCACTATTTCTTGAAAGGTTTGCCCCCAGAGTATCGCTTTAAGGAGAGCTCTGTTTTGCTTGTCTCTGATGTGGAATCAGATGGAAAAACACAGTTTTCCAGCATGCTTAAAACTACATTTGAATTTCTTTCTTGATATGAAACATTTGAACCAATTGACTGTGATTTAGCTGATCTTTTACAGAGGCCAGGGAGAATACATTCTCTCAGGAAAAAAAAAAAAAAAAAAATCCTACAAAGGGAGAGGCAGAGCTTTCCTGGAAGAAAACAGACACTTCTTCCCAGGAGTGAGCAGCAGCCTACTTGTGTCTGTTCAACACTTGCCTCTGTGTTGGGTATCTCATTGAGCATGTTGTCAAACTTGATTTCACTGAAATCTCCCAACAGCCCTGCCAGGTGGGTCAGATTCTCATCATCAGACCGATGACACCAAGGCTGAGAATTTAAGTGCTCAGCTCACATGCTCTGTAAGAGGCAAAATAGGAGCAAGGAATGTGAATTTCGAACTTCAGGTGTGGCCCTCAAATTTGAGGAAAGGCACTAGAATTCTCCAAGGTTTCTTCAGTCAAGGACCATGGTGCGTGGGTGGAGTGGCAGGCTGTTAGTTACTCACTAAGTATAGATGAGTGTCCACAGTGACAGCAAGCCCGTACCAATCAATGTTTGGAAAGATATGATGAACATATGAGAGAACTAGAGGACAGTTAAATAGAAAGGGATGGTATATAACCAAAGACACTGAAATTGAGAACAATCTGACAGTGACCGGAGGGGAGAGGGGAGGGAATTTCAGGGGAAAGGGGGAACAGTTTAGAGCAACAAGTATAAAGGACACATGGACAAAAACTATGGGGGGTGGAAATGGGAGGGAGGTGGGGAGGGCTGGGGTGGTGGGCTGCGGGGGAGTAAAAGAAAACTGTACAAGATCAACAATTAAAAAAACTGATTAAAATAAACAAACAAATAAATAAAAGAAAGGATGGGCCAAACTGTAGCTGCCATTGGATATTTAAGAATAGATTGAAGACAGAGTGGCTACAGAGGCGCCATGGCTCTGTAACGACAAAGCAGAGAGGGGCATTCCAGGTTGGGGAACAACATGAGCGAAAGAGGAGCAGCAGTACCCTGCCTGGTCTGCAGGGAACTGGCAAGGGCTAGAGATGCTTTCGGCAAATTGTCTAGGGCTGATTGTCTTGTAGCCTCCCCGCATAAATCCAGTTCTAACTGGCTTATATCTTTGACCCATTGTTCCACCAGCAGAACTAATAGCCAAAGTGAAGGTGGGGAGAGAACATTTTGCCTAGGAAATTATGCAAACCCCAAAGCTGCAGAGGTTTAAAATTTTTTAAAAAGCAGAACTTTCTTTCCACTTAAGAAACGATGACCACATGTGTAGTAGGGAATATGCTCTTAAATGCAGTCTTAGCATAACATGAAGCCCCAGCCCTGAGCTCAAATACATTGTTTAGCCTCCAGTAACTGCATCCGATAAAGTCATTGGCAATGAACCAGTGCTGCTTCCATTGATCTGTTTTTCAATTCTCTGTTGTTTGCTGGAAGAGCCTGACTTGGTTTTGCCCGAAGTAAGTGATTCGAGTAATCGGCAAATCCAGTGGAACTCCCAAGTCATTACCTCTCAGGCTGGCTGCCGGATTCACATCCTTCAGGTTGTCATCGCACATGCCATCCACTCATAGGCTCACTATTTCGTGTACAAAACACGAAAGCTGAATGTGTGCCTACAGAGGGCTTTGGGGATGCCATTGGGATGTGCTGGGGGCTGGCCGTGACTTAGAGGGAAAAAAGGCTTATTTTGACCAATAGATCATTGTGTGGGACTTAGAGCACAGGTTTGAAAGGTCGATGTTCCAGGGGCAGTGCTCTGGTCAACACTTAACCATGTATGTGATCTTAGACGCTTTACCTCCCCTCCCTCCCTCCGAGCTTAGGTTTCCTCACCTGAATGTGACAATTAAGGTCAGTAACCTCCATCACGGGACATTAGAGATGCTTGTAGTCTCCATAGTCTCATGATTAAGAAATGGGCCATCTGCAGGGAAGGACTTTGGACAAATAAAGCAGTAATCAGCAAACATTTTCTGGCCACAGATTCTTGTTGCTCCTTCTTGGCTCTTGTGATATAGTGTAAAATCGGCTAGAGATAATACGTAATGAATGGGCATCAAATTATGGACACATTTGAATTTCACACAATTTTTCATCGTAAAATATGGTTCGTCATTTGCTTCCCCCATCCCACCCCCTATACACTCAGCATTTAAAATGTAAAAACCATTGTCAGCTTTGAGGACATCCAAAACAGGTAGCAGCCATGTTTGTCCCATGGGCTGTAATTTGCAGATCCTGAACAAGAGAGTACATGGAGCTTAATCCATTGTGGATATGTTGCAAATATCACTGAAATTTTTGACACAGTTCTATACAAACTTCCCCTACCCAGTGACTAGTTCTCCAGTTGCAGGGTCTTATGAAGTACTGAAAAGCAAATCATTTGAAATGGCTTAGAAGTGTTTTCATTTCTGGTCCTGAACACATAGATGAGCCACTCTCTTTCAAGAAGCCTTCCATAGTTCCTCTGAGTCTTCCTCATTTTCTTTCATTGAATTCCTATCTAAAGCCTCAGGATTTTGCTCACAGGTATATGTAGTTTGGTTTGCACTTTTTTTTTTTAATTTTTATTTTAATTGTTGATCTTGTACAGTTTTCTGTCTTTTATTCTCACCCCAACCCACCACTCCAGCCCTCCCCACCTCCCTCCCATTTCCACCCCCCCCCCCATAGTTTTTGTCCATGTGTCCTTTATACTTGTTCCTGTAAATCCTTCCCCTTTTCCCCTGAAATTCCCTCCCCTCTCCCCTCTGGTGACTTTCAGCCTGTTCTCAATTTCAGTGTCTTTGGTTATATTTTGCTTGCTTGTTTGTTTTGTTGATTAGGTTCCTGTTAAAGGTGAGATCACATGGTATTTGTTTTTCACTGCCTGGTTTATTTCGCTTAGCATGATGCTCTCCAGTTCCATCCATGCTGTTGCATAGGGTATGAGCTCCTTCTTTCTTTCTGCTGCATAGAATTCCATTGTGTAAATGTACCACAGTTTTTTGATCCATTCATTTACTGATGGGCATCTAGGTTAGATTTTGTAATGTTAGAAGCATCTGGCAACATTGAGCCCAAATGCCCATAGTCCAACCATCTGCTAGAGGTGCACGGTAGCCGCCACTTCTGACTCAATGTGCTGGTCCCTGCCCACCTCTTACTCGAAGTACATGCGTCTGCTCCCATTGCTTTAGTTCACTCTTTGTGCATTTAAGTTGCCATCCTGTTGAATTTGTGATTCTTACTATAAGTTCTACATCCAGGCTTTCATAGCTGTGTTGTGTTTCCTACAGTTCCTTTTGAAAGTTTTAAAAATACAGTTAAGTACAAAGAATAATGTCATACGTACCTGTGCTTCAACTACCTGGAATTAATAAATATTAACATATTACCACTTTGGCTTTCAATTCTTAAAAGAAATGTGCCAGGCATCCTGGGTAGAGTTGGTCTTCTTGGGCCTGCCCATTTCCAGATCTTTCATTCTTACACAGATCAATGGCTGCCACGAATTTCATGCATATCCTTCCAGTACATGTGTTGGCACACTTAGTATATACTTAATTATTCATAAAAATATAAATGCTATTGCTTTAAGTGTTTTACAAATGTGTAATTTATCTAAATGCTGTCATTCCCCAACATGTGTCTGTCATTCAACGTTATCTGTCTTGCCCAGACCTTTCAGTGCTACATGGAATTCTATCAGCATATGAATGTACACAACTTATTTCTCCATTCTCCTATTGGTAGGCATTTTGTTGTTTCTGGATTTGCATTGCTACAAACAAAATTGTCCTATCTTTGTCCAAGAACCTTCAGGCATATAAGTCCTCTGAGTGCCATACCTTTAAGTGGAATTGCTGGGTCATTGTGAATTGCCATTGTCACCTTTATTTTGGAGTTTCTGAATTGTTTTATGTATTGGTCATCTTTGCCGTTAGAATGGGAGGTCTTTTTCAGTCTGTAAGATTCATGAAGTGCAACGGTCTTATTCATCATCCCCCGCAGCACTGAACATGGAGGCTCGTGCGTAACGGGTGCTCGGCAGACATATGGTGAGTGAGTAATACTATTGGACTGGACTGCAGACTATTTAAGGGGAAGGGAGGGATGAATTTTACACTTTTTTCTGATATTTTTAGTGCCTCGTTCAAGATTTGACACAGAGTAGGAGACTGAGAAATTTAATGACGCAGGAAAACCAGGTGTCTCTCCTGTGGCTCCTCTCTCACAGCTCTTTTAATTAATTTCCTCCTCTCTTAAATGCCATCTTGAGCATCCATTTTCACACTCTTGTTCCTGTCTCTTAGGTTCTTCTTCATCACCCAACTGCCAACTTATGTTTCACAGGTCCACAGAGCACAATTTCTAACCCACAGTTATGGACTTTGAGCTTTCAAGCCCATTCGTGGAACTTATTAAACTTTAAGAATCAAAGTTGTTTAGACACAATGATTTCTTTAATTTAATTTTTAAAAGTCAGCTTTCTTTCTTTTGCCTCTTCAGTTTTGATGCCTTTCAGCCTCTGAATCTCCCCCTCCTTCCCTCCCAGCATTTGTTTTCAAGCCTTTTAATCCCTACCTCTTTCCACCATCTCACCGATCATTGTATCATGTAACTTAACACAGGCTCCGCCTGCAGGATTCCTTGCTGTTGAAGCCCTGCCTGTTTCTATTAAGGTCTTGTTCATGTCTCACTTTCACTCAGTGCAATTCCGCCGTTGCTGCTGACCTCCTTTACCGCTAATCCAATCTAGGCCCTGATGGGAAAATAGTCAGGTGGCATGGATGCACACCAGTAGCCAGGGATGTGGCCTGAATTTCTGGAGACCTGCAATTGCTGGCCACTGATGGTTGACCTTCCCGGAACACAACTCTTTCTGTTTTGATTTAAAATCTGTCCTTAGCAGCTTCCTCTGTGAAAGCAGAAAGGAGGGCTTGTGGAAGCAGGAGGCAGGAGGAGGTGTGGGAAACCTAGACCTTCCAGAGAGAACTAGACTTTTAGAGGAGTATTTAAACAAGAACTCAGGGCTCCAGGTGGATCAAGTTCCTCCTGTCAGGAACGTTTCTTATATCTTTATTCAACCGCAGAAACTGAGTGTCTACCACAAGGTAGGTGCTGCCCTAGCTGTTTTAGGAGCTGGCTAGGGCACAGTCTCTGCTGATGGGCAGTTTATATTATCAAGCCTCTTCCACACCTTACAGAAGGAAAATCAGTTTGGTATGAGGTTTATTTTAGTTCTAGGCTCATGAAATCTGTCTGCAATCCAGTTCTGTGTTTTTAATGGTAGTGGTTGTAGAGAGAGAGGACTGGAGTGTGGGGAAAGAAGGAGGAGCAGGGGAGAAGTGAAAAGAAAGGAAAAGGGAGGAAAGAGAGGGAGAGAGAGAAGATACTACCATAAACCTCAGAGTTTCTCTAAGTCCCGGAGATTCTAATCGTGGCTGTGGCTTCACATTATTGCTTATCTCCTTGCCTGAGAAAGAACAGTACTTTCAGTGAATGGAAGGAAATATCACAGAATATTAAAAGTAGTTACCTACATGAGGGGTTCAATTTTCTCAAGTATAGATTTTTATAACCTTCAAAACTTTTATAATGAGAATGCATGCTTTTTATAATTAGTAAAGGGAAATCATCAAAATGTGCACATGAAAAACAGTATATCCCAGTTAATAAAATAGAGGGGCTACATTTAAGTGGGTGACTCTGTGGGTCACACTTCCTCTACCTTTGAGCTTGTGACCTAAAGGAAAGGAGAGTCTTAACTACCCATTATCCCTTGCAGTGCTACCTAATGCTCTGAGCAAATTAATACTAAATCATGGCAAATAAACAGGATACTAGAACCCAATCAAAGACAAGAATAGGAAACAGACAAGTCTCACCCATGGAATAAAAATTCAGAAAATTGCTAGATATTGGCTTCTCAGGAAGCAATGCTCTAAATAATTTCTTCAAGGTCATCTGGTTAATTTATGCTGCATTTATAAGTTATTGTGTATTTTAAAAATTAATGAAAGATTTAATTATAGCAAGGTTGCCTGTGACCTTTTGTGGAATGACTTCATCATAAGTCTGCAGGAATTTGAGAACTGTTTTCGAGGTTTCTAATAATTTGGTCTCAAATTAATGACATCTGGCCCCTGAAAGGAGTCAAGCCTGGGTAAAAGGATTGAGTTGGGATTTGCTGTTTCCTAGCAATGGCTAATTCTGAGTCCTGCACAGAGGGGGCAGAGAAGATGGTGTGTGACTCACCGGAATCCATAGCAGATTTAGCTGTTTACTTAGAGAAATGAGAAATAAATCCAGTATGTCAGTGAAGGCGATTGCATGTAGTCAGACTGGGTCATTGCAGAGCACCGGATTTGGGGCACATTTATTTGCATGTCAACATGGTGGCGACACCTGGACCAATGGGCAAATTCTTCTGCCCTGACACTCGCAAGGGTGCTCCCTCATTTATAAACTGAAGGTCTCTGTTTGCCCTCCAGCTTGCTGGCCACCAGTGTAGTCCAACTTAGACTCTATCCATAGTATATATGGGCTCAATAAAAACAGCTAAGTTGTCCCTGGAGGGTAACAGGACCATTTCTCCAGAGACTAGGATGCTTCATTGTCTGTGTCATTCTGGTAACTCATTTAATCCAAAAGGCTGAGTAAGAAAGACTCTTAGGAAGAATGGCTTATGAAAGAACATCCTCTCTCTAAGAAAAACTGGTAGCACACATCTGTAGTTCTAGAAAGGCAGGCTAGAGTTTGGAAAACCCAGAACACCCTTTAGATATAGAAGCCTGGGAGAAAAACCTGCAAATTGTGGAATATGGGTCTTGATTAAAACTTTCCTTGGTTAACTATAGCTCTGAACATGATCACTTCTCTACTCCCCATTCCTCCAGCAATTGTTCATGACACTAATGTTATTTATAGTGTACCATGATTCAACCAGCAGGCTGTCATGGTTGCCCATGTGGGAGAAGGAGGTGGGTTCAGGAGAGGGGGCTTCTTGTTCTTTGTGTTCCTGAGCAGGCCACTGCCATGTCTGAGCCTTGGTTTCCCCAGGCAGCATATGAAAGGTTTAGGCCAAGGGTTAATCACTAAGAATGCTTCCAGCACCAAGACTTTATAATTCTGTTTGTTTGTTTGTTTTTTCCTTCATGCCCCAGGACTCCCAGTTAGAGACTAAGCCAATAAGACTTGTCATAGTTTAGGTTCAAGAATGTAATTCCCCATAAATTAGATCTTATAGACTTCGAGACAAGTCCATAAATGGAGCTCTCTAGGTAAATCTCTAGTCCCTCCTCCAACTATGTTTTCAGTTTCATATTATTTCATGGTGTTTCTGCCTGTTGTGCCTTTTGAGTTAGAGCTAAGAGTACCAAAGTACTCCCCACAGAGTACTAAAGCACCAAAATGCACAGTCATACGCATGAGTCACACCCTTAAAACGGGGTATGAGCCTTGCTAGAAGCACAGTGTTGAGGACTGTGTTATAACATTAGCAGCAACCGCCCAAGCTGGACTCCTGGCTCCAGCATCTACTTGCTGTGTAACTTTATTAGAGGAGTTATTTAACTTCTTTGATCTTCAGCTTCCTCATCCATTAAATGGGAATGATAAATGAGATAATCTATCCAAAGTAGTTAGCATACTATGTGTTCAATAAATTCTCACTAGTATAGGTATTTCTAATTATTATCATTATTTGATTGACTTTTACTAGTGTATCTACTGTTTGAAAAGTCTTGTAGTGGATAGAGGTCATGGAACTATAGACACTTAAGTCATTCTATCTGCCAACAAAGTTCTCAAGCATTCAACAAAAGACATAGATTATTATAGTTAGTACAATACAATTACATAAAATAATAATTTTAAATTATTCATTTTTATATTTATACTACACATTATATATCTACGACACGTTGAAACTTCAGAATTCCATTAAGTATGATTATTCTCATTTTTCAAACGATGAAACTGCAGTCTAATTGGTATGTGTAAAGAACTTGCTATAGATCTAGGATTGGGGCTCAAACGTCTCCTGTCTGATGCCAACACCTTTGTGTTTGACCACTTCATTCCCTTGACTCTCAGGAAATCGATGCATAACAAGCACTTACAACATGTAAGGTACAGCATATGTAAGTTGCAAACTTCTAAGAGCTGAAAATCTAGCAAAGAGGGTAAGAAACTTCTGTGCATATATATTCTATGAATTGTGATACCTTATGGAAGTGGTAAGATAATCAAAGTACAGAAAAAATGCTGCAAAAATTCAGAGGAAAGTGATAGTTTTTTCTTTGAAGGAAGAAAAGTTTAGAATTGAGGAGGAAGAAAGATAATGGAGGGCCTAACAGAGAAGTTAGCATTTAAGTTGAAACTAAAAAGAATAAATAAAGAATATAGAATAATCTGAAAGTCTGTGGGGTGTTGTGGTCACACAATACAGAAACCTGCAAAAATACAAGGAGAAATGGAAGATTTGAAATATCTTAGAGAAATATTCTAATAACCTTCATGTACAAACTAATAGAACAAGCAGTCAAAAAATTAGTACTGTATGTATTTGGATACAAATAATACCATCAGCAAGCTTTATTTAGAAGACCTCCTCTTAAGAAATAGAGAACACATACTTTTTTAAGCAAATATTTAGTATATTTTTAAATTGATTATCTACTGCATCACATGCAAACTTTGGAATAATTTCAAAGAGCTGATATCATTGAGATCATGTTTTCTCTAAATAGTGTAATTAGATAGAAATTTTAAAATAAAATGATGACAAGGAAAATAAAAGGGAAAACCTCATAGTTTTGTTTCTTAAAGAGGAAATCAGAATCATCACAACGAAATATGTAGACTTGAAAAGCTTCTCCTTCCATCTCCTCCCCACCACCACCTGTGCCACAAATTACTGTATATATTTGACCTGAGAGTTATAGAATGGGTAAGCACTGCACAAGGTACGATGTGAAGAGAGGCCTCCTAAGCAGAGGAAAAGCAGACACAAGGTAATCATGTGTCTTTTAGTGAAACAATTGGAATTCTCTCTGAGCACGAGTAACAATGGGCCTGGCAGGAGACGATACTGCAAAGGTGGGTGCATGCCAGTGAAGGAGGCTCTTGAATAAAAACCAAAGCTCTTAGCATGATGGTCATGACTAAGTTTGGTGAGAGTTCAAGGATAAGAGTAGGTACCTTGGGAGTTTTCTACACAAAGGTTGAAGGTGCAGAAATAAGTAGAATTGCCAGGGTCAAGTGTAGGGACTAGGAAGAAGGCTTAAGTTAGGACAGTCAGAGATGGGAAGAAGAGGAGGAAGGAAAGAGGTACACTTAAGTAAGAGGAAACAAGGAGAGTACGGTGGTGCTGAAGCAAAGGACTAGGTAAACTAAGGAAAGGCCTCTGCCTCTACGAAAGAAGATCACTACCTCTTTAGACAGAACATTAAAGTTTAGAAAAGGGAGAGATCACGTAAACATTGAACACCTGAGCATTCCTTCCAAGAAAAAGTGGTATTTATGTAGGGACTGGAGATGAGATTGAGGTAGGCAGAGAATAAAGGAAGATGTTTGTAGTGAATGGCATGTCAAAAACAAGGTCTGAATCAGGAATGTGTGTGTGCGCTAGGGAATCTACTAAGTGTTCCACAGCTGTTATCATTAGCACAGGTGTGTGTGCTCACACATGCATGCAAGTGTCTATGTAGAGTAGGCATTTGTAGAAAGGGAAATGGAGAAGTTTGGCTAGAACAAAGAGGGAAAAAGGAAGAAAAGCTTGGAAAGGAATGTGAGGTTCAGATTGGGGATAGAGAGCTAGTTCTGGAAATGTGGGCTGTGTCCTCTAACCATAGTTTCTGTGCAGGCATGTAGTCTCATTGGAATAATACGTCAAGACAACTGTCTGGAAGGAGGTGGAGGATGTCTAATGAAGATGGCTATTTTGTCTAAACAAGTGAAATTAGTGAGGAGACAAGAGGTTTTCAGAGCGTGGATTACAGTCTTCAGCCCAAGGAAGTGCAGCCAGTGGGAGCTTTGGTTTCATGTAAATGACAACTAGAATCCCAGCTCAACCAGTATCTTGAACATGGGCCTGGAGCCTCAGTACCCCCTTCTGAAATTACTGTACCTCTGATTCTCAGGTCATTGTGTGGGGATTTGGCATGATAATAGCTGTGAAACATTTAGCAGAGCCCCTGGCACATGATAATAACACCATCAGTCATAGTCATTGCTATTATCAGGGCATGGGAATGAAACTCAAATGAAGTTAGTGAATGTGAGAGGTTTTTAGATGTGTAATGAAAAGGATTGAATATCGGGCTGGAGGTTAAGAGTGAGGACCAAGTTGAGGACTGTTTGCTGACGCAGGGGTTTCTAGCCTGATGACTGAGAATTCAGTTGAGGCATAACAGAAAGAGGACAGTCAGGAAGGAGCTGATAGAGTCAGCTTTGGCCTTGCTCTGCTTTTTAGGATTTTCTTAAGAAAATTAAAGATGGGAAAGTTGGTGGTTAGAAAAGCTCAAAATGCAGGTGCCTGAGTCATGGTGGAGGGAAAGGGAGAGGTCTAGAGGCAGGTCCATGACAATGAAACATTATCCTAGTTGAGTTCAATCAAATGTTCCTACAAAAATTGGTCTGCAGTGAAGTCCTCCTTATCAACCTGGCACTGTCTGATCCTTCTTTTGCCCATTTCTAGTGGCTTCTGAGTGAGGAATCCTCTCCTTTTCCTCTCTGCAGGATTGTGGTCAGCCACTCTCTCAGCTTTGATAACTATGTGGAAAAATTGGTGTAATTAGAGATGGAAAAAAAGAACTGGGTTACTAAGCAGGAGAGAATCAGCTGACCAGAACTGCTCTCTGGTAAAGAGGGAAATATCTTTACAGAGCCTATTCCTCTAATTACATTTAGTGTGGCATTGTTTCCACCTAAATTATAGCAATTATATACCAAGATCCCCTTTGAAATCATTTAATTAATGAGTAGGTAACCCTCTGTGTGTATGGAATTCTAATGAAGTCTTTTATTTTTGTGGACCAACTCCCTCCCACAAATTAATCACTCCTCTCCCTACAAGGCTTACTCAGGACTGGATGGTGGATTAGAGAAGGTATTTATTTAGGGTCCCAGCAACTCACAGTTGTCACTTGTGGAAATTCTAGCACAGTCCAGGGTAACCAGGGACAGTGAAGCTGCTGCTATTTTCCACCTGAGATTGTTTCTGTCCTAAACTCCAAAGGACACGCAATTCAACCATGTTCTTTAGCCCAGAAATAAGGGCAGCTAAAGCTATTAACCCAATTTTAGAAGAAGTGAATGATTTGATAGATTAATTCTGTCCATTAATCAACCCAGAACTATTTATTGAGCATCTGTTATATGAAAGAAGTTCCAGTGGAGACAAAGATGAATGACTCTAGATAAATCCTTTGTGTATGTGCTCACCAGGAGATAGATAGCTTGTACACCTTGAGGTAGACATAGGGATGAAAGAAAATAAACTCTTGGGCATTGTCTTGAAAGGGCCACATTTCATCTGGACTATTTCTGCATCCAGTTCTTTAAGTATGTATGTCAATGCTTAAAAGTCATCTTCTGCAGGGATGCTTGAAAGATAAAGTGTTTTGCTCAAGGTCGGCAAGCTAATTTAGTGGCAGGTTAGGACTAGGAAAAGAAAAAAATCTTCTACTTCCTTGCCTAATAGTCTTGCTGTCATGCCCAGACCAATTCTATGTTAAAAGTTAAACAACAGCACAAGAGCACAGGATGATACTCTGTGACCAGAGTCACACTAGGACCAGAGGAGTTTAATGAAAAAAGAGAAAGAAAGAGATTGTTTCTTAGGTTTATAGAGCCCAACAAGGTACATCTTTAGTAGAGTGAAAAACTCTCATGAAAAAATCCAGGTGGCAAGGTAAAAAGAAAACCAGAAGTAATAAATTTTAATTGATTTTCCCCCTAAAAATCCATATCATGAGAAATAGCTTAGAGAATTCATTTATTTTGTCCTGTGGTAGGGAGCAGATTCTTCAAGGGAACTGAAGGGTGGGCAACCTGTCTACAGACAGTCATCTGTATTTATATATGAGGAATTTACTTTCTCCAAGATTCTATAGATATCAAACACACACAATACAAAAAAAAAAAAAACAAAACAAAAACCCTATATTTGACGTTAGTATGTACTTTGAAAAAAGCATTTTGAACCAAGCTTATTGAAAGCCCTAGCTGAGCAGAGCCTTGGGTTGGGTCCCTGAGGGTTCCAGTAATGGGAATGATGGTGGTAGGAATGAACATTTGCTTCCCATTGAGATTCCCAAGATTTGCATGTGCATGATCTCAGTTTTGAGAATGTGATATAGTTTTGATTACGTTGCTAAAAATACAGGGGTGGGCAAAGGTAGATTTACATCATACAACTAAATAATACAATATTAAATAAATAATAATGCAATAATAAACTGTTTTGTGTATTCGCAACTGTGAACCTCCTTTTTGCCCACCTCTCTACTTTGAATTAAGGAGAGAGACTAGGAATGCATTTCTGAAGGAGGTATCCAAAATAGTTTTTCTTGGTAATTACAAGGAAATCAGACTGTGGATAACAGTGGATTTGGCCATGCTAGAAATTACTGCCTTGTTCCATTGACACTCAGTAATCAATCAGCCATTTTTTGTCAGGTAACACCTGTTGAAAGGTTCTATGGAGTACAAAGAAATGTAAGAATCATTCTCAGACTTAGGACCTTTCTAACTGGTTTAAAAAAAATCTGACCAACAGTATATGAAAATTAAGAAATTATCAGTAAGTTGTCTAGACCAGTGTTTCTTGAAGGGTGGCCCTGGCATCAGCAATATCAGCATCACTGGGGACCTAGAATTGTGTATAATCAGTCACCCAAAATATACTATTCAGAAAGTTTGGGGGTGGGACAACCTATGTTTCACAAGCCTTCTAGGCGATTTTCATACAGACAGTGGGAAACCTCTGGTCTAGAAATAACAGGGCTATTTGAACTTCTGAGGAAAATAAAGCTCAGCATTGCTGGAACAGTCTTTCTGAAAGAGACAGCACCTGATTTGGGAGCCACTATTACACATATGCCATGTGGCCCTCTACCCTGCCCATTTCTTGAGTTTTCATAATCAGCTGATGTATGAACCACTTTTCCCACCAAAAGATACCACAAATGGGATGAGTACACTGTACCTACTTTATTGGCGATAAGCTTATTAACTTTAGAGGGATATTTTCAGAAGATGAGCAACTTTCATATGGGAATTTTATTTTTATTACTAATTAGAAACTATCTGCGTTTTCTCTTTTCCCAATCCAGAACTAAATGGACCTTGTCAGTGTTTGCCACCCCACGTGCCACCCGTGATGGGCACGGCCTCTGATGAGGGTCACCCTAATTTCTCTGCTGAGTGCTCACTGCCACAGATCCCATCATGATTTTCAACATCTGTTCTAAGGGTAGTTAGGAAAAGGAAGAAATGCTTGCATTTAAATTAGTCCTTATTTTGTCTCCTTCTTAGTTTGGTATGTTTCTGTCATTTTTTCAGCTTCTATGAGCTCTAGTCAGAAAAGCAATGAGTGGATACAGTATTGAGCAGAACTAGGAAGCCGGACCTACGCAAAAGATAGACCCTGTGTCAGAGTCACCTATGCCACGCAGCAGGGGTCCCACAATAAACTTCTTTCTTCTCAGAACTGATCCTGGGTGGAGATAGGGGGTGTACTTTAACGTCTGAAAGTTGCTAAGGGTTTTCACCTCACTGGTCTTAGTTGGAGTCCAGTGAGAAAATGAGCAAAAAATCATAGTCCTAACATTAAATATTTAAAATTTTGCATCTGGCATAGGTAAGAAACCACATGGAAGACAAGATTAGCATACTCCTAAGTGAAAATATTAGTGTATCAATATACAGTCTGGGGAAGGACCTGGGACACAGAGTCTAAGAAAACCTGAGATGGAATCCATCCTGGGTTGCAAACCAAAGAAATATGGATGAAAGGAATGCACCCACCGAGAATGCAGAAGAGAAGAATCTGAATTAGCCCACAAGTCCTGACTGGGGGCCTATTTTTGTGTTCAGTCCTGAAATGAGCACTCTGAGATCCTAAACAGATATCCCAAAGAGCTGGGGGGGGGGGAAACATGAACATCCCTAGAGACTGAGGGTCAGTTAGGCCATGCACCTGAATGATGCTTGTATCCCCCACAACAAGAGCTCCGGGGGACGGTCAGGCCTGAGCTAGAAGTTCCGTGCTTACTAATGCTTGAGCATTCCTTTTCTCTATGGGCAATTCTGTCTGTTGGAAAGCTCTTTCACATTTTTTGAACCTTCACACTTTTGTTTTTTGTTATTTTTTAATACTCAAGAGATCTCCCTAGAATGCCCACTTATTGGTCTTTTCTCTCCTGCCCCTTCCTAAGTCATCTCCAGGTAGGTTAGCCATCATATTTATATCACTTCTCCAACAGAGAGATAAACAGTGGTCTCGAATCATGCAGTCATCTGTATTAATTTCCCGTGCCTGCTGCAATAAATTACCACAAATTAATTGGGTAAAAGAATGCAAATGTGTTCTCTCACAGTTTGGAGGGCCAGAGTCCCAGGGCAAAGTGGTAGCAGGGCTGCACTCCCTCTAGTGGACTGGGGAGGATTTGTCCTGTTATTCCATCTTCTCGATGCTCCAGGTGTTCCCTGACTTGCAGCCTCAGAAATCCCATCTTTGCCTCTGTCTTCACCTGGCCTTCTCCTCTCTGCATGTCTTTCTTCTTTTTATTTTTTATTATTTTTAATTACGCCTATTGAGGTGACACTGGTTAATAAAATTATACAGGTTTCAAGCGCACAGTTCTAAGAGAAATCATCTGTGTATTGTGCTGTGTGTTTATCACCCAAAGTCAGTTCTCCTTTCATCACTATGTATTTGCCCCCTTACGCTTTCCTACCTCCTCCACAGCACCTACCCTACCCTTCTGGTAACCACCATGCTGTTGTCCGTGTCTAAGAGTTGTGGTTGTTTGTCTGTCTTGTTTGTTCATTCATTGTTTTCAGTTTAATATCCCACATATAAATGAAATCATATGGTTCTTTTTTTCCATCTGACTTATTTTGCTTAGTATGATAGTCTCAAGATCCAACTACATTGTTGCAAATGGCCATATTTCATCTTTTCTTATGGCTGAGCAGTATTTTATTGTATACATATGGACCACATCCTCTTCATCCAATTATCTATTGAGAGATGCTTTTGTTTCCAGATCTTAGCTACAGCGAATAATGCAACCATGAACATACAGGTACATATGTCTTCACAAGTGAATGTTTAAACATTTGTGGGGCAGATACCCAGAAGAAGGGCTGCTGGGTCATACTGGATTTTGGGCTCACCTTGGTAATCCAGGATAAAGGTATTAGGAGATTTGTAACTTAAAAATCAAAGACCTTTTTCCAGATCAGTTCTCATTCATAGGTTTCAGGCCATATTTCTTTGGGAAGCCATTATTCATTTCAGTGCATAATCTTAATCACTCTTTTTTCAATGGTTCTTAAACTTTCGAGACTTTGAACCCCTTTGAAAATCTGATAAAATATATATAATTTCTCCGTAGATAAATACAAATGCCAGTAAATCCATATTTTTACCTAAAATTTCAGGGGATTCAAGCTCCACTATCACCACCAAAGCCTTTGTGTGTACTGTCCATTGAGATACTTAGTCTATATCATTTTTGAATAATAACATACAAAATTAACTACAATTCTTCTTTGTGATCTAGTGCAGAGTAGACCATGATATTGTCTATTTTGTTCTAGATAATATATTGATACATAATTCTGTATTAGTTAATGTATTCTGATATCACCTTAAATATGTTTGTCCCTCTGAAGTGTATGCTTGTATTAATCACATTGTACGTTAGAACTCTTAAGCTGCCATTATTATTATTGTTATTGTTGCTGAGTTTCACCAAGTCCCATTTCTTTTATCTAATATTTATGCAGGTGCCAAGGGGAGGGCCTGGCATTTCTTCCTGTTGTGTCACATGCTGTTACATTCAACCTGTCTCTCATTCTGTCCAGCCCTTCTTGGGTCCTGATTCTGCCATCAAGTGTATTGACTGTTTCTTCCAGCTTTATGTCATCAGAAAATGTGATTTTCAATGATGACCATTATTTTCATGTCTTCAAGTCATTAATAAAAATGATGAACAAGGAAGAGCAGACAGCAGAACCTTGCCGCTGACTACTCACACCCTCCCTCCTGGCTGATTTTAATGCCTTAATTAGGTGCTGTTCAACCACATGATTTTACTAGTGCCTGGCTCATATTTTTTCATCTTTTTTTCAAGACTGCTGTGGCAGACCGTGTCAGATGCTTGGCTGATAGGTAAATCATGTGCCTCATATTTCCCTCTCCTGTCTGCCTAGTAATCCTCTCGGAGAAAGGGATGGGATTAATCTGACATGATGTATTTTATGATCCATGAAATAACTGTAAACTATTTGGAGTAGGCAGAATGCTTGGTTTAGCATCACTGATATCCAGCTACTCAGAGTACTCCAATCAGGGAAGACTTGCTAGGGGAGGTGGCATTTGAATGTAGCAGGGTTTTGATAGGTTGGATAGAGAAGGAAAAGACATTCATCAAAGTCTTCTCCCACTATTTTTTCCCCCAATGAGCTTTCAGTTTAACTCTCCTCTCTTCAAACATAGAAATTTTTAATGAGTAAACTGTTTTGTTAAAGTATTAAAATGAATTGACTCATGACCTGTCCATGGAATGAATTAGAACTAGCAGGTGGAAATACCTTAGTTGAGACCTGATATGGATGTATTGGGTAAGAAATGCACTGGACATAGAAAGAAGGCACGAGAACAGGGAGAACCAAGGAAGATACATTAAGTTTGCTCTGCTCCACACAGCATTGGCCATACGATCCAGGATACTCAGACCCGTGGTTTCCACTACCCAGTGCTGATCTAAGACTCATACTGAGACCGCACAGCTTTATAAAATTAGGGACCCTAAGTCTCTTCCTCAAAGTCTGTTTAATCTTCTTTAGACAAAGCTCTAAAAAGTTTTATTTAATGTTGAACCATTAGAACGTTAAAAGTCATTTCTTGAGGTATATTTTAAGTTGTATGATCTATAAAACAATCCTATTTCTTTCCCTATTTTACCATCGTAACCAGCTCCCAAAGCATCCTCATGTTTCAGGTAGCAGAAGGAAATGTCCTCTGAGAAGAGTTACTTTCTTGGTGGCACTAGAAGAGTACCTGGACTTAAGGAGAGGAAAATCCAGGGCTGGGAGCGTGATTAAGTCTTGATGAAATAAAAGCCATCCAATCCCTTGAGAGACTTCAGTTGATTTAAGTTCCCAGCATGATTGGTCTCCCCTTTACATCACTGTGATAGATGTCTTGCATTATAATTACAAGACATGCCACCCGAGTGGAGTATGGATGATCAATCTATTTTTATAGAATAATTGATAATTCATATTTATAGGACTATCAACTGCTGGGTTTTAAAAGGTCGATATGGATTGTCTAAGACACACACAGTGCGCTTCTTCACTATACATTAATATGAGTTTCTTTAATGAGACTCCTGTGATTTTTCAGGGAAGGGGTGAAGAGGGTGGTATTCATAGGAATTAAGCAATGGGAATATAAAATAAAACCCTTCTATTCAGTCAAAATTTTGGAATTGGCTGGGTCATACTTTTAATTAGCTAACCCACCTCCGTCCCAACACACATAGATACAATCTACTTTACAGGTAAGGAAACTGAGTCCTCATCAGTGGATATCAGTAAAAAAAAAAAAAACACCATTGCTTAGAATTAAGGACATACAAGGCTGTATTGCAAATTATAAACAACAGTTCTATCTGGGTGGAGGATTTTGGACTGTTGGGTGAATTTTTCCTTCTCCATACTTCTCTATATTTTAAATTTTTCCTGTAAAGTACATATATTGCTATTGCAATTTAAAAAGGTTGGTTTTTGAACCCCCTGCGAATACCATGCATTTGGTTGGTGTTGAATATACAGTGAACTTTCTACTCAATGGCTTTCAAAGAACATACTTTGGGAGAACTGTTAAAGTCCAGGCTGCAATTCAGTCCTCTATCCCCTCTCCGGGTTGGTGCATTAGTGACTGACCGTGAGGCTTCCTCTGTTGTCTTTCCTATTCCTCCATTAAATGCAGAGTCTTTGGCCACTTCAGTCTCCGCTCTGAATGGCAGCTGGTGAAAGTGGACTACAAATCTATCTTTAGCCGGCGCTGCACCAAGGAAGACTATCAGACCTGGCACCTACTTAATCAGGTACACCACATGGGGGGCCAGGTGGGGGATGGAATGCTGGCTTCTAGGAAGAGGAGCTATTGAAAGGCCTGTTGGTCACATCTGGCCCTTCCCATTTGGAGGAGGAAAGTAGCGGGTCCTCTGAGAATAATGGTGGATTTGAGGGAAGGGTTGAAGCTCACATACCCGGATGCAGTAGGGTTAGATGGTATTTGGGACCATTTTGCACCCTGGGATCCTGATCTACTCATTGAAGTCACCGAGAAGAAGGGAGTAGGGTTGGGGGAAGAAAGATAACTGGGGGTTGTAGCTCTATCCGTGGAGAAATAAGCCCAGACAGCTGGGGGCCCGACCCTCCAATGGTTCAGTCGTTTTATCTTCTCCTGGGGAGGGTCAAAGCCTTTCTCAGACTAGCCCAAGAGCATTGGGAGCAGGACCATGAAGAAAGAGTGAGGGGTGGGGGTGAGGGCCTCTGACAATAGCAGTTATTTACTGATACACCACGTAGTCAGGCTTCTGTGGTCTTTAGAACTATCGGGTCCTTGTAATTTGTGCCAGCTTCTCCTGTTCTTTTTGCCCTTGGCTAGGAATAAAGACTTGGGCATGGTTATTTATCATAGAGAAGGAGCTTCAGGTCAACTTCAGTTTTACTCTGAAGATGATGAAAAAATATGCTAGATGTGGAATCCTTTCCACTAGAATTCCAGCTGAAGCCATTTGGGCAATGGCCTGGTGGTCTGTGAGGATGACTGGAGTCCCTGCATCCCCTATGGAGGTGGAGAAGAAACGGGACGAAGTAGCCATCACTGGCCGCATTGGGCGGGGGTTGGGGGGTGTGATAGGCCAGCCATGAATAGTGTTCCTTCGGTGTGGTAGTAAAAGAGTAGCCCTTTTATCCTTGACACTCCCAAATGGTTGCTTGGAAGGAGACTGCTACAAAATGAGCAAAAGAGAATGGAAAGCCTACCTCTTCTTGTTGAGAAGCTGATTTTCTTCACCTTCTTTGTGTGTTTCTGCCTCTCTCACGACGGGCTTTCTTTCTAAGGGAGAACCTTGTGTCATGGGAGAAAGGAAAATATTCAAGAAACGCAAGCCAGGAGCTCAGTGTGCCCTGAGCCGAGACTCCTCAGGGACGGTGGTCTCAGAACCCTGCGTCTGTGCCGACTCGGACTTTGAGTGGTGAGTCTCTTGGCCTCTCAATGCCAATTTCAACCAGACATTAACCTGTTTGGTGGTGGGGTGAAAATGAGGATGAGTCAGGGGAGGAACTACTGGTCTGTGGGGCCGACTACTCTAGTTCCTGGGACTGATAAGAAGTTTGCATGCACCTGTAAGTGGGACAGGAAGGCATTTTCACAGGGAAGACCACTGTTCTATCAGAGCATCATGTCCAAGGGGACTTCTTATCTTCAGTTAGCAGCTTGGTAAGAACCAGACAGGTTGGTCTGGGCACTGACAGAGCTCAGAGAGCCTTGTAGTAACCTCCAGACAAGTTCGTTCAAATTGTGCTCTTCCAGTTGAACTCTCATCATCATTTTTGTTCCTCCCTCCAATGACAGCCACAAGGAACAATGTGAAACCTCATGCATTAGCTAATAATAACTCACAAATATCCCAATATGTCCCTTCCCTCTCCTCTAGCATGAGACATTTGTGTTCATGTATCTGCTCCACACCCATGTCCCCTTGAATGGAACTTCATGTGGCCAAAGCAGAGCTCTTGCTGAATCATCACTGTTGGAAGGAGTTTTGCAATTCATCTTAAATCCCCACAGCATCCAAGTTTTTCCAGCCTCAGTAAAGCTCACAGACATCCATTTATTTACTTAAGTCAAAATCCCAGGAGAGCATGACTTTTCCCCTTTTCTCACCCAAGTCACCTGCAAGTCTGTGCAAGCCTCTACTTCCAAAATCCATTCTAACTCGAAGCACCTTTACCCACATCTACTGCTGTCGGAACCTTTCCGACAGTCTACTGATTCCTTCTCTATTTCCACCCTTGCAGCGTAAAATGTCCTCCTCACAGTAACCAGAATTATATTTTAAAGGCCAAAATTGGATCTTACCACTCCTGTCCCGAGAATACTCCAGAGGCTTCCCTTCACCCTTAAAATATAATCAAATCTTTTTTCCTCGGCTTGCTTCATGGTAGGTGATTTTGGCTTGGCCTGCTGTGGCCACTGGGCCTTAATTTCTTACTGTTCTTCCCTTGTTTACCATTTCGCAGCCACGCTGCGACAGCCTATGCCTTAATTAACCCAGGCTTATTCCTAGCAGAGGAAATAGTATGCGTGAGGATGTCTTCCAGGTTTCAACAGGGCTGGCATGTTTAGATCACTCGTGTCTCAGTACAAATATCACTTCCTCAGAAACGCCTTTGAAGATCACCTACTCTTGCCTGCACCCAGGTGCTCTGTAGACCAGTAGGCTGTTTCACCTGATCAGTATTAGTCACCGTGTGGAGCGATCCTGTTTCTGATGGTTTTGTTATTGCCTGTCTTCCCCAGTAGGACATAAGTGCTGCGAGGGCAGGAGTTCAGTTCTCTCCGTGGTGCCTAGGTGGTAGTAAGCAGTACAAGGTTGTACCGTGTTTCTGAGTGCTGTTCTTTTCAGGAGAGTCAGAAACCTTCCCAGTTTGGGGAATGGGCACCTGCCACTCTGATCCTAGCTAGATGGGTTACTTCTTCACATCCCTGTCAAAAGCTGATGTTTAGTCTAGACGTTTTAATAAGCCATTTCAGATGGAGAGACAAAGCTAACGGCTCAGGTATGAGCCTATAACCACGGGATGGGGCAAAACAATGACAATTACATTGGGCTTTTCTTATGTTAAATAACTGAAATGAGTCCAAATGGGCACAGAATGGCTGCCCTTGCCTAGCCAGCAGCCTCACCCCTATTTCATAGCATTTCATCCATCCTGTTTCTTAAATTTGGTTTGTGCTGGAAGCCACTTTCTGCTCTGACAGTAACTGTCAGTGAGCCAGATGACTTTGACTGCCTCCTGCCTGCTCCTCATTCCTGGACTCACGCCTTAGGAGGCTCGACTTCAGTGAGAATCGGACAAATGGATTGTGCTAGAAGGAATTTAAATCTGAGTGTCAGGGTTCTCTCTGTGGCAAAATTGACCCTTTGGAAACAAAAGGTATTTTCACACTTGGGGAGAATACTTTTCAATTATTAACCATAATTCAGCCAAACAGTCATAGCGATGTATATAGTCGGTCATTCAGAATTACTGTGCAGGACATACTGATGTCAGCCTAAATATGCAGAATGTGAGGATCGGGCTTCTTTGGGTCCTTCTGCAGACTGACTCCATGGAGCGCGCTGTCTTTGAGTGTATCACTCTGCATTTTCTCCTGTGTCTCTCCGAGTTGTAATGGTCCCTTTCCCCTTGTTGGGAAAACTCACAGTTCAGAAAGAATAGAATTGTAGCATAAATATTTTTTTCAGCAATTCTATTAACATGTACTATTCTGAAAAAAAAAATGACAGCTCTGATATTCACAGTTTTTGACCTTGAGGTTGGGGGGGTGGATTTCTTAATCTCTTTGATTTTACCTTCTCAGCTGTAAAATACAAACACATAACAGAGATCTCATTGGGTCCTAGGGAGGAATAAATGAATTAATGTACATCATTAATGTGGACAAGGCGTTTATCCTAGTGGTGTAGGCATCCATATGGTAACGGTTGCTGCTGCTGTTGTTAATCTTGTACCCCAGGGTTAAGTGATCCCCATGGTATTTCCAGCAGGTAAACCAGAGCTTATACATTCAATTACGCACCATCTTTAAAGTTGTACCTTTGGGTGTTATCCATTTATTCCAATATTGGTGGCATTGCTTCAAATATTTCTAAACCCTTCTTTTGAACTGCTTTCAGACTGCATCTAGACGTAAAGTAGCAGGGGACGGGGTTGTGGGGTTCCTTACAAGGTGTTCTGTGGTTCTCGCACTTACATGGGTAGAGGCCATCTGGACCCGACACCTTGTAATGTCGGCATCATTATTATAATATTTTAATGAGAAGAAACTGAGCATGTGGAATGTAAGTTACTTGACCAAGGTCACATAACTGGGAGAGAAAGACCTGGGTCCAAACGTAAGTGGAGCTAAACCCCATGCTCTCTCCTCTAAATCATGCCATTTCTCCAGAAGTCAAGCAAGTCTTTATTGTTTTAGATTTGCTCTATGTTTCAGAATGAATAGGGTTCCCAAGTTAAGTTATTCTAAAATTAACACTCAACTTCAAATGACCTAGGTTAACTGTCGTCGATGAGGTTTAACATAGAATGTTCCATTAACTCTAAAATAGTTATGAACGAAGCAGATTCGCTCATTGGAACTGGGATTTTAATAGGTTATGGTGTTCAAGAAGACTTTGAATTTGAGGAGATATGTACGATATTGTACATTTGTCTTCCTATAGCCAATCATACCTCATATTAAAAGGAAGATAGAAGGAACACTTAAGTCTGAGGTAGGAGAAACAGACACATAAGGCTGGATGCCAGGGTACTGGTCATAATCTGAGAACAACAGCAAAAACATCCTATGGTCTAAAAAGTATTTTTGTACTATTTTTGAGTGTGGAGCAGATGGTTTGATTTCTAAAAGTGCTGGGTTTTATAGTGATTCTTTTGTAGACAGTGGAACTGAGTGTTTAAAATTGTCTTTTTGTTTTTAAGTAAACTTTGGTAATCATAGCCATGTTAAAAATATAGTTTTTCCATCAAATATACTTTGCCCGCTTGTCTTTAATGTTTACATAAGAAAGCAGTGTACAGCAACAGTTTCATGGCCTTGTCTCCTTGTCAATGGTCCTTCCTACCAGGAAGTGTTATTAGCTAAGGAATCTGAGACTCCCAGTGCAGTTAGTATAGGTGGTAATCATGCATATTCCACCTAGTCGTTTCCCTAAGCCAAATCAGATCATAGCCAGTTGATTGGTCCAGGATACTTGTAGGTCTCAGAGACAGCAGGTAGAGGGTGTACGTAACCTAATTCGATCAGATGGGGTCTGGGGGTGGAGACTGGACAGGATGATCAAATGTCTTGATTTGGGTGGAAAAATTAAGGAGTACAGCCTGGATGCAAAAAGGCAGGGTGTTACCCACCTGTGTCCCTCCTCTGCCTGAAGAGGGAAGGTTTGATAGATTTTCAGAAGTGTGTGTTTGTGGACTACCACTGACTTTTATCCTCCATCCACAGCAGGTATTATTCTTGCATGAATTTCGCATGAATAATAATGTTTTTACTTAATAGCCTTGTAAACCCCCAGCCTCGTGTTTACCCTAGAGAGCCACTTTGCCACAACCTTCTTCTTGGCACTGGTGAGCAGCCAAGAACAAATCCTCCCTGAGGAGTAAGTTTGTGGGAGAACAGTATGTCGTCAGAAAAGGTCACAGAAAGGGCCGGCTGCAAAGTTGTGTCAGGGATCCTAGGAGTGAGTTGTCCTCTGAGAGGCCCAGATACTCTTGCTTGGTGAGAAACCAGCTTGGACCAGAGGTTTCACCTAGAAGGTCCCTTTTCTTAGTCACTCAACTAACGGTTTAAGCAGCAATAACTCTTGCTGAGCACCTACTATGTGCCAAGTTCTTTAGGTGGATTCTGTTAATCTTCTCAGCCAAATGCTACAACAAGAGCCTTTGATTATGGACATTTCATAGATGAAAAAATGTGGATACAGGAGGTGAAGTAAAGCACTCAAATTAATAACGTTATAATTCCAGGGTCCTAAGTCTTACTATGCCTTAGTGTCTGCCATGGTCAGTAGGTTCCAGATCCACAGAGCTAGTTTACCAAGTGCTAATATAGAAGATAGAGCAGAAGAGATTTGGGGTACCACAGCATATAAATTCAGACATCTGAAATCCATTCAACCTTTCATATTCTGCAGACAGAACACAATCAGGCATTTTTTTTCTATAGACTAGGCATTATAGAAAAGTCAAAGATGTGTAAACCAGAGATATTGAACTCAAAAAAGTATAAAAGCAAATAATAAAGAGTGCACTTAGATGTTGAATTTCATGACCCAGATATGTGTTATCCAGTAGAGTAGCCACTCAAAATATGTGCTTATTTGCATTAAAATTAAATCAGATTAAACATTCAGTTCTTCACTTGCACTAGCCATATTTCAAGTGTTCTATTGCAACATGAAGCCAGTGGCTACCATATTGCATAGCACAGATATAAAGCACTTCCATTATCACAGAAAGTTCTATGGGACATTACTGATCCTACCTGTAAGTGCTAGAAAAGGTCAGAGCAAAGGAATCACCAAAGGCTGGACTAATGATGAAAGGCTTCCTGCAGGAGGTAGTGATGGAGCTGTGTAAGCTTCCTGCTGTGTAAGTACAAGGAAAATGGGCATCACTTCAAGGAAAGCAGATATATGAGGATGTTCTTGATGACTAGAGGAAGAAGGGCAGATGAGTAGCATGGGGTTGGATTCAGAGAAATATTGAGGCACAGTTGTATTTTTTTTCAGACAGTTTCTGAAATGATTTGGATGTAGTTATCTTTATGGCTGTATTTAGGCTTATGCCTTAGCTAAGTGATGATGATGTTATTATTCCATTGTTTTTGTTGTGGTTGCTTCTGTTTGTTGACTGTACATTCTGTGCCTCCTCAAAAAACCTCTCCCTATTTGATTCCAAACCCAGCATGCTATGCTGTCTCCTAAAGTGGGAGAGAAGCACCTGTAGAACACTAATCCTGGAATCTAAACTGCCAAATGGGAGAATGGAGAACCTGGGCATCGGCGAGGCTATGATGGGGCTTGGCAGCTTCTGAGACGAGCAGAGGCCCTGCAGCTGGGCCAGCAGATGAACTCTTGGCTGGCTCCAAGTGTCTCGGAGTGTCATTCTGGGAATGAAATGGGTGCCCCTTGGGATCGTTCGAATGCTGAACCAGGGGTCAAGAATTTTAATTGTCACCTCCATCTGCCATTATCCGTCATCCACAATCTTTAACAAGTCATTTCTTCTAGTGTTGCTTCTCCTTTCTAATTTACCAACTGAGGGGATAGAACCCAAGGCATACAAGTGTCCCTGCCTGTTCTGACAGGCAGGGACATCTTTGGGTTTCAGAAGATGTCATTTCTTCTTTAGGTTGTCTAAGACTTCCCTCTGAATCTCTGGCTGGGATTTGGACGTACAGGTTCCCAGAAATGGACAAGTTTCGCCCTAAACGTCTAGAAGCACTAAACCCTGTAATGAAACACACATAGGTGGCATTTCTCAAAGGAAACTGCCTGTGTGTTTGCAGAACCTGTGGCAGCACACTTCCCTGAGGCAAATCAAACTTTCTGCTACATTTGCTCCAAAATTCACAATTCAACAGAAGAACACCTTTCTCCAGGAAGCTGGAGCAGCAGCTGAAACTGCTTGTTTGTCTAAATCAGGCGAACTCCAGAGCTGGGAGGAAGGTTGGACAGTGTGAGAGATTTTAATATACGTTTAGCAGAAGTTAATGAAGAAATCCACAGCTTGGAGGCAACCAGTGACGTTTCCATTAATGTTATTAAATATTAATGGGGTGCTTTTTCTCTTTGGGGCAAAGCAGCATGCCTGATGCCCCCTTTTTAATTACTATGTGACTAACAGGTAGCAGAGCTGAACAGAACTGCTAAAAATGGTTACATTCATCGAAGAGCATTAAGGCATTTCTCTCCTTCGCAAAGCTCCTTAGGAAACCCCATCCTTCCTTCAAGCATTACTGAATTTCTTAATGTTAGCAAGACATTCAGCAGATTTACCTTATAAAAACCATTTGGGCAATTTTCTAGACACACCACAATCTAAATGTTTCTACAGATCAACAATGCTTAGAAATCAGATATTCAGTGGTGTGCTGGTAAATATTTAACTACCAGCTTTCTGGGAACAAACAAATAAATAAGCCCTGATTAGTAGCATTTGCTGATTGTTATAAATATTCCTGCCATGGTCGATTTCAAGCCACCAGCATGACATCAGTGAATGCAGAATTGGGAAGAGATGTGTAGTGATACAACATCATATGGTATTATTTCCTGTATGCAGGTACTTAGATGTAAATAACCTCAAGAGCATAAATAATAGAAAAATGTATAATAACATTTGTATACTATATATTATATAATAATAACATAGGGTGACATAATGAAGAAGTTCTGTGTTTTGAATATTTATTACCTTTAGAATATAATTTATTTAATTGAAATTTTATATGATTTAAATTTTAATAATGACTTTGTTTACTAGCTATTGAATAGCTTGCAAAACCCCTAAAATTTTAAGCTGGCTCTCACAGATTGTTACAAGTTGGTACAACACAGAGTCCCTATCAACTCTCAGGCTGGGAGCTCTCCAGTCCTGGATTAGGAGGCATGACGGAGGACTTACTTGACAGGCAGGTCCCTTTCTCCTTTCCGTTCAGTTGCATTTAAGCATGGTCATACCAAAGCTGGTCTTGAATTCCATCTTTCCGCATAGCAATTTGAAACTGGCTCACTCCACAGGCATCTGTTGCGCACTTGGTATACTCTCTGTGGTCCACGCTGGAAGGTCAACTGTGGGCCCACAGTCTCCATGCGGATGAAGTGCAGTGGCATAATGTAGTGCAATCATTTTTAGATGTAATTGGAGTATCTGTTCACCCAGTAAGTGTTTATTCAGTGTCCTAGGTTCTGTTCCAGACTCACCTTGGCAAACAAAACCAACAGAGGTCTCTGGTCCTTTACAGCCTCAATGTTTCAAACATACTACGGCCATGAAAATTTTGTCTGGGAATCATGGATGGTCTCGTCTGACCTAGACGTAGAAGAAGGATATGTAGGAAACTGCCAAACACGGAAAAGGGTAGAGTGCTTCAGGCCCAGGGGGCAAGACGTAACAAAGACAGAGAAGGATCAAAAGTTGGCCTGAGTGTTCAGAGTTTGGTGGGGGGGAGGTGGTAAGAAGGAAGGATGGGGTCAAACTGGGAGATAATTTATATAATCTTATTAACCAGTTGGTACTTCTTAACTATACTGCTTCATACTATATCATACTGTGTTCAGCTTCATACTATATCATTCTGTTCTTTTGTTGGATTTGAGGCATGTCGTATCCTTCTCTTCAAAAGACTAAAAACCCCTTAAGGATAGGGATTATCCTACTTCTTCCACAGGACAGGTCACATATGGAGTGATAAAGAAATGTAGCATTAACCTTCTGTTCCTATCTCCCTTTCATCCCTGTCCTAGTTACACACATAGACAATTGGCCTCTAATTTCACTGGACTTTAATTAAATCTTGGCTCAAAGAATATGGGAGCCAAAAAGGAAAAGAGGAGTGGGTCCAGAGAGAATGATTTCCCTTGCTGTTTATATTTTATCAACGCTCAGTGGATCAAATGTCCAGATTGTTCTGACCAGTCTGAGGGTTGCAGGAAACCCTTGGATGCCTAACTGAGAAGCATGAATTTTCCTGCCAAATGAAGTTGCCCTCAATGACCTCTAATGGGTAACAAGAGCAGTAATAATTTATTGCTCTTTTTATAACCTGACAAATACTTAACTGGGAGCCTATGAAACTCTAAGAAGTAAGGAGATATTAAGATTTCACATGGGGCCCTCCTCTCTTATAGTATTTGTTATTTTCTCATTCTGGGATGGGGCAGAAATGAGAAGGGAGTCATACCTGACTTTATTTCTTAGTTTTGTTACGGCTAGTGTTTTATGAAATCATGGGAAAAAAAACTACACTTTAGAGGTGCTTTTTGTTTTCTGTTTTTGTTTTGTTTTTGTTGTTGTTGCCTAGGATAAGAGGGAACCTATGTTATATGTAGCTGGGAAAAATTTGAATGTCTGTATGTGAATGCAGATGGCTATATGTAAAATGCTTGAGAAATAAGTGGCAGGGAAAACAAAAATAAAATCTATGAAATCGATTTTGGAAGAACACATGTGGAATCTTAACATAGAAATAAATCTTGACCTTTAAAGTCATCTTCTTGATTGTTACTTCCAATTGTTTCAGCAATTTCATTGTGATCCAGAATATGCTTTTAAGCTTATAGCATCCTTCACACCTACCCCAAGCCAATGTCCCCACCACATTATGTATAAAATCTATCCATACTTTTTGAACCTAGAATCTTCATGTGATAATCCACTTTTTTTTTTCCTCTATACGCTGGACTCCATATGACTTAGGATTGTTTCTAAATCTAAAAATCTGTTTTCCGAGTCTGAATATTTGCCCTCACTGAAAATATAGAGATGTGTTTCTGTTTGTGTGTGTGTCTGGGTGTTTTAACATCTATGCCACTATGCGACATTCATTTTCCCCACAGTGACTATGGCTATGAGAGACATGGAGAGAGCCAGTGTGTCCCAGCTTTCTGGTACAATCCAGCATCCCCATCAAAGGACTGCAGCCTTGGTCAAAGCTACCTTAACAGCACTGGGTAAGTAACACAACTGAAGAAACTCCACTCGCTATTTTTGTGTTCCTCTCAGCTGTGATTAAAGGGAGCATCACTATTGAAGCAGGATGGAATGTAGATAGAGTTGGTTTATGTGGTTTCTGAGGAGTTCTTTTGCTGACAGTAGCTTTTGGGGAGCATCAGAAGAGAATTCTGATTTCCAAATTTCTATACCTTTCGCCATTTGACAGACCGTAGCTATTGTTTTGATTGGGACTTCTCTCCTGGAAAGAGATGTCCCACCTTATTTCTTGGGCCTGAGGGAAATAAAGTGACATAAGGGGTGTGCAGGTACTGCAGTGATCTCTAATGATGGTTGAACTGAAGCTCTCACAGGCCAATGCTGAAACTTAAAATGAAAATTTAAAATCCCTATCCTAGGAACCCCTAGAAGAAGAAAGTCAAGGCATACTTTCTGTAATTGTCAAATTATGTGTGTGATTCTTTCATTGTTCCCTTATTAGTTTCTCACTCAGATGCTTGGAAAGAAATTTCCTTGGAGATTTGTTGTTGTCCCCTTTCCTTGGCCAACTCCATGGCTTAGAAGAGGTTTAGAAAGGGACTGGCTGGTCAAAGGCTGCACTTTTCAAATGTTAATGGCATTTGAATTCCCTGGGGATCTTGTTCAAATGCACCCTCTGATTTGGGAGATCTAAGTGGGATTGAGGTGCTTTGTTTCTAAGAAATGCTCAGGGGAGTTCCTGGATACCCTTTGAGTAGCCAGGGACGAAGGTGCTCGGCCTCCAGTCTCCCCTTTCAGTGGACCTGCTGCCTTCTCACACAAGTCACTCCCCTCCATGCTTTTACCTTACCTGGTTGTACAGTAGGGGTAGGTACTGTCTCCCCAGCTGATGTCTGGAGAGGAAGAATCTAAAAAACGTGGTAGAAGAGATGTGTTGAGTAGACCGAGATACTCTGAAAAACAAAATTTTTATCCAAATGTTTAGTTCTTAGGGGGCTATTCCTGGGGTCTGAGTTGGTATTTAAGCACTCTTAATGTTATTTTACTGTAGGTGTCTGGTTTAAGGATTTAAGCCATTCAAAATACAGATCCAGCAGCATGAACTTAAAGAGATGTGGTGTCAGAAACCAAAATGCTAAGAAGTTTGAGGAAGAGGAGTATAATGGGCACAGGTGCTCAGCTAGGTCCCCAGGTTCCACCCAGAGCACACCTGGGAAGTAGTTGGAAGATAATTGCATTAAGACGTATGATATGATCGTGTAACATGTGTAGTTGGACCCAATTTTAAGTAATTTAAAACTAGTGAAATCCCAACTAGCCAACCACATACATCAAGGATGTGAACTATTCATTTTATTCACAGCATTAACTTCAAACTGCCGGCTGGGCAGTTGAGGCTGACAAAGGAGAGTGGATGATCTCCAGTTTGCATTGGGATATGTTACCCGCCAAAATTTCTGTCATAAGTAAAAGCGAAATATCTTATGAATGACTAAAGGTTAACAATAAAGTATAAATTGATTATAAAAGATTGATTATGTGGACTAAAACTGGTCAGAGGAACTATAATATAGGCCAATGAGTAATTTGATTTTTTCAGCAGCCACATTAAAAAAATAAAAATGTGAAATTAATTTTAATAATGTACTTTATTTAACCCAATATGCCATTGGGTGGCATTTTAACATGTAATACTAACCACATTGTAAGTGCTCAATAGCCATAGGTAGAAAGTGGCTAGTTATACTCAGCAGCGCACAGTTGGTACTTTAAAATAATGTATATTTACAAGAGGATATATTGTAATTCCATCTGGGCCAATAACTACACACAAATTAGCCTAACATCTTCATGATATTTCAGGAGAAATATCCTATATAGAGGAGGGTCAATATCACCCACAAAGAATTTGGTTTCCTCTGCTTTCGAGACCACCAGAGCAAGGCAACATGGATGGATTGGTTAATTGCTCCTGATACACAGAGGAAAAGAAAAAAATATGACGATAATGATGATAGTGGTGGTGCATTTATTGTATGTGATTTTACCAGAATGCTGATTTTATGCAACCTTACAGATAGCAATATGCATGGAAAGAGGTCTGTAATGCAGATCAGGGCTGTGGCCAAGCTCTTGACTTGACATCGTGTGCTGGGGTCAGTGTCAAGTGCATTGACATGGCATCACTATGCAGAAACATGGCCTTGCCCTAGAAGGTTTTCTCATGTTCACTTCTTATCTGAGATAATTTTACCTCAGCTGGATTGAATATGAGTTTCAAACTTATGCTTCTAATCTGTGGTTGTGGTAAGAAATGAAATATTAACAAAGGGAGAAAATATTCTGTAAAATATCCCAGTGATCCAGAGTAAGGGCTGTTAGTTATTAAGGTATAGAATGATGTATTGGGGGTGGAGGAAAGGCAGGAAGAGGCTTCCTGATTAATCAGAGTTAGAAGTCTCATCTCCTAGCTGCTTTCTGGTACAGAAAAAGCTGGGTTTGGCCTCGGGGAACTAGAAACAAGTCTCTCCCTCACAGAGAAAAGCACCTGCTCTTCTTGCTTGCATAGTCCAGTGGGTCTGCCTCCTCCTGTCTTACATGCGAGTCAGACATTGATTTTTCTTGGCTGGTTTAGACACTGATCTGATCTGTGGCTCACCAGGTAGGATCAATAATGATGTTTAAAGAGCTACTCTTCCTGAGATGGAGGGATAGCGCTTCCTCAGCATTTGTTTAGCTTCCTAAATGGCTGTCTTCTTTGAGACTCCGTTTTTAGAAGCACTGTGCAAAATGTCTGCCTTGCTCTCTTGCACTCTTTCTAACAGACACACACAATACAAACCAGACAAATCGCACCGCTGACAATTGTCAATACTCCTTAGGTACCGGCGGATTGTGTCCAACAACTGCACAGACGGTCTGAGAGAGAAGTACACCGCCAAGGCCCAGCTGTGCCCTGGAAAAGCCCCTCGGGGCCTCCACGTGGTAACAACTGATGGACGCCTGGTGGCGGAGCAGGGGCACAATGCAACCTTCATCATCCTCATGGAGGAGGTAGGTGCTGCCTGGGATTTGGGGGTCAGTCAGAACTCTCAAGCAGACCATTCTCGGTTCTCTAAGAGGGAAGGAGAAAACAAATCCTGTATTCGGGTGTCTGCACGAGAGTCAATGTTGAAAGCTGAGCCTTCTGGGAGAAGACAGAAGGGATGAGGAGGGCTTGGTCTGTTTAGAGACCTCCTTCCACTCATCCGACAATGCAGACTCAGGCTGCAGTCGGGCCAGCTGTCTCTGGGCAGAGCAGATCTGGATGCATTCTCTGAGGCTCCCCCTTAGGGGAGAGAGTTTTTCAACTCTGTTGAAAGAATGTTTATCACCATAAGACTATATACTGTAAACTTTGCCAGAAGAAGGAAATTCAAATTTTATCTGTTGCCTTGCGGAACTTCTTTTGCTCTATTCTAACCCTTACCACCCTGTAAATTTAAAAAGCCCACACAGCAAGGGTTTTCTCAGTATGTGTGTGAGGGTGGGGGTGGATTATTGAAATCCTTTCCACTGATGTTATGAAGAATGTCTTATTAGTTGCTTTTCCATTAGCTAGTTGCTCCATTAGTTCATTTTTTAGTGTCTTCTGCAATCTGGGCAGTAAAGCAGACTGCATTCATTCATTCCAGGGTAGAAATAGCTCTGCTGGTTGCTTCTGGCTCCCTAAATGAGCTGTTTCATCTCTTCCTAAACCAGGTCGGTTTTTAGGCACTCCTTGCTGAGATTGTGGGGCAAGAAATCTTGCCTGATTTACAACACACACACACACACACACACACACACACACACACACACACAACCTCTAAATTTATATGCAAATTGCTCCGTGCTCGGTGAGATCTTGAAAAGGGACCAAAACAGGTCAGGAGGGTTTTTTTTCCCCTTTTTCTTTTGTTTCTAAGTGTAAATACTTTAGAAACCTTTAAAGGCAGGCTCACACTAGAGAGGATGGTGAAGGTTCCTTATCCTGAGCTGACAGGGTCTTCAGCCTTCACCCACACCAGGCACTTGGATTAAAAAACAAACAAACAAAACTTTAAGGTTCAGAGGAGGTCATTATCTCATTTTCACTAGGGAGTTTCCTAGACCAGAGCTATAAAAACCTTCTCTTGAATGGATATGAAGAGTCACAATCTTATCCATTTGAATTGCCTCCAGTTCATTTCCACTTTAATTTATATTCATAAACTCAAAGGTAGTTGACATTGCATGTGGGGCAGGGGAGTACCTATCAATATTTTACTCACATCTAGGTTGCTGTGGGGGAAGAGACAGAGAGCAAAACTATGATGGATGCACATTCACTGGGCAGAAGGATTGGCTCATAACTCCAAAATGATGCGTTTCTCTTTCATTGTGTTTAAACAGAGATCTGATTCTTCTTTTTCATCTGATATCTTTGCTTTGTGGTCAGGTTCAGTTGCATTTATGCAGGGTGTTGGTCCAATATGGGTGGAGGGGGGCAGCAAGGAAGGATGGGGTTTAACACTTGCCCTTAAGAAGCTGAACCTCGGCTTTGGGTGGTAAGATGCACTCATCTGAACAATGAGTATAACACTACCAGACAGCACCCAGGATTCTCTCGGCCTTTTAAGAGGCAGAGATATCTGTGAGCTGGGAGGATCAGAAAATTTTTCAGGGAAGAGGGGGCTTAGGTAGCTTTAGGGAAGTCCAAGGTCAGCAGAGCACAGATGTAACCTTAGCTGGTATGCAGTGTTTATCTGCAGAATGGGAATAATCATTTTATCCTCATAGAATTATTTTGAAGGTGGTATTATTAGCATAATACTTGGAACATAATAATCAACAATAAAAAATAAGAACAATTGTAGCTATTGAATTGTAGTTAAAGACATTAGCATTGAGACCAGACTGCCAGAGTTCAAAACTTGGCTCTCCCACGATTAGCTGCAAGACTTTGGCCTAATTACTTCATTTTTGTTCCTATTTGCAAAATGGTGACAATAATACTTTCTACATTATGGAGTTGTGGGAAAATTAAATGCTTGGAACTGAAAAGAAACTCTGTTTGCTGCTATTATTACTGGTGTTATCATTGTGTCACAGCAGAGGAATAATTAAACCACTTGTGAGGGCGCCAGGGAAGCCCTTGGCTCCCCCTCTTCAGAGTCTCATTGAGTTTCTAGCTTATCCATTATTGCCAGTGTCACACTGACCCAGGATGCCTGGGCTTGGGCACACAAAGACCCTAGGTTCATAGCGCCCAGTGGGTATCATCTGGGAGTCTGTTGATTGTGTTGAGGGTGTTTCAGCCCCCTGGGAGTGACTAGGTTTTCAGTGGGTGATGCTGAAGGCAAAGGTCGAAGCATTAGACGGGCTCAGGCTGGACCACATGATTGAACCCAGGCCAACTGCTGTTTCCTCCTCAGGGTGATCTCCAAAGGACAAACATCCAGCTTGACTTTGGGGACGGGATTGCAGTGTCCTATGCGAACTTCAGCCCCATCGAGGATGGCATCAAGCACGTGTACAAGAGTGCAGGCATCTTCCAGGTGACGGCCTATGCTGAGAACAACTTGGGCTCGGACACGGCTGTCCTCTTCCTGCATGTGGTTTGTAAGTAGCACGAGCCTTCTTCCCCTTTCTTACTTTCCTCCCAGTGGACAACTCCCTCTGGCATTCGGAGCTGGGATGGGGTTTGGTGTGACCACTAACGCTAAAGGATGGCCCAAGTCAAAAGATCCAGACGTGTGCTCATCAATGTTTGCGTTTCCTAACACTGAGGTAGATTGCCTCACAAGTCTGGATGACACATTACCAACCGCCCCTCCTTTTCCTCCCCACCGCGTTCTGATGGAAGTCTGCGCTTGCAGACCCACACTGAGGGGAAGGTCCCTTCCCTTTGTTATCCACGTTGGGAGAGCCGAAGAACGGTGAAAGAAACAGATGTTTAGATTTTTTTAAATGTAGAACCGAACACACAAAACACCTTAATTCTTACATCGAAGGGTACTGCAATTTCATTTCTGTTGCAAACAGTTTTAAGAACTCTCCAAAATGTTTTTGCTGCCCTAGAATGTGATTTTACTGCTGTTGGCTCTTTCTTGGCACAAACCAACACAACAGCTGAAGTTCTGAATATTTTGTTTGTACTGGATGCATTTCGTGTATTTGCTAGGCTGGGACTTGGCTCATGTAAACTGAAACTTAAATATTGTGATTTTAGAATGTTGGATCAAGGAAATATTATGGGACCTGGTCTTGGTTTCCTAAATCTCTATCAGTGACATCCATGGGTCAAAGGACTTCTATGGTTTGTATTTATATACCCCACGGTGTTCTTGGAGTAATGTGCTACACGTGTTGAAAATGCCACATTTTAAAAGGGTCTTAATGAATACAAGGAACACCTTTCCTATTAACAACTCAGTGATGATATAAACTTCAATATATAGATAACCCACATTTAAGAGGTCCCTGGCACACAGTAAGCTAGCTAGTGTCTAAGCATTCTAATCACATTAATAGCAAAGGGACCAGCAGTAATAGGGGAAGTGCATGGGAAGAGACCTAGATTATATCTCAGTTATACTCTTAAAGAGGTCAGGCTATGTGGACATGAGATAAAGTGTTTCATCTTCTAGTCTTCTGACCTTTAATTTTAAAATGGCTTAATTCCAACTGGTACCTGCTTCACAGTGTTCTTATAACAATAAAGAGGAAACACAAATGAAACATCTAATCATTCACTAATTCATTCAGCAAATATTTATTGATTTCTTAACATGTAAAAGGCACTCTGCTAGAACCTGGGGAGGCACCAATACAGATGCGCCCCTGCCCTTGCAGAGTTTATGTTCTAGGGGGGGAATAGGGAGGTTCTGCTAGAAATGGGCCATCAGTGCCCAAGTGGTGATAATGACACCACACCAGCTATTATCATTCTTTGTCAGAAACACCAAGTTAGAAAACCCAGACGGGTGGTGTGCAGGGTATTCATGAGCCCAGGGTTCAAAGGAGGAGAGCTCTACATTTGAATTCTTACCATATCCTGTTGTTAAATGTCTAGTGTTGGTCAACTTCCTTTGTCTTTACAAATCCCTGATTCCTCATCTTTAATATTTAGATTATAGGGAGGCTTTAAGAACCAATTGGATTGTGCATGTCTGTCAGGGATCCCCAAAATCACCCCCAGGTTTGCCAATTTCCTAGAAGGACTCACAGAACTCAGCCTGTAGTTGTACTCATGACTGTGATTTATTACAGTGAAAGGAGACAAATGAAGATCATCTCAGCGAGAAAGCTCACAGGGCAAAGTCAGGAGGAAACCAGGCACAAGCTTCCAAGAGTCCTCTCTCCCCACCTGATCATGCAGGGCATGCTTAGTTCCTCTAGCGATGAGTTGTGGTAACATGTGCAAAGGGCTGTCTACCAGAGAATCTCTCTGGAGTCTCAGTGTCCATGATTTCCATTGGGTTCTGATCAAGTAGGCATCCTTTGCCTAGAATATCCCAGAAGTCCAAACTCCCAGAGGAAAGCAGGTGTTCAGAATAAACCATACTGTTGGCAAAACAGTTTAGTCAAAGTGAACTACTCTTATTAGTTAACTGTTCACTGGAAATACTCTCAGGGCCAAGTTCCCAGATGCTAGTCCAGGGCCAGTGTTACACACAGATCTTTCGACGAACGGCAATTTCAGATCTTTGTTAACATTTTTTCTGAAGTGTGCAAAATACAGTCTAGTGCCCAGCTTGGCACATGGGGAATGTTACCTGTGATAGTAATTAGAGTTAACTCTTGAACAACACAGATGTTAGGGGCGCTGCCCCACCATGCGGTCAAAAATCCATATATAAATTTTGACTCCCCCAAATCTCAACTACTAATAGTTGAACAACTATTAATGTTGATCAACTACTTAATGTTGAGCAGATGCCTTACTGATAATATGAACAGTTAATTAACACATATTTTGTATATTATATATTGTATTTTCACAATAAAAAGTAATAGAAATGACAATACTATTAAAATCATAAGGGAGAAAAATACATTTTCAGTATGTATATGTTTATTAAAATATCCATGTGTGAATGGACCTGTACATTTAAGTCTTTAATCCATTTCAAGTTTATTTTTGTGTAAGCTGTAAGAAGGTAGTCTAGTTTTCTTTTTTCTTTTTTTTTTCTTGTGCATGTTCAGTTTTCCCAACACCATTTACTGAATAGAATATCTTTATCCCACTGTATGTACTGGTCGCATTTGTCAAGTATTAATTGACCATAAAGGCGCGTGTTTATTTCCATACTCTATTTTGTTCCATTGTTCTATATGTCAGTTTTTATGCCAGTACCATGCTGTTTTGATTATTATGGCCTTGTAGAGGGGGGACCCCCCCAAAAAAAAAACCTAACAAAACAGAATTATCTTCTGGAAGTCAGGGCCCTAAATATAGGCTTTCCCCACTAGGTGAGTGTTCTGGGAACCCATCTGTATCAGTGTATCAGTTGACATTGTTGTGACAGGCTGTGTTCAGCTTCAGTAAATTTTTTGAAGACTCTTTGAACACAGTTGTCCATTTCATGATGTAGATTTATAAATGTGCCTGCGCACACCACACTGAGTGTTCAGCAGATTTTGACCAAAAACAGCATGTACTCCATGCCCCACCCTCCTTATTCACCCAGTCTCACCCTGAGCAACATTTTTTTTGTTTCCCTTGATGAAAAACATCCTAAAAGGGAAACATTTTGCCAATATGGAAGTGGTGAAACCCAAAAATGGCAGAAACACTAAAAGGCATCAAAATCAACAAATTCAAAAACTGTTTTGAGCAGTGGAAAAAAAGTCTCTATAAATGTATTGTATCCAATGGAGAATATGTTGAAGGTGACTAAAGATTAAACATGTAAGAATAAATACACATTTTTAAATAAAAAATTATAGGGTTTTGGGGGTTCCCCCCTCATAGTTTGCTATCAGGTAGTGTGATTCCTCCAACTTGGTTCTTCTTTCTCAAGATTGCTGTGGCTGTTCAGTGTCTTTTGTTGTTCCATATAAATTTTCGGAATATTTGCTTTAATTCTGTGGAGTGCACCATTGGTATATTGATAGGAATTACATTGAATCTATAATTCAGTAGTATGCTTTCAGTAGTATGGGCATTTTAATGATGTTGAATCTTCAAATCCATGAACATGGTATATGCCTTCACTTATTTGTATGCTCTTCAATTTCTTTTTTCCAGACTCATAGATACAGAAAACAGACTGACAGCTATCAGAGGGGAGGGGATTTGGGGGGACTGGGTGAAAAAGGTAAAGGGATTAGCAAAGAAAAAAAACCTCATAGAAAACAGTATGGTGATTACCAGAGAGAAAGGGAGGTGGGGGGAAGTGGAAGAGGGTAAAGCAGGGCATATATAGTGCTAAAAGGAGACTTGACTTGGAGTGGTGAACACACAATGCCATATACAGATAATGTATTATAAAATTGTACACTTGCGCCCTGCCTGGTGTGGCTCTGTGGACTGAGTGCTGGCCTGCAAACCAGAGCATCACTGCTTTGATTCCGAGTTAGGGCACATGCCTGGGTTGCAGGCCAGGTCCCCAGTAGGGGGCATGCAAGAGGCAACCACACATTGATGTTTCTCTTCCTCTCTTTCTCCCTCCCTTCCCCTCTCTCTAAAACTAAATAAATAAAGTCTTTAAAAAAGAACTGTGCACATGAATCCTGTATGATTTTATTAACCAATGTCACCCCAATAAATTCAATGATTTTTTCTTTTTTATATATTTTATCAATTATGCTATTATAGTTGTCCCATTCCCCCCCTTCATTCCCCTCCACCCTGCACACACCCTCCCACCCACATCCCCCCCCTTTGGTTCATGTCCATGTGTCATAAGTTCTTTAGCTTCTACATTTCCCACACTATTCTTGCCCTCCCCCTGTCTATTTTCTACCTACCTTCTATGTTTATTCTCTGTACCTTTTCCCCCTTTATCCTCCTCCCACTCCCCTGTTGCTAACCCTCAATGTGATCTCCATTTCTGTGGTTCTGCTCCTGTTCTAGCTGTTTGCTTAGTTTGCTTTTGTTTTAGCTGTGGTTGTTAATATCTATGAGTTTGCTGTCTTTTTACTGTCATATTTTTTATCTACATTTTCTTAGATAAGTCCCTTGAACATTTCATATAATAAGGGCTTGGTGATGATGAACTCCTTTAACTTGACCTTATCTGAGAAGCACTTGATCTGCCCTTCCATTCTAAATGACAGTTTCGCTGGATAGAGCAATCTCGGATGTAGGTCCTTGCCTTTCATGACTTGCAATACTTCTTCCCAGCCCCTTCTTGCCTGTAAGGTCTCTTTTGAGAAATCAGCTGACAGTCTGATGGGAACTCCTTTGTAGGTGACTGTCCCCTTATCCCTTGCTGCTTCGAGAATTCTCTCCTTCATTTTAATTTTGGTTAATGTAGTTATGATGTACCTTGGTATGTTACCCCTTGGGTTCAACTTCTTTGGGACTCTCTGAGCTTCCTGGACTTCCTGGTAGTCTATTTCCTTTGCCAGATTGGGAAGTTCTCCTTTATTACTTGTTCAAATAAGTTTTCCACTTGTTGCTCTTTCTCTTCCCCTTCTGGTACCCCTATAATTCGGATGTTGGGATGTTTAAAGATGTTCTGGATGTTCCTAAGCCTCTCCTCATTTTTTTGAATTCTTGTTTCTTTCTCGTTTTCTGTTTGGTTATTTGTTTCTTCCTTCTGGTCCACTCCATTGATTTGAGTCCCAGTTTTCCTCCCATCACTATTGGTTTCCTGTGCATTTTCCTTCATTTTACTTACTGTAGCCTGCATTTGTTCATCTAGTTTGTGAGCAAAATCAACCAGTTCTGTGAGCATCCTGATCACCAGTGCTTTGAACTGTGCATGTGATAGGTTGGCTATCTCTTGGTCGCTTAGATGAATTGGCTTTGGGGCTTTGATCTATTCTCCTGTTTGAGCCATTTTTTTTTTGTTTGTTTGTTTTTTTGGTCTGGTCACACCTGTTTTGTAGTGAGGGGTGGTGCCTTAGTTATTCACCAGGGTCAGGCAGACCAGTCTCTGGGTTGTATGTGGGGGCGGGGTCCAAGATGGAACAATGGCAGCTGCTCTGCTCTCTGTCCTATTTCAGTCCCTTCTGCTGCTTTCCACAAGCAAATTGGGCCCTTCTGGTGCTGATTCCTGGGTGGGTGGGCTTGTGTATGTTCTAGGACTCTGTGGATCTCTCCAATGAACTCTCCTGTGAGGCTGGGAGTCTCTCCCGGCACCTCAGCCCCCACAAGTGTTTTCAGTCAGTGTTTTTAGGTTTTATTTCCCGGCTCTGGGGCCCTGGGTTGTGAGGTCTGTCTCGACCCCCATTTTCACCTGGATTATCTGTGCACGAATGTGGGACCTCCTGTCTGCCAGCCACCTTGCGCAGCCCCACTGGGTCTGCCTGTTGCTACTCTGCGCTGGGGTCTGTTAGCCACTGTCTTTGCTCCTGGGGTCTGCCAGCTGTTGCGTGCATGCCTGGGGCTCCTGCGTGCCTGGGTCCACCAACCTTTGCTCTTTACTGCTGCAACTCTGCCCTTCTTACCAGTCTGGATAAATGGTTATTGGATTTCCGTACAGTTCAATTTTCTGACAGTTCTGATTGCTTTCTTATTTCTAAATTTTTGTTATCCTTAATTTGGTTGCGTGAGGAGGCATAGTGTGTCCACCTATGCCTCCATCTTGGCCAGAAGTCCTAATTATTCTTAATAAATTTTTTTAAATGAACCTGCACAGTTCAAACCCATGTTGTTCAAGGGTCAGCTATACTAAGTACTTCCTATTAACTTTCTCCCTGACACTTCTGTGGCATTTAAACATGAAGACAAAGGAAAAAAGATTACTTTTCTTTATTCCAAGGACCTGCCCCTGTTCCTAATTGTGGCAAGAATGGTTCTTGTCTACAGGGCACAAAGACTCATGTGTCTTAGTGGCAAAAAACACAATAACAAGGAACAGGTTTAAACTGTGGGTTTTGTGCATGGAGGAGGAAATGTTCCTTGAAACTTTTACCATGCTCATAATTCCCTCTAAATCAATCATGACTGCATTTACCAGACAGTTATTAGAGTGCAAACTGCTCTTGGCCTCACCTTGGGCCATTAGCTAACAAAAGTAGTTGTTAGCTGCCCATAATAACAGTTCTCACACAGATTATTAGATTTTTATCAAAAAGAGCACTATTTGACAGTGAAGGTATTAGGTGTTTGCCATGCCTGCTCCTGAATCACTTCAGCTCTCTTCTCCCCAATCCGTGGTCTGTCTCTATCTAGGTGGAAGCTTGAAGCTTCTGTCTCAAGCTCTGCGTGCTAAACAGCTACTACCTGTTGTTATTTGAGATTATATTTATCCAAACATGCTTGTCCTGATGCTGGAATAAATGTGGCCAAAAGTGATGTGTCTCAATTCATGGAAGCCCCATCCCTTTTGTGTTTCTATGAGTTTCCTTTTATCTTCATGGGCATCAAAATACCTGCCAATGTGAGCCCTGGCCTATGAGTGACAGCAGGCTGACAAGAATTTATAAGGCCACAAGCCATAGTGGCCGCATTCCTTAACTGTGGAAGAGTCTAGGATTCCCATGAGCTTACCAGGGGAATTGGCTCCAGGCCATTTTCCCCGGACAGCAGGAGCACTGACTGTGAGGGCAAAAGGGGAAGAGTGTGGGACCTGCGTCTGGGCACAGAGAAAGACTGAGGTGATGATGTAAGATGCAGCTTTCCCATCTCCCTCCTTGGACATGGGCTGGCCAGAGACTCCTTCCCACTTCCTCGTTCTCTTCCCCACTGACCAGTAAAGCACAAACAACACACACACAGAGAGGTATGTTAGGCAAACTCCTAGAAATGTGTCAATAAAGCAGTGAAAGTAGCCAGTGTTTTCTCACACCTTGTGTTTTTTATTTTCACCAACGATGAAACCACACAGAATTAATTGAAGACTTCCTTATTGATAATGATTAAGCCTCTGATGTGACAAGTTTCAAGTTCTTTACTGGAGGAAATCTTGATGTGCTGTATGTCTGGAGTCAGATCAGAGAGCTGTAGGCAGAGAGTATTTTTGGAGTGTAGACACACAGATTCTTGAAGACCTGCTGACCGTTCAGGACAGTACAGTCTGGACAGTGGCAAGCAGAGCTGGCCGGTCTTATCCCGCAACATCAGTCCATGTCCACACACCTTCTCCCCTGATGTAAATTTACCCACAACACAGAATAGGTCCAGCTGGACCCACAATATTGCCCACTGTCCTTAGAGGGAATCCTACCCAAAGATACACAAAAACAGTGATGCTCTGGTGGTCATGGTGGTGAGTATAGGAATAGTACTGACCCAAAATGATCAATAGTTAATTTGAACCAGAGCAAAAATGAGAAGTACCCATCTGTTTTCATGTCATTTCTTCAATTTAAACTGGGCTGTCTTCAAAATGATCAAAGATGCAAATAATGAAGGCTGGGTAGCCTGAAAACTGTCCCACCAATGGGAAATAGTGAAGGTCTCCAGGCTAAAGAGATGCCCTTTCTACAGTTGTGACTTTTAGTCACTTTCACTAATCAGACTATAGCAGTGGAAATCAGGGAAATGTGCAGTTATTGTGAACAGGTGATTAGAACATTTTGATTGGATTTGATTAAGTAGGAAAAACAGGAAGGGAAAGGAGGGGGGAAGAAGAAAGTATAGAGAAAAAAATAAAGAAGGAAAGAAGGAAGGGAGGAAGGAAGAAAGAAAGGAAAAGGAAAGAGGAAGGGGCAGAGGTGGAGGAGAAAATCCCAATGACAGTTAAATAATAACATATCTACCCCACAAGTACAACACTGAGATGTTAACATTTCACATTAGCATTTTCCTCTCTCATTTTATTTTGGAAATGAATTTAGTTAAAATCCACATTTATTATGCACAGAATGTATTCCTGTATGTTCTCTCACCTTAGAACTTGATACTGCCTATCTCAGGTTTTTTTTTTTGTTTCATAAATTACTTTATTGTTATTCAACTACAGCTGTCTGCATTTTCTCCCCCCCCCCACTCACGCCCCCCACCCCATCCAAACCCACCTCCCTCCCTTGCTTCCACCCCCCCCCCCTTGGTTTTATCCATGTGTCCTTTGGAGTAGTTCCTGAAGACCCTTCTCCCCACTGCCCCCTCCCCTTTGGCTATCATTAGATTGTTCTTAATTTCAGTGTCTCTGGTTATATTCTGTTTGCTTTTTTCTTTTGTTGATTATGTTCCAGTTAAAGGTGAGATTATATGGTATTTGTCCCTCACTGCCTGGCTTATTTTGCTTAGCATAATGCTCTCCAGTACCATCCAGGCTGTCTCAGAGGGTATAAGCTCCTTCTTTCTCCCTGCTGGGTAGAATTCCATTGTGTAAATGTACCATAGTTTTTTAATCCACTCATTTGCTGGTGGGCACTTAGGCTGCTTCCAGTACTTGGCTGTTGTAACTGAGAGAGAAAAAGGAAACCTTTGGTCAACTGTTTGCAACAGCTTTTTTATTATTTGGGAAGCTGGTGTTTGTTTCTCCTTCAGTTTAGAGAAATGGGGTTTCTCTTTTTTTGTGAAACAGCTTGCCTGCTTCTGAATGACACCCACTGAGTGCTGCCAACCACAGGCACAGTGGCCGATGGTTGGAGAGGACGGGACACATTCCCAATTTAGGGTAATGGGAGAGGCTCCACACAGTACATTGACCCTGAACCACTAAACAGGCTCATCCTCAGACATGAAAGTGACTGCTGTTTTCTTTCCTGTTTATTGGCTCAGTGTCTAGTAAACTATCCTCATCCTTGGACTGGAGTTTCATAAGCATTTGTGGTTTGACTTATCAGATGTATTTTATTTATTCGTTTGTTTGTTTATTTGTTGTTGTTCAACTACAGTTCTCCCCATTTTCTCCCCTGCTCTTCCCCCACCCCTCCTCCCACATTCAGTCCCCCCTGCCCCATTGGCTTTGTCCATGAGTCCTTTATACACGTTCCTTAACTTCACCCTTCCCCTTCTTTCCCCTGTTATCCCTCTCCCTCCTCCCCTCTGGTCCCTGTCGGTTTGTTCAGATGTATTGATAAATTAAGTTCAAATGTCACTCAGAAAAAAATCTGAATCCTGATTTTATTTCCCTAATAAAGGTGGTGTTTCATTTCAAGAACACACACACACACATTGGCACATGTACCTCTCAACATTTGTGAGTTTGTCATCCTTGTTTTCTTACAAATGATGGTCAAGATTAAGAACCTGGGAGTGTGATAATTTATTCCAGGAATTTAAACACTGACATTGTTTTCCTTGTTCCTTTAGGTCCCGTGGAGCATGTTCATCTCCGAGTTCCATTTGTCGCTATAAGAAATAAGGAAGTCAACATCAGTGCAGTCGTGTGGCCCAGTCAACTGGGGACTCTTACCTACTTCTGGTGGTTCGGCAATAGCACAAAGGTTTGGCCCTTTCTGCCTGGTGTCTGATTAGATCTGTACTGAATGCTCCTGGGCTCCAGCTTCTGTGTTAACATTGGAGACGCTGGGGATGTAGGCAAGGGGCTGTACTCAATGAAGCTATGAATCCACATAACTGAATACAACATAACTCCCTAGTTCATTATTATTATAGGGAAAGTTCAAATAACCGTAAGGAAGTAAGAATACTTTGAGAAACTGTACCAATCTCATTGTTCTTGCTCCTATGACCAGTATTTCTAAAACTTCCTTTACTCCATCGGTTTTAATCCTGGACTTTCCACTAGCTATATAGTATCAAGGAAGTCACTTAGCATTTCTGAGATTAAGTAACCCCATTTACAAAATATGAATTAAATATTTAAATGTAGGGCCATGAGCAGCAAGTGGGACGGTGCATGTAAACAAATCTTTATCAAGACCTACCAGTGTTCTCTGAAGGCCAGGGTTCTTAGACATGGTACTGATGTTGCCAAGTCACACTGAAAAGTGCTATAGGGGCCAGACTCTGGACTTTGCAGATGCTCCCTGCTCCCAGCCACTCATGGGGAAGATACTTGTGTCAAAAATAACCACACTTGTATAACGGAATCTGGGGGCAGTGAGGCTGAGGGTCCCTCAACTTAGTGGCTTAATGTTCTTCTCTGTTCATGTTATAGTCTTTGCATTTTCCTTGGCCTCTTCTGATGTGACTGGTACTGCTCACCTTCAGTCTGTAGCTTTATTTTTTAAAATAATTTAATAAAGCTATCATATGAGACTTGGAAATGCTGAATATCTAAAAGGGGTAATACATATTTAATTGCTGGTGTAGTAATTCATTTGAGACAGGAGTGGAGCAATGGTTTTGTTTGCTTATTTCGAGATGACAAGAGAACTTCAGCCCCTGCATGAAAGGAGTCAGAGAGACACGGGTCAGGGTCCAGCACAGCCACGTGCTGGCCACGTGAGCTTGGTCAAGATATTTGACTTCAAAATTAACTCACTCAACCGCACAATGGAAAGAATAATATCTATGTCATCTTGATGGTCATGCAAACTAAGTAAGGGAATGTGTATCTCCCTGCCACATACTACGTACTCACTAAATGGATGCTTTTCATTTTGTCCTAAAAACTGGAAGTTAGGATGGATTGACAAAAAAATAGAACTAGATTCATGGACCAAGAGCCCTTCTTCTCTTTGCATTATCCATGCTATATACTTTCACATCTATTTCGCAGTGGAGGCTACTGATGTGCATTTCTGGAATTATTATGCACCAGGCAATGGGTGTGGAGGTTAATTAATAAGATCCTCATTTAGTGCATTAAAGAATAGAGCTCCTTGTGTGAGATGAGCACCCCAGCCAGGGTGAAACAGCTGGTTAATTGTAGAGTCCGACCTAAAATCCTGGTCTCCAAGCTCCTTTCCACAATGTATCGCCTTCCCCTTTAGCCCCAGGATGCTTTAGCTGCATCACTGTGCCTCACAGAGGTTACAGACCCTCAAATCCTCCTTCCAAATTCAACAGACATACATGCTGAAGGAAAAAAAAGTCGTTTGGGGAGAGAAAGTGAGGAGAAGAAATTTAAGTTCATTTCTCCTCTGATGATGTGAGACTTTGGCCGCTAGCCAGGGAATTCTTTTCTGTTACTGTTCATTCGGGGTGACTTTTACTGAGAGATTACTGTGTGTAAGGGGGGCAGTTCTTGATCATCAACACAGGGGTTTACTCAGCAGCCCGCAAGGAACCTACCACAGTGTTTCTCCACAGCACCGTGTTTTCCTTCAAGTGCTGCTTCTAAGAACTGAAAAAGGAGACAGTGTCTAATAAATATTTGATAAATAACCAGAAAAGTGGATGAAGGGATTGGAGAGTCTAAATTCAATTTCTCTAACGATTATCTGTGTTTGCGTGAACAAATCACCTGATGTGAGTCTCAGTGTTCATTTCTCTAAAGTGAGAATACTAATGTGTGATGCATGAACATTGAGCTATAAAGTGTTTATCTATCCATCTAATCTATATTATGCCGTGTTATGAGAGGGACATTTTTAAATAACAGAAGGGCATTAAAGTTTTTAAAATTTATGATGACATGAGGTGTTCCTTTGGTTAGTAATTATCCATCTATAAACATGAGCATGAAGCGCTGCCCAAATACCAAGATTTGCAAGGTCTCACTAGTTGTTTTTTTTTTTTTTCCCCAAAGAAGCAAGAGAATGATAATTCATGAGTGGTATTAGAAAAGAGTGATTTTGAAATAGGACAAAAGTGGATTGGAGTTCAGATTCTTCTTGGCTATATGTCTTCAGTTAAATCTTATTATTTGTCTGTGCCTGGTTTTGTTCACTACAGTGTCAGAGGTATTGTAGTAGTAACTGCACTCTAATATTGCTTTAAGGATCAAGTAAAGAAAAGTATGTAAAGTGCTTAGAATACATCTACGCACGTGAACATATCAGTTGCTAGTGCATGCTCATCATTTGCATCAATAGCATCTACACGTCAGTGACAAATCTAACTTGGTTCCATGCATTTCCCTCTCACCTCCAAGAATGATTATTCAGTCCACTTGAAACAGATACATTTTCAGTGCTTTATCACAGCACCATGCCACGGACACATCAAGGTGGCCACCGTATCCAGTAATTAATCCCATGACTGCCATCTTTGGCTCATAAATGAATGAGTGTTTTTGGTGCCATGGTGAGTGCTCTGATTTTAGAGCTATTTGGTTCCCTTTGACTAGCAAACTGACCTGTGAAAGGAGCTATGCTAATTTTAAGTTTTTATTCCTAGTATTGCTTTGTATGGGTCTCTTAATATGTATTATTTATTCAATCATTAGAACATCACTGAAAAAGAAGAAATTATCCCATGGTACAGAGAAAACAGGCTAATTAGCTTGGAAGGTAGTGTTTTGTACGTGTGTGTGTGTGTATGTGTGTGTGTTGTGACTAGGTGGATTGGACAGGTTCACTCGGGTGGTTGCATTAAATTATCTCTCAATAATAATCAATCAATACCCCACTCTTTATGTCTAGCCCTCTGCTTGGTGCACTTGGGAATCAAAGAACATTCACAGCATTGCCTCTACCTTCAAGCAAATTACACTGCACACAGGAGGCAGGATAAACACGCATGCAATGATTATGATTGGTGAGCAAGTGTGGTATAGAAGTAAAAAGAAAAGAGCAAGCATTCCTGAAACCTACATGTCAGCTTGTGTACCTACAGACTTAACAGAGAGAGATGTGCAACTGAGTCAATAGTTCGGTGGATCTTCTTCAAGAGCCTGTATTTTATGTTACATGTCATGAGGAATACAAAGCAGAGTAGGTTCCAATTGTTGCCTTCAAGAAATATAATCTATTTGAGAATATGAGGTTCGCATCTAAGAAGAGACTGTAAGATAATAGATATTATAGATACTGTAAGGTAACAATACTATAAGGTACTATACTTAGGAGTGTATTCCCACTAGCCCAGTCCAGCAGCCTAGAACAGGGGTGTCAAACTCATTTTCACCGGGGGCCACATCAGCCTCACAGTTGCCTTCAAAGGGCCGAATGTAATTTTAGGACTGTATACGTGTAACTACTCCTTAACAGTTAAGTGAGAGTTCAGTGCTTCCGCTGGGTAGAACCAAGGTGCTGGGCTGGATGAAACAAGGTGGAAGGCTGGATTTGGCCTGCAGGCCTTGTGTTTGCCACCTGTGGCCTACAGGGTGATGGACACAGAGTTTGTTGGGTATGGAATGGGTTCTGTGTGAAGTTTGTACTAAGCTGGCATTGAAGGAGCAGTAGAATTGAGGCAGAGAGGAAGGAAAGTAATTTGCATATAAAGTTAAAGCTGTAGGCATGATTGTGTTCTATGTAGATGGTGTAGACTGATTCAAACAACACAGAGGATTCAGAAACGTAAGCAGAAACTGGAAAATATTATGAAAGGATAGATAATGGGTGGGTTTGAATGATGTAAATGGATACTTTTTATTTTGTTGAAGAAACTCAGATTTTGGAATGCATGATGGAAGATAGAACCAGATTCATGGACAGTGATACTTAGACGCTGAGATATTTTTGAAGAGTTTTTGGATGTGTGTGTGTGTGTGTGTGTGCATTTGAGGAATTTTTTTCCAAACTGAATTTTCACATTAATTCTATAGTCCCAGGTAATATTCCATACTTCTATTTTGCTTTATTTCTTTCTGCTTTTGTATATATTTTAGAGATTTCACATAGTTCTAATCATAGTATATTCACATTACATATTCTGCCTTTTCCACTTTATAGCATAAGCACTTTTCACACATTACTCTATAATCTGTTGAAGGTTTTAAGTAAGGCAAGAATATTGATTGCGTAGCCTGCCCAATTGGGGAATGGCAGTTTTCATCAAGGCATACATTGAAATTGTACTGATTGCATGATGTTCAGTATTAACTTGACTTACTGTGTCTAGCAAACTGGTGTAGTTTGCATCTAAAGATTTCCCAGAAGTTCCCTATTTCATTCATTGGTCAAGTGGAAATCTCGTAACTAAATAGTAACTCAGAGCTTCATTGGTCTCTTGCTGGGCTCAGTGGATAACAAGTGACCTGTCATGCATGAGGGATTCTCTGTGGGAAGGGATGTAGAGCCCAGCCTGGGCAGGACATGAGGGGTTAATCCAAGCAGCCTTGCTGTGGGCTGGCCCTGCTGCTTGGACACAGAGAAGGCAATTGGCTGGCCACCTATTGGATTTGTGGGGCTCTGAATGGCTAGTGTGCTGGGATTAACAGAGGTCTGGCTTTAACCAATGAATCTGCTTGCCTAATAGATCCTGTAAATGAACCTTAAATACTTGATTTAATTTAGTGTCGTGTTCTAAATATCAGTGGCCAAGAAAGAACTCAAGGATCCTGTTGAGTGTTCCAGCTTTGCAAGGAAGGTGATATGAGCTGTGATGCCCTAAGAGCTGATGAAAAACAAGAACAATTTGGAAAACAAAATTAGCTCCTGCCATTTTCCCAGCAGTGAAGCCTGGGGCCTGCCACCCAGAAACCAAGTGTTACCTTTCAGCACAGTTTGTTTCTGGGGCTCAGAGCCCTATCTGGCTGGTAGGATGGCATTGTCCTTCCCACCTCAGTTGGCATTCCTTCACCTCACTGTTCTGCGTCCTTGCTTGGCCCCTGGATCTCCTAGGGAAGGGGCTAGATGAGGAGATCAAATCTGCCGGGATAAAAGGCATTCCCATCCCCTCAGAAAGGAATGCCATTGGCTGGCACAGTTCCAACCACCTGAATCTAAAACCAGAAGAGAGTGCAGAGAAAGGAGAGGGGGTCCTGCAGACCACTGAGAGCTGAAGAAAATGACGGGAGTAGCGATGCTTCACTGAGGAATCAACTCAAAGGAAGAAAGATATCCTGGCGGTGAGAGGTGGGAAAGAGAAGAGAAATAGCTGAGGGCAGTCACACCAAAACGGAAGGGCAATCAGAGACAGTAATTGATGGAGTCAAGAAAAATAAAAGCACATTGATTATTCCTTCCTACTTTAGTTTCTTTCCCAACATTTTATTATTAAAACCTCTAAATATACACTAAAGTTGAAGTAATTTTATAGTGAATGCCCATATTTCTACCACCTGTAGAGAATTTTAAAGCAGAAGAAGTCAAATTATTATTTCAGAGGCACTGTTGAAAATTCTGAGCTAGGAAGGAATTCCTGTCTTGCAGGAGGGATGCTGTCTAAAAGCCACACCTCTGAGCCTCTGTGGGGTCCTGGGCCCCCATCCAAGCCATGTTCAGTTAAGATGCATGGGTTCGCTCTGTGAGTACTGGCTGACACACACCCCTTAAAGCTCTCTGCATCCCCACTGGAGAGTAAGCATATAGCTTACTCTGTCCCATTGTTGTCCTGACAGAGAAAGGAGAGGGAGTCTGCTCACCTGGGTTTGTGATATCACCTTATGAGTTGCCTTAGAGAAGCCTCCTCCTATTAATCTTACCTTGCATACACCGGAGTACTTGACAGGGCGCGGACCTCAAGATGACCACGGAACAGTGACTCGTCAATCTCGAGATCGTCATTCTCTTGTCTCCAATAAGCTCCAGATTTTATCAAGATCCTAATTTGCAGGGAAAAGAGTTCTGTTTCTCTTTTTATCCCAGGAAAATCCTCACCTCAGTTGTAATAAGGGAAATAAAACAAAAAGGAAAAAAAGATTAAAATGATCGTATATATATATGTTTATATATTTTTCAACCTATTAAAATGTTAGAAATGGCTTACAATGGATAACACAGATATAATAAAATAAAAATCAAATACTGTAACTAGGAATCTGACTTCTATATATATTCTGCTATCTGCATAACTGTATGCCAAAAGTGGGTGATACAGGAATCAATAAAATATAGTCACTTCTCTGAATAGTCTTACAGTCCAATGGAATACAGGTTGAAAATGCAAGAGACGTGGGATGTTGCAGAAAAGAATATTGGCTCTATTTTCAGAGCCAATAGGAATAAGTTACAAAACATGCTTCTACTTTGCACCAGGAGAAGGAACAGAATGAGAAGCAAAACCAAGGGTGTCCAGTCTTTATTTCTCAGGATTAACACTTTACAGTTATTGCAGTTACAGTATTTTGGATTTATTAATACTCTTCTTGGATACTGGATATAATCACAGTTTTGGGAAGCTGTGTAATTTTCTCTTTTCCTTTTTCAAGTTAGGATCCCTTAGGGATATGCAAATGCTATGCAAATTTTGACAGTCTGAGATTTACAGGAAAGGAGGAAATCTCATATTGCGCAGAGGATTAAAATTGGTCTTTCTATTCCATTTAGCCCCTCATCACCTTGGACAGCAGCATTTCCTTCACCTTCCTTGCAGAGGGAACCAATACCATCACTGTTCAAGTAGCTGCTGGGAATGCTCTCATCCAGGACACAAAAGATATCGCAGTTCATGGTGAGCCCTGAAAATTGTCCTTGGGATGCCTCCACCTACCCAGCCTATCCCCTCTCTCCACCCTAGTGACAACTGCTGACTGCTTTGGAAATTCAGCAGACCATGAGAATATTATGTGTGTCTACAGCAGGTTGCCAAACCTTTTTCCCTCCTTGTTTCTGAATAAAGGCAGGGCTTATAAAAGAAACAGGGCACAGACAGACATTTGTTGTCTTCTAGGGTGTGTCTACATCACAACCTAATGGTCTCATTAGCTAGAGACTTATCATAAGTTGAAATGATCATAAGCTGGGAAAACCGTCATAGTAGCAGCTAGATCTGATGTCCTGGTGAAGTATCTACCATAAACATGCAGCACCCATTTTTTTTTTTTAATGGGGATGAGGGCTCATTATTTGTGATTGCAAAAGTTGGAGGAGTCATGGTCCCTGATCTTGAAGAGCTCATAGCTCAGGGACTAAAATGAACTACACATAACCTATGTGTTTGTTTGTTGTTGTTGGTGGTGGTGGTGGTGGTGTTGTTGTTTGTTTTGTTTTGTTTTTGGATTGGTGAAGATTCTAACATTATTGGCTGCAAAGGCGGAAGATATGGCTAAAAATATAAGGATGGAGCAAGGCAGGAGAGTGGTGAATAGGACCACTATCCTGTTCTGAATCCTAGATAACCATTCTTAACTTTTTAATTTATTTTAAATGAAAGTATGCTTTTTCCACCATCTCACACAACCTCCCTGAAGTCCCTGAACACAGTCATTATACCAGGGGTTTTGTAGAAAGTTGTATTAGCGCCTCTGGCCTTTTCCTATATTTATCACAAACATGATGCTCAGGCTCTCTCATTGGGCATCCAGAAGATTTTTTTAACTAAACGTTTTTATTTAAGTATAAATGTAATACAGAAAAGTACACATTGTAAGTGTTTTAGTTCCATGAATTACCACAAAGTGAACGAAGCTGTGTACCCACTAACCAGATCAAGAAATTGGACATTACCCACACCCTAGATCCCAGGTTTCAACCTTCTTCCTAGTCCTCCCGCACCCCATCCCTGAGGCAGTGCTGGCAGGATGGACAAGGGAATGGGGGAAGGATAAAGGATTCTATTGTCCTTAAATCCAACTTGTTAATGATTTGTCACTGGCTCTGTATGATACCATTTACACTAGCAAAAGTCTCTTTCTTTTGGGGTTTTATACTTATGTTTCATTTCAGGTAATATTCTTTTACAAGAAGCACTTAAGATGTTAGAAACTAAGAAAAAATGGTAGGAGTACAAATCTCTTTCCAGTAATCAAATCCCACTTTCTTTCAGAGGCCAAGGGACAGACTGAAATGAAGGAATTGTACTTGAGTCTACAAGAAAGAGCAGACCCTCTCCCTAGAGCATGGGGAATGTGAAGTCTTCTTGACTTTCACACCTTCTCTCAGCATCACTCATACACTTTCTCTTCTTACAGAATATTTCCAGTCCCAGCTGTTATCATTCTCTCCTAACCTGGATTACCACAATCCTGACATTCCAGAATGGAGGCAAGATATTGGCAATGTCATCAAGAGAGCTTTGGTTAAGGTAAATTGGCTATATATTGGCTTAAATCTTTATGAACAAAGTGTGAGATGGTGTCCTCCAGAATAACTTTTCATAGATAAAAACCACTATTATGTAGTTTGATTAGGATTTTCTGTAAAAAGAAAGAGAGAAAAAATGGAAGGGGTGAAAGAATGATGGAGGAATGGTGGGGGTAGGGTGGAGGGGGAGAGAGAGAGAGAGAGAGAGAGAGAGAGAGAGAGAGAGAGAGAGAGAGGGAGAGAAAGGGGCCAATGTTTGAGGGTGGAGATTTGCCCCATATTTATCCCAATATTTTTTCGCAGATAGGAGCTTGACTTCTTTAATGAAATAATGAGGGCCACTCATTGTGTCTATACTAATATTATTCACTTGGCTGGCTTTTTGCCCACCAAAAGGGCACTGTTGGCCATATATGGTGATCAGAAGGCTAAAGGCCAGGAAACAGAGCATGCTAGCAGACTTTCTAGAGTTAACCAAGGTCAGAGAAAGTTGAAAGGGTTTTGTTAAATCTTTTCTCAGACCTAGGCACTAGAATATAATGATGAATAAAACATGGTCAGTTCTAACATGCAGCTAGTTCTGTGCTAGAGGCTTGCCAGCATATCAAAAGAGCATGGCGAGAAGCAAGATTCACTTTATTCAGAAAAGTGCAAGCTTAGAACATATTGGTGATTCAATAAATACTTATGAACTATCAGAATGGTCTTTGGAGAAGATACTTGGACTGTTTTAAAGGATAGGTAGTAGTTAATAGGATGACATCTTTCAGGTAGAGTGAACAGCCTGTGCAAAGCTGTGGACTACTGAAAGAACACAGTATATTTGGAAAACGGCAGAGTTAGTGTAGCCAGTCTTCAGGTGTTAAGGGCAAGGGTAGGTAATGTTCAGGGGGTATGGTTAAATCATTTTGTGAAGGGTCTGAGAAGCTAGAAGGGGTTTGATCTGTCTCTTACAGGCACTGAGAAGTGTGAAATGTGTGTTTTTTTAATTTTAGTAAAAATTCCTGACAATAGATTTATAATTCAGATATCCATTCTAATGGCAGCACAGAGGATGGGTTCTAAGGTAGAAAGTAAACAGAGTGGGGGAGGATTTCACAAAAGATGATAGTTATAAGACTACCACTGTTAGCCTAGCCAGAGATAATAAAATCCTGAAGAGGAAGGATTCAAAGGCTACTCAGGAAGTGGAACAATAGAATCGATGACTAATAAAATGTCGTATGAATGAGAGGGAGGGAGAGTCTTTCTGATGACAGAGTAGGTAAGAGACAGCCGCGTCATTAATCAGGGCGGGGACGATGTAGGAGAAACATACTGTGGGAACCACAATGGTTTGATCTTTCATCTGAGTTTGGAGAAACAACTGGAATAAGATGACCAGGAGAGCTGGAAATCTAGATCTGAAGATCAAGCAGAAGTTCCAGCTGGAGGCAGAGAGGTGGGAGCGGAGGTAGTGGCAGTCCACAGACACCCCCCTTAGAGGGTGTGGGGGCAGGGCAGACGTAGATGCTGGCACTTCCCAAGACAGAGGAGAAAGCTCCATGGACAGATACGGAGAAGGAGCTGAGAGAAAGCAAGAAGAATGAGTGAAAGTGGAGACATAAGGGCATTTCTGTGGGGAATTGTCCAAAGGATGAGCTTCACCTCAAATCTTTTGACAAAGAGATTACTCATAGAAAAGGATTAAAATGAGGCCATTCTTGGATGTTTTTGACTGTGAAACATCCATAATTGTATTGTATTTTGTATAATTTGATTTATTAAAAACATACAAGCTTTTAAATAAGTAACTTGATAATTATAATAGTAATCCTAACAAATAATAATAATCAGCCATGCCAGTTGATACTTTGGTCTTAAATATCACTAAGAAATCATTCATATGTTCCTTTGGATGAGATTGAATGATTCCAGAAACATAGCTCCAAGGTCCCTAAGTTACTGATCGGTGCTCCCCAAGATGACAGCTCCCTAGGACAAAGGGTCACACCAGTCACGGCTTAGCCACTTCACTCCATGGGGTAATTCTCTGCATTTTGTTCTCAGCCTGGTCCCTGGAGACTTGTTTCCTCTGACTGGTTAGGATAAGCTTTCTTTCCCCATGCCATTGGGCACCTAGACTTCCGGCTACTCAGGCTCTTACCTTCCAGCAGGATATACTGAGGCCTCTGGCAAAGCCAGCTCAGGTCCCAAGGGGATACCTCCCTGCATGGTGGACTCTAGGTTTCTGACTGCTGCTTTTTACTTCTCTTCAAGTTGACCCTTTCACTGTTTGTTGTCACATTTCGGAGAGTTAACTCCAATCTCTACATCTAGCTGTAGAGCTGAGCAAATGGGAAACAACTAACCCCTCCACTTCCATTCATTGCAGCAACTATTTGTTGAGTCTCTGCTCTGCCAGGCATCTGTTGAAGAGTGAGCTGGCCACACATCCCCTCAGGCAGGTCTGGGCAAACATAGGATAAGAAGCCATCAGAGAAAAGGCTGTACTGATGAATGCACTCACCTGTCACAGTGGACATGATCTAAGTCCCCGCAATGAGGTGGAGGTAGTATGCTGGGAGGGGTTAGGGCAGGAAGTTGGCATGGAGGAGGTGACTTTCAGCAGAGATCATCAAGGAGGAGGCTAGTGTTTCTGCCAAATCAAAAATTACATCATCATATTTGGGTTGGCACAAAGAGAAGTATTGTTCTGGGTAAGACCTTCAGAAGACACAAAAGAAAGAATAGTCTTCTGCTTTATAGTGGGAAAACTCAAGAGTTTTGTTTTCATTAGGAATTTGCTTTCAGACAGAAGCTTACTTTTAAGTTTTTATTATAAAGCAATGTAAACACTCCTTTTACTCAAGAATAGAAAAATTAACTCACAATCTCAGCATGTTAACATAACTTTTAGTGTTTTGTTTTGCTCTTTTCCTCCAATATACTTTTATTTTTATAGAGTTGTAACCAAAGAAATAGAAACACGTAGATCAGAATGCAGCTCTCATGAGTTGTTTTTTTTTTTTTCGTATTGGCTCATGGCACTAATTGTCATCTTAATGATAGAGAAACGTTCCATCAGATTGATGATATCATTGTTTACTTAATTTTTTCAAATATTTTTGTTTTTCCCACGTATTTGCTATTAGAAATAAGGATGGGAACATTTCTTCCTGCAGATGCCTTATTTCTGTATTTTAGAATATTTCTTTAGGACAAACACTCCAAGTTACAGTAATTGAACGAAGGGTCTGAAAATTTTTACGGCCTCAAAGTCTTCTGAAAAACAAATTGGCAATCCGTACCAATTTTACTGCTGCCAGCAACAAATGAGGGAACCTCTTAATTGAAGCCTCCAATATTAGCTGTTTTAAGTTAATAAAAAATCCTGCTTTCGTAAGTGAAAACCAATGCTGCTTTGCTTTTTACCCTTTCATTTGCGTTTCCCAGGTTTGTTTATAACTTCTTCTTCCTCATTTGCAGCCAGTCTTTTCATGTTTTAGCCAGAACTCTAGCACAGAAAAACAGAAAATATGCAGGGAGCTTTTGCAAATGTTCCCAGCAAACAATAATTTGGAAATTACTTGTAATAGTATTTTAGCTTCAGTAAAAATGTACATAAGAGCAGAGGAGGTTGGGAAACTAATAATTCCTTACCTAGCACTTCTAGTGGAAAACGGAAAGAAAGCCTGAATGTCAATTGGATCCCACACCTAAAGTGCTGCATTTAAAAAAAACATATATGAGCCTTAAACCTGTGTATGTTCTACTCCTCGTTGTTGACTCAGGGAAGGCTTTCTCCCCTAGGACTTCAGTCTCTGATTTGCACACCTTTGCAGGTAACTGGTGTCCCGGAAGACCAGATCCTGGTTGCTGTGTTCCCTGGCCTCCCTACGTCAGCGGAGCTCTTTATCCTCCCCCCAAAGAACTTGACAGAGAGGCGGAAAGGCAATGAAGGGGACCTGGAACAAGTAAGTGAAAGAAAACTTGGCTAGAACACTAGCCTGTACCTCACATTCTAGGGGGACCCAAAGTTAATTCCATCCAAACAGGGAGACAAATTCTCTCCCATTGGTCCATCAGCCTGCTACTATTTGTCCAGTACTAATCGAAAATAAACACAGATGCGCACAGACTGGAGCAGTCAGCATCGTTCATTCCAACAGCTGGCATTCCTACACCTTGCTCGTCATGTCTTCCACCCAGCAACTTGTCCCCGGGGAAAGAGATGTGGGTAAAAGAGAGAGGAATTTGAGTTTCTCTTTTGCTGGGGAAATGTTGCTTCTTATCTTTAAAGATCCTGATCCCCTGGCTGGTGTAGCTCAGTGGATTGAGCGCGGGCCTGCGAACCGAAGGATCGCGGTTCGATTCCCAGTCAGGGCACATGCCTGGGTTGCCAGGCCAGTTCCCGGCAGGGGACATACAAGAGGCAACCACACATTGATGTTTCTCTCCCTCTCTCCTTCCCTTCCCCTCTGAAGATAAATAAATAATAAAAAAAAAAATCTAAAAGAAAAAAAAAAGTACTTAAAAAAAATCTTTAAAAAAGATCCTGATCCATCTAAGTTCTGCTTCTGGGGAGAACATGAGCTGCTTTAAACATGTTTCTGTGGAGAGAGATGGATTGCCTCACCTTGCTTTGACTAAGGAAGCAGCATTTCCAAGTGAGACTGTGATTTGTGGTCCTTACCAAAGGGGCAGTTAGTTCCTGCAATCAGCATACTACCCAGGAAGAAAAGGAGATGGTTGGCCCCATGCTTGTCCCTCACTCCCTGCTCATACTGGAGTCTTGGTGTCTGTGCTCTGCTCCACCCTTGCCTACCTTCCCCCCATGCTAAGTCAGAGGTGAAAATAAGTGTAAACGAGGCTGCGAAAAATCAGCATGAATCAAACACTTTTGCTCCCAGAGGAGGTGATCATTGTATGGATATCTTCCACATCCCTCTGCTCCTCACGTGGCCAACGCCCCATCCCTACATCTGTCCTCATTTTGTCTCAAGTCTCAAGCAGCACAGATGTCATCACACTCGTTTCTCTGGGAAATGAAGTGGATCCTTGCATTTCAGGGTTGCGTAGTGAACTTGGCCAGAAATAAACTCAGCTAATGCATACATCACTTTTACAAGACCTCTTTATTCTGAAATAGCAAGTGGCATGTGTGAATTATACTTGGAAACTACAATATCCATCCATTTAGATAAACCGGTAATTACGGTGACAAATAGCAGCTGTGATATTAAGGCATGTACAGCAAGATAAGCGTTACGGACAGCAGCCTAAGTCTGCCTGGGCTTCCATGTGGGAATTACCAAGTGATTAAATTGATGTTATGTGTTCTGAGATTTGCGGGGGGAAAGTAAAGAGGAAAAATTATCCCATAAAAAGGAGGCAGCTTCCGCTTTGATATTTGTCTCCCACTGTCTCTAAGAGAGGGGGGGAAAAGCAGAGGGATGAGCTGGGGTATATGTGCCTGCTTAATCCTGGTGTGACCTCTTTACCCTCTGTGTATTACTTGATCAGATTAAAGAACTAAGGCTGGGTTGACTTTCTTTCACTGGAACCCACTGCAGGGTTTTCTATTGTAAGTTAAAAGGCATGGATAAAAGAGCAGTGAACTAAATGTTGAAGGAAACATCAATGTCCGTTATCAACTTGAATTTACTAGGTGACTTTGGACACACCTCTTTCTGTCTCATTATTGTCTCCAGTATAAGCAAATAATACCAATTACTTTTTTGGCTTCACAGCGCTCTAAGGGAACAAAATTGATAGTGATGTCCTAATAGCCTGTCTTCTGATTTACATGGTCTCTCTCTCTCTTTTTTTTTGCCTGTTCACCCTGGTTTCTTACTCTATGAAGGAGCATTGTCACGGGTCATGTCTTGCCATGTGTCTTCTGTCTCTTTTTTCCTAGATTGTAGAGGTGCTGTTTAATGCTCTAAACCAAAACTTGGTCCAGTTTGAACTGAAGCCGGGGGTTCAAGTCATTGTGTATGTCACACAGCTGACATTAGGTGAGTGCCTGCTGGGAGTCAGGGGGAAATGGGTATGTGGTCTGCTATCCTGGAGAGAAAAGGGAGGAGATAATTAGCGAACACTTCTCCATAAATGCCTGAAGATGGCCTTGTGGCAGGGCTCTTTTGCATAGGGATGGCTAAGAAAGATTAATTACATCTTTCTCGAAGCTTCCTGTTGAGGTGGCAAAAAGACTTTCTTAGAAGTGCCTTGCTATTGAATCCTTGGATGATCTTGGGGGAAACCTACAATTTCCTTGGGCCTTGTCTTTTTTTTTTTTTTTTTTAACTATAACAGTTGGGATTATATTAGGCAGTCCTTGACTCTTAATTTCTGTGACTTTCTGATTCTATAAATCTTGATTGGTAAGTCAGATCAGATAAGTTAAGTTGAAACAGAGATCAACTGTAGTTGGCTGATTTGTAAAAGTAATGAAAGAAGATCAGTCCCTTTGGGTATCTATTTCTGGCTCTTTGGAACAACCTATTTGCTAAATGTCCCTATTGCTCTAAAAGCTGCCAGACATGAAGATTCCAGATGTGCTCATCCAGCAGCATTTCACCGGAACAGTGTGAAGAGACTGAAACACTTCACCAGTGTTTAATCCAAAGTTTCCCCGTGATCTGCCTGTAATTGTGTTGACAGCTACTCAGGCTATATAAGAGAAAGGGCATTTAAGCCCTTCTCCCACTTCCCTTAGCCGAACGTAACATTGTGTGTCCTCAGTTTACACCAAGAACAGCAAGTCCCCCTGGAAGAGCAGAGGGATTTACTTTCCATAAGAGGCCATGACTAGGGATATAATTTCATCACTGAAACCAAGCTTCCTGTGCCCGGACAGCATTCAGAGCACTGGGAGACTGGATAGAAAGATGGATCCCACTGGGCCTCCTTTCTCCCGTGGCTACTCACTCCAGCTAATACTTTCCAAGTGAGCATATTCTTTCCTCCTAGCTCCATTGGTGGACTCCAGTGCTGGGCGCAGCAGCTCAGCCATGCTTATGCTCTTGTCGGTGGTCTTCGTCGGCCTGGCTGTGTTTTTGATCTACAAGTTTAAAAGGTATGTACTACCATCACTCCATTCTGATCTTGGGGCTAGATTCATGGGAGCTGATTCTTCTCGTAACCAACATTCCAAAACTCACCCCAGTTATGTGACATTAATTTTCCTTAAAGGTCTGCTTGGTTTAGGGTCAGGGAGTAAATAAGTTTAAGAATAATCTGAACTCTATCCAATTTATAACTATATTGAGTTAGAGAAATGAAGGATAGTCTAAGAAATCAATTTATTATCTTTGAGAGAAGTGTAAGGAGTTTTCAAACCTCACCTAAACTTCTAAAATAAGGTCTCATATATTCAGGGCATCTACTTCTGCAACTTAGCAACCATTCAGGGTGGTTAAGTAGAGAAAATGCGCATGTACGGACACAGACACACACATTTTCTTATCTTGTGCTGCAGCTATTTAAATAGGAATGCTAAAAATATTTAACCTTGCCCTGACTGGTGTGACTCAGTGGGATGGGTATCACGGTGCAAACTGAGAGATCACCAGTTGGACTCCGAGGCAGTCACTTGCCTGGATTGTGGGCCAGCTCCCCATCTGGGGGTGTGTACAAGGCAACCAATTGATGTTTCTCTGGCACCTCGATGTTTGTTTTCCTCTCTCTCTCCCTTTCCTTCTCTCTAAAAATAGATAAATACAATCTAAACAAAATTAACCTTATCCTCCTCCCTCCTTTCCTGTTTGTAAAGGAAACTTGATCGCAAAAACCAAATCCTATATATATTACTCCACAGGAGGAGTAACATGACAGGATACTTATTTAAAAACATGAAATTGAAATCAATAATTCTTTACCATTCCTTAAATAATGCAATACTTCTACTAAAAGGTGGACTAGTTAAGAGTATGAACTCTGAAATAAGACAGACCCAATTTTTATTTTTACCATTTGTAAACTCGGGCAATTGGATTTGCTCTCTAAGCCACTTTAGTTTCCTCATCTGTCAAGAAAGGAAAACAATAACACTTTATAGGTTTGACATATGGTTTGAATGTAAAATATCTATACCAGCTACATACTAAATAATCAACAAATCTAAGTTATTATTATAAATAACAGAAAACATGCCTTCCAAAGGTGCCTTCTGTGTCACAAACTGGCTCCTAGTAGGCAACAAAAATCATATCATTGGCATATAAATGCGCTTCATAGGAAGCCTGGGTACAGTAGGACTATTATTAACTATCATCAGATGAGTTTTGAAAGCCTGCTTGGTCCTAGGAGTATTTCTGGGTATTGAATGTGATGCTTTTAGATTTTGGAAGAGATCAGCGGTAAAGATGCCTCGGTCCACCCCTTCCCTAGCTCCCTTTAGCTCTCCTCTAGTGGATATTGCAAGCTTCAAAACACCAGTTTTACTTATCATCCATCTCAACGTTATCCAGAACAGCAGGAATCCTTCAAGACCCTCCACCAGAATGACCTAATGAGGTTTACCTTCCTACTCAATTTGTAGAGCAGTATGAGTTCATGTTCTCTTGGATCAAGCACGTCAGCCCACCTGCCATGTTCCTTTTGAAAATGAAGGGAAAACCTTTCATATTACAATTAGAGAGCAAAGATTCAATCAAGAAACAGTCTGGTCAAGGCAGCACCCATTTATGGATGTACTTCAGTTACAAGCAAAGCACACTTTTATTCATCTAATTATGTAATTGTTGGGAAATCTGGTGGTTGCTGCAGCTTGAAGATTAACTATCCCAAATTTACTCTTCTGGCCCCTAGAATTCCATGGTTGCTGAGGACAAGGGTCAGTAGAAGTCTGGCAAAAATGTATTTGTGTCAGGTGTCAACAAATTAAGGCAAGACTTATCCAAGGACTTACAGAGTTTTCTGTTCTCTTATAAATGCTGTTAAACTCCCCAGACAGTCAACTTGTTAATGTAGGCATCTCTCAATGTATACACTTCAATACTTGGATTTATGCCACACACTGCCACCTCTGAATTATTCTACCTTTATAGTCCCTAAATAGCAGGCAACCTTTCTATATCCCTGACGGTGAATCATGCAGCCAAGCCTACAGGAAACAAACACCAGGCAAACTAGATACACAGTGGAGTCAGATAAGAGTTACCAATCAGTGTTACCTTTGTTTTCCTAGCCACTTTTTCTGAAGTTTTCCTCCCCATGTTCAAGCCCTTTGGTGGAGGTCTTGGTGGCTCTTCTTTCATTTCTTTGGTCTCCCTTCCTCCTCGTCACAAGGAACTCCAGTGATGGCATATTGGACTGTGCCTGGCTCGCTGACCAGTAAGGATCAGGTTCTTGCCCCTGAGTTCTAGAGTCTCTCTTGCTTCTTTTCATATTGTCCGAAAGAACTTTCTGCAATGATGAAAATGCTGTCACTAATATGATGGAGGAACTGAATTTTAAATTTTATTTAACTTTAGTTAATTTAAATGTAAATACCTACACCTGCCTGGTGAACACTTGGATAACACAGTGTAGAGAGAGGACAATTCTGTTTTTGCTTTCAGATCACTAGCCATGCTGAGTTTTCAGACCCAAAACTTTCTCTCTCTAATCACCAGGATTAACTCATTAAACCATTCATTCAGCAAACATTCACTGAGTGTCTACTGTGTGTGACGCACTGAAAACCATCTCAGGACCTCACTTAAGTCCTCACTGAACAGGGGAAGGAGAATAGAGATACCGTGAGCGCCAAGCTTATTTTAAGTAAATATTGCCCTGTCTCTCATATTTGGTCTTGCTCTTCTATAGTGACTGCTCTTACTGATGTTAGGCAAGATAATTAAAAGTCATTATAAGATGGCTTTTATTTTCTGAAAACTCTGCCTTCTTTCTACCCTATAGATTCATTTTTTTCCTGGTTACCTAAGGAAACATTTTTCGGTATTTTTTTAAGTAAGGCTTTCGTCATAGTCTGAAGCCTACTTCCCTGTCTCTAAATTTCCTCCCATGGGCTTCTAGCACTTATCATAGTTGGAACAAACAAATAAAAACTGAAGCTTTTATAGGTGACTTGGGTTGATCCATCTTATTGCACTTATTTAAATCTGTATGAATGCGGAGCCCAAGACATGCCTCTAAATCTACTTCCCACATTTCTTATCTGCAAACTTTGGGTTTAGTCTTGACTTAGATTCTCAGCAGTCCTGCACATGGATGTGTTAAGAAATGAAAAGTAATTTGGCAAATTTTGAAATGCGGAAAATTGTTAACATATAAAATTTATTCTCTTCCAAACATCAATTAAAAATGTTGAAAGAATCTGCCTGTTTTTAGAGACTAAAATAAATGAACAACCTTTATCAGGGCAAATTTATCTCAGTCCTCACAGGTATCAATCGGAGAGCAGGAAGGGGCATGAGGGTGTGAGGGAACAGTGAACAGTAGCTACAACCCTGAAGTTACACGGGCTTGTGTGATCAAGAATGCTTTCACTGCCCCCAGCACCTAATAAATATTACAGTTGATCCCAATGTTCATGAGTAATATGTACTTTTATGATTAGAAGAAATCTAAGTCATTAGGCTGCACTTCTGTTTAGATAAGGAAGTAGGGGCCAGCGTAAATTTTTAATTAGGCACATTTAGAGAGTCTGTGATTTGCTGCCTCACACAGTCTGTTCATTCAAGGTTCTTGTAAATTACATTAAACTCGTTCAGACCAGTAGGAGTCACGAGGATACCTCCCATTAAACATGAAAACTGAATGCTAAGGAAAGGTAGAAACTACTCATTTTTCAAACTTATATGTTTTTTGGCTCTGTCCTTATGAATTAGCTATAGAAAGTCCCAATTAAATGCTCCCACACTCTGTGTCCATTGGAGATTAGAGTGGGGGGTGTGGGATATGGAAGCTTGAGAATATCACTGGTAGGTGACACAGCAACAGAGTGAAATGCACAGAGTGTTCCAGACTGGCGTGGTTGTCAGATGTTTCAAATTTTAATAACATCTGTAACAGTGATCAGCTTCATGAAATGTGTAAACATCAATCCATTCTCCCCATCGTTTAATGAGGTAGAGAGATCTCTTCTTGATGTAATATTCCAAGATAAAAAACATTGTGTTTATTTTGTTTGAGAGCATAATATGAAAATAGAAAGTGGAAGGAGCCCATGCTTTGAGGTCATTTATTCATTCAACAAATTCTTACTGAATGTAAACCACAATAGCCAAGCACTGTGCTAAGTGTATAGCTGTGAAGATAAAAACATAGATTTATACACATTGGACTTTCAGTCTAGTTGGAGAGACAGAAAACAAGTCACAAATGCTGCCTGTTGTATCGCCTTAAACAGACACCTTACTCATTTCTTTCATAGACACTATCTCATTACATGTTTATAAGAGGAGAGGTTGGGTGGTCAGGAGAGACCTCTTGGAAATGACATGTAAGCCAAGTTCTGATTGACACTGTCATGAAATGAGTAGAAAGGGGTGTGTTACAGAGGGAACCGTTGCTTTGAAGTCCTAGGATGGGATTAATTTGATGGTTAAAGTCTTGCAACTCAAAGTTAGGGTCTCAGCTTGGTAGAAATGCAAGATTTCAACACACCTTGTCCAGACCAATAGAGTCAGAAATGTATTTAACGAGAACCTGGGTGATGTATAATCACTTTATAGTTTGAAAAGTGCTGGATTGTAGGAATTCAAAGAAGGCTATGGAAGCTGGAACACAGTGGGTCAGGAGATAAGATAAATAGAGATGGGTCAGGAGATAAATCCTTTGAAATTTTAACTTGAACCTGCCTGCTCCTCCAACCTCAAGTCTGTCTGCTTTGTTTCCAAACCCACTACTTCTGTGTCTTTGAAAAAAGTTAACTTCTCTTAATCATTGCCTTAATCCTCTCTACAATCCTAAAAGGAAGCTATTGTTATTCCTATTGAACGGATGAGGAAACTGACTATGGAAGTATTTAAGATACTTGGCCCATGAATGATGTTCTGAAAAAAAAAATTACTAGCAATGGCTATCCATCTTTTATTTCTTGGCTGTTCATAAAGGAAACCAATGTGAATTGATTAAATTGATGCAACCTTAGGAAAAAAAAAGTCTTTTTACTATGATACAACCTTATGAGTCTCAAAGTCCAGCTCCGTTAAACCCTTATTAATGGATAAATGTTACAAGGATTTTAGTGCATACATGATAGAGAGCATTGCCTTTCTGTTCACACCTGCTTGGTTTTGCCCCAGAAGAAAGTGCATTCCTCAGGGAGTTCTGTGGTTTACATATCCCCTGGGCATCTGGGTCTGTGGCTCTGTGTTTCTTGGCCTCATGAGCCCAGTGTCTGGGTGACCATTCCCTTTCTGTGACATCTTGCAAATAGCCTACCTTGCAAATAGCATCCTCCTTGCAAATAGCATCCTCCTTTGGCTTATTGCCCAGGGTTTCCAAGTGCCCAAGTCGATATGCCCTGTGATCATAATCTGATTTTGCTCCCACCCATGTAGGAAAATCCCCTGGATTAACATCTATGCTCAAGTTCAACATGACAAGGAGCAGGAGATGATTGGGTCAGTGAGCCAAAGTGAAAATGCCCCCAAAATCACACTCAGTGACTTCACCGAGCCTGAGGAACTGCTGGACAAAGAGCTGGACACCCGAGTCATAGGTATGTGTGCTGGTACCACCAAGCTCCTGTGTCCTCTGTCCTCTAAACTAGGCCTGTTCTTCAGATAGTTCTAGAACTGGCTACAGTGGCATAATCATGTTTGAAATTTGCCTGCCACCTCTAGACACATGAAATTGGCAAAATTATTTTCCCTTAAAAGTAGAGCAAGTTTGAAATTGTTAAAGTCAGAGTGGGGGAGGGATGAGGCCAATTATCCATCACTGTTGAGCTTTTTCTTTTTCTTCTATAAAGCAAAAGCATGAACAACAATAAAAATGAAAACCATTATCAGTACATGATCATTAACCACACAAAAAAGCATTCCATGTCCTCATTAATAATCACAGTAATGTAGGCTTTGCCATCCGATAACCCTGGGTCCATTTTATTGTTCAGCCAATCTCCTTGCTCTACAAACTTCCAGTCTACGAGCTCTACAACTTCCTTGTGCCTCATATTCCTCATCTGTGACATAGGAATAATAGTACCTACCTTCAGAGACCTTTATGATGATGGAATGATACTATGTCAATTAGCACAGTGCCTGCCGCTTAGTAAGTGTTCAGTACATGGTGCCTGTCACTGTAGATATTAGTAGAGTACAAAATGGCAAGGTGTTGTTCCTACCTGTATGCCAGATGGCAAACTTTAGCTGTAGATCAGATAAGCCAGTGAGCTGACAGGATAGAGTATCTAGGTGCCCTATTAAATAAGTGCATATTAAGCACCTGTTCGAGGTGGCTTTGTATTGAGCAGGAAATCAAACACAGACTCCTGCCCTTATGAAACTTACACCCTTCTCTCCCTCTCTCTCTCCCCCTGCAGGAGGCATTGCCACCATTGCAAACAGCGAAAGCACAAAGGAGATTCCCAACTGCACTAGTGTTTAACACCAACAAGCCACGTGGTCAACCATCTTTCCGACTTTTTATTTTTGATGATTACTATTACTACTATTATGGGAGAAAATGAAATGTCTTTTTTTACCCTTTGTTTACCAAGGGCCCCTTCATAAATAGCAGTCAGATGCTTACCTAGCTTTGGGAGGTGTTCTTAGCTGATTAAAAGGAGATAAAAAGGATAAATGGCTATATCTGTGCTATGGGCAAAGCACACATTTGCCCATGGCCTTCATGCTTTATTCTGCCCTTAAAGGTTCAAGGACTCTCTTTTTCCTTGAGGTCTCTCTATGTTTTTATTGTTTAAGTTGGATTGGCTTTTCATTAACCTCCTATCCCCGCAAATCACCAACAACCTCATCCCCCAGCACACACACCTAAAACATAAACCATTTCCCAGTTAGACCTGCAGGCGGTAGGTTAGTGGCGTGAACTAGCTGCAGAAAGTGTGCACACCTTTATGAAGGAGGCCCTGCCTCGTGCATGTCAATAGCGAGGCTACTGATGGCTTATTGTATATAATTACAATGTAAATAGCTTTTTATTTCCTAAGAAATAATTTAATGTTTAGTAAAAAAGAAAACAGAAAAAAGGAAGACGTGTGTGTTGGCTTATGCACTCACCCTCAGAGCTGACCAACCCCAGGCCTGGTTGACGTGTTGGGTTCTGGATGCTCTCCAGTTGTCTGTCACAATTAACTCTTGCATCTCTGTGTCCATGCCATAGCTGGTTTCCACTTATGTATATAAGAGGGGCGGGGCAGGGGAGCTTCTTTGGGATGATTCGTAAAGGAAGGACTACAGTGACATCATGGAACATGGAGTCTTATTGTTCCATCAGACATGGAAGAAGTTGCAAGATGAAACCCACTAGAAGTCTCTAGTCCACACTTTGAAGTCCAAACTGAGATCCAGAAGGAGGACAAGCGTTCCCCTCCAGGAGGATGAAATGGAGGGTATCAGCACGAGAAAGTGCTCTTCACTAGCAAAGCCAGGCAACAGATCTGAAAACAACAATGAATCTGCTTTCTGGTTGGATTCCAAAGAAATGTGTAATGTTTATGGAAGATCCGTGGGCTATTTTTAGCTGAGAATAGTCCTCTGGGCACTAGGTTCAGCCCAGCAAGCGATCTTGGTATGGGAGGGGTTACTGAGGTCGGGAGGGAAGTGTCATTTCTAGAATCGTGAGTTCAGGCAAACCTTGTGGGCCAGATAGCGGTCTAGTCTTTAATGATGTTAGTCAAAGATGATTTTAGCAAAGCTGTGCTGTTTGCTTGTCAGATGTACACAACTTCCTTAAAGTCATGTCTGCCTTCAGTTCCCTTAAGATAGTTCTTGCCTCTGGAGTGAGTGGCTCCCAACACCCATATTCTCCTTTCCAACACCCTGCCCCTTCGCACATTTCTACATGGCAGTTGTTTTCGGTAGACTCCCTTTAAGCCATGCTGTGAGCAGTTTTTAAGTTTCAGGCTTAGCCTGTGCACACTGTTTTAGAAAACGATACGCTGTATATATATACATATATATATATATGGGAGGAAAGGCCAAAATTTTACCTATTAATATTTGTGGGATGTCGTTCACATTTCTCTCTCTGAGAACGTGATGTACGGATATCTGACTGGCTACAGCATAGATCAGGGTTAGGAGTGTTTCTAAAGATCCTGCTTTTTTGTTTCAAGGGTTAAATGGGGCAGACAATTGCAATACTTGTACTAAACAATGGAATATAAATGCATGAGTCGTATCTATATATACAGTATATGTATATATACTGTTCTTGGTTTTATTGTTCCATTTGAATATTTCTACTGTAAAAAAAAAAGACAGTGGTTTTGAAATTGTTGAAAATAAATGTATTTTTGTACCTCAAAGCTGTATATGTGTCTGAGATTTCTTTGGGCAGTTTTATCTAGTCTGTCAGTCAACTATTGCTGCAACAATGCCAAATGGCGAAAAAAAAGGAATAGCGTATGACGACAGATATTTATGCTTTGCTTTTGTGTCTTAGGGCTGGCTGTGATTGGGCTGGGCTCAGCTGGGACTGACCGGGCCCTCCTGAGCGAGTGTGGATCCAGGCTTCAGTTGCTTCAGATCTGCTCCACGAGCTGGCATCTTTGCAACACCAGCAGCTACCCAGGGTATGTTACCTGCCCCCGCCATGGTGAATTACAGAATTCCAAGTGAGGCCAGCAGAATAGCCATTGTTTCGCATGTCTTGGCTCAAAATGGTCCTCCTGTTTACCCATCACCTACATTCCACTGACTAAAGAAAATGACTTGGCCATATCCAAGATCAGCGGTCTAGGGAAATAGACTCTGCCTACACTGGTGCAAGACCCTGCTAAGGTCCATGACGGAAAGTATGGATATATAATTCCAATTGAGAGAGGACATGAGGAATTGAGAACAACAGTTCAATCTGCCTATTCATTTTTCCATGACCCCATGAGGACCTCTCATTAGATGGACCATTTGAATCAGTATCTAAGTTTCCCACCCCAATGTTTGCGGCCAGGATTTCTGAACACATGTCTCAGTATCTATATGGACTTTGTCCGAGCTCAGGCCCCAGTGAGCGGTGAAGTTGTAACCTGCAACTCAGGTGTTAAAGATTTCAGCAGAAGAAAGAAAAACGGGAGAGGAATTCAATAAGACACACATCCTTTTTCTTTTCTTTTCTTTTTTTTTTTCTTTTGCATGCTATTTGATACATCACACCAGTAACAAATCTTCTCCTGCCCAGTGATGAGTGAGAAATTTGAAAGGATGAGTGAGTGGCTCTTCTTCATATTAGGTAAAAAGGGGATGTGTGCTAAGTATCTATAATAAGGGCTCCACATTGAATGTTTTAGTTTTTATAGTGTTGAAAATTGTGTTAAATTTTCATGGATCCCAGAAAAATCAAGAAATCAAAATGCTTTGGTCAATAATTTACTTCCATATTTTAGATACTAACTAGCTATTCTAGAATCATGTTTTCTGAACTCAAATTGGAGATGTACAATTAAACAAAGATGGGCTTTTTTGATTTGTGAATATAATTAAAATTATGTATTATATTCTTAGCATAATTTTTCTTGAGGTATATTCACCTTTTTAAAAAATATATTTACAGCCCTGGCTGGTGTAGCTCAGTGGATTGAGTGCGGGCCTGCGAACCAGAGGATCGAGGTTCGATTCCCAGTCAGGGCACATGCCTGGGTTGCAGGCCAGTTCCCAGCAGGGGATGCATGAGAGGCAACCGTACATTGATATTTCTCTCCCTCTCCTTCTCTCCTACCCTTCCCCTCTAAAAAGATAAATAAATAATAAATTTAAAAATATATATATATATATTTACATAGTATAAACACCTTCCTCAAATATTGAGAAGTTAACTTTATGGTACCTCTAAGCAAGAGTACCAGTGTTTTTGTTTGTTTGTTTGTTTGTTTGTTTTTTGCCAGTATCATTGCTTGTTCATAACATAGAGTACCTGCATATCTTTAAGGGATTTTCAATGGTTTTGAGCTTCCCAAATAATGTAAAGTGTCTAATATTCTTATCTCACTCAAAGGTGAATTCTCAAAATGTGTTCGTTTTTGCTTTCCAATGTGATCTGAGTTTCTACCATATTAATTTTATGTTGGGGTGATAAAACTGCTCCACCAGATTCAAAAGGATGAAGTTATAAAGTGGTGAAACAGTGTGACATGGTTGGTTCATTTGAGCTAATCCATGCTAAGCATATAGCCTCTGCCCGTCACTGGCGTGGTTATCTCAGATTTCTCAGTACTACACCAGCAAAGGCAGATGGCAGAGAGTGTGCAAAGAGACTGACGTTTAGCTACTTCTGTGTTGGGCTTCTCACCAGCGGTGAGGACACCCTTTGCCTCAGAATTGTTTTTTCTAAGGCAATTCTAGACCTTACAAGTAAACCTTCAGGAGCACTCTGGGGCTGGAGCCCAGCTATCAGCACCATAAGCAGATCCTCTGATGGCTCTCGTGGGCACCAGTGTTTGAGAAGAACTGCTGTATCTGCCACAAAGGAGTTCAGGGAGTGTTACTGGATACAAGTCGCTGTCCTGGCTCCTGTTACCATGGTACAATACAAGGCACCTTGACTTACAGGAGTGAGAACAGCTTCCAAATTTACTCATTTCCTTCCAGGCAACAGCTGCAACTCTGAGAGAGTTGCCTAATTGAGTTATCTGGAACAAAAACACACTTTGAATTAAGGTGGTGATGTATTGTGCCTTGCAAAGAATGTTAAGCCAGGAATTAGGAGATCTCCTACTTTCATCAAGTCATTCTGGACCTCAATTTCCTTGTTGGTAGAAGGAATGCGCTGTATGGCCTGCCTCGCTGGCTGGCTTTGCTTGTCAGAGATTATTGAGAGATGACTAGTATGGGCAGTACTTAGGAGAACTCCCTCCGTCTGTCTGAAGGGGAAAACAACAATTCAAGGGTAAAGGAAGGTGGACTTTATGCTCCCTCTGAATTTTAAGTTAGAGGGATATCTTGAGACTCAGAGAGGAAAGTGGCTTTCCTAAGGTTGCACAGCAAATTAGTGCAGAGCTGAAGCTAGAACCCAAGTCTTCTTTCTACCGTACAACTCCCTTAACAAATGCAAAGCTGATTGAACTGCAGATCATTGAGCATCATTAGGGAATCCAATGGTTATGCCGATATGGCTCATGTTTATAACATCCGGAATGGTTCAGATTCTAACTTTACAAGTGTGTGTATCATTCAGTAGCTGACAGTCCTCCACATGCTGTTGACCCGCTGACCCACTTGTTCAGTAGCCCATCGCCTGATGCCCCTGCTTCCCTCACTAGACTAAAGTAAGGCTGTTCAACAGACAGCCGCCAGGCCCTGGCTTCCCATGCTGTGCCGCTCGCCTTTTAAAGTGGTTGGCCTTGTTCAGAGGGAAGAAGGCCAGAGAGCAAACATAGGCAATGGGATGCCTCATCCTGACACACACACCAGGTCCTGCCAAATTCTCTTGTCTGCTCCAACCGTACTGCCAGGGAGACCAGATGTAGCCCAATGATTACCTTTCAAAGTACCACGGCCTTGTGATGCCCCTTAAACTTAAATTAGTTACCATTAACTTTATAGTAGCAGAGTGCCCTTTAAAGTAGGAGAGGCTGGCCAGAGTTCAATTTAGTCAGAGACTGAAAGTCTCAATAAAACTTGGATCTATTACTTTCTAATTATCTGAGGCCCAGAGAGATAGAATGCCATAATCAGGGTCCAATTTCCCTGTCTATAAATTGACAATAATGGCATCTATGTCACGGGGTTGGGTCTCAAACCAAAGGAGATAGTTTGGATAAACATACACACAACGACTAGGGCTTGAGAAATAATGAATTGAATCTGAGAGGTTCTAGTTCTGTTGTGCTAGATCCCTTTCCTCTGTCCTCCCTGGACTCAAGTGGTAAAAATGATTTGAGCAGTCTCTCACCTAGGGCTATATTCCCAAGGAAATTCAGAATTACCTGGGGAGACTCAGCACCTCACTCAGCTTCCCCTCAGAAGGAAGAGAATTTTGCTTAAAAGTAACGCTTTGCTTCCAAAAGTCACTGCTGCTTTTATTCCATTTCTTTTAAATACAACTGATGTGATTTTCCATGGATGATTTGGCAGGGATTACAATGGGACACTTCTAATCAGGGCTGCCAGGAATGCCTCATAAAATTAGACCGGAGGCTCTCAGGTTCTGAAGCATGTTCACTTTTGCCAAAGGTGGTGCAGCCCTGGAGGTAGCCATGCTGCTGGGACAGTAACACCTTGACCTTGCTTGTTTATGGTTTTGGGCTCCAGTATTTAGAGCTTGCTTTGAGCTTATTCGTCCTTCTTGTATAATGCCTTTGTGATGACGTGTGCGCTTTCAGGTCCTGGGGTCCTGCAGGTCATTGACTTGAGTGCCTCCATCTTTACACTTTGAGAAGTAGAAGATAAAACAATGATTTGTAAAAATATACCTTTTGTAGATCTGGAGGGACCAAGGACATGGTTTCTTTCCTTCAATTCTGGTCACAGCTCTGGGAGAGCTCTTTGAGAGAGGGAGTACAGGATGAAGATTCTTTTCAAAATGTCAGGAAAGACAGAGGCAAATAGATCATGACAGGTGCGCATGCCATCTGTCATTACAGCTTAGTCTCTGGGGACTGGTGCTGTTTGAAGCTATTAGACATGAACCAGATAAAGTGGGGCCTTCAGTAATTTGCTCTTGAGAAAGTATGGGGCCTGGTCCCGGAGGAACAGAGACTTCCTCTGCTGAAATGTTTGTGTCCAAAGCATCCCAAGCGCTGGAGGCTGTAGAGCTCCAGGGGTTTCTCTCCACCAAGAAAGGCCCATGTCTTCTCCCTGGAGCCTCTCCCAGAAGCTGTTCCTACGATGTAGGGCCTTTTGTTGCTTATTCTCCGTTGCATAGTGTTAATTGCTGTCAGTCTTCCAAGCACTGGCTGCCGTTAACATTGTGTCCAAGCATGGTGGACAGGAAGAGAAAGGAGGCTATGCAGATGCAACAGAGACTGAACAGAATTGTTTTTCTTGTTGCTAATCTGTCTTTCTTGGCTTCTAGATAAAATCACCTGGGAAGCACATAATTGTCTCCATAAAAAACACATGTTGTCCTTGGAGCACCAGAGCAGTTTCTTGCACTGACCTTCCAAAATCTCATGGTTCAATTAGAGAATAGCTGGGCTTCTTTCTTTGGCAACTGGGACATTTTGAGGGAGGAGGGCCAAGGGAAGAAGGCAGGAGAGATGAGCCTAGGGAAATAAAGCTAATCTTTGTTCATTACAAAGCTCCACTTGATACATTCTCTCATTCCTACCTGTCAATTTCACATTTTCCTCTGTGAGGGGAAAATGCAGTTGCTCCCCAGATTTCTAAGCTATTTAAAATGGTAACAAGACAACTCCAGGCAGCATGTGCTCATCAGGAGCTAGTCATCCTATGCTATGCCTCGTGCCTCTTAATTAGTGGCGTGGTGGTTGCCTACTGATCAAAGCAGAGCCTCAACCAGGCATGGGGGTAGGGGGAGAAAGAGCTCTGAGTCCAGCAGAGCTCAGATCTTGGCAGCCTTTCCAACAACAGGTGGACTTTGTACCTTGCCATGATATGCATCCTTTTTAAAGAGGCAGCCACCCCTTCCATGGGTGCCAACAGGAACATGGCAGGTCTCCAAACCATGTCTCCTTCCTGGGAGCTCTCCAGAGCCTCTTGGCTTAATGATGTACACCGAGCAAGTGGCATCAAGTCGAATAAAAATAATAATTAAATGTGCATCTATACCTGATAAAGAAGCAGGATGATCCCACTCAGTTATTCATTCATGCATTCAAAAGTTTATTGAAACTTGCTCTCTGCTAGACTCTGTTTTGGGCACTGGGGATATATCAATGATTAAAACAACTTAATGAAAGGTGACCATACTATTTCTTTAATCCGAACTGGGACACAGTTGGAGGTGAATGGAGCACTGTTAATAATTACTCTGGGAAAACGAGCATGACACAGGACTGTCTCAAGCAGACCAGGATGTGTGGTCACCCTAACTTACAATTCAGAGGGAGCATAGAGTCAGAGATGTGTCCGTGTTCCATTCACCGTTGCACTGATTTCCCTCTTTCAGACCCTGGCCTACGCATGGACACCCAATTCTCTGAGCTGTTTCCGGAGCTTGCCTCTCAGCCTCGAAGCCCTCTGAGTGCTTCTCATTGCAGTGGGGAACGCCTACATAGTCAAGGTCAGTGAACGTGGCTCAAGATGGTTTTTCAAAAAGATTTTTAAAAATATTATATCAGTTGATAGGAAAAATAAACACTGACCCTGGCTAATTCAAGCAAAGGAATTTATGGTGAGGCTCTTGGGAGGGAGCCCATGGACTCAACTCAAATGTGGAAAACACAGCTAGGAAAGAGACAGGGAGATGTCTTTGCCGGGAAGAGAATCAGGAAGCACTCAAATGTTTTCCCGGCAGACAGCATTTTACCGAGGGTCTCCTCTGGAATAAATGAACTCCGATCATCTCTTCTATCGCCATTTTACTGAAGATTCAAAATTCCATATCAATTGCCCATCTGGGAAAGTTTAGGCGATGTGTTCAGTGCATACATTTTATGGGATAAGTCGTGTGACCTCAAAATTCATATGTTGAAGCCTGAACCTTCAGTACCTCAGAATATGACTTTATTAAGAAACAAAACCTTTAAAAGATTATCAAGTTACAATGAGGCTGTTAGGGTGCATCCCAATCCAATCTGACTGGTACCCTATAATATGAAGACATGAGGACACAGACAGGTACAGAGGAAAGACCATGCGAAGACACGGGGAGAGATGATCATCGGTAAGTCAAAGGGAGAGGCCCTAGAAGAACCCTGCTGACACTTTGACCTCTGACTTCGAGTCTGCACAGTTGCGACATAATACATTTCTGTTGTTTAAGCCACCCGGTCTGTGGCACTTGTTATAACAGCCTTAGAAAACTAAATAGTGAAGTAAACTAGGTAAGGGAATAAACCTGTGAGTATTGATTGCTCTGGCTTTTGAAGTGGGAGTGGAGGCATTCGAATTTACTGTTCTACTTAGACTAAATACTCCAGGAGAAACGTTAGCCTTCCACCGCCGAAGGCAAGAAGTGAGGGGTTATGAAGGCCCAATCAATTCTGGACAGAGAAGGAATGTCCACTACAATAACCCTTCAATTAATTAGTAAAATCACTGTTCTTTCCATATTTATTGAGCATCGACTAGGAAACTAAGTGCTGGTGCTATGTGAGGTGGTGGAATTTCAGATATGAATATGCAACCCTTTCCTGGCCAGGGAGGATTTAAAGTTTAAGGAGCATTCTTGTAAGTATTTATTCAATTTTTATCACACTTTTTAGGAACACAAAGTGCTTTGATAATTTAGAGAAGTTGACAGGGGTAATTCCTCCACCCTTCCAGAAGAAAGGGTGGTAAAAGTTATCAAAGGAAATTACTAGGCATTAAAAAAGTGTTGAATTTGCTGACACTTTTTTTCCATTTAGAACCTCCCTTTCCCTTCTCTCTCTCTGGCAAAACGATAGAGGTCTGAAAGTTGAGGACCTGGCAGAACTGGAGGATGAATGAGAATGAGGAAATGGGCGAGAATGACAATTATGAAATAACAAATAAAGTATCCGGGGTTTGGACTTAGGAAAATGTTGACCTTCTGATCTGCACATGATGAAGTTTGCATTTTCTAAATATTCCACATTTTTATAAAGAGCATATATTCATTTCATAATTAAAAAAGAAGAAGAAAGTTAAAGTCACATTAAATGTCCATAATGGTATTCCAGACCTAGTGGGTTTCCAGGTATTTCATTAGAGTCCTTTTTAATAAACTTTTAAAAAAGCATAATAAGAGTGTTCTGCAATCGTGATTATTAAGCAGAGTCAAAATAAGAACATTCAAAGGTCAAAGATGTGCAATAATTTTAAAAGAGATTTGTGGTAACAAAACATCTGCAAGAGAATGGTTTATTGGTCTTTATAAATGGAAAAAGAAGCTGTAATTACTTTGGTCCTTCACAGTGAGTATTAAAGATACAGGAAATCATTACTCAAGATTCTTGGCAAAGGAAATGGCTTTTATATTGCTCTCTGCTCCTCTCTTATTCCTTTCACAAAAATAGACAAACTTTTTTGTTTAGCAATTTTGCGGGCAACGTCCCAGCCATAAGTACTTTGCATTGTTAACAAACGGAACAGAGCAACACCAATTAAGGTTTTAAGCGGCGATCAAACATGGCAGGCAGCTCTGCATGAAGTGTGAGGTGAAAACTTCGCTGGAGGAAGGCGTTGCCTGGTGTTGACAGATATTCTGAGGAGAAGGGAAACTTGGACCCAATTTCTTGCCTGAGCTGTTGCACCCACCTGACTGACTGTCTGATACCGGGTGGTGACTAGGAGCTCAGGGGCTCTGGACGACATGGGCCTGAAGGAGAAACATCGGATGGTGGGCTCAAACCAGCCCCGCCAAATCTGGAAAGTATTCTGCTCGCTAAACAATTTTTCATTTACGGTATGCATTATTTACGAGTGTTTACCTTTGTATCATGCCACCTTCCTTTTTCCAAATGAACTCTCTCCCATTCTGAGCTCTCAGAATGAAAGGATCATTCAAGGCTCATCCAAGGCAGCGGTTTTCAACTGGTGTGCCACAAGAATTTTTAAAACATGCAGTACCTGACTATTTAGTCGGGGGCACTGACCTCTTTTCCCTTAGACTGTCAAATAAAAAAAATGACAACAGCCAACACAACAATAGCCATCTGATGTGAATGAATCAAAATTATACCTATTTTTTTTTTTTTGGTCAAATGGTAAAATGTATATTTTTTGGTGTGCTGAAGAATTTTAGTAATTAGTTAATGTGTGCCATGAGATGAAAAAGGTTGACAATCGCCAGTCTAGGGCATTGTCTGCACCTTTGGGCGTAGGAGAATGATATGGCCGTAAGGGTTTAACCTTTAAAGAGTTATAGATCTGGATTCAATGTTAGCTCGTGTGTTTATTAGTCTCAATTTTCTCTTTTGTTCTTATGAAGAAAATAATAATAAAAAGAAATCTCAGGTTTGGCATAAATGAGCAGTCCCTTTGCCCCCACCCCTCCTCTGCACTTTCCTAGGCTTCCTAGGAAAGAAGAGCCCAAGAGACCCTTTGCAGGAAAGAAGCTCAGCAAGTCCTAGATCCCCAAGGGTGCTCCTTGCCCCTCAGCCTCACGGGCCCTACCCAATCCAATCCATGAACCCGATGCTGCCTCCCCTGCTGGTGCAGGAAACAATGAAACAAAGTTAGAACAGAGCGTCCCTCAACCAAACCGCCCCCACCCCCACCGTGAGTGTTTACACCTGTTCTTTTGTCTTGTCCCAGAGAAGAGCCAAGATACACGTAATTTTGTTGAGGCAAAATGAGGACGGAGCAGGAGACAAGCGGCCAGCACTGTGCCTGGCTGGTGGGCTGTTGTGTAGGATAAATGCCACATTGTTAACCGCAGCCATGCCTGCCAGCTGAAAGTCTCCTTTTCATGATAACAAATCCTCGACCAAGCAAGGTCCTTCCCAGAGCCTATCATTAACGTTGTTATTACGGTTATCATCAGCAATGTGCCAATTTCCCTGCATCTTTTAGGATCTCTCGATGATTACATGCTGAGATTTCTTTCCCCACCCCTTCTTTCTCCTGTCATCTCCCCTCCCCCTCCCTCTCCCTCCCCGGCCAAGTCGTCTTTTCTTTCTTCCTCCCAAATTGTTTTCCTCCCAAAAGAATGGCGGCGGCAGGGATGGAAACACAGCAGGATTTGGGATCTCTCTGATGGAGGGGAAAGCAATATCCTCCAAGTTTTTCATCAGAAGTTTCATTCTTCACTGCAGTCTTTATCCTAAAGCCCCTGACATGAATATATATCAAGAAGTTAAAAAGATTGAATTAACTTCTCTGGCTACTGCTGAGACTCATAAAGGCTCAGAGCCCCAGCTAGTCTCTGGCTGTCCCAAGCCATGGTTTTACGTTTTGTTTTGTTTTTCTTTCTCACGAACACGCACTAATACGGCTTGTCTCTTCATTGTGATATGGGAATGACTGGAAAATACACTGTGTTGTTTGATAAAGACCTTTGCCAAAAGGAGAATAGCTCTGTCGTTTGGATATATTTCCCGGGGGCCTGGAGATGAGGTGGAGCCAGGTTAGTGGGATGTTTTAGAGCAGAGATGTTGCCCAACAGGCTGAGGACAGAAGCTTCTGTGTGGGGTCAGTGACCTGGGGAGACTAGGAAAGTCCCACAGTTCAATGCCAATGATCATATTGGTTGGTGGGCTTGTATCCTGATAGCTGAGGTGCCTGGGCCCGGGTAACCTGGTGGTTCATCCATCCACACCATTGTGATGGAGAAGGTTTCCAAGCAGCAGCACCCAACGCACTGTGTTAGTGACCTGGACTGCGAGAATGAATGATCACACACCAGGTGCCCTAAAACAATAGAAACTTGTTCTCTTACAGTCCTAGGGCTAGAAGTCCAAAATCAAGGAGCGGGCAGACTGGTTCTTTGTAGGCAATCCCTGAGGAAGAATTTTCTCCCTGCCTCTCTGCTAGATTCTGGTGGCTGCTGGGATTTCTTGGTGCTCCTTGGCTTATAGGTCCATCACTCCAATCTCCACATGGCTTCTCTGTGTGTTTTTTCCTTCTTTCTTATGAGGAGACGTGTCACTGGATTTAGGGTTCGTTCAGTTAGTCGAGAACGTTGTCATCCAAAGATTCTTAACGTAGTTATACCTGCGAAAATCCCCTTTCCAAGTAAGAAACCTGTCACTTTGACAGGTTCTGGGTGGATGTGCCTTTTGGAGAGTCATCATTTCAGCCCATCCCATAGACCCATTCCTAAAAGTAGGATAAACAAAGGTGCAGGCAAAAGGATAGAATTTGGGATAAGTAGAATATTTACATGGGGAACCAACATCGTACATGGCCCTTCACTTTAGCCATCAGCATCCAGTGCCAGGGCTCATGATTCATTCCTTTCCCTTAACTCTTCCTTCGCCACCAAAGCATCAGGCCAGTGTCCCAGTCCTTTAACTCTCTAAAGTGAATCTGGGCTGTCTGCTCTGGTTTGTTTTCCTGGTCCGCATTTTGTAAACTATTATTATTAGAGGCCTTAGATGTATCCTTTAACCCCATAAGCCCCCTGGCCTATTATGAGCAAGGAATTTCCCACTGGTACCCTGCCTTCATTTCTCTTTGAAGGAGGAGGGGAAGTGGTCTCTTTGCTCAGATTTTAGGGCACAAATTGAGTTTCCTTTGCTAGTTGTTGGGGTCACTATGCTGCTATGACGTGGCTGTTCCTCAGCAAAACAAGGAAGTTTTAGATCACATGCATTCTTACACTGTTTTATATTATCATGAGATGGACTGAGGCATTATCGGCTCGATTTCACTGGAACTTGCAGGAAAGGAGAAGCTTGGTGGAGAGGCCTCATAAAATTCTAGGCGGAGTCACGTGTGTTTTTCAGGCTTCTCAAAGCATTCCGCATCAGGGTTTATGGCCCGGGTCTTAAGAACAAGAAGGTGGCAAATTCGTTATCCTTTGTTCTTCCCCTTGAAACTCTTGGAAACTTATTGGGTAGAGGTGCTTGAGACAAGGGGGGCATTTTTAATTCTTTGGCCTCTCCTAAACCGTCTTAATTCTATACCATCTTACCATTATCTCATATAAACTGCATGTTGAGTTTAAAGGGCTTTTTCCTCTTCATCTGATGGTGGAAGGTGATTTCATTCAATTCTTTACCATCTAGGACCAGTTATTCAGGAGTTAACACAATCAGACACTGCAACTGAATTTAGATGCTAGAGAAGGATGTGGCGTGGGTACGTGGAGAGGAGACCGTGGGGGGGGGGGGTGAGAGGAAAGATAAGCTGTATTGAATGAAGACCCTCTTTCCAACACATTCTCACGGTTAATATTGCTGTTACAAATCCAGCCCCTCTACAGGATGATGTCCATGCTATACCCCAGATGTATCTGGGATCATTCTGGTCTTGTACTACTTGAGCCTGGAAAGCTCTTATCCCTCTGACCTTCTAAATCCTAACCATCGTGATAAACCAGCATAGACATGTCTCCCTCAACAAGCCATGCTGATGAGTCCAGTTCAGTACTTCTCACCCTTTCCTGCTTCCTATAGCATCCGTGTGCTCTACTACCTATATGCTCGCCATGATCATTTTACTTCTCTCACCTCTGACCATGAGTGGCAAGAGACAGCACAAGGTAGCAGGAAAGACACAATACTTGAGGTCAGATGTCCTAGATTCTAGTTCCAGCTCTTATGTTATCTGGCTTACTTGGGTTCATAATTCCATCCATCTGAGCACATTTCCTGCTCTATAAAATAAAAGCGGGTGCTGAAGAGAAATTATGTCTGCCTTGCATATCTTGTCAGGTCACTGTATGTATCAGATGAGGTACCTCACTCTGCAACACATTTAATATACTAGCTCAGAGCTGCCACAACAATGAGCTGAGTAACAAGGCAATTTCCTGGCTTGTCCCTATACCTGTATTTGCATTTCTTTGATTGCAGCAGGGCACCCACCATCAGCATCTGTGAGTGTTGGCTGCGAATGTCCCCTGGCTGCTCCTGCCCCAGAGGGATTCCCTGCTTTCCTGGTAGTAACACCCCCACCCCACTCCTTGATGGGACAAGTCTGTGGTGTAATGTATGCTCCAGAAGCCCCCATGGGTCAAGTCCAAAGTAAATTTAACCCGAGACAGCCTCCTTGCTCAAATCTTTCTTGCATTTCATATGCTTTTTTTTTTCCTTTTTGAATATTCTTCACAAATTCCATACCCCCAAATCTCCGTCTCAGTGTGTTTCTAAGAAACCCAACATAAGACCTAATCCCATGGTGGTCAGATCACAAAAGAAAAAAAGACATTCCCATCTCTGCAATTCAAAGTGTCCTTACAGATATAAGATATGTAGGACTGCTATGCCATCTTCAAAATAATATCTCAAGGATCAGGAAAACCAGCTCCCTTGGCCACCACCAACACAAATGGCTGAGTGCCGCAGTCCCAGTCTCCAGCAGTGAGCCAGAGGAGAGGACTTCTGGGAGATGGAAAGCAATCCATTTGTGTGTGTCAGAGAGATATACAACAGGCTGGACCCCACCACCCCCAAGGATGGAGGACCGTGACCTGTCATGACAGCAGGCTTAGATGGCAGTCCTCCCTCCACAAGGAATTTTCTTCCATGGCTGGTAAGAACCTCAAACTCAATAATTATTATCATCAACACACAAGCTGAGCTTTCTTGAAAGTGATTGTTTAGTAGCAACATCTGATGTGTGAATGGAAGGCGTATATATATATATATATATATATATTTTTTTTTTCCTCCCTCCTTCCAGTTAACACTAAGTGAATACTTTAAAGGCTGCCCTGCTTCCCTCCCAAGGACTGGAAAACTGCTTTATGATTTACCTCTGTGTTTTCATCACTGCACAGACTGCTTTTACAGAGCTCTTGCCTGGTGGGAGGGGAGATGAGCTACAACTTGTGAGATTTTCTTGCTAATTAAAAGTTTTCAATATTTCTGTTTGCCAAAGTGAGCACTGTCCTATTACCTTGTTCAGTTATTGCTAATTAAGTAGGGCCAGCTCACCCTTCCCAACCACACTTGCTAAAAGTACTGTAGATTTCTATTTTTTGCTTCAATGTGTCACACAAACACATATTTCTATGTGTACATGAAGACAGCTGGGTCCTTAATGTTATAAAGAAATTGAATATGAACTCAAACATTATCTTTTATTTAATTAAATCCAGCCTCTTCTAGGTGGTTTTTCACAACTGTCCTTCCTAAAGGCAATGGCTCCTCTGAGGGTGATTGTCTTGCTATCGCCAGTGCGTCTGGGTAAGGAGTCTTCTGCAGGAGCCTTCTGGGTAGTGTGATAATGAAGACCACAAAAATAGAACAGGGTGTTATCTGTGATCTCTGGCTGGTGACTTTGGCAAGCGACTTAATATCACTAAGCCTTTTCTTTTCATCTCAAAGTGCAAATAATAATAGTAGGTACTTTATGACACTGATCGAGGATTATATGAAATACTCACTCCCATTTATCAAATGCTCATCTGGGTGCCTTTGATTGATGTTATTCTTATGACTTGAATTGGGGCTCTCGATGAAGAAAAACATGTTCGACTTTCATAGGGATTAGTCAGGCCAAATCAACATATTCCTCTTGATAAAACCAAGAGGTAGTATTCAGACTACAGCTTTGTAGTGGAGAGAAACCAATCAGTCTGTCAAGTGGGCGAGATACCGTCTGAAGTAATGAACGAATGGTTATAAACATAACAAGCTGCAAGTACCCTGTGCTCAGCTCTGTGAGTCCAAGCTGCCTTCCGTTTGCCGATAGAAAATCAGGCTGCCCTTTAATAAACTGCAGAAATTCTCTACTCCAAAATTGTGACTTTAGCTGTTATTTTCCATTTTTATCCTTTGCCTTTTCCAATGAACTGTTAGCACAGAAATTTTTCTTTCCTTTTTCCACTCTGAGAACTATTTGAGGACTGCGAAGATAGTGCCTTATTTTCTGTATGTCTGGAATAGAGCAAGTGCTTAACAAATGTTTGCTGAGGGCATCAAGTGGCAGTCAATGAAAAAAAATAATGTCTTGGATAAAAGCCATGTCTATGTTAATTAAGGCTCTTCTGTTATCATGAATTGAGATCTTGAGTAAATTTCTTTGGATTTGACTTTGTTCCTGGCTTCTGACTGTCCAGTTCCAAGTTCCAGTTCTTAGGAGGCTTGTTGGTAACCTTACGCTCTCTGTCCCCCCGGGAACCACATTATCTCTCATCTCTCATTTCCTCTGCCTGCCTGCCTGCTTGCCTGCCTGCTGCCCATGTTTATCTCTATTTTCACTGCTTTTCCAGCTCATGCTCCTGCAACTGGAAGGATTCAAGCACAGTCCTAGAGGAAAGTTTCAGAGATAGGGAATCCGATTATTGTAGCTTGTATTTTTGAGCCAGCAAGTCACTGTGTCTGTTCAGATTGTGCACTATTTGTTGAGTAGCTGTCCATCCCCAGGTCCATCAGCTGGGACTGGGACAGTGCGATAATGGTACAGAGCTTGACCATTCCTCTCAGTTGCATATAAATGAAGCATCTTTTCAGAGACGGGGATGGGCTGGTTACTGCCAGAGAGAAGATGCAAGTCCCATACTCTCCTCTTCTTCCTCCTCTGCCCCCAGCCTGCTGCATCTTTTATGAGTTAAAAATGAGCAGAGAAAATATTCCCTCTTGGAGCATATATTCATGATAAGAGTGAGGTATTCCCTAAGCATGAAATTTAGATTACCTTCCTAGCAGTACACCAGGGGAAAAAAAGTCTACGTGCGGGAAATAAGATTAGCCAGCTGTAGAAAAACCTACCCTACATGATAGGCAGTTGAACTTCCAGATTCAATGACTTGGGTGTCATGAATCTCAAGTGACTATGGTTGCTTAGCAGAGCTGGAGCTGTTGCCTTTTCCATCCCCCACGTGTAGAAGGGATGTGCGAACGGAAGGTATTTCCTGCATGAAGAAAAGAAAACGGGGATCTGAGAGGCGAGGCTTAGAATAATAACGTCCTCCTCTCCTCTGTGCGGAGGGGCGGGGCACCCCGTCACCAGACACACGAGCTCCCTGGTTCCATGTGCTTGTTAGCTCCTCCACAATCCCCATCTACTTTGTGCCTTTGTGCATCTGACTTCATTTCCCACGCTCTTTGAAAATGTTTTGTCCAAATTTATTGAGAATTCACCTTACCCCAGCCACCAAAATTCTTGGACAATTTGTAATCTTTCCATGAGAGTTTAGAAAGATGGACCTAGCAAAGCGGGGCCCTTCCTTCTAGAAATGTCTTATTACACTTTCCCTTGTGAAATTCCTCTCTGATACCTCAAACCTGATGCACTTTCTTTGCTCTTTGCCTTATCGTTGGTTGTTCATTATTAAAGCTGTTTTGTCAAAACTTCTGTTTTTATCACTATCTCCTAGGATGGTGTCTCTACCCTAAGACTTTTACTACTATCTGTATTCTTCTAATAACCTCTAAACATAACTATAGGATCTAGACTCCAAGGAGGTCCAAGTCTTTCTCCTGGACTACACATCCGGGCCTCTGTTCCTCTACCCAATGACAGGCCAGTGAATCTTTAACAATGGGTTCTCGTGGGGACAGAGAAGAGGGGCTCTAATTTGAAGTTTGCCAATTTCTGGGACATAAATATATTGACTATGGCTGATTTTAACTACTAACTTGACATCTACCAGCTCACAAAATAACTGGAAAGTCAACAATCAGCTCTTCAGGGCTGTGTGAGGCAGCTGCAACACCCCATTGCTTCTGCTGGAAATGTCCTCTTGAGTAACCCACAGATTCTTCAGACTCTGCAGAGTCAAAGCTGAGCATCTTTGGCTGGTGTGAATGTTGTTCTCCCAACCAGCAACTGGCAGCATCATCGCCGTGAGAGCAGAGACCTTACTAATCACATTTACGGTCTATTCTGTAGCACCTAGATTTCTGGGAGCACCTAATACTCCACAGACTCTTGTGGAATGGGTGAGATGTTATGCCCAATATTCCAGTTGGTTTTCTGAGGTCCTATTTAGCCTTACAAATAATAGATTAGAATTCTTATTTATATGTCAGATTCCTGTGCATTTTGCAAATTAGTCTCTGATGATAGACAAACTGAGTTCTGAACATAAAAGGTAAAAACACAAAACTGGATGGTGGGACTCCACCAGGGTCCTGGGCCAGATGCCACCTACAGTTACGATGCTCTATAGATGTGCCAGAGAGAATAGTGCAAATGCGTTTGCTGAAGTGCTATGAAAAAGCAAACAGCACCACAGTCACATCACTTCGAACAGGCTGGGTAATCTGCTGAGAGTGGAAAGTGCATGGGTTTGAGGTAATTCTAAATATGGGCTCAAATTCCAGACTGGACAATTGTTAAGCTGGGTGGATTGCTTAACCTTTGTTTTGTCAACTATTAAATGCTTATTATATCTAACTCATATGAGGGAAGGAAATAAAATATGCAATACAGCTGTTGCTTAATAGGGGACTCACAAAAGATAGTGTGTAATATTACTCATATAAAGAAAATAGCATTGTTCTAGTTTCTAGTAGACCTAGGTTTCAGTGTTGATTCCTGCTAGAAATGCATGAGTGTCCTGTACACAGTAGGAAGACATTAATCATTTACTGAATGAATGAATGAATGAATGAGTAAATAACTAGAAAGAGAGGTATTGAGAGGTTAGATGAAATGTTTGCTTTTCCTACTCAAGTTGCAATAAAATGCTTTTTCTGGAGAGTCAGGATTATCAGGAAGTTGTCTGAGGCTAACAGAAATGATGCCTTTGGAGGACCCTTATCTGAGGTACCTGCTGATCCTGCTGCCAGTAACAGGAGAAAATCCTCTTTTGTTTCCCCCCAAAGCCCCAATGGATGCTGTCGGTGGAGAAGAGGTCAAAGCCTCTGCAGCTGGCAGTTCTCTGTACCACAAGAGGAGCCCCCCGCCGGAGGGACGGAGGCTGGTCTGCAGTGCTGCACTGGGGTCCGGGTGGGGAGCCAGACTTCCCCCTGCGCTGGCAGTTGCTAGGTTTCTGCTAAGCAATCAGCTATGTCTTCCTGACACCCCTGAGCTGGGAAACTAGTCCTGGAAAGGCCTCTAAGTGGGTCTGGAATTTTAAAAAAATCATTCATTAGAACAATTGCCTTCTCTCATAGCTGTGATACAGTCATCTTGCTACTTTGGGGTTGGCTAGAAAATTCCTCAGGGCATTTTATCTTAAACTAAGGGAATCCCTGAGATTTGTCTGTAGCTCATCCCATTGACCACGACTAACAAACTCAAAGCAATGCTTAATCACAGCAGGGGCCCAGATATAAAGTCTTTAGAATTCTAAAGACGGAGTCCTGTACCTAAGAAATCACCGTGGCTTTGTGGGGCCCAGTGCTTGCAAACTCAAAGACTCCGTGGCTTGTGACAGGTGGGTTAGGGCCCTCAGCACTGCAAAACACTTTTCATGAGGTGAATTTTCCTCAAATAAGCAATAGAAGACAGAGAAGGAAAATTCCCCCCTTCTCCCATCTGCCTCTTGTAGGTAGCCCAAATTGGATCATTCTGTGATGGAATTCTAATTATCTCAGAGTATTCTTCTGACTTTTATGATAATCATGACACCTGAGAATTTAAACTATTGGACCATGGCCAGAACTTTCTGGCTGGAAGATGTGATTTGTGGGCCATATAATTGCTTAAACTACTTTATGGAGACATATGGAAGTAAATAATTTTACATATTTAAAGTGTTCAATCTGATAAATTTTTTATTGGTTTTTGAGAGAGCGAGAGCGAGAGAGAAACACCGATTTGTTGTTCCACTCATTTATGTATTCATTGGTTGATTCTTTTATGTGCCCTGGAACAGGGATCAAACCCACAACCTTGGCGTGTCAGGACAATGCTCTAACTGAGCTATGCAGCCAGGACCTCCATCTGATAACTTTTGACATTGATATATATCTTTGAAGCCATCATCACAATTAAGATTATAAATATTTCTCTCACCCCAAAACTTTCCTCAGGCTGGTTTATTATCTATCTCTTGCTCTGCCCCCGGGTGACTACTGACCTGCTTCTGCCCCTATGCATTTGTTTGCATTGTATAAAATTTTGTATAATCTTATATGATGTACTATTTTTGTCTGCCTTTTTTTACTTTGTGTCATGCTTTTGAGATTAAACCATGTTATTGTAGGTATGAGAAGTCTGTTCCTTTTTTTGTTGTTGTTGCTAAGAGTATTCCACCACATAGATACACTGTTATTTAGGAAAAGAAATCCATTCAACTGTCAATAGACATTTGGGGTTTTCTCCCCCCCCCCCCCCGCTAGTTTTGGCTAACATAAATAAATCTGCCATGAATATTTGTGTACAAGTCTTCGCACATATGTTTTCAGTCGTTTTTGGGTAAATATTTAAGAATAGAAAAACAGGGTCACATGGTAGCGGTCTGTTATCTTTTTAAGAGACTGTCAGATCATTTTCAAAGGTGCACTTCTTTGTTTTCCTTCCTGTAATGTATGAAAATTTCACTTGTATTATAATCTCCAACTCCTGGTATGGCTAGTCTTACATTGTAGCCATTCTAATGGGTATTAAAAATATCTCACCATGTGTCTAATTTGAATCTTAATGAGTAACGTTGTTGAACATGTTTGTGTGGTTTTATTGGGCATCTATATATCATCTTCCTTTGTGAATTATCTGTTTGGACATTTGTCCAACTTGAAAGTTGGGAGTTCTTTACATAGTCTGGATACAAGTCCTTCGTTTATGTGTTGCAAATATTTTCTCCCAGTCTGAAGCTTGCCTTTTACTTCAGCTGTGTGTGTGTGTTCATTTTTTATTGCTGTGAAACAAATTGCCATACACAGAGTGGCTTAAAACAACACCCCCTTATTATCTCACAGTCCCACAGGCCATAAGTCCGGCACTGTGTGGCTGGATTCTCTATCCAGGGTCTCAGCAGACAGCATCAAGGTGTTGGCAGGAGTGGCTTCTTTCTGGAGGCTCTGGGGAAGAATCTGCTTCATGCTTATTCAAGTGGTCAGGATCTTGCTCCTTGCAGTTGTAGGACTGAGGTCCCTGTTTCCTCATGGAAGGAAGTGCACCACCATCCCCCATCTTCTAGCCAATGGTGTTAACTTATTCTCATGGTCAAAATTTACTCTGTGTGGTTCCCTTTTGCCTTCCTCTTCAGCTTTTAAAGGCTCTTGTTGTTACATTGGGTCTACCCAGCAATCTAGGAAGCTCTGCCTATTTTAAGCTCAACTGATTAGTAACTAATTTAGGAATTACAAAGTTTCTTTTGTCATGCGAAGTAACATACAATTGTCCTAGGGATTCGGGATTAAAATCTTTTTCAGGGGGGAGTGGGTCATAAGTGTTGTCCACAGTGTCTTTCAAAGGATAAAGAATGCTAATTTTGATGAATTACAATCTATATCTCTTTTTTTTTTTGGTTTGTTCTTTTGTGTTCTTAGAAATATTTGCCTACCTCAAGGTTACAAATGTTTTCTCCTACGTTTTCTGCTAAATGGTTTATAGATTTGGTTTTGTTAGTTTCTGCATAAGGTGCGAAGTAAGTCAATTCCCCCCTCCTCCACCTCTGTTAGTTTTTCTCCTCCCCTTCTATAGATATTCAGTTAATCTAGCACCCTTTGTTGAGAAAATTTCCCTTTCCCCCTTAAATTGGATTGGGTTGTTTGTTTACTTACTATCAAATTGTGATAACTCTTTATATCAGCTGGATACAGATGTGTTTTTCAAATATTTTTCTTCCAGTTTGTGGCTTGTATTTTAATTTTTTTCCCACAGTGTCCTTCAAAGAGATGCAATTTTAATTTTGATAGAGCATATTGTGTCCAGTTTTCTCTTGTAGTTTATATTCTGTATGTTTAATCTAAAAAATCTTTATCTAACACAAGGTAATACAGTTCTTCTTTCTGTTATTATGAAAAGTTTTCTGGCTTTAGGTTTTATATTTAATCCTACAATTTACCCTGAATTAAATTTTATATTAGTATGAGCGATGGACTTAATTTCCTTTCTTTCCTTTTTGTATGAATATCAAATTATTCCAGCATCATTTTTTGAAAAGATTATAATGTCTTGGTTGAATTGTCTTAGTCCTTCTGTTAAAAATCAACCCACTCTATGCATGGACCTGTTTCTGGGCTCTTTGGTTCCTTACTCTATGTCTTAATTACAGCGGTTTTGCAATAATCTTGCAACTAAATAGTGTGAGACTTTCAATTTTGCCCTTTTTTATAAAAATTGTTTGCACCATTTCTGTTCCTTTGCTTTTCTATATAAATTTTATCGGGTTCACAACTACATGACTAGAATCAAGGGGAATGTAGTATGCATTCAGGGAAGAATTGCTCTCTTACTGATATTAACCTCATCCATTAATATGCTATATCTCTTCTTTACATATTTTTATTTGTTTCCATCATTATTTATAGTGTTCAGAATGAAATGTCATACAAAGTTGGCATATTTATACCTAAAATTTTCATTGGTTTGTATTTTTGTAAGTAGTACCGTTTTTATATTTTTTATTTTTGTAAGAAGATTATTTATTTATTTATTTATAGATGGGGAGGGGAAAGGAGAGAGAGAGGGAGAGAAACATCAATGTGTGGTTGCCTCTCACATGCCCCGCAGTGGGGACCTGAACTGCAGCAACCCAGGCATGTGCTCTGACTGGGAATCGAACCAGCAATCCTTTGGTTCACAGGCTGGCACTCAATCCACTGAGCCATACCAGCCAGGACAATAGAACTGTTTTTCAATTTAATTTCTTTCTTTCTTTCTTTTTTTTTTTTGCCAATAGAGATATATGTAGCTTTGTCAATTCTTTGGGGCACCCTCTGAATGCAGCTCCTTCTTCATCTCCGGAATGCCCCATGTGATCTCCACCCATCTCAGCTCCCCTCGATTCTGATCTTTGCTTCCTAAACCCCAAAGGACTGCCAAGGCCTGCTTTGACTCTAGCTTTCTTTATCATGGTCAGAAAGTTATCGCCCGGTAGGAGGCTGGACGGATGTGGACCTCACAGTTTTAGTTTCCCTTCTCTCAGGAATCAGAAGCTTATGCCTGTCTATTGTTCAATGCTGGAGGAATGTTCCCTTGTTTATTTTGTCCAGTCTTACAGGTGTTTATGGCTGGAGAACTACCTCCTGCCAGGTACTTCATCATAGCTGGAAGCAAATGTTCCTCCCATAGTTTATTTAACCAGGCAACTATTAACAAATACTTAGGTTGTTTTGTAGCTTATTTTTTACCCTAAGGGCTGCAGTAAAGGTCTTATAAATATGTCATGCTGCATGTGTGTGAGTTGGTGCATAAGATAAACACGTAAGAGAGGCCGTGTTGGGAAGGAGCACCTTAAAATTTTTACTGGATAGTGACAAGTTGTGCGCATTTGTCATCCCACAATTGTCATGTGCGGGCACCCGTTTCATGGCTCCTGACAGCGGTCTGTGGATCTTTGCGTAACGGGATGACCAATTGGTTCACAGGAAAGGAAATGCACGTGGCTCGCCAACCTTTGAAAAATGATCGATTTCACTCATACTCAGACCTTCACATACTCTCACTTACATCAGATTAGTGATATCATGTAAAGGTTTCTTTTAAAAAAACAAGTCTACATATATATAGATATAGAAAGAATAAGCAAAAAAAAAAAAAAAAGATGTAATCGCAGTCTGGGCAGATTGGGGGAATGGCAGTCCTGTTTTCCCCTGCTACTTGATGCAATGAGTTATTCGAGAGGGACGCTAACCGCAGCCAAAGAGCCCGAAAGCCTCTATAGCTTGCTGCCAAACTTGCTGCCCACTTGGTATGGCTGTCCCTTACTGCATTCCAAGAACTGACTTGTGTTACTAGCATTGCCAAGGACAGAGGACGGATTGCCTGAAATGCTCCCACCAACACAAAATCTGCAGAACAAAAACAGAATCCAGTCCCAGGCCAAATTCTCAGCACACTTCTTAATTACCCCATTAAATCTTGTGCAGGGCTGTGGTGCACACCCTCTGCTCCTGGCAGCCAGCTGCTAGGAGGAAGAAATCCATTGAGAATTTAGCAATTGAGTCTTTGGATAAAGGAGGTTGGATTCTTTCCACCCACTGCTTTTCAAGTTTATTTTTTGCCATTAGACATGATCAGCTCAGGAGAACACAGTTAAATTTAAACTCAGGATTTGCAATGTAGGCAGTCTTTAAATTATACCCTAACATATAGATATGCATTGCCAAATATCGCTATTTAGAGTGTCCTAATATATATGTTTTAAAATACAGCTTTTCCTTCTGGGGCCTTTGGTGGAAGTCCTCTTGTCTCACAGATTCTTGGGAGCCAAGACTGGACAATCGAGGTTTGGGAGACCGGTGGTTAAGTGTGCACAAGCTTCAGTGACATCGTGTCTGCATCTGAATCCAGGGGCTATTTGTAATAGATACAGAAGCCTGGGCAATTGCTTAGCCTTCTCTGCCCCAGTTTCCTTAATGTATAAAGTGGAAATAGTAATATACCTTATATAATTCTGCTTGAATTGTTTGATTTATGTTGAATAGTAGTAGTAACTTATTTATTGGCAAGTATTATCATTATTTTTGTGGTTAACAACAAGTGGAGGCAGTTTGGAGGACGGTTCCAAGAAGAGAAGGAGAATTGTCGCTTACAGATTAATTAGAAAATTCGCACAACATCTTGAATTGTGAATGTGTCCTCGGCACTTTGAAATCCTGTGATCCTCAGTTTTGTGGGGTCAACAGGCTATTTAAAAGTCTATTTTAAAGAATGAATCATGTATGTGAAGGTCCAGTGAAAGGAGGGAAATATGAGTTTCTGTTGTTGTTATTAACAGTAACAATTCAAGATTTGCACTCATAAAGCTATCAACAAACAAGCCAAGATTCTGTATGTAATGTAGTCTGACTTCCACTACTCTCCTTTCCTTGTACTTTCGCGATACACTCATGATTGCTTTTGTTAGGAATTCAAAGGGCAAGGCTTCACTTACATCACTGACATGGTCCTACTCTAATCCAGCCTGCTGCTCAGGCTGACGGATTAATCCTCTTAAAGATCCTGTCAACCCACATTAAACGCCCTTAAAAACTTAATGACCATGTGACCAAATTCAAATCTTTTAGCCTATTTTTTAAGTTTGTCCTACTCTATTCTTACTCATTATGCTCACCCATCCCTTTCTCATATTAAACCAAACTACTCACTATTCCTCTGATAAGGCTCATGTCAAGTGCCATGAATCTTATTTTGGATGAAGTTATTTTATCCTTATCTGAAGTCTCATAGCTCTTTGTACCTTTCTTATACTACACGTGACAACAGAAATGTAAATTTCACCATATATTTCCCTGAATAATGATATCTACAGACACATACACTGTACGGAGATGCATACATATAATACAATTATCCAAATACATTATCACCACGTGTTTCATTTCTGGAGTTAGACATATCTGGGTTTATGTCCTGCCTCTGCCACTTACTAGTAATGTGACCTTGGAATGCAGTGCTCCAGCTCCATGATCCATAAAGCCCTCTGGGATTGTTATGAGGCATCAGGAAGATGACATGTGTGAAACCCTTCTATCACGGATAGCACATGGTGCATAGCCATTCCTCAGCTCTTTGGAGCAAGGTCAATGTAAGGTTTTACATCAGTAGGGTATCTATTCTAGAAATAGACGTAGGAAATGTGCATGAAACATTTTGAGAAGTTAAAAAAAGAATATAATTAATTTCTGATACTGTAAAAATCTTTGAGTTCAGGAGAAAGAGTGAAATGCAGATTAATGTAGTGTGAGCTGTTTTTCTAGAGCAGCTGGGAGAACTGAGTTGAGTCTTTAAGACTGAGAAGGATATGAAGAGTTAGAGAAAAGGCAAGAATAATGCAGGCAATGTGTTTTGCTTAAAGAAGAGAAGATTTAGAATACTGGGATGGTCTTGCATCTTTGACTGTGACATGGCCGAACAGAGCAAACCATACTTTATTCAGCAATCCCAGATTCTTCCTCCATGCCCAGGGAAATAAACAAACTGGGAACATCAGCAGCAGTTCCAATTTAGACATTTCTCAATGGAAGTGTGAATCTGTGAAGTGTGTGTGAAGTGTGAAAGTGTGAAGCAGTTTGAAAACTGCTTTGCCCTTTTGCAAAATATCTTCTTTGTAGTGAAGCCAGGGACCTTGCACTTCACCAAGGATCTTGAGGTTGTGAGTCAAATCTTAACAGAGAAAGAACGGGAAGTAAAGAAGATGGCATCTTGGACTAGGTCGCCGTCAGTGAGTGGCCTGCCACTCATTTCCTGGAGACTTTTTAGCAAATCACCTATGTTAAGTTCCTCAGGAGCAAAATAGAAAGAATGATCTCTGACTTACCTCCACTGCACATTGTTTGAATATTCTAGGTATAAATGCACTTGAATAATTCAGACTATTTGCAACTTTATTTGAAGCGATAGTTTGAGGGGGTACTGTGTCATTTAGAGGGCAGAAATAGGAATTATTGCGATTGGCACCTTCTACACGTGAAATACCTGGGTTTGCTATGTATCCAAAGGTCATTTAGGTTAATGTTAAAGCTATGAGGTTGGTACTGAGTCCATCCCTCTATCTGTCTAGATGTTCAGTGGTAGAGGTGTTTCTTGTGGAAATATCAGATATCTCTGAAATTACCATGGACAAGAACACTATTAAAATGGTCAGTGTGGTGGAGTAAAGATGCCCGTAGTTCTTGGCATTCTTCTCATTAAAAGGTGGACCTGTTTTCCCTCCCCTTGAATCTAGGGTGGCCTGTTACTGCTTCGACAAAGGAAGTAGCATTGAAGTGACACTATGCCTTTTCCAGCTCCAACCTTTCAGAGAACTGGCAGCTGCTGTCTCAGGCTTTTGAAGTGCTAGGTCCCCACCTACTAGTTTGACTCCCTGCTGGGGAGACCATAAAGAGGCCCAGAGACTAATTGGAGAGGGAGTTGGGTGAGCCCTGTCTTCCCTCTAATCTCACAAGGCACTGGGATGTAAATAAACCATTTTGGACCTCCAGAGCAGTCCAACCCAGCTGAGTACTAAAAAGTGACTGCGGTCAATGTTACACAGAGTGGAAGAATTTCCCAGTTGAGCTGTTCCCAAATTCCTGTCAACAAAGTCATGAGATGCAATAAAATGAAAGTTGTTTTAAGCCATTCAGTTTTGGGATAGTTTTTTTGTTGTTGTTTGTTTGTTTTTATGCAGCATATTTTCATGAATGAGTTGCATTTAAAAAAGTCATATGGAAAAATTGGGGAAATGATGGACAAAAAAGTTTGACACCTTTGGAGTATCTGTAAGTATTAATGTGGAACCATCAATGAGAAGTTTGTTGATGCAGTTCTAAGTGAGATGTTTGCTTCATTATTACTGAAGATCATTTAAAGTGATACAAAGGCAGAATGTTGGATAATTCTAAGTTTAACCAATGCCTATTTCTGATAATAATTTTCTTATTAAATTTAAACAGGATATATTACAGGGTAAGGAACCTGTTATCCCCAGATTTCACTTTGAGATGAAGGCAGGTGCAGATCTCTTTAAAAATGCTTAATAATAAATGCCTGCCATCTTTACCATAAATTGAATCTCGGGAGCTGAACACATCTTTATTAATTAGGCCTCAGAATGCCTCTGTGATGGCAAAAAGGAATAACAAGGAATCATTTTACCCACTGCTGAAATGTAGTCACCTCTGGGTTGAGCACAACAGCTGTTTAGCAACTGTAAGGGATCCTAAACTATCATTCTGGGCAGCCACGCTAAGGAGGGTAACATATCTGATTGAAACTGCAAAGGAAATTTGAGCAGACAGGATGCAATTACCTGAATTGGAGCCCAGCCAGCTCACCGGGGCTAAGTGCAAGCAACTGGAGCTGAGAGCATGCCTTCTGCATATTTCACAGATTGCTGGGGACGTTCAGTGCCCTGTGTGGACCATAATCAGAGGCTGTGTGAGTCTGTGATCCTGAACCTGCATTACATCTCCCGTAAACACATCTCCTTCTAGAATGATACAGCTTTGTTGTTAAATCTACTTGGGAGCAGAGGCTCATACAGACCTGAAACTTGAACATGGACAGACAAGATGAAACAATTTGACATTACGCCTTCAAGCTATGCCGCCTGACACAATTCAAGGCGTAAACTTTTAGCATCTGAAAAACAGTAAGTGCCACAAGTGAGGGCGTAAAACAGATGCATTCTACACTGATATACTTACAAATATCTTACGACTCTTTTAATAAGCCAGAAGTACAAGAGAAAAGTAGTATTTGAGTTTAAATGCAGGAGACGTTGAGGCTCACTCACATTTTTCTTTAAACATTTGAAGAAAGACTGAAGATATAGGAACTAAATCTTTCTGTGGAATTCTGGGCTCATGATGTAATACGGGTCTCTATCTCCTTATCTGAAAAACAAGAGTTTAGATAATACATATTCTAAGAACCTGCTCAATCTAGAATCTGTAAGCCTGTGAATTTAAAAGCAATTGCTGATTGCTCTCTTAACTGAAGCAAGTCACTAACTACACAATATTAGTGAACTGAAATAAATTTACCTAAAGAGAGTACAGTATTTTTAAATGTAAAACAAGGCTCCCTTTGCCAACATCAGAATATTGGGGTTACAGAAATCTGTACTTGATTTTCCTGCGTAATTTGCCTAATACTCTGAGTAAAAGACCTCCTACTAAGTGCTTAGAGACGTGTAGAAGAGAAAAAGGGCAAGAGGCTGGAATTGAAAGGATCATCCTCCTTAATAAAGGTAAATCATAGGTACAACAATTTCTAGTGAAACCATCTTAAAACTGACACTTCTCTCTCTTCCCCAAAAGGTTTGTGGTATCAAAAATGCTACAGTGTATCTATTCAACTTTCTCACATAAAATCCGGAGGCACTTCTGCACTCGCCCACCAAAGTGAGGCGCATACCTGCAACACTGGCGTTGCCAGGGAAATTCAGAGTCCCAGGTCCCATCCTGGACCTGGAGAATCAGAATCTGCATTTTAACATGATCTCCCGGTGATTTGTAATCATTAAAGTCTGGGGCCCTCTGCTGATGCATATTAAGCTTTCAAGGAGTCTTATACCTATATAAATCATCTGACCTTGTTTAACTAAGTCTTCGGATATTATCAAGGATCCAGGCCTAAATATAAAATGGAATAGTATTTTCTCCAACTATATTCACTGGAGATTTTCAATAATTTTTACATTTAACTTTTTCCAAATAAATATTCAAATAATTTCTTTATATTTGATTCTTCAGGGTCTTATGTTTACAAGAGAATTCAAACTACAAATAGCAGTTTTGGGAACCAAAGACTCACGAAATCAATGGTCCTCTTTGTCTTGCCTTCAGTTTCCAAACCGCAGCAATTACTTCCCTTCTGCAAAAGGATTTACGTGTTTGCGACACGTCACCAAGCCACGTGGGTATATTGTGAGCTGTAATTTTACATAAACTTATTCCATTGAACTTAATAATCCCATTTATAGCTCACTTCATACTGCATTCTCTACTTAAGAGTAATAAAATTGCATTTGGTTAACAGAACGTCTGTAATTTAGTTTTGTTATAGAGTCATATAAGCCTCATCAATCAAAATTAGTGAGGCTTTATCACAGATGTCACAGTTGCTGAAGTTAGCTGGAATAGTGCGAATAATACCGATACTGAATCCGAAGTTCGGAACTTGCTGAGAGATTGCACTCTTCAGAGATGTGCAAAGAGGCCTCTTCAAGCCCCAGAGGAACAGAACCGTTTCAGAGTCTCAGGGCTGGGAGTGAAGAGTGAGCCTGACTCAGACTGTTCTTTGTATTGGGTCTTCGCATCAGCTTTCTCTTGAAGCAAGGTTTCTACAGCTAAGTTTGAAACTCATTCCTTCTTGTCCAGTTTCTCATCTACTGTGGGCATGCTTTGGTGAGGAGAGACAGGGACTCATGTGACATGCGCTGCCACAACCCTGAAGTCTTCTGAGTTGAGACAGTCCTTAGCTTAAGCCCCCATTGCCATCTCTGTATTGCCCACCGTAACACAGCCACCAAAGAGGGCAACCCCGAAGAGTCCTCGGCTCACTCTTTGCTTGCCATGACCGCCTGAAAATCAAGAAATAATAGCTCTCCAGCTTTCCCAAGATCGAACATCTTGTTCAATCTTATCTTGCATTTCCCTGTTCTCTGTGGTCCTCACAAGACCTAAACTATTCATTACCAGCACCTCCGCCATCCTGACCTCTATTCCCACAGAACTTTTCATTGAGCCCTCTGGATCTATGGTCTATTAGCTGTGAACTGCCTTATCCATGTCCCTATCTCTAAACTTTCTTCTCAGTGTCTTACCCTAACAGAAATCTGGATGTCTCCTTATAAATACTAGTGTCCTCTAGAGAACGGTCTCCCGAAAGCATTGCTTTTACCCCAAAAATCTCAGAGCATGCACTTAGCCACTTACAAACCATGTCTGTAGTTCTCCTTCAAAGCCACTGCTTCTGCAAATTTCATGCCATCAGATCTTGCTACATATCCCACTGCAATTGCCCGACTCCTTCATTTATTGATAACTTAATGCCTGGCTCGTCGTCTTCCCTTCCACCTCTGCTCCTGAGACCATTTGTAATGATTTCAATGTACCTTTAGTAGATTTATTCTTGGTTCTTTGACCTTCAATAACTCCCTCCTTCTACTCTTGCCCTCCAGAGAACCCTCTAAAATAAGTTATATCATGTCACTTCCAGGTTTAAAATTCTCCAGTGACATTTTATTGCATTTAGAATAAAAGGAAATTCTTACAACCTCGTAATGAAAAGGTTTCTAGACTGATAAATCCCTGTACTATCTGGCTCCTGCCTAACTCTCTTTGTACTTTTCATTCTGCCCATGAATCCCAGCTACCTTGGCCTTCTTTCTGTTTCTCTAATGTGTCAAGCTTATTTCTAACTTGAACCTGAAAAGTTATATCCTCAGGTCTTCACAAGCCTGATCCTTCTTGTCAATCTCTCAGTTTAAATGTCATCTCCTCATGTCCCCCCCCCCCCCCCGACTCTATGCCCGCTTTAAAAGAGCCACTCAATCACTTTATCATATCATCCTGTCTTGAATTTCTGAACAGCTAATATTACTTTTTAATTTATGGGGTATTTGTTATTGTCTTTCCTCATTAGGACATCGTTTTCATGCTGAGCTTTCTTTGTCTTATTATCTCCATTAACTAGGACAGGAGGCATCACATTGTAGTTGCTCAATAAACATTTGTTGAAAAAAATTTAATAACTGGTATTCTTCTAAGGCAATGTTGCAACAAAGCCGAGGTGTGCCAATCCTTGGCCTATTTCCTCTCAGATCTATTCAATTTATTGACTGTTTTCTCCTGGCTGTCATGCAGACACTGTCTGCTATGGGTTATCAACTTCAGAAATTAACTTATTCCAGCCCCTGGGACAGAACACCACCGTATTCCTCCTTTTTCCCTCATGGTCTAGGAACGGTAACGATTAAACTACGGATTTCCTCCACCGCTCTGTCTCTCTTTCTCTGTTTTTCTTTCTTTCCTTTTCTTTTCTTCTTCTTTTTTTTTTTTTTTTTAGTTTGTCCATAATCTTTGTCACCCATTGCCTCTCTTAAATTAACAAATAAGTTCTAAATCCATATAGTGGCTTCTTTTTTCTTGAAAGGACACTACCTGATACACAAGGATAGTACACTTTTATAAACTCATTATGTTTCCAGACATGTCTTTCATTTCAGATTATTGAATCACAGTGGACTATTGAATCACTGTAAGAAAGAGTTTACTTTAGTACACATATAAGGGTGATGAATTTTTGAGATTCTAGAGAGTGTTACAGACACAGAGATGATTAATTCTGTTTTACATTTTCAGTAAACCCCATTAATGTCAAATTGTGGAGGAAGGGAGGGATGCCAAACTATCCAGTCAAGAAAAAATATTTCAATGAGAGAAAGAGAAGGGGGTGGGGAGAAAGCAGGGAGAGAGGGGGGAGAGAGAGAGAGAGAAAGAGATTTCTTCAGAGAACAGATTAGCACAGCAATTCTCAAAGTGTGGCTTGTAAACCTCTGGGGGTCTATAAGGTCAAAACGTTCCTCGTAATATCATTAAGACATTATTGTCTTTTTTCACTCTTGAGATTTGTACTGAGGGTGAAAAGGCAATGGCAGATAAAATTGTTAGCCCCTTACTACAAATCAAGACAGTGACAGCACCTGTATTTATGATATTTTTCACTGCTATACAATTATAGTATAAAAGGCTGGGGAGAGGAAGTTTGGTTAAAAATTTCCTTAAAAAGCACAAAAAAGCAGAAAAAAATTAAATGTATTAATTGCAAACCTTTAGTACATTAGTTTTAAATATTCACTAAGTGTAACGCTTGTCTGCTGCCATCAAAAGTGCTGTGGTTGCTTCTAGGAAGTACAACTGTTTGAGCTGTTAGTTGAACTAGGCACTTTTTCCATAGAATGTTTTTTACTTGAAAGAAGAACTGGCAGACAAAACTGAGGTCATTCAGCTTAAGTATTTGGCAGACACCTTTTGAAAATAAATGTTGTATGTCACTTAAAGGAGAATACCTGATATTTGTTTCCAATGAAAAAGTTAAGAAAATTGAAATTTGGGCAACTTGTTTAAGCCACTCTGACCTCAACTGATTAACAAAATTTAAAGACATTTCTTATGAAATCAGTGGTGATATTTTACAATGGAATGGGTCAATATTTGGAATAACTGCATAACCCAGTGAACCACTATTTTCCATTCAAAGATATAAAAAAAGCTACTCAAATGCAGGAGACACTAATTGATTTTAATGAAATAGAGTAGTAAACATTCATCGATAGGTCTTCAGATTCTACATTGTAAGTGATATTTAGGTAGTGAGTTTCCAATCACTGATGGTGCTGGAGAATAAACAGGAGTGTGTTGGACCTGAGCTTCTCAGATGTTAGTGACCATAAGAATCACCTACCATCATCTTAAAATGCAGATTCTGATTCAGTAGCTCTGAAGTGGGGCCTGAGATTCTGAGTGTCTAACCTGCCCCCTGCTGATGGTGAGGCGCTGCCTGTCATGAACGTACTTGAGGGGTTTCCAGTAGTTAGGAAAGACTGAGCTAATCAGGGCTTCCCAGTCTCATTTAGTTACCAGAATAACCTTTGTATTTTTATCAATGAGCTTTCTAGGTTCCTCTGTGTGAGTTTGTGACTTAGTTGATCTTGAGTCAAAATCTAGAAACTCTGTGTTTAAGAAGGAAATTCTTATGATCAGGCAAATTTGGAAAACACTAATAGATGATCTTCATGATGTTTCCACAATGCTGTTTTCCTATGTTTTTCATATAGCTAAATATTGATTTTTTTTCCTGAAATTCTTTTGTTGTTGGTTTTTATTTTTTCTTCTCAGAGACAGTAAGATTGCAACTAGATGACAATCACCTGCTTTTACTTTTTATAACCAAGAATAAGCAGTCTAAATGTGGATGTCCCATCATCATTTGGTGCCAAAATAATTCTGGTAGGTGATATGATTTATTTATTTATATTAGCTCCATTATTGTGTGGATTAGAAAACTTTGGAAGTCTATAGAGGTCAAGTGACTTGCACAAGGTCACACAGATAAAGGAAGTTGTGAGGTCTGGATGTGACACTTCTTTCGGTCCAAAGCTTGGTCACTGAGACACTGGACACCCAGTCCTCCTACAAGCTTATGAGGCTGGGCACCTGCACTCCACTCACATCCTCTGCTGCTGCCTCCTTAGTCCAATGTCTCCATCTCCCTGGGCTTTCTGCCACCTGCTCAGGACTGTGTCCTCTTATTTTTGCATGTGCTCACGCAGGTCTTCCGTGCTGACCATCTGCCCTGATTCCGACCAGTGTTGGGTTCAGACTCCTCTTTCCAACCTCTCTCTGGTCTTTGTGAACATGCACATTCATCTGGGAGGAAAGCCAACGTGTGATGCAGTGAGGTACCTTGGAGAGGGTCTTCAGGAGTATCATATTTTCCCTTAACTATTCTTCAGTCAGAAGCAGTTGTTTGGTAGTAAGCCACATTTTGGTTGGCAGGGTAGGGAAACTCACCCTCTTAGATGGTTAATAATGACTGCTGACATTCTTTCTGTGCCTCAGTGGTTATTTACATGAATTACATGGAGGTCATTGTTTATTTATTGAACAAATTTACATTGAGAAACTAGAGTGTTCCAGGTGTTGTGCTCGTAGCTAAAGATGTAGGACTGAGCACAAGCAGACAGGGATGCTGCACATCTGAGGTGGAGATCCGATGAGAGACAGATTTTAAGCAAATAATGACAATAGCGAAGGTATGATAGAAGCCATAATTTACATTAAATTAATGAAACTATTTTATTATCCAGACTACCTTCTACAATAGACTTGTTTGAAAATGCAATAATTGCACATAAATTTTATGTGATAGAATGTCAACATAATGTATAACAGAATTGTGTGCTGTTTTATAGATTTGAATATCTATCTGGACAATTCATGTTCCCGATGTAAAGTAAAAAGATATGAATTGATTTTAAAACACCAGAATAGCCAATTTCTCCTGACAAATTCTATCAGTGGTATAGATTAGTGTTGAACAGAATAATATTTTAAACTCAAAGATTCATAACCCATGTGTTTCTGTCCCATAATGGTGCCATGTTTCAAAGAACACAGTTCATACAACGAAACTAGCATAGGTTGATTCATTTCTATAACTGAAGGTGAATCATAGTCCTAGTAATGTCTCTGAAAACTCCTCATTTCACTCTTCTTCTACTGAATCACTCTCTAAAACACCAGCTCTCCTGTCTTTTAACCTAATTTCCTACCACAAATACCCCAAGAATTTGTCTGGTGCATCCGAGCTTTCTTTTATGTGATGAAATTAAAAAAAAAATTGAGACTAAGTGGGTCAAATTACCTAATTTAAAAATGGAAAAGGGTTTGGATCATCATAAATTATATTTGACTTTTTTTCTCTTCACAGATGTAATTAGAGTTTGATCAAGCTTACATTGGGCCTTCAAGAATAATAGTGCATGTATAACTCTACCTGACCCCCTCCCCTACCCGTCCTCAGCAAATTAGAATATTGGACAAGCCTCTGGATGTGAACTGGGTGAAAGTAGGCTGGCTAAGGAAATCAACTTAAATTCAAACTCACAAACATCTAGAAATAATGACATTGAAGACCTGCTTATCAAAATTTTGTAGTATTTGAGGATTGTTTCTCTTTCCACTTTTTTCACTCCTTAATTCACCAGAAAATTACACATTAGAGTAGTCTGCTTAGACTTCTTGATGTAACTATGTCTTAGTTGTCTTGAGTACCTATGTCTCCTTCCTGATGTCACTGGCCCCAGTCAGTAGTGGATCTGAGATCCTCTGTATTTCCAGCCCTGTGTTCTGTTGGCTACTATACCAGTCCTTCCTCACTGGATAGACTGATGATACGAGCGGTCTCTGGCAGGAATTCAGTGCTTTACAAAATATAAGTAGTTATATCATCAGCTTCCTGTTTTGCTTTTAAGTGGCCTCTTAATTTTTGTTTCTATCCTTGTGACTTCTTTCTGATTTATTAGCATATGCTTATCAGAATTCCCAGAGGCAAATGCAGATTATTGCTTAGAAATGCAACTGATTAAATTCCAAAAGGATGCAATTAAACAAGAGTCCAGAATCTAAGCACAGGGGTTTTGTCTGCTCTGAACTCTGTAAATCATCTAAGGTGATCACCATCCTGGTTTACCCAGAACTGGGCAAGGCAATGTGGGATTTGGGGGGAAGGGGATTGTTGCAGGATGGAGGGACTTTCTGTAGTAAAATTGAGACCACCTCTGGCCATCCGTAATGGAAAGTCAGCATCTAATTGGCTGCAGCTGTGGTGAAGGACCCTAGGCTAAAGCTCCCACTCAGAGATGCACAGGACCCATGCCCGTGGATAGGTTCTCCCGTGGGAAATCCTAGACTGCTGTGAGACTTGCTTTTGCTAAAACCCCCTCACCCCGAATTGAGACAGCAAATGCTTACTGTAACTTCCTAAAATCCATGCTAAACCTTCCAAGGGTGAGTGTAACCAGTTCAGACCACTTTCCCTTTGCATTTGTAAATATCCTTCTTCTGTGATGTGATTAGCGGCATCATCTCCTTTGTTTTCCGTAAAAGGTAACCACCTAAAGGGAACCTGTGCATAGTAAATGAGAACCATCATATAATGTACCCAGAAAAGAAATAAAGGCCGGTCAAGGCAAGGGCCGAGGCTTTTTCTCCTCTTGAGAGAGAAGCCATGCTGTCCCTTTTCCTCCACAGGACTTGGTAGTCTGTGTGAATTTCTCGTGCCTCATCCATAATGTGGCGGACCCCACCAACTGGGGTTCGCATTGGCTAAGCCCTTCAAAAGCCTTGGCCTTTCCCCAACTACTGTTTCTCCTTTTTATTGGATGTATTGGGGTGATATTGACCAATACAATTATACAGGTTTCAGGTGTACAATTCTATAATACATCATCTGTATGTTGTATTGGGTGTTTATCAGCCCCCAGTCAAGTCTCCTTCCATCGCCATTTATCCCTGCTATCTCCTCTTCTAACTCCCCTGACCCCCCTTTCTGCCTGGTAGTCACTATACTGTTTCTACAAGTTTTTTTCTTAATTCCTTCACCTGTTCCCCAACTATTGTCATACATGGAAGTGTTACATCTTTTCCTCTTAAATAGACTAAATTAATTCAAGAACCAGAGGTTACTCACTCGTGATTTATTTTGTTCACAAGCCCCCAACTTTGTGTTGTCATAAAGCCAAGCTGAATTAAAGTGTGGATCAGATTGAACTAATTAAAAAGTAGCCTGTGGGTGAATCAGTGTATCATTCTTTTCTGTGTGAATATGAGATTTACGGTCAATAAAAGTATACAAAAAATATCTTCCAGTTTACTTACAGTGTGCTAGTATGTGAGCCGAATATCCCCTCCCTGAGTATCAGTTTCCCTCTTTACATAATACAGGTGTTGCTCCTGATGGAGCACTGTCTTCAGAGCCTCTTTGGAGAGTGTGTGATTCTTGGGGATTCTGACCTGAGTGAATTGTTAGAGGACTGTAGAAGAAGCACAACAGTGGCGTCCAACCAACCGGCTATGAAGATTAAAGGGACCTCAGCAGTGATTTTCCTTGTAAATGTCAACCATTTAAAATAACCACTTGGGAGGAGAGGCATGTGGCAATGTGATTAGAGGCTGGGGGAAAGGAATGTGACCTCCTGGGAACATAAAACTGCTCTTCACCAGAGAAGCCCACGGTGGTCCCCATGCCTTGGTTCTCCCTCTGAAGGCACCCCCTGAGTGTTGAGCCCAAACCAGCATATTTAAAGAACCCTCTCCTTGTTCTCTTGGGGCTCTTTCTCTTCTCTCACATCCAAGCATCTCACACTGGAGTTTCTAAGGAGAAACTTACCGCTGTTACCAGCTGGTGGCATCTGATATCCAAGGTTCCAAATCCTTTATGACTTTAAGGAGTGGTGTGTAATTGTTGCTATAAAGTAAGATACGGCAGTAACCTTGGGAATTTGAAATCACTAAAGGAAATTGAAGAGTAAATTCCTTTTAATAAAGCGGTGCACAGCAAGATGTCAAAGAGCAAGAAATTAACTAATGCGGCTGTTGCGGCTCAGCAGGGAAGGGAGACCTCTGTCTCCAGAACTCACCTGGGTAGGCATGGGATACATAATTTTTCCACCAACAGGCCCCTGCTCCATTCCAGAAGCAGCCTTATTACGTTGTGGGTGAGGAATTTTGAAAATGAAATGGTTCCTCTGACTTAAGGAATGGGGCAGCCCGCTGGGGGGAATAGTCTGTGAAGCAGAGTCTAGTCTAGGATTTTCCTCTGCGACTTGATCTTCGATGTTGAGGGCCTGCCAGCCTCAGTTTCCCCAGAACTAAGTCCAACATTACAATGCATGATGACTCTCCTTTTTCTGGCACCTGGGGAAAAAGATAACATTTGTTGTGCTAAACCTGTGACATCTACAAGAGAGAAAATATGTAAAGCTTGGTCGGGGAGGCTCTCCATCAATACAAATTGCAATGTCGGTGTGGTAGTTCTGCTGTTGGAAGCACTTTGTATGCGCCCTGTTTGTCCTCAATGATTTTTTTTCATTAAAAGCTGAGTGTAGACAGCCTGTCAACACAAAATAAGGGGAAAACACCACTCAAGGAGAGTGATATTGTCCTGAAAGGACATGGATGTGGGGTCGTGCTGGACGCACCGGTTTAAGGATTCTGATGTGTTCTGGCTAAAGACCCAAACTTCACTGATGGCGATAGCAGCTGGAGTTGGTGATAGCCAGTGCTTTCCAGGAACTGCCACACTCTTGATTGTTCTAGTGACTTGTGATGCCTTGTGTCACCACTCCCCACCCAGACCACTCGTATCTGCCGCCCAACACCTTACTAGAGTCTGACAGTTTCTCCCTTTGAGAAAGTCTCTTTCTTTTCCCAGCCCTGGTGCCCCTTGCCCTCCCACCCCAACCCGTTGGTTTCTGCTCTATTAGAAGTAACAAAGGGTTGGCTATTAGCACATAGGCTCTGGACTGCAACCCAGATATGGCTGAGTCTCCGTTCCACTGTGCGCAAGCAAGTTCCTTCATTTCGCCCATCCTCTGCCTTCTCAACTTTGAAATGGAAAAATGCACTTCTAGGTTATGTTCAGTGGGACCAAGGATGTGCAGCAGTTAACAGAGTGGCTGGTATATCAGCAGAGAACACATTTTTATCCCCAGTTATTTGTGTTGCTGGGTACCAATTTGTCCTGACTTCTAGAAGATCTGCTTTCTGAAGCTTTTTCTAAAATCTTTCACCAACTCTGCTCTCTCTTTCCTGGTGTATCAGGCAAACCCTTAGCTCTAACTTAAATTTTTGACATTTCTAGACCTGTTTTCCTCTCTGTAAAATGGAGACTAATAACTCTTATTAGCTGGGAACAAAAGAGTTTCCTCTTCCTGTGCTCAGTGGTCTCATTAACACGCCACAGCCCCCAACCTGCTGTCACGTCCTCTTCCAGGGGAGTCCCTGTGCTGAAGACAGCTTGTCAACCACCCTGAATCTTTTTAAAATTCAATTTGTTGGGGTGACCTTGGTTCATAAAATTGTGTAGGTTTCAAGTGTACAACTGTGTAACACATCATCTGCATGTTGCATCGTGTGTTCGCCACCCAAAGTCAAGTCTCCTTTTGTCACCATGTGCTTGACCCCCCCTACCCCGCCTTTTCCTCTGGTAACCACCGTACAGTTGTCTTTGTCTAGGAGTTTGTATTCGTGTTTGCTCATTTCTGGTTTTCAACCAAACTACCCTGAATCTTATCTGCCCTAGTGTAAGCAGCCCAGTTTTATTTTGCCATTTAAGTTTAAAATTTTTCTCATATAAAAGTATTTTCAAGCTTCTAGCATCCTGGCTTCTCTCCTCTAAATGACCCATTTGGTCTATGTAACCTCAAGATAAAGTGCCAAAACCGTGTTAAATACCCATTTCCATGAATGGCCAGCTCAGATAAAGCAACACTGTCTCTTATCTCCTTTGTTTTGAATATTTCCCCCACGTTTTACACATCTCAGAGTAAAGCACAGATCTCTTTAAGGATTTTACAAGTTGTCTTACACTCTTGCCTCATGTCAGTCAGCGTATTAGCTTCGCCCTTTGGTATTTTCACCCACAATTGTGCTGACTGCTCCATTTTTACGCATGTACCTGGGTCCGCTGACAAAATGCTTCAGACAGGGCCCTGGGCCATGCTGTTACCAGCCTTCATCTCGTTGGTCATCTATAAAAAATCCCCTTTGAGTTTATTTGTTCAACCAGTTATCAGTCTACGTGTTCTTACACCTTGCCACTCTCTCCATCCTGGGTCCAATTATGACGTGAGACACCTTGTCACAACTCCTGCTGGCTCTTGACACATGTCCAGCTTGTTTCCCTAATGCAGTCAGGGGTGTCCAACCTTTTGGTGCCTCTGGGCCACACGGGAAGAAGAAGAGTTGTCTTGGGCCACACATTAAATGCATTGCGAAACATAATTGCAAAGAAACTCATAATGTTTTAAGTAAATTTATGATTTGCTCTGAGTTGGGCTGCACTCATAACCATTCTGAGCCACATGCAGCCTGTGGGTCACAGGTTGGGCACCCCTGTGTGATCCACAGTCATTATGAACTTGAGCACTGGCGTCAGCCAGACCTGTGTTCGATTCAGCACCCACTGCTCACTGGCTGTATGACTGTGGGCAGGTTAACTAAGGGCTCTGTCCAAAATCCATAAATGAAGAAACTGAAGTGGAGTGAGAGTAGCTATTTTATAGGGCTAATACGGTTTCTGTGTAGCTATAATATGATAAAGCTTATCAAGCGCTTATAAGAAACCACTTGTACATAACAAGGACTCAATAAATGTTAGCTCCTTTACATCTATAGATGCCACTAAAAGGATAAAAGGAAAAATGAGATTAACCTGACCAGGCTTTGCTGATTTCTGCCACAGGTTTTTGACTTTGTTCTAACACCTGTGTTTCTTCCCATCATAGCCCTGATGTCTATTCGTAGTCACGCGTGAATTACTATAATTATTTAATTTAAATTGTCTTCCTTATTGGATCAGAAGCTCCATGAGAACACTGCACTGCATCTCCAAGTACCCTGAACAGTGCCGGGCAGGTGCTCAATGTATATCTGTTAAACGAACGATCTCCAGGCAATTTGTACTAATGGTATCTGAGGTGCAGAAAACAACCAGCTAAATCATTATTAACCACATAGGAGGTTAAGTTCCCCAGGGCACCCGCCCCACCACATGTCTCTGTGCCCAACAGCTGGGTCTGACTGAAGAATGGTTAAGAATATATTCGGCTGCTGAAGACCCTGTGCAAGGTACCTCACTGCATCACACGTTGGCTTTCCCCCCAGATGAATGTGCATGTTCACAAAGACCAGAGAGAGGTTGGAAAGAGGAGTCTGAACCCAACACTGGTCGGAATCAGGGCAGATGGTCAGCACTGAAAGACCTGGGTGAGCAGATGCAAAAATAAGAGGACACAGTCCTGAGCAGGCAGCAGAAAGCCCAGGGAGATGGAGACATTGGACTAAGGAGGCAGGAGCAGAGGATGTGAGTGGAGTGCGGGTGCACAGCCTCATAAGCTTGTAGGAGGACTGGGTGTCCAGTGTCTCAGTGACCGAGCTTTGGACCGAAAGAAGTGCCACATCCAGACCTCATAACTTCCTTTATCTGTGTGACCTTGTGCAAGTCACTTGACCTCTGTTGACTGCTGTTTTCTAATCTACACAATGAAGGGAAAAATAAAAAACCTTCAGAGTTGTCAAACAAATAAAATTATTGTTACTGAATGAAATCACTTGAGTGCCTAATGATGCTGGCAGGTTCAATGCAGAGCGTTTATTTTTGTTCATTAAAAGTAGAGGGGACTATTCCTCCTACCAGAAACTTTAATGTCCCTGGGATGAAACAACACACCAAGACAAAACAGGAGATAGGTGTCTATTGAAAATGAGTCTATAGCCTCATGAGCAATACAGAGAAGCAGAATCAGGGAAAGTCAGTATTGAAAATCATCGTAAAGATTATTTAGTTAATTTTCCCCAAAATTGACTGATCGCAACAATCATGAGTTTAAAAACGCAAATCCCAGAGAGTACTTCCACTGGGAGTAGCTAAGACATCATCATTAGGGCAATGGCCTAGATGTTTGTGTTAACAAGAGCACCAGGTACTTCTGACAACCAGGTGAAGTTGGTAAATACTTCCTAGTCAGCTCAACCTTTGCTAATTGTTGCAATGTTTTTAAGCTCTCCCCTCAAAGCGTGATCCTTAAACCAGCAGCATCAGTATCACCTGGGAGAGTGTTAGACTTCTGGAACCTCAGCTCCCACCCCAGACTTCCTGCATAGAAAGAACTCCGCGGTTTAACAGACTCCAGGCGTTCCTGTGCACGTTAAATTCTGAGCAGCGCCAGCCTGTCATCCTCACCTATTCTTAGGTGCGGTCCGAGGCAGGAAAATCTCTCTACCCGGGGAGCTTTTTTCTACCTCTTGGTACTTCCATTAAAATACAAGAGCTGCTACCTTCCCTCCACAGCCAACGTCGCTGAGAGCATTTGGGGTCTGAGCCACCGCGTGCACCAGGCGGGTGAGTGCTAACAGTGAGTTCGTTTCTATAATACTAGTCCTCAAAATGAAAAATAATGTGTTTTGTGCTTCCTGGTTTTCGGATGTTTTAAAAACTGAGGCAAATAACAATGTAAATTCACCATCTTAACTATTTTAATTGTAGAGTTGAGTAGCGTTAAATATATTCACATTGTTGTGCAACAGATCCCTAGAACTTTTCCGTCCTGTAAAACTGAAACGCCGTGCCCAGTGAAAAGCAATCTCTGTTTCCCTTCCCCACCCCAGCTCTGTTTTGTTTTGCTTTGCTTTGTTTTGTTTTGTTTTAAATAAGCTTTCTTGTTGTGAGAGAGTCTATAAGGGGGTCACCTGGCAATGAACTACAGGTGGCTTCCAAAGAAATGAAGCCCTGCTCACACCTTGAGTATTGCGTGTTATGCAGACATAGAAATCAAATACGTCTTTGAAGGAATACTTTGAAAATGAACAAATACCCTATTCTCCATCAACTTCATGTAATGATTTCAAAATTATCTTATTACCGTTTTAGGTTATTCAAAGAATTATTCAAAGAATTGGTATAAAAGTAACCTCCAATAGTAATGAATAATTTTTTTCCTCTTGTTATCATTATGGATGCATGAGTTTTTATTTACCAAATGTGCTGCATTTAATACAGCCACTCTTTTTGTCCCACACAGCTTTTGAAACATCATGCATTCACTTCAATAATATGTTTAAGAAACAGAATTTGTTCACTTTAGTTGCAAATACAGTCACAGGTCTTGGACACATTGTCCCTTCCTGGAAATGTATGTTTCCTGTTATCTAGAAACCCCGGGATTCTGGGCTCCATTTGACCTTGCAGACCTCATCCAAATGCAGACAGGCTTTTAACAGATTCAGATTGGAATCCGGCTACTTTGCATTTGTTAGTGCAATTCTTCGTTTATGAGAAACTTGTGAATATTCACGGTCATCACCTAGAGCAATTCTATCAGGATTTCCTTAAACAAGTGTTTCTTACAGCGAAAACTCTCCCATCTAGTTTCATAAAGCATCACTTCATTTGAAAACACACAATAAGAAGCTGAGGAGTAGCACGAAACTTTCCAGTGTTTTCTTCTCTCTGTGGAGCCTCATTCTGAGCCCTTAGTTCTTTCCTGTGTGTTCAGTGCGGGTGCGTGTTTTTTCTGGAGTGTCATCTTTGGACTTCTTGAAATACTGTCCCTCTAAAATGCAATCCCCTCTACTCTTTAATGAAATCGATGAACCACTAGTCCTTGAGGGTTCTACCTGAGTATTTTTCCAGTCCGGAAAAGGATAAACTCTGGATTTCCCTGGGAAGTTTAAAATTTTGCATTTGCAAGCAGGGTAGAAGGCATCATGAAACATTAATGGGCAAAATACGATAGGCAATTTTGCACCTAACACAATTACTATGTGTCTCGGGAAACAAGCCCACCATTAAACTAAGAAAATGTTTACTTACAGTTTTAGTGACAGTAGAATCTAAACTCGAATGCCAAGGAGAAAGAAGGCTGTTCCAAAGGGATCTGAGAAATTCTTCTAAAAGAGAGAAAACAATTTACACTGTGATTGCAAAATGTATAACCGATGAGAAAATGAAAAATAGATTTTCTGTGGAGTTCAAGAGATTTGTATGCTTTTTTCATACGTGAACAAATGCTTGGGGACTCAGAGAGCTTAGTAAAGCGTCCAGTGTTCATTAACGCACCTGAGACAGGGTAAAAGGGTAGGGATAGCGGTAGAAATACTCTTGGGCTGTGATCTGGGATATCTGAGTGGCAGCTTTGGGTTCCTGTCTCTAGTTTTGTGTTCTTCTCTTTCTATAAAAATATTATCTTTTCTTTCACTGTTCATTTTCATAAGCCCACATGATATTTATTGTACAGCTTCTATCAAAATGGTAGAGCAAACAATCGAGTCTTAGAACTAATAGAGGTCTAATAAATCCATGAGTCAAACACACAGTCCTATTGGTGTTTAATAAAAAGTGGGTGAAGCGGGCTGGGTTTTTTTTCATACCAGAGACTTCCGTTATATTACTTCATCGCCTACACATGTACATGGAAGAGTATTCTTTATTTCCATTGAAGACTTGTGCTCTCTCCAACTTTTCTTGAAACATCTGATCACTCAGGCCTTCTTTGTTTTTTCTTTCCATGAATAGAGTTCTGCGACAAGAGCCGAAACTCTTCTATGTTAAATGGCACTAGCGTGCAATCTCATTGTCCATGAGACAATAGAGGCACAGGACTATGATAAATATAGAATGTAGGAACACTAAATGGAGCAGCCTCTTTTCAACTCAGCAAATTTTGCATAGGATTAGACATCTCTTGAATTTTTAAGATAAAACCAGAAATTGAAAGTTTAAAGTCAAAATGCCAGATTTTTAAATGTTGATTAATTCCAATTTTTATTCTTATTTTTGTAAATATTTTATTGTTTATGCTATTACAGTCATCCCACTTTTTCCCATTCTCCTCCCCCTACCCAGCCTGCCCCGCCCCCTATTGATTAATTCCAATTTTTAAAGACACTGAATAGGCTAATACTGTACAAACTGGATCCTGTCCAAGGGCAACTAACCAGCAACGTGATTTACTTCACTGCTCCTTTTCCCACCTTGGAAACTTGGAAACTTGGAAACTTGGAAACTTTCCTCGTGAACTTGGAAATGAAAGTAGCCAAAAGTTAGTTCACGCCAAAACCTAGAGGGGCACTGTCTTCCCCAAACTCTCCGTGTAGGGAAGCATGTAGACTCGAACATGCCTTCAAAGGGAACAGGGTGACGCGTTCCCCCATGGACTCTAAATCTTGCTCTATGGTTTGTTCTATTTCTTTGTTCTGAGAGACAATCTGGTCAATCATGGAGCACAGCTTTTGTTCAGTTTTTAAACTTTAATGTTGTTTAAAAAGTAATAATGTGTCTTAAAGGCATGTATTATGGTGATAAATATTTAAAGTTTCATAAATCAGCTGTGACAGAGATTCCCAAGTCAATGAAAATGGAGAGAAAACCAAAATGCACACACCCTTCCCCTGCAGAAAGAAGGCTGATAGAAGAAAGGAGAGTCACCTCTCTAGACTTCCTATCCCTTCGCCTCAGCTCAGGATCCCTGAGTTTTCTAGGTAGAAACAATCCTCCGTGTTCATCAGGAGGCTTCCAGTCATCTTAAATCCTCCTCGATCTACGGATTTTTCATGATGATGAAGGGATGATGATTTTTTGCATGTTAGATGAAGGGTCTCAAATGTGGACCCCAGGCAAGATCGACAGTCACTGATTGTTTTCCCTTGTTCTTTTCATCTGGCCCTGAAGTCGAAATAGCCATTCTGCCTCTTCCCAGCATATTGAACTGTGTATCACTCATGGTTTGCTTCCATTCAGATCTTGGCTTAAGCTAAAATTTAAATGTACATGTGTGTATGTAATTTATATATTTATATATGCCATATATAAATATCAATATTTAATGTGTACTCTATATGTTTTCCTTATTTTCCTAGATATGTAGTCCACATCAGTGTGTCTTTTTAGCATGCTGGATTTTCAGTAAATGATCAAATGTTTTGCAAGTGTCTGTGTGCATGATGGTGGCTGTAGGGTACACCACAGGAAAGGATATTCCTTTCTGGCTTATTGACTCATCATACATGCTACTGGACACCCTTACAACCTTCTTGGAAGGTAAAGCAATCAGAAAGCACAACGGAAGAGAATGCAGTTGTACAAGGTAACTTTACAGATATCCGTGCAGCTAACGGAAACCATCTTCTTTGGAGAATAGTCCCGCGGTGCACACTCACCCCATCTACCAACAGGGGTGACAGGGACTGCCATGCACCCAAGCTGAAGGCGGAATTGCCCCCCTTGGAATTTTGAAGTGTGAATATCTGACCCAAGCTGAAAACAGAATCCTCTCCCGAGCCCTGGAATTTGGAAGTGTGCCTGCTTCAACAGCAGTTGTATGTACCTGGGGGCTGTGAGACATCGCCCCCCCGTGGGCATGGAGGAGAAGGGTGACAAATGAAACAGGCCTGCAGGGAGGAGCACAGACAGAGAGAGAGAGTGAAGCTCCGAGTCCTCAGGCCTGGTTTCTGAGCTCTCTCCCATTCCTGGTCTTTTGCAAAATCCTACACACTTCTTGCCCCTGGGCTGTGTGAGACAGCCACTTATCTTAAATATACAAATGCACAGACCTCTTGTCTAGACTTCTTTGAAATCAGTTCTTTGCATGCAACCAAAATTATATTAAGCAGGAACTACATGTTACATTTTATTCTTAGGTCATTAAGACTATATAATATGGTTGTGGGGAATCATAACTAAATATGAAAGGTCTTCAGGAATGATCTTGTCCTTTAAAATTAAAATAGACATTAGTTTGTGGAAAAAAAAAGGGAAAAGAATCTGGGAAAGAAAATGGCATCAATCCAACATTAATATAATAATTTGTGTCTTATAAGAAACTTCCCCTAAGTCTTCATTCTAACCCCGAGGGTTCAAAATAATTACTCCCAGATATGGAGGAGAATAGTGTGGCTCAAGGATGTTAAGTGCATCTCATTACATCATAGGTGCCCCTACGCAGGGTCCAACACACAGAAAAGGCCAACGTGAACCAAGCAAGTATACTGCCCTCTGTAGAATTACGTACTTTATTGCTTTTTCTTGGGGCTTAAGATGATTCTCAAGAGTCATCCATTTTCAAGGCAATCACTAATTAAGTAGTAACTAGTAAATAAAGCTGCAAATAAAGAAATTTGTGTTTTCAATTACTTGGTACAAGGCTTTATGTGGAGAAAACAGGTTTTATGGTCACAAAAAGAGAGCGAAACATACAAAGCAGTACAGGTTAAGTGCTGAATGAGCAATGGGGTTGGAGACAGCGATAAAAAGTTGCCCTACTTCAGACACAGATGTACCCTTCCGTGCCCCCAGTTGTAAGTGTAAATTCAGATCTGCCCAGCGAAACTTTTCCAGTGGCATAGCCTGTCCATTACATGTGCTTAATCTCTCCTTGTGTAGAGCTGGCCGGTGAGTGTTTGCATTTTCTGGGACACCAAATGTTTACTCACTTATCTTGTTTTTTATAAGGATAAACACATGTGTGCAGGACAGAATGAGACTGAGCCTTTCCTGGCCATGTGACTTTGAGAATCCAGGTAGAATTTTCCTCTTGGATGCATGGACTTCATGCCTTTCAGTCAGCCATTTGTTGAGTTATCTGAAAATAAGAGAAGAATGTGAACTCTCTAGTTATGTGTGAACAGTGTAGAGCGTACTGTAGGCACCAAAGAGTTCAGTGAGGGGGGGATTTAATTTAAAAATATATACATGGACATAGCTAACTTACAAATTTGCTGAGGCTGAGACTGGGGGAGATACATGGTAATGTTTAGAAATAATACCCAAGGATTTCATCAGGTTGGCTAGATATGGCTGAGAAAGTGAATGGGGCAGAGTAAGAAAAACTCAATTTCCTGAGCAAACATAAGATTCTCTGCCATGGTGGAGAGTCTGAATCGGAAACTTTTTCCTTTGAGGATATTTTTTCTGACACCAAACTCTCTACATGTTTGAAATTGAGAGATTAATGGACTCTGGAAAATAAAGTAAGATTTTTTTTAAAAAAGCATAATATATAAGAGTTCCATTAGACATAATCACACAGCCTGACAATAGAACATCTCTCAGTCAGAATTAATCTCTTCCCCACAGGCTTGCGGTACTTTGCACTTATGTTATGAAACTCTTCACAGTGTGCGGTACATTATGCACAGAAAGTAAATTTGTATTTGTTGAGAGACCATGATGTGCATAGATACTGTCTCTTCTAAGTTCTTCATTAGACAGATTATCTGGCTTCTTAGACTTATCATTCCTGCTTTATCGAGAAAGCAGTTGAGGTGTGAGAGCTTAAATAATTCCTTAATTAATAAGTTGCTGTGCCAAGATTTGAACTCATATTTGTCCATCATCTTCTGCATGGTTCTGCCTACGCATGGGCACCTGGAGAGAGACAAGTCATATCTTCCTCAGCTGAAATGACCCTATCTGCTGCATAGATGCTCAATAAAGTCTTATTAATTGACTAACGAACACGTGGCAACTACGTGTGTCATTTTGCAAGCTGAAGACTCATATAATAGCCTTTAGAAGCTTTATTTAATGGCAGTGAAGTGATGTACTTTAGGTTAGGATTGGCTCGTTTTTCAGACAGAAAAATTCCTGAAAGCGCACAAGAGAAATAATGACTGGAATGTCTCAATCTTGGCATCAAGAATGGACTTGCCTTATAAGTAAATAGAATAGGCATTCATTTTGCCAGCTACTTGGATGAGTTCTGAAATGTCTGTCTCCAATTCCCTTTACTATGACCCTCACACCAGCGGAATCCCTACAGTTTCCACTGTTGGAGCTAATGCCTTGTGTAAAATTATCTAAAGACTTCAATTAAATTGTTCATCTGCACTCGGCAGAAATAAAGCCTTTTATAGTAATGCTTATATACACACAAATATAAAATTAATTTACCCTAAAGAAGATTCAGGGATCAAGGGAATTTATATGCAAATTTGGAAGAGAAAAAGAGAGAGGGTTATACACCAAAGAGAGTCTTGCCAACCTCGTAACGTTGCCCAAGGCTGGTTCTGAATTACAAGCACATCACCATGTCTAAGTCATGTAACCAAGTAGAATCTAAATTAGTATGACTTGAATATACATGGTGTTCTTTGCTTCCCATGGAATGCTGTGAGAGTGCTAGGACGGGCAACTCCGCAGGGTCAGGCCTGCTGGGTTCCTGAGTCCCCTGGGAGCCACTGAGAAATAAAGCTCTGGTAGTTCATAAAGACAAGGGCCCTGAAGTTTCAGTGTTCAGAAAAGGCCGCTTATCAGCTGAGGTCCTAGCAAAGGCCTTAGCAATGAAAAATCAAAAAACAAACAAACAAAAAACTTGTGGGAGAGAAAAAAGGAAGAGTCAAGATGGCCCCTGACATTGAGAACATAAAATGTAATCTAATTATGGGAGGTACTGTGTGTGTGTGTGTGTGTGTGTGTGTGTGTGAGAGAGAGAGAGAGAGAGAGAGAGAGAGAATGAGAGAGAGGATGATGAGAAGGAATGAGGAGAGTAGAAAACTATTGAGAGAGTTGCCTTAAAGTTGCAAAGATTTTACATGTTTTTTCCTTGGACCTTCATAAGAACTTCAAGAGAAAAATATTGCTGCAGTATAAAACTAGACCCAGAGAAGTAAAGTTGTCCCAAGACAAATGACTAGAAAGTGACAGCCTGAAATAAACTTTCCCTCCAGAGTCCACATCTCATGTTTTCATGTGGGTTATGCTCTCTGCAGCATAGGGATGCAGAATACAGAACATGTGATAATTTAGGTGCTGCACTAAGTCATATGAGATATAGACAGGACTGCATTAATGGATGGCTTTCTGGGAGAAGTGAGATTTGAGGTGATCTGGGCAGGACTTGGGAGGGGCATGGCTGGGAGGGAGGTTGTGAAGGGAGACTACTTGAAGTTGAAGTTCACCGCTGCCGCTTTTCAGATATGTGAACTTGGCAATTTAACCCACTTCTTTGTCCTTCACATTTCTCATCTGTAAAATATGGATGGCTATTGTGAGCATATATGGGTTAAACTTATAAAGGGCCTAGAATAGTCCCTGACAATTGTACACACTCAATAAATGATAGCATCAGTGTTGATACCTAAGGGGAGAGTAGGCTTCAGGAGGAACGTGTGTGTTTACCCACAAACCCAGTTATTTGGTATTTCTGGAGTGTCCCCATGAAGACTGGACAGGCTCTGCTCATGGGACTTCAAATAAATGACCTAATCTAGGCTCTGTTGGCAAAGCACAGAACAATGCAGAGATGTGGCTGTCACTACCTGAACCCATCCATCAATCTCAGCATCACGGAAAGTGAGACAGACATTAGATATCTCCTGATGTGATGCAGTCAGACCTACACAGCACCACCGGTGAAGCTTTCTGCCAAACTCGCTGAACCAGAATCTAACGAGGGCTTTAGGACGAATCGACAGTCTACAGTCCATGTAGGAAACACAGGGACAGAGGGACAAGTCAATGACACTATGAGGAAACAATTAGCCAAATTCAGACTGTGGAACTCTCTCCAAGACATTAACCTCATTTATTCAAAATGTTTAAAATGTGAAGAAAAGAAAAGGAAAAGAAAAGAGAGACTGTTTTTTGAAGAATATTTATTTATTTTATTTTTTAATCTTTATTGTACTTTTTCCCATTACCATTTTGTCCCCTGATACCCCTCTCCCCCCTGCAATCACCCCCGCCCCCGGTGTCCATGCCCATGAGTCCTTTTTCCTTTTTGCTCAATCCCTCCACCCGCTAACCCTTCTCCCCCTCCTACCACCCAGCCCTGATGAGCTGTCATCCTGCTCTCCATCTATGAGTCTGAGACTAGTTTGGATTAAAGGGGACTGACTGAAAAAAGATTTGAGGAGAAAAAAAAAAAACTAAAAGTAATGATGACTATTTGCTTTACATACCAATTGAACAAACCACTTGTAAAAAGATATTTTGGACAATCATGAACACCTATAGGTATTCCATGCTATTTTAAAAGCATAGCTAATGCTCTTAAGTTTGAAAAAATGGTCTTGTTGTTATATAATAAAATCTTTCTTTTTAGTAGAAGGGAGTCTCAGATGAAACCTTCCTTTTTTAATTTTAATTTTAATTTTTTTTTACTTTTTACTCAAGACTACATTTACAAAAGTAAATTGAGTGACACCGGATTGGAGAAGCAGGTGGAACTATTTCAATTAAGCTGTACCTCTCGTTCCCTCATGACCCCAAAGGAGCCCCATTGAATATCCTGGACCGGATACAGAAACCGGCATACTATCTGTGACTTCATTTTATCTGAGAATCTTAAATGTTTTACCTGCCAGAGGAGCTTATCTCAATGCAGGAGCCAGAACAAAGGTGAAGAAAATGCGAGCCAGACCAGGAGGCGACAGGAGGAACAATAAACAGAAAAAAACCATCACGAAGGGGGCTGCGAAAGGGACTAGGGAGTGAGACAGAGGTGGAAATACAGGGAAGGACGAAGAACCCGGGATCTCCAGAATACGAATTCCTAAACCTTGTCATTCACCAGCAAAGAGAAGCAGAGGTTACAACAAGGGAGAAATAACACGAACAAGGTCAACGAGAAAACCTCGGGCAAGGGCAGCCACTGCTCTCGGCGCTCTATTTAGTTAACACAACACCACCTTGAAATGGCTGTGATCCTTAACACACGGAAACTGAGCACAGGACAGTCGAACTACTTCTGTGAGGTCACACAGCTAATCTGCAGAAGTCTAGGATTCAAGCCTGGTGGTCTGGCTGCAGAAGCAGCTCTCTGAATCACCGAATTTGCATTACCCCAGGGCCTCCCGAACATAGTACTAGCCCGGCACCAGACAGCATAATGTAGTGTGATTCAAATGTTGCACACTTAAGTATGCTTTCTAACTAGACTGCTCACCATCCCTGCCCTCATGTGTAGCCATTGGATGCCATTGTGGGACATCGTATGTGCCATCTAAGACAAGCAGATGGTGGGTACGGCGCGTGTTTGTAACAGATAAACCAGCCTCACTTTGTTTAGCAGTGGGAGAAAAGACACAGCCACCGCAAGCGTAGAACCACACAGTGCTGCTGCTCAAGGAAACTAGATAATACCTAGAGCAACTTCCTATTTTAACAAATGACAAGACTAAAGTCCAAAAAGGGTACAGTGACTGATTTACAGATAGGTGGCACGTTAATGAAACAAGCTGGATGAGAGTCCATGCTTTCTCACTTGAAGTTTAAAGGTGTTTCCCCACATGGCAGTCAGGTGTCCTAGCTGCATACTAAGCTTTGCTATTAAAAAAAAAAAAAAAGCCCTGGCTGGTGTAGCTCAGTGGATTGAGCGCGGGCCTGCGAACCGAAGGATCGCGGTTCGATTCCCAGTCAGGGCACATGCCTGGGTTGCCAGGCCAGTTCCCGGCAGGGGACATACAAGAGGCAACCGCACATTGATGTTTCTCTCCCTCTCTCCTTCTCTTCCCCTCTAAAGATAAATAAATAAATAAATAATAAAAATAAATAAATAAAATATTTAAAAAAAAAAAAAAAGGACCATATAATCCAGCAATTTCACTTCTGGGTACATATTAAAAAGAAATAAAAGCAGGGTCTCAAAATGACACCTGTATACATGTTTATAGCAGCACTATTTACAGAAGCCACAGGCTTAAAATAATGCAAGTATCTTTGGTGGGTGAATGGATAGACCCAATGTGCTGTATCCACGTAGTGGAGTGTTATTCAGCCTTAAACATTTCGGTGTGCTAGAGCATGGATGAACCTTGACCATTGTGCTAAGTGAAAAAAGCCAGTAACAAAAGACAAGTAGTATGATTCCACTTATATAAGGCACTTGGACTAGTTGAATTCGTAGAGACAGAGAGTAGAAGGGTGTGTGCCAGAGACTGGGGGGAGGGGTAATAGGGCATTATTGCTTAACGGGTAGAGGTTCAGTTTTGCGAGATGAAGAGAGTGCAGTGGCTGAACAGCGGTGATAGCAGCACAATAATATAAATGTACGTAATGAGTCTGGACAGTACTTTTAAAAAGAGATATTAAGATGCCAAATTTTGTGCTCTATTTATTTTGCCACAATTAAAAAAAAATAAAACCTAGGAACAAAAAAAAAAAAAATGTTATAGCACTTAAAAAAATCAATACATTTCCAGAGTTATTCTAGAGTCAACCACAAAGGATCCCAGCTTTGTCCTGATATCTAACCTTGATTGAATTCAATTGTGTAGTGGAAACAAAGATTCTATGTTGAAAGAACCATAGAAAATAATTCATCATCTCTATGCTTCATCTGCTTTTCTTCATCCCTGTATAAAAGGTATAATGTTACCTTTGGGAAAATATCCACAAATTTTTGTAGGTATTGTTCCATCTGACTAGAGATCACATTCATTTCCTTCTGAGCGTGCCTTGGGCACACAAACCCACAATAACACATTGCCTGCTTTTCAAACTCCTATCCATCCCTCAAAACCCTGCTCATGACCTTCCAAATCTTTTCTGGGAAGCAAGGAACCTTCATAGTTACTTGCCCTAATGCAAGACAATCTCAGCCTGCTCTGTACCACCACTAATACTGCCCTTACCTCAGAATACTTAGCCTTGTTTATTGTTATGTTTGCACCAATAATTGCACTGACAGCTCTTTCAGATTAGGTGCTGCCTTTCATCTCTCTGTCTCTAACTTTTAGAATATTATGCCTTATAGAATTAATCTTAGCAAATTAATTGAGTGAATAAACAAAAGAAAATAAAATTCTGTGATTGGGCATTGCATGTCTCTTTAGTGTCTAGCACTCACACCCCTTAAAAGGCTCTTGTCCCTTGAATCAACTCATCAGTGTCAGTTGAAATTATCAGCCAAATCTAATAAAACCAGCATTTTGCTCTGCACTCACACAGTGCTGCCTGCAAATACGCAAAAATGTCACAAAAGACAGCTTTCCCTTCTGGAAGAAAATGATTAAGTGCACAATTAAAAATTGATGCAATTTTCTTTGATGCAACAGGATTCTGCTCTTTCTCTTCCGGTAGCATATAAATGGAGATGAGCACAAAATGGACCAGTTCCCAGTTGTCGACACCCTTTCCCTCCTTTCCTATCCTGGAGAGACAAACAACCTTGGTTTCCTTCTTCCCACATTCAAAAAGAATCATGTAGTTACTGGTTTGCAGGCTCTCTGCTCAAATACAGCCTTTATTCTGTACGCATGTCATGGGAAATAAGGTTCCCAGACACACATTTTGCTATTTGCAAGCCACAGAGAGATGGGCAAGCTGCATCGCATGATGGGCATGATAGAAAAAGCACAGGTTTTCTGTTCAATAGTCCCAATATTTTTTGCAACACGTATGTTATTGTAATTGGAACTTGGTAAATGAAATGTTGAGAATCCCAATCATATAAAAATGTAGTAAAGGAGGAAGTATTTAGACACAGACTTTATTGTTGTTAAGTCAATTTCCTACAACCACCTATGTTTTCTTCTTTGATTCCATGTATTTACTTACCAGGCTCCTTTTAAAAAAACAATATTTATTCTTTACTCTTCGCAAGCTATAAGCTGGGTGGACATCAGAGAGGTGGAGATGTGAAAAAAGGGGTGGGGCAAAGAAAGTATTGTAAAGAAAGAATAATATCGGAATCAATTAGAGACAATGAGTGTTTCATTCATCGCCATGGTGGGGTTCCCTCCCTTCCTCCCTCCCTTCCTTTCATCCCTTTCTCCATCCTTCCTTTCCTTCCTCCTTCTTTTCTTCCCTTTCTTCCTTCCTTTGTTTCTCCTTTCCTTCCTTCCTTTTTTGTTTCTTTGGATTTTAGGTATAACAAAGTACGGGCTACTGACTTGTTCATCTTACACTGTTTGTGTAAGAAACTAAAGCAAGTATATAAAATGGTAGAAAAATACAGTGGAAGTTAACTACAAATCTCACATGTAGTTTTTTTGAGCCTCACCTGTCTCATTGTCCAATAGCTGTTCAAAACTCTCTGCCTTGCACACGTTCAGAGTTATGGTATTAGTCTTGGTCTGAGAGAGCACAGGCACTGACAAAACTGTGACAGGTGAAGGGGCATCATGTGTAGGTCAAGGCTTCAGGAAATTCTTCCTAGGGAGGCCAGAAGGGGAACAGGGCTTCCCTGGGTGGATCAAGTTTAAGAGAAGGTAAAGAAGAAATGAAAGATGGAGGAGCACATTTCAGGGGCTGGGGGAATAACCTAGAATACCATAGAAAACAGGCAACCTATGGGTGTGTTTGGGAAAGATTTAGTTTTTAAAAAAATAAGAAAATGATACTGTATTTTCATGTCAGTTTTTCTTCTTACCTATTAAAAAGAAAAAAAAAAGTGTCACCAATGTGAAAATAAAGGATATCAAGCAGCCCTGTTATTATTTCAACGCATAAGGGGGAAAGAATGAATGCAATTAAATTGTCAATAGAATTCTCCTTACATTTGGCCTTTTAATACCTCCCTCCCCAGGCTGCCTCTCTCTGCAGCATTGATTGGGTATTGTTAACCTTTATCTATCTCTTGTTTATGTTTCCCTATTAGGGCCAAACTTCAATATGAAGCTTTTAGAAAGGACACAGGCAAACAACAGACATTGGGAAAAGGTCAAAAATCTCTGAGATGAGGTGTGCTATTCTCAGCCCAACCTGGGAAACAAGATCGGGCTCAGAGAGCAAGGTCAGGGCTCAGTGGCTGGCTTCCACGGTGCCTGCCTTTTGGAAAGATGTAATACAGAAAATAACGATCCCTGCCTTCTCTGTTAGGGCAGCTGTCAGAAGCAGATGCCCAGCCTAGGGGAGAGGGGGAGGAGGACAGCAGAGGCTCCTTGCCCATGGATGAGTGTGAAGGCAGGGAGAGTGTTGGATGGTGAACCAGGACGGGAGGAAAGACAAACGAGAGGGCAGTGCCTACCCCTGCCTGGAACTTCACCCCAGACCACCTTTATCTCCCCCCCCCCCCACCCCTGCTCTGTTCTGCAAGGCTAGAGTTCAAGTTTTCATTTCCAACAGGAGGAGAATGAAGTCAGGAGACATTAAGCAACTGGTGCAGGTCCCACAGGGACAAAAACTGCCTTAGATTTCTCAGTTTTGAAAACCCACGTCTGTGTTGAAAAGCATTGAAAACTCCCTTTTGTACAATCTGCCATGTGCCATGTGTCCCTACAAGCCTTAAAAATTTGCACAATTTTTCTTCTTTGGTGCATTACAAGAATAAAGTATATTTACAAATACTAAATTATAACCTCTTTTCATCACAGTTACAATATGAAATATGTCCCCTCCCTGCCTAACTCCCATTGCCTCTACATTAGGGTTCTCTGCTCTGTGGTCCTATTACACAAGCTGTGCCCTGGCCAGCTGTGGGAATGATCTCCCGAGGCCTCAGTTCTGAATAGTACCACTACTCTAATACTACTACTTATATGCCACATCCTCAGATTTCAGTGAACTTTACACTCAATTGCAGGAGCACTGGTAAGGGTGGCCAATGACAACTGTGCTGCCTTCTTGACAGAATACTGGTGAGCACCAGAGGCAAAAATAAAGGTAAACAGCTTTAGGAACTTGGAACTGTGATGTTGATGGTCAACTTTTCTCCTTTCTGCTGAGAACAGAAAGAAATAAATGGGACTTAGAGCAACTAGAGGATTGTAGACAGGCTGGATATGATCTTGCTGCCTGGGCATTAGATGTCAAGAAGTGTCACCAAGCTTGTGACAGTTCTTTAAAGGAAGCTGGAAAGTTCTTAGACACTCCATAGTGCACCCATCCCCATGTTTCAGATGGAACATCCAAGGCCCAGAGCTGTCCCCTGGAATGCCCAAGGTCACCTGTGGGGAGGCCCAAAGGACCCTCCCCATCCCCGCACTGCCCCCACCCCCGAATTCCGTGGATGAGAATAAGTTTACCAAGACATGATCTCCTTGGAGAGGAAAGGTGGCTATCTCTGAAAGGAGAAGGGCCAGGAACCTGTTACTCAATGGGCTTTTATTGGATTTAATTTGCATAGGAATACAGGGCATATACATAAAGCTCAATCTTTGTCAGGCAGTAATGATCAAATAATAGATAACATTTAAAGAACCTGAGGGCTTATTCTGAGTCAGGGTCAGGTAGCTAAAGGGCCATAAAACTTTAGAGAAACAAACTCATTTCATGCTTGGACCCTTATCATTTAAATTGAGGGTATTAGCAAAGTTGGTTTCACAGGATTTCATGCATTCTTTCTTAGGCCTGATCACCCAGGGGAACCTGCCCTTTCCAGCACAGGGTCACACCCACCTCTGGCATTGTTTCAGGCTTAAGGCATTGTTTCAGGCTTCAGTCAGGCAGGGGAAGTAAGGAAGCCAAGAGATTAGGAGTCTTCTTGCAGACAAAATGAGGACTCAGGCTATGTCAAAGCTGAGTGGTGAGGGTCCATCACCACCTTTTCCTATAGCCCCCCCTAAGTCCTTCCCCGAGGGCCCCTTCATGACCATGCCTGTCTTAGGTCATCCCTCCTTAGGGGAAACTTACCCATCATTGGCTAACTGGTCATTTGTTGGGACCAGGCAGGGTGAAGTAAAAGGGGCAGAGGTGGCACCCTGCCAGGGAGATAAGCTTTGTCTCCTTAGTGACTTAGGGTCCCAAGGTCTCTCACTCAGCTTTAGCCATGAGAGGTTACAACTTCTGAAACCAGGCAGGGTGATTCCCAACAGTCACCCAGCTACATGTGGTCAGAGAACAACAGGTTTTGATGAGTCAGTTCATGACTTAGGCTGATGCACTTTACTCCCTTCAGAAAAGGGATGGAATGTATTTTGGGTGAAATCATACTCTGAAACAAACAAATAACCCATCAAAGAAAATCCAAGAATACAAAAACACCCATCATCCATGTAAGTGGGATAACTGAATCCCCAGCAGTCTGTGTGACGAAGACACTCTGATCCTCAAACTCTTTATTTATAAATGGACAGGATGACTTTGTCCTGATTATCACGTTAATTTGTTACACTCAAATGTAATAAAAAGGCATTTCTTGAAAGTGCTGTGTGTATTTTTTGAAGGACTGCTCTATAATCAATGCACGGTTGACCTTGGGCAAGACACTACTGACCATGAAAAAAAAAAGCACTAGGTTTTAAAATTCTCTTTTCCTTATTCAACACCACTGGGAGCAAGAACATCCCTTTGTTACATGGCTTTTGCTGAGGTGTTTGCTGATACAGGGTGGTGCTTTGTGTCTTAAGCCTTCCTGTACAGATGTTTCAATTTGGGGCAAATCTACTGTGGCAAAAGCAGCCTCTTGACTTACCTGTAGGTGCAGGAGAATCCCACATCCAACTTTTTCCTGGAAAGTCTAGATTTCAATTATTCCACCTCTATGTCCCAAAGTCCCACTCTACTTGTCAGACCATGTGGTCTGATTCTGGGAATGGCCACAACCATCATGGCTGTAGAAATGGCATGGCTTGAGGGCTGGCCCTGGGCAGGGCAGGGCCAGGTGTTTGGCTGCACAAAATAAACAACAGGAAGAGCTCTCCCTCCAACCGTCACCTTATATGGGCAAAAGTCCAAATCTATCTCATAGGTGCATATTTTAAGTCAGTAGGGCTGTGCTACAGCATGGTGACAGGCTTCTTGGTCAGTGAAGACATAGAGGAGACTTATGTGTATTCTGACTCATAACTAACTTTATCCTTAAATATTTGGGGGGATAAGTGGGTTAGTGATGGTTTTAACTGCTGGATACCATAGGAAGATGCAGCTTGTCAAGCTAAGTCCTGAAAAGCCATCTTTATATACCCATCTTTCATTTAAGGCACTGTCACTGATTAAAATTCAAATATATCTAAATGGGAAAATATATTAAATTGTATTGGTCATTTGTAATTTAGTGCTAATGAGGCTGTGAGATTTTTTTTTTTCCTACCTGGATAGCCAGGGAGCATTAGTTTTGCACTAGGAATAAGACATATCCCAGGTCTGATTGCTATAGGAAAGGGAGAGAGACTACAGATGGAGCCCTGTCTGAGAAGCTCTGTCGTAAGCATGCCAATAGAGTGTTTCAGGACATTAGAAGAAAGGACATTAATGTTATTTTATTCAGATTATGTTAAGTACCAAAAACCATCATCCATTCATCCATGTATGCACCCATCCATCTGTCCATTTGTCCATCCAATACATATTTTTGAGTACTTGTTAGTTACTATATTTGTCCCTGAGAGTCCAATCAATAAAGAGCCAATTTCCCTGCTGTTATAGACTGAGTTGTTGTATAACCCCACCAATATATTGAAGCCCTAATCCCCAGTGATATTCGGAGGTGGGGCCTTTGGGAAGCTATTAGGTTTAGATTAGGTCTTGAGGGTAGAGCCTCCAGAATGGGATTAGTGTTCGTATAGGAAGATGAAGGGGCCAGAGCTTTTTCTTTCTGTCACGTGAAGGTACAAGAAGAAGATGACCATCTACAAACCAGAAAGTGGGCTTTCACTGGACACAGATCTGCTAATGCCTTGACCTTGGACTTCCCAGCATCTAGAATGTTAAGGAGTAATTTTGCATCATTTAGGCCATCCAGTCAATGGTATTTTTTAATAGTAGCCTAAACTGACTACTGCCTGCCCTCAAGGAGCTTAGTCTCATGATTATGACCAAAAGTATGCAGATGACTGTGATAAAAATTGGAAAGAACTACCACTTGAATAGAGGGGTTCGTACAGGTATGGGATGAGTGTCTTTACATGTGGTCATGGGGAAGTCAGAGAAAGTCATAATGCATTGCTTCCTTTATTCTTTACTTTCATTCTATATGGTAAACTTTTAACCTAATTTTTAATGGATGAGAAAACTGGGGCTCAGAAAACATAGTATCCATGATCATTATAACAGAAATAGTCAGCCACCATTCATTAATCACCAAACTCATTACATGTGTCAATGAAATGCCTAAAGTAACAAAACCAATCAGGTGGAAAGTCTAGATCTGATTTAGTGGTGTACTTGATTCTAAACGAATCATTGATCCCCTCATTCTCTAGTTTGAAGAGAAGAGTGAAACGGAACAGGTGTTTGGGGGTATGGGGGATGGGCAGGGGGCTGAACCAGAGAGTAGAGGGGTCCCTCATTATTCTTTAGCCCTAATGACAGTCATGATGAAAAATATGTGCAAATATAATTTCTCATCAAGCAGCTCTTGTGCAGTATCTTTTAAACAAAGAGCGCAGCAAGACCACATTTCCAAAATGTCACCTATTCCCTAACTACCCTCCCTCTGGCAAGAGCTTTGCTATTTTCCTTCATTCAAAAAGCCAATTGCCTTATTGAAGCTGGTTCCCCTGCTCCTTCATCTTCTCAGCTGAAGAAGCCATGGGAACTGCCCTTTTAAAGTCCTTGAGATAGGGATTGGAAGGAGATATAATTTCTATACTTGACATAGAAGACATTAATTCAATAAAGGGTTAAATAATGTTCACCTGCCCCTTGCACTGCCCTGGGCTAGGAACAGGAGGCTCTATATTAAAGATGTTTGCTGAGATTTTCCCAGACTTCTTAGAAATAGAATTTCTCTTCTGGCTATCAAGAATCTAGTCTCAGGAGGACAAAGAACACAGAATTGCTCTAAGAGAATTTGTAAATCTTAAAAGAAGAAAACCTGACCTCCCACCGCTTGGGGCTCAGAGGAGGCCCCGTCTTTGTAAATAACCCTGCCCTGATTGCTATGAAGGAGGTGGGATCATTAAGGCACTTCCCACTGACACGGCCTGTTGATTGCTATACTGTTCTCTACATGACTTACCGGCTGGTGACACCTGTGTGCTTGCTCCCCACAGTCAGCAGTTTGTTTAGGGTGCAATTTTATAAATTGCAAATAAATAAACAGGAGTTTCATCCAGGAGGCTGAAAAAGCGAAGTTCAAGCTTTAGTGCTGGTCACAGGAGGTGACCCAGTGGCTGCAGGTTTGCAGAGCTCTGGTCTGCCCTCATCATTGCAGGCATCGATCATACTCAAGGCAGGGGTATTGGAGAAGCTCAGCTCTCACTCCCCATCACGCCACTTCTTGACTTCTGCTCCATTGTCCTGCACTGCTCAGCATCAGAAAGCCTACAGGAGGGGGTCAGTGTGCGCGGTTGTGAAACAAATGTCAGGAAAGAAATCACTGTCTTTAATCCCCCCCTTTACTTAATTTTTTAAAAAGATTAAGTATTGTTGGTAGACAATATTATATTTGTTGTAATAGTTTTAGGTGTACAATATATACTCATTCAATATTTTCCCTTACCATGTGATCACCCCACGAATTGTAGGAATCACCTATCAATGCACAAACTTAACCCGGTACCACGGACTTTATTCTCCTTCACTTTTTCACCCATCTCCCCACCTCCACTCCTCTGGCAACCACCTCTGTGGTCTCTGTTTCCATAAGTATGTTTTTGTTTTGTTTTGTTTTGTTTTGTTTTGTTTAAGAAATAATCAAGGCTAGCTGGTATTTTCTTTCTCTGCCTTATTTCACTTAGCATAATACCCTCCAGACCCACCCATGCTGTCACAAATGGCAAAATTTCATTCTTTTTTATTGCTACATAATATTTCATTGTATATATGCACCACATCTTCTTTACCCATTCATCTCTCCAGGGATACCTAGGTTGCTTCCATATCATGGCTGTTGTAAATAATGCTGCAGTGAACATAGGGGTTTTTGAGTTAGTGTTTTCATTTTCTTCAGCTAAATACCCAGAAGTGGATCTCTGATCTTTTTATAGCCTCCTTTTTTCTTGAGTCCCAAAAATAAACACGCAATTAACAAAGAGACAAAGCTAAATGGTAGGAGGAGATCATGGAAGAGTAAAGAGCAATGACTAAGGGGGTGCATGTTGTAAAGTCATTTTGTGGCAGAGCTCTGTCTGCTTGGGAGGAGAGAGACAGTACAAAGATCAACAATTTGGTGAAAGACAAAGGAATTGGCTGTTAAGATAAACCATGAATGAAAGCAGCCTGCTACCTGTTTGTCCTGATTTAACAAAAACATTTTGCTAGAGGGTTTAATACTGAGTTTCTCTCCTAATGCAGAATTAGAAAACAAGGAACCTCTTGGGCCATGTCAATGTTTGCAAAAATTACAAACACAAACAATCAGATTTATAATGCAGTGAATATAAAAAGCCCTTTTATTTTGAGGAGCTAGACAAAGTCACACAGGGTATTTCCTTAATTCTTTTCTCTTTTGTGAGGTGAGCCAATAGCAGAAACTGGGCAAAGAATTAAAGATCAAGTCAGTGGGAGTACCTGAGAAACCCTCACTGTCCTCACCTCCTTGCAAAAACAGCACAATCGGGTTCCAGAGAATTAACCATTCTGAGTTTCACACCTTTGCCCAGTAGAGGCAACTCCTTTGTTGATGCCTCAGCAGAAATGCATTTGCAGATATCTTTCTCCTGTCCTAGCGTATCTTCATCAAATTGTAGCAAATGGAATACAATTTTGCTTTCTAAACTATGGCATTCTAGCATTTTGTGAATAGGTTATTAAGTATATGCAGTGTTTCTGCTATAACCAAGGAACATATCCCACAAGTGCTTCTTTGGGGCTTTTCTTCCTTCATCCCTGAAAATATTAAAAAAAAAACCCCAACAGGTTAATGAATTTGAAATAGTAAACCCTGGGAATTAAGATGAAAGGATATATGATTATTGACATCAGAAAAAGGAAGATTAGGAAAAACTGTACAATATAGATTAGATATGAAGAATGATCTTACAGAATTAGTGGTGGCTAGCAATCCTTTATTCTCACTGAATAAAGGACAAGAGGAAAGGTTTTTGAGCAGCTGTTTAAGGGATCCAAATGGAAATGCAGTTTGCCCCCAGGGTGATTAATATTAAGATTGACCATTTCTCCACATCATCACTGCCACCTCTTGAAGTCCAAAGCATGAACATCTCTTTCCCAGATTTTATCAACCTGCCAGAATCAGCGGTTAGCTGGCAGGTTGATAAAATCTGGGAAAGAGATGTTCATGGGATTCTACTCTTTCCATTCTCTATTCTCTCAACAGCCGCTGGGGTTGAAAATACAAATCCAACCTTTTTAGTTCTTTCTTAAAATCCTTTAAGCATTTAGTTATTTTCAATGTTTGGGCCAAAATGTTGAGTTATAAATGGCCTGCAAGGTCTGACCCATGCCAACATCCTCTCCACCCAAGCCTCTTTCTGCCCTTCTGCATGCTTTAACCACATTGAGATCCTTTTAGTTCCCCAGGTAAGAGCATGCCATGGGCCTTCCTTTTGTCAAGATCTTTCCCTCTTGTATGTTGTTCCCTCTTCATAGGATGCTCTGCTATCCAGTTTTTGGCTAACTTACAGTATACTACTCATTCGTCATATCCCAGATTTGACATTCTGTCTTTATCTTGCCTAACATTTATCAGACTTGTCATTACCTGTTAAATTACTCGGAAGCTCCCCGAGGAGGTATTTGTCTTAGTTGCTCCTCTATTGCCTTAGGATCTGGTTGGTGCCCTGTCTCACAATAAGATTCCAATAATTATTTACTGAATCAATAGGTGATTCTAATAGGTACTCAATAAATATTTGTGAAAGAAGTGAATGGATAAGAGTGAAACTAACATAGAATCCCCCCAAACCAGGTCAGTCAGATAGCCTCTAAATATGTGAATTGAGGTTGTTTCGATCTGATTCTCATTTTTTCTGCCCCCAAATCCTGTGGATAGGATTAAACTACTTGGTGTACATGACTAATAATCAGCAAGTAAATATCTGGTAAAGCTGGATCAATTTCGAATGTGCTAGTTCAGGTTTTATGGTGATTCCAACCTTCCTACCATTTGTAAAAGAAAGACTTCCTGGAGGGTTTCAGTAATTCGGCTCTTTGTGTCTGCTGGTGGGAGCGCAGATTGGTGCACCTTGGAAAGTGGATTGGGAATATCAATAGCCTGAAAGCAGTGGGACCTAATCATCCTCTTCTGAGGATGCATTCCTAGGCCAATATAATCAGAAATAGGGGTAAAGACAAAGATTCCCACATTAGTGTGTTCACTGCAACCATTTTCACAATGACTGAAAACTTGAAACATTTAAAATGCCAAATGATAGTTGGCTGTTGAGTAAATTATGGTTCAGCCACATTGTGACTGTCAATAAAATGATGGGTTTAAATAACTTAAAAATGGGGGAAGCTTATGATACAAATATTAGGTGAGAAAAGAATGCAGCGTAATATGTCAGAAAGACTTTGACATTGCAAATATGGCACAATAACAGAAGATATTTGAAAGAAGAGGTACCAATATGCTTACATCTGTGTGGGAAGAGTTTTGTGGCTTTTATTTCCTCCTTTTAGATTTTCCAGCCTCGTTTGCTAACTCCCACACTGGTCATGCCCTAACAACAAAACCCAAAGGGAAAAAGCACGTAAACATTAAAATGTAGATTCTTGAATAAGTAAAATAAAAACATACAGATGGTAATTTTGGAAAAGTGCGATGTTGGACTTTCAGCTTTTTAACACTTCAGCACATTTATTAATTGAGCGACTCCCACTGAAGGATGGCTGTGGCCACTGTGGCGCGCATGCTCCCGCACTGCTGGCCTTCTCCGATGTTAGACAAGTGAGCGGGGTGGAGTCCGCGTCTGATTCGTTCAGCAATACGTGTCTGTTACTGGTTCATTTCAGTTGGGAGGTGCTCCCATGAAAGATGTGTCCATTATTTATATTCTCACTGGAAATAACATCTCAACCTGAAACAATGAATTCTGCGCGGTGGCTTCTAAAGGCATGAGCGCAGACCTTGCATGGTGAGGAGTCACGAAGTTACTACGCAGGGGAGCGGTTTCTAGGGGTTCTCAAAGTTAACGCTTATTCATGTGCAGCAAGTAGACGCCACCAGGGTCAAGTGGGGCACACTCACGTCCGTTGTCTCTGCGCAGTACTGCATGGCGGGTATTCCTGACTCATTTTACAGCTGAGTTCAAGAGAGTTACGTGTCTTTACTACAGTCCCAGGGCAGACAGGAGCAGAGTAAGATTCTAACTCAGGTCTTTCTTTTTTTTTTAAACTTTTTTTTTTTAAGATTTTATTTATTTATATTTAGAGAGGGGAAGAGAGGGAGAAAGAGAGGGAGAAAGAGAGGGAGAGAAACATCAATGTGTGGTTGCCTCTCACGTGGCCCCCACTAGGGGCCTGGCCTGCAACCCAGGCATGTGCCCTGACTGGGAATCGAACCTGCGACCCTTTGGTTCGCAGCCGGCGCTCAATCCACTGAGCTACGCCAGCCAGGGCTTCAGGTCTTTCAATTGTACATGATACTGAGCTATCAAGGTGAGGAGCATCTACTCTGCTCACATTTAAAACCTGGGCTGTCTTCAAGAATTGAACATAAAACGTCATTTGCCTTGAGCCCACAGGCTGCTGTGGTCTCTGATCCCCCCATGACTATTGCATCGATGCTAACAAATACTCACTGTGCGCCTGGCACTGTCGAAAAACCATGAAGTGTTCATTCACCTTATCCACACCGCACTCTGCCTGACACATAGTAAGTGCTCAAAAGAAGGGTGTTGATCAATGTCCCTTAAAATATTAATGATTATTATTATCCTCCTTTAAATATGAAACTGGGGCACAGTTTAGATTAAGTAACTTTGTCAATGATACACAGCAAATAGGGGGGATTCCTAACCAAGCAACCCAGTTTGAGAGCCCATATTCATAAAATATGGTGGTTGAATCCACCACTGGTTGCACAGAGGTCACCAGAGGGGCCATTGTGAGTACTGATCGGACGGCTTGTTACTACTACAGATTTTGGGGTCTGCCCCAGAGGTTGGGGTTGAACAACTCTGGGCGGAGTGTGACAATCTGCGCATAGAGAAGTGCCTCATGGTGGCTGGGAGGCAGCCCTTCTGCAGGACTAATACATTTGCAACCCAGGGTGCTGGCTTGGGGTTCAGATAGACGGGGGTTTGCACCCTCGTCACCTAACGGGGCAGACTGCCTCCCATTGTTAACTTCAGACTCCTCATCTGTGATAAAATGGTGATGTTAACCAACTCTCCTATGGAAAGTGTGAGGATTCGATAAAAGAAAATTGCCCAGCACAATGCCCTGCAGGTTGATAGTTAATACAGGAACTACCATAGAAAGAGGGGCCATTTTGCTTATTAAAATTATCTTAATGATAAATTATTAATCCATGCCAATTAACATTATTAGCCACACAATATTATTAATTTATTGTACTGACTTCTTATTGTCATTATTATTATTGTTTTTTATTTTACCATTATGAAGGACAGCTATTATTGTCTCCAAGTCATCAGCAGAATGGGGTTCTGAGAACAGTGGCCTGAGCTGGCTCAGCTCCCTGAGATCTCCCCTGCAGTTAGCGTAGCAGAGGAAGATATCACTTGTTTACTTACAGCCTCCGTAGCAGGCCTCTAGCACAGCCCAGCCTCAGCATTATCAATATGGATTTCGAAATCACCCACGGTTAATAGCCCAAATTAATAGCCTCAGGGTGACTCCAGAGCATCTGAGAAAGAAAATCCATAACTTCACTAAAGATGCCAGCGGCTGTTCAGGGAGAGAGAGGTCTGTATTAATTAACAGCTGTGAACACTGTATAAAATTGGGAAAGCAAGAGAGACAGTTAAAATTAAGCAAACACAAAAATCCCGGGAGGCTCTCCCAGTTAGATCAGGCAGCAGAGGGAGCCGCCCCCTCAAGAGGATGGACTGGAAGCTGCCCTGCTGCACACGGGCACAGCTCCTGGGGCATCGGATCCATTCTCCACATCCCATTGCTCACAGCAGCCTCTAGGGCAAGCCTGTCCTTCTAGCATCACCTATAAATTTAGGAACACTCAGGTCTGGGGTGTGCATAAAACTCTGTGATCCCTTTTTTTGTTGTTTTTTCTGCAACAAAATCACTCAGTTCCAGTGGCCTCCTTTCCCCTTTCTTGAGGTCCCTCCTGGATACTTTACAAGGCAGGAGGCTCACTATGAAGAAGGTTCTGCCAGTAAAAAGGGCTGAGGATGTTAAAACAATGGTCATTATCCTTCAGCAGCCTCTCTTCCATGCGTCGCACAGAGGAGGGTTGGTGCCTAAGAGAACTACTAATCTCGGCAGGAGAAAAGCGCAGAGCACTCAGTGATCACGGCAGTTAGATCAAAGGAGTGGGGTTTGAAACCAGGCACCCTGGATTTGAGACCCACTTTGTGATTTCCTCCTTGAATCAATTTAGGCAAGTCACTTAGCCTTCCCACATTTCCCATGTGTGAAATGAGAAATAGCATCTGCCTTACAGAGATACTGCGTGATTTCTTAAACTAATGTATACTGAATTTGTGTGCATTGTGCAAATCTTAATTATGTTCTCTTTTGTTCTAAATATCTTATTTTCTTCTGAGCACATTTCACCGGATGTGATCTTATTCAGTGGTGTAGCTTTTAATACCATTAGTATACTAAAGACTGTAGACTTTTTACTTCTTGCCAGGACCTCTCTCCTTAACCACACACTACACATAGTCTTGCTTACTCAGTGTCTCCTTTTTGATCTCTAATAGACATCTCAAACTTAACACATCCCAAACTGAGCTGTGAAGTTCCATTTCTCATCACCACAGTTGATGACTCAAGTCAAAAATCTCAGAATCATTGCCTTTCTCCTACTTCTCCCAGCCAGTCCACTAGCTAATCCTAGTGGCTCTGTCCTTCTAGACAACATTTGTCTAGAATTGACCCCTTCCCCTCCCCCTGCTTCATCACCATAGCTCTGGGCCAAGCCACCCTCATCCTCATGTGGACCACCAATATCACTTTTTAAGTGAGCACCCCGTTTCTGCCTACGGTCCCTCCTAGCCTCGCCCAGTCTCACTCCAGCACAGCAGCCAGAGTGAGCCTGTTAAATGGCATATCACCTGACTACTCTGTTTAAATTCTTCTGGTGTTTTCTCATCTCAGGGTTAAAGGCAAAGTAGGGACCTATTAGCGGTGTCCAACTTTGTGGCGTCTCTGGGTGTACACTGGAAGAAGAGTTGTCTTGGGCCACACATTAAATACACACACACAAACAAAAAATGATGAGCGCAAAAAAAAAAAAAAAAAAAAGGGTTTTAAGTAAATTTGCATTTTGTGTTGGGTCACATTCATAGCCATCCCGGGCTGCATGCAGTCCAAGGGCCTCAGGTTGGACCCCCTTGGGCAATCGGCCCCTTCTTCCCTGCCATCACCTCTCTGGCCTCATTCCTCCCCTCCCACCTGCTCACTCCTCTCCAGCACCCTGGCCTCCTTACCCTCCCTTGCACAAGATACAAAAGCTTCTGCCTCAGGGCTTTTGTACTCACTGGAATGTTTCCTGGAAATTTCTTCCCTCAGGGAAGTCTGTAGTTTAGCCCTTTGCTGCTTTCGGGTTTCTGCTAAAAAATATCGGAGGTAGGTGTTCCCTGAGCCCCCATTAAAATAGTACCTGACCTTGCTCTCTGCTTGCCTTTTACACTTACCTGCTTGCTTTTCCACAGTATTTAACACCATTAGACGTTGCATAGCTTTTAATTACCATGCCACCTCCCAACTCTAAGATCCCGGAGAGCCTTGCACTTTCTATTTTGTTCCCTCCTCTAATCCCCAACACCCAGAACAGGGTCTGTTACTTAGTAAATAGAAAGGCAATAAGTATATACTTTTAAAGTTAATGCATGTATGAATGAAAGATTATTACCGGTTGAGTTGGTATATCCATGAAGCCTTTTGGGAAGTTATAGGTCCAGAAGCACTAATGATTTATACCTTTGCATTTTTTTTTTTTTGTATATTTGCTTGTTTTGGGTTTATTCTTGCTTATTTCCCTGGTCACATAGAAGGATGACCAATATGAGGGCATGGAAGTGCAAGACCCCTTGTCAGTGTAGTAGGCAATCTTGGCACAACCCTTGAAAGAATGTTCCATCACGCTTGTTCAGAGTGAGAGGGAAAGCAAGCAACATCTGGGCCAGAGCAGTGCCTGGCTGTGCCACTCACCAGGCGACCTGCTCGGGACCCGGAGGACTGCCTGAGCAACACCACACACTGGCCTGTTGACAGATGCCTTCCTTCCTCCCAAGGTGAGCTAGTGAAGAGAGGCCTAGCCTCACACACCTGTGAGCTGTGCAAGCCGACCAGTGGGTCATTAACCCCTGTAAACAGAAATATTGTCAGATAATGCTGAGCTCAATGGCTAAGGAGAGCTTGGAGAAGTTATCATTGATTAAAGCAAAGAGCTTTGCATTAAGAAGCAGACAGGATTCCAGTATTGATTGTGCAATTGCTGCTCTGTAAAACCTCTGGAAAAATTTCTGGACTTTCTTGCTTTGGTCTTGCCAACTGTTTACAAGGGTAGGCTGGACTGACTGGAACTAGTGCCCAGGCTGGTTAAGACAAGTGGCCCAGAAGTCACCTAGATTTGTGATAAATCCTGTTTCTGCGAACAAAGCTGTATTACCTCAAACAAGTAATTTAACTCCCTGGGACTTGCTCTTTTATCTGTCAAATGGAGGTAACCATTGATCTTAAGGTTGCAAGATAAATGGAAATAATGCATATGAGGGGTTTAGATTTAGGTCAGTCATATAATAAATGCTCATTATTGACATGATCATCCCCATTAAAAAAAACATTCAATTTCTTGGCATGTGAATTGGCTCCCAGAAATTTCCTGTGACATATAATTTAGATTTATAACTTCATCTAATGCCCCTTTTTTGAATTTCTGACACAGACAGATAAATAAATGAAAATTTAAATTTAAATGATGTCTCACAAGAACATTTTAAAATACAGGGGTGGGCAAAAGTTGTTCATATGGAAAATAATGCAATAATTAATAAATAATAATATAAGAATAAATGCTGTTTAACTTACAACTATTAACATACTTTTGCCCACCTTTGTATACATATGCATATATGTGTAAATATATGCATATAAACACATGCACGTATATTTATATACATAAATATATAAATACGTATATATGCGCACACACATGCACATATTCACACATGTATATGTGCCTGTGCATACATATACAAATATATATACAGAAATATGTATATATACTTGTGCGTATGCATATAATATACATATGTAAATATACATATAATATATACTTAACATCTCTACTTAGATACCTCAATATCACCTTAAATAAACACATTCAAAACTGCATAATTTTTAAGACAGGCATTTGTGTGTGTTGGTGAAGATCATGGAATTTGAGAACTTAAATACCTTGCCCAGTGTCATACATCTAGCTACACCAAATTTAATTTTTATATCTATAAAATGAAGTAAGGCCTGAATACATAATTTGTGGAACTTAGTACAATATGAAATGTGAGGCCCCCTTGTTCAAAAAGGCAGGAAGGATAAAGCCATTAAGGTACTAATACAAAATGTTTTTCTTTCTTTTTCAGTCTGCCTCTTAGAATTGTCATGGTGTTTTTATTGTTGTTGTTTAGTTTTATCTTGATTTTAGTTTTGCTACTAAATATCATGCTCCCTCAGGGATAGAAATACTCATGGAGACACTCACAGGTATCCACGGATCCCACCCTGGGACGGAAGGTGGCAGCCAGCCAGCTTCAAGACCCAGGCCCCACACCCCAGTCAGTTTCCCCTCCCCTGGGCGTGCCGCCACGCTCCATGGTGAGAGCGACCTCCGAAGGCTTTCATCCTCTGTGTCAGGATGTGCCCAGTGCCTGGACTGGCACACATGAGAGGCTTGTCCCTGACATGTCACCCACTGAACCGAACCCCTGTGGTGTTGTCTAGCCCCATGCAGTGAGTAGGGACAGCAGCCACTGTGTGCTTGAGCTTCATTGTACATTTTGCGAAGGGGGAGGGGACCTTGCTGGGGGCAGAGGATGATGGTAGAGTGACTTGGTCACTGTCCAGGAGAAGAGTGTCAGTGGCCACCAGGCAGAGATGGACAGGGGGAGGTCTGGTGGGGCCCAGGGTGCCAGAGGGCTGGGAGCAGACACCGGGTAACTCAACCCAGGATGGCAGAAAACTGGGGTGGCAGGTCTGTTTGAGCTGAGGCTCCAAGCCTGGCACATATTCCATTGTCCCCTTGAACTCTGCTTGCAAAACATAGTCAATGATCAAATACTAACAGTTTCAACAGTGCTCAGCCTAGGGCAGCCTCAGTTGTGTGTGTTGGGCAGACTCACCCGGAGCACCCGCAGCGGCCCTTGCCCTCCTGGGCTGTCTGCAGGCTAACTGCTTTTCTCAGGGTAGCATTCAAGGAAATAAAATACTTTTCTCATTCAAAAACATTTATCTTTCAGAGAGACAACCTGGAGCCTGAAAGCCCTCAATGCAGGGGCCTTCCGAGTGCTGGGCACTTAGTGACTGAGCTGAGTGTGAGGCCCTTTGCAGCATGCCCACAAAACAGGCCCTGAGTCCCTGCCTCCCAAGTGGAGGCAAAGGGAAAGTACGTTTGTGGCAGACCCTTCTGCGTGGCGTGGGCCCAGCTCCCACGCCCACAGATAGGTTCTCTCATGGGTAATCAGTTTGCAATATTCCTAGGCCATTCTGAGTCTTGTTTTTTGCTGAAAATTCCCTCACCCTGCAAGTGCTTATTGTAACTTCCTAAAATCCATGCTAAACCTTGCAAAGACCAGTGTAACCGGCTCAACCACTCTTGCCTTTTCATCTGCTAATATCCTTCTTCTGTGATGTGATTAGTGGCATTGGCTCTTCTGTTGTCTATAAAAGGAAACCCACCTATAGCGAACCTGTGCATAGTGAGGGAGGACCATCCTATAATGTGAGGAGAAATAAAATAAAGGCCTGTCATGGCGGAGGCCTCAGCTTTTTGCTCCCCTTGAGAGAAAAGCCATGATGTCCTTTTTCTTCCACCGGACTCGGTAGTCTGTGTGAATGTTTTATTTCATCCATAATGACGCAGACACTGCTAGCCGGTGTCCACATCATACACTAATATACACAATGTACAATGCCTGGCATATGTTAGGCTCCCGATACAAACTAGCTGCTGAGATCATCTTCGAGTTGCCTGTAAACCTACACTACTACCAGTGTCCCTTTCTCAAAAGGCATCTTTATAAAATGCAAACCCCACCCTGACTGATATGGCTGCATTGATTAAGTGTTGTCCTGCAAAGCAAAAGGTCACCAGTTCAATTCCTGGTTAAGGCACATGCCTGGGTTGTAGGTTTGCAGGTTCAGTCCCCTGTTGGAGCATGTGCAAGAGGCAACTGAATGATGTTTCTCTCTCACATCAATGTTTCTCTCCCTCTCTTTCTCCCTCCCTTTCCTTCTCTCTAAAAATAAGTAAATGGAATCTTTGTAAATAAATAATTAAATAAGTGCAAACCCAATCTGCTTAAGATGTTTACACTGATTCTCTTTGCCCTGGAGAGAAGGTTCCAGCTCTTCCTGCGGTCCGGCACTCTTTTCCCGAAGCCCCCTGACCCCTGTCACTCCACGCCCCTTTTCTCCTCTCTCAGTGTCTTCTACGCACACTGCTTTTCACTCTGAACGTCAGGCTTTTCCGGCCTTAGGTCCTTGGCCAGATTAAGGGAAAGGAGGAGTTCCAGGCAGAGGGAACAGCCTGTGTAAAGCCTTGCTCTTTTTTAGATTTGAAAATATCACTTCCTCAGGGAGGTTTCCTTTAAGCTTTCTGACTAGCTAACACAACCCCCATCCTGTGATGTGTTCTCGTAATATCCCGTGTTTTATTTATAGAACTTCTAACAGTTCTAAATATAATCAGCTATTTCATGAGTATTCATTGTATTGAATGTGTCTGTTTATACTTAAACTGTAAGCATCATGCAGGCAGTTTCCATATTCTTGTTCATGGCTATGTCTAGTGAGGGCGGGACACAGGGCAGATTCTCAATAAATATTTGTTGATTACTTATGCCCAGTGCTGAATGAAGATGAATAGGATGATGTCTATTCACTTGAGACTATTGTTTGGTAAAGAATGCCCTTTAATATAGGTGAATGCTGGTTTGGTTTTAGAAGGAGACCAGTCTTAGGTTCCTTTCTGGTATTGCTTACTCTCCTGGACCTTCTCATCTCACCTCTTTTGTGTTAGAAACCTTTTCTTCAGCTTTTCCCCAGTATCCTTTTCCTCTGTCTCCTGTATTATCACGCCTCAGCAGAAGATGTGTGTTTTTTTTCCCCAGCCTTTGCTTCTCATTTCTTCCTTCTGTCATTTGTCCAGTTATTGGGCTTCCTTATTTACTCAGTTGATAGTATATTTACATCCCCATTTTGTGTAATTTTTGTATTAACTGTTTCATATTATTTCAAGGTAGAAAAGGTTCAGTGATACAGTTTTCAGAAGACTCTGTGCAGAGAAAAATGATCCTTTAAATAAAAAAAATATATTGGTCTCTTTAAAATAATATCGCCATATAAGCCATACTGAGCTTACCTGTGAGTTTCCGCTGTGTGATTCTACAGTTTGATAATAACAAAATGGGTATGGGAATCAGAACCCAGTGTACACAGCCACTGAGTTTTGGGAGCATTTTGAGATGGTCTCTAATGTATCTGTCATTGTCTACAGCCTAAAAAGATTGTGCTTTCTTTTTATCTTTCGTTAGATCACTATCTTTAATAAAGGGATGCATTAATTTACCCCATAAATACAGATATGATGACTTTTTTTTCCTGTGGTGGTGAATGGTGCTTTAAAATAAAGAATCAGCGTGATAACCCAGTGCAGTAATTTACTATAATTGCAGCAATGAAATATTACTGTGAATTAATCATGGCAGTAAGACATGGCCCGGGAACTTCTGGTGGAATCTGCTAAGTGGAAGAGAACAAAGAGAACCAGAAAACAAGATCTGAGGACGTGCAAGACTTCCAGCCACTACTCCAGACAGTTGGGAAAAGTAAATGCGAGCTGGAAGACCCAGGGAAAGATCCACCCTGGGAGGAGATGCCCTTGTTTTCTCTGGAAAGCCGGCCAAGTTTAGGAGACTTGCCACGGTTTAATTAAAGTCTGCAGCTGGTGTGCAAGCAAAGGAGAGAATGAAATTAGGGCAGCACAAAAAACTAATGAAAGTCTAGGATCTCATTTTAAACTTTTCTCTTTATTATGAAAGAAATGTGACTTGTCAGATGTGCCCCCATTCATTGTGTCAAAGTCCTCAGGGAAGAAAACTTCCAGACTAGGAAGAAACAAGACCTACAGTAAATTGCTTTGGACTTGACTGCCACTGGCTTTTACAGTAAAATCTCATCAAAATCTTTCGTTTGTTTTTAAACCAATTGGTAAAAGAGGACAGTACAAATTAAACAGCTTTGAATAACTACAGGAAAGTCTATGGACACTCTGAGGCAAGGAATCACCTTTGCAATCAGATTTCAATTCACATCATCTTTGTTACCTGCATTAGTCAGGTCTTCAACACAACCGAACCAATAGGTTAAATCCTATTGTCAGGGCTAGCAATGCCAAAATCCACAGGGCAAGCCAGCAGACTGGAAATTCAGGGGAGAGCTGATGTTGTAGTCTCGAGTCTGAATTCCACAGAACAGGCTGGGCAGACTGGGAACTCAGGCTAGGTTTCCGTGTTACAGTCTTGAGGCTGAATTCCTTTTTCCTAGGAAACCTCAGTCTCTCCCCTTAAGGCCTTCATCTGATCGAATGAGTCCTACCCACATTATGGAGAGCAATATGTTTTACTCAATGTCTACTGATTTAGATGTTAACCGTATCTTATAAGTACCTCCATGCCAACATCTAGTGTGATGTTTGATCAAACAAATGGACATCATAGCTTAGCCAAGTTGACACAAGAAATTGACTATCAAATCACCTAGTGTTAAGAATATTATAATAGTTAACCATTTGCTAGGCAAAATAAGCTCATTTAATTATCCCATCAACCTTATGAGATGGGTAATATTATTATTATTTTATAGATGATAAAACTAAGATATAGGAAAGTTAAATAACTTCCCAAATTCGCAGATAGAAAGAGACAGAACTGATATGTGAACCCATGTAACCTAACTCCAGAATTTGGGTTCTTAATCACCATAGTATAATAAATTAGTTAATTAACTTCTCTGAGCCTTTGTTGCTTTATGGGGAAACATATATAACAACAAGTAATGTGTGGTTTGAGGGGGAATTAAATTAGCATCTGCATATAAAGATCCTAGTATACCACCAAGTCAGTAGTAGTTGCTCAGTAAAATTTAGATTGCTCCCTCTGACCTTAGAATTTCTTGCATTTATATTGTGTTTTATTTTAAAAAAACCCCTTTACCCCAGGAAGTTTCACCAAAACATTGAGGTCTTAGTGATTTTAATATATTTTGTAATTACTTGCTTCATATTAATTTCTTCTGATAATCTCTAAGCTTCTTTTGGGCTCGAACCCTGTTATTCCAGGCTGTTGTTCAGCACTAACCTTAACCCTTAGCATGTAGCAAGGTCTCCTTTTTATGAAAATTAATGGTGTTCATTTTGAGTTGACAGGTGAAAAACTGAGGCCCAATGACCAAATAACTTGTCCAGGTATATGCAATTGATGGGCAAATGTAGACTTGTGCATCCAGGTCTCAAATTTTTTAAGAATTTCTTTCAGAAAGCAGTGTTGGGTATAAGCTGGCATATGCAATCTTAAGGTTCAGCATCTCCCTGCCCGTTGGAGTCTAAAAACTTTAAATAAATTTCAGGTATGGAGCAATAACTGACCTCCATTCCTGGGTTCCATAGATAGGTCCTTATCAATATCTGAGAGTTGTTAACCCCAAGAGCCTTCATTTGGAGTGAGCTTCTTTTAATCAGGCTGATGAATACCTTTGGAGCTCAGTAATTAAGGGGTCAGTAATTTATGCAAAGTGATTTCACATTTTGACACACACAAATTGTGCTTCAAAAAGAAAAGAGAAAAAAAAAACCGCACACCTTCATTTCTCCTACTCTCGCCCTTTCCTGGAAACTGATGAGAAGTACTTCTGTAATTTAAGCCTAATGACAACTAAAGTGCAAAGTCATTACCTACTTTTATTGAATTGTCTTCTGTTTTATGGACTAATTGAAGGAATGGCACATTCCTACAATGCTGCAGAAATCCGTGTGCTCGCCCCAACCAGCCCTCGCTCCTCCTGCCTAGAATTAGCTGCCTTTACTCTAAGGAGGCTGTTCTTGGACTTGGAGATACAACACATGGGACCAATTTTGGCTTGACCACTTACACACTGAGTGAATTCAAGAAAGTGCCTGAACCTCTCTCTGCCTCACTTTTCTCACATATAAAATGTGGGTAATAATTTCTATCCTGGCTCTTTCAAGGATAAGTGAAATTTCAATGAGGTGATTTCAATTTTGTAAGAATCATTGGAATAAGAGAATAAAACATAAAAAAATAAGAAAATGTACAAATATAAGCAACTATTATTATCATGGATTTTTAAAAGGAAGATACATCCTACTTGGTATTGAGTTACCTTTACACTATAAATTCAAAGTCTAAACTTTAAGCACCATAAAAAATGATTAACTTACCATCTTCTTGTCATTCACGGCTTTTGCAGAATGCCCAAGTTCCAATTGGTCACCCTTCATCTGTTAGTCTCTCATAGATTCTTGGTTCGTATCATTTATACATTCTTTCCCATTTCCATCGCTACTACCTCAAAGTTTTCTGTTTTCTAAGAGGTCTTACTATCTCCTCTCTCTCCTAGCACTCATCTTCATAACCGCTTTTTACTGCCTCAAAAAAATTTCCAATCCTGGTAGCTCCTTACAACTTGGAACTATCAAGACATCACTGCTTTGTATTTTCAAATTCCGTAAAGAAACCTCCTGTCTCGCAAACATGATAGTCCTGCTGTTCCCTTCATGCTTTAATGTGGTTTATTAGAGTACTTCACGCATTCCTTTCTTTCTATCCTACCAACCAGTCATGACCTTTTTATTTATTTCATGAAAACTCTGGGGTCATCATTTCTCCCCCTCTCCTGAAAACTTCTGTGAGCCCATGCTGTTCTTGGGCTGGTATCCCCAAGACTACTTTTTAAGGTCCTTCAGAATGATCTTAGTTTATACACTCCAGCCCTCACTCATTCCCCAAACCAGCCATCCTTATCAAACTTGAACACCGCCTTGCTTCCTGAGATTGCTCCTTAATCTTTCTTTTCATGTTTCAGTATCTGTGCTCACCTAAATCCCAGCAGTCTTTGGGTAAAGCAGCTCACGTAAAATCTCCCCATGCAGTGTTCCCTGTTGCTGTGTGTTTTCCTTCCCTGACCTCCAGGCCTACAGAGGAGGTGCCAGGTGTAGGAGAGGCAATAAGGCATTCTAGAAACCGAACTGCAGTTGGCGTCACACTGACCGTCCCAGTTTGGCATATAATATTGGTGAGTCCTTGGGAAAAATCACATAACTGCTTGAACTCCCTTATCTGCGAAATAGGAATATTAATTATAACCTTACAAGGATTGTAGTGATTGAATGAGGCAATTTATATAAAACATCTGCCACATAATAGTCATGCAATAAGAGGTAGCTACTATCATTATAAGCACTGCCTCTATTGCTCATTTGGCATCTACCATATGCCACTTTGTGTTATTATTGAACTCCTTTATGGGTTTATACCTGTCTCCTCTAAAAGCAGCTTTTGCGGACGTGCTGTGTATTACACTTATTTTGAATGTCACTACACATTGTACGCACTGTGATGGTGTCTTCCCATTTATTAGAAACCAAAGGAGCGCATCCCTTGAAAAATTCATTGCAATAGTATGGCTGGTTACCAATGCATATACATTAACTGTACATTACCAACCCTTATAAAGTGTTGTTAAGTGGAAATTCTTCTGGATCAGTTTGGCATATCCATTGAGAGTCACTTTACAGTGCTTGCCTGTTTTTTGATGACATTATTTAAAACTTTGGAAGGGGCTATTTGTTGGGGTGATAATAGATTATCAAGTCTCCTCCCCTCGACCGCACTGAAACAGAATATTTGACAATTTATATGTACCTAGAGAGCATTTTGCAGGATTCATAATCACTCTGAATCTGAGAGCTCTTGATAAAAGGGGAAACTGAGCAGCTTTGAGCCACTCTTTTTACCTCACTGATCCTCAATTTATTTTTTAAATATAAATTATCATAATTTTTCTTCTAGAGTTTGTTTAAAGAACTCTGAGCCCATTAGCTGATACGTAGGTTGCCGTTATTGTCCTTGTTTATATCCCAGGATGCCATGATTGTGCTCCAAGGAAGATGGCGTCCTACATCATCTGGGTCCTTCTCGAAGAGCAGTCTGTGGACCAGCAATATGGGTGTCCTCTGAGAGAAAATCCGAAATGCAGAATCTCAGGCTCTATGGCTAAACACTGAGTGCATATCTGCATTTTGACAGAACCCCTAGGCTATTGAAAAGCACATTGCAATTTGGGAGGCTCTGATCTAAATAACATTTTGAATCAGTGGGTCTAGGAAGGGACTCTGCATGTATGACAAGCCCCCAGATCATACCTATATAATGAACCCACAGAGCACACTGTGATCAGCTGGTTTGAATCACTGATCCCAAACTGCACTCTACATGGGAATCAGCTCGGGAAGGGGTGTCAGAAAATGTGAGTAACCAGTTTGCATTTTCAGAGATTTCACTGGAATGGGCTGAATTCTCAGCATGTAATTTCTAAAATTAGCTAGCTAGTTTGCTGTAACACACACAAACGTTTTAGAACCACTGCTATGGGTTAATTTGGTTGGAAACTTCCTTTTTCAAACATAAATCAAGAGTAGCATAACAACCATGACACTGTATGAATTGAAACTTCAAAAAAATCATCATTAAGATTTTAATAGATATATTTTGACAGAAAAAAATGTAAACATAAATATGCACAAACACACAGACGTATAGATGAATTTAGATCCTTTTATCTCCTGACTTGGTCATGCAAAAAAATAATAAGACGAAGTCAAAAGCCTGTGAAAGACACTGTTCCAAAGCAGAGTTAGGGCACAGGGAGAAGCTGAAATAGTTTGAAAGGAAGCTTCGCTGAGCCTGAAACTTTGGGAAATCTGCACATGATGTGTCTGCCTTACCAGATTTTCATTTGTGAGTACATAAGAATTAAAGTTGAGCCAGACAAATAGTTAACAATGTCAAATGTGATTATTGCAATATGTTCTAAATTGTGGCTGCCAGGGAGGGATCTGACTGACTTCTGCATCTTCCTCCCCAAATCTCAAGAGAATGATAGATGGACATATTATTTTTCAAAGTGTAGAACAGAAATTAATTTAGAAACAAGTGACACTTCCGTGGGCGAGCTTGTGTGAAAATATTCCACCTACTGGGAAGACCCGTGAAAAATCTCATTGGGAGTTTCATTAAAAAGATTGTAGCATCTCATCAGGATGAGTATTTTTTCCAGGATTAAGCAAAAGCAATATATTTTCAGTAGAAACTACTAGATGATATATCATTGCTCTAAAAAATTTAATGGTTGGCAATGTTCTAGATACACCTTTCATATTAAGGAAACCCTGAACTTAAAAATAAGTCCCAACATCTTATTTTTTAATACTAATAAAATACCAGAAAGCAACTCCGAATATATTTGGTATGCTTTCACTTAAAAAAATTATTGTATTGTTGTTCAATTACAGTTGTCTGCATATACCTCCTCCCACTCCCCCCAAGCCCAGCCAAACCCTCCTCCCTCCCTTGCTTCCACCCCCACCCCCTTTCACTTTTTAAAGAGGAAATTGATATTCAACTCTATAGGAAACAAATTACAAAATAAGTCATACCCATCCATTCAAAAATATTTTTGAATGCCTACTACTGTATGCTAGACATTTTTAAAAGAGCTTAAAACAACCCTGTCCTCTATAATTTATTATTAAATTTCTTCATGCAAACTACTTTCATTTTATTTTTATTATTTTAATAATGATGACCATTTTTCGAGAACTGAACTGTGCCAGGCACTGTACTTGGTCCTTTGTGACCACCATCTTCAAGGGAGACGGCAGCTCCGTGTGGGTGGAACTAGTACTTTCTAAACTCTAGGATGTGGCAGCTGCAGATTAGGGAAGTGAAGTTAGACTGAGGGGCAAACAGTAAGCAGCAGGGCCAGCATTTGAAATCTGACAGTCTGAACTCAAGCCCAGGGTCAGAATCACGATGGAAGAAGCAAGTGCACCTTAACTGTGCACGTTGTTGGGGCAAACGCATGGCTTATCCGAATCATAGTGTGTTTACTGTGAGAGAGGAGGAATACGCTCACAAGGAGGACTGTCTTGAAGTCCTGGAACAAATGTCCGTGGATGAGAGAGAGGGAGAGAGAGAGAGAGGGAGAGAGAGAGAGGGAGAGGGGGAGAGAGAGAGAGAGAGGGAGAGAGAGAGAAGACGGAGAGAGAATCTTTCTGTAGGCATTGATCAGACAGGGCCTATTATTTTAAGAAGAATTGAGAGTTTTAAGCTACAGAGTTTAAGGAATGCTTCTTAGGTCAAGTGGGAAAGACTTGAAACTATTGATGCTAAGAAATCTTTGGAAAAAGGACTAACAAATTTATCACTCGAGTTCTTTTTCACAAGTTCATTTCTTCAAACAGCACTGCTTCTATGCTCTGAATAAGGGACTTGATTATTCCTTTTTTCTTAAGGATTTAATTAAGGAAACAATTCAAACATACAAAAATGCCAGGAATAATGCGACAAACATAAATGTCTCTTTTTTTCCTACCCTTCCATCTAAATGTCTTAACCTTCAGGAAGTAAAAGTATTCACTGTTTTTCTCCTTTTTAAAAACTTTTTTTTTTTTTAAAAAAGTGATTTATGAAAGTAGAGCCTACCAATTAAAATAAGATAGTACTCTACAGCTTCCACGAAAGCACTTTCTCACAAGCTTGCCCCACTCCAGTTGACTGTCTTGCTCCAGAGTCAATTACTACCAATAATATGGATACACACACACACATACATACCACATACTATTTATCTTTATAAGTAAAATTTTGCTTGACTTTCATATTTGTAGTTAGTATCTTTGACACTAATTACAGCAATTATGATAGTATCCATATTATTGGCAATTGTTGATTTGTACTTTTGAGCATTACCTCTTCACTTCATAGCGGGAAATGTAAGGATTTAGCACTGTTAACATTGATTAAACACATATTCATTGTTACATCACAGTCATGCCCCATAACGACGTTTTGATCAATGATGGACCACTTACACCCTGGTGGTCCTGGAGGATTAAAACAGAACTGAACGTACTGTCAGAAGTGGAAGGCTATGTGGCTCACGAAGGTATTTTTTTCTCTGATTGGAGCAATGTCTGTGAGGCTTGGTAACAGATTCCCTCTCACTCCCACCACCGCAAATTTGAGCGCCCAGACTAGCCCGTCAGTCGGCCCCTGGCCTGTCTCGGAGGGGTGGGGAGGGGGTGGCGGGGTGCGGCGGCGCTCCGGGGCTTGACCCAGAGGCCTTCCGAGAATATCGCTGTGCAGAGGACCTAAGATCCTGCACAGGGACAAGTGTCCACAGGAGCCACTTTAACAAGTATTAAGTGCCACTCTCACTTTAGTAAAAGCTCTCTGTTGTAGTGTGAAAGCCAGCCTGTCCCTGCACTTTGAAAATATTTTTAGGTTCCAATGATATAAAGCATAGGTAAGTTTTATTTCTTCTATCAATTCAATGCCAGAGAAAAGGTCTTTGTGCCAGATAAGGTCAATGGAATAAAAAAACAAATTTCCAAAGTTAAAATACTGAGTCCTCATTTCTACACTCAGTCCATGTTTCAACCCCCTCTTTTTAAAAAATGAATACCACAAAGTTCCTTAATTTGACCACTGGTCCAGCATGCAATAGCCAAAACCACAGCACCATGGCAGTCCCTATGTTTCTTCATCTCGGTTTCTTTTTCCTGTCGAGCCTCAGGCCAGCTCCTACTCCCAACTGACAGTAACTATTTGGTGACATCTGCCTTGCCCAGCCAGGTTCTCCTCCATGTTTGCAGCTACTCCAGCCCACATCCCTGTTCCTGGAGCGGTGCCGACAGCTCTGATGCTCTAGTTCTGACCCTGTCGGATGGAAGCCAGGGGAGACTTGCAGGACAGTGTTTATAGAGTCTACAGTACCGAACAGGAAGGTCCCAGTCCGAGGTCTTCCCAGTCACTCCCCACTCACTCCTGGCTCACCCAGAGCAACGTCCCGTCCTGCGAGCTCCGTTCATGGAAAGTGCCCTAGAGTGGTGTATTACTTTTTATCTTCTATATCATATTTTATTGTATATTTTCCATGTTTGGATGTATTTGTATACACTGATGCCACTGTGTCACAGTTAACTGCAGAATTCAGTACAGTAACAAGCTCACAGGTTTGCAGTGTAGGTGCAATAGGCTATAATGGCTTAGGTGTGTAGTAAGCTATGCAACCTTAATTTGCGTGAGTGTACTCTATGGTGTTTGCACAATGACAAAATCACCTAATGACACATTTCCCTGAACGTATTCCCATTATTAAATGAAACATGGCTGTATATGTCTACATAGGTAGCATTCAATAGTGGAGAACTACTGATTACATTTCCTTTCTGCTCTCACTCTTTATATTGGAGTTAATAATTGTCTTTATATAAGAATGTGCTTAGTTCTCAATATATATTCATTTGCTTCCCAAACTCTACAAAGGAAGTGTTCTTTAGAATATTTTTTCTACAGCAACTGAGTCAAGACCTAGTTATTTTTTCCTTTGAAACAGCCCTCTATCCTGGGCCCTCCATCCTCCACTTTCGCTCTGGACTGGTGGAATTCTGAACTGCACCATCAACCTCTTGGGACCTTCCTTCCGTCTTTTTGTGGTTGATCCAGTGTTTCCTGAATGAAGTGCTTTTGTCTCTCTCAGTCTGTTTCCACATTTTGGAAACGTATGACTTCAAATGATTTTCTGAGAATGATACATGTGAGGAAATCTTGAGACCTTGAATTTCTGGAAAATGTAGTTTGTCACCCTCACACCTGATTGGTAATTTGGCCAGGTATGACATCATATGTCAGAAATAAATTTTCCCTTAGAGTTTCAAAAGCATTGTTTCATTTTCATTCAACTTGTAGTATTGCTACTGAAAAATCCTAAATCATTCTAATACCTGTTCTTTTGTGTGTGACTTTATTTGTTTTCTAGCATATTTTTAGAACTTATTTTTTTTTTCCTGTGGTTTCTAAAATTAATGTTACAGGTCAAACACTAAATACCTGATTGGACGATCTGGTGTGTGAATGCAAATCATTCAGTGATTGGTTAGAGTCTTGGCAACTGAGCTGTGGGAATTACAGATGGTTGTATCTTTGAGTCTTTTTCTCTTACATATTCTATTTTGAAAGTAAGGAACAATAAGCTTTATATTCAGCTGAGTCCAGGCCCAGGGTTTTTGTGGTTAGTACTTGTTAGATAGGTGAGTAAGGACCAGCATTCTTAGGGGAAATATTTTGTGGGTGTTGGCTAGGGTAATGTCAATGCAACCTCTTTATTTTTATCACAGTAGCTCTCTCCCACTAAGTACCATGCCTGGTGTTGCCTGGAATGGAACCTTTTGGGGTTACATTTCTTTCCTTCTTTTTTAATATGGTACACCTGTCTTTTATTTATTTATTTTTAAATATTTTATTTATTTATTTTTAGAGAGGAGAAGGGAGACAGAAAGAGAGGAAAAGATATATCAATGTGTGGTTGCCTCTTGAGTGCCCCCTTCTGGGGACCTGGCCCGCAACCCGGTCGAGTGCCCTGACTGGGAATTGAACTGGTGACCCTTTGGTTCAAAGTCTGATGCTCAATCCAGTAAGCCACACCAGCCAGGGCTATTTATTTTTAAATATGTAATCATTAGTATATTTTTCCATTACCACTTAGTCCTGTTATACCCTCCTCCCCCCCCAGCAATTGCCACCCTGTTGTCCATGAGTCCTTTTCTTTTATACTCGATCCCTTCACCCCCTGCTCCAACTAATAAACCTCATATTGGGGTGAAGAAAGCATAGTGGCCTGAATGGGTGAAATAGAGAATGGACTGGGGTACTGACTTTTCTACCAATTTCTCCCCCTTTCATTTCTACCACTGCTTTACTGTTTTCTTTGTGGTATGGGTACCTGAGTTCTGGAGTTCTAACTGACCTGCACATGCATTTGGGATTTCCATTCTTAGCAAAACTAATCCCTTCATGTGCTTCCCAGAGTCCAAAAACTTCTGGTAATTCCTTCTCCTAGTCTGCTCCTTTTATACATTTACCATTTATTTTATTTACTTCCTTGCATACTAATAGAGTTTGATGAGGGTTCAAAGGTTAAATCATACTTCTAATTGACAATGTGCAGTGTCAATTAGAAGTTTGAAGTGTTTAAACTTATTACTAAGATTTCCATTGTCACAAAATTAGCCAAACACATGCACATCATCCTTATAGCAGATGTTAATTATATCACATGCAACAGGATATATTTTAAACCAGTAGAGAATATTCTGGCCATCACCTGTAAACCTCACTTGATCACAGTGCATACAATTTCACTACTGATAACCTGATATTTTTTCATCTTGTAGGCTTTTCTAGTGAGAGTCTAGTAACTGCTTCAAATTTTTTTGTGGAATATGGTATAGGATATATATAAATGACTGAATAAATGAACAATAAATGAATGACTGTTGTTTATTAACACAAAGGAGCAACAGGAAAAAAATTTTCAATTGAATACAGTGTGGTCTTTGGACATCTGTTTGAGTAATAAAATGATTTGATGCCAAGGGCTTTGTGGAGCCTGCATCACCAGAATGTCAAGTTAGCTTCCAAGGCTGACCAGAATGAATGATTCACAGTTGTTTTCCACATTTAGTACAATGCAATTATCATGCAGTTATTACAAGCATGAGGTGGGATTTGAGACTGCTGGGCATTGCTGAGTTGTGACAGTGGTGTACAGGAAAGTGAGGAACAGCATGAAAAATCCCTGTGCCCTTAGCAAACATTCATCCTGCTCTAAACCACCACAGTATCTCTGGACCTCTCAATACTGATAGCCCTCTTTATCCAAGTGAATTCTGAAAGCTGTCTCATTAATGCACTGAATGGATAGTGGTGTTTAACCGATGCCATTTTCCAGGTCTCCCTTATCAATGTGTAATAATCCATCATGGAAGTCAGTTTCATTCCTAGGCATTTCTCACTGCAGAATGTTTCTTCCAGAAACCAAAGCTGCCCTTTTACTTCCCTTGATCATCACTCTTTCCCCCTCTCCCAGTGGAGCTGTGCCTGTTATCTCTCTCTCTCTCTCCCCCTCTCTCTCTGCCCTCTGTCTCTTTCTCCCTCTCTCTGAATTATCGACTGCAGAGCTCATCTTTTCACTGCTTATCATGTGTTTGGCAATCTTCGATGCCTTGCTAGACTTCAGCTTATAGGGTAAGCAATGTAAAGCCTGAGCTTTCCTGACAGATTATAAGGTGCTTGGTAACAAGGGGAAAATCAAATCAAATGCCTGTCATAGGTAATTCCAAGTTGTGTTGGAAGGCAGAAAGGGAGTGAGAGAAAAGCAATCTGGGAGAAGGTAAACGTGCAGTGTAATAGATAAGATGCAAACACCTGAAAAACAGCAACCATTTGTGAAACAATAGAGACACAGCTCTAAGGCTCTGGAAGGATGTCCTCTGATTCTTGATAACTCACTGAGTTTTAACAAGAATGCTACACAAATTTAGACAATAGGAAATAGGGAAATGGTTAACAAAACCAGGATGTTTTCAATCAAAACAAGTTTATGTAGCCATTGAAAATATTGACCATGAAAAATTGTAATAGTATACGAAATGCATATTAAGTCATGATAAGTGGGAAAGCGACATAAAATTACCAGCACAGTATGATTACAACTGGGTCAAAGATATGCACAAAGAAAGGAAACGTCTATGGCAACAAATTAAATCTAGTGTAGGTAAGTGGCAGAAGTTCATATATAATTTTTTCCCTATTTTCCACATTCTCTTTAAAGTACAAAGCCATCTTTATTTTATTGGCAAAAAAAAAAAAAAACAATGTTTGTTTTTCACAAGGAAGAAGTCTAAGCAAGCTTCAAGCCCCAGAGGAAGAAGATTCAAACTATAAAACCATGAAACATCCAACTGAGTTTATTAGGTAACGTGGGCCTTCAGTCTAACGAAAATGGAACCAAAGAAAGAGCCAAGATTAATGAGAAAAACAAAGTGAGAGTAGAGGTTTATAGGAATAAAATTAGAACAACCAATAGAATAAGTTAGACACAGTTTGTAAAAAAAAAAATTAAATCATGGAGAAAAGCCTCTTTGAATGTCAAGAATATACGATCATTTTAGGAGATCATTTTCCTTTAATTTTAATTTTAATTTTAAAAGGTCATGGGTGCTCCAGAAACAGGAAAGAACTATGAAATATATTGAGAAGGGTCTAGGAACCAATTTGGAAAATGTGTGGGTAATATAATTATTTCTTAAATAAAAATTAATTAAACTATGATACATGAACCTCTTAGTACTATATAACCATAAAAATGATAAATATCAAAATTATAAAAGCATGAAAAATGCCTACAAAATATGTAAACAAAAATGCCACACAATGATATGTAAACACTGATGACAACAATGTGAAATTTAATGTGTACATAGAGAGGTGTAAATAGTTATGCTAAGGGGGATGTCTCTATAAATATTATTCTTCACAACTGGTTAACATCTAACACAGTTTTATTTTGTAAGGAAGATTTTTTATTGACATAGTCCAGATGCACACAATCACTGTGGCTCAATTTATCTGCAAACTAGAATAGCAAAGGAATCCGAAGATGGCATCATGGGGTCCTGGGGTGATTCTGAGGGCTCTCCAGTTGAAGGACATTAGAAGGTTGAGGTGGTGGGCACAGGCCTCAGAAGGGAGCATCCAGCAACCAACTTGAAGATGTTTGCTTTGTTAGAAGTGGGTAGGGGAAAGAAGGAAAACAATTTACTTATACCAGCCATTTTCAAAATTCTAAGCTGTGCCCTAGAAACCTGGTATATATTTTCTAGTTTAATTCATTGGGCATAATTAGCTCCCCCATACCTATGTCCAACATTAAATGTCTTTTCACTGTTGCTGGCTCTTGTCCTCTCAATCTGAGAAACACTAAAATAGCATTCACATAAAACATCATTGTCTTCCCATGACCCTTAGATTGACCATCACACTTCATCCGCCAGCCAAGATGTGATCCTGGTGACCTTTCAGAGTCACTTACCCTGGTTCATTCTCATCCAAGGTTTTCTCCTGCTTCCGGGCCTTACTGTTTCCTCTGCAGGTTTATTTCACCTCTTTGTGGCTAGTCTCTAGTCTTCAACTCTCTGTTCAAATGTCATCTCTTCAGAGAGGTTTTGTTGATTTCCCTTTCTCAAGTATGCCTCCACCACCATCTGTCCACCCCATGTCCTTGCCCCCTTCACAACAATTATTGTAAATGGTACATATTTCATTTGTATGTTTATCCATTCATTTATTTATATGTCATTCTATTTCACAAGACTTTAAGTTCTATAAGAGTAGAGGTATTATCTGTTGTTGCAAACCTTTTTACCTGCAGTGCCTAGCATATAGTAGCTGTTCAATAAGTATTTTTGGAAGCAATGACTTCCTGATCAACTGATAGATTAAATGAATGAAATATTCACCCCCTTCCTTTTTAGCTCATGAAGTATTTGTTAGAGACCATTAAACCTTGAGAATCCACGAGATTTCTGAAACAAATGAATTGACATTTCTTTTGTATGTAAGTTATTTAAATATGCTCTGGATATCTGAGGGTCAGTCTAAGATAGGGTCAGTCTAGATCACACAGATATATGACCAATGCCTGAGCTAGCTATGTGACTTTAAGTTAGTTACTAGACCATCATCTGGTCTCCCTCACTGGTATGTAATCAGTTAAGTCAAAGGTATTATAACAAATTATATTAATATATATTATTGTTAAAGCTTTACAATAATGTATTATTATATAAGAATATATTATTGTTATTATTACAGCTTTTATTGATTTCAGATGATGGTTAACATAATTAGTCTATGTGGGATTACTTTTTTTTTTTAAAGAATTTATTTATTTATCTTTATAGGGGAAGGGTAGGAGAGAGGGAGAGGGAGAGGGAGAGAAACATCAATGTACGGTTGCCTCTCGTGTGTCCCCTGCCGGGAACTGGCCTGCAACCCAGGCATGTGCCCTGACTGGGAATCGAACCGCGATCCTCTGGTTCGCAGACCCGCGCTCAATCCACTGAGCTACACCAGCCAGGGCTGGATTACTTTTATTTATGTAACTACTTGGTGTGGATTAGATTCAAATATTATTACAAATATACTATAAAACTATCAGACTTTAAATACCATATGAAGGGATTTCATTATGTGAAAGCTGAAGGGGCCTTTTAATAAATTTTCGCATAACACAGTACCCAGTATATAGCATTGTAGAACAGTAGAAAATGGGAAGCACAGAAAAATAAGTTAAGATAAACCCATCCGGAATGAAATAGAATGTTTTTATCTCCATAAACAAGAAATTCCACAATACCATAACACAGTATCAAATCGAATTGGCAAGCAGTTCTGCCCATCCCATTCCCAGATAGAAAAATTCAAAATTATTGAGTAGAGAAGGGGAAGTGTGGGAGGCAGACTGAAGCCGGATCATTTCAATTGTCCTCCCTTACAAGAACACAAATGCCACATCTTATATGGTTAAATTTTTTAGATACCATGTATTGATGGGTGACAAGATATTGCTATATTGACAAGAAAAAAAACCACCTTTACTTCTCCTGAATGTATGTCAGAGATGAAGCAAAAATCAAGATCTTACCGTAAAACCAGGGTTTCTAAGAGAACCATCCAAAGAAATATTGAGCATCATTTTTGGTGTTCCTTTTTGGGCTTTTGTCTGATCTCTTAAGAAGTGATAACTATTATAGCTTTGTCATGGGCCCTTGAAGTTGATTGCAACTGGTTTCTGTTAATATAATGTGACAGTCAGGACAGGCTAGATTATGCTGTGATAACAAATAATCCCCAAACCTTAGTAGTTTTAAATAACAAAGGTTTATTTCTCACTTACATGACATGTCCATATAAGGTTAGCTGTGCCCTCTGCTATAGCAGTTGTCATTGTCATCACTTTGAAGTATAGACTGACAGGGCAGCTGTCATGGAAAAGGGAAAAAACCTTGTTGAATCATGCATTGGCTCCTAACGTTTCCACACAGGAGTGTCTCACATCAGTCTTTGCATTTTATTGGCTTGGCAAGTCAAGCCTGAATTCAAGGTAGCAGGAGAGTAAAAATCTTCCTGTAGGAAGAGGAAGTAGATGATGATAAATAGTAATGAAGTCCGCCCAGTAATTAAGGGGAAGTTTGGAATTCTAACTCTTTGGCTTGACTTGTGAAACTACAAGTATGCATGCATATAAACATACATATGTACATGCATGGAGTGCGTGTGTGCCTCTGTGTGTATGAGTGTGCGTGAATTCAAGTCTGGAAATAATTCCATGCATATTCCCATGGCACAGAGGACTATTTGGGGGCTAGTATTTTCTTCTATTTGTATATCTTTATTTTTAAATTTTCTACAATGAAACTTTGTTTTCAACCAAAAAAATATATTGTTCTAAAGCAATGGGTTAATTGTTTGAACTCTAAGTCTCTTTGGCTCCATTATCACGGTGACTGAAGGAGATAGGCCATATGGTCATCCCAGATACCGAGACCCAGGTGAGTCAAACCTGCGCCTCACCTGATCAGCCTTCTTTGAACAGGAGGCCTTTCCCCACTCGGGGCAGGCTGGACTTGTATGAGCATGGTGTGAACCAGATCTCTTAACACAGTTTAAGGAACGTGCTCTGGGGAGCTGCTACCAATGGTTGCTCAGGTTGCGATGCTCTCGTAAGGCACCACTGCACCCGAGTGAGTGTAAGGAGGAGCAGTAAACAGGACAACTCGAAAGTGCTCTCTGGAGACAGAGGCTCACATAAATGAAAAGTGGCCGTCGAGTCACTCACTCTCGTTGCCGTCTTTAGGTTGCAGTGTCTAGGTCCTTCCTGAACTCTGCTAAGTGGAACGAATTTTGGAAATGCGATTTACATTAAATGCCTTTTACGTGTCGAGAGATGACAAACTGAGCTCTTGACAAATTTGCTTCCCTGGGATGCATTGTATGCTAATTGACCAGCTAGGGTTAAAGCTCTGCAGTAAAGAAAGCATGTCGATTACTGGAACTCCATTCAGGTTTATTTTCATGATGATATTTTATGATGATGCAGCTGGAGAGAAAAGGACTGGAGCAGCTACGGGATGTATGGAAGTGGGGGAGATGCAATACGTTTCTACCTCGCCACCTCGTATTTGTAGAGCATATGCCCAGTGTAATAATAAAAACAAGGAATTAAAGCTAATGAGAAACAGAATGAGGCCCAACGAGGCAAAGGGAGAATAAGAACAAAAATGTCAGATGGTGCCAACATAAGGCTGGCCCACCACACACGTGCCTCCAAGGGCCGCACACCTGCCAGGCTCCACTTTGGGTACTGAAGCGAACCGGGAAGTGCACTCGCAACACACGTGATCAAAATATTAAAGCAACAGGAAGCAGCAGTTAGGAGTCCAGTTCTTTCTGCTGGAGAAAACATTAAGAACTGTCCCTCCTGGGCTGTCTTAGACATGGAGTTTGCAAGGGACAGAGGAGGAGGAGTCAAGTGGCATGGGTCTGAGGAGGCCAAGCTCTGAAACGCACTGGCTGTATTATTTTGGGCAAGGCTACTCGAGCTCCTTCAGGCTCTTTTTCTCATCTCTGTCGTCGGGCACAGCTTAAAGACAGGAATGTGTTCAGAGACACGCATCACTGTGAGGTTTCCTCATTGCTCCGTACACTGACACAGACCTATGTGCCATAACCTACTACCGTGATTGTATGCGTTACTCTTTTGTATGACTGGCAGCTCTGTAGGTTTGTTTGCATCAGCATCACCACAAACACATGAGTAACGTAGCTTAAACCCTGACAGGTGGCCTTCCTTCTTGTTTAAGCTTTGATTGTTCAGGTATCCACTTTAAAGAGGCATCAGATTCAAGGAAGGCTGTCTCCAACAAACACCTCACCGGCCACAATTAGAAAAACAGCCACACCACCACCCTCTGAGGCCCCTTTGTTTTAGAGATCTTAGTTATTAGGCTAACTGATCTTTTGGGTCACTTGTTTGCTCTCTCCCTGCACTTTAAATTAGCACTCCTATGTTTTACATTCACCACTAATGAGTGCGCCTGAGAAACCCTGGGCCCCAGTAAAAGCAGAGCCCCAGGCCCCGCTGCAGTTGAGAGCTCCCTTTCTATAATCACAACCTCCCGGTGTGCTGCCGGCCTGCCTTCTGTGCTCCAGGGCCTGTGAGTATTAAACTCCTTATTCTTCAAAGTTCCCCAAAGGTTGTTGCTGAAGGGCATCTTGCAACTGTAATAAGAAACACAAGGGTTGGTCCAGTTGTAACATTGGTTTACAAGGGGAATATTTCTATGGGAAGCTCACTGGTGGCCCAGGTGAGTGCCCCAGGCATTTCTAGCCTAGATAGCATTGCTATGTATGGGACAACTGCTTTGGGCCAGGACTACAGCTACAAAGTTACTAGTGTTGGAATATTCTGTCCCTTGCTGACTGAAACATTGTTATGTAGCACATGACTGTAATTGGGAACAGCAGCAGTCACGCTGGAGGGTCGTTTGGGGGATTATCTGGCACAGTATAAAGGGAAATCAGCATTGTGCCAATACATATTGGTAACTAAAATTTAGTGACTCTTCATTTTTAATTGTTTCACAATAATGTCTTCATGGATAAAAATAACATGTTTCAGAGTGCATTGATATAAGGTGATAGAAGCATCAAGAAAGATTTTGCTCAGTGACTGCAATTCTTTTTTAAAAATGTACTTATTTTTTATTGTTTTTCAAGTACAGTTGTCTCCATCCCCCTCCCCACCCACCTTCCACCTCCCACCCTCAATCCTTCTCCCACCGTTGTCTTTGTCCATGCATCCTTTGTACATGTTTCTTGATAACCCTTCCCCTTCTTTCCCCCATTATTCCCTTCCCACCTCCCCTCTGGTTACTGTCAGTTTGTTCTTTATTCCAATGTCTCTGTTTAAATGTTGCTTGCTTATTTCATTTGTTGATTAGGTTCCACTTATAGGTGAGAACATATGGTATTTGTCTTTCACTGACTGGCTTATTGCACTTAGCATAATGCTCTCCAGTTCCATCCATGCTGTTGCAAAAGGGTATGAGCTCCTTCTCTCTTTCTGCTACATACAATTCCATTGTGTAAATGTACCATAGTTTTTTGATCCATTCATTTACTGATGGGCACCTAGGTTGCTTCCAGCACTTGGCTCTTGGAAATTGTGCTGCTATGCACATTGGGGTGCATAGGTTCTTTTGGATTGGTGTTTCAGGGTTCTTTGGGTATAATCCCAGCAGTGGAATCGCAGGGTCAAAAGGCAGATCCATTTTTAGTTTTCTAGTTACTGGAATGATTTTTAGTAGCAGAAGGTTGGGCAACTCAACCTAGGCTGGGGGAGAAGGTTTTGGGGAGTACACTGAAGTCGCTGGTGCAGAGCTGTTTCTCTGAATATGCGACATAAGCATTTGCATGAAAATGACTCCTTACCAAAAAGGTTTGCAAAATTCTACGTTAGTTAATTGAAGGGTTTTATTTCCTGTAGGATTCTCAGAGGTTTTTGTGCACTGTGTGTGTCCTGAATCTCTAGCGGGGGATATGATACGCATGATTTTCTAAATGTGGTTGACTGGAGATTTTACTGGGTATCTCGTGGAATTTATGTCCCAAAAGATACGTTTAAGAAATGCTGATTGAGGGAGGCGACAGAATTGCACTGCCTCCAGGCAACTAACTGGTCATAAATATTGTTTCTATCGGACTCCCGTTAAACATGTTATTTATTTCTCAGCCTAGTTGGAAGAAGTGATAGACATTCTATCGTAAATATTAAAGAGACTGAGGAAGATGTGTCATTGACTAATCTGTATCTTTTAAAACCAACAAAGTGGTTTTGGTTAGATATAGAAATTCCTTTTATTTTTCTTACCCAGAGTGTTGGTTTTTGGAATTTGAGGGGAGTATTACAGGATTCCGAGGTGTCATTTCTGCCAAGTTCTCCATGTTGCTTATAAATATCTATGTAAGTTGATACCATGTATCAATACATGTTAATTGTACAAAAGTCCCAAGTTCTTAAATATACAAATGAAAAAGGTAAAAAAAAATTTCTTTTTCATTGGGTCTTAGAATTTCTCTGTTCATTTCTTTCACTGAATACTACATAAATACGTATATAAAATAGGTATCGAAATATATATATATATATAAACTGGTTTTTGGACATTAAAATAGCTCCTGTAGATCTTTCTTTGTCTTTGTCTCTTTGTTTCTTTGAGTTGTGAATACAAAAAGGACCAGTGTAACTATAAAACAGGATTTCATTAAGATAGGTTTCACAGGGTTCTGGAATTAAAGAGAGTTCTTAGGAATCTCTTATAGGAAGGGGGAGCTACTGATAGTTCTTAGGTCAGCAAAAAGTACAAACCAGCAATGCTTCAGGTCAGTTTTGCAGTGAGGGACATGATGAAGTAGCCTTTGTTATGATGCTTGTTCATCCTTTTATTCACTGAGAGTCATGATTTAAAATAAACACAGCTATCAATTATAAACTGATACCCATCAAAGTCACGTGAAGTTTTTTTATCCGTTTGTGATAACGCTGCTTCTTTTGTAAAACATCAGGAGGTGCATAAGCTTCCATGTTCTCTGAATGTGTCAAGTATTCCCTACACAAGAGTGCATTCAGCCCAGGAGGTAAGCCTCTTATCCCTTCCTGGCCTAATGAGTCTTCTGAGAAGTACTGGATGTTTACACACAGGCTTCTGAGTTTGTGCTTTGGGGCAGTGATGCGTTTACATTTGGCCTGCTAATTTCACCTGGTCCAAACATCAGGAGGGTTTGTCCTCCCTGATGCTGTTTGTGACCAATCACATTTTCTGCTTCCCCAGCATTTCTTGGAAACTCACTGCCTGTCAGCCCCGATAAGGATTAACCGAAGCAATGACTCGTGTGCCTGTTTGTCATGTTTGAAGAGGTGCGTGGTCCACTATGGTCACCACTGACTAGGGAAAGGGCTGACTTTTGTGCATGCCAGCTAATTGGTGTTGAATCACATCACCTCGAATTGCAGATAGGCACAAAGCAGAATGCCAAAGGGTCGTACCAGTCTCTGCACCACCAGGGCCCAGCTGGCATTTCCAAATTGCCTCAAGTTAGCATTTAGGAAGCATCCCCTCACTCCAGAACCGCAACAAATTTTGCTTCAAATTGCATTACTCCTCAGGCCAAACAAATTTCAGGGACTCATAACTAAGCCCATATAATTACTGTAGATGTCAAGGCTGCCTTCCTCTTTCCTGCAGTCAGTGGTAAGAAAAACTGTGCTGAATGTGGAGCTTGGAAGGTAAATTGTGGCTACGGAATCACTCTGGTCCCACCGCATCCTTTTCCACTGGCCGTTATTTTTTTGTTAGCTTCCTTGATCCTCAGGCTCTTAAACTACACGTGTCTTAAACTTACAAGTAAAGAAGATGAACAATTCACTTTGAAAGCAACCTCTTCATTTCAGAGAGTCCCTTACAGAGCCCTATGAAATTTCCACTTAGAACTCTTAGAAACGATTTCTTACTGAACAGGGCTGAAAAAGAAGAGAAAAGGTGGTCTCCAAGAGATAAGTGAGTTCCACTCAAATTCACTCCAGGACCCTTTACTACTGCTCACTTCTGCCAGAAACACACTTCTTCCAGCTTTCTTGGATCCTTCTCATGCTGCAGGTCTCCATTCAAAAGCACCCTTACCACCTCCACCTGATCTAACATTCCCCTCTCTTATCCTCTGCCATGGCATTGTGTTTTGTTACTTTATAGCACCTGTCCCAATCTTTAATTATTTCTGTTCATTAATTGTTCTAACTGCATATGATCTGTGTCCTCTACTAGAACGCAAATTCCCTGGGGGGTGGTCAGAGATTTTGCCTGTATTTTGCACCACCAATTTATCACAGCAAGTACACAGTAGGTGCTCAATCAGTATGTAAGTAAAGGAGAAGAAAGGAATAAAAGAAGAAAAGGCAAGGAGAAAAGGAGGGAGACAGAGAGGGAGGAAGACAGAGAGGGAGGAAGGAAGGGAGGGATACAGAGATAAGGAAGAAATTAGGAAGAAAGAGAAATGAACTTTAGCATGTGTTTTTTTTGTTTTTTTTTTTGTTTATTTTTGCTTTGGTGCCAGGTGTATTTCAACGTTCTCTAGAGAAACAATCAACAGAATGAACATGAAAATATATAAAAAATTTCTTATAGGAATTGGCTCATGTGAATATAGAGGCTGAGAAGTCCCCCCATCTGATGTGCATGAACTGGAGACTCAGGGACACCAATAGTGTAGTTCAGCCCAAGTCCAAATGCCTGAGAACTAGGGGGCTGCTGGTGGTACAAGTTCCAGAGTCCAAAGGTCCAAGAACCAGGAGTAGCATTGTCCATGGGTGGGAGAAGTTGGATGCTTCAACTCAAGCAAAACAGCGAATTTGCCTTTCCCCCGACTTTTTATTCCATACAGGCTCTCAGAAGAGTGAGTGGCCGATGCCACCCACATCAGTGATGGAGCTCTTGACTCAGTCTGTCAAGGCAAATGCCAATCCTTCCTGAAACAGCCTTGCAGACACGCCCAGAAGCAGTAGTTTACCACCTGCCCGTAGACCCCTCAGCCCAGGCAGGCGGACACATCCAGTCGGTCATCACATCACCTCCGCTTCCACTGTGGGCATGGCTGTCTGCTGCCCTGGGCCTGGGCTCTGGTTCTGGGATCAACTGAAGCTGCTATTCCTTTTGATTGTTCATACATTTGCCGTATTTTCTATATAACAGGGAAGAAAAGTCAGCTGAAGGAGTCAGGAATGAGTGTCCAAAGGTGATGTTTGCAGCCAGTCCGTGGTTTCGGAAGTAGGGGGCAGGGAGGCAGAGAGGGGAGCAGAGAAAGCAGCAAGCCTGCTTACCCCAAGCAGCAGGTTCTAACTTTTATTCTAATTTCACTGTCGACATTCAGCGTGCCGCATGGCCTCCTGCATCAGGTTGGTTGCTGGTTTAAATACAGCTTAATTAATTTAGCCAGAGATTTACCAGAAGAAAAATGAAAGAGAACTAAGCCAAGGTTTAACTCTAATTCAAAAAGAATTACCCGATTTCTTTTAAGGAAAAGCTCCTTAAGCTTCACAGAAGCATTGGCACCTTTTTTCCCCCCAGAGACGTGTTAATACATGGTTACTTCCACGTGACTTTTAGAAGCTGCTGTTCCTTCCATATGAGCCTACGAAGTTTTTGTTTCATTTCATTTTATTTCTCTACCTGCTATGAAGATAGGAATTAAGTGCTTCTTGGGAACACTAAACCCCCTTCTCTGATAAAGTGTTCCTTTAAGGATGATGCAATGTACTATGTATTCCCCGGAAGGCACCAACCCAGTTTATGCTCTGGACTTACTTTGTTATTTGTGGCATATGAGAATCATGTCAGGAACTTGTTAAAATGTAGACCACTGGCTCCCACCCCAGGGATTCTGATCTAGTTTCTAAGAAATGAAGCCCAGGAATTTTTATTTTTCAATATCCCAGATCACCATGACATGCTATATTTTTGTAAACACTGCTCTGAAGGATTGATTAAAAAAAAAAAAAAAGAAAGAAACACAAGGACCCAAACTCTATTGTGCATAAATATAATAAGTAGATCACCTAAATTACCGTTAAACAGTTCCAAATCAGTCAACCTCTTCTCAACCATTGGATCTACTCCCTTTTCTACTTAAAACCCTACAGCATCTCTCTGAATATTTCAAGATCCTTTTCAAATATCTTTGCTCAGCACTGGCGATTCTTCATGAGCCAGAACAATGCTTGGAAAGAGCTTATTAAAAAGGTAGACTACTGAGCCCCATTGATCAGATTTTCTGGATGCAGCCAGGAATCCCTGGGTGATTTTGATGTCTATCAAAACAGGAGAACTTCTGGTTGAGATTTCTCTGGCATATTTCCCATCATTGATTGTATGCATTCTGTGTAGAAACCACTCCAAAATCCTAAAGTTCCCTCAACATTTTAGACTGTTCCAAGTGTTCTGAAATGCCCCACCAAGTCTCCCACCTAGGTCCCTCGTAGCCTTACCTTAGGCTCCACATCCTCCAAGAAGCCTCTCTGGTCTCCCTAGTCTGAAAGCTATACATCTATTCTGTGCTCTGATAGCAGCCTATACACATCTTCAGCTACAACGTATCCTCTACTGGATAGACATTGTCAATTTACCCTGAACTCCGTGAGATCAGTGAGCATGCCTATCTCCTTTAATAGACTCTATATCACCTGTAGTCAACAGGACCTGTATGCATATTCATGTCTCTGTTGAATAAATGAGCTAGAATAAAGCAAAACAGTAGTGAGCAAATAGCTACACTTAGAAAGGTGTGTGGGTTTATACACAGGCTTCAAAGTATTCTTGATTGGAAAAGTTGTTATAGCATAGAGGTAACCTGGGATTATTGCCTGGAGGGGAGGCATAGGAAACCTTGCCTTGACTAAAGAATATGGGGAGAAGAAAGGGATACAATCAAGGGGAAGAAGGTTGAGGAGCATTGCATGTGGGTACCCCAAGAAGAGCTGAGTTTGAATAAAGTAAAGAGGACAGAATGTGAATCAGAGAGTCAGAGGTCTAGAGAGAGATTTTATTTAGACTGCAGAGGCTGAGGACGGCGTTTGCCTTAGGGTTCTTAGTTTTAGCTCTGAAAATGCCATCTAAAGATTAGCCTTAGCCATGCAGCCTTCCTTCCTGGGTGCTTCGTGTGAACCGTATGATTCGCTGCCCCCTGGACGGAAATCAGTGACAATGATCTATCATCCTATAAATCTTTCCTTTTCCTCTTGCTCACCTTGAGATAACTCAGCTCCATGATTTATAGCCTGTTTTTTTTCTATAGAATGTCAAGACAGATGTCAGACTATGAGGATTTTAGTTTGTTTATTCTGTAAAGAAAGCAAATATCTTGATCTAGAAGAACGAGAGGGAGATTGAGAGAAAGGAGGATAGGGGAAGCAGGGGAAAAAACAATGAGTAAAAGGAAAGTTTAACAGAGTCTTTGGTATTATTTATTTCAAACATATTCTTTTCTTTGAAAAACTGAATTAGAAATGGATGCCTCCTATTCACTTTTCCTTCAGAAACCTGAGATTTTGAGATGAGAAGTTTTAAGACACAAAGTTGAAATTTTGAAGACAAGAGAAGTGTATATTAAAGGCAGTAGAGTAAATTAACAGGCAAATCCAAAACTTAAAGGTGGATTGCTTCACATTTTTCTAACTGGTTTTGGAAGCCACTAGTGCCATTCTGCGTCTTTGGCTACGAGCTGATGGAAAATGCTCGGTCTCTTCTGCCAGCCCCTCAAGTGCCTTCATATCACCTTTTGTCTCGTCCACAGGAACCCGCTGCAGGGATCTCTCAGTCAGAGCTCGTCCTCCGCCCCAGAGCAAAACCACTGGCACACAATGCCATTTCAGGCGGCACCGAGGGTGAGTCCTAACCCCAGCCTAAGTTTTAGTGCAGGTCTAATGAAATTGAGTTCTTCGGGATCAAAAATATTGAATTTCATAATTTCAGAAGATGAAGATAAAAAGCAAGATGCCAATAACTTTAAGCAAACGATTCTTGAAATTATTCAATGTTTGAAGACCAGTTGGCTTGTAGAGTAGATTTACAGCAAATAACTGGTTAATATTATTCCTTCTTCATCCTTTCATATCTTGGTTGTATTCTGTCATCCTTCTATTAATGAAAGTCAGAAACCTGGAAATCGATTTAGGCGTTCTTTCAACCTATCCAAATTGTGATTCAGTTTTGTCCCTTTTAGCATCATAAAATGCATCATGTAAACTTCTCTTATACTTCCATTTCTAGCATGTACCTAATTTAGAGTTAAATTTTCAGCATCTCTGGAGAAGTATATCCTGACCGATACATATTCAGAGTTGCACTTTTGGTCAAAGAATGTGATGATGAAACCCACCAGGAACGGGTGCAGAATACAGTGAGCCTGGCAGGTCCCATTTGTCATGGCGAGTTAAGTGCTGTAAACAGGGCACAGACATTACACCCAAAAGCTAACTTCAGCTTCTGACCCTCTGACTGCGAACAGCCAAGAGAAGCCCATAGCCACAGTGAAGGGGACAGCAGGAGATGTGGGAACTGTGCCCATCTGTCCTTCACCTGGCAATTCTGGGGATTCATATCTATCTCCTGACCCTGTCAATTTATTCTTTGCACTCAGAGAGGATGGGAAAACCCCTTCCTCTTCTTAATAACCTATTAGCAAATAATCATGGACCCTGGCTCGTAGGGTCTGATACATTGTGGATGAGGCACAATAAATTCACACGAACTACCTAGTCCTGTGGAAGAAAAGGAATGGTGTGGCTTCTCTCTCAACAGGAGAAAAAGCCTTGGCCCTTGCCTTGATAAGCTTTTATTGCTTCTGGGCATATTACATGATGGTCCTCATTTGCTATGCACAGGTTCTCTTTAGATGGTTACCTTTTACAGACAACAAAGGAGACAGTGCTGCTAATCACATCACAGAAGAAGGATATTTGCAAATGCAAAGGGAAAGTGGTTGAACTGGTTACACTCATCCTTGGAAGGTTTATCAAGGATTTTAGGAAGTCACTTTAAAGATATGCAGTAAATGTTTGCTGCCTCAATTTATGGTGAGGGAGTTTTAGCAAAAACAAGTCTCAATGTGGCCTAGGTACAGGGCAGGCCTGATTCCCCATGGGAAAACCTATCCATGGGCATGGGCCCTGTCTGGGCCCATTCCATGCAGAATGGTCTCCTATAAATAAGGGAAAGTTGGTAGATAATGAAAATGAGTTGGTTCTAGGCAGATACCTACCTACTCTTTGTGTGGAAGTGATGTGAAACCTGCTCACAGATCACACAGAGATGCTGAGCCTAACCATCATGCATGTGGTTAAAGAGCCAGTTCCAAGAAGAACAGAAATAAGTATGTTTTCTACTAAGAACTAACCATGCAAGGAGTGGGTATATTTGGGGACCAAAACAAATGGGTCGTTCCAGAGGTAAACAGACAACTGATTCACTGTTTGAGATTGTAAAATACTAACAACTCCATTATCAGTTTTGAAAACATCGTAAGGGATATAAATACACATTTATTGAAAAGTAAAATAAATATATTTTTCTCATACACGACCAGCTGAGGAAAAAGAAGGCCCTGAATCAGAGAAACAATCTTGAAATGTATCACAGATTTAAGTAGCAGAGGCAAGATGATATCCAATGTCTAATACTGGTCTATTGCCAGTTTCCTGGGGCGGGGGTGGGGGGAAGCAAAAACCAACAACCGGGGCTTCAAGCAACAAAGTAAAACTTAGTGAAATATTATCAAAACATATTGTGAACATATTTTGACTTTTCCCTAAATTAAAAGTGTCTATAAACATTTAATTATTTTTTTATAATTTCAAAATAAAAAAAGCAAAATATTTTTGCATTCTCTAACAATTTCCAAAGCATCCACCACTGTGGAGATATGGTTTTCTTTTACTAAGGAAGCCATCTTTTCATTTAGAATTGTTAGAACCTTAGTACCAATTCCTTAATAGCATCCATGGGCATGCATGGTTTCATGTAAATAGTCGTTGTCCAAATGAGAACTTTAAGGAGTTCAGCATTTGTATCTGGCTTGTGAAGTGAGGGCACCAGTGGTGTCTGGTGAGTTAGGAGTTCTCTACCATTATCCAGCCCAGGTCTTTTCAAATTCTTTCTATAAGGAGGTAAAAACCACACTGGTTTGCAGCTAATTCTTTATAAAAAAATGTCTTTATTTTGCAGCAGTTTGGAATTTTGAATCTATCTTCTTTCAGGGAAAATAGTTTTGGAAACTCAGTCCTGAGCTTAGAGGGAAATGTTTGGGGATTTTACTTTACAAGATTCCAGGGCTTGGGAAGCCCGGGGCTGTCTTTGCAATGGCTGGCGTTTCCTGAGGCTTCAGTTCAAGGAAGCCTCGGAGTAAGTGCATCTGAGTAAGACATTAGACAAAGTCTTTTTAAAATACCGTTGCAGGCATATCACTTGTCCCATATTGGTCCTCATCTGCCTGTCACCAAGGTAACCCCAAGTGTGAACCCCACCCACCTGATCTTATGTTACTGCCCCCATATGAACGTGTTTCTATTAACTGTCATTAACTTGTTGAAGTCACCGCCCACTCTCTGCCATCTCTCTGCGGATTCAATTTCTCTGTCTTTAATTCTCCATCGACAGTTTCCCAAGCTGAACCAAGTCAATGGTGACTGCCATCTCACATCATAGAAATGTTTAACACATAATTATTGTCTTATAATAGTGAGTTTAAGCGTTCCTAAATTTATCATTGGAAACTCCGGAGTAGGGGCCAAGTCAAAGAGATCTCCACATTTCCCAAAGAGTCAGGCATGTGTTAGGCAGATACTAAAACAACCAGGAGATAGGTGAAGGCTTGGTATTATAGTGTACGCATGTGTGGGGAGCGTGACCCTCTCTGCCATCTAAGACACTGCCACTGTGGAGTGATAGCTAGATATATCACAGAGAACACTTGCCCGAGTAAGAACTGAATTACATTACTTTGTTTGGTATAGTGATGAGGCATAGGATAATCATTAGAAAGCACTGCCATGTGTAATTTTTGTATGTGCACACACAGTAAGTATACATTGTTTAGCGCTGCAGGTAGTTTGCATTGTGTCTTTGTTCCATTGTGTGATTTGCTCTCTAGGAACCCTGAGGGATGAAATGATGCCACTAACTTGCTAACATTACAGTGATTTATGTTGCCCTACACAGAGTGGGAACAACCTTCGGAGTGTGGAAACTGGCCAGAGCTATAACCTGAAGGCAATGCCTTGCGAATGGCATCTTGTCTCCCTCACCATAGAAATGCTCGCTTACCCTGCCCGAGGCTTTTTCTCCATTCACTACCACTTCACCCAGTGAGGAGCTAAGTGGCTGGATTACCCTTCAAAAGTCCCTATTTATCATTTTAAGATGTTGCCCGTATGAACAATCACAATAGATATCTTTAATAATTATTTGCATCTAATTAACAAAAAATTATGCCATTAAAACAAAATTAAATGTCTAGCCCAAGCTCTTTATGAGGCTTATTACCACCCCCCCCCCGCAAATGCAAAATCCCCTTTCAATTAGAATTTTTTGCAGCAATAATTGTAACAATAATTGCAACAACCCACTTACAGTTCTCTGATTATCCTGAGTGTGTCTCTCATCTTGGCACAGTAGAATATCTTTGTGTTGGCAGGATAGTAGTGAAGCGTGTTGTAGTTAACACTAATTAATTCATGTTTTGTCTCTTCACAATCCAATGAAACAAAATTAAACCTGTCCTTTGTTCATTAGGTTTGATATTTTCCAAATGAGACACCTAATGGAGACTTCGTAAAGGGCATGTCAACCCTACAGTTAGTCTGTTTCCCATGTTTTTAAGTACTCCAAAGGGAAAACCCTGATATCATGCTAATGGTAATGATAATGATTACAGAACAAAAAAATGCATTGTCATAGAGTGGCTAAAGATTTTTCAAAACCTATTTCTAGCTATGAATTTATCACCAGGCAGCAGTTTCACCTTAGAACTAATATTTGAGGAATAAAATTAAAAAGCCAGACTTCTTCAAGTCTTCCTTGTTTATAGAACATAAGAAGGCTTTGATCACTGCCAGAAATAATTTTGAAAAAGCAGTAATTATCCAAGTGATTTTAAAAATTGGCTCTTATTATGAGAATCTAAGAAATGATCCTTTTGGACATGATGAAGGTGAAATTTTCCTTTTTTATTTGCTCAATTTTTTTTCCATTTATATTTTCTACTTGCTTGGTTAAAGATGCACTTTCTTGAAAATAGTGATAATTAAGTTGCTTAATTTCAGATATTTACACATTAGGCTCTGAAAAATACAGTCAAAAGAAAACTTAATTTTTTTTCTTCCCTGGTTTATTTTCTTCAAGCATAACTGCGTATATATTTTGGAAACTACTCTGTGATATTGGTCAAGTCACTTATCACAACGATTTTGTTTTTGTTTCTTAAAAAATAACTGTGTTGATCCATACGACCACTCAAGACTAAATAGTCAAAATCATATGATTTAAAATTCAGCCAAATAATGAGCAGCCCAAAGTTTATTTGGAGGAAAATTCATAGTCATGTAATTTTAGCACTTATTACGAAAAAGAATAATAGCTAACACATATATCACTTCTATGTACTATGCATCGATGTAAATATTTCACAGACAAAATATGCATTAGAAAAGGAGATTGTACTCGCCTTCTTGCCTAAACCAGAAGCCCAATCACCATGCCAAGAGAGTGAGTGAAAAAGATAGAAAGGCAAAGATGGGCTAGCATCCACAATTGTGAGGAAATGCTTAAAACCAACCAAATCTCGTGCATTTCAATGCCTTGGCCCTAGAAAAGTCCAAAAATTGATATAAAACAGGCTCTGCTACCCAAAGGTTTACAATAGAGCAGGAGTGTGTAAGCATTGACTATTTTCTAGAAATGTAAATGTGTACAACTCATACTGTGTAGAGAACTGAGACTATTACTTAAATATTACCTATCACCTCCAGCCCAGCAAAATGAGTTTTCTCTGATGAGTCTCCTAACTTTTTAGTGTAAGGATATTACTCTCCTCTCATGAGTAAAGTAAGAAATGGCTACATTGCTTTTACTTCCTCTCTTTCCCTAGTCTCTCAAATCCCACCAATCAACAAGAGCTTTTGTTTATATAGAAACTTTAACTTCGCAGTTCATTTTCATACAATTTCTACCCTGTTTTGGTCCCCAAACTCCCTATAATAGGAAGCTAATATTGCTATTGTCACTTAATTGCTGATTAAAACACACAAAAAGTAAGGCTCTAAAATGTGAAGTGATTAGTGTTGTATCACATGTGATAGAGTTAGATCGGAAATTTAGGTCCTGGTGGCAAACTCCTCATACACGGCCCAGGCAGATTTGCATACCTCTTCATTTCTCCCATCTTCTAGCATGTCCCACCAAGTGTTCCCGGGACTCTGTTGAAAACCTCAGGGATGCTACACACAGGAAAGAGCATGGAGCCGAAACTGGAAAAGACACCGGCGTTCGGGCTGCCTGTCACTACCAAACCCAATAAGCAATGACAGCGATTGAGTCTTTATGAGCACTTTATTCAGATGGCCAGCGATCCGAGAAGATGGCGGGTTTATATCCTAACAGACCATCTTGTCTTTTCTTTCAAGGCTAATGTTTTTATACCAGGGAATAAACAAAGTGCAGTGAGGGCTTTGAGATTCAGGGAGGATTAGGAGAAAGAAGCTGCAACATTTCTGTCCTGGGCAGTTAGCTGTTCCCAGGGGCAGGTGGTGGTCTGTCTCTCCCTGGAACACAAAGGCCCAGGTGCCTGCAGTTGTCCAGGGCCAAAATCTCTAGCAGTGCTCCAGGAAGTCAGCTACTTTCCCAAGAGCCAAGATGGGTCTTATCTGTAGTTTCTGAAACAAAAGCTTTAACATATACGTTACTTACTAGGCTTGTAACTTTTTACCTTAAACTAAAATTTTCCAACTCTTGAGTCCCCTATCAGAGCCATATGTCATTCAAAACAAAAATAAAACTAAACTTTTATTTAAAAAAAACTGAATGCTTAAAAATATTAAATATGTTGTTTTTATTTTTTCCTCATTTATTTGGTGTTCCCAGTTTATTAGTGCTCAGAGTATATATAGGCTTAAACTTTCTATGAACTAACATGTTAAACATATCGCTTCATTTATATGCTCTCCCTCTGGAGTTGGAGAGTGATCTTATATACATATGCAGTACATATGATATATATCATATATAAATACACAATTGTGTGTGTAAGAACAGGTTCCACACATGCGCACACCCTTCTCTCTCAGTTTCTGTCTCTGTCTCTCTTTGCTTCTCTCTGTCACACACAAACACACACACACACGGAAAATGCAATCGACCCAGCAGGTTTTATTCAAAACCTCAGATGGCATTCTTAAAAACCACGGAATTTTTTATTATCACTTGTCATATATGTGAAGAAAAAGTCCTAAATATCAAGAAGCCTGAGGCAGCTGGACCTTCGCAAATGAAAAAGCTCCCCTCCGGGTTGTTCTCATTCAGTATTTACACCCAAGGATTAGAAGGCTTTTCTTTGCATTTAAAGATAGGAACGGTTTGGGGATTTCAGTTTCCGTTGTGTCTGCATCAACACGCTGCAATGTGTTTCCAGGAGAAGAGAATAACTAGTTCCAGAGCCGAGCAGTATTTCCCTGATTGCCTCGGGAGACCATGCTGTTCTGAACATGTTGACAGACGGGTGAGACCGGCAAGGCACTGAAAGGAATGAGAGTCCAGTCATGGACGCAAGATTTTAACAAAATGAAAATAGCGTAGGGAGCAGTGAGGAAGATATAGTTATTAAGTATCCAATTTCGATTATTTAGACTATTTTAGTAGTATGAGTTCGGAGAAAGAATGACTGAAGATTGTAACAGTCAAGGAGGACGTCCAGAAGGTCTTCTGTAAAGGCAGCCACACACACTGCTGTCTCTGCACAGTACATTGCCAGAGCAACCGACTAGACATTTTTAAGTATTTATTTGTGCAAAATACTGTGCACCCTCGATTCGATCATAATCTTTGCAGAGTCGGTATTACCTAGCCCCATAAAGCAAACACCAATAGTTGGAAAACTATACAGCTACCCTAGGCCATCAGGTAGGAACCTGTGAAAACATGGACTCCAGGCTGGATCCTGCTCCTTGAGAGCTCAGGCAGGATGGCTTCCACGACCTATAAAAACCTCATGAAGGGCCAGGGGTGTCTGCTTTCCTGGAGAGAACCAGCTTCTCAGTCACTACTCACACCTTCATAAATTTGGTGGATCAGAAGAAGTGAGGAAAACTAGGCTGACTAAACCTCATAGAGTGGATTCACTCTCCCTTAGGGTCTCTGGTAGCCCGATGGAGTTGGTGCTGGAACAGGAGTCCGGGACACCCCCTACACAGAGAAACAATACCAATATTCCGTTCTGCCAGCGGCACTGACTTTTCCTATCTATGGAACCTACTTCCGGTGTGGAAATAAGAAGTGGCATAGGCAATCCTGCCATCTTCAAACAGGGCTAAAGTCATTCCATGGAACCTAAGCAAAAGGGAGTAGAGGGTTGGGGTGCTGGCCAAATCCTTCGGCACTTGGATTCCTTGATGGACACACAGCTCATTACCCGAGAGTTTATTAGAATACAGACACTTACATCCCACTCTACCTCTCCTGAATCAAAATCTACATTTAACAAAATTCTCAAGGGATTTGTATGCATGCTAAGTCTTCAGAAGCTCTGCAGTAATGAACAGCTAAACTTGTCATGAACTTACTGTCTATTGAGCAATACAAACAATAAAATGAGCTGTGATCATAATAATGACCAACATTTATTGAGCAGTGGTTAATTATCTGACACTTTCCTAGGTGTTAAATTTATATTCCTTGTGTTAACTCTTTTGGTCCCCATGATGTACTATTAACTTCATTTTACAGGTGAACAAACTGAGGTACAGCAATGTTGATGTTGTTGAGATTTGAACTGAGGATTAGGATGATGGTGGCATTTGAACTAAGGGCTCCAGAGCCACGCTCCTTCTTGCTACATTCTACTCACAATTACTAAGAGTAGGAAACAGGTTTCTGTGTGAGAACATTGCAGAGAGACATAACTCATAACTCAGGCTTTCCAGAGAAGCGATGAGCAAGCTGTGATACAAGAACGAGGAAGAATTGGCCATGGTCCCTCGTGTCCGTTTGACAGGAACTAGACCTTTCTTTCATTCTGAAACTGACTCGGCTTGACCAGTTCCATTGTGTGCCCCTCCGCTACACAAATGCCATTTCTTTCGCAGCTTCTTTTTTACCCTCTTTGCTTGCTCTGTGCTTGTGAGCTGGACTGCCCTTTTCTGACCGGTCCCTCTTTCTTTTGTCTGTCTCCTCAAGGATGCTTGCTTCTGCCATTAGGATAATGATTTAGTATCTCTCAAATATGTTTGGTCTTCATCCGTGAGCTTCTCATTTCACCGCTGTAAGATTTAATGCTGTTGAATAAAAGACCTACCTTAACCTAAATAGTTGGCCAATAAGGCATGTCTCTAGACAATGATCAATAAAATGAACTCTCCACCCTCTCAGATTAACATGTTTTTCTACTGAAATCTGTGTCTTTTTTGGAGTAAGTGATAGTTTGTTTAAAAGGAATAAACACATTTTATGTTAGCATTCCCTGAATGTTTGCAGGGATCAGGGTCTGGGCCAGTCTCACTCAGAGCCCCATCCTTTACACTCTGGCCTTCCCTTTGACAAGCCTGACTTACCTCAGCCTCTCCTGGGTATAGGCCTTGAACTTGATCCTCCCTTAGAAATGAGCGATTCCTGTAGGTATGTGAGAATTGCCCTCATGATAGTTCAGTTAATATGGAAAGACCTCACTCATATCTCTCTCTGTTTACCTTATCTCCCTAGGTCAGAGAACTCTAAGACATTCTTAATCCCTGTCTCTTTCTTTCAACATTTTAAATAGGGTTTAGGATCCTTTGCAACTCAGGAAGAGAAGTATGTAGAGCACATAATACATTCAGGGCCATGCCAAGCATCTAATAAATGCTCACTGAATAAAACTGGGATAATATAGAGCCTCACATAGTCCAATAAAATGGAGTCAACCCTTGGTTATTGGTGCCAGCACCTGAAAGAACTACCTCCAAGGAATTTCTCTTTGAATTTAGACTGCAGTACCTAGTATATCTATTTTACTGCCATGGTTGTTGTTGGTTGACATTCTAAGTAAAGTTCGCTTCTCCAGAATTTAGGCTTAAATCCAGGGTCCAAATCCAAATGAGAGTAGAACATTTGACCTGGTAAGAAAGGTTGGTACTTCATTTCATGTCAGTGGGGAACAAATTAGTAAATATTCATAAGATAATTTGATTGTCAAATTATAAATACATGTAAGGATAGAAAGATTTCTAGCTGAAAACATATTCCAGATTTATTTCTAAAAGGTAAAAATAAAATCATAAAAGAACCAGAAGAAAATATAGAGCAGTGTTTATTTGATTTCTATTTTGGGAAGCTTGTTGCAATAATGTATGATAAAGAGCGATGTTTGAAGGTAGGGAGCCAGGGTAAAGGTTCTGACCTCAGTCAGACAGCCAAATCTGCCTCCTACTGATTGCCCAAAATTTGGATTAATTGTTTAATCCTTCTAAACCTTAGTTTCTTGCATTAGTAAAATAGGCACAATAACAATATTAATTACTTCATGGAGTTCTTAAGAATAAAAAAGATGAAGCATGTAAACTGTTTACTACATTGTTTGACATATAGTAAATATTAATAAATACATTGCTATCTTCATCTCACTTTAAAATGATTGTCTATACATATATATACATTTTTCTAAGAATAAAACTCAAAATCAAATGTCAGCTAGAGAAAAATCACAATCTTTATGATAAATAAAGGGTTAATATCTTTAATCTCCAATAACTCTTACAAACAAGCCAGAGGAATCTGATTAAATTTGAGCATAGAACAGATAATTTATAAACAAATAACAATCCAAAACCTGCATACATTGGCTGATGATTATATGTAAGCATAGTCAGCCTTAAAGGTAATCAGACAAATACAAATTACAAAACAACATTTTCACTCAAATTTGAGAAGATCCTGTTTAGTCTATGAGAACACAAGCAGTTCTATGAAGTACGGGAAGGACTATAGGGTATATTCCTTTCCAGGGTAATTTCCCAACGTATGTCAATACTCCACCTAAAATGAATCATAAAGGTATTATCAGACATATGTCCAAGTGTTTCAAGTGCTTATCTAAGCATTATTCTTAATTATAAAAATGTGGGGACAACTTAAATGTTCAATAGTAGGAAAATTAGTCAATAAGTCATATTATCTATAACATATATTGAGTCAGTAAATTATATAACAGAAATAATTTTGCAAATAATTTTAATAGATTAGAAAAATATTTATAATATTTAGTTATAGTTCTAGAAGGTTATATAACATAGTACTATTACTTGCAGATAAAAGATATATACAACATGTAACCAATGCTTGTTTAGTGAATAAAATATGTAAATATGCTTAGAGTAAGGTAGTAAAATTACAGATCACTTTAAAACATATATACTCTATACTTTTTCTTATATATTTTCATATTTTCCAAGCATTACTCAATATTCTTTTTAATCAAAATATAAGATTTAAAATTTAAACATAAACATTTCTCATTATGCAGGTGAGAAAGAGATGACTGTGAATAACCTCGCAGTGAGAGAACCTGTATCTAAATGAAATCTAGTGAGACTACTCTTGTCTAACACCAGTATTCTGACCTGGGTGTCATTCTGTTTGGTATCAGTCATACATTTTTAAGTGAGAATGGGTTGTGAAATTTCCAGTTTTGTAGGTCTACATTGTTTTCTGTTCTTGGCGAGAAACTCCTATCCAAGGAAGTACCAGAGAGTCACATTCTTACAGTTGGAAGGTACCTAAGAGATCAGCTTTCTGATGATTGGTTTCCTCATCAGAAATTAATTTTTAGGGTCCCTCATTTTTTCTTTTTTAATAATCCTTTTTATCTGACTTTTATTTATGAAACCATAGATTTTAGCATTTCTCAGCAACAAATTTACAATTACTTGATGGATAAAACAAACTATTGACATAGGAAAGGATAACAGTAACTTTTATAAGAATATTTGATAGCACTTGTTATCTCAATGAGACACAGCTGAATGGAAATGTCAATCAAATCTCAAAGCCATTGTACAATAACTATTCATTGATTAGTAGAACCTCTTGTTCTTTATCTGAAATTGTCTTAGTGCCAAGCACAGTGGACGTGCATGTCCCTCAGCAAATACTGGTGAATGATTCAATAGACTCCCTTTCTTTAATTGCATCTGTCTGTAATGTACTATTATACTGTTTCCTGAATTTGTTGAAATCTGTTTTTCCCAAATGAGCATAGTCTGTCTCTTTTTGTCTTTTTTCTGCACTTTGATGTAGCTTTCTCAAAATAGGATACTCAATTCTGAATTACCAGTTGGTTCTACTTTGACGGTCAGAAATGCGGAAGAAGTGGCAGCTAATTTGTTTATATATTAGATAACTAATTCACAAAATTTTAGCTGTCGTCTGATACTTTGCAAATATATGAAAGGTTGAGTCTATGTTTTAAGATTGAGATATAGGCTAAAGATGTATATTTTGAATTATTATTAAGGTGGTAATTGAACCTAAATTTTGTACTATTAGAAAAGAAAGATGGCCAAGGAAACACAACACCAGAAAAATATATACTTTCTATACACTTGTTTGTTTGTAATCATAAAAAATAAGAATTGGAAGAACCCTATCACCTTTTGCAATTTTCTACTTTAAACAAGCAATGTGGCCTTATGATTTTTGGTTTTTATTTTGCTTAATTTTTAAAACTTTTTAAGGTTTTTTGTATGTATGTATGTGTGTGTATATGTGTGTGTGTATTCCCTTAATGTATATGTGTGTATGTGTATGTGTATACACACATATACATTAAGTGTATACACACACACATACATTCCCCTAATGTATGTGCTTCCTGGACAGTATTCCCTTAATGTATATGTGCGTGTGTGTGTGTGTGTGTGTGTGTGTATACACATATACATTATGTGTATACACATACACACACATATTCCCCTAATGTATGTGCTTCCTGGACAGAGTCTTGTGGTTTATTATAATTTCTATAGTTGTCAGTATAGTTGACAATACTGCACCTGAAACAAGCATACAGAAAAATAGTTGCTGGATGATAAAATAGGTGAATTTTACATTAAATGTCAAGATTCCTAGCAAATTTGGAACACTACTTCTAAATGAACTTGTTTTTAACTGTATCTTACATCTTTTTTTTTTTTTTACTTTTTTTAAATATATTTTATTGATTATGCTATTACAGTTGTCCCATTTCTCCCCCATCATTCCCCTCCACCCTACCCACCCTCTCCCACCCACATTCCCCGCTTTAGTTCATGTCCATGGGTCATAAGTTTTCTAGCTTCTACATTTCCCATACTATTCTTGCCCTCCCCCTGTCTATTTTTTTCCCGTTATCTATGCTACTCATTCTCTGTATCTTTTCCCCCTCTCTCCTCCTCCCATGCCCCTGTTGCTAACCCTCCATATGATCTCCATTTCTGTGGTTCTGTTCCTGTTCTAGCTGTTTGCTTAGTTTGCTTTTGTTTTAGGTGTGGTTCTTGATAGCTATGAGTTTGTTGTCTTTTCACTGTCATAGTTTTATCTTCTTTTTCTTAGATAAGTCCCTTTAACATTTCATATAATAAGGGCTTGGTGATGATGAACTCCTTGAACTTGACCTTATCTGAAAAGCACTTTATCTTCCCTTCCATTCTAAATGACAGCTTTGCTGGATAGAGCAATTTTGGATGTAGGTCCCTGCTTTTCAAGATTTCAAATATTTCTTTCCAGCCCCTTCTTGCCTGGAAGGTCTCTTTTGAGAAATCAGCTGACAGTCTGATGGGAACTCCCTTGTAGGTGACTGTCCCCTTATCCCTTGCTGCTTCTAGAATTCTCTGCTTCATTTTAATCTTGGCTAATGTAATTACAATGTGCCTTGGTGTGTTCCTCCTTGGGTCCAACTTTTTTGGGACTCTCTGAGCTTCCTGGACGTCTCGGTAGTCTATTTCCTTTGCCAGATTGGGGAAGTTCTCCTTTATTATTTGTTCAAATAAGTTTTCCACTCGTTGCTGTTCTTCTTCCCCTTCTGGGACCCCTATAATTCGGATATTGGGACGTTTAAAGATGTCCTGGAGGTTCCTAAGCCTCTCCTCATTTTTTTGAATTCTTGTTTCTTCCTTGTCTTCTGTTTGGTTGTTAGTTTCTTCCTTCTGGTCCACTCCATTGATCTGAGTCCCAGTTTTCCTTCCATCTCTATCGGTTCCCCATGCATCTTCCTTCATTTCACGGATTGTAGCCTGCATTTTTTCATCTAGTTTGTGAGCAAAATCAACCAATTCTGTGAGCATTTTGATGACCAGTGCTTTGAACTGTGCATCTGACAGGTTGGCTATCTCTTCACTGCTTAGAGGAATTGGCTCTGGAGCTTTTATTTGTTTTCCGGTTTGAGCCATTTTTGGTGGGTTTTTTTTGTTGTTGTTTTGGTTTTAGTCTGGTCGCGGCTATTACGTATGAGGGGGTGGAGCCTTAGATGTTCCTCAGGGCGGGGCAGCCCAGTCGCTGGGTTGTGACGCTATAGGTGGGGGCGGGGTCTGAGAAGGAGCAATGGCGCCTGCTCCGCTCTCTCCTGGACTCCGGCCCTTTCCGCTGCTTCCCCTTCACCTGGATTATCTGCCCACGCGCGCGTGCTGTTATATCGTGAAGAGTGGAGCCTCTGGCGCTCCCCAGTGCGGGGCAGCCCAGTCGCTGGGTTGTGACGCTATAGGTGGGGGTGGGGTCTGAGAGGGAGCAATGGCGCCTGCTCCGCTCTCTCCTGGATTCAGTCCCCTCTGCCACTTCCCCTCCGCCTGGACCGCCCGCGAGCTCGAATGCGAGACCACCTGGTCAGTCAGCCAGCCGCCTTGTGCGGCCTCACTGGGTCTGCACAGCTGCCCCCCAGTGCCCGGGGTCCGCCAGCTGCCGCCTGTGCCCCTGGGAACTGCGAGCCGCTGCTGCTTGCGTTCCTGGGTCCGCACCTCCACTTTCTCCTGCCTCGACTCCACCCCTCTTACCGGTCTGGATGAATGATTGTTGGACTTCCGTACAGTTCAGTTTTCTATAAGTTCTGGTTGTTTTCTTGTTTCTAAATATTTGTTGTCCTTAATTTTGGTTGTGAGAGGAGGCACAGTGTGTCCGCCTATGCCTCCATCTTGGCCGGAAGTCCTGTATCTTACATCTGTATGAGTTGTGCAGGTGAATGGATTTCCCTGTTTTTTTTTTTAACTCAGCATTATAAACATGAGTTTATCTACACAAATGTCTGCCAATGTCTATCCTTCCAAGTTAAGTGATACCATAAGAGTAGTTGAATATTATTACTGGAGGTAAATAACTCATTTGGAGGATCTTTTGTGGTAGAAGCACCTTGAACAGATTATGATTTGTCCATTATTAGTGAGTGGAGAATCCAAAGATTAGAATGAAGATTGACTTAAGATTTCTAACTGAAGTAGAGAATTGGAATAAATAGATCTTTAACATATAAGCAAGTTACAAAGCCAGAAAAACTTGTACGTTTATCTTAGACTAATACCCTTTTATATATTTACCAGACACATGCGCGTGCACACACAACCAACAACCAAGCAAACTTCTTTAAGGAGAGTCTAGAGCACCATACTCTAGCAGGGGTGTCCAACCTGTTGGCATCTCTGGGCCACATTGGAAGGAAAAGGTTATCTTGGGCCACACATTGAATACACAAGCACTAATGAAAAGTGATGAGCAAAAAAAGGTTTTAAGTTAACTTATGACTTTGTGTTGAGCCACATTCAAGCATTTTGTTTTATGTTTAGTCAAATTAGTAACACTAATTATTGTCTTTTGGTCTCATCAGATGTAATGAAATTGTTTTCGTACTTTTACTTTTATATAAAATGATCAATACTTAGTGCCATTAAATGCCCTGAAAATAAGAGGTAAAATATATATTTAAATGAAGTGGTTTGAACTCAACCTCTTGAAAGAGCTGGGCTATTTAGAAATGTTTCATCTCACTTTTTCTTTTCACTTTTATTACTACTAATATTTTCCGTTTATATCTTTCTTTCAACTTTTTCAAATATTTTCAAAATATTAAATCTCTAGCTCCCAAAGTGCTTGGGAGTTTCCAGGATATTTATTTTATATTAGCCAAGCTGAAGCTCCTGGCAGTGAAGGGAACAGAGTCACAGCACTTCAGCGTGGTCAGCGGAAGGACTGGAGACAGAAACCGGAAGTCCCCACCGCTGCTGCAAGGTGGGGCACCACCTGATTCAGGCTCGTTCAGAAATGACAAAGAAAGCCCAGATGAAGATTGAAGCTTAAACAGACATGGGAGAATATCTGGGTAGAGAGCTTCATCTTCAAAATCATCTCTTTAATCTTCTAATTCAACCAATACTTATTGAATACTATGCTTATTCATGAGTTTCTATCATGCAAACTTCTTGTTTGAAAAGTATAGTATTCCCTATTTCATTCAAACCAACAGAATAAAACTATACTAAAGCGATGGCACATATGGAATGTTTCATATGTACCTTAAAATCTGATGTTATATTTAACTCCAGATGATTGAAAAGCTTGGCTTTCCCCACTCTGAGACAAGTGTCTTGTAGAAACTGCCCTAAAGAATGTTGTTGACCAATGAATGGTACTGTGTGTTCATTGGCACATTTGCCCATTAAAACATAAGGAAACGATCACATGGTTAGTTAAAGTAAAAAATGGAGGCATCATTTTCCTCCAAGATGAGAAGTAAATAGCACCATAAGGAGGAAATTGCTTCTATACTAATAAATTTTAGAACTAAGTGTCTCTCTCTGACTCATGTCCCTCCTCAGTGGGGGTTAGTTTCATCCATCTTTGAATTCAACAGAGACTCACTGCCCACTATGGGTTAGACCAGACTCTAAAGTATGCTCTAAGCATCCTGGGATTCCCAAGATCTTTTGAAGAATCCATAAAATCTTCTCATCCTCAACTACTTTCCTTTGTGAGGCTTTATTGTCTTTATAGACTTCAACCAAAACAACATCACCACAGACTGAATGCAGAAGCAGATATGAGAATCCAGCTCTCTTCCATTATGCTTCTCGTAAGAGACATCTACAGAAATGTAAAGCAATGCCACTTTTTTCACAATTTTTTCTTTTAGAAATTAGTTATCTTTTTATTAAAACTAGGTTGCTCATAAGAATATCGAAAAATGTCAATACCAGGTATGCATTGTGGAATCAGCTACAGATTTATAAAGAATTTTACAGGCACTCTCTCTTCCACAACAGGTACTTCTGAGTGAGAACTGTTTTAGTCTGGAATACTGAATCCCAAATTGGGCCATAAGTTCCATGAAAATAGAGGTGACTTGTCTGTAAAGCTTTCCTGGAATTCATAAACATTGCCAGCAGTGCAGATTGCCCAGGGTGGTTGCATAGAATTCATCTGAACCAATTTGGGTAAATAGTTCCTGACATAATACCTTGTGTCTACAGGAAAGGGCTTCAGAGATAACAGGGGAGTTCTGAGGCAGGCAGAAGATGGCTGGATTATTTTATCAAAGAGAACTAAGGGTAGTCATGAATCTGCTAATAAAAGGTGTAGTTTAGTAGTGTTCTGATGTTGTCATCCGACAGCAACAGGATTGGAAGGTGTCATAGAATAAGGCTTTTTTCCTGATCTGTGTGTGAGGAAGACAACGCATGGCATGAAGGTGTGGTCAGTGGCCATGACATTTATGCCTGCCTTCATTAATTCCATCTCTAGCACGTCTCTTGGCCCAGACACAGAAGAATCAGGAAGCTCAATTATAGAGAGTATCTAAAATGCCCCCTATCTCTAAGCTTGAATTTTATGTATCTTGACTCTTTCGTCCCATAATCCTCCTCTGCATAGAAGAACCATGTACTTGTTCAAAATTTGTTTGGCATTTTCTTGACTTCTCAGTTGACGAATGGTATTCAATCATTTCGCAGGTTTCACTTGCCTTCCTTGATGGAGTGCTGCTGTCAGTGCTCATGCTTACAATGAACTTCTCTGACTTCCCAGTACTCGTAAATAACAGGGATGGGAAATAGCCTTCTACCTGCTGCATCCCTATTTCCGTTTGGTGAGGGTCCTAAGGTGACCTCAGGCCCTCTTTTAGCTGCTAAATAAGAAAAGGCTTCAGTTTCAGGCTGATGACCATCTTTGTGGCACCATCAACTGCATTGTATCTCTTCCTGACACATTTCTCTTAAGTGAAAAAATCTCCCTTATCTTTGAGATCTCAGCTCATGCATCGTTTTATCTCAGTACCCCTTTTTGATCCTTTCTAGGATAAGTAACATGCTCCTGCTCTTTCTGCCACACGAAGCCCCTATCACAGCACTTACCACATTTTACTGTTACTGGTCATTCAGTTGATATATTGGTTTTCTAGCCCTTAAGGTGCTGAAGCAGCTACATATCTACATTATCAATATCTTCATTTAGAAGACAGGTCACAGGTAATTTACTACTCAGAGTAAATTCTGTAGTTTTTAATCATTTTTTATTAGAATGGATTTAATATGGTTAGCTTAATAACATTTGCACTCTGATAAGCTTTCTAAATGACCTTTAGAAGTGGAGTCCTAGCAAACACTATGGGGATATAGTCCACGGGAACATCAGGGGTCCTGAGTATCTCATTAGAAATGTGATTGAGTTCTACTGCACAAAGCTACTGAGATCATATGGAAATTACTGGATTCAAAAGTGAAATTTTGTATAAATATGCATTGGAAAGAACTGTGGCCATTTGGTAATAAGATTGAGTTTGCAAACTGCATGAAAAAGCAAATATTATTTAATAACTAAACACTGTGTAGATAGATGGGGAGATCATCTTATATATATCACATATATGCCTAATACAGGTATAAGCCATTTCTCTTCTATCTGCAACTTTTTTATTGAAGTGTTACTATGTTGAGCTCAAGCTAAGAAGTACACTGAAGAGAACCAGATACCTGAACACGGAAGATAGAAATAAATATATATTGTATCATATCAGATAAAGACCGGTGATGCATATATGTATTTATCTGAGTGTATAAACATATGCACTATATAAGTTTTAGCACTGGATCGGCCTTAGAAATTCAAAACCAAGACATTTTCTTTACCTATATGGTAACTAATGTTCTGAGAGGCTCATCCTTGGCTACAGATTATACTATTAGCATCTTTTGCTGCTTTACCTGCAATAATGATAATAATAGATAATATATTTCGAGTATATTTTAGATTGCAGACACTGTGAGAAGCACTTTGCATATGTCATCTCAATTTTTCTTGACTATCACTCTGTAATTGAGTGGTTTTATAGAAGAGTAGAGGCAGAAAGAGCTTATGTCTCCAGCCCATGTGGGGATTTGTACCAGAATGAAGGAAAGTCTCATAAGGTATGTCGATACCCTTCATACCATGCTCTCACTGTTCTAGAATTAGAGAGAGAAAGTAGCAGCAGAAAAACAAGCATTTATGAAAGGCATGGAAGCAACTTCAGAGCACTTTACAACTTAAGTACATTGATATTACTTCTGCAAACTCCTCCTTAAACTTTGACGTGGTCAGTAAGTTGCTATTCAATTCTCATAAAACACCAAAACACGAAATGTAAATAATGACCTTGTTCGGTGCCAGGTACTTTCTGAGTCTTCAAAACTGTCAACTTTCTTTCCTTACCTCTCTATGACAAGTCTACAAATTTAAATTTTGTTCTATTCAGCACTTGCTACTCAGCTCAAATCTTTATTGAATGCTTTCTTGGACCAAAACTTGTGCTTGACATTAGGAATATAAAAGAGCATATTGACAAAATGAATAAAGTTGTTTACTCTTTCAGCATTTCTGTCATTATATTAGGAAGCATAAGACATTATAAAAATGTCTGGCAGCCTCACCAAAACATTCCCTAAAGCCATACACAATGGGTCTGAAGTTTCAGTTATGAGTAAGTTCTAGTGATGTGCTGTACAACACGGTGCCCATGGTTAACAACATTGTACTGTGTACTTAAAACTTCATTAAAAAGGTAGAACTCATTGTGTTCTTACAATGACAACAACAATAGCAAAAACAACAACAACAACAACAACAACAAAACAGAACAAAAGCAAAAATCAATGCTTCCAAAGAGGAACAAGAAAACTTTTACTTTTGGAGTGATGGATATGCCCATCACTTTGATTATACAGATGTTTTCATGTGTATTTGTGTATGTCTAACCTCATTAAATTGTATATACTAATTATGTGTAGGTTTTTTTAATATCAGCTATACCTAAAAAAAGCTGTTTTTTTAACTTTTTCTCATTTCATCTAAGTTCCCAAACTTATGGCATAATGTTGTTCCTTATATCTCTTTATTTTTCTTTAAGTGGGTGTGAGGAGGTCATAGAGTTGCCCCTTTCTCTCTCCTCTGCCCTTCACTAATCTTAGCAACGGGCCCCAAGCATAGAAATGTCCTGTGTATTGCTCATTTAGGATGGGCTCATCATTCTAGAGTGTAGTTTTTTAGATTCTTTTTCCCCTCAAATCTTCCATGGCTTTTTAAAAAATGTAATTTTTTTCCTGTTGATTTCCTGACGGTTTGGTTGGAGTAAATACCTTTTATATTCTACTTTCTACTCAGGATTAGAGCTGCTTCAAAACTGAGACGCTGTCCTTGTAGGAGCCGGTCTCCATCTGGTTCACACGTATGCTCACAATGGAGCTTTTCAGGCTCCCAGTTCGCGTCTAGTCTGTGAGCCACGGCCCCTCCTCTGTGATGGCTCCTGAACTCCAATCTTACCCCCAGACCCGTGAGACTCCTGCTTTATGTTCACAGTTTTAGCCTTTCCGCTGCTGTTCTTATACATCAGTAAATGCCTCAAAAAGGCATACCAAATATTGGGCTCATTATTTTGAGCTTCCCTGCTTTCTGGAATGTTGGCTCCCAATTTTTCATTGTCTTGGTAGCTCCTCTATGACTTTAGAAAGTTAAGAAAAATTGTCCCAACCATTTCCTTGTTTTCAATTGCAAGTTGAAACTAAAGCAGGCTAACGTCCCTATCTTTTTTTCCAAAGCCAACGGAAAATTTCACCAATCTTGTTATTTTATTTCAATTGTCCTTTGCCCCTTTACAATGGCATTAATTCCTAACAATACAATAAGGTGAAATTTAGGTATTCATTCCAAAGACCCATCAAATCTCCTGATCTCCTGCTATTAATTATATTCTCCGTAGAGAAAGCAAACCACAAGTTTTACCTAGATATCAGATACCATTTGAACTGTAGATTAATCTAAAATGTTGATTAAGAATTTATATTCTATTTTTGGAGGAAGGGAGATAGCAGGCAGTGATAAGAGAGACAAAGTCTCCTTTATTTATTTGGTTTAAATTTACTACAATAAATATTCCCCTTTCAGGGTTCATAATCATAACCATAATTTCAAATTATAAATTGAAAACTGATATTCAGATTAAGAAATCTGTATTGTTCACACATTGTAACAAACTAAGCACATTTTTAAAATGCTGTTTGATCCCTGCCTGGTGTGTCTCAGTGGACTGAGTGCCAGACTGTGAACGAAAGGGTCCTGGGCTCGATTCCCAGTCAGAGCACAGGCCTGGGCTGTGGGCCAGGTCCCCAGTAGTGCGTGTGTGAGAGGCAACCACACAGTGACGTTTCTCTCCCTCTCTTCCCCTCTCTCTAAAAATAAATGAATAAAATCTTTAAAAAAATGATGTTTGAGGAAAATATTAAAATTATACAGGGTTAAATTTGAGATATATTTTGGGTTAATGATATAAAATGTAGCACATTACAATATCTCAAATATGTTTTAAAATTATAGAATAGACTAATTGCCTCCGAATCAGAAAGATTGGATAAAATTTTATTTTTCTACCTTGTTGTACTCGTCTATAATTTCCCATTATCTAAAATCATGCATAATTGTGATAATCAGAAAATTGTTTCAAGAGAGAGTAAGAGAAAAGGAGGAGGTAGAAAGTGCCAGGGGTTGGAGAGGGGGAAATAGGAACTGCTATTCAATGGGCATAAAGTTTCAGTTATGAGGGGTAAGAAAGTTCTAGAAGTCTGCTGTACGACACTGTGCTTATAGTTAAGAACACTATACTGCACACTGAAAAATTGTTTAGGAGTGTAGGTTTCATGTTGTGTTTTCTGACCACAGTAAAACACACACACACTGTAAAAACACATGCATATATTTTTAAAAAGCAGAAAGTAAATAAAACAAAGTTTCTATAAATATTTATTCTTTTTAAATGTTTTTGTAAAAATGTTTTTCATGATCATTTGAGATATTTTCTTCTCTAAATGTTTAGCAATAACCTTTTAATATAAAAAAAAAAAAAGAAGGCAAGAGCATGAGGGACCCTCATTACAGTGTTAACTTACCATCTATTTAGCTTATTTAATTTGCATCAGCCTCATTAATAATTACAGTGTCCTCTCTGTATCCATCCACCCAACTTACAGTGGTCTCCATCCCAGTTTCTTTTCACTGACCCCTGAGAATACGCATGGCCATTTGCACCAAGTGGATACAATAATGTATTTATGACAGTCAGGGCAAGCCAGTTGTAAAGGAGATATTTGTTGGCAAAAGCAGAGAGCCCATAATTCAAAGGGTTGAGAGTTTAGAACAGTGTAGCCATTCTGGAGAACAACAGGCAGTACTTAGTCAAATTGAGTGGCATAGCTATTCAAGTTTTACGCCGCTTCATAAGGAGCCATGGATCAGTGTAGTTACAGCTGGAGGCAATCCATTATTTAGAGAAAGGGCACTCATAATGCGGTGAATGCAAACTGTGAAATATTCTGTTCAGGTAGAAGCAAAAATCATATACACAGTCATGCATATGCAATGAAAACAAATTATCTTAAAAAGAGAGAATAAAAAACCTAATAAATAGAAAAATGCTATAGTAGCATGTATAAAAGCTTAAAAATCCATATCAGATTAAAATATAGAAATTAAGTATGCAAATATAAAAAATAAAATTTTAAAAAATAATTAAAAATAACAGTTTAAAATATAACCCAAATGTGTGCATTTTAAGGACATTATACACAAATTCACAGATATATTTAAAACTCATTAAAGTAATGACCTATAGCAGGAAAAATGTGATTTGGAATGGGGATACATGGGAAAAATAAATAAATTAAAAAACAATTTAATAATGGTGAAACTGATAATGATGGTGTTCTAAACTAAGAATTATGAGTAACTTTTCATTTGTACTGTTTAAAAGAAAAATAAAAAAATACCCTAAAACTCTTTTAAGTGAACAAAAAAGAAAATAGTAAGGAAATTTTGCACATATTGCAATTCTCCTGAAGCTAAAGGCCAACCTTTTTTCTTTCTTTTTTAAATTACGACTCAGTGCATTTTGTATTTGGTTCCAGAATTTGGTTCTCTTAATTGAAATATGATCCTGCTATTTTGTGTATGTTAGGTAAAGGTAATGACACTTAACCTTAAAATATTCTTCAGGCTTTTTTAAAAGTGCCTAGTTCCTCTCAGTTATCATAAGAAATAGCTTTGCTTTCACATTGTCCTTGGATATGAATTTAAAACAAAATTTCCAAGCAGCAACACAAGCTACTGAACACAATGTCTGACAGTAATTATATTTATTCAGGAGGAAGTTTTTTTTTTTTTTTTTTTTTTTTTTGGCATCTCATTTTCACAGTGCAGTGGGCACAGAGCAGATGCCAGTTGAGGCCAGACCCCCTTCTTCAGTATTTATTGAGCAGCAGCCAACACCAGCCTTGACATCCCTGGCTATCACTGGTGTTGGACCACGGCCCATAGTTGTTCTGTGTAGGTTGTTTATTGTTCCAATGGGCACACTCAAGAGGGTAAGGAGAACCGAAATGCAGATGCATCCTGCTAACCTGGCTGTGTGAACATGGACTCAAGCCTTCCAGAGTGGAAATGCCTTTCTCTAATTCATTAAAGGGATAGCAGCATCTCTATTAGTGCCTCATTCCCCCTATCCATTTGTACCTTCAGTTCTTTTCTAACCTCTTTGCGGGCCATACCTGCCTCCGGACTCGGGGGAGGAGGAGAATCTCCAGTACTTTCCTTTCTAAGGAGAGGGAATCTACAATGCTTTTCATCCAAAGCCAAGTGAGAGGGGCCTCCAAACTCCACAAATGAGTACTGCTTGGAATGCCTACAATAAAGGCAAGCTAGCATCTCACTCCCATCCTGGCAGAATTGTTCAGTTGTAAAACCCACAGTCACTAGAAAGGGGTGGGAATGAGATTTAAGTTCATGGGACAACTTGAAACTTGTTCTCTGGAATTGGGGAGAGTTCCCACAGAAACGAGGGACTGTTCTCACCCAGAGGTTTTTGCAAACAGAATGGCCCAGATAAACAGAGCAAGTTGGAATCACTGGATGATGTGCTTAGGGAAAAGGGATGGAACTCACATACAACTAAATCCTCATGGCAAAGAGTTAAAGTGAGGTGAATTACCCAGTTATGGGTTACCTAGTGATGTTGGAGAAATCGTTCCTCGAAGGAGAGCCTGGGTGTGTTAGCAAATGGATATGGGTGGAAATGGATGAGAGAGTTGTATACTTGGGTGTGGAAGAAAACCTGAGTAGCTTTCAAGTGAAGTAAAAGAAAAAAAGGTATGAATAGAGGAAGGGCTGGATCTGTGAGGTTGTCCACTTGGCTTCTGAGAGAACAGGGATTCCTACCCAGAGAGAGGATGGGTGTTCGGAAATCTCAGGGCTGAAGGGAGATGTGGCTATTCCTCTCTGAGTCCTCAGCAATGGAAGGGCCAGAGTGAAGCTTAATTTCTGCTTCAAGAAGTCACTCCTAATTTGCAGAAATCACCACGTTTGTGGATAGCATCAGACACAAATGGATAAGCCTGAGTCAGTGTAGGACCGTGGACCAATGGCACCCTTCCTTTTTTCTTACTTCCTCCTATCCCCTGTCCCTACACAGAGGTGGGAGGAGAGAAGAGGGATTCCCGAATTAGATCATGCAACCTCCATCCTCGAGGGTGTTGGATATGGGAGCCTCAGAAAGCCACACATCCCTTTCACACCCCAAGTCCTCTACAGTGAGGCCCGCTGAAGTGGAGAGAGAAGTTCATATTTGAATTGGGTCTGAGACTGGAGTCTTAAATCATTTTGGGCTGAGCGACTTTTCTAATAACTTAAAGTGATTGTAAAGCCATGGAATCCACCTAACATATTATTAAGAAATCAAAAAGAGTGGTTGGACAAAATATGGTTATATACAAGGATTGAAAATAAGAATAACCCAACCCGTTTGTGTTTATACTTAAAGTTCAAGATGTCCAACAAAATAGGATATATCTAGTTATCAGGTAAATCTTTAAATTCTTCCCCTTGAGCCTCAGGAACACACAGAGGAAAACAAAAGTGCTGTAAATTTAAAGATTCTGTATTGCATTGGAGGGATTTTTGGTCTTTAAAGCTTTCCTATCAGCTATTTCCCTCAGGAAGGTACTTTAAGGATTGATGTGAGGGAAGCAGGGGCAACTTTTTAATCCTTCTGCCATATGTTTATCCAACAAGGGTTCTTCCATCTCCCTTTGTGTGGGCCCTGAAGTGAGAGGGAAGAGATTCACTGTAGCAGATAAAGTTTTCATACAGAGAAACTGAAGCACAAAGATTCAAAATGGAACCAAAAGTCTGCACTGAGTCAATGACAGAGAAAGAAGTACCAAATAGTGTTAATGGATCATGCCACTCTCATAGTAAAGCCTGTTAATAATCTCCCAAAATTTGTAATGTAAATGCAAGTTACCTTTACTCCACCTTTAGGGTAATAATCTCACATGATCTGGCCCTTCTATCTAATCATCTAACCGGGCGACTCCTCACTTTCTGTTGCGCTAATTGTATGGTGGTCTTATGGCACTTTTCAGAAAAATTTTGGCCCTTTTCTACTTTAGAGTTTTGTCCTTGATGTTCACTCTACCCCTAAAACTCTTTCCTGTCCTTCCCAGATCGCTGACACACCTCAGTTTTCGAATAGAATGACTAGCTCACTGAGATTCACCTGGGACAATCCCAGTTTTAGCACACACTGTCCCACCCCCAAACACTCACTAGTCCTGGAGAAACCAGGACTGCTGCTCACCCTACTGTCAGGTCACTCAGGTTCATTGTCACCTCTCCAGACAGACATTCCCTCAGCCCTTTATTTAAAATTGTCTCTGAATTTTTTTAATTGTAAAAATGATCACATCATAAAAATATCCTAAACCAAAAAAAAATATATATAATCAAGTAAAAAGATAAAAGACATAATGGGAAATTTTTTTGCACCTTTTGTCACGGATAAAGGTGAACATTAAAAGACTTCTCAAAAGAAAATGTTCAACTACCCACAGGATTATGGGCTAAAGAAATTAATAGAATTCATAGGAAATAAATTGCAAATTACTCTTAATGTTAGTGAAGCATTCTCAAATTCACATATAAGGGGACTGTAGACAACAAAACTGTATTACAAATATTAAACCTGCTAAAGAGACTAAATTTTAAATTGTTCCCACAAATAGAAGAAATAATTGTGTGATGCAAGAGAGATGTTACCTAACACTACAGTAACAATCATACTGCAATATGACTATCAAATCAGTATGTTTTACACCTTAACCTACACAATGTTATGTGTCATTTATTTCTCAATTTAAAAACAATTTAAAAATAAAACTTCAGTGCAATTTCTCGGCTACTGGCCAGCATTCCAAAATTTGCCAGCATATTGGTGAGGCTAACAGGAAACAGGCACTCATCCACTTTTCCGGTGAGGATATAAAATAGAACAATCGTATGGTCATAAATTTTGCAATATCTAGCAAACTAACTTATCTATATCCTCTTTGACCTGCTGATCCTACTTTTAGGACTTAATTCCAAATGCAACATGGACAAAAATAGAAATCCTTGTTACTAAAGGGCTAATAGTAACAGCAGCAGTTTAGATGCAAGGTTGAAGCTGGTGATTAAATTGTCAGTCCAAGACTGTTTGAAAGTGAACATCAGGTATCATTCCTGAAGCGGTTTTCAATTAAACCTGCAGCCATTGTTTAGGTCAGGCTACCAAGTGTTGTGGTGAAAATGAAACTAAGTCCTGGATAAGAAGGTGGAAACCTGTTAGTATGTAATCTGCCTGCCACCAGCTGAAGGAGGAAGACTAAGGTCAATGTTAAAGCCCAAGGAGTCTTTCAATTTTCCCCCAGCTAAGAAAGTCGGTTAAGTGTACGATAAAATGGAATCAAGGTCTTTAGCCCAAGTCTTTCTGCATTTCTCCTTCATACATGCAGGATGAAGTATAATGTTCAAGCAAAGTGAATCCAACTTTAGAGCAAGTCAATTATAATATCAAAACAGGAAGAAACCTTAGGGATTCTAAGGCATTTTAGAAATAATTTTATAGAACCATTAAGTTTATAGAAGAGGGAGGTGAAGCCCAGAGAAGTCAAATAATTTTATAAGATCACACAGGTGGGTTTGCAGCCAGATGGAGTTGGATAAGATCAATTTACAGTGAGGACTGTAACTGCCAGTACTAGCTAGTATTAGGATAAAGCTGGCAGCTACACAAATGAAGCAAGTTAAGGAGGAAGTGGGTATATGTAGAACGTAGAAGCTCAGAAGATGTACCACTGGCCTCAGAGATTTTTTCAAACTACTTCTTGCTTGAGTTCCCATTGTCTATCCTATTTCAAATCTTGAACTTCTATAAGAACTAATGTACATTTATAGCCCTTTTAATCCCCAGATGTAGACTCTATCTTCCATGCTCCAGATCTATGTATCATAGCCCTGAGAAGCTGCTCAAGTTTGTTTAATGAGCAGCACATTTGAAGGTGGAGTAGGTATTCATTTGTGACTTTTCCAGCTCACATTACCACCCACCTCCATTTTCTAATATCTCCCAGATGTTTCTTTGGGAAGTGATCTACCCACATCATTGTGGAGCCTCTACGTGGTTTGAATTTGGGTGCAATTTACACTGACTCCAGAACTGGGCTCTGATTGTTCTAATGCAATAAACATGAACCTAACACTCTGCCAGGGTGATTGATAAAGAAATGAATGTTACTACTGATTGAAGCTGATCAGCATGTGGTTTTGTCTTTGTCACAGAGCATCAGAACTAAGTCCAGGGTTCACATTTAATAGGGTCTCTTTCCCTCTCTACCATTTATTTCTCACCTCTCTTCTTGCCACAATCTTTCTTTCCTAGCAGTGGCTGAGAGTTATGTTGTAAGAGTTTGAGCTGTTCTTAAGACCAAAAAAGGGCTGTCTTTCCACTGTAGAAAGAGGGAAGAGATAGAAAAACATCAGGTGATATTTCTGAGCTCCTAGATCAAACCAACTGTCATACCTACCTATTTACATATATCCTTAGTATTTACATAATTCAATACATTCTGTTATTGTTCAAGTCAATGTGAGGTGTGAAATCAAAATCATCAGAGCAGACGGTGGAGGCAATGTGATTTAGGGAAAAGAATTTCCCATTATTGGAAATAAGCAGACCCAGATTCTACTCTGGCAACAGACTATATGACCTTGGGATAGTCATTACACCTTTTGATATTACATTTTCCTTAGCTATAAATTTGCAATGGGATACTTTTCTTACCTGATATTACATGGTGTTGTGAGCATCATATGAAATAATAATTTTGAGTGAGAAAACCTGAAAACCATATGCAATTGAATTGTAGGCGATATCATTACCATCAGAAGATCCTGCCACCATCAACACGATTATTATAGTACACCGCTTCTTTTTCCTGAATTGCAAGAGACAGGACTAATTTATCAAGATTTGTACTTCTGCAGAGCACTTGATGAAAACAGGAGTGGAAGTTTCTAAAGCAAAGCGGATTTCATTAGGCTGCTTAATATGAGTATTTATAGCCAAATTGTTTCCCAATTGACTTAGCAATCTTCATTTGTAATTCATAATTCTTGGTGAATAATTGCAATTATCATCTGCTTAATGAGACAATGATTCCTCTCCCCATCTTTATTTTCCTTTTGGTAAAAGCTTGCATTCAGTACTGTGCATGGCACAGAAAGTCAGTGCGTGAGAAAGCTGAATCCCTGTCCAATACCCAGAATGCCGGGCCCAGGGGCAGAAGAGAAGTTCTAGGTGTGAAGTAGGACGATGCATAGAAACCGATTTGTAAACGATGTTCCTCCTTTCAGGTACATGCGTAAACAAAACGTTTAAGATGGAAATGGCTGTAAGTGGTCCATGTAAACATGCCTTAAATGAGGCGATGGTATTTTTTGCTTTGTGTTCAGTGACCCATTTCAGTTATAAAGTTTTTCTTGGCAAGTCAAACACCCATATTTGTTTTGTAAGCAAGGGTAAAAGGGTAAAATGAATGATTATAGGTTTGAAGTATGAGCAATTATTTAAAAATAGTATGTATGAAGAGCTCACTATGTAGAAAGTTATATTAAACAGTCCCTAACATATATCGTCACCTCACTTACTCCACACCATTGCTATCTCCTTCACACGGGGCCGCACAGAGGTCGAAGAGGCTGGGCTACGTCACCTGGTTGATCGCTGGCAGCAGAGGTTTTAACCCGAGCTGCCCAGTTCTTGACGCCTTCATTCTCTGTGTACCACGGCAGTGCCCTGATTTAAAAACACACTTACCACGTTAAAAATCACACTTTTTTTTAAAAAGAGTCATACGTAATCATTGGTTTGTATTTTTTTTTTTTGTCATTTTCCTCTATATTTTCTATAACCTCCCCACCCGGAATGAGAGAGCAGCAATTTTCCATTTGGGCAGCAAAAGAGAAATCTGTTGCCTTCCATATTCACTTATGAAATGAGAAGTAATGGGCTTTAATTAATCAGCACACATCTTTGTTTCTGCTGATGGTAATGATTGAGCAAATCCGGAATACAAGGTCGCTAAAAACATGCATGGAACATCGTTGGACTCAATTATGTGTCTAGTAAAAAGAGTGAGAAAAAGCAGTGAGAGAATTCAGACAGTGAGCAGCTTTGCCCATTGGTTGGCCCATTACTCACAGCTCAGTCACGGCCCAGATTGAACACGATTTTCTGGGTGTGAATCTGCTGTCACTGGTCATTCCCAAGGGCAGTGTAGTGTGAAGCTTCCTCTGCCCCATGTATTATCTTGTGATTTAAAGATAAACACTTTAGTTATGCAAAGTAGTTTAAAATCAATACTTGTTCTCAGTTCCAATTCCAATGTCAGTGGAAAAATCTTTTTGCAATGGAAATAATTGTAGATTAACAGAAAGTCGCCAGCATAGGGCAGAGAGGCCCAGGTGTCCTCCACCGCTCCTCCCCACGCTTCCATCTCACACAACTGTGGTGGCGTTTGAGGACCGTGACTTCAGCTTCGGTCCAGCGCGGTTATCTTCTCACCTGTGTGTGTCTGTGTACCCACCACTGATCGAGATGCAGCGAATGCTGTGACCACAGGGATCTTCCTCCAGCTGCCCCTGCATAATCAGGTTTTATAGTTTGCTTGCCCTAATCTCTGGCAACCACTAATCTCTTTTTCACATCTACAATTTTATCATTTTGAGAATGCTAAGTAAATGGAATTGTACAGGACGTGACCTTTGAGGGTGGCTCCTTTCATTCAATAGTGCCTTTAAAATCCATATAAGTTGTTGCATGTGTGAAGCGTTTATTCCTTTTGATTACTGACATGCTGCCTTAATGTTCTATGGTGTTGCACACTGCATGGACCACAGTTTGTTTAATTATTCACATAAGGGGATTATAATAATAATTCATACTTACTGGAGAGTGGGCAGATCATCTACTCAATGAGTCAGAAGTATATTTACAAGTATGAAATACACTCCTTCAAAGCCCAAAGAGACCTAACGAATATTTTGGGTTTACTGAGGCGAAGTATAAATACATGAACACGTCCCTTGCTGTGACGGAAATGTCCTCACAGGTTCTAGATGACTAGATCCCTAAAAACATCACAGACATCTCCCCGTAGAGCAGGTGTGTCTGACCACAGCCTCTAATTCATCATTTCTTGCTCATCCAGTCTTATTGGAGCGAAGTGCCCTATGTAGTGTACCAGTGTGATGTTCTGCGGAATGTGCAGATGACCCAGGTATTTTTAGACAATGTTATGACAAAAGGAAAAAGTGTTACTATAATTCTGTTCCTTACACACAGCGTTGAACTGCTTCTGACCCTCCTTTCTCTTGGTGGGGGGGAGGATATGCATTCCCCAGGTGAGTGGCCACATTCAGCGCACAGGAGGGTATGAACAGTCTACTTGGTTAATTCTACACAGAGTCCCATACTTTTGTTCATGATGCATTTTAGGGCTGGGGTGATGACGTAAATGGAGATTTGGCAGTGACTAACTACATTCTTTATGTCTTCGAGGGTGTCACTATATGTTTCATTTCACTTAAAGGGCATTACTGCTTTTTATTTCTCATCTGTTTGGGGCAGGGGGACTTCTAAAGTATCCACGTACTCTACCCCACGCAGTACAATAGCTCTTCTCCTAGGTCTAGGAATCAATATTAGGTTTTCTGAAAACTACAAATGTGTCCATAGCAAACACACATTTAGAGACAAAAAAGTGGTGACCAAGTTAAATATTGGGTAGAAATCACCGACATCATCTGTGCTGGTTTTTTATTGTGGAAAAGATTTTAACTAGTAATTCAACTTATTTAATAGATACAGGGCTATTCGCTTATTTTTTTCTTGAGTGAGTTTTGGCAGTTTGTTCTTTGATGAATGTGTTCATTTAATCTAACTTGTTGAATTTATTTACATCAAGTTTATAATATTGTTGATTATCCTTTTAACATCCTAAGGATCTTTTCCAATAACCCCAATACTCATCTTTATTTTAATTTTGATAATTTGAATTTTCGCTCTTTTTTTTCTCATTAGTCTGGTTAGAAGCATATCAATTGGATTGATTTTCTCGAAGACCTAGCTTTTAGTTTCTTTCATTTGCCTCTGTTGTTTTTCTCTTTTCTATTTCATTTACTTTCACTCTTATCATTAATTTATTCTTGTGCTCCTTACTTTAGGATTAATTTTCCTTCATTTTTATAATTTCTTAAAATGGAAGTTTAGCTTATTGCTCTGCAGTCTTTATATTATAGGCACTTAGTGTTATAAATTTTTCCCTAAGTACTGCATTAGTTGCAGTCCATAAATTTTTATATGTTGTGTTTTCAATTTCCTTCAGTTCAAAATATTGTCTATTTTTAATTTCCTTTTTGATTCAATGGATATATAGAGAGATATTATTTAGTTTCCACGTTTAAGGGATTTTCAGATAGGTTTTTGTTATTGACTTCTATTTATTTCAAATGCAGTCAGAAAATACACTTTTCTCATTTATGTGAGGGTTATATTGAGTGATTTTTCAACTGAATCATGGACATTTTGGATTTTATGTTAGGAGCTTCTGGATTCTATTTAAATCAATTTTAGCAAGCAGTCACCCTGTTTCCAGCAAACAGGTAGGTTCTGGCTCACACTTGTGATTTATAGTTCCAATGACTATTTGATTTTGAACCCTTGCAACATTATTGTGGTCTGCTTTGGTCACCTGGTACCACCTGGGCTTCTGCTTGATTCTTGCGGATACTGCCCATGGTAGAAAAGTGTGCTTCTTGTGCCTAGTGCTGCCAGGTCGGGGACAGGAGGAGTGTCACCTGTTAGGGTCTGGAGACTGCTCTCCTGAGTCCATCTTCCAGGCTGCCTCATGGTGATGGGACTTGCATTGGATCCCTGCTGGTGTTAACTTCTGGGACAGACGGTGCTTCTTTGAGTCTTTCTTCTGCTGGCAGTGGGTGTGGGGGTGGGGTCAAATGATGTTGGCCCTGAGTCACCCTCTGGCTCTTTGATGCAAGACCAGAAGACTTCAGAGTTGTGTTCCCTTCTGCCACCAGTTCTGGTAGAGCAGGACTGCCTACTTCCACCTGGTGGGAGTTGGAGGACGGAATTTCCTTCCCAGCCTGTTCTTGCCCTGCTTGTGTAGGCAGAGTGGGCCACTTGAACTTGCTGGGTGGTGACATGGGCCAGGGAAAAATGATTCTACACCACTTTGACCCACCTGGATGTGAATCATCCCTTTGCCCAGCATATCCACACTGTACATGTTACTCCCATTAGTTACTTGGTAGCTGTCTCAGTTATTAGATCAATTAGATAGACAGAGAGAGACCACATTCATGTAACTTTTAGTATAGTATATTGTTATAATCTATTTTATTGGTGGTTATTGTTGTTAATCTGTTACTGTGACAATTCATAAATTAAACTTGATCGTAGATATGTCTGTATAGGAAAAACATAGTATATATAGGGATCAGTATTTTACATGGTTTCAGGTATCCCCAGGGTGTCTTGGAACATATCCCCACAGGGTAAGAGGGGGCTACTGTATTCAAGCTAATTAACCTGCTTCTTCAGTGTCTAATCTGCTTTTCATCTGTGCCAGTATGTTTGTCATTTCTGATCTTGCATTTTCATCTCTAGAAGTTCAAGTTTTTGTTACATATTTCATATGTCTTCTTAACATGTTCACACATTCCTTTACCTTTTTGTATAGAAGGCAGTTACGTAACTGTTGTGACACACTTGTTCACTCTTTTTATGATCTATGCTGTTTCTGGCTTTGTTTTGATTAGTATTTTTTTCCCACTTCATGGCTTGTATTCTTCTGCTTCTCTTTATGCTTTCTTTTTATGGATGACATTGTGAGTTTTACTTTGTTGGGTGCTGGATATTTTTGTATTTATTCAAATATTTTCGTGGCTTGTTTTGAAATAGGTTAAGGTATTTGGAGAATGTTTGACCTTTTTGAGCATTACTTTTAAGCTTTCTAATGTGGTATCAGAGCACCCTAGAGTCATGGGCTAATTTTACCTTCATTCAGAAGTATTACTCTTCTGAGTGCTCTCCTATAACTAAACACAAGTCCATCTGCCTGCAGCAACAAAAGCCAAACTCGTGAGACAGGCGCTGGTGGAAAAGGACAGTGGTTTATTCAGATGCCAGTAATCAGAGAAGATGGGGGACTCTCGTCCCAAAGCTCATCTTAATGTTTCAGTGCAGGCAGAGGTTTTTCATAAGAAGAAAGAGGGAAAGCAGAACAAAGAGATCAATGGGAAGGGGTTGAAAAATTCTCAAGTGTGCAGACTTGCACAGACCATTCTGATAAGACCTCAAAATTGGTCATGCAATGGTCTGGCATGCATCATTCTAGTTGATAACATCCTGGTTTTGCATTTGGAGATCAGCAAATCTCCCAGAGCTGAGATGACTGAATGTCAGAGTTTGTATCTTTTGAAGTTAGCTCTAAGAATCCTTACACAAACATGCTGTTTATCTACAAGCTACATATTAGTCAGAGTCAGCACTTACAGAAGCAATGTCAAAAGAATGGCAGGGTGGGTTACAAATACCCACTGTTACACTATCAAAGGTCCTGTTGTTAAAAATTTTCCATGATGGCTGGTTGAAACACCAAATATATACCTTGCCTATTGTGAGCTCTGTAGGTTTCTTTGCCTGCTCTTTACTGGTTCTTTCTCGAACACTGAGTAGTTGCATCACATACATGCTTTGATCACTATTTACCTGAAGACTTGGAAGTGGGTGGTCAGGCCTCTGTGTGTCTCCAGAGCTCTTTCTTTCTCTGTCCCTCCTGCCCTCTCTTTCTTTCTCTCTCTCTCCACACCACACATTCTCTTCTTCTCCACCTCCCTTTCTTTTTCTCTTTCCCCATCTCACTCGCTCTCCTTTCTGGCACTCTTCCTAACCTCATCTGGTGTTCCTCTCTTGGAGATCTATGTCCTGCACTGACTATTTTCCAATACTTAAAAACCATTGTTTTATACTTCTCCTGTTTTTACTATTTGGCTAAGGCAGTTGGGTAAATCCAGTCCCAGTTACTTTATCTTGGCTAGAAACCAGGATAACACGTATCATTTTCTTTAAATATCTTGCCTGTTTCTTTGGCTGATGTCTAATTATTTGATAGTACTTGTTTCATTGTGAATAACAACTCCTTTTTTCCCCGTTATGCACCTTGACTTGTTTGCTGAATATAGGAAAATTTTCAAGTTGTCACCTTCATTTTTCTAGGGTGATGGTTGATGTCACTGCATTGCAGAACACAAATGTTGTTACTTAATTTCCAAAAATCTTATCTTGCATGTCCTTTTCTTCAAATTTCCATTGACAAGATGTTATTGTTAAATAATAGCAATTTGGGGTAATTAAAATATTGTCCTAGACTAAATTCCAATTATTTTAATATCTCATTATTAAATATGATATTTGCTGTAGATTTAAGGAAAAAAACCTTTATATTAAGTTAATGGAGTCTTTCTATTCCTGAGGGACTAAGAATGGCTGACTTTTATCAAAATGGTTTTATAATTCTTTAGATCATTTCATGCTTCTCCTCCTTTAATTATTAATGCTGTGAATTGTATTAATAGATTTTCTAATGATAAGCTATATTTACCTTTCTTGTAAAATACTTATTAATAATAAAATGTCATTCATTCACTCATGAAAAATGTAATCACATTTAATTTTACCTTAGTTACTTATATATTTACACATATTTATAAGTTAAATTGTTTTCTAACTATATTCATCAAAATGAGACTCCTGGGCCCAAGCATCTTATAGATCTATTTTTATTGTAAAACACTTCCATATTACATTCTAGTTTGATAATATTCTAAAATTATACACACCTAAGCACAATCTTCAAAATGTGGGTCACCACCCTACAACTTAGAACTCGTCTCTGAGTCCAGTGAGTCTTATCTGCCTTTGCACTTAAAACAGAGCCCTCCCCAAGGATAGATTAAAAAAAATGACAATGTGCCCAGGACACAAGGTCTAGGAAAAAAGTGAGAGAATTAGGTCATTCTTAAAGAACATGTTAATGTGGGCAGAACAAGCCCAGAAGAACTGAATTGTGGCAGCTGAAATTCACTCAAGTTACTCGAACGTGCATTGTGGGGCAGCCTTCAGCGGATCCTGCACTTTGCTGGGCCTCACCTCAGATTAAATGAATCAGAATCCATTAAGCTAGAGTTTGGATAATAGTATTTTTTTAAAAAAAAAACTCTAATGTACGATCAGAAATGGAAAACACAGATGTAGATTTTGCCTCAAAATATATTAATTTGTAACAGTAAGTGAAGTTATACATAGTAATATTTTGTTTACTCTTATTCCAGCAATAAAAGTTAAAGTAGCCATTCGTACATGCTTTAATATTACCACAACGCTCATTTATTTCAAGTGAACTAGGCATATCCACAGATTCATTATACGGCACCTGATTAAAATTGGTGTTTAAAGAATGCAAGATTGCTCATTTGCGCAGTTTTTGAAAACTTATGTCTCCTGATGATTTGTAACTAGTAAATCAAACCTTGAAATTATTAGTAATTCTTCTTGAAATACATTTGTGTGAACAGGCATACTCATTATCAGTTTTATTAAACATAAAAACAGAAAAAAATAGACCTTTTTTCTATGAAATACTATGCCACTGAATGCAATGGTTGAAATTTGGTGGCTAGGAATATGTTACTTTATGCTCATGTTCACAGTACGCATTTCATTTGTGTGCTGTTGTTTTTTGGATTTAAGGTAAAACAGCTATAACTAATGTAAAGTTTAACTTTCTTTGTGTTTCTCTATATGTAACATTAAATATACAAATGAAAATGGGGATCTGAAAGATTTATTGGGTTGGCCAAAATATATTAACATTTTTCCCCATAAAATGAAATACATATTTTTTATTTTCACCAATAACTTTATTTATTTGGATATTTTGAGTATGTTGGCTATCTCTCGCATGGCATAATATTAATTCTTCTCAGTTCATGTCTCAGTTTGATCACTATCAACTTTGACTAGTCTACTTGTCTGTGGAGCATCATCCAGCAAGAAATCTCTAGCATGGAACTTTGCAAACCAATGACACATTTGATCAGTCACAGCACCTTTTCCATACTCTGCACAAATCTCTTTGCATTTCATTTGCATTTTTACTTTTCTTGAAATAATAAAGCATAATATATTAAAAATGTTGAATGTTTTCTTCCATCTTCAATATTAGAATGGCTACACAAAAAATTCACCAATTTTGATGTGTGTGTGTGTTTTTTTTTTAATGCATGCTTGTGGAGAGCAGGACCAATAAAGTGGCATTGGTCCAGTCAAGAGAGCATGAAGTAGATAAAGCAAAGTTGAGCCCCTCCTGTCAAATTGGGTGGCTGCCAGTCAGCCATGACACTGTGGTTCCAGAGCGAAACCACCTAAGTCACACTGGACACACCTGGCAAGGAGACACATCCAAGATATCTGCTCACATGATGAGGACAGCCACATGTATAGTGTGGGGCCCCCATAGATCGGCTCCTGAGGAAATTCCCCACTTACCATCAGGGGTGTAGAGACACTTATCAAGAGACCCAAAAGGGTAGCATACACTGCTTTCAAAGTGTGACTGAGGCAGGGTCCAGACCACTGCTGAGGTAGCTGAGCTCCACAGACCAGAGTCTTGCTCCATGCTACAGATCTTCCTTGGCATCGTCACCAGAGACTCTGCCCTGCTGGACTGAGGACTTCGTCTACCCTGCTGCCGACCTGGCTCTGGAGGTCCTTCCTTGCAAGATACTGATGACTCCCTTGCCCAACTGTCTCCTGGACCTGCAGACTGAGTCTCTGGGACTCGGTTCGTTGTTGCCCACTGGTTGCTCTGTTTGTGTTATGTTTCTCTTAGATCATTAGAGTGTGAGTAGGATATTAATGGATGCTGATGTTCTACTTTGGGTGAACCTGCATTCAATGAAAGCTGAATGAATGACATAGTTACTGCGTGCAACTCTCGTCTATCTATTCCTTACTACTGGGATGCTCAGCAGGCAGCGAGCCAAGCAGTTGCCCTGCTGACTTGTAGGAAAGACTGTATTATGAACAGATGCTCGCTGCATTGCTGATATGACAGCTGTCACAATTCAATCTAACAAAACTGTTTTGAATGAAGTTAAAGAGAACTAAGTGCTACTAGAGCCATGTTATGGGAAAAAAACAAAAGAACTTTTTGGCCAACCCAATGTTTTTCTTAAAAGAGATACATGTTACTAAAATCTGAGAGATTTTCTCCTATAAATATTTTTTGGTATGTGCTATTTTTGTTTAATTTTGTTTTCAGGCTTGCCTGTTTTTTTTTTTTATTGAGATGTTTTCTGAATTTTACTCAGTTCTTATTATTTAAATCATATAAACATCAGTTCATCTTTGATGGTGTGCTACAAGTCTCTAGTAGAATAAACCGGTCTAATTCCTTTTGAGGGAGAGTGTTAAATCTATAACTATGTCTATATTATTGCTACATTAATTCACCCAGGTTTCCATCTTGTAGTACAAATATATCCTCCACATTTTCTAGCTTAGTAGTATAAAATACTATTCAGTATTTACTTATAATTTTTGAAATAGCTATGTATCTGTAGTCCTATTTTTATTATTCTTTTTTTTTTAAATATTTTATTTATTTATTTATCTTTAGAGGGGAAGGGAAGGAGAGAGGGAGAGAAACATCAATGTGCGGTTGCCTCTTGTATGTCCCCTGCCGGGAACTGGCCTGGCAACCCAGGCATGTGCCCTGACTGGGAATCGAACCGTGATCCTTTGGTTCGCAGGCCCGCGCTCAATCCACTGAGCTACACCAGCCAGGGCCTATTTTTATTATTCTTAATGTTATTGTTTCTTGTTTTCTTTCCCTTTTTCTCTTAACCACATTTTGGGGGGTTGATCAGATTTACTGTTTCAATTTTATTTTAAAAAAATTATTGTTTTTGCTATTACAGTTGCCCCAAGTTTTCCCCCTTTGTCCACCTTCACCCAGCTCCCCCACTGGTTTAATTTTAAAATATACATTCCATATCACTAAATTTTGCTTTAATTTTTAAAACTTTTATAGACTCCTAGCAAATATTTTGTATGTATATGTTCTCCTACTATAGGTGTCTACTCAATTAAATAGTACTTATTTTCTCCTGTTCTAAGTTAAGCTTGCAGTGTCACTGACTTGAGGTTTATCAGATTTACAATGATTACTTTAATATCTGTATTTAAAGGAGAGGGAAAGAAAAATGGGGACAAAACTTGATAGAGACAAAACATTATTACTAATCAGGAATGCCAACTTGTTTAGAGATGTTTAAAGAGAGCCCATAGAAACATAAAGCAATATGAAAATTAAAAAAAAGTGTTAGGAAAATAATGTATTTATTTGTTAATTTATTAGTTCAAGAGAGTCTTCTTAAATATCTCATAACTCTAAATCCTTTGGTGGAGGGTTGTGTCAGAATGTTTTCAGACCAAGAACTTTATACAACAGGAATTATTGATATTTATTTGCCAAAATGTATCACAATCACAAGAGTAGAATAATAGAGTTTTTTTAAAATATTTTTTAAATTTATTTTTAGGGACAGGGGAGGGAAGGAGAAAGAGAGGGAGGGAAACATCACTGTGCGGTTGCCTCTCACATGCCCCACACTGGGACCTGGCCTGCAACCAAGGCATGTGCCCTAGACTGGGAATCAAACCAGCGACCCTCTGATTCACAGGCCCGTAAGAATAATAGAGTTTTGAAGACAGAAATGAAAAGTCAGTTTGAAAACATACTTTACTGTAATTTTCATAATTATAAAAACATTTTGGCAATATATATTTATACATATTTAAAGACAATATCAGGATGTAATATAATTTGAATCTCAAAATATCCATCTGTGTGTTTCTTCAACAAATTAATTATTGTAAATTGAATTACAAATCCTAAGTGCCACATGAATACTAAACAACTAAATTCAGAAGTAAAAGTAGGAATATCAGTATTTAAAGGGTTAGATAACCTACAGTATTAATACCATATACGGTTGGAGAAGACAATCTAAAGTGCCCAAAAGATGATCGGTAGGATGTTTCTAAATGTCCCTTCCATCTGAAAACAGTAGAAAGTCTGGGTGTTGTGTTTTTTGTTTGTTGGTTTCTAACATCCTAGGAACTTAGGTAACATTCCTGTGCCCCAAATGGCTCCACAGGAGAAACTTAAAAAATGGTTCTTGCACATACATGGGACTGTTCTGACTAGTCGAAAACTGGGCCAGCTTGTAATTACGGTCACAAATACTTAACACCTGCAAGTAATTCTGCTGTAACTGCTAACCTAGCCTTGGTAATTGGACTGTTAATCACAGAGGGAGCAGAGTTCAGACTACCAGAACGGACATTTCTATTCGTAATTGTTTCCCTACCGAGAGTAACCCGCAACAATTCCTAGGAGTCCCTAACCTTGGTTTCCATAAATCGATCGGATCACGTCCCGCCATGTTAGGAAAGCCAACCCCTAACACCGTGTCTTGCATAAAATAGGAACATGATGTCTGTTTACTAAGGATTAATTTATTGATACAGACAATGGGAGAGGCCTGAATTTTATTAGTAGAACAGTAGAAAATATAATGGCAAAAATTTTACACTCTTTCTGTAACAGATGAAGTTTACTTAGAAAATTGCTTGAGATTTGACTTTAGAATTGTTTTCCATAAGAGTAAGCTAAAGATCCTAAGATTATGTCTCTAATTTTTCATTAACCTCTGCATGCTTATATGTATGTTATTAAAAACCATAGTTTAATAGCATATACCATGACCAGTGTGGCTTAGTTGTTTTCCATTTGTCCCACAAAGGGAAAGTGCGCTGGTTAGATTCCTGGTCAGGGCACATGCCTAGGTTGCAGGTTTGGTTCCTAGGTGGGGTTCATATGAGAGGCAACCAATCTATGTTTCTTTCCCTCTCTTTCTCCCTCCCTCCCCTTCTCTCTTAAAAAAAAAAAAAAGGTAGTATCTTAAAGTTTCATGGGCCCTTTATACAGTTGTTCTTCTCACAGAAGAGGAAAGTGTGACCCAGAATTGGTGAGTTGGCCAACGTCACCCATGCATCAGACGTAGCTGCGCTGTTCTTTCCCCTGCAACTGTAAACATACTGTCACTCAGGGGTTTTGCAGAGGGCAAAGCGCAATGGCTTTCTCCCAGCCTAACATGTTCATGTTTTTAACCCAATGGAAGATAGATACTCAAAGCATCAAATGATCTTAAAATTATCCAGTTAACCCTTTTCCTCTCTGTTTCACAAATAAGAAAACTGGTAGCTACAGAAGAGTAGCAATTTCCCCATGAATATATAATTTATGTATGTAATGATGCTATCATCAATGAATAGTAAAATTATGACCCACTTGCATACTTAAATAAGGCAGGGGCATATTAATACTTTTTCATATTCCCATTGGTCAGCTGTATATTTGAAGGTTTATATTTTTTATTGTGTAAATATTGAATTGTTTAGATCATTCTACTCTAATAGGTATCCCATAAGTGATACAATACTGCCTTACTCATTGTGGAAATAGCAGAGCACATAAAATTTATTAAATCAAGGAGTCTGTAGCTTAGTATTGTCAATGAGATAACCTTAAAAAGTTGAATTTTGTGAAAAGCATTAAACACTTGAAACTTCAGACATATTTCTTCCTCTCTAGCTATCACATTTCAAATAAGAACAGCAAAATTAACTCATTGTGCAATTCTGTCCGTTTTTCCCACTTTTCTGTCATTCTCTAGGAAACATTAAATGACTCAAGTCACCAACGCCCACACTTTTTCTTGCATCATATCTTTCTTTGTGCCATTCAGTGTGTGAACTGACAGAGCTCCACTATTATCTTCTAGAGCTTTCCTTCGCTGCTAATACCCGATCAGTAAGTTCTGGTGCTAGTGTGTTCCCAGTGACAATGGGAGATTTTCAGACAATGCCTGCTGTTGGAAGAGCAAGGACAATATATTCCTTTGCAAATGACCCTTAGATGGTTTTCTGAACAAAATGTTAAGGGGTCTAATCATGCCATCAGAAATTACAACCAAGTTTACATGCGGCCAGGCAATAACAACCACCATTCTGTGAACTTCTGCAGCTCACAGAAATTGTAAGATTTTACCCTGATTCTTGAGATGTTCGTATTTGAAATAGAAACAGATGATCATCTCTGAAAACACACTGCATTACCTCTGGCAGCAAGCCATCCACCTTCTATTTTTGACTAAGGAAAAAAGCAAACATAAAAACAAAACTCCCCTTTCCACCTTCCCCCACCCATAACCCTGGCTCTGGCTGAGTCTAACATGTTTCCTCTGTGTGTGTGGGGGTGTGTGTGGGTGTGTGTGGGTGTGTGTTTATTCCCTGAATTCAGGGATGAATTCTTTGTGTTACATTCGAGCAGCCCCACATTAGTCTTTAATGTAAATCCAATTTTATGAACTACATCAAATCATTTACTCCAAATTTTCAGACCTCTTTGGGTCAATGCAGCTTCTAAGAAAGCTAGCTATAATTTTAACAATGTAGTATATTCTCAATTGCAGTTTACCAGAGTTGAGTTTCTAAGCAATTTTAGTGAAATTGACATTTTTTAACTGGTATGCTCACTAGGCAGTATCCAAATTCAAGGTTTACCCTTTGCTATAAGCCAAGTACATTCTCCTTTTGCCCTTGAAATGGCACTTCTAGGACTACCCGACTGCTTAGGATTAGCTGTTGATTGGCTCACAGCAGGTCCTCAAGCTGGGATGGAATAAGCTGAAAGATGAGTGGGCAGCAGAAGATACCAGCCATCTAGCTGTATGTACATTGTCCGTTACACATGGCCATAGGCGGACAAAAGGTGTATTCACTTTTTTACAGGTGTTTGATATCAACAAGTATAAAAAGCCAAACTGTCTGTCACTTAAACACTTTAGGAAATGCAAATATATTATTATTATTATTCTCAACAGCATTGTTATTATGGCAAGTTACTATATGTCTACAAAATGGGTCTCTGAAACTATCAGTGACCTGCTTTATAAATAAATACAGCAAGCTTTGGAGAACGAGTCCTCCATCAGTCCACAGTAGTCCTTTTAAGCCCAGGCAATGATGTTGGGTATATTCTGCTCCTTTCTTCTCCATCTAGGGGGTGTGGATCATGACATCAGACTGCCCAATCGAATTATTTAATCACAATGATCACAGTAATGGTTCAGGAATGATGATGCAACTCGGGTCTCTAAGAACTTATTCAAGATGTTGCTGAAACTACTGGGAGAAACATTCTCTTGCTTTAAGATTTATAAATTTATAAATGATAATTTCATTTTAGTCTAGAGAGAATAGGTTATGTTACAGTAGCAAAAAGCACCCAAATCAATAGATGAACACATAAGAACATATATTTTGGTATTTATCTGTCACACAAAGTCATCTGTAGTTCTAAGCAACTCTCCACAGGGTGACTCATGTATCCGGTCTGATGAAACATCCCATCAGAGCTGCACCGTCTGGAACAAACAGCCTCTTTTGTCAGTGATGCTGGGGAGGTCTGAGCATGAGCTTGTCACTGGTTCAGCCTGATAGTGACACATGCCATTTCCTCTTGCAGCAACTGTTCACAACTAGTGACAAGACCTGCCTAACTGCAAGAAAAATGTGGATGAGTATTGCTGCTTCTGCCACAGTTCCTGACTTTGTCACTCTCCCACATCCACGTGGAAAGAGCATGACAAGGAAGCCAGGCATCAGCTGACAAAATCAAGAGTTACAGATGAAAATTTCTGATGGAAACAGTTAAAGCCAGGACCCAGTTAGGCTGCGACCTCGACACCCTTGGGCTCCCACAGGCATCGAAAGGCAGAAGCCATGCGTAGGTATTTGTGTGTGCACGTGTGTCTTACACACATTGGAGAGGAGAAAGAGACATGCACCCTATGGCAGATGAGGCATAGAAAGTGAAAAAAAGAAGAAAAAATGACTGAGAAACGCATTTTTTAAAAGTTGTCATGGAATTAATGCTGCTCATATAAAAACTTATCTGCATGTAGCTTTCTGTTCTCTCTGGGTGAATAAGCAAGGATGGCAGAAGGAAAGACAGACCTTTGTAGTTAATTAGAAACTAGGAAAGCAAAGCCAGACTTAGCCTTTATTTAAACTTACGCATCATCTAGGGAACACATTTTGACTGTGGCTTGTTGAGATATATGGTAAGCTGTCAGAAAGAATTATATCAACAAACGGCTCTCTGGCTTTGAACCCATCATATAGAATGTTCGAGTCTATACTGAGACCATTGTAAAAGGAGTTTCTAGTCTGTAAAATCTAATAATAAAAATAGATGGCCTTTAGTGAGTGTCTGCTATGTTCCAGGCACTGTGCTAAATTATTTACTTAAAGCTATCTAGCATTTATAATATTCAAATGAGTTTGATAATAGCATTATTATGTTACATAAGTCAGAATATGGAGGCATAAAGAAGTTATATGTTTTGTAGAAAACTGATGAGAAATTAATGATTTTATGGATACAAATTAAGAATTTGTATGTAAAACTGAATTCTATCTAACTATATTTTAAAACAGTATTTATCATACATTACAAAAGGCATCTAAAAAATAACTTGAAAAATCAGGTTTAGATTTTTAAATAAAGAGTTCTATTTAAAAAATATTTTATTTATTTATTTTTAGAGAGAGGGGAAGGGAGAGAGAAAGAGATGGAGAGAAACCTCAGTGTGTGGTTGCCTCTCATGTGCCCCCTACTGGAGACCTAGCCCAGAACCCAGGCATGTGCCTGGGCTAGAAATCAAACTAACAACCCGTTGATTTGCAGGCCTGCACTCAATCCACTGAGCCACACCAGCCAGGGCTGAAGAGTTCTAATTTTTGAAATAAGAAAGGCGATGAGTGAAAACGGCTAATCCTTTCCCCCTACAGATGGAATCTTATAATGTATCCTAGCAGTGAGCAAATGATCAAAATAGGATGTGAATGGTACTGTCTGCTGAACTGGGCAAACCTAAATAGAAGACTAGAATGCCTCATGAGTATTTATCTCAGTGTGTTGGAATTGCCTTGACATGAAATTAAGCACTAAGGCTTTTGTGTTGAATTTGAATTTTGTGTTGAATTTGAATTCTGGCCTGCCCATTCAATTAGCTGCAGGGCCTTTGGCAAATGAGTTAACATTTTAAAATTCAGTTTCCTTTTTGGTAGAGTAGAAATGATAATAATATCTATCCTTTGGGTTTACCATAATTAATAAGTAAGCTGATGTAATCTTAATAATTATTAAGATGTTACTTAATAAGTAAGATCATGTAAAAAGGCTTATCAACCCATTAGACATACTACAGGAGCTTACAAAATATTGACTGTCCTTAGTGTCACTGTCATCATCATCATCATCTTTGTTGTCACCATTATCATCATCAGAACTTTCATTTTTAGTCATAACCTTTATCCAATGAAAGACACACACTGAAGCAACTGACTTGGGACCATGAACATCTTTTTGATGATCTGTTTTAATTTTTGGAGGATAGCTAAATTCTAATTTATTTGGTTGTTAGATGCATTGTTTCTTCCCAATTTTTTAAATAGGGACTAAAAAAACCCCAATGATTTAAAGCTAAGACACTTACGCTAATAGGATATAATTGCAACTTAGGAGGTAGGAGTTAGGGCTTTTAGAGACACAGACACAGGGTAATTTAACATTTGGTTCAGACTTTGGACAGTGCTGTTGTGTTGAATGAAGCATTGAAGAATGCCAATAAGATGAGCGGGAAAAGCTCCTGCTATTTTCTACAAACAGAAAGTCATTTATTTTTGTTTATAGGTATGCTTGGGATTTCAACTTGATTCGCCTGCAAATCTACTTACATGTTTGGAGTACAGAAGTCAGTAGGCAATTGTAAGAAGGGGGAGGAATCAAAACATAGCAGTGATAAAATTAACCAAGCAACAGTGAATTTCCAGGCATAAAACTCACTTAGATTCCAATAAAATATTTCTTTGGTGGGAAGTTGCACCCTTCTCTTCATCTTATTTGTGAGGTTAGATTAAATTTCTTCTATTGTTTCCCTTTCTTCCTTCCCTTTCCCCCTCCTTTACTGAAAAGGAAACTATCACAGTGCTAGAGACTTACACATAAATATGAATGATACAGTTCCTCTTTGCCTGTTGGTTGTGAATAATCATACTGCAAAGAAGACATACAGAAAGTAAATTGGCAATTACACTGCAGATGAATGCTCTCGTGGGGCAAGTCAGTGAACACATAAAAGTGTTATCAGATCAAAACCTGGGTGTATGGGGAAGGTTTTCTAAAAGAAGCAAATTCTCCACCCAAGTTCACAGGATGAGAAGTTAATTATATTGTGTGCATAGGTGAGGAAAGGAAGGTTTTAAAGGAAGAGCAAAGAGCACATACGGAAACAGAGTATCCGAGCCTGCTAGGACCTGGACACCATCTTTGTGGTTAGCACACGGAGTTTGGGTGTGACAACAGATAAAAGTTAGACAGGTAAGGAAAGACAGGTGTTAAGTGTTGCTTTGACATGAGTACACTTACATTCTAGAAAGATCATCTTAGCTGTACAATAGACAATGGGTTTGAAGGATGTGGAACAAGTTCAGTAATAGAGAGACAAATTAAGAAGCTATTGCACTTAATTTAAGTAAGTGACATAGTGGTCTGAACTAGGAAGTAGGAATCCAAAATGTATATGGATGACAGCGACCAGAGGGGGAGGGGAGGGAATTTCAGGGGAAAAGGGGAACGGTTTAGAGCAACAAGTATAAAGGACACATGGACAAAAACTAGGGGGGGTGGAAATGGGAGGGAGGTGGGGTGGGCTGGGGTGGTGGGCTGGGGTCGGGGTAAAAGACAGAAAACTGTACAATATCAACAATTAAAAAATACTGATTAAAAAAAAAGGTGAGGGGGGTAAGAAGCACAGATCTGTAGTTACAAAATAGTCAAGGGGGGTATAAAGCACAGCATAGGGAAGATAGTCAATAATATTGTAATAACTATGTGTGATGCCAGGTGGGTACTGTAAATACTGGAATACTCTGTATATGATAAAGTATATGATTTGCAAAAAAAAAAAATGTATATGGATTCAAGAAGTAGTAAGACAGAAACTCAGGCATATCTTGGCAGGGGGTTGTAATTCCATTTATGATGATGAAGATTAAGAATTCAGCAATGCTGCCCTGATGACTAGCTTGAGACAATGCCTCCCAATGGAGGGATGCACTTGTAAAGAAGGAAAGTGGAGGATCTCTCATAAGGATGGGAAAGAGGGCTTGCAAAAGAGCTTGAGAAGAACAGCCAAGGAGGCAGGAAAAAAAGTAGTACATTGTTACAGCATCCAGGGAACAGGGTGACTGAGAAAAGAGGACTCTATGGGAGTATGCACATTTGGAGCAAGGGTTATAAGACAGTTGTGTGTTCAGGAGCAAATAGAGTATGAAGAAGAAGAGAGAGTGTGAATACACATCTCTTTCCTTTCTAATTACAAGTGTTATGCAACAAATGAGATGCCTGCCACAGGGTTATAGTCAGAGTGGGGTGTCTGTCCCTCCCAACAAAACTCACGTAGGGAAAGAAAATGAGGGAAACTAAAAACTCTTGGGAGGAAAGATAAGTGGGGATTGTTCAAACGTAAGAGCAAAGCTCCTGTTATTAATAGTAAATACCTATGTTGCTGATGAGTGAGAGAGAGAGAAGAGAGAAAACAAGTCCCAGAACTGAGAAGCACAGAGGTACATTTCCATGAAAATCTTCTCCATAGCCAAATGCTGGCCACTCTGCTGGTACACTGGCATCTTTCTTCCCAGCGGCAAAATTATGCCACCTGGCTTGCTGCTTTAGGAGCTTAGTATCTAGGTTGGCTGAAACCACTTAGATGGTTAAGAAAAGCCAGAGATAGATGTTTAGAGAATAATGTTCTTCTTCCAAAAAGCATACAATTGACTGATGATGATGATGATAATAATAATAGTAATTATGATACTCATACTTCCACTAATGCAGTTTAATAATAATATTTATTAATAGCATTACTATAGTCAGGCTGTGCTAAGGATATTACTTGCATTAGTACTTAGTGCTTACAATTGCCAAAAAAAATAATTACTATTATTAGGCTAATTTTGCAGCTGAGTAGATAAGAAACTGAAGTTGTGAGATATTAGTGAACTTGCCTGAGCCAACACATCTGATCTGTGATAAAATGAGGGTTTAATCCAGGCAAATTATTTTATTTTATCCTCACCCAAGGATGTATTCATTGCTTTGTAGAGAGAGAGGAAGGGAGAGACAGGGAGAGAAAAACAAGGATATGAGAGAGAAACATTGATTGGTTGCCTGCCATACATATCCCAACTGGGGATCGAACTTACAGCCTAGGTCTGTATCCTGACTGATGATCAAAACTGCAACCTTTTGGCGTATGGGATAATGCTACGACCAACTGAATCACACAGGTGGGGCAGAATCCCGTCCATTCTGCCTTTTCACCTTGACATGGTAATGGGAAGAGCTTATAATAAAAGCATTATGAGACAACTCAAATTTATATAATAAGTATTACGCTAAGTGCTTTATAGTCATCATTCTATTTCATGCTCACAAGAGCCACATGAGGCAGGTACTATCACATACCCATTTTATAAAAGCAGAATCAGTGAGGTCAGGGAACTTTTCTAATGTTATAGAGTTCACGCACTGCAGAGCTAGGATTGTACCCAAGTTGCCTCATCTCAGACCTGGTGCACTAAAACATCTCCTTGATGCTGGTTCAAGGATGCATGGGTCCTGAACTGGATAGAAGCAAAGTGTCGTCGTAATAACATAAAAAAATGACTTTGGCCTCCCTTTTACTGTCTTTAGAAGGTGACACGTATTTGCATTTGTTTACCTGTTTAAGAGAATTAAAGTGTGGCCACAACTTATCTGAGAACCGCCTGTGTGCTATGCACAGTGCTACAGTTTTTAAGAGGTAAGAATCAGAGAGCCCCTGTGGGAGGAAGTAGGAGATTCAACTCCTAGAAACTGATTCAGACAACTTTTTCAGCTCAAGGATGTTGTGGAGTAATAGCCTTAGCATCCAGCTGAGAGGCTGCAAAATAGAGCCTGACACAGGATTTGATCCTAGAAAGCAAGCGTCTGGATTGGCAATTGGGACCAATGGAATAACTGAGGCATTTTTTCAAGGTGTTTTTTTCTTCACTGAGTTTTGAAGAAGGGCACTGCTCTGTTGATCCCGGATCAGGAAGTGTTTTGATCATGAAAAGTCTATCTGCATAGTCCTTACCTCTAGAGAAAGAGAGAGGGAAGCTAAAATTCCTCTAAAATCCCTATCACTCACTGAGAGCTATTAGAGCTGGGGGATGGAGTGTGTTTTATCTAAAAGCTGAAGCCAGGGGGAAGAAAGCTTTAAAGAAATCATCACCATACAATTTCCACTAAATAATAAATGAAGAGGGGACTCTGTTAGGAATGCACATGTGAGATTTCATTAGCTTTGTTCTCTGAGAGTTTGGTATGTACTTAGGGGATATTTCCTCTGTAAAATAATAACAGTGTCTTTTAGTACCCAATTCTTCTATATTTTCCACTTCTACATCATTCACAAGAGGCAAAAGTAATAGGCTTTCAACATGAACTTAGGTAGATGTATTTTCCTTGAACTTCAGATACATACAAACACACAGACTCACACACCAGGTAAAGTAGAAAATATGTTTAAAAAATAACTTAATGACTCTAAGGACATTTGTGTCACACTTTCTCCTGATTTGCTTTCTATAATTCAACTGAAATTTATTAAGCACATTATTCTCATCAGACACTCACTCGGTGCTATAGGTGATAAAACAATGAATTAAATATGGCCCTTAAACTCAAGGAGTTTATAATTTATTGAGGTGGACTGTAGAGTAAACACTTTATCATAGTAAAAAGGAGACTGTGCTAGTTGTTATAACAAAGACACAAACGACATGCTCAAAGGGGAAGAAAGGAGCGAAAAATAATTTTAATGGATGAGTGGGTGGTTAAGAGTTTTGACACTATATCTCTAACCACTTACTAGTTCTGTAACTTGAGAAATTCTTAACTGCTCTAAAACTCATTTTCCTCATTTGTAAATTAAAGATAATAAGAAAAAAATTAGAAAATGGTCTTCAAAATAAGAAGTCAATTAATATTCTTCCTTAAAAGGGGGTTGGAGAAGGCATTTAAGGGATAGTGACATTTTAGTTGACTTTTGAAAGGTAGTAGTGCTTGGTAGTGAGATAGCTGTAGGGAAAATTTCCATGTTAAAGATATAGTATGAGCAGAGCACTGAGTGCTCAGACTGGGGCGAATCTGGAAGACAGTATTCCCTTACTTCCTCCTGCCCTTCTTGGCATTTTTACTATTTGCTGTTTTTCTTTCACATTGTTATTCAAGTACGGTTGTCTCCATTCCCCCCCGCACCACCACTTTCCCCCATCTCACCACCCCCCCACCTCCTACCCTCAATGCTATCCCCCTTTGGCTTTGTCCATGCGTCTTTTATACATGTTCTTTGATGACCCTTCCCCTTCTTTCCCCTGTCACCCCTCCCCCATCCTTCTGGATACTGTCAGTTTGTTCTTTATTTCAATGTCTCTGGTTATTTTTTGCTTGCTTGTTTGTTTTGTTGATTAGATTCCATTTATAGGTGAGGTCATATGGTATTTGTCTTTCACCACCTGGCTTACTTAGAAGAATACTCTCCAGTTTCACCCATGCAGTCATGAAGGGTAGGAGCTCCTTCTTTCTTTCTGCTGTGTAGTATCCCATTGCGTAAAGGTACCACAGTTTTTTGATCCACTCATCCACTGATGGGCACTTACATTGTTTCCAGCACTTGGCTATTGTAAACTGGGCTACTATAAACATTGGGGTGCATAGGTTCTTTTGAATTGATGTCTCAGGATTCTTAGGTATAATCCCAGCAGTGAAATTGCTGGGTCAAAAGGCAGCTCCATTTTCAGTTTTTTGGAGGAAATTTCTTATGTTTTCCACAGTGGCTATACTAGTCTGCATTCCCACCAACGATGTATTACGGTCACTTTTTCTCCACAATCTTGCCATCACTTATTGTTTGTTGATTTGTTTATGATGGCCATTCTGATCAGTATGAAGTGGTATCTCATTGTGGCTTTAATTTGCATCTCTCTGATGGCTAGTGATACTGAACAAACATCCTTTCATATGTTTCTGGGCCTTCTGTATGTCCTCCTTGGGAACTGTCTGTTCAGGTCCTTTGCCCATTTTTTAATTCGATTTTTTGTCTTTCTGGAATGGAGTTGTGTGAGTTCTTTATGTATTTTGGAGATCAAACCATTGTCTGAGGTATTATTGGCAATTATATTTTCCCATATGGTTGGCTCCCTTTTCATTTTGCTGATGTTTTCTTTAGCTGTGAAGAAGCTTTTTATTTTGAACTCCCATTTGTTTAGTTTTTCCTTTATGTCCCTTGCTGTAGCGGACATATCAGTGAAAATATTGCTGTGTGGAATATCTGAGATTTTCCTGCCTACGTTCTTGTTTAGGACTTTTATGGTGTTGCAGCTTATCTTGAAGTCTTTTATCCATCTCGAATTTATTTTTGTGTATGGTATAAGTTGGTGGTCAAGTTTCGATTTTTTTGCATGTTGCTGTCCAGATCTCCCAACACCATTTGCTGAAAAGGCTATTTTTACTCCATTTTATGCTTCTGCTCCCTTTGTCAAATACTAATTGATCATAGAGACATGGTTTTATTTCTGAGTTTTCTATTCTGTTCCATGATCTATGTGTCTGTTCTTATGCCAGTATCAGACTGTTTTCATTACTGTGGCCTTGTAATATAGTTTGATATCAGGTATTGCGATCCCTCCTACATTGATTTTCTTTCTCAAAATTGCTGTGGCTATTCAGGGTCATTTATGGTTCCATATAAATTTTTGAAATGTTTGTTCTATATTTGTGAAATATGTCATTGGTAAAAGAATTTGAAAGATTTATACAATCTGAAGAGCAACCAGAGTATCCCATTGGTATTTTAACGGGGATGGTGTTGAATCTATAAATTACTCTGAGTAGAATGCACATTTTGATGATGTTAATTCTTTCAAACCATGAACATGGTATATGCTTCCATCTATTTGTGTCTTCCTTAATTTCTTTCTTCAGTGTTGTATAGTTTTCTGAGTATAAGACTTTTACTCACACTTTTGCTATTTGGATAACTCCTTTGGATTTGTGCAGAGGAACTACCTCTAATGGCCATAATCAAACCTGACATCTTGTGCCTAAACAACGTGAGAGATCTCTCATTTTGAATTCATTACTAGCTGTTAACTCAATCATTCGATCAATTTAGCAAACTAGGGTCATAAGAAGTAGAGTGGGAGGTTGAATGAAAGCTTCAGGACAGACAAGTTTAGTTGGAGTTCAACAGATGAGCAAAAACAGGGGTATGGGACAGTGCTCTGAGGGCCCCTTGACAGTTTAAGGTCACTATAAACTTGGTGGACCTGTCGGAAGAGCCAATAGTAAATGGCCTGCTTTCAGATTCTCCTAAAGGCGAGTTCTGACCATGTTTGGCAACCTCATCTGGATGGAAATAAAGAGCAAAGAAGAGGTGTGCCAGGGTCGGTGCCAAAGGTGATGCCATTGGCCATTTTACAATTAGTGCTGATCCACCTTAGCCACAACTGTAAATAATTCTCATAGACTTCATGTTGACTTTATTTTAATCTGATGTTGAAAGTCATCCTCAAGGTGACTAATACCCGCGTTTTCATCTCATTGTCTACTATTTCTCAGGAAGAGCTTTTCAGTCTGGCCATGATTATCAGGTGGTGCTTCTTGTTTTGTTTCTCTTTGGAATGCAAACTGTCTCTCTCTGTCTATCAAGAAGTTGAATCATGCTGACTTTTCCTCTACGTCCTTTCTAGTTTTGCTCAGATTCTTTCCTTTGTCACCCCCTAACTCTTACATCTGAATTCAATATCTGTGTTGCTTATTAGTTTGGAGAACTCACTGCCTAATGGAGGAAATGATTTCTTTACCTTGGCAGCCCTGTTCTATTCTTAAGCTAGAATCTGAGTCCCTTGAGGTAAGAAAGGGACAGAGATCTGTTTTCCTTCTTACAAAACTGAGCCCAGAGCCCTAGATAGGTCCCTTGAAGTTTCCCAATTAATGACAGATAGGCTTAAAAACATCAACATAATCAACAAAGTCCCTAGTTCTCCATAAATCTTATACCCTGCCCTCATTTTTCCCAAGAACTAAAAGATTTTTATACCAGCTATACCAGTCACCTTCTGTTTAAACCCTTTCCCCTCCTCCTCACTGCAATGAAGCTTTATTTGCCCAAATATAGGAAGTGAAAGAAAATGTATTAACAAAAAAAAGTGCAATGTAAATGCATGTCTAGGTCCCGCCTGTCTTCTGCATGTAGAAAGTTGCCCACCTAGGAACGTCCTGATTTGTTGCTGTTGTAGTACACAAGCTTTTTCAACTAGCACAGAACCAGCAAGTGTGCTCCAACACACAATTCCTTTATGTGGGAAGGGGGAAGACAAAGCCCAGAGATGTTCATTAAATTACCCAATCTCACAGAGCTGAGCCTGGAACCCAGGTCTGTTCAGTTCCCATTTCAGAGTTCAACCATTATGCCTTTAGGAAGAAATGACAAAGTTGGGGTTGGTGGTAATGTCACAGTGAACGGAAACTGTAAAACAAGCTCTTGCACCAGATTCTCAGAGCAAGTTCTCTGTGACCCCGATGTGTGAGCAGCCTGTGTCCAAGTAAACTCCATTCATTCTGTCCTAAATGGCCTTATACACAATGACTGCCAATTAAAGTTTTTGTTGCCAACAGAGTAGTGATGACCTAAATTAGCCCCTCACTTTTTATGACTCCAGGGCACCCAGCCAAAGTTATATTTATGACTGTTAAGGACCACTGAGCTAAAGACAGCCATGACACAGAAATGACTCAAAACTGTTCTTTGTCCCAGAGACACCAAAGAAAATGAGTGCTCTTAAAATAGATGGCAAAGCCTCCCACTCAGTTCTTACCTCTACACATTTACAGGTGATTAGAAAAGACAAAAGTGAAGAATGAAAATAATCATTGTATATATACTCTATACCAGCACTTCCATATATAGTTCTATAATTCTCAAACATAGTATCTGGCATGTATTTGACATTTGTTATTTATCAAGTACTTACAAGAACAAAACGAGGAAAGATGTGTGGCGTTGTTTCCATTTTCATGGTAAGAAAGCACAAAGCGATGAGATTAAGAGATTGCTGACACTCCTGTATGTTGTACTGGTAGAAGGACCGAGACCCAAGCTCCACTTCCGTCTCCACTGCGATGCCTTCCCTGCACCTCTTTACTGTACAAACTGACAGGTGGCCGCTCTGTTCTGTGAGCTCCCATAAAACTTTGTCAAACTTGGTGTTAGAAAATGTGTTGCATTCTATTTTAGTATTCTCCTTATATAGCTGTTTGCTTTCCTTGTGAGCCTGGAGCTCTAAGTTCTCACCATATAATTTATGAGCTGTATAGAGGTGGCCAAGTCATTGGACAACACTTTGCCCCACTTTTCTCATCTATAGAATAAAGATATAGTAGTTTTCACATCACAACATTTTTGTGAATAATTCAATAAAATGAATACAGGGCTTGCTATTTAGTAAGTGCTCCAATAGTTATTATCCAAGGGCTAGAGTGCTAGCAAACAATGGCAAATCATGTATATTCACTCAGCAGAAACCGTGTTTATCTTTTATACCTCTAGCATAATACCCAAGAAAGAGTGTGTGTCTAAGTAAATATTGGTTCCATGAGAGAGGGAACAAATTGTTTAAGGGCTTGGATGCATTATGTATAACCTTGGTGGTCCCAACCCATGGACCGTGAACTATGAGGACTAATGGACCTGTTATAAGAGATCTGCGAAACAATGTCGGCTGACAAAAGAAGCACCACACATTGACATACTGTTATATTTCAGGCTGTATGTAGATACCGCTGTGATTTCTGAAATATGACTATATCATGGGGGTTGTCTATGAAGTGTTTGCGCATTAAAGGAGAAAGGGCACACACACATACAAAGTTGCAAAACACTCCCTTAAAACATTGAAAATTGGTTGTCAGTGATAGCTACGGTTCCTTCAGAACATGACCTCAGAGGGTGTGACTATACAGAATTTGTTTTTTTGTCTCATAACACAGAACAGAGGGTTTTGTTCATTTAAACAAAGGCTAGAGCAGAGACAGCCATCTCTCTTTCCTGCTAAACTTGTTCTTATTTTCTGCTATCTTTATATATTAATGAAATTGTATAAATGTGGGTTTGGAAAATACCTGGAAATACATAAAAACATACCCAACCTCACATCCATAAAAGTGAAAATCCCAGTCAGCCCTTTTGGTCCCACACCATCCCTTCCTTTGACTACCATGGAATGGCCACCGCAGGGGCACTTCGTCCCAATGTTGGCCAGTTAAATTCTTCCTTCTGGAAAGGAAAGGGGATCTAGAGAATCTAGTGGAGTTTGGGGGTGGAACTGAGAAAACAGGAACTCAATGACTGCACATTGACTCAATGAACGTGAAGCTCTAGAGGTGGTGAAATAAATGACACAGAACCAGGAGTAGAAGATCATGTAGGAGAACCCGGAGATCCAAAACAAGAAGCGTTCAAAGTTCTTACCGGCTTCCTGGCCCTTTGTGAATCCAGGATTAACTTCTTGCATCTGAATTCCACAGACAAGATTGAAATTGTTTCTTTAGTTCTATAATTATTTCTTGAGCATGTACTATGCCCTAGGCTCTGTCCTAGATACTGTGCTTACAGCAGTGAAAAAAATATGCACAAAAACCCATGCCCTCATGAAGCTTATATGTCAGTGCATTTGCATTTGTTAATTATACAATGTATATACAATGCATTATACAATGTATTTGTTAAATACAAAATAAATATAATTCAAATGTACTGTATGATAGAGAGTGATAAGTACTAAGAGAAAAATAAAGTGCGGTAGGAAGTGTGAGTAGAGTTTAGGTAGCTAGTTAAGGTGTCAGTGGGAAGTTGCTATTTGAGCAAAAGGATGGAATCAGCTTCAAGTAATAAGAAAGGGACTTCTAGGCAGAAAGAACAAGTACAGATGCCTGCCTACCTGTGAGGCTGGAGTGGAGAAATGAGGAGGGCGGGGTGAAGAGGTAGATGAGAACAGGAGAGGTAGTAGGCCAGACTATGTACAGTTTTGCTGCCACAACAAACTCTCCTATTCTGTTTTACTTTGAATGTTAGGAAATGATGGGATCATTTTCAACATAAGAGTGACATGAACTATTGAAGTTTAAACAGAATCACTTTTAGAAGCTACAATTCCCCATATCTTTGATTAGGCTAACACAAGTTGGTCTATTCTACTTATAGTACATGAAGAATTCTTAACTAAGATATTCTTTGTATAGTTTTTGAACCAAAAAGAATATCATTGGTAAAGAATGTGTGTCTCTATTTCTTTAACAATTTTTCCTATTTTAAATTGATGTGTTATAAGCTGGTTTACTTATAAGGTGTCTCTGACTATATTCAACAGCAGAGCCCTTTTGGTCCTGGGATTTGAAAAAGATTTAAGGAGCTAATGAGTTAACCTTTGCAGCGGTGGAAATGCCACATTTGCAACAGGCTCCCCAGTCTGTTGAGCTCACAGAAAAAGATTATGTGGGAAAGGAATACATTTAAACATGTGTAAATCTTTTAGCAGATCAAATCTTCAAACATGTAGCCATGAAGTTACATTATAGAAGACCAAGTCACAAGATCAAGATATATCTTGAGGGAGGAAGATCACGGTTTATTTATGGGAACTCACATGTTCAATTATCTATTAAAAACAAAATTACAAAGCCAGGTTAAAATTTGAATATCTCTGAGAGTGATGACTCATTTTAAGTTGGTTAAATTTGGAAACTGAGTAAATCTTAAATATGGGAAGTTTAGGATGTTGAAGAGGGATTAGCTGCAAAACCAAAACAGCGTGTTTTTTCTTTTTCAACCAAGTTTTGAAGCACTAAAGCATGAGCACAAATAATTTATCCATATAACTATAGTGCTAACTCATTGACTTCGAAATTAGAAGGCTGAAATAATCTCCCTATAAAAAGATATGATAGCTTCTTTGTAATTATGACCAATAATTACTAAAGTGTGACACGCATGTTAAGTTGGAATAGTTTAGGGGCCATCAGATAATTCTGCTTGATAGACAGGAAACTAAGTGAATGTTGTGGGAAGGCAGCTAGGAAAGAGAGGGGTTGTGACTCCAGTTCTTTATTATTTAATCCAATTTGATATCTGCTTCTTTCGTTCTCACCTGGGGCCCTCCACTGTGACGTGTGCAATTTTAAAGCAAACTGGAGGGTAAAGTGAATCAAATGGGCCTTTCGCTCCCAGTGCCTCAATCCTCGCCAAGTGAGAGTCACAAAGGGAACTCAGTCTTAAGAAAAGGCAGTGGGTCAGAACGCAAAATCCACAAAGCTGCTGCTCTCCAGGTCCAGTGTTCTTGCTGGGTATCATTACTACTGAAACCAACAGTCAAATAACTGTGCAGCATGTCTGTTTCCAGAAAAAAAAAAAAAAAAAAAAAAAACATAGTAAATTAGATTGCTGGGATGTAGGAAATGTAAAGCCTCTGAATGAAATGAGTGTTATTGTCAAAAGAAGGTCTCTCTGCCCTTCTCTATCATCCACACCTTCTGCTTTACTTTCTTCCTCCCGTAAGTTTTACTGCCCCAAACTGGGTCAGCAGTGGGATGCTTAAAATGTAAACCATTTCTTTAAATCCGAGCTCAGGTAGTGGCCTGGCTCTACCTTGGCACTGTTGGTATTTGGGGCAACCTGATTACTTGTTGTCAGGGTTGTTCTGCAACTACAGGATGTTTAGCAGCATCCTTAGCCTCTGCCCACTAGAAGCTGGTAGCATTCCCCAGTCGTCATAACCAAACATGTCTCTAGATATTGTCAAATGTCCCCAGGTTGGGGCAAAACCCCTCCAGGTAGAGAACCATTGCTTTAGAGGTTGAAGGTAGTGGGCTGATCAGTGCCCTCTGTAAGACAGCTCATGACAGCCACTGCTTCAAAGTTTTCTCCAGCAACAGATAATGAAAAATACAACAGCTGACACAATATCCTGGCCTGCGCAAGGCTCCATTCAATAGTGTAGAAAGCCGAGATTGACATTGTGGTTGTTCCTGTTTGAGAAGCATAGTTAGGATCACAGTGCAAAATCCTGTGATCCTAAAAGATCTTAAAAGAAAAAAAAAAAAAAGAAAGGAAAGGGGAGAAGGGAAGGGAAGGGAAGGGAAGGGGAGGGAAGGGAAGAGGGGAAGGGAAGGAGGGAAGGGAAGGGAAGGGAAGGGAAGGGAAGGGAAGGGAAGGGAAGGGAAGGGAAGGGAAGGGAAGGGAAAAAACAACAACCACCTCAATTCTTAGTAAAGGAGTAGATGGCATTGACCTGAAAAGTCTGGAGGCTGGTTGGGCTGTTCCACTGATTCACTGGATAGCTTGCAACAATACCTGGAACCTCTGTGCCAGTAGCTATAAGATGTCTAATGCCATGCAGTGATGCAGGACAATATCCTTAAAAGGTTTAGTGCTGGGAAGAGGAGCCCTATTTCAAAACAAGGTATCCAGATGCATTCATGGCCACCCACTTGCCCAAGCACTTAACATCTCAGTCAGAGAATAATTATAATTCATTCTCCGTATGAATTATAAGGAGCATGATGTAAGGAAAGAAGGATGTATCCATTCAATTTTACTAATAATAAAATATTAGTACATACTGAACCCTTATTATACACCAGGCCCTCTCCTGTACACTTTACATGTATTAACTCATTTTATCCTTATATCAATACTTCTGTCATTTACTATTTTCAAATAGTAGTTGAAATAGTATTCAAAAATGCTTATTCTCTCTCATTTTACTAATGAAGAAAGTGAGGTGTAAAAATATTAAGTCACTTTACCAATGTCACGTAGATACCAAGTTATAAAGTCAAGATAGAAACTGGTCAATTTGGCCCTTCACCACTACAATATAAATGTTAAGTCTGCAAATGTGTATTGTGTACCAGGTAGTCTGCTGAGTGTTGGCCAGTCAAAGATAAACAAGTCATGTTTTTGCTACTAAGTAGATCACAGTTGAGTGTGAAGTCAGTTACATAAATACCTCATTTCTTATAGCTGACATGAGCACGGTGCCTTTAGCATAGCAGCAGTTGCAAACTAAGCAGTGGAACAAAGGGAGGATGGTGAACTTGGCACTAAGGGGAAGAGGGAGACTTCACAGACAAGACGGAGCCAGAGCAAGGCTGGGGGATAAATAGGAATTCACTAGAAAAAACCTGATGTGTGAAAGGAAAGAGCGTGAGTCAAGGCCCATTGTGGTTACCATTAGTCTGTCTGTCCTGTGCCCTCCGTGCCTGTTGCAAACCAGCCCATTCTTTAGAGCCCAGCTCATCTGCTATCTCCTTTACAGGGGGTCTTTAGATTACCCTCATGCTTATTCTCGTTCCAGATCCTGATTTTAGCCCCTAGTACCTTCTGCTTTGTCTTAGTTAGTTGAGTCTGCCGTCCTTCTCCCTGACCGAACTCTAAGCTCCCTGAGGGAAGTGAGTCAGATTGTGTGCACTGCTGTGCAGTCACTTAGACCAGATTGTGCCAGGGGCACATAGAATTAAATTATGAGGTGCAGGAAACATATCTGGACACAACACAATATCATTTCAAACAAGTCATTGACTGTATCCTATTGTTACCAGTCCAAAGTCCATGTGACTGACACTTCAAAAGGCCAGAACTCAAAATGTCAGAGTTTGGAGTAAGGAAAGATTTATTAATCCAGAAGGTGCCAACTGAGTAAGCAGAAGTCCTAGAGGTTTCTCAAATCCATCTTAAATTGAAGAGTTGGCTTCTTTTAAGTCAAGAGAAGGGGAAATGGGAGGGACTGTTTTTCAAAAACTCAATCTGGCAAGTAGAATTCTTCCAATGATTAGTATGGTTTATATGCAAGACAAAACAAAAGCTATCATTCTGAAGGCCAAGGGAACAAGGCAGACTTCCAGAGGGAGTCAGAGAGACTGAGCATTTCACATCGTTATGCTATTTTTAAAAAAGATATTTTCTAAGATAAGTCAAAGAGGCATTTGGAGGATATATTGTGATTTCGGGGACCCATGATCCACTGCAGTATAAAAGCAAAACCCCAAAACACAACCTAACACAAATGAGCTTCCAATCCTGGTAGATCTGGGATCTTTGCTTTTACCTAGGGCAATGAGTGGTTCTCAAACTTAAACATGCTTTAGTCCACCTCAGCTGATAAATGTTCAATTGCAAGTTCCAAAGGATTTAATGCGGAGCTCTGGAATGGAGTACAGGAATAAGCCCTGCTATTCTAAATGATTCTTTGGAACAAGTTTTTAAAAATTGGTTGAGTTGTAAAAGTAGGCAAAAGACTTGGACTTAGAGGGAAAAAGAAGTACCGTATTTTTCGGACTATAAAGATGCACCCCCTCCCCCAAATTTGGGATGAATAATGCTTGTTAATGCTGCTATTGAGTTCTCTTTACATTTATATTGGTGAAATATTATATTATTAAATATTTTACCACATTTTTTGCTTCAAAATTTTTTTCCTATTTTCTTCCTCTAAAACCTAGGTGCATCTCATGGTCTCCAAAATACGGTAGTATCTGACAAACCATGAACTTAGGACACAGGTGGCAAACACAAGGCCCAGGGGCTGAATCTGGCCCTCCACCTTGCTTCTACCCAGCGGCAGTGCGGAGCTCCTCACCTCTAATTAAGGGGTCATTACATTTACACAGTCCTAAAATTACATTCGGCCCTTTGAAGGCAACCGCCGGGCTGATGTGGCACCCGGTGAAAATGAGTTTGACACCCCTGACTTAGGGGCACTGTGTTGGCCAGCTGAAACAAAATGAACTAAGTAACTAACTCATTATGTTGTTACAGATTCCTAAAATTCCAACGAGAACTGATTGTTGGTGTCAGCTCCACCCTACTTATTATAGGAGAAACTCTGACAAAGGCCCCAACTGTTAATTGTTTTTAAAAAAAACTTCTCAGCTGATGATAATGTTTTAGGCAGAGTGTTACTGTGTGAGGGCCCTAAAAGTGATACAATGTAAGTATCTCAGGATGATTAACGCCTTAGCAAGCCAATTTTCAGTCATTGTTAACACATGAAGGTAAATTAATTTGTTCTTCATTAAGTGACAGCCAGGTGAAGCTAATTCCTTGTTGGAGTAAAATACACATAAAGGACATTTAAGTGGGACAATTAAATGTGCACAGTTTGGTAATGCTTCAGAAAGAAAATGTCCAGGTGCCAGGATGGGGTGAGGGGTTGTTTCAAAGAGAAAAGAAGGAAGGAGGGCAGAGATGTAAGAGGCTAACAGTGACGCCAGACACTGTCCCACCTGAGATCCTCAGGCTGATTCTTAGAGGAAGGTAGCTCAATGACAAGTGCATTGAAAGCTGCATATGTAAACCAGGTAATGGGGAAACCTGGGAAATAGGGTTATCAGTGTACTGGGCTTTTCCAGCTTTGGGCATAAACTCAACTGCTTCCTAGGAGACTCCCAGGTCTTCAGGAATGAGGTAAATAAAGGGGAGCAGGCCCACTGACTTCATTCCAGAGAAGAAAAAGAAAACTGATATCCAAGAGAGTGTGGTGCTTTAGGAAGGGTGTGAGCTGTTTTCAAGTGAGGAAGGTGCGTTTAAAAGAAGAGGCACTGGGGAAGTAATTACAGCTGTGGCTGAAACGACAAAACTAGCTTGTTCTTAACTGCTATTTGTGGCTAATCACTTCAAAATAACAAATGAATAGCACAGTAAATGTTAGCAGGATAATTTTCTATTAATCAAGAATAATGAGTGAGTAAACTAATTCCCTCTTCAAACATCCCGAATTTTAATAGCTTTGCGTGTTGCTGCTTCAGATTGATTACACGGTGATTTAGAGGGAGTAAGACAGAGGGAGGCTCAAAATAAAAGGCAGGATATTAATATTTCCTGCTACATTCATTTAGAATATCAACCTATCCCACATGAATTCTTGCAGAAGATGAACCTTGCCTTTCCCAAAATGAAAATGATTGTAACCCAGGGAGATAATGTTTAAAGCTTGTATGCATGTATGAGAGAGAGAGAGAGAGAGAGAGAGAGAGAGAGAGAGAGAGAGAGAAGGAAGGGAGCAAGGAAGGAAGGAAGGAAGGAAGGAAGCAAGGAAGGAAGGAAGGGAGGGAGGGAGGGAGGAAGGAAGGAAAAAAGAAAGAAAGAAAGAGAAAGAAAGAAAGTTTTCTTGATTGTAAACTGAAGGCACAAAACCTAAATACATAAAATTTAGAATAATGCTTATGTGTTTTCTCACCTTCATTCACTGTGAGCCTTTAGGTAATTTTCTTAAATCCACTGACATTTCACTTATACATTCACGTTAAAGAAATATATGAAGTTTGGATATTTCACATTATATTGGGCTGGGTCTCGATCATTCAATTCATAACACCACACTTTCCAAGAAATTAGATGTAGTCTCAGCCTTCCAGGAATGTATAATCTAATGGGAAAATCAACTGCATATGAAACAAAAGAAATGGATGAGATTGTATGTAATCAATATGCAATGGAGGAGGCAGCAATTACTGCAGTAGTTCATAGAAAGTGTGACTATTGTGGCAATGAGGGCTCCATGGTTTGTGTGGGTTGCTGGATACAATTTGAAGACATAGTATGAGAGATGCCTTATTAGCCCATCCAGGTCCACTGACCACCCTTCTTTACCTTCCTCTCTACCCCAGGAGGCTGATCTATGTTAATGTGCACCTTTGCCTTCTAGCTTCCAGTGGCCTTTGTCCATTAAGAAGCTCTAGGAGGAGATCAAAAGGAAGAGGGTTAAGTTCATTCTTTATCCTCTCTCTTTTTGAGGTTATTCTGGTAGCTTCCGTCCCTTAGAAATCACAGCTTCTCCTGTGGCCTCCCTCTCCATTCCCTCTCCTGTCGGCCTCCACTGCCATTCCCTCTCTTCTCCCCTTTCAGCTAGAAGAGGCGACAGAGATGGGGCAGGTTGTGGTTCTCCCTTGTGATATTCCTAAGGGCTGCCCACACATTTGTAATTAGTCTTTGTATGAAGTTCTCTGTGAATTATTTGAATTCTAGCGTGACATTTGTTTCCTCTGGGTTAGTAGCCTAGACACACAGACTGAGAAATGGGAAGGTGGACTTATCAGACATCAGGAACAACTGTGAAGATATATTCAATTTATGGCCAGTTTACTTAATGGTGGGCAGTAGCTCATTCCTATGAAGAAAATTAATGGTGAATCTGAAGGCATAAGTAAGATGTAAAAATCATCTAATATGCGGTCATATGGATCTTATAGACTCACAGTTTTGCTAGATTTGAAACAATCTCCACTCTTTATTCCAAAGGAAGAAGAGCAAAGATGAGATATTTCTAACCAGAACTTTTGATTTGGAAAAAATAATGAAGGGGGTAAGAGGGCTGGAGGAAACCGTAAACACCCTCATAAAAAGAGCCATGTTCTCTTTTAAATTTCTGTTCACTCGTAAGTAGTCATACTTGAGCCTCAGGTATGCAGAGTATCAGCCTGCCTCTCTGTGCAATTCTAGGGAGTATGAGAATTAAGCAGAAGTTTCCATGGATAAACTCATCCCATGGCTTTCCTTTCAGCAATGCTTGTTTTAGAAAGAAAACAAAGGAAATATTATGAGGCTCTGATTATTTACTTATTTGTTCACTTAGTATTGATGTTTTTATATATTCACTTATGTGTTAAGGAATTAAATCTACATGAAGCCGCATATGGCAATGACATCTGCTCCCTCAAAAGCCGGGCATGTGATAAGAATGCTTATAGGGGTAGACAAGCCCATTGTTCTCTTTCAGCAGTTCTCACCAATTTGTTTAGCTTGATGGACAGATCAGGGTGATAACTCCCTGTCATATTTCCCGATAGAAGAAGAGAAACCTTGACAAGTTGACAAATGAAAGAGGAGAGCCCTGGTGCATGGCTAAGCAATTGAAAAATGTGTAAGACTAATCGCACGTAGGAAAACCATCAAGGCCCATTTCAGCACTTCCAGCATCCTCTAGGTTAACTTGTGCAAGATATGACTTTGAGTGAGGCAAACCCCTCACATGGAAAGGGTTTATTTTTTTCCTACTGTGATTCTTTTCTGAAGAATTTTGAGATTTTCAACATCTTGATCAAAGTGTGAACCTTTATTTGAGTCAGATTAATCCAGATTAGAACCCCAGATTTAAAATGTCCTACCTGTATGTCCTCAACAGTCTCTTTTTTTACTATCTAAAATTATTTTTCCTTACCTGAAAAGCGGGACAGTACAATGACCTTTCAGGTAAGGGCTGAGGACTAAATGTGGTTGTGTTGATAAAGTGCTTGGCAAGCCACCAATGATAGAAGGTAAAAGCAAATGCTGTTTAAAACAAATACAAGTGTGCTCCAATCCACCAGACCACCAGAATGGTGGAGAGACTGGAGTCAAATACAGGAACACAGATATTAAAGCTACTGTGGAAGTTCAACCTCCACCCATGGGGGCTTCTCTTTAATATTTGGCTCCTATGGGCCCGGGGCACCTATTTCTGGTGATGGAGAACTTTTTACCCATTCAGTCACTGATTGAATTTTGCAGCAGCTCCAGGCGTGAAAGTGTTCTCTGCAGTTACAAAGATAGAATGGTAGTTTTAGAGTCTATCATAAACTGAGATGAATGTCATTTATGCTATTCACCAGCTGAGTGGCCACAGCAAGCTCCATAAACATCTCTAGTCTACTTTTATTTTCAAGTGTAAAATGGCAATTTTTAAGGACAAATGAATGAGATGAAATACAAAATTTTAAGTACAGCTGTTCACACATAATGGGCACTTAATATTTTGCATTTGTTTCCTTCTTTTCTTTCTTCTGTTGAGGCAAAAATCTGCTTTCTTGTAGCTCAACCATATATCTTCCATCCAGTGTAGATCAATATGTATTGAGTTCCTCCTTCATAATCAGACAGTTCTTTTCTTTTTCTTTTTCTTTTTTTTTGTATCTATTAATGATAAAGAACTTCTGACTTCTAGTCCCTTCCTGTAGGATGTGACAGCACTGAGACGTCGCAGTGTTTGTGTATGACCAAAGGATATGAATTGGTTTTACATAATATTCAAATATCAAGGTTTGGGAAGAAAAGAATCTTTCAGAGAGTGTACTTTTAGCAGTGCCTCTCTGTGACCTGCATTCTCAGACCATCACATTAAAATGAGAGAGAAAAAATTTCTTACTCTTACAATAAATTTTTCTTATATAAATAAAGCACCTTGGAATACACACTCTAAGAGACAACACACTGTATTATTATCATCTGCTTCACAAACGATGCAAGCTAATTTTAGTGACCCATTTTGTATGTTTTCATCCTTCATTTGTATACTTGGCCTTGCAAATAGAGTAGTTTGAACAAACATTATAGCCATATTTATGGGCATTCTTCCTAAGTGTTTCTCTTAGAGATGCATTATCAGGCATCGAACATAAACCACAAACATAGAGTTATTTATCCTGATAAGCAGGCAAAGGGAGGGAAGTTGTTTCTTACCCACTATCCTGGGCCTGCAAGAGCCTTTATGTAAATTTCAGGTAACTCAGAGTGAGGAGTCCCCAGCTGATTAACTACGAAGTTATAGGGAGAAAAAGGGAACTTAAAAACCTGCATGATGACTCTTAATTGCAAAGTTGAGAAGAAAGGCTTGAGCTGCTCAGAAGCTAATATATGCCACGATCTGTAATTGGATAACTCCTTGTCTTATATTCTGTAATGTAAGTAATGTATAGATCTGGGATGTGATGTTCAGTTGAGGGATAGGTGTTATTATGCTCCTTTTTAGATGAGGAAGTGGAGGTTCAGAGATACAGAAATGTGTTTAAAGACAGGGTATTTGAGCTGGGGTTGGTCCTCAACCTCAGATTAGCATGAAACAAAGCCCATCTCACTACAACAACCCCCTTTGCAGTAGCAGGTGGGCAGACAGAGGAGCATTAGGTACAAGTGAAGACATTTTCTATGTCTGTACAAAAATATAATTGACAGGTTATCTAGAGTCAGAAAAGGCCTAGTCTGAAGGCTCTCAGAGAACTTGATCCAAAAGCAGAGTTAAACCAAGGGGGAAAAATCTGCTAACTCACTGGGAGTTAATAAGTAGAAACTGCCTAGCTGTCTCCCTGGACCCACAACAAGAACAGAGGATGGGAGTAGAAATAATACATCAGGGGAGAATAGAAGAAAAGGAGGATGAAGAATGAGAGAGAGAAAGGATGGAGATACTGAGGGGAAGAGGGGAAACGAGGTCTCATATTTTTCCCAGGGCTCCTGTGTGTCATATGTTGTTTGTTCTTATTCTAGAATTATATGAATGATGATTTTTATCTTTGCAAAGCAAAAACTGTTCTCAGTGCCTCTGCCTGTTTAAAATATTAGGAAGATCAACTTCAATATAGGCCACGTTATTAAGAAGGAAGGGAAGGAGGGAGGGAGAGGTTCAATAAAACTCTGAAAGACTATTTGTAATATCAGAATAATGGCTGAATTATCTTGTAAAGGCAAGCATAGGCCAAATAGATACCCATTAGTTCTTCTGCAATGACTAAATCAGGCTTTGTTGAATATCTGTGAGAAGTTGAATCATAGATCTCCATTTCTTCTCGCCTATGGCGTTGGGTGGGACCATTTGTTACCAGTTGCCTATTGTTCCTGTCTATACTCAGCATCTAATCATGTCTGAATAGAAAGAAAAAATCCAATTCTGTCTGATCATGATGCATTGTCAGTAAAATTGAATATAACTCCAACATTCAAAGAAAAGTAGTCGATAAATCTATGCAAACTCTTGGTTAAAAAAAGTCTTCTGGTTGTTACTCTCTTCCCCCATCCCCCGCCCTTAAACAAGTACAGTTTGATTTCTATAATGACACAAATTCTAATGTATTTCATTTCTTAATTCCATCTATGATTAGTCATCTTGTGAAATAATCACTAGGCAAATAGTTTGGATTAGATTTCTCATTAGAACATTAATGCACGTCGTGAACTGCGGTGATACTCTAACGCTTGCATCTCCAGGTAACCCACTGAGCTTGGTCGGCTCTCTTCACAGCGCTGCCAGTCCGCTCACCGGCGTTTACGTTCCCACTCACTCCCCGATCTGCAGCACTATCTCAGTTATACTTGGCATTTGGATAGCTAGGTACTTTGAGACCTAGACTGCCTCATTAGCAATTTTTCTGTTCAGATGTATTTCATTAAACATTGCAGAGACTCTTCCCCTCTTTTTCCATGTTCATCATCCATTATACTTATTATAAATTGGCAGGGATAAGAGTCAATTGATATTTTTCTGATATTAATGATTTTCACTCATCCTTAACTCATTGGAACCACTGTGATTTGTTAAAATGTTACAAAAAATGTTACAGAAAAAAATTAATGCAAACGTTGGGGGGGGGTGCATGCGCATGTATACACACTATTGACAGATCACACCTGCCTGTATTTCTGTCATGGCTGGAGAAGGCCCCCGGTCTATGTGTTTGCACAGAGATTTAATGTCGACATTTCTTAAATCTTATTCTGGATCTTCCACTAATGCTAAACCACTGTGACTTGATTAACCCACCACAGTCTGGCTAATTCACCGTGCAGTCTTGAACAGTTCAGTAATCTTTGAGAGAACACCCTGAAAGGCTGCCCCTATTGTTATTTTCTGGATGATTGAGAAATGTATGAGCCAAGGGAAGTAATACTAGCTGCTTCAGTAACAAACCGTGGAATTTCGTGGCTTATCCACACAAAAGTTTCTTATTTCTTGCCCCCATAAAGTCCAATGAGAATGTACTGGATTGAGCAGTTGTCCTTGGCAGCTTCCCTTTAAAGCAGTTACTCTAGGATCTGGGCCCCTTTCAACTACCCTGGAAAGTCTGGGCTCCCCTAAATCCTTAGAGTTCATCTGTCCAGTCAACATGAAGGAAGAGGGAGTGGAGAAGCACTTCGTAAGAGATTTTTAGAAGCCATTATTGGAAGAATCGTATATTATTTTACCAACATCCCCTAGCCCACACCTGAGTCACATTGTCTGTAAGGCAGCTTGCCAGAGTAGTTTAGCTGTGCGGCTAAGAGGAAATGAACGGGTGTGGAGAGCATAGAGAAATACTTCATCTGTGCTTATCCCACACTTAGAATTATATTTACTGCCACCTCCAAGGAAATGCCCCAACGTTCCATCCAGGGACACTTCCAATGGCATCCCTGGATAATGAACTTTTTTCTTTACCGTCTCACTAGATGTGGCTCTTCTGGTATAACACCTATGACTTTAAATGACAAACTGCTTCCTTCTTCCCCACACTCCTACTCTACAATGGAAGAGGAGGAACAGGCTAACCACAGTGATGCTGCCATTTGTAAAATTACAGAAGGAAAACAGAGAATTCACTTCTTTGGTTTGCTGTCTTCTCTGTGTGTCTTCACATGGTCTTTCTTCTGTACCAACCTTTGTCCAAATTTCTTCTTCCTATTAAGATACCAGTCCAGTTGGATTAGGGCTTACTCTACTGAACTGTATTTAACTTGATTACCTCTGTGTATATACTAGATAAAATAAGGTCACATTCTGAGGTACTGGCTGTTAGAACTCCAGTGTTTGAATTTGGGTGGACACAGCTCAACCCACACACTGCATATGATCTTTTGATTAGATTAGCCTCATATACCAACATCTCCACTCATATTTCTCTCTTACATTTAGTTTCAAGTCTCCCTTACTTTGTTTTTGCCTCAGCCTTATGCTTTTCCATTTTAAGCTAATGGTGATTGCTCGACTTGAATGAAAAGCCACACTCTTAATTTAATAGTTGTCTTTAGATACTTTACTCATCTGAATTGTACTAACCCACCTAACAATTAAAATCTTTTAAATTCCATCTGTTATTATTTGTGTCTAGAAACAAAGGGCATTTCTAGGAAAAAGGTGCTTGCTTTCTGACTCTCTTCCTTTCCAGTTTTGCTTATAAACCAGCCATGTTTTATCATGAGTTCATCTCCTTCTTGCAGTGCCAACAGTATGAACGCACAGTTAGCGTTTGATTTTTCTAATTCTTCCCAGTGGAGCTCTGGCTCAGTAGGCATGCGGTTTGCCTTCGACACTATTTCAGGTGATTGTTATACCAAATGTTTTGTACCGAAGGGCCAAGTCCCCATCTTTTGAGCCTCTGTTGTCAGTCTCCTGACTGCCTGTCACCTAACCTCGAAGGTAAACGTACTACACATTTAATTTTTGGATTACAACTGCACTCTCTCTCTAGTTCACAATTGCCATGTTAAGCAGGTTAAACACTTTTAGTGGCTGCAGAAATAGCAGTGAAATCTTAGTAACTAGGCACTATTTACCTTTATTTATTGCTCATGAAATGTCAATAGTTAATATAATTGCCGTCAGCTTTCCTGAGTGGCTTTCCTCCAGAGAATCCAGAATCTCTTCATCCAATGATTGCAATGGGCCTCAGCATCCCCACCTGGATTTTCCCCATCCATCCCCCCAATAAGAAGAGAGAGAGAGAGCACTGTCATGCAAAGGAGCCTGTGAGAGTTATGAAGGCCAAGCTCTGAAAATGGCATGCATTACTCCTGTGCCCACTTTACTGACGACAACTTAGTCCCATGGTCCTGTCTCACCTCAAGGAGGCGGGGGAATATATTTTTCTTGAAAAGAATGATTGAGTGAACACATAAGTCTAAGACACAGCGAAATTAAATAAGACAACATGGAGGTCCCTTGGCGCAGTGTCTGACTCACATAGGAGACATTTAGTAAATACTGGTTACCAGTAGAGAAAGCATTTCATGTACTGACTGATCTCAATAAATTCTGAACAATTTCTGTTACATATCCGCATGGCTTAATCAAATAGATTATTAGATCCAGGAGGACATCTTCACTTATTGAAATTCTGACAGCTCATAAATCCTGAAATGTAGGATCCACTGTGAAGAGCCAAAAATTGAGGTGCATTCACTTTTGTAAGCATACAGACCCACATGCAATTGTCCACGTATGCATATGCTTTGAGACACCAGTGAAGAAATTACTATAACTTCCTTTATTGTGCTCTAATGAACCTTTATTAGATACATGTTTAGTTCATTGTAATGCTGCTTTCCATTTAGACTTGAGAAAGTAGATGTGACATCCATGAAATGGCCCTTTATTGTCCTCGCAATGAGGGCCACTTACTGTACAAAAGTGGAAGCATTTCCTCTCTCTCCCCTGTCCTGGAGCATTAGTGAGAAGCCCCTTTGCCTGGAGTTTGGGAGAACACACTCTTGGCTTCTGCTCCGTCCACACCTAGGCTGTGTTCCTGTGTTCTTGTGGGCTTCTAGCATGGTGAGTGTGTGTGCTAAATAGTTTTATCTCCGGAACAAAACGCCATCTGATCTTTACAGGATTACAGAGAGGGAAGACTGCCCACCAAAAGCAATAACAACGTTAATGAAACCAATGGCTGGGGAGAAATTTCTGGCAAATGTCAATCATGAGGAAAAATGTCAGGAGAAGCCAGTCACGTCCCCTTACAGAAGAAGCCTCAGATGGAATTTGCATTTGAAACAGCTGGCAAAGGGCAGATTTTTATGCAATAATGTTTTGTTCAAATCAGATCCACTATGGGCATACAGGGTCTCCCAAAAGGTCCAATTGAGTTCTCTACTGATCTCCAAACTACAGATTCTAGATTAAATGTCAAACATGCAGCAATTTGTTCTCCATCCCAGGGGAAAAGAGATGCCACAATCAGTTGTTTGTGCCACTATCTTTCTTCTCATGGAATTACAAGAGCATATTTCTCCTTCTTTCTTAGAAGCAATTTTTTTTTTTGTATCATGTTTCAGGATTACAGCTTTAATTTAATGCTCATACACACTACAAAGCGATCACCCCAAAGTCCAGTTACTATCTATCACCATACCATTGGTTCCTCTCACCCTTTTCATCTGCTCCCCAACTCTCCTTGTTTGGTAACCACCAATCCGTTCTCTGCATCGTGAGTTCTTGTTTATTTGCTGTGTTTATTTATTTATTTTTAGATTTCACAAAGAAGTGGAATCATGCAGTATTTGTCTTTCTCCTTCTGACTTATTTCACTTAGCCATATACCCTCAAGATCTGCCCAAGTTGTTGAGCTTGTTACACTGTTAATTTTATGACCAAGTAGTATTCCGTTGCATATATGGACCACATCCTCTTTATTTGTTTATCCACCCGTGGACACTTAGGTTGTTTTCATATCTTGGCTATTTGTAAATAATACTGCAATGAACATAAGAGTACATATATCTTTATTAGTTAAGCTTCTGTAATTTTTGAATAAATACCCAGAAGTGGAATATCCAGATTCCATGGTAGTCCTAGCCTTAATTTTGAGGAACATACATGCTGTTTTCCAGAGTGTCTGCATCAGTTTCCAGTCTCAACAGTTTTTGTGCGGGTTTCCTTTTCTCCACATGTTCTCCAATGCCTCTTGTTTCTTGTCTTTTTGGTGAGAGCCATTCCAACAGGTGTGAGGTGATATCTCATTGTGGTTTCTTTCTTTAAATTTTTTATTAAATACTTTTGAATTTTATTGTTCAAATACAGTTTTCTGCCTTCCCCCCCCCAGCCCTCCCGAACACCCCAGCTATCCCCACCTTCTTCCCTTGTTTCCACTCCACCTTGTGTTTGTCCATGTGACCTTTATAGCGTTCCTATAAACCCTTCACCCTTTTCCCCCTTTATCCCCTCCCTACTCCCCTCTGGTTACTGCCAGATTGTTCTTAATTTCAATGTCTTTGGTTATATTTTGCTTGCTTGTTTGTTTTGTTCATTAGGTTCCACTTAAAGGTGAGATCATATGGTATTTGCCCTTTCACTGCCTGGCTTATTTCACTTAGTCACTGGTCTCCAGTTCCATTGTGATTTCACCTTGGATTTTCCTAATAATTAGTGATGTTGAATACCTTTTCATGTGCCCGTTGGTCATCAGTAGTCCTTCTCTGTTCCTTTCTTCTTCTCTTTCTCTTTTCCCTTGTCACTTGGTGACTTTATTTAGTGTTCTTTTCAGATTCCCTTCTCATTTCCTTTTAATATTTACAGTAAGTTTTTCCTTTGTGGTTATCATGAGGTTCACATAAAGCATCCTACTTGTATATCAGCCCATTTTAAGTTGATAGCAACTTAAATTTTAACACATTTCAAAGCTTTCATTTTTATCCCCCCTACATTTCACATTTTTTATGACAGTTTTTACTTTTTTTATTTTATGTATCCCTTAACTAATAATTATAATTTGAGTTTTACTGCTTTTATCTTAGAATCTTTATACTTGCTTTATAAGTCATGGTTCTACTACCTTTACTCTATCTTTACCTTTTCCAGTGAAATTTTTACCTTTGTATGTTTTCTGATTAGTAACTAATGTTCTTTTATTGTTCTTTAACATTTCGTATAAGTCAGGTTTGGTGGTGATTAACTTTGCTTATCTAGAGACCTCTTAATCTCTCCTTCTCCTTCTATCTAAATGATAATCTTCACTTTTCATTTTAATGTTTAGAATATTTCGTGCTACTCCCTCTGTCCAGTAAAATTTCTCCAGAAAAATCTGCCAATCACCTTATGGGGTTTCTCTTGTAGTCAACAAATTGTTTTTTTCTTGATGTTTTATAATTTTCATCATAATGTGTCTTGGTGAGGATCTCTTTGAATTCATCTTATTTGGAAATTTCTGGGTTCCCTGGACCTGGATGTCTGTTTCCTTCCCCATAGTAGGCAACATTTCAGGTATTATTTCTTCAAACAACTTTTCTGGCCTCTTTTTTCTCTCTCTCTCTCTTCATTCCTGGACCCTTATAATACAAATGTTATTCTACCTGATGTTGCCCCAGGTTCTTCTTTTTTTTTTTAAAGATTTTTTTTCCCTTTTTTTTTTTTTTTTTTTTTTTAGATTTTATTTATTTATCTTTAGAGGGGGAGGGAAGGAGAGAGGGAGAGAAACATCAATGTGCAGTTGCCTCTTGTATGTCCCCTGACGGGAACTGGCCTGGCAACCCAAGCATGTGCCCTGACTGGGAATCGAACCGCGATCCTTTGGTTCGCAGGCCCGCACTCAATCCACTGAGCTACACCAGCCAGGGCCCCCAGGTTCTTTAATGTGTTTTCACCTGTTTATTATTGTTGTTGTGGTTGAGTGCCTCTTTTTGGGTATGCATCATTACTCTGTCTTTCAGCTCACTGATTCATCCTCCTACTTCGTCCATTCAGCTCTTTAATCCCTCTATTGTTTTGTTGTTGTTGTTGTTGTTGTTTGTTTGTTTTTTAGGTTCAGATATAACTTCTGTTTGGTACTTTCTTATATTTTCTATCTGTTGAAGTTCTCATCATGTTCATCCACTCTTCTAATTTTTATGACCATTACTCTGAATTCTTTATCAGGTAGATTATTTATCTCTATATCCTTAAAGTCTTTTTCAGGGGTATTGTCTTATTCACTTGCTTACTCCTTTGCAACATATTTTTTTGTCTTCTCTTTTTGCTTGACTCTTTGTTTTAGTTTCTAGGTATTAGACCAAAAAAAAGCTGCCTTTTCAGTCTCGAAGGAATGGCCTTGTATAGGTAATAAACTTTCTCCTTCACCCTTGCCTTAGTTCTTGGTTGTCTCTGGAATTTTTATGATTGTCTGATCCAACTGAATTATTGTTGATATGCTCTGGTTTTGAGGGTATATTAAGACAGTGTTCCAAAGGGAGGAATCTCATTTAGCACCTAGTTGCTGGTTGATTGGAAGCCAGACTTCCAAGCAGCAGTGTTTTAGGATGCAAATGTATACAGTCCTCTGAGCTCACAATCATTATCCCTACTAGTCTCCAGACCAGGAGCTCTGGAGATGTCTCTTCAGTGAGAGTTGCTGAAACTGGGACTCCAAAGGAGTGCTAAAGCTCATTTCTGGGAAGTCTTCTTGAGCTCTAGTGAAGTCAAGGGAGTACAGAAGGATGGTGTCTCCCTGCTTTCATTCCCTAAGACTGCCTCCTTAGCCTCTCCATATGTGGGAAGCCTGAAACCTGTCGCTCAGGCTAAAGCTCCTGGCTAAGCGAAGAGTCCCTTTTCCCAGGAAGACTGAGGTGTTTCATTCTGCTAGTTGTGCACTGTCTGAGGGTTTATGGCCTGCCAAGGACTGACTTTGGGATTATAATAGTCCTGTGGGGCTCAATTATACCAGCACCCTTGGCCATCATGGTCAGGGAATAAAAAGCTTCCCTTTTGCAGATTGCACACACCCGCTGGCTTTTCCAAGCCTATTGTAGAATGTAAGGAGTGGGACTCACTCATTGGTCTCAGGAAAGTTGGGGAAGATGTCTTGACTATGCATTCCTGCAGACTTCAGTAGTGTGGGGAGAGAGTGCCTTCTCTGGGCACTCAGGCTCACTTTAGGCTGGGGGTGGGGTGGAGAATATCGCAATCGTTCCTGCTTGCCTGCCCCACACAGGCAGTGAGGGACGGTTGCAACCACCCCACCTCTCTGGTTTTAGCAGGGTGCTGGGATAGTGCCATGGAGGTTCATCTCTGCCTGTCTTAGTGGGGTGGTAGGAGGGCACCATGTCCAAGCTCATCCAACTGCATTAGCAATTTAGGTAGAGACCGTAATAATGACTTTCACCAATGCCTCTGTCTCCAGTACACCTTTAAACTATTACCTGACCCTCTCTCTACCTGATGGTTAGTAAACAAATCTCATTCTCTTAGAATCTGGGTACTTTTCAAACTTTTGCTGTGTCTTAAGGTGAATGAAACCACATGCAACCCCTTTAAGAGAGAAACTTCTGTTTCCTATGAGACTCTGGGTCCCTTAGACATCAGTCACATTGGTTTTCTAAGCCAGATGTTTTAGGTGTTATCTCTGTGGTGCAGCTCCCAGTGGGTGGAGTGCCAGATGTGGGGGTCTAACCCCTTGCTCTTCTGGGAGAAGTGCCTCTCTCCTGTGTGTTTCTGTACCGAGGGTGGGCTTTTTCAGGACTGTGGCTCTGCCTCCCCTACCTGTCATGATGTGGCCCTTTGATCCTTTGTTGTGGGGAGCAGCCTATTTAATTTTCAGGTCATTTTCAGAGAGAAAGGATACACATGTAGCTGTAGGTTTGGTGCGTCCATTGGGGGAGGTAAGTTCAGGGCCTTCCTATGCTGCCCATCTCAGGCTTCACCTGTCCAGAAGCAGTGCTTTTGATTATATGTCTTTTGTTTTTATTTTTTAGCCTCACCTGAGGATATTTTTTCATTGTTTTTAGAGAGAGAAGAAGGGAGAGAGAAAAACATCGACTAGCTGCCTCCCACATGCACCCAGACTAGGAACATAAGCACCTGTACCCGGGATCAAACCCTCAACCTAGGTATGTGCCCTGACCGGGAATTAAACCTGCAACCTTTCAGTTATGGGACAACACTCCAATCAACTGAGCCACAGCAGCCAGGGCTGTTTTTTTTTGTTTTCATCTGATTCACTTTATCTCCTTCAGGGTAAGTGTTATTAATCTAATGACTATTTTCATAATTTTAACAGCTAAGGCTATGTTTGTCATAATAGTAGTGTCTTGAGAAGCACATAAGGGCCATTAAATATTTAGAAACTTTGTTGTATACTGAAAAAGTTCAAATTAGTTTTGTTCCATCTAATTGACTAATACATACCAGTTGAGAGTGATAAAATTCAGGACATCAGAGTCAAACTGAAGGAAGACAAAAGGTCATAACCAGGACCAGAAAGTCATTACCCTGTAAGTCAAAAGGCCAATCCATTAGGGGTCAAAAGAACTAAATCAAAGAAAATAATTTAAATGGGAACATTTAAAAAGACATCAGACATGGAATAGGGTTGAGCTGAGCTTTATCCTAAAACTTAAGGATCAAGTTAGTTGGAACAGTTGGGTCTCAAGGTCATCACATAAGGGATTGGAAAAAGTCTGATTGACTTCCACCGAGGTCATAGGAAGCAGTATGGGTCATGGCAAATTGCCTTGTGAAAAGAAAAACTCATTAATTATGTTTGATCCAGACTGCAAAACTAGTCCTATTTTCATTTAAAGTAGGGATTCACAATCATGAAACTACTGATATTTTGGGCCAGAAAAGTCCTGGTGGTAGCAGCCAGTTCTTGCACTGCATGCCTGGGTTTTAGTTTTAACAACCAGAAGTGTCTCCAGACATTACTGAGTGAACTTGAAGGAGCAAAACTGCCTCTGGATAAGAGACACTGATTTAAAGAAACTTTATCCCAAAAAGTGGGAATGGCTGGATAGTTCCTTCCATTTTTCTCAGTCCTTCCATGAATTCTCTTTTGGGTGAATAAGTTTTCTTTAGTGAGTTTGCTACAACAGTCCAATAGTCACTGTGAACTTGTTATTTATGTTTTTGTTTGTTTGTTTGTTTGTTTGGAATTACCCTACATTCTCTCTCCCAATCATCATTTTAGACTATAAATTCCTTGTGGCCATATCCATTGTATAGCTTTTGTTTTGTTACAACATATTAGCCTGTTCCTCCTCCTCTTCCGAGTCACAGCCAAATCAATATTTTGTGTAACTGAACCTTCCAGGTGTGTTGGGTGCCATATAGAAACCCTAAGACTTCTTCATAGAAACATAGGTCATCTTAGGCTGATCAGTTCTCAGTCACAGATTTTCTGCTATTGAAGTCAAAATAGATGAGCCATCTGCTGAGGAACGAAGGACCATACCCTGTTTTTCTTCACCCATGTACTTTGTCTTGACTTAATTTGACCTCATGCTCTCTCTTGGAGTTCTCTTTGTACACTGCTGTGAGTCTGTGTGCACTGCATTTTGTCCTTGAACCCACAAGACTCATCATTTCCTTACCTAGGTTTACACTAACCTATAGTCAGCTCCCTCTTAATAAAGTCTAAGTACTACACTATTTCTTTCTTTATTTGGAATTTTGCATCCCTTTTAACAATGCCAGCATTTTTATTAGCTTTGTTATTTATCCTTACAGTTTTTTAATTACAAAGTTACATAAGTTATGAGTGAATTACCTGGCTCCAACTTTACCCATAAGCCTGGTTAGTGCTTAAGTGTGCAGAATGTGAGGAATTCTTTTCACTTTGCATGTATCGCTTTGTTACAGAAACACTTGAACTTGAAAAAGACCTAAAAAGTGATTTCAGCCAACTCTCATTTCCCACCCATTCTGTAAATAAGAAAGCTGAAACCCATACATCACGATGGTGATATAACTCATTTCCTGCTTTACTCTGTAGCCACGAAGCTCACAGCAGCTCCATTACAGTATATTGCCTTAGCTTAGATTTGCTGCTAAAACTTTTTATATTTTTTAAATCTCAGGTTATTATTACCTGTAAAAGAATTCTGATACATTAGTGGTTTTTATCGAAAGCCACCTCCAGTCTGTTTTTGGAAATAGGCAAGGTATAAATAGAAAATAAATAATGAACCAAGGAGCAGAGAGGTTTTTACAGCTTGTTGACAGCAGAGTTGGGACTGGAACCTCATTTCCAATTCCCAGCCCAATCCTCTCTTCATAGCATCCTGTCTCCCCCATGCCTTTGTGGGTCTTCCACTTTCTATCATTGTGACCTTGAAGACTCCATAAATAATCACCATGAAATTGCCAGGTTTACTCCCAAATGTTTAACTTACATGCTGAGCTAGGCTAAAGTTTAAAATCAGAGATACCTGTGTTGCTGTTTTGTGTGATAGAGCATTATTAGCTAACTAATGGTAGAGTCATCTTAGGTTATTTTTGTCCTGAAGTGCAGATGATACGCAGTGACTCACAATCTTTTCAGCTCTGGTTAGACTAACATATTGTTTTTTTTTTTTTTTTTCCCTTTGTAAGTCCATGGGAATGTGGAAACTTGAACCTGAGTCTCAGTACCAAGTGATCAATTAGTGATCAATTTTGATCACTAATTGCCTGTGCTCAAAAAGCTGTTGGAGATTAGTTCACAATTTCTCTCCAACAACTCACTCCCTGTTCATTTTCATTTTTTATAGTTTCAGGAAAAACACTTAACAAACAAAATGAAGAAGGATTCAAAAGCAGCTTTTTCTAAAAAATTCTGGAACACCAGAAAAAAAATCCATGAAAATAAACTGAATGAGGGAAATTTATAGCTTGTCTTGAAACAAGATGAGTTTTTAAAAATAGGTGGAAAGGGATTTTGAAATATGAATTAACATAAAACAGAGTTTGCAAACATGCTATCTGTAGGCAGAATGTGGCCTGTAGCTGAACTTCGTTTGGTAGTCATGGAGTTGGCCCACAAAGATTTTATAAATTTTAATGTCTTGCTGACATTATGTAACTGGAAGATTTCACATAATCGTCTGAATTTCTGGCTGCTCCTAAAAAAATCTGAGAAACTGTGCACAGAAGACCCATGGTTCAGCATGGCAACCACTGGCTAGAACTGAGCCACGTGGGTTACCTTCTTGAGAAAGCATGTGACCCGGTTCTTTCCAATCCCCGGTGCTGATTGCCATCCCGGGAACAGTCCCCGGCCGGTTCCCACGTTTACATGCATGGGCCACGGAAGGGAGCCTTCTTAGCTTTATTAGAGAAGTGCTTTCCCGTGTCCTACTTTTTTCACCTATATAATATGTCAAATGTTAACTTGTAATTATACCTGGGAGTGCGACTTTCAGAGAGTAAACTCAAAGTTTCAAGATGTACTCTAGTCCATAAAGGTTTTAAGAACTCTCACCTGCTCCTCCCATTCATCTTGTTACCTTCCTTTGATAAATCTCTTGTGGGCCCTGAACTGACATGCCCAGGACAGCGTAGCACAGTCAGGGCTGTAAATTCTGACTTAAGGGGTGGGCTTCATTTGAATCTGTCCTGACATCATTGCTGCTGGCTCCAATTCCACATCATGGTTTCGTTTCTTGGTACAGCAGGCAAAATGTGAGGCTTCTGTAACAAAATGTTCCTCTACAAGCTGGGGGAGCTACAAAGAATAATTTTGGTAAAGTGTGAAAGACAAATTCTTTTTGAAATAAAAGAATAAAAAAAAAAACTTGTAACTATTTATGGTTAGTCCCAAACTGACTTGGCATTGTTAATTACGACACTGATGGTTATTTGCAATTTTGGTTTTTCAGAGCCCTTTCTCTGATTACCTTTGACTCCCAGAATTCTCCACATCACTGCTCTCATCATCTTTGTTTTAGTTCTCAAAGGTAGTTTATTACTTCAGTTTTCTTTTTGAAAATTATCTTCCTGGCCTCTCTCCTGACTCCTCTTAGAACCTGCAAATTATTTTGCTGACTGTTGGTGAATTCATTGATCTATTGCTATGTTGGCATTTTGTGCCTAATTTTGTCCTGGAAATTGTGTTTGTTTTTGCTTAACATTTTATTATGGAAATTTCAAAGGTACACAAAAGTAGAGAGATTAGAAAAATAAACCCCCACATACCTATTATCTATTTTCAACAACTAAAACTATATAACTATTCTTACTTTTGTCCATCATGCAGTGTATGTTATATAATTTTATTCACCATACAGATATGTAATTTTATTGCATTTCTAAGTGACAATGACTCTTATTAATCCAATACCATTATCTAAGTATTCATATTTTCTTAATATTAATCAGTACTAATTTGACTAGAAAGGATTTTAACTAATATTTAAACTGTGTTCAAATATCATCAATTGGCCTATGCATGTCTTTTTCTTAAAAATTATCATGGTTTTATTTCCTGTTTGAATCAAGCAGCTTTTTATAAAAATATGTAATAAGAACATTTAACATGAGATCGACTTTCTTAACAAATTCTGAGATGTACAATGCAGTATTGTTAACTATAGGTGCAATGCTGTGCAGCAGGTCTCTGAACTTTGCTCATCTTACAGAAGTGAAACTTGGCACCCACTGAAAAGCAGCTCATTGTTTTATGCTGCTCCCAAATTCCTGGCAACCACCATTCCATTCCCTGTCTCTGCGTGTTTGACTATTTAAGATATTCTTTATACAGGGAATCATGAAGTACTTGTCTTTCTCTGGCTACCTTTTTTCATTTAGCATAATGCCCTCCAAGTATATCCACACTGTCATAGATGTCATCATCAACTTCTTGTTCAAGGCTGACTACTACACCATCGTGTGCATACACAACCTTTTCTTCATCCATTCAGTGGACTTTCGGGTTGTTTCCATAGCTTGGCTATTGTGAATACAACATAGGAGTGCATGTATCTCTTCAAGATTCTACATTTAATTTCTTGGGATATATACTTGAAAATGAGATTGCTAGACCATGCAGTGATTCTATTTTTCATATCTCAAGAAATTTCTATACTCTTTTTCATATTGGCTGTACCATTTTACATTCTCCCCAGCAATAAACAAAGGCTTTAATTTCTGCACATCCTTATCAACACTTGCTCTATTTTGGTTTTTTGAAAATGTCTTTTTTTCTTCATAGTTGTTTTGTTCAAGTAAAATTTACACACAACATTCAATTAATGCAGATTATTTACTCTGCTTTGTAACAGCCCCTTCTCTCTTTGATGTTTTTCCTTAAAATTTTATGCGTATGTGAATTTTATAGAATTTCCTATAGAAAATGCTGTAGAACTTTCTACATTCTGGATTTGGCTGATTATGTACCTGTGATATTAATAATGGATTTTCCTTTCTCTGTGTTTTCTGTAAATAATTAGCTCTAGAGTAAGACTAAGACTAGTCTTCATTTGTTGTTGTTGCTGAGGATACATTGTAATTTATCATAGGTCAGGATGGCTACTGCTTATCATACTACTTCAGTGGAAACAATGCATCTCTCTCTTTTGTGATGTTAAAATTAGTCTCATTTTTAGATGTTATCAGACTAATCCCTCCATTATGAATTTCCCCTCCAACTTTCATTTCATAAGCTTTTGGCATGTTTCTTCCTGAGAATTTAGAAACAGAATTATAATAAACAAATACAATAAAACCCCCAAACAAACAGAATACTGCACCTACTTTACAGCTCTGGTCTCACTTTGGTTTCAGGGATCCATCCTCTGTTTAAATCTCCCCCATTATTATGTCCTCGTGATCTTCACCTGTGAACCTTGATGCCCCCACATCTCCTTCACATACCGACTTTGAGACAGTCTGCCAGCTCAGAACCTGGCCCTGCTTCTGACCTCTGCCACTGAGCTCCACTCAGCAAAATACCGGGTTTGTCCTTGCCTGGCTTTCTTACCAAGTCCGGGCTAGGTCAGCAGCATCTCCTAACCCTTACAGTCCAGAAAATGAAGTAAGAAAGTAGCAGTACTATGAAATGCTTATGCAGATATTTTTATCCTTTTTTGGCAAATAAAATCAATGCAAAGGGAGGCAAAGAGGCTTTTCAAAAGGCACACAGCGAGATGACAGGATCCGAGCTGAAGATGTATTATGTCTTGTTAATCTAGAGTGACCCTCCAATGTGGAATGGCTCTACATTTAATAGACTGGATTCATTTTTAGGAAAGATGGACAGCAACGAGTGAAATTAATGCCATGATTAACAATATCATCATCATCGTTATTGTTATTGTTATTGCTTTCATTGGTGTTCAAGACAGCAACACTTTCTTGCCTTAATTCCGGCATTCCCTTCAGAACAATTCTGTGTGTTACGAGACTAAACTGACATGCCCAGGGGACAGCTCTCGGCTCCTTCTCTCTTGGCTTTCTGGGCTCCTCTCACTGCTACCACGGCCCCTCCCCACATGAAAATATTTCCATAAAAGAGGTAAAAAGAAAAGAAGGAGAAGAGAAGAGAGAAGAAGATAAAGGAGATGGCAGAGGGAAGGGGAAGCAGAGAGGAAGACGATGGGACGGAAAAGTCTTATGATCTATTTACGGAATGGGCCTGCTTAGAAATATAAATACGTGTGTAAGGACCACGTTTGCCTAATCTCCTCCAGCCCTAAGTTCTTGTCATCATCATCATCTTTATCACCATCAGCAATAACTTCATTTATTCATCCATTTAGCAATTCTTTAAGAGTCTACCATGTGCCAGGCATAAAAATGGAGGGGGAAGAACTGGCATAATCTTGTCATCTTACAGCTTAGAGTTGAGTCAGGGTGGCCAGCCATAATCAAATATGTAAATAAATGTGGAATTATAATCATAACACATCATGAGGAAAAGATGTATGGTGCATAACAGAGAGAGTCACTTTAATCCATAGCATCAAGACAGGCTCCTGAGGATGTGACATCTGAGCTGAATTCTCAAGGATGAGAAAGTCTGACTAGACAGACAATCACTAGGTGAGTGGCACCTAGTGATAAGCAATATTATGTACAAGGGCCCGGTGGCAGGAAGGATCCCCGGTGGCCCACCATGGGGATCAAAATAATGAATGAGAAGACTGTGGAATGAATTGGGGATATGCTGATATAAACTAGAAAAACTTGCAGGGCCTTGCTAAAAAGTAAAATAAGTTCTCATAGCAAAGAGAAGCCAGGAAGGATTTTAGAAAGTGTCACCTGGTGTAATGAAAACTACTGTTGGACCTATCATGAAGAACCACTGGGAAAAAGTGGTAACTGAGGTCACCTAAATCAAGGGATTAATTTGATAGCAGGCAAAAAATCAAAGAGGAATTCCTTGGATACCTATCAATTGTTGGGGAAACCTGCTTTGGACAAATGTAAGAATTTCTACAACCAATAATGAATTCAGGTAGAAAAGATGGCACTATTCAGGTAGGAGGAGGCTAGTTACAGGAAATTTCTGTAGAGTTGATTTGAATTCAGTGAGTAAATTCACGTCTCTGTGTCCTAACCCTTCTGTAGTACTTCTTGGCATAGAAACACATCTCTGTGTATCACTGGGGGTACACAGAGGAGGCTGTTGCTAGGTAGAGATCAACTCCAGGGAACTCAAGCTTCCTGGGGCCTCCTGGTGGCTGAGGGGCATCTACATTTTAGCACATCTTTAAAGCACCAATGCCACCCTACTGGGGAGCTCTACTCTGCAGGACTGGGCTAGAGGGACAGGAGGAGGCGGAAACCTGGGCTTCTCCAATGGTGATGGGCCTTTTGCCGTAACATTCAGGGGTTGCCATAGGGGGCTGATCTCAGTCCTCCTACTTCCATATAAACGGCATTCCTATTGTATGTTTTATATACTGGGCAGCACTATATAAATGCCAGATTTTATTTTTAAAGAATAATTTTAAAATAGATATGTGAAAGCCACTGGCCTTAGAGAAAAAACTTAGACCTGGCATAGGGGAGGTTTGACTACTTCTCCTAACTTCCCCTAAATAATTAGAGAGGTTCAGTGAGTCACTTACCCTTGGGTTTGCATTTTCTCCATCTGTCCTACTGGGGTGTGCATATCTGCCTTACACATCTTAGTGGGTTCTTGTGAGAACCCGGGAGTGAGGCAGTTTAAGTGTTTTGCCCAACGCCATGCAATACATTTTCCCCACTGTTTTCTTTTTAAGTCGTAAACTTCGCTTGCAATACAGAGGCTTACCAAGGATCAAAAATCACTTAGATATCCCTGGAGAGAGAAAGTGCTATTAGGGGTGAAGCTGACATTAGACATTTTTTAAAATAATAATGGAAAACAACTTACTTTGCAAGTTTGGTACACCGTAATGGATAACTATCTGGTTCTCAGGAAATCTGCATGTTAGGCTGCAAATACATCCCCAGGGACCTAAGGACAAAAATAAGACTTTGTCTTCAGGGTACTGTGGCAGCTCCTGCTTCTAGCTAGGATGGGGACATCAGTGAAGAGCTTTGGAATCCCGACTCTGGTGATAGTTAAGGGATCATTCCTGTAAAGGCTGGTCTATACAAAGCCCAGGGAGGAGAGATACTAGAAGCTTCCCTTGTTGTAAGGAAGATGATCATTTTAATACAGTATCATGTAACAGAAGTTGCACGCACTCCCTGAATTTTTTCCAACAATGTACTTCTCTCAAGATTGAGCACAAAGTCCTACTCCAGGGAGTCATGCCTCCCATCAGAAGTTTCCAAGGTGAATGACATAATAAACGTTTCTTCCACAATTTAACCCATGAGTGGTCTGTTTTAAATACAGAGGAAAGAGCGAGCTTTTTGGGTATCCCATTAACCAGCTAAAAATCCTCTCTTTGCCAATTAATAGCTCTAAGACTTTGGGTAGCTATTTTACCTCCCTCTATCTGTATTGTCACCTATAAAATAGGTAGAAATAATAATAAGAACAATAGGATGCTATTATAAAATAGGCAAAAATCAGCATCATCGTCTGCCTAATAAAGTTATTGAAATGCTTAAATGAGTGAAGGTGATTGCTTTAAGTTGCGAAGGGCTGTGCAGTGTCATGTACCGCGACATTTCCAGGTTGCGTTGCCCTGCTTTTGGAAGACGCTATTGTAGAACATAGTCTGGGCGTGTGTATTGCTCTTGCTTTCACTCGTTTGTCATACAACGCTTTTTTATTTGAGTATGTGTGTTGATAGCTTGACTGTCTCTTTTGTAGGAAAGAAGTTTACATGCCAGGATGACTAGGTGAGGAAGCTGGAAAGTACATAGTAAAAGGAGCATCTGCAGAGGCATTTTTACAATTTATAGGAAAATCAGCTCTGAGAATGCTTTTTTTTTTCAATCAAGAAGGGATCTTTGCTTTTCTTCTGTCTAGCACCCTAGCTTTCTTTAGGGAGTTTCTTCTCCCCCATTCCAATACGTGGCTGCCGGTGCTCCCCATTACAGCTGTCAAACTTGCTGGTGCTTATGGGAGCCAGCCCTGGTCTGGCATAGTCCAGACCCAGGCCACGGTGAAGGAAGCAGGGTGGGCATGTGCTTCTACTTAGCAACCAGTGTTTCCCCCAGTAGATTTTGTCTGGGGCTTAGGGCAAGGCACTGGTAGACGTAACCTTCTGTGCACATAAGAATTGAGATGAACTTGAAAAGAAGAGGGATGAAGGTCAACCCTGAGTTGCTACATCCATTGTGACAGACACAGTATCTTCCCATCTATTTTCCAGTTACAAAAAACAGTAAAGTAACCTTTTCTCCTTTTGACTTGAACCTCTCTCTTACAACTAATAGTCTTGAGTAAGCAACTTCTTATAATGTTTGTATTGAAGACAAACGTAGGTTTTCAAAATTCTTACACACTTTTTAATGTCTTATATACACATATTAATTTAAACTACAAACATCTGATATAAACTGGGGACAATGTGGGAGAGTGAGGGCATTTGACAAGAAAGCATATAACTGAAAAAAGTCATCATCAATCACGAATTTACTTTCAGGTACATATGACCTGAATTTTATTTCAGCTTCTGCAAAGAAAATAAAGAATTTATGCTTAAAATACCTACATTAAAAGAATATTATAGATGTTCTACAGTCTGATTCTGAGGTTTTGTTTCCTAAAAAATCTTTTGAAATTAATCACGATTCTTCCCTTGAAAAAGCTGGTATCTTTGACATTTTTGAAACACTTTTCAGATATGGTCTCAGAGATCTTATTTTCATCCTTATAATTAATTGTCATGCATTGGAACAGGAAGGGATTTGTTAGATGGCATTAAGTAGTTTACGACAATTTTCTGGAGGATTAAGGGATTAGGTTTGGTTGATACACAGATAGGAAGAAAAATGGGGTTTTAGGGAAACCCCCCTGGCCTCCAGGCTGCTGGTTGCAGCCTATGATGCTCTGGATAGGATGACAAGGACCTTCACGACAGTTGCCAGGAGAAGCGAGTGCCTCCGCCCTCCCTCCCCTCGAGTAGTAACCATCTCTCTGCTGACACCCGTTTCTTCCTGCTTTTTTCCCAACTTTATACACATGGATCCATGTGGCAGAATACAAGCTGGATCTAGAGACTTAACTACGAACCAGTCTCCACAATAAAGCTTTAGATTTTCTAGCTCTGTGTCCAGGCAGCCTGCTAGAAAATGTTTAGCACAGGTGTTAAGTGGGCCAATCTGCAGAGTCCTCTGCATATTTTGTCTGATTTTTGTCTCATATTAACCTGATGAGACAGGTATTTTATTTTATTTTTTAATATATTTTATTGATTATGCTATTACAGTTGTCCCATTTCTCCCCCATCATTCCCCTCCACCCTGCACACCCTCTCCCACGCACATTCCCCCCTTTAGTTCATGTCCATGTGTCATAAGTTCTTTAGCTTCTACATTTCCCACACTATTCTTGCCCTCCCCCTATTTTCTACCCACCGTCTATATTTTGATTCCTATTTTGGAGACGAGAAGATGAAGGCCCTGTGATGATGGGACTGGAATGAGAAATTCTCTTAAACCGAAACTCGTGTTTCTTTCACCTTGAGCTGCTATTTTTCCTGATTATTTCTAGAGCTTAAATGCATGTTCTATTAATACTTCTTCCCATCACTATTTCAATATAGAGCAGGACTGTTGTCAAAATTGTCATATTTAAAAGTGCATGCATCATCCGCATTAGCCACAGTTCAGAGATTCACATTTGAAGAATGGAGTCGACAACTGGGTTAGCGCTGGCTCAGCTCTGTGATTTGGGGGTTTTCATAAATGGCACATTCTAGGACTTTATGCCACACAAAAGAATTCTTCATGGTTGTCCCTCAACTGAACCCAATTTGACGTTTTCAACAGGCCTGTTGTCCAAATAGTTGACACCAGCCATAGTCTTCAGGAGAGCAGTGATGACATGCATACAATTAATGTCCCAACAAAATGTCTTGTAAATGTGTACTGTGATTTACTGCTGAAAAAGAGCCTATGTATGTATGTGTGTGCTTTAAAGATTTTATTTATTTATTTTAGAGAGGGGAAGGGAGGAAGAAAGGAAGGGAGAGAAACATCAATGTGTGGTTGCCTCTCACATGCCCCCTACTGGGGACCTGGCCCGCAATCCAATCATGTGCCCTGACTGGGGATCGAACCGGTGACCCTTTGATTCGCAGGCCAGCACTCAATCCACTAAGCCACACCAGCTAGGGCTGTGTGTGTGTATGTTCTTTAAGATAAGTGAAAGGTATATAAGGCCAATGTTACTGAATATTAAGCATATAAGACTGATATTATTGAAAACCATTTTGTCATGAATTTACTCATTTAAATATCCCACCTATAGATGAATCTGTTAACTCATGATCTCAGATATCTTTAAGAAACTGGGAGAATACTGGAAGGCTTAGAATATAAGAGCACCTCACCTGAATTCAGCCTTCGAACCAATTCCCTTGAGTTTAAAAATGACCCATGGAAGGTGGGAAAGGGAAATGATAAAACAAGCAGTCAAAAAATCTTGGGGTTGATTAGGTGAAACTGATATGTCAAATATCAAAGTTTATCTTGCCTTATATATAAAGCTAGAAACACTTGTGATCTTAATTTAAATATATAGTCCCTGAAAATAAAAGATTTCTAAAAATTGAAATAGAAAAGCTGTATGGAGAACTGAAGTTTAGTGTGAATCTGTTGAAACACTGTATCTATTAGTAGTAATTAGAAGGAAGGGGGCACAATTATTGTTTTAAAAATCTGTTAATTATTATTCTAAATACAAGGCCACCAGCCATGGCTTTGCTAAATAATAACCAAGGTCGAAGAAAGAATGACCTTGGGCTCTGAAGAGTATAAAATGTTTGTGCCAGGTATATCCACAAGATGGACTGCAGGCAAGCTCTGCCAATCTAGTAATAGTTGTTTAATTGTCCTGAATGTCAATAGTTGTAAACCATGATTTGTAGTGAGTTACAGAGTTTTATGTTTTATGGTTTATCTACCCATCCACTACCTGTTGGCTGTAAACTCAACTACTAAGCATTCTTCACACCAGAGAACCCGTGTAAGCCAGTTTGCGGTTCATCCAATATCGAGTTCTTTCGGTAATTTGGTTAAACTCCCATGTTGCAGGGGGGACGAAAGGGCTGTATGTCTCATATGAGTTTGTATATCACGATGAAAGAGAGCGGTAGAGCAAATGTCTACTGTAGAGCGAGTCTCAAATGTGCAATCATACATTAGTGAATGGCACAAACATATCACTTCTACCGTAGGTCAGGAAATTCCGACTCTGACACCACTACTCCGGGTGCTCCGACACGCACCTCATACAGACAGGTGGACCCAATACACCTGGTGGCAGCATCCCCTAGCATGGTAACGGAGCCCAGTGGCAGGGTCACAGAGGAGGGAGGCTCAGAAGGCTCCAGAACTCGTGTGGCACTCAAGTCATTGAACTGAAAAGTTTGCTGGCTTCCTAAACTTCTGAAAGGTTGGTAGAGCCCATGCAATTTTTCTGACCACATTCTAATTTCTAACATCTCTAGGCTAATTTAAAAACTCTCTGACGTGGATTTTGATAGGTGTATGGAATGCCAAGTAACCACATGCAAGGTGTCAGGTCTTATATGTAGTAGTTCGTTTTCTATTTAAATACCCTTGAATTACCTTGGAGTATGTATTTCTGATGAGAGTACTTCAAGATCCAACTGACCCTCACATGTAGATTAGGGATTGAACAATGTGAAAATACGTGCTTCACAATTTATACTCATTTATTTGAAAACTATTTGATTATTATTTATTTTAGAGAGAGAGGAAAGGAGGGAGGAAGACAGAAACATCAATTGGTAACCAGGGACCTGGCCCACAACCCAGGCATGTGTCCTGACCTGTGCCCTGACCTGTGCCCTGACCTGTGCCTTGACTAGGAATCGAACCAGTGATAGTTTGGTTTGCAGGACAACACCTGCAAACCAAAGGAGGCATACCAATCAGGACTACACTTATTTATTTTTAAAGAAACTTACCATGCAGACAATATAACATACATCTACATCTTAATTTGTGCCATTTTTGGAGTTGTCTCTCCATATCAGGAATACTTTGTTTCTTTCTAAGGCAAATGCAGTGGAATTGACCTTCACCATTAAGACTTATTTCCTTTGCCCTGGAGCCCACAGCAAACCCTCTCTTGGACACCTGCCACTGGCTACCTCATGTGTATACTCAAGTCATTCATAGGTTTAGATCTTATTCCCCAGGGTGAAAAAAGGCCCAGTATCATTTTTCTATAGCTCTTTATTCAGTTATTATAGGGCTACATACCTTGGATACCTTGGAAATGTGCTCAATATATATCTGTTGATGAATGGTGACATGAAGCCATTAAGGAGAGCTCCAATATGCCTCACTACGACTTCTATTTGGCAGAGATTTTGTGGTCCTTTTAACTTAGTGATCCCTACTTCTGGGACAGAAGACGTATGCTTTCGGACTCTGGAAGCAATGTACTTGGAGGCATCCACTTTGACAGCGAAAGGCAGGTGTCTTAGTGATCCCCAGCTATAGCCTGCAGCAAACACTGCCATAGAAGGGCTATGGGAACAGTGCTTTGTAAGCTTGTTATGAATCTCAAGCTCTAGGAGTCTGCCAACCCCCATCCCAACAAATATGTGTACGTAGATTCAGGCCACACACACACACACACACACACACACACACACGCACACCCCGCAGCCCTACCATTTACTTTTTTCCTTGGCATTTACACAGCAGCAGATGTGCTGTGAATAGACACGGAGCAACAGGGCTGGCCTACCAATGGACCCAGAGGTGAGACATCTGGTGAAACAGATGCCACGTGGCAGGGGGACACAGACTGCCCAGAAAGTGCTCCTCTCCCATGCACAGCACCAAGGGTCTGACCAGTGCCTGCTTGGGCACCATGCCTTCCAAGCAGATGGGAAAAGATCTGAGCCAAGAGTGTATGGAGAAAGTCCTCAGATTGCCTGTGAGACGGAGGGGCCTGCGCCAGAGAATCTGAAGCCGCCGTCTTGTAAAAGTCATCTCTTCACTGTCACCTGAGCACCCTGCATTTATCAACCCCTGTCAAGCAGCTTTTGCCCAAGTATCACCATGGCAGAGTGAACCTTTAAATAAATGCCTTACCTTGTTCTTGGAGATGACAAGAGGATTAATTAGTTAATGTTAGCAATGCTCCTGCAAGATGAATGGATGAAAGAAAACTCACAGAGTGTATTATTAATAATGGAATGAGGTCACACTTCATAAAAGCCCTGTAGAAAGTCCCATTTTCAGTATAGAGCAGTCATTTTGTATTCGAGTTCTACTTTTTACCAAAATATTTAACAAGCATAATGCAACATAATTTGGGATTTTAACTGGAGAGAAACAAGTGCATACAGGAGAAATGCTGGGAGGGAAAATATGACGTTTACTCATCCTTCTTTCGTGTGGCTTAGAAGCGGAGTCAGTTTTTCCCCAGGAAGGATAAGCTGTCTTATTCATGGTTCTAATCATTTTAATTCTTTGCCTCCATTAAATTAACTACTACAATACATGGAAGGAAAACTAACTGTAAGGGGCACTTGAATCTTTAGATATACAAAAATAAGGTGTTAGATATGTTGGTATAAAATAACATCCTTGAATAAGTACAATTCTCTTATTCTCAAGTACATCTGGCACCAGAATGAGGCTAACAATTATTTCCAAAGTGAAAGCCCCCAGGGGGCCTGTCTTCAACAGAAACATCCACAAAATAAACAGTAATGAACCGAGACAACGAGACAACGAGGACTTAAAATTAGCATAATTTCTTTCACCAAAGAATCATTCGGCTTCCTTGTCTAACTTTCTAAATCTCAATTTTTTAAATCAGCGCTTCCTGAATTTTATCTCCTTTTGTGAGACAAACCAGATCATCTTAGCCTAAAGACCTTATCTTGCACCTTACATCTGTTACTGTATCTTTTACCTTATGTGCAGTTTTTTATCTTTAACCTTTCATTTACTGTACGCACACCTCGTTTCACCAAAGTGATCGTTAACTCCTGTAAAGCCGAGTCAGTATTTTACCCCCCACCATCTCAATCACATTATCTTAATGTAGTATGTCCTCTAATTAGTACCTGTTGATTGATTCTTTAAAAAAAAAATGACAGTGGTAGATGACACATAGGAAGCACTCTCAATCTGCCAGTTACTGCACTGTTTTCGTGCATGGTCTCATTCTAGTCATAACGGTCATGAAGTGAGTACTACTATCATCTCAAGTCCACAAAAAAAAAAAGAACACTGAATCTACAACAAATTCACTGAGTTGCTCCCAAACTGTACATCTAGAAAGGTGCAGGGACTTGGCTTGAATTCAGTTCTGGCTAATTTCAATGATCCACTATGTTATATTGCCTCCAATGTTCTTTCATTCCTTGGAAAATTCCATACCCCCTGAAAATGCATCATTTAAAGTTCCTTTAGAAAACTTTTTAAAAAATTACATAATGTCTTACCATGAAATGCCAACCGCCTAAATTTATAACAAATACACGTAGATGAGAATGCACTCTAGTATTTGGCTGGTGATTATAATAATCTGGATGCAGCAGGTCTAAAAGAGAGAAGAAACCTTGCTCTTTAAATGCTCAGGTTCATTCATACTTTAAAGCCACCCATGGGAGGGGCTATGGGGGAATGGGCCAAGAGGTCAGAGGATTAAGCAGTCCAAATAGCCATGGGGATGATTACGAAATAGGCCTGGGAATGTAAAGTACAGTACAAGAAATGGAGTAGCCAAAGAACCTACTCATGACCCATGGACATGAAGAATGGTATGGGGATGGCCTGAGGAAGTGGGGGGTGCTGGGTGGAAAGGGGCAAAGAGGGAAAATTGAGACAACTGTAATAGCATAATCAATAAAATATAATTAAACAAAATAAAACCACCCATGATGATGTCTGTCTCCAAGCCTCTTCAGTTTCCTCTGTTCCCAACCAGAAATGCTATGGCGAGTAATTAGATATTGCCCACAGAGAATAGTGTAATAATATAATTGACAATAAGCCATCTAGGAGCTCTTCTGCTATTATGAGATCATTTGCATACGACCAACTCCATGGTCCAAAAGCAGTAAATAACTTGCAGCCAAATGGCTTTGACATTCAGGTTCCAGGCATTCTGATGCACGGGATAATTCAATGCAGTCTAATGGCTTGAATTGGCTACTTGCTTTCATGATTGACTCTCTATTCATGGTAAATTGCTTAGTAGTTAACAGGATAACTGCTGGGGCATGAGAACTAAAATCATAATGGCATATGTTTGCAGGAAATGACTTCTCTATAGTAAAGATTTATAACCTTATATGTTCATTCATTCGATAAACATTTATTCAGCACCATCCCTGTACTAGTGCTGCAGATACTTAGATGAACGATATAAATATCTTGACCTCTGGAGCTTACATTCAAGTAAGCAAGACACAAAATGTATGTATTTAACTATGCAATCATGTAACGTCAGAAAGTGATCATTGCTCTAATGTGGAGTACGTAAGAGGATAGAGAGGAGGAAGGAGGTGACAGCTGGTCAGTGAAGGACCACATAAAAGTGACATGAGAAGATACCTGAATGTTGCAAAGACACAAATGATGATGATCTGGAAGAGGAACATTCTGGGAGGAGGGAACATTAAGCATAAAGATCCTGAAGTGGGAAAAAGATAGGTCTGTTAGAGGAATACTAAACAGCTATATTGGCTACTACAAAATGAGTGAGGACAAAGGTCTAGACAGAGAGGTTGGAGAGGTGGGAAAGGTAGGCAGGGGCCAGACCATAAATTCCCTTGGGGACCATTTTTGAATTGTATTCTGAAACTGTTGGGAGATTTTGAGCAAAGGAATGTCATAGTCAGATTTACATTTAGAAAGGTCACACTGACTGCTATGTAGGTAATACTTTACAGAATTTTAGAGAGAAGGAAGACCGATTAAGAGCTATTCAAGGAAATGACCACTTTTTGGACTGTAATTTAGCAATGGATAAGGTGAGAGTGTTCTGATTCAGGATATGTTCCTGAACCTACAGCTGTCAGGATTGAGTTTTTGAGAATAAGAGATTAATTCTATATTCAAGGGTTAAAAAGTGACTTAAAATGCTAAAGTACAAAAAATAGACTTTACAAACTATATTTTCTTCTCAGTATCATCTGCACACTTTAATGGACCATTCCCAGTAGGGAATTTCTCATAGTAGAACGCAAAGCTTTGTTTTAAAGCTAAAAGCTAGTGTTGTGGAAAGTCCTTAGGTTTAACAACCTAGTCCAATCTCCATTATTATTTGTTTCCTGTTGACCAAGAATGGGCTACCCTACCTCTCTGGACCTCAATTTCCCTTATTTAAAAAGTATTAGTGGAAGAAAGCATTGGAAAATATCTAAGGTTCCTTCTAGCTACATTCTTTAAGCAATTGTGAAATTTATTAAGTTATAAGGTTTAATTTAAACATAAGTGAGCAATTTACAGACAGATGTATTGGATGAAAGTAAAATAATAATTGATGGTAGAGTTTTCTCACTAAAATTAGAATAGATCCTGGAAGCAGATGTGGTTTGGCAAATACAGTCTGAAGAAGAATGGCAAGTCATACCTATTCAAGCAGAGTCTCTGGGTCTTTCAGTCCTGCTGGATGCACCTAATTTAATTTGGAATATTTGTAGTGAAACTATTTCCCTTGTATCTTCACCAGTGTAAGTACTAAATCTACAGACCTACTTTTTTAAATCTGCTTTTTCCTCTGCAAGAAATTATTGTTTGGTTAGAAAGATATCTTGATACTAAAAAAATAATCAAACTATATCTTCCAATTAGTATAATTGTGGTCAACCCGTTCTCACATATTTGAAATTATTTTTTACTCTCTAATTCAAGACTTTGAAGATGAGAGTAAGAAAAATATTCTAGATGAAAGAATTAGAATCTCTTAAAAATACGAATGTTTCAAATCTAAAACAGAGTAAACTTAAGAGAGATGTTAGCATTCTATAATTGGTCTTTGCCCAACTGCCCCAGAAAGCAGAGTCTGAGCTTAAGTCTTATGCTATTTCATTAAGAAACAAAATCAGAAAGAAGCAGAAGTGAGCAAAGAGGAGAGGGAAATGCAGCACAAGGCTGCTGACTGAGCTAGCACCATCGAGAATGCCTATTTGATGTTGTGGAACTGTGTTATGAACTCCATCTCAAATAATTTGCTTGGAGTAAGAATTTATACACCAGATCCTGTATCCTACTAATCAAAATCCATTCCACCAGGTGTTAACCCCCTCACATTCCTAATTTTCATAAACAGGGTGCCCAAGTCAGGAGGCAGGAGGGAGGTGGCATGGGAAGGAGGTGAGGTGCAATTGGGTTGCCCTGCATGCAAATGGACAGAGCCATGCAGCGCTCATCTCCAAAGCAGTGGTTGGAGGCATGAGCGTCTGAACTGGTGCCTAAAAGGCGTCTGATTCAAAGTACTCCCTCCCCACCATGTAAATGCAAGGTAGAAAGGAAAGAAATGACAAATATGTAAGGATGACTTAGAGGACTTAGCCCACAGTATAAGTGACATGAGTTAACTATGTCATGCATCTGATAAACAAAACGAAACAAAACAAAACAAAAAACAATTCCATGTTGGCAGGCTCAGCAAGAGTAGAGAGGGTCTAGAAGCTGGAAGAGGCTTGTATTGTTTTACTCTGTCCTAGTCAGTTTACACATAAAGCAAAATATGATCAAAGAAGAGTGGCCATGATAGCTAGGCAAATGATAAGTTATGCTAGACGATGAGTTGTAGGTAAAGGAATTGGAAAAATATTTTTGTAGAATAAAATGGAAAGAAATTATGTTATTCTATATCCTAACAGCTGAAGTAGTTCAAATGGAGGATAGCTGGGACACTGTGAGGTACAACCCATAGAAATGAAAATAATTTGTTAAGTTCATTGAGATTACAGTTAATTATACTATATTTCATATTTGGAATTTGCTAAGACAATGATCTTGAACATTGTTATAAACAGGTAATTATATAAGGTGAGAAATGCACTAATTGACTTAATAGTAGGAATAATTTTACTATGTATATGTAAATCATATCAGCATATTGTACATGTTAAATATATTGCAATTTTATTCATCAAAAATTTGCTTCAACACAGCTGGAAAAAAGCAACAAGGAAGTTTCTCAGAAAGTAAAGTAAAATTACAAGATATATCTCATGGCTGGGAGTGCCAAGTGGGATATACTAGTGTCAACATTCACTTTAATTACTGAGAAAGAAGAAGAATATTAAAATAAAAGAATGGAGGAAGGGCTTCGGTTAGAAGGCTGAGCTTTAGCATCACACACAGAGCTGACGTTCTAGGCCCAGCAGCAGCGTGGACTCTGCAGAGAGCAGCTTGACTTCTCTAGAGCCAACGCTCACTCAGTGGCAAGAAATGCTGTATTTTAAAATGGGGTTCATTTGAATGGAAAGAAAGAAGCTCAAGTTATAATGAGCCTCTAAGGCATTTTATAAAATTCTCATTAGAAATTAACTCAGCCAACAGGCTTCTGGGTACTAAATCTGTGAACAAATAATATGAATGAGATTCCAAACATTCAAAGCTTGTACCATTTTCTTAAAAGCATAAGTTCAATTGGTCAAATGCCAAGTAAATTGTAAGAGAGACTAACAAAATAGTACCATAGCAGAAAAATTTCTTAGGAATTAAGCAAAGGAATAAGCATCCCCGTGTATGACGAATATTTATAGCAATTATTGAAAAATTTTGCAAATGTGTGCTATTTTAACAAACCTGAGCATTATATGACATGCAGTTGTATGGGGAAGCTCTGGGGTGTTTTGCTCTGAGAACTGGATGGTGTTCTGACCTTGCTCCTAATGAGAAGCAAGTAAATGATGTAAAACATTAATTCAATAGTCAGATGGTGCTAATGAATGAGCAGCATGGACCACCAGTTCTTCTCACTGAGACAGGTGACTCCATGAGTAGCAACTTCCTAGATACCAATGAGTAGTTAGGCTAACAGTTTCCATGAGATATAGATGTTTTTTCAGAGATATCATTGCAAGTGGACCTTTTGAGAAAAATCAGTAATTTTTAAGTGTTGTTAAAATTAAATTAGATTGAAAATGTATCTAATGCACTTATCTCCTATTGTCTAATGCCATCTCAGAACTAACTCATATTTGTCTAATTCAATCACCATTCTCCATCCATCCATCCATCCATCTGCTGGTCATTTGAAGTATGGTCCCCAGAATTATACTGCTGGATTTATAAATCTTGAGCTTCAACCTAGTAACAATATAACTGGGTAAGCTATTTAACCTTCCAACATTTTAGTTTTTTCATATATAAAAGAGGGGTAATAATTCTATTTACTCTCATAGATTCCTCATCATAAGATAGAGGCTAAACATGAGTGAGAAACCTAGCCATCTCTCTCTTAGTGTTAGAAGTAATGGAAGCAGATGCTAAAGGCCTATGTCAAAAAACAAAAAAAAGCTCAAATAAACAATCTAACTTTACCCTTAAAGGAAGTTGAAAAAGAATAAAAAATCTAAAGTAAGTAGAAGGAAGGAAATTATAAAGATCAGAGCAGAAATGAATAGAGTATAAAAAACAATACAAAAAGATCATTGAATCCAAGAGCTGGTTCTATAAAAAGATAAAGAATATGAACAAACCTTTAACCGGACTTATGAAGAAAAAAAGAGAGAGGGCCCAAATAAATAAAATCAGAAATGAAAGAGGATAGATAACAAGTGACATCAAAGAAGCACAAAGGGTTGGAAGAAAATATTATGAACAACTATATACCAACAAACTGGATAACCTGGATGAAATGGATAAATTCCTAGAAACATGCAATCTTTCAAAACTAAATCAGAAAGAATCAGAGAATCTGAATACACAGATCACACCTAGTGAAATTGAAGCAGTAAACCGCCCCCCGCCCCCCCCCCCCCAAAAAAAAAAACCCTCTCAACAAACAAAGCCCTGGACCAGATGGCTTCACAGGTGAATTTTACCAAACATTCTGAGAACTAACACCTCTCCTTCTCAAACTATTTCAAAAAGTTCAAGGGCGGCGGGGAGGCTCTCAAGTTCATTTTATTAGGCCAGCATTATTCTAATTCCAAAACCAGATAAAGACACTACAAAAAAGAAAATTAGAGGTCAATATTCCTAATGGATATAGATGCTAAAATCCTCAACAAAACATTAGCAAACTGAATACAGCAATGTATCAAAAAGATTATACACCATGACCAAGTGGAATTTGTTCTATGAATGCAAGCTTGGTACAATATTCACAAATCAATAAATGTGATTCACCACATAAATAAAATGAAGGATAAAAACCACATGACCATATAAATAGAGTCATGAAAAAAAAAAACATTTGATAAAATCCAGCACCCATGATAAAAATTCTCAGCAAAATGGGAATAGAAGGAACATCCCTAAACATAACAATGACCATATATGACAAATCCACTTCCAGCACCATATTCAATGTGCAAAACCCACACATTCCCATTAAGATAGGGAACAAAACAGGGGTGTCCTCTTTCACCTCTCTTATTCAACATAGTACTGGAAGTCCTAGCCACAGCAATCAGACAAGAAGAAGTAAAAGTCATCCGAATTGGAAAGGAAGAAATAAAACTGTCTTTATTTGCAGATGATATGATACTGTACATACAGAATCCGAAAGATTTCACCAAGAAACTACTAGTGCTGATAAATAAATTCAGCAAAGTACAAGGATACAAAATTAATGTCCAGAAATCAGTGGCATTTTTATATGCCAATAATGAACTAACATAAAGGGAAACTAAGGAAACCATCCCATTCACAATCGCTTGAAAAAGAATAACATTCCTAGGAATAAATCTAACCAAGGATGTAAAAGATCTATACTCAGAAAATATAAGATACTGAGGAAATAAATTGAAGAAGATAGAAATAAGTGGAAGCACATACTGTGTTCATGGATAGAATTAATTAACATAATTAAAATGCCCGTACTACCCAAAGCAAGCTATAGATTCAATGCAATTCCTATCAAGATTCCAATGACACATTTCACAGAACTATAGCAAATATTTAAGAAATTTACATGGACCCACAAAAGGCCCCACATAACAACAGGGATCCTGAGAAAGAAGAACGAAATTGGAGGAATCATGCTACCTAATATCAAACTATTTTATAAGGCCACCATAATCCAAACAGCATGTTACTGGCATAAAAATAGACACATAGATCAATGGGATGAAATAGAGAGCTCAGAAATAAGCACATACCTTTATAATCAATTAATATTCAACAGAGGAAGCAAGTGTATACAATGGGCTAAAGATAGTTTCAATAAATGTTGTTAGGAAAGTTGGACAGATATATGCAGAAAAACAAAACTAAACCACCTTCTTCTACCACATACAAGAATAAGTTCAGCAGGGATCAAATATTTAAATGTTAGACTGGAAACCATAAAAATTGTAGAAGAAAACATAGGTAGCAAAATCTCAAAAATAGCTTATAGCAATATTTTATTAGATATATCTCCTCAGGCAAGGGAAATAAAAGAAAAAATAAACAAATGGGACTACATCAAACTGAAATGTTTTTGCACAGCAAAAGAAAACATCAACAAAATCAAAAGACAATCCCCAGAACGGGAGAATATATTCACTGATACATCTGATAAGAGGTTAATATCCAAAATTTACAAGGAACTTACAAAACTCAACACCAAAAAAATCACACATCCAATTAAAAAATGGGCAAAGGACCTGAGTAGACACTCCTCCAAAGAGGACATACAGATGGCTAATAGACATATGAAAAGATGCTCAACATCACTAATCAGAGAAATGCAAATTAAAACCACAATGAGACACCATCTCACACCTATCAGAATGGCTGTCATCAATAAATCAAACAACACATGCTGGTGAGGATGTAGAGAAAGGGAACACTTTTGAACTGTTGGTGGGAATGCAGATTGGTACAGCCACTGTGGAAGTCTCTATGGAGATATGTCCAAAAATTTAAAAATGTACCTGCCTTTTGACCCAGTGATCCCACTTCTTGGGATATATCCAAAGGAACCCAAAACACTAATTTGAAAGAACATAAGCACCCTTATGTTCATTGCAGCATTATTTACTATCACCGAGATATGGGAGCAGCCCAAGGGTTCATCAGAAGATGAGTAGATAAAACAACTATGGGACACACGATGACATACTACTTGGCCATAAAAAAAGAAGAAAGTTTTGCGCTGACAGAATGGATGGACCTGGAGAACATTATGTTAAGTAAAATAAGTCTGTCAGAGAAAGACAAATACCATATGATTTCACTCATATGTGGAATCTAATGAACACACTGAACTAACAATCAAAATAGAGACAGACTCATAGATGGGGAGCAGGATGACTGCTTGTCGGGGGCGGGTGGGGGAGGGGCTGAGCAAAAAGGAAAAGGACTCATGAAGATGGACAACAGTGTGATGATTATAAGGGGAGGTGAGTATAAGGGGACTAAATGGTAATGAAAATAAATACAATGAAATTATTTAAAAAAATAAATAGATGCTATTTTTTTCAAATTTCAATTACATACCTGCTAAACACTGATACTCAAAAACTGTGTTCAATCATCCTTCTGCCATTATGCTCCCTTCCTTAATCACTTTCCACATTATGAATATGAGAGGAAATAACCAACTTTTTGGATTATGTTTATCTCCAGAAAGCAGGACAATTCTATAATGATCCTGTATGAATGCTCAGCCTACCAACTTCTTCTTCTTCTTTTTTTAAACCTGGGCTGCTTCTAATGAGTAAAACATTCAGGCTTCCATTCTGAACTTTTCCCAGAGTTCATGATTCCCTACCTTAGATGAAGCAATCAGGGCCAAACAGGACATACATAAATTGGGTGGGATATACATAAATTGCTTTGAATCTTTTTATTCACAATGAAAATCAGTTTGAAGGTATTACATAGCCCTTTGCACACAGACTATTTTGAAAATAACTCTGCTGTTTCTCCTAAGGGACCCGAACAATAGGATAACCTTCCTGGACCAGCAGCCTTCATGAGACATGTTTGCAGAATGATGGTCCTGATTTGAATCAGTTTTTATTTTTTCACTCAAAAAAGCCCATAGATTTCCCTCATGCTTCCATAGCACAACACGCACACACTTGCACACCCATGCACACTCACACAATGTAACTGTCCCTCTTCTCTAAGGTATACTGCTCCAAGTGAACTAGACCTAGTATCATACTAATTAAATAATAAAAATAAAATATTAGTTTCAAATAATTAGGGAGAAGTTAAAGAATTAGAAACCTGCACTAAAACATGAATAATAAGGGAAATCAAATTGTTTTTGCCCAATACCATAGGCAACATTATGTTACCAAGCAAAGATTCTTAAGTGCAACTCTTATAAAGAGACTAAGACTGATTTGTGACAAGTATCTCAAGTCTATGCAAATGAATGGCAATGAAACATTTGAAAAGTGTATTTGCATGAAAAGCTTCAATTTGTCCTCAAGATCTGAAATAGAGTATATTTTATTTTTAAAACATTTTTTGAAGGCTAGGGCACAGAAAAAACCTCTGCTGGAGTTTTGGAATAAACATAGTAAATGACTCAATATAACTGAGAAATTTCTTGCCATTCACCTACCAAAATATAAAATAAAGATGCCTAAGAAGATAAAATGTGGAAGTGCTACCATAAATAAAGAATAGAAAAGCCATTTACCAAATCCCATTAGAAAGTTTTATGTTGAGAAACATATTTTTGAAGGTACAAGTCACCTTAGCAAGACAAGCTTTCCCTAATAAGGGAGGGAGGTCCATCTGGGGGTGGGGAGGGAAGAAGGATGAGGTGTAGGAGTAAAAGGGATGGGGAAGTGGGGGGTAGGAGGGAGAGAGGGAGAGAACAACAGCCTTTGAATGGCTGGACATTGTAACAGTTTGGATCTTGGAGTTAGGCATGGATGAGAAAGTGAGAAAAGTTATATCCACTCATTCAACATACTCATGCATGTACGCAGTGTTTACTGTATTTTCTGCACTCCTGTGCACATGAGCAATAAACCAGTACAGGGGGATGGTGAAAGTCTCTCTTTCATAGGACATTTTCTTCAGGGAGGACAGATAATGCACCAACAAAGGAGGAATTTAATTTCTGGTAATAATTCTAAGAAAAGAATAAAACAACATAGTATGCTAGTATGTGACTGGCCTGGCCTAGAAACTGCTGTCTGAGAGGTGCCATTTGAACCAGAGCTAAATGCCCAGCACAGTCTAGATCTGGAGACAGCAGGAGCAGCAGCAGGTATCACACGAAGAGCCATGGGCAAAGATAAAAAGCGTGGCGTGACTGGTGCTTCACAGATAAATGTGGGGATACAGGCAGGGATCAGGTCATTTAGAGCTTTATGAGAGGCTGAATTTTATTTAAGTGAGATGGGAAGTAATTGGAGCTTTTAAAGTCTCCATTTCCTCATTTACCTTATTTTCAATTGTTCATGTAACATTTATTTTTTAATGATCATATATTAGGCTAAATGTAGGCCTCATTAAGTCCCAAATAACATAAATTGCATAGGCCACATTTTTTTCTCACAATGTCATAGAATTAGCAATTAATAAAAATAAAAGGGAAAAATCTATTACCTGGAGATTAAAATTTTTTTTAAATCCTCTTAGGAAGCTATTAGACCGTAAGGGAGTCAAAACTATAATTTCAGACTATTTAGAGAAATAGGAAAATTAAAATACACTTTAATTTCTAGCTATAAGCCAGACTTGATTCCCTTGAATTACTCTCCTCCCATAAACAACTAAAACTCCTACACAAATTTGTGGCAGAAACTGGCTGGATGTTCACTATCCTATTCCTTTCTCTGAGTACATAGCTGAGCTATATTTCTTAAACCTTTTCACATTTGGGGGAATTATCTGTGGATTTCTTGCCTATGGATTATGAATTGAAAGAAGCAAGGGGATGAGAAAGCAAAGAAAGACAGCTTCTCTGGAACTTTAAAGAATAACTCTGGATTTTGTTGTTGGCATTAGAAATTGGGAAAAATAGACCAGAAGCCAACTAAGTGCCTGAGGAATTTAATTGTTAAAAAACCCCAAAACTTCAAAACATATAAAACAAAACAAAACAGAAAATCCACCAGCACAGACTAAAAATTTATTTGATCAAAATTTAAAACAACCTTTAGGCCACAGTATTTTGATGAGTCAGAAGCAGAGTCTATCAAGCGTCAGGCCTGGAAGATAGACTCACTCTCCCGGGCACTTCAGAGTGGCCATGTAAAATAAAGAATCCAGGATGTGAAGATAAAGACAGGAATAAAAAATTGGCAAAGGTTCCCCTCCACGAGCAGAGAACTAGAGCCTAAAAGGAGGAACTTCTCCCATATCGAAGCCTTCCAAAATCTTCCCAGCAGGTTGCAGAATGCCTAACAAGTGATTGTTTTGCCTTTCTTACTCTCACCTTTTACAAAGAGAAGCATCTTCTGTGTTTACCTCAACTGTGTAACTCACTGCTTGTTGAGTGTAGAAAGTCACTAGAAAACAAGAAGCTATGTTTGGATTTAATAGTATCGAGTACATATTTGTAGGTGATCTTAAACCTTGAGTTGGACACAGCCACGCAACGTGACATTGGCAGGTGCAATAAAATTAACATGGCCTTAAGTTCTCTGCTATTCTTGGTATTGGGAGATAGAATTTAATCCTTTGTCCTGACTTTTGGCTAAGCTTTGTGATGTTTTTGATCCTTAGAATCTTGCAAAAGTGATTTTCTTCAACCTTTGAGGCCAGTCCTTAAGAAGCTTGATAGATTCTGCTGAAAATCTATTCAAGCTTCTTGGAACGCACAGTTAGAGCCCTGAGCTTCCTTACAAGAAGCCCGACTACCCTGAGCCCTCCAAGCTGTAAGGAGGCCAGGCCTTCTGCAGAGATCACTTGGAGTGGTTCTGAGACTACATGCAAATGGGAAGGATCAGGCTGAAACTGGACTTCCAGGCATTATGGCAAGGCATCAGGCACATGAATGAAAGTCCCTGCCGTAGGGTGCCCGCAGCGACTCCAGAGGAAGCCATTAGAAGCATAAAATTGCCTTTGAGCCTTTTCTGAATTTCTGACTCAAAACTGGGATGCAGAAAAGGAATTATTATTTTAAAAAATAATTAATCACTACTGATTAAAAATCAGTAATTAAAGGAAAAAAACTAGTAAACCCCTGAGGTTTTAAAATTAAAACCATATTTCTAAGTAATTGAGTCAATAAAGAAATAATCATCTAAATTAGGGTGTTTAGAACTGAAAAATAGCAAAAATTATCTACATACCAAACATGATGACATGAAACTAAAGCGGTTCTTAAACACTTAAATTTATGTTTTGAAAAATAAGATAGGGTTAAATTAACCAGCCAAGCACTAAACTTAGGATATCTGAAAAAGAACGACATAAACTGAAAGAAGGTAAAAGGAAAGAAGTAATATAATAACAGAGACTAATAATCTAGAAAACAGGCTTATCACAGATATCAAAATAAGACAAATGTTTGTCAAATTTTTATTTTTGTCTCCTGAGGGCATTTATCTTTTGCAAGACTGAGCAACCAATAGGGCACAGAAACAATATTAGAAATGACAAACAGATATGTCTAAAGACAACTGAATGGAATAAAATATAATTTTAAAAACAGTTTTAAATATTTTATTTAATTATTTTTAGAGGGGAAGGGAGAGAGAAAGAGAGGCAGAGAAACATCAACGTGTGGTCGCCTCTCATGCGCCCCCTACTGGGGACTTGACCTGCAACCCAGACATGTGCCCTGACTGGGAATGGAACTGGTGACCCTTTGGTTCTCAGGCTGGTGCTAGATCCACTGAGCCACACAAGCCAGGACTAATTACTAAAACAATTTTATTCCAGTAAGTTTGTAAACATAAAAAATGAGTAAGTTACTAGAAAGGTATGTCTTACTAACTTACTGTAGCTGGCTCAAGAAGTATCAAAAATAAAGCACCTTATAGGTCAGAGAGTAAATTACAATACCTTAAAAAGCATTTTTTGAAAGATATTATCTAGAAGGATTAGAGTGACCATAACTCTCACTTTCCACAGGACAGTTCCAGTTTATAACTATTGTTTAAACCTAATTACACGTGCCCTGGCTGGCGTAGCTCAGTGGATTGAGCGCGGGCTGTGAACCAAAGGGTCACAGGTTCGATTCCCAGTCAGGGCACATGCCTGGGTTGCAGGCCAGGCCCCTAGTGAGGGCCACGTGAGAGGCAACCACACATTGATGTTTCTGTCCCTCTCTTTCTCCCTCCTTTCCCCTCTCTAAAAATAAATAAATACAATCTTTAAAAAAAAAATAAACCTAATTACACGTGGTGCTCCTTTTTTAAAGCGAAGTGGTTCCAGTTTCCAAGTTTGGATGTCTCTCCTGTGGCCTACCAACTCTACTCTCAGGTGTTTAACTTCAGATAATCCTCTACTGGAAAGAATGCACAGTGATATTAATAGCAACATCATACATGCAGAAGAAGAAAAAATCCACTGGAACCAAATGCACTATTCATCTGAGATCTGTTTTATGAAATATGAAGGAATATCATACAGCAGAAAACAATAATGATCTACAACTCCATGAATCAGTATTGATAGACATAAGGAGAAGAAACTTGCAAGGGAGGGGAAAGAAACTGGTTGCAGAATATATAAATATGTTTTCATTCACAAAATGCTGTTCAGAGATACAGAACTATGTGGCCAAGGAGGACTAAGAATATGACGAGGAGATAACAAGCACAAAATCCAGGATAGCCGTTATCCGCAGGGCACTGGGATAGAGAGGATCAGAATCAGGGAGAGGCATAAAGACTCAAAAGTGCCAACTAATTTTATTTTTTAAACTGAGTTTTTATCCTTTACAGCTTCTGTGTGAAATCTATGTATAGAGACTCTCATTACTATAAGAGAAATAATAATGGTAATAACAGTTACGATTATTTATTGAGTACTTACTCCGAGCCAGAAATTATTCCAAGAGTTTTCATTCTCACCACAGTTCTATGAAAGAACCATTGTTATTTCCTATTTTTTTAAAATAAAAAACAGATGTTACATAAAGTGCAGGGCTTAGCCACTTACGCCTGGCAGACCAGCGCGTTTTAACCACTATGCTTTACTGCTTCCACACCCAGGCCCTAATTTTACAGTTTTTCTACAATGACTATATATACAATTTATATTTGAAACATAACAAATATTATACAGCAAACTTCAGCTTAGCTTCTGCTGGAATTCTTACCGAACTTGAATTAATTTAGGCTAAATAAAGATGCCATAATGTATGGCTGAAAGGACTTTGCAGCACATGAGCAACTTACAGTGCAATGCTAATTACACTGAGCTTTCAACTTTGAAAGCATGTTGCCATCAGCCTCCACACACGCATAGTAAAGTAGGTTTATACCATCATTTGCACTTTATGGATGAGGAAACAGGTCATGTGACTTTCTCTCCTTCACACAGAAAGGAGCCTTCATCATGAATACAGACATTTTATCTACCTCTTAGTTACACTTATTCATATAATACATATCACACAGGTCTAGAATAGCTTCCTTTTTTTTTTCACAATGATTCTAAGGTATGGTCTATGGAAAATGCTCACCCTGAACATTTCACTGTTTTTCAAGGGACTGCTTATAAATCAATGGTGCTCTGAGAAGATTTGAAAGGAAATTACAATATTAGATTGTATCTGGTGAGTAGGAGGGATCGGGTCTCCAGGCAAATATGCTTTTATTAAAAAGGGGATTTTGTGTACATTTATTTCCTATAGGCTGGACTTGGTTTCGGTGGAGGCTCAGTAGGGCTACTTCTTGGCAAAAATGTAAAGTTACAATATTTGTTTTCCACAAGATTTCACTACTTTTATAATAATTTATTTGATTGCTCTTGATTCCACATACTTCGAGCACCTGGATTCTGTTCCTGCCTCATTCTTTCCTTGATTGGCTAACAGACATCTAAATTGATAACACCTGAATGCAGTATTTTGGAAAGCAGCCTAATCTGGAAATAAACGATTAGACCAGTTTGGGTCCCAATTCCCCACTAACTCACCTAGAAACCTGAGTGTTCTATCCATCCTCCCTGAACCTCTGTTTCTACTGTTTGGGAGAGGATTAAATTAACTGGTTCAATAGAAGAAATGCCTTCCAACTAACATTTATGTCTCTATGGCTATAATGTGTGATTAGAAAATTGCCTACACTATTACTTCTCCCAGCAGTATCTACCATTACAAAGAAAGGACTTCAAAATCTCACTGGTTTACTCAGTACCTTATTATCTCTTATAAGTGACTGTAACACTTTTCAAATTTTCCTTACTTCAGCTGTTCTCTCCTCCAATCTATTCTATATACTATTGCCAGATGAGCTTACTATTGATTCTCGACCCAGCTTGCTTCATGGATTTCTCCACCTTATCAACTTATTTAACTTGTGATGGCATTAGATAGTAAGACAAATGAGGCAACAGAATCTATAGAAGTGTAGTTTATGATCAAGTCAGCAGCAGATACTATTTGTCTGTAATTCCAAGGATTTCTGGATCATGTTTAATATATTCACTTTCATTTTTAAACCAAATCCAAAGGTATTTTGTATTATTTTCTTATATATTTTAAACTTTTAAATTAGAGTTGACATACGATGCTATATTAGTTTCCGGTATACAACAGAGTGATGCGACTTATGAAGCATCACTCCAATTAAATCTCGTACCCATCCGACACCATATATAGTTATTACATCATTATTGATGGTGTTTCCTATGCAGTATATTCATGTGAGTAATTTTATAACTGCCAATTTGTACTTTGAAATCCCTTCAACTTTCTCACCCATCCCGTCATCCCTTCCCACCTGGCAACAATCAATTTTTCTCTGTATCTATGAGTTTGTTTCTGTTTTATTTATCTTGTTTTTTAGATTCCACGTATAAGCAAAATCATGTGGCATTATTTAACCAGCCTCTTAGAAGCTCCTCTGGTCCTTTTCCTAAGGTGTACTTAATGGCTTACCCATTGGTCTCGCCTTGGCTAGAGCATTTTTATTTTGTTTTTCTCCTTACAATAATAACATGACCAGAACAATGCCTTTACTAAAGCAGCATGCATGTGCTCCCTGGGGTGGTTGGTTTCTGTGCACTACTTATTCCATTTGCTTAAATTACAAGTGCTCATTTCACTATCAAGGTCGTAAGAACATAAACATTTTTCAGTTTTTCCTTCCTTGTCTTCTTTCAACAAGGTCTTTCATATATGATATGTCCCTCTAAATTTATTTATAATATCTAAACGTGATACACTTCTCCCCACCAATACCATGGCTTTCTCTTCTTCACAACACCACCCAGTTTGAATGTACAAAGTCAGTCATTATTTTTGAATGGCTCCCTAATGCCCTCAGAACCAAAACCCTGGCCTCATAAGCTGGCATTAAAGCCCTTTACAATCTAGTTCCAATTAGCTTTCAGCCTCATTCTACACTCTGTCCCTCCCATCTTACTCGCTGTCATCTCATGTCTTAAATTCTACTGAATAGTCAGAATTAGTCACCTTTAATTACTCTAATAAGGGATACTCATAATAATAGTATCGGTCTTTCATTATTTTTGTGATGATTAAATAATTTAATCATGTAAGGGCCTAGAAAATTTTAGAACACTTATGAACAATTTATCAGTAAATATGAGCTATTATTTATTGTTACCATTATTCACATTAATGTCTTTGCTCATGCAGTTTCTATCCAGTGGAATTTCACTACTCTTTTTACTTATTGAAATTTTACTTATTCTTCAAATGTCAGCTTAGATACTATAAATCTGTGAAGTCTTCTGTGACAATCATGGTCAGAATTAATTGTTACTTTTTGCATGGTGTCAAAAGCTTTAGTTATATTTCTGTTTTAACTCACATTAGAGTTATTTATTTCTGTCTCTGCAATTAGATTGTAAGGTTAATGAGGGCAGGGACCAAGGACTGTTTGTTACTCATCTTTATTATCCCCAGAGTGCTTATGACTGATTATTCAGCCAAAAAATGCTGATTAAAGTGATCTTGGAAACTGAAGATGAAAATTCTTCAGGCCACTATTGAGATCAATTATAATGATGGAACAATGGGTATTTTTTAATATTTTGGATATTTTTAAAGGCTGTCTGTTAGTTTCTAGGACTACCTCAATATGAATGGTCACTTATCCAAGGTCAACTATACAATTTACTCTTCTCAGAAAAGCTACATAAAGCTAAAGAAAGCAGAGGCATATATATATACACACACACACACACACATACATATGTATATGTATATGTATATGTATATGTATATATATATTTGACTATGTATATATGAGTGACTTTTTTAATGAGCTTAACAATAACCTACAACCTTCGGACCAACCTATGAGTGACTTTTTAAACTGAACAATAACTTTGTACAAAATACAGTGCCATTGCTAGGTATTATTCAAATATTAAGATTATATGCATTTATAAGCAAGAAAGTTACTATACAGAGAGAGAGAGAAAGAGAGAGGACAAATTGGTGGAATCCTATTATAATGAAGGCAAAGTATGAGGACTTTAATAATGATAATGATACTACTAATTGGCAATATTTATTAAATAATTACTCTGTGCAAGTAACCTTTCCTAAGACTTTACATAAATAAACCTATAAATCTTCACCTCATCACTTTGAATTGCTAGGTGCTATTGTTACTTCTATTTTATAGAAGAAAAAGTATGTGGGGAAAATATGGAGGCTCAAGAAAAGCTTTCACTAATGCCTGGGCTGCTTCACGTGGTGACTCCCTTCCAAATAGTTCAGCATAAGAAGGGTGAACAACGAGTGACTTTACACGTGGAGAAACTAACCAACACTCCTTCAACCACGTGATCGAGGATGATAGCAGCAGTGATGCCATGTTGATAGCATGTGTCCTCGATATGATGTGATGGCAATGACACCATGGTCTTTCTGCCCAAGACTCTGTGACCTATAGCTGAAGTCTGACTATGAGGAAAACATCAGCAAACTTCCAACAGAGGTGAATAGTACTCCTCAATGCTCTCAGGCTCACCCAGAATAACGAAAGTCACAAGGAAACAGTCAGTCAAGAGGGGCCCTTATTGAAACAGGAGAACTGAGTGGAATGTGGCATCCTGAATGGGATCCTAGAATAGAATAAAAATGGACGTTAGGAACATTAGGACACTAACCCAAAAGAAATCTGAATAAATGATGGAGCTTAGTTAATAACAATGTATCAATATTGAGTCATTACTTTAGTTCATAAATATACCTGTTGTGAGTTAGTTTTCCATTAAAAAAATGGGTAGAAATCCTAACCCAATGGACCAATGAATGTAAACTTATTTGGAAATAGTCTTTGCAGATGTGATCACATTAAGCAGAGGTCCTACTGGATTAGGGTGGACCCTAAATCCAGTATCTGGTGTCCTTATAAGAAGGCCACAGGAGGCATAGACACACACAGAGGAAAGACGACTTGTGGGATGGAGACAGGAATCGGAGTGATGCAGCTGAGAGCCAGGGGACCCTAGGGCTTGCCGGCGGACACCCGGGAAGAGGCAAGGACCTTTTCTTCCCCAGAGGCTTCAGAGGCAGCACGATGTTGCTGCTGCCTTAATTTCAGACTTCACCCCTCCAGAAATGTGAGGACATATTTTTATATTTTAAGCTACCTAATTTATGGTAATTTTTTATAGTATCCCAGGAAAACTGTGTGGGGAGTGAGGGGGAAATATGTGAACTCTCTATAGTACCTGCTCAATTTTTGTGTATACCTAAAGCTCTTCTAAACTATGAAAGTCTAGGAATTAGAAAGCAAGCAGAGAAACCACAAACAACAATGAGATGACTCCACACCAACCACAATGGCTATCATCAAAAATAACAATAACAAGTGTTGGCAAGAACATGAAGAAATTGGAATTTGCATACGCCACTGATGAGAATGTAAATGGATGTGGCTGCTTTGAAAAACAGTCTGGCGGTTCCTCAAGAGGTTAAACATGGAGTCACCATATGACCCAGCAATTCCATTCTGAGGTATATGCTGAAGAAAATTGAAAAGGTACATCCACACAAAAGCTTGTACAGGAATGTTCGTAGCAGCATTACTCATAATAGCTAAAAAGTAAAGAAAAATCCACAAGTCCAACTGACAAATGGATAAACAGAATATATACCAGTGCAATGGAATATTATTTAGCAATAAAAAGAAATGAACTAATGCTAATGGCATAACATAAATGGACCTTGAAAACATTATCCTAAGTGAAAAAGTCAGCTACAAAGGACTCCATATAATATTATTTTTAAAAAGAGCCTCAGAGAAAGAACAGTGAACTTGCTCAAGGTCACATGGCTGTTAGGTGTCCAAGCCAGAGTTAGAACCGAAGCAATCTGACACTAAGGGTCTACACTCAGCCCCTCCATACACCACGTCTTTTGTAGAGGTTTCAACAATATTCCATAAAAGCACCGAGGGAGAGGCAAGCCTACAAGAAGAGGAGGAAAACCATTAGAATGGTGGACTTTCCTAGCATGTCCTGACCCTGCATTTCTCCCGGAAATAGACAAGGGCAAGCTCTGAGGGAACAGTGTCATTAAAGTCCTGATTACACTCAGGACTTTAGAAGGCTTGTGGAGGAAGAAGGCTTTTTGTTTTTCTCTGCCCATTGCCATTCTGAGAAGGGTTATATTTAGGGAAGCGAAACAAAAACACTTTCCAAGCGATACAGTAAGCACATTCCTCATACCCACTGCAGTTATTTAGATGCATGACAAACGTCATTTAAAACCAACTTAAAATGAACTCTAATGAGGCAATATCACCTTCCATGTCACAGGCTGTTATGCATTTACTTTTCTTTCATGAAAGGTGCAGCACGTCTACCAAGAAAAACTAAGATTTTTTTCCCCCAGTAGCTGAACACTTTACGCATGTATGAAGGTATTTTCAGGGTGTGTTCTATTTAACCATTTTTTTAATATAATAGGGGTTGGACCCCACTGATCAAAAGGCACTGTCAAAGTAGTCTCAGGCCCCTGTACTAGATGGAGTGTCGAGGTTATACACACTCCTGATCCACAATGACAGACTACCTGCCCAGCCACTGAGCCTGGTTGGGGTAAGTCCTGAAGGCAACTGAATCCAGAGGAAGACAGAATCTTCAGGGCGCAGTTAGCGGAATGAGTGGTAGCAGAAGAAGCCTCCTGAGGTGTTCAGACAGGCAGGATCCAAGCTGGGAAGGGCTGTGCATCCAGGAGTTTGTATATTATCCAGCAGTTCACTGAGAGTCCCTACAGGGTTCTCAGTGAGGGAAAAACGTTTGATGTTCGAAACTGATTTTTGACTGTGTTATGGAATGCTGATTTGAGGGGGCAGGAGAAGAGATGGCATAACCTAAATAGATAATCACACAGTGACCTGTATTTATTTTTATGTGTTTATTCAACCGTTGTGCAGACTGGATTACAAAGACCTGAGTTCAAATCTCATCTCTCCCTCTGACAAGCTATGCAAGTTTTGAACTTGTTTTTTTTAATATCACCAAGGCTCTTCTAAAGCGTTTTTGGGAAAACCCTTTCCTTAAAGGAGGGATAAAATGATACACCCCTTCCCAGGGCTTGACTGAAAGTGGAATAAAATAAGGTAATATATAAAGGTGTTTATCGCTTACTATATGCTTTAATAAACCAGAGAATTAGACAATGTTGAATATTGTTGTTGGTTCTTAATGAGTTAGATGCTTAACAATGAGGAATCCAATGATTTATGGGCCCAGGGAATAACAGAATTAAATTCATGATATCACTGAAGAATTTGTCAGGCACCAATAATATTGTAGCAATAATGGTTCTTAATGGGGTCATAATGATGAACTTGAAAGTTTAGAGATATGCAGAAATCTCAGAAATTCTTAGATCACCAGAAATTACACTGAGAAGTAAATTAATTCCCTCATCAATCAAACATGCCTTGGCATCTTATTTGGTCTTCAATTTGACAAACTTTCATGAACTCTTTCTTGGTAGTGGGCACCAGTGACAGGTGACAAGTACCAAGTAAACAGAAAAAGTGTGACCAAGCATGACTCCTAGCTATGGAGAGAAAGTGGGATACTGTTCAGTGAGGGTAGTTTGAACAAAGACTCTGGTGTAAGAAAAAATGAGAGAGAATCAGGAATAGTAGATAGAGTTCCTGGCTAGTAAAGACACACAGGACTAGAAAAACAAGTTATCATATGATCTCACCTTTAACAGGAACCTAATCCACAAAATAAACAAGCATAATATAAACAAAGACACTGAAATTGGGAACAGTCTGACAGTGACCAGAGGGGGAGGGGAGGGAATTTCAGGGGAAAAGGGGAACGTTTAGAGCAACAAGTATAAAGGACACATGGACAAAAACTATGGGGGGTGGAAATGGGAGGAAGGTGGGGAGGGCTGAGGTGGTGGGCTGGGGACGGGCTAAAAGACAGAATACTGTACAATATTGACAATTAAAAAAATACTGATAAAAAATAAAAAATAAAAAGCTTCTGCACAGCTAAAGAAAACAGTATTAAAATAAAAAGAGAACCAAAAAAAAAAAAAAGAAAAAAGAAAAACAAGTTATGATACAAAATGCTAACTATGAAATGTATGTATCACCCGGGACATTGGCAATATTACAGAAATCAAATTTCTAATGGAAGAGCTATATTAATTTAGATTTCCGTTAACAATATGCAGAATTGAAAGAGGCAGTAAGTCAAGCCAGGGAGCGAGGTGGCTCTTCCAGTTTTTCAGGAGCAACAGCATGGGGACCTGGACGATTGCAGCGGGAACACAGAGTGAGAACATGTGAAACTGAATAGAAAGGGAATGTGGAGTTATCGTGAGAAGACAGGGAGATGGCACAATGACAGGAACTGTACCCTGGTATTATTAGTGATAAAAATTGATTTTCATGTAAAGAGTTATGCAAATATATGAAAGCACACACATTCTTCCACTGTGTTCTAAAAGGAAAAGGCACACGCACATGCAAAATGGAAAAAATGACTCAGGCACAATTTCTCTCTTTTTCAAAGCTGGGAAAAAATCACACAGGTCAACTGATTTGTCCAAAGTTAATCACAAAGTGGCAGAATTAGAACTTGAACCGGCATCGGTTCTTCTTTATACCATAATACAGGTCTCTAGGGACAAGCGCACTCACACCAGGTTCAGGTGTAAAATAACTCCAGAGTTGCTGCCCTCATGCACCACTGAATTTACCTTTGCTGCTAGAAGAGCCATCTGAGCACACTTTATTTACGTCTTTGTCTTCTTTTGACGAACGCATTGTAATGGTCAAAAACACCTCTTTGGGTTGTTAAAAGGCCCCATCTGCAAAGCTTTTGAAGCTATTGACTTGCTATATCATGGATACTCAGAAATTTGAAAACATAGAACATGTTTGTTATCATGTATGAAAACTAGAAATCTATTAGCTGTTCTTGTTGCAGCCTCTAAGACTCATTGTTTCTTAGGATTTATGAACATCTACCAGTATGAGCTTCTTGAAGGCAGACATTTTTATCTGTTTCAGTGGGTGATATACCTCAAGTGCTAGAATGGTAAGTGGAATGTAGTAGATGCTCAGTAAATGTTTGTTTAATGTATGAATCCCTATCCTCTTGATACAAAAGATGAAAATGTTTAACTTAAGATATCCAGAGGATGAAGGCGAAGGGCTTAAAATTTATTGTTTTTTTTTTTTTTTTTTTTTTACTCCCAAGAGGCCAATGAGACAATTACTGGACCTCTCTGAGTCTTTATAATCAGAGAAACATTGCAAGGCTTTCCCAAACATAATCCTTGGGCAATGGCTTTATTTGCTATTTTATTCTCAAGGAACCAACAGGCAGAAACAGGGAACATAGAGTTAACATAAGCAGCAGAGAGACTCTTGGACTATGTGCAAATGAGGGAAATTCTGTTCTCTCCCTTTCCTGTCTATTATCATCATCTGTCTGAATGATTTCTGGGGAAGAGCAACATGGTACAATGGAAAAAACATGAGCCCAAGTCCAGGCAAAAGGATCCTTTGACTCCCAGCCAACTACTCATTAGCTGTGTGACCCAGGACAAATCATTATATGTTTCTGGGTCTATTACAACAGCCTCATCTGTGCAATTTGAAAGACACTATCAGCATTAAGTTGTTGCTATTGTGACAATTAAAGTCACAACATAAGATCTTAACACAAAGCAGGTGATTAGTAAACATTTAGTGTTTTTATTTTTACATATGTTAGTTCTCTCTCAATGCCCCTTTATCTCTGAAAATAAAGGTAAAAGGTAATATTGGAGGAAGCATCATGCCAACATCTCCCAACTATAGGTAACCTAAAACGGCAGACATCTGGGGGCGAAAACCAAAATTCTGATATCTCTTTGGGACCATTTAATGAGTTAAGGGACCTGGAGGCTGGCTCCCTTTGTCCATTAAAGCCCAATGGTGTAGAGAATCCAGGGGTGAACCATCAGAAATTCAACTGTAAAAGTAAGATCTGCTATGATACCTTTCAGGGACTGTGGCCTGGGGCATTGGTTGCCAATTCTGGGGGCTGCCTGCTGTGTGGGAGAGTAATTGTCACTGACTTTCAACTTGTCAAACACATTTCTTAGCAATCAGTATTCACTCTGGAAGGAGGCACTGCTGGGAGTATCAAAACGAAGAGGAGCTTCTAGACCACGCGTGTTTTGTAGCACCCAGGCTCTTACTAGCCCAGCAGGAAGTCCTGCCCTTCTTCCTGGCATTCACAAGTGGTGTCCTAAAGCTTCTGCATCTTCAGCTTGCTCCACCTTAAAATGCATTGGATTTGTCTATTGTTTAATTAACGGCAACTTTGTGCCCAGCACTGGTGTATACACTGTTATTTGCCTTTACAGTGGAAAGGAATAAGTGATTTGAATTTATAGCTAAAAGGGAGGTTTGGAGAAGTCAAATGACTTTTTCACATCCACCGGGGTAGTTTGGCAAAACAAGATCCAACATACACTGATCGTTAGTGCTCTGAGGAATAATTGTCTGCGAGGTGTCTGCTCTGAGTCTGGTGGTCTGAGATCTGTTCACCTTGACATGTTGTCAGGCTCATCCTGGTGTTAACCATATTCACCCCTCATGCTTCTGTTGGTCTCTATAAAAAGCCTCTTTGACCAAATCTTTTTTGCCTATTTCTCACTAATTTGTTATGTATTGATTTTGAAAGACACAAGCAGGACCAGAAAATGGGAAATGGACAAGTGTAACTTGGTACCCATTTGCGCACGTTCATGATAACATTGTCAATAATTTATGGAATACCTACTCTACACTAGGCATGGTTCAAAGATTTTTACACATCCTAACTCACTGAGTCCTTCCAACAGCCTCAGAAACGAGGTATAATTATCTCAAACTTACAGATCCAAAATGGAAAGCATGAGTATGCAACTTGCTCAAGATTATACAGCTAAAAAGCAGGAGAACCAGGATTTGAATCCAGGGAGTTTGATTTCAGGGGCATGCCAGACTGACTCTATTCCTATATTCTCTTTACAGCAATGTTAGAAGGAGAAAGGAACATAAAGAAACAATAGCCTTTGTTTGCTCTTTAAAGAGGAGACAGAATAAGCAAGGATGTGAGGAGGAAGGTCCCTTAGAAGTCCATTTAGATAATGGAGCTGCCGACCAAGGAAAGGTTATTAAGGCAACGCTGCTGGAAGTAATTTTAAAATTGATTAGAAAAGCATACTGAGAGAAAGGACAGAGACAGGGTCTGAAGGGGCTGCCGGGAGTTATGCATGATTATGTCTCAAGGCTTCCATTTGAAAGGTTTAAGGTACATTGACGATGTTCCCTATCTCTGGCATTTACTGCAGGCTGGGTGGGGAGGAGGGGACTATGTGGTATGACAATCAGAGGCTGCACAGAAGATACCAAACACAATGTTCAAATGCCAAAGAACCTCTTTACATGGCAAGTCCTTCTTCTGGCCCTGCAGCCAGAAGTCACTGAATCATGACGGATGCTGTACATGTGTGGATAAAAGCAGCTCCAGGTGTAACCAGTGTTTCTCTCACTGCATCACATTTTCTCACGTCTGCACGTCGGGCAGGGAGCAGAGTCTGTGGTTCGGAAGGAAGACCGTGTCCCTTTATTGACTTATATATTTAAAGGATAAAAACATTCACAAAAGCTTGAGATGAGCTTCAGTTGGTTCAGAGAGCAGTGTGCACGCATATAAAGAACCTGGGTGGGGTGCTTGCTAAAATGCAGACACCCAGTCCTCCTGTCCAAAGATTGCCATTCAAAGCGCCCAGGAGGTGACCTAGGAATCTCCACACAATAAACTTCTTTAAGGCAGTTCTGATGCCAGGGGTCTTCAGATCTCATTTTGAGAGGACCAGTTAATTGTTTTCCACAAGAGACGTGCATTAGAATTGCCTGTAGACCTTCACAAAACTATGCCTGCCAAGCTGTGGCACCCACTGTACTTAGACTTCTGTGGAAGGAGGCCAGTTATCATATATGGGTTCTCCAGGAAGCTGACTGTCAGACAGAGATGACCCCTCTGCAAGAAAAAGAGAGTGGGCAGAGAAAGGAGATGAGCTGTGAAGGAGTCTCCATGGAGCCTCAGTTAATATAAGGTCTCCTGGTGCTAAGATGACCCCCTGAGAGGTGTCGTAAGTATTTGGGGTGAGAGAAATGGGACTTTGTAGCATCATATTGATCAGTCATTGGATGCTGGCTGCCCTGGGGAGGGAATGAGACCATTCTCTTAGCTGTGGCAATCCCCACAGTGGAGGGGTCTCTGCTAGGATTCTGAGAACAGATCCAGGCAGTGAAAGCATCCCCATGCTGACAATGAATTTTCTTTGGTTTAGTTTTCTTTCAGCCCTATGGGTAATTCTTATGTACTCCCAGGCTAAGAAACCAGGGGGCAGACCTGTCACTGGATATGAAGAGAAAGAGGACGCTTGGAAATTTTCCTGATGGGCCAGGTCTCCCACTCCCTCTCAGAGAATTCCCACTCATCCTGCAGAACTCAGATCAGGTGCCATCAGTTCCTGGAGGGCATTTTTGACCCCTTTGGGCAGAGTTCATCCCTCTGCTTCTGGAGCTCTCATGTTGTTGTCTCACTTCCATTATTACATGCCCTGATTCCATACCAGTTTGGTTGTTTTATTTAGACTAACATTGTATTTATTTCTATATCCCAGCATCTAACAGGATCTACACACAGTGGATGCTGTATGAATGAATGAATACATTAATGTGTTGTTTATCAGGGACTAAAGGGGTAGAAAAGAAAGCAAAAAGAAGATAATGCTCTTAACAACCATCCCTGGGTACCCAAAGACAGACTTTGGGTAAGAGATGATATTTATACCTTGCTGTGGCAATTCTGATATCACAGTACCTCTTAGCCTACTTGGAAACCAGGGACTATTGAGGGGAAATCCTTTTTACCAACTTCTAAAAGGAATTCTATACATGAGAAATATATTATAGAAGTAGTTCAAACTCCAGGGTGATCCTGCACACTATATTTCTTCCTCCAGGACTCCTATCAGCCATGTCACCTTCTTGCCTATTAAAGGAGCAGGCATAAAATGAATAGGATAAGATGGTAAGCTAGCAAGCTGGTAGCAGATTTCACAAAACCCCTCTTCAGGGATTTTTAAAAGGCTGAAACTTTCCTCCAGTTCCCCAGTATTTCAAATTCCCCAATAAGGTCCCTGAGCTTCCTAGTATATCTATAATGCAGGTGACCAAGACCAGCCATACCCAAGCCAAGTGCATTCCCAGCCAGGCAGCCCTGGTTTGATTAGTTCGCAGCCTGTTCTGCAACTCCAATCACTTGCATGAGCAGCCCTGAAAATGAACAACCAGTAATTGGCCACAGTAACAGGTCACTGAAGGCTCAGAAAGAGGAAACGGGACAGACAATGAGTTTTACAAGTTTCTTATTCATACTGAGAAATACCTGGGGATTCTAGTCGTTGGAGAGCCTGGTACCATTATAGGCTCCTGATGGTTTATTTTAGTTTGTCCTGAGGGAGAGCATATCAAAATTCACTACTGATAGCTTGTATAGCTGAGTGATGCTCTTACTTGTTCTAGCAGAAAAGAAGAGCTTAGAGATAGAATAGAAAAGTTTGCTTCCGCTCAGTGTCTCTAAAGCCAGAAGTTATCTAGTGTTTTCTATTACGCAAAGTCTCCCAATGCTTGAAAGCTTCAGGAGGTGCTACACGGTAGTTAGAGGGCTCTCATCCTGCAGCCCCCACCCCGCCTGGCTTCATCTTACATGACTGCTTCACTACAAGATAGCATTTTAATACAGATGATTTTCTGAGAAAAGCCTTAACCCTCAGAAGTTCTGTTAATACTTGATAGGTAAACCTATACAAAATCCTATTGTTTACGAACATGGATGACTGTGAAGACAATAAAGGTGAATGTTGTCAAACATGAATAAATTAACTTAGATATATGTGCTAAGGACTATATTAAGGAAGAAAGATAAATTGGTGACAGGAGAAAGGGAGCTAACATTTCCTAAATGTTTATCACCTCACCTTTCCCTATGAACAAGCTATTGTCCTTTCTTGGGAAGAGAAAACTGAGGATCAGGCTTAAGTCAGTTACCTGGAGACTTAAGGAGATAAGCAGCATCTGTAAGGAAAGATTTCAGGCTCCCACTCAATCCTTTACTCTCTGGCACCTCCAGGTAGGGAGTTAGAAGGATAAGAAGGTATAGAACTGAAAGGAGAAAGAATTAGAGGGTAGAAGGTGGCAACAATAGTAAATGGGCTAATTTATTATATTGTGGAACATTTTCATTATAATCACCAGGGAACTTACTAAAATGGGGACTCTTTTGTTGATATATAATACAACACTCAAAACTTGGCTGAAACAAAACAAGCCATTACTTTTTCATGAGTCTGTGAGCTGACTAGCCATATCTTCTGCCTCAGGTGGGATTGACAAAGATGCTGGGATGTCCTTTGGGTCCAAATGGACTCACTCACTTGGTACTGTCTTTGGCTGCAAGCTTATCTGAGGCTTTCAATTAGGGGTCTCAGTTCTCTCTGTGAGCATCTTCCGTAGCTACCTGGGTTTCTTAATAATTGGCAACTGGATTCCAAGAAGGAGCATTTCCAGATGCCAAGCTTCAATAGGTAAAACTTCCTTGCTTGCTTCACACTAATGCTTCATTAACCAAAGCCAATCCAAAGGAGAAGCCCATACTCAGTATGAAAGAACTCTATAAGGGCAAGGAACCTATGTACCACAAAGACATTTCCTTACCTCATTGCAGACTTGTAGTTAGATGTAAGTGCATGCATTTTTAACAAACTTCCCAAAGTATCTCCACGGTGTATCTGTCTAATCTCCCTTATCTGCCTCCTACCTTATCATTTTAAAACCTGCTTTATATTGAAAATCTTGGTTAATTCATTAATTGGTGAGGCAATAGGTTTATTGATCATGAGGAAAATAGGTTCATTGATCTGGGGAGAAAACAACAATAGCAACAACCGCAAAAATTCTACTATAAAAGCTCTTTGTAGTCACCAATAACCTCCATGTCACTATAAAATGAACATTTTCAATCCTCATCCTTCTTGATTGCTTACCAGCATTCAATATTGTTGATCGTTCCCTCCTTCTTAAAAATTTCTCTTCTCTTGTCTTGTGACATCTCTCTCTCACGCTCACGCTCTCTCTCTCTCTCTCTCACACACACCCACCCACACACACACCCACCCACACACACACACACACACACACACACACACACACACACACATCTTCTTTTGTACCCCTCTACCAGCTACTTCCAGTCTCTATTTGTTTATTTCCTAATTTCTAGAAGGTTGGCATTTTTCAAGGCTTAGTTTCAAATGCTTTTCTTTCCTCATTCTGTACTCTTTCTCTAGGTGATATTATAGCAACCAAGTACTTCCATCCTCAACTATCACCTATATGCAAATGACTCCTAAGTTTATGCCATAGACTTATATATCCTACTATTTTTCTCTACACCTTTCCTAGGATGTCTCAAAGGATGCAAATGGAAAATGTCTAAAACTAAACTCATTCCCCTCTATCGTATTCCAACCTATTCTTCTTCCAGGGTTTATTATTTTAATAAAGTGTCCCATCATCTAGGTAGTTCTGTAGTGAAAGTTTGAAGAGTCATCTGTCACTTCTCTCTCCATCAACCACCCTCCCATATCATTCAATTTACCACCTCTCTGGTTGCTCTTACCTCCTCTGATATGTCTCTTTCCATCATCTCCTGCTGCAGCACCCTAATCCAGACCACCATCATGTCTCATCCAGAAAACAAAATTTTTAAATAGCTTTCAAAGTGGTCCCCCTAAATCAACTCATTCCTTTTTCCTCCATCTTCAAGGCCCACATTTCTTTCTCCATGTGTTAATAAAAGTAATCTTTTAAAAACATACCCAATTATATCATTTCATTTAAAGCATTTAATATCTTCCCAATGCTTATAGATTAAAAACCAAAATCTTAAGATTATTCACAAGATCTTGAATGATTGATTTCAGTTTTCTTTCCAGACCTTTGTGCTAATCTCACACTTGTTTCTGTGGTTCACTTGCCCTACCCTTCCTTTCAATATACAGTTGTCTTCTGCCTGGGAACTTGAATGCCACCTCATCACTATTTTCTTGCAAATTCCTCAGACATCAGTTCACAGATTTCCTCATTAAGAAACTGAGTCCTTACCATATTCACCAGGCTATTTCAGGACTCCTTGTTATCATACTCATAGTCCCAGGAATTTCTGAGTCTTAGACTTAATCACAGGCCATGATAATGCATCTGTTTGTGTATTTATCATAATGAATGTCTGTGTCCCCGACTAGAGAGTAAGATCTATGAGACAAGAACCACATTTGTTTAACTCACAATATCCCTTGTGCCTGGTACACAAGGGATATTGAGGCACAATATCCCTTGTGCCTGAATGAGTGACTGAATAGAGGAAGAAAGAAAGGGAAATGCTGGTTAGAACTATAGTCTTGTCCAAGACTACCATTTTTAACCTTGAATGCCTGCTTCTTGGGATTCAATTGTGTCTTTTGCTGTTGGATTTCTCTTTGTCGTTGGTACCCTTATCTTCTAAGACAGATGACTCCTGACTGGGACTGCCTCATTTTGCACCATAACTTATATGTTCTGTGGTTACTCTGCTAGGGGCACACCTCCCTCAATACCATCTTCTGGAGCTACTGTCCCCACAGCAAACTGCTCTCCTCTCAGACATGTTTAATCTCATGTCAAGTGCTAATCCTCTGAGTCTGTGCTCACTAGCAGTAACCTGGATGTGGTGAGTGGAGTCCCAAGATTCCATAATACCTCTCTCACTTGGATGCATGAAATTTTTTTAAAAAAACAAATCTTGGATGCCAATATTGAGTAAGATGAAATCCACCTGTAACTGAATCAAATAATAGCAGAAAAGTGTGGGGACTTGCCAAATGAGATAATTTTATGCAGGTTGACTTGCAGTATTAATATTAGGATATATCCCATGCACATTATTTCAAACTTTCTATTTCCATACAAAGGTTGGCCTTGAGAAGTGTTTATTTTGGTCTCTCTACTTAGGTGAATTGAATTTCTGATGTGACAACCCTTGGCGCAACCAATCAGATCAAGCTGGTTTGGAGATCCAACATGTCTGAAGCATATGAAGGGCAATTGATCAGACTGTATCACTGTCCATTCACCTTCAATTAAACTTGTCTCCTTTGACCTACTCTAGGGAGAATTACTCAGAGATTTGGTTGCTGCCATTTGAGAGGGTTAAGCTTGCATAGGCTCCTAATCATCCTGCACTTTGCATTTTTAATGGACATTTTCATGTTGGTATTCTCCTTTCCATTCCTTTGTACACCACTGCATTGATTTGTGTATAGACTAGCTTTATGCTTGAATAAATGGGAAAAATGATGCTCTGCAGTTTTGTGTTGGGAAAATTATCTATAGTTTATTAATAATAAAATGTTTATTTAAAGGCGAGCATTCATAGAAGGTTTTTATAGGGATCTAGCTGGCATGGTTACTTCATTTGAAAACTTAAACCTTAACCTGTCTCCAAACAGGACTCTCATGAGGTGAACTTCACTGATGTCTGAATAACTATACTATCTACAAAGAAAGACATATTTTGCAATTATTTTTGTAATTCAGGGGGGAAAGTTTAAATTAAAACTACAGCAAGCAAGCAAAAAATAAAAAGGAGGAAGATTAAAGTGGAAAATAATGAAATAAACAAGAGAAAAATAAGAAAAAAAAACCCAAAATCTGGTTCTTTGAAAATGGCAACAAAAATGACAAACTTTTAGTTAGATTGACCAAGAGAAAAAAAAGAAGACTCAAATTACTAGAATCAGTAATAAAAGAAGTTATTTTGACTCATTTTGTCATTATAAATTCATTATAATAAATAAATAAATAAAACAAAAGAGGGAAGATTAATACCAACCTTACAGAAATAAGTATTATAAATGAATGCCATGAACAATCATGAATCAACAAATTATATAACTCAGATGGAATGGAAAAATTCCTACAAAGATCAAACTACAAAAACAGATGCAAGAAGAGACCATCTAAATAGATTTATAACAACTTAAAGAGATTAAAAAAAAAACTACCCACAAATAAATGCCTTGGCCAGGATGGCTTAACTGCTGAATTCCACCAAACATTCAAAGAGTTAGTACTAAATCTCCACAGATTCTTCCAAAAAATAGTAGGGGAGTGAACACTTCCCTCATTTCATAAGGCCAGTATTATCTTAATAGAAAAACAAGAAAAAATATCACTAGAAAAAATTATAGATCAACATCTCTTATGAATATGGATATAAAATTCCATAACAGAATACTAGCAGCCTGAAAGCAACATATATAAAAACTTATACCATATGATCTCACCTATAAGTGGAACCTAATCAACAAAACAAACAAGCAAGCAAAATATAACCAGAGACATTAAAATTAAGAACAAAATACCATATGATCTCACCTTTAACAGGAACCTAATCAACAAAACAAACAAACAAGCATAATATAAACAAAGACACTGAATTTGAGAACAGTCTGACAGTGACCAGAGGGGGAGGGGAGGGAATTTCAGGGGAAAAGGGGAAGGGTTTAGAGCAACAAGTATAAAGGACTCATGGACAAAAACTATGGGGGGTGGAAATGGGAGGAAGGTGGGGAGGGCTGGGGTGGTGGGCTGGGGGCGTGGTAAAAGACAGAAAACTGTACAATATCAACAATTAAAAAATACTGATGATAAATAAATAAATAAATAAGATTTCATATTGGAAATATTTTAAAAATACAAGCATGGATAATGATGATAATGAATACAATTTTTAAAAAAAAGAACAAACTGACAGTAGCCAGGTGGGAGAGGATAACGGGGGAAAAGAGGGAAGAGTTTTCAAGAGCGTGGATAAAGGACACATGGACAAAACCAAAGCGGGGTAGGATCAAGGGTGGGAGGTGGGGATGGCTGGGTAAGGGGGAGTGGTGGGAGGAAAATGGAGACAACTGTACCTGGAAAACAATTTAAAAAGGTTAAAAAAATTTATATATACCATGAACAAGTGGGGTTAATCACAGGAACATAAAGTTGATTTAACATCTAAAAATCAACATGACATATCAATTGAGTAAATAATAAATTACATAATCATCTTAGTAGATAAAGAAGCATTTAACAAAATCAAATACCTTTTATAACAACAACACCAACAAAACCCCAGGAATAGAAGGAAACTTTCCCAAGCTGATGAAGGACATTTATGAAAAAACACAGCTAATATCATATTTAGTGGTAAAAGGCTCTATGCTTTTTTTCAAAGATTAGGGGTAAGATAAGAATATCTGCTCTTAGCATTTTAATTCAAGATTGTACTAAAGGTTGTATTCAGACAATTAGTCAAGGAAAAGAAAAGATGGCATTCGGATCATAAAAGGAAAAATGAAACTGTATTTAGATGACATGATCTTACATATAGTAAAAATAATAATAAAATTAAAATAGTAAAATTAATAAATGAGTTAAGCAAGACTACAGAATATGAAATAAAAAACAAAACTTAATTATTTTTATACACTTGCAATGATCAATCTGAAAAAATAAATTGAGAGAAAATTCCATTCACAATAGTATGGAATACAATAAAGTATTTAGAAATACATTTAACAAAAACACGTTTACTTTGAAAACAAGTGCTGAAAAATTAAAGAAGAGCTAAATATATGAAAAATCCCATATTCATGAATCAGAAGGCTTACCAACGTTAAGATGGTAAAACTCCTCAAACTGAGCTACAGGTTCAGCAAATTCCTATCTTAATACTAACTGACTTCTCTGTAAAAGTCAACAAGCTGATTTGAAAATTCATACACAATTATAAGGGACCCTTGATTATCATGTTTTAATGACTGTGTTTATCTATTATATTCTGAAGCACTTACGCTTTAAAAATTATCAGTATAATTAATGTGTTAATTTCTTTTTTAACTTATCTATCTATATCTATCTACCACTATATTAGCTTATTTCAATTAGATTTATAAGCTCTTTGAACATGAGTTCTATGTGAATTCCCTGTTTACTAACATCTGAAACTATACCCTACAAACATTTAATTCTAAAAATATATTACTACTGCTTCATAATGGATTCAATAATACAGTATAAAAATTTAGGATATGCATGCTTTGTTTATATGCTCTAATAACTTTAATATCAAGGGATTTTCTTAAGCAAGAAATACTTCATTCCATTTTGAGGTAATTTGGCCAAAAGTTCTATATTTTCCACATCATCAGGTAGTACTTGTTTCGGTCCATAGATTTTCTTTTTTAACAAGTTCTAGATTCACAACAGATGTTACATTTACTTCAAAGCTGTGAATTTAATGCATCCTGATTTCTTTTAGTATCAGAGGCTAGAAATTCCTCAATGAGTTTTCTGAATTAAATTCTACTTTACAAGGTAATATGGAATATATAATAATGCCTCTAGTAGGACGTGACTGTATAAGACTTTTAGCTCCATAGGTAGGAAGAACAAAAAATTTATATATTTGAAAACAAAAGTATAAGAATGATTAAAGTTTCCCAAGACATTGAAATTAAGAACAAATTGACAGTAACTGGAGGGGAGGTGGGAGGGGATAGTGGGCGGAAAATGGGGAAGGTTTTCAGGAACATGTATAAAGGACACATGGACAAAACCAGAGAGCTAGGATCAAAGGTGGGAGGTGGGAATGGCTGGGGTGGCGGGGGGGATGGTGGGAGGAAAATGGAGACAACTGTACTTGAACACCAATAAAAAAAAGTGAAAAAAATTCCCCAAGAAAGTAAATTAATTTGGTATATCCTTTACTGAAAGAAAAATATTGTCTTCAATTCAAATAGGTTTTTATAATTCAAGGAGCTCTAAGGTCTCTGTTATACTTTGTAATTTGAGATTTGATTAAAACTGAATATTTCTGCCATTATACTTTCTAATCTCCAGCTACCGAACAATCTATCTGTGTCTTTCTTTCTGTTATAGTAGAGAAAATTGCCTCTCTTCCTTTTCTCCAATACAGCAATCCTCTATGCGTGCCCTCTTCTCATTTGATCTCACAGTAGTGTGTGTGTGAGATGTCATATAAATTATATGCAGTGTATATATATATGTGTGTATGTATGTATGTATGTATATACACACACATATACACACATATAAAATCATAATTATATAAAATGCACCAACTCCTCCATGAAATATTCTTTGAATTCTTTCGGTGGCTACAATGTACATTTCTCGTCTTTCTCTAACCTTGAGTTACTCTTCCTGATACCAGCATGCCAAAAGCTCTGGTTCCAATATAGATTCCTCCAAAAATGCTACGAGGCTGCAGTGCCAACATTGTTGACAGTGGGTTGAGATCAATGATCCATGGACGTTTAGAGAGCTATTCTCCTAATATTTTTCCTTTTTTTTAACCATAGGCAAACGTCCCCAGTGGCAAGGCAACAGGGCAATCTGTAAGATAAGTACTATGCTCTCCTCCGCATCACCTGCTGCTATCACCACAAGATAGCAGCTATAGGTCACTTGTCCTAGGAGTGCCTTCCAGAAAGCTCCTTTGACCTCATGTAATAAGTCTTCTGGTGACTGTGTCCCATACATGATGAGCCATGTCTGAATCCCAAGGCCACCCCTGATTAATCTCAAAAAGACTTCGGTTAATTATATTAATAATTTACTTGACTCTGGTTATATTTTGCTTGCTTGTTTATTTTGTTAATTAGGTTCCATTTATAGGTGAGATCGTATGGTATTTGTCTTTCACCACCTGACTTACTTCACTTAGCATCATGCTCTCAAGGAGCATAGAGAACAAAATAAATTTTCACTGGGTGTTTTTTTAATTAGAAAATTATTTTATTCAGGTCTCACTTGCCATGGGGTCTGTTTCTGCTAATGGGTTATGGCCGTACATACAAATTAGACTAATGAAATGCCTAGGAGTACATTGGGACTGAGCAGAGAATTGCACTTAAACCAAACTAGCAGTCTATGTACCTCAGACAGGTGACACTTTGCTTAGATGGCAATGCTCCAAAATAAGAATTTCTTTTGGCATTGACCTTTTTTCCTGCCTGTATCAGAGCTAAGTTATCCCCTGTAGCTCTCCTCTCTCAGCTCACTCTTGTAACAAATCCCAACACACCTATGCTGCTGAGAATTTCAAAAAATCTCACTTTCGTTTACTAGTGCCCCCTTACTCTGCCCCCAATGCCTTCTTTCTTGGAGACTCTGGGCCTTCCTGCCTGGACAGCTGGCATTTCCCGATCCTTCCTGTTTCAGTTAACCTGCTGAAGTGGGTTCACCAATGTCCTATGTTTTGTTTCTTGATTAATCTTCATTATTGTCTACGTCACTGAGGTCAACTTCTGACCCTTGATAATGGGTAAATCCTCCAATCATGCCGGAAGAACCCAGCCCTGGCTTTCTGTATCCCAGTGAGGATGGGCATCTTACCTCTTTGGCTCTCAATGATTTACATAGAGATTGGATGGAGTGTCTAGATCTGGTGCAGAGAAACCAGTATGAAAGGTATAAATTATATTTTATGTAATTTCTGTGATTAAAGAACAGTACAGCAGTTTTTCCCCTTTATAAAAGGAAGCTAAATCCAAAGAAGCATGAATATTAAGACTGAATAAATGAAGATGACAGCAATAACTTGAAATTCCTATAGGATAGATAAAATAGATTAAACATTAAATAAGGCATGATATATAGCAACTGTAATCAAATGTATTTACTGTTGATAATTTTAATTAAGGAAGTTGTTAATGGAGTTGTGTATATTCAGGAAGGATTTCATGGCTTTATTTTTAGAAGCACAGACTCTCAAATTTACAAGTCATATGAACTAAATGAATCCAATGATCTACATGTAATTGAAAGCTGTCCTTCCATTGCAGGAGAATAATTTTAAATGCAAATGCTACTAAGCTGTCCTTGTGAATTTATATTGTGACTGAAGTTCCCATAGTAGGGCTACCATTTGGTTGTTCCAGTATGTGTCATAAAGTCACTAAGGGCCCACAGAATTTAGAGTAAGTGCTTTTTATTTTCATTTATTTCTTGAAATACTCACTCCGAATTAGTTTCCTGAAAGCTTACACTGTGCGTTGGTTATGTGTTTTTTGTCCTAACACCTCTAACATCTACTTATGTAAGGTTCTGGGTTCTTCAAAAGTTGGGAACCCAAGATTCAAAAAAAAAGAAATCACCCCAGTTTCACATGGCACCTACGTGTATCACAGAATGGAGGGACTCTGGTGCTTGGAGGCACATATGGCCATATGCTCCACAATTGCTTTTAGACAGGGTACACTATCTCACCTGAATATGCAAGTAACATTGGGAGTGGCAAAGTCTGAGACATCTTCGAAATCATTTGTTGATTTTCAGAGGTGTCAGAGATGTGAACAAAGAGCCTAACTCTGAGTTGCAGAACTCCACCATTTATTTATTATTTCACTCATTTAATATATATTATATATGTATTATTATATAGCTTTATTAATTTTAGTTTTTTCTGTATCTTATGATGGTTTGACATCGTAAGGGCTTACTGACTTACAGACTCTACCAGGGCTAGTTAATTCCTAGAGATAGTAAACTACTCCTCTTTCAACATTTCTTGCATATGTAAGAGAACCAATCCAAAGTTTGTATCTTCAATCACCAAGTTTATTGAACTCTCACATGTCAAGATCAGTGGTAATAATCCACTGATCTAATCAATAAAGGTTACCAGGCAACTCCAGACAGCCCTTACATCTCATAACTTGTTAAAATTATTCAAACTAGCTCATCGTAAGCCTGCTTATATTGCCTCACCTATTTATTGCCATTAAAACCACAGTAAAGTTTTTTGCACACACTTTTCCCTTACTCCTTTTGTCCCCTGATCAACTGTAGTGCCTCCCTGTGCGGCCCTATATGAGAGGGCACGCCCACACTTAATAGCAAGTGTGAGTAGCCCACTGTGAGTAGCCAACTATCTCTTCAGTGACATTTGTCTCCTGATCTTGGTCTCACCATGCCCAAATAACAGTAAAAACAATGATCATGTCCTAGATGTTATGCTAAGTGCTGGAACTTTGGTAGGAGATAAGCCAGATGAGGTCCCAGGCCTGCTGGAACTTGAACTAAATCAAGAATTTATGTGCCCCAGGGGTGAAAAGTCTTATCCAAGTTCTTAAGAACCTCTTTCTATATACCCCACATGGTTTTGCTCATACAAGCGTTGGTTCAGAGCCAAGGGAAGATTAAAAGATGTAGAGTTAGCCCTCATTAGGAGTCTTGTGTCCTTTGAGATTTGGGACTCATAGATACAGAGAATAGGCTGACAGTTGTCTGGGGTGTTAGGGGGCTAGGTGAAAAAGGTGAAAGGATTGATTTAATAAAAACCCTCATAGATATAAACAACAGTATGATTACCAGAGGGAAAGGGGAGTGGGAGGAGGTAGAAGAGGGGAAAGGGGGAAAGACAGTGATGGAAAGAGACATGGCTTGGGGTAGTGAATACACAACACAAAATATAGAGATGATGTGTTATAGAATTGTACACCCGACACCCATACAATTTTATTAGCTAATGTCACCCACAATAAATTCAATAAATCTTTTTATTAAAAAAAACATTCTACAAGGAACCATGGAGGAATTTGCATCTCATGACTTCACAAGAAAGATTAAATACTAGTGTCCCTGAGGCATTTATTCTTATAAGCTCTCAGAGTTTATAAACACACTTGATCTGATAAATGCATTGAGTTTTGTACAAACTGAAACACAAGCTTTCAAACAAGCATTTGACATGCATGCACGTGTGTGCACATTTACACACACACACAAACACACAGCCAGACATGATGGAGACTGTGTCTTAGACATCATCAGAACGCAAAGTTTTCTTCTTCTTAGGTTGGAGAATTTAGACTAGCTTTAAAAACACACACTCCTGCATACACTTCAGTTTTTCTTGGAAAGTTTAAGCTAACAGTTTCATAACAAAAATGCTTAACTTGTAAATGTCCCTTGTCTCAAAGAAAGCAAAAGACCTTTCTGCCCTAACCAAAAATTTTTATAAGAAAAGTTATGCCCCAGGAGAATCACAAAAATCAGTGATCCAGAGTGTCAATGGCACATATTTTTAAAAGCTTAGTTTATTTTTCTTCATTAAAAACTACCTTTCCAAAAAGCAATAATCCTGGTGGTGCGAATTAATAACTGCACTTTTTAGCTTCATTGCTGCTCTGGTTCTGCTCATGATTCACTGGCTTCCTGGGCCTATTTTGTGTATAGACTTATTTACATAGTCTCTGGGTTATTATCTGCCTTTAAAAATGATAGGCAAAACTCTAGTGCTTATGGGAGCCATGGGAAGTTTTCTTGTATCAAGGGATCATAATATTTTTTAGGAGAACATTCCAAAGAGTATGAAAATTATGGTTATGAAGTAACAAAGGCAAAAGGATAGAAAAGTAGAAGGTCTTAGTAAAATTGTGAGAAAGAAGCAAATATCAGATTGCTTCATTCACGTTACTTCTTAAGTTCTCAAGGGGGAAGGAATACATTCAATAGCATATACACTCAGAAAGGCTACAGGATGCCGGATTAAGAACATGACATTGGCACCCAAAGGATAAGTGCTGAAATCCCTCTGCTAACACCTCTTTAGGGGCGCAGATCCTGAAGCAAGTTATTTCCATTCATTTTCTCATGCATGAAATGGGGCCAGTAACACCTACTGCAATGGGTGGTTATTAAAATTAAATGAGAATAAGTTGAATGTGAAAGAATGTGGGCAATGTTAGGGACTCAAGAAATACTCCTTGTTCTAAATTAGACATGTAGTCCGATATTTTTGGGACCAGTTTCCGCTCCTCAAAAGATGTGTGGTTGTATCATACAACTACGGTATTGCCCTTAGGTCAACGTAACAAACTGAAGTCTAGCTGTAGCTTCTCAGGACTGTCTTTGTTTTACACAGATCTTCTTAGTCAGTTGTAAAGTTGAGTTTAAAATAAAGAATGCATAAGGCGGAAGCTGCTGGACAGATCTTTCTGGAAGGCAAAAATTGCATATTTGAGTTTGTGGTGCTTTGACTACTGAGGAGGTTTGGGTTTAGCCATGGGGAGACTGTCCTAAAATAAAAAGTAAGAAAAGTGGCTGAAGCACTCTTAAGTTTCTACATTTGAATTTTGAGTTCTCGAAAACAGGAAGAACGTCTTTTCCTCTCTTTTGGTGCCGCCACGTTTGTCTGTGTAATGGTCTTGCCCTCAATTCAGATCCCGCTGCGCTGAGATATTCTTTCTCTCAGAGAGAACACCACTCTGGGACGTGCATAAAAGCTTTGGAAGATAATGTTGTAAGCCCGTTTAATTTTGTCTACAATTAAAATTTTCACTTGAAATTTTATCTAGCATAAGATTTCTCTTAGCTGTTATAAATTGTTGTGCTTTCTTGCAAGTCTGAATTACAACTTATGTGAAAGCAGTAGGACTAAAATGTCCAACTTGAGATCACCCAGATAATAAATACCCTGAGATTACAGATCTAACGAAATTATTTATTTAAGTATCTTGCAAATGTATATCCTGAAAACCTCACCACTCTGGTGTTGTAACTACGTGTAATTTTTTGTGATGCAAATTTCGAGCCAGAAATTTCTTCACTGAAATTCATAATAATGAGGAAAGTCATGTGTTGAGTGGAGAAAAGAAATGGACAGGGCAGGATTGTGGGAATCAGCCCAGTCTTAGAAATAAAACACGTCCCTTACTTTCACATTCAGAATTGAGGGACTGAAATCCCTCATGGTTTCTGAAGTTTTTTTTTTAGATCTCCTTTCTTGTAGTTGGGAAATTACATCAATTAGCAAATGGGTTACTAGTTGTAATATCATATAACTGCTTTCTAAGTTCTGATTCAATGCAATGCTCCTGACCTGGTTTATAAAAATTTCAAGTTCTTGCATTAATGGCTACAACATAGACACCCTGCCAACTTGCAATATGCTGACTCGAATGCAAAGGGTCTCTTTTTTCCACAAAGAGAAGGATGAAGGCAAAAGAATTGTCACTGGGAACCAACTAAGCCCCCAGGTTCCCTGATGTTTAAAAGATGAACCTAACATCTTAATGCATTCTCAAGGATATGTCTGATTTATGAAGCTTAATGTGCACTTAAGACACATCTGATTTACAAAGCTCTGTCGATTTTAGTGGGGTCTTTTCTTGGTCCATTATGATAAGTTTGCAAAACTCAGATTACCCTCTAATGCAGCCTTTTAGGGGAAAAGTGTACTTGATGGTGCTCAAGGCCAGGTCACAGAGAACTCGCCGCTTAGCCCTGCTCCTCACTAGCTACGTGGCCTTGGCAGGTCTTCCAACCCTCTAAGCCCCGGTTTCTCATTTGTGACATGGAGATAACAATCACAACTACGAAATAGGAAGATTGTGAGGATTCAATGAACTTGTTTCTGAAGACCTGAACAGAGTTCCTAAAGCTTATGAACAAATGACTCAATGAATGATAGCTGTATTTTTTCTGTTATTAATCCAATAATAGTTTATATGCACACAGACAGCAATCACAGGATCTATTTGAGGAAGAAGCCAGAGACAGCCTTACAACCTCAATTTTCTGTGCCCCAGATTATCCCAATAAAGATTATTCTTTAATTTCTCTTTCTGTTCTCCTTCTATCATCTTTCTTTTCTCTCTTACATATTCCCTTCTCTTATGTCTCTTATTCATATTCTATCTTACTTCTTACCCCTAATTAATTTTTAAGTAGCTACCATCTGCTTAGGGCCAAATGCTTTTTGTGTAATTTCTGTGCCTTAGAACCAATACAAATGTAGCCATCATTATTATTACTACTTTTTTTTAAATTTAAACTTTATTGTATTTTTTCCATTACTATGTAGTCCTCTTATACCCCCTTCTCCTAGCAATCACCACACTGTTGTCCATGTGCATGAGTCCTTTTTCTCTTTTGCTTTATCCCTCCCCTCTCTAAAATCCCCCCTTAGCTGCCATCCTGCTCTCCATCTATGACTCTGTCTGTATTTTGCTTGTGAGTTCAGTTTGTTCATTAGATTCTACATATGAGTGAAATCATATGGTACTTGTCTTTCTCTGACTGGCTTTTTTCACTTAGTATAGTGTTCTCCAGGTCCATCCATACTATCACAAAGGATGAAATTTTCTTCTTTTTTACAGCTGAGTAGTATTCCATTGTGTAAATGTCCCCTAGAAGTTTTATCCACTCATCTACTGATGGACACTTGGGCTGCTTCCATATGTTGGTGATTGTAAATAATGTTTCAGTGAACATAGGGGGCTTATGTTCTTTCAATTTATTGTTTTGGGTTCCTTCACATATATCCCAAGAAGTGGGATTGCTGAATCAAAAGGCAGATCCATTTTTAATTCTTTGAGGTATCTCCATACTGCTGTCCACAGTGGCTACATCAGTCTGCATTCCCACCAACAGTGAAAAAGGTTCTCCTTTGACCACATCTTCATCAGTGCTTGTTGTTTGTTGATTTATTGATGATAGCCATTTTGACAGGTGTGAGATAGTATCTCATTGTGGTTTTAATTTGCATTTCTCTGATGATTAGTGATGTTGAGCATCTTTTCATATGTCTATTGACCATCTGTATGCTGTTTTTGGAGAAGTGTCTATTCAGGACCTTTGCCCATTTTTAAATTGTGTTGTTTGTTTTTTTAGTGTTGAGATTCATAAGCACCTTATACATTTTGGATATTAACCCCTTATCAGAAGTGTTGGCAAATATGTTCTCCCACTCCATGGGTTATCGTTTTATTTTGTTGATGATTTCCTTTGCTATGCCAAAACATTTTAGTTTGATATAGTCCCATGTGTTTATTTTTTATTTTATTCCCCTTGCCTGGGGAGATATATCCAATTAAAAAATTACTGCAAGTAATGTCTGAGATTTTACTGCCTATGTTTTCTTCTAGAATTTTTATAGTTTCAGGTTTAACATTTAAGTCTTTGATCCTTGTTGAACGTATTCTTGTGTGTGGTATATGAAAGGGGTCTAATTTCATTTTCTGCACATACCTGTTCAATTTTTCCAACACCATTTATTTTATTTATTTATTATTTTTTTTAAAAGATTTTTTTCTTTATTTATTTATCTTTAGAGGGGAAGGGTAGGAGAGAGGGAGAGGGAGAGAAACATCAATGTATGGTTGCCTCTCGTGTGTCCCCTGCCGGGAACTGGCCTGCAACCCAAGCATGTGCCCTGACTGGGAATCGAACCGCGATCCTCTGGTTCGCAGGCCCGTGCTCAATCCACTGAGCTACACCAGCCAGGGCTCCAACACCATTTATTGAATAAACTAGCATTTAGCCTGTTGTATGTGCTTGTTTCCTTTGTTAAATATTAATTTCCTATAAAGGTGTGGGTTTATTTCTGGCAAAGATAGCTTCTGCAGTACGGGGAGTGACTCAGCCCAGGGTCCTGGTGGCTATTCCTTTAGTTCTTACCCCAGAGCCATCAACCCCAGACTCCTTCAAGCATCTCTAGCCAACTCCGTCCTTCCTCTGCCAGAGCCCAAGGTAAGTGGCTGCCAATAAAATTTTGTGCATTGGCCCTTTAAGAGGCTCTCTGAGTCTCCAGCAGTCTCTCCCTGACAGACAGAAACCCTGCTGCTTTTCACAGCTGGGTGTTATCTGGGTTCCTTTCCAGCTCTAGTGCTGTAGGCTGGAGCATGCAGCTTGGGCTTTAGACACCATACATCTCACGAGGAATCCCCTGGCTGCCGAAATGTCCCCCCAGAACTTCAGAGACCACCCATGCGAGCCCAGCCAGCCCTCTTGCTCCTTCTCCACACCCCCTACCAGGCTTCTTGTGATAAAGTGGTTTCTTCTGTCTGTCTTTGATTATATGGCTTCTCTTCAGCTAGTGTTCAGTTGATTATTCCAGATGCTTTCTCTACAATTTAGTTGTAATTCCAGATTGGTCCTGGGAGGAGGTTAGTATAGCTTCCACTTACTCCTCCACCATTCTGGATCCTGTCCACTAATTTTCAAATGAGAAAATTAGGTTAAACCTTTAAAAAGCTAGCCATTTGCACCCTACAACCAGATTTTGAACACCAGCTGCTCAAACTGAAAAACCAGTTCAGTTTTCATCACAGCACATATTTTGGTTAGCTATTTCTACATAACACAATAGCCCAAAACTCAGTAGCTGAAAACAACCAATGGGTTAGCTCATGATTCTATAGTTTAGCCCTGAAGGTGAGGCTCAGTTGGCTTATTCTTCTGGTCTAAGCTGGGACCACTCAGACATCTGGTGTCAGCTACGTGTTGACCAGGCAGCTCCGCTGATCTTCAGCAGGCTCTCTTACATGTTAGCATGCTGGCGTGTTGTAGACTGCTCTGAGATAGCCTTGGCTGGAGCAATGGGGCATCCCCCATATCACCTCTCATACTGCCACAGAGTAGCCCTTTTTCATGTGGCAGTTGTAGGGTTTGGTAGAGCACTGGGTCTAGACCAATAGGTCTGGTGCAGTCTGGTAGGTAACTGACTCCCTATCTCATCTGCTGTATTCTATTAACCAAAGTCAGCCACAAGATCCAGATTCAAGCATTGAATGGAGTGTAAAGGAATTAGGAAGTTCCCATAGCCGAGGAAGTAAGTATAGGGATGGATGAAAAATTGAGAACACTTTTGCAATCAATTTCCACAACAGATACTTCGGCCTTTTGCTTTCTACCCTGCACTGTGAGTGCCTGGTTTACTTTTATTTCCTTTTAATTCTGAAAAGTGTGACAGTGTTTCAGAGTGCTAAGGTGCCCACTAGTAAAGAATCTTGTCCTTTTTAGGGCAACAAATAGCAACTTGCTCTAAGGAGAGCAGAAACCTAATGGCAAAGTCTCTGGTTAAGAATGACTGTGTTTGAGTGTCTGTAACAGTTGCATTGCAATTTTTTAAAATTTTCAAAATTATTTTTCTGCCATCTATCTTTATTTTGCTAACGCCAGGAAAACCATGTGTGAGGTGGCAGCAACAACCAAAAATCGCACAACAATTTGCAAGCACACATTTCTATTTTTTTTATGGCCTCAGTAAGAATGCAGTTTAGTTTGCAAGGCCTATGGCAAAAGGGCGCAAAGCCATAGAAAGTATCTACTGCCAAATTTATCTTTGCCTACAGCCCCATCTGATTTACTGTTAAGTATATTTCATTGGAATGCCCAAAGTTAAAATGTTATTTTCAGTGTTGGGCTAGCAGCAGAACACACCATATCAATTTCCTTAGTAGAAGGAGCCCAGAAATCCATTCTCATGAAGGCAGGAAAACACAGCCTCCTTATTTGTTTATTTACAGCCCCTTTCCTTCTAGAAAAGGGTTTAAGGTAGCTCACAAGATTGGCTGCAAGTTAACCCACGTGTGCTTGGAATTGGGAAATCAATTCTTTTCAAGCAATCCTGCTTTTGATCGAGCAGCATCTGTATGTTTAAGGAGAAAAAGGAAAAAAGATTTAGCAGATATTGATTCCAAAGTCATTATCACTCACGTTCAGTGATAGCGAACCAGCTGTCTCTTTGCACTCACCATTTGTTTGCATTAACTGCAAGGTACAAGGATACAAACTAAGTATCTGCCTCAACAGGGAATCTTAGCCTGGACCTTGAAACTGGATCTTCCAAGAATCCATTTTTCTCTCTAAATTTCAATGGGACACACATTCAGTCTCACCTAACCAAGGAAATTCTCTTCATTGCTAAGTGGTTTAAGTTACATGCCAAAGGAATTGTATTCTTGTCAGAGTTCAGTCTCTGAACCTGCAAAAAGCTGACTCCAAACACCGGTCTCTTTAAATTCTTCATTTTCACTAGGTATTCAGTAAATGTTTGTTGAATTCCAGCAGAAACCTGCTGGAAGTTTCATTTCACACAAAGAGATGCCTACGATAAACATTCTGAAATTTTCTTGCTAGGAAATTTGAGTATAGCATATGAAGGGAGAGCAGTTTTCTTTATAGGCTTCATTCTGACCTATAAGAAGAAAACTGACTATTAATGTAAGTTCTCTGAATGTGTATTGGACATCAGAATGCACAGACACCATTCTAGCTGCTATTGATCCTGTCAAGATATAAAATATACAGTGATCCTGAACTCAAAGCATTTGCACAGTGGCTTAGGTGATATGGCAACATGAGACACACTCGTAAATGTCAATAGAGAAGCAGAATCCAAGTACAACTGAGCTGAGAAGAGGGGAAGTGTGATTCTGAATAGGAAGAACTATGAAAGACTTCATGGAGCAGGAGGCATTTGAGCCAGTCCTCTTCTGGGCATGATTCGTATCAGCATCGCCTAAAATTGTTGGTTGACATAGCTGTTTTTATTTTTCTATTGTGGTGCACCTCCACCTCGCCGAAACTAACCTACCAGGTTAAGTATGAGTTACCATCAATGTCTTTTTTCCTTTGGAATTTCCCTTCACTATCCATTCTTGCTATGTTCCTTCTCTTTGTAAAGAAAGCCTCGCAGACACACACTCAAGTTTGAGCAATCTTAAAACCAAGGAGGCTGGCTGTGGAAAGGAATAGACTAAAACTTCTCTACTTTGAGTCTTCTCCATTCAACTGCAGACTTGTATTTCTCATTTCCTCTTTTCAAGTCTCTGGTAGAGGCCTCCAGGCTTGTTCTGTCTATTGTGAGATGTAGAGGTATATTTTTATTGTATAAAGCACTGTTTGGGATGTTTTTTGGTTTTATTTTTTGGGGGAAGGTGGTTTTGTGTATTTGTTTTGGTAACTGTAGTCATCCTTTTGTGAAGGATATACCACTATACCAGCTTTTGATTTCCAAGCGAAAGAAAAGAACTATAAAAATAGAGTATGGTCTTGTACGTACAAAAATTTTGTCCCCAGGAAAGTAATGTTAAGTAGTCCAAATACATTCTTCCATATCTCCCCTTACTCTTCAACACTCAAACACTTTGTGGAACCCATTTATTCAACAGAAGCCTACACTACACGCTAGAAACAAAATACCTCTGTATCAACGACAACTACCAAGCAACCACATTATGTCAAACAACAGCAAAAAATCCTTCTTGGCATTATAGACAGAGGACTAAAAGCTGGATGAGTTGTCTATATACTGCTTGACTATAGCCCAGAAAATAAATCCTTTCAAATGTTGGCATGTGTACCGAGAGAGTTTTAGTAAGCTTTAGTTTCATTCCACAATTTTTAATTCACCTTCACTGGATGCTCATTAAGGGGCAGATGATACTGAAAAATGGAGCACACAAAAATGAGCAAGATAGGAAACCTGCCTTTGAAGAATTCTCAGCTTGGTGGCTACATAAATATATAAAAGTACTTGTGGCACATGTTCATAATGGAGGTAAGTGGGCATTATGGTTAGATTATGAAGGAGAAAATACTCAGTTCTGCCCAGGAGGGGATAGGAAAGGCTTCCTTGAGAGAAAAACAGTTGTTTGATAACAACAGGCAGAGAAGCCCGTATGTGCAAAGAGAAGTATGCAGTAACGCAGAGTATCCATGGAAGGGTAAGCAGTACACTGTTCCCAGGGCACCAGGTGAAGGCAGAGAATGCTACCAAAAACATGAGTGTGAGAGAAGCTGGGGGCCACATTTTAAAATGGATTATTAAGCATTAGTTAAAAAAAAACATAAATGGCATTAAATACCTGGGAAGAGCATGTTGAGTGATAAGTATTGGTGATGGAGCTCCATAAATATCCACACTGAAAAGAGAACTAATAGAAGGAGAGAACCTTTAGAGAGGTAAGATGAAAAGTGTAAGAGATAATGGCATGGAATTCAAGGATGGGGAACCTTGAAGAAACAAGGTATGCTCAGCACAGCAGAGAACAAGAGTACATCGATTAAAGATATAACCTGGATTTAATAGCGTAAAGCCAGTAAGTAAAGCTTGGGTGGGCAGTGAAGGCAGGTGCCAGACTGAAGTGGGCAGGCTAGCAGCAGAAGTGTGCTTCTCTACCGCTTACCGTTGTGTGGCTCTGCCGTCAGCTTTTGGATCTGGCCACGTGATCCTCTGACTTTCGGCAGAGGCTGTGGGAAGACGGTGCAGAGGATCTTGTGGGAGCCTTTATGAGCAAGGCCCTGCCATTTGGCTCATCCCATCACTTACATCCCATCAGTGAAACCCAGCTGCACGGCTTCTCCTACTTTCAAGGGCAGCTGGAAAACATAATCTGTTGCAGACCGTTCAGCCTGGTTTCAGGAGCTGTAACCCTCACCCCATGGTGGGCTGAGTAAGAGCCCAAGGGACCCACTTCATCTGGGTCTGTTCTGTCAAGAGGACGTGAGCCACTAAGGAGACAAAGCTTATCTCCCTGGCAGGAGCACCGCTTCTGCCTCATCCATCTCTGGCCCCAATGCTTGGTCGGTAGTCAATGACGGGTAAGACTCCTCATGGCAGGGGCAACCTAAGCCAGACGCGGGGAGGCCTCATGGAAGGACTCGGGGCGCTGCAGCAAAGAGGGGGTGATGGACCCTCACCCCCCCAGCTATTCTGACATAGCCTGAGTCCCCCATTTCTGTCTGGGAGATGTCTTGCTTATCTCTTGTTTCCTGGGCCTTAATGGGCTTAAAGCCTGAAACTATGATTACCAAGTGGTGCAACCCTGTGAGGGCCAGAATGGTTACCCAGGTGATTGGGCATAAGAAAGAATTTGTAAAGTCCTGTGAAACCTGCTTTGTTTTCTAAGAGTGCTCTCATTTAAATGATAAGGGTCCGAGGAAGAAATGGGTATGTCTCCCAAAGTTTTGCAACCCCTTTTCCTGACAGACACCGACTCAGATTAAGCCCTCAGATTTCTTTGAAATGTTAACCATTGTTTGATCCTTGCCACCTGACATACCTCCATTCTGATGTATTGGAACCCAATAAAAGCCCAGTGAGGAAGGGGCTCTGGGTCATTCTCCTTTGAGAGTTTGACCACCACTCCTCCCCAAGCAGATCATATCTTGGTAGTTTTATTTTCATCCGTGATGGAGGGATGGGGCTCTGCGGGAGGAGCTCCCACCCACTCCGCAATAATCTAGCTGTGCTCACAGGAGGAAGAGAAAATGGTAATAGCTAACACTATGGTGGAAATCACTTTGCAACATGTAAGTGTACCAAATCAACATGTTGTACACCTTAAATCATACAGTGATATATCAACTATATCTCAATAAAGTTGGAAAGATTAAAAATAATAAAAAGAACACCTATGAATCTCCATTACAGCTTTTTTTTTAAAATTCTTTCACAGGAATATAGAAACAGCAAAAATAATTTATAAGCAAAAGACACTTAACATGAAATTTTCAGTTTTCGCATTTTTTTCTTCCTTATTGCAGGTTATCTCTTGGGAGGGACACAAAACTTTTGTTCTTAAGAACAACCGAAACAACCACTTTTTAAAAATCTTGTGTGCATTCCAGTTTGAGGGAAAACCCTCACATGTAGCTATCAGGATTCTCAGGCCACACAGGTGGTATGGCATTTGGATAAGGTTAAAAATAGAAACAAACAAACAAACAAAACCCACTAATGGTAATAACTAAGGGGCTCTGTGGCCAGAAAGAAAAAGTTATAAATATTTCACATGCTGTAGTACAAGCAGCTACCAGTTATCTACATGACCTGCTGGCAACCGCATTTGAGTCTGACCTGAGCATCTGACAGTCAGTGGTGGAAAAGCAGAGAGTGGGACTGCCTCTCTGGGTATAACAACTGCCCGCAGAGAAAGCCCTGGTGCTCCCCGGAGGGCATGAGAACCCTGCGAGAAAGTGACCATGTCAGTGAGGATTTTAGAATAGGCAACAGGGCAATGGTAGACCAGATTTCAAAAAATACCGTAGAAAAGAAAGAAAACATTTTGTAGCTTGTGGCTCTGGGAGGATGTACTTCAAAAGGGATAGAAGATTCAGAACTGAAAATCTAATCACACAATCCATCTCAAGCATTCCAGAGGAGCAAGGGAAGAGAAAATCAGCTAAGGAAGCTAAAAATCAACTCCTGGGGCTCCTGGTGAGCTCCATAAAGAAAAAAGAAATAGAAGAAAGGAAAAAGGAGAAAGGGAATCCCATTTGAGATAGAAGAAAGAACCAAACCTGAAAAGAGATAGCAATGTGGAGAGAACTGGGATGGCAAAAAGATTAAATTAACTGAGATTTGTGAGGCAGGGCAACTAACGGTGTCTGCAACTAATTGTACAAAGGGGGAAGAAACAACACAGCCATTTGGGGCAGATAAGTGTACATTTACCATCACAGAGAAGAAAGGAACCGGCCAGTTCCTATTTTTTCAGTCCTTTCCACATTTTATTTGTATATTTATTTTAGAGAGAGAGAGAGACAGAGAGAGAGAGAGAGAGAGAGAGAGAAACATCTATTTGTTGTTCCAGTAATTTTGCTTTCATTGGTTGATTCTTGTATGTGTCCTGACTGGAGGTTGAACCCACAACCTTAATGTATCAGGACAGTGCTCTAACCAACTGAAGTACCCAGGCAGGTCAAGGTTCCCAAATACTGTATTTTGTCCTCAAACGATAGAACAGTTACTGCTTCTTATCACCTAAAAGAAACAAAAAATATAATATAAAACTGGAATTTATTTTTGCTGAAGTCTGGCAATTTTTTTTTTTTTTTGCCTGGAATTAACTCCAGGCAAAATGAACTCCAGTGTTTGGATAAAAATGATTACAGGGGTTCCTGTTGAAACCATTAGTGACATTTGATGGATCTTAGAAACTGGAGAAGCCCTAAAACTAAAAGTAGAAAATCAAAAGGTGTTCCTTTTTAAAGGAGCAGGAAAATAAATTGTTGGGAAGAAACACTCATCAGTCAGTTTGCTAACAGCCTACTGCCAAATTTTATAACACATAAACAGATGTTTATATGCGTTTGAAAAAGTAATCCACACTCATTTCAATACAGCCTAAGTTTACTCAAGATAATATGTGCCAAACTATCTCCATTTCAGTTAAATAGTATTGATAAACAATTGTATTAGACATACAGACATCTAACACTCAAACAGAATTTTAGGGCAATTTCCACATATGTAGAATTTTCATTTCTTTGTTTTTCTACCTATTAATTAAGATTAACTTATCAATCAAACAAGGTATAGATATATTTTCCTTAAAAAAGTTAATGTGACAAATAGTCTAGAGACTGCTTAGAATACCTCAAACAATTCTTTTATTTATTTATTTATTTATTTATTTTATTTTATTTTTAAAGAGAGGGAGAGAAATATCAGCGTGTGGTTGCCTCTCTCATGGCCACCACTGGGGTCCTGGCCTGCAACCCAAGCATGTGCCCTAACAGGGAATTGAACTGGCAACCCTTCAGTTCGCAGTCCATTCTCAATCCACTGAGCCACACCAGCCAGGGCAAAATATTTCAAACAATTCTGTTCTTCTTTGCTCCTTCCTAAACCTGGCCACCATTGTCACATTTTGTGCATTCTTTCATACCTTTTTCTTGTATTTACACATTTACACACACACACACACACACACACACACACACACACACAGAGGAGAAAATATTTTGAGTAAATTTTCAATACACAAAAATATACTTTAACTGTTATGAATATTATATGAATATGAAATTTAACTATTAAATATATTTTATGAGTATACATATTTTAACTATTATGGATATTCCAAAATACTAACAAATATTTCTCAAGACATATATATAAGGATCTCATTTAGTCTTTTATTGAGAACTGCAAAATATTCCATTGTATAAAACACCACGATGTATTAAGTCAGAGTATTTTAAAGCCTATTTCCCATTTTTCCTTTTCTGTGAGAACCAAAGATCAGCTGCTTTTCTTCAAATTAGCCTCAGATAGCCCAGGGCTTATGTCTGTACTGCGGCATTCCATGTTTCATTCTGGGAACGTTTGAATTGCTTTACACTGTACTTGCTAAGTCCTCCTTGAAGGGCTTCTTTTTTCTGTTTATTAGACTGATGGCCCTCCATTATGAATGTAGCTCTGTCTCTTTCTTTCTCAGTCTGAGATGAATATTATGAGGGGTGCGCAGGCCAAGTTTAGGAACGTAGATCTCCTGGATTCCATGAAGTCTAAGGTAGCCAAAAGCTTCCCACATTTCAAAATTTAGAAATATATTTGGAGTTTCCTTATATCAAGAAATGTTAGCAATATGATGCTACTCTAGAGGAGTCTGTCTTTCATTCATTTGTGCATTTCCTCAAGCAAGTGATAGTGCTGAGTGATTATGTTGTGCCAGACACAATTCCAATCAATGGAGAGGCATTCATGCAGAGACAAGAAGTGTGTTCTCATGGCATTTCCCTCTCAGGGTGAAGGATATTGAAAATCATCAAGTAAACAGTGAACAAGGTAATTTGAGAAAGTGATAAAATTTGAAGAAAATAAAATGGATAAATGCGTTAGAATGACTGTGAGGAAAGGAAGCAAGTATTCAAATAATTACAATAATAGCGATGATGATAGAGTTTAACATACAAAGATACTCTTCTAAGAGAATTACATTTATTAAATCATTTAACACACCCTCCCCTTACTGAAGTAAGTAGCATTTTTGCCCTTTTCTTATAGAGGAGGGAAAGGAAGCTCAGAGAAGCTTTCTAAGGTTCCATAGCTTCTAAAGCAGAAATGGGTTAGTAGGAACAGTAGCTTGAGGAGGCGACATTTGAGCTGAGCTCAGAAGGAAGAGAAGAAGCTGCCCATGGAAGTCAAAGGAAATATCAACAACAGATTTCTGATATTGAATGTATTTGGCCTATTTGTGCAATAGAAGGGCCAATGTGAAAAGGTTTCTTGGACTTTCTGCATCACAGTGTATTTTGCCTAAGCAATTTAGGGACATCGTATTTCTTTTTGCATGAAGTTCTGCTGGAAAATATTCTGGACTTTAGGGTGGCTTAGGACTCCCCAGAACCACAGGTAGGGAAGAAGGATAGCTCTTGGGAACAGTCATATTTATTTCAAAGATGCAGACATTGAACTAGAGCACCAAGGAAATTATATGTATTCAGACTTCAACAAAACACGGTACTCTCAAAGAAGAGCTGGAGAAGTTAGGCCAACTTTATTTAAGTGGTTGCATCATTATACCTTGAAAGTGTCTGATGAATAGCACTATAACAAGTTAGTCATTAATACCATGCCTCCAGGCTCTGTCCTTGCATGTGACACAGTCAACTTTTAACGGTTCCTTTAATAAAAATGTAGAAATATGCTTATTAAATTTATGGATGGCACAAAGCTATTGTTAAGTGCAAGCAGAGGATGACAGAATCAAAGTTAATATGAATTCAACAGACTACAAGTAAAGGTCACATTTATAAGATACAATCTAATAGTGAAAATTATGAAATGTATTAAGTTTAAATCCATCCATACATATACGCATGAGTGTGTTTTGCATATGTATATGTTTGTGCATGTGTGTGCATTTATGTGTATACTTATACACGCACACCCAGAGAATGGAGGAGTGTCAACTTCACAGAAGTTCTTCTAACATGTGTGTCATAATGCCCTGTGTTAGGGTGGTTCCATCAGTTCCCTCCCTCATACTGAGTCTATGTGGTTTATTTTGAGACACTGGTCAACTTAAGAGGGACTCAAAGAACCATGGAGAGCCTGAGGGTTTGAGAAACTGATCATATACAAATAATCTGAAGAAATGAAGAGAAATTTTACCTGGAAACAAGTGAGGAGGGTCTGACAGTGGTCTCTTCAAACATTTGAAGGCTGTTGGAAGAAACAAGGTAGAAAGTTGAGAGGAGAAGGCAGTGACTGGACCCATTATCAATTCATGTCATTTGGCCAGTAGTGTTAGCCTACACAGTGTTTAAATTTCAATTCATTGTCAGTACTCAAAATCTGGGAGTTTTTGCATATAAATCTAATTCTCTGGCCTTTCCTGAAGAATTAGGAAATCTGATGACACGGGGCCACACTTTTCTCCAATAATTGCTGGGGCTGGTAGCTCTTTTAGAAGATAAGTGCATATTTCATTTCACCCAGGTTGCCATCATTTCTTATTTTAACTCCAATTGATAATCTCATTCCTAAGCCTTGTCATTTATTTAACTGATTAGCATTCCAAATTCTATCATCTTAAGGACACAGTCCTTAAGGTAAGGGCCAAGGCTCAGCAGTTTTAATGAGGTATATATGAGCTCAGCATAGGAAAAAAAATAGATTTGCCTACTAGTGGAACGAGTAGCTCTGAAAGGTAGTAAGCTCCCTGACACTGGAAGTACCAAGGGAGACCCTGGAAGACAACCTTTAGAGATATTAAGGCATCTGAGAACCCAATCCAATATGTGGAGGTGGGCGGGGGCCTAGGGTTCCTCACACGGGTAAGCACCTCTTCCACACCTGCTGGTTGTCCTATAATTCAACTCATTCTGACACTGTCTACCTGGAGATAGCATCAGATCCCACAGGTTAAGCGCTCCATTCTAAGAGACTGCCTCACCACCACCACTCCTGACACCAGTTGCAAGTCCAGGTAGTCACCTGTGCTTCTGACCAACTGGAGGTTCCAAGGACTCCCTTCTTGGGTTCATTTAATTTGCTAGAGCATCTCCCAGAAATCAGAAGCACATTTTTCTTTCTTTATGATCAGTTTATTTTATTATTTTTTATGAGAGGTCAGATTTTATTTTTTTTCCTTTTTTAAAAGATTTATTTATTTTTTTAGAAGGAGGGGAAAGGAGATAGAAAGAAAGGGAGAGAAACATCAATGTGTGGTTGCCTCTCATGTGGCCCCCACTGGGGATCTGGCCTGCAACCCAGGCATGCGCCCTGACTGGTAGTCAAACCAATGACCCTTGGGTTTGCAGGCTGGCACTCAATCCACTGAGCCACACCAGCCAGGGCTCATCAGTTTAGTTTAAAAGAATATAACTCAGGAACGGTCAAATGGTAGAGATGCCTAGAGCAAGATATAAGGAAAGGGCACAGAACATCCATGCCCTTGGCTCGCCACATGTTTACCACATGGAAACTCCCTGAACTCATGCTGTTGTGTTCTTATGGAGGCTTTATTACATAGCCGTGACTGATTAAATCATTGGCCAATGGAAATAGAACTCAACGTCCAGCTCCTGTGCCCAGAGATCAGGGGCATGGGACTAAAAGTTTCTGCCTCTTGTTTGATTCGCCTGGCAAACAGCCCTCATTCTTAACTGCTTTCCAAAAGTCACTTCATTAAAGTAACAGAAGATACCTTCATCACTTATTAAATTCCAAAGGTTTTAAGGAGCTTTGTGACAGGAACTGTGGACCCAGACCAATATATATTTTTCTTATTTTAAACCATGATATCACAGACAGTATGCAGTAAATATCTGGACCTGTCTGTAGTAAAGGCCAAATGACCCAGGCAGCCAGCCCTTTCTCTTATCCTGCTGCAGGCATACCTCATTCTCATTGCACTGTGTGTCACTTTATTGTTGCAGTTTTTACAAATTGAAGGGAGGACCCTCTACCAGCATGATGATTACGAATGACTCAATTTATTGCAATGCTTGCTTTATTGCGGTGGTCTGAAATGGAACCCACCACATCTCCAAGGTATGCCTGTAATATGCCAAGTCAGAAGGATAGCTGGTGGCAAAAGAAGAAAAAAAAAATAAGGCAGGGGGATGTACCACTAGGTGGTGAGAAGAGAAATAAACGACAACTTAAGTAAAAGTTACTAAGAGTGTCCAAGAGGTAACAGGAGCCTACAAGACTGTAAATGATGGAAGAATCACAAACTTTCTTTTTTTTACCCACAACAATTGCAATTAAATGAGGTATATCCCAGCAGCTGTTTTGATGCACGAGGCAGCCAGTTAGAAAAGTGAAAAAAAACAAAAACAAAAACAAAAAAACATAGATTTTCTCACTTAAAGAACCACCACCAACTGACTCTGAAGGGTTAGTGACTTAAGGATCTCAAATCAATTTAGCTGAGGTGTTTTATAAAGAACGCTCATCAAATCTTGTGTGGCCCAAGGTGGATTAGCCTGATCTGCTCTTGTGCATTGTAATTACCTAACGGCTTTAGGTACGTTTTCCTTGCATGTTTTCTTTAATCATAAAAGCCACCGACAAGCAGACAAATAGATTTAATTTTTCTGTGCATTCTTTATATCTTACGTCTACTCCTTAGAGGCCTCTGCTGGTCCAGGTTCTTAAACATCAAGCCTCACCAAACTGATTTTGTTCATCTCTGATGCTTAGTTGAAAAAGGCAACAGCTCTATTTGGAGACAGGGAGATTATGAAAATCTATGCAAGTTCACAGAAGAATAGGAGGGAAAAGGAAAGAAAAAAACATTCCCCAAAAGGTCAGTGCATTTCTCTCCTCTGTCTTCCTGCTACATATATATTGTTGAAAGCTCTAGGGTTTAAAAGACATCGCTAGTCAGCTTGCTCACTGCCTCCCCTTTTATTTCTTTAAGATAATCATGTAATAGAGAGAGAAATACATTGAAATGTTGATCTTTCTGACATTTTTCCAAATTAGTTAAGATTTTTACATTTTTATAACATCCCTCCCTATAAAGCATTATCAAGGGAACTTGTTAAAAGTATATAAATTCCTGTGTCCCTCCTTAGACCAATAAAAGCAGAATCTCAGGGGTGTGTGGCCTGAGAATGAATAATTTTAAAATTCCATAGAAGATTGCAATTGCACACAGATACACGAGGACTGCAGAAACAGAGCCGCCCTTTGTTTAAACAATGTTCCAAGCTTTTGCTAATGGGATTAGGTTAACCAGAAGTAGCAATGTGGAGTGGAGTTGAAGGACTTCTGTTTTTGTTGGTTATACCCACTAAGAGGTTTGGAGAGAGTTCTCAGTTTTTGGTCTCCTTGGTAAACGCATTGATTGCAATTCAATGAGGGGTGGAGAGAGGAAGGTAGACGTCGTTTCAACCTTAGTAGCACACCTTCGTGCATGCATGCTTCGATTGATTGCCAGTTGTACTTATGCAAAAAGCTCGTACTAATGCCACCCAAAGGGTGACGGAAGGAAAGCTTACAGTGACTCTAGTTGTGCTATTCAGGGGAGAAGAGAAATGTCAGTTTTTCTGGGCAGGGAATTGCGTACTGATCAGCAATACTGGAAATGAGAAATAATTATGACACAAGTGGTAAAACGTGATGGATGGCTAGAGAAGGCCAATTGGCATTTTTATTTACTTTTTTCTGTAACAAAACAACAAGGGGGCACTCCTCCAACTGGGGAAATCAAAAAGCATCACATTCAAAACAAATGACAGGAGATTTCACAACCTATAATGAATTCCAGGGCAAGATTACCGAAGCAATTAAGCATTTGTGTGCAAATAATGATAGCATTTTGCAACCCAAATAGGTAGAAAAATAAATTCTCAACTTTTGGCTAACTTTGGCTTCTTTTTCTTTAAGAGTTATCTATCTTCCCACTTGGAAAAAAATCTGATCTCTGACTGGATACAAAAAGTGCTGTTCCTCGCTTACACAGATGATGAAATGCTCTTGCCCAGACTCATTACATCTATGAAAAGAACAGGGCTGATTTGGGGGTCTCCACGACCAGACAGACCACTCTCAAGCTTGGAGATTGGTTGCACAGGGATTCAGCATGTTGTTTTACTCTTAGCTAGGATTCATTACAGCAGTGTGATAGCAAGGATACACAGCCGTATCATAAGGAGAAAAGACACAGGCAGAGGATAGAAGAATCCATATGTGGGCCTCCTTATTCCCCCTTCTTCCCATGAAAAGTCATCAGTGCACATTCTTCCCCAGCAATAACAATGCTGCAACGTGTGAGATGTTCCTACCCAGGACAGCTCATTAAGGAATAAACACCCATGGTTTTTATTGGGAGCTGGTCACATAAGCACCATCTGTTTACCATGTACCAAATCCCAGACTCCCAGAAATAAAGCCAATGTTCATCATAAACCGTATTGTTTCCACAAACAGTCTGGCACAATGACTTACACTTATCGGTTAGCTTTTGACGTGGGGACACTCCAAGAACCACGATCTCAGATCTAGCCAAGGGCCAACCTGACTAGCCAGCCTTTCTAAGGGTAGCATTCTTTGACCTTCCCCATTAACTCTTTTCTTCACAGGATCAAGTGGCCAAGAAAGCTGTGGGGGCACTGGGGTTAAGAGGACTTTCAGATCTAAAATCAATGAGGCTGATTGCTACAGATTTCATGAGTGGCAAAATAAATTACTGAATAAGCCAACATAGCAATTACTTTATTGTTTTAAGACATGTATAAACACGTGGTCATCCATTTCCATAAAACTTCATTTTCTTATCTTGCTCTTTATCAGTGGGTCGCTCCCCTTTCCCCACCGTAAAGCATTTATAGTGAATTCAATGCTAATCACAGTAAAAAATTGGAGCAGTTTAGAAACTCCAGAAACTGTAGGCTGGTATTTGTCTACTTATTTGTTGTTTCCTTCAGTTAAAACTAATATACCTTCTCAGAAATATGACCTTTAAAATTGCTTGCTATACTACCATAAGCACAGATATACAAATGCTTCATGAATTTCCACTTTCTAAATATATCTCAAATCTCCAGGGCTAAGTATAGAAGTAGAGCACCCACTTTACTTAAATAAAAGGCTGGAGAATGAACACAGAGGTATTGGGGATGGAAGTAATAGTGCACTGACGTCTAAATATAATTTAAAGAGTGACTTTGCATATTGAGGAATAAAGACTCACTAAATACTTTAAAAATTACCAGGGGGTCCAGGGATTCAGCAAAAAGGAAAAAGGCCTCATGGACATGGACAACAGTGTGGTGACTGAAGGGTTGGGGGTGGTGTAAGGGGATTAAATGGTAATGGAAAGAATACAATAAATAAAAAAATAAAGAATACAATACATAAAAAATAAAAGAATATAATAAATGAAAATTTATTTAAATTTTAATTTAATAAAAATAGAAATTAAAAATAAATAAAACAAAAAAAGAATTACCCGTCAGTATAAACAATTACCTGTAAACAAATATATTTATCTGAGTAAAATCTGGAGAATGATTTGTAGTGCCCTAGTCGCCTACATTATGTCTTAAACAGTGATAGCTCAACGGAAACTGATTTATTTGAAATCAATGCATGATTTAAATTTTTTTTCTACTTTTCACCCTTCCAATTCTAACGCAAGATCTGGATGCCTCATGCCTGGTCTATTCCAATAGCCACCTTTGTAACCCTACTACTTGTAAGATCTACCCATCCAATACACATCATTGTCAAATGAATCTTCCCAAATATCCTGCTAATGTTATTCCTTGCTCCCAAATCTTTGATAGATTTCTTTCACCTTAAAAACAAATCTCTGAAACCACCATTGTCATTCTATGATTTAGCTCTCTAACTGAAGAACTTAACGATTGTATCACTTAGGACAACCATGTTAGAATTCTAGATAAAATTTGTTCTGTTGTGCCTCTAAGGAAGAGAAAAATACCTAGACTACCCTCCTCACATCTCTACTCATTAAAATCTTACACATCCTAGAAGCATAGTTTGTTGATTTCTTCCATACTGGACACTTCTGTTCCTCCATGTTGATAGTTGATTTCATGTGTCTCCTGGAGTGGGCTAAGGGATGTCCAGAGAGCTGCTAAGACATTATTTCTGCATCTGTCTGTAAGGGTGCTTCTGGAAGAGATTAGTATTCGATTCAGTAGACTGCATGAAGAGACCCACCCTTACCAATGTAGGAGGGCATCACCTCGTCCATTTTTTGAGGACCTAAATAGAACAAAAAGTCAAAGGAAGGCCAAATTCTCTATTTTTCTTCTTGAACTGAGCACCTTTTTTTGCCTTTGGATATCAGAGCTTCTTGTTCCAGGGCATTTGAACTCTGCAACTTAGACAACAGTCCCCTAGTTCTCATGCCTTCAGACTTGGGCTGAACTATTCCAATAGCGTTTCTGGTTCTCCAGTTTGCACATAATAGACTGTGGGACTTCTGGCCTCCATACCACATGAACCAATTCCTACCAATTTATACAATAAATCTCTTTACATATATGTAAACATGTATTTATATCACATGTGGAAATATATCATACATGTATGTGTGTATACATGTAGGCACATACACACATACGCCTCCCATTGATTCCGTTTCTCTGTAGAGTTCTAATACACCATCAAGGTCTTCCTTGTGGCCTTGATGAAGAGATATATTTGTAGGGCCCTCTGGGGAATTTTGTTTATTTTTCTGTTCTCAGGTGAATCCGTTCTATCATTTCTACCTCCCTCAGTTTTCTGAGTCCTTCTGCATACTTTGCAAGGCTGTTGCATTGTCTCCAATTCATGTATCATATGAACTACTGCCCCAATAGTATGTTAGGATAGGTCCCACATGTCTTTACTATGACACTAAATCCAACTCATGGAAGAATGCTCCCAAGTAATATCACCCCTCTTCACTTTCATGGTCGACTCCCACATGTGTCCATCTGCTTTCTTCTAGGATACATCATCCAGGCCCTTCAGTTATTTCAAGGGGCAATCTACTTCTGCTCCAGTAGGGAGTATAATTTCCTGTTTAGGTTATGTTGAAACCTGGCAATTATCTGAAGGCCTTGAGTAACGGTAGAATAGAATAAGCATCATCTTGCAAGTAAGGTGCTTCAGGTGTGGTCCTTGCTAGCCCTTCAGGCAAAGTAATACTGTTTTGCTGTTTTTTTCTTTGTAAGGAGATAATGCCAGCTTTTGCCAGTCCCCTGTGTTCAGAGTAATCTGGGATTCAAGATTCTCTGGCTTGTCACTCAAATGTCCTCAATTCAGATCTCAGGTACTATGCCCTCCTATAAGAGCTCTAACTGTAACATAAAAGGCCAGGTGGTATTATACATTTAGTCTCCTTTATAACTTTGCCACCTTTACAATGAAATCTTGAGCGTAAATTTCAACTTAACCTGCCCTCCCTGGAGGAGATAAGGGTCTCTTTAAACACCACCAGGATGCCTTCTGGCTTTCATAGCTTGTCATTTTCTTTATTTAAGATTTCCAAAGCAACTCCTTTGAAATAAAGTCAGTGCTCTCTGCTATCCTTATACTTAAGGGTGTCCTCACATTGTTTAATACCTGAATTACTACATAAACTAGTACTTCACCTTCCAGTGGTACAGAATCCCAATGCATCCCAGGTGAGAGAGAGTCTCACTAATGTGTTGCTACAGAAAACCAGGAGTTATTGTACTCAGATACTAAGACTGTTGGTATCTTTGTTGCCATTTGAGTAGTGAATGATCCCTTTTTAGAATCTCAGGATTAAATAGAATTTGCAAGATTTTTGAAGAACAGAGAAGATACGTTGCATAATTTTGAATCATTGAATATAATATTTCCTGCAAATGTCAGTATTCTCCTTTGTATGCGTATGTGTATGTGTGTATATTAGATGCTCCATAAAAATTTTATATATTAAACCACCACAGTCTTAGGCTTCCTTGTTTGCTGTCCACTTTGAATTTTCTGGATAAAAGTAAACTCAAAAATAATAAATGAAAATAATTTGTAAAATAAATATGACTAAAACACAGAAGAGTCCCCATTTTCAAGAAGATAAATCTCTTTTCTCCACTGCCTAGTTTAAATTAAATCGTTTCCCACAGGTGCTTATTTTAGAGTGAGATAAGATTTTCTAAAACAAACTGAGATAGGCATATTTGTAGGGAAAAAATTACCCCTTTGCTTCATTATTGTACCCTGGCCCATGATACTGGAACTTGACTGTATGGAGAGGGTTGAAACCCTTGTTTCCTCCCTTCTCCGTGACTCATTTCTGCCCAGGGAGAGGGGGAATGGCTTAGTGGTAGATTAGATAAGGAGAAGGAACCTGGCAAAAACAGCTCTGTTCTCCACCACTGCAACCGAGTGAGTGAATATAATCACCTCCGTAAAGTCACCTAGCCAACTCTTACCTTGAGTTAGTCCCAATATTTAGAGTGTGTCAAAGCAAATTGAGATTCCACATTCGTGTCACTGAATTTTACGTATAAACTATCTTTATAGAAGAGGAACATGCCTTTAACTATGCTTCCAATTTTAAGAGACTAAGCAGTCCTTTTTTTAAAACAGATACTTAATTTAATAAGAGTAAGATAATAAGGTATTATAAGTTAATGGTTACAAACATTTTAGTTAGTGAAATCAACTTCTTAGGACAAACATAGATTGTTAACTTAAATGAATGTATAGTTTTATTTATAAACATTTTAAGAGACTTTTATAACAATTTTTAATTTTAAGTTTATAAGTCAATTGTGTTATTTCAGGGTGTCTTTGTCTAGTCAAACAAACCAACATCCTTTAGTCAACAATCAAAAAATGTGACTTAAGGTTACAGGATATACAATAAATATAAATTTATCTAACATTTTATGGAAATATATATCAACTTTTTCTTTATTGATCTAACAAAGTATAAAGGCTGCTCAGGGTTATTTCTCTAAGTGCCTGTATTAACAATCTCCCATTCTTTCATGAGTTCTAAAAAAAGACCGAATCACAGATTTCAGTTGTACTTTTCTATCCAGGGTAGAATTTAGAATTGTGGAGCTCATAAACTTCTGTTTTTATAGGGGCAGCCTGATTTTACCAGCAGTTTGAAATTGTATTTTCCAATCCAGCATTTCTAGCAATAATGACTATTTCTTATTAGTAAAATCTCCTAAGCAATAGGGATATGGTTGACAACTTAGAAAATTCCCATTAATACAGTCCTCATAATAAAGACCAGACCTCTTCCATTAGAAAATTCTCTAATCATAAGTAATTCTGGCTATTGAGGTAGCATAGTTGTATAGGACTTTGAAAGTATGTTAGTCCTTTGTGACATTTTTAAAGATGTGAATTTATCTTTGACACTTTCTCATTTTTATTTTTCTCCAATATCCTTTTTGGAGAGAGAATGAGGTGCTGATTCATAATGCTATGTTCTAGCAGTTATATTTTTTTCCTGAAGATTAAACAAGCTAGTAAAACAGAGCTGAAGTATTGCTGATAGGTGCTACTCTAGATTTTATAGTTTAGATGCACATTTTACAGGTATAAATTTAAGTTAGTAAAATAAACATTAGACTTCTGTTCCCAATTCCGTACCTTCTGTAAAACCGTAAACTGAATTTTTTTCCCTTACAAGCAGGCTATTACCTCTAAGGCCTCATTGCATTTGTTGGTGAGTTCATGGAGACTAAGAAGTGTTTAGGCTGGACGTAGCCAAATGCATTTTTTTAAACAATTGAGGCATAATACAATGAAAAGCACAGATCTGGCTCTGACTGGTGTGGCTCAGTGAGTTGAGTGTCATCCCACAAATCAAAATGTCCCCAGTTCCATTCCCAGTCAGGGTACATGCCTGGATCATGGTCCAGGTCCCCAGCTGGGGGCCTGTGAGAGGCAACCAATCGATGTTTCTCTCACACATAGATGTTTCTCTCCCTCTCTTCCTTCCTCCCTCTTCCTCTCTCTAAAAATAAATGAATAAAATATTTATGAAGAAAAGCACAGATCTTAAATGTACAATTTGATAAGTGATGGCAAATTTTTGCATCCTTCTTACCAGTACCTAAATCAAAATACAGTAAATTTCCATCAAACAAGAGAGTTCCCTCGTGCCATTTTCCAGTCAACTTCTACCTGGCCCACTTCCATGACAGCCCCTGTTCTGATTTCTGTCATAATCAATAGCTTTGCCAGTTCTTAAATTTCATGTGCATGGAATCTATTGTGTCTGGCTTCTTTCGCTCAGCACTGACTTTGTAGATTTGTGCATGTTGTTGCAAGAACCTTTAATTTATTCCTTTTTACTGAACTGTAACAAATTATAGGTGCATCACAATTTGTTTATTCATTGTCCCATTGATGGGCACTTGGGTTGTTTGCAGCTTTTGGTTATTTCCTAAAAAGGTGTTTTTGAACATTCTTGTACAATTTTTGTGGTGTGTCTAGAAGTGCAATGGCTGAGCCTTAGAGTAGGCATGTTTATTTGTACAAAAAACTGCCATATTTTTTAGACCAAATTGTTTGCATAACTTTACACTCTTACTCACAATATGTGAGAGTTTTGGTTGCTCCATATCCTTTCCAATGTTTAGCATTGGTTGTCATTTTAATTTTAGCCATTCTAGAATGCTTGTGATAGTATCTGATTGGTTTTAATGAGCATTTCACAGTGGCTAGTGATCTAGGACATCTTTATTTTTTACGTGCCTATTGCCATTTTTATATCCGCTTTTGTTAACTGTTCAAATATTTTTCCCATTTTAAAATGCTGAGTTGCTTGCATTCTTGTTAATGAATAACAGTAGTGTTTACCTACTTTGGATACAAGTGCTTTGTCAGACTTATGTACCGTGAGTATTTTTTTCTAGCCTGTGACTTGCTCTTCATTTTATTAATGTTTGCTTTTGATGAACATAAGTTTATAAGGAAAGAAATGTCTAAATGTAGTTTATAATTTGCCATACTTTTCTTCTGTTGAAAATTTGAATAAGATATTTTTTAAAAATATACCAATTTTAAAAGTACTAAAACTCTGTTCAATAAGTTAATCTTTTTGATGATCTTTTCATGTGTCATAAAAGGCTCCTTAGTAGCTACCATAGTTATAGACTTTGAGAATGAGTGTGGAAGAGATAGAAAACACACACACAGCCTTTGTGGGTTTCTGGGTTTCCCCTAAATGACCTGGGATGTCTGTGTTCCTTGCAATGAAGTGAAATTTGGGAAGCAAGTTTGGATTAAAAGGGCTGCTTTGGTTCTAGAGCCTGCAGGCAAAATGTGATAATGTGATGACCTTTTCCAAGGTTATAACCAGGAAGCACACACTCTATGACTGATAATAGCAGCTGCTTGCTTTCAGTATTGCAGGTGAGAAAGACAGGCAGAGTTCAATCTCTCATGAAGTGATGAAGCTTCCGAGTCCTTAACTGGCATGGACCCCTTCCAAAACCCCAGGAAGGGGACTGGTCACCTATTTATATGACCATATACTTATTTTATAAACTTTGCAATAATAAGATATTTGAACCATAATAGGTTAAGACCACTGTCTTTCTTCCCTCTGATTTTCCTCTCTCACATTCACCTTTTCTTCTCATCAATTGTTCTTGGATTTCCCATGAGCCTTTGGGCATCTAATTAAGCAGGGAATTTTGAGATGAAGGTACATTCAATTTTGGATTAGCGGGATACATCTATGTGGTATACTAGTCATCCTAGTGTAGGAATGGCTTCTAGGAATAGTCCTACCATCCATCATACCAGCACCGCTGTCATGACATGACCATGTGTGGACAGGGGTCATAGGATAATATGATGTTTTTTGATGTTGGGGCCTAAAGCATATACATACATAGTGAAAGCAAAACATGACTTGAAACATACAGACCAGAAACTAGTCTGTGCAACATTCTTCTATTCTTCAGACATGTTAACGTGTAAGTGATGGGTTCATCTTTTATTAACAATCAAAAGTTTATCCTTATGAAATATATATTCAACAATATTGACAATATACAATTATAAGCACATCATACTAATTTTTAATGGAATCACATAAAATATAATCAAAATTTTGTGTCTATAAGGCACAAAACTTCGTAAATATGATAAAAGCTAAATATGTTTATTTGTGTATATTCACACATTTTATGCATCCCAACATGTGAGACTTTGACTAAGTATATCTGAAATATCTTGCCCTGAGAGAGTTTGGGGGATTCGGGTGAAAAGGGAACAGCACTTCACTAGGAACAAAAGGAAATAGTCTGAAAAAAAAATAGTATGCCACTACAGAACTTCCATGTATATTTATCAGTAAACGCATGCAGCATGAGGAATATTTGACTTGAAATTATTTGCCTCCATACCATGCAATGGCAATTTTAAATGCATTGACATTACTTTTGTGTGCACTTTATTTTCAGTAAAAATTTCTGCAGAATAATTTCATGAATGAATAGGCTCTTAACTATTTGATAATCCAGTTAATGAACAAATTTGGTTCGTATAAATGCATTGAAGAGGTTTATAATTTTTGCAATTTGGAACAAATTGCTTGACATAGATAAGATAAAATTAGTAATATATCGTGAAACAAGAATGTCATTGCCAAGCTGGTTAGAGTATGATTGTTTTAATGACTATTTAATTTTAGTCACTCCTAAGAACACTTGAAGCGAACTAAAATTTTATAGGTCAAGTATAAAAGAAGCTTGATAATAATCCTAAAAATGGGCATGAGGTTTGAAACACCTTTTTCAATCTATTAATAATAGTTCAAAATTTTTTAACCAGTGATGATAGGAGGAAGATTAAATCAACTTTCTATTCTTCCTAGAAAAATATAAAACCTTGACCATATGAGAAGAGATAGTCAGAGAAAATGCAGCCAAAGTGTAGAAAAATTACCATACATATAGCAGACAGTTAATTAACAAAAAAATTAATGACTTCTAGGAATACTTCTAGTTAAATGTCCACTTTTAAAAATGTGGTTGATGTTATTCTGGTATTTTTTCTGAATAACCATATTTGTATCACATATGTTTGAAAGTTTGCATGCTTTTCTTTTAAAGAAAAACCTACAAATTGTTTATTTTCAGACTCCTCAAAATTTAATGTAGGATATGCCAGTGTATTAGCCTTCAACAGACATAGTGGGGGAATGTTCACAAGAAACAGAGGCAGAGCACCAGTCGTGAGGCTGAGTGCCTGGCAGCTTCCTATGAAACTGATCATGGACACACTCAGTCCTGGACCAAGTACAAAGCTCCTATCATACACCACAATTGCACCTCACATGTTATCTCAATTCTTAAAATTTCAGTGGTTTCATTTTCATTGTAATTTTAAGCTTTTCCTCTAAGCTCTTTCAATATTCTCACTATTTTTACACTCATCAGACATGATAGTTTTTGTAAGACTTATTCTAAAAGGGCCTAAAACTAAGCATAAGCAAACACCAAATAGATTAAGAAAGAGCTGACAAAGACTAAAAATATTGTATGATATCCAGTGCCTCCCATTAGTCTCAGGCAAAGAGAATCCCTTTGAAGCAAAACTTTGACCACATTTGCATAAATATTATAAATTGAAGTTATTGTTCAGGATAAGGTGTTTTTTTATTTAGAGTATGTAGAAATAAAGCATCTACACAGAAAATATACTGATAAACAGATATAAATAATCACTGCAGTATCCATTTTAGGTTATCTGAGCCTTCGTTTACCTCCATTATTGACTATGTTACATTTTTTTCCTGTGATAGATACATTCTAAAGGATATCTGGAAAGATGTGAAGAAAATTACTTTGGATAAATGGGGACCAATATATTGAATTCACCAAAAAGTCTGTTTGGTTTTTAACATACGATGACTCTAGTAACACTTATTTTTCTTTAACTTCATTGAGAACAATTTTGTTAGATTGCACTGCGACAGCTGTCACATTGGCATACATTTTTTACAACATCAAAATTGGTGAATTTGTGTGTAGCCATTTTAATATTGAAGATGGAAGAAATACAAGGTATTTTTGGCATATTATGCTTTATTGTTTCAAGAAAGAAAAAATGCAACTGAAAGGCAAAAAATATATATTTGTGCAGTGGATGGAGAAGGTTCTGTGACTGATTGAACATGTCAAAAATGGTTTGCAAAGTTTCGTGCTGGAGATTTCTCACTTCATGATGCTCCATCATTGTGTTGACCAGTTGAAGTTGATAGCCATCAAATCGAGACATTGATTAAGAACAACCAACGTTATCCCATGCAGGAGATGGCTGACATATTCAAAATATCTAAGTCAATAAAGTTATGGGTGAAAATGAGAAATGTCTTTTATTTTATTAAAAAAAACTAAATGGACTTTTTGGCCAACCTGATAGTGTAGCCTATTGCTCCTGTGCTACAAACTGTACAACATGTTATTGTACTGAATTCTGTAGTTAATTGTAACACAATGCTATCTGTGTATACAAATATACCCAAACATAGAAAATGTGTATTTTCTTCCGTTCTTAACATTAAAATGGAGAACCGAAAATTCACCAGTTTTGATAAGTTTTTTAATGCACGCTGATATGACAGCTGTTTCAAAACAATCTGACAAAATTGTTTTGTATGAAGTTGAGACAACTAAGTGCTACTAGAGCCATCTTAAGGGAAAAAAACTAAACTAACTTTTTGGCCAACCCAATACAAACTGTGCATGTGACCCTCCCATATTTCTCCTCTTACTGGCCCTTCTCTCAAAGAAAGATTCTCAGATTCAACCAGGAGATACCATTTTCTTAGGTTTAATAAGCTCTTTTTAACAGTACTGTGGGAAGTTAAATATTGAGTTGCCTTTAAATCTTTTAGAACATTGTGTAAACAAATCTCATAATCCCTGAGATTGACAACCCTGCCTAGGTAGTGGGTACCTGTGGGAGGGTGCGCTGTAGGAAGGAGGGGGATGTCATTTTCAAGTTTGGGTCATGAGTAGATTCAGATTTCAGAGTAATGAGTGTTCAAGGATAGAGAGATGGGAACTGTCTAAATGTGAGGAAAAGGGACTGAGAGAATCAAAGCCAGACTTCATTTCTTTTGCCTCTAATATCACCAAAGGACTCTTCTGGAAATACAGGGAGTGGCAGATAGGGTTACAATTTTTCATATGGAAAAACAGCAAATAATAATATAAGAATAAAGTCTGTGTCCTGTGTACTCATAACTGTAAACCTACTTTTGCCCACCACGGAGCACTTTCCCAAATGTTTTTGGTCACTCTATGACATATCTGAAATATAACCTACTCACAGACTCCTTCCATGCCATTCTTAATTGAAGTTGCTTTTCTTTAGGTATCTATCCTCTGGTTTTTATTATATTTTACTTAGAAATCTTCTCCCGCTGTAATAACCTTTTTTAAGATTTTATTTATTTATTTTTAGAGAAAGGAGAAGGGAAGGAGAAAGAGAGGAAGAGAAACATTAATGTGTGTTTGCCTCTCATACACCCCATACCAAGGACTTTGCCCACAACCCAGGCATATGTCCTGACCAGGAATCGAACCAGTGACCCCTTGATTTGCAGGCCCATACTCAATCCACTGAGCCACACTAGCCAGGGCTGTAATAATCTTTTAAATATGTGTTTATACTCTGTTTCCCCCATTAAAATATAAACTATAAGAAGACCAATCTTTTTTCTATCACTGTTATGATCTTAAATTCTAGAGTAGTTCCCAGAGATTAATACATTGATTGGAAGTGTTTTAAGTTCTTATACATTCTTAAAATCTAACAATTTGTTGTTTCGCAATTCATGATATATGTTAAATACCTCATTGCAAAAACATTATCATATATAGTAGACATAGGCCAAAAAGTGCTAAATACATATGAAATCTATATTTTACATCCACAAACTTTTATATTTCTTTAACATCAATGCATATTTAAACAGCGCCTGTTTTAAGCCAGCGTGTTTATTTCATGAATTGAGTTAGTGTCATGAAAATATATCTAGTCATTAGCATGTTAAAAAATTTAGTGGTAGGCCTCAATTTTCCTTCAGCACTTAATAGACCCTTCAAACATAGGGTAAGGAAACATTGCAACATATTTTCTATTTAAAAAATATATTCATACTGCTACTAATTTGTAAAGATAGCAGAGTCAAACAGAATTTGGTGAAAGGCACCTAAAGGAGATAAAAGATCAAAAGTAAAAAAAAAAACCAACAACATGGAATTGAGAATTTGGGGAGTGATATCAACTAGGGAGTACTTCCACATTCATTTTAAAAGGCCAGCATTATCCTGACACTGAAGCCAGATAAGGACACTGCAAGAAGAAAAGAAAACTGCTCGCCAATATTCCTGATGAACATAGGTGCACAAACTCTCAACAAAAAACTAGCAAACAAGATTCAACAGCTCACTGAAAGGATGATACAGCATGAATAAGTAGGATTTATTCCTGGGATGCAAGGATGGTTCAACATACACAAAATGATAAATGATACATTGCAATAACAAAATAAAGGATAAAAATCACCTGATCATTTCAAAAGATATAGACAAAGCCTTCCATATCCTTTCATAATAAAAATTCTCAACAAATCTGATATAGAGGGAATAGACCTCAACATAATAAAGGTTGTATATGACAAGCCAGAGGTAACATCGTGCTCAATGGTAAATTGTTAAAAGCTTCCTTCCAATATTAGGAAAAAGATGAGGGTGCCCAGTCTCATTACAGCATAGTGTCTATACAACATAGTACTGGAAGTCCTAGCCAGGGAAATCAAACAAAAAAAATGATGTCTAAATCAAAAGGAAGAAGTAAAACCTGTATTTGCAGATGACATAATCTTATGTATGGAAAATCCTAAAGACTTTATGAATTCTAAAAATAATTTCAGTAAAGTTGCAGGATACAAAATCAACTTACAGAGATTAGTCATATTTCTAAATATTAACAACAAATTATCTGAAAATAAATAAACAATCCCATTTACTACAGCATCAGAAACAATAAAATATGTAGGAATGCTTTCAACCAAGGAGATAAAAGATCTGTCCACTGAAAACTATAGACATCAATAAAAGAAATTGATTAAAAAATAGAAAACTGGAAAGATACCTCTTGTTAATGGATCAGAAGAATTAATATTTTAAAATGTGCAAGTGTTGTTTAGGATGTAAAGAAAAGAGAACCCCTTTTCACTGTCAGTAGGAATGTTAACTGGTACAGCCACTATGGAAAACAGAAAACCTCAAAAGTTTCAAAGCAGAACTACCACATGACTTAGGAATTTCATTTCTGGGTGTGTATCTGTAAGAAATGAAATCACCATATTGAAGAGATACTTGCACTCTAATGTTTCTGCAGCAGTATTTACAATTGCCAAGGTGTGGAAACAATGTGTCTATTAACAGATAAATGGAATTAAAAATGTGATTGGTATGTGTCTATAGGCATATATATATATATTGGCCATTAGAAAGAAGGAAATCCTGCCTTTTATCAGGATTGAACTTGAGGGCATTATGCTAAGTGAAATAAATAAATCCATGAGTGGCAAATACTAGATAATTTTACTGGCATGGGGAATCTAAAAAAAAAAAAAAAAAAAACCAAACTCATAGAAATAGAAAGCAGAATGATGGTTGCCAGGTGCTTGGGAGAGGGGCAGGGAAAATAAGGAGATGTTGGTCAAGAGTACAAACTTGCCGTTATGAGGCACATGAGTTCTGGGTGGCTGATGAACAGCGTGGTGACTATAGCTAACAATACTATATTATGTACTTGGAAGTTGCGAAGAGAGTAGCTCTTAAATGCTTTCATCATACACACAGACACAGAGAGCTGGTAATTATGTGAGGCAATGAAAGTTGTAACTAATCTTGTTATGGTAATAATTTCTCACTATACACGTGTATAAAGTCATCACATTATACATCTGAAACTTAAACAATGTTATATGTCAATTATATCTCAATAAACCAGGAAAGCAAAGGATGGAATGACTAAGTATTAAACCCATCTATTTACTGGTTTAAATAATAAGATACTTTGTTTTCTTAATGTAAACAACTTTGAATTTCTACTCTACGTTTCAGAAGAGAGAGAATTTAAGTCTCCTCCTTCTGGGGCAAATAACTACATGTAGCTGTCCTTGACATGAGACTCACTTCCCCCTGACCCCATGCTGTGGCATCAGTTCATAAAAATAAATCAGTATTTTCCCACAATGCTGACATTAATACTTTTTTTCTGTATGATCTCAGCTGGATCCTGTAAAATGATTACTTTTAATATAAGAAATTGAATATATCATGAATTAAGTAGGGAAGAGAGAAGCAAATTAAATAATTGTGGAGAACATACAGTATTTTCTCAACTATTGGAACGACTTTCCTTTCTACCTAGATGAAAAGAAAAGGGGAGAAATCATGGAAAGTCACTTGGGACACACCTGGCATGGCTGAAAGTGAACTTGAGTAGGTCCTCAGGGGGTTCTAGTAGTCCCAGCTAGAACATTAAGTAGCTGTGGGATTTTTACTAAGTTTCTTTGGCATCTGGCCTTCAACTTCAATCTCTCCTTTGTAATAATTTTTTCCAACTCTGATTTTTTCTACAGACCTAAACCTTATGAGTTATATTTGCTGTTTTTTTCCTCATGCTCTACATCCAACCAAGGATCTTCCATTGGCTTTAATTCCAACATAACATATATGTTAAATATGCTTGCTTTTCACCATTTTATCTACTATCACCTGCATCAAGCCGAGATTACCTCTCTCCTAGACTTCAAAAATGGTGTCATAAATGGTCTTCCTGCGACAGTTGATTATCCGCACAGTTTCTAGTGGGTCCTTTTAAAGAATAGGTGAGAATCTCCAATAGATTTCAATTATAATTTAAATAAAATCTGAGTTGTTCTTATCCCACTCCCCAGGCACTTTGCTGTTCCATCTACCTGGGATACTCTTCCTCAGGACTTTCCCTTTTTATCCTGTCAATCTTACCACCAAGGTAACTTCCCCTGGCAGATTTTCCCTGGTCACATTATTTCGTATACAAGTACATTGTTATTGCCTCACTTCCAATTATCCTCTAACTCATGATCCCATTTGATGTCCTTCATAGCACTTACCAGTATCAGATAATTTTAATAATCTATTTGTATACATATTTTTATTCCCCATAAAACCAGAAACTCATTAAGGGTAGGAAATTTGTTCTTCACTCTGATTATGCTCAGTGTCCAAAATAATGCTTGACACATGACGGGTGCTCAGTAAAAATGTTCTTGAATAAATGAATAGTAATTGAATCATTAAAGAAGATGGGTAACAAAATTTTTCTGAGCAAGAGATAAAACTAGATTTTCTGCATGCTTTTAACACTCAGAAATTTTCCTGTTATCCAGCAAATATAGCCTTAATCATGTGAGTCAAGATTTTTCCATTAGGTTAATAATCCAACGCTGCTCATCACTGAAAATGAATCTTTTAAATTGTTTCCCTGTAGGAAAGTTTAGATTTTGTTTGTCTCTCTCTTTGCAGGGCTGAAACAGTAAAGTTCTAATTATAACAAGTATCTACCACTAGCCACCAGGCTTTATTTTTGTGGAACAATCACTTTTTCTCACATTTCTTGCTTTCTTCCACAACATCCAATGGAATTCTCTTCATCCATATTCTTCAGTGATTCACACATGCCTCCTACATCCAATTTGTTTTAAGGTGATGATTTAAAGAAAAAAAAACATAACTTTTAGCAAGACCAAGGTACCTCTGTACCTTCTCTGTTTTTTTTTTTTTTTTGTTTTTGTTTTTGTTTTTTTTTTTGTCGAAGACTGAGCTCTTTCTTTCTCAAAACAAACAAAAAAAAGCAAGAATTAGATGCAGGTTATGAGACAAGGACAAGGTGACCTGGTGTGGAGTATGGACTGTGATTCTAAATTTAACAGCTCCTCAGATAGGAGACAAGAATAAGTTTTAAGACCCAGGATATAAGGTATCTCTTCAGATTTTTTAAAACTCCAGCTTGTGTCTCAGAACGGTAAATCTTGGTCTTCCCACAGCTGGGATAAGTAGCTCTTGGGTGTAGGAACTGTGACTATTTTTGCAAAGACTGGGAGGATCATTTCTGCACTGTGCATCTGCTGGCTTAAGATAAAAGAATGTACTCTTCATTGTGCACTAATGTTCTCCTTATTCTATTTATTCCCCCAAAAAGAACCATTTTAATATGAAAGGGGTGTTTTAAAGGGGCCATAACTAAATGAACTGCCGAAATCTAGCCTGTTAATACAAACAACTCATTCTAAAGTTAAAGCAAGAAGTACCATCTCCTTACTTCCTTAAACAGTTTGAAAACAAATGACAATTTATGCTCATGACTGACTTATTTAAGAAATGGTCCTTTGCTAGAGGCAGAGACTTCAATTCTCTTGAACAAAGTCCATCAAAGACAATTTCAGTAAGCTTCCATGATGTAAGCACCCTTTCTCTCATAACAGCTAAATCTAGAGTTTTCCATAAAGCTGTGAAGGTTTAGTGAGTAAATAATGTCCACTTCACCATTGTTTTAACTACGTATTCACTTGACAAATAGTTGGAGGTATGAAGAGGTTGAATAACAGCATTTTGTTAAGAGACTTCAAACACATCATCCTACCAAGGAAAAATGCATTGAGATGAATAACAATATGTTAAGTGCTTCTCATAAATATTTAAAGGCATGTAGATATTTTAGAAATACAAACTTTAAGTTAACTAAATTTTAAAAATAGTTTCAGTGTATATAGAACAGGTGACAATGGGTGGCTTGTACATGTCACATATTTATTTTTTCATATCATTTTTTCTTATTAAATTATTGGCACAATTTTTTAAAACATGTATTCCCCATGCAGTTAAAACTAGACAAAAATATTTTTCCACCTCTATTAAAATTAAGAAGAACTGAGTGGTCTAAATGATTCAGAGGGTGCTAAAATATTGCTTTAACTGTGTCATCCCTAAGAATCTCATTCAGAAAACTTATCCTTCGAATGGTGGAGTTTGCTGATGAATTGGTGTCATATTTGTGGCTATCACTAATTTTCTGATGCTATGTGGGTGAAAAGTTTAGCTCTCAGTATCTGCTATAAATTGCACAGCTCTTAGAATGATACAATTTCACCTGGTTCATCAAATCCCAGGTTATACCTAAGTGGTTTTGCTGTGCACAACCTGAAAATATAAGCATACGAATTCATGGGCACAGTTGAAAAACACTGGACTAAAGTTGAGAGCATGTGCACAAATGCAGAAGACAATTAGGTCCACCTTGCCCTGCCCAAGGTTTGCATGCATGAGCAGAAGCTGTGCATGTTCATTACCAGCAACATGTCTCCAGAGATACTTTGCAAGTCAGATTTCTTGACTGTTTTCTAAACCCTGATTGTGTTGCTAGTAATCTTTGGCAACTAGTGAAGTATAACAATTTCATAATTAGTGTTTTATATATTCAATATTTCTAACTCCAGAACTGATAACAAGAAGTACGCCTGATCGCAAAATATTGGTTTAAGAATTCTACTAATGGTTGTAATTTATTAATGCACTTGTCTACCTCTGTTAGAGGGAGCTTTCTGCGTGCCTCAGTGGGAACCTCCTTGATTTGTTGCATGTGAGCCTAGGAGAACACAGGCATGTAAATTATTGCTGTTTTGTATGCCATCCTTATAAGGTCTTAGGGGGGACATATGGTTTTGCTGCCCCCAAATGAATTTAACCTTTCCATATAATTTAATTAGAGACCAAAGCAAACACTTCTGATGTGATTTAGTTGAGGGTGAAAGCAGGGTTTATAGTTTATATGTACAACAATGTTGACAAATTTATGCAAAGGCTTATTTTTATAGTGCTATCCCTAGAGTAGGAATACCAACTTTATTTATACCTTTCCCGATTGCATGCCCATTGAGCAGGGGCTGTACACCAGCACTATGCCAAGACTAAGTACATTCCCCAATTCACTTGACTTTCTCTTCTCTTTTTTTACTATAGTGGGAGATAGATAGATAGTAAAAGTGCACACAGCATGGAAATTACTTGTAAGTAACAATTAGGTGATAAGAAGATGAGGCTGAAGCATTTTGCAACATTTGAATACAGAAAAAGAAGTGTACTCTCTCTATATGTTCCCACAAGTGAGTTTATAAAATTCCACAGCAGTTTCTATATAGGAAAGCACAAAAGATACCAGAAAACTCTTTGGAATCATTGGGAAGATAGAAAACAAGATTTCACCAGGAGACCTGGGCATTTCCGTCCAGCAAGAAAAGATCTGCTCTCACTGGTAAAAACTGCATGGGTTCCTGCCTGCCATTTAGAAATAAGACTCTTGAATCATTTTACAAATGACTTGAGTAATATAAAAAGATCAATAACAGCAGGAAGAATTTTATTGGCAAAGGATGATTCCATTGTTATTGAAGCACCGGTAACTTGTATGTCTAAAATGAATATTAGGTACTTAACTGTCTTAGAAATTTATTTTTTGAAAATATTTTACTTTGTCATAACACATCTATATCAACATATTAACATATATATAAAGAGATTGAAATCAAGGCCCATGCAAGAGAAAGGATTCTGGACGGAACTCTAGCTTTTAGTAGTGGTACTCCCTAGGAGTGAGGGTCAACTAGAAATAGACCACATACTGAAATTCTGAGACATGGACTTAAAATATCTATAATTTTTATCTTCAAGAAAATATATGATGGGGTGAGAAATTTCAGCAGAGTAAAAGATCTACAAGATAAAGAGTCAAGAGCGATGTACACAGGAGGGAGGAGGGGAAGTCGGGGGTGGTGGGGAGGGTTGGGGGAAAAGGAAGAAAACTGTACTTGAACAACAATAAAAAATGTTAGAAAAATAAAACCATCTCAAACTTCAAAAAAATCAAATAAAATTTTAGAACTGAAATTTATAGTAATTGAAATGAAGAACTTGTACATTCACTTAATATTAGTTTAGACATAGCTAAAGGGAATATCAGTGAACTAGATGAAAGACTGGTAGGAAATATCCAATTCAAAGCAGAGAGAGGGAGAGCAGAAAATGCAGAAGGGTGTGTGATGAAACAAATGGAACATGGTAAGAAGTTTAGTAGAAGTTCCAGGGGGAAAGTAGAAATAGAGAGGGGGAAGATTCAATATCTGAAGATATAATAAGATTTTTTTAAAGATTAAAACAGATGTATTAAGTAGTGCTACAAATGTCAGGAAAGATAAGTAAAAAGAAAGTCTTGCTTAGAAAATCAAAATAATAATGTTGAACCCAAATACAAATAGGAAAAGAAACTGAAGTAGCCTGAGGAAAAAAGGCCAGTTGAAGAAGTGACAGTTGACCCAGTTTTCAAGAAAAATTATGGAAAATCTTATGATAATGAGAAAATGACAGTTCTAAAATACTTAAAGAAAACAATAACTTACCTATAGTTCTTTACCCGGTAAAATTGTTCCCCAGAAAATAAGGTAACATGAAATAATTATTATATTTTTTAAAATTAAGAGAACTACACTGTTAGATTTCAAGAGGTATTGAAAAGCTATAGTTCAAAACTTGACATTGGCATTAGGATAAACAGACCAATGGAATCACAATAAAGAGTACAGAAACAGATCACATCCACACAATTTTGATTTATGACAAAGGGGATGATAATAATCATCAGAAAAGAATGGCCTTGTAAATAATGGAGATGGATCAACAGGACCAGTATAGGAAAAGAAATATTTCTTGATCTGACCTTGCACCATGCACAAAAATCAATTCCAACTGGATTATGAAACAGCAAAGCATATGGACGATAACACAAGTGACTATTTTCAAAACTTGAGCTAGGCAAATATTTTTGTATGTGTAACAAAATGCAGTAATTATAGAAACATTAATGATAATTTGGATATATTAAAGATTTTCTATTCATTCAAAGATACCACTAAGAAAATGAAAAACAAGCTATAAAGTAGGAAATATTTGTAATACAAATATCCCAAAAGGGTTTATAAACAAAACATATAAAGAAATCTTACTGGTCAATAGGAAATCCAGTAGAAAAAGGAAACATATTGAATGAGCATTTCACAGAAGAGAATGTCCGAATCCACCCACCTCACACACACCAAACACCCGCCAACACGCACAAGTATATCTAAGTCGCATTCATCAAGGAAATGCAAGTATAATCATATTGAATTACCATATATACCACATACCAACCAAAATAGCTAAAATTTTAGAAGACTGTTAATGTGCTATTCTAAGATTTTGTGAGTATGGGAACATCTACCTGGAACTCACATGCACTGCTATGTTAATGTGGGTATTCAATGGCACTGTGCCTTAAAAAACTGTTGGGGATATTTGCACAAACTGAATTTATCCATAGCCTTTGTCTAGATTAGACTCCCATAGCTGCTGACTTTAAGACAACAATTCTACTGCCAAAACGATTTTTTGGTAGGAAATACCAGTAGAAACTTCCCGAAATGAGATAGTGCAGGGAGAGGCCAAGAAGACTGTGTGTATTATCAAGTAAATATCAGCGTGGGCACCTGGAACTTACTCCTACTAGGGAACTCTGGGAGACAGTGTAGAAGATGCACCTGGATGAGAGTCAGTTTCGTTTACTGGTTACTGCCAGAGGTGTTAGTCCTTGACCTCCAGCCTGCTGTGTGTGCACATACTACACATTTAGGGATGGAGTGTTGAACGAGCTCTAATGGCCAGAGAAAGCTGTCATGCGAAGGGTAGAAGAGTGAGAACCAAGTGGTTATGGGTGGAATACTAAGAGCTTCTGCTTTACCCTATGACCCAGATTATCATTTTGGTTTTGTTTTTTTTTAGGTATACATCTAACAAAAGTGCAAACATATGTGCACTAAAAGACATACACAAGTATATTTATAGCAGCAGCATTTTTACAGTCCCAAATTGAGAAAAACCCAAATGTCCCTATAGTAACATAAGGAAATGTATTCTGTTACTTTATAATAGAATATAAGCAATGGGAACGAACTACTCTTTTATGCAACAATATGAATGAAACTCACAAATACCATATTGAGGGGAAAATATCAGATAGAGAAGAACACAGAGCGTCTGTCTCCTTTCACATAAAGTCAAAAACAGACTAAACTCATTTGCTATTTTAGAGCTCAGGATAAATATAAAGATGGTTTGTATAATGAATGGTCAGTGGCAGTAGGCACTATTTCACGGTGTGTAGAGTGTTTTATTTCTTGAAGAGGATGGGGATTATATGAATGTCAACTCTGTGAAAACTCATTGTCATACACTTAACTACTTGTGGTTTTTTTATATGCCTGTTATCCTCCAATAAAATGTTTATTTAACAGATAGAAATCATAAACCAGTTCAGAATTAATGGCATGGTTGATTTTACATTTCTTCAGAAGGAAAATTTGGACTTATATCAGCAAGTTAATGCTGTACAGTTTAATTACATCTTTGAGCAATTCTGTCGGAAAGTCCTAAAGTATTCAGCACCTCTGTCTGTGATTAGATGAGAATACTCTGGAGAAATGACTAGGATATGCCAAATGTTAGATCTTCATTTTCATATGTTCTCATTTACAAGTTCCTAGCTTCAACCCTATTTTTACATTTCCTTTAACAGTTCCATAGTTCTGAGCAATTGGCTGGTTTGTGAAATCCATCTTATTATAATTCCGAAAGAAAATGTTTTTGTTTCTGATCAGTTCAGTTCTTAGGAATCCTTCGGGCAGTTTACCCACCCTCCCACCCCGAATAACATTTCTACAGATATTAAACCTTTCTCCAATTACTGATCTGTAGGCAAAAAGATTGCACTTCTATATATTTTTATAGAAATACATGTTTTGTCCACTTTCTAGTAAAAGGATATGTTCTTTATTATCTTCCTGAGAGCAGCCCTAGACAAGATAAGCAGTTATCTGGGTTCAAATATAAATGGACACAGAGCTGGAGTATTTTTAGAAATGTAGTCAAAGCCAACAGGAGCTGCTTTAGAAATGCAAATGAGAATTTCATTGCCAGAAGGCTGATGTTATAAGAAAAGGTATTGGTATGTAGTATGTTATGCTGCCAGAGGTTACATTTGTGGTTTTTCTTTTTTCTGAGAGAGGGATAGTAGAAAATCTGCTTAGAATTGGCATAAGTGTCCTTTCATCATACTTTCCAACTCCTCAAGTTTACAGAGAGGTTTATAATCGTTACACATACTCATATAACTGTCAGTCATCTAACAGTAAAGTATAGAGTTCCACATTTTTTCCAGAACAGAATACAATAAGGCCTAGTGAGATATATAGGAAGGGAATGCAGGGGAGAATAAATGACTTTTTTTTCCCACTCTTTAGATTCTTGACTGAGATCCCCTGTTATAAAACGTCAGATTAACAGGAGAAAAGCAAACAGAAGTTACCTAACAGAGCATACCTCCCCTATCCATGGGAGAGACCGAAGAAAACAGTAACTCCCTAAAGTGGTCCAAGCTATCAGCTTAAATACCATCTTGCTTCTAAAGACAAAATTGGGGGGTGGATGCAGAGGCTATCTGGAAAATAACAGTAAACTGGGTAAGGTTGTTATGCAGATGAAGGTCAAAACTTCATTCATTGGTAAGAGTTTCTAGAGGTTTTAGTCTTAACTTCTCCTTCTGATACAGAGAGGAAGACACTCTTACAAATCGAGATTTCCCTTCTAAATGTAATTGTCTCTTATAAAAGAGTACCTTGGTTTTCTGAGTTTTCCCTGTGTCTTAAAATAATCAATCTAAAATAACCCTTATATCTAAAATGCATCGTTTGGGGTTACAAATTTCTGCTCTTCAGGGACAAGCAAAGTAATAATATATAGGCCCAGGGGAAGAAGATGAATTTGAATCAACGGTCTGAGTGTATGGTAATAGAACAAGGGGTGCTGATCCATAAGAATTCTTTGTCTTTTGCCAAGAAGAAAAATAAGCATGGGAAGGAATGGATAGACAGCAAGGAAGCTAGAGGAAACTGCTTACCTTTCAGTCCTGTACAAAGCTACCTGAAGGACATGAATGTCTATGAAATTACTGTAGCTCTGTGGTTTGTGTTCCAAGGTAAGCTATTGGTTAAATATAGAATCATCCTTTTCTTCTAAATTCTGGGAATTGAGACAAAAGAGAGAAAATTACTTCTATTGGAGAGACATAGAATGGGATTGAGGTGAGGAGAAGTTTGGCTCCATGGGAAACTTTTAATGGAGATTGGTTGGATTTTCCCACCTATGTTTTCATCTATTTTGGCACATTTAAATATGCAACAATATCTCTTCTTCTATTCTGAGCTCAACTCAATTTTCTATTTTAAAGGGAAAGAAAACAGTAAAACGAGAGCTTTGCAAAAAGAAATGAGATATGAACATTTATAAAAAATGCATAAAGTTGAAAATCATTTGAGGCAGTGATGGAACTTCCTCTGAGCAATGCTGGGTTCCAGCATCTCAGGTGATAAGAAAGGCAGTAAGGCAGCCTCAACGGTTGGCCCCCTCAGCTTGACCAGACTTTCCACAGGTTTCTTCCTGACTAGAAGCTCTCGACATCCCTTTTCTGAGAGCATTGATTTTGGAGAACTTGAAACTAAATTGTTTCTTTTGCCACTTTGAGATGCAAATCTACTAACTAGAAATATCTTTCTCATGGGCCCAGGAGCCATCCCTTTGAATTATAATTATTAAGAAGTTCCCTATCTTCCAGACTGTGAGAGGATGGGACCCAACTTTGGTAAGTGCCAATCAGTCAGCACAGTTGGCTTAACCATGCAGACCAACCTCATCCCTCCTGTCCTCTAGTATTTTCCACTAGCTCACCTCAATGCTTCCACATTGCAGTTGAGTTCAATCTCCCTTCCCTATTGCAGGACTTGAATGAAGTCTTCCTTGCCTTTTTATCTGGCCAGGTGCAGTTTTTCTTTTACAAAACCTTACACAATGCTGTGGTTGGAATGAATGCATTTGAAGAAAGCAAATATTCTACAAATTATGTGGTTGCAGTTTATGCTGATATTGGAGAACCCCCTCCCCGACCTTAGGACAATATAGGAAAAGGTCCCAATGCAATATTTAGCAACTTTTATAGGTTTAAGGTGGAAATTTCCTAAAGTTTTGGCCAGGAATCCAGTTAGAATTTATATATCTGACTTCTAAAAAATATAGACTAAAAGAAGATGGAGGGAAATGTACAGGACAGGGGCAAGTGGGAAAGAAATTCTACAAAGGCCTTTTGATTTCATAAATGGAGCCAGTTTCAAAGCTTGATTCCTTCCAGAAATGCAGACTCTTCCCCACTCTTCATACCAGTATCAATGGCCTTCTTCAGATCACAACTTTCCTTGACCTGGAGAAAAGCTGTTCTCCAGCCTCACCTTGTCTCCTTACATAACCCCGGAGGCCAAGCTTAGTCTTCCTCTCCTTTCCATTAAGAGCCCTCAGAAACATTTCCCCCCCAATCATGTAGGAAAGCCGGTGAGCACAAAGGTGGTGCTGTCTTGCTCATAGCACCTTGCAAATGATCCACATGTAATGAATATTTTTGAATAAATTAATTCCCAAGTTGAATATTCTCACATTTGTTTCATATCTTTGACATTGGCTAACAAGAAAAGTCAGTTTCTTACATTTTTAATTATTTACATAAAGTATTGCACTTTAGAAATGTACTTCTTGGGGTTTAAATGAGCTGTTATTGCATATTGAAACAGGAGGTTATTTTTGTGCTTCATCTCTTCAGTAGAGCGTGAGAATCTGTTCCAAGTCATCTATTCCCTCCTCCTCCCTAGCTGACTGTAGTTAAAGGCCACACTAAGAAAAAAACAGCTTTTGCCCTGGCTGGTGCGGCGCAGGCGTGGGCCTGTGAACCAAAGGTGGCAGGTTAAATTCCCAGTCAGAGCACATGCCTGGGTTGTCGGCCAGGTCCCAGGTCCGGATGTGCGGGAGGCAATCGATTGATATACCTCAATCACTTTGATGTTTCTTCTTGCATTCTCCCTTCCTTCCCTTTTCTCTAAAAATAAAGAAATAAAATCTTTTCTTAAGAAAAGAAAAAAACAGTTTTTTTAAGGTTGACGATTCAACTTTTATCTGTAGAAAGGAGAAAGTTGAAGGACACAGGCAAGGAACTAAGCTCTAACACCATAACCCATTTAAAGTGTGGTATTCACCGTATACTCTAGCTTTTTTCTCCTTATTGTTGAGAATATTATTATTCTGTATGAATACATATACCGCCCAGAAAACCTTATATCATCAAGCTATACTATATTACATTGTTGTACAAACTGGGCTGTGTTTACCAGCAATTTTCTGTCTTTTTCATCTCATGGCACACATGAACTAATTACCAAGATTCTGTACATACCAAAAAATATATATTTTTTGCTGATCTGACAAAAAAACAGATATAATTTTGATTCATTCACAACAGAAGGCAATTGCATTTGCTGTTGTGAATTTTTTATTTGGCCATCTAAGAGAAAAGGAGGTCAGTGCTCTGACTAAATAGTCAGGTATTGCATGTTTTAAAAATTCTTGTGGCACACTGGTTGAAAATCTTTGGTGTTTACTAACAGTATCAGAAAACTCCACTGCATTAATTCAACAGTTGCAGGTATTTTTCACTCATAATAAGAACTCTAGAGGTAGGTAATCTAGCAGTGTTACTGCAGTGGCTCAGTGATGTAAACATAAATTAAGACTATTTCTAGCTTTGCTTTTCTTGAGAAGCCACCTTCTGTGCTCTTTCTTTCCTCTTCCTGGTGACCATGTAGCTGCTTCCCTTGATGATATAGGCAGGAAGACGGAGAAAGAGAAAGATCCAAGTCAGTCCTATCTCTCCACTTTAATATGCAGGAAAAACTTATCCTGAATGCTCCACCTAGAATCTCCTACTTTTCTTCATTGGCCATTTCTATTCCAGTCACAGGCCAAGTGTTAGGAGCGTAACATGTCTAGACTAGAGCATCATCGTTTATCTCCTGGGGCTACAATGAAGCCCTACTATTCTCATGTCAAGGGGTATGTGTAGCCACCTGAATAGATCTGGATTTTGTTAGACAGAAAAATGAAAAGGGAAAGGTTTGGGTCATGGTTAGGCAGTAGATACTGTCTAATACATCTTTCTTTTAAAATCCAACATCGACTGGGAGCTTACTGGGTGTAAGGTACTATAAATTTTACCTGAATTAACTTATTTAATGCTCACAATGACCCTATGAAATAGGTATTCAAGTTCTCCATTTTATAGATGACAAATCTGAGCGGTAAAAGTTTTAGTAATTTGTCCATAGTCTTACAGCTAAAAAGGAGCAGAGTCTATACTTGAACTCGAGTACTTTAGCTTCATGCCCTCCACATATCCATGATAACTAGTTTTATTTTAAATGCTCTTTATGGTTTAATAAAACAGGTACAATACCTAGGCTGATTTTCTGTTACATGATTTTAGGAAAAGAGCTATTTTCATAGAGAACCCAACATCTCACCCAACTAATTTTGATTTCTAAAGCATCTAATGGAGATTTTTTAAAGTAGTTGCATAAAAACATTCCTCCATGTGAGTGTCAAGTGTTGAAAATATCCCAGGTCACACACACACATACACACACACACACATATTGTCAATATATACATATATATAATGTGTATATATATGTCTTGATTTAAATTGAATTTTACAAATCATTATGGACTCCTTACTATGGGATCAAAAACACAAAATTGGAGCTTGATAACGAAAATATTCTGGACAGGGAGTCACGCTCATAAACAAATAATTAAGTTACGACATGATAAATGTTATAAATAAATGTACAATTACACTAAGGTTGACACATTTGCCTAAGGCTAAATGTGGGAGCCTGGGACACTGTGAGGGGAGGTGGTAATTGAACTGAGCTTTGAAAGAACACACGTATGAACCCCATTGGAATCAGGAAGGTAATCGAGTTTTGTCGAAGCAGAATCTTGAGAAACTGGAAGCTGTAATAGGTTTAGATACCCATTAAAGCATGAGCGCACTGAGTTCACAATCAAAGCAAACTGATGTAAGTGGAAAGACCTACAATGAATCTTTTGATTTGCAGGAAAATTATCCAAATATGAATCACTATCAACATCAGAACTTGAGTGCTAAAAACTGCTCTTCTAGAGGTTTAAAATTCTAAGTTTTGCATGTGAAATGTATGGCTTGATGATGACATTTTACTTAGCTGGTGAAAGAGGTTTGAGGACAAATGCATTGTAAGCTCATGTGAATGTAACTGAGGGGATGGGGGTGGGGGGACTGAAAGAGATCCACTAAAGAATGTATATGCATATATGATTAGTCCATACATATGGACAACAGTATGGTAAAGGCCAGGGATTGCAGCAGCTGGGTGGGGGTGAGGGGGAAGAAGGAAAAAATGGGACCTGTAGTAATGTCAACAATAAAAAAGAATATTATAAATAAAAATATGTTGGATTATATAAGCACCAATACCTTTACATGATCTTCAAAACCTAGTGCAGTGGATAAATGGTTAGATATGTGATAAAGCAAATACAACAAATTCCCAATTGTATAATCTACATAACGGATACATAGATGTTCATCATACGAGTCTTTCAAATTTTCTTTATGTTTGGAGAATTTTATAATAAAATATTAGGAATTAAAACAGTGCAGTATGCCTCCTTGGGAAGGCTGTGAATTACCATGACACATAATTAGCACACGTAGCTCTTGCATTTGGGCAAAATTAAATGTTTTTCTGTATCTAGGCCTATGGGTCAAGACACTTGGCTCAGGTTTAATCTAATCAGATAATCTAATCCAATCCTGTAGCCACAGCTATTGGTTCAGTCAAAGCCATGTATACAAAGATGAACTATTAATATTTGAGTGAGGTTTGTTGAAGTCCTTTGAAAAAACATCTGGAACCGTTAACCTCTATCTTGAGTTGTGGAAGAAGAAGCCCGTGCTTACTGGAACTGATGAGCGTCATTTCTGATGACGAGGGTAAGGATGGCAGGAGGAAGGCAGGTCCTTATTGTTACTATTGCAGAGACATTGAATCAAATCTTCTCTATAATTCGTCTTTCCAGGTGAATATACATTCTTCTTTGATTTATTCCAGTGTACATTCTATTGCATGAAATTGTTACAGATTTCATATGTAAATGCAACATTCATAGACCTTTGTGTAAGACATTCCTGTGTGCTGCCATGGTGGTGGAGGTCTTTACATTGTTGGTTTTCAATAAGGATTGTGATGGAGTTGAAGTGTATCCCCCCAAAGCAAGATATGTTGAGGCCCCAGTCCCTGGTACTTCAGAATGTGGCCTTATTTAGAATTAGCATCTTTGCAGATGTAATTAGTTGAGATGAGGTTATATTAGATTAGAGTGTGTGCCTACTCCAATGTTACTGGTGGTGTACAAATATGAAGACGGACCCACACTGGGAGAAAGCTATGTGACAATCAAGGCAAAGACTGGAGATACTCCAAAGATGGCTGATGAACCACCGGAAGCGTGGAAGGGTCTCTTCGGGTCTCAGAGGCAGTATGGCCATGCCAACACTTAGAGTTTGGATTTCTAGTCTCTGCCGGACTGTTAAGATCCTAAGTTTCTGTTGTTTTAAAATACCAGTTTATGGTACTATATTACAGCAACCCTTGAAAAATAATATAGATTGCTTTAATCTATTATTATTATTATTATTATTATTATTAGTAGTAGTAGTAGTAGTAGTAGTAGTAGAATAAAATCAATAGCATATAAGGCTTAAAGCATATCTTAGGACCTACTTACAGATGTTGGATGGGGAGGAAAAGTCTAATTCTATAGAAATAAGGACACCTTAACTCCTTGTTTGTTTGTTTTTTTTTAAGGTTCGGAGAGCGAAAAAAATTCATTCACTTGATAGTACTTCTTATTTCATTTTACTACAAAAATCCAATGAGAAGTATGACAGGCTTTTTATTGTCATATCAGATTTACATGGTAAAATTTAATGTACTTTTTGTCAGCTTTAAACACCAAAAATATCAATAAAATTTCAAATTATATTTGACTTCGAACACAAGTGGTTATAAAAATGCAATACAAATTTACAATCATTTAGTCTTTCCCTTTTCCCACAATAAGACCCTGTTTTATTCTTTATGGCAAGCTAAACCTATTTTTCTCAAAGCTGGTAATTTATTAGGGCTTACGTCAGATCTGAAATATGTTTTTCTTAGAAATTAATGGTAGGCCGGCAACTAGGACCAAACTTTTTAATTATGGCTTTGAAATAACGTTATTGTGGTTTTTAATGCCTTATACATCTGCTTGAAGAATTATGTGAGTTTGTTCAAAGTTCTGGAAGCAGTAAAATTGATTTTTTGGACAGCGAGCCAGCAAAGGGATACTAGTGATGCTAATTGAAATGTACAGCATAATATCTCTTAATGCATTTTGTGATCTATTTTACACAAGGAACATCTTGCCCAGGGTGTCAGCAGGAACTGCTTCAAAGGAACTTTTTTGGCCTTCTGTTTAATATCTCCTTTTCTCCCTTCCCTTTCCCATGCTCTTGGTACTAAAACAATTTATTCTCTTTTGGATGAGAGATTCAGACGCATGCAAGCTCATGTTGTTCAATGCTATTAGGAAGATTTGAGGCCAAGTCTGTTTTACAGATTTAGGTATTTAGGCAAAGTCCATGTCAGTGATGAAAAACTGCAGGCATCGCTTTCAAACCAACACAGCTAGCAGAGCTGTAGCCACCACTGAAAGTGAAGGATAGACTAGGAAAATTCCCTAGAGGAAAAGGGAGCATGCTGGAGAGGGCAAATGACGAAGGACTCAAGGAAGCTTCTGTTCTGGCATCTTGTCTTGGATTCCCAAAGAAAGTACCTATACTATTTCATGATAGATCTCTTCCTGTGCATATTTGGTTCTCTTTTATTTTGATTTTACAATTATATGGCACCACTTATGTCCCTCTAATGTCATTTACCTGAAAAGGTAACTAGGTTATCTAGAGATACTCATGTTCTACTTAATAACTCACTTCTATTTTTGGTAATGATCCCTCTTCTACAACTAGTTTCTGTATCACTAACTCACAAAGTTAAGATAAACTATGTGTGTAGCATAGGTTTGTCCAACTAGTGCTGGAAAGGATGTGGAGAAAGGGGAACCCCAGTGCACCATTGTTGGGAATGCAGACTGATGCAGCCACTAATGGAAAGCAGTGTGGAGATTCCTCAAAAATTAAAAATGGATCTGCCTTTTGATCCACCAATCCCACTTCTGGGAATATATCTGAAGGAACCCAAAACACTAATTCAAAGGAATATATGCACCCCTATGTTCATTGAAGCATTATTTACAATCACCAAGATATGGAAGCAACCCATGTGTCCAGCAGATGAGTGGATAAAACATCTATGGGATATTTACACAATGGAATGATACTCGGCTGTAAAAAAGAAGAAAATTTTACCCTTTGAGACAGCATGGGTAAACTGCTGTCTCCAGGATGGACCTGGAGAACACTACACTAAGTGAAATAAGCCCATCAGAGAAAGACAAATACCACATAATTTCACTCCCATGTAAAATCTAATGAACAAACTGAACTAACAAGCAAAATAAAGACAGACTCATAAATAGAGAGCAGAATGGCAGCTAAGTGGGGGGATAAGTGCAGGGGGTGGAAGGGTCCAGCAGAAAAGAAAAAGGACTCATGGACATGGACAGCTGTGTGGTGACTGCTGGGGGGAAAGGGGTAGAAGGGGACGGAATGGTAATGGGAAAAATATAACAAAAATTATTTTAAAAAGTAAGTGTTGAATTTACAGAGGGAGTTTGTAAAATTATTCTTTTGGCTGCACTGTTTAATTGGAATCAGCTATTCGACATGAAGCTTCTGTGTTTCTGTGGCTGTCTCTCTGTCTCTTGCACTGCTCCTCAGTGACAGGACCATGTCTTCTCCCCTTAGGCATCTGAGCCCTCCTCTCCTCCTTCCCTCCTCCAGCCAGTGGCTTGGTACATGGAGCCACCATTCATCATGTTGCTTTGACTAGAATCCCGGGCATCGTCCTTAGTACTTCCCTTGGCCTCACTGCACTACCCAATTCAATAAATGAATCTTTTAATTTCCCCCACAAGTAATTTTTAAATGTGGCAAATTTTTTGATCTTCACAATCATCACTTTAATATAAATCTCTATTATTTCTCATTGGACCACAGAAAAAAGTCAATTCTTTCTGTTCTCTTGCCAATGACCTACTTTTTACATGCAAATCTGATAGATGTACACCCTGTTTCCAAGTTACGGTTACATGTAGAATGCAAGGAGAGACGTTCTTAACAGGGCCTTGGAAACATTCTGTGGTCTGGTCTTAGTCCCCATTTGTCTCTCAAACTACCCTTTATCCTTCACAGCACGATATAACTGTGACTTTCTCCAGTGCATATTATTTTCTTCCCTGCCTTCTCCTGCTTTTTTAGTCTCTAGAATGGTATTCTTATCTTCTCTGTTGCCTCACTTATCCGGTCCTAAGAGAGATGCCTGTGTTCATCGAATTGGGGAAGTTGAGAGAAGAAACTGGGCGCATGTGGCTCAATTATTTTTTTCTCCTGCCTTTTGGGGATTTACTTCTCTGCAGTTGCCACACATCTGCTCAGTCTCTCCACTGAAACACTGAGCTGTAAGCATAATGTTTGGGCCTGCCATTTTAGGATTTTTTAATTACATGCAAAGTTTTTAAAATTTCTCACCTTTCAGATGCTTACGTCCCTCAATTAAATTTAATCTCAGGCACGGAAGTGAAAGGTTTTTATTTAGTGTGCTCCCTAGCCTAGTTACACCCACCTCGAAGCTCTCTAGAAACCACCCCCCCCCATTGCATTTGTCATAATGATACTCAGCTCATTATCTGTGCATCAGTGGTGGACCATTGATTCTCCCTGCCAAAGGCTGCCTTCTGTGAAGGAAAAGCTGTGTTTCATTGTTGTATTTCTAGGACCTAAGGGGAAGCCTGGCACAGAGAGGGCAGTCTGAAAATGATTGTTGGTAGAATCCATGGAAAAAGTTACACCTTTTTACAGGAGTGGTCTGGGAGGCATCAGAGGGTAGCCATTTCAGGCAGGCGATGTCCCACCAGGAAGCTTGACGCTCCAAGGCATGGAATAAAATTGATTTCCTTGCTTTTTACAGGAAAAAAAATGGAAAGGCACTGTTTTGTGAAAAATTGTAAGTGGATTCTGTTTGTAATATGGCAGCCATATACTCATGCCCCAGTACATGAGAAGGGAGAAGACAATGACATCTAAGAATGAGGCACTTCCAGTAAAAAATATTTTTAGTCTATGTTTTCTCTTAGTGTATCTTTTAGTATTTGACTCACCAATTATGGTGTTTGGGGTAGAGATATTCAATCAATGAACATTTTACGTACTCTGATATGTAGTAAGTGTTGTGGGTTCTACCAGGGTTACAAGGTTTACATTTCAGGGTCCTCGTGGACTTTATGTCCTTATCAGAGAGCTAATAGCAGGAGGTATGCTTTAAATGCTCTGAGCTTTGTAATTGTTGATGTTTATTTCTTTTACAAATTACTCCAGCTGGGCTTTCTAGAGTTTCCTAGTATCTATTCCCAAGGTTCAGTGTATGTCTTTTCCACCTAAAACACCAGGGACAGCATACAGAGAAATGAGCTCATCAATGGGGAACTCCAGCAAACTCTGTTAGAACTTGACAGTTCTCAAGGGGGATTCTTCTTGGCAAAATAGCTTGTACATCAACATTAAAATACAGTGAGATTGGACTCTAAAGTCACAATTCTGCTTCTCAATAGCTGTTTGACTTTTCTAAGTCTCCCAAACTCTTCGGAGTCTTTGTTTTCACAACTCAAAGTCGAAGAACTAAACATGGCATCAGAGTATTTTCTGACTTAAAAAACACATAATTTTTATGTCAGCACAGTTTTAGATTTATAAAAACACTGCAAATTGTAATGAGTTCCTACATACCTCCACAGACAGTTCTCTATCCTTAACATCTTAGGTTAGTATGGTACATCTGTCACAAATAATAAACTGATATTGATACACATTGTGTGTACATATATACATTATGATGACACATTGTGTATACATATACACATTATTATTAACTAAAGTCCATACTTCATATTTTCTTAATTTCTACCTAATACTCTTTTTCAGTTCCAAGATTCTGTTCAGGTTACATGGCCTTCACTCATCTTCTCGGCTGGGGCATTTTTAGAGGTTTTTCATGGGCTTTGTTTCCTCCCTTGAAGAGCATCACTACAGGTTGCAGAAAGATCCTTCTGGTTGCAATGTGAAGAATTAACTGGTGGAGGAGGAGGAGGAGTCAAGTGAGGTGAGGGGAAAATAATTAATGAAAGCAGAAGCATCAGTTGGAAGGATAATGCCTCAGTGAAAGATGGTACTGACCAAGGTGGTGGGAGTGGAGGTGAGGAGAAGGAGAAGGTTTTGGATGTACTTTGAAGAAAAGATTCAGGTCTTGGTGATGGAGTGCATGTACGAGAAAAGTGAGAGAGACAGTTCTATGTGTGAGGACTTTGGTCAAAGTAAGTGAATAGTAATAAATTCCCATAAGAGTTTAGAGAAGAGATGGATGGATATAAGCTGACATGTCCAAGGGAGATTTAAATTTGAGCCAGGACTGAATGATGAGGAGGATTTCCATGGGGACATACAGAATGGCGAGTTGAGTAGGAAACTCAGGACAAACAATCGCAAGAATGTGAAACAGAGAAGGATCCCGCTGAAGCCAAAAGTTTGATGTGAGAGCAACAGGAGAGGAGTTGGTACAAGCTGAGGGCCACTTTATGAAAGACCTGAAGTAATTTCAAGCTAAAACATTTGTGCTGGATTCAGCAGTTGAGAATTTGGGACAGTTTTCAGAAGAAAAGAGAATCACTTATAGAAGTCTGGTGTGGCCCAAAGTTGGCACAGCCAAGGGATGTTTCTGGTGTTGGCTTGTCCTCCAGAGGCAACACCTGCTCCTCAAACTGAGTGATACCCAGACACCTAGCATTTTGTGCAAAGAAGGGATGGATTGAGAACCAAATTATTCATCAGGTCTATAAGGATTTACTGAGGAGTTTTGAAGGAAAAATCTCCTGTCACCAAAGCAAGATTTAAATGCACATAAGTCAAGCAGATATTATGGTAATTGGGCTTGAACCTGCTTTTTTCTCTGCATACTGTAAATATAAAAAGACAGTTCAAACAAAGGAGCAAGATGTAAATACAAGAGTGAGATCAAAGCCAATCTGGAATTTAATTCTACACGGAGAAAACAAAATCTAAGATATATGACTAGCACTTGGTAATTCATTTTTACAGGACTAAAAACTGGTAGCCTAAAATATGATTTGTTCAGCACGTCTATAGAGAGTTTGCAAAACAATTTATACTTCACCCCCTCTTTTTTGTTTTCTCAATTATCTTGTATTTAATGAAGTCATTTACTAATTTTTCACTGAAATATGTACAGTGACTATCATATTTGTATACAAATGAACTACTCCCATTCCTGAACTTTTCATAAGTTAAACCACCCACAGTCATGATATTTATATGTTATTTTCTTTAGCAACAATGAACTAAATGAAATGAATGGCCATTTTTAGGCATAGAGTTAGACTTTTGACATAATATTGCTTATGGAATCACTGAAACTTATAGGCTTATTCTAATAAAGGTTGATTTGAAATTAGGTTTTCAAGTAAATATAGCTAACAGCCAAGATTTCTTGTTTTAATAAGGAAGTAAGAATGGTGAGGAAGTATAAGGTGCCGCTGGGCCTACTAGACATAAGGAGAATACAGAAATAGGTCAGGAAAACCAGTCGGTGATGGCAGTGAGCTAACACAAACATTACTAATTTATCATTTTAATCAAGACAGTGACAGATGTGCAGAATTAGTATTTACCAAATCACTTCATAGGAAAGATCTGGCTGGCTCTTCCTAAATAGAAATTTATTTTTAGATTAGAGGTCCATACATGAATAGGATGCATTTAGATTAGAGGTCCATACATGAATAGGAGCATGCCCCCAGTGGGGTGAAAATCAATTGAAAATTGATTGATCTATTTGAAAATAGATCAAATGTCTTATTCATCTTATGTATAAAAATACGACTAATGCATTTGGTACCTGACAGATATACAGCATATCTGTAATACTAAAATTTCATGGAGGTGCAGTTAGTTTAAAAAATGTCAAAAGGACTCCTGTGTATGTATGTGTGGGGGGGAGGGAGGCTAATGAATAAAAACAATGATGATTATTGTTCCATATCACAATCTTCTACTTCTTGTGTAGGGCTCTACTAGAGTTTTTTTAATTAATTAATTAATTTATTTATTTATTTATTTTTAATTTTTATTTTAATTGTTGATCTTGTACAGTTTTCTGTCTTTTATTCTCACCCCAACCCACCACCCCTACCCTCCCCGAAACGTCAGGCACTCTACTAGAGTTTAAGGTCCTTGAGCACAAGGATTTTCTTTTTCTTTCACTGCTATATCTTCAGTGCCTAGAACCACGCTTGACACATAGTAGGTATTTATCAAATACTTATTAAATAAATGAGTCCTCTCCCTTTAGATCAGAGGCACCCTGAGTGATGTGTAACTGTGCCTTGATATCCATTGCTCTTGTGATCAAAAAAGAACAATCTAACATTTGGTCAAGGTCCTCTTTGGTCAGGACCCTAACTACATGTTCAGTCCCATCGACCACCAACACCGCCCTCAAGTAACTTCAGTCTCCCCAGCCTGGCATCTTTCATGTTCCTTTTCCTTCCTCCTGCCTCAGGGCCTCTATGCATAATGCTCTTTCTACTCTAAACCCCCTTCTTGCATCCTAATCAGCCAACCCGCCCTTCATTCACATCCTTGACTGACTCAAAGGATTTTGTAACTCCCTGCAATTCTATTTTGCAGCATTCAACACAGGGAACAGACAGCATGTCCATATGTAATATAGCAACAATGCCTCTTCTACAAAAAATTTAATTATCTAACGTGATAAAGGTGCTTGTGGTTACTGCAGTAATCATATTGCGATATATAAAAATATATCAAGCCAAAACAGTGTACACCTCAAACTTAAAAAAGTTGTATGTCAATTATATCTCAGTTAAAAATAATAATTTCTTAGAAAAAAAATAAAATAATGCTTGCTTCCCCACTAGACTGTAAGGTCCATCATATCTGGTTTGGCTCATTATTTTATCCTTTGCATATAGCACTCAGCTGGTATAGTGTGCAATACATATTTCCACATAAGAAAAACACTATTAATTTTGCAAATCTCGTAATTCAGTGGATATAACTGTCTCGAGTATGTGATGAGGATAAAAAAAGAACCATACTAACTTCAGTTAATAAAAGAAGCAATTATTTTCTACCAAATAGTCCCTGATGAGCCGCTTGAGAATGAGAATGAATTAATCAATGGGTAATAATTGAGAAAGTACCTTGTGCTCAGCACTATACTAGAACAGATATTCAATCAGCTTTTCAGTGTCTGTAACATTTGCATGCATACTGATACCTGACTATCTGGCATTTGCTATACTGTGGAGTTCTTCTCAAGAGAAAGCTATCTGAGGTTTGAACTCTCCAATAAGGGATTTCTGTTATCTAATAAATTCAGACAATAAAGCTTAGAGCAAAACACACTCATTATTGAGGACTTTGTGACTGAAGCGTTGATACTCACTTCACATGCATTCTCATTTAATCCTCACCGATTCTACAAGATGGTTATTATTTATTATTATCCACATTTACATGGAACGACAGTAGGTTCTTTAGGTAATGCCCATAACTAAACAAATAAACAAAACAACAGTAAACAAAGCTTCTAGAACAAGGGTTGGCAGACTCTTTCTGTAAAGAGCCAGATAGAAACTATTTTGAGCTTTGCAGGCCATATGGTCTCTGCTACGACTACTCATCTTGGCCATTGCCAGCCATAAGCAGCTCCTAGACCAATGAATGTTAGCTATATTGAACTAAAATTACTTGTAGACTCTGAATTTGAATATTATATAATTTTCACATGTCACAAAATAGGCTTTTAAAAAAAAATTCCAAGTATTTAAAAATGTAGCAACCGTTCTTAACTCATGGATTATAGTAAAATGAGCAGTGGGACAATGTTGACTCATGGGCCCTGTTCTGTGTAGCAGTCCCAATATTAGTAGTTACAGGTAATATGTATTGTCCTAGTACTACGAGAAGTGCTTTATGTAAAATAATTTATCTAATATTGACATCTCTTATCAGCTAGATGGTAGTAATCCTACTCCTACTTGCTCAAGATCACACAGCTATGGAACACGGAAGAATCAGAATACAAATTCCAGTCTCTCATATTCCAAACTCTACTTTATAATATATGGATGAATGAAAACTTATTAAAACGGATCAGAAATATGACTGGGTGTGAATTTATCTAGCACCCAGTACACACAGTGTTGGGGGGTGAATAAATCCATAGCAGTGGGAGCAGAACACGGAAGAACAAAATCTTAAGTTGGGCCTTAAATTGGGGTAGAGATAGCATTAACAAAGTGAAAAATAAATTCAGCTTTGTTTTCTTACAAAGCTTGGTTATTTTATGTATAATTTCATGAACATTCACATAACATCTAGAGCTTCATGATGCATTTTAAAAAGTCTTTTTAAGAATATTTACTATTTTAAAAGCCTTTGGATATATCAATGCTGGTTTCATAGTTTTGACACATGTAGCACGGTAACATAAGATGTTAACATGAAGGGAAACTGGGTGAAGAGTTACCAGAAACTCTGTATTATCTCTGCAACTTTTCTCTGAATCTGAAATTATTAGATAATAAAAACTATAACAAAAAGCACTTCGATATTTTTCAAATGTGAGGTTGAAAGCCTTACCGGTTCAAACTATCTCCCAACTCAAACAATCTCTTCAGTGTTCTCTGCATATGTCCCAGGGTTTATCTGAGGGTGTGAGTTTCCCACAGCTAGCCCCTGTTCGTTTCCAGAGGAGGGAACCTCAGAAGGGCTTAGAGATGAACATCCAAGATGTAAAAACTCCATCTGCCCCTGCTGTCACTCCAAACCTGCCTGACAGCAGATCCGTGGCATGGCAGCTATTTTAATGTTGGATCGATGATATAAACAAAAATTTTGAGTGACAGCTTAATCAAGTCAAAATTCCAACAACCGTGCTTTGAGGCACAGAAACATCTGCTGGAGATCTACTGAGAATCAAAGGATGAACCTGAAAGAACTTAATATTGTAAAAGAGGCTCCCCAGCATCCTGCTTTCTAAAGGGTTTCTTTTCCATTAGAGAAGATGGACGACAAGTCAACAAAAGGAAAGCCTTTCGTTCAACCAGAGAGAAATCTCTGAGCCAGGTGAATTCAATGCCAGTGAGATATTAGAATACAGCTTTGAAATGATCTCTGTCCACAGTTCCTTTGGCACTATAAATAGATATAGTTAATCATTCTTATTTAACCACCCTCAGAAAATACCAAACTGTTCTATAGCATTGCAATGCCTATTGTAAAAGAAAGCCATTGTCTAGGGACTCTTTAATGTAGGTAAGTAAACAAAGTAGTAAATTACCCACATTTTCATTGGCTGTAACATGCACATATTTTTTACATGTTAATGTCTCTGAAAGTAGTCTGTGCCTTAAAATCAACAGAGCCTCACAATCTGGTTTTCTTAGAGAGGATTTACATTGGTTTTTGTTAGTCTCCCTGGAACACTACCCACCTGAGAGATCACTCTAAACTAAAAGCTTTGGGACTGCACTGGTCCTCTACCTTCAGACTTTAAACTGGCATGACTATGTGCACGGTAAAAAATATTGAGGGGGGATTTTTGTTTTCCCTTCTCCTACTTGGTGTCAAGTTTGCAACATGCATGTTTCCTTGTGGTCTCTTTCTGTGTGGCGGGTGGATTTCTAGTTGACCCTTTCAGGGAGCATAAAGCCTTTTGGTATCATGGATTTAAAATGAATTGTTTCCTACTAACCTCTCCATCTTGGGCAGCTTGGGTTTTCTTCCTGAAATAAATAAAATAATATAGCACTTTAAAATGTGTATCTCTCATTCAGTGAACTATGAAAAACCCTCCAGGTTGAGTTTTATTTTTACTAAAATGAGCTGCTATGGTAAAGGTTTGCATACATTTTTTCATCAAGTTCTCCCTCTAGAACAGTATGAGGAGCATGCTTTTCTTTGTTTGTAGCTTGCCTTTCCTGAGTGTGACAACACAATATTATGTATTTAAGTATTTTTTGATATTATGTCTGCACAGTGTTTCTTAAGCAGCAACTGAGATTTAGTTGATTTCAACAGGAATTCACACTCTGGGAGCTGAGCTAGCCACCTAATCAGGAAGCTCTTATTTCAGAGACAAGGCTCCAAGGATTTTTGTTATTTAGATCCCAGTAGAAAACAAATGCTTCACTAATTAGCTATAAAGTCCATTTCTAAATGGTATTACAAGCTTGTTAAATAACATGACAAATGCTAGGCATGGGCTCTCATCCATGCCAGTAAAGATTGCAAAATAAGCAACAGCTAAAATATAAAGATTCTCCCTTGTCTTGCAAAGCTGGATGTGGGAACCTAGTGGGCCCTGCTCTTTTCCAGGAGTTAGTACCTGAGACTCAATCCTTAAATTTATACCACTGGTTTGGGGAATTTCTATCTTCCAGTTGGCAGTTATTAGGAAAACACTATCCTCCCTCTGAAATGATGTTTTATCTGACTTACATAAACATTTGATTCAAGGTAGGGTTTGAACATCTAAAAGGAGAGAGGGATGGACTCTAAGTTTACAGAACAGTGGTTTCTGCCCACTTTCTGTGGAATACTTAGTATGTGTCACTATAAGTAGTAGAATTTCCTTTGGATTTGCTTCATTATGGCCCAGTAGTGAGACTGTAACCCTGTACAAGGCCACCGCCATATTTGTTTCTGTAGTTTGTGTATTGTTTACGGGTCTTGGGCCAAGAGAGCACGTGGAAGCCGAATCTAGACTTGCTTCTGTTGCCCCAAAAGCCCTGAGCCAGACAGGACTGCAGAAGTTCCGAGAGTGTTCTTTTTGATGTAGTCCATCCCATTTCTAATTTACATGGATTTATTAATTCAAGCTGGCTGAATCCCTAACCCACAGCTATACCAAATTTCTTAGAGGCTTACTTTTATCTAACAACACCCCCCTAAGGTTTGTGAGTGATACAACTAGAAGGTACCAATATTTGTTTACAGAAAAGGATGATGAAACCTAAAAAAGTTAAGAAACATCCAAGGTCACACATCCATGGACTTCAAACCGCTCCTGTCTACCTCAGAATCTGAGTCTCTGAACAGGCTTCCATTAAGTTGACATTAAACCGTCCTGAAGAGTTTGAAGAGCGCAACAAGCTCTTGACACTGCTCAAATTGTCTGTAACCATTACCTTATTGACACAGGCATATTTCACCTTTCACAGCAGCTGTACTCCTGAAGGGATGTATGTAAATCTAATTTCCATAATTAAACCTGATTTGCTCACTGACTTACAATAGAAACTTAAGAAAAAATCTTTATTTCCTATGTTCTCAAAAGATCGCCTGACCTGCGCTATGTTTCTCTAGTCCCCATGTCACTTCTTTATCGAAAAGCTAAGGGTCCTTAAGGGTCCATTTAAGGGAGACCAGGGAGCCCTTAAAAACAACTCCATAAAATTATTTCATAAAATAAGGATGCACCAACTATGCAAAAATAACAAGTTTTCTGTTTTTACCAACAATCAGGTGTTCCTGGTGCATCAGCTCGTGACCACATAAAAGAGAAGCATGTGCCCGCACGCCCGTGCAGGAATACACACCCACACAGGCATCGTGCTAATGTAAAATACGGCGGAAAGGCTTCAGAGATGCCCATTGCCGCATCTCGTTCACATTAAGGAAAGAGTTTAGAGTTATAACCACCTACCGCTCAAAAAGATAAATTTCCAAAAGTGCTGACTATAAAGAAGTAACTTGATGGAATCAAAACATTTGAGAATTGAAAGAGACCTTATAGAACACGTACTCTAGCTCTTCCCAAATCAGGACTGTCTTCTATCACAGGCAATTAATTTACTGAGGGAAGACGATGGGAAGAAAGTAGAATTTTACAGCATAAAATGTTGCTGTTATAAACTGAACTGTGTCTTCCCACATTTATATGTTGAGCCCTTAACCCTTAATGCGATGGGATTTGGAGATGATATCTTTCAGAGGTAATTAGATGTGATGCTTAATTTTGTGCGTTAATTTGATTGGGCCATGAGATGCCCAGATGGGTGGTCAGACATTGTTTCCGGGTGTCTGTGAGGATGTCTTTAGAAGAGATTGGCATTTGAATTGGTGGACTGAGTGGAACAGATTGATGGTCCTTCTCAAAGTAGGTGGGGATCATCCAAGTCATTGAGGGTCTGAACGGAATAAAAAGTCAGAGGAAGGTCAAATAGGCACTTTGCGTGACTAAGCTGAGACATCCATTTTTTCTGGCCTCTGTGCTTCTGATTCTCAGGTCCTTTAGAACAGGACTGGAATCTCCACCATTGGTTCTCTGGCTCTCGGGCCTTACCACTGTGCCACCGGCTTTTCTAGGTCTCTAGCTTGCACATAGCAGATTTGAAACTTCTCACACTCCATAATTGTGAGTCAACCCTTATAATGTGCCTATATGTAAATGTTAATATATAATATTTATGTATCTATATCAATTGATCAACTGATCTATCTACGACAGGGACTGCCCCCAAAACAGAATTTATTTATTAAAAAATAGTGTATTTATTCTTACATGTTTAAATTTGTCACCTTCAAAGTATTCTCCATTTGATACAATATACCTATTGAGACTTTTCCCTCTGCTTACAACAGTTTTTGAACCCATTAATTTTGATGCCTTTTAGTGCTTCTGCCATTTTTTGTTTCATCTCTTCCACATTGGCAGAATGCTTCCCTTAAAGGACTTTATTCATCTGGGGAAACAAAAAAAATGTTGCTTGGGGCAAGATCCAGTGAATACGAGGGGTTGGGTATGGGGGTGGGGGTCATGCCCTTTTTAGTCAAAAACTGCTAAATACTCAGCATAGTATGGGTAGGTGCACTCAGAAATCACCCATCATGAAACGAACAAACACATCAAAAGACTCTTCAAAAAAAATTCACCAAAGCCAAACGCCAGCTAGTCCAGTCATACAGATGGGTCATAGAACACTCACCTAGCTGGGGAAGCCTGTACTAGAAGGGGCTCCCTCTCCAGAAGATGCTTCCAGGTTTTTGGGGTCTCCCTCATATCTGTCTATGTATATATGTATATATGTATATATGTATGTATGTATGTATCTATCTATCTATCCATCCATCCATCTAATTGGTTTTGTTTCTCTGGGGAACCCTGACTAGTATATTACCATATTTGCCATGTATAATGCCTACTTTCTTGCCCAAATTTATGAGGGAAAAATAAGGATGTGCACTATGCATGAACAGTACCAATTCCATTTCTGTATAAATGTTTTTAGTTCTATTATTTATGCTTACATGTTAAAAGTATAATTTTAGAAAGCAATAACAATATCTGTATACAAAATAATGTCCTGGAATATGATAATTGGTTTTGTTTCTAAATATAAGTAATAAAAATTAAATTAAAAATTAAAATCAGAGATTCTTTTCCTAAAAGTTTGGGCCAAAAATGTGGGTGCATATCATACATGGCAAAATATGGTGACATATTAGATTTGGATGAAATCATGAAGGTGGGACTATCATGATATTAGTGCCCCTGTAAGAACAGACATCAGAGAGTTTGCTTACTTTTTGTCCCCAAATGCCTACACTGGAGTAAGGCCATATTAGCACACAGTGAGAAGGTGGTTGTCTGCAGACCAGAAAGAGAGCCGCTATCATGAAATAAATTGGCCAAAACCTTATTCTTGGACTTCCCAGCCTTTAGAACATCAAGAAACAAATGTTTGCTGTTTAAGCCAACAGGCCAATGGTATTGTTATAGCAGTCTGAGTTGACTAAGAGAGTTGCCATAGCATCATAGCATTTCCAACAATGTAATTAGAGGAATACAATAAAATGTCATGCAAACTAGAGATTAGGAATACATATATAATATGCAATGCATAATATGCTCATAAATATGTGTGCAGATGGCATAAAAGGAGATAGACAAAACAATGATCTCTATGGCCATTATAAGTTCTAGATAAACTTTTAAGGTAGGGTTAGCTCATGATTCTTGGATAGAAGACTTTGTTTTGTTCAAATGTCTGTTTTTGTGACATTGAACCAAACTACACTAAATCCAAGATTTCTATTTAACCTATTATTAAATGGAATAATAGACTGATGAGTGATAGATCTCACTCATCAATGTTAATAATCTGTTAGTGGTTATGTGTAATATTGCATGCTAAGGACTCAAAGATTCCGATTTTTGTATGGGTCTTACTTTAAAATTTTCAGTAGTATTTATTTTATTGACTAGAGTTCTAATTTCAAAGGCACAACTGTCATATAACCACTATAACCATAGAAGTCTATTCTAGATGGTTTCTAAGGGCTCTTTCTAATGCTCCTTACAAACATACTCAAAGTCTAAACTATAGATTCATGACTGTTTCAGTTCAAGATAGCAGGCATGGCATTTGCAACATACAAGTTATTTAATGCACTCAGAGTAAATCTGGCATTAGCTTGAAGAGTGTGGTGCAGGCAGATAAAATCCACAAAGCTTGGGAAACACCATTTCCATATAGCAGAACCATGTAACTTTACAGCTCAAAGGTTCCCTAACAACAATAAGTCCAATTTCTCAAATATAGACACAGAAACTTCTCTTAGAGAATCCTGGTCCGGTGGTCATCTCCTGTTTCTCAATGCTGCCCCATTCCATGCTGGGTAATTCAAGGGTTAGGAAATTCATGTTTGAGTTTTCATCCGTGTCTCATATAGATATTCATATTCATTCTAAATCAACATTTTGTTTAAAAGAAAACAATTTTTTTTTACTCAAGTGGCATTAATGTTTGTAAAGCCTTTTACTGAAAAATCCCCTGTTTCTCTGATGTTTTTTGTAAGTTTTTAAAGGTGCTTTCCGGAGAGGAAAACATGAGGGAAAGAACCAGGCTGAGCCAGCTTTGCATAATTGTGCTCGTTTTATACGCTTCATGTGAGAAGCAGACACAAGTGCCTCATACACAGTAGAGGTGAAAGAAATGCAAACTAGAATTCTTTTTAACTTCTCTCCCTTTCCTCTTGTGGAGTCAATTTACTTAGCCCATGTCCTGCCTTTTGTGGTTTATGGGGAGGAAAAAATATATATAATGTACTTCCTCACGTCATTTTGCAAACCCATTGAAAACCCTTGGTAAAGAATCATCTTTGGAGGTGGGGGGATTTTATCCATCATCACCTTCTTGGTTAAGTCTCCATGGAAACCGTCCCAGAGGAAAATTCTCCCTGTTTTTCTACAGTGGGAAAGAGTTTAACACACACACACAAACCACACAATCACACACACCACCTCCAAGGGTCTAATCTGACAATCAGATAGAAGTTTTGCCTCCTGTCAGCATACATATTAGACTCTCCCCAGGGATGCTTTGCTGGGCAAAGCATGAGAGATGGAGAATGACAAGCTGTCTTGCCCCACCGCTGGTGCTAGGGGCAGCACACTCCAGCCAGAGTACTAAAGAGAAAGACTGGCCTTCTGCATCTTGATTTTAAGTAAATATTTTTTCTCTAGATGCTCCCCCAAAACTTAATGAACCAACAATTCCTTGGACTGGTGACATAGAATGAATGTTAGTGCATAATCTTACACAGGCCTCATAATATTTTATAGTATTCATCAACACATGTGAAAGAACTCTATTTTATGAGCTACTCATTACTATACTACCCAGGAAATAAAAGGACACTTTCATAGAAACGAAGGAGAGTAAATTTTGGTTTTGAGTAAGTTATGTGTAGCTCCTTTGATATGTGAATGACATGGGTGAAGTATGCACACACATGTTGTGAATGTTGAGTAGAATAAATTGCCAGTGAGCATATACTGTTGTGGGAGGCAGGGTGGGATGAGTATATTCATGAGTGAGAGGGAAGAATCCAAAGATGCTCTTATAAGTTGTCTTCTTCACCTAGTGCTTCCCTACAGGCCACTAGCTTCTACCCTAATAGTACACTCCCTCCCCCTCCCACCATTGCTCCTCCTTAAAGAATAGTTTACATCCATTTTCTTGTGACTATAGAAGAAAAAACAAACAGCTTGTGAGAGTTGCTTCTGTATTTTATATGCATCTTCAGGATTGAAGCATGACTTCCACATAGAATGACTTAACTCAACACAATGGAATATTGAAAAAGATGTCATTGAAGCCATTTGCTTTTGCTTCAAGCTGGCACCCACATAATACATCCACATCCTGTCTATAGGGTAAATTTTCAATCAGCCCCACTAAAATACTTGTGGATACCTAGTCTCAAGAAAGAAACACTTGATAAAATTTAGAAATAATAACAATTAAAAGAGAAAGAATAGATTTAGACACAGATTGTGGCACATTGAGAGCAACCTTCTTGGCTTTGCAGAGAGCTTACTTTCCCCTTAGGATTTTCACCATTATCCTTCTACTTGCCCATAGCTTAGCAAAAGGTGTCAATGAATCTGATAGGGGACTCAAGACTTGGAAAATTTTAGCTTAAGGTAAAAAGTTATAAATCTAGCAAGTAATGTGCAAGTTAAATCTTTTGTTTCAGAAACTACAGATAAGGCCCATCCTGGCTCCTGGGAAAACAGCCGGCCTCCTGGGGCACTGGCTGGAGATTACCGCCTGGGGACAAGTTGGAGGCATCCGGGTCTTTGTGTTCCAGGAAGAGACAGACAGACTACCCTCCCCTGGGAACAGCTAACTGCCCAGGACAGGAATGTTGCGGTTTCTGAATCTCAAAGGCCTCATCGCACCTCGTTTATCCCCCCCCCAACCCCTGCCCCTTACAAAAGGTCTAGCCTGGAAAGAAAAGACAAGATGACCTGTTAGGGTATGAACCTACCATCTTCTCGGATCACAGGCCATCTGAATGCTTATTGGGTTTGGCAGTGACAAGCAGCCTGAACGCTGGCGTCTTTTCTGGTCACAGAACTTCCTGTTCTGAAGGGGAGCATCATGTATATTTAGTCACCATGCCCCATGTGTGGACTTCCAGTTGGTTTGCCGAGAACGAACTTGTAAGTAATAGCAGAATAAACAGTTCAGCCTATTATGACCCTATTCACCATTGCTTTCTCTCTGCTCTCCCATACAAAAGCAGGGTAGAAAGGGCCAGACCACTGTATCTCTTCCGGGATGGAGCTCCTTCAAGCCTGGGATGAGGGTTGTGAGACAACACGTTAAAAATTCTAACTGGCATTTTTCCACCTTCAGTCATGCCTCAAACTTCAGACTTTTGTTTCACATTGAGTGGATTTGTAACCGGAAAAGACACCAGCGTTCGGGTCTTTTAGCTGTTCCCAGGGAAGGGTAGTCTGTCTGTCTCTCCCTGCAACACAAAGGCCCGGATGCCTCCAACTTGTCCCCAGGCGGTAATCTCCAGCAGTGCCCCAGGAGAGTGGCTGTTTTCCCAGGAGCCAGGATGGGCTTTATCTGTAGTTTCTGAAACAAAAGCTTTAACGTGGGCATTACTTGCTAGATTTATAACTTTTTACCTTAAACTAAAATTTTCCAAGTCTTGAGTCCCCTACCAGTTCTAGAATACAATGACCTGGGATTAAGGTTGGTGCCGTAGATCTTTTGCAACAAGGCATTTGATAACGATCTTTCTCATTCTCCGACTTAGGTAAATGGTGCTTCATTATCTCAAATCTCCGGGGATATTGTGGACAAAATAAATTAGTGAAATTTCCAGTTATTTGGAACTTTAAAACCTTGTTATTATTATTTTTAATGTCTACCTCAATCCTTTTTTAATTTTTTTGTAAATGCAATGCACTGAGCATTACCGAGTTTCCCCATATCATCCCTGTAGCCCAGGATCATTCTCATAAACATGAAATGAGACCTTGGGCAAGTTTGTCTTCTCTGTCTTAATCCTGATCTATCTCTATTTCCATCTTGGTAGTTCAATTTTTTTTTTTTCTTTAGACATGAGAATCAAAGGTGTAAATGATGACCAAAGTCCCGTTCAGCTCCCAAATTTGATCATTCTCACATTCCTGTAATTTCAAGTAAGTCAGCCCCCTCCCCGCCACCCCCTTACTCTATCACCTCTCCTTCCCTTAGAAGTGCAAAGGGTGATTTATTAAATATAATACCTCAAAACCCCAAAGGCAGTACTGACACTTTGGAAGATTTTCTCCACAAAAAGCTGCTGAATTTGGTGATTATTATTTGTTTGTCAAAGCCACTGTTTATATAGATTCATTAAAGCCAATTGTTCCATTTGCAGCAGACTAGTGCTCCTTGGAATGAAACTTTCTGCAATCCCAAATTCATCACTGTGCATCTGCTCCCATTCCAAAGTCTTTCACCTTACTCTGCAAGGTGACACAGCTCACCCTGCCTCAGGCCTGTGTCCCTGTACGTGAAAACCGGATCCTTCAATGCAGGCCTCTTGTTGTTGAAATCTCACAGTATAAAAATGTTAGAAATGGCCCTATAAATTGAGAAAGATAAATTGAAGTCCCCAGATAAGACCTAAATTAGACAACCAGAAGTGAAACTGAGCTGCTAAATCTTAAATGCATTGAAAATATCATCTTCCGGCAAATGATATTTTAAAGTGTTTTGTTGTTTTGATTATCAAGAGTCCTTAAGTGTTACAGATTAGCCCTAGCTGTCATTTTCCAACAAATAAAAATATTTAATAAAAAATAGCACTTTGATTAAATAAACCTAATTTATTTTAGTCTATAAAATCTGCTGAGACCAAGTACTGCTACCTGTAGTCATTTTGCTTATCCCAAATAATCTCCATATAATAGAAAGTCCCCAAATTTAAAAGCATAACTGATTCACATCTATAATGTTAAAAATTGGTTTCTGGCATACACAGACCTGCTGAAGAGAGAGGCAGGAAAAAGAAGTTATTTTCCTCCTATATAATAGATTTAAAAACATCTTAAATTCTCTGAAGCAGGTTCGTTGTTGCACGAATAAACTCGAAATACTTCAGACACAACCCTTTGCCTGGGCACTTTCAGATACTTACAAAATTCCACTTTAGAGTGTAAGAGAAGTGTGAAATGTTTTTCTAATTAAAAGACAGATGACTGTAAGCCTTCTCCACTGTGACTGCTACCGGCAAAAATGAGCCGGGTCCTGAACTGAGCCCGTAATGTTATTTGGAAGACTTGTTCTACATGCCACTTCTAACATTGTTGTAGATTCCCTGTCCCCCGTTCCAGTCCACAAGCACCACCTCTGATCTTCACTTTTTAGGGTTTGGTGCTATGCTGTTGTATTTATGTAATCTATTGCAAATCCAATCTGAAAAATACCGACTTTGGTAAGAAATATATGTGTATACTAAGCAAAATTAAAATAAGCCCCAGCATTCTCTGATTGCTGTCTTTTCTTCTAAAGAACACCCTGCTAAACTCTCTGTAACCTTCCATAGACGCGGATTCATTCTGGGGCTCTACCCCTCTCCTCAGTAATTCTTCTGGGTCTTTGCTGCCACTGGGTCTTTGTTGCCACTGCGTCTCATAATAAAAAATAAACAAGCAGCACTTGTCACTCTGCTGGCTGAAAATAGGGGCAGCCCTTCCTGCCCGGCAAGCATACTTCCTCTGTTCCTGTGGGGAGTTCATTATGGGGAATGTGACTACCAGGCAAAGGACAAAGTGCCAAGAGCCCTTTGCAGAGCGGCACTTTACAATAGAAAGATAAAATGAATCATTTTTATTTTAAGAAGCTCCCTTTTAACTCAAGCCCTTACTCATCTGTTAGAGGTCACCCCTCCAACCTCACACAGTGCAGGGAAGAGGCGGGGGGACCAGTAACAAGTATTTGACCAGTTCTAGAGGCGACTATTTCACTGGAGCCGCTTCTCCCGAGAAAACCATTGAAGCACATCAATGCTGACAGCTTCACAGACTCCCCGAGGGCTGTGCTGCAGACACCAAACTTCAGTGCATGCGCTGCCTTTCCAGGGGCATGTGGCCGCCTGTTTAAATGAGATGAGACTGGAGTTCTAGATAATGGCAAGGGAGGTGATGGGGGTGGGGGGTGGAAAGGGACGTCATGCGATGGGGGGTGGGGAGTTGGGGGATGGGGAGAGTAGAACAACTTAAAACCCTAAAATGATTTGGATATGGTCTCGAAGTCCTAATCTGAGAAAATGTATACATCTCAACCCAAAATGACCCAGTTACAGTTTGTAGTATGTAGTCAATACTCGTAAGAGTTTGCAGAAAGTTAGAATGGTTGGTACTTAGCAGAACCTTTCTCCACCTGCCATTGCCTCACTGGGTTTGGCTTTTTGAGAAGCAGTATGGTATCACTCTGGGGATCTGAGTGGGGAAAAAACAATGCTCACGTGACAAAGGAAGGAGCCTGCTAACATTAATCACAGACTTTAGGCTGTCTCGAATCTTATCCCCCCTCTCCAAGCCTCAACAATGTGTAATCTGTTCAGTTTTCATGGGGTTCCTAAAACCTGGGATAAGAACATCCAGCTGCAGTGGTTTAATAACTTTCTGGGGTCAGACTGAGAATTTTGGCTAACGGGGAGGGCTTCCTATTGCCGATACGAACTGGGGAAGTGTGCAGTGCACAGCCTTCATCTGGCAGTGGTGGGTAGATGACACTCCCATGGGACAATGGGGCTGCGGGCGCCTCCAAGTCCTCAGAGGAACATGATGACCAACACCTGCATTCCCCCCAATTCAGAACTTTCCAGCCAGCTAATGGGTGAAAAGGGAACCTGAGTGACAAGCACTGGAGATGCCAAACATGTTTAACAATGACAAGTTTATTCATAATTACAATAAAAATAATATCATTTACGTGGACACATGTCTCTTTGCCATCCATGTATTATCTTAGGTAGCCCTTTGACAACCCTGTGAATAGCACTGTTAGTTGTGCCGTTACATACATTGGGACCTGCTGTCAACAAGAGGTGGAATGGTTTCTCTACAGTCATTTAAAGTAGTAGGGCATAGGGTTATAAATTGTCACTGCACTGATTAACTGTGAACCCTGATTCTCTTGCTTAGGAACTGTGTGATCTTCAAGTAACTTAACTCCTCTGAGCCTTATATCAATGTCACAACTAATAGTAGAACTATTGTTGGGGCTAAAATAAGATTATAGTTCTAATTTCAGGTAGATCAGATAAAGTGTGCAGCAGACAGCCTGACACAGAGAAAGCACAATGAGACATGCTTAAAAAAAAAAAAAAAAAAAAGAAAGAAAGAAAGAAAGAAAGAAAATGAGCAGATGGTATTATTCTCAATTTAAAGAGTAATTAACTGAGATCCAAAGAATCTGAGGGATTCACCCAAGGCACACAGCTAGGCGGTAGGTCATGTCACTGAACTAGAGACCTGAACTTCCAGCTAGTTCGGTATTCTTTCTACATGATCACAAGTCTACTCTGTTTTAGGGGACAGGAAGTCAAATACTGTCAATGGAAACCCACTCTGTAGAGGAGCTAGATAAAGAGAGTTCATCTTCTTCATTCTTCCCAGCTTAAATTTCTTGAATCAAAACATTTAGAATTATTTTCCATTGTTAAGTAAAAAAGAAGTGAGACTTTAACTTTATAAAAGGAAGAAACCTTACATTTTATGCTGAATAATCTTTAGGGGGTCCTTTGGCACAGAGATGTGAAGGAAGACCTCTTAAAAGCCTTCAGTTCTCTATGCTCAGGACTAATAAGGTCTTTAGCCCCAGACTCCCATTTCTCTCCCTCTCTGTCTCCCTCCCTCCCTCTCTCTAAAGGCCAGGGTAGAGCAGGTCATACTGAAAGGAGAACATCTTAATTGCTTTTCTCCAAAATAATTATCTGACAAAATGACATATTTAGCCATAGACACTCATTTATTTTCCCAACTCTAAGAAGTATACTGAAGACATTCCTATAATTCTAGGAAAAGAAAACAGGACAGAGAAGCATTTACAAAAATAAAAAATGTTCTCAAGAAAAATATATATAAAGTCTTTTTCCACTCTCCTGTTCATAATTTGGCCGAGTAGCATCTGGGTTGAATAGGTTGTAGTTGTGAATATTTTATCAGATTTTTTGACAAGACATCCATCTAACTGTAGAATGAGGCTAGATATTAAATCACCTTAGACAGTTTTGCTTCTTAATTAGATAGTCGATAGACTACCGGTGGGGAGATCTGGGTTATATTTGGCTTCTATGATTATAAGGTGGCTGAGATCATTGAGAAGTTGAATCTGATCCAATTAACTCTCTTGATAGTTTACTATCTCTTAGTTATTCTAGACAACTGAATACTGACACAGCACACTGATATTAATTTTAAGTGAAGCTCTAGTAAGGCACAGCTGAAGTGCTGTTTGCAACCTGAACCAAGACTTCCTTTAGAGATGGTACTGCATGTGTGTGTATACATACACAGTGTAATCTCAACATAATCATTTTCTTCATTAAGACTCAAGATTTTCTACTGCCATCCACCTCCTTCAAGATTTAGTTCTGTTGGAATGATTATAAGTCACCAAGTTCTTGGCTGTGCCTCAGAGTTCTAATTAAATTAGAGGGTTTTATCCTGAGACCAGTGGAGAATAGTTAACTACAGATTATATGTTAGTAGATAAAAAACAACTAGTTTTGTAATGGCTCACAATTAAACATTCAGCATTTTATTACCTTCAGCCAGCAATTTGGCCAGAACAGGACATACTCTGACTTGAAATATTTGGGTCAAAAAGCATACTATATAGTTTACTCTATTTTCTAGAAAATGTGTCCTTTTATTTAAGGACTGGGAAGAGGAGGTGGAAATAGGGGACGTTTGAGAGAAAAATGTGTTAGAACTTAAAAACTCAGCAAAGTAAAATTTATTTTTTATTAGCCAAAGGTGGAGACATATTAAGTAATTGGAGGATAAAAGGAGGTGTCATATACATAAAATAAAAGAAGAAAATGGCTAAATACTACAGTTCCGGTTAAATATGGTGTTTTGGAAAACAAAATGCTTTTATATATATTCTGTTTTGCATGCCCCCACAAGACAGTTACCAAAATAGAGATATATACACAAAAGCTGAGACAGAATGAAAGAGGAGACAACACCAGATAAGAGCTGTTATCAAAGTTCTGAGAGATGAAGAGAAGTAACTCACTGTTAAGCGTAGATCATGGGCTATAGAGGGGAACAACTATGAAATTGTGAGAAGTGGTGCCTTCTTCATAGAATCTTGAAAAGCCTGGGTTTTTAGAGTTTCCAAGAATCACAGGGAATGGGAGTGAGGTATAACATGGAAAATATGTGGATTGCCTTATACTTCAGTCCTTGGATCTGCATCTTTGTTCCCATTAGCCTGACGATTATCCCCTTTCCAAAGTCTCAGAAGGCAGGTGGTTTATTCTTGTGGCAAAACTGAACCAGGCAGAGTACAGGACTGATATATGTTTTTTGTTGTTGTTGTTTGTTTGTTTAAATTTTTTTAAAGATTTTTATTTATTTATCTTTAGAGGGGAAGGGAAGGAGAGAGGGAGAGAAATATCAATGTATGGTTGCCTCTTGTGTGTCCCCTGCTGGGAACTGGCCTGCAACCCAGGCATGTGCCCTGACTGGGAATCGAACCATGACCCTTTGGTTTGCAGGCCCACGCTCAATCCACTGAGTTACACCAGCCAGGGTGGGACTGATATATGTTTGTCTGGACCACCTTCATGGTTGGACAACTTGTATGATCACACACAGTCCCATGCTTGTTTAACACTTTGCTGTTATAATATTAATTTTTTTAATATTTAACAAGGAGTTTCACTATTTTTTTTAGCGCTGGGTCTCATGAATTTTGTAGCTCATCCTGGCATTTGTGGTAGTGAGTTGTGTTGAGGTACCAGGCAGAAAATATGGTCATTTAGGAAAGTGTGCCAAGTGAATCACAATTCAGCTGACTGTTTTACCCTAGACTGTTCCCAGAGTGAATTAGTGAGATACAGGACCCATCCATTCCACCCATAGACTTCCAGGCCACAGACTAGAGACATTTTCTTGGGCAAAATAGAATTACCTTAAAGAATAAGGAATATTAGTATTTGAAGAACTTATACCAAGAATCTGACTTGCCATCCAATCACTTTTCTATTAAGGCCATGAGTCAGAAAAAACTTCCCCTGTATCTGGGTATTCTATCAGCAATAATGCTTTACTCTACAACACAAATTGATAGCCAAAGATTACTAGAAAATTGAGGAGTACCTTTAATAAAAAAGAAAGAAAAGAAAATTGATTCAACACAGAGAACAGAATAAAACCTCAAAATAAAATATATTATTAATGGTTTTAAAGAATTAAGAGAAAAAGCTATAACCATGGAATTAAAACAGGATGCTATAAAAAGGAGTAGGGGCTAAAAAAATTAAAAAGTTTAAAAATGCCTGAAAGGTAAAAGTGTGATGGCCAAAAAAAGGGGGGTGGGTGGAGATTGAAAAATAGTCAAGAAAATCTTATCTACAGAACAACAATAAAAAAAGAAAAAAAGGAAAACTGCCTAATCTAATTTCTATGACTAAAGTAATTATTATTTTTCTATCTCTATATATAATTTTCATTTGTGTGTGTGCAAAAACCCAAGGCAATTTATGTCTGGCCAAAGTTGCAAGCTTAGATCTTGTTATAAATTATTAAAGCAATATTTGTGATATTTGAAAAAAATCCTGTAACCCTGAGTTTACTAGAAAAGAGAAAAGAAACTATATAGAGAGAACAGATGAAATGAAGCATAGAGAATTACCAAATAAATTATACAGACAACTTCCCAGGATAGAAGGACATGGACTGAATGATTGAAAGAGGTCACTAGGTGAAGAAAATCCACACCAAGACCCCGCATCACACCCCACAGCAGCACCAGGAATGTGATGGAATTTCCCAAGGGTCAGGAGTGAGAACGGCCCCAGTCTTCCAGCCATCGTGGCCAGGAGATTAGAGTTACACCTTCGAAGTGCTGACAGGAGATGATTTCTGAATTTGAATTGTTCACCCCACCAACCAGCAATATTCAGGGTATAGTTAATACATTTCTATGTATAAAAGGATGCATAAAATATGGCTCCAATCACTCTTTTCTAGGAAGCTGCTAGTTACCATACTCAGCAAAAGAAAGGAACCATGATGGGACTTAGGCTCCAGGACAGAGGGAACCTCATCAGGTGAGGCTTGAAAGATAATTCTCGTGTCCACTGAGAGAATCGCCAGCTTAGATTGAAGCTGGGAGTTGAAAAACCACAAGACAGATGATTGCAGGGGAAAAAATAAATGGGAACTGAGGGTATGTTTGAAAACATTGCGCATTTGGACAAAAACATTTATAGAAATTTGACAATTCTCTCAGAACATTTAAGGGAAAACCAAAGAAAACTTAGTCATAGAGCAGAGAAAGTTAGGGTGGAAAATGGCCATTGTTAACCAAAGGGCAAACAGAAAGAAGAAAAATGTAATCACATACACTCTGGCTCCTCCGTACAACATGCAAATAATTATAATAATGCAAAACCCAACATTTGGGTAAATTTCTCCCCAAAGTGATATAGTTATGTTGGAAAGATTTCAGCAATGGTGGTAGAAGAATTGTACAGAACATAGGGGTGTTGAGGAATAGAGCTAAAAATCTTCAGCTATTTTAACCTGAAGAAATATAAAATTGAAAAGAACATACCAAAATATAGCACAGTAATATATTATTTAAAGTGATGGAAGGTTATAACAGAATAAATAGTTGGTAATAATTTTTACTATAGATTGATAAATCACACTGATAACAAAAATAAAAAATAACTTAAAATGAATTCAATGACAGGAAACATTTTGTTTCATTTACTGAGGGATTTCCTTTAAAACTAATAAAGAAGCCGTGGCTGGTGTAGCTAGGTTGGTTGAGCACTGGCCTGTGTACTGAAACAACTGAGGTTCAATTCCCAGCTGGGGCACATGCACAGATTTCGGGCAAGATCCCCAGTTGGGGGCATATGAGAGGCAACTGAATGATATTTCTCTCACACATTGATGTTTCTCTCCCATTCTTTCTTTCTCCCTTCCCCTCTCTCTAAAAAATAAGTAAAATCTTAAAAGAAAAATCATAAAATAAAATTAATAAAGAAATTGTTGATTGCAGGATGAGATTTCATTAAAGACTTCATTAACAATGTAGGTTCTTTACCTTATTATCATTTTCGTCTCTTGGACAGCATTCCAATGCCCCCCCCTCAAAAGATAAGTCATCTACAATCATGATAATATTCAGATACATGGCTCCACAGTTCTTTTGCTCTCTCGGGTGACCCCTGAGATTGAAACACAGGAAAAAAGCTCTTCTCTGCACTTTTTAGCCTTTCATTGTTTTCTTGGCTAATGGTTGTTTGGTTCCTATGGGAATAAAAAATGAAGTCGTCCAACATGCTAAGAATATTCAAAAGCTTTCTCAGGAAGGGTCAGCTCCTGACACAAGTGTTGCCGCAATGTGAAAATTGAACTCATTGTCTGTTAGGTAAGCTCCAAAGTAACAGATATTCATGTTTCCAAAAGCCCTTAAGCGCCGTGTTTATAGCATTTTGTGTTCTAAAAAAGACTTAGGGAAAGACTGATTAAATACTGTCTATCCATACAAGGGTACACTCTATATCACTGGAGATAATGAGAAATAGATATGTTGGTATGGAATGACACTCAGGACGTGGCTAAGCTAAAAACAAACAAACAACCAAACCAAACAAACACAGTGAGTTGCAGAACAGTGTGTATGGTACACTTATCTCTGCAGAACTTACTCTTAAGGTATAATTTTGGTTGTTTTTGGACAGAGGCTCTGAGAATGGAGGACCGGATATTTTTACCATTTTTACCTTAACTTTATTTTTAGTTTTTATAATGGAAAAAGAACTTTAGAAAGTCAGTAATACATCATGAATACATTATATTAGTCCATGGGATCAGTACCCCATATCTTAGTTTATCTTCATTGCAACTTCAATCCAGGAATCAGGATGAAGTTGAGACATTTGCTGTTCAGTAACTGGTAAGGGCAAAGAACATAGGACTTAACCCAGGAATTCTAATCTCATTTTTCCATGTAAAATCTGGACATACTTCCTTTCATATTCTGTATCAAACAGGGATAATGGTGATTTTTCCTCCTTTCTCACCGTTCGGTGTGATGAGGAGAAGTCAGGTAGAGGAAAAGGTTTTGTGCCCTGCAAAGGGCTGCGGAACTACCCATTGTTAGGAAGAACTTCGTTGAAAACTGGCTCGTCCAACGTAATGCATGTCATAATAAGAACTGAAAAAATCACTAACCTCTTTGAGCACTTATTATTTCACATGCTTCATTAACGGTTTTACGTATATAAATGCATTACTCACAAGCGTGTAAATGTGTGTTATCGTTGTCTCTTTCACAGACGAAGATGCGGGGGTACACAGAGATTCAGTAACTTGCCGCTAGTGACGCAGTTACAAAGTCGAGGTGCTGGGATCCAGTCTCAGTCAGGCACATTCTCTGTTATTTGATAAGAAAGTTTCTAAATAAACGTAGCCGAATAACTAGTGGGTACTTGCTGTGCTTTGTCGCAGAAGAATGTTTTGTTTTGTTTCTCAGATTAATTCAGGGTTTGCCTTTTTTTCTTTGCAAGTTTTCCAAAGTTTCTACTCTAATTCATCTTTAAAATGATTTCTCCCTACAACCACCAAGGCGCCACAGAGCCTCTAGAAAATGAATCACCAAACTACAAATGGAGAAGAAGAGAGTAACTGACTCCGAAACTGCCAGCGTCTATTGTTGTTCTGCTTGAGCTCCTGCAAATGGCTTTAGAATCAACTCACATAAATTAACCTGAATCACAGAACCCCAGTGTGGCACAGCTGGAAAAGACCAGTATTCTTTCACAAGTATGCCATCAAAGTAAAAATGATGACTTGTATCAAGAAGTATATAAAATTAAAAACAGAATTTTAAAAATTAACCAGGAGACGGGATCTTCCAAAACATGAGTTCTGAGCCTAAAGGCAATGCCTTAATGAGGCTGAGGTACTAGGACGTTTATAGGCCAAAGTCCATGTGGCTGACTCCTCGAAAGGCCAAAACTCAGAACATCAGAGTTTGGAGTAACTGAAGATGTATTGGCTGAGGAGGTGCCAGCTGAGAAGATGGGAGCCCAGTGGTCCCTCAAGTCCATCTTAAGAAAGTGCAGAGTTCAGGCTTCTTTTATGTCAAGGTAAGAAAAAATGGGCAGGGGGGTAGGTGGAGGGCTGTTTTGGTAAAAACTCAAGCCCCAAGCAGAATTCTACTAATGACTGGTGTGTCTAAAGCAGAAGCTATTAGCCTTGAGGCCATGGGAATGAGAGAGACTTCAAGATGGAGTCAGAGAGGCTATTTCACTCTTACAGGAGTCGATATAGCTTTTCTTCTTTCTTCAACTCTGCTTTTCAATTTGGTTTGTGGTTTTAGTAGAGTCATTTACATTCTCTGGGACACATTTGCCAAGGGGGAAATGAAGGGTGTAGATGATCTGTAAAACCCTAAGTTTATTTTTGTTGATTTTTCTAAGTAGAGTTATTTTTACCAGTGTTTTTTTTTGGGGGGGGGCGTGGTTGGAATAGTTAGAATTAGAAACTGGGGCATTAGTTGCACTGCTGGGAGGGAATGCCTTTAGACCAAAGAAGACTCAACAAAAGAAAGAAACAAAAAAGATACCAAAAAAGGTTACTTCCTTCTATGCTCTCCAGGTCAGGGATGCCAAGCAGAGGGAGACAAACTCACAGTTCCTTCTTGAAACAAATTTTATCTCTGAACGCCCCTGCCTGCATTTGTCTGACATTTCATGTGTTTTTGCCACTTACGGGCATATGCACTTTAAAATAATGTGCCGATGCTTCAGTGACTTCTAGTACAAAAAATGTAAATAAATGTAGATTCCTGTTATTATCGGCTTCATCAAAGCAAACAGCCAGATGCAAGAACATTATTAGAGTTTGATAAGAGTGTGTATTGAATGATTTCCCCAGAGGACTGAGATAAAACTCATCTCCTTTCATTTCCGATCACAGAGGAGCATCATTGTTAGTATGGAATTACCTGCAGGCATCCCTTGTCAGCCCCACCCTCAAACCTCATTTCCCCCCCACCCTTGGCACATTCCTGAGCAAACAGAATGCTCTTAACAAACAAACGCTGATCGGCTCTTATTCTACAACAAGGTTACAATTGAAATAATTATTTAATGGCCGGCCAGTATTCGTGGCCAGGCTTGTTTTAAATATCTAATTCATTCTAGAAAAGCAGATCTTTTACTTTGTTAAGGTGCAAAACCATTGATGAGATGATTGTCTCGAGAAGTGTACAGAAGATCACATCATTCTTATGTGCATGGTATCGAACAGAAAGCCTAAAATGAAATGAAGTTTCTAATTGTATTTGAAAACACAATGAGATGTCAAGAGTAATTATAACAGTGGGGATTTTCAGAATGATTTCTGTAATTTTTCCTATCAACGATCTTGAGAAGCTATGAAATAACATTATTTCAGTACTGATTAGAGGTGAATTAGACTCATCAAGTCATTGTCAAAAGCTCACTGGACAGGAAATAGGAGACTTGAGTTCTGATTTTAGCTCTGCATGTCGTTCACTAGCTTGAGTGACCTGGGTTGAGCACAGGTTGCTAGAACAGAAAGAAAAGCTCTCTGGGGACTGAGTTGGTTCCCAGGCGGCAGTTGTTCTCAAGCTTCACTGGGCATCAGCATCACCAGGAGGGTCTGTTAGGCCTGATGGCTGGGCTCCATCCCCAGAGTTTCTAATCCAGTAGATCTGGCATAGGGGTAAAAATTTCTTAGGTTTCTAATAAGTTCCCTGGTGAAGCTGGTGTTGCTGATCTGGCCGTCTCAATTTGAGAACCACTGTCTCGGGGAAAAAGACCCAACAAGTACGTGCTAACCTGCAAGTTCTTCAGCTGGCCACCTCTTCTCCTTTGCATTCACGTGTTTCTCACACGCCTGCCCAATTTGCCCAGATGAGCTCTCTCGGAGGACCACTTCACTGCAGGAGCCCCCAGCCTCTTCCTTCCATTCCTCTTAATGAAGCCCGGAGTCTCAGGAGCCACCTTAAACTGCCTTCAACCGCTCCGTGAAATCCGTGCTCAAAGTGAACTGTCAGACCTCCGCAAACAAAGACTGAGAGTGTGGAGCAGACCCACCGCAATGCTTTGCCTCTCCTTGGCCTCCCGAGGAAGGCTCTTTGCTCAGAACTTCTCGCCTGGGAGCTGGTGAGTAACAGGCTTGTTAGTTGTGTAACACATTCACTCCCAGGGAGTGCCACCAATTTGCTCTTACGGGCTTTAGAAACCCCTATTTTCTTAAGCTCTCTGGAAACAGAATATGATTAACTATGTTGGGCAAAGGAAAAGGCAAATCTTCCTACCGGAGAAAATAGGAAAGAAAGGAACAATGTTTCTCATTAGTGATGCAAGATGAGACCCAGCTTGCCTCTTTAATATTTTAAGCTAATCGTTGAACCCATAAAGTATTGTAGAGAATGGTTTGCCAATGAATGTGTTGTGGATGGTCCCCTTTGGATGTGAAACAGAAGAATTAAAGGATAGATACACAGGCTCAGCTACTCCATAGCTGCCCGCCCCCACACCCCGAGCTGGCTCCATGCCACTTTCTTCTACTCCCCCAGGCATCTTCCTTTCTATAGCTACCATTTTCGGTGAGTTTTTGTTTGTCTGTTTTTTCCTAGAAGTGTCACATTGAAATAACTGATAAACACGATTCATGGTGATTCCCAGATTCTACTTTTTTAAAAAAGATTTTATTTATTTATTTTTAGAGAGGGAAGGGAGGGAGAAAGAAGGAGAGAAACATCAATGTGTGGTGGCCTTTCACGCGCCCCCTACTGGGGACCTGGCCCTCAACCCAGGCCTGTGCCCTGACTGGGAATCTAACCTGCCACCGTTTAGTTGCAGGCCCACACTCAATCCACTGAGCCACACCAGCCAGGCCAAACTCTACTTTCTTAACTACCCTTTGTTTTAGGGACTTAGTGTTGCTCCAGAATTTATGTGGCTTCCTGCTTAGCCCCAGCTGCCTGGCTTTCTTTCTACTAAGGCCTACATAAAGCCTCTACTTGCCTAAGATTTGCTGAACCCCAAATGTGCTGCTGTGTATTTCTTGACTAAATGACTTCGTTCACACTCTTCGTCCTACCTAAAACACTTTTCCAAACGTTATTGGTTTGTTTCTATCTTTTCCTTCCTCAAGTCTCATCTTTTTCTGCTGCAAATTAGGGATTCCATTTTATTCTTTGCTAAATACTAAATATGCGCCGCCAGCAATATTATTTATCTCTACTTTTGTTGAGTGGATTAGACTTGTCTCTTCCATTGTAAAGGAAACTTAAGGACCAGGATTTTGATCTCATGCATCTCTTGTAGTTTAACAAATTTTTTGGTAGGTGCACGATATATAGTTATAATTTGTCGACATCTTCTAATTCATATTTCTATGTTCCTTCTGCCAGTGTTTTTGCATGGACAAAATACACAATAAATTCTATAATAATATAGCTGCTCCATCTGTTGCTCTGCGTGTTACCTCATTAATAGTCATTAGACCTATTATTTCTCTTTTCCCACTACTCACCAGTCATTTATCTAAAACTTAAAGGAAAAGGTCCAGAGAGGTAAGCTGCATAAAAGAACAGAAGTATTAGTTGGTGGAGGTGGGATTACAAATTTGGGTCCATCTGACTTTGGACATGCCTTCCTACAAACGCCCCCCCCCCCATTCCTAGATTATTGAGGCAAAAGCGACTTTAGTAAGGAGAAATGCCTTGCCCAAGGTCACATCACAAGCTCATCATTAAAGAGGTAGAGAAAAATGCATTAAGTTGATCATCAGTCTTTTATTTGATATCTTACCCCCAGATGATAAAAACTAGAAAACCACTCTTTCTAGTGTTTGTGTCCGTGAACCACATTCCAAAACTGAGGACCCAACTTCTCTGTCGGCTGTTGTTTTCTTTCCTCTAAATCCATCAGATAAGACATATGAGGTGAGGATAGTTTTGATCTTTTCAGCAGCAGATATGATTTCATTTTAAATCAATAGGGGATTTTATAATGCCCTCTGCCTCCTAAGATTCCCTGGGAGAAATTGCCTGAAATATTTTGCACACGGAGGCTCTCATGGGGGCCAGAGCTTTATGATTATCTATAAGAAGTTCCTACAACTGCGTTAACTAATAACACTGTAATTGAAAGCATTGCATATTTCCATATTTATTGCCCTCCAATGGTGTTTTATGAGAAGACGGAATGTGGAAAACAATATAAGTGATATGCACAGTGTACCTTCCTCGAGAAGTTGCCCTGCTGAGCATAAATGCAAAATGAATATGAATAAATTAAACTCTTAGACCTCCAGAGTGCCCCCACCTAGCTGATCCAGTCATCTTCTTCCCTTCACTTAAAGAATTCTCTGTCGAAATAAACTGATGACAACCAAATCTTCTCGCAAAATTGCATTTCCTCTTCTAAGTACTGACCTGGCGAGAGCCATTTTACTGGCCAAACAGAACCTGAAAGATGATTCCAATCCCAGCGAGAGCCATTTTACTGGCCAAACAGAACCTGAAAGATGATTCCAATCCCGCTGCTTTCCAGCTGATGAAGAGTCTTCGCTTGGAAGGAGGGAGAGTGAGAAGGAAAAGACTGTGATAGTGTCTAATCCGTTCATCTTACAGCTGGCATCTGGAATAGACTAATATGCAAAGAGAAGGCTCTGGATCTTGTATGAAACCCAGGCAAGGACCATTAGGGAGAGTGGAAGGAGGTGTTCCTGTTCCAGAGACTGGAGGATGCACTAAGGCAGAGCTGCAGCTTCTCTGACCAGATATCGTTTTGAGATTACCTAAGATAATGGTGAGAAATGGATACTTCAGGCCAGTTAAACTGCAATAATGTGTTCTCTAGTCATTTTACATATAATGCATTTATATCTACTCCACCTCATGATTTCATTTCCTTCAGAATTAAAATCCACGCTCATTTTCAGTGTCAAAATGTGGATACTTCTAAAATAGGAAAAAAATTGCCTCTTTCTTTCCCTTCATTGAGAACCTTTTTTTGTTATGATCCAAAGAGAAAAAGATAAACAGATTTTTTAAAGTTAAAATATATTAAAAATCATTTTTAGACAATGCAATGAAAGTGAAACATTTTGAGATTTGAAGCCAGTCATTATGGATTAAAGGAAATGTAATTTGGAAGCAAGTGTGAATATAAAATGATATCAATAGAATTATCTTAAAGATATCTGTGTTAAAGAGTAGACATTTAGAATGAAGTTTTTCCAGTTCACCAAAATGTTAAACATTTGAAGCAGATTTAGATGGTCCATATTCACAAGGTAGATCTTTAGGGAATAAGGAGGAGAGGACATCCAGCTTCCAGGAGCCTCTACGGTGACACAAGAATAACTCTCAGTTTCTAATGCCTTCTAGTCTTGGAGCTGAGTTCACAGCATCATCTTTCTTGAAGAATTAAGTGAAAAGGATAGCTGGTCTTCTAGAGTGGTCTGCAATGACCTAGGCAGGTTCTGTTCAGGGTCTCGACTTTCAAGATTTCTGCTGGTTCTGGGATGCTATTAATTGACTTCATTATCATTTTGCTCTTATCAATCTATATTAACTTGTAACATTCCATGGTGGCATATTCTCAGCGTCAAACCAGGGAAAGAGAAAGGAAAATGGAAACTAATGTAAATTGTCTGCTGTGCCACTATATCTGGTTTTATTCCCTCCCAAACTGTAAGCATTGCCCTATAATCTGTATTTTACAGTTGAGAAGGTCACTAAGTAAACCTGTGAGTGACAGACGCGGCACTGAAACCAGGAATGTCCGGCTGCATGCACTCTCTGCCTCACCGCGCGGCACCTACAGCAACATTAGGGGAGGTGGAGGGTGCCCTGAATGTCAGAGAGAAAGAAAAATTTCAACTGGATTTGTAGAAAAATGCTATAGTAGCAGTTGAAAGTTTAGGGAAGGATATATCTACACACACACACACACACACACACACACACACACACACTCTCTTATGAACAGTAATCGGCAAATACACATATGTGGAATGATCTGGTAAAGTCAGTAAACTAGCTTGGCTGGAATGGAGATTTCATTGGAAACATGATGGAAGAGAAACCAAGACCAGATTGTTCTTCCATCATTCCAATTTTGGGGGGCTCAGAAATATGCCTTTCAGTTACTCCTGTTTCTTCTGATTGATATCATTGGAAGAAGTCAAATCTGTGCTGTCAGATTTTTTCACTGAAGTTTTTAATCATTTTTTAGATGGGAGAAATAATAACAACAAGCTTGTATGGTGACGGGAATGGCCAGGTGGAAAGTGGGGTGAGTGATGATGCAAGAGAGAATGCCTGGATCAAAATCAGAGAGACTGTGGGTCCAGTCTCAAGTGATGGAGACAGTGGTGGGAGGGCAGCATGGAAGGGGGTCTCTGCAGAGGATTTAGATCATATTTAGAGAAAGTCAAGAGCAGCAGTGTGTGCGAATGCACTAAGGAGGGAGGAGTGATGATGGGCATATTCAGAAACCCCAGACCACAGCGACTGGAACAGAGAGCTGCAGGGAGAAGTGGCCCACAGATGTAGGGGAGAGAGGCATGCTGGGACAGATCGCATTCTGTCTTGTGGGCCATTAAAGAGTTTGCATTTGGATGAAGTTTAAGGGGAAGCAAGCAAGGTTTATAAGGGAAAATGAAATAATCCACTCTGGCTTCAGGGTGAAGAAAGGGTTGAAGGAAGGTGTGAGTCCAGCCCAGCTGATGGGATTAATCCAGGCCAGAGATCCTGGTGTCCTGAGTGAAGGTGGAGTGGAGAAACGTGCATGGGGCTTGAGCCATATCTCCAGGACAGATATGCCGGCACTTGCTGATGAATTAGGTTTTAGCAGTAAGGAACCCAGCAGTAAGGTCTGTGATTCATTTAAGAGATGTTCACTACTTATTTATCCAACTTGGACTGGAGCTCCAAGTTTCATAGCTGGCCTTGACCATTAATACTAAGATCAGCCTATGAGTAGGATTGCTCTATAAAATATAGGATGTCCAGTTATATTTGAATTTTAGATAATCAACAAGTACATTTGGGGTAGGTCTGCCCCAAAATTTCAAATTAAACTGGGTATATTTTTTTCTTTTGGTACCAAATCTACCAAACCTATATATGAGCTTTACTACTTATTATCCCCCATCCCCCTACCTACCTTCATTTCCAAGTTAGCTCTCTTGTCCTTCCTTCTTTCCAGTAGGATAGGAGGCAGCCACTCTGCTCAGCAAACCTGATTCTATCATCTGTGCTACCTGTTCCAAGACCCCGAGATCACAATTATCTTTAATTGCCCTTTGAGATTTTTTTGGAGGCATTTTACCATTGTGTGTCTGTGTGTGTGTGTTTGCCCTTTTTGCCTTATATTGTGTGTAGTTTTAATCATATCCTGTTTTGTCACTCTCATTGCCAAAATCATTTTTGAAATGCCTCATTGTCTTTTATGTCTTCTGCATCAGAGCTTCAGGTAGCAAATCAGACCTAATAATAAACATTTATCTTGCCTTCTTTCCTGTTTAGTAAGTATCAGGAAGGCTGGCTGCCTAACAACTAGCCATGCCATCCATTTTTATAGGATTTTTATTTTCTGCATGTTCTTACTTTATGAGCTTTTTAATTCAACATTTCAAAATTGAAACATAAGATCATGGTATAATAGAACAGGAGGAAAATCTAGGACCAAGTTCTACATTATTCATTTCATGATGAAGAAGTAGATATTTGGAGAGTAAGTGACTTGCCTGAAGTGTTCAACTAATTAACATCTGGATTAGAATTAGAATCCAAAGCGCTTTACATAGACAATCCAAAGCCAGATAAGTGGACGGCTGGGGAAAAAATGGCCAAAATGTCGAGTGTGGTGGATATTGACAGTAGGGTCCCCAGTAGTAAACTAGCCCTAAAGGTTAGGCCTATGTGGACAGCAGTTTGTCCTAATCTATCTATATTTTAAAGGAGCATACTCTATACTCTAACAACCTCACTTCCAGGTATCTGAGTACCCAACAGAAGTAAACCCACACGTGCAGGAGGTGGTGTGCAGAAAGGTACTCACTTCAGCAGTCTCTGCAGTTTAGAAGCAGCTTCAATGCCATCAAAAGGGGAAATGCTAAGACGAACTAGCAGTGTTTTAGGATAAAATGCAGTTAAATAAAATGAGGTCGATTTATACACTAACATGGACCTGTTTTCAAGTGAGGGATCTTTTACCCCAAGTGTTGAGAGAAAAAAAAAATAGGTTAATATGTAACAATCATACCATTTATGTAAAATTGGTCAAATCCAAACAAAATAAAACAAATGAAACAATGTTGTGTGTTTTTATAGATCTATATGTTAGATAAATGCAAACCAAAGGAAAAGATTGAAAAGGACAATACCACACTCATAGTCTGCGTTACTCTAGGGGAGAGCTGGGGCTTCATATAGGCGATCAAGGAGAAATTTAGCTTTTGTTCTCATGTTAGAGTTTTTGTTTTTGTCACAATAAGAATGGTCATGTATAATCTGCAAATGTTCAATGTTAAATGTTCCTCATCCAAGAGTCCTATTTTCTCCCCAGAAGTATATAAAACTTTCAAAGTGTAATTTTGGATGTGTTTCTTTCTTCTTACATTTCCATCAGTGCTTGCTTGATGTATTTTAAGGCAATGCTGTTAGGTGTATAAAAATTCATTTTTACATCTTCCTCACAAATTTATTTTCACCATACAAAATATCTCTCTTCCATTTCATATTTTTACCTAGAATTCTCTTTTGTTTGATGTTGATATTGCTATTCCTCCATTTTTTTGGTTCGAATTTCCCTGCTTTACCTTTTTATACTTATATTGTTTGATCGAAACCCTTGTTTGGTTGTGTGTGTGTGTGTGTGTGTGTGTGTGTGTGTGTGATCTGTAATCAGGGTATCTCATTTTATTTTGAAATTTTAATGTTTATATCTGATTTTAGTATTAGGGTAACACTGACTATGGGCTATGTATAGAAAGTATTCTTTCTGCTTCTTTTTTCTGGAAGATATGAAGAAGTGGTATTATTTCTAACTTAAATGTTTGGTACAGTAGACCAGTTAAGCCATCTGGTCCTAGATTTTTTTTTTTTATTTTTGTTGTTTTGATTTGTTGTGTTTTGAGGAAGATTATTAATTATTGATTAAAACTAGAGGTAGGCCTATTCATAGTATCAATTTCTCCAAATGTGAGTTTTCTAATTTTGTGTCTGTTAAGAAATTGGTTCATTTCCTCTAAATTACCAGATTTATGGGCATAAAGATGTGCATAGTATTCCTTTCTTTTTAACGTGGGATCGTTATTGATGAGCCCTCTTTCTTTTCTGCTATGTGTAATTTGCGTCTTCTCTCTTTTCTTTCCTGGTTAGTCTGGCTATTATCGCTATACATAGTGGCTTCCTTTCAAAGAGCGTGGTGTGAAAGGGGAAGGGGATAATTTTGCAGTTGGAAAAAACTGACAAACACCACTGTGGCCAGCGTTCAAGATCATTATCAACAGTGGTAAGTCACTATGATATATGCACTCATGATCTATTTTGATCAGAACCATCCTTTATCTCTGTGGTCTTCCTCCCCAAAATCTATAATCCCAGTCTGATCATGAAAATAACATCAAAAAAATTGTAAAACATTTTTGTGGAAAACTGGGCATGATGTATCATGTAATAAAAACAGATAATTAAGCCCTACTATGAGGTCTTATGTTAATCTATTATGATATTGGCTATGACTCTTGCTGAGAGCTGGGTTGTGTTTTATGTTAATTATCCTTGTGGGTGTCAGAGACTTCAGATTTCTCTAGTGTTTCTGTCTCCTCTGTTATCTCTGGGCTTCCCGAAGATCTCTTTCACAGGCAATCTGCATCTTTCAGCTGTCGTCCACTGTGACTATCCTAAAACCCTGTTCGAGTAGTGGTGACACATGGGGGAGAAGAAGCATTTATAACCTTATAATTAAATTTAATCTTCTAGTGGAGTTTTGTGATTTCCGTTGCCTGCGTGCACTGGCAGAAAAAGATGCACAAGTAAGATTTTGCAGAGAAGAAAGGAAGTGATTTATTATAGGGTTGGCCAACCAGAGTAGGTATGAGCTCATGCTCTAAAAAGACTCAACTTCTCAATGACATGTAGATTACAAATTATATAAGGCAAAATCAAAAGACACCACAAGCTAGGGGTTTGGGGTCTTGCTGGGAGCTGATTGAATGAGAGACGAGGTAATAAATAATTTCTCCGGGTTTTGAGGACAGTTCTGAGGTCGGCTCTGGCATCCATCTGTCTGGTTTCATGGAAAAGTAGCCAGGGAGTCTTCCCACCTTAGGGCTCAGGAGCTGAAACATAATTTAAGTCAAGATGTTATGTTTAGCCTATCAGAGGTCCAGACCTAGTGACCATTAGTCAGGTCCTGGCTGTTGTTTGCTGCTGCTTCTGGGGTTGCTGCTTATCCAGGGAAAATGCTAGACCTCCTAGAATTCATACCCCTGGCTAGGCCACACTCAGATTGCAGAGCAATTCATCAAAATTAGCATTTAATTGTTCCTACAAGCTTATAGCTCTAGTGGCTTCTGCTACTGGTCAGCAGATATTGGCTATGACTCCATGGATTCTCCTGTCTCTCCAGATTTTGGGGGGTGGTCTGCTCTGCATCTTAGTCCTCTGATGTGTCCAAGAAAGATGATTGATTTTCAACTTGTTCAGTTTTTTTCTTGTGATAAGGAGAGAAGTGAAGATTTTCAAACTTTACCTGTCAGGCCAGGAAACAAGAAGTGTAAAGTTTAAATTTCGATAACTGTATTTTAATTTTTATGATCCTTGGATATGTTTTTTAATGTAATATACTCGAGAACATTTAGAATTCAGAGCAAATATAAACAGATTATAAAATAAGTAAAATTTATCTTGATTTGTTTGGTGTCATTTCTTCCATTTGTTCAATGAGTTGCCTTCCTTTGGGTTATTGGCTTGCTTTAAGTGTTTGGTTATATTTGCCATTTATGATTCCAGTTCTCCTTTACATTGATTCTAACTCTGACTGCAGAAACCAGAGTCTATGGAGACTTTAGGAGTTTGGCTGGAAATTCTACAGAAGAGGTTGTGCCTAATGCTCTGTATTTGGGGCAGAGAATCTTTTTGTTCCTCCTGAGATAGCCAACCACCTAAGACATTGCCCTACTTTTCACTCCCCATGGTAAAATTCCTGGTCAGAAAGGCGTAAGTAAGAGAAGGTTCGAACCAGGCTGTTGCTTTAAAAAAATGCTTCTCAATTAAGCACCCTGATGATTTCCCCAGAGCCCTCTCATTTTCTTTAGCTTAATCAACTTTGAGTGTGCACAACCCCTGAAATTACACCTCTCTTTGTAACAATCTTTCTCCGTGTGTTTTGGTCTGGTCTTTGATCTCTTCCCGTTCATCCAATATATCCATGTTCTTCCTTTTAGAGAGCCTTCAATATTTAGTTTGCTTGTTACGCACTCTTATTTTCCAGCTGTTAAAAGTTAAAAATAAAGACATTCATTGCAACTGGTAATCACTTTTTCAAACTGGTGTCTCACACCAACACACATTCATTAGACTTATTTCATAATTAGACTTCCGACTTCAAGAGAGCAAAGGCAGTCATGGTATGTCCATCCCATCCAGCAATACGGTCTTACACTTAGCAGATCTTCATTATACTGTGCACAATTAACAAATACATGGATAAATATAATATAGATAACAGCTATGTTCAATCCTGTTTGGGGCTCACAGTTACTCAGAAATTATATTTATATGGTTAATGGGGATCTCTCTTCTTTAGTTTGACATTCAGTGAATTGGGGGAAGAAAAAGGAAAGAATAATCTACAGAGGCAAAGAGGTTTTATTCCCGACCATACTGAGGAGAAGAGAATCTTTCCCTGTGTTCTCTGACGTCTCCATTCCTCTCCTCCACTAGACTCTTCTTATGGCAGTATGCTCATAACATGTCATTTTGCTTTTTGCTGCTTTACCTGATAAAGGACTTCATTTTTCTTCCTGTGGGTCAAACGCAGCTATTTTCCATCTGAATAGACTGGCTGCTCACCTAGCCCTACTCAATCATGGGCTGAGGCAGAGAAAGCGAAGGGTGTGCATTGTACCAGGTACTGTGGTTTGTTTAATTTATTTCTATACTAGGATCTAGTCAATGATTGGGGGGAGTGACCCTCACTACAATACTCTTTAGTCTGTGGGAAAATAATAGTAGACTTTGTCAGAGCCCAAAGGTATTTTCCCCCAATCTAGGTATCTATTAATAATATGAGAAAGTACGCAGATATTCTTCCTTTTAGGTGAAGTCTTTCTGAAGTGAAGCACCCAAATTAATAAATTACTTTCCTTGCAGTGTAAAACTTCATAAATTCAAGCAATATTCACCTAAACTGTTAAATATCTTGTCAGAGGACCAGTGATACTCTCAATAAATTTTAATCTAGAACCAGTAGCTTAGCCTATGGTTGAAATGTTTTCCTCAAAGACTTTAATATCAGAGAGCATTAAAAAATTAAGTAACCCACATTTTGGAATCATTACCAGTTTTATTAGTGCTATTATGATTTTTAACAATTAACAGAATTTTCATTAACCTTAAAAATGGAAAACTTAGGACAAAGACATTTAAGTGTGCTTCCGGTTCTGCTGAATCAGTTTAGAAAAGCTGAATAATATTTCTTACCCTGTTTTCAATCTATGAAATGATTGTTTTAACTATATATTTCAACAGCCTGTGTTAGCTCCAAAATTATCTCATTCATTCTTATGCCCACATATTTAGAGATTTAAGGTTTAAGTTAAAATACATTTATATGGCTGAATTCTGGCCATTGATGGGTAAAAAGCAATCTGTTATATTGGGGGCACGGAGCAAGAAGGTAGATGTCATAGTGAAAGCAATCACATTGAATACTACAGCAAGTGTTTACTCTTTTGTTAGTTAATCAATTCAAGAAATTTCTTAAAGGCAAATGAAAAGGTCCTTGTGAATCTCACATTTTTGCTATTCTATTATGACCAACCCACTGAAAATATTTTGAAATAGCCCCTTCCCTTGCAGAAAGTTTATGGAAAACACTTGCACTATGTCTTGACTGACAAAGGCAACTGGTGAACCTGTAAAACACCAATTAATCACTTGGGGACATTTTGTTTTAATTAGATATAACTTATGGAGAATTAAAAATTAAAAACAAAAAAAAAAGAAAGCATGAATAATATGGCTAATGGTGGATAGAATCTATTTGGCTCTGAGCTACCACCACTGGAATTACCAGAAATTAAAATTTTCTCCTGCAGCTGAAGATGGTGGGGTACTTGGGAGCTGTTAAAATGGTTCAGGGGGACCTGCTCCCTTGGTCTCCATGGTGACACCACCTGGCCTTATCCATAATGTGACTCAAGGGCCTGGAACAGGAGCCGAGACTCCTCTTCAGTCCAAATCTCAGTCATGCCTCTGGGACTCTGGGACTTCACTGGCTGTATCTAGAAGAGATGGACATTCCCCCATCATTACTGTAACTATTAATGATTTTCCTAGGAGCAAATTTTAATGTTTTATTTTTCTGTATTGTTAGCGAACTGAGATTAACAGCTCCATTGTGTGAGGGTCCAAAGACGGGTGATTGTTAGAACCAAAAAATCTAGCCCACTAAAAATAAGCTTTCAGAACTCACTTCAAGCATCTTGCCAATAACTTTTCTGGATAAGTCCCTTTGCCCCTTGTTTATTTAGGGCACTGTACCCATGTTCTGCTTAGTTTATCACCAGCCTTAACTTTTTTTCCAGGGGTCTTTGGGATCATCTTCAGACAACCTGAGCAGAACTTTCTAGGGCCAGAATTTTGAAAAGGGAGGCCCTACCCTATTCCATCCCACCTCCAGGGACCACACTGCATAGTGGTAGAACTTCAAAAGCACAGTGTGAGTTTGCCAACAACCCCATGGACCAAGAAAACGAACTTACTGTAATGGATTTGTAAACTTGCTGTAAAATTTCAGAATTTGTCAAGCTTTGGGAAAAATACTTTAGATATTTCCTTCCAGGCCCTTCACTTTTCCTCCATATCAGTTCCTGGAGTTAGATAAAACCTCTTTTTACTTTTCACAGTCAAGTCTCAATTTAGAAGTCATAATTTCTAAACTATGATTATAAAAGTACAGCTAGGCAAATGTCTAGATAAATAAATGTAGATATATTGCATATAGAATTATATTTCTTACATCTCTTACCGTAATAAGCATCTCCAGGGATATACAGATAAATGGAATCTTCTGATTTGCCTTATTTGCATAGCATGGTAGGTAGAACTCTTAGGCCTACAGCCCCCTCTACTGGGTGGATTTTCCATGTTTAATTGTATACCTGAAGCAGGAGGTGTTTGTCAAATTCTTTTCTGAGTGCTCTTCTTACACTCTACATTAACTAAAAATCCTAGCCCTCTCCTGACTTAAAGAACCCTACATGAATTCAAGATTTTAATGCACATGGATTCTGTTTCAAACTTAACTTCACCTACCATTCTGAAGATTTGGTGATAAGTCCAAAGTCCATGCTTTTAAATTAATTAAATGAGAATATCATTAGACAGAAGTGCCTCTGATGGTGTAGTGTCCTATGGAAGCAAACCAGAAGCTAAGCCTGTATATACCAAAGTATTAATAGCACCCCACTTCCTTTTCAGCCTGAGATTTTTTTAAAATAAAAAAACCCATTACCATTATCCCCCCACGACTTCTTCCACCTCCAAGCCCACCCCTCCCCCACCCCACAATCACCACACTGTTGTCCCTGTCCAGGAAATTCTTTGTAATGAAAACCAGTTTCTTCTGACACTTGATTCTTTTGCTTATCAAAGTCAACTTTCAGGAAGGGAGACAAAGGTAATTGTCTGGAATGTGACAATGACTGAGAGCTGATACTAATCTTATATTTGCATTTTAATAGAACACTGTTTCAAACAAAGGGATTAGAACTTTTATCTGGATATTTGGAGTCTTCTTGGAGGATTTGTGGGGGCATATGTGGGCATGGACTCTTTCTGGCCCCCTCTACACTCTGCCCCCCTTTCCTACTGCAGTCATATTAAATAGACATCTATCAGTAGTGCAGACAGCCCCATTTAAATCCTAGTTCAGCCATTTGCTAGAAGTATGAGTTGGGGCAAGTTATTTACCCTATCTCTGAATTTCACTTTGCTCACCTGTAAAATTAGTAAAGACTAAGTTAAGTAATGTATAAGAAAAATATTATATCTAGTCTCTGATGTAAGTTCTTCATCATGTTTGACAGAAACTGTTTTCCAGAAATGAACTGAGTGATTCCCATCTCCACCATGCCGCCAAAATGAAACCATGCCCTCAAGCATTAATTGATTCTCCCATCTTCATCTGCTGAACATTTCCAAGCTATCTCCCATTCACTAGTGCAAGAAATGCAAAGGGAGTAACATTTAGGATATTAGACACGACTCGCAGAAATGAAAGGTCCTTATATTTAGAATATTATTATTAAATTATTATATTATTAAACTATAACTTAGACTATCATTTAAAGGACTATTGGTAAAGCAGTATGATAGGAACAAAAAGTTGAGAAATCAATGATAGATGGAGGGATATGGGGATAAAATAAGAAAACTACAAAGACATTAAAAGAAAGCCAAAGACCCCAAGAGATGGAAAAAGTGAGGACAGAGCAGCCCTACGTACATCGTCATGCAAAAATCATGTTTGAGCTTCTGGGTGGCAGGAGGCAAGGCCTGGGAGGCTAGGCTTGGTGTGGGACATAAGGACTTTTCCCACTGAGGAAGAGCAAAGGCTAGCCATTGCTTTTCTACTTGCTAAGAATGATCAGCAGACTGGTGTTCCAACCACTTGTGGCTTGGTTAGGGCAGCAGCGAAACAAAGCCACGGTGGTCGTTGCACAGTGCAGTCGGGAAGTGCGTTTCTGCTGCGGACCACCTGATCATTTGGCCCAGTACACTTGTGTGTGTGCCTGTGCGTGTGTTTCCCTTCACCAGCCCCAGCCAGCCTGTGACAATGGAGCCTTCCCCTTTGAGAAAGCTGAGAGGCAGGTAATTGTGTGCGCTTGCTCTTTAGGTCAACCTTTGTTAGGGAGGATTTGACATTTTTCTCTATTTCCAGGTCCAAGGCCCAAATTAAATCTAGGCATCTCATGAGTCTGTTTTCAGAATCATGTCATCTTATTTTTTTTCATCTTAAACATGTAGACTGTGGGTCTTTGCAGTAAGGCACTCATCTCTAGTTTCCTTACTGTCACCCTGGCATTGAAAGTGGGGGTGGGGGGCGTGCATCAAAAAATTGTCAGCAGTTTGTATTGTAGGTACTTCAGTCACTTGAATATGTATTTTTAATCTTTGACATGCAAAGGAAAAGATCTTATGAAACCAGTTCTTTTATCATGGCAGGATTTGCTCAGCTTGCAATATACAGTTGAGCTAATTGCTCATTCAGTGTGGAGTTGTGGGGCTCTGGTACTACTTGAATGAAGGTTGGTGCAGGGGATGCACAGTGACCAGGGCAACTGCTGTGTACTTTGCTCTAAGTGAAAGTAGGAACAGGGGATGGCGAATTTTCCTGAGCTATGTTATCAGTTACTGTGTTTTCTTTTCCTTTGTAGTTAACAACCATAGTGTTTGTGCCCATAGGCTATGTGTAACAACCAGTATCTAGGAATGAAGTGGGTCTGGCGAAGTACACAAGGCTCCTTACGGACACTCTGGCAACAATCTTCATTGCAGAAGACTTGCCTTTTCAAATTGAGGAAGTTTGTTCAAAAAAATGGAATCCATCCACTATAGACTGGGTAGAAGCAGTGCTGCTTATTTTGGAAGACATGCCCCAGGTAAATATACACACAGAGTCATGAATGCAAGGATCTGGGTCTAATTACTGATTAGGACCAGATCTGTGGCTGGATCTATAGCCTCTGTATGGACTGAGCAACTGAGATTTTGCTGGGCTAAGTTCTCCTTTCTACAGAAGGTGATGTTGGTGCAAGGTTTGGGGATCAGAAATTGAGAAAGATCAATAGCAGCATATTTTGTATTCTGAGTCTTGTGCCTGCAAGATTTCAGCTGACCAATTCCTGGGGTCCATGGGTAGTCCTAAAAAGTTAGTTATAAGCAAAGTTGTACTGTCTTGATCATGCCCTTACTTTGCATTTTCTCTGAATTTTCTAGCTACAGTTTGTGCAACTGTAGATTCTTTTATCTTTGCTTGGCCCTGGGTCCTCCCAGCTCTCCTCCCCCCACCTGATTCTGTGGAGTTTGAAGGCAAGGGCATCTTCCCAGTGTCTTGCTTATTATTAATGACATATTAAACACTCCTGAAATTAATAAATGAATGCCTGAATAACTTTTAGGCTACAAAGCCCCACTCACTAAATTTCCTCATTAAAAACACAAGAAAAAAAATGAGGTGACTTTCTGAGAGTCAACCAGGGTCTCTTGCTTTGTCGATCATTTGTCCATTAAACAAACATGTATTAGGAACCAGGAAGAATGAAATGGCAGATTAACAGATGGTGACCTCTTGGCAATATTCAAGACACATTTGAAGAGAGTTTAGAACTAAACGCACTGAAGAATAAAGTATACTGTCTGCTTTTAAGCAATCCTAGTCAGTGAACTCTACAAGGAGGTAAACACAGAGTTCATTTAAAATGTGTTAATTGTTGTAACAGAAGCATGCCTGTGGTGCTCTCTGAGCACAGAGAGTTAGAGATAGGTTTGGAAGGTTTGGGAAGGTGTTAAGGGGAGGTAAAATTAGAGGGTTAGCCTTGATCTTTAAAGAGAAGCTACAGAGATCAGGGTCTAGGGCAGGAGAACAAAATAGGCAAAAAGAGAAGAGGCGCAGGGGGTCCCATGATCAGTCCGACATCTTATCCCACACTAAATGAATGAACGAAGAAAGATCTGCTTTGCATGGCCCATTAACTTTCCAATGATCCTCTGCTACATAGGCACAGCCATTAGAGAATTCTTTTCAGGGTGTTTCCCTATTATAGCCATTTGGAGATGTGAGAAATTACATTCAACAGCCCGGAAAACTACCCCCAGAGCTTTCATTAGCATCTGTGTATCATCTCCTTGCGCTGGTAAATATCTAGATTCCCATTTCCAGTCACTCTACCCTAGCTTTAATGCTGGCAAATAAAACCCTAGCATTCATCAGGAAATAAAATATTTACCCTGCACACTACCATAAACAAAGCTTTTACAACAGTTGCATCATTTTAATAACCATTGTGTACAGGAATCTGATCAGATAAATGAGGTATTTTATCCTGAACATAAAGATGTACTGGTGGTAATTAGAGGAAAAGTGGGGAGCAATTTCTCTAGCGAGGGTCTCCCCAGTAGAGAGGCTTCACACTAAGGTGGGTATGATTTGCTGAAGCATTTGGTAATTCTTTTTTCTTTCTTGCTATATACTAGCAGTACCTGAGTTTAGGTAATTTGGAAATAGCTTTATCATTGCATGCGGGACCCTGAAGCAAACCTGGAGGGAGGGATAATGCCAAGGAAAAGGAATTATGGTCCCTCCCTACACTTTCAATGTATATCAGCTACTATCTGCCATTTCTGAAGCCAGAGTGGATATTGAAGAAGAGTAAGATTTCAACAATGATTTGGGGCTTTAATCCAGAACTAAAGAAAATGCTACAGTAAACCTATAGTTGTGTCATTACTATGATTCTAAAATGTTCTTGCTTAATGGGAAAGTGAGACCCTCCATGAAAGGAGTCCTGGTTACTGGGGCTCTGCTCTTGTCTTTGAACTTCAAATTTCATTTCCCCAAGCCAGTCACAGGGTTTCAAAATCCCATGCCTTTGTGCACACTGTCCTTGCTCAGCCAACTCCTATGCATCCTGCAAAACCTGAATCCTAGAGGCACAGAAAAAACTGAACCCTTCCCTCATTCACATGGAGTATTCTTCCTACGGGTATATATGGTGAATGAGGGCAGGGACAGCATTCGCCTTGTGAACTGCTCTAATTCCTATACCTACAACAGCTCTAGCAAAGATTTAAGGAATGATCAGTGCTGGACATTGTCCAAAATGGAGGTTTTAAGCTTGCTTCTGTGAATAAGCTGCCTGCCCTTGTTGGTTAAACTTAGGCCATATTCAGAAGCATGAGTGTTTGGGGGAGTTCCCCAAACACTGATTTATTTTCAGGTTCCTGATTTATTATTTTGCATTGACTCAGGCAGCTGAGCTCTTCCTTGTGACATGGTGCTGAGGTCCAGGAGGACTATATTATACATTTCAACTACCTTCTCCTCTCTTCCCTATTCCTAGTTTTAAGTAATATTGGTGAGTTGAAATGTTTCTGCTTTCAAAAGGGTGAGAGCAAGGGAGCAAAGCCTCTGTGTGATATATAGAGAGTCCCCACACCCCATTCCCACCAACAGAAAAAAAGCAAGACCAAAAACTGAGCAAAATGTACACCTCCTCAAGGGTAGACACTTACTGGGCTGTGTGTTCCGCAAAGGGCGGCAAGGTGACTGAGCATGTGGGAACTGCTGTATGGCTCGGTGGTCTAGGTCACAAGTGATAAGACATGGGAGGAGGGGATGTGTAAGGCCTGGGACTGCAGGAAGAGATTTCTGGAGGACATGGAACAGAGACAGACTTAAGAAAAAAATGAGTAAAGCCTCAGGTCCTTGGGGAAAGAATGATGAGATTGTTCTCCAGGAAAGAGCCAAGTCTGAGAGAAAGCTCTGAAGGCCACCAGCCCAGCAGGCAGGTACAGAGGGGTGAGCCACATGTCTCTGCTACAGAGCAGTAGGAGACAAAGTCAGAGGCACAGATTGAGGCCATGAATGCCAAGGCAAACTGTTTGGACTTTACCCAACACAAATCAGGCTCAGTTCCGGTTTGCTCTCTTAAGTCCCCATGCCCTCTCTGAGAGGGTCTGTCTCAGCCGTGTTGGGAAACACTTTGGGTATATATCCTCATTTGCTTTTACTTCAAGACTAAGTCTTTAGCTCATCCCTCCCCAGTAGTCTCAGGATGTTAGAATCTTCATTAAGGAGCAAACGCCAGTAGGTGCTACAGACGGAAACTCCTCTGTAATAGCCACAGCCAGTTTCCAGTGCTGAGTATCTGGAGACAGCTCATGGTTTTCATTTGTTTGTTTGCTTTGCTGTCAAGCTTAGAGATGACCATGGCAGCTCTGGCCTGGTTCCAGAGAAGGGTGACTGTGTTTTTAAGCCCGATTTTGATGAAAGGAGATAAACACACAGCTTTGTTCCCTCTGAAGTTATTGATAGGAAAATTTCCCTGGCCCCACGCTGACATCCTGAGCCAATACCAGCATCTGCAGAATCCCTGCATGCTAATTCATGGAGGAGCTGAAAAATGCACATTTCAAAACGCATTTTCAAATCTGTGGTGTTATGTGAAACATTATTAAGCGTGTATCATTACCTCAGTAGATCTCAGTGGCAGTTTAACTATTAGAGAATTTCACAGCATATATGATATTCTCCAAATGAATCAATACCTTAACCTCGAGGCTGATTTCTCAATTACTGGAACTACCAGTTGTTAATTGGAATGCTTTTTATACTCTGCGCTCCCTTCAGACTGTCCACACTGCCCATGTGAACGCAGCCGAGGAGCACAGATACACTGAGCGTGAACAATTAGGCCATTCAGCTTTGGGGGATCTAGGGAGAGGTGTGAAATGGCATTACATGGCGTGATGGTTTTGAATCTCTGAGCTGGGAGGCCTGACTCGAGTTTCCTGAATCCCTTAGTCCTGGCAGGAGTGAAAGATGCGATTTTGAAAGACATGAAGCAACTCTAAAGCATCTGATGTTTTCAAATGGTGATGACGGGTTTTGCCAAAATGCTTTACACAGCCTCTAACAGAGGGATTATCAGTCTATGATGCTACTCAGTGGGGGTGCCACTTAAAGCTTCTCTCTCCAGGAAGAGAGTATCTGGCTTTGAAGGTGATCTAAGCATGCTACGCATGCTAAGCTCACTACTGGGAGAGGTCTCACTTGACACTCTATTGTAGGCAAGTGGCTCCAGCCAGAGGACCTCCCATAATCAAATGCAGCCGAGTGGGGGAAGGTGGAAACCGCTCCTCTTTGCTGTAAGTTGGGCTTTAGCCTGAAACCAGTTTTGCTACCCTTTGAGGAAGAGATAAGCTCACACAGGCCAAATAACGGAGCTCCAGTGAACAAAGGAATCTGGCAGTTCTCAGTGATCCTCTGAAGCAAAACAAATCAGGGATACTTCACTGGCCCATAAGCAGATGTGCTGATGCTTTTACCCACCCACTGTCACCATTTTCTGGCAGGTCACAAAGCTGATAAAACACAGAACTTCATTAATTATAATGAACATATGAGGGGTAAAGGTCTATGTTTTTGTTTCTGCCTTTTTTCATCAGATTCCTAAGGTAATTCACCCGGGGAGTAACAGTGTGTGTTGAGCCCTGGTTAGTAATACAAACCTAAATGCTAACAAAGTCTGGACAGGTAAATGAATTAGTGTAGTGCAGGGGTTTTTTTAAGACTCTACTATAAATACAAATTACCTGGAGATTTTGTTAACACTCAGATTGCTGGGCCTCTTCCCATAGATTCTGATTGGTCATTCTAGGGTGAGGTCAGTGAATTTGCATTTCTAACAAACTTCCAGTAGATGTCAATCTGCTGGTCTGTGGACCACCCTGTGAGTAGCACACTGGGGAATGGACAGGGCTGAGAGGATGTTGAACTGAAGGGTCTGCTTCACTAGATGACTTGGAAGCTAATTAACTCCAGCCAGTATCAGAGCTGGGATGGAGAGCTCTTGTTGCCAAACCACCTGATTCAGTGAAATTTTCTGTTGCAGGCAGCTAACTTGCTATTTTTTTCTTTTAAAATTCTGTTCACGGAAAAGAAGACCTATCACATAGGTATGGTCAGTATGCCACCAATTTGAAACAGCTGGCCTTGTTATGTGCACTGAAACCCCAGTGGGACAAAATATACAGGATTCTTTTCTGGAAAGAACATGGACATTCATGCGACATGGGAAAAAGGAAGCTGTGCATTTGGATTTCTTGCGCGTATCTCAATTACTTACTCTGAACTGAATCCTGGGCTCATTATGGGCATGAATACTTCCATGGGGGATGTTGACCAATAATATTGTTGTTGTTGTTTTTCTCCCTTTAATTTCCTCCCTCCCTCCCTCCCTTCTTTCCTTCCTTCCTTCCTTCCTTCCATCCATCCATGTGTATGTATGTCATTGTCGACAGCAAGGCCAATTAGTGCATCTGGACTGCATCAGGAAAATGTGAGCAGAAATAAGAGTGACATTCAGAAAAGATTTCTTTTCAGGCTCTACGTCTTTAGGAAGCCTCAGTGCAGTGACCTTATACTTGAAATTCAGCTTTCAGCTGGTAGATTCCGCATTAAAGGTGACAGGGAAAATAAAAGTCTTCCTTCCAAAGATTGTGTGTGCCTTTGGCAAAGGTTATAGATGTGATGTCTTTGAACATTCTTCTTCATGATGGCTCTGTCACTGGAAATGGGCAAAGAAGAGAAGGACTCTGCAGTGAGCTGAAGCTGTTTTCAGGGTAATCACTGTCAAACCCCATACCTCTTGAATGCAGAACAACAGTGGGTTTCACATTTACATTGAAATATCTGGTTTATTTACCATTTTGTTTTTCTCCTCTTCTACCCTGTCATATCTTTGTCAACATAAGGTAAAAAGGAGAAAATACTGCATTAAAAAAGGAAAATATCACAGCCTTATCTAAACTCGTGATTTTTGAGACTGACAGTGACTGGTTAACTCTTGCTGGTCCCAGACTTTCCCCTGGCTCACCTTGAATTTTATCCAGGAATAGCAGAAGGCAGGAATATAGCATGTGCTCTTTCTAGTGCACTGCTCCTGCCAGAAGAGATCCAGATGTCTCTAAACATGACTGGTTACAGGTCATTATCATTATTTCTTCAATTATTCATTCACTATCCAGGGTAGGCTAGGAACTAGGGACAGGAATAAGAAATGCTAAAAAAGCACATTTAGATATATAGCCTCTCAGAAAATGTATACATACCAGCACACTCCTATATGATTGCTTGGGCCATTTCTGGACTATTTACAGCATTCCTATCTGCCTATCAGAACCCTACCAGCCAGCTCAAACTGGATCTCTTCCTTGTAGCTTTCTGTGGCTATCTAGGCTAATGTTCTTATTCACTTAGGTAATTCAGTAGAACGGATGGTTAGAATGAGACTGTGGTAGGTCCAAGCCCTGATACTCTTGCTAAGAATGAGTTGTATACCCTTGAACCAAGCATTTAAATTTATAAGCATAATTCTGATTTTCTGTTGTGAGATTGGCATCATCACCAGCCCCTTCTCCTTTGTCCTCTGTATAGTGGGTGAGGCGGAGGGTGGTCTAGAACAACGTTACCTGGAAGCCTTTCTCTAGATGGTTCTAAGTTGCATTTCGAGGCATTCGTGAGATTTGATAATTGGATGAGAAGGACAGTGACTATTCTGTGGTGACAATTACAGACAGAAATATGGGCAGACGTGTTTGTCAGCAGCGTTTGGGTGCTTGGAGGAGCTCCCATGAACGTGATGCAGGCAGTGAAGCCCTCAGCATCCTCTTCACTGTGATTACTGATGTTTGCGCTCCTTCTGGGTAAGTATATGTCACTCATTTCTTGCTTTGTTGCCATAGGTGGTGAGATCCTCTGGCCCTTTGGAATTCTGCTAGTGTCTTCTCTGCTTTTCACTTCCTTTCTCCAGAAAAGACATTGGAATGGTTGGGCAAGCCTTTAATTCCTGTATGCAGATATTTTTACTTGGACTACCTGGAGGGTCTTTAGTTTTCTTGACCTAACTCTTCAGATCCAAAGCCTCAGATTCTTATTAGCAAAGCAGAGATTAAAAACATACCTACCCAATGCCTTTGCTGTGAGAACTGAAAAAAATAGTGCATGCGAAGTGTCTGGCATGATACTTAGAACTCTATGAATACTAAATTCTTTATTCTGTAGCACAAAGCACCTGGGCCAGCACTCTTGCACTTGGTCCCCAAACACTTAGTTTAGTAACACAGTGTTCAGCCCAGTTATATTCATAATGTAGGCCTTGAATAAATATTTATCGGTAGAGTGATTCCTAGTTTGGCCCAGCTGATTTCAAGCACATCTGCTACCATCTTTCATGTCACAGGTAAGGAGTCCTGGGGGAGTCCTCCAACCATTCATTTTAAAGTACCTTGATCATTCTAGGATTTGGGATCAAGTCACCTCCATTTAAGACCAACAATATCACTTTTCTCCCCACTTCCCTTCTAACATAAAACAGGGGTTATGGCTATGGACTTAAGCTGTGTGCAGGATAAAGGCAGTCTGTCCCAGGACCAGTTGGAGGTGGAGGTGGCCTTATGGGCATCCACAGGTATCATTCTATCATTCCAGTCATCAACCATTACCGATAACAGTATAAATAAATTTTGTTACTTTTTTTGGTTACTTTTCATTTCTCTGTAGTACTAAGTGCAGTGGTTCCTTGGTGCTCTTCATATATGTGTGTTAACAGCTGTGATTCAAACTAAGTTTTGTAAAGGGTCTTCATATAGGGGCTATTGATGGGGTACCCTGTCTCCTTTGTGGCATGAAGTAGGGTAGGCAAATAGACAAGTATTTGAATGCCAAGAACAATGTAATCCTGTCGGGGGCAGTCTTTTTGACTTCTTTGCCTTTTCATGGAGGTCAGGTTCCTTGGAGTAGGCTCTCTGAAGGGAAGCTAGTGCTCACTTCCTGGTGAACGTGTTTTCTTTAGCCTTGGATCACCTTTCCCCAAAAACGTATCATCTCTGGTCTGCAACATTCTACTTCTGCTGTCCTTCACGCCGGCATAGTGTCTGATCCAGGCGCTGGAGTCAGACCGACTTGGTTCCAGCCCTCCCTTTGCCAATTAATAGCTGCCTGATGGGATAAGTAACTTAGCCTCTCTACCAGAGTTTCTTAATCTAGAATTTTTTTTAAATGTGAGAATAATAATAGCTACTGCATTAGAGGATTACTGAGGAGAACTGGTATTTAAGTAGTCTTTAACAGCATCGCCTATATAAGTCTTCAGAAAGGGTTACCATTTATTATTATGGTAGACCCTCCATATATAAGATAGCTTACACTTTTTTTTTTTTTTTTAGTACTACTTACCACGTTCTAGTAACTTTGCTAATTATGTAGGAAGATAAAATCTAAGATGTGGTGTTTCTTTCTGGTCTCATGGGGCTCCTATTGATTGGAAAGGATGTGACCCCCATGTTAAAACTCGAAATACCCGTCCTTTAAATTGTAAAAGGAAAACAGAAATCTGGGTGCATATCAAGGACATCTCAATGGAGAAAGGTCTGAAAAGTTGGATGTAATGTGCAGATGCAGAGCTGACCAGTGGAGCGGACACGGGGAAAGGCCTTTAGGCAAAGGAATTGGAGCCATTACAGGCAACAACGTGGAGAAACAGACTGAATGTTCAGCTGGATGGGGCTGGCTACTTCTGAAGTAAAGAAGCTGTGAGACTAGGAGGGGAAAGAAGGCAGACACATTTTGCTTGGATCATAGACTCTTTAAAGGGAATGGACCTAGTTGCTACCATTTTAAAATTGAATTTTATTAAGTTTAGATTTCTGCCTTTGAGGAAAACTAGAAACTGGAAAACCCAACCACATGCGTCCCCATTCTGTCTAGACTTGTATTCACGTGTGATAACAATTCCACTTGAGAGCGTCCGAGTTCTCTGCTGGCCGGAGTGCCCCATCCGTTATCGCCGTGCACGCTGGGGCTTCCGTCATTGGTGTCCCCGTAGCTGACTCTGTAGGCACTTCAGGTTTCTTCTCTGTTTAAGAGACTGCAACGGGAGGATAAAGGCATTGCACAGGGCAATGGAGAGCTTGTGAAGGTGTACTGACGGCTTTGGTGAAAAATACCAGGTTAGATGTGTTGATTAAAAGATGGGAGGCGGTTCCTGTTGGATGCACAAGAAAAGAGGAATGTGACCTGACGGTCTACATGTCATTAGAAATGCCTGTAGCTGGCATGTGCAGTGTAGCCTGGGTCCAGGAATTCACCTGCAGAGAAGTATATGAGTCAAGCTCTCTCAATGGCCTACTCCAGTGTGTGGCCTGAGCAGAGCTTACACAATCCAGGGTGATGAGCCAGGCCCAAAGGTGGGCAGCCAAACCTGTGGTCGCTTCATTGGTGAGAACACCAGCTGAATATAGCCCTGGGCTTTCTTCAGGCCTAATAGAGCACCTTGACCCTCAGCGCAGTGTGGAGCTTTTAGGAACATGGGAATTTTCCTTTCAAATCTCACTTAAAGTCTGACTCTGATACCTACTAGATAGGTTATTTCATCTCTCTGTTGTCTGCAAAATGAGGTTAATAATGTCTGCCCAAAAGGGCTTTTCTGAGGATTAAGCTGTGTACACAAAGTGCTTATCAGGGCACATAGTAAGGCTTTAATAAATATTACTGATTATTATTATTGCTTCCATTATCATTATGAGCTACTTAGCATACTGGCCAGAGTTCTAGGAAGCCTGAGAGAGTAGGAAAGCTAGTCTCTAGGAGCTGCAGGCTTATCATTCTCTACCACTCCAAGTTGATCTGGTCTGAGGAATCAGTTTGACATTTTCTTGCAAAGGGAAATATGAGGAAAAATGTATACCCGAAAGATCGAATAAGCAGAAATGGATTATAAAGCGTTAACTTTGGAAATTAAGAAACAAGTCAAGTGCTATCAACATAATCTAGAAGTTAATTATTAGGAATATGATTCATCAATGATGCCGTGGGTACAATGCCTGGCACAAAATGAGCACTCAGTGTTCTTCTTTGTCACCAAGTCTAACTTCTTTACACACATAAAGGCTAATTTTATGTGTCAGTTTTCCTAGCCATGTGGTGCCCAGATTAAACATTATTTCTGGGTGTGACTGTGAGGGTGTGTCCTGATGAGATTAGTATTTGAATCGGTGGACTGCCCTCCTCCCATGTGGGTGGGCATTATCCAGTCCCGTGAAGACTTGCACAGAACCAAGGTCTCATATAAAGGAGGAATTGTCCCTTTTGGTCCTGCCTAACTGTTGGAGCTGGGATGTCTCATGTTGTCTTCTCCAGCCCTCTGACTGGGATCAATACCATTGGCTGTTCTCGTTCTCAAGACTTTGGACTCAAACTGAATAATATTGCAGAGTTTCCTGTGCCTCCAGCTTGCAAATGGCAGATTGTAGGACTTCTCAGCCTCCATAATTGCAAGAACCAGTACATGATGATAATCAATCTCTCTCTCCCCCTCTCCCTCTCTGTATGCATATTTATGTATATAGTGATAGATATCCTATTCATTCTGCTTATCTCCAGAACCCCGACTAATACAACACATTATCTAAGTTCTCACATCTACCTTATGAAATAGATACTATATTTGTCTCCACTTAATAGATAAGGAAATGAAAACTTAAAGAAAGTGAATAGCTTGTTCAACACTAAATAGATGACTAATGAGCTGGAATTTGAGCCCAGATCGTCAGAACCCAGAGCTCAGGATGCTATGCATGGCTTCCTGTGATCTCTGTGCTTTAGAGATCAACAGCTGTGGAGGGGAGGGGCATGCAGAATTTGTTCCATGAGGGTAATGAAAGCCACACTGAAGGTCTGTAGAGGGGTCTGTGTGGGAACATAGGATGAACACAGGTACATTTCTTGGAGAGGTGAGAAAGGGTTCCCAGAAGCTTTGACACTGCAGCTGCGTCTTGAAGACTGGTTAGTTCTGTGAGTGTCAACGAGGCATATGATGCCAGGAAAATAGCGAAGATATTAACAGGGCATGTGCCTGAATCTTTGGTGGCAGGCTCAGTCACTACCTATCAGAGCATAAGTGATCCATGCCTTTTGTATCTGTAATTACACTAACTGCAAAAGGGCAAAAGAAAAATGAACAAAAGTACTTATATGAAATATCATTTTGAGATAGGAAATATAGAAATTATGTAAATGTACAGCAACGCAACTTGAACAAAGTAATACTATTCAGTCATTTAAAGTGAGGAAAGAGGCACATTCATGACCAACCACGAAGTGGCAAAGATGCATAAATATAACCTCACGTACATAAAATTGTATACAGATATATGCTATAGGCATAGAGAATAACTGGGAAGGATTTCTCTAGAATATTATAAGTGGTCATCTATCTAGTGAAATTTGCAGAGAGTTTTAGTTTCTCCCTTACTTTTCTATATGGTTTGCATTTTGACAATGGACATGTATTCCCCCAAAAATTAAGGTATAAAAGAAAAAAAACTTGGAAGACTAGACAACTTAAATATTAAGCAAAAGAATTACAGAATAAGTCTGTTGGGATGAGACATAGAAAGTGGAAACAGCAAAAAAAAAAATCACTGATGTACCCACTGAGTTTCTGTGTGTGTGTGTATGTGTGTGTGTGTGTGTAGATATGTAGATATATATAGTATAGTATAGAATATATAGTATAAAACTGTTGACAATGGTGACATGGTGATTTAAGGAGATGGTGTGGGAAAGATCATCTGCTCAGGAGATGGCAGAGCTGCGATCCCATAGACTTTTAATTCTTCCAGGCAGTGCTACTCTCTGTGCCACAAGTCATACTGTTGAATCGCACAGGGTTATGGGTGCAGATATATCCATCCTTCAGCCTTTGGGGCAGATATGCAAGGCTTGGGCCAACAGAACCAGGAACCACTGGTAATAGACTGCCTTATCTGTTTATCCCAGGACACCATTAGACCATTTTTGTTCTATGTCATCTATAAGGTGAAAAGTGACTGGGGACACTGCCTAGAAAGACCATTTTATGTGGACCCTTGTTCTTTAAAAAGGGCAAACTGGCACTCAGAGAGATTTAAAGCCTTCCCCAAGGTCACATAGCATATTAGATAAGTAAGCCAATCAATTATTAAAGTAGAAATAACATTGACAAAAAGATACAAAACAAAAAAAAATATTGAATCACAAGCAGAATACTAGAGTACACAACAAAAGAACAAGAATCCAATGCCAGGAATAATATATTTCAGCAAGGTAAATTGCCTCACTGCTTTTTAAAGACCCTGCTTGTCTGTTTTAGACATTGATTATTAGGGCTAAAATTATCAGCACATAAGAAACAAATAGTTGGAAATTGAAAATGTAAGCATAGCTCATACAACATAGTAGTTTTGCTTGTTTTCATTATTGAGGTCTTTTTTTTTTTTTTTTTTTTTTTTTTTAACAATCTCAGTATAAAGAATTTTCATGTTCACGGTAATGTTTTCTGTTGGAAGGCTGGTTCCAAGTATCGATTAGTTACAATATTTATGTCCATATTTGCCTTCCAAACAGCATCAGGGTGTGACTCTCAGGACAGCCTACTCGGGGTGTAGCTGCCAGTCACTGACATAGATTCGACCACTCAGAGCTGAACGATTCGGGAGATGAACTGCCTGTTTTGAATGGCTGCTAGGATGTTTTCTGAGGCTACCATTCCTTTTCCACTTTATGGTATATCCATTCCCCACGTTAGGCCTCTCAAATCTGGGCTGCTCAAACTTTTATTAAAGTTAAACTACACCCTGGTCCTGAATCTCCCTCCTCACCCCATAAACTACGTGTCTTCTCATTCCTGCTTCCCAGGTTGCCAGGCTGCGTGTCGGCCCACTGTTCCTCTGACTGGTCAGGCGAAGAAATAGGGAAATGGCTGTTGTGGTAGGTAGTCTGCCTAAAGCCTTCTCCCACGATATCCACATCCCAGTCTGTGGAAGCTGTGACTATTGCCTTATGTGACGAAGGAACATATAGGGTATGATTAAAATAAGGATCTTGAGATGGGGAAATGATTTTGCATTATCTGGATGGGTCTTAAGTGGAATCACAAGTGCCCTCATAAGAAGGCAGAGAGAGAGAGAGAGAGAGAGAGAGAGAGAGAGAGAGAGAGAGAGAGAGAGATCTTATTCGAGAAGAGGGAGCACAAGATATAACGAAGGAAGCAAGAGGCTGGAGTGATATAAGGAAGGGCTCACGGCCAAGGACTGCAGGCGGCCTCCAGACGCTAGAAGAGGCAAGAGAACAGACTCTCTCCCTGAGCTTCCAGAAGGAACACACATGCCAACACCTTGGACTCATCCTAGAAAACTTCATGTCATACTTCTGGCATCTAGAGCTGTAAAGAACAAATTGTATTGTTTTAAGCCAGTAAATTTTTTTGTGATGTATATATATATTTTTATATCAGTGATCAGAAACTAACTCCCCATACTATCTCTATGCACTTCCAACCTGCCAGAAAAGTACATTTAAGGTTCATTTTAATTTCCATCTATTACTGATATCACATCTTTATTTTTCCCTGTTTTATTACTTTCTATTTTACAGGTTAGAAAATGGAGCCTTAAAAAGCTATGTAAGTTTCTCAAGGCTGCATCGTTGGTAAGAGTATCTGGGGGGACACTTTCTGCTTCCAAAGCTGATGCACTAAATCTTTTCCCTGAATTTGAGCTACTCCCTTTGTGATGAGTTGAGAACAGGGAGTCCCTCTCTTCTTCAGTATGTATTTTCCTGAATAAAGTGTAAACATGGCCGTGACTCTAATAATGATGAGCTGCTGACTGAGAAATGCTTGGAGATGAGGCTTCATGGAACATTTTAGTGCTTCACTCCCTAATGATGGAAATAGAATTGGAGAGGCAGAATACCATAGTACAAGATTATTTCGTTATGTAACCTCTAAGGTCTTGAGACCCGGATAAGTAAACAATCTTTCAAGAGGTTTGGGTCAGTGTCACTTTTTTAAATAATCACGGGGCCACTCTCTTGTCATTTAAATGAACTAGTCTTTCTCTATCTAGGCTTTTTGTCTCCATTTTAGGTAAAGCTATTTTTTTCTGTTCTCCCTCCTTTATGCACAACCCTAAAGTAAAGTTGTTATGAATCTATTATTGGTATTGATGATGATGATGAAGATGTCTAATATTTATTCAATGTTTACTCCGTGCTAGACTCAGTGCCCAGTATTCTTGCATGAACACTTTATTTTTATCCCCATAACAAGTCTGTGACTTAGGTACTCGTATTACTGATCAGGGTTCTAAAACTCAGAGAGGTTAAGTAACTTACCCAAGTTCCTAGTAAGTAGTATAACCGATAGTTGGTCTAAGTCTATTTAATTTTAAATTCATGTGCTTTCTTCAAGAAGTACTTTCCCTCCCATCCACTCCTAGGAGATAATTCCCTCTCACCCATTCTGATGCTGCTTAAAACTCCGGTGGTTCTCTCAATGTCTATTCTGCACTGCTGCTCCCTGACCTGTCCACTTTGGACAGAGACAGGCACTTTCAAACCATCCCAGCATCTCCTTCCCCCATTTGTCCTGACCCAAAGTCCACTGGCACTCCCTTCCTTTACGAAAGCTGGTCTCACGCAGCCATTCAAAGGAATGAAGACTTGATCATCCCAACCCCATCTGTGTGTGAACTTAGCCCAAAGAACTATAGCGAGTCAGGGATGTGAGAGGGTATGAGATGTGAATAGTGATGCGTGACATGGCCACCTATTTTTTTAAATGGCTTTATTTTTTTGTAATGTCTCAAACCTATCAACAGATAGTCTAGTCCTGGACAATGCACTCCCCTTCTCTCCCTCTCCTGCTTCTGGACTAAGCAGAACATGCTGAAAGTGGTGACTTGATGGTTGATATTTAGAAACTGCATTCTCTTTCTCTTAGAAAATTGGCCTCAGTGAGGATTTTCCTGATGAAGGGCAAAGTCAAGGCCCAGACTTGCTTATTCACTGAGGGGGTCGTAAAGACCCCATTGTCCTCTACAACACATAGCAATGTTCTTTTAATTGAGCCCCATGTTCACCATCAAGGAGAGTGAGTGAAAGATGAGAAATAAAATGCTTCTCTTCTTTTCCACCGGCTATTACCTCAGTAATGGCACTAATAAAGGTGGCATTAGAAAGAACTGGGAGAAAAATCATCATTACTCTTGGACCCATAAGAAATGATAATTCAAAAGGTTATTATAGGTAATAGATTCACATTCTAACATGTGAAATGATTGTGGGCTTAGGTTGGATGTGTTTGGCTTAGTGACGGTTTTCCAATAGGAGTCACATTCTGGGTGAATAGAAGTGGAGCCTCCAGGCCAGGGAAAAAACGAGGGGCTTTGGTCCAACCTGGGACACTAGAGCAGCATCTTGCTGTGACCACAGTTGCTCCACAAATCTGCCCTGAAAGCCAAGATCAAGTTCATTTCTGTGCTTGGAAGACTCTCAAAGGACAGGAAAGACAGGGCTAGATGAGGAAGACAAGGTGAAGAAATGAACATATCAAGCCCGAATGAGCACACTGCCCAGAAGCTTTTCTGGAGTCCAAGAACAAAGGCTGCCTAGAATGCACCACTCGCACCCAGACTACAGCCTATGCACTGTTATCCCAGAACCTGAGTTTACCGAGTCATGAGTTTGAATAAGCAGAATGTTGCCATTCTTACCCCAGAAACAAAGGGATTTAAAATCTCTCCCACTTCTTAGCCAAAAACATACATTTCAAAGGCTCACTTTGCATATGAAATTGTGATTGCCTCGCAAAAGCTTTTAGATTATAATTACCTTTACCATGGATTCCAAGAGAGGAAGGAAATACGAAAATATGAAATTCCACTAATGCTTTTTTTCTCTTGCTTCTTTATTTAAAACAAAAGGGTAACTCTTACCTGTGAATTTTGACTTCACTGTTTTCCTCTGAGACTAAATAAGAACATCTTCATGGTCTCCACCACTGGAGAGGAATAGAAAGAATCTAGTACAGAGGGAGAAGCCATAGGGTTTAGATTGTTCTATCTCCAGTATCCAGTCATTCGGGGTGAAAAATTCAATGTTGTTCTTCATTTCTACTTTTCCTAATATTTTCACCTATTCTTTCGGCAAATCCATTTCTCACTATTTCTATCATTACTCCACCAAAGTCCATGTCACCATCACTTTGTCATACAGCTGTCAGAATGATCCTTTTCAGATAAAAATCCAATCATATCTCTCCTATTTCAAACTCTCTAATGGCTTCCCAACCTACTTATAACAGTCTCCAAGGCTCTTAGCTTGTCCTCCAAGACATGGCCCTGAGATAACTTCCACTGTCTTGTGTAACACTTTTTCCCTCCCTCACTGAGCTCCAGGCATACTGGCTGCCGGCCTCACCCACAGGCCTGTCTCAGTCTGGGGGGTTCCCTGGGATGGTGTCTCCACCCGGGAGGCCCTTCCCTAGGACCCCTACAAAGCTTGCCTTGGACTATGACCTCCTAAGAGAGGCTTCTCTCACCGCTCTCTCTAAAGTGGCCGCCTCTCTACACTCTCCATCCCCCGTCCTGTTTTACACTTAGGGGTTCATCTCCACTCGGCACTGTGTTTTACTTTATTTATTATTATCACTCTCTTCTATAGAACAAAAATTCCAGAAGAGGAGAGGTGTGTTTCATGTTGCTTTGATTGTTACTGTTTACCGCACATTCTCAGGGCCTGAAGAGCCCAGCAGAGAAAGGCACTGGATGGAGAAAATAACTGGTCACCTCACCTCACTTGGTGTGTTGTTTCATCTTTAAAATTAAGGTGTTTGATGTTAAGGATTTCTAAGAGGCCTTTTTCATTCAATATTCTGGAGTTCTACAACCTCTGTGTTGTTCACGAGACTACCTGTGATGCACAGGCACCCAAAAAGCAGCAGGAATAACTAAAAAATAATAGTAATAACCCATGAAATCCTATGTCCAAGAGACGGACATGATGAACGTTTTGGTGTGTGTTTATCCATGAGGTGTGTGTGTGCACATGTGCAAAGGGATGCATTTTTGCTCTGAGATGAAGTGTAAACTGATGAGCCAGAAGGCTTGCTTTTGAGTCCCAGCTTTGCCACATTTTACATGTAACTGCAGGTGCACTATTTACCTTCTCTGTGCTTCCATTTTCCTACCTGGGAAATGGGAGACAATAGCCTGTGGGCTATTTTGAAAAGTGAATTAATACTTGTAAAGAGCTTAGAAAACTAAAAAGCACATGGTAAGGACTAAAAATATCAGTGAGGGTATCTGTTTTCATTTCATTACCTATGTTGCCGTAATCTCTGCCTACCTTGAACCCTGCCTGCTCCTGTTCCTCGTTCGCCTCTTCTTGAGGGCATTCCCTCCCTAAGCCTTGCTGGTCTAATCTGCATGGAGGTGTGCTGTATCTGTTTCACAGTCAGGAATTCAATGCCATGAAATATTTATAGGGATTAGCCAATCAATTAGAACTATTGATCAAACTCCTATTCAGTCTATGTACTGTTGGAAGGCATCTAAAGAAGTGTAAATGCTGCCTCTTTCTCTAGGTGCTTATCTACTACCTGGGGACATGTAACACAGGCACACACGAAGATAGCAATGCTGGATTACAAATCAAGTGTCAGTGTGTTTGGCACCAATACTGAAAGAACTATGAGGAGAAGGGCCTCACGATCACGTTTCCTGAAGAGGCTTCCAGGGCTCTGCGTGATGTCTATCTGCTTACCTCCACCAGCTCATCTCTTCCTTCTGCTCCCTGCAACCTCCGTGCATATCGGAACTCGGTTATACCAAACTCCGCTCCATCCCTCAAGTGTCCCATGACTCTGTGTTGTCTCTAAGGCTTTTCACATGCTCTTCTTTGCTGCGTAGAACATTGTTTTCCCCCATCTGCTCTGCCGTTAGCTAACTCCAGCGCAACTACAGTTGTAGATTCCTTCTCTACAGTTTCAGGAATCACTGTAGATAGACAATGTTGTCTTCAGGAAGCCTCCCCTGGTATGGTTGGAGGCAGGTTTAAAATCTGTCCTACCTACTGCCCCAGCGCCCTTTTATTCCTTACTACCTGTTTACTTGCTACGTTCTCTCACTAGAATTCCAGGTGGGAAGTTGACTATATTTGTAGTTTTGTGCTACATCCTAGCACGTGGCAGAGTGCTTTTCTTGAAATGTGGGTTAAATACAAATCTATTGAAAAAAATGACTCTTGATCAGCTACTGTTTTAGAAGAATTGTTTATCCTAGTTCATGAAGGCACAGAATAGAAAATGATTCTTCCAGAGGAGTGAGGGCAGCTTTTTCTAATAGCCAGAAAAGCAATGATTACAAGACAGTCTCAGCACTTGAGACCAACAGATGGATCTTCATTCTGTGATTTATGATCTACGTGAATCTCCTTGCCCATGCTTCCTACAGCTGGCTGCAAAACATCACAGTCATTCTGGAAGAGTGTCCCCTTTCTAAGCACGGACTAGTTAGGTCCGTCTAGAATGCCATCTTGGCATGCTTCTCTGGATGGACAAATAACCTGTCTGTTCCCCTTATGGCAGTTATTCCTTTCCTGTTCCTTTCTTCATATCAGACATATTCTCCGTGAAGGAGAAGACATGCGGAGAAGTGATACAGGCTCACTGCACCCTGTTTGATCTGCCTTTTCTCTATATGCTGCAGTGTCCAGGGCCTGGAGCCTAGTCTGTTCTTCCTTAAGGTGCATTCCAACAAAAAGTGTGGAGTGACCTGCCTCTGGCACTTCTTCCATCTTCATTGTACAGTTTTCTCACTCTGCCATATTCCCTAAAGAGTTCTTCTCTTGGCCAGGATGAGTACCTGAGGACCAGTCTAGATTTGCCATGTCCCTTGCATATCTCTGATCATGGATCAGTCCCAGAGACTGTTCTGCCCCAATTTGCCTCACATTAGAGCTAATTTTCTCTCAAACCCCGCATCATGGACTTTCAGAGTTTTATGCCTTGCTATAGAGATTTCTAACCCTTTCCTTGGGAATAAATTCCATTACAACTAGCAACATATCTGCTGTTTCTCCTCTATCCCCCAAACCATCAAGGACAATGCCCAATGCCTAGAGGTTACTCACACTCTGTGCGTGTGTGTGTGTGTGTGTGTGTGTGTGTGTGTGTGTGTGTGTGTAAGCTCCTGGATAGGAAATGCAGAAAGATGACAAAGTTTTAAGAGTGAAATGTTCAATGTACTTTGATGTCCAAAGAATTTATAATAAAAGGGGTAACTTTGCCAACTGATAAGAATTCTCCTGTTTCTGAAAATGCAGAAAGGAGCAAAAAAATGCTTTCTTCTTTCCAATTTTTGCAGCCAGGCCTCAATTTTTACTGACAGATATTACCTTGACAAGGGGTTATTCAGTCCTTAGAGCCAGCACTGCTTCCCCACACGCCAATTACTGCCAACTCCTGTGTGGACATATGTGAAATCCATGCTTGATGCTGATCCACATAGACACCTCACAGAGGTTGCCAGCCCTACACCTAGAAAGTGATTACCAGGCTGAATTTGGCCCCAGAGACAAAGATGGTTCAGTTTAATTTGAAGACTTTTTAAATGGTGCTCAGGGAACAATAGACTGCTAATGAAGAAAGTGAATTTGTTAATATTTAATTTTCTTAAGCTGTGGCTCCTTATTAAGAATTCTCTTATGTCCTGTATGCTGATTTTGTTTGGAGATAGCACAGCATCCTTGGACTGATGACCTTTGTACATTAAGTGTTCCTGAGGCTGGGACTTTATTACAAATTCATGATATTCCATCTCAACTGCAGAAGTGTCCCGTATTATATGTGGCACTTACTATTTTTTAATTTAATTTACTGGGGTGACATTGATTAATAAAATTATACAGGTTCCAAGTCTACAATTCTATAGTGTACTGTATGTTTACCATCCCAAGACAAGTCTGTTTCCATCAACATTTATCACCTGCTACCTCCTTCTACCTTCCCCTACCCCCTTTCCCTCTGGCAGACACCACACTGTTGTCTGTGTCCATGAGTCTTTCCTTTTTTTCTTTGCCTAATCCCTTCACACTTCTCACCTAACCCCCAACTCTCTCCCTTCTGACAGCTGTCAGTCTCTTCTCTGTATCCATGAGTCAAGTCTGTCCCGACTTTGTTAGTTTATTTTGTTCATTAGATTCTACGTATAAGTAAAATCATACAGCAGTTGTCTTTCTCTGATGGGCTTATTTCACTTAGTGTAATTCTCTCCAGGTCCATTTGTGCTGTCACAAAAAGGTAAAATTTCCTCATTTTTTTACGGCTGAGTTGTATTCCATTGTGTATATGTACCACAACTTTTTATCCACTCATCTACTAATGGGCACTTGGGCTACTTTCATGTCTTGGCTATTGTACATAATGTTGCAATAAACATAGGGGTGGATATATTCTTCTCAATTACTGTTTTGGATTTCTTTGAATATATTTCCAGAAGTGAACTTGCTGGTTCATAATGCAGGTTCATTTTTAATCTCTTGGGGTAACTCCATACTGCCTTCCACAGTGGCTTTATCAATTTGCATTCCACGAACAGTGCATGATGGTTCCCTATTCTCCATATCCTCACCAATGCCTTGTTAATGTATAGACAATAGCCATTCTGGTAGGTGTGAGGTGATATCTCATTGTGGTTTTAATTTACATTTCTATGATGATTACTAGTGATGAGAATTCTTTCATATGTCTGTTGGGCATCTGCGTATCCTCTTTGGAGAAGTGTCTAAGTCCTTTACTCATTTCTTAATTGAATCGTCTGTTTTTTGGGTATTGAATTTTAGAAGTTCCTTATAAATTTTGGATAGTAAGCCCTTATCAGATGTATTGACATATATGTTCTACCGTTCAGTGGGTTGTCTTTTCATTTTGTTGATGGTTTCCTCTGCTGTGCAGAAACTTTTTTAGTTTGATATAGTCCTATGTGTTTATTTTTTCTTTTGTTTCCCTTGACCGAGGCAATATATCAGAAAATGTATTGCTACAAGAAATGTCCGAGATTTACTGCCTATGTTTTCTGCTAAGATTTTTATGGCATGGCACTTATTCTTGAAGCCTTAACTCTGCTGTTTCAACTCTGACCTCACAGAAAACCTTCCACTCGGATTTCCTCATTCCTTAAGGTTATATTAAGAATCCATTATATATTAAGGCATCATAATAGAAGGAAGAGACCAGGATGAATAGTACACATCCCAAGTTAGAGGTCAAATAATCTGCACATCTCCAAGTTTACTTCAGTCTCCCTAAAAATATATTCTGTCAGCCTTCCCTTCATTAAGAGAAGGAATAATTTTCTTCTTTTTTTCCTATTTTACAAATTAAATCTGCAAATGAGGACAATGTATCCTCAGTACAAATTTTTCACTGTTTTAAGTCCTGGGGATGCAGCAAGAAATAAGTGAGTTAAAATCCCTGTTTTTGTGGAGATTAAAATTGCACTTTTAAATGGATATAGTATATTAGAAAAATAAATAGCTGGACAAGATAATGATAACTAGATAATAAGTATTATGAAGAAACATTATATTATGATAGAGTATGTATGTGTAGTGTGTCTTCATATAAGGTAATAAGGAAATACCTCTTCGAGGAGTCAACATTTGAGCTGAGAAGTGAAAGAACAATTTATTCAATGACCTCAAGACCGAATATTCCAGACAGTTGAATCAGCGAGTGCAAAGCCCTTATATTTAGTATGTTCTGGTGAACAAGTTCAGTCATAAGCATGAGACTCACCATGCAAGAGTGAGGGGGGGAAGGTAGAGATGGGAGAAAATGGGTTGGAGAGGATGGCAGGGGCATAGAGGTCTTTTCAAATTGTGATAAGGAGTCTGAATTTAGTTTCAAGGTAATGGGGAGCCAGTGAAGGGTGTTCGTCAAGATAATACAATTATTAAATTTAAATGTCAAAGATTATTCTGAATTTCCAAACAAAAATGAATTGTTATCATGCAAAAGGGGGAATAGAGAGTCAGCAGATTTTGGAAATAGTTCATGAGACAAATGATTCCGGTCTGGTTTTGTGTAATAATAATGGAGGCAGAGAGCTTCAAGGTGTGTGTTAGATGTAGTACTCATAGTATTTGCTGATGCGTTAGGAGGGAGAGATGAAAGAGTGAGAAGGGGAGAGAGAGAGAGAAAAGATGGTTGCCAGGATTTTAGCTTATGTTTCTCTATATTAATGCCTTTTATTGAGATGTAAAAGATTTCAGGAGGAGCTCAGTTGATAGAGACAAAATACAGTTTTGCTTTAAACACTATAATTCTGAGATGTCTACCAAAGATCTAAGTGGAAGTAGCAAATGACCAGTAATTTGTGTTTGGAGCTCAGTAATGTGATCAGAAATATAAATTAAAGACTTGAATTACATTGATCTACAAGTGTTATTTGGCTAAATATGACCAGCAAAAGCGGAATGGAGAGTGTTTTGACAAAAAAAGCAAGTAGGGCAGAATACAAAAACATTTAGAGATTGAGCAGAGGAGGATGATCCAGCTTGGCCCAAAAGACCAAGTTGAAACAGCCTGAAGGCAGAAATAACTGTGATGTCATGAAAACTCATGAAAGAAAATAGTTCAAGGAGCAATGTTTAATGTCATCACATGATCACATCATAGCAAAAGTGGAGAATAGTGTACGATCATTGGATCTAGTAAATTGGAAGTGATTGTTGATCTTGACAAAAGCAGCTTAAGTAGAATGGTGGGCATGAACCTCTCTTAGTGTACCTGAGAGGTGATGTAGACAGTGACTAGAGCAAACTCATTCAGTTTGATTTATAGAAGACAAGAAAATTAGTAGGGCAGTAGTGAGAAAGAATATGAAAGTTAAGGATTTTTTACAGAAATGTAACATATATTATTGGGGTGATCACTTTGAAAGTTATATAAATTTCTTATCACAATGTTGTACACCTGAAACAAACAAAAAAGATACTACAGCATATCAATTTTCTGATGGGAATACTTTAATAGAGAGTAAAAGTGATGATGTAGAAGACAAGGAAGATTGTATTCAGGAAATATTTGGAGAGAGAGAGGGGGAAGGGACAAGGAGGAGGAGGGGGGACATGAGGGGGCGTGTAGGGGAAATGGAGAACAAACAAGATGTATACAGGGTGCAGTTAAGGGGTTGAGCTTTGATGTGAGTGAGGTTATTAATCATTTTGCAACTGGAGGAAAGGCAGAGATTTGAAAATAGATGGAAGTAGGTGGAAGACTAGGTAGTAGGAACATGAAGGAACTATTTTCTCTGTTACTGTTTTCCAAGTTTAGTTTGAGGCTATGCCATCAGCCGAGATTGAGAAAGGAAAAGAACGTTTAAGGATATAAGAAATGCAAAATAACCGTTTAGGAAAGTAGGAGTGTAAACATGCTATGGAAGAGGTGCTGGGCAATGTTAAGAGCCCATTTGAAGATTTGACATTATAAATCAAAAGTGGGGGCCATTGGGATTTACTATATTTAGTGATATTATAGATAAATATAATGGAAAAAGTAAATATCCAAGACTTATGGTTGTTTATAAGAATGGTTATATTGATGACTATAGATTTTAAGTTGGATGCAAAGAAAAATGAGGACATGAGAATGGTAGTCAAGGGACTAGAGAAATTACTGTGGTTGAAAAATTATGTGAGTGGGCATAATAAGAAAGTGAAGCTCAAAGAGGGACAGTCCTCAATTTTTCCATCTCACCTGAGTTATTGTTGCATTGGTTAAACCTTCTCTTTCTGAACATATACCAAGGTGGTTCTGGAAAAAGTCCAGTCATTATTAATATAATGAGAATGGTTTGTATGCCATCTATGTAACCTGGTAGCCAAGGACAGTGGACTGGAATGCACATGCATGAAAAATGACAATTTCACTGTACTAGTCAGTGGGGGTGGTAGACCCATTGAGTGAGCGCGTGTACCGTGTCACCATTGTATTCAAAATGACTGAGTGAGTAGAGCAACAAATCTGCATCAAATTTTGCATCAAGCTTGAACATTCCTCCCCGGAAACTATTTGGATGATTCAGAAGGCTGCAGCTGTGGGCAACTGGTGATTGGCAGCTTCATCATGACACCACACCCACTCATGTATCATGTCTGGTGAAACATCAAATCACCCAAGTGACTCAGCTCCTCTACAGCCCCGATTTGGTGTCCTGCAACTTCTGCTTCAGAGCCCATTCCCTCTACAACAACCAGAGAAAAACCCCACCACCTTTTGCCAATTAATTCAAGCTGTGCCTCGAATTTCTTCTCCCATTTAAAATACCACACTTTGGGAAAGGCAGGTGGCTGCAGCACAATCATCAAGGTGGCTTAGTTTGTTCCTGGTTACAATCTGTCTTCAGGCATCTTTTTGGAGTCTGCCTGTGTGTGGTCAGTGCAGCCACGCCACCACCACTCTTTGCGCCAGGAGAGGCCAGGGGCTGCTGCCAGACCACCAGGTCTCCAGGGCCCACCTGCCTGTAATCATTCCAACCCCCATAGGGTGAGTGAAGGGAAGAAGGGACAAGTATCTCCCTACCCTCAATTTAAATTTCTTAGCCCCAAATTCCATGCACTCTGGAAGCATCTAGTTTTCTAGCCGATCCCACAGGCTAGACTGGCAGGTCTGTCTCTCCCATCATGATAAACTCTAGGGTGACCTCATGTTTCCCTGTGACCTCATGTTTCCCCTTCAGTCAGGAACTAGAAGGGGGAACTGCCAGCCTTGTTTGTTTACCCTTCACCCTGGGTCACGGAAAATCTATCAAGCGCTTCCCTGTGGTTTTCTTTTCTGTGACCCCTCCCTCACTGCAGGGCCTGGGCTCTCATGCACTGCCTTAGGGCCCCTTCTCTCTCTCCCCAGAGATCTCACCTGATCCCCTGTATCAATGCTATTATATCAGAAGTACTTACTGAACACATGTTGTATCACCAGTTTTGTCCTGGGTCTTGTAGGAGAAATAAATATGCAACAGTTTCCACAGGAGAATTTATTCACTATCTTGATTGTTACAGTTTCCAACAACAGCTCAGTGACAGAAAAAACAATATGTATACCCTGGAATATTCTTGGAGCTCAATGCAAAACTCATACTGGACAATGTTCAACAGGCATAGGAGACTTACTCAAGACTACTGCAACAGGAGAGAGAGACCAGGCCGAAGTCTTCAATCAACCTTGCTGAAACAGGAGGGTGGGAGTTTTTAAGAGATAGATGGGTAGGGAACATTTCAGGCCATTTGTGTTTGCTAACTGGCCTTACCTAAGTGAAAAGTAAACTTTCTCCTGCCTTCATAACAGCAGATAGTTTTACAACAAAGCACCCACAGCAGTTAGGCCCTTACCCTCCCAGACACTTGGAGGTAGGGTGCTATTTGTTTTTATTTCCTAATCATATTTCAAAAAGATGTCTCCCAGTTCCTTGAGAAAGACATTTTCCTGGGTTGTAAATCTGGCAATAAGGTGGAAGGAATTGACATCTCAAAGGACCAGGTAAAGGATTTGTAATTACACGTTTTCTAAAATGAATGCTCTAGGAAAGAGAGGTAAGGGGCCCAGAGGCAGATACAAACCTTTCTGAAGTTTGGTCCAACTGAGGGAAACCTTAAGACCAGCTTGGTCAGAACACAGTCAGGAGCACCTGTCTCTAAGCACAGTCTATTTTCCAAACATACAATTTTATTGTGAAATCATGTAACATGTATGTTGTATTTCAAAATGCATGTTTGTCAAATGTAAAGATGATTTTGCCTTGGTTTGGATCCTGCCAAGAGCAGAGCTTGAGATGAAGACTTGATTTGATACGGTTTCTTTGGGAAAAAATTGTAAGAAGCAGCCGTGAGAGTGAGGAGAGAGAGGCAGGAGGATAATAAGTTCAATAAAAGCATGTCAGGAAGGTGCATTATTGAGTTGCTGGTGTTGACAATGAGAGCTGAACTTGGCAAGGACCTCCTAGAGAGGAGTTTTTAAAAAGAGGAATGCAAGGAATTTAATGGAAGGAGCGACGAGCTTCCGTGCTGCAGCTGGTTCTGAGAGTGAAATTGATGTTCATCATGTAACTCCTTCACCGCTCATCCTACACTTCCTTCACCTTCAGGGAGAACGTTGGCCCCTGGGTTCCATTCTGCAACGATCCAGTTCTTCATCCCTGAGGCACAATCCCTTGATTTTCTTGCATTTGTCAGACTGTGTTTGCTTTAATTTCTGTTCACTCTTAAAACCAGGCATAAAGCTCAAAAAGATACCCTAGGAAATTCCCATAGTTCCAAATTTAATCCTCCTCATCATGATATAACAGCAATCCTAGCTCCTTATAATATGCATGGTTGATAACCCCAGTTCTTTTTTGCCCGTCGACCTGCCAGTGTGTGGAGCCCAAAGTGACCTGGTGGCACTTGTAACTTCAGGTACAATGGAATTCTCATTTTGTCTCTCAGTGAAAATGTGCTTTGCTGGAAAACAAGGATTTTAATTCAGCAAAGGTTAACATTGTGGTGCCAGAAAGAATATCTGTCATTGGTTTCTGGGAGTAATGAAAAGGCAGGCCAATCATACATCCATCTCTAGGTTTCCAGTCTGACATAGCCTGGCTGTTAGTTCTACTCTTAGTATAGGGCATAGACATCATCCTTGAGGAGAGCTTTCACCCCATAGCAGGGGTGTCAAACTCATTTTCACTGCCGGCCACAGTAGCCTTGTGGCTGCCTTCAAAGGGCCGAATGTAATTTTAGGATTGTATAAATGTAACTACTCCTTAACAGTTAAGTGAGAGCTCTGCACTGCCTCCAGGTAGAAACAAGGTGCTGGCCGGATAAAACAAGGTGGAGGGCTGGATTCGGCCCATGGGCCTTGGGTTTGCCACCTGTGCCATAGAGTGTCATCCACAAGCTGGTGTCTTCGCTGACACTTTAATGATAAAATGATATCTGGACATCTGCTTGGAGGTGATAAAGTATATGATAGCAAGAATTAATACTCTGATCATGATTCCATTGTCACATCTCACTTACTTTAAAATGAGTCTCTTGGTCCAAAGCAGTATGTTATAGGGTCCATGTCCCTAAATCAGGCTAATCTGAATAATTCTGTAAGCCCTTGCGTAACAGGGCTGGCAGAATACTGCTGGATGGGATGACAAATATCTGAAGTAGTAGTCATTGTTAGTAAAGAATTCCTGCTTTTTTAGAGTGGGACAAGTCCACTTGACTCGACTAGCCACCAGATGGGTGACTGGGCTTCTTGAGGGATGGTTCCACACCAAGCACTCAGCTTCTGTCAATGGTGTTGACTGGTTGGACTTTATCAGCAGTAATGACTAGGTCAGCTTTTACTAGAGAGAGACCATGCAGAGCCTCCATCCCTGCCACAGTGGCTGAGGGCAGAAGGGCTGAGGATGGAAGCTGGCTGATGTCTACGGGGTGAGCCATTCTATCTGCCTGAGTCGTTAATGCCTCATTTACAGTCACAGTTCTCTGTGTGCACTGAAGTAAGGCACAAAACTCTGCACACTTTGTGCCACATCTTTAGGTCCATCTCTCTGCCCCTTATTTTTCTATCTTCTAGAGTTGCCTATTCTAGGTCCTTGACCCAGCTGGGAGGTAGAGTCAATGTACTTCTTACTTAAGTCCACCTTTCCCTTCATATCGAGTTCATGACCAGTATAATGAACGAGGAAAGTGTCTACTTGATGTGTCCACATGCCCATTAGACCAACTGTGAGAAGGATTTAGGACAGGGCTACATTTATACCCTGGCATAATTTTAAAAATAGGTTGCCCTCCAGTTACAGAATATGGGTTTTCTTTTTGATGTTGCTAAGGTTTTCTGTGCTCACAGCATGCCCTCAGGCTATAGTTCTCTGATGGAATCCTGCCATTCTCTTTCTTTAAGGTGTCTAAAGTAGTTAACAAATGCCAACCAACACCACAATTATTAAACTTGTTATTGAACCCAAACTGTTAAGCTCTAGAGTTACTACATAAACCAATGCTTGCCCTCACATCTGTGTTATATTACAACCTACCAAAAGTTAGCGTCATGGTGGTTGTGATAGTTCAACACATCAGATGTTATCAATACCCCACTCTCAGCCATAGGGTCTATGTTGGCAACAAAGGGGTCCAGTGTCAGAATTTCATTCTGAGGGCCTGCTTCCTGGGGCTGTTTCTACAATTCTAGTTTGGTTTTCACTTATTACAGGACTTGAGTATAGGCATTTCATTTGCATAGTGATCCTTTGAAGCAGGAATGAGAGTGAGAAAAAGAAGAAAAGCCAGTAATATTTTCATTATGAAGTTTGCTTCTGTAGGAAATGAAGGCTCAGTTCCAATAGAACTACTGAGAAGTAAACAGACACCTCCCAGAATTATTTCACAGAGAACCAAAGGCCACACACATATCCATTAGCTCATGCCCCCTCATCATGTGAGAGTTGCACCCAAGGGTTTTTAATAGTCCTACAACTCTGGTTCTGCCTCCACATGGATGGAGCTAGGTCTCAGAGACCATGCGGCAGATACTGACAGAGATTCATGGTGGGGCTGTGCTATCAGCCTGCACAGGGATGTTCACAATTTTGACGCAAGTCAGAGGTGGGCCAGGTGGATTCTAATGCTGGGCACCAAAAGCACATAACAGAATTTTCTCTTTACTCATCCAGAAAGAAAACAAACAAACAAAAATAACAACAAAACCAACAAACCAACCAACCAACGAAAAAAGCTTTAGAATGAATAGTCATGAATATCTCATAAGTCTGATACTCAACTGCTTTCCACTGAGCTTTTCATAACCAGTCTTGAGAAATAGGATAGGAAAATACTTTTCCCATGAAGTAAATATTCTAATAAGTCAATGCAACAATATTTATTGGTTATCAGATCAGGAGATACTGCCACTGATAGATTCCTAGTCAAACAGGGAAATTTGTGCAAGTAGGTAAAGTGAACAGGGTTCAATGTAAAAGAAAAAAAAGAGAGAACATGCCAGTAGAGTTTAATGAGGAAGGACAGATCCCTTTATCTGGGAAAATCAAGATTGCCTGATAACCTGAGAATCAGTGGATTTGGACTTTGAACGATAAAATAATAACATTGTTGAAAAAAGAATAAGGGTACTTGAGACAAGTAATCTAAATAGAGGAAATAATAGAAGCAAACGGAACTTTCAGGGTGTCTAGTAAAAACCAAGTATTCTATCTGGGCTGGTTCCAAGATGAGTTAATTTTTTTTTTTTTTCAAAGTAAGTAGTTGAGAAAATAAATACTGTCATAATTTGAAGGAAACATTATTGGTAACTTGTCTTAAGTCCTAACAAAATCACTTTGTGATGCTCATTGGGAATACCATTCGTTGGGAGTGAGCTACCCAACCATGAGTTTCTTTCTTTTTTTTTTTTTTTTTTTAAATATAAGCCGCCTGGCACAGTTGCCAAACTCAGAGGTTTGTGTGCGGCAGCCTGTAGGGAGTGTCCGCAGTTTGAGCTGCATAATCGTAGGAGGAAAGAATAGGCCATGGTTTCCAATCATGTCAAGGAGAACACAGAAATGGAAAAAGCAGCAAGGCAGAACTGTGATTTTCTCTAATTATTCACTATTGAAACTCTAGATTTTTCTTAAAGCAGAGCAGAACTACTCTTTTTAATTAATTTTTCCCCCCACGGGCTGGGCTGAGGTCTCCACTTTAAAGTGCAGGTGGACTTTCAAGTTACAGCTCGGCAGGGCTCCCTGTTACCAGCAACAACATTTCTTTCATCAGCGCTCCATGCTCAAAGGGAAGAAAAGCTTCAAATGCACATGTTTTCAAGGGACTAAGGAAGGGACCGATCATCTACAGAGGCAGTCACAACTGTGAGCTCATGCCAGCTACAATCAGTCTATAAACATGCTTAGAAAAAAAATCATCTCTTAAAGGGCAAACACCCTGTCCTTTATGGTGCCCGATGCCTTGCAGGCACTCAGCTCCAAGGTGTTGATGAGAATCAGGATCATTACACCTTTATTTTCCTTTTAAAATTTATTATAAATGTCACCATCCTTTGAGGTGACTGGAGGAAATGAAGGAGGCAGCACAGAGCAGGAACAAACAGAGTTTTCCCTTCCAATTAGAGCCAGTCCTGCTATTGTCAGCTGGTTCCTGGGTTGGGGCCAGAGAGCAGTACCCTTTTCTCTCAATGTACTGACTATGGCCCGTGGTGTCCGACACTGGGCTCCATCCCAGAACCAAGCACAGGTTCAGCACGAAGCCAACTGGATCCTGGCCCAATGGGTAACAAAGTCTCCTTGTTAAGATTTTTCATTAGGTATGTTTCCATCTTACAGGGAACAGAGAGAAGAGGGAACGTTCAGAAGAAGAGTCTGGTGCACTGCGGTCCTGTAGTAATGCCGTCTTTTGGGGTGACGTGAAAGGCTTCTTTGAGAACTGCCTTGTCGTACTTTCAGGAGTAAATCAGGAAAATGTTCAGGTAGAACAGAAGGACTGGATGGGCTCAGTAATTAATCTGATGGCAGCACCCACGTCACCTTTCCCTTGGGGCGTTTTTACTTACTGGATGAACGAGAGACCATGGCATAAATAGAGTCTTAAGCAGGAACTTACAAAATTTCAGTATCGGTTAGTCTTATTTTAAGAAAATCTGACACACAAAATATGCAAGCCGGCGAGTCAAGGTGTCTATGTTCATTAATTTCAATTTAAAATAGGGATTCATCAAATGTTAGTTTTGTAAGGATTCTATAGTATAACAATAATAATTATATTTAAACTTGATTATCCCTTGATATTAACATGTATATGTCAAATAAAATTTTATTCATACAGTTACAGAATAAAAAGGGAAACTATATTTTATGTATAGCTATTATATTATAATTTATTTTTTATATATCTCTTTTTCCTTTAGATTGTAACTTGAGGATGCGGACTTAAATTTTTATCCTATTTAACTAATTTGTCAATTGGTTTATTTTATCCTAGCACTTAGCCCAATGTTTAGCTTTACCAATAGTAATAAAAGTTGTTAACATTAATGCAAATCTTGTTTGGTATTTGCTGTGTGCCAAGTGCTATTCTCAGCATGTTTACATGAATTATTCCTTGTGATAACCACGACCACCGAGTAAACTGGAGCAAAACAATTCAGAGATAAATATACTTCTCAAAATCGCACCACTACTTTGATGGAGACAAAGTTTTAAACCCAGGCTTCTGTGTTTGCTTTGAGTTCCCTAAGAAGAGAGTGCAAATCATTTGTTTGAGAGGCGATCCAGGAAGCGTTGGTAGGAGACCTGGGGGTGGGGAATGGGGCAGGAAAGGGAAGGCGATGGCGGGCAGGCCGCTCTAACGACAGGTTGCTGTTCATCCTGCGGGGGCTCTTTGGGAGATGGTCTACAACACACCCCAGCGTTGTCATCCAGTGAGAAACAAACCTGATCCAACAGCTCCCATTTGTTGAGGGCTGCTCCTGGGGAGCCGACTCTCTGGCACCCCTGGCCCTCCCTGTTTGGGGATGGAGACCATTCCTCGGCCAGAGGACACTCTCGGCAGAGTCGCAGGTGATTACTGCCACGAGCTGTTGGTGGAAGTGTCTTTGTCAAGGAGTCATGTGAGGTGAGGATGGTGTCTGCTGCTCCAACACAAATGCACGATTTTGGATTAAAAGAATGGCCGGAGATGTAGTGTACTCATCAGTGCTGGTCCTTTTGATGACTAGTTTAAAAAAAAAGTTCAGATTCCTAGTGGGGCTCTCCAGTTGCCAAAGCAATTTTGTGGATCGCAGGGCTGTATAAGATGAATTTTTTTAACTGAGGCTTCAAAGCTTTTCATACAATTACTACATTGGTATGTTCCCTTCCCTACCCCCAATTAAGTAAAAGGGGGAAAAAAGGAAAGATGGAGGGTTTTCTGTATTGCTTCATTGCTTTACTTAATTGACCTGTTTCGGTATGTGTCAGAACTGGATATACCTTGTTAGGATGGCAAAGATTAAAAATCAACTTAAATTTGAATTTCATGCAGCTTTCAACACAGGGAAGTTTTTAGTTGGTGCTGGTGGGGTGGTGACAATACGCTGGGAGGAAGACTGCATATTTAGGAAAAGGAAGCAAATTAGTAGCTCCATGTGCTAAAGTCTTTCATAATACAGTAATCCAAGGCTGAGTTATTATGAATTCTGAATCAGTATTGTCTGCTGTTTCAAATTTCCCAGGGCTTACTGTCCAATATATTAAAGTTAATTTGGAAAGTCTGTAAGCCTTGTAATCATGGATAAAATATATTTTTTACAGGACTGTAAATTTGTGGTAATTATGTGCCATTTAGTTAATCTTCCTACATTTTTACCAAGCCTATCTTGTAGTCAAATACTGGATGAGTTGACAGGGTCATCTTCAACAACAAGTATGAGCTGAAATGAAAGAAAGAGGTTAGGGGTAAAAAGCATCTGAATGTAAAAATGATTTGTTTTTGTGTTAGGCACTTATGGATTATTTCACTCAATGAATAAGATAGTTACCAGAGTCACCTACGTTCCATTAAGCACTCAGCTTTGGGTGCGTATGAGCCCGTTAAAAAATGCAGTCTTACAAATACAATGACCCCCCAAAACAAAAAGCCGGTTTAATGAGGCTAAGTATTAAGAACTCAGTTGTGACACCATGTCACCAACACTGCCAAATTCCTGAGGCATGTGAAGACAGTGCAGCTGCCTGGATATTCAGAACAAATTGTTCACAATAAATAGCTCTCCTGAAGCCACTCAGTATTGGAAGGGATTTATTTCCAAAATCATAATTGACGGAGATTGAGGATGATGATCTGTGTTTGGCCACCTAAGTATTTTCAGATCCTCCTTGCTCAGACATGGGTAGCTGAACGTGCACTGATGCTTACAAACTCTCCTGCTGATGGGTGCTCTGGTGGGGACATTCAGAATGACCCTGTAGCTTCACGGGGTTCCCAAGAAAGGGGATAAGACGCTGCAATTTTTAATTTACAACAGTGGAATGTATAAGAGGATACAACTTGAAAGGGGAGATGTCTGGGCTGTTGGAGTGCAAAAAGCCACCTTTTGTTTTGTAGTGTTTTGTGGCATGAAGGTCAAACGTAAGTCCTGGACAGGAACAACTCTGGGCAGGCACACTGAGCAGGAAAAATGTAACGTATATCACAACAATACAATATGTGGATGATCACTTTGAAGTAGAGCCTCCGCCAACTCCTGGATATGCCTCTCTTGCATTCTGCAATTCAGGCTGCAAATTAATGCAAACATAGAAAAGGAAATAAAATGCTTTCCTTTCCCCATATGTATTTTTGAGTTAGTAAGTCAAAGTGATTAATGAGCATTAGCAAGCCTGTCAGTCCCAGGGGGACATTCCTTCTAGCCTTATGCCAGCTTTATATGTTTCCTGAACCCCTTTCACTGCCTTGGAAAAGGCTTTGTCAGAAACTGCTCTTTCCATCTCTGTAAGGCTGCTAATTCTGAGTAATTTAGCTTCTCCTATCATTTGGGCTCACCAAGTCTCATCAGGCCTTCTTCTTTAAAAGAAGTCTAATGGTGCTGGGTATCATGAATATTATTCTGGAAACTTCCATCTCCTTGGCATCCATGTGATGTCTCTGTGTGACTGTGCTTCTTGTTTTAGGGTCGTGTTTATGAGGAGAAAAACTAGCAATATTCATTGCATTAAACTGGAAGCTCTTAGAGGACATAGTATTTTTTCAGCTGTGTATTTCCCCAGTACCCAAAACAAGGCTTTTTTCAGAAATACTCCTCATGTGAAAAGTGAATGTTTGTTGAAATGAAGGGAAATACAAGACAGACATGCATCCTGTCTTGATTTTTGTCTCTTAAATGTCTTAAGCTTAGAACAAACCATGGGAAGTCAGGTGCTGGTGTAACTCAGTAGCTTTAGCTATCTTAGGATGCATTTGTAGTTTTTTGGAGATACATTTGGAATATAAACTTCCTGATTGGGAACTAGTAACTGAAATGCTAAAAGAGATTCTCTAAACAAATGAAAAAGATAAACACAGGTTATTTTGCTAGAAACTCTATCTACAAAGCTTCTTGGGGGCATGGTGGTGAGAAGAAAAAAAAAAAACATCTGTTCCGGGGGAGGGGGTTAGGAGGAAATATAAGTTCTAGCCCTTTTTGGCTTGAGTTGTCAAAATTGATCTCATTCTGTTTGTGAACCAGTTTATTAAAGTATATAGGGAAATGACAATCACATCCATTATTCAAATGAAAAAACAAAGAAATATAAGGTATGTAGTTTTTGCAAAGCCATTCAGTTAGTAATGGTGCTGAAATAGAGACTTAACCTCTACTTCCTCTGAGTTCCAGGCTTTTCCTCCCTAACCACATTAACACTGACTTTCTTTTTCTTCTTACTTTTATTTTCGGAGCAGTGACTGATTCGTATTGGTGCTCCAGGCAAATATAAAATATACAACCACATCTGAGTCCCTTCTGAGATCAAATGAACACATCTTAAAAGGGAAATATATAGTAAATCTAAAAACTGTACATATTTCATTTCATTTTGTACACATGATACCGAAACAGAAAGGAACTTTCCAAAGCTTTTTGTTGTGACTTGTAATAGCATACAAACCAGCCTTGTAAATAATGACAGTGTTTGCTAGCTTGTGCAGACTGCCATGTGCAAAAGGGAGCAAGTCCAGGAGATAGGATAATAATATGTATATGTGTGAAATTGTGTGTATTGTTTATTGTTATTTTAACAAGTCTGATCACTCCCGCCAGATTAAATACTAGGAATGACTGAATCCACTGGTCTCTTAAATTTTCTTTAGGTATCACATAACTCTCCACAATGACAAACAAGCGTAATTTTATTGACTAATTTCAGATGTTCTAAAAACACATTATTTTCTCTTACCAGAATATTTCTTATGTTGTTAAAACTCTTTTCAAGTAATTTTTATTGATTATGCCATTACAGATTTTCCAATTTTTCTGCCTTTATTCCCCTCCATCCTGCCCCCCAACCCTCCCGCATACCCCCACTTAGTTCATGTCCATGGGTTGTACATGTAAGTTCTTTGAGTCCTCTGTTTCCTATACCATTTCTGTCTCTCCCCATCTATTTTATGCCTACTAATTATGCTTCTTCTTCCCTGTACCTTTCCCTCCCATTCTTTCCTTCCCCATCCCCACCGAACTCCTTCTGTATAATGTCCATTTCTCTGATTCTGTTCCTGTTCCTGTTGTTTGCTTAGTTTTTTTTTTTTCATTGTTATTCTTTTCTTTCAGGTTCATTTGTTGATAGTTGTGAGTTTGTTGTCATTTTATTGTTCATATTTTTTATCTTCTTTTTCTTAGGTAAGTCCCTTTATCATTTCATGTAATAAAGGCTTGGTGATGATGAATTCCTTTAACTTGACCTTATGTGGGAAGCACTCTATCTGCCTTTCCATTCCAAATGAAAGCTTTGCTGGATAGAGCAATCTTGGATGTAGGTCCTTGCCTTTCATGACTTGGAATACTTCTTTCCAGCCCCTTCTTGCCTGCAAGGTTTCTTTTGAGAAATCAGCTGACAGTCTTATGGGAACTCACTGTGGATAACGGTCTCCTTTTCTCTTGCTGCTTTTAGGGTTTTCTCTTTGTCTTTAATCTTGGGATGTACCTTGGTGTGTTCTTCTTTGGGTCCAACTTCTTTGGGACTCTCTGAGCTTCCTGGCCTTCCTGGAAGTCTAATTCCTTCACCAGATTGGGGAAGTTTTCCTTCATTGTTTGTTCAAATAAGTTTTCAATTACTTGCTGTTGTTCTTCTCCTTCTGGCACCCCTATAATTTGGATATTGGAATGTTTCAAGTTGTCCCAGAGAATCCTCAGCCTCTCTTCATTTTTTTTTTTGGATTCTTATTTCTTCTGTCTGATCTGGTTGGATGTTTATTTCTTCCTTTTGTTCCAAATCATTGCTTTGAATCGTGGTTTCCTTCCTGTCATTGTTGGTTCCCTGAATATTTTGCTTTACTTCATTTAAAGTATCTTTCATTTGTCCTTTCATTTTTCAACCAAGCTCAATCAGTTCTGTGAGCATTTTGATTACCAAGGCTTTAAATTCTCCATCAGATAGGTTGGCCATCTGATCCTCATCACTTAGTTCTGAAGTTTTGCTGTGTTTTTTTTCATTTGGGCCATGTGTCTTTGTCTTGGTGCAGCTGATAAGTTGTAAGTGGGTGGGGCCTTAGGTATTCACCCAGGCAGGGCAACCCTCTTTGCTGCCAGAAGCACCTTCAGAGCTGCCTGTGGGGGAGGGTCCAGAGAGGGAACAATGCAGCTTGCCCGCTCGTCTCTAGTGTACTTTCCAACAGACTCTTGAGTCATCTCCCACCATGGCAACCCCAGCCTTAGCCCACAGTCAGCTCTGAGTCTCAGTTTTCCCCTTAAGTCAGCCCCTCCCGTGCAGCTCTGCAGATCTCGGCAGTCAGCCCTGCCCCTCAGCCACCTTGCAGGGGTTTTTATGAGTTGGCCCATGTGGTCTGCCTTACCAGTTTGGTTGTTCTGGTTGATTTTTTCTTTACTTCCTTGGCTGTCAGAGTTCCATGCAGTTTGATTTTATGGTGCCTTTGGTTGTTTATTGATTTTAGATTGGTTGTTATCCTCCTTTTGGTCGCATGAGGAAGTGAAGGGTTCCTACCTATGCCTCCATCTTGTCCAGAACTCTCTGTTGTTAAAACTCTTAACAGTAAACACTACATGGAGGGTATAGTCAACACTAAAGATAATGTCAAAACAAAGCTATATACATTAGAGGTAATGTTGATTTAAAAAATGAAAATTAATATGGTCTAAAAATCTAATTTGGTCTAATACACTTCATAAAAAGAGACTACATTTTGAATGTCCTGAAATACTAATAAAATTGATCTTAAAATAAATTATAAAGAATATCTCGATGTATTCCAAATATGAAATGGTAACAATGGCAATCTTTAGCCAAAATTAATAACAAGGAGAGAATAAAAACTGAAATCACATTCACTTCCAGCCAAGATGGAGGAGTAGGTAGATATACTTTGCCTCCTCACACAACCAAAAGAAGGACAATAACAATTTAAAAAATAATGATAACTTCCAGAAAAATCAAACTGTATGGAAGTCCAACAACCAAGGAGTTAAAAAAGAAACATTCACCAAGGCAGGTAGGAGGGGCAGAGATGAGCAGCCAGGGTGAAGGGGACCAGGTGGTCCCATATTTGCTTGCAGATAAACCAGGAGGAACTACTGGGGAACAAGACAGACCACACAACCCTGGGTTGCAGCATGGGGAAATAAAGTCTCCAAAGCTCTGGCTGTAAAAATCTGTGGGGGTTGCAGCAGCAGGAAAAGCTCCCAGCCTCAGAGGAGAGTGCATTGGAGAGACCCACAGGGTCCTAGATTGTAAACAAACCCACCCTCCCAGGAATCAGCACCAGAAGGGCACAATTTGCTTGTAGGTAGCAGGGGAAGTGACTAAAAGCCAGCTAAGAGCCAAGCAAGTGGCACTGTTCCCTCTCTGACCCCTCTCCCACATCAGTGCCACAAAGCAGCAGTGTGGATTGCCCCACTCTGTTGAATATCTAAGGCTCTGCCCCTTACAACTTAACAGGTGTGCCCAGACAAAAAAATATGGCCCTAATAAAAGAATAGATCAAAGCTCCAAAAATAGAACTATAGAAGTGATGAATAGAAGTGATGAAGAGATGGCCAACCTGTCAGATACAGAGTTTAAAACACTGATAATCAGGATGCTCCCCAAAATGGTTGAGTATGGTCATAAAATAGAGTAAAAATTGAAAGATGTACAAAGTGAAATAAAGAAAAATATACAGAGAACCAACGGTGAAGGGAAGGAAACCAGGATTCAAAGCAATGATTTGGAGCAGAAGGAAAATAAACATTCTACCAGAACAGAATGAAAAAACAAGAATTCCAAAAAATGAGGAGAGGCTTAGGAACTTCTGGGACAACTTTAAATGTTCCAACATCTGAATCATAGGGTACCAAAAAAAGAAGAGTAAGAGCAAGAAATTGAAAACTTATTTGAACAAATAATGAAGGAGAACTTCCCCAGTCTGGCAAAGGAAATAGACTTTCAGGAAGTCCAGGAAACCCACAGAGTCCCGAAGAAGTTGGACCCAAGGAAGCACACACCAAGGCACATCATAATTACATTACCCAAGATTAAAGATAGGAAGAGAATCTTAAATGAAGCAAGAAAAAAGGAGACAGTTACCTACAGTGAGTTCCCATAAGGTTATCAGCTAATTTCTCAAAAGAAATGTTACAGGCAAGAAGGGGCTGGAAAGAAGTATTCCAAGTTGTGAAAGGCAAATACATACATCCAAGATTACTCTATCCAGCTAAGCTATCATTTAGAATGGAAGAGCAGATAAAGTGCTTTCCAGATAAGGTCAAGTTAAAGGAGTTCATCACCACCAATTCCTTATTATTTAAAATGTTAAAGGGACTTATCTAAAAAAAAGAAGATCAATACTATGAACAGTAAAATGACAACAAACCATCAACAACTGAACCTAAACAAACAAACAAACAAACTAAGCAAACATCTAGAACAGGAACAAAATTGCAGAAATGGAGATCACATGGAGGGTTATCAACCTAGAAGGGGAGGGAGGAGAGTGGGGGAAAAGGTACAGGGAATAAGAAGCATAAATGGTAGGTATAAAATAGACACGGGGATGTTAAGAATAGTATAGGAAATGGAGAAACTAAAGGACTTATATGTATGACCTATGGACATGAACTAAGGCAGGGAAATGCTAGTGGGAGGGGGGAGGGTGCAGGGCAGAGAAGAATAAAGGGGAGAAAAAAATGGGAAAACTGTAATAGCATAATCAATAAAATATACTTTAAAAATACTGAAATTATAGAATTTATAAAAAGCAGAATTTAAAAGATTTATATTTCAGCATATGAAATATAGGTAAAGTAATGCATAAATATAACTATTTTTAGTCAAACAATAAGAATAAACAAATTGAGCATTTATATCGGTAATTTAGGAAGTGGCCAACCATAAAACCTATGGAAATTTGAAGGACTATATTAATAAAGTTGTAACTAAAAATATGTTAGAAGAGAGAAAATAAATTAATAAATCTATTTGTCATTTAACAAACTTATACAAAATTAAAAACTAGATTACACATTGAATTAAAAATAAAATAGGAAGAAAGCACTTGCATAAAATATGGGAATGAGGAAATAACTACTGACATAAACTAAAACATTTCAGCTCAAGTCTGTGCAAGTAAACTTAAAATTCATGTGAAATAAATACTTCCCTTAGCAAATGTAAATTGCCAAACCTCTTCACAGAAGACAATACAATAAGATGGCCAAAGAAAGCAATTGTTGACATTCCTAGAAGAGTACCAGGGTCAATGTTTTGATACGAACATACTACTGAAACTTTAAGAATAGATATAAATGTTATTTAAACTCACTAAAACAGTAATGAAAGGAAACATTTCAATCTTCTTTTAAAAATAATGTTAGTATAATGTTACTAAAAGTTGATAAATATGTTTTAAAAAACCAGTGTAGACTAATCTCTTATGAATGTCAATGTAAAAATTCCAAGTAAATATAGCCTAGAAACATTTTTAACTAACACTTGACAATGAAAATGTGTTTTAAAACAAGAATAAAATGATCTTTCAAAATTACATCAATTAACATATTTCGCTATTGTCATCCAAAAAAAGTAAGCTATTTCCATAAAGTTTGGATTTTTAACTACACAATACACTATTATCAAGTATAGACACTGTGCCCTGTAATAGATGTCTAGGAATTAGTTATCTTATGTAACCAAAACTTTGTCCCATTTGATGACTACCTCCTGGTTTTCTAGACAAGCACCATTCCATTCTCAGCTTCTACGCGTTTGACTATTTTGGATTTGCCACCTAAGTGGTATCATGTAGTGGCTATCTCTCTCTGTCTCCCTTAGCATAATGTCTCCAGTTCATCCATGTTGCTACAAATAGCAGAACTTTCTTCTTTTTACGGCTGAAAATGTTTCATTGTGTGTATATATCATACTTTCTTGAGCCATCAGTCTGTCCAAAGTGTCCGTTTAGGCCACTTCCATGTGTTGGTTACTGTGAATAATACTGCCGTGAACATGGGGGTGCAGATAGTTCTGAGACTGACGGTAATTCCTTTGGATATATACTGAGAAGGGGAATTCCGTGATCATATAGAGGTTCTATTTTTAATTTTTTGAGGATTTTCCATACTCTTTACCATAGTGGCTGCGCCAATATACATTTTCACCAACAATGTACAAGGATTCCCTTTTTTTCAAATCCTATTCAACATTTGTTATTATTATTTTGATAAAAGCCATACTAACAGGTATGAAGTATGTGGTTTTCATTTGAATTTCCCTACAATTAGTGATAGAGTGCACCTTTTTTAATGTCTGTTGGCCATTTGTATGTTTTCTTTATAGAAATGTCTATTCAGTTACTTTTCCCACTTGTAATCTGCTTATTTTTTTCCTATTAAGTTACAGGAATTCCTTATATATTTTGGATATTAACCCTTTATCAGATGTATGGTTTGCAAATAATTTTTATTCTGTATTTTGTGTTTTTGTAAAGAAGTTAGTAATATTAAAATTTGAAAGAAGAAATAAAAAACTATTATTTTCTACAGAAGATATGATTATATACATGGAAACCATGTAATACAATTAAAAATATTAAAAATACAATTATTTAGTGAGTTTACTGCAAATTAAACATTCCACAGTATTCTGATCACAAGTGGTACTTAATTACATAATATAATGGAATTTGTAACAAATATGCAATCTAGAAATAAATTTATGAAGAAATACACAATGCATGTATATTAATTAGTAAAAGTGGAGTAATAATATATGGTGCTAGATAATAAAACACATCATGCAGTGACAGTAAGTAAGAGTATAGTCATCTGATGTACCAAGGATAAAGTTTAGAGATCCAAAAAGAATTTAATATGTATTTTTATTATTTCATAAATAAAATTCTAGATGTAGAGGATAATTTACTCAAAAACATTATTGGGGCAACTCCTAAAACTCTTTTAAAAAATCCATATTCTTCCAAAATCTATTACTTATAAATAAATATTCCTCTTCTGGCATGAAAAAGTAACTAGGTCTGGATATGTGTTTCTGCCAAAAGATAGCCTTTCAAATTAAAACAGATATCTATTCAAATATCTAAATATATATTTAAGACCAAAAATAAAGACAACATATTTAAAGCAACATGGGAGAAAATATATATTACATACGGGGGCAGCAATATGGATGCTAGCTGACTTTTCAGAACTAGGCCGATGAAAAGACGAAAGAATGAACTATGCATTTTTTTTTTTTTTTAAGCCCATTGTATGATCAAGTGGTCAGATCAATGTTGCCGGAGGATTCTGCTTGGAGACGTGTTAAAGAAAACATGTTAATATTTTATATTAAGCTAAGCCAAAAGGCAATAATATTTGTCACGCTCTGTCAGTCGATGTGCTAGATATGTTCTCTCCCCCTATGCCCAGTCTCCCCCATTTTCAGCCCTCACGTCTGGCCCGGCATGCTGATCTTCATGGGTGGTATCAGCAGGCTCACTCACCTTCAGTTTCCAACAGAGTTCTACTGATGGAAGGTACCAGCAGGAGAGTGGAGGGTGAGAGGGAAATCACTCCTCATTGCCCCTGCTCTCTCTCTCTGAGCTGTGAGTGGCCATGCGGTATTCCTCCATCAAAGATCTGGCTCCTCACCTTGGCCAAATGGCTCAGTTGGTTGGAGCATCATCCTGCACACTAAAAGATTATGGGTTCAGTCCCCAGTCAGGGCACATACATAGGTTGTGGGTTTGATCCATGGTTGGGGGCACGTACGGGAGGCAACCAATCCATTTTTTCCCTCACTTCCATGTCTCTCTCTCTCTCTATTTCTCCCCCCACACTCTTCCCTCTCTCTCTCTCTAAAATTAATTTTAAAAAGATATATTTTTGGGTAAGGATAAAAACAAAACAACAACAACAACAACAAACCAGGCTCCTTTGCTATAGCCATCTCCTACAGCCACAGTCCTCTTTCTGAGACCTGGTGTCTTTCCTACTCCGATTTTCTCAGAGGACTAAGGGTATTAATTCTCTGCTGTTGCTAGCTGCAGAATCTTTCACTGTCCTTCCTAGTTTTCTCTCAACATGGTTCACACCTTCGTCAAGTGTTTCTTTAAACTACCCTCAGTATCATATTGATTGCATCGTTTGTTTTCTATAAGAACTGAGACTGACAGAGTCAGTGCTCTTATTTGCAAACATTAGGAAGAAATGATGGAAGTTTGGAACAACAGAAAGGGGGAGGGATGAAGAGGCAAAGGGGGTCAAATACAGGGTGGTAGAGAACATCTAGACTTTGGGAGGTGAACACGCCATGCAGTGTCCCGGTGACATGCTATAGAATCGTACACTTGGAGCTTGTATAAAGTTTCTAACCAATGTAACCCCAATCCATTTAGTAAAAATATAAATAAAAAACCAACTAACCAAACCAAACAAACAAAAACACCCAAACAGGAGTGACTAAGGCACACTCAATCAGAGAGTGCTGAAGGCCAGGGACACGGGCCAGGCAGCAAGAACAATACCAACCGTGGGTCCACAAACGGCCCCCGCAACACACACACTGCTGTTGCTAAGTGCATATGTACACACTTTTGCCGCTGACACCGCCGATGTGAGACTCTGGGCACACTGGCCCAGACCTGGTGGAAAGAGGTTAAAGATCCTGGCAGTGGTCTGTAAAATGTGTCATTTTGGCAATTCACATCGCTGTCTTTCCAACTTCTAGTTCTTAAAAGAAACATAGGGAAAGGCAATTCTTGCCAAATTTAATATATTATTCCTCAGACTACTCTCTTACCTGCTCATCAAAAAAGGTTAGCCCAGAAATTAATCATTTATTGCATCTAATTTTAAAACCAGAATCTCTGCAGGATATATATTCTTCTTGTTTGTGATTGTGTTTGTCTGGGAAATATGGGATTAAATATGCAATGATTTTATACATGTTGAAACATTCAAGGATTAAATATGCACAGAGTTCCCCAGGAAGCCCTGGAGAAGAAAATGAGGGAGTTAGGAGAGGTTAGGAGAGATGTCAGAATATGATGGCAGTCTGACCCCGACCCCCCATCCCTGTGAAGGAGAGCGTGAAGGAAGGTTGAATCAGAGCATGCGGAGCTGCTGTGTAGTCTAAAGAGAGCTGGGTAGTGCCATCAAGGAACCCCAAGCTGAAATTCTGCTCAGAGGATGTCTCCTAGGGAAGTACCTACTCTACCGTGGCCACCGTGCTAAGCAGCAGGCTTCAAACAGTCCATGCAGAGCATAGCCTCAGCCCCAGTGCAGGCTTAGATTTCAGAACACAGGCTCCTCTGGTTGGGGATCTGGGGGGAGTATGGTCTTATGGTGAGTGCAGTCGTCTGCCTTAATGTTCTGGAACCTCTGGACTATATTGGATGATCAACCACAGATATGCCATCATATATCAAACAGTGGGGCAGAGGATGAAGGAAGAGGAAAGTTGGTTGAAAAAGATGACAATAAAATTTCTCCTACCACAAGATCACGGTTATCTGTGTGCCACTCTGTTTACCATAGCTTCAGTTAGCCACCCAGTTACCGAGTTTAGGGCATAGAGGACGATGCTATCCTTGGAATATTCAAAATGCCATGTGATTTCACTTACATGTCGAGTCTAAAGAGCGATATAAACAAACAAGCAAAACAGAAACAGACTCGTAGAGAACAGGCTGATGGTTACCAGAGAGAAGGGAGGTTGGGAGACGGGGTGAAAAAGGTGAAGAGATTAAGAAGTAAAACTTGGTAGTTACAAAATAGTCCCAGGGAGTTAAAGTACAGCATAAGAAATATAGTCAATAATAATGGAATAACTATGAATGGTGCATCTGGGTATTAGAAGTATCAGGGGGAACACTTTGTAAGGGATATGACTGTTTAACCACACGGCTGTACACCTAAAACGAATACAAAATAGTATCGAATGTCAACTATAATTTAAAAATTAAAATAAATTCTATTGCATGGTTTCCCACAATCAAAATAACCCCCCAGCCAATCAAAATTTTACCATACTGGTGAACATGAGCCAAGGCCACTTCAATTACAAGTTCATGAGTAATCATAACTATAATGCAGAGTTTAAATAAGCATTCAGACTCATCACTATGGTATCCGTGTATCTGAGACTTTCCAAGAAAATTTCCATTTTTAAATACTAGATTTTTTTGTTTTTATCCTTTCTTTACTGTCTCACAATTACCACTTACCACTTTGCTCACCAAAGGAACTGGGATAAATTTTACATTAATCACATTGAGTCTAGAACTCTACTGTCACATGCAGATAAAGGCAAATTTTTAGATGTAGAAAGTAACTTGGGTGTTTATTTTTTGAAGTGGTTGTAGGCTCAAGTCAGTCATGCTCTAACAGCATGGACAGGGTAGTGTGGACCATGCGATGTTTGAAGTTTCGCCTGTATTTATGACTCATAATTTTCCATGTACATAGTTCTAAGAAAACAAAACTGCTAGATGCTCATTAAATTGCTTTGCACAAGGGAAAAACGGACATTAGTAGATGAATATATAGATATGTGTATGTGTGGCAAATGCCAGAACAAAACAAACAGGCTGATGCCATAGTCCTTGTTTCTGTAAGTGGTCCTGAGGGCAGAATGGGTACTTATGACAAACTTTCTCAACTACTGATGCCACATTCAGACATTTCCCTGAGGGATGAGTGCTTTTGATTGCTTGTATATGTGAAACTCCTGTAGTCTCCCATTAAAATTTGTCTCTGAATAGAACAGTGTCTATGGCAATCCTCCAAGATCCATCAGGCTCTTCCTTCAGGCCCTCACTGTGCACCAGCAAGCCCGAATCCCTTGACAATGAGAATTAGCCCTCCTGAGTAGCACCGTAACCTCTCCAAGCATTTTCCCCTGTTTTTTTCTGGTTGAAAAAACCTGGCCAGGTGTCAGTCTCAGATTCATTTTCATAGAGTCATTGTCTGTCTGTTTTCTTGTGGTAAAAGAGTTCTCTCTTGGCTAGGAGTGTTTTTAAGCCAAAAGAGTCCAGTTAAAGGACAGGATTGATTGATCAATTTATTGATTGATTGATTTTTAGGTGGGAAGGGAAGGAGAAAGAAAAGGAGAGAAACATCAATGTGTGGTTGCCTCCAGCTGGGGACCGGGCCCGCAACCCAGGCATGAGCGAATCTAACCAGCGACCCTTTGGTTCACAGGCCAGCACTCAATCCACTGAGGTATACCAGACAGAGCATGGAATAAATTATTTTTAAGTGTTATAAATACATATTTATTTAAACTATCTTCTAGGCTGGTATTCTTACTACAAGAGAAATGATAACCAATGCCTTGCACCCTTCACTGTTGGTGATTTCCTTGGTCAGATCCTATGTACTATTAAATACAATGATGGTGAGTAAGATACTCTATAATTGCATGGAAAATGATCTGGATAAAGGAATGACATGCAGAAAAAGGGTAACCAATTTTATTTTAAAGATTTTTTTATTTATTTATCTTTAGAGAGGAAGGGTAGGAGAGAGGGAGAGGGAGAGAAATATCAATGTGTGGTTGCCTCTCGTGTGTCCCTTGCTGGGAACTGGCCTGCAACCCAGGCATGTGCCCTGACTGGGAATCGAACCGCGATTGTTTGGTTCACAGGCCCGCGCTCAATCCACTGAGCCACACCAGCCAGGGGGTAACCAATTTTAAAAACGTCTCTTCTAGTAAAGACAAACCGTACAACTCTCTAGGATGAAAAAGGCCCATGTAATCACCTTTTCCCCTCTGGCTCAGGAGTATATACCATTGGGATGACTTGGTACTGGTAGCTTCTATCACAAAAGCAGGCATTTAGCATAGGCTGAGGCCATTGAAAACATCTATGATGTTGATTGTCCAGCTCCCTTTGCCAGAGAACATCCAATGACTAGATTGCTCAGGACAACATGAAACAGTTATCTTGAACCCTTAAGTCCCTCTGACTCTTGTGAGGTGAGGCCAACTTCAGGATTTGAGGGTGAGGCCCAGAAAAAGCCATGTCATGAATGAAAACCAAGACAAAATCAATATAGAGAAGAGGATGTAACTGGCCTTCTTCAGAAGTAATTCACATAAAAGGATATTTCTCATTTATAGAAGATTGAAGCTGGGGGCACAGGAGTAGCGATAAAATATTTTGTTAATGGATATTGGCTTAAAATTCTGTCTCTGCTGTCAGCTACTTGATTTTCATAAGGTAGCCTTTTCCAATCTCCGTCTTCTTAGAGTAAATGAGCAAAACTGCAATTACTGTCTTACAAGATTGGTATGAGACACTGCAGACAATTTCTGTAAAGTATTGGGTTGGCCAAAAAGTTCATTTAGTTTTGTGTGCATGATGGTTTTAGTAGTGCTTAGTTGTCTTTAGCTTCATTGGAAACAGTTTTGTTAGATTGTATTAAGACAGCTGTCATGTCAGCGTACATTAAAAAAAACCTTATCAAAAGTGGTGAATATGTGTGCAGCCATTTTAATACGTAAGATGGAAGAAGATACACATTTTTGGTGAATTGTTTTATTATTTCAAGAAAGATAAAAGTGCAACTGAAATGCAAAAAAAAAAAAAAAAGATTTGTGCAGTATATTGAGAAGGTGCTGTGACTGATCAGATGTATCAAAAGTGGTTTGTGAAGTTTCTTGGTACTATTGACATTTTGGCCAAATAACTCTTTGCTGTGGGGCTGTCTTATACACTGGAAGATATTTAGCAGCACCTCTAGCCTCTGCCCACTAGAAGCTGATAGCAGAAGATAGCCAACATACTCCAAATATCAAAATCAATAAAGTTATTGGTGAAAATGAAAAATGTGTCTTACATTTTACAGAAAAAACATAAGGACTTTTTGGCCAACCCAATACTTAACACAGTGCATGGTACATTCTATGGTTTCAATAATGGTCAGTATTATTTTTTTAAGGAACCATAAACTTTTTGAAAAATAAACTACAACTAAAGTTTTCACAACTTAATTTTTTTTTAAAAATCAGGAAGTGTATGGTTTACATATAATGTAAATTATATGGTTTACATACAATCAGAAGACAGGCCCCCTCAAGAGTACACGCTGTACTTTCAAAGGGGAGAGATAGTTCTGTTTGCCGGGAGTGTCCCGGTCACTGGAGATGCATCGTTGATACCCTGGCTCCCCAGGCTTTTCAGTGTCTAGGACAAAATGTCTCCAAATATGTAAGTTTCTTGGCATTCCAGAAATATTCCACATGTCACAAATTTTAATTTGAAATACAAACATCTGAAAACTGAATTCCGCCTCCTTCTCCCTCTCTCCCTTTGGTAATTTTTCGGGAAATTCATTTGGCTGCAAAATCAGAGCTGTGCTGATGTGAAACTCTTTTTGTAGCTATTATCTCCCACCCCCACCTCACCCCTGCCACAGAGCTCATTGAAGGCGTTGGGCAACCTACATGAAAAGTACTACAGCACCATTTGAAAACCTTGAAACTGTTAAATTAGGAAGCATATCTGGTACCAGTGGATCGGGATAAGGGTACGTAGACCCAAAATTACCCAACTGCCATTTCAGGTATCCCGACCTTGGGATGGGATATCCTAGAAAATAGATAAGGGTATTTTAAACACTGAAAAAGTAAAGGTCCTGTTTAAACAGTGAGTCAGTCTCCCCGGCCAGCTGATAAATTCTTATTTCTGGTTCTTCCAGACTGAGAGCCCTCACTCAGATATCACCTCCCTCAGGGACTTTACACAGTGGTCATTCCTATCAGAGTGGTGATTCCATTGGACCACGAGTCTGTCTATCCAGCCTTCACCCCCAGGCATTCTCCTCATGGTTGTCCACCTCTCCCAGCATCCAGGTGGTGCCAGCAGCTCTGGGGACTATTGCAGTAACTGAGGGAGTGACGCTCCATAGGAGATGCTATTGCAGATACCCTAGCATTGCACCTTGCATCAAGGTTAGTTTGGTTTTCTGTGTCGGCTTTCTTCTCCCGCCCCCCTTACCCCAGAAAGCTAGACTACTGTTTTGAAGCAGGGTTTGTAGAATTCCAAAGTGTAACACTGCAAATGTAAATCTTCTGATTGGTTCTTAGGTGGAGTTTAAAACACATGTGTGCACTCACACATCCCTTAAACAACAGTGAAGTTTTATAGCTCCTTGCAAATGGTCAGGTAATGATTGGAAGAATAAAGCAATAGAGTCATAATTGTAATAACAAAATAGTTGCTAGTAGTAGCAACATCAACAGAAGTGACAATAACTATAACCACTGTGGCCACCGGGATGTCAGTTATCATGTTCTCAGTACCTGTGTATGTTCCAGTTACTGCTCAGGGTGCTTCACAGATGTTCTTGCTGATCCTATTACATACACAACATTAAGCTCATTTTACTTATGGGAAATGACATTTTCGGAGTACAAGTAAATTTCCCAAGTTCATGTGGCTACTAGATAATGAAGCCACGTTCTGAACATAAGTGTATGGGAATAAAGGGATACTCTTCCTGCCATTTTATTTTGTGTATTTTGTTCTGGCATGTCTTATGTAACCTTGTCCTGCGTCATGTGACTTTGTAAATTGTTTTCCCACGCTTTCCTGCCCTCAGGCCCCCATCCGTGGAGTAAGCCTCTCAACATTTCACCACCTCTCTGTCCACTGAGCTTCTGAAATGGGGTTCTGAACACAACAGTTGTTAAATAAATATTTGTTAAGTAATGCTCTTATTTTCTATTCTTGTAAAACATTTCCCACAGTGTTAGTTATTCTGTCAATTACCTTGTTTCAAATCTCAAAGTCACTTCATAAATTAAAGCTTAACATTGGGCTGACACAGTTTTTGCTCATTTCCCCAACTCAAAATGGTAAAAAGCACCAGTGAAGTTCTTAAAGAGAAAAAAAAAAAAAAAGCAAAGGATGAGATGTGGGCTAAGTAGATAAATATAAAACTCAAAGCTTGTGGTTGTCTAGCTAATGAAATGGAAAAAACAAGCAAGTAAATAAAAGATTTGTAAATTAAAATGTGTGGCAAGGGATTAGAACAGTTTGACATTTCTTAAAGTGAAAACCCTGTTGGTCTATTATACCAAAGGAGGAAGGTAAATGTGCATTTCATTCATATATAGTTTTTAGTTAATGCTGAGGAGTGCGATTATATTTGCTTAAGAGTTCAGCGATCAGGGTTAATATTTTTGGTTGGGTTACAAAACCTTTAAAAAGAAAAGATTTTATCCCTTTTGAAATTAAAGTCCAACAGATGTTTTAAAGATGGAAATTAATTTTTATTTTTGCTTATATGTTTTCAGAGAGAAAGAGGAAGAGGGACAGAGAGAAACATTGATTTGTTGTTTTACTTATTTATGCATTTATTGGCTGATTCTTGTATGTGCCCTGACCAGGGATCAAACCTGCAACTTTGGCATATTGGGATGATGCTCTAACCCACAGAGCTACCCGGCTAGAGCAAAATTAATTTTTACAGCTATGCAAATTTTAGTAGCTTGTTGACTGATATTCAGGATGATTAGAGAAGACTTCACAGGACAAATAATAAATAACACTCTGCAACAGCCAACTTTGGTTTTAAAGAGAGAGAGAAATTTGCTTTGTCCTGTCTGTACAGCTTGATCAACAAAATGATCCCGAATAGCTAGGACATGTAAGTTAGACTTGGGCCTGCAAGTCGTCCCATCAATCTCAACTTCTTCATAAATGAAGGCTACCTCTTTAACAAGTCCTACTTCCGTCCTGTCCTTATTCAACTCCCAGACAATCAAGATACGGCAAAATAAAAGAGCTCTCATTGTAACAGCTGGACAGTAAAAGAGCTGTGAGTGTTTTATATCCAGTCAAGCTTATGCATTGCAAACAAATACTTCTTTCATATTACATCATAGGCCTTTGTCTAAAAGAACAGACAATAAACCTTGCTCATCAACACAATTACCTAGTCTCTCCATTTCACTTGGAGAAGTAGCCGGTGATAGTAATGAAGACAAAAGTTACTTCTTTTAAGTTAGAAAAAAGTTCAACTCTTTTGATGTCCAACCCTCTATAAACTGTTTAAAACATAGAATGGACCATTTGAAAACCTTATGAAACTGAGAGCTCTGACTGAGTGTGAGTATACACACAGGTGTGAATAGTTAATTAAACAAGTCCTGTATGTTTAATATGATAACCATGAAATATAGCAGTATAAAGAGTTTACCAAGAAGCAACAGATAATGGACACAAACATACCAGATGTCCTGCCAGGGGCCTCTTAACCTTGAGCATAGCTTTGAAGTGGTTTTTAAAAGAGTGGTTTTGTGCAGAGCCTTGCCCATAGAGGATGCTCATTATTTATTTATTGAATGCAATAAGTACTGTATGTAACTGGGAGTATTCCATTCTCTGCTACTGTCTTCCTCGTCCATTGGAAAGAGAAGGGAGCTGATTGAAATTTATATATATTCATATATAAATTCAAATGATTCCCTGGGAGGAGACTGAGCAGAGAGGAAGCAGGGCTTTGGGTTGCTATGCCAATTCTGGGGCCACTTTTATGACTTTAGGCAACTCACTTAACATTAATTGCCTTGGGCCTAGTTGCCAAACCAAGGGTGAACAACTAGATGAAGCCAGAGCTCTTGGATAAGTACCTTAATCACATTTGATCTTTAAAAACACCTATGGGGTGAGAAAACTAAGCTCAGAGAGGTTAGGCATGGCCATGTGCTTTGACTCTTTAGAATATACTATTATCTTAGGAAAGCACTGCAGTTGACAAAACCTGGTAGTAAAGACAGAAGAGTACCATCACTGTCCCTCTGTGTATCTTCCTTTCTAAGACACAAGGTGCAACAATGGCCAAAGAAATATGGCTTGTCAGCATGAAAGCCCATTGGAATGAAAATTGTATCATACACGATGACATTGTAGAGTGGAGGGTTTCAAGTCACAGTCCCCAGTATGAATTTTACATCATGGTGGTAGTCTTGTGCTGTACTTATAATGTTGACAGTGAGAGTATGCATAGTTACAAACCTAGTGACCTGGCTTCCTATTCCAGCTCTCCCATGAACTTGTGGTGTGACTCTAGGCAAGACTTTTCATTTCCTACTGGTTTCCAGAATCATCTAGTCTCCTCTGAATCCTGATCAGAACTTGAAAAAATCAAAGAAGCAAATGCACACAAAGCATAAAATCTTTGCAAGTGCTGGACCATCCAAATGCACAAGAACCTTGTCAAGAACAGGTGATGTGTTTTAGACCAGTGGTTAAAAATGGAGATGATTTCCATTTCCCACCCCCTTCCCAGGTTGGGGATCAGTTTCACTGTCAGACTGACAGGGGAATAGGTGTTATCTGCTTCTGGAATCTAGTAGGTAGAGCACGAGAAAGCTGCTGCACATTCTAAAGTATACAAAGAAACCCCCACAATCAAGAATCATACGGCGCACAGTATCAAGAGTTGTGAGGTTGAAAAACCCTAGTTTAGACAAAATTTTAAATAGGCTAGAAAAAAATAAGAGGAAACTCTTGTAATGAGGCTTACCTCATTCTCTTCTACTTTCCAAATCGCTTGTAAGGGAAATGAAGACCGTATCAAGATTTCAGAGGCTAACACATTCAGTGTCATAAGAGTTCAAGTCCTTTAGGTGCCTAAAATAATTTCAGAGCAACCTAGATAAACATTTCCTCATCAGCCAGGGAGTCTGGAAGTTTCTGAAATCACCTTCGCTAAGAAGCTCAGCAGTCCTCTAGCCTCTGACTCCTAGGTTTCTGTAGAAAACAGAGCATCTTGGAAGTCCTTTGGACATGATTTATTTTGCTTTTTTGGCTGGCTGTCCCCATGCCCACTCTCAGGGCACTTCTCATCTTATTTGAAAGTGTATAAGGAGCGTTGCCTCCGCTATCACAAGTGCTGACCCTACTGCCATCCCAGACCCGCTAAGTGGGGAGATGGGAAGCACAGTGCTGTGGGGAGGGGCATGGTTAATTACTCTGTTGTGGCGTGCTTTCTCCAGCTGAGTCCCAATGCCACAACAACTCATTATTTTCAGGAGAAATAACGGAGTTGCCTATTAATTCAGCTGAATTCCTGACTTGAGCTGCCTTTTCTGTGTTCAGCAATTAGCTGGCACCCTTTGCTGCTGGAAGGGTATGAATGCACCCCGTGGGTCATCATCCTCTGTATATGACTCAGCAGCAACCTCAGTGTCCCTGGGAGACCACCGTCAGACCCAGCGCTGAGCTCTCCAACAGAAAGGGTGCAGGTGAGGAAGAGACAGATGTGGGGACAGATGGAGAGGCCTTTTCCTAAGGGGGATTTCCCCTTCCTGAGGCGGATTTTCATCTTTTTAGACTGCCTATTGCACAAAACTAAATTTCTTGCCTAGAGCTGAGATGCTTGAGAAATTGATTAGAGCATGTCTTGGACAAGTTGAGATCTAAGGTTGAGGAAATTCATGTGGGCTGTGCCTGCAAGGAACAAGGTGAGATCAAGTCCAGCAGTGAGCTGGAATTTATGATTTTGAGATAGTTATTCTCAAACCTTTGTACACCTTAGGATTACCCAAGGGACTTTAAAACACTAAATACCTAGCCCCAGTCAAGGGGATTGTGATTTAATTGGCCTGGGGGTAAGATTAATTGTCTATCTTTTAAGTATTTCCTAGGTGATTCCAGTGTGCAGCTAGACTTCAGGGTGACTGGAACAGTGTTGGCCCTGACAAGAACATGGACATCACCTGGGAACTTGTTAGGGAGAAAAAAAAAAAAACAAACACTTACTGATTTCTACCCTAGACCTCTGCTGATCTAGAAACTCTAGAGGTTGGACCCAGCAATCTGTGTTTTATCAAATCCATCAGGTTACTCCGATGCACATTAAAGTTTGAGAGTCACTGCATTATATAGTTGCTTTGTTTCCTTGTCTTTCTCTATCCTCCCATTTAAAAGTATTTGTACTGGCAGAGTCCTGGTCTTGGCCTTTTTTAAAAGACGCTCCCCAGTGTTGAGACTTATTTCTCTAACCTTCACCATTGGGATAATGCAAACTCTACCTTTATGTTAGACCTGGTCTCATATTTGAACCAATCCTATGCCCACATCCTGCTTGAAATGAATAATAATGATAATAAATAGTTACTAAATATTGATTGCAAGTGCTCATCATTTTCAGTGACAGTTTCATCCCAACTGTATACTAGAGTCTCATCAAACGACACCCATCCGCCTTTCCTGATGGCTAGTTACTTGGGAGGAGACACAATTATTACAGGTACAAACCTGAGCATTTAGCTAATCACTAACAGTCAAGGCTCACTCTTATTTGGAGGCCTCAGGGAGTTACAGCAGCCTTTTTTTTTTTTTTTTGATCCATAATAAAAAAAATACCATAGAAAACATACCACTCATAAGCTCACGTGTTGTGGCTGACTAGAAAGAAAGCAGCATGAGCTCTGGATGCTGAGGGGGCTTTCCTGAAAAGCAGAAGAGCATAAAGTACAACTGAATAAAAAATGTCTCTCTTTCTATCCAATGAAAATGATTACTACGATAATAGTGCTAGTGGCCATTGGCACTAGACTTAAACTTGAGACTCTCCAGGGGAGCTTTCATGGCAAGGACTAGAGCAAATGTGTTCCCTGTCATTGGCTGGGGGGTCAGCAAGGTGATGATACGAGGGCATATCCTCCTTCGCTTGAGAGTTTGAAAAGCAAGGGGAGCTAAAACCCTGGTACTTGGCTGAGTTGAGTAATGAGAATTGTCCTGCTTAAGAAGGTAATATTCCACCCCTGGGGTTCTGGTAGAGTAAACATGAGGCTCCAGGAATCAGTGAATACATTCTAGCAAGGGTCCTAATGACTGCCATGTAGGGGAGCTTCATTCATGAACGGTTGCTTGGGGAAGCATGGATAGGCCGCATTGCGTGTTTACTGGACTCCAGCCACCAGATTACAGGGGTCCAATTTCTGACAACGGATTAAACAAAACTCAAGTTCAAACAAAACAATGTATGAGTATGTTTTCTGATATATAACTTTTATGAGAACAGATGGGTGAGCGTGCTCTCTCAGAGGAACTCATTCAGGCTGACGCTCTTTCTTCAGGTGGCAGGTGTAGATATTTCAAGAGCCCCCGGTGTCCTTTGGGAGAATGGAAGCCAAAGCAAAAGTCTAACAGAGAGAATTGTACCCTGCATGAGACCCTGAACTAGATATTTGGAACTGTTCTACCGATGAGTGAGGAAAAAGAAAACCCACACTTATTTCCATATTACATAGATAGAACATGCAGCTCTGGGTCTTACTTCATTCATTGATTCTTGGAATCTGTCAGTGGAAGTTTGAACTGTACTTTTAAACTTGCTTATACAGTTACAGGTGTACATGCCGCATGTATAGTCCCAAGTTATAAGGTACATCAAAGAACAAAGAAGGAAGGAAAGTCTGGTGGGTTAGACATGGCTTTATAAATTATGGGCTCCGTACACACACACACACACACACACACACACACACACACACACACACAGAATCTCTTTGAATGCTGGCTTCATAATTTATAAGCTCTGCTATTGGCTAATATTCAGACTTCTGTTAGTTTTAGTTTCCTCATCTATAAAGTTGGCAGTATTTTAAGATTTAAGTAAACTAATGTCTCTGAAGCAATCAACCTGTGCCTATTAGAAAAAATGTGTAAATGCTGTTGAAGGTGATAAAATTTGGGGAATAATTTTGGGGAGATTAAATTAGATACCTCAAATCTTTAAGCATTCACTAGGAGTTAAGATAACCCATTTTATTTATATTAACATAAATGACATATCTACTGAGAATACAGTAATCTTGATTAGCACAGCTATATTTTAATAACTGGTATACTTTCAAGGATTTAGATATATGGGCCTGGTTAAATTATCTGAAACTTAAATCTATACATTCAAATGCTGATATAATATAATTAATCTATAATACATACAGAGAACAATTTGCAGAAGAAAAATACACAGGCTCGCTTTCGGAATAACAAGTCACTCTTTGCTACATATGGTAAGCTATTTATGGGAATCTATTTTTAATTTGTCATTTGAAATTTTTGCTACTGCTTGTATTAAATAATGTGTTAATTCACACAGTGACCTATGAAGAAGCAGCTCATATGAACTACTATTCTAAAACGTCCACTTACAGTCACTCTAATGGGCACTGTGGACTAATTCCGTCCAACTGCACTGAACTTGTACAAAGGTGCAATGCACTGGGGTGTAAAAGAATTGTGAGACATGGTCCTTGTCCAAAATAAATGGACTCTCTAAGAAGCATACACTTATAATACAAGGCAGAATGGGATTAGAACTATAGAAGTATACAGAGCTCTGGAAATTAAAGAAGAAATGTCTTCAACCTAGAAGATGAAAAACTACAAAATGGAAGATGAGGAGTTTTAAGGGGCTTTGAAAGAAGAGTATGGGTTGTTCCCATGGAGACAGGAGAAATTTATTAGAAATTCTCATGTAGGGAATACCAGAGGGGTAGAAACGAGAAAGACCGATCATATATTTTAATTAAAAAATTCCAGTTTGCTGAATAGAGAGACTACATTTCTGACCTTCCAAGTTGAGGTTAGATTGTGAAACATGTGGTTATCCAAAATATGTTTACCTAAAGCCAGCGACTGATGAGAAAACTTAATGATGTAAGTTGGAGAACAATCAAAGCTTCACAGTAAGAAAATAGATGTAGAAGCTAGAGATCAGATGGTACTACGCACTTGGTAGTCAAGTGCATAGTATTTCAGGCAAGGGGTCAAAGCTAAGGGAATAATAGGAATAATATGGGGAACAGATTCTAGGGGGAAAAGCACTATGTTTTGATTATGAGTTCAGGGTTCAGATGAGAATAAGTGAGAGAGAAGATAAAACTTTCAGGGTTCGTTAATGATCTTTTCTTCCTTGCTCATCCTTGTGGGTAGGAGGTAGAGGTTGTGTGAAGATGGGGCGAGACACACCAAAGTCCTTCTGGGTACATGCAGGGATCCCAGCAGAAACTGGATAAATCAATGTGAAGTTTAAGAAAGAGTTGGCAGCTGTACAGATTTACACTTAGGATTTTGCAATAGAGCATCGTGGAAGCCAGAGAGGCTTCATGTCCAAAATACAGCATTATGGTCTGTGGGGGAAGGGGCTCTCAGGAAAGGTCAAGTGAATAGTATCCAGTGCTGAAGAGTGAGGGAAGACATTAAGGTAACAGATAAATACATGTACAAATAATGACACTGGAATAGTGCCACAAATCAAAAAAGGTGACCAACGGAGGATCATTTATTTTGAGTAAATACTGGGAGGTAGGGAGCAGATGAAATCAGATTGAAAGGCACTATCAGATTGAAGTGGGGGTGTGGGGAACACATATGCCCGGTGACACGCTAAGCTTCAAGTCAGCTGACGTAGAGAGCAGAGGAAGGCTTTGGACCATGCTCAGGGGAACTCCTTGTAAACTGTTTTCAAAACACTTGAGGTCGTTGGGTGTGCCCAGTTCTGCCTACCCGCTGTGTTCATAGAGAGCAGAACCTGACCCTCTGAGAGAAACCGTTAGCAAAATTGCCAAAGAAATGGGTGAGTTTTCTGGAGAAGAGTCCAAGTGTGGGTGATAAAGTGTCAGAGAGCACAAAATTCAGACCTTCGTATGAAGTCCCGGTGAGGAGAAAATGATAGGCAAGGAAGGGGTTTGGTAATTCATTCAGAGTCAATTATCTCTTACTCTGGAATTTGTGGCATCGGCTGGCCTTTCTTTTCTATTCCAAGTACCCTACAGAGAAGTCTTGGTGTGCTCAGTTATAAAATAGCAATCAGACTTCCCATTCATTTCATGAAATCAAATCAGCAAGGCCAATGTAACAAAAAAACTAGTAATGAGAGAGAATGACAAAGATGGTGGGACAATGAAGATGAGGTGACCGTATGCGGAGGGAAGGAGCGATGGGTGGGGTTGAAGCAGCTGCGGTTGGGATTGGGGAAGCAGTTGTCACAGTGTGGTGCTCACGCTATAACATGTGTCAGAGTCACCTGCATGGCTTGTTGAAACGGCTATTCCTGGGACCTACACTCAGAGTACCCGATTCAGTGGGTCTCAGTTAGGACCTGAGAATTGGCTTTGCTAACATGTTCTCAGGTGAACTGATCCAGGGACCAACTCTGAGTAGCAAGGATCTAGGATATCGAGAAGTTGTAAGGCTTGAAAGAGATCTCCATGAGCGAGAAGCAGGAGTTGCTGATTTAAGTAGCTGGTGAAAAGGTGGCCAGAGAGGCGAGGGGGCTGGTTAAAGGGCAAGACCAGGCAGCCCTTGAACATTGTGTCAGTTTCCTACTGCTGCTGTAACAAACCACCAAAACTTAATGGGTTACAAACAACACAAATTGATTTCCTTACTGTTCTGGAGGTCAGAAGTTTAAGATCAGTTTCACTGGACTAACATCAAGGTGTCAGCAGGACAGGCTCTGTCTAGAGGATCTGGCAAGAGATTTTATTTCCTTGCCCTTTTCAGCATCTGGTGACCAGCTAGAGTATTCCTTGGCTTGTTGTCCTTACTTCCACCTGAAAACGCATCACTTAATCTCTGCTTCCAACGTCATATGTCCTTCTGTGGATCTGACTCCTCCTGTGTTTCTCTTTGAAGGACTGCTATGATTACACTGGTCTCACCAGGATGATCCAGGCTAATCTCTCCAGCTCAAGATCCTTAACTCAATCACATCTGCAAAGGTAAGCAAAGGTAATATTCATAGGTTCCAAGATTAGAACACAGACATTTTGGGGGTTTATTATTTAGCCTACAGCTAACAGGTTTAGTAAACGACATTTTCTTTGTAGAGCCCTCTGGTTCTATGTTGCCACCCTGTACTGAGAAGTGGAACGAAATCATGGCAAGATCCATACGTATGAAAATCATCTAGTTCTGTCTCCGCCTTACCTGAAGGTATGTCTGTTCCTCAGCTGTCAAAGCACCTTTTCTAAATTTCGAAGTGGTAGTATCCATACACTTTTTTTTTTTTTTAAGAATTTATTTATTTATCTTTAGAGGGGAAGGGTAGGAGAGAGGGAGAGGGAGAGAAACATCAATGTATGGTTGCCTCTCATGTGTCCCCTGCCGGGAACTGGCCTGCAACCCAGGCATGTGCCCTGACTGGGAATCGAACCGCGATCCTCTGGTTCGCAGGCCCGCGCTCAATCCACTGAGCTACACCAGCCAGGGCAGTATCCATACACTTTTAAGGTAATTCCAAATTCAATGCAGCTTAAGTCACGAGCTTACTTTAAGAAGAGGTTTTTCTTTTCTAAATGAAGGGTAGATGATGAAACACACAAGTAACTCTCTTTGATGGACTTTATTGTTTCAAAACCTAGTTCAGTGTCTTTGGTTATATTTTGCTTGCTTGTTCATTTTGTCAATTAGGTTCCTGTTAAAGGTGAGATCATATGGTATCTGTTTTTCACCACCTGGCTTACTTTGCTTAGCATAATGCTTTCCAGTTCCATCCACGCTGTCGCAAAGGGTAGGGACTCCTTCTTTCTTTCTGCTGCATAGAATTGCGTTGTGTAACCAAAGACACTGAAATTGAGAATAGGCTGACAGTGATCAGAGGGGAGAGGGGAGGGAATTTCAGGGGAAAAGGTTAACGGGTTTGCAGGAACAATTATAAAGGACACATGGACAATAGCAAGGCAGGGGAGGGAGGTGGGGAGGGCTGGAGTGCTTGGCTGGGGTAGGGGGAAAAGGCAGAAAACTGTACTTGAACAACAATAAAAAAATAACTAAAATCAAGCAAAACCTAGTTCCAAAACTGCCATACCTACATCTAATGACAATGAAAAAGAGACATGCCCAGAAGAGAATGCTGAAGGGTTTGGGAATTCCTCAGGTTTAATTATTGAATTCATTAGGGCAAGAGTGAGAAGCTTAACCAGCGGTCACCAGTTCTCCTCCTCATAGGATCATGATGTTCTGGGAAATTTGTCTCATGTATACCTTGGGCTGGCATCTCTCATCCGAGGTAAGTCATTGGCCATGAGATACTTGCATGCCACTTTTCTTCCCTCCTCTGTATGTCCTGACTTGTTCTTACTTCTCATGAACCCACTCCCTGACATTCTAGGTAACAGATCCTTTTCTGTACAGTTCTGTTATTTCTAGTTTGCTCTTCCCTAAAAGAAGATGGAAGAGTGCCTGGATAAATGTTCTATGTCACAATCTAACGTGGAGAACATCTGACTCTTTGCTGTGTCGGATGCTAACATACAGCTGCTCCTGAGAGGCTGTGTTGTCCAGTGGGTAGGGGTGAGAGCTCTGTAGTTGCAGACCGCCCCATTTGAATTCTCACTGGTCCCTTGCTAGCAATGTCATTTAGGCAGATAATAGCTTTGCTTTCTGGAGGGCTTCATTCCCTCTTACATAAAATGGAAATAATCTCCATAGTTAGTTCACAGGGTTATTCCACGGATCAAATGAGGTAAACCATAAAAGTTGGCATATATCAGGTGCTCAACAAACACTGGCTCTTTTTATTTTTATTTTTCTGAGGTTGAATGCATTTTATTTAAAAAAATTTTATATTATTATTCAATTACAGTTGTCCCCATTGTACCCCATTATTCTCCCTTACCCTACCTATCCCCCACCTCCCACATTCAATTCAACTCCCTGTCGTCTTTGTGCGTGGGTTCTTTTTACACATTCCTTGACTTGACCTTTCCCCTTCTTTCTCCCATTATCCCCCTCCCCCCATCCCCTCTGGTCACTGTCAGTTTGTTCTTTGTTTCCATGTTTCTGGTTCTATTTTGCGCTTGTTTGTTTTGTTGATTAGGTTCCACTTTTCTAGTGCCTCTTTTTAAATTTTGAAGCTGGGAGTATCATCTTTTTAATATCCTTATACCACCATAAGTAGTGCATTGTGTAAGGGACTCACTCTGTGATTGTAACCATAGCACTGTAGTCATTATAACCCTTGATTCATTTTACCAAAGAGCACATTTAACACTTTGAAATACTGCTTAGCTTCCCCAAACAAGTTATATAAGTGATAGTTGCCACCATTTAAACTGTGATAAGCTCACACCATATCTATGTATTTTTTTTCAGAATGATAAAATAGTCTTTGTAAAATAATATATAATACTTATTTGCTTTTTCTCACATGTAAAAAACAGGTATATACTACACTTTCCTACATGAGAAATATATTTCACCACAGTGATATAAAGATACAGAAAATCTGGAAGGGGAAATTAGTATTTGAATACTAGCTGTCATCCAAGATTATCAGAGCACACCATAATTGCTTGATTTTTTTGTTATCTTTAAGTTATGACAATATTTCAGTGCCTAAAATGAAACTTTTTAAGATTGGTCTTAAAAGAATAAGAAAATAATAAGACATGATTTTCTCTGTTTTCCAGACGAGAAAATTAAATGTACAATGACACTGTCTAACCAAACAAGATAAAAACTTTGAGTATATCAGTGCACCCCTGAAATTAAAAAAAAAAAAGGTGTTATCAATATGAAAAGAATGAAAAATTGATTTAAATGATGAATTTGATGAACTTTCTTTCTCCTAATTCATTTGTAGCTAACTATAACCTTTTTGTTAAGGCTCATGACAAGTTTCCTCTATACCTTTCCAGTTTCCGTTCATGCAGCCTACACAAGGATTTAGCTAGACTTTCATTTCATGCAGCTTAAGTGGTGGGGGAAATTTTATTTTAAAAAAGCATTTGGTGTTGTTTGAGTCCATTTTGTGGTTTCTAATGAATACCCCAGTGGTCTGATATCTTAAATTAGCACACTCATGCCTAACTTTGTTTTCTGAAATTGAACTAATCTGGAATCAAAAGAAAACTAAAGTAGAGCTTTTCCCAATTAAATAACACCAGGAATCCATGCAACATTTGGGGGAGAAAAACCTCACGTTATAATTCTTATCAAATCAATAAACTTGACAGACAGGCACAGGGGTTTTATAAGTTATTCTCCCCCAAATGTTGCATGGACCCCTGGTGTTATTTAACTGGGAAAAGCTCTATTTCAGTTTTCTTTTGATTCCAGATTAGTTCAATTTCAGGAAGTAACCTAAACTCGGGGCTTTATGATCTGACATCACCGTATCGTTTTCTTCTCCCACCCATTTTCCTTACTTTATATCCTTGTCTCAGGTTGAAGGGAAAAGTGCTACCATGTGAATCTATACTGCTCATATTAGAAACTAATCATTCAGGATATGGGTAACGCAATGTGTTACTCAACCTTGTGGGCATTGCACACCTAATAGAGAATTAACAGAAGACAGTGCTTGTCCCAAAATTATGCATAAGAGAGGTTCGATTTTAGGTATTGAGTTCAAGACAAAGTGGTGTAATAGAAAATTCAGCGGAATCAGGTTATATCTTAGGTCTATCTCGTTTTAGTTTATCTCTTACTAGCTGTGTATCTATGATGATTTAATCTTAACATCCTATGCTAGTCAATACAGGAAAGACAAAAAGATAAGAGATAAGTGTTTTTTACTTTTAAGGAAATTGCAACCGAGAGATTGGCAGAAGGAAGCTTTGTTAATAAGGAAAGGCAAGATGTATATAAGCTAGAAGAAGGATGCAGAATAAGAGTTATGGAACAAAATTAAATTATGATAAATTAGTAGCTGTTAGAAGACATTGCATTCTAGGTAGACAAAAATATGAACCAAATATTATGATTAGAATGAAGCTGAAACACTTTAGGGGCAGCAAAGGGTTAACATAGACTGGGGCATTGAGGATGAATACTGAATTATGTAGAAATCAAATTATCTAGGTGTCTGTAACAGCAACAATGTGATAGCCAGTCCCCTCAGGTGACAACCCAGGTGTGGGGGAATTTAGACCCACCTGAGACCTTAAGTGTGGTTCTCCAGGAAGCTCTCACCTATCAAGTTGACTTTTTCTGGAAGAGAATTGACCAATTTGAGGTTTTAAGTAGGATAAACACAGTTTGGGAGTGTTTCTTGTCATTGCTGAATGTCTTCTCGAACAATTATAGCTGCTTCCAATATTGTTTTTCAGTGTCTCACTGATACTTTCCCCCATGGGGCAGGCTGGTTAGTGCTTTAGGGCAGGTGGGAAGTAGATTCTGAGACTGTGATTGCTGGTCAAGTGATTTATTAAGGAAGTGCTCTTCAGGAAAACCAATTAAAGATTAGAGCAACAATGGCAAGGAAAGAGAAGAAGCCAAACTAGAAAACAATTTCAGGCAAAGAAACAGCCTCAGTCAGATCTTACAGGGGAGCTCTGAGGTATGATTACACCTGAATTTATTCTGAATTCATCAAGGCAAGGACAATAGGTTTTAATTTCCTTGTATTAATTAATTATTGGCTAATAAGGAATGTCCTAGGAAGGGAGTAAGGAAGTAAACTTCAGGCACTTCTAGCTCTTTGTACTGACAGGCAAAGCAGCCCTTCTCTGAAAAGGAGCTGGAGGTAATATACAACTCAGAAGGCAGGGGACGGGTGCCCAGAAAAGCTACGATTATCTGGATGAGCACCAGCAGTAAATGCTTATGTGGGGCTCTGGTTGTGTACGAATACTATTTTTACCCTCCTTTCGTATTGGCCTGATCTTGGACTTTTATCCCCATTACTTCTTCTGAGAATCTGAAAGAGGGTTTGGAGGATTCCAGATTTCTAAGATATCTATTGAATACCTCTTTCACCGCACCAGTGAGAAGTGTTTGGATTTAATCCTGCATTGCAGAAAATAATGAGGTCTTTAAAGCCTATAAATTACATTTGTCAGCAGCAGAGAAAACAAATGGAGTTTCTGGTTCTTTGGCAGCAATGATGAATGGTAACATTGAGCTTTTGCTATTAGAAGCTTGCGTGGATCGAGGAGCTTGTTTATTGACTCCTAAGGAGGAAAAAAGAAATAAAAACAAAACTATGAATCCAAACCCTTTTAGTTGTTGGTGGCCAGGCTTGTGTACAACTGGGAGGGAGCTTGTCCTACTGGATTGGGAAGTTCTGTATGGCTGACCTCCCTCCCATGCAAGAGAAAACGCTGCCAGGGCACTAGTTTAGAGTGGAACATGGGCAAAAAGGTACAGATGAGACAACTCATTGAGATTTACACAGTGCTCATAGGTATTAATAGGGTTGATACTATCCATTCAGAACATTGATTTCTGACTAAAATTCATGATGTTAACCCCTTTAGCTTCTGGCTCCACATTTTGGGTGAGACTCAAAATTTCAAAGTTTAAGGTAAAATGTAATTGACTAAAAAATGATTCTAAAGGTACAGGGTGTGGAGGCTGAGAAGAAAATCTAGCTTTGTCCTAACAGTTGCCAATCGGGTCCTCAAACCAATCTGGGCTGTGCTTGCATCCTAGAGGAATGCAGCGCATGGAAAAGCTCTGGGTGCTGGAGGAGGTGGTTCAGATGCCAGCCAAGGGACATGGGGGAAGCGAATCATTATGCTGTGCATTTGAAAGTGGCTGAAAATAGAACTCCCCACCTCCCAGTCCTGCTCTCACAGCAGTCATTAACTGCTGTTAAAGCAGAAAGATACAGAGGTTGAGATTAACCAAGCATATATTCTATCCCCCCAACCTTCTCTCTCATCCGGAGGAAGGAACTTATAGCAAATGATGGTATTTAGGCAAATGTGTGTCTGCAAGTTTTCAATCAAAGCTGATTTGCATACTCTAATATCGTTAGTAGGAACTGCATTAGCCAAATACAATACACAGAAAGGAGAAAGAGAACAAAAGAAGCAAAACAAAAAGAAACACTCAGCCAGCATCTCAGCTTGCCTCTTTAGCAATACACAAGGGATGAGCAGAGTAAACTGACTCTTATGATACATACTCTCCTGGATTTAATGCTCATAGAAATGGAGAAATCCATTCAATGTCACTGTTTGATATGGTTCAGGGGAAAAGCCTTACTGAATTCAAATTTCTACACAATTCAGTTACTGTGTCACCATCCAGAAATCCACATTTGTATTCATAAGTTAGAAATATTATTGTAAAATGCTGGAAGTCTCTAGACTCTATGGGCTCAATGAGGAAAAAATAATACATACCCCTTTGAATTAGTAAAAGGGCATGCTAAGGGTATCTTAGAAGCACTTTTAGCTTCCACATAATGTCTTATGACTCTGTTCACTCCCTGTAGAGAACACTACTTATGTGTCAAGCATTTAACCCCACAATGTGGAAAGGACAATGCTATGTTCTTTGGAGATCACAGACATGTATGGAGCTTGTCTCTGTATCTCTAGTGGACACTCCTTGAAGTGGGGAATCCAGATTGATGCAGAAATCACTGCTCTAACAGGCATCCTTGTAAACCCTGACCACGCCGCTGGAAAGGCAACCATGCATATAGGAACTGAGGGGCTGGGACAGACAACATCAGTTAAAATGGGCAAAACACTGGATGTTGCAGCTGAGCATCCCGGAATAAACAAAGGGGCCAAAATCACATGGCAGGCCCAAGCGAGCCAATAAATGAGCCCCTCTACATATGAACATTTTTAAAGTTTTTATAAATTTGAAAAGGTGATTTTTTTAATGAAAATAATTCACAAAAAGCATTGCAAAGAGAAATAGAGTCCCTCTCAATAATTCACAGCTATTGGCCAAAGAAGGCTCTAAAAAACAGAGCAAGACAATGCTGCTTTCATGCAACTGTTGTTTTAGCTTCAGTCTCATTTCATGATTCTTATGAAATAAACTTCTTGGGAGGCATAATAATGACAGTGATATCTAAGATTTATTCACTGCCTATTATGGCCCAGGCTTTCTGCTAAGTGAATTAAATTTTTTTTAAAAACTTAACAACCTTGTAAATTGAGGCTCTAACTTGCCTCCTTTAATTAAAGAGTCTAACATAAAGGAATTATAATAAATTACTGATTCCCCACAAAAAAAATTTAAGCCATATATAAACTGTGACTATGGATACACATGAAAGTTGCAAAAAATACTCAATATATAAATATTTGTGCAATAAAAGTGAGTTTCATTTCTTTATACTATTCTGGAAGTTTGGTCAATTTAGTTTAGTACTCCTTAGATGTAGTTTACCTGAACTTTAATCAGATTTAGTTTAGAAAATCCCCCCAAACCAGATTTTTATCATAAATTAGTACAACTGATACTTTAGTGTCAGTCTTAGTTCTGTTTTGTCTTTTTTCAGTGTAGCTTCAACTGGCAGTTATGATAATCTTAAATTCTTAAAAGTAGAAATATTGTTGTTATAATTTGATCCTAATGTTGTTAAAAAGGAGAGGGACATTTAAACATTTTCCACAAATAAACAAAGTCATCAAGTAACATTCCAACATATGAGGAGCTGACATCGGGCTTTTAGGGAACCCGACATGTTCTTAGGGAAATTTCACTGTCTCTCAGATCTTGGGTAATGGAAAATACACTTTGCGGATCACAGTATTCTGCTTTCTACCTTATAACATTTTCCTTTCTCAACTTGTCCTGTAAACTTGAGCTAGGTAGTATTTAAAAGGAAGCATTAAATTGTCCTTCAATCCCCTTTAACAGCCAATCATCTATTGATTATTATTAAGGTATAAGGAAACTGAGGCTTAAAGATCTTCAAGTTCACAGTGGCAATAAGTGGAGAAGCCAAAATTCAAACTTGGCTCCACTTAACTCTAGAACCTTCTGTCCTTCCTTGGTCAATTGCAGCCGTGTGTTTCACTGTTAATATCATGATGACTCCATAGGCTGTGGATCTTAGCATGTGCATGTGTCTGCTCATATACATGTGTAAAAAAATAAGACACTTCTAGAAGGCAACATGACATTTTACAGAATATGCTGGCATTTTAGAGAAACCTAGAGAACAGAGATTTGAACTAGGAACCAGCCCCTGCCATTTGATCTTGCCTCAATCATGACATTCTGTAAACTTGATAATAGGGAGCCCCATCCCTTGAGCTGTTTTGCAGGCTCATGATGTATGATGAATTCGCACTAGTTTGTTTAGTTTCATCACAGCACTTGCCATTCTGGTATTTTGTTGTATGTTCATTGATATATGTCACTACATCCCAACCACTTCTACCTAGAATTTAAGGTTCCAGAAAGCATTTACCTTGTTCAAAGGGTTTACTGCTACCATATCCCAGAACCTAGAACAGTATCTGGAAAAAGAGAGGACACACCTAGGTTGATTGAATGGAAAGAAGAGATGAATTTCAAAGTCTCTGCACAATATAAGGGCTCTTTTATTACCAGGGATTGTTTTGATTATACTCATCATGACCTCCAAAGCAGTTCTTCATTGGCCTTGTCTCCATGATGGAATTGGGCTTTGGCTTGACTTGGTACGTTGTCCTTCATTGCAGCTCATGGTATTTGGCAGCTTTAGATTATAGACTTTTTTTTTTAAACCCATGAAACACAGATTCACCTACAGACACAAAGATATCCGAGACTAACAAGTAAATATTGAAACTCACCATTATCAAGAACCAGACATGCTCTTTGGGGCATACTTATTATCTGGGATATATCAGACATGAAATGGAGAGAAGTTTGGTAGGTTTTGCTCTTCATGGATTTATTTTTTTATGTAACTGACCGTTTTTTCCTGAAATGGAAGTGCAATTTTGTTATGGACACTGAGACTCCCCCAGGTAGCCTATGAGCAGAGAGCTTAACCCATGAGAAAGGGAGAGACAAAGAAAGCCTTGCTTTGCCTTTTGATGGCTCATTTGTTTCCATTGCCTCCTGAAATTGTGTTACAGCACTTATAAAGGAATTAGTTCACTGGGCTCCTAGGGCCATCCTGGTTCCATCCTTTTTATCATGCAGTTTCTGCCTGAGACCAAACAGTCTGGAACTGGTTTAATAGAGCACTATTAAGAATAATTACTATTTGAGTTCCTCATTTTCTAGAAACCTCAAAGCATAAGCATACAGATTTTATTTAAATAAGGATTCTAACAAACAATGGAAATTTATTATTGTACAGTCCCTGATAGAAAAATGGCAGCATAGATGATTTTGTATGTTTTCACATATTCAGGAAATGGTGAATTTGGCAAAATCCCCAACTTTTTCTTTGCTTTTCATAAAGATTTATTACTACACAATTTTTTAAACAGATGGAGTGACTAAATACCTTAAACATACCCTAGAACATCCTGTGTGTATGGTGAAAGGTGGGAAAAGTTTTTATCTACATGACCTTAATTACTGCCAAGATGTGCCTCCACCACATAAACACCAAGTTCGGCTCAATTTCATAACTAAACGGAAGAACAAAAATGAACATCTCTTCCCGAAATATCAATAGCATGACAACATTTACTTAAAATTATCTTTCCCTCATTGGGCCATTACACTGCGTCAAAATTCTGTAGAGCAATTGTCTGGCATCATTCTGCCCCTGTCTTTAAGGTGAGGAAAGTGGTGCACAGGGTTTAGGTCTTGAACTCTTGCTCCAATTTTACTTCAGTGAAACTATTTGATGTATAAAGACTAAAATAATTAGGATAAATCATATGATGTCACAATCCAAACCCTTTTTAATGTATAAAGCAGGGTTTCAACTTAATAGGAAGTAGTTCCATTCTCAAACAACCCATTAGATACAAATTAAATATCTTCAGGTAATTGAAGTGGCTCAGCACTTCACAGTTTGCAAGGTGCCGTCACACACATTAACTCATCGGAGGCTTAGTATAACCTTGTGGGAATCTCAAAGGAAAGAGACTCTGTAATATGGAGTCAGTAAGTTTCAGTGGGTTGAAAGGACTCACTCCAAGACCCACAGATAGAAGAAGGTCAAGCCAATCCTCAAAATCCCCTACTTGCTTTTCATAAGGATTATTAAAAGCTTTTTAAGATAATCAATGCTGAGTGTATTTCAAGTAAAATTTGCTATGTAGAGATTTCATTTACTATCACCTTTCTTAGTCCTTCTTTTGCTTAACGCTAAACAGGTATTCCAGGATGTACATGCAAATATTTAATTTATGACTGTCTCAGAAAATACCAACAAGATGTTTCTAGCTCAGAAAAAAAGTCACATTTCTGATGATAATATTGAGGTCCATAATGTATCGATCTCTGAGTTTTTCCAATAAGCCACTTGGGGTCCTCCATGACTACTACTACTCAATCTACGATAATTACAAATCAGCAGTGATAATGAAGTTTCTTAGCCTTCAACCAGCTCATCTACTTCCTTTCCTCTCCCTTTTCAACACTACATTGCAGCTTTATCTTACTGAAAATGTCCTGACACCTTCTTTGTAATCACTGGGTCAAATGTCCTTGTATTTTTCTGAGACCTTCATGGATGAGAAAAAATGGAGGGACACAGTCTCTTCCTTTTGCTCTTATTTCTCTATCATTCCTTTGGAGGAGCTCCTGTTAACCTATAAGCAATATCCCTTCTTTTGAAGTTCTCTGCCATTCATTGACTTGGCTCATTTTCCATGGTGAATTATCATGTGGCTTATCTCCCAAGATTATTAAAAATCAGTGGAGGACAGAGATAGTTGACTATTTTTTTCTATCTATGACATTAATCTGTATAGAACCTTCCAGATCAGAAATGCGAGGCAAATATATTCAATATGCTTGATATTTTTTTCTGACATAACCATTTCCAGTGAGGAAGCAATCATTTGTCCCTTAGTGGAAATCCTTGTTCATCACAGTCTAACATAGAAAGTTCACAATTAGCAATATGTGTATCATCAAGGGCATACTTCTAAAAATACTTATTCCTCAAAGGAAATCATTTGGGAAGCCATCTATGATTATTACAATTTTAATGTTGATAACTCATACTAAGTGTATATTGAGTGCTTACCATGTGCTAGGTAACTTGTAAACATTTTCATGTCTATTAATCCATGCAATCCTCACAAGAAACAACCTTTGGAGAGGGAGAGTACCGAAGGGGTTAAAAGGGTGTCTTCTACCAGATGGCCCTACCCTAGGGTAATTTACCTAGGGTGTACATCACCCTATCTGCTTCTAGACCAAGAGATCTTTCAACATAGGGATTTGTTTGGATAATTACTTCCTAGCACATATTAAATGCTTACAAATATTTAATGAATGGACAAATTAATAAATGAATGCCAATATTGCTTGAAACCTTGTTTGGACTCTATGTTGGATATTGTCATGCAAAAAAGTCAGTCTCATTACTCTATAATCACCCCTTGTTTCAGTCTGGGAATGGTATTTTTCAACTTGATGAACCACCTCAATCACTAGACTTAGTTCTAGCTGACATTTGTATAGTTCCACAAAATCAACCAAATTTCCCCTAAAGGAAATCAGGGTACATCGGAGTTTCTCAGCCTTGATGCTATAGATGTTTTGGCTTGGATAACTCTTTGTTTTGAGATTGGGGGTTGTCCTGTGAATTGTAGGATGTTTAGTAGAATCCCTGGTCTCTACTCATCAGCTGTCAATACTATCTACCCTCCTCCCACCCACAGTTATGAAAGGGGAAATGTCTCCATTCCTTGCCAGTGTGGCGGGGAGGAGAGGGCTGAAACTAAAGTGTCCCTGGTTAAGAGTCACTGCCATATGTCATCAGGAGGATTTTATTTTACTTTTTTAATGAGCTGCCAGTGTTGGTTTTTCTGGCAATTTGTAAAAAGACATCCAGATGTGACTTGAGAAATGACAGTGTCTTTGAAATAAGTAACATACCTTGATAAAAGGACTATTTTGAAATGAACAACTTGCAGTTTGATTCTTGTGAGTTTGTATAAATGTGAAAAAAATAACTCCTTGTTTCATTGTTATGTAGTATGTCCAGTCCTCCATCACAAATCCTCTCATTTATCAGAAGGGAATGGGGTCCAAACAACATACAGTGATGTCACTGTATTGAGCAAACTCAACCCCAGGCATCCTGCCCCTGAGAGACCTGAGCTCTTCCTTTGACTGGTGACCCTTCGTCCATAGCTTTTCCTTTAGCACTAGACTTGGTACCTTCCTTTTAACTGGGTGGTCTCCAAGAATTTACACTGTTTTTCCATAACCGTGTTACCTTCATAGTTGACCTCTGATGCCTTGCTGCCTGTCAGAAAGGTTGAGGACATCTCCCCAAGAGTGGTGGCCTCTCACTTGTCCAGAGCCACAACTTCATAACCCACCCCACATTTACCAGAATACACACTGACTGTCCACAGTCATGGGGGTGATGGGTGGGTCATGACAGATTGACTGTAATGTCAGGGCACACCTCTCCTCTTCCTTGGCCTCAGAGCGCCAAATGAGAAGAGCAGCTGGCTGAACAGTTCATGGCCTTTAGTTATCAATTTGATTTAGCAAGTGCAAAGCTGTGTGACAGCCCAGCAGCCAATTAGAGGCCCACAATCATCAGAACTAATTTGTTCACATTGCCCCCTGAAAATTGCTAATTGGTTGAACTGAGCAAGGGCTAGGCTGGGCTTCTGGGGAGAAAGAAGGAAGTTTGAGCTGTATCACTTTCTTGCTGAGTATTTTTAGATAAAGGGGGAGAATAAAGGGCAAACTGCTTCCAAACCCATTTAGTAGGTTAGAATGACAGTTTTTTTTACAGCAAGATATTATCCATTCTCTATATTCTGGATGGTGTTTCAAATATTTCAGGTTAACTAGCATCTCATTTGTGGAGTTGCTTAAAGAGTGAACAGACCAGCACATTCCATCAACTGCTCCTTTATCAAGTCTTTTCATGTATTTACATTTTATTCTTATAATTAAATATTAAGATATTAAATATGCCTTGCTTATTATCAGGATGTTGATTATTTTTCATTGCCAACCTTTCTTACCCAGTTCCCAAATATTTGTCCTTCTCTGCCTGCTTCAGTGCCCTCGGAGATGGACTCCTATGAACTATATTATTAGTTCTCACCTTCACATTACCATTGGCTTTAGCTAGGAAATGTCACAGGAAGGAGACAGTAATTCAGGAGGAGAGGGGAGGATTTTTCTTGCCCACCTCTTTCTTGTATGCATTTCTGCTGTTGGCTGCTACCCTCCATGAACATATTCCCATGCAGGTGGAAACTCTTTTACTATTCCATTTATCATCAGGCTTTGGTGCTATTGTTCCTCCTTCATGATTTCCCAGATTGAGATATAGTCATGACTTCCCACTTTTGCTAGTTTCCAGGCAGTTTATCATGGTTTGATGGTTCCTTTAAGCCTGACCACACTGCTGCTGATAATCCTTTTTCTTCAATTCTCTTTAAAATAGCTTCTGATTATGCTATTATATATTTTATGTGCTTTTTGATAAGCTTTTAACAAATGTTTATTTTGCCCATAGTGTGCAAAAAGATGGGTGTTCAGCTGTGAGCAAGACAGAATGGCTATCTTCATGGAATTTGTTGTCTAGTTGGGGTGTTAGAAATTAATTAATTGGGAATGAGACTTTCTAGCATAGTGGGGATTCTAGAACCAGTTATCACCCAAAGTCCATAGTTAACATTAGGGTTCATTTTGTGTTTTGCATTCTGTGGATTCCAACAAATGCACAATGGTACACATCTACCATGTACTATTGTGCAGAATAGTTTCACTGCCTAAACATTCTCTGTGAACTCTTCCTCACTTCCTCCTACGTAACTATTGGCAACCACAAATCTTCTTACTATCTCAATAGTTTTTCCTTTTTGGTATCACATTATGTAGCCATTTTAGATCGGCTCCTTTACTTAGTAATATGTATTTAAAGTTTTTTCATGTCTTTTCATGGCATGATAACTCACTTCTTTTTAGTGTTGAATTTTATCCCATTGTCCTAACATACTCAAGGTTATTTATCTGCAAATCTGCTGAAGAATATCTTGATTGCTTTCAGATTTTGGCAATTATGAATAAAGATACTATAAACATGCTCGTGCAGGTTTTTGTGTGGACGTAAGTTTTCAGTTTGTTTGGATAAATACTGAGGGAGGTAATTGATGATCACATGGTAAAGGTCTGATTAATTTTATAAGACACTGTCAAACTGTCTTCCAGAGTGGCTGTACCCTTTTGTATTTCTATTGGCAATGAATAAGAGTTCCCATTGCTCTTTATCTTCACCAGCATTCAGTATTGTCCGTGTTTAAGACTTCAGTGAATCTAATAGGAGTATAGTGATATCTCATTGTTCTGTTTCAAATCCCTAATTACACATGAGGTGAACATCTTTTAACATGCTTACTTGACATCTTTATATCTTGTTTGCTGAAATATCTGTTAAGATCTTCAGCTTATTTTTTTAATTGGGTTATTAGTTTTTTTATATTTGAGTTTTAAAAGTTTTTTTGTATGTTTTATATAACTATCCTTTAGCAGATGTATTTTTGCAAATATTTTCTTCTAATCTGTGGCTTATCTTATTCTCTTGACATTGACTTTTGCAAAGCAAGAGTTTTTAGTTTTAATTAAGGGTAGCTTGCCAACTGTTTATTTCATGGATCGTCCTTTTGCTGTTGTATCTAAAAAGTCATCACTATAACCAAAGTCATCGAGGTTTTCTCCTGTAGTATATTTTGGGAATTGTACAGTTTTGTATTTTAGACTTAGTTCTATGATCCATTTTGAGTAAATTTTTGTGAAGTGTGTAAGGTTTGGCTTTAGATTCATCAGTAACATGTGTATGTCCAGGGTTGCTCAGCATCATATGATGAAAAGACTATCTTTGCTCCATTGGGTTGTCTTTGCTCATTTGTCATCAGTATTTGGTTACATTTACATGGGTCTGTTTCTAGGTTCTCCATTCTGTTCCATTGATCTGTCTTTTTCTTTCACCTGACCACAATGTCTTGATTATTATAGTTTTATCATAAATCTTGAAGTTGTTTAGTGCTAGTCCTCTGAACTTTGTTGTCATTCAATATTGTGTTGACTATTCTTTTCAGTTTAGAATGAATTTGTCAATATCCACAAAATAATTTACTTGGATTTTTATTGGAACCACATTGTATCTCTAGGTCAAATTGTGAAGAACTGACATCTTGGCAATATTGAGTCTTCCTATCCATGAACATAAAATATCTCTCTATTAATTTTATTATTCTATGATATCTTTCATCAGAGCTTTGTAGTTTTCTTCATATATATCTTGTACATATCTTGTTAGATTTATACCAAAATATCTCATTCCAGTGGTACTAATGTAAATGGTATTGTTTTAAATTTAAAACCGCACTTTTTCATTGCTAGTAAAAAAAAAAAAAAGTTGTTGACTTCTGTGATTTACATTGCATCCTGCACACTTGCTATAATTCTGTTTTAGTTCCTGGTCGGGTTTTTGGGGCCATTTTTTAAGATTTTCTACATAGATGATTATAATATTTGCATACAAAGCCAGTTTGACTTTTTCCCAATTGTAATACCTTTTGTTTCTTTTCCTTGTCTTAATGGATTCCCACCTAAAATTGAAAAGCAGTTCTGAGAGGGGTCATTCTTGCTTCGTTTCTGCCACTAACTTAGATACAGGATTGTTTATGGTGTCAGATACAGGGTTTTTTATGGTGTTAGATACAGGATTGTTTATGGTGTTAGATACAGGGTTTTTTTTTGTAGGCATTCTTTATCAAGGTAAGAAATTTCCTCTATTTCTCATCAACTGACAGTTATTACTATGAAGGGGTGTTGAATTTTGGATTTTGTCAAATGCTCATGCTGCCTCTGTTGAAATGATGATGTCATTTATTTTCTTTAGGCTTTCGATATGTGGGTTACATCAATTCATTTTGAATGTTGAGCCAGCCTTGCATATCTGGGATAAATTTCACTTAGTTGGGATACATAGTTCTTTTTATACATTGTTAAATTTGAATTTGTAACATTTCCATGAGGATTTTTGCATCTATGTTCATGAGACATGTTGATTTGTAGTTTTCTTTTCTTGTGATGTCTTTGTCTAATTTTCATATTAGGGTGATGTTGGCTTCATATAATAAGTTAAATAGACTTCCGGCCAAGATGGAGGCGTAGGCGGACACACTGTACCTCCTCTCACAACCAAAATTAAGGACAACAAATATTTAGAAACAAGAAAACAACCAGAACTTATAGAAAATTGAACTGTACGGAAGTCCAACAACCATTCATCCAGACCAGTAAGGGGGCGGAATCTCGGCAGGAGAAAGTGGAGGTGCAGACCCAGGAACGCAAGCAGCAGTGGCTTGCAGTTCCCAGGTGCACGGGCGGCGGCTGGCGGTCCTCGGGCGCACAGGGGGGCAACTGTGCAGACCCAGTGAGGCCGCACAAGGCAGCTGGCTGACCAGGTGGTCCCACAGTCGCGCACGCAGATGGTCCAGGCAGAGGGGAAGTGGCGGAAGGGACTGAATCCAGGAGAGAGCGGAGCAGGTGCCATTGCTCCCTCTCAGACCCCGCCCCCACATACAGCGTCACAACCCAGCGACTGGGCTGCCCCGCCCTGAGGAACACCTAAGGTTCCACCCCTCACTACGTAATAGCTGCAACCAGACTAAAACCAAATCAAAACAAAACAAAACAAAAAAACCCACCCAAAATGGCTCAAACTGGAAAACAAATAAAAGCCCCAGAGCCAGTGAAGAGATAAGCAGTGAAGAGATAGCCAACCTATCAGATGCACAGTTCAAAGCACTGGTCATCAAGATGCTCACAGAATTGGTTGATTTTGCTCACAAACTAGATGAAAAAATGCAAGCTACAATACGTGAAATGAAGGAAGATGCATGGGGAACTGATAGAGATGGAAGGAAAATTGGGACTCAGATCAATGGAGTGGACCAGAAGGAAGAAACTAACAACTAAACAGAAAACGAGGAAGAAACAAGAATTCAAAAAAATGAGGAGAGGCTTAGGAACCTCCGGAACATCGTTAAACGTCCCAACATCCGAATTATAGGGGTCCCAGAAGGGGAAGAAGAAGAGCAACAAGTGGAAAACTTATTTGAACAAATAATAAAGGAGAACTTCCCGAATCTGGCAAACAAAATAGACTACCAGGATGTCCAGGAAGCTCAGAGAGTCCCAAAGAAGTTGGACCCAAGGAGGTACACACCAAGGCACATCGTAATTACATTAGCCAAGATTAAAATGAAGCAGAGAATTCTAGAAGCAGCAAGGGATAAGGGGACAGTCACCTACAAGGGAGTTCCCATCAGACTGTCAGCTGATTTCTCAAAAGAGACCTTCCAGGCAAGAAGGGGCTGGAAAGAAATATTTGAAATCTTGAAGAGCAGGGACCTACATCCAAAATTGCTCTATCCAGCAAAGCTGTCATTTAGAATAGATGGACAGATAAAGTGCTTCTCAGATAAGGTCAAGTTGAAGGAGTTCATCATCACCCAGCTTTTATTATATGAAATGTTAAAGGGACTTATCTAAGAAAAAGAAGATAAAACTATGACAGTGAAAAGACAGCAAACTCACAGCTATTAAGAACCATACCTAAAACAAAAGCAAACTAAGCAAACAGCTAGAACAGGAACAGAACCACAGAAATGGAGATCATATGGAGGGTTAGCAACAGGGGTGTGGGAGGAGGAGAGAGGGGGAAAAGGTACAGAGAATGAGTAGCATAGATAGTGGGTAGAAAATAGACGGGGGAGGGCAAGAATAGTATGGGAAATGTAGAAGCTAAAGAACTTATGACACATGGACATGAACTAAAGGGGGGAATGTGGGTGGGAGAGGGTATGTAGGGTGGAGGGGAATGATGGGGGAGAAATGGGACAACTGTAATAGCATAATCAATAAAATATATTTAAAAAAAGATAAGTTAAATAGTTATTTCCTCTGATTTTATTTTTTGGAAGAGATTGTAGGAATTTCATATGAATTCTTCCTTAAGTGTTTCATAGAATTCACTGGTGAACCCATATAGGTTTGGTACCTTCTGTGTTAGAAGGTTACTGATTGTTGATGATATTTCATTAACAGCCATAGGCCTATTCAGATTGGCTACTTTGGTGTGAGTATTGGAGGATAACTCTCAAAGAATTGGTCAATTCTGTGTAGGTTATTAATTTTTTTAGGCACAGAACTTCTCATACCATTTGTTTATTATCTTTCTAATGTCCCTGGGGTCTGCAGTAATCCCTTTTTCATTTCTGATATTAGTAATTTATATATTTTCTTTTTGCTGAGTTTGACTGGCTAAAGGCTTGTTCATTTTATAAATCTTTCCAAATTACCAGTGTTTTGTTTGTTTATTTTTTCTAATGAGAAAAACCACATGAAACTATTAACAAGCACATCAAAAGAATATTTCTGTTAGTGTTTTTAATCTCCAGCATTTCTTTTTGATTGTTTCTTATAATTTTTATCTTTCTGCTTATATTATCTGTCTGTTGGTTCATGTAGTCTACTTATTCCCATGAAATCCCTTAGCATATTAGTCACAGTTTAAATTCTTTTTGTCTGATTATTTCAAATATGCCATCTAACTTAGATTCCGATGCTTGCTGAGTCTCTTTAAAGTGTGGCTTTTTTCTTTTTTATCTTTTAGCATGCATTATAATTTTTTGTTGAAAGGCAGATGTAACTACCAGGTAAGGGAACTATTGTAAATAGGTATTTAGTAATGACATGGTGGTAAGAAAAAGCAGGAGGAAAGACTTCTATAGTCCCATTATTTGGTATCAGTCTTTTGGTGAACCTGTGACCCTGAACTGTGAACTTCATCTGTGCTTTTCAGTCCCCTCCTCCACCTGCCTTGGTGGTACAGGCTGGCTGGAGGGGACAAAATTGTGGCTGAGTTTCCCTGGCCCCACGTGAAAGGCTGGAGGGGCCTGGAGCTGGGTATTTCCTTTCCCGCAGCTCGTTTGACTCTGACATAACCCTAACAGGTCAGCTTCTGGCAAATACAGTTACGCACTGCATATGCATGGCATGATGATGTTTTAATCAGCCACAGTTGTCCCATAAGATTATAATGGAGCTGAAAAATCCCTGTCATCTGGTGAAGTCATAACGTTGTAAGGCAACACCTTGTGCACGTTTGAGGTGACGCTGCAGTAAATAAACCTTCTGTGCTACCAGCCACACGAAAGTATAGTACAGATGATTACGCATAGTGCAGAATGCTTCCAACGATAATGAACAACCATGTTACTGGTTACGTATTTACTATATTATTACTTTCTAACTGTTATTTTGGAATGTACTCTTTGTGCTTATTAAAAAAGTCTGTTTGAAAACAGAATGTCCTGTTACCCTGGCAGCAGCCTCCTACATCACATGTTTACCGTGTCCTTGATTGCATTGCTTTCTCCTGTGCTTGATTTAATTTCATGTTGTTTTGTGCAGAAACATGCTGTACAAGCTTGTAGCCTAGGAGCGATAGGCTACACCGTAAAGCCTAGTTGTGTAGTAGACTATACCAGCTAGGTTTGTGCAAGTGCACTCTGTGGTGTTCACACAAGAAGGGAATCATCTAGTGACAGACCCATTTCTGAGACTATATCTCTGTCCTTAAGTGCTGCATGATTGCAGGTTTTCCTGGGGGCAGACCTTGTTAAGAACAACAGAATGTTGTAGAGCAGGGGCGTCAAACTCATTTTCACCGGGGGCCACATCGGCCTCGCAGTTGCCTTCAAAGGACCTGATATAACTTCAGTATTACAAGGAGTTGAAATTACATTAGGCCCTTTGAAGGCAACTGCGAGGCTGATGTGGACCCCGGTGAAAATGAGTTTGACACCCCTGTGTGTCTCAAAACTGTTTCTTTTCCACTCCCTCTTCTAGAAACAGGAGGCGATTTTTCTTTTCCCTTCACTGTGAGGACCCGGTAAATCTCCTGCAGATAGAATTCCAAAATGTGTGAGCGCTCCCTGTGACTGGTCCTCTCTCAGGGTCATTCACAGCGAGCCTCCAACAATTTGTTAAGTAGAGGCCAGGCTTTCCTACTTGAATATTGCTTCCCAAGGAGGCTTCCGCTCTGGTAAATTCTGAGTTTCTGTATCTGCCCTTCTGTCTCTCTAGTATTTGGGGTGGTGGTTTGCCCTGTGACTTCCCTTCTTTGAGAGATCTCAGAAAAGTGTTTGCTTTTTCAAATTGTCCAGAATTTTACTTGCTGTTAGGACAGAGTGAAGCTCCTTACACGCCAGACCAAAAACCAGCAGCCTAGTATTGCTGTATTTCACAGATAGTGAAGTATCACTCAGAGAAACAAACTGCATTATCCTGAGTCACAGGATGAGTAAATGGCAGCATGGAGCCTCGACTCCCAGTCTACTCAGCCACAAACCAATGCTTTTTTACCCACCGCAGTGTACAGTAATTAATTTTTATGCATTCCCTGGTTTAGCCCAATTACATGACTTAGGTGCTTTTAAAATGTATTTTGATTAACTCCAAAATAAACTCAGGCAGATTAAATAGAAAGACACATTCTATCTTTCTTTTGAGACACCAGTGAGGTCAGGTCTGATTTTTATTCAGTTTCATGAGTAAATTATTTATTCACAATGAAGGCAAAAGATCAAATGTTGTCCTACTTTGACTATTACTATTAGTCACTATTACTGTTACTGAGGGTCAAGCACATTTGCAATCTGGAGGACCCTGGAAGACCATCCATTGGGTACCACTGCTTTAGAATTTAATTTTTGAGACTTCATGTGCCAAGGTTAAAGGCTTTCTCTTGTGAGAGGTCAGAAATGTGTTATCTTAATCTAACCCTTCAAGCCAAAGCCGGAGAAAAAAGAGCTAAGCAGTCTGGCTGCCTTAAGAGTTCAGGGAGAAAGTCTTTAGTTTCTGGTACATCTCTTTGACATTATAGAAAAAGAACTGGGATGAGAGTAAGGAATTTAGGCTCCAATTCTTTTTAATACCAGTGACAACTAACCATATCTCTGAAATATTTGGACCTATTTCCCCATGAAGGAATTAAAAAATCTAGCTCTAAGTTTTGTAAGGTTGGTGAAATAATGCTCCATTGCTATTCCTTTCAAAAACAAAGGGAGCTCTCACCTGGCGCTTCCTTCCTCTCAAATATACACATCTTAGAGATAAGAGAGTGTGATCACTCATGTCCTTTTCTTATATTGATTGTCCTTTTCCTAGATAGATTGTCTCCATAATTATGGAGTAGTCACTTTATGGCATTCACCAAGGGAAGAGACTCTAGTAACCTTTTTTTCATTGGTCACAATTTTTATAGTCAGAAAATAAAAACTTGCTAAAGACATAAATGATGGAATTAAATGTCATTTACAGTGTGAGGTCTTGTAAAAGCCTCAAGTGGCATAGGAGATGACACACTATTATTCTGGAAGAGCTTTATATCTGCTTAGAGAAATAAAACCATCACATATGAAACTGAGAACAAAATAAAAAGGCATATAGGCAGGCAGCAGTGAACCTGACTTATGAATTATGGTTATATATATATTTATATATATATCCATAATTCTATTTTAAACCCCGTTTATCCTACTACCCTGATGGAAGTTATCATCATTGTTTACTATATTTATGATAATAGCTTCTCTTGATTACTTCCTTTTTTCCCTTTAGTCTGTTCTCACCAAATGCTCTTTCGAATTAGTGTTTGTGGTCGTATGTGGAATCTAATGAACAAACTGAACTAACAAGGAAAATGGGGCAGACTCACAGATGGAGAGCAAATGACAGCTGGTGGGGGCGGGGAGGGATGGGGTGGAGAAACTGAGCAAAAAGGAAAAAGGACTCATGGACATGGACCACTGTGTGGTGATTGCTGGGGAGGAAGGGGTAGAAGGGGACTCAATGGTAGTGGGAAAAATACAGTAAAGATTAATTAAAGGAAAAAAAGAACAAACGTATGGAAAGGTAAAATGCGTCATGCATGCCTCAGTTCAAAACCTTCCATTTTATGTATTTATTTTTTTAAGATGAAACCATTTTATTGAGGGCATTTGGATGAGGATCGAAAGACTGGGAGGACAATGAGGTCTGATGTCGGTTCTTGGCCCAGCTCACAGCTGCTGAAAAAGCCCATTTTGCTTTTAATTGACTCAGAGTAAATGCCAAAGTTCTTACAATGGCCCCCAAAGCTCTTTGTGTTTTAATTCCCCAGTATCTTTCTGAGCTCACTCACAACAGCTCCTCGGTATTCATCTCACACTCTAAGAAGCCTTCCACCTCAGGGCCTTTGCAATTCCTCTTATTTTTCTTTTTTCTTCCTGAGCTTCTCTTCCCTAGTTGGATAGCTCACTCTATCACCCCTTTCAACTATGTAAAAATGTCACGTATTGAGGAGAACCTCCATTGTCACCATTTGTAAATAGTGCATCCTTTCCCTGCCTTCCCCTTAATGATCTGTCATTCTCTGCGCTTATGTGTTTATTGTCTGTATATTCCCCCTAGAACAGATGTTCCTTGAGGACAAGGACTTTGTTTTACTCATGGCTGTGGCCTCAGTATCTTAAAAAAAAAATGCCTGAGAGATAATAGAAACTTAAAAATGTGGTGGATGAATAAAAGAATGAATGAATATAATTGACAGAGTGTTTTGAACTCTGGTATCAATACACCAGGGTTTTTGATGTGGGTCAAAGAGGAGAGATTATAACACAAGGGTTATAAATTAAAGTTAGCCTTTAGCTTCTATAGCTTCTTGTCCTTAGTCTACTCCTCTTTCCTTCATTTAATGATATATTTCCGCAGCTTTTATTTCAGCCCTAACTCAAGAGGCCTTTGTTCTGTTTGCAGATAAGAAAGCATAAAGAGAAATGAGACCAATCAGTTTCCAAATATACCAGGAGCCCACATATCGCCAGCATTCTAACAAGGCGGTAGAGCCAAAGGATACTCTCTTCATCAGACAAATAGCAAAGTGCAATTTTGTGGAGAAGAATTAACACAGGCTGATCTGCTCACCAGAAGAAAGCTATTACAGATGCTTCCATCACCAACACAGTTTCCAGAAAATACTAACATGAGCCTGTTATTCAATTTAAAGAGCATTGCTAGGTTCTTGAATGCAGGAAAAAAATAGCATTAGATTCTGTAGTGTGGAAATGAATGGGCAGTGGGGGTCACTAAGGAGACTGATGACAATGGAAGTTGTTGCTGAGTAATAGGAAAGTATATCCACCACGAAAGCAAGACCCTCTGATGGAGGGCTTTACGTGTCAGGTGAAGGTATTTGGGCTTGATTCAGTAGGCAGTAAACAAAGACTGATTATATTTTCTTAAAAGGGATGAAGGTGGTGACATGATGAGAGCATTGTTTAGAGTGATTGAGAAACCTGGTTGTAAACTGCATGAGAATGTGGTCCTTGAACAACCTGCCTCAGATCCACATTAGGATGTATGCTTTCATTGGTCTGGAATAGAGCTCAGTAATCTACTTTTAAATCAGAATCTCTGAGAAAGAGGCCGGAGCATTCGCTTTCTTAGTTTTTAAACACATCAAGCCAATCAGATGCACACTGGTTTATGGTATGCATTTCAGCAAATTTTTCTCAATCTGAAGGTTGCAACCCATTACCGAGCTGTAAAATGAATTTAGTGGAATGTAGCGGGTAACAAAAATGAGTATATACTCTGTACTTCCATTTATATGTATATCGTCCATGAACAAGTCAACTATGGTGAAAAAAATCAGGATAGCAGTTGCCTGGGTAGGAGAGAAGGCTGACTTTCAAGGTGCGCCCGCAAGGTTTTGCAGGGTTGGAAATATTCTCTGTCTAGATTTGGGTGATCATCTGTCAAATGATCATTGTATACATTTATCAAAAGTGATCCAACTCTGACAATTTATATATTTTACTGTGCTATTTCCCAATAATAAAGGAAGTGAGAAAAGTATATAGAAACTATGAAAGCATTACCTGAAGTAGGATTTGTGTGTGCGGCGAATCCCGTGTTTGATGCTCTGCAGGAGAGTGCACAGGCTGGCAACCGCAGGGCCATTCTGTTCGCTGTTGCCCTTTTGCCTTCTGTAGATTGGTAGTTGGATTTCTGGCAAATATCTTGCTATCAATATTTCCAGTGCTTTTTATGCTGATAAAGACACTTGAGTTTGTTGTTAGCTTTTCTTGCAAAAAGCGCAATCTGATTCTAATTTCTACAAAGTTTCACTATGGCATATTTTCTCTTTTTGATGCATGAGGAAGGTCGGGCTACAAAAAGGTTCGTTTGATTTCTTCAACCAGACCATTAACTGCTTCTGAGAGCTTTGAATGAATGGATTGTAGGTGTATAGCAGGTCCATGGTTATGTCCAATAAACATTGCATTTTATTTGTTAATTTTTTTCTCTTTCCATCACCATTTTTATCCTCCCTTTTCCTCCTCCTCACCCCCTACTCCCTTTCTTTCTGGTTATCACCATGCTGTTGCCTGTGTTTATGAGTTGTTTTTCTTGTTGTTGCTTAATCTTTTCACCTTTTTCAGCCAGCCCCTAAGCCCCTCCCCTCTGACAGCTGTCAGTCTGTTCTTTTTCTGTTCTCGTTCAATGAATATGTTTCTATTTTATTTGTCAGTTTATTTTGTTCACTAGATTCCACATACAATCGAAATCATACAGGACTTGTCTTTCTCTGACTGGTTTATTTCACTTAGAATAATGCACTGCAAGCCCACCCATGCTGTCATAAAATGTAAGATTTCCTTGCTTTTTAACATTGCATTTTAAAGCAATTACTACACTGCCTATTCAAAGGAGATGTCCATTTCCTGTTTATTAAACTGGAAATGGCAGTGCACGGGAACCCTGGCAATCTGAAGATTCATGCAAATAACTCACGCACACATTTATTTCTTGTTTAACCTGTGTTTGCTGTAAAACATCACAAAACATGTGATGTTCAAGTTAATGTTTTGCGGATAGAAAGTACATTATGCACAAAACAGACTTCTTTTCTCTGAAAAGTCTGAATATTGTTAATTTGCAGAATGAAAATTTTGTTTGTATAATGAGAGGTAAAGATGTATGACTCTGGGTAGAAATATGGACTATTTTAATGAGGTTTAGAAAGGGAGAGAGTCAAATTGAATTGGAATGAGCCATGCTGAATGTCCAGTTTTTATGACTAAGGATTGTTAGTTGGTCAGGACCTGCTTTTCTTTTGCCTTGAAATCCTTTTGGGTGTATGGCACCCTGTCTAACTCCCTGCATTTCTGGGATGATTTGGGGGTCTTTTTTATTTGAAGTCTAATCATAATTCCATGTTTCATTTGTATTCTATTTGCTATGGAAGAGTTATAAAACACTGGTCCAGTCTCATTTTGATGTGGAGATACCTTGGGGGACTACTATTGAGTTAGGTGGGGCACCTTTCTTCAAGATAGTGCCTGTGTCCAGACAGATCGGGAAAGTTTAGAGTTTCTAGTACACACAAGAAAGTCAGGTATATTGTAGATACATGCGAGAAAAGTAGGTAAATTTTGCCTTTCCTTTCTTTCCTGTTAATGCTCTTAGCTGCGAGATATGAGATACTATAGTGATAAGGGTAGGGAGGAGGTGGGTGAAGGTGGCAGCTGGTTAGATAACTGGAATATTAGAGAAGGTTCCTTTAAGGAAGCAGTGGGAAGACATATTATACCTTTAAGCTTGACAAAGACTATCACACTGCCTACTCCTATGATGCTAGGAGGCACTGGAATGTCAACGAAGTTTCACGAGATACTAGGAGATAGACTAGCTTCTTTTTTCTTTCCATTGCCTTAAAATTCCAAGGAGCTCATGGTTAACATGAGAAGTTTGTACAGGATACATACTCTAGGCACAGAATTTTCAGGTTATGATTCCAAACATAATTCTAAATAGGACCCATTTTATTGTCTTTGGCTCAACAATAACAGCACCCCAAATTAATTAAAATATCTCAGCAATTGTTGTCTAGTTCTTTAAGTTTCTATAGATGGCTTTCTATTCCAGTAGAAGTGTTAATACAAAGATGCTAAAGGTTGGTGAAATAACACAAACACTTTAAGAATTTCAGCTTATACCAAAGGAATACAGAATTGCAGAAGGTAGCACCATGGTTGGTGGGAATATATAACAAGGAAGTGTATCCCAATGATGAATTCCATAGAGATCCATGAGGATTCTTATTACAAGTAGGAGAAACCAATATTGATCCTTTATGCAAAAGGGTTACTGGGATGTTACAGGATGTTGAGACCTTGGAGGAGCCAGCTTGGAAAGGGGTGGAATTGAGAGTATGAGATGAAATAATTTGGCAAGGAGATGGCACACAATATGCTATGTTACCTCTGCCGCTAGACATCACCTTCGGGCATGTCCCCACTGCCGCAGTAAGTCACTCCCTCCCTTACTCCAGATTCACATTCCTGAGCAGGAATATACAATTGTGCACTCTCAGCCCCTGTGATCAGACCCTGGCTGTGAGGCAGCTGAGAGAGAGAGGATATTCCTCGTTTCATTCCTGTATCAGGAAGTACAGTATGCTAATGTTCCCTGACTTCTACCCCTACTCCAAATTAGGCAAATAGGAATTCTTTCTCTGAAAAAAAAGAGAATTTATTATGCAGAAAGATAAAAACAAAGATACATGCCCCCCACTACAACATGTCTAGGAACTAGGAATATTTAGGCAGAAGTTGGATGGGTAAGTAGAAGTAGTACGTATAACGTTGCTATACTGAGACAGAAGTTAGAAGATAGTTCCTGGGTCAAATTCTAGGCTTCCATGAGATATGGGGACTTTAGAGTTACCCCAGTGCAATTGCTAAGGTAGGGGACAATGCTGGGCAGCTGCATGTCCTCTACCAGGAAGCTTCATGTTGCTCTGTAACTGAATATATTCAGTATTCCCACCCCCACCCATTCAGGGCTGTCTTAATTAAACCCCGTTGATTTGGCTTTTTACCACTAGGGGTCATTGTTTTACATGTGTCATTCAAAGTGATCTTAGAGGAGGTACCTGATTCTGGCAATTGGAGAGGTTTGTTTTCTTTCCAGAAGTTTGAACTACTGCTGCAAGTTGTATTTGGCGAATGTGAGGTTCCAGTGACTAGGCACAGAAGGGAATTGCTATGGGGCATGTGCTGCCACTCAAAAATAACTAAAGGGCTGGTGAGTGAAGCTGGCCATTCTTACTACATTCTGCGCAATTTAATTTTCTACCTAGGGTTTCTTTCACTTCACCCAGCATCAGTGCATGCATGGGACATTTCAAAAGTTGAGTAAGGTTTGGGCTAGTTACAATAATGAGGTTATATTAAAAAAATGAGGAAATAAAGGTACAATTGAGCCTTTATAAGTGTTGAGTGCGGAAATAAAGATGTAATTAAGTCTTTATAAGTGTCGAGCATATAATTTATTCTACTAATTAATATTAAAATGAAATGATTCTGTATGCAATTCTTTTTGGATGTAACTACATGTTTAAATATGAGTCTCTTTTTAAAAAAATATTTATTTATTTTTAGACAGAGGAGACAGGAGGGAGAACGAGGGAGAGAAGCATTAATATGTGGTTGCCTCTTGTGTGCCCCCTACTGAGGACACGGCCCACAACCTAGGCATGTGCCCTGATTGGAAATCAAACCAACGACCCTTTAGTTCGCAAGCTGGTGCTCAACACACTGAGCCACACCAGCCAGGGCTAAATTTGAGTTTCTTTGTCAATACAGAATGAGACCCCTGTGACCCTGCACCCCATCCATGCCCTCCACTCTGGATGGGCCACGTGAGCTGGCACGCCTGTCTGCATGTATCACCCCACACATTTGCTCTTGCACAGCAGGCTTTATCTCAGCCTTGAACAACACGGCCTGTGGCCAATTCCTTTGTGAGGATGAGTAAAAGGTAACATATGGGCTTCATTTTATAATGAAAGTTACCTTTCTGCCCTTAGTGAACATTACCTATAACCATAATGATTAGATGACAAGTGGAGTCAATTAAAGGCATCATGGGATGGAAGACCTTCATGCTGTAGTGCAAACTCTCTGAACTCTGCCATTGCTTCCCCGCATGCCTCTCTCCCCCCCTTTTTTTGCCTGTTTAGACTCATTGTTCAAATTTGACTGTAGAATTTTTCACTTGGTGTGATTGGGTTTGATTACAAAGAGAGGAGGAACCTTCCTGATGTTCCCCCTCCAGGCCATAGGCCCTCAGGGTCCTGTGTCTGAGGAATAAAGCCTGGTCCTGTCACTTGCTCCACTGCAGTTTCCCCCGCATCTTTTCCAGATAGTCAGCACTTCATCCTCTGCCATTTCTTTCCTTCCCCACGAATGTTCTTCCTCTCCCCCATTGTTAGTCCTTCCACTGAAGGAGAAGAGTTTCACCTCCTTCTCCTACCTTCTCCTACCTTCTCGTCATCATGTCACCATGGTGTTAGTGGGAGACAAGTGCGGAGCAAAAAGGCACAGCACCACTTGATTGGATGCTTAAGAACACAACATGGAGAGATTCTTCTGAGCATTTGAATAGGCTCAGTTTCCTGGAGCTGCAGGCAAAAAAAAAAAAAAAAGACAAGAAAAGAAAAGAAAAGAAAAGAAAAGAAGAAAGGAAAGGAAAGGAAAGGAAAGGAAAGGAAAGGAAAGGAAAGGAAGGAAAGAAGAAAGAAAGAAAGAAAGAAAGAAAGAAAGAAAGAAAGAAAGAAAGAAAGAAAGAAAGAAAGAGAAAGAAAGAAAATAAAAAAGAGTACACAGAGTTCCTGCTTTTTTTCTTATTGCTGCCATGGGGATAAAGATCAAAGTCTTCATCTGTGATTATCCATCAGACAAATGTAATAAAAATGCCCAATTTGCAGTCAAGGATAACTGTGCGCTTTTAGAACACATTCATCTCCTAATCTTCTTGAAAATCTTCCCTCCCCGAGGCCAGGGGGGCCTGTGAGGAAACATTCCTGCCACCAGCAGCTCAAAAATCTATAGGTTGTTATTAAATAATAGATCCCCTTGGGGCAGAGACCTGACCTTGCCCCATGAATGTAGGGGGAACTTAATAAATGTCCAAGGGGCAGAGGTCTTTATGGAGCCCCCAGGGTGTGGTGGCATGCCCTCTTATGATTCGGCAGCCCGCCAACATTGTGTGTGCCCTTTTGGAGCTTGCTCTGGAGTTGGGACTCAGGGGTAGGGTAGGGTAGTTCATAGACGTTTGAATCAGTTAATCAACAATACAGTAAAGTAAGGGAAAGTTGATTGCAGAATTGAGACCGTGTCTAAACTGTTCAACTTGGGTCCAGGGGCCATAACCTCTGCCCTCCCCTCTATAATACTCCAAATGGTTTTCACTTAAGTGTACAGCTTCGGGAGTAAATGGGGAACAACCTGGCACACCCAGAAAATGAAGAAACCACTCTTACCCACTGTCAGATGTTAACAGGAAGAAAAATGTTTGTCGTAAATCCAGGAGGCCACAGGAAAAGCCAGATTCAGAGGCATGCACCGTTGAAGGGGCATCTGCATAGTCAATTCTCTGTTTTATCCTTTCATGTTTTCCTTCTCACTACATGTGGAGCATGGGGTCTCTGGAGTGACTGTCGAGCCTGGGGAGAACCTGCTGTCTGTGAGGCAGACGGCACTACTATCGGAGACCCATGCAATGGGGGTCATCGCCTCTTGTTCTCCTTGATCTTCTTCCCTCTTGGCTTCTTGGGTTTCCTACCCTCAGGAAGAGAAGGTTTGCCTTGCTGCCTGTGATACAAATCAAGCAGAGTTTGTTTTTGGGAAACTGGCAGATGACCACCGTCTTAGTTCCAGATTCTCTGCCTGCCACTGTTCACTGCGGTCAGGGCTGTACTCAAGTCTAGGGTGAAGAGGCAGAGGGGAGGCTTATGGAGTTTTCTGGCCCGTTCTCCAGGAGCCAATCCCCATTGGATTCTTCATGTCTTTTTCTGAGCTGTTATAACACAGAGGGCAGCAGTGGGCAATTCAACTACATCCCAGCTTCAGTGACTCTTAATTAGAATCATAATGTGTTATGTCTGGGAGAGATGTCCCCAAGGATGTTCTGGCCTGTTTTATAACATTTCAGATAAGGAAGTGAACTCAATCAATCTCTCTCTCTTTCTCTTTTTGGTGGTAAAATGTCGTAACATAAAATGTATCGTTTTAACTAATTTGAAGCGAACAGTTCAGTGGCATTACATGCATTTACATTAGTTCTGGTGTTGTGCAACTATCACCAGAACTTTTTCATTTTTCCAGACTGAAACTTTGTTCTTATTAGACTCACAGTCCCTCTTCCTCTTAGCTCCTGGCAATCACCATGCCATTTTCTGTTTCCGTGAATTTGACTACTCTAGATATCTCAAATGAATGGAATCTTACCATATTTTTTGTGACTGCTTTATTTAACTTGGCATAATGTCCTCAAGGTTCATCCATGCTCTAGAATGCCAGAATTTCCTTCCTTTTAAGACAATGATATTCTACTGGTGGATAGACCACATTTTGTTTCTCCATTCATTTATCGATGGGTAAGGGAGGTGAAGTCAGTCCCGAATGCTCACATGTCCTTTTTGTCCACAGTGCCACTTAGTCCTGCTGTCTCAACATCAGTGATGTCAACAGCATCACTTCTCACTCTCAACGTATCCCATTTCGGACAGTGAATTGCATGGGTATCCCTCGAGAGCAACTCTTCTAGAATCTCCATACGTCTTGTAACTGTTGTCATGTTCACTGCCATTTGAAGCTCTTTTCCAATCATTCTCACTCATTAAACCCTGCACCAACTAAGCATACATCATTTAAGTGCAAGTGGGTAATGTCCATGGGTGGGTGTCTTCACAGATAAGGGAAGCAGAGATGGTTGCTAATTTTCAGGCAACTGGGTGACTATCTTACATTGCAATACAGAAGAACAGACAGCTCAGGTTTGTCTGAATAGAAGAACATGCCTAACAAGTGTTGAAGGCAACCAGAAAATGTGCCTGTCACAAGTGCCTCTCTAATAGCTGGGATAAAGCCTGGCAGAGACAGAACAGGAATGTTTATGGCTTTTCCACATGGGTCTGAAGCATCTGTCTAAAGCTGTTAAGGGAAAAAGAAGGGTATGATTTTGACTCACAGAGACTGTCCTCAAGAGAATTTGCATCTTTTGTTGATTCCATAAATAGGAAAAACCCTCAGGTTGTATAGCTGCAGAGAGTTTATTTCAGTGCAACTAATGAGATGTGATGTGTGAAAAGCATAATAGATAGAGGCCCTAGCATGAGCTGCCAGCATCTTCTGAACCCCGAGGCTGAAGACCCAAGCTAGAGTCTTCACTCTGCTACCAGGCAGCCTCCCCAGGATTTCTGTGTGAGCAGAAAGCTTGTCTGGATTGTTTGTTGCCATATCTGCTGCACATAGATGATGAGTGGCTCATGATGGACGTTTTAAAAAATATCGCTGAGTGAGTGACCCACTTTGTGTCTCTCACTTAGTAACTCAAAAATTCAGTCACTTTATACATAAAATAGGGACAATGCTACCTTCTCTGCCACTGTGTTAGAATTATGCTATTTGTCATCATAAAAAGGGCCCCCGGACTTTCCCCTGTTGGGAACATGGAGCATGGAGGCTTCAGACAAGCTGTATTTTCTACCTTTAGTGAAATTTTATAGTTTAAAAATGTCAGGCAGATAGATCATAATCTAACCTCTGTTAAAGTTTAGTGACTCCCTCTGGTCTGTTTACTTTTCGTTTTAGAACAAATCACAATTGTAACAACAAGCTGTGTGTGGACTTAGTTTATCGTAGGGCCTTAGAAATTGTTGCTAAAACTCTAATGTTCTCCAGCTTCTGCGTACTCCTGTTTTTCCTCAAAACACAGCTAGGTTCTATTTCCCAACCTCTGTAGCACTTAGGAGTGGCCACGTGGCTGTGTTCACTCAGTGCGGTTGGAACAGAAGGGGTGTGGTTCTGAGTGTGCCTTGCAGAACTTCCCTTGTTTGCTCCTCCAGGCTCCCTGTTCATGAGGACAGACTAGGATGGTGATAAACTCCCCCTAGGTGTCAACTTGAAAAAGGTAGAGCTTCCTCTTACTTGAGCTCATGGAAAAGAGCCGTATGAACCAAACAGAAACACTCACCTTGGGCTGTTACATGAGTGAGACATAAACTTGTTTTGTATTTGAGGCCATTATAAACCCTGGGGTTTGCGTGTTACACCCATTAGTGTCACCCTAATAATAATATACAGCCTCACAGCGGCTGTACTCTCTTGCCACCTCCATCACCTGTTTCCAGAGGCAAATATTTTCAACTCTCTAAATTGCTTATTTTAGTATTTACATCAAAATCTCTAAATAGAAAGCTTATATTGCTGGTTATTTTTTTTTAAATTGTCTATTGCCTTTTCATTATGGAAGATAAGAATGTATCTCTCTTTCACCATCTTCCTGCCTACCCCTGCCCCACATCCTTCCATCATAGTTGTTACATTAAATAGGTTAATGTGGATTACTGATATTATTCCTACCACATGAATACTGTTGGCAGCGGAGACAAATCGTATAGAACATGGTTAGTTTTCTTTTCTTGTGTAAGCGGGTTTTTTAAATTCAATATTAATAATTTACTCTCTTTTCCTTCTCATGTTCATCATCCTTTCCTTTTACTTTCTTAGATTTCTAAGTACTTATCATTAACCCAACTCCAAATTTTTCAGAATCTGGGCAAATCTTCTCTTAATATCACCAAAAAATAAAATTTTTGTCAATCTCATTTTCTTAAAATAGTATCTCCCTTTCAAGTACTTTCAATCCTGGAAATAACTCTTTAAACCCGATGAATAACTGTTGTTATGCAAACATCTTTTAACATCACCATAAGGAATTTTTTGACCTGCCACTTTGCTTACTCCCCTATTTCCATATCATATTTTGTCTTGTTTCCTGGTTTTCTCTCTCATAATGATAAAACACTTTTTTTCCAATAGCTTCCTTATTTTGTTGTTGTTCTTTTTTTTTTTTTCAAGAGAGTGCATTGCAGGTAACTTTCTTTCTTAGCACAACTGAAAATATCTTAACAATCTGTTGACTGCATAGTTCTATTTTGAAAAAAAATCTTCAGGAATTTAAGGATATTTCTCTGTTGTGTTCTAGCATCTGGAATTGCTATTAGGGAGAGAAATCTCAAGCCATTATTTCTATTTTTTATATGATTGTTTTTCTTACCTGGAAGCTTATAGAAATTTCTTTGTGTCACCTGTGTCTTCAAATTTGCAGTAATGCTTTACGGTTTTTATTTTCTGGATAGTCATGTCTCTCAGTTCTGGAAAAAAAACATGGAATTAAATCTTCGATGATATCCTCCCTCCACATATCCTTGTCTCTTATTATTCAAATATTGTGCTTCCTGAACTGGTTCTCTAATTTTCCAACCATTCGCCTTCTTTTCTTCATCACCTTTCTTCTGCTTTGCTCTCTATGTGATTTCCATAACTTTGTATTCTAAATATTCTATTATTTTAATTTCTTCTCTATTGTCAAGTACGTTCTATATGTGTTCCTTTGTGTAGCCATTTGTCCTAGTGTCACAGGTGTAATATTCTACTTATCTTTTCCAGACTATTGATGATAGAAACTCTACAGGGTACGACGTATAACTAAAGGAATTAGAGCTTAAAACGGTTGTTTGTTTATTTGGTTTTCGTCTCTGTTTTCCACATCCAATGACTGCTTTAAGTGTCTCGTAATCCTGGGGTTTGTTTTATTTTTTATTTTTACTTTTTTACCTATTAAATAGTGAGGAATAAAGAGTTGATCAGAAATCTTATGCATTTGATTGAAACTGTTCATTATGGTCCCAACTCTAATGTTATCTGAATGGGCTGCATCTTCTAGGAATCTTTAATGTCAGTATCTTTGGGCCTTTATCTCCAGTTGCTGAGACATCCTAAGTAAGAACTACTTCAGTATTTCTATCTGGGACGGTATAAGCTGGATGCCAGCTTTCTGGGAACCACGTAGGAGAAGACTGAAATACAGCATTTCAGCATTTACTGTGAAGCTTTCACTTAATTCCCCTCCACTGTGTGTAGAATTTCAAATCTAGAAACTATTTTACTCTCTCTAGAAAATACACTGCTAGATATCATCTTGGATTGAGGAAAGTCAGTCATGTGACTGTACAGAGAGGGTAGAATATCTGTGGATCTTATTCCTTCCTTAAGAGATTATCAAACAATGTTTAGTCCCATGTTAATCCCTGCTTGAAGATTCCTATTTTCTCAAAAGTTTGTAGGGATTCAACTAGGTACATAAGGCTTCGTCTTGGCTTTCTCAACTCAAGCATTCAGGTTTCTTGGTTCTCCTAAATCAGGTTTCACTTGATCACATGCTTCCAGCTTCCAAAAGCTTGCCATTATTGTCTTACCCCAGCATCGTTCATTCCTTGTTGTTTCATCTTTAAACCATTTCTTTGCAGGGATTAGGGAGTGGATTAAATATAAGTGTACATATGTAATCAGGCATTTATAATTCTAAGGTGCATACAAGTTAATGTTTTATTAATAACACATTCAATCATAGACTTCTAATGCAAGAATCTTCCTTGAATGATATGATCTCCAACCTATTAGCCAGTCTAGGAAACTCTTTCCTTTCTGACAGCAAAGCTACTCATGAGAAGGTAGGTCTGTAAACATTTAGAGGGCTGTATAAAATATTTCCACATTCATTCAACAAATAATTATCTAGTGACTATGATGTATCTGTTATTGGGGACAAAACAGTGAACACCACGTAATCTTATCTTCAGAAACTATGTATACTGATGAGAAACTTAAAAAAAGCAAATATGAATAGCTTATTAGAATGATTCTGACATAGTGGACAACAAGAAAATCCAGAAGTAGGGTATTTACTATGATCAGAATGGATAAAAATTGGAGGCATATTAGGAGTTGTTATTTCCTAGAGAAAATTTCAGCCAGAGAACTAATGAAAACTTGAAGGTATAAGAGATCCAGCAAATTTAAGGAAGTAAATGTAATGCTGAAAAGAGACGGTAAGGATAGATAGGAATTTTGACATGAGCCAGATTATAAAGGTATGCATATGGCGTGTAAAGTTGCTTCAGTGTTAACCCGTGGGCCATGAGCAGCCGCAGAAAAGTCTTACCTAGGACATGATAGGTAAATGGAGTCATATAAGAAAGGAAATTACAAAGCACCCATTAATGGCGATCCACTACCTTTGCCCACTCTGTACTTCACCATCCGACTCATTCCCTTGCACTCCCACAATTATTTAGCTAATTGTGTTGCTATGAGCGACCAGCACAGCTCATACATAGATACCTAGTGCACTAACACCTGTCAGAAACTGATACAAAATGTTCTTTTACCTCTATTCTGAGAAAAGATGGGGCACCTTCATGAAGCAAAGGATCTGTTCTGGTCCTTTTCCAGGGAGTAGAATGTTCTAGTTTTGATTCAGTGCTAACTTATTAGCATGTGGGTTTTACAGATTAAATCTTGACTTAAACCATTTCTCTTTCAATGTGTGTCTACAGATCACACACTAAATGACAGCTAGCCATCTAACAAACAAACAACTTTGTTCTGTCAGAGAAGCAGTTCCTCTCCTGTTGTCATCCGGAGTCTTTTTTTTTCCCCTTGGAGGAGCCCTATTATCACTATATTATCTAAAAATTTCCTCTACAAAATATGATTATAATACTCAAGATGGTTAGGGATGGTGAATTTTAATTTCCAATTCTCCATTGAAGATAGTGCAATGTGAGTAACAAGGCTGAATTGATAAGAATCAGACAGACTGGGCTAGAAACTTTAGTTCACAAATTGCTTATTATATGACTTCAGGAAACTAAGTCCCTGGTGCCTTTTAAAATGGAAAAAATATACTTGTATACATATACACAGGGTTATTATAAGGATTAAAAGATGTGATGTAAGTATAAGAAACTATTAAAGTGCCAAATATTATTATGGACTTTTTTTATATTGAAAATTTCTAAATGGCTAAGTGTGTATCTTAATTTTTTATTTCTATTGACTTGTACATGTTAGGTACAATTTTTTAAATGTTTTTATTGTGGTAAAATACACATAACAAAATATTTACTATCTCAACAACTTTAAGCATACAGTGCAATGGTATTAAACATATTCATTACATGCCATCCAGCTCCAGAACTCTTTTCATCTTGTAAAATTATAACCATACCCATTAAAAAATAACTTCCCATTTCTCTCTTTCCCCTCAGCCTCCGGCAACCCTCATTCTATTTTCTGTCACTATGATTTTGACTACTTTAAATATATGGTAGAGATTTTAAAAAGAAAATTATTGAGTAGGAAAAGCGGCCTTCTAATCTAAAGTTAGCTAGGTTAAAACAGCTCACGGGGACATTGTGGATTCACTGAGGTTTTCTTTGAGCTCCGCGGGTCTCCCTGTTCTGTGGCCTTTTAGCTTCCCTTTTCCTGTCCTCTCTTTTGTCATCCCGAGTCCTTATATCTTCGTTCACTTTCTTTTCTCCATGTTAAATTTATTTTCAGAAAATAAGGAATGATTTCTTAGTATTCAAATGTCATTTCTTTTCCAATTTAGGGAGATTTTGGATACAAGTATCAGAGACACGTTCCCTAACTGCCTTAAAGATTAGAAAAATGGAATTTTAAATATAAGTCCTGCATTAGGGCAGGATTCGCACATATCAATTCCACAGCTTAGTCTCATTCTTAGAGACGCGTTTCCCCATTCTACCTATTGTATGAGGGGGGCCCAAAAAAGAGAATTAATTTATAAAAAATTGTATGTATTCTTACACGTTTAAACTTCAGTTACCTTCAAAGTACTCTTCATTTGGTGCAATACACCTATCCACATGCTTTTCCCACTGCTCAAAACAGTTTTTGAACCCATTGATTATGATGCCTTTTTGTGCTTCTGCTGGTTTTTGTTTCACCTCTTCCACATCAATGAAACATTTCCCTTTGAGGGCTTTTTTCATCTGGGGAAATGAAAAACAGTCCCTTGGGTGGGGCATGGAGGTCATGCTGTTTTTGGTCAAAACTGCTGAGCATTCAAGTGCAGTGTGGGCAGGTGTGCTCGTAAATCACTCATCATGAAATAGGAAAACACACTGAGTCTTAAAAAAAAAATTTACTGTCCAGAGCACAGCCTCTCACAACAATACCAGCTGGTACACTGCAACAGATGGGTTCCTAAAACACTCACCTAGCAGGGGAAGCCTATATTACAAGGATCCCACCCTTCAGAAGATATTTCCAGTTTTTGGAAGGTCTCCCCTCGTAAAATTGGCTTAATCCACAGGCTGGTCCGTGTGGAAAGATGGCTGCCTGTGGTAACTTGGACTACCTGCTTCTTCATTCACATTAGATGTTCAAAAATTAGAATTTTTTAAAAAGCCTTTTTGGCCCTGGCTGGTGTAGCTCAGTGGATTGAGCGCGGGCCTGCGAACCGAAGGATCGCGGTTCGATTCCCAGTCAGGGCACATGCCTGGGTTGCCAGGCCAGTTCCCGGCGGGGGACATACAAGAGGCAACCGCACATTGATATTTCTCTCCCTCTCTCCTTCCCTTTCCCTCTAAAGATAAATAAATAAAATCTAAAAGAAAAAAAAGTACTTAAAAAAAAAATCTTAAAAAAAAAAAAAAAAAAAAAAAGCCTTTTTGTTTGTAATTATGGAGTGTCCCAAGATAGAAAAGTAAAAATTTCTTAATTCTTAAGGCCTGGGCCAGGAAACTGTACAGTGCCACCTTTGCTGTAGCAGTCACAGAGCCCTCCCAGGTGTAAGAGGAGGGGACATAGATCCTATCTTTCAGTGGCATGCATATCAGAGACATTGAGGCCATCTTTAATATGCCATAGCTAACACTTTCCCATTTTATTTAAGCCTAAAACGAGCTAAAGTGAGGATACACACCTTTCTGAAGGTCTCACAGTTATTAGAAAACTATGGGTTTGAACCCAGGCTGTTTGGCTCTAAAATCTGTATTTTTAATCACTTCATAGCCCTTAATCACTTCTGGACATAGACATTTTCATTCGTAGAGGCTCTTTCTACCTCTTAGGAGCTAACTTGCAGTTCTGATTGTTTCTTCTTTTGGAAAAGGGCAGGGCCAATGTCAGCTCCAGGCTCAGGAAAAAAAAAAAAAATCCCAGATTCCAAATTAAAAATCTCAGGCAATACCTTGATTGCTACAACACGGATAATGAGCCTATCTTTGGGTCAGTAAATATGATCGAAGCGTAGAGATATTCCACTTGGCTTAGACTAGGTTCTGGACAACCCGCATAACCAAGCAGATGGGGTGCGTTTCTAGAGAAAGGGAAGAAGGGATACAAGGCAGGCAGCACAACTGAGGCCCAAGACAGTGGATAGCGAGCCTGCTACTTGAATCAATCCTCACTCTCAATGATTCCGGTGAAATGCTTAAAACAACTTGCTTTTCCAGAGAACTCATTGCCTCCCAACAATGCCCCTTACTCTGTAAAGAGTTTCAAACTTCAGAGAGGGAATCAGGGAAGTGGTTTGGAGTGCTAAGGCCATTTCCAGACTTTGCATTAGAATTGCTCCACAAGAACCTATCAAGAGAGTGTCTGGTCTACTTCAAGTTCTATGTATTTTCACCACAGCATCCCCAGAGTTCAGCACAGATGGATGGATTGGTGAACAAACCTGGTTCAGTGCAATTTAACAAGTGCTTATTGAACCATCAGGTTGATTGATTATCTCCCCAGAAAGATTCATAATTTTGGCATTGAGGGTAATAACAGGCTCAGTGGCTATAGAAGAGTATTTAGGGAGCTGTGATTCCCAGAGCCAAAAGTGGCTGTGTAAACCTTCCAAAGGAAGGGAAGCTCTACACGGGAAAGTCAGCAAAAGTCTTGGCCAAGCCTCTCTTTATAAAATGGAAGCTATCAACTCAAAGTTACAATGAGGTCAAAGGGATATGGACTATGAGCTACTATACCTCTTTAAGCATTTCTCCTCAGAGCTAAAATGTTAGAATTTAAGCTGTATGATCAATAAGGTCTGTCCCAACACTGTCTATGATTTATAATTTTAGTGCTGAAAGGAACCATTTCCTGGAATGTTCTGTGTGGGGTTTTTTTTTGAAAAATTAAGTTATATTGTAAATGTACTTGGGTAATGCAATTTAAAGAAACTCCTCCACAAAATCCACAAAATGAAGAATTCTTTTCTATAAGCTGTCCATTATTTAGCATTTGTGTAAACTTTAATTTTCACAGATTAATCTTCCTAAACTGCCTCTGCAGTGCCCCATTTCCTACCACCCAACACTTTCCTGGATTCTTTGTGGCTCTGCAAAGAGTCTCGAAGAAGCCAATAGCTGCTGATCTACCAGCACTACTTCCATCCAGTGATGTTTAGAAAATCTAAGGAACACCATCACACTGGAGCACTAGACAGATTCAGAACCAACACAAAAGGGAGCGGGCCCTTTCACACTGCCTCTGCAGATGGGATGAGCTGAGTGGTGCGTTTCAGACACAATGGGACAGGGCTTTGTCACAGGCAAGAATGAGGGCTACAGCAATCATATCCATTGTTGTTTCTGGGCATGTGATCAGTATGTCTGGCTTGTTAAGGGTGTAGACAAAAGTTGTGCCAATCCTAAGGTCATATAATAGAATTTTTAAACTTAACTTTTCCTGCCAAAAATAGAGGATTTGAATTCCTTGAGAATATTAATATTAATAACTCTAAATATTATAGAATATGACAAATATGTATTAACTGCCATGTCCTTGCATGTATGTGTACATAGGAGGCCTATCCAGAAGGTATCCAGCCATGTAATATGAAAAATAGAGACATTTGTTAAAGAAGATACAAGATACAAGAAACATCATACATAGAACAATGACACCTTAGTCCCCTTCAGACTAAGCGCCTTGGGACCTCACATAGTTCTCCCAATTGTCATCAGATGCTCCATCGTACTTTCCTGAATCTCATAGTCTGAAATCTCTTCCCTTCCAAAGGTTATTTTAGTTTTGGGAAAAGACAGAAGTTGCGGGGCACTGAATCTGGGCTGTAGGGGGGCTGAGTCAGCTGGGTGATTTGATGTTTCATCAAAAATTTGCATGCGATGTGATACATGAGTGAGTGTATTGTCATGATGAAGCTGCCAATCACCAGTTGCCCATAGCTTGGCCTTCTTAATCATCCAAATAGTTTCTGTGGGAGGAGTGTTCAAGCTTGACACAAAATTTGATGATTTCATTGCTGTACTTGCTCATTTTGAATATGACAGCCACACAGTACACATGCTCACTCAATGGCATCTACTGCCCCCATTGACTAGTACAGTGAAGTTGTCATTGTTCACGCATGTGCATTCCAGTCCACTCTCCTTGGCTGCCAGGTTACATCAATGTGCAAACCATTCTCATTATATTAACAATGGTTGGACTTTTTCTGGACAGAACTTGTATATATTAAAAAAGATATATGAATGTATTTGTAACAAAATACTCTAACTTTATTGTACCAGGCAAATACAAGCAAAATATAAGATGCAACAAAATGTACCCCCAATAATTGTCTTGTGGGTACGTGACTCAAAGGAAGTTAGATATGAGTAACTTCTTTTCTCACACAAGAATTTTTCTAGGGATGAGAGGTGCAGAGCAAGGTAAAAGGGGTAATTTCCTCCCTAAAGAAAATTAAATATCTGCTCAAAAGGAAAAGTTTTACTTGGTCCCTTAAGTCTTGTTTTGATTTATGTTTTCTCAATGCATCATAACCTATGCCTAGGTAAAGTCTTTCTTTTACTCCCAAATTATAGGGCTTTAACCAAAATCCAAGGAATCAGGAAAACGAAAGTGTGTGGGTATGTGTGTGAAAGTGAATGTGCCTCTATAGTCGTTAAGTCACACTGCAAGTTACATTCACATGCACATCCACAAAGAATTGATACGCTTGTTGGATCTATAGCAGGGTGTCTGAACATTGCACTATTGACCTTTTAGACCCAATATTCTTTGCTGTAGGAGGATGTCTTGTGCATTTTAGAATATTTAGCAGCATCTCTCATTTCTGTGTACTTGATGCTAACTAGCTGCCTTCTTCCCCTCACACCACTTCTCACTGCCCAAAGAGTCTCCAGACATTGCTTGTTGGGCTGAAGTGCTTCTGATTAAGAAACACTGGTCTCCGAACCTCAATTACTTCTCCATTCGGGCCATCCTAAACATTCTTATCTGCTATACATATTATTATCAAAGAGTTATTTACGGTCAAGGCACCTAATTTAGTTCTTTCCATCTAATTTTAAGGTTATCTGCCTTGGGTTTTATTTGTTGGAAGAGGACCCTGAAACAGGGATATGTGTGCAAGAGCGCTCCACGAAGAAATCTGCCAGGGGGGGTTAGGAAAGAGAAAGGGACAGTAAATGTGGGTGCAGATGAGGTCTAACCGCATGCTGATGCCTCTGAAGGCTCTGAAGTGTACGCTGCACCATGGCATTAATCCAGCTTTGAGACAAGAGTCCTGGGTTTGTGTGCCCCACACTGAGCAATCATTATCTAAGTGCCGCTGGGGTCAAGGTTACAAACTGGCCCTACTGAACTGCACCAATTAGCATTTGCTGTATTTCTTCAGAAAAACATAATTGGATGAACTTGATTAGTTTAAGTATTTTATATAGAGATGCATGATTATGAAAATTGAAACACGCTGAGAATGACCAGTATTGACACTAATCCTAACCTAAAACAAACCCCTTCATTAAAAAAAAAACTTTTTAAAATAAAAGTTGTTTTAGTAGAAACTGAATTACTGACATTTCAAGGTACCATTTGATCATAACTATGCTCCAAGCATAAATTCACAAAACATACTTTAAATCTGTGTTTGATCTATAGTGGAAATATAAATACACATTCAGAATTGCAGCAACCCAGATCTCCAATATACTTATGTATGTCTTTTGTCCTCTTTTCCCATTAGTTGGTTTGTGCTCAGGAAAAGTGAAAATGACAATAAGAATACCAAGGGAAGGAATAACACTACCTTAAACAAAAGCAAGTATTTTAGATTGAGAAAAAGAAGAGAAAATTAGAAATAAATATACTTCATTCTAAAATCCAATGCCAGCAACTTTCTAATTATTGTGTGGAGTTTTTGTACCTCCCCCCACCCCTGCATTTTGGGGAAACACACACAGACCCTGGAAAGATAACTTATCATTAAATGTACCTTGTTTGGAAAAAAAAACATGTAAATATATCTAGCTAAAATGTCATACAAATGCCTTTTAATATATCTATCATTTAGGTTTGTTTACAATTGAATGAGATAGATATTATTGTAAAGATGAACACAAATGAACCTGACAGAGAGATGTGTTTATCTTTGTTTGGAAAATTGCAACACAACACTACAGGCATTTCAATTATATACCTGCGCGTGCATTAAGTGCTCTGCTAATTGCTGCCACAGGACACCTTACTTTCTCAGAGTTTACAGTCTAGTTGAGTAGACAAAATAAACAGGAGATGGTGACCATGCATCCAGGTCACACGTAGTTAAACAGGTGGTAGCTGTAGGATAGGCTATAAGGAACACTGGGGAGAGAGATGCTGTTTTTTTCTGAGATAATTAGGACACATTGTAAAAAGAAAGTGCTATTTAAATTTGGTTTTGAAGCTGCATTAAGCACCTCATCTATTCTTTTGCAACTGTTAGCTATTCCAAAAATCCAGTTTTATTAGTGCTGTTCTAAGTCAAGTAGCAGTGCTGGTTAGCTTCCTTAGGGAACCCAAAGAGAAAAGTGGGAGTTTTTAAAATTTGTAATTTTTTCTGTTGAAGAAATTATGTTTATTTTAAAAATTCAGAAAATTCAAAAAAAATCAAAGATATCTCATAACCACAACGACTTGTGTAAATCAGTTAAAAAATTTGTATAAACGGGAATGGATTTCTTGTCAGGGTTTGAGAGGCATTAAATTGCCTTCCACAGCTATGAATGGTCTGGAAGTGATGTGAGAAGAGATGGTCCAACCTGTGCCCAATGCTTTAGCACCCTTCACCTACCAGTGGCCATCTGATGTCTTCGCAGACCTCTCTGTGATGGGAAACTCACTGACTCCTGCGGAACCCCGCAGTATTTTCAGAGACTTAATGAAGTTTGAAAATACTTCAATATATTATACGTAAATCTTCTCTCTCAGTTCCTGTATGTTTCCCTGACCCTGAGTGCCCCAAGAATAAATCAGATCTTCTGATTATGAGTTATCCATCCCTTTCTTGTGTCTCTTAATCAAGCCCCTGTTCACTGCCCACTAAGTACTCTTGGAAGTATTTGCAAATAAAATGTACTTCAATAATATAATGGAAGATAGTCTAGGTACGTACTCTGTAAATTATGCTCAGATAGATCAGAACTGTACTGTGTTTCTAAAAATGTAATTAATAACTAATAATCGTCACATAGTATGAACAAACATATTTCTGTGAGGCAGGGAAGTTTTCATAACTCACCGGTATCCTGTCCCCTACCATCCCATCACCCTGAACACCCTCAACAGTATCTCCTGGGCTTTTTTTATTCAATATCTAACAAGAAAAAATTATGTGTGTCAGATTTTAGCTGTTAAAAAATAAAAGAGGGAAGATAATTTATAGTAGAAAATTGAAATTCCAACAGCTGGCATTTTTATAAATTCCTGTATTTTTATGGGAGCGTATGTCATTAAGCTGTAGCTTGCGGCCTTTTGAAATCTGTCTCTGTCTCTACCTCCCTCTTATCTCAGTGGCCACCAAGGATGTGTGAATGCTCAGTACAAGGAAGACGGAGACAATGAAATCTTTTAGTGCTAGTGTCCCATGAATGATGTTAAGAGAAAAAAAAAATCAATGAAAAAATAAACTTACGGTGGGGAAATTTGTATTGAGGACTGTAACTCATTCAGTAGGTGATTCTCTTACATCGCTTCCAAGCTCATCCATCTAGGATTCTCAAACTCATTTAGGGGCGAGGCAGTGACCATGCATGAGTAATAAGGGCCATGGGAAGATGACGATAAATGAAGAGGCTGCAGACAATCTAAAGGCAAAAGGTGCTTCTCTGCATCAAATAATCATTGCTCTGTGGGAGTTTGGTCCTACCTGCTGTTGGCAGATGTTTTGATGTTTTTCAAGAGATGCTTTCAGATCTTTACGTTTCTACAGACTCTTTTGCTTTATAACTGCTGGCAATTAATTAATCTTTTGAAAAGTGTAAGGTGGCTCAAACAATAAAATTCTGTGAGATAAATTTGGACAAAAACTGTAACTGTTTTAGATCCCAGACATAGAGATTTTTTTGATGCCAACTAATTTGAGTCTAATAAACTGCTCAACTAAAATGATCTAAGAAAGGTTCACAGGGCCCCTTAAAGGGTGAATAGGGATGGGATTGGTGGAAGGGGATGGGAATATCTCACATGGAACAAACAAGCATAGAGAAATGGGAATAATCACTGATGTGTGGGTGTGACAGCATCGTGTTGCAATGTTTGAAGTATACGGTGCTAATGAAGAGGAAAAGAAAGTTGTTGAATGAGCTTCATGGGTTGTGATCATAAAGGGTACTTTATGCTAGCCAGAGAAATAGAATAGAGATGGTTGGAAACAGAGAGACAATTAAAATATCAAAGCTAGATAATGGCACAGTACAGATCACATTCAATAGAGTTGTGTGGAAGTGGTGCCCAGGAGGGTGATCAGGGCCATTCTGGAGATGGTGCCCTTATCTTTGTGGACCGCCCGCTGTTGATCCAGTGCAGGAAGTCCAGCCTAGGGAAGGTTGTGGAACACCTTGAAGAGAGAGATATGAAGCCTAGGGATATGAAGAGAGAGAGCTTTTGGACTATTAAGTCTTGTAAGTGTCTTCTACTTCTATTTATTTGTTCCTTAGGAGTCAGCCAGGCCAAACTGGGGCAACAGGATGGTTCTTGGGACAAGGGAGAAGGTGGATGCTAGAGCTGAAATGGGAACTAAGAACATTTAAATATGCCTGGGATGGGAAAAGAAAGGGGGAAACTGGTGAGAGGTGAGTCTGCAAATATTCAGTGGGTCTTGGGGGATGTATTAAAGGAGCCTGGACTGTTCCCAAAAAATCAAAAGCATTTTTAAATCAGAAGATCTTTCTTTCTCTCTCTCTCTCTCTCTCTCTCTCTCTCTCTCTCTCTCTCTCTCTCTCTCTCTCCTCCTCCTCCTCCTCCTCCTCCTCCTTCTCTTCCTCCTTCTCCTCCCAGAGAACTGACCCTATCAAGCAACTCAAAAAGCCTTACAATGGTGTTTGGACACTGAGAGAAATAAATTCAAGCCCCTAAGATTATGTCCAGCACTGTGCCAAAGACCCAGTAAGTGTCTTGATGTCTGAGTGTCACATCTCTGGATGGTCCAAGGTGGAAAGTATCTTAGAGATATCTGTCATTTTTTACACTGAAGAGGAAACTGAGGCATAGAAGGGGAGGGATATACCTCAGATCACACAGTGAGGCAATGATGGCACAGGCAGGACCCAGATCCCAAGAACACTGTTTTTTCTTAATGCAAGGGCTAAGCAGTCTGTTCAGCAAAGTAGGGAAAAAAATCAAAGGATATAAAAATTTTCATGGTTGGATTTCATACCCATGAAAAAGGAAGTAACTCTCTCAGTCAGTCCAGAGTGCAATGGAGACATATTTAATTTATGGAAATTTCAACTACTCCTTTTTTCTAATGAACTAGACTCAGGGAAAAGGTCCATCCCATGATTTTTGACATCTATGTGGGTTTTTTTTCTTCACTAAAAATAGGAATTGGTCAATATTAGGAGGACACAATACTTTCAAATGTCAGAGGAACATCTGTTCAAGAATAGAGTAGTTCTTGGGGTTTTAGCTTTCAGTCCTTCCAGCCCTCATATTTAGACCAAGAGGTCTTTAAGGGTCCTCTTCAAAGATTCATTGAACAAAGGTCACAAAAAGCAGATTTCATTGCCCTTTTTAATATAAGCAAATAAGATGTTTGCAAAAAGATAAATTTTATACACACACATATATATATCACTGAATTGAGTGGATATTAATAATTTTGGTAAATAGATTTTAGTTTATTCCCCACAACACAGAACTGAAGCAGCATGCAAATTATTTATAAAGGCACCAAGGGGAACAAGGAGGTAAGTCCTTGAAACTGGCGATTGTTAAAAAGGTTCATGAACTGGATTTAAACAAGACTTGTGCTGCCACTACTCCAGAATCAGTTTCTTCATGTAAGCTTTGTATATGGATCCTGCTTCTGCAAATGTAAAATGAGCAGGATGTTCCAGAGAAAGGCATGCTCTTACCAACTAATATCACCATCTTTCTACGCATTCAATGCTTGGCACAAAATAAACAATAAATGCTAGTTAATTAAACCAATAAACTTACCGAGATATAGTAACATTTGGACCCTCAAGTAAGTGCTCTTGATGGGAAACAGCAATGCTTAACCAAATGAACCCAACTTAAAGGTAGAAATTTTCACTGCTACTTAGAGGGAAATTTGGGGGCTAATGGTATATTTCAGTGCTGTTTGAAAAGGGCATAAATGAAAAAAAAAAAACGAAAACTAAAACTGTGCTTCTTATATAGTAACGGAGTTACATTAAATTTTATCTTCAACATTATATCCATTTATGCAAAAAATATCCTAGAGGACCAAGAATTTAAGAAGAGCTTGTCAGGAGTTTGGAAGATGTTAGAATCACAGATGCCTAGAATGAAGAGCTAATACTTTTTGGCTCATCTTGTTTTTACTCCCAATCCATTACCCTTCCAAAAACACATTTTAATCTTCTGTGAATTTTACAGAATGACTGAGATTCATCAAGTGTAAAAGCTAGGCACGTTAGAACGCAAGCATATTGCTTTTCTGTAACCTGAGTAGTAAGAATAAATACCTCTACTAAAATATTTTTGACATTTGCCACATATATTTTTAATGTGGGGCTTCTGTGCCTGCTGGTATATTAAGAAGCCCTGAAGGCATTCACATTTATTACACAAAAAATAATATTACAAGTTGGAAAGGTGGGTGCACAAGACTGAATTATGTTAACATGAAAAGACAATTAGCTACATAAGACTGAAGTGTGATTGTTTCCCTCAATTGAGACAGAATAGTGCATTACACACCAAGCATCCTCCCAGCAAAATTTAAAATACATTACATTACATTAAATCTGGCAAACATCCAACACAACTGACCTTCTTCCCATTGTGATACTTGTGACTCTATACCTAGAACCACTACACTAAAGCCAACATGTGAGATGGAATCATGTGGAGAGACACAATTTCTGTTTTTAGTAGTTTCACCCTCTATGACCTGGAAAATGCCCAAGGAGGGCATTTCATTTAAGACACATAGAATAATGGTTGCTGGTGAGTCCCGATGGGTACAAGTCCAGAGAATGCTAGAAAATTCTCTATAGTCTACTGTAATAGAGTTGTAATACAGTTCCATAGATTAAGATAGAATTTCCCTCAAGATTTTCTTGCCCACAAGATAATACACCACTTAAATAAAGGTGTCAAAAACCTTAAGCCTCGTGTTCCAAAAACCTTAGATTCGTAGTGATGTTGGTTCCTAACCAACATCATAACCCAGAGCAATAGCAGGCCATCAGCTTGCACGTTCTCTGGCAGAATCTCTGTTGGTTGACGTAAGGCTTCACCTTGCTGAGACCAGTGACCTATAAGGCAGAAGGTCAGTTACATGACTATCCCCGGATAGACATGATTCAGAGTCCAGATCTGCAAATTGTGAGGAATCTTAGAGGTCAGCAAGTCCAACCATTACTTGCTCATTTGATTCTTCCTCTGGATCTGGGAGAGTAGACAAGAGTTTCTGGTGGAGACAAAGTTAGAAAGTGACAGGTGGCAGATCTGAGAGTACATTCCAGCAACAATTCAGTGCAACAGATCCTCTGTCTACACACACTGCCCTTGCTTCATTTGTTCCAGGAAGCTTTAAATGTGGGTTTAACGGAAGCTCCAAGTTACTGCCGCATTACATCATCTGCCCCAAATGGTAGTGTTGTAGATTGGTATCCAAGGTCTATAAAGCTTGTTGATCAAATACTAGTGTCTGGAGTTTCAGGCCACTGGTGTAACATATTTGATAAGAAAGATGCATTTTTAAAACATGTAAACACTATGTGGTTATGTAATTTAAAGTTTGAATTTAATTCTCATAACAACTCCATGAGGTAGGGTGCTATCCATGCCCCCAGCTGATAGCTGTGGCAGCCTAAGCATAGAAAAGCTCACATATATTGGCAGAGATCACGCATCCAGAAGCCAGAATTCACACTAGGTGGTAATATCCCAGAGACTGTGATCTCAAACATTCCCCTAGGCTCCCACATGGTCTGTGTCATATCACCTATCCAACCTTCCATTTTTTGGGAGGTTTGAAACTGGATTTGTGTGAGGTTGCTGAATGATGTCAGTAAAAAGAAAAATAAATTACTCTTTTTTCATCTCATCAGTGAAGTATTAAGTTTAGATTTTTATCCTAGAAGTTTTTGAGGATCCAGTAGAAAGTTTTACCTGTGAGAGTTCTCAGGCTAATGATCAAGACCAACAGCACATAGATGTTTTGAATGGAAAGCTTTAGCAAAGAGAGCTGTTGGAATTGAAGGAGTGGGCCTTGGAGTCTCTGCCCCATAGAGAGACCCTCTTGTGATGGTAAGATATCTGTCGACCTCAGTTTTCCGAGCATACAAACCAGATTACATCACCACGAGAGGCGCTCCATAACTTATGAAAATGATGTAGATCAAGATGAAAATTCATTAATTTGCAATGAGAACTACAGTCACCCTGTGGACTGAAATATTTGCATCAGCATGGCCAGCACATTCTCACCCTGTAGGCAGACCAATGCGGGAAACCCAATTATAATCAGAAGGTTGCTTGATTGGTATGGAATTAGAGAAAGGACCGTGAGTTAGACGGTTTTAGGCTTAATGGTATGAGACAAAAATAGCCTGATATGTCCATCTCCACAGCAGGAAAAGCTTTTCAAAGAGCAATACAATGCTCATCACACTGACCTAAATTCTCACTGCCCCAGTGGAGTTTGAAGAGTAACAGCCAACTTTTCTCTGATGATTATGATTTTTTAATAATTATTTTCTGACAAATCTCTCTTCTTTTATACAGACTTATTTTTTAATATGGTGAATATTTTACTTTCATTTGCTTAAGCCAAAAAACTCCCTTTTTCCTTTTTCAAATGATTTCCACTAACTGTTGTAAAGCATCTTTGGTGTCATGCTTAGAGAATAGTTCAGATTCCAAGTATATTTATAATGTTAGCTCAGCAGAATAAAAACCTCAAAGAAGTAAAATGTGAAAAGTGAGGTGCCCCATCTTCCTCTTAGTCTGTATATTTTGCATGTTAAAAAGAGTTAATAAAAGTCAATAAAGATTTTTAAGGAGATGTTAAAAACTGAGAGCATGTAAAAGATCAGTTTGCATTCATGTCAGACTCTCATATGTTTTTCTATCCTTAGTCCATGAATCAAGAGAATTAAGTCTGAAAAGATTAGTGTAATGCTTTACAAGGTTCTACACATCAAACAGCTATTTATTCACATTTGCTGGACTGTTCTTACTAGAGCAAGTGAAGCCACTCTGACTATGGAAAACTATTTTCATCATGTTAAAACCAGAATTTTAATTTATTTTTTGTTTAACTTAAAAATTCAATTAACCAGAATCCCCTATTCCCAAGTCTTTGGCTCGATTGATATATTTACATTTAATTAACTCTATAATGCAAGAGCTCTTTTACTTTCGACCACAGTTCAATGCCCAGAGCTTGCTTTAGGTTTGGTAAACTCCTAGAGGAAGGAGCTAGGTTCTTAGATCCATTTTTCTTTTGAATTACACACTGTTAGCAAGAGGCCTCTATTCCTAGGTGTAGAAGCTGCTCTGATGACCTGTTCCACATCTAGTCATCTACCTTTAAGCTCACATGTGGCTTTAGTGGACACTTCCTGAGTTCCTTGATAGTTTCTCATGACAAGGGCCTGCATCTTTGCTTCTCTGCCTGACAGATTTCTTCAGTTCCAAAAGAGCAGGGCAGCCTAAAAATGCTGAAATTTGACACACCCAGGGAAACCTTATTGTAGTTGGTAGACAAATACCCCAACTTCTCTAGCTTCCAGGAGACAAGAGCATTTTCCAAGACATCTAAAGATTCCCATAGGGCATTTAGTCCCAGTTCCCAAAGCATCACTCACTCATTAACACACACTCCTGCCTCAGTTTCACTGGCCCTTCACTTGTGCTTCCTGGGATTGGCTTAGAGATAACTTATACCTAAGCCTTTGTCCCAGGGTCTGCTTTTGTGGGAATCCAACAAAAACAAAGCTTCCACATTCGATTTTCTGTCATGATGAACTCATGGTGTGAAGTCAATTAACCACATTAAACATAGAGAATAAGTTTCTATTCAGAACCAATAAAGGATGTAATAGACCTCCGAGTACTTCTGCGGAAATTGAAAAGAAAATATGCTTCATGTTCTTGAAGGTTTCACAGGAACTATAGGTGATTTTTATTTTAATTGTATTTACTTTTATAGGTGATTTTTGATTTTGCTAATGGTCAAACATGATTCTTTCATAATAATTCAAACTTTTGAGTTTTTATGGCTTTTAGAAAGTAACATGGTAATCTATTTATAACACAGGGATAATGGTCTTTGGTCCATTAATTGGATTTCTGGAAATTTACTCAAAGGAAATTCATATCAAAAAGGCATAATGCTATAAACATAAAAATATTTTGGAGTTGCTTAAAATGACAGCAGAAAAAAGTTTGAAATAATGTAAATGTCCAACAATGAGGAACTGCCAATTAGATTATAGTGCATTAACTAGTTGTAAAACTATGTAGCTAGAAGAGATGACATGAGCAGTCATAGTTTAGATGTGATGGTGAATGAGAAGAATCTACAAACAGGTTCATCTGCATTAGAATTACCCTGTAAATATAACATTTGCATATGGACAAGAGATGGGGCAGAACTGGCCAAGGTTACCTACAGTCTATCAAAACAGCATTGTTCTCCTCTTCTAGCACCATCTAGCAAAGAATGTTGTTAGGGCTATAAATACAATTTTTAAAAAAGTGCCTACAGACTTGCCCACACATCTGTTCCCTATATTAAGTATAGTTCAGGAACAAGCTGAGTGCCTTTACCTGACTTTCTTCTCAGGCAAGGAATAAAGTACACTCTTTTTTAGTATGTTGTCTTTGAACAAAAATTAATATAATGCCAAATAATTATAAACATTGTTACACATTTGCCTTTATTTTCCCCCGCCCCTCAAATAAGAACAGAAATACTAAGTAAGAGTATTACAACTATACCCATGAACTTTGAAATCCTAGATTCAGATTGTTAGGGTAAAAAGGCATGCAGAAAAGTGGAAATAACCCCAAGATGATGAAGTAATTTGCTAAAAATTAGTGATGGAGTCAAAATCTGCTCTGGTCTGCTGCTCATCAGTTTAGGGCTCAATTTTCTTATCTGTAAATGGAGTAATAGCACCTGGTCTGCTCCAGGTCATTGGCTTCTGTGGGGGTTAAATAAAAAGAAATTCATAGAGGGGTCTGTACATTGCAAGCCCAGTTCATAGTAAAGGCATGTAGAGTTTGAAAGAAAAGTCAAGCACTAAAGGCAGTTGCCTGTTTTACAATACAGTCTGTAGAGGCCAAGGGCGTGAACTCCTGGAGACAGTGTCATTGTCTGGTATGGGAGTTGCAGGATGTGGGCTGTTCTCATGACAGACCCTGAGGAATGGGTGGCTAAGCCAGAAGTGTGGTGGATCTGTTGGACGCGACTGATGCATGGTTCTCTGTCCGCTGGCATGACAGTGCCCATTCTTTGTTCCTGCGCCACCTGGGAGTGATTCAGACAGGGAAGAGCTCAGGCTGCCAACTTGAGCTCTATTTCCTCCCATTCTCATTTTTCAGCCCCACCGCACGCAGCGTCCCTTGACACTTAAGTCTGTTCTCTCCGACTCTGTCCCCTTTCCTGGTCCCAGCCGGAGGAAATTCAGCCCAGGCTTTCAGAAGAATCTGTACTGAGCTCCCCCAATCCTATAAAGGCGCTTTACAAATGAGAGGCTGCTAAGAACTGTATGGGGACATGAAGAAAACGGGTCTCTGCACCAAGGCAGTGCCTGGTAAGAGCTAACTAAGGATAGAGCTCCACAAAGCGGCAAAAGGTTCAAATTGTGATTCAGTTCTTGAAATACTAAAAACATTATTTTTATCAAGTTCTACCTATGTTATGTGAAAAAACCATATATACATATATATAATGTAGTACTATATATAATGTAATACTATATATATATGTATATATATAATGTAGTATAATATACAAGGGACTTGGTGTTTTAAGATCTGGTTTCTACTGTTGGTTTGGCAACTAACTTAGTCTGGGATTGTGGACAGTTCCTTGAATTCTCTAGGCCTGTTTATAGAATAAAGGAATTTTCCTAGATAATTCCTAAGATCTCTTTTAACTCTGAAGTTCTATGGCTGTTTGTGAACAGCATTAAAATAATGAGGAAAGCTAATATATTCACATGTATACACACATGCAAACATATTCACTTGAGATGGAGATTAATTTTCTGTGTGTGTATACATAATTTTTTTCTCGAATCAGCCTTACTATTAAAGGAATGTTACAACAGTAAAACAAAAAAAAAGTTTATGACATATATCGCTCAGTACTGAATCACTTAGAGTGTATATGAGGTCTTTCTGGAAAAAGTCTAGCTGTTGTTACTATAACGAGAACAGTTTTGCATGATGTTGATGTAACCTGAGAGTCAAGGGGAGTGGGCTGGAATGCATATCTGAACAATGACAGTGTCAGTGAGGGCAGTAGACACCATTGGGTGAGCATGTGTACTGTGTGGCTGTCACATTCCTAATGAATGAGTAAGTAGAGCAATGAATCTGCAACAATTTTGCAATAAGCTTGAACATCTCTCTGCAGAATCTATTCAGATGATTCAGGAGGCCACAGTTGTGGGCAACTGGTGGTTGGCAGCTTCATCACAACAACACACCCACTCATGCATCATGTCTCCTGCAGAGTTTTCTGGCAAAACATCAAATTGCCCAGGTGACTCAACCTCCTACAGTCCAGATTTGGTGCCCTGTGACTTCTGGCTTTTCCCAAAAGTAAAATCACCTTTGAAAGGGAAGAAATTTCAGATCATCAATGAGATTCAGGAGAATATGATGGGGCAGCTAATGGCAAATGGAAGAACTGTGTGCGGTCCCAAGGTGACTACTTTGAAGGACTGAGGTATCATTGTCATATGTACAATTTTTCTTGTATTTTGTATCTTTTTCAACAAATGTCTCCATTTTTCACAGTACATGGAGCGATACCTTCTGGACTGACCTCATATATATGTGTGTGTATGTACACATGCGCACACACATGTACACATTTATGTAAAATACACAATGCCCAATTTTCCTACAGTATTATTAATCTGTCTGGTTGACTCTTTTAAAGGTAAATTTTTTCCTGATATTTAGCATTCTTCAGGTGACAATTTTGCATATTCTCTGTTATTTCCTGGCTTTATGTGAATCAGAGGAGACTTAGTCAAGTTAGCAATGACAAAGTTCATTCTGTTGGAGATGGCAGAAAGTGAGAGGAAAGAAGGGAGGTGAAAGAATGCCAAGAGCCTGAGTTGTGAAATAGGGTAAGAAAAATAAAGAAAGATGAGAAAGCTGAAGTGAGTACAAAAAAACAAACAACAAAACAAAACATTACTTCCGCAAATCAGAAGGAAGCTAAGGGTAACGGAGGAAATTCTTGCTGATGAATTCTGTTCTTTTCCTGGATGTTTTCAACTCTCAAGTTGAGAGATTTTGAGGAAGATATCTGGGGTCATAACTGAAGCTTTCACATCAGGATTAGTTCTGATCTCCAGATCATGACTATGACTTCCTGAACAGAAGAAGAAAGGCAAGTTAATAATGTACTGGAATGCTTTGAGTAGCTCCCCAAAAGAAACATTTATATGTTATACTAAAAAGAGAAAAATCTAGATTTAGCTCTAAAAGATTTCAAAATTGTCCAATAAATGGCATTGTGATGCTTTCAGTAAATAACCTTATGCCAACTAGGTAAGGCAAATAACACAATATGAATACCGTTATTATAAAAACTAATTCCATTTCTGTCATCACTTTAGTTTAATTCAGCAAGGAAGAACCATAATACTTACTAAACACTTGCTATTGCAAATATTTTTTTCAAAAATTGCTCTCAAAATAGATTTTGGGAAAAAAATATAACTATTAGCAACTGGCTAGGTGTTGTCACGGAAAATGCAACCAGGGAAGAAAATCCAGGAAGGTGGGCAGACTCCTAGTTCCCACAAGTATAAGAAGGCACCAGTGCACAAATGAACTGGGTGCAGGGATTGTCTGCAGTGTCTTCTACCATTCCAGAAACTCTCATGCCAGATGTACTGTCGTAAAAGAGAGAAGCGGCCCCATTTGTTTTTACTCAAAAGAGCCAAACAGAGACAGAATCATCAAAAACAAAATCACAAAGGGGCCCGAGTCTGACCTAGGTATTCTCTCTTCTGCATTCATGTATTCCTTTTCATTCTAAATTTGGTTTTCAATGGTTCTATTCTCAACCACAAGTCAATAAAGTGTAGGATTACTGAGTAGCTGTTAAGATTAATTTAGTCGTTCAAGAATATCTGACCTTTAAACAGTCAACCAACAAATACTTACTGGGTCTATCACATGTGTATAGCCCTGGGGTTGCAGAAGACCTAGAGAGTGCTCAGATCATATTAGCTTAGGTGGCTTGATAAAAGATAGTACAGAGAACAATAAATATCATACCTGATTATGTACTATTGATGGAATCACTATGTTATAGTATTATCCATTCCAAACAATTTAGTAATAGAAGGGAAAATGTGGCCTTCTAGGGAGGGTTACAGTATCTGGGGCCAGCCTGTAACAGGCTCAAGGTTTGCATGACCAGGTATTGAATGTGGCAGTCTCTCCAGATGCTGAAATTGATGCTGTGAAGTGAATAAAAGGTAGTGAGCTGACCCTTGGGGGAAGGAAGTCTGAGTTACTCCTCTGTCTAATTAAATGCTATTCAAATTGCTTTACCTACTCACTAAGCTCTCTAGAAGAAATATGCAGGTAGAAATATATTAATAAGAAAAGAGAATTCTGGTGTATTTCCCAGCAGTATTTATCATTCTTCATGTCTCCATGTGTGTGGTGGGGGATGAATCCTGCCAAGCAAGTCCCTCTAGGAATATTTCTGGGTATAGCAGGTAGACATGAATACAGAGGGGTCCTCATGTCCGATTCACAGAACAGGGCCACCTGATAAGACGACAGCTGCCTCTTCATGCAGAAACACTAAATATATTCTCTTCTTTCTTGGAGTCCAGAGGGCTCCAGAGGAAAGGCTGGAAACCATATGAAAAGCTGGTGGCTGCGTCCCAGTGAAACAAGGGGACCTCATTTTATTGCGTTCCCCCTTATTGCACTTCATAGGTGTGTACTTTAGAAATTGGAGGCAAAACCCTCCACCAGCAAAAAGATTATGACTCACTATATTATGGTACTCTCTTTATTTCGGTGGTCTGGAACCAAACTCAAAATATCTCTGATGTCTGCCTGTAGTAATGTCCCCGACATTAAACCACAAGGCAATGGAAGTCATTTAGCTCAGTGACATGGGTAAACATGCTCATTCTCACCAGTGGAAGGGGTATGAGAAGTTCAGGCAGCTGGTACTGTCTGGAGGTAAGGAAGTCAATGCAAAGCTTTTGTTCTAAAGGAAAGCAAATGTTTTCACTGTGGCTAGGAAGACAGTAGCCACCCCCCACCCCAACCCTGCCCTCACCGTGAAAATAAGATCATAAGGTCCCATTAAAATAGGAGAAATAAGCATTGGCTGTTATGTCCAAATAATTGGGTTAAATTAAATTAATAAATTTAAAAAATCACTAACAAAAAAAAAAAAAAAAACATTTTAGTGCCCACTGAGTAGGCCTTGTTCATATTTTATTTCCTTTGCAACATTTTTTCTGATGTCCTGGCCAGAAGTAAAACCTTCCTCTCCAAACTCTGCTAAGCAGTTTGTTGGTTTGCTTTGTCATATTGACTTGCATATGTGTCTTCACTCTCCTTTTATAAGGCTTGAAGGAGAGAACTATGTTTCATTTGTTTGAGTTTGAATACAGATCTATGTGATTAAAGAACATGAATTCTTTCTGTCATAACATGTAATCTGCAATAACATTTATGTATCCTAGATTCCATCACATGGCAGTGAGCCGATGCTTTTCTTTGGCACTAATTGGAAGATGAGGACGTGTTTTTACTGTTTTTTTTTTTTAATTTTTATTTTTAAGACACTAATATCAAGTAGTATATTTCCCTTTCTTTCTCCCTCCCTCCCTCCTCCTTCCCTTCCTTCTTTCCTTCCTCCCTACTTCCCCCTCCCTCACTCACTATCTTCTACCCATCCTCCCTCCCCCTGCCTTCTTCCATCCATCCATCCATCTATCCATCCATCCATCCTTTTTTGTTTCCTTTGAAGAGTGTGTTGTTGAACATTCAACACAGAAAGATGTAATGACATTGAGGGTCCCTGCTTGGCTTTTTGGTGTGGGTAGATTTAAGCACAATCCCTGCTTCTACCGCTGAAAATGCTGTAGTCTTGAACAAGATAGTAAACCTTTATTTCATTTTTCTTAAAGGAGTTAGTATAATAGTATTTACTTTAGAGGGTTGCTATGAGAATTAAATGGAATGCTTTATGAACACAATTAGCTTTGAGCCTGGCACATAGTAAACACATAATAAAATTTTTGCTCTCTTGGCTGCTATTTGTTTTATGAAGTAAATTTAATCTTCCAGATTTTATAATCTTTGAGTTGTTTAAAAAATTTGAATATCTATATCCATAACTAGAAAGTAGAACTTTTTGACATAGTCAAGAGGTAGCAATCTAACAAAGGTGACTGAGAATTATTTATGTGTATGTAGTATTAAATATATAAAGCAATAATAATAGAACCCTATGGCAGCAGATTCTCAAGGGTAACAGAGTCTCATATATATGGCCCAATGTTTTTATTGCATAAACTTAAAAACTCATAGAATCAGTTTATAATAAGGTCAAACACTTCTCATTAGTAAAAAAAATAGGTCAAAAATCCAACAGCAAAGTGAAAATTAGCCAATGACATGGTTGAAAGAAATACTTTTTTTTTTTTTTATTAGTTCTTTTCTCACCTGTAAAATGTCAAAAAAGATCAGAGGTATAACATTCAAACAGGGCATTCTTATTTTTAACCATAACATACTCTCAGCTCTGTGAAAGATACCTTTTCTCTAGTTGGGTCAGATCATTGGCTTGAAAGGTAAATGATGGAATAGTGAACCTTGAGTTCTGGGTCTGAAGTGGTCAATAGTAACATGAAAGGAAAAGAGATAGGGGGTGGATCCTATTTAACATTTGCAGAGTTAGTGTTAGTTTCTTCTTTCCACAACCTGCTCTAATATCTCCTTCTCTCCAATGTCTCATGGTTGCCAAGCAACCTCTCATAGAAGTGGAGTGAGCAAGATCTGTCAAATTCATTATTTTTGCCTTAAACAGGCAGTGGCTATGATGAAAGCAAAAACACTATATTTTATCTCTGTTTATAATAGTGTAAATTGAAAAAAGATAAACTTTTTTCTTTTATTTAAACCCACCTCTTGCTCATTTCCTGCTTTTAGATATGAAACTCCTTGAAATCTAGAAAGAATTAAAGATAAAACTATGTCTAATACAGAGAAGGAAGTAAAAAACAGACCAAGTTAAAAATTTATGATTTTTTTCTTAATTTTCATTTCCTAGTTACTCTGGAAGTAAGGTATAAAATGTCACATAATCTTGGAATCCAGCAGTAGAAGAGCAGGAGGAAAATTAATGGTAGCTCTGTCCAAAGCATCATATACTTTAGGAGAGAAGAAATCATAGCTTCTTCAATCTGTCCATTACGAACTTCTGAAAATATCAGGTATATTCGGTATGTATAAACTAGAAATCTAAGAAAAAATTACAGTTAGGTGCTGGATACAGGATAGTTAAAACCAAGATTATTACAGACAAAGTCTCTATTTCTTCATGTAAATTTCTCTGAATATTTTATTAGGATTGGCATTTATTTTTGTAAATTTAATCTCCATTCTATTTCTTTCCATTACCATTCAGTCCCCTAATACCCACCTCTGCCCAGCAATCACCACACTGTTGTCCATGTTCATACATCTTTTTTCCTTTTTCCTCAGCCCTTCCACCTCCTCCCCTCCTACCTCCACTAGTTGTCAGCCTGCTCTCCATCTGTGAGTCTGTCCCCATTTTCCTTGTTCGTTCAGGTTGTTCATTAGATTCCACATATGAGTGAAATCATATGGTGTTTATCTTTCTCTGACGGGCTTATTTCACTTAGCATAATAGGTCCATCCATACTGTTGCAAAGGGTAAACTTTCTTCATTTTTTACAGCTGTGTAGTATCCCATTGTGTAAATGTCCCATAGTTGTTTGTTAGTTCCACTGGAATTAATTTCTTGGGAGACTAGATTGTATTTTCTTTCTTCATGAAAATCTGATGGATCTCTTTAACATAAAGGCTTACTTTCTTCCCAAGGGAAAAAATAGCTAAATAAAATAAAATAGTGGTATTAGCATTCATTTTGGAAGTATACAAACATGAAGTTAGTGATTAATTGCAATTTACCAGTTGCATGATCTTGGATGAATCATTTAAGCCTTCCTAATTCTTGACTTTCTAATCTATAAAATAAGTACTAAAAATGGTGTTTACTGCGATGGTTGTGGAAATTAAATGAGGTACTCGGAAGAGTAAATTACTCAGTGTGTCAAATAAGAACGTTTCAGTATTATTTTTTATCTTATTTATTATTGGTGTTTCTGCATTGTTTGGATGTATTACTATAATTATACATATTTCTGTGGCAATGTTAGATATAATGTTAAAATAATAAAAGCAAAAATAAACATCCTCATGCAAAGTTAATTCTTAAAAAGTTAATATTAAAAAAGAAATGCCATTTTAACCCCATTGAATGTGAGTTTTTGTTTAAATTTTATTATTAAAATTTGGGGGATGGTATTGGTTAATAAAACTATATAGGTTTCAAGTATACAATTTTATAATACATCATCTATATATTACATTGACCATTTACCACTGAAAGTCAAATCCCCTTCCATCGCCATATATTTCACCCCTTTCACCCTTTAATACCTCTCCCATCCACCTTTGCCTCTGGTAACTACCATACTGCTATCTGTGTCTATGAGTTTTTGTTTGTTTGTCTTGTTTGTTCATCATTCCTTTCAGTTTTATAACCCACATATGGGTCTAGACTTTTTCCATCTGACTTACTCTGCTTGGAATGATATTCTCAGGATCCATCCATGTTGTCCCCAATGGCAGTATTTTATCTTTTCTTACGGATGAGTGACATTCTCCTGTACATATGCACCGCATCTTCTTTATCCAATCGTCCACTGAAGGACACTTCATTGTTTCCATGCCTTGGTCGCTGTGAATAATGCTTTCATGAACACAGGGATAACTATATCTTATAAATAAATGTTTTCACATTTTTCAAATACTCAGAAGAAGCCTTGCTGGGTCAAATGGTAACTCTATTCTTAATTTTTTGAGGAACCTCCATACTGTTTCCCATAGTGGTTGTACCAGTTTACATTCCCCCCAGCAGTGAGTGGGGGTTCCTTTTCCCTCACAACCTCTCCAACACCTACTACTTTTCTTGTTGATGACAGCCATTTTAACAGGTAGGGGGTGGGTTTTTTGTTGTAGTTTTGATTTGCATTTCCCTAGTAGCTAGGGCAGTTGAGCACCTTTTTATATATCTGTTGACCATTTGTATGTCTTCTTGGGAGAAGTGTGTGTTCAGGTCCTCCACTCATTTTTAATTGGATTGTTTGTTTTTTCTTGTTGAGTTGTATGAGTGCTTTATATTTTTGGATATTAACCCCTTGTTGGAGATGTTTGCAAGTATCTTCTCCCATTCAGTCAGTTGCCTTTTTGTTTTGTTAATGATTTATTTTGCTGTTAAGAAACTTTCTAGTTTGATACAGTCCCTGAACGTCAGGGTTTTTTGCTGAGAAGATCTTGCTGTGCTATAAGTTCATACAGTTGTGACTGATCAAGGATGGTGACCCAATGTTCCTTTTTTCTGCCTGACTCTTGTCCTGTAGTAGAGCTACAGATACATCAGTGAATGGTCTTACATTTAAACAATGATGCCAAAGAAATAACTTTACTGATATAAGTGCAATCTTAGAATATGCATAAGATGAGATGTATTCTGAGTCTTCAAGGATGTTTTTGAATTTTCAGTATAGCTGGATCAGATTGGAAAATTCAGTAGTCTTTTAGTATTAACACTGTCATAAATAAATTTGAGTGTTGCATTTCTACTCTCATGGTTTCATGCTGATATCGTCTGAGCTTTGTTTAAATTTTCATTTTCTCTGCAGATACATGTTACCCATCACTGTGCTTGAGAAAAGCAAGTGCACTGTAATTCATTGATAAATGTGAGAATGGAAGAATTTAGAACTCAAGTAATGTTAAACAGTAAAGAATGTTTGTGAATATTACATACTTTAAATGTGATATAAAACAAAATTTTGTTAGAAGATATCTGAATTAGGAAACTGCAATGGAATTTGGGTAATTTAATTATATACATCATTAGTGACACTTACCATGCTTTTCTCTTTTTATTTCCTCACCTAATAAATAAGGCCAATATCACACTACCATTGAGTAGCTTGCAAAAAAACTGTGATTAATAAATAAAAACATCTCTAAGGTTCTCTTCTTTTGGAGAAAGAACATCAGAGAAAAGATGTCTGGGGAAAATCCATTGATTTAGCTGGATTTGGGAATAAATATTATTTATCTGATTTCTCCATTTGAGTGACAATATGTCATAGTGGTTAAGGGCACATATTTTGAATCGGTCATATTTGGATTCCAATCTGGATTCTAATGTACAGTTACTTAATCTGTGCGTCTTGGTGTTCATTGTACATGGAGAGTGGTAACAGAGCTGTTGTGATAACTATATGCTTATTAGTACAGTGACAGGAATATGTGTGAGTTATTGCATCCATTATCATCATCTTCATCAGCATTATCCTCTCCTCATTGAAGTCTAAATACTTTCAAGCCTTTGTGAATGCTCTGTAAATAACCAAGTATTATAAAAGCATTCCTAAGATCAGGGTAGCTCTGTCTGTAGATAGCCCTATATTCTAGTTTTTAGAAGAGGTACAGAACTTCCACAAGGAGATGGACTCCCACAGATACAAACTTTTGTGACCTAATTTAGGTGTAAAAGTGAGTAGAAATTAGGCGAGAATGAGCAGTGATGCTGACAAACATGCCCAGTGACCAGGTGTCATGAGAATTTTGCCTATAGACCTTGGGGATACTATTAACTCTGACCGTAGTGTTTTAGTCCAGAAATTAACATGAAAGGTGAGCCAGAAGAAGTGGGATTTAGGCCTAGACTCATTCTTTTGTGAACATCAGTTTTCTTACTTACAAAGTTAGGCATTATTCGAGGGCTTATTTGGTGTAGGCAAAATGTAGGTGTTTCATAATATCTCTTGTGGTCCTAAGATAATATACCTTGAAGTTATAGCATCTTACCCTTCCTTTGTCTTTCAACTTGGTCTAGTTATAAGGAGTCAATAAATATTGTGCGAAAGTGTTATTGTACAGTTTCTATCAAGAGAATTGTGTCTCCTATTCCATGAAATACAATGGTGATGCTAGGATTGTTATTATAGACTTTATCTGAGATGGTGCCACTAAATCTCTTTAAATTAAGGAGCAAACAGAATCTAGTGTAAGAATGCATAATATAAATAAATGCCTAGCGTCTCACCAGAGGGTCGTCTCCCAGCTACAATGCATAGGTTACACTGAAGACACTGATTTCCTGTTCATTTGTAAGGAAGGTGATCTTAGCCATTTAAATGTCTGCTCTAAAAGTGGATTTCAACCATTTACTGACCTACGTTCCCTTTCCAGGAAGTTGCATCTTCCAGGATCAGATCCCAATTTATTGGCAGTGACCACTTTCCTAAGATTTAATTAAGTTTCGAAAATTCTCTCAAAATATATTTTTAGTCTAAACCAATGCAACTATACACTAATATAATATAATTATTCCATATATAAATTTTTTTCATTCGGCATTTCCTTTGTGCCTTCTGTGTACCTAAATGACTGCCTATGGCTAGAAGGAAATTCTAACCTAAGTCACTTAGATCTATCTTTATTCTCTAGAATCAGTAGATTTGGATTTGTGTGTTAAAGTACCACAGATGTTATCATGTATTGTCCTTAAGAGGGATGGTAGTTAGATGACTGGGGAGCAAAGCTTTCTTCCTTTCCTAGGCAGAGATTTGCCTTGTTGGTAACACAAAACCAATATCAGATTCAGAGCCACAAACATATACTTTTTTTTTTGCAGGACTTAATTCTATCCAAAGCGGAGAATCTACTTTGTATGTAGATTCTACTTTGTATGTATGCTCCTCTGTATGTATGTATGTATGTATGTATGTATCTATCTAGGTATGTACATATCAATTGCCCCTTACTCTTCCTAATATTATGTGCTAAACACATCAGGCTATGTAGCTCTTACATGTCCTACCATAATTATGCAGCTTTGACCTTTACACATGAATAAGTTTCTGTGTGGATGGCAGGAGGAACACTTAAAGAGCACTGCAGCCGCCAGACAAAAATGTAGGAAATAGAACAGCACAATGACTGAAAGACTCATCATACGCTCTCTTAAATAGCTTTCTGTTGTGCTTTCATTAGAGCAGAGTCTCAAAAAGGATTACCGGCATGCTTGTTTATTCACAATTGCATTTCTTCTGTCTTTAGAGCAATCACGGATCTTTTAATCTCATCCCTGCAGGTTCACGTGTTGGAAGGATCCCCTCTTTTCAGGCCCATTAATGGGCAGTTTTATCCTGTACAAGTTAAAAGAAATGAAGAAGGTATTCCTTAGTGTTTATGTCACTTCCTAAATAGAGGGGCTGGAGATATCTTGGGTCATGATTTCTTATAGAATACATGAAATCTATAGGAAATATGAATAATAATTTTAACAGTGCTAATAACAAAAGTGACACAATTTTTATCATTCTCAGATGTTTTACCATGTGTGTATCAGGGTCTATATGCGTGTTAATGTGTGTATGCAGTGGCGTGGGTTATTTGGGGTTAGAAGAATGCTGGTTATCAAGAAGCTAATACATCATGTTCCTTTGTATGTTTTTCTATTGAATGTCACTTAGATTCTGAACAGTTGCTCCCAAGAAATGACTGACAGCTTGTTTTGAAATACAACATTTGGATTCATTTCTTCGTATGACTGTGCTGTTATAAGTATTCACACAGAGTCCACAGACCTGACAATATACAAAGGGTCTGAATAGAATTTAGGGAATCAATATATCCCTCTTATTTCAGACCTTTTATTGAAGGCTGTGGTGTTCCACAGAGGGTAGCAGAAAATATCAGAAGGGAGGGAAGGTATTATGCACATAGGCTGTAGAAGGTGAAGGCAACAGTTTATGAACAAGACAAGCTAATCCACAAATCAAGTTAAATAAACTGTCCTTTGAACCGTTTTTTAATCAGATGTATTAACGAGTGTAACTATTGACTGAATTTAGATTAAATAATTACTTATTAACTGCACACATGAGTTAATTTACTAATGATAACTTATGACTACTAATGTCTATAACTTAGAAACTTTCATAAGTTGCATTCATCTACTGCCTCTCTCGGGGGGCAGGAAACCAAAAACACCATTTATTCCACACTATAAGCATAAATTAGGGGTCAGTTTTTCACCTTGATGTTTACTGGCTAAAATTAGACATAATTTGAGCTTACTAATTTCAATGCAAATTTTATAAATTGAGCTAATATTTACTTATGTGAAAATTATAAGATTCTATTGGGTATTTTGACCAAATAAGGGTATATAAAGTGTTAATAACTGTTACTCTTCAGGAATGGATGCTAAATTAGAAATGTTCAAGAAAGGATAAAAGATATAACCCAATTTCTATTTCCAGTTATGATTAATTACCATTTTAGGTGCTTTATAATGTTTGTGCTTTCCCGTTTGGACAGCGTTCCATCATTCTCTTTAGTTTATAGAATGCCCACTCCTTTTGGTAACTATCCGGGTTTGTGGTTTCGTGGGAATATCTCTACAGAATGAAGCTGCTTCTCAGAGCTCCTAGCGTCCCAGGGTTAATTGGAGTGTTAGTTTTACATGCAGTCACAACAGATCAGTCTTATGTTCTTACAATCAGAACTAAGGCTTTGAAGTACACTTATTAAATTCTTCCAGCACCAAAGCCATTGTTTAAGAAACAAAGGCAAGCAGCGTTGTAGTTAATGCCTCCAGAGCCATGGGAAAGATGAGAAAAATAAGTCGTTCTCAGTCTAGAGTTGGCAGACTTTGGGCCAGGGATGCACAGCTGTTTTTTGTCAGACTAAAAATTTGAATTTTAAAGCATTTCTTAGATCAAGAATGAAGCAACTGTTATCCTATTCAATATGTACCAGTGGGATTTGTGCTGATGAAATAAGGAATTCTGAATCCACAGTACAACTTGAATGTGATCTAGAGTTCTGCTGTTAACACTGTGCTAGGAAGAAATGGTAATTTGTAAAACAACATTAATTAATGAAGCTACGAGAAAAGAAAGGGGAAAGGACACCCAAGAGGCAGGATTTCAAGTCCTGGTGTTTTGTCATTGATAACCTGTTAGTGGCCTGTAAGATGAGAGGGCTGTAGGAGGTGAGTTCTAAGCTCTGGCTTTCCATGAGTCACTAAGTGCAGGTTGGTTTTCATTGAATCACAAGGGGGCTGAGAGACCACCAGCATGTTGATGGCACCAGGCACCTGCGCATGGCTCAGGATGGAGGAACAGGACCAGGTGGCAAATTGTTCAGGGCATTTGCCAAGGGCACGTCACTGCCTCTCAGTGTAGTGAGTCGCAGCAGCCCACATGAATTCCAAGCCCACCCCGTGCTGTTTCTACTCTCTTGGCCCGATGGCAGTTTTTCCCGAAGTTCAGGATTCCGTGAGAGAGAATTTGTTTTGTTCTGTAGAAGTCCTTACTTGGCAGGGCAGCTCCCCTCCTCTCCCTTCCCACATGCACCATCATAATCAGCGCCACCGAAAGAGGCTAATTTTGCCAGACTTGGATTCCCATCAGCCAGCGCTCTCCAAAGATTGCCATGTTATTGCAAAATTAGACTTTCTATTACTGGAATAAATACTGTGCAGTCTTTGTAGCCAGCACTTAATGGATTCCTTTGCTAATTCCCCTGAATAACAAGGATTCCTTGTGAAAATAAAGGACAGACAAGGTAGAGTAAACTGGCAATTACATATAAAGTGCTGCTGTTAGCCTGCCAAAGCGGTTCATAAACCCGGCTGGGAAAGACTGGGGCATTTTTCAGGGCTTTCACCCCAATTGCTTTGCTGAATGCTTCCCTCTTGGTGAGCTGTTTACATGGGAGGGAATAGATTCTGCAGCCGGCTTTCTCTGGCCTGGTAGGAAGGATTTATTACCTTCTTTTCCTTGTTCCCTTCCCTGGGAGAATTCAGTTTCCGTCCTAATACCTTGTTTGCGTATGAGCTGAATCTCTTTGGAGGCCAACAATATGAAAGAATGTTGTATCAGAGAAGGTAAGAGATTGCTTTGGTTTTATGTTTTGACAGATTGTATAGGTTCAGATCATGGGTTCAGGGGTTAGAAAGACGTGAGTCCAAATATCCTATTCACCATATGCAAATGAGATGACATTGGAGCACGCTATTTAACTTTTTTCATCCTTAGTTTTCCCATCTTTAGGATGGACACAGTGCAGCGATGCTCCAACTTCAGCATGCGTGGGAATTACCCAGGAGGACTCACTTGGGTGAGTGCACCAGGCAATTGCTGGGTTTCTGATTCAGAAACTAGGGTGGGGACCCAGAATTTCTACAATAGCGCCACATGGTGCTGATTGTGGTGGTCTAGGGGCTGTGCTCTGTGCCCCACAGCACAGCAATATCATGAGCATTAATATGGTGATGTATTAAAATCATTTATTTTCACACAGTGTTGTCATGTAGTCATCAATCAACACACTACAGGTCCGTGTGAACACACAACTTCTTTTTTCATTGAGAAACTTTCCACCTCCCCAAACTGTTAATTTATTTCCATTTTTCTTCCTGAAACTCTTGTGAACCCTGTTGTTTATTTTTATTTTTAGAATCATGAATTTGAGTAGTACCTCATCCTCCCCCCCCATTTTTAAACTGTTTTTATGCAACTTGAAATTTATTTGGGGATCAGAATTCATTTTGTAGACATTTGTCAGTCCAGAAATCTACCTTTCCCTATTCCCGATTAAAATCAGATTTAAATCTGATTTTGTGTGTTGTTGTTGATTTTGGAAGGATGCCGGTACCATCATAGCACTAACTGTTTTGTCCATGCCCTCTATGGTCCTCAAGTAGAAATTGAGTTTTTTCAGTTTTCAGTCATCTTATTGATATCCGTGAGGAAAAGTAGTATGACTTTCTCTTAATCTCTTTCACCTTTTTCACCCATCACCCCAAACGAGCCTCCTATGTGACTATCATCAATTTGTTCTCTTCATCTATGAGTTTGTTTCAGTTTGTACTCTACATATAAGTGAGACCATAGGGTATTTGTCATTCTCTGTCTGACTTATTTCACATAGTATAATCCCTTCTAGGTCCATCCATGTTGTCACGAATGGCAAGATTTCATTCTTTTTAATGGCTGACTAATGCTCCCTTTTGTGTATGCCCTGTGTCTTTTTACCCACTTATCTACTGCTGGACATCTAGGTTGCTTCCATATCTTGGCTGTTGTAAATAATGCTGCAATAAACATAGGGTTGCATATAGAATTTTGAATTAGTGTTATGGATTTCTTTGGATAAAATATTGCTATGTGGAATTGCTGGGTCATATGGTAATTCTATTTTTTAATTTTTCGAGGACCCTCCATACTGCTTTCCAGAATGGCTGCCCCAGTTTATGATCCCACCAACAGTGCATGTGGGTTCCCTTTCTTCCACATACTTGCCAGTACTTACTATTTGCTGATTTGTTGATAGTAGCCGTTTTGACAGGTGTGAGGTGATGATCTCATTGTGATTTTTATCAACACTTCCCTGATTATTAATGATATTGACCATCTTTTCATGTATGTGTTGTTCATTTGTATGTCCTCTTGGGAGGAATGCATATTTAGGGTCTCTGTCCATTTTTAATCAGATTATTTTCTGTTGTAGTTGTTAAGCTAGATGTGTTCTTTATATATTTTAGATATTAATCTCTTGTTGCTATATTGTTTATAAATATTAACTACCACTCAGTAGGTGGCCTTCTTGTTTTGTTGGTAGTTTCCTTTGCATACAAAAGCTTTTTTCAATGTCTGTATCTTAAGTAGGGGCAATAGAAGGGATTCTAGCAACTCCTACAATAGCCCCACTCTGCTCTCCTTATAAAGTGTGGAGAGCATTGGAAATTCTGCTTGGTACCATGAAGCCTAAACAATTTGTGTAAAGTATCCACATTAGGACTGCTCTGTGAACATGAGATCATGTATATGCTTGTATTATCCCAAAGACATCTGAGAAAGCATCGTTACATGGATAGCATTAATAGTGATTTATTTCTTTGTACTAATCATCATCTCCTGCAGATTTCTATTTTAAAATGCACATTTCCCAAGAATATTAATGTTTATATTCGAAGCATGTGTGCATTTGGGAAGAACTAGATTGCATGTGTAAGAAATGAGAAAAGGAGAAAGATTGGGATGCCTGAATTACAAGTAGAATCCCACCTCCTGTCCTCCATGGCTTTGCCAAGGGACAGTCTGAAGAAACACCTGAGGGCAGGGAGGGACAATTGTCTGATCTCTCAAGAAGTCTTGCGGTGCATTTTTTTAAGGCTCTTTGGCTGCAAAAAGAAAACAAAACAAAACAAAAACAAAACAGAAAAGCATGAAACTTACATACCGAAAAAGGCAGGAAGGTAAGAATGATGAAGGGAAATATATTGGAATGCTCTGGAATAGCTCAGGTAATCCAGGGACAAATCAGTAAATATTAAGTCATGAGGAATTGAACCATGAGGAATTGAACCAGGAATTGTCTATATGTAAATAGACAATTAGAAACAAGGGTTACTATTTCACTTTCTTTAGAGCCCCATGGCCTCTCCTCTCTGATTTGTTTCAGTGTGACAGTTTCATATGCCCTCTTTGCAGACTAGCTCTTGCTGCCTCACATGAATATGCCAAATGTAGCTGTTCTCATTCTGATTGTGTAACACCTTTCAGTTTTGGAACCTGCCCAAACTGACCAGTCAATCTAAATCATTATTCTAAGTCCCCAGAGTAAAGTGCATTGGCCCACATTGGGTGAGTGCCTGTTCGCAATCCATTTGTCTGTAGCCAGGATGTAGGCCATGCAGGGAGTACGAACAGAGGCCGGGCAGAAATCCCCAAAGACATGTACCACATTTTGTGAATGATACAGCCATTGGGAGGATACACAGAATGACTCTCGTGCACATAGATTCTTGTGGGAATGGAAAGTACAAAGATTTAAGTTAAGTGACTAAGAGGCCAAGCAACTGAAAGCCAAAACAACAAAAGCAATAAAAAAGATTGGTAAGGTTAGCCTGTGCATGTGACATACTCACCCTCCCAAACACCCACATACTTTACCTATTTGTTAAAACCTCTATTTCTTTATAAGGGGCTTTCCCTTCTCACTTCCCCTTGCTCCCCTTGACACACCAAGGAGGAAGAGGGACGGAAGAGTTTGAGAGCAACTCACTTTCTTTAAGCTACATCCTGAACATGACACTTGTTTCCACTAAACACCACCCCTGCTTTTGTCCCTCTTTCATCATATGTAAATGAGGACAGTCCTACGACAGTCCATCATATGTAAATGAGGTGTCTGTCCTGTGAAGCCTTTGGAGAGGACTGAATAAGATACTGCCTGTAAAGTAAGATACTGCTTGCCATCTGGTAAATAATCAACGTATTTTAGTTACGTTATTGTTATTATTGCATGAGCAAATAGCATACATGTATACAGGCATAGTAATATAGCATAAAGTTTCAGGACAGGAAAGAAAGAAAGCACATCAGCTTCGAAAGGATCTTAGGGAAGAGGCAGGGCTTGTGATTCACATGTGTTTTCTCCACAGAACACTGGGTGGGAATGGGGTGATCCAGTTTGGGAGGAGCAAGAAGCAGGGGCAGAAGCATAGAGATGCAAGGATTTCTGCTTTATTATGGATTGTACTGCATATAAAAACTTGGTTAATACGGAAGAAATATTTAGAGGGGTGTTTAGGAATGCAAGCAGAGCCAGACTGTCAATCCCTGTCAAACTTATATGTATTTAAGTTTTATATATGTATGTATACATATATGTATATACATGTATATGTGAATGAAATTGTGCATCCAGAGAAATGCCCTTGTTCAAACAGAAGTAAATAACACAAGAATACAATGTAGAAATACCTCTTACCCCTTTCAAAATAATTCCAGTGCATCCCAACTTTCCAAGATGATTTCAGTGCACTCCAAGGGGTGATCTTTTCCAATATGAATCTATCCTGGTACTTTTTAGAGTAATTATATAAGGATATTCTTCCCAAATTATGTTATTTTGTTGAAATGCATTAATACAGTGATATGATTAAGATGGCTGTCAAGGTGGGGTTCGGTGAATGGCTGACCTCCTAAATCTGGTTTGCCAGAGAACACTATATCCAGAACTACAAATGTTTAAATACAGCAGGAGAAGGTAACACCTAGGCCTTTGTACTTGTGTGATGAGTTCTGAACAAGACCAGTGACAGAAGAAAGAAAAATTCTTCCAAGATTCACAGATACAAGATCATTATCATCGTCATTGTCATCATCATCACCACCACTATCATCATTGTGTCATCATCATCAACATCATCATCTATTCAGCACTTACGATGTGCCAGGATCTGTGGTAGGTGCTTTATATGTATTATTCATAAGCTTCTGAAGACACACTGAGGTATATATTATTATTACCCCCTTTTTTATAGATGAGGAAACAGATATGCAGGCATATTAATGAATTATGTAGTATTACACATTTATTAAGGGTGGAGTTAAAATTCAAATTCTAGCAGTTTAAATCAAGAATATTAATATTACACCCACATTCAACTTTCCATTGTAGATTCAGAATGACATGTTAGTAAGTAAGTGAATCTCTCATTGTTTGACTATTATTTGCCAATGTCTCTTTCAGAAGACATGGGCTCTAGTTCAGCACTTCCTCGATTAAAACTGAACTCATCATCATAGCTTCAAAACCAATGAATACCTATAGATAAACCTAACAAAAGATGTGCAAGTCCTCTCTGTATCAAAAGTTACAAAATTAATGTTAGAAATTAGATAAGATCTAAATAAATGGAGGGATATATCATATTATAGATTGGAAATTTAATTTCTTACTAAATTTATCTGTACATTTGAGAACATTTCAATCAAATATAACAAGTTTTTTTGTTGGAAACTGACAAGTGGATTATAATACTTAAATGAAAACACAAGGCCCAAGAGTAGCCAAGACAATCTTGAAGAAGAAAAATAAAGCTGAAGTATTATACCATCAGATATCAGGTTATTATTATAAAGCTATAATAATAAGTCTGTTATTGACCCAAGGATAAAGAAATAAACCAGTATAACAAAATGGGGAAATCTCAAACAGACTCTAGTTTATGACAAAGCAATGCTACTGTGTTGTGAGGAAGAGGACGGTCTTTTCAATAAATAATTCTGAATCAATTACATATCTATATCGTATAAGGTAAAACATGACTCTTAACTCCCTACTTCCCTACCTTTGTAAAAATTAATTCTAGATAGATTGTAGATCTAAATACAAAAGGTAAAATAATAAAAGTTTTATAAAACCAAAATATTTTCATGACATTGGGGAAAATCAGATTTTTCTAAACAAGGCACAAAATGTGCTAACTATGAGGTAGTAAAATGAAAAATTGCATTACTTTAAAAATATTTATTAATCAAAATACAGTATGGTCAGTCACATAGTGGGAATGATTTACAAATATAAAAAGAATTGCACAAACCCATCAGACCTGGGAAAAGAGACTGAGTAAATATGGGCAAACAACTCTAATAGACACTCCAAAAAAATAGGATATTTAATGACCAAAATAAACGGAAAACTTTCTCAACTTCACTAGTCATCGGGGAAATGCATATTAAAACCACAATGCACTAAAACTGCATACCTGCCAGAATAGATAATACGTGGGAAGGCGTTAGAAAGCCTTTCTGAAGAAATGAAGCCACTGGGAGTCTCATGTTCCTCTGCAAATAATAAATCTGTACAACCACTTTGAAAATTATTTGTCAAGATCTAGCAAAGCTGATCACAGGCATAAACTTTTATCCAGAAATTCTACTCCTGAGTATGCACGCAACAAATTGGAATGCTTATATTTACCAAAAAATGCAGTTCTGTTTATACCAACACTGTTCTTAATAGCCTCAAACTGAAGACAACTCAAATGTTTAATGAAAGAATGGCTAAATTGTGATATATTCATGTAATAAATGCCAGACTTAACTGAGAATAAATACACTGCTATTAAAGCAAAAATATACATGAATCTCCCAAGCTTAACAAAATATCAGACACAAAAGGGGATAGGCTGCAATGATTCTCCTTATATAAAAGTTCAAAAATAGGCAAAATCAATTTATGTGTTGGAAGTTCAAGATTCTGGTTGTGCAGGGGAAGTAGTAACAAATCACTGGAAGAGAAATTAGGGGGAACTTCTGACATGCTGGTAATTGTTTTTTTGATCTGTGTGTATGTTGGAGGAATGTGTTTCCGTTTTGAAAATTTATCTGGCTATAACCTTGATTTGTGTACTTTTTTGTAACAGTGTGATTTTGTTTCAAGGGAATGCATATTTAGAGGAGGGGGGAAAGCCAACCACCAAAGAGAAACCCTGAAAGTATTTTCATTTCAGTAATTCTTGCTAAAAAGTTCTACAAAAATAACCCCGCGCTGTGCTGAGAGTCCAGGCCTGCTTTGTGTAGCACTGCTTGTGTTTACACACTCTACAATCGTCAAGCTCTGGGCACGTGGACTGACTCTGAGAGGACAGCTGCTTTACTTGCAAATGCTTTACCCTCTTGGGCTGCAATTAACCAGCACACTAAACAGGCTGCCTACAGAATGGTCTGAGATTTGCAACTGAGCTGTAGTTGCTCAAGAAAAAGATGGAAAATGTGGGTGTCACCAAGTTTGCACTGTGTTGAAATGCTAAGATATGTTCAAGTCATTCAATATCCAAGAAACACAGAGGAGAATCATTGGCATCTCCCCCAATGATTTTTCCCAATCATCAGAGGAGTCCTTGGGTTCGGGCCTGCAGAAAAGGTAGTTTCAGAACTTCCACTTCCATGACCTCTCTATTCCTATAAGCAGGAATCAAGGTTGAGGCATATTTCCAAATCCTCCACTCAAAAAGAAATGTTAAATTCCTTTGATGTGATTATTCTGGCCAGGCACCGTGGAGTATGAAAGTGAAGACACAGTGATGAAGTCAAATCAATGTCTGACCTCAGGAGACTCACAGATAATCCTGTACATTTCAAAAGACCAAGAAGCGCCTTGCCTTCCGCAAAGTTGAACTTTAGATTTGGAGTTTAAGAAATATGTCATGCAGAATTCATCCTCATTTTTGGCTGGCAAAAGAAGTTCAAGATGCCCTTGCTGGCATTGTCCTGAACTCAGCCCTGACACGCAGCCTGAAGACCTCACCACAGCTGACTCTACCCCACCTGCTCTTTTGCTACATGTTGGGCAACACCCTGAGCACCTGATTCAACCAAGCAATAGTTCTGTCTTTGTGCTGTGGCAGGGGCTGGGGTGCAAGTGAGTGCCATTGTAATTTTGTTGAAATGTCAAAATATAGCACGAAATTGAGAGTAACTAGGTCAGGGAGCTTTAGCGGTAGGCTCCACGATCGACAGAAACGCCACATTTCATCATTTCCTCGTACCCTATACAGACTAGCAAGCTGCTACAGGAGCCGCGGTGACGCGGCGCTATCAGGACTGGAAGCAGACCCTGGGAGGCCCTGATCTTGCCCAGAATAGCAAATAGGGTTGCCTTCCCTGCATGCAGCAAGACATTGTTTCTGCAGCATAACATTTCTGCTGTAAAATTTAAACGGTCTTTTCTTGTTTAATGACCAGAAAATGAGCCGTGCCACACCCCCACTGGGAGCCACTTCACCCTGTAGAGCAGATGCACTGAATGAGATTCTGGCGCTGCCCGTGTCCCCTAAGATGTGCACTGCAGTTAAGAGAGAACACTCACACTTTGGGATAGGAAAGCCTCAGACAGTGGCATCAGGGACAACTGATTTCAGGACTTCCTCCTTTAACAGGAAGAAAGAAGTAAAAAGAGAAATAAAGATATTAAATAAAAATGAAGACAGAATTATAGACTACTATAGACTTAGAGGTTTACAAACTTTATTTCTCCAACATTCCTCCTAATTACTTTAAAGTCTCTCTGTTGAATTTCTCTCAGAAAATCATCTATCAAACTTGTTTATAAATATATATGTTAATACATATATGCATACATTTGTATGTGCATATAAAATAACACACTGATATTTATCTTATGTCCATAATGACACTGATGTTGGATAAAGTTAGCCGATTCTGTAAATAGGACCTGGATTATCAATGAATGGAATTGTCCACATGGGGAGCTAGAACTAATGAATCAGAAAGAAGTGGCATGTACTTAGTTAGCCAAGTAGGCGATATGGAATTTCATAATAACAACAACTATAATAATCGAAAGTCAGACTAGAGGGAGTTGAACTAGTGTGAATACATTAAACAGCATCCTTAGGGAGAAGTTTGGCTCCAGGACCCTGCACAATCCTTCAGACCTGACTATCGGCAATTACAAGGATCCACCTGTCGAGTCACGGGAGAAGTTGCTGTCCACCTCAGGACTTGGTGCACAGCAAGAGCATGGCACTCTTCTGGGGGAAGTGGTTGGTGTTCAAGGACTCAGCCCTCTATTCAGAGGTCTCTTTATTGGGGGCCTCAGGTGAGGCACCTCCACCTATATCATTTTATTAGGATCTTTAACTGGGACATTTTTCTCCACTGCAACCTGTACATTTGCATTTGTAGCCTTTCCCCATCTCCTTCCCATCTGCCTGTGTGTCCATAAGGAGACAGGATCCTTGTGTTTCAGGCTCCTCCACAGTGAGACAATTAGTTTCCCTTTGTCTGAGCTGCAGCCACCTGTCCCTCCCCCCCGCCCCGTTCTGTTTTGTGGGGGTAAATGAAACACGGGGGAGCTAGCCCTTCTTTTTGCCTCTGGCTTGCACTGTGGCAGTAAATGAAAAAAGGTTTGATTGCTACATTCAGTTGGGCTCATTGTCCTAACTGACACCTGATTGCTTAACAAAATTAAAAACCGACAGAGAACAACTATTAAATCAAAAGAAATACAAAATAGCTTTCTGAAGGCGTCAGAAAGCAACTGAGAAGGTCAGGATTTGACGGGTCAGAGCCCAAGAGTTTGGCAGCACCATGCAGTAAGGTAGTCATGCTCCATCACATTTCCAGGTGCGGCGTTTGCCATTCTTACATATCACTGGGCTGGGAAGATGAGCTTCCAGTAGTTTCTCAGGGTGAAGATATAAAAATTAGAAACTGGTATTACCAAGACTAAAGTTTGGGGGGAAAGGAAACCTGGCAAAGGAAGCCTGATATTTAGTATTCCTTTTTCTCCTCGGGGCATTTTCTGATTCCTAATATTCAGGAAGCAAGCATGCTTGAAGCCAGCAGAAAGTGGATGTGGGGAAAGTAGAAAGGTAAGCTTAGATTTTGATATTCTCATAGTACTGTGAGAACACAAATTGGAGCAGAGAGCAATAATGGGTTGGAGCCCTAGTAAAACCCCAGTTTTCAATGGACAGTGTGAAAAGGAAACCCTCAAACACTAATAGCATTCTGTGTGGGCCATCCTTTACCAAGACTGAGACCCACAATTGAGTCATTTGGAAAGATAACTGGATTAAGGCAATCTTCTCTTATATTAACTGTCCACAGGAGAATACCAAACTGTCTTTGGATAAAGATAAAACCCCAGAGCCTCTGAAAGTTTTTGTCCATTTGGAATGAATTCAATTTAAAACAAAAACATCAGCTATGCCTAGAGACAAGACCAAGATCAAAATCCAATAAGGAGAGAGGAACAAAACAATAGAACAAAAACAAACCAACCCTGTAATAGAAACAGACCAAGATCTTGAGTTTTTAGATATGAATTGTAAAATAATTCAGATTTCATTTCTTTAACAAAACCAATAATAAGATAAATAATTACCCCAAAACTGGGATTTATAAAAAGAATCGAATGAAAATTATTAAACTAAAATACATATAAAAATTTTTAAGTTAAATTTAAAAAATTAGTGATTTGATAGCATATTAAACACAGCAGAAGAAAAGATTCATGACTGGAAAAGAAGCCAGAACAAAATATCCAGACTTAAGTATGGAGATTCCAAATGGATAGAAAATATAGAAAGGGAGTAAGACTCATGGACCGTGATGAAAAGGTTGAGCAAATAGATTTGGAGTCTTATTGGAGAGAAGATAAACAATGGAGTAGAAGCAATATTTGGAAAGACGTTGACCAGAAATGTCATAATTAATGACAGACTATGGACCCAAGCAGAGTAAACAAAGAAAAACAAACATAAACACATGACAAAAATAAATACATTTTAATAAAACTGTTAAAAACCAAACGTAAGTACAAAATCTTTAAATAAGTCAAAGGGAAAACTATTGTTTTTAAAAGAGTAATAAAAGATAGAAACCAGATTTGTAAATGAAACAATGGATCTAAGAAGGAATAAAATCTGATCTTGAATCGTCTAAAAGAAAATAGTTGCTAGCCTAAAATTATGTATCCAGCAGAAACATTCTTCAAAAATTAAGGAAAAATAAACCTTTTTATCCAAATAAAAACAGATAAATTTTATGCCAACATCCCCACCTCCATTCAAAATGTTAAACCAATTCTTCATATACAAATGGTATTAATTGGAAGCAAGATGATGCATGTGGCAATGAAAGGCAATAAATGCATAAATACAGAGGCAAACATAAATCATATCTGCAGTATACACAATAATTAAAGTGTCCCGTGTGACTTAAATTTAAAAGTGAAATACAGGACAGCAGTAGCCTGTAATTATGAAAAGTATGAGGTGGGTATGGAGTTAAAATTTCATGAAGTTCTTTAATTGTCCCAGAGATCCAAAATTCACATCAGAATCAAAATGTTAAATTAGGTATGGTGCGCATTGTAATGTCTAGGATAACTCTAACACTAGAAAAGTATATCCCTATAGCTAATAAAGGAGGAAATATGGTGATGGTAGTTACAATATTATTTGATTAATGCAAAAAAAAGAGACAATGGACAATAAAAGAGAGAACAAAGAAAAATGGGAAAAGTAGACATAAATATTATTATAGTAAATTTAAATTCAAGCATACTAATAATTACATTAAATATAGAAAATGGTAGTTTGGTTAAAGAACAAAGACTTTCAGGCAGGATAATAATGATGACTCTTACAAGAGCAACGTCTTAAGTAAAGGACACAGAGCGGAGGATTGGAAAAGATATGATGATGTAAATACTAACCAAAAAACCTCGGGCAGCTGTACTAACATGAACATACTGCCCAAGAGAATGTTAATAAATGTTGTATTAACATTTGTTAATCATTACAGCATTAATCCGTTTCATTAATCTATGATCCTCAACACGCTAAGTATTACTAGAATTCTGGAAGGGTATTTCATAACCACAAAAGGATCAATCCACCAGGAAGATATAATAATTATAAATTTGTTAATATTCAAAAGAGTAACAGTAATGATGAAAATGTGGGACAGCAAAACCTCATCTCATATATTGATAAAAAGTAAATTTTTATAACTAGTTTAGAAAACTGTTTGGCAATTCGTATAAAAATACAATGCATGCTTACATTTTTCCCCTGTTAATCCACCTCTAGGTATATTCCTAGAATAAATAAAAGCATAAGTCCACTGAAAGATAATTATAAAACTGTTCACAATAGACTCAAACTGAAAAAAAAATCTAAATGTCCATCAGCTAGAGACTGGATGAATATGGTTTATTCATGCACCGGAATACTAAAAAATAACTACGTTGAACAATCTAGAGCTATCCGTAATGACATGGACGTATCCAATATAGGCGTAGGATGCCTGTAAGAAGCAAGACACAAAAGAGGACATATTTCATGATTTCTTGTTTTATAATTCAATAAATGAATAGGTAAAAACACGATGCCATGTGACAGAAGTCACAGTTTTTAGTGTGTACCTGCATATCACCTGAAAGGGGTACAAAGAAGCACGATGGGGTGCTGGAGGTGTCTGTACCCTCCATGTGTTTGGTGATTACATAGGTGTTTTAGATATGTGCATGCATGTGTGTGTAGGTATGTATATAGAGAGCTCACCAAGCCCTATGCTCAAGATTTGTGTATTTTATTATATACTACACTCAAAATGTACACGGAAAAATGAGCAGCAATAAACACAAAACTAAATATATGAATTATTTAGCCCAATTCATGTTCAGGGCTTACCTCCAATGTGATACACATGCTGATCTTCCCGAACGGAAATTCCAGCAAATTGAAAATATACCCAATTATCAAGGTCCAATTCAAGCTACTGCATCTCCATGTAAACCTTCCTTGAAGCCTCAGACTTTGCATTCCACTTCTCTGCCTTAAATTTCTTCAGTGCTTACAGTGACATCCATCTACCTCAACTTAACGGCACACTATTTACAAGTTGCAAAGCAGTAGTAACGAAACAGCCCCCACAATGAATGACATCACCCAGGGCAGAGGGTCAATAGTTCGCACTGGTGTCCCGTGGTGAAATGAAGGAAGGGAAACTTGGGCACTGCACGAAACTTCACAACTGCACACAGCCCCCTGCAATGGTATGCTACCTGGATGCCCAGTCGGAAAGACTGATGTTTGGAGTTTCAAAACCTCGGTGAGAGAAAATATGAACTTATACATTTTTCATTCAAATGCGATACACATTTGTAGCATTCAAGAAATAGAGATATGAGTGTTCCTTTGAGAAAGATTGTTTCTCGTATTTGAAAAACAACAGTAAGAACAAGAATGCATAAGTGAATTTTTCATTCCAATACAGATAAAATGCTAAAAATTCTTTGTCACAGATCTTTTCATTGCTTTGAATTCATGTCTCCATGTCAAAAAAGGTAATATATTATGCAAATTGAATCCATGTGTTATCTCATGCTAGGTCACTCTTGCAAAAATGTGTCTTTCCTAACAGAGAAGATAAAAAAAAAAAAGATGAGAGAGAAGTACAAATCCTCTTTTCCACATGGTCTCTTAGAGGGAGTCTGTAATTGAAGGACAGGAGTTAATCGGATGCTTTCAAGAAAGGCTTTGGGTTGGTAAGCTCTGGGTATCAGCTGACCTACCTCTGGAGAGTAGAGCTCAGTACCGTCCCTCCCCCTTCATTTGGGAACCTAGTTCTGCTCTAACACTCAGGATTAGTAGTTATGGTGAATAATGCATTGTTTTCTTTTATATTTTATGGGATTATTTATGGTATATAGCAACACTGCTATGATTTTTACATTTATTTGTATCTGGCTGTCCTATCGTAGTTATTTCTTCTTAGCTCATCTTCTAGGTAGGAACCCAAAATAAACATTATACGTTTGTCATCTTTCTAATAGTTAACCCATGCACTTTCCTTGCTTAATCATCTTGGTTACAAGATACTTTTTAGCTCATTATAAAGGAAATGGTATTGAGGTGCTTGAGTATTTGAGTGAATGACAACTTTGGGTATAGAGATACTAGAGGTAGAATAACAGCTATGGAGCTATAGTAGTGAGAGTTTAGATGCTATAAATTATGACTTAGACTAGGATGCAGGCTACAGAGAAAGAATTAATATAGGTCAGAGATATGTCATACCAATAATTAACTATGTTTGATTATATTAATATAAAACAAAGAAAATGCATAGGCCTCGGATCTGAAGCATATGATCTACCTCAGGGTTTCCAAAATTTGGCAAGTTATTGAAATCAATTCTGGAACTTTTTCAGAACAGATTTCTGGGACTTACTGATTCAGATTCCATAATTTCTTCAAATAGATTCTAGGAATCTGCATATAGAAGTCCCTGGATAATTTCAATGATAATCCAAATACAGGAAGCACTGTTCAAATTAACAATGATTAAAGAATTTTTTTCCATGGTCTAATAGTTACTAAAATGAACTTATAAAGGAAGAACTTAGCAGAAGAAAATTAACTTAAAATCCAAATTGAAACATTGTTTCTAAGAATTTTATTTTGAGAGAAATTAGGTATTCTTCTATGCTATACTATCTGGTATTGTAACTTCAACTAGAACAACTTACAGGAATTTTTATATGTGTGTTTTATTTTTAATTAATTTGGAAAGCAGCTTTATAAATGTAATTTGCAGTTCAGAAGCAAAGAAGCCCACCTTTACTAAGCATTTATGTATAACCACACATGATGCTGAGCACTTCACAGCCACCACCCTATTTAATTCTTACAACAGCCTAATCAACAGGTATAATCAATGCCCCTGGTTCAGACCCATAGATTCTATCACTAAGGCTTACCAAATTGTCCGAGTTGACAAAAGTAACAAGTGGCGAAGCCAAGACACCAGCTCATAAAGTCTTGAGCAAACCCGGGCTGTGACCATTACACTGGTTATACACCCATGCTCTTCAACTGGAGACACAGCTAACAGGTCCCTTCTGCTGCAGTTTGAGGTCTGTGGAAGCAGTAGGTAAAGTGATGCAAGAAGGTTCCTTTGCTTTTGTTTCCTTTTGGTGCCCTTGCTAGCTAATCCCATCAACATAAAGTTACAGAAAACCAATGTGCTTCTCATACTTCCATATTTTCAAATATTCTTCTTCCACCCAAAATCTGTCCTTGCCATGTGAATGTGATGAAACTCAAATCACGCTTCAGACTTTCTCAAAGCAGGGTATCGCATTCATCCCTTTGCAGAGGATGATGGTAATCTGGGTGTGTATTAGCAGTTCTCTCCAAGAGAGTAAAGAGGCTGCAGTTGCCCTTGGATGGCCCCTTTTTAAGACCAAGAGAGTGAAGTGGACAGTGAATATAATAAGGGGCCTGTTCTACAAATTAGAGGCCTCAAGAGTCTGCATGTGGATGTTTCCCGGCATTACCAAAGAGAAATACTCAGAGGCCTTCTGCCCCCAGCCCTTCTTCCCCAAAGCTTTGGATTTACCTCATCCAAACTTATTCTGGTCACAGGAGAAATGGAGAGGACTTTGGATTATTATTTACCTATTATTATGATTTTTCTGAGATCTAGTGCCATCTGTTGTTAGTGGTCCTTGTGATTTTTTTCTGATTTTCACATATCCTATCTACAAAGAGTTCTGCCTTCCCATAAATGACTTAAAAAGCAGGGAAAACAGGGTGTCACATAGTCACCAACAAAAAAAATGTTGTGAGGTTCCTGAGCTATAGTAATAAATAACACTTATAGGGTACTCTCTTTTTGCCAGGCACTCTGTCTTATAAGTGTTCTTCTGGTACTATGCTGTTTAAGTCTCATTGCAACCCTCTGAGGTCAACACTACTTGCCCAGACAGGGAAAAAGCTCCAGCATTAGAAAACAGCTCTGGATCCAATATCCTTAAGCATGCCTTTACACTTCTCGTCCACCCCAAACTTTAGGCTGTTTAAACTCACTTCACCAGGTAGCTAGCATCAAATGTTTACACTGAGCTATTTTAAGAGAACCGTTCTTTGCCAAGTGCTGTCTACAGCAGTTTTCAGGCTACTCTAAAGTAAAACAGATTAATACAGGTAAGGACATGAGAAGTACATAATCAATCTCTATCAACTTCACATATGAATCCTAAATGAAGTTTCTCCACAGAACATCCCTGCTCTCTGTACACCCTCGAAATGCCCGTTCATTATTAATGCTCTGATCTGCCTGCATTTGCTTCCCCGATCCCATCAACCAGCTAATCACCACTGTTGAAACGACACAGAGGCAAATCAATGAAAGCATTGGAACAAAGTCACCATTCCCAAACGCCATAGGAGAATACTTCAGTTTCTGTTTTATTGGAAGCAATTATCAAGTGACAGGTCTTTAATGTACTGAAAGTCAGCCCATGTATACATCTGCAGTTCCCAACTCTGTCTGGCTTTGCTTCTTAACACGCGCAGATGAAGAGAAAGCCTTCAAGACCAGCCTAAGACACACCTAAAAACTGCTTGTTCTGTCGTTTCCACCTCGATGAAGATAGAAGCTCCACATGCAACAGGGCACAGTCCAATGAACATTGTTTTATAAAATAAGACATGGTTCTAGAAATTTCTAGAGATAATTTTGCCGATAAAGTATATGGTATGCTACCATAAGCATAGAATTATATTCTAATTTTCCTTACTAGATTCAGAAATCATCATGGATTAGGACCTAAATTTACTTGTTTTACTATTATCAGTGCAAAGGCTCATAGTAGGTAGTCAACACATTTTTGTAAAGGAACCAAACATGCTTGGTGTCCAGGTAACCTCCTACAGTGCCACCTGTTAAAGATACATTGAAAGTGTATTGTTTGCCAGGCACAGCTGTCAGACACGTTTACTGCTGAAGCTGCCTGTGTTCCTGTGTAAGAGCTAATGGCGTGACTTCTAATGCTCCATGAGATGTGGGTGTCTGCAGCTGGACCATTTCCGCAATGGTCCTGTGTAGTGAGTACTGTGATCCCATTTTACACTTGAGGAGCAATTGAGACCAGGACTTTGAATCTTGACACATCCACCTACTGACATATGTGTAATCTGGTCCAGGATACTTAAATTTTCTGGCCCAGTACAAAGCATTTTCTTCTCTGGGCTTATAAAAGATGGCTGTCAGAATCCAGCATTATGGCAGGGCTTGAGTATGAAGTCAAAGAAAATAAAGAAACATACAACTATTTAGAAATTTACATTTAGTTTCTTCTTCTTTTTTTAAATTGTTGTTCAAATACAGTTTTCTGTCTTTTACTCCCAGCCCAGCCCACTGCCCCCCCATCCTCCCCACCTCCCTCCCATTTCCACCCCCTTTCCTAGTTTTTGTCCATGTGTCCTTTATACTTGTTCCTGTAAACCCTTCCCCTATACCCCTGAAATTCCCTCCCCTGTCCCCTCTGGTCACTGTCAGCCTGTTCTCAATTTCAGTGTCTTGTGTTATATTTTGCTTGCTTGTTTGTTTTGTTGTTTAGATTCCTGTTAAAGGTGAGATCATATGGTAATTGTCTTTTACCGCCTGATCTAGTTTGCTTAGCATGATGCTCTCCAGTTCCCTCCATGCTGTTGCGAAGGGCAGGAGCTCCTTCTTTCTTTCTGCTTCATAGAATCCCATTGTGTAAACATACCACAGTTTTTTGATCCATTCACTTACCGATGGGCATCTAGGTTGCTTCCAACCCTTGGCTATTGCAAATTGTGCTGCTATGAACATAGGGGTGCATAGGTTCTTTTGGATTGATGTTTCAGGGTTCTTAAAATATAATCCTAGCAGCGGAATTGCTGGGTCAAAAGGTAGATCCATTTTTAGTTTTCTTAGAAAATTCCATACTGTTTTTCATAGTGGTTGTACCAGTCTGCACTCCCACCAACAGTGCACTAGGGTCCCCTTTTCTCCACAACCTCTCTAACACTTGTTGTTCGTTGCTTTGTTTATGATGGCCATTCTGACTAGTGTGAAGTGGTATCTCATTGTGGTTTTAATTTGCATCTCTCTGATAGCTAGCAATACTGAGCATCTTTTCATGTGTCTCTGGATCCTCTGTATGTCCTCTTTGGAGAAGTGGCTTCTTTATTATTCACAAAGTTTGAACCAGTTCATTTGCTTTTATTTTAACTACTTTTTTACTTTTATTTTTCTTTTCACTTTTATTTTGGTTGGTTTGTTCAGTTTGAAGAGGTCCTTCTTTGTCAGGGACAGTGAGTAATTCTTGCTTTGGGCTTATTGTGGCTAAAGTGGAGCTAGGTGCTTACAAGTAGAAGATGATTCAAATTGATTTTCCTATTATCTGCCTCTTCCTATCCATGCTTCTTTTGTTTTGCATCTTTTTCGACCTGAAAAGCAGTCATTTAGCAGAAATAATGGCAGAACTTTCTTCTATTGCACCTATCTCACCTAGAATGTTAAAAACAAAGAAGGGTCATTTTCATTTTCTAGACAGACTGCACTATCCTCAACTTCCTTCTTACAAAGACGTATATCCCCACAAGCCTAGGCCACGTTCTGCCTTCGATCTGGGCTGAGTGAAGCTCCATGCCTCTCAAAGGGAAGAGAGAACACCAGTGTCCCTCGGGAATGGTTACAGGGAGGAAAACCTGTCCTGGAGAACTCCAGACACCTCTAATTCAGGGACTGAAGCCGCACTATGAAAGGTGAGGCCCATTTACTGAACATTGTATTTGCCCAAGTTTACCCTGCAGGCCAGAGATACTTTTAGGAAACAGCAGTGTATCACCTTTGTTACTTTAGATGCCCTCTGGCTGGTCTTCAGTCATCCTCCTCACCAGGTCCACACCCTCCCCCTTTCCCACCTTTGATTTTCCCCCTGAAACTTCCTTCCTTCCTGGTTTTAAAATAAACTGCTCTCCCACCCTGAAACAATGTGCCATATTTAGTTGGTGGTATAAGTAAGGGCACAGGAGGAGGAAGGGCCTGAGTAAGACATATAAGACAGTGCATGTTGGTCTGACTTGAGAGAAGAGTTTCATAACGCTTATTGCTCCAAGTAACATGCTCTACTGGAGATATAAAAATACATCTCTTTAAATCTTTCACCAATAATCTGAGCAACTGTGAAAGTTCTCAAATGAAAAATGTGCTCCTATGGTCTGAGGGAGGCAGGTCACATATGTACACAGGACACTCACACCCGGTTGTTCTAAGAATGTCGATGGCAGACAGAGACTTCAAACACCACCTCATCTGAACATCAGAAGTCTCCCTGAGACCAGAGAGGTGACTTTGATCGTAACATAGCCTTTTCCTTCTTTCCCTTGAGGACAGTTGCTTTTCACCTGCAGGAAAGCAGAGTTGTTTTCAGAATGGTTGCTTTGTAGAAGCAGAGCTCAGCAAAAGGACCCCAGCAAAGGCCCCCTGGTTATTCTTTTGCTCCTTTTTAGGGGGTTGTAACCTTGATCTTCCTCAGTCATGAGAATCCTGGACAAGGAGAGCAGTATAAAGCCATGGAGGGGGTCTCCAGCAGCCTGTTAAGTATGTGGATCCCGAGGACTCCGACACAGGGTCCTCACTCGTTCCTCTTTGTTTTTTCCTTAGAATAGAGTCAACAGACCTGAACCAGGGAATGTGCACCAGAAAGAGAACACCTTCTGGATGAAAACTGTTTGCACAATGCCATCACAGTAATTTCAGTGAGTGAGGTTGTACAGAAAAATACATGCCATCCCTTCCTCAAATTTCTGAATTAGCAAAATAGCAGAGGTTTTTGAAATAATTTGAGCTTTAAAAACTCTCTAGGAGATTTTACTGTATGACTACACTTAGGAACGAGTGATTTAATCCAGCCTTCTAGCATAACCTTGGATTTCCTTGATCACTTTCTTAAAAGCGGTCACCTCGGTGCTATTTAAATTTCTGGTGATAGAGAATGCAATGAAATCTGATCTTATTTTTGGATGGATACACTTGACAAAAGGTTCTCCTTTACATGACTGGGTAATACTTTTGAAATGGTAGCTAATTACTTTTACTGTTGGAGGTGGGTTTTGGGAAAAATGAATTCTCAAATGTCTTTGAGAAAGGCAGGTTCTGTGGGTTTTCCTGTCTCTGAAACTCTCAGTAGAGTTAACTGAATGTGATGCCGAAAGCAAAAAAGATGACCCTGAGGTTCCACAGAATGGGGATACGTTCGGAGACATCTAGATTTTTCTGTGCTTCTAAGGGAGACTTCGAAGGTGAGCTGAGAGAGAACTGGTCAATCTGAAGTGGGTATCCCATAGATAAACAGCTCGCTGGTTCAGAAAACTGAGCATCTGATAGAGATGTGGACATTTGTTGGACACACCTATTCAGTGACCAAAGCCTAATATGGACAAACTCCGTCTCAGCAGATACCCACCTGAAACAGAGGAAAGGCCGTGGGAGGAATGTCTTCCCCTAAAACCAGGATTCAGAAGCCACGTAAACTCTAGCTGTGAACCTAAGAGAAAGAAGAGAGGTAGGAAGAATCCTAACTTCACTAAACGTTAAACCTGAAATAACTGAGAAAACACTGCAGCACCTGGGTTTACCAGAAATGGCTTAGATTATAGGTTCTGACATCAAATAAAATGGGAGTTCAATAGAGAGGGTGAGTTTCAGAACGATAAGAAGATAAAGATAGTTACACTTTTTTTTTTCTTTTGCACATCTGAGAATACATCTTGAAAAGTGTTATACCTACTATACATTTAATTGAAATTGACCTCTCTTAAATTTCTCTTTATTGTACCTTCTGGAGTCATTAAAAATATTCTTTTTCATGTGACAGCTCTATAGAAATTGAAAGGGTAACCCAGATGCTTTTGTCAGGTCACATTTTTTTCACGATGACCATGGTCAGAATAATGTAGATAATAATTCAATTTCTTAATTCTCAAAATTTTTAGCATCTCAGTTTCTATTCTGCCTACAAGAGGAATGTTTTAGGCCTTCCTCTTAGAGCAATGGATGACAAACATTTCCAGAGGAATTTTAACAGCAATACCAAGGCTTGGCTTCTACCTCCAAGACTTTTTTAGTCAGTCGATCTGAGGTGGAGCTCAGACTTGAGTGCTTTTTAAAACAGTAATTTGCAAAAGGTTTTAGTGACTATAGCCCAGACTTGAACACAGCAAAAACAAGATGTGAGTACTGTAGGCCTATACTAAATATTAATTCTTCATTATGGCTGCTCAATAAGGTATTTTCCCTAGGCAGCCACTTTGCTCATTGTATAGACCAGTCATCTAGTCTTTCTCCCTTCTGCCACCAACGCAGCCCTTTTCTTGCTGATGAATTTACTCATTTACTTAAACTAGTATCTATCAAGAGTACTCTTTGTAGTATCCTAAGTCTAGCACACTGTGTCACTGTTAGTACACTTAGCGTTTTACACAAAAATGGTAAAGGTATAAGTCATATCATGGAGCAACTTATCATCTGCTAGGGGAGATGGATAAACAGACAACTTTAGTGCAGTGAGGTAAGTGCTGTGATAGATAAAACTTTCCCAGGGGTTCTTAGGAAGCACAAAGAAAGGGACATTTACCATATCAGGGGCAGAAGACAATGTAGGGGTATTAAAGAATTAGCATCAGTTACGGCAGAAGAAGAGTTGGATGTGTATCTGAAGCCTGGAAAACTCTGGACTGGAGTCTGAAAAGCAGAAGCTAGGTGCTGACCACGCCTGGAAAAACTAATCATCCAAGTACCATGCTTTAAAAACCAGAAAAGGAAATGTGGTCTCAGGATAATTCCACTAAGTATGGCTATCTAAAACTCTTAGCCTATCTCGCTGACATTCTCACAGGCGATTGTGCTTCACAAACTGTAACAATCAACAGAGTGACCGTCTGGAGATCCTGGTGAAGTACAGTCCACAGGTCTAGGATGCAGCCTGAGTCTCTCCATTTTCATCAGTCTCCCGCATGATACAAATATTGCTGAATTGAATAGCAAAGTACTATTGAAACACCATGTGAGAAAGGAAGGCTCCATGTTCTGAATCTGAGGAGAAAAAGGCAACTAATTCTCAGAAGATAAATTAATGGAGCGCAGAGTTAGAAGCCTCATCAGCACAGAAAGAATGAGAATTTTCACTAATTGATTCTAATTTGCCACCAAATCATCATCAACACAAATTATTAGAGGGGTTCAGTGCACAAAAGGATGCTCATTGGTTTGATAATGGAGCCTGTGTAGGCTTCTGTACTACCCATCCATTAAACCCTTCTCTTGTCATCCTATCTAAGGTACGGTTTAGTGACAGGCCTACATTTATCCCATTTCACACTTGAGTCCCTTTCTATGAGGGAAGCAACAAATAAGAAGTATAAATATGGACCTGCTATGTGATTCCAAAAGACTGCCTGACAGTCCTGCTCATTCAACTCCTACTCTCTCCAGCTAATTTATCCTACATGGGGATACGTGGGGATTCATGGGCATGTCAGGGAATATTGGAGCAGATTGAAACAAAGCCTTTCATCCAATTTCACTGCAGATTTCAAGTAATAGTGTAAGATGGCTTGAGCAAAACACTCCCGGAAGCCTGCATTAGTTCACATTGGGAAACCTATTAGATTCAGATACGTCCAATGTTTAACAACACGTCACTGTATGAAACTCAAAAAAAACTGCTTCCGTGGTTTAACAGGCTCCATCTGATTCTCAACTCCCTACTCCCTTTGCCACAAACACTAACGTTTCTCCTATTTTTCTGCTTTTCAGCCAGACTTTTCCTGTGCCATGTGGTGGGACTCAGACAAAGCACCTTTATGTGACTGAGGTTCCGAGCATAGTGAGATTGATTTAATGAGCAATCTCTCCTGGGTAGTGAGCCCCAGAAGCATTGACCGACTGTCCAGAAGCATAAAACTTTGGTTCTCAGCCTGGATATGCTGCATCAGAATCTCTTGTCAATTAAAAAAGAAAAAATCCCCCCCGAATCTCACGGGTTATTCCAATTCAGACCCCAGGTTAAGAAGTCCTGAGTTTGATGAAATAAAAATTTCACAGGAGTTGGGTTGTTGTACACTGAAACGGAGGGCAGAGGATTTCCTTTTCTCAGCTGTAAGATCTAAGTGGATATGGGGAGACATTTACATGCAATCAGGGACTGAGAGTTCAAGGTCAGGATTTTCAACTGGCAGTCTAGAGATACTTCACCCTAATTTCTAGAAAACATCAAACTGCCCTGACCAGTGCGACTCAGTTTCTGGGGCATTGTGCTGCAAAATGAAAGACCGCCGGTTCTATTCTCTGATTCTTGGTCAGGGCACAAGCCTGGGTTGTGGGTTTGTTCCCTGGTCGGGCACTTTGAGAGGTGCTTCTCTCTCGCATCAATGTTTCTTTCCCTCTCTTTTTTATTCCCTTCCCCCTCTCTAAAACAATAAATATTAAAATCAAACCAAAATTGATGTGGTCACAAAGTACATTACTACAAAGAGGCCGTCCAGTTTTTTACCTGCAGGAAATAGAAAAGGGCAATGAGCAAATAAAGACTGCTCCTGGGTGACTAAATTAAACTTCCTTTTCAATGGCCTTCTAGTGTTTTTGTGCTGATTAAATGAATGATGTGGCTAAAAAATTCTTGCGCAGGGCAAAGCATTTAGCAATAGCACAAATACTATTTTCCTTCTAAGCATGTAAAGTCAAAACATGTGAGTGAAACTCAGACTCTGTTCAGAATTTTCAGGAGCATCAACCTGACCAACCAGAAGTGAAATACACAGAGTGTTTGTTTTTGTTCAAGACCAAAGTGAGCACAGGGACTAAGACGGCTCTGAACCCAATCAAGTTTTGGCTTCATCTCTGTTGCCTTGGGCAGAAATAGCTGATCAAATTAAGTTGCCACATTTTGACGGAAAAATAATGACTTATTTACCAAGATTATTAAAATTCGAAGACAAGCGAAAACCCCACAGTGAAAATCTGGTGGAACACTGAGCTCCTATTTCGTCTCCTTAGCTGTGGCTCATCGCATGTAATACATGTTCCAAAAAAGAATAAAACTCTTTCACAAGGAGGGTAGAAGGGTCGGGTAAAAGAAAGTTGATTCTGAAGTGATGCCTTTAAAGGTAGCCTTCTCCTCTTTCTTTCTCTCCATGAACTTTATTCTCACTCCTGGAATGTTTTGCTTCTATTTAACTGCTGAACAACACTTAGACATCACGGCCATCCCTGAATCATTAAGAATTTCAGTTACTTGAGAAATAATGTTTAAAATATATATAATCCTTCTAATTAGTGTCCACTATTTATAACGTTAGGGAAGTATTTTCTAAAGTGCTAGGATTCAGCCTCAAGATGCTCTCTGCAAACATGATTCCTTTATCACATATGTCTGGGATTGTTTTTCTCTTTGGAGCTTCACACGCAGGCATAGCAAAGCTTCCCTTCATTTCATCCATCATATTCCAAATTATTTGACCACAGGACCTTTTCTTTGCAAAGTATCTATGGACGTATTATGACATGTCTTGCAGAGCATGCTTTTGGAAATGCTTGTTTAGGTATCAGATAGAGGTGGATTACAGTTCTCCTGTAAACTATGAGATATGCATGAATCAGGGTATTATCCTCATTTCACTGTACTATTGTTACAATATCTAAATAGAGAAGATCATGCATAAATCAAGAGATAGTATTCTATTTTCATTAAACTTTTAGTGTTGCTCTTGAAAGCCCAATGGAATTCCCCAGGATTGTAAAGTTTGTAATGCTATGCTTTCCTTGCAGGTGTGTGTGTGACCTTGAGAATTTTGAGGATTGTTGAAAAATATTTTGTAGAATGACCTTTATTTGGCATTTGCCTGATGTTTTTCTTATTGTTAGACTGAGGTATTTTTTAAAATACCACAGAAGTAAAGTACTATTTTCATCATATCATATCATATCATGTCATATCATATCATGAATTTATGCCATAAACATGACTCATTATTGTTCATATTAACCTTGGTCACCTAGCTAGGTTTTAGGGTTTCTCAGGTTTGTTCACTGTAATGTTACTCTATTTTTTCTCCCTTTTTGTACTGTACTCTCTGGAATAAAACCATTACATTCAGTCCATGCTTAAGGACTGGGGAGTGATGCTCTGCCTCCTTAAGCGTGAGTATCTACATAAATTAGTATTTCCAATTCTTCTGCATGGAAGATTGGTCTATTCTCCCACATTTATTTATTCAATCATTTATATATAGATATAAATGAATGTGTATTTATTTTATACATTGGATATACATTTATTTTATACAACATTCTTCTTTGTTCTTTACAACATTGGCCATTGGGAGCTTTTTATTTTTTATTTTATTTTTTTAATTTAATATTTATTGTACATTTCCTATTACCATTTAGTCCCCTTACACTCCCCTTCCCCTAGCAATCACCACACTGTTGTCCATGAGTCCTTTTTCCTTTTTGTTCAGCCCTCCATTCTGTTACCCCTGCCCCACAATTAGCTGTTATCTGCTCTCCGTTTACGAGTCTGTCTCTGTTTTGCTTGTTAGTTCAGTTTGTTCACTAGATTCCACATATGAGTGAAATGATACGGTATTTGTCTTCCTCTGACTGGCTGAGTTAACTTAGCATAATGTTTTCCGGGTCCATCCATACCATGACAAAGGGTAAATTTTTTTTCTTTTTTATGTTTGAGTAGTATTCTATTGTGTAAATGTCCCATAATTGTTTTATCCACTCATCTATTGATGGACACTCAGGCTGCTTCCGTATCTTGGTGATTGTAAATAACACTGCAATGAACATGTGGGTGCTTATGTTCTTTTGAATTAGTGTTTTGCTTTCCTTAGGATATGTTCCCAGAAGTTAAATTGCTGGGTGAAAAGGCAGACCCATTTTTAATTTTTTGAGGTACATCTATACTATTTTCCATAGTGGCTGCACTAATCTGCATTCTCACCAAAAGTGTGAAAGTGTTCCCCTTTCTCCACATCCTCTCCAGCACTTTTTGTTTATTTATTGATGAAAGCCATAGGTGTGAGATGGTATCTCATTGTGTGGTTTTAATTTGCATTTCTCTAATGACTAGTGATGTTGAGCATCTATTCATATGTCTATTGGCCATCTCTATGTCCTTTTCAGAGAAGTGTCTATTCAGGTCCATTGCTCATTTTTTTAATTGGGTTGTTTGGTTGCGGGGGGGTGGGTCGGTTTTGAATTTTGAAATTACTGTATAATTTTTGGATATTAAACCCTTATCAGACATATTGACAAATATGTTCTCCCATTCTGTTAGTTGTCTTTTTATTTTGTTGATGATTTCCTTTGCTATGCAAAAGTTCTTTAGCTTGATGTAGTCCCATTTGTTTACTTTTTCTTTTCTTTCCCTTGCCTGGGAGATATATCCAATAAAAAAATTTCTACAAGCAATGTGTGAGATTTTGCTGCCTATGTTTTCTTCTAGGATTTTTATGGGTTTGTGTCTAAAATTTAAGTCTTTGATCCTTGTTGAATTTATTCTTCTGTGTGGTATAAGAAGGTGGTCTAGTTTCATTTTTCTTCACATATCTGTCCAATTTTCCAAATACCATTTATTGAATAAACTATCTTTAGCCCATCGTATGTGCTTGTTTCCTCTGACAAAGATTAATTGTCTATAAAGGTGTGGGTTTATTTCCCAGCTCACTATTCTGTTCCATTGATTAGTGTCTTGTCTGTTTTTTACATCAGTTCCATGCTGTTTTGATTACTATGACCTTGTAGTATAGTTTTATATTGGGTAATGTGATTCCTCCAACTTTGTTTTTCTTTTTCAGTATCACTGTTGTTATGTGAGGCCTTTTGTGGTTGCATAAAATTTTTTGAAATGTTTGTTCTAGTTCTGTGAAATTATTCATTGGAAACTTGATAGGAATTCCATTGAATCTATAGATTGCTTTTGGTAGTATGGACATTTAAATGATGTTAAGTCTTCTTATTCATGAACATAGTATGTATTTCCACTTATTTGTATCTTCTTCAATTTCTTTCTTCAATGTCTTACAATTTTTCATGTACAGGTCTTTTACATTCTTCAGTAGATTTATTCCTAGTATTTTATTCTATTTGAGGCAACTATGAATGGGATTGTTTTCTTAATTTACCTTTCTGTTAGTTTGTTATGGGCATATAAAAATGCAACTGATTTCTGGATATTAATTTTGTATCCTGTTACTTTGCTGAATTCATTTATAAGTTCTAGTAGCTTCTTTGTGGGATCTTTGGAGTTCTCTATGTACAGTATCATGTCATCTGCAAATAAAGACAATTTTACTTCTTTCTTTCCAATTTGGATGCCTTTTATTTCTTGTCTGATTGCTGTGGCTAGGATTTCCAGTACTATGTTGAATACGAGATGTTAAAGCAGACATCCCTGTCTTGTTCCCATTCGTAGGGGGAACACTTGTAGTTTTTGCCCATTGAGTATGATGCTGGCAGTGGGTTTGTCATATATGACCTTTATTATGTTTAGATATGTTCCCTCTCTTCCCACTTTGCTAAGAGTTTTTATCATAAATGGGTGCTGGATTTTATCAAATGCTTTTTCTGCATCTATGGATATGATCATGTTGTTTTTATCCTTCATTGTGGTTATGCATTGAATCACATTTATTGATTTGCAGATCATTTGCTTACATTTCTTGAATAATTCCCACTAGATAGTGGTTGCATGATCTATCTGATACATTGCTGTATTTGGCTTGCTAATATTTTGTTGAGGATTTTAGTATCTCTGTTCATCAGATATATCGACCTACACTTTTCATTTTTGTAGTATCTTTATCTGGTTTTGGAATTAGGATAATGCTGGCCTCATAAAATGAGTTTGGGGGCCTTCCCTCCTCTTGAATTCTATGAAATAGTTTGAGAAGGAGAGATGTTAGTTCTCAGAATGTTTGGTAAAATTCTCTGGTGAAGCCATCAGGTCTAGGGCTTTTGTTTGTTGTGAGTTGTTTTTTTTTTTTTTTTTTTTTTTATTAGTGCTATAATTTCATTAGGTGTAATCTATCTATTTAGATTCTCTGATTCTTCCTGATTTAGTTTTGGAAGGTTGTATGTTTCTAGGAATGTATCCATTTCATCCAGGTTGTCCAGTTTGTTGGCATATAATTGTGCATAATATTTTCTTACAGTCTTGGGTATTTATTTGGTGTCTGTTGTTATTTCTCCTCTTTCATTTCTGACTTTATTTATTTGGGTCCTTTCTCTTTTTTTGATGAGTCTTAATGGTTTGTCAATCTCACTTATCTTTCAAAGAACAAGCTCTTGAATTCATTTATCTTTTGTAACATTTTTTAGACTCGATTTTGCTTATTTCTACTCTGATATTTATTATTTCCTTCCTTTCACTCAGTTTGGACTTTGTGTGTTGCTTTTTATCAAGTTCCTTTTGGTATGAAGGTAGATTGTTTATTTATGCTTTTCTTGTTTTTTTGTTTGTTTGTTTTGTTGTTGGTTTTTTGTTTTTGTTTTTGTTTTGAGATAGGCCAGTAATACTCTGACTTTCCCTCTTAGGACTGCTTTCCCTGTGTCCCACACAGTTTGGATTGCTGTGTCCTCATTTTCATTTGTTTCAAGGTAACTTTTGATGTCTTCCTTGATCTTGTCATTGACCCATTCATTGTTTAATAACATGTTATTAACAAAAACCTTTGCATGTTTTCCAGTGTTCTTCTAGTGATTGATTTCTAGTTTCTTTGTATTGTAGTAAGAGATGATGCTTGATATTATTTCAATCTTCTTAAATTTATTGATACTTCTTTTGTGTCCTACCTATCATATGGTGTATCCTAGAAATTTTTTCATGTGCACTTGAAAAGTATGTATATTCTGCTGCTTTGGGGTGAAACACTCTGAAGATGTCGATCCAATCCATTTGATCTAGTGTGTTGTTTAAGGGCACTGGGTCCTTGTTCATTTTCTGCCTGGAAGGTCTATCCATTGAAGTCAATGGGGTGTTAAAATCTCCAACTGTGACTGTATTTCTGTTGATCTTCCCTTTATTTCCATCAAGATTTACTTCATATACTTAGGTGCTCTGATGTTTAGGTGCATAAATGTTTACTAGGGTTATATCCTCTTGTTGGATTATTCCCTTTATAATTATGTAGTGTGCTTCTTTGTCTTTTACTATAGCTTTGTTTTTAAATTCTATTTTGTCAGATACAAATATTGCTACTCCAGAATTTTTTTTTTTTTTCATTTGCATGCAATGTCTTTTTCCATTCCTTTACTTTTAATCTGTGTGTATCTTTAAGGAGATGGGTGTTTGGAGGCAGCATATATATGGGTCTTGTTTTCTTTCCATTCACCTTCCCTTTGTCTTTTGGTTAGAGTATTTAACTTATTTACATTTAAGGTGATTATTGATTAGATACACATGTAGTAACATTTTATTGTTAGAGTGTTTTCCTTTTTTTCCCTCTTTCTCTTTTTATTCTTCTTAAAGTGAGCCTTTTAACTTTTGTTGTAGTAATAGTTTGGTGTTAACAAACTCCTTTAGCTTTTTCTTGTCTGGGAAGCTCCTTATTTCTCCTTCAATTTTAAATGAAAGCCTTGCTGGGTAAAGTAGCCTTGGTTGTAGGTCCTTGCTTTTCATCACCTTGAATATTTCACGTCACTCCCTTCTGTCCTGAAATGTTTCTGTTGAGTAATGAGATGCCAGTCTAATTGGTGCTCCTATGTAGGTAACTATCTGCTTTTCTCTCGTGGCTTTTAGAATCCTCTCCTTGTGTAAGCCTTGCCATTTTAATTATGATGTGTGTTGGTGTAGGCCTTTTTGGGTCCAAATATTTGGGACCCTGAGTTTCCTGGACTTGTGTGTCTTTTTCCTTCACCAAATTGGGGAAGATCTTGGTCATTATTTCTTCAAATAGGTTCTTGATTCCTTGTTTACTCTCTTCTCCTTCTGGTATTCTAGTGATGTAGATATTGTTACTCTCCATTTTATCCAAAATTTTTCTTGAGCTCAACTCATTTTTTAAATTTTCTGCTGCTCTGCCTGGGTGTATTTTTCTACCTTGTCTTTCAAATCACTGATTTGATTCTCTGCCTCACGTAATCTACTGTTTATTTCTTTCAGTATATTATTTATTACAGATATCATATTCTTTATTTCTGACTCTTCCTTTTTTATGGTTTCTATGTCTTTTTTCTTGCTATTGAGTATCCTTATGATCATTACTCTAAACGCTCTATCTGATATATTGTTTGCCCCCATTTCATCTAGTTTTCCTGGAGAATTCTCCTGTTCTTTCATTTGGAATCTTTTTCTCGTCTTCCCATTTTGGTTGCTTCTTTATATTTTCCTCCTTAGTTGTTAAACTAATCAGCCATTAGAATGATTGGTTGTTAATCTTACGCTGTAACCAGCAGTCAGGCTTAACCACCACAGGGTGGAACAGAGTGATTCCTGCAGATGGGGCTTTGGCTTCACCTCAGCCTGATGCCCCTTGGAGGGGAGTGCTCTGTTTGAGAAAGATGGCTTCTGCAGTATGGGGAATGAGTCAGCACAAGAATTCCAGTACCTGTTCCTTCCATTCTCTCCTCACACCACCAGTCCTAGACGCTCTTTGAGCATCTCTAGTCCACTCTGCCCTCTCTCTGCTGGAGCGCAGGATAAGTGTCTGCAGATGAATTTTGTGCATTGGCTCTTTAAGAGGATTTTTGTGTCTCCAGCCATCTTTCCCTGGCAGACAGAAGAAATTGTTGCTTTACACAGCTAGATGTTATTTAGATTCCTTTCCAGCTCTGGTGCTATGGGCTGAGGATCCCAGCTTGGTTTTTAGACCCCACACTTCTCAGTGGGAACCCCCCAGCTGCTGCAATGTCCCTCCAGAACTTCAGCTGCCACCCATGGGACCCCAGCCAGCCCTCTCGTGCCTCTACCACACTGTCTAGGAGTCTTTTTTGGTGAAGTGGTTTCTTTCGTTTGTCCTTGGTTATAAGGCTTCTCTCCAGCTAGTGTTTGTTTGGCTGTTCTGGATGATTTCTCTACAATTTATTTGTAATTCTAGATTGGCCCTGGGAGGAGGTTAATGTAGGTTCCACTTAATCCTCTGCTATCTTGCATCCTCTGGGAGCTTTTTCAGTTGGCCCTTGTATCCCTTTGACATACTCTCATGATTGTGTGTGTGTGTGTGTGTGTATGTGTGTGTGTGTGTGTGTGTGTGTGAACACTACATGACTTTCTGGCACTATGTGATGCTCCAGGCTCATCTTATACATTTCTGGCCCAGGACCTAGAATCAGCTGTTACTCTAGGAAGCCTTGGTTGCTTTTATTTAGACTGAATTCCTTAATTTAGGAATATACATTTAAGATTCATCCATATATTTGCATGGCTGACAGCTCATTTGTCTTAATTTTAATTACTGAACAATGTTGCATTGTATGAATATGTGACATTTTGCATATCCATTCTCTTAAGTGCATTGTGGTTGCTTCTGTTTGGGTCCTTTGCAAATAAAGCTGCAATAAACATTCACAAGAAGGTTTTAAAGTAGGAAAATATCCTCATGTCATCTGGGTAAAGCTAGGCACACTATTGTGGATTATATGGTAAGACTGTCTAATTTTGTAAGAATGTGACAAACTGTCTAAGCGGCTATATCATCTGCATTTTCATCAAAAATAAACAAGAGTCTCTGTTGTTCTAAGTCTTACCAACATTTGGTGGTGTTAGTGTTTTGGATTTTTGATATTCTAATAGGTGTTTGGTGGCATCTCATTATTGCTTTAATTTGCAGTTCCCTAATGACAAACGATATTGAGCATTTCTTCTTATGATTTTTTGGAATGTGTAAATCTTCTCTCAGGTCTCTCTTTTGATCTTATGCTCTTTTTTCAATTGGCTTATGTATTTAATTATTGTTCAATTATAACCACTTTTATATATTTTGGATATAAATTCTTCACTAAATATACATTTTGCAAATATTTCTAGCAGTCTGTGGTTTGCATTTTCATTCTATTAACTATGTCTTTCACCAAACGGACATTTTTAGTTTTTATAAAATCCAACTCTCAAGTTCTTCATTCATAAATTGTGCCATTGGTATTATATTTAAAACATCATTACCAAAACCAAGTTGTACATTTAGACCTATTTTTTGTTAATTTTTGTAAGATGTAAGTTCTATTTTTAGGTTGCTGGGTTGTTTTGTTGTTGTTGACTATATTTTGTTTCAGCACTTTTGTTGAAAAACCTATCTTTTCTCCATTGAATTGACAATGCTTCTCTGTCAGAGAACAGTTGACTGTATTTGTGTGAGTCTATTTCTGGACTCTTGACACTGTTCCATTAGTATATGTTTCTATTTTTGCCCACACCATGTTCTCTTGATTACTGTATTATAATAAATACTGAAATTAGGTAGTTTGAGTCCTTTAGCTTTGTTCTTCTTCAGTATTTTGTTGGCTTTTCCACATCTTTTGCCTCTTCACTGAACTTTAGAATCAGTTTGTCTATGTCTATGAAATAGCTTGCTGGGATGTTGAGTCAGATTGTGTTTAACATTTAGGTTAAATTAGGAAAAATTGACATCTTAAAATATTAAGTCCTACAGTCCATGAATACAGAATAGCTCTCCATTTATTTAGGTCTTCTTTAATTTTATTAGAGTTTTATAGTTTTTTTATGTATAGATTTTGTTAGATTTATACTTATGTTTTATCCATTTAATATACCTCATTTTTCATGGCTTTGGTACTGTTATATATGGTATTGCTTGGTACTATTATACATAGTATTGCTTTTTAAATCTAAAATTACAACATTTCCTTACTAGTAATTTTGGAAAGCAACCTACTTTTGTATATTAGCCTTACATTCTGTGACCTTGCTGTATTTACATATTTATTCCATGGATATTTTTTCATCAATTATTTAGGATATTTTACATCTGAGAGATCATTTTATTTCTTTCTTTCCAATGTTGGTACACTTTATTTCATTTTCTTGTCTTATCATATTACCTAGAACTTCCACTATAACATTGAGTAGAAGAGATGAGAGAGGACATCATTTCCTTGCTCCTAACCTTAGGCAGAGAGTGACCAGTATCTTACCATTAAGTGTGAGGTAAGCTGTGGTTTTATGTGGATATACATAGTCAAGTAGAAGTCCCTCTATCTTCCTACTTTGCTATGAGTTTTTATTGTAAATGAGTGTTTCTTTTCAATTTTTTTTGCATTCCGTTGACATAATCATATAATTTTAGTTCTTTAATCTGTCGATGTGGAAGATTGCATGGGTTACTTTTCTAATATTGAACTATCCTTGCGTACTTGGAATTAATTTCACTTGGTTGTGGTGAACAATTCTTTTTCTACATTGTTGGATTCAGTTTGGTAATACTTTGTTCAGAATATTTTTGTTTATGTTCATCTGTTGGTTTTTTTTCCTTATAATATCTTTGTCTGATTGTGGTCTTAAAAGAAAGTAATTTCATAGAATACATTACAAAAATGTATCCTTTGCTTCTATTTTCTGGAAAAGATTGTGGATCATTGGTATTATTTCTTTCTTAAGTGATTGCAGAATTCACCAAAGACTCCTTAAATTTTGACCTTGCATTTTCTTTTTTGATAAATTACTCATTATTGATTCAATTTCTTTAATTGGTAAAGGGCTATCCAGACTGTTTCTCCTTGCATGAGTTTTAGTAGTTTGCCTTTCAAGAAATTGGTCCAATTTATATACATTATCAATTTTATCGCTATATAATTATTTGCAGTATTTATTATTATTCCAATGTTCAAAGGATGAGTAGCGATGACTCCTTTTTCCATCGAAAAGTGGAAATTTATGTTTTTCTTTCATTTTTGGTTACTATAGTAACAGATTTATTAATTTTACTGACAATAAAAGAGCTAGCTTTGATTTAGGTGATTAATTCAACAGTTTTATTCTTTTCAGTATTACTGATTTCTGCTCTCATTTTCATTAGTTCTTTTCTTCTGCTTGCTTTAAGCCAGGATTTTTCCTCTTTTTCTACTGATAGTATCCTAAAGTAAAAGCTTAGGTTATTGATTTTATATATTTTTCTTTTTTAATTATATATTTCATGCTATATATTTTCATCTAAGCACTACTTTCTCTATTTTTCAAATTTTGTTGACTTGTGTTTTCATTTTTTTAGCTGGAAATGGTTTTTAGCTCTCTTGACATTTGTTTAACTAATGTATTATTTAGAAATATATTAAACAAACTTTATATCTAAATATTTGAGTATTTTCCAGTTATGATTTTTACTTTATTTCCACATTGGTCTTAAGATATACTTTGTATATATTAAGGTGTGCTTTATGTCCCAGAATATGGTCTATCTAGATGAATGTTCCATGTGAGCTTGGACTTCCTTAATTATTGTTTCTCAGGGAGAATCTAGTTTTATAGCTCTTTTAGCTGTAATTCATTATTATTTTTAAGAGCCCTGTTAGTGTAATGGTAAGGTACAGAAGAAGGGGAGTATTTCATAGTCTTCTACTTAAATTCCAGTCTTTTAGAGGGCCTATGTCTCTGGTCTTCAACCTTTATAAGTGTTTCTCATTGTATAGCTTTTCTACTTCTTTTTTAGTTAAAACAGGAAGGTTGAGAGCATTGGGATGAAAGGAATATGTTTCTGAAGTTTGGGATAAGCAATGGTAAAATTCTGTGCCCTCCCTGGAGAGCTGGCTTTTGGTATAAAGAAAAGCATGGATATACTTCCCAAGGATTACTCTTCCCCTTCCCCTGCCAAGACTGTGGGCTTTATCAAATCTTCACTAGTCACACGAACTTGGTGATGTTCTTGAAGATAAAGACCATTGAGAACAGGGGGCTCTGTGTAAGATTGAGGCTTCCCAGACCTTCTGATTCTCAGGCAAGTCCCCTTTCAGGCTCAAGCAATTTATTAATATTACCTTGTAAGTATACGTACCATTTATCCTTCCAACTACTTCTGCTCTGTGTAGATTTCTCTCTCTCTCCAAATATCAGAGTATAAGTAACCATGCAAATTCAGTTTTTGCTGGGGCTAATTTTTCAGTTTGTTCAGGTTTTTCCTTGATATCAGGTTGAAATGACGGCTTCCAAACCCTGGAACTAAAGTGAAAAGGGACACTTTTCATTCTGAAAAATAATGCCCATTAGTTCCAAGAATTTTCATATAGTTGATGAAAATGATACCTTCCATTTCTGTTAGAGTTCAGCCCCTTGAGTTCATCTTCCAACTTTCCTATATTTCTTCTCCTGTGTCTTTTTCTCCCTGTGATGGGTTGAATGCTGGGCCCCTGAAAGATCTGTCCTTATCACAGCACCCCGAACCTGTGAATATGCCCTTATCTTTGAAAAAGCTCTTTACAGCTGTAATTATGTTAAAGATTTCAAATCACAGTCATCCTGGATTATCCAGGTAGGCCCTAATTGAAATGTGTCCTTATAAAAGTCTCAGAAAGGAGAGACTCGGGGAGAAGAGGAGACCATGTGAAAATGGAGGAAGTTACTGGAGCTTAGTCACAGTCAGCGAATGCCTGCAGCCGCCACAGGCTGGAAGACGCCAGGAAGGACTTGCCCTCGAGCCCTTTGGTGAGACCGGGCTCTGCTTTAGTGAGACTAGGCTTTCTGCCCTTTAGAACTGTGGCAGAATAGGTTTGTGTTATTACAAGCCTCCAAGTTTGTGGTCTTTTGTCATGTCGTCCTAGGAAACTAACACACTGCAATTGTTCCATTCCTAGTAATATTTACCCAAGTTTATCTTTCAACTCTTTCGTTTCTTTTTAAGTTTCTGCTATCCTATTTTTTACATATATGATATTAGTATTTTCAATTTGTCCTTTTAATGTATCATTTGGTTTGTTTTGCTTGTAGTAATTATCTTATTTTGGGGGTTCTCTTCTACTCTTTTCATTGGCACTATTTTTATCGTTTCATTTCTTTTTGATTGGATAATCTATGTCTTTCTTTTCCTTTTTTTTACTACTAAAACAATAATTATAATTTAATATCATCCAGCATATGTCTTTCCTATTAAAACTCTATTCAAACATCTGGTGTAATGTGGCTGTATATTCCTAGCTTATGATTTGTTACTAAAAAATTGATTGAAAGCCCCATGTTTATAGATGACGGGTCTGATTTTTGGATAACGAGGTGGCCACTTCGTTGGAGAAACCTAGATGTCAGTGTGGGGGAAATTTTTTTGTTTTGTTTTGTTTTCTTCTCTTTTGGACTCATCAGTTTCTCCAGAGGAGAATTCTGAACTGTTTTGCCTAGACATGTGACCCTGTGTTCTGTGAGCTGAACACCGGCAGGGGTTCGGAGGTCACCCTGGTCAGGAACTGAGTGTTAGTCAATTCCTGAATATCAGCACACTGCATCGGCCTGTCCTCCAATGCCTCGTTTCCCTATGTCTTCAAGGACTTTCTAGTTACTATTCTCCAGGGAGCGAAACGTTCCTCACTGGTATGTAGTGAGGAGGTGTGTGTGATTCCCTGACCGAAGCCAAGGAGACCATCTCTCGTAATGTGATGGCTATCTGATAGCTTCGTACTGTCTTTCAGGGGTTTCTTTGCTTGTGGCACACTCCTCACAGATGCCTTGAGTTTTGAAACATTCCCTGTCTGAAATCTTTCCAGGGTTCAGAGAGTGATTAGAACTCTTATTTGTCGGTGCCATGCTGCTGCCGGCACCTGTAGTCCAACTGTCTCCTTTCTGCAGAGTCACTTTGCATGCTTCCACCTGCTTCCATCAACCCAAAACTGTTTAAATTGCTCAATTGCTATTGTCTATGCTCTCATTCTAGTAGTCATTTATGATTTATAGCTTTCATTAAAATTTTGGTACAATGTGACTGTGGTAGACAGGATAAGACTCATGCCTCCAAAGAAGTCCCTGCCCTAATCTCCAAAAACTGTGACTATGTTACCCTAAATGAAAAATGGAAATGCTCAGATGTGATTAAGTTAACACTCTTAAGGTGGGAAGATTAAGTCTGAAAGATATAAAATTTGCCCTGGCTGGTGTGGCTCAATGGATTGAGTGCCAGCCTGCAAGCCAAGAGTTCACTGGTTCGATTCCCAGTCAGGGCACATGCCCGGGTTGCAGGCCAGGTCCCCAGTCGAGGGGCGCACAAGAGGCAACCACACATTGATGTTTCTCTCTCTCTCTCTCTCTCTTTCTCCCTCCCTTTCCCTCTCTCTAAAAATAAATATAAAAAATCTAAAACAATAAAAATAAGTAAAAGGAACATTCCTTAAAAAACAAACAAAAAAGGAGTAAAATATTAAGGGTCCTTATAAGAGGGAGGCAGGAGTGTCAGGGTCAGAGGAGCTGTGATGATGGGAGCAGGTGTGTGTGTGTGTGTATGTGTGTGTGTGTGTGTGTGTGTGTGTGTGTGTGTGTGAAACAGAGATCCTATTGATGGCTTTGCAGTTGGAGAAAGGAATCACAGACAAGGAATGTAGGTAGGCTCTGGGAGCAGGAAACTGCAAAGAAAGACGTTCTCCCTTAATCCTCCAGAAGAAATGTAGCTCTTTCATCATTTTTTATTTTAACACCATAATATCCATTTCCAACTTCTGACTTCCATAATTATAAGATATTAAGTTTGTATTGTTTTAACCTACCAGGTCTGTGGTAATCTGTATATGGCAGAAATAAGAAACTGCTTTATTAAGTTTTTTTTTTAATATATTTTATTGATTATGCTATTACAGTTGTCCCATTTCTCCCCCATCATTCCCCTCCACCCTGCACACCCTCTCCCACCCACATTCCCCCCCTTTAGTTCATGTCCATGTGTCATAAGTTCTTTAGCTTCTACATTTCCCACACTATTCTTGCCCTCCCTCCCCCTGTCTATTTTCTACCCACTATCTATGCTACTCATTCTCTATACCTTTCCCCCTCTCTCCTCCTCCCACGCCCCTGTTGCTAACCCTCCATATGATCTCCATTTCTGTGGTTCTGTTCCTGTTCTAGCTGTTGGCTTAGTTTGCTTTTGTTTTAGGTGTGGTTGTTAATAGCTGTGAGTTTGCTGTGGTCCCACATTCGCGCGCGGAGACGGTCCAGGCAGAGGGGAAGTGGCAGAAGAGACTGAATCCAGGAGAGAGCAGAGCAGGCACCATTGTTCCCTCTCAGACCCCGCCCCCACCTATAGCATCACAACCCAGCGACTGGGCTGCCCCACGCTGAGGAACACCTAAGGCTCCACCCCTCATACGTAATAGCTGCGACCAGACTAAAACCAAAACAACAACAACAACAACAAAAAAACTCACCAAAAATGGCTCAAACTGGAAAACAAATTTATTAAGTTTTTTAAAAGGTGTCATTAAAAAGGGTGTGCAGCAGCTAATCGTTTAAACATCTATACATGCCCAAATATACATGTGTGACAATAAATACACACACATATATACACACACACATATATGTAAAATTGGAAAGATAAGATTACATTCACCAAAATATTAATAATGGACCAAAATGAGTTTATGAAGGGTTGTGCAGGATTTTAACTTTATTATACTTAATTCTTTGGTGTTTTTCAGTAGCCAAAAAAAGAATTAGTTTTATAATTAAAATTAACATTTACTTTTTATTTTTTATTTTTATTGATTTGAGAGAGAGAAAGGAAGGGGGAAGAGAGAGAAATACTGATTTGTTGTACTTATTTATGTATTCATTGGTTGATTCATTTTAATAAGGAGTTTTAACTATTTTTAGAGGGAGAGGAAGGGAGGAAGAAAGAGGGAGAGGAACATTGATCAGTTGCCTCTCACACGTCCCCAACCAGGGACTTGGCCCATAATCCAGGCATGTGCCCTGACTGAGAATTGAACAGGTGGTCTTTCGGTTCACAGGAACATTCCCAACCTACTAAGCCACATGAGTCAGGGCTAAAATTAATTTTTAAAAAGTCAAGATTTTTTTTTACCTTAAAGCATTATGATGTTCCTCGCTATGGAGGTAGGGACATATATGGGAATTCTTAATTATTGTACAGTCTGGAGTACAATAGCAGTTATTAGAAAAAAATATTTTGAACATAAAATACTCAAGAACTCACACAAAGAGAATACAATTAAGGAAGCCCAGTCATATACATTTGGCATAAAACCACTAATGTCCACATAAAGTCAATGTATAAAAAAGTCCCTGAGCCACAGCTACAATGCTAAGAAAAGCTGACAAACAATGTGCATTTTCCCATCCTGTTCTCATAGCATTGATATGATCCATGATGTTAATAATGAATCTTGGTGGTGATTAGTCCAGGATATACATTAGAATATTTTTGAACATATTGTTCTTGGCAACCATTGATAACTCTTTAGAATTAGCAAATTCAAAAACTTCTATTTGTAATATCACTTCTAGAACAAAAATCTTAAAAGTCTTTGGGGTCAAATTTGGCTAACATTCTTTCCAGTGCCTGACTCAGTAGCCAGGTTCTATAGAAATTTCCTCTATGCATCCTTCTACCCTCAAAAGTACTTTGAACGTGGAAATATTTCCATGTCTTATAAATTCACTGGTTCTTACTACTTCGATACATATCTGTCTAGAACTTTATAATTATTGTAAAAATGTTCACATATGATAAGGTAGTATGTTATATATGCCCTAATCCCGTGCCCCAAACTTTCCATTTTAAGTAAGGATTGAGGTTTACTAAGGTTAAGTAACTTGTGACATGTAATGTAATTAATGAAAGGTCAGCTTAAGATTTGAATCCAGGAAGTTAAACTTTAAAACTTGTAGAAAAAGAAGAATGATGCCATGGCTTATATTTAAGTATTTTATCTGCCTTGAGTTTATTTTTGTGTATGGTATAAGCTGGTGTTTGAGTTTCATTTTTTTTGCATGTAGCTGTCCAGATCTCCCAACACCATTTGTTATGGAGGGTATTTTTACTTCATTTCACACTTCTGCCCCCTTTGTTAAATATTGATTGACCGCAGAGACTTGGGTTTATCTCTGGCCTCTCTGTTCTATTCCATTGATCTCCGTGTGTCTGTTCTTATGCCAGTAACAGACTGTTTTGATTACAGTGGCCTTGAAACATAGCTTGATATCAGGTTGTGATTCCTCCTACTTTATTCTTCTTTCTCAAAATTGCTGTGACCATTTGGTGTTATCTGTGGTTCCATATACATTTTTGAAATGTTTGTTCTGTACCATAGAGGTCCTAGAGGAGAAAATAGGAAGGAAAATCTCAGATATTCCATGCAGCATTATTTTCACTGATATGTCCCCTAGAGCAAGGGACATAAAGGAAAGAATAAACAAATGGGACTTCATCAAAATAAAGTGCTTTTGCATGGCTAAAGAAAACATCAGCAAAATGAAAAGGGAACCAACCATATGGGAAAATATATTTGCCAATGATACCTCAGACAATGGTTTCATCTCCAAAATATATGAAGAACTCACATGACTCCACTTCAGGAAGACAAACAACCCAATTAAAAAATGGGTGATGGACCTGAATAGACACTTCTCCAATAAGGACATACAGAAGGCCCAGAGACATATGAAAGGATGCTCATCATCGATAGCCATCAGAGAGATGCAAATTAAAACCACAATGAGATACCACTTCACACAGGTCAGAATGGCCACCATAAACAAAGCAACAAACCAGTGTTGGCAAGGATACAGAGAAAAGGGAACCCTGATACACTGTTGGTGGGAATGCAGACTGGTGCAGCCACTCTGGAAAACAGTATGGAATTTCCTCAAAAACTAAAAGTGGAACTGTCTTTTGACCCAGCAATTCCACTGTTAGGATTATTCCCTAAGCATCCTGAAACACCAATTCAAAAGAACTTATGCACCCCAATGTTCATAGCGGAGCAATTTACAATAGTTAAGTGTTGAACGCAACCTAAATGCCCATCACTAAATGAGTGGATCAAAAAATTATGGTACATTTACCCAATGGAATACTATACACTCGAAATAGAGAAGGAGCTCCTACCCTTTGCGACAGCATGAATGGATCTGGAGAGCATCATGCTAAAAGTGAAGTAAGCCAGATAGTCAAAGACAATGCCATATGATCTCACCTATAAGTAGAAACTGATCAATAAAACAAACATGCAAGCAAAATAGAACCAGAGACATCAAAATAAAGAACAAACTGACAGTAATTTGAGGGGCAGGGGAAGGATCATGGAGGAAAACAGGGGGAGGGTCATCAAGGAGCATGTATAAAGGACACATAGGCAAAGCCAAAGAGGGTAGGATGGAGGGTGGGGGTGGGGATGTGTGGGGCAAGGGGGAGTAATGCGGTGGGGGGGAATGGAGATGATGCAAACAACAATTAAAAAAAGAGAAAAAAGATTAGAAAAATGGTTGCAAATTGTGGAAAATTTTCTGAAAATTAAGCCCCAAGTGATACAGCTTTGAGATAAAAGTGGAATATCTTACTGAGACCGGTTTTGTGTGGGTTTCTGAAGCCACACATCATACAGCCATCAGGAGTGCCACCAATATTTGCAAATGAATGAATTGTAAAACTATGATTCTATATAGCTGGACGTTCAACTCTGCCCTAGCATACGTGACTTTACTACAGTATTATAATGATTTGAGAGGCCCATCTAGCTACATAAGTCATTGTCTCCCCTTCGTAGAAAATTTTTATTTCAATTAAAAATTTAAGAGTCACAAGAAAAAATTACAAAATCTGTTCCTTTTTGCCTGGCCATTTCTAGAAAATTGTAATTCTGCAGCACAGAGGTTTTCCTCATTGGTAGAATAACTTGAGAACAAACCAAAGGTTTCCTGGCTTTTCTTTTTTTTTTTGTATGTATGTGTGGTAGGTTTTTACTTTTTATTTTTTAGCTAGAACTGAGCAATGACAGTATCACTACCAGATTTTCTTCTGATGAGCGTTTCTCTGGTAGTGAAAGAAATCCAAATCTCTGATATGCCTTGTGCCATTACATTTGGCAATTCCATTTCTGAAGGGTTTATTACAGAGATTCAAAATTAAAGATTTTCTTAGGATTTCAAGCACACTAGGAAGAAAGAAACAAAATCAACCTTGCTCCGAAACAAATGTGTATGAATAACAAATTGATAATACAGTAGAATTCGGATGAAAAAAGATGTCCCCAGTATCCCAACACAAAGGTCTAGACCAAAGAAAAGATTATTACAAAATCCACAGGCTAGGTAGGAAGGTGTTGGAGACCAAAACTACACCCAGGCTTAAGGCCTCATGATATTCCAGTCTTTACCCAAATTTTTGGTATGCAACATTCTTAGAGTGGCTCACACCCAAATCCATGATTTTTTTTTTTTTTTTTACATTTCTTTCTCACATAACCACATCTGATGCATTGGTATATCCTATTGGCCCTAACTAAAATATATTCAGACTTTGAGTACTTCTTACCAATTCTATTCATCTTTTGTATCAAATCATATCACTACTCTACTCAAAACCCTCCATGACTTTGCCTCTTACTCAGCCCAAAACACGAAGCTCTCTCACGGCCTGCAGGATCCTGTGTGGTTTCTCCCTCGGCTATCTTTCTGATCTCATGTCTTACTTTTTCGCCACCACAATACTCTTCAGTCGTTTCAATGCAAATCTTTGCTTTTTCTAAATACTCCAAGTGTGCTCCTGCCCCAGGGCCTTTGTACTTGCTGTTTCTTCTGCTCACTCATTTGGTTCATCTCTGGTCAAATGTTATGCTTGAGAAAGACCTTCCAGACAAACCACAAACACAGCCTTTGCTCCTTATTCTCTGCCCCAAAGCGATTTCCATTTCTCCATGGTGCTCTTTGCTGCCCAACCTAGATTTGTTTCTTTATTTGTGTACCCCACCCACTGACATAGAAGCATTGTCTGGATGGGGCTTTGTTTTCTCCAGTGCTTTAGTCCAAGACTTTGGGAGGCACATGAAACAGCCATTAAAGAAAGGAAGGACAGAAAAAAGGAGGGGAAAACAGAAATAGGCTTTTGAAAATTCTGTTTTGACAGATAAAAGGACACATTAGTTCCCAGCGATTTCGTCAGCTGCTTTTCTCCAGTCTTGAAAGTTATGTTTATGTAAGTGCATAGGGATATTTGGTTTCAAATCTTGCTTGCTAGCCCTCAGTTACCTGATCACGATTAAACAACTTTATTTCACAGAGGCATCTTTGCCATTTTGTAAAAAGACGATGGTAACTTATTATTGTTTTAGGGATTAGTGTATCTGATGGTGCCTGGAAGAGTTCCCCACACATAGCAGGCATTCCAAAGATAAGTGCTCTCTCTTTTTATGTTTTAAAAGTTGTTGTTTATCTATTTCTAAAGAGAGGAGAAGTGAGGGAGAAAGAGAGGCAGAGAAACATTACTGTGAGAGAGAAACACCCATCAGTTGCCTCCTGTAAGTGCCCCAATGCGGGGCAGAATCAGCAACCCAGGCATGTACCCTGACTGGAAATCAGACCAGTAACCCTTACGCTTAGCAGGATGATGCCCAACCAGCTCAGCCACCCCAGTCAAGGCAGTACCCTCTTTTTAAAATGTGACACTTCTCTTTCAGTTTTAAGTGGTAAAGGAAGCAGTCACTGTTTTCTCAAACTTTCAGGTTTACTTGGCAAGAATAAAAACACTGCATTTACAAAAGCAGGAACTCAAGGAAAGAAAAAACAAGTAAAAATAAAAAGGTAAAGGAAAAGTAATCTTTACCTTCCTTCCCACTTTTAATAAGACCAGTGTTCATCGCATAGTATTTAAGTGGATCAAATTTCTTGGGTACCTTTCTAATTCTATCACCACTTGCATGATCTGCTATTGCCCTCAGAGGACAATCTTGGGTGTTATTCTTCTATGAGATACTACTTACCTTTCAACAGAAGACTCTTGAACTTAGTGATGGATATGTCTTCAAACTTCAGAAGGAAGGAACTGAGATGGATCAGTATTGTGCTGTCTTTTCCTCTTTGGATCTCCACCAGGCATTGTCTGGGAGCAGAGCTGTAGTGCCCTTCAGTTTTTACCATGTAGATACTTACTCAGGAAAAAAAGAAATTTTCTCCTCTGTGAGACAAATATTGCATTTTTGTCTGTGTCCCTGAAAGAGCATCAGTTCTCATAATAAGCAGCTCACCCTGGAATGATGAGAGGACAGGTGGATTTGTAGCACTGGTGTCACGTGATCGGGTAGGTGTCACGTGATCGGGTGGGTGTCACATTGTCTGTTTCTTCTTTCCCCTATGTCCCCGCATCAGTAGAGGTGACTCTACTGGCCTTCCTACCTATAGTTTCTCTGGGGCATCTGAAGCCACATCATGTACACACATGTATCCCTAATCGTAAACCTTACTTCATGCTGAAGTAAGTCTTTCAGAGACTCCCTCCTGTTCTTGCTTCGTGTTTGACATTCTCTCCTGTTCTTTGTTTTATGCTTGACTGTTTCTTGGAGAATGAGGCTTGGAACATTCTGAGAGATGTGTTATAAATAATTAAATTTCACAAAGCCCTCTTTCCCCTCCTTGGTGTGTATTTTTTTTCCTAAAAAGCTTAGGATCTAATATTGCCACTGAATGCCTTCAATCTTAATGGTGCTTTTTTCCCCCTGCCACTGGATGATTTCCTTATAATTATTATTTTGGAAAATAGGTAATCTTTCTTTGCAAGAAAAGAAAGAAAGAAAGCCAAATCAAATCAAACAGAAACCTCTGGGCTCTATTATGGCATTAGGCTTTATGTCTCAGAGCAGGTCAGAGCATACCTTTGATATATGAAAATTTGTCATTCCCGGTACATTTCATTTACTGAAATGCTGTTTGAGAGCAACTTTATTAAAGATGCAAGGCATTGGTACATGCCACTTTATTTTGTGTCACTGCTTTTATATAATATCCTTTCTCCAAACACTTTGGAGAATTAAATAATACAAGACAGCTGCGAGTGTTCTGTATAAATTATACAACACTATGCCATAAGGAATAATTTAAAGAATCAGAAAGCCAATAGCTAAGGCTCAGAGAAATTGAAAAAATAGAAGAGAGTTTTCAGTTTTCATTTTTGAGTGTGTGTGTGTGTGTGTGTGTGTGTGTGTTTAAATCCAAAGAAGAGTTTTTGTTGTGGCGCGTGGTTGAAGTGGTGAGGCAAAATGCAATTCCTGATGGAACGTGGGATAGATGTTTTATGATCCCAAAAGTGCAATGTTCTCTTCTACTATATCACTTTCTAAGTTGTCCCCAGCACTTTTATTTTGTGAAGAAGCTATAACTAACACTAACAGGTGTTAATTACCTATTTTAATTTAATTTAATTTTGTTGAATATCATAAAGTTCAAGGTTATTATCACATAAAAAGGTGAGACTTACAGAGGTAAAATGGCCTATACACATGGCTAAACAGCTGCCAAGTAGTACATCCTTGAGTCAAACCCGGGTGCAATTGAATTCAAGGCCTGATGCTTGCTACAAGCCCAGTGAATTTAGCATGAACTGGAATTAATGAGTCACATCTCTCACTGAGCATATTTCTACAGTTTTCCAAAAATGCTATGCAGTCAAGCACTCTCAATCTTTGTTGTAATATGACTCAAGAGCCTTAATTCATAAAAAATAAAAGTAGCTAGAATAGCATGAACCTCTAGAAAAAGGTCCTATAAACAATTTTTCTTGGTGTAAAGAGTTTTCTATTCCTATAACATTTGCCAGGTGTACTGAGGTGACATCATCTTCCATCTTGTGACCTGAAATAAATACAAATACATGGTATGACAAATACTATACTTATACTCTTCTTCTTTGCTAGCAAAAAACTCTGATTTTGTTCTGGGAGAGAATATTCTTTCTTTCAAGTGGTGGATTAATTTAAGCCAATCATGAAAATCTTGTCCACAGTTTCTCAGCATCTCTTGCCCTGAGGAGTGGCCATAAGTCACAGTCTTGACCAATGAGAATGAACAATAGTATGTCAGTGCTGTTCCCCTTCCTCTGCCCTTCTACACACTCTAAATGGGGCTGTGATGACTGGAGCTGCAGCATCCATTTTGCAACCACGGTGCAGAAGCATAGCATGAAGGACAACATGATTAGAACTGAGGGAAGAAAGGACCTAGACTTCAAAAACATCATAGAGTAGCTACCAAACTCAAAATATTTGATATGCATGGAAAAAAAAACACCTTCCATTTGTTTAAGTCACTCTTATTTTGTTGGTGGTTGTTATTTCCGGCTGATCTCAATCATAACAGATAGATACAGACAATCTCAGAAAATACATAGATTTATATGGGGAAGGAGATTAGGGTTGAGTTATAAAGAGAGATAAATGCAAAGCTAAAGAGCAACAAGATAATTTCATCTGTGATTGTAATTTGGGGCAAGGTTACATTTCTCCATGACAGCAGGCTGACAGCTGTCTGGGGTGGGGAAGCTAGGTTGCAGGGAACAGAGAGATTGAGCAAAAAGGAAAAAAAAGAAAGAACTCACGGACATGGACAACAGTGTGGTGACTGAGGGAGGAGGGAGGTAAAGGGGGGATAAATGGTGATGGAAGGAGACTTGACTTGAGGTGGTGAACACACGATACAGTGATGTGTTATACAATTGTGCACCTGAAACCTGTATAATTTTGTTAACCAGTGTCACCCCAATAAATTCAATAAAAATGAAAAAAGAGACTGTAGCCATGACTATAAAATTTCAAAGAAGCCATATACATCACTCATCTAGCACATGTAATTACTGCCCTATTTCCTTGACCACCTGTGATAAGGCACATGTGCTGGTGAGTGCTTTTACATGCAGCTGCACCGTATATTGGAGGCCAAGAACTAGGCTTACTTGTGGTAAGATTCGGATTCTGCTGCTGGAAATTCCCCTCATGAGATGAATATGTCAATCAACACAAGCTAGGTTGTGCTGCAATTAAAAAAGAATGTACAGCACAATAAATAATCCTTGAGTTGATGTGCTTAAAAGCATGGAAGACTTATTATGGGCTCATGCCACCTTGTCCATCACAGGTCAGCTACAAGGCTTTGTTCTAAGTTGTTCTCCTTCAGGGACACAGGCAGAGGCCAGCCCCATCTCCCTGCTTTCACATTTTCCTAATGGGAAAGTGGAGAAGTCAATTCACTTATGACTCTTAACACTTCTAACAGAAAGTAACATATATTGTTTTGCTCAATTTTTCATGCTGTAAAACAAGTTACAGGACTGTACCCATCATCCTGAAAACAGAAACATAAAATCCTAACATAAAAACTTAAGAACAAAAAAACATGTGGCAAAAAGCGCTAAACACACAGCAACTCTAAATATGTCACTTCCCATTTCCACAATTACTTCCTTCATCCTTAGCAAAAATCAATTTCAGATCTTGCCTTGCCTGCTCTAAACATACATAATCCTGAAAATGGACTTGTTTGACTTTTCACCCCTTATTCTCTAAGCTTGGGCTAACCTAAGCAGCTGTTTGACCACTAGGAGACAAAGCCTGAGTTACTCATTTCACCCTCAGGTCTCAGTAATTTAAAAGAGCTTGGGCAGCGTGGGCAAAGACCAGAGGAGCATGAGGTTTGAACACCTGTGCCTTCTCTGCCTCAACAAAGTGGTGAGATGCAACATTTCTGCTTAAATTCGGTGTCTCTGGCTTCCCATTATATGAAGGCAACAAAACAACGATTTCTTTGGCTTCCCAGTGAACCCTCTGCAGAACAGTCATTGGCAAATTGTGCTGTTTAACCCCACTGGGGAAATAGCCTGGTGGGATGGATGGGAGCAAGGAAGCGTGTCTCCGCTCTAAATTCAGTGAGAGGGCCAGATTCGCCCGGGAGGCACAGACTCCGTGGGTACTTTTTCTATAACTCTCAGTGGAAATTGTGTTTCCTAATGATCACCTGTAGCTGCCATCATCTTTGCCTAAAATTCTGCTCTTTGTAAGGAGAGAAAGCCCATGTCCCATGTTGATATAGCTTATTGCCACTCATCACAGAATCTAGAAATAACTTCTAGACTTTTTATACTTTTGTGTGGTTCTTTAGAAGCTTCTATGGACTTCTCACAGAAAATCTTACTGCTCTTCCAGCTCAAATGTGACTTGCCTAAGGTGAGTGTACAAGTCACTTTACTGCTAAAGTTTGCATGGAGGAGATATGTCACAGACTTGAGACCAACATTTCGTTTGCCAAGACTAAGGTGAGAGTTCTGAAGCCAAAAGTTCAATGACATTCAGACTTTCTTGCCTGCATAACCTGATATTGTCTGTTTTTTTTTTTTTTTTTTTTTTGCCTCAGGGAGAATAAAATCATTATCCATGTGTTTATAGGGCATAAGATAACAACGTGGCCTTGAAAATTTTTAAGTCAGAATTATTCAATTGTTTTGTTTTGTTTTATGTCCAAGGTTAAGCAAAGCCCAGAATGATTCCATCTCTACACCTCTATTTTTTAGAGCTCATCCTTGCTTTTTTTTCCTCAGTTAAACATAAGGGCTGATTCTAAATGTGAGTGACAATACGCCAAACAGTGACAAATTTTTCTTTTAATGCTGATAAAACAATCTCTCCATATCATCATCCAACGAATCACTGCACACTTTGAATGTAATTTGTATTATGTAGAGTTTTATTTGTTTCAATTTACAATGAATTGAGTTTTTTGGATGGAAAATGAAAGCAAAGATTGATTTATTCCAAGAGCACCATGCCAGGAATAAGAAGGAAAAGAGTCTCACCCAATCTTTGGTCTTTGCTGTGTGCTCCTTGGAGAATGACAGTTCTTTCTTCACTTGTTTCTAAGCAGATCAGTGTTATAGATTAAGAATGGAAGAAAGGAACTTTGATGAGTAAAGCCCCAGGAAAGCAATGCAGATAAAGAAGCACATACTGTATGTTGCTATGTATAATGCACACCCACATTTGTATGTGCATTATACATGAAATAATTATACCCATTGTTATGCCCATGGTCTGCAATCATTATACCCATATATAATCCACATCCTTATTTTTCCTGCAAAAATTCGGGCAAAAAAGTACACATTATACACAGCAAAATATAGTAAGTTATAATCTAATGCTTGTCAACAATTCCTCTTGCTCCACTCTTTGTGTTACTTCCAATTGAATAGTTCTCCTTAACTTTGTTGTTTACTTACTCATTACATAGCATTCTTGTTCCTGGGATTCCATGTTAAGCCTCCCTATTTCCCATGTGATGGACACTTCCTGGCTGATAACATGTTTTCTTCTATTTTGAGATTCTTAGAGGACATGCACATAAACAGTTCAACAAGTTCAAAACTGAATGGGAGTAGAGCACAGTGGGAGGAAAATTAAACAAACAAATCAATGATACATCCCAGTGTGGTGAGTATGCTGAGAAAGGCATGCTTTCGTGCTGCGGGAACATGGCAAAGGGACTGCTAAATCGGACTGGAGGTCAGGAAGGGGCACTGGAATAGGGAAGGCTTGAGTTTAGTTTTATCAGAGAAGTAGGGACTAGCTAGACAGAGAATAGGCAAAAGACATTCAGTAACTGCTATATAGTAGGTGTTTGACCAAAACAACGACGAAATAAAAAAAAGCTATTCAGTCTAAAATATGTTTGTATTATGTATGGATGGATAATTTTACAATATATTATGGGCATTTATCTTGATTAATTAGGTCATTTTCCAAACACTTATGAGAGGTGATTATTTTAGATATATTTAAGAAGCTAGAGTTAGCTCAGGCTGATGTAGCTCAGTGGATTGAGCACAGGCCTGCAACCCAAAGGGCTGCTGGTTCGATTCCCAGTCAGGGCACATGCCTGGGTTTTGGGCCAGGTTCCTGGTGGGGGTGTGCAAGAGGCAACCACACATTGATGTTTTTCTCCTTCTCTTTCTCCCTCCCTTCCCCTCTCTCTAAAAATAAATAAATAAAAATCTTAAAAAAAGAAGCTAGAGTTAGATTCGATGATCTTTCTATCGTTGAAATGTTGGAATCCATGAGGAGTAAATATTAATGAGGACAAGACATTTATTTGCAGATAGAGATGGGCAAAGGATATATGGATCATTGAAACAATCGGTAAGGATTCTAATAATGTGTTGGGGGGTTCCCTCATAAAGAATGCAAATCCAGAGTCAGTTGTTCCAAACCATGTATCAACTCCCTGTCATTTCTGTAGAAAGCAGTTTCAGAGTTCTCCAGCCTGTGTCTCACTATTTATCAAGCACAGTCCAGTATGAGAGGCTTCTCTTCTGCTGTGTTAGAATGTGTCATCATTCTGCTGGTAAAGGTGTGGTATCCATGGCATTCTGAATATTTGATTTCCCAACTAGAATCTTCAGTGTTTGTGTACAGATTGTGAAGAATATGGGGTTAAGAATTTATTTGGATTTCCCAGAAGTAAAAGTGGATTTTTGTATAAGATATGAGATACACAGGCCTGATAATGTTTTATTCATCATTCCATTTCTACCACCTAAGGCCGCTATACCTAGAAGTAGATTTTTTTTTTTTTTTTTTTTGGTAAGGGGCTGAAATGAGAGGAAATTGAGAACTTTTGGACAGGGAGAAGATATTTCCTGTGAACTCCATAAATACTGGACAACAGTGAACCTCTGTGTCTGTTATCTAACTCATTGGTTGCACAGGTGAAAATAAAAGTTCCTAGGTATCTAATCAGACTGTATAAATTGACCTATGACTCTAATGGGCCAGACTACTTAAAAGGCAGTCAGTAATATAAGATTCAGTTTGATCTATTGTAAGAAGGATGTTTTGCTTCTTTATTAATACATCTTTCTGCTATTAGGGGTCTTTCTAGAACTAATTGCAGCTGAGGCAATGGTGCACTCAGCTCTGGTATTCCGTGGTGCAGGTGAATTCCCCCATATTTCCCCAAATTGATTATTATCTACCAAATGCATCTGCCTGCTCTGTAATGATCACATGACTTGTACAATACGCTCCATACTGAATGAAGCAAAACCTAAGAAACAGACTTAAGTCGTCTATATCTGCTCTTCTTGTTTGTCTGGTGACTGGTAACAGTGTCTTGGTTTATCAATTTACTTGTCAATTTATAAACTAGTTTCTCTAGAAGACAGTAAGGTTTGACTAGTTAATATTCATAAAGGGCATCAAAGAAAAAAACATTTTTATTCAAGATTTTGATGAAGAATATCAGACACAAAGGGAAAAAATATTCTATATCTGTTCACTGTTAAAAACAATGACAGCCGTAAATAAGTGTTGAGTAATATTTCCTAGTCATATACCTGTTTCCCCTCGAAGGAAACCAAAGGACTTGGGAGGCGCACCAAGTGGAACATTGCATACATGGGAGAGAGGGATAAAAAAGAACCTAGCGATATTGGCTGGCTTTATCATTTTTGTTTTTCTTTTATAATCCAGGAAAATGATATTTCTCATTAAACTGCTGTGTTTCATTTTGTTGGACATAATGTGAACTAAAGTACTTCCAGTATAATTTAAAAAAATGCATGAGAATTTGACTTAATGCCAACTTGCTTTGAATTTTCAATCTTTCAAGATATACCCTTAATGTTATTTGCTTTACCACAGTCAGAGGTATAGCTTTATGCTTCCCTTGAAGATGGAGCTAGGAAAGAAAGCACATCGCCCTTTCTATTGAAGTCTTGAAGTAGACTTAAAATCAATTCTCCATGCTTCTTTTCTTTTCTATCTAACATTCCTTGTCGTTGGTAGGACTAGCAGCTTTGTGAAGTGGAGGGCCACACACATTTTCATTTTCCGTGCCTGAGCTAATGCTGTCTGTTGATGAAAGAGAGCCTGTGTCCTTCACAGGCCAAGCCCCCTCAGGGCGTCGTGCTGTGACACCGAGGGGACGGGGAGCCACCCTCCGGTGCCACACTTCTCACTCAGTGAAGAGCCCAAATCCTGTCTCTTTCAAAGTGGTGCGTGCTCTGGCCCCATTGTATTTGTCTTGTTTTTTCCCTACCGCTGTCCCCTTTTTCTGACTCTAAACACGAAAAGGTGATGTCGATTTAGGGTGTTACAGGTTCAAACAATAGGCATACTGCATGATAAACCCAGTTAGGATAATGTGAAAGTTTCTGAATCTTTGATAATATGGAGCAGAAATAATGCCAGGACCAAAATGCTATACTTTCTCTGGTACCCACTCCACTTTTCCCTGAATTTCTGGTTTCTGTTCTTTAATACTGTCTTGTTAGCAAGTCACTTTTGATCTTGTTTGACCTGTGATTGTAGCAATGTCTATGATATGGATTATCCATGAATATACAGGGTCCGGCAGAAGTAACGCCTGCTTGAGTGCGGTTGGTAGGGTATTAATATGGGTGTCATAATGTATAGTTTTAATTTGAACATTTCACCCAAAATGCCATATAGTGTGTTTGAGTGTGATATGGTTATGTTATAGAATTATATGCTTATGATTTTGTAATAAAAGATTTTGCAATAAAAAGGGGACATTATTTGTGCCGGACCCTGTATTAGAAGTTTAATGGGAGCTTCTCATGGGGAGACACATTCATATAAAGAAAAATGACGTAAGCACCCTGCCCAGTAATCCTTGCACCTATTTCTCTCATATTACACATCACAGAAGCCATCTAAAACTTTTCACACGTGACATGAAGCTGTTTATACTGCCAGCCTCATAGGGTTTTTGTGAAAACTGCACGATATATTAAATGTAAAACACCTGAAATAATGCCTGGCATGTTATACAACTGATGTTAATTATTAGTAGTCTTACTGTTATTACTGTGATCATTGATGTCGTTGGACTTACTTCATTAGATTCTGAACTCCTTGAGAGCTGAATGCATGGTCATCACAGGGATCCTACTCTACGCAATCTAGGCTCTAGCATTCTACTGAGCAAATGATCGCTTTTTAAATTCAGCGGGATGCAAATTTATTCAACAGGTTTTTGTTATCATTTTGCTTCTGGTTTTACATTTGCACAAAAGGAAGGATGGTGCTCTTTGATCTTAAGACATGACATGCTGTATAGACAAGATTTAGAATTTTAAACTTAATAGCTGATTACAACAATGCAAAGCCCTCTTCAAAGAGAGCTTAGAGAGTATTCATGGTAAATAGAAGAGCGCAGCCCATTTCTTCCTTGGAGTGGGTGCATGGTACACAAGAAATTCTTGGGGTTACCATTGTATCTATGGTGGGACCCAACACGTGCATGACAGCAGTAACAAAATTAGTAATAATATCTCCTCATTATATTTGTATAGTACTTTATAACTTTAAAATGTAATTTACATTTATCAGCTACCAATCTCAGAGGTTTGGGGGAAAGATTTAATTTAAAAACGTAATTTTGTCCAAAGAGCTTGTTAACACTTAATAAATATCTGTTGTGGACCGTTCAGCCTGGTTTCAGGAGTTGTAACCCTCACCCCATGGTGGGCTGTGTAAGAGCCCAAGGGACCCACTTCATCTGGGTCTGTTCTATCACGAGGACATGACCTACTAAGGAGACAAATTTTATCTCCCTGGCAGGAGCGCTGCTTCTGTCTCATCCATCTCTGGCCCCAATGCTTGGTTGGCAGTCAATGATGGGTAAGACTCCTCATGGGAGGGGCAACCTAAGCCAGACACAACCACTTGGGAGGCCCTCATGGAAGGACTCAGGGGGCTGCAGCAAAGAGGATGTGATGGACCCTCACCCCCCGACTATTCTGACATAGCCCGAGTCCTCATTTCCATCTGGGAGATGTCTCCTGCTTCCTAATTGGCTTAAAGCCTGAAACTGTGGGGGTGAGCGGTGCAGCCCTGTACCGGCCAGGACGGCTCCCTGGGTGAGCGGGCATAAGAAAGAATTCCTAAAGTCCTGTGAAACTTGCTTTGCTAAGAGTGCTCTCATTTAAATGAAAAGGGTCCGAGGAGGAAATGAGTATGTCTCCCAAAGTTTGGTAACCACCTTTCCTGACAAACACTGGCTCGGATTAAGCCCTCAGATTTCTTTGACATGTTAAACCTGTATTCCTGTGTATTTGAGCCCAATAAAAGCCTCGTGAGGAAGGGCCTCTGGGTCATTCTCCTCTGAGAGTTTGACCCCTTTCCTCCCCAAACAGTCATGTCTTGGTAGTTTTTATTTTCATCCATGATGGAGGGATGGGGCTCTGCGGGCGGAGCTCCCCGACATCTGGCGCCCAGGACAGGGGCCCCCGCAAATATCGTTTTCCTTTTGCTTATTTGAACCCTATTAAAACTATAGGAAGAACCTAGAGTCAAGTGTAGGTTCTTCTCACCTCCAGTCATACCACCCTAGTCAAAGCCAGCACCACAACTTGCCTGGACCATGCAGTAGCTTCCTATTTTCTCCTTCTGCTTCCTTTATGGACATCCTAAAAGCCTTCATCACACGGCAGCAATCTATTAAAAACATATAAAGATGAACCTTTGCTGGCCAGAACCATTTAATGCCTATCCATTGAACATATTGTTTTGGATGAAATGTTTGTTCTAAGTAAAAAATAAAAGACACATTTTTCATCTTCACCAATAACTTTATTGAACAATGTATTCACCATTGTGTTCCTGTATTCACTTTCTGCCATTTTTCAAGCAACTTCATAATTTCATCTTCCCAAAACTTTTTATTTTTTTGAGCAAAGAACTATTACAGGTACCTTTTGCAATCTTCATGGAATTGATTTTTTTTCCATTTAGAGAATTTTGTAAAGAACAAAATAAAAGAATTCTGAAGGTGCAATGTCTGGTGAATATGGTAGATGAATCAGAACTTACCAGCCAACCTGTGAAAGTTTTTGCCTGATCATCAAAGAAACATGCGGTCTTGCCTTATCTCAAGAGAAGATTATATGTTTTCTGATGACTAATTCTGGACAACTGTTTCAAGTGCTACGTTCACTTAGTCTAATTGGGAGCAGTACTTGTTGGAATTAATCATTTGGTTTTCTGGAAGGAGCTCATAGAGAGGACTCCCTTACGGTCCCACCATTTACACAACATCACCTTCTCTGGATGGAGCCCGGCCTTTGGTGTGGTTGGTGGTGCTTTGTTCCGCTTGCCCCACGGTCTCTTCCATTCCATGTAATTGTAAAGTATCTACTTTTCATTGCATGTTACAATTTGTTTTAAAAAATAGAACATTTTCATTACTTTTAAAAAGATAATCACATGCAGAAATACAGTCAAGAAGGTTTTTTTTTTTTTTTTTTCACTTAACTTATGTGGAACCCAAACATCAAAGCAATTAACATAACGAAGCTGGTGCAAATGATTTTCAATGCTTGATTTGGATATTTCGAGTATGTCATCTGTCTCTCACATGGTGTAACATTGATTGTTATCAATTAATATCTCTATTTGATTGCTATCAACTTCGACTGGTCTACCTACCTGTGGAGCATTGTATAGCAAGAACTCTCCAGCATGAAACTGTGCAAACCAGTTTTGACACATTTGATCAGTCACAGCACCTTCTCCATACACTGCACAAATCTTTTTTTTTTACATTTCAGTTGCATTGTTACCTTTCTTGAAATAATAAAGCAAAATATGATGAAAATGTTGCTTATTTTCTTCCATCTTCAAGATTGAAATGGCCACACAAAAATTTGCCAATTTTGATATTTTTTAAAAATACACACTGATATGTCTGTCACAATACAACCTAACAAAATTATTTCAAATACAGTTACAGCCACCTGAATGCTAGTAGAGCCAGCTTACGGACAATCTAAGCAAACAAACAAACTTTGTGGCCAACCCACAATGTCTTACAAGGCCCTACATGATCTAGCCCTTGACTTCTTCTCAGGTATCCTCTCATAATTCCTCTCCCCCCTGCTCAGTCTGCTCTAGCCTCTTCAGGCTTCTTTCTGTCCCTCAGCACAGTAAGTCTGGTCCAGCCTTGTGCTCTTTCCAGGTGCTCACACCCTCTGCCTAGAAGGCTCTATGCCCAGATTTTTATTGCCTGCCTCTTTTGCAACATGCAGGTTCCAGCTCAAACATCACATCCTCTAGGAAACCTTGACCATATAATCTCAAGTAGCTCACTGGACCCCATTGCTATCACAGCACCCTGTTTACATGAGGATTCTCAGCAAATATTCGATTTTTCTTTTGTACACATAAGAAAAAAATGATCCAGAGAGATTGAATGGTTTGGCCAAGCTTCTCAGCAGTGTGCTTGTAGAGAAGCAAGGTCTCAAAAGCCCTACTAAAGAGTCGTCTTTGTACACTCACATCATAATACATTACCTTTCCTCTAATTCAGCTTCAAGGACCTAAGCTATCTGAGAAAATTTTCAGTGCATCTGTCCAATGATGCACATTTTATTTTCATTGCTCAGGAGGCTTCCTTTAAACTCTATACAAGGATAACAGTAGCCAAACTTTGGCCAGTGAGGACTCCCCCACAAGAAATGGTAAAAATGCTCCCAAAAGATAACCTGGATTTTTTTGTGTTAGAAAAAATATTTTTCAGTTTGCAAAAAGTTAGAAAAAAACACATGCAGGATTAAATAGTGTTAATTGTTGCACACTCTGTGGCTACACTACAAAGCACTGAATTGTATTCTTTAAAGGAATGAATTTCATGGTAGGTGCATTAGATCTCAATAAAGCTATTATTAAAAATAATCATGAAATGTGCTATCCTTATAATCCTACCCTTTAAATTAAATTAGACAACATATTAAATTTATTTGGGATACTGAAAACCCATTAAGCTGTGTCTCCTTTGTAAAGTCAATTCTATTAATTAGGTCTTGTGGCTGGAAAAGCTTCCCCTGGTGCAGCATTTGTTTGCTGGGCAGTTCTTTCTGGATTTTTTCGTTATAATCCACGATCACACACGTTCTACCCTTTAGGGAAAGCTTTACATATTTTGTATATAGTGTCTATTGTTATGTTACTTTGTTAGGCAGCTGCAGAAATATAATTGATTTTTTCAGATCCCCAAAGAGAGGAGCAGATACTTATTTACCAAACAACAGCGATAAGCTTCGGGCTATTTGAGAACAAGCACTCATTAATTGTCTTAAACAAGCCGCTTATCCTCACCTGGGTGTTTCATCCTCGGTGGCACCCAGCATGCCAGACTCTGAGTGGCAGCGGGTGATTTGACCATAAAATCCAGACCCTTACCCCCTCCTGTTTCTGAGGTCCATACATCTCCCCAGCTTTGTGTGCCTGCTATTATCTGCCAAGGAAGAAACCAAGACCCTCCTGAGCCCTGGACTTGGTCCAAGAAATCCCACAATGACCTGGACATCTTTTTGAATCAGCCGTGACTCAAATGAGAGATCTGCAGAGCCACTGGACACTCATTTCCTGCAAGATCATCACTCTGGTTTCTCTGCATCTGTCTTGCTGTAAACACCTGATTCCCTTTGTTACTTATAAACTTGGAAATGGTATCATCACATAGTTGGCCAAGAGAGTGAAATACTTCCTTTCTTAAGAAAAAAGAGGATTAACTCAGATTTATGAATTACTTCCAAAAACAGCAGCTTCAATAACCAGAAAAGCAGTGCTAATTTTAAATGAGGTCTTGGTTGCCACGGAGAAAGCTGAACAATAACAGTAAAGCCATCTACCTACACTTAGTGACATTTTCAGGACTGAGCAAACCCTTCAGCACCGACCACATACACGGACTCGCAAACACAGTGCCGGTCATACTTTACCACACACCGTAACTTTTGTATCATATGTCTGGATTGGGACTCCCTACCTGGGCCAGCCAGAATCCCTGTTGCCTCCCAAATGCAGGTTTTGGGATTTCAGGATGCAAACATACCACCTCACACACCAAGGTTTTATGTGTGAGTGTGATGGCAGGAGTATGGGAGCTGCCTTCAAATGTGCCACTGCTTAGCGTTCTGGTCCTTGTCAAGTACTTACCGTTTTTAGTTTCGTGCTCTGCATCATTTTCTTGGATGAGGCCTTTCCGCTCAAGAATTGGATGGTTCTATTATAATAGTTATCACCTAGTCTCCAAATATGAACCCAATTTTATAACACCCGTGTCATGTCATATTCAAAGAAGAGCCCCATAAAACTGATTCCCAAAGGTTTGGATTTTGCATGGAAAGCTTCAGAAAGAAGGTTACTTAAATATTCTAATAGTGTCATAGAGGGAAGGGAATGTAGTCATGTTGTGAGTTTTGCAGTAAATATCATTTTACTCAAAATTAAATTATTTTACTAAGCATTTAGTCAAGAATAAATGTCTGTAGGATGCTGTAATGATGGACACGTGACCCTACTTATGCATAAAACGCCATTGAACTGCACGACACAAAGACTGAACCCTAATGCAAACCATGGACTTGAATTAATAATAGCATATCGATGTCGGCCCATCAGTCCCGAGAAGTGCGCCACACCAGTGCAACACGGTAAGACCAGGGGAAGCCGTGTGTGTTGGAGGGAAGGGTCGATGAGGAACCTGTACTTTCTGCTCAGTTTTTTCTGTAAACCTAAAAATGCTCTAAAAAATAAAATCTATTTTATATATATATATATATATATATATATATATATATATATATATTCTTAAAAAGAATAACTATCTGTTGGGAAGGGAATGAATCAACTGCTGGCTTTTCTGAAACATTTTTCTGGGCCACAGAAAACCTTCTTCGTCGATGTAGGTTTCTTGGTAAGACAGCGACTTTTACTTTTGGTTTTCCTGTGCTATATTTTGAAGTCTCTCAGTTCACATACCAATAAATTCCTCTAATTTCATTCACTGATCTCCTTTCTTGTGACATTAACATTTTCCATTTAAGCATCCTCTTCCTACTCTTCTCTCCTATTCTTAGCCGCAGCCCACCCGGGGTGTTTAAAATAACACCCACCCTATTAACACTTCTCTGCTGAGATTTTGATAACAGACATCTGTGTAGTCTAAGTAACTCTTGACTTACATCTTTCAGAACATGTTCATAATTGTGGCCACATTTATTTTTTCTCCAGAGGTGAATTCAAAGCAAAGCAAGGGCCAATTGTAGTGAAAACTCAGAAGCCGATTACACTGTTCTCTGCCCTTCACTCTCCCCAACACCGTTTGCCATCTTTCTAGTGCAGCACAGAGCACTTCCATCAATCAGAGAGCTGCTGGGCATTCTGGGAGCAAACCGCAGGTGGCAAGCTTTACAACACACATCTTAAAGTGCATCCTCACCTAACTGTTTGTGTCGATAAACATTCTGCTACTTAATCAGCAACCACTGCCACGTGCAAATATAGCAATGTCAATTTGACTCAGGTACTCAAATTGATCCCCAAAGTGTCAAAAACTAACAAGGCAACACTGTAATCCACTCTGTGGTTTTCGTCCTTTGGAAACATTTTAAACCAACATTTGTAGCCTTACCAATATTTATCTTTCTCTAGGTTAATATTTAAAATAGCTAGTCAATTTGTGAGGCAGTGAAGCTGTCATTACAATGTGTTACCTCTAAATTTCCTCTAAATTACCTCTGTTTCCTCTAAATTTCTTTGATGTGGCCCAACCCTAACCACTGGGTTTGGCTCCACATTAAACATTTCTTTCCAGGGTATTTTCCCCGGCTTGGAAGCAGCTTTGCACTGTTCTCCTCACAGGAGACCAAATCTCCTTTTGTTGGTTAGCTCACAGCCAGAGCCTCTATTGATTCTAAAAGCTCATAAGGGAAGAAATACAGAGAAACAGCTGGGTACTTAAATCAAGACTCTTCCCTCTTGGTTGTGTTGTTAAATCAACTTCAAGAACTGCTGTCCACATGCATTCATCCATTTACTAACATGGGCATATCACATGCACCTCCTCTCACCTCCCCACCACACATACACACACACACACACACACACACACACACACACCCTAAATATTAAAAAACTATACACAGCCATAGGAACCGAAAACTAAGTCATATAATACTGTCAGTCACTGGAGTGGTCAGTTAAAAGCAGCAATAATAATAGATTAAGAAGAGAATGAAATGCTCACTTTTTTGAAGGTCTTTCCCCCCTTTAGTGCAGCAGGGTTCTATTTAGTAAATGACCTCTTTCAGTAAAGAAAGAAAAATAATGTCCAGGACCCAGAATGATACATTATGTCTTTCACTCAAGAAAAGCTAAGAACTCTGCTTGCCTTTTGCCTTACATATAATAGAAGTAGAGACACAGCATTCATTTTTTACAGCCTTCCTATGGTTATGATAACATAGTGATTTTCATAATTTGCTATTCCATTCTCACCCTGGGGAAGAAGAGTTCTGAGCTCCAAGAGCTAAATTCATAAAAGGAACTTCATTAATGTAACTATTGGATGTTCTGTTCCCCAGGTTTTCCGCAGAGCTGACCATTGAAAGAAAATACTTTCCCCATGAACGACAAGCATCCTCTGATAAAGATTATTCAACTACATTTATGAGAACTAGCTACAAGGAGTTCTGAGGTAAGTAGGGTCAAAAGGACTTTATGACACAATATTTAATGGTGCTAAGTGCAGAATGTATATTGGATTAGTGTTGGTTGACTTTTTAAAATACCTTTGTTCTGTTAAAAAATGTGTAGTCTAGGTCAGCCATTTTGGACACTTAGGCTGTCTCTCCTGGGTCATAGACATCTTCTAGGAATTACCTGGCATAGCAGCCTCCTCAGTGGGCCCCTTTAATCCAGACTTAACTCTCTCCAATTTCATCTGCACACTGCAGGTAGGTAATACTTCCAAGATACTCAACTGATCTTGTCAATCTTGAGTTAAAAACCTACCAGAGATTCACAAAAGGCCAAGATTACCATTCAAATTCCTCATCATATTACACCCATGGCTTTCTAACCTATTTTTCTAATTTTACCTTTCACCATTGAGGAGGAACAAAAGGACCAGGTGGTGAAGCATCCAGTGGGCTGAAACACCCTTCCCTGCATATTTGTCCTGGTGGGTACCCATTCGTCCTTCAGATCCCATTTTAAAAATCAGAACTTACGGGAAGGTTGTCCTGATGCTCTTAAATCAGATGGGGTTTGTCTCATGTGTGCCCCACCCCAGCCTGCTGCACACCTATCATTGTTCCAATGGCATTTTAGCCTTATTGTTTTTTGTTAATATTATTTGTTTACCTTCTTTCCTGACCATAAGTTCCCTTGGGGTAAAATACATGTTCCCCTGTATCTGTTTTGCTCAAGAATTATATCGTACTATTTTGCATATTCTCAGTGCCTGGCACAGATGATAATTGAACAAAGGAATGAATGAATTAGTAGATGGATGAATGAATGAATGAAGCTAGTGGCAGAAAAATTGAGAGGGAAAAGTAAATGGAGATACACATGACTGTTGTAACCTGGAAGGACTGACTTTGCAGAAAATTTAATATATCCCTAGATGGAATCAATTCAGGCATCAGAGAAGGTGTCCCACCCAAACATTCAGGCTTTATTTTCTTCTTATGAATACTTTTCCTATAAGCTTTCTGACATGTGAAGTTTTGCAATTAGAGACTCATTGTGAGATTTAAGGTTTTGTCTTCTGTAAAACCTCCCTGGGAAATAATATTACACATGGTAGAAATGCAGCCAAAGGTTCCTGGGAGCAGTTTCTAGAAATCAGGGAGAATTATTTTACTTTGTACATGAGGGCCGCAGGAAGACTGAGATGGTCCTATTTTTTAAGAGCCATAAATAAAAGTTGCAGATAAGAGCAAATTAGACCAACTCTGAACAATATTGTTTTCTCTACCTGCCTTGTAGAGAATCATCAAGCTTTAAAAAGAGCAGACATTTCAGAATTTTATTTCTGACTTCTTTCCTCACATCTTTTCTACTCCAAGGTCCATATTCCATGCAGAGAGACTTCAGGAAATGACTCTCAATCACTCAACTCTACTAGTATTTTATGTTGTGGAAAGTCCAGCACCTCTTGCTTGGATTCCCAGTTCATTCCTTCAACAAATAGTGAAATGTGCTGGGTGTCAGACACTTTTCTGGGAAAAAGACACTCTTCTGGGACACTAGTCTGGGAATTGAATAGTAAAAAATTTTTACCTCTCCTAGCTCATGGTGCTTATATTCTAGTGGAATTTTTCCTGGATATAAAGTAGACACTGGTTGAAAGCTTATTAAATAAATGCCTTAAAAGAAGTTTGAATAAATAAGCTGCTATCATTAAGGAACAAAATATAAAGTGTGCTTCCTTTATCTCCTGGTTTTCCACAAATATAGTATAAAATCATGGTTAAGAATTTGCTCCTGGAGTTAGTGACAAACCTGGGTTTCAATTCTAGTTTCACCATTTACTAGCTGGGTGAACTTGGGCAAGTTACTTTATTTTTCTAGTTCTCAGTTTTCCCACTGTAACATGGGGTAATTGTATAGGACTTTGACCTTATACAATTGTAGTAGGAGTTATAAGAGAATAAATAAGAAATCATCTGGCAAATGAGATGTCAGTACAATGTTCTGCAATCAGCAGAGATTTCAACAATGGTAGCTATTATTTCTTTTCTTCAAAGTTTCTAACCTGTGTCAGTAAGAGGAATGTTGATTATTATCAGTGTCTTTTGCTTTTTATAAAAAGAAATTTACATGTTCCTAAGGGGTGAGATTTTAATATTCCCAATTGTTAGATCTGATTCTCAAGGCAAAGCACACTAACTCCTCCCACCTTCCTGTCGAGAGCCACCCTGTTAGACAGAGAAACGCACATCAGGGAATATGAGGCAAATCAACCCAGTTTTTGAAGGATGCCGCTTCCCCAGCAGGATGTATGGGGAGGCAGAATGCTCTCAAAATAGCAGACAATGCAGAATGCCCTTTGAAAACGACTATATAGGCAGCAGTACTGTGCGCTCACAGAGAAGCACTGCCTTGTCAGAAAAGGAGAAAGGCATGTCCAATGCAAACATCCCAGACACTCTAATTAAGTATTTATCTTAAGCCACACTCACCCTTTCCTTTAAAGGGGTATTTGTTTTTCTTTCCTGATTTTATGCCTGGGGAATACACACATGCGCATGCAAATACCAACCTTCTATAAGCAGTTTTCTCCTCAGGGAAAAATCATCTTAGAAGAGAAAGAAACCATATTCCTCAGAATAAAAAGGGTTCAGAGAAGTTGATTCCATTTGTGATGCATGAAATTTTAATTCAGAATAGCTCTATGATCCTGACCAAGACTTTTCATAAACTTTCATGTTCTTAGAATCACTTGTCTTTCTCAAAAAGTGGGAAGAAAAGTGGAGGACATCCCACTTTTACGTGGGATTTACTTGTGGTTCCTATTGGACCGTTATATTCATTTCATTGTTCTTCATTAAAATATCCCCTTACTATATTTTATGCACCATACACACACACACACACACACACACACACACACACGTATGTATGTATATGAAAGAGAAGAGTGAATGTTACTGAATTTAAGAACCTAAAGTTCTCTACTCTTATCAGCCAAGAATCTTACTTGGAGAAGTTGTATAAAACTCTATAATTAGTGTAATTTAATCTCTAAGAGAGAAGCACAAAGACAACTTTTGTTTAGCCAGTGAAACGAAAGATGAGATAAAAGACATACTAAATTTCTTTAATGAGCAGATTTGAATCTTTAAAAATGAGCAGTGAGTCCGTGGTTGTTCTTTCTCTATGCCTGCATCATGGGAAGTTGGGTATTTTACAGAATTTAACTTGTTGCTAGAATTTTAATTATTTGAAAATTATTTTACTGTATAATAATGGTCTTAAAATGATTAAATACTATTTAAGCTTTAATTCTACAACATTTTCACAGAATGCTTCTTGCCAAAGCTTCTTTTCAAAAGAGTTAACATAGAGATCTCTCTTTGTGAGGACTTCTAAGGATTTCTCTATATGGCCCTAGCAGTCAAGCCAACCCACTTCCCAGTTTGTTACATGAGCAGAAAGTGATGGCTGGTCAGCTTCCAAGTGTGCTTCCAGCTATTAAAGTTCAACGGCTTAAAAGATTTTCTTCTGAGACTTCCTGGATATTATTCTGTAGTTTTTTTTTATTTTTCACAAAGCAACATTAACATCAATCACATTAATTTTTTTGTCCACATAATAAGCATAAATGAAAGAAAAAATACTTGGCAAAGAGGTACTATTAAAAGTTTTATAATTGACTCTGTTGCAGTCTTAGGGTATAGACCATTCCAAACACTCAAGGGTAATAAATGACATAAATTCAAGGGTTTGAATAAGTTGGAAATACAACCAGGAGTGAACAAGGTTAAAAATAAAATTAAATGCTCAGAATTTTATTTCATGTATAAAGATTCTTAAATATTTTATTTGTACCTAAGTCCTAAATAAGATAACCAGGTTTTTGAACTAGAGCTATGGTGAGCTGAAATTGATTTATACTAATAAGTATGACCATTTTACTACTAAATTCATTGAGCTGAATCTCAGAAAGATAAAGATTTATATCTTTTCTAGTACATCATTGCTAGTACTTGCAGGACTTTGATTTTTTTATTACTGTCTCCCAAAGTGGTATTTTACAGAGCACTGTTTTAGATGATGTCAATAAATACACCCAGAGAAAAACAGTTTTAAGTGATCCGAGGTCAAATACATTTTGGAAACAGGGCATTCTCTACTTCCCTTGGAGACATAATTCCTATTGGCACAGTAAATGCTCTGAGTAGCCCTGAAGTAAGGAAGCTTGCTCAAATTGTTGAATCTGATGTTTTTGAAATTATTTTATTCCTAAACGTATTTTTCTTGACATGCTCATTAATATTTACTGGAATAATTTTCTTAAAAAAATAGTTTGGATTGTACCAGAGGAAAATATGGCTAAGAATGTTCATAGTCTTTCTTAACCCTGCACATAAAATGACAGGCTACCTAGTTTTTACCTCATGAATGAAGATAAAGTTTGAAGATGTATAATTAACTTGAAAAGCTATCTGCAATGCTGTGGTAGACAAAAGGTTAATATCACTAAAACACAAGGAGGTCTTATGAGTCAGTTAAAATAAAATATTGAACACAATAATAAACCCCATAGCCAAGAATCTAAAGGAAATTGGAAACATATAATAATCAGTGCACCATATGAAAAAGATGTTTACTCTCACAAATAAACAAAGCTCTACAATGTCTAATATTAGCAAGACTGACAGAACTCACTGTTACTGAAGATGATGTAAATTGGGCACATTTATTCAATTTGAGTGACTATATAAATTATTGAAACTTTTCTGTTGAATGATAGAATATTTATTTTAAAATATGAATACACACTGATCCAGTGACTTAATCTAAGAAAAGTGTAAAGAAATATGCCAAAATATGTCATGGCACTAATATCTATAATAATAAAAAACTAGAAGCAGTCTAAGTGTCCATCAATAGGAGACTCAAACAAATTGATTATAACACACACATAATGGAACATTATGTACTGCTAAAAGTTACAGATATTTTTTACTTCAGAAACTGTAGTCTTCATTTCTTCCTCATTCTTGTTTATAGTTTATATTTCCTTTTTCATACTGTTGTAGTTCTCACTCAGTTCCTTGTAGTTGTTTGTGAGTTCCTTGAGCATCCTTATAACCATTCCTTTGAATTCTATACCTGATAGTTTGCTTACCTCCATTGCATTCAGCTCTTTTAGTGGGGAGTCTTCCATTTCTTTTGATCGCAGGTTCTTTTTTGTCTTTCCATTTTAGGTGACTCTTCGTTTCTGCACTTCCTGATGTTCTGCTGTGCGAGCTGTCTCTGTAGGGTGAACTTCTGTGGAATTCAGTGGTGTGGTCTCTTTGATCTCCTTGTCTGGATGCTCTAGAGTTGCCCTTTCTTCCATTTGTGTGGGCTCTCTTGTTGTACTTGGTGTTACTTGGTGGTGGTTCCTTCGTTGGTGGGTTCTCTCCTCTAGCAGGTATATTGGTGTTCACAGCTCCCACCTAATCTTGTTGAAAGTTACAGGGACATTTTTTATTCAAACAGATGGCCAAGGCATACCTTTTGGGTGAACTAATACTAATCCATCCTAGAAAAATATGGCTAAATGCATTTATTAATAAAAGACCAGAAAGAAGTTTATCAGAATTTTGGCTATGGTTTTCTGTGAATGGTGGATGGGGGTCTTAAGAGATGCTTTCAATGCTTCTATTGTGCCCCTTAGCTTTCATTTTTCCTGTGTAACTTTGACAGTGTTCTGCGAATTTTAGGAACTCTGCCTCTGGTCTTTCTCTAACCATATCTATGGAGCAATCTGAAAGTAATCTCAAAGCGGATTTGAACACACTCCTTAAGACTGTGATCAATGTTAGCACAGTGCATGACACATAGACAGTGCTTAATATTAGTTGGTACCTATATAAAATGATGAATGAATGATGCCAAAGCTAGATACTGCAAACTCTAAACTTTTCCCTCTGGAATCTCCTACATCCTGGAAGTAATGAAATTATGCTGTGGGTAAGATATCTTTCATCGAGATATCATTCATTCATCACAGATATGACTGAGCGAGCAATTGGTTATTGTGTGTTGACTGGTGTGTGGCCTGGGAAAGCTATTTAAACTCCACAAGATGCATTTTCTTCTCCTTTACAATGAGGTAGTGTTGACAAGGGAATTACAGGAGATCATTTACATAAAGCACTTAGAGTACATAGTAGGAGTTTGAATAGTGGCAACTCCTACAGGAGAGAGATTTGTGAATATGTCCAATTTTTCAGAGGTGTATCATGGCATATTCAGCCTTTGAAAACTGGCCAATTTTATATCGTACTGTGATACAGTCTTTTGTTAGGAAAGTTTGATGTCAAGGCAATAAGTTGAAATTTATAATCGCTGATAATCTGAGAACTGCCTCTGTATTCTTACTCCTAACCTATAAATCTAATGGCTTTTTGCCCTGTGTTAATGCTACAGATGAATTCCCCAGATTCAGAAGTTCCATACTCTACATTTCTGTGGGTTTCTTATTGTCCTGAGCCTTGGTTTTTAAAAGCAGAGGTTTTTTTCTTTTTCTTTTTTTTTTTAATGTTGGAATGTTCCCTTTGCCTTAGATGACAAGGAATCAAACTTTTAATTATTTTGCATCATAAAGTCTTCTTTAGGATAAATAAATACATACATACATACATACATACATGCCATATACTTTCAAGGAGCTTCTGAATACATGTTTATTTACAATTAGAAAGGGCAAAAGCATCTTTCTTCAACTATATAAAATTACCACTAAATAACAGTTATTAAGTACTGTCTTTCTACAGTGTATGTAAATTGGCAGAGATGTCCTCCATAATTTGAAAGGCCTCTCTAACTAGCTTGTCTAGAAACTGATGTTATGTAAGAAACCCCATTGGTAGAGAGAGGTCTAGTTACATAAGAAGTCTTAGCTCCTGAATATGCTCCCTGGGTGACAGTAGGCTTTGCCTCATTTGCCTCTGTGAGTCAGGCACTCTCTCTGTCTCTCTCTCCCTCTCTCTCTCTCTCTCCCCTCTTTTTTCATTTCCTTCTCCCCTGTTTGTTTGGCATGTATCTCTGTGCCTGTCTTTCTGCTCCCTCCTATTGTGACCTTTCTGTTTGGAAATGAAAACATCACGTTTGTCACTGGTAGATGTGTGACCTTTAGAGTCAGCACACCCAGTTTCTTTTGTTTGCACTTCAACTACATTTTCAATATTCTTCTCCATTGTGTCAATTTCTGTGGAATACACACATATGTATACATACCTGAAAATGCTATATTCATTTCAGGGAATATTGATTTGTACGTAGACTTGATTATTTTTTAAGGTCGAACAGAAAAATTGAAATCTGTGAAAGACAAAGTTAGCATAAGCCTTCTAAAGCACTGTTACATAGGTCTACACACTGATAAAGGGAGTTCTATTTCAGGCTTGTGAAATATTCCTCCACTTCCCAATTAATTCCATATTGGAGTCCCAGAAATATGGGGGGGCACAAAAGGTTTGGAAAGGATTCAGAGGAGATTATCCAAATGAGCTAAGTTTGCAGAAAAGAATCTCGATGGCTCATCTAGTATTGGCACTGTGTATATAAAGCATGCCAAGTGACAGGGACAGGGTCACCTCATCTACAGATTCACTTCTAACACAGTGGAGACATTTTTCTGAAATAATGGGCAAAAAGCAGAATTATTATATTGGTCATTCTAAACTCTCGAATTTCATTTATTGTAAAGTTTATTTTATTAGAAAGGTAGTATGTTTAGGCTTGATGAAAGGCAGAGGGATGGTTAGTTAACACCTTAGCAGAGGTCCCAGTTTTTGAACTTTCAGCTGGTTTATTAGAGCCTTGAGAAAGTATAAATTAATACTTATAGATAGGTGATCAATATACAAGAAAATCACAGGACCCAAAATATGTTCTATTTTGCATTTTTGGTGAGTAAGTAAATGTCTTCTCTTCTTTACCTTCTCCCTTTACCTACTGAGCCCCTGGGAAGACACATGTATTTTGGTCCAACTTAGAAAAAGAAATACATCATTGAATATAAGGCTATTTCATGAGCCTTAAATGCAAAAGAAATGTGTGTGTCCATGTTGCCAAGCTAAAGGCAGACCCGTGTGGTCTGAAAATTACATTCCAAACTCATCTGGCTGATTTTGTCTTCATCTGTGACTGAGACAAATTAAGCAGCAATTGTATGAGGCAGTCCTTTGTCTTCGTGAAGAACTCAGATGTCTCTTATACATGAACTGATGTTTCATTATCTTGTGTTCTTGAACTTTAATTTAATGGCCTAGTTAATTATGGTTGAATTCAAGTCAAACATTATATAAAGTGCTAGTGAGTGGTATCCATATTAATCCAAAGAGTTCATCAGGATTTGTTTTCTTAGAGTAAATACCAAGAAAATTAACTGTGATTGGACTATTATCACCAAGTGTCCTAATTTCAACATTTTTCTCTTCTACACAGTTGTGTTTTTTTAAGAATTGGGTAATTTGGATATATTAGATAGGATCTTGCAAAATCATGAATTAATAAAATACTAAGAGAGGCCAGGGAGATTTCCAAGTTGGAAGATAAGCCAAGATACATGTTTTAAGAATAGCTGAAGTATGGCCATTACCAGAGAAATGGGGGTGAAGGGAGGCAGGAGAGGGAGAGCAGAGATAAATGGTGGTGGAAGGAGATATGACTTGGCGTGGTGAACACGATACAATATATAAGTAGAATGGTACACCTTAAACCTGTGTAATTTTATTAACCTATAAATTCAATAAAAAGGGACCACCAAAAATCCCTGAGACCAAATGTGCAATAACATTCAGTTTATGTGTAATCACAAAAAATGATTATACATAAAGAAGAAAAAGAAATAGTCAAGTTGCGAAGAACATTGGGTCACTTTTGTTGAACGCTCGTGGATTAAAAACACTCTTGAATGGAATTCTATCTCACCCAGATTAGTGTCATTGTTGGTTGGGGTAAAGGTAATGCGCACGTGGACAAGGACTTAAAACACAGTGTGATTGCTACAAGTCCCCCAGGGCTACCTTGGAATCGGGTTGCTAAACTTGGCCTTTCCTCCACAGAACACGTGGAGCCACCACCCTTCACTACAGTGCGAGGGGACGCTCAGCATGATGCCTTCACTAGTATTTTTGTGAAGACTGCCTGGGAGCACCCACCAGTCAGGTGTGCACTCCAGGTGGAGCTTATGTGAAAAGCAACACTGGGGATAACCTGAATTCAGCTTTCAGTGACATGAGGGTCATCTCTTAATGCTCTTTACCACCACTTATTTTTCTCCACTCTTCCCACCGTGGACAGCAGACCCCAGAAGGCATGTCCACATAGTGAGAGGAGGGGAGGCGGATGCCGAAGCTGTGAGGTTCTGGGCCTCGTTCCCCATTGTACACAGAACAGTTTCACTTATCTATTGTATGCATCGTCAATTTGCGTAAAAGTGCATGTAGAAAAACATCCGATGATAAATCGAATGGTACTTCATGTATAATAGTTAAAATCATTATGTTAATAATAATAATATAGTCTAAATATAGGACATATTTAAATGTAGTTGGTATATTTTAAATAAATTATAGTATTATATAATACAGTATACAAATATGTATCACTATGTATGATTTTATTATTTGAAATTACATAAATTTTAATTAAGATGGGGTTGGCAGACTTAGCACATGTGGTTTCATTTCTCCAACTCACTTTACCTAATGTAGCAGGAAAAAACATTTAGAAAAAATTAAGCCATAACATTATGGGTGGGTAGGGGTTCAGCATGGGATCAGCAGAGCAGAAATTATGAGAATGGAATTATGAGTATTTATAAGATGGAAGGCTAATTGGTAAATTTATCCTACCAATAATTTACTTTAAGTCTTACTACTCTAATGCATTTTTCTCTCTTTTTTTCTTTTGGCTTGTAAGAGTATGAATTATGTGTCCATCCTTCATGTGTCTTGTTTGTTTATTTATATGGGGTTTTTTGCAGTTTTTTTTTTTTATTTCTCAATTTTCAGCTTGTTTTTAAAATTTACTTGGGAGGTTTGCATTGTCAGTTGGTAAAATGGGAGAGACAGTTTTGGACATATATTGGGCCTCATGTCCGTGGTTTTAAAAACACTGAACAAGATAAAAGTAACACAAAGCATTCACAACTCCATGGTGGGAAGTTACATTCTAAATTCATGGTATATATCAATAACTTTAGTGAATTCCAAGAATACTTATTATGCCCAATTCCTAAATTGTATAGAGACATTAAATTGATCATCCTCTCTTTCAACATTTTAAATTACATGTTACTATCCAGATTTTGGACATCTCATCTATCATGAAAAAATAGATTTAACACTTTAGATTTTCTAAGTCTTCAATTTGACAGTATCTTTCATTTTTTTTAAATGAATGTAATTATCTTTGGTTATGAAGTATGATAATGCACTCATACTGTACTTTAAAATTAAAGGCATTGCAAGACAGTTGTGGGCAGCTCATTGGTTATAAGAGGGATGTTGATGTGAGAACTAATTTAATTTAATCATTATTGTTTGAATTACTGCACATAGATTGTATTAGTCTTCTGTGAAAGGAGCTGTAAAATGCTTTTGGTTTTTAAGGAAGTTCTGAATAAGCGGTAAAAAACACATTTTTATGTTAAGAAACATTTTATACATGTTTACAAATAGTATATAATATTACTGAGCTTTGCAGTTACAGCCAAAATTAACAACCAATAATTTGAATTGCATTTATGCTAGAATCCACTAACATCTATTATTATTATTATTATTATTATTATTATTATCAGCAGCAGCAGATTTTGAAGAACAGTCTTCCAGATAAGTGAGCACTATTATTGGCCATAAAATAGCTATTATGAAGCTTTGGATAAATCAATTAAGCAAATTTTTGTTTCTCAAATCTTTATTTATAAGTGAGATTGAATAATGCTGTGCGCATTTTATTTTTTATAGGATTCTAATCCTATTAGAAATTAGTTTTATTTACATTTCTATTTTCTTTAAGTATATTAGTTGAATCAGGTGTCTTCTACTTGTAGCTCAAATAACTCAGGATATCTTACAGTATAATTGGAATTAATTAACTTACAAATTACATTCAGAGTCTCATGCAGTGTCATCAGAGGGTGTTTTTTCTATTGCTTTGCTGTGTTTTTCTGGGTTCTGGTACTCTTCTCAGACAAGCTAGGTGACCAAAATAGCCCCAAACTTATAGTTAACTTTCCAAGCAATGCAGTAGAAAGAGAGCACCTCTCTTTTTGAGAAAACATCAGAGGAGTGGCTTTGAGCCACATGCTGTCCTTAAAATAGTCCCTGTGGCCAAGAGGATGTGGTCATTTGGCCAAACCCATACCTTGCTCCATTTCTGAAAGCGAGGAATGATTTTGTGTGAAGAGAGTCAGTTCCCTAAAGGAAGATTGAGGTGCTGATATCAAAAGGGTAATAGATAATGAGCAGGCAAAAGCACCACATAGTCTCAATAATTAATCAGGTGGCTCCTGATGGGTACCATAGGATGGCCCTTGACTATTTAAAACAAATAAAAACCATAGCTAAATAAGTTCACTATTTATTCCTTTAACATACATATATTCAGCAATGACTCATAATTTATACCACGTCATTTAATCTGTGAGATCTCTACTTGATTTTTAATAAGTACCCAACATGCTAATTTGAAAGAACATAAGCAACCCTCTGTTCATTGCAGCATTAATTACAATTGCCAAGATATGGAAGCAGCCCAAGTTTCCATCAATAGATGAGTGGATAAAGCAACTGTGGGGCATTTACACAATGGGGTACAACTTGGCTGTGAAAAAGTATGAAAGTTTTACCATTTGTGACAGCATGGATGGACCAGGAGAACATTATGCTAAGTGAAATAAGCCAGCCAGAGAAAGTCAAGTACCATGTGATTTCACTCATATGTGGAATCTAATGGATGAACTGAATTAAAAAGGAAAATGGGGACAGACTCATAGATAGAGAGCAGGATGACCACTATTTGGGGGTGGTTAGAGGGTAGAGGGATTGAGCAAAAAGGAAAAAGGACTCATCGACATGGACAACAGGGTGGTGATTGTGGGGGGGCATACAATGGGGGTAAGTTGTAATGGAAAATACAATAAATGAATTAATTGCTAAATAAATGAATAGTAAATAAAGTATTTATGAATCTTTAAGTGTAACATAAACTCTCTATTGAAGGTGATAGTCTAAAATTGTTGACAAATAAGACATTTTTTATGAGACTGAACAATGGCTTCCTCTCTACCCCAAATCCCACCCCAAATTATAGTCACCTGTCTATTGCCAGCCACAAAGTAATCTGCTCAGTGGGAAATGTAAGTAAATTGCCTAAAATTTTGCTTGAAAGACAGTGCATTATAACAAATATTAGTTATTATTTAATGTTAATTATTGTTTTTTTGCCATATTTTCTTGGCAGTTGGAGACAGACTCCAGTTAATCCCAACCAAATAAATTCTACATCCCAAAGTCCCCCATACTTTCCACGTTCACACCTTTAGAAGTACATAATAAGGCTTCCAAGGTTGTACTCCATGTGACCAGCAGAGGGTGTAAGGAGTTTTTTATAAAAGTAACTTTCTTTCTTTCTTTTCTTTCTTTCTTTCTTTCTTTCTTTCTTTCTTTCTTTCTTTCTTTCTTTCTTTCTTTCTTTCTTTCTTTCCTTCCTTCCTTCCTTCCTTCCTTCCTTCCTTCCTTCCTTCCTTCCATCCTCTCTCTCTCTCTCTCTCACTACCTCTGTCTCTACCTCTATCTCTATCTTTCTTTTATTTTGGTTAGGATTGGTTTATTAAAGCATAGTTAGTAACATTACCAGCAGAAAAACATGCTATAATTGAATCACTTTCGATCTTTTTTATTGTTATTCTACTATAGTTTCTCAATTTTCCCCCTTTGCCCTCTTCTGCCCCTTCTACCCCCAACTCCCCTCAATTCCCACACTATTGTCCATGAGTCATTCATACATGTTCTTTGTCTAGTCCCTTCCCCTTCTTTCCACCATTGTCCCGCTCTTTTCTCCCCTCTGGTCGCTTTAAGTCTGTTCCACGTTTCCATGCCTGTGGTTCTATTTTGTTCATTAGTTTATTATGTTCATTAGATTCCACTTACAGGTGAGATTATATGGTATTTGTCATTCCCTGAATGGCTTATTTCACTTAATATAATGCTCTCCAGTTCCATCCATGCTGTTGTGAAGGGTAGGAGCTCCTGCTTTCTTTCTGCTACATAGTATTCCATTGTGTAAATGTATCACAGTTTTTTGATCCACTCATTTAGTGATGAGCACTTAGGCTGTTTCCAACCCTTGGCTATTGTAAATTGTGCTGCTGTGAACATTGGGGTGCATAGGTTCTTTTGAATTGGCAACTTGGGATTCGTAGGGTATATTCCCAGTAGTGGAATCATTGGGTCAAAAGGCAGTTCCATTTTTAATTTTTAAGGAAATTCCCCACTGTTTCCCACAGTGGCTGCATCAGCCTGCATTCCCACCAACAGCACACTAGGGTTCCTTTTTCTCTGCATCCTTGCCAACACTTGTTGTTTGCTGATTTATTAATGATGGCCATTTTGACAGGTCTTTCTGCCTCAGATTGGCAGAATGGAGATAAAGTGCTCACCTTTGGGCCCATCACCATCTTACAGAACAGCTTCACAGAGAACCAGTGTTTTTCATTTCCAACTATGGAATTAGAAAAAAAAAAAAAGATTGTGTCTCCTCTTGTATCACAATTTTATGGACCAATACCTTCTCGCCATAGATTTTATTTAAAAAGTTAGTGCACCACAAACTGTTCATTGCTTCAATAGCCAACTCATTTAGCTTACAGGTAATTTATCTACACATCTATTTATCCATTCATATACATATATATTTAGCAAAGACTTAAAATATTCTAACTCTGCTTGCAAATGTGAGTCAGGTTTGGAGGGGTAAAAGGACAATTAAGCCAAATAATAAAAGAGAACAGAGATTAGAGGTTTAAGTGTATCTTTTGGATGCCAGTTTGAAGCCAGCCCCAATATGATGCTAACAAATTATTTAATGATCTGACTTCTAATTAGTGGTAATTTTTAGCACGTTCATATTATGCATATCTGTTAATCACCTCCTGGATATGGCTCCCTCTGGAGGACCACAAAATGAGATTTTGTGGCGGATGCTGGCCGGCAGGATCCGTGTATGTTGTGGCTGCTAGAGAACAAATGGACACGGACAACAGAAGTACTGTGGGGAAAAAGGGATGGCATGGCCACTCTCTGGGGGAGAGAGAGGGCGAGAGGGTCAGAGAGTCCTCTGGGTACATTACATGGAGGGTAGTCCTCATTTAGTGTGCACAGGTTCACTGCAGGGGCTTACCTTTTACAGATAACAAAGGAAAGAATGTCGCTAATTACTTCAAAGAGAAGGAGTTGCAGACCTAGGGGAAAAGTGGTTGAACCGGTCACACTCCATACTTGGGAGGTTTAGCTCAAATTTTAGGAAGTTGCAGTAAGCCCTTGCTGCCTCAATTCAGGGTGAGGGAGTTTTAGCAAAAGCAAGTCTCATAGCAGTCTAGGTAAAATGCAGGCCTGATTCCCCACTGGAAAACCTCTCCGTGGGTATAGTCTTGTGTGCCACTTGCTCCCCACTGGTTTTCCACGGGAGTGCTGAGCTACATTTCCACACCACGTGAAGTGGTTCCCTACAAGATTTTTAGTTTTTCAAAATAGCTTTTGCTCTTTTCCTCTTGAATTTGCTTAATACATTATGCTTGTCAAAGTGGGTTGGCAAACATGATCCCATTTGATACTTACAATGGACCTGAGAGGCTTGAAGAGTCATTATTATTAAGTTTCCATAGCTATGGGTCCTCTATGTCCATTGAGTAGGGGGAAGGTAAATACAGGTAGTTAAACTGGAATTTAGGGTCCTGATTTTCAACCCCATTTGGCAGTCACAGTAAAACTATCCGTAGTAGTTGTTCAGTATATATTTGCTGGATGAATATCTGGTAGTATTCCACCTTACTTTGTTTTATTGGTGATCTCTGATACTTGCTGATTATTAATTAGAGAGGGAGAGACAGAGAGATAGAGAACATACAGGCAAATCTGCCTTGCAAGACTAAATTTTTCTGAAACTAGACAGTGCTGATGGTATACAACATTATGGATGTATTTCAGTACTTAATGGCACTGAATTATACACTTTAAAATAGTTAAAATGATAAATTTTATGTTCGGTGTATTTTATCACAGTTTTAAAAGTGGTATCAATAGAGGGATCATTTGCATTCTGGAGGCCACAAAAGCTGCCCAAGAAAGAGAAAGAGGTGCAGGTACCCAGGGAGTCACTGTGGAGAGGATCCGTCCATACTCTGGATGGGTACTTTGGAAAGGCGGCTTAGCGGATATCTCCGAGTCCCTTCCAAAGCTGAAATTCTATGCCTCTGATATTCCAGCTGATCAGTATGTTTACTTAGAGTTGCAGCCAGGCAGTGAGGGACAAATACCATATGATCTCACCTTTAACTGGAACATAATCAACAATAAGTTGCATTCGTTTTTTACTGAGAGAGCATTTCTTTTAGTTCTTCACCACTGATTTTTGCCAAAAATAACTATTAAAACAGGAACTTAGTTCTTAAAGAGGTTATAGTCCTTTAGGATGCAGCAATGTATTTCCATGTAATGAGTATTTAAGCAAAAACAATAGAGCCCATCAGGAGTGAAGTGTTTGTTCAATAAACACTTCGAGGAGTTCTCTTTAAACTGCTGTGATGGGTGAGAGAAGTTTCCATATGAGGCCGCAAACTCCTGACAGCCATATCGGAAGTTGCCACATTGGTGTTGAAAGAATGTTTCTTCAGATGTTCAAACATTTGGAACATTTTCCTGTAGCCAGTTAAGAATACCTCTCATTTTCCCCATCACACTTTAATCATAAGCTTTCTTCTGCTCTCTTTTGCTGTGATGTATTACAGGCCACTTGCTTCTCAAATTGTAATCAACTTTCTCTGGAATAAAAAATAAATAAAAAACATGCTATAAGATAAGGAATTCAACCTATGCTCTTACATTAAATTTTCTTCATTGATAGGATTTCTTACTGTAATGATGTAAAGGCCTTGGAGCAACTTCCCTGTAGGGTGTTTGAAATGTTTAGTTTTTTAGGTGTGTATCCATCCATGCACTGCTCTTGCAGCGAGGTCTGTCCCTGTGCCCAGCAAAGACCCACTCCTGAAGTCCTCTCTTGATCTGGGCTTCTGGTTCTTAGGCTCACTGGTGACTTTAACCATGAGAAATGAGCCAGAATGAATTGGACAGAAACTCATTGGTTTGACTTTAGTTCTTTTGTAATCTGTTTAAGTCACAGGCTTTCCTCTAATACTTTGCAGGGAAAGTTATTGCTATTTTGCATATTGTATATTTAGAGTAAAACATAAACTTAATGTTGCATAATATTAAAATCCTTGCAATCCCCAATGAGGGCCAATTTGCCAATTTATTAAAAAAGGAGCCAAAGTGTACACCTATGAGGGAAGATATTCAAATCCATCATTTGCATCTCAACCTTTTGTGCCAACAAATGTTTATTTCCTAGGATGCATGGGTGTTGAGCTACTGAACAACAGATGGAATCTACCCATGAACTTCAGGTTGCTGGCTAGGTTTTCCATGGCACCCCCAGTTAACTGTCACTCTTAGCCTGGTTAAAGGCAAACATTGGTATCTCCTAATGGGATGGCACCCTCATGATCCAACTGTAGGCCCAGAACCTCAGTAGCCATGTGAAACTGCCTTTCTTCTTCCCTTATACCATTTACTTATAGCCTTTCCACTTGACTGCCTCACAGGAGAGAAAAGGAGTGAGTAGAAGATAATAAATCCGGGCAAACTTACAGGTGAACTAACCAACATGAACAGAAAGGGGATAGGTCAGGAGAATTTGAAGTGACCACATTATAAACACATGTGTTTATAATGTGTTCATGCTCTGAGCTGCATCACAGTGTCATGCAGGTACTGGCTAGTGTTTATTCTGATTGGTTATTGTCTTTGCCATAGGTTGGTTAAATACTTTTTCTATTTCCTTTCATTTATTTTTTCCAGTTTTATTGAGGTATAATTGACATAAAACACTATAAGTTTAACATAATAATTTAATGTATGTATATATTGCAAAATGATAACCCCAATAAATTTTGTTAGCATCCATCACTTCACATAATTATAGTTTTTTTTTCCATTGGGATAAGAATTTTAAGATCTACTCCCTCCTCAACTCTTAAATATACAATATAGTATTGTTAGTTCCAGGCGCCGTGATACACATTAACCTCCTAGAAATTATTTGTCTTATAAATAGAATTTTGTACCTTTTGGCCACCTTTATCCACTTACCTACTCCATCCCATCATCCTGTCTTTAGTAACCACCAATGTGTTTCTATTCTGTTTCTTTCTATGAGTTGGGTTTTTTTTTTTTTTTAATTCCATGTAAAAGCAAAATCGTACAACACTTGTCCTTCTTCATCTGACTTATTTCACTTACAATGCCCTCAGGGTTAATCCATGTTGTTGCAAATGGCAACATTTCCTTGTGGTTTTCTTTTTTTTCTTTCTGTAGTTGAATGATATTTCATTGTGTGTGCATTGGCAGGGGTGTATAGTGACACCATGACATTTAAATATACCCCCAAATGTGAAATTGCTAGATTTCTTAGTGACTGCACCAATTTACATTTCCATCAACATTGTACAAGAATTTCCTTTTCTCCATATTGGAAAAAAAATATCAACCAAAACACTATGTCTGGCAAAGCCATCCCTCTGAATGAAGGAGAGAGAAGGCTTTCCAACAGCAAAAGCTGAAGGAGTTCATCACCACTAGACCTGCCTTACTAGAAATGTTAAATGATGTCTTTAAGCAGAAAGCAATAAATGCTGATTAACATCATAAAAATGTGAACACATTTGTAAAATTCACTGGTAATAATAAAAATACATAGACAAAATCAGATTATCCAATATTGTCATAATGGTGCATAATTCACTTACCACTACAGTATAAAGGTTAAAAACAAATCTATGAAGTAATCATTGTAACTACAATAATTTGTTTTCAGTTAAATATTGTTAGTGTCACCTGAGCTATGATGGCTTTGGTTGAAATGTCCATTTTTCCACCATTTGCAACAGGCACAGAAAACCCTCTCTGAACAAAGGTTCGCAACCTGTGATCAAACTCCATTCTGGTCGTTAATGAGTTATGAGGCTTAGGGCAAGTCACCGTCTCTCTGGTCTACTTTCCTAAGCTGAAATATGAGGGGAAGGATAAGATAACACCAGAAGTTTGATACAAATAATCTAAAGCTGTGTTTCTCTGGTTATGTGTTTACTAAATACAAAAACACGAGGTTCAGTTTATTACGGAATGCCACTCATGATGGAAATTCCTCACCCCTTCAGGAGACATCTCGTACACACAGAAGCAATCATTCATTGGAAAGCTATTTATTGAATGTCTCCTAAGTGTCAGGCACTGAGCTGGCACAGTGAGAGAAAGCACCTAAGTACCACATTTAAATGAATTCAGAAGGTATTGGGCAGAACAAGATCATGGCCTTTCGGTCAAACAGATTTGGCTTTGAATCCTAGGCCTGCTCCTCACTGTCATTAGATCTTGGCACCATACAAGGTTTACATGGGATTATTCATTGTTTTGAGGGAATAAAGTTTTGTACATCTGGCTGTAATAACACATTTGCACCTTGCAAAGAAACTCTTTGAGCTGGGAACTTTCATTACTAGTCTCTTCCTCGTGGGAAAAATCAACCATTAGCACAAGTAAGGTGGTAATTATGTTATGCCTGTTAGCAGGGATAAGTTAAACATATTTCTGATCTATGCATTCTCTAATATTTCATCCCTGGTTAATTTGAGCAGCTTTTAAAATTCTTAAGAGAAGAGCAAAGGAAAAACAGGCAAAAAAAAAAAAAATGGTGCCTGTTTGTAAGCAGGTGGTAGGAGCAGGTAGGAAGTAGGATGGAAATCGAATCCATAATGAACAAATACTCCCCTTAATTGTACATTAACCGGGCAGCTTTATTTTTTAATGAAATAAGTTGATCATTTTTACCTTTCACTTCTAGTATTGAATAACTGAACTCTTCGTTGCTTCAGTGGTAAAGCATATCGGAAAACTGATGTCCCACAATTTCAGGATCCCATGATTGAGGGGGTTAGTATACTCCAGAATAGGGACCCCATGATCTAGCCCATGGCTCAGCAGTGATTTCTCCCTAGCAAATACAGATGAACATCAGCAGAGGAATGGAGGACAAGAAGAGAAGGAAAAACAAACACAACCAACATTTGATGTTCCAAGATATCAGCACATAGAAATTTATGGTTGAGAAAGAGGACAGACAGACTGACACAGACTAGTCTAATGGTCAAAGATAAATTAGAATAATAAAAATACAGCTTGGATTCTAAAGAAGGCCAGGGATTTTTATTTTATTTTATTTTATTGTGATAAGCACATTTTTAATAGGAGATCTAGCTTCTTAACAGATTTTAAGTGTACATTATTTTTTACTCAAGTTACATTTTTGTATAGCAAATGTCTAGAGCTTGTACCTCTTGTTTAATTCAAATACTATGCCTATTGATTGGTAACCCTCCTTTTTCCCTTACCCAGCCCCTAGCAATCAGCATCCCATTCTTTGTTTTTATAAATTTGACTATGGAATACCTCATATAAGTGGAATCATACAGTATTTGTCTTTCTGCACCTGGCCTATTTCACTTAGCATACCTTCCTCGAGGTCCATCTATGTTGTTGCATATTGGAGAGTTGCCTTTGCTCTTAAGACTGAATGATATCCCATTGTGTCTATATACATTTTTCTTTTACATTCATCTTGTTGGACATTTATGTTGTCTCCAGAACTTGCCTATTGTGAATAGGGCAACAATAAATATAGAAATGCTAATATCGCTTCAAGATTCTGATTGTCTTTATTATGGCTGAATACCTGGGACTGAAATTGGTGGATTATATGACAGCTGTCTGTGGTTTTTTGGGAAAACTATCGTACTGTTTAATAGCAACTCTACCATTTTGCATTTCTACTAGTAATGTGCAAGAGTTCCGGTTCCTTCACATCCTTGCCAATACTTCTTGTCTTTAGTGTGAGTGTGTGGTGTTTTCTTGTTGTCATTTGGATTTTCATTTTCCTGACAATTAATGACAATGAGCATTTTTTCATAAACTCTTGACCATATGTATGTCTTCTTTGGATAAATGACTATTCAAGTCCTTAGCTTGTTTTTAAATGTTTGAGTTATCAGATATTTTTACTTGACTGTAGTAGTTTCTTATATTTTTTGGAAATTAAGTCCCTATCATATATATGGTCTTCAAATATTTTCTCTGACTCTGTAGGTTGCCTTTTCATGCTGCTGACTGTATCCTTTGCTGTGCAGAAGGTGTTTAGTTTGATGTAGTCCCAACTTGTTTATTTTTGGTTGTCAGTGCTTCTGTCACATCCGTGAAATCATTGCCAAGACCAATATCACGAAGCTTTCTCCTTTGTTTCCTTCTAAATCTTTTATAATTTCAGGTCTTACATTTAAATCTTTTTTGAGTTAATCATTGTGTATTGCGTAATATAGGGATTCAATTCAATTCTTTTGTATGTGCATGTTTTGTTTTCCCAGCATCATTTTTTAAAGGACAATCCTTTCCCCATTGTGCATTTTTAACACCCTTGTCTCAGATCAGTTAATTATATATTTCCGGGCTTTCTACTTTGTTTCAGTAGTCTGTATGTCTTTTGTTGTTGTTGTTGCTTTTATTTTAGAGAGAGTGGAAGTGAGGAAGAGGGAGAGGGAGAGAAACATACATGTGACAGAGAAACACCAGTTGGTTGCCCCTCGTATGTGCCCTGACTAGGGCACTGAACCCACAACCCAGGAATGTGCACAGACCAAGAGCTGAACAGGTAAGCTTTTGGTCTATGGGATGATGCCCGACCAACTGAGCCACACAGGTCAGGACATTATGTCTGTTTTTACACCAGTACCATACTGCTTTAATTACTATAGCTTTATAATATAATTTCAAATCCGGAAGTGTGATGCCTCCAGCTTTGTTCTATCTTCTTGTGATTGATTCAGCATTGTGGTTCCATACAAATTTAAAATTCTTTTTCTACTTCTGTAAGAATTGCCAGTGGATTTTGATAAGACTTGAATTGAATATGTAGATTTTTTGCATAATATGGACATTCTAACAATATTAATTCTTCTAATATATGAACACAATATGCCTTCCCATTTATTTGTATCTTGTTTTACTTCTTTCATCAATGTTTTGTAATTTTTATTATTCAGATATTTTACCTTCTTGGTTAAGTTTCTACCTAAGCATTTTGTTGATGCTATTGTAAAGGGGGTTGTTTACCTAATTGTTTTTAGATAATTTCTTAGTATTAGGTAGAAAAGCAATTGATTTGTGTATGTTGATTTTATATCCTTAAACTTTACCTAAAACTTATTAGTTCTAACAGTTTTTGTTCAAATTTTTAGGGTTTTCTATATTATTTAAGATCTTATTTTCTGTGAGTAAAGAATTTGATTTCTTCTTTTCCAATTTAGATGCCTTGTTTTTTCTTGCCTAATGGCTTTATCTAGGACATCCAGCATTATGCTGAATAGAAATGGTGAGAGTGGGTATCTCTGCCTCATTCATGCTTTTAGAGGAAAAAACATTTACTTTTTTAAAAAGTTTTATTAGCTTATTAATGATGGTAGCTTAGGCTTTTCATATACAGCCTTTATTATTTTGAGGTAATTTACTTCTGTTCCTACTTTGTTGGCAGTTTATTTCATGATAAAGTGTTTAATTTTGTCAAATACTTTCTGCATTTATTGAATCAATCATATGATTTTTATTCTTTATTCTGTTAATAGGGTGTATCACATTAATTGGAATTTCTGCTTATATATTTGTCAGGAATATTGGCCTGTAGTTTTCCTTCCTCGAGATGTTTTTGTCTGGCTTTTGTATTGAGGTAATACTGGCCTCATAAATTGAACTAGAAAGTGTCCCCTCCTCTTCAGTTATTCCTAAGAGTTTGGGAAGGATTGCTATTAATTCTTATTTAAATGTTTGGTAGAAATCACCAGTGAAGCCATCTATTTTTGTGGCGAGGGGGCAGTGGCAACTAATTTAATCAGTGTTGTTTTGGTTTTTTGTTCAATCACTATGGAATAGAGCCTGAGGATATGTAGGTGTGTGTCAGGATGAAATCCCCATGGCTACATTAAAGAAGGATTTTAGAGTTAAATATTGGTATATGATCAGAAAAATAACTAATGGATAATTTGGCACTGCCCTCTGACCTCCTCCACCACACATACATGTGTTCTGGCTCCCTTTTTAACATAATAAGAAGAAACTTTTGCTGACACTCCTGGGCTGTCTTTTCCAGTTAATCATCCAACCACATAAATGCCTACTACAAGACCCCTGTTATCTTCTATGCCCAGATCACTCACTGAATCAACATGATATCCTAGGACATACAGTCCTAGGGAACCCTCAAGGTCTGGAGAATTCTGCACCCACTCCAGCTGGGAACATTTATTTTTGCTCCCATTAGAGAAGATATGAGAGTATGTCTCGCCCTGTGTGGAAGGGATCTTCATGTTTTTTTCCAAGAGTCAGAGAACAGCGTGCTACCAAGGTAGGCGCAAAAAAATCCAGAAGGTGCTCTTTGTTCTACATCACCATGTAGAAAAGATAAAAGTAACTCCTAGAGAGATTAAGCCATTTATTTGCTCAAGGCCACAGAGCAAGCAGATAGGGCTGGAATCAGTCCTTTTGACTGCAAACCCTATTTTTGTGTTTCAACTATGCCTTTCTCAAGCCACCAGAGAAACAGATGATGTAGACCCAAGACCTTAATCTGCCTATGTATGAAGAACTTCAACTCTAAAATGTATACACATGCCCAGGGTCAGCTTGAGTATGTACCCTTCACACGCAAAGACCCCATTATTGATCACTGGCATATAGTAGTGTCCTGTATGATAGTGTCTTATGATGATAATATGGCTGCATAAAGTGGTCCATAACTTTTAATCAGCCTCTAGGGTGGTCGGAGATGCTGGCAGTAGATCGGTCAGCTAGAGCGAAGGGTGCCTCCTCCTGCCATGATACCCAGAAGAGCTCTGTAAATGAGCTCAGGGCCTCAGCTGGGAGTCGTAACATCCTGCCCATCCCTGGTTTTGGGGCAGGTGTTGGAAATTATTGCACTGTGAGCACAGTCAGGGGTGGGGGTGGGGAACTACATCTAGTATACCACTAAACCTCAAAAAAATGTCACAGAGAGACTTGTGGGTCAACATTTAGGGAAAAACGAGGAGAGAGAAGAGATTTAGCTGGCTACTCAGGAGGCCATCGGCACAGGCTCTGGATTCAGATGGCCTGGACTGCTGTTGTGCTTCTTCCACTGTTTTAGGTAGACTGACTGGGAATCAGACTCCGACACAGGACAGCCAAAACGTGGAGAGGAATGAAGCAGTGGCATAAAGCAGAGGGAGTGGGGCTGCTCTGAAGTTAGAATGAACTGTTGGAGTCACTCCATAAAGCAGGGGTACCAAACGTTTCTATCCCTATACTGACCAGTCACTTGATACAAACAGTTCCTGGACATCAGCATACCTTTGGGCTGGGTGTTTTCTTTCCAGCTGAGCAAATTCCCGACAGGGTCTCAGCTAGTAGCTGTCATCTGCCAACACTTCCAACAGCTGGGACAATGAGTATCTCGGTCCTCCAGGGGGAATCTTGGTGATGCAGTGTTCTCTGTGGTCCAGCGCTTACACCACTCTGAATCATTTCATGTATGTTTTGGGAATAGCACCATTAGAATTCTGTTGCTTTCTTTTACTAGGGAAACTTAGAAAAGCCAGCCACTCAGGAGGTGGAAAGTTTAGCGGAATAAACTACCATCCTGGTTGCTGCAGCTGAATTTGAAGCCGTAACTGAAACTCATGCCTCTCCCCTACTGTCCGTTCTCAGCTTTCTACACCCTCCGTGAACACTTCTGTTGGTATCAGGAAGTGATTCAGTGGAATGGTGAAGACCCTCAGTAGATTGGAGAGATCTGAGTCCTTGGTCAACATGCTTTCCTTATGTCATGGCTGCTGCCCTCATATCAAAATTAGCAAGAGACACTCTAGTGGATGATACGGGTGTCGAACACATTATATCCTGTCCAGTGTGTAACAGCTACCCTACTTCATATGCATGATCAGAATACGTTATTTCCCCCACTGCCTTTCCTACTTATCACTTGGGATGAAGAGACCAAAGTAACATGCAACAATGATGAGTCAGAGTTCATTAAGACCTTTTCCTCTGACCCATGGTGAAAGTGTTTCCCTTTAGGAACTAGGATCTCCAAAACAGCAAAGCCCGTAGTTGTGAGGTTGAGAAGCATGTGTTCTCCAAAAGCATCACCTAAAAGAATGGGAAGCAGCACCTCTTCAGTTTCACTCCTTGATTCCTAAACCAATGCATTTACCTCCTGGAGATAAATAATTACAAAAAGATTGTCGATCTTGCATATGTTTCACATGATATATATAGATAATGTGCTTTATCTCCAAGTAGGCACCTCAGCTGTGGCTTTAAAAATCATCCCAGATGCTTCTGGGTGGGATGGCATGTGCTAGGGCCAATGGATCCCATCATGTGCCAACTGCCACATATTCTTTGTTGTAAGGTGGGGTTGTTAGCCTGATGTGATGTTATGTAGCATCAACCTGTGCCAGTGGATGAATGTTCTGTAATTCCTAAGACTGTGGTGTGTATTGATGTCCTGAGAGCAGAAAGGGTAAATCAATGATACTCAATGATTCCTTTCTCCAGCACATTCTTTATCACTTTGGTACACAGAATATATCTTGGGCCCTCATGCTGAACTTCTCAGCGTGTATATTTTTCAGCCTTAAATATATACCCATTTTAGAATGCACACCCTCTAAGTCTTGATTCTTTCTTCTGCAACCTACCCATACAGTTATAAAAATTCTCCAACACTTCATTAAAAATTCTAGGCATCATAATAGTGTGTGCTATTGACATCTTTTGAAACTCTTACCAAGTATTCTACATCATTCAAGAGTGCTCCCATGTTCATAAATTCCATTGTCCAGCTCTACAATCTGCCCTTGTCAATCTAGCTTCAGAATCCTGTCCCATACATAATCTTCTGGCTTCTGCCACTACCTGTTGGCTATCCTGCAGATCCTTCAGGATATATTCCCCTTTCTCCCTTAGAATACCCAGCGCTCCTCCGGCCAAGTTATGTGGTGATTTGACTCTAGATTTATATCTGATGGGCAGCTGGTAAGGGAGATGGGGGTAGATCCTGCAAGGCAGTGGCTTCTAAATATTTACCAAGCAATGAGAGAGCTCTGTCTTATAATAAGGAGGAATGGGCCACTTATGCAAGTAAACAGAATTCAAAGGGACCGGTGGTTTTCAGGTTTTTGAGTGCACACACCCAGATACTCCTATGCCAAATCTCAGGGTCCCAATCCTTCCCGGTGAGGTCCCTTGCACAGCAGATTAGCTAATGCTAAAAACTCAACCATCTCTGGAGTTATGCTATGCTTAAAATAAAATCCTAAAAGTGAGCCCCAGGTTTCTTACTTTCTGATTCATGAGGGAAGTCTCCATATGCTGCCAATGAAGCACTTCAACTTTCACGCTGCCCTTCCGGTTGGTGGTGAATAGCCCTCAGCCTTTGGTTGTCTTTCTGCAACGGCTCATTGACACTGACTCATTGAACTCTAAAGCCCATGTTGGAGTTTTCCTCCTTGGGCCACTTCTGAGACCAGCTGTCTCAGACTGAGTTCTCAGAAATAAACTCTGAGGAGACTTGAGCACGAGATGCTTATTAGGAGTGCACCTAGGAGAGGTACCTAGAGGGTGTGAAGGCACTAGAATTGGCCAGAGGGAGGAGTTGGTCTTATGATAGATTTGCAGCAAAGGCCTGAGTCAATCCTACTGGGAGATCTGGGGCTGGAACAGATTTTTTAAATTGCATCTTGTACGATAAGAGGGCCCGATGTTTATGGGCTCTCACCAGTAAGATTTTGGCTATAGGCCGCCCCCTAGGAAGAGATATGACTTTGGGCTTGGTGCTTTCTCTGCTGACAATAATGCTCGAGATGAACTGAGCTGCGAGTGAGTGGTCGGTCACCAATGCTCCCAAAAGCTGGGGAAAAGAATCTTATTCTTGGAAGTATTCCCTACGAGCTGGCCCTGTCTTTGTGTCTCACTTCCTTAGCTATAAATTTAAGAATAGGATCAATCTCATAAGGTTTATTAAAAAGATTAGATAATTTAATTCATATAAAGGGCTCACTGGTGTCGAGTAAGCATTCGATAAAATGTTAGGTTCCAATAAAGTATGACAGTGTTTGAGTGATAAATCTAACTATGAGGCACCTGAGTTAAAACTGTGGACTTAAAGAGGGACACGGAATTCCATGTAATCCTCATTAAGTTGTCTTAAATAATTCAACTTGTTACCAAAAACATTCCTAAATGGATAGAAGTGACAGTAGTGAGGGCCAATTTCAGAAGTTTCCTTTAAGAAACTTCTTGGTATCATCTTGTCAAATCAGCTGGTCGTCGTTAACAGAAGAGTATAAACGTGTTTGGTAGTCTAGGACTAACGTTTTATAGGAGCTTTAGGAGCCATAAGTTACAATTAAGGATGTTTGTTCTGAGTTCTAGGAGGAGTGAGAAAATTGAGGGAAAAATGAAAGAATTGAGTCAGCAAGAAATAATTGGGAGTTCTGGAAAACCAGGGTGAACACTGGATATCAGAGAGAAAAATATTTATTGAATATTGTATAATATTATATTGAATAATGTAGAAGCAAAACATTGATATTTCTGGAGTCATATAGGCTTGTAAATCCTTAGATATAGAGGTTATTTAAATTGATATGATCTTGTAAAGCGACTCTTTCTTATGAATTGTTAAAGGAGCATCATAATCCTGCCTAATTTGTAGTTTTCTTGTGAGAACTAAATGAGACAAAGTATTTACAATCTAGCACAGTGCATAGTACATGGTGAAATAAATGTTTATTGGTTATTAGAATTATTATGAAGCATCTATCAAAAGCAAGGCAGTTAATTTGGGCAATTAATGGCAGTGATAATGATATTATAATAAGTAATAGAGCATCTAATCAAGAACTACGTAGTCTAAACTGTGACCTCAAGGAACTTATCTCCAATATCTTCTTGTGCTTAAAACAGTTTTTCTAGATTTACTGAGAAAAGGTCACAGTCCAAGCCTGTACTTGAAACATAGGAGAAAAGGAAATGGCACACTTTTCTGTTGTGGAAAAATGTTTTAATGATTTGCCATTTAACCAATCCTTTCTAGCACCTATGTTTCCTCTCTTGTTTGCTTCCTCCTTTAGGAAAGTGTTAAAAGCTTTTTTTTTCCTCTCTTTTAAATGACAGGCAGTAAAAAGGTCACTGTTTCTGCAGAGTCCGACTGAGGTTTGTTGACACTGAGCTGAATTCGGATAATCCATTCATTATTTATAGACCTGTTCACATAATGGAAGATGTTTCTTTTTCCTTTCCTTTTTGTTTTCAAACAAGCCACAAAATTAAAAAAAAATGTTTAATTAATGGCATGTGCAAGTCCTTAGCAAAGATTTACTTGTTTTATGGGTTTAGTAAATTCTTTCAGCTGTTTCCTCCCAGATGCTGACAAGCCTGTTTATATTTACTGGCTCTTCTAAAAACCAACCAAGTATTAGGAGCATATGTTAAGTAGCTCAGGTAATCTCTGAGGTAGGGGATGGATATCTTCAGCACCTTACCCATCACATGTAGAGCCTTTATAGAGCATCTCCAAGTCCTCAAAGGAGGGGTGACCTGAACCAGTCCCAGCTTGCAGAATAAAGACAGCAATTCTCCATTGGGTAGAAATGACTTATTATTACAACTTACTTATACACACATAAAAAATGTTTTTTAAAAATATCCCATGGTGTCTTTTTACTTTAAAAATCCTTCGTCTTGATCAAAAGTGAGACCTGTCATTAATTTTAGGTGTCTCTGTTCACATTATTAATGTTTTCTGTCTACCAAATGATTCTCAAGTATCCGTAACTAGACACCTACACTTCCATGGGTGAGCACCATAAAGCCACCTGGTTATCTAGACACGATCACCAAAAGTTTTATGTTGTGGAAGGAAGTGAAAGGACATCATCAGGGAAACAGGATCCTGGAGATGATTATTTGTTTATAGGTGGGCCTCGAACACGAAATACAAGATCCTGCTTGAACTCACTTTTGCTCGTTTTTCCCTGAAGATGTTCTCATAACCTTCTTGTGTGTGTGTGAATTGACATTCTTTGAAATCTATACCTTCCCAGCTCAGCATGTTAGCAACCAGGCTAACTTCATGGCTCAGCTGGTGTACACAGCACACTTAAAAGCTGGAACAGAGACTTTTAAATTCATTTTCTTCTCTCATACAACAACATATTTGTTTATAGTAATAATCATGAAAAGATTAGCCAGAAATAATAACTGGGAGTAAGGAGAAACTGTGAATTTAAATTTTATTTTGTCGATTGTAGGAGACTGTTCTGCGTGGCGTGGGCCCAGCTCCCACTCAAAGATGCACAGGACCCATGCCCATGGATAGGTTCTCCCACAGGGAATCAGGCCTGCAATCAGGCCTCCCACAGGGAATCAGGCTGCTTTGAGTCTTGCTTTGGCTAAAAACTCCCTCACCCTGAATTGAGGGCAACTGTAACTTCCTAAAATCCATGCTAAACCTTCCTAGGATGAGTGTAACCAGTTCAACCACTTTTCATTTTTTCATTTGCTAATATCCTTCTTCTGTGATGTGATTAGAGGCATTGGCTCCTTTGTTGTCTGTAAAAGGTAAGCACCTAAAGCGAACCTGTGCATAGTTAATGAGGACCTTGGTGTAAACATCGAAGCAGGGGCCTAGGGCTTTTGCTCCCCTGGAGAGAAAAGCCATGCTGCCCCTTTTCCTCCACCGGACTCAAGTCGTCCATGTGAATGTCTCATTTCATCCATAACGACTCAGACACTGCGGGCCGATGTCTGCATCAGTCGATGTTTATATACACCAGTTAACAAAACAAAAATGTGTGAAAATAGAAAAGTAATAATTAGTGATTTTAAGTACTTTAGCTAATGGTTTTAGAAAAAGGGGGAAATGAATACCTACGTAATGACAGTTTCTGTTTTTACACATCATCCTCTGCAAGTTAGTAAATGGTCTCATTAAAAATTAATCATTTTTACATATTCCTGTTCAGCAGACAGTACAGCCAGATTTGTTCATCTTAATCTGTCATCACTGATAGTTAAAGAACATAATTTATTAATTTTAAATTCAAAAGTTTATTTCATATACAGCAATAGACATGCAAATAATTAAGAATAGTCTTGAACTTTGAGATAAATTTCCCAGACTCATAAAAATTTATTTTCTTAATAAATTTCAGAAATTCACATGTCCTTTTCTTTCAAATTGATTCTGTCAACTTTTAAAAGTTCGTTCAGTAGGAAAACATTAAATACAAATGAAAAATTCCAAGAATGACAAAATTAAGTAACTCAAGTTCTGTATCTCAGTCTTTATTATCACTGTTACTATTTCGTATCTACTTTTTAAATGTAGGAATTTTCAGTGCCAGATGGCTTAGGGAGGAACTGTGCCTGAAGCAAGGTGAACAACTCTGAACATTGAAAACACAGACACGAATTTAGGTTGGATTACCTTCCATGTAGAACACAATGTTTATTAAAAAATAAGTAATAAACATGTACTATGTATTTTTAAATGCCACCATAATGGGAACAGCTGTTTAGAACTTAGATGAATACAATGTTTTCTTCTAGGGAGGGCTATTTTATCACTGACATTAGTTTGACGCAGAGTGATAGTAAAAAGTAGATGGAGCCCTCCCACTACACGCCCACTAGAATGTCCAATGTCTGTAACATTAATGCCACCAAAAGCCAGTGAGGATGCAAAGCAAAAGGAACTCTTTTTCATTGCTTTGGAAATACAAAGTTGTACACTATGGAAGAAAGTTTGACAGTTTCTTACAAAACAACATGCTCTTAAGACTATACTTTCAGGGATCATTTCTATAGTTTGTTACAAAACAACATGCTCTTATACAATCCAGCAATCATGCTCCTTGGTATTTAGCCAAAGAAGGCGAAAACTAGGTTCACACAAAAATCTGCACATGAGTATTTACAGCAGCTTTACTCATAATTGCTCAAACTTGGAAGCAACCAAGATGCCCTTCAGTGAGTCAATGGATAAATAAATCATAGTACATTCCAGACAATGGACTATGATTCCATGCTGCAGCTAAGTGAGCTATCAAGTCATGACAAGACCTGGTGGAATGTTAAATTTATGGTATTAAGTGAAAGAGGCCAATCTAAAAGGGCAACATACTATATGACTCTAATTGTAGGTTATGCTGGAAAACACGAAACTGTGGAGACAGTAAAAAGATCCACGGTTACCAGGACTGGGGTATGGGGAGAATAAATAGGCAGAACACAGGGAATTTTCAGGGCAGCGAAAATATCTCTATAACACCATAGCTATGGATACACATCACTAGACATGTTTTGAAGCTAAAAACACAAGTATGAAACTATATAGCATACAACACTAAGAGTGAATCATAATGTAAACTATGAACTTCTTCTTGACAATGATGGGTTAGTGTAGCTTCATCAACTGTATAACAAATGCCCCACTCTGATGAGGGGGTGCTAAGAACAGGGGAAGCCTTGTATCTGTGGAGACCCAGGGTATATGGTAAATCTCTATACCTCAATTTAGCTGTGAACCTAAAACTGCTCTATAAATTAGCTCAATTTAAAAAAAAAAAAAAAAAAGTAGACTGGCCCTGGCTGGTGTGGCTCTGTTGGTTGGAGTATCGTTCTGTAAACTGAAGAGTCACAGGTTCGATTCCCAGTCAGGGCACATACCTGGGTTGTGGGTTTGGTCCCTGGTTGGGGACATGCAAGAAACAAACCCATCGATGTTTCTCTCTCACACTGATGTTTCTCTCCCTCTCTTTCTCCCTCCTTTCCCTTCTCTCTAAGCATATCCTTAGATGAGGATAAAAAAATAAAATAATAGCATAAATGTAGACCAACATTATTTAATTTAACTATTGCTTTTAAAATCCATAGACAACATCCTCTACCCCCATTTTTCCCCGCACTTAGATGGACCACCCCACCACCTGGCTTGGTACCCAGACACAGCTCTGCTTCCTTCTGGGGCTTCGTCTCTCATCGCCTCATAACACCCCCCATACACGTGATAGTCTTGTCTCACAAAGATGCCAGGACTCATGTGGTCTGCTCTAAGCCATTCTCTACATTTTCCAATAAATTTGTCAAACCAAGTCACCATGGAAGAGGACTGTGAGCAATTTTAATTTTGTACAGGAATAAGAGAAAAAAATACGCCTGAAAGCAATGGAAAGTGGATGAGATTCAAAAATAAATCAGAGAGACTAAACTGTCCCAGCTAATTTTACCAGAAAGGAGTAAAACACAGAGACTTGATTCAAACAATTACCTTTAATGCATTAGGAGAAAGAAACAGAAGAGGGAGACCTGACTAAGTTGTACGTGTCACACTTCATAGTGACACGTAGCATAGCTTCAGCCTTGTTCCCATCATCCTCCACTGATACAACATCGAACGCTAAGAGAGGCAGGAATAATGGGGTCCTTTTTGGGTAAATTAATGTCATGAGACATAAGTACACTCTTCAGAGAGATTCAAAAGCAAAATATATTAAAAAGAAATACTGCCTGAACTGGTGTGGTTCAGTGGTCTGGGCATCATCCCGCAAATGGAAAGGTTGCTGGTTCGATGCTGGCATGTGCCTGGGTTGCTGGCCAGTTCTCCAGTTTGATGTGGTGGAAGTCCAGTTTTCTCAAGGGTACCTCCGCCTCTAGACATCATTGGGATGAAGTGATCATGTGGACTGTCTGCTATGATGATGCCTGTTTTCCTGGAGGATTGGGCAAAGATCAGATCATAAGTATTCTTCATGCCATGCAAAGGAGTCTGGAAATCTTAGGTTATGGGGAACCACTGAAGGATTTTAATCCACAGCAGTGACACATGCAGAGATTTATGTTGCTTTAGGAAATTAACACTGGGACATTGAGTAGAATGGTGACTCCCCAAAAGGTAAGTTCATGTCAGATTCCCAGAATGTGTGAATGGAATCTTACTTGGAAAAAGAGTCTTTTTTGCAGATGTAAGTGTTTGTGGATTAGTTTATTCTGGGTGTCTGGATGGCAGCTAAATCCAATGACAAGTGTCTTTATAAGAGACTGACAGAGGAGAACAGGCACATACAAGAGAAGTTCGTGTGAAGCTGTAGCAGGGAAATGTGGCTACAAGCCAGGAGAGCCAGCAACCACAGGACATTGGAAGAAAGGAAGAGATTCTCCTCTAGAGTCCCAGAGGGAACGCCACAGTGCCACACCCTGACTTCCTGCTTCTGGCTGCCAGCATTAGGAGATAATACATTTCTGTAGTTTTAAGCCACCAGTTTATGATCATCTGTTAGGGCAACTACAGGATGCTAAGACAACTAGTGACAACGTCAAGACTGTTTAATATAGGAGTATGATTAGGGATGGGACGTAATGGAAGAAAAGACTGCCATAGCACGTATCTAGAAAACCTAAATTTACCTTTGGATTGTAGGATTCTATATAATTTTTATCTTCTTTTATAGTTTTATTTATGTTTTCTAGTATTTATAGACCTAGATGCATATGCTACTATATAATGCTAAATGCAGGAAAAAATAAGACAAGTGAGATAATAAAGACTTGAACGGAGGCAGTAGAAGGGAATATTCAGAGGGAATGTCTATCTATCTATCTATCTATCTATCTATCTATCTATCTATCTATCATCTGACAGATGTTTTCTGAGTGCTCATTATATTCTGCTCCAGGCATTGTAGAGACAACAGTGAGCATTGCAAAGAAAAATTAATAAATCTTTGTCTTCTGGATTTTACATTCAAATAGAGAAAATTATAGAGTCTCTGGACTCTTGGTGTGCCACTGTTAAGAATAACATGAAAGCAGGGAAACAGGAAGCTATTCCAATCATCCAGGTAAAATAATGGAGGCATGTGCTAGGGTATGACCTGAGAGACTAGGGTTCCTGAGAGGCAACTGAATTGAACAGAGCCAAAGAGACTAATGCAATTAATTACCTTGGTTCTTTCAAGGCAGACAGTCATGGTGAGGCTATGAGCGTGAAGTTAAGGAGAGCTCTGGATCGGAGAGAGGCCCAGCTCTCCTCTGGAACACACAGAAGCTTGGGGGCTAGGAGCAGTAGAGCCAACCTTATTCTGCATACACAGGTTCTCTTTTGAATCCTACTGACAACGTAGGCATGCTTCTCAGAATGAAGTGTGCAGAATGCAGATCTCACCGGTAGGTTGTAAGTCTCTGGATCTGGCCTTACTCTTCAATTCTATTTCTGACGATTATCACCAAAGCGCATAACTTGCGAAAACTATTCTCATTCAATGGCATCTCTTTTCACACAGAAATATGTCATAATAGATTAGGTGGTTAAGAGAAATCATTTTCTGTGTGTAGTTCTAAGGTTGGAGACTATTCCCAGTCGCTCCTTGGCAAAACGAACACGAAAGAGTCACTGGTGATAGTTTTGTGGTTGATTATCAAGATAGGTTGGGTTGGCCAAAAAGTTTACTTAGTTTTTTCCATACAATGGTTCTAGTAGCACTTAGTTGTCTTTAACGTCATTGGAAACAATTTTGTTATATTGTATTGTGACAGCTGTCATATCAGTGTGCATTAAAAAAAAGCTTACCAAAATTGGTGAATTTTCATGCAGCCATTTTTAATATTAAAGATGGAAGAATATATGCAATATTTTCAGCATATTATGCTTTATTTATTTCAGGAGAGGTAAAACAGCAACTGAAATGCATAAGAAAGATTTGTGAAGTATATGGAGAAGGTACTGTGACGGATTAAATGTGACAAAAGTAGTTTGTGAAGTTTTTTGGTACTATGGACATTTTGGCCAAATAATTCTGTGCTGTGGGGCTGTCTCATGCATTGGAAGATGTTCAGCAGCACCCATGGCCTCTAACCTCTAGAGGCCAAGAGTGGGAGATAGCCAACACACTCAAAATACCCAAATCAATAAAGTTATTGGTGAACATGAAAAATGTGTCTTTTATTTTATGGAAAAGACTAAACAGACCTTTTGGCTAACCCAATACTTGCGAAACAACTTTAATTACTGGATCTTGTCCAGCCAGCTGACAGTGCTAGTCAGTGAGTCAGCTAATGGAAATCACTTGTTCTCTTTTCTCGGCAATATCGATGGAAATGAGAAGCAGGCTGGTTCCATACAACTTTCCTTCTGTGGGAAGCTTTTTACCCCCTTCAAAAAAGATTTGCCATTGACTAAAGTTTAGTCCAATGTTTTAAATAGTACAAGAAAATTAAAATTCTATGTAGAATATTAAGAAGTGGGGCTGATTTAATTATTTTTTAAAATAGTAAAAGTGAGACCTGAACACAGAATTAACTGATCAGGTAGCTGATGGGAATGCCTCAAGCAGCAAGGACCGAAGATTTGGACTTAGGTTGTCAGAGGTCATTCGGGCAGCCCATGCTGGAAGAAGGGTGGATAGATAAATGTCACAACCTTCTCAGCATCTAGAAACCACCAGCCTATTTTACACATAAGCCTATTTGCTTATGCACATTTCCCCACCCCAACTTGTTTTCAAAGTACCTCAAATGCCACCAAGCATTTCCGTCTTTTTCCAATCCCAGCTCCCTGAACACCCAGTTACAAAGTGTGCTGGAGGGATTTCTTGCATCCTTGATCACTGTCTTCTCAGGATTCCGATCATTCCAAACATAAGGGGACTCCAGTGGTCTCCTAACATTTGCATTTAGAATTGCACATTTTAGTTTTTATGAACACGCAATTGAATAAAAGTTTCATTTCTGGGAGAACCAAGTCTATAGTGTGTCTTTCAAAGGAGATGTCCTGTGATGGAGGATAAAAGCAATAAAGAGATTCTGCATCAACAGGAAGAATAGCAAGATAAAAATGTTAAGTGCACAAACAGAGCTCAAGTACCTGGATTAAGGGACTAGATTACAGTTTAATAGTCTGTACGTAGAAGGGGTAGACTAAGAGATTAGGGTGCCTGTGTGAACCAAAGTTCATGGGGACTAATTTTAAGGAGGAGGGTCTACATTCTTCTATTTTTGAATCTCGGGCCTACCTGATTCTCCCGGTAATCACGGAGTCAATATGGAAAACCCGTGACTCGTTAATGGACTCCAACGCACATGGTTCTAATCTCATTGAACCTCTTGGTGACACAGGGTGATTCTCTTAATGGGGGATATTTTTTGTCTTGTAAGAAGCATGATCCTACTCCCCAGATAATACCTTGTGTACCTCTTTCCATGTGTTGATGGCATTACACTACATTGCATAATTTGATAGGCACTATAATGTCTACTTGGAGAGGCTTACATGATCTAGGTAGATTTTTGTATCAAACAAAAGATCTGGTATGCTGCTTTGTCCAGATAGGGAAGCAACTGTATCTGTACAATTGAAACAAGAAAGGGAGGACAAGGATGAGGAAATGAAACCCATCTCCCACACAGATTACACAATGAAAGTATCTTTTCCCAAATTATCTGAATATCAAATAAGAATGCAACGGCAAAGCTCTCTTTAGGAACACCTGCACACTGTGTGTCCTTTAATCATCAGTCCATAAATCTCTCCTTAATATGTGCCCCATTTCTGTTTACAATAGTTTGATAATCAAGCTATGATTACATATGCCTAACATCAGTTCCTCTCTGACATGTGTGATCCATTCCAATCCTGACTCCTTGTGCAGATGTTTCTAAACTGTTCCATTTTTCTTAATTGCACAGGCTGAAAAGGCTACACCTGTGAGGGGAAGCTGTCCACAAATCTGTAGAAGTAAAAGAGAACTATGTATCTCTGGGGCCTGCTCCCCAAATGTTAGGACATGTAACAGATTATTTTAACAAGGCGAACTTCATCCCCCTTAAGTCATGACCTGGTTTTATCAGATAAATGTGAAGCTCCTGGGTAAGCACCTCCAGGCTCCATCTTTTTTTTTTTTCCTCTCATAAGTTTTTGGCTGTTAGCCTTCAAACTGCAAAGCTGGCAGCTTTCATCCTTTAAAATCTTAATAGCCTAAAAACCCACTGAGCACCTAGAATACCTGTATTCTTCAGCCCTAGTTCTTGAGGACAGATGGAACAGAAATCAAGGCACTTGACCTTACTTCCTGCTCATAGCCTGTACTTCCTATTACACCCACTGAAATCCTCACTGAGGCCAGAAATACAGAGGACTTTTCCAGATGGACGTCTCTAGAATTGCTACTCTTCATCTCACAGGCAGTTGGCCCTCTAGGCCACAGGTCTTCAAAGTGCAATCCTCATACCTACAAGCTGCAGGAGCAGCAGTAGCAGCAACAGCAGCAGCAGCAGCAGCAGCAACAGCATTACCTGAGATTCTGTTAGAACTGAAATTCTTGGGCCCTAGTCTTTTTAATCAGCAACTCTTGGGTTGACATACAGCAGTCTGTGATTTAGCAAGCCCTCCAGACAATCCGCATGCTTGCTAAAGTTTGAGGACCACGGCTCAGGGTAATTGAGCCAATAACACTCAGCTGTAAGTCATGGAGAAGTTCACATAAGAACCCACCTCTAACCTCCGTCCCAGAAATCGTGGGAGTTGATGAACTCCTTTCAAAGGAACACTACTGAACTGTGAAGGTGCTTGGATAGCTGGCTGTGTGTGTTTGGACATACCCAAGGTTCTTCCCTGTGTGGTCCGAGGAAGCTGAAAAATACAAGAGGACTCTAAACGTGAGTTGCTAAAACCTGGGGTTGGCAATGGAGGGACTGCGTATCACAGAAGTGACTTTATCCTTTTTGATTTGACTGTCCATACTCAGCTACTATTTTCTTCCTTTCATTTTATGACATAGGTTTTGCTTTTCAGTGTTTCTCTCATTGTGGTTGATTGAAAACAAGAATTCATGAAGTCCTATTGTATGTGAAGTACGCAACAAAAATTGATATCTAAAAAAAGGGGGGGAAACACAAGCCTAATTTTAAGAAACCTAAACAAAAAGTTACCTACCATGTGCAAATATAGTTCAGGGAAAGCTTCTTTGGAATTCAACCTCCTGAGCAAGAATGAATATTTCCCTGGGTGCCTTTGCTCCTTCTCTGCTGCAAAAATGACACAGTCCTGACATAGTTATCTTTCTAGAATGCAGAATGTTTACTTGCAAAATATTTTACTTTTCTTTTATCTAAGCATTTAAGCTCAGTGGAGACACTCATTCTCTACAGAAAATTTCCAGAGTCTTTTTGAAATGCACTTAATGGTGTATGTTTTATTTCATTTTAACAAATCTAATCTTTCGTAGAACCAAATTTGCATAAAGTAGGATTCAACTGAGTTAATGTTGAATAGGAAAGAGGCAGAAGTGGACACATGGTTTGGGGTTTATAGAAATGTTTTCCGGGGGGGTATAGATTGGGAAGGCAGACCCTCATTCTATAATTCAATACTCTTCTCTCTCTCTCTCTTTCGCCCTTCCCTCCTTCTCCCTCCTTCTGATACCCCCACCTCTCTCTCCCCCTCCTTCTTCCTCTCCCTCACCTTCATCTCATTCTCCCCCTCTCCCTCCCTCTCTGTCGTATATGTGTAATTTTTTTGTTCTAATAACTAAAAATACACGCTTTTCTCTGTGATTTGCTTCACTGGTAAATTAGATATGATTTAATGCCAACTTCAGCTGTTATGAGGATGACATGACAACACAAACTGCTCGATCACTATAAAACATTGTGCCGATGTAAAGAATTACTAGAAGTGGAGGAAACCTCCAGGTGTTCTTCAACCACGGATCCTTTACACTGTCCTTTGTGGCCCATTGCAGGCCATCTCTCTCACCCCATATCACTGCTCTGCTTGCTTGGCTCCAACCCCACGCCTCTTTCCAGGTTGAACTGCTTTTAAGGAGAGGAGATCAATTGCCAACAGCTGAAATAGTGGCTGTGGGACCTGGGGCCGGGGACTGTTAGATCCTGGGCACATACCCAGCAATGGTTCTTTGATTTTTCATTATTTACTTTTATTAAGGTATACTTGACATGTAACATTGTATTAGCTTCTGGACTACAACATAGTGATTCAATAATCGTATAGATTGTGAAATGATCCCCGTAAGAAGTCTGGTTAACATCCATCATCATTCATAATTACCATGTTCTCTTTTCTCAAAAACTTTTGAGATCTACTGTGTTAGCAACATTCAAATGTGCAGTACAGGGTTATTACCCATAGCCATGCTGCACAGTACAGCCCCGTGACATTTTTTTTTTTTTTTTATAACTGGGTGTTTGTGTCTTTTGGCTTCCTCTACACATTTTTTTCTAGCCCCTTCCCCAATCTATTCTCATTATCTGCAAGTTCAGGTTTGAGTTTTGTTTTTGTTTTTTTTTTTTTTTTTAGGGTCTACATATAAGCGAGACTATGTGGTACTCATCTTTCTCAGTCTGGTTTATTTTACTTAGCCTAATGTCCTCAAGGCCCATCTATGTTGTTGCAAATTTTCTTATTTTTTATAGCTGTATAAAACACATAATACAGGTCCCCATCTGGGGTCGATATAGCTCTTGCACATCAACATTCCTCACCTTCCCTCTCTCCATCTCTTCTCATCTCTCTGAAACTAAATAGATAAAGTCTTTTAAAAAACTTTTTAAAAAAACCATACAATATACATAAATATATATGTATAATGGCTGGATAATATTTCATCATTTTAATGCATATAAAACATGATATGAGTAAACATATATTTTTATATAATGGCTAAATAATACAGCATTATTTCTATATATATTATATATGAACATATCTTCTGTATTAATTGCTCGATGGACACCTAGGTGTTTCTGTCCTTTGGCTATTGTAAATAATGCTGCAATGAACATGGGGTGTATATGTCTTTCCTGTCAGTGTTTTTATTTACTTAGAATGTATACCCAGAAGTGGTGTCACTGGATCAGAGGGCAGTTCTTTTTTAAATTTTTTTATGAACTCCGCACTGTTTTTCATAGTGGCTGTACCAATTTATATTTCCTCCAGTAGTGTGCAGGATTCTTTTTCTCCACTTCCTCACCAACACTGGTTAATCGCTTCTCTTCTTGATGACAATCGTTCTAACAGATGTGAGATGATATCTCATTGTGTTTTTTTTTTAATTTAAATTATTTTATTGTTGTTCAATTACAGTTGTCTGCATTTTCTCCCCACCCCTCCCCCACCCCCTCCAAACCCACCTCCCTCCCATGCTTCCACCCTCCCCCTTGGTTTTGTCCCTGTGTCCTTTACAGTAGTTCCTGAAAACCCTTCTCCCCACTGTCCCCTCCCCTCACTGTCCCCTCCCCCCTCCCCTCTGGCTATTGTTAGATTGTGCTTAATTTCAATGACTCTGGTTATATTTTGTTTGCTTTGTGGTTTGGATTTGTGTTTCCGTCATGTTTAGTGATGGTGAGCACCTTTTCATGTCTGTTGGCCTTCAGTATGTCATCTTTGGAAAAATGTTCAGATTCTCAGCCCATTTTTAAAATCTGATTGGTTTTTTATTTGTTTTTTGCTATTGAGTTTTATGAGTTCTTTATATATCTTGGATATTAACCATTGTCAGATATATGATTTGCAAATATTTTCTCTCATTCCATAGTTTACCTTTTTATTTTGGTGATGGTTTCCTTTGCTGGGCAGAAGCTTTGTAGTTTGATATAGTCCCACTTGTTATTTTTGTTTTTTGTCTATTGCTTATGGTATCAAAACAAAAAAACTCATCACTAAGACAGATGTCAGGGAGCTTACTGCCTATGTTTTCTTCCAGGAATTTTAGCGTTTCAGGTCTGACATTTGATCACTTCGCAAGTTCGCATGTCATCTTTGCACAGGGGCCATGCCAATTCTCTGTGTATCGTTTCAGTTTTAGCACATGTGTTGCTATAGACAACACGGCAAACTTTCGTTTAGAATCTCCTTGTGCGTGTACTTGTCAACATACACACATGGGGGACAGTGGAGTTTTGTTAATCTGAGATGCAAACTAACCCACCCAACGTATTGCTAAACAAGAAGTATTATATACCCTGTTGGAGTAAACAGCTATGAACTCATAAAATGTCCCAATCCACGAATCATTGTGTTCATAGCATAAGCAATGGGATTCTGTGCTTTTCCCAAATGCATTTGTCCCCCAGAGGCAGATTTAAATGGACCTCATCCCCTGCTAGTCCAACTCAAGGAACATTGAGAGTTGTAATCTCTTTCAGTTTCCTCTCTCTCCCCTCAGGGCTGAAGTTTAGAATCATTTTTCCAAAGAGAATGTTTCTCTCAAGCACACTCTGTAGTATTCTCTGCAGAAGAATGTGTGGGATTTTTTTTTCCTGAGACTATCGGGGATCGGTTAGCAGTCAAAGTACTGTTGATGGGGTTGGCCTCTGGACCTAGCACACCAGGGTCTGAGCCCCTTACTCCTGGTTCAGCCAAGAGAACAAACCACTGCAGAAATTTACTGTGGAGACCACAGCAAAACTGAGAAAATGGCCCCGCCATCACAGGATATAACCCCAGCTGTTTTCCTCTTACGAGCTGGTTCTGAGCCGACCCAGGAAAACATAGAATGAGGCTGTGCTCAGGCTCAATTATACTTTCAAATTGCCTGTATTTAAAACCCCCTAAAAACTATAATGGCTTAATTAAGCTAGTAACATTATGGCATCCTTCTCCTCACAGCCTAACTCGAAGGCCTTTCTTTTTAACTGAGAAGTCAGTGACAAGTTTGCCTGTCTGGGCTGGCTGGCTGGCTGCCAGGAGGAGGAGGGGCCCCAGGATGGGAAAATAAAGAAAGTAGATGGTGGTGGAAGCTAAGTTCCCCTTGTGGCAGATGGCCTACAAATCTTCAGTCCTTTGGAGTACATAAAACAGAGCTCTGGGGAAGGAGTAGGCATTAATTTAGGTTTCAGAAAGAGCAGGGCACGTTTTCACATGGCGAAGTCGCCGCTGGAATACATCAACTAGAACACTGTTTCTAAGACGAGAAGAATACAGGTTATGGCTTGATGTTACCTGAAAGGAAAAGAAGTCCCTCCTTTAAGAAAGCAGTGTAATCCCACCCCTTGTGCCCCACCCCTTTGTGGCCCCACCCCCTGTCCCTATCCAAATGGCTTCATTCTTATTTTCCTTTTTTTTCTTTAAAGATTTAATTTATAGAGAGAAGAGAAGAGAAGGGAAGGGAAGGGAAAGAGAGGGAGAGAAACATCAATGTGTGGTTGCCTCTCCCACGCCCCCTACTGGGGACCTGGCTTTCAACCCAGGCATGTGCCCTGACTGGGAATCAACCAGCAACCCTTTGGTTCACAGGCTGTGCTCAATCTACTGAGCTACGCCAGCCAGAGATTCATTCTTACTTTCCATGACCATGGTATTTATAACCTGGGAGGAGCATTTTAATGCCATCGAACGGACTGTGAACCTTCATCTAGAGGCGGTCGACTGCTGCGAGATGGGCTGCTCTGAGTCAGGACCAACTGCTTCACTGAAAGGGCTGGTTATGGCTGCAGCGGTCTTGTTATCAAAACATTCAGGTCTCTTGATCTTGTTTGAGAAATCATTTATTTAGAGATATGTTGAAACCTTTATCGAATGAAAGACTTAAAGAAATTAATTACTGATCACCTTTATTTTTTAAAGTGCAGTTTAAGATATGGCTAAAGAATCAGACTATTTTTCCTGTAATACTACCTCTCTGAGTCACTAATAATGAAGACTAAAATTAGCAAGTTAAATTTATTTATTTTTAAAATAATAATACTGATTCCTACTTGAGAAGCTGGGTAGGACTTAACAAATAATACCTATAAGATACTTAGCACAGTTCCTGGTTTTTAATCACTCAGTGTTAGTGCAGGATATTACTCTTATTGCTATCATTTTCACCAAGTTGCCATTCTTTGGGGTTTTTATTTAATGGTAATACCCAACAGTTATATATTTATCATGGCTCAGATAAAGAGTGAAGGAGACATATTGTCACACTGGTTCCTCAGGGTTGCAGAGAAGTGAATGGCAAACCAATATCCCTGAGTTTTACGTCTTTGGTATTCTGGTGTCTGTCCTTTTATTCCTTCTTCAACAGCTGCTTGTTTTAAGCTTTTGGGAATTGAGTGAAAGTTTTTCATTGTTAGGAAGCCATGTGGTATCTGTCCTTAAATCAGAGGTGAAAGGCAGCATGCCATGGCAGTAATCCAAAGTTTGGAGGCCACACAGACCTTCTGCTTTAAACACATTTTATATGAAATCAAAATTCATCCTTTGCTTTTGAAAGCAATGAAGGCGATTGGCTGAGACAGTAGTGAACATGAGAAGGAGGCTCCTCCCGGCAGAAAGGAAGTTCCCCCCAACCCAGCTTTTTAATGGCATGCGAAAGGCATTAATGCACACGTTCCTTTCCTATTACCCAAATAGAAGTGTCCTCAGATAATGTGAATACCTTATAGCCTAAGTGACTTTCTGATGTATTTTATTAGAACTTCTCATACCTATAAATTGGGCATCATTGGGGCTTGACAGCCATAAACATACTTCTTAAAAAACTTCTATAGGACATGGCAACCCTAGCCTTTAAGAAAAGGCTGTCATGTCACATGCACTTGGCATCTTTGTGTGGCAGCTTTACCCAGACATGAAGCTGGACCTCCCAAAAGCCTGCCAGCAACGTTAGGAAAAACCACGCTGTCACAGATGGAGGTTGGGAGATTACTAAACAAAGCAAACAGAGAAACTCCGTCCTTGAAGGGTGTGGTTCACTATGCTTTTGAGAATGATGCCCCAAGTTTCAGAAGCACCGTTTTTGAAAAGGAAGTTTATAGAAAATCCAGGCAGCTCTGCTGATTTTTAATGTCAAAGAAGCTGAAGTAAATATGTGTTACAGAAAATTCAAAACAAAATGCACAACCTTTTTCTCCCAAATCCAATCAAGCAAAACATATCCCTCTGAAATCTTTCTGTCTGTTCGGAATAGAAGATTGTTTTGTCTGAAGAAAGTGGCTTACCTGAGGACATGCAAGGAAGGATGGGGACTTTATATTACTCAATTCCAATCTCTACTTCTTTCTACTCCACTTGCCCTGCTCAACCCCCCAGGGGCTGTATAATGTTAATCTTTAACACAAAGCCTCCTACTATTCTGCTCAGATTTACTTGAAGCGTAATGTCATTTTCTTCATTCCCCAAGGGCACTCTGGTAGAAGCCCGCAGTGTGCGTTGCCTGCCTTGTTTTCTTTGCCCTAAGTTTCTACTTACAGGAAGGCCTCTAGTAAACTTGTATTTGCTAATATAACAGACACTATCTCCTTTGAAAATGGGTTTATTCATTTCATGAAGAGTCACTGGCCTCTGCTGTAAAGATTAGTATCCTTCCATCATAAAGACAAACTTTCTACGTTTTTTTTTGTAGGTGTGTTTGGGGCATCCAAGATTTATGATTCAAGCCTGTTTTCCTAAAATGCAAGTGAATTTGATTTTTAAAAATGTGACCATTTATCTTCCTACATAAATCAATTTTTTCTACTCTTCTCTTCATCAATATGGTCGCTTTTCAATTCCTCCAACACATTTCAGGTAGATGGGTAAATCAGTGTAGCCACAGGTGAAGACACATTAGATTTCTCCTGTGGAGGTGGAGATGAGCACAGTTGATGGGTAAAGGATAGGCTGATGTTGGGGTCAATATTAACCCCACACTACAATGAATCTTGATAACTGGGTATCAGAACAAGATGGCATTCATCAGCACGGTATCCTATATCCTTTCCGAATGGTTTCATTGGAAAGGTATGGAAATTCTGGGAATAAAGATTACAATAATTTTGCTTTTGCTCCTAAAAGGAAATGACCCTTTAAGTTATGGTCAAGATTCAGATTCTCATTGACTTTTTTTTTTTTTTAAGAGGGAGAGAAACATCAATGTGTGGTTGCCCCTCATAAGCCCCCTACTGGGGACCTGCCCTGCAACCCAGGCATGTGCCCTGACTAGGAATCAACCAGCAACCCTTTGGTTCACAGTCCAGTGCTCAATCCACTGAGTCACACCAGTCAGAGCTCTCATTGATTTTTAAAATTTTATGTGCATCGCTTAGGGTACTTTTAGATGAATACAGATTCTTAGATTTCACCCATTTTCTGATCAAGTGGAGGTGGTCTTGTGCCGGCCTACTGTTTCAAAAAAGACTAGGAAAATCTGATGCAGACAAGTAAGGGAACATAGTTTGAGAAACACTGGCTTAAATTCCACTATCATTGTGCCTGGGAGGTAAGTAATGACTTAAATAATCTACCCATCAGCTAAGCAACATGTATTAGAAACAAATATGTTCAAAACAAAATGTGCATATAGCCATTATGAAGTACTCACTTATAGTTTTTCTTTGTTCTGCTCTATCAAATAAAACGGCAATGTTTAGTTCTCATATATGAGACTGAAAACAGTAAGAGCCAAGTTTATCTGCATTCTTTACGAATGAGGCTTGCTAAAAGAATCTCTTAAAAAAGCAATTGTTCATACATGGAGACCCAGCCTTCTCTGAAGTATAAATGCCAAAAAATTATTACATCACCACTTCATAAACTTAATCAAGTAGTTAAGTATTAGAAAACTTGTGGGGGAAGACTGAGAAAAATGTTATTTAATCAGTGAATGTGGAATTCTGTGGTAAGTGTATCATTATCAGTATAACATTTTTTAATATGAACCTCTCAGCAATGTAGGTTTATTATAGACTATATAAGCATAACATTTTAGCAATTGTGTATGTACCTTATTCAATAGGAATAATAATAGAAATTTAAAACATAATGAAATAAAACATGAAAATAAGTAGAGTTCCAGTATTTTCTTCCTGCATACCAAAACATCATAAGTGTTATATTCTCAGCTATCCTAGTACCTTTGTTTCTTTAACCTAGCTTTGTATGTTTTGAATGATTCCCTCTTTGATGTAAATGAAAGTACTTAGTTGGAACAAAATTAGAGAATAAATAATTTCAAAAAAAAGAAGGACAAGAACTTTCTTTTTCAGCCTTGGCATAAGCTAGTGTATCTCAAATGATAATCTTTGGTTGGTTATTTCCAGGTACTATATAATAGTGTTTAGGCTATTTTTCCCTCAAAATGCAGGGGGAAATGCATTGATGGATACACTGTCCTCCATTTTAGTTTGTCATCCGTAATTTGTATTTAAGCTGTTGGTCCCTCGCTCGTCTATATGATAGTCTCCAAGGTGTGCCAGCACACCTCAGGATCCTGCTTGGATTTCGCTGTAGTTCGGTGTTAGTGCTCAATTGTTTACAACTCGTGCTGACGTTCCTTGGTACATCCAGGCCCTTCTCAGCTTCTTTAACCTCCCTGGCTTCACCCAGCATTCCCTCCAGGGAATAATCTTGCCCTATATTTAAAAGTACTTTCAAAATATATGTGCAAGGATCACTTAGGAATCTTGATAAAAGCAGGTTCTTACTAATGAATCTGAATCAGGGCCCGTGTTTCTGTATTTCTAACAAGGGCCCAGGCGTAGGCCCGATGCTGCCAGTCTGGGAACCAGAAGGTCCGCAGTGTACATTTATCTCCCTTCAAGTGCTGCAGTTCCTCCTTGATCACTTTTCTAGACAGGTACCCTATATTCTCAACTGTGCATATGCATGAACGGTCTCCTCAGCAAATTCTTATTGATGATGATAACCTTCTTGATATCAACTCTGTAGTCATTAAAATACTTTGTCTCTAAAATCTACTCCCAAGAAAGCATCTTGTAGTCGTGAATTGATGTTGGAAGTGTCAGAACAATAAGTATGCCAAATTTCAGTCATTCTTCAGAGATTTTTAAAGGCTACCTGAGACTTTATTGTTGCTGTTATTTACTTTTGAAAACATTCAACAGCGTGGGTGGAAACAAAGAGAGCATGAGGTCCGAGAGACTGAGATGATACCCACCAAATGTTGAAACTGAATATTTCTGGGAGATGCTATAATAACAGTTTTTAAATCTGTTTCTCTAAATGTTTTTGTAGTTCATAGGTATTCATTTTATTATAATATAGTCATATGAACTTTCAAAGACCCAGAAGAACTTCATATGTCTTTTTTAACCGCAGAAAATATCTGCAATTTTAGTATTTGCCGTGATTTCTTATTCCTGTTTCCTTCTTACTTGTCACATTTTGCTTGTTTCTGTAGCAGTACTCACTGGAGAGACATTTTTATAACCATATTTCTTAGCTCTGTGTTAAGGACATGAAGGATACTCAGGATCTAGCTGTTGGTTTTAAATTTTCTGGTTTCATTGAATTTTCATACAGATCGCATAGAAGGAAGTTTAGCACACAACATACTGCATTTGCTGAACATCACCATGCCTGATTTTTCTCATGCAGGTTTCTATTAATACTGACATTTACATCCCAAGCAACAGCATGGTCCTATGGCTTTGTACATGCCAAGAGGAAATATTTGGCAAAACATCAATGGAAGCCCAAATAGAAAAATTTAGTGGCTATTTCTCAATACTTATCTCTTAACTCACCTGTCGTGAACACAGAAACAACCATAATTCAGTCTGGTCTAGAGTATTGATGATCTGGCACAGAGCAGCTTTCGGGATGACAAGTTAAATGGTGCTCCTACTCTGGAGAAGACCCTTGAGGAAAGATGGACATTATATAGGGTCACTGCAAATCACACTAAATATCACTTCTTTTGTTTCTGCCAAAATGTTGCCAGTATGTTCAGCCTGATTTAAAGGACATATGATGAAAACGAAGATGAGTTTCTAATCATGGCTATTAATTACCAAAGACTAAATTCAGAGCGATTTCCTAGTTAAAATTTTGAAACCTCCTAAATATAATGTAAGACTTGAATGATGAGGCAACACAGGAGATGTCTCTATAACACCCTAGAAGGGAGCAAGAAAGGAGGAAGGTACCCAAGTGTCATTTTAAAAAATGTTCTCAGAGAAACTCCATCTACTGGACTAAGCCATTCTTTTTTTTTTTTTCATTTAAGATTTTATTTTTTTACTTTTGAGAAAGGGGAAGGGAGGAAGAAAGAGGGGGAGAGAAACATCAGTGGGTAGTTGCCTCTCATGTGCCCCCCACTGGGGACCTGGCCCACAACCCAGGCATGTGCTCTGACTGGGAATCAAACCAGTGACCTTTTGGTTCACAGGCCAGTACCTAATCCACTGAGCCACACCAGTCAGAGCAGAATAAGCCATTCGCATCCTGGTTGTATATCTGACCACGTCAAACTTGGAATTGCTGTGAGTGATCCATGAAACTGGCAGAGACCCATGTGCTGTGCAGAAATACAAACATAGAAGGGTGAACATAAGGGTCCATGGTATCCAAGAATAACCAACAGGGATAAGTAACTAAACTGCAATGGTTTATTCATTCAGCAAACATTTACTAACTGCCTGTGATATTTCAGGTGCACTTCCAGGGACTTGGCTTTGTGGAGTTTATATACATATACAAACAGAGAAAAACAATGTATGTTATATCACATAGATAAGTACACTCTATTATTTGTAGGTGAGAAGATGAGATGTAAGTGGAGTAGGAGGATGGGAAGTGCTGGTTATGAGATGAGATGGGAGTGAGGTGCATTGTAATTTGACACAAAGCTATTAGAGTAAGCTCATTAAAAAGGGAAAAGTTGCCCTGGCTGGTGTAGCTCAGTGGATTGAGCGCGGGCCTTCGAACCAGAGGATCGAGGTTCGATTCCCAGTCAGGGCACATGCCTGGGTTGCAGGCCAGTTCCCGGCAGGGGACACACGAGAGGCAACCGTACATTGATATTTCTCTCCCTCTCCTTCTCTCCTACCCTTCCCCTCTAAAAGATAAATAAATAATAAATTTAAAAAAAAAAAAAAAAGGGAAAAGTTGAACAAAGGCTTGGAGAAGGTGAGGGAATGAGCCACACAGCTGTTTGGAGGAGGAGCTTCTTCTCTAGTGCAAAGCCCAGATGCTCCTGTACGCTTACCACACTGGAGGGACTGCAAGACAGCCTGTGTGTCTAGCATGGAGTGGGCAGGTGGTCAGTAAAGTCATCAGACCTGGGTTTATTGATGTAAAGGAGGCTTAGGTCAGCTGAGTCATTCTAGGCTCATTTCACCAGCAACTGTAGCCTCTAATATCTCCATACTTCCTTTTATCATTCCTTTTAACATGATTTAAAATCTTCCAGTCCTATTCCTGCTTTGTTCTTTCTCAGTTCCTGTATACCTGCAATACACTACCTGATTTATATCCTTGTTCATTCCAATTCATACTAAAGCTGTGGGTAAATTTGTTTTCCGAAGGTACAGGGAGTTTTTCTTTGTAAAAACAACCTCTTGCTTTTTGAATTAAGTCAAAACTTAATCACTTTCTACTCTTCAACTTAATAGTTTCCTCGGCACTATTAAATTGTTCTCTCCAGCTTGTGTGTGCTATTTTGTAAACAGGAATTGTTTCCCATTTTATCTTGTCAACATCTAGTTCTTTCTTCATATCTCTCCAGGTTCCATAGTCATCTTTATCATCACCCTTAAGCTAAGTGACAAGTAAGTGGCTTCTCGCTTTTACAAAAATCCCCAGCACATTACTTTGACTTCTTATATAGATCCCATGTTTAAATAATAATTGAAAGTGTACTCCAAACACATTGGGAGTCAAATCTGTGTCTCATTCATGATGTCATTCCCACAGAACTTAGAAATACTAATGCACAGATAAATATAGACAGAATAAATGTCAGCCCTCCAACAATAAGGATAGGCAGGGAACTTCCGCATTATTGACACAGACTCATTCTGAACATAACGGTCAGTCCTTCATCATGACCCACGGGCATTTAACTTTGTGATTACAGAAACCTCTGTACTCCTTATGACTGTTCATGTTTCAAGCCCAAGACAAGGAATATGGGATTAATTTAAGAATCCATCATATTTTTAAAGCTGTGACAACTAGCTGTATCATAAATATAGCCGATCACTCAGCCACATAAATAATGGAATCACTGCCTGGAGGGCAATAAAAGTGATTGATGCTCTGAGTCTCTGTTAACCCTGGTTATCCATGTTCCAAGAGGGTCTCTGCAGCCTTTCTTTGTGCCTGAGATTGGCACTGTACAAGCAGTGTCTGTGAAAAAATTAGGTGTCAGATGTCCACTGTACTTTGCTGGTCAGAATTTGCACATGAGAGGGAAGGTATGGGATCCAGAAAACACTAGGTCTACATATACAGAGGTGTCCTTAGCATATCCCAAAACTTAAGGTGCGGGATAAGGAAGATTAGGCCGCCTTGGTGTTACATTTATTTATTATTAATTTAAATTTAGTTTTTATGAAGGTATAATTGACATACAATATTATATTAGCTTCAGGTGTACAAGATAATGATTTGGCATTTATATATTTTATGATGTGATCACCATGATCAGTCTAGTAACCATTTGTTGCCATACAAAGCTATTATGATATTATCGTTTAGATTCCCTATGCTATACATTGCATACCCATGACCTCTTATTCCCCTTCACCATTTTACCCAGCCCCACCCCCAGTCCAGGCAACCATCAGTTTGTTCCCTGTACCTGTGTTTTTATTTTTGTATTTTTCTGCTTGTTTATTAGTTTCAGGGTTTTTTGTTTTGTTTTGTTTTTTACATTCCACATTTAAGAGAAATCATACAATGTTCATTTTTCTCTGACTTATTTCACTTAGCTTAACATCCTCCAGGTTCATCCATGTTGTTGCAAATGGCAAGATTTTATTCATTTTTATTCTTGGGTATTCCATTGTATGTACGTATGCGTGTGCGTGTCACTTCTTCTTTATACATTCTTCTGTTGATGGACACCTAGATTGCTTTCAGATTTTAGCTATTGTAGATAATGTTGCAATGCAATGGATATGGGGTGCATGTATCTTTTTGAATTATTGTTTTCATTTTCTTTAGATAAAAACCCAGAAATGGAATTGCTGGGGTGTATGGTAGTTCTGTTTTTTAATTTTTTGGAGGAAAGTACATATCGTTTTCCACAGTTGCTGCACCAAATTATAATTCCACCAACAGTGCACAAGTTTCTTTTCCTTCACATTCTCACCACCACTTATTATTTGCTGACTTTTTGATAATAGCCTTTCTGACAGATATGAGGTGATATCTCATTTTGGTTTTGATTTGCATTTCGCTGATGGTTACTGATGTTGAATATCTTTTCATATGTCTCTTGATCTGTACATCTTTAGAGAAATGTCTATTCAGATTCTCTGCCAATTTTTAAACCAGGCTGTTTATGTTGACTTTTAAAAGCTCTTTATATATCTTGGATATTTTAAATAATAAAAAGCTTCTAAAGAACTGGTCCCTCACTCAGATGTCAGAGGTAAGGGCTATGTCACACTAAAAAGGAAAGTTTTTGTCCATAGAAACATCATGTTTGAAAGGAGAGAATGCCATTTTAGGACTAGAAAATCTGATTAGTATTCTACTTCTGTTACTAATTAGTTTCATTGGCTGGTGTGAGTTGTTCAACGTTGTTCACCTTGTTTCCTGTTTCTTTACCAATGTAATGATGGACAGAAGGAGTACAAGCTTACTATAAATTAAGCGCCTATTTTATGCAATTTTTCCTCAACTTCTCTGCTACTAATGTTATTATAATATGTTATTATGTCCATTTATAGAAAAGAAGATTGGGTTTTAGAGAGCTTATGAAATTTTTCCAAGTTAGTGTGAAATGTGTGAAATCCGAACCCAAAAATTATAACTGCATATATGAAAGGTTAAAAGGTAGATGGTTTCTTTGAGCTTCTAGCTGTTCTGACCTGCTGTGATTGGGTAGCCCGAAAGTCCTGTGGAGTTTCCATACCATGGTACATGTTCGGACAAGGTGGTGGCTTGGCTCACTCCTAATCCCTGTTCAATCTCCAGTACCTTCATGGGACAGGACAAGTCAACTTTTAACATACATTCCAAATCAGGCCACACTAGGAGGGATAATTATTGATTGGCTGGTCAAGGAGACCACTTCCATTTTGAGTTTTAAAAAATAAGCATTTTAGAATAATACTTAGTTTTGTCAACATGGGTTTATTTACAACAGGTCTGCCACAGCTTAGTGTTCTGATTTTGACAAACTTCTCTGTCTAGCACAGTGGGGATCTTGAACTTTGTCTTTCTATTTTTTTTTTTGGAGGAGTTTTCAAATTATATCTGCCCAAAGTGTCATGCTTCACCCTTCTACATCTAAAATCTCTTCCGGTCTTGTTCGCTTCATCTTTTCTAGGTTTCTGCAGACATCAAATCTATTCTGCCGTTATCAGCCCATCAGTTGTGTTTTCTGTTAGAGTTAGCTGTGTCTCTTCTGTAACAAGTCCTTCTATAAACACAAGGGCCTCATGCAGTATTTTATAAAGAGTAGTATTTGAATATAAATCTGTGTTAGGCATAAATCAATTCATGAGGCAGGCCTGGGATGGGGCTTTCCTTCTACAGTTTTCTCCTTTGCAACCCCATTTCATCCAGGAGAGTTTTAAATAGGTGAGGGGACTTTGGGAAGTAGCTGGATTTCCGAATCCATCCATTCAACTCAGGATGGGACTAAAATTGGAACTTAAGGACGAGGCTATAGGATAAAAGATTAGGTTTCCAGGGAAACAGGCTCTGAGATAGAGATTTGCATGTTACAGTTTATTGAAGAGTGCTTTCAGCAACATCACCTGGAGATGGAGGGGGAAGGGCAAAAGTAAGGTAAGCAGTGATGAGCAAGGGAAGAAGTTATACAATGCATTTGCAATGAAGGCCTTGGCTGATCCCACCAGAAACCCTACTGTTACTGAGCTGACCCATGGTGGGGGTGGCAATATACTATTACCAAATGGCCCCCCCTTCTCCCAGGGTCCCCTGTACTAGGTTTGCCTTGCCTGTCACCAGGGAATTACAGCTCTCAATGCCAGAGACTGGTGAAAAGGAACTATTTATTCAAAAGTTATACAGACTTGAGAGTAATGACTTAATGTCTTCATTAAAATCCCAAAGTCCCTTAAAACACCCACAAACAGAATTCTTCCTTCCCCACTTTGCCCAGTCTGGGGTACATATCTCAGAAACAGAACTAGAAGTCCGTGGCTCAGGTAGCCCCTGGTTTTGCCCACTAATCCGTGCTCAGCTGGCAGGCCTCCTGCGGTTCCCAGCATCATCAGCTGTGTTGCCGGAATCTCCAGTTCTTAACCCAAACCCGTGTGGCACCTTCTCCTGTTCCACCAGCAAGAGTCCTTTCACCCCTTTCCTTCCCGAAGTGTCTCTCCTGCATTCTTCCAAACTGCTGAGAGAGAGCTTTGCATTGTTGCTACATCTTGCTTTCCAGCTTCCTAAGCTGCATGGCAAAGGGAGCCCCAAAGCCACATGGTTCTCTCCTCACCAAAGCTGTGTGGGTCCCCCCTGCATTGCTGCTGTGCCTAGGTTTAAAACTCAGTGCCAATCCTCCTCTGCATCCCAATTTCCGACTCCTCCCACAATCAGCAACATCTGCCAGCATTCCCATATTTCTCCGCTTTTCTGGGCTGCCGTAACAAGTCTGGGCAGGCATGACTCTGTGGCATGGAGCCAATCATCTCCAAGCCCTTACACAAGTGCTGTAACCAAGGGGAGTTGCTTCCCAGTTAGTCCTAGGTAGAAGTCACTCCCATCTCTCTGGTTCAAGGCAGGCCCACAGCTATTTAACATACCCATGAAACCAGTTAAAAGTTATAGATATGTTAAATGACTATGCCTGAGGTTATTTGCAAAACTGTTGCTATGAAGAAAACTCTCAATGGCCTTGCTCCATGTGTCCCATACCCCAGCTCAGACATGTGGGGGTGGGGGACATCCTATATTTTTAATATTTTCTGGACACCCTGAGTTCTGGACCCCATTAAAAATTCCTCTTGGTGCGGGGCTGGGGGTGGGGGTGCTCTGGCTGTACCCTGTTACACTACAGCCTAGCTTTCAGACAACTTCACAGCTCGGGATCTAAAGTGGAATAGAAGAACCCTTGCAAATTTAACCTAGCATCAGGAATGAGCCTCCCATGACCGTGACCCTGGTTTTCCTTCCTCTTGGTAGAAGGCATTTAGGTCTCAGTCTGCCTTGTGCGGGAGATCAATCCAAAGACCCAGTGTGCCTCATCAGAGTGTTATAGCCCAGAAACCGAGAAGTGCTCTCCCGATTCCTGTGGCGCTCTGTAAGCACAGAAGGACCTTGGTTCAGGACTGTTCCTCTCCCCCTCCCCAGCAATGGCCAGAGGGGCAGTTTGCAGAGAAGGAAACAGACTTACAGAAGCAGCAAGTGGCTGTTTGAACAGATGTTTGTGGCCTTGGGGCTAACAAAGGCTCCTGTGGTGGGGGAGGAATTTGAGATTAAACTCCTGTCCTTTAGCCACCACCTTAATGGTCCTGAAAGTTCTTTGCAGAGACAAAAGCCAGGGGAAGGGGAATCTCCTTGTCTGTACCGATAACAAGGAGAGATGGTGTTAAAGGGGAAGGCTGCCAGTCACGCGGCTCTGAAAGATCTGTGCCTGTGTGGACCAATCAGGGCAGGATGCTAAAATGCCTTTAAATTTGTGAGATATGTATTTTTTAATCTCATTTTGGAAGTTCCCATTTAGTGCTCAGCACAGAACTAGGCCACAGTCCCCAAGATTAAACCCACCTGCTAGTCCAGATTTTCTGGCTCTCCCAATTTGTAAGGTCTAATTAGAAGCAATAACCTTCTTCTCCAGAGGGATTTTCTCTGCACGAGGGAGACTGAGTCGAACAACTTGCTTGACTGGCTTTGTAACTTTACAAGAGTCTGGGGAGTTAAGTCTTCCCAAAACATGCTGTGCTATTGTGTGACTAAAGAGTTTCCGGACTTGCTCACACTCAGAGCCAGTAACAGAAACGGGCTTCCACTGCCCCCTCTAGCCTTGAGCAGGGATCCCTTTACATTGTTAGACTTGGGGGGGAGGGGTAAAATCAGCATTCCTTGATAAGAGGGATTTAAACCATATCCCTGAAACACAAATGCATTAACGTTCACAGAAGCATGCCTTATTTAAGATTACATATGAGCAGCCTAAATTCATCATTGAAAGGACACATTCTGTAAGAGAAAAGGAAAAATGTTAACTAGTGGAAACAGATCTATAAATCCAAAGGTTATAACTGAAGTTGTTGAATAAGGTCTTATTGTAGAAGATGGGCAAGTGAAATAGCAGGATTTCCTTTCACTTTTTATGAGGCAGGGATGGTTGACTGTTATACAGGAGGCTTTTTGGAGATGAGCAAATCAAATAGGTTCTCTAATGAATAGGCAGTTGCAAAGGTCTTCCTTTGTCTTCATTTGCTCTCACTGAGTGTGACTCTTAGTTTGTTTGGAGAATCTGGCTGCTTGCTCATGCATTCCATAACCCATTCCTTGCTCTGTGACCTTGAGCATTTATTTCATGTCTTGGAGCATCTACTTCTCATTATAAAATAATAGGATAGACCAAAGTGATCATTCAGATTCCTGATACCAGTGTTACTGAAAATGATGTCTTTGTTAAACTATCTTATAGCTGTGTATGGTGGGTACTGTATTTGCCTAATGTTTATTTTTTTAAACCAGCTCACTTACATAAATCTAAACTATTTAAACTTCACTGTAAATATCCATGAAAGTATGGATTTGATAAGCTGATTTAACTTTAAAGAAAATATACACACTAAAGTAAATACTTTAAAAGCGTGTTTATCCCTCAAATTACCTCATGTGTTAGTTACATTAGTCTGCCTCACAGCTGCTAAAAATAAAAACAACTAAATCCTATAATCAGAATGTTAATTTTATAGAAGATTTTTGACATTTCTCAGTGTTTTTAAAGCAAACATGTGAGTGTTTTTGTTACAACATAGAGAGTGAGAAGAAATGATTTAGCACAAGGTTGCTTCCTTCCAGTGGGCCAAGATGCCCATGCAGCCATAGATGCTTGTTTTTGATGTAAAGGTTAGGATTTGTGCTCTAGGAGACAGCCTTTGACGACAGCGAATCACGGGAACTTAACCTATGCCTTCCACCGCTCTTCCTTGGGAGCACTTGAAAGGAGAATGGCCAACGTTTAGCTCCAGATTTAAAACAAAACAAAATATGATGTTTCAGATTAAAGTAGAACTAAAAAACTGAGAAAGAAGAAGGACATGTACTTACCCCAACAATGAGGGGCGTATAATGGAATTGCTCCCTCAACCACAGTTTTAGCAGAGCTCAGAAGCTACAATAAATCCTTTATCTGGAAGGGTCCGCCCTGTAATTATCTGAGGTAACAAGAACTTTTACTATGATAATTAGAGCCAACTACTTTTACTTCACTATTGAAACAAAAGTTATCTGTGCTTGCATATTCTAAGTTCCATGAAATGCAAATCAAAGCAATAGGAAATATCACTTGATGCCCCAATAAAGTCTATAAAAAAGGATATCCAATCCAATAGAAAAAAAATGTCAAATATCTATCAGTCATTGTCTCATTAATACTGCCTAACAAGTCACTTTAAAACCCTGATGACTCACAAGAATGAATGATCATCTCTCACTCATGCGTCTGTGGGCCAGCTGGAGCAACGCTGTGCCAGGTGTTTCTTTCGAGAGCCCAAGCTGGAAAGTGGTAAACAGTAGCCACCTGTAGTTTCACTTCTGTCACCATTGAATGCTGGCATGCACCAGCCAGCACATGTTAAGTGCATTGCAAGTCATTATCCCATTACTGTAATTTATGTCACAGTGACCAAAACCAAATGACCAAGCTCACAGTAAAGAAGCAGCAAGACGCAGCCCTTCTACCAAGAGGCTGTGAGGATGTAAATATACAAGACTATTATGGGGGAGTGAAAAACTGAAGCAAAAAACCAGTCAACTACATACATGAATAGAAATTTTACAAAGTAACGAATGATGAGTAAATACACAAATAGTTGTTCAACATCAATAGCATTAGAAAAAAATGAACTCAAAATCAAAATAAGATAGCAAATTATATATATCGATTTGGGGGGGGGGGAAAAAGAGTTAACCACCAAGTGCTGGTAAGGATGAAAAACAGTGGAAATGCTTATACATTGTTTGTCAGCATGCACATTTCTTTGCAATGGTTGGGGAAAGACTGGCATGATATGCTAAAGTTGAGGGTACAGGTATTTTACATTCCAGCAGGACACCTCCGGGTGTATATGCTAGAAAAAGTCTTGGCATGTATTTCTAGAGACATATATAAGAAACTTCTCAATAGTTGTACTTATAAGGGACACACAAACATAATACGAAAGTGCTGGGAAAAAAACTAGGTGTTCGTCATGGGAGAAAAGTAAACGGATGAATACACTATGGCAAATTCCTATTCAGAGAGTGAAAATGCAGAACTCCTACACACATCAGTGTGTGTGTGGAACTTGCTGTTATAATGCTGAGTAATAAAGTTTTAAAATAAGATAATTCCATCTAAGTTTAAAAAATGAAAAATCTATCATTTAGGAAATTACAAAGTATTACACATATGCATATGCAGATGCAGAGACTAAGATATAATAAAATGTATTTATATTGAATACATAAAAGTTCTTAAAATAGGGAATTACAAACACAAAAGTCATTGGGAAAAACCAGGGAGAAACACATGGTCGACAATTTGGTGATGTTTGCTTTCATTAATTGGGTGAGAAATATGGGCTTATTCTTAACATAATTGTATATAAATTTTCATTTGTATATATATTATAATTTCAAATATGTAGGTAATACAAGGTGACAGTTAAGGATTTCTAATTCATTTATCCCTTTAAAGGAACTCTAAAATTTATTTTTAAAGCATTCTTTTGGCCCTGGCTGGTCTATCTCAGTGGACTGAGTGCTGGCCTGTGAATCAAAGGGTCGCCAGTTTGATTCCCAGTCATGGCACATACCTGGGTTGTAGGCCAGGTCCCCAGTTGAGGGTGGTGGTGTATGAAAGGCAACCACACATCGATGTTTCTGTCCCTCTCCTCCCTCCCTTTCCCTCTCTAAAAATAAATAAAATCTTAAAAAAAAAATTCCTTTGGATTTGTTTACATTTTTATAGGTTATTCTATGTAAGATCAAATAAAAGCTGATTGAAAGATAATGATGTACCTAGTGTATTAATCAGGGAGTTAGATTCTCCACTCCTATTAAAAATGATCAAATATCAACTCAGGCCGTTACTTGTTTCAAGTGATACAACGCAATTCTTTAATTTAAGGAGTCCGAGTCACTCCTCGTGCCCCATCGCCATAGCTACCTCTCCCCTTTCTTCACGGGCTTTGAGATTTTAGTTCAAGTTGCCCTCCTGTCGTTTTCCAGCAGGTCTATCAGCCCCACGCGTGAGTTGTTTCCATTGTGTGAACTACATGTTCAAGGGCCTCAAGGCTCCTTAATGGCTGCAGGACCAGCCGTTTCAGAAGAGGGCACCAAGCTCATTAGAGAAGGTGAACTGTTCCTCCTGAGGTATTGATGACCCAAATTTATAGAGTCTGCTTTGCAGGTCAGAGATCCATCATCTCATGTACACACTAGCCTCTCTCCCAGAGTTTTATTATCCTCCAGGGCATTGTGCTGATAGCGTCATTCTTCCAAAGTGTACTTGTCACATCAGGTCTCGATGGTGGAGTGCAAGTTCCCAACAATACATAATGTGAGATTTATCTGGAGTCCCCTTTTTATGCTTATTGAGTCATCATCATAAATAAACCTTCATGCGGAAAAGAAAACAATGGTGTAGTTTCATTGCTACGGCAGAAAAAAAAAATCTTCAAGCCACATATGTGAGATGTGCGTGTAGGTGAAAGCCAGTGGAACCAGACCGAGCCCAAATGAAACATGCTTCCAGAAAATTTTTTTCAGCAGAGCTTTATTTATAATGAAAAAGGGTTCACAACACAGGAATACATCTTATCTTGCTTTGCTAGCTTGCACTTTCTTATTTTAAAGATTTACTATTTTATAAATGAACTAGAAGTTCTGAATATGTAACACTGCATGAAAGCACATTAACAAACATACGTACAAATATTTTTTAAAAAGAGAGTCACATTATGAATTTCTAATGTGATGCTCTAGCTTAACATTTTTATTGAACCAGCAACTGGATCTTGGAACTTGGCGGAAAGACTAGCAGAGGAATGAAGCTAATTCTTTATCCTAATGGAGACAGGTGCTCACCTATTAGGAATATTCTTTCTGAGTGACCAATAGGCATAGAGGCCCGCCTTACAATATTTGTGTTGTTTGTGAAGGATGGGTCACAGCCAAAGCATCTCCAGGGTTTATTGTTGTTGTTGTTGTTGTTTTAATCTAATCAGTGAAAGTGACTATCCTTTCCTAAGCACATTCTAGGAAAGTCACTCGGCATTTTTCTCTGGGGATTCAGTCAAGCAGGAAACAGGTTCCATGTCCTACCAAGTACAGTCATGAGTGTGTTGGTAAGTTACACAGTGTTTTCTGGTTCTATAAACCACAGCGAAATCAGAGTGCCACAGAAGCAGTGACCTTGATCGCGTAGATCATTTGTCAGAGGTCTGGGCTCAAGCCCTGGCTCGTGTTTCAGCCACGAGACTCAGACAAATACACTGCACCTCTGCAGGCTCCTGTTTTCTCATCTTCACAAAGAAGTTTCGTGGATTAAAGGATGTCCGAAGTGCCTTCCAGAAATAAACGCACAGAATCATCATAACTGTGTTCCTAGATAACTAAAAGGTACTCGTTCTGGTCGATGGAAATCTCCCCACTGTTTGTAGCATCCCTCCACACCTAGTCATTAAATAATTACTTAAAAATTCATCTTCTGCAAAATACTACTTTCTTTTTAGAACAGCTGGAGTCTCTACCTTGAAGAAACATAATACTCACACATCAACCTTTACAAGGAGTATGTGATATAACTTAGATTTTCTAGCAACTGCATGTTTCTTCCTGGGCATACAGTAGTTCTATGCATGCTGCTCTGTCTGTTCACTCACAAAAAATTCACCCTTTCAAAGCTGTAATAATCTTGTATCTTGCTTTCATATAGCAAATGGAGCCATGTAGTCAACATAATTACCTTTTGGACATTCACCATCCTTGCTAAAATCAGTTGCAAAATTCTCGACGTCTTTTAAAGCTCCAGATAGGCAGATCAAACTTAACATGCCAGGTTGCTAAACTGAAACCAAGGATTATGTTTTTGAGTTAAAAAACACTGTCACCAATTGCTCGGTTACTCGCCTCACTCGGAATCCTATGTATTTTCTTTGAAAAAGTGTGAATTGATAATAAAGGGACAAGGTCCAATTCTTCTTACCCTCATGAAGTTAGTTAGACTCCCCAGCCTGCTGTGAGGCAAGTTCTAGTGCATTCGAGGAAGGCAGCCGCCGAAGATCCTGCTGCAGCGTCATTTCATTCCTTTTGCTCTGTGTGCTGTAGCCATGAACCTCGTAATTACTGTGGCTTGTGTGTGTGTGTGTGTGTGTGTGTGTGTGTGTGTTGATGTCTGTTGCCATCAATATGCTTTGATTTCTCTTTATCACGTTCTTCCGTATAATTAATACAGGTTTTTCCCTTGAGATTACCATGAGGCTTACATAAAACATCTTAAAACAATAAGAGCCTATTTTAAACTGATAATTTCAATCAAATTCCTAAACTTTATATTTTTACTTCTTCACAGTTTAGGTTAGTATGTTACAGTTTATATATATGTACGTTGTGTAATTTATAACAGATGATTGTGTATTTCTGGTTATTTTTACTACCTTTGTTTTAAACTTTTAAACTAGAATTTTAATTAAAAGCAAATTACATACTACAATTACCATATTAGAGAATCTAACTTGCCTATATATGACCATTACTGTAAGCTGTATGTTATCTTATGTTTTTATGATGTTAATTAGTACTCTTTTACCTTCACTATAAAACTCCCTTTGGTATTTCTTATAAATCAGGTCTATTGGTAAAACTCCCTCAGTTTTTGTTTGTTCAGGAAAGTGCTTATCTCTCCTTCATTTTTGAAGGACAGCATTGCAGGTATAGAATTCTTGGTTGATAGTTTTTTCCCCATAATTAAATCTATTATTCTATTTTTGCCGGGCCTGAAATATTTCTGTTGAAAAAATTCATTGAATGTCCTACAGGTTCTTTGTATGTAATTTCTCTTTTTTCTCTTACTGCTTTAAAAACCCTGTTTTCATCCTTCAATTTTCACAATTTAATTACAATGTATCTTCAGGTAGCTCTGTTTTAATTCAAGCTATTTGGGACTCTTTTCGCCTGGTGGATCAGGATGTCCATTTCTATCCCCAGGTTTCGGGTGTTTTTAGCCATTATTGTCTTTATATACTCTTTCTATGCCTTTCTCATTTCTTTTTCTGGAATTTTCACAACATAAATTGTTTCTTTACTTCTGTGCCATAAGTCCCATAGGTTGTCTTCACTTCCTTTCATTCTTTTTTGATTGTTTGTTTTGTTTTGTTATTCTGCTCATCTGACTGGATACTTTCAGATGTCCTGTTCTCTAGGACACTGGTGTTTTCTCCTGCGTGGTCGAGTCTGCTTTTGAAGTTGTCTATAGAATTCTTCCATTCATTCACTGTACTTTTTCAGTGTTAGGTTCACTAGGGTTTTTTATGGCTTCTATTCATTTGGTGAATGTTTCATTTTGTTCATTTGTTGTTTTCCTAATTTCATTTAGCTGTTGTTATGTTCTTGCATTTCAGTATACTTCTTTAAGAAAAGAGTTATTCTGAATTCTTTGTCTGCCAGGCCATAAATCTCCATTTCTTTATGGTCAGTTAATAGAGCTTTATTAGTTTCCTTCAGTGTGGTGGTCATCTTTACCCTATTTTAGTGATCAATTTCTTATATTTGATTAAGCAGTCCCCTCTTCCATACTTTACAGGTTTGCTTCAGCAGAGACCATTTTTTACCAGTCAGCTAAGTTTGATTTTCTGGACAGGTCTGCTGATAATATCCTTGGGAAGGTAGGTCTTGCTATCAGGGTCTCTTTGGGGTCAAGGCTACTGCCTGAGGTCTGAGGTCAAGGTGGTGAGGTCATATGGCTGAGAACAATTGAATAGGACTGCTGGCTTTGTTTGCTGCCTCAGTGAGACTGGAGGATGGACTCTGTGGTTGCCTGCACTCTCTCAGAAATTAATATGATATAATATATTGATCTTTCCTTTTTATTGTTGTTTGTTGGACACTCATGTGTATTTATGTACACTGTAAATGAGAAATCACTCCCTACTCCGGGTTTATGGGGATATTATCTCATCTTTTATTCTAAAAGTTTTATGGTTTCCCTCTTATATTGAAGTTTTTAATTTACTCGTTAATAAATTTAATGTATGCTGCAGAGTAGGAATCCATTTATTTTTCATATTTGGCTAAACAATTGTTCTAACATAATTTGTTGAATAGATAATTCCTCCCTCACTTACCTGTCAGGTTTGTTTGTGCGGTCTATCTGGTTATCCCTGTGATAAAGGGGGTCTTGGTACTGTACATTTATTTCTTGTTATTTAGTAAAACAAATGATTGCACCTTATTTGCCATCATCAGGATTATCTTGGTTATTGTTGGACATTTTATTTTCTGATGTAAATTTTGATTATAAGTTACTCATTTCTCTATTGTTTACCTGATTGAAATACTACTTCTATACATAGTCTGCTAGACTACAAATCTGCTATAAGTAATGGAATTAAACAAATCAGGATAGTTCTCATTCAAGGTGGCTATGTATTACAACTTAAAGGCTGTCATAGGATATAGCCTTACTAGTAGAAGTGTTGAAGTTCATCTGGGGAAAGAATTATGGTTCCTGTCCATTACTTAATTGGCTGCTACAAAATGATTCACTTTTACTTTTATCTCTTTATTTCTTGATCCATTTTTTTTTTGTTTCAAATATCTTGCTAGTATCTAACAAGGAAACCATGTTGTATTCCTAAAGAAGCTCATTGTTCTCTAAGTGTTGATGAGCCTATATTGAGGGTCTGGCACAAATAACGCCCCTATTTATTGCAAAACCTTTTATTACAAAATCATAAGCATGTAATTCTGTAACCTAACAATATCACACTCAAGCACACCATATGACACTTTAGATTAGATGTTAAAATTAAAACTATAAATTATTACGCCCGTATCATTACCATACCAACCACACTTAAGCAAGCCTTACTTCTTCCGGACCATGTATGATACCATAGTGAGAGCCCCTGAAATATATTGAACTTGATGCTATTGTCGTGCTTTTACCTTTTACTTTAGCAAGACTGTTACCACAAATTTGCCTTTATTATTTGAGAAACACAACATATAGCCCCCAATTTTATCACTGAGTAGTGGTCTTGATGTCATAAGGCTACTGGAAAACAACGAGGATATTTGTTTATAGGCATGTAGGGATGTAACTCTATTGTCCATAAAATGAAGTCTGACCATCCTTTACTTTGAAGTATTAGAAACGGAAACTTCCAGATTAAAGTTATAAACAAATGCCCTTAGAACAAATGCAAGAGTCCAAAGAGAAAAGATCCCAGGGCTCTAAGAAAAGTGGAGCAATGGGCAGGTGTTGGGGGTTCTGAGAACAACGTAGACTTACTTGGACCTCAGATCTGAATTCTAGTCTCAATACTGCAATAAGTTGTCTTGTGAATGAAGGATGAAGTGCTTTAAATGGGTATTGAACAAGTATGTCAGTGCAGGAGTAGGAGTAGATAACCCATGATAACCTTCCTATATGTGGCTTTGATCAGCTGCTGTATCTGTCAATAAAGATCCCTCTTATAGCCACAGCTCATCATGAGGCACTGAGTGAGATTATGTCTTCCCTGTAGATCTTTGGATGTAGCTTGCCTAAGCCCACTGTGACTCAGCCAACAGTGTTCCCTAATTCCTGTATACCAGGAAAAACCACTTTTTGATGCTCCTAGATACCATTTGTATGGAGCACTGATGATGAATCATTGAAAAAGAGTAGCTAATACTCCCTGGGAAGAATCAGAGAAAGCTTTATGGAAAAGGTAAACACTGGGCTAAGAAGTTTTTAAAAAGTAGGTGTTTTTGAGGTGGTAATAGAGGAGGGGATTCTTGATTTAAAAAAAAAAAAAAAAGGGCAGCCTATGAAAAGTTCAGTGATAGAAGAGTATGGAAGTAGAAGCAAAACTGGTTGACTGAGAATATCGGAATATGAAAGTGACCAGTAGACAAAGGCCACATTTTGAAGCACCTTGTATGCCACGCATGCAAGAGTGGGTTACCGATGACTTTTACACATGATCAGGAATGTTCTTAGACGCATTTGAGACTGTCTACTCTCATTACAGTTTGGTTATGAGTGGGAATGAGTGTGGCAGGCAAAATAACGGTTTCCCAAAGATGTCTATGTCATAATTTTCTGAATCTGTGAACATGTTACCATACAAAGGCGAAAGGGACTTCGCAGATGTTGCGGACTTTAAAATGTGAAAGTTATCCAGGTGGGCAGAAGAGGATGTCAGAGTGATGCAATGTGAGAAGAATTTAACTCACTGTTGCTGGACTTTATGATGGAGCCAGTGAGTCATGTAAAGTATGTACATGGCCCTAGACACTGAAACAGGCAAGGGAACAAATTTTCCTCTATAGGGTCTCCCAAAGAAGAACAGCCCTGTGGGAAGCTCAGCTTTAGCCCAGGGAGACCCTTGTTGGACTTTTAACCCAAACAAACAAACAAACAAACAAAAACCTATAAAATAAATGTGTGCTGCTGTCAGCATTTAGTTTGTGACAATTTGTTACAGCAGCCATAAACAGCTAATTCAGATGGTGAAACTGCTGGCAGAGAAATTAATGAGGAAGCTACTATAATTTATACCAAAGAAAATATTTCATGAAAAGTGGTCATTCATTTTGACAAATGTAAGGTTTCCCTAGAAAGAGTAAATACAGTCAGAATTTGGCCTAATGATTAATTTTTCCAGAAGGGCATGCAACATAATTTACTTTGAACAAAGATAAATTGCCCATTTGCAGTCAATATCCTTCAATGAAAAGCAGTAACTCCTTTAAATCTAGAATGAATGGGGCATAAGGAAAAAAAATGACAAGCTGTCTAGGCCTCTGAGAACTAGAACAAGATGCATTTTAATAAAATTAGTGGGCAATTTACCTGATCTTTTAAAAACATATCTTTCAATTAGTGATTAAACAATGATATGACATTATCAGTTAATAATCAGTCTCTAAAAGATATTGTTTTCCCATGGCTTGACTTTAAGGGAGCTTCAATACATCTTTTTGTATCATGGACCTTGGGTCATGGATCACCAATTTAGTTCTTCCAAAGACTATTTTATTGACTCAGCTTACAAATCTTAAAGAAAAGTATAATAAAGTTTAGGAATTCTCACAACCTGAACTCTCAAGTCCTGGCTTTACTAAGTAGTAGTTGTGAGGTCTTGGATCAGTAGCCATGCCTTTTTAGGTTGTTTTCTTATCTGGAACATAAGAATAATGGTGGCACCAATTTTGTGCAGTTGTTATGCAGATTAAACAAACTGTTTAAGGTGTTAGGTACGTTGTCTAGCACATATAACCAGCATTCAGTAAAACTTAAGTATTATCACCATCATTATTTAGTACATGCACCAGCACAGGGTGGGGAACTACGAAGTGAATGGGGGATGTAGCACGCATGTCACTGAGTGGTGGTTCATGGTTATGTGTGGTACGGTGGCCCTCCCCTGGTCAATTTGATGTTTCTTTGTAGCAGAAAGGGACTCTGTGGTATCACAAGGTTGGCCAGAGAGGTAAAGGTGTTTTTTGTACAAATGTGAGGGAGGAGAAGAAAAATGTCCAAAAGGGTTTGAACTGTAGTTTGAAAAACAGTAAAGATTTCAGAGACTGAAGAGAGTAAGGGAAGAGTTTGGAGGCAAAATCATAATGTGAAATGTAAGGATAGAGTTTAATATGATTAAAATGTAGAAAGTTTTTATGAGGGGAAGTGATGGGATATCACATTGCTATATTTCAGATTGCACAACATGCTTTTAATTTTTTAGGACTTACTTGTACATGGAAGTGTGTAACTTTTGACTAACTTCACCCATTTTTGCCCAAGCCCCCAGCCCTGATTCTAGCAACCACCAATTTGTTTTCTGTATCTATAGATACTTTTTCATTGATTCCATATTTAATGAGGTTATAAATCATCTGTCTTTTCTCTGTCTGAAATATTTCACTTCGAGTAATAACCTCAAAGTCCACCCATGTTGTTGCAAATGGTAGAATTTTCTTTTTCGTGGCTGAAGGATATTCCATTCTGTGTGTGTCTGTACCACCTGCTCTTTATCCACTCTTCTGTCAGTGGACACTGACAGTTGCTTCCATGTGTTTGCTCTTGTAAGTAAGGACGCAATTCAAATGGGAATGCTGCTATCTTTTGAGTTAGTGTTTTTGTTTTCTTCTGATGTATACCCAGAAGTGGAATTGGTAGCTCATATAGCAGTTTTGTTTTAAATTTTAAGGAACCTCCATAGTGTTTTCCATAATGGCTGCATCATTTATTCCTACCAACAGTACACAGAGTTCCATTTGTTCTACATCCTTGCCAAAATTTGTTCTCTCTTGTCTCCTTGAACACAACTATTCGAATGGGTGTAAGGTGTTAGTTACCTCATTATAGTTTTGATTTGAAATTCATTGATGGTAAGTGATGTCGATCACCTTTTTATGTACCTCTTTGCCATTTATATGTCTTTTCTGGAGAAAATATCTGTTTAGTTCCTTTTCCAAATTTTTAGTGATTGTGTGTGTTTTTCTATTGACTTGTGTGAGTTCAGAAGGCACTGCGTTTAGTTCATTTCCCACCAGCTAAAGGGTGTGCACTTCGCTTAGTGGCAAATGAGGGGTCATTGATTAGCCTGGCACATTAATACAGTCATTTTGATAGCAATGTGCAGGTATGATGGAAGGCGAGATGTCGGAGGTTAGTGGATAAGCAGGAAAAAACTGCAGTCCATACACATTTGAGATACTCTATTCTTGAAGTAGTGTAGGTCTGAACTAGGGAATAAATACAGGGAATTCATTCTAGAGATGTTAAAATGTGAAAAAAAAAAGGCTATTAATAAGGGTGTTGGAAAATACATGTACTTATCCTCATAGAAGGAAACACTATTTAGCTATTAAAAATAGCAAGATAATTCCATCCAAATTTGCTGATATGTAAAGAAATTTATCATTTAGTATTAAGAAAACCAAGATACAAAATGTTATGCATCATGATATTAGATAAAGGCAATTATATGACTATTTTAATAAAGATGACTTATGGGAATAGAGATAAAGCAAAGGCTGTTATTCTTAATTATATAATAACATACTACTTGAATTTTTACAACAAACATATATTATTTTAACCATAACATTTAAGTCTAAAACCATAATAAGGTTTGTAAATTAGACTCACAGTAAGATCATAAATATCCAACTCCCCTAGAAGGCTAAATAATTTACACATAGCGGGATCTCAATAATTACTTTTTTGACTGAATGAATGACTAAAATGAGAAGCAGAATACCCATACAGATTTGAAGTACTAGATCAAATTTTGGAATTACTCTGGATCACAGGAACTGAGAATTGACTCTCTAACTATGATTTGGTGTACATTATCAAAACAGACTTTAGTCAACACCTCAGATTTTACACCCATAAAATAGGAATTGCTGATTCACTAGATCCACTGTATGTTGAAGAGATGTTAGAGAAGAATGCTATTTGTTTCAGGATGAAATCCTATTGAAATTTACTGACTCTAAAATTGTCATCGATAAACTAACATATAGAAGTTAAGAATGAATGTTTTGGTGTTCGATTTTCTGTTTCATGGTGCGACTTGGGTCATATCAACCCAAGGTTCTAAAAGCAAATGCACTTCACTGAAGTGTGGTACTCAGGCAGGGAGTTGTTACACTGTGGTGCACTTGTGTCCCTCACAGGTGAGCATACGGCATTCTGCCAACCAGGGGCCTCTTTGCTTTTCACACACCCATGTTAAAACAGCAATAGGACTGCCATTGCAATTCTCCCAGTAAATTCTACTTTACTGAACGCCAATCTGTCTGGAGCTCCAGCCATATTAATACATTACACAGTACTTACAGATGCAGTGTGTGGTTTCTGTTTCCTTGCAGAACTGTACCTGTGCGGACAGGCATGGTCTGCCTCCACAGAGAGGAAATTCTCCAAACATGCTCTTGCCACCAAGGCTCTAGTAATGTGCATCACGTCTATTTCCAAGAGCACTTTGGATATGTTCTTTAAAATGAATCCTCTGCCCACTGCCCACCACATTTACTAAAAATCAGTATGCTTTTTGTCAAGATACAGAATGATAGCTATTCCCAGGCCTTATCAGACAACCTCCTTAAACTGTCTGGAAGGCAATGCTACTGTAGCAAAAACCAAGTTTAAAAATCCTTTAAAAGAACACCAGGATAAATTGTCAAAGAAATGTAAAAGAAAATCATTCCCCCCCCATAATAATATTTTTTTTTAATCCATGGAAAAGAAATCAGAAGCAGCCAGCTAAATTAAATGTGGTGTTTTCCCCATCGGTCCCCTGCAGGAAAAAGTGAAATGACCTCTTGCAGAAAGCAGATTGCTTTCTTATCTGCTGTAATGCATGCAAGTAGTTGTGAGTGGCTGCAGTCCATTCATTTGCCAGTAAGCACAGAAGGAGTCTGGAAGAAGAAAGGACCCCGTTGTCCACAGTCAAGTGGGACAGGAGAGCCACTGACACATAAAAAGTGTTATCTCTGAGAACTCTTTAAAAATTCAGGAGACAAGGCTTTTCATCCTCCTCACTGTCCATATCATTGTTGTCGTAGTTGTAATTCTTATTATCCTCCTGCTCATCTCCCCCATCCCTGTTATTGTTAACTTTATCATCACTGCCATTGTTGTTTTCCTCCTCCTTTTCTTCCTCCCCCTCTTACAAGACGTGAGTTTTGTCTCTACTTGCTGAAAAGCCAGCAAGTAGTTGGGATTATCACCATTTTAAAAGAGAAGTGATGAAACTGCTTCAGAAACAGTTTCAGTAACTTACCTAAGTCCACACAGAAAATCAAATAACCGAGCCAGGCGCTGTGATAACAAAATGTCATGTTCCTCCTTCAACTTGACTGAGGTGCTCCTGACTGGAAGGAGCCCTTCAGAACCAGAAAGACTGCGGAACACAATGAACCTTTCTGTCAGGCAACCCAGGGAGGAAGAGCCACCTTGGAAACAGTCTCTCCGTGTGCGTCTTGCTTCTCCCCTCTGACCTGCTGCCTACCTACCTCCAGGACTTTTAAGTGGAAATTAAATCCCAGTTCACACCGTCTGACACATCCTGCAGTTTCACTGGTCCTGCCTGCACAGCAACCGGCTGCAGCACAGGGGCCCTTACTGAGGAATTTCTAACTGAGACTGCTTTGGTTCTGCATGAAGAGCCCAGAGTTCTGGCGGTCATAGCTCCACTCCACCATAACATCTGTGACTCAAGGAATATGCCCTTCCTTGGGGCTTTAAATTATCTATGGGTGATTGACATATATGGAACAATTGGGCCACTGTGATCATTTTAAATTTCATTCTGGGTGAAAATTCTACCTGTAAAAAGTAAACTCACTTAAAGGATTTCGCAAATAAATTAATTGTTTAAAGAAATATTTAAGTTCCACACCTTCTTCCTACCCCCAATACACAATAATTATAATAGCACGGAAGTGGAAAGACATCATTCATAGTATCATCTTCCAAAAGAAATTACTAAGGTTCTAGAAATATTCTTTCTACCTATTTTTCCTCTGCATACATGTTTTTACAGTAATGAGTATACTATGTATACACTTTTGTACTTTTTTTACTTGAAACAGTGTAAACAATAACTGTGATTTTACAATCTCTGTGGCAATGCAAATTCCTGGCAGCATAATAAGAATTGCATGTAAATTACTGTACTGTTTGTTTATATATATAAACGATCCCTAGCTATAGCTATTTAGGCCATTTCTAATTTTTCACTGAAATGCTGTAGTAAACATCTTAATATATAGGTTCTGCTGGAAATATATCATAATCAAAAGTATAGAAACTGCCCAAAGGGTTTCCAAAGCACATTTGCATTTCATTGGATGTTTTAAGTAACTGAGTTGTCAGGAAGTTGACTACTGTTGACTTCATCTATGAAAAATGGGAGGCCAAGTCCACAGAGCTAGTTAATAGCAGAACCCAGCAGTGAAATCTCTGCTTTCTGATCCAGGTCATACTGACCATGTTCTTTCTCTTCCCGCTCTTCATGGGGAACCTCATTCCCTGGACTGGGCTCCTGTAAACCAGTAACACTAAATTCAGTGACTCCAAGTCCCAGCCTTCTCTGGAGTTCTATGTCTAAATTTGTAACTGCCTGGAATATATTTTTCTGTAGATAGTCCCATAGCATTTCAAACAAAACCTTTGTGCAACTGAACTATATTTCATCCATTTCCCCTTTGGTTTCTCCCTATCATTATTCCTAACCCCAGATAGATTTCTCTTTCTACCTTTCTCACAATAAATCAAAGTGTAAGCCCAGCAGATTAATTTCCTGAATATTTTCTTAAAAATATAGTCCTCTCTTCTCTTTTTTCACTGCCAGGATTCAGTCCACCATCTTTTCTAGCCTGGGTGACTAAAACAATTTCCACTTATTACCCTGGCATTTTTTCCTTTTATAATCCATTCTGCACATTATATTCAACATATGTATAAACTCATTTTTAAAATGCCTTCTTTCTGGACAGAAATGTTCCATAATGTGCTACCATACTCCTAATCATCATATATATGAGCAGCTCTCCAGAACCTATTCCCGAGCTGACATCCCAGCTTCATCAACCATATAGAATTACTGATGGAGACCCCCAAAGTATGTGAATGTTCAAGCCTTCAGGCTTCTTTTTAGACTTTTTACAAGACGTATTGTCTTTTTTTTTTTCCTCACTGAAACTTTCACGTCTCTTTTAACATTAGTTATCACTTCCTAATGAAATTTTGCCTTTTCCAAGGCAGAGTTGTTATAACTTTGTGTATTCTCATGTCTGTTTGTACATCTGTATATTAAACTACAAATTGCATTCTTTCTCCTTCACCAATTTCTTTACTCTTCTTTCTCTTCCTTTAGATTCTACTTTCTTTAATGACAAAGTGTATTTCATTCATCCACATGACCATAGCAGGTGGCGTTTTCCCGAACACATGAAAGTTAACATATCAGTAACTATATCTACTATGTTTCTATGCTACCACATTGTCTATAATACAAAGTTTTACATCCCCCAAACAAGGCCATCATAAAGTGGATTCCCTGGCATGTTGCAGAAATTGTGTTGCCCACATTGATATGTTATACAGACACCTTGTCAGAGAGAGCTTAGCATGGCTCAGAACCAGACAGTTAAAGGTGAAATGGTATTTGTAAGTAACCCAACCTTTATTCTTGCCCCCTTGTTTTTAAAGGAGTCAAGTCAGATTAGCCATTGTAATTGAGCAATTTCTGATATGAGCAGAAGACATGATTTGAGCTAAACATCCCAAGGAGAACAGATTCTAATGCCTGTTAAATCCTCTACTGACCAGCCTTATGTGTGTTTTTATAATGTTCACTTGATCACTTCTCTCTGAAGACTGTATCAAATGTACTGTGTGGGGTTGTTCTTCTCATGTAAAGTTTTACTTTTACTCAATATATCTAACAAACTTTGTAAGCAGCACTGAATTGAAAGTAAGGAGATACCAGGGAATTTGTGGATAGTATGTTGTTTTTTAAAAATCTATAATTTATAGGTTTTGATATCTCTCTTCATTTAAAGACTGGAAGGAGAAAATGAGTGCAAATTAATTTTACACTTACACAGAGTTTCTATGTAAACAAGTAAGTAAATAATACATTTGTGCTATCAATTTTATTTCCATATGATCTAATAGAAGTTGAACATAAGTTCTTATTCATTATAATAGATAAGTATATTAAAATGTTGAAGTATAATTTTTAAAATGAAAAATATATTTAAAAAATAATCAACAGTTCTGGTCAGCGAGGCTCAGCTGGTTGGAGTGTCATCCCGTAAACTGATAGGTTGAACGTTCAGTTCCAGGGCAAGGCACGCACCCAGGTTGCAGGTTCAGTCTCTAGTCTGGGTGTGTGTGAGAGGCAATCAATCAATGTCCCTTTCTCACATTGATGTTTCTCTCCTTCTCGCTCTCCCTCTCTTCCCCTATCTCTAAAATCAATAAGCATGTCGTTGTGTGAGGATTAAAAAACACAGAAATTTAATCAACGTATTGTAGATTTTAAGTGTTTTGTTTGAGGTCTTTGGGGGTCCAGTTCTGAGTTAAATTTATTGTATTAACTGAAGGCAAAATATTGATTAAAACTCCAAGAAGAACCATAGGGATAAGAGTTATATAATGTTTAGATTAATTTAATTACTCATAAATCATAAAACCATAGATTTTAGAAAAACATGGTACATAAGAAATTTTAATAAATTAAAGGATGAATTGTCTTAAACAATTTCAAAATAAAACTGTTTCTTACCTGGATTCTAGATAAAATCCTAGGTACAGCTACTAACTAAATCTATCTATGACTGTTGTGATCCTGTTCCAAAAGAAAAAACTACTTAGGACAGCTTTTCTGCTTCTATGACTGTTTCAAAGGTTAAGAGAATTCTGAAAGTTTTCTATCCAGGGTTTATCTTCCTAGTTTTTGATGAGAAAATAATTAGATTATGAATGAGGTAATGCATTCTTAAATATTTGTACTTGCAAAAATTCTCTAAGACCATGATTTTTTTTCTAGAAGAAAAACATGACTGAATGTTACAGGTGCAATCTTCATCCTTAAGATCTACAAGCATAAACATAAGGTCCATATGCAAATCACATTTTATTCCAGGGTTGTAATCATCATGACAGTTTCCATTTCTTAAAGTTATAATATGTGAGTAAAAATGCAACCTAGTTTCTGGGATATCCATTGGATCATTGAAATTTGAGAAGACTATTAAATACAAACTAACAAAATTAATAACTAGCTAGAAATATGGTAAATTATGATATTTGACTCTTCATTTTATTAAAATTCATATACTATCCAGAAAGGTTAAAAAGTTAATTTTAAAAATCAAATGATAAAATCTAATAAAATACAGGACAGTATATGTATTAAAGTTAATAGAGGAATAAAAATATTTGAAACAAAAGGGAAAACCCAAAGAGAAAATTGACACATTCTAATATATAACATTACAAAATCTCTTTAGCTCAAAACCATCAAACTGAAGAAAATCAAGGATAACAATAATTTAAGAATAATATTTCCACTAAAACATGGAAAATAGGTAATGTGTACAGCCTATAGAGACATGTCCAAATTAAATAGGAGGGCATTAAGATAGAAATAAATTAATGCTTCATAGTAATAGTCAAATTATATGAGAGGAAATATAGATAGTAAATCCATACTTAAAATGCAGTCTTGATTGCTATACTGTATCTTGTTCATTAATGTAGTATAGGTATTAAAACATGGTCCACAAATATCTTCACCAAAGTCATGATAGTGGTTACATCTGGGGAAGAAGATGAGAAACTGAAAAAAATTGAGGAGATTTCACATTTACTTTGACTAAATTGGTATAGTCACAATAACCATTATTTATTACAGACCAGGCCCCATTCTAAGTACTTGTCCATACTATCTTATTCAATTCTCCCAACATCCCTGTTAAAGAACTACTAAAGCTGTCTTCATACTACAATGTGAAAGAACTAAGCTGCAGAAAAGTTACTGTATTTTGCTGTGTAATGTGCACTTTTTGGTCCAAATTTTTGAGGAAAAATAAGGATGTGAATTATACATGGGTAGTACCTGAAATACCTTGTGTCTGTTCTTGTGTTTTATAATCATATGTTACATAAAATTTATTGTACCATAATATGTTCAAAAATAAATGCTAAAATTCATTTATAATACAAAAAACAAGCATCTAAATATAAATAAATAGAAATTGAATTAAAAAATTAAAAGTGTTTTTTCCCCCCTGAAAGTTTGGGCCAAAGTCATGGATGTGCATTATAAATGAGAGTGCATTATACATGGCAAAATACAGTACTTGCCATACTATAAACAAACAAAAATAGAAACAGAGACATGGAAATAAGGATCAAACTGATGGTGACCAGAGGGGAAGGTGACAAGAGATAATGGGGGAAATAAGGGGAGGGGTCTATTCACGGAACATGTATAAAGGACCTATGCTAACTGAACAACAGGGTGAGGGGTGACTGAGGAAGTGGGGGTGGAGTTGGGGCAGGGAGAGCAAAAGGGGAGAATCGGGACAACTGTAAAAGAACAACAATTTAAAAAATTATATTCATTAATTTTCCTTTCAGAAACTAAAACTCAACACTGGATTTTTTTGGTGAAATTTCTATACATTTTCAGTATTGATAATCTTGAAAATTAATACAAATTGTTTAGAAAAAAGTATATCAATATATAGCGAAAGCTATTAAGGTGCCCTATACCTTGATCCAGAATTTTCCCTTCTATGGAAATAATGTAACAGAGCAAAAATACATTAACTATAGTATTTGTTTAGGTAGCACCTATAAAAGAAAAACTTTGTATTTAATCAAAGTTTCAATATACTGAGGTTCATCAACATTTAAATCATAGTATTAAAGATTCTTGAAGCATGAGGATATGTTATAATATTTCTAGAATAAAAAAGTTATTTATGTACAAAAATAAAGTACAGTTTTAGAATTGTGAGTTTGTTATTTAAGACTTTCCTATGTATGTTACATACTTATTAAAATACATCAAGTGTAGCCATTTTAAAATGTTTAAATGCTTTTTAAATTTTAGAATAAAATACAGAAGTTGCCAGGATAGTACAAAGAGTTCCTCAATACCCAGTGTTCACTTTCCTCCGTTAACTTCTTACATTGCTATGGCATATTGTTACAACCAAGAAATCAATATTGATAGACTGTTATTAACAAAACTCCATACTTCATACAAATTTCATTAGTATCTCACTAATATCCATTTTCTATTCCATAATCCCTTTTAGAAAGTTATATTTGTCCTGTGAGGCTTCTCTGGGTTCTGATAGCTTCTTAGAACTTCCATAGTTTTGATAATCTTGGTATTTCTGAAAGCAATGGTCAAGTATTTTCTATAATGCCCCTCAATTTGGGTCTGTCTGATAGTTTTCTCATGGGCAGACCAGAGTTACCAGGGAAAGAACGAGCTACCAGGTTAAATGCTGTTCTACTCTCATAAAGTCAAAAGAACATACTATCAACGTGACTCATCTCTGATGATCATTGGCTATGATACTGTTTGGCAGGTTTCTTCGCTGTAATGTGACTTTCTACCTTTCCTTCCTTTCATACTGTGCTGTTTGGAAGCAAATTACTAAACGTAGTCCGCACTGAAATGATGAGGAATTGTGCTCCTTGCAAGGAGAGACGTTATATAAATTATGTGAAATACTTATGTGTGATTTTTCTCTTGTCTCCCATTTTTAAAGTTACTTGATTATTTGTTTACATCAACATAAACACATAGATATATACTTTATACTATGGGTGGTTATAATACATCACTACTTTTCCTATTTTGTTGCTCAGATTGTTCCAACTTCAGCAATTGGGAGCTCTTTCAGTTGGTTTCCGTATCCCTTTGCCTGAACCCCATGCTTTTGTTTTTTTGGGCACTTTCCTTACTTTCTGGCACTGTAAGAGCCTTTGAGTTTTTCCCCGTGTATTCCCTAGCCCAACCGTAGAATCAGCCCCAGTTCCTTTTACTGGAAAATAGTAATGGAAACCAACTGAGCACTGGGCACTGGATGTAGCCACTTTTTAAACGAATGATTTGCTCAAGAGCAAGAGTCAGTGACAGAAGAAGGATCATAGCTCAAGTCAAATCACCTGAACCTCCATTCTCTAATATTGTGTCAACATGGCCACCTTCTGTTCATACATGTAATCGGAGAAATTGGTTTATAGATACATGGATTTATACCTTCTGGAAAACTTTCAAATCAATCTACTCTACCACTTTTAAATTACGCCTTAAATTATATACCTTTGTTTTAAATCACATATAATGAGAAAAATGACTTTTGGTCATGACATGTCTTTTTCAGCTTTATAGTTGCCTCTCACTAACTCTTAAAAAGCAAACGCTTCTTTTTCCTTTAAATTTCTTGGTCATTGCATTGCAGTGTTCCCATTCATGTGCATGAATAGTCTGTGAAGGAACTTCACATCAGGTATGACTCCTGACCCCCTCTATATTCCATGTTCATTCAGGAAGAAATGCTTGGCCAATGTTCTCCACTATTAATTTTATGGTCTTACATTTTTGCATAGAAAATATTCTGACCAATTTTAACATTTCAAGTACAATAAGTTGGCTCTGATTGTATCCTTGAATAAAAGACTGGGGAGAGTAATTTAATAATAGCCATAGTAAAAACTTGTGTTTTATTTTTGTTTACTAAGATGTTTGTTTGTTCTAAGAAAATGTACCCACCCTCCAAAATAAAGAACAAAAACAAACAAAAAACTTTGTTATTTTTCTACTTTAATTGATTTTTTTAAATGAGGATAAATAAAATTATGCAGAAAATGAGGTAAAATGCTCTCAGCAACTCTATTGTAATATTGAATTGTCTCTACTAGTTGCTGGATTTAGACCAGCTCATCACTTCCTATCAAAGGTTAAGAAGTAATTGTTTAGGTGCTGAATAAAATGATAAAAAAATACACAAGTAAGAGAAAGAAAAAAAGATTGAAATGTCTAAATCTTACGTTATTTCTAAAGGTTAGGAAAGAATGCATATTTTCTTGCTAAATGTCAATTTAATCTGAATGGCAGTGAACCTCGAATAACATTTAAATTTAATGTAGAACTTTTTAAAATGAAGCAATTGCCTAGCTAACTGCCTGTTTTGCTTTTGGGTGAACTTCACATTTGGCTTTCAAGTGATGGATATCTGAAGTATCATTTCCATTCGGAAGTGTAAACATAATAGGTGCATGTTATTAGAAAGGAAAAGGAAACTGTATTTTTTGTCCATTGACCAATCTAAGGTTTCTGAAGCTCAAAGGGCTGGATAATAAATGGAGTTATACAGATAATCTGATTGGATACCTAATTAGGATTAGAAAGAATCAAGCATTGAGCATTTGACTGGACATTTGGGACTGTAAAATGCCACTTTTATTTTCTCCAAGCAGAAATGCTTTTTTCTCAAGTCAAGTTTTACAGAGAAGCTAAGTATATTTCAGAGTTCTTCTTAGGTCACCTGTAAGTGGGAAGGTTTTGGTAAGCCTGGGAAGAAAACTGGCCAGTAGACTTTAACTTCCTGTTAATCCTTGGATCAATTGAATAATTTTGTTTCAACTCTTTGAATCTGACCAAACTATCAACTGAAGGGATCTGGCTTCAGTATTACACAAATTTGGCTCTGGAAAGAGTTAGTGGTCAAAAAACATTGGAAGCATCTAGGGTCATCCTTGAGAGATGAAGCTAAGTAGGCAGTATCCCAGATGCTGGTAGAGGGCAGGACCTGGTAGTCCCTTAATTCCATATCCCCACGTTCTACCCTATCACCCACCAAAGGAGAAAAATATCCTGGGGTTCGATCCAGTAGTCTCTTTGGGACAGCTGACTTTCCCAGTATGATTGCAGTAGGAAGGGGACTGTGGATTCAGATTAGAATGACAGCTAAGAAGCTGCTAGCTTCTCCATCTTGAACTTCAATTTCCTGTCATCTAGTTGACACACATCTGCTTGTCATGGTTACTTTTTTTTAGTAAGCCTGATGCCAAGAAGCTGTTGTTAACCATTTCCTCTGAATAAAGGAACACAGCCTCAGAATAAAGATTGGGATCAGAATGGGTCTTCATTCTCTAGCATCCTGTTTCCTGGTATTTGAATTGACTTAGTGTTCAAGGGTTTTACTTGAGTTAGTGCTGGCAGAAAGCCACCTATGTTTTTTTTCCTCCTCCTTAAATTCTGCCTAGTCATTTATGACATTCCCACAATTGCTGGTTAGCTTAGTCCATCAAAATTCTTGAAAATAATTTTTAGCAGATCATCCAAATCTTGCTTATTCTGGAATGCTACTCTGCTTTTATTGCTTGTGCAGCTACCAAAGTTTTCATGGTCTTCAGCAGGTTCATGAGCTAGGATGTCGCCATCCTATTTTTAAGGCTCTGTCCCCGGTGAAGATAATTCAATGGCATAGTGTGTGGGGGCTCTGCCTACAGGGCCCCCCTGGCTACCATGTATGAGAATAAGTCTACCAAGACATGATCTGCTCAGGGAGGAAAGGTGGCTAATCTCTCAAAGGAGAAGGGCCAAGAGCCTTTTCTTCAATGGGCTTTTATTGGGTTTGTTTTGCACAGGAATACAGGTAAAGCCCATTAATCATTGTCAAGCAGTAAGGATCAAACAATAGAAAACAGACAAAGAACTCTGAGGGCCTATTTTGAGTCAGGGTCAGATAGCTAAAGAGTCATAAAACTTTGAGGAACTCACTTCTTGCTTGGACCCTTATTTAATTGAGAGCATTATAAACAAACCAGGTTTCACAGGATTTCACGTATTCTTTCTTAGGCCTGATCACCCTAGGGAACCCACCCTTTCCAGCACAGGGCTACACCCACCACCAGCATTGTTTCAGGCTTAAGGCATTGTCTCAGGCTTAAGTCAGGCAGGGGTAATAAGGCAGCAAAGAGATTAGGAGACTTCTTGCAGACAGAATGAGGACTTAGGCTATGTCATAGCTGAGGGGCCAGGGCCCATCACCCCCTTTTGCTGTAGCCCCCCAAGTCCTTCCTTGGGGCCTCCACATGATCGTGCCTATCTTAGGTCATCCCCCCCTTGGGGAATCTTACCCGTCATTGGCTAACCGATCAAGCACTGGGGGCCAGGCAGGGTGAAGTAAAAGGAGCAGAAGCAGTGCCCCTGCCAGGGAGATAAGCTTTGTCTCCTTAGTGGCTTACAGTCCAAAGGTTGCTTACTCAGCCTTAGCCATGGTGGGGTGGGTGTGTGGGGAGGGGAGTGGCGGGGGCGGATTATAGCTTCTGAAACCAGACAGAGTGGTTCCCAACAGCACAGGTATTTTTCTTGAGGATATGGCTCTGACCGAATTGCTATATCAGTCTTTTAAGATTAACAATCCATTTGAAATCCTTCAACCTCTAAATGTAATTGACATGTTTTTAACTTTGTCCTATCCATAATACAAGGTACATTGGCACCTCACTACTCGTCTTTAATTTGTCCTTGGACTTGTGATGAGTGCAGAAACCAATGAGTACTGAGCAAGCAATGAGTGATGAAGCCTTTTCTCTAGCAGGGCAGTGTTGTGACTCATACAAGTTCTAGCAAATGTAATGGGTCTCAAGCAAGCACAGAATGCTGAAACATTTTTTTTTCTCATCAAAATGCAATAAGTACATGACTTATAGGGTATGACAAGTTCTGAAGCTGATGAGTACTGAAGTATGACTATACTATTCAAGCAAGAAACTGGTGCAATGGGATAAAAATGGTTTCAATTAATATATAAAACATTTGTCCTCTTAAGGTCACCAAGGTAGACTGATGCACAGAAAAACACCATGCTGACGATTTCAGGACATCTGAGTCATAGTCCAGCTCTATCTCTAATTAGCTTTACAAAGGTTCTTCAGAAAAGGAACCAAAGATCCAGAGAATTAACCCTTCCCCTAATATCAGTAAAGATTTGGGTAATACAAGGAATTATCATCATGGTGGTCTGGAAAGAGCACAGCTCTTAAAACCAATCACAAGTGTCTATTGGCTCATGTTCTGTTAGGTCTCTGTGCCTTCAGAACAGAAGTAAATCCTGTCACTCTCCCCGCCTTGGGCCACCTCTTGGGCAGTAGCTTTAGCTTCTGACCTACCTTCTATAGTTCACTCTTCCGGTCAGTCACTTGGGTATAACACTGCCTCCTACATTTGTCCCTTCATCCTAGGAAGTGGCAATGGCTTCCTGACAATGCTCATCTCTAGACTGCCTCACTATCCCCTTACTGTCCTTTTGCCACCTATGCGATCCATTCTTTGTTATCTTAATGTCTGTTTTCCTAGTGGAACCATGTCTGATACTAACTGGGTGATATTGGGGTTATGGCTTAGTATTTTTTCCCTTGCTTTACAAATGGAAGTAATAAGAGTTGCCTAAGAAACTACGGTGAAGATGAAAGATAAATTTCTCTGGTGTATAATTGGAACTTAATAACTCATAACTTTTAGATGACTAGTACAAAGGGTATTTTTGTTCGTTACATAGTCTGTTGTTTTTACCAGAATAAAAATTAACACTGCAGTCTCTATGGGATATTCCATCTCCCAGCCCCACCACTGTTGGGTTCAAAGGAGCAAAACTAATATCTGAATCAAGTTATAATTTGAAAGCTCAATGAAAAATGATGAAAGGAGATATGTTTGTTTTATCTGACCAGTGAGGCCATCTGTGAACCTTAAATATTATTTGCGGGTGAATTAGAACACAAGAAAAATAATCTAAATCTTGTCAATGATGTTCACAGAAAAACCTAGTAGATATCTGTTGCCTTGGGGATGAATATGGAATTTTGTAAGGAGGTATAACATTTCTTTTCATTGTATTTCAATTTTGGTTCTATTTCTACAAAACAGTATTATATTATATATTATAACATTTTTTCAAATGAATTTTCCCCAGTCTGCTCTGTTTACTGCATCAGAGCACCAACTCATCACTTTCCCCTGAAGGATTTAAGTTGTTAAATGTCACTATCTAAGGTGGATGAAAAAACTGGGTCACACAGTGTCAAATACTTATTTCCTATTTCTAAGAGTCTAAGATAGTAAAAGCCCATACAACTCAGCCAAGGGAAGGAAACCTCTCTCACACTGAGAGCTGAAAACATAGCTTGGAAAATGGTTCCCAAGTTAATGTGAGTAGGCAGGTGCTTTTCACCACCGTTATGGAGTGAAAAGATCAAAGATGTTGAAGCAGAAAACTTGGATTCCAAAGTCTGTTAGGCCGCTTCCTTCCTGAGTGACTCTGAGCAGTTCATCCAGCCTCTCTAGGTGTCACTCCCCTCGCTTGTAAAAAGAGACGGATAATAGCTGCTATAGGAAGCACATGAGGGCAGCGAAGGCATGTCCTCAAGAACATAGAAATGAAAATAAACTCTCCCTCCAAGAGCTAAGTGATGAAATCAGCTCACGAGCATCTAAATGTTAAATACCTGGGCTCCAAAGACACATGGAGCTTGTTCTTTTCCCCCCTTGACATTTCAAACGTAATGCTTCGTGTGCTTGATGAGGTTATTTAAATTGGTTAAAACTCAGTTTCCTGAATTTGTAAAGCAAGGATAAACAAAAATTACCTATTGCAAGGGTTGTTGTGAAAATTAAATTTAAAAAGTATTTGGTACAGTTCCTGGTTTATAGCTAAAATGTGTACTAACTCACTTTTACCATAATTGTTTACAGTAGAGGTGGTCAAAATTGACTGTCTTAAGGACACTTCTAGCCAGTAAACTGTGCGGGTAACCTGACTGTGGATATGAACACACCCAGACAAAGATCATCATAAGGAGAATAGATCATGAATGCAGGAATAAATAGAGAAAAAGTGAATAAATACAGAAAAGTGGAAAAGGCTAACAGGAGAAGATGCCCTATCACACTGAAGTTAATATCTGAGCAGCCAGGAATTCATTTACTATTATGAAAAAAATAAATAAAAGACAGAAACACAAAGTAACATTTTAACTGGGTATTAAGGCTGACTTGTGGACATGGGTAGAATGAAATTCTAGAGAAAGGAAGGGGCAGAGGAAGTAGCATACACCTGGCTACAGAGATCTGTAAGGGCACAAGATGCTTGTGATGAATCATAAATTCAGCATTTTCAGGCAAAAATAGTAGTTGAGAGTAGAGACATAGGTTGGGGTAAGATTTACATGGGCTTATGTATGCTGTGCATGATAAAAAGCTGAACCTTTATCTCACCGGTAGTGGTATACTAGAAAACATTTTAAAAATACTGCCTAAACTATTTTGTCTTATTAAACTTATATATTATAGCTTGCTATGCAGAGGCATATACAGGACAGGGAACAAACATTTCTGTTGGTTGTATTTCCCTTTGTATTACCTAAAAGGAAATAATATTGATGAGTTGAAATGCCACCATTCTTTAAACAAATTGTACTAGCCAAAATTGTGGTAACATAGGTATGTTAACATGGCACTATTTCTTACTATCTTACCACTTAATGTCAGCTAAATTTTTTATTTCAAACAAGAAGGAGCAAATTGCAGTGAAATACTATGAAAATAGACAGGAAAAATCAATTGGATTGGTTACAGTCAATGTAGTGGTGTCAGAAAAAAACAGATTAGATATAAATTAATGAACCATTGAGCTAATGGAAAAATAACACTAGACATAATCTGTCTGGATAATTTATGTAATATTAACATTTCCTCCCTAATTAGAAAGTTAAGTAGCCAAACTATTTCTTTTATACCAGTCTACTTGAAAACTTTGGATAATACAAGAAAGATTTTTTCCAAGGATATCTTGTCACCATCTTTTGCAAAAGCCACATTCCACATGCCATCATTAATCTTGGCTTTTGACCCTTCAGCGCAATGGAGATAAACAGACTGCGTGAATTGAGAAGCAATGATTGATTAGACTAGCACCCTTGACAGGAAGACCTCCAATTGTGTTGTGTGTAGTTCATTTTTTTCTGATATAAGATTTCCTAATTATCCACATGCATTGGTCTGCCTGCTTGACTTCTTTTGCTACACCAAAGAATAAGCCATTAACATGCGCAATTTGCAAAACCTCAGACATGCTCCCGGGGATTACCTGTCTCAGTGGCTGTTCTGGTAGTTAACCACTCTCAGGCAGCATAGGGTTGAATTAAGCAAAAGCGTTCTCCAAGCAAAATTTAAGAATGACGTCCATCCAGACTTGAGAACAGTTGTTTCAGGGAATTATGAAAGTAGAAATAGGGGAAAATAGAAAAGCAGATGTTTACTATTAACCATAATATAGAAAGAGAAATGTCTGTTTGGTTTGAACAGTTTGGATCTTTACATTTCTCAAATCTAAAGTGTCATCCAATGTACTTTCCAAAGGACTTAAAAGTAGAATGAACTGAACGAAGAGTTCTTGGAGTTTAAAAATGTGTAGTATGATGTGGAATCCATTGCCATTAATAAATTCTTACTTCTTCAGTAAAATAACAGGAAAGTGTACAGAGCCCAGGATCTCATACTAATATCATTTGAGATCTCATATCCTGGGAGAGAGGGCAATAAACTCTCCGGCACAAGACTCTTCACAGATACAAGGCAGAGGTTCGCTTTCTGCTGTGGAACGTGGGGCAAGAATGAGAGAACACCATGCCCAAGCACCAGGAACACCAGGTGTACCTAATACTGAGGCTGGCCCAGGACAAAAATGTCCTGTCTCCCTCCATCAGCCTGGCAAGCATTGAATAGCAAGCATTAGAAGTTTGCTATTCAAAGGTTAAGAGCATATAAAAACACACCCTCTGAAGCGGAGATGCATAGTAGCGGCTAGGACACAACAGTGAAGTAAAAACATTGAGAAAAAGTCTTCAAAAATCATAGCCTTACTTATGAACACCAGGCATAGTTAAAGGAATTTTATGTTTGTGGTGCACTGAATGTAAGCAAAACAAGGAAACCTACACAGCTAGTTTACTGATGAGATAGACTCAGTCCTCTACACTTGTTGATTGAAAAGAGACAATTATATTTTTACACATAAATACTATATAACTGAGTCTCTAATATACCTCTCAGAATGTTAAAATATCTTGGTTTAAATAAAAGTAAAAAAAAAATAAGAAGAAAAAGCACAACAAAAAGTGAGAAAAAAAAGAATCTATTGTCAAGAGAAAATGCAATCAAATAAAGGTTCTGATTTAGAGGTGATCATCTGTTCTTGGGACCATCACACAGAGGTTTTCAAATTGGTATGATTATACTTCCTGGGACCACACCAGGAAGAAGTGACAGACAGAGAGAGAGATGGAGACAGACCATATCCAAGAGCTAAAAGGCCAAATGAGAGAGTTTAACATCTGTAATTAGGATTCCAAGCAGAATAGGAGAAAGAAACTGGAGCAGAACAAATTTAAAAGAGATAAAGAAAAAGAAGAAAAAATAAATACATCCAAGGTAAATGGAAGTAATAAAAAAGGTAAGAACAACAGTAAGAGCAAAACCAATAAAATGTAAAACAAAGAAAATTAATGAAACTAAAAACTGGTTCTTTGAAAAGATCAGTATCATAAGCCTTTTGTCATACTGGTAAGACTAAGAGAAAGAAAGAGGAGATACAACTACACATTTTACTGAATTTATAGATCAAGTTGGGGAAAACTTACATCCTTAAATATTGAGAATTTTTATATATGAATGTGACATATCTCTATATCTTTTTAAAATTTGCTTTATCTGAGCTTTGAATTTTGTTTCATATAGATCATGTGCATATGTTGTAAAATTTATACCTAAATATACATAAATATACTTTATATGGAATAATGTAAATGGTTCAGTGTTTTAAATGTCAAACTCTAACTGTTCACTCTTGGTATATAGGACAGAAATTGACTTTTGTATATTAATCTTGTATCCTACAACCTTAACACAATCACTAGTTCAGGAGATTTTTGTTGTTGTTGTCAGTTCTTTGGAATAGTATACATAAACAGTCATGCCATCTGGGAACAAATAGTGCTTTATTTCCTTCTTCCTATTGCATATACCTTTTACTTATTTTTCATATTGCATTAGCTAGGATTTCCAGTACAATATTGAGAGTGGTAGGAGTGGGCATCCTTGTTTAGTTCCTGATCTAAGAACACAAATGGTTTCTCACCATTAAGCATGATTTTAACTTTAGATTTCTTGTAGATTTTAAAAATCAAGTTGGAGATGTTCCCTCTATTTCCAATTTACTGATGATATTTTATAATAAATGGGCATTTGATTTTTTCAAATGATTTTTTGCATTTTTATATGATTATATATGTTTTCTTTAGCTTGTATATATGATAGATTTCATTAATTGATTTTTGCAATGCTGAACCAGTTTTATATAATGGGAATAAATCACACTTTGATGTGGTATATAATTCTTTTGCTAATATTTTCCTGAAATCAGGATCTTGAGTAGATCCTGATGTACATAAGATATATTGACCTGTAGATTTTTTTTTATTGTTTTTGTCTGTTTTGGGTGTTAAGATAATGTTGTTCTCATAGATTGAGTAAAAAAAGTATCCCCTTGTTTGTATTTTCTGGAGTCACTTTTACTTTAAATATTTTGTAGAATTTACAGGAAACCAGTAAATCTGGGCTTGATGCATTCTTTTCGGAAGATTATTAATTATTGATTCAAATTCTTCACTAGATACAAGCCTATTCAGGTTACATATTTCTCTTTGCATGAATTTTGGTAGATTGTATTTTTCAAGATGTCAGTCCTTTTTATCTACATTATGGAAATTTGGAACTTAGACTTGCTCAACACGTTTCTGTATTCCCCTTTCAGTGTCCATGGAATCTGTAGTGATGGCTCTTCTTTATTCCAATATCAATAATTCATATTTTTTTCTTCTTTTTTGAGGGTAAAAAAGCTAACTCTAGAGGTTTCTCAATTTTATTCATATTTTTTTCAAAGAATCAGTTTTAATTTTATTATTTTTTTCTACTGATTTCCTATCTTCAGTTTCATTTATTTCTGCTCTAATTGTTATTATTTCTTGTCATCTTACATTGGATTTAATTTTCTGTTTTCTGGTTTTCTAAGGCAAAGCTTAGCTTTATTTATTTATATTTTTTAAGATTGTTTATTTTTTGAGGAGGGAAAGGAGGGAGAGAAACAGCAATGTGTGGTTGCCTCTCACACACCCCCTACTGGGGATCCAGCCTGCAACCCAGGCTTGTGCCCTAGACCAGGAATTGAACCAGCCACCCTTCATGTCAAAGGATGGTACTCAATCCACTGACCCACACCAGACAGAATGTAACACTTAGTTTTATATTCAGACCTTTCTTCTTTCAGTATAGGCATTACTTGCCTTAAATCTCACTCTAAATATTGCTTTCATTCTACTAGAAATTTTGACAGTGTATTTTATTTAGTTTTAAATAATTTAAAATTTTCTTGAGATTTCTTTGATCCATGCGTTATTTATTAGTGTATTGTTTAATCTTCAACTATTTGGAGATTTTTCAGCAGCCTTATTGTTATTTATTTCTAGTTTAATTTCACTGTGGTTGGAGAACATACTTCAAGTGATTTATCTTCTTTAAACTTTGTTAAGATATGTCTCATGGCCCAAAGACTGGTCTGTATTGTTGAATTCCATGTACACTTGAGAAGAACTTGTATTTTGCTGTTGTTGGATGGAGTGATAATGCTGATTAGATTTAGTTGATTGGTGGTGTTGCTCAGTTCAAATATGTTCTTAAAGATTTTCCGTCTGCTGGATGTGTTAGTAATCCACACGTGTTGCCTTCAACCCCAACTATAATAGTGATTTGTCTACTTCTCCTGGTAGTTTTGGCAGTTTTTATCCCATGTATTTTCATACTCTGTTATTAAGCACCTACACATATAGAATTGTCATGTTTCCTTGGAGAGTTGATTCCTTTATCATTATGTAATTCCCCTTGTTTTTCCTAATAATATTTTTTGCTCTGAAGTATGCATTGTCTGAAGGTAATATGGATACTTGAACTTTCTTTTGATTTGTGCTATCATGGCCTATCTCTTTTTATTCCTTTTCTCTTAATCTATTTATGTCTTTATATATTTTTATTATATTTTCATATTTGTGTATCTTTATATTTAAAGTAGATTTTTTATAGACAACTTGTAATTGGATCTTCATTTTTTTAAAGATTTTATTTATTCATTTTTAGAGAGAGGGGAAGAGAAGGAGAAAGAGAGGGAGAGAAACATCAATGTGTGGTTGCCTCTCGTGAGCCCCCTACTGGGGACCTGGCCTGCAACCCAGGCATGTGCCCTGACTGGGAATCAAACTGGTGACCCTTTGGTTCTCAGTCCACACTAAATCCACTGAGCTACACCAGTCAGGGCAGATCTTTGTGCTTTTTTAATCTACTCTGTGTATTTAGATATTAATATTTATAGTAAATATTGATATAGTTGGTTTAATATGTCCCATATTAGTAATTGTTTTCTACCATCTTTGTTTTGTGTTTTTCTCCTGCTCTTCCTCCTTTTTCTTTTCTTCATTCTTAGCATATCAATTATACTTATTTTTAGCTTATTTAAGTATCACTCCATTGAGGTATGATTAGCATATAAAAATGTTATTAGCTATTAGGCACTATGCTGTATAATAGATCTCCAGAATGTATTTATCTCAAATAATTGAAATTTTGTACTTTTTGGCCATCACTCTTCATTTCCTAATTCCATCAACTAATGCCAACCCTCATTCCACTCTCAGCTTCTATGAATCTGATTATTTTATATTCTACATATAAGTGATGTCATATGGTACTTCTCTTTCTGTGTCTAGCTTGATTCACTTAGAATAATGCCAAGATCCAAACATGTTGCAAATGGCACTATTTTCTTATCTTAAGACTGAATAATATTCCACTGTATGTGTTCTCCAATTTTTTTACACTTTTATCTATCAATGGATGTATAGGTTGTTTGCATATCTTGACTATTGTGAATAATGTTGCAGTGAATATAGGAGTGCAGATATCCACTCAAGATCCTAATTTCAATTCCTCTAGATTACTGAATCATATGGTTATCTTCAATTTTTTGAGGAAACTTCATACTATTTTTCATGACAGCTGCACCAATGTAAATTCTTACTGAGTATTAAACTTCACCTTACCCCACATTTACTGTTATTACTATTTTTTTCAATAATAGCCCTCCTATTTGCTATGAGGTAATATCTATCTCATTGTGGTTTTGATTTCTATTTCCCTGATGATTGCTAATGTTGGACACATTTTCATATACCTACTGGCCATTGGTATGTCTTTTTTTGAGAAATATAGGTGTGATCTTGTTGCCTATATTTAATTGAATTATGCATTTTTGTTTGTTTACTGTTGAGCTGTATGAGTACCTCATATACAGGGTCCAGCATAAATAATGCACCTTTTTTATTACAAAATCTTTTATTACAAAAATCATAAGCATGCAATTCTGTACTATAATTATCACATTCAAGCATACCATATGACATTTTAGGTGAAATGTTCAAATTAAAACTATAAATTATTACACCCATATCATTACCCTACCAACCACACTCAAGCAGGCATTACTTCTGCTGAGCCCTGCATTTTGGTTATTAATCTTTTTCAGCTATATGGTTTACAAATACCTTGTACCATTCCAGAGGTTGCATTGTAACTTTGTTAGTTGCTCCTTTTGCTGCACAGAAACTTTTTAGTTTGGCATAATCCTACTTATTTATTTATTGTTGCTTAAGTTTTGGGTGTCATATCCAGTAAATGATTGCCAAGACAAATGTCAAGGAACTTTTCCATGGGTTACTTTGAAGAGTTTTATAATCCAAGGTCTTATATTTAAGTGTGTAATTCATTTTTACTCATTTTTTTCATGAATGTAAGATAAGGTTCCCAAATTATTATTATTTTATGCATCAGGATATCTAGTTTTCTAATATTTTTTATTCAAGAGATAATTCTTTCCCCATGTATAGTGTTGATTCCCTTTTTGAAGAATAGTTGACCATATATATGTTGGTTTATTTCTGAGCTCTCTATTCTTTTTCATTGGTCTATCCGTCAATTTTTATGCCAATGTCATACTGTCTGATCATTACAGTTTTTCAATATAATTTGAAATCAGAAAGTATGATACCTACAGCTTTTTTTGTCTTGATCAAAATTATTTTGGCTGTTTAGATTTTTTGTTTTTTTTTTTTGTTTTATTGTTTGTAATTTCAAATTATTTTCAAAGTTGCATTTATTTCTGTAAAGAAGTACTATTGAAATTTTAAAGATTGCTCAAAGATATATATTGCTTTGCATAGTTTGAACACTTCAACCATATTAATTTTTCCAATCTGCGAACATGTGATACCTTCACATTTATTTCATGTGCTCAATTTCATTCATAAATGTATTAAAGATTTTGTTGTATGGATCTTCATATTCTTAGATTTATTCTTAAGTGTTTTGTTATTTTTGGTGATATTTTCAATGAGATTGTTTTCTTAAGTTCTGTTTTTAGGATAGTTTGTTGTTTGAGTATAGAAACACAATTGAGTTTTGTATGTTGATTTGTATCCTGTAACTTAGCTGATTTTATTCATTAGTTTAATAGGTTTTAAGTGGAGTCTTTGGGGTTTTCTATACATAAGATTACTATATTATCTGCAAACACAATTTATGTTTTTCTCTGTATTTTTTCTGGTGTTTCATTTTTTATTGCCTAATTTCTGGACTAGAAAGTTCCAGTACTGTATTGAGAACAAGTGGTGAGAGCAGTTGACTGGATGCTTATCTTGGAGGGAAAATTTTCAGCTTCTCATCATTGACTGTGACATTAGTTGTTGGCATTTCACACATGGCCTTTATTATGTTGAGTTACATTCTTTTTAAAGCTCATTTGTTGAGAGATTTTATCATGAAAAGATGTTAATTTTTAAAATATGTCTGTATCTTTGAGACAATCATAGTCTTAGCCTTCAGTTTGTTTATACGATATATCACAATTATTAACCTGCATACGTGAAATCATCCTTGCATCCCACTTGATCATGCTATATGATACTTTTAATATGCTGTTGAATTCAGTTGGGTAGTATTTTGTTGAGGATTTTGCATCCGTGTTTATCAGAAATATTAGCTTATAACTTTGTTAGAGTGTTATTTTCTGGCTTCGCATTAGGCTGATGTTGACCTCACAAAATGAGTTGGTATTTTCTCCTCCTCAACTGGGGGTGGGGGGGGGAATAGACAGCAGTACAATAACACTAGGAGACTTCAATAATCCACTTTTATTATTGGATACATCATCCAGACAGAAAATCGATAAGAAAACATCAGTCTTGAACACCACTATAGACCAAATCAACCAAAATTTATGTAAAGGGTATTCCATCCTGCACTAGCAGAATTCACATTCTTCACAAATACACATGGAATATTTTAGGCCACAAAAAAGTCAGCAAATTTAATAAGACTGAAATCATTTCAAGTACCTTTTCTTACCATAATGGTATAAAACTAGAATTCAGTAACAGAAGGATAATTGGAAAATTTACAACCATGTAGTAATTAAATAAAACATGTGGATGATTTTCAAATGCATTAGAGAACTGAAAGAAGTTGGATTTGAAGGTTTATATACTCTATAATTTTATGTATATGACATTTGGAAAAGCAAAGCTGTAGGTACATAAAACAGATTAGTCATTGCTCATGCTGGAGCTGGAGGTAGAAGATTAAGTATATAGAAAAATGCAAGAACTTTTAGGGATAATAGGAATATTTTATGTCTTGATGGTGGTCATGTTTATAAGACTATGCTGTTTGTCAGAATTAATAGAATTATATGTTTCAAAAAAGCATGAATTTTACACCATGTAGTCTTTATCTCAATAGACCTTATTTAAATATATGCAAACATATACATAATTACACAGCCATTGGTCACTGTACCTAGGATTTCTGATTTATTCAATCTTGGATGGAGCCCAATTTTTTTATTTATAGTTAGTTCCTTGGTGATACTGGTATTCTTGGTCTGGGGCCACACTTTGAGAACTATGGCGTTACACTAGTGTTTCTGAGACTTAAATGTGCACTAAATCGCCAAGAGCAGTGTTAAAATATGTTCCTTGATTTAGTATTGGATGTCAGAGTGACATTGTGTGAGTCCAACAAGCTCTACTGCTGTTGGTCTATGGACCACATGTTATACATGAGGTCTTAGAAGTTACGTATTCCTCATAGATAGAACCAGGGGGTCACAGAAAGTTAAGTAACAACCATTGAGTGAGAAAGCAAAGAATGAAGGTTTAAGTTTCTGACTCCTACTGTGACATATTTGGCTAATAAAATGACAAATACAAATTAATAGTAAGAGGTTAAATTCTCTGTTGAAAATAAAGGAAGACATATCACCCTTCTCTTGGAGCATTTACTTTAGAAAAATCATTATTGTAAGTTTTTTCCTCTCTTTGAAATGTACATAAACCTTTTAAAAGCTAAATATGCCTCTCACTGGTTTTAGGTCCCAGGAATGTCTTTCTCAGGAACCTGGGAACCATGTCTTTTAAATTTAATCATCAAGGAAGAGAGCACCCCTCCCTCCTGGTTTCTGGGTGAGGACAGTAGTCAACCTTTAGTGTGCAGAGAACTTGCTCCAAAAAGACATGAGAAGTTACTATTTCCTTTGGAGAAATCCATTTAGCTAACACAGATGGCCACCCCAATTACCAAGTGGATCAACAATAAACTATGTGTGACAAATGATGCTGTCAAGTCCTCTCTCTTGGAATTACTTATTGTTTATCTTGAGAACATGTATGGAATGGGTTGTATCTGCTTGGCTGTACAAAAAGGGTAGGATTTTTTTCTAGCATTGCTGTCCCTTTAGTGGATTGCTTGTGATGAGCATCTGGCTTAATGCTTATTCAATAATAACATTGTTTTCTTTCTTTTGGAAACCTCTTCCTGGAGCGGTACTCAGGGTTGGAAGATATTACATTTCTCTTGTTTGTCAAAAAAAAAATGCCCTGCTAGTCTTGAAAGGACAGGCTGAATGCTGAAGCAGAAAAGGGGAGGGAGAAAGGAGAGAGAGAGAGAAGGGAAGGGAAGGGAAAGAAAGGGAAGGGAAGCTGTCAGAGAACGTACCTCCATCATCTTTACTAAAACATATACAAATACATAAATACACACATAAAAAACAAGTAGACAAATAAATACATGTGCACATACAAGAGAAAAGCAGCGTGGGAAGAGAAAACAAAATAGCCCCCTATTTCACAGAGCAGAATAAACAAAATAGGTCTCTTTGAAGTATTCTTTCCTTAAGAACTGATATTTTTAGTCCCTACAGAGGTTATTGGATGGAGATACAGGAGGGAAGAATAACCCACAGATCACCGTAAGAGTTGTCGAATGCTTCCTAAAATGGTAGCCAAAATATGCTGAAAAATGAACACATGGATTTTAAACACTCTCCATTTGGAAAAGCAGGTCTTTCCTCTTTAAAAGGGATCCCTAAAGATATTTGATTTTCTTTTATCTTTATTGTCCTATCTCAGGAACTGTGAAGAGAATCTCCTTTATGCACTTCATTCCATCATTGGCAAGTGTGACTTTGACTAGTGCATACTAAAAATGTGAATTGGACTACAAAGTAAAAATTCCAATGAAAAGTTAAGAAAGTTCGTGTGGCTATTTCCTAGATGATGTCCTTTCAAAAACTTCTTTAAAAAGTTCATTTATGAAGACTAAAACAGGATGGGCCAATCCGAACTGCAAAGGAATGCAGCCCATGGAGAAATGTAGGCAAGCAAGATTATGCTTCAATAAAAATGCTCCTTCATTATTTCAAAATATGAGACAAAAATATGAGATGACTTCTCCAAAATATTAACTCATTAAGGTAAATATTATCAGTAATATCTCAGAAATTTACTAACTTCAAATTACGAGTCAAGATCTGTAATGAAGATGATATCTTACAGAGGCATAATAAAGTAAATGAACAAAGAAACATATTATTGGAGAAAGAATGCCAAATTACTGAAACATTCAAACATGAAATGATTCATTCACCTAAGTCTACACTGTGCAACAGTCTGCCCAACATTAGATCATTACACACTATTATCGCCCTTACACAATCACCTACAGTAAAGTTCATCTTTCTTGGGCTGTCCACAAGTCCCTGAACAACCTGACCTTGATCTTCCCATTTGGTCTACCTCCCAAACTTTTGTAGTCTAGATCAATACTTTTCACACTGTAGTAGGCATCAGAATCACCCGGAGGGTTTGGTAAAACACAGATTGCTGAGACCTACTGTCAGAATTTATGATTCAGCAGTTCTTGGGAGAGCCCAATAATTTACATTTCTAACAAGTAATATTGATGCTGCTGACCTGTGGACCACACTTCTATAACTATCAGTCTCACTGGACACTTATTCTGCTAATCAGCAGGTATGACTTTTTGTCTCAGTGCTTTTGTACCTGCTGCACCTCCTCTATATCCTTCCTAGAGGAAATACATACCTTACCTTCAGCTTTCTCTTAATTCTATGTAATTATTCAGCAGATATGATTAAGGCCTCACTATGTGCTTTCCTGTTCACAGTGGCTTCAGTCCCAGTATGAAGCATATTCTGAACACCCCCACTTAAGTACTTACGATGCCTTAAAATCAGCACTCATTGCTTTTACTTCCCTGTGTTGTCAGTGTGATGATCTTCAGTCCCTTTTATTTGAGATTTTATCTTTCTTTTAGTTGATGTGAAAGATCTGTCCAAGTTTGCTATTTTTCTTATTTATTGATTCTCTTCTTGGAAGAGGACATTAGCAATATCCTTGTGGTCAAGATATTGATTAGAGCTTGAATCCTTAAGTTTTAGGCAAATGTTGAATGTCACAATAGTTCAAGAATTTCCAACAAAATAAAGAGAAGCTTGAATATTAGACCAAGTTCTCAACAGCTGATTGTCTATATGTACTTATCTGATAAGACCTTTTATTATCCTGGTAGTGGGATGGTAAGATTTGGCTTGAAGGTTTCAGTGACTTTTAGAAATATTTTTAATTATTCAACAAATTCAACTGATATTACTAAGTTCCTAGGCTATGCTAAGCTTTGTTCTAGGTTATGGAGATACATCAGTAAACAACAAAAAATAATTCTCTGCTTATCATGGAGGGTATAGTTAATCAACTCAGTCAAATATATATTCTTTGTACTAGAGAGAAACCCTTCTCATCCTTTTTTGTTGTTGTTGTTAATGATTCTGAAGACATCATGACATCAATGAAAAATTTCTTGCATTACCCCCAAACTGGTCACAATTTCTGAAAAGGGGGTCCTGATAACAGAAGTAATTTGTCATAGTTGATAGATTTATCGATGCACTAGATCTACACTGCTGACATTCTTTCTATCCATCCTAATTCCTTTTGAGATAGCCTCATCCCTCTCAAATGGGAACATAATGCAGGGTAATAGGTCAAGGCAGCAAGGGGATGATCACAAGCATATTCTTGTCCTGGCGTTTTCTGTCTTGATTCAATGGCAATCAATTGGACAAAGTGTATTCACAAACTCCTGATGTAATTACATTGACTTCATCTAGGCTGTGGGTGATCTTAGAGGCCTTTAGTCCCTCTAATCTGAGCTCACAAGCTCAATAAAATCACTTTGACTTATAATACAGGACCTTGTCACTGCAATCTCATCCCATTGTAAAATGACCTCCCCCAGCTCATCAAAGAAGAAATAACTTGATCAGCGCTGCTCAAACTTTAACGCATATGAATCTTGGGTTATTTGTTAAAGTACAGATTCTGACTCAGTAATTCCTAGGTTAGAGTCCAAGAGTCTGAATTTCAAACTTCCAAATTATGCCCTTATTGCTGGTTTGTAGACAATGTTTTGAATAGCGTGGTGTTCTTCTTTTTTAATTGTTGTTCAAGTACAGTTGTCTCCATTTTCCCTCCACCAATCCCACTTACCGCACCCCTACCTGCCTCCCGCCCTTGACCCTATCCTCTTTGGCTTTGTCCATGTGTCCTTTATACATGTTCCTTGATGACCCTACTCCTGTTTTTCCCTATTATCCTTCTGCCCCCTCCCTTCTGGTTACTGTCAGTTTGTTCTTTATTCCAATGTCTCAGGTTATATTTTGCTTGCTTGTTTTGTTGATTTAGGTTCCACTCATAGGTGAGAAGCATGTTCTATATTGTGTTATTTCTCCCTAATTTTAAGTTAGTCCATTTCTTTGTTGGGTATGTCCTTCCACTTGTTACAATTCCATTTACGCTCACCTCTCCTTTCTTTGGTAGTCATGGACTGTGTGAACACCTCCCATTCTACCTATTTTATCTGGTCTGTGGCTATACACAGACATGCATCACACAACCATGTTTCGGTCAACAGCAGAACACATATACAACTGTTGTCTCATGGATTACAATGGAACTAAAAAATTCTTATCATCTAGTGACAGAGTAACAATCATTATGTCATAGCACAAGGTATTACTCACATGTTTGTGGTGATGCTGGTATAAACAAATCTACTGTGCAGCCAGCCAGTCACACAAAAGTATAGCACGTAAGTATTATGTACTGTAGTACATAATACTTAAGATATAAATATCATTGGTTTACATATATACTATACTTTTAATCATTATTTTAGAGTGTACTCTACTTATAAAAAAAGTTCTGTAAATCAGTATGCTGTGTTACTCCTATGCACACACATACATCTGTTTACCTTCTCTCTTGACTGCATCATTTCCTCTTGTGCTTAATTTAATCTCATGTTGTTTTCTACACTAATATACTGTATAGGCCTGTAGTCTAGGAGCAATAGTCTATACCATGTAGCCCAGGTCAGTGTAGTAGGCTGTACCATCTAGGCTTGTTTAAATGCATCCTATGATGTTTCTACAAGGACACAGTCACCTACTGATGTGTTTCTTAGAAAGTATTCCTGTCATTAACTGATGCACAACTGTAAATCAGTGACCAAAATTGCTCTATTTTTAGCAGCTCTACTTTATACTTTACATTTTTCATCATAAAACATTTATTATCTAATCAGTTCTATCTAGCATTCCTGTAGAAATAAATACTTAGCTGAATTTTCCTTTACCTTTTTTTCCCCTCTAAGAAGTTCCCCCAGTCCATGGGAAGGGTGTCTTCCATTTGTCCATCCAGATTCATTCTCCCATCTTCTTTGTAGTGCTCTGCACCCCAGAGTTTGCCTATCTGGGCTTCCTAAACATGCTTCCTTGACCTCAAACTTTAATCAAAGGGGAAGTAAAAGAGACAGGAATTAAAGAGTAGGGCTAGAAGAAATTGAATTCAGGGTATCTATTTCTCAGCTCTTTTTCTGCCCAGTTGTTGTTAAACAACGCTTACATATAGCTAAGCAGTCAGAGATTATTTTTCTCCTTTTACCTGCACTGTCAGGTATGGGGAAGTTAATCTCTCACAGTGACATCAGCCCTAGGGTGATGCACTACCCCTTGTTAGCTTCCTCAAACTTTCCTCATGACTTTATAAATAGTCTCTTTATTAAGATCTTCCCAAAGTACTCCATTTAAAATTTTCATCAGTTTTGTGCTACAATGCTAAGCATTATAATCAATGATATGTTTTCCTTGCATTGTTAGATAATACATTACAGACAAAAGTTACCAAGTGCTATGGAGCATGGAGGCAAACTTCATAGTACATCTTATATCACAGGGAAAGCTCTAAACTCTTCTGTGGTTGAAAAGGAACCTTACATATCATCTGGTGCCAGATACGTAAGGCTCTGACATACAGGTGATCAATAACATACTTATTATGAAGCCAATAGAGTCTTTGATGTCTCAGCATTTGATACAATAGAGTTGACTATGGAAACACTGATCTTTGGAATCAACATACAAAAACACTGAATCCTGCTGGTGACACAGATAAAAGGGTTTAAGGTTTCAGTTAGCACTTATTTAAGGTATCAGAGGTTCCTATTAGTTCTAAGTCCAGACAAACCTAATACCCTACCCCTAATTTAGGGAGAAGGGTGAAGACATTCCATTGATAACTTCTTCCATTTCTTCTGATCAAGCTTTCAAACACTTTTGTAATTTACTACTCAATTATGAACTTATATTTACTTACCATAGTCTATGATTTTTAAGAATCAATTACTACATAAAATGGAAAAAATAAGCAATCCTTATTTTTTAAATGTGATATTGAGAATAGACAAAAGTTAAATTGAAAGTTTAAGTTTAAAAGGAACAGATAAGAAATAAAAGGATGAGATGTCAAGAGAAATTTTGTGGAGAGGGAGCATTTTATAATAATACACTTTAAAAGCAGAGCTGTGGCTTAATTCTAGTCTAATTATTATTTTTCATCTGAGATTTTCTGTCAGAGTTAATGAATTTTATTATGTACATACCCAGCACTTGATACTTTGGAGGATCTCAACACATGACATTCCTCTCTTCCTAAGTGCATCCAATCTTAGCATACACATTACACACATTATTACATGATTACGTATTATGTAGCTTGATTTTTAATAAGTGAGGAATGCCAAGATCAAGGTAAATAAAGTACCCATCACATCATATATATAGTTAATTTTTTGAGTGAATGATGGTAAGAAAACTTGAGAAATTTTCAAGTAAATAACTCTGTACCCTTAACTATAATTACTATGCTGTATATTAGATCCCTAGAATATAATTCCTAAAATTGAACATTTGCACCCTTTGATCTACATGTCCCCATTTCCCCCAAAGCCCCTGGGAACTAACATTCAAGTCTTTGAGTTAGACTTTTTTTAAGATTCCATTTATAAATAATACCATGCAGCATTTGTCTTTAGCTTAATTCACTTGGTACAAAGTCCTCCAGGTTAATACATGCTGTCACAAATGGCAGGATATCCTTGTTTTTATGACCGATTAATATTCCATTATATATATATCCACCATGTTTTCTTTATGTATTTATGTATCAAAGGACATTTAAGTGGTTTTCATGTCATGCCACTATGAATAATGCTGCAATAAATGTGGGAACGCAAATACGATTTCATTTCCTTTGGATATACTCATACATCCAGTAGAGGGATTGCTGGATCACAAGGTAGTTCTATTTTTAATTTTTTGAGGAACTCCATACTGTTTTTCATAGTGGCTATACCGATTTGCATTTCCACCAACAGTGCTATAATGGTTCCACATCCTCATGAACATTTGTCATTAGCTAGTTAATGCTGCATGAAAAACAACCACTACATATTAGTACCAAAATGATAGGCATTTGTTTCTTACTATGGTATCTGTGAATCAACTGAGTTGCAACTGATATAGGCTTGGCTCAGCTTTTCTTGGCTTCAGATTCTGGGTGGGTCCAGACCCCATCCCTTTGCCTTCATCATCTTTGAATGGATAAACATTCAAGACATGTTCTTCTTATGTGGGAAGGCAGGGGGAAAGAGAGGGGTAGAAGAAACTTATGATGTCTCTTAAGGCCCTAGCTAAAAACTATAAACTATCATTCCAACCTATATTCCATTGCCCAAAATCAGTTATATGGCCAAGTCCAACATTTTAAGATGAGGCAGCACACCTCTCCTTTGATGGTTGAAGAAAAGAGTGAATTTTTGCTCATTAAAAATTGAATCTTTTGGTCTCTACTATTTTCAGTACTGCTCTACCAGCTTGCCACCTCTCCAATGTTGCCACCCTTGCTTTGCTGCCCTTGTCAAATAAATGAGTAAATATATTCAATGGTTTTAATTCATCAGTAATACAAATAATCACTTAGTTCTTTCCATTTGCTAAGTATCTATCTATCTATACATCTATCTATCATCTATATAGCACCACCAAAGTGTCAGAGGTATTAGTGACACAGGAAATCAAATTCAGCCACTTAAATAATAAACAAGAGAACTAGTAATTGGGAATTACAAAACACTAAATATTTTAAAATAAAAAGATTATACTTAATACAGGAGAGGGAGAAAGTAGAGAACAGAGTTTAAGCTAGTTATTCAAGGTCCCCAGCTAATTAATGCCATACCCAATTTATTATCCTCTCCTCTGTACTACATTTTCATGGTTTTTATGAACTTAACAACTTTTTATTTAGTTTTGCCATATGTGTGCAAACACACATATACACACAAAATTAGGAAAAACAAAGACAGAATTGCTTCTGAATTATAATGATATTTATTGAGATTCTATATCTTCTATGAGTAACTTCTGGCTTCTGCATTAGTTTGGATTAAATGGAAACATAGATGGACAAGTCTGGAAAATGAAAGTTGAAACCTCATGTTTATGACAGATAATGCTGGTTGGGAAATGTGGATTGGATCTGAGAGATAAACTAGCTTTCTGAAGCTTTCTCCTCCCCTGACAGACCACTAGCCTCACCTATGGCCCAATCTAGCTTTGGGACAGCCCACATGAGGAGAAAGGTGAAAGCTCTATAGAGCAGATTCTGAATCGGGCCATCATCCTTCAGTGGTCCAGGGAGGAGTGAGGAAAAAAGACCGCATCTTCCGTGGTCACTGCCCTATAAGAAATTAGCTCTTTCTAGTTGAGAAAAGTGTCCCCGCATTCACTCACAGAGGGCAGTTGTATGTGGGGAAATGAAACAGAAGTGAAGTGCTAGGCCATCTGGGTTGCCCTTGGGAAGATCCTGCACGTGAACATTTCAGTTTAAAGAATAAGAACACCCTCCCAACATTAGTTGAGCATTATCCATGTCATCAATGCCTACGTTTGAAGCATTTCAGTAAAACATGTGGCTGTCAATGTTGAGACTACAATAAAAACCTCTTGGCATCACTTAGGTCACTGTAGCACTGTGACTCTCATGTTGTTTTGATTAGTAATGCATATTGATCTCTGGGACTGGGCTGAACAGGGATCTCCTGACATATGCACAGTAGCACATGATGTACTCATTTAGCAACAAATAGCCTTTACAAACTCCCTTTATGTTTATTCTCATCATTCTGGCTCCATTTGATGTTTCCTTTCTTTGCCTCTCTTTTCATCATTGCAGGCAACAAAGCCCCAAGGGAAAGTTCTAAAGAGCTTCATAAGGAAAGGAAAGTTTTCTCAGAGTAAGGAAATTGGAGCTATACATCAGAAGTTGTGGGTTCTCTGGATCAACACGCCAATAAATGGAGGTTTTACATTTGTCATCAATGTGCATTTAATGCAGATATGGCATTCAGGGGAAGCAGAATCACTTGGCAGAGCTCATGTGATTGCTTACAAATTTTCATTTCTTCTCTCACCTACCCCTTCTAGGGAAGTCTGCTCACATACTCTATTCTTCCAAAAATGACAGTTGGGTCCTGGGCACAAACTTGCAAGTGCTAGAATATTTTTACTTTCTTTTATTTTTAATTAAATAAGCTTATATATGATTGATGCTAGTGTTTGTTGCTTCAAGACAACTATTTTACTCCCCTGGATGGGGCCAGTTATTGGTTTCCCTAATGCCAAAGTTGGTATTGGTCAGTGGGGAAGTTTACTATTGAAAAGCCTGTTCCTGCCCCAGTGAAGTTTCTCTCTTTTAATCAAGAGTAAAAATGCAGAGATTATGTGGTTTATTCCTGAATTTGGGGGGGTCTAGGGCTGTAGAGAAAAAGGCTTCATAGGTTGTATGAGGAAAACATCTAATTTTAGGAGCATACTTAGCAGGTGAGGTGTTATTTGTAACATTATCTGGCATCTCATAAAACAGTCCAAATTTCTTAGATTGAAATTCAGTGCCTAACATAACTTGGTTTATTCCTTCCTTTTTATCCTGACTCATTTTGTCTCATCTATTTTTAGTGGATGGATACACTCACTGTCTCCCAAACACAGAAGTTCATTTGACTGTACTTCTCCCTATCCTATTTTCTCTCCGAATAATCTGGATCCCCTATTCTGTCTCTCACATCCATCTGGGCAACTCTGACATAATCTTTATGCCCACTTCAGCATTATCGTCTATTTTTCTTATATTTTTCTCATATTATTCTTTCTCCTCTTCGGGCAAACTTGATTTTTTTTTAACTTTAGTTAATTTTCCTGGAATTTATTATTTATTTCTATTATATCTTTGCTTCTATGATAGGAATTTGCACACCTCTGATTCTTTCATTAGATTGTGAGCCCTGTATTGACAGGTTCAGTGTTTTCTTAATCTCTTTCCCCAGAGCAAAGCAAAGTTCCTGATGCACAGAAGGTATTTTGACACAGGTTTGTTGAATTCAATCAAACAAAAGACCAATAATATCATACAAAAGGATGCATAGATAGATGTTTTATCACTGTGGAGATGCATGGATTTTTGTCACTAGAGGGTCTTGGCCTTTGTGGAGGTTACTTGGCAAAGGACTATAAGAATCAGGGGCCTATTTTCAATTAGATGGTAGCAGGTTTTCTTTCTGGCTATAACGAGATGAAATATGCTGCATGCATAATTTGTTGTTTCATTAAAAACTGAAGCCCACATCTCTGACAACAAAAGGTACATTCACAGAGCATCAGATGCAATGATATGAAGGGTGCTTACTATGAAATATATTTAATGCAGTAATGTTATTGGGAAGATTTTATCAGTTGAAATATTCCAAAACTAACATAAATATACTTTTTGATTTTTCCAAACTTTTAGGAAAGAGGAAATGCAATTTAGATTAGACAGAGTTACAGTTCTGCTGTCCATCAAGAAAATAAAATTGAAGTTTCCCTACAGGGCACTCAATATATCAAAATTCCCACATAGTCTATAGGAGAATATTAGTATATGATCTTTTTATCTCAAAGAACTATAATGAGGGGACTTCACTTATACCCATCCTCCATGATTTTCCATCTTCCCAATGTAATAATATCTTTTGTACCTCACTCATGCTCCATGGTGTCAAACCTCCCCCTCCGCCTACCACCAACTAAAAGGAGAAGAAAATACTTGCGTGCACATCTTTGCCTCAGGCTTCACTTTAGGGGAACCCAGGGTAAGACACTGTTATGAAGCAGCTGATATTAAAAATACATATAGTTCTTCTTTTAAATTTCTTTTTTACATCTTGTCAGGTGCTTCACTTGAACCTGTTCAGAGAAACAGGTTCCTTCCTTCCTTCCGTCCTGTCTTAAATAAGAACTCCAACAAAAATCTCACATACTGGTACACTTGTTCATGGTATGTCCAACACTAAGGTAATACAACTGTCCTTTCTTCCCTCAAACTGAACTCTATTTAGGTTGCTATAGGGTGCTGAGATTAGAGTCTGTTGCAGGATGAGCTATAGAAAATTTCAATTTAGATTGGAAATTGTTATCCACAGAAAGGCCTTCCTGGGTATTGAGGCATCAGAAAGTATATTCTATTGATCATCCTTAAAACAGTTTAATACAGTTATGAGCCTCTAGGTGAAGGAGATTCTTTCTGAGAAAGGTGTTATTAGGCAATTTCATCATTGTCCAAACATCAAAAAGTGTACTTAAACCTAGATTGTATAGTTGACTAACATAATTATACATGCTTAAAGAGGTGAGTGGATTAAGAAGTACAGATAGGTAATTACAGAATAGTCACGGGGATGTAAAGTACAGTAGAGGAAATGGAGTAGCCAAAGAACTTATACACGTGACCTATGGACATGATCAATGGTGGGGGGAATTGCCTGAGGGAGTGCAGAGTGCTGGGTGGAGGTGGGGCAAAGGAGAAAAATCAGGACAATGTAATAGCATAATCGATAAAATATAATTTAAAAAATTATGCTATAACTTCATACAACTGGAAGTGCAGTGGGTTTGTTTATATAAAATTACCATAAACATAAGAGTAATGTGTTGCAATATGACATTATGGCAGTTATGACATCACTAGAAGATAGAAATTTTTCAGCTCCAGCATAATCCTATGGAACTACAGTCATATATGTGATCTGTCATTGACCAAAATGTCATAATAGTACATGACTATAATTGGAATCTAAGTTAGGAGTCTTACATTTGAAATAAATATACAAGTCATCTAGTGAATTTCCTTTATTCTTCTTAAGACTCTGTTAAATCACATCAAATACCTAAGTCTAAGTGAAATAAATCTCCAAAAATGATGCTTTAAACCTTCCTTATTAAATTGTTTAGAGAAACTCACATTTATTTTAATTGTTAATATGTTTTAAGTAGCTTTCATGGCAGCTACACACACACACACACACACACACACACACAAATCTGTAGTAGATTCACAAAAGAAAAATGCAAGGAAATCAGCATATGACCCCTGTATTTTACCAATTCACACTTAACTTTGCACCTCTCCAGACACCAGAGAAAGAAAACACTAAGCCCAAAGTTAGTAGAAAAGGGGGAACAAAGATCAAAGCAGAAGTAAATAAAATAAGTGTAGTCAAATCAAATGAATTGGGATTTCTGTCAATGTGGTTAAGAAAAGCCAAACATTTCAATATTTTAGATTGTATTTAGCCTTCTCTTCTGAGTTGTAGCCCATTCTGTAAGATTCAAAAACACGTGATCTTTGTTTCAAGTGGAATGCCAACTACCTGATCCAGTTAGCCAGTTCATGCTGGTTGCAGCCAATGGATTTACAGATATTAAAGATCCTCCCATTTCCTGGGCAGCAATCTTTCATTCTGGTTACAAATTTCCCAAGCTAGGTTTAATACGACAAATGAAAGAAATGAGGGTCAATGTTAAACTTCTGTGTGCTCACGTTACCCAGCAGTTCATGCACACACCCAGTTTTGATGGGCCCCTTTCTCATCTCTAGAGTGAAGCCGCTGCCTTATAAACTGTGGGGTTTCGCCAGTTGCATTTTCCTCTATATTTGAGTTAATTTTCCTAATGCTTTTAAATCCATATAAAAATACTATTAAGTACTCAGATTTCTCTGCTGTGTTCATAGGTACATTGAAACTTCCTTGAATACTCAATTTATTCCTGACAGGAGATTTATTCAGTGTCATCAACTAAAACTGAACATATTTTGCCAGCCCTACCCGATTACATCAGTAATAATCCACTCCATGCACTGAACAAATTTATTTTCTGATTTTGCAGAAAAGCATATGCCACTTAGAGACAAAAATTCATGAAACATTCAACTTTCTGATTCCAATGCAGCATCTCTCTAAATTGCATTTTGAGGAGTCTCATGGGGAATGCATAAGTGCAAAAGCAGAGTTGGAAATAGGCAGAGATTTTTTATGGGCCCTTCCTACCAGTATGTTTTCTCTGTAATTATTTTCTTGGATTTTTTCCCCATTTCTATTCTCCACATAAAGTCTCCCAATATGGAATTTCATGTGAATACGTGTATCTAGTTGGTGACTCTCAAAAGTGCTGCCTATAAAAATAGACCATGTTGTAGATTGTTAGAGTTAGATGGGGCCCTGGAGACTAATTGGCCAACCCCAGCCATTTCTGAGATGGGAAACAGAGATCTGGAGAATTAGGGAGCCTCATCTAACCAGTATTACAAACATAAAAGCAGAGCTGATATAAAAATCAGAGTACCACCCTAATAAAAATGATGCTGTTAAAGATCATAATATTTGCCAGGGACTGTGATAACCATGTTAAATATATAATTATTAAGTACTGTCGTGTAATTTTATTATTACTATTGTTATTTCATTTTATGTCTCACCATAATTATGTGAAAAAATACTATAAATATGCTAAGTATATCGATGGGAAATAAAATGCTGGAACTTAAGAGTTATAGGATGCGCTCAAACCAAATGAATAGAAGCAGGCGATAAAGCGCAGGATTCGTCTTTCCAAAGTCTAAGCTCTTAATCATGCCACCAGTTTCCTTCTTTGCCCTCTTATTTCTACCCTGTTTCCCACCCAAACCTTTGGAAATCATTCCTGAGCAGTACCAAAGCCAAGACTGATTTCCTTCTCTACTTCAATCCCCTCTCCCACTTTGCTCTCTACTTGGGTTAAAGACCTTTCAAAATGCAGTGTTTTGTTTTGTTTTGTTTTGTTTTGTTTTGTTTTGTTTTGTTTGTTTGGGTGCAGGAATCTATCGCCTTTCTCTAGTGGCTCACACAGTGCCATGCTTTCTTAGGGGCTAATAGAAGCTTGATTCCAGGACCCTGAGAAATCCTTTAAAGCCCTGATCACATTACAATAAACACTTAAGGATGAACCAAGAAATGGAGCTTCGGTGGCATTAGGGCAAATTTCCCCTCATGCCTACAGAATAACCAATATCAGTTGTGTGGGGGCTCTACCTGCAGAGCGCCCCCCGCCCCCGCCATCTGCCACAGATGAGAATAAGTCTACCAAGATATGATCTGATTGGAGAGGAGAGGTGGCCAATCTGTCAGAGGACAATGGCCATGAGCCTGTTCCTCAATGGGCTTTTATTGGGTTCAATTTGCACAGGAATACAGGTAAAGCTCATCAGTCATTGTCAGGCAGTAATGGTCAAACAGTAGATAACATTTAAAGAACTATGAGGGCTTAGTCTGAGTCAGGGTCAATTAGCTAAAGGCCTCTAAAAATTTGGGAAACAAACTCATTTCATGTTTGGACTCTTATCAGAAAATTGAGGGCATTCTTAGCAAAGCAGGTTTCACAGGATTTTATATATTCTTTCTTAGGCCTGATCACCCCCAGGGAACCACTTATTCCTGCCCAGGGCTGCACCACCCTCTGACATTGAGGCTTAAGTCGGGCAGGGGAGGTAAGGCAGCCAAGAGATTAGGAGACTTCTTGCAGACAGAATGAGGGCTCAGGGTATGTCAAAGATGAGGGGTGAAGGTTCATCACCCTCTTTTTCTATAGCCCCCCCAAGTCCTTCTCTGGGACCCCTTCATGACAGTGCCTGTCTTAGGTTGTCCCTCCCTTGAGGAATCTTACCTGTCATTGGCTAACCAGTCATCTGCCCCAGGCCAAGCAGGGTGAAGTAAAAGGAGGCAGAAGTGGTGCCCCTGCCAGGAAGATAAGCTTTGTCTCCTTAGTGGCTTATCGTCCCAAGGTCTTTTACTCAACCTTAGCCATGCGGGGGGGGGGGGGGGGGGGGTTACAGATTCTGAAACCAGGCAGGGTGGTTGCCAACAGTTGGTAATGGAGTTACTATGAAAATAAATTTTCTTGGTGGGAATCAAGCTCAATTTCCTCTTTCATAGTCTATTCACTCCCCTGTCTTGGCTAACTCATAGTCCCTGGGGACATATGGGACACTGAAATGCTGAGATGAATGCAACATTGTTCTGTTGTTCCAGGAGTCCGTCCAAGTGGGATTCATCTGGGTTACATTTTGAGATAGTTGGCAGTGTGGAAGGTAGTATTACAGAGAGCTATTGAGTTGGCACATTTTATGAATAAAACCTGAATTGATTATGTTTCCCATATATTTTTTTAAAGAAAGGAATTGTTTATTTAAAAGTTATACAGATTTAAAATAATGGAATTCAGCCATTGTCTCACTCCTTTTTTTCCCCATTATTTTATTGTCTTTTAAGTACAGTTGTCTGCCTTTTCTCCCCACCTCTCCTCGCCACCATATATTTGTGAGAATAGAAATATATGTCTATGTATCTACCTATTTTTCTATATCTACAGCTATATCTATTTTTTAAAAAAATATTTATCTTAAAAAATTGTATATAAAATCAGATAACTTTATTTTTCAAATTTTTTCTTCTGATTATATGAAAGGAAATATCCTTCTTTTTCACCTCTTTCAAATTATAGGGGATAATCTCCTCTCTGTCAGTGTGAAACATGCACTAGCTCTGTGCTGTTCTCTTATAAGTAATTAATCTTTGATGTTCACTTTTCAAAATTCACAATATTTCAGACTTATGGTTCCTCGTGGGTCTCTACAGTAGGTTACAGGAAAAAATCCTATTTTTATGCTTGACACCAAAAAATTCATCTGCCCAACAAATGTTAACTTCTATATTATTGCGATGATGCTGAATGTGCTAATTTCTGTTCCTATGAGACTTCCAACTCCATAATACTGAATCAAATAGTTCACATTAGCTTCTGATAAAATATTCAAACTTGTTCCAACCTCCCCAAATTCCCAACTTCTGCCCATCACGAGTTGTAAAGCACCCATCACTTCTGATGAGTTGAGTTCATTTAAAGGCTAAATGCATTTGTCATCTTGCACACTTCACCCTATAAAGTCAGAGGGGAGTTTTACTTCAAATATGAGTGAAGGCAGTATGTTTTCAATAATCATTATGTGAACTATGAAAGAAATAAAATATGCAGGACCCACAGACATCGTGTATTAATATTTCCTGGTTTTTATTCATGTTAAGTGTTTCCTTAGGGGATTTTAGGGTGTTTTTTTTTCTGCCTAATGTAGGAGATCAATCAGTTTCATCATAAGTCATTTAAAACTACTGTGAAAAACTTTATTTTTATGTCTTTTTAAATGAAGCTTGATCCAAATGCTAATACTAAAGTCATTTTGATGCTTACAAATTTCTTATCAACTAAAAGCCACTGATTTTTCTCAACTTCCATGTAGGTGAAAGAAAAGTGATTCTGTCACTTTTGTCCTAATCATGACTGAATCAACTCTTTAAGTTTCTATAATGGTTCTTTTATACTTTTAGAAGTAAACAGAGAAAGCTCTGAAACATAAATTATGAATACTGTAAAAATTATTGCTTGATATAAAACAGCTCTTCTTTGTCTGTACCTCCCAAAAGAGAACTTAAAATGAAAAATATATATAATTTAAATATGGATCTATAAGGCAGTGAATGGAGATAAATGACTTGAATGCGTTTTTCATATCTTTTCTTTTAAAAGCCAGTCTGAAGCAGTGGGCCTTTGCTCTCCTGATCTTCTAGAAATGCTGCTCTGTGCCTCCACAATACCCTCCCTCAGACCCCTGTGCACACATACGTCTGTCTCAGCCATCACCACAGCACATCGTCATAGCTCATGAACTTGTCTGTCATCCCAGGTAGACTCCTTGAGAGGTGAAAGTTTATTCAACTCTGGATCTCCAGAGCCCACTGTAATATTTGACATAGACTTGGTAACTACTAGAAGAAAGGAAGGAAAAATGGGGGAGAAATGAAGGGAGAAAGAGATACGGGGATAGAGAACATTAGTCGACAATGTGTCTAGAAAATGGAATTCTAATATTTAAGAATAAAATAAACACTAAAGCACTGCTGAAATAAACTGGTTAATGATTATTTTATATGTAAACACACACATTCATGATTATAAAATAAAGATTTCAGGTTGATTCTAACAGCTTCTACTATCCGATGGGTACTGCCAGATTTGCTGACTTTAAGTCCAATTATTAACTCTTAACAGTGAATGAGATCACTGGGTGAATATAAATTAACAATAAAAACAAAATTCTTAATTTGATTTTTGTTAGTCTTAAATCAAGGCAAAACTATTATAAATGTGAACGGACACAGTAGCATTGTTTTTATTAACACTTCTTTTTCCCAGCTCATTCCGTTTACTTTTCAAACAACACAATATTACATAATAATGTTAGAAAACATAAAAAAATGTGATGAGCAAATAGAAAAAAGCAAACTGCAAGCTCACCACTGTAAAGCAGCTACTCAATATTTGCCGAAAGGCATTCCTGATTCTTATTTTTGTACATTTATAGATATATTTTTCAGAAATTTTAATAGTTATTGTACACTGAATGGAGTTTTGAAACGTAATGTTTTAAATTAAAGACAACGTATTGTTATCAAGAAATAGGTCTCTGATTTCTGATAATGGTGAAACAGCATCATCAAACTACAGATAAATATGTAATCTAACAAAGCATATACAGCACACTATTTGAACATAGGAACTGTAGTGGAAACTACTCATCTTAGCTTGTTCAAGATGCCAAAACAAAATACACTACATGGGATGGCTTAAGCACTAGAAATTTAAGGTGAGATAAGCATAGGATAGACATTCCCATTTTAACGAGGAGAAATAAGAAAGAAGAGACAACCGATCCCAAGGCCAAAACTTGGTAAGGCAAATTCTGTTCGATCTTAAGGCTCAGGAATAATCTTCTTTAGTTCAATGTATTGTCCTACAGGCTTACCTGGTGGGAACGTCACTCCTAAGGTTTGGCAGGGCAGACCTGCCCCTTTGGCTCCATGGGTTGCCACCCTTACAGCGCTCTGCCAGGCTTTGCCCAAGTGACTCTGTCTCCGTTAGTCCCAGCTGGCAGTGTTTCTGCCGATATATTCCCATCTCTATCCCTGGCTTTTTTTGAGAAGGCTGATTAACTTCATAAGTCACATACATGATCTCTTTATAAAGTGATAGTTCAGCTACACCTTTCATGTTCTCTTCCAAGCATTCTGTCTCATTTTTTGAAGTATGGACAGGTTAAGAATATTCCAAATCTTTAAGTCTGGTTCCTTCTGTAGAGGAGAAGGGAAGGAGAGAGGGAGAGAAACATCAATGTGCGGTTGCCTCCCGTATGTCCCCTGCCGGGAACTGGCCCGGCAACCCAGGCATGTGCCCTGACTGGGAATCGAACCGCGATCCTCTGGTTCGCAGGCCCGCGCTCAATCCACTGAGCTACACCAGCCAGGGCCTGGTTCCTTCTGGCTTAACAATTCTTTCTTCATCTCTCTCTTCTTGCATTTTACCATAAGCAGTCAGGAGGAACCAAGCCTCTCCTTCAGCCACTTTTCTCAAAAACCTCCTCAACTAAATATTTATTTTTATTGCTCACAAGTCCTTCTCACAAAATATTAAAACCTAGTATAATCAATTCCTACAATGGAGTTAGGCCTACATTTTTTAATTCTCTATTTCCACATCAATGAAACAGGGATAATGATGTCTGTGCTAACTCACTCATAAGGTGGCTGTGAAAATGAAATTAAACACATTTTTAATCACCCAGCCTGCTTTCCAAAGCATGTTTCCAATTACACTGTCATGTATCTTCTATTTACAATGGACTACTCATTCCCATTGCCTACATAAACTGGACTCTCCTTGCTTTGTGCCTTTTACATGCCAAGATATGAGACATGGCATTCCAATGAGGTTGAGAGACTTAAGCATGAACTCTCCATTATTTAAGGTCCAGCTTAAATACCAAACTTTCATAGACATTTCCTTGGATGCTTCTTGGTCATACTCGATTTTTCCCCCCTATAACAGCCTTCTATTCTTGACAGAACTTCAAATTAATTATTTCATGTAACATCAGTCTACATAAAGAGCCTGAACTGATCTGACTTTACTACTAAGTTGTGTGTTCAATGAAGACAAGGACTTGCTTTAATTCCCCTTGTTCAGTACAGTGCAGGGCCCTGTGTCTTCTCAATCACCGGCACTCCAGAAGCGTAGAAGTGTTCCTTGCCTTGAACTGGACTGTTATAGCCACAGAATTATTCTGAATGTACGACACAACCCAAAGAGCCACAATTCAATTTTGATGTCTATTACCTCATTTTAAGTTGTGCCAATTATGTAGAAGTTAAGGTAGTAATTTAAAAAAAATATATCCCCAACATAATTACTATTGCAAATAGAGTTGGGGTTGCCCAAATACCAATTATTTAAAATTTTTTTCTCCAATATTGAAAAATGTGGATGTTAATATTATAATAAGGAAAGTATATGAAAACGGTTAGACAAAGGGCTACCTTTTATGTAGGCATTTACACAAACTTGATTTTCTTTGATTTTCTGATAAATAACTTTAATTGTAGATACACGAATTCTTCAAACTGAATTCTTGACAACCCAATACATTTATTTTAATAAGAAATGGACAGGTACTGTCATCCTGCCTCAGTTTTATTATTTTTTAATGATTTTATTTATTTATTTTTAGAGAGGGAAAGGGAGAGAAACATCAATGTGTAGTTACCTCTTGAGCACCCCCTACTAGGGGCCTGGCCCGCAACCCAGGCATATGCCCTGAATGGGAAACAAACCAGCAACCTTTTGGTTCACAGACCAGCACTCAATCCACTGTGCCACACCAGCCAGGGCCTGAGATTTATTATTGCTTCCATCTGCATGAACCCAAGAAATAGTCATTCTGTATTCTCTCTCATTCATGTCAGTAGAATCATGACTTAAGATATGCGTATGTGTTTGTGTGTGTGATATTAAGCATGCATTACATTACTCAATTCCTGTCGTAGGTTTTTGATGTTGACAGATTTATCTATATTCTTTGGGTATAAAAATAGCAATGAGGCACCTAGTATTGCTCTTTTCCTCCCCACAGGGAGTTATGTCAAATACTATAATTTATAAAACACTGATAGTGATAAGACCTGAAGTGAAGATGTGTTCTTGTTCACTATGTTTTGCTCAAGCCACTGATGTCCTTAATAATGCACTCAACAAAAATTTGAGGATACATATATTTGGGGTCTACAGCCTCTCCTGAAACCTGAAAATCTCTCTCTCTCTCTCTCTCTCTCTCTCTCTCTCTCTCTCATTGCCTCCCTCCACAATTTGCTGTCCCAGATCTATTGAAGTAATTCATTTATTGCAATTTATTGCACTTTTAATGCAGAAATATTAAAGGCAAGACAGTTCCATTTCTGCAACTCTAGACACTAATCATTTCCCATTCCCTTCCTTTTTTGGAATATAACTAACTTTAAGATGCAGCCTTTTTTCCATATCTTGCTTAAGTTGAGTTTACTTCATCAGTGAGTTTAAATATTCTGTTTCCTCTTAGAGCAGATTTACTATGATGATACAGCTATAACTGGAAACAATTACTTTGATTTCAGCAAATCCCTTGGAACAGTAGTTAACCCTACCATGTGAGTACCCTTTTGATACCACCTTAAATACCCCATTATGAGAGACACGATGATAACCTAGAATTTTCTTTATTGTCACCCCTGTTACAGTTACTCCTATTTCCCCCTCCACCCACCCACCCCCGTGCCCCCTCCACCACATTGTCGTCTGTGCCATGGGCTATACATATATGCGTAAGTGTTCTTGGGCTAAATCAAGGAGTATTCCTTTTGGGAGAATGAGCATATGAAGAGGCGTGGGGCAAAAAAAAAAAAAAAAAAAAAGCAAAGCTTTGAATCAAATAGAACTGAGTAAACAATTGGGGGCAATGTATACTAAAAGCAGTTTAAAACAAGAATTTTAACTGAGTTTTACAGATGCAAATTGAATAAAGCAGTTAGAAAAATGGATCCGGCATTCCGTGGAGGGGAAGTACATAGGCTCAGATAAATTAGGCTTGTCACATGTGGTTTTAATTTTTGATCTCTTACTTAAATAGATAAGCTGCAACTTTCTCTTTTATCCCCCATCTCCCTGCAGGAATAGCAGACCAGTGCCTTGACTTTATTTGACTAAACAGTGTGGTCATTAAAGGAAGTGGATGTCTTTTAAATTCATCTACATTATGATAGTAGAAGGGATTAAAATGTCGAAGGATCTTCAGCATGTTGCATAACCTCCAAATTTCAGTCCAAGGAGAGCTTCTCTCTGGCCCTCAGTCCCAGCAAACCATCAGTGCTGTTCCCAATAAGCAATGACCAGATGGCCATAGCTTGTATTTTAATGGCAAGTTAAATGAACAAGAGGCCAATTTTGATTTTGGGAATGAAATGTGGAATTGGTAGGTTTCCTCTCAAATGGCCAAGAAACTTTATCCATCAATGATGTGTTCATTTTATGACTAGTTTATTCCTTTGAATTTTCTTCTAGGTGGTGCAGTTTATGTGCTCAGGAGTTAGGTATGATCGGATCTTACACAGCTATTGAACACACATGTGCAATTTCATTTATGGGAGAGAGAGAGACGTTGACTTTTAATAGTATGGGGGATACTTTCTACTCTTTCACCCAGTGAGTATACGAGTGGGAGTATTAAGGGCTAAGTGTGGTACGTTGTCAGCAGAATTAGCATTCACTCAGGATGGGCTAGGAATGCAGTTCTCAGGACCCACCCTGCACCCACTGAATTAGAAACTCTGGAGGCAGGGCCCACAATCTAGGTTGTAACACCCTCTCCAGAATCTGAGAAACTGTGACTTAGAGTCTCTCTGTACCATATTTTTCAGACCATAAGACACACCTAGGTTTTAGAGGAGGAAAATAGGGGAAAAAATTCTGAAGCAAAAAATGTGGTAAAATATTTAATAACATAAATAACATAATATATCACCAATGTAAATGTAAATAGAACTCAACATTAACAACCATTATTCTTCCCAAATTATTGGGGGGGGGGGGAGTGCATCTTATAGTCTGAAAAATACAGTAAATGGGAAGATGTAAAGCAGCTGCTGCCTCCATCTAGGTTGCCTTGTTCTCTCATTGTGTGAGCAGAATGATATTCTGCATTTAAAGGTCAAGTTTATATTTTCCATGCAGCATGGCTGTTACACACAAGCCAACTATTATGAATAGTATTCAAACAAAATAAGAACAATGTGTTAAATGTTGGAGAAGAATATAACTGTAAATAATTCCTGAGGAAAGGTGGTGTTTAGTGCTCTGGGCAAAATTAAAATGATTTCCAAGGGAAATTCTATATGCAATTTTTGCCATTGTAACTCACTTTAAATTTTACCACCATCATGCACACAAATGGTAATTTCCTGTAACTACTTCCTAGGCTTTTCTGAAATAATTCTTGACAGGTTAGGAAGATGGAGAAAATGGAAATCGATGAAAAGAGTTTGAGCATTTTCATTCATGTGGTACTCTATAGAGTCATGATTTCACTTGATGGAAGTCACTTAACTCTCCCTACAAGGATACACAATTGTTACAGAGGGGAACACTGAAAGTTTAGAGAGCTTTAATACAGGTTTTAGAGATTATTTTTTGGTATTTTTATTGTATTAAAAATCACAGAACATAAAATTTAGCACCTTAACCATTTTAAATGTACAGTTCGGTAGTGTTAAGCATATTCACAATGTTGTGAAGCAGAACTCTTTCATTTTGGAAACCTGAAATCCTACAGCCATTAAACAACAGCTCCTTTATTCTCCCTCCACCCTGCCCTTGGCAACTGCCATTCAGTTTCTATGAATTTGAATACTTGAGAAATGTAGATTATTTAATCAGGATGTGAATCTGAATCGTTTTGGTTCCAAAATCTGTATTCTTTTCCCTTCATCACATATTATACGTCAGACTAAATGAAAACAATATGCCTGGTATTTATATCTTACTGCTTTCTTACCAATCTGAATATGCACATGTATTTAACTCTCTCAGGGCTGCTCTCTTGATAATTTCTCATAGAAACAGGCTATTCTTTTTCCCATTTCTTTCTCACTGGTGTTTAGAATGGCTGCCCTGTTTCTTTTCATCTATAAAAACTTCCACTTAAGTTCCAGCCCTCCAATTTCTTTGCGGTGGTTTCTCCATTTCTTGTGGTTTCTCCATTTCTTTGTCCTGAACTCCCCATAGACGTTACTGCTTCATTACACATCTTGTCAATAAGGATAATGGTCTCTCTGTGTTTGTAAGGACTGTAAATTCCAACTAAGGCAACAATTGATCTGGTGCTTGAATCCCCTCAACAATGGAGCATAGGCTTGTTCACCCCTAGAAATGGCTGGAGCCCATTCTATTTTTGCACATCTTTATTTCAAATCTCTTATTTTGAATTAAAATTTTTTGCCATTAGAGCTTCTTCCCACTCTTTCTAGTTCTCTCCCTTGGTGCCATATGGGGTCTGTCTAATGCCTTTTCCACATTGTATCCTATAAAATATTAACATTATCATGTATAGTTTCTTCCGCAAGTTAAATACTTTTCATCTTTAATAATATTTAAAGGTTTTCTCTACTCTGGGCACTAGCTTGAAAACATGGCCAAAATTTGATCTCTCTCTAAAAAAAATGATGTCCAAACTAAGTTAGTTCTGTATGTTCTAGCTGATAGAGTTGGGAAAAAAGAATATTACTTTTTAATAGTTGCATTTTAAAAGGCTAGGGTATTATTATTATATTATGTACAGCCACTTTGATGATATCCGCTATATCACCATTCTTATAAACTCACTGTTAACAGAACCTCTTAAAAAGAATCACATATGCCATTAAGGTGGATGAGGCCAATCCTGATAAGGCCAACCCCTCTGCACAGTTTTCAATCCACTTTATATGTGTGTCTTCCATGTGTACTTGTTGTCAATGAAATAAATGTGTTGAACATACTCAATGAACATATGTGGAGGAAACAAGGCACAGGTTTTATTTTATTGTTTTCAGTTGCCCTCAGTTCACCACAAAGTTTCTAAGTCTCGAAATTGGCACCAAGTTCCCAAACTTTTTATTAAAACATGCCCAACTTGGAAAGTTTCTAGCTTGCTCTGAAACCAGGTGGGTTTTTTTCTTTAATTACACTAATTAACAGTTCTAGGAACTATGTCATTAAATGATGTATAAGTAGAAAGCTCTTGCTCATGTTGTGAACCAGGATGGGAAGAGATGAAGCCTTGGTGTCTATTTCTGGCTCTGTCGCTGCAGTGGAAAGCCAATTAACTCCCCCAGTTTCCTCGTTTTTTTGAAATAAAAATAATAAATCCCTAGGAGTTTGAAAAACTAGAGGTTATAGAAAGTTTTAGTATATGTAGGTAAAAGGTGCTGTATTGATATAAAGTCTAAATTTTAAATTAAGGAAGTATAGTGAATTCGAGCAGGAATTAGGGATAACCATCTAAGCCATTTTTTAGCAGAGAGAACTTGATATTTTTTTGTACTTCTGATGAACATTTATACTGAAAATCTCCAAACATTTTGTATTTATATATGGTCATGCTTCTTAACTCTTTCATGAAACAAGGTGAAATTTATTTAAAATGCCTAGTAGATATTTTAATAGCATAATGCTTGAAACCTGGAAAAATTCAGATATAGGAATGACTAGTAGAGTATTCCCATCTCCTAAATTCAGGACCTTGAAAGTTCTGAAAATGAACTTGCAGATCAATTCAACTGACCTACATGACGAAACTATTATGACCAAAATGTCGCTAGGAGAGATGGGCAGAGCTGGCTGTATAGCAGACTCTGGTCAAATGTCTGTGTTTTATTTCATTTTTTACTAAAGAGTTGTTTTCAAGTTGCCTGAACAGTCTTGGGCCAATTCATTTGGGTTCTTTAATACCATTTCATTTTATTATTTTAGATATTTTAATGGTCTATGAGATTTACTATATAGATTTAATAATATAAACTAACTGATCATAGGTCCTCATCACCTATGAGATTATTCTCCTTCTGAATGCTATTCACCTTTTCAAAACTAAGCTAAAATCTGTAATCCCTGGATCTCAGGTGAGAATATAACTTTAAAATACCAAACAGCCAGTAAAAATGTTCATTTACCTTTAAGTTGAAAAAAATAAAATTATATTCTACTAGTAGATAAAATGAAAATTGGTAAAAACTAGAAGATTCATATAGGAACATTTATATGGTGATGTTTAAATACTGAGTCATTTAACTTCTAGGGGATCGCTATAGTGTCACATGAGAGTTTGTGTAAGTTGAATAGCATTAGATTAGCCAATGCCTAAAGGAAAATTACTGGGAAATTGTAAGAGCTGTGTTATTGAAAACAAACTTAAAAAAAAGAGACAACAAATAGCATATGATTAAATAAATACCTCTTGTGTCAGCATCTCTCCCCCAACACCCACACACCCTCACACACACACACACACACACACACACACACACAGAGTCTCTCTCTCTCTCTCACAGCCCCAAATGGGAAGGTCTAACAAAATCACAACACTCTTTAAATCCAAGGTATAACTAACTAGAAATACACACTGCTTAATTCTCTGTCCTTAGTAACCTGAATCATAATGAATCAGAATAGTTTAGGGGAATAAATCCAAATGATCTAGGGAAATTTCCAGTTCAGGAAATCCTACATCAGCCTTGTCTCTTTGAACATTCACATAATAAAATGCCAACTCCAGGAACATTCTCTTGATTCATTTATAATATGAATTGAGTTCACATCATATTAATTCATCAGTACCACTACTGCAAAACACTATAAGACAATTTGTTTGGATATCAAGAAGTCATTGTTTTTGAATGCTTATGCAGTTTTACTTATATATGTCTTTCAGAAGAAGTATAGAACAGTACTTTATACATTGTAGAAACTGTATACGTTTATTTTTTTTTAGTATGAAATTTTCATGTTTAGAATTAGCCAGCTGGACTCAGTTTAAATGATCCCAATTTTGTTTGCAACATCCACAGCATCAGTCTGGAGTCAGTCAAACACATGCCTTCTTTTCCCCATCAGACCTGATCAGGGCGTTGACCTCAGCCATGTCAATGTCATAAGCTTCTTCACAGCCTGTTTGATCTGGTGCTTGCTGGCCTTGACATCTACAATGAACATAAGTGTATTGTTGTCTTCTATCTTCTCATGGCTGACTTGGTAGTCAGGGGGAACTTGATGATGACATAGTGGTCAAACTTGTTTCTCCTGGGGGCGCTCTTCTGAGGATATCTAAGCTGCCTTCACAGCAGTAGGGTCTTAGGCCTCTGGAAGGTGGGTGACCTGCGGGTCTTCTTTTTTTTTTTTTTTTTTTTTTGTGGCCGTAGACACCTTTTAGCACTGCTTTCTTTGCCTTGGCTTTGGCTTTGGGAGGGGCAGGGGCTTTCTTCTTCACTTTGGGTGCCATCTTCATGAAAGGATACCTTTCTTATCACAACTGATTTAAACTTTATATTTAACTTTGTGAAAGTCGTGGGAATTCTACTCACACTCTAGATAAACAATACATAGGTGATTGCAGTTAGGTGAAGCCAGATGCATAATAGTATGTGTCCTTTTATGGAGGGTGTGTGTGCAGAAGTGATTGGAGGATAAAATGGAAATGGTATTGAAAGGTGAGAAACAGGTGAAGCCATGGATCATTCAAGGTTTGTGTTGAATAAGGAACTATGTGAAGCTAGACCTGAGATATTAGAATTATATCTGGAAAAAAATTAAAATTTAGGAGAAGGACATTCTAGATTAAGTAAAAACAAAAACAAGAACAACAAGGGAATAGGAGCTGAAGTGCAGGAGAGAGTTAAAGACCCTCATTTTTGCTGAGTCTGGCATGAACTTAAACTTCTCCCCCAAAGTGTACTCCAGGCAGCCCCTATTGACTGATACCAAGTATACATCTGCGATGAAAAACTACATGGCTTCCATTTTTGCATTTAGACATTTGTGAGGCTAAGTCTTCTGCATTTGATGACAACAACTTGAACAAATCATTTCTAAGCAATAGCTATCAAGTAATGGCATTTAAGAACTTGAGTAATTATATCTGCACCACTGGCTTACATTAGAGAAAACAATACCACTATGAGATCGGTGAAAATCAGGACTGTGGCATTTAGCAAACAGCAGGAATGTGCTACTTGGTGACAACATCTCATTTTACTGACAAGAACATGCTCAGTTGTATGTCTTAGGCACTGAAATACCAACCTCTCTAAATTTCTAAGGAAAAAATCCTTTAGGTTGATGATTTTAGGTGATGCCTACATTATTGTATCTCACCACACTTGTATCAGCTCAAATGACATTATTTGCTAGAACACAGCATGGGTCACCATCAAGCCCACCAACTACAAAGAGTATGCCAAGGTTAATTAGAAACAGGTGCTGTTGCCATAGCAGGAAGAATCTCGTATTCACCAGGCTGCCAGGCATGTTCTCATTTTGGACCACCCCTCACAGTGCTTGTCCAAAATGATAGTCTTTAGAGTGATAGGCTGTGTACTGGGGCAATACGTAGCTGCCTGTATCAAACAAATCATTTTTAAAATGTATTTTTCAATTATAGTTTACATTCAGTATTATTTTGTAGTAGTTTCCGGTGTAGAACACAGTGGTTAGACCATCCTGTACTGTCAAAGCAGACTCCTGACATTTCAAGTACCCACCTGGCACCATGCGTAGTTATGTATTATTGACTATCTGCCCTGTGCTGTACTTTACATCCCTGTTAACTATTTTTCTACAACCAATTTGTAGTTCTTTTTTAAAAAAAAATATTTATTTTTAGAGAGGGGAAGGGAGAGAGAAAGGAAGAAACATCAATGGGTGGTTGCTTCCCAAGCGCCCCCTACTGGGGACCTGGCCCACAACCCAGGCATGTGCCTTGACTGGGAATCAAACTGGTGACCCTTTGGTTTGCAGTCAGGTGCTCAATCCTCTGAGCCACACCAGCCAGGGCCCAATTTGTAGTTCTTTATTCCTTCACCTTTTTTTACCCAGTCCCCCAAGCCCCCTCCCCCTCTGTCAACCATCAATCTATTCCCTGTATCTATGAGTCTGTTTCTATTGTGTTTGTTAACAAATATTTCTTATTGAACATCTGAAAACAGAGCTGGTAACTATAGGAAACAAAAAACAAAGCATTTAAAGTCTTTTGCCTGCACAAATTCAAAGTCCATCAGGGAAAATACTTGTATTTATTCCTCCTTCATGTCTCAACACAAATATGATTTCTTTAGTTTTCATATTCTTGAATGTCCTTATTCTTTACAGAATTCTAGAGAGTTGCAATGTCTTTCTCTCACTGGCTTATGAACTTTATGTGGCTGCATTCTGAAACTGTTTGCTTGACCAGTTGTAACTGTAGTATTGTCTGACACATAGCAGGTGCTCAATAAATATTTTTGTTTTTTTGTAGTTTTTATTTTAATTGTTGATCTTGTACAGTTTTCTTCTTTTACTCCCAGCCCACCACCCCAGTCCTCCCCACCTCACTCCCATTTCCACCCACCATAGTTTTTGTCCATGTGTCCTTTCTACTTGTTGCTCTAAACCCTTCCCCTTTTCCCCTGAAATTCCCTCCCATCTCCCCTCTGGTCACTGTCAGGCTGTTCTCAATTTCAGTGTCTTTGGTTATATTATGCTTGTTTGTTTGTTTTGTTGATTAGATTCCTGTTAAAGGTGAGAGCATATGGTATTTGTCTTTCACTGCCTGGCTTATTTCATTTAGCATGATGCTCTCCAGTTCCATCCATGCTGTTGCAAAGGGTAGGAGCTCCTTCTTTCTTTCTGCTGCATAGAATTCCATTGTGTAAATGTACTACCGTTTTTTGATCCATTCATTTACTGATGGACATCTAGGTTGCTTCCAACACTTGGCTATTGTAAATTGTGCTGCTATGAACATAGGGGTGCATAAGTTCTTTTGGATTGGTGTTTCAGGGTTCTTAGGATATAATCCAAGCAGTGTAATTGCTGGGTCAAAAGGTAGATCCATTTTTAGTTTTCTTAGAAAAATCCATACTGTTTTACATAGTGGTTGTACCAGTCTGCACTCCCACCAACAGTGTTTTTTAATAAAGATAAAATTATTATTTAAATAATAAGCAATAATATGTTGTGTTGTCATAAATTCAATGTGCCATTGAACTCCAGAGGAAAAGGGAGTTGCCTCTCCCTAAATCAGGAAAATGTTCCTGAAGCATTTTAACTGGGCTTAAAAAGTAGAGATCACTTGGATTTGTAGAGAGAAGATGAGATAACGGAAAATGGGGTACAAAGTCAAAAGGAAGGTAAAAAGTAATAATTCATTCTATCTATCATCTCTACCTACTATCGATATACTCAATATAGGTTGAATAGAAGTAGAAATGGATATTAGGTCCATAGCATAGAGATAGGTTACAGAATGGTGATCAAAGAAAAATTTTGAACCCAGAGAAAAACATGGCCAGAGTTACGCTTCAGTTGTATTAAGCTATTTATATTGTATAAAAGGTGAAGAGACTGAAGACCTTGGAATCAGGTAGATATTACAGTAAAGACAGTGAGACTCTGATAATGAAAATAGGGAGAAAGAAAGTTCAAAAGTTGAGAAGAGACTTGGAAACACTTGGAAATTAATTGACTGTGAAAATGGAGGTGCCAGAAAAAGAAAGGAGTATAAATTAATTTTTATTAAAGAGTTTTGGTTTTTAATGAGAACTTACTATGTGCTAGAAAAATAGAGATGCTAAGCTAAAGGGATAATGAATATGGTAGAGTGTTCCTTAATGTTTTTCTTTCAGTTTATTGAGAAATAATTATCACCATAAATTTAGTTAATATTCATCATCTTATATAGATATAAAACAGAAAAAGAAAACAATATTTTTCTGTGTATGAGAACTGTCAGGGTATACTCTTTTAACAATTTTCATATATGCCACATGGCAGTGTTAACTATAGTTATCACATTTTACATTATATCTCTAGTACTTATTTATTCTATAACTGGAAGCTTGCAAGTTTTGACCACTGGCATCCAATTTCCCTGCCTCCACTCCTTACCTCTAGCAACTACAAATCTCATCTCTTTTAGAATAATTTTTTTTTAGTTACACTGTGTTCATATAGTATCTGTCTTTCTCTGTTTATTTCATTTAGCATAATGCCCACAAGGTCCATTCATGTTGTCAAAAAAGGAAAGGTTTCTTCCTTTTTATGGCTGGAAATATATGTATTGACATTTTATCCATTCATCTGTTGATAGAAACTTAGGGGTTTTTCTTTTCATGTCTTGGCTATTGTAAATAATTCTGCTATGAACATGAGGGTGTGAATACCTCTTCAACGTAGTGTTTTTATTTTTTTGACTATGCAAATTATAGATTTATGTTTTATTATTGTTCAGTTAAAGTCATCCTCATTTTCTCCACGTTACTCTCCCCCTGCCCTACCCACCCCCACCTCCCACATTCAGTCTCTGCCCCCGACCATTGTCTTTGTCCATGGGTCCTTTATCCATGCTCCTTGATGACCCTTCCCCTTCTTTGTTCCGTTATCCACCACCCCCACCCCTCTGATATTCATTGGTTTGTTCTTTATTTCCATGTCTCTGGTTATATTTTGCTCACTTGTTTGTATTCTTGTTTAGGTTTCTCTTATGGGTAAGATCATACGGTATTTGTCTTTCACCACCTGGCTTATTTCAGTTATTTTCTTTGGATATATTTTCAGAAGTGGATCCTATGGTAGTTCTATTTTTAATTATCTGAGAAACCCCCATACCATTTTACAAATTCCACCAACAGCGCACAAAGGTCCCCTTTCTCCACATCCTTGTCAGCATTTATCTCTTTATGATGCTAGTCATTCCAACAGGTGCAATGTAATATCTCATTGTGGCTTTAATTTACATTTTCTTAACGGTTAATGACATCAAGAATCTTTTTGTGTACTTGTTGGCAATTCAGATACCTTCTTTGGGGGAAAAATTATTTAGGTCCCCAGCCCATTTTTTTATTGGATTGCTTTTTCTTTTTACTGTTGAGTTGTATGAGTTCTTTTACAAATTTTGGATATTAACCCCTTTTTAGATACATAGTTTGAAAATATTTTTTTCTGATTGGATAAGTGGTCTTTTCATTTTGTTGATCATTTCTTTTGCTGGGCAGAAGTTTTTAGTTTGATGTAGTTGCACGTATTTACTATTCATTTCCTTGCTTGTGCTTTAGCTGTTGCATTAAAAAAAAAAAAAAAAGAGCCAAGACTCATGAAAGGGATTTTTTTTCCTCTAATATCATTTAGGAGTTATAGTTTCTGGCCTTACATTTAAGTCTTTAATCCATTTTGAATTAAAATCATGAGAGGCAAAAGAGAGGGCTCTAGTTTGTTTTTTTACACCAGGTTATTTCAATTTTTCAGCACATTTGTCGAAGACACTGTCTTCTCTCCACTGGGTATTCTTGGCTCCCTAGTCAAATATTGGTTGACTGTATACACATGGTTTTATTTCTGGGCTCTGTTGTTTATTTTAGGTGAACCATAAGCTTATTAACAGTTTAGGCTTACATCATTTCTGTGATATTTCAGATGTTAAAGACATTCATTTCTACACATCATCTGTGTTTTCTATTAGCTCTTCTCCTAACATTATGGGTACTAATCTACTTTTGAATATATAAAAATATGTATACGAATATAATATAGAACTATATATTTTTCCTTCAGCATCCTAACCACTTTAATCTGTCCTCTGTAGAATCAACTCCATTCCTTTGAATATCTATCAATTTTTCTCTAGATATGGAAATTAATATGAAATTATGTTGCAGTTGCAAGAGTTTAAGTTGTCTTCCCCCAGATTCCATTTGTAAGTTTCTAAAAATGAGTGGGAACTCATATCTAAATTGTGTATGATACAGTTCTATTGTTTCCTGGGGTGTTTTCATGTCAAACAAAATTATAATGGGATAGTCTTTACATTTGATGAGAGCTATATAGTTTCAATTCTCTTCTAATTTACTGTATTTTTGGACTATAAGATGTACTTTTTCCCACCCAAATTTGGGAGGAATAATGGTTGTTAATGCTGCTGTTGAGTTCTTTTACATTTACATTGGTGAAATATTTTATTAAATATTTTACATTTTTTGCTTCAGAATTTTTTTCCTATTTTCCTCCTCTAAAAACCTAGGTGCGTCTTATGATCCGAAAAAATATGGATAAACACAGCCTATTAAGTATATTATAGATGAAAAGAATCTAACAGAGCATTTTTTTTCCTGTTTTTTTCTACTTTGTCTTCCAAAGCACTGATTCGATTATCTGCTTCATCTACTCTATTGTTTATTTCTTCTAGTGTATTTTTTGTTTCAGATATTGCAATCTTTATTTCTGACTGGTCCATCATTGTGGTTTTTATGTTTTTTGTAATGCTGTTGAGCATCCTTATAATCATTACTCTAAACTCTATATCTGATAAATTGCTTGCCTCCATTTCATTTAGTTTTTCTTCTGGAGAATTCTTTTCTTTCATCTGAGGCATGTTTCTTTGTTTTCACACTTTGACATCCTCTTTGTGTGTTTGTTTCTATGTATTAAGTAGATCTGCAAAGACTCAGCTTCAGACCTATGTCAGATGCTACATGTGACACAGGTAGCCCTGGGCAACCTGTTTGGAGCTATCAGTGGTCCACAGCTTGTGGCTCCCTCTGCTGGGCCTGTTTGTGTGCAGAAAGAACCAGGCTGTGCACTAAGTCTGGTAATTTACCAGCACCGGGCCCGGGGAACGGTCAGCTAAAGTCTCAGAGCCCCCAAAGATCTGCCTTGGCTGTTAGACTTAGTCCCTGAGATAACCTCCAGCTGTACTCAGGAGCCCAGCCTAAGCTACACAGGGTGGGGCAAAAGGATTCCTGTGGATGAGGCTATTGGTTCCCTCAGGCTGATGCTACTTGCAGGGGAGTGCTCTGCCTGAGAGAGATGGCTCCTGCAGTAGGGGAATGACTCAGCACAGGGATTCTGGTGCCTGTTCCTTCAGCTCTCTCCCCAGAGCCACCAAACCCCACTCTCTTCACGCATCTCTATTCCACTCTGCCCTCCCTCTGCCAGAGCCCCAGGGTATGTGGCTGCAAACAAAATTTTGTGTTGGCCCTTTAAGAGGCTCTCTGCCTCTCAAGCCATCTCTCCCTGGTGGACAGAAACCCTGCTGCTTTTCACAGCTGGGTATTATTTCCATTTGCTTCCTGGTTCTGGTGCTCTAGGCTGGGGAACCCAGCTTGGGGTTTAGACTCCAAGCTTCTCAGGGGAACCTCCCACCCCAGCTGCTGAAATATCCTTTTAGAACTTTAGCCGCCACCCATGGGAGCCCAGCCAGCCCTCTTGCACCTCCTGCACACTCCCTACCAGTCAAGCTATGGTGAAGTGGTTATTTACGTTTGTGTTTGGTTATCAGGCTTCTCTCCAGCTACTGTTCAGGTGGTTATTCAGGATGATTTTTCTTTATTTGTAATTCCCTGTTTGGTCCTGGGAGGAGATCAGTATAGCTTCTACTTACTCCTCTGCCACCTTGGGTTCTCTCCAGTGTTTTTAAATAACATTTTCAATAGGACACTTTTTACATCAACAGAAACATTCATGGAAGCTCAACAAATAAGTCAAAGCAATTACACTTTCATATATTTTAAGTGTGGGACACGGCACTTCTTTTTCAGTTTTTCCCTTAATCATATTTCCATGAAGAACACTAGATATTTCTGCAGAACTCCAAATCTAAATAACATACTTTGAAATCTAATTTAACCTTTACATTTTTTTCCTACACAGTACTTGTTTCTTCTTTTTATTGTTGTTCAATTACAGTTGTCCCCATTTTCCTCTATTACTCTCCCCACCCTATCTACTCCCACCTCCCACGTTCAGTCCTGTCCTCCCACTACTGTTTTTGTCCATGGGTACTTTATACATGTTTCTTGATGACCATTCCCCTTCTCTGCCCTATTATCTCCCTACCTTCTCCCCTCTGATTACTGTCAGTTTGTTCTTTGTTTCCATGTCTCTGGTTGTATTCTGCTCACTTCTTTGTCTTGTTGTTGAGAGTAAACTTATAGGTGAGATCATATATTTGTCTTTTACCACCTGGCTTATTTCACTTAGCATAATGCTCTCCAGTTCCAGCCAATCATACCTCAGACAAGCATTTGATTTCCAAAATATATGAAGAACTCACATGACTTCACAACAGGAAGACAAACAATCCAATTAAAAAAATGGGCAAAGGACCTGAACAGACACTCTCCAAGGACATACAGAGTGCCTAGAGACATATGAAAGGATGCTCAGCATCACTAGCCATCAGAGAGGGGCAAATTAAAACCAACTTCACACCAGTCAGAGTGGCTATCATAACAAATCAATAGACTGTTAGCAAGGTTGTGGAGAAAAGGGAACTAGGTACACTGTTGGGAATGCAGACTGATGTAACCTTTTAAATTTCATAGATGGATTAATAGGCATCCAAAAGGCCGATTTCAATATGTTACCTATTGAAATGGTTATGACAAGACTTCCAGTGTCTTGGCATCTGAGTTAGTGTTGGTTTTATCATTCCACACTGATTCATTGCCTGCATCATCCTCAGTAACAGTGTGGTTTTGGCTTAAGCCCTTGCTTTTTTCATCCAATCCAGGGTACTATTAGGAAAGGAAAAGTGGAAGACAGGGATAGATACTGGGCACACACTTAACAGTCTCCATAATGAAAAACTCAAAACACAGGGATGGATCCCTCCTATGTAACTCATCATACCAACCTTTATACTTTTCCAAAGTTTTCAGATTCCCTTCATTTAAGACATGCCTAAGTAACTCAGTTGTACAATTATAGTCAATGTTAATTAAACAAAATTTGATAGATATTTCTGAGAAAACTTGGGTGCTCCTGATGAAAGGGTATGGGTGCAGATGGCAGGTTCTTTTTTCCCCTACTTCTATCCTAAACATATATATGGGAACTAGCACTGGGGTTGCTCTCTTGTGAAGATGAGGTGATATAACATCTCTTCAAGCAGAGTGGAAAAAGAGATGTCTAGATCTTTGGGGCTATCCAATAATAAAAATAATACTCCTTTTTGTTTGAAATGTGGTATTCTAAGTTTCGTTGTTATTGGTAGCCTAATAAATTTCTAACTGAGAAGTAATATAAATTCTACCAAGTTTTAATTTTTTTCCAATGAGAAACAATAGTGAGAGGATGTTTTGATGTATGAATGCCTCCAATACTGTTACATTTTCTATGTCATAACTTGTTATATTATGTTCATAAACTCATTCAACTTTAACCAACAACCTTTTGTATTTGCAGCATTAATATGTATTCATAAACATATATAATGTTCATTCTACTATTTTAAAGCATTTTCTATGAGCCATCATATGTGCTGGGTATTACTGTAGTTAAGGGGACACAGTCTAGTGAGATATACAAGGACAGTATTAAAATTTATTTGAATATTAAATGTTTGAAGGAAAAAATTCCAATTTTTCAAAATGTACTTTTTACCAGATGCTAAATAGATATAATTAGTTTACTAGTGTTTTAGTTGTTAAAATTTAGTTGTTAAACTTTAGTTGTTAGTAGTGTTTTACTACTCAGTCTTCTTCACTTGTCTTTGCCCATACCTGTGTATTCCTACTTGTATCTGCATTAAATATAATTAAATTTTCCATGTACAGTATGTTTTAGATTTTACTGGTCAAATACACTTTTTAAATATCTATTGCAGGCATACCCAATTAGTTAGGAAAATTTATCTGTAACTTATCTCGGCCAAGTGTTTGTATTATGAATCCATAGAATTCTAACAAAAATTTTTGGCATATTTTTCTTTCATTGTATTTAAGAAGTCTGCCATTAATCTCTCATCTCTTAAGAAGTGTTTCTCAAGCACTTACTGAGCCAACTGTATTTTTATCCTTCATTAATCAGTGATTAATGTATAACGAGTAAATTGTGTTATTTGTTCAAGTACTAATTTTGATGTGGACAGCTTCCCATGTCCACGCACTTTTGCTAGTAGAGAGTCCAAAGCAAAAATAATTTAGCAATAATGAAGATTAACTGGAAGTAGTTGTCTCACAACTGACTAAATAAGACTAAAAGAAGAAAAATGATTCATTTTTAACTTATTTATCTGGTAGTGACTTCCTGTTCTAACTAATCATGCATGGGCATATTGTTATGAATATTCAAAAGGTTTGTTTAATGACTTAATAATTTTTCTTCCTTTGTTTCTAGGAACAGAGATCATAACACACATTGAAATAGAGGATCACACTTGTCAAAGTAATATATCATTTGATGCTTTCACTGTCTTTCGATGCATCAACAAAGGCAGCCCAGCCATCAAAGGAAGGCACCACTCCCCTCTGGATTTCAATGCAGAAATAACACAGCTGGCTTAGTGTGGACTGCCTTGATTAAAGTGAAAATATCCAAAGTAAAAGTTTCACTTACCAAGAGTCATCACTATCAAAAGCATGTCACAGATCTGTTGGAAGTAGGGAACATGTTAGCTCCAGGTTTTCTCAGTGTGATATTTCTGCTCACTGCTTTCTACAGAGAATACAGAGAAATTGGTAGTTGGCAAAGTCACCTGGAGGAAAGAGGAAGAATCAGATTTTTGCTCATTTTATTTTTGCTTCACATTCAAGAAAGTAATGCTTTTAGTTACTCTCCCTTCTCTTCTCAGACCCACCCTCAGCCCTTCTTTGCCTGCTTTGTGCCCTGGGATACTGACCTCTCTACACTGGGTCACTCAGGCTTCCTTGCCCTCTGACTTCCGGCTGAGTTGGGCCTCCGGGAAGCACTATCAGGACTGGAGGGTCAGAGAAGACTGAGACTGGGATGTTGATTTCCTCTACCCCTTCACTGACTGTAGGCTTTAGCACCTGCAGTATTTAACTGGTCCCAGGGGGAAAATCTCTCCCATGGCTTGTCTTGGTTGTTGCTCTCTTTATTGTGGTCTACTTAGTCACCCAGAACTCTGTAAAAGTTATTTTAATAGCTCCTTTTAGAATCAGTATACCCGTTAGAATCCCAGAAGGAAAGATATAGTAATCTCAAAAGCTGCTTGATTTTTGTGCATTTTTAAGGGACAGTGTATAATTTCTCAGGAGTAGAACATTACCCAGGTTTTGTCACTAAACTACTTTTCTCTCCTGCCTTTGCAGAATGCAAATAAACGTAATTTATAAGCAAGTGATTTGTAACCTTCTTTTCAATCATGCCACATAATATTCACATGTTCCATGCAGACTCAGGCACAAGATAAATCTATTGCTTGCATGAGTTAAGAATTTTCTTTCCTATGAAGAAGGCATATCATAAAGTGTGTGAGAATAAGGTTGTCACAGATAACCATAAAATTGTGCAACCTTATTTTTAAAGAAATGTATTTCAAACTTCATTAGTATTAACACATTTTACAACATACCACAGTTTCTCTTGGGGATCACCTATGCCCCAGCCAAGAACTGCTTTTCCTGAGACACAGATGAAAAGGTGCCTCTCTTTCAGGAGTTCCTATCAGGAGGTGAGTGGCAAATTCTCTTCTTCCATTGCTCATAGTAGCCCAAGCCCTGTAAGGACAAGTCAAAAACACATCAATCAACACTGACACCGATGCAAATAATAGATTTTTCAAAACTCTTTGAAATGTGTTGAGATTATTTAGCTATCTAGAATGAAACCAAACTTCAGAAACCATGAATATTGTTAGATGTTTAATAAAATGAAAATAGAGAGAAAGAAGGTATGTCTTCTTGACCAGTCACCCTACCCCTACATTTCTTTCTATTCATCCTTTAACTTCAAAATGCTCATTGAGCATATATCACGCCAGTGTCAGCGTGAACTCAGCAATAAGAATATCCACATAGAAATAGACTGACACGAAATAATCCAGGGAATTGTCCCAATTATTTAAACACGGTTTTCTGGTTCTCGGTTAAGAATAAATTAAATTCCATTAGCATTGTCTTTGTTAGTGAATAAACTCATAAATATTTTGTAAGTTATATATTTCACTTTTAGAATTTTTTTTTTTTTACTTGAAATTACAACATACTGACAATACAGGGTGGGGCAAAAGTAGGTTTAAAGTTGTGAGCACATGAAAAAGAGTTGATTCTTATATTATTCTCCACACAAGCAACTATAAACCTATCTTTTGCCATGCCCTGTATTAATAAATGACCCTGGGCTTATTAAGATCATGAAAATGTTCATATATAGGTCATTGCAGATTGACCAATATGAGATTTATACACATATTTTCCTCACAAATTTAAATTACACCATCTGTTAACTAGATTATGACTAATAAGTAAAATCATTGCCTACTACATCCTCAACAACAGGGGACACTATGGAGACATTCTGAGCCATTTGCTAGAACAGCCTGGACAAGTCAGTCTCCATGACGAAAGGGAGTGCCATCATCGCACAGCTTTGCACAGTGCTCCTAATTTTCAATATTTCTTTCCCCTTGCTCCAATTTAGAGAACAGTGCAGTCGCTAAGAAACAATAAGTTGAATTAAACATTTGTTTTTCCCTATATGGGTTTTTTTTGTTGTTGTTGTTGTTTTGTGTGTGAGAGATCTCAGAAATGTTCCAGCACCAAAAATGTCATGGAATAGCTACTTTAAATGAAAAAGAGTTATTAACCCCATTTTCACATTGGTAGCTGAGATGTGGGTAATTTTAGTATCTGGCTTGTTCACTTATAGATAAAGTCAGATTAAATGCAAGTTAACAGGCTGATTTCTTCACCCTGCTGCTAAGATTCTGATACAATGGGTCTGGAATACAGTCTGGGAATCTGGGTTTTTAGCAATCATACTACATGAAATAAATCAAGGGTCCATGAGCTATACTTTCAGAAATGTTGCTATTGAGAATTAAAAGGGTAAACTTCAGATTTTCTACTGGTCATCTAAAAAGTTTAAAAAGAAAATATTGCCAATGTCAAAAAATTAGATGGGCACAATTGTTTGTCACTATATTTCTTATTAAACCTAATTCTAAAATTATCGAAAAAGTCATACTTAAGAGAGATTTGAGGACTTAATAACCTTTTTAAAAACTAAAATACTTACATGTGTTACTAATTGATACTTATTACCAGTGAATACAGCCAACCTGATAAGATAGCATCAGTATCCAGCAGAGTGCTCACAAATACAGAGACTTTTTTTAATCCAACAAATTAGATATATAATTAAAACTAATCTCTCATTTGAGGAACATGGATAAAGGAACCCCAAAGAGGTTGGAAAAAGTTATATGGAACATTTTTCCTTATGTGCTAGAGTTATACATTCTATTAAGAAGTTTCTGACCCTAGTGGCACTGCCAAAGCAAAAACGGTGACATTTCAATCATCTCTCCCACTCCAAACACACATGTCCCTGGGAACCATCCAGATGCAGCTTTGCTAAGGGCAGAGGTCCTCCAGGTAGTCCCTAACTGGACATGACTATTAGCATAAGTGAAAGAAACTGATTTCATGAATGTCACACTTTGGTAATTTCTTAGACAACTAAAGTGACCACCAACACACAGTTTGAGGCAGTATATTCTCTTGGCTTTAAGCACAGTCCATGAATTTCATGTTATCATAGGATGTGGAGGATAAAGAATAGAACTAAATGACTTCTAACAAAAAAACCCTCATTTAGCAGAGTTATATAGTCTCTGTGAATGTATATACCTATGTGTTACCATGGTGGGAAGCAGCGGCTGGTACCTGCAGCTGATTTTTGTATTAAAAAATGAAACCCAAAGCATTGAAAATTATCAGTAGGTAGGTTTGGTCTGAAGAACAAATTTGGTTTGAGCTTCACAGGTCATGAAGAGCAAGACCAATAAAGCAAAACTAGAGGTTCCAGAAATAAGCTTAAAAAAAATCTGTGCAGTTACCCAAAGACCTTTGTCTTTGGATTTGAACTGTGTTTAATAACTCATTGAAAAGTTGCTGGAAGAGGACATTGACAATCGAGTGTTCTCTTCTACTGAAAATGCATTTCCAGCCCTTATTATAATCATCAGATCACCTAAAAGCCTTTAATCTATAGTTTATAGTATCCTCTTTTTTGCCTGAGGCTCCATTTTAATAAATGCAAAAGAAAATTGGGAAAGGAATAAATGTATTTCAAAGAGACCTTGGGATGTTGGTACTTTCTATTCACAGCTAAACAAAGACTGAGCAGCCCCATATTGGGTGACTGTTTCATCAAAAACACATTAATAAAATGTAATGTTTTTTTTTTCTTTCAAATAGGGATCAAACATAGGTTGTTCATTTCCCCTCAGTAAAGAAATTAAAATAGAGAGGATTTCACTTACACTTGGCCTCAAAGTTAAAAGCCTAGTATCCTATCGGCTTCTTCTTTCTCACAATGTTATTCATACTCAGGCAAAGGAAGTTAAAAAAAATGAAATAAAAACTTTGCCTAAGTAATAAGTCTCTTCATAATGCACATTTTATCTGATATATCTGCAGGTAATATTTCTTTAACTTCCTGTTCAAAAATAAAACCACATGTAGATGGCTGGCCCTAAACATACAGTGAAGACGCCTTATTTTGCAGCTATGTAAAGAAAATGAAGTGGCTTTACCTCCAGCCTGTCTCAGTGCCATGAGATCCTACCAGTTCTTACAGGTGAGGCATGTTCCCCACAGTTACAGGATACAAAGGCAGATATGAAAGGTAACTTATCATACTGTGAGCACCCAATTCTCCCCACTGTGAGTAATCATTAAACGAGTCCAACAAAGTTAAATCGTAATTGACAGACTACCAGGAGGAAGTACAGTGGAAATCCTAACGTCCATAGGCTGCAGGAGGGCAGGCAGCCAGGGTAGCCGATAGCTGTGCTGCAGAGCAAGCACCCCAAGAGCAATGATGATGGGCACAGGGTGTGTGGAGAAAGGTGCCGAGGAAGAACAGAAAGTAGGAGGTGGGAACAGAATTGAATGTCAGTGTAATACAGAATTTTGTAGGCAGCAAAATCATATATTAGGTGCGAGAAGTTGCTATAAGTGATCCTGTATTTGTAAAAAAGAATTATAATGCACAATGTCAGGAGACCTTTGCCCAATGAAAATAATAAAAACTAATTGGATAAATATGTACCTTTATAACTTGAACTAGATATATATAAAAGTTAAGCATTCAGCTTTCCTGAATAGCTGTTTGGTTTTGAGCTCACTATTAGGAATTACAAGAATGGACAGTCCCCACTTGTGGAGACTGATTTACTATTGCTGCAGAGACGGTGAGAGCACCAGCTCTCAAGAGTGAGGCCCCATGCTGAATGATCGGCTAAGTCCCAAGAGGCTTCCAGGCTGTTGGAGGCCTTTGAGCTCTGTTTTCTCTGCCACTAAAGAATGTTTTGCTTTCCCGTATGGCCTGATCACGGTACTCTTTGCTTTTAACTTTACATAAACCCTCAAATGCCTCTTCCCCTTTCCTCCCAATTTTTTATATTTCCTGAGTGAAGTTTTATTTATTTCATACACCAAGAATTGAAACATGGGAGTGAAGTCAATTACTAAGTCCCTCTCAACAGATAGATGCTACAGCTATAGATGTGTGTTGTAGATGTCCGATATTTAAACAATGCCACATATCAATAAAGGACATGACGCAACGATAAGCACTATGGGGTAAATGTGAATTGTAGCGAAGAATATGGGAAATAACTTGGTATTATTTTGTAAAGTTGAAAGTGCACATATTTTACCAATCATTATTTCTACTTTTAGGGATTTTTGCTTTGAAGTAACCCTTGCATCAGTACACCAGGAGAGACACACACACACACACACACACACACACACACACACATATTTGCAGCTGCATTGTTTAAAAGAGTAAAATCTAAAAGCAACCCAATATCCACCGAAAGGGGAGTATATAATAAATTTCAGTATATTCTGATACAGTACTGGGATTGAATGAACTATACAGACATGCATCCAGATGAATAAATTGTAACAAGGGTGTTGCTTAATACAAACTGAAGTTTATTTCACATGGATGTACTTGTTGCTATTTTATAACTACATTTTTAAGTAAGAGACTGATAAAGAACACATGCTCACAATAGTGGTTATCCCCGTGGGGAAGGGTGGCAGAGGATATGAGCAGGAAAAGCCATAATGATCTGATCCTGTTCTGTTTTTCAAACTGTGAGTACGTACAACAGTTATGAGATTATATAAATATTTTCCTATGTGTTGATTGAACATTTCAAAATAAACCTATTCTTACAGCAAAAAAAAACAATTTTAAGTTGTATCAGAAGTTATTGTTCCTTGAAATGAAAAAAAATACTATATAGTAAATAGAACACACATGGTGTTTGAGTAGGGGAAAATGGTACTAGTGACAGAGAAAATACTGAATATTCCTTATGTCTTATGAAAGTATACATAAAGTTATAATTCTGGCACATGGTAAAAACTTAATATATGTGAACTATTAACCTTCTCCTGGTTGTTATTACAAAATAAGCAGTTGACTTTGTAGTCACACTTTTGAGGCAAGAGAGCACAGTGATGAAAACTGTGAGAAGGTATACACATGGACGCACATGACACTGACTTAAACCCAGTTTACCTCTCGGCTCTGAGTCAACAGAAGCGAATTGCCACGCTGCCACTCCATGCCAAAGTCTCTTTAAAATTAATGATAATACTTAGTAGTGTTACTGTGAGGAGTAAATGGGATAAAAATCAGACAAAGAGCTAGTATTTATTTGCTAACTTCCCTGTGCTAGGCACTGCATTGAGTGCTTTATATAAATTAATAAAAATAGCAACATGACAGCAGTACTAGTTTCTTGGATGATTCTGCTCACCTATTCATGCTTCAATCCATCTTTGTTAATTAACGGGTTAATAGGAAAGCTCAGGGTTCATAGTATCATCTATAATCACCTGATTTAAATGCCTCTTTTCTCATTTCTAACCTCAAATTGTTTTTATTGAGAAAAAAATCAAATCTCTGTTCTAATGATTTAAAAATTGAAGAAAAATGTAGGATAGTGAAGAAACATCTGATAGATAACATGAATATTCTTGAAACTAAACAATTTGATTAAATGCCTGTATTAATTTGACTCACAATATGTTAGAATAAGGAAAGATTATTGTAAGACTAGCTTAAGGTCTAAATATTCACTGCATAGAAAATAGAAGTCTTCATCTCAGACAGAACTCAGGTATGGAACAAACCTAATGTCAAGTTCAAACAGAATTGGACATACATAAAAATTCCCACAAAGCATGATTTTTGTTTCCTCAAATAAGTACACTACCAGGTACAAGCTTTAATTAGGATGGCCCTTGGCAAACATTTCAATATGACTTTCTAGAGGCTTTAGGTTGAGTAAAGTAAAGTATACTTTAAGAAGCACATACAATTGTATTGTCATTACAGTATAGTTGTCTTAAGTTCCTAGCTCAGATGCAATACATCTTCCCACCTATTAGTAAAAATAAAAGTGACAAAGGTGGAGGGACGACTCAACCTGAATTTGACTTACTATAAAGCTATAGCAATCAGCTATATTGGCTAAAGGGACAGACAAAAGAACAGAAATATACCCCCATAAATATATAGTCAAAGAAGCAAATGAAATACAATGAGTGAAAGGACAGTCTCTTAAGCCAATGACACTGAAAGATCTGGACATCCGCATGCCAAAGGTAGAAGAGTCTAGACACAGATCTTATCCCCAGCACAAAAGTTAACTCTAAACAGGTCACAGACTTAACTATAAAATGAAAAAAAAAAAAAAAAAACCCCCCAAAAAAAACCACTATAAAATTCTTAGAAGATAACCTAAAAGAAAATCTAGATGCTTTGTGTATAATAATGCCTTTTTAGATACAGTCCCCAAAACACAATCCATTAAAGAAAAATCGATAACCTGGACTTTATTAAAATTTTTAAAATCTGGTTTGTGAAAGACAATGTCAAGAGTCTTCAAAAACAAGTCACAGAATGGGAAAACATATTTGCAAAAGACACATTAAATGATTATATCTAAAATATGTGGGAAAACACCTCTTAAAATTACAGTAAGAAAACAATTTAAAAAAATGGGCCAAAAACCTGAACAGACACAAAGGAACACATACAGATGGCAATAAGCCTATAAAAAGATGTTCCACATTATAAATCAACAATGAAATACTATTACATGATTAGAATGACCAAAATCTGGAACACCGACAATACCCCCACCATGGCTACACACCTAGGCTAAGAACAGAAGGGACAAGCAAAACATCCATCTCCTAGTTTCTGCCTAGAAGGTGCTCAACTATATAGTTTCCCAGGTGCAGCCGTAGGGCCCATTTTCTAATCAGCCTGCATCAAGGTGATGACTTTGATTCTCCCCTTTAGGACACTGGCAGGTCTTGGCACACCCTCAAATACTGGGGCTAGTAAGACAAAGGAGGTTGCTTGGATGAGAACATTTTGAAAGAAAGTTAGTAGCGTGGGCAAGGCTGATGGATGAGGTTCACCTCCTATATGACAGGAAGAGGTGACTTTTTTAGATGCAGAAACCTACATAGACAGTCAAGGAAAATGAAGAAACATAATTTTCTCTTTTTAAAGAGAAATCTCCAGAAGCAGCTTAATGAAGCAGATATAAGTGAGTTACCTTATAGTTCAAAATAATGTTCATAAAGATGATCACTGAGGTCAGGAGAGTGATGCATGAACAAAATGAGAATGTCAACAAAGAAAATATATAAAGTATCAAGTGCATCAGATCAAAGAAAGTGTCAAAGTATTAAATCATAGAGCTGAAGATATACAACATCTGCACTGAGAACTTCAGTAGATGAGTTAGGCAGCAGACTAGATCAAGCAGAAGGGCATATCAGAGAACAGAGAGACACTGGATGTAGAATTGATATGATCAGAGGCGTAAAAAGAAAGAATGAAAAGGTGTGATGATAGCGTACAGAACTTATGGGGCACTCTAAAACAAACAATATTCACATTTAAAAAGTTCTGGAAGGAGGAGAGAGAAAGCAAGCTTATTTAAATAAATAATGGCTGATAACTTCCCTAATCTGGAGGAAGAAAGGGAAATGCAGATACAGGAAACTCAAAAGAAGACGGAATAGGGTAAAATTAGACAGGCCTATACAAAAACACATTATAATCAAATTGTCAAAAGTTAAAGACAAGAAGAGAATGTAAAAGGGCAAAAGAAAAGCAACTTGTTACACTCAAGATAACCACCATATGATTATCAGCAGGTTTTTCAGTAGAAACTTTTCAGACCAGAACAGATGAATGGCATGACATTCAGATACTGAAAGGAGAAAAACAAAACTGCCAATCAAGCGCATTCTACCCAGAAAAGTTTTTCTTCGAAATTAAGAGTTTTCTAAACAAGCAAAAGCTGAAGGAATTTTTCATCACTACACTAGCCTTAAAAGAAATATTAAAGGGGAGTCCTTCAAGATGCAATGAAAGGAGGCTAATTAGTGTAGGAAATCTTGTGGAAGTACAAAATCACAGACAAAAATAAATACACATATATAATGCTTTCCCATGTATAGTTCATGCCCACGTTGTGGCCAAAACTTTCAGGCAAAAAAATAATTTTAATTTTTTAAATTCAATTATTTATATTTAGAAAGAAAACCAATAATCATATTCCAGAGTACTATTTGCATACAGATATTGTTATTGCTTTCTAGAATTATACTTTTAATGAATAAGCGTAAAGAATTAAAAACATCTGTACAGACATGAAATTAGTACTGCCCATATATAATATACATTCTTATTTTTCCCTAAAAAATTTGGGCAAAAAAGTATGCAGTATACATGGCAAAATGCAGTAGTTAAATTCAAATACTCTAAGGTTACAATGATGGAGAATAAATCACTTAACTCAAGCAGAAAAAAGTATTGAAAATAAGTATATAATTGTTGAAAAATAGATACTTTTTAAAAGATGTAAATTGTGTCATGAAGGACATAAAATGTGGGAGAGAAGTATAAATGTAGAGTTTTTATATGCATTTGAAAGTAAATTGTTATCAGCTTAAAGTAGACTGTTAGGTTTTGTGAAAGCCTCTTGTTAAGCACCAAGGAAAAGCCTATAGTCAATATCAAACCACTAAGAAAAAGGAATCAAAGCATGCCAGTGCAAAGTATCATCAAATTATAAAGGAAGCAAAAAGGGAAGAAGAGAGTAATAAAGGATTTACAAAACAACGATTAGCAAAAAGCTAATAGTAAGTCCCCATCAATCAATAATTACTTTAAATGTAAAGGAACTACTTTTTCCAGTCAAAAGACATAGAAAGGATGCATTGATTTAAGAAAAAAAAAAAAACAAGTGTATGCTGCTGACAAGAAGTCCGCCCCACTTTGAGAACACACTGGAAGGGAAGGGAAGGGAAAAGACAGTCCACGCAAATGGAACAACAACAACAAAAGGAGCAGGGGAGCTGTACTGATGTCAGACAAATGGGCGTTTGGAGCCAGGCTGTAGTAAGAGAAAATGAACATCATTATGTAATGATAAAGGGGTCGATCCAACAAGATTATATAGTATTTTTCCATATGTATGCATACAACACAGAAGTACCAACATAGATAAACCAAGTATCAACATGCCTAAAGGAAATATAGACAGGAATGTGATAACACCAGGGAATTCAGTATCCAACTTTCAACATGAACAGGTCATAGTGACAGAAAATCAGTAAGGAAATATTGTACTTGAAAGACACATTAGATCAGATTGATGCAGCAGATATCTACAGAATAGTCCACCAAACAGTAGCAGAATACACATCCTTCTCAGAGGCTCATAAATCATTCTTCAGGATATGTCATAGGTTAGGCCACAAGCAGGTCTTAACTAATTTAATAATATTGAAATCATCAGTAATGCCTTTTCTGACAACAATGATAAGAAACTAGAAAATAATTACAAGAAGAAAACTGAAAAATTCACGAATACGTGGAGATTGAACAAGAAACTTTTTAACAACCAATGAGTCAGAAAAGAAATCAAGAGGGAAATAAAAAATCATTTTTTACTTCACATTTTTACTGTTGTTCAGTTACAGTTGTCCTCATTTTGACCCCATTACTCTACCCCTGACCTACCCACCCCTACCTCCCACATTCAATTCTCCCCCGACCTTTGTCTTTGTCCATGCATCCTTTATACATGTTTTCTGATGACCCTTCCCCTTCTTTCCATTGTTATCACCCTCCTTCCTCCCCTCTGTTACTGGCAGTTTGTTCTTCATTTCCCTGTCTCTGGTTCTGTTTTGCTCGCTTGTTTGTTTTGTTGATTAGAGACAAATGAAAACTGAAACACAACATTTTAAATCTTACAGGGTGCCACTAAAAGTAGTTTAACAGGAAGTTTTGTGATAAATGTCTACATTAAGACAAAATAGAGATCTCAAATAAATAGGCAACCTAAATTTTCACCTCAAAGAACTAGAAAGAAAGAGATCAAACTAAGCCCAAACTTGGAATAATAAAGGAAATAACAAGGCTTACAATGTGCAAATAAAATAGAGACTAATAGGGCAATATAAATAGATCAAAGAAACGGAGCTAGTTTTTGAAATGAATTAGAGAAATCCTTAGCTAGACTTGCCATGAAACAAAAAAAGAGGATTCAGATGAAATTATAAATGAAAGAGGAGGAAAATACAATTGATGCTACATAAATACAAAGAATCATATGAGACAACTGTGAAAAATTTTATGCCAACAAATTGAATAACCTAGAAGAAAAGGATACATATCTATAAACATACAACCTGCAAATATGGAATAATGAGGAAGTAGAACATCTGAAAAGACCAGTTACTAGTAAGAAAATTGAATCAGTAATCAAAAAGCTTCCAACAAAAAGTCGAGGACCAGATGGTCTCACTGGTAAATTCTACCAAATATTTAAAGATCTAATGCCAATTCCTCTCAAACTCTTCCAAAAAAATTGAAAATGAAGGAACCCTCTGAAACTCATTTTATAAGACTGGTATTATGCTGATATTAAAACCAAATAAGGACACTAGATAGAAAAAAATTACATGCCAATTCCTGAGAAACATAGATGTAAAAATCAAAATATTAGTAAATGAAATTCAACAGTACATTATGATGATAAAACACCACAATCAAGTGGGATTTATTTCAGAGATATAAGGGTGGTTCAACTTTCACAAAATTAATAACTGCGATATACCACATTAACAAAATAAGAGATAAAAATTATATGGTCGTCTCAATACTTAAAGAAAAATCATTTTATGAAAACAAACTTCCTTTTATGATACAAACTGCTAACAAGTGGAGAATAGAGGGAATGTTCCTCAGCATGCTAAAGCCCATCGATGACAAGCTCTGCGATAACCTAATACATATTGATGAAAGAGTGAAAGTTTTTTTTTTTCCCTAAGATCAGGAACAAAAGTGTGTACACTCTCCCCCTTTTTTCAGCATAGTACTTTTTATTCCTTAGTCAAGAAAAATAAATAAAAAGTATAAAAACTAGAAAAGTAGTAAAATTTTCTCTATTGGCATATGACGTATTATATAAAAAATTAAATACTCCACCATAAAACTGTAGGACCACAACAAATTTGGTAGTTGCAAAATACATAATCAATATACAAACATCATTTGTACTTCTGTACATTATTGATGAATTATAAGAGAGCTGAGAAAACAATTTTAAAATAGCATCAAAAATAACATACTTATGCCCTGGCTGGTGTAGCTCAGTGGATTGAGCACGGGCCTGCGAATCAGAGGGTCGCTGGTTCGATTCCCAGTCTAGGGCACATGCCTTGGTTGCAGGCCAGGTCCCCAGTGTGGGGCATGTGGGAGGCAACCACACAGTGATGTTTCTATCCCTCTCTTTCTCCTTCCTTCCCCTCTCCCTAAAAATAAATTAAAAATATTAAAAAAAATAAAAATAACATACTTAGAAAACTTTTAACTAAGGTGGTATAAGATTCATACACTGAAAACTATAAGGCATTGATGAGAAAAATTGAAAAGGATGCAAATAAATAGAAAAATATTTTGTGTTCATTAATTGGAAAAATAATATTGTTTATATATATACTATTCAAGAGATTTACAGATTCAATACAATTTCTATCAAAATTCTAATGGTATTTTTCACAGAAATAGAAAAAAATTAAAATTTGCATGAAACCACAATAGACCCTGAATAGCAAAAGCAATATTAAAAAAGAAGACATTACACTTTTTCATCAAATTATATTACAACGTGATAGTGATCAAAACAGCATGGTATCAGTATAACAGCAAACATACAGATGAATGAAACAGAGCGGAAAGCCCAGAAATAAACCCACATGTATGAGTTAAGTTATTTTATAACAAATGAGCCAAGAATACGCAGTGGGGAAAGGATAGTCTCTTCAAGAAATGATTCTGGGAAAATTGGACAGCCACATCCAAAAGAATAAAACTGAACACCTAGCACCTACCGTAAATAAAATCAACTCAAAATGGATGGCATACTTGAATGTAAAATCTGAAACCAGAAAACTCCTATAAGAAACATAGGGCTGGGGTGGGGGGCAGTGGTGGGAGGAAAAGGCAGACAACTGTACTTGAACAACAATGAAATTTGAAAAAAAAGAAAACACAGGGGATAAGCATCTTGATATTGATTTTGACAGTGACTCTTCTGGATTTGACACCAAAACAAAGGCAACAAATGCAAAATTAAATAAGCAAGACTACATCAAACTAATAAGCTTATAGACAGCAAAGAAAAACATCAAAGAAATGAATAGACAACCTAAGAAAGGGGAGACATATTTGCAAACTACATATCTAATAATGGGATTACATGTAAAATATACTAGGATTTCATACAACTCAATAGTAAAAGAAGAGTATCCCAATTTAAGAATGGACAAAGGAAGTGGGGTGCTGGGCAGAAGGAGGCAAAGGGAAAAAATGGGACAACTGTAACAGTATAATCAATAAAGTATACTTTAAAAAAGAATGGACAAAGGACCTGAATATACATTTTTCCAAAGAAGTTACAGAAATGGCCAGCAGGTACATGAAAATGCATTCAAAGTCACTAAATCATCAGGGAAATTCATATCAAAACCACAATGAGATATCACTTCTAACTTACTTTACATCCTTACATTACTATTAGGATGTCTATTATAAAAAGGACAAGAGATAAAAAATGATGGTAGAGAAAAAAGAACTTCTGTTCACTCTTTTTGGGAATGTAAACTGCTACATCCACTATAGAAAAAGAGTATGGATGTTCCTTAAGAAATTAAAAATAGAGCTACCATATGATCCCACAGTCCCACATGTGGGTATATATTCAAAAGAAACAAAGTTATTATCTCAAAGATATATTTGCATCTCCATGTTTATTCACAATATTCAAAACTATTCACAATAGCAAAGGAATGAAAACAACCTCAGAGTCCCTTGACAGAGGAAAGGATGAAGTAAATGGGGCCCATATGCACAATGGGGTATTATACAGCATTAAGAAAGGAAGACAATCCTGTCATTTGTGACAACTTAGATAGACCTGGAGGACATCATGCTAAGTGAAAAAGGTCAGACAGAAAATGACAATTACTGCATGATAGAACTTATACGTGGAATATTCTTTATAAAGTCAAACTCATTAAAGCAGATAGTAGAAGTTTTGGAAGTTTGGGGAAGCAAGTGGTTTTGGGAGGTGGGGAAAGCAAGGAGAGGTTGGTAAAAGGGTACAAATTTTCAATTATAAGAAGAATGAGGTCTGAGGATCTAATGTATCAAATACTGACTATAATTAATAACACTGTATTGTATAATTGAAATTTGCTAAGAGAGTAAACTAAAGTGTTCTCATCAAAAGATTGAAAAGAATAAAGTAAGTACAAATATGAGGTAATGGATTTGTTAATTAACTTGGTGGTCGAGGAATCCTTTTTCAATATGAGTGTATAGCAAATCATCACATTGTACACTTTACATATCTTATCATTTCATTTGTAAATTTCTCAATAAAGCTGAAAAATATAAAAAGACCAGTGGCTTGGAATGCAGGGGGTGGGAGAGCTAAAGAGGCAGAACACATAGGACTTTTAAGCAGTGAAAATACTGTGTGGTGATAATGTATACACGTATATGTCATTAATTGTACATTTCCCCAAATCATAGAAAGTGCAATGCCAAGAGGGAATCCCAGTGGACTTTGAGAGATTACAATTTGTTAGTATAGGTTTGTTATTAGTAAAAAGAAAAAAAAAAACACCATTCTGGGGAGCAATGTCAATAATGGGGGAGTCCAGCTAAGTGTTGGAGTAGGTGTACCTGTGAAATTGCTGTACCTCCCTCTCAATTTTGTTGTCAACCGAAAACTGCTCTAGGAAAACAAGTGAGCAGGGAACTATAAAAATTCTATGAATCACCAAATTGAAAATACTTCTATTGTTGAGTTCATATCATGCATGTCTTGATATATCATATATCAAGGAGATGGAGCATGTCTTTAAAAGAATAATTCTACAAAAGTTCTATTTGCGTAGAGCATAGCTCAGGTGACCATGTATGTCTTAAAGCAGCCTTGCCATAGGTCAACTTATCAAGGCTGTTTTTTAAACATTTCCTTATGTCAATAGCCATAAAGACTCAGAAAAGAAGGCCTAACGCATAATAATAAAAACTCTGCCAGTTTTACTTTGTTTCAACTTTTGCATTTGCTCCTTTAAGGGAAAATAGAATTGCTACCAGAATGTACATGAAATAACTCATGGTCTGTGAGTGACATATTCACATCGTGTACATTGACAGTATCAATAAAGTAGACCATAGCTGAAGCGATCCACGCACACCCCTCCATTGACCCAATACAACCTGGCTCCCAGGCCCTGCTTAGGCATGAAACTGCTATCACGTTACCAAACACCCACTGCTGGCTTGGCCTCTGGAACCGAAAGCCCACTTCTGGCATGGTTTTCATTATGTCCACTGTTGTGGTAACCAAGGCGGCATTAGTAACGAAGCCTGAATGAACCACATCCATAGAGGCTACTGTTTTGCCCAATTACAGATGAAGAAAGCACCATGATATTAAGTATAATATCCAAAGTGGCCTGGTGACACACCTGGAAATGCAGAAAATTTGAGCCTTCTGGTGATTACATTTAACAATGCTGTATTGTATACTTGCAAGTTGCTGAGAAAATAAATCTTAAATGTTCTCATTACAAAAACAACAACAAATGGTAATTATATAACTAACCTTATGTGATAATCATTTCACAATATACAGTAGTAAAATATCATCATACCGTACACCTACATAATGTTATACTTCGATTACATCTCAGTAAAGCTTATGGAAAAAAGACAAATCACAAAAGCATCTACACAAATATCACATACAGAAGAACAATAAATATGAAGGCTGATTTCTTATTAGAAAAAAATGGAGACCTGAAGGAAATTGGGATGAGATATTTAAAGCATAGAAAGGAAGAAAAAAAAAAACCTCTCAACCTAGAATTCTGTATCTTTCTAAAAGAAAGATGAACTCAAAGGAACTGGAAGTAGAGACTCAGTTACAGTACACCAGTGTTCACTGTGGCATCATTCACAATAGCCGAAAGGTGGGGACAACCCAAGGATCTGTAGTTGAAGAATCAAATAACCAAAATGTGGTATATCCAGACAATGGGATAGTATTCGGTTTTAAAAAAGAATGAAATACTGATACTTGTTACAGTGTGAATTAACTTTGAAAACTATGGTTAAGTGAAATAAAGTAGACACGAGAGGAAAAATATTGTATGATTCCACTACCACGAGGTACCTAGAGGGCAAAATCATAGAGACAGAAAAGAGATGACAGGGCTAGGGAGAAGGGCGAAGAGGAGAAGCGGAGAAAATAGGGAGTTTTTGCTTGATACTTACAAAGTTTCTGCCTGAGGTGAAAACAGGGAGTTGAAAATACTGGTGATGGTCTCCCGACATTGTGAATGTAACCAATGCCACAGAACCATACACAGAAAAAGTGTTAAAACAGCAAAGTGTTGATGTTAAATACATTTTACCACCATTTAAAAAAAGTAATAATGTAATGTGCACAAAACTATTGAACTGTGCATCTTAAGTGGGTGAATTTTATGGTATGTGAATAGCATTTTAATAAAACTGTTTTTAAAAGATGTTTTTATTTTTTTTTTTATTTTTTTTTTTCTTTTTTTTTTTAGATTTTATTTATTTATCTTTAGAGGGGAAGGGAAGGAGAGAGGGAGAGAAACATCAATGTGCGGTTGCCTCTTGTATGTCCCCTGACGGGAACTGGCCTGGCAACCCAGGCATGTGCCCTGACTGGGAATCGAACCGCGATCCTTCGGTTCGCAGGCCCGCGCTCAATCCACTGAGCTACACCAGCCAGGAAGATGTTTTTATTTTTTAATGAAAAAGAAAAAAAGAATTTAAAAAAACCCTGTGGACAATATTGATCAGAGAAGAGACAGGATAGAAACAGAAAACCCATGTAGAAATTAAAATACTATTTAAAAAGAACTGGCAATAACATGAAAAAATGCTTTTGCTATGATGTTTTTTAAAAAACATATTATAAACTTGTATATGTCAGGTATTAGTTTTACATCCCTGAGTAAATCAACTTCTATAAATCTTATTTCACTCATATGTAAATGCAGCTTTTAGGGCTCTTTCTTTGGACTGTTACAAGAAAAAAAACAAAACACCACCAGGCATTGTGCTCTTAGTTCAATGCCTAAATTGATAAGATGATCAAGGAAATAGTAGCCATTTTTTAAACTGATATTTTTCTGTAACACTCATCACTAACATGTTATATATTCTTTTTTAAAATTTGTTTATTTTCCTTCTAGTCTGCATACAGTGGGGTCTGGGGTATTCCTAGTGTCCAGACAAAAACTAGACCTAAGTATTTTTATTAGACTTTTAGTACAGCTGTGCATTGTATTGTTCTTTCCGTAGACTAGATGTGTGTGCTTGACTTACTGCCTGCCTTAGCTGAAGATACTCACCTCACCCAGAGTGATGCAAGTGACTTTGAAATGTTTAACTTTCTCTCCTCCTGTTTCTTGCCACCATCTAATTCCTTTTACATATGATGCAGGATATTGTTATTGTTACTTGCGCAGGTAGTATTCCTTCACATTTATCCTATCTTTATCCTTTCTGCATCCTTCATTCATTTATGTACGTCAAAGCTTCCATCTGAGGTTACTTATAGTCAGCCTAAAAACTGCCTTTAGATTTGCCCACAGTGTGACTCTTCTGCTAATAAATTCTCACAGCTTTTGTTCGTCTGAACAACTCTTCATTTTGCCTTCACTTTTGAAAAGTATTTTTTCACTAGGTTTAGAGTTTAAGGCTGGTATCCATGGGGTTTTGTTATTGTTTAAGAACAGTTGTCTCCATTTTCCCCCTACCACCCCCCCTCGCCCCACTCAGCTCCACCTCCCACCCTCGATCCTGCCCTCCTTGGCTTTGTCCATGTGTCCATTATCCCCTATTTTTTCCAGCGCTTTAAACAGTGTCATTTTATTGTTTTCTGGGTTCCACAGATACTGGTTAGAAGTCAGACATCAGTTTTATTGTTGCACCTTAGAAGGTAATAGATCTATTTTCTCTAGGTGCTTTAAGGGTTTTTATCTTTGATTTTCAGCATTTTGAGCATGAGGTGTCTAGTTGTGATTTCTTTGAATTTACCCTATTTAAGTTTCACAGATCTTCTCAAATGTGTGAGTTAAGACCTTTTATCAACTTGGGACAATTTTCAGTCATTATCTCTTCACGTGTTTCTCCTCCCCATTCACACTCTCCTCGCTTTATGGGTTTCCAATTACACGTATTTGATTTGACCAGGCCTCACACGTCCTGTGTCTCTGTTCTGTTTTCCATGTTATTCCCGCCTGCGCTGCAGTTTACATGTTCACCTGTTGATTGGTCACTTCATTCCCTCCTCCTGCTTTCTGCTGTGCCCAAGACTCTATATTAACTTAATGGGTTTTTAATAATGTACATTATATTTTGTTCTAAAATAGGTCTTTTAAAATTTTACAGGTACTAATTGGAATTCTACAGGTTTCCATTCATTTCAACTATCTTTTTCTCTATTTCAACATTTTTAATAGTCATTTAAAATTTTTGTCTCAACTCTGATATCTGACTAAATGTGATTCAGTTACTCTCATCTGTTGTTTTTATAGATTCCTATCAACTAAATCTTTTTTTAAAAAAAATAATCCTGATGTAGGATTTTTGACTGGATGTCGGTCATGTGGAAAGTCTGTAGAGTCCCTGAAAGATTTTTTTAAAAATAGATTTCCAACACAGCAACTTAATCTGAAATAGGGTGTTTTTTGGTAATACTTTGTAAGAACTGATCTATTTCAGTTTTGCCCTTACTTCTTGGGTGCCTCCCTTTGGGGGCTTTAATTTAAAAACTGTGATGTTTAGAAGCCCTCCCAGATTGGCGGAACTCGAACTAATCCGTGTCTCTTTAGCTGCAGGAAAGGATTTAAATCTCTGTTTAACTTCAGACTGTTCCCCTTGCTGCCTCCATGGGTCTCTTGATGTCTTGGCCTGCGTGGTCCAATTTAATAGTCAGTCAATGATTTTAGAGGCATTTTCACGCAGATTTACAATCTTCTTTTTGACGCCCTGTTCTTTAAGATGTCCCCACCCCCCCGTTTCCGGTTGCTACCACAGCTCCACAGCTCTGTCCTCTGAGACTGCGACTTCTCCCTTGAACCCGATTCTCCATGCTGGTGAACGGAAGAGCACCCTCGGAGTGTCCTCAGAGGAGGAGCCAAGTAAATGTGGAGTTCACCTATGTGGCATTTGGTTTTCAAGGATGGCACTCCTCAGATTTCTTCCTGCTTTGTCTCTAGTGTCTTCAGAAAATTTTAATACATGGTCAATATTGGGAGGACTATAATTAGAACTGATTTCCTGAGCAGCTGCTAGAATCCTCACATTGGTTCTATAATCTTGACAGAAGAATCTGAAGCATTATAGCAACCCACAATCCTTTGCAGAGATGAATGCCATCCTCTTTGAGTTTTTAATATATATGATTCCTACAAAATTCAGAGTACCGTTCTGTATAACCAATGACTAAAGGGGGTAGGACCGAGGGTGGGAGGAGGGGGTGGCCAGGGTGGAGGGGAGTGGTGTGGGTAAAATAGAGACAACTGAATTTGAACGATTAAAATAAAAATAAAAAATGACTACTGAACTTAACTGATATATATAATCATAACTGTTCTGATAGATGAGGACCATTTCTCGGACTAGGTCAACACAGCCTCTCTAACTCGGTAGGCACTGTATATCTGACTAAATTGTTGTTTTCAAACCCCACCAATAATGAAGATACAATTTGTTTTTATGTGGAAAATGTAGCAGTATTCATTCACTGTCTCAACCAAGAGTTAACTCTCCTGATTTCTGTCATGTTATAGCCCACAGGACATTAAATCATCTTCATATTCTGTAGAACACTGTTAGAACACTTCATGAACGGCATCATGCTAGTCAGCAGCAAGCTATGATGTGACAGAAAGGATACATTCAGAGCCAGTCCCAAGCAGGTGCAGAGCACCACTCAGTTTCCTGAAGACACAGATCAGATACCCATGCTCCTCACCTACGCTGCACTAGTGGTCATGGTTAGTCTTGCGTGACATTCCCTACCACCAGGTGAATGAGAAGTGGCAGCTCTGACCTGCCGTACAGATGCCTTGTCCAGCTACATCAGGGCAACTCCTAGTCTAATTCTGCTACTCTACAGCTTGTCTCAGGAATGACCCCAATGGACAGTGGTGAGAAGAACTAGAAATATAGTTTGTTTGGCTATTTGGTTTAGAAGAAGAAATGGTCTGAAGTAAGAATATGCATGGACTCATTAAAAATTGCAAATGTTTTGGTAGTCTGGTCAGAGGACCAGAAAGAAATTTGGATATCAAATCCAAGAAGCTTTGGGGTAGACACATGGGCCCAAATCTATGCTAGTTGACACCAAGTATATGGACATATCAGTGAACAACACAGAGGACCCGCTGCACAGGAGGTCCTCAAAAGCAGGTGGACAGAAAGACTCACCCAGGGTGTGTTAGCCAACTTCTCTACTCTGTCACTCTCCTGCCTGTGCAAGAGGTTCACAAAAGGTATATCCATGTTGGATAACACCTATGCATAGTTACAACGGAAAGTCCCCACTAAGTAAAAAGATTTAGCTATTGAAACCGAACTGCACACATGTCAACACAACATACTTCTGACACCTGCATTAAGTAAAATCCCTTGAGGAGATTAGCCGGCCATTTTTTGTCAAGTTGAAGACATTGGATCACTTCCAGCCTGTCTGTAGAGGGCATTTATGAATCCTTATTAGATTTGAAATCTATCCTAGATATGAGTTTCCTTTCCTTCCTCAAAGTGCTTCTTATGCTAGCACTATTAGAGTAATTATAGAATATTTGATATGCTGGTATAGACTTAATATAACAACACCTCAGACACATTGGCCAAGTTTAAAATGAAGGAGGAGTAATAATTGTCACATTACTACATAACTCTCTGATCTTACCATATGTTGCCTCATGGGAATTAGTCTAACAAAATTGTAGAGTGACCCAATAAAGGCCCCACTAAGGTTCAAGAACAACACTGCAAATTTGGATTTCTATCCTGCAGGCTGTGCTATATGCAATAAATCAATAGATTAATACATGGTGTCAACTCTCTAATACATGGAAGTCAAGTTGTGGAAGAAAGATTGGGTTCTTCCACCATCCCTCCTTGATGCAGACCCCAGCTCATGGGGTCCGCCACATTGTGGATGAGGCATGAGAAATTCATCAGGACTACTAAGTCCTGTGGAGGAAAAGGGATGGCATGGCTTCTCTCTCAAGAGGAGAAAAAGCCTCAGCTCTTGCCTTGACCGGCCTTTATTGCTTTTTCTGGCACATTACATGATGGTCCTTATTTACTATGCACAGGTTCCCTTTAGGTGGTTACCTTTTACAGAAAACAAAGGAGATGATGCCAATAATCACATCACAGAAGAAGGATTTTGCAAATGCAAAGGGAAAAGTGGTTGAACCGGTTACACTCCATATTGGGGAGGTTTAGCGCGAACTTTAAGAAGTTACTATAGGCACTTGCTGCCTCAATTCAGGGTGAGGGAGTTTTAGCAAATGCAAGTCTCAAAGCAGCGTAGGTACATTGCAGGCCTGATTCCCAACAGGAAAACCTATCTGTGGGCGTGGGTCCTGTCTGGGCCCACACCATGCAGAATGGTCTCCTATACCTCCTAGTGAGCCACTTGTAAAATGTGTGCTTCTCACACTCTTTTAGATTAGAGGTCTTTGGTTACGGTTGAGGGGAGGTGTGCTTCTATCAGGGGACATAGTAAATCTCCCCCTAAATCTAAAATTACAACTGTGCTCTGAACACTTTGGACTATTTACTCTGTTGTTTTACCTTAATTATCATAATGACTAGGGTAACTGCTACAAAATGCAGGGGAGAAAATATCTGGAACTCAGGGATTCACTGGGGACTTTTCTTGGTGTTTGTATCAGCAACTAGAGCCTGACAGGGCAAGGCAACACAGTGCTCACATCCCTAAGGAACAAGAGTTGATTCACCTCCACAGGCAAGAACTTACAATAGCTGAACGGGTCGCAAACAACAAAGGAAAGGAGAGTCAGTGGGGAGGAGAAAAATGGTGATTTGACACGGTCTCAGCATGTTTGCAGCCACGGGACACGTGGCATGTTCCATGAACTCTTCAACAGCTTTCTATAAGCTCTTTTACAAAGGCTTTATCTGACCCCCATCAACGATCACTGAGAGATGAACGTGGTGCTGGGCAAAGTGGACCTGAGGCATGCAAGGGGAGGACTTTGCCAAGCGCTTGTCATCTCTCTTGGACCAAATCTAAATGTTGATAGAGCAGTAGTGGACACTTCCATGCTGACAGCACCTCCAACCTAAATGCATGCCACATGATCTTCTGCTTTTCTGCTTTCGGGCCTTCACCAAAGTCATGGGATTCCACTCAGCCCAAGGAAAAATGTAGCAGAGACATGGGAGAATCAATGTTCTTGGAGGCCAATGGGGGATAGGAGACAGAGCATAATTCTGAAGGCTCTGGCCATGCTTCTCAGAAATCCTGGAAGCTCAAGCCCTATGGCCTACAGCAACCACTACAGAAACACACTTTTATAGCATTTGCTCCTCCTTTTCTGTCTCCTGTTCCTTTCTCCCCTCATTCTGGCTTCTTGGGATGACTTCGCAAACACACGCCTGGAAACATATCTTGTCTCAAAGTTCTTAGATGGAAAGCCAATCTGATAAACACATCATCTGAGAACAGAGTCCACAAAATTCAAAATTAGCAGTGTATAATCTCAAGCATGTGGGTGTGTGTGTGTATATATATATATATATTTATATATATAAACATTTTATTGAACTCTACAATAACAAAATTATTTCAAATTTGCCTCCATCTACTGGGTTTGGGGAAATAGGAGTTGATAGGAAAATTGAACCATAGTCATTTTAGAGTTCTGCTATTGTTATGTCAAGTTCAAGAAAGAGAAACATAATGCTAAGACATTGGCAAATGGAAGTTTCAACTTTTCTAGTCATTGGTCTTTACAGACCGGCAATATCTTCATTGGCAATACTTCTCTTCATGGTACTATACTGTCTACCGGGTCTCTCTAATGTTTCCCTGCCAGTGTTGAACTCATAGGGTTATCTCTAGTGCTGCTCTGTTTCCAAGGACATAGGAATCTCTGGCAACCGGTTTGCTGTGGTCCTGTATATCTCATATCACTGGACAGATTTTGCAAGGGCTTTATTATATGAGAAAAGGAAAGAGCTCCTTTTTCTTCAATACACCAACATATTTTCTTTCATTACTCCTCTCTACCTGCTTGAAAGGCTGAGGAAACCTATTTCTTCTCTAAGATGACAAGAGTCATTTACGATGTTTCTCCCATGATTTTACTGAGGTTCTGAAGGCTCTGTGTTTCCACAGGGGTTCAGTTTACAGAAACCAAAGTCAAGAGAGCTCTGTAGACTTTCCAACTCCCTTCCCTCTTCTGAGGCAATAGATACAGAATAGTAGGAAGGGGGGAAATGAAAGGAGGAGAAATTCTAAGACAGAAAAAAATACATACAAACATAGATTATAGATTAAATCTTAAATAATCTATATGAAAGATTCATTGATGTTATTTGTTGTGTTCTCATTGGGAGCTAATCATAGAGAAAATGAAACTGTAATTAATTGTTATTTCCCCAAACTCTTTAAGACCCTCTCCTAAATACAAATTATGTTCTGGTTAGAAAAGAGCTGTGTGTGTGTGCGTGTGTGTGTGTGCGCTCGCGCGCACGAGTGCGCATGTAGCAACAATTCTGTGTCTTTGTTGGAAGTGAGACATGGATTTCACTTATAATTTACTCCGGCTAGGTCCACATAATCCCAGAACAACCTGTTCATTTAGAAAAGCAATCAAGCAATTTTGTGTTCAATGTGAAAAATTGTTCTATAACGCCTAGTCACCTTTATTTTTACTTGTCAAACTTCCTTTATAATGATATAAAGATTCTGCCCCCTATTTCTGGCTTCTGTGTACCGCTTATTTTCTTCCCTGCCCAAATTTCTTTACACATGAAAAATTAATATTCATCACAGGATGAATCCTGCTGAATGCTTGGAAAATAATCCCACCTCATGCAGAATTCCAGGATTCTCTATCCTTCTCTTATTTGGGAATGTAGAATGATTCTCAATGATTTTCTCCACCTTGGCATTCATCTCTATATGTCTTTGAGGTGAATGAACTCACCACTTACTCATCCGACTTAGGACATTGTGACAATATCTATCTATATCTATATACATATATGACATTTTCAATATGTTTTGGTGAGAAAATAAATGACACAAATCTTAAAACTTATCTGATGGAAAGAAGTCCCCAAGAGGAAATTTCACTTCATTATATACCCATACTCCTTTACTGAAACCCAATTAAGAGTGCAGAAAAGAAAAAAAAATACACAATAAATGTTAACACAAATATTTCATTACTCACAGGACCTTAACAGCCAGAACTGCAAAAGACTATGAGAAAGATCCATGTAATTATGATTAACTACAAAATGTTTTAAAACATTAACTGCACCCTGAGAAGTACTGATAAAATTACGTGAAAACCAGTAGTGATTTGATATGCCAATTAACACCTATTTCAACCTTAGGCAGTAGGTGTTCACAGCATGAGATGTTTCTGGTTTTTGCATTTGGGACTTTTTTTTTTCCTAAATGGAAACAAACAGTTTGCTGCACAGAACAGAAAATGACAGTATTTGAATTGCAAATTTTTGATGCAGCTATTTGTTTCCCCTAATATGTTCTAGGGTAACTTAAAATTTGAACTAGTTAAACGTTTCCAGGTGAAATGCATCGCCCTTTGTCATAAGCACCTTGAAATAGTTAACAAGAATCATTATCCCTGCCTTATAGTGGAAGTAACCACACGTGAACAACACACTAGAAAAGGATGGCTAGATTTTACCACTGAGTGCTCTTTCTTCACTGTCTTCCATGTCTCTCCTTAATATCTGTTTGTTTAGATATAGAGCAAATCTGACAATTTGCCATTATGCTTTTCCCACTAAGCTGGAATCTCTGAACAGGAACAGGAACAGGATCTAATGTCCACAGTAGCCCAGCATTTTCTCAAACACATTTTTCTTTCTTTCTTTCTTTTTTTTTTTAGATTTTTTTTTTTTTTATTTATCTTTAGAGGGGAAGGGTAGGAGAGAGGGAGAGGGAGAGAAATATCAATGTATGGTTGCCTCTTGTGTGTCCCATGCTGGGAACTGGCCTGCAACCCAGGCATGTGCCCTGACTGGGAATCGAACCTCAATCCTTTAGTTCTCAGGCCCACGCTCAATCCACTGAGCTACACCAGCCAGGGCTCAAACAAATTTTTCAAAAGGCAATGCATTCTTGTTATTACATGAACAAATGTAGGTGGGCTGTATCAATTTTATCCATATGCTAAGCCATTTACTATGTTACTCAATTTAAGTGTTTGGCCATCAGAAACAGCAAAGTTTTCTCTTGTCTGAAATAGTGAAACAGAAATAAAATGAAAATGAATTGAAACCCGATGAATGGTTAATGAAAGTAACCTGTATCCACTTACTTTGAGGTTATCCATCAGTGGTCTGACCCACTCTATGAAATATCGGACTTCCTTTAATTATTAAAAGAACTTCCCCCATACTCTGAGAAAAGCAGCTGCTTGAGTAAAGAATGAACTGCTTTTTAATTACATGGTAATTTACTAGAGCTCCCAGGTACACACTCGGCAAATACATTGTAACTATACATTTCTGCTGACAGAAATGGCCTGCTCTCTAATGGCATTGCATTCTGTATGTTGGATAGATAGCATGGAGCATATTGAACAGAGTGTCAAAGAACATGTTCATTTATATACAGCCACTCGGGGAAAATCTATTGACTTCTGTAATAATATAACATGCAATGCACAAATGTTTAAATTTTCCCTCCACTGACTTCACTGTTTCAAAGAGGAGTTTTCTCTTTGGGGATGGTAGGAGGGAAAGGGCACCGCTATGCTTCGCAAAATGATCAGAATTCTAGAATACCTCCCCAGTAACTTAGATATTTTCATGTAATAAGGATGGTAATCACTTACAGCTTTCTTTTTAGGTGGAAAGTTCAAAAAACACGCACAGACACTGTCCCATTCTTTTCAGTCTGGATGGCAGGGGTAAGGAACCAGGTAGAGTGTGCCACCTGCACTGGGTCTACGCGGCGAGTCACCTGGGGCAGGACACAATACACCAGATCGTAACAGACACAGCCTTTTCACCACTATTGAATCAACCAGGTGGTGTAGATTTTTTTAATGCTTATTTTTGGATCGGCATTTCAGTAACTCCATTCAAGTCCGTGAAAACAGAATAATAAAGCATCCGTCCAACCTGACATGGAATTTTATTTGTACGGGAGTCACAAAGAACCCTGGTGCTGCCAGCATGCACTTGAGACACTTGAGAAGCATGTAAGTGTTTTTGGAAAAAACACTTGTTTATCAAGGTTTTTGAAACTAAAATATGAATAAAAAATAAAATCCGCACCTTTGTGACAAACAAAAGAACTTGCTCTTAGGGTCTCTAAGCATCTTGGAAAAAATAGTGAAATGGAAAGGAGTCAAAAGAAAAAGTTTTTCAGTGAGAGAAAATGAGATGTTTTTGGAGCAGTAGTTATTTATTGACAATTTTGTTTACATTTCAACATGACCTGTGGTAATTTGATAGAGCCAAGACTGTCCAGTTCCTACCAGATGGGACAATCACATTCAGCATCTGAAAGTAATAGATGCTAAAACACTATATTCTTTCTAAAGAAATTACAGTCCCCACTATGATGCTAGGACCTCATGCAGAAGGAGCCACCTCAAAGAAAAGCTATTGTTTCCACTGTGCTTTGCTGCAAGTACTGCATCCTCTGTGTGCAAAATTAAGCAATGTAGACATACTCATTATGAAAACTGTGTGATAAGTGATCAAGAGCTTGGATGTAAATAGCCATGAAAGTAACAATAAACATTAGGGTCATTTAAAAGGCATGCAACTAATTAATTAATTAAAAATGTGGTTTCCACCGTCATGGTTCATTGGTCATTGGCCCCATTTTACTGTGTCAAGTAAAGCGTTGGCTGGCTTTTCTGTTTTATACCACATTACTGATAGACTTTCTACTGTTTCCACTAAAAACACACAATTTATAGGCACCAAGTTGATCATGAGATAGAATGGCAAACTTATTAAAACTCTGCCTGCTGGTGGACCTAAATCTTCCATTCTTATCTACTTATTTGTTCCACCATATCTTCACTTCCAATTATCACATTTTTAATTCAAACTTTCTTCTCTCAGATTAACACTTTTATTTATCTATGCAGGTCAGCTCTGGAGAATCTTTGTTAAAGTTTCTTAATCCCTTAGTATTTAAAGTGCATATACAATCATAGAAAATGAGAAAATGTAGATTCTTTCCACATGCACACATAGAGACTTTTGTTAGGTCCTGAAGACCTTCTGCCGTGTACACATCCAACTGGAATTTATTGCACTTTTCAATCTAAGACATTTTAGGTTTGGAGGAAGGCATTTGGATGAAGTTTGAAATAATATTCACCAGGTTTCCAGTACTGAAAATTGGATAAATGAACTGTGAATGCCCACGTCATTGGCATTTTATTCATCCTCTTTGGACACTTTAGATAAATTCTATCTAATGGTTAGAAATAGATGGCAATGAACAGAGATACCCTAACAGTTTTTCAAGAACTGAGGATCTACTGGGGCATTGACTGAGCCCTAAGTGTGGGAGAATAGACCACCTATCATGCCCCAGTTCTTTTCCTTGGCTATGACAACTGTCAGTAAAAGGCCAGTTAGTATAAATGCCAGTGGTCCTTATAATCATTGACTTTAAAAGTCCTATATAATAGTGGGAGACCAACATGGGTCTCTCTGTCCAAAGGCAGAGATATGGAAATCTAGGGAACTAAGGAAGGCCATAAGAATCCAAATACTTAAAGAGAATCTAAGACATGAGGAGTCATGAAAAATAACATGAAACATGCAAGAGATCAAATACAGTGCTCATCCATCTCTCAGAACTGTGTGAGGGTTGAAAGGTGCATAAGGTTACTTAATATGATTCATATAAAAATGTAAAAGTGAGATTAAAAAAATGAAATATGGGTGGCGAGAGAGGGAGGTTTTGGAATACCAGCCTAGACTGCACAAGAACTGGGCTTTATATAAATAAGGTTGACTGCAAGGTCTCATCTGTAGATTTTTGCATTTTTTTATGTCCCAGGGTCATCCTCCCCTTTATAATCCCATATTTCAGAGGGTTTATTGATCAGCCCTGCTCAGCCTGGACTCACCTAGACTGGGATACATCCCGGCACCAGAGAACACTACAACCGCCACCAAAAGTCTGTAGTTCACATCAGGAATGATACTAGTTCCTCCCCAGTTATCCACACAAGCATGAGATGCTTGGCCATTAGTGCTGTTACTTCTGCTGTGGTTTTCATTGCTCTTGTGTTTGCAGGCCCACGCAAACTTCTACCACCTTATGAGGGAGACAGAGCTGGCTGAAGCTTCCAACCTGAGCAGCAAAGACTCCAGCATTGATATTTAATCAATGGCATCAACTTGCTGTCTGGAATTCTTGATAGTCTGCTGCAAAAACAAGGTTCACAGTGGTTGAAATATGATGTTATCTTGCCTTGCAAAGAAGCAGCATAATTTCTGACAGTATTTTGTCACTGCAAGTCAAGTTCAAAAGGCTGGTATTATCTTCTGTGCCCACTGCAGCCCTTCAGGTTGCTAGGAAGTCAGTTGAGTGATATTTGGGTATATTTACTATTTAGTACCTATGTATCTCTTATGCCAGATCACTGACATTTCTTTAAAGTTTTAGAGTTTGTAAAGCGATTCAAAATATCTTCTTTATATTCACAAAATCTCTTTAAAAAGTTAGACTAGGTACAACTGTTGTGTTTCAAAATCCAAGTTATTGTCATTACAACAAACTGTATTTAAAATATCTGATTTTCCTGGCTGCTGTGGATTAAGCACTGGTCTGCAAACTGAAGGGTCGCTGGTTTGATTCCCAGTCAGGGCTCATGCCTGGGTTAGGGGCCAGGGCCCCAGTAGGGGGTACATGAGAGGCAATCACACATTGATGTTTCTCTCCCACTCTTTCTCCCTCCCTTCCCTTCTCTCTAAAAATAAATAAAATCTTTTAAAAAATTATAAATCTGATCCTGCAAAATAGATGCTCTCACTCTCCAGCTAGACTGTAAGCACCATCAAAATAATAAATATACTTTTTTTCTTACAATTGTCCCTCTATATCATTCCATCAAAGAGATGTCTAACCAATTATTATGACTGATTTCTAGCCTTTTATAAATTATATTTTTGCCAGTTTTATCCTTTTGAAAAATATGTATGGATATATGGTCTGCCCAAACAATACCAAGCCAGATGCTACAAAAAAAGAGAGACATTTATTGAAACCTCTTCCCTTTCAAAGGTGATTTTAGTTTTGGGAAAAGCCAGAAGTTGAAGGGCATCAAATCTGGGCTGTAGTGGGGCTGAGTCACCTGGGTGATTTGATGTTTCACCAAGACTCTGCACAAGTTGATGCATGAGTGGGTGCGTTGTTGTGATGAAGCTGCCAATCACCAGTTGCCCATAGCTGTGGCCTTCTGAATTATCCAAATAGTTTCTGCAGGAGGATTGGTCAAGCTCAATACAAAATCTGACGCAGATTTGTCGCTCTACTCGCACAGTCATTTTGGATGCAATGCCACACAGTACACATGCTCACTCAATGGCATCTCCCACCCCCACTGACTAGAACAGTGAAGTCATCACTGTTCATGCATGGGCATTCCAGTCCACATTCCCTGGCTGCCAGGTTACAACGATGTCACATTGTTGGACTTTTTCCAAGATGTTATTTTACCCAGAGAGCCCTTTCATATAAGACCTAAATCTTACATTTGCTCATACCCCACCTTATTTTGTTTGTCTTCCCATCAGCTTCACTCAGAATTTTCAACTCTGTCCTCCTGTGTCTGTAATATACTGGTTGGAAATCAGATCACTTACCCATTTCTGCCATCTAGCAGTGCTATTTATATAACTCTCTCTGTCCTTCACTAGATTATGAGCATCTAGAGGCCAGGGCATTAATTTTTGTGTCCCAGAGTATAACCAGTAGCTGACACATAGTAGGTAATAAACGTTAGATCAAATTTACACCATTTTGTCATTTTAGGAAATAGTGTCACATACCAAAGAATCTTATACTATATCATGATCACCTTGATGCCAAGGACCATTTTTTTATGGTTTTAATAAGACAACAGCATAGTGCTTTGCCTATAGGCAGGTGTCGATAAATGTATTAATTATAAAACTACGAATGCAATATAATTTTTCATGATGTTTAAATTACTGTATGTCTAGGTGGGCACATCCGTTCATTTTTTTATAATATTGATATTAGGCACTAAAAAAAAGTGACAGGGTTAAGGAGTTCTCACCCAAGAAGAACAGCTTCAGGGAAGAAAAATGCCACCATTTTTTAAAATGCCCTTTCTTATATTCTGCCCGGCAGTGCACTGAAAGAGCATCATTGATCAAATCACCCTTTATGGCTTTGCCTCAATAATAAATCACATGGCTCGCTGCATCTGTTGTTAGTCAACAATGCACACCTCCACACTCACTGGGGGAACTTGTAATTGTTTGAGCAGTAGCCGGTTTAGCTAATACCAAGGGAGTCATAAACAGGAATTAGAGGTTTCTATAAAAGCTTTTTAATTTGTTACTCCACAGCTCATTTACATGGTATGCTATATGTCACTAAAAATGCACCTTCTACGATTCAGGGACTAGAGAGAAAACATTATGTGCATCATGATATGTGTTATAAAAATGTACTTTTTAAATTCTCACTAAGGTTGCTGTAGAAAGCAAGAAAGTAGTTAACTAAGGACTTTAAGGCCATGGTGAGTAATTCAGAAGTACGTGCGTCTGTTCCAGGCCATGTGGGTTGGGTATGTGCGTTTTACATAGTTGGCAGGAACACTCAGGCTATGCTTTGCTGACTAACTGAAGAAATTCTATAGGCTCCATGTACACATGAAAAGCTGCCATACTCTCAACTGAAAAAGAGTCTGACCACTTTTCCTTACTCTCTCCAAACCCTACTGAGAAATTAATTAATTTTCCTATTTTTAAAAATTTTATTTATTTTTTAGAGAGATAGAAAGGGAGGAAGGAAAAGAGGGAGACAAACATCAATCAATCAGTTGCCTCTTGCACACTCCTGGTTTGCCCTGAGTGGGGGATCAAACCTGTGACCTTTTGGTTGAGGGATGATGCCCAACTCACGAAGCCACACCAGTCAGAGGGAGTATAATTAGTTTTCGCAGTCTTAAGATCATGTTTCCTTTAGAGAACCACCCATGTTCAAGCTCCCAGAGTGGGAAAATAGAACTTTTAAATAAGACAAAACCAAAAAAAAAATCTCTTTACAATATCCTTACAAATCACTGGGACTATTTTGTTTTTAATGGCGGATCTATAGTTTTCTGGGTGCTTTTATTGTGCAAAGCTGCAGAGGTTAAAAATGACTGTGCATTCTTAAGCCAAGACCCCCTTTTACCCATTTTTAAGGAAGATATTAGAGGATTTTCAAATTCTCTAATTTTGAAATTCCAAAAAATACCATATTCTTTCCATTAATACTTCATCTAACATGTAAGTCTTACAATGGTTTGTTTGATCTTAACTCCCTTGCTTATAATCTAGATTTATACCTTCTGCACTAGTAGCTAATTATTCCAGTGCTTCCTTGATTGTCTCATAAATCATTATTCTTTAAAATTAATATCTAAGTGCCTCCTGAATTAGGACTCAAGTCCATGGCATGTTTATGTTTTTATTTTAATTTCACTGAAACATATTCTTGGTCATTTTTCTCTAAAACTTCATGCTTATTACTGTATGCTTAATACTTGCATCAGAATTTTGCATATTTCTTAACATAGCTAATGATAGCCTGATTTACAAATCTTTCCCTTTTCAATCTACAATAGTTACATAGCTATTTTTTATTAAAAGATATTTTAGAATATGTGACATTTATATGCAAGAATGTGATTAAAAGTAATGTGTAAACTATTAAAAGTTGCAATTATATGGCATACTTCAACTAGCTTATTCTTTAAGCATGTTAATTTACCTCAATAAATTAATTTTTCAAGCTTATAAGGCTCCAGGCATGACTCAAGAGATTTCACCAAGTTTGGAGAGAGGCTTATATTATTCTAACAGAAGATAGACTGGAAAAATACCATATTTATGGCTTAATTTTTTCCTAGAAGATAATAGGAAACAGCTATTTAAGAATGTTTTTCATCAATGTATTCTTTCAAGTGCAGCTCTAAAAAGTAGAGTTCACATTTTGAAAGTCTGTTTACTATTCCCCAATTAAAGTAAATATACATCATTATGCATTTTAATAAGAATTCTTATATTTTAATTAAAACTGACAACTATAAAATACTAAAAATATTATTTTCCAAGTGTACTTTTAATGAACTGAATGCTCTAAGTGAACTCCTTAAACCATGGGCCTCGTAAACTTTGCACTGAATATTTTTCCTTATTTTCTAGAGAAGATTCCCTTAGTAAGCATTCTTCAGCAGTTGAAGGCAGAAAGGAGCACCAAAAGGCCCGCAGGCCAAATCTGGCCATCCACCTGTTTTTGTTGATCGTTCATTGGAACGCGGCCATGCCCATTATCCACACGCAGTCTGCAGATGCTTTTGCCCCAGAATGGCAGTATTGCATAGTTACAACAGAAACCATATGGCCCACGCAGCGTAAAATATTTACTATCTTGCTCTTTCCAAAAGAAGTCGTCAACCCCTGGTTTAACTAATTTCATTCAGAGTAGGTACATCTGCCTCCATTGTCTTTCAAATATCTCTAAATGTCTCTAAAGTCTTCAGAGTACTTTCAGAGAGTGGAGTGCTTTCTCCTCATTTTATCACGTTCCCTATTTCTCAGTATAGAGGGAGAGGAAGAGCAAAGGACCTCTGATCAAGTTAGAGGAGGTAGAGGAGGAAGAGGAGAGGAAGAACATATTTTCTGCAACATCCTTAAAATCCGACATTTTTCTTTTCTTTTTTTGCAATGTAGCTCTTTAAGTATATACACTTCCAGAAGGGCCCTTCTCATGCTTACTGTAGAAAACCTGGTTTTCCTTTACAATTATTTTAATGACTTTTATGTGAATTGTTTTACACTGGCACTCTCAATTGATCCCTGTCCTCAAAAGTTTAAGAACCAAGTCTCTTCCTGAGTCATGTGATATTTCTCAAAAACACCTCCATTGCTTTCCACTCTAGACTTGTCAACCTCTAAAAGACAGACATTGTCTTTACCAGATTTCATTCTTGACTCAGAGATATAAGTCCAGATATGCCAAAGATTTTCTTCCCAGGAATTCAATTATGTGAAATTGCTTCATTTCAAACCTTTCTATTTTCTCAAGTTTAAAAATTATGTGTAGAGTAAAAATTTTGATTTAAAGACTAAGTCACTTTCATTCAGGAATTTTGTTGACTCAAATATCTTATGTTATTTACAAAGATTCTATAAATCATTGTTTCATTTTGTTATATAGAAGAAATCAAGTTCTAACTTTGGAAAAATATACACAAAACTAAAAGGGTTGTAATGAAAATGTTTCTCCTGATTCCATGTGCAGACTGAATCAGTCACGTTACCTTTGACCTTACCCTTCTGTTAGGGTTGTCAGTGGGACTAGGGCTATGGAAGTCAGTTATCATCTGTTCATAATAAAATATACAGCCATAAAAGTTCTACAGGAGAATGCAGGCAGGAAAATCTCAGATATTCATGCAGCAATAACTTCATCAATATGTCCCCTCCAGAAAGGGACATATAAAGGAATATTAACAAATGAGACTTCATCAAAATAAAAAGCTTCTGCATGGCTATAGAAAACATCAGCAAAACGAAAAGGGAACCAACCATATGGGAAAATATATTTGCCAAATATACCTCAGATAAGGGTTTGATCTCCAAAATATATAAAGAACTCACATGACTCTACTCCAGGAAGACAAAAAATCCAGTTAAAAATAGGTAAAGGGCCTGAACAGACACTTCTCCAAGGAGGACATACAGAGGGCCCAGAGACATATGAAAGGATGCTCAGCATCACTAGCCATTAGAGAGATGCAAATTAAAACCACAATGAGATACCATTTCACACCAGTCAGAATGGCCATCAAAAACAAAGCAACAAATAACAAGTATTGGTAAGGCTGTGGAGAAAAGGGAACCCTAGTGCACTGTTGGTGGGAATGCAGACAGGTGCAGCCACTGTGGAAAACAGGATGGAAGTTCCTCAAAAGACTAAAAGTGGAACTGCCTTTTGACCCAGTGATTCCACTGCTAGGATTAAACCCTAAGAATCCTTCAACACCAGTTCAAAAGAACCTATGCACCCCAATGTTCACAGCAGCACAATTTACAACAGCCAAGTGCTGGAAGCAAACTAAGTGCCCATCAGTAAATGAGTAGATCAAAAAACAGTGGTACACTTACAGAATGGAATACAATGCAACAGAAAGAAAGAAGGAACTCCTACCCTTTATTTGCTAAATAAGCCAGGTGGTAAATACAAATACCATATTATCTCATCTATAAGTGGAACCTAAACAACAAAACAAACAAGTGAGCAAAATAGAACCAGAGACATGGAAATAAAGAACAAACTAATGGTAGCAAGAGAGGACAGGGAAGGTGGATAATGGGGCAAAGAAGGATAAGAGTATAAAAGGAACATGTATAAAAGACCCATGGACAAAGGCAATGGAGGGGAGGAGGATTGAATGTGGGAGGTGGGGGTGAGTAGGGCGAGGAGAGAAATGGGGGGACGGGGACAACTGTAATTGAACAACAATGAAAAGAAATGGTAGTGGCCTTAAAATGGAAAGAATTCAGAGTGGGATGTTGTAAGTCAAAATATTTTAAGTCTGGAAATTTGCCTTTATTTTTTAACCATTACATTTTAGACAACTTATTGGAATATCATCTTTTCTGCAAGGTCCCATCATTAAACATGTAATATAAAAATGTAGTACCAATTAATAATCCAGATGCCTTCTTGGTTAGATGTTAAAGAAAGCAAAACTGTATCTAAGGAGATTTAAAAAATGGACCCAATATGAAACAAAAACATTACATTCAGTATTTTTCTAATATTATCCTATAGAAAACTTACAGTCTGGTCAAAATTAACTCTTAGTGTTTTCTATCTAAGATATAGAAAGGAATTAAGAATAAATATCTGTGTTTTAAAGTGAAAATTAATGTGCAATATGAGTCATTTACTGAGATAGGGAAGGGTAGAAGGACATTTCTGTGGGAAGTTGGGAGACACACAAATTTGAGATATTTAACTGTGTATCTTTGCACTTTAGTCTCCACTTTAACATCTAAATCCAAAGCTCAAGGTATAGTGTGTGACTATTGATTCTACCTGAGAGTCATCAGAGAAGAGTTTTCAAGCTTTGGAACTGAATGAGGTACTTAAGAGATATACAGTATATATGTATAAGAAGTCTCAATTTTCCAGGATCCAGAAGGCAGGTAGAGAAGGAAGAGATGCCTAGTTGAGTGTGGTCTCCCACAATCCAGGAGAGATTTGTGATGAGAGACGGGGGAATAAAAACATGTCAAAACCAAAGAGAACTGTGTTAAATGCTGATAGGTAAGGAAAGAGAATACAGAAAAATGGCCATTAGATTTGACCAATGAAAAGAGCACATTCATTGGGTGTGGGAAGAGAATGGAGAAAACTAAAGAGTGGATGGAAAATAAAGATAGTACAGAAAGAGAAGAGACTTGTTAGATGATATCTACTCTTTATGAATCATTTTCACAGTATCTATCAATAAGATGAGTTCACATCCCTCCTCCCTATTAAAAAATCAGGAAGCAAGTTAAAACACAATACAAAATGTTGAAGCTATTATTTATTTATTTTGAAAATGTTTTAGAATGTTAATTTTCCTTGTGCTCCAAATTGTTGCTTTAAGTCCTGGTTTCCTTCCCTTCACTGTCGGTTCCCTGTATATTTTCCTTTATTTCACTTTTCATAGCCTTCACTTTTCCTCTCTTTTGCAACCATACTCAACCATTTTTGTGAGCATCCTGATTACCAGTGTTTTGAACACTGCATCTGATAGGCTGGCTATCTCTTCATCACTTTATTGCATTTTGTCTGGAGCTTTGATCTGTTCTTTCATTTGGGCCATATTTCTTTGTCTTGGTGCCTATTATGTATAAGCGGCAGAGATTCGGGTATTTGCCAGAGTGGGACAACACAAGTCACTGGGGGAGGGGTCTGAGAGGGAACAATGTTGTTTGCTCAGCTGGAGGTTGGCTTTCAGTCACTTCCCCCACTACCCACAAGTGAATCGGGCCCTTCTGGTGCTGATTCCCAGGTGGGTGGCTTTGTGTATGTTCCAGGACACTGTGGATTCTTCCGAGAACTCTCCTGTGAGGCTGGGAGTTTCTCCTGCCACCTCAACTCCCACAAGTTTTTTCAGTCAGAGGTTTTGAGGCTTCATTTCCTCTATGCTGGAACACTGGGTTGCACGGTCTGTCTCGCTCCCCAGTTGTTCCTCCTGATTTATCCGAGCACAAATGTGGGACCACTTGGACCTCCAGCTGTCTCCCCGCTGTACATCCTCTCTGCCCCTTCTATCAGTTTGGATGACTCTGTCCTCTTCGATTTCTGAAAGTTCTGGTTATTTTTGGTTTTTAAACTTGTCCTACTTTTGGTTGTGCAAAGAGGCAAAGTGTATATACCTATGTCTCCATCTTGGCTGGAAGTCTGCTGTAGCTATTTAAGTTAATATTTTTAAGGTATTTGGGTGGTGTCTGGAGCTACCAACACTATCTTGGCTAGTGGCTAAAGAGAAAACAATATGTTAGACTAATATAGTATGTACAGTATAATGTAATAATATATGAAATTTTTTATCTTGGAATGATTGAAGTATCTCATTGATAATTCACCTAAAGAAGCCTTGCAATTTTCATTCATAGAGAGCTACTTATAACTGTATGGTCAATGGAGAATACATGGTAATATCCTAGCATGCTGCACTCAACAGAAAAATTGTGGAGGGCAAAATTAATTTACTAGAGGAATATTTTTAAAAAATTTGTCCAGAAGAACAATATAGGATACATATGATAAGGTGGTAAATTTCCAAATTACCTTTTCACTTTTTTCTTGCATTATTTTGTTGAAGCATATAAAGCAAAGTCCTTTTTCTTGATACATAATGATACATAGACCAGGGCCACAGACTTTTGGAGTGAGGGTCACAGGAAGGCAATTCAAAAAGAAGATACAAACTGATGGATTCAGGTACTGCAGAAAAGTAATGGAGGGTAAAAAGAATTATGGACAATGACTGTGAAGTGCAGTGATGTATTTTACTCTCTTGGATTCTGCCAAGGGAGATTCATGCGTAAAACCAACAAATGATGTGCAGAACACAGCAATGTGGGTTAAACTTTTAATTGGATTATCACTAAATCTAAATATTAGGGAAAAGAGTCACTTTTTACTTTAAAAAGTACCAGGACCACAAAAAAAATGTGTAAAAAGAACTGAATTGTGAATTGGTTTAGAGGGGAAGGTCATCTCTCATGCAGCAGGTACAATGTAAGAATTTTAAACCTCAGGAATATTCATGAGGAATATTAGGGCAGAGGTGCTATGTCTTTGCTTATTGGAATACACATTTTTAAACATTTTTATGCCTTTATTGATTATGAATAAGATAGTTGATGTAATTTATAGTGATGACATTCAACTGCTATCCTTTTGAAAAAAGAGTAATTCAAGATTGATTTAAAATAAGGTGTTCTTGCAGGAAATTTTATCTGTGGTTTGAAAGACACTAAACTTTTACCATATTGCCACATTTTTTTCTCCAGATAAGGCTTTGATAGAACTGTTATTAGGGAAACCAACGAATTTATTCTTGATCTAATCAAAATAATAGTGGTAGGTATCAGAGTAACAAGTAACAATTACTGCTTGTTTACTTCGTTCCACTGTGCATGTGCATAAACATCTCTAATCTTTAGAAATATCTTAGAAAATGAGTACTTCCTTACCCTTAGCTTACAGATGAGGACCTTGAGATTTAAACAGATAGAGTAATTTATCCAAGGTCAAACAACTAGTGTAGAATAGAGCCTGGAATTTGGATACTTCCTTACTTCAGAGCCTATAGTTTCAAATTCACCTGTGTACTGCATAGCCATAATTGGACATTCAGGTTCTGAACAAAGACTATGTGGATTTGAATTCCAAATCGGCCCTTTGGTACTTGTGTTCTTGGACAAAGTAATATATTTTCTTGTCATATAAATCACTTGATTGATAGAAGATAATAAAGGGGATACTATTTCTACTAACTTAATAGAACTCTGGTGATGATTCAATGTAACGATATATGTAAAATATTTAGAAGTATTCCTGGTATTTAGTAAATGCCTCATATATAATATGTTTTAACCACAAGATGAACATAATAATATGCTGTATAATTTGAGAACTTTTTGTAATCTTTGAAAAATGGAAGTCAGTTGGCAGAAAGAAAAACGAAGACATCTTAAAATTGGGGAATTAATGAATGATATGAATTATGAAGCTCAAATTAGAACATTTTGGCATCTGCCCACTATCCTGCTAAATTAATAATTTTGAAAGGACAAATGAGTTTTCTAAATTCAGTGTTGTCACTCTGCCATAGCCTTCCTGGCTTATGAGCGAATTCAGCCAAAACCTTCCAAAAAGGATTACACCTGTCAAAAGTAAACCACAGAGTGACAATGGTTCATTCTCTGAATACATTCCGAAGTGGACAGAACATTAGAATTCTATGAGAGATAACAAAGCCTACACTCAGAATGAAGCTTTAATCCAAATTAGCCAATTTGTTTGATCACAAGACGAAGTAAAAGTCCAAACCATTCATTCTCTGAAACCACCATCTTTGACTTCATAACTGTTAATGATTTTATTTTCAACCATCATTGAAAAAGTGTAGAAAAAAATTCAGGTTGCCTTCTCTTCTTAAATTCTTATCAGAAGTTTGAAGGCAACTTCTACCTGTCAAACTGATTTTGACTCATATCCAGAATAAGTTCACAGTGAGCCATTCACTAGTAACAAGAGATGACAAATTCTCACAGGAGCCTTATAAGCTCACTTGGGAGAATAGAGGAGAATTGGGGTGTGTACTGATTCAATAGGCTGGATTTCATGGTCAAGGTTTTTTTTAGGTGACTATCCTTAAAATTTCACACTAGACAAACAACTGAACTCTCTATAGATGTGTCTAGTAAAGAGAAATTGTCTATTGTCTAAAATGTGAATCAATCTCAGTAAGGGGATTTTAAAGGTAAAAATAGATTATTTGTCAAACAAGGTATGAAATAACAAAATATAATAGCCCACATTATGAAATACTCACTTGAAGTAATGCTTAGAGGGAAACCATTACAATTTTAAAAGGAGCTCTAAGGGTAAACAAGTTGAATCTCTGCACATTATAGAACCCTCTTGGAGATTTACAATGCACATTAGCAAATAAAATGCTCTCAATAGATCTGCAATTAAATTAATCTATGTAATTTTTTCTAAACACAGTCATCCCAAAATTTAGCTACCATGAAATCTTACCATGGGTTGTCTTTCCAGGCGAAAAGAATAGCACATGTAGTTAGAAGCTAGAGGAGTAAGCACAGGGCATAACGTGGAAACTACCAATTTTCAATTATGTTGTGCATGCGGAATATTTATTCATGAATATGAAATAACTGGGCTTGGTAAAGCAGGTTGTCAAAGGAGCAGATATAAACTGATCTAGGTTTTGAATGCTAAGCAGTTATTTGTTGCTAAACTTAACAGTGCAACATTAACGGTAAAACTATTATTCTACTTAGAAAAATAAAATGTGTTCAAATAATTTTTTATTTAATCTCTATTGTATTTTTTGCATCACCATTTAGTTCCCTTATACTCCACTCCTCCCAACAATCACCACAGTGTTCAAATAAGTTTTGAGAAATAAAACATAGCAAGAAAAAAATCACTTATAATTTAACTAAAGTAATTTATAAAATATAAAGGGTAGAGAATAGAGAATAATGAAATATGCACTTTTTACTCATACATAATTCATACACATATAATTTACAAATATTTCGAGTACCTATTAAGTAACACACACTTTTCCAGATATTGGGACTACAGCAGTGAGTAAGACAGCTTTCCAAACCCTCATGGACCTTATATTCTAATGAGAGAGAAAGAATAAACAAATATTTTAATAAATAAATCTGTAAGGTGAGGTAGCAACATGAATAATGATCTGTCCACATTCTTGTGGAAATCAAACGTGAAAGCCCAACAGGAGGCAAAACAAGAGTGCAATATAGTCTTGGATAATAATAAGAACTATTAAATAAGATGGACGGGAAATAGAGGGAGATGAACCATTTTAATACAGTGATCAAGGTTCAAGATCTTCTTGAAGAGACTACTTTAGATTAGAGACACCCATGAGGTTGGAAAGGAAACCATTTGCTTCCCTGTTGATGGAAATTGAGGATAATTCTTACTTTTCTTTTTTTAAATTTTATTTTATTATTGTTCTGTTACAGTTGTCCCAATTAATTTTTCTCATATAAAATTAATAAAGTGATTTTTTCTCCTTTTGTACACATTAAAGAGTTTCATTAGATTATACAATTAAAAAATTACTGAGCTATTCTTCAAGTTTGCTAGATACAATCTTGCAAGTTTCCCTCCAAAATGAATGTACAAATATACATCCACCCAGGAACAAATAAACTTAGAGACTCAAGAATCTTCCTCTATGATTGGAGTATCTGTGGGCCCAAGAGGGTCAAGAAAATCCTACTCGTGTTTTTTCTCTGTCCTCCCACTGGCCAATAAGCTGACTCTTTAGTTATTCTCTTCTGACAGGCCCCTAATGTTGACACAGCCAAGGGAAGTTCATGGCAGTCAGAGGACCTAAGTCTCAACCCTTCTGGCCAAAGGATAGAAAAGGAGAATACCAGGAAACTACAAAGTACCAGGAAAATTTTGGAGAGGGAGGAGCTCAGAAATGCAGGACCATAGAGTTGTTTATGAATTAATTGGCTCTCTATAACACAAAGAGAGAAAGACTGACAAAAGAGGTTTTAATAAATGACTCAACTACATGCTATCTATAAGAAACTCATCTCAAATGCAATGATATAGTTAGGTTAAAGTTAAATGGATGGAAAATATTTATCAGACAACACTAATCAAAAGAAAACTGGAGTGGTTTAGACTTCAGAGCAAAGAAAATTGCCAGGAATATTTAATTGGGGAATTTCATAATGACAAAAAGGTAAATCTACCAAGAAACCATAACAACTCTCAGTGTATATGAACATCAGAAGAGATTTTAGCATGAAACAAAAACTGAAAGAACTTCAAAGTTAAAAAAGAAATCCTAGATTATAGCTGTGGGTTTTCTTATCAATTATAATTAAAACTAATAGAAAATCAGCAGAGATATAAAAAACTGAACAATATCATCATCCAATTGGTTCTGATATTTACAGAATACTCTATTCCTAAACAGCATGTATATAGTTTTTAAATGTGGAATACAGCATTAACCAAGATCACCATATCCTGCTTCATGGGGAAAAAACTTAGCAATATGAAATAATTGAAATTATATAAAACATGATATCTTTAATAATGGTAATAATGGAATTAAAGTATAAATTGATAACGGGAAGATAACATAAATCTTTAAACACTTGGAAATTAAACAAGATACTTTTAAATGATACATGGGTCAAAAAGAAAATTTCAAAGGAAATTAAAAAAGTTTCAACAGAATAAAAATAAAAATACAACATGGCAAAACTTGTGGGATGCTGCTATTGCAGTGTTTAGTGGAAGATGAATAGGACTAAATGCTTATTTTTGAAAAGGAAAAATTCTCAAATAAGAAGTATATGGCCATTTTGGAAGAAGAGTTTCTCAGTTCCCCATGACGTTAAGGAGGAACTATGCTGTCTGGCAGTTGGGTCCTAGATATTCACACCCAAGTTAAATAAAATATTTTCATACAATTACTACTTGAAAAATGTATAGAAGAGCTGTATTTATAATACTAAAATACTGGAAAAATCCAAATGTCAATCAACTGTGAGTGTATAATTTAATTATGTCATACGAACACAATGAACTAATATTTACCAGTAAAAGCTATAAATTATTGATATATATAAATGTACATGAATTTCAAAAGCATTATGCTAAATGAATGAAGCCAGGCAAAATAAAATGCTAAGAGGAGATATCTTTGTCTTTCTCCCAGTCTTGGGGGACAGTGTTCAATATTCACTTATTTACAAAGAATCATGTCATCTGATTTCTTTGCACTGAAACCCTTTATCACATCAAGTTTCCTTCTACTCCAGCTGTAGTGGGAATATTTATGATGTGTGTTTGTTTCATTCCAATAAGTGCTTTTCTCTCAAACCATTATGAAAAATCATTTTTTTCTTAATAATGTATTTTTACAGGTGTGTTTGATTGTATTGAGGATAAATAACAGAACTAAATATATTGCTCCCTCTCCCCTTGGCCTCCCCAGGCCCACCTCAGCCCCACCCTGGGGCCCTCTCTGGGCCTTCCCCGTGGACATCTTGCCCGTTTACTTGGCCAAACAACCTGGTGGTTTTGGCTGCTGCTGGAAGCAGCCCATCCAGATGCACCCCCAAGGCCAAGGACTGAGAGCAGGTGGGGGCAGGGGTGCCACAAGGCCCCAGCCCCCCTTTCTTTACCCTTGTAAGCAAGGCTACTTCTGTGGCTATTTTAAATGTGGGAGGGGGAAAAAGGGGAAAAGGTACAGAGAATAAGTAGCTTAATAACATATTTTTAATATTAAGAGAAATTCTCTTAGCTAGGGTCAATCCTGCTTGTTCACATTATAGGTATATAAGAAGATTCGATTTGCTTATATTTTAATATTTTTGTTTTGATGCTTATGCGATAATTTTCTTACTATGTATTATTTAGATTGTATTATAATAAGTTATGATAGCCTTATAAAATTAGAAAAGTTTGCTTTTTCTCTTTACTCTGGTAGCAACTTTAACTGCCTTAAATGTTTTGTTCACCAAAAGACATTCAACTTGACATTTTTAGTGAGATGTTTTTAAAGTATGAGTTCATTATTTTTATCAGATATAGATCAATTTTTTATTTTTTCTTCTGTAACTTTCATTAAGTTCCTTCTTGAATTTCACAAAGCAAAATATCAGTTTCAAGGTTATTAAATTTATTGACATGAAGTTGTACATATCCTTACAGTTTATTTTAATCCTCATCTGATATATTTTTTTCAATTTTAGAGAGAGAGGAAGGGGGAGAGGAAGAGAGGGAGAGATGGAGGTACTCCACCAACTGAGACAACTGGCCAAAACTTTACAGTTACATGCATGAGTGTTTTTTTGTTTTTGCAAGATTTCCTTTTTTTAATTTTAATGGTTGAATGACACACACACATACAACCCTTAAACAACATGGGTTTCAGTTGCGCAGGTCCACGTATATGGGGATTTTTTAAAAATAAATGCTGTGAATGTATTTTCTTCTTGCAACTTTCCTTTTTTAAATTGTTTTTATTGCTGTTCAAGTATAGTTGTTTCTGTTCCCCCCTGCTCCCCCCGAGGAATGTAGGGTATGGAGTGACACCCCTAGTTTCCTACACTGTCCAACATTCAGCATAAAGCTTTTAGAAAGAATCAAATTGGCAGGAAGAGAACTTAAAATGCAATATGAAAGGGAGAACAAAGAAGACAAGTCAAACAATGAAATCAAAGAAAAGTAAATGGAAGGAAGAAAAATAAAATAATAACAAAACATAAAAATAAAAAGTAAAAAATAAACTGCAAGTTCTATAGGATAGCAAAGTGAATTTTTCTCAGTTGTTGGCATTAGCCTTCTGATCTCTCTCTGGATGTGACTTTGGTCCTTTCATAGCTCCAGATCTTATTTTCTTACACTTGGAAGAAAAAAAAAAAAAAGAAGCCTTCTGCTGACTTTAAACCCACCAAATGGGTTCTGCTGGTCTTCCTGGATGCTGCAGGCAAAGTGGGGCCTTTTTTCTTTCCTGTGGTTCTGCTTTGGGGGCTCAGGCTGGGCTACAATATTCACAGGTGTCCAGCCTCTAGCCCAAGCCCTAAGAGCACTGCAAGGCCCTTACTGCCCATATGCACCGGGATGGCACCTTTAATCCACCTTGCTGTACCACCCTTTGATTAGGTTGTGAGGTGCACAGAATGGGAGCAACTTCCACCCCTCCTCCCTCTTTGCTGGCCTGGGCGCTACACATGCAAAGTCTATTAAGGGCAGTTTAGTTCCCCTATTAAATTAAGTCTTTCTGTCGACTGCTACCCCTCTGAGTCCCTGCTGCCCCACCCTGATCAGTCCATGAGCACCCTGATCTGGAGCAAATTGTGCCCCTACTCCTCCCTCTTCACTGGCTGCAGTGCACAAGACTTCCTTGCATGGCAGCTAATAGCTTTTTTTTTTTTTTAATTTATTTTTTTAACAAATTCCCCTTGATTCTGGCTGGAGCCGTTCATAACAAGTACCCAGCTTTTCACACAGCCCAACTCTGTGGTTGACCAGTCGGCAACCACAGGCCCAGGTGGGGAACACTGCCTCAAGGGGCCTCCCACTATGTCTTCCTCCCACCTTCCTCGCCCAACAACTTCAAGCATCCAGGTCTCTCCTGGTGTGGGACTGGCTTCTCCAATCTTGGAGGGGAGGGAGCTGCAAAGTTACAATCACTGATCTGAATCTCCTCCAGAGCTCCTGTGGCAGCCTGAGTCCCTGGCACCTGGCCTAGGGACCACAGCAGCTGTGGTCCTGGTGAAGGTCCCAGGGACCTTCCCATCAGCCTACACAATCTCCTCACTCTCTGTCTTTAAATGTCTTTTGCAATCTTTGGCTTCCAAATTTCATGTAAGCTGGGATTCCATTGGCTGTTCACTCTGTTCTTCAGAAGATCAGTTAGGTGTCCCAGTTGTGTGCGTGAGCAAGTGGGTTCAGCACCCACCTACCTCACCACCATCTTCTGCCCTCAGATTAGCACAGTTTACGTTATGAGTAGCCACACAATAATATATGCTGAATAGATAATAGACATGGGGTTACAAAGGTAAAGAGTATATTCTTAGTGCCTAATTTTGTGGAACTTACAGTCAAGTACAGAGCTCCTTTTAAATATATGATTATACTAAGTAGTCACAAGTGTGATGAACAATTCTTTCATAGTGACAGTAATGAATTTGTGCAGAAATTTGTAACATGATCACTACCATTCAACAAAATAACAATAACGCAAGTCATTAAAATATTGATCAGTGTTCCTAGAGAAAACTGGAAGGAATGAACTAAGAGAACATTTTCAGATGTTACTTGTTTGGAACATGATTAAACCAAGTGTTGAAATGCACCTAGTAAAATTAAGTCAACTTTATAAATGGTGCCAGGATTTTTATTGGATTTGTTTAGAGGCTTCTCTAAAAATAATCTAAGACTTTGCCAATTTCCTACAAAGCTAATTCTATGGCTATACCCATAGAAAACAAATCTAACAAATCTGTGGCCTCAGCATATTCACTAAGAAAAAGAGTAGGCACAAAACTTTAATTTCAAAGTAGATATTGATTTCTCTCATATTCTTCTCATAGATAATTCATTAAATGCTTACAAGTATCAATTCACATATCAAAGACATTTGTATCCTCAGGTTCTTGTATTTAAAAGGAGAAATGCACCCACATGTATGTGGAAAGTGTCATTTCAAGTTATAATTACCTGTCAGCTTTCTGGAAAAATGAATATTCAAGGACATAGGAAGAATCGGCCATAAATAAAAACATCATTGATTGCCCTGGAAGGCATTGAATAAGCTATCCATTTACAAACCTTAGCGTGAATCTAAAATGACCTAAAGTTGTTTCTTTTTTCTCATAGACCATAAAAAAATAGAATTTCACCAACAGAATCTCAATTATAAGACATGATGTTTAGAGTTTCTAGAGCAATCATTGTCAAACTCCTTCTGTAAGGGCTTCACCTAAGTGGTTTAAGCTGTGCAGACCCACCATGCTCTGCTCAAGCTACTCAACTCCACCTTTGCAGTGGGCATACAGTGTGCACCAGCAAGTATGTGCGGCTGATAGTACTTCACTTAAAGCAGGCAGCACAGTGGATTTATCTAGGGAGCTTGAGTTTTCAGATTCTATTCTAAAAGATACTCAGATTTAAAAAGCTCAGGGGCTGCTCCATATTTGAAGGATCACAAGCAGGTGTGCTCCAAATCTTGAATGCCATAGTGTCTCAGACAATACCTAGCCCAGTGGATAAGTCCAGTTTATGTGAAGCTATCAGATACCCAAATGTAAACTTCACCTGAATTTGCATGCAGTCAATACATTTGAGAAATATGCAAAAAAATTTAAATGACATAAATTAACCCGTAAGAAAGGTGTTTAAGAAAGATGAATGCATGAATCATGTATTTAAATCTTTCCTAGAGGAATCACCTGAAATTCATGAAAGGTGATTATACTAGAAGTCACTGTGTTTGCATTTTATTACTGGCTTTGCTTCTAAGAGTTCATATAACCTCAAATTTGCCTAACTCTAAAAAAAAGTGTAAAGTCAATAAACTTTGAAATTATTCCAAATTTTAAAAATGTGCTAGCATTATGAATGAAATGGATTCTTCAGTGATGTCACCAATAGTAGGGATCACTGCAGGGAGGGCCAAAGACAGCAAAGGACAAAAGCTCCAGCAGGCAGCTCTGCATCAGCATTGAAGGTTGAGTTGCCAGGGTCTTTTTAATGACAATCACAGCAAGATGATGTCATGCCTTATAGCATGCATATCATGCATTGCAGGCAAAGTCTGTTCTGCACCCCCCAAAAGACACAATTGTGCCATCAATGAGCTAAAACATTTAATTGCTTACAAAGGAGAAGCAAATGTGCATTACTTAGAGCATATGGAGTACAGCCCTCTGCAACAATGTATTCATACACTTACATTTTATTTTAAAAAGTCAATTTGTACTTTATTTTGTTTAATTATTAAAAAGATGTTGCATTTAACTATAAATCTATAATAGCCTCAATACACGTAGCTTTCAAGAAATAATATCTCAAGCTTTCAGAAACTCAGTTCTCAAAACTCAACAGAGAGAATGTATTGATTGAAGGCTGCCTGAAAGATATATTGCTAGTAAATAGACATAATTTTTTTTAAAAAATCTGCCTTTCCATTATGTCAGGCCAACAGAGAAACAACATTGCCAGGTCCACCCTGTCTGCTCGGCATAGAATTTATTTTACTGAATTATACTTGGCTGTGATGCTGTAAACATAAACTGATGATCCTCACATATGGGATGGCTCTGAGCTCTGGTTTGCTTGGGACAATCCTGGTCCCAGCATGATGACTAGTATAATTCCTTCCTAGACACCATTTTGAAGAAGACTTAAATAAAAAAAGACTTGAACACTTGATGCTTTTTTTCCCCAAAAAAATCACAGGGAAAAAAAAAAATACTTGAATTTGCTCTCCTATTTTCCCTAAACCAAATAGGAAGAGAGAGAAAGACCCTCCACCAACAGAATTTCACAATTCTAGAACAGGTTTGGCAAATGTTGACCTTGAAGGAAAATGACTATTGGCCTTTCTGCTTCTTGGTCAATGAAGAAGCTGAGGTCTTGACTTGTGCAATCACAAGAGGAAGAGCAGCGTTCAGCAGATGGATGGCAGTTGTTTAGACCAGACAGGTGCCTATCCAGCTACCTCAGGGTGCTCTGGGGAGATCATCAGAGGGACCCTCACTTTTTAAGGACCTGCTCTCTTTGCAAGCAGCCAATCCTTTAGGGCCTAGGATCTCTAGGCAAATAAAAATCACTAATCCCCTAAAAACACATCACTTCTCTTTGAAGGACTTCTACTCTTTCTTTCTCTATAGATCAGTGAGTATGAGAGGAGCCCCCAGAGTGGGACTGCCTGGGTTTACCATCACACCACTTAAAACCTGCAACTTGGTAAGTTATTTCACCTTCTTTAGTCTCATTTCTCCACCTGTGTAATGGACCTAAAATAATGCCTAACTCAAATTTTTGTTCTGAGCGTTAAATTTGGAAGTAGAAGCTCATAGCAGTGACTGGTATGCTTTAAGCGTTTCATAAATACCAGATTAAAGCATGGTAATGATCAAACTGTATCCTACCTTTTCCTTTCTCTGTCCTACCATATACCACTCCCTCAGTCTCTCCCCAATCCCCTTACATAAACATACTCTGAACACATGTCTGATTTTATAATCCTGCATTTCCATGAAGGGTGTGGACATGGAGGATCCCCATGGCACCAGAACCCATGTGCAGATGCTGCAGGTCCAGGGCGTCCGACCCATGGCCCACAAGCTGCATGCAGCTCAGGATGGCTATGAATGTGGCCCAACACAAAATTGTAAATTTGCGTAAAACCCTTTTCTTGCTCATCAGTGTTCGTTAGTGTCTGTGTATGTAATATGGGCCCCAAGGCAACTCTTCTTCCAGTGTAGCTCAGAGGTGCCAAAAGGTTGGACAACCCCTGCATGTGTCTATGTGTGACTGTATTTCTGAGCCTCAGGACCAGTAGATTCTCACAACTCAGGATTCTTCTGTGTCTGTTGGTGGTGATGGTGCAAGAGTTTAAGCCTCAGAATTTAAGAAGACAGAAGTTTAAAGCTGGAATTGATATTCCAGATGAAGATACTTATTTAGTGCATAAAGACAAGGAAGCCAGATAAGTGATATGCTTAACTCAAGTCTGAATTCACTGAAATCTTTGAATTCTGCCTCTCTGTGTCTCTACTTCTGTCCCCAGCCCCACCTCCTGAGAAAGGTTTAATCATGCCAACCAGAAGGCAGCAGAGAGTCACTGACTATGAGACACACTTGGGGGTTGGGGGGAGAGGGATAATTCTGCATCATTAACTGGTTAAATGAAAACGATTTCAATGTACCATTTCTTTTCTCTCTGCCACCCTTTAGAGGAAAGTTTGAAGAAGAAAAGCTAAACTATCAGTCACTTAAATGTTAACATTCCAATAACCTATCTTTAACAGATTATTTTAGTATTTTAAGAAAAAAATTTGAGTGTTGAAAATGAAGAGCTAGTTTTCCTTTATTATTTGACCTTTTGATGAGTTGTACTAAAACATTATTCTAGCTATGTTAATTTGAATCCATCCAGGGCACACAGAGAGACATTGCAGCTTTCTATGGTATGGGAAAGAGATTATCTCACAAAGAAAGGGGTTTTCATGCCTTGGGGTCTGCATAGGTATTTACTGCTAATCACCTAGTGACACCAGGGTAGGGTATCATGTGTTCATTTAACACATGTGTATTGAGTACGATATGTGCCAGGTACCACATCAGCTACCAGGAATATGAAAATAAGACTTGAATCTTTTTTTAAAAGATTTTATTTATTTATTTATTTTTAGAGAAGGGAAGGAAGCGAGACAGAGAGGGGGAAAAACATAAATGTGCAGTTGCCTCTCATGCACTGCTGGTTGGGGACCAGGCCTGTAACCCAAGCATGTGCCCTGACTAGGAATCAAACCAGTGACCCTTTGGTTTGCAGGCCAGCCCTCAATCCACTGAGCTACACCTGCCAGGGCTAAGACTTGAATCTTGTTCTCAAGGATTTCATAGTCTAGTAGAAGACCCTAACATGTTAATTACTAGACTAAGTGACGGAAAATACACCACCACTGGCATGCCCTGTCTACTATACTAATCTTAGAAGAAGTCTCTAAATCACACCAGAGCTAACCTTAATTAATTAATTAATTAATTAATTAAATAACCCCAAGGGCTGACTCTTGATGAATAAATTGCTTAGGAAGGAGAAACTCCTTTAATTAAAAAAATATATAACAGGGATCTAGAAGCTTTGATTTTTTAGTTAAAAGATAGCTGGCAAAATCTGATCCTGGGTCACCTCACTTTCAATTTAATAGCTTATTAAAATGATGCAAATAATTGCACACTGGGGATACTCATTAAAATCCTATAAGATTCTATGGAGAGGTTTTATTAATCGAAGGCCAGATGTGGCCTTATGGCCAAGTATGTAGAGACCACTGGAAGGAGGCTCACTGTTTCTTACATCAACTGCCTACTCCTATCCCAGTAGCAAGATCTCTAAAGGCAGGCACATTGGATATGTGTGTGGCTCTCAGTGGATCTTAATGGTTGTCGTTTTCCTGTCTCCTGCTCAGGTCATGATCTTTGTAATTAGCAAATTAACCAACCTCTGTCTGTGAGCACACCTATCCACATCATGGGTTTTTAAAATCAAACTCTGATCTCTTAACACTTAAATAATGGGATATTTATTATTTTTACTATAAAGGGCACTTCTTTCATTATAAAGATCAATAAATTACAGCAAAAATAGTTTGAGCTGTGATGGGTGTCACAAATAGCCATGGTCTCACAGAGCAACCCCTATCCTTGCCTTTGCCTCATATTCAAAGAAGATTTAAAGTTAATCTCCAAAGTTCCACTAGGAAAGTGAACTCGGGCTAGGGCTCTGATTGGGAATTGATATACAGAGTTTTAGCTTTTAACTTAAATTCCTTGGTTCAGGACAGATTAACAGTTGCATGTAGTCATTCAACAATTATTTACTGACAGTCACTCTACCCCAGGTGCTATGTGCTACAAGACACCAATGAATAAGACAACTGGGACTGTGTACACACTGCAATTGTTTCTGGGGAACTGGAAAACTGTCCATCAAAATGACATTAGAACACTTACTCGTCAGTCCAATTGCTTGTCAGTTCCATTGTTCCTTTAAAAAAAAATAGTGAACTCACCTCCTATTTGGTCTTCAGAAAATAAGAAAATGTTGAAATTGGTCATTTCCTTTGCAACAATGATTGGTGTAGCAAATGGACAAGGAAGGGAGGAAGTTGTTGAAATAGGTTCAGGCTTATTAAGCTTTTTAAGCTCCTGGCAAAAATTAAATTCCAGATTCCACCAATTATACACTATAACCCAGCAGGAACAAAACTCTCAAGAGCAAGGAATTCTGCCAAAGATAATCTCACATCAAAAAATTACCAAATAGATGAAGTTATCCTACCTAACGAAGTGTCTATAAGCACAACACAGAAAAATGAGTATCAGAGAATTTATAAAGTGGAGCAATCTAAAAAAATCTCTAAAATAAGTGTATCATTAGACAGATGCTTTAAAATGGTAAATACATTAATCAAGCCTAAATAAATTGGGAACCGCTCTGCCTGGTTTCAGGAGCTGTAACCCCCCATGACTAAGGCTGAGTGAGTGACCTTCGGACCACTAAGGAGACAAAGCTTATCTCCCTGGCAGGGGCGCTGCTTCTGCTCCTTTTACTTCATCCATAATTGGCCCCCAGTGCTTGATCAGTTAGCCAATGAAGGGTAAGATTCCCCAAGGGGGGATGACCTAAGCCAGGCATGATCATGTGGAGGCCCCAAGGAAGGACTGGGGGGGCTACAGCAAAAGGGGGTGATGGACTCTGGCCCCTCATCCTAACATAGCCTGAATCCTCATTCTGTCTGTGAGAAGTTTTGTAATCTCTTGGCTGCCTTGCTTACCCTGCCTGATTTAAGCCTGAGACAATGCCTTAATCCTGAAACAATGCCAGTGGTGGGTGTAGCCCTGTGCTGGAAAGGGTGGGTTCCTTCGGGGGATTAGGCCTAAGAAAGAATAAGTAAAATCCTGTGAAACCTGCTTTGTTTAGAATGCTCTCAATTAAATGATAAGGGTCCAAGCAAGAAGTGAGTTAGTTCCTCAAAGTTTTATGGCTCTTTAGCTATCTGACCCTGACTCAAAATAGGCCCTCAGAGTTCTTTGTAAGTTATCTGTTGTTTGATCCTTACTGCCTGATAATGATTAATGAGCCTGTATTCCTGTGCAAAACAAACCCAATAAAAGCCCATTGAGGAAGAGGCTCTTGGCCCTTCCCCTTTGAGAGATCGGCTAACTTTCCTCCCCAAGCAGATCACATCTTGGTAGATTTATTCTCATTCGTGGCACCCTGGGGTAGGGGGTGCTGCAGGCAGAGCCCCCCCCGCCCCCCCCACCACATAAATATATTACAAGTAAATCCGCACCTAACAACAGAGCTCAAAAATTCATAAAGCAAAATATGACAGAATTGAAAGGAGAAATGGGCAATTCAAAAATATAGTTAGGTACTGGAAACAGCCTAAGTGCCCATCAGTAAATGAGTGGATCAAAAAACTGTGGTACATTTACACAATGGGATACTACACAGCAGAAAGAAAGGAGCTCCTACCCTTCGTGACAGCATGGATAGAACTGGAGAATATTATGCTAAGTGAAATAAGCCAAATACCATATGATCTCATCTATAACAGAAATCTAATGAACAACATAAACTAGTGAACAAAACAGAACTACAGGCAAGGAGACATGGAGCAGACTGAAAGGAACCTGAGGGGAGCAGGGAGGGGGATACTGGTGGAAAGAAAGGGAAGGGACTAGACAAAGAACATGTGTGAATGACCCACAGACAGAGACAACAGTGTAGAGATTGACTGTGGGAGTCGGGGGGGAGGGATGGGCGGAGGAGGGCAAAGGGGGAAAAGTAGAGGCAACTGTAATAAAATAACAATAAAAAATGATAAAAAATAAAGTCTATTTTTTCTGACAAAAAACAATATATTTAGATTTGTCAGTATATCAGTTTCAATAATGGATACAACTAGACAGAAGAATAAAGACAGAGGACTTGCATCCTCTAGAGAGTAAATCCACTGGCCCCGACAGATAGCCACACAACACTCCACCCAACAGAAAATACACAAATACTTTTCCAAGATAAACTAAACGCTAGAACGCACAACAGGTCTCAAAAAAGTTAAACACATGAAGTTGTATAAAGTACATTCTCTCACCACAATAGCATTAAATTAAAAATATGTAACAGAAAAAATCGTGAAATTCACAAATGTATGGAAATGAAATGACATATCACTAAATAACCAGAGTCAAAAAAGAAAACACAAGAGGGATTAGAAAATTATTTGATATTGATGAAAATAAAAATACAACATATTAAAACATATGAGATGTAACTAAAATAGGGTTCATAGGGAAATTTAGAGATGGAAACATCTACTTTTAAAAAGAATGATAAACTGATAATCTACTACCTAAAGAAATTAAAAAAGAGAGAAAACTAAATTCAAAGTAAGCGTAAGAAATACTTTAAATGAATAGAAGTGAATGAAATAATAAAGATAATCAATAAAAACAAACATTGTTTTTTGAAAATATCATATATTTGTTGAATCTTTAAAGAATCCAAGAAAAAAAATAAAACAATTCAAATTTCTAAATCAGGAATAAATGAGAGAACATGGTTACCAACCTCACAGAAATAAAAAGAGTTCAAAGGAAAGAATATAACAACTGTATATCAATAAATTAAATAAATTGGATAAAAATGGGCAAATTCCTAAAAAGATACAAATTACTTAAGAATACACAGAAAAAAATAAGTGGATTTTTAAATAATAAAGATACTAAATTAGAAATTTACAAACTATTATGAATAAAAAAACTAACAATACATGGTCTCATTTTACCAAACATTTAAAAAGAAAAGCAGTCACTAGCTCCCTCTATGAAGCTTGTATCATCTTGACACAAAAAGCAGACAATGACATTGCAGGAAAAAAAGAACAAAAAACAGGCCACATAATACCTCTAGTAAATGTAAACATCACAATGCTCAAGAAAATATTAAGAAACTGAATCCAGCAATACATAAAGTAGGATTTACACCATAATCAAGTGAGATTTATCCCCAGGTTGTAAGGTTGGCTTAATATGCAAAAAGTTAGTTAATGCACAACTCTGTTACTATAGAATAAAGGATAATATGATCATCTCAACATATGCCAAAAAGGTATTTGAAAAGAATCCAACACCATTTTATGATTAAAGTACATTTAGCAAGATAGAAATAGAAGGAAATATTTTCAGTCTCATAAAGAACATCTACGAAAACCTATAGTTAACACCATATTTAATGATAAAAGAATGAATGCTTTCCCCTGAGATCAGAATAGATGAGAAAATAACTGAAAATGTAACAAATGGAAACAAAGACATGTGCATTACTTCAAAACAGTGTGATTTACTCTAGAAATGTGAGAAAACTCTTTAGAAACTATTGACTTTTATAGTGAAATAACTAACTTTAAAACTCTTATAACTCTTGAGATCATAAATAGTGAGACGATAAAAATACATATAAAGCTACTTACTATTAGCTTTATGAATTGATAATGAGTTTCTTCTAGTCTAAAACAAGAGTAGAACCCAAATTAAACTATGAAACCTCACCAGTAAGCATTAAGTAAGCTAAAAAAATGGGAAAAAAATTGACTTTGATTATTTCCTAAATAATGTATGCACTGAACAAAAATTAATTAAAATAAATAACTTTTTACAATTTTATTTTATGTTTTACTAAAAAGAGAAAAACACAAAACTGAACTTTTGCAGATTTTTTTAAAGGGTAACTGAGGGGATATTTGTCTTATCAGGTATTTACAACACCGTCAGGCTTTTGCCCTACTAGAAAGGCGTGTCACTGGAATTTAAGTTGATTCACCTTATCTTCAGTGGTCAGAGCTAATCAATTCCCAATACAGGTTAAGACTGAAAGATGACCTTGAATTCACAGTCACCTTCCTTGGTTGTTGCAAAGTACTAGCCCTGACTATCCAAAAAAAAAAAAAAAAAAAAAGTGTGTAAGAAAATACCTGTATTTGGGGATTAAAAAGTGCAGGGAGGGTAAGGAGTGCTTCTTGGCTTGTGTCAGGCTTGTTGCCAAATCCAGCATGGTCAAGGTTGCTTTGCACCTGAGGTGCCTGTGTAATGACTGTCATGTTAGGGCTTCTACGATTTTGAGTCCAGTGGTTAAGCAAGATACTGAGGCTTCCCACCCCCCGCCCCGCCCCCCACAAAAAACCACTCTGACTCTCACTAACACCAACGGTAGCAGGCACAACATGGACCTAAAACCTGCCATTTCGTTGCAGGCCTAGGTCTCAAGATAGCTTCCCCAGCAAGGTCCCCTTTGGGGTCAAGTCTTCTAAGGGTAAGATTCCTCTATACCTTGTGCTTGAGAAGTTATCTTCTTCTTTCCAGGGAGTCCCAAATGCACTATATTTTCAAAGTATGGCTCAATGGGCTGGCTAAACTTTGATATCCATCACAACCACAGCACCACAGCCAGATGTCTACCATTTTATTCCCATGAGGTAATAGAGACTGTAACATTTTGTTTAGAAAAGTCTTGCATCATGGGTAAATAAACTCATTGAATTTTCATGTAAAGCATCCTAGCCTTCATCTAAAGCTAATATAATATTCAATATAAACTGTAATTAAAAAATTAAAAAGAAGGAAGAAAAAGGAAGGAAGGAAGGAAGGAAGGAAGGAAGGAAGGAAGGAAGGGAGGGAGGGAGGGAGGGAGGAAGAAAAGAGAAAAGAAAAGATAAGAAAAGAAGAAAAGAAAAGAAAAAGAAAAAAAGAAGATGGAAGGAAAGAAAAGAGAAAAAGAAAAGGAAAGAAAGGAAAACCTAGCCTTTGTGGCTGGGAGCCTTAGCTATTATTGGGGATGCTAGCATTCTAGTATCTATGGCTGGGACATAACCAGAACTTGGTTCATCCTCTGTACTTTGGACAGAACATGCCAAGGCTTTTTTCAACTCAGCCACAATTCACTTACTAATATAGGGTAGAATCACCCTGGGCATTCCCACTCAACTATGTGTTCATGGTACCCTGAACACACAGCAGGAGGAGATTATAACTTGGGATGGATGGGTTTCTGTACTTCAGGCTTATTACTATCAAGTTAGAAGACTTAAGAATCTGTACTCTCCTACCACCTACTTTATAAGAGAATGTCTTCTGACTTTTCCATGAAAAGGTGGGAGCCAGTGTTTACATGCCACACCTTTAATCCATGCACTCTATTTAATCTCACATTTCTATAATGTCAGCTAAACTTTGTACCTTTATCTCCCTGGCTGTTAGATCCTTTGCTCCTCCCTCAATCTCACTCCTAATGGCCACACACTTCTCATGTTATCAAATCTACCTTCAAATTAATCAAAGCCATTAAATCTGTCAGTTCAAAAATTTTGAGAATGTCAGTGAAATTTATCTTGTTTTCAGGTCTCCCATATCAAGTGTTTCCCCAGTGGTCTAGAAAATTCCTCCTCACTTCCAAAATTTCAAAAAAAAAAAATTTGCAATAGCTGGGAAATAAAATATTCCCCTTCTCAAGAGCTTTCGAATCTTTACCTAGTTATTTAGTTCAACTCTGAACTTGATCTTCAATAACCTCTGGGGAGATGGGGTTTCTGTTTGACCACATCCATTGACAAGGATCTGATTACACCATTCACTCTTAGATTGTTTTTCACTGGTAGGAAATTTTTCTTTCTATTGTACTGAAATTAACTGTCTTATCACTTCTCCACATGTTTTTAAACCTCCCCTCTTAAGCAATGGAAAATAAGCTAGTACATCCTTTGTATGAGCTCTTCATCCCAATCCTACACATAATACACAGGTCTGTCCAGAAAATATCCATCCATGTATAACTAAAAAAAAAAAATAGAAACATTTACTGAAGAAGATGCAAGACACACGAAACATTGTACATAGGACAAGGACACCTTAGTCCCCTTCAAAGTAAGCACCTTGGGACCTCACACAGTTTTTCCAGTATCTCATCCACTGTTCAAAAACTGCGAAATCCTTTGTTGGAATCACCAAAAGCTGCTTTGTCATATTTTCCTGAATCTCATCAACTGTCTGAAACCTTTTCCCTTTCAAAGGTGATTTTTAGTTATAGGAAAAGCTAGAAGTTGCAGGGAGCCAAATCTGGGCTGTAAGGAGGACTGAGTCACCTGAATGATTTGATGTTTTGCCAAAAACACTTTGCACAAGACCTGATGCAGGAGCGGGTGCATTGCAGTGATGAAGCTGCCAATCACCAGCTGCCCATAGCTGTGGCCCTTGGTGATATTGCATCTCTCAATTGATGGAGAATATTGAGGTAGTACTCCTTATTAATTGTTGGGCCTGGAGGTGTGTACTCATGATGGACAACACCTTCCCAATCAGAAAACACAATTAACATGGTCTGATCTTGTTGTGACTTTGCTGCACCTTCTTTGGAAGTGGAGAACTTTGGAAGGACTGGGCCTTTGTTTCCAAATCATAGCCATAGACCCATGATTCATCTCCAGTGATGACCTTCTTTAGAGTATCAGATTCATTGGTAGCAGTTTGAATCAAGTCATTAGCAACTGCAGCACAACGTTCCTTCTGTTCTGGTAGCAGAAACCGTGGAACGAATTTTGCCGCAACATGTTTCATGTTCAGACCCTGTGTCAAAATCTTGGACACAGTAGTTTTTGGAATCCGCAGATCAGCTTCTAGTTTTCCCACTGTCAGTTGCCAATCTATCCTAGTTGATTGTGTCCGTACATGTTCATACCTGTTAAACATACTCAGGTATCCTGCTTGTTGCAGGTCTTCCAGAACATGGATCACTTTCAACAAATTCTCAACCATCTTTGAAGTGTTTCTGCCACACTTTTATTAGTGCTATACTCATTGCATCATCCCCGAAAGCCTTCCGAATCATCTGAATAGTTTCTGCAGAGGAATGATCAAGCTTACTTAACACAAAATCTGATGCAGATTTGTTGCTCTACTTGCTCATTTTGAATGTGATGTCCATGCTGTACGCACACTCACTCAATGGCATCTACAGCCCCCACGGACTAGTACGGTGAAGTCATCATGGTTCATGCATGTGCATTCCACTCCACTCTCCTTGGCAGCCAGGTTACATCAATGTCATGCAAACTGTTCTTGTTACATTAACAATGGCTGGGCTTTTCCCAGACAGACTTCATCATATGTCTTTTATTTTGTAGTACCTTGAACCTCTCCCTGCAATGCTTTTCCCTTACTATTGACCCAGATTTTGTCATGCTGTTAAGTTGTATTTGGGCTATTAGGTGATACCATGAACTCATGAAACCAGGTGGTACTTTGAGAATTTTCATATTTGTACCACCAAGTAAAGACATAGCCAACATCCCATTCAAGCTATTTCCCACTTCTTCACTTATCCTGCCTTGTGTATTTAATTGACTGCCAGAACCTGAAATATTTTTGACTTCCTACTCACAGAGCCAATACATGTGATTTTCTGCAAAGGCGGGCAGAGTCAGAGAAGCAGCTTGGTGTCAAATATTTCCAGAGTAAAGACCAATTTTTCAGCCATTTTACAAAACCGTAAGTTATTGCTGTAGTTTACTAATCCTCACTTTGTTTGTGTTCATGTTTCAGTATGAGTTACTGTGAGTCTGGATTTCTGCAAGGTAGTGATATGTTCTCAATTGCTAGTTATTTTCCAGTAATATCACTTCTTGTCATGTATTCAATTAGTCACTTTAAAAAACACATTTATCTCCATAAAGCAAGGCTAGAATTCATGCTGACCTATTTGTTTTTCCTGGATTCATTCATTTTTTTTCCTATTTATGACTTAGCAAATGAACCCTGGGTTCTTTTATTAAGAAAAAAAGAAAAATGTTTATCTTGGCCAACTTTACAGTTTTTTGTTCAATGTCATTTATTCCAAAAATTCTATCTATGCTCTGACCAACACAGTTCACATCCGAAAGGGCTGTCGTATTATTTAGTGAGACATTTTCTACTCCACTGGAGATCCCCTTGTTGTAAGCACACCACATATTAAAAAAAAAAAAAAAAAACTTATTTCATTCATTAATTTATTTAATGCTGGCAGTCAGATTTTGAAATGGTATTCTCAAGCAAATCATAGTTGATGGTCAAAAACTCAAAGTTCCTCCCCAAATTACTCACATTTTAGGGCTTTAGGATAAGATGTCAACAGGGCACATGTTGTGTTTAGGGTAGACTATATTATATCCTGTGGAATCAGTTTGTTTCTATCCTCTTGTGAGGAGCAAAACTGAACAGGTTCATGGATGGCAGAACGGTTCATGTGTGGTATAGTTCTACAGTTAAATGAAGACTGCTTTAGCCTATGCTAACGATATCCTATTCACTCTAACCTCTGTGGAGCAACTGAGAGAAAACAGCTGTTTCAATGAACCTTAAACCTTGCCCAGAGGAACACGTGCATTGATGATAGCTATAGATGATATAGATAGATGTAGATGTAGGTACAGATGTGGTTGATGATGTAGATGTAGATAGAAATTTCTCTTGGCTTCTCTACCAAGGCCCTTCTGTTGGGTTGTCATGGCTCACAAAGATGTCCACAACTCTTGCTAACACCGAGGTGAAATAAAAGAAGCCTTGGGACTATTTTGAATATAAAGCCCCTGCTCTGGGTTAAAGACAAAGAGATAGAACCTCATGAAATGCTCCTGTCAAGAAAAATCAGATGCTAATAATAGTCACTGACATTTGCACAGCACCTTATAGCTCTTCAGAGGATATTCAAAGATATCATCTCATTTTCGTTTTCAACATAATAGTGTGGGGTAAAACAGTAGACACTTTTTTTTACCTCTTCAGCATTTACCTAGCTATTTACCCTTCCCAACAACTCTGATTTCTATTGAGGAAACTATGTGGGTTCAAGAAGATCATCCTTTCTCAGTTCCAGGGTGGAACCCATGACTCAATCAGAGCCAACCAGCATATTTACTTTCCTTGGTCACATGGTGATCAGTATTGTTATGAACATAAAATCTATGCTGATCCAATCATGGTGAATTTCAGGAGATTTTCTAAGCATCCTAGGGTGAAGGTAGTGCCTCTTTCATATCACAGGTAAATGACAATGTACCAGACTCTGCAGGCCACTGAAACTCATCTGGAGACTGTGAAGAAAAACTGACCATAGGATGAAGTGGATATAGCAGAAGCCTGAGCAGAATGACGGAGAGAAATCAGATTGTTGGCATATGATAAAGTCATAGGGATAAAGAGTCACATGAAACGAATCCTTCCCCTGGAAGTTTTACTTGTATGAATCAATAAAACCCTTCATTGCTTCAATCAGTATAAATTTGCTTTTGGTTAATTACAATTGTAGAGTGACCTGATAAAGAGGGCTATCTTTGATGACCTCCCCTACGAATAGGACTTGGGTACTAATGGTGCGTTTAAGATGATGTTTTAAATAAGATAATGTGAAAAAGAAGACCTTGAGAGAGAAAGGAGAAAGAAAGTCAGAAAAAAATAGATGTCAGTAAATGTAATGTTATTGAGTTAGTTAATGGCTGTGGGCAACTGTGGTTAAAACCCTGGGGACTCTGACAGACCATGTACAATGTGCCTGAGAACTGTCCCTCTGAAGGACAGGAGGCTGCACATGTATCTACCAGTTCCCACAGCCATTAATTAGCAGTAAGTGTCACCATTCTGTACTTCCACGTTGCACTTGAGGTCAGGATGACTGGCTCCCAGGTGCAGGATGACTGGCTCCCAGGTGCAGGGTTAGGGTTAGGGTTAGGGTTAGGGTTAGGGTTAGGGTTAGAGGGGGCTGTGCATTGCCTTTCAGGTAATGTATCAATATCAAGCACACTGACCTGTCCACAGCAGCGGTGCTGAAGTCAGAAGAGAGTGGAAGGAATGGAGGTAAGAGGCAGGGGCAGGAAAATGAAGAAAGGAGGAAAGAAAGAAAAGAGAAGAGAGGAGACGAGAGGAGAGGAGGAAAGGAAAAGAAAGGAAAGGAAAGGGAGAAAGAAAAGAAAAGAAAAGAAAAAAGAAAAGAAAAGAAAAGAAAAGAAAAGAAAAGAAAAGAAAAGAAAAGAAGAGAAAAGAAGAGAAAAGAAGAGAAAAGAAGAGAAAAGAAGAGAAGAAAACCCACATGTTATAGTAGGCAGATCAGGAATTGTTACCATAATAGTCTCAATCGGTTTAAGAGAGGTTAAATAGATCCCGTAAGTTAAAAAAACTTACAAGCAGTGGTTGTGACAGAATAGTACAGCAAACTGACACGGAGCTTTTACTACAGACAGGACTCTGCTAGGTTCTTTTCATGCATTATCTCACTTAATCCTTAAAATGATCTCTTGAGATAGTTATTACAGTACCCAATTTATTGAAAATGAAACACTGGTAGAGACAACTATGGAATCTACTCCAAGCCACACGCTGAACATGCCAGAGGCAGATCCCAAGTTCAGGTCCTTCTGACTTCAGGACCACCCGCAACACCGCCTCATACCACAGAAAGAAAGAAAGGGAAGGAGTGGGCACCAATGTGAAGGAACACGTTTATTATAGAAAGAAATGTTTAGGTAAATCCTCTGAATTTCTTGGTAAGTTTAAAATATTATTTAATTTTAAATAAGTATGTCCTGACTTCTCAAAGATTTTATTTTATTCTTTGGTGAGATGAAAGAGTTGGACCATATTATTTCTACGGGCCCTAATAACTCAGATTATACAATTGTCTAACACAATGCTAAAAATGTTTATGTATAAGTGAGTTTTAAAATACTGTCAATAACAGAATACTTCAAAGTATTAACACTTTAATTAATGACTTTTCACATAAAATTTCAATGCACATTAGAGTTTTCTTGGATCTGAGGGTAAACTAGTGTTACACGTCTATGTACCATCAGATACAATTACAGATTCACAGCATTCAGCCTTTCAAAGATGTATATGGAATACCTGCTTTGGGTCAAATACTATGTAGCCACTAAAATATCAGTCATAAAAAAAACAAAAGGGAACAAAGTATGCTCCAGTGTTGATGGCGACGAACTGCAACCACCGAACAAATTTTTTTTTCTTTCCTGGAGCAGGATATATGTACTGAAGGTTGCGATAAGGAAAGAAAAATGAATAATCCAATTCTAATATGCATCTCAGTTTTTGACAAATATTGAAGCTGATTATAGGCACATCTAAGGCATCAAAAATGTTACATAAGCCTGTGTATGCACGCACATGCACGCACACACATCTGTAACGTGACAACTTCCTCGTATCGTTCTCTCTAGGCAGGGAGCATATTTTGGTGGAAAGAATGATGATGTGGGAATCAGGTGGATTTGGGAGTGATCCTCACCTAGCCATTTTATAACTGCATGACAAGTCGCTTTACCTCTCTGAGCCTGAGTGCTCCGGTCTTCTGAGTTATTTGTTGTAACTGCAAATTGGCCATCTGGGGGTGGCGCATACATATAGTGTCAGATCTAGGTACCCAGACAGAGGAAGAATAACTACAGTACTGATAGTAGCCATAACCATTATTCATTCAGCAGACATTTTAGAAACCACTTAACCTATGGATTTTGAGAAACTGTTTCTTTGAAAAACAAAGTTTCTTCAGCCTATATCAATTGAATTTGAGTTTTCAAACTTTTTAAATGTCATGAATGACTGTACATAATTAATGACCACTTACAGGATTAAAACAAAACAAAACAAAACAAAACTCTAATGAAAGATTGTCCCTAGGATCCAAAGTTAATTTTAAATACTGGTATTCAAACTAAATTCATTTAACTGGAGGAATTGTTTCTATCTTAGCAACCTTCTCCTGAGTTTTAATCAAATACATGTTTAAAGGTAAAGGACTTAGAGAGTTTATTCTTCTGAGCTATCAAATACAGCTGTTATAATTTTAAATGCCTGAGATCAAAGACTAAAGCCTAAATTTTGGAAAATCATAGATCTTGAAACAAAGTCATCCATATATCTATATTATTTTATCTGAGACTGTGTTAAATAAATTCTAATTATCAGAATTCAAATAGTTGTATTAAAAAACCTGGTCAAGAAATGAATTTGAGCTACCTAATTTTTCCCTTCAATGTTGGTAAAGATCTTCAAATGCAGTCATCTGACTTATCTGTTATTCTTCATGTATTATGTGTGACATTTTTGTTACATTGTCTTTTCTTGTTAATATTTGCATTAGAATCTGAATTTTTCATGGGCTTACATCTTTTTTGCCAAATAGGATAATAAGATTCTCGGTTAAAGAGAGAGGGGGCACGTCCTAACGCTGTTTCAAGGGAGGTTAGCGCCTGCTCTTTTTGCACAGCAGGGGCCTGACGCATAACACAGTTAGTGTTGGCTGATCACTTCACTCATCTCCGCACTCATCTCCATCTCTTTATGCTGATTTGTTTCTGCTCTGTTAACCCCCGTTCTCCAATTTGACCTCTCCATCATAGTCTCTGTTTTATCAAATTTCCTCCTCATTTTAAATCAAATCAAGTTTTTCTGTTTACTCTCCACTTTCATTCCTGCCTGCAAATGTCTATCAGGTGTACTCATACCGCAATTATTTATGGTGGGGCTGTAATGCATTTCACAATACCATACGCATCAAAGATGCTTCTCAGAGCAAAACTCTTCTCCAGTTTATTACATCCCCTGCATTTGCCAGCCCATAACTCCTCCAAGTTGTCATTTCCATAATAATGCCAGGGAGGACACTGATTGTATGAAAATTTTACAGGATTTCTCTCTGTCTGGTTTATTTATTTTTTTAGTTAATCGTGTTTTTTTCCCTGCTAGTCCCTTGTAATCATCATCTGCTCCAGACACTTTCGTATTTGCGAATTTCTGGAGGCCCCTCCTCCTTTAATTTAAATCCAGCTCAATTCAGACGTGAGCTTTTCCTCATGGACATTTTAGTCAATCACTCCATGTGCCAGAAAATGTTTTGAAGCATAAGCAGGCCATATGGCCCAAGGTAAGAGAACGTGGAATTTGTTGCTGATTTTTCTCTACCTAAGTAAAGGGCAAAGATCAAAGGTGCATTATGACTAACATGTTCCATGACCTTATCTGTAGGTTACACTAACTTGCCATAGTGACAACCAGCTACAGTGGAGCCTGCAGCAAATCACCGGTCCTCACTGGACCTGTTGCCTTTTACAGAAGAGAGAGCGGGGGTGGGCTGGAGGATCTCTAAAATCCTCACTTGTAGGCACCACCCAAACAGGGTCCACCTTGTCTGTTGCACAATCTAGAAAATCTATAGTTTCCTCTACTGAAAATCTGCCTATTTCGAAGTTATTCAATAGTAAGAGAAGAGATGATAAAATTCTGACTGGGACAACCAGAACACAAAGCTAGGGGACTATTTTTGGTGGGTGCTCTCTCTGATTTGTGAGGGTTCAATTTCAAAGACAGTATCTCCATCCAAGAGTTAGGGCAGAACTCTTTCCAACACAGGTGCAAAGGGGGCAGTGTGATCTGATAGGGAGGATTTGCTCCTAAGATCCAGGTCTTTGCACTGTACTCTGGTCCATGAATAGACATCTCCCAGGGCAAATACTAAACTAAAAAAGAGACTGAGCATCTGTTTTCATGCTGTTGACAGATGCCATGTATCATTGGTTGGAAAGCAAATCAAGACTGTCTTTCCTTAAAGTAAACTGTTTACAAAGGCAAGAATTGGACTGTGAACTCTAAATATAGGAGTATCTACATGGGGTCACTTTTGATCAGGACAGTTTGGAATATAGGGTCACTGGAGTCATAGTGCACTAGTCCCTTCTCTTTTAATAAATGCCATCCTCTGGGATGTGTCTGTGGACTTCCTAAGAAGCAATCCTAAATATATGAACTTTGAGACTAATCGGATTTGGTGGGGGCCATCTGCTTTTGTGTTCACGCCTGGGAACAAAATCAGACCGAAATGGCCTGGTCCAGAATTAGGCTTCACACATTTACAGTATAAACTATGACACCCTGATGGTGATCTATATGACACATTTAACTATGCTATTTTTCTAAATTGCATTAGTGACTTCATTTGGCTTTTAGGGAAGGCTTGAACAATGGAGGCTGGTCCCAGGATTTCTATTGTGATGCATCTTCATTAAAAAGACTTGAATTTAGACACATCTAGAGAGTGCCACCTCGTGGACAAAAGGCAGTAGAGGTAGGTGGGGAAAAGCTGCACATGCCACGTAAGTCCGTACTGTTTGCACCGGATTGCGGTCATTACATTAACCTTGACAAGTCAAACATTTCTCTGATCATATACACAGACCACATTCTAAGAGCAAGTGGTTCATATTGACCTAAAGGTTACAGGGAAACCATTTTTTCCTGTTTAAATATCATTATGCAAGGGAAAATACAGTGCGTTACATAAAAGAGGAAACATGGGTGTGTAAAAAATGTCCCTTTGGTGGTGTTCACAAAACACACAAAGACAAAAAAAAAAGCAAGTACACTTTAAGATGTTAATAATGAACTTATCTTCAACCTTCACATTTTGGTTATGAAGCCCCACCCTCAATCCCACATAATTATTAATTCTCAGGGACAGGGATTTCAGAACTCAGCATAAACATTACATTATTTTTATTGAAAAAAAATGTGGTTATGACAGACTAAGCATGCTGCAGGGGGCTTTTGTCACTGGCACCCTCTCATTCAATGCATCACCTTAACACATGCACCTTTAATGCTAAAAAGGAGCATGTCTCAATTCTGCAGATACCTGATTTAATTAGCATTTGTATAATCTATAAAAAATGTACTGCCTTCGACTTCAGAATGACAAATTAGAAAAGAAATTATATAAAACCAAATCTTTCCAAATAAATAAGTTCTTGTTTATATCTATAGCTGTTTATATTTGTCTTATCCGAATATCTTAAGTTCACCTCTTCAGGAGAAAGAGGTTTTTAGATACCAGGACATTTTGGTGATTATTATATAGAAATTAATTTCTTCCTGGTTTACCAACCACTTTGTAGACTCTGAGGAAAAGGATGGTTGATAAGTCAGCTGAACACATTACAATTCCAGATAAAAATATCTGTAGATGCGTTGAGTTAATCTGCCTTGTTTAAAAAAAACACAAAACAAAAAAACTATAGCATTATTTTATTGTCTTGAGAAGTTGACAGTTATACCATACCAGACACACTGTTGCTGACCACTCTGCATCCATGTGTCCACCTGTGCAGGCCAAGCCACGGAGACACCCATCGCAAGGGAAAGAGCCAGAGAAGGGGACTTTGCCAGAAAACCCCTTTCAGTGTCCCTGCCGCTTCCCCCATGTTTCTTTCCATCTCTTCCATAAAGTCGCCCTTGATTTTTTCAGCACTCATCAATCTCTCTCCCCTTAGATCTCCTATAAATCTCCAACACACAATTAAACCCTTAATTACGTAAGGTCGTGTTTCATCCTGTAATTATTTTACAAGTGTTCATCTAGATTCCTCACTATGTGGGTTATATATTTTCTTTTTCGAGAGTGCTGCACAACATCCATCACAGGACTGAGCGTAGACAATGCTCCACTAATATTTTATGTATATAAATAGAATGAACTTGGAATGTGCCAGGGCTTTGCCTTGTCCCGTTTAATGGGCAGGGGGGTGCAGGGGAGGTGAATGACAGAAAACACAGAAGAAATGCCTTTCAAGTTTGCAGATACTTCAGGTTAGGACTGAGAGCTCACAGCCAGGTGGGGAGACAGATATATGTTCAATTAAGTTAGCACGCAGAGTCAAATATTAGAGAAATGAAGAAATATTGCGAGGAACTTTAATATGGAGAAACTAACCGCCTGGGAGGAGTCAGCAATGCTGAGAGGGGACGTCTGAGCTGGACGAGCAGGGCCCTCTGCAGACAGGTGGCGTATTTAAAGCAACAGAAGAGAATTACCCAGAATTATTTGAAGCATTGTGTAGTTGGATAGCAGAAGTGTGTGTGGATAGGAGGGCCTTGAAATATGCTACTGCGGGAGATGTAAATTAAATATAGGTTGTAAAGAACCTTATTTGTCTTGCAAAATGGCTGGAATTCAACATGTGGATTCTATTTCAGCCTTCTTCTCCTTTCTATTTCTAATGCTGCTATGCTCAAGTCTCTCTTTCTGTCTTGAATGAAATATTGCAATAGCTACCTAATTGGTCTCCTCATCCCCATGTTTTTCTATATAAATCAAACCTCTGCTAGTTGAATAATATCAAGTCACTTGTCGTTTTCTAGTTCCTATCAAATTGAGAAGAACCTTTCTGGCAGTAAGTGCTCTCTGCAATAGGACCGTGACCTAAATGTCCTGTGCCATCTCCACTACACTTTATGAGACAGTCAAATCCAATTTCCCCTGACTCCCGAAGATATTTCCATTTTTGGAAATTATTCATTCTTCCCAATTACTCATGCTTTTCATTTTGCTTGAAGTGCCCTCCTATCCACTTACCAAATTCAGTCTCTTTCAAGTCCCACCTTGAGTGATAAATCCCATATCAATTATCCCCAGAAACCCACTTAACCATATGACTTCTACCTCTTTTGAATGTCCCATGCCTCTGTTTATAAGTATGACAAATTGGCATACACCTTCAGTCCTATCTATAGTTATCTCAGTTCTTGTCATCACATGCTCTATCTCACCCTGTTCTCTCCTTAAAGGAGAGTGTTGGATTACAGTCATCTTCGCAGGCCCTAAAGCAGTTGCCATAGTACCTGGCTGGTACCAGTTTTTAGCTCTGTACCTTTTTTTTTTTTTTTTTTTTTTTTTGCCTGCTTGCTTGTCTTTGCTGTTGGTAATGATATGATGTGCACTGTGCTAACACTAAGGGCATCGTGCAGGATCAGACACCTTGTCCTCCACAGAGCACACAATCTAGAGAAAGAGAGGGGCATTTTCACATAGGCAGATAATAAATAAGGTGAAAACATTGGGGAGGCTGCTGGAATTGCTAGGTCTGAGTTCATGGTGGAAGTAGCAAGATTCAATCATCCACGGTGACCTCTGAGCCTTATCTCAGAGGTCTTGTTAGAGGGAGCAGTGATTTCCTAGGGAATCAAACGTAAAGGAGTATTTTGATAAAAGGGGGTGAGGGCCGTTCTAGACTCCCAAGAATGTGTAGTTCACATTTCACTTCTTATCAGGATCTGCAGGCTGGATTACAAGTCCAAGGGGGCCTCATTAACACAAGAGCTGCAGTTGATTTCCTTTATGTTTATAAGAAAGCACATACTTCTTGCAGAAAATTTGGAAAATAAACAACCATATCAATAAGGAATTTCTTAAATTTTTTTAAAGAGAGAAACACCAATGTGTGGTAGCCTCTCACATGCCCCCCCCCCCCCCGCCCAACCTGGGGACCTGGCCTGCAACCCAGGCATGAGCCCCAACTGGGAACCGAACCAGCAACCCCCTGGTTTGCAGGTTGGCACACAATCCACTGAGCCTCACCAGCCAGGCTCAATCCAGAATTTTTAAAAAATCTTTATGATTTTATCTGAGAGAATATTGCATATGTTGTTTGATTCCTGGTTGTTTGTACCTAGCAATATGATGATCAGGTTTCCCCATGCCATTAATAGTCTTTACATAATGGTACTATATCTATGCATGGTAACTTATTGAACCAATTGAGTGGGACCATTTTAAAAACCTTCCATGTTTGCAATGATGGGTAAAAAATCGGCTATATTTTCAAAACTGAGTTAAGTGGACAATAGCTGTTAGGGAAAAACTATCATGAGCCTGTTACTTAGTTTCATCCCAAATCCACTTCAAGCTATTTTAACAATGGAGAATATTTCTGTGTAATTTTTCTTCTGTATTCTAGAAAAATCAGCAAAGGAAACAGAAAATGAGAAACTAGATTTGATGTGTGGTACTTTTCTGTAGTGAAGTGTTAATTCAACTACCTTCAAAGGCAAATAGCTCAGAGCGGAGAGACCACCTCATTTCTGCATTAAGCACCAGCTACTTTTCCAAGATGGACCACAGTTAGGAAGACAAAGGAATAATTGCCCAGGAAGTGACTGGAAATGTAAAACATTTGTTCTTATTGACATCAACATGGTCTGGGAATCTGTGGGAACCAGGAAGAAGCCCAGGTGGTCAGTGCAGTGGAGGAAACTAGGGGGCCCCGAACCTGGCTATGGTATGAGAACAGTATGAGAACGGTTCTGTCTGTTAAAAAACTAGAAGTGTGGTCATTTCGTTACACGAGGGCTGGGAATCAGACCTGGATGGAAGGTGCTCTCTGAAGTTACAGTTGCAAAGGGACCCTAGTAAAACAAGCCAAGTAGGAAAAACAGCAACATCTGCTTCTAGAGTGGTTTCCAATGCCCACGGAGATTTTCCTCAGTTGTTTTCCATGCCAGCAGGGACCACCAGATAGGGGGCAACGTGGTAGGTCTCCCCAGCCCTTTAAACATCATGATTTTCCTCTCTACATCTAAAATTCGATAGTGAAATAATTCATAATGAATGCCATCTCTGGACTGAAACCAAAGGGGAAAAAATCTGGACAAAAGAAAGAAAAAGCCAGGGACGCAGACAACGACAGAAGCATAGCTGCTCTGCCTGCTGACGAGTCTGTGCCCCTACTTGCCTGTGGCAAAGGTCTCTGCAGTCAAAGAGGTTGGGGCTTGGGAAGCCTATTGTCTCCAGCCAGGAAGGATCCAAAGCCTCCTCTGAGACTTCTGCCTCCCGGGCTGAACTTGCAGTGAGGAAGAGGCTGTTAAGGGTGTGCTGAAGCTCAGGCTCTCCCTCCCAGAGGCCAACTTCCCGACAAGGCTTTGTCTTGTCAAGAAACAACACTTTGCTTCCTGTTTGAATTCTGCATCCACAGCAAGACACATACCCTTTTGTGCTATACTGATGCCTGCTTAAATAGACTATGTCTCCATGTGTCTGTCTTTTGGGTACATACATTTCAAACAATACAAGGTGCATTCAATGTTCACATGGAAGGCTTGGTGCAGACTGAAGCTCCCCAAGCCTCATTAGGATGCTTGCTTAATAAAATGTGTGCACAGTTCTTGCTTGAAACAGAGAAGGCAGACTCATTGTTTTTCTCTCATTTTTCCTCACTCATTCCTCCCTTGGAAATAGCAAGTAGCTTGTTCTTCCACAAGGCTCTGCATGAGTTGCCACTGCTCTATGTGATTTCTTCCATAAAACTGTTAACTGGAATCAGAAACTAAAGCAGATGAATTGGACCTGAGGGGATAGCATACAATGCACTGTGCTCCCAGACAACTCCATTAATTTAATTACCTAAGAAAATATAAATAGTTTGGCAGAGTAGGAATCTCATTCCTCAGCCCATACCACAATAATGGCTGAGTGGGATGTTCCAAATCCTGCTACTTAATTGCCCTAATTTTTTTTTTTCTGGGAACAGACCCATTGACTTTTATGAGTGCATATGGTGTATGTCCTTGAATGTGGTGGAAGGGCTGGTCTTCGGACACTCAGGGAATTGGAAAAGCAAGTGGGAACGAATGTTTGTTACAGACCTCCTATGGGCCATCATACCAGTCTGGGAATTGTTAGCATGTAGCTACCACCTGCCAAGCAGTGTTCTAGGCACCAGAAATGTAACAGTGTAAAGACAGCTAAAGTCCTTGCTTTCATGAAGCTGATGTTCCAGATGGGTTAGAAGGAACATGAGAAAGTAGGAGAAGGAGGAGCAGTAATAATAGTAAATACACAAGCACACCCTTTCTAAATGTTGAAAAAGAGAAAAGTGAAGATATGGAGACTGACCATTCCAGAAAGATAAAAAAATATAAAGACGCCCTAAAGCAGGAGCCGGCTTAGCACAATGAAGGCTGGCAAATAGGCCAGGCTGAGCAGATGGAATTAACACCATGTTTGAGAGCTTAGCTCTGCCACTTACTAGCTGCGTAAACTTAGAAGAATCACTTCACACTTCTTACCATCAGTTTCTACATCATTACAGGTGGTTAATAATGCTTCCCTTATGATGTTTTGTAAAGTTAACTTATAGAATGCATATTCACCCCTTAATACTGGACAAATATAAAAATCAAAATAAGTGATATTAGTTGTCTGTCATTGTTATTAATCTCTAATATCTTCCTTTGTTTTCTACAGTATCCTACACTCCAAATACTATTAGTCTCTACATGTACCATTTTTCTGAGACACTATCCCTCACCCTGAACACCATACATAGAACATGCCTCACAACTACCCTGCCATCTTTGCTACCAGCCTGCTCTGAAGATTCACAATACTTGGCATCTCTTGAGTCACTCACATTTGACCATGTCAGTGTGTGTGTGTGTGTGTGTGTGTGTGTGTGTGTGTGTGTGTGTGTGTGTGTGTATATATATGGAGAGAGAGAGAGAGAGAGCGAGAGAGAGAGAGAGCGCTGTACATAAGTTGAGACCTGTATATATACATGTATTTATATTTATACAGGTCTCAACTTATATTTTTTTCTCAGTGTTAGACATATCAGGGTAGACCTCAGAAATTTTATAGGTTTCCTGACCATAAGATTTGGGGGGATTTTTCATTTTGTTTTGCTAGAGACTCTGCCAAGAAAGTAACTCCCATTCCAGGTAAAGAGTAGGATTTTAATGTAGAACACTAGTTACAAAGATGAGGGAGGAGACGAAATACCAAACAGTAGGGAACTCAGAAATTAGGGAAGGCAGCGAGCGGCCATTGCCCTTTTTCTAGAGTCCAAGAGATTGGCCACCTTGCTGGTCCAGAAATAGCAGGAGATGGGCAAGAAGACAGGAGATACCCAGCAGGGACAGGATGCAGTTTTTGCTAGAAACGGTGCCAAAATCCGAGAGAGAATGAAAATGTAATTCAAGTTCTCCTGTTCTCTCTCCTGCCAGGCTCTTGTTGGTGATGGCCATCAGTCAAACCCAGCTGGAGGCCAGCTGCGAAGGGAGCCTCTGAAATGCAGTCTGCAGACATCCAGCCCCTGTGACATGGAGCAGTGCAGGGGATGGGCAGGAGACACACCTGAGCACAAACGTGCCAAGTGAACAACGTGGAAACAGACACCAGGCTGCCACGCCACGCACTGCACACCGCAACCTGAGTGTTCAGTTGTGACATTGATGCAGTCCATATAGGCACCTTGGGAATTAAACTGATACCTAAGAAATAATTAATCCTCAAACTAGAGTCAGCTACCCACACCTGCCTGAGGAGAGGGACAATCAGTGAGGACCGCATGTTGCTAGTAAGTCAGCTTTTTCTTCTAACCTAAGCTAAGCCCTAGTCAGGGGTGTCAAACTCATTTTCACCAGGGGCCACATCATTCTTGCAGTTGCCTTCAAAGGGCCAAATGTAATTTTAGGACTGTGTAAATGTAACTACTCCTTAAGTAGGGGCAAGGAGCTTGGTGCTGCTGCTGAATAGAAACAAGGTACCCGGCCAGATAAAACAAGGTGGAGGGCCGGATTCGGCCTGTGGGCCTTGTGTTTGCCACCTGTGGTATAAGAGGTTATTCCTGGTTCAATTGGAACACAGCTAATTAATCAGTATACATCGGTATAAGCAGAATGAGATGCCAATTGGAAGGTTAAAGCTTTTTTTAATTAAACCGAGGAAGTTGCAAAAGGGGGGATGTTTCATACATTTTTTACTAGCTAAAATGATAAAATATTGATTCAGAACACAATTAATCCTTATAAGCAGACTAGGCTTTTAATAATTCAGTCCCATATCTCAGTGGTCTTGTTTGTTCCCTCCCCATGGCCGAGCAGAAACTGCGTTCTGAAAAGGCAGGGACCATTTTTACCCAAGAACATCAGCTCCAATTCTTGTAATTACGCACCATGGTAAATATTAACTTGCTGGAAGTGCTCTGCCTCATTCCCCAAACACTTTCTAAAGCAGAAACTCAGGCCATTCTTTTCCCCCCATGCCCACTTGAAATCTGTTTTTCTTTGTATATTCATTGGATGCTTTCTTGTTTTGACTTGTAATTACCCCTGAAGCTCTTTGGGCTACAAAACCCAGTGTAGCTTTGAGAATATAAATATAAAATGATGTGAAGACAGGCTGTCAAAGAGCGGTAGAGAAGGTTAAGTGGGAACCTCAAGCCCTGGCTCTACCTTCAACCTGCTTTGAAAATGAATGTCTCCCTTGTTGGCCTCAGTTTCCTTAATTGGAAAATGGAGAACCCCCTCAGGGCTTCCTTTGACTTAAATAAATAACTTGCTTGAGCCTAAGTCCTATTGCTCTGTGAGTTCAGGCACTTACCGTTCAAACAATTTCTGGAGCGTGAACACAAAGTAATAGAAGCAGTACCTTAGTCGACAGGAAGAACTTTTTATTTCCGATTTCTTATGCCAGATGATAGGTCCTTCAGTTCCGAAGGACTCAAGGGTGTCTGTAATATGGACTTTGATCTGCCTTCAAAGTAAACTCTCATTTAAGCTATGGGCTTGGTATGTTCTGATGAAATATCATGATCATTTCAAACATGTGCATGTTAAAGCTTTCTTTTTCTATTCTACATGCATTAGGTGGCTGACTCATCTTGGATTCATAGGGTAAGAACACAAATCATCACATAATCTTTGATGTTTACAACCCCTATCCGAATGTGTCAATTGCATAGATACAGTCTTGGAGGTATAAAGTGCAAATGAGAAGAACTTCAGCCAACTTAGTTAAAAATACTTTAGATCAAGTAGATACGATCCTCAGGCTCTGTCCCCCAACCTTCTCTAAACTTCTGCAGTTTCTCCTCTTCCTCTCCCTAATAATGTCATTGGGTTGGCCAAAAAGTTCATTTCGATTTTCCCATATGATGATTCTGGCAGTGCTTAATTGTCTTTAACTGCATTCAAAACAGTTTGGTTAGATTGCATTGTGACAGCTGTCAGATCAACATGCATTTAAAAAATTATCAAAATTGATGAATATTTGTGCAGCTATTTTAATATTGAAGATGGAGTATGCACTGTTTTCAGTGTATTATGCTTTGTTATTTCAAGAAAGGTAAAACTGCAACTGAACCTCAGGAAAAAAAGATTTGTGCAGTGTATGGAGAAAGTGCTGTGACTAATCGAACCTGTCAAAACTGGTTGGCTAAGTTTCTTGGTACTATTGACATTTTGACCAAATAACTCTTTGCTGTGGGGCCGTCTTATGCATTGAAAGATGTTTAGCATCACCCCTGGCCTCTACCCACGTGAAGCCAATAGCAGGAGATAGCTGACATACTCACAATAACCCAATCAATAAAGTTATTGGTGAAAATGAAAAACATGTGTCTTTTATTTTATGGAAAAAACTAAACAGACTTTTTGGCCAACCCAATAACTCAATTAGTAATTGTTGTTATTGCTACTATTTTCATTATTTTTATCCATGTGCTGCTGGACTCAGATATAAGGAAGTGCTTATGTCGGTATTTCTGCCCTCTACTGAAATTAGAGCCTGTTTTGCCTCCTATGATGAATGGTCATTGATCTTTTCATAAAACCTCTCATTCTTATCAGCCCTCATCCAGTACTGTCCTTCTCAGCAGCTGATACCTTGACCTTGCAAATGGTAAGAGATAGATAATTAGCCACGCTCTTAAGTCATCCAGGTCATCCTACTAGTCACTTTAATGTGGGGTGATAAAATTTGTGAATTTTATGAGGCTTACCATACAGATCCTAACTATAAAATATGCTGTGGAAAGACAGTGGAGAGCCGGAGGAAGTGCTACCTGAAATTCAAAATATAACCCTAACAAGCCTAGCTCAACCCCACCAACCACGCTTCAAGAAATAAGAATAAGTATCTGCAACCACAAAAGCATTTATAGAAAGATTCCTCCTATTCCTTTGCTCTCTTCTCTCCCTTACTTATGGCTTACCACTCTCCCAAAGTAGTCCTACACAATTACCATTGAGGAATATCACTGCATATTGGAAAAAAAAGAATGCATATCTAAAGAGCTAATTGTTGAAGCCATTTTATCCTATTAATAATGCAGATTCCATCAGCAGCTCAAATCAGTTTTTATGAGTGTGGGCAAAGCAGAGGCCTGAGATGTTCAGCCCTTCCTTGAATTGCCCTGGTATCTTCACCCTTCCCCACTCGCAAGTAGCTTTCTTCATGGGTCTGCTCTCTGTCAACAATTACCAGATTAATTTGTTCTTATTGATTCTCTGTCATGATGATCATCCCTATAAACTAACATATTCATTCAGGACACATAAGCAGTTACCAATAAGCAAACCACTTGGCAAAATTAAATACTACAGAAGAGTTAGAAAAAACATTAACTAATGTGCTAATCCAAATTCCGTCCTTTCAGCAGGAAAAAAGTAGTTTTTCTTACCTTTTCTTCTGAGAACCAACTGTGCCAGTGTCTGTGGTTGTAAGGGAGGATTAAATGCCGGTGACCTCTGTTACAAACACATCGTGACTTGAAGCTGGTAGTAAAAGATTTCCACGATTTCAGATTCTTTATCAGGGTGGACAAAACAAACCAAATGTTTCTACTTGAGTTGATCTCTCAACTATTAAGACTCTTTGAAGCTGAGTTCTCCTTTGTGTGGGCAAACACAAAGGAACTCAGGATAATTTCTAAAAACCCAAAGTTACAAGATACCTCCGCAACCAACCTGGTCAACTCAATCACCTACCTTCCAGCAAAGATTTTTCTCTCCAGAAGAAACTCCTCTTACTTCTAGATTGCCTTTTAACTCTGGGGTCTTGCCTAAGACAATGATTCACAGCTAAGTGCACCTTAGAAACATCTGAATTTTCCCCAGATTAATTCAATCAGGATCTAGATGCTTGTTGTTCAACTTTAGGTCTATGCACCAGGAGCCTCAGCATCACCTGAGAGTTTATCAGAAAAGCAGAATCTCAAGACCCACCCCAGACCTATCAAATCAGAATCTGCATTTTAACAAGATTCCCAATGATATGTATGCTCATAAAAAATACAGAGTCCTGGGACCCTGTCATCAGACATTCTTACTTAATTGTTTTCTTTTGTGGCCTGAGTAGTGGTTCTGAAACTGTAGTCCCTGCACCATCACTTTCATTGTCACCTGGGCAGGTGTTAGAAATACAAATTATTGATCCCCAGACCTACTGAATCAGAAACTTGAAAGTAGAGCCCAGTAATCTGTGTTTTAACAAGTAATACTCTGATTCGAGGGCACACTGAATATGGAAAACCCTTGCTCAGAGGGCTATGCGATGGTTATCGGTATACTCATAGTCTATTTTTCACAGATTATGGGTCAAATGCAGATTTATAACAAAGGCCTACACAATTAGAGCAATCAAAGGCTATGCGTCAAAACAAACATGTGCACTTAATTGAAGCTAAGGTTTCTCTTGCCTAAATAAAAACCAGGATGTGCGTTGTTACTCAAGATCTATGCCAGTCTGCAGCCAACATCGGTGAGGCCAGACTGAAAAATGAAACTGTACCTCTGGTGACAGGGCTACATGAATTCCTGGATCTAACCATTTCTGGCGCCTATCCTATCTTCTGACTGTCATGCATAGAAGCTAATGAGTTACCTTAAAAGTTAAGCTGGTTGGAGCCAGTTTCCTCTTCCTTGCAACATAAAAAATCCTAGTATGAAGGCATTTCACACATTCAGTGAAAAAATGAGAAGAGGACAATACAGACCTCTGATGGGAGGTTGTGCCACCTTCTCTGCGTACCAGGAGAGGTCAGAAAAATTCACCAACGCAGCAGGACAATCCATCCCAGCTTAGAAGATGATTATTAGAAATGCCCTTTTTACATTGAGCTGAACTCTTAAAAAGTTGTATTTTACATTAACCCCAAACACCTGATTTCCCCTACCAGGTAACAAACATTTAAGCACTCGAAGGTACTTCTGATGTTGCCCACAAATCTTCTCTCCTTTAAATAATCATCCACATTTATTTTCCAACACAAAATAATTTTGAGTGCCCCCACCATCCTAATTATTTGACCCTGTACATCAGTTTCTTGAAGTCTGATCATTGTAAAGTACTACCACTTCGTCCATAGAAAGTACAGCACAGTGCATAACCAGGTTATGTTATACATTATGTTATATCACTTCACCAAATCATTCTTTCCGGGGTTATTTGCAACTTCTTAGCATGTTAATTTAAACTTCCTTTCTTTACATATTCTTAGCTATTCTAATTTCCTAAGGCTGAGTTTCTGCATTTATAATATATGGATAGCAATCCCCTTTCCTTAGGATAGTGCGACAATTAAATGAGATATATTATATGTGAACTGATTAGTTTCAACGCCTGGCATATATTCAGTGCTCAGTAAGTCTTGGCTTTAAAAACAATGTCATGTAGGGCTTTCAAGAGCTGATTTTAGCTCTTGTATTCTGAGTTCAAGCCATCCTCAATGATGTATAATTTTCACCACATGAATATTTTCTCTTCAATGCTGCACTGTACACTCAAACACAGTATTGAAACCATAGCATATCCCAGTGATGCACTGTGATGTACTTTTTGTGGACTAAATGGTAGTACTTTAAAATGATCAAAATTCTATTTCATCTCATCAAATAAGACCCGCGATTCCAGCATTATTTTTTATCCAAACTTCCATATATTAATTACATGTTTTCTGCCACATTCCTCAAGCCCTAAGTAAGTACAACTGTGAAAGAATAAAGTTTCTGATATTTAGAAGCTTATACACTAAGAAAGATAATATCCAATCTAAGAATTTTGGCAAAAAAAAACATACTAACAAGTTAGAACGTATATAATAGAATAATGTATTATAATATTTAGATATGCACTAAATGAAAATCTGGATAAAAGGATTATCAAGAGTAGGAAATTCTTGGAAGGTAACTTGGAGAAAACTAGTTTTGAGATAGGACTTAAAGTAACCACTCAGTATGGACTAATGAATAGAAGAGAAGGTAGGTGTGTGTGGGAATGGTCAAAGGCAGGGATGAACAAGTTCTACATTATGAAATATAAATTTATATAAGTATTTTAAAATTTATTTTCCTAAGGTAAGTAAATGCTTCCATTTGGATTCTCTACCTGTGTTTGCCTGAAATCATTAGGCAATAATGCATACCACAAATTCATAGGTGAACCTGTAGCGTATGTTGACCATTTTACAGATGTTTGGCCTAAAATAATATGCGATTGGTCTGCACCAGGAATTTACATTCCAAGAAAAATACTGCCATTGTGGGAAAATATTTTATCCAAAATTTTGGAGGTAAAAGAAGGAGAGAATTAAAATTATGATTGAGAAAGACATTTACATGCTTTGCTGGTTTGATTAATCTTCTTTGTATTGTATGAATACCCACAATACGCAATGTGCCATCTGGAAAACTAAACACAGGGACGCTTCAGGGCTAATGTTTTATAAATCTCCTGATCGCAACATTCTCTGGTCTCCAAAGTCTCATGAAATAGACGTAGAACCGGCAGACTGTCTTCTCTTTTCTAACTTTCAGACACATAGTAACTCATTTCTGCTTTGAAACTTGGATGTATCTGCAATTCCCCAAAACATCCAGAATGAACTAGTTTAAGCAGTTGTGTAATGTGGTGTAAACATAAGAGCAAATCTTTTCATATCAAACATTTTTCTTATTCAAAATTATGTTGGGCAGCTAATTTGTGCAAATCTTTATGAATTGCTACTGGAAATGTCTAATGCATTAAAGGTACTAAAGCAAGCACTCCATTAGCAAACACACTTGTCAGGATTGGATAAGAGATACGAAATTCAACGTACAATCACTGTTTTTAAGAAAACCATTAAGAAAGAGGCGAAAGGTGAACTAGGATTGGGTAGAAAATATAGTCAATATGACTGAAGCTGAGGAATACTTGCCAGGAAGTAAAAATAATAGCAAGAATAAAATGATGTCTTGTTAACTAAGGAAAATTTTTATGAATTCCTGGCAAAATAAATTCAGGTAAACTAGGTAGGCCCTCAAATATTAATCAGTCAAAACTGCTAGTTATATTCTGGATTTGCATGTAGAGGGTAAGTTTTATTAGAGCACTTTGCTTATTTATCATGTAAATTATATTTATGTTAGAATAACAGAAACTTTAAGGATTTTTTTCTTGACTCAGTAAATACCAATTATGCTAGAAAATTAGATTAAATATATAAATACCTAAAATAAATTTTAAAATGTATTATTACTTACAGTACAATGGTGAAATATTCACTCAAGAATAGAAAAACAAGGGCAGGCATTAAATATTAAAAATTCTGATGATAACTTGTGACAGTTAATGATCTTATTTAACTTTCACTTTTGCTACCATGCCATTTTAGATTGTGATGTATAAGATTCAATACATCCATCTACTCCTAATGTAGAAGCAATTCCTGGAACTAGGGCCCAGGGAAAGCGCAATTCAGAAAAATTTTATTTTTTTCTAAATTAAACTTGGACATATCTATTATCAAAACTGTCAATGAAGTTCTTTAAACAATTGTATCATTTAATGATAAGAAGGCTCTACACTGGTCATTGATCTCAATGCACAGAAAAAGTTGTGATAATCAGACAGTCTCACAGGAAGGTGGTCCCGTATGAGTGAGAACCCTCGTTTTGCAAGTTTCAGGTACTCAGATTGTTCTCAAAATTTGACTCTGGATGTGAACAAACAGAAGTTGTTATGTTTTCTGTTTTTTCTTTCTTTTTTCTTATTTTAAAGTGTTTGCTTTTTTTAATGAATCATTAAACTTTTATGTCTGTATAACTCTTTAATGTATTCTCTTTCCTCTTAATTCCCAACACATTAATATAATTAACATTTTTAGTGCTGATCCTCCCATCATGATTTTCTATATACACATAAATGTGTGTGGTTTTCCTCCTTTATTCTTCTGTCTTTTAACAAAATAGGATTATACTATATAGTCTCCTTGCTAACAATATTATGGCCCTCCTACCATATGAATATTAGACATAAACCTGTTTTTATTAGTTGCATATAGTTTCATAAAATGAATGCTTATAACCTGTTTAAACATTTCCCCTCCGATGAACTTTTTTTCTCTGAAGTATTTGCTGACATGGTGCAGTAATAAACATCCTTGTATACTTATCCTTAGATACAGTTTTATCTTAGTTTTATTTCATTATGATAGATGAGTAAGTATGGAATTGTAGAATAAAAGCAGACATATTTTAATTTTAAGATACAAATAAAAGCCATTTTACTATTTAACAAGGTAGAAATTTACCCTCACACCAATAATCTATAGTGGCGCCTCATTTCCTGTACTTTTTTCATCACTGAATGAAATCGATCTTTTCCATTTTGTCAATAGGAATAAGAAAGCACATTATCGTTTTAATTTGTGATTGCCCAGCTACTAGTCAATTTGGACATCTTTGTGCACATTTGACATTTATATTTAATTTATTTTGAAGTTCAGGTTTATTGTTCATTTTTCTATTAGATTATTCTTTTTAAGAAATCTGTAGATTCTTGTATAATAAAGAAATTAACACTGTCTATTTCATGTAATATCAATGTTTTCTTTTCTAATTTAAAAATAATCTGTACTACTTTTGATTAATTTAGCTATATGAACACACTAACTATAATGTTATCTAATCTCTCAGGGTTTATTTGCTTACTTGTTTTGCTTTTTACTTTATGGTTTTTCAATTTTGTTCTCCCTACAAAATCACGCAAATAATTTTTCTTTTTTTTTTAATTTATTATTTATTTATCTTTTAGAGGGGAAGGGTAGGAGAGAAGGAGAGAGAGAGAAATATCAATGTACGGTTGCCTCTCGTGTGTCCCCTGCCGGGAACTGGCCTGCAACCCAGGCATGTGCCCTGACTGGGAATCGAACCTCGATCCTCTGGTTCGCAGGCCCGCGCTCAATCCACTGAGCTACACCAGCCAGGGCAAAATCACGCAAATAATTTTTCAAGTGTTTCATAGATTTATACCTTATATTTAAAGCCATCACAAAATGGTTGTGTGTATGTGTATTGCCTATAACGTATGCTAAATAAGAATTTTATATTATTTAAATTAAAGAACTACATCAGTTGGGATCCTGGCTCAAACATGATGGCACATTCAAACAGGGTAAATTAGAAGGTGAAATAAAGCAACTATTTGTAAAGATGAGACAAGGATGAAGAAAAACAAGAAATAGTGAAGTACCTTTCTCCTTCCGCCTACTTGGAGGGGAAGGGATGGCAGAAAAGGCGAGAGAATGGTTATCAGAACTCTGCAAGAAAGAGCCACCTGGAAGAAATCATGGCCTTTAGAAGAGAATGGTTGAAACCAACTTGTAGTCCAGCAGGAAGATATATGCAGAACAAATACACCAACCTTACTGTCCTTTTATTCTACATGCCTTTCTTTGGTGCTTTTCTACGGCTGAACTCTACAAGAAACCGGTAGAACAAGGGGGCCTAATGATGCCATTTAAAGCACTGGTCTTATCAAATGGTGAAGGGTGGAGAGAGGATCCAATATGGCAGCCATTGCTTACATTCTGCTCTTAAGTATTGAAATATGCTAGTCTAAATTGATATGTGTTGCCCTGGCTGGTGTAGCTCAGTGGATTGAGCGTGGGCTGCAAACTAAAGGGTCGCCAGTTCTATTGCCAGTCACGGCACATGCCTGGGTTGCAGGCCAGGTCCCCAGCACAGGGCGTGTGAGAGGCAACCACACATTGATATTTCTCTCCTTCTCTTCCCCTCTCTGTAAAAATGAATAAATAAAATCTTTAAAAAATAAAAAATAAAAATAAATAAATTGAGATGTGTTGTCTGTGTAAAACAGATGCTGACTGTCAAAGAATTAGTAGGAAAAACAAATAACAAATGTAAGTAAGATATATCTAATTAATAATTATTTATATTCATTGAATATTGAAATGATATATTGTGTTAAATTTCCATTGAGTTAAATGAAATACACTAAAATTAATTTCACGTGTCACTAAAATTAATTACACTTAAATGTTGCTACTAGTGTGAAATTACATATGTGACTAGCAGCAGTGATATAGAAAGATAAATGGAAATGATCCAATTATTTTGATTAAATAGCTTCTTTCCCACTAAATTCAAGTGTCATCCTTTGCATATATATTAAATTTTCCTATAAAATAAAATTTGTTCCTAAATGCTCTATTGTGTTCTGCTTATTCCTTTTGCACACATCTCTCTCTACTATAACATACTGCTAAGATTACAGAAACTTTCTATAGAGCACTAATGTGAACAAGGTACAAAAGCTTTCTCACCGTTGTCTTTCTTTCTGTTCTTTTTCTTAACAATTTCCATGTATTATTTTATGTGAAATTAAAAATTGGCCTATTATTTCCGTCTTTGAAAAATGTCAGTTGGTTATCTGAATCAAAGTATACTTTAATAAAGTTTGAATCAAAATATATATGTATATTTGGAAGAAAACATCAGTCTTATGTCATTAATTCATACCATCTAGTGAAGCGCTCCATGACTCCATTTACTAAGATCTTGGTTAATGTTCTCCTATAAGATTTTATAGATTTATTCATGATAGGTATTATGCATTTCTTGTTAACTTCACTTTTAGGTATTTTATACTTTTTGGTCATCATTATAAATTACTATTTTTATTTCCATTCTTGACGTATGAATAAAGAAAACTCTTAGGGTTTATAGATTTATATTGTAATCAAACATCAAATGACTTACTAATGTCTATATATTAGGTTCACTTCAGTATTTTAAAAGTGTTATTTGCATTCTATGTTGATTTCGCTTTACTCACATGATGACTTATTTTAGTTATATTAACTAGATAAAACCTCTACTACATGATAATAAGTAGTGGTGATAGCAGTCATCCTGTTCTTATTCAGCTTTTAATGAGAATGGCTTTACTATTTCACTTATTAAGATAATGTTTGCTACTGGTCTAGGTGAAATATATAGGATCAGGTACAGGTAGTTTCTTTATTTCTATTTCATTCACATTGAACTTTACTTACAATGAATTTTTGTTCATTAACTTACTGATATATTCCTTACTTAATACGTAGTAGATACTATTTTTACATTAATTTAAACATATTGTTCATGTAGATTACCTAAAGTTGAAAAATTCGGCATGCCTCGAATAATCCCAACTATCTCATGAAAACCTACTCCATTAAAAAATACATTATATTGATTATACTATTACAGTTGTCCCATTTTTCTCTCCCCTTTATTCCCCTCACCCTGCACCGCCCTTCCACCAGCATCCCCGCCATTCAGTTCATATCCTTGGGTCATACACATAAGTTCTTTGGCTTCTCCATTTCCCATACTATTCCTAACTTCCCCCTGACTATTTTGTGCCTACAATTTAGGCTTCTTATTCCCTGTTCTTCCCCCCAACCATTCTCCCACCTCACACTCCCCACTAATAACACTCCATGTGATCTCCATTTCTGTGATACTGTTCCTCTTCTAATTGTTTGCTTAGTTTTTTTTTTGTTTGTTTTTAGGTTCAGTTGTTGATAGTTGTGAGTTTGTTGTCATTTTACTGTTCATATTTTTCATCCCCTTCTTTTTCTTAGATAAGTCCCTTTAACATTTCATATAATAAAGGCTTGGTGATGATGAACTCCTTTAACTTGCCCTTATCTGGGAAGCACTTTATCTGCCCTTCCATTCTAAATGATAGCTTTGCTGGACAGAGTCATCTTGGATGTAGATCCTTGCCTTTCATGACTTGGAATAATTCTTTCCAGCCCCTTCTTGCCTATAAGTTTTCTTTGGAGAAATCAGCTAATAGTCTTATGGAACTCATTTGTAGGTAACCATCTCCTTTTCTCTTGCTGCTTTTAAGATTCTCTCCTTATCTTTGTATCTTGGGTAATGTAATTATGATGTGCCTTGGTGTGTGCTCCCTTGGGTCCAACTTCTTTGGGACTCTCTGAGCTTCCTGGACTTCCTGGAAGTCTATTTCCTTTGCTGTTTTGGGGAAGTTCTCCTTCATTATTTGTTCAAATATGTTTTCAATTTCTTGCTCTTCCTCTTCTCCTTCTAGTACCCCTATGATTCGGATGTTAGAATGTTTAAAACTGTCCTGGAGGTTCCTAAGCCTCTTCTCATTTTTTTTTTGAATTCTTGTTTCTTCATTCTGTTCTGGTTGAGTGTTTACTTTGTCCTTCTGCTCCAAATCATTGATTTGAAACCCAGTTTCATTCCCTTCATTGTTGGTTCCCTGTATATTTTTTTTATTTCACTTTCATAGCCTTCAGTTCTTCCTCTATTTTGCAACCATACTCAACCACTTCTGTGAGCATCCTGATTACCAGTGTTTTGAACTCTGCATCTAATAGTTTGTGTATCTCTTTATTGTTTAGTTCTATTTTTGGAGCTTTGATCTGTTCTTTCATTTGGGATATATATATATATATATATATATATATATATATATATATATATTTTTTATCTTGGTGGCCTGTTATGTTCTAAGGAGCAGAGCCTTGGGTATTCGCCAGGGCAGGTCAACCCACATTGCTGACCATGGCTCTCAGTCAGCTTTCACTCAGTCCCCACACTTCCCACAAGCAAATTGGGCCCTTCTGGTGCTGATTCCCAGGTAGGTGGGTTTGTGCATGTTCTAGGACCCCATGGGTCTCTCCAGTGAACTCTCCTGTGTGGCTGGGAGTTTCTCCTGCTGCCAATGAAGTCTCCTGTGTGGCGGGGAGTTTCTCCTGCTGCCATAACCCCCACAGGATTTTTCAGTCAGAGGTTTTGAGTCTTTATTTCCCCATGCTGGGACCCTGAGTTGTGTGGTATGTCTCGCTTCCCAGTTGTTCCTCTCAGTTTATCTGCACATGAATGTTGGACAACCCATTCTGCCAGTTGCTGCCTCGCCTGCCCAGGTCCTCCAGTGGTCACCATGCCGTGAGTCCTCTCTGTCGGGCTGCTTGTCTCCGCCCCTCATACCACTGTGGATGAATGTTTTTTCTTTAACTCTGTGGTGGTTGGACTTTCCTACAGTTAGATTTTCTGGAAGTTTTGGTTGTTTTTAAATTTGCTGTTGTCTTTCTTTTGGTTGTGCGAGAGGGCAAAATGTATCTACCTACGCTTAAATCTTTGCTGGAAATCCATTTAATTGGTATCCTATTCTTTTATTATATAATTTAATGAGTCTTTTATTTAGAATTTTCAACCTGTATTTATAAATTCATTTTGTCTATAGTTTTGTGCTGTGTTTTTCAAGTTTGAGTAAGACAGTTTGTCTTAACCTGTAGAATTACCTGGAGAAATTTTGAGATTTTTCTTTTGCATGGGATTGTTAGAATAATAAATCAGTTTTAAGCTCAATTCTTAAGTAATCTCAAGAAAGCTATCATTTCTAACTCTATCTCTAGTTGGCACTTTTTAAAAATTTGTAATTACTTAAAAAGCTTTTACAATTTCCCTATGATTATTTGTCTGTTATTTTATATCCGTGCTTCTGTCAAAGACACGTTTATCTTTTGTTACAAAAGCACCCATTTTCTTACAGTTAAAAAATATTGTCAGAGTTATTCACAAAAATATATTGTAACTTTCTATTTTCTAATTTTATATAAATTAGGTTAAAACTTCATGCTTAATGCAGTATGTATTTATTTCCCTTCTCTGTTTCCTTAATAAAACCAACCAGCATTTCCAAGAATAGTTATTCATTGGATGTAAACTTTTCACTTTTTTATTCTATTCATTTCTTTATTAAAAATATTCCTTTCATTTTTTGTTTATTTTTCTTTTATTTTAGTAGTTTCTTAAAAGTAATAATATATTTACAAATTTATTTTCTTACTATTAATTTTAAGCAATTGATAGCTACAAATATTTACCTCAGTCTAGCTTTAACTTAAACTCATGTTCTCTATGATTTGTAACTTTCATTAATTACTAGATAATTTTTAATTGTGGGTTTAAAATTAATTTGGTTGGGAAATAGTTTCTTAATTTTTAAGAAGAAAAAATTTGTTCCCTTTTATTGACATTTTGAATTTGTGTATTTTTGTTTTATAGTCTGTATTTTATTTGTTATATAGTCTTATACATGATCAAAGAATTTGTCTTATATAGTATTTAATATTTGAAAATGTAGATATTATTTATTGCTAATGATATTACTGAATTTTTATGTAAATATTCCATCAGTTTAATAAATATGTATGTATGTATGTGTGATGTCTTTGGAAATGATTATATTATTCATTTTTTAATTTTTGCCTACTGTACTTATTAAATTTTGGGAAAGACACATAAATAACTCCACTTATGTATATATTTTGCTACTCTAATATTTGGTACAGTACTGTAATGACTAGTGTGTTATTATAGTTTTTTAGGCTATAAATATATTCCTTGTCTTTAACTTAATGAAGTTATTATTGAGTAAAACTTGATGTTAATAAAGCCAGTTTCTTTTTTTGCATTTACATTACATAGACATAATAAAATATATGTAATAATTATAAACTTTCCAACAACTTGAGGTATGATTGAAAAACAAATAACTGCATATGTTTAACACACAATTTGATGACTTTGGACATACGCAAACAGTTATGATAACATCACCACAATGAGAGAAGGGGCATATCCAACACTTGCCAGAATTTCCTCATGTCTCTTTTGGATTTGGGGGTGTTTTTGTTTGTGGAAGTAAAACTTAACATGAGATCTAGTCTCTAATAAATTTTGAAGTGCATAATACTGTATTGTTATCTATGGGTACAATGTTGCACAGCAAATCTCTAGAATTTATCCATCTAGCGTGACTGAAAATGTATATCATTTGAATTACAGTTTTCCAACTCCTCCACTCCACAGCTCCTGGCAACCGCTATTGTATTCTCTACTTCTATGAGTTTGATTGTTTTTGATGACATGAGTGGCAAAGGACTTGACAGCTATTTCTCCATAGAAACCATATCATATGGTCAACAGACATATAAAAGGATGCTCTACATCAATATTTTAAGTAAAGTTTTAATCAGAACATTCACCAAGAACTTAAGTGTACAGGTTGCTAAATTATGATGAAGTGACTATACTTCTGTAGCCCATAATGAGATTAAAAAAATACAGTATTCCCAGTATCAAAGAAACTAACTTTGTTTCTGGTTTCAGTAATTTCCCTTGTGTATCTTGGTGTATGTACCCACAGACAGATGTGAAAGTTGTTCTCCTACTCCTGCCTAATGAGCACTGCCTTCTTGTGCTCACTCACACCTTTGTATAATCCCATCCTATGGAGTGTGAATGAGACCTTTGACTTGCTTCTAACCAAGAAAATGCAGTAAAGGTCATGATCTGTCACTGTGCTTAAGTTGTGTTACATATGAATTCATCTTGCCAGTGAATTGGCTCTGGAGACTCATTTTTGTGTGGGTGAAGGAAATGACTGCACTGGGAAACTTTGCATTGCCAGAATTAAGGGCAGCCTCCAGGAGCTGCAGGAAGCCTCTAGGACTTGAAAGCAGCATTCAGTTGCTGGCTGGAGAAAAGTCAGGCTTCACATTCTTACAGTCGAAATGAAATACATACCAACAATGCAAATCGATTTGAAAGCAGATTCTTCCCCAGCCTAGCCTCCAGATGACAGTGCCCCTGAGCACATACCTTGACTGTTTCTTTATGATACCCTAAGCCAAGTTGCAACTCAAAGTAAGCGACAAGTGCAGATGAGAAGCTATGTACTTGGCCATCTTCCTTCATTCTCCTCCATTTTATTTATTACTAAATTATACTAGATAACAAATTACACCTTTTATTTCAAATTTTTAAGTTTGAAATTATGCAAACACATTTATCTGTAATTCAGCTCCCAATTTTAATAGTTTTCCAAGTTATTTTGGGTGAATGCTACTTGGAAAATTCTGTTTATAAAATGTGTTTTATTTTGCCACCAGCTTATATAGAGTGTTCTCATACAGCCGTAAATGAGCTCAGTATTCAGTATTATGCAAATGAACATAACCAGACAAAATTAAATGGGTTCAGCTTTGTGGCATCATTTCAGGGATCTAATGTGGGGGCATCAGGCCTCTAGGCTAAGAGAGCTATGGGAAGTCAGATTAAGTTGTTCTTGATAAATAATGCCACATTTTACATAGAAATTTCACTGAAAGGGGGATAACCTAAAAGGGACAAGGGTTATGGGGCAAAGATACTAAGAACTGATGACTCCATCATACACGGCTTCGTGCCCAAGGGTGATTTTAACATTTTGTTCTTCTTTATTTGGTTCTGTGATCAACTCTCAGCCTCCAGGTTTAGGAATCATCTATTTTTACCAGTTTCTTCCTGGTCAACTAGGAGAGACACAGTCTCATCTACTTAACTTTTTGAGAAATGGGTCAGAGTTAAACAAGGAAAATTTGCTCTTGGGTTTAGCACAAAACTAAATCTAAATGCTATTTTTGACTCTGCCACCAAAAAATTATACATATTTGAGTAGAGAACTTTATCTTTTAGAGTCTTGATATCCTCCTGACTAAAATAACAACAACAACAACAGCAAAAATAATATAGGTGAGATGAATAGACTACACGGTCTGGCAGACAACTAAAACCTTAGATACTGAAGTATAAAAAATATTAAAGACAACCTAATTTACAGTCCTTATGTACAAAAGGGTAAAACTAGGTAAAGGAAACATCTCATGAGATCTAGTTTTCTTTAAATCAATATGATTTGTTTAGCCTGATGTTATTTTAAGTGCATCCATACGTTTATTTAAGTTTCAAAAATGTATACATGATTCTACATTCTTTTTCTGCAATAAAATAATATCCAAAAGGATCTTAAAGATAATCGGCAGCTATATTAAAAAATACATGTGGGACTATTTTGGTAAGTAAGACACAGTAATCAAAAATAAGCATTTCTGTTTTATGGACAATATGTGGGAACGCTAGATGTTCTATTTCTCACTCAACAACACTGAACCGTTAAAAGTGACATCGACTCTCCCCCAAAGCAAATACGCGGGGATAAACTGTAACGCTCTGACACTGAATGTAGTTTAACAAAATTGAAAGTTTTCATGATGAGGAGTCACTCTTGGCCAAATTCAGACAAAGAAACAAACTGATAATTTTAACAAACCATTTTTCTCACTGAAGGAACAAGTGAATGAATACAAAAACAATAAAATTCAATGTTGTTTTATGACTAAGAAAATACTTTATGTATGTGTTATAATTTGAGTTTCTACCATTCAATCAATGAGAGGTAGATGATGATGATGACGGTTATCATTATGGCATATATAAAATTCACCTGCATTTCTCAGGTGGTAATTTGGCCTCTATTTTTGTAGTATCACCAAGAAAACATGTGGCCTCCTATAACTAATCTAACTAAGGACAACTCTTTAAAGAGAGCTGTAATTACTTTGATGAGTTTGTCTAAACACTGAGCCATCCCTTCTTTGCAGGATTAGATGCAAACGAAGCAGTCATTTCTCTAATGCTTTTTACTAATCTCAAGGAAGTGTTTTCAGATGGGAGGAAAATGTTCATTATTTTTCTTGAAAGCTATTTTAAAAATATTATCAAAATCATCACAATTCGAAACTAATCAAAAAACTAGCAAATGCTCAAGGCCAGCATTTCATCATGGCACTCAGAAACTTTTGTATGCTTTTCACACATTCCATCCCTGCCTCACTTGCCTAATCCCCCCAAATCCTCTGGAAAGATCTCCGTTTTGCTGCTGGTTGTTGAGACCTTGAGATAAAATCAAACTAAGTCAGCTTCTGGCCTAAGCCACTGGCAGTTCCCTGAGAAAGTCAGCATCTATCTGTCAAGCGAAGCCTGATCTCACTTCCCCGCATCTTACTCCTGGTATTATTTTAACAAATAGCCCTTTTCACTATGCCATGCCTGATTGGACATCTTTAGCAGTGTTCACGTGTGTTTGAACCAGTATGTCACTGCCATAAGGCAGCAGTATCATTTTAATGAGACATTTTCCCCAAGCCTTAATGACTATTTTCAGGTATCTTTTATACGGATTATAAAGGAAGTTTTTTGAAGATCGTATCAGAGAAAATACCTACTATAAATTAGGGTAGATATTGATGTGACATTAGGAAGACTGTCTTATTTATCTGGGATAAAAAAAAAAAAAACCCAAAACTGAAACCAGGGACAGATGAAGGCTGAGAATCTTCAATAATGAAAGAGACAACATTCATTTCAGAGTAAGCCTGAAGGCAGGGCTTGTATCAAATGGTCTCTTCAAATTTTAATCCAAGAATATAGAGTTCATTTCAGGTATTAACTCTTAGCCTTCAGGCAAAGAAATAGGCTCAAAGAAGAACGTAATTGGAGAATTGTTGATTTGGTAAACTGGAAAGCCACATTCACAGCTTTTTATAGAGTTTATAATCTTGTTGTCAAATGCATCCCCCAATTTAGCCTATTCCAGATGTTCAAAATATGTTAGCTGAATAACATTATAAGGAATCAACATTGCCCTTTATTTTGTGGTCAAGGTAGCTCAATTCTAAAAATATAAATGATTCATCCAAGACCCCAAAAAAGTCTTCAAAGCTTACTCCTATTTAAAAGGCGGCGGAGGGGAGGGTGGGGGAAGCCCTGGCTGGTGTAGCTCAGTGGATTGAGCACGGGCCTGCGAACCTAAAGGATCTCGGTTCAATTCCCAGTCAGGGCACGTGCCTCAGTTGCAGGCCAGTTCCCAGCAGAGGATGCACAAGAGGCAACCATACATTAATATTTCTCTCCCTCTCTCCTTCCCTTCCCCTCTAAAGATAATAAATAAAATCTTTTAAAGAAAAGGAAAAAAATATCTGTGTGGGAAATAATAAATTCATTCTATGCTAATGTATATTTGTGAGCTGTTTGAATTTAGCTTAGCATGTGTTATTGTTATAATAAACAAATACAGATATTTATTTTGGGGGAAAAATCTTTCTGAAGCTGAACAAGGAGCTGTTCAGCTCCGAGCCATGCAAGGAGCTGAGAATCTATCAGCAAGTCTCCTAGTCAGACCTCCTAAAACTCAGGCCTGGTGCCTACAGATCAACTCTTCTTCCTGTACTCTCTGCTCAGAGACTTCCTAATGTGGCAATGCAGCAAAACCTGGTATCTGCAAATTCCTTCCTGAATCCTCCTTTATTGAGGCCCAGCATGTCATTAGTCTATCAGGTTGGTTGCTCACCTTCACTGATTAAGGTTACTTTTTCTTTTACCCTAAAGAAATAATAAACAACTTCTTATTTGCAGTTCTTTGGGAAGCTTGTGCTTAAACATCAGCTTGCTGTATGTGAAGTGCATGTATTTTTGAGCTTGAGAGTTAATCATCACCCAATTATCATCTTAGGCATCACTTGAGAACTTTGTTTTTCTTGTTTTTCATGCACCTGATGTATCAAGAAAAACAGGTTTGTGTGAGGGAATCAAGTATGTCATCATATATTTATTGATAAAACTAATAATATTATCCAAATGGTCTTAAGAAATAGATACAAAATGGGCAGATGCTAAACAGATTAAGAAAATAAAGGAGTCTTTAGACTACTTGAGTCATTCAGTTTCAGGATGAAAAAGACTAAATGTCATCCCTCTGTAACATCCCCAGTCACTGGGTCATGCTATTTATGCTTGAAAAGGCTAATTTCCGGTCTCTACCATCTACTCTAGGCTTCCCTCACTTTGGCCAGTGTTTCAACTGGTCTTAACGGGTTATGTGGCAAGATGACCACACAGTTATCCCTGATCTATCTGTGCCCTTCATTGTTTTCCTTTTTAAAGTTCAGGTTTTGCAGGTGCTCATTCACTTTTATTACTGGGCCTTTTTATCACTGAAGCACAAGGTGCCACAGTGAACCTCCTAGATTCAAGATATTCCTCCTATCACCAATCCTACCTCATCATGGTAATCAGGGTCTACTGCTCCCATCAGTAGAGCTAACTTGTTTTTTTTTAAATGCCTATTCTTCTAATATAAAACCCCAAAGCAACTAGAAAGAAGTTATAGCTTAAAATTCTTAGTGTCTCTGAGAGAATCATTCTCACTCCCAAGACTTATGGCCACTATCAGCACACCCTAAAATCAGGAGGACAGAAAAAACTAATTCCAGAAGCAGCTAATTGGAAGTAAGTTGAGAAGACCCAATCCTACTTCCATTGCTTAGTTTCGATACCCATAATTGTTGTGGACTGTTCAGCCTAGTCTCAGGAGCTGTAACCTGCACCCCATGGTGGGCTGAGTAAGAGCCTAGGGACCCGCTTCATCTGGGTTTGTTCTGTCAAGGGGACCTGAGCTACTAAAGAGACAAAGCTTATCTCCCTGGCAGGAGTGCTGCTTCTGTTTCATCCATCTCTGGGCTGCTTGGTCGGTTAGTCAGTGACGAGTAAGACTCCTCATGGGAGGGGCAGCCTAAACCAGACACAACCACTTGGGAGGCCCTCATGGAAGGACTCGGGGGACTGCAGCAAAGAGCGGGTGATGGACCCTCGCCCCCCAGCTATTCTGACATAGCCCGAATCCCCATTTCTGTCTGGGAGATGTCTTCTGCTTCCTGAGCCTAATCGGCTTAAAGCCTAAACTATGATGGTGAGTGGTATAGCCCTGTGCCGGCCAGAACGGTTCCCCGGGTGATTGGGCATAAGAAAGAATTCGTAAAATCCTGTGAAACATGCTTTGCTAAGAGTGCTCTCACTTAAATGATAAGGGTCCGAGGAGGAAATGAGTATGTCTCCCAAAGTTTTGCAAGGCCCTTTCCTGACAGACACTGACTCAGATTAAGCCCTCAGATTTCCTTGAAATGTTAAACCTGTATTCCAGTGTATTTGAACCCAATAAAAGCCCAGTGAGGAAGGGGCTCTGGGTCATTCTCCTCTCTGAGAGGTTGACCACCTTTCCTCCCCAAGCAGATCATGTCTTGGTAGTTTTATTTTCATCCGTGACAAAGGGATGGGACTCGGCGGGCAGAGCTCCCCCACATCTGGCGCCCAGGACAGGGGCTCCCCACACATAATGTACTAGCTATTATGGAGACTGGTGGTCCATCAAATAGATTGGGTTCTGGTGGTCAGTGCCCCAATCCCCAGAAGTTCGCAAACTCTCTTTAGCGGAACCTCTAACAATACAGTCTACTGCCTGGATGATGGAGTTTATGGGAAGGCCAACGTCTCCATTATCATGCAATTATTGTTACAGTCCCTTTGCTGTAATAGAGTCCCTTGTTCTGAAACAGAGCTGGGTAGGCTACCCTGGCAATGGGTCAGGCATTTTGGAAGTTCTTAACTAGCAATTGTGGATGCACTTCTGGTAGGGAAGGAAAACCCATATATGAGGTAGGTGTCAATTCTCTCCCTTTCCAGATGGAAGGCCAATTTAATTGACCTGCCACCATGTAGTATCTGGTCTTCTGGAGCAATTATGTCATATGGAGGGATTATCCTTACAATGAGCCTAATTTTCAGTGAAGTCTGTGCTGTGACTTCAGAAGATGCAAATCTCCTTAACAGTTTCCCCTCTGGCTCTCTGGCTTTTCAGTGGGCTTTGAGTTAGCAGTTGGCTGCCCTAAATTTATTGTTATTATTATTTCAAATTTTCCAATGAAGAACCAAACAAACTCACATTCCTTGTAATTATCATTTCCTCTACATTATTATTAAAGCCTTCAGGTACTTCATAGCCAGTGCCTCACCTTCTACTTGCACTTCATTCTGATTTTCCACAAGTGAAAGCCTCAATGATAATGACCACCCCATAGTCACCAGCAATGAAAACTTCCCTGTCATCAGATTAAAGATTCATCTAGCTCCAAATTCCCATTTCCTTCTAGAATGACCCCCAATTCTGATGTCTTGGTCTGCCTTTCTGCACAATGCAGGGGCTAATGTAATGAGGTCTAAGCTATTGCTTTATCAGAGTACAATACCAAGGATCAGAATCAAGGGAAAGAAAACTGAGATAGGAAGCAAGAGGCAACATGAGGATGCTATAGAGCTAGAGCCATGAAGTGGATCGCATTCAACTGTCCTCCAAAATTCTTATTAACTCTACACTGTGACAGACCAACTAGGAAGGTATAGAAGGAAGAATTTATCCACTAAATTTTATCTCTCATTGATCAAAGTTTTACATCTCAGTGTATGAATTCCTAAATTTGGGGGGTTTCACAAATGTGGCCACGAAGTGTAGATGATGGTATCCAATGACCTGTCTCAATAGAGAAGACCCAAGGTGGGAGGCAAGAAGTTCATGGCACAAACACGAGGTGGAGCACTCACAGGCTGAGCTAAGGCGAAGTTGGTTTGAGTCCATTCTGACTATGGATGAGGGCTTCACTGCAACCTCTACAAGAATGAGTGTTAGGTAAGATCACTATTATCCCAATAAATTCAATGAAAAAGGAATTTAAAAAATAAGTCCAAAAGTTGTATATAAACAGAGCCTGCTGCAATGAATAAGAAAACTAGGAAGAGGTGAATGCATTTATGACATATGGCTTCACTGGTTCCCCTGAAATCATTCATGTTAGAGAATCACCCACCTGACTTTATAATACTGTCCTTACTAAAAGGATCAACATTTCCCCAAACTTCCTGGTGTGTGAGAAAGGCCATGAGGTTGGATGAAAGCTACTAATACCTAGGTGGGGTTTCTTCTCTAATCTGCTTCGTATACACAGGCAGCCCTCCTATCTGCCAGAATGCAAGTGAAAACAAAGCAGAGAAGCATAGCAAACATCTTCTTTTGATGATCCAAGCTGAGAGTAGTGAAAAAGGCAAACTGATAGAAATGAGGAAATATAAATCCAATTTACAAAATTCTGCCAGGGTTAATAAAACAGGGTATAACATTAGCTGCACAATGCAAAGACTGCTATTGCATTGGCATTTTTACTGCATTCAAATTGGACACCGACATTCTTTTCAATGTGCTGCTTATATGGACATTCTATTCATTGTTTAAACTTAAAAGCTATAGAAATAATGAAAAAATCATAGCTCTTAATGACTAGCAAACTAAGGGTCTCTAAACTATATTATAAAGTACATATGCACATATCATAAAACAAAGAATTTCAGAGGCCATAGAATTACATGATACTGCAACTCAAACACCCTCCCTTTGTATTTACCTATGCCTTCTACTTCCATCTGGCCTCCTTTTCACATTCCAGGAATATGCCTGCCACACAGTGCTGAAAGAGAAAGGCCCAATATAATTTTTGTAAGCTTCACTTCATCCAAATAAAATAATTTAAAAAATGTGTGTCTAAAATAATTTTTTTTTAAATTAAATACAAACATGTGTACATGCACTCACCCGCACACAAATACAGAGTGGCTTCTATGTGCCAGGCTCTAGGCATTGGAAACATAACATTGCAAAAAGACAAAAATGCCCACCCACATGGGGCTTACATTCTAAATGTGGAAATATATACTACACATGTGACTAAGTAAATAGAGTATATTTGATATGCTAGTTGATGATAAATGCTGTGGATAAAATAAAGTAGGAAAGGCCACTGGAAATGAATAGAAAGGCTATTACGATTTTTAAAAATAGTGGTCAAGATGCTACTAAGAAAGTAACATTTTAAAAAGCATGAAAAGCACAGGCAACAAAAAAATGACAAGTGAGATTACATCAGTCTTAGAAATTTCTGAATAGCAAATAAAACAGTCAACAGAATGAAAGGCCTACAGAATGGAGAAAAATATTTGCAAGCAATGTATCTAATAAGGGGCTAACATGAAATATATAAGAAACTCTTACAACTCAATAACAAAAAACCAAGAACCTGATTTTAGAGTGGGTAAAAACTTAAATAGATATATCTCCAAAGAAAACACACAAATGGGCAACAGATATATGAAAAGGTGTTCAGCATCATTAATCATCATGGAAATGAAAATCAAAACCACAGTAAGATATCACCTCATACCCATTAGGATGGCTATTATACAAAAAGACAAAATATAAGTGTTTGTGAGGACATGAAGAAATTGCAACATTTGTACACTTTTGATAGGAATGTAAATGGGTACAACCACTACGATACTCAGTATGGAAATTCCTCAAAAATCTGAAAGTGGAACTAACATATGACCCATAACCTCACTTCCGGGTATATCGCCACGGCACTGAAATCAGGATTGCAAGGAAATGTCTGCACTCCCATCTTTACTGCAACTTGACTCACGACGGCTAAGATACAGAAACTACCCAAATGTCCCCCAGTGGGTAAATGGATAAAGAAATTGTGGTACAAACATGTCGTAGAATATTACTCAGGCTTAAAAAGAAGAAAATCCTGCCATTTGTGACAATGTGAATGAATCTGGAGGACATTATGCTAAGGGAGAAAAGCCAGGCATGAAAGGAAAATTCCACTTATATGGGCTATTGAAAAAAGGTAAAATTCACACACACACACAAAAACAGAGTAAAGGATGGTAGTTCCCAGGGTTGGAGGGAGTGGGAAATGGTGAACTGTTGTTCAGTGGATATAAAGTTTCAGTTAAGTAGGATGAATAAGTTCTAGAAACCTATACAGCAATGTGATTATGGTTAATAATACTGTGCTGTGGAATTTGCTGTGAGGGTAAATCTTAAGCATACGCACAAAAAATAAATAAATAAATAAATAAATAAATAAATAAATACCATGTGAGGTGATCGATTCATTATCTTGTGAATTGTGTGCTTACTTCAAAATGTATGTGTATATCAAAACATCACATTGTACATCTTAAATATTTGTAATTTTTATTTGTCAATTATACCTCAATAAGTCAAAAAATATTTAGTTAGGGTGGGAGATTAGAAATAGGGAGAGCACAGAACTTTTTAGCTATCCAAAGAGAGGATGGAGCAAAAGCAAAGGCCCTGGGGTACTAGTTGCCTGATGGGTTTCAGGTCCAGCAGGGAAGCAGAGTGAGTGACAGAAAAAGTAGCTGGAGATGAGGTCAGAGAAGAAACAGTGACCTCACTTGTTCTGTAAACTGCAGTGCGGCCCATCAAGTGGACATTGGCTTTCCTTATAAATAGAATTGGAAATCTTTGGAAGGCTTTAAGCAGGTGTATAAAATTCCAACCTAATGGCACTGAAAGGCAGAAGAGATTGTCTGGCATTAACTGAATATGTAAATGTACAAAATAATAATGCTAAGATTCCAATTCTCCAGGACATTATAGCCTCGAGAATATGAAAAATACATATTCTGAGGACTAGCTCACCATATAGATGATAGATAGATAGGTATGATAGATATTCATAGTCGTCACATAACACAGAGAAGACCCAATTCTGCCATCGACCACTTTTCTGGAAAAATCCTTCCCTTTTCCCCACGTCCATCTACAATACTTTGAGACAGGGGTAGCCAGGTTTATATAACATAACTCTGCCCTGTGGCCATGCTTGTATTATTCATACTTGAATTCTTGACCCCTAGCGCATCAATCTCCAATTTTTCAAAACCTCTCTTCCATTCTGACCATTTTCTTCATATGTTTTAATACAAAAAGAAAAGTTGTTCTATAGTTAGAATACAGAGGAAGTTCAGAACAAAACAAAGACAGAAGGTGGGGACACAGAAATGCTGCTTTCTTACGACTATTTGATCTCTGATTCCAAACTGTACCTAACGTCCAGGAACTAGGAGCAAGCAGTTTCCTGTCAATAATGTGTTATTTTTTTAATTGATTGATTAAGCTAGTTTTAATGAGATTCTGATTCAAGTGAAAAAAAAAGTACTAAGTGGCTATTCAGTACTCAGTGCTATAGTTGTCTCTCAGAAAACTCCAGAGGTTGGCCTTCTAAAGTATCCTGGTGAATGAAGAGAAGTGAAAGTGTTACGTGTTTAAAACTATTTTATACAGCTTTTCAGAGTCACTTGTGCCCATTTCACAGAGAGCAGGGTAGACTTGAAGTTGATCTCCATCATCCCTGGCTTCTTGGAGTTGTGCCCCGGTGAAAGCCCCTCACCTAGATTGGCGGTGAGACCTGGAACTTGCTTCCAACCAATGGACAGTGGCAGAGGTTAGGGTGAACAATAAGCACCTAGTACCTGTCTTACTCAGGTATCTAGCTCTCCTTTGTTGACCTTGAAAGAGCATGTTGATATGTCTTCAGAGGGCCACTGGACAAAGAACTGCAGTTGGTCTCTAGGAGGTGAAAGCAGGTCCAGGCTGAAAGTTAGCAAGAAGCCCGGGACGTACATCCTTCACTGGCAAGGAAATGAATTCTGCGACCCCGAGTCGGCTTGGAGGTCATTTCTTTTCTGGTCTAGCCTCCAGCTGGGAATGCAAGCTTGAGTTCACATTGATTACAGATTTGTGGAGACTGAGAACTTAGCTCCTTCGTCTACACTCCAAATCCCAGAACTGTGAGGTAATTAATATGAGTTCTGTTAAGCTTCTAAGTATTTGATAATTTGTTCCACAGCAATAGAAAACTAATACACACAACAATAGACTAACCATTCAAACCAAAATATTAGAATATGACTGTGACCTGGGTCATTGCAAAGCCATATGAGAAGGAGTATTAGGGTCAGGGCACCTATTTTCTTGAGTCACTTCTTATGATTAATTTCAAGTGTCTTCTTTAAAAGGTGGAGATTTGCAGCCACAATGACAGTTTTAAGACAGAAGGTATTTGCTCATTTTAACTCTGAGGCTTCTCAGTTTTTCTTCTGTGGTCTCCCTTGAACAAGTGAAAGATTAAAAAACAAAAACAAGCAAACAAACAAAAAATAAACACTTGCTCTTCCCAGAGTGTGGTTCAGTAACTAATGTGAAAACTAAATTACCAGGCCTGTTAGATGGTTTGTAAATAACTGCAGTGACGACGGACCCAAAAGAAACAAACCGTTCAGTTAAGTGTCCACTCACTCAATTGATTCCAGTGGTGTCACTTCCGATTCGTCGTAAGTGGAAGTGTCCAGGAGATAAGACTTCAGCCTTTATGACTTCTTAAACTGAGTCAATGAGAATTGCAGTCGATTGTTTCCAGGAGACTTCGTTCTATCAGAAGATGAAATCGCACAATTGCAGCTTTTGTGTGTTTCTTACCACAGTGGCTCTGGAGTTCCATGATGTGTGTTCCGATTCCAGTTTTGTGCTTTATTGACTGTGAGAAACTGGGTGAGCTATACAATTTCTTTAAACACTTCATACAACTATGTAGTGCTAACAATGCTTAAATCATGATCTTGTCCCAAAACCTGAAAGTAAGTATATATATTGATTAGGACCAGGACTTTTGACATCAGACAATCTTGTGTTTGATTTAGAGCTATCACTTTAGTGAGTTTGTATCTATGAATATCTGCCTGAACCACAGCAACCCTCAACTTGTCACATATAAGACAGGCATTCTAATTCTTACCCTGTTCAATTGTTACGAAGACTAAATGGCTTCATGCACAAAAGCACTTGGTCAAGGATCTTATATATAGTAAACGTTCAATTAATGTTATCTACCATACCTAGATAATATGACATCTAGCACTCAATATTTAGTTTCTTTTTCTATATACTTTTATTATCCTTTCCAGTGTCTTACGTCTACCCTAATGTTGAGATCATTCTTCCAGAAGGTCATGGGATACTATAAAGTTGTAAGAAATTAAATAGAAAAACAGAAGTAGAAAAGAGATGTTCAACCGAATATTCCCTGGAAACACAACTCTACTAAAATCTACATGAAAGGTGTATTCAAAATTTCAAGCTCTTTGGAGAAATGTAGTATTGAAATTTCTTTTTGGACTTTGTTTGAACAATATAACTACCTATATTCCAACCCATAATAAGTGCCTGTGAGGAGTAAGCCACTCTCTTAAGTGTAATTAAAAATATGCAGACAACTGTATTTGAACGATAATAAAATAATTAATTTTAAAAAGATGGAAGTTGGTTCTTTCCATTATTTTACTTCAGGTTACTTAAAGAATATTTAATTACTATCACAAGAAAATTTATACATGCCTAATAAAATTATAGGTGGAGATAATAAATATTCTATTTAGGGCTTTGTTCACTTGTTTACAATAAAAATTTCAGAGCTCTGAAAAAACCCCCCAACAACATGAATGCATGTGGGCCTCCTACTGTTTCTCAGAGGTCTGGCAAAAATGGATGATGGGGAAAAACTAACATGATATTAGTGTGGAAATTGAAAAACTGCAATAGATTTTTAAAGATTGATTGTGGGGATAATGGAAACAGGCTTTACTGTATTGACTGAGAATAGGAAAAAAATGTCAATATTATAGATAGATAAGATAGTGAATTGTGAACACTTGATTAAGAAACATATTACCAGCAACCTCCTACTTTTATCTGAGAAGAAAAATAATATGAACCCTGTAGCGAAGGCAAGTTTTGAAAGCCTTATGGATCTGTTACTTAGCATTTTTTCATGTTCTTCATCAAGATATGAGATATACAGAAGTATTATTGAATAAGAATTTTAATTAGAAAAATCTCAAATGGTTTCATAAATGAAATTTAGGGCACTTCTCAGTAATGTAGCAAATAAAATTAAAAGTCTTTATTTCTTGGATGACTAAAGAATAAGAATGTAAAGGAAGGAGCCATCAAATCATTAAGTAGCTGTCGGGCTCTATTGGATCAGGGTAACAGACCCTCTTTTTTCCCCCTTGTCCAATATGTTTTTCTATCTCTGTTTTTCTGGTAAGTTTACCATATTTTCCCATGTGCAATGTGCACTTTTTTGCACAAATTTTTTGACAGGAAAATAAGGATGCACATTATACATGGGTAGTGCTAATTCTGTTATCTATGTGAAAGTTTTTAATTCTTTTATTTATGATTATGTGTTAAAAGTGTAACTAGACATCAATAATGATATCAATTTGCAAAATAAAATATTACACTGGAATATGAAAACTGATTTTGTTTCTAAATATAAAGAAATAAAAATAACAAAATTAAAACAAAAAAATTTTTTTCCTGAAAGTTTGGGCCAAAAATGTGGATGTACATTCATTATCAATGGCAAAATGTGGTAATTTTGATCTTTTGGATTCCAGTCTCTGAAACCTTTGGATCCCATCTCCTTGGTAACAGTGATTAGGATATGGGACAGTCATTCAAATGTAGTTCAACCCAATGTACAGACTTCGCTTTCCTCTTGTCCCCCAAACTCCTGCACCTGTGTCTTGTATTTGACCTGTATTAGAAGGCAGAGGAGGAAGCTGGCTGCTTCAGAATTGAACATTAAGTTTAGACTTTTATAAGAAAAATTTTCTTTAAAAATTTGAATTTCTTTTATATCAGAAATCACATTTAGGTCAGATTTTGCTAGTCTGGAGTGCAGCAATTCTTCGATGTTAGAAAGCTTTAGTAGAATGCATTTTTAAACTATATTTATGTAGCAGTCAAGGCTTTTTTCTGGTGCAAGTAACAGACACCCAATTCACACTGGTTTAAAAAAGAAAAGGCTTCATTGTCTCCTGAGCTGGGAAAGATACTGGGGAACTGGCAGAACAAAGAAGATTCTGTAAGAATGAGGGTCTAAAGGATTGCAGTCCAAGATACCACTTGAGGAAGGATCTCTGTCTCTGACCGCATCCATGTTTTATCTCTGCTTTGTCCAGTTTCCCAATGTGTGGGTGTCATTTCCTTTTACTTTAGAGAAACACTTTCTTCATGCAATGGGATGGGTGGCCATTTCCAGTTCCAGTTTAGCAAGTCCAAAAAAGGACTTTCTTTTCCTTTTGGTGCATACGTCAATCCAGAAAAGTGAAGCCTGTACACTTCTTCCCAGCTCCCTGTCAGGCCTCTCCCTGATGCGGTCCTCCACCAAAAGCCAAGTTGGAACTGAGTTGTGCCCCAGCCATAGTTGTGCCAAGTTCTGCTAACCTCCCTCACCTCTTGCTCTTTCCAGCTTAGGAGTAGCAGCAGCTTCTGTCTGTTGCTAACTCTGGACAGCTTCACCTTCCCCTGTTGCTTTCCCTTAATTTCATATATATATATATATATATATATATATATATATATATATATATATATATATATATATGAAATTGTATATTTGTTTATTTATATATATTTTTATAAGAAATATATATATAATATTTATACGAAAATTTTATAAGAAAATATATGTGTATATATACATATATATGTATTTGTAGAAGTATCTTAATTAAACTCTCTAAATTATTTTAACTATGCCATCTCTTTCCTGTTGGGTCCCTGAACAACATACACTTAAAAGAGTGTTCAATCATGCAGAAAAATGATGAATAAATGTTATCTATTACTAGAGAAATTGCAGGGGTAAAAGTGGTGTCTTTTCTGATGAGTATGTAAGTCATCATAAGAATAAACATACATGAACTCTTCCAGAGCAAGAGTATGATTCAAAGACTTGAGGACCAGGACCACTCATTTATTCTGCAAAGTGTACCCAGGAAAATTGCTGCTTATAACAAGCAAGACATGCCAAAAGATGAAGACACACTGTAAATGAGAATAAAGTTAGGGTTTTTAAATGCATGAGAACAATTCGAAATAAATCAAGAATTGATTTGAGCCTGGCTGGCGTAGCTCAGTGGATTGAGTGCGGACTGCGAACCAAAGTGTCGCAGGTTCGATTCCCAGTCAGGGCACATGCCTGGGTTGCGGGCCAGGTCCCCAGTGGGTCCATGCAAGAGGCAACCACACATTGATGTTTCTCTCTCTTTCTCCCTCCCTTCCCCTCTCTAAAAATAAATAAATAAAATCTTTAAAAAAAAAAAAAGAATTGATTTGAGAAAACAATATGACAAATTATTTAATATTAGAGTGGGGTTACTCTAAATCTACCTGTATAACTGCAGTAATTTTAGGAGAAATACACAAACACCAAGTTCGTTTGAAATCAGGTCTGACCACATGGTGACAATATTATGCAAATTTAACTTAGCATATCGAGAGAAAAGATTATGGAAGTGTTTGCAAAGTTTTGCATCTTCCTTTAAGTGGAGGAAAGTGAGTAGAAAGAATTATAACTGCTGAGCCCTGGCTGGCATAGCTCAGTGGATTGAGTGTGAGCTGCAAACCAAAGGGTCGCAGGTTCGATTCCCAGTCAGAGCACATGCCTGGGTTGCAGGCCAGGCCCCTAGTGGGGGCTACGTGAGAGGCAACCACACATTGATGTTTCTCTCCCTCTCTTTCTCCCTCCCTTTCTCTCTCTAAAAATAAAATAAATGAAATCTTTAAAAAAAGAATTATAACTGCTATTTATAGAAGAAAAAACAAGTGATCACAAAAAATACAGATAACATGGATTCCTGCATTCATCTTATACCCCATATGTTAAATGGGTAAATCATAACATAGGAATATATAAATATTGGAATTTTAATGTATTAGAATTTTTATTTTCTTATATGCCTCAAAGAACATATAAGTCCTTCACAGGTCTTACACCCTATTTTAAAAAGCTGGATTAAACGTTAAGCACGCCTTACTTTAGAGAGAGCCCCAATAAGGAGAAGGAAATGCCAGAGAAGACATCACTGCTCATGGGTTCCTGTAAGTCTGCCAGAAGGAACACTTACCTACAATTAAAACATATTCTATTATTAGGTTTCTGGTAGTATTACTGTGAACTGCAGTGATTTTTCATTTAATAGGAAAAAAACAACCTATTCATGACTAGTACATTGTTTCTTCAGGATGAAACATGGAGAGAGAGAAAGAGGGGAAGAGAGGGGGGGGGAGAGAATGTTTCTCTCAGAAGAAATCATTGCCAGTGTGAGAAGGTAATGTGTTTTATCTCCAGGTTTATTATCATTTTAAAGGTTTTATTTTATTTTGTTTCTTATGCTTCTCTTTCCAGGTGCCCATTATCTCTCCAGCTCTTCTGCATTGATCAGGTGTCATTGTTTTTATTCTTTCCTGCTAAAGGTGAAGGGTGTTTATAAAATATTTGCCTTTTCTCTTTATGTTTTGGCAAAGAAAACACAAGCAGCTTCTCTTTAATCAAATGTAATGTAACGTAGCAACAAGTTTTACATGCATAGGCAATGGAGACGAACAGAACGGGATGGACGAAAGGTGGCATTTAAACGTACAGAGAATGGTTTTTATTAGGTAGTCAATGAACTGGTAAGCTATCTGTGTGCTAAGCATTCTGTGAACTAAAGGAGCCTTTTCCCATTATGTACAAGTCAGAAAAAGTAACTAAACATTCAAGGCTAAGTATGTAAAACAACCTGGTAAAGTCTTCCTCACAAAATAGTACTAAAATTAAGTATTGGGTGCTGATGGAAAAAGGAATTCTAAAACTATTCCAGGTTACCAGGTTATTTTAATAAAACAGGAGAATGAAGGTGTTAACGACACTGGTTGGGAAACGGTGTTTGCTCCCAGGTGCCTGGCTCATTCTTCTCCGTGACCAATCACGACTCTATTAGATTCAGATCATTCTGTTTGTGTTTGATATTGAACCTGAGCTTAGGCTCAGGGTAATGACCTCTAGAAACAGAGATAAAATTCAAGTTTTCCTTCATAAAAGCTGGGCAGTGTTTCCTATGTAAACTCTTGCAATGAAAAGTGACAAGTGACGTCACGTCGCATTGGAATCAGCTGGCTTTAGTTTGTACGACTCAGAGGAACAGAGGGAGAGAAAGGTCTGATACAAGGTTAGGGGCATCCTGACGCAGGGAAGCTAGAGATTAGAAACTCTGTTTGGCACGTCACTTCCCTGCTTTGTCAACACGCGAGGTGGGGTTGTTGTGGATTGCACCAGCAGCGGTTGGGGGTTTACTCCATTCAAGGCTGAATTTTAATGTCATTGGGCTGTGGAGCCTTTCCTGGATTTGTGACTACCTCATCTTGCATTATCTCCCTCTCCAATCTTCAGGAAAGAGGGAACTTTTTTTTGTTGAATCCTCAGTGCAGTACAAATCCTGTAAAATTAGTCATGTTTTGTCTAAGATCACTTTTTTATAAATGCGTCATTTTTTTTTAATAAACACCAATCCTTCCTTTTCAGTTTGAAAATAGTCAGAGCCTGTGAAGCATGTAGATCAAGTGCAGCGAAAGGTTCTTGAGGGCGATTTCAATTTAAGGGAATTGCACTGGCCATACTACCCCTCAGTATTCGCCCTTTTCACTAAAATTTCAACACAGTCTCATTCTAAAGGAAATACAACTGCATTTGTGAGGAGAATTATCTTACCCTTTAATTAATTGGAAAAGATATCTCAAAGCATGAAGCCTGGGGCATGAGCTAGGGGACGGGCAATGGGTACAGGGTTGGTGGACAAGGGAATGGGAAATAGGAAACAGAAAGAGGAGAAATGTTCGTTCCTTCAACATTCAATATACACACATGTACTGAACAGCTCCCATTGTCAGGAGCTGTTCCTGACACTGGCTGGAGAATGAATACTCAGCAACATGCGCCCCTCCCTCTCGGAGCTTTTGCTTTAGTGAGAGAGACGCACAGTAAATAAAAGAGATGATGTCAGGCAGTGGTAAATGCTGAGGTGGGAATCAGAGAATCATCTAACGGAAAGTAGTAAGGGTGGGGAGTACGGGGATACTATAGATGGAATAACAGGCATAACATCCCCGATAAGGGGGCATTTGAACGGAGACTTGAAGGAAGAGAAAGCCAGTCTTAAAACCTACCAGGGAATGAGAGTTCCAGACAGACCAACTTCAAGTGTGAAAACCTCGATGCCTTTTTTTCCCTACGAACTTAGAATATCCAAAGAATACAAGTCAGTGTGTATGGAGTGGAGTGGGGAGAAACACAGGAGGCATGGGCAGGTGGACGAGGCTGAATCAGGGTTTCAAACCTCATGTTAAAAATATTGAACTTTATTCTGAACTAGATGGGGAGTGACTGGAGACTTTTAAGCACGTGTACTAGTCTGACAAGGCTGCCGTAACGGAATACCACATGCAGGTGGCTTGAACGACAGAAATTTAGTTTCTCACAATTTTAGAGATCTGGTACCAAGATCGAGGTACCAGACAGTTGGTTTCTGGTGAAACCTCCCTTCCGGGCTTACAGATGACCACTTCCTTTCTGTGTCCTTACATGCCCTTTCTTCTGGGGGCATGCACTTCCTTCTCTTATAAAGATCAGTTCTATTGCAGTAGGGCCTCGTTTTACTAGTTTTACTTTACCTCCTTAAAGGTTATTTAATTAATTATATATTTATTTATTTCATCCTCACCTGAGAATATATTTATTGATTTTAGAGAGAGTGGGGAGGAGATGGAGAAGTTGCGGGGGCGGGGGGGGGGGCGGAGAGACATCATTGTGAGAGAGAAGCAATGATTGGTTGCCTCCCACACATACCCCGACCAGGGATCAAATCTGCAAACCTAGATAAGTACCCTGACCGGGAATCAAACCAGTAACCATTTGGTGTATGGAACAACATGCCAACCAACTGAACCAGCCAGCCAGGCCAAGGTTCTTTCTTTAAATACAGTCATTTTGAGGGTTAGAATTTCAACATATGAATTTTTGTGGGGACGTGGGGAGGCAGGTTCATAACATAGGGGCTGGGTGACATAAGCTTATACTTGTAAGATACCCCTCTGGCTGCCATGTAGATCTTGGATAGGAGAAGAGGTCATAGCAATGTAGAGTCAAAACCAATTTTTCCTTTTTGTAATTTATGCTGAACTTTCACCCACCCACCAAACCTCACCGTGGTTAGAAGCAGGTAAGCAAACAGAAAAAACTTATTAGCTTTTCATGTTTGACATGAAGGTCAGAGTTCAAGCCAAAGAAAAGAATCTTGGATGTACTGAAACAAAACCCACACAATTCTTGCATTGTTTTACTTTTTTTTCTGATTTAAGGATTACAAGGTCACGGTGTTTTTTTCCCCATAAATGTCAAGCAAGGCACTGTTGGATCAGCAGCAGCAGTATCAGCATTGTAAAGCCTCGTAGATCAGAAAGGTCCTGCCTCCTGCACAAGGCAGTGTTCCGTTGTCATTACATTAGCCCAGAAGCAGCGATTTATTGCCTGTGCCCCATTTACCATGGCGCATTCAGAGCTGGGATGATGGCTCCTAGACATATTGACACAGGGAATTCTTTGTCCCCAGCCACACCCCACTGGAGCAGAAAGTGAGAGAAATAGGACAGTAATAACAGCTATAATATCTGAGCCTTTAACATATACCAGCTAAGTGCTTTAAAACATCGTCTCCTTGAGCCCTGAGAATAAACCTCTGAGGTGAGTATTATGAGCCCAATTTTAGAAATACAGAAAATGAGACTCGGAAGGATGAAGCAGCTTGTCCTGGTTATACACAATGCGTGCAGAGCCGAGTTCTGACCCTGACGTACCTCAAAAGCCTTGATTCCAAGCTCAGTGCGAGGTGCATACCTCTGCGCACCACTGGGGTTTCACTTTTGAACTTACCCAACGTAGCCAATGTTAGCCAAGTTCTCCTAGATTTGAAATGATCAAAACTACATGCCCAGACACGCAGTGTGAAACAAGGTCCCGCCCATCCTGATGAAAAGTATACTCATGCATTTGTGCCTATTCTTTTATAGCTGATGGAGTACTGTGACATACACTATCTCATATGACTCTCAAAATAATTCTGTGCGTGTTAAATATTGCTTGTCCTGGCTAACTCCAAGAGATGAGAGGCACTACGAATCTGTGTGACTACCATGGTCACATGGCTAACAAATGAGGAATTCCGTGTAAGCAGGACCAGCATCGTCTCTTACTTCTAGGCCGATGTGCTTTCCACTAATCATATTGTCCATCCTATAGCATCTCATCGCTCCCTAATCAACTATAGTCCTCCCTTCACTCCTGCTAAGTGTGGACCACATACCATTTGCTAAAATGGAACACTAGAGAAGAGCGAAGGCTGTAAGATAGCATTGTTTGAATTCCTGCTGCCTCAATGACCTTTTCTATGACAGTGAATCAAACTACATATAAAAGTCTCATACATCAAAACAGTTCTGCCTTCCATATAACACGGTTTCTCATTTTTGTTAATAGACCAGAAGAAGTCATTTGCCAGCTGGACCCATTTACCTGGCTCCTAGTGATACGTTGGACAAGGAAGCTCAGGTTGTATAAATGAAGATGTCAGCAGCCCTGACCTGGTAGCTGACTGAGTCTGTGCACGGCGCACTGAGAACAGGAGACATGACATGTTCCGAATTTTATTGTTTTTTTTAAGAATGTGCATACATATAATCTCATACACTGATTAAATGGAACTCTGAGTGCAATAAGAAAATATTGCATTCCTCTCCCCGTCTCATCCACTGAACCTGTGCTTGTAAAACTGGTTGTAACTCTACTTGGAGTATTGAGTGGTCTCCATGTATTACTCAATTACTCTCAGAGAAGATGATGTTTTCCTATTGGCAGAAAAATCTCATTCAAGTAACTAAAAGTTTCATTCCATGCAGTGATCGAAATTTTGAAATTTATCTCACTTATTATTCATTTAGGTTGATATAAATTCATCGAAGTTGATACCTCTCCCTGTAAAAATGGAATTACTTCAGGGAAGAAGACTGCATGGGAAATGCTGGCATAGGCATTACCTTCTCTCACCACAGGAAACCTCTCTTTTGTCCTACCTCCACTTCTAGAAGGAGGGATGAGAGCAGGAGGGTGGGTAAGACCAGCTAAGGTCTTACTAACCACACTAATGCAGTTTACCATCTCTTTCCTCTGAACCAGGTACACATCTCTCTCTGGGGTCCTATGTAGGCTCTTAATACCCTACCACTCAAGGTAGTTCACCTACAGCTCTGTTGACTCAAATAAATGTGACCCCATGAGTGAAGTTGTGGCATTTGTCACACTCCCACCCCTACTCTTTCAGCTGAGGGTTCCTGGCTCCTCCAGGTGACTCTCTCAGACATCGCCAGGCCTGTTCTCTCTCCCACATGGTTCATATCTCATCAAGTAAACACTTGCACATTGGCCTGTCATTTCTAAGAATGTGCTTGCTTCTTAAACACAGCCCCATCCTCTGCCACTCCAGAAATCTTCACAGGGGACCAGTCTGACTCTCTCCTGGAAAGGAGGCTTGAGATGACATGAGTGGATAGAGGGAAATCACAGAGCCAACAATAGAAAAAATTTCTCTAAACTCAAGTATCTCCTTTCCCGGCTTTTTCACAGTCTTAGCGGATGGAGATGGGTGGCTCGCTGCTGAAACTTCATAAAGAGCCAGGTGTTCATCAACTCTCCCAAGTTCTCCACTGTTGGTCTAGAGACTCACTTCAAAACGTGCAGTTATTGCTCTTCAGGCCACAGATAAAACTGAATCAAAATATATATGGCCATATAATATATCTGTAAGGATATATATAGCAGGACATGAACAGAGGTTATATCTGGGGAGTGGATTTAGATTAGAGGAAATTTTCTGTACTATTGCATTTCTTCTGTTAAGCAATTATTTTATCGTTATAAAATAAGACATAGTTATAAAAATAGCTTCTACCTCATGAGTTGTGAGTGCTTGTAGAAGGGTTTGGCACAGACTAAATCTTGGTTAAATGGCAGCTGTTATTACTGTACTTATTAGCATTATAATTTATGCATCCGACAAATGTCATTGAGCAATTCTACACAAGGCACTGAGTACATTTCTGGGAATACGCTAACAAGTAAGACAAATGTATTTCCTTCCGTTAAGGGAGACCGAGTAACGTCAAACTAAAAAAAATTATTACAAATTTTAATTAGTTCTATGAAAAAAATAACAATGATGGACTTAGAGATTGAAAAGATCAGGGTGTTCACCTGTTTTACCTACGATGGTCACGGAAGCAAGCCCTCTCTGGGCACACAGATTTAAACCAAGACCAAAACGATCCTAAAAATTCCTCTGCATTGAGTACCACACTTGCCTCACCCTAGTCTCATCTCTGCCTTACCTGACATATATTAAATACTAAGAATTTGTATTATTTTTGTTACTGTTGTTACAGCTATTACATTGCTAGTTTTTACCCACCCTGTCTTGATCTCTCTATCTCTTTCTTTTTTGATATTTTTTTCTCTAAATTTCTGTCTCACTCTCCCCTCCTTACATACACTCCAAAAATCTACTACCACAGTTCTACATTTGTTGATATAGTACTTGCTTTCAGGGAAATAAAGAATATATAGAATATTCACCAAAGACAGCCTTTCCATTTTTAAATGTGTCTGGGTGAAAAAAGTGAAGGGGTCAAGCAAAAATAAGCAAACAAAAACTTAAAAACTCATAGGCACAAAAAACACGATGATGATTACTGGTGGGAAAGGGGAGAAGGGGGAGGTAGAAGATGGCCTGGGGGTGGGGCTAAAAGGTGATGGAAGGAGAGCTGCCTGGGGTGGTGAACACACAATACAATATACGGAATTTGTATTCTAGAACTGCACACCTGAACCTTATGTATTGTATTAACCAACGTCACCCCCCAATTCAATAAAACAATGAAAAAAACACAGAGAACATTTATTAAAGAACTTTTTTCAATTTTACTCCCTACCACAACACACAGTACATGTTGGTTTATGAGGATTTGATGCTGGAATTGCTGTGTAATGAGGCTCTACCTGTCCCTAACGTGTGCTGTTGCTACAAGGAACATTCCTACCTGTTGGGAGAGGTCACCAAGAAGACATGAATGCAATTTCAACCAAAGAGCTGGATCCAGACAATTGGAGGCTTCTCACTCCCTCCCATCCTTGGAATGTGTCTTTCTCCATCCCCAGAGGCTGCTGAAGCACATCCCTTGATCTAGTAATGCAGGGGAGAGACTATCTGGATGGGGCAGAAGACTCAACCCTGTCAAGGTCCCCTGTGTGTGTTACTGAACCTGGTTAGCAGCTCCTGTGTACCTGACTGAAGCTAGTTAGGATCTCTAGATAAACTTCTACAATTTGGCAGAATTGTGCAGAAAAAACACTCATCTTGCAGCCACACAAGATAAGGCTCGGTAAATTTCCTGGCTCATTAAACCTGCCACCCACCGACCTGGACTGTCCTGCCTTTTTCTTCAGTGCCCCCCTACCCTCTGTCTAGGGGTCCAGTTACAGGTTTCAACTAAGCAGCTCCCAAAAATGTGGTGCACACCATTTCATCTGCAAGACTCTCAACAATTCTAGGATTGTGACTCAGGAAACAGGCACAGGTTTGGAGCTCAGCATGACCTCTTAGAGGTCATGTCCAGCATGAGAAAATATCTAAGGAAAGACTTCTTGATCGCTGCTGGTATTCTTGAAGTAGGACAGTGACCAGATGAGGGGGAAATAATTTGGGAAAGAAGTTGTAAACTACCTCCTTATATATTAAAGAAAATGTGCAGACAGTTAAGAAAATGGCCATTTATTACCATAGATTTTACTAATTTTCCTACATATTTTTAAAAAAAATATATCAGTAATTAACAGCAATATGTTGTTTTAGCAGCTATGAGGTTTAACCTTCATTCTCAATTACAATTGCATGCTAATGTTTTTGGCATGTGCCATACCTAGTAACTTTGGTAACTGTGGTCAATTCAAAAACAAGGGGTGAGAGGACAGGAGGAACAATGAAATGAAAAGGAAAGAGAAGAATTGGGAAACAGAAGGTACTTATAAATAACAGAGCATTTGAAAGTCAATTTTGGCCATACAGAGAAAAACCTAGGCATGGAATAAATATGGAAGCATTATGGTCAACACTGTAACAAAAATGAAATGTGAAACCCACACTCTAGTGCAAGTGATTGTCCCTGAATTTTCATACTTCCTGCCAACAAAGGGGTTGTACGCTGATTGATCACAGAATTGGAACACTGGCTGAAATCTGATTTAAAAAAAAGTCTGAGAAAAATTAGAATTAAGGGAAACAAAAGGCACATAGAATCACTTCCCCTTAAATGACCTTCTAAAGAACAAGAATCGGGAGTTGTACAAATGCTGGTGAAACACCCTAATCATCTTAAACTAGGTGCTGTCTTGAGAGTGGATGGAATTTATGAAGTCTCTCACTGGATGCTGTAAAAATACATCTTTCTATTATCAGGTTCTATGGAATTGGAGAGTACCAGTGGGAAGAGGAGCTTTCATGAATGATTAAATAATCAAAGGGAATAAAATGAAGATTAGCTGCCAGCAAACCCAGGAGGGTCATATTATGGGCATCATAAAAGTGACTTGATATAAAGTCCTCGGGAGTAGTTGCCATTTCGGTTTACAGATAAGCAGGGTGAAGAATTAATGCAATTCTTGTAGTAAATGACTTTCACTGGACTTTGCATATAGATAGTCTCTCTTAGAACCATTCTCTCTTTGTGTGTATGTAGTCTATTCAGAATGGATCCCTCTCATTTAGGGTATCCTGAGTCTCTCTAAATGAATGAGATTTCAGATTGCACTAGTGAAGAAAATACTTTAAGTTTCCTTAAAGGACATACTAAACACCAGGTTGATTTTAAAGTATAGGAGAGGAACCAAGGGAGATTTTCTTCTTAAGGAGCTGTTCTTACATTATCTGTACCATCCATAATTTGCATCTGTGTTCCCTGACCCCAAAGTGACATACTGCGCACTATTTACAGGCTAACAATGAGCCCATAACAGTCATTACAGGTCCAGATACCATAAGATAATGAGAAACTGTTAGTGTAGGCAGCTAGATATTAATAAAGGAGAGGAGCAAAGGGAATTGACATTAAGAAGTCTAATAAACTAGGGAGCTAAATCAGACAATAAGCCTGATTAAATCTGGAAGTTACAGCTTCAGATACCCCCAAGGGATCACAGCCTTGCCCTGCCAAGGGATTAACACCTCTCCATCGCCCCTCTCAGGGAGGAAGGACCAGTTTTCCAATCTCGCTGGGGTACAACTGGACATTATCCTGTATTGCTGGGGGAAAAAAACAATAAAGGGGAAATTCCTCTTCTGAGTGCATGTCCAGTGGAAACCAAGATGCATAGGGGAAAGTTCTGCTACTCAGGAGGCGATGCAGAGCAGCAACCATAAAGGGGAGGAGCCTCACCTAGGAAAAGGGTTGCATTGGACAAGGGACGCAGAAACCTGGGAAGATCTAGGAAATGGATTGATTAAAGGGAAGACCATTCAATGCAACCGCATGAAGGAATGGGAAATTATTAATTTTGAAAGAGTACCTTGTCCATCCAAAACCCAAGAGAATATAATCCAAGTTTAACAAAGTTCTCTCTGTCTTGCTCTGTAACATGCTCTGGCCCTGTTCGCTCCTATGTTCTCTCTCCGTAGCAGCCATGTGGGTCTAGCAGCCCCTTGGACCCCAAGCATGGGCTCCAAGTGTGGACTCCAAGTAGAGGCTCCAAGAACAGGCTCCGTTCGCAAGCCTGGGTACAGCGCCTGCCAGAGCATACCTTGGAACAGAGATTACGCTAGCCGGATGGAGAAAGGGACTGAACTGGACTAAGTTTTGTCATGGCACAGATTTTTGGACACTGTCCTTTGTTCTGTGCCTGATAAAGACAATGCTGGATTTTTCCACTGTGGGACAGACAGAGATGAGGCACCAGAAACCTGGGGGTAGCCTTCTATTTATATGCCAATAAATATTACCACAATACCTCAACCTCCCATGCATGGGTCCCCAGAAATACTTTTCTCACCGCATTGTGAAAGGGCCCCATTTCCATCAACAATTGGAAACACCTTCATATTTGCCTCATAATTAAGAAAGGAAAAACACTCCTTTACATGTTCATGTTTTTTTCTTTGTTTCGTTTTGAGTGAATCCACAGAGCCCTATTTAGTAGTAGTTCGTCGCAGAAATAAATTTATTTATTTTTAAATAGTTGCACAAAAAAAAGCAATGCCAGGGCAATACGGGATTCAAGATCGGGGGGAAAATGGTGTGAACCTGATGTCAGGAGGTAAGTCATTTGGAGAGGCACCAATTCGGAGACCTGTTGTGAACTTTATCATTTTACTGTTTGCAGAAATGCGTGCGTGCTCCTTGTAGAGCAGTATCTCTTCCTCCCGGTTCACAAACATGGTCTTGGGGATCAAAGGCATTGTTTCCCTTTTAAAAGCTGTCCAGGATCCTTGGCATTTGTATACTACTCTGATGCATTTGTATATCACTGTGATGTATTTGTATATCACTGTGACCAAAAAAATGAGAAACTTTTATTATTTCTCCCTGTTTCTTTTTTCCTGAGACCTTCAGATAAAAGTGAAAATGGATGGGTAAAACAATAACCCCACATCTACTCTTGGAGCCACTTGCTCAGAGGACTTTTGTATAACAAAAGAGAGTCTGTATTTTGCTGCAATAGGCTTGAGGGTGGAGAGAAAGGCAGAATGCAAGAAGCTTAAAGATATTTTCTTACATTTAATAGGCTGTGTCTGAACTACTCAGCTCCATGGACACACATTTATCAAAGTGAAACACAGAGGGCTATTCAGTAACATGGGAAGCAATGGTTATCAGAGCTTACGTATACTCAAAGCTGGGTGCTGCGGCTTAACTAAAGGAAGTGGAGAAGATTGAAACTCTGTAGGATATCTTAGGATGCTGGGTCTGACATATATTAGGAGATGTGGGATTGAGGGGAAGGAGCAAAACATAAACCGATAGGATTAGCTTAGAAAAGCCAACCTTGACAACAAGCCAGGAACCACCATTAAAATTTTCTTCATACAAATTTAAAGGGCCTCAAGTGATACCAATCAACCAAGAACTTCAGTGAATCTGAAAATGCTGGAAAATTAATTTTTCCAAAAAATTCCACAATTTCCTCCGGCAGGGAGTGCTTTTTCCTCCTTTGCTGTTTCTCTGTTCTTCATACTCTGTAGGAGAGCCTACCTGATGAAAAAAGGGACTTTGTAGAGTGCTAAGTATGTGATCCTCGAGATTTTAACCTCAGGTTATTTCGATTTCCTCATCTCTACAGTGGGAATAAGAGGAACCTCCAACCTCGGAGTGATCGTGAGCACTGAGTTGCAGTAACATGGTTTGCACGCTAGCCTAGTGCTGCCCTGCATTCAACATCACTTCCCCTTCCCATGTAAACCCTCCTTCTGGAAGAGAGCTGATGAAGCTGTACCCTGTGAATGACTCCACCCCATGTTAAATCTCTGTCTCCATCTCTAGCTCTAAGCCAGGCTCTAAGCCATCAGTGCCTGATGGACCTCACACTCATAATGTCTACAATCATATTACCTCTCCATTGCCTTCCACCAAAACTATATCACCTTGCATGTGCTATTTCTCAGGGTTGTGACAAAAACAGCATCACAGATCATCAGTCAACTGACAGATAAGGACATTGAGGCCCAGAGAAGAAAAGTAAGCTATGAAGGATAATGCAGCGAGTCAAACCAGAACCAACTGAATATCCAGTCATTGAAATCAAGGACCTCATTTTTCTTGTCGATGGCTGTGTCTCTCAGAGCCGGCACATCACCTAGTACCTTTCAGGTGCTCAGTAAAAGTTTTTAAATACATAAATGGAGGGAGGAAGGACTCAGATCCCTTGGATCATTATCTATTACATCCTTCCATTAGATTTCTCAGTAGCTATTCCCTGGTTACATTCTGTTTTTTAGACTTCTCTGAAGAGATGGGGGCAGGCAGGTGTGCGCACTGCCTTCAAGCCACCCTTTCAGTCGTGAAGTCTGCCCTCTCAGAGTGCCTTCTTGCAACACCAGCATTCTGACGTGCTCACCTTTTTACTGGTCATACATCAGTGGGTTTAATTAACTTTTTTTAAAATGGCACTAAATTTTGCTTCCCTGGGACAGAGTTGAGCTCCGGTGGTCCACCACAAAATCAATGTCTGTGTCTGGATCTTTTACAAAATATATAGCCCCTAACTTTGTCTTTCAGGGAGTGATGCAAATGACTTCCTTTAGGTCTTTAATCATCTCAGGATGATAGCACCTCTTAATCTAGCCATTGCTAAAGCTCTGCTCACTGAAGAAACTGGTTGTGCAAAGAATGTTTCCCCTGCGAGGAAGAAGCAAAAATCTTCTTTATGTCAGAAAGACAATATACAGTAGCTCTGCATGGATGGCGTACATGCCAACTACATTGGAAACGATATACCAAATTTTTTGTTATCAATGTTTTAAAACTATAATATAAATGTGTTATCCTGATAGCACCTATTCTCCAAAACAAGGTGGGAAATTCCAAAAAGCATTTGTTAGCCACAATTGGGGGTCCACAAGGGGCTGCTTTCACTGTGGGCTACAGTCACCAGGAGGAATCTGCCCCACGCTTCCCCTCTTCTTGAAAATTATGGTTGTTCCTATGGCTGCTTAGACAGGTCTTATAGCTCCTCCTACTATTCATAAAAAACAAAACAAACAAACACACACAAAAAAACAACGCCTATGCCAAGAGCACAGCATTTTTATGTCCCCAGAGTTAGCAAGCCCAGAGTCACTACGTCAACTCTAGGTTCCATGCAAGTGATGAAAATACATGCTCCATTATGCATGACCATAATCAACACAATACTCAAGAAAACCCTATTTAATAGCTCTCCTATTAAGTTCACTTTACAGATGATGGAACCAGAGCGAGAGAAGTAAAGAAACTTTCCCAGTTGATAAAGTTATTAAAGTGCTCAAACCTAGATAATAACCCCCAGTGATTGCTACTTTGTAAATGATATTATTTAAATAGCATTACTGGATTAAAATCATCCTCAATGTATGCCATAGCTATGATGCCTTATCCCATGTACAGGAATACTCACATTATTACACATAAAACATAATTTTGCACTATAATTATAAATTTAATATTTGAATTTTAATTCATTGGACTCTGAGTCAGTTGGTAGGAGAAAAAGAATGCAAGATGAAAGAGATTGACGGAAAGAGAAACAGAAAATAGAACACAGTAATGAGCAGTAATTTTAACTGTCGATAGAGTATCTTTTGGAAACATTTGGAAGCAAAGTCTTACAATAGAAAGAGCCCTGAACATGCGGCCAAAACACCTGGGTGGCAGCCTTGGCTTTAGGTCTTGTTCTTAAACTCTAGACAAGCCAAAACTTCTTTGGGCTTTTGTTCTTCCATCTGTAATTGAAAGGTGGGGACAGGCATAGACATTCTCAGGTATCTTTTTTCTGTGGCATTGTACGGTGTTATAGGTAATATAGACACACTTATGGGTATATATGGGTAATAAATACATATATGGACATACACAAATGTTTCTTAGTTATTATTCTTTTCTTTATCAACACTTTGAACTGCCCTTTGGTGGGGCAGGGTGAGTTAGGTAGTTTCTTGCAAAACTCTCCTTATCTATTTGAAAGGCAGAGTCAGGTGCTTACACTACAGCTGGAAGGGGCAGAGAGGTATTTGTCAGGAAGTTGCCACCGGCTTGTTAAGTTTAAGTTCATTGTGTTGGAGCTACAATCCTGAGCTTAGCAAGTTGCTGCTGCTGCTGCCTTCTTAAAGTCCTGAAACCTGACCCCAGCTGCTTCGAGCAGGTCCAGTGGCTCCCACAGCAGGATGATGACCTCTCTCTGAACTACTCACATCTGGATTCTGGATCTGCACGTGTTCTTCAATGGCAGAGCCTGATTCGTATCCAGACCCACCTGCAAAGGGATTTCAAATTTCCCAGGCTCTCTGATGGTAAAATAGATAGAGAAAAGGCTGAGGGACCTAATACAAATTATCTACCATCCATGGTAACTAGGTTCAGCAATTAGAGCATAATATGAACATTGCTTATAATCAATCATCCCTTGAGTATGCTATCGGTTTCCCCAGAAGAGCAACATTGTATTCTCTCTCCCTAACTTCAGTGCAGTCAATTTTATTGCTATGGTTGCAGGAGACAGTTTTACTCTAGTGTTGCATTTAGTGTATATTTAGGATCAAGGATTGTTCAATCCTTAGAGTGATAGTCAGGGACCCAGAATGTAGAGGACCTCAGGGAACGGAGATCAAATAAGCTCCAATGTCCAAGGGAAATGGCCGGTTAGGTAGCCCCAATCTATGTTTATCTGTGTTTTTTCCTCAGCCTGTCTAGTTGCACTTGGCATATGCTAAATATTCACACAGCACAATGCCAGTGAATTTATCAAGCTTACATTATGCGTGTCTGGTACTACGCTTGGCACTGGGGACGTTAGAGATGTGCAGCAGGAGGGGATTCTAACTTCCCTGGAGCTTGCATACGGTTTGGAGGAAAAGCACGTATACACACAGACAAGCCAGAAGGAGCAAAGCAAAGGAGACGCGCAGATGGTCCCTTTTAACTGGGAGAAGTTAGCATCTACAATAAGCAAATGTGATGATATATTGACACAAGTACATGTTATACAGGACTTCTCCCTCTCTGGATGCAAACCATCAGATTCCCATTCCTAGAACAAAATAGTGCTCATCTTCCCTTTATGAGTCAGTTGTAATATGCTTTGCATTTTTATTTGGCCACCTTTAGTCAATTATAATTTGCCTGGTTGCAGCAAGATAATATTTGAGATATTAACTTGGTTTGATTTTGGTTTGATTTTGATCTTTTCCCCTTCTTCCCTACCCTGTGCCCCTCTTCCTGGCCACACAGGTCTTAGTGTTTCATTGTTTCTGGGATTTCATAGGTATAGAGCAAATGTTTCAGTGTGAAATGTTTCCTTTCATTCTTTAGTAAACGTTCAAACAGGGGAAAGACAACATTCTAGGCATACATACTACAGGGGAAGAAGGAGAGTTTCTACCTTTGCAGGTTGGCAGAAGGGCAAGGGAGAGATTTTCCCTAGGCCAGATCGGTGTTAGGGGACTTTGGGTTTCACAGGCGCTGGAAACAGCATGTTCTCCAAATCTGAACATCACTCTAAGGGCTGGCCAACGTTTTGGCATCTCGGGGCCACACTGGAAGAAGAAGAGTTGTCTTGGGTCACACATTAAATACATTGTGATATTAAATACAAAAAAATCTCATAATGTTGTAAGTAAATTTATGATTTTGTGTTGGGCTACATTCACGGCCATCCTGGGCTTCGTGGATCCCATGGGCTGTGGGTTGGACACCCCTGCTCTAGAGGATGAAATTTGGCAAACTGAGGGAGACCATGCCCTAGCCTCTGGCCCCTAGTTCTTCCCAACGTGATGAAGAATCACATGCGAGCACGTGGCATCGCATCCAAGAGCCAACATTCTTCCAGGAGTCCTGAGGACTTGCACAATAAGGCCAGACACGACACCCTTGACTGGCAGTAGATTAGAATGCGTTAGATTTTCCCTGAGGCGCACACACCTTCATTGGATGGGTGAGACAATTCCCCACCTGTCTTCTCTTGCTCACTTGAATTGGGGAACTAAGTCACATCCATCACATGCATTTCCCCAACAAAAGTATTGATTTACAGCTCTGTGAAAAAGGGAAAAAATATATTTGCAAAGAGAGGTATACGGACTTAGAGACAAGGAAAATAAAACCCTGCTGACAGATTTCTCTCTGGCTGCTGCAGGGCAGTATCTGTTGGGCCACGCCCCTTCAGGAAGCAGGAGCCTTCTTAGTTTATCACTGATGAGTTGTCAGACTGCATTCCATTTCTATAAAAGCGAGTAGACTTTTGTCTGCTGCTATACGGTTTCCCAGCAGCCATTCTGCTTTAATCAGGACTGCAGAAGAGAGCAAGGGGTCAGAGATGACAGACCCTGTGGCCCAGCCAGGCCTGTGCAAGAGGTGCGATGTCAAGCAACAGCCCGCTTTGGGAACATGCGCACAGATCTGAACCACCGACACGACAAATTTAAGAGTCTTGGACGTTTGGCTTTTTCTCTAAAGTAAAATGATGCCACAAGCACAGTATGTGCCCTTACTGAACCCTCAGGAAAAAGCCCACCTTACGGACCCCATAATAGGAGGTGGTTTCTGAATTGATTTCCTGCATTAAAGGGCCATCTGGGAATGTATATTAGATTGAAAAGATTGCAAACAATGTTACTTTTGAAAGCTGAAACTTGCTTTCAAAATCAACTTTAAAGGAAACAAATGAATTTAAAAGAGATTATGAATCATTTTTAATTGTGGGTGTTGAATATTTTTTAATAAGCAAATCTGCTGAAAAACATTTTTAAAACAATATAGTAAATAGATCCATCTTTCGGCTAACATTTGCTATTTAAATTCAGATGAATTAGAAAAAAGAAAATTGTCTGGACTTCCCATGATTTAGTACCATGTCTCAGAATAAAAATTTTAAAGGCAGACTCACAGATAGATTCAAAAGCACTATATATCACATAATTTAGAGAGAAATAAAGATGGTGTAAGATGACTCAAAAGGGGACTGTAATAACAGTGAAAAAGGGATGGCAAAGATGATTTAAAAATGCACAAAGTGTTGCTTTATGGCATGTATGAAAAATATCATTATATCCTGTTACTTTAAACATGCACTAATAACTGAATTAATTAATAAGTAGATATCTATTTCATGTATAACTATAAAACTTTAAATATTAGAACTTGGAAATAAAAGGAATTTTAAAAAATTCTATGTTCAGTTGGAGAAAACCTTTCATTTGATCTGATTTTATATATACACATATATCCTGTACATATAATATATGTATGTATATTATATTTCTTTATATTTATGTACAGATACAAATAAAATAAAATATATAGTATTTATATATGTGTTATGGTGTTCTTATAAACATAAAATCATAGAGTTAAATAGTGGCTATCATCACTGAAGTTCTTACCCTTTTCCAGGTTTTTCTGTTTCAAATAATTTTAGACAAAGAAAAATTTGACTGTACAAAGTAATAAAGAATGTTCTAATTCTCTTCACATAGCTTCTCTTAATATTAACATCTAACAATAATAATAAAATTATAGAAACCAGGAAATTAACATTTACATAAAATTATTCACTAATAATCTTCAACCCTTTCATTAAATCTCAGTTTTTCCATAATATCATATTTCTGGTCTAGGATCTCATCAGGATCCCACATCTCATTTTGTTATCAGATCACCTTAGGCTCCTTCAGTCCATGAAATTCTCACTTTGTCTTTCAAGATCTTGATACTTTTAATAGTGACCACTTTATGTCCATTAAAATATCCTTCAGTTGTGTTTGATGCCTTTTCATGATTACATGGAGGTTGCACAGTTTTAACACAAGGAACCCAGAAATGATGTCTTGCCCTTCTTAGTGCATCTTGACAGGGCAATGGCAACACTCATGTGTTTTGTTTTGTTTTGTTTTGTTTTGTTTTGTTTTGTTTTTTTGAGTGATGCTAACCTCCGTCACTCAGCTAAGATGGCATCTGACAGGTGTCCCCATAGCAAAGTTGCTGACTTCCCCCTTGCTATCTTTAATTATATGTGGGGATACACTTTGAGACTGTCTGCATCCTCTGCTTCTCATTGTCCTGACCCCACCAGTTTTGGCATTCATCAACGATTCTTCATGAAACAATCATTAGTGTGGTGCCTAATGGTGACTTCATTCATTCTGTTCAATTGTACTGTTTTTATTGTTTAGGGATTCTGTGAATACTGTTATTTCTTCTTTGCCTGTGTTCTATTTCTACTACTTTTTCTTTGACTATTTTTAGTGGTTTCCATATCACATTTTCTTTCTCTTGATTCCCTGCCTTTCTTCAAAACCACTTATTAAATTTTCATTTCAATCTATTTTCACTTGGATACCTTGTTATCTTTTACTTCTTCGATAACTTTGTCTTTTTCTTCCCCGTCTTTCTTGAGTCCAATCAAGTGTCTTTTCATTTCTTTGTATATTTGACCATTTCTTTTTTTTTATATTTCAAAATACTGAGAAATGGTTAAGTAGCCTTCGTCTTAGCCTAGGTGACTTAGCCAACTACTTAGGTGACTTTCTTCCCTTTCATCCAGCTGTATGATTAAAGTATATTATAATATTTATGATCCAACCATTTATGCTTTGATTCTTCTTTTCAAAATAGACAAACAAAAACAATCATGCTTGAAAGAGAGAAGTGGTATTCTAAGCCCTAGGGCCTTCACTTTTGACCCTCAAGACAGAAGAGAGTAGGAATCAGCCAGATTTTTATAATTTAATTTTTTTAATGAAAGAATGTCATGACAGTCATTCTTTTTTTATAGTGGTTCAATTTACAATATTGATTATAAAGTTGGCAATTATTCTTGTTTAAATTTTTATGTAGAAATGTGCATTTCATTGTGTACAAATCAAATTATTTAAGGCAACCAGATATTTCGTATTGTTACATTCATTTTACTTGTTCAGATCATTTGCATTATACAGCCAAAACATCAAACCATTTAATGTAATTATTTTCTCACCTCATTTTAACACGTGGTGCATCTCTGTAGAGTGTTTCTCGTATTTTATATATCTCTAGTCCTAAATTAAAAAAAAATGTTTACCTAGTTTACACATTATAAAAGTTCACATTTACAGTCTTTTTCATCTCATAGCGCCACCCTAGCAAACGGTGTCTGTGTGGTGTTTCTCTGTCTCTTGACTGCTCTCTCCCAGGCTTATCTGACTCATCATACAACTAATTGTCAGAATCAGACTATGACTGGGGACAACTGAACCGCTGGAGTCAGCAGGGTGACATTGGCTCTAAGGAGCTGCGCAAAGAAGAGTGTAGGCAGCAGTCTCAGCAAACTGCGGCTCAGCGTCCCAGAGCAATACATAGCTGGAGTGAAGGCACACACAGACAAAGAGAAGTCAGGACAAGGGGACAGACAGACAGACAGGAGAGCTGGTGGGAAGCCACAACGGTCAGAATTTCTCAAAGAGATCCTAAAGCCATGTCCACTTACAGTCCAGGCCAATCCTTCTTTTGTTTCTATTTAAATCAGGACCTTACCATTAGACAACCTTGGCAAATATGTTTCGATTGGCATGCTGGCTCTAATCAGTTGGCAGTGAATTATGGAATTTTGAGAAGTAGAGAAATGATATATCTATTTTGCCTAGGATATTCCCATTTCTTACTTCTTATTCAAGCATTTATTACTAGCTCTCACTTTGACTCTCAGAGGAGTCCTAGTTTCAACAATCAATGATGTTGTCACCTTATCTATGAGACAGATCCTAAGCCTTCCTAAAGCTCGGTAAGGGTATTTTTGCGTGATTTGTGGTGTCTCCCCAGGGTCAAGAGTATCTTAAAGAGCTGGGAGAGTTGTCAGCGTGGCACATGTGCCCCGTGTTTGCCACGTCCACGTCAATAGATGAGCCCGATGCAAGTATGTTGTTTAGCTAGAGGAAGAAGAAAGGAACCTGACAAATGGAAGTGTACAACTTGACAACATATTCATTATTGACACATATAAAAATATTAAAGAGTATGGTGATGATAGTAAGATTAAGTGCTTAATAAAAGTTTAATATTTTCTGATTTCATTGATGATAAGATGCACTTTTTTCACACTGTATCATTGCTGAAATCAGGAAGCATCTTACAATTGATGAAGTGTTATGGTTTCGTATTTGTTCTTAGTGCTACATAAAATAGTATCTGCCTGAATTTAGTTTTTCTTTCAACAGCTCCTGACATCTCCTTAGGAGGTCTGTTGTCAGCTTCAAGTGCCCATGAATTTACTTCTGGCTGCAAAGACCCTTAAGGAATAATTGGGAAGTGAATTTACACTCCCTGGTTTCCCAGCAGGACGTTTTCTGAGATCACATTCTTGTTTGGCTTCCTTTCTGTGCTAGGCAGAATGATGACCCCCGCCCCCTGCAAAATGTCCATATCTTAATCCTAGAATTTGGACACAAATTACATAAGAAGAAAAAAGGGAAGATAAAGTTGTAGATGTGATTAATTACTAAAATCTTCTGCTGGTTTAGTACTGCACGTAGGAGAAGATTAACATTCCCAGTTCAGCTTACAGGGCTCCCCAGGATCTACCCTGTGCCCACACCCAGGTCAGTGGCATTTTTCTGTCTCTGCTCTGGCCTTCTGTAAGTAAATGCTCATGAAAACCACACTCCTTTCTGTTCACAGGCATGCATATGCTTTTTTACTTTTCCTGCAACACTTTTCCCTCTTCTTTTCTCTTGGCCAACTTCTGCTCATCTTTCAAGTTCTAATTTACATTTTTTCCTTAAGGAAGACTACCATGATTTTCAGACTTCTAAGCATTTCACTAAACCTGGTGAACATTTGAGTAAACAATAATTACATTTGATTTAATGTTTTATGTCTCTCTCCCCTGCTAAAGGGTAAATTCCATGATAGCACAAACAGGTTCATTTTGTTTATTATGAACCAGCCTGATGCAAACCCTGACACAAAAACATTTTCTAATTGAGTGATAAATTATATGAGATAAACTTGTGGATCAGAGGCAGATCAAGGATTCAAATTGTTTTTGATGGTGGTAGTGTCGGAATGTGAATGCTTACCATAAAACCCTCTATTATCTTGCCTCTCAAAGACTTTCATAAATTAACTTCTGAGTATGATAAATATATGCACAGAAGAATATAAAATACAAGGTAAGACCACGTAGATAGAAGACACTTAAGATGCAAGCAATAAGTGTGTGCGTGCACACACACACAAATACTGGGGAAGTACATGTACAAATAAAGAAAATAAATAAGTGGACAACAGCACTATCGTGAGAACATGGCACTGTGTCCTCATCAGAAATACCAGAATTTTAACCAAGTGGGAGGAACTGTTGACTAAACTTCTATTTTCTCTGATTTCAAGATGTCTTCTCACTATGAACAATAACATCAACAGTGCATTGACCTGATTTTGCAGACCCCATGCACTACTGTGGTTCTATTAAATGCTAGTGGAAAAGTTAATTTCCCTGAATTATTCAAGTTCAACTCCAGTCCCTGAAAACAGTTATCCTGCCTAACCATTAATAAATTGGCTGAATGTTAAATAGCACTTTAATTTTGTTTCATTAATGTTCATTACACAACCGAAAAAGGAAGGAAGTTGATTATGTCAAGCTCACAATTTTTAATTAAAATGGAAAGAAGCAGCAGCTCCTAATTTGCAAACACAGAGCTTCAGACAGCAAACAGATAAAGTTTACTGTGCATACCGTGGGAAGAAAAAATTAGCGGCTAATTAAAACTTTAGTCATTTAAATGTCTCTACGTCAAACACAAATTGATATTTTGCATCTTCCCATAAACCTCCAAATGCTATGGAATCTTTCATATGAAGAATCTTAAATATTGATGATGCGTTTTGTTATTGCGCTATGAGCCATATGTAATTGAATACTTTATGGTAGAAACAGTTTGGGCTGGGAATCAGAAAATGTGGCTCCAGTTCTGACTTGAGTTTTATCTGATTCATGGTGTGATTTAGAATACATGTCATTCAATCTTCCTGGGTGTCAGTTTCCTTCACCAGTAAAATGAAATAATACTTGCTCTTGAAAAAGCTGCCGTGTGTTTTATTTATTTGATTTACCTTTATTTGCTTATTTGTACATTTAGCATTGGGACTGCAGTAGAGCTCCTTCAAGGCAATCCAACATCAGGAAAGAATATTCATAGAATAGCTCACTTTGTCACCCTGACCCTTGCAGAATTTGATTTCGATTCTAGGTGGCCGCCTGTCAATCCGAAGGCTGTCTGAAAACCTCGGACTTCCTTTTATCCTCACTCTCCGAACAAAGGAAATAGGCCACTTTTCTACAGTGTCCTACAACCAAGAAAAGACAGAAAAGTCAGGGTTCCCTGCAAAGTAACCATTTTTTAGAGCATGACAAGTGAAAACCACATTATGTTACAGATGTGTTCATGGGGGGGAAATGGTATATAATTTGAATCTTATTTCAAATGGACTTGGAGAACTTGCTCTATAAGAAAGCCTTGCAAGGAACACATAAAAATACAAACTTTTTAGTACATGTATCATATAGTCAATCTTACTTCTAATTTTATCTGCACCCTAGGTGCACAGAATTGAGTTAAATTATTCACGCCCACTCTTACCAGTTGCCCTTGCAGAGTCCCTCATTTATTTCCATGTATTATTTTTTTCCTTTAGTCCTCATCCCTACTGCTATTCTTCTCCCGAGTGGTACTCACACTAGTGTTTTTTAATATATAACTTTCCAATTTCTCTTCTGTGTACCTACTTAGATATATGAGTATCCTTGAAAAATATATGGAGCTGTTTAACATGTGTTTTTAATTTGCACAAATGGTGCTGTAAATCGTATCCTTGCTCCCTTCTCTTATTAACATGTTTGTGAGATGTAGCCTAATTGCAATAAATCTGATCCTTTGCTTTAGATTCTGCATCATATTTTATTTTATGCACACACCATATTTTATTAGTCATTTCTCTGAAAATGGGCATTTAGGTTACCCAGATATTGACTACTACCATCAAAACAAAAGTTGCTCTAAAAAATTCTGGTTTTAATGAAATGATGTAAACATATATCCTAGGCATTGGGGGGTCTCTTAGCCACAAAGAATAGACATTGTAACCACTCACCAGTAATGCAGAAGCTTTTATGATAGTCTCAGCAGCACATCAATATTTTCCAATTTTGTTATTTTTGCCATTTTAAAATTAAAGAAATGATATTTTATTTAAAAGTGTCTCTTTTTGTCATAAAGTTATATAGAGCATTATGATAATTCTGCACATTTTGAGACATTTATGTGCATCTCTCTCCTACAGTCCATTATTATCTAGAGTTGTATTTTTCTAATGTTTAAGCGTGATTATATTTCTAGAATAAACTCATGGCTTATGAGGTATTATTTTTAACACACGATTGCATTTATGTACTTTAGAATTTTTACATGTATTTTTATCAGTGAAATTGACCTATAATTTCTCTTCTTACACTAGTTTAACTTGTTTAGGTATCAACGTTATAATGAACTTCATTAAAAGAATTTAGTAAGTTCCTTTTTTGTTTGATTTGATTTGATTTTTGATAACTTCTTATATAATACTGGGATTATTTGTTTCTTAAAAAAATTAGCAGAATTTACCTTTAAACCAGACCTGGGCTTTTTGGTGGAAATGGACTGAGAGAGTTCATTATTAATTAAATTATCTGTTTTTATTGTGTTCTTCACATTTTTGTTTCATATTTTCCTAGTTTGGGCATTTTATGTTGCTAGAAACATTAAGTTCATCTAGATTTTCATGATTATTGATATGTAAGGTGACAAAAAGTATTCTTTATTTTTAAATCTAATATATATAATTCTTTAAGAATAGGACAAAAATGGAAATAAACAAATTGAAAAACAAGTGGAGAATAATGAGGTAATTTATGTTCCATGTTGGTTGACTACACAGTTTTATCTAGTATATGTTTTTCAAATATCTCACCTATTTATTCATGTTTGCTCAAGCTGTTATTTTCAAAAAAAGGTATTTTAAATTATTGAACTACAATTGTTCATTTTTCTTAAATAGTTCTGTCAATTAGTAAATACAGATTTTAAAAAGTATATTTCAACACTTACATTAATCACCATTTTTATCTTTCTGATGAATTTTTTAATCTACTCATATAAAATTTAATTGGATATTAAAATTCCTAACCTGGATTTCCTTTGGCATAGAAAATCTTGATTTTTTACAATATTAGTGTGTCATGATTTCTCAATCTGATGTTCTGTCAATTGATCAATAAATTTGGTCTATTTACATATATTGTAGTTACTGATGTATTAAGGTTTACTTCTGAATCGTATTTTGTATTTTCTACTTGCCATTTGTCTTTTGGCATCTTTCCACTTCTGCCCCTGTCCTGTCCTTTAAAAATATATGTAAATTTTTTCCTGCGGATATAAAAGTTACTCTTTAATTTTTATTCTTCAAATAGTTCCTCTTACATAAGGAATCCTAGTAAAAATATTCCCTATTAACATCCTCAACTCAAGAGTATGTCTGCCTCCAAATCACAGTCTCGGACCTGAACCTAACACATTCTCTCCCGTGGTCTCTTCACCTCTAATAGCCTCTCCCTGCAGCAGCAGGTATAGACCTTCAGTAGAAACTTGCCTGCTCTGGGTTGAGCTGTGTGCCCCAGTTAGGCTCAGATCTACCAATTACTAATCACGTAGATTTGGACAGGAAAATGAAATGCTCCGGATGAGTGTCCTCATTTGTAAAGTGTACCGTTTCACTGAGACGCCAATCTCACAAGGCTTTCTGGGGAATCGCATGATGCCGAAGAAGGGAAGACATTCATTCACAGTGATACACCATATGCACGTAAGGTTTGACGCCCAGGGCCATGTGTTAGCTGGTAATAGGAATCGATTGACTAGACTCTGAAAGAAGAGCAGGCACTCGCCACACACGGTAGAGACATACTTGCTAAGTGTACTTGATGCTTTAACCCTAGCCTGCTGCTTGAGAAGAGAAGGGTTGCAGGGACGTGTCACAGTTTTCGAAGGCAATTTGGCACTTTGGGTTTTGTCAGCACCAACAAAAACTTCACCTTCTTCATGTTTTTCCATAATCAACATACTAGTTTTATCGTTATACTTTAAATACACCATCAAAGCAAAGACATGATATCTGAGAAACTCTAAGCCATTGCAGACTTCCCACACCTTTTTAATATCAAATAGTTCCTGATATTTGGGGGGAGGTGAAGGAACAAGGGTATGAGGGAATTTCTCTCACCCCCTCCAACCACTAGGCCTGGCTGACATGGGCAGGGGCACCCCTCTCCATACCTATGTTCTATCACACCCTCCTAGGGCTGGCAGTTCTGCTCAATAAAGAGGCAGTATGTCCACAACAGATCAGCTCAGGAAAAAGTCCTCACAAACACGGAAGCAGACTAGGCAGCTGGAGCAGGGAAATTTCTGGATCCCAGGTACCTAGAACATGGTCTAGAAAGGAACATACGTGCATATACCACTCATGGATATATTCCATGAGCTCCATGGACACCTTGTCCCAGAAAAGACTGTAGGCACGGATGGAGAAGGGCAAGAGCAGACCTTATATAGCATGTCACCTAGGGAAGGGACTCCATGACCTCGGCTATAGGGCATCCCTAACCCTAGGTTTCTTCCATATCAAATTAGTCAGATGCCCAAGAGGCATATTCTCTGAAATTACTCTGTGTTTTTCTTCCTTTTTTTTATTGTAAGGTATCTTAGTGAAGTAGCTCCTATGTGTAATGTAACAAAATTACTTACAGTGGTTTTTTCTCTCTTTTTTAAAATTGTTCTTCAACTTCCACCACCTCTGGTTACTTTCGCTCTGTTCTTTTTTTAAAAAATATTTTATTTATTTCTTTTTAGAGAGAGGGGAAGGGAAGGAGAAAGAGGAGAGGCACATCAATGTGTGGTTGCCTCTCACATGCCCCCTACTGGGGACCTGGTCGGCAACCCTGGCATGTGTCCTGATTGAGAATCGAGCCGGCAATGCTTTGGTTCGCAGCCTGAGCTCAATCCACTGAGCTACACCAGCTGGAGCACTTTGTTCTTTATTTCAATGTCTCTAGTTATATTTTGCTTGCCTATTTGTTTTGTTGACTAGGTTCCACTTATAGGTGAGATCATATGGTATTTGCCTTTCACCACCTGACTTACTTCACTTAGCATAATACTCTCCAGATCCATCCATGTTCTCATGAAAGGTAGGAGCTCCTTCTTTCTTTCTGCGGCACAGAAATCCATTGTGTAAATGTACCATAGTTTTTTTATCCACTCATTTACTGATGGACACTTAGGTTGCTTCCAGCACTTGGCTATTGTAAAGTGTGCTGCTAAGGTGTTTTGTTTATTTGTTCTTCTTTTTAGACATCATATCAGGAAATTTTGATTCATTGGTTCTAAAATAGAGTTGGGAATATACATTTAAAAAAAACTCATAGGTCTTTCTTCTGTCTTTCTTTTTATAAAAAACATTTTATTGAGGTATGATTAACACACAAAAACAGTACACATTTAATGTGCACAACCTGATGAACTTGAAATAAGTGTGCACCATGAAAGCATTACCACAGACTATGCTATAAATGTAACCATCACCTCTAAAAGTTTCCTCCACACCTATTTATGTATTTGTTTATTTTGGGTCATAAGAACACTTAACATATGATCTACTCTTAATGTTTATATATATGATACATGCTGCTAACTATATGCTCTACATTTTCAGTAGACCTTTCTAAAGGAGATGCTAGTTGGACACTTAAAACTTGAGAGAATAGGTCTCATAAGAAGTGTTCTTTTCACACACAAACACATGCAAAAGCAAATGGACTCAAGCAATCTTTTTGGAAGTGATAAATGTGTGTATCACCATGAAAGTGGTAGCAGTATCACAGGCATACGCATATGTACAAACTCATCAAAATATACCTATAAAATATGTGCAAATTTGTAGTTTAAGTACACCTCAACAAAGCCAAAAAAATAAAATTATAAAAATAGGACATATGACTAAACTTGATCAGACATCGACAATTCTAAAAATGATTACAAATAGTCAGAAATGTAGTGCACTTCATGGAATTTAGCACCTCGTCAGAATATGAAATTAAAAGCTATAAGTTGTGGGGAACTATATAGTGTTATGCAGATTTAGGAAATGCCATGGAAAGCCATTGAGTCCAAAGCGTCAAACTATCTAGATTTTAGTGGAGGAAGGGAGGAAGGAAGGAAGGAAGGAAGGAAGGAAGGAAGGAAGGAAGGAAGGAAGGAAACCAATAGCTAACCATTGTCTTTTTTAGGAAGCCCAACTCACTTTTTAATTTCTGGACCAAGCTCCCTTTGTGAAATGAGGGATTTCAATTAGATAATAGTTGAGTTTTTCTTTTATCCCTAAAATCTACATGATGAATTTACAAAAGTCTGCAATTCCAAAGTAAACCAATGTCTAGTGCCCTTACTTAAAACAACCTGCCTATTCCCAGAATCTCTGTGGGTTATGGAAAAAAAAACGGCCTTCAGTTTTGAATTAGTCTACCTGGTGGGACTGAAAAGGATTGCTTGGTTTTTCTCAACCAATTAGTCTCAACCATGGGATTCTGCCAGGAAGAAAGTCAAACAGTATTTTAATTACTCTGTCAACCAGCTCAATTATGTGTGTTTTAAGTCCATGGATACCACGAAGCACAGATGTAGGAATTTTAGCATGGTCTCCAACTCCAGCATCTTCTAGGTATAATTAGAGTAGAACTTTGAATTGAAGTTTGGATTTCACAGTGAAAGATGGAGTGGTGAAAGAAACACCTGTATACCAGGAAGTTTAACTTCTACCTTGCTATTCGCTGCTTGGTGGACAAAGCAAATGATTTTGCCTGGGCTTCTGTGTCCTCAGATGTTGAATGAAATAACAGTCATCATATTTATACGAACAAATGTGTTCAGGAAAGACATAATGAGAAATAAATATTAAAGAGTTTTAAATTGTTTTTAAAAGATGAAGACATTTATGCTATAATGATGGATGGCATTTTGAAACCTGGGGAGAGTGGCACTTTATCCCCTCCTGTACTCTGTGGGCTAGGTTAGACATACACATGTGTCTGTAGAGAAAAGGAGTGGAAAGGAAGACAAATGAGCAATATAACAGTGCTCATTACAGTCATCAGGCTGATTATAGAAAGAAGAAGTCACTGTGATAAAAGAATAAAGGAATGAGATCAAAGACTGGCTGGTTTTTAAGTTTTTCTAAGACATCCCAGTTTTTTTCCTACCCTTTTCAATCATTAAGCATGATGCTTGCTGTTCTATTATTTCTATGGAGCCGATACTCAATAGAGTGTGATTGCATGTGCAAAGTGAAAGGATTCGTGTTCCTATGCATTTCTGGATAATACTCACGAGATTTATACATTGAATACAGTTATATGTAATTATTTTATATTTAATATATTTATTATATATTAACATGCAATTAAACACACACATGTGCCATAATATACAGCACATAAAATCAAAGTTGAATTTGGATCACATGAAAGTAGCACTTTTATAAGCAAGAACAAAATTAGAAGTATAGAAGAGGCACATGTTCCAAATGTAAATGTGATGTTAAAAATGAGAGAAGAGAATTTTATTAAACAGTATTTGATCATCACTAAGTCACTATGCCTGACTTTTTAAATACATGATTTTATTTTTTCCTGCCAAAAATGTATATTTATAGATGATGATTCTGAGACACGTCTAAGGCCACAGAAAGAACTATGCTAATAAATGATGCTAGAACTGAGTTTTGAACCGAGATCCACCTGAAGTTGAGGATCAGACTCCCTCCATTCGACAATGCTACATTCCAAAAGGTGTGTCAGCTACATTCAGCTGTTTATGTACAGGTAGCCTCCCTTTGCCTTTCCCCAACATCTCTTAGAAGAAGAAAAGACTATTTCAGCAGGGTGCTGTCCATTCAAGTCAACTCCTTTCACACATACTTTGATCTTTACCCTTTATTCCACCATAATATTTATCATCACAGGCAAGTGATTTGCCCATATACCTGTGTCTTGTTGTCCTAAGTAGGAAATGTTTGTGACAATTAGGATGTTTTGCCACTGAACTGAACTCCCATCCCCTGTGAGTCACACATTAATTAGTGCCATGCCAGATATATATTGTCAAAATATCCAGATGAATTGCACTGATACCAAAGCTAATCAACACCTTATTTTACTTTCAATCTATTAAATAATGAGGTTAACCACATTCCATCAAAACTTACCAGACTTAGAAATGTACCGATTTAATGCAGAAATGGAACCTGTCATCATGAGCTCAAAATAAAGGCATCCTTACTTCTTCATTGTTTTCAAAAATGCTTATGCCTCAATAAAATTAGAAATAGGGTCACCCACTCTTTCCCTTTTATATCAGACATAATTCATACAGTTATCTTTTATTGTTATGGGTATTTTATTACAGGCTTTCCTGATCCTTCATTTATGAGCAGATATACCATCTGCTCTTGATTCTATTATATACCAGGACCATTAAGTAGAAGAATTATTCCTGGAATTATGAAAATGGTAAAAAATATATACTTCACTAGCAGTTAGAAAACAATCTTTTTCACAAAAGTATAAAATAGTACAATTCTCAAAACATGTTATCCTTTTTCTCAATAACCTAGCAAATACAATACGAATAATTGATTTTTAAGTATACGTTTTACCCCAAATATCAAATTACTTTAAAGAAAATAGATATGAAGTGGAAAACCATGGGTGATATCGGCTGTACTCAAATTTAGGACTCTAAGCGAAGGGTACATAGCAGAGATGGATAAAAGGGATTTTACTTAGAAGTAATGGAACAGAACCAGCTTGCATTAGGAGGGATGTCTCATAAGGCAGACACAGAGAAAAATGGTCCACTTCACCACCTGTCAAAAGAGAATGGCAGTCCCGGATCGGCCCTGCACACATTTTCACATCCGGGGTGGTAGCTGACATCATGGACACTCACTTCGTGTGTACAGTCATCAGCCGCTCCAGCTAGAAGGGAGGCACCTGGCTGGAGGCACCTGGCTAGAAGGGACGGAAGACGTACTAGTGGTATTTCTTCCGCTGACTTCTGACGCTGACTTCTCCTATGCTGCAGGAAAGAATTCACAGACTTTCTTCACACGGCTCCATGCCACTCATGCCCCAAGATGGGAAGGAAAGTCAGCAGCTGACATTGTCCCCACACAAACTCGATGTTATCACAAAAAGTGCTGGCAATAGAAGATTAGGGGGAGCCAGTGGCACCCCTAAAGGCATAAGGCAACATGAATTATGGTTTTTTGTTTTTATCTTACTCACCCACTCCCTACACAACATTTGTCAAAAAACTGTTTTATGGAATAATAGTTCCAGGGGATACTCACTTCAGAAACAAAAATGCTCACTGAGTTATGGAGGTTTGGGGAAAGCTCAGACTGTACGGCTCTCCTGTAAATTCACATGGCACTCTAGCCTATTAAAGGTTCTGAGGATTCCAGAGCTTTAAAAAAAAAATCTAACTTTTGCTCGAATTGCTAAGTGTATTTGAACACTTTTTTAAAAAAGCTTATAGAATTAATTTCCACCAAAGATACTTGACAAAACATTGCCCGATACAACCCAATTAAGTATGATAAATTATTTACACACAAGTCTCAAGTCATTCATGCAAGGATGTTTGATCCTTCCTTCCCTTTAATACCATGAAGAGATACCGTATTTACAGATAAGCTCCATGAGGGTTTTTTCTCCCTCTATTTATTTTATATCCAATGCCTAGTGGAGTTACCAACACAAAGTAGGCACATCACAAATATTCGCTGAATGAGTGGTAGGGTTCTCTCCTGCCATCGGTTTCTCACCGGCCCTCATTCCTTTTAGCTTTCCGTTCAACATCTAGAGTGCGCTCCATCTGTGTTCACTTGGCTCTTCGCTCTCTCCCTCTTTGCCTGAGTCTGATTTTGGGTCTTCCTTGTTGCCAGCTGTCCGAGTCCTGACTCCCTGCTTGTCCTGACTCTCTGCTGAGTCTGCCTTACTGACTCATGTTCTACTCTGACCTCTGAGACCTGTGTGACCTCTGCATTCCGCTCCTCGTTTCCCAGTTCTGTCTTCTGCCCAGATACCCCCAGTCCATCGTGAACACACAGAACAACGGGAGAGTCGGTACAAGGACCCAAAGAAGACAGGCCATGGGGACTTGGGGCAGGTCTAGGAGCGCTGAGAATCAGAGGTTTTCTGAACAGCGGGAGCACAGTAAGCTGTTGATCCCGCAGATCACACTCCAGGAGAAAACCCGCACCGATGTGTAGGGTAAGGAGGCTGGACGCAGCACGAGACCAAGACTAGTAAATCAGCACATCCGGAAGAAAGTAACCGATTTCAGCTCAAACAAAAATTACCTTTTACCTGCCATGCACCAAATTGTCAGGAGCATCTACATGAGAAACAAAGGGGCCCTGATGCTGAGATAAATACAATATGGTTTATGCTAGAAAGATGCTTGAATGCATGCTCCCTTAATGAACAGGATAAATCTCTTAGCATGCAGCCATTTGTCGGCCCGTTGCTGCAACCCCCTAACTCAAACAGCGAAGCTTGACAGTGATGCCTCTGTGCTCTTCTAATTTCTCCATTTTCTTTCCACAATAAGAAAACCCATACACCGGAAATCCAGAGAGGCAGTAGTTCTCTCCCACTGCACCCCAGACTCGCAGTGTGAGGCCCTGCCGACTGCTCCCACAGACCGCAGCCAGCACCAGCACGCGGGACGACGTTGGGACACCGCTCTCTGGGCAGGACTGTGGTCACGGTGGAACGGAGCCTAGGAAGCCTTTCTGTTCTTCTATAATTCAGGCAAACTAGATGATGAAGCATAATTAAGGTTCAGCCTCATTTCTGCTCCCTTACAGAACTAAGCTACAGCAAGAGACGTAGAAGCAAGAATAGAAGGGATGATTGCTACCCTGAGGTGGCATGAATATAATGAATTAATTTCCCCACAGCATTCTTACGACTAAACGTGCTGCGCTGAATATGGTGAGTCTGCGAACCAACGCCAGTCATAGCCTGGGAGCCCCAGCACTGCCATTATGCTTAAAATAGAGTCTCTGCCGTGTGCACAAAGACATATGTGCAAGGATGTTTATTGCTTCACTGGTTTTAGTAGCAAGAGGTTACAAACCATCTAAATGTATATCAATAGGAGACAGGGTAAATAAACAATGGCACATTAATAAAATACTCTACAATATTAACAGTCATTGATTCTGTGATACACAGTTATTGGGAGTAAAAAGAGGGGCATAGAACAACTGTCTGCAATATGCATGAGTATTTTTAGCATATATGTATGTGTATAAGTATATTATATATGTGCGTATATATTATATATGAAGCATGTTTAGGTATACACAGTCTATCTCTTGGCAGACACTACAGAAACTGACAATAGTTGAAATCTGAGAGAGAAAAGAATTTTGACTGTATAACCTTTTGTACCACTAGTCATTTTTGTCACCTGCTTGTATTAAGAAAAATAGCCTATCCTATTTGGACACCAACCCCTCTCTTTGAACAAAGAGGAGAAAGGAGGAAGAGACCACACGTGACACTTTCATTCTAGAATGTGTAGCACATGCCATCATCGTGATTAATCCGTTTTATTTTTTTTAATATTTATTTATCTTTAGAGGGGAAGGGTAGGAGAGAGGGAGAAGGAGAGAAATATCAATGTACGGTTGCCTCTCGTGTGTCCCCTGCCAGGAACTGGCCTGCAACCCAGGCATGTGCCCTGACTGGGAATCGAACCGCGATCCTTTGGTTCACAGGCCCGCGCTCAATCCACTGAGCTACACCAGCCAGGTGCTAATCCATTTTAAAATCTAAGTAGTAGGAGCCCTCAGCCCAGAGTCCAGGCCTGTAGAGGATTCATAAAAGTTGAAAAAAAAATGAATGTATCTGCTTATATTTGTTTTTCCCTTGAGAGAGGGTTTAGAGCTTTCATCACATTCTCAAAAGAATCTAAGAGCTAAACATTGTTAAGGAATACTGTTCAGCTTAGGCAAACTGTATGGAAGGCTTTTGTCAATTTGTGTCAAATTTTGTCAGTTCTTGTGATTACATATGGTATTAGGTGAAATCACTATGTGACATGTTTGCTTGTCAGCGTAATAAATATTCATCTCTTTCTAGTAAATACTATGGATTCTGATCTAATCCCATAGTCCTGTGGTATGAATTTGTGACAATATCTTGCTCTGTGCTTTTTAAATGAGAAACCACAGACCCCTACGGTACTTTGCCAGCTGGCTAGAGATTGCTTCAGGCCACAAAACAAACAGAACACACCTTTTGGCAGCATCCATTTTACTCTCGAATTGCAAAATTTTATTTTATATTACAACAACGTTAGATTGATTATGTAATATTTAAACTTATTTTTGGAATAACATGAGATCAAAAATGTTCTGTACTCCAGAGAGAGAAACAATTTGTAGCTATAGCCTCAACACTCCCAGAATTTGCATTCCTCTCTGCACGAGGTTGATAGGTGTATTTTAAAATGTCTGTTTTACATTTATTAATGCTTTACAGTTTATAATGAATTAGTAGTCCTTTATTATTTCCTTTCATCATTCAACCCTTGAAGTAGATGACAGGCACAAACAGAGAGAGTTCTTGACCTCTCAGCACTAATGTTCTAGTCCAGATAATATCATTGACTTAAAACAACCACAGAAAGTATATTGTAGTAAGCCTTTAGTTAAATAATTTACCTCGCTGAATAGTAATTAATAATAATATTGTAATAACTATGCATGGTGCCAGGTGGGTACTGGAAATATTGGGAGACCCACTTTGTAAAGTATATGATTATCTAACCACTATGCCATATACCTGAAGCTAATATAAAATCATATTGAATGTAAACTTTAATTGTCAGGAACATGTTTAAAGGACATATGGACAAAGCCAAAGAGGGGTAGGATCGAGGGTGGGAGGTGGGGATGGCTGGGATAGGGGAGAGAGATGGGGGGATGGAGACAACTGTACTTGAACAACAATAAAAAAGAGAGAGAAAATAGGTAAAATTTTCAAAAATTAAAAATATGCAAAAAAACTAAACCTGGTCAGTTTTTACTGGCTTTTAGCATAATAATCCCTGAGGTGTACTATTTCTTGTAATCACTGGAATTTATCACTTCTTAATTTGTGCCCCTCTGGTTGTCCATTCCTTTGCCCTCATAAAGCAAAATAGATTTGATATTAGAAAGAAATAAAAGGTTTTCAGTCCAGCGTGTAAGAAGCTTGGAGGTCACCATTCCATCCTAACAAGTAAAAAGGTAAACAAATTGAAGAACCAGCAACTCTTCTCAGATCTACCAGAGAAAGTAAGGTCACAGGGCAAACCACTGTCCCCAAATCGGGGGAGAAAGAAGTGAATACAAAGAATCACCACTTAACTGGAGCAGAAATCCACAAACAAAAACCTTTATGGGAACCAGTGCTGAGGAAGAAAAACCTGAACAATAATTGACAAATTGCTGGAGGCTCATTGAGGCCAAGTCTGAGAGGTAAAAACTCTGGGCGAACCCAGTCATAGGGGGTCCCCACACACCTTCATGAGTTTTACTTCCTGCAGCTCTACCAGCTCCTTACAGTGAAGACCAGTCAGAGATCCCCCGCTGCTCTGGGAAGGGAGGGGAACAGAAACCATTTGTAATTCACCAGAGCACTTGGTTCTTCTAACAAGGCCTGTCCTCAGGTAAAACTATCAGCAGAGACTAATCTTCTGGGGTTTTATCAGAGCCTAACCTACCTGGGGAGGGAGGTGAGCAGAGAATGCAGGCATACCTCATTTTACTAAGCTTTGCAGATACCACCTTTTTTTTTTTTAAATAATTTGACTTCTTGCAGCAAGAAGTCAAGTAAGCTTGCTCACTTCTTGAGCAAGTCGAACAGCATCACTTTTCCACCAGCATTTTCTCACTCCATGTCTCTGTATCACATTTTTGTAATTCTCCCAATATTTTAAAATAGATTTGTTACAGTGATCTGTGATAAGCAATCTTCGGTGTTACTATTGTAATTGTTTGGGGGTGCCACAAACTATGCCTCTCTAAGAATGCAAATTTAATCTCACTGCTCTAATGGCCAGCCATTCCCCCATCTCTCTCACTTTCCCCAGGCTTCTGTATTCCCTGAGACAACAATATTGAAATTAGGGCAGTTAATAACCTACAGTGGCCTCTATGTGTTTGAGTGGAAGAGTTGCACTTCTCTCACTTCAAATCAAAAGCTAGAAATAAATATGCTTACCAAGGAAGGCATACTAAAGCTGGCATAGGCCAGAATCTAGGCCCCTTGTCTCAAACACTTGGCCAAGTTGTGAATGCAAAGGAAAAGTCCTTGAAGAAAATTAAAATTGCTACTGCCATGAACACTTAAAGGATAAGCATGCAACACAGCCTTATTGCTGATATGGAGAAAGTTTAAATGGTTTGAACAGAAGATCAAACCAGCCACCATTTCCTTAAGCTAAAACCTAATCCAAAACAAGGTCCTAACCCATCAATTCTATGAATCTAGCAGAGGTTGGTCCATTAGGTTTAAGGAAAGAAGCTACCTTTATTACCTAAAAGTGCAAGGTGAAGCAGTGAGGGCTGATGTAGAGGTTGAAGCAAGTTATCTAGAAATTGTAGCTAAGATAATTAATGAAGGTGGCTACAAATCAGCAATGTAGATGAAATAGCCTAATACTGGGAAAAGACGTCATCTGGGACTATCACAGCAAGAGAGCCATCAATGGCTGGCTTCAAAGGACAAGCTCATGCAACTGCTGACTTTAAGATGAAGGCAAGTTCCATTTACCATTCTAAAAAATCCTAGGGTCCTTCAAAATCAGGCTAAATCTACTCTGCCTGTGCTCTATAAATAGAACAACAAAGCCTGGATGACAACATTTCTATGTACAATTTGTTTTACTAAATATTTTAAGCCTACCACTGTTGAGAATTCCTGGTCAGAAGAAAAAAATGTTTTCAAAATATTACCACTTACTGGGAAAGCTCCTTGTCACCCAAAAACTCTAATGAAGATGTACAATGAGATTGAGGTTGTTTATATTCCTGTTAACACAACATCCTTTCTACAGCCCATAAATCAAGGAGTAAACTTGACTTTCAAGTCTTATTGTTTAACAAATGCATTTTATCAAGCTATAGCCACCATAATTAATGATTTATCTAATGAATATGGACAAAATAAGTAGCAAATCATCTGGAAAAAATTTACCATTCTAGATGTCATTAAGAATAATTATGGCCCTGGCTGGTGTAGCTCAGTGGATTGAGCGCGGGCCTGCGAACCAGAGGATCGCGGTTCGATTCCCAGTCAGGGCACATGCCTGGGTTGCAGGCCAGTTCCCGGCAGGGGACACACGAGAGGCAACCGTACATTGATATTTCTCTCCCTCTCCTCTCCTACCCTTCCCCTCTAAAAGATAAATAAATAATAAATTTAAAAAAAAAAGTATATAAAAAAAAAAAGAATAATTATGAGTCATGGAAATAAGTCAAAATATCAATGTAAACAGGAGTTTAAAAGAAGTTGATTCCAACCCTCAGTGATGACTTTGAAGAGTTCAAGACTTCAGTGAAGGTGTTAACTGCAGATGTGGTAGAAATAGCAAGAGAACTAGAATTACCAGTGGAGTATGAAGATGTAATTCCATCATAATCTCATAATAAAACTTTAATGGATGAGGAGTAGCTTCATATTGATGAGCAAAACAAGTGATTTCTTGAGATGGAATCCACTCATAGTGAGGATTCTGTGAAGACTGTTGAAATGACCACAAATGATTTAAGGTGTTACATAAATTCAGCTGGAAAAACAACAGCAGGGTTTGAGAGACTGACTCCAATTTTGAAAGAATATCTACCCTAGAAGTAACGTGATCGAACAACATCACAGGTTACAGAGGAATCATTCATGAAAGGAAGACTCGAGTGATGCAGCACAGTCCACTGTTGCTTTACTTTAAGAAACGACCACAACCACCTCAAACTTTAACAACCACCACCCTGATCAGCCAGCAGCCTTCAACATCGAGTCAAGACTCCACCAGCAAAAAGATTACGGTTTGCTGAAGGCTCAGATGATGGTTAGAGTTTTTTAGCAGTGAAGTATTTTATTAAGGTCCGATGTTGACTTTTTAGACATAATTGTATTTCGCACTTCATAGACTACAGTATAATGTAAACATAATTTTATATGTACTAAGAAACCCCCCCAAAAGTTCAACTTTCTTTATTGCAATATTCACTTTATTCAGGTGGTCTGGAACCAAACCTGCAGACAGATACCTAATCCTAGTTCTATAGAAGGCACTCCCTCTCCCATAACTTAACACAACATTATTAAAGGTCTATTTGCCTCAGTTCCATTTTCCAGTACATTACATCCACTGTTCAAGAAAAAATTGTCTTACTAAAAAACAAAAACATCTCAGTTTGAAGAGACTAAATAAGCAACAGAACAACAGTCAGAGATAGCAGGAAATGTTGAAATTATCACACCAGAAATTCTAACTATTATTAATATACTAATATCTTTAATGTAAACATAGACAACATCCAAAACAGATGGGTAATATAAGAAAAAATATAAATTATAAGAAATAATGAAGTAGAAATGCTAGCTGTAAAAAACACTGTAACAGAAATGAATAATACTTTTGATGGGCTGGCTTCTTAACAGACTAGGTGCAGCTGAGGAAAGAATCTCTGAACTTGAGATTAATTAAAACTGTCAAACTGAAAAGCAAAGAAAAAACAGACTTAAAAAAAAGAACAGAATACCCAAGAACTATGCAATATAAACATTATTGGAATAAGAGAAGAAGAAGAAGAAGAAGAAGAAGAAGAAGAAGAAGAAGAAGAAGAAGAAGAAGAAGAAGAAGAAGAAGAAGAAGAAGAAGAAGAAAAAACAAAAGAAATATTTGAGGAAATAATGATTGAAAAAGTTCCCAAATTAGTATCAGACATCAATTCACAGATCCAAAAGGCTCATAGTATACCAAGAAGTAAAAATTCCCTCCCTAAAAAATTTATACCTGCACATATCATGTGCAAATTACAAAAATCTTTGAAGGAATCCAGAGAGGAAAAGAACATCTTACCTATCAAGAGAAAATAAAAGAATTATATTTGACTTCTGTTCAGGAACCATGGAAAAAAGAGAGTGAAGTGAAATATTTAAAGTATTGAGAGGGGAAAAAAAACTCTCACTAACTTATAATTCTATACTCTGAAACCTTATACTTCAAACGTGGAAAAGAAATAAGAATTTCTCCCAAAAACCAATAATAGAGAGAATTTGTTGTCATTAGATCTATGTTGCCTGAAGTCTTTAAAGAAGTTCTTCGGCCCTGGCTGGTATAGCTCAGTGGATTGAGCGTGGGCCTGCAAACCAAACGGTCGCCAGTTTGACCCTTTGGGTTGCAGGCCAGGTCCCCAGTTGGGGGCACGTGAGGAGCAACCACACATTGATGTTTCTCTCCCTCTCTCTCCTTCCCCTCTCTCTAATAAGTAAATAAATAAAATCTTTTAAAAAAATGCTGTACTGGTGATTTAAAGAAAAAAAAAAGAAGTTCTTCAGAGAAAAGAAAAATTATATAGGTAAGAAACTCAGACCTACATAAAGGAAAAAAAAGAGCAGCAGAGAATGAATATGTGAAGGTGAAATAAAATATTTTATTTTTAATTAATCTAACAGTTTATTCAAAATACTAATGTGAACAATGTTGTCAGTGATTATAGCTTATGGGTAGATCAATGTATGAAAGACTTGTAATAAGGAATGGGAGAAAAAAATGGGAACTTTGTACTCTCTTACAAGTTACCTGCACTACCCATGAAGTACTATAGCATATTTGTAAGTAGAATTGAATTAGTTATAAGTGTATACTGCAAATGCTAGGGCAACCACTGAATAATGTTATTTTTAAAAGAAATATAATTCATATGCTAAGAAAAATAGAAAATGGAATCATATAAAATGCTCAATTAAAACTACAAAACACACAAAAAGTGGAGAATACAAAAATATACACAAAAAAACAAGGGTAACAAATAGATAACAGCAGCAAATATTGTCACTATTAATTGGGATATCTATAATAATCTTAAGTGCTAATGGTCAGATATACCAATTAAAAGATAGAAATTATCAAAGTTGATAAAAAAAGACACAACTATATGTTATCTTTAAGTAACATAACATATAACATATCTATATGTTATACTTTAAGTAACATAACATATCTATATGTTATACTTTAAGTATAAAAATAGACATGAACAGAAACCTCATCAAGGGAGATATATAGATGGCAAATGAGAATATGAAAAGATGCTCCACGTAGTACGTCACTAGGGAATTATAAACTAAAACAATGAGAAGCCACTACACACTTATTAGAATGGCCAAAATCTAAAACACTGACGACCTCAAATGTTGGCAAGTATGTGGAGCAATAGGAACTCCCACTCATTGCTGCTGAAAATGCAAAATGATGCAGCCCTTTGGAAGACAGTTTGGCAGTTTCTTACGACACCAAGCATGCTCTTACAACATGATCCAGCAATTTCTCCTTGCTATTTATACAAATAAATTAAAACCTTAGGTTTATACAAAAACCTGCATGTGGATATTTAAAGCAATTTCAGTCATATTTGCCAAAACTCAGAGACAACCAACTTTTCTTTTAGCAGGTAAATAGATAAATAAATGGTGGTATATCCAGACAATGCAATATTATTCTGTACTAAAAATGAATGAGTTATCAAACCATGAAAAGACATAGGGGCATTTTAAGTGCATGTTATTAAGTGGAATAAGACAGTCTGGAGAGGGTGCAAACTGTGTGATTCCAACTATATGTGTTCTGTAAAAGGTAAAATTATGGACACAATAAGAAAACTGGGAGTTGTTTAGGGATTGGGGGAGTGAGGGAAGGATGGATAGGAAACAGGCAGGGCGTTCAGGCAGTGAAACTATTCTGTTTGACAGTACCATGGTGGACACATGTCACTTTACATGGTCTAATCCCATAGAACGCACAACACCAAAAGTGAGCTCTAATTAAAACTATGGCCTTTGGGTGATAATAATGCATCGATGTAGCTTCTTTAATTATAGCAAATGTACCACTTGAGTATGGGATGTTGATAGTGAAAAGATTGTGCTTGTGTAGAAAAAGACAGTATGTGACAATTCCATGACGTTTGTTCAATTTTGCTTTGAACCTAAAACTACTCTCCAAAAAGTTTATTAACTTAAAAAGGAGAAATGTGAAAACTACTTTCAAAAAAGAATCCAATCAATTTTTCAATGTGTATATTAGATTTTAATTGATAGAAAAATAAGCCCTTCTAATCAAAAAGATTCTAATGGAACAAAAGCCTTTGGTTAATCATGTAGAGCTTAGTAGAAAGTACATCCATTGGTACAAAGTTTTTACTGCTTGCTATAAACACAGAGAATCTAGTTAATTATATGCAAATAAGCCTCACTAACAAACACCTAAATAACTCAGCCTTGTCTTCATTAAGCTAGAAGATATAGTACATTTCTCAGGGAATTAGACAAGGAATATTAATCAAAGATGCTTGTAAGTCCTAATGAGTTTATTGATTGTTGACCTTGATGCTACTACCAGAGGCAGAAACCCGAATGACAAGAGTGTTTTGAGTAAGCCAATGCTGATCTTCAAAATTTAGAATAAAATTGATTGTTCATTTTTGTGGTATCCTACTCAAAGCTTTTTGCACAAACTTTTTTTGTGTGGAGACAAAACCTGTATTTAGTACTGTCTGTATTGCCAGCTGTGCACCAAGAATCATAAGCAATTTCTTTCTTCTTTTTTCATTGTATTTTTTCCATTACCATGTATCCTCCTTATAAGGAACTACGTCTATCTTGCAGAAGGAATCTGGAGAGCATTTGTGGCCAGGAGAGCTGGAAGTTACTCTGTGAGCTAAGGGCGGAGAGAAGGGCAAGCAACAAACAGATGGCAAAGGATTGAGAAGCAAAACTGAATTCCTTCATTACTAAGAGTTGACCTTGAAGCTGATTTTCCCCCTTACTCACACATTCTCAGAGTTCAGTAGCTTCTTCTCACTTCCCCTTGGCTAACGTGGCTGGCGAGTAGATCCTGTCACTGACTGGGCTCTGCTATCTAAGTGCTTTCAACACCACCAGCGACTCCTGAAACATGGCTGCCTTTCTGTACAGTAGTTGCTTGGTTACTTTTCTGTAATGAAACACTCCATTTTCTACCGGCTGATGACTCAATCGAAAGTTTTAAAGTGTAATTTAGTCCTTGTTATTTTCCATTTTAAACCTCCCCGTGTGGGCCTTTATCCCATTCCTTGGTACCATTGATTTATTCCAATTAAGATTCTCCATGTTCAAGCACCACAATTAGCTACTGTCACCATTGATTTCCCACCCCAGGCATTTGAACATGGTTTCTGAGTTGACCAATGACAGCTCAGCACTAGTCCATTAGGGCTGAATGAAAGTGGAGGCAGCAGGAATCTTCTAGCAAAGAACTTCCTCATGTTGGTAATAAAAAAGGCAACTACGTGTGAAGTGCTTATTATATAGTAGATATTATTCCATAAACTTTATATATGTTAACAGTTTTAAATGTCACGACAATCCAGTTAGGCGGTAATTTTATTATGCTTTATTTTGCCAGTAAGGAAACTGTGAGGCAGAGAGGTTAACTGCCCAGCTCCCAGAGTGATGGGACCAGTATCCAAAACAAGGCAATCTGAATTTAAAATCTATGATCTTTCACCACGACAACATACGGCCCCCAATAGTTGATACTGAATGAGTGACAATACTACTATGAACAACGGCTGCCTGTTCGATAAAATATGTTTCTTTCATCAGTATGTCCTGATGAGATAATTTTATGGTTCTCTACTTGTTTCAAGTATTGAACTTGAACTCACTGATAGTGATCATAGATCCAACTAATGGGAGAATTAGAACTGGAACTCAGGTTCTCTTTGTGCTTTACTCAATGGATATCACTCTTACTGTGTATGTATAGATGGAACCATTGTGATATTTGACCAGTTTTTATCTCCATGACAGTAATTTTATTGTGGTTCACCCTAGTGCATGGGAATGACAATAGTTCTTTCCTCCCTATAAAGAGATAGCATGTTTTGTCAATAAAACGAGGAATAATTCATTGAGGATCAATGTTCTTTTGTTTGAAGAGTTAACATTTCTGGCAAAACAAAACTCCTCATTGCCAAACTTCTTACAAAACATACCACATTCAGTATGTAAATGCCAAAAACTTTGTGTCTAAATCTGCTTGCACAATTCAAACCTGGAGCATACCTGTACAGAGATAGGTAACTTGAGCTCTTATCTTATGAATTCTTGTTTTTTTCAAATAATGTACTCTTCGGGGGACTGACTGGTCACCAGTTTGTTGCAAGGAGTTTGTTCTTATAATTGCCAATACGTGTTCTACATCTACATAATGGGTATTCTAGTGCCACAGCTCAACCAACTCTTTAAGGTAGATACAGGATGCAACTTAATGTAGGCAGCCCTCACTTTCTCCTTAACTGACAACTAGTTCTTCCTCTGATTTCTCTTCATCTCATTTTTGCCTCCACCACCTCCCACTACATAATACTTTCTAGATTCTTTTTATTCTACCTATTCAGTTTCCTGTCACCCTCATAACTTCTTTGTGGAGCTCTTGCAGTCGCCTTCTGGCTGCTCTTTCTGCTTCTCCATCTTTGATTAGCCTATCACATCGTTGCCATAGTTAGTTTCCTGACACACGCTCTGTTCACATTACTGTATTTTTAAATTCAGAAGGCAATCAATGATTCTCCATTGATTGCCAATGAAAATGCATTGCCGGTCATTTAAGGCCACCTGTTCTTCACCTATAGCACGCTTCCCACTTGTATTCTCCCTACTCACCGGCATGGGCCAGATTTCTCACTACCACACATATGCCTGTACCATCTCACCTCTATACTTTTATTTAAGCTCCTGCCCTGCCTTATGTGGATGAAACAAAAAGGAGTTCTTCAGAAAGTCACCTCCAAGGGTGATCTGATCATAAACTCCTAACTGGGCAGGTAATGGTGAGAAGTCACACCCCAGGCCTGTAACTTCTTCAGTGAAAGGTTTTAAGCCAGCCCTGTCCACTGTTCTTGTGCATCTAGATTAACGCACTTTTGAAATGCCAGAAGTAATACCCCTCGAAGCGGGTATTAACCCTTAAGAGGGCACATAATCTTGTAAACTGTCTTGTAATCCAATCCCCAATTTGGTGTCTCCAGTCCTTTGTACGTTCCCTCTTAATTTCAAATGCATAAAAGAAGCTGCAAAGCTGTTATTCCCAGGAGCTGTTACTTGGGATCTTGCTCCCCGGCATATGCTATCAGTTTGGTTCAAATAAACTCATAAAAATTCTCGACAGGTTTGGATGTTCCTCACGTCGACACTTAATGTATCAACATTATATCTGCTTTTTGAGGCTGCAGCAGAGTGCCATTTAATAAAGCATAAAGGAGTCTATCTACTTGACCTCTTACTTGGGAATAATGATCCCATATTCTGAAATGTATGCAGTCTGCCCTATCTGTAAGGAACTTCCCCGTTTTTTTACACCCTCAACATATCTGAAAGTTCCTTAAAAGGAGTGTCTGCCATTAACTTTTAAATGCCCACATGTATCTCATACATAGTCAGCAACAATAACTAGTGCAAAAATGACTAGTACAATAACTAGTACAAAAAGTACAGAATGAATAATATATTCACCTCAACAAATTTTCAAGCCTCTTTTAAGAATCCCTATGCTATGGGCCTTTCCGAATTTCCTAAAGTTCTCATTCTAGATACCATAACACATGGATTCAGCAGCGTTCACTCTGCTGCAAAGAGGAACCCATGGTAATAAAATATTCACAATAGAGACCGGGCCACAAACACAGAACTGTTTTCAGTTCATACTCTAATATATTTAGCTGGCATTTATTTTAGATGCTATCTACTTGTCATTCTCTGAAAAATCAGACGAGCCCTTTTGGCCTGTGTGGACCATATCAGAGCTCCCTGAGTGCCTTCACTTTCCTCGACTTGCTGGGTCAGTCTCAACACACAGCCCAGCTTCTCTTCTGTGAACTCCTTCCCCGAAACCCCCTCTGGGAAGAACTGACTTCGATGTCCATTACTGTTTTACATAGCTCAATCCTTTCGTCGGTGCTCATATCACATGGCATTACAGTGGAACTGTTTTAATGTCTTTCTTTTGCATCATACTGTAATTATTTTTTTTTTTTGAGAGTAAAGAACAGGTCTGATTAATTTCTGTGTCTCTAATACCAACTCCCAAAAAGTTTTGCATAAATACACATAATGCTGAACCGAGTGAAAACTATCGAGTACTAGAGTGAAAACTCAAAATCAAGGCAGACGATAGGCAAATGACTGACCGGTCTTGTCTCCAGAGAAGTCCCTGAGCCAAGATAAGAGAAGGGCTTTAATTTGAAAAGGCATTATGGTTTTACTTGAATGAAATGCAACTAACTCCTTCATAACCAAACATGACAGGAAACCCACGGGATCCATCTACAATATTGAATGGAAGATTTGGCAGACCATGGCTAAGGGAATGCTGGGGATAAAGTTGTTTTAAGTTTATTCTTAAGTCCCAGTCTTTTCATATGTTGACTATGCAAAGACCCTGTGATCAAACATGGCATAACATTTGCACATAATTTCTCACAAACATTAATATGCTTACTCTGCTAAATAACATAATACTAGCTGATATTCCGACACGCTTAAGAACAACTGTGAGCATCTTTCTCACAGGACAAACAAGGACACCTTTCTGACTTCCTGATTCCTACTTTAACTTGTGCAGGAGGGCTAAAAACATAATTGTTCCTTGAAAGTCTATGCTGTGAATAATAATACATAAAATCACTTCGCAGAAGTGTTACAGGGTGATTTTACAAAAGCTATTTTTAAAACCATGCTCACTTTTTTTAGGTTTTTAGCTCTCCGCATAAAACATTTGCAATAACGTCACAAATCTTTAGTTACCTGTTTTCAATATAAGTTGTTGCTTTGAGTTCAAACACACAATGGATTTTGGAACTGATTTTTACAAAAACTTGTTTTAGCTATGAGCATGTTTTGTTTTTATTCATTTCATTCATTTTTTAATGCTCCTTACTCATGGCCATAAAAAAAAAAAAAAAAAAAAATCTTCCAAATTGAGGCCAAAGGCCCTTGGTTGTGTGCAGGACTGGGAGGGAGCGGAGACAGCTACCTGCATGCCAGTTCTGCAAAAGACTGAATCACAGCTGCCTTAATACTCCCTTACCTGGTCCTCCTCCATCACACTTGATCTGTGGAGCTAAGAGGTTGCAGGTGCAGACTTGCTATTATGACCTCTTCATAACAAGGCTCAACCTGTGTTTACTGTTCTATAAACTAGAACACTTAGAAATTTATAAAGATTTTTATAAAGAAATACAGACTTTTCTACTTTCTTGAATTTGGCTACAATTTTCCTGAACTTTATAAATTACACACGAGAAAGATTAAGAGATCAAAACCCTGAGAACAAAACCCAGGATTGTTGCTGATGTTTTGGGGCAGAGAGTATAGAGTAATGGTTAGGAGGACAGGAACTGGGGTCTGATTAAACCTTTGTTCAAGTCCTAATTCTAGGACTTAATTAAAGAAACTTTGAGCAGGTTCCCTAATCTCTTAAACCTCTGTGAAATGAAGATAATCATAGTGTCTAACTCAAGGTGGTCACAAGGTTCCAAAGATGTAAACCTTGCAAAGGGCTTAGCACAGAGTCCAGTGCAAAATAAATCATCAATAGATGCTAACAACTGTTCCATTATCTTCCTGACACTAGGTAGGTAAGTGTGCACACATCAAGCCAGATATAATGGCATTCACATTATTCTTAAAAATCACTGGGGAAAAAGAAAATACTGTCTATCATGGCTCAACCTTCAGCCCTATGGGCTTGTTCACCCAATCCCAGCTGCAAGTTCTCCTCAGATGAGCCAACACCCAAAATGCCTTTGCTGCAAGTGATGCTCGGGGGCAGGAGACTGAGTTCTCAACACTGTGCTGGCTCATGCCCAGATCACAGTTACGATAACCAAGTACTGCCTGCTTACTACACAACATTTGCATTTTCATACATATAGTTCCATTTAATCTTAAAGACAACATTTTGGAAAAAAGGAATATTAACCTCACTTTACAGATGAGAAAAATTGATGTTTAAAGATGTTTAGGTGCTTGCCTCAGCTTGCATAGCAAGTAAGCGAACACTTCTTAATACAGTTTTAGGTTATAAAGGCACTGTCTTATAAACTGCTATCTTTGAGTTCTCAGTCTTCAACTGCTTTGGAAATGCTACCCAAGTTTATTGGAAAATTCTCATTTAACCTGTTAATTAGCATGTAAAATCAACAAGTATTTAAACATTGTAAAGGCAGAACAGTTAAAGATCTTAATTTGATGAAGACTTTATCTCTGTCCTCAAGAAACACTTATTCTTTTATGTGCAATTGCACTTATAATATATGTGCAATTTTTAAAGATTTTATTTATTTATTTTTAGAAAGGAGAAGCAAAGGAGAAAGAAGGAGAGGAACGTCAGTGTGTGGTTGGCCTTCTCTCACCATCCACTGGGGGATCAGGCATGTGCCCTGACTGGGAATCGAACTGGCAACTCTTTGGTTCACAGGCCGGCACTCAATCCATTGAGCCACACCAGCCAGGGCCATACATGCAATTTTCAAAAATTAAATGAGAAAATAATACAAATTCTGTATGTGTGTACATATGTATATATATATATATAAAATGATATGTAATCATATATATTATTATATTATTATGATATATATCATAATCCCAATGATGTAGCTGCAGATCATTGAGATTATGATTAATAATAGCCAAACTTGCAACACTTTCTATATGAGGGACACCCCGAAACTAGAATTTATTTAAAAAACATTATGTATTTATTCTTATATGTTTGAACTTCAGTAACCTCCAAAGTACCCACCATTTGATGCAATACACCAGCTGAGATATTTTTTCCACTGCTCAAGAGTTTTTGAGCTCATCAATTTTGATGGCTGTTAGTGCTCCTGCCTTTTTCTGTTTCACCTCTTCCATATCTGCAAAATGTTTCCCTTTGAGGACTTTTTTCATCCAGGTAAACAAAAAAAAAAAGTTGCTGAGGGCGATATTGGGTGAATCAGGTTGTTTTTGATCAAAAACTGCTAAACACTCAGCACAGTGTGGGCAGGTGCTTTTGTAAAGCACCCATCATGAAATGGGCAAATGCATTGAAAGAATCCTCAGAAAAATTCACTGAAGCCCAATGCAGCCTCTCACAACAATGCCAGCTGGTACACTGATACAGATGGGTTCCTAGAACACTCACGTAGTGGGCGAAGCCTGTACTACATGGGGCCCGCCCTCCAGAAAATAATCCTGGTTTTCTTTGGTCTCTTCTCGTATATTCAGTTCTTTACAAAAATCATGCCATACAATAATTATCTCACCAAACCTATTTTATGCAATGATAGCTATTATTATAATAGCTTTTTTGGTAATTAAAAAAAAAACCATGGTGTTAAACTATGCTAAGGAACTTGTTCAGTTAACAGGTAGCAAAGTCAAGATTTCAGGGTGATACTTGAAGTTTTCATTACAACGTCATATGACATTCAATGAAAATGCTACTGGAATTTAAACCCTTTAAGACCCAGATCATACTGTATTTTCATTTGTGGCTCAACCTACCGCTCTCTATATTATAAACACCCAACAAGTATTTGTTGAAAGAATGATGAGTGAACTGACCTCTGATGACCCCACAGTGAATTATAGAAAAATTAAACCACCTTCTGTCACTGAAAAAGAATTTCCTTGAAAACTAATCAGTGATGAAGTGGGCAATAGATGATAACATAATAATTCCTATCCTCAATCATCAACCCATTCATTTCCTTGTTGGAGTCAAACCTGTATCTCCCTCACTTACCTAGAAACAGCAGTAGCTATAAGCTGTCTTTTATCCCAAGAAGCATGGTATTGCTGTGTGTGTACTTTAGCAGTTGCCCTGGAGAAAGGGGTATTCTTCTCTAGAAAGGGTGAGAGCACAGTCCACCCAGCACAGGCCAGCACAGCCCAGTGCAGTGGGGGAGGATACACAGTACCCCTGCTGAGGCGACCACAGCCCCTCCCAGCACAGACAGGCGCAGTCCACCTCAGTCACAGGACTGCAGGTCCCCTTCTCACTTCATCCAGTTAAGAATGTCAGTAATGCTAACATCAATGTATCCCCCAATTCCCATCAGGAGTATAGCCAAAAGCAGAAAAAGAAACAAAATTAAATCAAGTGCCATTCAGCTAAAAGACATGCCATGTGAAATTTGGGCTTCTGAAATCTAAAATTGTGAACTAATATAAAATCGAATCATTATAAGATTAGGTCATGTAACAGATTCTACCTCTACCTCATCCAATGTGAAGTTAAATCGCTAAAAGCTGAACCCCTCTGCTTGTGATAATTATGGGGGTGGGGGAGATCAGCCTGAAATTCTGAGCAAACTTGCCTTTTGCATCCACATAAAAATGTCTCTCAGAGCTGCCATATCAAAGCCCCCAGCCCGTCTGCATTCTAACAGTGCTTCTCAGTAACAAGCAGGGAGCCGGCAGCCATATGTCCTCTTGGGTCTGCAGTGTTCTTGTTAAAAGTTTTAAAGAATAAAGACTTAAATAACTTTACATAAAACAACCCATTTTCAGGTGACTGCTCATCAATCTTGAGTAACTCAGAGAGCTGAGTCTGACACCGGGTTGAAAGCATGGTCTTGTTAGGAAAACACAGCTATTTTACTAAAACAAGAGCTATTTCTGTAGCAGTGTTGTGATATGGCGCATTTTGCAGGTAGCAAATTCGGAGACTGGTTGTCAGCCCACCTGTAACCTGGAGTAATGGGTAAAAACTCACTCGTTGGTGGGAATCCTAACGTGCATTTGCAGGGGAACACTGCAGGTAGATATTACTGGTGAGGGACTGACGCCCTCTGCTGGCAATGCAAGTAGTTCTCCTACAGGGCTCCAGCGTTTACGTGGTGAACGTTTCCTCCTCCTGACTCTGTTACGGGCCTTTCCGCAGCGGAAGAGGGGAGGTGGATAAAGTGGGTCTCGTCTGAAGACAGAGGTCACGCCTGAGTTCTCAACCTGGAAGACAGAGCCGAAGGGGCCGGGGCTCTTGGAACCCGGTCTCCTTTCGGCCTGGGAACAGTGACTGGGTCCTGGTGTGGGGAACCTCCTCCGCTCTGGTGTGAAACAGGATGCAGAAGCCCTTGATGGAGATAGATGCCTGACAAGAAAGAGGGGTCCGGGATGATGGCAGAGACTTGGTATCAGCCATTGGGCAGCAACCATGGCGCTGTGGAGGACACGGGGATCAGGCTGAGAGCCCCATGCCACAGCAACCCCTCGGATTTACACTTTCGGTCTTATTTTCATAAGAAGTTATACGTATAACCAATGGAAACTTATAAAAGGTGTCAGTCTTGTACATGGGAATTTTGTTAAAAGAAACCTTTAAAGTGCCAATGTAGTAAATGGGAACGTTTTAAAATCTTCAATTTGCAAAAGAAAAAAAAGTTTCTCATTTGATAATATAACAGGAGACTCAGAAAATGGACGGCTGCACTTTACTTTCTCTTAACCACAAAAGAAGCTGATCGTAGGATAAGAAGATATCCTTTAAAAACGTGCTTCAGTTCTGTTTTCTGTCAGTGCTTTTCTCCATTGTTAACAAGATCACTTGCTAATGCCAGTGTCTCAGCTTTTCAAAAGCAAACTGGCTAACGGATTCCGGATTCCACTCCGGCAGAGGCAAGGGGAGGCAGCCCTAGGGCTGGGGAGAAGAGCACAAGGCATGAAGGCAGGCAAAGGTTGGACAGTGTGTGTCAGTTGTGGGGATCAAGTGTGGGGACACTCTTAACAGTGCTGCTGTAGACTCACATTGAGCCGACTCAGCATTTCAGTTTTTGCGCACGGCTACCATGTACAGCACACTTCATCCCCTGAGGGTCCTGCTAGGACAGGAGCAAGTCTAGCCTTTCTGTTTAGCCAAGATGTGATTGGATCTCAGCTTTCTCTGCATCCAAGTGACCGCAGGGAGCTCTAATCAGGGTGACATCCTGCTCTGTGTTTCTCTAGCAGCCTTGAAATTGGCCAACATTAGAATTGTCTCTCTGAACCCACAGGCAAGCAGGAACAGCGTTTTCTATTTTCCTTCTTTTAGCCTGTCACACAACCATGACTCGAGAAAAGACCGAATCTGCATCATGTTACCCAGATAATTTGGTTCTTCCAAAGAACGTGCGGAAGTAGCAAGGGAGGCCATTGCTAGCTAGTTCTATTGCAACAAGTGTTTCTTTTAGAGGACTGCTAAAAGGTATCTGTTCATTAAAAATTTGAGGATGGGGGGTGCCGGGCATCAGTAAAGAAATGCACTCTGGTTTGGGGGAGGCTTTTGTCGTAGACACATTGATGGAAAGGAAGCTTCTGCGCTGAGCTGTAGGCTAAGCCAAGAGAAGCTCCCTAGCACCAAGCCTATGTAGCGGCAGACTGGCTTTCCAGCCTACAACACTGAGCTCCTGCTGTAGCAGGATAAAGCAGATCAAATGCTAATGCTTCTCACCTGTGTGCAATGTCTCAGAACATCGTCCATAAAAGGGAGGCTGGTTTCAGCTCAGGAAATCCAGCTTGATGTGCTTGGCTGCAAGGTGTCAGCAAATGAGCACCCTTGAGGGTACAGAGGAGGGAGGTTGAGGAGAGGAGGTAGAGAAACATGCAAACTGATGAATAAAACTGAGCTTTCAGACTCAGTACACACCTGCCTAAGGCCAGGTGAGGTTTTAAAAGTGGGTAGGATAGGCAGCTGTCCACTGGGATAATTCCCTTAGGAGGGAAACACAAGGTAACATATTCACCTCTTCACTCCCAAATCATCAGTGACAGTGAAACGCCTTAGTGTTTATTGAGGGATTACAGGGGTCCTCAATTCTGTTGCCTTTCAAACTGGTATGTTTGCAATGCATGCCCCTAAATGAATATCTCCTCCGGAATCCTTTGGGCCCCAATTCAGCCTTACTAAATCACAATCTCTGAGGTGGAACCCACCAGCAAAGCCCCACCCCAGGCCCTCAGGCCCAGGTGAATAGGAGACATGTGGACGTTTGAGATCCATTGCCCTAGAACTTCTGGGGGAGATTTGTCACTAGAAAATAATCAGGACTGTCCTCCCTCTGAATCTGCTCATTCATACCCTGTATATTTTTCCAGTCCTTTTTTATTGTCTGGTGTTGTTTTCACAATTTTCTTATCTGGGAATTATTTGTTTGTATATGGGCGTGTTCTTTTCCCTTAACGTTTTCCACCCTACGACTCCAGTTGTGTCTCTGTCTTTAAGGTCAGCCCATGAGTTTCAGGACAATTTCCCCAGTGCCCAGGCTGCACTCCATGGAAACCTTTAACAGGAGCATCTTCGCTTAGATTTTGATTTGATTATTATTTCTTTAGGCCTTAAAGGACTTTTCATTATTAAAGTGTACCTCCACCCCACTGGAAAGACATCCTCATCAATGGTGAACAATTTAGCAATATTTATTAAATAAGATTTTTTAACTGCACTTATTTACCTAGCAAATAAATAATCAGTAATATACACTAAGATAAATAGACACATAAATGGAAAGAAAAAAGGAAAGAAAGGAAGAAATAGAAAAAGAAATTATGTCATCATTCTATCTACAATGGTAAAAATTTGGGAGCAATTTAAATGTCTATTAAATAACATTTTATGCTCCTAATGAAGGGATGCTATTAATATCCAAGGGATATATAATATTAAGGATAATTTATATATACATACACACACACACACACACACACATATATCTCATTCAGTTTGGGCTCTACAACTTTTGTCCTCAAAGGTACCTGTGCCATTAAAAATGAGAGTGAGAGAAACTGAGAGAGAGCGAGAGAGAGAGAGAGAGAGAGGAAGAAGAGGAAGAGGAAGAAGAAGAAGAAGAGGAGGAGGAGGGGGGAGGGGGAAGAGGAGGAGGAGGAGGAGAAAGGGAGGGAGGGAGGGAGGGAGGGAGGGAGGGAGGGAGGGAGGGAGGAAGGAAGGAAACAGAGAGGATATTAAAATTTAGAATAGGCTGGAGGAGAAAGAAAAGAAAGCAAGAGAATAAACAAACAAGTTGGTAAAGGATAAAGTAGGTAGAAAACAATTCCAAAGGGTTCATCAAACAGGCTATAGCCCTATACCAGCCAAGTGACCCCATAATGTTGTCACCAAGGTGTAACTCATCAGGGACACAGTGAAGTCATTGGCTTAGCTGCTGGCCATGACAAGAGCTCTAAATCTGTGAGTACTGCCAAGGACAGGGGAATTTTAGAAAAGGAACCCCCATAAATAAGGAAAAAGGTAAGGAAAAAATCCAGTGTTTTAGTCCTTGCCACATGCAAGGAGCCTTTCCCCTGTTCTAACACTCTCGTATGATCATGGATGTAAATTAGATTAATAAAAGTAGAAAATTCTAAAGTGAGGATGAATCTCAGACCCCAAATTGAGAGATCCAAAAACAGAATATTTTTAAATCTGTATTGCAACTATGTATTTTTTATTTCAAGCCCCTCCTCTGCCAAGGTGCAGGAATACTGAATCTACTTAAATGTCTCTATTTGCCCTGGCTGGTGTGGCTCCGTGGACTGAGTGCTGGCCTGCGAATCAAAGGGTCCTGGGTTTGATTCTCAGTCAGGGCACATGCCTGGGTTTCAGGACAGGTCCCCAGTAGGGGGCGCACAAGAGGCAACCACATAGTGATGTTTCTCTCCCTCTCTTTCTCCCTTCCTTCCCCTCTCTAAAAATTAAATAAATACAATCTTTAAAAATAAATAAATAAATATCTCTGCCCTTAACAGCTTTCTCTTTTACATTGATTACGAATAACATGCTGTTAGTTCAGCATGTCATTGTTAAATCATCCACTTAACAGTTTGTGGATCCACAAATCATCTGTTTGTGTCCATCCACAGAGCCCTTTCGTACTAACCAGCTCTTTCTGCTAACGCTGTGTCATTCATGGGTGTTACCTTTGCACCTTGCTGAAGTCCTAGAAATATGTGCAAGGCTGCCTAAGGCTACATTTGTCTAGGCACACGTCATATAGTTATTTCCCTTTTATGGGTCCTTACCTCCTTTCCACACATTCTTTCACTTTCTGTATCCCTGAATTTGCAGTGCGATTTTTGCGTTTCAGTCTCTTGAAACTGGCCTCTTTAATTGTTTTAGCCAATATACAAACAGAAAAGGCGGTACAAGCAGAAACTCTCTCTCTCCCCCATAAACACACACACACATATACATATAACAGGATATATATATATATGCTTTATATATATATAATATGATATACTTTATATATAAAATATGATATACACATATACTATGTACTCATATATATTCTACTGTGTGTATATATAGTGTGTATATGAGACAGATAATATACAGATGACATATGGGTGGGGCAAAAGTATGTTTAGAGTTGTTCATAGGGAAAATAATACAATAATAATTATATAACAACACAAGAATAAACTGTGTTTCATGTACTCACAACTGTGAACCTAGTTTTGCCCCACTGGGTAGATGAAAACTAAAGAATAAAATAAACAAATAAAATTGAAACAGGCTCATAGATACAGAGAACTGACTGATGTTTCCCAGAGGGCAAGGGCTTAATAGACTGGATGAAAAAGGTGGAGGGATTGAAAAGTACAGATGGGTAGTTACAGACCAGTCACAGGCATGTACGGTGTTGCCTAGAGAATGTAGTCAGTGATCCCGTAATAACTATGTATGATTCCAAACGGGCACTTGACATATTAGGGGGGTCACTTTGTAAAGTGTATGACTGTCTAACCACTATGTGGTACACCTGAAACAAATATAAAGTAATAGTTAATATAAACTGTAACTGAAAAGTAAAAATTAAAACATTCAGAAAGGGACAAGATAATCCTGAAATTCGTGTAGAAATAAAAATGATCCAAAATTGTTTTGTTTTAATCTTATAAAAGAAAAATAAAGTTGTTGGACTCACACACTTCATTTTAAATCTTACAACAAAACTACGGTAATCAAGACAGTGTGGTACTGGCATATGAATAGATCAGTCATCAATGGTATAGAATTGAGAGGCTACGATTTAACCCATACATTGATACACAAGGGTTCCAAAATCTTTTAACATTGAGCAACATTTAAGGAACAAATAATAAAATAAAAAATAGAGAAAATGGACTTTATCAAGAGGGAAAAACTTGTGGGCTTTTTAAGAACACTAGCAAGAAAATGAAAAGACAATCCATAGGAGAGGAAAAGGTTTTTTCTTTTTTCCCCCAAATCACATAACTAAAAGGTGTCAAGTATCTAGAATAGGATTTACAGTTCAACAATAGAAACATAAATGCTGACCCAGCAATTTTACACCTAATTATATATTGAAATTGAAATATCTTCACAGGCAAACTAATACAGACATTTATAGCAGCATTATTCATAATAGCAAAACAAACAAAAAAAAAAAAACCAACCCTGAAATGAGCCTAATACTATGAACTTGGAGAAAAGTAGTTAGTCTACCCATACAATGAAATATGATTCAGCAATCAAATAATGAAGTACTATTATTCATGGTACAGTATTAACAAATGTTGAAACATTATGTTAAGTGAATAAGCCAAACACAAAAGACCATATACTGTGTGATTCCATTTGTATGAAATGTTCAAAATGGACAAATGCATTGAATCAAATAATCAATTAGTGGTTGGCTGGATGGGGGTGCAGGGCAATGGGAAGTGACTGCTGTTGGGTGTGGGAGTTTTCTGGAGGAGTAAAAAATATTTCAGAATTAGATACGGATGATAGTTGTCCAACCTTGGGAATATAGTAAAGGTCATTGATTTTTTTACCTTTAAATATTATTCTATAGCATGTGATTTACATATCAGTTAAAAAACAGAATGAGTAGGAATGGCCATTGTGATAGGAGAAAAATCAAAGGAGTATGCTGTATTGGAACTTTAGTGATAAACCAAAAGAGTATTGTGAATAGGAAGGGATAGTTAGTTGAGAGTGATTCTATTGTAGACTGAGAGTTAATCATTAGATTCAGCAAAAATGGAATTTGTTGATCAGGACAATGCTTTCAATGGAGTGGTAGTGGTGGGAGATGTTGAGGAGAGAATGGGAGATAGGAATCAGACAAAAATGAGTAAAAAAATCTTCCAAGGATTTCTGTTACAATGCTTAATGGAAATATGAGGCTGTATCTAAAGAGATTTATTAAGGCTAGAGAGTTGTTTTTCCTTTTTTATTTATTTTGGGGGGATTGTAAAGTATAGCACAATTGTATATTGACTGACAAAGACTTAGAGGATGTGGGAAAAAAGGGATGAAGAAAGCAAGACTAGGGATGGTAGCAGGAAACAAGAGGCAATGGAGTTTGGAGCCTGAATGTAAGAGCTGGTTAGTGAGAGGAGCAGGAACACACCATACCTAGCCAGCAATGAGGAGAAATGCCAAGAATGTGAATGTGTTTGGTAGATTCAATGGTGGAACATAATCCTTCTCATTCTCTACAAATTCTTCACAAAGAGTGGGGTTTGAAGAAAGGAGACAAATATAACATCCTGGAGTGATTTTACTGGGAGTATGTGGGCATTTCTGAGCAGTTCCGAGTCCTCATTTAAATTTGCTGTCACAGATTTAAATTGCATCTTAACAGGAAAGTTGTGTGATTTCTCTAGACACAGCTTTATGAGATCAAGAAGAGAGCAGGGAGAGAGTTGAGGTTAAGCCATGTTGGACTTTTGTGAGACAGATGGTGATGGTGAGGAAGGTGCAACAAAAATGAAAGTACCTAAAAAAAAATAAGTGACTGCAGCGATGAACCATGGAACCTCACCTGACGGAAAGAAAAAATGAGTATACACATAGGAGAAAGTGGAAAAAGGTAGGATGAATAAATTAGAAGTTCCAGTGGAGTCAAGCTGTTACCACGGATGGAATTCATGATAAATGAACATATAAGAGATGGTCCTCAGAGAGAGTTAAAATTGAAATTTTTGAGAGATGGTACAGTTTTAATGTTAATATCTAAGCAATGATTATAGGGCTGGATGGCTGAGGTCGAGCATAAATACATGAGAGCTCGAGACTTACAGCGGATCATCCCAATGACTGTTAACATTACCAAGAATTACTCCGAAGTAAGGGTCAAAGGAAAAACAGAACGTGCTGCTAAAATCGGCAGGTTGGTGGAGGACAGCAATAAAACAAGGTGGTTGGTGGTTATGCGTGGTGTCAAGCCCTTTAAAAAAACAAGGGTTCTTTTAGGGAGAAGGTTCTGAAAATGACAATTAGAATCAAGAAACAATCTTACATTGGGATGTGTGGCAGTTAAAAAACAGTGACAACTTCATAGAGCTGCAAGGGAAGCAGTAGATTTGGGAGAGGGACATCATCCTACCTGCAGCAAGGAAAAAGAGACCAATGAGAGGAATTAAGAAGATGGGGAATGTTTATGACAGATTATGAGATCTCGTAAGTTTTAAGGAACTGAGGAAAAGTGTGTAATGAAATCAAATCGGGGAGATTCACATTCATATGGGAAAACATTCATCTAGATGAGAAACAGAATTTTAGATTTCTAATGGTTACTGGGTTAGATGAGGATATAAAGAATGATTGCTTCCTTCAAGCAATCTACCAGAGAAAGGACAATCCAATAATATCGTCTCCTTGAAGGTGGTTGAAGGAAGGAATCATAATCCCTATAGCATGGATTAGCGGTTTACCAAGAAGAAAAGGTATGGAAACAACTAATTTCTTACTCTGTGTTATATTATAGCCAGCAAGAACATGCAGAACCCTTAAGGTTCTATATAAATTCAGAATCTATTGATTTTTAATAAAGCACCTGGTATTGGCCCTTCAGAAATGAGTCTATGGCCACTGTAGTTAAACTGTCTTGGATTTTGTAGCAGAGCTCTGAGTTTTGATGATCTAGATCAACAGCTCCTTAACTGGAAAACAATGAGCTTTATTTTTTTTTCCTCCATTTTTTTTTTGTTGAGTCTTTTCCTTGCACGTGGGAAGTGCAACAGGAACGAATTGAGCATTAGCAGGGCTTTTCCATCTGATGAGCTTCATGCGGTCTATGAAATTTAGGAGGACCTAGGTAATTGGACTGTGGAGTCCTTACATCTCCTTCGCCTCTCCTACCTAACACATTCATTTTCAAATGTCAATGTTAATACTTTTCCACCTGAACTTGCTTAAAATGGTGCAGAAGGATTATAACCTTATCAATAAAGTGAGAATGGAAAAAAAAGCACTGGAAGATATAATTTTCAGATCTCATGAATTTCTATCGATTTGGGAGTACACAGCCAGGAGTAGTGAGAAAGTAATCTGCAATTTGTATCAAGGATGTGTATTTCAAATGCCTTTCTGTACCAAAGCTGTTACATTTCAGGAAAGCAGGTAACATTGCTGAAAGGGAAAAATCGTGAAAATCTTCCTAAATAACTTATGTTCTTAAAATCAGTTTTAAATGTGAGAATAAGAGGTAGATAACCTAGCAAAACTGTGAATGTCTATACTTTTTAAAAATTGTAAGTGAAGCTATGAAAAGAAAAAAAGAGAGAGATTATGTTTGAAATAACCTTACAAGATAACTGACATAAGGGAGAAAGGATTTCTTGTAATGATATCTTAGAATTTACACTTTGGGCTTAAAAATGTCTAATTACTAGAATTAAATAAGAATAAAAGAAAACTGTTGAATAAATTATTTTGCCTACAGAAACTGTGTTGAATATTCACATGTATGTCTGCTTTTTCAAGTTAATCTAGAATAAAAGTAAATGAGTAAACTTAGAGAATCAAACACATAAGGAATATGCAAATAGTTGCTTTAAACATGGTATTATTTAACTGGCATGCTCAACAATATCTAACCTGGACACTTTGGTGTCTAGATCAGGAGTAAGTGGAATGAAGAGTGGAAGCAAATAAATAGTGATGCTTTCTTCCTCACCAGAGTCACACAACTGGAAGAATTGCATAGGCGGCAAAAACACGACCTCTCTGTGGTTTTTGCCAATAGAGACATATCCTATGTCTTCCAAGGAGAACATATATAAAATGCGTATAGAAATCTAAAAGTTGCTCATAAAAGTAGCTATAGATCAACATTGCCCAACTTGAAGAGGCTATGGGCCAGAAGGAAGGTTGCCTTAAATAAGCGGTGTAGAGGGGAGGTGATTTGGGGTGCAGGAATTTGGACAAAGCAGACCCAGACCATAAAAACAGCAAGTACACAGGATATTTCACTGTTTTTGCTCAAGCAGCATGTTTGTCACAAATTATACATTGGTAGACTTGGATCTAACAACATGGAAACCTTTTTCTCACTCACTCAGTAAGGTATCGTGAAAATGCATTTTTTTCATTGTAGTAGCCAGATCACACTAAGAATATCAACATTTCTGTGTAGTCTTCCTTTAAAAAAGGAATGATGCCTATGAATTGTTTGTACTCACAATCTTTTGTTTCATAGTCTTTTGAACTCCTAAATGCAAAAAGACACACATTCAAAATTAAATGTGATACAGTTCTGGGTCATTATGAATTTTCTGAATCATTCTTGAACCAATACACCAGGCTCAAAGTGCCTACATTGCTACTCTGTAGTGCGCATTTTCTATTTAAAAATATTCACAAAATTGCCTGTCTGAGAACTAAAATGCTAGGTTTATAAAGGAAGATCAGCATTAAATAATATATTGTATTTCCCGCTAGGAGATTTTTTTATGAAAAATGCGAAACCGATAGAAAAAGAGAGTAGTAGACGTAAACTCCTATACACCCATCATCCAGCTTCCGCAGTTGTGAACCTGTAGTGAATCACCTTGAATCTCTGCCCCATCTACCATCTCCTCGCCCACATTATTTTGAAGCATACCTCATCCACCATATAATTTTATTCATAAGTATTTTAGTGTGCATCTCCAAAAGATAAGAACCTTTTTTAGATATAAGAATCATACCATTATACCAAAAATAATGTAACAACTATTTATCAGTATAGTTAAATTTACAACTAGTGTTCAAATTTTTTACTGTGTTGCAGGAGTCTCACTTATTTTTATTATTTATTGCATAGGCGACAAACACGAGGCCCATGGGCCGAATCCAGCCCTCCACCTTGTTTTATCCAGCCTGACACCTTGTTTCTACAGTAGCTCTGAGCACTTGCTTAACTGTTAAGGAGTAGTTACGTTTATACAGTCCTAAAATTACATTCGGCCCTTTGAAGGCAACCATGAGGCTGATGTGGCCCCCAGCGAAAATGAGTTTGATGCCCCTAATTTGAAATTAGGATTCAAATAATGCCCACATGCTGGGATTGCTTGGTATGTATTTTCAGTCTCCTTCATTCTATATGTTCTTTCTCTGTCTACCTTTCCTCTGTCCCTCTCCTATAATATATTAGTTGAATAAGGTGGGTTATATTCCTTGTGAAGTATTATCAAACCAAAATTTTGTTGACTCCACTCCTAACGTGCCCTTCAGTCCTCTGTATGTCCTATAAGTTGGGATGTGGATCTAGAAGGTTTTCAGATTTTAAGTCCTTTTAAAAATAACTTCATGAGGGATATATATTTTTCTACGTAAGCAATCTTTGATGTTGAATGCTTATTTTCATTTATTGATTAGAGATTAAAATACAGGTAATTTTAACATTAATATTACTTTTTATTCATTATGTCTCCCCTTCTATTAGGTTACTCAATGGAACAATCAGTATAGAAAAAGTAGGGTAAGTACTTGACTTTTTCCTTTTATTTAGTGGTTTCCACTAAATTCATTACTGCTGTTGATCTTGGGTGTCCAAACTTTTGGCATCTCTGGGCCACACTGGAAGAAGAGTTGTCTTGGGCCACACATTAAATACACTAACACTAATGAGAACTGATGAGAAAAATAAAGGTTTTAATAAATTTACAATTTTGTTATGGGCAGCACTCATAGCCATCCTGGACTGCATGTGGCCCACAGGCCATCTAACCCCTGTTAGATTATCAAATTTCCATATCGTTGACCAGTGGGGGCCTCTTCAAGTTGACTCTTGGGTGACAGTGACTTTACTCTTGCTATTTTAGAATAACAAGATCCCTCACAGTATTTTTTACATAATAAGAACTGAACAAATAAACAAAGAAAGGAAAGCTAGTCGTCAATTGTTACTAATTGTGCACTTACTACTGGTAAGTTGACATTAAAGATAAGAGAAAACTATGGGGGGTGGAAATGGGAGGAAGGTGGGGAGGGCTGGGGCGGTGGGCTGGGGCGGGGTAAAAGACAGAAAACTGTACAATATCAACAATTAAAAAATACTGATTAAAAATAAAATTAAAAAATGAAAAAAAGAAAAAAAAACTATTTTGTAGATATTAGCATCATTCAAAATTTCATATAGCTCGTTTCAAAAGGCAAGAATTACGTATATCTGGTGTTATTAAAAATAAGCATCACTTACGCATTAAAAAAAAAAGATAAGAGAAGACAAAGACATATCCTTGCCCTTTAAATTGAAAATAACTGTGAAAACAAGACATACTTTTATAGATTATATAAATGATGATGCTCATTGAACTGAAGATTAGTGCCCAATGAGAGGCATGGGTTATGTATACCGTGAACTCAAATGAAGAGAAAATTTCCAAAGCACTAGAGTGGCAATTTGCTGCTGATATATTTTAAATTATATATTAAAAAATCGAGGAGCTCCATTGACATGGTGGTAAATGTGGGGTTCAGCTATGGTGAGAATTTCTGTTCTGCTTGATCGAACTCCAACTGTACTCTGAGGAAGGAAAATGTTTTAATTTTGAATGAGTTAGAGTTGTTATGTCACATCAGTAATCACTAAACAGGGACGAAGTTCTGTTCATTGTCTAAGAATGAGTGGGAAAGCAAGGAGCCTACCTGAAATCGATCCAGGTTCTGTGGAAATGTATCCATAAGGCAAATTTTGTGGGAAAAGACAAGAAAGAATAATATTGCTTTCATGGCTATATCCTACGAAGTTCATCTCTTTCTGAAACCTAGATGTGTTCAATTGTGTCAAAAGGATATAAGAGAAATAATGAGCCCAGAGAGAAAGCATAGTCCCTACTTGATGGCTTTAACTATTCCTAGGTAGAGTATGTGGAAAAATCTAGGCCACTTGTGGCAAAGATACTATAGTTCATTTCATTAGACACAATCATTCAAATGTTGATCATCTACTATATCCCAGCCACTGTTTTGAGTTGTGGGGAATATAACCATAAATAAGATATGCAGGTCTCTGTTTTAATAAAATTTAAATTCTAGCAGTTGAAGATGGCTCATAACTAAGAAAATTAAAAATTAGAAATGTTCAATAGTGGTAAATGTTACACATAATAAACCTGGCAAATGTGATAGGGATTGCTGGTGTCGGGGTGCAGAGAGGAGGCTGAATAGAGTAAATCATGAAAAATCTTTCTGAGAAGGTGATACATGAGCTGAAATTTGAGTATTGCGATTGGAGTATTGCAAAGGAGTCTGACATGAACAATCTGGAGGGTGGGTGCTGTAGGTAGAAAGAATGTCACATCTGAAAGGGCCCGAGACAGAGAAAAGATAATGTGTTCCAGGAGTGAAGAGAAGCCAATATGACTGGAGCAGAGGAAGTTGGAGGGACAGGAAAACAAAAAGACACAAAATCTTGGAAAATACAATAATGCTGTGCCGAGTACTTCTGGTCTGATGGAGTTGGGGGTCATTCATTGTTCAGACCGGTTATGGGCTTTCACAGGCATCACTACTTCAGTTCACAAGATGGCCCCACACATGGGGCACCCTTTTGCGTTAGAATACAGCATAAAGTATGACCCGGGGAATCCATGGTTAAGGGAAGCAACTGCTTGCTGCACTAGGCACCGTGTGTCTCTTAAAATGCTCCAATTTTTATGCTACAATTATCGTTGAACACAACTCAAAGCCCATTATCATGCATCAATGTGTCATGGGCCTGTTGAAGCATGAACTCCAGCTAGAAAGAGAACCATCTATCTTCAGAGTACTCCCTCTCATATCAAACAAGTTACTTCTTGACCTTAGTGGTGAAGAGATGAGTTCACAAGACCAGCTACTAGATATAGTTATCTGTAGCCTGCACAGTGATGGCTGATGCATTCTGGAAGCATGCAAAGCAGCCTTTCTGTCTAAACAAGATAACTTCTTTGTTTAAAAGCATTGCCTCCCTCCCAAAGCTCTTTGGTGGGGCTATGATAAAATAGTAGTGTCTTTTCCATAACCCCAGATTCTATGCATGTTAATTGGAAAGTAAATAATTTAAAAATCTATAACAAATATTCTAAATCTGTTTCTCATATATATAATTTTATATATCTATATTCTTTCATAAAGTATCTTTCTTATAATTTCATAAGTTATGTATATATATATTTTATGTTATGTATGTAATATATAGAATACATTACGTACATATTTTTCTTTGTTTTCCCTTGCAGAACTACACAATTCTCCTACAAACTCATTATGGGAGAGAATGAAGATCCACCTTGTCATGTGTCACCTCAGGCAGGTGTATATGATCCACCCTGCCGTCCAAATCCCTACAGAAGGATGAAATGCAAAACTACAGTACCCAGGATTAGCTGTGACTGGCGTGCACCTTCTGAGAAAAAAAATAATACTTAAAAGAAAGTACCACCAAGAAGTAAGCAATATTTTCCTAAAGCCCAGACTAGTGCCTCACAGAGATAGTGGTTAGAAAAATCTTTGGACTTATTCTATCGTTGTACTTCCTTTAGAATTAGCCTGCAGAGATCTAGCGATCTCTGTTGTAACTTCTAAACCTCTTTGAAATTGTTGTAACTTAATCCCCCTTCCTCACCAAAGTCCCAGAAAATTTCCCAGGGCAGTCAGCCAGAAAATATCTCCTAGAATGCAGACCTCCTTACCGGAGCCCCCCTCCCCAAACTTCTCAATTCGTAAACCTATTGGTCCAGAATAGCTCCAGGAATGTACAAAACCTAAGGCCATGAATCCCTCTACTGGGGACAGGCCAGGGTTCATTTCGAGTTCACTGTGTTTGAAGTCTGTATGGATGAATTCACTTTTTAAAAATCTTGAACATCTTAATTCTTTCTGGCATTCACTAAAATCCTGTCAGTGCTGGAAACTCTGTCAGCATCTGAATACCCAAGAGGTCGTCGGTGAATGTTTTCTAGTAGTCCATGAGGTGTCTTCTACTCTAGCTTTTCAACTAAGGTAACTGAGCCCTGAGCCCTCTAGAACCAGGGTCATGCCTGAGTGTGTTCTGAGTCATGCTGGTTCTGCCACTCAAGAATATCCTCTATGACTTTATCCTTGGTTTCCTTTACTGTAAAATGAGGTGTGAACAGAATAGATGCTCATTAAAAGTTAGTCTCCTCTCCCCTTCGTAACCAAGATCTTTCTTCTTGGAGTCTCTAATGAGAATGCTGAGAAGTGCATGAGTGAGGAACCAGCGTTGATGGCTGTCCTTAGAGCCAGAGTGCACGGTGCTGCTTTGCACAATGCCTGCTCCATGGTAGTTACACAATCATCATCCATTAGGAAAACGCATGAGTGAGTCTTTTATCCTGTTTGCCCCTCTTAAGATATATTTTCTTAGCCAGTGTGGCTCAGTTGGTTGGAGCATCATCCAGTAAACCAAAATGTTGCAGGTTCGATTCCCAGTCAGGGCACCGGGTTGTGGGTTCTGTTCCTAGTTGGGGCACGTATGAGAGGTGACTGATCAGCGTTTCTCTCTCACATCAGTGTTTCTCCCCTCTCTTTCCCTCTCTCCAAAATCCTCTGGTGTGTGTGTGTGTGTGTGTGTGTGTGTGTGTGTGTATACACACACATATACATGCACATATACACATATACACATATATACACATACACACACATACACTTTTTAGAAAAATAGATAATCCACGGGATATGTGTTTCCAAATTAAAATTACACAGAAATATTATCCTTCCCTACCCTCTTCACCCATAGTTACCCATGCCCCAGATACAAAACCAATTTGCAATTCTCAGGGACAGCCCAATATTGATATTTTTGTTCATATCTGCCTCACAAATTCTATCTTCTTTGTTTGGAAAGCTTCTCCTACTCCAGCTCCTTTCCTGTCCACCTAATTTTTAGTAAATTCAACTCAATAAGAATTTATTGAATGAGGACAGGTTTGAATAGGCACAGAAATACTTGATTATAACTTTCAAGAATTTTCGGCTAAGTCAGGGAGACAGACAAGTAAACAAATCATGTAATGTCTCACGATGGCTACCAATCTAGAGAGTGGACAATGGTAGCATGGAGAGGAAAATTTCAGCTTCTGAGACTGAAGGGAAGTTTCTTAGGAGAGGGGCAAGTACTCACCAGGAGGGTCAATGTTGGTCAACAGCATTGCAGTCACCAGGAGCAACATGTACAGAGAGGCACAGACATCTGACATGGCACGGCACACTTAAGATTTTTAAGTAGTTCCCATAGCTGAAGAAGTAAGAGACATATGTGTTTATCTGTCTGTGTTTAATGAATAGAAACAGATGGTTCACGGCCAGGATGTGGAGAACCTTCTGTATCAAACTAAAGTGTTTAAAATTTATCCTAGAGAAAGTGAGGGGCCTTTAAGGGTTTTTAAAAGTTGGAGTATACATCACTAGATGTATAATGTAGATGATTAATTTAGGGCAACATCATCCAAAATGCTTTTCCTCATCTCCCAATATAGGCCGCCATATAATTTATAACCCCAACAGGATGCTTTATAGGGTGAAATTGGGTGCCATGAGTAATTATCCATGAACAGCAGAGGTGAGCCAGAATTGTCCCAGCAAGTCAGGACAGAAGGTGATCTTAAATTTAATACCTTTAAAGTGCGACAATGACACCATTTGCTTAATACTCTATATTCCCATGGTTTGGACTTGGTGCTTTTCTTGCCTATCTTCCTCGACTAAACTCTATGGTTGTGGAAGACAGAGCTGTCCGTCACTTCATTTCTAGTCCCTAACATTATACCAGCCAACGAGAGTCTTCCAATATTTTTTTTTTATTTTCCTTTTCTTTTTTACAGCCTCTCCATCCAAGTACGGTGTTCTCTGAGGTCCCAATAATCCCACCTCTTGTTGTTCATGCCCCTGTAACTTCCTCCCCTTGAGTGCATGCTGGACCTAAAGATTCACGATTCACTTCTAACAACTAGAAGGCAGAGAAGTGATGGGATGTCACTTCCTGATGAGGTTACAGAAAGTCCATGCTTCTATTTTGCTCTGCTTTCTTTCTTTCTTTTTTTTTTTTTGAAATTCACTCAAAATATATTTTCTAAAACACTTAATGATGTGGAAAAAGTCCATAAAATGGAATGCTTTTTATTTACTTTTTAACTTTTCTTTTTAAATTGAATTTATTGGGGTGATATTTGGTTAATAAATTATATAGGTTTCAGGTGTATAATTCTATACCACACCATCTATGTATGGTACCGTGTGTTCACCATCCGAAGTTAAATATCCTTTCGACACCATTCATCACCATTTATCTCCCCTCTGCCTTTTCCTACCTCCCTCTACACCATTTTCCCTTTGGTAATCACCATACTATTGTCTGACTATGAAGGGTTTTGGGTTTTGTTTTTTTGGGGTTTTTTTTTTTTTTTTTTTTTTTGCTTAATTCCTTTACCTTTTTAATCCAGTCCCTTAAACCCCTCCCCTGTGATAGCTGTCAATCTGTTTTCTGTATCTATGAATGAGTCTGTTCCTATTTCATTTATTAGATTCCACATGTAAGAGAAATCATATGGTATTTGTCTTTTTATTACTGGCTTATCTCACTTGCCATAATACTCTCCAGGTCCATTAATGATGTTGCAAAAGGTAAGATTTCCTTCTTTTTATGGCTAGTAGCATTCCATTGTGTAAATGTACCACTTCTTTTTTATCCACTCATCTGCTGATGGGCACTTGGACTGCTTCCAAATCTTGACTATTTAAACAAAGCTGCAATGAACACAGGGGAGCATATATTCTTTTGAATTAGTGTTTTGGGCTACTTCAGATCTATTCCCAGAAGTGGAGTTGCTCCAATAAATTTATTGATTGACTTTGACTGACAACAAGTAAATTAGAATTCAATTTTAATTGGAATTATAACAGGAGGGTTGGTGTTGGATTGTGTCAAACCAAAAGAGACTGTTTCATGTTAGAATATTTATTCTTGCCCTTGGCTACCACAGTCCTTTAATAAATGGCCTTAACTTCTCTGAGACCTTAGTTGCCAGTCTGTAAAATGGTGATAGGCATTGCTGGCTTTCCATATAATACAGAACATCAGATGAGACAATCAAAGGGAGAGTGCTGTGTATACATAAACCCACAACTCCCATTTTCCATCTACTATGTTCCTAGAACTTTGTTTCTTTGTTTTGTTCTCCGTAGTCATTTGTGCAAATTCAGCAATGACTTATGAATATAAACATCAGAGAAGCCTTGGGGAATGTTATTTGTTTCCTCCATTTTGTCCTTAAGCTCTCTATAAATTCTGTGCTTTACTAGCACAGTCAAAATGCCTTAGATTTTCTTACAATTTGAAAAAACATATAATTCCAAAAACTCCAGCAGCTGTGTTTTCCTTCCATTGATATCTATTTAACCCGAACTGCAAACTAGTAGCCAGAACTGTTTTGTCTCACCAGAGTTCTGCACGTGGTTTTTCTTCACAAATAAACTATCTGATTCGCAAGGAAGACTAACCATGCTGATCCTTGCTGCTTTCTTAGACTTTAGGAAGATAAGGGTCCCTTGCCAAGCCAACTAGTTAGTTTTGCTTTTGGAAAAACAAACATTTTATTGTATTTTTTCATTACCATTTACCCCCGTTATCCACTCTTCCACCTCCAGTCAACCACCCCTCCTGCATCACCACACTGTTGGCCATGTCCACAAGTCCTTTTTCGTTTTTGCTCAATCCCTCCACCCCCTAACCCCTGCCCCTACTAGGTGTCAGCCTGCTCTCTATCTCTGAGTCCATCTCTGTTTTGCTTGTTGGCTCAGTTTGTTCATCAGATTCCACATGTGAGTTAGATCACATGGTATTTTTCTTTCTCTAACTCGCTTCCTTCACTTAGCAGAAAGTTATCCAGGTTTATTCATGCTGTCACAAAGGGTAACATTCTCCTCACCTCACACTAGGCAGAATGGCTATCATCAATAAATTAACAAACAACAAGTGCTGGCGAGGATGTGGAGAAAAGAGAACGCTTTTGCACTGCTGGTGGGAATGTAGATTGGGACAGCCACAGTGGAAAGCAGTATGGAGATCCCTCAAAAAATTAAAAATAGGTCTGCCTTTTGACTCAGTGATTCCACTTCTGGGAATTTATCCAAAGAAACCAGAAACGCTAATTCAAAAGAATATAAGCATCTCTATGTTCACTGCAGTGTTATTTACAATCTCCAACGTTTGGAAGCAGCCCAAGGGTCCACCAGTAGATGAGTGAATAAAACAACTATGGTACATTTATATAATGGAATACTACTCAGCCGTAAAGGAGAACACATTTTTTAATGTTAGTTTTGTGCCGTAACAAGATTCATAAAGCCCTGACGCAGCCTGAATCAATGGGTTTGATGAAATTAGTTTTATTGTTAAGACTATTTTGAACAGAGCTGCAGGGCAGGCAGTGTGTAAGTACCACACCAACATAGAAATCAGATTTACCTTTTAAAATATCCTCATTTGACTTGTTACCATGACCTTAAATAATTTTAGCTAATAGTTTTTACTCTCATACTTCACAACCTTCAGTTATGGTTCCTTTGCTTATCTTCGATGATTAAATTTACTTAGATGGTCAGCCATGCATTCATATTTCATGAATCAACAAGGGATGATATAGAAACCATAGAAACAACCACAATTTATGCTTTCTATAGTGTTATTTTGTTCCTTTCAATCATAGCTTTTCTCATTTGCTTAGACTATGGCCTCTCTTCACATTTCGGGAACAACCACCTTTTTAATCTAGTTTGGCCAGCTGAAAATGATGCTCCAACAATATTCTAGCTCTACACTTGTCTTCTTTCAAATAATAACTCCTATATGAGAATAATAATTATCAAATACTCCCTGGAATCGTGGAAGAATTGGTCAGGTACCCATAGTAGAGAAAAATTATTATTTAGTAGGAAAGAGGTCAGTTGGATGATCCTGTCCGATCTTTTTAAGAAATGAGAAACCTAAGAATAAATCCACTATATGACCCAGCAATCCCTCTTCTGGGTGTCTGTAATAAAAACTATAAAAATATTTATTTATGAAGATATATGCACCCCTATGTTCCCTGCAGCATTATTCACAGTGGCCAATATATGGGAACAACCTAAGTGTCCTTCAAGGGGTGGATGGATAAGGAAGATGTGGTACATATATACAACGGAACACTACTCAGCCACAAGAAAAGATGGAATACTGCCATTTGTGACAACAGGGATGGATCTTGAGAGTATCATGCTAAGTAAAATAAGTCAGACAGAAAAAGTCAAGAACCATGTGATTTTACTTACATGTGGGATGTAAAACTGAAAACAAATGAACAAATAAGACAAACAAACAAAAACTCATAGACACGGACAACACTATGGTGATTATGAGAGGGAAAGTGGAATGAGGGGAGTAGTAAAGGGTAAAGGGGGTCAAATATATGGTAACAGAAGGAGATGTGACTTTGGGTGGCAAATATACAATGAAATATATAGATGATATTACTACAGAATTGTACACATGATTAATCTCATTAACCAGCATCACACGAATAAATTTAATAGTTTTTTAAATGGGAGCAAAATTGTCCTAAGATTTTTGCCAAGTAGGTAACTAGCTCTAAGCACCTAAGGACTGTTGTCCCACAGAACTGTTACTTACTAAACACAAAAGATTCTGGCTCAGACAAGGAATCCTTATACGCTTCAAAAACAAAATCAATCCTTGCTTGATAGGTTTTGGGGCACAGCAGGTGAAGGTCAGGTCCTCAAACTCTTCTCCCTCTCATAGGACCAAAATGTGTAAATGCTCCAAAATCCTCCATGGTGTTTCACAGCAGGGATAGGGAGAGAAACAGAAGCAAAAGAAAGAAAAACAATTTTAAATGCATCCTTTCAAAAGTAGATGTAAGCTCCACCATGCAGACATTCTATGTCAAGCACTGTAATTTATTTTACATTCTCTTGTGGGCAGGGCTATGGGGGGGGGTGGTAGATCCTTCCATCTTTATGAATTGACAAGTGTTTGCTGCGTGCCTACACTGAGGATAGACTTGCATCATCTGGGCAGAATCGCAGGAAATGAAAGGCTCTCCCTGACCTCAGAAAGTGTATGATAATTTTGGAGAAGATTTTATATATGTATATATATGTATATATGTGTGTATATATATATATTTCAGACTTTAAACCTTTATTATGAATTATGATAAAGGCAAAAAACACTTTTTGGTCAAGTTGTTTTAAATATATGCATTAAATTCGAAGGTAGGTAAGAAAAATCACTACATTTTCAGACAATAGAATCACTAACTATAATAGATGCTTATTCCAAACTTTGGTATACATTGACAAAATAATATTGAGGTCCTTAAGATCACAATTCTAGTCTTGGTTTTGGCCCAAAATAGCTTTATGACCTTAAACCAAGCCTCTTCTTCCCCCTTGGCCTCAGAATGTTGCGTATGGAGACACAGATTATGTTTATTACCTTCTCTGAATTCTGACAGTGGATACATGGTGCCAGAAAACAATGAGTGTTGGTCAATATCCAGGGAACCAAATTCCACTGGGGTCTTTTCATGTCTTTGATTTACTAGCTTCCCAAACTGGGACTGCTTGCTGGAGGGGGACAATTCCTTCACAGTTTAGATGCAGTTTAGGATCCCTTTGTGTTCCACAACATCCAAGGTGATTAAATTTTAAATAGTGTTAATGGGTACAGTTCCGTATTTCAGAATAATTAGATACCCAATTAGAATTTAGTCCTTATTATTTCTTTTGTTTATTATCATTTATTTTTACTATTTATTCTATTGCAGTTGTCCCAATTTCTTTTTTCCCTTTTGCCCCCCTCCACCCAGCCCACCCGTCACCCACAGTCAATCCCCTCCCCGCTGTCCATGTCCATGAGTCACTCATACATGTTCTTTGACTAGTCCCTTCCCCTTCCTTCCACCGTGACCCCCTCATTCCTCCCCTCCCACAACTATCAGTATGTTCCATGTTTCTATGTCTCTGGTTCTGTTTTCCTTGTGAGTTTATTTTGTTCATCACATTCCAGTTATAAGTGTGGTTCTATGGTATTTGTCTTTCACCGACTGGCTTAGTTCACCAAGCATATTAGTCTCCAGTTCCATCCATGCTGTCTCAAAAGGTAGAGCTAGGGCAAGCACTGATAAGGGTTCTCAAAGGGAGAGCTGAACTTCAACTTCGTCTCTGCATATACAACATTTTAATATTTTGAATAGATCAAAAGCAGGTGGAAAGAGTATTTTCATCTTCCATTGCCATGCATAAAATAAGACAGTTCTTTAAATAGAAAAGCTGCTTTGGAATTCTGTTTGCTGGCTGTGGATACTGATTAGTTCTCCGTAGAATACTTTTTGTTTCAAGTATAAGAAAAAAATGCTTACAGTCACTAATGAGTAACCCCACGTGGGACTGAGAGATCCCTGTTACATTTGGTTCACAGGCTCCCCAGAGCCTAGGCTGTGTCCTCTGAAGTCTGAGTTTGAGATTCCAGGCTGAAGCTGGCAATAATTTAGACAAAGCATTGGAAATGATTTCCGCTGCACTAATACAAATGAGTTTAATTGAAACATTTGGTTGTAGGGCAAAAGCAAATCAAATGTTTTGATACGTTTCAATTATAGCGATTAGTTCTCTTGAAAGAAAGGTTTCACAAGCAATAATTTCATCCTATGTTTCATTTGCTTCTCTGAGCTCTGAGGAAAGCCAATTCAATGTCAAATTTCTTTGCTATGAATAAAGGGTAATTAAATTTCACCACGGTATAGATGACATGCGCCGTTTTACTGCAGCAAATGTTTACCTGAGTCATGAAGGGGGGCAATGGCTCTGATCTGATTTCTTAGCAGTAGTCCCCAACCTGAGCTGTGCAAGATAATTCACAGGGCTAAAGAGTGAAAATATTAGAAATAATTTATTTGTATTTATTTTTGTCAAAAAAGTAAAAACTAAGATTCACTAATATTTGTGATGCTCCTGTAATTGCTTTTGTGGTTGTCATCGTAGCTGTTCACCATACGCAATAAAAGGAGTCCTGACAGAAGCGGTGGTTTTCAAAGTCAAAGGGCTTCATAAAAGCATCCTAAAATCCTTGTTTATGTTCAGTGTCCTGCAGTTTAATGCATTTATATTTGTACAGTTCAGACAGTTGGCAGAAAATGAACTAACTTTACTAACCCTCACAAAATATCTATATGGCTCAAAAAATTTATAGAACGTCATTGTGGATCAAAAAACTATTTATAATACAAGCACATGCAGACAACAAGAAAATGGCAAACACACCCCCTTTATATTTAGTGTGAATCTCCCCTTTTTACCCTTAGGCCTGAAATGAGAAAACTTAACGTTATGCTCTGCTCTTCATTGTTCTCATCCCTTTGGCAATTGAATATGCATGACCCTGTGATAGCTCTCCTACTATTATTTAACTTCAAGTAATTGTGTCTTCTTTCCCCAGTTGCATTATAGAAGACAGGAGTGTGGTGGTCTCCAATAGAGAACTCTCTGTCTGGTAGAGCTCTCTGCAATGAGGAAATGTTTTAAATCTTGAATGTCCAACATAGTGACCATTGGACCCAGATGGTTTAATATGTACTTGAAAAATTACTGGTGCAACTTAGCTTTCATTGCCTTTATTTTAAAATAATTTAAATATGAACAGTTTCATGTGCATAGTAGTTATCATATTAGACAGAGCAGCTTTAAAACATCTGACATGGTCTCCTGAATATAGCCGGTGATCATTTTTTTCTCCTTTGCTCCAAAGACGTGGCAAGACTTATCAAGACACTCCCCCTACCTCAATGGTCCCCTAGTTGAAAGTCTGATATCGCTTATCAGTAAATTTGTTTTCTTACCTGAAAGCTACTTTGCTGCCAAGTCATTGACCTCTTACTTTGTCTGCTTTGTCAGCAAATAAGGAGTCTCACTTTGTCACCAAAATTCTGTCCTAGTCAGCTCTAGATTTTTCACACTATAGTGGATTGGGGTTGGGGGGGGCGGCAAGGAAATGCTTAATCCCAAAATTTCTTTTCACTCTTAATCCTGACCTTCCTTTTTCAAATGTTGAACTTGCAATTCTATTTTAATATCCACCTCATGAAAAATGCTTAATTGGAAATAAAAATGTAAAGCAGCCACACACACTTGTGTGTTTACACACAAAGTATATTTTTTATGAAGTCATGACTTAGTTCAGAGTATCTGCCTAATTCAGGATAAATAGCTATATTAATGTTCCCATACAAATGGACTATTATCAAAACAAGAAATTCACAGATTAGTGAAATTAGAGTTGAGAAAGGGCCCCAAGTAATTGAAGGTTTAAAAGAAGCTGGTATTTTATCATTTTGTTTTTCAAAAGCAAGAATATATGTGTATATACAAAGGACAATTTTGGATGTATATAAATGTATATGTTAACAGTAGTTTTGTCTAGAAGGTAGAATTTCTAGAGTTTCTTTGGGGCATGTCCCTGTGAACTGAGAAGTTTTCAGTTCTGTTACGGGCCCTCTGAGAGCCCTCTGCCATCTTTAGGAGTACGTGCAGCAACGGTGATGGCGCTTTCTGTTAATAACTTCATGAATATATTTAATACCTTCCCTTAAAATCCTAGACACTATTGGGTCACCTTAGGGAAAAAAAAAAGAAAGGAAAGTACCACATGCTCTTTGACATCGGGCTGGGAAAATGGTCAATGATGTCTAAACAAGAGACCACGTACTGCGCATTGCTGTTGTGCAAATGTCCCGAGTTCCAGAGCACAACAGCTTCACTTCCACACGTAGAAAGCTGCAACTCTGTCTTTTGTTCACACACGTAGATGCCACCTTCAATTTTTTACAGCTCAGAATGCCCATGTGACTAAACGTACAATATCCACACAGCCATTAAATGAAGACTGCTTGTGTTTCCATGTTAGAGTTCATGGTCATATTTGTGTATCTCAGGGGATAAGGTTAATGGTCTGAGACACTTGATGCTAAGCAAGATGGGGTATGAGGATGGAATCACAAAAGATAAGAGAACTATTGGTTGGTCAGGTGATCTATTTCCATTAAAAAGAAACTATGCTCTGTATATGATCACGACATTTAAAAGGAAATGCAGAGGATTAGCTCACCCATAATTAACTGGTGCTATGTTCAGGCAATGGTGAAAGTTTTAGGGAACCTGCCATCTCTAAGGAGAGTGCTAAGAGAATCTGGGTGAAGATCGGGAACTTTAGTTAGAGTTGTGTCTTACAAAGCAGCGGTTTCTCAATGGACATTATTTTGGGGTGATTACTTCATAAAGAGAATTTTTCAGGGCATTTTTACTTTCTGCTATGATGGGTAAATTCCTTTGGATGCCCCCTTAAGAAAATCTTCAGTAAAGATGTACATGATATTTTCAAACCTTTTGGACTTGTTATGTGGCCATTTATTTGCATCACTGTGATGATACCACATCACTTCTACAGTTAGACCAAACGGACCAGTTTTATGTAGATTACCCATTGACGTTGATGAGGTGGAACAATGAAGTAGAAATTGCAGTATTGACTTTTAAGTGTAATGTGCAAAACTTACAAAATATCTTTCCTATTGCCCTCAGAACAGTAATGATTTCTGATCCCAAATTATATGCAGCCAATTCAGAAGACTGATTTTATCATTACCATCTGTTCCTGGGGTATGTTGGAGACTCCTCGGGTGCCCCAAATTCAATAATTTCACATTATTCCTGACCAATTTATATCTTTCTCCCCACTCAAGTCCATGAGGGTCAAAGTACTTATTATCATCATCATTATTAATTTTAATAACATGAAATTAAATAATGTGAAAGGACACTAATTAAGAACATTTAATTTCAGGGGAAATAAACCTGACTGCATTTTAATTCTGGTAAAATAGTTTAAGCATTTAATGCTATCCCACCTGTTCAGAGCATCCCAAACATACTTCACCACTTGGCTACTTCAGACTTTCCTACTTTATTAAGTACATCATTATTTTGGCAGCCTTTTAGTTGGCTAAATGAAAATGGATTTTTGATTATTTTTGGAAGGGACTTGCTCTAATGTCCTTTTCATCATTTTTTTTTCCATTTCATCAGAAATCTGGAAAATTCTGTCAGGCTCTCCATTGAAATTTTCTTTCAGAATATATGATGCAGTGCAAAGTGGCTCTGGGAGTTTTATAGACCTGAGTTCAAATTCTGATGTTAATTTTTACGTATCAGTCCATTTTTTAACTAAGAATTGAGACATGATGCATAACTTTTCCGAGTTCTACTTTCCTTATCTATCTATTCATCTATATTTCTAAGATCAAATTTTTAAAATTCCAACTACTTCTTTGTTAGCAGAAAGTAAAATGTTGATTCATTTTTTATTTGATTTTTTTGACAGTGTCCCTTCAATAACATTATCTCCTTTACAATTTGGGTAATATCTTCCTTTCAGTTAAGAAGAATTTGAGGAAACTGTTCCCTTCTTATTAGAAATTATTCTCTTCACACAAAGGTATTCACGCAGACACTTGATGAACCTGTAGTTTACATTAGCCGATATCCTCTATTCTGAACTAGCAGCTGAGCTACTATTTTCATTTAGCTAATGCTGAAGTGCCTGCAGATTTGTGGGACCACTTTCCACAACAAAATAAAAATATGTGTTTACTAACCACATGCACTCGAGGCTCCGCGCATGTGTCAAGTCTTTCATGAGGTGTTCTATGATTTCGTAACTTAATTGATTCAGGGCCAACATCTACCGTGGTCAGTAAATGAGATGATGTTACAAATGCCTGTTTCCCGTTTTTATACAGTGTGAAGTTTCCTTGTCAGGCCTAATCTGGATCTGAGAAAATAATCATCCAAGTCAGGATGGGGTGTGGGAAGAAGCCAAGAGGTAAGTGATGAGGGTGAGAAAATGAAGCTAACTGGTGGTATGCTGGTAGGTAAGGAGCAGAAAGTTGGAAAGCAAAAGTGAGGAAAAAAACAACTGGATAAATTGTCTGATGCAAACAATTTTACATTTATGATGGCTTTTATTTCATAGACGTCTATAATCTTGGACTGAGTCTTGTGGGAATAAAGAATCTTCATAAACATTTACAGACACTACTTAATTCACATGGCTACAGATCTCTGCTCTTATCGAAGCCAGACTCAATTAATGGAGAGAGTTTCATAACAATTTCACCTATATATGCAGGGAAAGCATTCCTGCTTTAAAGGAGAAGCCACACCCCAGTCCACCTGAGGTTTTTTTGTTTGTTTGTTTGTTTTAGAAGAAATTTGCATTTATTTGCCTTTTTTCTTTTCTTTCTTTCTTTCTTTCTTTCTTTCTTTCTTTCTTTCTAGGAAAACAGTTTTTCTATGTCTTTTTTTTTGGTTCTCTCTCTTTTTTTAATTTTATTTATTTTTTTAAAATTAGTATTTTTTAATTGTTGATATTGTACAGTTTTCTGTCTTACACCCTGCTCCCAGCCCACCACCCCAGCCCTCCCCACCTTCCTCCCATTTCCACCCCCTATAGTGTCACCTGAGGTTTTGATGATACGCTTTCCCTTCAAAATACAAGGTGTAAAAGACAACTACTGCGGGAGCGGTGGGGGTAAGGGGGGAGCAATGGGGAAAGAGGCAAGACAACTGTAACTGAACAACAATACATAAAGAAAGATAACTCAGTGATTGAGTTTTGTCCTACATGACTCTGAGATAAGATAGGTTTCCTATGCCTTTTGAGTAAAGATGACAAGTGACGTGGCTCAGCTGCAGCACAGGCAGTGGGGATGCCTCCCATCATTCCAGGGTGTGGCCTTCAACTCACACGCACCTTCAATCCTGGCTTGCCTAGAAACAGCCTTCTCAGTACCTTCTTTTTCTTTAGGAATCTCAAACAGCCTCCTCTACTATTTTTCAACATAACATCAGCAATAAAAAAAAAATCCTATGTATTTTCCAAAACTGGTGTACAGACTCAGGTGTAGCAATTACTTCCCTTGTTTCTGGAGGGATTGAGGAAGAGAGTTTTTGAAAGCAAATAAGCAAACATAAACATATACTTTTAGATCTGAATAAAAAAGACAATGGTGTTCATTTCACAGATCACAGAGAGTAATATTTAACAAAATCCGTGTTGCTGAGGGGAAAGTTAAGTTGTTGCTTTTCCCTACGACATGTTAGATGGTTATATTATAATCAGGGGGAAAGTGAAGTTCTTCCCAGGGCTGTGATACACTGAAGTAGTAAAATAATCCTGCCACAAGGTAAAGAGCAGGGAAGGAATGTTTACTTGCAGATTAGTAATTTGGTGATACATGTGCAATCCTCAAGGAAGCACAAGCGTGCCCTGGCCAGGTGGCTCAGTTAGCTGGAGCGTCATCCCATACGCTGAAAGGTTGCAGGGTCCATTCCAAGTTGGGGTGTGTATTGGAGGCAGCCAAGTGATGCTTCCTCTTTCTCTTTCTCCCTTCCTCTCTCTCGAAAATCAATAAACATATCCTTGGGTGAGGATTTTTTAAAAAGGACAAATGTTTGTCTTGTGGAGATAGAGCCTCAGTGCCCTACCATTAAATTAAAACTGCATTCAGGGCATCACTGAAGATGCTGTCTTTCTGTGACTTTTAGGTAATCACCAAAGTGCATGAGAGTCCTTTGTCCCATAAGTGAACCACCTCTGATAACAAAGAAGAGCTGAAGATAATTTTTAGACTGCTAAAGAGTCATTTTCAGTCACTGTAGATGTTTTGCTTTGAAGTTTAAGAAATCTTTCCTCACTTCATTGATATATTGGTACTTGGGCTTGTCAGAATCAAAAATGGTGATGGACAGCCCCTGTATTTTGGGGTCACCTACACCTGGTTTACTAGTTACACCTATTATTCCAACCATTACCAGGTAACTAATGCCTTTACCCCAGGAGCTGTGCTCAAACTTCTAGTATTTTATTGTGTTGTGGTAACATGAAGATAACAATGTCTTCTCAAAATATTTTCATTGTGCATGCGATAACAAATGTCACATGGTCCATCTAGAACATGGTCTCATTGCAGCAGCTTGCTAATTTACTCCCCAGTATTGCATTTTCCACTGCTCTGGTGCCCCAGACATGTTTTCATTGGTTTTAAGATTACCGATTTGTATTAGGGACGCTAATGAATGAAGATATGGGGAAAAACTTTACATGTGAAAAACCAAGGATCACAATTTTTATTATTGTTGTTTTTAACCTTTCTAAGACCCCAGGAAAAGAAATACAATAAAAGCTTTCTTGGAGTTTTATAACAAAGACATTATGTTTTGAAAAGATTTTATTTCTGAAAAGTTTTGGAGAAAGAGAATTTATTTGAGGAATGGCCAGAACCACAGTAGAAATTAGAAAAAAGAAGAAGCAGAGAAATCAACAGTGAACAATGTCATTTTTTTAAAGTTAGAGGAGAAAATAATTAACATAATAACCATAAATGGTATGGCTAAATAGTAGTTTTTGTCAAGATTTGAAAGATGATCTGTGAGTTAAAACAATAACAAATACTCATTAAATTTCTGGGTGCTTTTCCAACCTACTCTAAAACTCTAAACTTATAGAATTTAACCCATGATACATTTTTTACAAGATGTTAGTAATATAAATAATATATTTTCATTACTTTTTAATCTAAAAATGAATCATTTAGAATGAGTTCTCCAAAATTATGGTCTGCTGCCTCACAATTGAATAAGCTATTAACAGTTACCGTTTTGAGAATTTACATATGCCTTGTGCTAACTGTTCTGTTCTAGAAAAACTACTTAAGTTTAGGATATAAAATTAATTTTTAGTCTCTTTTTTTTTGGCAGCAAGTGGCTTCCAGCATAAAAATGAAGCCAGTGTCCACTGGTGCTTTGAGAATTACAGAAGAGAACCAAGGGTGTTAATTTACAAGGATCTTGGCCACCTGTGTTTTACAGATAGGTCACTGATGCCCAAAGAGAAAATTGTCTTTAAGCATGCATGCTCAGGACAAAAGAGAGAGTAGTGAAGCAATTACTAATCAAGTTTAAGAAAACAAATTTGAATTGAAGACAAAACTGAGAATAAAAGGGAAACATCGAAATTATTAACACAATCAACCTTTAGAAGTGAGAACCGTATCTATGCAAATATGTACCGGCATAGGGGTGGTGGGTATTATAGATTGAGTGGAAACATTAGCTTCTCTGCATGGCTCTGAGCAGAAATAAAAGAAACACAGATTTTCCTCCATCAGTGTAGAAAATGGTTGACTAATCTCTGATTGTTACTTTGCCCCCATGGTCTTGCTTATTATTAGGTTTCCTGGTAAATCAGATTCTTTCATTTGCAGTGACTATAATCATATGAATTATAGGTTTCATTCTGACTCATCTCACCTCTCCCAGTAGGAAGTATCCCCCTGTCATTTTCACTAGACAAAAATAACATTTACCAATATCAGTGAGGAATCAGAGGCTCAGTTACACAGCTGATCTCTGCTACCCGAGGACATCCAAGAACCTCATGCCTTGTCTAGAGCTGCGTCTTCATGGAAAAGCGCATGGTGACCATTTGACTTCCAGAATGTCCTTTTGGGTAACCTGTACACTGACAGTTATCGATACCTCTTATAATGTGCATTTTGTCTGTTATCAGAAAGTACACCTCATCTCCCTATGTTATAATTTTTATGAGACTTCGAAATTTCTGAAGAGTACTCAAACTTGAAAAGATTGTTGGTTTTGTAACAAGTTTCATTTCTAAGTTATTTTGACATTTCTATTTCAATCCTGCATTCTAAATGTCTATACAGGAAGCTTAGGGAGTATGATTTTCAAATCTAGTGAAAATGGTGGGCACACCTGTACAGATATGGGCCATACCTATTAAATTGCTGTGAGAATGGAAGGGAGAAAGTAAAATGAGCATTGCTCTGTAGAGTATATGGCTAGGTGGGACTCATTAACCCCACTTTCATATGTGAAGAACTTGATTAAGTAACTTGTTTGAGGGCCTATAAATTAGAATCCAACCTAGAGTCCTTTACACCCCCATGCTGCAAACAAGGTTCAGGGCTTCTGCTGTTACCTGCTCTTTCCTAACAATGATAGCAATAAATAGGATAATGGAAAGGGAAAAAATTCATGTTTCAGGACTTATTCTATGAGCTTTATAATGAGTAAATTTCATCTATCATCTCTCTTGTTCCTCAAAGCATGCTATAATACTTTAGTCATTTTCATCCATTTACAGATAAGGAAGCTGAGGTGTTGAGAAGATAAATAATAATTTCAAGATTATAAAACTAGTAACTGTCTCAACTTGGACTTCAAACTCCCTCAATTTTAGTCCCAAACACATCTTCCTGTCTTTCACTCTCTGATCACTGGGTTATGTTATATATTGTATAAAAACAGACCCCTTCTCCTATTTATTTTCATATTATTCAAAGCCTGCAAAATGACTGGCTTATATCATGTGCTTAGTAAATATTTGTTTTCTACACCATCCACCTCCTAAAACAGGTTTTACATTTTACCTTTAAAGGGATGAAATTCTATTTAAATATGGGAAATTAGTATTAGGAGCTAGAACACTCAGGTAAAGGGATATTCCTGAGTTTTGTTATATTTGAATGTTTTCTTTACTGCATCACATTAGAGACTACTTTAAGAAGGTGAATTATTTGGAAACAGACAGAAATCCAAGGATGGCTGTTCCAAATGCAGGATTTTAGACACACACACACACACACACACACAAACACACACAGATTTAGGGAGAGGTAGTGACGGAAGGAAAACTAGCATGGAAAATGGTATTTTAGAAAATATGAATGAGGTAGCTTAATTTGCTTCTATAATCTATTTCTTGTTTTATTAAATATTTATGTATCTTCTACAATATGAAGGAGCTGGCAATAGTTTTTAAATAGCCCAAGGAATTAAACATTCAATGATAGAGAGGTGTTAGCCTTAGCCATAATCTAAAACCAGAGAGAATGGTTTCTTTCACGTCTAAGAACTTGGAAGCTGTGAGAGCTGAACTCTACAGGAAAGTAATGAGGTTCACCTTTTGTGCATGTATTTTACAGATATCCTTAAGGCATTAGAATTTATCCTGTCACCAGAGACTATAATTATATTTCAAGCTGAATTAGATCTGCTCACCAAAGATGGAATAGAACACCCCAAGGAAAACATTGTCAAGAGAAGGATGTATAAGAAGACAAGAGACTGTCTGAAAATGTATCATTTAAAAAATGTGGAAAGCTTCAACTAGAAAGGAAAATGCTGCCAACTCTTTTCCTGAGAAAATGTAATAGAGTTTTCTGTCCATATCCCTTCTGCCTAGGGAGAATATTTAAAATCTAGATAGGATATATTATTCCTTTTGGAAATGTACTACCAAATCGCTTGAGAGTCTTTGAATATAAAACACCAAACAAATCCAAAGAATAATTTAAAAAGCAATGTCTTCTCCTACAGCCCAAAGTTAGTCTTCAAAGATCTCCAACTTAACTTATTCCCCAGTCCATGAAAAACAAATCAGATACCAAAATGTTGACTCACAAGGAGAAAACCAACTGCTACCCACCAACTCGATCCGGTGGACAGTTGGTTCCTAAATGGAGTCCTTGTACTGAATAACTGTTCCAGAAATAGCTTCAGATACAGAAAAATTTGATCAGAACCCCAGTCTCTAAGAATAAGGATAATACCCTCATTTAAAATTGATTACACTGAAACCTAATTCTTATTTAAGCCCTTTTTATTGACAATGTGTTTCACTATCTGGCACTGGAAAACTGAGGGAAGGACCACATTGGACCTGAGGACTACTTTTGTATGATCCATAAACTAAGAGTGGTTTTTATGTTTTTGATGGTTGAAAATCATTCGAAAGAAGAATATTTTACAGTATGTATAGTAAAATTATATGAAATTCTAATTTCAATGTACCTAAATGAAGTCTTATTGTAACACAGCTATGTTTACTAATTTATGTATCATGCATGGCTGCTTTTACCCTACAACAACCAAGCCTGAAATATTTATTATCTGACTTTATGGTAAAAGTTAACTGATCCTCCACCTACTACAATTCTCATTTTCAGGGGTAAAACTAATTTCAAACATGATGTCCCATTGGGAATATATGCATCTTAATTATTTAAAAAAAGGTGCTAACTAGGAATCTCCATTTGAATAATATAAAATATTTGACTCAAAATGATCAAGGTCGTTATATGAAACAGGCACTTGGAACATAGATTTGTTATTCCCTGAGTCCTTGTTTCTCATGCACAACCTAGCAAGTAGTCCACAATTTATCCCATATTTATTCAACACAAAATGGCCATAGGGTCATTCTAAAACACCCTTAAAGGTGACATGGGAGTCACTGTGTTCGATAACCACACCTGGGGTGAGCCAGCAGTCAGATTTAGGAAGTTATCCAGGTTCTCACAGGCATGGCTTTGGCAATGCAAAAGAGAAAGAGATAATCTACCCTCAGAAAACTTTCAACATACAGAAAAACATCCCCTAAGGTAGATGTGATATTTTGAGAATAAACTGGTTCTGTGGTTTCTATACTATTATGCAAGTTCTTTGCAAGTTGTTGAAAAGTGTGGAAAATAAAAGATGCTCAATTTCACTAGCTCTTAGGAAAATGCAAATCAAAACTTCAATAAGATACCATTTCACACGTGCCAAAATAGCTATTATCAATAAGACAAGTAATAACAAGCATTGGAGAGGTAGTGGAGTAAAAGGAACCCTCATTTACTGCTGATGGGAATGTGAACCTATACAGCTACTATGGAAAACAGGATGGAGGTTCCTCAAAAAAATTAAGAATAGAGTTACCATATGATACAGCAGCCCCACTTCTGGGTGTTTACCCCCAAAATTTGAAAACATTTATTTGTAAAGATATATGTACCCTTTATATCCCCTGCAGCATTATTTACAGTGGCCAAAACATGGACACAACCTAAGTGCCCTTCGATAGAGGATTGGATAAAGAAGATGTAGCATGTAAATACAATGGAATACTACTCAGCCCTAAGAAAAAATGGAATACTGCCATTATGACAACGTGGATGGGTCTTGAGAATATCACTGTAAGTGAAATAAGTCAGACAGAAAAAGTCAAGATGCATATGATTTCACTCATATATGGGAGATGAAGCTGAAAGCAATAAATAAACAAAGAAGACAAACACACACAATATAGACCCAGACAACAGCGGAGTGGTTATCAGAGGGAAAGAGAAGTGGGGGGAGGCAGTAAGGGGTAGGAGTCAAGTACATGATGACAGAAGGAGAGCTGGTTTTGTTTGGGTGGTAAATATACAAGGCAATACACAGATAATGTATCACAGAATTGTACGCTTAAAACACATATAATTGTATTAACCAATGTCACCCCAGTAACCTTAATTTTTTAAGTGAGGAAAATGAGTACATAATTATGAAGGTTTTATAAAGGAAGACAAGTTATTTTACTTTAAAAACAGTTATTTATTTCAAATTTGAAATCATTCTATTTTTAAGTTAAACCAGTCATTATTTTATAAAATAGTATCATACAAATATAATAGATGGTATTTTTGTATTTTTATTTTTATATTAATCTTATATTTAAGTTATGTCCAAAGCCCAACATTAATATAATTAATAATAACAATAAATAACAAATGAATTCTAAAGTCTGGCATCTGCTGATCTGGTTGGCAAGATCATAGGGTTCATGTAGCAGAATAGTGGTGATTGAAAAGGTTCAAAAGTTAATTTGGTATGTTCAAATTACCCAGCATCATGATGGCCAAGTGGAAACTTTACATTTAATTTATAAGTCAAAGGGGAGTCATCAAAAGTGTTTGAGCTAGAGAGTGACATAATTAGAGCTGTGCTTCAAGAAGATTAATTTTGCAGCAGGAAGGACTGTCTGAGGAAAAGACCAGGAGCAGAGATATCATTCAGGAGGAGATGGCCATTGTCCAAATGAGATGAAATAAAGTCCTGAGATGGATGGTGACCGTGGGAGCAGGGAGAAAAGAACAGATGGGGGACCAACGTGGAGTCAGGCTTGACAGGAACCTGTGATTAACCGAATGGAAGCGATGAGAGACCAGGACAAACCGAAGAAGGTGCTATGGTTTGGTGCTAGGCAACCACATACACTCGGGTGCCATCAACAGAAACAGTAAAGGAGACACAGATTTGGGGGTGATTGAAAATGAAATAGTAATTCTAAATGAAGGACAGCAGCTATTCTAGAACTAAGGCGCAGGGTATGGCCACTGTAAATATGCATTTGACCAAGTAAATGGTATAATGCCGCTGAGACCTATTATAATTTTTAGAGGAACAAAAATCTATGGAGCTCTATTTCCTGAAAACCATGCATTTTACAAATTTGAAGCAAACAAATACAACAAGGGCTATCCTTCCTTAACTGAAAAAGTGCTTGAGAGGAAACGCAGGTCATTATAAAAGTAACCCCCTCACAGATTCGTTTGTTTCTCAACGCGATAAATTCCCCCAAAGAAACCAGCATTTTCTGTGTACATGCTGCCTGGATCCATTTCACTCCAGGAAACAGCCAGTGTGCTGCAGAGGAAAATTGTCATTCTGACTGCCTTAGTTACCAGCTCCTCAGACCACGGATCATAAATAATTCTAACAATTCTAAACTCCCAGAATATAGTGAATTATGAGCTTTTCATCAGAAGACATGAGGATCAATAGAAGTAGAAGCTTTCTAGATAAGCACATTCCATAATTACTGCTTAGGACTGAATAAATCAATTTAATATGATACTTCAGAAAAGTTTTCAAAATGCAATTTCCCCCAGATTTATTAGAGTAGTGGTGTGTTGGTTCATGGTCCCATCCCATCTCCTTCTTAATATAACCTTTTTAGGAAATTTAATTTCTACTTCAAAAGGAGTTACATAAAACATCAATTCTCTATAACTAGATTTGACACATTTATGTTTTATTTTTTTCCCCAGAGGAGATGAATCAATCATTTAGTTACTTCTCAATTTATCTAATTTTTTTTAGTGTGCCAGTAACTTAAATTTATCAGACTTCTTTAGCAATTAGTTAATAAATAGGTATTTAAATACTCTTTACTTGCAATTTAATAGTCCAACTAATGAGGCTGAAATGGACTTCATGATGCTTGTCAAACTGGTCACTTTTCTCACATTTAATAAATCTTTTGTAGAATAATTAAACTGCACACATGCTGATCACCTAAGCACTTCACAGAACTGTAAATAATTGAACACTTTAATGCTCGGTGCCAATAACAGTAAAAATATTATTTGAGTTATTTCCATGGTAAGAAGCACCTTAAAGATTAATATGGCCCATAATACAAATGCATATATTTGTCTTGTGGTGTATGTGTGTTCATAGTATAATACACATATGTAATTAAACATTTGTGCCCTGCTTCATGTGGCTCAGTGGTTGAGTGCCAGCCTGTGAACCAAAAGGTCACTGGTTCAATTCCCAGTCTAGAGCAAGTGCCTGGGTTGTGGGCCAGGTCCCCAATAGAGGGCATGCAAGAAGCAAACACAGATTGATGTTTCTCTCCCTCTCTTTCTCTCTTCCTTTCCTTCTCTAAAAATAAATAAAGTCTTTTAAAAACTTTTTGGTGTTCATCTAAAAAATTGTTTGCAGTACACATGAAAAAGGACTGTTTAACAGCCTAACACTGCAAAGGCAACAAAGATTAAATAACTGATGATGTTTTTGAAAGTGAAAAAAAGATTCTTCATAAAACTAATGTCATCTAAATCTCTAAGGTTTTCTTACTTTTCTGTCAACTGAGTAATGTATGCATGAGTTTTGAGCATGTTAAATATTCTATATAAAAATAAAATGAGAGATTTATGAGTACACAAAAGAAAAAAGCCAGAGTAAATATCAGGAAGCTATTACAGAAGAAGAGATATTAGATGTTAAAGCAAGTTACCAAATAATGATTACAGAACTAGGAATTAGGACTTAAAGATTGACTAGCCAAAGAAGGTCAAGAACTCAGGGTGAAAAGGAAAATAACAGACCTCTGTAGTCATGCAAACTTTTCACCCAAAGACTTAGAAAGACTTTATCCTTTGTGAAATTTTTCAATTGAAATACAGAATTTTATATCAAGAATAGGTCCTTAGACAAATGAACTTACAAAATGAGAATTTGATCTAATCTTGGAAGTATTAGCCAACATTGTGATTTTTAGCTTGATGTGAAAAGACAGGCTGGTCCACCAAAGCACTTTAATTTGACTTCAGAAATTAAGAACATGCATTAAAGTACTAGCATCTTATAGAAGTTCTAACCACAAAGTGTCATACACACACACGTGTGTGTGTGTGTCCCAGTACACATTCTCTTTCTTCACATTGAACATTGGATGTGATGATTGTGTTAAACTCCAAGAATGGCACTTAGCAAAGCAACTGAAGCCAACCAGGTTGAGAAAGATGGCTCTGAATTCTCAGTGTCCCAGTGAGTATGGTTATAACTGGAGTTAACTCCAAATTCCTTACTAATCACTTTAGTAAGTGTTTGGTAAAACACTAAAATCATTTGCTTGTCTTAAAAATACTTCTGAGCATAAATTATAACTGGAGGTGTCTTTTTCATATACTCAGTCGAAAAACTGAGCTTTCTCCCATGGTATGGGCCCTTCAACTAATAGCATAGGTATTTCAGGGTGACTTTTCTGCCAATGTTACAAATGCAGCTAATCCTACCAAAGGGAAGATTTGTGTTAAATCCTTTCATTAAATCAAGTTTCTCTGCCAACAACATCCTTCTCCACTATAGCAAACAATCATCCCAGGGAGAGGGAAGGCAGAGACAGAGAGAAAGAGGAAGATTTAAGCAGATGTTTCCTGCACTCCAGACCTACCGATCCTCCTTGTATAGCTTCTTTCAGCTGTATCCTTTATCTTATGCCCTCTAGAGAAGCCAGCATGATGCAAGCGTCTAGTTTAGAATATCACCCAGCCAGGTCAGTAAATTGAAGCTTTGTAAGTCATAAACTTAAAAAGCTTTGTAAAGAGTAAACATAAAAAGAGACAAACAGGAAGATGATAAATTCTGAATTTCAAAAGAACAAAATTCTGAATTTCAGATACCATGAATAAATTTCCTTTAGTAGATCAAGAACAGAACCACATCCCTTTGTAACCAGAATGACCATAGCTTGTAAGATACATCTATATTAGCCCTGGCTAGGGAGGAAGGAAGGAAGGAAGGAAGGAAGGAAGGAAGGAAGGAAGGAAGGAAGGAAGGGAGGAAGGAAAAGGACTTTTTAAAACCTGATAAACAATTTAATGATGAAGACACAGAACATCATTTTTCAATGGGCTTTAGGGTGCTCTGAATGGAAAATTCCAATCTGCCATAATAACACCAAAATACATTTTCTTTTGTCCTTAATTTGCAATTGCATATCAGAATCTGCAAAATAAATTAAAATGAGTCCAAATTGTTCTAATTATCTCATAGGAAAAAAGTATTATTTATATAATATAATTGTGTCACCATTATTTGTATAGTACATCACCTATGATGTCCTATATATACTAAAGATATCCTATATATAGTAATGCATTTTTGTTCCATTTCTACATAGTGTTACCTCTATTTTAGTGAGGAAGAAAAATTTCCTGCAGTAATTAAAAGGATTGGCTTGAAAGTCTGAAGAGCATCGGTATGATGCCAAAATCATTTATTTCTAGTCATGTCATCTTAGGAAGACAATACAGCTTTTTTATGCTTTAGTTTTCTCATCTGTACAATAATGATAATAATATCTATTTAAAAATAGCTGTGACATTCTGGCTGATGTGGCTCAGTTGGCTGAAGCATCCTCATATAAGCTAGAAGGTCACGGGTTCTATTCCTGGTCAGGACACATGACTAAGTTGCAGCTTCAGTCCCAGTCAGGTCACCTAAGAAAGGCAATGGATCGATGTTTCTCTCTCACATCACGCTCATGTGCGCGCTGTCTCTCACTCTCTCTAAAAATCAATAAGCATGTCCTCAGGTAAGAGTAGTAAGAGAGGAAGGAAGGCAGGAAGGAGGAAGGAAGGAAGGAAAGAAGGAAGGAAGGAAGGAGAATGAAGGAAAAATAAAAATAGTTGTGACTAAGTGAGATAATGTAAATAGTTTATGAAAGGGATCTGTCCAATGTTATTTGTAATTATTGTGATTATGGCATTGATAGTAGCATATTTTTCATCACTGAAAATTATTTACATTACCCACAAGAAGTTAACTTTGCTTACTAGGTATGTATATTGAAGGCATTAAAAGACAATAGGGAGGTCCTCAGCTTCAAGCTCACACATTACAACTACTTTAATATTTTCCTTTTCTGTGTTGATTTAAAAAAAGAAAATATTCACTTTGGGGAAGGAAGTTTTTGTACTGTTGCTGCCTTTCCTTATCTGCATTAGAGCTCTTTTAATTATTTCTTGCAGTGAAATGGAAGAATAAAATGAGAAATATACAAGTCAAATTCATCAGAGACAGGATTAGTGAAGAACACTCAGACCAAGCAATATGAACTACAAACACGTGGGTGGCAGCTAATTTCCTGAAATAGGGAACATTAAAAGGGAAACGAAAGGATCTTTTCTAAAAAGTATTATAAGATCTTAGTAAGCAGTCTCTTTAGACACTTGGTGAATTGTTGGCAATACTCAAAAAATATATATTATTCAAATGTGAAGGTGTCATAAAAATCAAAAGTCCTGGAACCTGAGAAGGTCTTTGTCCAACCTTGGAAAGACATTCAGAATAAATCAATGCCTGTTCCTGCCATTTTATTTAAATTGCAAATTCAACTCTCTCTTCCCTATTGTGTTTTTCTTCTATTTGTTAATGTTATCCTTGCCCCAGCAAGAGAATTCATGAGTCAAAAATACTTTACCTGACAGGTAGGCAGACCTCCCTAGAGGTTACTTGCGACAGAGCCAGAGCAAAATAAATCTGAAAGCAATCCAGTTGTGGAAAAGATCTGGAGAAACATTTAAAGATTTAGTGTTTGTATGTTCAAGTTCAGATCATTTCCATCTCACAGCTTGTCCTTGATTGGCAGTGGGGCCACCTCTGAACATTTTTATCTTGGGAAAATGTAAGTCAGCATAAGGAACCCATCCAGGCAGCAGTTACTATTAATGTCTCAGAACTGGAGGCCTGAATCAGGTTTAAGCAGTAAATTCTAAGTGTTGTGGTTAAGGCTCATATACCACTCTTTAGTTCAGCCAGTTAAGTCCATGCTACAGAGACAAAAGAATCTATAGCACATCACAGACCCTGAGAGCTGTAATTTCTCACCAATCTCATTTGATAGATTAGGTAACAGCAGAAAGAAATGGACCACAAAGGACTTCTTAATGATATACAGCAAGAGTAATTGAAATGCAGTCATTCAGTCATTCTTCCAGCCATCTGACATTTATTGAAGGCAATCAGCCTACGAGTCTATGGCACCCAGCAAGTCTAAGATATGTAAACATCTAATGATAATGTTAAAAAGATTTTTGGAAGTGTGGTTATGGCTTCTTAAAAAAAAAAAGACCACATACACAGTAACACCAAAGGCAATGAAAATAAGGTATCAAGGAACAAACCTAAGAAAAAAAATGCACAAACCTTTATAGAGATAATTGCAGCATATTAGTTACTGGTGCCTTTCCTAATTACATTACTGTGTTAAACCATAGTAAATTGTATTAAAATCCAAGCAAAGTATTTCATGAAACTTGATACATCCATCTATTTATCTACCTATCTGTCTATCTATTTATCTGGCTCTCTCTCTAAACCAAGGATAAAAAAACAAATTTGATGAAAAAGGGTGGAGAGAGAAATGCTACCCTCGTATATACCAAAATTTATCATCATTGTAATCAAAATTGAATGGTCTCATCACAAAGATAGACAAAATGACCAGTAACCAGATTAGCAATCATAGAAAAAAGACTCACGAATATATGAAAACTTGACATTATTTAATAAATAATATTAAATTATTTATTATTTAGAGGTAGTGCTTTTTAATAAGTAATGCTTAATGACTAGTTATTCAAATGAATCTGTACTTTTAATTTTTTTAAGTCAACAACTTTTATTATCCTTCACATATTTCATAGAAAAGGGAGTAGCAAATGGGTAAGGGTGTAAAAAATGCAGGTAAATCTGTACTTCAAAAAATACACAAAAATAATTTTCAAACATGTTAAACATCTAAATCTGAAAAGCCAAGTTTAAAAAATTTTCAAAAGAAAATATAGGAACACATTTAATAACCAGAACCTTAAGAATAAATTAGAAAGGTAGAAAAAATATAAGCTATAAAAGTAAAAATTGATCTGTAAAAAGATTATGTAAAGGTAAAACTTCTACATAATAGATAAATAAATAAGAGACTGAAACACTGTTAAAAGAAACAACTTAGCAATGCACAAAATTGACAGTTTTCTGTTCAGAACATACAGATCTCTCTTTTCCCCTCATATCTTACAAATCTATAAGGAACATAAAGAGACAATGTATATGAATAGACAATTCCCAGAAGAGAAAACACAAATAGCCAATGAAAATAGACAAGTGCTCAATTTCACAAGATGTCCGCAAAATGAAAATATAAACAATAATATGTTACATCATAACCATAGTCTTTCAATTCTCTTTAAGGCTGAAAATGCCAAGTGTTAGCAAAGTCACATAAGAATTGAAATTCTCATACCTATTGGAAGGAGTATAAATTGGTCCAACTATTACTAAAAAGAATTCTGGCAATACTGTATAGAGCGGAAGATGTATATCTTCTTTCTACCAAGCATTCTCTTACATATTCACCTCTGGAAAATCTCCAAGGAATATTCAGGGAGACATATGAAATATATATTTCACATAATTTTTTGTAAGAGTGAAAAATTAGAAACAACCCAAATATCCATCATAGGAGAATGAATAAATATACTGTGATAAAGCCATACAATTCAAATGACCTGGAGTTATATCTGTATCCATACCTATAGCACTACCTATGGGTCTAGATAAATCTCAGAAAAGCAATGTTAGGTAAATAAAGAAAGTTACAGACTGAAAAAATATTGTGATACTACTCATATAAAATGTAACAACATGGAGAATATATTGCTATACTCGATATATTTAAATGTTTGTATATAGACATTTTGTTTTCAGTTGCATATGTATTATTAATTAAAGATAAAATATTTATGAGGATCATAAACAACAAATCCAAATAATTGTTACCTTTGGAGTAAGAAAAAATAATATTGGAAAAACAGACAAAGGCAGAATCAACTGTAGCTCTAAAGACAGCAAAGTTAACAGCAAAAGTACCAGTTAAATTTAAAATAATTTTTAAAAATTAGGTGGTTGGTACAGGTGTTAGTAATATTACTTTTTCTTCTACTTGAAACAATTCACTAAAATTAATAGTTGGCTCAAAATCATCAAAATTTTCCAGGATAAAATGTTTGAACTTGAACCGTGTCATAGGAAGGTTTTTTTAAATCATAGAGTAGCCGAATAAAGTCTTTACTTTTCTAAGTTCAGAAGCAAAAAAGACCTCAGTTACTGCAAATAAATATGAATGTGATCAACCCTGATCTAGTTTTTGAACTTACATAGGGGGCTGTGTTCTTTACATCTGCACTTGAATGTTTTACTCTAAATGTCTCAGATAGGTTTCCTGAACTTTTTCCCCTTAAGTATGCTGCTCCTATAGTCCTTGCATTTTCACCTAACAGCAACTCCATCCTTTGAGTTGCTTTATTAACTTTGCAGTCATTCATAACATTTTGTTCACTTGCCCTATCTTCAGATCCCACTGGCTCCGCATTAAAATATATCCAGGCTCCTACCATTTCTTCCACTCCTATTACTAGTATATTCATCCAAACCACCATCACTCTTGCCTTGATTATTGGAAGGACCTGTAAAGTGTATATCCCTATTTCTGTTTTCGATAGGTTTTATATAAAATACAGATCCAGAATGAGATTATGAGACAGTAAGAAAATTTCAATGCTTTGCTCAAAAATCCCCAATACCTCCCTAAACATCATAAGTCGTCCCTCTGATACATATCTTCTGCAGTAAAAGAATGCTCATTCCCCCAGCTGCTGGGAGTGTGAGCTGCTATTAACTTATAACTGAGTCTCTATCCAGCAATTGCTCCTGGCCAAAGGAAGTAGCCTCACCCAAGAATGGCATCACTTCCCAAAGGTACCTGAGGAATGCAGGAGTAAAAAGGTTTGGTCTCTTTGCCTCACTGGGAAACAACTCCTGGAAGCATCAACATAGATCTAGAGCTCCTCCTGTGATTTTCTGAGGTTCTGTTGCTATTATATCCTAGTTCAACTTCTCCCTTTGCTAAATCCCACTTCCCTCCCTTTCTTACAGATTTAATTACTGAGAGAGGCTGTCCTCCCCAAATCAACTTCCTGCAAATCTTTGCCTACAATTCCCTATACAATTTGCTTCCTTTCAGCCCTGTCTGGTGTGGCTCAGTGGATTGAGTGCTGGCCTGCAAACCAAGGGGTCACCAATTGGCTTTGCAGTCAAGGCACACGCCTGGGTTGTGGGCCAGGTCCCCACCCAGTACAGGGCATGTGAGAGTGAACCACACATTGGTGTTTCTCTCCCTGTCTTTCTCCCTCCTTTTCCCTCTCTCAAAAAATAAATAAATAAAATCTGTAAACAAACTTAGCATTCTTTCTACCCCTTTTATCTCTTCCTTTATTTTTCCCCTCACTTCCTGTGCCCCAACCCACTGGTCTCCTGGCCCTTTCTAGGGCGAACCAGGCACACATCCCCCTTTGACCATCCATTCTCACTTCTACCTTTACCAGGAATACTGCAGAAACACACCACTCTGTCTGCATATTCCTCAGCTCTACTTGTTCAACGTCTACTCTTTGCTAACTGCCCGATTTAAAATTGCAACCTGCGGGGGCTCCTGTCCTGGGCGCCAGATGTGGGGGGGCTCCGCCCGCAGAGCCCCATCCCTCCGTCATGGATGAAAGTAAAAACTACCAAGACATTTTCTGCTTGGGGAGGAAAGGGGTCAAACTCTCAGAGGAGAATGACCCAGAGCCCCTTCCTCACTAGGCTTTTATTGGGCTCAAATACACGGGAATACAGGTATGTCAGGCGACAAGGATCAAACAATGGTTAACATTTCAAAGCAATCTGAGGGCTTAATCTGAGCCAGTGTTTGTTAGGAAAGGGGGTTGCCAGACTTTGGGAGACATACTCATTTCCTCCTGGGACACTTGTCACCTAAGGAAGAGCACTCTTAGCAAAGCAGGTTTCACAGGACTTTAGGAATTCCTTCTTATGTCCGATCACCCAGGGAACCGTCCTGGCCAGCACAGGGCTGCACAGCTCACCCCCACAGTTTCAGGCTTTAAGCTGATTAGGAAGCAGGAGACATCTCCCAGATGGAAATGAGGACTCGGGCTATGTCGGAATAGCCGGGAGTGGGGAGGCAGGGGGTGGGGGGTCCATCACATCCTCTTTGCTGCAACCCCCCGAGTCCTTCCATGAGGCCTCCCAAATGGTTGCGTCTGGCTTAGGTTGCCCCTCCCATGAGGAGTCTTACCCGTCATTGACTGCCAACCAAGCACTGGGGCCAGAGATGGATGAGGCAGAAGCAGCGCTCCTGCCAGGGAGATAAGGTTTGTCTCCTTAGTAGGTCACGTCCTCGTGACAGAACAGACCCAGATGAAGTGGGTCCCTTGGGCTCTTACACAGCCCACCATGGGGTGAGGGTTACAACTCCTGAAACCAGGCTGAACGGTCCGCAACAGCAACCCTCCCTCCCTTGCCCCACTCCCACGTTCTGTGTCCTCTAATTGGCCTGATTATGTTTTGACGAACCACAGATACTGCTGAGAAGGTGCAAACTGGCATCCGCCTAGGCAACTATAAGTAAATTTTTATTAAATGTAGATCCCTAAATAAAAATTTCTATTGAGGAAGTTGAATTTTTATAATAAATACAATGTATTCCCCTTACCTCTCCAGGCATGAGAGTAAGAGTTGCAGAGTAGGGGGAGGGTTAATTTCGGAAAAGATCCCAGATTACAGCCTTGGGGACAAGGACTGGAGCAAAGGATGGCAAAAGCTTCAAGTCTGGAAAAGTATAATGGAAGCAATGACCCAATCATTGAGCAGAATCTCAGTACTGTCACCAAGCCATCAAAACTTACACTGCTTACACAGCATTGATTTATATATTCCTTACAAGGAAAAAAAATAAACGACTTCCTCAGAGTCGCTTTGATGAGCTAATACTAATATTCTGCATTTTGAATACATTTAATACATGTCTAAACTGACTTTATTTTTCATGTGGTCTTTACTAGTGAAATCAGTAGTGCCAGCCTTATTCCCATATGCATAAAAGGACAATTAAACACAAAAGCTTTATTAAATGCCTAAGGTCACACGAAATTCCTCAAGGACTTTGAAGCTTTCTGCTAAACATATCACTCCTTACTGTCTCATGTAAGAAACTGCTGTGCTGTAAAAAAAGAACTAAGAGGTTTTGATGGATGATTATGAACCTAAGATTAAAAGGTATTTTCAAGTTTGTATCAGAAAAAAAAATGTTAAGAAAACACAAGTGTAAAGACATTAAAGTACCACGTAGGAAAATCCATAAGCTCATAGTGGAAGGGAAAACAAAACCTGTCTTGAAAGGAGATAATTTAATACAAGTAAAATTATAGCTTATTGCACATGGAAAAAGCATATTCCCTTTGTTTCCCTTCTAAATTGCAAGGAACATCAATCACTCAGGAGCAAGGAAGCAGGGCAGAATAGTTTAAATCCCTTAAGTTCAATAAAATCCTTAATTGGTATAATTTAAAGTAACCTCCCTTTAGATTTCTTAAAATCTTGTTTTATTATAATTGAAATTTAATCAATACACAGCTCTGATTACTTATACCCATGAACAAGTTATTAAGACTGTTATTCAGGATGCCTTAACTACCAGTTCATTAAGTAAAGAGGCAAAAAGGCAAACTCGCTGTTACCGCTTTAGAAAAGAAACAACAGTGGATTGACTCCGAATTTAATTTTCAATGATTTCATAGGTAGAATTTATTTCTCAATTATATTTACTCATCTGTTTAAGATCCAGAAAGCTATAATCTGCCATAAATGTTCTCTACCAAGTGTGCAAAATACACAGCGTGAGCCAGGTCAATCAACAATAAAGGAAACTCAGGGCTACCTCATCAAATTAATTAATTAATTAAAAAATTAAGGAACACTGCTCACAGCCTACCTTAGTTATATATATACACATCCTGTAAAAAGATAAAACAAACACTATAAAGAGAGAAGAGAAACCCAGAATGGACAAAACAGGGTAGAGTTTAGCTGTGCTATTGTGGTGTTTAAGCCCGTCTGGTGTTTTAAGAAAGATACCACATTCTAGTCAGTTTCAAAATTAGTATGCAGATGAGCCCCTAATTTCCTTCGCTAGACAAACTAGCATTTGTCAAACCATTTATGGTAAAAAAGTTCCTTTTTCCCCCTTTCAAATCTACCGAAGATGGATAGTTTTTATAAAATACAGTAAATATGGATTAGAAAAATGAAACAAAATATCAAAAGCCTATAAGACATAGCTCCCTTTTATTATAGACTCAATAGCTATAACATTACTCCATTAAATTGCTATAAAATATACAAATGCTTAGTCTCACTTTTAGTATTTATCTCATCATGGACTAGAAACTGTTTGCAGACTGACAACCACATGAGAACACTTACCATGCAGCACTAATATATTGCTTATAGGTCAGGATGAGGATGTTGTTGATGGCTAAGGGTTATGGAATGCTTATTATAGGCAAGGTATTGTTTTAAATTATTTGTACATGTAATTTTAATTCTCACAATATTTTTATGAAGTTTTTATATATGTCAGTGCCATTTTACAGATAAAGAAACTGAGAACCAGGCTTAGCAAGAATACCCCTCACTATTGATATCTTGTCACCCTTAATAACTGATCAAGTTCCTCCTCCCCAACCTTGGCCTACTTCTAAGTAGGTCAGTTTAGCAAGAATCCTTCAACCTTTTTTGTGTCCTCTTAGCAGTTTTCGCTCACTGACCCTCTCACTCTGCTCCTCCCGTACCAATCTCCAGCTTCCTTGCTGTATTTGAAGTTTAACCTGATTTTTCGCCCATATTGTAATAGTCTGCAATAAGGTCTTTCCTGCTGTTTTAGCAAATGTAAAAATGATTTTTTATCTTTAATAAAGACAAGCCCCCTGAAACAAAAAACTGAACAAACAGACTTGCTAAGAAGAAGAAATGTAGAATGTTTATTTTAAGTAAACCACAGAAGAGACCATTTAGAATCAGAGGTATCCAACCTTTTGGCATCTCAGCACCACACTGGAAGAAGAGTTGTCTTGGGCCACACATCAAATACATTGTAACACATCAAATGTTACTTCCATATATGATTTTCAAATAAACTTTGAGGTCAGATTATCATGATCTATTATTAAACCCATGGCATCTTAATCATCAATCTCAGTTTCAAGATTCTAATTCATCAAACTACTCAAGAACATATGTATGTATATACGTGTATATATTGCATTACCCCAAAATATATGTATTTTAATAATAAGTAAAGGAAATGATCAAATAAATAACATCATTTATTATGGTGCGCTGTGCAGGCACTAAAAAGATATGTTAGACTCATGTATACTGACATGACATATTCTGAAGTTTAAAAAATGGTAACTAAAATGTAAAATATAATGCTCAATTTTGTAAAATACAAATGTATATGTATAATGTGGATGAATGAATAAGTACATACATACATACCTACATTGTGACATGTAATCACAAAAAAAAATCATAATGTTTTAAGTAAATTTACAATTTTGTGTTGGGCTGAATTCATAGCCATCCTGGAAGGGACACCCCTGAATCCACATAATTGTTTTACACTGACAATCAGGGATTTTTTTAAAATTCTTGTATAAGCAGTATGTTGTAGTGGTTCAGAGCATGTGCATTGGAGACAAATTGTCTTCATCTGAACCCTGGATTTACCACATACTAGCTGTGGGTCTTTGAGCAATTATAAAGCACACCTATTCCTCATCCATCAGCAAAACAGAAGTATAATACCCCATGAGATTGTAGTACAGATCAGAGGTTAATATGTATAAAGTGTGTACTAAGTTGCCTGTCACAGAGGAAATGTTTGTTTTAGTTATTTTTATTTTTGTCTTACTCCTGCATCAGTAGGGTTTCAGATGTGAGATAGGAAATTTGGTAGTCTTGACAAGATTTTTTTTATTGCTATGTAAAATCTCGATCAATCCCATGTGGGTTGGTTTAACATCTAGGTTAACCCAACTGGATTGGAATAAAATAGAAAAGATGTTTTGGGGACAGGTGTCCAGCACCCCATGCTTGGAATAGAGCAAGAAGTAAGCTTTTAGATGCTCAGGATGACAAAATGTGTAACGAACACCATTAAAACCTCTAAAAGTAGAGCAGATCTCTCCTCCTTATTTCTTATTATCCACAAATACCACTGAAATGTTCTCATAAGCTATAGAGATCACTGATGATGTTTCATCCTTCTGCTGGGTTATTTATTTCAGGGCTCGGCTGAGAACATTGTATTTTAACCAACTCTTGATTTTATTTAGGATAAACACAGACATTTTCCACTTTACAGTGAGTATTCCCATAAAGAAAATTAAGTTACTGAAAAGAAAGCTTGCTACAAATCATTATATTAAGATGATTGGCCTTCAAACATTTCATAGTATATTTTAGCTTTTAGTGACATTGCTTAATTTTCTAACCAGAGCTGTAATTTGCAAACTTCAAAATCCCTGTCAATTATGGGTGAGAGAAAAATATGCTACGTAATTACCAATGACCAAAAAAATAACTTAATCCATACAAATAGGTATCTTTAATATCTTTTTCTTCCTTGCCATTACCTAGTCACATGAGTAATAATGTTGTAAAAGTCAAGAAGAAAATTGTCTGCATCCTCCAACCTCCCAGGTGTCATCTGAGACTGTACAACACAGGTGGGCAAAGCAGGTTTACGGCTGTGAGTACACAAAACGCAGTTTATTCTCATATGATTATTATTCATTATTTGATTAGTTTTCCATATAGACAACTGTAAGCCTGTTTTCCCCACCTGTGTATATCCTACCTTCTTAAGGGAAAGAGAGGGTGTCAGCTGGCACGCCAACCGTCTGCGGCCACCAAACCAGATGGGCGTGTGACGCAGCCTGTTGTTTCCGGGGCCAGAGTCATCTCGCCATGCTCCGATGTAGACAGGTATTTCAGCCACACTTGGGACCTTTTGGGAGCAGCAAACGAAGCCCTGTTTCTCATGAGATCTCTTTCTCCTTTTCTTAAGAGATTTTTGACAAAGGGAAAAAATCGGTTTCACTTTTAAAATTCTTTATGCAACCCATACCATACATTCATGTAGGTAGCACTCTGCTTTCTGACTCATGTTCTAATACACAGATGCATTTTTTAACCTCTAGTTAAAAAAATGATAAGGGCAGAACTTTTTAGAATTATATCTTTGCTGTTTTCCAACCCGATACTTATTTCCTAAATGGCAGAAACTACCTTTCCTTTATCTCTGCCTCACCTACATTGTCAAAGTCTGATGCTTTGTACCCAGAGGCATTCGCTATTTTTTTATTTAGTTGGTTATTGTTCATTTCTAAAACCAGAAATAGTGTGTTTATCAAGAGGAAAACTGGCTTTAATGACTTAAAATCTTTGGGTAAAATGTCAGTTATTTCACCATCCTAATCACCATGGATCAGAGAATGCAGCTACACTGAAATGACTTTAATGTAATTAAGGACAAGAAATCATTATTTTCTCAGTCCACGATGCCAACATTTTGCAAATTATGTCACAAAATTCACCATAGAAACATGTTTCCCCCCCCAAGATCAATTTAAAGGAGGGAGAACACTGTTTAGTTTCAATAATAAAAGTGGGTACAATTTGTCCTTGAAAGTCATGCTGAAGTTGTTTTTAAGGTTTGCATGACTGCAATTACCCTGAGGCTGAATGTTGTAAAAGCATTCTAAAAACAAAAATGGAAATAAAATTAGACTCACTCCTTAAATGATTATACCTCCTAACAGTAGCGGGGGAAGCATTATTTTAAAAAATCACATTCCTCTTTGGATTGCTGAACAGATTAGCTCATAAGAATCTCTCCTAAAAATAATTATGGAAATATTGATGATTTATATTAAAAAAATTGAAAATAAATAGTTCAATAGAAGTTTTTAATGTTAGAGGAGAATTAAAATATCTGGTTTTTTTAAAATATATTTTTTGATATTTAAGATTTAACCCATATCCAGATATTTCCTTTGGCTAAGGTTTTATGCATGTGCATACACACATACCTTAAAAACCATCAACAATAAAGCTTGTCTTTGTGCTACAGTCACACTACGCAATAAAAACCAGACTCTTCTGAGTTAGCCAAATACCCTACCAGTTCCCAGTCTTTGCTTTTGTAAGACCATCTTCATGAGTCTGAGTAGCCCAGGCCCGCTCAAAACTGTCCTGATTTCTGGTTATGCTACCGTAGCACACAAGCAGGCTGAGTCACGCATACCTATGGAAATAAAGAGGCGGTTGTCCTCTTCAGTACAGAGGTGAGAGGCTATAGTACCAGCAGTGAATGAAGGTGATCCAGCCCTCTCTTACTCAAAGATCAAATGTCAGCACATGTGGATGAAAATTAGAGCAGAATTTACTAGCACAGAAATGATAAAGGCAATGGAGTTTTGGTTCGGATTATCTCTGTGTATGCGGCTAAGAAGGTGATATTGTTCTTTACTACAAAGTCTTGACTTCCTCAGCAATGAACTTGTTGTTCCTTGAACTAACCTTCACCAAATCAGTAGTACACAAAGTGTTAAAATATGTCATGCCAGTACCAAAGGTCCTAAAATCTACTAAGGCAACATAGACAAAGCTTGTAGTCCTACGCACCCACTCCTGTAGAATAATGTATCCAAATTCTCCTAATTATATTCAATCATCATTTTGTAAATATTTATCAAACACCTATTCTATAGCAGACAGTAGGTAAAACATGGAGAGTGAAATGACCTTTACCTCCTAGTTGTTCAGAATCTCCTGAGAGCACATCTAAGAAAAATAAATACCTATAGTGATAGAAAACTGTTATAACAGAGAAACACATAAAAAAGTAGTCTGTTCTTGGTTGTAAATCCATGGAAGACTTCAATAGCAGGGAGCTGCTATGAGACTACAAAAAAAAATTAACAAGTTGAAGAAGAAAAGAAGACTGATGAAGCTTAATAGTTTAACTCTCCAGCCTAATGCTCTACATGGCTCCTTATTGCTTTCAAGATAAACTTTGAAGTCCCTATTAATAAGATCTTCATGGTCTACTTGATCTGACTTTTGATGAACTATCTAGCATCTTCATTGGATTTTATCCACTAGATTCTTTAAACGGGCATTTATCGAATATTCATTATGCTTCTTGCATGAACCAGGCATTGTGTTAGGCCCTGTAAGCACAATTATAAGTCAAAGAGAACACTCACTGCCTTCATGGCATTTAAAGGCTAGTGGGGGAGAAGAAGAATAAGTGAACTAGTAACTAAATAAAATTGGCATATGGATGGTGACGAAGTAAAGGTGGTATAGTAACCAAACAATGAAGTGTGAGTTTGCCCGGGGATAAGCATACGACTCACAAAGGAAGCAATATTCAAGCAGATATCTGAAGTTCAAGAAGGAACTTGCCTTGCTAAGAGCCTGAAAAAAATCTTTTTTCCCCACCCTTAGGGACCTGCTAATATAAAAGTCATGAGGTGTAAGTTAGTTTAATGTATCCAGAGAAAGAACAGTATCAGTTAGTACAGAGGGAAGGGCTCAGTGACACAGAGCTTTGTAGGCCCCTACTAAGAACATGGATTTTATTGGAGGCATAAGTAATATGCTCTGTACTCTTTCGCACACCAACATTTTGCACTTGTGCTCTCCCTCTGGCTAATTGTTAGTCACTGGTATCAGAGACGGGGCCTGAACTCACTTCCGTGTTCTCAGGGATGGCTTATATTAGGCGTTTAATGAAGAAAATAATGAGACATGCAGACCACCCTTGTGCTTAATAAGACTTCTGATATATTGTGAGATCATCTCTTTTTAATGAGAATGAGAACAGAGCAAATAATATTAAGATCTGATGTAACAGGAGAGAATTAACTCAAGTCTGAGGGTGGAATCTTACTTGCCTCCTTTGAAAAATATATGCAAAATATATATCCTTTACCTCTAAAACTAAGCTCTAATTCTTTACCTACTGACTCGGTATTTAGAATCAATATTTTGGTCTTGATCCACCCCATTCTTTTTGCAAGTATATATCTTTTTAGTTTCACAATATGAAAAAAAATTTTTTAAGTAGATCACTAAGGACACAAGAGGAAAATGCCAATGAAGATACAATTATGTGGTATGTCATGTGTATTGATCTGTGGATGTTGCTCCAACTTTGCATTCCCAGAATAATTCCCAGTTGATCATGGCATGTTATCTTTTTGATGTATTGCTGTGTTTGGTTTGCTAATATTTTGCTGAGGATTTTGGCATCTATGTTCATCAGGGATATTGGCATATAATTTTCTTTTTCTGTGGTGTCTTTATCTGGTTTTAGAATTAGGACAATGCCCGACTTGTAAAATGAGCTTGGGAGACTTCCCTCCTCTTGAATTTTTTGAAATAGTTTGAAAACGAGAGGTGATAGCTCTTCTTGGAAAGTTTGATAAAATTCACCTGCGAAGTCATCCAGTCCAGGGCTTTTATTTGTTGGGAGTTTCTTAACTACTGATTCAATTACACTAGGTGAAATGCGTCTATTCGGATTCTCTGATTCTTTCTGATTTAGTTTTGGAAGATTGTATGCTTCTAGGAATTTATCCATTTCATCCAGGTTGTTCCATTTGTTGGCATACAGTCATGCACAATATTTTCTTAAAATCTTTTGTATCTCCTTAGTGTCAGTTGTTATTTTTCCTTTTTTATTTCTGATTTTATTTATTTGGGTCCTCTCTCTTTTTTTCTTGATTAGTCTGGTTAAAGTTTTGTCAAGATGGCCGATAGACAAATGAAAAGATGCTCAACATCACTAATCATCAGAGAAATACAAATTAAAACCACGGTTAGGACACCTTACACCTGTCAGATGGCTATTGTCAATAAATCAACAAAAACAAGTGCTGGTGAGGATGTGGAGAAAGAGGAGTCATTCTGCACTGTTGGTAGGAATGCAGATTGGTGAAGCCACCCTGGAAAGCAATAAGGAGTTACCTCAAAAAATTAAAAATGGATCTTCCTTTTGACCCAGTAACCCCACTTCTAGGAATACATCTGAAGAAACCCAAAACACTAATTTGAAAGAACATAAGCACCCTTATGTTAACTGCAGCATTATTTACAATGGCCAAGATATGGAAATAGCCCAAGTGTCCCTCAGTAGATGAGTGGATAAAAAATAACTGTGGGGCATTTACACAACGGAATACTACTCAGCTGTAAAAAAAGAGAAAATTTTACCCTTTGTGACAGCATGGATGGACCTGGAGAACATTACACTAAGTGAAATAAGCCAGTGAGAGAAATACAAATACCATATGACTTCACTCAAATATGGAATCTAATGAACCAACTGAACTAATAAGCAAAATAGAGACAGCCGCAGAGAACAGGATGACAACTATTGGGGGAGAGCATTAGGGGGTGGAGGAATCAAACAAAAAGGAAAAGGACTCGTGGGCATGGACAAGAGTGTGGCGATGGGAGGGGGAGTAGGAGATAAGGGGGATAAATGGTAACTGAAAAAACACAATGAAATATATAAATAAAGAAACCTTTAGATAAGGAAAAATACAATTATAGTGAACATTCAACCCCTGCTTCCCTTGTGAAGATGACTTTTTAAACTGTAAGTGAGGTCACTGATACATAGAGTGTAGTCCTAGGATACATGTTACCATCTAACGCTATACTTCTAATGATGCTGTTATGGCACTTACTAGCATGGGGCTGTGGCTATCACCACTGCCATTGCCAAGGATATGCTTGACACGTCCCACCAGGAATTTTTGGACTACAAGAAGAGTCTTCAAAAGGCCAGTTTCCAAAAATTGTTGGTAAGCAGAAGCATCATCTTCTCTAAATGCAGATAGCCCCAGTTGTGCAAAGGAAAAATGAGCCAGTTGCCATGAGTAATGACTAATTAGGAACATTTTGACAAGGGTGTAATTTCAATTGGTGATTCTCAGCACTGAGATAATTTCATGCTCTGTGAAAACCATTGGGTAAAAAGTTAATTCAAATCTAAACTTTATTTTGTAGGAATCCAGTGAAATTGATTTGACATTCCTAATGCTTTTAAAATAAGCAATGAAGATGAGAGGCCTTTAGGGAAAATTTTTAGTTTCTCTTTTTTGCTATGTGGTATCTAGGTGGCACCAGAAAAACTTGAGTAACTATCAATATATAGAAAAATATATAATTCAATCTCAGCTAGGTGGGTGTGCGTGCAGGCAGAGGGGTGGGTAAAGCCTGTACATTTATGTAACCACATTCATTGTTCCATAAGCAGAACACCCTTAAACATTCATTTGACTTAATTTACGTATTTTAACATTTCAATTTGCCACATTTAACACAGTCTTTGAAATTGTTAAATGTAAGATAGATGGACCTCTTTATAGAATTTGGCATTCAAAAGTAATATCAAATTCTATACAAATTCTCTACTTTTTGAGATCTTTGAAAGTAATTTGCATTTTTAAAAATAAATCTTGCTAACGTAATTCTTTCCTTTCTCGGTGGTAAGCATATGTTTTTAAATCCTTTAATATAATGAAAATTTTGATGACCATTAAAAATTCATAATTCCACAATGTGATTCATATTCTATGCCATAAAATGTCCAATAGACAGGGTTCTAATCACCTAAATTAATGAATATTGTAAGATCAGTTTCTGTAGTAATAGAGCAGAAATTGACAAACTCTCTCTTTAAAGGGCCAGATAGTAAATATTTTAGACTCTGTGGACCACACGGTCTACATTATAATTATTCAACACATACTGTTATGTTTGCCTGGAATTCTCTGCTTAATAATTATCTCCCCAACAGGTTCCATGAAGAGAGGAGAGGTAATGTATATTACAGTGCTTGCCTCAGGGTTAACATACAGTAGATAACTGATACAATGAGTATGCAATAAATATGTGTAAGGCATGAATGCTTTAAGGAATGATGAATAACTTAAGGAATGAATATATGAATGATATTTTTGAAGGTATATTTATAAATCTGTGAAAAATATAGTATAGTTCCATGATAGAAATGGGGCAAATATTGCTCTTATCAATGGTTAACCGTATGTATATTATTGCTTCCTAGCCCACAAATTATCCCATCAAAACTTCTAAAAGCCTTTGTCTTCCTGCTGCCCATGAGGTATTTCGATCAGCATTTATAACATCCAAATACTTGGGTAACATTATTTTAGATCACTAATACTAATTATCAAGTAGGAGCTTTCACTCTCCTTAAAGCATTACTATTCAGAGATCTTGAATAATGGAAAGCTGGAAACATTCCCAGGTCTCGGATCCAACCTGCTGACAGCTTGTGGTTAGAAACTATTCAGACAAAGCTGTTATATCAGATTTGTCTTGCAGAAGTTCTAAGACACTTTGCTCATGCACACTTTCTTTCTGATATGTTCAGCAGTCTACAGCTCTTTTGCTGAGCTGACGAGAGACATAACTTCCAGATGTTAAAACAGCTGTCATGTTCACCCCTCGGAGAGCACAGCACTTGCTCAAGTTTTTGTTTTTTTTCCTTCTGGATAAAATTTGCAAAATGCTCAAAACTTAGCCCTGTGAGAGCTGATCTTCATCACTCAATGTTGCTACAAATGCTTCTGTATGTTGGTGAGCTGAGTTGATGTGGGTTAATGTCGAGCAAGGGTAGAAAGATCATAAACATACCCAGAATAGAATTTTTAGGGGAGAATGTTATTTCCTGGTTTAGCAGACTAAAGAGTATTTTCATTTCAAAACTCAGTTAAGAGGCCCAGTATTTAAAGAAAGCCCACCAGAAAGAAACTTGAAAGTACCAGAAAGACACTAAGATCTACCAGGAACAGAACGGATCCCTAAATCCATAAGAATGTCTGAATACATACAATCATAAAATAAATGTTCTTGATGAGGAATCTAAGTGGCTTCACTAAGTTTTAATGGTCTCTGATAGCATTTTTCAATGGTAATAGGAGAGGAACATGAAAGATGTACAATAAAGGGGTAGGCAAAAATAGGTTTACAGTTATTCATATGGAAAAAGACATGCAGGTTATGATTATTACAGTAGCTTTAGCAACTCAAAGGAATGACACATTGGCACAGTGCACTTAGGTGAACCCTGCACGTGCTCAGATTGTGGGGCTTCATTATTGACACATTCTTATGGTCTACTTGCTGTACTCAAGCACATTTTGTCACACAGGTCTTTATAAACCTACTTTTGCCCACCCCTGAATATACATGTGGTGTGTGTGTGTGTGTGTGTGTGTGTGTGTACATATATATTCTATGTAAAATACTATGTATTTCCAAATCTCTTGGGAGGTAATTCTACATTTTTTTTTTTTGAGAAAGAAGGATTTTTGTGATAAACCAGAGTTAACAAACGGCCAAATAAAAGTCCTGGGACTATTTGCTCCAATTAATATTTTATCTTCAAATGCAGTTTAAGCCATTCCTGTGCCTATCCACCTGAAAATAGGACAGCTCACTTGTAAGTGAATTTGGAAGTAAACTCACTTGTAAGTGAATTTGGAAGTAAACCACCAGAAGCATTTCCTAAAGTCCAACCTTCTTAGCTACACGTCTAAAGCCAGCATAAATCTCCTCCTTGGATGGTGAACAAGGAACACTATTTTCTTGCAAAGATATAGAATGACAAAAATGTACATCAGCAAGTCTCATTTACCTAAAGCTTTTATTATAAGGGGAGGTGATTGACATAATTCCAACTTTAATAACTCTAATACTACCAGTAATAATAACTACAATTTTTCCATCTTCACCCTAAACCAAACCTTTGATATACCTACTCATTATACAGCTCCTTTACAATGAAGCAGCTGAGGAATTGCCTTGGCCTAAAGGATGAATGTTTTATACTTTGTCATACAGATATGCAGTTACCTACTGGTGCAAATCCTTAGCCAAAGAAAGTCACCCACAGATAGCACATTAACCCTCGGGTAAGAACTTAGCCCAAAAGGACATTCTGTGCCACTTATTGAACATTTAACCCAACCCCACCAGAAGTTCTTGGGGTACTTGGAGACAAGATTACACAGCTTCACACAAAGTACAGGACACGGCGACTATGAATAAACTAGTGTTAGGAGTGTCTGTAGGCACAATTTAGGTAGCACAGAGGCAAAGACAAGCTGATTGATGAGAAAGACACAGTGTGAGAGCTGCTTTTGGGTCATAGGGATACCCTAAGGAAGCACTAGTGAGTTACTGAGGTAGGTTCCTAAGCACCCTTATATTCTTACATTTCCTCACACTTAACTTCACCCTTAGTCAATCTCTGTCCTCGCCACCTGAAAGAGTCCAACACTATCAATGTGGCAACAAATCAGGCACCTGGAATATTTTATCATATGTAGTGCAAGACATTTAATATTTTGGGCAGAGGAAATAGTGTTACAATGTCAACTCTCAGTCCCTTAACCTTGTTTAATGAATATGTTAATCACTGATAGGACAGAAGCAAATGGATTTATTTTCATTAAATTTCTAATATTCAGAAGTATATCTTATTTAAAGAGCTAATATAACCACTCTTCCAAAATGTCTGAATCGCTGAGGAATATTTTGTGAGAAAACTCAAGACTTAATGAAAGACTTATGGAAGCTCAGAACATAAGAATTGACTGGTCTTTTAAGAATGTGCTAAGAACAATCTGACGGCAAGCAAAGGGGAGGTGGGGGGAGATAATGAGGGGAACAGGAGGTGGGGGTGGCAGGGAGGGTTTTCAGGGACAACTATAAAGGACATATGGACAAAACTGAGGCGGGGTGGAAGCAAGGGAGGGAGGTGAGGATGGCTTTGCAGGGAGTGGTAGGGAGTAATTGCAGATAACTGTAATTGAACAACAATAAATATTTTTTAAGAATGTATTTAGAAATGATTGCTGCATTGCTTCCTCTTTCTTTTACTATCTGTGGACAAAGCTGAAAGCAACAATTATTTATGGTCAATACATCAATACATGCCAATAATTTCTATAATTGAGAAAGCAGGGCAATGCTATTTGTATTGTAAAATTAATCGAAACTGCAAAATGTTATAAGAACACCATGTAAGAGCATCACAATAATTCTGACCTCTGATAACAATGATGAAGACAAGAGCATATCTTCTTTCTTTTATTTAAAAAAGTGAGACTCTAACCAGAAAAGATCCAGGAAAATAAAGCAACTGATAAATCCGTATAAAACACTTACAGTGAAGGAGTTGCAAACAGAAATTCTAAGGGCAGAGACTTAAGGGATTTAAACTTGGGACGGGCATACCCTACAAATGGCCTCTGTGCGCGCTCCCTCTCCCTCGGTATCTCTCTTTCGAGGATTCTACAGAAACACGAACAAAGAAATTACTTTCTATAATTAAAGTCCTAACATTCTGGGAAATTGAAATGAAGACTTGCGGTAAGGAACCTGTATTTCAGAGTTGCTCTCAGTAGATGACCTTAGCAATGGGGTGGATATTTGGTGAGTACGTCCTGATCTGTAGTGCTTAATTTCAGAAACTGGAGGGAATTTAGATAATTATCATTTGTTGAGCACACATGATGAGCCTGGCATTTATTTAAATGATCACATTTTACCCTCACATTAACCGGGTGTAGGGACTCTTATTATCCCTATTTTAAAAATAAGATAAATAAGGCTTGGCAAGGTCAAGTGACTTACACAAAGAAAGACCTATCTACAGTTAGGCTTGAAGTGTGCATGTGAGCCTTCATCTTTGGGTATTGCTTATTCTAAGCTCCATCTCCACAGGGAAAAAAAAAGAAAGTGAAAATAAGAGGGTTTTTGTGTGTGTGTTCTCTTTCATTCTCTAAAGTGTGACAAATCCATGTATTTGTGTTCTATGGTGCTATTACTAATCTATTTAGTAAATAACTAAGCTACAATACCAACTTTTTAATCGAATGTATTGGGTTGGCATTGGTTAATAAAACCATGCAGGTTTAAAGTATACAACTCAATAAAACATGATGTGCATACCGCATTGTGTGCTCACCAATACCACATGATTTCACTTATATGTAGAATTTAATAACAAAATAATTTAAGAAACAAAATAGAGACAGAAGCATAGGTACACAAAACAGACCGACAGCTGTCAATGGGAAAGAAGGTTGGGGGAGACAGGGTAAAAAATGTAAAAGGATTTTATATATACATATCTGTCCAGAAGGAGTCCAGTCATTGTTAATATGACAAGAATGGTTTGAGCGACATCGTTGTAACCTGGCAGCCAAGGAGAGTGGACTGGAATGAACATGCATGAACAATGACAACTTCATTGTTCTACTCAGTGGGGGCAATAGACATTATTGAGTGAAAATGTATACTGTGTAGCCACTGCATTCAAAATGACTAAGCAAGTAGAACAACGAATCTGCATCAATTTTGTGTTAAACTTGAACAATCTTCCATGGAAACTACTCAGATGATGCAGAAAGCCACAGCTACCAATCACAACTGGTGATTGGTAGCTTCATCATGCCAACATACTCATTCACAAATCATGTCTTGTGTAGAGTTTTTTGGTGAAACATCCAATCACCCAGGTAACTCAGCCCTGCTATGGCCCAGAGTTGGTAACCTGTGACTTCTGGCTTTTCCCAAAATTTAAATCCCCTTTGAAAGGGACAAGATTTCAGACCCTGGATGAGATTCAGGAAAATACAATTTGGCAGCTGATGGAGATTGGGAGAACTGTGTGAGGTCCCAAGGTACCTACTTTAAAGGGGACTGAGGCATCATTGTGTTATATACAATGTTTCTCATATCTTGTATCTTCCTCAATAAATGTCTCTTTTTCATAGTACATGGCTGGATACCTCTGGACAGACTTCATATATGTGACACATGGACACAGGCAACAGCATGGAGATGCCAAAGGGAGAGTGCAGTGGGGGCAGGTGGAAGTGGGCAAAGGGGACAAAAAAGAGACTTGAATTTGGGTAGGCGGCATACAATTCCAACTTTTTATCTAGAAGATCAACATATTATGGCTTCTAGACCATGGTGTAAAGTCAGAAAACCTAGGCTCAAAACCCAGTACCCTTTTCTAGTGTTTAAATCATGTATAAATCCTCCAAAATAATGTGTTAAAAAGATTATTACCACTGGATTTACGGGCTCAAACAGCAGCCCCCACCCCCCAATAGATAGCCCATCTTCACACTTCAAAATGTGTCAAATTGTGTGACCTTAAGCAAATTATTTCACTTGGGCCTCACTTTCTCTTTCTGGATAGTGCAGAATAAATTTTCCCTCGAAGGGTTATCCTGAGGGTTAAATGGGGAGGTGAACATGGAGTGCGGGTGTCAAGGCTTGGCACCGCACCGACCACAAACCACTACAACGCCTCACTCTCCAGCATTCTCTTCTGTGTCTGCTAACGTCTGCAGAAAGAACACGAAAGCCTCTTGGCCAGCAAATTGTTGCTGAGTTCAGCCTTCCCTCGGGTCTCTAATACCTCTTGTCACTCCTTTCCCACTGCAATCTGTTAAGAGTTCTGCAAAAGATCATAACCATGAGGATGGCACCACATAATCGAAGAATTACTACCTAATTTAACAAAGCCGGGACGAATGCCTTCCAAAGAAACAAGCAGTGAGTTGAATTATGACCCTGTAGCACTGAAGTGCTCACCAGAGTGCTTGCCTGCAGGCTTCAGAGCAGGACGGTTTGCCTGCACAGAGTGATCTCGAGGCTCAGTGGTTCTCGGCAGTACCGGTGCCCTTCGCCAACAGCACGGCTCTGGAACTGCTCGGGATGAAAACCGTCCCCTCAGTCACCTGTGCATTTAAATCTCACACTGCTCCCTCCTCGTTTCTGCCAGGCAAATTCCACAGCTCCTTATCTCCTGACAAAACCAAAGAGCAGGGTCCACGTGGAGGAGATGCTCGGAATCTAACTCCTGAATGTGAGAAAATGCTGAGATATGGTGATTGTTGTCCCTCCGTGTTTGCCAGCTGCCAGCGTCTGCTTGATCTGAGAAAGTGCAAATGAGTTTGCAAACTCCTTGCTGGAAAGCACAGTGCCTCTTAATCAGGAGCTGTAATAACTACTTTGCCCAGCCAGAGGCAAAACAGACATTGTTCCCATGGCTGATTAGCGTGGGCTGTATCAGAGATTCTGACACACTGGGCATTCGATAAGTGGGTAACTAAACAAATAACTACTATGGATTTCTCACCTGGATCTTATTTTCTTGAAGAGGGTACATAACAATTAGGTTGGCCAAAAAATTCGTTTGTTTTATTCCCATAAAATGGATCTAGTAGCGGGTAGTTGTCTTTAACTTCATTCAAAACAATTTTGTTAGATTGTATTGTGACAGCTGTCATATCAGCATACATTTTAAAAAACTTTAAAAAAATTGGTGGATTTTTGTGTAACCATTTTAATATTGAAGGTGGAAGAAAATACACAATATTTTCAGCATATTATGCTTTATTACTGCAAAAAAGGGAGTGGTCGGGGGGAAATGGAGACAACTGTACTTGAACAGCAATAAAAAATCTGAAAAAAATCAACTTAACCCAACAATGAAATGTCAATACTATCCTACACATTGGGAAAAAAATAAACCCAATATTGATGGCTTCTAGAAAAAAAATAAAAATTTCAAGGTGTCTAAAAAAAAAAAACCCCAACTAAAATGAAAAAAAAAAAAAAAAAAAAAGAGGATTTGTGCAGCATACAAAGAAGGTGCTGTGACTGAGTGAATGTGCCAAAAGTGGTTTGCAAAGTTTCGTGCTGGAGATTTCTCACTGGACGGTGTTCCACAGTCTGGTAGACCAGTTGAAGTTGATAGGGATCAAATTGAGACATTAATTGAGAACAGTCAAAGTTATACCATGCAAAAGATAGCTGACACACTGAAAATATCCAAATCAATAGTTATTGGTGAAAATAAAAAAAAATATCTTTTATTTTACAAAAAAAAAAGAACACATGAACTTTTTGGCCAACCCAATATCACAAACCGTCTGCTTTATTAAATGTCTGAGTAGGTATTTTTAAATCTACAATTTCTATCTTACTGGCTGTGCAGACCCTTCTGTGTGGCATGGGCCCAGCTCCCACTCGGAGATGCACAGGACCCACGGCCATAGATAGGTTCTCTCGTGGAAAATCAGGTTTGCAATATACCTAGGCTGCTTTGAGTCTTGCTTTTTGATGAAAACTCCCTCACCCTGCAAGTGCTTATTGTAACTTCCTAAAATAAATGCTAAACCTTGCAAGGACCAGTGTAACCAGCTCAACCACCTTTCCCCTTTTCATTTGCTAATATCCTTCTTCCGTGATGTGATGAGGGGCATTGGCTCCTTTGTTGTCTGTAAAAGGTAACCCACCTATAGGGAACCTGTACATAGTGAGGGAGGACCATCTTGTAATGTGAGGAGAAATAAAATAAAGGCCTCTCATGGCAGAGGCCGGGGCTTTTTGCTTCCCTTGGAAGAAAAGCCATGATGTCCTTTTTCCTCCACCGGACTCGGTAGTCTGTGTAAATGTTTTATTTCATCCATAATGACACAGACACTGTTAGCTGGTGTCTGCAACACTGGCAGTGAGGCTGGGTGTGTGGGTGCTGCTGAGAAAGGATAAAAGGAATACAGAACCCATCACAGTTAAAAAAAAATAGAATTAAAGAATCATTTTCAGCAACTGTATATTAATAGCTATAACATATTGCTTATTATAGATAAGGCATTTTACTTATTATTTCATTTAGTCTTCCCAACACAGTTGTATGACATTTATTACTATTGCTTTCAGGTTGCAGATGATGGAACAGTTTTTTTTTTTTTCATTGCTAAATAAACTACCCCCAAGTTCAGTGGCATAAAACTAAAGCTACTGTATTATTCATTTTATATTTTATTATTTATGGGGATGGCTTTTCATGGCTCCACAAGGTCTGGGATCAATTCTGGGAAGTTTGAAGGCTGGGAAAACTCCAGGACTGGAAGACGAAATGAGCTGGGGTCTCCTTCATTCTTGTGCCAGGCTCCACAATGAAAACCAAGATGACTGAGTGGCTGGGCTTCCTCACAGCATGCTGACCTCAGTGTTGGCAGACTGGCTCAGGGGTCCAAGTGCAAGTGCTTTGACCACCAAGGCAGAAGCTGGGTCATCTTTTATGACTGAGCCTTGAGAGTCACCAGAGCCACCTCTTTCAGTAGAAGAGTCATAAGCTGCCCAGACTCAAAAGGAAGGTGCGTTGTCCTACCACTTGACTGATTGGAAGGGGGTCAGAGAATGTTGGAGACTATGAGACTGAAAGGGATGAAGGATTATAGCAAAGTTCCAGGCCCGCCGGAGTTGGACCATAGGTCTTCAGTGCCAGATGAAGGGACTGTCTTGCTTTGGGGAGATATTTTGTGTGAAAAACATGCTTCTTTAAAAACTGTAATTCTTCAGGGTTTCATATAATGTTTGTGCTATCAAAGAATGACCAAGGAAACAAAATTCCCATCTTCCAGCTCATGCTCACTCCTAGGCATATGTTTAACTAATGGGATAGTCACAGGAATGCCCCACACATTTTACATGTATTATTCTTCTCCACTGTCAGAAAAGTGCATACTTTACAAAGGAATTGGCATGAATTAACAATGTCTATCTCAAGGTGCACCCTGGGTTTTATGCATATGTAGCTTTCCAAATTATCACTGATTCCTTAAGTAAAATAAGAAAGCTTCAGTCCCTTGCAAACAAAAGAATTTAACAGAAAGGGGAACCCAGGTATGTTACCACTTTATCTTCTCATTAGAGAAACATAATAAAAAATATCTAAAATTAGCTCTGTTCAAGAATCATCAAGGAGAATGCAGTGTGTAGCCTACAAAAATGTTACATTCCCAAGATAAAAAATCAATAAGCTAGCTCCTGGTTTTATTAAAAATAACCCCTTCTTTCCATGATGGATTTGCCCATTATTGGATAGTCATCTCTCTTTTGTTTCACTTAACATTGTCTGTTGAAAACACCACGTGCTCCCTCCTCAGGTGTTCCAGCCACTCCTGCAGTAACCAGCCTCATATAGGTGTAGCTGCAGAGTGTCTCACCCCATGGCTTTTTGATGACGGTGTTATTGGGTAGTTGCTGGAAACCTAGCAGCCTTCCACATGTACAAACTGGAAGTGAGAAGGGGTTAACATGCAACTGGGTGAGATACAGGAAAGCGCCTGAAGGTAAATTCTCCTTTCTCCTCTTCCTCTGGTGAGTAAGGAAGGGAAGCAAAGTCTTGCCACCCTGAAGTTTGCTTTTGGGAACATTGATTTTAAGCGTTTTATTAAGAAATAAGGTCAGAGGGAACCTTTGACCCCCCCCCCCCCCACCGCCACTTTTCTGGCCAAGAGATTCAGACAGAAAAACCTGTTTCAGTAAGATCTCAGTATGTCACCTTAGCTTAATCTGAAATAAGTATAGTAAGTAGAAAGACTTCAAGCAGGGGCCTGTTAGCTAGATACCCACTGTGTCCCAATGATCCGGAGTTGCTGAGTAAGAATCTGCCTGTCACATATGTTCTACAATTCCTCAACTATCTGAAAACCACCTATTTTCATTTCTAAAATCTAATACTCCATTCCCCTCCTCTCTCCTTTGTTCAAAAATGACTCATATACCCAATGTGGCCTTGCTCTCTGGGATTTTTATTCCTATGTGAATTCCCCATGCTCACGTATTAAAATTTGATTCACTCCTATCAATCTATCTCTTTTTAAGAAAGATTCCATTTATTTATTTTTAGAGAGAGTGGGAGGAGGGAAAAAGAGAGGGTGAGCTACATCGATGTGTGAGAACATCCATCGGTTGCCTTTCCTACGTACCCCAACTGGGGACTAAACCCACAACCCAGACATGTGCCCTGACCAGGAACAGAATCAGCAGGCTTTCACTTTGCAGGATGATGACCAACCCCCTTGAGCCACACTCATTTGGGCTGTCTCTGTTAATTTCATTACTAGCCTAGCTAGAAGAACTTAGATGGTGAGAGAAAAAGTATTAGCATTTTTTTTAGCCCCCACAGTAATCCTGAGGCACATTCAATAAGCTACTCAGACCATACTTGGCCACTGTGAAAACACACCCTGGAGCACATCTGCATAAAAACTTTCCCTCTTTCTTGGATTCCCTCCCTCCAGCCCCACTCCAGTTTTCTGAGATTACTTTCCAAAATAAACTACCGCATGCAAGTTCTTGGGTGATGCTCTGTTATCCAAGAGTACTCAAATTAAGACATACACCAAGTATGGGGAGCAATCATAAAGGCAACTAATAGTTATTAAAATTTATGTGATGTACCTAGTGTTTAGCATGTGTTATCTCAATTAATTTTCATCCTATTTTTCTTAGTTGGCTAGGGGCCTCCCCCTGTCCCACAGGAGATAGTTGAGTTTCTTAAAGGTATACAAAATCTGTCCAGAAAATGTCAAGCCATTGTTAATATAAGAACAGTTTGCATGGACATCAATGTAACCTGGCAACCAAGAAGAGTGGACTGAAATGCGTGAACAATGATGATTTCACTGTACTAGTCAGTGGGGGCAGTAGACCCCATTAAGGGAGCGTGTGTACTGTGTGGCCATCACATTCATGATGACTAAGCGAGTAGAGCAACAAATCTGCATCAAATTTTGCATTAAGCTTGCACATTTCTCCACGGAAACTATTTGGATGATTCAAAGGAGTTTGGGGACAAAGCAATGCATGAAGCACAAATAAATGTATGGCACAAATGCTTCAAAGATGGTCAAAAATCCGTTGAAAGTGATCCATGTTCTGGAAGGCCTAGAATAAGCAGAACACCTGAGAATGTTGAATGTGTACAAGCTGCAATCAACAAAGATCGGTGACTGAAGATGCGAGAACTAGAAGGTGATCTGGGGATTCTAAAAACCACTGGGTCCAAGATTTGAGACGTTGATGCAGAATCTTGGCATGGAACATATTGTGGCAAAATTTGTTCTGCAGCTTCTGCTAACAGAGCAAAAGGATCATCATGCTATAGTGGCTAATGACTTGATTCAAAGCTCTACCAATGAACCCGATTTCCTTAAGAAGGTCAAAATTTTGAAGGAGACTGAGGCACCATTGTCCTATGTACATTTCTTATATCTTGTATCTTCTTCAATAAATGTCTCTATTTTTCATAGACATGCCTATGTACTTTCCAGGATACTTTCTGGGCAGAACTTGTAACAGTAGGCTTTTAAATTGACCTTTTATTTTTATTTTTTCCTTTGATTCAAACTGTCCTCACCTACTGCCCTAACTCAGCCACTTCCCTCTCCCTTACTTCATCAGTAAGCCCTCAGGAAAATGAGTTTCTAGTCAGCACCCAGTAGTCTTTGAACAATGCCCTGGGTCTGTTGACCACAGACACAATTTCAGTCAAACTAGAGAACATGTGGACTTCAGTTTTGTGCCAGCTCCAGAACCACCCCACTGACTGCATCCTTGAGAAACCAGATGAAGTGACCCCATGGCTGACATCAGGATCAGATGTATTGATCAACCCCTCTATCCTAGCACTGACCAATCATTAGAGACCAGGACCCTGACCAGGACCCTAACTCCCTTAGTCGCCTTAATGGCTTCCCCTAGAAGTCATCCGGGAGCCAGGTCTTTGAGCATGAGCTACTTGTGACTCTCGGCATGGCTCCACCTCCTCAATAAATCTTTACTTTCTTGGCTGCAAGCTCCTCTATTTGCCTTAGTGGGCTTGATGCGTGCAGGCAAACAGACCGCATTAGTCTGGTAACAAATGTAACAGAATTTATGGAGGCTACACAGCTAATAAGACAAAACATGACTTCCAATCCTGATCTGTGATTCCAAATTCAACCTTCCACTCACCACACAGTGATAAATAAATAGGTGCTAATACCAGTTCCACATGGATCCCTCACACCAGCAAAAAGTTATTGCATACCAGAAGGGTGCCTGATAATTCAACTCAACTCTGACACTAACTACCTGAAGACAGCATCAGGTTAAGTGCTCAGTGCTACAAGAATGCCTCCCCCTCCTCCCACTTGACACCAGTCACAAGTCCAGGTGGGTTGTTACCTGTGCTTCTAACAGGCTATAAATCAGAGGTTTCCATGACCCCCTTCTTTGGTTCTATTAATTTGCTAGAGCAGATCCAGAACTCTGGAAACATTTTACTGACTAGATCATGGGTTTATTACAAAAGGATATAACTCAGGAACAGCCAGATGGAAGAAATGCATAGGGCTAGGCTATGGAAAGGAGTGTGGAGCTTCCATGCCCCCTTTGGTGAACCATTCTGCCAATACCTCCATGTGTTCACCAACCCAGAAGTTCTCCAATCCCTGCTCTCCTGGGTTTTCAGGGAGGCTTCATTACCTAGATATGATTGATTAAATCATTGGCCATTGGTGATTGATTTAATCTCCAGCTCATTTTCCCTCCCCAGAGGTGGGGTGAGACTGGAAGTTACAACCTTCTAATAACATAGTTGGTTCTCCTGGCAACCAGCCTCCATCCTTTAGGTGCTCCCAAAAGTCGTCTCATTCACATGAAAAAAAAACAGACAACTATATCACTATCAACACTTAGGACACTCCAAGGGGAAATTCCAAGAGTTCAGGGGGCTGTCAGTGAGGAGTTATAGACAAAGACCAAACATTTATGAGAAATTATTTTCATCTGAATGACCAAGTCACAAGATTGCAAAGAGAATCTCCCTATTATGTAAGTGAGCCAAGTTTGTCCTCCATATATTGGCTCTATGTAAAAATAATATAAATGGAATTGATAGAGTAGGTATTTAGACAGCCATGAATTCAGTAGGAAACATAAACTAGGTATGGGATGTCACCAGAGTGGAAAGTCTTGGGTCCCCAACAACTGACAAAATGGGGAAAATACGTATTTTAGGCTAAGATCTTATCCTAAGCGTGACCTTTCCACCCCACCCTGTAGCTACTCATTAAGTTTAGATCCCCTGACCTTTCTTATCACTCACAAGTCACGTGGCTTAGACCCCCTTAGGGAAGGAACAAGGTGGGGCAGGAAATAGCCTCGTATGATCCCATACAAGACCTTAATGACCACTCCTTTTAGCATTCAGCCCTTAGGACAGTAATGTTCTTCTGTTCCACATCAGATAATCTTAGGAACAAAGCTTTGAATCTGTTGACCACAGAGGCAGAGTTTTGGTTAAATTGGAGATAACATGGAGTTGTAAGTTGTATTTCAGGTTCAGGTCCAGAAAAGCAGCAAAACCAGATGAAATGACACTGTGGCTGACATCAGGACCAGATAAAATGACCAACGACTCTCTACCCTACTGTTGACTAATCAGTAAATACAATGACCATGAAAGGGCACATCTCAAAAGATGATGGATATCTATTGAGATCCTCTTCTGAGACCACCCCTAAAATCCCCACCTTTAAGAAACAGATAAAACTCTTTAAGACAGGGTGTCCAAACTTTTGGTATCTCTGGATCACACTGGAAGAAGGGTTGTCTTGGGCCACGCATTAAACACATTGCAACACATAATCACACAAAAAAATCTCATAATGGTTTAAGTAAATTTACAATTTTGTGTTGGGCTGCATTCAGAGCCATCCTGGACCACATGTGGTCCGAGGGCCTCAGGTTGGACACCCCTGCTAAGATAAAGGACCTAGTGCTTGTGGTCACTGCCTCTTTCTCTCCCTCTCTCTCCCCCTCTCTCCCTCTCCCCCTCTCTCCCCCCTGCTGCAAGCCTTTTCCCCACCCTTCCCTCAGGCACATTACCTTGGCTTTCTTTCTCCTAAGTTCCAAAGACACTTCTTTTGCTTCTGTAACTTATTTCCTGAGTCCATGCAGCCCAGCTGCCTCTCTTCTTCTATCTCTGTGACTTTCTAAATACATTTCTTATGCAAAAGTTCTTGCCTCTGAATTCTTTCTTAGCTGAACTCGAGGACTGAGGTCTAACTCCACTGTTAACAGAATGGAATTGGAGCTGCCATCCCAAAGAAATTACCTTATTGCATTACTCTTCAAACCTTTGGAATGTTAAAATTGGCAAAATAACCTTTGGACTGGGCCTACAGCAACACTGAATTCCAAACAACTGTTTGCTAAAATAATAGGAAAGCAGACATTATGACAAATTTACTGAAAATTAAAGATATTCTTTAGAACTAGCACTTTATGTTAGCTTATCTGCACCTATAAAAAATTCCTTTCCTTTATTCCTATGATTATTCCCTTTCCTTTCTCATAAATACTTTGCCTTCACCAACTAACCAGAATGCTGTTTGGGTTTTTTCCTGAATCGGTGCTTTTGAAATAGCTATTCTTTTGGATCTCAAATAAACTCTTGTGACCTCTTACTCCAGCCATTTATTTTTAGCTTGTTTATTTCTTCAGAGTGGAGTGAGACCAATGGCTAAAAAGCCTGCTGGCACCAAAGTCAATTTTTTTACACATTCAGTTGTTTTAAATAGTATAAACCAAATAAGCAGATTTTTAGCCTTTGAAAGCCAGTCTATTTTGTATGTCCCATGAAACTTGGCATCTAGATGGTGTCCTCCCAACCTGTAACCTCCAGATGGTCTCATGCTGTGAGGTGTTTCTCCATATGCAAACCTCTAAGAGGGTCACCCAAATAAACCTTGTGTGTGCCCTGCCACCTACTGGTCCTCTCTTTTTCTTTGATCAGTCCCCAAATCCTTTGTCCCCCCCACCCCCCACCACCACATTCCTACTGTAGTTTGTCTAGCCTTTTAATTGCTTGTTGGGCTAGTATTTATTTATGAAGGTTCTCCTTAAAAGAAAACAACAACAAAGAGTGAAGAGTGAAATTGTGAACTAATAAAACAAGACTTGTTACAGAGAACAAGGAATAAATTTATAAAATTTATTATCAGAATACCTGATGCAAAATATATATTGATGCCAAGAGAATTCAAATAAATTCAAAGATGACAAGGCTATACTGCTTTATTATGACTGATTGTCATATACCCCTAACCTCCGAGATGAGAGTCAAGGAGCTTTAAAAGTCAAAAGGAGGGACTTCTTTTTCTTATACAGGTATCCTCCATACCTACCTATCACCATTCTTAGTAACAAGAAAAAACATAATGGATGCTTACTAAAAGGAAGGCAACGATTTTTCACAGCCCATCCTTCAGCGCTACAATCAGAGAGAGCCACTGGAGCTGAAAAGTACATGAGGCAGAACCAGATGGATGATCTTAAGAATTTTTTGGCCAGTTTTAGACAAAATCAAAAGGATTTGACTTTATTCTATATGATATATTGTATTAATTTTTATACAGCTCATGTGCTATCCAAGATAAAGTCCATTTGGTTCAAGACCATGAGTTGTACAGATTTAATCTCTGCGCCTTACTGATCTTCCACACTTCCTCTGCCATCAGTTAAAATTTCCAAAATATTCTGAAATGTTTCAAACTTTTACATGACAAGTCAGATTAATTCTCAAATTATAATAAGTGAGAATGATTAATGTATGGATTTAGAATAAAAGGGGGCACTAAGGTAATCTGGAATATGTTTTCAGTTATCACAATAAATGCAGGTTATGACTGGAATGTATTGTAGTAGTTGGGATGGTACATTCCCTGCCATGCATGACAGTTTCATTCAGTAATTTTCCTATGCCTTGCCTGACTTTTGGATACATCTTATTTGCAAAAAAAAAAAAAAAAAAAGTATGCTTCCTCATTTCTCCACTTTTAGATTTTACAATTTATCCTGCCAGGTTTTTCTTATTTCACATAAACATTATCGCTCCTCTTTTTCCCATACTCAAATAAGTCCCGTTAACTAATACTTAATCTGACATTCATTTTTATATTGCAGAGTCTACTTATATAAATTCTCTTTTAATTCTCCAAGAGTCTTGGATGGAAAATCTTTTGATCTTTTACATCTAAATTTATTAATTATAAGTGAGTGTTAATATTGGTATTTGTATTATAATCTCATACAATTATATACATGTATTTAAATATATAAATATATTTTATTGTTTAATTTCTCTTTTTCTCTATATTAAAAGATTCTATATTATTTTATCATATATTTAAGTTGGTTATAATATTTATAAATATCATCCTGAGTTATAAACATATTTATAACAAAAAAGGAGCTGTTAGGTCTGATAGGTCTATAAACCAGTTTTTAGACTGCATTAGAAAAAGGCCATCATACCTCTTACTGGTTGTATGGCTTTGAATCATTAGTTTTAATCTCTTAACCTTATATATTTCATGTGTTTAAAAAATAATAATACGTATCTTATAGGAAGAGATTTAGGCTGAAATGAATAATGCATGCCAGAATGCCCAGTCCATATATAGCATTCCAATCTCATAGTATGACATTACACATTAAAACAGATATTCACTCCAAAATAAGAACACAAAAATCCCAATTTTTAATATGTGTAAGAGTTGGAAACATACATCTCACCAAGGAAGATACACAAATGGGAAGTAAACACATGAGATACTCGACATCACTTGTCCTTAGTGAAATAAAAACCAAATCAACAATTAGATATCACTGTATGCCTATCAAAATGGCTCAAATCCAAAAGGGAAAAAAAAAAAGGACAGCACCAACCACTGAGGAAGATGCAGAGCAGCAGGAACTCTCACTCACTGTGGAGGAGAAGGCACAATGGTGCACCCAGCTTGGAGAACAGTTTGGCCCTTTCTTACCAAGCTAAATGCAGCCTTACCACATGATCTGGCAATTGTACTTTGAGTTATTTACCTAACTAATCTGAAAGTTGTGTTCTCGCAAAAACTTGCATATGAATGTTTACAGCAGCTTTATACAAATTCACCTAAAACCGGAAGCAGCCAGTATGTCCTTCAGAGGGTGAGTGGATTAACAAATGGTGGTACATCTAACCAATAGAATAACTCAAGCCCCCACACACTTGTATGAATTTCAAATGTATATTGCGAAGTAGAAAAAGCCAGTCTGAAAGTGCTACATTTAGATGACATTCCGGAAAAGGCAAAACTGTAGAGATGATAAACAGATCCGTGACTGACAGAGGTTGGGGGGGAATAGTTTAAGGAGGTGAAGCACACGTTATTTTTGGAGTCAGTAAAACTATTCTGGATGATACGGCAATGGTGGATACATGACATTATGCATTCAACTAGACCCATAAAATTTTAAAGAACAAATAATGAACCTTAATATATGCAAATCTTAAAAACACAATTTAAGAGATCAAGGGATGTAAGTATAGAATACAGAATATGGAAGTATAATTTAACTGTACTGAAAATGTATGAAACAACTTTATTGAAGAAGATGGGGGAAAAGGTGCTGATCCAATTAAGGAAATGGGTGAAGCCTGTAAGACTAAGGACAAAGGAAACTTTACATAAAAATTGTACTCTGCTTGAACAAGTTGTTTCCCTTGGAGCTATGGATTAACAATTCTGAGACCATGATACTTCTTGTTACAGTTTTAATTGTGTTCCTCCAAAAAATTTAAATGAACTCCTGATCCCAGATACCTGTGATTGAGTTTTTATTTATAAATAGGGTTTTTGCAGATGTAATTAGCTTAAAATGAGATTTTTAGGACAGGCCCTAATCAATACAATTGGTGTCCTTATAAGAAGAGGAGAAAAGACCCAGATAGATAGAGAGAGAGAGAGAGAGAGAGACAGGGAGACAGAGACAGAGACTGAGAGAGACAGACAGAAAGAGACAGAGAGAGACAGAGAGAGAGACAGAGAGAGAGACAGAGAGAGAGAGAGAGAGGCAAGGGCAGCCGCAGAGGCAGAGGCAGAGATTAGAGTTACACTGCCACAGACCAGGGACCACCTGGGGTTATTAGAAGCTGATGAGGCAAGAAAGCATCCTCCTGTAGAGGCTTTGGGGGGAACATAGTCTTGTCAACACATGGATTTCAGATTTGTGGCAACAAAATAAAAGATAGATCCAATATATATAATAAGTATTCATGAGTATATAGTGATATAAGTAAGTTAATGGGGGAAACAAATGGGAGAGAAGAGACAAATCTCTCATGCAGAATAACTCCAAATAATATATACAGATAATAGATCATTATTCGAAACTTGATAAATACATAATTTATGCAAATAATTCATCTATCTTTAAGGAGGTAGAACATAACTCCCCACTCCTTGAGTGTGGGCTGCCACAGTGACATTAAATAAGACTTTAGCTATCAGAAAAAATATAGAATTAACAGTGTTTCTATATTGGTTTTAACAGTGCCAAATGAACAAACTAATGTAAGATGTCAATAATAGGGATTATGGGTATGGGGTAAATGAAAAATCCATGATCTTTTATCATAAAATAAAGAGTTTTGTTAAAAAAAAACACCAGATTTTTAAATCTGTCTGAGTTTGAACTATGTCCCATCACCTCTTTGTATAGGAAGGGCAAGAGTTCAGTTTCTTATCTTTAAAATGGGGCTGATCCCTTGTCTAGGAGACTGTTGCAAAGAGTAAATTAACATGTATGAAGGATCTATTGCTAGATTCTATCATCATGCCCTGGAGAATTCTGGAACTTCATACAAATTTCTGATATTCTTTTGTCTCTGTGAATATTTGAGTTTTGGTCTATAGAAACTAATTTATTACTATATTGTATAAAGGGGACAAAATAAAATAACATAATTATGGAAGGCTGAACTTTGAAACCTAGGCTTCCCAAACTGTGGTTCAGTTTGTTGTGGATTCGATCAAATATAAAATTCTTGTTAGTGAAAGTGGTAGGTAGGTTGGAAGTTGACTTCTCTTTGGTAAAGCACAACAGCAAGCTCTTTTATACCTTTGCTTCTGGCTGCCCCTTCTCAATGTACGTGGCTTAAAGTGACAATATCATGAAATGTGCAGTTAAAATAAAACCGTCTGCTCCTGAATGTTTATTTCAATCACTTAAGAGTAACACTGAAATTGTACTTCAGTTCCACATTTTATGAAGTGTCATTACCCAGTAAAATGGTATTAATAATTAATATTGCTCACAGAGAACCATTTACAAACTACATATACATCTCCATATAATAGACCACCATTCCTGTTTCAACCAACTAGTCATCTTTGCATTTGGGCAGATAACTGTCAATTAATCTCTTAGAAATTGTGTCTTGATTTACCCTCATCCCTGCCTACACACATAGGTAATTATAACATTACCAAGGTTCATTCTGAGGGGATTAGATAATACGGTGGAAAAAGCTACCAAGCCATTATGAGCTTGTGTGTTTCTGTTTTCAGTATCAGCTGGCCAACCTCTAATGTCTGACATGTTCAAACTCTAGAGTCTCCAAGTATATTTCATCACCGCCTTTAAACACATGTCAATAATGTTGTAACCGAACAAGGGCTAGTAATGTATATAACCACAAACTATATCTCTCCCTTTGCTCATTAAGAATTTTGGCTCAGCTCTCTTCAATATCCCTCTCCCTCTGTCAATCTCTTGCATTTCAAGAATAAGAGTAGGGAAAAAGACAGGAGGCTTCTTGGAGAGGTCTCAGAAAATTATTCTTTCAGTATATACACTCTTCCTTGTGTTGTTCCAAAACCCAAGGAAAGAACTTGAGTCATGTTCATGTTATACTTCTAGATTGTTTCATTTCAAAATGCCCTGTCTCACTCAGAAGGGGCTAAGTAGTGAAGATAAGACCTTTCCTGGGTAGCAGAATCTCTGTTTCGCTTCTCACTGGTTACAAAGCCTGCCCTACTTCCACTACATCGAAGATACTTGGTTGGGTCTGGTTGCAATTTACCTGCCTACATTTGATTCCTAGCTCCTTCACCATCTGGATTCTCATCCCAGCTTTCTGGCCCTTGGCTAAACTGCTTAATCTCTCATTGTCTCACATCCCTCATCTGTAAAATGGAGACAGTACGAGTACACACCTGATAGGATGAGTAAAATGTATAACCTGCGTAGAAACAACAGAATAGAGACTGCCACATAGTAAGTACCCAATAAATGTTACACAAGAGTCCATTTTCCTTTGAATTACTTCTCAGTACCTACCTGAGTTGTGGTGTTTTGTTAAACCTTTAATCTTAAGGACATAAGATAATTTTCGTTAAAGAAGTGCATACTTTCTTTGTGACTAATTCCCACTTACCTTGGGGCATCTAAGTCTTAAAACTGTAGATAAGATGTCTAACCCAGCGATTTTGTGATTATGTTCATTTCTTCTCCAGAATAGCTACACCAGATGCTATAGTTTGTACTCAATGAGTGTGAAACCTGAAAGGACTAATTTTCTGAGGACCACCATCTTTAGGGACACATCTTAATTTAAGTAAAGTGATTTGTGATTTCCCTTGCTTTAATGAAATGATGAGACCCATTGAGATGAACTTTTGCCTGTGATGTTTAGTCCTTCCCCATGTGGGTTGCCACTGACACACACACACACACACACACATCAGCCACAATGGAGATATCACTGGTGGGTCACCCAGAGAGTAAGGGTACTTTATGAGCTGAAAAATCAGTCCATAGGGAAATCACACAACAAAAAATGTCTCTCGCAATTCAAATCTTTTTAAAACTGTTATTAGTAACTTTACAGGAGCAGCTGAAATACATTTCCACCCAGTTGCTGACAGTTATTTTCTAACTGTACTCAGATTCCTTCTATTATCTACTTTCGCATCTTAATGCTTTTGGGAACCAGTGGACTAAAAACAACATTATTTATGTTAATTGTGCTGTGAACTGCACTAATAAAAGAGTTTTACAAACATTTGTGATATTATGCACTTAAATTCTTTCTATGTCTTCACCCTTCGGTGACAATGGTATTTGCACAAATGGTAAAAAATTGAAAATAAATTCATTTTTTGTGACAAGCTTGCAAATGTGAAAGCAAATATTAATGGCAAGGCAAGGACATATGGAAAGAACTCAAATTTTACAAAACAAAAGAATTTCAAGTAGCACTGTACCCAAGAACACAATTTAAGGGTAAGCGGTAACTCATCCACATGAATTCTTATAACTTAGACCTGGAATAACACTCCTGCCCCTGCTAAAGTGACGGGCTATACTGTGAGTGCTGTTTAAGACGTTAACAACCAATCTCTTCTTAAATCAAAGAGTAAACCAAGAACTCTAAGAAAAGTTGGATGTATAATTAATGGTAGGTTTCAGAAAGTGAAGGAGAACTCACTAACACTATTTAATAGTTCCACTTAAATAGCTAGCATTTTATTTATCATTGGATTCTGTCTATTATGTATGAAAGTATTGTACAATTACAAACCTACTAATTATTTAATTAAAATGATCTCAATTTAATCTTACAATAACCCTTACAAAAGGGCAAATATCATCTTTCTAGAGATGAGAAAACGAACACTGAATAAGTTGTAATTTTCCCAAGTTAATACACAACCATTATTCTACATTGATACAATTGACTTTTTGAGAACAAACTCTTCTGAGAAATGTATAGATGCTCCTAAATCAAGTTTCTCAGGTTGAATCCAGCCTTCCATGCACATACTGACCAGTAGCATTGTATCTGTTGAGTGGTGAGACTTTCTGCCATACACAGTATAGTTTCGGCACCATCCATGTATTAGTTACTTTTTGCTACATAACAATATTATCACAAATTCAGAAGCTGAAACAAGACACATTAAATAACCCATATTGTCTGTAGGTCAAGAATCTAAACACGGCTAAAATGGATCCTCTGTTCAGGATCTCACAAGGATGCAATAAAAGCTAATTTGTCTGGGGTTGTAGTCTCCCCTTAAGTTCAACTGGGGACATTCCTGCTTTCCAAGCTCACTCATATTGTGGGCAAAACCCAGCTTCTCGCAGTCACAGGAGTAATTAGCTGGAGGCCACTTTCAGCTGCTAGAGGCCACCCACAGTTCCTTGCAATGTGAAGTTCTTCACATGGCCACTAATTTCCTCAAAGTTATCGAGGTAGAGAGAGGCTCCAGCAGGAGAATCACTACAGGCTCATGTAACTTAATCATAAAATCACATACAAATAATCATATATAGCTTGTCACTTTTGCTATATGCTATTACTTAGGAAAAAAATCACAGCCGTTGCCCAGACTCAGATAGGGACCACACCACAGCATGAGAACCAGGAAAAAGAGATCGTTTGACTTACCAAAGATTCCATTTTCTATAATCACTACAAACCAAAATAATAATATAAATAATCCATTGTATCTTGCACTTCTTATGAAAAGGTTAAAAACTTAAAAATATGCTGATATTACTGATAACCAGTAGGTTTATTGATTCAATACAAAGCTAGAAATTGTTACAAATAAGTCTTTGTCATTTGCTGTTATTATTTAAGATGAAATGAAGAAAAAGAATGCAGAAAATTCTAAATATATATTGACAAAGACAGCATCTAAATAAAAATTGGAGACTTTATAATTCATTGCAGCTCTCTTAGAACTCTTCTCAAAAACTAAGGGCACAGTTCAATTTCTACACACGCAAGTTTCAGACAACATCACACACATTCCCTGGGTATGAAAGAAAGCATTGCCTCTAGGAAATGGCCAAGAGCTCCAACATAGACTCTGTAGTACCTGTTGGAGTTTTCATCTTCAAGTTGAGCTGTCAAAGTTTAGATCTAATTATGGCAACTCGGGCTTAAAAGGCTCCAAACACTTTCCATTGCAGATAAAATGAAGTAAATCCTTAACAGGGCCTTCAATGCGATGTAATCTGGTTACTTCTCACCCTTCCCAACACTTTCCTCACACTCTTATCTCAATCGTTGTGAGCTCGTCATACAACCCATACTCCTTCGCACGTGCTGCTCCGGAAGCAGCAATGCTTTGTCATCACTCTCTCCTTATTTATTTACCACTTACTAATATTGTAAGTATCCCTTTCTCAGGAAAGCTGAACTATTTCGTAAATGCTGTGTTGAAGAGTGGTGTTCCACTTCTTCATAGAATTTATCTTAGTTTATAATTATGTGCTCATTTTAAAGTACATTATAATTTGATGAATGTCATTTTATCCATTAGGCCAGGAACTGGTCTAGACCAACCAGGGCATGTCTCATAATATGCCGTAGTTATTATTAGTTCTTGTCACCATGCTTGGGACATATATGATCAATAAATATGTTCAAAGATGAATCAATCAACCATTTGACTCATCAGTCAATGATTACTAATGTTTTTACACAAGAACCTTCACCCCCCACCTCCTAATTCAAACTCTGTGTTTTGCCCCTTTTAACTCATTAACTCTTCTTTATACTTTTAGAATTAAGCCATAATCCATTTTTAATAGGTAGAATTAATTAGGATATTTTTTTAACTTGGAGAATAAAGGGACATAACTGGAAACTTTGAGAATACATAAAAGTACTTTAGAAAGTTTGGGGGCTTTCTTTTTCTGTATTTGCAATGAAAATGATGGCATTAAACTTCTGGAAAGAGGAAAGGCTTTTAGTATCAATTTCATCTTAGGCAAGTGCGGCTCAATTGCTTCTCTTCTGTAGCCTGCACAAAATAGAATTGCGGGAATCAGAGGGTGGGTATTGTTACATTCTTTATATTCTTTTGAATTTTTTGAATTGCCATGAAGTAGCAAAATAATTTTTTAAGGAATTACAGAAATTTCCTGAAAAGTAAATGTAGGAATCAGACCTTATCAAAGTTAGATAACCAAAAGCATCAATTTTTACATTTAAAAAAAATGGAAAAACTGAAAGAAAACTAAAACTTTTTTGTCACAGCCTCAAATGAAATCAACAACCTCATTTAAAATCAGAGAGAAGGGAGAAAATCACAGTGACTCTGAGACGGGTCTGCATGATTTATCCATTGTCATTTTATGCCAATCCCTAGTGGAGCTAATCCTCTGGAATTCCGTTAGATTTCACGCTGATTGTAACTAGATCTCAGGTGGCCTCTCCCTCCCTCCTCCATCCTCTCACTAGTTCGGCTAAGAGGTCTTCCATCTGTGGGCTCTGGGAGTGAACTCTAAGGGCCCGGCCATCACATGTTGTTGTGCTAATCAGACTTAAGAAATATGTATTAATATCAAATGAGGATACCACATGAGTCCTTTCAGATATTGCTTTTCATTCTAAGGAACTTCTGCAGGAAAAAAAATTGGTTGGACTACCTCCATTAACCCCAGGCCGGGGGTGATGCCAAAATCTACTTCACAGAGTAAACACAACTGCTGTATCAAAGGAGGCAGTAGCATCTAGAGTCAGGCACTCTTTGTTCCTGCATCTGCACAGAAAACTAGCGTGAAGGGCACACTTCCTGCCGGCTCACAAACATGAATGGTTAATGCTGAAATTCAAAGAAAAACGGCTCTTAAAACTTCAACTCAAATCTATGGTAACATTATTTCCTCTACCCATAGCATTTCTGCTAATTTTTGCCTATTGTGACAATTGAGTCCACAAACCATACCCTGTGTAATTGTTCAAATCTTAGATTATCAGCATTATTTGAAGTGACCGCCCAGATTTTAATGGGGAATGTTGCAATTATGGCTGAGGTTCATAATCTCTCTGCAAGTAGGTTGAGCTTAAAGCAACCTGGGCACTTTTTCTAAGGAGAACATATGCTTTATTTTCAGGGACATCAATAGGACAGAGATTTCAAGCTGCCTCTACTCATGTATGGAAAGCAATGTGGAGGTCATTTATCCAGAGCATTCATTCCATGCTGAGTCAACCAAGACCCAAGCACCTTCTTTTCTTCATTAGTACACACACTGCCTGAATTACCCTGATTATTGTCTCAATTCTGTCTTCTACCTTGCCTGTGGGGACAGTCTGCCCACATTCAGGGTTTCAACCAAGAATGACAAGAACCCACAGGAGGCCCCATTTGGCTGTTGCCAGCCAAGGGAAGAACTGGAGCAGAAATACAAGCAACTCATTAGACTTTCCCAGATGACTTTAGCCTTTATCTGTTCTTCTAAAAGTACCTGTAAGTAGTTTTCTTAGGTACATTATAGATCAGTTAATATCATTCACTTCAACTGCCCTGCAAAGCTACTATTACTAATGACACCCAGATTCCCAAACACATGAGGATTTGCTGAATCAAAATCCCAAAGTCTATCAATAAGATACTCTCGGTTTCAGGAGGGAAAGGATTGCTTGAGCCTTAAGGAGACACAAATCATTGATCAATTGTGCTAGATTAAAAAAAAAATGAGTTGATTGAGACATGTGAGGGCTAAAAACGATGCAGTTCAACAACATCTCTTCCATTTATACAAGAAAACAGCTAAAGAGATCTCACTCTATCCAAGGCAGAGAGCAAGGCACTGTTGGATTCAAGGACAGGCTATGAAGACATAAATGATTTATCTCTGCTTCTGCCCCTCTCACCGCCCCCCAGGAGAATACAATTTAATTAAGAAAGGACAGCCTCACATATAATTACTGAGTTAAAGATTAGGTTAAAAATATTAAAAGGAGATCAAAGAAAGTGGTTTATGTATCAAATGAGAAGAGAAAGTATTGTATTTCTGCCAGTGTCAAGGGACAAAGTAAGAAATGAGGAAGATGTGAGAGAAATAAGTATGTATTTGAAGAATACATTAGAAAGGAACAGAAATAGGACAAGTCATCAGCCAAGTCTTCAAAAATCTTGAACACAGTCGTCTTTGTTCAGTCATAGTAAATTGAATAAGTAAAAATTTTAAAAATTACTAAACAAACACTGGGAAAGTTGGCATTCCCCAAGGATGTTATCCAAGCCAACACAAGGGTCTATGTACAAGCATAGAAAGATTACCAGACCATAAAATCTGTGGGAAAGACTAGGACAAGAGTGACAAGACAAAAAAAGAATAAATGTTTAAACTCCAAAGGACCCATATAGTAATTTCCTTATGTTATGTAATAAGTTATCACAAACCTAGTAGCTTCAAACAACATATATTTATGTTCTCATAGTTTTAGGAGTCTGTGGTCTAGGTTTCTGCGCTCAGGGTCTTCCAAGCCCGCAATCAGGGTGTCAGGCAATCTGTGATCTTTTCTGGAGCTAGAGGCCATTTTCTAAGCTCTAGTGGTTATTGGCAAACCTGAGTTCCTTGTGGTTGTGGGACTGAGGCCCTCCTAAGGGCTTACCCAGTTTCTTGCCATGTGGCCCTCTACACGGGCAGTTCACAACATAGGAGCTGCTTTTTCAAGACTAGCAGGAGCATCTCTCTCAAGCCTCCCACGACTGAGTCTTATATAAGCATTCCATCACCTTTGCCATGCAATATAACTAGTGGTATCCAATCACCTTTGCAATGTTCTATTGGTTAGTTGCAACCCCATCCATATCCAGAAGAAGGTACTATCCAAAAGTAGGGGTCCCTTGGGGTCACCTTTGGGTGTGCCCCCCAAAAGAAAATTATGAAAATGGACTTGTGGGACTGGTATGATACTGATAAAAGGTACAAACTGGGCCCTTGTTTTTGTCCAAGTACAAATTATCATACTTCATTTTCTTTTTTTCTTATATTTGCAAAGGAATGAGATTTATACATGGTAACAACCTCAGAGGCAACCGGACTGCTGTCCTGGGCCTTTTGCTGAAGGTCCCTGTTACGGCATCTTGGAGTTGTGTCCTCCATACAGGATGAGGGGTCTGTGGGGCCAAAGAAATAAGCCCAAGTGGAGTCCGCATACCTCTACCTTTATGCTGCCCTCTGGGTGCTTTAGTCCTCGGTGCTCCCTGCCCAAAGAGCCCCATGCCAGCTTCTTGCAACATGCAACCCTGTTCCTCAGTCTGTTTTCCTAAAGGCAAAGCGTGCTGCAGATGTACATGCCTTTCAGTCCTAGGAGAGAGGTTCGAGGGAAGATTTGCAAGAAGGCTTTGGCTGACAGAACTGGGACTTATGGCCTGAGGTGTCCACATACATGCTCTGCATCTCTGCAGTACAGACTGGAACGGGCAAGGGAATGGAAGAGGTGCGTATCAGATGGAGGACTCTCCATTTGTCCTTTGTCCCAGGCCCTGCAGTGCCGGAGGTGGGCCTATTTACATATTGAAAATAGAAATCCCAGTTTGAGCAGATAACACACCCATGGTGTCAAGGGACATCCCACTCAAATATTTTCTCTGTTGAATAAGGAACAGCTTCTAGAGAAGTTAGAATACAAAATGCTACCTCATCAATAAGAGCAAATACATGATAAAAACTGAAAACTCTTAAGGGGAAAAAAGGTTCTCTGCAGGGTTACTGTGACGAAGATACCTGATACACTTAAATGTTTTAAGTTATACATTTTCACAGGGGGTTAAATACGTGTGGAAATTTGTTTGAATTTGTATCTTATAAGGGATGAGGGAGACAATAAAATGTTGTGTAAAACTCAAAAGAGACACTGGGGGAAAAGAAAATAAAATTTTCACAGAAACACATTAATTGGAAATATTGCTCGGAGATGAAAAAATTAAAAAGACATCTCTGACTTGAGGTTTTATTGCTGAACACAAGCACTATTGAGTATCACCTATTATGAGAAGATTGTAAGAGAATCAGGTATTAACACCACCCCTTAGAGGCCGCCCTGCCTGTTCACAATATGGCATTGGAGAGGTTTGGAAACTCAATTGCCTTCTTCCAAGTTTTCATTTTCCAACTTTCTGGCCATTGCAGATAAACATCTGTGCTTCATATCGTGTGCTGGGCACACTGCTAGTGATCTAATATCGAATGGCTTTTCCTCCATCTGTTGCCTGCTGAGGTAACACTTGATTAAATTTTTACAGCAGTTCAACCAAATCTCAACTTCCACCAGGTTTGACCCTGAAAAAGAGAGAAAATCTGGGCAAGAATTCATTTAACATTAACAGCAAAATGAATTTACATAAATTGGACTTTTTGCAAGTTATAATTTAAGTCTCCTGGGAGGTATGTATCTCAAGCAGCCGTGAGTTTCACTCTGTGCATGCAGATTCATGGCTGAAAACTCAGTGGAAGAAAATGCATTGGGCAGAGAGGCAAATATGTGTGCAGATAATGTTACATGCATTATTACTCACTCTCTGGCCTAGACCCCCTCCTCTACCCTTTCAGATCCCCAGGAGCATCTTCTCACGTATTGCTGCATCACACATAAAGTACAAGGAGGGTCGAGAAGATAAAGCTAAATGAGGTTGAACTGTCCATGTTAGTCCCATCAGCACTGACTTAACTGCCAAGTCAGTTTGCCAAGCAGGTGCTTTTTAATAATAAAGTAAAAAATGACAGTAATTTCTCTCATGAGACTCATGTTTTGAAAGATTGTGTCAATCAACCAAATGGCATCTATTAATTCTTAATATGACTGTTGTTTATTACAAAGGCATATGTAATTGCCAATCAATATGATTCATTTGTATGAAACCATCACTGGTTCCTGGAATAAATTCATCTATGTCAAGTCAAAGTAAGAGCAAAATAATTGGTCTTTCAATTATCTGTATCTCAGGTATTAAAATACGTGAGTCTATCAACACTTATTAATGAATCTTGGACCAAGGACTAGGAAGAGCTCACTCTTATAAGAGTTGTAGTTTTTCACTGATCACTATGCAATAAAGCAGTAAAACATGTAGTGAGTTTTTTTATTATATCAAGTGTGTTAATTTCAAAGTGTTTTATTGTGCAATTGCATTGTTTCCACTTATTTTTGTCAATACCAATTTTTTTGCCTACAAAATAATGCTGATAGCAAGTCTTTCTTCTCCTTTATATCCTCCTTCCCCTCCCCTCCTCCTTCTTCCCCTCCCCCTTCTTCTTCCCCTTCCCCGTTCTCCTTCTTACCTTTCTCCTCTCCACTTCCCCTCTCCCATCTTCTTCTTCCACTCCCCCTTCCTGTTCTCCTCCTCCCCCTTCTTTTCCTTCTCCTCCCCCTCCTTTTTCTTGCTTTCCCTAGCCCTCCTCCAATACTGCCTGACTCTGGTCTCTTAGCTCACATTCTCAATAGGTAATTTAATTAACCAACCTGCAAATGAATGCCAATCATTCATGGTCTAATTAATAGTGGCCACTGAGGACAGGATCATGTATTACAGATATGCCTCTCGTGATCACACTTTTTAAAGCAAGTTCCAAACCACATGTTTAGAATGAAAACCAGTACGTATACAATGACCACTGGTTTGTAAACAAGTAAAATTACAGAATGCGTGAGGACAGACAGGGACCCCACACCCCACTCCTCCCACAAAAGAGAGAGGCTTCAATACTTGTTTGAGCCTGGTTCAAGGGGTGACCTACAGAGAGACATACAACTTTTACTAAGTTGATGAACGCTTGAAAATCTCAATACAACGGCAGACGCTGCTCGCGTCACCTGGTATAATGCAGTGTCTGTCCTCCAGTATTCTGACACTGCTCGTTTCTCATGGCTCGGGCTCTGCAGAGGTAGGTGTGGTGAGGCATTGACAGGGGAAGTCAAGCATGAGAAAGGCTGAGAGGACAACAATACTGGATGTCTAAATGTTTGGAAGGCAAAATGCAGAAGCTGAGTTGTATAAGAAATAGCTTTATGTTGATTCATCATAAAAATGACAAGTCAGGTATCTAGAAATGATCAGTTAAACATAAGATACTGTAAATATAAAATATGTAATCAATTGTCTGAAACAAAAATTACACCTGCTCTCAACACAGGGGCTATTGTGACCAAGGGGGTTACAGTTGGTTTTTGAGGGGCAAAATACATCTAGAAATCACAGAGAATTGTGACCCTCCAGAATGTCAGAATATATAATGAGATATATAGTATATTTTTTGCATCAAAACTTCATACTGGGGGCTTCACAATTAGGAAAATATACCTAAAAATGCTTCTTAGAGTGGAATGATAGTAAAAAAAAAAAAAGGCTGAGAAACACTAGATTATTTTCAACATATAGTAATTGTGGTGGTAGTGATGACGGATATGACACTAGGTTACGAAAACTGCTGCACAGCTAGACAAAGAGAAAGAACATAGCAAACACCTTCTCCAAGTCCATGTAATGTGCTAAATGCTTGTGTGCTTGTGGAAGTATTAGGACAAAATGTTGAAAGCATAGGGTGTTTAGTTATTTAATATATGAGAGCAGTAAAAGAAATAGAGAAGATGTCCTCTAAGAAAGTAAAGATTAGATGTCAGCTTTAGCATAGGCCTCCACAGGACCATTCCCCGGGCCATCAACTTAGAATAAAAAGAAGAATTTATTCACATGGTGTTGCTACAAGATCAAAGGAAGATATCAAGTGTATTCACATGTAGTCTTTCTGGAACGTTGTCCGCAGCTGGTGAATTATATAGAAAAGGGTGAGCTAAAACCCACCAATACACTCCAACTTCAAAGGCAGGCAGAGGCAACAGGGGAGGCTGGTCATGGATGAGATGGGGACACACACGCAGAAGCCCACGTACTGTGACTGCATATTTAACATTTCTTACAAGCCCCACAGTGGGGTCATGGAGAGTATTGAAGCTACCTTACGTGAAAACCCGGCAGTGTCCAGATGCACCCTTATCAAGAAGAAACCTTGTCTGGAATATGGTAAGAGAGACAAGACAGAGTCACGTCATATGAAGAGTAAGCACCAGATAGATACATCGAGTTAACCAAACCCGTGATTGATTTAGTGTGGTCTCTGGATGTGAGTGCCCATACTACGACACCATCTTCAGCACCCGGGCCTTTACATGACCGAGCAGACAGTCAAACTCACATTGCCTTCAACAGCACCAGTTTGGACAATGAGGGAAATCAAGGAAAATACTCAAAATTTTACTTTGTGCAAATCAAAGGACCGCATAAACCTCGATTCAAACAAGGATGAAAAATCAGTGGAAACATGCGAGGCAGCATATGAATCATTCTGCGACATAAAAACAACAATAAAATGTAGCACTTAGAATCCAAAGAAAGATATTTAGAAATAAAGATGTATCACAAGAATCAAAAAACAGTTAACAGAAAAGCCATACTAGAATAAGTGAGAGTGCTTTAAGGTGATTGTTACATGAGAATGTTATGGCAATAGTTTTTCTATCTACTTTTAGTAATTTATTAAAAATGTATACACTCATATTGGAAAAATATCATTTATTAATTCACCTATATAATATCACTGGGAACAAATTTTAAATATAAATGCCCAGGACATATCAAATCACATGTTTACCAAAATCTATATGGAAATTAAATAGTTAGACTAAACAAAGTTGTTTTTTTTTTCATGGTGTTATTTTATTGAATTTAGGTTAAATTTGCATAACATAAAGTTTACCACTTGAATAATTTTAAAGTATACAGTTCAGCCCTGACCAACATGGCTCAGCTGGTAGAGTGTCGTTCTACAAAGTGGAAGGTCACTGTTTGGATTCCTAGTCCAGGCACTTGCCTGGTTCTGGGACAGTACCAGGTGGGGTGCATGCAAGTGGTAACAAATTGATGTTTTTCTCACACATCAATGTTTCTCTTCCTCTATTTCTCCCTCCCTTACCCTCTCTCTAGAAATAAATAAATAAAATCCTTAAAGTATACCATTCAGTGGTGTTTAGTACATTCACGACATTATGCAACCATCACCACTATTTAGTTCCAGAACATTTTTATCATTCCAAAGGAAATTGCATAACCCTTAGGCAGCACTGTCCTTCCCTCTGTCTCCCAAGCTCCTGCTAACCACTAATTTATTTTCTGTCTCTATGGATTTGCCTATTCTATACATTTCATATTAATGGTATCATACACTGTGTGGCCTTTTGTTTTTTTTTTGTTTGTTTGTTTGTTTTTCTTGTTAAAATTACTACAATTCCAATTTATTCTTTTTTTTCCTTTTTTTAATCAGTATTTTTAAATTGTTGATATTGTACAGTTTTCTGTCTTTTATCCCACCCCCAGCCCACCACCCCAGCCCTCCCCACCTTCCTCCCATTTCCACCCCCCATAGTTTTTGTCCATGAGTCCTTTATACTTGTTGCTCTAAACCATTCCCCTTTTCCCATGAAATTCCCTCCCCTCCCCCACTGGTCACTGTCAGACTGTTCTCAATTTCAGTGTCTTTAAACAAAGTTGTTTTGAAATAAGAGTTATAAAAAGTTTATTGTGCTTTCATATATTAAAAAATAGTAATATCAGTGGTAAACAAATTAATGAAAGATTATTGAAATTTCCCAGAGAGGAATTTAACATATGAAAAAATGGTAATTTTAAGTATACAGGAAGGAAGGATTTATAATTTTTTATAAGTTATTTAAAAAGTTTTTGTAGGACAGTTTGTTAATTTGAGAAAAAAATAAAATTGTTTCCTTTTGAGAAAAAATAGATTTGTTTCCTTTACTTCACAGCATACAGAGAAATAAAGATGAATTAAAAATACTAAATGTAAACCATGGAAATGATCATGTTAGCTTTATTTTTAATGTTTTGAGGAACCACCATACTTGTTTTCCGTAATAGCTGTACCGATTTACTTTGCCACCAACTGTGTTCCCCTTTTCTCCACATCCTGGCCAACACTTCCCATCTTTCATTTTATTAATAAAAGCTATCCTAACAGTGTAAGATAATATCTCACTGTGATTTTGATTTGCATTTCTTTGTTGATTAGTGATGTCATTAACATTTTCACATACCTTTTGGCCATTTGTATGTCTTCTTTGGAGAAATGTCTATTCAAGTCCTGTGCCCATTTTTTAATTAGGTTATTTGTATTTTTGCTATTGAGTTACATGTGTTATACATTTTGAATATCCATCCCTTATCACATACATGGTTTGCAATTTTTTTACCATTTTATAGGTTGCATGTTCATTTTTTCAATAATTTCTTTTGCTTTGCTGAAGATTTGTAGCTAGATATGATCCCACCTGTTTATTTTTTATTTTGGTCACTGTGCTTTTGGTGTCATATCTAAAAAATCCTTGCCAGGTGCAATGTCGAGATTTCTTTCCCCTAGGTTTTCTCCTAGTATTGTTACAATGTTGGGTTTTATGCTTGTCTTTAATTCATTTTGAGTTTGTTTTTGTGTATGTAGTACGACAAGTATAATTTTATTGTTTTGCATGTGAATTTACAATTTTACTAACATCATTTATTGAAGAGACTATCTTTTTATTATTTGTTATTCTTGGCAACCTGTTGAAGGTTGACTATATATATGGTTTCATTTCTGAGATCCCTATTCTTTCCCATTGGTTTATGTGTCTATACGGTTTTGATTACTAGAACTTTGTAATATAGTTTGAAATCAGGAAGTGTGATACCTTCTCTTTGTTTATCTTGCTCAAGATTGTTTTGATTATTCAGAGTCTTTGTAGTTCCATGTGAATTATGGGGTTGCTTTTTTTTTTGATGGACTCTTCAGGATTTTTTTTATATATAAAATCATGCCATCTATGGAGATGATGTTACTTCTTCCTTTCTCATATGGATGCTTTTTATTTATTTTTATTGCCTAATTGCTTTAGCTAGAACTTTTAGTACTATGTTAAACAGAAGTGCCAGGAATAGGTATACTTGTCTTTTTCCTGATCTCAAAGGAAATGTTCTCAGCTTTTCATCACTGAACATGATATTGGGTCTGGGCTCATCATTTATGACATTTATTATGTTGATGTACATTCTTTGTTTTTTGTGAGATTAATTTATTTCAAGAGTTAACACTTTATTTTCAGAAAGTAAAAACAATGGAGCTACTTAACTGAGTATAAATAACTAATCCTCCAATAAGTAATATTTGCAAAATTAAGCAATTAGAGGTACATAATTTTCTGCATTCAAATGTACTCTATTACACATTTATTTGTAAAAATATTATATACACTAGTGGACAAAAGTAGAATAATAATAACCAATAATACAATAATTAATAAATAAAAATACAAGAGTAGTCTCTGTGTTTGGCATAATCACAACTATAAACCTACTTTAGTTATTAATTTCAGTTATTGTTTAAAAAAGAGCTCACTTTGCACTAATGATGTTGAGGTATGACCGATCTGTTTTTATCAAATTCCAGAGCAATCTTGAAAGCAGTGCTACTTGAGGTCAACAGACTCTATGTTACATCTGACAAAAACATTTTTTCTCTTGAGCAAACCAGCAAGACAATCCTGGCAGCCGCTGCATCGCCACTAAGTAACAAATACTCATGTCGTTGGCAGAATTCAGTTCCGTGCAGTTGCAAGAAAATGGACTTCAGTTTCTTGCTGGCGATTGGCTGGAAGCCGCTCTCAGTTCTAGGGCTCTTCCCACAGTTCCTTGCCATGTAAAATTCTCCAAAGTGGTCACTTGCTTCCTCACAGTCAGCGTGAGAGAGATTCCCGCAAGAGGAACACCACCACGTAATCACATACACAATCACATACATTTCATCACCTTTGCCGTAATCTATTGATTAGAAGCAGGTCACAGGATCTGCCCACATTCATGCAAAGGGTATCACGTGAGGACATGAACAGCAGGATGTGAAGATCACCGGACCACCTGTTCGGCTGTCTGCCACGTGGGGTAGAGTAAATATTTATTGAAGAAGTGAATCAATGCTGCCCCCCAGAAAACTCAGGGATTACCAATTATTCTTCAAATGCAAAACCAAATGGGGATGAGAAGAGTTCTAGCTGTTACATGCAAAGTTAGGTGAGAGGGGAGAGGATAGAGGCCCTAAACAAAACATGAAATTAGAACTTAGGTTTGATTGATTTAAAAAACTGTGATTCCATAGCCAGCAGAATGGTGCAGCGGAAGCGTGCTGGGCCCATAAAAAAACTGATTCCTTATCTATTTATCTGCATTAATTACATTGTTTAATTCAAAAAAAGTGAAGAGTAAAATATTGAATAACTGAGGTAGTTTATAAGAACTTTCTACAGATTTTCTTCAGTTCCTATTATCTCTGAGCACATCTATCAGCATTCCCGATTTCTTTCAGATGAGGCATAAAGACCTCTGGCATTTCAAATGTATCACCCTAATCAAGTCCCCATTCTCCAGAATGATTTCAAAGAATGTATAGCAAGCCCAGGGAAAGACCCGAATGCCTTTTAAGCACAAGGGACCAACTTGGTGAAAGAGGTGGGGACAAAGATAGAGGCCAGGCGGTTCAGATCAGGTGCCTTTACCTTCCCCGTGATGGAGCCAAGCAATTGTCCATATATGTTTTGCAGCAGATGAAATCTATGTGGGCATAGAATGTCAGTCCTTCAAGTGTCACACTTAGGTCTATTTGTAAAGCCAAGCCCAAAACTGTCTGAGGCAAAGGAGAAGCATTGTGCATGAAGCTTTTATGGCCACAAGATATACATGGCGGGCATTTCTGGACTACTAAATGTCACATCCTGGTGACTGGACTGCAGACATTTATGCCGAAGACTTCTAGTGCATTAAGTGTGACTTTGGTAAAAAAAAAACTGTAACTCCTTTAGAGCCTGATGTAACGCTGTGAAATGAGGATACATGCCTGTCATTTCCACAGTCAGCCCACTGACCTGTGCCAGGCTATCTTTAAAGACGTTGTTGGGGGATCTTGTTGAAAAATACAGATCCCCTGATCTCTCCCCACTGGAAGTTCTGATATCGCAGGCTGGTCTGAGAATATATATTGAAAAAATTCCCCTCCAGGAAACTATAATGCAGGTTTGGAAACTGCAGATCATTAAGTATACTCCGTAGCCAATATTCTATGATTCTCCTCTCAGCAGAGTTCCAGGACTTGCAGGTTTTAAGGAGAAATGCTAATCGAGAGAGTTTGAGCCCTAGGTTAACTTTATTTGGAAAAGTAAATTACTGGCTCTTACTACAAGGAGCAGAATATGAGAGGATATCTGGCTGAGGCAGACTTTGCCTCAATTTTATTTTATTTAATTAATTTATTTTTTAAAAGAATTTATTTTAGACAGAGGGGAAGAGAGGGAGAAAGAGAGAAAGACAGAAACAGCAATGTGTAGCTGCTTCTCACACACCCCCTAGTGGGGACCGGGCCCACAGCCCAGGCATGTGCCCTGATCTGGGGCATAGAACACGTGATCCTTTGGCTTGCAGGCCAGCACTCAGTCCACTGAGCCACACCAGCCAGGGCAGCCTCAATTTTAAACTCTTTTTACATAGTGTGTTGTAAACAAACATAGTGTGTTGTGATTGCTCTACTTTTTTTTTAACCATGCTATAGACAAGATGTTTGTGTCCCCCCTAAAATTCGTATGTTGAAACCTAATCCCCAATGTGATATTATTTGGAGGTGTGGCCTATGGGAAATGCTTAGGTCATAAGGGCAGAGACCTTATAAATGGGATTAGATGAGTTCATTTATGAAAGAACCCTGGAGAGCTCCCTCCCTCCTCCCTCCAAGTGAGGACACAGTGTTATTATTGAAGGGAGTGGGCTCTCAGCAGACACCGAATCTGCTGGCTCCTTGATCTTGGACTTAGCATCCTCCAGAAGTGTGAGAAATAAATGCCCATTGTGTAATAAGCCACTCCATCTGTGATATACTGTTACAGCATCCCAAACCCATTTTGCTGCTCTACCCGTGGCTAACATGTTTCAGGTGATACAGAGCTCATAATTTTGTTTCAGGCCTGCGCTTGAGTGTTCTAACCCTGGCTGACTTGCTCTCCACCTTGACTCCCAGCACATAAACAACGAGGATGGGAAAGCATCCAGTACATAATTTGGCACTTGTGGGATCTTGGCTGCATTGTAACTGGAAGTATAGGTGTTAAATGCTAGTCCCAGGTGCTGGAGGGTCAAGTAAGTAACACAGAAATGTTAGAACTAAAGGGATAGAAATAAACTCAACACCTACCAAAGTGATAAAAATATATTTTCTTGTGTGTGATGCTGATCTGAGTTTCTTTATGAAACATAATGTCATTCAGCAACTCCTCCTTCTCTATAGACTTAAGAAAATCCCTTTGGATAATTATTTAAGGTTTTCTGTATTTAGCCAATTTATCTGGGGTAGGCAGGATAATGCCCCTCTTCCAAAGTGCCTTCGTAATCCTGCAACCTATAAAGATGTTACTTCATATGGCAAAAGAGACTTTGTAGGTATGATTAAGAACCTTGGGCTAGAAAGATTTCTCCTGATTATCCGGGTTTGTCCAGTTAATCACGTGGGTCCTTAAAACTGGAGTACCTTTCCAAGAAAGAGAGAACCAAGAGACAGCAGCATAAAAAGGACTCCACCTACTGCTGTTGGGTTTGAAAATGATGGGAGGGAACCACATGCCAAGCAATGACCTCTAGAACCTGGAAAGGCAAGGAGACCAAGTCTCCCCTAGAGCCCCAAGGAAAAATATAGTCCTGTCAATGGCTTTCTTTCAGTCCAATGAAGACTTTTAACCTAAAGAATTGTAAAAACATAAATCTGTGTTACTTTAAACCTCTAAGCTTGTGGTCCTGGCTAGTGTGATTCAGTGGACTGAGCACTGGCCTGCGAACCAAAGGTTGTGGATATGTTATTCAAACTTCCATGGCAACGTATTCACTATTCATTTTACCTTATAAGCTTATATTGTTAGTAATTTCTTCCGTACATAACTCTTCCAAAAGATACATTTTAAAAAGCAAATGCTACTTCATAACCATTTAAAATCCACAGTATTCCCTGAAAGGATGTAGAGTAGTTCTGTATTTAGATAACATATACATTTGCTACAAAACCCATTCACCTGAGGACAAAGGTTTAATTTTAAAAAAACAGGTATTTAAAGAGTAAAAATTTAGAGGAAAAATATTTTATTACGGCTACTTGACCAGAAGGAGAAAAGGGTGGTAAATTACTTATAACTGTACATTATGCTCTAGTCACAGAGGAGGAGGGGGGTGGCTTGAAGGCTTGCTTAGGAAATAGTAAAGAGAATGAAAAGATTTTGACTGAATATTTCATCTCCAAGTAAAGGAATCTGGTAGGGGAGTGGTTTTCAATGAGGGTGGTTTAACTACTACTAGGACATTTGCCAATGTCTGGAGACATTGTCATACCTGGGGGATGGTACTCATAGATAGAGACCAAGGATGATGCTAACCACCCTACAACGATGCACAGGGCAGCACCCACAACAAGGGCTTTGCAGCCTCCAGTTTGTTAATATTGACATTGAAGAACTTTAATGTCCAGAAACTGTGACCCCAGCCTAAACAAAAGAATATTGATTGGTGAAATCAAAGTGGTAGAATTGTGGATAGACTTTGAAATGACAATCAATTAAGAATAAAATTAACAATTTGACTTATTAAGCTGTAATGGGAACGGATGGGAAACCTGGCTGTCAAATGACTACTGACTTTTATGTAGGCACATGTGGGGTTTTTTTTGTTTTTTGTTTTTTTGGGGGGAGGGGGTTGGTGTCCAGATCATAGGAGTGATTTCATGGCATTTCACTCTGGAAGGAAGATAACTTGAAAGAGTTGTAAGTTTCAAAGAAGTAGAATTTGGACCACATCATTGTAAAGTATCAGTGAGGTAGAAAAGAGAAATTAAGGTGGTTTTGTGACAAGATCTGTGATGAACTCTAGTGAGTGACATAATGAAGGATATAGTGATAAACCATGGTGATCATTTTGTCAGCAAAACTAAAACTACTTTGTAGACAGTGTTACGGGAATGAGAGTTCCAGAAAGAAGTAACTGCTTTAATGTTGGTCGTCAGCAAAAGTAAACTTGGACTATTCAACTCCTATGTTATGTTTGCCTTCTCTGGTGAAGAAAATGTTATACAAGGAATTATGGTAAATGGTTACAGAAGTCTAAGGTGGCTGAAGAGCAATAGTTCCAGCCTCGGCTTTAGAAGGTCTGCATCCTAGTCTGCTGATGGGGGAATGAGTGAGTCTATCTGAGCTACATTTGGGTTCTTGGAAGAATCAGATAGAACGGGAATGATACAGAGAAACTGGAGATGGGTTAATATCTTTGCAGGACTCAAAATGACACAGGCATATTTTACAAACTTCTGACTGGCAAGCTTTCTGTAATTTCTAGGAAGACTTCTAGAATGACATTATAATGAAGTAGTTTGTGGGTATCAAGAGGCAAAAATGGGTTTGTTAAAGACAAGAGTAACTGAGAATAAACAATATCAAACTAATCACATTCCTTTTTGGGGGCGGGGATTGAAAGATGGCTAAGTCAGACATTAAGGTAGAGCTGTATTGCAGTAAAGCACTTGAAAATCCTTTCTTAATATCTACGTATAAAGCATAAAATAAGTTTAAAATTGCTAAAATTTAGTAGATTAATAATTGATTGAAGTAACATTTCTAAAGATTAAGAACTAATGTATCAATGCCCTGCAGGACTTGGTCCCCAGCCTATCATGCTCAATATTTTTGTCAGCAAAATCAGTATTTTGCTGAAGTTTTTAAGGGACATATTTATCAAGTTTGCAGTGATATAAATAAATATGAGGGTGTCATTAATACCATCTACAAGTGAATAAATATTTTAAATTAACTAGTTGGAATTATTTTAAAAAATAAGTATTCATAGATTTATAGTGTATTTGAGTTAGAGAAAATTGTAGTCAAAATCTTTATTTTTTAGACCAGAATTTAGGGCACAAGAGGGGAACTTTATGTATTTTGCATATAGGTTTACAGGAAGGTACCCAATCTATGGGTTTGCAGAACGATAAATAGGAAGGGCTGATTTATCTTTGGAAAAAAATGGTTGGTTGTCTCAAGCAATTATTTAAACCTCATTAAATTGTAGCACTAGGAAATATAGCAGAAAAAAAGAAATCAAATTATCAAAATGAAATGTCTCACTGCCACTCCATTCTGCATGAATAAAACTATACTTGTTGATGACAAACAGGTGACCATTTCCAGATTTCTTCCCCTCACCTTTACTATTTAAAAAATACAATGTAGCTATTTATAGACACCAAAAAGAGAGATACATTTCTCTGTGTGCTGAGGTTTTTGTCTCTGAAAAAACAATGATGCACATGGAACTGACTAACCATAAAGAATGCCTTCAGAGCGTACACAGATGTGCTAGAGAACACACCCGCACACAAAAAAAACTTCACCGTTAGCGGCGCTTATTAAAGAAGCGATGATAATCTGTACAGTACTGGATTCCAGGGTAGCACCAATAAACCTGTGCCCCGGAGTAAGACCTTGCTGTCACTGCCAAAGTCAGTCAGGCCTGATGAAGCTGTTAATTGAGTCCGTGTCTGTCACACTGAAATACAAAACACAAATGTCATATATTTTCATAATAACAGGAGAAAGTATTGGTGGTGGTCTTATTCAAAGGAATGACTGACATTTTGGTGGCTATGCCAGAGACTCTCAAACAAAAGAAAACTCAATCTGTGTACTCAATAAGGGTTGGAAAAGAAAGTGCCTATTATCAGTCGATAGGACTAAGATCGGAAGGAATTGAATGATAAAGCACTGATTATCTGTGCTGATATAATTAAATACTTATTACAATTACAGGAGCATCAAACTTGATAAAATTAATTAAATCACTCATTTATTTCTTCCTGTCCTCAACAAATTGCAGTGAATATTTACCACATGTCAGGCACAGTGGTAAGTACCAAAGATACAAAGATAAATGGAATTCAGCTCTCACACCTAAGGATTTATTGTCATTTAGGAGACATAAATCTCCAAAAAATTTTTGCAATGAAGTGTAATATAGCCTATGAGAATTAAATCTATTAGGTAAATGGCCATCTAGGAGAGGAAGAGATAAACAGATTAATGGAGTAAGAAAAGGGTTTACTAAGGGAAATTCAGCACAACACTAGCCATTAATAATCTCAGAAACTTCTGAGCTTTATAGAAATCTCTCCTTAGAACAAAAGAGCTGAGGTGACATTCCTCCTGATACTTGGGTGTTTTTTCTTAATTGTTCTTGAGCTTTTATTAGGTGGAACCATAGACAGAAAAATCTAGAGATATCCAAGTTCTATCCTAGAATATAACTGTACTTCCAATTATCTCAAGATAGTTATATAAACAAGAAACAGTGGTATCATGAAGTAGAATAGCAATGTATTGGGTTGGCCAAAAAAGTTCTTTCAGTTTTTCCATAAAATGAGAGACACATTTTTCGTTTTCACCAATAACTTTATTGATTTGGATATGTTGAGTATGCCATCTATCTCTCATGTGGTATAACACTGATTGTTCTCAATGTCTTGATTTGATCGCTATTAACTCCAACTTGTCTACATGACCACAGAGCATCATCCAGCGAGAAATCTCCAGCATGAAACTTTGCAAACCATTTTTAATACATTTGATCAGTCACAGCACCTTCTCTATACACTGCACAAATCTTTTCTTGCATTTCTGTTGGTTTTTATCTTGGTGAAACAATAAAGTATAATACACCGAAAATGTTGCATATTTTCTTCCATCTCCAGTATTAAAGTGGCTACACAAAAATTCACCAATTTTGATGTTTTTTAATGCACTTTGATATGACAGCTGTCACAATACAGGTTAACAAAATTGTTTTGAATGAAATTAAAGACAACTAAATGCTACTAGAGCCATCTCATGGAGAAAACCAAACAAACTTTTTGGCCAACCCAATATTATGATACCCAAATGTAAGCCTAGCTCCAGTCCCACATAAGCGTCCTCCCTGCCCCCACTGAACTGAAACACGAATCCCAAACATTGCTGTAGTCTAGCTAAACACTTGAGTAGATAACCACAGAAGGGAAGAGACAAAAGAATGAAGGTCAGATCCACACCCGGGCTGGATTCGCTTAGTACTCAGGCCACACGGAACTCAGAACCAGCTACATTTATACACAATAATCACAGCCATGCAAACATCAGACCAAGTCATAGAAACTCCTCTTTGTGCAGTGTCCGTGAGGATGAGGGTAAGTGTGAAGAGAAAGGAGATATCCTGGAAACCCTTCCCTTAAGGGAACATTGACCAACAGAAGGATGGTCCTCTACCGACTGTCAGTTGACAATGAGACACAGAATTTCACTTCACTGAGCTTTTGCCCTGCCATGTGCTTCCATATTACGATGTCCAGAGTGGAAATATAAAGAATTCCCCATCTGTATTTATATCTCTGATTACCTAGAATATCATCCTGTAAAAGGGCAGTTGTCAGTCTTTTGCCATTTATAGGACAGACTTTCTTTTTAAATTTGAATGTCACGCAACAAAGTCATCTGCTTTTAAAAAGTTTTTAAGTAAGGACATTAATAAACAAAAAAACTTCAACAATAACAACCCCTGCCAAGGACCATCATGATATGCTATAATGGAAATAATAATTTTAAAACCAAAATAATAAAGAAAAATATTAAAGAACAACCGGTTATTGTTAACAATAATAACATTGAGAAAATTTGATAACATCCTTACTTCACTACAGACCAGTGAAAGTAGAACAATGGATTTGCAATAAACCAAGAGTAGGGAAATTTTCTATATAAATACCATTCTCTCCTACTCATAATCATACTGCCTAAAGCAAACATCTTAAGAAAGCTGGAAACTGTCATATCCAAATGTATGGAGCATAGTAGACCTCAGTCCCTCATCCTCTCTTTGACAGATGTAACTGTTCATTAAAAGTCACTACTGCCACTCAAATTGTATGTATTTGAAACCATTCTCAAACTGATGGATTTAACTTGCCTCTCACACATCTTGTAAATCTCTGCCATCCTTCCCTCCCCAGTCCTCAATGTGAGCGACACAGTTGGCAGGAAAGAACATTCGCTTGGTGTCCGAGGGAGATTTGTGAGAGTATACCTGCCTTTGACATCCCTGAGAACCATTTCAATCATTAGAGATATTTCGTTTTTGTCAAGGTGGAAATATTTTCCATAGTGAGAGAATGCTGAATGTCACATTAGCTACAAACTTAGGGGTTTGCCTGGAAAAATAAACCTGAATACAGTTTTAAAGTCAGAAAAGGTAAGTTTTATGTTATAAGTATGACATAAAAGCACAGAGCTGTGGAATTAAGAAAAATTTCTGAATAAAAAAATAGTTGCTTTAAGAAAGATTTATAGTAAATCACATGGTTCAAAGCATGGCTCTCGAGATCACAGTTGCCAGTGAAAATATTAGCTGAATTAACTTCCTAGTCAGAGGGAGCATCGGTTGGGATTTCTCTTCATCAGCATGACTTCACGTGCAATTAAAACAAGATAGACTATAAAGCACCATTTAAACAAAAGGGACTGATGATGTTTTGCTACATTAAGGACCTCTACCAGGAAGGAATTGCCGATGCCCATCCAGTTTTAATGACCGTGCCGGGCTGGTATTGATGCAGAATTCTGGAGACAGAGCAGATCTCATTTCATAGAGATTCCTCTCTTTAAAAATATAGGTGTCTCCCCAGAGAAGTCCCTGTCACACCCCATTCTCTTCAAGCTAAGTTCTAAACATATTTGCTATCTGCAAAAAGGGACTAACTAGATTTTCACCACTGAGCAGGACATTATGGCCCCAGTTACATAGCACTGACTCGATAAAAAAATAAAAGAGTCAACTAAGTCTCATTTGGATTTTAAACTTGAAATTACTGTCCATCACCTGAAATTGAATAAGGCTTTACTGAATTATACACTATAATCTCATTCTCCACGTACAGCATGTGCATGTTAATGAATCATCTTTCCTTACTGTAGACCTTCTGTATCCTTTGCCACATTTTTAATATACAGGTGTTTTCTAGAGTCTGATAAGATCTAAATATTTACCACGTATCACTTGAAATTGCTATCCCAGCTGTGCCTTTATGTGGCACCTTTTGTTCCCCTCAAAAATCACATTTATTGCATTATTCATTCATTAGAGTCATTAATTAGTAATCATCAACCCTACACCTTGTACTCGACTCACTTAAATGGCTTCTCCTCACCACTAAACAGAAAAGTCCTTGGAACCTCCGGCCCACCAATGAAGAAGAGACTGTGCCTCTTCTGCAAGTAAGGTCTTTTCAAGCATGTGTAATACCTCTACATCAGCACTGCTCTTTTCAAACGCATCCTACCCCGCCTGACGGAATGAACTGTTCTCCATGTACCATTCCAATCCATCATTCTAAGCCATCATTCCAATCCATCTTATCTCAGGGACGTCAGCATAGAATTCTTTGAATCCCTGGTACAGGCTCCACTATAGTCGACTTGAAGGAATACCGAACAACAATTCTGCCAGGAGATGTCTATGACAGCTTTTAGACAAGTTGCTGTCTAACTGCTGGGAGATTACAAAATGGGAACTCTGTTTTAGTTAAGATCCCAAACATGGAGTGACTCTTTCCTTGAAAGAATCCAGATAAAAGCTCTGCCATTGGTAAGTTTTCGCATCATAGGAGGGCCACATAGGAGAGTACTGCTCCAAGTTCTATTCCATCAGAATGTGGACAGACACCTTGATGAAATGGATTCTATCGCAGTAAAGGATGAATGACACAAAAGGACATAAACTGTATGATTCTAGGTTTATGAAGTTAAAAAACAAGTAAACTTAACTGTGGTGCCCGAAGTCAGGATGGTTGGTGGTTGCCTTTGAGGGGAGCTGGAAAGCGATGATGCGAAGAGGATCTCAGAATGCTGACAATGTTCTGTCTCTTGATCTGCGTCATGGTGACATGAGTGCATTCATTTTGTGATCATTCATTGAGTCTTACACTTAGAGTTTGTGAACTTCTTTTTGTGCAGGTTAGATTTCCTTTTAAAACTTTGAGAAGTTCACACAAGTGCCTAAGCCTGGTAACCAATTCTATCTGAGTCTCCAGAGATGCAGCCCAAGCAGTGGCACTTTTTTCAAAGCTCTGAGTGCTAAGTATACATTTTTTAACCTCCGCACTCCCTGCCATTCTCTGATTTGTACTATGGGAAGCTGACAACTAAGGGCCACATCACCCCCAGCTTCCTCACCCTCTGCCCTCCCACTGGATTTAGACAGTAGGATTGGGAAGAAATAGCAGGAGAAGGAAGAGGGTGTTGGAGGATTTCCTCCTCCCACCTTGCTCTCTCCGTAGCTGCCATTCTAAGTGCGGTAGTGTTTTCTCCCATGACCATAGCAATGACTTGCACTGGGCTCAAAGTGCACTGCTTTCATCTTTTGCCTCCTTTAGTCTGGAGTAGCAATGGCATCTGAGGAATCTGGCTCCCAGTTAAAAACCTATGTGTGATTTCTCAGGCTCCACGACAGTAGGCAGTTACAAAGGTCTTACCTGCCAGGCCTCAAGGCGGGAAGGAGCCTTCCCCACACTTGACCTAGTGAACAGCCAGTGCATTGCAGCCCATGACTCAGACCCCTCTGGGAATCTTTCACTTACACATTTGCATTCCTAGCCCTGGAGCCTTCATTCCTCGGTCTCTTAATTTGAGGCCTCAGACAGAGGTCCTATTCAGGGTCCTCTGCCACGCCCTCTTTATGGAAAGGACAGAGAAACCTCGAAGGCACTGTCACCTCTCAATAGCCACCACCGTTTCCCTCCTAGCCCTACCCCCTCACCACATCCCCCTGACTCCCAACTCAGGGACCACTAAACAGCCAGAGCCTTTTGTTCGGGGCTCCCTCCGCAGTGTGACAGCTGCCACATCTGCACTGACCCACCCAACCCTTGACCGGCTCCTCATTTCAGGGAGACAAACAGAACAGTGGGAGTCTGTGTTTCCTCCAGTTTTAGATTCTCACTTTCTGTAACCTTTACAGCCAGTGATTTAAAGGCCTCGCTCTCACAGGTTTGGCTTGCTGCTTTAGCTGGCTCCTACGACACCTGGCAGCTCAGCGGAGTTCCTGGCAGCACTTACTTACTGCTGCTGCTGGTGCCGGATACTTCACCACTCACCCTTTGGTGGTTCCCATCACCCTGCCCACGCTTTTCTGAAGAGTAACTTTATCAAATTCTCTTCAGTTATCCCTGGTGAGCCTGCCATGTGTCCTGAGGATGTGAATGATATACTACCTAAATGGGTCTTATAAGCATGCAGTGTTGAAAAGTACTGATATAAAATTTATATGTCATAAGAAGGAAAAAGCACTTGACCTTTGTGTTAGTTTCCCAAATCTGCCATAACAAAGTGCCACAGCTGGATGGCTCCAACAACATCCATTTAGCATGTCACAATTCTACAGGCTGCAAGTCCAAAACCGAGCTATTGGCAGGGCCATGCTCCCTCTGGTGGTACACTGGAAAGATCAAATCCAGGCCTCCCTCTTAGCTTCCGGGTCTTCCTTGGCTTATGGCAGCCTAACATCAATTTTCATAACACCACAATGTATGTGTTTGTGTCGAACTTACTTCTTTTACAAGGTCACGAGTCACATTGGATCAGGGGCATAGCCTACTCCAGTAAGGCCTCGCTACAGTAACCATATCAACAATGACTCTATTTCCAAATAAGTTCACCTTCTGGGGTAAGGAGTGGTGGGGTTAGGACTTTAACTTACGTGGGGAGGACATGGTTCAACTCACAACATCCTTAAAGGGGTATGATTTCCTAATCATTTTCTGTTCCTTTTTTTGTTGTTATTGCCGGTAGTTTACATTTCTTCCTTTGGGAAAATGATTTTAGTAGATTTCATTCAGGTGGTGCTGATGCCACTCACGGGCTCTGGGTAGAGCCTATGAATCAAATTCGGTTCATCAGGATGCTCCCTCCAATGGGCTACACTGGTGGTTAGATCAGGGATGGACAAGTGACCCAGGAGAGGCCAAAGAAAGTAAGCTTCCTGGTGCTTTGACTGAAGCTATTAGGAAAAAGGTCCATGAAATTCACGTAAGCCAAGATCTACCACTGTCTCTCTCTACATATAAAGAACCTGCAAGTGCTGGAGAGAAACAATACTACGATAATCACATTTGAACTTTAAGCACAGCTTTTGGCTCCCCAGGCACTGGAGTCAATAAAAATCCTCTTGGTTTAATCTAATTTGAGTTGCGTTCCTGATACGTACAAACAACATGGCCCTGATATATGTACCCAGTGTGACACAGGTTTAGATTTTAGGGCACAGGTTCTCAAACTTTAGTGAGCACTAGCATCCGCTGGAAGGCTTGACAAAACGCAAATTCCTGGCCACCAAAGTTTCATGGAGGTAAGGTGCATCTTGAGAATCTGTCTTCTAACAAGTTCATAGGTGAGGCTGAAATTCCTGAGGCTGATGCTCTGGGAACTACACTTTAAAGCCACTGTTTTAGAGAGATCATTTAGGTGGCAGTTTGGTGGATGGGATACTTCTACCCAGCTGAACAGAGAATTATGTTAGTTTCACTGTTCTTGTCAGTTTTAGAATTACAACTGAGTCAACTAAAGTGTTACTCGGTTTTTGGCATCCTTGAAGTTTTCTCTTGTCTGATGACATCCAAAGCAAAACCATGTGCTAATCTCCAGACTTCATCTCACTTCAGTGCAAATGACTAGATCTGGGGGTTTTCTCAATATCAGAAATCATTTAAACACCTTTCACAGTAGTACTTCGTTGCTACTTGACTGATAAAATGTTCCATGGCTGAACTCGAGCTGCGACAAATCCCTTCAGGCTCAAGAAATATTTTTAATTTCATTTTTACTGTTTATGTTGTTACAGGTGATCCCACTACTTATTGTTAGCTAGCATCAACAACAACCAACAAATGTAACCACATGCTGCTCCTTCATGTACAGTGGATTCATTCTGACACAAGCACTCACCCACAACCTCTTTGATATGAACTCATTCCTACAGAGCTATTCACTAGTATGAAACTTGTCTTAAGCCTTAATGAGGTCCAAGTGTTTGGTCACTAAGGGAATGCATTTCTGGATTTGAAGTGAACAGCCTGTCAGGGAAGATGGGAGGGAATATGAACGGTAAAGACTTCAAATTCTCACAGCCTCTACACTCAGTAGCGTTCTCTAAAGTGTCTAAGATCTTGGGGCATAGTACTGGCCCAGGAGTCCAGAGACTGTATTTTAGAAATGGAACCCAGCACTAAGATGAAATGCCTTGGTGAATTCTCTGAGCTAATCTGAAAAGAAAATTCACCTACTTTAATTCTACATTTTCTTTTTTCTCTTTGTCTACTGCCCATGTCTAGTTCTGATTCTAACTGGAAAGGTGACATTCTGACTTGGGCTTCTATTAGATAAAACGAAAGCAGGTGAGTTCAGAGAAAACCAAATCAGCTTTAGCGTCAGACACAACTGGCTATGAATCCTGACTCTGCCACACCATAACTGTATAACCCCGGATAGATTTACTAAATCGCTCTGAGTTGAAATTCCTCATCTGTAAAAGTGAAGTAAAAATACTTACCTTGAGGGTCCTTGGAGGATTAGAGATGATATATGCAAAGCACCAGGCACCAGTTTTCAATCAAAGGGTGGTATAAATCACCTGGGGTCTTACAGAATCTCTGGAAGTAGAAGCTCGAATGTGGAATGGGTGAAAAGAAGCAGTCAAGATAAAATCCAGTTGCATCAGGGCCCAGCCCTGCAGAGTTCTGCCTGGGTGCCGGTTCTTTGCTCCTGACGAAACACCTGATGTGTGCTGGGTTTTGGCCCACATGGATTCTCTAGCTGCTGCTTCACCCTGAATTACTCTTACTCTTCAGCCGCGATGTGCCCTTCACTTTGTTCCTGCTTCCTGTCATGGCTCTCACCTGGCTCCACTCTTCCGCCCGGATTTGGACGTCTACAAATGAGTACAGCCATATCTCATTTCATTGTTTCACTTTGTTGTGCTTCACAGATGTTGTGTTTTACACAAAATGCGGACAAAACCTTCCACAAGCAAAAAGATTACACTTTGCCTGATTGCGGTTGTCTGGAACCAAACCTGCAATATTTCAGGTACGCCTGTATTTTGATGCATGCTTCTGGCTACGACATGCTTGAGTATCTCTAGAGTCTGCATCTGCCTAATTCTAGTATGTTGACACTGATAAGGGTTTATGCAACCATTTTTTCTAATAAAACTGAACTAAATGAAACACTGTTTCCAGCTTACTGACTCCTCAGTGCCACCAGGAATGTAAAAGAGCAGAAGGGATACTCTGACCGCAGCGGCAGATGATGGAAATAATCGGAAACATCAAAGTCAGGCTGAAAGGGAGCTTTAAAGGCCAAAGCACAGGTATCAACACAGGGCAACTCTCCATTTCCAAGTTTAATGGTGAGAGAGACACAGCTCTCAGGGGGAAAGATTATCTCCCATAATAAATAAGAAAGGACTGGCATTCCCACACCTTGGTAAGTAAGACAAGGACAGATTCTGCAAAACTGGAAAGTTGGTGAGACTTTGAACATCTGAATGTAGAATTCACTCCGGAATCACCAAACCTAATGTTGCATTTCTGATAGCTATAAACAAGTTCGAGTTATTCAGCAGGGCAGTCTGAAATCGGCCTAGAGGTAGGAGCATGATCTTAATGATGTATGACAAGACTTGCATTACAAAATAATTTCAATTTCAAGACACATTAAAAAGCTACTTTGCAGATGTTCAAAAATTTACAGATAGGCTTTAAATACATCTAAGGAAAACAGGGTTTAACCTTCCTGGTCCGATGATCATTTTACTCCTACCTGTGGAAACAAGGAGGGGAGCAGATCCAGGAATGAAACTGGGATGAAATGAAGCAAAGCAGCCTTCTTCCAACTCAGAAGACGTATTTCCTTAATAGAGTGGCATCGTGGACCCAAATGAAGATGGTTTAGTGCTTACAGTATTTCAAACTGAACCAAAATTCTGATTCAACTTAAAACCATATAGGGCAACCAGAAAATTCCTTAAAGATCCTTCCAGCGAACTCTCGCCAGACCCCTCAGCCTGGTGCCAGTGGCTCTCTGTGAACTGGCTGCACATTGCCAGGGCAACCTGCAAGGCACAGCCTCCGCAGTAAGTCACGTGGTAAGGTTTACTTTTCAAACCACCGCCTATAAGCTGATTAACTGGGGCAAGTCACGCTACTGTGAAAAACCTCAATTCCCAGGGACATAGACAGGAAATAAGTCCTTCTCATGCAGATTGGTGTCTAGATTTGACCAGACCACATTCCTTGGATGACTAACTTGGCACTTTATAAATATATCTCGTTATTATTAAAGACCATCCTGTTCTTCCATTTCATTGGCTTCATTCTTCTCCAAAGGCACCAAGGTTTTGTTATTTGCCCCTCACCAAAAATACGCTCTTGAAACTTCCCCAAACACACACAGCCTACCTAACATTTAAGATGTAATTCAAGTCTCCAGACCTCCTCTAATCCTTCCTTGGATACCCCAAGCCAGATTCATCCATCCTTCTTCTAACCGTCAAGTTCAACAGCACCTCTCACTCTGACAACCACAAAACTCTGTTTCCCCCAGTCCACTGCTTCACATAGCCCTTCTTATCTTGCCAGTCAGGAATGAAAGTCTGGGATGAGAAGACTTGTTTTGTTTTTTATATTTTACTGATTAATAACATTATATGAAGTATAGGTGTACAACATTACAACTGGACATCTGTATATTCAGTTACATGCTCAGCACCAAAAGTCTAGTTTCCTTCCATTACCATGTATTTGAATACTTTTATCTAATTCATCCCATCCCATTCTCCTTTCCTTCTGGTAACCACTGTTCTACTTTCAGTAGCTATGGGTCTTCATTTATTTGTTTTATCAGTTTGTTTGCTATTTTATTTGTTTTATATTCCACATATGAGTGAGACCATATGGTTTTAGTCCTTTTCCATCTGATGTATTTCGCTTAGCACAATATCCTCAAGATCCAGTCATGTTTCCACAAATGGCAAGATTCCATCTTTTTTATGTGTTACTCTCTTCCAAACCAAATGCCATGATATCCACAAAGTAGTATAAAAAGATAAGTCTCTGCAATGTAACCATATTTATTATTTTCTCTATGCTGAGTGCTTTCAAAGACAACCACAAACACGACTTAGAAATCCATACAAGTTAGCATATATTGTGGCAACAAAATGAGCAGAATACTGAAAGTTTTCCTTGAGTCCAATTTACAAGGGAAGGTAGAAAGGAGGACAACAAAATATCTGGGAACAAGTAAAAGAACTATAATTTGACTACTTCAGGAGAAGCACTTTCAATACTGGACATGAGAAATATGAATCAAAATAGAAACTTACTTGTTCCCACATGAAGAGGACCAGGAAGGGGGCTGGCTGCCCATCCCATGCTGACCTCTCTTTGTCCCTGGGCCTGCCCAGCTCAGCCTCGCTCTCTTCAGGGCAGCAACACCGCACATCAGATCTGGGCCTCCATTGTCACGATAGACTTTGGAAAAATAGAAGAATGCTTTTCTGTCAGCAATTCTAATAATTATCTCACTTAATTTTATTGAGTCTGATGATCTACCTGTCGATGAACCGGCTACTACAGCCAAGGGTGTGTAGTATTCTGATTGGTCAGGCTAAGAAACATATGGACGTCTCTAGCTCAGCTCACAGCTTAGCCTACTCCACCGAACACCTGTAACCAGAAAGTGGGACAGCAGGTGGCTCCCCAGGGGAAAAGCCCAAATGATACTAGAAGAAGAGTGAACAGCTGCTGGGCAATATAAACAACACATGTCTCTGCTACAGGTAGAAAATGGCGAGTTGGTTGATGTTTAAATCTACAGATATGGAAATCACTTAATTATCCCATCATACATATTCTTTAAATTCCTGAAGGAAATACAAGCATATTGTGTACAATTAAGAACAATTCTTTGGATACCACAGTCCGCTGTCTGAGTTTCCCCATTAAGGGGCCTATCCCCAAATCTTTCAACAGTGTGACTGGAATTTCCAAAGTTCCTCCTCCTGCACTAGTAGTAGGGACAGACATGAGACAAAAGGACAAACTACCAGTCTGGTTTCATGGTTCCTACAAACAACATGCCACAGAGCTTTAAAAGTCCATGTAAAAATTAAAGATGACGTTGCAGTGTAAACATTTTCTTTTCCATACGATGTGGAAACAGGATCCTAGAACCATAGCCATTCTGGAGTCTCACCCCCACCTCATTTTCTCAAAAGCAGGTTTATTCCATTTCGGTTAGTTACATGCTGCTTCCAAAAACATTCAACTTAGTGTTCGGTTTTCTCCTTGCTTTATTCTAAGTTGCACTCTGCAGTATGTCTTAATTGCTATAATTCAAATCAAATTAGATGTTGCTCTTTATTTCAGTAAAAAACATGAAGCAAATTCATGCCCTACAAAATGTCAATGGCACTGTGCAAACAGAGCAACAACAAATATTTATTGAGCATGTACCATAAAATAAATACTGTCTGTCTCAGTCTCAAAAGATAAGTGCTCTGCAGTTGATACCATCAGGGCAACATGTTAAAAGGGAACTGGTTAGTCGGAGTTGACTTTTTTTAGAAGGCAATAATAATGGTGAATCTGAATGACAAGAAAGGTAGCCAAGCATCAATAAAAGGAAAGAGCATTCCATGACATCCAGGGCAACACCCTGCTATGGCCTCAGAATATGTGAAGGTAAAAAAGGAAGTCCGCTATCTGCAAACCAGGAAGCAGGCCCTTCACAGACACCACCTCTACTATCACCGCAATCCTGGACTTCCTAGCTTCTATAACTGTAAAAAATAAGCATTATTTGAACTACCAAGTCTCTCTCATTTTGTTATAGCACTGGAACTAACTAAGATCCTGAAATGTGAATAAAGTTGGTATGTTAAGAACAGAAAGAGAATATTCTCTGTGTGTATGTGGTTATTGTGTTTTGTTTTTCTTGATTACAAGAAACTTAGGGAAGCCTGATAGGAAATGAGTTAGGAGAGTGGGTCAGAGGCCTGGTCATGCAAAATATTGCAAGTTGGAGTAAGGGCTTATATTAAAATGTGAGGTTCCACTAGAGGGTTTTATTTCAGCAGGGGAAATGAACTCTTTGTAATTTTTAAAAAATAGCTAACCTGGAAGATATAGAGACAAAGGATAGCTTTGCAAAAGAAAACCAGAAAGAAAGTCAGGTATTTATTAAAGAAGTCCAGCCCAGGTAGGATGGTGATTTGGGTAAGAGCTATAGCAGGAGAGAGACAGAGAAGTGGGTGTATACCTAATATGTTCTGAAAGAAGAGTCAAAAATTGGGAGTGGATTTAGGAGGGAAATATTAAGCTAAATACTGCTCTTAGATGGCTGGCATAAGAGCCTGAATGAGTGGTTTTAAAAGTTACTTGACAGGCACAGAACACAGGATGAGTAGAGTGAGAATGGGTAGTAATCTAGAATTCTAGTTCATATCTCTGAAGTTTGAGATGTCTGTTAGAAGGGTCACCGTGGACTATGTATAAAGGACCCATGAACAAAGCCAAAGAGGAGTAGGATTGAGGGTGGGAGGTGGGGGTGGGTGGAGCAGTGGAAAGTGGTGGCAGGAAAATGGAGACAACTGTACTTGACCAACAGTAAAAATGAATAAGTAAGTACGTAAGTAAGTAAGTAAGTAAGTAAGTAAGTAAGGCCTGGCTGGCATGATTCAGTGGACTGAGCATGGGACTGCAGACCAAAGGGTCGCAGGTTCCATTCCTGGTCAGGACATAAGCCTAGGTTGCTGGCCAGGCCCCCAGTAGGGGGCATGTGAGAGGGAACCACACATTGATGTCTCTCTCTCCCCCTCCCTTCCCCTCTCTCTAAAAGTAGACAGATAAATTAAAAAAAAAAAAAAAAAGAAAGAAAGAAAGAAAGAAAGAAAAGAAGTAAATAAATAAATAAAAATTGTTTAAAAAAGAATCATCCATCCAAGTCCAGCCCAAATTGCTGGTCCACAGAATCATGAGATACATAGTGATTGTTTTAAGCCACTAGGTTTTAGGATGGTGTGTTACACCACAAAAGTTACATAATAAACTTATCTAAATGCCTGGCTGCCAGGTGTAGCTCAGTGGATTGAGCTCGGGCCTGTGAACGAAAGGGTCACGGTTCAATTCCCAGTCAGGGCATGTGCCTGGGTTGCAGGCCAGTTCCCAACAGGGGACGCACGAGAGGCAACCATACATTGATATTTATCTTCCTCTCCCTCTCTCCCTCCCTCTTTCCCTTCCCCTCTAAAAAGAATATTTTAAAAAAAATAAACTTATCTAAATCTATTAAAAAAGATAATGTGGTAAGTAGGTACATGCACTAGTGTAGGACTAGTGTAGGACTAGTGTAGGGTTGTGTAGGGTTGTGGGAAGAGGTCATTCTGTGAGTATTAGATTTGAAGCTGAAGGGCATATAGATATTTACAGATATAAGGCTAACTGAGTTCACCTAGGAAGAGGGAGTAGTTAGGGAAGAGAGGGGTCCAGGCCTGACCCATAGGGCTATGCAGCATTGAAAGGTTGAGCAGAAGAGCAGTGAGCAAAGCAAGCCAAGAACAAGTGGCTACCAAGTAGTTAGAAATACAGGCGAGTGTTCTATCCCAAAGCCAGGAGAAGAAAATGTTTGAACAGTCATGGCATAATTAGCCATGTTTAGTACATAAAGAGTTTAAGACAGAGAAATAATCATTGGGTTAGCAAAATGGATGTCATTGATAATGTTGACAATATTGTCTTAGCTCAGTAGCAGGAACAGAAGCACAATTATAGTGGTTGATAAAAGAGTACAAAATGATTAAGTAGAAATGGCAATCATATATCATACTTGTGAGAATCTCATTAAATAGGTGAATAGGAATATAAGGTGTTGGCAAGAAGGAGTCTGATGGAGTCAACGGAATGCGGTTTTGAATAAGAAATATTTAGACATGCTTATATGTGGTAGGTGACTTACCAATAGAAACAGAAAAACGGACGATGCCTGAGAGAGTGTATACAAAGCAGGAGCCAGGCTCTTGAACAAGAGAGGACAGTATCAGGGGTCCAAATGGGAGGGGCAGCCGGGCCTAGGAGTAAGAACGCATCCAGGCATTGTAAGATAAGGGCAGTCAGAATGAGTAGAAATGCAGGTAGGGTGATAAACACAATGTTGGAAAGATGAACAAGTGCCTATTTGTTGTTTGTATGAGCTCAGTAAATTCTGAAGGAAGTTATCATCTGAAGGTAAGAGACAGCTGAAATAGAGGACTCTTGAGGAGAGTCAGCTTGAAGAGGGGGAAATACAGATTATTGACATGTGTTGCTAGGGAGTACTATGCCTAGATATGAGAGAGGAAAGAGACATAAACTAAACAAAATCACTATGTTTGATTTTTCTTCATCAATCATTGGCGTTTACCTGTAAGCAGAGGAAAAAAACTAGTATTTTGAGTTATCTCTATGTTATTTCTATAACATAGAGATTTATTTAGTCATGAACAAAACAAGAACTGTTTGCTCAATGAAGGATACAAAAGGTGTCAGTATTGACAAGAGCCAGAAGATACTGAAAAGAGAACGTGGAACATTCAGAGCAGAGGCGGAGGCAGGAAGCTGGATCATACACACAAAGCAGAGACTTCCCCCAGAAGTAACTCGCAACCAGCAGGATGAGTATATTAACCTATTGGAGGAGAACAAATCCTTCTTGAAAGTCTACCGAGATGTGACACCTGTACCAGCAGTGAGCACCTTTTGCAGTGTCCGCCATGCCCACAGATTTTTCCCCTGTGAGATTTTCATCTGTTCAACCCAAGGAACGGGCTCCTGCAGCCTGTTTGCCCTAATGGTCTTCTCTCCATGATCATTGCTGGTTCATGCAGAGAAGGATAGATATCTGTCTCATCCAAGGTGGTCAATCCACTTAGTCTGAGTTAGTTGAATGAGGATTGATCGCTGCTAATCAGTTTCCGCTGGTCATGTGAGCTTGCTCTGTAAACCCAGGTGCTAAAGAATAAACATAAAATTCTGTAAAGAGCAGGGATGAAATTGTGTGCCTAGAAAGGGAGATTTTTTTTTTTTTTTTTTTGAGTCTTGAAAGCTCTACAGCCCCAGGGTTCAGACCTCTGAGACTTGATTCTAGTCGTCATACGTGGGTTTCTGAAGAAAATCTTGTATTCTTACACTAACGTGTGTTCTACATGGATAGGGACTTTTGCAATTTGTAAACAACGAGATTCTGAGAGCTGAAGATGATCTTTGAGTAAGAATATAAGCAATGGCAAGAATCTCCTGAAAAACCTAAGATAAGGTGAAGAAGTAAGAGCTCAGTGTGGACTGCCATGTCCTTAGTCACAGGATATGAGGAAAAAATTAAGTAGAAATTCGGGTTCTCTGAAAGCAGACACCCTTTCCTCAGCTGTCCCTAGCTGGGAGATTTCACCAGCTACTTAATTTAGAAGAATGAAAATGCAGTATCCCTCTGTACAACATTCAGAGTTGCTATATTTAATCATGCTAATATAAACAATGTAACACAGTATATACATATCTATATCTATATGTATCTATCTACCTATTCTATCTATCTACCTATCTATTAATAGATAGATATCTATTAATAGATAGGTAGATAGAGTGGATTCAATCGTGTGGACTCATTCAGTCTAAATTAATCTTTCTGTTATTTTCATGAACTTCTAAACCCAAGATCTGTCTTGGATATCGAAGATAAGTAACTCAATGGAACTGACACATGCTACCTGACTATTTTAGACATGATTCTTGTGGTCAAAGAAGGTAAAAGTTTCCCTCCCCCCACTATGCCACCTTCCCAAGGAAGAAAGAACGCAAGACCAGACCAACTCATGGAAAAACTCCGAAAGATGTATCAGGTAAACAAAATTCTTCATTCCAACATTACCCATACTTCATTCTTTGGCTTTTGGTCCACTAAGAGTCTACAAGAATTTGGAGAATTCTGTTAGTTTTTCTTAACTGTGATGTACTTTTCTCTAAGTGGATTTAGCTCATCTCTAACCCATCACTGTGCTTTCACAGTATGTGATATTAAAATCAACGTACATTTTACCCCTTCTCCATGTCCTCACCAGCACTTGTTGTTTGCTCATTTGTTGATGATGGCCATTCTGATGGGTGTGAGGTGATATCTTATTGTGGTTTTAATTTGCATTTCTCTGATGATCAGTGATTTTGAGCATCTTTTCATATGTCTATTGGCCCTCTATAGGTCCTCTTTGGAGAAATGTCTATTCAGGTCCCTTGCCCAGCTTTTAATTGGACTGTTTTTGGTTGTGGTGTTGAGTTTTGTACATTCTCTATATATTTTGGACACTAAACCCTTATCAGATGCATCAGCCAACATGTTCTCCCACTCAGTGCGCTGTCTTTTCGTGTTGTTGATGGTTTCCTTTGCTGTGCAAAACCTTTTTAGCGTGATGTAGTCTCATTTGCTTATTTTTTTAATTTCCCTTGCCAAAGGAGAGCTATCAGAGAGAATATTGCTACAAGCAATGGGATTACAGAGTGGTGATAGGTGGGGAGTGATATAAAGGGGATCAAAGGTAATGGAAAATATACAATAAAAATAAATACAAATAAATTCACTAGACTTTCCATTTTCTTAACTCGAGGTTGGTGAAGTGATATCTACCCAGCATCAGCCTCAAAGCTCTGCTGCCAAGGTAAGTAGCCAAGATGGGTCTTTCGAGCAAGGATTATCATGGGACCTAAAGCGGAGAGATAAACCTATTATTTCTATTTTAACGGTTTTAATGTTTTGTATGAACCTTCAAAAATGCACTGTTGGGTCTTTTAGTCCATTTAAACATATATACAAAAATGATTAATAAATACGAAGGGCATTGTATCTATTCCATTTAATTTATTGAGTAATTATTATATGTGGACCCCTGCCATAGGTAGAGGCAGTGATATGGTCCCAGATCTTGAGGTGCTCACAATCTTGAGTGGAGAGAGCATTGAATCAGAAAAAAATATACTAAGAAAATATCCAGAGTAATTCAAATAAATTAATGTATGGATTTGTGTGTTTACATGTATGGGTATATGCTTAGATAATTTCAGGTGAAGACAAAGAATGGTAAGTAGCAGGTAAGTAATGGGCAGAGGAGGTAGATATTCTGGCTACGTGAGTCAGATAAGGTACTATTTTAAAGGTAACCTTAGGAGGTAACATTGTAGGAAGAGGAGGTAATATTTTTGAGAGATATATAAATGAAGCACGGAGGCAAGACCTGGGAAGATGGCGTGGAACAGTGTTCCAGGCAGCAGAGTAGCATGCTGCTCGGGGAGAGACAAGCTTGGGAGAGACAAGCTTAGGAAACTGTGAGAGAGCCAGAGTGGCTGAGCAGCATGAACAGCAGAGAGGTGGGAGGTGAGGTCAAGGAGGTAATCCACAACTAGTGACAGAGTCTCGCTACAAAAGAGGCTGCAGAGGTTCCCCAGTGCGGCCACTGTGAGACATTCCAAGATGGATGGATTTCAGAATCAAATCGTCCTTAATTGAAATACCATATACTAAGTCTCCCTGAGCCTCTCGTTGCTCATGTGTAAAACCTGCAATAATACTTTGTTTCTTTCAGGACTATTATGAGGTTTAAGTGAGACAATTTATGCGAAGTCACAAAGTACTATATCTGGTATTACTGGATTCCAATCTCCTTTAAAATATGTGTGTATTTATAGTCCCAGCTCTTAGTTTTGTATCGGTGGGAAAGCTAAATGCATGTATGTGGAATGAATAGCATCTAGTAGACAACCTTGGGATCAGCGAAACAGTCCATGGATTATTCCTTTACACTGGGTTTTAAAAGGGCATTAAGAAGTCCGTTGGGGGAAATTAGAGGGTAGAGGGACTGAGCAAAAAGGAAAAAGGACTCATGGACATGGACAGCAGTATGGTGATTACTGGGGACAGAGGGACATAGGGGACTAAAGGTAACAGAAAAAATGTATAATAAAGAAACAAAAAGAAAGGGAGGTAAGAGAGTTCATGCTTTAACTCTGAAAGTACAGCCTTTAGAAGACAGTTTGCTTCAAATCCATATCGTGGGGTTTTCCCTGGGGGGTCACAGTGTCCCAGAATAGTGAAGATCAGCCCCTTTTGGGCTGAAGCTCTTTCCAGGCAGATTAACGTACTTGGCACAGAGCCTCTACCCTTGCTTACAGTATGCTGCCTTTATGAGGGGAAATTCAACAGCACTCTCCTGGGAGCACTGTTTCAGATGAGGATATCCCCAGAGTCATGAGGCTACTTAACCCCACGGAGCTGCCACTAACAGATGCCATCCTGTGTCGATAACAGTCTTTTTTTGTTTGTTTGTTTTCTTTTTCTTTTTAAGTAACCCAGAGTAGAAAGACCGTGTGTGTGTGTGTGATACAGTCCGAAAGAATGAGATTTCAGAATAACCAAAACAACAGTCAGATCTGACAACAAAATAATGGAGTCACAGGGTCACTCACTGAGTAGAGCTGTAAACAGGGAATTAGGACACTAACAAGCATAACGAAAGGGACTCATCATCCATCACATACATTGGGAGAGGTGCTTTACACAGAGGAGATAGTACAAAAAGCCCAGCAAGAGCAGACCAGATAGAAGCCCACATTTGCAGCTGAGGCTTAACGATTTAGATCACGAAAATCAGACAGACTTGCGTTTGAGCCCAGCTCTTTCATTTGCTAGTTGAGTGACCTTGGGCAAGCAATTTCTATTCTAAGCTTCAGTTTGCTCATCTCTAAGGGGAGCAGTAATGGTACCAAGTTTATGGATCTGTTAGAAGGTTTATAGTGAGAACGCGAGCACAATGCCTGGCATTTATTAGAAACCCAATAAATAGTGGTGGAATTGCTGGTAGTAGCCAGTGCTCAGTGAGTGTTAGTTGTTATTATGGACTAGGAACTGGGCTAAATGCATAGACTCTGCCCAACAACCTTATGAAGTGAGTGCAATTATTTCCCTCTATTACAAATGAAAAGACTAAGGCACAGAGGACAGTATGCATGCGAACTGTGAATATACAGCTGATTCATGGTGGAGTCAGAATTAAGGCAAGATGGCCTAATAGCTGGACTCTTAACAGCTAGGACTGCAGGGAAGTTGGTGGTAGAAGACTTGTAGAAATGTAGTAGTTTATTAAAAGGCATTAAGGTCATCCTACTTTAATAAGATATTTTGTAATACCTTTAATTAGGTATTTCGTATTTTGATTATTTATTCTAAAATGTGAAGTGGGTATTTGCTTTCCGCCAGGCACTCAGTGATTTTTAGAAAGCTGTGACTCGCTTCATGGGAACCAGAGACAACATGTGGATAACGCCCACACTCTGGGCTTGGGATTCAAACCCTGCTAGTGCTGTGGGACGTGGGGAATGCTGCTCCTCTCCCCCAGCTCCAATTGCCTCTGGTGAAACCTCACAGCACTGCCATCAACATTAAATTAAAGAGGACATTCGCATAATGCTCCCCTGGAGTAGTTGCTAAGTGTTAATTAAACTTACTGTTGGCTCCTTTTTTTTCAAACTAGTTGCACAGACTTTTATTTATATATTGAAAGCTAAGCCCAAAAAGTGGAAGTTTAGTGACACCTTAACACAATGCATGCAACATCAAACTCCTTTCTTCCTTCTGACTTTCGTTCTGCTCAACTTCTTCCCTTCCGACCTTCCTTCCTTCCATCCGGTGCCCGACATGGTATAGCCAGTACATGCCATGCTGTATACATAGCATCGGGGTATAACCCAAACCAGACAATAAATATATGATTAAGTGCCATAGTGAACATTCCATAAGCAGAGATTACTATGTGCTGAAGTAATCAGGGACATCCTTGCTCACAGGATGAAACTTGAGTTTGTCCTTGAGAGCGGACGACCTGCACAGGGAATAAAAATCTCAGAAGAGGGAAAAGAACAGAAGCAGAATGTAAGAAGCCAGAATATGTCAGATGTTTGCTTGTCAGTAAGAGGTAAATAAACAGTTCATAGAGAACAGCCATTAATATGAATTCCCCCAAAACCCTTATGGAAATTTTTCTTAACAATAATCTTGAAATGAAACCCCATGCACAAACCAGACAACACTGAGGGGTTGGGGTTGAGGTTGGGGAAAGAAGTCCAGAGATTTTTCCACAAACATGCCTTTTGCTCCAGGGCATGTGCAGAGATCCCTTAGCAATTTTTGGAATAAAATGTAAACTAAACAAACAAAACCTTCCTTAAGAGAGTAGTGAAAGTTTAAACTTTTAGCTGAAACTAGTGTGAGGAGAATTTTGAACACAAGTGTGAGTCAGCCTGTACACAACAGATATTGAGTGAAGAATTTGAGTAGGAAAATAATATAATGAAAGTCATGTTGAGGAAAAATCACCTGACTTAGATCAGTTTGATTCAGGGGACTAAAATACTCCCTGCAAGGTGACTGACTAAATATTATGACAGTCTATTTTAATTGCAGTCCAAAGCTTCTTGTAGAAAAATCAACATGGTCTGAGTTATAACAAAAATTTAGCCACAAATTTGCATGTAGCTCTGAGTGTTTCCTTCAAAAGAGAATGAAATAGAGTTCTATTTCCTATCACTTTTAGAAGTGGGAACACTTTTGTGTATGAAATCAAATGCATGCGACTATTCTTCCACAATGATTTCCTCAGATCCAGGACAATGTGAATGCACGTTAGGACTTGATAGCTTTACCTATAATCCAGAATCTCAAACACAGGCAGTAATAAACAGTAAATTAGCATTTGATTTTACTCAAAACATGTCTCATTGAACAATGTTAGTATCATATTGCTTTGAATAAACAGTACTGATTGATTTACTTCTTAAAGAATGTCAAATAAAGTCTCTGAGGTATTTTTCAATTTCTTTGTATTCTCTATGTAGACGACTAGTAGGTAGAATAATAATCCCCAAAGATGTTCAAGTTTTGATCCCTGGAACCTGTGATTAAGGGACATTTCAGCTGTAATTAAGCCAAAGATCTTGACATAGATTATGCTGGGTTATTTAAGTGGGCCCAATGCATGCAAGATGAGGGAAGAAGAGTCAGAGAAAGAGATGTGGTCACGAAAGCTAGAGTCAGAGTGATGCAATGAACAAGACTCAACTGTCCATCACTGGTTTTGAAGATGGAAGGCAAGTCAGAAACCAAAAAATGTGGGTGGTTTCTAGAAACTGGAAAATACAAGGCAACAGATTCTCTTACGGGGTCTCCAGCAGGAACGAAGTCCAGTTGACACACATGTAGCCTAGTGAAACTCATTCTGTTCTTCTGACCTTAAGGATGGTGAGATAATAGATCCTTGTTGTTTTAAGCTTATGGTAATTTGTTAGAGCAGCAAGAGGAAATGAATACAGAGTAATCTCAGTAACTTGAACAAGAACTATACAGAGCATCTGGAAGGTCAAAGAGGCTCATGGACCCATGCCTAGAGTTAATTCTTAGAACATTTTTTTCTGGCCACTTCACTTTATAAACAAAATTACCAGTAACTATCTATGCTTTCACATTTTTAAATATCTTAAAAACAATATTCTAAGTCAACTAATCAGGTATGGCTTTATGGAAAGTTAATTATCTTCTCCGGGTCTCCATTTTTTTAAAACAAGGTCCATAAAAACACCTACTTTACAGATACCTTTTAGGAGTTAAGGAGAATTGAAACTTAAGAATTATACAGCTTAATATGTTCATTCATTAAAGGACTATTTGTGGGAAACATATACAGTCCCACATATAGCATATAGGCATAGCAAAAAGGCATATAGGCATTTTGTTAAACTCTCAGGATAAACAATACAAAAAAGATAAATAATACAAGCATGGCTCCTGCCTTCAAAGTGCTTAGTCTAACTCACTGCACCTTCTCTGTTAATTTTGATCCTACAATGCTGTCATATATAGTGTCTGCTCATAATGATGACATTTAGTCACTTCTTATAATGCTGGCACACAGTAAATGTCATTAACTATTACCAGCATGGCTAATAAAGACAAGGTGGGCCACTCAATACTTATAAACAGCACTAAGGATCTTAGACACACGCAAGGATGATATGCAAATATATAAATATTTTCTCCATAAGTATCCATAACTCATCTGAATGATTATTGGAAATTTGCTACAACAGATCCTGTGTCAGCTGACAGGAAATCCTACCATGATAGTTTTCCTCTGGTCATACCCCTTTGGAAGAACTCATTTGTAGTTGTGATGTACTATGAATTGTCTTTTCAGGTCCATGATGTTACAAAGAGGTATAAATGTACAGTCAATGTACAAATGCTCAAATTAACATGAGGCATTTAGCAAATGCAAGGAGGTTTCCAAGCAAAGGCAGATACCCTTTGCACTACTCACTCCCTTTGGAATTTTTCCAACGTTCATATCTCCCCAGCAACAGCAACATGCATACGTTAGAAGCTGCCTAACAAAAACAGGAATACGAATGGAGTGCCATACTGTTACTTAAGTAAATCACACCAGCCTTGAAGCCTGGGGAACAGAGCTGGGCAAGGTGGACACTGTTAAAGACAAGATTAAAGTGCAGTTCAGGGAAAAGTCACTGAAATGGATACTTCATATGTGAAGGCAACATATATTTACAGAAAATGAAATCTTGGATAAAACATTTTTGAGTCATGTCTAAGTGTTCACTATAAACTAGAAAGATTTTGCTTGATTTACTTGGTTCAATTTCTAGGCATTTCCCCCCTCTGTGCTGATGGCAAGTAATCAATCATCAAAGTGGTAATCAGATTTTGCAGAAGGCCATCAGCATCATTTTCAATCATTTAAACTTTGCCAGCTTGCCTCTCTTCTTTATCAATCACAGAGATTAATGTGAAAGGATATTTTTAATGCATTTTAGAAAAATTAACAAATTATGATTGTTCTTTAACTCTCAGCTCACCATGTCACCAGGTATTATGTATAGTCTGTATTGTAGCTTCTAACAGCATTGTTACTCAGATGAAGAAAAATAGTGAAGGCATCCTATACTTAACAAGGGGATGCTCTTCAAACAGATAATGCATATATTCAAAATAGGATGTATATATTCAAAATAAAAGTGCTTTGTGTTACGCTTTCCCCAAGTTATTTTCCAGGAAAAAAAATATCTCTCAAAGTAGACTATGGTTCAAATAGAAATGGAAAAAAAATCACATGGATTTTTGTCTTCGGACTAGTCATCTTTTGAAATTCTTCACAGCCTCTTCAGGGGTAAGATTTGTGTATCAATTTGGAAACAGCCACTATTAGATTTTTAACCATAAAATTTTCTTCTAAAAATTCTCTCCAATCCATTAAATTCAGATTTATTAGGTTTTCCCATTTATGTAAACATTGAATGCTCATTTTAAAATAGCGAATGAAAGTATACAGTATAGCGAATCAATGAAAAATGACTTAAAATCCCATCATACTGATAGAGCATTAATTTTAAGACAATTCTTACACACACAAAAATATATTCCAATACTTTTGTTCTTCCTTATTCTTTCACTTTCTCTGGTTCTTTTAACCACCCATATCTTCTCTTTTCTCTCTGCACAATGCAATACCTTTAATCTCTGTTCTTTCTCTTCAAAAACCACAGTTCTATATGTAAAATACAAACTTATAAAACTTCTAGGAGATAACATAGGAGAAAACCTAGATGACCTTGGGTATGGGGATGACTGTTTAGATACACCAAAGGCACAATCCTAAAAGAAACCATTGGCATGTAGGATTGCATTAAAATCAATAACTTTTGCTCTCCAAAAATGCAATGTCAAGAGAATAAGTACACATGCCATGGAGCAGGAAAAATGTTTGCAAAAGACACATCTAATAAACAATTACCTCTAATACACAGAAACTTCTTAAAACTCAACCATAAGAAAACAAACAACCAGATTAAAAAATAGGCCAAAAAGCTTAAAAGACACCTTGCCAAAGATACACAGATGACAAGTAAGCATATGAAAAGATGCTCCACATCATCTATCCTCAGGAAAAGGCAAAATAAAATAAGAATGCGATACCTATTAGAACGGCCAAAATATGTAACACTGACGACACCAGATGCTGGCAAGGATGTGGAGCAACAAGAACTCTTGTTCACTGCTAGTGGGAGTGCAAAATGGTACAGGCCCTTTGGAAGACGGTTTGGCAGTTCCCACAAAACTAAATAGACTCTTACTACATCATCCAGGTATTATACTCCTTGATATTTACTCAAAGGAGCTAATAACATGTCCATGCAAAAAACCTGCATATCAATGTTTATATCTATAATTTTATTTTCAAACTTGGAAGAAACCAAGATGTCCTTCAGTAGGTACATGGAAAAAATAAATAGCAGTACATTAAGGAAATGGAATATTACTGAGTACCAAAAATAAATGAGCTATCAAACCATAAAACGTCATGGAAGAAACTTAAATGCATATTATTAAGTGGAAGAAGCCAATCTGAAAATGATACATGCCATAAATCCAGCTATATGACATCTGGACATGCAAAACTATGGAGATAGTGAAAAGGCCAATAGTTGCCAGAGATTAGAAAAGTAAGGGAAGGATGATTCGGAAGAGCACAGGGGAATCTTAGGGCAGTGAAAATACCCCTTATGATACTATAATGATGAATACATGTCTTTATACATTTGTACATACCCATCAAAAGTACAACATCAAGAGTGAACCAGATGTAAATCATGGGCTCTGGATGATTATAATTTGTCAATGCAGGTTTATCAACAGTGACAAATGTGCCACTCTGGTGGAGGGTGTTGATAATGGGAAAGGCTACATATGCGTAAGGGCAGGTGTGTATGGGAAATCTTTCCACATTCCTCTTAGTTTTGCTGTATGAATAAAAATGCTATAAAAGCGAAGTTTTTAAAAAAATTTATGAAGGATAATTTCAAGCCTCAGGACAAGAGAATTTCATTTGCTTTAGGATATGTAGCTAGGCCAGAGGCCCATTATGTTAATTCAATCTGTGTTTAGAATTATTCAAAGCTTTGCTTCAGTCCTTGAGAGGGCTTTTAATTTTCAGTTTAGTTTTATTCTTAGGATGTAGCATATTGGGGTTCCAAGCTGAGGTTGTGTATTAGGGCCATGAATTGCAATGCTTTGTTCTCCTAGCTATTGCAAGCTTATTTGAAGCACTGCTCAGTTTTCTAGTCATGACATGCGTTTTCCGTAATGGCAGAAATAACCGACATTTAGTTACCAGAGAAAAGGCAGCACCAAATATCCACCCTACTTTTCTGAATTCCCTTGTCTTCTAAATATTGTCCCAGTAAATTATTAACACCTTTAGTAACACTCTCATTCCTTAAGAGAGATGCATTTTAATATTTTATTTAGTTAATATTCTTGTTCTTAGTGAAAGAGTTTGTCTGAAACAAAATAATCAGCTGGAAGCCCAATACTTTTATAAATTTCTGATTCATTTCCTTGTCCATTTTTTATTGGATCATTCACCTTTTAAAATAAATCATAAGGGCTCTTCCATATTATGATTTTAATAAGTTAGTATAAACAACTGTACCTCACAAATCAAGGAAATTTTGCTTTCCTTTTATTTCATCTTATAACACAAAAAGGAATGATTCACTCATTCTTCTCCTGAGATAACAGGACTTGCTCTCCAGTAGAAGAGAAAGAAAATACACAAATACTCTCCTAAACATTAAAAATAGAATTGTAATGCTATGAAGAAATCATGTGTTGTCTATACGAGGGAATCTTGTTTCATTGGAGCAGTTAGGGAATGCTCTGAAGAAGTTACTTTGAAGAGAAATGGAAGTAGAGTTCTCTGTGCAACTGAAGAAGGGAACTGTATACTCAAAGGCTGGGAGTCAGCAAGGGGCATGGTGTGCTCCAGGGACTGAACAGAGAACAGTATGGCAGGAGTTTTGTGTGTCAAGAGGAAAGTGGTACAAGATGAACCCAAAGTGAGAGGTATAAAAGACATTATTCCAGTTCTTGTAAGACATGGTGTGTCCTTCATCTACCACAGAATGACAAATTATTACAAAGTTTAGCAGCTGAAAACTGTAAGTACTTTATTCTCTCACACAGTTTAGGGGGTCAAAAATCTAGGTTAGCTTGGTGATTCCGTCTCATGGCTGGTCCCAGGGTTGCAAGCTCTCATCCAGGCTGCAGGCACCTGAACGACTGACTGAGGCTAGAGGCTCCCCTAACGTGGGACTCCGGACGTGCTCCGACAGTATGTACTGCTGGTTGGCAGGAGTCCTTTCCTCCTCACCACATGAACTCCATATGCACCGCTCAAATGCCTTCAGTGTGTGAGAGCTGGCTTCCTCCAGAGTAAGTGATCAAGGGGCAGCAAGGTCAAAGTCACCGATGCATTCTATGACCTAGCCTCAAAAGTCGCACCCTGTCATTGCCACAAAACCCTATTATTCAGAGTGTGAAGACTGAAAGAATGTGAATATCAGGAGATAATCATGGGGACTGGAGACAACACCCTTATGGATTTTTGTCTTTAAGACTGATTTGAAATTACAGATTTTTACTAGAGGACTGCATATGAAATTTAAATTCTACGAAGACAATTTTGACTGCAGTATGAATAAAAGCATTGAGAGGGAGCAAAAGTGGAATCAAGATACTTTTTGGAAAGCATCTTTTGTGGTTCCAGTTAAAGATAATGGTGGCTTGGATCAGTTTAAGGGCAGGAGAAATGGACAGAGGTAGAGAGGGAGACTTGGGATACAATTGATTCCAAGTTTTTGCTTCTAAAAGTCCTGATGGACTCAAGGGGGAAAAAAAACCCTCATTCCTAGTTTCTCTCTTTTTACTTTTCTGGGTATTTGATCAATAGTCTTATCCATATAACCCTGCCTCATAAGGAAAATGCCAGATTTTGAGATGACACACCCCTTCATCTATCCGAAAGGACAGATGCATGACATCTTAAAGCAATATTGTTTCTCAGCTGTTGACACCAACTTAAAGTATAATTTTTTTTCTCAAGAATTAGTAAAAATTGTCATTACAAAGAGTTGCATAAAGGAGGAAAAATGTAGAGCTAACCAAAATAAAAGTCATCGGGTTGGAGGTTCTCATAAGCCCAAATGCCCTACCACTGAATCCTGGTGGAATTTCAGACTCCATCCCCAAATTGCTTGATTTTTATGCTTGACGTCCATGAAGTTGGGCTAAAAAATCACATGATAATTTCTTTTTTGAGTTGTCTGGACTCAAGCCCTTAGTTCCAGACTATCTGGAATAACCAAATTTGATCCATGCCTGAATATTTCACATGTGAGTCTTATTTGTGCTTTTGATGGAGCAAATTCTCAGTATGTGCTTATGGACATAGGGATTTAAAATTATTAGACGGTAAACAGTCATTATACATGTATTAATGAATTCAATATATATTAAGCAGGAATTATGTGCAAACCACTGTGTTAAACCATGGGACATAAACAGACCCAGTGAGTCTCCACCCTTATGGATCTTACTGTGTTCTTGTCAAATTATTAAGGACATCGCTACTCTTATCTGCTCTCCCCTCATTCCTGTTAGACCCTGGTAAAAACTTCCCTGGAGCTTTCTACATGTTCTAATTGACATTGATTTTAGGTTTTCTTTTATTTTTATATACTGGTTAACTTACACAGAAAAATATAAAAAAAAGATAGCATAATATTTAACTTGGTGAAACTTTGCCAACTGGCTCTCACTGTAAAACAAACAATTTATCCATCTGTGTTACTTAATTTAGGAGTTTGCCCTTCATCAGCACCAAGATTGTGGTTCTCTTCCTCCAGTCCTACTTCTAGACTGGGGGTGTCAAACTCATTTTCACCAGGGGGCCACATCAGCCTCATGGTTGCCTTCAAAGGGCCGAATGTAATTTCAACTCTAACAGTTAAGGAGTAGTTACATTTATACAGTCCTAAAATTATTTCAGCCACTTGAAGGCAACCTCAAGGCTGATGTGGCCCCTGGTAAAAATGAGTTTGACACCGCTGGTCTAAACTGTGTGTGTGTATGTGTGGCATTTGTTCATTTAGTGACTCTTATCTGCTTATAATGATGGTAGTGGGGAAGAAATAGCAAACTATTCTACTTTTTTTTAAGGATCTTCATTTCAGGAACAAAGAGTGGGCTTAATTCATAAAATAAAAGCAAAACCATTTGCCTTGCTAAGTCCCATGGATTGCCTTGACTCTGTCCTATGCATTTCTCCATCCTACGCACTTTCTTGACTCCCTCTCCATATGTATCTTGTCCTTCCAAGCCTAGGTTACATCCCACTTAGCCCGAGAAACGTATGTTGTATTACATATTCTCTCCTGATAATCGTCTCATTCAGCACCAGACATTCCAGCCTTCAATGTCATTGCACTAGTTTTACCTTTGTCTTCCTATCACGTGTTCTGTTCCTTGAGGTTGGGAATCATGTAGCATAGTTGTCACAGGAAAACCATCATGCTGAACACAAAGCAAGACATGGAGGGATCCATATGAGTGATCCTATGTGAGTGAATTTATATGTATTCACTCACTCATTCATTATTCTTTCTGATACGAATCATTGAGCACCTATTATACCACAGAGGTTGTACTAGGCATGTAGCTGTCAACAAGACTCCCATAATGTAGTAGAGAAGGCAAATGTTTAACAAATAATTATTTGAAAAAATACATTATAATTATTACATGTGTAAGGCAGAAGAAGTAAAATTATATGGATGGGTAAAACTGGAGAAATTACCCTAGTCTTCTGGGAGCCAGGATATTGTAGTGTATGAAGCCAATCAGGACACTAGGAGATGAAGAGTCCTCTATGCTAAGGGAGTCTGGTGAGAGAAGCCATTCCAATTGGCTGTAGCAATGAAACTGTCCCAGAGCACGGCACCTGTTCAGTGATCACAGCTCTTTGAAGGCAACAAACTAAACAGGGCCATACCTATTCCAGATTTGCATCCTAGTAGTTTCTCGGTGTGGCCTATTGAAGCTAGTCTGAAAAAGTCTATAGTTCTTCAGCATTCCTAATTGAATCTCAAGTTTAGGTAGTTACCTCCTTTTGAGTGAGATTTTAAAAATCTCCTTATTTTAAAAAAATCAACATTTTTTCACCTCTTGTGCAGTGTTATGGGTTGAAATGTGCCTTTAGCCCCAAGTTCAGATGTTGACACCCTAAGCCCCAGAACTTCAGAATGTCACTCCATTTGGAAATAGGGTTTTTAAAGAAGTAACTAATTTAAAATGACACACTAGGATCGGTCCTAATCCAGAACAACTGGGGTTCTTATAGAAGACTTTCAGTTGAACTGAATGCTCTTTACATTGAACATGAATCCAGACATGGCTGGCTTGTAGACCCAGAAAAATTATCTGTTACTGCCAACGCCTTGCTCTTCCCCTTGTTAAGATACTTAGCCATTCCTATGTTGCCAGATACAGAACTCCTTTCCTTGGACAATACCTCCCTTAAAAAAAAATTACATGAAGAAGAAAATGCATTACACTTATTCATATTTAGCCAGCTAGTTCCTGGCTCATACCTGCCTTTTGATGACTTATATTCTCTGTAGATTTGCACAGCTTCTTTCTGAAATACTATTATTTGAGCATCATGAATTAACTTGCAGGCAAAATTTCTGCAGAACAGCCTGATAAACCTTACATGCTTGGGGGCCTTTGAGCTGTTATTTTTCTCATTTCAAGGGGTTTCTCAAAGGGTATTTTAAATTCAGCACTAGAATTAGGTGTGCTTTTGTAAAAGTAACTTTCATATACAGATGTATCATGTATCCTTGTTCTGAAGCAATATTGTACAAGCATGTGCTAATCTTCACGGAATTCTCTTAGATGATGTAACATTCTGGACAACTAAAAAATCCCTTTCCTGGAATTAGATATGGGAAAGTGCAGGACATGCCTGGCTCTGTTAGATTTCCAGGACAGGCTATGTGGTCAGCCAACACTCTCATGGCTCAAGAAGTTCATGGTCTGAATCATCTGGACTTCAGAAGCTGTTTAAATACTTCAGAGAAGAAATAAATTGTAGGCAAAATGTGGTGTAAATGTTAGTATGCAGGAGCTTATGTTAGAAACTGGTAGTTTCCAACGCTCATTTGTTTTGAAGATACATCTAATATATTACAAATAAAAGTTCAATACTTTTAACAGAGTAGATGCAGACAATCTAAAAGAAAGTGGAACGAACCACCTCCAATAAATTCATCAGTCAATGATCATTATTTTTCCATTTTATTACCATATTCCCAGAAATATAGTTGAGTTTAAGGCAGAAAATTTGAGGAATCTGCTATTAGCAGAATTAGAAGAGCAAGAACTTGACCTTCCAGGGTCCATGATTCATTGTTATAAAATGATGAGTTATTTAATGCACAAACTCTTAACTTCACCTCAAAACTAGGCACTGGATGAAATTAAAAAGAAAAAATAGTCCATTCATGTATTTATTACTTTGCTAAAATAAAGAGGAAATATTGGCAAGTAATTTTATAATGCTGTTTCAGGTAGATTTTTTTTAGTGGGGGAGTATATTGTGAAGGCTGGGATTTAGTCAGTTAAAAGTTTGAAGTCATAAAGAATTTTTTCCTTTTCTTAATCTAGAAATGGTACCCAAAAAGGAAATTATTTTAGGTGGACTTTAAAGGTCACATATGGTAGAACCAGTTTGTTTGTTTGTTTGTTTGTTTGTTTGTTTGTTTTTACTATTACTAATGATAAAACAGTAACCTCGGATTGGCTGAGTACCTTCCTAGTCATCAACACTCCCTCCTTGAATTAAAGTTAATCCAAACAACATGATTTTTTGAAAATATAAGTTAATCAAAAGGCCCCAAATGGGCCTTCAATGTCATTCACCCAACCCAGCCATTTTTCCTCATAAAGAACCCGAATCCCACAGCTACTGATCTAATTGGAATGGAACACGGGGTTCCCTTAGTCTTCTTAGACCAGGACTCTTCCCACCCAGCACACATGCTTGCTAGCTTGAGCTCAACAAAACACACCATGCTGAGCCTTCCTTGACACATTGCCCAGATAGGCAATTTGATCTGCTCGTGAGAATCTATGATGTGTAGAATCACTGTCATGGGCAAACAAAGTAGGAACAGATTAAGTAATTTTGCCTTAATGTTATATGTAGCTTTTCTTCTAAAGTGTATTCTCTATATTTATATCACCATTCAATTCAAATAACAATGAGAAATAATTTCCAGACATGAAACATTTGAAGATCCTCTGTGTCCAGTCAATGCATGGGGATTCTGAGGACTCAGGAGGAATTGTCCATGTTAGGAAGTGACTTTCCTCATAGCATCATTTAATTATATGATGTACATCATGAATACATTGAAAAAAAGATTCATTATGAATTTTCCAATACATCAAAAATAATCAAATAATCTGTGTGACATAAGCATATTTTGGGGGCTAGTGAAATGGTATCAGATATATCATAACATTTAAATGTATATCACACAGAACTATATGATATTCTTGAGAAAAAAATTGTACTCTAACATCCTTATTCATTTTTATGCAATGCTTAATTATACTACTGGAGGCCAAAGAAGTATAATGTGAAAGGGAATCAGCCTTACAGTACCCTTTAGAGAATGAAATCTATGGAAGGTTTTTAATGATAAAATGGAATAAACATTCCTGCTCTAAGAAGCAACAGAACTCTTTTCTCTTTGACCTCACACCTAAATTTTGCCAAAAGTTCTGAGGTTAAAATAGAATTTTATAATTTGATATTTCCTTTGTGCTTCATAGAAGACTACTGCCTACATATTGAATCCAAAGCCACAGTTTCAATTACACAGATGTGACCCTTATTTTAAATTAACAGGAAAATATTTAATTCCAGTACAGAGCCATCCCAAGTCCACACTTCATTCTTCAATATTAAAGAATAGACGTATTCTCACTACTCTACTACAGTTCTTTTGACTGTGGCTAATTAATTCATTAAAATCAACTAATGTGTATTGAGTTCCTGTCATGCCCCAGGCATGGTTCTTTCCATATTCAAGAGGGAAGAGACAAAAAATAATGGAATACATATATCATATGTCAGGTGGTAGCACATGAGAAGAAAAATGAAGCAGGGGAAGGAACGTGGAGAGTAAGGCATAGCATGGGTACTATTTCATACACAACAATGGAAGATAATCCTCTAATAAAGTAATATCTAAGCAGAGATTAGAAGGAAATGAGGGAGTGAGTAAAGCATATGTTTGGAAGAAACACAACCTAGGGCAGGGGTATCCAACCTGTTGGCATCTCTGGGCCACACTGAAAGAAGAATTGTCTTAGGCCACGCATTAAATACACTAACAAAAACAAACAAAAAAAAAACTCATAATGTTTCCGTAAATGTATGATTTCATGTTGGACTATATTCATAGTCATCCTGGGCCACCTACAGCCTGAGAGCTGCAGGTTGAACACCCCTGATCTAGGAGGGAAAAGGCAAGTATGAAGGCCCTGGTCTGTGAATGTGCTTTGCATGTTAGAGGAAAAAAAAGAGACTATGGTAACTGAAGAGACCTAGTGGAGAGAAGTGGTAGGGAGATAAGGTAAGAAATAATAGGAGTTAGTTGACAGATGTTGACATTCACTCTCACTGAAATAGAAAACTGTCTCATTGTTTTTGGAGGGTCCTGGACAGAGGGTTAGCAAATGTTGGCAGCAACCTGGAGAATAAATTATAAGAGTATACGAGTGGAAACAGGAGAACAAGTTATGAGTCTACTATAATGATGATGTGAGAAATACGGTAGCTCAGATGAAGTACTAGCTGCTCTACTCTCCCTCAGCTCTTGGACCTACTCATTGGGTCTCCCCTAACCTAGTAGACCCTAGCTGTTCAAGTAGCCTTCCTTCTGCTGAATCTGCCCTCAGGAACTCTGGAGCCTACATATTCTGTTAGTGGTTGACCTAGGCTATCACACCTCATGTGAGGATTGTGATGAGCATCAAGGCAGATCTTCTGGCTCTCAACCTTGTATTCAAATATATGAAGGTGTAGGGAGGCCCATCAGTGCAAACTACTAAATCCGTTCTCTTCTTTGTGACCCCTGTCCTCACTTAGCTCTACTTGGTCTCTCACAGTACTGAGGAGGAAAGGATCTATGCAGAATGGTTTATACCAGAGTGTGGAACAAAGCACCTGTGCTACTAGTTTTCCCTCCACCCATACCTCAAGAGGTAGACAAGGATGCAAGTGGGAACACCTCTCTTTCTACTTCCTTATTCTACCTTCCTTCCTTTTAATTCTCTTTGGAGATGGAAAGAGTTAACTTTTTAACGGCTTTTGTGGCATATTATTCAGATGTTTGGTAGCAAGACTGCCTAGCTATCATAGGTAAGGGATACTTTTTCACTAAGACAATAGAAATAGGAGATTCTGTCTGCACTCTGTTCTTTTTGTTTGTTTGTTCATTCGTTTAAAGTCACTGTGATTATCTTGTTAAAGACAACAGATTCTTTTTCTAAAGAAGTGCCAACTTTTCCTTTGGTGGGGGAGGGGGATGCGGGAGGAGGAGGGACTTAGCAGTGACACTTCTGAGATAGAAAGCTACAAGGCAGCATGATTTGAGATTAAAATACACCAGTTTGTCCTTTGCTAAATATTATACCTGGAAGTACCGTGATAAATGTCAAATATCAAATCAGTGAGTAAAATGATGAATTATTCAATAAATGTTGTGTATTGGTTTCCTATTTCTTCTGTAACAAATCACCATAAATCCAGTGGCTTAAAAGAACACATATTTATTATCTTACAATTTTGTAAGTCAGAAGCACACAATCAGCCTTAGGGGGCTAAAATGCAGGTGCCTGAAGGGTGGGGTGCCTCCGGGAGGCTCTAGGAGTCCATTCCCTTGCCTTTTCCGGCTTCTAAAAGGTCCCTGCCCTCCTTGGCGCCTGGTCCTTTTTTCATCACCAGAGTGGATAACTCTGATCTCTGCTTCTGTCATCACACATCACATGAGCTTCTCTGACTTTGACCTGCTTGCCTCCCTCTTGTCAGGACTTTTGTGATTACATTGTGTCCATTCAAATGACCCAAATAGTATTCCATCTTCAGACCCTTAAATTAATCATATCTGCAACATTCCTTTTACTGTGTAAAGTAATGTTCACACATTCAAATATTCAATATATGAACATTTTGGGGCTGGTATTTATTCTGTTTACCACATGATGCTAGGGAAATTGCTTAACCACTTAAAAATCAAAACCTCACATTATACACCTCAGTAAATCACACATAGATTAAAAATTTAAGTGAGAGAAGTATTTATAAAATCTTTGTCTAAGGAAGGAACTTTACTATGCATGACAGAAAAATAAGAAGCAATATAGAAATCCATGAAGGTTAATTTTATGTGTCAATTTACTTCACTGGGAATAGTGTTCAGGTATGTGGTCCAACAGTATTCTGGATGTTTCTGTGATATACTGCATTTTGATGAGAGTAACATTTAAATTAGTGGACTCTGAGTAAAGTGGATTGCCATCCATAGTGTGGGTGAGTCTTATCCAAATAGATGAAGGTCTGAAGAGAACAAAAGACGATTGGTTCTATTTTTCTGGACAACCCAAATTAATGCACAACTTTAATGACCAAACCAACTATAACCTATAGAACAAGAACACTAAATATCCTAAACATAAAAAAATTGTTGCAAAGTATTTGGGGAAAAAAGAATTATGAACAGGAAAATATCAGAGCGAAAACAAAAGGCAGTATTAAAATAACAGATAAAAACAAGTTCAAGAGCTCTGTTTTTTCAAGTTGATGCTATTTAAAATAGTAGAACAGAAAGATTGGCAAAGATCAAAGTTAATGGTAAGATCCAATATTGTTCGGTATGTTAAAATCAGTACAGATGGCCCTGGCTGGTGTGGTTCACTGGATTGAGCACTGGACTGCAAAGCAAAGGGTATCAAGGTTCAATTCCCAGTCAGGGCACATGCCTGGGTTGCAGGACAGGTACCCAGTAGGGGGCACGTGAGAATGCAACTACACATTGATGTTTCTCTCCCTCTCTTTCTTCTTCCCCTCTCTCTAATAAATAAATAAAATCTTTAAAAAAAAATCAGTACATTTGTTTCACAACCTACGATGTGGTTACATCCCAATAAATGCATCATAAATTGAAAATATGTTGAAAAAGCATTTAATACACCTAACCTACACATGTCATAGCTTAGCCTCACCTACCTTAAATGTGCTCAGAACAAAATACCCAAAATTCACTGGCAACGTGGAACACTGCAGAGTATCGATTGTTTACACAATCACATGCCCAACTCGTAGTTGGGGCTTGCTGCTACTGCCAGCACCATGAGAGAATATTGTACCACATACTGGTAGCCTGGGGAAAGATAAATTTCAAGATTCAAAGTTCAGTGTCTATTGAATGCATATTGCTTTTTCAGCATCTTAAAGTATAAAAAAAGTAAGTCGAAGGATCATCAGTCAGGGATCATCTGTATTCAAAATCTACTTTTAGAATATAAATTGCTATGCTACATACTGGAAATTTAGTTATATGTATCAAAAGCTTAATAGAAGGCATTTGGTTCATCATTTCTAATTCTTTAAATTTGTCATTAAAAATAAATGATCAAGTATGCAAAGTTACACTCAAGCTCTTCTCTTGTCATGATGCTAATGATAGGGATGAATACAGACAGCTTAATATCCAATAGCTGTGATTCTTTAAATCGCAGTAGCGTCTAAATTAATAATAAACCATTAAAAATGCAAATGTACATCTCATATAGAGAATATACTTTACATTAGAAACAGTAATAAATGAGGTATAATATATTTCAATGAGCACATTCTACATAAATGTTAATTTGCCTCACATGTCTATATATGTATGTACCTTGGAAAGTCTGGAAATACTTAATGATATATTAAAAGTGATTATCTCTTGGTGGTAGAATCAGTTTAAATTTTTCCCTTTCATATGCTGTTTTTTATCCTATCAGTTTTTACTTGTATACTTTAAATGTTTAACTATTAGTTGGTATTTGGTTGGTTCATTAATTTTTGAGTCAATAGTTAATAAGTAAATAATGGATAGGGACCACAGGAGTAATGTGGAAGGTATTGCTTTAGCAGAAGCAGTACTTTGCTGATGCTTTCTGAGACAAGATATCCTTTGTAGTTAGCACTTTCTTTCTTAGTGTATAAATAAAAGAATGGCAACCAAGCTTTCATTTTTAGTTCAAATCTCTTGGGTAAGTGGGTTCATCTCTTTCTAAGTCATCATTTAACCAAATATTGAGATATAGACAGTCCAGAGAAGCTTCAGTATTGTCATAAACTTAAATAAAGAGCATGCAAATGTCATTCAAGGGTTTAGTGAAAGCTAATATACATTTACGTAGCTCTCTGTTCCCTGTCTCCATCTCTCAAAATTATCATCTCTAAAATATACTATAATTATTTAGTATAATTTGTGGAAAAGTCATTTTAGTTTGTGGAAGCTCATATAAGAGCTTCATTCACTGGTGCAGAAGCCCAAAAGTGATAGAGCAAGAACTGAATTAAAACTCAATCATCTCCTTCATTAAAGCAACAAGAATATGAGCAAAAACAGAATCAAAACTTTCTTAGAACTCTTTAAATTTATCAAAGATTTGCAGCAATCCGGAGAATGGTTATTTAAGAAAAACAACTGAGAGTAAGGACTCCAAGATCTATGGCAATGTAACTTTCACTTTTCCCAGGTTTCCCTCCTCACATCTGCAGTATCCTTGAACACTGGTATAGCAATAAGCAAACTGAAGGAAGCAGAACAGGGCTAGAGCTTCCTTAGAGCCCAATTCCCAGGGAATTTTCATTATCTGGTCTGTCTGTTGGCTTACTAAAATACCATATTTGCAGGGATGACTTTATTTAACCTGACTCAGCACACACAGTACAAAAAGCCTTAGCTCTGAGGCACTTATTGGAAACTAGAGGCAATTGTTAAACATTGTGCCTGGAGTGCTATGTAACAGGGAAAACTCTTGGCCTCAAAAAAGGTTAACAGAAAAAGCTAAGGAAAAATGACTCATGGACATGGACAACAGTATGGTGATTACAACAGTATAAGGAGAGGGGATTATAAGGAGACTAAATGATAACAGGAAAAATACATTAAAGATTAAGTTGGGACATAAAAACAAAAGAAAGAAAAGCTGGGGAATGGGGTGTCCATAAGTAGATTTGAAAAGCCCAAAAATATATGACAAACTCACTGTCAGCATCATACTCAATGGGCAATAACTACAAGCATTCCCCTTAAGGTCAGAAACAATACAGGGATGTCTGCTTTCACCTCTCTTATTCAACATAGTACTGGAAGTCTTAGCCACAGCAATCAGACAAGAAAAAGAAATAAAAGGCATCCAAATTGGAAAGGAAGAAGTAAAACTGTCATTATATACAGATGACATGATACTGTACATAGAGAACCCCAAAGATTCCACCAATAAACTGCTAGAACTGATCAATGAATTCAGCAAAGTAGCAGGATACAAAATTAACATCCAAAAATCTGTTGCATTTTTATATGCCAATAACTAACTAACGGAAAGGAAAATTAAGGAAATAATCCCACCCAAAATTGCTTCAAAAAGAATAAAATACCTAGGAATATACCTAACCAAGGATGTAAAAGACCTGAACTTAGAAAATTATAAGACATTGCAGAAAGAAATGGAAGAAGATACAAATAAGTGGAAGCACATACCATGTTCATGGGTAGGATCAATTAACATCTTTAAAATGCCCATACTACCCAAAGCACTCTATGGATTCAACACAATCCCTATCAAGATTCCAATGATGTATTTCACAGAGTTAGAGAAAATATTCCAAAAATGTATATGCAACCAGAAAAGGCCTCACATAGCAACAGTGATCCTGGGAAAGAAGAACAAAGTTTGAAGAATCATACTACCTAATATCAAACTATACTACAAGTCCATAGTAATCAAAAGATCCTGGTACTGGCATAAAAACAGACAATAGATCATGGAACAGAATAGAGAATCCAGAAGTAAACCTGTACCTTTTTAGCTAATTAATATTCAACAGAGGAAGCAAGCAATGGGCTAAAGATAGTTTATTCAATAAGTGGTGTTGAGAAAATTGGACAGGCATGTGGAGAAAAATGAAACTAGACCACCTTATTACACCACACACAAGAATAAACTCAAAATGGATCAAAGACTTAAATGTTATACCTGAAACAAACAAAAAAAAATCCTAAAATAAACATAGCCATCAATTCTTGAACATTGCTTATAGCAATTTTTTTATCAAATATATATCCCCAGGCAAGGAAAACAAAATAAAAAATAAACAAATGGCACTACATCAAACTAAAAACTTTTTTGCACAGCAAAGGAAATTATCAGCAAAATGAAAAGAAAACCCACAGAATGAGAGAACATATTTGCTGATAATTATGATAAGGGGTTCATATCCAAAATTTATAAAGTACTTACAAAACTGAACACCAAAAAAACCCAACAACCCAATTAAAAATGGGCAAAGATCCTGAATAGACACTTCTCCAAAGAGGACATACAGATGGCCAATAGACATATGAAAAAATGCTCAAAATCACTAATCATCATCACTAATTATGCAAATAAAAACCACAATGAGATAGTATCTCATACCAGTCATAATGGCTGTCATCAATAAATAAAAAAAAAGCAACTGCTGACAAGGAAAGACATGGAGAAAGGGGAACACTTTTGCACTATTGGTAGGAATGCAGAGTGGTGCAGCCACTGTGAAAAGCAGTATGGAGATACCTCAAAAAATTAAACAATGGATCTGCTTTTTGACTCAGCAATCCCACTTCTGGGAATATTTTCAAAGGAACCCAAAACACTAATTCAAAAGAATGTAAGTACCCCTATGTTCATTGCAGCATTATTTACAATTGCAAAGATATGAAAGCAACCCAAGTGTCCATCAATAGATGAGTGGATGAAACAACTATGGAACATTTACATAATGGAATTCTACTCGGCCATAAAAAAGAAAATTTTACCCTTTGCAACTATATGGGTGGACGTGGAGGACATTATGCTAAGTGAAATGAGCCAGTCAGAGAAAGGCAAACATTATGTGATTTCACTCATATGCGGAATCTAATGAACAAACTGAACTAACAAGCAAAACAGACATAGACCCATGGATGGAGAACAAGATGACAGCTAGTCAAGGGGGAGAAGTTAGGGGGTGGAGGGATTGAGCAAAAAGGAATATGGACTCATGGACATGGACGATAGTGTTGGGCTTGCTGGGGGGAGGTGGGTATAGGGGGACTAAATGGAAATGGAAAAATATAACAAAGATTTTATATTAAAAAATATTTCTGGGAAAGTGGTAAGCTGTGCACATGTACAGTGCAGTGCGTATGCTCAGGAAAGACCTGAAAAGGTCCTAACCTCTCACTTCTGATCAACCTTGAACCTCTACTGGAAGCAGAAATTGAAAGTTAACATAGTGTTATACTGTCTGGCTGAGTGCTCAGAATACCCAACCCACACATAGAGCACTCAACAGAGACAGTCAGACTTACTGGTTCCAAGAATCAAAGAAATACCTACCTAATCAACTGACTGCTAAGCTAATTAAGCAGAGACTTTAATGGCCACATATGAGAGAGACTACAGACTTTACATAATTAATTCAGAAAATTCACTAAACAAACAATAATAGCAACAAACAGGGAAATGGGAAGAATCTAATTTCTAGAGTTGTCATATTATATTATTTAAATTGTCCATTTTTCAACAAAAAAATGCAAGTCATGAAAAGGAATAAGAAGGTATGCCCCATAAAGAAATAAAGCAGTCACTAGAAATTGGACTTGAGGAAGCCCAGAGACTGGATTTTTTAGGACAAAGACAATATACCTGGATTTAGTCAGGTATATTAAACAAGTTCAAAGCTCTAAAGAAAACCATGCCTAAACAAATAAGGGAAAACATTAAAGTCATATCTAATCAAATAAAAGATATCAAGAAGTAGAAAGAAATTATTTTTAAAATAATCAAATATAGCCCTGGCTGGTGTGGCTCCATGGATTGAGTGCAGGCCTGTGAACCAGAGGGTTAGCAGTTCAATTCCCAGTCAGGGCACATGCTTGGGTTGCAGGCCAGGTCCCCAGCAGTGGGTGCTTGAGAGGGAACCACACATTGATGTTTCTCTCTCTCTCTTCCCCTCTCTAAAAATAAATAAATAAAACCCTAAAAAAAGAATTAATGAGCACCACTAAAGATAATTTATAGGTAAATATAAAAGACAAATAAAAAATATATTTTTGATGATAATAATTTTTACCAATTCGATTAAAAGAAAAGTGGGTAAAGTATGAACCGTAAGTCTAGAATGATATATATTCAATGCATAAATATGTAATTTGTAATACAATAACAGCTTAAAGGAGGGAGGAGAGAATGGGGTTATAAAAGTAGTTTAAACATATTTGTCTAATTAGTATAATTATTTGTCTAATTAGTGCAATTATTTGGTATTAATTCAAAATAGATTGTTATAAATTTTGATGTTAATTCTAATTCCCAGAACAACCATTAAAAGTAATTTTAATGAAAATATAGTAAACTAAATGAAAGGGAATTAAAATGGTACACTAGAACAATCTATTTAACACAAAATAAAGGAATCATGGAGCAATGGAATAATAAAATGCATGTAACACATAGAAAACAAATAACCAATGGCAGATGCAAATTTTGCTTTATAAGCAATTATACTAGATTTAAATGGATTAAATGTTACAATTATAATGAAGAGATTATTGTAAAGAATTTTTAAAAATCATTCAAGTATATACTCCTTCAAAGACACAAATAGGTAGCACGTGAAAAGATGAAAAACAGACATACCATGAAACAAAAACAAAGGATCCTCAAGTGGGTATACTAATATTTGACAAATAGACTTGAAGATAAAATTGTTTAGTGGAGGAAAAGAAAGACATTTAGTGATGATAAATCCAGCTACCTATTAAGAGATATAACAAATAGAAACCTATAAGCCTCTAACAAGACAGTCCCAAAATACATGAAGCAAAAACTGACAGAACTGCAGAAGTGAAGGGGAAAATGAATAATTGAATTCATCACAGTTGGAGATTTCAGTACTACAATTCAACAATGTGCTGAAAAATAAAACAGAAGGTCAGCAAGAAAACACTTTAAGGGTAACGGAAACCACGTTGACCTAACAGACAGCTATAGAATAGTCCACTCAACAGCAGCAAAATATGCGTGGCTCTTGCGAGTACACATAGCATCCTCCAGGCCAGGGAGAACAATCATCCATAAAACAAGTCTGAACATATTTTAAAAATTTGAAATCATGCCAAGTATGTTCCCTGACCACAGTGGAATGATACAGAAATGAGTAAAACAAAAAGGAAATGTTGAATATTTATAAATGTGGAAATTAAACAATACACTCATAAACAACCAATTGTTTAAAGAAGAAATCACAACAAATTAGAAAATACTGTGAGGTGATAGAAACCAGAAACACAAAACAGTGAACCTTACTGAGTGCAGTAAAAGTAGTCTTTAAAGGAAAATTATAATTACAAATACCACATCAAAACCAAAGAAGGTTCTCAAATCAATCCACCTTAGGAAGCAGCGAAAGGAGAGCAGACTCACAACGAAGCAAGCAGAGGTGGCAATTAATAAATATCAGAGAACAAGTTAGTGAAATAGAAAATAGGAAGTGAAACTAGAGAACATCAATAGAACAAAAAGATGTTTTTAAAAAATAATCAACAAAACTGACAAACCTGTAGACAGACTGACCAGATGAAAAGAAAGAGAAATTCAAACTACTAAAATAAGGTATAAACGTACTTTAGAGAAAGACAAATGATTTTATTGATTTACTATGACCAACTGCATGTCAATAATTAACTTAGATGAAATATAACTTAGATGAAATAAACAAATTTCTAGAAACACAAAACTATTAAATAGGATTCATAAAAATTAAAATATGGCTAGGTATATGAAAAAGACTGAGTTAGTAATTTAAAAAAAAAAAAAAAACTCCACAAGGAAAAGTATCAGATAGCTTCACTAGTGAATTCCATCATACATTTAAAGAAAAATTAGCATCAATTCTTCACAAACTCTGCCAAAAATTAGACAAGGAGAAAACAATTCCTAATTCATGCTGTAGGGCCAGTGTTACCCTGGCAACAATACTAGACAAAGATTTTTAAACAAAAACAAAAACTAAAGAGCAACATTCCTCATGAATATTGCCACAAAATATTAAGAAACTAGTCCAGAAACCTATGAAAAACATTCTATATCATGGCCATACAGAATTTATGTGAGGAATCCCAGTGTGACTCAACATAGGAATAGCAATCAATAGAACACACCATGTTAACACAGGGAAAAACCTACATGTTTAATAAAGTAGAGGACAAAACCCAATCTCAACAGACATAGAAAAATCATTTGACAAAGTGCAATACACTTTCAGGAGAAAGCCCCTCAGCAAACTAGGAATTGGAGAGACTTCTTCAACACGATGAAGTGATTTGTGAAGGCCCACAGTGATTGCAGACCGCATGGGGAAAGACTGAACACTTGCCGTCTAAAATCAGGAACAAGGCATTCTCTCCACTTCTATCTAATATTGTCCTGCAGGTCAGGAAATTAGGGAGGGGGATAACTACTTCAACAAGAAATAGGAAATTGTCTCTATTTGCAAACAACATGAATTTGTATATAGCAAATACTAAGGAATCCGTCAAAAACTAGTAGGGCTGATAAACAAGTTCAGCAAGTTGAATACGCACATATAAAGAAAGATGCATGTATAAAATCAATTGTACTTCTAAACACTGGCAGCGAACAGTCTGAAAATGAAGTTAAACTAATGTCATCTAAAATAGCATCAGCAATAATAAAATGTTTAATAAATAAATTTATGAATTCATTTCAGCAAGAGATGAGCAGTACAAGATTTATGCACTGAAAACTCCAAAACATTGTTGAAAGAAAGTGATGAAGGCCTAGATAAATGAAAAGATATTCTGTTCATGAATTGGAAGACTTAATATTGTTAAAATGGCAATAATTCCTCAAGTTGATTATCAAAATTACAACTGCCTTTTCTGCAGAGACTGACTGGATGATTCTAAAATTCATTTGAAAGTGCAATGGACCCAGAATAGCCAACACTCAAAAAAATGCAAAGTTACAGGATTTGCTCTTCCTAATTTTGAAAGTTACTACAAAGCTACGGTAATTCACAGAGATGCGGTATTGGAATAAGGAGAAATGTATAGATCAGTGGACTTCAACTGGGAGTTCGTAGGTAGCTAGGTAGGTAGATAGATATCCACATATCCATTATTTCATGTGTGTGTGAGCTAGTAATGTGTAGCTCTGTCAGTCTTTTAATATACCATGTTATTATTTTTGAAATGCAGGCTTAGTTTACAACTGAAAAACAAGGGCCACCTGGAAGAAGTATGCCTAAGTATCAATATTAGTTATTTTATATAAAAGGAAAGCAGCCCTGCCAGAGGCTATAAGTGCCTCTGTGTACTTGGTGAAAATAAACCTCAATGCTGGTCCGGCTACCATCATTTATATAATTACATTTTTTCCTGTCTGGGTAGCATGTGACAGTTTAAATTATGCTTTATTAACTTTTCTGCAATTACAGCCCAGAGGAATATAGAAAATAAAATTAGTAGTATACTAGTAATTATATAAAGAAAAAATAATTGAATTACATTTTTAAGGTAGGTAAAACAAACAGAAAAATATGACCGGACAGAGAAAGCAATGAAGTAGTATCTTTCTAAGAACCTCGTAACCCACACGTGTGTGCAACAATGTCGGCCTTCTTCACAAACCAGCGTGCCTAATTAATTTCTGCATTGTGTGGGCTGCAACCTCCCTTCTAGCCTCTGATCAGAAATATATTATATGACTGTCCTACTTTAAAGATTGAGACACCTGCCTTGAGCTATAACAACTGAACAGTGAATAACGAAGTGAATAAATTATCCATTCCCAGAAGCCCAGTTTCTGTAATGAAGTCCTTTGTTACTTTTCAAAAGAGATCCTTTGGAAATGCAGAATGGGAAACAATACCTTCATTGATGAGAAATGAACATTATTCTCTCTTCCCTATGATGAAAATTTATGAGAATGAATACCAAAAAAAGGAATCACGTAAAGCCAATGTGCTATAGTGAGAACAGGTAAGAACATAAAAGTTTATGTTTTCCCCCAAAGTTTGGTGTTGGGTAGGAATGAGTGAAAGTTCTCCAAAAGAATGAAGCCCGTTGCCAACTTAGAAGGTTATGATCTTTTGCAGATTTAATTGTCATTTTTTAATTACATTGTTTAGGTAAGCAAATGCTGTCTAGGATAATTTTTTATCCCATTTTTAAAGCCCCCAGGAGTCTCTTATATTATACTTCATGTTATGTCATGTCATGTCATGTCATATTATAATCTTCTTTTCCTGTATAATTACTGTAAATCTGGTGGCTTCAAACACCTTTATTTCACAGATTCTGTAGCTCAGAATTTTGGATATGGTGTAGTTCAGTCCTAGGCTTTGGTCTCACAGAGCTATAGTCAACAGTTCAGATGGGCTGCACTCTAATCCGAAGGCTTAATTGGAAACAACCAGCTTTAAACTCATTCCGTTTGTTGGCAAACTTTTTTCTTTGTGGTCATATGACTGATGGGTCCAAGATTTTTGATGACTGCCAGCTGGAAGCCACCCTCAACTCTCAAGGTCCATTAACACTTTCTAAAAGCTCATTGTAGTTCTTTGCAGCCTGGGCTTCTTCAACATGGCCATGCACTTCATGAAACCCACAAAGAGAGTGTCCATCTGTTAAGATGAAGTCTCCCATGATATCATAATGTACAGTTGAGGCAACATCACAGCATCTTTACTGTAAAATGTAAACTGGCCAGGGGACTGACACCCCATGACTTTGTGATCTGTATTGGTTAGCAGAAAACCACAGGTCCTTTCCACACTCAGAGCAAGGGGATCATGCAAGCGTGAGGACACCAGATAGTAGGAGTGGTTAGGTATGACCCGAGAGTCTGTCCACCACACTGCTCTTTGGCTATTTCCAAACTCAAAACCTCATGCCAAAGGCCTAAAATTTAAAAACCTACCCACAAAATAAAGGAGACACTTCCTGGGGCTCATTTTGTGCTGCAATACCCATTGGGCATTGCTTCCTTCAGGAGTATCAGCGTCATAACAACCAGTTAATTGATGCTGACATGCCAAAACTCACCAACACCCCCTTGGTTATATCCAGAAGCCCCTGTAATAGGAATACAAATGCAAGCCCTACATACAGGCTAACATAAAAGATAACCACCACAAATCGTACTACAGTCTCCCATGGAAGGAGGTTGTGTGCATCCTTAGACCTTCGTCTTCTGGGCATTCCATTCTTTTGCTTCTAAAACTGGAAGGCTCAGTCCTTAGTGCCGGAAGGACCCAATTAATCAAAGACCAAAATGGAACATTTCTCACTTTGTTTTTTTCCATTGCAGTTATCCGAGACCAGTGCATGTACCAGCTACATCCCAGGGATGAGTGGATCCATACCTATCACGTGTACACGTCTGTGAGGAGACAAAAGGCCAGATGTTCAGCCTGCTTTAAAAAATAGGTACATGTTTTGTTCGCTTTCATTTGGAGATGATAAATTACGCATCAGGATCAGGGCTCAAATTTATGACGGAATGATTCAAAAGCAGGCATTTGTTGCAGCTTTTGACCTAGCATTAATACATTTCCAAAGCTAAATCTCAACACTGGCAAAAGTGATAAATCCTTTCCTGAGAGCATGAAGTTTTCAGATTAAAAAAAAAAAGACAATCATGGATTGAGGGGACAAGACAACTTGGGTTGCCAGGAGACAGGCAATCTGATACGTATTTGTTTTTCTTTTTAATTTTTGAAAACTCTCTTCTCTGCTGCCCTATTTGAGACATGAGCAAACAATTAGTTCCCACTAACATTAAAGCATAGGCAGTTTGTTATCTAGGTATATAAAGCATTTTTTGAAAGAATCTTTCAGCTCCTTTGCTCATTAAGAAGATAAATAGGATGGTGGAATTGTGCAATGACAACCTCAACACCCACTCCTCTCTCTCTGCAGGCTATGTTCAGGGTGAAATCATTCCACTAGCCATTTCCATCAAATCCAAATTCTTAAAAATGTAGCTGGGGCAGGGGGATTGCTCCAGCAAAGAAGAAAGTATCTCCTGATTGGATAGGAGATGGAATGCGATAAGAGAAGGAAAAGAAAAAACATAAGATAATGGCTTAAATTATAGGTCAGAGTCATACATTTCAAGTGGTTTGGACAGACTGAATTTTAAAATGTCTATTCAGTGGTTCCTAACCTTGTCAGCACATCAGAACTAGCTGGGAGCTTTTAAAAATGCTACTACCAGGGCCTAGTATAGATTAATTATACCAGCATTTCTAGAGGTGAGGCCCTGGCATGGGCTTGATTTGAAAGCATCCCAGGTGATTGCAATGCACAGCTATGGTGGAAATTCTCTGCCTAAAGCTAGAACATTTCAATTTCATTTGAACACAAATGCCTTTCTCAGTGCTGACTGTCTATGGCTACATTTGCGAATTCCGAGGCACATCCACAAATCAGCATCACACCTGCTGGGGTAGTGCTCTGAATAATTTTTTAAGCTCCCAAAGTGATTATGATGCAACACTTTCAGCTGATCCATGATTCATAAGCTTTTAGGAAACACTGTTCTAGGCTGATGATTTTGCTTCTTTTTTCCTTGTTAAGCACTAACCATTTGGGGTTCGGGTTGCAACACTATGTCTTGGAAAACTGTCTATTGTTTACTGAACTCACATTTATGTCATATCTACTTTTGGCTTTCACATACAAAGATACATAGTACTCACTTTTGTGCAAATACTACCAGCAATCTGGAGGTCCTTATGTTTATTGGTATGAATTACTGCTGCAAATATTCCAGGAAAAAGAAGTTGTGGGGGCTTTTGAAGGCAGAAAATTCCACCGTAAGGGGTCCCCGTAGAGGGTGGATAGGATTAGACTAGTGATGAAAGCAGCGATGGTGGAGGGAAGAACTCACTGAAGTGACGGGAACAGGAATAAAAGGTTCGGACGTTTGAGAAACAGTAGACGCGGTCTGTGCTGAGGAATTGTACTCAATAATACTGACAATGGAGGACAAGAGAGAACTGAATGTCAACATATAGTGTTTTATCTTCCAGGCAGCAGATCGTGGTGTTAGATAATGAATTTATAAAGATGTTTTCGTGTTTATTAAGGTGGACAGCAACAACTCTAACCACAAATAGGCACATTTTGAGATCAATTACTGAGGAAGGAATTAGCCAAAGGTGAGATTACTGTGTATAGACTCCGTGTGAAAAAAACTTGATATTTATTCAGGGTCCAGGTTTTGTCTATTCACAAGCATTTTTCATCTGCCTCTTCTGACGTATTTTCGCAAAGCAAATACATACACATACACACATGAGAAAAGAAGCAGACTTAATGTGAAGTGAAATAAAATTCCTTCCTATACGTTGATATTTTCTCTAAAGGGGATCATGCTAAGAGAGTGAAATAAAAATATTCAAAGCTCAGTAGAGACATTAAGATTTAGTGGAAAAATGCCTCAGATTTTTAGTTTATTTTTGCTACTGATCAACAGTGATCTTGGGAAAATTGCTTCCAACTCAGCTAGTAGATTTTTACAGAGATAAATAGAGACAGAGAAAGACAGAGACAGAATGAACCAGAAGGGGAGGGAGAGAAGACCTTAATATTCACAGAATTACATAGCATAAGCAATGGTTTTATACCTTAGTACATGCAGTTGGGTATTTTTCAATAAATAAATTTCATCTTCAGCCAACAGTAAGATAATAAAATATCTATTTTCAAGTGAGCTCTTTGAATACATTTGAAATCATCTGATGGACATCATGATCATTTGAGTTTGCCAAAAATTCAGCCTTTGCTCTCACTATGGCCATATCTTCCCTAACACTCTGCAAAACATTACAGTTACCAAAAATATGACAAAGAACAAAGCAAGCACCAGCTAGCCACAATCGATTGTTATACATTCCCATACGACAGTCACGCTGTTACCAAATTAAGACCAAACTATTTTTACAACATAAGGGTCATCTATGGATTTACCTTGTTGTAAGCAGCAGAAACTAATATCTTTCAAAATTGCATATAGCAGTGTTTTATATGATTATTTGTCACAGGGAAATTTTCAAAGAAAAATACTTTCATTCCACATAAAGGCAGATATATACATAAAGATATTTAAGCACAAGGTGAATAAGAAAGAGCAAGTTTATAAAAACAAAAACTGAAAGGATTAATGTCTGTTTTTGAAGAAATAACTTAAGCCTCACTGTTAGAACAAAAACTTTTATGGCAACTGTTTCTATAAAATTATTCAAGGGATTATGAATTGCTTGGTAGACCAGTGCTATGGATGAGTTTGAGACAAAAATGCTTTTGATGAAATGGTTCAGCACTAGTCAAATCGAACATTTTCCAGAGACTAACCTTCCCTTCGCCCTCAGAAATCATTCTAAGTGTGCGCCGTATGTTTCTTTCTAGACATCTAAAACCATTTAGGACATAAGAACCATCGAAATTGGATAGCGTTAGAAATAAAACTCAAAATATATTCGCACCACACTCCCTGTAACCCACAACAATGGTTTCTCAGGACTTCCCAATTCTTCTTCCATTTTCTTGCACATACATGTAAAAAAATTTTTTTGATTATCAAACATTTGAAATATAAACAGTAGTAGAGAGAATAGTGTAATAAACTCCCCAAACCCAAAGCTCCTTTAAATAATTATCAATACATAGCCAATCTTGCTTTATGCAAACTTCCTACTTCCCTTTTCCTCCTTCCAAACTGAGTTATAAATGTCATTTCCTCTGTGAATACTTCCTCATGCAACTCTAAAAAAAAAATCAGGATTTTTTTCACTAGCAAAATCATAATACTATTATCATACCTAAAACAACCAACATAACTCTGTAATATCATTATTCAGTCACTATTCCAATTTCTTTGTTTCATTTCTGTTTTGTAGAGTTGGTTTATTTAAATCACTATCCAGAGAGGTACCACAGATTTAGCATAAACATCTTTGACTGTCTTTAAATTAAAAAATATATATATATATATTTGCATTTTATGTTTAGAGTTTTACATGTACAAAAATTTGAGAAAATACCACTGTTAGCATAGGTAACTAGCTATTTATTAATAAAGGAAGGCAGAAAATGGAATCAGACATTAAGCCTGACTAAGAAGCTGCAGCTTCACAAACTCCCCAGGGGACAGCTTCATCTTCTGCTGAAGGAACTTAGTCCCACAGTGGGAATGAAGAACTGGCTTTCCAGGCTCCCAGGGGAACAATGGGCCCATTAGCTCTGATTACGGGAGGAGGGAGAAACAGTAAAGGAAAAATTCCTTTGCTGAACCCAGGAAGATGCAAGAAAGAGATTGCTTAGGGGGAGGACCCAGCACAAGCCCTTAAAGAATAGGAAGAAGATTTGTTAGTTTGAAAGAAAGCTTCGCAAAGACCAAAGTAGGGGCCTAAGCGTGGAGGCCATCAGGCTGGAGCAGAGCCAGGAGCAGAGACTATGCTGGATGACCAAAGCCCAGGATGGTGGCATTGCAGTTCTGGATTCTGACCGTCCTGGTGTGCATTTGGGCTCATCAGGCTTAGGACAAAGCCAAGTCACCTGGTTGTGGGCACCTGCAGGTAGTTCTTTGCTTTTCCAATAAATCTCACCACTATGCTTCAAATTCTCCTATGCTTGCGTCCCCAAAATGCATGTCTTATGACTTGGCAAAAGAATCCTATTTCCACCAGCCACAGTACAAAATTTCTCAGGTGTCACACCCTGTTCCCCCTATTATTTACATCTTCCATTACTATGCTACCTTTGTTAGAATTAATGAACCAATATTGATATATTACTAGGCAGAGTCCATACTTCATTCATATTTCCTTAGTTTTTTTCCTAATGTCTTGTTCTGTTCCAGAATCTCATCCAAAATGCCACCTCACATTCAGTCATCATGTCCCCTTTGATTCCTCTGGGCTGTGACAGTTTTTCACTTTTTTAAAAAATTTAAATATTATATCATGTATGCTATTATAACTGTTCTAATTTCCCCCTTTTGCCCCCTCCCACCGAGCCCACCCCCGGTCCCCCAGTCAATCTCTGCACCGTTGTCCACATCCGGGGTCATTTACACATATCCTTTGACTAATCTCTTCATCTTCTTTCAACCAGCCCCCGCCTCCCCCTCCCCTCTTAGAGCTGTCGGTCTGTTCCATGTTTGTATGCCTCTGGTTCTATTTTGCTCATTATTTTATTTTGTTCATTAGATTCCACTTATAAGTGAGATTATATGGTATTTGTCTTTCACTGACTGGTTTATTCCACTTAGCATAATTGTCTCCAGTTCCATCCACGCTGTCACAAAAGGTAAGAATTCCTTCTTCTTTACTGCTGCATAGTATTCCATTGTATAAAGTATCACAGGATTTTCATCCACTTATCTATTGATGGGTATTTATGCTGCTTGCAAATCTTGGCTATTATAAGCAGCACTGCTGTGAACATAGGGGTGCATGTATCCTTTTGAATTCATGTTTTGGATTCTTAGGATATATTTCCAACAGTGGAATGGCTGGGTCAAAAGGCAGTTCCATTTTAATTTTTTGAGGAAATTCCATACTGTTTTTTACAGTGGCCATACCAGTCTGCATTCCCACCAGCAGTGCATTAGGGTTTGCTTTTCTCCATATGCTTGCCAGCACTGTGGTTTGTTGATTTATTAATGATGGCCATTTTGGCACACGTGAAATGGTGTCTCCCTGTGGTTTTAATTTGCATTTCTCTGATGACTAGTGATGTTGAACATTTTTCCATATGTCTATGGGCCATCTTTACATCCTCTTTGGAGAAGTGTCTATTTGGGTCCTTTGCCCATTTTTTATTAGATTGTTTGTCTTCCTGGTGTTGAATCATATGAATTCTTTATATATTTTGGAGATTAAACCCTTGTCTGATGTATCATTGGCAAATATGTTCTCCTATCATGGTTCCCTTTACAGTGGAGTCAAGACAGCCTTTTAAACCAATAATGTTGGGAGAATTGGACAGGTACATGCAAAAAAAAAAGAAAAAGAAAAAGAAACTAGACCACCATCTTACACCATACACCAGAATAAACTTAAAATGGATAAAAGACTTAAACATAAATCACTATATTATAAAAAATCCTAAAGGAAAACTCAGGCGGTAAAAGTTCAGATGTCTTGCATAGCAATATTTTTGCTGATGTATTTCCTAGGGTAAGGGAAATAAAGGAAAAAATAAACAAATGGGACTACATGAAGTTAAAAAGCTTCCATGCAGCTAAAGAAACCATCATCAAAATTTCACTTTTCTTTTAGTTCATGGCTTTAACAGTTTTGAAGAATACTAATCAGGCATTTGTAGAATGTCTCTCTACTGGGATTTTTCTGATATTTTCACATGATTAAAATGAGTTATGGATTTGGGGGAGAAGATCACAGAGATATGTGCCATTTTCATCACATTGAATCGAAAGTATATACAATCTACATGGCTTATCGCTGTTAATGTTGACCTTGAACACCTTGCTGAGGTAGTGTTTGTCCAGTTTCACCTCCCATTTTGCCATGCAGGGGCACTCTTAGGAGGAAGTCCTAGATGCAGTCCACCCTGAAGGAGTAGTAATTATGCTCTACCTTCTGAGGGCAGAGTATTTACATAAGTATTTAAAAATCTTTCACATGGCCCATTTTTCACTTCTCTGTTTATGTATTTGTTTAATTATTCATATCAATATGGACTCCTGAATTTTTATATGTTGGGTTACAACCCAAAATATCTTGTATTTATAATTCAGTACTACTTTATTTTGTTGCTGAAAGTGTTCTAGGGATAGCATTTGGGAGTTCTCTCAGTAGACTACTACGTCCCTTTGACACACCCATATCATTGTTTTTCTGTCCTTGTTTTTAAGCACTTCCTTACTTTCAGGCAGTATAAGATGCTCCAGCCTTATCTTGTATGCTTCTGTAGTTGTAAAATCAGCCATTTCTTTATGGGTGCTGGTTCCTTCTACGAGAGAGTGGTGTAAGAAACTCAAGATCTGGCTGCTAAGTGTGCTCATTGTTATGGGTGGCATCACTTATTTTACGCTTCTCAGATGGCAGAGCAAAGAAATGTGTATATCGACCTGCGTATATACACATCTGTAAATTTCTATGTAACTATCAATATCTATATTAAGCTAAACACAAATTTTTACTGATGTCTCTAACACTAATGAATCAACACACGGATTTTTCTAGCCACTTTCCCACTTGTCTATAAACTCCCACTGCAGCAGTAAGAAGCCTGGCTTATATCATCTGCCGTCTGTTTAAGTAAGTGGTCAGTTCCAGATACCGTAGTATCACATTTGTTAACCTGTATCCCTATGGAAAACAACTTAATCAGCTGGCATATAGCATATCGTGTACAGTTTTTATCTTTGTTTTTCCAACTCAGCTCATTTCTAAATTTACTTACGTTATTACCCTTCCCCCCATTTCCTTCAGTGAGTTGTTTCATGTATGTGTAATAGAGTTAGATGTTTTGTTACATTTTGCACTTTGTCATGGAATTCCTCCACTTCCCAAATGAGTTTTTAACTTCGTATACATTAAGGTTCATTTTTTGTGATATAAAGTTCAATGAGTTTTTACAAATGCTTGCTGTCACATACCCACATATGGTGTCATACAGAATAGTTTAACCACCCTAAAAAAGTCCTGTTTCACCTATTCAACTTCTTTCTCCTCCTCCTCCTCTCCTGACAACCACTGATCCTTTTACTGTTTCACAATTTGCCTTTTCCAGGATGTCAAATAATTAGAATCATATGGTATGCAACCTTTTAAGACTTTCTTCGTCATTTAGAAATGTGCACCTAATATCCATCCATGTCATTTCATGACTTGATAGATCACTTATTTAAGTGAACAATACCCCATTGCATGGAGGTACCACTGTTCAATTATGCATTCACCTATTGAAGGACGTTTTGATTGCTTTCAGTTTGGGGTGATTATAAATTCAGCTGTTATTAAAGATTTCATGCAGGCTTATGTGTGCACATAATTTGAAATCAGTTGGATAAATAAATACCTAGGGGCACATTCACTGCATCGTCTAGTAAGACTTTATTTTGCTTTTGAAGCAGACACCAGCTAGCAGTGTCCGCGTCATTATGGATGAAATAAAACATTCACACGGACTACCGAGTCCGGTGGTGGAGGAAAAAGGACTACAGCGTGGCTCTTCTCTCAAGGGGAGCATTATTTCTCCTCACATTACAAGATGGTCCTCACTTACTCTGCACCAGTTACAACAAAAGAGCCAATGACCCTCATCACATCACAGAAGAAGGATATTAGCAAATGAAAAGGCAAGGTTTAGCACTTGCAGGGTAAGGGAGTTGTAGCAAAAAGCAATACTTAAAAGTAGCCTAGGTATATTGCAAATCTGATCACCCACGAGAGCATCTATCTGTGGGTGTGGGTCCTGTGCATCTCTGAGTGGGAGCTGGGCCCACGCCACAGAAGGGTCTGCCACAAGCTTTGTAAGAAACTGACAGACTCTTCCCAAATGAATGTAGTAACACTTTGAATTCCACCACCCATGAATAAGAGATCCTGTTGCTGCACATTCTTACCAGTAATTGGCATTTTCCCTCCTAATTGTCTTTGAGTCAATGTGTTCTTCCTGCTTTTTCTTTCCTTGCAATGAATATGTTAAACTAGATTTTTGTTCTGTGTTATTTGTGGATTTCCTTTGTCCCCTCTATTGCTTGGAACTGAATGTTAAATCTAGAGGCCTGATCAGACTTAGATTTGATGTTTTTTTCATGAACACTTTAGAGGTGGTTTAGTATGTTATTGCATCCCAACCAATGACATAATTTTGGTTGACTCTCCTTGTGACCTTAATCCTGATAAATAGGCTGTACTCAGTCTGATACACCATCTATAATCATCCGTATTAGTTTATCTTCTAATAGATTTAGCATTCACTGCCTTGCTCCATTATCAAGGGTTATCTCCCAATTTTAACTAGTGTCACCATGGAAATTGCTCTGACTTCTGTATTTCCACATGTGTTCTTAGGATGCATTCAGGTTCTCTTGCTAGTACAGAGCAAAAGCTTTACTGACAGTATTAATATTAAAATACCAAATATTTGTTTTCAAACTATAGACTCCTCGGTAGATTTAAATAGAAATCCCTGATGGAGCCCTGGCTGGTGTAGCTCAGTGGATTGAGCGTGGGCCTGGGAACCAAGGCGTCACCGGTTCAGTTCCCAGTCAGGGCACATGCCTGGGTTGCAGTCTGGGTCCCCAGTGAGGGGCACGCAAGAGGCAACCACACATTGATGTTTCTTTCCCTCTCTTTCTCCCTCCCTCCCCCTTTCTCTAAAAATAAGTAAATAAAAAATCTTAAAAAAAAAAAAAAAGAAGTCCCTGATGGAATTTTTTGATGCCCCACTATCTCATGAAAATTCAGTACCTTCCACCAATTGTACCTGCTCTCTCTGCTCTTTAAATAATTGTGTCACAGTCTGTCCTTATTTTATCTCTTTTTGACCACATTTATGCCTGACAGAACTCTCTGTCTCATCATAAAATGGTACTCAAAGCTTTTTAATCGTTCTCTTTTCTGAAGTGTCTCTCCAATTCATTCATTTGACTTTTTCTGATCAATGTGTTATCCAAAACACAAAGTCATATAGCAAAGGGACAATGAGAATTGACATCTACCTCAAAGATAGTTTTAAAGATTAAAGGAAACAAGGTACATAGACTTTCTATTACATTTTTAACACAAAATAAATAGTTCTAAATCGCTTGCTATTAACTCCTGTGATTTTATGTCCTATCCCAAGGCAACTTCATTGGTACATATAAAAGTTATAGTTTTTCAGAAGGTTGATTATTGTTGTATTGCATTTTCATTATAGAAAATTTTTAAAAGTCAGCATAAAAAAGTAAATAAAGATCATTCATAATTGTGACATGCAATAATAAATCATAGTGGTTATAATTTAAAAATATCCCCTTCACTTTTTTCCTGCAGGCTAGCTACATATGAAGCATGCACTATATATATAATTTGGTATTTTCATTTTTTTATTTATCTTATAATTATACAATGTCGTTTAAAATCTTGGTGGTGCTGGCTGGGTGGTTCAGTTGGTTGGAGCATTGTCCGATACACCAAAAGGAGGTGGGTTCAATCCCGGGTCAGAGCACGCGCATAGGTGGTGTGTTTGATCCCCTGTCTGAGTTCATACGGGAGGCACCCAGTCGGTGTCTCCCCTCTTTCTCTCTCTCTCCTTCCCTTCCTCCCAAAATCAATAAACATATCCTCAGATGAACATTAAAAATAAACAAAAACAAGTAAAATTTTGGTGAATCTCATGCTTAATGCTATACTACCTTTCATGCAATACTTTTGACACAATTATTTTCTCAATTGCAATTCTCAGACCAATGATCCTATTTCTCCATCTTTCCTACCTGAACTCCTAACTCCCACTAATGTGATTCATATTCTTTCAAACTTAAAACTTTCTTTCCTCTCTATTGGGTCAAGTATTCCCTGGAAACCTCTCTTAAGAATCAAACACACCCTAAAACAAGGAAATATCTTTTTAAAACATATCTCCTTTGAAAAATGAAAAAAGAACCCAAAATATCAGAAAGCCTCTTACACCTGACAGTATTCACAGTTAAAGCTCAGGTTCAAATTCTTTATATTACTTTTAGCTACCAAACAGCTTATTTCCAGATTCTATTACCTTCCTATTTCTCTTTAAATTTAAATTTTTTAAAAAGTAAGGAAAAAATGTCCGTTGTTTGCTGGTTGCATTGGCATGCATTAAAGTGCTAAATTTTTCATTTTTCTAAACTGATTAAAGTTTCTAGCAATAAAGTTATCTCTTTAAGATACCAAATGAGTTATTAAAATGCAGCCGCACTTTAAACCCAAATGGGTCACAATAGCCTACTCTTCCCCCAACTACATCCTTTGCTGTTGATTTTTCACTGTTTGAGAACTTCAGTAGTTTTCAACCCACCAGGCACTACTCATTTTCCAGAAAATTTGAATTGATGTAAATTTCAGAAGATACTATCACATACAATAAAATAAAAACATATAATCACTTCCTTTCCATAGTCTATTAATTTGGCAATCTTATCAAAAAGCTATTAAATTCCATCTGTCATAATTTTTATAAAGCAATTCTATTTATTGTTCACGACTGTGTTACCTTTGAGAGGTTTTTACAGGCTCCTCTTATTAATAGTTATATCATTATTGAAGGGTTTAAGTTACATTTACTGAACCATAATTATCATGACAGCAGTTCATTCTATCCCGGAAAATTGATGCAGTGTTGGCATTCAATTCTGTTGTTTCCCAGTTTTCAGTAAATTTTCATAAATAACCATCAGCAGTGGTTCAGTAAGTTTTTCAACAAAATCCATTAATACCTTGATGGTAGATCATTCAGACCTTGCATGCTTATTTCCCCCAAGTGTACCTTTACCTATTTTTAATCAAAGGTATTTTTGAAAGTATTATGTTACCTTGAAATCCTAGAGTGAAAATTATGAAAACTCTGTCTGCATGAAATATAATTCCCGTATTTTCACCGTACAGAAGAAATGATGATATTCTGAGGAGATCCCACATGGGCCAGCAACACACTGTATTTAGAGAGCACTTCCTCCCTACTGTGAGTGCTCCCATGTACACCTTTCCTTCTTGGTTATATGGAAGATACATATCCTATTCACATTCCAAGGTGGGGTCTATAGGTACTGAATGTGAAAACAAATCGCATTTACTTAAACATATGATGAACATTGTAGTGAGTTGAGTAAGTGATGCCCAAAATAAAATACTCATGTCCTAACCTCCAAATCCTGTGAATGTGACCTAGTTTGGAGAAAGTATCTTTTCAGATGTTAGTGAGTTAAGGATCTCAGGATGAGATCGTACTAGTTTAGGTGCTCTTACAATAGAAAGGCATAGGGAGACTTGAGACACAAGGGTACACGGAGGGCAAAGTCATGTGAAGACAAAGGCAGAGATTAGAGTTGGGCTGCTGCAAGCCAAGGACATTGGCCACCAGGAGCTGGGAGAAAGGTGTGGACAGTCCCTCAGAGCCTGCAGAAGGAACCTGTGCTGCTAGTACCTTGAACCTGGACTGCTGGCCTCACAAACTTTGAGCTAATTTCTGTCGTTTTTAATCTATCCAGTTTGTGGGGAGTTCTTACAGCAGCCATAGAAAACTAATACAGACCCTTTGAGGGGAAATGGTAAAACTGTGGTCAATAATATTTAAATAGACAAATCCCATATTTTTTATCCATTTGTATTCAAGTAAAATAAAAGTATGAAGTTATAGTTTAACTAAACTCTTTATAAAACTAGTATTATTTGTGATGATAGCTTTTAGTGTTTAATTTCCTTCAGAGTCCTAGTCTTATATCTACAATCCAAAAGATTTACCAAGAGGGTGAACTGGAAAGGTGGGTTCCCCTTCCCAGAGCAGGATAATATTTTGGGTGCTAAGAACCAATTACTTTAACCACTGAAGAGTAGGATTAGTGAGGGATTTATGTCTCTGGCTATGTGTTCCCCTCACTAGATGTTAACATCTAATTCTGACCCCTAGCCCACAGACTTTAGTAGGGGTTGCCTACACTTATAAAAACACTTGTGAAACTTTAAAAGTGATTTGGTCGAGAGAAAAAAAATGAACGCCTCAGTTAAATGCAACTAGCCTATGAAGTAACTAAAACATTCATAGGTCAGGAGTTGCATGTGTTTTACTGCAAAGTTGTAAAGTCACTCATCCAAAACTATTCTTCTAGGTCTTTAAAACACGGCAGATACAATTCCTTCTAAGCGGTGCCCTTGATTTATCACAGTTCATTTGCAGCCACATAATAGGTGAAGTCATCAAACTGGCTTCCACGTTGAGGCATTTTCTCTGAGCAAACTCTTTCTCTTATCACTTATGGGTGAGGAACCTAGGAAACCATGTTAAAATAGTATAGAATGCAAAATAAACCAAAAATGATAACATTCAGTGGTGGCAAAAGCACAAGGAAACAGAGAATGGGGGAGAATAAAAGGGAGCTGGAAGAGTTAAATGAAAGGACAAGAAATATAATTAAAATGATCTGTGATAAAGAGCTCATTGTTATGGACAAGACATCATACTAGTATTCATAAAAAGTTAAGTGAAGGAAATAGAAGAAAATATCTACAGATACCCAATAAAAACTGCAGACACAAATTCATAAAATTATGAATGTTGGTGATGTCTATGACATATAAAAACTATATAGAAAAACAAAATAGTATAAGGATGCTATTGGAATTAGGTCCAAGTAGGTAAAAGAAAACCTAAAACAATAGTGCTTTAAGCAAAATAAGTCTCTATTATATATGAAAAATATCTAAATAGTTGGTCAATCCAGCCCTGGCTTTGACTTTGTTTCACAAAGTTTTTCAGGAACCATTTCCTCTATTTTTCTCTTCCACTATGACAAAGGAGTGACCCCTCATTTTTATGATCCAAGATGGAATTCCAGCAGTAATTTTTATATTCCAAGCTGTAGAAGGAAATAGCTGAGAAAAATAGGCTAGCAATGCCTAACATCTATTAAAGAGGTTCCTAGAAGTTGATAGATAATATGCTTATATTCCATTGACCAGATATTCATCATCTTGTGGCATGGAGGCTAAACATGTTGTCTTTATTCTAAGAAGCCATGAACCCAGCAGAAAGTTACATTATAGAGTGAAAGAATAGACAAAGAGTCATTTCTGCCGTGTGTGTGTGTGTGTGTGTGTGTATCCTGAAATAAGAGAAAATATTGTTTCAAATATCTATGAAATATGTATTGAAATTGATTAAACAGTCACTAAAAAAAACACATTAATAGTTTATCTAAAATGGAAATAATAGAAATGGCATTTTCAAAAGAATATTCAATAAAATTAAAATTGAATACCAAATGATAGAAATCAACAGCCTTCTCTGTTGAGAGTAAATAACTGTAGTTGCAACAATGAAACCACAATGTCTCTTAGTGGCTAAAGGAGAGAGCAATGAAAAAAATCATAGTCTTACATATTTACATTACAAACAGTAAATAACAAGAAAAATAAATGGTAAAATATAAAGCACGGATATTGCTGGAGTAGCTATATTAATATCAGACAAAGGAGATTTTAGAACAAAAAATATTATATGGTATAAAGAGAAACATTCCATAATGATAAAAGCATCACTTCTGCAAAAAGACATAACAATGTCAAATGTATATCCAGCTAAAAAAAGAGTTTCCAAATACATGAAGCAGCAATGGAAAGAACAGGGGAAGAAATAGACAAATCTATAATTATAGTCAGAAAATTCAACGCAGCTCTCTCAATATTCAGTAAAAGCAGTAGACAGAAAATCAGCGAAGATATAGAAGAACTGAGCAGCAGCATCAAACAACTAGATGTAACTGACACAGAACATGCCAAGCAACAGCAGCAGAACACATGTGTCTTCCAAGTGCACACAGAGCAGCCACCAAAACAGACCACATTGTGGGCCGTAGAATAACCTCAACCAGTGTAAAAATCTTGACATCAGCGAAAACATGTTTTCTGACTATAATGGAATTTATCTATACACCAATTGCAAAAAGATAAAAGAAAATCTGAAAACACTTGGAAATTGAGCAACATACATTTAAATAACTCATGCTTAATGTAAAAGTCTCGAGGGAAACTAGAAAATTTTTTAGCTAAACAAATATGAAAATATGACATCAAACGTTGTGAGATGCCACTAAAGCAGTGCATGGGGAATTCATAGTAATAAAGCTTATATTAGAAAAAAGCAGTTAGGGGAAATAGGAATATGTCTGTTTGAAGTAGTAGATATGTTAACTAGCTTACCTATGGTGATCATTTCACACTGCATCCATACATCAAAACATCAGGTTGTACAACTTAAATACATATAATTTCTATTTGTTAATTATACCCCCAAAATCTGGGGAAGGGAATAGAAAAGAAGTTTGCAAAGCAATAATCTCACATTCCACATTTAAAAAGTAAGAAAAAGAAGAGCAAAATAAATCAAAGCAAATATAAGAAGAGAAACTTAAAAAAGGAAAGAATCCACAAATTACTCGTATGAGGATTTAAAGACAGCCTATTACTACAGACCCTGCAATATTAAAACCATAATGAAGAAGTGCTGCAATAACTATGTATGCACATTTGACCATTTAGATGAAATGGTCCTGTGCCTTAAAAATCAAAAATTGCTCAACTCAATCAAGAAAAAATAAATAGATAACCTAAATAATCCTGTAACTATTAATTATATTGAATTAGTCATTAAAATCCTTCCAAAATCTAAATCTTCATCCCAGACAATTTCACTGGTGAATTCTACCAATCAGTAAATAAAAAAATAAACCACTTCTCCTAAAGTCTTCCCAATAAATCTAAAAGAAGGGAATACTTCTTACATAATGTGGCCAATAATACGAAAACCAGACAAAATAATGTGAGAAAATAATACTATGGAAGAATATATCTTTAAAAAGTAGGTATCAAATTTCTTAACCAAATATAAATTAATCAAACTTAACAACATATAAAAATAATATTACATGATGATCAAATAAGTTTATCTGAGAATGCAAGACTGGTTCACCACTCAGTGTGATCCACCATGGTCATAGACTAAAGGAGAAAATCCACATGATATCAATTGAGTTACAAAAAGCACTTGATAAAGTCAACATCTGTAATAAAAGTTTTCAGCAAATTATATAATAAAATTTCTAAAATAGATAAAGAACATGTATATATAAACAAAACCTATAACTAAAAATTTATTGATTATGAAAGGCCATTTTTCCTCTAATATTAGTATCAAAGAAAAATGCCCACTCTCATTCTTCCTAATCAACTTTGAACTAGAAGTCCTAGCCTAACAGTACATCAAGAAAAAGAAATAAAAGCAATACAAATTGTAAAGGAAGAAATAAATACCCCTAGTCACAGATGACATTATTATCCACATAGAAATTCCAACAAATCTACCAAAAAGAAATTCCTGGCACTCTGATCATCAAGGCCACAAAATGCAAGGTCAGCATATGAAGTTATCGTATCTCTATACAATACCAATGGATGATTGAATACTGCTATATAATAAATAGTACCATTTAAAATAGTTTCAAAGTAAAATATTTTATTATAAATCTAAGGAAACATGTACAGGATCTACATGGTGAAAACTACAAAATGCTGATAAAAGATAGCAAAGGTGATTAAAATAAATAAAAGGATATACTGTTCATGGATATGAAGATTTGAAATAGTCCAAATGTTAATTCTCCCCAAACTCATGTCTAAGTTCAATGTAATTCCTATCAAAATCCTAGCATTTTTTATAGATGAAGATAAACTAACTCTAAAATTTATAAGAAAAAGCACAAGCTCTAAAATAGCTTAATGATCTTGAAAAATTAAGAGAGAGAGAGAATAAAGTGATAGAAATTAGAATCATTCTACCTGATATTAACACTACTATATATCCACTGTAATCAAGATAGGTGGTATTGGTTAGTGGATAGACTTAGATCAATAGAAGAGAATATATAGTCCAGGAATAAACCTACAAAATATGCACCTTTGATTTTTAACAAAGTTGCAAAGATAATTCAATAGGAAAGTGTTGGAATAATTGGCAAAGAAAATGAAACTTAACCTAAACTATATATGCCTTATACAACATAAAATTCAACAATATTAAAAGTAAAACTATGAAACTTTAAGAACAAAATCTAGGGAAAAAATCTTTGCCACCTATGGATTAGGCAAAAAGTATTTAGACATGACTCCAAAAGCATGATATATTAAACTAAATATTGATAAACTATACTTCAACAGAATTAAAAGCTTTATATCTGCAGAAAGACACTGCTAAGAGAATGAAATGACAAACAAATGACTGGGGAAAGAATTTTCAAATCAGTCAATAAAAAGTAAAGTTAAATTCAATTTTTAGAAAATGAGCAAAATCCATTACTCCAGTAACTGTCCACACTCTCTCCTGAATCAGTTCCTCCCTTTTTACTATATTCTTCCCCATCACAAATGGGTGTACTGAAATGCCTCCAGTCTTGAATGGAACAAAGGAAGGAGGAGAGGGGAGAAAAAAGAAAAGCCCTCTAGATTTCATATGTGTTATGGCTATTTTCTCTTTTCACTTTAAAAATGAAATTCCTCGAAATATTTTTTAAATGAGAAAAAGCACTTAAACATTTCACCAAAAAGGATGGCAAATAAAAAAGGATGTTTAACATAGTTTGCTGTTAAGAAAATAAAAATTAAAATGTTAATAATGTCACTAAAATCCTATTAGAATGGCTAAAATAAAAAAATATTGATATGACCAAGCACTGAGAAGATATATATATATCATATATATATATGAAGAAACGGGAATTATAGATTGCCGGTGGGAATCAGCCCCTTAGTTTGCCAGTTTCTTATAGAGTTAAATATACACTTACTATACAACTATGTATTTAGTTGTATAAAGTATTTAACCTTAGTTGTCTAAGTATTTAACCTAAAGAAATCAAAAGTCCACACAAACACCTCTGCAAAAAGTGTTTATAGCAGGTCTACTAATAATCACATGAAACTGGAAATAAATTGCCTTCAGATGGTGAATGGACACACAAGCAATGCTATACCCATCTAGTGAAATACTGCTCAGGAATAAAGGAACTGGCAATGCATCCAACAACTTGCATAAACCTCAAAGACATTATGCTCAGTAAAAGAAGTATCTGCATGTCACCTTTCAGTATGATTTCACTCAGATGACTTTCTGGAAAAGACAAAACAACGGTAATGTTTAGGCCAATGGTTACCAGTAATTGGGGGTGAGCACTTAGGGGTGTTACTGGGCAGGGAAGGGAGAGCATGAGGGGATGATTTGGGGTGATAAAATTTTCCTTTCCCTGGCTGTGGTGGTGTTTACAACAAAACTACCACATGCTAAAAAAAAATTATAAAACTATGCAACAACAAAAATATTTTATTTTATATTTATTTGAAAAAATGTTTCATACAGAACCAAGATACCATACATACATTCATACATGCATGCCGTACATGAATATACAGACATTTATATAAGCATGTCAATTTTCTGGAAAAGTGCACAAAATGTTAACTCACTAAACTGAGTTCTTTGGATAGGGTTAAACTTTACTTCCTATTGTATATACTTTTCTACTATTTTCATATGTTAGCATTTTGTTATCATTTCAATTAAGAATAAAGAGGTAATATTTGGGATTGGTTCAAATGATAAAATAAGAGGAATCACAAAATCTTATAGAAATCTACAAATAATAGGTTCTAGATATCTGAAACTCAGTTTTTCATGGTCTCCTTTCTGTCGTCGCCCCATTAAGTCCTTATCTTGCAAAAAAGGCAGGGGGAAAACAATAGTCAGGCTACAATGTTCTGAAACAGTACGTGATTACTGACAAATGCAAAAAGGTTGCCCTTGGTTGGAAAAGGTCACATTACGAGCTTTTGGAAGAGTTTGCAAAACAAGAAAATCAATAGTATTGTGTGTTTAAAGTCTCCTCTTCAAGCAAAGTCAAAGAAGAAAAACAATGCCACTTGTACACAGTGTTCTACAAGAGATAAATCCTTTCAGATGATGTGAGTTGGGGATGTACATTATCTGAGAATTGGCAATTTAGAACGAGCTGATAAATCACTTCACTTGACCTGAAAACGTGTAGAGAGGATGTGATAAAATGTCACCCAATGCACACTCTCTTGACGTGAATATTTTACATGGATGACTGATAGCTTTTTCACTCCTTCTCTGTAACATACATTTAATGTACTATTTCAGATATGGGAAGCAGATGTTTTTTTATTCACAATTCAACCGCAGTGAGAATCTTAAATGTCAACAAGTTTTGTTGTTTGTTTTCTTTTTATATTTGATAACAGTAATGCAATTCTGATGTGGTTGTCTCACATCCAAGTCAAATGTTCATGTCCATTTCCACTCCAACAATTACTTTAACAAGCAAGGATAGATCTAAAGTATTTCCGCAAACAAGTATAATTCACAAACTCTTGCGCAGTCTCCTATTACAACATATCTTACGTTCATTATGCCCTTTCTATCCCAGCCCTCACATATTAACTCAGGTCTTATACACTTCTGTCTTAGCATAATACTAGTTCCTTAGGGAATGTCCCTAGTCCATTCTTTTTGAGCTCCAGGGTAATGTATATGTAGTGCCGGATTTTTCTTCTTAAAGCACTATTCTATTAAGTTTTTCTTATCCAAAATTAATGAATGGTTCTCTATTATTTTTATTCAATCATAAACACCACTACGCAACATTCAAAACCCTCTGTAATCTGGCCCATACCTTTCCCATACACACATGAACCCTAAATCCAGCCACATTGTACTGTTTATTATTTCCTGAACATATTTGGAAATGTCAAATATCGACTTTCCTAGCAACATCGAAATGAGCAGTGCAATCTGACATTCTTTCTGGCCCAGAGATTATATCAAAAGAAACAAGAACCAGTAAACAAACATTTGCACTTATTCTTTCCTAAATAACAACATTTTAAAAATATGAACATCTAGAGAAATTCATAGTAGAGGCAAAGTTTTGTTTATCTTACATACACACTTAAAAACTACCTGTCTACAAAAGTCTATTATGAGAATGTATTATTATGAGTGCTATCAATTACTCAGTATATTTTAAGTGTTGAGCACTGTTACCAGACTCAAAATATAAAATTTGTCCAGAAAATGTCCAGCCATTTTTAATACAACAGGAACAGTTTGTGTGGCATTGATGTAACTTGGCAGCCCAGGCAAGTGGACTGGAATGCACATGAGCAAACAACCACACCTTCTCTGTACTAGTCAGTGGGCATGGTAGACGCCATTGAGTGAGCATGCGTGGCTATTGCATTTAAAATGACTGAGTGAGTAGAATCTGAGTCAAATTTTGTGTTAAGCTGAAACATTCCTCCACAGAAACTATTTGGATGATTCAGCAGGCTGCAGCTTTGGGCAAGTGGTGATTGGTAGCTTCAACATGACAACGCACCTGTTCACGCATCAGAACTTGTATAGAGATTTTGCCTAAACACCAAATCGCCCAAGTGACTCAGCCTCCCTACAAACCAGATTTGGTGCCTTGCAACTCCTGGCTTTTCCTGAAACTAAAATCACCTTTGAAAGAAAAGAGATTTCAGACCATCAATGAGATTTAGGAAAATATGACAGGGCAGCTGATGGTGAGTGGGAGAACTATGTGAGGTATCAAGGTGCCTACTTTGAAGGGGACAGAGGTGTCATTGTCCTGTGTACTATATTTCTTGTATCTTGTATCTTCTTCAATAAATGTCTCAATTTTTCATATTACATGGCTGGACACCTTCTAGACTGACCTCGTATATCATCCCTAATAAAATGGACTAAGTCTGCTCCCAACATTTGCCACGCCCTGATTACCAAATCACCAGGGTTCACTTGACAGACGTTCCCTTTCTCTTCAGTTTATTTGTTTACATCTTTTTCCAAATCCTGACAATTGAAGAACAGGACCTTCCCAAATAGGGGATAGTTCCTCGGTTAAAAGTACATGCTATTCAAGGAAGATTCCCATGTCCATTCTTCAAGTCCATCTGTCAGAAATCAAACTAGCACCTCTATGGCAGCCTATACAGGTACTTGAACCTGGTAAGGCACTATGTCTGAATAGTCATTTGGCAATTGCAGAATATATGGCAATTAAAAATTGGGCCAATCACTTATGTAATCAGTCTCATTTTCATGTTTCTTTCCTTTGGAGTTTATATCAGATTTAGCCATTCACATCGTTTTAAATATTCATTGGGTTCCTAGTTCTCTCAGAACATCTAAAGCATTCCTGGTCAAGCACACCCCTGCCTCTCCCATCTTATCTTCACCATTCTCCGCATCATTCATGCTGTCCTCATTTCGTTCAGTCCAAGCTGCCATCTCTACTACTGTATATCTACACTTCTTATTCTCTCTGCCTAGAATACTCTCTCCTCACTGCCTCTCAGGCTGGCTGTCCTTGTCCTTTTAGGTCTCAGATGAAATGACACCAGCCCTGCCTAACAATTACTTTCTACCTCATTGCCATGCTTATTGACTACAGAAACTACCATAACCTTAGTTTCATTACTAGTGCACTGCGTTTCTCAGATACTAACATATCGTATTTCTCTCTCAATAGATATCTTTCTTTCCTCTGTTTATTACATCATTAAATATTTATTGAGCACCTATTATGTCTGGCACTGTTCTAAGCATCACATATACAAGTGTAAACACCAAGTCCTTGCTTTCATAAGTTTATGTTTTATTGGGAATGATTAAGACATAAAAAATCAAAATACAATCAGTTATCATTATTTGTAAGAGTTATGTTCTATAAAGTTATCACAAACACTAAATTGGTGAATACCAAATCATTGCTCCTAAAGGAAAGAGAAGTTAGGTACAAACAATCATATAATTACAACAGTTTAATCAAGTAATCAATATATAACCTCACTTCGTGTGTTCTGTTTAAATCCACCTATTTAATACACATTGATAATCCATTAACATTGATCTCACAGCCAACACTTTAACTCATAATTAAATGAAGCTTAACTAACACATGTATTCTCTTAGTAAGGCACATTACCTCTTGCACTTAGGGACACCAGACCCACTTAAGAATATGAGATCCACTGTTTTAAACTGTGAAATCACCAATAAAACACATGAAGATGAGAAAGATGTGGTGCTAAAAACGGTAGGTGTTTTTTGTATGAGAGCTGAAATAAGGCAGGGTGTTGCCTTGTGTGACCTCAGCTAGGTGGTTGAATTTTTCGCCACTTTGAACAACTCTGTGAATGGCCATGGGAGTGCTACAAGTGTTTATTGGAGGGGGGAGTTACAAATAAATTGTAGCAAGGAAGAGAAGTCACAAATATGGAATCCATGAGTAATGGCCAACTATAATTACAGATGATTAGAAGTATGAGAAATACCATGAAGAAAGAGTTAAAGGCAAATTAAGGAGGATAAATGCATTATTCTAGATGGCTCAGAAGACTACTCTAATAAAGTGAGTTTAAACACAGTTAAATGAAATAAAGAGGAATTGCAGGTATTTGTGGGGAAGAACATACCAAGCAAAGCAAAGACCAATTACAAAACATGGAAAAGAAAATGTGCTTGGAGTGAAAGGAGATGAACAGAGAACTAGCAGGTGATATGGAATTGTGGGGCGAGGGTAAGAGATCATTACTGGAGCTTTGATTTTTACCTAGAATGAGATGGGAAATTGCTAGATGGGTTTGAGCAGGAGAGTATCAGATCTAAAAATATCACAACATCCCTTCTCACTGCTCTATAGAAAATAGAATGTAAGAATCAACATTGGACACTGAGAGGAATTACAATATTCTAGAAAAGAAAAATGGATGGCTTAATGTAACTTAAATAATATTTAGAAGCCATTGATTGGCAGAGACATGGATAGTGAGAGAAAAACGAGAGTTCCTTTTCAGACAGTACGTTTGAGGTACCAAATAATCATCCCAGTGAAGATGACAAGCAGGGAGTTAGATATTCAAATTTGAAGTTCTAGGGGAAGGCCCAGACTAAAGATAATTTGGGAAGGGTCAGTTACACTTGATACTAAGGCCATGACACTGATGATATTGACTAGGGAGTAACTGAAGGTAGAGGTATAAAGAGATCTGAAGACAACAGAATGTGTGTTTCAAGGGGTCATAGCCCATATCTATCTTATTGATCCTTATAAGCGAAATACGATTTTCAGTGTCTACACAGAATATCCTAGGCAATTAATGTTAAATTATATTTGAAATTACATTAATATTTAAATGAATGTGCCATGGGTTTTTCCAGTTTTAGTGAAAAACAATAGCCATACATCCCCGTGTAAGTTTAAGGTGTGCGGCATGTTGTACATAGATTGTGAAATGATTCCAGCAGGTTTAGTTGACACCCATTATCTCAAAAAAATTCTTGAGATGAGCTCTCTTAGGATCTACTAAATAAAACAACTTTCTTATATACCTTACAGCGATGATAACTGGTCATCATGTTGGACATTCTGTTCCTAGTACTTACTACCTTATAATTGGAAGTTTGTACTATGGATTTTTAACCTGCTTTTGCAATTAAATTTTAAATACGTTTTCCATGTGTCTACAGAGGCAGCAAGGATAACTTTGCAGTAGCTACATACTCTGGATTAGGTTTGCTTTTTCCTTTACTTCATTTTACTTTAACAGAATACATATATTCGGGGACTTTGTTTATAAGTTTTCAGAGATTGTTTCTATAAGCCTCTGGCTGGTGATTAGGTCGAAAGAGAATTGCCTCCAAAAATGTCAGTCAAAGGAATGTTATTCTCCCGTGTGACCTTCCACACCCAATCTGAGACTAACAGTGCTTTGAAGTAACAATAATTGCTGTTGTTAGCAATGTTGTGAGGTGGTACAGAAGTGACTTTTCAATGTTAATTCCTATGTTGGCTCATCAACATTTCATCTTCCTTTTTTCAAAGGTTATCATATCCTGCTAAATTGAGCAACCTTCCCAGGAGGAGCCTGTCTGATTCATCATTAGAATACAACCTCAGAGACATCAAAAGGAAAACTGAAAGAGACAAGTTTGCACCTGGCCCCTGTTGCATGGAACCGTATCAGAGATCTAAATTCTGAAAAATAAAAGGTGTTGTCTTAAAGATTTCGAACCTAAAATGAAATAATAAATCCCCCTGCCCTGGTTTCTGAGTTTGGTTGGGTATCTAGGGACTTTTCAGTAAAATCCAGACTTTCACTTAATAACTGCATTTCTAATTCAGATCTCCTGTAATCACTGAATTACTTCTCCAGACCCATTCACTTTGAACAAAATGTCCCCATGTAACACCTAAGACTTAAAGATCTGCTAATTCATGTGTGACAGTAGAAATGCAGGCTCCTTTTTTATAAAAATCAAGTGTGGCCCTGGCTGGTGTGGCTCAGTGGATTGAGTGTCAGCTTGTGAACTGAAAGGTCGCTGGTTCAATTCCAAGTCAGGGCACAGGCCTGAGTTGTGGGCCAGGGCTCCAGCTGGTGGCGTGTGAGAGGCCACCATTGGATGTTTCTCTCCCTCTCTTTCTCCCTCCCTTCCCCTCTCTCTAAAAATAAAATATATAAAATATTTTAAAATGTTTTACAAAATAAAAATCAAGTGTCGCTATTGTTATAGTATGTGAATTTGATGCATTTATAAGCTGTTCGTCAACAATATTTTACTCTCTTATTCCTAAACCTCACAGCAGAGCACTCTTAAAGTATTTGTCTAATGAAAGTATCTCCAAACAACCTATATCATAATTTTACTTTAATTCTTCCGATTTCTAAGAGAGAGTATCCTAGTGACCATTATCCAATAATTCTTAGTTAATCAACCATCTTTGAAGAGATCACAAAAAGTAAACTAGCAATTTGAGATTAGGTGGGCATGAAGATCGTTTCTTATTTCAATGAGTTCCTGTAAATAGAGCCTTCACAAAGTGACTTTTTCCTGACGTCATTTAGAAGATCCAGAGTAAAATATCATGTTTGTCTTCCTTGATATGAGTATCCTGAAACACAGGGGCCTCTACTGATTCACCATTACTGTACATCATTCATTCTTCAACAAACACCAATTGAGCACCATTCATTTGTCTGGGATGGTATACATGCAAACATTTTGTCGCAGGCATTATTCGTTCACTGCGAAGTTATCTCTGACCCATGGCAGTAACGTTAGGAAGGAGTCAACTGAGGCCCCTCACTGTGTAGGGTGAATGGAGTGTTAGCTGAACAAGACATTAAGGCTTTATTTAAAATCAGCTAAGGTGAGGGTGTTCTTTTGAGTAGAAACCCCAAACAGAGCTGAAGGACTTCAGGTAGGCAGTAGAGTTGAAAGTAAATGCTTGTGTTCATATGAGTTACAGGTAAAATGAACAACTGACACACTTCTGGTGCAGGAACTGAGCCGTGTCACCAAGAAATATGCTGGGAGGAAAATAAATCCAAAAACAGCCTCGTAAAGCTGTTCTAAGTCTAAAGGCTAGAATGTGCTTACAGTAGCAATAGCATCTTGTGCTGCATAAGTTTAACTAATTGTATGCCTCTCATGTCATTTCTGTCATTGTTCAGTGTTGAAAAGAATTGTTTTTAAAAATAACAGACTCCTGCAGATGTGCTGGTAGAAGCATGGAGCAGAGGTTAGGTAGGGTGATGGGAACAAAGACTAAGATGAGGGGAACTCTGTACCTGTCTGGGTGGTTTCTTACAAATCAACATTCCTAGGTCTTTTTCCAAATGCACTAAATCAGAATTCATGGAAAAGAAAACCGATCAATCATTATTTTTAAAAAGCATGCCAAGTGATTCTTCAGGCCACTAAGTTGATCCTTATGCCCCAAGGAAAGTTAAAAATCAGGTGTGTTGCCTTCATCTTCCCTTTCTATCCAGAGTCCCATTACAGGTTCTCCTCTGTCAAATACTCTAGGTTCAATACTTTCTTTACATATTTTTTTCTTGTACGACCTTTTCAATGGACTGTATCTCACTAGTTTCCCTGAAGTTGTAAGAAGGGGCCATTCTAAGCCTCAAAAAGTAAATACGAGTGTCTGTTTTCCTAGCCAAAATCTACTTATCTTTTAAGGTACATTTTGGATGTCAATTTTTCCTGGAAATTGTCCCTTATCCCTCACCCTACTCCTCTCTAAGTTAGGGGCCCCTCCCCTGTGTTCCTAGAACACCCTGTATTTGCTACTGAGACACTGTGGTAAAATCATTTATTCATTTGTCTGTTTTCTAAACCATAGATCTTCATATCATATTTTTATATTGTCATTCATATTTTTACCTTCAGCTCCCCAACCAACTCTTGGAATATGATAAATATTCAATAAATGTTAGTGGAAAACAAACTTGCATGCATGAAGAGGTGCATGAAAATCTAATTCAAAAAGGAGCAGTGAACTAAGCAAGCCTGAGGCTGCAATTTGAGAAACTAGAGTTTCATTTCCAAGTTGACAGATAAGGACATAGACTTATCTGGGAAACAGTTCAGATTACCTGAGTCGTAGGACCTTGAGAAAATAAAACCTGACAGTTATCTTGCCACAGCATCTATTTCTAAAAGCAGCTGAACAGAACGGCCAAACCCATCATTCTTTCCTTTGGTTCCAAGGTAATGAATATTTTGAGTGTTTTACCAACAACAAATGATAGATGTTTTCGCACTAAGTGGGTTTCCTATTGCCATGCAAGGTGCAGACCAGAAAATATAATTAACCAACTAAAGATTACAAAATAATGAAAGATGAACTCATGACACCAGGAAAGGACACTTAGAATTACGACTTGCCTTCAGTCCATTGTGCTGTTAGAGTATGTGCTTAGAGTGTGCAGTCTTACCACAATGGAGACAGGTTTTCTGACAAAGGTGAAACAGATATAAGGGCCACGTACACACCTACTGCAATAGTACATTTCATTGTATACAGCACAGAAATGCAAGAAAAACAGAGTACTTTCCCCAGTGTTTGGTTTTACGCAGCATGATGCTAGATTGTACTTTGAGAGAAAGTATTCAATGGAGGGAAACTTGCTCAGCTCATTTCGAGTGGATGGCCTCAGAGTTACCACCAGCTCAGACACTAATGAGCTCTAGTCTATTTGCTTTCCCAAAAATCACCAGCTAAAGGTAGCCTCTTGTTGGTCTAGGTACAGCAGAAGAAAATAAAACAAGTTTGCAGCACCTGTCTCCTGAAATTAAGTGGGCCATAGATTGACTCATGGTGGATCCTTGAATAAATCCATAAATAAAGGATGTTGGCAAAGGACCACAAGGAGAAGAATGGTCTGAGTTAGCCACCTACCAAAGGATTATACCTTCCAGACTAATTTTTCTGCTTCAATTTGATACAAGAAAAAGAAATAGAACTTAGCCAGTGCATAATTTAAACTTTCAAACTATCCATAATGGTCTGATTTTCGCTAGATGATTGCTTAATGGCAACAAAGCAAGGCTTAAGGAAACCTGCCTTTTTTTGTCGTGTTGACATTCTAATTGCAATGCCCAAAATTAACTTGTAAACTATTAGCTCCAAAGCATGCATTCCTCTTCTGGAATTTCCCCCTTAAACTGAAAACTTTTACTAACACATGGAAAAGGAAAGCTCCCCACAGGAGACATTCGGTAAAGCATGAGGCCAAGAAACCTCCGGTTAGTGGAGAATCTCCGGACCACATGGAGATCCATCCCCTGAACTCTTTCTAGCCAAACAACATGAAAATGAATGCTCTGGCAGAATTGCACAACTCATCAGGACAACGATTTTCAACCAGTACGCCTCGACACATTGGTTTGCCGGCGGAGGCAGACTGATGTGCCAGTGGAATTTTTAAAACATACACTAGCTGACTAGATAGTCAGGGGTACTGACCTCATTTCCCTTAGACTGTCAAATTAAAAAACAACAACAGCCATCTGGTGTGAATGAATCAAAATTATGCCTATTTTTTTTTTTTTTTTTTTTGGCTAGTCAGAAAAAAACATTTTTTGGTGTGCTGCAGAATTTTAGTAATTAGTTTGTGTGTGCCATGAGATGGAAAATGTTGAGAATTGCTGTATTAGTAGATTAGGAAGCCCTGGGGGTAAGCCAACATTCACCGGGCATGTGAACCACACCGTAGAAAATGTGGTTAATCTTTCCCTAAAAGGGAGGCTGCTAGGCAACACAGCATCACTCATGACTCTGAAGCCCCAGCCTCCCATAATTATTCACTTTTCATCCATTCTGTAATTACATTGAAAGCCAAAGGAAACTCCCTTTGTGAATAATAGTATTAATCACTGTCAATGTTTTGGAGATCTTTTTAATTGCCAGGCACATGTTAACTTTTTATGTATATAATATATGTGTGTGTGTGTAGATGCATAGTAGACATATAGTTTATATATAATATGTAATATATAAATAATATATTTAATTGGTAATTTTGGGAAAGCACACTAGACTAGAGCTCATTAGTGTCTGAGCTGGTGACTCTGAGGCCATCCACCGGAAATGAGCTGAGCAAGTTTCCCTCCGTTGAATACTTTCTCCCAAAGTACAATCCAGCATCATGCTACGTAAAACCAAACACTGGGGAAAGTACTCTGTTTTTCTTACATTTCTGTGCTGTGTACAATGAAATGTACCATTGCAGTTTATATATAAACTGTGTGCATAAAGTTTATTAAATATATATATATAATAAAACTTCATTTAATCTTCTCAACCTATGAGACAGGAGCTATTCTCACTCTATTTCATTTAATATTATTTTAAAATTTAAAAATTAATGCATGCAAATAATAACAATTTCAAATGGAAAAAGGAGGAGTATAGTAAAACGTGACTCTGCTTACTTATGATCCAAGGTACCCCAGACAACTTCCATGAGAAACCAATATAACCAATTTCTTGGTCGTTCTTTCAGAAATAGTATGTGTGTGTATATACATACATATACATATATATATATACACATACACACAAATATGCAAGAAAATATTAATTTTTCATACAAATTTTTATACAATGTCTTCTACTATCTTTCACAGTTTGCTTTTTGTACTTAACTGTGCCTTAAGGGCACATGAAATTCTAGATCAAATGTACCACAATTTATTTAATCACCTCATTTTGATAGGTGCTCAGCACAATAATAATACTAGAATAAAAACAATATGTTTTACATATTAGCTAATTTAATTCTCATAAAAACTCAGTAAGATAGGTGTTAGTATTATTTTCATTTCATTCATGAAGAAGTGGTATCTTCAGAAAAGTTAGTTATTTGTCCAAAGACACAGAGTTAGTAAATAGAATCTGGATATTAAACTATAACTCCTTCCTATCCCTTATTTTTTTCTACTTATTTTTACTCTATCTCTCCCCTCCTTTCTTTTTTCATCACTCCCTTCCACTCCCCCACCACAATATAATGCTAGTATTTTTTTTCTTCCTTCTTCCTTGTTGATTGGTTAAAAGCCTTGTCCCTAAATGGCAAATTTATTTGATGGACAAAAATTTTCATCACCTGAGCCATGCCCAGTGTGGCTCAGATGGTTGGAGCATTGTCCTATAAACCAAAATGTCATGGGTTTGTTTCTGGTCAGGGCCCATACCTAGGTTGCGGGGAGTGTACAGAGGCAACCAATCAAAGCAACTAATCATTATTTCTCTCCTTCTCTCTCCCCTCCCCTTCTTCTTCCTCTAAAATCAATGAGCATGTCCTCAGGTGAGCATTTCAGCAACAACAAAAAAACCCCACCACTTGATACCATCTTATGGCAATTGTGTGCCCTCTCTGACATGGGTATGTCTAACAAAAAGCCTCTTGCCAACTGTAGGAGACTGTTCTCTGTGGTGTGGGCCCACCTCCCACTCAGAGATGCACAGGACCCATGCCCACGGATAGGTTCTCCCGTGGGGAATCAGGCCTGCATTGTACCTAAGCCACTTTGGGACCTGCTTTTGCTAAACTCCCTCACCCTGAATTGAGATAACAAGTGCTTACTGTAACTTCCTAAAATCTATGCTAAACCTTCCTAGGATGAGTATAACCTGCTCAACCCCTTTTCCCTTTTTATTTGCTAATAATAAATCCCTTCTTCTGTGATGGGATTAGCGGCATTGGCTCCTTTGTTGTCTGTAAAAGGTAACCACCTAAAGCGAACCTGTGCATAGTAAATGAGGACCATCATGTAATGTGGGAAAAAAACCCAATAAAGACCTGTCATGGCGGAGGCTGTGGGCTGTTGCTCCCCTTGAGAGAAAAGCCATGCTGTCCTTTTTCCTCCACCGGACTCGGTTGTCCATGTGAATGTGTTATTTCATCTGTAATGATGTGGACACTGCGGGCCGGTGTCGGCATCAGCCAACCTTCCCCTTGTTTTCAGGACAAAGTCTAAAATCCTGAACATGAAAAGATTTGTCATTTGCAACAATGTGGATGAACTTTGAAGATATTATGCTAAGTTAAATACGCCAAACAGAAACAAATACTGTGTGATCTCACTTATATGAGGAATCTAAAAATAAATAAATAGGACTTCCGGCCAAGATGGAGGCGTAGGCGGACACGCTGTGCCTCCTCTAACAACCAAAATTAAGAACAACAAATATTTAGAAACAAGAAAACAACCAGACCTTATAGAAAATTGAACTGTACGGAAGTCCAACAACCATTCATCCAGACCGGTAAGAGGGGCGGAGTCGCGGCAGGAGAAAGTGGAGGTGCGGACCCAGGAACGCAAGTAGCAGCGGCTGGCAGTTCCCAGGTGCACAGGCGGCGGCTGGCAGTCCCCGGGCCCACAGGCAGCAGCTGGCGGACCCCGAGCACAGGGGGGCAACTGTGCAGACCCAGTGAGGCCGCGCAAGGTGGCTGGCTGACCAGGTGGTCCCACATTCGCGCACGGAGACGGTCCAGGCAGAGGGGAAGTGGCGGAAGGGACTGAATCCAGGAGAGAGTGGAGCAGGCGCCATTCTTCCCTCTCAGACCCCGCCCCCACATACAGCGTCACAACCCAGCGACTGGGCTGCCCCGCACTGGGGAGCGTCAGAGGCTCCACTCTTCACTAGGAATAGCACGAGCGCGTGCGCAGATAATCCAGGTGAAGGGGAAGCAGCAGAAAGGGCCAGAGTCCAGGAGAGAGCGGAACAGGCGCCATTCTTCCCTCTCAGACCCCGCCCCCACCTATAGCGTCACAACCCGGCGACTGGGCTGCCCCACCCTGAGGAACACCTAAGGCTCCACCCCTCACTACGTAATAGCTGCGACCAGACTAAAACCAAAACAACAACAATAACAACAAAAAACCCACCAAAAATGGCTCAAACCGGAAAACAAATAAAAGCCCCAGAGCCAATTCCTCTAAGCAGTGAAGAGATAGCCAACCTATCAGATGCACAGTTCAAAGCACTGGTCATCAAAATGCTCACGGAATTGGTTGATTTTGCTCACAAACTAGATGAAAAAATGCAGGCTACAATCCATGAGATGAAGGAAGATGCATGGGGCACTGATAGAGATGGAAGGAAAACTGGGACTCAAATCAATGGAGTGGACCAGAAAGAAGAAACTAACAACCAAACAGAAAACGAGGAAGAAACAAGAATTCAGAAAAATGAGGAGAAGCTTAGGAACCTCCGGGACATCGTTAAACGTCCCAACATCCGAATTATAGGGGTACCAGAAGGGGAAGAAGAAGAGCAACAAGTGGAAAACTTATTTGAACAAATAATAAAGGAGAACTTCCCCAATCTAGCAAAGGAAATAGACTACCAGGACGTCCAGGAAGCTCAGAGAGTGCCAAAGAAGTTGGACCCAAGGAGGAACACACCAAGGCACATCATAATTACATTACCCAAGATTAAAATGAAGGAGAAAATTCTAGAAACAGCAAGGAATAAGGGGACAGTCACCTACGAAGGAGTTCCCATCAGACTGTCAGCTGATTTCTCAAAAGAGTCCTTACAGGCAAGAAGGGGCTGGAAAGAAATATTTGAAATCTTGAAAAGCAGGGACCTACATCCAAAATTGCTCTATCCAGCAAAGCTGTCATTTAGAATGGATGGACAGATAAAGCGCTTCTCAGATAAGGTCAAGTTGAAGGAGTTCATCATCACCCAGCTTTTATTATATGAAATGTTAAAGGGACTTATCTAAGAAAAAGAAGATAAAAATATGACAGTGAAAAGACAGCAAACTCACAGCTATTAAGAACCATACCTAAAACAAAAGCAAACTAAGCCAACAGCTAGAACAGGAACAGAACCACAGAAATGGAGATCATATGGAGGGTTAGCAACAGGGGCGGGGGAGGAGGAGAGAGGGGGAAAGGTAAAGAGAATAAGTAGCATAGATGATGGGTAGAAAATAGACAGGGGGAGGGCAAGAATAGTGTGGGAAATGTAGAAGCTAAAGAACTTACAACACATGGACATGAACTAAAGGGGGGAATGTGGGTGGGAGAGGGTGTGCAGGGTGGGGGGGAATGATGGGGGAGAAATGGGACAACTGTAATAGCATAATCAATAAAATATATTAAAATAAATAAATAAATAAATAAATAAATAAATAAATAATGTCAGACTCATAGAAACAGAGTAAAATGGTCGTGATGAGGAGTTGAGAAATGAGGAAACTGGAGAAAGTCTGGGCACCTTCAACTGTAACATGAATAAGTTCTGGGGAATCCAATGTATGGCAGAGTAACTATAGTTAATACTGGACTGTATATTTGAAATTTTCGAAGAGAATAAGATAGTAAATCTTAAGCATTCTTACCACACACACACATATACACAGTAACGGTGAGGTAATGCATGTGCTAACTACGCTGATTGTGGGAATCATTTCACAATGTAGACATATATCAAAGCATCATGTTGTTGCGATTTAAATAATACACAATTGCTGTTGTCAGAAGCTCAAGGTGACTAGGAAAGACAGAAGTTGGATGTGAGGAGTCCAGTTAGAGATGTAGCAAAGGAAATTTGTTGACAGGAAAAAAAAAACAAACAAACAGGGGACAGGGAAAGCCTACTTTACACCAACTCAACTCAACCCTCATTATGCATAAGATACCGATGCCTTATTTAGTGGTTGTTAGGTGGGACAAAGAAATCTGCCATTGCAGCAGGCACCAGGAATTACTCTCATGAACACTGAAGTCTGACAATAACTGCTGCAGGGCTTGCCACACAATCGATAACATAAAAAAGCCTAGCTGTTTTTAACCCCTTTGTTATCATTTAAAATGAGAGCAGGTTCACGAGTCATTCTATCTACCTGATTTCCTTCTTGTCACACGTCTTAACTTTTCTTTGTATAAAGCCTGGTGAAGTCACTTCTCCTACCCCTAATTCAACACAAAGCCTTTCCTAAAAATCAGAACTTCATTATTTAATTTTATGTCATGAGGGCTGTGATGGAGAAATTCATCCATGGAGAATTTATTGTCTTCTTGACAATAAAAAATTTAAAAAAAAAAAAAAGAGCTATAGCTAAAGACATGGAATTTGTGAAAAATAAGGTAATTAGTGCCAGGTAATACCTCCCTTTTCTAACTAGCTGTATAAAAGTATTTTTTGAAGATGACTGCACTCAGAATTTTTTAATGTAAATTTATTCTCAACCTCAATAGGAAAGAACCAGAAACTAAGATAAAAGAGCCTTTGTTCAAATAGTACCGCCTCCAAAAAAGAAATCTGACCTTGTATTGGCCCAAGTATCCACGTTCCCATCTCTCAAACACTCTACAAATTTCTATCTTTACGGAGTTCTAAAGTAATCAAATTTATTTCCTGGAAGAAGGATACCAGCATAAAGTGTAAGTGTTGTGAGAAATCACAGGCCCCAGAGGGCTATCCTGTCTCCTGTGGTTGATTAGTTTTATCGTGTTAACAAATCACTTAGTACTTACTCCAGGTCAGTGATATTATCTAAAAGGAATTCATATCCAGAGAATTTACAAGAATTAGGAGCTGTCGCAACCTCCCTGGCTTTATGTCCAAAGAAAAATGAGTAATCTTTCAGGAACTGAAAATATCTTTAGAAATAAATGTAACCCTGATGGAAGATTAAATCCCATCATAAGAACATCTTGGCTCCATATGCAAAGACTGCACAACTATTTGAAGAACTTTTGCCAAACCATACCACGGCAAGCTGGCTCTTCTCACTCTCCCCAAGAGGTGTATTTATCTCTTAATATAGAATGCTGGAGAGCTCTCCAGAGCGGGTGTATGGACTCCCATCCACTTCAGATTGAAATGTCATCAAGATTGTTGAGCCCTGTCTTGATGATCTGAGTAGTTCTAAAAATGGGAATGTTACCTATTCAAACACACACACACACATGCACACAAATAAGAAAATAAAAATATGAGCTAGCTGAGTACCAAGCGAAGGAACTTCTTAGTAACAAACTAAGTTAAATGAGCCTTTCATGCTTATGCTATTGAGTATTTATGATGTATCAGGGATTGTTTTTAACCCTTGTAATAACTCTTAAGAGGCGATATTATCATGCCCTGTCTCATTTTGCTTCAAGGTGCGCAGGGGTTGCGCAACCTGCCCAGGATCATACTACCAGTAGTAACAGAACAGGAAGTCAGCAGTGGCCCGGTTTTAAAGCCTAAATACTTAATTACTAACTATAATCGGTGGTTCCCTCTCCCTACCTCCTTCACAACAAAAAGAATAATGAAAAATTAACCTTGATAATGACAAGATTATTAATAAAAGTTGCAAACTCTGTCTATTTAATTCAGGGTCTGTTTCTACAAAGGACACTGAATAGGCTGGAGTTAGGAACAAGAAATAAAAACAAACAAAAAAACACTTATGCCAAAGTCAGTGTGAGCTATTTGGAGTTTTAAAATCGTTTTCACTCTTGAAGCTTTCCCTCGCATCCTATCTTCAGAGCAGTACTTGTAGTTCCAGGTTTTGACAGAAACCCAAGGAGCCAAAATTCCGTTGGAACAGCTGTTCTTGGGGCATTTCTAGATTGACTGGAACCGTGAGGAACTGAACATACCTTATGTATAAGCAGTTAAAATGGAGGCAGTATGTTGTTTAAGATCACCAGCATTAATTTATAAAAAGTTACTAGTATAATACACATGGATGATATATTTCTAGGCTTTTAAATTTGTGTCCTTGAATTAAAATTTACCTAGAGTCCATCCCCCCAAAAAGTGAATTTTTAAATATGCTATAAATACTAAAATATGCTATAGTACTAAAATATAGTGAACATTTGTCATTGTCATCATCATGTGAGCCAAAAAAAAAAAATGCTATTGCCTTGATATTCCAGATATTTACCAATAGATGGATTTATTACTCTGTCTCATTTGAAAATTCGATATGGGGACTACAACTGTAGAGTAAAAAAGACTTTCTGGCCATTCTGTCAATGGGTAAAAATGGAATCCCAAGGTTACTGATATTGTATCCTTTTTCAAATTATAATCTTAGCCTCAGATATCTTAAACTTATCTTGAATATTTATTTCATTTTATAATTATTTGAATAGACAACTTTTTTGCATCATAATTTTGGTAAATTCTTTGCTAACTAACATTAAAGTGCTATTAAATTAATATTTAGCCTATTTCAGCCAAATATGTCTTCCTTTATACCAGAACTTCTCAGAATTAAACATTTAAGAACTGAAGTTTTGTTTGTAAGGTGTTCTGAGGGAAATTCCAGCTATAAAGCCCTTTGAGGAAAGCATAGGCAGTAAACTCTTTGACGTTACTCTTAGTAATACTTTTTTTGATATATCTCCTCCAGCAGGGGAAATAAAAGATAAACATAAACAAATGGAATCACATCAAATTGAAGAGTTTTTGTTCAACAGTGGAAACCATCAGCAAAACAAAAGACAACCTACTGAATGGTAGAAAATATTCACCAATTATACATCTATGATAAAAGGTTAATATCCTAAAAAATATAAGGAACTCATACAACTTAACACCATAAAACCAAACAAGACTATTAAAAAAATGAGCAAAGGACCTGAATAGACATTTCTCTAAAGAGGACATACAGATGGCCAGTAGACATATGAAAAGATACAAATGATATTTGGATTCCTATGTTCATTGTAGTCTTATTCACAATAGCCAGATGCAAAAGCAACCTAAGTGCCCATCAATAGACAATGGGATAAAGAAGGTATGATACATATATACAACGGAATATCATATGGCCATAAAAAGAGTGACATCTTACCATTTGAGACAACATGGATGGACCTGGAGGACAGAGAAAATCAAATGCCATATGCTTGCACTTATATGTGGAATCTAAAAACAAAATAAATGAACAAACAAAACAAAAACAAACTAGAGGTTGCCAGATGGGAGTGGGGTTGGGTGGATAAGTGAAAAGGGGGAGGCAATTAAGATGCACTTACTGCCAGTTATAGAAACAGTTACAGCGACGTGAGGTACAATATGCTGCCAGGTAGATACTAGACTTACTGGAGGGTCACTTTGTAAGTTATATAAATGTCCAACTACTATGTCGTATACCTGAAACTAACGTAATATTGAATGTTAACCGTAATTGGGGAAAAAAATACTTTTCAGGGAAACTTCTGTTCCCTGAAAGTCCAAAAAAATTAATTTGTAATTTCTGTTTCTGCTCCATTTCCTGAGTTTTCTATGTATTTTTGAAACCAAGAGACTTTTTCTTATCAGGGATTCTTAGTGGGCAATACTCAAGAGTTTTCTGCAAATTAAGGGCACAGTTAAAAACACAGCTACATATGTTTCCATAATGTTGACATCATAACGTACTTACTTCAAATCATTTTTCTATCTGTTAGGGCAAATTGGATCCTGGCCTATTTTTAATTCTTGCCAAAGATATGAATAAGCTCATTTTTCAGTTTAAATAAGCTTCAGTTTACACCGTTGTTCATTACTTCTTTCTTAAAAGTCTACCCTCTTCAGACTTTGTGGCACTGATATTTCCTTATAGCTTTTCCATGACTTTCATTAATGTTCCCTTTACCACTGTTCTTATTCCTATTCGTAAGATATAAACATTCTTCAAAGTTTTGTTCTCAAACTCTCATTTTGCTTTCTCTTTTTTAAAAGATTTTATTTATTCATTTTTAGAGAGGGGAATGGAGGGAGAATGAGAAACATCAATGTGTGGTTGCCTCTCACATACCCTCTACTGGGGACATGGCCTGCAACCCAGGCATGTGCCCTGACTGGGAATGGAACCAGTGACCCTTTGGTTTACAGGCCAGTGCTCAATCCACTGCACCACACCAGCCAGGGCTCATTTTGCTCTCTCTATGTACCCTTTCAAATCTCTTGTACTGGTCTTAGGTGCTCCCAAACATTTGCATGCATCTTTCTAAACACATCTGCCAAAATCAGTATCGTTAGCCCAGAGTAACATATTTCCAACTGCCTGGTGGGTAACTCTCCTCTGAAACCATCCAAGGGAACTTTAACCTACTTCTAGTGTCTTTTATTCCCTACTCGGTTAATAGCACTGCGTTCTTTCTAATCACTGGTGCTTAAAACCAGAGTTATCACTGACCCCTCCTCCCTTAATTTCCATTCTAATCACTCACAGATCTTTTAGATCTGACACTGGGAGGCTTACACATCTGTCCCTGTTGCTATATTTACTATTAAAAACAAAGTTAAATCTTATTAAAATGACCATCAACAATAGCAAGAACCTATAAATTGGAATTTCGGTTTCCTGAAACTTCTCCCTAAACAAAATTCACTGCAAACGTTATTGTAGTGAATTCTGACATATAATTCAGATTTCATGACTGCTGTGCATAAGTCTTACCTTGCTCTCTGTCACCTTTGTCCTGGCCTGCAAAGCTTTCCAATTTCGAACCCTAATCTATCTGTCCAGGCTTCTCTCTCTATAATTCCTTACCTGTTAACTCCATTTTATTCAAATAGGACTAATTTTCTTAAGTACCACCTGTGGTAGGTAAAATTCTAAAGAGGTCTCCCACTTCCCACCCTAGATTTCTGTCCTCAGGTTATTCAATCAAATACTAATCTACGAACTGCTGTGAAAAGATTTTGCAGATAGAATTAAAATTACTAATCAGCCTATTTTAAAATAGGGAGATTATCCTTGATTATCCAGATGGGAACAGTGTAATCACATGAGGCCTTATAATCACATGAGGCCTTAAAAGCAGAATGAGGAAAAGGAAAAGAGTTAGAGACACTGCAGAAGAGGAAAAAGGAGAGATTCCAAAGGGTGAGACAGACTCCACCTACAGACCCACCTGATGCTGGAAGGAGGACACAGGGAAATCATGAGAGGAAGGCAGACAGCCTCTAAGAGCCAACCAAGATCAGCCCTGGAGACACACGGTGCAGAAATGGAGACTTCAGTCCAACAGCTTCAAGGAATTGAAGCTGGCCAACAAGCTGAGTGAATCTGGCAGTGGATGCGTGCCCAGAGCCCCCAGAAAGGAACACAGACCTGCCAATGCCTCGCTATTGGCCTGTGAGACTCCAAGCAGAGTTCCTAAGTGATGCTCTACCCAGACTTCTTACCTACATCACTGTGAGATGATGGTAGGGGGTTTTAAGCCACTAAATTTGTGGTAACTTGTTACGGCAGCAATAGAAATCAAATACCCCACCCCACAGTTTCCTTTACACAGTTTCCTTCCCCAGTGTATTCCACTTTGTAAACTGGGGCCCTGTTTTGTGTTGTCAACACTACAGGCCAGAAGGCTTGGGGACACTCACCTGTGCTCCCGGAGAGACCCCACAGACATTTCCCCTTGCAGAGCCAATGCGAAGGCTGGACCAGCCCTAGTGGTTCTTATTCTGCCTGAACAGTAAACCTCAGCAATAGCCATCAGTAAACTGTGAAAAAACAAACAAGATGTATTACTCACAAGTCCTGGAGGGTACCTGGCATGCTCAAGTCCACACAGCGAGGCAGCCGGTGGAGAGAGAAAGAGGGAGCTCAGGGCTGAGGTTCTGCTCTTATCAGGGCTGAGTGGGGGGCCTCAGGTTTCATATGTTCACACTTGATTGGTGAATTTGAAACAGATGAACAGGAATTATTGTGGGAAAGGAAAAACAAGCTGTCAAACAGTCAGGTATCTAAGCCAGCCAGAGGTCTCTAAAACCAAAAAAAAAAAAAAAAAAAAAACCTTCAGGGGTAGGTGGCCTGTCTCCTTATGGACACATGTGGCTGGCAGCGTGTTTCTTCCAGACAGCTGTCTTTGAAATGGATGTCCGGGCAATCAAAATCTCAGTGTCAGACACCTGCATTATAAATCTTAAAAACCTGTCATGTGTTTATACCACCGGTACCTTCTCTCCATCCTTCCCTTGCCTCTCCACAATCTGCTCAAATCCTACCCTTCCTTCCAGGCACATTTATTGCTGTCACTTTGTAAACTTGAAGCCTCTCACCTCCTTGGTGACCCATCGTCCCCAGAATACTTCTCTCGAAATACATATCCTGCTTACTGAATAGTATATTTTTAAACACAAACCATCACTTCCCCTCTAAATTAAAACCTATGTGAGGACAACCTTAATTTCTATATCAGTCAGATTTTGCTGTGTAGCAAAAAAAAAAAGAAAACAACTCTCAAATGTCTTAGTGGCGTATAACAAGAAGTATGTTTTTCTCCTGCTCTCAGTCTTCAGGGTTAGAACTAATTAACTGGTCTAGTCTGAACTCTGCTGGGGGATGTGTTTCAGGACAACAGGATCCAGCTGTACTTGGGTATAACCTGCGGGTGTACTTGATTCTGATGAACGCGTGTTCCTTGTTAGGTTTGGGCAGGAGGAGTAGCACTTAAACAAACGGCTTTATGTGGCAGATCAAATAAATTGTATGTTATTAACCAATAGTACCCTAATAAATATACTAATAAAAAAGGCACAAGAGCAATTCCGCCCACACAGTACATGTCAAGCTTCTGTCCCCATCATGTCCACTGACAGCTGATTTGCCAAAGGAAGTCACATGGCCGAGACCAAAGGGAAAGGAAGTTCTGGCCATAACCATATGCCCTGGTATGCATGTAGATGTATACTTCTGATAGAAAACTGAACAATGGGGACCTTTTATCCATTGACCTCAGTATTCCTTGTGGTCTCCTTTCCCCATCTGAAACAAAAAGTGTTTAAAACAGCCTTCTGTATGTCAGGTGCTTAGGAGGAAATGGATTCATTTTTCCTCTTGAACATAGTTCATTCCTCCAGGAAGGAGGCCTTCCTAGTCATTCAACATACTTATTCCCTTTATCATACATACATATGCGCAGACTCACTTGCCTATGTTCAATTTAGCATTCAGTTCACTTATGATTTCTGAAAATTATCTTCAGCATCTACATTTTACCTCCCCAGAGAAGTCATGGGTTCCTAAAGAACAAGACTACCTCCTTTAATTACCCTGAGACTCCCACCTAGTGTCAAGCTGAGGGCTGAATAAAGTGGGTTCCCAATCAGTATCCAGTGACTGCTGTTTCCCATTAAAAATGATGGGTCTTCTTCTCTGGGAATTTTTAGAATGTGTTCCCTGTCTTACCGCACAGGAAACATCAATGGTGTTCATCTCATTACAAACCTGAGTGTCAGCTTTAGCTGTATTTCATTTAAAGGTGAATAATGATCCATAAAAGCTCTCCTAGGGCCTTGAGAAGCTGGTATGCGACATGTCCTGTCAATCTGAGTTTGTTCTGTCAGGGTAACTGACACTGTTCTTGAAATTCCCGCTGATAGAGAGCATACCTGTGCTGTTGAGGGAATTAAAGCAACCCTTCATTTCTTGGAACAAGTTCCTGGTGATCATCTAAGGCTACTGTTTGGCTGGTTGTTGGGCACTGGGGCTGAGTTGCTGAGAGAATGCAAGGCAGCCAGGAAACTTGCATGGAAAAAAAGTGCTACTGTTATATTCGATGTCATCCTACATCCTATAGGATGACACTGAGGGCAGAGAAAGCGCCCCAACACTCTTTTAGCTGCAAGGCAACATTGTCTTCTCGACTTCATTGTTATTCACCAATATGCCTCAGACAGATTAATAAACCATTGCAAAGGCTTTGGCGTTGTAGCTCATGCTATTGAGAAGAACCGTGACATCAGAGAGTAGGCTGAGTAAGTTTCTTGAAGATCTCCAGTTGGTTTTATTCCACAGCAATTACCATCACAAGATCTGTTGACACCAGAGGTATTGGCACAATAATCACTTTAGTATGTATATGAAAATGAATGGTTCTTCATAACCAAAGGAGCAGAATCACATGGGTGTAATGCTCTCAGCAACACATCAAGGTCTTGTGCTCAAATTGATTTAAGGAGACTAAGGTCACATTGCATAGTACTGCAGCTACTATGAAAACAGGGAGAGAGACAGACAGACATTTAATGAGTGACTGCCTGCCCAGCAAATTCATGGCTTCAGCAAGACCGAAACTCTATGAGGATCTTTATGTTTGAGGAGATTTGTGGTATAGAACTTTATAACACAAATATCACACTGAAGTCATGGCAGTACAATGACTTTATGCAACTCAATTCATCACTCTAGGTTGCTGTTGTCTCATCTATGAAGTGGAAAGCAATTTTAGCTGCCTTCTCTATATCCTTGGGTTGTTGTTAGAGTGGCATGATATCATATGTTGAAATGGTCCCGTAAACTAGAAATAATCACAGAGATCGATGGTTAAATTTTTGACTTGTATAAAAGACGCAACTGAGAAACTGACTTTCCCAAAGCAAACATCGGGTAGTAATAATAATAACAATAACAATAATAATAATAGCAGCTACCATTTAAGGGGCATTTACTCTGTGACAGATATTCTTAAGCATTCTGTGATATATTAATACAGTTGCTACCTTGGTACACATCAGCTCAGAACTCATCAAACCCTGTATTCATCATATTTTGATGAGGAAAAAAAAACTGTTTCAGCACTCAGCACTTGTTTGGGACTCGTACTTGCTAGAACTTGTATGAGTCACAACACTGCCCCGCAAGAGAAAATGCTTTGTTGTTCAGTACTTGTTAGCTTCTGCACTAGCCAGGAGTTCCAGAATGAATTAACAATGAATACTGAGGTACCACTTACATTTCAGCTTCCGGAAACAATCTATGAGGCAGCTACTGTTATTATCCCCATTTTCCAGGTGCAGAATCTCAGAGATTTTAAGTAACTCGTCAAAGGTTATACAATTAGCAAATGGTAGAACCAATATTTGAACCAAGAACCAATTACAGTCATATTGTTTTTGCAGATATGCAAGATCTGTTTTAATCAATTCGTAAGATTTTATTGAGTCTCTATTATGAATGTTAGGATAGTACTTTCTGCTTTCTAGAAGCCCATAAAAGCCCCATAAGAAAGTGTGACCATTTTCTAAACCTGGCCTAATTAATTTTTTACCTCTATGTTTTCCCATGGAGATTTGGTAGTGGTGGTCGTGTGTTTTGTTGTCTTATTTTGTTTAGTTTTATTTTCCTCAGAGCTTTGTCAAGCAATTTGATGAATATTACATCTGAGCAATGGCTGACCTGACTCATGACCGAGCTGAATTCATATCAGCTGAATATGAGCTCATTCATATGGTCTGTGAACCAGCCTAACTGAACCCTGACTTCTCATGCCATAGTCCACCTTAGAAATGGACACTCACCTTGTCACTTTCATTTCATCCCTAATTTGAAATTAACTAGCATTTTCAGCTCAGCAACAGCTCCAGAAACAGCTCTACATTAAAAAAAGCTATGTGATTTCTAAGCAACTCGGTGACGATATGCCCCTGGTAAAAATTATTGTTATTCCTTTTTTAAATGAAAAACTAATAAGTGATACCTTCTTCTCTCTCTTTACACACCACATACACACACACACACACACACACACGAGAACATTTATTGGAAGTGTCTTGCTTTTTGACTAAACAATTAGGCTTAATCCTGCAGACCAAACTCTAGCTTAGTTATTACACATTTGAAATATAATATGCCTTTGGGTGGGGGAAAGCTGCCGTAATTTAGCCCATGCCTGTACATTGCCAAAATAAATGAGAGAATGGTAAGCCAGAATTAAATAGTTTGGCACAGTTCCTTATAAAGCTGAAGATTGTCAGGAAATATTAGAGAACTTAGAATCTATTTTATGTGGCTCAAACATGGAGCACACACCGGGCAGGAAGAGTCCGCTGTGGGGTAAGGACTCCCTCCAATACTGCATCACAGGCTGAGCTCCTACAATACGTAACACACGTATACAGACAGAATTACATTTCATAACTATAACGATGAATATTTTATTTCTGTTTGACTGAGAATAAAAACCTATATATCAAAGTGACACCAAGTGGCCACTTTGCAATTAGCCGTGACAATCTCTGGCGAGGAGCCACCCACACGTGCAGGACACCCAAGTCTATAATCCCCTCCAGGAGCATCTAAATGCTCCGAGCTCTCTGAGTTAGCATCACACTCTAGTAAACCACTGCTGCCTTTACCTGCCCAGCATTTTCCCTCTTCCTCTTTGGAACAGGATCAGAACTTTTCCTTGAGATTGAGAAAGCACCTTTCCTCCACTGCATGCTGTGTGGGCAGGACTTCCAGTCAAGGTGCCCCGCACACTCTGTGGTGACTCCAGTCAAGCAGGGCTAATTCTCCAGCCCTGAATGTATCCCTTAAGAGGAATAATACTAGGGCAGGATGTGGATAGAGCTGATCAGTCCCAACAGTGAATATCAAAGCCAACTCTCCACTGAGTCTTGTTATCTCTGCTGAGTCTTGTTATCTCTGCTGAGGCTCTGTCCTTCCTAAGACCCATTTATTCAGTAAACTACTCTATGGCCTTGAGCTAATCCATATATTCTTTTGACTTTATCTAGATTGCTTTTGTCAAATTAAAAAAATCTGTACTTACTAAGGAGGGATTTTTCAGAAGGATGACTACAGAGGAGAGGGAGGTAGAGAAAGGAATAATGCATTCAGAAGAGGTGAACTCAGACCATGAGAGAGGCAAGTTCTCAAAGGTTAGACAAAAAGACCTTCTTTTATAAGAAGTAAAACTAGTTTAGAAAAACAGGGTGTAGAAAAGTTGTGGTGCAAGGGTAACTTCATGGAGAGTAGTTCAGACAACATTGTGCCCTGAAACCAGTTTATTCTCAAAGGGCTGTTAGGCAAATGTTTACAGGCTCAGGCTGAGGGGTAGATAGAAGTTCAGGGACCTGGGGGAAGAAAAGAAACTCAACAGAGTTTAGTTAGGGAGCATTTTGTTCCATTTTATCACTGGGGACATGTATTCCAGCCAGTTAGAAGAATAAGAAAAAGAGGACAATTTGGAGGGTCTGTATCCGGCCTTGCCATTTGGCTCTTGCCCATAGACAAGAAGGGCATGCCTGAGTGTAAGACATAAGGGGAAGGGTGGTTCTTTCTCGTAAGCTGTTTTCCAGAGCACAAAAGCAAAGGAGAATTTTCAGGCTTCTCTGGTTCCCAGGATCTCAGGGCTCCAGTAAAGTTCAATGTTGTTCATTCAATTGCCTGCAGCAAAAGAATACAAAATAATGTACTATCTCTAGTCCCTGATTATTTGATCTAGATTGGTCTTTAATATGTGTTATCTGATGGCTGATGGAGGAACAGAGAGAGGGAGGAAGGGACGAAGGACAGGAAAGAAAGAGGAAGTAAGTGGGGAGGGGAGCAAGCTAACTCTAACCATATGGTAAGAGCTAGAGAGAATGATTGATTATTCTACCCTGGACTCTCATAAGACTATACTCCTCATAACCTAAAAGGATGCAAATCTACAAGGCAAACTGCCTCCCAGATTACTGCTCTCTGTGTTTGATCCAGCCTGCAAAATCTTCAGAGACACTCTGACCATCTTTTTAATGCATCACAGAGAAAGCTGCCAGAAGTCGGCCTTGCACATTCATTCTGTGCAAGAACTGCACACACACGATGCGGGGAATTTTCCCAAGTGCCTCATCCTCCAGAATAAGAAAAGAAAGGACATGGAGTGTGAGATAATTTGATGATAAAGAAAAAGAAAAGCTTTCTCTTGATTTTATTTCCTAGTCTCTGCTGCCAAGCCTTGCACAGAGGCTACTGTAAAATTTTCAGCGTTGTTCCAAATATGATCGCATGCTAAGATAACCCCCAAGCAGACTTAATGGGCCCACTGCATAATGATCCAGAATCGCTCTAGGAACAACATGAACACCATTTAACACATTCCCTTTTTGGAATAAAGGGTATTATAGTTGATCTTCCTTGAAAATGACAAGAATATGAAAATCTTATCCTCTCCCCTTTGACCATCACTGAAAATTGATCAGTAAAGAGAAAACTTGATAAGAATAGTCAAAGAACCGCATGAATTCAATATGTTTTTAAAGAAAGATAAGTATATTTGGCTTATTGTGGAAATTGATTAGTAGAAAGAAAGCTTGGTAAAAATATTCAAAGAATCACCTAACATCAATATGTTTTTAAAGGAAAATAATCATAGTTGCCTTGAAATAACTATAAATTCCTCATTGAGATCTCAAAAATGCATCATGAATTCTCATTTTTCTCTCAGGATGTGACTCAATTGTTCTTGGCTTGTAATTAGTCATCACCTCTTCCAGCCTTTTTTTTTTTTTTTAACCTCTCTATGCCCACTTTACAGAGTCCCATTGAACAACTTGCTGCCTCTCTCAATAGCACCTCCTAATCAGAGCCCATCAGTTTCGTTTACCTGCTCTCTGATGTGTGTTAAATCCAGCTAACTCAGCACTAACAAGCCCCTTCTTCAACTGTAGGGGACAATTAGCACCCAGTGATGTCACCCAGATTCCAGTAATTGTGAAGCAAATGTCTTCCATCTCTCCACACAGGTTTTAAAATTCTGACACCCTGGCCTTGTGAACGATCATTCACAAATAAAATTTAATTTGTCTTTTTTTTTTTTTTAAAGTTGCATTTTCCCTAAATTGTCTGAGTTGTGTAAGGAAAGAAAATATCCTGACACCCAGGGAAATATCTGTGAACCATCTTGGCATTGATAGCACTCCTGCTTTGGAAGCATCCTCTGTTAAGGATGGGAACCAATTCTAAGAGATATGGTGTCTGATTGACAGGAATATTCTCTGCTCTCTTTCACATTCTACCCTGATCTGTCCTCCCTTAGTGAAGAATTATTTCAATGTTCTCTTTCCGGGTTCCTGGTTTCTTAATGCTGGTCTCATTACATTATGCTAATCCTCATCTTGCTGAATTTGGTGCCTCTGAGACCACATGCTGGAACAATCAAAACCCCTCTGTGTTTCAGTGTCACAGCTCTTTTGGTCTCCATCTTGATTGAATTCCTTCATTATCATTTCAGGCCACAGAGCTCTCCCATGACTGGAATTCTCCCTTCCCATCGCAGCCTCTCCTATAGCAAATGTTGTGAGAATGACAGTGAGTTCTTTGAAAATGTGATGCCTTTGATCATTTAGAAGAGACCTTTTGCAAAGTTCCTTTTTTTTTTTTGAAAAGGATACAAAGCTGGTTTCAATTTGTGAATGGAATTCAAGTAATCTTAAGGCTACATCTGGGGAAAACGGACCAGGTTATAAAAGCAGAGCCCTGTGTCGTGTTGCGACATATTTTCCTTGGAAGCTTCCCTTATTTAACATAGATAAATGCAACAACCACAACTTCCTATTTTTAAGAGAAGGAAAGCTAAAACCATGCTTTCTTTTCTTTGAAACACAAAAGAAAAATATTTTAACATGTTGACTCTTATAAGAAAAGTAGAGAAAAATGCATGACACATTTAAAAATTGTTGGATATTGAACACTATTGTCAGGCTAAGACTAGAAGATGGAGGGGAGAAGGGTGAAGAAACACACAGATGACTGAACATTGTCCCAAGTTCAATGGTACCAATAGTTCAGTAAGAGAAAGAAAAAGAAAATGTTAGAAATAACATAGAGATCCTCTTGAAAAACCTTAGAATTTTTAGAGGTTCTTGGGGTGAAGTAATGAAAGGCAAGGGCAGCTAGCTTGTGAACAGTCTCCTGAGAAAGGAGGTCTGGTTAGGCCTCCAACCCTTAAAATATCTTCCTCCATACTATCTGAATTTGGTCAGTTATCTGTAAACCATCTGAAATTCCATTCATCATAGCCCTGAATTTTGTGTAAAATAGTGCAGTTTATTTTTCTTTTTTCCACCTAGATTAGACCAAAAGTTACCAAGAAGATGGAACCTGTGGGAGTATATATTCCTGGAGCATAAAACAACTTGGGGTGAGTGGTAGGCAAGGGTGGGGCATTACAGTGGCAGGTTTGGGGAACATAGAGAAAATGGGTTGGGAACCAGTGAGTGTCTTGAATGGAGCACTAGCTGAATGATTGCTTGGTTCCCCAAGTCTCCTTGTAGGAAAGACAAAGCTGCAGACACACCAGGCTTCCCAGAGCCAATGGCAAAGGAAGCTGCCCTTGTCCAAGTCACAGGCTCTTGCTCAATGACGTCAGCAGCTTCCTCACTATCCCACCACCTCCACCCTTGCCCCCTACAATGCTTTCCTCCAACAGCCAGGGTGTACTTCCTAAAATGCAAGTCTACTCCTATCTGCTCTCCTCCAACGCTCTCAATGGCTTCCCATTTCTCTCTGGATAAGGACCAAGTCCTGACTGTAACCTACAAAATCCTGTATTCCTAGGCTTTTGCTTACCTTTATCTCCATTTCTGACCCTCAATATACAATAGCCACGCCATTTAGGTCCTCCATTTTCCCAGCCTCAGGGCCTTTTCATATGCTGTTCTGCCCACCTGGGTCACTTTTCCCAACTCACTCAGAAAACTTTTTATAAATGAGGATATTGAAGCACAAATGCAACTAAAAAATGGTAGAATAAGATTCAAGCCCAAACAGTCTAGTGTCAGACTCCAAATTTCTAGCTTCACCATTTTAATAAAATTGAACTATTATTGATGGGGTTAAATATACGCCAGCTCCATTGCAAAATACTTACAGCAGAAAAGCACTTTAAAAAAGGTAACATTCAAATATGATGTTTGTCTTGAAATCACTTAATTAGCAATTTAAACTTATGAGACATGAATTAGATTATAATAGATCTCAATGGGAAGTCTTGGTTTCATTCTTCAAAGACAGTAATTAGAGTCACCAATAAAATGGCACCTAACGAAAAAAGCAGAGGCACAGGCTTCTACTGATGACTGCTATGATGGAATCACTACTTTATTTAGTCTCAGGCATCTGGATTCCACTGTAACTCCAATACTCACTACCTGAGTGATCTCAAAATGTCTACTTTTCTAATATTCCATGTCCTCCTGGTGCTAGAAACGACCATTTGGCTGAATGTCTGCTATATGCCAGGCTCCTTGCTCAGGCTATAGGTACATTACTTCCCTTAATGGTCAGCTCTGTTGAGTGTTTAATATTATCTGCATTACATAAGTTGGGAACCTAAAGGTCAAAGACATTAAAACAATTTGACCAGAAACCACAGCTATTCAATGGCTGTAGCTAGAATTTAAATCTAGTTTTGCTTGACTTCAAGATCTCTCTGATGTCAGTGCACACACTGGCTGGTTAGACATAATGCACGAGGGCTGCCTCACAGAATTTTGAGTCGTGAATACAAACTTACATAGGAAAAGTCACTGTCATTAAAACTGATGCCAGGCTAGCAGTCAATGAGCTAAATAAGGATAGCAACTTGACTTCACAAATAATTCTCCACATTTTGTACTTTGGTTCTTTAAAGCATAGACTTGGTATAATCAATCAAAAAGCATCAGTCACATCAACAGATGACTTTCAGGGGACCTCAATGTCAGAACTGTTGATATCCTGTTATGCTTAAGTGATTGAATGCCCACCACACAATGTACCCTCACAAAGCCTTCATGCCCAGCTCTAAAACAGACCTCGTTGAGCCCCACACACATCACTGTACCCTTTTCTATTTCAGTGCATGTGGGCTGAACTGTCGACTCTCAGCACACACATGTCTTTGCTGTGCATACCTCTGTGGTGCCAGAGCCTCTCTGCCATGGGTGCGCAGGCCCAAGGTCAGGGAAACAGTGTTCATTAGGAGAAGCTACAAAATCATGACAGATAGATGCTGGTGGACCAGTAGTCCAAGTTCCTCCCCTCTGGGTGGGGTGACTCTTCCGCTGTGTTCCATACTGTTTCCAGCGATCCACAGCTGGATAAACCTCCAGCTGGTCATCATGGAAATTGGCTCAATAAGATGCTTAAAAAAATAAAAATTATTGTACTTTTTTCCCCATTACCCTTTAGTCCCCTTATTCCCCTCCCCACCCCGCAGCAATCACCACACTGTTGTCCATGTCCATGAGTCTTTTTTCCCTTTTGCTCAATACCTCTACCCCTAAACCTCCCGCCTCCCCCGCCCCCACCCCACTAGCTGTCATCCTGTTCTCCATCTATGAGTCTGTCCCCATTTTCCTTGTTAGGTCAGTTTCTTCATTAGAATCCACATATGAGTGAAATCATATGGTATTTGTCTTTCTCTGATTGGCTTATTTCATAGTATTTTAATATAACAATAATTTAAATATAATAATTTATATTTATAAGGAATAGCTGTATATAGAAACAGTTATAAAGAACAAAATAAGCTCAGAAAAAAACATTAACCCATTAACCAGAGTATTACTTCTTACACATAAGGAAACTTACACCCTAATATCTCCAATCTCTTAAAAAAATTCCCTTACTAAATTCTAGTTCAGGGATTTTTATGCATACTACTTTTTTTCTTTTTCTTTTGATCTGCTTCTATGTTAAGCTTAACTTCTTCAGCTGTAAGGGCCCTGATTTCTTATTCTTTGCTTTCTTAATCTTTTCCCTGATGGCAGCCACATCAATTTTAGTTTCAGTGGAAGCTTCCCCAGGTTTCACAACTTATACTTCAGGCAGAATAAAATCTTTGTTTCTTTCTCCTTATCTATTAATAAGAACTTCTGCTTGTTTAGCCTTCATTGCTTTCATTTTCAGTCACTTTTTAAAAAAAAAAATTCTTTCATGTTTTGGTGGGAGGGAAGACGGCAGCATGGTAGGAGGGAGCAGATTCCACTTCCTTCTACACATGGGAGAAAATCCTAGCCAATCTATGGAGGAACAGAGCAAACAGCCAACAGTACCACAGCATGTATGAAAATAGGAGATCAAAAATTATAGCAGATATTGAAGACCCAGATGGTAAGGAGAGTACTTCAGGACAATAAGGGCCCAGGGATCATCACGGAGACCAGGGCAGCTGCAGCCCCAGGCCTGGCACTTGCTGGGTCTGCCACAGGGCTCTAGGGAGGAAACCAGATCAACTGCTCCCTCCCTGGCCAAACAAGGTTTGAGCAGCACCTGGAGAGACCTGCTTGCTTGAAGTTGCAGAGAGGGGAATAAGGTCTGAGTGGCAAACACACAGGGGCTATGGGCAACCAAGCATAGCCCTGGGAGGAGTGCATGCCTGAGCCTGTGACCAGAGGCGGCCTCACAGTGTACCTGCAACCGGAGGAGGGGGCTTTGTGAAAGACCTGGAGCCCATGCCTGTGAACCTTGGGTAAACGCAGGCAACGCAGGAAACTGGGAGCCCACGCCCATAAACTTGGGCAGCACACACACCTCATAGGAGACTCAAGCTCACACCCATAAACCGGGGGAAAGCACACACTCCGCAGGAGGCCCAGAGCCGATACCCAAGGCCCTGAGCAGAGAGGCGCAGGGCTAGCCCTGGGGAGAGTGTGTGGCTAGCCCTGGGGAGAGTAGCCCAAAGATACCAGTTGCCCCTCAGCCTGCTGCAGCCAGCAAGACCAGAAAAACCGGTTTGGCCAGTTTGAAACCAGCAAGAAGTTTGTTGTTGTTTGTTTGATATTTTTAAGTAATTTTTCATTTTTATTATTTTTTTATCCCTCAATTCCTTTTGCTTCTCTTTCCTTCTTTCTTGTTATATTCCTTCTTCCTTTCTTTCCAATTTTATCCCTTCTTCCTCCCTTCCTCTTTTTTTTACATTTTTTTTCTCTTTTTAAATACCCACAAGTGAGCCAAAAACCCCAGAACTGTGAAAAGACCAGAGTTGGACCCAAACAGGGGGCATCCCAACAGCTGAGACAGTGAGACAAATTTCAATTTGCTATTTCAGAGAACGTGCAAGTTATTGTATATTTGTATTATTATTTTTCACTATTCTTACATCTTTTATTTGAATAGTATTTTTGTATTCCTCTTCTTTCTGTTTAGTCTTCTTTGCTTGGCTGGTTATATTGTATTGTTTGGCAAGTTTCCCCTGTTCTCTCATCCATAATTTATTTCTAATTTACTGTCCGTCACTCAACTTGTGTTCCATGAGCACACTACGCAAGGTCCCGTACTCCCTATTCCTGTTATCTAGATCACATAGATTCTGTCATATGATTATTGCTCTAATATTATTATAAATAACAGCTGTTCCATACAATTGTAAATAATATACAACACCCCTCCCAGATCTTAGCCCACTTCACGGTTTCCTGAACTCTATTACTGTAGTGTTAACTCTATTTTCTCACACACTACACCTATTTACTGTCCTTTACTCTCGCCTTACCTCAGAATCTGACCTCCCACAACCTCACTACTTTTTAGATCCAACTCACAAGCCTTCCCTCCCCAACAAGAGTCTTATCTTCTTTCCATCCTCTCTAAAAAGTGGCTAGTTGGGCAGTAGAACATGGTTAACACTATACATAGCCAAAGACTCTCCTATCTCTTCTCTACCAGCTGCTATTGTACATATCATAGAATACTCTCTTGCTGTCTTAAACCATTTTGCCTTATCCCTCCAACTGATCACAAAAAAAGAATAGGTGGAAGCGGTGAACACCAGGATACCCAAAGGAGACTGCACCACTGAATCTCACAGGTATTCTACCACAGAAGTCCACACCATAAACCCAGGGAGCCAGAACAGATCAATTTAAGAAGCTGAGGCTAACAAGAAGAGTCTCACAAACAATGGGAAGACAAAGAAACAATCCCCAAAAGAAAGGAAAGGAAGAAGCCTCAGAAAGAATGCTAAATGAAATAGAGGCAACTCAACTATCAGATATTGAGTTCAAAGCAATGGTTGTCAGGAAGCTCAATGAGCTCACAATGAGCTACCAGAAACTGCAAGGAAACTACAATGAACTCACTGCAAACTATATCAACATGAAAAAGGAAATAGAAACTATCAACAAGGGCCAAGAGGAAATGAAGAATACAATTTCCTAGATGAAGAACACAGTAGAAGGAATAAAAAGCAGGATCAATAAGCAAAAGATCAGATCAGTGAGTTGGAGGACAAAGTAGGAAAAGAGGCTCAGAAAGAATGAAGAGGGATTAAGAGAAATGCAACACAATATGAAACGTAATAATATCCGTATCATAGAGATACCAGAAGGACAAGAAGAAGAGCAAGGGATAGAAAACCTATTTGAAAAAGTAATGATGGAAAAGTTCCCTAATTTAATGAGACAAAAAAATCATACAAATCCAGGAAACACAGAGAGTCCCAATCAAGAGGAACCCAAAGAGGCCCACTTCAAGACACATCATAATTAAAATGGCAAAATTCCAAGACAAAAAGAGAATCTTAAAGGCAGCAAGGGAGAAAAAAGAAGTAACATACAAGGGAGCCCCGATAAGGTTAGTAGCTGATTCTCAATGGAAACGCTCCAAGCCAGAAGAGAATGGCAAGAAATATTCCAAGTAATAAGAACCAAAGGCCTGCAGTTCAGACTACTTTACCCAGCAAGGTTCTCAATCAAGACAGAAGGCCAAATAAGGAACTCCCCAGACAAAAGAAGTCTAAAAGAATACACCTCCACCAAACCAGTTCTGCAAGAGATTCTAAAGGGACTGCTTTAAGGAAAGGAAGGGAAGGAGAGAGAGAGAAAGAGGAACACAAGTATGAAAATGGCAATGAATAAGTACCTAAAAATAATAATCTTAAACGTAAATGGATTAAATGTTCCAATAAAAAGACATAGAATAGCTGAATGGATAAGAAAGCACGACCCACACATTTGCTGCCTACAAGAGACCCACCTCAGGACAAAAGACCTACACAGACTCAAAGCAAAGGGCTGGAAACAAATTTTCCAAGCAAATGAACAGGAAAAAAAGGCCAGGGTAGCAATACTCACATCAGACAAAATAGACTTCAAAAGAAGGGTCATAAAAGAGACCCAGAAGGTCACTTCATAAAACTCAAGGGAAGAATCCACCAAGAAGATATAAACATTGTAAATATATATGCACCCAACATAGGAGCACCCAAATACATAGAGAAAATCTTAGAGGACTTCAAGAAAGATATTGATAGCAACACAATTATAGTAGGGGATTTTAGCACCCCACTGTCACAAATGGACAGATCTTCCAAACAAAATATCAACAAAGAGACTGTGGCATTGAACAATGCCCTAGATGAAATGGACTTAACTGATATATATAGAGCCCTTCATCCCAAAGAAGCTAAGTACACATTCTTTTCGAATGCACATGGAACATTTTCAAAGATAGACCGCATGACAGGACACAAAACAAGCCTCAACAAATTCAAGAAAACTGAAATCATACCAAGCATTTTTGCTGACCACAAGGAGCTGAAACTAGAAACCAACCCCAAAGGGAAAAACCCAAAACACTCAAAATCATGGAGATTGAATAGCATGCTATTAAATAATGAATAGGTCAAGAATGAAATTAGGGAAGAAATCAAAAATTTTCTGGAAACAAATGAAAATGAACTCACAACAACCCAAAACTTATGGGACACAGTAAAGGCAGTCCTGGGAGGGAAGTTCATAGGGATACAGGCCTACCTAAAAAAGATAGAAACTTTTCAAACAAACAACTTAACCCTACGCCTACAAGAACTAGAGGATCAACAACAAAGACAGCCCAGAGCAAGTAGAAGGGAGGAAATAACCAAGATCAGAGCAGAATTAAATGACATAGAGACTGAAAGGACAATTCTAAGGATCAATGAATCCAGGAGCTGGTTCTTTGAAAAGATAAACAAAATCGACAAGCCTTTCAGCAGGCTCATCAAGAAAAAAGAGAGAAGACCCAAATAAACACAATCAGAAATGAAAGAGAAGAGATTACAAATGACACCACAGAAATACAAAGGATTGTAAGAAATTACTATGAAGAACTGTATGCCAAGAAATTTGAAAACCTAGGTGAAATGGACAAGTTTCTAGAAAAATATAATCTTCCAAAACTCAATGAAGAAGAAGCAGAAAGCCTGAACAGACCAACAACAGAAGATGAAATTGAAGCAGGAATCAAAAAACTCCTGACACACAAAAGCCCTGGACCAGACAGTTTCACAGGAGAATTCTACAAAGCATTTAAGGAAGAGCTAACGCTTATCCTTCACAGACTATTCAAAAAAATCCAAAATGATGGAAGACTCCCAAACTCTTTTTATGAAGCCAGCATCATCCTAATCCCAAAATCAGATAAAGACACAACAAAGAAAGAAAACTTCAGGCCAACATCGCTGATGAACATAGATGCTAAAATCCTCAACAAAATATTGGCAAACCACATCCAACAAAACATTAAAAAGTTCATACACCACGACCAAGTGGGATTCATCCCAGGGATGCAAGGATGGTTCAATATTCACAAATCAGTAAATGTAATACATCACATAAACAAAAGCAAAGACAAAAATCACATGATCATATCAATAGGTGTGGAAAAAGCATTTGATAAGGTACAGCACCCATTTATGATAAAAACACTCAGCAAAGTGGGAATAGAGGAAGCCTTCCTCAACATAATCAAGGCCATATAGGAGAGACCTACAGCCAACATCATACTCAACAGGCAAAAACTAAAATCTTTTCCACTAAGATCAGGAACAAGACAAGGTTGTCCACTTTCACCACTTCTATTCAATATAGTATTGGAAGTCTTAGCCACAGTGATTAGACAAGAAAAGGAAATAAAAGGCATCCAAATTGGAAAGGAGGAAAGAAAACATCATTGTTTGCGGATGACATGATAGTGTACATAGAAAATCCTATAGACTTGGCCAAAAAACTGCTCGACCTAATAAATGAATTTGGCCAAATAGCTGGATACAAAGTCAATATTCAGAAATCAAAGGCATTTTTGTATACCAACAATGAAACAGCAGAAGCAGAAATCAAGAAAAAAATTCCATTCAATACAGCAAAAAGAAAAATAAAATACATAGGAATAAACCTAACCAAGGAGGTAAAAGACCTGTATGCAGAAAACTACACAACACTGAAGAAAGAAATCAAGGAAGACACAAACAAATGGAAACATATACCATGTTCATGGATTGGAAGAATTAACATCATCAAAATGTCCATATTACCCAAAGCAATTTACAGATTCCATGCAATATCTATTAAAGTACCAATGGCATATTTCACAGACATAGAACAAACACTTCAAAAATTTATATGGAACCATAAACAATCCCAAATAGCTGCAGCAATTTTGAGAAAGAAGAGCAAAGTAGGAGGGATCACAATACCTGATACCAAACTGTATTACAAGGCCTCTGTAATCAAAACAGCCTGGTACGGCATAAAAACAGGCACATGGACTAGTGGAACAGAACAGAAAACCCAGAAATAAACCCAAGTCTCTATGGTCAATTAATATTCAACAAAGGGGGCAGCAAAATAAAATGGAGTAAAAATAGCCTCTTCAACAAGTGGTGTTGGGAAAACTGGACAGCTATGTGCAAAAAAATGAAACTCGAGCACCAACTTACGTCATACACAAAAATAAATTCAAGGTGGATAAAAGATTTAAATATAAGCCGTGACACCATTAAAGTCCTAGAGGAGAACGTAGGCAGGAAAATCTCAAATATTTCATGCAGCAACATTTTTACTGATATGTCCCCTAGAGCAAGGGACATAAAGGAAAGAATAAACAAATGGGATCTCATCAAAATAAAAAGCTTCAGCATGGCTAAAGAAAACAGTATTAAAATTAAAAGAGAAACCAACTGTATGGGAAAACATATTTGTCAATGATACCTCAGACAAGGATTTAATCTCCAAAATATATAAAGAACTTTCAGGACTCCACTCTAAGAAGAAAAGCAACCCAATTAAAAAATGGGCAAAGAACTTGAACAGACACTTCTCCAAGGAGGACATACAGAGGATCCAGAGACACATGAAAAGATGCTCAGTATCGCTAGCTATCAGAGAGATGCAAATTAAAACCACAATGTGATACCATTTGACACCGGTTAGAATGGCCATCTCATAAACAAAGCAACAAACAACAAGTGTTGGAGAGGTTGTGGAGGAAAGGGGACCTTAGTGCACTGTTGGTGGGATTGCAAATTGGTACAACCACTATGGAAAACAGTATGGAATTTTCTAAGAAATCTAAAAGTGGAACTGCTTCTTGAGCTGGCAATTCTACTGCTGGGATTATACCCTAAGAATCCTGAAACATCAATTCAAAAGAACCTTTGAACCCCAATGTTCATAGCAGCACAATTTACAATACCCAAGGGCTGGAAGCAACCTAAGTGCCCATCAGTAAATGAGTGGATCAAAAAACTGGTACATTTACACAATGAAATACTATGCAGCAGAAAGAAAGAAGGAGCTCCTACCCTTTTGCAACAGCATGGATAGAACTGAAGAGTATTATGCTAATTGATGTGGTGAAAGACAAATACCATATGCGCTCACCTATAAGTGGAACCTAATCAACAAAACAAACAAGCAAGCAAAAGATAACCAGAGACATCGAAATAAAGAACAAACTGACAGTAACCAGAGGGGAAGGAGGAGGGAGAATGGGGGAAAGGAAAGGGTCATCAAGGAATATGTATAAAGAACCCATTGACAAAGCCAAAGGTGGGTAGGATTGAAGGTGGGAGCTGGGGGAAAGTGGTGGTGGGAACATAGAGACAACTGTACTTAAACAACAATTATATATACATAACTTTCTGGCTGTGGTGGTAGGAATGGTACATTTTCTTCTTTAACCCTTTTTCCTTTGGTTCCTTGCATTTTTTTAATCAAATTTTTGTGCTTGAAGTCTTTTAAGCCACTAAAAGTTCCAATGGCTGAAACTGCGTTTTCCTGGACCATAAAAGTAACAGTTATGAGTTGGAATGCTTGTTCACTCAAGACTTTCTGTACCCATGGCCAGCACTTTTTCATGTAAGCCACTCTGTATTTGGGGAACAAAGTTGCAAAACTGCCCTCCTTCAAAAGTCCTCTGGGATAGTCTTCTTTGGAAATAGCTGGTTCCTTCCTATCTCAGGAACAATGTTCTGATTCATCTCAATTCTCTTGCTTCAACTTGTTACTAAAATTTACTTTCCTCAGCCTCTCCCATGGCCCTTTTGGTTTGGAGGATGCCATCTTCAAACTGCTCTGGGTGTTACTGGGAGTGGAGGGGTTCTTATTCATCTCCCATCCTTTCTCACTTCCCTCATTTACCTACTAACCTCCTTCCTCCATAACCTTGACCATATGATCTGCCCCTTTGAAATTATAAAATGAGACAGATCCTTTTAGTCAATCCCATTGGTGAAGTTGGAGGAGACCAGATAAAAAAACTCTCCTGTTTTGCCAGAGTTCTGAACCAGTTGAAAGTTGTTTTAAGAGAGTAAATCATGTAGGCCCATAAATAAATGTATTACTGGTAAATCTGATCATACTCTGTGGGCAAGTAGCCCTATATGTCTGTGGACAAAGGGCTCTCAGCTACTCACTCAGAGACAGCTAGCCCTGGACAAAGTATCTCCAGTTCCTCCCATGTCAGAGCCTGACACTTAGAGGAAATATGTCAAGGAGAACAGAAGAGAAAAGAAAGTGTGGTCCTCTGGTTACATAACCCTGATAGATGAAAGAAGGGCTAAGGAAAACTGGCCGAGGTGCTGTTGTTGTTGTTATTGTTATTGATGTTGTTGTTGTTGTTTTGTTGTTGTCGTTTGGGGTAGGGTGATGGAGGTTACCAGTCAGATATTCAAATATTGCTCCTCCTCCTGGGGGCAAAGTGAGTAAAGAGCAAAGTGAAGTGGGACTTACTGTACTAACTGACACCCATCAACACCAAAGGAAACTTTAAGAGTCGGGAAAACCTGTTTCTAATACTTGTGTTCTAAAAGGTGATAGCCCATTGATATGCAAAACAGCACTTTAATCCTTGATCTCAACATTCCTTTTAGGAAAATCAGAACTTTTAATGCAATGTCATTTATAAAGAACAATTGATTTAAAGTAGTTTTTCATTACTAAACACTCCTATGTCTATATTTCTTTAACCTCATTGTGAAAATGATTAAGAACAAAGAAAGATTGTTTATACTGTTACATAATCTCTTTTTGGACTTAGTGTCTACTAATGCCAGATAAAAAAGATTTTATAATCTTAGTACAAATCTTATTCTAAAAATGTGTCTCAGGGGTCCTACTATTAAAAAAATTATCAGAGTCAGAAATGAATAACACATTTACTTGCATGTTACATTGCAATACAAAATGCCCATCTGTATCTTAAATGCTGACCCCCATATTTAAAATAATATTTAAACAACTTGAGGTAATTGTTCAATTATTTAAAAGCATTTTTGTCTGCTGTAGCATGTAAAAGTTTAATGATGATTTGTGATTTTATCATCATAAACTTGGGAAGTTTTAAAATATTTTAAGACATTGGATTCATTGATATATTTCAGTGCAACAGGAGACTTTAACATGTTGAATTAGAACAAAATTTGTTTTCTTAGGTAGGCATTCTCCAAAACTCAAATAAGCCATGTAGAATAGTTTTAATTTCACTTCATTTACCGTGTTAACATAACTGATCCACGCCATGCTAATAGGGAGAGCACAGTGTACAGTTTTCAATAGCGGATATTCTATTGGAAAGCATATGGCTTCCCCTGCACATCCTCCTTTGCCCTCTGGGAAATTCTCACAGGTTCCTTTGACCTAACTCAAGATGTCTACTGAGTCAGGTGTCTACACAGCCACCAGAGTCTCTTCAACCCACAGCTTTACTGCATGTGACAAACTCTGTTCTATAAATTTCTTCTACCATATTTTGGTCTCTGATAATAGTCACTATGTGTTACTCATCACCTGTTCCAAGCATCCTGCTGAGAACCGAATGACTAACAGACAATCAGTATTTTTTTTTTCAATAATTATACAAGCCTTTAGAGACACTCATGTCTCTTTGATCCAAATTCAAGAGTATAGGGCACTTAAGACACTTATATAATGTTTTTCCCAAACCATAATCCTTTTTTTTTTTTTGGTCTAATATTTAACCCAGAGTTTAGGGAAATACCATCTAATTTTTAGGTCTTATATTTCTCCATTGTGTTATAAGCAAATGTTTTAAGGTAATCACTGTATTTAAAAGCTATTCCTTATCTTTGAAGAGTTATAAGCAAAGAGATTGTTACCTATAGAATTTTGTATTGTAATTAATACAATAGTAAATCCAAGAGTACAAAGTCATTATTAATTTAAAATATCACTAATTCAGAATTTGAAATACCTATGACCAGATGTTGATTTGTAGTTAGTCTTTACAAATCTTATATGATTACACACACACCAAAATAACTGATAATGTCAAAATTATAATATTAGAGTAAACGTGAATAATATAAAACCAAATTAACCCCATTGGACATTTTTAAAAACTGTGTTTTTTTTCCTAACTACATATATAAAACATATATGTGGTGAAAAATTAGGAAATGAAGAAATGTCACCTATATTCACCTACAGATTTGACTATTGGTACTTTAATTTATATCACTAACATATATTTAGCTGAAGTCTTTTCAGCAATTCCAAACTTCATGATACACTTTCTTTCCTTTTACTTCCTGTGTTTCATACTTTTCAATGTGCCATATGTTATCAACACATTCATGTAATGGCTCTAAAAGTTACAGAAGAATATGAGGTAAACTAAGATTTCAATGTCGTTGACTAAACACAATGTAAAAACACATACAATGGTGCTGAAATAGCAAGAATTATATTATTAATTAACACATTTAATAAACAAGCAATGTTCTATAAAATCACAGTGCTTAAAAAACACTTCATGGAGGATATCTCTATCCTATAAATTTCACCCATGAAGTGTTAAGGAGCGATTTAGTTGCTGAAAACAGAAAGTAGAAGCAAAACCCATCAGCACAGTCTTCTCAGGGAAAAAAAATCCTAGACTCACTGAAAGAAAATGAAATGTCAACCGAAGTCCAATGATCTGAATATATGAAAACCAACCATGTAATCATTTGTGTCATAAACATTTATTGAGACTCTACTATGGGAGCACTGTTGAAGTTTGTCCAAGAGGGAAAAGAAAGGTAATTTTTTTTCTGTCTTCATGGAGAGAAAGATGTCTAAGGAAATAGCAATGTGACAGTGTAATAAAAGCTGTGGTCAAAACACATTTGAGTGCTATGAAAATGCCAGGTGGTGAGGGATTTCCTCTGCCCACGGACTGAAAGGAGCTTTCTTCACAAAGGAAGTCAAGAAAAGCCACTGGTTAAAACATGTCAAAGGCTGGTAGATTGTTAACATTTGTTTCTGTGTGTTTGGCATCTGTTCACCCATATATCAATAAGTGCACTCTGGTTTTCCACTGGGAAACCATCTTTCTCCTACTTTCATCTCCAGTTTGGACACACGGCCTGTGCCTGGTCAACTAGATGTACACCAGGCAATCCAGTTGGAGCAACTGTGTCCGAGATGGGCCCAGAACCCAGGCCAATGAAATGAAGGTGTGAGAATTACTGGTTGTGCTCAGCTAAGATAAAATACCTAGGGCTGCATATACCATCTTAGAATACAGCCCAAGAGGAAGATAGGACTGATAGATAGAGGGGAAAAAATTAAGCTCTAATGACGTTATTTGAGGTTCTGAATGCAGCTTCTAATAAGGCAAACTCCAGTACTGGGCTTTTGATGAACTATTTGAGTGACATATTTGAGAAGGGTGCTGTGCAAGAAATTCTCTTTTGCTTAAGCCCCTTTAAATTGGGTTGGATTCACATCAGAGTAGGAAATGCTGAGTGTTATGAGTAGTAGATGAGCATGTTAATCTCGATGAAGAGGCAAAATATAAGGTAACATTAGCCTCTAATGAAAAAAGAAAGAGTTTTCCTATCTAAGAAAAAACCTACATTTTTAAAGCACTGTAACCAGCAACACCTGGCATGTGGCCGTATATTCTGCTTTTATGACACACAGACCAAGAACAAGAAGCTCTTTATTCCTAATTCTGTGAGCTAAACTGATACTGTTTGTCCTGATAAAAACCCTCTTAGGGACCCTGTATGCTTTGTTTGTTTTGTTTCAGATGCAGGATTTTTCCCCCTGCAATTTCACTCATTTTCATTGGCATCCCTCTGACAGTGTTAGAGATGGATTGGTGTGATTCCATTTGCTGGTACCTTCTGAAATGAAAACTGCAACATAATAATTACTGGTGACAAGGTGACTGGTTGTAAAGTCGCTGGGTGCAACAAATAGAGATGAGTTTTCCTTAATCTCCTTCTTCAGGCGGCTATTTGTTTCATCAAAGAACCGGGAAGCTTTTTTTTTTTTTTTTTTTTTTTTTTTTTTAAGAAAAGCATAAAGACACAGCAAAGTAAAGATTTGCATGTTTTGAGTGCTGGTGGAGCTGAGGATTGTTACTGAGCTGGGAAACCTTCCAGAAACTAATAATACAGGTAAAAAATGAGTGGAGAAGATAATAGAAGGTATTTGTTACTATAAAATTGAATGGTTTTCTTTAACTTGATAATAAATCCTACTTGGGAGTATAAAAGTGCCCTTAGCTATCAACACAATCTGATTACTTCAAGTAAGCAATTGGTTATTTTAAAAGTAACTACATCAACAGATGCTTTTAAAAGGGGGCACGGGTACAGATGGTTGTTGTGCTGGATTGTAGGGACAAAAGTTCTGATGTTATTCACTTGAAGGATGATTTTTCAGAAGAGCTAGAAAATAAAATCTAACTGAGTATAGCTAAAGAAAAAATTATCAGTATCAGCTTCATTAGCACAATTCATAAATGTGCTCCCTGGACATAAAGGCTGCAAAATAAATTACAGACCAAAAATTCTAAGTGACCATACCAATTGAATGTATTACAGTGACTGATTACTAATTAGTTTTGTAAAACTGGATGTATAGGAATTCATCAGTTTAACTGATTTTTTGTGTGTTTTTGCTTTGTTTTGGAGTAGGTCTTTCTCTTGGTGGGAGATAGGGGTTGTAGCCATGGAACAATGGAGGATTTAATTCAGTCACCCAAAATATAAAGGTCATCGTAAGTAGCACTATCCTACAACTAATGCAACCACAATCTATTGTCAGAAGCCATTACATCTGCTAGGCTACTTGTGGATGTAGGACAAAGCTTAGCAAAAATCAAAATGAAACAAAAAAAAATAAACAGCTTTCCTATTTTTCAATAAAATAGGAAGGTCGAATGCAGAGGGTTGGCCCTTACTGATATTTTGAGAGGAGAGCAAAGCCTCACTTTTCTTGAACTACTATAATGATATCAGCAGACATTTGTTTGAAAAAAAAAAAGGCAAGCATTTTGTGGGAGTCTTGAATTGTCTAAAACTAAAAATCAAAACAAAATTGACCTTTAAATAAGTAGCACTCAAACAATATTAGAAGATAGTATATGAGTATGCATTGTATAAAAAGCCTAAGGTTTTCTAGCAGCTTCCCACTCCTTGCATGTCCATACTCCCCAGCCCTGTCCTTGGTGACCTGGAGGCAGTGACCCGCCAGATATGTACACGGTGTTTCCATTGGGACAAGGGCTCATCACAGATGCTCTGTCTCTTGCAATGACACTTCCTAAAAGTTGGACTCAGGAAGCTTTCTTACTATACGAGAGCTTGGAGCCCACTGGTGCATTGTGTCAGCAAAAGAAAGACATCCTTCTTCTGTTCAAATTGAAACCAAAGAGCTGCCCAACGCTACCTCCTTATCCTAATCTTCACCTCATAATCATCTTCTTCTCAATAAATGTACTTAGCAGATAATCTAAGGATTGTGTTCAAAAGCCTCCCTGCTCAGGAGCAAAGAATAAAATTTCATCTTCTCCTGCCAGCTTTTTTGACATGTGGAATTGTACCACATTCTTCAGCCACCCAGGCTTCAAATTACGCAGTAGCCTTTGATTCACGTCTCTCTCTATTCCTTCCTTTTAGCTAAAATTTTGTTAAACATTATCAATTCTACTTGTGCATATCTTTCATGTATTTTTGTAATAGTCACAATCTCACGGCCCTTCCTAACTCACCTGTCCCTTTTTAGTCTTGTCTACTGTAATAGGATACACATCACATACTTAATCCAGTTGTGCCAATGCTCATCTCTGAACCTTTTCCTTATTACCAGTTACCTTCAGACATGGCTCCCAGGCCCTTCGGACCCCTCTCATCCACAGTGTTTCTTAGGAGACCTTCAGCCAACGCAAAATGTTGGGCTCCATCACTGACAATTCCCTAGGGAAAAAAACGCAGAGAACTATGTTGGCTTTTCGCACATTTTCCCGTTTTAATACTTTATAACTGATTGTTTTAACTTCAGATTTTGGGGTGATTGTTCTTCTTGAGTAAATAAAAGAAGTGTTTCAAATGTATCAACCATGAAATGAGAAAACAGGAAAATTAATGAGCTCATTATGAAATGTAGATCAGATCTAAGAAGTAGTGAGCAAAAAAAGTCTTCCCTAAATGAAAACAGGCTGGAAAATACTGTACCCTAGGCATAAATTAGCATAGATTAGTGATTTGCTGGAGAGAATGAGGTTTCTTGCAAATTCAAGTATATTCTATATGATTTTTTTTTTTTTGCCCTGACCAAATTTTGAACCATCAGAAAAGGAAGAAACAGTAGGGAATCTCTGCATGGAAAATTGCTCATGGGTTTCACTTATCTCATTTGTGGAATTACAAGGTTCCTATCTGATCTGACTGTTTCCCACATTTCCAAGTGAACAAGACAGCTCTACTCTGAATACTTCCAACTGAACACAGTCCAATGGAATCTACCACACCTCAGCCACAACTTCACCACAACTCGTCTCCTTCCGGAAACCTCCTTAGGTTTGTTAATGACACTTATTTAGAAAACATTGATCTAGACTTCTTCCTTGTTGCTTCTCACTCAACCGCCCACTACTTGTTAATGGCACTAAACATATCAAGACTCTTAAATCCATGTCCTCCTCTACATGGCTGCTGCCAACACGATCTTTAAGATTCTCATAACTTCTTAGCTGGAAAGCTTAACTGAGCTCCAGGTTCCTCTCTCCTGTTTGCATTCAGTGAACGTTCCATCGCTGTATTTCTGGGCACACAGGTGCCCCTTTGCTCAAAGCCTCCTGTGGCTTCATTTGCAAATGTATCAGGTCTAAGTTCAATAATCTGTGGACAGGCTTATTAAGTCACCACAATGACATCAACAGTCTTGTCACCATCTTCTTTGCCTTATTTCTGAGTTTTAGAGTTGTTTTCTTAAAATCAGTAAAGAATGTTAGCTGTACATACATCTGTAATTTCTTCTAAAGCCTTGTTAAACTAGACAAATGAAAAGAGCAAAATAAGAAAAAGGCTGGATAATGATTCCATATCATTTATGGAACAATAATAATGCCTAAGAGTTACACAGTACGTTCTCTTTGCCAGACAATGCTCTAAGAGCTTTACCTGTAGAAAGTTGTTTAATCATTACAACTCTATGTAATGTGTATAATAAAGAAATAATACTGCAATTTATTCCTCCCACTGTTAGATAAAACTTTCAAATCACCGCTCAAAGCATAGCACTCACCTCTAAAAACTTTAAATATTTTTCTATTGATTCATAGTAAGTTGAACTGCCAAACCTGGAAATCAGAGGGCTGCATATTTTGAGTCTAAGCTAACTTTCCTAAATAACCACCTTTTATTCCACTAGTACCAGTCCATACCCTAGGCCTCCATCCCTAAATACATCCCATAGTTTTCCACTTCCACACCTATTTTTTCCATACTCTTCTTTCTACTTCTCCCAGATCTGCAAAACAAAATTAGACCCAGCCTTTAACTACAATTTGTTTTTCTGAAAATTTTAATTAACCCACATATATGAATCCTCAATATTGAATAGAGCATTACAAATCTTTTGGCATTGACCACTTAACCACATTTCCCCTTGAAATGTAGCAATTGTGGTAATAATTCATTGATGGCAAGTCTGTGCCATTTTTCTTTTTCAGGGAGAATGAAATAGCATGATGAATAAGAAATGATGACAACAGCGCCTGCTGTATGGCAAATACTCAACAAATGTTGGTATTATTAGCTAGAGAAACTATTGCATTTTCATGAGCAATCTAGTGGCACGCCAGCCCTTTGACATAAGAATCAAAAGTGAAGAAGCTGCATCTCCTGGAGACTAAGTGACATTCCTGTATTTTTACGCAGCATCGGTGGCAGTGCAAGCAAGGTTTCTGACCCAGCTGTTTTTTTACTATGAAACTAATACTTTCCTTGGTGTATTTTGCTGTTTGTCAGCACATCGTGGTGGGGGCTTATTTATTAAATTAATTACTGCATTTTGAGGCTGAAGTCAGGATTAATGGGCTGCTCATCCAAACCCATAATAGCAGGCCAAATATGGCTTGCTGCCTTAGGTTATTGAAAGGGTTCTGGAAACCAATTACAATGTGTGTGGGAGGAAGGGGGTTCCTACACCAAGCAATTCTCTGTGACATTAGCTGAGTGTCCTAGAATTTAACTCAATTCTGACACTATCTACCCATAGACAGAAAAATATTCTGTAGATTTAGGGCACAGTAACACAAGAGTTCCCCCCAAGGCACATACGCTTCAGGTGCCAGTCCCTAGATCAAGTTGTCACCTGTGCTTTTGACGAACCCGTTCCAGATTGGAGGTGCCAATAACCCCTCTCAGGTTCAATTAATTTACTAGAGCAGCTCAGAACTCCAAAAAAAAATGCATTACTTACCAAATCACTGGTTTATTATAAAAAGATATAATTCAGGGACAGCTAGATGGAAGAGACCACAGGGCAAGGTATTTGAGGAAAGGCCAAGGAAATTCCACACCCCACTGAGTACACCACTCTTCTCAAATCTCCGCATGTGCACCAACTGGGAAGTTCTCCGAACCCTGTTTATGAGGGCTTCATTTCATAGGTATGATTGATCAAATCATTGGCCAATGGCCATTGACCCTCTTCCTTACCCGGAAGTCTGAAGGGTGGGAACTTCCTAAGTTCCAACCCTCTAGCCTGGGAATGGTTCTCCTGGCAACCAACTCCCATCTATATGTGTTTTCCAAAAGCCACCTCATTAACGTAACAGAAGACCCTTTACGTTCAAACCACTTTGGAAATCTCAAGGGTTTTAGGAGCTCTGTGCCAGAAATGGGGAAGAAGACAGAATATGCATTTCTTATTATAAATGACTATGTCACGGTTATAAATAAAGTGTTACTGGCAGGCAGCCATACCCATTCCCTTACCTATTGTTTACGGCTGTTTTCATGGCAGAGTTGAACAGCTGTGACAGAGTTAAATAGTTGTGACACCAGCTAATATACAGGGCTCAGCAGAAGTAACACCTGCTTGAGTGTGGTTGGTAGGGTAATAATATGGGTGTAATAATTTATAGTTTTAATTTGAACATTTCACCTAAAATGTCACACGATGTGCTTGAGTGTGATACTGTTATGTTACATAATTACATGCTTATGATTTTGTAATAAAAGACTTTGTAATAAAAACGGGGTGTTATTTGTGCCAGACCCTGTATTTCCCAACTGGCCCTTCACAGAAAGAAATAGCCGACCTTTCATCTGTGTTAGTGATTCTCAACTCTGCTGCAGATTCGAATCACCTCCCGGGGGGGTCCTCCCTCTAGAGATTCTGATTATTGTGCATTGCTCTGGAATGGGAACATGGGCACTGTGGGCGTTAAAACGCTCTTGGTTGATTCTACTGTGCAGTCAGGCTCAAGAATTACTGGCTAGGGATTGTGAGGGATTGGTAAAGACACCGGCATGATTTTCTCCATGGTGGCATCAGGCTCGCAATGTATAAGCACTGTGTTTCTGGCTCTGAGGACAAAGCCATTGGGAAAAGGAGAGAGAGGCCTCACTGTAAAAGCTGGGAAGGTTCTCACACCTACTTGATATCCCGAAGCAAAACTGCATTTTATTCTGGAGGATAGACAAAGGTGGTTAATTAAAAGATTATCTGTGCCTTGATTAGAAGCCTCACTGTGAGAAACACAGAATGTCACTTATACTAAACACAATCGAAACAAGTGGAACACAACTTTAGTGCACTTGTGTTGTCAATTACACCTTAATGGATTTATAATTGCCGCTGCTGATGCCACGTGGATCCATAAAAAACAATGATTCTTGAATGCCCTGCCTCCCCACACACACCTCCAATTTATATAGAAAAGTTTATAAATCATGCTTTTTGGGGCTGTGTGTGTGTAAGAGAGAAAGAGATTACCTAAACACTACTAAGATTAAAGTCTGTAGCTGTGTGTCCTTCATGTAATGGTAAATTATGAAAAGAGATCCAAAGTGACTCTTTGGAATCTGTGGAAAGGATTTCTCTAGAGTTTTTGTATCATACAACTTATGAAAGATACTTTCACCCAATTCTTTCTACAGGGTTTGGGGGTTCCTAGGGAGGTAGGAGACTGGAAGGACATTCTGAATAGGGAACGACCAGGCTCTAGAGTTTACTGTCTGGTGTGATGAGAACGGGTTATGGGAGCCAGAGAGGAATCATGCTATCAGCTGCCACTACTGTTCCTCTCCTCATTGTGAAAATGCCCGCAGTCCTCCTGCCCACCCAGCCTTTGTCCAGAAGATCCTCCCAAGGACTTGAATTCTCTGTCACTAAAAAGAGAAGAGAGGCCATAGTGATGGCTGGGAAAATAATGTTAATAGAAACCATTTCTTTCCCCCTAATTCCTGCCAACCTGTACATGAGGAACTTCTATTGTTCAGATGTAATGGGAACAAAGAATCTACCCACTCCATCCCTCTCTTAACATCTTCTCCTTGTTGCGGGGGAACAATGTATCTGATTGGTGAGATGCTGAAGTACTCCAGCCATTGGTCCTTGTTTCTCCCTTAGGCAGGCCTAATATAGTAAAGGCTGAATGTGCCCCATGAATCTCAGAATTCAGCACAGGCAGATTCAGCTTGAATCTCATGCCTTTCTGTGCTTGATAAGGTAAAGGTTGCCCACGATCGTCCATGTCACCAGCTATGTAAGTGTGTGCTCTGCAGATGTAGTCTCCTTGCCTGAACTTTGGACTTGGAGAGGAGAGAGAATCTATTAGGAAATCCATTCTAAGTTCACATTCCTGCCACGTTCTTAAGTCAAAATAGGCAGAAATGAAGGTAGGCCCATTGACTTGGAATTTGGAGGGGAAGTGCCTGTGAGTCACTGGCAACTTCAAATCCCCAACCATACCCATTTGGCATATTTACTATTATTCATATGATTCGAAGCCGGTGTTCTTAATAATAACCCTGTGAGGTCACTGAAATAGGTATTTGTTCCAAATCTTTTTTGAAAGCTTCTGCCTATCCCTTCCTTATTGTGTTCATATGTCTGTTAAAAAAATCTACTGCAGTTTAATTCTCCCTCTATCCTTCCACCCCACCTCCACCAAATTTGTCTATCTTGATAACATGCAGAATTACCCCAAACATTGTTGTAAGTTCCCCAAAAGCTCTACCAAGCAGTCTTATTACTCCTAAGTTTTCAGTCCCTCAGCTAAGCAGAAAGAGCCACAAACAATTAGTATGAGTATAACTAAATACAGAGAGTGAAAGAGAGTGGGCCTGCCACTTTCATTTCCCAAATAAAAGTTAGTGCTAGGTTCTGTGGACACAAAAGCAAAACATCAGTGGTCTCTGCTCTCTAATCAGTTTAATGGATAAAGTTCAATGGCGCATTACCTTGATTAACCACTGGACCCTGTGCAAGCCCTATTTTGTACTTTTCTTCCCCAATATCTGGTGCTGCCCCAACGATGGCACAGGTGGTACTGTGGAAAGAAGGTTACACTCATAATACTGCAGCTACAGAGAAAAAATGGAAGAGCAAAAGCCATTTGGGCTACCATCGTCCTGGGGTCTATTTTTCATTCCTATTCTTCTTGGCCCTATTTCAAACAAGGACGTTAATGGGATTTTTGTGAAATCTGATCTTTTTTTTCCCCAAATCACTGAACCAGAAATCTACCATCATACAGAACAAAGCCACTAATTCATTCTCATGGTAACTAATGACAAAAACAGAAATTAGCATATACCTTCAAGTAGGAATGGAGTAGTAGAAATAGATGAACTTTTAAAAGCAAAAATTTTCCTGTTCTAGTTGTTTGCTTCTGTTTTAGGTGTGGTTGTTAATAGCTGTGAGTTTGCTGTCTTCTCACTGTCATATTTTTTTATCTTCTTTTTCTTAGATAAGTCCCTTTAACATTTCATATAATAAGGGCTTGGAACAGAACCACAGAAATGGAGATCATATGGAGGGTTAGCAACAGAGGAGTGGGAGGAGGAGAGAGGGGGAGAAGGTACAGAGAATAAGTAGCATAGATGGTGGGTAGAAAATAGACAGGGGGAAGGTAAGAATAGTGTGGGAAATGTAGAAGCTAAAGAACTTATGACACAAGGACATGAACTAAAGGGGGGAATGTGGGTGGGAGAGGGTGTGCAGGGTGGGGGGGAATGATGGGGGAGAAATGGGACAACTGTAATAGCATAATCAATAAAATATATTAAAAAAAGAGAAAAAAAGAAAAGCAAAAATTTTGTCTCCATTCAACTCTCTTATATAAGAATTGCCCCCCAAATATAAATAATATGAAGACGACTAGATGTAGTAAATAGCCAGAGTTGTTTTCAAATTCGATTGAACAGTTATTTTAGAGATGGCCCTGAAGCATCAAAGGCTCTTTAGGATGTAGCAATGAAATAAACATAACTTTCCCAGCACTCTGCATTATTATTATTTCAGTAATGAGGGATGTTTTTCGGAGATTCATTCCACATTAAACATACTGGAAGACCGCTGGTCATCATTACTTTAAGAACATCATGTTAATTTTGGTTGGTGTCCTTCAGACATTACGAATCACACAACTTTAAAATCTGCCAGTTTAAGTGCAAATTGTATCTCATATGCTTTGTTCAAAAAAATGTAAGCCTCAAAATATTCTTTTTGAAAGAATTTATCAAGCTTTCAAGGTCTGTGGAAGTAGCATGAAATCTGAGAGAAGTCTGCTAAGTTTGGGTTTCAGGGAACTTCAGTGAATATTGCAATCTTTGCAGCCATAACTAGTGCTCCGGTTTTTGAAGTGAACTGGAAGACAAATGTCAATTAAGTAGGCCCCTGGTATGTTGGTATGTTAACAATATATTAGTGCAAATTTTATACTCTTATACTCATGGTGGTTTTTCCATTTATATTTTCTATCTAGCTATATCCATCTATATCAATATCTATATATATCTATATATCCATCTATATAAGTATATATAGATGGATATCTTTAAATCCATCTAAATCTATAGATGAGTGTGTGTATATATATATGTGTGTGTGTGTGTGTGTGTGTGTGTGTGTGTGTGTATCTATGTACATACAGGGGTCTGGCACAAATAATGCCCCTTTTAATTACAAAATCTTTTATTACAAAATCATAAGCATGTAATCCTGTAACATAAAACAATATCACACTCAAGTACACCATATGACATTTTAGGTGAAATATTCAAATTAGAACTATAAATTATTGCACCCATATTATTATCCTACCAACCAAAATCAAGCAGGCTTTACTTCTGCCGGAACCTTTATATAAAACTTTTACAAGGATAATCATATAGGTTTTAAAAACCAAGTTCTGAAATCACCAATGCTCCTTCTCTGAAAGTATGCAAAAAGGGGAATCCATTTTGAAATCCTAATCAGTTGAATGTCTGAAAGTGTTACTTAACTTCTCTGAAGATTTCTCATCTATAAAATAAGGATAATTATACCTAGCTTAAAGATTAGCATACAAGAGTGAAGAAATTTTGCAATGTTTGTTTCGCTCCTCCAAACAACACACACCAACCTAATGCTAGCAATGATTTGCATATTTTTCATTCTCCCAATTATTCTACTCTGACATGTGTATTAGTCCTTATCAAAAAAAAATTTGCTGAAAGGTATCTGGACCCTGAAAAAAATGTTAGAAACAAAATTATTTATGGTTCTCCACTGAGTTCAGGTTTTAGACCAGAGATGTGTGTTTTGACACTGGTGTGGGAATAGTTAATGTCTGCCAAAAAAACCTGCTGGCCTCTAAAATTATTCTCGTTTGCCTATGTGAATGATCTCTTCATGTTTGTTGAGAGAGCAGTGCCTACCTGAAATGCTGCAGTATCATAAAATCATTCTTCAATAATATATTCTGGGTGAAGGGCAGATATATCAGTTAGACAAGGTCCTCGGGCCATAAGGTTTAAGTAATCAAGTCAACTAATCAATGGGTTTTATAGCTCATAATGGATGAATTCATCTTTCACTTACATAACCTGAGTAGCTAAAAGCTTTTGGTAATTTTCTCATTATAAAATTCAGTTGTTTAAAGACAAACTGTTTTCCAAAATTGACCAAACATTTTCTGTAAATCACAGTTCTGGTGCCTTGCTCCTACAACCCTGTATAAATATCTTGCTTTCTGAAGGAGATTTGGGATTCACAGAATATTCATTTGTGTGCCTGAACACTCCATCAAAAAAAAAAAAACTGCATGATTAAACAGAATATATTATTCTGCCTCTTTATTTGCATGATAAATTACACCTAAACTGCTGGTCATTGAGGGCTATTTACAGCATCTAATAAGTTGTGCCTTCAACCTCATCCTCAGTTTTCAAATTTAAATAATTATAAAGGGATACAAAGTTTCCACAATTATTAAATCGCAGATGTCAGGAATATGTGGATTAATTTAACATGAACATTGATGCTATATGATAGGCAAATAATTCTATCAATTACACAGTTCATGGGATGGACCTACTATACAACAACCGATACATCTGCTTTTGAGATTGAATGCTGTAGTAGAATTATAAATACAAACTTCTTTTGTAGTCCAGGCTCAAGTATCAGTACAGGATGTCGCTGCTTATAGAAACCTCTGTGTTCTCCCTGGAAGGAAGAGGACTCATGGACACAGACAACAGTGCGGTGATTGCAGCAGGGAGGGGGTGGGTGAGTGCATGAAGGGGATACACGGTAACAGGAAAAAATACAGTAAGAAAGTTACAGCACAAAAAAAGATTAACTATAATATCCTCCGTGTAGGTATATACAAGATAACTAGGTTCGAGTCTTAAAAAAACTCACCATTAAATGTTTGAATTACTAAAACATTAAAATTGAAAGGAAGAATGAGTCAAATCTGATCTTTATCCTTTTCATTATTAACCATTGAAAGCATAATACATGAAAAATATTTTTAGGGCCTTTGTGGTAATACTGCAATTAAGATTTTATTCTATCTGTGGATACTCTACACAATAAAATAAATCAAATATAAAATAATATCAGTGCACCTATATATTAAAGTGGGGGCTCCCAAGTTGGAAGCTGAATTACATTCTTTCAAGGTTCCAGATGTATCTGATCACATCTGAAGATGGGTGAGGCAGTCCTGAGGAGCCCCTACATTTAGTGAATCCAGTAGCCTTTTGAGAACTAACTTACCTCACAAGAAAAGAGAGTTGAGGAGCACTAAGTTCTTCCAAGAACAATAGAATAATGCCGAAGAGAAAGAATGGTCTTGAGTAGAGAAGATTATTGATCACTGACAGCTTTATAATCCAGCCTTCATGAATTTATATCTGATAGTTGAATAAACTGGTTAGAATTTTTTAAATCAGTAAAAAGAAAGGAACTGTCCGGTTGAACTTTGTGAAAGCATTGAGGAAATGAAGTAGTTCTATTTGTAACATGGGTAACAGGATAAATTAAAAGTAACGGGGTGAAATACCATCTCTCTTGGTCTTACGTATTGGAGAATGAGAAATATGGATGGAAGTGTGAGCAAAGATATGGACAGGGAAAGAAGATGACACAGTCTATGAACAGATTTTTCAAGGCCTCAGCAGAAGATCATGGAACAGAGGAAAAACAAAACAAACAAAAATAAACATGAATTCATGAGCAAACATAGCACGCTTTCCGGAGACTCTGATAACTATTTGGATTGTGCTGCATTTTTATAACTTCCCTCCCCCAACTGATTTCATAAAGACTGTAGAAATAAAATACAAGAGGCATAAATTATAGCAAAGATAATTCACTTACGACCTTGTCAAAATCAGAAAGAATTAGAGGAAAGTGGAATTTTTGTAGTTGAACCCAACTAACAACAATAACCACAAAAAATTCTATTGCTCTTACTGAGACTTCATGTCTACTCTTAATTGGGATAGCCTTGTTAATTTTCACATGTCACACTACCTGCCACATTACAGTTATCCTCTGCCTTATGACTCGTTTTTTAAGGAAGCCATTTCCCCCTCGTACTTTCAACTTTTCCTGGCATGTCTACTTTTGCGGATCTGGGCAACAGCATTCCTAGAAACACGGAGTCACGAGGCCAACAAAATATCAGATGCATTTGTTCTTCACTTAATTGAGTGCTAATGATCTTGGTTTACCTTCTTTTTCCTTCAAGTCCTTTCGTACATAGCATAGCAGTGTACCTTCTCCAGGAGAAATCAACACAGTGATTAATACTGGCCTTTGGAATATAATTTCATGTCATTAGCAGAGTGAAACAGCAAGAGCAAAATGATGCATATTTTAAGCTTTTCCACTCAACCCCATTTCTGTGGTTTTTAACATGCTATTCCCACTGGAGTTTTGTTAATTTCTCAGAAAACTGAGCCATGACAGTGTGACACAACTGAGTTTGGCACTGTGATATAAAAGGCATAATCAATCCCACAATATTATAAAAGGAAGAGTCTTCCGTTCGAACTTTTACAGAAAGATTTAGAGATTTGAGGTGAACATTTTCAGGCAGAGGACTTCAGCTTCATATCTTTCTTTTTAACCGTTTAATTTGTAAAGTTTATTTTTCTGTCCTGTGTGGTTTCTTTTTTAAAATATATTTTATTGATTATGCTATTACAGTTGTCCCATTTCTCCCCCATCATTCCCCTCCACCCTGCACACCCTCTCCCACCCACATTCCCCCCCTTTAGTTCATGTCCATGTGTCATAAGTTCTTTAGCTTCTACATTTCCCACACTATTCTTGCCCTCCCCGTGTCTATTTTCTACCCACTATCTATGCTACTCATTCTCTGTACCTTTTCCCCCTCTCTCCTCCTCCCACACCCCTGTTGCTAACCCTCCATATGATCTCCATTTCTGTGGTTCTGTTCCTGTTCTAGGTGTTTGCTTAGTTTGCTTTTGTTTTAGGTGTGGTTCTTAATAGCTGTGAGTTCACTGTCATATTTTTGATCTTCTTTTTCTTAGGTAAGTCCCTTTAACATTTCATATAATCAGAGCTTGGTGATGATGAACTCCTTTAATTTGATTTTATCTGAGAAGCACTTTATCTGCCTTTCCATTCTAAATGAAAGCTTTGCTGCATAGAGCAATCTTGAATGGAGGTCCTTGTCTTTCAAGACTTTAAATACTTCTTTCCAGCCCCTTCTTGCCTGTACGGTCTCTTTTGGGAAATCAGCTGACAGTCTGATGGGAACTCCTTTGTAGGTGACTGTCTCCTTATCTCTTGCTGCTTCTAGGATTCTCTCCTTAATTTTAATCTTGGCTAATGTGATTATGATGTGCCTTGGTGTGTTCTTCCTTGGGTCCAACTTCTTTGGGACTCTCTCAGCTTTCTGGACTTCCTGGAAGTCTATTTCCTTTGCCAGATTGGGGAAGTTCTCCTTTATTATTTGTTCAAATAAGTTTTCCAGCTGTTGCTCTTCTTCTACCCCTTTTCGTACCTCTACAATTCAGATGTTGGGATGTTTAAAGATGTCCTGGAGGTTCCTAAGCCTCTCCTCATTTTTTTGAATTCTTGTTTCTTCCTCCTTTTCTGTTTGGTTGTTAGTTTCTTCCTTCTGGTCCACTCCATTGATTTGAGTTCCAATTTTCCTCCCAAATCTATTGGTTCCCTTTGCGTTTTCCTTCATTTCACTTATCATAGCCTTCATTTGTTCATTTTGTGGGCAAAATCAACCAATTCTGTGAGCATCCTGATCACCAGGGCTTTGAACTGTGCATCTGATAGGTTGGCTATCTCTTGATAACTTAGATGAATTGGCTCTGAAGCTTTGATTTGTTCTCCCTTTTGAGCCATGTTTGGTTGTTTTTTTTTTCTGGGGAGGGGTCTGGTAACGGCTGTTACGTAGTAAAGGGTGGAGCCTTAGGTGTTCCCCAGTGCGGGGCATCCCAGTCGCTGGGTAGTGTCAGTGTATGTGGGGGTGGGGTCCAAGAGGGAACAACGGTGCTTGCTCTGCTCTCTCTCAGATTCCAGTCCCTTCTGCCACTTCCCCTTTGCCTGGATTATCGGTCTGGATGAATGGTTGTTGGACTTCCATACAGTTCAACTTTCTGTCAGTTCTGAATGTTTTCTTGTTTCTAAATCTTTGTTGTCCTTAATTTTGGTTGTGTAAGGAGGCAAAGTGTGTCCACCTATGCCTGCATCTTGGCCAGAAGTCGTCCTGTGTCCAGCTTCATATCTTTAATCATTCTCTGAACATCTGCATCCCCACAAATTGCATATTCCCTGACACATGAATGCTGTTCAAAATGTGTATTGAATAAACAAATGAAGGAATCTTTGAATGTTGAACATGCACTAGAGTTGCAAATGTCTGTTTTTATTAGACTTAATAGCCTCTGTAGGATAGACCATGGATGGTGAAGTGCAGTTACTAGATATCGTTATGCCCCTGCTGTGCTGCTGAAACCAGTCTCGTGGTGTCTGTCTAGTCCAGGTGGTTTTTCTGCTTGTTCTGCACTTTTCCGCCTGAATCCCATGCTTGGTCATTGTTGCCAGGATCTTGCTCCTCTATCCAAAACTCTCATTCTCTACTGCAATACCTGTGAATTTCAGTGTCTTGTCCTGACTTTTAAGGATTTCCATGATCTGTGGCCTCCTGTACCCCACTTCCCATCATTATCTTTCCCAGGATTTTATTCTCTCCTTTCTTTAGTGTTTATGCCTTACTGATCCACGACCATCCCACAATCATTCCTATGTCCGTGATTTATATCAATCTTTTCCATGCAAAAAATGTATATAATCTTTGCTCCCTTCGGTCCTTTCAAATCTTACTCAGTCTTCAATACCTATATGCAGGTTCTCTGTGAAGTATTTTCAAATTATTGATATCTTATTGATATCACATTAAATTCACTGCTAACATAGTATGTGCTGAGATACACAGTTACTGGCTGCCAGATACAAAAATAGTAGTATAATGCAGCCCCATGTTTTTAAATTCGTATATTTTAATGGAAAAGATCAACATAGGAACAAACAATTATAATGTAAAGAGATAAGCACAAACCTGAATGTATACAAATGGCTATGGGAGTTCATTCATAACTCTTACACTATCTTTCACATATTTGAGAACACATTGCACATTTATTGCCTCGTTGATTCTTGACGTTATGTGAGTATTCAATTTGTCTTTCAGGTTGAGGACACCCATACTAAGGACAAGAACAACATCTGAATACCTTGTGTTCTTGTGTTCATCTCACTGCCTGGCACAGGGTTTATCATTCGATTCTCCCTTTCTCCCTGTAGATGCCTAGACTTATAGAAAAATATGTAAATCAAAACTACTTTTATTATTCCTCAATAAGTTCTTTTAAAATCATTTTTGACTTACACAAAAGGAATAAGTAGATAATTCATAAAAGGAGACTACAGGTAGAGACTACAAGTATAGAAATATATTTAACCTTACAAATTGTTAAAGCTGTGTGAAATAAACCAACAGGGTACCATTTTATACAAAATTGTATAGATTTAGAATAACCTGGGTTATATATCACATAAATTAAAAATCTATTTGTAAATAACAGAACACTTGGGTAAAACCATTGAAATAATAAGGGTCTGTGAGAAATCTAGAGGCAGGTACAACAACTCAACAATGTTGTCAAAGAGGATGGTAATTCATTTGTTCCTCCCACTGAGGATTCAGCTGTAAATAAAATAATTGTCACTCTTGCTCTTTTATTCTAGTTTTGTTTGGGTTTGGAAGTCAGAGGCAAATGGAAATTGAGAGATAGGTGATAGATAGTTGATAGATGACAGAGAGATATAAATAAAGGAATATAGATATGTTTCATATGCATGTTAGAGCAGGTAGTGATAACGACGAAGAATAATAAAGCAAGGTAATACAGACAGATGGTTCAGGGTTTCTAACTTATCTAGTCTTCCATATCAGTTAGCAATATCTCCATTCATGTTCACAGGACAGCTACAGCAACAGCATATGCTCCTACGACAGCCTTTAGCATACGAAGAGTAAGAATAAAGGGGAAAAATCTTTCTCCTCCTGAATTTTCTGTTTTCATTGGGATGGAAAATATTTCTGAGCATTCGCTCGGCCAACATCCCCCTACTTCTCGTTGGCAGCAGCAGCCCACACGTCCTGCCCTGAAGCAATGACTGAGAGTGGGGAGGAAACTACCACGACGGACATGAATAAAATGGTTCAGCTTCTGATGCTAGAAAAGTAGTTCATACTCCCTCAGGCATGTTGCCCAGCTGATGCCTGCACCAAACCAGTGTTCTTTTAGCAGGGAGAAGGGGAAGAGCACAGCTTTAGGGGAAGCCAACACACAGTGTCTGTCACAAGGTTTACTTAGAAAGTGTACGCTGGTCGCTCGCGGCCACATGGCTATTAACCGGCAGGGCCCTGACTTCAACCCGAGTCCTTCAACTTAACTCCCAGGGCTTTGTCACTACGGAGCGGACTCTAAGTTCCATGCCGTTTCGTTTTACAATGTATATATGTGCACGCTCTTAGCACAGAGTAATCATAGAGTAAATGTATATGGAAGGAATGGATGAATCAATAGAACGAACTAAATAAAAATACTAAAAAGAACGCACATTCCAGTTTTTCGACTCCCCTACTAAAACATGTCCACAGAATTGAACAAACAGCTTAATTTCAGTTATTTGATTATAAACCAAATGGTTAAACCTCACGTCAATGATCTCTCCAGTTTGTCTCCAGACGTATGCTCACTTCATCCAGTAAAGAAATTCATATCCCTAAGCCATAGACCTCCAAGAGCCTTAATATTTGTGAGAAATGTATCATTTCAGTGTCAGTATAAGCAAATTACTAACTAACTTGTTTTTGAAAGGGGTGAAACATTACAGTAGCTTGCACCCTAGAACAGGCACATACATTGATAGAATACACATCTCCTCCCAGGATATTTTTTCAGGTAATCTCAGTCCATCCTGGTTTCCTCCTGGCTTTGATGTAACGTTCTCTATGTGTAAAAGATTGTCTGCAATGGTGGATAGACCTCGGGCATTAGTTCCAGTCTTGTCTCTACCGTAAACTTGTCAAGCGGTCTTAACAAGCCATGGGATCATTTACAGTCTCTTTCTTTCCTGTAGAAAGAAACAATTGTAGTTACAATAACTTGGTGAATTTTGGTGAAAATCGTATGTGATTTTTATATGTGATAATGAATACACATTGTGCCACATAAGTGTCATTTATTAAGTGATAACTGTTGTTTTTAATAATACATTGTACTTAGTTTTACTTGTTAGTTATGTCTTTCTGAGTCATCTCTAAGAGCTTAGAGGGCAAGAAAAAAACAAGTTATTTATTACTTTTACTGTGCAGATTTCTGGATGGGTACTAATTCATACTAAATATATGTTAATTTAGTGAATAGTTATAAAATATACATTATTATTAATAAATATAGTGCTTGCTGTGGATCCCACATAAAGACATGATAAATAGGTAACATTGAAATTAAAATATCTTATGAGTTGATGCCAAAACTGTAGGTTTTTACTTACTGTGAATCTGATAAATTGTAGAGAAAGTCATAAGAAAATAATTTATTTTTTTCTATTAAAGCTAAAATGAAAACAAGTAAGCAAACTAACATGAAGGATTTACTCAATTTCCAAAGACTGAGGATTTCTTGATATGAGATTCAAAGAGGTTATCCAGTGTAACCCCTCATGAAATATTGGATAAAAACTATCAGATTTAGCCAAGGTGTCTGAAATGAAATCTGTTGTGGAAATAGGAGGAAGAACAGAAACCTGGTTGTCTTCTCTCATTTTATACTGGAGAATAAACATTATATTTTTCAAAACTATCTTTTGATGTAGAATGCCAGTTTAATCGCCCTTCCGAAGCAGAAGTTTAGTGCAGAGGCCCAGAAGTTCATGCTTCCCATTTAATTATCTTGAAGGAAGACACAAGAGTGTGTGAGTCCGAAGCACCTGCCTAAGGGAAAGACACTGAAGGCTATCTGCTTGTGAACAATGGGCTTCATTTCATGCTTTGTTCTAGTGGCAATGAACTTTATTCAATCACTGAAGAACACTGACTAATTTTCCATTCTAGTCCCCGGGGCTTACTTGGTATTAAATGAAAATAGTAGAGTGGCATATAGACAGCATTCAATAAATGGTGGATAAACATCTTGTCTGAACTTTGGTTGAGCCCTGCTGCTGTAGGCTTTACTGTTCTCATTTTGCTGATCATGAAAAGGAGGCTCAGGTACATCACGTAGATTTGGCTGCCCACAGACCTGGATTTGAATCATGACTTTGCCACTTTCTTACCATGTATTCTTGGGCAAAGTCCATCCTCTTTCCAGTACACCATAATATGTCCATTTTTCCTTCCAACAGACAGTCCACTCCAGTGGAACTTGAGATTTTGTGGACTTTCCCACCCCCCACCCCAATCTTTGCTTTGGATTGGACGGACTGGATGCAGATCAACATGGAGCCCTCTACACAGGCACCCCTGTTGCAGGGTGAACACTCTTGTTCTTTCTCTGTTAGTGTCAGCAAAGTTTAGAGGTTAACGTTTTGCTTATTCAAAGCTTAAACTTATGAGCTAGCAAAGTGATCCAACTCTTCATAAAGGATTTGTCTTTTCTATAAAATTTCATCTTATCATTCACAAAGAAAATGAGGAAAAGCTCTCATTACAGGGCACCTGGGGTAGACCGGAGCCCAATATCACAGACAATTTTTCTCAGTCTTTTCAGATCATCAAGCTAAATAATGAATCTGAAGTTTCCTGATGTCTTTCCTGCCATAAAGTTTAAATTAGATATGGTCTCCCCTGGGTACCATTCAAAAGAGTTCTAATGACAGTATAAAAATATTGAAAGAAGCTAAACGAGATTCTTTTATTTAAATATATATAACTATATATGTATGAACTTCATCAATATGAAAAGGAAAGAGCTAACATCAATGTTAATATTATTCCTTCATTTTTTGACTTTACATATAAACAGCAATAATTCTGAGGTTTTGCAAGATAGATATTTATAATTATGGCAGATTTCATTAGCTAAAAAACCAGCATTAGAAGGTAAAAATTAGATTTTAATGAACAATTCTTTGGAACTATGTCATGAATTGATATCTGGAGGATATAATCATAACTTCAAAATCAAGCAGATTAAATGAGTCCGGAGAAGAACTAGAGAGAAAAAAGATTAAAATAACTTCAAAGACCAGCCCCTCTGAACCACTTTCCTGCCCCCTGGGGAAAGTGATAGAGTAAGAAAAAAATAAGAGAGTAAGAAATGTGTGCTTTTAAAAATGTAATTTGTGTTTTAATGCTTTACGTTTGATGGAGAAAATTTGGGTTAGCAATTTTTACTGTTGTTATTTAACACAGCAAATTAAAGGCTTTGGCAGCAAATAAATAGATTCCTAGTAATGGGAACACAATTCAATGGACTTGCACGGGATATTGTCCAAAGTCTGCCTTGTCGGCCTTCGTGAATCCAGCACCGCATCAGAGGAGGTTCGTGACCAAGACGGACTTAGGGTGTGTGTTTCCAACGCAGCCTGGGAGAGCGGCTGCTGATGATCTAAATCATAAGTAACGTCGTGATGACAGCAAATGCACAGAGCTGTTTCCCATGCTGTGTTGTAGTGAACACTTTATATCCATATAACATGTTTTAACAAGGAGATCTGGGAGCCAAAAAATAAGGATAGCCTTGCCTCACAGCCTTAGTTTATTCTTATTAAGTATCATGTATTGGACTGTAAAAGCTTCAGATTAGTTAGGCTTGAAATTACATTTATATTTTTTAAACTAATAAATAGTCTTTCAAATAAGAAACTGGAAAAGAACCACTTCTACCTACTTAGAGGTAATCAGAAAGCATGAAGATTTTATTCTAGAAGCAAAAAAGTTTGAGCCATTTTGAAATCACTGTGACTACCCTACACTATTGTGTTAGCAATAAATTATGGCGAGCTTGCATGGAATGAGAATTGCAGTCCAGCATGGCTAGCGGTCTAGTAATCCTCAGGTCTCATTCATGGCCATTTGTAATTCCCTCCCCCTTCTATAGCCTCATTCAGAAAACTCTCTATCTCCTATGATTTTTATTTTATAAATGAAGCAAGGAAAATAGATTCTTTATGGCTCTCTTTGATTGGTCACAATCCTGTTAGGGCAGGGAGGAGGGGAGCGGACACCAATATCAAGAACTGACCAGGTTGAATTGTTTGAGATATTTTGGCCCTTCTGGAAGGTTCACGTTAGTTCGGTGGTGCTGCTGTGTGTGTGTGTGTTGTGTGGTGTGTGTGTGTGGTGTGTGGAGTGTGTGGTGATGAGGGAATGGACTCAATTAATTATAGCAGAGGGAAAACACGATACTTGAGCAGGCATCTCTCAGGCCTCAGGTAACTTTCCACCTTCTTCCTCTATTCTTCCACAAATCTTAATTAAAGAGTAACTGGACTATTCTTTGTATTTACTAAAACGTAGTCTCTTCTGCCACTAAATATTTAATTCCACTGACCCCTAGCTCTTTCATCTCTGTCCACTGAGATGTAACCTGTTTTTTCAAGACGTAAGTAAAAGGCAACATGTCTGTCAAGCCCTCCATGAACTGCCAATCAAATTTCCTCTTTTAATAACAACAACCTTTAGAAATTTCCCTTGAAAACCTGCTCTGTACTATGAAACAGTCAACTGTGTGTTTCCTCTCTTATTTAGTACATTGTTCCCTTGCTTTGACTAGACTTATATATCTTATCCTCGTTGCTGTTCCTTATTCAGGGCTCTGATTTTTTTAACATAGTCAATAAATATTGGTGTACATCTAAAATAAAGTGTAAGTCCTATACAATTTTGTCCTTTAAAATCACAGTGAATAAATAGTTCCTATAAATAAGAGTAATTCCTTACTTGGGTCTGTAAACCCCGGGGCCTGAGGCAAGACCTTTGCAGTCACATTACCTAGGTTCAAATTTCAGTTCTGTTACTCAGTCACAGAGATCTTGGGCAAGTTTTAACTTCTCTTTTCATTGGGTTTTAATCTGTGAAATGGATGTCATCATTATACTGATCATTAATACCTATCTTACAGGGTCATTGAAAGACTTAAATATATTAATGTATGTTAAGTACTTAGAAGTGTGCCCACCAGCATATGGTATATGTTAAATTAGTATTAACCATGTTGCTCTCCATTATATAGATGAGACATTCCAAACAGGCATTGACACGCTGGACCTGTTTTGCATCCATGCTCCACCTAAGATGGCTGTTACACGCAACAGACCGGCTGGGTAAGTGGTGCCCGCCCCATTAGACAGGGCCTGTGTTCTCTGGCGTTCGAGGTCCCGGAGCTGCTTGCTGCCTCCCTGACCAGAAGCCTGAATGTCACGTGATTCTTCACATCACTTTTCTGAGACACATCCAAGCTATTCAGCTGGCCCATGTAGGCGCTGGATTTGAAAAAAAAAAACTCAGAAATTTTTAAAAACAATAACTTGTGAATACATCACTGATGATCACGTTAGCAAAAGGACACGGTCTGGATGTCAAGGTTACTATTACAACTATGACCTTGACTTCCGCTATTGCTACTAGCCAGCATTTATTGAGTATACATTATTTTCCAGGCACTGTGATAGACACTTTACATACTTTATCCTCACTCCTTATGAGACACTTGCAGAGTATGTATTATTAATTCACTTATTGTTCAAGTGAGGAAACAGAGACTCAGTGAAACACAGCCACTTACCCAGAGTCAGCGGTGGTGTCAGCAAGAAAACATAGGACTATTTGGCTCCAAAGCCAATGCTCCCCCACCAGATTGCGCTCCCTTCCCTTTGCCAGCCTTTCTGATTTCTCTCATGCAGTTTTCATCCACACACAGGGAGACTGAAAGAGGATGATTTTAGCTCCAGTGTACATAAGATGAATTAAACCATAGGCAAAACCCCAAAGGAAGAAAGTGACAGAAATGCATGAGCACAGTCCTGGGACAAAGGTAGACACAGTTGCTCTATTAGAAATATTATGGAAATTAACCATAAAAAATCTTTCCCTCATCAATACTAGAGCCTCCTCCATTTGAATCCCCCGAAGTGAAACAAAAGCCTTTAAAGATAATTTTCCAGTTGCTGAATCTCAGCCTTATTTTAGAAAATATACAACCTTTGAATGCATAACAACCCCTTTCTAATGAGGCAGTGAAACAATGTATTTCCATTACCATTACAAACTGGGTATTTCAAGCAAAGGAAACTCACTATATTTGTATAAATAGTGAATTAAGTATCCATTATTCATTCTCATTAAGATATATAACAAACATTTTCATAATTTTACTAAGAATAATTTGCAGTTGCTTGTTAATTTTTGTTTATAGTTCCTTTAAACTCCTTGGCGTTCAAACTGCTATTGTTTTGCTGGATCATTTATAATATTACTAGGAATTATATTTTATGATATCTGTTGGAGAAAGAGGACATATTTTTGCAAATCCTGGTTATCTCTCCTGATTCTCTGAGAAGCAAAGTATTCAGCACAGTGTTTCCATTTCAGAATAAATTACCTAGGATGCACTAAAATTCTAGCTTCTCTCTGAAAAAAAAAAGGAAGCAAGCTATAAATTGCCTTAATAATTGTATGGCAGCTGTAATATCTAGTTATCAAATTATATTTATCTGGATTAATTAATAATATTTTTCAAGGGACAATATTAAATGTAGATGAACTGGAAAATGCTTAGGAGAAAAGAAACAAAAAAAAAGCATTGAAATATTTCAGGGAAATCACTTAGAGACCAGTCCCCTCAAACCAACAAAATAATTAAATCCAGACTGCTCATGAGCTCTTGAATGTTGATGGGCATCCCATCACGGCCATCACTAAATAGCTTCACCAAAATTATTTACAAACAAATGAGCTGATGCTTCGGAAAAAGGTCAAAATACATCTCAAAATCCTTTATGTGTGTTCTAATTTCAATGCTTGCTATGCTCCACACAAACATAAAGTGGGGAGGGGCACTATAATAAGTAAGATAGAGAAGAAGACTCCCTTGATTTCCATTTAAATTACAAGAGACTTGATAGCTGTAAGCAAAATACACAAATGACCAAGCCCTGGGCTGTATTGGAATTCACCTTAATCTTATTCAGATTTTACCAACCCATTGTATAGTAATTGAAAATGTCACCAAAACAATGCCTCCCTTAATGCAGTGTGAAATTAGCAACTACTGTGAATAAGGAATAATCAAGTTCAGCTATTTTAAACAGTAAACTGTCACCATGCTGTTTTTAATACATATGTACAAAATAATTAATCATTTATATAGCACCCACTCCCTTCAATATGTCAACACATCAATCTAGTGCTCTGTCTCCTGCAAGTTCTCCATCATCTCTACATGAGCAAACAGTTACATTCTAAGGGAAGCAAACATTCTAATATATTCATGCTATTATTGCTCCTTGGAAAAGATCCAGAGCTTCAATAAGGCAGTGATTGGAAATGCACAAAGTATTTTAATATCCTAATTATTTTGATTTAACTTCCTCTAATAGTTTAAATTGATACTGAATTTATTTAGAACCCATTAGAGGTGTTTTTTTTCTTCAATAGATCATAAACACAGACTGAACTTAATCTCAAGATAAAATTAATTATTCATGCTTCAAATTGCCGATACACGTTTCCAAAAACCTGCCACCCCCTTCTACATTCAGGCTTTTATTTTAATTCCTTTTCCATTTTAGGAAGGTAATTACTGGCAATGTATATGTCATTCTGAAGAGCCGTGAGACCCACGGCTCACTGATTTGAACACAAAACATGCACTCAGAGTTACAAGGAGAGAAGTTGGTTGTTATCATCAAAATCACCACCAAAGCCTACCATCTGCACAAGCTGAGCCACCAAGATGAAAAGGACAAAAAGTCTCAAAAACCATCTCTCCTGGGTAATAAAGGAGAATCAATCATTAAATTATCCCTCACACAGTACAGAGACCTCAAGGCTGTGTTTTCAATGAACACAGAGTATGTCTTTGTAAATTAACATCTTGCGGAATTCAAATGGTTACTTTTAAAGGGTATCTGTGACACCTTACTGAGTTCAAATGGATGCTTGGACACAATGAAAACATTACACATTTAAATTTGTCAGTAACCAACTATAGCAAGGCAAGACCTTTTGACTCTTGTTTTTACCAAACATGAAAAGGGTTAAATAATAATAGCTACAATTAATCAAAAACCTACTAATGCCACAAATGGTGCTAAGCACCTCACATATATTAATTCTTTGCAATTCAATTCTCAGACACCCTTCTCTGATTAAGTTCTATTAGTATCTCCATTTTACAAAAAAAGAAAAAAGAAAAAAGAAAGGAAGAAAGCAGGAAAGCAAGAAAGAAAGGAAGAAAGAAAGAAAGAAAGAAAGAAAGAAAGAAAGAAAGAAAGAAAGAAAGAAAGAAAGGAAGGAAGGAAGGAAGGAAGGAAGGAAGGAAGGAAGGAAGGAAGAAAAGGGGGGAAAAACCCTAAAAATTAGAAAGTTGAAGAAACTTGCTATAAATACTACAAGTGATAAATAACAGAGCCAGGTCTGTTTACCTCTTAACCCTAACGTGATTAACCACCAACACGCAACCTCCCTGCTTCAGTGGCGACGTACATTTAGTGACTCACCCAGCACACGAAGCAGGGCGTCTGGGCACAGGACCCTGGTGTGTGTGCAGGCTGTGAACAATAGTAAGAGTTTAAGACATGGTTCCAATGCTCAGGAAAACAGCGTAAGGGGACAGAAATACTTAGCAAATATATATTTCTTGTAAGAAATGAAAGTGATAATTTTGAAGAAAATGGCAATTTTCCTTTTCCTTACAATGAGAGCCACCCAATTATGTGAATGGAAGAAAATTAATAGCAAAGGCATTCTCCGTCTAGTTCCAGCAGGCAAAATCTAGAAGGCTTGCACTCCGGCTTAGCTCTGTCACTAACACCAGCACCATCGTAGCAAAATCTTTGACTCTCTGACCCTATGGTGAGTCATCTGGTGAGCTGCCTCACCTGTGAGGGGTGGAATGGGATACCAGATCAAATTTGAAAAATAGAATATATCAAAACCACCTAGAAAAAGAATAAAGCACTACTCAAGTGTAAAATGATGTTATCTCTAGTTTCAGCTAGAAACGTTTCATCTCCGTCTCTGAATGTACAGTGCAAGACTTACTATTAAGAAGCTGCAAAGCTGATTTGTGTTGCATCTTTATTAGAGGAGAGGTCTTTTTTTTTTTTCTTAAATGTTTTCTTCAGGCTGATGTTTCTTAGGTGGAGCGGGTCTGGTTAGCGACATCTCCCACACCTAGGGCAGGGAACATTATGGAATAAAAGAAAAATGACAGGGTGATTCAAAAGGCTTGTCTTGCCTTTGTTCTAGTGGAAGTAGCAAAAGGAAAGTAACTTCATATGTCATCTGTCTTGATAAGGGATATATTCTATGTCTGTGCCTCCAGTTCATAATATTCTAAGCAACCCTGGTGCTGCCCTGTCAGGTACCCGCTACAACATACACCAGCATGCCAATTATGTGACCCCAACTGACGTGATTTTGGCATAAATTACAAGCTTCCTGAACCATTAAATTCTGTGCCTCTTCTTATTCCCTCCAGTGATTTGTCCTTCTTTTTCATCTTCATTTACTCAGATCACAAACAATTTTGGGTTCACTGCTATTGCTTCCACGAAGATTTCCTTGGTCAACATTTGCTGGGAATTAAACCCCCTGAACTTGACTCCTCACTCCAATATCTCAAAGCTGTGTGAGTTCGGGCTAGATACTTAAAAATTACCAACGGTGAGTACCTTCATCCTTAAAAGGGAAAATATATCATACACTGTAAGAATTTAAATAAGCTAATGTATGTAAACACATTTAGCACTGTACTTGGCACACAGTAAGTGAACAAGAAATGTCAATTAGTGTTACAATTTGTAATATCCAAAGCCCTAAAAATCTTTTACCCCATATGGAAATTACGCTTTTTTTTTTTTTTTTTTTTTTGTCTGTGTCTTTCATTTGGTTGCTGGCCCTAACTTTTTCTATTTTTGATAGCTCTTCTTCTGGAATTTTTTCAGGTGTGGCTTTCTAATTTAATTTTGAGCATAAGAATATATGAGCTATTTTTCTGCATTTTCCTTAGCATCGAGTACAGTGCATTCACATAAGAGTATTATGTGAAGGCATGAATAAATGGAAACTTACTTGGCTCCTGGAGTGTGGCCTCTGGCTAAGCTTCCCCTGAATATTTTACTTGTTGTGTCCTCTTCTCCCACAGGAGACTGATATTTATATTATCTCCCAGCCTGTGGAAAGTTTCTTCCCTTTTCGGATTCTGCCAGTGTTCAGCTCTCACTCTATTGTGGCCCATGAAAAAAGGACACAACTCACACTGGCAGTGCTGAAGGCACTTAGACTCCAGGGCACAGGAGCGGAACAGGATTCTGGACATTGATTTGATTGAAAAGAAAACACATTAAAATTTCAGGAGTGGCACTGAGGCCAAGTGTATAAAAATGTGCTCACTCAACATTCAAGATATTCTTTCTATAGGGACAAAGCAGAATCTTCTCTTGAATACAGACCCTGACCCCGCTATGAGAGGCAGAAGGATGTCATGGAAATACTCTGGCCTGAGAGCAAAAGCAGGAAGGACCAGAGTTCCTACCCATTACTTTCCATGTGAGCTTCAATACACCGCTTCCCTGTGCATCTCAGTTTCCCTTGTGCGAAGGATGGCAAACCAGATGTCCTCTCAGATTCTTTCACGATGGGCCCTTATATGAACATAAAATGGGCAATGCACATAATAAAATGTAGTGTAATAAACTAGAGCAGCATGAAGAAGGGGGTAGTGAAAAGTAGGAGAAGTATTGTAATGTCCACTTTAGGAAAATAAAAATCCCATTCTGAGAGACTGGAGTTTATGTAGTTTGGTCAAGATCCGGCGTTATCAAAGAGTCGCTTGATGGCGAGCAGAATGCGGGAGCAGAGGAGAAGCGGCCAGGTTCCAGGTGACACAAATCACAGCCTACTCACGGCAGTGCTCAACGTGAAACAACCAACAAAAGTGAACTGACTTCCTGATTTTTGTCAAAGTTGAATGAGTTAGAAACAGATTCTTTTTAACAGAGAGAAGCATTGTACAATGTTGTTCTTACAGGTTCTTGGACAGAGCCGGTCATGAAGACAGGCTGATTTGTTCATCTTTTCTGACCCGAGAATGTGAATTCAAGTACAGGAATCTGAATTTAAGCAGTTCCCATTGTTTAAAACCTGCGACCTGAAAGTCCTTCAAATAAAATGCAGACTGGAAGTAATCTAAAAGTGTCCTATGGTCATTGAGGCCCTTTGATATCTACCAGCCTCCCCCCACCTTCAATACGCAGAGATCCAGAGAGAGGGGAGGAGACCCGGAGGCGGTGGAGGAAGTTGTTTGCCATTTGTAATGATTTCCCAACAACCTGCAAATGTTCCAAGTTGCTTGGCAGCTTGCTACATGTAAAATTAAATCTGGAGTGCTAATTTGGCACAATTTTTTTATTCATAAATCTATTCTCAACATTAATTTTGACGTCCTTTTTTTTCAGATTTCCAACTGAAAATGAAAAATCACTTGGCAAAAGTAGTGTTTGGTGAGAAATAGGATGGAATCCCTGCCTTTGGCTATGGGTGAGCTGTGGTCCCTGCTTCTTCTGGGTAGTTGGGAGCTATTTCCTTATTAGGCCCAGGGGTTGGCTCTTAACTCCAACTCCGTGCCATTGACTTTGGAAAGTTGATAAATGGCACTTATTTCCTACTCATGGTCTAGTTTGTAAGATCGTAAATCACTGCAAACACGCTGAAATCCATTTGCTGCAACTGCCTCTTGATAAACCACAAAGTGAGGTACCAGCCAGAGGGCGGGGGATCCGCTCAGAGATTGGGCTTCACTCCTAGAGACATCAGGTTCACGAGGAAGTCATTCCGATCCTTACAGCATTGGTCAGCCGGGATGTTCACATTGCTTGTGTGTGCGTGTGTGTGGTTGTGCCAGGCAAAGAGGAACAGAGGTGCAGAAGGTGATAGCACTAAAAATAAAGCACTAAAAATCACAGTGCTTACGTTTATAAGCACTGTGATAACTTATGCTTATAAGTCATTCCAGTGTGTGTCTCAAAGTAGTCATTACCCCCCAACCACAAAATCCAAACCTTCCCACATCAACTTCATGATTTTTGCCACATTCATTTTCCCCATGTATCAATTAAAATTTTCACTTACTTCTGTATTTGGGGCTCAATATCCACTGTAAGCCTTGTCTTTCAAAATATCATCTGTGAAATTATAGGATGTATGTTCTGCTTATATATCTATAATGCACACTAAAATAAATATAGAAAGCTTAACAGATTTTTTTGTTGTTGTTTTAAATACCTGTGTAGCATCTGAAATTGTATATTTATCATCAGTAAGTTGTATACCCTCCCCTGGAAAACTGCTTTAGAACATTCAAGGTAACTGTACTAGCACAAAAGAACCTAAGTTCTTGATGAGAATGTTTTTGTCTACTGTACATCTAAGACTGAACAGAACACTGCTAAGGGATATGCTGAGGAATTCAGAGTTGTTAGGGGCTTCTTGCAAGTTAAAATCCAGCTGGAAAACAACTTTATGGGACCATATGGGACAACAACTAGAGTACTTTAGTTAAAAAGAAAATGCTTTATGATTGGAAAGGCAATGTACCAACACAGAGCACTGTTACCAGTACACGGTTTTAGACTGTTGAGAGAACTCTCCCTTTGGGGAAAAGAGAAAGACCCAATGTTATCAACAGTACTGTAAACAACTCTATTTATAGTAATGATTAGAACCAGTTTGTCAATATCTGCAACGTAACTTGCTGAGATTTTGATTGCGATTACTTTGAACCTACAGATACAAGTTGGGAAGAACCGACATCCTGATAATACTGAGTCTTCTTATCCATGAATATGAACTACCTCCCCATTTCTTTCTTTCTTTTCTGAGGGATCTGTTTTAAATAACTGATATTTTCCCTCCTTATAGAATGCATTTACCTGCTTTTCAGCATGTGTGGTCATAGCTCAATTTGGCGAATGTTACATTGTTGATGTCTACATTTTGTCTTCTATTGAAGAGCGCTGAAGTTTGTCCTGTCCGCCAGTTAGATTACGTGTGGCTCCATCCCATCACTCCACGTGTGACTTAAGCAGGTTTTTAGGTGGGCCTGGAGCTAGAGAGGCCTGTATTCTAGGGTAGTGCAGCCTTAATCCTGCAGTAGGAAATTTCTGGGAAATTTACTCATTGTTCTGGGGTATTACGAAGGACCGTCAATTCTGATTGGTTAAAGCTTCACCTCTTTAACTGTTGTGAGATTTGAGTCCTGTTCACCTTAGTGCCCTGTGACCCTTATTTGTTCATCCTTATAGTTTTACCCTATAGAAGAGTTATCATTCAGCAATCCCTTCAGAGAACCCTTACACAGGTTTCTAGAATTTTCTTTCCAAATTTTTCTAACATTTTTAGAGTTCTACCTACATTTCCACATACCTGTGTCTCCTTAAATTTTGATCTCTATCTTTTCCATACAGCAAGATCAGCAGGCCCTGGCACCCCCCACCCCCTACCTTTTTCGCACCCATAGTTCAAAAGCTGCCCCAAGGCATTTATTCAGGGAAATTTTAGTACTCACTTCATTTGGTTCCCATCTCCCAGGTGTCATATTCCAGTACTTTCTAGTGACTGTATAAATGCAGTCAGTTAATACATTTCCCCATTTTTATAGTAGTTTATGATGGTTCTTTATAGTATATTATGGCCAGGAATGGAAGGAAGCCCTTTACCTCCCATATGTATTTTAAATTTTGATAAAGTATGCTGTGTTTGAGTATATTCACAAGACAGTTTCAATTTCCAACTTTCTGGATCTCAAATAAAACACTGAATTTTGTACTTAAGTCATGCCAAATATCTAATAAACCGTTGCTTTTTCTTTTCCAAAGCCATAAAGAAATTTCACCGTTAGAGGAGAATAAAGAGAACATTTTAGTTAAATTTTGCATGATGTTTGGATGACCTTCCACAGAATCCTTGTGTTGTATTAGCAGTTTATACTTGAACCTCTATAATGGTATGAACTCCTGTGTCCCAGGGGAATCTCAGCTCATAATAAGATAGTTCTGTTATATAGTGTCTTCTTAAGTTGACATAAATTCTTTTTCTATATACTTTCCAATATTGGATTCTGATGCTGACCACTTCAAATCAACCAAATTAAAAAAAAAAAGTAATAATAATTCACATCCTACTTGCTTCCAAAGCAGATTTAAAGCATTCTCTTCAGAAGATATTCATGGCAGGTATTTGATCTATGTGAACAGCTGTAAATTCCTTAGGCATATTCTATTTTAAATTAAGAATTCTTGGTGCCTCCATTATTTCTCATGTGATTAGGGATTATAGCCCTTATAAGAAGAGACACCAGAAAGTAGACTGGTGGTTGCCAGAGGGTGGGGAGAGGGGAAAAAAGACAGTTGTTCAACGAGTACAGTGTTTTTGTTTTGCAAGACAAAAAAGTTGTTGAGATCTGTTCCGCTATTATACTGCAGTTTTAATAGCAGTTAGGGTGGTAAACATTATGTTATATATTTTTTTAACCAAAACGGCAGTGGACATATGCACTAAAGGGAGTTAAATCAGGCAGCGAGCCCTGGCTGGTGTAGCTCAGTGGATTGAGCGCGGGCCTGCGAACTGAAAGATCGCGGTTCGATTCCCAGTCAGGGCACATGCCTGGGTTGCCAGGCCAGTTCCCATCAGGGGACATACAAGAGGCAACCGCACATTGATGTTTCTCTCCCTCTCTCCTTCCCTTCCCCTCTAAAGATAAATAAATAAAATCTAAAAGGAAAAAAAAAATCTAAAAAAAAAAAAATCAGGCAGCGAAACTGAAGCTCTCTTTCAGAGTTCATGACAATGGTTTCATTTGTTGGCTTCAATGCTAGATCTTCTCATCAATGAATGTGTCATATAAAATTTTGTTTCAGAAGTCTGTTGAATGGAAGACAGAAAAAGAAAGGAGTTAAGACTGTAGTCATAGCTCCAAAAATGAGGCTATAATTTAGCCATCAGTCTGAGACAGCTAAGTCCGCAAAACTGAAAATGCAAACTCTGCTGTTGCTACTGCAGCGGCCAGGGATTTAGAGGTTTTTACATTGGATTAAAGTCAACACCTTGACTTAAACTTGGAAACTGAGACTGAGACTGACTGAGAGCCAGTGTAAATTAAAAAGTTAATGTCCTGGGCTGGAAGTCAGCCAGGTGGCTCTGGGAAAAGCTGTGCAGTAAACTCAGGCCAAAGAAAGCTTCCACGTTACCTGCAAAGGGAGCCTACCTTGGGAAGCTAATGTTACTGTGACCAGCCTGAATGTCACTCAGTAGGGCCATATGATGCTCCACACCATGGTTTTGTAATTTTGTAGTCCAACGGGAGGATTCTCTTGTTGTGCCATGCAGCACCCCTCGCTCACCCATCTTGTTAGAGTACCCACTTTTCATTGTGGGAACACTTAATTCTAGTCCCCTTGGAGGATGCTGACTCACTTCAACCCTAGGCTAGAAAACCAACCTGGCCCTTGTCAATCCGAGAATATCTACTGGCCACAAACATGGATTCAAAAATTGCACATGACCCAAGCTAGGTTTACTAGACTAAAGTTTTCCAGAATTACTGGGAAAGGTGCCCTCCTCTAGCTGGACTGTTTGAGCTGAAAGATGTTGAACCCCTGGATTTGGTCGTGCCGGCTCTGTAGCTCAAATTCTCCTCTGTGCCTGTCAATTTCAAGTGGTTTTCTGCCATTTATAATGTAAGATGATGTGAAAATAATACTATACCAAGTGAAATAATTCCACAGGTCTTTCTCCTTATTCTGTGTAACCATATCTTAGGCCCCACATGGTTTGGAAGTTCCTAGAGGTCTCTCAGGAGGACTTGGTCTTTGTGATTTATCATAATGCATAGCACGTGCCTCAAATGTGAGATGCTCAGTAAATAAATGCTGATTGAGTTCTCTCTTTTTCAATCACCCGCCCGTCAATTGCCTCATTTCTGAGTTTGGAAGTCCAAGGTTCTAAATGAGTACATACCAGTGGTACTGCTGGGAGTTTTAGTTTGTTTTTTTGTTTGCCTTCTTTCTCACAAAGTCAAACTCTGAAGGTGTATCTTTAGAAAGATGTATTATGTTTCTTTTATAACAAAACCAGCTCACTCTTCAAACATGCCTACTCACACATACACAAACTAAATCAATCTTTTTAGAAATCTCAGTATCTCAGTACTCACTCTCTTCCACAAAACTCAGGTCCCACACTCCAGGCCTTCCAGCAGGGGTGTCCAACCTGAGACCCACGGGCCACATGCTTCCCAGGATGGCCATGAATGTAGCCCAAGACAAAAGCATAAATTTACTTAAAATATTATGTGATTTTTTTTGGTGATTAAATGTCACAATGTATTTAATGTATGGCCCAAGACAACACTTCTTCTAGTGTGGCCCAGACACATAAAAGGTTGGACACCCCCTTTCTACTGTATGACCTACATACTGTCTTTCATGTCAAAGATTCGAGCCATCTTGACATGAGTATTGTGTACCAAGTTCAGGACTTCCTTTTTAAATGCGTTGGGTGTTTTCTTTTTAATGTTTTAAATATTTAAGATCACCATTCTTTGCATTCATATATCTCTGGGAATGAGGAGGTGGTGATACACCTACATTTTCAGGTCCAGAGGAAAGTGGGCCATGAGTAGATCAATTACTTGAAACATAACTTGAGTTTACCTCCTGGCTCCATTAGGCTTGTCTCATAAGTGAAAATCAATAAATAAATGCAGAACAAAAGACCTGGCAGTGTTCTTAGGTCATGATTTAAGCAGTATCACTGTGGTGGGGTGGGGGTGGGGGTCGTCTGGTCCTTCTCTAGCCTGGTGATGGGATTGAGGGTGAAACTGCAAGTTGCCGGGTTTGAATCACCACTTATTAGCTGTTTAACTTGGAGTATATGTTACCTCCCTGTGGCTTTGTTTCCTCGTATGTAAAATGAATTCCTCATAGAATTCATTTTATGAGGATTCGTTTGAGGATCAAGTGATCCAATACACATGAAATACCTGAGACAGCACAGAGTAGGTTCCCAGTAATCTCACCTGTACATTGGAGGGGCATGTAAGGATGAGCAAAGGCTCTTTCCATAGGGGAAGAAAATCCTCCTAAATAAAAGATGAATAAAACAGCAAAAGTCAAAAACATTCTCTCATCTCCTCTTAAGTGTTTTTCCCTTCTCTGCCTCACAGGATGGAGAAGAAACAATGCAGTTCTGAAAATAAATAGACAAGTGATGTGTCTCTGTGGGTAACTTCCGCACACATTTTCCCTAGCTGCTAAAACCCTCAGTGCTGATGTCACAGGTCGTGGGATATCATTTCATGTCTATCCTGAGCTGCCGTGTTTATTTTCTCTGCTGAGATCTTGAAAGAACAGCGAAAGTCATTATTGATGAACACTGAATACATATTTCTCATTCTCAGGTAATACAGTACTATTCAGTACAGGCTAGAGGAAGTCGCAGATTCTTTTCCTTTTGTTTGAGTACCAGAAACCGGGGGGACTGGTAAGAAAATAGCGACCCATTCGTGTAGGGCAGCTTCCTTTTTTTAAATATAAAATATTTTATTTATTTGTTTTTAGAGGGGAAGGGAGGGAGAAAGAGAAAGAGAAGCATCTGTGTGTGGTTGCCTCTTGCGCGCCCCCTGCTGGGGACCTGGCCTGCAACCCCCGCATGTGTCCTGATTGGGAATTGAACCGGGAACACTTTGGTTCGCAGGTCCATGCTCAGTTCAAAGAGCCACACCAGCCAGGGCAGGACAGCTTCCTTATCATTACCAGGCCCACGGTTGCCTTCGGAGTAGGAGAGAGCCTGTGCCTTTCTGGGACTTTACTTGGCACCAATTAGCAATTTACTGAGGAGGAGCTTTGCTACTGAAAAGAATCTATTTCACCTTCTCCAAGAACCGATCCCATCAGCATCACTGATTCTTATCATTTACTCTCAAACTTGCATTTTTCTCTTTGCTGCCCCGCCACTTATTTTCAATGACAATGCCTTCCATTGCTCCATTGTTCCTTTTTCTATTTTATTGCGGGGAGGAGGAGAACCCTAAGAAAATAATGGTGGCAAAATAACTTAAGGTTTTTCTAAGAGAAAGCTTAGTGTAAAGTACTAGTAATCACATTTAAGTTTAAAACAGGCCACTTTTTTAAAACAAAAGAAATGTCACCAGAGGGGAGAGGGGAGGGAATTTCAGGGGAAAAGGGGAAGGATTTACAGGAACAAGTATAAAGGACACATGGACAAAAACGGGGGGGGGGGGGGGGGAGGGCTGGAGTGGTGGGTTGGGGTGAGAATAAAAGACAGAAAACTGTACAAGATCAACAATTAAAATAAAAATTAAAAAAAAGAAATGCAAAAACACATTTCTTCCAAGTCACTGAGAAGATATCTCATACCCTAATATGAGAAATATCAGTTTGGAAGGGAGAAATTAGGGACACAGAAGTCTGCTACTTCAAAATCAGTAGCTCTGATCTGACTGAACACGCAGCTGCGGGAGACTGACTTAGCGTCCCTGAGCCTCAGACTCCTGGTTTGCAAATCAAGATTTAATGAAGATCACATGAGAGGTTGGCTGCGGTGACCAAAGGTGTTCACCTGGGAAGTACCTGTGACTTGCTAGGTAAGCAACTGTCTTTTCCTCTCTGGCACCACCTCTTCTCTCAGCAAAAAGATGATAATTTACCTGAGAATTAATTTAATTCACTTCACATTCTAAATTCCAGCCTAGGAGTTTCCTGAACTCCTACATGATTTTTTTAAAAATTTGCATACATTAAGGTTCACTTTTTGTGCAGTAAAGTACAATGGTTTTGGAAAATGCATAATGTTATGCCGTGTCATACAGAAGAGTTTCACTACCCTGCTTAACCCCGCTCCCTGGGGATCCCTTGCAGCCAATTTGTATGATGATGAATAAAGCCATTATTAACATTCCTGTGCAGGCTTTTTTCATGTGGACATAAGTTTTCAACTCATTTGGGAAAAAACCTAGGAGCGTGATTGTTGGACACATGGTAAGACTATGTCGAGCTTTGTAAAAAACTGACAGACTGCCTTCCAAATGGCTGCACTGCTTTGCATTCCCACCAGTAACCAATGAGAGAGCCTGTTGCTTTTCATCCTCACCAGCGTTTGGTGCTGACATTGGAATTCATGCATTCGAACAGGTACGAAGTCCGTAATTTAATTTACATCTCCCTCATGACCTACAATGTTGAAGATCTTTCATAGGCTTATTTTCCATTTGAATATATTCTTTGGTGATGAGTCTCTTTAGATCTAGTGTCTCTGTTTTGGTGCTTCTGTTGTCTTCAGTTTTTCTTAAGAACTCTCCTTTTGACAGGGTGTACATCCAGCCCTCTTAGCTGTAATCTGCTGTTATTAAACTGACGCCTTGTTGGGGGTGGTGACAAAGTGGGGGAAATGGGACGTGTTCTATAATCTTATAATCTTATAATCTTCCCTCTCTGTCTTTTAGTGAACTTGTGTCCCTGGGCTGTGACCTTCGAAAGTGTTGCTTAGCAATTTTCCCCTCCTGTGAAAGAAAAGCTAGAGATGTCTGGAGAAGGAAAATCCCCAAATCCAGGTCAGTTAAGGTTCTGGTAAAGCATTTTCATCTGGAAAGTAGGCCTTTGTTAGGGAGAAGATTCCAGATGTTTTCACAAAGATTACTTTCCCCTACTCCTAGCACAACCATTACACTTATCTTCCTTGGTTCTTCGCCGTGAAAACTTGGTATGTTTCCTGGAAATACAATTCACAAAAGTTTGCGCCCCGAAACTGCATACCTCAAGAATTTCTCATTCTCATGCAAATTCACATTCTCTTTGACAATCCATTGAAATGACAATCAAATTGTTCCTACAAGTTCATGGCTCCAGTAGATTCTGCTCCAAGTGAGGGTATTTCAGCTGTGACTTTGGGGATTCAGCTGTTTCTTCAGCAGGTGGGGTGGTAGGTTGGATTACCTCGGTTCTCTGATGGGTCGGAGAAAGTCTTTTTTTTTTCAGTTTGTTTAGTTGTTTGTTTTTCTTGACAGCTTACACACTCTTTACATGACTGAGCTAAAACTAGATATCCCAGTTCCGTTTACTTCATCCTTTGAAAAGCTCTGTTATGCAGTTTTTCCCATTCTTACTTCTATTTGTAGTACTAAGTTTAAGAGCAATTCTCACATCCAATTTTCAGGATTCTAAGCCAGTGTTCTTTGCAGCACAGCATCTTCCTTGGTACCTCTTATAAAATAGGATAATATTTTCATTTGTTCCTTCCACAAATACCATTGCATACACTTGGCATCCACCAGTGTTCTAGACGCTGTGCTACAGCCATGAACAAGGCAGAGTTCCTCTGCCCTCATGGAACTCACGTTCTAGTGAAGAAGAAGACATGTGATGTACTTTGCTTTTTTATCTTATTTTTGTTGTTTAGAGAGTTAGAGGTCCTATAAAAATGAAGCAGGGAAGATTTTAGGAAATTTTGTGGAAGACTTTGAAGTGAGCAAATACACAGCTGGGTATCTTTTCAATGGAATGCTGGGTTTTATCTAATGGGCTTTCTAGGGATCCTATTATTCCACAGAATTCTTATTAGGTAGAAGTTAGAAAATGTGAAGGAGAAGTGGGAAGTGGTCCATAGTGCTTACAGAAGAAGCTCATAAATAACTTACATTAACTGCCTCTGGGCACGTATCTGTTTTTTTACCAGGGAGGACCCGACAGGATCTGGAGTAAGATAACGATCCGAGTTAACAGACCTTCACCCAAACCTAAGCTTAGGAGGTCACACCCTCCCAGGGAGGAGTATGCACCACCTTTTCAAGTCAGATGTAACCCCACCCCGCAAACTAGAGAAGTCCTCAGGACAAAGGGACCCAGTGCCGGTGCCTCTCTTGCCCACCTCGGCTGGGCCCGTGCTCTTCCCTGAGAATGTTTATTACTAATAAACCCTGCCTGTGCACCAATCAGCTTGCTGATCTTTAATTCTTCACTGTGTTGGCAAGAAGAACCAAGCCTCCCACGACATTCTGAGCCTTTGATTGAACTCGATTCAGACTCTGAGTGTGGGAGACAGACTCTAAGGTGCACCCCAGTGGTCCACTCTTCTGGTATAAATGACCTTGTATAACTCCACCTCTTGAGTGTGACCAGGATCTGTAACAAGGTGTCAGAGGTCAATCACATGATTACTTCATGTTCTATAAGCCTCCGTCTTGCTAGCGGACTTGCTCTAGAGGCTCTCCTTGCTGGCCCATGAAGTAAGTGGACATATTCTTGAACTCCACAGGGCACGGAACTGCAGTCACTCTCTAGGAGCTGTGCACGGCCTCTGGCAGCTGAGCACCGCCTCTAGTGGACATCAAATGAGAACTCAGGGTTCTCAGCTCTGCAACCACAGGAAAGAATCCTGACAGCCATCTGAGTCAATTGGAAACGTATTCTTCCTCAGTTGCTATTCCATATGATAACCTAGCCCTGGCCAGCACATTGATTGAAGCCTGGTTAGACAGTAAACAGATATGAAGCCATAACTGGATTCCTGACTCACAGATACTGAAGGTGCATTTTCATTAGAAGCTGTATTATCTTACTGGTTTACTCACCAATGAACAAGTTATGTAAAATATTTGACACTTGTAATTTTATGTTGTATTATTCAAGGTTCTCCAAAGAAACAGCATCAGTAGAGCTACATCTGTACTTATCTATCTATCTATCTATCGATGTTTAATATAAGAAATTGGCTCATGCATTTATGAAGGCTGGCAAGACTGAAATCTGCAAACTAGGGACCCAGGAGAAGAGATGGTGCAATTCTGTCTTGAAGGCCAGCAGCCTAGAGATCTAAGAGAGCTGATGCTTCAATTCTAGTCTGAAAGAAAGCATTTAGAGACCCAGAAGAGCTGGTGGTATAGTTCTTGTCTAAACACAGTCTTCCGGAGTATTCTTTTTTGCTCATTCTTTTTATTCTACCCAGTCCTTCAACTGATTAGATAAGGCCCACCCACATTTCGGAGGGCAATCTGCTTACTCAAAATTCACCAGTTTATATGTTAATCTCCTCAAAAAACACCCACCGAGTTAGCACATATATTTAACCATCACAGATGCTTATATGAGAATTAAGAATTCTTGTGTATGAAGTGTCTTTTAACAAGAAGGATAGATATAGTTAACAACAGTGAAGTGATGAAATTTTAGAGGACTCCACTGAGATTTAAGTGAAAGGTCAAGTCCCATAGGAAACTAGGGGAAGCATATTCAAAGAAAACGTACCAGTGAGTATAGAGGACTAGGGTAGGAGTGCATCTCTATAAGAAACAAGGAAGAGACTAGTGTGGCTGGAGCAGCCAGAGCCAGGGATAAGGAGCAGGAGCTGAGGTCAGAGTGGCATTGCAGAGTCAGATCACAGGCCACTGAAAGGACATTGGGCTTTTATCTGAGTGAAATAGCACGCCATTCCATGGTGTGAGCAGAGAAATTAGTTAATTGTGCAATACGCTTTTATTGATATGATTTCAATTAAAACAGGCCTACAGGTGGAAAGGCAGGCACTATTTCAGACATGCCTCAGATGTCATTTGAACTGAAATTCAAAGCATTTAAGTAATTTATTGAAATTCGTACAGCTAGCAAGGGACAGAGGCAGATCTGATTATCTTCTCTCTTGCGCAATATGCTGTCATCCAGGTCACTCTGCCCCTTTCTCTAACCTATAGAGTCTCTAGGTTATTATTTGGTGATTTAGAGTTTTGGTTATTAGAGGCGTTATTCAAAATTCTCAGAAAGAAGAGTCCAATTAGTCTAGATATTAAAAGATACACCTCCCCTTTTCTTTTTGGTGAGCTCAGGACTAGGATTTCCATGCAGTGAAGGAAGCCATTTCAGCCTTCTACTAATGCTCCTTTGCTTAAAAATGTCAGCTTGTTCATTCTCCCAGATTTCAATCTACTTGGTGATATAAAGAGATGTGTTTTTTGATTTCCCTTTCCTCCAGTCAAAAGGGGAAGAAATATTTTCCTGGATGATGTTATTACAATATTCAGTAGCAGCTCCCTGGGGAGAAAAAATAATTCAAAATCTTAAATAAGATATTCAATTTGAGATTAGTTAAGTGGTTCTTTGGCTGAAAGGGATTTGACAAACAAGAAACACTTCTACATCTTTAGGTAAAGAAAATATTCAGTTGGATTTAATTAGCAGTGGGATTTTTCTGGCACCTCTCCATGATGAACCTTCAAGCACTGAAAGGATAATTAAAATTTCTGCAGGTTAATAGTCACAATAAAGTTTCATTTAAAGAAAGTAAGGATTCAAAGCTCAAGTGCAAAATACTGGTATGGGATTCCCAAGTGTATTTCCTCTGAGATCCTAGTTAATATACAGACTGTAGTCATGCATTTTATTAACAGTTGTGGTCTTGATCAATTTGCTTTAAAATCACACAGCTTTAAAGTCGAGCAATTTTAGGCTTGGAAGAACATACATCATGAATAAATGTTGGCACTGAGTCTCTTCAAAACTCCCCAGTAAGCACATCATCTCCTGGCCCAGAAGGAATGCTTACAGGTTAGAAAAGAGACCCTGCCTTTGTCTTGTCTTTGTTGAGATTTCTCTGTGTAGGTGTGGTGGCTCACGACCAAGGATACTGCTGACAAAATCACAACCTTGGTGAGAAATATGAACCTTTTGGTAGAGGGAGGTAGTGAGCAGCTAGTCTTTACTATAAAGTCTCATTTTACATAGTCTAAGTGTGGGAGGACATGATTCTCCTCACTCCTTGGTCTCTTTATTCATCACTGTTCTTATCCCTGGTGTGGGAGAAGGCTTGAAGCATCACATATCAACGATCTACTATGAGAGATGACAGGAATTGGAAAACAAGAAGTCTGCTTATTTTTTAGGTATTTCATCCATAAAGAATTTCGGTATTTTAGGCAAAAGATGCATACTGGATAAAACATGGCTGCCGTGAGGTCAAGTCAGCCCCTTGGGGAGGAGTGATGATGGAAAGGAAAGAGAGAAACTAAAGGAGAGTGACACCAGGTGGCCATGTAAACTTCAGGTGCCCAGGTAACACTGATAGGGACACAGAGAGTGGAGGAAAAAAAAATGTCCTCTGTCCTCTAATACTGTGAGGATTGCTGGAGGCTTTCTAAGAGGATGCTACGCCTTCCTACATTTACAGAGCACAGTGTAAGTTATCATGTTTGTTTCTACCACGTTCAAAATACCCATTCACCTTCCAGTTCCTCCAGCGATGCACAACCAGCCTTAATGGCTCATGAGAAGCAGTTATTACATTTCGGGGAATGTTGTGAGGCACTGATGGCTTGACATTGGCCATGATGGAAATATTTACACCATGAAATCCAGAAAATTCTACAGCTCCGCACCCACCTCTTGTACCCAGAGAACCCATTGTTCACCCTTTTTCAGCGCACCACTGAAACTTGCCACTGACTACTCACCTCCAGGCCATGTGGTTTTTGCCTCACTTCTCATCCCACTTGCAACCCTCCCTTAGATGTCACAGGCAGCAGCATCTCCAAATCCTGCAGGGACAGCCAACCTTCTTCCTGATCTTTCAGCACTTGGCAGTGTTAACTGGCTCCATCTTCCCTTTCCTCCCACAATCCTGGTATCTCTTGGGTCTCCTGTAATTTCAAATTCTCCTCTTGATCAGTTTCTTTCCTCCTTCCCTTAAGTGTAACTATTTCTGCTCATGAGTCTGAACTGAGGCTTCTTCATGTTTTCTCCCTCTGCCAACCCATTCATTGCCTGGTTCGTATTGCAGTTTGGGGCAGGTGACCACCACAGTTCAGTTCCAGGTTAGCATATAGGCAGCCTGCTAGTGTTCTCACATGGTGGGCCTACTGATATCACAAACTGAACCTTTCCAAAAGCAAACACCCCATCTTCCCTCAGATTATCTAGCGACATCATCACTGGACCAGTCCCATCTACCGTACCTGATAATCACAGGTAATTTAAAAATAAGAAAAACTTGACTAGTCTTTTTTTCTTCCATTCTATTTATATCTAATTACCATGTTCCTAAAATCTTCCTTCGTACTGTATCTCTCATATGTTACTTGGGCTATTTGTCTTATTACCATGTTACTGTAGCTCAGATCTGCTTGTTTGGTCCTTTTCACCATTGCACTGGACTGGTAAAATGTCTTCTTGTACAAAATACCTGTTGAAATGGGAGGCACCAGATATAAAGTAGAAAATTCCTAGAACAGTCTAATATCAAACTATCTATGTTGGTTTTAATTTGCTTTCTTAATTTTTTTTTTTTTTTGCTATGGCTCCCTTAAAAGGTGGAGCCTAATAAAATACGGCAGAAGTGACAGTATAGGACTTCAGAGACACTGATCCAGATCTTACCCGAAAATTCACACTGATACCAGTGCACTGCTCTTAATTAAGTACAGGAAAACCCATTAGTAACTTGTGAACTCAGCCTCTGATATGAGTGACTCCAAACACATGGACAGACATCTAGCTTTGTAATTCTGTTCACTAGCACTACCAGGGCAATTTCTAAGTAGCTGGCCCTGGTGAGAAATGTGTTGAAACTGAACTGGAAAAATAAGGACCATCAGTCATTACCCAAGGCAATCTACAAATCAAACCTCCAGACTTGTTGGTTTTTTGAGAATAATTTAACTATAGAAGGTTCATCCCTCACTGGGGCATTACTGCTACTGACAGATCTGATCAGATTCTTGGGGCAGGAGTGGGGAGGAGGAGGGAGGGGCCCTAAGAGGAGGTTGCCCAAGGCAAAGGTAAACAGTCTAACAAGGGAACGGCGGAGAAGCTGAAAGCCTCCAGAGCCCGTGGAATTAGGGCCAGAAGATTTAAAATAAAAAGAGGGCAGAGACTGGCTCTGGGCTCTCTTCCTCAAAGATGCCTGAATGATCGTGCTGCAGCTGCCTGGGACCGGATTTTGGACAGCAGAAGGAACTCAGGGCACAGCCCACTGTCAAGTTGGCCTGGCAGAGCAAGGTTCTTCTTCCTTGGGTGTTCCAGAGAGGACAGGCACCGGTGGTACAGGCTTGCCATTCTTCCAAAATTGTAGCTTCTGTATCTCATGTTGTTTTAGTTTATAAAATAATCCTATAGAAATAAAATAAAAACTAACAGGGGGAATGATAGGGGAACGCAGGGAATTAAAGATTTTAGCCTTAATTGATAGGCTTAAGTGATCAAAGCTATAACTAAAGAGTTAAAGAGTTCAGCCTTAATTGATAGGCTTAAGTGACTAAGGCCTCTGGAAGGCTGTTGTTACTCAGAATTGAGTATCTTTCGAATAAAGACTCCTTTCTTTTATCACAAAAGCTTTGCCTCTGGTCTGTTGCCTAGAGGGTAGGGGCGGGTAGCAGGACCCTGCTTGCTGTTTGGTACTATTAAAGAGTTTTACATAAGGGAGGTTTTCTTATTTTCATTTAAAACAGCTGAATTATATGACTTTAAATGGCAAACCATTTTTTAATCATTGTTGATGGGGTTTTCTAAAATGTACTACACTTCCACCTTCTCCCAAGAAGGTAATAATTCAAATGTACCTTTCCGACGTAGGATCACCATTATGACTATAACCCTTTGTTCAGAGAGACACCTTCCAGAACTAATGATGTATTTAGGACATTTTTTCCCTGCACTACAGACCCCTGGATGTCTGAGATTTTATATTTTTGACTATTTCTTGTACTGTCTGTTGGTGGAGCTACAGCTCTAAGTGGGTCCTTACTGCCTCTTGTATGCATGTTATCTAAATCTGAAAGCATTGTCTTTGCCAAGATCCCCTTTTTCATATAGTGTTGTTATGCTCCAAGGCTCCAAGTTTCCTATTACTGTTTAATTCCTCTTTTTCACTTGTTTTTTTATGTTTAACATATTGCCAAACTGTACTGAATCTACTTCCTCCTGTTAGTTCTTACATGATTTATTAATACATATAATTCTCAAACAGGATTTGTGTTTTCTTGCCTCCCTCTCATCCACTCATCTAAAAGAGATCTTTTTGGAAAACAGAATCCAGTGAATGGGTAGTGACCTAGCCAGAGAATGGATTTAAGCAGCAGTTTGCATTGATTTATACAAGAAAGAACCCTGGGAGGAGGGTGCATGCCAGAGTAGAAAGTAAAGAAAAAGTTAGAGTCCGGGGTTGGCTGTGACAGACTCCAGAGCAATTGTGAAAAGGAGAAAATTGGTACATGTAAAAAGTGCTCTTGAAAATTGCTGCTAGAGTTATGAATCACATCCCAATTACGTCCCTTGACAAATGCAAGTAAAGGTTAGAATTTTTCTTAATTACTAGTTGATGGCTAGACTGCTTCTTTAAAAGTTATACACCCCCAGATACTGTCTGGTAATTCAGTAGTTATTCAAATTGTGTTTGCTGAACAAATGAATGAATGAACAAATGCTTTTTTGTTCATGAATCGAGGGCCATTCCACACCCTCCGAGTCTGGATTTTGTGGCACTTTTCTTACTTCTCTGGGCCCTTCCCTTCCCTTCCCTTCCCTTCCCTTCCCTTCCCTTCCCTTCCTCTCTCTCTTTCTTTCTCTTTCTTCTTTCTCTCTGTTTACCCACCCCCCTCTCCCTCTCTCTCTTTTCAAGGATTTCGGCTGTGTTATGCATAAATGAGGATAGAAGAAGGTATCACAGAGGAAAGAAGAGACTAACAATGTGGTGTAGGAAAAAGGGGATACATGAGTCTTTGCTACTAACTTGCTATGTGTTCATGAGAGAACAGCTGACCTCAATCAAATGAGGTGATTGGCCAAGTCCATAGCATGATACACAACACCCAATCAGTACTTAAGAGATATTCAGAGAATGATTTCTAATTTCCCTTCCAGCTCTAGATTTTTGAGTCTAGGATTCTAGCTAGGCAGTTTTGACAGACTGGTTCTTAATACCAATGTCCCTGGGCTCTGACAATTTGGACTCAGGCTGTTTCTCTCTGCTTCCCCCAAGTAGAGGGATGGCAGACCCATTCATAAGGCCTCCGAGATGATGCAGAGTGGGCCACTGTAAAATGCTTAATGAAACATTCTGGCATTGCTTTCCTTCTGTTTCCAGAAACCGCCTAACACACATTATACCCAAAAAGAGCACATCTGCACATACACAGAGTCCACAAATCTGCTTGTTCAGAAAAATGTTTTTCCTGAAAAAGAGTTCAAGGTAAATTGGTGGGCTCTTTAGCGTTGTCCTCTTACACTACGGAGTTAGGACACAGGTCAGTGCTGATAACAAAGGAAGAGGAATAGAGTGGAGGACCTGGGAGGAAAGAAAGTACAGATGACATCTACTTGGGTCCAATAACAAATGGGCTGGTGTTCTTATTTATTTCGCTTTTTATCATGTCATTTTCTGAAAGATAGCCAAAGCAGCTTGGAAATGACCAATTCCCAGAGGGTTTGGTGAAAGTGGAACCTACCTGTCCCAGATCCAATCCTACCAGGATAGAAGAGTCTATTAGGAGTCACCAGCTCATGTCTTCAGTCTGGGAGAGGTTGGGACCCTTTCAGCTGTGGGTCTGGTGTGCCTGGGAGTAGCTCTGAATGCTTGTGATCTGACTGAATCTCAGCTACTCTCTTGTCTCCCACACATGGCTCACACCTAGGTATTGGCCTTCATCTCAGTATTTCTGCTTAGACTCCAGACCCCTCACAGGACACTGAAATGGAAGCTGATGCCCTGATTTGTATCTGCCATTCCCTGTTCTGCAGGGTCAGACCTCACCCACTTCCCAAGCCCTGGTGCCTCAGTAGAGTCTAATACCAATGATTGAAGACACCCAGGTACCACCTGGGTCATGGCCACCAGCCTGACCTCTGGTACAGTCAGTGCTTGGAAACTTCGGGTAACATGATCCACATTGGGGACTGTGCCTCATACAAATAAAGGTTTTATGTCTTTTTGGACACCACATCAAATTCAAGAAGCAGCCACTCACCTGGGTTAGTCCTGCCTCTCCAGTCCTTCTACTCTTGATTTCTTCTTACTTTCCATTTAAAGTTCCATGATGCATCATGGCTGAGTGGGACATCCCAAACCAACCATATTTTTCTTATGTGCAATAAATAATACTGTGAACTCTCATCAGTTATAAACCAAAACGACTCTTGGTCAAATGTGCTCATATACACTCCATGGGCCAAAGTGGGAAAGGAAGGTCTTGCTCTGCAATTAGGCCACAGAAAGGAAGCCTCACGCAGAGGCATGAGAATTGCACTAAGGAATCCAATCTTTAATGGCCTGGGCCAGGGCCGTGTCTATGGTTTACATGCAGCTCTGGCTCTATGAGCGGCTGGGTCTCAGATCACTCAGTGTTAGTATTTGGAAAACACTCCCTCCATATCCATTGTTTACTGAAGTCAGTAGCAAATGTCAGTTCTTTCCACTGGGAGGGCTTAGATGGCCTATCTCCCTGTGTACAACCTCAAGTAAGGTCAAAAGGAATGTCTTCATTTGTGTAATTCAGTAGTAAGAACTTGGGATTTGGGATTTGGTCTGTGCTTTCAAAAGAAAGATAAACTGTTTTCCTTGTGTAAACTCTTTCCCACAACCATATCTGGAGCAGAGAACTGCGTGAACATGCACTTTTCTTGTTTTGAACCATCACCAAAGTGTGGCTTACCTGTAGGAGTGGAGGGGAGGGTGGTAGAATAGAGACAGAAGCACGTGTATTCGTTAGGAGTTTGGGGTTGGGCTAGCTGACCTCGGACAGGCTGAACCAGTGTTCATTGAATAACTGGGGCTAGCTGTTCTCATTGGCCAAGGCAAGGGCACAAGGGGAACACCAGCAGCCAGAGCTATAAGCAAACCGAAATCATAGTGTAAAGTCCAGGGCCAAGCACGGGTGTAAGTATATATAGAAACACTGAATCCAAAGGGCCACAGGCTATCAGGATTTTGTGTCCAAAACCAAGAGTTCAGAGTTACATAAACATGTGAAGGAAACGGACATATAAAATGAGGAAGTGTGAATGCAAAATATATTAATGATAAAAATAATAAAGCAACTATCACTTTTGAACATCACATGTCATTATCTAATGTGCCTTATACCCATTATTTCATTTAATCCACTCAAGTTACCAAAGTAAGAACGTCTTTCTTCTTTTAGATTTGGCGAAAGCAGGGCTCAGTAAGGTGAAATGACTCTCATGATCGTGGGGTATCAGGTCTGCACGACACCAAAACATTTACTTTTCCTTGTGAGCTGTGTTTCTTCCTGAAAGACGAGTAATGTTTCCCACTCATCTGTATGGTTAGTAGGTATCTGGCTAATTGATTGTCTGGGCTGATTCAAAGGCTATGCTGATCCAAAGGGTCAAGACTCAAATACTAGACAGGCCTGGAGCTTGGGCAGCTTAGAAACACCACTGGATCGTTTGCAAAACAAATCATCTCATGTGCTGGATTAAATAAGACAAACAGGCAGTGAGTGCTGCTTTCTGAATGTGTCAGTGTGTTGCATTTCAGATGGCTCACAACACGGGACACTGGTCACGCTCAGTGACACGCCTGGCCAGAAAAGGTTCGATTCTTCCTTCTTGCTCTACAGAAATTTTCTCCTGGTTGGGGTTGAATTGGTGTTTCTGGAGATTTATGAAATAAGATTTCTGGGCACCCATAAGGGAGGGTGGACATGCTTGGCAAAACATGCTTATTTCTCTTAAACGCAGGCACATATTTGTGGATGAAATGCTAGCTTAGCAAGAATAAGGAAAATAATTATTATATGAGATGAGATCTTTTTTTATCCTATAGAAATAATCTGAGAATGCTCCCAGGAAATCTAGAAGGGGGAGGGTAACTATTGATTTCATTCTTAATATAGCAGATAAACAAATCAGAAAATTATTTGGTCTGCTTAGTATATCATTCCCAATGCCTAGATGCATTTCCAAATGTGCTATGAATATTATTTCTTCTTTTTCATATGCAACATATTACAAGGGCATCGTGGCTACGGGACAGAAGAATATGAAAGGTTCGCTATAAGTAGAGGGTCAATGAGCTATCAAAGGAGAGAGAAAAAGGTGGTGAAGCATGCTACATTTCCTATGTCATAAAGAATAAATGCAAATGCATTAAGGTAGGAATATTCATTTAATAATGCAGAACCCTTGATGTGGAAAGCTCACAATGTATGTATCTTCAAATGGCTGGTTTCTTTTTAGCTTTTGGATCTCAGAGAAGCCACACACCCAAACTTCCTCTCCCATCCCCATCCTGGGTCACTGCGCTCCCTCCTACGTTTTATTGTATTTTTACCTACCGACATCTTATAATTACCTTATGTGTATGATAACGTTGTATATGTCACAGTAAATTTTGTTATTCATTCACTGTTCCTGTCAGAATATATGCTTGTGAAGGCAGATATCATATCTGCCTTGTTCCCCTAAAGAAGTCTGCAGCACCTATTGATTAATATATATTTGTACTTCGTACACCACAGTTCCCTTTTCACGTGTTTAAAATAAAAACTGCAACAGCTTTCCCCTTGTATGTGTCCATCTGGAATTACTGTGGGGTTCCCCCACTAGGGAAGCACTAGCCTAACATGCATTTTCAAAATACGATGAAATTCTAAGAAATAGAGAAACAGGTTTCATAATAATTCAGAAACCAAACTCAGTCTTCTGTTTTTTTGTGTGTGTTACTTTCTAGCCAGTTTTTTTTTTCTATTTCTAAATTGCAGTTATTTTACTTAAATTAATATCTAAAGATAGCTTCCAGATTTCAGCAGCTTGAGTGGTACCAGTGAGGCAGGGCAAGGATGTGTTGATTCTTGACCATGGGATTAGAAGTAATTGGCCACAGGATTCGAAGTGCCAGCTGGGTAAGGAGTCAGATCCAGGACGACACCTTGGAGCTCACTGCTAAATAAAATGGACTTGCTCCGACACCTGAAACTGAGAAATCCAGGGCTGAATTTCAGCAAACATTTATCTAGTGCCCTCTAATGGCAATGTCCAGTGCTAAAGGCGGAAGGAGGGAAATGAAAAATAACATTAAAATCTTCCCCTAAGTGAGCACAGGACCTGGTGACTAAAGGTGTAATGCGGCACACAGAAACACAATGCCCGGTTTTAAACATGTGTTGCTTACAGGGAAATCCATGAAAGAATGTCACAGAGAAAGGAGCATCTACGGTTTAATGAGTGCCTTTGGGTTGGGGGACATTTGTTGGCTTTGATGTGGGCTGAACTTGAAAGAGGTGCTGTGCCAGGCACCTGCCTGTGTTCTCTCCAGTCCACTCCCCACTGCTCCCTGCTCGGCTTTGCTATTTCAGGAAACTCGGTTTCCCAGGCTCCGCTGCCCCAGCTGGTGGCTGGGGGTGCTCAGCCGGAAGCACAGACTAGAGGTGGGAGGAGCAGAGCAAGGGAAAGACATGCTCCCCTTTGTCTCAGCTGGGGCAGCGTCGCTGGCTGTCCTCCGTTTTCCTTCGTGGCTGCCACAACTGCCAGACACATGCTCAGTGACTTCAGCGTCAATCTGGCCGTCCTGGGTCCTGGGCTCTGAGCATCCTTGTGTCCTTCCAGCCAGGGAAGGGAGAGGCTTCCTATAGATGCTAAACTTGGGGTCGCCTCCCCTTCCCCTATATGGTGTCTTGGCTCCTCAGTAACCCAGGCAAGAAATTCCCTGTATTACATCCCCTCCGTTTGAAATTTCTAGTGAGGTCCTGTTCAACCACCTGGACCTGCAGTGACACAGGAGACGACTGCTCCTGAATGGGAACAGGCTCTGGTATAGAAAAGAACGAAGGTTCAGAAGGCAGGTTTAGCCTGTGGGAAAGGAAAAGGTAAAGGCCGCAGGAAAACACCAGGAATTCTCCCGCGTGTGTGGAGCCCCGCCGGTCTTTGGGAAGGAAAAGGAGGGGGTCTGTGTCTGCACACATGTTTCAATCAAGTATCAGGGCAAAACGCTGCACACGGAGAGATGTCTCTTACACAGGTAAGCCACGAGGCTGAACTGATTGGGATCCAGTCCACCTGTCTGTTTTCCACCAAGTTCAAATTGGCTCGTCGGGACTCTCTGAAATGACTCACCCACTCAGGATGCCAAAGCTGGGAGGTTTCCTGGTCCTTCAAATTATATGCTGTATGTTACAGTGCTCTGCTCAAGTTCACACAGCTGGCACAGCCAGACGAAGAACTCCGCTCCCTTCATTTCAGGTTTAAAGACAATTTCATGCTATCATTGGAAACTTCACCACTCCCCAAGTTCATGTCATGCAGGTTTGGTCCTTCACTAACTCCAAGATTATAAACAAATTTGAATGGGTTTGTTCCATAATAGTCACTTCTAATTTTGATAATGAGCATATTACCTATTTTAAAGTAAACAGTTTGTAGTGATTTTTTAAATGGAATAAAGTATTAGACATTATATAATCAACTGAAATCAACTGACATGTAGGTAGAATTCAGGTAATATATTCTACTTTGTTGGCAAAACAAATAAAAAAACCCCCATAAAATATCACCCTTTGAGCCTGTGGTGTTTACCATATTCTCATATGGTAAACCTTATAGACTCCTACAGATGCATCCCTCTATATCAAGACTGAATGCTAAGGTCTGAGATGAAATAAAAACCTTGAAGCCAAGACTTTAGAGACATTATCTGTTTAATAAATATGATTGTAAAAGCAATAAACAAGAGCAATTATACATTACACTACATAGTATTTAACAAAAAATACATCAAAAAAGTCATTTGAAAATTAGAAGTAGTTCCGATACTATAAGAAAACTTTCTCTCTTTTTTTTATTTTTAAATTGGCTTCCTATAAAAATAAGTTGGCAAATGAGGGATTTCAATGCTCAGTTGGAATCCTGGAAAACACAGAACAGCTGCCAAGCACCTCATTGCTCTCAAAGTTGCTGTTTGGAACTTCTGAAAAAAGCAAAGCAAACCTCTGCATTTTGGACAGTGAACCCAATTAGGAATAAGGCAAAGGAGAAAATGTAGGTTGGGTAGTTCTAGGTAGAACATGCACAGTTGGCCTTCCGGGATTTTGGAAAATGTTGCCGTATCAGATGTTTATCTTGCCCTGACTCTTACTCTCGACATCTGTCCCTTCCACCCACTCTTGGGGCCTCAAGCCCACCAAACTCTGCCTCATGTTTGTACCTGCTGTTAGTGAGCAGTAGGTAGGCACTTGGGTCCCTCCCATTTGTAGACTGCTATTGCTAACTTCTCTTTGGGACTAGGCTGAAATGGCCTAGCACAGTGGGTCTCAAACTTCAGTATACATCACAATCACCTGAGGGGCTTGTAGAAGCAGATTGCTGGGCTCCACCCCTGGAGTTTCTGATTCCTAGAGTAGATGTGGGGTGGGGACTCAAAATGAACACTTCTGACAAGTCCAAGGTGATGCTAATACTGGTGGTAGCGACACCACACTTTGAGAAACATGGAGCAAGATTGTAAGAGCAATGAGGTCTCTGCTGGGTGATGCGTTACCTCGTGAATCTCCTACCGGTGGGAGGAAGCCTGGAGAAGAGGCACATGAGGACCCTGGAGATGGTGAATCGAGACCTGGTCACTTTCCAAAATGCCAGGCGTCTCAGGTTCCCCTCTATTGTTAGTTAAGCCTCATGAGCCCCTTCTTCCCTTTGTCGTCTCATATAGCCATTCATTTATTCCTTTAACAAATGACTTTCTTTATTTTTACTCAAGGCAAGGCTCTGTGCTAGATTTGAGTGCTATTCCATTTTTCACGATTTTCCAATTAAAATGATTTGAACTGCAACTCTGAGGGCTTTCCTGTGCTGTTTCGAGTGAGCCTCTTTTGGTTCCCAAACATTTTGTCTTCCAGATTAAATTTGGGAGGCTCCAACTGAAGAGGATCAATGAGGATGTTTCCTATGGGATAGGAAGCCTGGCAGGTCGGGGATCAATTGAGTTCTACAAATAGATGGCCACTCAGGCATAAATCTATTTCCCAGACTCACACTGGGCATCTTCAACCATAACATCTTCTGCATGATTAACTTCTAAGGTCAGCCTCGCTAGTCTTCCTCTGCCTGGGCTACATAAGGGCAGGCATCCTCAGGATCTTTAGGACACCCAGGGTCCTGTTATAGTGCCAGGGCCCTCTTATACCCTGTTGTTGGCAGGGGGACATGACCAAGAAAGAAGCTGTGCTCTCTGAGTGGTTTTTCAGAACTGTCTTCTTCTATATTTTAGAGTGGGTTTGCCCAATCTAGAATACTCCAATGGCTTCTGCTGGACATACTTTTGTTACCTTCTTTCTCTGGGCCTTCTTTTCTGATAGCCCTGGGAAAACTGGAATTTCTTCATGCTCTGAGCCAATTCACTTTAGTTAGTGAGCTAACTCCTCTCCTTTATGCTACTGATTTCGTCTTTGCTGATATTATGACACCAGAGATCAGAGAGCACGCAGGTGAGGTGCCTGGGATGATTCTGCATCATCAAAATCTCATCCTAACGTAAGACAAGACCTCTGTCTACTTTTAGACTTTTTGACACTCTTGAACATTAAATCCATTAACCTGCTTCTTCTTCCAGTTAAAACAGTTTTATTTTACAAATATTCTCCCTCTGCTGCGAGAGAGGAAATACTGAGCACAACAACCATCGCGGAAGGAAATTGCCCTGCCTGCCATACAATAACAAGTTCAAAACATTTCTCACCGGAATCTTCTAAAATCGGCCTGCGTGAGATGTGTGTGGTGGTGTGAGGGTACCAGCATTCGTCCGAATGCTTTCTTTTCCGATGTACACGGCCAGGTTTGAATTGCTTTGCATACAAACCAACTCTTTCACGCACGTGATATGTTTCCAGGGGGGAGAGGACAGGGATGTTGAAAGAGGCAGGTACTACAGGAGGAGACAGAGGGCACGTGAAGCTGACCCCTGCGGAGCAGGGTGCTCTGGGCGTGTACATGCCTGGGAGGGTACAACACTGACAGACCAGAAACTTGCAGGTGGTGGAGGCAGGGTTGGCAGAGGCTAGGCCATTATTTAGGGAACGTCAGGGTTAATGTCCAGAATCTAGCAACATGTTCGGGAAGAAAAGGTAGGCGCAGATGAGGGGTAACTTGGAGACTGGAAGGAAGAGATACAAGGACATCAACAGATCATGACCACAAATGGAGAGCAAACAAATGGAAAGGCCAGTCAGTGGGTAACTGGGATTCTGTTTTGCATATAAACCGGGCGAGGAGTGGAGAAAGCTGCAAAGGAAGCAGTCGTGACTGGAGCGGGTGAGTGGGAAACACAGGTTCACTTCTGACATGCTTTCCCCTGCCTTCCTGCCTTCCTGCCTTCCTTCCCTACTCTGCCTGCGCCTATGGAACTTCAACTCAAGTCTTTACCTCTGTGGCCACACCGAATGCAGAAAGCAGCCTTGGGGCCAACAGAGCTAGCAGATAACTTGGAAGCGGAAATGGCAATAAGGAAGATGGAGCAGAGAAACAGCTCAGGGTTTCAAACTCCTGTGCATGTCTTTGTGTCTTGGGAAAGGGGCTGGGGTGGCTACCCCACCCATCAGCTGGTAGAGCTAAAATCGCTGTTAAATCTAGAGCCAAGAATATTTCCAAAAATACATGCAGATTTCCTTGGCCTTATATACGTTAGGAAGTTTCTACAAACATGACCGATCAGAAAAAGAGAGCGAAGGGAGGGGGAGGGGAGTGTTTTTCCATTAAAATAGAGCACCTGTACACCGCCCCTCGGAACATGTTCTCAAGGTACAGTCCACATGCACAGGCTTAAAGCTAAAAACCCTTGTTGTCTGTGTCTGAAGAATTAAAAAGTCCCGATGCAGTGCGTGTTTGTTTGTTTGTTTGGATTTTGATTGTTTTTAGTTTGCTTTGATTTTGTTTGTTTGTTTATTTTTGTTTTTACTGGCGTCCTCCATTCAAACATTTACATAGGTAGGGATTTCTTTTGTGCTTTGATTCTCAGCAACTATGGAAATACTTCCTGGCAAAATAGGAAACAGAACAACAAAGGAAAGAAAGAAAACATAAAGTTAGTGGTCATGAAGCATGATGCACTTGACAAGAGCGAAATTCTTTCCTGATCAGCTGGTCGCCTGGAGCCTTTGGGGGTTTTCCTTAAATTGCAAATTGCGCCCCAGCAGATCCCCGCTTTGGCGTTGAAGGTGGAGTGGCTTGTCTTGCTCTTTGCAATCGGAGAGTTGAGTCACCAGGTTGAGTAGAAGGGGAGGGAGGGGAGGGTAAAGCTACTCTCCTAAGAGAAAACGTGTAACACTTACTCATTTAATGACATTGGAAATGGAAATGTGTCAGAGACTTTGCAACGTGCTGCAAGACATTCCTGGCGGAGGAGGCCTGGCTACTCTGATAAAGTCAACAGCGCCTGCGCTTCATACCCGGTGGAAATGGGATTGAAAGCCAAATGACCCACAGAAATGCACTTAGAAGCTTTAGCAGTGAATCGACAGGGTGAATGCTTCTCTGGACTTGAAGACAGAAAAGGCTTTCTCTTTTAAACCCAAAGCAATTACACATTTATCGCCCTGTCTCCCCAAATAAAAGAAAGTGCATGGTGAAAATTGGACACCACATGTGGCTGCAGGGGTTATTATTACCTCCAGTATGAGCCAGTCATTGCATTTAAATTTCCTCTGAACACAGCCAGGGAACTTTCCCCTATCCATTTAAAGAGAGGGTTATGTTTTCATTTAGGTACTCTTTTTTTGCCCCAAGTAACAATCTTATAAGGGCCTTCTTAGGTGGCCTGGCATTATTACATTAGAGTGAAGCATGAATGGTTATACAGTAATTTATCCATCGCAGTCAGCAATGCAGGGTCTAGATGGGAACAGTTACAGCTTCAACTCCTGTTGCCAACAGACAGGAGGAAACAAGAAGAGAAATGGATCACAATTGTGGCTTCATGTGTTTGTCTAGCTTCTTGGAAAATTTTCTCTGTGATAAATAATAGGACTCAGCAGTCCCACTGGAGTCCCTCTATTCCTAGCTGTTGGGTTAGCATGCTGATTTCACAGGCAGGGGAAGCTCTATTGATACAGATGAGGTCCATTTTAACACTCCCGGTAGGGGCCAGGTGAAAAGAAGGAATATGCCAACGTACTCTGTAACTGCCTAACCCTCCAGTGGTCTCCCCCCGTAGGAAACTCCCCTCCTGGGATGTCTTACAAATTCTCCTTAAAATTCTCAGGTTCTATGTTTTCTGGGGGACAATTTTTTGATTAGAGCTATATTAACAATAAAGAAAATCCCAAGGCGATTGGGCTGTCACTCCTCCATCAGCCTCATTATGTCACTCGTCTTCAAGTGTACCCAAGCTGTGTGCCCTCCCGAAAGCTGTCTCAAAGTGAGGCTGCCACATCTTCTTCTGTTCATTACATATCCTGCCTCCCAACCCCTGCCTGGCCCTCCAGACCACCAGACCCAGCCTCTGAGGCCTGCCCTTCTTGAATATTGTCAGAGCAAATGCTTTGCTCCTCACCCAAGAACACCCAACATTTTAGCAAGGGTTTTTGGAAAAGGAGGAACTCATGAGAGAGAGAGAGAGAGGAAAAAAGTAGACAGGAGCAAGAAGGCATTTTTCCTCATTCCAAAGGGAAGAAGCAGGGAAAGAGGCATCTTAGCTGTTCCTCTCAGGAATGTTAGAGTAGAAAAAGTGGTTATGTCAAGCCAGAAAGGGGTTAGAGACAGACTCAGCCATTGACTACTCAGGCTGAACAGCTGACAGCTACTGGGAATCATTTACCTATGAGCTGGGATTCCACCTTCTCATCTATCAGCTGGCCAGGCCTCCTTAGTTCAGTCTGAGAGAAATGGGGCCTGCTTTCAGTGGGACTGACTCGACTGACCATCTCTCGTTCTTTCTCATTTTGCATCTGGGCATAAACATTAATCCCCGGGATCTTCCTAAAACATCAACAGAAACCATCACTGCTATGCGCAGGACACGAACATCACATGTTCTGAACCTGTCACGGAGAAGAGAGAGGGCGGGGAAACATGGACAGAGGGACACGTACCTCTTAAACTTGTAGATGACGAACACGGCCAGCCCCACAAACACCACGGAGAGCAGCATCAGCATGGCAGATCCACTGTGGGTTGGAGTGACGTCCACCAGTGGGGCTGTGGGAGAAAGCAAGGCATGGGCATGAGCCATGCTCATGACGTAGGTGGGTGGGCAGGGACTCCATGAGAGGCTTACACCGTTCACCTAAAGGGCAAGTCCCAGAACACCGCATGGGGCTTACACACAAGGTAATGTGCAATGTGCACAGCTGCAATGTGGATGAGCTGGAGCCTGTCTTAGCCCCCAGAATGCTCCAGCTGGCCTGTCCAAGAAGGACAGTGCAGCCAGACTACTGAGATTGAAGGCTGGCTGCACCATGGGCTAGGTGTGCGATCCTGGGCAGAGTACTTCAGCTTAATGTGCCTCGTGGGCTGAGATGAGACTGACAGCACATATCTCATCAGTTTTTGTCAGGATCAAATGCGTCAATACATGTAAGGCACTGATGGCAGTGCTAGGCACATACTGAGGCTTCTACAAATATTAGCTTTTATGGCTACTGCTGCTGCTGTCTTTCTAGTCAATATTTATAATAATATAATTACTAAATTTTCCTATACTCTGAATGCAAGCTTTGCCTATTAAGCAATGCAGAGAATGAGAAAAAAGCACCAAAGGAATATGTTTATGAATTATCCATTTTCTCTCCTTCCTGTCCCAGCTGTTGTCATATGAAAGAAAGAACTGAAAAGTAGTAATAGCATGCTAATGTTTTCTATACACAGAAAACTGATGGCCTAGTGAATATTTCACAAGGGCTGGAGGAAGGGTGTGCAATTGGGTGTTGTCACTACAGCTTTCCAAAGCCCCAACAGCTCATGCCATGAAGCACCAGCCACTCAGATGAGTTGAGTTCACCTCTCAGACTCAACTGATATCTTTGCACCCATAAAAGAGTTTCCCTACCTGAGTTTGCCCTCACATTGCAGCTCTCAAGGACATCTCTCTCCACCTCCAAACCTCCATCTTAGGGTCAAAGCTGTTGTGCTCTAAAACTTTGTTTGCAATTAATTTTCACCCTCTTGAAAACTGACATTTTGCAAAAACAGCATAACTCAAGCATAACAGGCAAGCAACATGTACCCCTTAGAAGCCTGAATGCTGACCTTTTAACTTCCATCAATTTAAGCAAAGCCTGATACTCAGAAATATGGGTGACCTTTAAGCACCATTTTCTGTGGCTTTTCTCTGTTGAGAGCCAAAAGTGCAATGTTCTGGTCACCCAGGAACAAAAGTTCAAGAACAGAGACTGTAATACTGATGGTCTCCGACAAGACTCAAGGCTGCTTCTGGTCTGCCTGGTTATTGTAGGATAACATCCCAGCCACTCAATAACCACTATGTACTGAGAGACGTGTATTCCATATGCCAAATCATTTTGGCGGGAAAAAAAAAAAAAAGTCAAACCCTCACTCTGCAAACAGGCTTAGTTGTTTTGGTAGAATCAGCTTTTAGGAATCACTAAGATTCCCCACCCCGCCCGCCCCCCGTATGTCAAGGAGCATTTCAGCTTTGAAGTTTGAGTGTACAGGTCTATGTGTGAGAAGACGTGGTAGGACAACCAAGGCACATGTGCTTTTATCTCACAATCAGAAAATAGAGGTCTCTTTAATTTTATTAAGCAAGCACAGTGCCATCAGCACAGGAGTCCAGAGATACTTCAGAGTTCACACCAAAACTGGTAGGATGTCATCAGGGAAGAGAACACCTCCATCTGTCAGAGACACTATCGCCACTGACTCTCACAAGTGGAAGGCAGGGTCCATGGTTTCCCCTGAACAGATAAGAACAATGAGATTCTCATAGGTTAAGGTTGTTCCACAGGACTCGGAACTAGTAAATGGAAGAAGTAAGACTTGAAACCAAGTATCTCTCTCTCTCTCTCACACACACACACACACACACACACACACACACACACACACATTGTATACAAGGTCTGACTAGAAAAAGTCCCGCAATCGTTAATATAATGAAAATGGTTTGTGTGACATTGATGTAACCTGGCATTCAAGGTGAGTGGACTGTAATGTGCATGCATGAACAACGATGACTTCACTGTACTAGTCAGTGGGGGCGGTAGACACTGTTGAGTGAGCATGTGTACTGTGTGGCCGTCACATTTAAAATGACTGAGTGGAGCAACGAATCTGCAACAAATTTTGTGTTAAGCTTGAACATTCCTCATAGAAACTATTCGGATGATTCAAAAGGCTTTCAGGGATGATGCAATGAGTGCAGCACGAATAAGTGTGGCAGAAATGCTTCAAAGATGGTCAAGAATCTGTTGAAAGTGATCCATGTTCTGGAAGGCCTGCAACAAGCAGAACACCTGAGAATGCTGAATGTGTACAGGCTGCAATCAATAAAGATCGGTGACTGACAGTGCGAGAACTAGAAGCTGATCTGGGGATTCCGAAAACTACTGTGTCCAAGATTTTGATACAAGATCTTGGCATGGAATATGCCGTGGCAAAATTCATTCCATGACTTCTGCTACCAAAGCAGAAGGAACATCGTGCTTTCAGTTGCTAGTGACTTGATTCAAACGGCTACCAATGAACCAGCTTTCTTCAAGAAGGTTACAGCTGGAGATGAATCATGTGTCTATGGCTAATATCTGGACACAAAGGCCCAGTCCCCCAACAGAAGTGCCTGGTTCTCCATGACAAAAGAAGGGGCAGCAAAACTGTAGCAAGATCAAGACCATGTTAACTGTGGCTTTTGATTGGGAGGGTGTTGTCCTTCACGAGTACACCCCTCCAGGCCAAATAATTAATAAGGAGTACTACCTCGATGTTCTTCATCAGTTGAGAGATGGAATATGATAAAAATGGCTGCAGCCATGGGCAACTGGTGATGGGCAGCTTCATGACAACACGCCCTCTCATCACGTCTCGTGCAGAGTTTTTTGGCAAAACATCAAATCACTGAGGGGATTCAGTTCCTCTACAGCACAGATTTGGAGCCCTATGACTTCTGGCTTTTCCTAAAACTAAAATCACCTTTGAAAGGGAAGAGATTTCAGACTGTCAATGAGATTCAGGAAAATATGACAGGGCAGCTGATGGTGAGTGGCAGAACTGTGTGAGGTCCCAAGGTGCCCACTTTGAAGGGGACTGAGGCATCATTGTCCCATGTACAATGTCTCTTGTATCTTGTATCTGCTTCAATAAATGTCTCTATTTTTTCATAGTACATGGCTGGATACCTTCTGGACAGACCTCGTTAGCACTAGCCTCATTTCAGTGAGGAATACCAGAAATTTTAAAAGATATTTCTGAGTATGGGAATTAAGACAAAACCATAGCACAAGAAACAATTTAACAAGTGACACAAGTTAAAATGTTATTAAGTTTTAAAATCACAGCTCATGCACTTTTAAATGTGTATGACACATATACATTACATATATCTGTATATATTGTATGTATGTGTGGAATTTATAAATAGAGACATGAAGCCTCATGTACCCACCACCGAGCTTCCATAACCATCAAGCTGCAAACAGCAGTATTATTTTATTTCTAACCCCATCCAGTCCCATAGCCCAAATCACTGGATTATTTTGAAGCAAATCTCAGCTATCTTATGAATTCCTAAAAGATAAGGTTGCTCACTTTCTCCACATTATTCCAATACCATCTTAATACTTGAGGAAATGATAATAGGAAGCTATTTGCAAAATAATCTTCTACTTCAAACCCTTAATTTGACTGGGAACAAACAGAGCCCCAGAGAGGAGCCAAAGATGGTTAGGATGGGTAGAGGCAGGTTAGCTTTATTTACTAAACTTCTAATTCTCAGCTGAATGCTTTCAGAATAAGCAGGATATCAGTGTCATGGAGGAATGAGGAAGAATTTTAAGTCTGCTTGAAAGGGTTGGCATTTGAAACAAATGGGAAACCGAAGAGAGGAAATTGCTTTGGCCAGGCTCTTGCTAAGACAAAGCAAATGCCTGCATACACATCCGTGCGCGCGCACACAGATGGACTCTTTTCCCTCCCTCTCTTCTCTCTCTCTCATCACCAGGTTAAATCTCTCAATTCAAAATCATTCCCAAATCCTCATTCCTAAACAAGCTGCATTAACACTGTTCAGTGATTAGCACATTGCTTTGGGAAAATGGGCTCCTGTGTCCCAAGTTCTAAAACCTGTGCTCTCCGCAGCCCTCCCCATCTCTGCATCCCTCCCGCACTTCTCAGAGGCAGGCAGCAGGTCGGCTGGAAGCAGCAGGCAGTGGCAGGGAGAGACTGAAAACCATTGCCCTCTGTGTTCTGTGGGTGGCTTCTGCTTGCTGATCTGGCCCTGAATATAAACAGGCCATTATTGCTCCACACAACAGCAGCTGCAGGTCTTCGTTTGCCCAACACTTAGGTGCATTTGTGTGTTTTGCTGAGGAATGGAAACTTGTGATAAATGGGTTTTAGCTTGTATATGGAATTAGCATAACTTAATCCCTCTCCAATTGCAGCGTAAACAAGGTGGAAGTGGCGGGGGGAGGAGGGGTGAGTGCTGAGCAAATATTTGCCATTATTTGTGCACAGAGCAGAGCAGAGCAAGGACTGGATGGTACTGCCAGTCACTCGCCTCTCATTCTGGGTGCTGGCAACCACAGTTCTGAAATCCTGCGAGAGACTCAACTTCACGTTCAGGGTGAAATAATTGATACGGTTGGTTCCTTTTTTGGAATTAGATTCTGACTCTGCCCCTTCAGTTTAAGTGGCTTACACTGAATCTCAGTTTCCTCATCGGCATAATGGAGATAAACTTGTGTTTATTTTAGAAAGTTGTTAAAAAATAAGATGGGATTTTTAAAGCTGCAACATAGTAACTGGCGCATACCCGATATTTTTAATATTGTCATATAATTACTATCATATCCCTGAAAGTACATTCTATAGAGAACCAGCCCTGAAAAATGATGAGCGTTCTATGGTCAAATAATTTTCAGAAGTATTTGATGGGCATTTACCATCTTGGAGATTCCTGAAACTCATCCCTATATTATATTAAAAGCTCACAGCAACCCTGCAGGAAGGAACGTCATTTACCTTTACCATGGAGTTTCACAAAGTCATTAGACCACCGACCCTTTGCAGACCTTGTCCCACACAACACACCTGAGGAAGCGCCTGGCCACAAGCACCACTCACTACTTTCCCCTTCGCTGTAGCCACGGCTCTTTACCTGGTTTATTTCCAAGTTTAAAGTCAACACTCACAGTGGCATCACGTGGTAACTCGGTGCAGGAAACCTTTGCTGCTGTCTGCAGTCACTCTTTCTGTCAAAGGGACCCTCTTGGAGAACGTCTGTCTGCACTATGACCCTGAAACTTTCAACTCCAACTGTATTTCTAACCCAGCAGTTTGTGCTATCAAAAAGTTAACAAAGCAAGCTCACCGTACCTTAATTTTCTCTTTTCCTTTCCAACAAAGAGGACCAAGCCAGGGTTTCTGTTACATGCCTACAATATCATAAAATCCATGTGGTCTGAAATTGCTTTGTCAGAGATTAAGGTGGTAAGAGCGTGGCAGAAAGTTTACCGAGAGGCTTTTGTGCATAGAGCGCCCTCACCTGCCCAATAGGCCTCTCCCTAGTTCAAAGCCAAACCCAGTCAGGAGAGTCTTGCTGTGCCCCACCGAGATGACACCATGCGCTTGGAGGCCAGGCAGCACGGGAAATTCCAGGCAAGCTCTAATGACTCACAAAGCAGTGCTGCTAATCTGAAACTTAGGATGAGTCTCTAGGAACATCCAGTCACCAGCAGTTCAGGTCGCTTGGCCAACTATGACACCCCTGGGTACCACAAAGACCAAGCTTCTCACCACGATCGACAGGGAAAAAAAGATGTGTTTTGGTTTTCCAGGATTGAAAGTCAGGGAAGAATCCTACTTACTATGTAAAGTGCCTCTCAAAGTGCAGTACACCTGGAGAACCTGTGAAGATGCAGTTTCCAAGGCTTCACTTGAGGAAAAACATACCGGTTTCTGAGAGTAGGTCCCAGAATATGTAACCAGCTACCCAGGTTATAATTACGCATACCAGTTTGACAGTACTGCATGGTAGGCCCCAGCTGCTGTCACTCATGAAACCTCCAGTCCTTACCTTTAGAGTATGCCTGAATTTCATATTCTCTAGGTCAATAAAACCAAACAAAATGGAAAAACACACCTCTTTATTGCTGAGTGGTTTCATCTGGCTATGAATTATTTGCCAGGCCCCTCTCTGCGTCCAAGCCTTATGCAATTTGAGTTTGAAGCTTCTCTCCCTAAGAGGTGAAATCTATTTCCTCCTACCTTGAAATCTGAGCTAACGCTGAAACATGATTTGGCAATGGAATAAACTGGAAATGACAGGGTGCCACTTTTGAGTTTCCAGGCCTTGTGCATTTGCATTCTCTCTCTCTCTCTCTGTCTCTCTCTTTGGAATCCTATCATTGTCATGTAGGAACAAGGCCAGGGAAGCCTTGCTCTTACACATGAAGGATGAGACAACACGTGGAGGAGAGTTTAATTATCCCAACTGAGGCCATTCTAGAGCAGCCTCCAGGCAACGGACCCCCAACGTGGGGGACAGAGCAGCAAAGACCAGTAGAGCTCCCTGTCCAGCTGACTGCAGACACACAATGAACACAAGCAACAGCAGAAGACCCACCGAGCTGATTCGTAGTCTCATAAGCAATAATAAATGCTTATTGTTAAGCCAATGAATGTCTCAGTGGTCTGTTACACAGCAATAGCTTACTCATACCTTCTCTCCTCAAACCTCTTTCAACTAGTTAAATGTCCAAGTAAATTTTCACCTTTGGGCTCTACATTACCCAATTCTTCTGTTCCCACTGGTAGGGTAGGCGGGTATAAGTACAATGACCATAAATGTTTACTTCTAAACCACAATGACCATACATGTTTACTTCTAAACCACAATGACCATACATGTTCACTCCTAAACCAAGACACTTTAAGAAGGAAAGGGAGTGCTATTAAAGCGTATGCAGACACGACAGATGATAACCCAGCAGTCCTGGCCACTCTAGGTATAAGGAACTTACACCTAGTGTCTAAAAGGGAGTTTTCCCTAGGTTCTGTATCTTCTCTGTATTTTATGTGTTCTTCTGCCTGCTTTTTTCACTGCTAGTTGTTCTTGGCTATCTGCCTTGCCTTCCCCTTGGGGAACAGTTTCACCAAACTACCATTTATTTCTAACCTCAAGCATGTTTGTGACCTGCTCATCAATTGTTCATCTGATCACTCCCTCCCCGCTGACCATTCTCTGCCCAAGAGTTTCTAAGTGCACCGCTTGGGCCTAGCCAACTCAGGCCTGTTACTCTGTGGTCATTTCAGACCCTGTTATGGGCTCAGGGATTCAGAAAATGGTGAAGACAGACTCTGTTAGAAACTGAAGAGCAACCTCGTTGCTGGTCCCTGGTACATTTATGAAAGTATCACGTTCATTTAATCACATTGGGTATAGGGATGTATTTAGATATCTGGGCACTTGTTATTACTCATCATAACACCATAACAACTCAACAATAGGCAAAAGCCACTGGGCCCATGTGTCTGTGAAACAGCCTAATTATTTACGGAGGAAAAACAATATTTACTTTGGGGGAAAATATGATTAGCATTGCTTTACTCACAAAAGACTTATAAATGATAACTCTGTAGATAATAAGAAAACCAGAGACTAAATAGATCAATTTATTGGCTGTGGAAGAATTTCACTGGTACTAATTGCATCCTTAAATGGAAAATGTTATTGCAACAATTTATTTCACTTTACAGTTCAGAGCTCCACAAGTCCACGATCCAGCATCTGCATCTATAAAAGTGTGGCTTAGATTATATTGCATTTTCTGAAGCTTCTTGACTAATGTTAATTCCACTTTCAAGTGGAAAGGGTCTTTCTCCGTGTGAAACTCTCATACAGGACTCATAACGTATCCTGACCTAGGCTGAAATTCTGACTTCCTTCTCCCTTCCTACATTTACTCATAACATAGCCAGTGATAGCAACCAAAGCCTGGAAATATTAATTTTCTAATATCCCTGTGATAACATCTTTTTATTACACCTGAAAAGAAATTAAACCAGTCAACAGCAACGATGGAGGCCGAGATAACACAAGATAGCAGTTTTATTGAAAACCCACACATACCCTTGACAAAGGACAATTTTCCTGGAACATAAAAGCTTACACAAGACAACCGCTTGACAGGGGACGGGGGTGCGGGGGGAGCCATTACTGTGTATTAAATTTCTCTTTAATTCAACCTGGGATTTGAGGCTCTTCCTTTGAGAAATAGTAACCTTTCACTTTTAAAATCATATCTCTCTGCAACTCCAGAAGAGCAGTGACCCCATGCAAAGTTAAGGGTTGATGAGCATGCTCATTCTGTGAGACATGCAGAAATATAGGGAGATGCGCGTGAATCATTTTCTGTTCATATTAGCACATTAACGGCATCTAGATAATATCATTTGTTTACCTTGCATAAAACTCATGGCTCTCCAAGCACATCTGCCACTAAGATTCTAGCGCACACTTGACTCATTTTTCAGCGGCTTCATGGGCACGGTGCTTGGCTGGCCTTTGTCATTCATCTACATTATGGATGTGGTACATCGCAGATTCAGAGACTTGCTTCATTCTTTCCCCCCTCACTCCCACTGTTGTCTACCCAGGCTGCTGATTAGGTTGGCTCCGGATATGCCCAGAAATTAGATTTGAATGTTTATGACAAATGTCCTCCTACACTTAATATCACAGTCCCCAGCTCCCCTTGTGAAAGCATGCCCCTGTTCTCAAGGATGCCATGAGTTGTAAATCAGATTTATTGCTGGAGATAGATGTGCCCCTTTCCTTGTTATGCAGATGAATTTCTGTCCCCAGAATGCTATGTAAAGGTGGTTGCTGAGACTGGTGAAAGGCGGGCTGCATCAGCATCATTTGGGGAATTTGTTCAAAATGCAGATTTCCAGATATCCCTCCCTGGGATTCTGATTCAGGATGTGTGCAGCGAGCCTGAAAAATCTCTGCTTTTGTAACGCTTCCTAGGCAACAGCGATGTAGAGATATAGAGTCAGGCTCAAGAACAGCGTCTTTATAGCAGGGTTACAAAGTTTTCCCAGCCGTGAACAGGGTTTCCTTTATCCCATGTGTTTTGAGGAAATCAGTGGGCTCCACCTCTTCTAATCCCTCTGTGCAGAAGTCCCACTCCCCAAGTTTCAGATTACTTGCCCAGTAAATAAATCCTGTGAAATGCAAATGATCCCAAAAGTGCTATTGTTTGTAATTCAGCATGAATCACTCTAGACAGGTTTTGTGTTCTCAAATAACGCGCTAGCCCATTCTCTAACTTCAGCCTCTCTTGAAGAATCTCATCTATTTTACCACAGAAGAATCAGCAAGGTTTTAAGCTTCTTTCCCCCTACTCCCAGCCTCACTACCAAGTATAACAACTGAATTACTCATGATCATGGGTCCCTGTAGAAACAAAACTACAGAGTTGAAGTGGCCTGAAAGATATGGCCAGTAATTAGGGCTTTAATTTATCACCTGTTGGCAAGTTCCCCCCACTGGGCAATCAACAGAAAGGTGGAAAGTCAGAGCTTTTTGTATAGTCTGGTCCAGGTCCCTTACATGAGTTTCAAGCTCCCTGTTTCCTAGTTCCTGATAGGATTTTTCACTTATATGGTTTATTACGCCAAACTCACCATGAACCATTAAAACTTACCTTCTTTGGCAACCAAAAAAAAAAAAAAAAAAAAGGATCCTACTCCTAGGTCTCCAACTCTATCAAATAAATTACTGTCTCTTGCCACTTGGGTTGAAGACCCCTTGTAAGATGTGTAAGTAATTTATTAAAAAGAGAAAGGATTATTGAATGTGGGCCAAACCTATTATTTAAAAAAAATTCTTCATTTGCCCCTTCTTTCCCTTTCCATCTTTATCATATTTTATTAATCCCCAATCTTCATTAATACAAGTTTTCTCACTGGCATGCACGGATATTGAACAACAAAGTTTATAATATAGGGCCTATTTATTTTCCCTGAATTTTATCCCCCTCTCTTTCCTCTGCTCATGATTTTACCTTCAGTAGGAATATTTTGATTCCCACCAAATATTTGGCATTTTCGGTAGGAAGGTACGTATCTAGGGTAAGTATCTAGGTATTCAAAACCTTGTCAAGCTGCGCCTCCCTGGACACCAGGCGATGCCACCTCGCCGTGCCTCGGCTCCGCACAGCGCTTTCACCTGGTGGGTTTCCTTTTCCTTCTTTGGAAGAGTTCCCACTCAACAGTAAGGCCCATCTTTGTTGAACCTTCTACATGGAATGTTTTTCATCCTCTTCACTTAGAATTAGTAAAGGGTCATGCAGTTGGTATTTGGTCCTCAGGTCCTGCCAGTGTGGAGTGAGGGAGGGTCCTAATTCATCTCATCACCCTGGATGAATCATAGATTGAAAAGAACAGTGGCGAAGTGAAGCACAGAGTCACGTGCGGACTAAGGTAATAACTCTCACATGGGTCTTATCCTTGAGTAAATTCCAACTTATCAGGGGCAACTTAAGAAAACCATTGGCATTTTAGGGATATTTTCTTAACAGCTCAGGTTTCTTCTTCCGTAAGTACCTGCGGAGATGAAATGTTCTGCATCACATTCAGAGCCTGCCTGTGAGTCTTGCTGGGGGAAAAAAGAAAAAAAAAAAAAACCTTTCCCTAGGATGACATTATAGCTCTCCCCCAAAATAAATACTAGAAGGCCAGGGTGAAAGTGTGGATGAGAGAGACCTCAAGGGGGATGCCACAAAGGATGTGAAGTAGGTTCCGTTTGTTCGATCAAGTGAGGATGGTGCAACCTAAGGTGTACAACCCGGAGCTCCGTCACGAAGTGAGGCTGCTCTCTGCTACTCGCAACACTCCTGCCAGGGACCAGGGCAGTAAAATAAGGGCCCATAAGTTACACCTGCTTCAGTCTCTTCAGGACCAGCCTTCATGCAAGCCCCGCTCCCCTTGTCTCTGGAACCTCTTGTTCAGGACCACAGAACTCTCACTTTCCTTCGATCTACACATTCCCCACAAGGTGCAGATAAATGATTGTAATGTATGTGGAGGGAATACCTGGCATGAGAAAAACACAGAGATGGGTTTTCCATGAATGCTTATTGGATGAATGAATGCAAGGCTCCACTCACCAGTTATTTGGTAAGAAGTAGCATGCCAAGGGACAAGTTCACAATGAAATAAATGGACTCTGCAGGTTAACTGGGAAAATGGAATTTTCAATATATCTCCACACCTTATAAATTGATTATATCCCTAATTATTTATAAAAGCAATATTTACTGAGCACCCGATATGTTGCAAGTTCTCTGCTGGGTACCACGGTGGAGACAATATTAAGATATGCTAAACTGTATCCTTGATAAGTTAAATAAGAGTGGTGATGATGATGACGACGACGATGATGATGATATCGATTTTAAAAAACCATGAATGACATCCAGATAAAGGTCTCTAGAAAGACATGTGCAGGCTGGCAATGAGTTGAGCCTTAAAATACAAACAGACTCAGCAGACACAGACAGGTGCAGAAGAGATGAGAAACATTTCAATCAGGAATAGAAAGAGCAAAGGTACACTTCGGTCAAAAAACCAGTGTGTCCAGTCCAACGCCCAGCTTGACTGATTTCTCCTCTTTTTTTCCCAACTCTCCAGGTTGTTTGGCAACATCTGCTTAGCCTTTGTCTGCTAGCATCGATGCCAGCCACCCTCAGGTTCTAAACACCAAACAGAGCCACACTGGCCACGGCCCTTGCTCAGCCTTCTTGACAACAGTTTCTCCTCCTCTCCCCGTTCTCACACAATTTCACATCTCTCCTTTCTGCAAAGAGAATTTCAGCAACTCATCTGTCAGGAGTGGTTCAAGTCTCAAGAGAAACTGCACAGAAAGTGAGAAGCAAAGGAATGGCTGAGAGCAAAACAAGGGCTGTGTTCAAAGTGGAGCTCAGTTTAGATCCCAAAGCTAATGAATTTCCCAATGGAACGTGAGGGTCTTTGTTCTCTCATCCGGTCCCTAATGACACCCAGGTATCTGGCAGTGCTTACCTTGTGTTCCCATAGAAGCTAACAGGGAGCGGAATTTGAAAGACAAAATAAGGCTAGTAAATTCCTGAAAGGAGACAGTTCTTTTTCCTGGGAGACAAACCAAATTACGCATTGCCTCTCTCGCCAGAAACATATTCTGGCTCAAACGTTTTTAAAAGAAGACTGCTGAACATCTGCTGAGCAATTAATGGGATGCAGCAGTGCGCCTAATGGTCCCCGGGAAGGTATTAGCAATCCTGCTTATGAGACATGAAATGTTGCAAACAGTGGTCCTTTCCACCCTTTAAAAAAATAGAATATTCTCCTGCCTGCAGGGGGTGGGGGAACAGAGGAAGGGAAAAGCAGTGGAGATGGAAGTTCTTCATCAAATACTCTTCCTCACTATTTTTTTCTTTTCCCCATGTTACTTCTTCCTTCTCTTCCTAACCATGTATGGAAATGTGTTCATTTCAACTTTACAAAAGAAATTGTGGCAAGTGTCTAATGCAATGATTCCCCCACCTAACACGCCAAATTTTCTATGTATGGAAGAATTCCCTTCCACTGTTTTAGTAGAAGCAGTCTACCACCATGTTCAAATTGTTTTTAAAAAAACTGTATAGTTGCAACTAATTTAGGACCAATCCCCAACAGACAACTGGGCCCTCATATATTTTACTTTCTGATCACAATCACTGAAGTGCTGGCCTTCACATAAACATTCTTTTGTGTATAAAACCTGGCTCAGTGACTGTGCACCTGTGGGTACCACCAGTTCTAATCCAATTATGACAAGCATGGCGAAACTCAACATAACAGAAATTTCCAAGACTCAGTGATTGAGTCAGCCCTTGACATTCTCTTCCTCACTCTTCAAACTAGAGCTGATTATCGACATATAAGTCTGCATCTACTCCAGTCCCTGGGCCAGTTGTAACAGGAAGCTCAATAGCATCAACTGATTGGGTTTGGAATTACAATGCCAAACTATCAAATCTAACAGGGAAGAGCTGGGAACAGCCACAATGGTTGGAAGTCAAAGAATTGTCTCACTCTATCCAAACTGGCCCAGCTTAAGATTGGGCTTTTGCCTTGAACTGAATTGTTGTCGTTATTCTCCCATCCTTTGGCAGCCTCACATCATACACATCTAGATTGCAGGGGGCTCTCCCTCAAATCTTGGTGTGCTTACCTGAGCTGCCAATAACACCCCTCCCTTTCGCCGATCCTTCTCGCCAGGGATCTGAGTCCCATTTCTCAAAATCTCCACTATGAAATGAACTATGAACATTAATTAGAAGAATTTTTCAGACCTTCCAAATTTTGCATTATTCCTTGCCATCTGGAGCTTAACTGAGGAAAAATAAACACTCCATGGCCATGGGGAATGGGCTTTCTTTCCCTCATGGATCCATGGATGACTTTGCTGTATCTGTTTCCCTGGCCAAACCAGCTTTGCTTAAATACCCGCATTTTTGATCCCTAATTTTCGGCTTCATCCCAGCTCTACACCAGATGTCATTATAGGAAGGTACCTTTAAGAAGCATTTGAAATAAGCTTTCAAATTCAGGAAAGAAATGATCTGACCATCTTTGGAATGTGATACAACAATCAAGCAAATAAAAACCGGGCACAGAAAATAATGGCAGAGAGGTATGGGAGGAAGGAAAAGGTATGAAATGCAAGTGGCCTCCAGAACTGAACAAGTAAGTTCGGCCTGTGTCTTGACCTGCGATGCTCCCCTTTCTAAGAGAGGCCCCTGGTAAATACCAGGGGAGTGTTTCCTAATAAATCAAGGTACTGGATAGCAAAATATACCGCCTGAACACAGTACTCATTGAGAAGGTATCTTGTAAAGCAAATTTGGCATCATTAGGGATGAAGTAGAAGAGGTTCAGTCTTCCCCCTAAACAGGCCGTACCACCTAATTGGATTGAATAAATCAGTACAACTGTTTAAACCAGTTTCAAACCAGTTACTTTGGACTAAGTTGACAAAATTTGTCAGTGGCTTGTCTATCAGAATGACCACGACTGATGCTTCTGGGCACTGGTTGTTCTCTACTTCAACCAGCTATGTGTAACAGTCCTGTGTCACAGGCCACCATTCACCGACCAACGGTCCACCTCCTGAGCAGGAAATGGCAGTCTGGATCACCGAATGCCCGAGATATGGTGGCGGACTTTGGCTTTGGGGTTGCTCTTACAGGTGTGGCTTAAGCGTTCTCTGTTTTCACACACTTCCTTAATTTCTTCAGAGCATTTTCATCAGCAATATTATTCAGAAAGTGGCATTTGTTCATTTGCTTGCTGCCATCTTTCCCTGGTGAAGGAAGCTTTCACGAAGGCAGAGACTATTCCATTCAGAGAACACTGCTTGGCTCAGAGCAGGCAGGCACTCCATAAATGTCTGTTCAGTGGAAGAACTAAGACGGCAAGCTGTAGAATACCAAATCAATCTGACCCAATCCTCTTTCCTCCAAAGAGTCATCTTCCTCAGGTGACCCTCCGAATGGGTCACAGCTCTGCTCAGAGGTCCCCCTGGCTTCCCGGAGCCCTGCCAAGCAGGCACAGGCTGCCCAGCCCGGCATATTCCTAGACATACTCTACTTCCATAAACCATGCTCAGGAACAGTGACCTTTAAATATTCATTTCTTAAGGCAGTGATAGTTTTTTTAAAAAAACAAAGAAGATTGTATGAAACCCTAATGCAGAAAAAGGATAGAATATAAACAGAAAAGGGACCAACACGCTTGGCCTTCCTGTCAGACCAGGCCACCTCCAGAACCTCCAGGAAGCCGGAGAATGGCGCTGGAAATGGTTGCTCTTGGTCCCCATGTACTCAGCACCCCAAAGCCTGTGGGGTTTCCGTGTCCTTCCTTGGTGCTTTGGTGCTGCAGATGTCTCCAGCATTTAATCCCATCCATCCATCCACCTCCTCCAAGACACTTTCCGTACCATTTTGACAGAGCACACTTTTTCTCTGCTTCAAATTTTCCTACACAATTTTGTTAATAATACAAGGAGTAAAAAGGAACAAACTAACAGACCAATGCAATAGCTTACTCTCTGCCAAGCACTATTGCAGGTGCATTACCTGAATTAACTTATTTTCTCATGCAATCCCTCCGACACAGGTGCTACAGCCATCTCTAAGGCACAGGGAAGTTAAGTCTCTTCTCAAGGTCTACGTAGTGAGGGAGTGATGGGGCCACGGTTGAAACCAATGGTCTCACTGCAAGACTGCAAAATCCGAGTGCTTAAGTCTGCTCTGTTGCCTTTCTGCATGAGCATTTATGCATTTACACATTGAGAGACCCCACCACGGCCCATTTCCCCCGACCCGCAGCGCCGCCACCACTGCTGCCTCAAACGCTGCCACGCCACACCCGGATTACACATATTTTGAGGGCAAAGATCATTTCCTACTGCCCCTTATACTCCATGCAGAGCCAGCACAGTACTCTGCAAAAATAAGTACTTTGATAAACACTGTTAATTAAATTCAGTATTCATATAACACAACGCTATCTATTTCTACACACTTGGGATTATGTGAATTATCACGGAGATTTCCATATGCCCTAGGAGACGGATCCTCCCCTCCACCCCCTACACGCATTTCATAGGCAAAGAGGCAGAAACTCAGTGACATTAGTTAATTTGTAAGGTCATGACCAACTTGGGGTTGTTCAGTTCCTGGCTACGGCCCTGTACAACTCCTAGGTCTCAGCTGTTCCCACTACCCTACTTTATTCCCAAATTTAAAGAAAAATAAGTGTTTGTACCGTGAACAATTTGAAAATAAGGTTTTACAGAAAGACCAGAAAAAAAGGTTACTTGCAGAATGGACATTATGTTCAAGATTTCTGTTCCGATGAAGCTTGCTGTCACCTGAGGAATCGGATGCGTTTAGGTGAGTCACTAATGGTTTTTGCCAGGGACGAAGAAAAGTCACTTCATTCGGTTGCCTTCTGGGTCCCCATTAAGGCAAAAATGCCAAGCAAGGGAACCTCCAAAGGATGATGCCCTATTGCTGACAAAGGGAGGCACCCTGTAGCCTTGTTGTGCTAAAATGATAAGTTGGGACCCCCCTTTCCTAGAACCACTAGTGAGGACCCGGCAACATGAAAACTGACCTGCTGTTAAGTGGGCTGCGTGGACAAGAACTTGGATCCCGGGTTTCAGCTCGAAATGCACCGCGTTTTGGTTGAGCTTGTGGATCAGCAGTTCCGATATCTGAAAGAAATGTCACAGTGAGTGCCACCAAAATCGTCATACTGATTATAAGCAAATGTGCTGAGAAATCTTTATTGTGTTTACCAAGGCATTCCCAATAGTATGCCTGTGAATTATATGAATGGTTTTAATATGATTTTGAGTTTTTCCAGAATATACAGACATAATTATTTTTAAGTATGACCTGACTTTATATCCTGAGTGCTACAGAAAGGACAAACTATCAGTAAATCAAATAATTCATACTACTAAACATTATCTTGAGTTAGGTTAGAAAAGTCACCACCAGTTTATTGAGTTTGTTACACACAGAGCTTAAAAGAAGTAGAAATGAACAATTTATGCATTGTGGTGAGATTCACACACATTTACCCTTTTTCCTCATAGATGCCCCCTTATCTCCCCCAATGCCTCCCAACCCTTCCCCAACCCATGCCCTGTGGCTTCCATAGAATGTATACCTTATGAATAGTCATTGAATGGCAGATACAGTTTTTCTGAAGTAAGAAATTATACAATTGAAACAAAGTGCAACCACAACTTAAGTAATGATTGGCCGACCCTTGTTTCACGCTTACAGACATCAGCTGACCCGCTACTCGGGCTGACACGTGACGGACGCAGGGAACTCTAGGCTGAAGCATACTTAACCCCAACATGGGCCAAAGAACCTTGCTGGAGTAGTAACGGTATAAGGTAAGATTTTAATAACCAGGTAAAACTATTGACTTGTTTAAAGTAGAAAGCCCAGCTCAATCTGTTTGGTATTTATTTGTTTGTTTGTTTGTTTGTTTATTTATTTATTTATTTGCAAATGAAAAGCTATCCCCACAATCCTACTATTTTTATCTGGTCTCCTTGTTTTATTTATAATACTCTAATTATCAACTTAATATTTTATTTATCTTACTTGTAAGTGTACTTAGATCCTTCCTGGCCATGATTCTGCTAAATTCTTATTTTTTTCCTTGTATATGTGTTGAGTTCCATTTAGTCCACTGAATTGCAGAAATGACATCTTTGATCCTTTTTATCAGGTAAGCAGGGTCAGATGGCTTTGTTTTGAAGCAAAGAGTCCCTTCTAGAAGCCCCTGCTTGGTAACAGGACCTAACTGCCCTGCAGGTGAACTTCTTTGCTTAACAGCAGGGGCTTGGGATGCCTGTCAGTGACCTATGGTTGAGCATCTGGGATCCGGTGCAAACTCAGCCTCCCTAATGTCTTCATTTGGCAAACCATGCAGAAAAATGAGGTTGTAAGAAAATTATATTGCAAACAACTTCATTCTCGGTCTTACGCTATTCTTTTTTTTCTGGGCGCTGGTAATCTTTCATAATGTTCCAGGTTTACAGGAAGAGGAGATTTCTAACACAGACTATACAACACATTTCCTCTGTGTTCTCTACATTGTTGCAATGTCTTTGTTCTATCATATTCTGTTCATTGGATGGTAAGGTCTTGAAAGGAATCTGACCCTGCATTTTTAGTGGAGGTCAATCAGAAAAGTTTATATTATGAAGTACACACATGCACACATATAGAAATGTGTAAATATATAATCATAGATGTATATGTTTAGCTATGTATTATGGAGATGTGCACATACACACACTTGTATTTGCAGAAAAAAATGTTTTGACTCAAGTAGGAAAGAGTGGTCAGAAGTAATAAAGGAATCCCCCTGTGTTGCAGGGTCCATCACGTAAACAAAGGGGAATGTGTAATTGCCAGAGAAAGACTTTCTTTTTCAACCAGTTGAAGTGATACATGTTTCAGCTCTTGGAGAATGTTTTTCCTCAAGTGAGAGATGTAAATAACTAAATCGGAACACGGAGTTCATCAGAACAACATAGTTCTAATTTATAATCTCCAAGAGAGTCCCTTGTGAATATAATTAATGTCCCAGGTTTATTTTCATTTATAACATTGCTTCGTTGGCTTTGTCTGTATCATTTACAAAATTAAGCAGGCTATGAAAAACTAATCCAGTGGCAGAAAGCATGTTTCATGTAATTAATTTGTATCAAAGGACATGCACTAAAGAACACATAGTTTGTGGGAAAGAAGTTATGCAGAGAAATAAAACTAAATAAAATTTACATTGCATACAAGAATACTCTCAATTAGAACCATGTACTTCTCTACTCAAATAAATGAGTGTGAAACTGTTGACAGATTTGGACAATATTTTAAATGTTTTCCATGCTGCTTGCAGAAGTGTTTATTCTGTATTGTTTTTGTCAGATCAATTGTTATGTATATGTTTTAAATACATTATCTATGCGCCGAACACTTCATACTGGAAAAGTTGCATATTTCTTATTATTTTTTCTAACTCAGAATGTGTTAGGTATTAGTGCTGGTATCTCCCAGGGAAAGGAGCACGGTGCGTAAAGGATACGCCTACACTTGCCCAGCGAACGTGGGAAGAGCTGATGCTACACTGCAGTGTTGTCTGACTCCTAATCCTGGAGTATTTCCATCAAGAATATTTTCCTTTAAACAGGTGATGAAGAAAGAAAGCAAAAGCTATTCAGAAAGAGGTTGGGCAAAGTAGGTTTAGGAGGTTTAAAAACTGCATTTCACTCGTTACGGTGCCGCACTCATCTATAAAGCCCACAACTTTTAACACCAGTTCCATGTCAGCAGCCCCTACGAGCTACGAGAACAGGCAACTGCCAACACTATCCTCAGGATTGCCACAGTCTGTTCACCAAGTAATACGATATGTAACGTTTGGGAGAGTCTCTGGCTACAAAAGAAGCAGAATAAACTGGAAGCTGTAGAAACGTGTGGAGACAGCCTGAATGAGGAGAACAAAACCCTGCGTGATAAAGAATCAAGTGAGACAATGCGGGCTTGCTTGGAGATTGGACCCGCTGAAGCAAGTGGAATTCGGTTTTTCTTTTCCTGCCCAGTGACAGTGTATTGTCCGAGCAGATTTCATTTATCCTTTGTACCGGCACCCCTCTTCCGCTGCTCTCCCACGCAACCATTTTCTGTCCTCCTTCAGCTAAATCATTATGACTAAAGAAACAACATATTATTTTTGGCATCTGCCAAATGGTGCAATATGCCCGTGATTCAGAGATAACTCACACTTCACTTAAAGTACCACTTAAAAAGACAGTGGGGACTCAATAAAAAATACTTGGAAAGCAAACATCAAAAAGATGCAGTGGGAGGGACCTGCTAAAGGGAAAGCGCCATTTCGCTTCCTTATCTTTTTCACAAAGTATGAAATTTAAGTGTAGCAATGAGTGTAAACTAGATGCGGCCGAAGCCACAATGTTAAAATTTGGGGGCCAGAGACATTGCAGGCGGGTTTCTTGCTCAAACGGCAGGTACACGGCCATGCTGTGCTCAGTCTGCTCACACAGTGACACAGGCTGGTGAAGCGGTGCCCTCGAACGGTTCATTCACAACACCCTAGGAGGGCAAAGGAGCTGTCCAGGGTTTGCAGATGGCATTTGGATACTTCAGCTTGGAGGGGACATGTATCACTTCTGCTCCCAAGTCATTGGCCAGACTTAGTCCCATGGATCTGCCCACAGAACAGAATTATGGGTACAACCCTACCGTGTATCCAGAAGGTGGTAAGCTGAAAATATGTAGGCAACATGTGACGGTGACTATACAAAGGACATGGGCAACATCTAAACAATTTTTAATAAAACAAATTGGGGAAAAACACATGCTCAGATTATGAGAATGGCAGGGTCAAACATCTAAACAGGAGAAAAGGACAACAGAGCAGCTGATAAATTTATAAAATACGTAAGGCAGAGAAGTGGTACAAAATAGGCTTTGGCAGATTTATCAACGGCAAAGATACCTTAGACTAAACGGCTAGAGCATGTCTCTGAAGCTAGTAGAAGGAATGCAAACCCTACTGAATATTAATAACATGCTGGTGCCGTGTTTAGAGGGAGACTTGCCAGGACTGACGTTGGAGCTGACCTAACAATCAATCCAGATCACGTTACATTATTAAGGTCCCTTCGAGGAGCAGTGGAAGAGTCCTCCTTTGGATTTGACAGAGGAAGATCTTCCCCAGTTCATACAATTTGTAGGGAAGGAGAGCAATGGAACCAAATACAAATTCGAATTAACACTACCCCACCTAATTCCATTCTTCCTTAGCCCCAAAGAATCAGCTTGATTAAGGTGCTTAAGAATTTTTCCGGGTGACATAACGAATAAATACATTGGCCATACATACCTCCTCCTCTTGTCTTCCCTATTCCCAGCTCCAAGCTGGCTCCTTTTGCTACATTACTTTTGGTCCAACTCTTACCTACTCTATTTTTAGTTATAGTTTCTTACTTTAGTGACCTTCCTGTGAACTCCAGAGTGTTTCTACGGTTCAACGCCCCATGTTAACAAATCTAGACACAGTAGACTATGTGGGCAAATAAAAACTAGTCTAAGATTATCAATTACATTCCAGAGTAAATGTTTACTTCCTTAAAATGCTGCCAACAGGCTGTTCCATTTTCAGAGGCACCTCTCCTCTCCCTGAATCTTGGACTCTCCATCTGTCATTAGGTGTATGTGGGAACACAAACAACTAAGGAGGAAACGCATTGTTGGGGGTTGACATTTTCCGTAGTCTTTTTGCTCCTTTTAAGTGTTTTCATGACCTTTAAGAATTCTGCCAGACAACCTGTAGGCTCCCTACCTTCCCAGCAAAGCATCATAAACAACCTTGACCCAGTCAGCCCATGGTCTTTGCTTCCTCCAGGGAAGCCAGATATAGATCTGCTTACCTCTGGTGACTCAGCAAGAAGAAGGGAGTGCAGTGACTTGGGGGCGGGGCTCCTCCATATCAGAGCACCTGGCCACAGGGGAGCAGGAGGTGCTGTCTCTGCGGAGGCTGGCCAAGGGCAAGCCAGCCTCTTCTCCCTCAAAGGAAATCTAAAATAAAGATGGGTGGAACCCTCCCAGACAGAGGTCACTTGATTAACCCAGCCCACTTTACTTGATAGGAAGGTCAAGTACTTCTCACTGTGAGGGATTTTCAATTTATTTCACAGACAAGATAGCTAGGTCTGAGCCAGCATCCCTGTCCCCTGGGAATGCGATTAGAGGAAGCGAAACGAGGAGTGTCAAGAGCCCGTTGCTGGGGCCGTGCCCTCGCAGCCTTCAGGGTCCATCCAGAAGGGTCCCACTTCTCCCCTATGTTGTATCTTTATAAGAAAGGGCAGCCAGGGCACTAAGAGAGGGGATAAGATCAGCCCTTCCCAAGTTTCATCTGCAATTCAGCTGCAGCCTTCAAACAAGGGGTGAGGGTGGTTTCTGCTGTTCAGTTTTGCTTTGAATTCATTGAAAATTTCTATGTAATTTATTGCAAAGGCAGTCATTTGCTTTTGCCTGCCTGGCATGACTTCTCTCTTTCCAATGTTTTCTTTAAAGAACCATGTCCTATTGCTTACATTTCAGTGCATTTGATTTAGAAGGGGCCCCCTACACCCCTGACCCAGGAAGATCATTAACACATCAGAGCTGACACACTCTCTCCCTCTGACTATAGGGCTAGCTAAGAGATGCCCATCTCACCCAAGTCTGGCCAGTGGGAACTGCCAACTTGGGGCTCTTGTGATGCAGTCAGCGGGAGGCATTGTCTTTGGACGGGATGGGCAGGCTGACTAAATAGCAGCTGGGACTTCCTGTGACCATTGTTGCTTTCCTACGTGTTGGCTGCATCCTCAGGCAAACTTCCCATGTGGCAGCAAAGAAAAGGGAGAGGAAAGGAAGGTGAGAAGAGGAGAGGAGAGTCATTTGATGACACTTCTGAGTGACCATGAACTCATCCAGCCTGAACTACATCCTTAGATTTTTCAACCAAACAGGCTCACGACTTCACTTTTTTCCTTTAAGGTGTCTGAATTGGATAGCTGTTCATTGCATCAGAAACACACACACTAATGCAAAACAAAGCAAAGCATCTCTCATTCGTTTCCCGGTACAACAGCCCTAGGATTTTGGGGTCCACAGAAGTAAAGGGGTATCCAAATCCATGTCTGCAGCATGGCAGGGGGCGGAGAGGGTGGAAGGAGAGCACTAGGCTGACAGTTAGTTGTAGAAACCCAACTAGAATCTCATTCTCCTCAAAGACTTGTTTCACCTCAGCCAAGTCACATCTTGACTTTGGGGCCTGAATGCCTTCATTTTAAAGTGACTGAGTCAGAGACAACAGTCAAAAGACCCCTTTGTGGAGGAAAACTACGTGTTTGTGATGGGCAGCCCATGTGTCACAGGTTCTTGACACATGGCTCAGTTCTATATGTTGATTTCATGACTGCACTTTTAAATCAGGATAATGCTATTCTCCCCAACTAGCATACTGATCTTATGTGCTTGGTTTGGCATTCGTTTGGTTCCTGTATTTAGTTTAGTTTGAGCCCTGAATAAGGCGGGTGTGCTGGTAAATCCCTTAAACAGAGTCACAATCTTTAGCGTGGTACTTCGTTGTCTTTTAATGCTATAAATCTGCATGATGACTTCGATGTGTCATCCTCACTCCAGGAGAGTCATTCGTACATGTTCTTTCTGTTTCTTACTGACCTTGTTCTTTCACGCAATTTCACTCATCAATCTTTTCCCCCTACTCCCACCATCCTCTTTCTGCTAATACATGCCCTTGACTATATCAAAGTCTTACACTATTTTTGCATTTTCCATAGTTTTCTCCTCCTAAATGGCCACAAATTTAACCATCATCCATTTACCATTTATTGGGCATCCACTATAGGACAAGCACTTTGCTGTATCATTTCTTTGAGCTATCTCAAACAGCCTATAAGACAGGTATTATAGATTATGGGCCTTTGGCTGAATTAGTTAACTCGTCCGGTCTATTTTCTTCATCTATAATAAGACACAATGAATATCAGAGCTGAAACTATAAATCTGGTTTATATTTCTCCATACATGTGCTCTTTCTAATAAAAGAGCTAGACTCCCTATCTAGGTACCAAATGCTAAGTCACACAGCCTTTGAAGAAGCCAGCTGCCATCAGGTCTCTGATGAATGGTTTGTCAATTCCTGCTGCCATGCTACCACAGACAATCCATCAGCCCTCTGAGAATGCCTTTGTAGGCGGCATTCAGACAAGACAGGAAATAAAGAGAAATAAGAACAGAGAAAACACACAAAGAAGGATGCATTCGTACACAGGCAAAAGAAGCTTCATAGAACAATACCCCTCTTCTTTCTACATTTCCCTTCAAGGAAACATCTAGAATGTATGACACTTTTAGAGAAAAATGGACAGTATGCGACATGGAGACACACAGCTGGTACAGTGGCTAGACCATTTTCTGGCTCTAAGTCTGGACAGTTCTGTACTTGCAAAGATTATGATCTGGGTTTCACAGACCATCAGTAAGATTTCCAGAGGAGGGATCTAAAGGCTTTGGATAGTGAACTATTCTCCCTCTAGGTTCTCATCGGCAATGCTATAAGAAGAAATAACCCATTTTTTCCCTACTAAATTGCAAGTGCAGATAATAATAACCTGTGGAATATCACAGGATGCTGAATGGCCTTGCTGAGTACGGTCAGATGCAAATCTGACAGGTTACCTGCTACAGTTCACTAGGAAGCAGGGTTCAACGGGCTTTCCATGGCAGCTCTGTTGTTTTTTACTTGCACATGGAGAAAAGTACAGAGGTGAGTCTTCTGCCAAGTGAGAAAGCAGCTGTTGAAAGAAGGGTGTGTGCCAGGAGGTAGGCTACACTCTCATTAGGGGTTGTTGTTAATCAGGCTGATAAGGAGGTTCTCCAGACATCTCGGAAGACTACAGATCATAGGACTAGACTATTGGTTTATTCTAAGTGAATTGAAAAGCTCCACATACTGGAGGGGAAACAGCCAATATTTTATTGCCCCAGACGAACCTATTTTTAACCTATTTGCCAGAAAGGATTAACAAACTAGAATCATATAGTTTCCGATAGGGTAACAAGACTAAGACTGATGATTTGAATTCAATGGATGGGGAACTAGAAAAACAACAACATTTAATAATAATAATCCTCATGACAGAGACTGGAGAGACTTTTGAAATAAAAAGGCGGTGGGGGGGGATCAAAGAGGGCAGGTGGGAGAGAGATACATACACACACAGATGTTCTAATAGTCCAGAAGTAGCAGAAGTGAGGAGGAAGTGGACCCCAAAGAGCCAGCGGAGGTTCCCTGGAGCCGATACTACTCATTTGTTATAGCCACACATTAGGTCATCTTCCCATGGTGGTGATTAAGAGGGTTCATAATTTGTACAAAAGCTGTACTTTTTATAAAAGGTATCACGCATACCATGCCATTTAATTCTCAGGACACTCTTGTGATGAAATCAAGCAAAGTAAGATATAAATGGATTAAACCTCTACATTTTGTTCACCCACTTGCTTTTCTCCCACTTAATATCTTGGACAGTTCATCATGTCAACATGCCTAGATTTATCTAATTCACTGTAAACACTGTAGAGTATTCCACAGTATGGACACACTCCGAGTAACATAGCCACTCCCTGTAGCACTCTTGAATGTGTTTTTTTTTTTTCTCCATGAAGCTGTAGTTAGGATCACCATATTACAAAAAAGAAATGGAAGACCAGAAAGTCAAGGCCTCCACAAACAGCTGGTGCCCTCACTCTCAAGCCAAGATCCCTTAGAACTTCTGTCTTGGTGGTTAGATCCCCATAAGACTGTGGCTCAGACCTCTGGGAGAAGCCGAGATGTCTCCCTGGGAGACTCACCTGCTCCAGATCCTCAGCTGACCTTTTGTGTTCTCCTGCTGGATCCTGATACGGCAAGACAAAGAGCTCAGCAGCCGTGGGTAAGCCAGGGAGCACCGCCACCAAGATGTGGGGGCCTGGGACCCCAGTGGCCTGAGGAAGAGACACAGAAGAGCATGTAAGTCCTGAAGGAAAGATGATGCGAAGGGGTAAGTATTCAGCAGGGAACAGGGTGGGGGTGGGGTGTGCAAGCAGGATCCTGGGTGCACCTGGTAGGAAGGGACCTAAGACCCAGCCCTGGGCTACCCGTGCAGGCTCCGGAGTCACACTGTCTGAGATTTGATCTTAGCTCCATCCCTGTGAAGCCTTAAACACTTTCCCTCCTTGGTACCTACATTCCCTCAAATGAAAAGTGGGAACACTGGCAGTACTTATAAAAGAGTGTTTTTGAGAACTGAGTAAATTGTACATACAGCATCTATAGTAGTGCCTGGCATTCACGTTAGCTATTTTTCTTATGGGGCGTGTCTGGTAGGGGGCCTTGCCAGTGAGAAGACCCTTACTTACTAAATGTTATCGTCTGCCCCTCATGCCTCAACCCTTTTCCACCTAGCCTCCTCCTTCATGGTAGCACTGGAGTTACTCCCTCAAACTGGCCAGTCCCATCTTCCTGACTCAACCTAATATAGCTCCCCCATGGCATGACCCTCAGCCCCTGCTGACTTCTCCACATCACCAGGACCCAATGACCAGCCCAGGTCATAAAGCACGCTGAGCCCTTCACTTTGCCATGCTGAATCATCTCCTAAAACTACAGTTATCACTGAAGGACTTCCTCTTTGGGTCAGTTCATCTGCTCTCTTCTGAGCTTATATCCCAGGGTTTCCCCTAAGTCTACTCCCTAGATGGTTCTAGAATCAATAGCTACAATCCCAGCTTTTCTCTTCAGTGGACAGTCAGAACATCATTCATTGGGTTACTTTATTAAGATTTCCAACACACATGTCAAAAAAGGACCTTCTCATTTTCTGTGGTAAAATACTAATTCTACATTTGGATGACCCAAGGGGATCCTTTCCCAGATACCCTGGTTTGAAGCCTTCCATTAGCTTCTGGCAGGACACGCCCCTTCCCATCTGTGTCTGATTGGTCTAATGGATCTTGACAAGCCCACCTCCACAGCAATGATCCTGATGATCCCTTCCTGTTCAAATACCCACTGTCACCATCTCAAGTCAGCGCTCACATATTCTCCCCTCAAAGTTTACAATTGTCTCCCCATTACCAGGAGATGGGCTACTACTTCAAGATTTAGCTTCCTTTAGTCCAGCTAAGATTGTGTTTTCCTGTCCAAATTGTTGCAGTAATTCCCACTACCAACCAACTGAATGTACCATCCAAAGCCTTCTCCAGGATGGTCCCACCCTTCCTCTCCAGACGAATTACTTACAACTCATGCCATCATCTTATTCTCCAGACAAATGGAATCATGTACAAGTTCTCAATATTCCAGGCTTTTTCTGAAGATATTTTTGTGTGTTCCATCTCCCCCAGAATGTCTTTTCTCTATATTTGCTGCTAAAACCCTACTCCCCTTTCATTCTTAAAGACCACTGGTTTCTATATATTTTTCATGACTTCCCAATTAGGTAATTTTTTTTTTTTGTTTCTGAACCCCACCTTTGTTCCTCTTTCACAGTTGTAAGACATTCTATTCATTGAGTGTTTGCATACATCTAGCCTTGTGCTAAGCACTTGTTAATATTTTATAATGCAGCCTCCCACAATTCCTCGATGCGATTATCATTATGTCCCTCTTTGCTGGTGAAGACATATCACAGGTTGGGGTCTGCAGGAAGCAGACCTGAGTTTAGCATTCAGGGTGTTTCCTAAGGGTGTTATGGGGATTGACAGCTAAGGGAGTGAAGAGAAGGAAGCACGAATGAGTAGCGGAGAAGCTGAGCTGTGAGGAAGGTCAGCTGCACCCTCGGGAGACCTTCCAGGGGGTGAAAACAGTGCTCCAGACGTGTCTGAGGTTGAGCTGAGATGGCCAGGCCCTCGTGTAACTGCATCAGTTAATCACTGGATGTGAGCACCCTGGAAAGGGACATGACCTGGAGCAAGGCAGTGGAAGCCTCTACCCACAGCACCCGAAACAGTGAAGAGAACAGTCTTCCCCTCCATGGGGATGGGGCCAGTGCATCTCTATGTCACAGGACGGATGGTGGAGGGAGGAAAGTTAACGGCTAAAGGCCATGTCAGTGAGGAGGTGCTGCTCAGTTTGGGGCTTTGGTCGGACCACAAGGCCTCCGCTCTTAACCAGTGCCCTACTGCCTCCCTTCTCCTGACAGCGATCATACAGCAGCTGCTGCCACGGCCGATCGCAAACAGCTTCATGGCCCTGATGGATTTTTAACTCAGAGATCATGTCTAAACCATCCTTATCATAAAGAACAAAAGCTTAACGAATGACATTCAGTGAAAGATTCCACGGTGAAATGTCACCAGAAAAACCGTATTGGGTGAGGAAAAAACCCTGATGTTTTAAATCTAATTTTGTCACATAATGAACAGGAAAAGTACAACTAAGTTGACCCCACGCTGTACCTCTTTTAGGGTTTATTAAGGTGAACTTGACAATGTGGTGCTTCAGGACTTAAGAAAATGCCAAAGACAGGGTGGAGCACAGGACCAGGGTCAACAGCTACCTCTTAGGAGCGGGAAACCAAGGAGTTTTCAAACTCTTTGTGTACAGCACAGCTTGACCTGAGGGATGTCGAGCCTGTTTATTCCGCACGGAGCTGAGTATGCTATACACCAGCCTAGAAATATTGAAGAGCAGTCATTTCTAGTCCACTGGACAGCTGGCAGAAAGGTGTCAGGCCCAGGGCAACTGGTCCCTGGACAATCAGCCTGGAAAGCTGGTCACTGCTGAGCTAATGCCTGCTGAATGATAAAGCATGTGGGGGACATTGGACAGCTGCCTGGGAGGGACATGGATTCCTAGAATGCTGCAGACGGAAGCAGGTGGGCAGTCGGGTCATTGAAGCATGTAAGTCATCTCTCTTGGACAGCAGGGGAGAGAAACCAGTTACCACACCAGAGCCAAACAGCTCCAAGAGCAGAAGGGCCTATGCCAGTGGGCCCTTCTAGTAGCTGCGCCCCCTGGTGGCCATAATATTTAGCCACCCATAATGTCAGGGATGCTCAGAATCCTGAAGACAATGAGAGGGCAAGTGCCCAGAGGTGCATGAAAATACCTTCTCCATCCCACTGTTCCACTTACCCCTGTTTCTCCGTATAATAAGGCAAAGGATGGAGGTACAGTGGGGTGGTCATGAAACCATGACATCAAGATTCAAACCTTGATGGTCTGACTCCCCAGCCTGAATTCTAACGATATGACCTTGAACAAGTTATCTGTCTCTAAGTTCAGTTTCCTCACCTGTTTGTAACATGGGAATAATCATACTACCTACATCATTAGCTAGTTTTTAAAGTCATTAAATGGGTTTAAAATGCAAAGCACCGAGAAGAATTTCCGGAATATTGTAAGTGCTAAATAAATACAAACGAAAATAATGGTAGGACTATGGGGAAGGCCAGCTCTTTGCTACAAGGGTGGATATAAAATCTGTCTTCTGAGCAGGGGCTATCTGAATGCCTTGACCCCATATTTCTTTGTGCCACCAGGCACCGTGTATTGGGTACAGGAAAGAATGGACCAAAAAACAAAAACAAAAAACCTACAGTTGACTCTCCTTTGGTGCTAAGGATACATCTTCAGGAAAAGTCTCTCACCTCTTATTTTCTGGGCTTGTGCAATAAATCCACACAGCTCCTTGAGCAGATGTCCCTGCTCCGATCACTCGTGAAAGCGGAGTGTGTGCAAGGCAGTGTGTCTGAAAGAAGGTGTCTTCTCAAAATGTCAGTGACATTTGCTCAGAGAGGGATAAATCACATCACCTTGCTATTTTCCCAGTCCCCCCAGGGAGCTGTGTTTCATATGTAAAAACCCAGACATTGGACTCAGAACCTTCAATTCAACTGTGTACCTTTACCACTGATTAGCTTCGAGGCATTAGGCAAGTTATTAACCTCTCTGAATCTCAGGTGCTCCATCTGCAAAATGAGGACAATAATACCATCCCATCAGGGCTGCTGTAGGTGACAAATGCCTTTAAAAGACCTGGGCAGAGAAGGATGACAAAGCATCCCATTCCAAGTGCTCAGTGTGTGGTTACGCTCACCGTGTACGGAGCTGGAACCCAGGGCTGCTCTGACTAATTGGACTCACACTCTGTCTTTCAGTGTTATGCACAATAGCTGATTTTATACTTCCTAATGGCTCATCAGAAACTCTGCTATACGACTGGCACAAACTTCCACGTTCTTCTCCAAGCAGAGTGAAGAACCATAGGTTTGTTTACAGTTTCCCGGCCCCCAAAACATCCATGATGTGTCCGCAAACATGGAGCTCAGGTAGGCAGATGCCAGACAGATCTCGCAGAGGCTCCAGCTCTTCCCTGTGGTTGCCTTGCACGAGGATCCCCTCACCACGGAGCGCTTTGAGGACGGAGGAGGAATGTGCCCAGGCAAGGGAAGAAGCCTCCTGCACTCACTTCCACCAGGGACTTTTTGATGACGCGGCTGATGTCCCTCCTCCACTCGGGGATGTCCGGGTTGTAGTCGTCCAGGTTTGGAGAAAAGGACAGGCGAAGAGATCGAAATTCCTCTGGGGACACAACAGTAGGGTGATTACTATGGGTCAAATAGACTTCTCAAGCAGTCAGTCATACTTGGTATTTTATGCAAGGCCTTACTGGAGGACCCTTTTCCTGCACAGTCACCTGAAAGACCCTACTAGAGAGTCAATATCCCATCCCTGTTACTCCTGCACTCCTGACACTAAATGACCTGGAATGCCCTGAACGCATCTCACGTTTACAACCCTGGACCTTTGCACACACTATCCCTTGCCTAGAATGCCCCATCCTTCCCACCTTCCCTGCATACAATTTTCAAGCTGTAGTCAGAACATTTGTTAACTGAATACCTTCTCTCACTATGTTTTGATTTTCTTTTTTAATGGTGCAACGGTATTTTGCACATACTTTATTATTATATGATTGTACAATAATCATATCATTACATAATTATAATTATTACTGTAGTTATTCTGTGGCTATTTTGTGCTTGTGTGAAAGTTTTATCAGTGGAATTTAAAGCTCCTTAGTTCAAGGGTTTTGTTAGTTGTGTCCGTGGTCCCTGAGTTAGTCCCTGTCCTCTGGGAAGTAGGTGGAATTCCAAAAGCAAGGATTTTTTTTTTTTTTTTTTTTTTTTTTTTTTAAGGAGAATCATTCATCAGAGAACTGGGGAGAAAGCTGAGGAGCTTGGAGCACATCAGACTGTGACACATACCAGACATTGGAATGGAAGAGGGGAGGAAGTGGGATTGCTCAGCAGCCTGAGGGAGGTTCAGAAAGACTGCTGGGGTATCTTCTAGCCAACAGCAGCCAGAGGCGTCTCCTGTGTCCCAGAGACAGATCTTCCTTAGCGTTCCTGTCTCACTCAGTCCTTGGCTGCCTTGAGCCCAAGGAAGGTGTGGTGCTGGCTGTAGCCTGGTGCTGGGTTTCAGAGCACAGCCCTGGGGATCTTAACTCAGCACTTCTTACACGGCTCCACGATGCATTTAGAATAAAATTCAGATTCACCCCAGCACTGACTGTCTCCGCTGCCTCATGTCCTGCGGGCTTCCCCACTCCAGGACCCTGTCCTCCCCAGGCTCCTCAACCTGCCATGCGCCCTCCCACGTCAGTGTGCTTTTACTTCCCCCGGGTTACAGCATCCTCAACTCTTTCTCCTCACGCAGTCTCTCCTGGGAGAACCCCGTCCCACCAGCAACATAGGGACCCTCCATTTCACCACCTCAAACTTCCTTCATCACATGACCCTCTTATCTTTTTTATATTTCTTGCTGCTTAAATTATTTTGTTTTTATGGACTGTCTCCCACTGGAATATAAGCTCAATGGAGACAGGGCTATTATGTTTCTGGCCCTGTGAAACAGTACCTGGTTCATGGTAGCTTTTCAATTTCTATCTATAAGCCATTTAATCAATAACCTTTTCTGTTGTGGCCCTGGCCAGGTAACTCAATTGGTTAGAGCATTGTCCCAATACACCAAGGTTGCAGGTTCAATCCCCGGTCAGGGCACACACAGGAATCAGCCAATGAATGCATAAATAAGTGGAACAACAAATGGATGTAGTGAAGGCTCTCTGTAATTTCTGCATCTATTATTTAACAAACATTTCTTTCTTGTCTTAAGCAAGTCCTTGTGCTTCAGGGGGGTTCAGCAACATCTGCAACACTGTTTACACGGTTTGGGAAACATAACAGTCACTTGCATGTCCTAACAATGCTAAAGACTGACTGGACTCAGGTGTTGATGATGCTCACATTGTAAGGTGTGTGTTAACGGCAGCTGGCCTATTCCAAAGACGTATTTTTCTTTCTCTTTACTGAATGTCTTGGGATGACATTGGTTAATAAAATTGTATAGCTTTCAAGTGTGCAATTCTATAATACATCATCTATATATCGTACTGTGTTGGCCAACCTAAGTCGTGTCTCCTCGATAGCCTTTATCCCCCCCTTTACCCTCTCCTGCCCCCCACTCCCCTTTCCCTCTGACAAGCACCACACTGTTGTCTGTGCAAAGACGTACTTCTCTGAGTTCGACTGCTGTGAGTCACTGGTTGCCTATGTGATACCACCTCCTCAGTTCCGATGAAGAATAACGAAACACATACTCCTTAGTAACCCGGTCAATGGCAGCAGCATGGGCCCAGCCACTGAGTCCTAACTTTTCACTTTGAAGACATAAGTTTATGTCATTTTCACTTTCCCTTATTAACTTTCAGTTTGATGAGAAACTACAGTTTGAAGTTTCTTATCAAACTGTAAAAACTTCCTTTAAAAGGGAAGGTGTTTATCTTAATAAAAGGACACAAATGAGGAAAATGATGAGACTCTCTGTATAATGACCTAGATGCAAAGCAGTAAACAAGGGAGGGAAGATGGCTGGGAAGTGTTACACTGAGTTTATTCAACAAATGGGGATGTATGTGGCAGGACTGGAAGGGGTAACCGCCAATGATACACACGTACACACACACACACACACAGTAGCTGCTGAGAGAGAGGAGTTCTACATGTTCACTTTTTCTTTTCTGTATTAAAAAAGTATATCAGTGTCCTGAAGAAAATGAAGGGAAACAATGCAAATGAGATTTTCTTTCCTCTGCTCCATTGCGGGGCTTTGGATAGGTAATATTTCCTCCGTCACCTTCCCGAACATGATGCCCCCTTCAGTCTGCCCAGGGTGGCCTTCCTGTTTCCCTCCACTGGACTACATTTCAGACAGGTTTCTTCCTGACTGTATATAGGTCTTGCACCCCCCTTTTCTTAGAGAATTTTCTTTGGAAAACTTGGAAGTTTAAGTTGTCTCTTTTGTCACTTTGAGATGCAAATCTTCTATTAACCAGGAATGGCTTTCTCAAGGACCTGTCAGTCATCCCTTTGAAATGTAACCATCGCTGAGATTGAGAACAGGCTGACAGTGACCAGAGGGGAGAAGGGAAGAGGGGGAAACCCTTCAGGGGAAGAGGGGAAGGGTTTGCAGGAACAAGGATAAAGGACACATGGATGAAAACAAGGGGGGGCGGAAACCGGAGGGAGGAAGCCAGGGCTGAGGGGGTGGGCTGGGCTGGGAGCAGAAGGCAGAAAACCGTACTTGAACAACAATTTTTAAAAAAGGGAAAAAAAAAAAAAGAAATGTAACCATCATCAAAAAAATAGAACCCCTACCCCTGGGAGATTAGGAGCTTTACGTCCACCGGCAGCAATCAGCAAACATGGATGTCCTGAATACAACGCCGTGATATTCCCCTCGCCCGCAAAGTTCTCCAGCACTTTTCCACTAGCTCGTCCTGCGGTTTAAAATCATCCTGCCTTTCCTTTTACTTGAGTTCGATCTTGCCTAACTCGCAGTGCTACAATCCGCCTTTAATATGTCACAAACGTCATTCAGATTTTCTAGTCATATAGATGCAACTCTGGACAACTCATCTGACTGAAGACAAATTACGGGCGTTTGATGGTTCAGGACTTTGGTTAGAAGAGGGGGACGACTTCCCCTGCTCAAGCTCTTCAGTAAAGAGGCCTTTAGAAATGAAGGTAACCCATTCGATGGAGTGACTCTCTTTTGGATGATACCTTTCAAGAGACTTTAGGAAAAGGAAATACCACCTTTTCCACTAAAATAAAAAACTTCTGCTCTGCCAAAGGCAATGTTAAGAGAATGAAAAGACAAGCCACAGAGTGGAAGAAAATCTGTAAAACACATCAGATAAAGGACTGTATCCAAAATACACAAAAAAATTCTTAAAGCTTAACAGTATGGATACAATCCAGTTAAAAAGTAAACAGAAGATCTGAACATATACATCACCAAAGAAGATCTAAAGAAGGTGGATAAGCATATGAAAGGTTCAAAATAATGTCATTAGAAATTGAACATTAAAACAACAAAGAGATAACCACTACACACTCATTAGAATGGCTAAAATCCAGAATACTGACAACGCCAAAAGTTGGCAAGGATGTGGAGCGACAGGAACTCTCATTCACTGCTGGTGGGAATGCGAAATGGTACAGCCCCTTTGGAAGACAGTCTGGCAGTTTCTTTCAAAGCTAAACATAGTGTTACTACATGATCCAACAATTATGCTTGCCCAAATGAGTTGAAAACTTATATCCAGAAAAAAACAAACAAACTGTAAGCAAATGTTTATAGGAGCTTTATTCATAATTACCAAAAATCGAAAGCAATCAAGATTTCCCTCAATAGGTGAATAGGTCAACAAATTGGTACACCTATACAACAGAGTACTATTTATTGACTAAAAGAAGTGAGCTTCAAGCCACAAAAGGACATAAAGGAAACTTAAATGCATATTGCTAAGTAAAGAAGTCGGTTTGGAAAGGTCGCAACACTGTATGAATGCAACTACATGACATCCCGGAAGAGGCAAACTTAGCGATAGGCATAAAAAGATCCATGGTTGCAGGGCCCGTGGAGAGGGAAGGAGGGATGAGCTGTAGACACGGGGAACTTTTAGGGCAGTGGAACTATTCCGACTGATACCACAATGGTGAATACGTGGCATTATGCACTTGACAAAACTCATAGAACTGTATAATGCAAAAAGTGAACCTTAATGTAAACTACAGACTTACAAGTTAATGATAACATTACAGGATAATCAATGGTTAAAAAAATATATATTACCAATGTAAGCTGTTAATAATAGGGGGAAGGAGAGAGGAATATATGGGGTCTCTCTGTATTTTCTGCTAGTGTTTCTGTAAATCTAAAACTGTTTTATGGGGAAAAAGGAGATTTTAGGAAAAGGAAAAACTAAGAGTCGCAAGGAGGTAGAAAGTGGATAGAAACATTCTCTCTGGATTCAGAGTCTTAGGCTCTGTTTATTATACTTACCTTGTATTTTCTCACTTTCCTGGATAATTATAGCACATATCTCATAAGTCTGTGTCATAATTCTGTTCAAAAGAACAGATCGTATGTATCAAGTGCTTAGAACAGATGCTGGGAAGGGTTTCATCAGTACTAATTACCACTGCTACCATCACCATTATTGTTATTGGAGCTGCCAGCGAACAGCACAATAACCTTAAGCCAGAAATTTCCCATTTCTAAGCCCCAGTTTCCTATCTGTAAAGTGACTAGTAGGACCATATAAACCACAGACCACCCAGGTTTAAAGTTCTCTCTGCTATTCGAATGAGAAGACCACTGATACGCTTCACCAAGGGGACATCTGTGGGAAGAATGGGTCAGTGCCCAGTAGTGACAGCTGTGACATCCAGGAAGCAGAGAGAGGAAAAAGAGCATCAGAGGGAAAAGACATGAGTGCAACTAAGCAGGGTAATCTCAGAGCACGGGCCTGTGTTGGATGCCCAGTTCCGCCACTTACTAGTTAGGGCAAGTTACCTACCCCTCTGAAAAAGTGAGAGTGATAATACTAGGGTTGCTTTGAAGATCGAGTGCATCCCACGGCACAGGAAGCAGAGAAAGAAAGAGGCAAAAGTTCCCCTCCTTTTGTGCCCCCTGGGAGGCTGGGAGGTTGCCTCCCTGATGGGACCACGTGAGGAACCCATAGCCTCAGTTTACTTTCACTTACTGTTTGGGCTTATCAAGCCTCTTGCAGTGAGGGGAGGGACGGAGCAGGGAGAACACATTGTGAAATCTAACACTCAGCTAGGCAAGGGATATCATCCTTAGACACGTTCAAAGTTGCTTACAAATTACTTTCTGAATTTGAAGGTCAGTTGTCAAGGTGAGAAATGAAAAACAGAACATGCATCAGAATCCATTAATTCTGGAACTGAGACAATGGATATTATCTGAACCAGTTGGTATCTGCCTGCCTATCTATCTATTATCTATCTATCTATCATCTCATTCTCTCTCCTCCTTTTCTCCCTCCCTTTTGTACCCTTTGTCTCTGCACAGCATTTACTTTATCTATATTCTTTTGAATCTTTTTTAATTTTAATTTTCAAAGATGCACATGTACCACTTCCATATTAACAATGGAAGTTTACATTTCTACCATCCACTAATAACATTTACTGCATCCATCTGAATATCTTTGTATGCAGAAAAATTTTCTCCAAATGAGATCAATTTGTGTAAAGTTCCCATTTTCAGTCAATCATTCCACCTTTCCATTTAAATACATTTTCATTCCTTCTAATACTCTGAGCATATTCAACTTCTCCAATGGATTACTAAATTGTTCTGTACTGTCACTTACTCAAACCAATATCCAGTCGATGACAATGCATGACATCTGTTATTGCCCTTCCCTCTCTTTTAATCTACTAGAAGTTGTTTATGACACACGTTTGTATAAAAGATGTTCAGAGTATTTAGTCATTGCTAGATATAGACTCATTTTAATAATCAAGATTTTTAAAGTTGAACTTTATAAAGAGCCTCAATATTAACCATTTTCTTTTATAACTGGTTTGAGCTATTCAAACACCACCAAAGCACCAAGTGGAATGAAAAGGCCTTGCTCGGAATGAGGCGCCCTCTGCCCTACATAAGCGGAGTAAGCGAATGGTCACTCTATGTGCCCTGGGGCCATGGAGAGCAAACAAAACAGTGAACCCTGTGGGGTTTTGTGACTACCAGTTCGATGGGGAATCACGTCTTCCCCAAAGGAGGGGACCAGGCCTGACTCAGCTCTTTCTCAACTGCTGTCCTCTGTGCTCTGGTTAGAGGTCAGGAGCCGGATGACCTCTGGTCTGGCAGTGTAGTGTCGAGTTACCTCATCAGAGAAGGAGGGCAGTGATGAGCCAATGAGGACGGAGCACTCACCATACACCGCGATGGTCTTGGTGTCTTGCAGGATGGCGTTCCCCGCTGAGACCTGCACTGTGATGGTGTTCATCCCTTCGGAAGTAAACTTGAATGATATGCTTCCCTCCAAGGTGATCAAAGGCTAAAATGAACAGGGCGCAGAGTCAGGGGCAAGTTCTTCCCTTACAGACGAGACAGTGACCAACACACTGCTTGACTCAGTGGAGGCTTTTTCTGGGGACAACCAACTCCATCTACACCTCCCCATCATCTCAAGTTCAGGTCACAAAGGGACTATTAGAACCATGACCCCGAGAGGCTCTGCCCACTTCTTGTGAATTTGAGACTTCTCTTCCGGCACCGTGTTGATGGAGAGCTGGTGAGATTGATAGGTCTTGCTTGCTGGTGGGTTATGTCTCTCTTTATGGATAACCTACTCACATCAAGCAGATCCAAGGAAATATCCAAATCAGACCAAAGCAGAGGGCTCCTATTAAACCAGATTTAAGCAACAGTCACTGAAAATCTACAAGCTGCCAGGTGTTTACCTCCAGGGTATGCTGTCCATCATAAATTATAAAGGAGCACAGCAACCGTGGACACCAAAACGGCAGCAGGTAGACAGCCGTGGCCTGATGTGGCTTAGCTTCCTCTGAGAAGCCCTATCAGCAGTTTTCTGGAAGCAGCTGCTATGGAAACAAGTACTAATTGGATAGTGGTTTGAGGACTCAGGGAAAAAAAGAAAGATTTGGAGCAATGCCTGTAGTACAATTGGATGCCGGGGTCCTGGAGGGGAAGATTATTAGCTTACTGACCTCTCTCAACTCACTACCTGCAATCATTTCTTTCCTGCCTTAATTAATTTTAAACTCAAAATTCATTCAATTCCCTGTATGGCAGAGGAAGACTAAAGTCAGCCTAAGAGTTTGCTCAACATGATCTGCTGGAAATTGGTTTTCTGCTAAAAGGTAAATAATAGAAGACAGAGAATACAGCCGTTTAGGAATTTCACCTTCCAGTGCTTGCTTTCAGGCAAATAACAGAGATTTCTGCTCTGCCACTGTGGGTCGTAGGACCCAGTTTGGCTGAATTTACATGGTTTCAGAAGTGATACAAAGGAGGCTTCTTTTCAGCTTAGTTATGTTAAACCGTAAAGTGAGAGCTTCCTTCCACTGTCAGGCTTGTAGTGGCTCTGGGGTCAGGGGTTTCCTCACTGTCTTGTGCAAAATTGTCTTCAGCCGAAATTCAGCTCTGAGGTAGAACAATATTTGCATTAAAATAAAATGCATTGCATTGGAACAGGTAAGACATCAAGTGAACGCACTTCTGCTGGAAGAAGATGAGCATTTTCTAGTCCAGGACAGCCCATCCTGGTGCCTTGTGCGGGGGTGCTCTGGGGCCTTAGTCCTCCCGCCTAAATTTGGAAGCAAATTTTAATTTCTGAGGATGGAGTGAGTTCAAAACTGGAACAGAGCATGCAGCCCTGTACGAGGAGGATAAAAATTCACGCAGCCTTCAGAAGGCCTCAGCTCCGGCCTCTGCATCCAACAGCTGGATGAGGCTGGAACGGGCCACTTGGCCGGCCTCATCCTCACTTTCGTCATCTGCCAAATGAAGGACTCAGCATAAATGACGTTAAGGTCCTACTGGTTTTAAAATGCATGCTGACTTTTGATCACAGGGGATGTTTTGGGAGAACAGAAAAGGGAAAGCTGACCGAAAGAAGTGGCTGTGTCTGATGCAGGGGGCTGGGTGGGAAAGAGCACCTGTTGCTTCTGCCTGGCCCGTATCCACTTGCCTCTTTTCCCTTTGGGGACCATCCCTCCCTTGTCTTGGTCCGTGCTGTTCTCAGGAGGCTGACTTCAACCCCTCTCTTTCTGCCCCAGCACCGAGATCGAGGCCTGGCTGAGCACACACCACTCCGGGACTGCTGTTAGAACTTTGGGGAAAGAGATTATTTTCCCTGCTAAGCCATGAGGGTATAGAGCTCAGGCTGCTCCTAAGGGTCCCTGTAAAGGAAAGCCCATGTAGGGAGGGACAGTATCACAGAGGCAAGAAGTGGGGGCCTGAAGCAGTGAGAGAGAGAAGCAGTCACAGGCAGAGGCACTGAGGGGACAGCGAGATGGAGAACGCACTGGTGGGAACACTGGTGCACTGAGAGCCTGCTGGACCCCGAGGCTAGGGCCCCCCTCCCCCCACTCTCAACTTCCATAAGCCGTCTTGTTCCCTTCCTGCTCCAGCCCCTTTGCGCTGAGCTGCCCCTAGACTCCACGTGTGCTGTCTCCAACATGACCCACCTCCGTGTTGTTCCCGTACCACCACACGTAGGTGAGCGTGCCCACTTGGCTGGGCCACAGCACTGCAGTCGCGTTGACCTCTTTGTTCTTTGTGGTGACAAAGGGAAGGGACAGGTGCACGTGCTCCAGGGGACCTGAAGCACAAGAGAAGAGAGGACACGTAGAGTGGGAAGAGCTTTCTTGGCTCCACCTTCTCTGCCCTGAAGAGAACACACAATCCATTCTGGACGCCCCCGAAACATAAGCCCTATCTCCTGAGAAAAGTACTCAGGCGCTTTCTCTGCTTTAGAGAAAAGGATACACTGCGAATAGTTATGTCTCAGCATTGGCCATTTACTGACTTTCTTCCAGACCTAAAATCTGAGTCATGTATGCGTAAAAGTTTAAAAATCTGTAAGTAATTTATGAAGTCCTGAAGTGAACAGGACTGCTAGGAGATTTCACAGGGAAATGCAAAGTGTTTCCAAGAGGGTATAGCCTTGGCCATAAACCAGGATTGTGAAAATCTCCTAGAATCCATGCTGGGTGGTGAGGGTGGGAGGGATAATTTTCCTTGATTATTTACTGGATTTAAAGTTCTCTGTGTGTAAATGTGTGTGTTTGTGTGAGTGTGAGTCTGTGTGTGCATGTGCTTGTCTGTACAGCCACCTGGGTAGGTAAGTACGGAACAGACTGTGTTAGGGGTTGACTTAGGCTTGTCCAGGACAGAGGCAGGTGTGAGCGGGTAGAGGGCTCTGCGGTTCTGTGTCTCAGGATGTGCTCCCTAAAAAAGGGTAATTCTATCTACGGAGGCCGATTAGACCAGAAACCTTAATCAGATGAACAAGCCCACAAAGACAGAAATATCCTCCTCATAGAGAACCACGAGGACCTTTCCTGTGACCCATGTGACCTTCTCCTTGAGTCACTGTTTCCAAGAAAAAACGCCTTTTCCTCTGAGGTGAACATGACAGAAATCTATCATTGCCACCATCATTCCATGCGTCGGAGAAGGAGGTGGTACCTCGGGCCTTCCCGCCTGCTCAGTCCCTGCCTCTTCTTCTACTCGACCTTGACGTGTGTTTCCCAGGATGCTGCCTCTGGCCTCTTCTCCCTCCACATGCTCTTCCACTGAGTACTGCCATCCACACTCTGACCTTCAACTATCAGCTACCCGCTAAGGGTTCCACAACCACCTTCCTACTCCAGACTCCGTTAAAAACCCACGATTTCCCCCGTGTCTGTAGTCTCCATATATTGGTTAATAAAACCAATGTTTACCCAGGGCAGCAACCCAGAAGCAGAAAGTCAATCTAGAGAGCTTATTTCTTACCGCCTACACCCACTTAGGAAACCACTGATTTGGTTTCATAAATATCTCTCAGAGCTCTCCCCACGCACCCTTATCCTGCGCTGGTTCCTGCACTCCACATGCCCTCAGCTGGAGCATTACGACTCTGTTACCGATTTCCCTGCCTCTGACCTACCCCACTCCGATCCACCTGCTGCTCCGCATGTCCAGTGCCTGCCTCCCTCGATAACACATAAGCTGCTTTGAGTGCCAGGTGTCCCAGCACCTGGAATAAAATGTGTTCTCCAGGGTGAGGATACTGTGAGCACATGGGCCTTGATGGGCAGGTGGCTCTCTATGTTTGAAGAATGGTAAGAAAATCCAAATGGCTGCAGTGCAGAGATGGGGGACAGGAGAGGATGCTCATGACATGTAAGCAGCATTCAGGACACGAAGCTTGTCCTTGCAGGCCCTGAAATATGTATGCGTGTTTGTGGAACTTCATTCTTGCAGGTATATGTGTTAGATGTTCCCACAGTGAATGGTCATGACTATGCACCTTCTCACCGTCCAGACTGTTCCGAGACTGTCCTAGAAAGCCAAGTTCATTATGCTATTTACTAGGTCAAAAGTAAAATGCCCATTGCTTAATTATAATAACATTAATAGCTGAACATGTATTAGTCCAAAATTTGTGAGACAGAGAACACAGGCTCCAGACTTTTGGAGGGTAAGAGCCCCTCATATTTACCTTTACTGAGAAGGCTGGCCCAGCTTCGAAGACACAGCAGATACTCTCGAGATGGCTGGGTAACGAGTGAACTGACTTCCTGCCTCTGCCTTTGTGCCTGCTTCTCTCTCTTTATGGAGCCTGAGGCTTCGTGACCAGCACACAGAACAGAATTGACTTTCTGGCTTGCAAGCCATATGATAAAAGGGGGTTGGTCGTAAGTCAGAGTGGGTCAATGAGGTAGTGAAAGGGCAACATTACCGAGTGATGACTGTGTACCGGCGCATCCTGCTAATGGCTTTTTATTCTCATTTAATCCTTACAACCACCTCATGAGGCGGTCCCTACCATCCTCCCCATCTACACATGAACAAACAGAGACAGCGGACCTTCCTCAATTCCAGGATGTGAGCTAGGGCAGTCTGATTCCACAGCCCAAGTGCTGGCCAGGGGACATGCTCGGTAAGACTTTCCCATTTTAACGAAAGACCTAGCAAGAGTCACGACTTACTGATGACTTAACTATGACCCAGGCACTGCAAAATGAACGTCACACATCCTGTCGTATAGTGATGGCTCCTGCTCTTCCCGTTTGCTCCAGCAGGCCATGCGTTGTCCCACCCCAAGGCCTTGGCTTTTGCTACCTTTGTTACACCATCTGTAAGACTTCAAGCCTCAGTTCCAGGGTCCCCTCTTGTGTGACAGTTCTCCTGACTCCTCAAATCTGAGTTAAATCCGTTAGAATGCGAGAACTAGATCACCTCTCTTCATCCCATTCTCAAAGGGGTCATTTTCTTGGTCTCTTTTACTTATGATCATTTAACATTGAAAAAAATCAGAACATCAAAGTAAAGATGATGCCCATGTACCCTGTTCATGACAAAACTTGAATCTTGTGACTGAAATGTGGCCATTCATTCATTTCACTAGTTTTTGAGTGCTACTACGTGTTGGGCAATATTCAAGGTGCTGGGCACCTCTGGCACTGGGTGGAGCGTATGTCTTGTGGGGGGAGGCAGGCGCGGGGTAGGGCAGAGAGTGCCATTTTGGACCGGTCAGTCAGGGGAGGTCTTTCAGAAGAAGACGTGACCTTTGAGTGCTGTTTGCTCTCCGTGTGTGAGAAACAGCAAGAAAGGGCTGTGGTGCAGAGACACAGGACGGGACCGGAAGGCCAGGAGATGGAAGAGGCATTCAGGACACACAGAAGGTAGGCCTATGGGCCCCGAAGTGTGCACACGTGTTTGCATGAATTCATCCCTGCATGTGTATACATTACACATTCACACAAATGTATGGAATTGATCTTTCAGACTCCCAGATCCTCTTCTATTCACTTACTTCTTAGATGTTTAATATACCTCCTTCCTGCTGCCCCCAAACCTACCATTTAAGCATCTCTCTTCTGTACAGAGGGTGTGGTCTGCCCTAATAGAGCCACGGAGGTGAACCTCCAGCCCCTGGAGGCCCCAGCAGGCTGGCTGCACCAAGCTCAGAGCTGAAAAAACTGGCAGGTGCTTCTCCATCAGAGAGGTGCCTGCAATGCCCCAAAGGATCGGGAGGTGGCACTGTATCACTCCATATGAGTCTTCCTGGCAAGGTGGCTGAGGGGACTGCAGAATTCCTCCAGTGAAAGAGCTTTCCCTGCTTTCTTCAAGCTTGGCCCCTACTGTGCCGCAGGAAACAGCTGGCTGACCATCGTGTGCATGTGTGTCTGTGTGCACACGTGCACTGATTGCTCTGGACTGCTCACAGACATCCTCCGGCCACCAAATTAACTACTGTGTATGCATCATATTGCTGTTTGTCTGAAATGTTTAAACAACTGCTAGAAGAAACAAGCACACCGAGTATAGAGACCAGATCCTACAATAGAGCTCCTTAAACTTCAGTGTGCATGAGGGACCTCCTAACCTGTTCAAAGCAGACTACGGAGCCAGATGTCCCGGAGTTCTGACTCAGCAGGTCAGGAAGGGTGCCCAGGACACCACATTTTTTGTCATGCAATTTTGGGGCAGGTGACTCATTAAACCACACTTTACAAAACCCAAATAGGGCATTTGCTGGCCAACATAATGATCCTGTGAAAAGCTGCAAAGCTACCCAAGACCTTAGGAAACAGATCAGTTGACCCTAAGATGGAGACAGAAAGACATCTGTCAACATCAAAGTAAGGATGATGCCCATGTATCATGTTAATGCCAAGAACTGTAAGGAGGCAGCTGAAGAGAGAGGCTTGGGAAGGACTAGAGAATCCACTTCATTTTTTATTTTTACCTTCAATTCTGCAAATTTGCAGTTTTCAGTGATTTTTTTTTTCTGCGCGACCAGTTTAGACAGGGCAGCTTTCTGAGCAGAAATCCGCACGTCCTCTAAATTCTCTGTCCCGGGCAAGGCATCAATGGCGGCACCATGGGAGAGGGTCCCATTAGAGTGACACAAGCAGAGCAGAGTGAACACCTTCCCTAAGGAGTTTCCAATGGACAGGCTACAACGGGTTGCCCAGTCACCTGGTGAGAGCTGCAGGCCCTGTCCTAGAAACCTTACAGCAGGAATATCGTATCTACTTGTTTCTGATGACCTTTGCAGACTGGCAGGAAAAGCCTCTGATTTGGAATCAAATCACCTTTCTGAACTGGAAAGTGGAGGGAGTATGTTCAAAACAGGTAACAGGGGGAGAATCCCAGGCAGAGGGGAGGGTGTTGGGTGGAAGGGGCAGAGGGCAGGTCTGGCAAGCTGAGCTGAGACTTGCTGCTTAGAACCCATGAAGTACAAGTGCATGTGCTTTTTTGTGGTAATCGACAATCAAGCTTTACTAGTTGACAGGGCACAGCATATTATGCTCCGCAGAACCTTTCAGAAACACAATGTGCATTCCTCACCTTGACAGGAAAAATCTAGGCTCCAAAAATGGAGTGACCGGGCCAGGATAGTATCTGGATCTTCTAACCCCCAACTCAGTCCAGTACTCAGCTTTTGCTTTTGTTTTTTCTAAATGCCACCCCCGCCCCCACACCACATTCTGGCGCTGTGGCACTGAAAATTGCCAGATACCCTTCAGGTTTGAGATTTTGGGAGGTGTGAATCAATTATGGTCTTGCTCTGACTTCCTGTTAGTTTAAAAGGTGACAAGGTCACCGTTCTCCTCCAGTCCCTGCTTCCTCCATCTGAGCAAAAGGGCCTGTGTTGCCTGCGGTGGCAGACAGGTGCGCCCGGTGAGCGAGGGGGTCCCTGTGAGCAGCAGCACACCGTGGGGCCTTCGGGAGAGAGGCGCTAACAAAAACGCTGAAACTGCTCACGGGCTTTGGATGTATGTGAATTAATGAAAGTTTTAAAATAATCCTCTTTAATACAGTCAGTACCAAAAAGTCAATTCGTGTCCCCAGGGCCAGGGGTTCCACTGCACGAGGCATTCTTAGTCAACCACCTAACCCCAGGTGAGCCTAACAAAATGAAAATCAGAACGCAAAAGTTTCATTACGAATCATTTTCCACTAAGGTTAAGGTTAAATCCTTTTGCCTGTCAACTAGGCTAATTGAGACCAAAAGAAAAGAAAATAAGCAAGTGAACAAAGCAGGTCTTTTCTTCCATTTCTTTTACATGTTGTGACTTTAGCAACCTTTGGTCTTAAGCAGGAGAGCTCTGTGCTGCTTTTCCTTCCCAGGATTCAGTAAATCTGGGAGAGGGCTGGGTGGGGAGGGACCCCTTCGGGACATGATCACTTTTAGGGATGAGACAGGATCCACCAGGAGGCCAACCAGGAGGGTGAGCTGTGCAGGACTCTATGAGAGACCCTGGGAAATGGAGACAAGAAGCTACTGCTGAATTTTAAATCAGTCTTTAGGCACAGAGTATGGTAGATGTTTAACAGTACATGGGATATGGAATAAAACTACTGTAATTCTGAAGCAGAGCATTCTCTAACAGAAATCCCCCTTACAGAACTGGAGAAAATGATAGGCATTCTCAGCAAAGGCACTGTAATCTGGTTGAGAGTTACTTTACTAAGCAATAGTTGTGATGTATTTTTGAGAGCTGCATGATCATTCCCATGATATCATCACTTGAGATTATCGTTTAGTAAGAGGCAACGCCAGGAAGTCTATTTAGGACAGTTTAGGGGTGGCAGTCAACAGGAAGTGAGCCTAGGAAACTGGTCCTGAACCTACACAGTCATGTAGCAAGCCCACCACTTCTAACATAAATATTCACATTCCTTTAGGATGATCTGCAAAAATGTGGGGGGTTAGGATGAGGGCTGGGGAAGACTTAGTTCCTCTTATGCCAAGCCACTGTTGGCAGTGACAATAACCCTAGCGATCAGGAGCTGGGGTTGGAGACAGGCAGGCCTGAGCCTGAAACCTGGCTGGGCCACGTAGTAGGTATGCAGCTTCGCATGGGCTATCTAAACTCTTGGGACCTCACTAGTTTTTACAAGTAGGGTTTCTAATGTTGCCTACTTCACAGGGTTGTTTTGAGGACTGAGATTATATACATAGAGAATCTGTTTAGCACAAAACCTAGCACACAGTGAGAATTTTAAAAAATTAACTGAAAATAGGAGCATGGGGTTGGCAGACTGGGAATCTTGTGAAACTTTGTTTAAACCCTAAGAAGCCAGTAGAGTGTTTCTTCAAGCATCTCTGTCATGAGTGCACAGGAGATAAAGACCAAGAGTTGATGACATAGCAGGATTGTTTGGGAGCCAAATGATCTCTTGGGGAGAGAGATCACACTATTCCTAAATAGTGTGTCCTCCCCCTGGACCGCAGCCACTTAAAAAATATTTTAATGAGTACATTCTGTGCCCAGCTGAGTTCATGGCAGGGGGCAGGTGAGTGGCATGGACTATTGCCCAGCCTTAATATTCTTGGCCTAGAACTCAGAATTAATTTGAAAAAGGCCCTTCATAGAAAGGAGCCACATTCATTTTAAAGTAAACTATTTCTCTAGCAACTTAAACAAGTCCTATGTCTATTGGGGATGCTCACAAACCTATTATAAAGACATTATCAGTCAACATAACTTAGTACACCTATACATTCCTTAATGGGGAAAAGCTTTAACATTTCCTGGAACTGTTTCCTAGTGCAGCTTCCTTAACATAGTTTAGACTTTTCCCCTCTGTACCACGTTCTCTCTAAACAAGAAATCATTTCCAGATAAATCCCAGGAAACACAATTTTTTAAAAAAGAGCATAAATTTAAAAAATATTAATAGCTAGACAGAATGTGGGAGAATAATCATCAAATGAGGAAAAATTCCTTTACTGATGCTAATTCTCCACACATTAGATCGGGCCATACATATGGCTTGTTTTCAAACATTTCCGACCCCCCCAAGTAAGGGACAAATTCATATTCAATCCAATAGCTTAGCAGGCTGCTCAGACCTAGCCTCCAGACATGGGTGCTGTATCTCAAGTGCTCAGGCACCTGGAAGAGGCACAGTAAATGCAACGGAAAAATCTGAAGCAAACCAGAGATCAAGATTATTCACATTCCACTCCCTGACATTCTTCTTCCTTCCTCCCTACTTGGCTCTCCTATTCTCCTCCCCCATCCTGCTAGAAAGGAACTAGCAAGCTTCTTCTAGATAGGAAACTTGGGGTTATATTTTAAAAGGACACAACATTTAAATTATGTCATAAATCAACAACAGTAACAACATACAAGTTACATGTAAGTACAGGACGGCGCTGTCAGACCCGAGACTGTTGTCCACCTGCACGGTCACTCGGAAAATGCCCACATTGTGATAGACGTGTTTGATCCCATCTTCCATGGAGCTGAGGTTGACGTAAGACACGGCGATGCCATCACCGAAGTCCACTTGGATGAATGTCCTCTGCACGTCACCCTGAAAAACAGCCCAGCGTCAGAGGAGAGGGAGTCTGGGCCTGGCTGCTCTGCTCTGGGGGCCGGGGCTTGTCCTGGTTGCTGGCTCCGGGGTCACAGCAGCTCTGGCTCCCTCCTGCCATGGGGAGGATCCGTCTGTGTCTGACAGAATCCCCACGACATCCCCTGGCAGACAGGTACTTACTAAGATGGATGCTCTCCAGATCTGAAGGGCACCAACTACCAAAAGTTTCCAGGTTGGAAAAGTTAAGTGTTTGATTATGAGCTCCAAGTTGATATTCAATTCTCCTGATGTCTTTGCTTAGAGTTTTACCATTCATATAAATAAAATAAGGTGTATAAATAAATAAACTAAGGTGTATAAATAAATAAAATAACACTTTTAAATATTCCCCTACTTGTCATGGTCCTGGACCACTTCCCTGGTGTTCAGCGCCTCTGAGGCCCCTTTTTATTCTGGTTCCCTGATCATGCTGGAAAAAGGACAGGGGACACCTTGCTGTACCCCCCTACATGCCATTAGGCTCAGCCCTACTATTACTCAAGGTAATGATGGTTAATTCTTTTATAGTTCAGCATTTTTTACTATGAAAATTATCTCATTTAATCCTTTACAGGATCTCAGTCTGGTGAGAAAAGTAAGCATTGTTCATCTGTCTTACAGATGAAGATGCTTCATTCAGAAAGGTTTAATCATCTGCTCAAGGTTAACAAAGCCAGTTAGCAGCAGCCCTGAGGTTTGAATCCATCCCTCTGGATTCCATTTCATTCATTACATGTTAGGTAAAAAATGGACAGCTCCTCCAGGCCTGAAACTTAGTATGCCATTCACAAATTAGATGATGCCAAGCATGTCATTCAGCCTCCGTTGGTCCAGCAAATGGTCATAACACCTCCCTGTCCTAAGTCAAAGGGTTGTTATAAAAGACATGCGAGTAACTGGTAATCTGTAAAATTCTATACTCAAACAAAAGGCTGTAAAAACAATGTAACTGTAGAAGACTCCAACACCCCTTTTACAGTTATTTAGAATCACAGGATTCTAAATTTCCTGCAGATAGGTAGGAGAAGATAAGGTCTGATTTATAAAATTCCAGACCTGTTAAAAAAAAAAAAGGCCTTTGGAATCATAGTCAAGATTCTTAAGGAACGAAGTTTCTTAGACCCAATTGACAAACACCAGCTTCCTCTGCACACAACTTATACTTTAATACACTTGCATTGTTTGTTTTATTAGTTGTTCCCATTCTGGGGTAAAAAAAAACAACAACTTTGAACTAGAAATGTATTTTCGATTAACTAAGATTTATATGGCAGCCTATCTTGAAAAGGCCAAGTTTAAAATGCTGACATTTAAGATTAATCCACAGGGAAAAAGAACGCAGTTCAAATCCTATGAATCTACGTGACCTAACCTTCTGCCCTATGCCCGACCATGCGCTGTGAGGGGGGAACACAGCAGCTCACTCTTGGTGAGGACAAGGCAAAAATTCTCCCCCAGGATGGGAGAAAGAAACTCCATTCAAAACTACTGAACAAATATGCACACGTCTAGACATTGTGCAATTGCTTGAATTCCCTTCACTAATAAATATAACTGACAGCCTCTCTTGCTGACTTGTCCTTCATTTGGACAACCAACTTGGACTGATCAGTTTCTGATTATCTTTCTGGTCAGTTTCTATTCCCATGTTTTTGAATTTTCAACAGAGTGGCTGCCAGCTGACCCTAGGAGAAGAGCCTGCCTTTTAATCTCCTCACATTATTTGGGACAAGTGTCTCAAGGAGTAGCTAGGCATTATTTTTTTTTAAAGATTTTATTTCTTTTTTAGAGAAAGAGGAAGGAAGGGAGAAAGAAAGGGTTAGAAACATCAGTCGGTTGCCTCTCGTTTGCCCCAATTGGGAACCTGGCCCACAACCCAGGCATGTGTCCTCATGGGGAATCAAACCAATGATCTTTTGGTTTGCAGGCCAGTGCTCAATCCACTGAGCCACACCAGCTAGGGCAGCAGTGAACTTTAAATAAACAATCTCAGAAATAAAAGTCATTCCAGTGGGTGATAGCAAGGAGTGTGCTTGGTATTACAAGCGTGTACAATAGGGAGAGGTGGCATGTTGAAGTTCTCATCTGATTAAGCACATCAAGGAAGGCTTCCTAGAAGAAGTGGTATCTGAGCTGAGAAGGCTAAAGCAAAGAAATAAATTAATCAAACAAAGGACATGAGTGAATGCAATGGAGGTGAGGAGTCCATGCAGAAAGGACAGAGGAAGCAGATGTGCAAGGGCCCTGTGGCAGAAGTGGGCGGCACAGTGGACAGAGGCTGAGGATTGCAGACACAGTAGGACCATGTTATGAAATGAGACCAGAGGGGAGAAAGTAACATGTTACGACTTGCGGGAAAAGTTTCTGATTCTGATCTTCCTCCTAACAGAAATGGGAAGCCCTTAAAAGTGTTTGAAGCAGGGGTTTGGTGGATAATGGCATGATGATATTTTTAGTTCAAAAAGATCACTCTGGTCCCAATACTGAGGATGAATTAAGTAAGAGACCAGTATTCTGGGAATTCAATTAAGGTAGTTCAGGGCAGATGAGGGCGTACTGAAATATGAGTTGCAACAGGAAATTACATATACCTTCCTATCGAAATTAATTCCCATAGTTTATTAGTTTTGAAATCAGTGTATCTCAGCCTCTGGTATCAGCATCTCTGATAGAAATTTAACTCTACCATGCAGCCCAGAACTTGCTGAGCTTCTTCAACTGAAAGTCACTTGGGATCCCTTTCAGAGGGAGAGAAAGGTGATGGAAAGGCAGGTCACTGCTTTCTTTTCTTGTTAGACTCTATTCCTGGCTTTGACTTTTTTTCCTCTGATGACAGTTTTGTTCATAAGTGGAAAGATGGGCTGTCTGTCAGGAACTCCATGTACCATTCTTTTTCTTTTTTTTTTTTTGAGAATTTTTGTAAGAGTTTATTTAAGTCAAACTGATAACAATTGCTAAGAAGCAAGGTCTCAAATGCTCCCTCCATGCACAATTCCTATGTCTTCCCTCGGGTGAAGGAGTATCATGTTCAAGCCACAAGAAGATAGAGAGTATGGGGAACAACGGGTATTTGGAATCAAGAGTTGAGGAAAATCTTATCTGTCACTGAGAGTAACTTCGATCTAATAAATCACAAGTCATCAACCCTGATATAGAACTTAGGCTGGCAAATAGCTAGACTGTTGTATACAAATCTTTAGACCTAATGTCATTTAGTCACATGCCCTAATATAGATACAGAACTGAGAACATTACTAGCCCAAAACAAGTGCCCAAGAAAGGCACAAAAGCCAAATGAAATCCATATGGGGATTCTCCAAATGCATCCCATCACTGACTCTGTAATAGTAAAACAAATATATCAAAGGGCCACAACAAAGCCAAGATTAACCTGAGGAATGAAAGGAATGTGAACCTATCAGTTCCTGTCACATGGCTTCAGAGAAAAATGGGAAAACAAATGAGGTAGTAACTCAACATGGACAGCTTCAGACTGAAATGCGACTCCGAGATGCGCCTGTCGTCGTTAGGGACCCTCTGCAGATAGGCACCGGGCCTGTATGCCAGAGCCTAGTCCTGGAAGAGCTCCAGAGGGGGCCTGGCTCAGGAGCCACTCGAATCCAGTCTTGGGAGTGACCTTCGAGTTCATGCAGAAATAACTACGTGTAGAGAAATGATAATAGTAGTACCTATTTTTGTGAAAGAAAAAAGCAACGAATATCACACTATGTGTACCATAAACCTGTGTGGGTTTGTTCAGAGAAGGTGCCTGCGAACACACCAGCCTGTCCACACTGCCTGAGGGTGAGGGGAGGGGCAGGGGGAGGCACAGGATTCACAGAAAGGGAACAAACGAGGGAAAAATAAAGATGCCACCAAATTTAAAAAAGGGGTGGGATATGGTATAGCACAACAAACAGTAAAAACAAAACAAAACAAAACAAAACAAAACACTGTTCTAGCTCTACTATTACCGCAAATACTGAAATATTGGTGAAGGACATGGGAACTAACCAGAAGGTGACACAGATATTGGTTAAACGGATGTTGGGATCCAACCGACTTTGCTCTTGGGTTTTTGTTGCTATTTGAACATGGCTAGATATCTGGGCAGGGTTGAGAGCATCAGAGTGGCCCACCATTGCCTTGCAAACCCCTCTCACGGTAGGTTTAGACTCAGGTTAACAAGGCCTTGACAAGAAGCAAGGAAGGAGACAAGCACAGCATGATGTACCCTGGCCTTCAAACAAGAGATTCAATGTCGACATGAGTATAAGGAGAGAAGTTCTATCCATCTACCTTGTGACTTCTTACATAAAGTGTGAAAGAAACACTGTTCTAGAACATCCCCGATGGTCACTAAGGGAGAAGAGAGTGAACATTTCTTGAAACTCTACTGTGCAAGAAATAATGACAACTGCTGTTTCCATGGTATCTCATTTAATCTTCAACCCTAAAGACTCAGACTTAACAGTCTTAAATTTTGCATAGTGTCACAAGACTGGGTTGAACCAAGCTCTTCTTAACTCCCAGTTCATCACTCTTCCTGCTTGTTCACAGAAGACACTCAAACTACGTTACTGTGCTCATTCCCAGGTGGGTGCTGAAGAACAGAGTCACTCCCATGTGAAACCAGAGAGCTTTTGTAAGCTTCAGTAATGAAAACCCTTTAGAGGAATGCCAACATGCATCCAGCTCTCCATTGCATGGTGATGTAAGAGGAGCCCAGTGGAATAGCCAGGCTCTACAAAAGACCGTGGGTGTGTAAGATGCACCTGTAAAGGTCCTGTTGATGTGAGTGTTTGACAGAGAGTGAGATGACTCTAGACAGGAATCAACTGCTGTACTCATATTGGAGCTGCCATTTCATGACGGTGAATGGAACCCTTCTAGCACAGGGCACAGCAATCTATGATAAAAGGGTGGTGTGTATGCATCTTCTCTTCCCCAGTAAGGTCTGGTCCTCTTTGGTATGCCTTGTAACACATGCTGCTGTTGCTGAAAGCTGAGGCTGCCTCACTAGATCAGTTGGGAGAGAGCTTTCCTGGATGCCTGGTTCAAATCATGCCCTATGAGCTTCTTTTCTGTTTCAAAACTGAGCTCTGGAAAACAGTCTCAAGATATCTAGGTATGAGCACAATTTCAAAATAGAGTCAGCCTCTTCCTTATGCCTATTCAGAGATGGCTTTCCAAGGCACAGGGGTCTCTCCAAATGCACCAGTCTGCAAGCAAAGGTGACGGTGAACGTGGATGCCTCGACCTGGAGGGAGAACATTCACAACAACGAAGGGGAGAGCATAGGGTTTTACGATCTCACCAGAGAACTCAGGTGTGACAAAGGCAAGGAGACCAGACTATGGACGCACCAAATCATTTGACCGGATACATGATATTTCACCTTTTTGCTGATGAAATGCAGATGACTGGGCCCCTCTTTGAGAACTCGGGTCCTCGGCACTTGCCTAGCTATCCATGCATTTCTGGATCTAATGCTAGACCAAGAACTTACACTTGGAGCATCGAAAAGCTTTAAATCTTCACTTGCAAATAAGCCACAGCACCATGTGTTTGCATGCATAGCCCATTTCCAAAGTTCATTTTTTTGTCTTCTGTGCTTAGAAAGAACAGATTACCTACCATAAGGTGGGAGGGACACTTGGCTTATATGAACAGATAAATGACTATAAGGCAAAGCCTCTTCACTCTGCCTAGACGCTATGGTACGGCAAGGTCAGGACCTTGACCGGTTGTGCTTTGCAAACACTTTCTAGGTGACAAAGGACATTGCAATACTGATAATATTGCACGGTGGCTTCAAGAATTACCTCAGCGGGCTTTGGCAGGAAAACAAGGTGGCTGCCAAAGCACTTCAATCTTACAAATGCTTTTTATGACTTAACACTCTAAAACATTCAGATATGTAATAAGAACAAAATTTACATTACTTAAAAAATAGTAGAAAGATTTCTTTATGAATAGACCTATGTAATACATTTTTTCTAGCAGTAAAATATGTAATAGAAATATGTTAGCTTTATTAAAAAATAAAAATGGAGATGAAAAACAACATATCATTGAGAAAATGTAAACAATCCATAAAATGAGGGGGGAAATCAACTCACCCATAATCTTGCCATCCAGAGATGACATTGTTAACAGACTTGTGAATATCATATTAACCAATGAGAATATACCCCCCCCACCACAACGATGACAACAACAACAACAACAACAACAACACTGGAATAATTACAGTTTTCTGTTATGCTGTCAACATTTTACAATAGCTTTCAAAAATTTTATATATAGCATTATCACTCGGTGGACTTAAATTAACCAAGCTGTAAGATCCCATCTATGACATTCATATGATTTCTTGTCCTGGATGTCACTTTATCACCTTCCCAAATTGTTGGGATGCTGTGAGATCTGAGTGACTCTATGGAGGTCCATAGAGGTACTGTATGTGGAAGAAGTGTCCTCTGAAGTCAGGTGATAACCTGAGTGTTAGGAGACTCGGCCATATACCTTTCTAAATGTTATTTTACATTTGGACCTCAATGTCTTTACCTGTAATTAAACATGGGCAGAATGATGATGATCCTAATTCTCATTTCTAGTCCACATAAAGTGTAATTTTTTATCATTCTATTATTCTTGTTATTGGCATTATTGGACAGCCACATATATTCCAACATCCCTTGAGGTTGCTGAAATAATCTCAGCTCTATATTGAACTTGCAGAATTTATTCCAGTGCTGTTGCCACACAGTGGAGAATCTTCATTGTGCATTAATGGCGGATTCTGCTGAGGACTGAACTGGCAAGGCAGAAGAGTCATGGAATAATGAATTGCCGGTCAAGTGCAAAGCTAGAAACCTGAGAAGGTTACACCCTTGAGCAAGACATGTGTGGTTCGGTAAAGCCCTGATTCAGGACCAGTGGCCACCCACGTGGATGAAGTGGAACATCAGTGTTGCAGGGCCTAAGGCAGACAGGCTGAGAGATTGAAAACCCGAACTGAAGACTCTTTCATCATTCTAGCCCTTGGGATGTTCCCCGAGCTAAAGCTCTCAGTAATGAGACAGGTTTTCTTTCTCTCTGCTTACGAAGGCAGACTAAAGTTTTTTTGCCAACATCTACTCCCTGAAACCCTGAGCAACAGCAGTTCACCAGTGTGGCCCAGTATTAGGGGGAGAGAAAAGTGGAGTCTTAGAAAGAGTTGTGAAGCAACCCAACCTGAACTTCAGACACCAGGCCTCTGGCTAAGGACAACCTATATTGCCTGCCCCCTTTCCTTCTTTCCTTTTTAAGCTGAGGCAGCAAGGGAGAAGAAATGGAGTGGCTCAATTACCTTGCTAGAGTCAAAGAGAATAAAGCGGAATGGAGTAAGGAATAATACACGAGAAAGCCTCTTAAATCCCCCATCGCCCATTGAGATCAGCTCGGGCTCCTTTGTGTGGAGGTGGAAAACAGCTGAGGTTTCCCGCTCAGGTCTGGGCTGGCTTAGAAACAAACACCTGCCTAGAGGTACCACTGCCTGCTAACTCTTTGTGCCATCTCTATCAGCCCCGACTTTTCCCCAGATGAAAAAGTAGGTCAAATTCTTTCAGGAATTCAACAAAAGAATGTCTCACAGAAAACTTCAGCAGGAGTCATCTTTTCTACCATTGGCTGGCTGGCCGCACCCTGCAATATTCATGAAGTGCTATCACATTATGGTCACTTCTGGTTGCCGTGAGTCTCACAATGCTATTGGGAAATTACAGGTCATTGAAATCCATCTAATGAGGACACAACCTTCATGTCTTGAAGTTAAATCGCACGGAAGAAGCAATACTCAAGAATCTTCCTTATTAAGTTCCAGTCTTTGTATGTAAATGAAAGTATTAAAACAATGAGATGCAGATCAAAGTTTTCATTTTAGTCTCTTGCCTCAGATTTAATTTAAAAGTCTTAAATTATGCAGTGAATTGCATCTCTTTATTCTCACGGCTATTTAAAACGGTTTTAATTATCTTCCCTAACATGCAGGGACTACTTCTGCCTAGCAGTCCGCTCAGACAAACGCCTTCCACATCAGTTCTGTTCTTAAGAATAATTAGGCCCTTCACCATCCATCCTGTGCCTTCAGGGTCTTGCATTGGATTTCTATGGGAAGCTGAGTTATCGCCTTGACAGTCTATAGGCTCATTAGGTGCTCGTTAGTGGTCCTGCGGATATTCATCTTCAGGACGTCTCCAGACAGAGAGAGGCCCCCTCTCATGCTTGGGTCTCAGAAAACACCTTTAATCAGCTTCCTCAAATTCAAGTGTAATTGGAAAAGAGCTTCTCAGACATAATTTGGTGGACTCCTCCTCTCCCCTCTAGGTGGGTCCCTTGATCAACTATTTTTTTTCCCTTAAGGAAACACAGATGCATGAATGCACCGTGGTGCGTGTGTCTGTGTGTGTTTTCCTTTTGAGTCTAGACTGGTAGCAAGACCGGCTCCTTTACCTTGTTCCCGACGAAGGTGCTCTCAGTAGAGTACACTGGACAGAACCCTAAAAAGAGTAGGGGTGGGCTTCCTGAGAAGGGGCTTTTCATCAACATCCACAGTTACGGGGTTCTTGGAGTGATACACTGGGCAAGGAGCCAAGCCGTGGGATTTGAAGGAGTTGTGTTATGGAGTCATTTTTGTTACCTAGATGTGGAGGGTGGCTGCACATGCTATCTGCAGGAAGGGCTTCTATTTCTGGCACACATCAAAACCTGCAGAACTCTGACTCGGGTACGTACTATTGCACATGGACTTACATGCTACCCTTGGTGCCCCTAGCCTTTGATTATCTTTTGTCAATAAGAAGTTTTCCTCTTTGCTCTGGTTTTAGCAAGATTTTCATTGATATTCTTGTTAGAATTAGGACATACACTAGTGTAGAATAAAGGGAGGGATTTAGGTTTCAGAGGAAGACTTTAATAGATTTTGGTTGTTATTCAAATTTTAGAGTCTTTTCCTTTCAAGTGTGACCCCTGGGGATGCCTGTCCAAACCCACACACAATTACTGAGTTCCCATCAATCTGTTTGGCGTAGTGAATAGAGATGGCCCAGCTGCAGCCAGGAGTGGCATGATTCCTGCCGTAATAATTCCTTATAATTTACTGGGGGATGCTAAAAATTATGACAGTATATTGTAGTAAATTTGTTCTTCTTTTTCTTTTATATGCATACAGAGTATTTAATATGTTCTAGTTCATGGGGTGAGATTTTGATCTAAACCTTGCTGTGGCAGAGGTCCTAGTTCACCCAGAACATATATCTCCACAAGCTGAACTAAGTCTACTCATGAATGAGAAGTACATGAGTTGAAATTGAAACTTAGTAAAATACTTGTGGAAAAACAAATAAACACACGTGGAAGTCTAGCTACTTGGTGGGAGAGGTGGTTCCTCAGGTCTTTAACGCTGTGATTGACAGGCATAGGAGATGAAACCTACATGGAGAGGCTTGTTTGAATGCATGTAACTGGGGGGCAAAGAAAGGAGGGTTGCGTTAGCCTCTAGGCCAGCCCAGGCCCACAGACAGAAGACAAACCTGTAGGAGAAAGATAAACCACGAGCGAAACAAGACACAAAGGCACCATCGTTGGTGCCAAAATGACAAAATGTTTTACCAACTTGGAGGGGGGGTATGCTGCTCACTTCTGCATTAGTCACGCTGTAGTGTCCAATCGGAGTATGGCAGAGGTCTCTTGGTCCCTGTGGCCCCTTGAGGACCTGCTACTTCAGGGGTATCAGAAGCATGGCATTAATATCCCCATTGTTATGAAGAAGTGGCACTGGGTATGAGGGTATAAATCAGACACATATTCACAGTAAACTTAGGAGCATCACATTCAAATGAGAAATGGACTTTCAGAGATTTTGAGAATATAGGGACTCCATGTAGTGCCCCGAGGTAAGTCAAGGCTTGTTTGTGTTTGTTCTAAATTAAATTTAAAAGATGGTATATCCTGAAGAAGTTTGGTCTATATGGATGGAAAACTCTCTGAGCGGGCATTCATATCCTGTGTTTTCTAACAGTCTTTAGAGTGCATAAAGGAGTGTCAGCTACACAGCAGCTGGTCAATAAAGCTACAGTTTTGCACAGAGGGGGAAACTCAAGAGAGAATTTGCCATCTCTTTGCTGAAATGGTTCTCAACAAACGGATCCCCATCCATGAATGTTCTCAGACCATGAATATAATGATTCATTCTCAATCCATGAATATAATCAGAGGGATATCTCGGTTTATATGTTGAGTAGTATCTAAGAATATAGAAGCAGCCATAGGCCAGCCTGGCTAGGTCACAGATAATTTTGCCTATTCTTTCTACTCCTTGATCTCTGTCACCACCTGCCCAGAACTGAGCGTTTCTAGGGAGCCTTAGCAACCACATAAAGTTCTTTCCCAGAAAATGGTTCTTTCTACCATAGAAAAACAATAAAAAGGCAAAATGCCATAGAGCCTGGATTTGGCTCTCGGCTCTACTATTTAGTCATTTTTTGGTGGTCTTATGTAAGTTACTTTGCCTTTCTGTGCCTCAGCTGGGCCATCTACAAAACGACAATGATGATAATCCCTCCTCGCAGAGGGCTACTGTGAAATCTAAATGAGATAATCTGCAAAAGCTCTCACAAACGACCACTGTCAGTGCTCCATAACTGTGGCATTTCTGAACTGTTGTCACAGAGTCCTATTTCAATACTCCCCAGCTACTTAGACATTCTGCTTCTCTTTCTTCTGTCCAACTCATCATGTGCACCATCCATGCCTACATACATAACCCAGAGATCAGGAGAGAAACTGAGGTTGTTTCTGCAAGAGGAGCTTGTGAATCACTAGCACAGAATCCTGTGGTCAAGTGTGAGGTCCCCAGGGCCTTCGGTGTGGGTGTGGGCCTCTAGGCTTGGTCCTCTGAACCAGGAGACGAGAGCATCAAGGCACTGAGCTTGACAGCTGAAGGCAGCAGATTTCATCCCTGCTGTTGTAGCTTTGCCCACTCAAGTGGAATGAACCAACTTGTTACTTTTTTCCCCCTTCTTGTGCCCAGAGGCATGAATTTACACATCATGGAACCAGAGTCCCCAGTCTGCTCCTGTATCACTCAGCCAAGTTGGAGGTGCCCGCTGATCTTACACAGAGAGCAAAGCTGAGCAGATGAGAGCCTGGCCTCTGCCCCTGAAAGGCACACTCCACGGAGCAAAGGTCAGGGCGGACCAGGATGGAGCTCTTGTTTCAGATCTGGCCCTCCTGTGTTCTTAGAAATAAAATGAAAGTCTGAATTCTGAAGCCTGCTGCAGCATAAACATTTGCTGCTTCAAAAAATGTTCTCCTTCTGAGTATCATAATTGGGTTCCTCATGTCTCTGGGAAAGGGGTCTTTATGTTCACCATGCAGACAAATGCAGGGTCTAGGATTGGCCTTTGAAATAAATCCTTCCCTAAGAGTCCCCCAGAAGCTTCCTTTCTTTTCCCTTTTCTTGCCTAAAAACCTAAATACAAGTGCTATATTTTATATGAATTTCCAAACTGATTTCTAAGTAAGCTTTTTGTTGAGCATAATATACATAATATATGCAAAATTTGAATATATAACGAATTTTAAAAAGCAAATTAATCTATTAAAAAACATAAGAAATTAACAATTGCCAGTACCTCTCAAATTCTACCCCATCTCTGTCCTTCCAAAGCTAACAATTATTTTCATCTCTATCACCATAATTTAGCTTTGCCTATTTTTGCAATTTAATTAAACTGAGTCATGAAAAATGGTTGTTTTCCATTTGATTTCTTTAGTTCAGTGTGGGATATGAGATTCATCCAAGTTTTTGTATATAGCAATGGCTTTTCCTTTTTTATTGCTGTATGGTATTCCATTTTATAAGTATACTGTATTTATTTCTCCATTCTACTGTTGATGACTATTTGTTTCCAGTTTTGAGGTCTTATGAATAACTAGGCTGTGCATGATTTTACATATATCCTGGTGCACATTTGTATGTATTTCTCATATACATATTATATACTTAGGAGTGCAAACGTTGAGTCATAGGTTGTACATATATCCAGCTAGCTATATGAAAATATGCACACAGATCTCCCAAGAGGGGGTGCCAATCTACACTCAAAACGGCATTGTATGAATGACCAGTTGTCCCACATTCTCAATAACTCTTGATATTTGTATTAATATTTTTAAATATAAATGTTCTGAGAGGTGCACGGTAGTATCTGATTAGCGTTAAGTTACATTCCTTTGTTGAGTAGTGATGTTTAGAACTTTTTCATATGCTTATTGGCTATTTGGTTACCATCTTTGAAAAAAAAACTGCTTATGTCATTTGTGCAGTTTCGATGGTTTTGGCAGAATTTTTCTTATTAATGTGTAAGATTTATTTATATTTTCCTGGGTATGTGCCCTTTATTAAAATTATGTATTACAAATACCTTCTTCCCCTCCAGGGCTTACCTTTTTATTTTCTAAACAGTGCCTTTTGGAGAAAAGAAATTGTAAATTTTAATATAGTATAATTAATCCATATTCTCCTTTAAACTTGGCAGGTTCTGTTCCCCGTTTAAAAAAATCTTTGCCTAACCCAAGGTCACGAAGGTACTCTTTTGTCCTTTCCTTTGACCACTTTAGTTTTATCTTTCAAAATCAGAGTGACAATCAGATTAGAATCATTGTGTGTGTGTGTGGGGGGGGCGGGTTACCAGAGGTCAAGCTTCATGTGTTTCCACACGGACACTCAATGTTGTAGCACCATTTACTGAAAATATTATAATTCGTTCACTGTACTACAATGTCTCCTTTGTCATAAATAAGTGGGTGTATATGTATAGATATGTTTCTTGACTCTCTATCGCCTTTCCTGTTCGGCTTGTTTGTGTAGGAGATATATGTATCTGCTATCACTATACTTTCTTAAGTATAGCTTTACAACAAATCTTGATATATGGGAAAATAAGTCATCCGATCATGTCAGTCATCTTCCAGATTGTCTTTGCTATTCTTGAGCCCTTGAATGTTTATATAAGTTTTATAATCATCTTGTCAATTATAACCCACAAAAAATGCTGGAGATTTTCATTGGAGCTGCATTTAATTTAAGAGCCACTGGAAAAAAATTGACAGTTCATAATATTGCATCTTTTAATTTATGATCATTGTATATCCCTCCATTTACTTGCAGTTTTCCATTTCTTTCCAAGTGAGTTGTAGTGTTCTGTGTAGAGCTATTGAAAATATGTTGTTAGGTTTGTCTGTAGGTATGAGTTGTGTTTTAATGCTATTATAAGTTATACGTGTGTGTGTATATATATGTGTGTGTATGTGTGTGTGTATGTATACACACACATTTATCTGTCTGTGTTTTGGAATGTTTATATGGCCAAATATCAAGATTTACTCTAAATCCAGAATAATTAAAATGTGTTTGAAATGAGCAATTTACACAGGTTTGAAAATCAGACCAATGGAACAAAGTGTCGAGAAAGAGACCTACACATATACGGTCAATTCAATTATGACAGAAGCTCATAGCAATTAAGTGTGAAAATAATTGTCATTTAATGGTGCTGGGTCAATTAGATATGCATATGGAAAATATGTAAACATTGGCCCCTACCTGAAACAATCTTTTCAGGCTGAATCATAGCTTTGAATGAACTTACGGTATAGCTTTATGATCTTGGGTTAGGTTAGGTACAGACTTTTTAAGCAAGCTTCAGAAATCCTTAATTATTTATTTCATATAGTTACTGATAATATTTGGGTTTCTATCTACATTTCAGTATTTGTTTTCTTTGTTTCAAGTGTATTACATTCCATTTTTTCTCTTCCTTGGCTTATTTTGGTTGAGGCACTTTTAATATTATTCCAATTTCCCTGTCAAAACTTCATAGTTAAATATTCCCTTACTATTCTTTTAGTTGTTACTCTAGATATTAAAACGGGCATTCTGGACATGTTGGTGTCTAGTGTAAACTACTTTTACCTCCTCACAGATATTTCATGGACCTGAACATATTTTAACTCCAATTAATTCCATTTACATGCTATAGCATGTATTAATTTTATGTATATTTTAAATCCCATAGCTGATGATCATTTTTGGTTTGAAATGTTACTATTAATTTCAATTTACCAGCATATATACATTCTTTCTTGTTCTTCATTCTTTCCATTATTTTAATGCTTTTGTCTGGGGTCATTTTCCTTATGCTGAAGAATTACCTTCAGTATTTTTTTAATTTTATTTTTCAATTAAAGTTTACATTCAATATTATTTTATATTAGTTTCAGGTGTACAGCATTGTGGTTAGATATACTTTACAAAGTGTTCCTTTAGTATTTTTGCTAGAAATCAGTCTATGTGACTCATCTAAGTTTTTGTTCATCTGAAAAATATCTTTATTTTACCATCACATTTGATTTTTTCCCTAGCACTTCAAAAAAGTCCTTCAATTTTCCTTAAGTTTATGTAAAAATTTTTCACTTCCTTTTTAGATTTCAGTCATTTGAATGTGATACCTGAGTGTGGTTCTTTGTATTTAGTCTGGTTGGAGTTTGGTGATCCTCTTGCATCCATGTGCTCGACAGGCTGGTATCTTTTATCAGTTGTGGAAAATTCTCAGACATTATCTCTTCAAAATTATTCTGGCCCCTTATCTTTCTTTTTCCCTTTTGGGACTCTAGTTACCTCTGTTAGCCTTTTTTCGGACTATAAGATGCATGGATCCCCCGCCAAATTTGGGAGGAATAATGGTCGTTAATGCTGCACTTTAGTTCTGTTTACATTTACATTGGTAGAAAATTGTGTTATTTATGTTATTAAATATTTTACCACATTTTTTTGCTCCAATTCTTTCCCCCTACTTCCCTCCTCTAAAACCTAGGTGTGCCTTATGATCCAAAATAATATGGTACTTCTTTTCTCTATTTTCTTTCCATTTTCTCATACATTACAAATGGCATTATTTCTTCCAGCTAACTAATCCTCTATTCATCTTCAATTTCCTGGAAACCCACTGAAGTTTTTAGTATCAGTTCTTTTCCCTTTACTTTTACCATTTCCCTTTTATTACTGATTCTTACTGACTATTGCTGGAGGGTAAATTTCCATCTTGCCCCATACTCACAAACATATTAGTCACCTTTCAGGAAACTGTTCTTTCAAGGGTCATCATATATCAGCAAACTTGTTCCTTTTCTGTTGCTTTCCCCCACCCTTGATCCTATTTCTTGATAGAGCCATATTTTTTTCCAAAAAATAAATGCCCAACATTTTATATAAAAAATAGATAATGCCTCTGATTTGTGTTATTTTCCTTTAAAGAGGATTTTTTTTTAGCTTCTGGCATGTATTTTGGGTAGGGGAAAATCACTCTAAACTGTTAGGATACTGAAATAACTTCAGGTTGGATTTCAGGGTTTAGGGAGCCTGGTTTAATTCTGAGTTGCCTGTAGTCCTAGGGAAGAGCTTTGTAGGAGTCTCAGAAGCCTAACCTGGTCTTGTACTGTTTACCAAGGTTCTCCTCCTTGACAGTGTCTGAACTCAAATTTTTATCTCCTGAAAATGCAATACCTGTAAAATCCAAGCTTACCTTCTAATCCTCATGGTGACTACTTTCTTCTTCACCTGTGTCACTTAGATATTGTCAAATAACTCAAGGAGGGAACAGGCGCAGAATACTGTGCTGCTACTCTGTGCTTCCCTTCTTTCTGAAATGTGACCTCACCCATCCCAGCCTCCTCGCTAGGCCCCCAAACCAACGGCTATCTTCCCAGCCTTCAGAGCTGTCTAGCTAACACTTTCTGTTTGGACCTCCACATGGAATTTGAACTGTGATCTCTTATGTAATGTGATGTATGAATTGGCAAAGCTCTTGAGGGAAATAGAGCTCAAAATGTTGGACTCACCGCTATGAAACTCCCATCGTTCAAGAAGATAGTTTCAGCTTCTCAGATCCTCCCGCACTGTCTTCCTCCTTCTGTCCGTGTCTATGTGACTCTGACTCTCATTCACACTCTCGCTCTGTCTACATATACATATACATACATGTTTGGTTTGCTGCAAGTTGACCTGTCATAGCCTCAGGCAGAAGTCCCCAAAGATTTCATTTCTGGGAAACCGCACAACTCCAATTGGCCTAAACTGGCCTCTATCTTTCCAGTTCCAACTGAAGAATTTGCAGGGACCTTAGCATTTAGAAGACTGGGGACAGCAGAAAGACACTTGTTAAGGAGATAACAGAAAGCAGCATCCAGTTAGAGTGGTGGATCTCTAAGTGGTCCCTGGACCAGAAACGCCAGCATCACTTGTGCCAGAGTTTCAAACTTACTTCACAGTCGTTGTTTTATTTTTCCTACAGGAATTAAAATACTAACAATTTTGACCAAACCTAACACTATATTTCTAATGACTTCATCTTTTCTCCTTCAAGTTACACTCCAGAGGCTCTCAGACTACTCAATTCCCCTTGATTTTGCCCTGTTTCCCCTCCCCCCCCCGGAAGCATAATGTATCATTTATGACCTTGTTAAAAGAATGCATTTTGGGGGCCTTGCCCCAACTTAGTGAATCAGAATCATTGGAGATGGGGCCCAGGGAACTGTTTTAACATGCTCCCTGGCTGATTCTTATGCACGTTAAAGACTGAACGCCACTGGCCTCTCAGAAGAGAAAGCCGGAAGTCACTGTCATAAATCCGAACCCTAGCGTCATCATTAACTTTTAAAACTCCTTGGTATTCACGGCCCTCACACAGTGCGGGCTGCAGTTTAGGTGCTCAGAAAACATGGCTGGAAGTAGGGCTGTCTGATTTAATAACCGAGATCATTTAATGGAAGTGTGTATCCTTCAGAGACCATCTCCTCATTGACAAGATGACAAAAATGTCTGTGTCTATCCAAAAACACATAGTACAAATCTCATCTTATCTGTCTTCTAAATATTCAGAAAATTCAGATAACTACAACTTGCCAAAAAAAAAAAAAAAAAAAAAGATGCTCATAATAATATCTCCAAAGTCCTACAAAAGCACAAACTCTCAATTGCCAAAGAAAGTATGCTCGATCGTGTTGAGATGGGCTTCTGGTGTATGTGTGACCCAGCAGGCTGCCTGTGGGAAGGGAAACCCAAGACTTCAGGTTGGGAGAGGAAGACGACATTGGTATTTTTTTAGGCTGGTTGAGGATGCGTGTATGCGAAATTATTTGAGGAAAACATTAATGTATCTTGAAAAAAACATTTTTGTAAAAGTGCCAATAAGGCAAGGTTAAGACCAAAAAGAACCCCCAAGAAGTGAGATAGTAAGTGGAAGTGAACACTTGCAGTGAAATAAAAATATTTGAAAAATTGCATCAGAGAAGGTGACATGATAACAACAAGAAGAAACTAAAGGTGGAAGGAAATAAAAATGTAAATAATCAAGTTAAAAATATGTCAACAAAACCCCAAACGATATATAAACCAAGCCATGGTTTCTTAGGAAAAAATCCCCGGCTGCGGAAGGTAGAGGACAGATGGAAGGCGGTCCTACCTCCTCCAGTTGCACCATGAGAGTGACGTTGTGCCCTTGTTCCGCTGTCAGCTTTCCGTCAGCAGTGATGATGCGGAGCCCCCGCGGGGCCTTCCCCGGACACTTCTGGGGTTTGGCAGTGTACTGTTCTCGCACTCCATCAGTGCAGTTATTGGAAACCACCTTCCTGTACCTACATGGAGAAAAGGTCAAGCTGTCATTGTAATTTGGATTGCTCCCAATTTTTTAAGCTAAACCTACTGCCTAGTCCTAATGGCTATCAATAACCACATTTCGTGTAGCTCCAAGGATGACAGCTGAGTCATATAAGGCACCCAACAGAAACACAAATCCTCATAATAACATGGTGTTCCTATTACTAGCACTTTAGTATACTTCTTTCATTCACCTAGCCGATCAATGAACTGTTTCACTTCAGAGCTGTGGGAAATGCACAGCGGAAGACATGTGTCTTCTACTATAAATTTAGTGTCTTCTAAAGACACTAAATTTATAGTCTAGTTGAAGAGATCTATGTGGATGATCTAGGATACTTCAAGGGCTATATAATTAAGGGTTAGAATGAGTAGCAATATATATTGCAAAGGAATTTGCAATTCAGAGAAAGAATAGATTATTACGGGATGACATGGTTTAACATTAATCTCATAGAGCATGCTCTAGTAATGGCATAGTGCAGAATGTTGACTAAATTTCATAGTTTTCATCCAGTATTTCATGAGGGGTTATATTGTCTAAAACCATTGAAATCTCATTTAAGGAGACTTCAGTCTGCTGATTGAGTGAATCCTTCCTATCGTTTTGCTTCTTTCTTCTTATTTCAGCAGCCAAAGAGGGGTAGGATTGAGGGTGGGAGATGTGGGGGGGGGGCGGGGAAGTAGTGTAGGGAAAATGGAGACAACTGTACTAGAACAATAAAAAACATAAGAAATAAAAAAAATGAATTATCCTAAAAATTTACCCTGTACAATTGATGAGACTCATAATAAATTAAATCTGTGGTTTTATGATGACTAACCTTTAAGGCTTTGCAGGTTCAGTGTTACCTATTCTTCATCTTTTTGTGTGCGGTCTATAGTAACTACTTTATGGATTCATGTATTTGATTTCCCAAGACTACTGTCCATAATTAGTGGTAGAGCTCCAACTGGAAGCTCAGCCCAAGATCTTTGCACTCTTCTAGACCAGGGGTTGACAAGCTTTTTATATAAGGGACCAGAGAGTAAATGTTTAAGCTTTGTGGTCTATATGGAGTTTGTGGCAAGGATTCCACTCTGGTTGCAGAGTGAAAGTGGACACGGGCAATGTGCAAAGAATGAATGCAGCTGCACTCCAGTACAACTGTATTTACAAAAACTGGCTGTGTCCTAGATTTGGCTTGCAGGCTACTGTTTTCTAATCCCTTCAAATCTAGCCAAGGTTCTCTCGTCTGTTCCTGAGTCTCAGAATTGACTAGCTCAATGCATGGTTGAAAAAGTCAAATTACATACTGTTGCAGAAAGTGCTTTGAACACAATGAATCATTACAAGGTCAATTTTTAATCTTTAACTCACCTCGTAGGGTAGTTGTATGGATTAAATGGATTAATGTACACAGAGTACTTAAAACCACTCTGACAATTAGCAAGTGCTTATGAAGTGTTGCCAATTATTTTTATTTAATACTATTATTATTTCTCCGACCTGTTAACAACTTTCACATCTTCCAGATGTCCTTAGGATAACTCACAAATCCAGTCACCTTGCGCTGAATGCCCTCGACTAGCGAACATCATTGTATTCTTCTGGACTCTTTTTCTCCAATAAGCTCATTCTGCTGTAGCCACACTCCTCTGCTCTTTCTGCCTCTATGGGCTCCTGCGTGCTCCATAGCTGCCTACGCTTTCCCTTACAGCTTAGCGCCTGTCTTTTCCTGACTGTGGTAGGAAAATAGTAAGACAGTAAGAAGTTCATAGAGAGTTCTTACTATGCTTCAGTTTAGTTATTGTGCTGAGTTCTTAACAAGACTTTTCTCATTCACCTTCAAAATATCCCTAATAAGGAAGGTATTTTTATACTTATTGTACAGATAAATAAATTAAGGTTCAAACAAGTTAACTAATTTCTCGAGATTACACAGCCAGGACCCTAGATAATTTATCTCTAGAACACATCTGCTTTTTACCACTACACTGTACAGATTCTTCAAATTGGGAAATATCCCTCCTTTAAACGCTTAAAGGAATCCTTTTGATTGATTTGATAGGAATCAATTTATGCCTTGTCGAGTGCCTCCCTGCGTGTGGCGGTAAACGTTAAGCTCCTTGAGGGCATCCTTGAGCCCTGAATATGCTAGACTGATAATCACGAGGTCCACACTGGAATGGCTGTACCATTTTAAAAGATGAAATACCTGCACAGCAGTTGGCTACTACTACTGCCCCAGCCCCTTCAAACATCTCACCCACCAACCTGGCAGTGTTGATCCCTATCTTTGGAATCCCTGCTTCTCCTTACAGTCCAGCAACTAAAGGGTTAACACCGAGCACAAACAGGCAGCCTCCAAACCCCTGCTCCTGCACTAAGATCCCCGCCCATTCTGATTGGGCGTTGTCAGGTCAGAGCATTTCTAACTGTCCCTCGTTGGATATTTTAAAAAATCCATTGGATGTGCTTGTGACTATATGCTGATTAAAACAGACAATAATAGCAGGTGGGAGGAAAAAAAAGGGATGCCACTGACATTGACTGGGCGATGGTGGCATTCTGGTGTACCAGCGGTGGTTGCAAGAAAATGGCTGTCAGTGTCATACAGTTAATTACAGCACCTCAGTGAATTTCACTGGGCGTCAGAAACTCCCTGTGTGTTTCTGAGGCAAGGAACCAGGCAAAAGAAAGACAGATTATGACTTTTAATCACTTAGCGCCCAAGCACACCTGTGCCTCTGTCTTGGCTAGCAGCAATAGAGGCATGGGCTCACCATCGCCATTGTCTTCATCAGCAAGGGAACATCCCTCTTGTTTGTCTCCGCTCTGACCAATCATTGCCTCAGGCTTTCCTGAATCCTGTAGCAACAGGAGTTCTGCTTAAATCCAAGGCACGGAACCATCCCCCCTGGGATTCTGCCACAGAGAGACTATTGGTAATTTTTTTAAACGCTCATTAAAAACCATTCTGGAACCATTTTATTTCCTGGATGAAAATGGCATCACATTAGCCCTACCAGACCTGTCCCTTAAATTTAGAAGAAAATTGTGCAGAAATACAGAGTTAATTTACTCAAGTAAGTATGCACCTGCTTTTTGCATTACTGAATGCTCCTATTTTCATACCAGCAGCTGTCCCTGGGTCTGAGTTACATAAATGAATAATGCATTTAATATGTTATTAAATGGGGCTGTTACCTCCACAATAACAAGGCGACTTATGATTATGTTGGACTGAAGCTCTGCGTATTACTGGGATGCATTTAGTGGGTAAAGCATTCTTCAGTCTACCAAGAAGAAATGCGATCTGTAATGGCAAGGGAGTCTTTCTTTGTATAATTACTGGAAAGGAAACATTCTGCAAATGTGCCTCTGATATTATCAACCGCTCCTCAGTAGATAGTGTCTTATTATTTCCGTAACCCCAATTTCAACTATTCTCTCCCTTCCCATCTTGATACCTCTCTGTCACTTTTCCTTTTTAGCTCTATCTTCTTTGAGTTTGCTTCTCTATTGCCTGCCAGTCTTAAGAAGGATAAGGCCATAGTTTTTCTTTGTGGGAGTAACACCGGTGTTTTATAACTTAGTAGTTTTTTTTATCTTGTGGTTTTGGGTGGAATACAGATGTTTATGACTGTGCAGCCTACAATAAGGTGACAGCATAGTCTAGCTCAGCGGATCGGAACCCTCTCTGCTCCTCAGGATCACCGGGAGGCACTTTTAAAATAAATGGATGTCAACAACCCAACACCAGGAATTATGATTTAATCAAGACTTCTGGGGATCACTGTTTTGTTTCTGTTTCCGCTCCCTGGCGCTTCTCATGCGCATGCAGGGTCAGACACCACTGCCCTGGTGGTTCAAACTAATGTAGGATCCGATGGCCCAGGTTCAAATTCGGGCTCTTACACACTATACGAACTTGGGCAATTTACTCATCCTGCCTCTAATATCCAGGTTTTCTGTCCACAAAATAGGGGAAATTACAGAATCTTTTCATAAAGCTCCTGGGAGGATTAAGTGTGATAAGGGATTCAAAAGGGCTTAGCACATAGTCTGGCTCATAGTAAGAACCTAACAAATATTAAAATATCAAAACTTAGTGAAAATAGTAGTATTGAAATAATTAAACATTAACTTGCTATTATCCGGCAAATTCTGTGAAAATAGAAGCTGTATTCTTATTGCCAAGATCATCCTAAGATCAAATTTGCCTATGTCAATTCCTTCCTTAAAATAATTCAAAACTTACTGTGGACTTATTCATAAGGGGTGTGATTCAGGTTTCAAGTAGAGTCTGTGATCTGGCCTCAGCATGTTTTTCTAGCCTGAGCTCATTCCACCGTCCAACACAATTCCCAAGCTCAGGCCACCCTGGTGCCTACAAGCCGCCTTCTGCCTGTGCTATTCGTTCTGCTGGAATGCTCTTCCTTCCTGCCTAGCTCCTATGCATTCTTTAAAAATCACCTTAGAAATTGTGTTTTTCTGTCACGTTGTCTCTTCCCTTTTTTCACAGTAGTTATTGCATGTGACAACCATGGTAGAGCTGGATGACACTCTTGGTCTTCCTGCAGCCAAGGTCGATCTTAATGACCCTGAGCTACGGAGTCCCTCATCTGAGCTCACAAAACAGTGTGGTGATTGCTGGGGGCAGAGGATATAAGAGGACTAAATGGTAACAGAAAAAAAAAAATACAAGAAAGATTAAATTTAAAAAAGAATTTATATAGCTTAATATTTTGGATTGTACTACATGCCTTTGCTTTCAAGGAAAAACAGGCTTGTTATAATGACATTTGACTTAATGAAACAAGAGATGCAATAAACCTTGGGAAGACAGAAGGGGGCTAGTTCTGAGTACAGTAGCGCTGAGACTTAAAACCTGCCTAGACTCAGTGTGCCCATACGTGACAACGATCGTATGCAGTAGACGGGACATCAACATTTAGAAAGAACTGGGTTCCACGGCTGACTAAGCAGGTTTTCCAAGTTTCTCTCCTCAAGGCAACAGTTGTCAGGATTTTCCCCTTGAATTGAGTAAGCAGACCTTGGAATTTGGGGACTGTCCAGAGGTGGTCCTAAATGGAGGCAAGAAAACGTTTCATGCAGGAAGCAGGATGGAAGCACAAGTCATTTAATTTCAACAGCAGATGGAATGTGACTTTGTTTTAAACGCCAGCCTGATGGGATGGGGGACACAGCAACGCTTAAAGAAAACCACTTAAAATCGAGACGCATGAGAATGACTCATGGAATCCATTATCTGAGTCAACTAGTTGTATAACTGATTTAGGTAAGAAATTTTCCCTTCTTTTGAGCACCTGCAGTCCCAGGATCCTAATAATCATTTCAATTTAGATACGGACATGTCAGAGCCTGAAGGGATCTCGAAGATCACCCAGTACAATCCCTTCACTTTGCACAATAGGGAAAAGAGATACAGTTTAGAGAGTTTCCCAGGTCACACAGGGGGCTAGGAGCAGTTCTGCGCCTCTGGATGGAGTTTAGTGTTCTCTCGCCACTATGCCATACCTCCTGGCTGAGAATTGGTAACGCCAACACCATTCACATGGGCATGAGCCACTACATGAGAACAAGATCTCCACATCCAGTGACATTTGCCTTCTTCACTTCCCAATCCTCTTACCATCCATGAAAACATGCAAAACCACATCTAAGAAAGATCTTCTGAAGAGTCAACTTTGTAGCAACTGTGGCTGAGTCTCTGCTGTGAGCTGGCACTGTGCTTTGCTAGAAAGTAGGTAGGTGAGGCCCTGCAGTGTGGCATCTGAAATAAGGTGAGCGATGCCTCTCCTGTGGGCTTTAAACACATGCACCACTTTCAGGACCAGTTATCCTCCATGAGACACACATTGGTAGATCTTGCTGAGGTGATCAGACTGAACATCAAAATCCCCCCCAAGAGCAGAAATGAATACAGCTGGGAGAAAACCAGAGCCCCCAAAGACCCTAGAGATAGCAACGCCAGTGCAATAGCAGGTTAGCTAGGGTCTAAGTGTTTTCATAGCAGATGCAGGGAGGAATGTGTTTATAGAAAGCATCTAAAATATTCCAAAGGTATGCTGACTGTATGAAGATTACTATTTTGCTAGAATTTATATATCTATATGTCTATCTATTTATCTACCTATACCTAAATATATCACACATGTATATATAAATATATATATTCCTGGACCCACTAATGTTATTGTGGGTGTATACACAGTGTACATATGTATACACTGTACAGTGTGCATATATATATATACATACAATAAATTAATGCTATTTTAAAATCATTTTTAAGCTTCTTGAGTAAATATCCCTTCTGTATATTGAGAAACTAATCCTGAGGAACAGTCAACTCTATCATTTACATTCATCCAGGAAGAATTAATGGCTCTTCTAAAGAAACTCCACAGGCAGAAATTTCTGTACACGCTTTTCTTTTCAAACACATTTGGAAATATCTCTAGCTTAATAGGAAGAAAAAAACCTTTCCCCTGAGAAGATTATCTTGGTTTCTTAGAATAAACCAGCCCAAAACCCACTTTATTTTATATCGACAGAATTTTTTACGGTTGGCATGAAATAAGCAATGTCCTCGTTAATTTGGCAGCTTAAGTTTGCAGCATGTTCCCTGGGTGCCAAACAGTATAAACAAGATATAACCACATGTAAGTACAACTAAATGAGCTCGTGCTTGTGTATGTGCAAACAGATATCTGCAGACACCAGTGGAGAAGACAGTGAGCAGTGATACGGGTTTTCTCAGCATTAACATGTAAAAATGCAAACAAATGAACACTGATTTCACTTTATTTGAACAAAGAAACCTGCTCACTAACCTGGTACAGGTGTTCTCCACTGTAAGTGGTACTGAGGGCCAGGCATGTGTCTTGCTGTACAATGGTTTCTAATTAACGTGGCTTTATAAGTCTGTGTAGGTTATTATTTGTTTCACAGATGAAACAACAGAGGCTTAGACTGAATATGTCCTAGATCGCAGTATTGCAGTAGCAATTAAGCATTAATAAATGCCTGGACTATATACACACGATAAAAAGAGTGTTTCCCCCTCTTTTTCCCTTTTTTCCAGAGGAGCCCTTAGTTGATGACTACTGGTGATGGCGTGTGCATTTTGTAAAGTGTCTACTGATTGCTGGGTATCCTAGGTATTTTGCTGTATATTTTATATATAGTATTATATTTACCCCAAAAGCAAATAGCAACATTTTCTAGATTAGGAAACTAAGGTTCAAAGAAAGGAAGTCACTTGTTAAAGAATGGTAAATGGCAGAGATTGGATTCAAACAGTTTTCCAAAGTAATTGTTTTTCACCAAACAAAACATCCCCCACTATAATATTTCCTTCTCCATCCATAGCAAGCTGAGGCCCCTGCCCCAGCCTCCTTGCTTTGCACGGAGGGGCCTATGGAAGCTGTGAGGGCAAAGGGTGAACAGAGGCAGGGAGCGTACAGTGGAGAACACAGCAGAACCGCGCTCACCCGCTGCTCCATGGACCAAGGACTAAGGACTAGTGGCCACAGCTTCCTGGAGGGACATTTTGTACCCATTTCAGCTCTTACTCCAACTAGCATTTCTGAGTGCTAGCCAAGAACTGAAACAAAAATTGCACAGCCATTACGCACAGTGAAGCTGATAAATATTTTGCCGTCCTCTTAAAATAGCATTTCTACTGGGCATAATATTAACCTTTGCTAGAATGCTTCCATCATGGTCAAGTGAGTGAACTTGAGAACTCTGCTCTGTAGACAGGGTAATAAGCTCACTTTGAAAGCAAGCAAAACCATTTATAAAGTGAGGCATCAAAAAAAAAAAAAAAAAAAAAAAAAAGGAAGACAAGGAAAAGGAAGGTTTACCTGCATGCTTTCAGCTAAACTCTCAGAAAGGTGATGTTGGAAGATTTGCTTGTCTGGCCTGACTGACGAGAAACATTGGTTTCCTAGATGCCCTTCCATTCAAATTCTGACCGCATGACCACACGCATGCTCTGCTGTGAGACGAGTGAGGCGTCTGGGGAGTAACATTTATGGAGGGACTGCTTTCAGGCTGACCTTGGGATGCCTCTGCACTTCATCCCATCCTGAAGCTAATAGACTCTGTGTGAACTGAGCAGGTGATGCCCATGGATGGGCTGAAACTGGCACTGGAGAGACTTAGGGTACACGGTGGCTCCTTAATTCTAGAGGCTTCCCGGCACGAACACCAAGGCTTGTTCTTGAGAAAAATGCCCTGGTGGCCCTTTCACCCAGGTCATCTCTTGTTTCGTTTGCCTAAAATGACATTCCTCGCCTTGTTAATTTGGGAAATGCTGCTTACCTTCCGCTCAGCTTTGCCTTGCAGAATCCATTGACGTTTCTATTTTAAAGGGGAAATGAGCCTCTAATGTGGAGGACTCGAAGGAGGAATGCAGGCAGGGAGCTAGTATTGAACCCTTGTGGGGAGAGATCGGGCAAAGCCTGGATCCCCAGGTGTGAGAGGTAACCAGAAAGCTGGGGGGGCTTTGCTTTAACCATCAGCAAAAACACCTCCAGTTGCCAAAAGAGACTCGTTATTGTTGCATGCTTTTAATAGCAATGATTACGGTGTGAGAATGTTAATTGCAGCATTGTTTACAGTGGCAGAAAATAGGACATCCGCAAAATGTCCATAGAAAGGGGTGACTGAGAAACCCAGGTGCTTCAATTCAGTCCCATGGAATGAAAAGTAATTGGGTAGAAGGTAACCTCATATAATCCGACTTAGAAGGATGTAGAAGATATGTTTTTGAATGAAAATGAAAAAGACAAGAACAATGTATCTAGTAGAAAACCACATATAAAAATAACCTCCGCAATTAATTTTGTGTATTTTTTCCTGGTGTAATTATTCACTAGGAGATGAAAAGTGTTGGATAACACACATATCAGCCAGGTCACAGTTGTGTGGAAAAGGGGGCAGGATTGGGGTGATGATCTAAATGGACGTCTAAACTACAGAAAAAATGTCTGCATTTCTTTGTGCAACGGGATATCTTTAAACAGAAAGCTAAGTGCTTAATGGCAGCACTGCAGCGGCTACAATGTTAAATACCGAGTCTGTCTGTGTCAGCGTGGGGCTGAATCAACACCGAGCTCAGCAACATCTGGGGCCTGGGGCTGGAGTGACAAGAAGAAAGGCAGAAAGTTCCCTTTTAATTCTATCTACATTGTACCTCTTAGCAACTCCTGAAGTGGCTACAGACACTGTGAATGAGAAATCAACGGTAGGAGGCCTTTTTTGAAGATAATTTCAGACCCCTGTCCCAGCTGAGGGTCCTCTGGTTCCTGGTGTGAACGCAGCATGTGCAGATGACACACTGACCAGTGAGGTTACTATTGTCACCCCCACCCCCCCACACACACACTTTAGCTCATTGGTCTCTATGTGGGTGGTCACTCCTTCACCTGGGAGCACCTTACACTCAAGAGCAGGGCATTTGCCACATCCACCAATGGCTGGTATTTACCACATACTCTCTTACACAAGCTCATTCACTGATGCTGAGGTGTTTTTGGAAAAAAAAAAAAAAATTGCATGGAATAGATGAAACCAGGAGCTACGGTTACTTAAAAACCCTTTAGTGTCAGATGCTATCATGTAAAACTCACTCACATAAACAAACTTCTCAGAGTGAAGGTTGACTCTAGGAAGTGACGCTTGTGATTTTGTGATTAATAAACATAACCACATTGACAAACATGTATATACCTGGACACTGATCACCGAATCACATTTTTTTAATATTTTAACTTTTTTAATCAGTCTTTTTTAATTGTTGATATTGTACAGTTTTCTGTCTTTTACCCCACCCCCAGCCCACCACCCCAGCCCTCCCCACCTTCCTCCCATTTCCACCCCCCATAGTTTTTGTCCATGAGTCCTTTATACTTGTTGCTCTAAACCGTTCCCCTTTTCCCCTGAAATTCCCTCCCCTCCCCCTCTGGTCACTGTCAGACTGTTCCCAATTTCAGTGTCTTTGTTTATATTATGCTTGTTTGTTTGTTTTGTTGATTAGATTCCTGTTAAAGGTGAGATCATATGGTATTTGTCTTTCACTGCCTGGCTTATTTCGCTTAGCATGATGCTCTCCAATTCCATCCATGCTGTCGCAAAGGGTAGGAGCGCCTTCTTTCTTTCTGCTGCATAGAATTCCATTGTGTAAATGTACCACAGTTTTTTGATCCATTCATTAACTGATGGGCACCTAGGTTGCTTCCAGCACATTTTTAAATTTAATTTTAATTGTATAGGGAATAGATGAAAAATCCCATTGAATAGAACACTATAATTTTAGCATCTCTGATCCTTTATTTTATATATGTCAGGATTTATTTGGATTTCACACATTGAGTTTGCCAAAAGACTGGTGAAACCTATTTAGAGGCAGCTTAAACACGTTTGTGCGCATGTACGGATATGTATATATGCGTTTATATTAACTCTGCCTATTCTAGTGATTTGAGTAGCATCTGAAATGATTTAGACTCCGCTGTACTTCAGCTCCTGCTCATCAATACCAAAGAGAGAGTACTATAACTTCCTTGACAGATCGAGGTAGTGAAAAAAAATGAATTTTGAAATTAGCTGTAGAGGTTTCCAATGCCATTTACAAGGCCTGAACATTCTGGTACATGCGAGTAATAAAAGTTTAAGTTATTTAAGCTATAACTTAGTTATAAAATTAAACTTATCTATTACATTAGCCCCTTCCGTTTTTTCCTCCATGGCATTAGATGCTGGAGACCCCACTGATACACTGTAAAAACTTTGTTTTGTTTTGTTTTGTTTTGTATTTTTCCTCGATTTTGTGTTATGGGTCAAAGAAATCACAATTTATTTCTTCAAGGTTATAGGGATCCAAAACATCAGAGAAAATGATATTTGAGACACTTGTCTGTGTGTTTTCCCCTTCCTTTTGAAGAGTAGTATCCAGGGTCTGGCAGAAGTAACGCCTGCTTGAGTGTGGTTGGCAGGCTAATAATATGGGTGTGATAATTTATAGTTTTAATTTGAACATTTCACCTAAAATGTCATATGGTGTGCTTGAGTGTGATATTGTTATGTTACAGAATTACTTGCTTATGACTTTGTAATAAAAAACAGGCACTACTTGTGCTGGACCTGGAATATCACTTTGGTAATCTTTGTTTTTAATTAAAAATAAAAACTTAATTTCTTTCCAATACAGGGAGGCAGGTAATTGAAGCAAGCGGCATGAGAAATGGGAGGGGAGACCGTCAAGTGGGACTGGCCGGCTGGTGAAAAGCCTAGAGCTCACTCTCTCCTCCCTCACTTCCTCCTTCCCTCTCTCTCCTCCTGCCTTTCCCTCTGCTTTTAATGTTTTAATACAGAATTTTCAAATGCATACAAATGTGAGAAAATAGTATAATAAATCTCCATGCCTCCATTAACATCTTCAAATATTACCAATACCTTTCCCTTCTTCAACATTTTAAAGAAAATCTCACACATTAGGTATCTCTCAAAGATAAGGCTTATTTTTTCTTTGGCCTAACCAAACTACAATGATCATTCCTAAGTATATAACTATACTTTGTTAATATAATATCATCAATATAACATATTACTTAGATTCAGATGTCACCTAATGTCACCCGTAATGGTTAATTTCATTTGTCAACTTGAAAAGGCCATAGGGTGTCCAGATATTTGGTCAGACATTACTCTTAAGTGTTTCTGGGAGGGTGGTTTTGGGTGAGATTAACATTTAAATCAGTAGACTGAGTAAAGAAAATAGCTCCCCCCAAGGTGGGTGGGCCCCACCCAATTTGGTGAAGGTCTAAATAGAACGAAGAAGCTGATCTCCAGAGTCAGAGAGAGTGCTCCTTTCTGAAGGCCTTCACCTGAACAGCCGCTTTGTCTGCCTTCACCGTCAGATGGAGGCATCAGCTCTTCCTGGAGTTTGAGCTTGTGGGCCTTCAGCCAGAAACTAGGAGGTCAGCTCTCCTGGTTCTCTTGCCTTTGGATGAGGACTGGAGACACCATTGGTTCTCCTGGGTCTCTCGCTTGCCACGTACCCGGAACATCTTGGGGTGTGGACTTGCCCACTGCCATAATTATGTGATCTGATTCCCCATAAAAAAAATAAATGAGTTATCTCTCTATGTACCTAATCTACCAGATATAAAAATGTATATCTGGAAAACCCTAATATATCCCTAACCACCAGTACATATTTAATGTTCTCAAATGGCAAAAAAAAAAAAAATGTCTTTTTGCAGATTGAATTAGAATCCAAATAAGCCACGTGTGCTGTTTTCTAAGTCTATAAACATCAATTACGCTTGTGGAAAAGTGATGGAATGTTTTCCCTCTTTTGATATTTTTAAAATAATATTGGATGAACTCTACAATATATAACATTAAACCCAAAACTTTAGAATCTGATTCCAGGTTTATAAAGATCAGAATGCATGCCTTAGATGTGTCAAAATTGGAGGCAGTAAAGGAAACACATTCCTACTAAGACCAGTATACTCCTGCAAAGTCAGCGAGCGCCCTTTCTGACTCTAGGTTCCACATCGATAACCCAGGAAATGCAGATGTGAAACATTTATTTGGTCTTCCTCTCAGGGATGCAGTTATGGTTAAAGGTATTCTTTAACCATTATGTACCAGAAAAAAGATTTCTGAAATAAAGTCTCACACAATGAAGCAATTTATACATTACCATTGTCATCTTCAAACCAATTTTCTTTCTTTATTTACCACTAGGGTTTTATTCTCAGGTGAAATTTGCACTACTAATCTAACTCTGTGCTTCATTATTAAAAAGCACAAAAGCAAATAAATTGTTCTGTAACAAAACAGGCCTGACCTTTGATCAGAAGTAATGCCATAAGTTTAACACATGCTGAAAAGCAGCCAGGGCTGACCAGTCAAGGTCACGGCTTCAGACACTCACCCAGTACTGTTGAGGTAGCTCTGTCCCAGGCTGCAATCTTTCGACAGAGAAGATGGATTGAACCAAAACGCTGGCAGGCACTGGCCATTGCTGTGTCGCTCGTAACCATAGTCACTGCCGGGGAAAGAGCCAAGGGAAGTCTTTCAGTGCATGGCAACATTACTGAGCACAGCTTCACGTTAGCCCACAGCCAACTTCGACTCTCGTCAGTTAGTCAAAAAAGAGGTGTTCCCTGAATCGATGCCTGTCCACGAATGGATTTTTTTCCCCATGCAACATCTATCAATTACCCATGAAAACAGCTCATAGAACCCATTTTCAGGAATGCTAATTTGGAGGCCACGAGGATGCCTGTGTAGAGGTGAAGGCTCAATGTCCACTGATTCCAAGTAAACAGCCGGAAGCTGAGAGAATAGATTATGTTCTCACTAGGAGGATACACAGTACTGATGGTGGTTGGTCAAGAGAAAGATATATAATCAGTACGTAGGCTATGGTGGAAGCTCAACCGCCAGCGTAAAGTTTCACTGAAGTGTTTAGCAGACATGAGCCATGATCCTCAGTACTGCTGATGTCTTTGGGGTGCTCTTCCAAGACATCTGGATCTACCATGTACAGCCGAGCCTGGTCTGTCTGTGCACAAGCCATATGCTTCAAAGTCACAGTGGGAAAGGAAATGTCCTTCAGGGGTGTCGTGAGCATTCCCCCAAGGAAAACTTCTGTCCTCATCAGCCAGCACTGCAAGCTAGGACTAAGTGCTTTAAATCTCCTCTCTAGTTTGGAAAGAGTCAAAGCCTTTTCTCTTAATCTCCTCTCATTCTTGCCTCCAGGGGCCTCCCAGAAGCCTGTTCTAGGCTTTTGGAAGATGAATGTGGGCACAGAGGATGACACTGAATTGCACCTCGGCAGGCACAGACAAATGGCAGGTAGTGATCAGCAAGCATTAGGATGCTTTGGCCCATCTGTGTGTTGGAGTGAGATGCTGGCACCTGAGGGACCAGAAGGGAGAAACAGGCTCAGCTAAGGGGCCTGTCACCAGGTAGCTGGCACTTAAAATTCTGCACGTACCAGCTGGATTTGGTGCTGGTTCAACACAGCATGGGTAGGAAGACTTCAGAATTGATGCCTACAGGACCCCCAGTGTTCATTTCACAGAATTACTTTACGCATGCTGGCGAATGACAGGTAAGGTCACCTGGGGGATTGTCCAAGGCAGAGTCAAGGCAAGAGGGAACATTCAGTGACAACCACCTTTCACTATACTACAGTCAAGTGGAATCAAGGAAGCCCTAGCTACTGGGAGAAGCTCGAGGAGGTCATGGTAAGCCTTCCAAAATATTTTCATAAATTATGCAGTTGCAAAAATCCCCTTGGGGCAGAAAAGCATACAATAGCCTCATTCACAATTCATTTCCCACTTCTCAGAATACATTTCAGTTAATGGTAAGAGTAGCAGGATCCAATCTCCAGTGAATACAAGAATTGGGCCAAGACTGAGAGGTGTGAGCAGTGAGGGAGAGGAGAAACCTTACTGCTTTTCTCATCCTGTGTTCCTTTCACTCTAAAATAGCTTTACATTGAAAAAGAAAAACAAAAGCAACAATAAAAGCCTAACTTTTTTTGGAACCTCACAGAAAAAGATTCCCAAAGGAAGAAATATTTCCAGGTGAAATCAGGGAATCGGAACATCTCACCTCACTTCCCCGCCCTGGTTTTCTATGAGAGGATACATTTACTCCCTGCACAAGAACGACTGTTTGGTAAGCTAACAGTTAAATCACAAAGATAAAATGTTAACTTCCTTTAAGGATGCTCCTTGAATGCAGTGGAAGAAGGAGAAACATTCCGGCTTCAAAAAGAGGGATGTGATGGATGAGTTAAAAATCCATGGACATTTTCCTTGTAAATGTATTTCAGGGTGTCAGTCCTACAAGGTAGGCCAGGGATAAAGTATTTTTGTCAGTGTAATAATGTTGCACTAAGTAAAACATGAGTCATGGTTGGGGAGCTCCTGGAGAATCCCTTGTGAGCTCCAAGGTAATAAGCCCTGCTGCCCTCTGGCTGAGCCCAGAGGTCCAGCACTGGCTCTTGAGAACCTGTCTGCCAGCAAGATGGGGATAGCCTTGGGTTATCTGTCTGAGTGCTGATTGTCAATTTTGCAAGGCCTTCCCAGTACTACTTGTTCAGACAACATCTTCAGAGGTGTCTCATGAGAGAAGATGTACTTTTTCTAAGATATGTGATGTGTGTGTACATAGTACCACTAAGCCCAATCATTGATAATCTGATGATCATTGATAATCCGAGATGTGACCAGTGATTGCTACACAGCTCAAAATAAATTGTTAAAGGAATGGCTTTGATGTTCATGCAGGTAAGTTTCAATCATTTAACCCTATCCTACATATTTAGCAATTGCATTCTCTAAACTAAAAACATATCAAGAACCATAAAAGAAAAAATATGAGAGGAAAAAGGGAGCAGAAAGTGAAACAGATATGATCAAGTAATTTTTCAAGCTTGCCTGAATCCTAAACACTGACCTAGACCAAAGCAAGGGCCTCACTGGCCCCACAGGTTAGCTTTCTGCTTATCAAATGCCCCAGGAAACTCTCAATGGTGTTCTGAGTTTATTTAACATGTAAATGCCTCAGTACTTTTCCAGTCAAACTAGCCTACTTCAGGTAAATGAGGGCATCTTCTTTAACACAGGATCACAGAGCCATAGACTGGCAAGACACTGCATCCTTCCTTGCATCAAATTCAGAAATACCTTCCACAGCTCACAGAAGCAATAGTCAGCTAACCCCTGTCTGGAAACTTCCAGAGATCAAAAATTTACTGACTAAGAAGGCCATTGTTCCACACCTAGGAACCAAAGATTCTGGAAAGTTTAACCTTAAGCACAAATATGTTTGCTCTCTGAAAAGTCCACTTACAGTTTTCACTGTTGCCATCTGAAGCAACTCAGGGTGGACCTGGTCTCCCTTTCTGTCCTGAGATCTACCACATAGATGAAGATAATTACCAACCATCTTCTACATCCTCCTTAAGCCTGCAGAAACTCCTGGTTTTTCCAGATGCACGTGTACAAGTACGTCATGATGTCTCCAATACATGGCTTGCCACATGTTTGTCACTATTTTTTAAAATCTAAGCTTTTAAGGCCCCCATGGGCCTAATACACTGAAGGACTCTGTGGGAGAAGGGAACAGGCTCACCAGTCAAAATCGGCCTCTGTGCAGACACAGGGCTCAGATTCCATCGCTCCTGCATATTTTCCTTGCATACATTTCCGCTCTGATTTTCGCTTCTTGTATATCCTTTTTGCTCCCATGATGCATGCTTCCCCCTGGAAGGAGATAAGAATCTCATGTACTTGGGTACAACACTAGGAGCTTCATTGCTCCACCATCAGGCAGTTCAGGGAGATGTCCCCAAACCCTAGTGTAATCTGGACTTTGGTGATCTGCTCTGTGCTGATGGCTTTTGGTTCGCCACGTCTATAGACCTAGCATAGAACGTGACTCATAAGGCAATCTGAAGAAGCACCAAGAGTGTGTCTAAACATGCCCTTAACTCCTCAGGGGTCCAGCAAAGCTTTCCTTGGCAAGGTGTTAGGCACAGGGCTGTGAGGGACCCACAGATAACTAAGACTCAGCTCTCCAACAAGTGTACTGCCAACAAATCTGTGATAATTAAGTTCAATCCTCCTACGTGAATTCTCCAATCTTCTAAGAGAAGATTCATACACTGGGTCGTTTATGAGCATATGGAAGAAGAGCATTGCTAAGAAATATAAAGATCCATTTTGCCCCAATTTATGATGCTTCTGCCCACACAACTTTATACACTGATTTTATATCCATCTATCAGACAAGCAAGATAACTAAATTCAGGTTTCTCTGCCAAATAAATAAAAGCTTGGGACATCACAATGCTTCTGTCTCCCAAAGGGGAAAATATTAGCCACGTAAATGCATGATAATTTACTGAGTCTCTGGATAGAGTGGGTGATTCAGCTGATGTGGCCCACACTGTCAAACATAGCTCTCTTTACATGTCAGAACAGAATTTCATCTCAGACCATAACCTGTCTTTCTTTCTTTCCTTTTTTTTAAAATATATTTTATTGATTGAGCAAGCTCACTTTTAGCAGCTCCATCCCACATCTGCGTGCACGTACTTCACTTAGCCTAGGTTTGGGACAAATGATGTGTCGCTGCCTGAATACAGGGAAGGCTTTGCAGCCAGAACCTCCGCCCTGTAATTTGAGAGACCTGCAGGACGGCTTCTGGCTTGGGGAACTCTAAGGAGAGAGGCTTTCACACAAGCATTTATTTGATCATGAGCTGAACAGCTGAGGGGCCAGGAGGAAGGGAAGTTTCCTACTGATAATTCTGCATTCTTGTAGCACAAGTATCTCGGAAGAGGTGAGAAGCACTACTTAATCCCAGGGAGTCACCGCAGTGGGGAGAAAGGGCATTCTTAGCACCGCTCACAGCTCACAGAGCATCATCTTGTTGCCTTGCCAGATCCTTTGCTCACCTCTGCCTCCATTCTGCCTCCACACGACGTGCTCAGATAAATTATGTTCAGAGCCCCGTGCTGAGCTGCTATTTCATTTTAAGTTGTTAGTCTAAGCCAAGCACATTTGAGTTTTATCTTATTATATCTTGGTACAATAAAAACAGAAATTACTTCAGAAGAAGCTGTAAAACGTCGAGTTTGTTCACTGCTATGGAACACAGAACACCAGATGAGCACTCGGGCTTAGAGAGCCCCAATTCCTACCCTTGAACGACTCGCTCTCCCCCAGCACACCGCGTGCCTCCTGCTCAGCACTCAGCCTCTGCTCCCTTCCTCCTACCTGGCTGTGCAGCTGCCAAGGTCTGTAGTCCTCCTCTGCACACCGTCGATCAAAAATGGACTTGTAGTCCACTTTCACCAGCTGCCATTCAGAGCGGTGGCTGAAGTGTCCGAACACTCTACAGAGTTCATAAGGATAAAAATAATCACAATAATAACAATGCCAGCAGTTATAACAGCAGCTAGCATTTGCTGAGTTTTTACTATACGCTTAGCATAATGCTAAGCACAGTAATGCATCAATCGTACCATTTAATCCTCAAAACACATTTCTGAAGAGGGTTCCTGTTATTGGCTCCACGTTACATACGGGCAACTTGAGGGTCAAAGAATTCTGTTAATTGCAAAAAACCAATGTCAAATCACTAAAGAATGGGTAGAGTCAGAACCCAGGGTGTTTGACTTAAAACACTACTATATATTATACCACCGAATGGTTAATGAAAAAAATCAATCAATCAATAATGGAGAAAATAATCACAAACACGGCATTCTGCATGGTCCAAAATTATACTTCCAGGTTCTCTAGCTAATGTACACGGTTTCCATGGTTTCCAGGCTATTTTATTTTCCCACCAGTCACTAGGGAAAGAGGGCAGCAGGGCCAAGTGGTTACGACTGTGTCCTACACTGTGCATTCTACTTTCCTTACTGAAAAAGACTCAGACGTCTGATGAGGTGTCCGAATCACTAACTGTAGATAAAGATAACAACCACAAAGCAGCCTCATCAGTCAGCTTTTTTATGTGTGTTTTGTAAATATAAAAATTAAATGCAGACAAATTATGAAATAAATTGCTAATCTAGCTGTGCTTACCATGGCCTAAAGTGCAGCTATTAGGCATGCTAAACATTTGTTGATCTTTTCTATCATTAAGGGAAAAAAAAAAAAAAACCCAGGAGGGAAGACAACTATTCACTTTGATTTTTACATTTCCATGGATGACAGGATCGACTACGTTAATACCTTCCCTCCGTTTTCCATGTCTAATTTTCTAGGGGAAGGAAAAAGCGCAATTTCATATTTTGCATTCAAAGCCGATGTTTTGAACCCCATAGGCAGGCAAGTCATTAATCAAGTCTTTCACAAATTAATGATCATCTCTTTCCAGACAAGAATGGGAGCAAATGCAATTTCACAAGAACAGCTTGTTCTCAGGGTTTCCCTAATTTGCCTCACAATTGGGTTAGGGAAGGAGCCAGGGAAAAGCAGGAGCCGCGTGGGGTTTCGCGCAGGCTCTGTGCTCTGCCTTAAAGTGAAGCCGTTCTCACAGGCCTGTGATTTTCTACCTATCGAGCTTGGTTCTTATTAAAGTTTTAAGTGTATAGCTTTATTTTCTACTGAAATAATCTCTTCTAATGTCCCCCAGGCCATTCAGTAGACGAAGAAAGAAGCCAAGACAAATGGCCACCAACATTTTTCTTTCCTCTTTGCTGGGGAATCTTGAAATCAGATGTACTGGCTTTGCTGGAAACTCCAAACTGAACCGTAGCAGAGTGAACAAACGTAGCCATAAAACACGTTTCTGGATGAATAATAACACTCGGAGGCATCATTGATTTCCACTTACGTCATGATTAGAGTCTCTTCCCCAGGCTCACCCAGAACCCCATCCACAAAAAGTGGAATAGATGTGAAACTGTATTTGCTCCAAGATCTCCCTTCATCAAAGCTCAACCTAATGACAGAAAAAAAAAATAACAGTCATCAGATCACAGAAGGGAAAAATAATCCTTTCAAAGGAAAGATACCATCAACCAGGAGAGCACACATTTTAAAAGTACCTAAGGCACTGTCAAAATAAGCCTTGAATAAATGTTCTTAATTTCATCAGAAGATAGAAATACAGTTAGCCAAGCAATTTGGGACCCAGGGGTGTTATAACATTGACAAGGGGAAAGCTGCATGAAACAAGAATAATAATGAGCCTTTAACAGAATTTGTTTTGAAATTTTGATGTTTTATTAGATCTTAGATCTCAGTGTGACTCTCTCCAAAACTGCACGCTAGCAGCAAGCCTTACAGGTGATTCTGAAGAGCAATGACTTCAGGGGACCTACTTAGGTGGACCTGAACTAGCCACCTCCAAGTGATTAGAGACTTAGCAGAATCCCACTCGTACTCTCATAAATCATGGTTGACTCACTGATGAAGGAACGGGTACAGAAGGACAGACTCTAGAGCACAAGAAGAGAGAAGCCTGCGACTCTGAGGGTAACACGGGATGTTTCCTCTGCTCTGCCCTTCTCTGGGGATGCATTGCCCCAGGCTAAGCCTCTGTTTCTCTTATTTCTGCAGCTTTCCTTCTGGTCACCAAAGTAACTGACAGTGGAGGGAAAGGCGAGCTTTTGACTTCGAACGAGCTCACATGTGGAGAGAGAAATTTCCAAAAACACACATGAAGGGGGTCTGTCAGAAACCCCTCTGGAAGTTAGGCCTTGCGTGTCCATCTGTGGAAGATTGACAGGTAGAGTTGCAGAATGACGCCTCCAAGCAGGAAGCTAAGGAAGTACAATCAGGAACAGAAGTGTCATGACCTCTGTGCAGAACACATACACTCCAGGGGTTGTTATTTGGGAATGTTGACTGTAAGAAGTAAAGCCACTCAGCGATTATACCATTCTACCCACGCTGATTCTGAAAGAACAAGGCTCTGGGGCAGGCATCATCACGTTTAAAAGCTATAATGTGATTCTTCTTTTAGGGGCAGAATTTATTCTCATTCTCTTTCTCCCTTCCCCTCCATCACTCCCTCCTTCCCTCCCTTTCTCACGATCCCCTTTCCTCCTTCTGTAGGTAACAATCTTATTTTAATAGAGCAAAGCTATAAATGATTATTCTAGTAGACCTTGACATTTTACAGCAAATGTGGTCACAATCTGATGGCCTGACTGCTAGTCTTAGCAGTGAGGAACCATCAGGTGCATGACTCATGGGCAACAGGCGCCTTTACCAGAGATGCCGGATTGGGAGAGACGTGTGCTTCATAGCAACCAGGACTCCGCCTTGATCCAGATACAGCACGCTGTGCTCTTCTTCAAAGATCTGGAAACGGAAACAACATCCACATGGACACACGCCCACAGCCCTGCACATCCAGAGTTCAAATAATTTGTCTTCAGATGGGGAGAAAAAAAAAATCATCCCTCCTGTGACTGAATGAGGTTTCCCCAAATCCTTGGGAAGACGCAGCTATGAGCAATACTTCCCAAGGTGGGCTACAGGTACCACTGGAGTTGCAGAAAATTTTCAGTGCACCACAAACCAAATGTAAAGAATTTATAGCTACATATTTATGTTTGCATTTCTGTCCTTTTGTGGCACGTTCTACTGATTCCCATTTATAACGATGTCGGAATACTGGATAACTGTCATATTGGGTAACATTTGAAGATGGAAGAAACCTCAGAGATCCTTTACTTTCACATTCCCATGGCTACAGAGGAGAACACTAAAGTTTAAAGAAATGTGGAGACTTGTCTAAGGCCATGCACGTAGTGACTGAGGGAGCTGGGGCTTGCAGGGGTACAGCGACCCTTCCAGCTCTAGTGATTTCAAATTTCCAAGTACTCTAGAAAAAGGTGTTCTTGTTCAACGAGAGGATTCTCTACCAAGTCATAAAGAAGCTCTGATCAAACTGGAAGCCATCCTCCTTGGGCACATGTATCATTGGATCTTTCTCCAAATGCGGAGAAGCAATGAGAAGTTAAATGGAGACAGGATGGAAACAATTTCTAAGTCCTCTGTGTATACGATGCACACTGCTTTCTCATAGTCACAGTTAGTGCAGCCTCATCTGTGGTTACACTATAGACCTGTGTAATGCCTTTTCCCTTTGCTTACTTCTTATACTCGAGATACCTCCTCTCCCAGGACTATAGAACCAGAGACTTCTTTTGCTTTGTTTGTGGTGTTGAAAGGAAAAAAAAAAATAGGATTCTGGCTCTGTAACTATTCTCCAGAGGAAGCTTGATAGTCCATGTCCTTAAATACCTCTGAGATCAATAGCCCTGAAGCTTTTTGGTGAATTTCTTCCTTGCCCTGCCCTTCTCAATACATGTGCACCCCACTGAGGACTTATGGGGGATCTGGGATTAGGAAACAGCATTTGGACCAGAGCATGGAGATCTCTGTCTAAAATGTATAGCAGAGTATTCTCATTGCTGGGTGATTACCTGCACATTAGATTTCAATTTACGTGCAAGTTATTGTATGATAATTAAATGTCAGTAGGTTATTAAAACATATTTATTAAAGGGTAACAACCATGCATTAGGCACATATTGTGTTATGATTGCTAAACCTCATTAAATGCCTGTTTTATAAGCTATGGGTATCTAATTTTCATTCAGAAGAAAGAGAGGAAGCATTTAAGCTAAACACATTCATTTAAAGTGATTCCATTTCTACTTTCCCTAGCATATGCACCGTGATGGTTATTACTCTGTCTTTTGCACATGAGATTTAAACATCTCAGAACACCACCTGGGTAATGGCTATTTCTCTATCACTGCGTTGCTCTCTATTCCGACTTGAAGGCAAAGGGAATTTATGGAGATAACTCAGCATTAGGTATATAATCTACCCCTCAGGCGCCATGTTCCCTATGCGATAAACTCTTGGGGATCCTGTTTTTCTTTTATGGTAAAAATTCAGTCAGATCTATTTTGGTTTCATTGTCACTTATAAACTGTACTACATATAGGCTCTGACTGTGGGTCATTTTTACTGAACAGCAAAAAAATAAAATAAAATTGCAAAAAGATTCGCTAACCCCAAAGACTTATTTAAGGCAAGATAAATGCATTGGCAAGCTTTAGGATTTATACATAGTTGAATAAGTGATTATGTATAGTAGAATAAGTTCCCAGAACTGAATCCAGTTGGGCAATTTTAATGTCATTTAAACTTCAGCAACTTGATCCGGAATACTTTCTTACCTGCCTCCAAGTGTTCCCTGCGTCTGAAGAGACGAACATGCTGATGTCACTGTCGGACAACTCAGAACCTATGTTCCCTAGAAAGAGCGCATCACCGTTAGTGAAAGGAACCTTCCTCGGAAGCTAACCACGAGCTGTAGCAGCAGTCGGCATTACTTGAGATTGCTTTAGACTGCAGACATATCTGAGCAGGGTTTTTCAACATACTTGCTTCAGGGTCAATAGTTTCAGTGCCATTCCAAAATATCTTTATGTTGCTTGTTGAGTTCCAAGTGGAGATACCCAGCTTACCTGATGCCACTATGATGCTGGGGGCTGTATCTCGGCTGGCAATGATCCCTGATGTGTAGGGGTTCTCAGAGACCTTCAGGTGAAGGTGTAGTGAGCAATAAGGCTGAGAAGAGGAAAAATGAGTGTCACGAAAGCACACAATCTAAACAGTCATTTCAATCTCATGTTCCGACCACTTATCCAATCATCAAACCATCCCATCTATCCTTGCCTTCATGGACCCTTCCATTCACCCATCTTTCATGTCACAAATATCTGGGCTGGTGTAAACTAAGCATAAGACAGCTGCCAAGCTGGTGAAGGAGGGCATCTTCATTGTCAGTCTAATTGACTGCCTGAATTGCATTCGGGCATGCACCAAACATGGCAGCAACTTTATCTGCAGAAAAGTAGGTGTAGCTTATTAAAGAGTTCCATCCACTCAGATTTGGTGTGACTCTCACGGAGTATAGAATTTAAGATCTTCCTAACAATGAACATACAGAGAAATATTTTAACAGCCATAAGATCAGTATGGACCAAATACGAGATTCTAGAGGGTGACCAGGTGATGTCCAGCTTTGGATCAAGGAAGGCTTCAAGGAGAAAACAGTGCCTTAGGCAAAGATGGATAGGTTATGAACTGTAGATGAGATATTGAGGAGGGTAAAGAACATTTCAGGCCTGAGTAATACACATAACAAAGACCAAAAGCAGAAGAGTTGAGTTATGATACAGTGCGTTGTCAATAAGACTGAGGAGGAGAAACGGGGTATGAAGTCAGGAAAGAAGGTTTGGTGAGGCTGGGGAGCTTTGGAGAAGTCAGCTGGCTTCTCTTAGCCCCTTTCCACTTGAGACCTGGGTCTCGTTGTCCAGAAGAAGCTGTACGACGTGTGAAACTGTCCAAATATCCACCAAACAATTGACAATGTCTGTGTCAGGTTACTACCAGCCTCAGTATTATTCAATAGAAAAGTCAAACCTGTAGGCAAAATGTACTAGTAATAGCAATTTCAATGAAAACTTAAGGGACTTGTTTATTTGTGTGTGAAATCTTGATCAAATTTTCTGATTAATATATCAACAGTTTTCAGAAACACGATGAATCTTATATGAGTTCCCTTTAAAATAGTTCTTGTAACGAGTTGTCAAGAACTACACATTTGTGTCTGAACCCACATTTCTTTTCATCCCTCAGGAAGATTGCTTTCTAATCTTATCGACTTGAGCTTTTGGAATCACCAATGTATCTCTGTTATTACTTTTAGTCTGCTCTGTAAGTTTCAACCAACAGATATTCAGAGAGCTAGAGACGAAGTGATTAAATTTATATAAGATAGAGTAAAGTGACAAACTAAAAATGAAACTGAAGGATAAAAGCAGCCAAAATACTGGTGAAATAAAACAGTGGCTCACAATAGGGTCTTTTCCTCACTGCCACCAGAGATAGCAAACTCTCAAGGAATAGCGATAGCAATATATTATTGCTTTTATGTGAACATTTCATGCAAAGCTTTCAAAAAAGGAATTTTTACTTTATAATGTTCCAAGAGGGTAAAGAAGACTGCCTTCTGTAGGAAGAAACAGACCCAAACACTCAGCTTCCTCTTACCCAAGAAGACGACTAGAATGGGTGTGCCACGCTGTGGAGGTCCCAGGACAGCCCTGCACAGAACTCAGAGGCTAAGACAGGACAAAGCAAGGGAGTCAAACCACTTTTCCATGGGAGTCTTCCTGACAGCTGCACCTGATCAGGATCTCCCCTTCTCTGATCTACAACAGCTTATTTTACTATACGCAATCCCGTAATATCCACCCTAGGTATGTGTGGTTCTATCCCCTAAAAGATGTGCTCTACAAATAAAATGTCAAGTGCTACTTTGCATCGTCTGTAGAACTTAGCCTAGAATCAAAAAAGACAGTCAATAAAAGTTTGAAATAACAAGCAAGGCTTTCATGCTAGGAAATGAAAGACGTGGCTGTTTCACTCAGAACAATGCCAGCAGTACATGGGCTTATTTGTAAACCGCAGAGTGATGTGAGTATCTCTACGGCACTGGAATTGCGTCACTCCTTGGGAATTATGCGTAGACATATGGGTTGAATGGAGGACCTTTGTACCACCCAGCAGGGCAGGGTATCTTTGGACAAGGAAGCAACCCAGCTTGCAATTTTGAACTGCCACTTGCCACAAACTTCATCTCTCAACAGTCTGGAAGACTGTGAAACTCAGCCACCACCTGACCCAAGGATTATTTGATATGGGAACATGCCATTACAAAGGAAAGAGGGCATTTCCAACTGACTGTCTCAGCACTGCTCAGTTGCTATGGCTTTCAAAGCCCAAGATAAGTTAATCTGAGAAGAAAAGGCACCAGTTCATGCAATAGCAAGAACATTAGAAATGATCTTTTTGGTACATTTTTTCCTCCATGCTCACATTCATAGTACTGGATTGCCCCCAGCTGGTACAAAGAGAATATTCTGTGGCTTTACATTTTTTTCAAGGAAGTTATGTAATCTATCTACATCAATGTTTGATGAAAAACAATGTTAAGTGATTTCACTTCACTTTTTTCCACTTAAACTTTCGTACCTGACCAGTTTTAAACATTCGTCAAGGTTCAGTCACCAAAACTTAATACAGAGGTTTATTACAACCATGGTCAAGCCACAGCAAAATCCTGAAGGACAGAACAGAAGCTTTGCAATTCTTTATTTTTTTTGCCCAGCAAGGGGCACTCTGTCCACTTCTCTCTTCCTTTCTGTCTGCCTTCGAGCCTTCTTTTCTTCCGTTACGAATCATATACTGACTATGTGAGTATCTTTCCAGAGTCATCTCCAATTCAGTACAGTCAAAATACTGCTTGTCCCAAAGGCGCTTCTCTGTTTTTTCCACAGTTGGAAAATATAGAACTGTACGCTGGAACCTCCGTGACCGAGGAGGGACCAGCACGCATGTCTGGAAGCTGCCCTTTATATGTCCTTACATAGTCACAAGGGATGGAATATCATTAGTTAGTCAATTCTAGGAGCAACTACATCCTTAGTCTTTACTCTTTTCAGGGTCAGACACAGAGTTTGAGGACCTGATGCAAATGAAGGATTCTACCCAGAGAAAGTGCACGAACGCAAAACACACGAAGAGTTTCATATTTAATTTCAGGGAGCACACAAATTTCTGCAGTCCATGGTGGGTTTCTAGGTCCCAATGTCCTTTCTTTTGCCTTATTCTTTTATTTCTTATTTTAACTAACAAAAATCCTTTGGCCACTGAAAGCATTCAGTTTTATTGGTCCATTTATAAGCCACTGTCTTCCCGGCACTGTGAATGGCCAATAGAAAATTACTAAATGATAGAAGACATTTTCCCACCCTGGAACAAACGGACTGAAAACTGTTAGATCGCTTGGGGGTCAACCAACTTCTCATTTCACTTCCTCTTTCCCCCCAACCTCTGTACTAATAGCCTTTAACTCTCATCTTCATGGTACCATTATACATAGGAATCCCAATCCGAGTATCATCCTGAAAAGACAGATTGGAGGTTTCATAAATAATAAGGCAGCAGGTAAATTCCCAAACAACAGCCCCCAAATCCAACCCCCTACACAGGTTGTGTCTGACCCCGAACTGGAGCTCTGAGTCCATAGATCTTCAGTAAAGAGTCAGTGGCAAAGAAGAGGGCGGCCCCTGGACTGACTGGCTGGGTATGGGGCATTCAGCCCTACTCCGATCCAGCACAGCATGCACAGTCAAGGGCTCAAAGGAGCGGAAAACAGAGTCAAGAATCTCCTGGGGTAACCGGCTACTTAGCTCCAACCGAAAATGGCCAACTGAATCCACAAAGAAACCCCAGCCTCTCTCCATGAAACACCGCACTTCCCCTAAGGGCCCAAGGATTTGTCACGGGCTCAGCTCCCGTCTTGCCTCTCCACAGCCCAAGCCTAAGGCTTTGGAGGCAGATGGACTGGGACCTGCAATGCCCCATCTAATTGTACAATGCTGTCTTCAGAGGAAAGAAATCCCAGTTGAGCCCTCCAGGCAATCAGCCTAAAAGTCCTAAAAATACAGCCCCAAATTACCCTGGATGTCTTATTTCTACAGAATACATTTTACCAGGAACATCCCTTTTGGGGCCGTAATTCTGAACTTGTCCCACATTTGTAACAGCCCTGCTGGAAAATCTCTTTTCTAATCACTGGGCTGTGCTTTTGGTGACACTGTCACTTTCCAAGTACTCACCATTTAGAATCACTTTTATCTCCTCTTTGCCACCAGCTCCCAAGCCAAGAGAAGATTTTTAACAGTCTGGGTCTCCCATAGCTCAAAGATTTTCTTTCTTATTTTGTGCCTTTGGCAGATTTTTATAAAGTGACTTTGGACTCTCCTCCCTACCCCCTTTGTCATTGTCCCTCCTCACCCTGCTCCCTGTTTTGTGAAACTCAGATCGAAACCGCATTAAACAACAGGGTTAATGAAGGAGGTAGGCCCAAAGACTCCCAGGTATTGTATGTCCACATCCTATTAATTCATCTTTATCTTAATGAGCTTACTGATATTGTTGACTTCAGGGTCCACTTGAGCCCAGGTGCTTCGGGAGGTGGCAATTATGACAAATCCTTCAGTATGACTGTTAGTGGCAAGAAAAGGCTTCCACTGAAGTCTGAGTGTAAAACTCAAACACCACCTGTCCATGAATACCTGCTTCAAATGAACAGAACACCTGTGATGACAACACCTGTGCTGAGCAACTTCCTTGTGACAGGTACGATTCTTGAGCTGATTGTTTGGAGTGGCCACAAAGGTAGCCACAGTTGCTCTGCCTAGGAAACTCACGTGTTATGTTAGCAGGGAACAAGGAAAAAATGCATGGGCTGATTTCAAAGGATGAAAAGGGTCACGAATAAAAAGGAGCTGGGACCAGTACAACTTCAGAAACAGTTCCAGTGAGCTCTTTGAACTAAGGTAAGTGGTCAAGGATCTGAATTTTAAGAAGCGGCCATACTAGGGAAAGGGCATTCATGTCGAATGCAAAGAGCCCAAGACAGAGGTGAGCAAGGGAAGTCAATGGCATGGAAACACCATCCCCGCCCCCCACTGTGGTTTACATGCAAGGAAGGGGTAAGAGTTTGAAGACTAGGCAGCAGAAGTACGCAGAGACCAGCCCACATGGGACCTTGCAGACTATGGTGCAGCATTTGGGGTTTATTTGACCCGAATTAGTCATTAGAAGGTTTAAATAAAAGAGAGGCACGATCTGAATTTTTCAAGCTCAAGTTGATGCCATTCATATACAATTTTAGGTAAAGGAACATGATAGTAAAGGGGAGCAAGTTAGTGTTGTCTAGAGTCAGAGGTCTGGATAGTGATTGCAAAGGAGAATGAAGAAAATTTTGGACACGATGAAAATTTGTATTTTGACTGTGGTAGTGGTTACACAGGTATTTGATGAGTTTGTCAAGATTCATCAAACTCCACTGTTGAAACGGGCACTTTTTATGTTGGTATGTTTTACCCCAATACAGTTGAATTTAAACAAAACAAAGGTCACACCGGCTGCTGTGTGGAGAAGACACTGCCAGGTCAGGACAAGAAGGGCAGTTAAGAGCCTGTCACTGCAGGGAAAGCGAGAAATGCTGGTGGCTTGTACTAGGGTGGTCCCAGCGTTTAGATTTTGGAGGCAGAGCGCTAAGACCTCCTCACACTGGGCTGGCGTTGGAGCAGGGGAAACCTCACGAAGTGCTCTGTGTAAGAGGCATTTCTGATGCCTTATTCATGGCGCCAAGAACCCAGGAAAGTCTCTTTAGAGGATATGACTAATTTTCTCATGGACATGTAATCTCCAAAGTGCACAAAAGGACGGGGGACCATACTAAGGCAATGATGCATGCCATGCACCTTGGGAAAAATATCATGGTGTGCTCCAACTTGAAATAGATAAACTAGGAAGGTGGCCATGTTTTTTTTTTTTTTTTTTTGTTTTTTTTTTTTTTAATGCTACCGAACTATGCCTTGCATAGAGAAAGTATTTGGTAATAACGTACATTTACTTTCTCTGTCACTGGCTTTATGCACTCACTCTAACAACTGGCTTTCCCCCGTGAGTTGCCAGTAATAAGGATAGAAGCTGAGTGGGAGGCTGAATTGCAGACAGTTTCCCTGATGCACAGTGACAACTGTGATATCCTCTGCAACTAATAAGGTCAAGCTATGGCTGCTGGCATCTTCTCGGGTAGGAGGGTGACCCGCTTACAGCTGTTTGAGATGAACCTGCAAAGTGACTGTTCAGACTTCATGGGACAGAAGAAAGCAAGCTGAGTGTGGAAAATATTCTGGTCAGAATTGTATGATGACTGTGAATCCCGGTACAGACACATACACTCCAAGCTCTTCCTAAAACCAAGAGGTCTTTCTTCCATCTTAACACACGGAGCTATTGCTTTTGTGAATGTAAATACACCTGCTGAATTGTTTTGAAGAAATTAGCATTTAATTATAGTTTGTTTTGCAATTAAATCTCTTCCTCCCCTCCTCTCCATTCACTCCGCATCTATTCACGTGCGAAGTATAGGGCAGATACCAGAACAACCGGGAGGAATAAGATGTAACCCTATAATCTTTCATTTATTAATCTAATCTCTTTCAAGTACACTGCAAACTCCTTGAAGCCAAAACCCATTTTTAAGCCCTCTCTTAGACACAAACATATAATTGAATATATAAATAAGTTCATGCTGATGTACTTATTCCCCAGATGTCAGATATTAAAAGAGAGCCGTACTTCAAATCAGGGGTCAACAAACATGTTTTAAAAGGACCAGATAATAAATATCTTAGGCTTGGGGGACCATATGGTCCCTGACATGACTACCCCGTTCAGCCGAAGAACCCACAGACAACATACAAATGAATAAGCATGGCTCTTTTGCAATAAAGTTTTAGTTAGAAAAACAATTGGTGGGCCACAGTTGCTCCACAGGCCACTGTTCACCCGCATCCGCTTTATAAACTGTGACATATGAATAAAACGTACCATAAAGAGTACCAATCAAAGTTTCAGTCAGTAGTTCTTACCCTTTTTTGAGGAATGAAGTCCTCGGAAAATATGGATAAACATCACCTTTAGAAAACACGACTACACAATGGCATATTCAATCCACTGATTCTACAGCAGGAAGTACGTATCATTTGATCTGTAACAGGTTATTCATATGAAATTAAAGGCCTATCTCCCCATCATGATGGAAACTGTTCTAGCCTCCCTTAAACTACAATGTGAGGTCCTCATCAGAATTTGGGTTGCAGCTGAACCTCCTTGGAAGTGAACAAGCAACTCTGCTTTTCTCTGGTCTCTGGTCCATCACAAAAGGCGGCACTGTGACTCTTTGACACGCTGCCTTCACATCTTTCTCTGTCCCCTTTTGTTCAGCCACTAAGCGGGGAACCCTGGAAGCATTTCCGTCTGCCCGTTTTAAAGCCTGGTTTCCCAGCGCTTGCTGTTTGGGGCGTTCTGCCCCAGTCTGAAGACTCACCAGTAAGCAGTGTACAGGATCCCCTCTCAAATCCGTGTCTGGCGCCTGCAGCAAACGCCAGTCTCTGCCTTTGTTATACGTGATGAATGTCTTCACTTGGTTGTCAATCTTCTTGTTAGCCAAGAACATTCCCTTTATCCCTGCTACCTGGGAAAAATTGACATGGCTGAAAAGTACATCAATTTGAGAAGGGATGTATGTGTTTACTTAAAAACAAAAGCAGATTGTCAAATTCAGCTGTGAGCACTTGTCTTGGAGGAAAGGGAGGGTGAGAGGATGGGAGCGGGGATGATGGTTAAGTATGATGACTCCCTGGGCGGTGGGAAAGCAGTAGATCTGTGCCCGTGTGGTATGGAGGCGCATAATGCAAGTTTGATAGAGAATTGTTAGTTCCCCTAAGGTAGGTTGGTAGTAGCTTGCTGTTGAATAGAGATAAACTTCAGTGCTTTCAATTTTGTTGCTTGGTGAATTATTAACGCATAGAGGCTACTTTTATTTTACGTTAGGTGTAGCATCCACAGTCTTAAGTACTTCATTTCATTTAAATCTGGTAACAGTCCTCTTGGGTAAAGTATCACTTATTCTCTTTTACAGATGGGGAAACTGAGGCTCACCCAGGTTAATCAACTTGCCCAAGGTCACACAGGCAAAGGAAACACTTGGGCACACACCACAGTAAATGGCTGACCTGGGATTTGAACCCAAAACTCTGTCTTCACAGCTCAATAATTCAGGGGTGGCCAGTTGTTCAGCAACTCTGCACCACACTGGAAGAAGAGTTGTCTTGGGACACACATTAAATACATTGCGACACATAATCACAGAAAAATCTCACAAGCTTTTAAGCAAATTTACGATTTGGGGTTGGGCTGCATTCGCAGCCATCCTGGGCGAATGAGGCACGCAAGTTGGACACCCTTTAAATTATGGTGCTGTCCAGAGTCCTGGACATTGAAAGAGGTCAGTTATAGCTTCGGATCTGATTACTACCGTTTTCTCTGTATTTCTCTTTTTTCTCTGTAAAAGATTGCTCTACTAAGGCACCAAAATACATTGAACAAAAGAGAACTGTTTTTAACTAGAAAGAAGTGATTTCCCTACGTTGGTGAATAATCCCCTCCTCCATTCCCTCAACACTGTTCTTCCCACTATCGACAGTTTTTATTAATTATTTTGCTATGCAATATGACTGCCTTCTCTCTATTGCATGTTACAAAAGAGGAACAATTGGTAAGTAGCCCAAACTGTGCTATAACAAATAATTAATTATGCATTATACTTGGGGGGGGTTTGATTTTATTAAAGATTTGTACATAATTTTATTCTGCTTGAAATTATGACAGCGCAGGAAAACTGGAGGGCAATGAGGGAAGGGTGTGAATACGTCGAATTGTGCATTCCGATGCTCTGCATGAGTTAAGTATGAGATATAGTTATCATTACCCTCATCTGAGGATAAGGAAACGGAAACTTACACTAGCCACCTTCCTGGAGTACAGGCAGGGAAAAGTGAATAAGCTGGCAGGCATATTTGAACAACTTAATTTAACTCAGGCCGTTTCTATTATCATATAAAATTTTTCAGGCAGATGTGTAAAACAATTGCATGGGTCCTTCCCATGAGCCAAGCACCATGCCCAGCACTTTGCATGTAAAACCTTCAATATTCACTGCAAACCTGCACAACAGCTGCTATCCCAACCCTGTGGATGAGGAAGCTGAGGTGTAAACAAAATGTAATTGGTTAAGATAACACAGAGCTAGGGTTCATACCCAAATTCTCCGACTTCCTGTGTTCTTTCAGCAATGACAGCTCTGGATCTATCTATTTAGAGGCTGGGCTTCAATCAATAGAAGACTCAAAGTTTGCCTTTGCTTTTGACACATTCAAACCTCATTAGTTTGTACCTGCTGATTTGGCATCTGGGATAATTTAGAGTTGGGCCAACTGCGTACACTTTTGGAAGACAAGTTTGTTAAGGAAATAAATGGCATAAATGAGTTACTGGGAAGACTGCTTTGAACTGCTTAGGAAAACAAGCCTCATTTGGGGCAATCACCAGAAGCCAGAAGAGTTTCTTATGCATTGTTGATCCTCAACAAATGTGGGAGATGTCAATTCCAGGGGCACTCAACCTCCCAACAATGGCCTGTTAATTACAGATAATTTTAGTTATTCACTCACTATACCAGCTCCAAAAGGACTACTCACCAGGGAAACTCATATTGGTTTTGCATATGTTCAAAAGACTGTTACATATTTAATATGACTAAACTGCCAGTTCTTTAAACATTAAATTTCATAAATCAGAATTTTCCCAAAGTCACATACGTGTCTTTCCTGCACAGGGCACCCTTTCCTGAGAAATGGCATGGTCGTACCCACCTGACACTCTAAGAGGTTACAGTAGGTACGGGGGAAAGAAAATATTACCTCTGAACTGTAGTTGCATTGTCCATTTCTCTTTCTGCTCTCCCTCTCTTTTGGCCAGGGTGGTGGAGAGGGGTTCTGTGTGTTTAGGAGTTGATTCATTTGATTTGCAGAAGCGGTGACTTTATTGGCTCCTGACTGCTTGGCCTTATCAAAAGCCACTTGAGCGGAGAGCTGCACTTTGTAATTCGTCTCTCACAGCTTGGCCTTCAGGTTTATCGGGAGGCATGAAAACTTGGCAGAACAGAGGGAATGTGTGACAAGAGGGGATAGAGCTGGAGAGGGTCTACTTAGTTTCCTCTTGCAGCCAAGGCACTTAGTCCGTGAAAATCCCATTTGAGGAGTTTTTTATTGTTTGCTTCTTTGGACTAGTCTGCAAAGATAGTCACCCCAGGCTCGTAGGGTGTTTTATTTGTTTCTGTTTTTATTTCCCAACCATTTCCTGTTCCTTTTACTCCAAGCCCGAGAAGTCCATCTTTTGGTGTGTCTTGGTGCACCCATATGCATGAGACACTTCCCTCCAGCGCTCTTCTGTGAGGTCTCATCAGATATTTCCTGGGTTCGCCCCCTCTTACTGTAGGACTTTGGCTATCAAAGGAGCAGTCTTAGTGCCCAAAATATGGGATATGTGTAACTGTGTGCATGTGTGTGCATGTGTGTTTATGCATGCACGGAAGGTCTGGGGTTCCCCTGAGGATGAGAGGACGTGTTTTTGTTGTCAGACAACCTCTCCCTGTACCCCGGCCTGTGCCTAATTGTGGAATGGAATGGGGCTGAGGGATGGGACCAGGTGGGGAAAGTAACATTCCCCATGGAAGACACACCTTCATGTAGACACACTTTCCAAGGCAGATATTCCTATGGGAATGACCTATCTCCCTGCTGGGAGTCTGTCTTCCTTTGGGGAGAGGCCTGTGACCTTCCCCATGTTTCTGAACTCTGTGCAGAGACACTGAATGTATTAAGGGGCCACTTTCCTTCCTTGCCTCTCATATGGGGAATTTTAAACTGGAAGCCTCAAAGGTAATTAGTGATTGTTTCTTATTCTCTGAGATCACATAAGCCATTTGGATTAGACTTTAAATGTGAAGTGTTATAGCTCAAACCTCAAGCCATCCACAAAGCACACCAACACACACGCTGTGCCCAGGATGACACCTTACTCTCTTTGACCACATAGGCTACTCCCAGCCCCTTGGATCACACACCCTGACACACTCTACCTATCCATCCCTCAAGGCTCAGTTCAATAAACCTTTTTTTTCCCCAAAAAACTGGCATCTGTTTCTTTCCTGAACGGTCCCGAACTCTTTTTCTCTATCCTCCAATTTGTCTCTCATATAGATGGCACCTACGTCTTGGCTCTTAACAAGTCCCTAAACTTCTTAAGAGCATCAGTCTTCCCCAAAACTTCCCTAGTACTCCTTACACTCCTTGAAACAAGTTGATTCATCATGACATCGCCTGTTCTCTCTCCATTATAATCCCCCACTCTAGTACAACTTTTGGATTGTCATGCAAGTCACCACATTCCTTCATTAACATTAATAGTAGAAAAGTCACCTGGTACAAAAAGTCCTGGTTTTGTGTTTAATAAAACAGGTAGCAAGACTTCTGCATTAGAAGCTATAACCACGATAACAGTACCCCAGATGCACTGAGTACATATGAAGTGTTAGGCATTCCATGAAAGGCTTTGTAAGCTGGAGCTCATCGATCTGTCCATGCGCTCTCAGCGGTAGAGTCAGTGTTATCCTCATGTTACAGATGGGAACACCAAAGGTCATGCCCTAGAGAACCACAGAACTGGGCTCCCAGTCAGTCTGCCTACCTCCGGAGGCCGCACACTTAACTGTACTCTTTCCTCAAACTTCCCTCTCCCCCTAGAGCATTCCGAGAGAAGTATTATAGATGGATATCACATTTACAGGGAGCTGCCTTTTATTCATTCGGTACTACATTTACTCTATAGTTGTTCAATAAATGTTTTTGAGCTTCAACTATTTATCATACATTCTTACAAGTATCGGGGATATAGCACCTAGTGTCTAAACAATGATACTTTCATTCTACAGACCTTTTTTTGAGAGTTAGAATATGCTAGATGTGGGGACTTGGATTTCTTTGGTGATTTAAAGGAAGAGCCCAGTTATCTCCTTGGCCTTTTGATATTTACTGTGAGAGGGTCCTTTCCTCTCCCATCTCTCCCGCGTTCCGTGTGGAGGCTAAGCTGGGAAGACCCCAGCACAGAGTTCTTGCTCATTTCTGCCTCTCATGCTGATTGGGAGAGGATTCTGCCCACCCTCTCCGACTCAGACTGTCATCCCAAACCCAAACTGTCAATTTGAAGAAAATGAAAGAGATGAATCGAACAGTGTGGCAAGAACGAGAGCATACTCATGAGCATGATTTCTTTGGGCTTTAGCGGGTAGGATATTTTTCTGTTCTAAAGAGAGGATGCCAGCCAGGAGAGACATACCCTCGGCAGGTACCAGGAGTACCTCCGCAGTCACAGGACCCATTGTCGAAACAGCCTCCCTGTTGTTTCCTTCCCTGCTGCCTGGATCATGCAGCACTCTCCTCCGAGGGAGACGAGAGTCTTCAATAATTAGATGAGATGTTCTATGTCCTGTAATAAATATGTCCTGGATAGGAGAGGTTTTTTTTCTTCCCTATCCCCTATACTAGATTGTAAGAGGCAGTCTTTCCCTAAGACATCAAAGTATTAGCTCCATCATCATAATGGGTGAGCTTTCTCTTTTAAAGAGAGCACACTTAAAACATGGAGAGGCCACTGTGTGTGTAACAGAACACGTACCATGTCTTTTTGACACCTGCTGTGGCTCACGCATGTATGCACACATTCTGGGCATTCTGCGCTTGTTGGCCAGGTGGCTTCACTCCCAACACAAACCTTTCCACTTGGCTGGGTGAACTGTCATTGTCCATTAAGCCAAAGTGCTCTTCAACATTATTAATTAATATTCACTTCCCAGAGGAGGAAAGATCTTGTCTGAAGCTGTCAGGCTCCCTCTCATCATCCACACCAGATGCATGCACGAGGAATCACATGTCTGACACACTCGTCACATCTCTTTTGATCTGGCCACCATCAGGCACGCTGGCTTCTGTGACCCGTCACACGTGGTGCCACTGGAGTACCATGCTCTTCAGGAATGACAGAATTTTAAGGCACTTGTTTCTAGGCTCCTTTTACATAAACACAACATTCCACAAAATGCAGAGCCACATAAGAACACTGAATTTAGCATGATGGCAGGCTCAGGACTTGGTTCAGAAGGTAGCGAACAGGTCCGGAGCAATCATCTGTTCATTCTGTTTAGGTTGGCTTTCCCAGACCATTTTCTTTTTTAGAGTCTAACTTCTGCTACTGCTAAGTGAAGTCTGATACTAGTTACCCTGCCCTTCAGTGTTCCTCTGTCTTACAGCTGCTACTCAGCGACAATCCTAACTACTGATTCTTCCAGAGACACAAAACAGTTTGTAGTTATGAGTTTGCGTACTCTAGGCTTCAGAGGCTAAATCTGCCACTTACTAGCTTTGCAATCTTGCAAAACTGATCGTACTCTCTCTGCCTCCATTTACTGATGTGTGAAATGGGAGTGATTACAGTCCTTACATCGAAAAGTTAATATATGAATTGAATTAGATAGCCATTGATGGTTTTTCACACAGTGCTTGACACACAATGACACCCAAACTATTTGCTGTTATGATGATGATGTTTCATGAACAAAAATGAGTTTCCAGCACTTTTGCTCTGTTGCCAACTTCCCTGGTTCCCGTTTCTTGACTCTCTTGAATGGGGCCTATGTTCAACGAACAACTCATACCAAGGGAAATATCGGGTGTTTCCTTAAGTTTCCCAGATAATATAGCTCCCCAGTACTTTGTTCCTGACATTTCCCTATCTCGTCATATACACACACTTGTTCTACCGTAGAGAGAACTGCATTTGTCACAGGGGTCCAATGCGTGTGAGCAAAGTGATTGATTTTAATGAGAACTGTGCTTCCTTCTGCATTTTCCCACAAAGACTCATCAACAGTACACATCCTCGATAAACTGACGCATCATACACTTACACACTGTACAGTTTCCCTCTGCAAAACTAGCTTAAAGAGCATATACATACAGGACTGGCATGCAACTGGCTGGCAGAGGCATACAGAAAACACCCCAAAGGTCACCTCGGTCACCCCCAAAGGTGAGCAGATGTACACTCCATGTATTCTCTGTCACCTCCACCTCCTAGGTTGCTCATCTCTGCTTCTTATTACTTCATTTATGGATTTTCTTGCTTTTCATTTATTTCTAAGAGCTCATCATTCATTGTGATTCTACTGGGAAATTCATGCTAGATGGCTCCCAGCTTCCCGCTAGCCAGAACAATCAGATTTAAGGCCCATTTGTGCCAGGTTCCTCGTCAGCCAATATTCTTTCTATCTAGGTAATCAGCAGACACGGCATTGCCACTCTGATCACATCAATTTCAATTCTGGTTGCTGTGAACTGTCAGGCTAACAAAACAAAGATCCTCTTCCCAGGCCCTAGGACGCAGAACACCTTTACATAACGCAGTCACTGTGATGATAATGAGAACCAGCAGATTTCTTACAGATAGTCACATAGTCCGCTGTAAGAGAAACGCAAGTGGAAACACAAAGAATAAGCAAAAAATGGTTGCCATGGCCAGAGGTCACCCAGCTTCCTCTTCACATTCATTACCTGTTAGCGGTGTTTAAATTCAGAAAACCATTTGAGAAAACAGTTGCAAATAACGGGACATTGCAAAGTCATTCCTGTCCAAATCTGTCATCTCTTCTATCATCAAGGGACCAATTAAAATGTTCTCTACTTTGGCAGAAAACAAATTTTATCCGGAGATATTCCACATTGACTCGAGAAGAGGGGAGGGCGTAATCAGGAAGGGGAACATGCATGCTGAAAATCAGAAAATATTTTTGAGAGAACGAGGACAGAGCCAAGAGCAGGGAAGCAAACTGGGTGATTAATCCGGAACAGCTGCTTTGACTTCATACCAGCCAGACACTCGAAGCAAGATCTTTCCATTGTAAGTGCTGGATCAAGTCAAGATAACATATGACATTTCAACAAAACACCCCTAAAGTTTAAATGTTTGTAAGACATTTACAAATGAGGAAAGAAATGTAGCAATTTACACTTGTTTATAAGGAGACAACTAGTTGGTGTTAAAGAATGTCATATGGCCATGCTAATTGCAATATGGGAAAGAGTAGAGATCTGAAATAGTGGAAATATGTTAGACATTTAACCAATGCAAAAAGATTTTTGAGACTATAAGAACAGAACATTGAGCTGGGGCTTAAGCTCAGTGGAACATAGTATGCATTAAGCTATCCATAATTTGTTGTGTATTTTAGACACTGTTCATGTGCTTCAAGGAGATTAACTTGTTAGTAGTCCTCAGAGAAATTCTATTAAGTAAGTACCCTGTTTATCTCCATATTTTCAGTGAGGAAACTGAGACTCAGAAGTTACTGGATGTGTCTCAAGAATACGTATAGTTGGTATCATTACAATTTAAACCAAGGCAACTCCACTCCAAAATTTATACTCTCAATCACAATTTTATCCAACATGAAATTGAAACTAAATCACCATAATGGGTAAACGTTTTCCAGAATACATGTTTAGTTGGAGGCTGAGATACTATATTTATCTGGAACATGAACAGGAAAAAAAGTGGAAGAAACTTGTGAATATATTAAAAAGATTGTAGTGCATTTTTCTAAATACACACACACACACTATGTCCTTTGCTATTCTACCATAATTCCCATGATAAATCCCAGGGCTCTGAAATGCTATATAGTTTGTTAACATGCCTTTATACATACTGAGAAGTTTAAATATTGGAAGAAAATCCCTAAGAATTCCTAAAGGAGAAGGAGTACAGATAGCATTAAAAGTAATTTAAATGATAGATTGAAATTTCTTCAGTGAAATTGGTTTCTTTCCTTGGTTATACTAGATATACGCTTCTCCTCATACAAAAACCTTTTGACTGTCTGAACTTGAACTCAACAAAATGATGGGCTCATTATGACTGCATATACTTGAACCAGTTTTAGAGTATTTTCCAGATAGAATATAGGTATATGATTACACATCCCAAAGTCTGAATGTGTGCTTTAATGGGTCATTATAAACCATTATCAATCCTTCATAGCTCGAGATATGACTGACAAATGGCTAAAAAAAGACTGACAAATGGCTACAATCCATCTCAAAATAGCAGCTTTCTTGCTACCCAATGTGTCTCAAATGGCAATTAGAGCATCGACATTCATCAAGAAAAATCACTGATCCAACCTATAAGATTTTACGTTTAATCTTGGTCATTTTGAGAAACAAAAGACCACAGTTCCCTTAGGGAAGACTGGTAAACTCTGCTTCACGCCTCTCCCCCAGTACTCCTCATTTAGGGAAGAAAGACCTAGTACTCTTATCTCACTCATTATTCTTCTGAGAGACTGGTGATTAGCCAGTGGAGATTATCTAGTTAGAATGGTGTTCAAGTCCAAAGGAGTATCTTAGGGTGCAATGCAAAGATGTCCCCTTCACTCTTTTCCTCAGAGATAAGGGTCCACTGTCCCCTTTGCTACATGTCCTGATACTCTGCTGGCCCCTCAGACTAGTTTCAAATCGCACACTCCATCCTTCTCATTGAAACCCTTAAATTGCTTCACTGTTGCCCCAGACACGTCCCGGGGCCCCTGGAGCTTCCTGGCTTGTGGACTTGGTGGAAAAAGGATCCCTCCAGGGGCTGTCCTGTGGACTGCAAATTAACCAATACAGATGTTCGACAACTTACTCCCTTTCCCAAAAGGAATGAGGCCACATAACTCCGTCGCATTTAAAACGGTGGAGGAAACAGCCAATACTGGGCCTTCATCATCCAGACCAGGCACTGGAGTGGCTTACGGCCACACATGCCTTGTGACATACCTCATAGAGGTCGATCATGACATTGCCCTCAGGGCCTCGGCTGCTCTGGACATTCTCCAAGGCCAGGGTGAAGTAGACACCCCGGGTGTCTGAGATGTAGAGATTGTAGGTGTCGTTCTGGTTCCATTCTTGGACCGCTGCGAACACCTGGTTCTCATCCGTGCTGATGACGTGCATGTCCTAAAGCAAGATGCAGGAAAGTGAAGAAGAGTTTTATAAATTAACTGGACGTGCACCCAGAGAATGTGGAATCTAGTGAGAAATACTGGGATAGGCACTTAGGCAGCTGTAATGGAACACAGAGATTTTCCTTTCACATATTTGTGAAGTATTAATTAATTAGTTGAGTGTTACTAATATATTTCCTTTCTTGCTTATGGGGTTAGGCAGCAAGGTCATGAGAAAATAGGACAGAGAGATGCTTGGTAGCTCAGATATAATTTAATTGCCTCATTAGATAATTTTAAGGATAGTTTCTCAAATATGTATGACTTCAGAGAATCAGTCATCCTGATGTATTTGCCAACCACACCATGGTATATGCTCAGAAGGATTATATGGGGCATATTACTTCATAAAAAGCTGGAGGAACAGAGAAAAAATGGACAAGCTCTGCATCTCTCAGTGTGGTCCATGGCACTGTATGGGCATCACCTGCAATGTGTCAAATACACAGAAACTTCCAAAGTCTCACATATTGGATCAAAATCTGCATTTTAATAAGATCCATGGATGACTAACATGTGCATTAAAGTTTGATAAGCACTGTCCAGAGGCTCAGCAGCCCCCAGAAACCCTTGAGGAACCATGTTCACCTGAGAAACCAAAGCACTAATCTTCATGTTAATGCGAGTCCAAGGACTTCGATGCTGATCTAAACCTTTACTCTGAGAAGTTCAGCAGGAAACCTTATGCAGACGAGGAAAAAAAATAATCTGCATAACTGATGATGTTTCCAAGACCCTGGTGGTCCCGGAGTTAGGAACAAGGCAAAGGTAACGTGGAGGCAGCGAGCAGATGTTCCTGGGGTGGGAGTTTCAAATCCTTCTTCCCCCGTTCAGAACCCCAGCGAAGAGGTTGTTCAGAGAAAAGCTGACGCAGACCCAGGCTGTGTGTCTCCCTTGGCGGATGCCTGTACATGTGGCCCTGGAGGTCTTTTCACCCTTTGCCCAAGGTGGTAGTCATTGGTATAACTTTAAAAAACCAGAAATCAAAACCAAACAGCAAAATTATACATCAGCATAAAGAAAGTAAAACAACATGGAAAGATTCTTGGCCTTTGTGTAGCTTAGCACTCAAATTTCCCCAGACAAACCACCCTCTCGACCTGTGAAAAGCTTCAGATCTGTCAATCTTTCTTGGTCGAAATTCCAGTATGGCAAACTTCTACCTACCTCCTCATCTGATTTTCTTTTTGTAATATATGTCCATGTTCAATCAATCAATCAGCAATTCAGCTCTGACTGTGCTTTAGACATAAAGGAACACGTTTCTCCCTCTTCCTCGGCCATGATCAAAGTGAACTCAAATGATCCCAGAAGGCGGAAGTCTTCTTCTACAGCAGGGGTGTCAAACTCATTTTCACTGGGGAGCACATCAGCCTTGCGGTTGCCTTCAAAAGGTCGACTGTAATGTTAGGACTGTACAAATATAATAACTACTCCTTAATTAGGGGCAAGGAGTTCGGTGCTGTTGGACCCTTAACAGGGTACAGGGCCAGATAAAACAAGCTGGAGGGCGGATTCAGCCCTCAGGCCTTGTGTTTGCCACCTGTGATCTAAAGTGTTTGGTATTCCTCAGCCCGAGAGTTTGGTCACAATTTTATAGAGAGAATCCAGAGTGAGGAGGCCAAAAGGAAATCCTTCCCATCAATTCAACATGGTCAACTCTGCGAACTAAGTTTTGGAGTGAAGGTTGGCCATTGCTTGTATCAGCCCAATGTCCCTGTACATTTCTTCTGATAATTTTATCTTGATCTTCATTGAAAAACATCCTTATCCCTTGCAGACAAGTGTCTTCCTTGCACCCAGTCTCTGTGGCTTCCTTCCACTCTCAACACCAGAAGTAGAATTACAGGCCTAGCATTCAGGATATGCACTATCCCTGATGCTATCCTTTAGATCTGTGATGGATACATGACCCAAGCAAAGTCACTCACCATGACTTTGGAATGAAGCTGCAATTACTAGAGGGGTGAAAAGCATCTCTTACGACTGGTTTATCCACAGTAAGAAGTTTAAAAAGTCGAAATCTGATAGAAATATATCTTGGAGGGAGAAGATAAAGCCAATCCTAAAAACAGGCTGCAAAGGCAGAGAAGGTAGGCCAAATTCTGCGGCGTTGAGTTTTTGAAGGCGAACGACTTAAAAGTCTGCCCCACCCATACACTTTCTGGTTCAAGAGGACAGGAGAGCAAATAGTTTTAGAAAACGAACTTTGAAATAAAAGTGCTTGAGTCCAAATCCGGACTCCGTCACTCGTCTATGTGGACTAAACTCCGTCGTGCCTCAGGACTTCTACCTGCAACATGGGGATAATCGTGTACCCTCTGCGGCGCTGGGAGGATTAAGTCAGCCAGAGAGTGGGGGGCACTTTCGATGGGGCTGGGCACTGAGCTGCTGCGGCACCTACCAGCGATGTCCCGGGAAGCAGGCCCCTCAGACCCGTTTATTGACTAAGTGAGGCTGCTGCGGCCTTCCTGCTGGCTGTAAATGTTACTAACTAACGTACTCCACAAAAATCCGTTCACCCAAGGTTTCGTTTCTTTCTCTTTACAGTGGAGGAAATTAGCTGCGGAAATTGTGCATGGACTGCTCAACCACGGAGGGCGAACCTTCTATTGCTCCCCGTCTTCTAGGATAAAGGCCAAAGCCCTTAACCTGGCGTTTTTAGAATCTTTAAATAACTACCCCTAATGCACGTGCCATTCCTTGTCAGCAGGTTACAGTGGCATCCTTCAATTTCAGTGGAAGTATTTCAGCAATCACCGGGCCCCTACAAAGCAGATCTCAGTGCCTTTGGGGTAAATGTGTGCGTTGGGGTACCTCTGCAGTCTGGGTGGCAACACATGTCTCATTAAATAATTCTTGAGGCTAGAGTGCATCACGTACGTTATGCCACTCACTCAAACCTTTAGTTTTTGGATGTGGAACTGAAAACATAGGCACGTCAAGTGTCTATGACAGGTAGGGAACTAGTCATACCACAACCGAGGATTAAAGTGACCCCCTCTAGGTAAGGGCACAGATGAGGTGTCCTGCCATCCACATACTTCAATTACATGCATTGAACACTTTTTAAAAAATGATGTTGGTCTTACATATTTTAATGTAAGCCCAACATTTAATGCTTTGACATATTTAAATGACACTGTTATTTTTTTCTTTTTGCCTACATCCTCCTCTGTCAGAGAAATGTGCTCTTTCTCCTAAGTAGCACTTGATGGTGAATGCTTCTGAGTCACAGGATTTTAGGCCAAGGAGAGATCTTTGAGACCTTCTGCTACAGTCTTCCCCAAAGTCTATTCCGTAGGACACCCACATTGTAAGATTTTAACAGATGTAAAAAAAAAAAAAAAGGGTCCTTCAGTAAAATGGTCTGATTAAAGCTGTGTTATATAATTGTCTTGTCCACAACACGTTCTAGAGCCTTCAACATACCAGCTGGCTGAAGTTACTCTCTAGTGGAGGAACGTACATTTTTTTTTTATTTTTTACTTTTTTGCATATTGTTCAAGTACAGTTGTCTCCATTTCCCCCCCACCCATAAGTTTCTTTTTTGAAAACTTATTTGATCATAGACCTGCATTTCCATGGAGCATCTCTAAGGACATTTTATTCTGAGTATCACATGTGAGAAAATATTGTAGTGAGCCTAAGCTCCTTATTCTGAAATTGTAAGAAAGAAAACAAACAAACAAAACAGGGAAAGAGAAATGGATAAACCAGCCCAAGGTTGCAAAGCAGGGTAGTGGCAGATTTAGGTCCAGAATGCGGGCTTCCTGCTGTGAATCAAGCAGCCTTTGCTCAACCCACACCCCGGTCTGCATCGATCTTCCACCGCACAGACAACTAGATCCATACTAATAATAATATTACCTTGCTTTTATAGAGTATCTGTCCTCCAAAATGCTCAAAGCACTTTCATATGTATTGCCTCATTTATCTCACTTGAGTAGCTCAGAATGAGCTCCAAGTAAGTTAAGGGAAGGAAACTGTCACTGTCTCCCTGTTGGCCGGCCTCATGCTCTTCATGGGAGCAGCAATATTGAACTCCCCCCATCCCCTTCTCTGGCCATCTTTACCATTCTATTAATTTTGTTTTGACACAGCTCAGTGTAACTTTCAGAGCTGATACAATGGCAGCAGATGATGAAGGAAAATTTAAGCAAGCAAGTGCCGGTCTGTCTCGATTCTTATAGCGGCACAAGCTTTGTTCATTTCCAGCCACAGCAGCTCTGGCTTTGATAGAGGGCTGTGAAATACATGCGCCTTCACTGTGGAGCCTTCCACCAAGCGAGGCTTCTCTTTGAAGGTGTAATGGGACTGTAATGAGGCATCTCATTGCCTTAAATAGTACACTCCCACTTGGACCAAATAACACATTCATTAGCTGTACGGGCTCCTATTTTTCTAAGGACAGGCTAAATTAATCAAGGCCATCTTCTCTCAGACCTCAGACAAGGCTGAGTAATGGAGCACGCTCATCTGGGAGACGGGGGAGGGGGAGAGGATATAGACAGCCGACTCGGGTTTAGAGTCAAGCTTGTCCTTCTCGATTGGCGCCATGCCACTGGGCGCAACTGTCAACGGTGATCTGGTGGCCCTAACAAGATGGCGCTGAAGAAGAAATGTGAAGTGTGTGCTTCCTAACCCTCCAGCAACAGGTCCATGGATGTTTCCTTGATTTTTAAACTATTGTTTCTGGGGTTCCTTAGGTCAATGAAAGTATTTTTCTGGGTGCTCCTCAGCTTATCAAAACTTGGAGGGATACTGCTCTCTTCTAGTAATAGAACCTATGGATTTATCCCAAGGGAAGACAGGTATAATATAAAGAATGTTGGTTTGGGAATCAGGAGGCTTAAGCTCTAGCCTCAGTACTGCTGCAAATAGCATTTGGGTTGGCTGAGACCTATTCCACTCAGAACGTATACGCCTAAGAGTGAGCATGAGATGAGTGACCTGCGTCTGCTATTTACTAATTTGGTCTCAGTTCCTACACGCTTCTTGAACAAGAGCATTTCACTGCATTGAGTATGGTTCTTGCCTTTAAATGTGCTAAATCTTGCAAGTCCACTGCTTTATTTGTTGGTCAATCAAAGAAACAAATTTATTTCAGTGCTCAAGAGCAAGAAAAACCAGGTCTGTTGGTCTTACTGAGGCAAGGTGTTCATGTCTCTTCCGGGCCTTCCTAAGAGATTACAAAGGGTAATTTTAACAACACTCAGTTTTCCTTTACATACTGACTTTATCCCATTCTTCTCTAAGGCGCAACCCCAAAGGTGTGAGCTTTTGTCTTATTGGTAACCATTTGAAGCCAAATCAAATGCAAGGAGGGTTTAAATGCACACAGGTAGAGGCATATAGTTCTGGGCAATTATGATGGTCATGATTCTCTTAGCTGCTGAAATAACTACTAACATAAATATAGCTCTTTGGAGTTAATAGTGCAGTTTACTTTGTTAGTATCTCTAATGTGCTGAAGTTTACAGCTCACCTTTCACTATGCTATGGTTAAGGAGAATTCTTCCTGGAGTGGCCAGAGCAAGCAGCTATGATTGGCTCTCCAACAGGAGGACACCTGCAATGCTCTTGAGCTATATCTGTCACTTGATTTCCTGGACAGCTAGCTGGTGTGGTTCCAGATAGAATACTACGAAGTCATGGGTTAAAAATACAGGACTCTATAAAAAAAGTTCTTTAAGTACTTTGTTTAATGCAAAGGTTTCAAAGCTGAGCTATACCTAGATTTAAACCTACACAGTCTCTTCTTACAGTCACACAAACCTCCGTTGCTCTAAGATCAAGGTATGGCCACCTGAAACACACACAATGACTCAAGACCTCAGAGCCACAGCTTTGAGTGCCTGTCAGTTTGACCTCCACTAGGTGGCGCTCCATATTAACGCAGTTCTTCAGCCTTTCTGGGCAGAGCACTGGACTTTCGCAGTTGAGAGCCTCTAACGTTTGTCCCCCACTGTTTTCAAAGGAGTATGTCTTTGGGTCAATCTAAAAAATCACCCGTGTCTCAGAACTCTAACTAAAGACAACCTGTCTCGTACGTTCCATTGAAAGAGAAAGCAAACGTTGGATACCATACAGCTGCATCACCTCTCAATAATTAATAACAACAAAAAATATTAGGATGGAAACACATCACACCCATTGCACCGAGACACGGTACCCATTTGTTTTGGGAAAACACCTACTATTGAAAAGCAAAAGCAAATCAGTTATCAATGTATACAGAGGCTCCTACAGCAACAATTGGAGAGGGAGAGCGAGAGCTGATAAAGGACAGTGATACAGAGGACACAGCGATACAGTGATACAGCGAAACAGAGGCCGAAGACGGCAGATGGACATAAACCCACGGCAAGGAGCGACTGCAGCGGTGCTGGGAAAGGGGGTGGCAGGCATATGTGAATCAGAGGGAACTCTACAGTGAAGCAAGGATTCTGGCCATACCTTGGGCAGAGCGTACTTGGGTAGCTTCATCTGGGCAAAGGCATTCCTCCGGTAGGACACGTAGTAGTGCGGCCGCCCTCCCGACGTCAGCTGGGTGAGAAACACACAGGCTGTCAGAAGAGCCACTGTACCAGTTGCAGGTCCTAGAGGAACAGCCACTGAATGAAAGGGGGTAGCTGCCAACACTCGGTGTGAACGACTACTGCGGACAAGTGAACGGAATCGGCGTTCAGCTCAAAAACAACTTAAACAGTGTGTGTGAGTTGGTCAGAGGCCCAGACTGGGCCCACTGGACAAAAACACACTTCTTCAATTTTCACTGTGGTTCAGAAGCCAGGAAACATTTTCAGTTATGATTAACTTTTAAAGATACAAGGCTCGAGGTACATGGGATCCACGTCCATCAAGCAGCCCAGCTGTCTAGCCCCTGAGACTAAGGCCATGGGGACGGGTCCCCAGGACATCTCAGAAGGAAGGGGTCTGGCTGGCACAGTGGCGGAAGTGGAGGCTCACATCTCTGGGCTGGATTCCGCGTTGCTGCAGTGACACTGGTGGCTGCCAGCACGCCCAACACACAGCAGTGCTGCGGACACGCTGGGTGGAAAGCCAAGCTAGGCCCGAAGTCATTCTGGATCTCGGTCTCCCAGAAAAGATCTGTGAGCTGCCTTGTCCAGGTTCGCCCTCATGTGCCGTCCCATGAGCCCCATGCGTGTGAGGAGGGCGAGATGGGGCATGGTGTCTACCTCAGCATGCACCCCTTCCAGGGAACTGCCAATCTCTCTCTCCTTTTCCCCAGCTTTACTGAGACATCACTGACACACACCAGAGATCTTTAACCTGTGTGCTGCAAGAATTTTTAAGACACGCAACACCCGACTATGTGTTCAGGGGCACTGACCTCTTTTCCCTCAGATTGTCAAATAAAAAGATGACAACAGCCAACATAATAGCCATCCAATATGAAATGAAACAAAATCATACTTATTTGCTGTGACATCAGCAAGAAGAATAATAGACTTTTTGGTGTGCTGCAGAACTTTAGTAACTAGTTTATGTGTGCCATGAGACGAAAAGGTTGAGAACTGCTGGCATATACATATATAAATTTGAGGTATAAAATGTGATGATTTGATACACATGCATAGTATAAAATCATTACCACACATAAAGTTAATTAACACCTCCACCCCGTCACTTAATTAATATTATTGTGTGTATGTGCATGGTGATACCATTTAAGATCAATTTTCTTAACAAATTTCAAGTACATAATGTGGGCTTGTTATGTATAGCCACCATGCTGTATATTACATCCCCAGAACTTATCTATTTTACAGTTAGAAGTTTGTAGGCTTGACCGACATCTCCCCATTCTCTACCTCCAAATATCTGGCAGCCACTATCATACTCTCTATGTTATGAGTTTTTGTGGCCACTCTTAACCCACGTAAATTCCTGGAGTTTGGATGTCAGCTGGAGTTTGCACACTCGGAATGTCAACATGTACTCTGGGTGACTGTTCGTCAGACACATACAATTACGGCTAGAAAATGATCGTATTCACCAATACGTGGCCAGATCACCTCTCAGTCCTGGTGATGAGTTGCAGGGTCATGTTCATGGTGGCATGGATAGAAATGATCCGAAACTCTAAATGCAGAGTGGATGCTCATATTTAAGTCATAGATGTGGATTATAAATGGTCATTAGACAACAGAAAATGTTCCCAGAAGCAAAACTGATAGACATGGAACGGGAGAGCATTATACTAAGCAAAATAAGCCAGGCAGTGAAAGACAAATACCATATGATCTCACCTTTAACAGGAACCTAAAAAAACAAAACAAACAAACAAGCAAAATATAACCAAAGACACTGAAATTGAGAACAGGCTGACAGTGACCAGAGGGGAGAGGGGAGGGAATTTCAGGGGAAAAGGGGAAGGGTTTAAAGCAACAAGTATAAAAGACACATGGACAAAAACTATGGGGGGTGGAAATGGGAGGGAGGTGGGGAGTGCTGGGGCGGTGGGCTGGGATGGGAGTAAAAGATAGAAAACTGTACAAGAACAACAATTAAAATAAAATTTAAAAAAAAAACTGATAGAGAGATGAATGAAGAGAGAGCACCAGTGAGTGTAACCATCTCAGTGCCACTGGATAATTGATGTGAGGCCATTGGAGTACTCATTGCTCATTTCCCTGAAGGAAAAGGAAGTGTGTGTGTTTGTGTGTGTGTGTGTGTGTGTGTGTGTGTGTGAGAGAGAGAGAGAGAGAGAGAGAGAGAGAGAGAGAGAGAGAGAGAGAGAGATCATTTGTGAAACATTTACAAAGAGGATAGGATGATGTTGGGCATTTTGAATATTTACTTCCTCAAACTATGAGATTAAATACTTTCACTTATGATAAATGTAATAGTGTATCTCAATCCGTGTGTGTTTATACATACATATATATACACACACATTTGTATACGTATATACATATACACATAGGTGTATATGCATGTGTAGGAGAGAGAGAAAGAGAGAGAGAGAGAGAGGTTCCTTAAATCCTTAAATGCTGAAAAGAAATAAAGCATGCAAGCATGCACATGAAGAAACCTGGGCTTCTCAAACTGTTTCCCACTCTCTTAGGAGGTGAAAACCCTGTTGAATGCGTCTCATCTAAATTCTCTTCCTCCTAATCACAGTCAGGGCATGACAATAACGGCTGATTACTCACCACCTTTTCTCTGCCTCCTACCACCTCCAGCCACCCCACAGCTTCCTGTTCCCACCTGTTTCTCTGTTTTTAAGGTGGATGTTGGGGAAGAGACTGATTGGCTGACCATTCTCCTGATAGGAAGAGGCTGATATTTCTGCTCAGCCCCCCTGATGACTGATGGGGGTTCTTGGGAATGCAGATGAGGGGATGAATGGAACTGTGCCTCCTTCAGGAGACAACCTGGTGCTCTGAGCAGTGCCCCCCAGACCCCCTACGGGCCAAAGGAACTAATTAACATTCTCTTAGTATAGGTGCTTTGATACTTGGTATTGTTCTTTTTGTTGAAAAGATAATGCCTTTTTTTTTTTTCTCTCTCTTAAGAGAGAGGAAGCAGGCGAAAGGGGCTGCCTTAGGGACAGAAATGGGAAAATGCCTTTGAGACAATCAGTAGAAGTGGACCTTTCATACCTGAACAAACACATAATCATCCTGGACAATCAAGGAGTCTGGGTCAATGGAGCCTGGGAAAGGCTTATTCCTGTTGGCTTCTGTGCAGTTCTGCATTCGGCAAGTCAGGTACTGTGAATCTGGAAAAATGGGGGTGGGGTTCCACACACACACTATTAGAATCACAGTGGGCATTTTCTGCTTCCCTGGCTACCTCCAGGTCTTTAAACAAACCTCACAGTCTTTGTTAACCACATCATCATCACGGTTATTTTTATAATTGTCATGAATTTACTCACTGTCAACACCATCACTGCTGCCTGCCTCTGCCAACTCCTGCCACCCTAGAACTCTGACGCTCGTCAGTTCATTTTTCCCTTCTAAACCGAATGAAAGTATTTTCAAAAACTGGCAGTAATACTTGTGCTTTCATATTGTTTCGCAATAGGCTTCACCTCCGCACTATGACCTTGGATTAACAAAGAGGGAAACACACACTACATGCGATCATCAATCATCAGATGCTAGAAGTGCTGCTGTTATAAATAATCAGCTTCTATGTCAAGATACAGGTTTTTCTTCTACTACTAATTAGAAGTGAAACAGAATAGAGAAGGGATTCTTGAGTCAAAAAACTTTGTTCTCATTTTATAGATGAGTAAATCAAGACCTAGATTCTCACCTGAGATTCTACAGCAGATGATAAACAAATCATACAAAGTTGATCTCTGTGGGCCGTATATTGTATCAGGGAGGTTGTCCCTGTTTTTTTTTTTTTCCTTTTCTTTTTTTTAATATATTTTATTAATTATGCTATTACAGTTGTCCCATTTCTCCCCCATCATTCCCCTCCACCCTGCACACCCCCTCCCACCCACATTCCCTCCTTTAGTTCATGTCCATGTGTCATAAGTTCTTCAGCTTCTACATTTCCCACACTATTCTTGCCCTCCCCCTGTCTATTTTCTACCCACTGTCTATGCTACTTATTCTCTGTACCTTCTCCCCCTCTCTCCTCCTCCCACTCCCCTGTTGCTAACCCTCCATGTGATCTCCATTTCTGTGTCTCTGCTCCTGTTCTAGTTGTTTACTTAGTTTGCTTTTGTTTTAGGTGTGGTTGTTAATATCTGTGAGTTTGCTGCCTTTTCACTGTCATATTTTTTATCCTCTTTTTCATAGATAAGTCCCTTTAACATTTCATATAATAAGGGCTTGGTGATGATGAACTCCTTTAACTTGACCTTATCTGAGAAGCACTTTATCTTCCCTTCCATTCTAAATGACAGCTTTGCTGGATAGAGCAATCTTGGGATATAGGTCCTTGCCTTTCAAGACTTCAAATACTTCTTTCCAGCCCCTTCTTGCCTGTAAGGTCTCTTTTGGGAAATCAGCTGACAACCACAGTGATTCTGGCCTCTCTACTATTCAGATGTTACTACCTTACTTAAAACTCCTTTCGCCTCCTCCTTTTGCCTCCTTGGCTTTAGACCCTCCACTGCCCACCAACCCAACCTCCCCTTCTGCTAAACTCTCCTCTCCCTGTGATTCTTCTAATCTGTTCTACTTTATGTTCAGAAAGCTGCCAAATTTTCTACCACTTCAGAGACTTTTCATTTGCATTTTTTTCTACTTAAAATGCTTCTCTTCAGGTTATTCCAAAAGATGGTTCTAGATTTCAGCTCAATGTTATTTCTGAGGCTCTTCCACTATTACTTACTATCTTACACTATTCTGTGAATTCCCTTCGTGAAATTTATCACTTACCCTTCCCTCTGTTCATCATTATTTTTCACTCCCCACATAACAATATAATCTACATGAAGACAGAGACCTACCTCTTTTTTTGTTGCTGTTCACTGCTGTACTTCTAGGTTCTAATGCCTTTCCTGACACGTAGTAGATAATGCATACATATTCACTGAAACATGCCTCTTTATTGTAATGTATTTTTCACAATGAAAAAGAAAGGTGTTTTACATTTTTGATGCTTAATGAATGGTGAGTTTATTTATGTATTTATTTTTAGAAAGAGGGAAAGGGAAAGAAAAAGAGGAAGTGACACATCGAAGCAAGAGTGTGAGAGAGAAACATTGATCAGTTGCCTCTTGGGGATCGAACCCATAATGCAGGCATGTGCCCTAAGTGGGCACCCTTTAGCTCTGAGCATGATGCCCAACCAACTGAGCCACACCAGTCAGGGCTGAATGGTGAGTTTGATCTGGGGACATCAGAGATGTATGCAGAAATCTTTTCTTTCAAATGAAAGAAATCAGTAGATAGTTATTTGCATAAAATAAGGATAGGCAATACCATATAGAGTTGAATATAAGGATTCACTAGTTTCCCTTAAGGAAATTTCCAGGACTACCTTTACTTAAGGAACCTGGGTATCCCTGTATTCTACCAGGAGAGTCACTAGGGGCGGCCAACACATTTGCTCCGTCTGAACAATCACTGAGGTGCTTGCTGATAAGCTCTTAGGAGACTGAAAGAGGAAGGCTTTACCCGCAACCTCCTCCATCTGGCTGCCATATGTAGAAACGACAAATGGGTATAGCTCCCAAGTCCCTTAACTCACCTACACCTGCAGAAATCACTGCCAATGATAAACTACAGAAGAGCCCTCTACTCACCCTTCCCTGTCTCCTTTTTCAGACATTCTAACAGTTCCACTTTAGGGAATAATTCAAGATCTTTGTCATTCAATACAATTTCTGGGACTAACCCCTTCCCAGAACGGTCCTCCCCACAGCACACAAAACCTCCAATTCACAATTTCATACTCCACCAGACCCTTTTACAACTTCCAGTTGACTTCTGTCTTTTTTTTTTTTTTTTTAAGGTAACTTGGGGTCATAGAAACACTGAAAATGGGCAACTGTGAGACCTGGGCTTGAGTTCTGGTGTGGTCACTTATTAGCTGAATAGTTCAAAGGAAATCACCTAGTCTTCCTGAGTCTTGCCACCTTCACTCATACTGGGGATGGCAGTGTCAGCTATCTGGTAGTTTGCCTGTTAGAACTAATGAAAGCAAACGATACGTATGCTAAGTGTTTTGAAACTCAAACTTTTACAAATGTCAGTTATCGTCGGCATTGATAAAACTCCTGTTTTCTCTCTTGCTCTTTTTCACAATGATTAGGCCAGTCTGGGGCACATAGTAGGTCCTTAAAAACCTGGTTGAACTGAATTTGAGTCCTCCAGCTGTGTATCTGTATCGGGTAGTGCTGCTGACCTGCCCAATACCCTTTCCTCCCTTCCTCTCCAAATCTGTCGCTCATTCTTTCTCCATGTGATAGAAGCTCCTGTATGCAAGAATCAGTCCTCCTGGGTCCATGCCCATTCAAGGTCCTCCTGTTTCCTCGCCATGGGCTGGTTTAGGAAAGGGCATTTAAACCCAGCTCCAGTACATAAACAGTGAGGGAGCTCTTGTAAAGAGCTGCTATAAAAAAATCTTGCTTTTAAAGAGTATATATAGATTTATAGAAATGCTTAATATACTTTATATTACGTGAAGAGATTACCAATTAATAATGTTTCATCCATGTGCATTTCTGAGTTTTGAAAGATAGACCATGGCTGTATAAGACATTGACATGAGGGAAGCTGGGTAAAGCTGTGCCGTCTTAGTAACTTTTCAGTTTATCTAAATTTATTCCAAAATAAAAGTTTCTTAAAAGTAGGTTACCCAAAATACGTGCATATGGACCCAATTTGTGCCAGATGTATATATAGCTATCTGTGTATGTGTGTTTGCACAGGAAAAAATGAATAAAAGATGTGTTATATATGAGATGTCAGCAATAGTATAGTGGCAGTGATGTGAAAGAGATGGACAGTCTGCATGCGAAGCTCTGGTCAGCACCCTTCACCTGGGACGAGTAGGGGATCCTGGTGGGCTTGCGAGACCCATCTCACAGGATTAGAGAACCGTCTCAAATTCCCCTCTCTCCCTCCATTCCCCACACGGAGGAGGGGCTGTGCAATGAGCCTGTCCCTGGGCTGTCTGTACAAAATGTACACCTGGATGACGCAGAAAAAGCCCCAGGAAGAGGCCTGGAACACATTTCTTGCTCAGAGCGACTCCAGGTGAACTTGGAGTGGGAGGCACAGGCTCGGTTTTGCGCTGCCTGCCCTTGGTGAAGTGTTCCTGGTTTGTTCCCTTTCTCCTCCTCATGGCAACAGAAAGAACCAGGCTGCACTTCATAGCCAGGGACCAATCACTCTCACTCCCTCTGGGGCTGGCTGTAATAGAATTAAGTATGATGAACTCTTCCCATATTCAATTCCAGGGAGTGTATGATGTGATGCCATAGGAAGTATCTTGTAATTTGGCATTAATTAACGTGAATTAATGTATGCAACTGCTAGACTTGAGAATTAATTGCATTACTTTCCCCACACAGATGTTTTCCTTGCCATAGGTAATTAGGACACAGGGCTGTTCTTTTCCAGCTTTCTCGCTCTGCAACAGCTGCTGTTTGGAATAAAGGAATCCCCATCCTCCCAAATCTGTGATGATCAGAGAGAAAGGAAGCTGCCTTGAAAAGGCCAGGCTCTGAGCGGAGGAATGGGGTGGTGGGAGGTGGGGATCGAGGCAAGCTTGAAGCCTGCTTGCTTGGTAAACCCAAGCATTCACTCGACCTCTTTATATTCTGACAAGTAAAGCAGGAATAAAGAGGAGCCCTCTTGCCAGGGGCTGTGATGGCTGAAGAGCTGCGGCACGAACCGGTGTTCGGTCCGGTGCCTGGCTGGACTGTGCTCCCATATGGTGCCCGTGGTTGCTACTGAAAGTCCCCATCCTTAGTCAGTGGTACTGCTCCCTCTGTGTCAGGGGAACTGGCTGTAACATGTATTACAGGTGTTTCTACTGAGACATGGCCTTTCTTAATAGTTGATGTTTGACTTGGGTACAAGTTTTTTAAGGTGATTTTTAAAGAGACCATGAAAAATATGCTCCTTGTATAATTACTAGATAGCAAACATTCCGGGCAGGGCAGAGATGGAAAACGACCAGGGCTGCGAGGAGGATGCGGAAGTCACCTTCGAGCCCAGAACTCAGGGCCGGCCAGCCCGCCTGCAGCCGTGTTGTCCTGCAAACTCTCCCTCCTGCCGCAGGGACGGTCTAGGTCCTACCTCCATCTTTGACATGCTGCGTGACTCTCAGAAGGTCACTCACCAAGCTGGGCTTCAGTCTTTTTCTCTATATAATGAAGGTTATTAGACTTTTAGAACTGAAGAAAAGGATGTTAAAAACCAAATGATCGCTTTACTACCTGACAGGTCTTCACCACACTTGGCCCCTTGGAAACCTGTTTCCTCCCCTTCCTGCCCAGACAGACAAAGCTCTCTGATGTTTTGGCAAGTCTGTGTCTTCCAGGTTTCTGCTACATCTAAACAGCATAGAGAACATATGTGCATTCAGAGAGCTCCCCCAGTGTGAACTGCCTCTTCCTGTCCTATTACCCTGTCCAGACACTTCCTGGGCCTTCTGCAAAGTTTTCCCTGAGACTCAGGCAGACCCCTTCCTCCCTGCATTTCTCCACTGATATCATCAATAGCAGTGGTAGTAGTAACCTTCAAAATGGCCAGACACCTCTTCTCTGGGTCAGGGACTATGCTAAATGGAGCAATGCTTTTTCTTTTTTAACTTTGACAAAATACTGAGAAAGAGTACTTTTCATAGGTGAAGAACTCCAGATTTAGGGATGAGATTTGTAGAAACCCATATGTTGGTAAATGACAGAGAAAATACTACACATTGCAGATCTGAAGGACTCCGTCCATTCATTGATGCTGTCATTCAACAAATAGTTAGCATCAAGTCCTTTAACATGCCTTAATGTTGTAAAAGGTTAATTTGAAATGAAACCATAAACTACATAGGCACGCATAAGTACTTTCAAGCTTCCCCCATTTCCCATTAATTTTCATCCTAAAAGAACTCACCTCCACAGATAAATCTTCCTTTTGTTCTTCTATTGTTCTATCATTTATTTTAGAACCCTCTTATTAAATGTTCCCACCCAACACATACCTACACACTCACATGTGTGGAGACATGTGTCAACATGTTTGTGCTCATAGAAACTTCATTCCCATCAAGGTTCCAGAGCCTTCTGTGGATGGTACCAGTTAGAAACTGAGATCTTTAAAAGTGAGGCTCTAGCCTTAGCCTTGGAAAAAGTGCATAGAGGACAAGAAATTTCTGGAAAAATTACACTCTCAGATCAAATATTCTCCTTTGCCATGAGGAGGTGCTTCGTTCTAGGATATCTCTTGATTTTGGTTTAGTGTAACTTTCTAAATGTTGTCTCTTATTGGTAGCCTTTGGATATTCAGGAGGCCATGATTACTACAGAGAAAATTCTGGGGGCATAATTATTTATTTATTTATTTATTTATTTTTGCCAACCACAGGGCTAGGACTTGGGAATGTGAAAAAAAACAAAAGGGCACAATAATTTAACAGAAAGAAAAGTCACTCTCCAATTCCCATGCAGGGTGGTGAGTATGTCCCAGGAGACGCATACAGGCAGGTGTCGGGGCCACGCTAGAAATCCAGTTTAAATGAAGAAAAGATACGAAGTGACCTGGCTGGAGTGGCTCACTGAATTGAGTGTTGGTCTGTGAACCAAAAGGTCACAGGTTCGATTCCCAGTCAGGGCACATGCCTGGGCTGTGGGCCAGGTTCCCAGTTAGGGGCATGAGAGAGGTAACCACACATTGATGTTTCTCTCCCTCACTGTCTCCCTCCTTCCTCCTCTCTAAAATAAATAAATAAAAATATATTTTTAAAAAAGAAACACAAAACGTTCTTTATTAAAAAAAAGGAAAAGATATGAAGTGATCCATCAGGCCACACCCAGCCATGAAGAACTGAGAAGTGCATTTGTTCCAATAATTTTCCAAATCAAGTTTCCAAAGGAAAAGAGGTGGGAGGACAGAGACAGAAGGGGAGAGAGAAGAACAAGCAATAAGAAAGAAGGAAGGAAAGCATGAATGAATACAAGCAGGAAGGAGAGGAGGGAAGAAAGGAGGATGATTCTGAAAGCAGTTTTGTGCTCTGGCAAGAAAACACAGAATTCCTTCTCCAGGGTTTTCTGAGGGAGGGATGTAAAACGTTTACTTAGATGTGTTCACGGATCATGTGATTGATTCCAGGACGAAGAGTCAGTTCAAGGGCCTGCCTGTGAGAAATGAGAGTAGGTCCATTCCACTATTTATTAACTCTGTAACTTTCTCTTTCTATTGCCTTCAACACTGAGTGTCAGACTGTGGTAGTTGTTCAGCAAAGATCAACAAGGCACAATCCTTGCCTTCCACAGTGGAATAAACAAAGACAAATGACATTTCCCTGCCCTCTCTATACTGAAGCCACCCTGCTTGCCTGCTACACCTCAACCATGCCAACCGTGCCCGTACTCCATAGCCTTCGCATGTGCTGTTCCATCTGCCTGGAAGTTCTTCCACCAGGCAGACACAGAGTGCTCTCCCTTACTTCCATAAGGACTTGGCTAAAATATCAAATTTCACCTTATCGGAGATTCCTCTGCTTTTTTTCTTTCTAAAACTTATCACCACCCAGCATTATGCATTCGTTTGCAATCTGTCCCCACTAAGTAAAGGGTAAACTCTATGAGAGTAGGGACTTTGCAACGCCCCCTACTACCTGTCATTCATGCCTAGAAGAGCTCCTACCGCAGCATGCATGTCTAACGATATTTACTGAATGAATGAATAATAGGTCTGGAGTGAGCCAGACCTGGTTTCAAATCCTAGCCCCAAAGCAATGGCAAAAATAATTAATCATTGTAGGCTACATTTTCCTCATAGTTAAAATGAGCACAATAACAATAGGGCCTACTTCCAAGAGTTGGCAGTGTAAGTCATACAGCTGAAAAGTATCCCTTGCAGCATCTCCAGGCAAATAATAGGAATATAATGCATAGTAATAGCCTCACTGGTGCCTAGGACCATGCAGGGCAAAGGAAGGACATGTCTGAGTGCCACAAGCTTTATGAGGCTGCTCTTTTTTCCACGTTTTTCTTTTTAAAGCAGAAGTCAGAAGCACTGGGCATTTATAAACACCTGGATGTTGCCACACACACATTGTCTGGACTGGTGCTGCTGTGTCTTGGGGTTACTGAGGACCCCACAAAAACCTACATCTCCACCCTGGAGTTACGTCCAGGGAATGACAAGTTTCTCTTGTGCACCCCTGTCCTCTATCCTCAGGATGGGACCCACGAGCACAGGCCTCCGCACAGGTGGCGGACCCACGGGATGTGGGGGACAGAACGCATACTGGTGCAAATGCCCGGCGGGCCTTGAGAGCTGCCCTGCCGCACCAGCGCCTGCAGCGTCGCTCTCCGGTTTTCCACTGATGGGTGTGGAGGCCAGTGTTGCCTTTTTTCATGCCTTTCTGGTTGGTTTTCAGGGATGTATCTAGGCTACTAAATCGGAGAGGCCAAGTGGAAATCAGGAGTGGCTGAAACCTAGAGGCTTTCGCAGTATGAAAAACAGGGTCAAAATGGCATTGCTAGAGAGAAAAGCCAAGTGCCAGGTGACCCTGAACTAGCTCACCTCTAGAGGCTATGACTAAATTAACTTACTGAAAAAGAAAGTAAATGCTGGCTATGAAATGCGGGGTCTAATATTGTCATTTTGTACCTACTGATGGCTGTGGTGGGGGTGGCAGCTTTGGTATTTTTTTATTTTTACATAAATGCCAAAGTGTCCATCTTATCCAGAACATTAAAGAGATTTGATATCTTTTGAACGTTCACTGGAGGGGAGATACAAATAGCCATGAAAAAAAAATTTCTTAACCTTACTCCAAATGCAATACATGCAAATTAAAACAATAAGAATAACACCATGCATTTTGCTTGTAGATGGATTATGTTTAAAAAAATCTGTCATGATGTCCTGGGTGACGGAGGGCTTGCAAGCACTGACACTCTTGTCCTGAGAGAGAGCTCACCTTGCTGCAACTATTTCAGAAGGCAACGTGACAACACCTACAGAGCTTTAAAGCACACAACACTCTCTCAAACCCAGGGTTTTGGCCATTTCTTTTTCTGCAGCGCTTGCTACTTGTGTAGGTCTGAACGCTCACTAACCAAATAAGGAGGCTATGCGTCTGTGTAGCACGTCAGCACTGTCTGAAATAGACTAACGTCTATATATCTATTAACAAGATAATGACTGACTAAATCCTAGTTGCCTGTACAGTGAGGATCTATGTAGGGACTCCCCATGAAGTGGCTAAATTTACATGTGCTGACATGACAAGACTGTTAACTTGCTACTGTATTCACTCGCACTGCATTCGGAGTAACCGTTTTATGACATGGAGTGTGCATGTATGTGTACGCGCACACACATTTATCTGTGTCAACCCTGGATACACTTGAGTACCTCTTCTCCTTTTTACTGTTGTTCCTACTCTTGTTGCTATAAAAGTAATCTAGGCTTAGAATAAAAACTCAAAACATCCCTTCGCTCATCTGTTGAGGACTGGTGAGAAGCGAGGGGCCTTACTGCCTCCCCACAGTGTTCACTGCGGCAGAGCTCGCCCTGCCCAGGTCCTGATACCTCCACTGTTCCTGCGTGTGGAGATCAGCCAGGAGGGCTGGAAATGGAAAGTAGACGTGAGGCATCTAGTGCTCACCCAAGACCAGCATTAGTGGGGTGATGGTTACATCAAGGTGGCAGTGTCCTTTGATTTCAGCTTGTGAAATTCTCTTTTGAGATTCCTTTCAGGAAGTGTTTTGAGCAGTCATTCATAGCTGGTTAAAGGGCCATGGTTGTTTTCCCCAGTGAAAGAGATGAAGGCCTTAGGCAAGTTGTTACAAAGTTACTCACTCATGTAAATAGACCCCGAGGTCAGTGATTGTCCTCTGTCTTTTGTTCCTGCTCCAATGGAACACATACATACCACCAGTATGGAAACAGTCAAGGCCCCAGTCTGACCTTTCCTTTCGAGAAGGGGCAAAGGCCCAACTTGGTATTCCAGGTCCTTTCACAAGCTGATGTTTACAGATGAGCATAAGTATAGAACAAGAGACCCACATGGGATTGCCATGGGAAGAATTCTGGTAAAAGTTGTATTCTTTTTCTCCAAAATCAGACACACACACACAATCACACATAATACGTGGCATGAAATCTCAGGGAGTTAGTGAATTTTTATGCTCATCCACTAGCCCTACATGCCTCCCCAGACCCTACGGTTAAAGGCCCTGCTTTATTAAAAAAACCCCATGTCTATATAGTTAATGTTCATTAATGAACACAAATATATTTATTAAATCAATAAACATCACATGTGTCAGGCTTTAAGCTACAGTTTCTACACAGAACCAACATTAAATAAGATACGTTTTTACAAAGCTTTTAATCAAACAGTTTGATCACCATTTTCTCTGTAACTATCTATGTAACATTACATGCATGTACACAAATGTGCCCATATTAGGTAAATCGATGGAATGTAGGTTTCCTTTTTAGGGTTTTGATGTACTGGGTAGCAGTTTTAATGTGCGATGTGTGGGTATGTACACATTCACACACATTCACACACACACACGGGATCTGTAAACATTAAAACTTTGTTTCCTGGATAAGGACCTGTCAATCTGTCCTCAGTTGCATGTCGGGGCCGATAACAAGTGCCACATTCAATAAATATGCTTAAAATTTCCCAATAATGCCTCTAGTGATTGATTGTAATTGAGGTTGCTCTCTTCAGCTTGCCTCCCGAGGCAGAGTTAATACGGAAAGAAGAGCATCCTTGTCACGATTATAAACTACAATACATCCAGGTTTCACGGCACAATTGGCAAGAAAACGTCTATGTCAGACATAGACCTTCAAAGAGCCAAGGCTTCCCTGAGCTTACCTCCCCTCAATATGAGACTTCAAATGGAATAGGCAGTAATTATAAAATGTCATCTAGGGAGATTTGATATGAGCCTAAAACTAAACTTTGAATAACAAATCCAGATAAGCATTTGCAACCCATCCCACAGGGATGAGCCAAATAAGTTAGTGAGGGATTTTTCCTCTGTTAAATGTCTCTGTGCCTTGGATACAAAGTTCCTAAACCCATAAAAATCAGAGGGGAAAAAAATCCTGTTCCTATTATATTATTTTTGCATATTTTCTACAAGATGTATGACCTAAAATATAAACAATGGATTCCGTATAGTTAACCTCTATACTAAATAATAGTGAAGAGTTAAAGAAATAAGAAAGATTTCAATCAGGGGATGGGGACAGAGATAACGTATAAATATTGAGATTCTTGGAGCAACTGAACAGTCTGGAGTCTAATTTTGAAATACCAGTACATTCTCACCTACGTTTGCTAACCCATTTCTGTACACTGAGCTCTCTGAATTCATTCCTTTCCTCTTCCTCCTCTCTGTTTCTTTTACTTGGAGCCATGGGTACTATGTTGGAGAGACAGATTGAGAGAAAGAGAGAGAGGGAGGGACGGAGAGGGGAAGGGAGAAGGAAGGAGGACATGATACCATGGAAAATCTCAATTTTCTACACTCAGGTCAGGCGTTATGCCGAGATCCTTTACTTCAATTGGTATGTGATTTCTTTTTCTGCTTTGTTTTGACAGGGATAACTTTTCAAATTAAATCCCTTTATTGAATTTTCACTCCTGGATAGTTTCTGAAGATGCTGTCTTTGCAAAAAGAGTAAAATAAAATAAATAAAATTAGAACTGATATATTTCATGCCTTGTGTAAACTGAGCCTGAGACGACAGTTGGGCAGGATCAACCTCCATGCCTGCAGGGAGCACAGGAGTAATGATGGGTGGGGAAACAAGTGCAGATGAGGGAAAGAGACGGCCTGGCTATTTTCAGGATACGGGGTTATGTGCATTACATGCCACAGGCCAGAAAGCAGCAGCATCCCCAAAAGCTCAAAACAAAAGCAATCTAGGATGTTACCAAGTCCATCCAGAGCTTTTCAAACAAGGGGTGTAGTCATGGGAGACAGACCCTAAAGCTCTTTTATTAGTTTTTATTACGAGACTTTTTGACCCTAAGCATATTCCACAGGCCAGCATCATTGGCTTCACCTTGGAGCTTGTTAGGAATGCAGACTCTCGGGTCTCTACTGAATCAGAATTTACATTTTACTGATATAGAAAAGAAACAGCAGTCCCATTAGCGTAAAGAAAAGAAATATAGCAGAATTGAGATAGCAGTTCCATTAGTGTAAGAAAAGAATTATGGCAAGATACAAATTCCATTCCTGAACCCCTTGACTAAAAAGAAGAGATAAACCAGGACAAAGGGGAGGGGGAGTTAAAGATTTACGACCACCTCTGCCGCGGGAGCCGAGATGTAAGATGCTTAAAAGGAAGAGTTTTCCCTGAGATCGGGGCCCAGAATTTGGAGACTGCCTCCTCTGGGACCACGCGTGTAATAAAGAGTCGTGCTTCGTGAACTCCCTGCGTCTGGATCGTTTCATTTCTCCGTAACATTTTGGTTCCCTGACCGGGAAACGACCACAGGAGAAGCAGGCAGATTGCCTCCGGTGTCGGCGAGTGGGGGCTCGGCGTGCAGCGCCCCAGGAAAGGGGGGAAGCACGTGCCCTGGGATTTTTCAGGTCTCCCCGCCTTGGGCGCTGGACACCGGGCCGTGGCCACTCTGAGACTCGGGCTCTGAAGGGGGAGACGAACCACGAACAATTAAGAAGGCGCCAAACCGGTAAGTGCCCAGGGACCAGGGGGGGAAGAGAAAAAGCCCCAATCAGACTCTCCTTTCAGGGAGACCAGACACCCCCGCAAGGGGGAATCAGAGGGGAAGAGATTCCCCACCCGAAGTGCCCCACGTCGGGGACCTGGAAGTGCCCCACGTTGTTGGGTACCTGGAAGTGCCCCACGTCGGGGACCTGGAAGTGCCCCACGTTGTTGGGGACCTGGAAGTGCCCCAGTCGGGGACCTGTAAGTGCCCCAGTCGGGGACCTGGAAGTGCCCCACATCGGGGACCTGGAAGTGCCCCAGTCGGGGACCTGGAAGTGCCCCACATTGTTGGGGACCTGGAAGTGCCCCACGTTGTTGGGGACCTGGAAGTGCCCCACGTCGGGGACCTGGAAGTGCCCCACGTTGTTGGGGACCTGGAAGTGCCCCACGTCGGGGACCTGGAAGTGCCCCACGTTGTTGGGGACCTGGAAGTGCCCCAGTCGGGGACCTGTAAGTGCCCCACGTCGGGGACCTGGAAGTGCTCCATGTGAGACCTGTAAGGGGAAAGGAATCCCCTCCGGAAAGAAAAAGAAAAAAAAAAAAAAGAAAAGAAAAGAAGGTCCTGCTGGTCAGGAGAGAAATGTAATAGATTCTGTGAGAGTGTGCAGAGTGTGAATGTGTGAATGTGTTTGTGGCTTCACGGGTGAAAAACCCACGGAGCATGAGTGGGCCCTCACCTGCGGTTCCTGTGTCAGATCATATGGCATAACGGTTGGCAGTAATCCCGAATTCTGCTGGGGCAACCTTAGCCAAGATCGACCTCGCCTCGCGAGAGGGCAGGCCAGGCGGGCAAGCAAATGACCCTCACCCTTTGTTTGTCTGCGCCGTTGGGAGAAAAATGGTGAGGGGGGCGGTGGCGTCCACAGTGTTGAATTGTATGCTTCAGAATTCCGGCCGGTTCAAGGGACATGACTCATCCCTGAATCCAGGCCAGCTTGTTGAAGGAAGAGACCTGGTTCTTCTTGCAGACGAATGTAAAGAATTACTTGTCAGCAAATCTTGTAGTGTGGAGTCGGTTTGTTGGTGGTCCGTTCCCATGAATGAGAACGGGGCTGGATGGAGTGGGGGATGAAAGGCAAAGTTTCAGGGTAGGACACGGTAAGAAAAGTTAAGAGTGGCTGAGGACCGGAGTGGCGGGCCCCTGGGCGGCCTGGGGCCGGGTGGCCAGAGGCCCTGTGGCCGAGAGCCAGGAGCGCCCTGGGCCCCAGAGGGAGAGAGAGCGAGTCCTTTGTTCTCAGGACTTGTATAGTTGGTGGGATAGAAGGAAAGTGTTGCATGTTTATTGATGGGTACATGTGGTGCCGGCTTTCCTGGGGAAATGTGATTGCCCCAGGCTTGGGTGTGTGGGGGGGTCTGTTAGCCTGAATCTTTATCTTGCTCCAGACCCCATTTGTTCATCTTGTTGTAAAACAAATATGTGACAGGAGGCAGTTAATTAAAATTGGGACACTTTTCAAAGTTATTTATGGGCCTTTTCTGTAAGCATCAGAGACTACCTCGTAAAACAGATAGTGACCAGAGGTAGGCAATTAACCAAAGTTGTTTTATGGGCTTCTTCTCTGGGCACCAGGGACCCTCTCCCACATTCCAGGCCTTGAGATGAAAGCACAGTTTCAAAGTTTTCTTTCTCAGATAATAGAAATGTTACATAGAATTTCAGGGACTTCCCTTCTTCCTTGTTAATATAGTGTTTCTTGTGGTATTGGAGCACCTGGCAATATTGTCAGACCAGGCTCAGGACTGCTGAGTTGGCGTGTGAGACATGTCTCCCTCCTCCTCCCTGCCTTGGTTTACCATTTATTCTACTTAATTGGTAAAAGACGTTTCCTAGCAACCAGGGTGCTGAATGCTGGACAGTAACAGTATTGCAGTCTCGGAGTTCTTCTTATGCTGTCTCCTGCTTCAAACTTAAAACATTGTGTACCCTAGAATGACCCACTTTCGGGGTAGGCTGGCCCCCTAAGGGAACCCTCAATTTGTCCACTATTAGGGCAGCCCACCTGGTAGTTACAGGGAGGAGAGCGCAAAGAGCCGGCACCACCGGCTCAAAAGAATAGAGGGCTATTGCTTGCGCCCAAGTAAGAATACGACAGCTGTCTTAGTAGCCAAGCCAAAAAAAAAAAAAAAAAAATTAAAAGAATGCCAAGAAGGGACTCGAGCACTTCTCTGGCTACTGGAAGCCAGGAGATATCGGGTCTCAAAGAAGAAAGTACAGCTCTGTCAGTAGGAAGCAAAGTACCTTGAGTTTCTAATCAGCCAGGGCTAGCAAGCCTTAGAGATAGAGAAGAGAGCAGTCATCAATCAGATGTCTGTCCCTATCACCGGAAAAAGACCCTGAAAATTCCTAGGGGCAGTCAGAAAGGAGCAAGAGAAAGAGCCGTGAGAGTGAGACGTAAAAGGCTCCTCGGCCGAATTCCTTGTGGCGACGGCGGCAGCAGTTCCGGGGACTGTGAGCCCGGTACCTGCCATCAGAGCACCTTGCGCCAGGCACGCAGCAGCGGGCAGCTGATTTGGGCCTGAGTACAACAGGCAGCTGGCGGCGCCTTCCTGAGGGACAGGGACCGGGCAGGCGCGCCCTCTCAGAACCCAGCAACCGGCTGGCAGACCAAACTGCTAGAGAAATAGCTCGGGGGCGACACCAGAGCCTACCACCAAAAGCCCCCCTCATCTGTTCTCCAGTTCAAGCTCAAAATTATTGTGAGACAGAAAACTGTTGGGTAAAGCAGGCCCGAGCCACTAAGACCCCAGAGGGGCAGTAAAAATTGCCTGACAGATAAGTGTTTGTCCCGCAGAGCCAGGCCGGAGTCATAGTCCAGAACTGTCATATCCTCACCGCAACTGAGAAGCTTTAGGACCCTTGCTGAGGACCCTAAACCTCACTGATTTCGCCTGTGCCGCCGCATGTGAGATACAACTAAACTGGGACCCAAACACTGAGCAAAATAAAGTGGCCAAAAAAACCTGGACAAACATGGCCAAAGTCGCCAGTGTGACACAGAGAGTCCTAAAAACCAGTGCATAGTAGTAATGACTTTTGTGTCCCAGTCAGCTCCAGATATCAGAAAGAAACTCCAGAAGCTTAAAGAGTTCTCTAGCATAACCATAAGTCAGCTTCTAGCAGTCGCTAACAAAGTCTATGATAATAGAGGCAAAGCCGCATTAGAAGCGCGGGGAGAAAAAAAAATCAGGTAGCTCTTCTGGCTACTACAAGAAATCAAGACCCCGCCAGCTCCCTGGGCTCCGAGCATCTTCAGCCTTAAGAATTTAGAGACCTAATGAGGAAGACTGGGCTTCATCCCACCTGGCCCCAAAGAGCCCATGGTCCGTCTTGCAGTAGGGGGGCCGAGAAATGGACTTTATAGTAGATACTGGAGCGGAGCATTCAGTAATTACTAACCCGTAGCCCTGCCCTCCGGGAAGAAAGTCTTAATCCGAAGAGCCACGGGACTGTCGGCAGCCCTGAGAAAGTTCTGCCAGGCTCGGACAATAAAATTAGGAAGACTTGGCTGGGCAGAGGAGGGAAGACAGTCCCGGCGCTCGGGGAGGGAGCAGCGCCCCGAAGCCTCCCTGCCCTCTCCCGGGTCTCGGAAATAGAACTGCCCAGTCAGGCCTGGCCAAAGCACTTAGACAAGGGCAGTGCTCGGGCGCAGAGGGGCCCTCTCCAGCCGCAGCTGCGCCAGGGTGGAGAGAGATCCTGCAGGCCAGTGCCTGATATCGGGCGCAGGGGGACAGCCTCATTCCTGGAACCAGAGCCCCTGCGGGCTGCCTGCCCGCGCTGACAGCCTCTCGTACCCTGTGCGCGGCCCCGGACTCCTGGCTGAGACTCCGAGCCCTTTCGGGCACCTCCTCCCCCTCCTCAAGCGCCCTGCTGAGAAACTCCACACAGCCGCAGCCGGCTCAGGGAGCCCAGGCTGGGAGGGGAGCCACACCTCCTAAAGCTCTGAACAAGCAAAGAATAAACCGGACTCTTAAAGAGGCTCTAGCCAAGTTATGTCAAGAAACCGGGCTGCCCTGGACTGATCTCCTACCGCTAGCTCTCCTCTGAGTCAGGGGTACCCTGAATGCTAAAAGATACACCCCATACGAGTTAGTTTATAGGAGACTAACCCCCATAACCAGGGTAGCCAGGCCCACTAACCTAACCTTGACAGGGGGCTAGGGAAGACAAAATACCTCTCTATATTAGAGAAAAGAATTAAATCAAGTCAGGAAAGCCCAAATTGTGCTAGACCCAGTACCAAAAGGGGGCCAGCCCATCCCTTAAGCCACGTCAGTACATATGGGTAAAGAATGAAAAAAAAAAGCCACTTCACCCAAAGTGGATACTTTGGTGTTACTAACCATGCCTTAAAAGTTACAGGGTACGAGAGCCAAGGCGGCGACAGAATCTACAGAGGTGCCTCCCCCGAAGCTGCCCATCCTGAAGCTACGAAAGAACCCAGGCGAGCGACGTCAGGAATGGACAATTGTTCCTGGGAGACCCTCCTCGGCTTTCTCATCCTAGGAACCATCATCATCTTCAAAGGACTTGGACTGTGGTTCACGAGCCCCACTGGGCAGACAATAGGGGAGCGGGTGGGGATACAGCTGTGTTATCTAGCAATAATCTGTACTTTTGGTCTACTTTTTATATAAGAAATGGCCCCACTCATTATCATCATAAGAATTTTAAGCCTACTCCCAGCATCAGCCCCAGCTTTACAGATGCAAATAAATGAGACTTTTATAGTCCAAGAGGTTTTTACCCAGGGAACCTGGACAAAGGTGCAGGAAATATCCCACACCTCATGCAAGGGTATATGTAGAGGGAAAATACAGTTAAAGTTCCCCAGCGTGCTAATAAAGTCCATAGATGATTGGTTCTGGTACAGGAACCCAAGAATATGTTTACCAATAGATCAAGATAGGGAATATTGCCGAAGATGGCCAGAGAAATATGGGGGAATGCCCTTACAGGGGCTGCAGAGCCCATGTGACCGACGGAAAAGAAATAGTAATAAACATAGATAAAGCAGAAAGCCATGAGTAGGCTCAAGGAGTTAAAGGAAAGATATACGTAAACAAGTTACACCCAAGTCCAGGAGGAGATATTATCTTCTATAGAAAAAAAAAAAAGAAATAACAAGAACAGGGCTCACCACAGTTAAGCAGGTTCAAAAATACATAGAAAGAAAGGAGGTGGCCACCCAGACCAGTTCAAGAAACTGGCAGCCATTTTATCAGACAGGGGATGGCCCTCCTAAAACTTTGTCAGTAAAAGCAACATAGTAAAAAAGAACCTTAGCCAACTTAATAAAATTAAAGACTCCCAGTAATAGATGCTGAGACAGAAGAAGATTCTGTCTAGCATCCAAAAAAAAGGGGGGAATGATATAGAAAAGAAACAGCAGTCCCATTAGCGTAAAGAAAAGAAATATAGCAGAATTGAGATAGCAGTTCCATTAGTGTAAGAAAAGAATTATGGCAAGATACAAATTCCATTCCTGAACCCCTTGACTAAAAAGAAGAGATAAACCAGGACAAAGGGGAGGGGGAGTTAAAGATTTACGACCACCTCTGCCGCGGGAGCCGAGATGTAAGATGCTTAAAAGGAAGAGTTTTCCCTGAGATCGGGGCCCAGAATTTGGAGACTGCCTCCTCTGGGACCACGCGTGTAATAAAGAGTCGTGCTTCGTGAACTCCCTGCGTCTGGATCGTTTCATTTCTCCGTAACATTACCAAGATCGCCAGGTTGATCCTACGCACGTTAAAGTTTGAGATGCAGCACTCCGCGAGTTTCAAGCACTCCGTAAGGCAACCTTGTGAGTGATGTTAGGCAGCCAGTAGGTAACCCTGACACTTGGTCAACTATGCATTCATTCACTGAACAAATATGCATTATGCTCCATCTCCAATACATGTGGACACTGTGGCATGTGCTGCAGACAGACTATCGAACAAAGGTACACACGGCCCCTGAACCCACAGCACTGGCTGGCGGAGAGAAAAAGCTGTGATTGAATAATCATGTAAATGGAACGTGTAATTTCAAACTGAGATGAGCACAATAAAGAAAAATAATAGAATTGGATGAAAGCAACGAGTTTGAGAAATTGGTTTGCAAAGGGAGTTCAAGAAAGACTTCCCCTCAGAAATGATACTTTCCTGGATTTTGTTATAATTCTATGGTTTTATTGGATGCTATCTTTGGGGAAATCTGGGTGAAAAGTACAGGGGCGCTCTACTGCTTTTTGCTACTTCTATGTGAGTCTAAAATTATTTCAAAATAAAAAGTAAAAAAAAAAATAGAATTGGATGCTTACCCTGAAATTTGAACCACTCACAGTGATTAATTACACTGAGTTAATTGGAGAAGAGGAAGGGAATATTCCAGGCAAAGGAAACAGCAGGTATCGGAGCCTTAAACCAAGTCCTAGAACCCTCTATGTTCCAATAATTAAAAGTAAACTCAAGGGCCTGCAGGCAAGGAACAGGGAGAGGACAGAGTGAGATGAGGAAATGGACAGGCACCCACTTATACTATAGCTATCTGTCAAGGTGAGAAGTTTGCTCTTTATCCCCAGAACAATCGGAAGGAAATCAAAGCTCTAAACAGATTGAGATTGTTTTTACCTTAGGAAAAGACTGCATGGGCTGTTGTGTAGTAAGAAGTGAACCTGGGGGTCCAAGATGACATAAGCAGCTCAGGGCAGTGGAGGTATGTATGTCCACCCCACTGGAGAGGTGGGAAAGAAGCTCTGCCGTTGAGCTCATTCTGCACTGGGCACAGGGCGGGCATGTGACATGACATACAACAGCCCTGGCTGAACTCGTAAAGGAGGGAGGTGATGGCCAGCTTGGACCCTGACCTATCCTTCCACCGATTCTGCCAAAGTATATATTCATTCTCCAAACAGGAAGCAAAACCCCTAGAGATGAAAGGTCTCATGGTGTGTGCACAGTAGCAAAGCACCTGTCATTTCTGAAGGGTCTGAGCTACAGGGTAACCGGTGACAACTGGTGAGTTGTCAGCTGGGAAAGTGCGAGTATGGCAGCCTTTGTGTTCAGAAGAGCTGAGGACAAGTGGACAGGCACAAGTGCCAGTGATGATGAAGCTTTTGAGTTGTGAGGGATATTTTTGATACTGAAACAGGGGTTATCTCAATAATTAGATTATCATTATCTGGCTCAGTGCTGGACAACCTCTAAAAGTCACTTTTTAGAGACCTCTAAAAAGTCTCTAATAAGTCCATTCTCTCTCTTTCCTCTACACTTGGGACCTCTTTCTCCCCCCATCTTTTCTCTCCTCATCCCTTTTTCTTGTACGCTTTCCCTTTGCCTTTGTCACTTTCACCTTTAGTGCTCACTCTTAGGTTTGGTGGGTCCTGGTCAACTCTTAGACCTTGTGGAGATCCTCAGGACCAAAGGAGGAGAGAAGAAGTTCTATTATTGCTGTTTATATATGTTATTTAAACTTTCTGCCCTGGCTGGTGTAGCTCAGTGGACTGAGTGTGGGCCTGAGAACCAAAGGGTCACTAGTTCGATTCCCAGTCAGGGCACATGACTGGGTTGCGGGCCAGGTCCCCAGTAAGGGACGCGTGAGAGGCAACCACACATTGATGTTTCTTTCCCTCTCTTTCTCCTTCCCTTCCCCTCTCTCTAAAGATAAATAAGTAAAATCTTAAAAAAAAATACTTTCTTTGACTTGGTTTCCTCATCTGCAAAAGGGGAATGACAACCTACAAATTGCGAGGATTCCTTGTGATAAAGTATATAAAGTGCTCAGCCTAATTCTTGGTGCAGGATAAGTGCTCAGTAGATGTCAGTTCCTACAGGACACATTATTGTTCACTTATTTAATCTAAAGTGAGGACACTAAGGCATAAAGAGCTTTCAAGGTCACACAATTAGTGAGCAGACTTTTGATTTTTTCAGACATGGTTTAAATTCTGGATTTTCACCTTACTTTCCTCTATATCATGCACCTAATGCTACAATCTCCATATGAACTGTACTCCTTTCCTACAGATGTCCCACCTAGGGCTGCTCTGAACACACCAAAGGTGAGCAACTGACTCAGCAGGCCATCCCCTCCTGATGCTTATCATGGGGACACACAGGGTGATTCTCTCCTCATCTGTGCTCCCTAAGTGCTTTGTGTTTCTCCATACAACACAGGGAGGCATTGCCTGGATGTCATCTGATAAAATAAGGACACTGAAAAAGCCAGTCAAGACAAAACAGCAGCAGCAAGAACAAAACACAGTAGAAATAGAGACTTTTCAGTGTTCTTATTACCTGGAAAGAAAAACACCCTTGACTGAATAATAGTTGTCAAAAATCATTAAGACAATGCTGAATTACTAAGAAAAGGCCAAGTCCTCACGTCCAAATGACTTGGATTATTGCCAGTGACCTTCCTAAACACAGACGTGGTTATGAAACTGACATTAGGGTGAATATCATGGAAAACTGGATGTACTTACGACCGTCCACCGTTCTGGCCTCGAGATGCACAAGATCTGGTTCCTTGTTTGATCCCATCGTAGACCTGAAAAAGGTGAAGAAACATGAAAAGGAACATCAGCCTCAGTGGCTTCCCACGTGCCTCAGAGACACGCAGCTGAGCCCACGCACTATTCATGTCCACGGGCTTCGAGAACCACCCTCCTGGAAACACATCTATTGCATTTATTTATAAAGCCTGACAGCAAAATTTCCACTTCACAGAAAAACAATAATGAAACCTTTATTTGGTGAAGGCCAGGCTCGATTCTAGCAAAGATGCTGTGTGTTATTCGCTCAGCCTTTCAAATAAGTCCACACACAGCGTGTTCTCTCCTGCAACAATCTCACTGATGGTATATTAAACTTCCCAGACTTACTGGGAAGATGCAAGGCAAGTGGTTTTAGTGGGGTGACCCGAATAGTGATTACATAGCCAACTGATCTAATTAATTCTCTCACTTAAAATTTGCAGAACTACCTACTGCTACCCTCGGCACTATGGAGAATCAAGTGACCCAACCAATGTGTGCACAGTGGCCAGTACAGAAAGAATGACCATTCTCTGTGCTGTTGAACCAATGTTAGGGGGAAATACAGCGATGTCTGAAACTGTACGTGTAACTAGAATAAAAGTCTATTTAAAATGCCTTGGAAGCATGTATTATGTAGTCTATTCTTACAGAGAGCCATGTTAAACAGAAAATAATAATTCTATTACATAAATAATGTGGGCGATCATACTCTCTAAGACTTCTATACAGGAAGGTGAATTAAACTTGGGACCATGTATAATTTGCTTTCATTGGGATTTGCAGAACTTTCATTTCATTTGTTTCTTTGATTCATGGAAATAATCACATGCCTCAAAAGTAGTGCCTCTGCCTGCCCTGAGCCACTCAGCGCAGCCATCAAATCCAGGTGAGAAAATACAAATATATAAAAACACTCCCCACAGTTAGGGCTCGGGGTGGCACCCAAGGCCTATTTGGTGGGCCCCATCTCACTTTTGCTGCCCCACCTCCTAACAACCGAAAGATTTGTGATTCCCCAAAAGTGCCCATTTGCTTCCTACCCCTCAGTAAGCCTCAGGAAGTTTCTGCCTTCAGCTTGAAATGCTCTTCTCTAGTTTCACCTAATTTTTCTTTGATTCTTACTTGATGACCCAACCGAAAGTCACTTCCTCCATTGCTTATTTCCCAGTTACTCTAGGAATGTCATTCTCTTCCTACCAGCAAATATTTATTTTTTTATAAATCCTGTAAGAGTTTGTTAAAAGGACTTTTGTGTCTTTCCCCAAATAAAAGCAGCCCCTTCCCCACTCTGCACATGTATGCGCACACACAGATACCCAAACTGAGAGCTACTAGAGATGTTTCTCTATACATAGTGCTTGAGCTCTACTAGTTAAATGTTGAATGAAAGAAGGATGGAATAAATGAATGAAGGGATGAAGAAAGGGAAGAGGGAGAGTAGGAATAAAGAAAGGAATAGAGGGAGGAAGGGCAAGTATATAAATGGTCTGTTAGCTCTTTGAGATAAATAAATTAATCATTGTCCTAAGGGCATTCTCAAAACTCTTCTTACTTGAACTCATTTTCCCAGCTCAAAGACGGAAACCTATATAGCTTAGTTTCTCTTCATTTTTTTTTTTTTAATGAGTCTCCTTAAGGCCTTATTATCACTGTCAGTAAGTTTTGTCTGATTGATAGATGGCTGGAATCCAGGCTATGCTCAAACATTAAACCCTGCTTTCTTCTCTCAGGAAGCAGCAATGTCCTAATAAGGGTTTATAATTTCCCCCAAAGAGACAGGGGCATGCTCTTGGATATTTCACACCATCAGAATCGGAACACAGGCAGGCAGTAACACTTTCACCACCACTTGGGTTAATACTTCAGTGAATGCTTGTCCAGGGACAGGGGCTCCCCACTTCCCATGCTGAAGCACTGCTGGAATCATAGATGACCCCTTCTGACAAGGTCAGAGTCAAGATAATTAAAAAGAAACAAGCTCTCCCACAACCCTAAAACTAGAAATCTCAAGAGTGAACTGCTTTTTGCAAATAACCACTGGGTAGTTACATGTTGTTCACCTTCTTCTTTGCCTGCTGTGTGAATTTCTCCCTTGAAATGAATAGCACCTATTATTCCCAGGAGAAGACTGGCATCCCAGAGAGGTGATGTTGAAACTAGCATGCAAACCTATCAGCTTGGTTTATGGTTAGTGTCCATGAGAGGCAAAATAATTACTCTGCATCCAGTTGCATCGTTTCAGGTGCTCGTGGCCCCAAATCAATGAAAGCAGTAGTCTCTTAAGATCTTTTGTTATCTCTAAAGGCAGGAGCTGTTGTTTTGAGGGACTTTTTCTTCTTTTCAACTAACGAAAAGATACAGGAACAGAACAGAAACCTTTGTTTCTGCTGTGCCTAACCAACTCCCTTACCCTGCCTGAATTTTTGTCCATCTGTAGTAAAACAACTGCAACAGCAAAATAAAACTTTAAAGTCAAACCACAAGGTTTCCAATCACTTTTATTTGCTGATGTGCTCACCCCTTTCTTGCAGTCTGGGAGTACCTCCAGATCTGCAGTCACAGGCTATAAAGGATTATTGCTGCTTGTACTTTGTGGCACTGGTGCATTCTCCAGAGAAGACACCAGACAGTGCGAAATCTGTGCATAGGTGCTGGTTTCAACGGTCCTGTCATTGATCAGATATCTTGCAGAAGCACTTTGCTACAGTTGAACCACAGCCTATCATCTCTAGCCCATTTATACATATTGGTTGGAACTGTGGAGTTCGGTGGTTTTCTGTGCATTTTAAGACCAACTGTTATACTTGCCGATGATGATGACGGATGGTGGCCAGGGGTTCAGGGAAGGGGAAAATGGGGAGAGGATGGTAAAAGGGCACAAAGTTTCTTTTATAAAATGAGTAAGATCTGAGAATCCAATGTATAATGATAACATGGTGACTACAGCTGATGATACTGTGTTTTTTAATTGCATTTTGCTAAGAGAGTAGACATTATATGTTCTCAGGCACCCCCTAAAAAGTAAATATGTGAGGTGAGGGGTGGGTTAACTCAGTTGTGAAAACCCTTTCACAATATACACATACATCAAATTATCACATTGTGTACTTTCAATACAATTCTACTTGTCAATTATATTTCAATAATGTTCGAAATGATAATAAATCAAAGAAAAGCGGCATAAACATCAAGTTTAATCCAAAATGTTCTGTTGATCTTATTTTCAGACTGAGATTTCAAGTATAGTTTCAAGTGTCTCTCGCCAGGAAGTCTGACTTCCTGTAGGTGCACCAAGTGTTGGGCGCCTTTGCTCAATGCTTCTAGATTGCCCTGGAAACAAGCACATCCCTGTCAACACGTCCCTGTCATGGTTCATAATGGTTTGGTGGGTCTCTTTGCATAAATGCCTCTCTTATTTGTCTGGGCTCCAAAAAGGCAGTGCTTATTTTTATTGGTAAAATATTTATGCTTACCAGATCATAGAGAAAGAGATTTTCTCAAAAAATATATAGATAACATCTTTACACTGGTCAATAATTACTATACACACACACACACACACACACGTGTGTGTGTGTGTGTGTGTGTGTGTATCTGATACCCATATCAGATATATACATCTGATAGATTGAGTTGGTCTTCTGGGACTCAGAAAGAACCTACTCATAAATACAAGAGAAAAAATATTAGTACAGGGTCCTTTAATTATATAAGAAAGGAATAGGGTGATTGTATCTTGTGTATCTTTATATTGCCCTTATGTGTAATTGGGAGAATAAATTCCCATCTTGAACTGAGTTTCACAGAGGGGAAGGGAGGTCTTCAGGCCTTTGCACATACTTCTGTCTGTGTCTGGAAAGCCCTCTTACCTTCTTCTGCCTTATTAACACTTACAGTCTGTGGCTCAGCTGGAGGAGCGAAGTTGAAAACAGGCTTCCCAGTAGGGGTGCCACTTAAGTTGGTTCACTTTTGACACTTCAGAACCATGAGCATATATTTGCATAGCATAAATGAGGCCATGTTTCAATCAGTGACTCATCTGTCTACCCCTCGTATTCACAGACAAGCTGAAACCTTTTTGAATTTCCATGCATACAATGTACAAATATTCACCAAATGTTTCTTGAATGTTTTTGGATAAAGGAGAAGTGTACAACCAGCCACATCAGCTTTTAGCACTTCATCTCTGTGTGTGACGTTTGGTAAGTTACTTAACATCTTTGTACTTTGATATCTTTTAATGTATAAAATGAGGCTAAAATAAATTGTCTTAGAATATACATCTTACAGCACTTAGCAGATTCCTGGCACAGCGCAAGGGCTCAGGAACACATCTGATTTCTTTCTTCTCTTCTTTTCCTTTCTTACTTCAGGAGATAGATGGAGAATATTAATACTCATCTCAAAATTAAAATTAATGTTGGTAATAAAAGCTTCTTGGGATATCATGGTACCCCATTAGTAGAAATGATTAATTATCATAAATCAATAGACAAAAAGATTCAACAGCCCAGAGATCAAGTACATGAATAAATAGAAACACTTATTTATTCAGTGAAACATCTCAATGCCCTATTGTGTGATCAGAACAAGGGCTACAGATTCCCTGCCCTTAGGAGCTTCAGAGCTATGAAAGGGACAGTAATCCAATGAGACAGGGCTCTGATATTCAAGGTGCTCTTTGTAGACAGAGGATTGCTGTTCTTTCACTTGCAGATAAGAGACCTGGGGGAGAAGAAAGGCAAAGGAAGCCTTTAGAGTAAATGGACAGAATCTTCAAGGATATGCAGCAATACGATAAAGAGATGGAGGGGGTGGAAGAGCATTCAAGCAGGTAAAAAGGTCCCAGGTTAGAGAGATGAAGACCCATATAGGCATCTAGTAGTTAAGTCAATAGGGTGGATCTAATGTTTTCAGAGGAGAGCCACAGAAGATAAAATAAAAGGTTAGTTAGGCAGGAGCACTGTGTACATCACATTAAGGTTTCCTACTTGATGCTAAATGCCACAGACGCCAATTAAGAAAGTTGTGTGCCAGTTTATAAACAGCTGAAAAGAAGAACTGTGTTCCCATCTGTGTATGTGCAGGTCTCCCTGTTCAACCCAAGTGTGAGGTGAAGGCCCTCTGGCTGTGCTAGATCCAGCTCTGTTGAGGAAAACAAGACAAAGCCTGTCTCTTGCACCCATACTTCCAGCATCTTCAGCTGGTATTCACACGTAGGAGCCCTGATTGAATAAAATCTAAGATTTGCCAAAGTCAAGGACGCAGATAAGACAGCCCCTCCCTGAAAGAGCCCACGGGGATGTCCGCAATGCTACCTCAGCCTTCTGACATGCAATCATCGAAAGGCAGCCTTTGTAGACATTTTCTACAGAGAAACTCACAAAATGCCATTAGTTTATCATTCTCCTGGCATTTTGTCTTAGTTTATACCGGTTTAATATAATGCTCAATAAATGCTGCGGAGCCACAAAATGTCCTGATATAGATTACCGCAAGTGCAAGTATTAAAAAATCAACAGGGTGATGGAGCAGCATCTATTTCATTCAGGCCTCGGTTTGCAGTAAATGGCATAGGGAGGAGCGAGCAGGAATCTGCAGAGGAACAAAGGCTGGGAGTTGGAACCACCTGCCCTCCTCCATTGCGGTCTAGATGGAGCGTTCCTGTTCCGGAGACTGTCTCCATAAACAGAGCCATAGAAGCAAGGGCCCTGTGTGCCACAGAGGGAAGAAACAAAGTGCTGACAGGTATTAGTGGTGGAGACCCTGACTTCCTCTCCCGTAGTCAAGGGTTGCCCCTTCACCTGCCTCTACACTTAGGTTCTCAAGACAAACATCATCAGGGAAGTCCTGGCTAACGCTGTGAGCAAAGCAGCTTTGCCTGAAGTCTCATCTCTTATCCATCTACAGGAAATGGGCTGGAAAAAAAAAAAAAAACACAGCCTGGAAATGTCACTTTAACTGTGACCTTAAGCTTAAGAAGCATGCTTTCTTCTGGTCTCCATACTGTCCCACTGATTGCCCAGAAACAAATATAACTATTACAGATAACAAATAGGCAAATAAAAATGATGCTTAGTTGCTTGAATGCATGCAGTGGTTACTGAGAATCCGCAATGGCCAACAACTTTAGGCTCACCAAATTATGCTTTTGGGTATCCTTTCACCCCATGCCAGAAGCCTCACTGTTTGTTATATGAGGTCTGCAACGAAGTGCATGAGAATGAAGGGATAACAATGAAGGGAATGAATGGAGGGTTGTGGGAGGCAAGGTTGTTTGCTGCACAAAGTGCTTGAGAAAAATAAAGATGAAAGTTTAAAGAGCAATGCTTAGAAACAAGCAATATGTCTGTCCAGGCATTAAAATGACCAGGTCTACATCGGTCAAGACAAGCCATCTGTGGCCATGCCCCTCTCCCCTTCCCTGCTTTCCCTGAAGTAATGGTTTTGCTTCTTACACCATTATCTGCATTGCTGGTTTCCTTGTTATCCTCCCACTTTTATGGCTCCTCCCCATGTTTGTCCTTGTTGATTTCTCCTGAATGCAGTTGAAGGGACTCAGGGAGACATCAGGGAGAGAGACCAGATCATCACCCCGATCCCCAAGCAGAAGTAACAGTGTGATGAGATACAGAGAAACATATTTAAAGTTATCGAAGAGTCTGGGATTGAGATAAAGGAGGAGCTCATAATATTTTTAAATACGATTTCTTTTTTTCTTTTTAAACCTTAGTGATATCATACCCTTTGTATTTTTAGCAGCTTGTTAGTTTTATTCAATAATTTATCTTGGAGACTATGCCACGCCAGAACAAAAAATTAATGAGATAGATCTCTAACTACTTTATTGCAGTCTACTACATGAAAATACCCAATTTATCTAAATATTGTCTATTGATTAATTATGAGGAAGAGTGCATACATATGGAAAAATGCTACCGGAGATACACGTTCCAAATTCACAATGGTAGCCACTTCTGGGAGGCTGTAGAATTGGGATGATAGTCAAAGGGATCATTATCCTCATCAGTGATTTTAAAACCTTTCACAAGGAAGATATATTTATGCACACTCTTCATATTAAGAAATCTGCACTATTAACAAAAATGAGACGACTTCTTCAGTCTGGAGAACAAAGTTTAAGAGAAGATGTAATCACTGTGTGCAAATCACAGAGAGATAAAGAGAAGAGATGAGTGAAATTTCTATGAAGAGTAGATCTGGAATTTCCTCAAATCTCAGAATACTTCACACCCTGACACCATCTTACTAAGAGTGCAAAGAGAGCTAAAGCTGCTAAAGAGTTGTGACAGTGAAACCCATGCAAAGGAGAGCAAGAGGTGTGTGTTTGTGTTGGCCTTACATTCAAACTGAGAGGAGGAGGGTGTGGCCGTCTTTGACTTCAGGGGCCACATGAACCGAAGACCAGGAGCGGAGACAATCTTCCCTCTTCCCCTTTCTTTCCATTTATGTTGAGGATAAAGGAGTTCAGAATAGAGGGTAGAACAAATATGAGTATAAATAAATTGAAACCGGAGCGTTTTGCTGTTGGAAACTATTTGACCCAGAGAATTTATATTCCATAAAAGAATTCCAAGGATGACAATCTTCAAATCTTTTGTTTGAACACATCACATGAGGAAAAAAGATAGCACATGTCCAACATGAGGTTACTTCTAAGTTGTGGAAATGCACTAGCGTACGTATATACTAACTTTAGAAAATATACACAAAATAGAAACTAAAAAATAGAATAAAAACTTTCCATATCTCAATGAATCATCCTGTACGCTCCTTGGGGCACTGTTGCAGGTAACTCACCATGGACACTGAAGATTCCTCGGGAATCTTTGACACTTTACACCAGCAGGGGAGACAGTGAAACCTTAATTAAATTTTTAATGAATGAATAAATGAAGGAATTCAAGAAGTATTTACTAAACATCGACAATGTAGCAGAGATAGTTCTAGGTGCCAAGGGCTTAGCAGTATTCACAGAGCACAGTCCCCACCCCTCATGTAGCTTATACGTTAATAAAGCTGTGTATATATATACATATATGTATACACACATATAAATATCAAATAGTGACATTTCTTGAAAGTTGTGTAGAAAAATATGTATGTGAACTGTAAGTGGCTTTAACTACATTAAAAAAAAAAAAACTATTGTCATATTCATATGGTGTTGGTCTGTGACCAACATATAGGGATGCATGTTTTAAATGTGGGATTAATGTCCTATATGCTCTGTAAGGCTGTGCTTTTGCTGATGACCTCTCTTTAACTGACAACAACCTGGATAAGGACATATATTGTATGCCTAGAAAATTTACACACGATATAAATTCAGGGGAAAATGATGGGAAGATAAGAGAAGACAGTGTTAGCCCTGAAAGCAACTGACCTGCCCAAGAGCATACAGTTAAATGATAGAATCAGATTGGAACCTAGGCTTTCTAATGTCTCTACAGCCCCATGTACCATTTATAAAAAATACTTAACAATAAGGTTATTGTGAAGAGTAAAGGTCAACAATATGAGTTAAGGGGTCCTTTAGAGATGAAAAGTCTGCTGGAGATTAACTAGTCCAAAGCCCTCATGTCACAATTAAAGAAATAAAATCTTCAGGAGAACAAATACCTTGAAGCTTAGAACTACTAATCCAGGTTCTTGACTCACTCCGGTGATTCTTCTTATGGAAAAAAAACAAACAACAAAACACCCCCAAATCCTTTTTCTTTTTACCTCTTTGCATCTCATGAAAGATAATGTTAACTCAGAAGGCAATGCATGTGTCTTACACTAAAAAGATAGAAAAACTAATGGGGAAACTTCAGACACCTTGACCTCTTGCAAGGACTGCGTATTGCTATGGTGTAAATGTCTGTGTCTCCTCATAATTCAAATGCCGAAACCTATCCTCCAAGGTGATGGTGTCAGGAGAGGGGACGTTTGGGGGATGACTAGGTTACGAGGGTGAAACCCTGATGAATGGGATGAGTGCCCTTGTAAGACAGGCCAGAGAGATCCCCCACCCCTTCTGCCTTGGAAGGACTCAGTGAGAGGATAGCTGCCTGAAACGCAGGAGAAGGCCTTTAGCAGAGCCCTACCATGCTGGTACCCTGCTCTCAGACTACCCGCCTCCAGCACTGTGAGACACAAATGCCTGCTGTTTATATGCCATCCAGTGGGTGGTACTTTGCTGCAGCCCAACCAGACTAAAATGTGCGTTAATGATGAGGGTAGCATAGGCCTAGGAACATTTCAGAGTTCCATGTCCTAGTGATTGGGAACAGATTGGATATTACACTTAGTTTAGACCCTCACATATCAGGACTTCTAAGTTTGAAGCTGGCTTCTCTGTAACTACTCACAAAGTCACTAAATAAATCCCGACCCTCCTCAGACACACAGTGTTAGTGTCCGCATTGGAATGCCAAGTCCCTGGCTCTCACATAATGCTTGTTTAAGCATTCTTGAATAGCTCCTCTGTGCTTATTTTGGCCTGTTATGACACAAAAACATGCTTTATTGCTGGATGTCGGTACTTCTGAAAAAAATACACCCTGAGAGGCTATTGCCTTTACAAACTCTTCAATGGAAAAGGGGAAGTGACCCAGTTATTAAAGCTTGAAGGGCAGTAAGGACAGAGTTGAGTTAGATATACAAGGGGATTCAATCCACCTCAGCAGAGACAAAAATTTCTGGGGGAGCCAAAAGGCAGCTCGTCTCCTTGGTACTTTGCTCATTTACAAAGCACTTGTGGACCTTTGAGTACAGGCTTGAAGGAACCTGGGAAGGGCAAACCCAAAGATGGGATCCTGTGGAAATACTCTGAAGGCTGTGCCCGTTTGACTTTGAACTCTTATTAACTGTTTGGCCAAGGAAACCAATTTATCTTTGGGTTTACTTAGTAGAGGACTAAGAAGTTAGTCCTCTACTATGAATGTAAATTCCTAAAGTTAACCTGAAAAAAAATCTCAGAATGATAGAGAAGGGAGAAGAGGAGAGGCAGGTGGAGAGGAGGGGGTAGGAAGGAGGGTAAACAGGGGTGGAGGATGGTGCAGGTGGAGGAAGCAGTGAAACAGAAGATGGGGAGGACAGGATAGGGAGAAAGATAGGGTGGAAGGGTTGGATGCATGATAAGGATGACAGAGGGGAGAAGAGGGGAGGGGAGGGGGGGAGGGGGAGGAGGAGGAGGAGGAGCGAAGAGGTTGCATTCTCTGTGGCTATTCCGCAGAAGTCACAGAGCTTTCCTGTCAGTTGTCTTCCACCAATCCCCCGCACCCCACCCTGCTTTGGGAAATATGCTTGACTTTATTATTGTTATAAATGGTACAGTTCATGTAATAACACTGTTTTTAAACATCTAATACTAAAAGTAATATGTGTTCATTTAAGATATAATGGGAAGTGTATCAAAGTTAAAAACAAAAGCATTCGCACAATCCTTCCATCTAGAAAGAGCCACCTTTCACGTTTTGTTGTTGATTCTTTAGTACCTTTTCTATGTTTGTGTAGGCATTCCTTTTCTTAAAATAAGTTTTCCATCATATCGCTAACACAACATAGCATAATGTAATGTACTATTGGAATGTACTGTTTTGTTTGTGGCACGATATTCTACAATTTACTTAATTTCTGCCCATGGGTACTGGTATTGTCCATATATGATATTGCACTAATTATCTTTGTAAGTAAATATTTGCATGTGTCTCTGAACTCTTGGTTTTTCAATAGGAAGGATTATTAAAAGAGGGAATTTCACTGGCTCAAAGAGAATTAATATTTGTTTAAGATTCCTGATGTATTGTCTAACTCTCTTCCAGAAAGTTCATAAAAATTACACACCTAGGAACAAACAGCATATAAGGGTGTCCATTTCTCATGTTCTCCTCAACGTTAAGCATTATCTTCTCAAAAATTCTATCCATTTGATGGATTAATAAAAGACATGCCGTTTCTGTTTCAATTTTTATTTTCTAGAGGTGAGATTAAATGTTTTATTTAATTGCCATTTTATTCTTTTATAAACTGCCTGTTCATGTTTTGGTCCTTATATCTACAGAAATGTTATCATTCAAGTTTTTCATTTGTAGAAGTGCTTGCTATTTATGGTATTTGCCCATTTTCTGTACTATATTTTCCATACATTCTACAATTGGTCCATTTAAAATCTGCGTTCTTTGCTTAAGAAATTAAAATCCCTGTTAAACAACAAAGCTCGGCACCCCTCAATAGGTTGGCTTTGTTTGTGGGGAGCAGCAAGCCCTGCCGTTTTCCTTGGCTAGGGCAGAGAGAGGGAAAAGGGCAAATAGTGTGTGTGTGTGCGATGGTGAGCACCTACACATGCCCCGCCTAATGATGAAGATGCTGTGAGATGCCCAACTAAACAAAGGGCAGAGTGCAGAGCCACTGGGGGAATCCCTACCTCTGCAGTCAACAAAGGGGCGGTGCCGCTGGGAGAATGCACGTGCTTGTCCGGTCTTCATCCAGTACAGAGGCGTCCAAAACACATGGCCCAGGATGACTATGAATGCAGCCCAACAAAAAATCGCCAGTTTACTTAAAACCTCTTTTTTTGCTCATCAGTTTTCATTACTGTTTGTGCACGTAATGTGTGGTCCAAGACAACTCTTCTTCCAGTGTGGCCCAGAGATGCCAAAAGGTTGGATACCCCTTTGAGAGAGTTTTATTAGACAGAGAGGTCTTGCCCTTACTTAGCAGGTGCCATCTTAATGGCACATTAATGTCTATCAGGGATTACTTTGGCTATGTGCTCCAAGCAAGTGAGACAAAGGAGAACAGCAAACCATGATCCAGTATTGGGCTTATTCACCAAATTTTTTCCAGTCACCTTGTTGGTTGGGCAACTAAGCAATGGTATTAATAGGCAAGCAGCCAAGAAGGGGCAATTATTACTTAGAGAAAAATTCCAATACATAAGAAAAGATCAAAGTGGAAAATTTCCATTAGAACACCAAAGTAATAATTGCTACAAGCAAGATCGACAGATGAGCACTAAAATTAGTGGGTGAAATTCATAGCCTCCAAGTATCTCTCCCAAAATATTTACTAATTATTGTGGCAATCTTAACATATGTTCACACATTTTTGATACTCCTCCTGCCAGGAGTTGGAGATAATCCCCCTTCCCTTATGAACTTCTAAGAAATAGAGCACACAAAAAATAGAGCATGAAACAAAGAAGACAGTGACTGCAATGGAGAAAGCTGGCAGGTGCCACTTAGTCACGTGATCAAGGTGATAAGTAATAGGACATATTAATACTTGTACTTCTCGATATGTCATAAGAAGGGTACATCATTTCTGTGATATACTTCCTGATGAGCTACAACCATGTAATCATGAAAAAAATATCAGACTAACCCAATCTGAGGGACGTTCTATAAAATTATTGACTAGTCAGTAATATTGTAATAGCTCTGTATGGACCAGGCAGGTACTGGACATATTGGGGAGAACACTTTCTAACCACTATTGTGTTATTCTGTAAACCTCAAATGAATACAAAATAATATTAAATGTAAACTGTAATTAAAAAATAACTAACTAGTAAGTTCCTAAATTGTTCAAGTCATCAAAGGTAAGGAAAGACAGAAAATGCCATAGATTTGAGGAGATATGAGATTGAAGAGATATGATAAATTAATGCAATGTACAATTGTGGGTTTGATCTTGGATTGGAAAATAGGGCTTTAGCTGAAAACCTGAAGAAATCCAAATAAAATTTCCAGTTTAGTTGACATTACTAATGCTATTTTCTTAGGTGTGGATATTATACTATGATTATATATGATGTTAACATAAGGGGAAGTTGAGTGAAGAGTACATGAGAAATCTGTTTTATCTTTCCAATTCTTCTGTAATTCTGAAATTATTTCAGAAAAAAAGTTAAGGGAAAAACTATACCAAATCCCATAAGAATATATTTAATTATATCAAAGCTACTATAAATAGGCAAGTGATCCATTTTTATTAATCATTGTTATCATCTGGAGTGGATTGATAGCATCATTTCAACATGTAGAGCAGGTAAACTACTGGAGCATTTCAGCTGTCATAAGTTTACGATTCACAGATTTCAGCAATCACAAAAATAGTTATTTTATTTTTTTCAAAAATAGTAAGATTGGAAAGAAGGGTTCTTCTTACTGAAATGTCCTTACTCACTATTTGTTCAGAAGTAGAGAACAATGTGGACAACCAGAGTTTTTATTTATTCTAGGGCTGTGCTGCTTATTGTTGGAAGAGCCTGATTCCAGCTGACAACGCAAATACATTGGGTGCAGGAGCTGTCAAAATGTGAGGTCAAATGAGAAGTTTGTGCCTGAGGTGGCTATGTGCTAAGTCTAGTTTGGATTCCACCTCTTAGGTGTGGCGTTTTCCTTGGCTACTGAATTACTCAGGAAGGCTAACTGCTCATGGGAGGCACACGAATCAGGTGGTGTGTTCTCTGGGTTGGGGCTGTAGAAGGGATCCCAGGCACATAAATATTCTAACAAGTGTCACCTCATCGCAATAGAGTCATAAAGCTGCTCTGTTCAGCCCATGATAATGGTGCTGTAATTCAATTATCGGTGGTATTTGTCTTCTGGGATTTATCTGCCTTAAACTTCAGCCCTCGTGTAAAGCCCTTTACCATAAATCTCGTGAATGCTGCAGCAGGTTCTGCCCCCAGCCCAGGGCACATCTTACCATGCCCATGAAAACCTTGATAGCTTTCTCTAAATTGAGGATTGCTATGTTTAGAGCGTTGATGTTTAAAGTGCCAGAACCAACAATAAAAAACCAGTGGGACAGGTCCATTTCCTCTGGTTATTCTCTTTAGAGAAAGATAGATCCTGATGGACAGATAGATAAAGCTCCAATTCAATCCCAAAGGCTGTTTTTAGCTACTTATCCAGAATTTTGTAGCAGGGATTCCTGCAAGTCCTAGGAGGTCAGATGCAATGGCTCCTAAGTTCTCTAAGAATCCTGAGATTTGGATGCATCAACACATCAGGGCTAGGCATCTACATGAATGCACTCATCTTAGAGTTGTTTTCAGGATCTTTCTCAGTCTGCTCTGCCTTTCATTCCTACTCAGTCAAATGAGCAAGTTTCTGGATCTGCCTCTACCCTCCGGTCTAGAATTTACTCTCCCACATGTTGATTTGAAAAATAAGTTTCTTTGGTCACCTCATCCCCAATATCCATTCCTCATTCTTCACTCATCTAGCAAATACTTATTGTGCATCCATTTCATCAATTCAAAGATGCTCATTTTTGCATTTGAACACTTCTTAAGTCAGTAGGTATTTTTCAATCATTGAAATGATAAAGTGTAATTGTCAGACAAATTTCGACAGATACATAATAAAAGGGTGCATCTTCAGTCAAGGAAATTTTAGATTCAATGATATATGGCATGTGCCTGGCACTGTTTAGGCACTTACATATCCTAGCTCTGTGGTTAATTTCTTCTTGTCTTTGGCCCATCAAAAGACAAATCCTTCTCCTTAGGAACAATTCCTTAGAGACTTCCCACAAAATCATAAATTAATATGAACATATTCGTGCATGCGTGTACATCGTTTCTCTCCTTTTCCCTCTCTCCCATTCCTCTGTTTCAACATAAGGTGTTAGTAGTAGTTGACCTCACATCTCAGTATTTTGGTTACACAATACAAGGGTAAGCAAAAGTAATTTTACAGTTGTTTGTATGGGAAATAACAAATAATACAAATAAATGACACTATAATTAATAAATAATAATACAAGAGTAAACTGTGTTTCTCATACTCACAACTATAAACCTACTTTCCCCCACCCTGTATAGAAGGTGGGGATATGACTCAGAAGAGAAATAACATCCAAAGATGGATAATATGGCACTGATTTGGGGAGGAAGATAAGTGTCATATTTTAAGTTCTAGGGAGGAAATCCGTCAGGCTAGTTAAAGCATACTTTTGTTTTTATTCTTATTTGAAACTTATACATGGCTTAAAAAGATGTACACAGGTACCAAGTTTTCAAGGGACAGATTGTGTGATGCTTTTGTACTGAATCAATTTGGCCAACCTACAACTATATTTCCCAGAGTCAGTGTATGGTTTCAAGTTAGCGGTGACCAAAAGGAAACGTGAATGAAACTTTGAAGACAGGAAAGAATTAGCAGCCATTTCACTCTGAAGGACGTTTTGGTTAGAGGTGATGAGAGACAGTGCAGAAGTACCGGTAATTTCGAATTTGTCCTTGCTCTCCCCTTCCCAGTTTCCTGTCCAGCCCTGTGACCTCAGGTCCCTAGCCAGATGCTTGGCTGCAAAGCCGCAGAAGGCAGCTATGCAAGGGCGAGACCCTTTATACAATTCAGTAGAAGCTCCCTTGTGGTCCCACCTCAAGCTGCAAGACCCTCAAGGGCAAGTTTCCATTACAGTGAAACCTCGGTTCTTGAACTTAATTGGTTCTGGAAACCTGTTCAAAAAGCCATTTGTTCAAAACCCCAATCTCCTTTGTTTGTTGCCTGAGAGATGAGTGACTGATCATATACGTATCAGCATGAAAGGGTTGTCAGGTAGAGAATTGAGACCCAAAGTTCTGTTAGACAACCGAGACATTTTTTTCCATGAACAACTTGGCCAAGAACTGAATTGTTTGAGAACCAAGACATTTGATAACCAAGGTTTGACTGTATTTTCATGGCCACGAGTTAAGCTCTAAAAAGTACTCAACTGATGCCAAACGCAGCCTCTCACAACAATGCCTACCAGCTGATCTGCTGATACAGATGGGTTCCAGAACACTCTCCTAGTGAGGAACGCCACCTCACAGAAGAGAATTCTGGGTCTTGGGGGGGCCCCCCTTGTAGCTATGCTCCCTTCAGAAATAGTACCAAATTATCTAATTATTTTGATAGGATAGAGTTTTACTATTTTTTAGTAGCATCATTAGATTTCATCCCATTTCCAGTTTGCAGAGCCTGGAAAAGAAAAAGTGCAGATGATTCTTTTGTTATTGAATACATTCACCCCATCTGTGGAAAAAGAAAAGATGACAGTCATCTCATGCCCCATCCTCTAAGTCCCTTGGGCATGAGTGGCTTAGAAGTCTTGGAGATGCTGTGTTCAATGACCGGAATATCTACAGGAGCACGGGAAAGGGTCATGGCGGCCTGGTGAACATAAAACAAACTGCCTATCAAACACACGTAATAAGAAAAGAACAATCTGAAATTGGCTCAGCAGCAATATTCAACAAGAACTGGAGGACGAGTGGGATGACATGAGCTGGAATAAGAAAGAGAAACTATTTTTAAGTTTGGATGAAAGGACCCTGGTTAAGTATGTTAGGCCAGGTATACTGACACAAGTGACTTTAATAACTGGATGGAGACCCCAATAGATATGAGGCCAACAGCAAATATGTGCCAACGGAGCAGTTCTAAGAAGAAGGCTCTGTGGAGTGGGGTTCATAAAGAAGCTTCGGGGGAGTTGGAGCTCACGCGAGGCTTCATTAGTCCCTACAATAGTGGGGTCACTGGAGAGAGAATAGCACGGTGTTTAAACAGCACGGACTCTTTATCCAGGCAAACCTGGGGTTAAACTCCATAACCATAACTTAATAACATGTAACATGTTTCTATGTTTATCTTAGTTATTTCTCATCTTAAAAATAAAATTAAAACATTTTCCATTAATGGACACCTCTTGCTGATACCCTCCCATTGACGCTCTCCCTTCCTTGGGTAAAAGTTCCCCAGTCTTTCTGGGGCATCACCATTCCTTATTTTTTATCTATGTTGTTTATTGGAATGGATTGGACCCTGGATCTAAACGTGAGCATGCAACCTATTCAGGGCCCATAAGATTTATTCCCAGGATTTTCCTGGAGCAACACATGAAAAGGTGTTTGCTTTTCTGCTAAAGAGAATCTGGGGAGTAGTAAAATGTTAGGGGCCATAGGAGGAGAGAATCTGGCTGAAAATGAAGCTAACACAGAGGACAGAGGGGCTGAGCGATGGGGTCAGAAGAGATCTGATGATATTAATGAGCGTCTGTGTCTAGTGAAGCCAAGGTAAAGTTGGACCTCCTGACTTTCCAGACCCATGGGCCAGTATCCCTTACTTACTTTTTTCCTAAAAATAGGTTAGATTTTTTCACATCGTGAAATAAGTTCTGATCAATAAATATTGCACATTACTAATCTGACTGTAAAAATATATATGCAAAGATGTTGGCACACAAGTGATTAACAAACGTGACTTGTCGCCAAAGATATGAGAGAAGTCATTCACATTAATGGCACTGACCAACCAGGAAGAATGAGAGTGTGTATACACGCTCAGACATATTAGGAATACAGTTATCTTGCTGCTATATAATACCATTCTCGTATGCCCCCTGAGGGACATCATTGTAACAACACTGGTATTCTAGAATAACAAAGGTTCATTGTTGAACCAACTCTTAATTTTCCATGTGTGAATTAGTCACAGAAACTAGGTAATCAACTTTCATCTGCCCTATTTCCAGTCAGTCCCCTGTGTGTCGTAGAAACATACTCAATAAGGTAAGTCTGAATCTATTTTTAATTAAGTGAAGCAGCCCTAAGATGGCCTCGTATTTTGCATAGATAATACATTGCTGAGTGGGTTATAACTGAACCTGTCTTTCAATGACATTGACCTAAACTTGAATCAGATCCCAACAAATCACATTTATCAACCTCTAATAGTAAATTTGACTTTTGGTAGGAGTTTCACTGATTTGGGTACCACTGTTCCGCCAATATCATGTTCCTCTTCAATGTCAAATTCAACACTTAGATTCTTAACTACTGAACTGTTAAACTAGCAGTTATTACTAGAAAATGTTGGGGGTAGATAAGTCTTGAATTTGGGGCTGATCTTTACTACTGCAAACAAGGGCCAGGAATCCAGATAGACCAAGTTTCAAAATTTGGCTGTATTACATATCATGTATTACGTTGGATAAATTACCTAGCTTTTCATTTTATCAAATGAAGGTAAGAATCCCTACCTCGAAAACTTATTATGAGAATCGAATGGTATCGTTTATCATGTACTTGAACCACTTACTTTACCACTTATTGTCATCACTTAACAATACAAATCCCTGTTAATGAATTTTATCTTGCTGATTCTCAGCTCACCCATCTGTATATTTTTTCTTAATGAGAAATCCATTTTTTGGGGGGGTGGGGGGGAATCACCTCTCCCTCATCCTTGAACCATGTAGTGTGACTGCGTCTGAATTCTATCTCCTATTTTAGTTCCCAGCATAGATACGTGTCTAACCTCACGAGTAATGCATCACCTGATCCAAGCCAGGCCACTCAGATCCGGTCCCTGGATATAGAGGAAAGGAGGCAGACTGGTTTGATGGGGCGTCAAAGCTGTTAGAATGTAGGGCTAAGCTGATAATGTCCCTCACTGCCACAAACTGGGGAAAGCCAACCTAAAGATGAAGCCAACACAGGGGAAATCAAAACTAACAGGTGTGAAAGTCAGCCACTATTAAGAATATTATTACTGTTAGTCAGTGGGTAGTCAAGACAATTCTCAGCTGCCAGGCATAAAACCACCTTACAAGAAACATCTCACTGAATGAAGTAGGTATTATCCTCATTTTACAGAGGACAAAACTGAGGCACATAAAAGTGAAGTAACTTTCCCACACTCCCTTAGTAAAAGGTACATCTGAAACTCACACTTCACTATTTCTAAGCCCCTTGGCCTCTAGCCTGTACTGCCTCCCAAGACAATTGATTTCTGAAGAGCAATATTGTGGTAGGATATGTTTGAAAATATGCACTATACATGTAAATTGGTTTTGAAAGCAATTTGAACTCCTTGGAGGAATACTTACATTTATGTTAGTTATTGTAGTGCTAACAGCAACCACTGAGATAGTATAAGCTTTTACATTCTGTAATTATTTTACAATTGCCAGTGACTACTTCCAGGCAATAGTAACACCATACCCCCCAAAAGATACTTCTCAAGTGTGCTAGTAGATGAGGAAAAGATATAAATTCATCCTCATTTTTCTCTATGGGAAATACTAAGTTAGTCAGGGTAACTTAACAATTCAATTTAGCACTAGAAAAGGCCCCTTGAGTCCCTTCCACACCCCCCACAGCCAGGCTCCGAGCAGAAATGATTAAAGGGGACTTCTTTTAATTACGCCTGCTGTATAATCCTAGACAGCCCCACAGTTCCTATGAATTTGAATTAACTGGTTTCCAGCAGTAAGTCTAATGTACACGGCTTTGATTGACACCTGTCTGCCAGCCTCAGAAAGTTGTACAAAGACAGAAAATACAGACCACAGCAAAGAAACCAAGAGGTTTTCATTAACAGTCACATGCACCATGCAACGCACAAGGTCCTACACCCTCTCTGGAAAAACCACTGACCTTCAAGAACCCATGGGGCCTTTTGGCAAGCCCCGCTGGAGAGAGACACATGTAGGCATGGTGGCCAAAAGAGCCTTGGGTTTTCTCTACTCATCTGCCTGAATGGGCTGAATTTTGGGGGCTCTCTGTCCCAGCCCAGAACACAAGGCCAACAGGCATAGGCAACAGTTGTTGATCTGGTAGAGCACAGGTGTCAGAGCAAGCCAGCTTGCATTTAAATCCTGGCTTTGCCACTTTCTGGCTCTGTGACCTTGGCAACATTACTTAACCTCTTCACATCATAGGTTCCCCATCTGTTAATGACGATAATGCAAAGACTTACTTAATAAAATTGCTATGAGGATTGAGTAGCTTTGAATAATGCTTATCACACTGTTAGGGCTTGAATGGGGAAGATGTGTTTCTCTGTTCCCAAAGCCAGAGGGACAGGCTACGATTTAATTTACTTAACAGACAGATTGATTAGAATTCATACACAACCGTGTGTGGAGTTTTTATAAGGATGATCATATTATGACCTTTGGTTATAAGGGCTTAGATAATCAGGCTTTCAGATAGAAGACCCTTATTCAAAGACTAGATAAGAAGGGATTGCAATTAGCACCCGCTGACGCAATGATGGGGGTCCATTCACCTCACAATGCTGTGTGTAAACAAGACCCTCAGCGAGGTGAGCCATAAAACATTGTATACCATGTGCCACGTATGGGAAACAGTCTCATCTCAGTTCTTTTTCCTTGCCTGTCTTTTAGCCAATGATTTTCCTTTGTTCCTGTGGGTAGGAATAAGCTTCCATCCAGTCCTCTGTGAGTTGTAACTCTCTACCTTCTAGGGCTGGGTTCCTGGGGAGATATTTTCAGTCACCTGGAGCAGCACTTGAGGAAAGATTTCTCTCTCACATGTTCTCATGGGCAAAGCATCAACTCCACTTCCAGCTTAAATTAGGAAAACCGCATTAATTTAGTCCTTCATTATTTACTTTCCACGACCATTCTGTGCATATGTAACACCAAGGGAAGGAGAGAATAAAAAAGTAAAATAAAACATGGACCCTCTTTCCCCAAGTGACTTCATAATTTCTAGGCAAAACACACAGAGGTATAGGGTGTCTCGTGAATAAAGAATAAGAGACACCGAGGAAGAGAAAAAGAGAAGAAATGCTGATCAGAGAAGGGAGACTCCGAGGCAGCTAGAGCAGAGTTCCTGGAGCATGGAGCGGCCAGAGAGGGTGCTGAAAGTGCTGGAGCCATCCCTGAGCAAGAGCCGTGTGGGAAAGAGGCGAACCGCTTCTACACGCAAACGCCTCATGTAGGTATAAATGTCTCTTTATGATGGGGGAGAAAAAGGTATTCCCCATGGAAGGCTCTGTGTGTTATCTTTGACCAGTTTGTTTGCGAATGACTTGTCTTTCACTTTTCCAGGCAGCTTCATTCGCATTTTAAGAGATTTCTCTAATGCAGGTCTCTGGCTTTCAACTCCCACAGGGGTTTTAGGGCAGAGTTTGAAAATGAGAAACATAAAAATGCATTTCTCCTAGAAGTACATGCAAGTCCAAAGGCTGGTGAGAGGCAGTGTGATTTCAGGAGGAGTAAAAAAGGAAGACATCTTTTACTGTCCTACCTGTAGGAAGCTCATTGACTCTGAAAAGGTCATTGCCCCAGTGATCATGGATGATGTGAACGAGGCATAGTGAAACTCTTGTCGGAGCTAGCTCCTCATAGCACGGTTTACACTAGCAACAGTCTGAAAACAACCTAACTGCTGTTTCCACCGGCAGATTAGATACGTTAGAGTAAGCAGTCACATCTTTTGGCAGGTTTAGGTTCTAAATTCAAAGGGACTGTCAAGTAATGTCAAAACTACACTAGAATATCCATACTGTGTTCTTTCTTCGCCAGGATCTAGGCCCTAGGAAACACAAAAGCCACAGGGAACTTGTGTCATTTCCCTTCTTTTCAATTGTCTCCCAGTCCCGTGGAGTGAGGCAGTGTTTAGCTTAACCAGGAAGATGGGGTCAGACAGATCTCAGAGTGGAGGTGTGTCGGGGGGACTGGAAAAGCTTAGTCAAAGAACATATACGCATAGCTCATGGGCAGGGACAAAATGTGGTGAAGGCTGGTGGGGGGTGGGGCCTGAGTGGAAGGGGGCAAAGAAGGGGAAAATGGGGGACACACATATATATGTTACTCTCTTTGCCTTTCTTTTGCTGTCTGTTCCCTCCCTTCTTCTCCCCTCCCTCTCTCTACTCTTCTCTCCCTCTCTCTCTCCCCTGCATTTCTCTTTCCTCTCACACACATCCCACCAACACATACAATTTAATTTTGTACATTAAAGAAGTCTAGGATTCCCCTCCTTAGAGTAAAATGATACTTAGCTATGCGAAAAACTGATGGCATGTATTGTTAACTGCATCCTCTCAAACAATCAAACAAATAAACAAGGCGCAGAACAGTGTACATAAGCTAACATTTATGTAAATGCAAATGTGCGGGCTGAATATTTTTGCCCCTCTCAAATACATGTGATGAAGCCCTAACCACCAAACGGATAGTATCTGGAGATGGAGTCTATGGGAGGTAATTAGTTTTAGATGAGGTCATGCCAGTGGACTCCCAGGACAGGATTAGTGTCTGAATAGGAAGAGAAACAGACCAAAGTTCACTCTCTTTCTACCATGTGGCAGGGGCTCAATACTCTCACCCCTTTCTTCCTTCTCCCTTTGGTAATGGGAATGTCTGTCTTATGCCTAGCCCACTATTTTATTTTGGATGCTCATGGTTAATCTGGTTTCACAAGTTCACAGAAAAGAGAAATTGTCCGTCAGTATGAATCATACCTTGATTCTTATCTGTATCTGATTTAAATTATACTTGATGAGACATTGGACTTTAGACTTTAGAGCTGAGGCTGGAACAAGTGAATACTTTTGGGGCTCTCAGGATGGAATTAATGCTTTTTGAGTGTGAGAAAAACATGAATTTTGGGAGGTCAGGAATGGGAATGTTATAGACTAATTTATGGCCCCCAACTCACATGGTGAAGTGCTAATCCCCAGTGATGGTGTTTAGAGGTGGGGTCTTTAGGAGGAAATTAGGGTTAGATGAGGTCATGAGTGTGGAGTCACCCTGATGGGATTTGCACCCTTATAAAAGAGGAAGAGAGACTAGAGCTCTCTCTTTCTTTCAATCACGTGAGGCCACAGAAATAAGGAAGTCCTCTGTAGTTTTCTGCAATATTTTTTGAAATACTCTGGCCTTTACCAGGAGGTAAATATGCCAGCCCTTTGATCTTGGACTTCCCAGCCTTCAGAACTATGAGAAATAAATGTGTTGTTTAAGCTACCCAGTCTATATCTTTTTGTTAAAGCAGCTTAAACTAAGAATATATTTGACAATTCATAGAACATTTCTGGAAGGTTAAGTAAGAAATTATGAATATTGGTTGCATCCCATGTGATAAAGAGAAGGTCTAGGAAACTTGAAATCAGAAGTGAAAGGAAGATCTACTTTTAGACTAAATAAGATCTACTTATTTACAATGAAAACCTTTATTTGAACATGGAACAAAGTGTGCATAATGCTTTTAGTAATAAAAGTCACTATTAAAATTTTAAGTGTCTGTCGCACAAGTTACATCAAAATATAACGAAATAACAGTTACAAAGCCCCTGCTGTTCAGTAATCTCAATAATCTATTTTGGGTTCATTAAGTAATTTATGGCACAGCTTTAATATTCTCTTAAAATGTTTACTACTTCAATGCCGTTTCCTGCCCTAGGGGGATGTGGGCGTATCTCAATGAGAACAGACCTCCTGTGAGAGCGCTGGGCGAGAAAATGAATCCAGTGCTTATTTACTAGGTGATATCTTAACATTGCAGCAAAAGAAAGTGAGGCTTTGTTTAACAGCCGAGTAGTATCCCAGAAGAAAATTTTACCCTTTGTGACAGTGTGGATGGACTTGAAGAACATTATGCTAAGTAAAATAAACCAGTCAGAGAACAACAAATACCATATGATTTCACTCACATGTGGAATCTAATGAACAAACAGAGCTAACATGCAAAATGGAGACAGACTTATCTTATTGATAGAAAGCAGGACGAGAGCTATAAGGCTTGTAGGGGAGGTGAGGAGGTGGAGGGACCGAGCAACAAGGAAGAAGGACTCATGGGCATAGACAACAGGGTGGTGATTGTGGGGAGGCGGGTATAAGGAAACTAAATGGTAATATAAAAAATACAATATTTTTTTAAAGAGACTTACCAGTAGAACCTGTTTGGTACAACCCCTTCCTGGATAAGCTGCCACCTTCTCCCAAATTCAGCAGAGCTGTATAACTATAGAGAAAATAAATTACTTAGCACCATGACCCTATGGTACATTGAATACACAAATATCAGTTCATCAGATCAGCAATAGTAATAACAGTACCTACCATTTATTGAGCACCTGCACATGCCAGGTGAACACTCCACACATCATCTCTACTCCTGACATGTTTTGCAAGGCAGATATTAATATTCCCATTTCACAGATAAGGAAACTGAGGTTGAGGAAGATTAATCATTGGAAATCACATGCCCGCTACATATTGGACTGGACTGTGATTCACATCCCATTCTGCCTGGTGACAAAGTCAGCTGACACACTTGACCTAGCATATCCAGGTCATTGTGTGGGATATGCAGAAGTCCAAACCTGGCTTTCAAAGAGCAGATGAAATACCTCAAATCTGACTAAAGTAATGAGAAATGCATAAGGCAGCCAGGTACCAAGGGATGCAGAGGGAATAGATTCAGCAGTCAATCAGGGAAGCTTCACAGACGTTGCAAAGATTCAGTTGGGATCTGAAGGAATGACAGCATTCAAACGGACAAAAATAGGACAAGCACAAAGGGAACAACATAGGTCAAAGTGGTGAGATAAGCAGGAACAAGATTTGAATAAGGCTGGCTTATCTAAATAAGTTTCAGCGAAAATGTTGAGGGAAAGGCTTTGGATGGCAAGTTAGGGCATGTATCCTGCCGGCAAGAGGAGCCGGTATTGGTCTTTTTAATAGTAACCGGAACTTCAGGCTATAAAGGGAGCCGGCATTGAGTAAGTTCTTCCTTAATCATCCATGTGCTTCTTATGTACTATTTCATTTAATCCATACAACATCCCTGTGATACATGAAGTTATTATGACCATTTTATAGTTAGTTACATGGCTAGTAAGAGTTCAAGTCCATTTGTTACACTGTGTTAGTACTCCCCAAGGGCACCTGCGTACAAACGCTGCCTATGAGACAGGATCTAACCTTTCACTACTCCATCTTCTCTTACATCCAGTTCTTTCTTGCTTACATGACATCCCTGGAACCCTCTTGTGCCTCCAGAAGTGTCCCCTGATGGCAGCCAAGAGATTCCCATTGCTGTCGGCATTGTTGTGCCCACTGGTCACTGGGCAATTGTCTTGAAAATATCATTTGGAACATCTTCTTTCTGCTATGTGCCTGTCCTGTAACCTACTCACAAACCCCAAACTTGCACCGTTGTATTTGCCCAACCCCAGAGTGAATGAATGGTGAGTCACTGTGTACCGAGTACTTTGATAGCTGGGTCTTGTCCTCTCTCCCAGGCCCCAGCACTCAGTGAAGAGTCAAACGGCTCACCCAGTGAATCACCGAGGCTACAGATACACCATGCATGTCCAGGGAGCAAGGCAGCTCAAGTGAGTAAGTACCAACATTTGAAAAAGCTTTCTATACCATTGTGCTCACTGGATCAAAACACATCCTACCACCCACTCCCGCACCCAAATAGCTGAAATATCTGGCTCCTAAAGCACACAGTTCAACTAGCTCTAACTACACAGTATTTGGGCATCCAGACAAGGAGAATCTGTGGCTTTTTTCTTTCCAGTCTCATTATTCTTTTCTGCCCCATCATGTCCAGGGAAGAAAAATTTCCTGGGTACGTTTCATGCTTGATTCATTTTAAAAGTGCTAAGCAGAGAAGTAGACACAGCTCCCTTTATAAAGATAATAGAAGATGGGACACCTCACTCTTAATACAACCCCAAGAAGCCAGAGCACCCGTGTCCTGCTTCTTAATCCCCAGCATGTCCTGAATACCTTGCACTTTAACACACAGACTGATATATCGACAGCAACATACCAGGGACTGTATGCCTCTCCCTCTCCCCTTACTCTACCTTTTTTTTAAAACCCAGAACTACACTGTTTTGCATGAACTTAAAGGGAACAGAGTTCTCACCATTGTGCGTGCCTCTGTCCATATGTAAATGTATATTAATATCTATATTTCTATACAAAGATTTATGCCAATGCAACATCATTAGGACAGTTTAAAATAATAATTTGTGTGAAGGCCAATTCACATGTATGCTGCTGATCACATATAAACTCCGAGAGCTCACAGGGCTACACCAAGTGATGGCTCTCCGTGCTCCCCACCCATATAGAATTCGTCTCCGTGAGGAATTGCTGGGTGTTGACATCTGTGTGTTTGTGTATTTTTCCCTTCTACGTCTTTTTAAATTGATCCCCTCAGGCTTGGGTTCAAACCTGTGTACCAGTCTGGTATGTCCCATAATATTTGTTTTTATCGTCTTCAAGGGGCTGCTCTGTTATTTGTGAGCATCCAGAGGCCTCTCAAGCAGTGGGTATACTGAATAGCCCAGTAAAACAAGCTTCTCTTATGCAGCTCAGTGACATCCTCTTCAGGCTCCCCTCTCAAAAGATACACTTTGCCTTCTCTCCTTCCCACTCACACATGGGCATATTCTCCCCACCATGCCTCCCTTGGGGCCACCCACTCTGGCGGAGCTGGCCCAGAATGTGCCCACCTCAGTGACCACCAGTCTTGTCGCCCAGATGAAGGCCACCTTCTCCATGAACCCTTTCCTACACATTAAAATTTGCAGTGGCCTCATTTCTGAAGAACTATGGCACAATAGCTGTTGCTATCCCATTATAGGACCCATATTTATATTTAACTTTCTTAGTAGTCTTTCAAGAGAGCCTTCTATGAATGCAAGGCAGAAACTCCACCCTATCTAAATATCATCCTAAGATATCTGAGACCACACATCGCAAAGCTTTTATGTCAGGAATCCCATCTCTCCCTACCTCCACAGTGCCTAGTACATAGAAGATGATCAAGGGGAAAAATGACAGAGTTTGCACCATGCAAATCCCTTAGTGATGAGTGTACCTAGTACAGTCCCTGGGTTTCTCAACGGATGGACAAAGGTAATTTATCAGAGGAATATGCTGTGCTTCCACAGACCACAATAGAGGCCTGTACCTAAAACAACAAAAAAACGAACAAACAGGAACTACCTTTGAAACTCTCACAGATTTGCAGCAAGCAGTTCTTGCATATTCATTCACCCTTACACAAAGCTCTGTATCTTCCACCTACCACTTCAAAGATTTGCCCCCTAAGAAGCTAATCGTCCAGCCTGGTGTTCTACCAAGAAAAGGAGAAAATGACTCACAGTCATTCAAGTTAATGTGTTAATTAAACCTGCGGAGTCTGACAGGAGAGTGCTCCACAGAGCAGGGAATGGTATCAAAGCCTGACTGTCTCCGCAGCAGTGGGAGGCTTTGTGTTAAAATGAGTCAATATCCTTTAATAATATTCATGGCGTCGGCAGCACATGCGGAAGATTCTGCCCTTCCCCGTGTGTCTCTGGCTCCCGTTTCTATGACTGTCTGAACACAGAACTGAGAACTGTCACCGTTCTGTGTCACATCCTGAGACTACAGAGGATTTCGGGGAGGACAAGGGAATATCTGAACCAATTTTAGGAGAACGATGACATTCGTGGAGGGGTTTGCATTCTGTTTTTGTTTTGCTAACAGTGGTACAGACTATTGAGGGAATGATCGAAGGGGTAGAAAGCTTATAAAGAGAGGGGGTTATATTCAAGGCGAAACATCCTTTTGCCTAAAATCACTTTAAACTTCCTGGGGCCACCTCCCTGCCCCTGTGTGGGGGGCTCAACGAGCTGAGACTCGATGCTCAGCTGCGCCCAAGCCTATTAGCAGCCTCGGGGCCCAGCCTTCCACGCTGTCATCATGCCGGTAGGGGGCTGCCCATTCTTCCCCCTGCCATGGCCTCTTCTGTATAGTTTTCCTTCGTTCTTTCTTTCTGTCTTATTTTTCTGACACCTTTCACATGGGCTTGTTTTCTTGTCATCTGCCTTTATCTGCTATAAGAAGAATATAGATGAAAAATACAATTAACTGCAAAGGTTAGTTCTGTTACGAGCTTTTTAAAAAAATCCTCACCTGAGGATATATTTCTTGATTTTAGAGAGGAGGGAGGGGGGAGACAGACAGACAGACAGACACATAAATGTGAGAGAGAAACATTGGTTGCCTCCCGTGCATGCCCCAGTTGGGTATCAGACCCACAACTTAGGTATGTGCCCTGCCTGGGAATCGAACCCACAACCTATTCTTGGTGTATGGGACAACACTCCAAGCAACTGAGTCACACGGCCAGGGCTGTTATGAGCTTTTAATCAATTGTTCAATCATCTCTGGGGCCACCCTTATGAGGGTGCGGGTCACAGGGTCCAAAGAAGCGAAAAGAAGAATGCTACCTGGGGTTGGGAAAGAGACTCATCAGCTTTGCTCAGGAGTTCTAACCTGCAGCAGAATAAGATGGAGAGCAAGCAGCTGTTTCCAACTTGCATCTTCCATCTTTGTACCATTCACATTTAATTGAATCCCCAGAAGAGTACCCTCCTTCTCTGAGGAGAAATTCAGCTTCTGAGTGTTGATGTGAAAGCTTGCTGTTGTCATAGTCCCTGCAAAGTCTCAATATTCCTAAGTGGGATCAATAGAGCCCCTCATTTCAGATTGGTACACAGGTACCCATTAGGCCTTTTCTTTTGCAGCTAGGAAATCGGTCCAAGGACACAGTTCCATAGAAGGTAAAAATGATAACATGTTTGAAGTCTTCGGTTGACAGGATTGGAAGTGATTCACTACGAAGTTCCCTGTGGCGACTTCCTCGGTCAGCAGGCAGGTCCCCCGGTCTCCTCTGCACAGGCTGCTCGAGAGGCTTCCACCTGGCGGAACACTTCCTGCTGTCGGCTCTTTTCAAGGTTGTCTGCTCCCTCATCTTTGCTTCTCTGCCCTTAACATTGCAGAGGCAGGGGGCCTGCAAATTGCACTTCTTGAAAAGGCTGACAGAAAACCCTGCCAGCTCTGTTTTATTTGCCTCATCCTAACGCAGCCCTGGGGGTGGCCTGGGTACGGAGCTCTCATCCACCTCATGCTTCTCACCGCTCACTGAAGTTACTGAATTCTTTTTAGCCAGAAAGAGATGGTACCTTCAGGACTTCAAATGAATCCCTAATGCCAGGCCTGAGGCATGGCAAATATCAAGCTTTCTCTTCCACAGGAAGAGAGAGAATCTGCCCAGAGAAAGTCATGATCTTCAGAAGGATGCTCAGGTCCACAGCACAGGAAAAGGCCAGAGCGCACTCCAAGGGGAAACCGCATTCTGTGGTACCTACAGTGATCCCACGAAACTTCACTAAATGCTGACTTGAGTCTTTTCCTTGACCAGTGGGTACAGGGATAGATAATGAAAAAACCATGGTGGCCATTCCAAACCAACACCCCCACCCCCACCAGGTGTAAGCTCCTCAAAGTAAAAGCTAGCTTCTCAGGACATATCACAGACAATGCCAGATGTAGTAACGTGAACTATCATATTCAGATGCCAGCGAGGAAAAGCTGGGAACCTGCCAAAGCTTTCCAGGTGGGCACAGGGAGAACAGTTAAAGTTCCTCAATGTGAAGATGTGGAGGAACAGGGTTCCAGGGCAAACGGGTCAGTCTGAGGAAATTAAGAGAGCAGCACAGCTCAGAGTGGTGTTTGTGTTGGCTGGGAAGCAGAAGGAAAAGTGAAGTGGGCACAGAGGCGACGAACAGAGCCTGGGAGCAGGCTGGAGAGACGCGATCCTACCCAAACTTGTGTGAGCATGTGCAGACTGCACCCAAGTACCACGGAAGTTGGAAGACAAGAGTGAGCAGGAATGATGACACGTCGCTGGCTCTATCAATCTGTCCCCAGCCTGGGTTTATCGATGTGTCACCAGCCATTCCCCAGCTATCACTGAAGTCTGTCGCATGCCCCAGAGTTGGGTTCGGCACTGTGAGGCAGGTTTGGAGCACTGGGAATATAGGACTGGGGTGAGCTGGGAAGGAAGGGTCACTATGTGACCGTGGTCCACTTCCATGTATGGACACTTCCTGTGCACTCTGGTCTGGAAGAATTAGGACAGACAATTAAGAGATGGAATCCTGGCCTTAAATGTTCTCTAACATGGAGAATTAAACATAAGGTAAATAAAATAATTAGTAGCTAAGGTAAGAATCCATGTCATAAATCCCATGTGATCCTATTAGTATTTAAAGGCATAGATGAAGCAGCTCAGCAGTTTTCAAAGACAGCATAAGCAGAAGGAGAGAACTGTCCCTTGGAGCACAGTTGGAACTGTTGTCTCGGTGAGACGTGCCTTAGCAGTGTGAGGGTGGAAGGGAGGAAAGGTAACAGTGAGGAGGTGATTGCAACAGGCCAGGGAAGAGAGCAGTGTCTGGATTAGCTGGGTTCCCTGGGTATGAGAAGAAGAAAAGGGGACATTTTAAAAATAAACAAACAAGCCAAACGAAAAACTAAATTTAAAAAATCCAACCAGGTATAGAGCATAAGAGAGGGTCAGTTCTGAAAGCCCCTGTCATTTTGCCTGGGGAGAGGGAGAGGACTTCCATGCAGACCCCTGGGGCCAGCGCTGGGACAGAGTTGCGGGGGCAGGTGCACAGAGGTCACAGCGCTTGTGTCTCTAGGTATCCTGAGCTGGTGTGATGAGTCACAGAGGGCTGCTGGGAGCCTGGCACCCAGCCAGGGGCCATTTCCCTCCTGCTGGAAGATCCTCCCTTTCCCTTCCTCCCAGGCCTGGATTGTGATGCTCAAACAACAGTCCTGCTGCTGTGAGACTCGGCTCTCTAAATGGGCGCTACAGCATCCACCACAGAGGACAGGTCTCAGGGAAGGTCAGACAGGACGGAGACAGTTAAATAAAAATGGGGGGGGGGCAATTAAAGGAAAGAAAAGCTGCATCTCACTGGCTTTCCTAGGGAGGCTGGTGCATCCAGGCAGTAAGGGCTGGGTGTGAAGATCTTCAAACCTGGATTAGAGCCCTGGCGCTGCCATCGCTTGGCATGCCACCTGGAGAAATTTCCTTAACCCCTCGTGGCCTGGGACTCCCCGAATGCTAAGCAGGCATAATGATACATCTTATGTTCGGTATAAGATGAGAAGTCCAAGCACAGTGCTTGCTACAGAGTAAATAGTCGATGCTAGTTCTTCCCCTTCTTCCCCCCACCCACCTTCCACAACCAATTATTGCCTCAGGCACTGAGGAAGGGAGGAACTGAATGGCAGGGAATTGCAGAGGTGGTTGCTTTTTTAATGGCAGGGAAAAGCAGGTGTGGTTGCTTTTTCCCTCTAGAATCCAGGAAACAAGAGAGGATCTTAGACAAAGATGCCGTGTCTGAGACTCTGAGGTGGAAGATTGCTCAGCACGGCCTTTCCCAGAGCAGCTGAGGCTCTTTCGCTCTGGAAAACAAATCTTCCTGTTCTGGGATATTTTCTCATCGTACCTGTAAGTCACATCAGCCAGAGAGGCACTGGAGTTCAGCGAGTCAGGAGAGTGAGAGCTTTGGAGATCCTTATTTGTGCCGTTTTGTCTGATACTATTTTACACTAATCATGTGGTTCAGTTAAGGGACCTGACAATTTTTGGAGGGTACCCCAGTTTGGGGTTCTCTTCCTCTTGCCAGCTTTGAGATCCTGGCTAGGGCTCTGAACCTCTTAGAACACTGCGTTGTGTAATCTGTGCTTACAACATCCTGTTATAATAAAAGTAGGATAGGAGGTTGTCAAGATAAAATTTTTAATTTTTAAAAAAGGCAAAAACAATAGTGTCAAATTTACAAAATGTTTCTATTTTTCCTTCTCTCAAAATCATTTCCCCCCTTGACACCATCCTTGGCTGTGACCACTCTTGGCAAGAAAACCTGAGCATTTCGAGATTTCTAAAGGGCCACCCTTAGAGATACGCCTTTTTCTGGGTATTCCTTGAAGTCGTTTAAGAAAGAGATCCATGCTTATGAGGTCTAGTGGCCTTTAAACCTTCCCACTGGGACCTGGATTAAAGAGGCATCTTAATCCATTCGGATGGATATTGGGGGACAGACAGGATTGAAAGAGCTGGCTAAACAGTTGTACAAGCAAAGATGCAACTTTAATTAAAAGCTTCGATGGCTACCAAATAGCATAGTTGTGCCTGTCCAAACCTGAATCCCAATCACTGCTTTAAAAGTGTTCATTTTTCCTCGTTTTTGCGACCCATTTCACTCAAATCATTAGGAATAGGTAGATCAAACTGTTCAAGGTAGTAACTGGGAAATAACGATACAAACTGGTTAAAAATGGTATCCAAGGTGAACGCAGACCTTCCTTGTTTGCCTATGAAGGCATTTTAGCTTGAAAACCTGTTTTCAAACAAGCATTGGGGTTGATATTTAGCAAGCTCCCCAATTTCCACTCTGATTGCTGGTTTTGTACTTGGCTACTTAAATTATGTATATATTCATGAGATTAGAAATCAGCTCTGACGTTGGGACATTTCAAGCACGTGGAAATCCTACCAAACCAGCCTAGTATGCAATGCTCAACCTATTCTTTATAAGTAACTGAATGCCTTTTTACTTAATGCAGTGCCTTGGGGAGACATGATGGCATTAGGTAGACATCAGCTTCCTAAGTGTTTGTGCTTATGCAGAAATCATTTGAATATCCCCGGGGGGTTGAATTTCAAGGATCCATTTATCTTTTATTTCAATTTGCCCTTTGACATTAAGGGGCTGCTAGGTCTATTAAAAAACAAACGGAGTTACCATGAAGACAAATGTTGAGTGCTTCAATATTTAGCGGCTTACTGTTATTATAATCAATAATATTTTGTGAGTCTTGCCTATCTTCCTTGCTCCATTCATTCTGGTTCCATGGTACTTCTTAGTGATTGACTGAAAAGGCATTCAGCACTGACTGAAGTGCCTCCGTTATAACTTCAGGTGCGGAAAAGACAATGAACGGCTGCTCGGGCAGCCTGTGACTAAACCCAGGGACACCACACCAGGTGGTCTATCTCTCAGGCCTTTGAATAATACATTGGGTAGAATCTATGCTGGCTATGCACCAGACTGTTATCATCTCAGTATCCTCAAACAGACCTGTGAGGCAGGTATGTTCCTTCCACTTTACAGTTGGAGAAACTATAAAATTAAGTGACCTGCTGAGGGTCACGTAGCCATTTGCAGGGCCTGAGAGAGTGGAGAGCTGATGCTTTTACCTCGCTTGCTGTATTGACTATCCGTGGTGAGAAAGCAGCACAGGTAAAATTTGGAAGATACTGACATCTAGTCTCTTACCAAGTAGTCACTAGTTCCCAGGGTATGCCCACATTCCAAGCAGCTGTGCTAAGAAACGCCCCTCTGTTAGGGTCCAGGTGGGAGCAGGGGAGAAGGAAAGGTTAAAAAGGTAAAAAGAGCCCTGGCTGGTGCGGCTCAGTGGATGAAGCACAGGCCTGCCAACCAAAGGGTCACCGGTTAGATTCCCAGTCAGGGCGCATGCCAGATTCTTGGCGGGGGGCACATGAGAGGCAACCACACATTAAAGTTTCTCTCCCTCTCTTTCTTTCTCCCTCCCCTTCTAAAAATAAATAAACCTTTTTAAAAAATAAAAAGGAAAAAAGAGAAGATATATATTTTTAAAGAATGGATATGAAACTATTTAAATAAAATTAAGCACCGGTAGAGAGAAGGTAAGCATTAAAAGTAGTTCTTTTTTAAAATATTTACTTTTATGTCCATTACTAAAATTCTGTTGCATTTGCTATCAAAACATTGGCAGTGTAATTTTCCTTTCCTATTAGCATACAATTGAAATTCAAAGTCAGCCTTCACTTACACAGAGAATGCCTACTGTTAATATCCAGAATTCCAATTACGTGTGCAAAGAGACCCTTTATCAAAACATGTTCTCCCCCTTAGAACCATGTTCTAGTTTTACGTGTACCTTACCCACATATACAAAAATATTGAAGGTGAGGCCAACAGGCAAGCATTTAGATTTCTTTCTTTCACTGTGTTTCACTGGAGCGCAGAGGGGATGAGGAATCATGCTGGTCCCTGTGTGGTGTTACTACTGCCGACTCCAAGAGCTCCAAAATCAGTGAGGACATAAACTTGTGACTACCCCAGAACTGCCCCCAAATCCAGGGGGACCCACCAAACTGTCTTAGAAGTGTTGTGCTCCCTGGACAGAATCAATCACTCATTTGGATGTATGTTTGTTTGTTTGTTTGTTTTAAATCACAAAACAGTTTAACATCTCCTGAAATAAAGAAATCAGACAGACCCATGAACTGGAGAAAAACAAAGAGGATGTGAAAGACTGAAGGAAAAGACACAAGTGATTTAGGGACTAATACAAGGCAGCAGATGAGCTTTATTTGTCCTGCAGCATTTCCGTTTTAAATTTTGGAAACACTTAAAAATAAGAAAATGCCACGTTTCAAACAAAGCAGGGTCACTTTCCTCAAAAAAGTCCAAATGACTGACGACAGAGGAGGAGCATCCTCAGTGGCAAGAACAGCAGTGTGGGGCTCACCGACACGCCGCTCTTCCACATGGACACCTGCTGTCCAGCGTCCCACAGCCCAGACCCAGCCACTGTGCTCAGTGTCCCTGATCGCCTGTGTAGGCCCTGAAGCCATGGCCTAGGTGGACCTCCATGTCCATAAGTGTGGGGGGAAGCCACACACACGCATAAGAATGGAGCAGAGTGGTCCTTCCTGCTTATGGCCAGGGGCATAGGCCCTTCGGCAGAGCCACCCAAGAGGACTTGCCAGCCTGGATATACAGATCACGGGGCCTCTCCTCCCAAGCTACTCAGAGCCTGAGTCCCCAGCAGTGTCCCTGTTGGTTTCACAACATTGCAGAACTCTCCCTGCTTCCTTTACAAATCACTCCTCCAGGACAACCAATCCCTGACAGAGCAGCCAGGAGCTGGGACCCCAGGATGGCCAGCAAAGCTGAAGTACGCGTATGTTCTTGTGCTTTTCTATTTTTGCTTCCTTTCAGTCGCATCTGGGTTTTGTTTCAGATGTTCCCCAACATATCATGTTTAGTGAGGTGTTTAAGACAGACTGAGAGATGCTGTTGGAGGCAATGTTTTAGAGCACAGTTTGTACACAGCTTTACTGCCAAATTGAAATAAAGATGTGATCTGGTAGTCTCAGCCTGCTGTGAAGCCTGCCCTGGGTGGTTTTCTGTGTTGAGGCAAGAAAGTGGGGGATGCTGGCAATGAGGTGAAGAACTGTACCTCCCTCCTCCTACTTGCTCGGTCTCCTAATGCAAAGAAACCAAAAGAACAAGCTGAATGTTTGCTTTGTCTATGCTGAAGTGCAGAAATGAAAAAGGACATCAGTAAATAAAGGAAAGCAAGTTTTGGTGTCCCTATAATAAATGCATGCTGTGGAATTCTTCAGTGTCCACGATGACTATTTTTCCTTCCTTCCTTCCTTCCTTCCTTCCTTCCTTCCTTCCTTCCTTCCTTCCTTCCTTCCTTCCCCTCCCTCCCTCCCTTCCTTTCTTCCTCTCTTTCTTTCTGTCTGTCTGTCTGTCTGTCTTTGTAAGAAATATAAGTGGTGTGACTTTATGTGACCATCATCCCTCTTCCCCTTGGACATAAACTTTCCATTATGTCTGTATTGTTTATTTTTCTGGGGATTCCTGGGTTTTCCAAAGGCACAGCCTCCCATAGAACTTTCAGAGACCAAGGAATCCAGCTCCTATTTCTACACTAAGTCCCCAACCAGGAGTCCCAGGCAGTCAGGCTACTGCTTTGAGAACTTCAAAGAGAACAAAGGCCTGGCAAGCCATGTGCCAATTCAAGACAATGTTTACCTCTTGGCAACCTCCTAGACACCGCATACCACAGAGAGGATTCTTTCTCTAAGGAAAAAGACTACACCATCAAAATATCCTGATTTTATAGATTCTGAAGACATTTGGCCATACATATTTCTCCCTGATAAAAAGCTTGTTGTTGTTCTTGTTGTTGTTTTAAAATCTGGCTACCTACAGAAGTGATGGCCAGCAAAACTCTATCTTGAGCCAAAAAGGATAATCTACTCAACTAAACTCTTTGAGTATCTTAAAATGCTCACATCAAAAAGCCTCCACAGGGTGTTCAGGCATTCAAAAAGAAATGCAACCAGAGGAGAACACTACCTTCCATAAGTGTTCCATCCCACAAGCCAGAGATCCAGGCTCTGTCTTCAGGGCCTTATAGGTCTCATTCATCGAAGCAGAGAAAAGCAATGGCAGGAAAATAAGGGGGAAATGAAGGTGGCTGTGTATTCAAAAGGGGGAGAGCATGCCTGAAAAGAACCAAGGACCGCACGCAAGGGAAAAGAAGAGGGGGACTCTGTTCACAGGTGAGTTCTGGAGGAGTTGCCACCTAAACACAATACTTTCTAAGAGACAGTACCTTTTGCCTGAAAATTCTGTTCACCACAGGCTGGTGTAAAACAGCATCCAGAAGAGCCAACTAGCACCGAGGCTAAGCTCATGGCTGGAAGTTCTGTGGCAGCAGAAATAGCAGCTGTCACAGAAAAACTGGTGAGCAATACTTACATGAAAGAATAAATGTACCTTTTCCTGGGCAAATATAGTCATTGGTCTGCCAACACCAGCACGGAGCCCTCCTTGGTGCTCGTAGCAGCATCTCATTAGTGTTAAAAGCTCCGAGATTCATGGGTAATCGCCAGCTATTATTTCCATATCACCTATCCACCTGAGTGGCCACAGACCCTCTCAACTTGACTTCCAGCCAACCCCATTAGCTAATGGCTCATCTGATGGCTGCAGCCCCACTCCTTATTCTGTGATTCAAGCCCTGCGATATGGAGTTCTTCTCCAACCCCTATTCATACCAGCAGGTAATCCATACTTTTTCTTTCAGCCTGATTTTGCCTTTGTTCTCTCCTTGGAGAAATAGAGAGGTTAGCAGAAATCTGCCCATCTTCTCATCTCAAGATGGCACCCCCAAGAAGGAGAAGCCTACCATCTTCACGTGAGGCTTTATTCCATTCACTGAACTGATACCAAGGGGTGTATTTTCTCTTTGGGAAGATTCATGAACTTCTACAGAGCAAAGACTGCTAAGGCTTCATCCAGCTCCTAAATGACAGAATTCATCCGGTCTCTGGTCACACAAGATACTTTTTGGTTCAGAACAGGACAGCTGTGATATCATCCTAACCGGTCTTCTTGCTTTTAACCTTATATTACCACACTGCATCATTATATTTCTACCAGATTAATTTTTGTAATCTATAGTTCTGAATATATCATTCCACTGGCCAAGATTTTCAAAAAGGTGCCTCATCAGAAAAAAATTTTGCCTAACAACCAAAAAGTCAAGAGAGTCAAAAATAATCAAGATTCTGTTCCATAAGTATGTAATTAGCTTTACAAAATTTTGGTTTCAGTTAAAGAGACAAATTCACATCCTACAAACATGATTTTTCTGACTTTGTGCTATTACTTATGGCATTCCTCTTGTGTAAATGTGTTCCCCCCCCAAAGAAATATGACATATTCATTAAGGTCCAGGTGAAATAATTTCATAAGATCATCATCTCCTGAACTTTGGGCTGCCAATTTCATGTAATTGATGCAGCTGTATTGATTGGGCATCTATTATATGTGAACGAGGACATTTTTGGCCTCTCAGACTATTGGTGAACTCATATGTATTTAATCTTCTCTCCCCAGATGGGTTAAATGCTTCCTAGCTATAGTAATATTACATCAACACTACACCATGCAGAACACCTAAAATGGATGTGGATGTGGAGTCTAATTTTTTTTCAGTGTTTTAGAAAGTGCACTGCAATTATAATTACCCAAATGAACCTATTTTACAGCAAAGGAAGCCAACACTAAGTACTGCTCACTGTAAGTGACTGAGTTGGGGCGACAGCCCAGAGGTCCCACCTCTTCCAGGGCCACCCACTCGGCCACAGTGATCAAGGAAGGTACCATTTAAAGTGTTGGGACACGAAGGGTTACATTTGGCGGCATCTCCTCCAGCACAATTGCAAAGATTCACAGCGTGCACTTAGCCAGGTAAATCTGGCCTTCACTGTGCCTCTAGCACAGTGGGAAAATTAACCAACTGTCAAATAAAATACAGTAACCCAGCAGATTAAATGACTTATATTCTGTGTCTTGAGCTTCTCAGCCTTGCCTGTAGCAACTGCCCCATCCTGGACCAGATGCATTGTGGCTTGACTCCAGGAATGGAATTATATATTCTGCTGAAAGGGTAGTCAGGCTGCTCAGAGGGGGGAAAGAAAAAACTAATTGTAAATCTTTTCTATTTTTAGACTTAATGTGCATTTTATTTGGCAGTAAGGGCAGCATGAATAAAACTCCAATCCTAAGTATTTTAATTTGCTGCCTTCAACTGCTTGTGGCAGTAGAGACCTTGGAAAGTTGCTTTCACCTTTGTACTCCCTTCAGGGAGAACCCCATGCATCTCTACCATGTCTAGATAAAATACAAGAATATCCCCCTCACCTGGGTAAGTCCAGTATGTCTTCAAATATGTATAATTTCTAACACATGAGTCCACCAAGGAGAACTGTAAGAATGATTTCACTGAATCATGAATGTCACAAACAGCATTCCAATATCTCATTTTTTTCCTTATGACTTCCATGGCTAGAGTCTATCTCACATTTTCATATATGTGTGTGTGTGCATGTGTATATGTGTATATATAGTTACTTTAATTTTAATTAAACTGTATTTTCTATTGGTAGTCTTGTATTCTACCTGGGAATGTAAGTTCCTTAAAAGCATGAGTTATATGTAATTTATACTGTACCTGTAGCATAGAATACATGATATAATTTATAATATGTATCCCACAGCATATATATACATACACACATATCACACACATGCACACACAAGCAGAGACACTGAATATCAAAAGCTCATTCAATGCTTTCTTTAATAATAAGACTCCTGCCCTGGCTGGTGTGGCTCAGTGGATTGAGTGTTGTCTGTGAACCAAAAGGTTATCAGTTTGATTCCCAATCAAGGCACATGCCTGGGTTGTGGGTCAGGTCCCCCGTTGGAGGCATGCAAGGGCAACCAATCAATATTTCTCTCGTACATCAATATTTCTGTCTCTGTCTTTCTCCTTCTCTTCTCTTCTCTCTAAACATAAATAAATAATATCTTAAAAAAAAAAGAATATGGCTCTCTTTCAATACAACCAGCGAGAGAAGAAAAGTCCTGAGACAACCTGGTTGTTACTACTGTTATCTGTGCACATTATTATTGTGCCTCCGGCCATTTCTCTCACTGTTTTAGAAAACTCCTAGTTAGTGTTTTTAACTTTTGAGGGGTCATCCTTCCTTTTAAGAGTCTTAGAAAAGCTACTCTGGTTCTTTATCTAGAAAAATGATCACCTCTCCATCTATAAAAAAACACTGTCTCAAATCTCATGGATATGGGGGCTCCTAACCCCCTAAAACATCTATGTTAAAAACCACTTTCCTTGTGGCATTATACCCTAAGAACTCTGAAACACCAATTCAAAAGAACCTATGTACCCCAATGTTCATAGCAGTACAATTTATAATAGCCAAGTGTTGGAAGCAGCCTAGTGCCCATTAGTAAATGAATAGATCAAAAAACTATGGTACATTTACATGTTGAAATACTATGCAGCAGAAAGAAAGAAGAAGCTCCTACCATTTGTGACAGCATGGATGGATCTGGAGAGCATTATGCTAAGCAAAATAAGCCATGGTGAAAGACAAATACCATATGATCTCACCTATAAGTGGAACCTAATCAACAAAATAAATAAGCAAGCAAAATATAACCATTGAAACCATCGAAATAAAAAACGAACTCACAGTAACCAGAGGGGAGGTGGGAGGGAATAACGGTGGGTAAAGGAGGAAGGGTTTTGAGGAACATCTATAAAGGACACATGGACAAAACCAAAGGTGGGTGGGATAAAGGGTTGGAAGTGGGGATGGCTGGGTTGGGGGAGCTGTGGAGAGGAAATGGAGACAACTGTACTTGAACAACAAAAAAAAAGTCAAAAATAAAGAAATACAATGTAATCATAAAACCAAAAACAAACAAACAAGGCCCTGCTTCTCCACAGGTAATTCCTTGGTCTCTAGCTTCTCCTTTGGGTGCTGTGTTAGATGTTAACATGGTTCAAGACAGCAACATGAGGTCCTCCCTGCTGCCTCTCACCCCCCTGGCACTCAGTTCTGGCTACAGCACAGGACACAGCTGATCATGAAGAAGAAAACACAGAGATGATTGACAGCAGATTCCCCTGGGAGAATGGGGCACCGTTGTCTCAAACAAGGTACTCGGGCTCACCTTTTGGTCTTGGCTGTATGCCAGAATCCAGTCCTCCTGCTTGGGGTGGAAAAGCAAGCTCTGGATGTAGAAATTCAGCCGGTACTTCTGATAGGTCGCTCCTTCATCTGAGCTGATCAATAAACTGCTCTCGATCTCAGGGTCTGTGAGTAACATAATCTGCAGCAAAAAAAAAAAAAAAAAAAAAAAAAATGTTGAGGAAAGATAACAATGGAAGTTGCATTTACACATTTCCAAGTCTTAAAAAGGAGCTACAGTTTTGACACAGGAGGAAAAGGGGGCATGCCAGGAACACTTGGCCAGGCAGGGGACCTTGAGTCTGTCAGGGTTGTTCTCCTACCTTGACCCAAGGCCATAAAAGGACTTCCGCTAAGGAACGAAGGTGGTGTGGCAGGACAAGTTGGAAGGAAGGGAGAAGAAACAGAAGACTGCATTTTCTTTTCTTCTAGAGGACTCCTGGTTTTTCTTTTTTTCTCTAAGTTTATGTCCTTTATCTGAAATATTTCCCACTGTTCCCCTGGCCTCAACCCTCCTTCCTACTGTGCCTTGTTAACTTTACATTTGCGGGGGTGGGGGGAGGGGGATTAAAGAGCAAGACTTGTCCCAGTCTGTTGTGGGTGAGGTGGAAAGAAATGGAAAGGATGGATTTCTTGGGATTTTCTCGCTGACCATAGCCTTCTCGCTGATGTCAACAATACCTCATGCCATTCTACCTTGAGCTTGATTTTCTGAGTCTAGTGTCAAAGGCTGGGCTTTCTTAAGCCTTCTCTGCAAACTGTACAAAGGCCACTTTATCCCCTTCTAATGCATTGTATAATTTACTTACTTATTTTGTCTACATACCCTTTACTAGAACGTAAACTCCATGAGACCAGAGATAGTAGATGTTTCTTTACTTTTCTCCCCCACAGGTATATTCCCAGAAGCTAGAGTAAGGCCCAGCGTTGAATATATACTCAGTAAACACCTGCCAAATGGATGAATGAATGGAAAGAGTTTTCAGAGCAGTCATGCGGACCTAGAAAGATGCCCAGAACAGTGACAGCAAGTATGAATGGCAGTTCCATGGAAAGAGCAGCTGGGCTCCTCCCCGTTCTTTCGCCTGTCCACCAGAGAATGGGCTCTACACGTGTACAATTTCACAGATGTGGATGCTGTGCGCTCCCTCGCTGGGCTGGTTCATCTTGGTCAGAGCAATAATGAACAATCCATAACAGGAACACGGTGGAGAAGCTGCCCCGAACACTGGTTTTTATTCTCTCACTTTATGCCTCCAGGAATGTGTGATAAAGTCCCTCATCCCCGACTCTCTGCAGGTCTCCTTTCACTCAAAGTGCACACCTAATGCCTCCAGACAGGTGGCTTTAGTGCTACCCACTGACTTCTTCCCCATCAACTTATTAATTGGCACTTTCTGCGTTTGGTTCGGAGAAGCATGAAAGATGTGCTTAATGCGTGGCTTTACGGTGAGAAATCACTGCAGCCTGGGGGTTTTAAAGATTACCAGCTGAGGACGCAGCCACTCTGGGGAAAGGAGGGTGAGCGAGAGAAAGGAAAAATAAAGCAGAGCCATGTCATGGAAGAGTCAAGTGCCAGGCAAACCCACCGAGATTTCGCACGCATTTGGAGGCAATCATATTAAAACCTTGGGACAGTTAGTGTCATCTTCAAAAGCAGTGCCCTGTTACTGCAAACGGCACGGGAGGATGGAACGGCTGACCCACTCAGCCTGAGCAGTGTTTGTTATCCAGGGTGAACTGAAGGCTCCTTGCTGTTCTTTCAACCCTCTGTGAGAGGAGAGAAGGGATGTGGTACAGGGAGGGGAGTGCTTTGGCCGCCGGCTGCACTCGGGACAAGATGGAAAGCTCATACAAAATGGGGAGACTAGCTGCTTCTCACTCCACGTTCCGGTGGAGCCACTGTCCCCAGCCATCAATTCTGACACAGCGATAATGTTCTTGCCTCACCAAGCAGATAGTCTCCTCATTGGATGGCTGACATGGAGCCATCCAGTAATCTGCTAAATACACACTCAGGGCTTCATTAAAATCTCTTGTATGTATTAGACAAGGATGTTCAGATGGCTCCTGAATTCACAAGGATATTTCCAGGTGATTTCATATGTACTGGCACCTAAAAGCTATCGTTTTCCAAATAACAAATCAGCCATCAAATGATCTTATTTCTCTGTGTCTCCAACTACAATTAACAATACCATATAACAACCTTTTCGCACTACTGCCAAAAGTGATTTCCATAATAATATGAAGAGGCACAATTTTAGAGCATCTACTGTCCGAGGCAAGGTGATGTCCCGCCCCTGATATTCTCTCTCCCTGTGAACCAGAATAAGCTTTCCTCTCTGTCCTGGGGTGCAGGCCTCACCACCTGCCCCTCCTGGCAGACCATTTCAGGAAACCACAGACACTGTGCCGACAGAGCATCCTCAGGTCATGCAGATTTTCATTTGCCACTTATTTCAAATATTTTGGCTACTCGTTTATGCTCTAAGTCATGATACTGTACCAGGTAATTCTGCATCCAGGTAACGTTGAATAAGGGTGGGGGTAGAACAGTGCAAATATTTTTCAAACACATGGCTACTTAAGACCGAAAAAATGAAACTCCTGGCTTCTGTGGCTATTTTTTTCTAGGTAGTAAAATTACGTTGACTAAAAGCTCCCCTCCTCTAGACAGTCCTCACCTGAAACCCTCTACCTGGGAGTTTGGCATTTTAGAAATGATAGAAGATGCTAGAAAATTCCCCTTGTAAGACTTATAAGTCTGTCTTTATTACACAAACCTTCCAGCCGTTCTTCTTTCAAACCTCTGCTCAAATTCACTCAAAACAAACAGGTCAATCTGGATCCATTTTTGTTTAGCCATCTTTTATTGCACAAACAATTTTTTAAGATCAGCAGTAGAACTGAAAATAAAAGAAAATTAAACTGCCCATGACCCTATCCCTTCAACACCTTAAACAACGTTTACGCTTTCTTCTACTTTATCCACCTCTCTATACCTTATCACAGATTGAGCTTTTTATTCTGATCTTTTAATTTAATAATTTTGCTTACTGAATGATAAACACACAAATGCATGCACAGATTAATACACATCACTGCATACAATGTATCATTTAATCACAGCCTTCAACATACTTATGTTATAACTGGTGCAGTGGTTGAACCGTAGAAAGTATTTAATAAATTATTGTTAACTGAATAAGTCTTCCAATTAAAATTCTGTAGTCATTTTATTTCAAGTGGGTTGAGGTGTATTCTGTCCTTTTGCAGGTTACTAAAAATAAATAAGTTAATATGTAAATAAAGTATTTAAGCACAATATAAATAGAAAATGTTTCGTCTATTGGAAAGAGACAATGTAAATAATGCATGTAATCCAACCTATAGACACAAATGATGTCATTTATAGATAAATATGTTTCATCTTCTCAAGAAGGTAGTCTACTGGGAAATATCAAAATGGCGACTTGAAGTCTGTGAACACTCCTGAAAATCAACAGAGTTCACCCCTTAAACGTGTCCAACGATCACTGTCTCTGCTGGTGTGTCCTGGCTCTCCACCGCCTTCCGGCTCTGCATGTGACTTCATGTGATTTGAATAAATGGTGTTTTGTTGTGTTTAGTCCTCTGCCTTCTGGAATATGATCTGCATGACAGAAATTTTAGGAGGATTTTATAAAAGGCGTGAGTCCAAACTTGGCACAAATCCTGAAGTAAGCTCTCTAAAAAGAGGGGGCATTTTTTTTTTCTTTCTTTCTTTTTTTTTTTTTTTTTTTTTGCCTAGCATAGAGCTTGTTCTACAGGAGAGGTCCATACACTTTGTAAATGGACACACAAATAAATGAGTGAATAGGTGAATCCTCTTCATCCCTGAGATGCTGGGAGTCTGAGTTCTTTTAAATAAATCCCTGCTGTTCCAGTGGGAGACAAGGAGGGTGGAAACAAGGGGAAAAGTCTGTCTCCAACAGAAAAGTAATTATTCTCTGTTCAGGTCAGCCCATGAGTGATCAGAACCAGTTCACCTATGCCTTGCAGGGTGTGCAGACAGACACTGCTTTGATGGCACCTGCAGGTGAACTGTTTTCTATAGAAAGTCAATAATGGCGACACAGGCTCCCTGCCACCCAACCCTAAGCAACCGTTCATCACCCACCTTGAGAGAAGGAAGAGACTTTATCTGCTTTTCCTAAAGGTGCGAATGAACATGTAACACAACTTATAGATTTCAAATATGTCACTTCTCACTTTTTTTGGCATGAGTCCTTCTGACAGCTTAGTGTCCTCAAAAATTAAATGCATCTTCACTCTCTTTGACTTGATTCAGATTCAACATATGGCTACATGATATAATTCTACAAGAGGTTGGCTGGGAGACTTCTGATCCCTTTAAGCTGGCCATTAAGGACATTCTTCCTAGAGAAAAGTCACTAACATTTAGTTTTCCACATTCTTTTCCTAGGTGTGTTGTTCTTGGAATTCCATCCTTAATCAGGGGAAGTCAACAAGGGGAGGCTTTACTACCTATAGGCATATACTTTTCCCCACCATTTATTTAGTACTTAAACAAAAACTATTTATTTAATGTTTTGTTCATTATTTGTTTTGCCCATTTGTCTGCTCCTTGTAATCTGCACACTGGAACCAAGGGAAGGTAATGTTCTGGGGATATCTCTCTTGATTTGCTGAAGGCTTAACTCAAATCCAGATGATGATATCACAGGTGCATAATAAATACTTCTCATAATGATAATGGAAATAACAAAGACAGATTGCAATAGCAGTAATTGGGTACTCCAGTTATCTACCCACTTTATCCAAGCACATATCTATCTAGAAACAGTATAAAAGGCTATTTGTAGGCCTCTGGCTTCAGTATGAAAACCAAATGAAGCAAAATGTAATCAGAGCAATTGAGTAACTTGCTGAGCACTGTGGGTGAAAAGGTGCCTATTCCCAATGGAGCTGAACATTTATCCTTCCCAGATGAGCTGGGGGTGAGAGCAACAGGTGCTTATCTGTTGGCACCTGTTCAGAGGACAGCATTGGGGGAAGTTACACAGGATCCCAGGGTTATCCATGGAAAGGCAATCACTGAAATACAAACCATAGTGAGAAAAGGAGAGGAAAATGAGTAAATAGAAGAAAGTTCAAATAAGTAAACACTCATAAAAAAATGTGTAAGAAGATGGACCCTTGTGCTAAAGGCTACTCCCAACCCCTCAAACTCAGTGAAGCTCCCCTAATGCACACATGGTCATTAACACAAAGTAGGGGCATTTGATACTAAGAGACCAAGAAAACGTTTGGGCAATAGAACATCTACTTTTGACCTGAACATTGATTCAATGAAACTGCTAGGAAAACCTTGCATTGCATTCTAAAGTTTATTCTGTGGGTTGACTTTACACTTTTTTTTAATGAGGGCCAAAATACTTTGGTTTTTTTTTTTTTCATTTATTTTTATTTTTTAACTTTTTTTATTGTTCTTCAAGCACAGTTTCTCCATTTTTCCTCCACCCCTCCCCCTCACCGCAGCCTTCCTCACTTCCGACCCTTGATCCTACTCACCCCTTTGGTTTTGTCCATGTGTGCTTTATAGATGTTCCTGAAAAGACTTTGTTTTTGTTTTGTTTTTTTTCAGGGGAAAATGAAAGTTGTCAGTAAGTGTATAATACTACTTCGGTTCTTCACATGCCTCTTACTAGCCTTGTCAGAAGACCCTGCTTATTATTATGGGACATTTATGGTAAATCGCTTGATACTCCTTTAGCCCAACTGTATAGAGTACACAGGAGAAGAGTAAGGTCCATCAGGAATGACAACATAGGGTTTACACTCTTGGGAAGACGAAACAAGAGAAAGTTTTTAGAAGATTTCTTCTAATTTGTCTTAGAATTACTAAACACAACCCTCTCCTGAGTCAACTTAGAGAACCTGAGACTAAAAACCCCACTTCACTGCGAGACTCCGCTTCCACCAGGGGACAGGCCCACGGGTGCACGTGGGTCAGTCTTCAGAACTGCCCCTGTAGCTCATGAACCACCGACTTACGCTCCACAAGAAGAGCCATGACCAAATCCTAAACCCGACCCCAGTCCCTGTCGCCATGGATGTGTGCACTTCCTCAGAAAAGAGAATGTGTTTAGTGAAGGTTTCTTACCATTAGAAGGAGAAAAAACAAACCCTGAACATATACCACAGTCACAGGAAATAGCATGGGGCTTGACTTTGAAGACGGGTTTGGGTGTCATCCCTACATGTATCCATTATGCCACTTTGAGGAGCTCATGGCTCATGTAATCTTTTCGTGAGCCACCATTATCTCCCTGAGAGTAGTGATACTGTAAAGTACGTTTCTTGAGCATCTGTTAACACGTTATTTCATTAACTTGTTAAAAATTCTTCAGATAGATATTGGGCCCACTGGACAGTTGAGGAAACGAGGCTTAGAGTAAGGTCATTTGCTCAAGGTCGTGCTTCTGAGCAGTGATAAAGCTATCTGTGGCATCTGCTACCTACGTCTGTGTGAAGGTCAGATCACTGCGTGAGAGTAATGCTGAATTCTGTGCAATCATTACGACTTCACAAAGGATGGCGGATTTTAGCACACATGTTCTGCTAGAATGTGATAGCTGAATTCTGAGAGAGAGGGGGAGAGAGCTTGTATTATAAATAGCTCATCAAAGTATCAACTAAGATGGTAAAGAGGAGGGCAATAAGAGGCTAGAAGCTAGATAACGGCGACTCTCAATAACAAGATAAATGATAAGGTATTCTTGAGGAAATAAATATTTTTTGGCTTTAAATACTAATCTACAGAATCCAAATACTTAGTCCTGTTTCTCACTCAGATTGTTCCTAATGGCCCTGGCCTCCTTTTCCTTATCTGCCTCGCATCATTCCTCCAGAAGACTGGTTTTTGTGCTTTACCATAAAGATGGATAAGGACTGGGCATAAAGCTCTGATCTAATGACAGTAGAGGGAGAGAAACAAACACTTCCTCATAAGCTAGTTCTCAAGGAACTTTATGTTCAAACCAATCAGCTGTGGCTGGTGTGGCTCAGCGGATTGAGTGCCGCCGGACTGAACCAAAGGGCTGCCAGTCTGATTCCCAGTCGGGCACCAGCCTGGGTTGCAGGCCAGGCCCTCAGTGGGGGTGTGTAAGAGGTAACTATGCAGTGATGCTTCTCTCCCTCTCTTTCTCCCTCCCTTCCCCTCTCTAAAAATAAATAAATAAAATCTTTAAAAAAAACACTCAATACAATGTATCTCTTTGTCTAATAAAACTGATCCTATGTATGATTGGCATCTAAAATATGAACTAATTTTGCTAGAGTAGTTAACATCACATTAAGGGGATAATAGAAAATATGGAGTATTTATTAATGCTTAGCATTGTGTCATCTGGTTTTTGAAAATGGCATTTTAGAGGAAAAGGATGACGTACAAATATGAGAGATATTTTTATTATTGCAGTTTCTATGGAGACCGATGAAATACCTAAAGACTATTTGAGCTGTCTTAAAAATCTCTGCATTATTCCATAGCCTCTGCTCAAACTCAATCAGAGCACACTTCCATGGTCATTACAAGTCTCAAAGTAAATTCTCTCTTAAATTCCCAAAGATCTATAAATGCCAAAAGGTTACATCATTTTTAAATGTTAGATGCTATCAGAAGGAGCCGAGATACTGAGAGAAACAGACATTCATCTTCTTTGCTCATGGGAAACTTTACAAGAAATGATGTTCATTTAATGATAAGAAATCTCTTTATTCTACTAGAAATGATAAAGGAGAGGATGTGGGGAGATAGAGGAGCAAAAAAAAAGAGAAGCTATCAGTATATTTTAACATTGATTTAGGTGAGGGACACAGCATTTTTGGTACAGTCTCTAAGTTGTGCATTTGATTGGAGAGTTTGAATAAATGTCATGCTGAAAGTCAGGAAAATAAATAGAAGAGCCCATAGGAATGAATTAATTCTAAAAACCAGTAAGCAGAACATACTCACATTCTTTATTCCTTGCTGTACTTGTAGCATCATCCTGATAATTATGTTTTAGTTTTACTTATATTAATGCCGCATGGTGAACAGGCAAACATAGCAGGGTCTGTAGGGGAAGATTAATGAAGCCTCAGCCGCATGAGACCTTGCTAATGTATTTGGCCATTAAAGTTCCCCTAAGAAGATGACAGAGACCACCACGGGTTTCTCTCAAACAGGATCTGCAGGCTAGTGAAGCGAGAATTGCCCCTGCCCCTCACTGCAGAGCTCTGGTGAAGGAAGCCGGGGCTGGGGTGGATCCTCCAGGAAGACGTGCCTCCTGCTGGCAAGGAGCTCTGTTTCGTGCAAAAATTTCCTTCATTCTTCAAGTATTTAATGACAGGCACTGATCATCTCAAGTTTTGTTTGAGAGGCAGAAAAGGGTGAAGGAACTTAATAGATGTGTCCCCAAGTATAATTACATCAGCTGCTGCCTTTCCTCTCTGTTCCATTCTTTTCCTTTGGTCAGAGCAGGCACTATGGTACTGCAGTGTTTTTAAGATGATTTTTTTTTTCAAGATTTTGTTTTCTAGGCAGTTCTATATCTTGGCTAATTCCATCTCAAAATGTGCATCTCTGAAACAGCCGAATCGGTGCACCGTATGGAAGAGGCAAGGACCTCTGTTCGCTTATTTATTGCTATGTCAGACCACCCCAGAACAGTGGCTTAAGGCAAGCATTTGTTTTGCTCATGGTTCTGTGGGTCAGGAACTGGGGAAGAGCTCCGCTGGGTAGGCAGTTTCAAATCCACATGACGTCACTGTGGTGGCTGGAGCTGCAGGTTCCACCTCGAAGATGACTTCTTCATTCAAGTAGTTGGCCTTGGCTTCTCTCTCTCTCTCTCTACATGGAATCCCGTTCTGCAGGCCCTCTCCATGTGGCTTGAACTTCACACAGCATTGTAGTTTCATGGCAGTTGGATTCCTTGATTGGTTGCTGGTTTTTTCCAGTGTGAGTGCCCCAAGAGAAGGATTTCCAGGGACTCAGTAGAAGCTACCAGGCTCTTATGGCCTGTCTTCAGAAGCCCCAGAACATCCATTTGGCAGCATTCTATGGATGAAATAAGTCACCAACTCTGGGCTAGACTGAAAGGGAGGAGAAGACTAGGCTCCATCTCTGAAGAACACACATATACGTACACACACAGATGGCAACATTGATGGTGGCCGTCGATTCTATGGAGCTAATGACTACAACAATTTTCTGTACAATTTGTCAATTCTAATTAAAAGAAGGGGGTATGAGTTAAAAAGGTATTATTTTATATTAAGTATGAATAACAACCTATCTGAAATACAGATAACTTGAGGTTATCAGATTTTTAATTGAGTTATGGCCATGAAACACTTGTTACCTTAAACTTTTGAAAGCTATAAATTTCTATTCTGGTCTCAACTCAAGATGAGTTGAATATTTATCAAAGACTAAATTGATTTTATTTTTAGTCAGTCTCAGAAATATCAAAAGACCCAAAATCAAGTAAGTCCTGTCTATGGATTTTCAGGATGTATAAATTACCCAGGTTAAATTATAGAAGGGCAGATCTGTTAAATGTCCATTTAAGTGTAAATAACTAACTCTTCAAAAAAAAAGAGCCCATTATTTAATTTAGGATGTGACATCATAAAAAATGGGTTTCTTAAGAGCAAAATAGTCCTTGTCCTTTTATGTTTATAACAAAAGCACCAATGTCAATTACAACATAACCTAGCAATTCAAAACAGAATACTTATTGTTCTCATGGATCTTAAAATGAATTGACTGATGTGTAGGTAGCCTTGGCCCAACAAAAACAACAAAAGGTCATTTGGGTTTGAGGGTGAATGGATGACCGTTGAATGTGCCCCAGAAACATGTAACAAGTTTGACTGATGTGTGCAGGACTGTATGAAGCCATCCAAAATTTTTATTTTACATGTATCTTGCTATTATCCCCTCTAAAACCCTCATCTGTTCCAAGTTACTACCAACAGGGAATCCAAATTTGGAAATAACCAAAAACTCAGATTTCTTGACTTCAATGGTATTACTCAGCACCCTGAATCAAAAAAAAAACAAAGGACTCCTGCCAAAAAAAATGTTTCAAAAAGAACTAAAAATTGCATTCATAGGGCATTTGCAAACAACATGATCTTTTATGTATTCAGGTTAGTATCTTTTATTTATCTAGACACAATTGCTCAGTAATTAGCATCTTTAATCAGAATGTTTCCTAATTAAGATGCTATCACGCAATCCAACTATAAAAGTGTCATTTATTTTATGACTGTACAAAAACCTTCTGGAATCTAGATTCATATTCACTATGGGTTAAATATGTCCATAAAGATACTGTCACTTACAAAGACATTGTCACTTACAGAATAGGCTGATCTTGATGTAGAAGCTGCTGTGACCATATGAGAGACAGTTTATAGACATTTTGGCCTTCTCTGAATCGATCACAGGCAGGGTGAACATATGTCATATTTTGTCATGAAAAGTTCTGGTTTATTCCTACTGCACCATCATAAATATTATTACTGACACAAATAGGTATGCCTTGGAGGATAAATTACATGGTCATCCCAGTGAAAGGAAGATTTCTGAATCTTGTGTCCTTAGAGAATCTCTCTCAAAAGTGAATTTTCCAGGTAACTGAGTCAATTTTTTAAAATACTGGCCATATTTAATGAATGAGAGAAAAAAATTCCTCAGACTGCTGGAGAGACTGACATCTTCCTTAATAGAATATACCAGATAATCATTTTCCTTTCCCTGAAACTAAGGGTCATGAAAATATAACTCAATTAATTCACTTTACTACAGTACAGAATGCTTTCTGGAATTACTGAAGTGTGCAGAGCTCTCCCCTGAAAAGTAAATAGCTTTCATCATTTAAATCATTATTCTTAACCCAGTCCTCACCTCCACACATTGTGAGAAAGACTCCTATTAATACAATAGAAACCTTTCTCCCAAAATCAATCTAAATAATTTCTACTGACATATTTTATTAAATTAAAAAGACATTCCCAAAGTAAACCCTATCCTATAACAAATGTATACTTTTCTAGAAAAGTATCTTGAGCACCAAATGAAGTCTCACCTGGAAAACACGGAGTAGCTTCCCAGTTCTTAGACATTCTAGACTTTTCCTTGTGTGGGCCAGCCCATAATACTGGCAGGTTCTGCGTTAAAGCCCCAGTCAGTCATGACTTTGTCCTCCAAAGGCCATACTTTGTGTCAGGTGACAGCTTAGTCTCAACACTGGGGAGCCCTTCCAATCTGGTCCCTCCTTAGGTCACAAACAGCTGGTATCAGGTCAGCTGCTTCCTCAATTTAGAATAAAAGGATGAAGGTTGCTCCTGGTGTGCAAGTCTTTTTTCTTTCCACACCTGAGGGTGTGTTGTCACTGACTTTAGAGAGAGAGGAAGGAGGAAGGGGTAGTGAGGAAAGAGACAGAGAGAGAGTAGAGACAGACATTGATGAAAGAGAAACAGTGATTGGCTGCCTCCAGTATGAGCCCCAACTGGGGACTGAACTTGAAACCTAGGTATGTGCTCTGATGGGGAATCACACTTGCAACCTTTTGGTGTATGAGATGACACTCCAACCAAGCCACTGGCCAGGAATGGTGTGCAAGTTTTTAAGCTACTTGGAAGGTTTAGGAATGTCTATGCCAATGATACAATAATTATGTTTCTTTTAAATTATTAATTTCAATAAGTAAGCAAAATATAACCAGAGATATTGAAATTAAGAACAAACTGATAGTAACCAGGGGGGAGGTTGGAGGGGATAATGGGGGTGAGGGGGACAGTTGTCAGGAACACGTATAAAGAACACATGGACAAAAACAAAGGTGCTATTAGGATCAAGGGTGGGAAGTGGGGATGGCTGGGGCAGGGGGGAGTGGTGGGGTGAAAATGGAGACAACTGTACTTGAAACATCAACAAAAAATGTGAAAAAATAAGTTATTCATCTCATTTGTTTAAAATTTAGTATTTTTGAAATATAAGCAAGAATTAACATGCATTTATTAAAGAAAATTTTGGAAAATGTCCCCCAGAAAGTAAAGTACTTACAAAAGAGAGAGAGAGCGCAGTAAATTGGAAACCTATTTGAAAAAACAATAGCAGAAAACTTCCCCGGTTTGGTGAAGGAAATAGATATACAGGGAGCACAGAGAAACCCAGACAAGATGAACCCAAAAAGGCCCAACCGGGACACATCATAATTTAAATGCCAGAAGTTAAAGATAAAGAGAGAATCTTAAAAGCAGGAAGAGAAAATTAATTACCTACAAGGAAGCTCCCATAACACTGTCAGCTGATTTCTCAAAAGAAACTTTGCAGGCCAGAAGGAACTGGCAAGAAATAGTCGAAGTGATAAAAAGCAACAACCTACAGCTAGGATTACTCTACCCAGCAAAGCTCTCATTCAGAACTGAAAGACAGATAGATAAAGGGCTTCCAGACAAGAAAAAGCTAAAGGAGTTCATCACCACCAAATCAGTATTATTTTATAAAATGTAAAAGGGGAGGGGGGAGGAGAAGGATGACGGGGACAGGAGGAGAAGAATGTGAAAATAAAGTGTCAATAAATACCTTTCTATCAACCATTGATTCTAAAAACAAACAAACACACAAACAGAACAGAAACAGAATCATAGATACAGGGAATGTTTTGATGGTTGCCAGATGGGAGGGGGCCAGGGGAATGGGCAAACAAGGTGAAGGGATCAAGAAGTACGAATTGGTAGTTCGCGGAGATGTACAGCATACGGAATAGAGTAGCCAAAGAACATATACATGCAGGACCCAGGGACGTGGGCAGCAGTGTGGGGGTTGCCTGGGGGAGTGGAGGGGCTGGATAGAGGGTGGCAAAGGGGGAAATACTGTTGACAAGCTTAATAACATAAATGATAAAAATTAAAAAATCTCTCAAACATCATAGTGCAAAGATAATTATCGCTAACATTTTGAAGTTTGCTTTCCCAATCTTTACTTCTATGAATATATTGGTACACGTATATACATAAATGTTTGTTGGGGGGAAGGAAGAGGGGAAGAGAGTGGGTGAGAGAGAAAGATTAAGACTGCTTTATAGAGCAAGAGAGAGTCTCACATGATACTTTGTTTTTTAACCTGCTCTCCGCACTTTAAAATTATACTGCAAGCATTTTCCAGGCTATTAAATATTCTTCTATTGGGTACATTGAATTTGATTGTATGAATAAGCCACTGTGTAATTAATCCCTTATTAGAAGACTTCCAAATTTCACTAATATAATCTTACGACCTAATGTAGATTAATATTCCTGCACATCAATTATTATTTCTTCAAGTAATTTCCTTGAAGTGAATTTATGGATCAAAGCTTATATATTTTGTAACCCCATTTGACACATGTGACCAAATAAATGTCTTTCAGAAAAAGAGAGTACTACCACAGAGCTCCTTGGCAGGGACTTGGGAAGTACCTATTATCGACACTAGGTTTTATTTCTCTCTTTTTATTTTTATAGCCTTTGCCAAGGTGACTGGGGAAATAGGTATATTTTGTGTCAATATGCATTATTAATAACAGTGAGTTTTAGTGTCCTTCCTCCCTTTCTTCCTTTTGTCACTTGTGTTTAGTTATTTAAATATCCTCATTTGGTAGACTGCCAGCTCACAGTTTTTCTTCATTTTAAATTATGATCATTTCCTTTTTTCTTCCTGATTTTTATAAACTGCCATTCCTACATCACATGGTCTATTTATAATAGCTTGTTTATGTACATTTTCTATCTTCATTTAAAAAAGCAATAAAGTATCCTGTACATATTATGTACACAAACACCTAAGTGACCCTCGGTATTTCAGTTTTAAAGACAGTAAAAATATCGGAAACACCAAACTTTATAAAACTTCAATAATTGTGTTCCCTGAATAAAAGAGCTGAAGAAAAAAATCATTTCTCCATTTTTGACTATCATCAATTCATAGGCAGATCTTCCACGTCACCCATTTATCATAAATTGTAAGCTGTTAAAAAAAAAGTCCATTGGGGGAAAAAAAAAAACCCCTGAAATTTGTTAAACTAGTAGTTAAGAAGATTTTATATATACATGACATTTTCATTTAGGAATTATACAGAACTATAAAATGTTAATTAAGATATTCCAACTGGAAATTGAAGCAAACCTTAAGGGAGAGAAATTAGACAGGATGGGGCATCATGATTTCTCTGAGATACCATATTATGCTGTGTATAACGCCCACCCACGTTTTTGTGTGCATTATGCATGGGATTATAGCCATTATTATATCCATGGCATGTAATCATTTTACCCGGGTATAATGAGCATCCTTATTTTTCCCTCAAAAATTTGGGCAAAAAAGTACATATTATACACAGCAAAATACGAGTAATTCAAAAACATTTTTGACATTTCTATGTCTCATGACCTAGTTTCTGAATTTGCATTCTATTGGGTTGGCCAAAAGTCCATTTAGTTTTTTCCACAAAACAAAAGACACATTTTTTATTTTTACCAATAACTTTATTGATTTGGATATTTTGAGTATGTTGACTATCTCCCATATAGCAGAATGTCAATTGTTCTCAATTAATGTCTCGATTTGATCACTATCAATGTCAACTGGTCTACCTGACCGTGAAGCATCATCTAGCAAGGCATCTTCAGCATGAAAATTCACAAACCACTTTTGACACGTTCAATCAGTCACAGCACCTTCTCCATGCACTGCACAATTTTTTGTGTTTCAGTTACATTTTTACCTTTCTTGATATAAAGCATAATATGCCAAAAATGTTGTGTATTTTCTTCCATCTTCAATATTAAAATGGCTACACAAAAATTTACCAATTTTGGTAAGTTTTTTTTTAATGCCCGCTGATATGACAGCTGTCACAATACAATCTAACAAAACTGTTTTGAATGAAGTTAAACACAACTAAGCAGTATTAGAGCCATCTTATGGGAAAACAAAACAAAACAAAACAAATTAACTTTTTGGCCAACCCAACAAAAATCAGACAACATGATAAGCAGGTCTTCTAACCAGTGACCATGGGCTTAGAATACTTATTTACCAACACATTTAAAAATTGTCTCAAACACAAAAGAAAATGTAAGCTAAATAGAATTTTCCCTCTTTGACACAATTGCACTAAATGCAATCTTATAATCTATCTTATCTACAGGATATTTCAAAAAATTATAGAAATACACTCAAAATTAAAGTTTTTACAATCCTTTTCTTAGTCATTCTGAGAACAAATAGAAAAGAGTTGGGGGGAAAGGGGTTTTTAGTGCAATTTTTCACTCCTATGGGTTGGCCAGTTGTTCACCATTTTACCATTCATTTCTACTTTTTCCCTCTTATTTATTTAAGTAGTTTTAGGCATTAACAGATAGCTACTGTGCTTAAAATGGAATGTTAAATGATGAACGAGGCACTGAAAGCCTCACTAGCTCATGAATCCTTCTCCAACCAGCTCCTACAGAGAGGAGAGAAAATTCCGTGGAAAAAGTATAGCTGTGCAGGTGATGACACATGCAAAATATTGTGAGAATGCCATTCCTGTTGTTGGAATGAGGGAAGATAGCCACAGAACACAGAACACGAAACCGAGTTTTGAAGGATGTGGAGGTGTTTGATAGAGGGCTGGGGAGAATTTCATGGTGAACTTAACAAGTGCAAGAACAGCGAAGTGTGAACATATGTGACATATTCAGGTAATAGCAAGTTCCTCAGGATAGCAGGAATTAGGTAAAGGAGTCTATTAGTGAAAGAGCTTACTGGTCATGCAAAGGGGTTTTGACTTAAGTAACAAGAGCATCTATTTACTCTGGGCCATACATACAGATTCACAACTTTAAAGTAGAGAACAGAAAGACTATAGCTTGCTTAGAATAATCAGTTTTCACTTTGGAGATAATATAGAATAGGGATAAAGAGAAGAGAATACGGAGGGGGGAGCTCCTTAAGACATTATTGCACTGCTTCAGCTAAGAGAAGTATGTCAGAAAAACGCAATCTTAGACCTAATAAAATACCCCTAAGCTAGATAGTTAAGCATTACCAGAAGAATTCCAATCCACTGGGATTCCAAACATATATTGTAGTTATTTCCAGCCAAATTTATAAGTACTGGAGATTCTCAAAAAAGATTATTCAGAAGCACACCACTCAGGAAATTACAGCTGAGACTGACAATCAACAACTCTTCAAGGGTCCAACAGGAGGGGAGAATAAAGAAAACATATGTCTCCCCAATTTAACACTTGCCAATGTAAATGAGCATATGTGCTTTTTCAGAGTTCAGCAAATTCCTCAAGCCACAGAATATGGAACTGCATCAGAGGAAACCACCAGGCTAAAAAGAATCAATACAGTAGGAGAGTTTTTTCCTTGGACAGTAGCACAGTCAGTCATTGTAGTTAAAACCCCACAGTCCACAGGCTGACTTTGACCAGTGCCCAAGTTCTGTGTGAGGTAGAAAACAGTGGCCCAAGGAGCACTGTTGGGTTTCCAATAATGTCCAGATTTACTGGGACCATATTCCCACAGAGTTGTAATCAACAAGAACTTGAGAACTGCTCTCCTCCCTAGAGAGAGGTCCCATGTTTTCCTGTTTACTGCAATCCACACATCCCCCGTTGTCTTTGCAACATTGAAAGCTGGCTACTGTTGGCATGTGTCATTGATGTAAGAAGGAAAAAAAAACCAGCATCAATTCAGAACTAAAATAAAAAATAAGTATTATATCTTTGTCACTGTTCAAAATGGGACAAACAGATTGAGAGGACAGAGAGCATCTTAGACAATGGAGTTATACTTCATTTCCCTCAATTCATATGTCTTCACTCTCTTTTTCTCCCCTTAAAATAAAGTACCTGTGCCCAAAGAATCCCTAGTCACACCTGTAATCACCTGTGCAAGCCAACAGGTATTTGAATTGAGACTCATACAGGAGATAAGGATACAGACTTTGAGTTCCAGTTCAGTGTATTACTAGTCATGTGACCTTGGGTGATTACATATTATGCCTGGCCCTTCATTTCCATGGTTGTGAACTGGGGCTTAAAATGCCCACTTCCCAGAGTATGTATTTGTGATGGTTAAATGGTGCCGAATCACTGAACACAGAATTCCTACGTGAAGTTAATAGTTACAATGTTATAAAGATTCAAAAGTCAAGGACATTTCAAGAATATTAGAATAAAGAAAAAAATGTTTAAAGTTTCCTTCAGTTCATTAAAGTCTCTGAAGCACATTTTGAAGCAAAAAAAAAGGGGGGGGAGATACATTTGTAACATTTGCCAAATGAATCCAAAGACAAAATTTGTCTTTGTTCTTGGAACTTCTATAGAACTAGGGCTCTGAGGAACATACTTTGGGAACTACCAATTGACTATCCACATTGCTGTCTCGTAAAAGAAATGCAGCATCTGTTAGTTCACTCATACGTGGCTCTAAACTTTTTGTGGCTTTAGATCAATCCCATTACTTTCAAATGTATATGAGAGAACCAAGTAGAAAATAATAAGAATGGGAACAGTAGGGACAGACAAGGTGATGTCACTAGCTACATGTACGGAAGGAAACTCTGGCTCTGATGATCCTGCATGTTCGGAGAGGTGGCCAAATCTGCATTGATCCTGAAACATTTTTTCTGTTATCTTGGGCATTTATGGGAAACAAGATGTTTGCTATAACTGTAGGACTAGGAAAAAGTTCCAGTGTTTGAAATGTGATGGTTCTGTGGAGGGGGGCGGGGGGGACTGCCTGAGGGGCACTTGGGGGAAGGCAGTGGGCGGTGGAGTAGGAAAATGGGTCCATTTCTGCCACTAATTTGGGCACATTGGGAAAGTGACTTCACCTCTCCAAGCCTGAATTTCAACCTCTTAAAATGTTCACTTGGAACAAAAATGTAGTTTCTTGTATTTCTTTCAGTTCAAACATTATATGATTTTTCCAGGGTAAAATATCAATTCTAGTGAGGTTATAGGCAGATCAAATGTTAGTGAATCAAATCCTATGTACCTATACCATGATTCTTCACTTTTAATTGACCATGGCACATGACTCTGGCATTTGAGTCTTAAGTTTTGCCCTAACTTAGGAGAATGTACAAGGAGCATGGGTCATGTAGAAGAAGTCTGTGCTTTTTATTTTTGTCAAGTGAAGAATTTCTTAATTTACATGTTGGCAGTTCAAATTTTCCAAAATCAAGGTAAACTTGTGATAACAAGGACAGCAGAAAGGATGTTTGTGCTAAATAGAAGCTTTAAATTATAGAAACATCAACATGCTTCGAATTCAAAGATTGCACATTTTCAAGAAGATGTAGATCTTCTTGGCATACTACATTTTCCAACAGTCCCTTTATCAAATTCATCTTTTCCCTGAAGGTAAATTCTTCTAATGCTGCTTTACACCCATACACCTATCCCAGTATGGTGCAGTTGCCAATGATACCTCTAAGATTGTATTTATTTCTCTGAACTAAATGTAAAGGTCACTTTGTTTAAATCTGAGCCTTGATGCTAAATGTCTTTCTTCACTTTGCCTGGAGAAAAGGGAAGAGGGAGGGAGGGAGGGGTGGTGAGAGAGAGACAGAGAGAGAAAGAGAGAGAGAGAGAGAGAGAGAGAGAGAGAGAGAGAGAGACACGCTTGGGAAATGGATACTTTCACTAATAAATTAATTGGAAACTGAGTTCCCTGGATCCTAACAAAATTCAGATTGATTCATCTATAGCTGAATCAGAGTTTTCACTTTGAACCAAGAATAAATCTTCCATGGAAGAGATAACACCTTTCTCTGATTGGAAAACCACTGTTTTTCTCACTGATCTGTCATCTTTATGCTGAGAGATTCGGTATGATTATCTGTCGGGAAAAACAGTGCCATTGTGCTCTGGTTCTTTTTGTCTGCATCTAGTTCATCAGACACCTCTGAGAATTTTGGAATAGAATCCAACCCAAATTTCCATTTTTCAAATATATCACTAGGCTAAAGGATGTTTTGCTCGGAGATTGAAAAGTAAACCGCACGATGCCGCTAACTCTTGGGAATCTTGACCCAAAAAATGCCTCATCTTTTCAGTTCGCAGCACCTATACTTAGGCAATTTTCATGAAACCTGCACAAATTTTCTTCTAAGCTCTGAATACAATGCTTTCCAATGTAGTCTCTTGCTGAGGAGGTTTTAGGCTGTGGCAGAATATGGGAAAAAATAAGAGAAAGAAACAAACAGCCAGGTGCATCTATGAATTTTTAAAGCAGGTCTGCTGAAAAAACATGCAAAACAAACCCCCTCCAACCCCCCTTGGGGTAAAACATCAACGTGAATATTATTCAGTATCATCTGTAGGATGCGTCTCCATCAGCCCCAGACAGATGGCCAATTTGTTTTTACCATATACAAGTCCATGCAGCCAAGTGCTCTCAGCGGATGGCTTCTGCAGGCTGGGGCTCTGACTAAGCTGTCAGGGCACCCAGGAAATGGTCGATTGCTAAAGTGGCACACAGATGTAGGAAGTAAAGGTAAGCACACAAGCCTCCAAAATATATATTAAACAAACAAACAAACAAACAAACAAACCAGAACAGTAGGCAAAGATCAGCCAAAAAAGTAAAGCTATCTGAAACAAAAAGTTCACTTGACCATTCTTTGAAACAGGAGGTACCATTTCCTAGGGTTCCAAGAGGTGAATTGCCTCTCTCACTTTATTCTTCCATGTCCGGCAAGGAAGACTTGGATTCTTAGATTCAGGCAAAGGTCTGTATGACCGAAGGCAGAACTATTGCACGTATTTCCACAAACATAGCATTGGACTAAAGGGATTGAGTAGGGCCTGGTACAGGGAATCAGAATCGTCTGCCTATCCTATTTGCTGCAACTTAGACAAGTCTTCTGATTGATGCAGTATTGCATGTGTTGTCTCATTTGTAATAAGGCTACACTTCAGCTCTAAGCTATGGCTCCAATCTCTTGAGCAAGAAATGGCAGCCGATTAGTAAATAATTAAATGCACAAGTAGGTCTCATCTACTGTCAATACTCATTTCAACAAATCATTTTGAAAGCTACAAAAGCATTCCCTAGACAATATTTACATAAGGCAAACACACACAAGATTTCTTATAGGTTGGTATTTCTGTCTTCCAGGAGTGGAAACAAAACGATACACAAGGAGTTACTATGTCTACATACTGTAGGTCACCAATGAACTACCAAAACCACAGACAGAGAGACCAGAAAGTAGCCAGCTTGTAGGCCATGCTTGAGAAGAAACAGGAAGTTTCCCATGCCCTCAGCAGGCTGGGTTAGAGGACATTTCTCTGCCCTTCAAAAGTGCACCGGATGTAATGTTATCCCCGAAGCCATCACTCAGTGCTGCTGTTGTTTATCAGTGTGTCTCCTCTAGAGGACTGTAGATGCCAAATCTTTCATCTGCCTCTAGTGCCTTCTGCTGAGTAAGTTGTTAATCAATATTTGGTGACAGAACGGATGGACAGGTTTTTTAAAGTATATTTTAGGGTTATTTATTCAGTAATTAACTCATTACATGTTTAGATGAGCACTTGATATTCACATATTGTTACACAATATATGTGCCATTATGCGTCACTTTAAGGAGGACAGTTGAGACTAAGAAAGGGAAAGAGGAAGGTACGTAGAATAGGGAAGAAAGAAAAGAGAAGAAAGGAAGGAGAAAGTCTCCAAATAACATTGTCTGGGCATTAAACAAAATCCCTGTATGTGCTTTATATATTAACCATAGTTTGTAATTTTGCTTTTTTTACTAATTCATAAAACATCATATGAAGAACACACATTTAATAGCTCTTACCATGTTCTGGGACCTGTTCTAAGGACTTTGCATACATTAATTTATGTATGCCCATAATTTCATCAGTCAGCTACTATTATCATTATCACTTTATAAATTAATACGCTGAGGAACAGAGAGGTTGAGTGACCGACCCACAATCACACAACTGCTAATAGTATTAACGTTTTACAAATTAACATACTGAGGTACAGCGAGATTAAGTGGCCAGCCCAAGACCACCGCACAGATAATAATATAAACAGTTCAACTAGAGAATCAATGTGCTACCCAGTGTACTATGCAGCCTCATCTTGAATTTGCAGGCATCTGAGGAGCACTTCCGAAGTCCAGGTCACGTGGTAGGCACATCACAGGGATACACATCTCAGTCACTGCCTCATAATGTGCAGTAAGTTCCTTGACTAAGTAAAGGTCATATCTTCGAAAATAGATAGTAAGTTCCACGACAGTAGAGACAAGTCCCACACAGGGCGGGTGAAGCTCCTGTAGAAGTACAGAGTTAGATGATGTGTTTGAAGATTGGGTTGTTATAGAAGTGCCGTGAGGGAGGTATAGTGAGCTTGGCTTCTGGGGGGATTTGCCTGTAGAGAAAAACATGTACAAGAAGTAGATGCCTAGTAAAATTGACTTCATACAATTTTTTAATTGCAGGAAAACTCTGGTTTTGTTTGTTTGCAGATAGGAACCATTTTATTTTATTTTTGGTGGAGAAATTGGATTTCTTTTCCAGTTTTGTTGAGAAACAACTGACATACATCACTGTATAATTTTAAGGCATACAGCATGATGGTTTAATTTACCACAATAGGCTCAGTCAACAGCCATCTGATTGTATAGATACAATAAAAAGAAAAGAAAGAAAAAACATCCTTGGGATAAGAACTCAGGATTTACTCTCTTAACTTTCCTACAGATCATTGTACATTACATCAATAGCACTTATTTATATTATAACTGGAAGTTTGTTCTTTTTTTAAAACAGAGGATTTTATTTATTTTAGAGAGAGGAAAGGGAGGGACAAAGAGAAGGAGAGAAACATCATTTGCTGGCCTCTCACATGTCCCCAGCCACGGACTGGGTCCATGCCCCAGGGACTTGTGCCCTGATCAGGAATTGGACCAGCGACCTTTCAGTCTGTGGGAAGGCAATCAACCCACTGGGCCACACCAGTCAGGGCCTGGGAGTCTTATCCCTTTGACCACCTTTCCTCCAACTCCCCCTCCCTCTGCCTCTGGTACCACATGTCTGATCTTTTACTATGAATTGTCTGTTTTTGTTTTTAAGATTCCACACGTAAGTGAGATCATACAATATTTGTCTTTCTGTGTCTGATTTATTAAACATAGCGTAATGCCTGCAAAGCCCATTCATATTGTCCCAATAGTAAGATTTCCTCAATTTTAATGACTGAATAATATTCCATTGTACCTATAGACCATCTTTATCCATCCATCCATTGATGGATACTTCGCTTCTTTCCATATCTTGGCTATTATAAATAATGCTGATATGAACATGGGGGAGCAGGTATCTTTTTGAGTTAGTGTTTTTATTTTCTTCGGATACATACCCAGAAGTGTAATTGACTGATTATATGGTCATTGTATTTTTAATTTTTGAGGATCCTCAGTACTGTTTTACAACCATTCTTCTCATGATCCATGTCTTTACAATGATGTATATTTCATGTTACAAAAGGAGAACATCATTATTTGGAAAATGTTGAAGAGTGGAGAACTATGCAAACTCGGGGCTCTTGACTACATGTATGACCCTATGTATTATAAGAAACTATAATTAATCATTCACCGACACATGCACACACAGAAACACACACAATCTTGATGCCTGTCAGAGGGTTACCTCTCACAATACTTGGCACCTTTGAGCAATTAGATTCGTCCTCCTGATAGTGTGGCTGAAGGTTGTTAGAATCCAGGTTGTTCCAGGTACCAGAATTGCTCAGTATCTGTTCCCCAACATCCATCAGCTCTTTAGGCCTTGTTATCTCAATGACTCATCTTGGCCTCTCTCCAGCTAGTATATTGTTTATTGATTGATGTGAATAAGGTAGAGGGAGTAGAGCATTCTCTGAAAGTTATAAACAACTGACAAAAAAGGTTCTGAATGTAGTTCCTGTTGGAATCATAACAGCCAAGGAATTCAATGACACAGATTACTGTGCACATCTCCACGGCTCCCAATATAGGCTTCTGGCAAAGAATCGCTGGAGAGAGGTTCCTGTTGCAGTTGGTTCCTACAAGGACGTTTTTCATATCAAAGTCTCCGAACATCTACTGTACAGATGACTCAGGTGGGTGAAACTGACATGCAACCATCAAACAATCAGCTTATCTAACAGGTTAAATTTGAGGAGGATATGGCACCGATTGGCAGGGCTAGCATCAAAGAAGGAGGGCATTTAGAAACCTGATGTTTCATTAGGAAGACACAGTCGGCTGGGCAGGGACAGGTTATTCACACAAACTGATGGAAGAGAGAATGAAAAGTACATGTCATAATTGTTCCATCAAAGAAAATCCCTTCTTATTCAAAAAAGAGGACGGTGTGCTCAGGGACTACTTCGGCAAGTTTCCATATCAGCTGCAGTTTGGAAACACAATTTAACAACCATGCATATGGAAATAATTAAATCTCATGCTCTGGGGGAAAGGTATAGTGAAATGTTGTTTCATGGAGGCAATGAGGATTATACTTTGGAATCTGAACATCTGGAAACAAAGCTTAAGAAGGAGAAACTTCTAGGTGAGTGATGTCTTGGATGTCCCCTGGGACCAGGGATGAAGAAAGGTACCCTAGGTACACAGGCCCTCTAAAACCCTAAAATAACTTGCTCAAGGAAAGCAAAACATCTTCATATGTCCCTGAGATCCTTCTGAAATCACAGGACAGAGAATATATTCTCGTGATCAAAGAACTTTGTGTGTAAATCACCAAAGCAAAATCCTTCCTCAGAAGTCTCTGGGGTAAATGCAGACAACTGTAATTGAACAACAATAAAACAATTAAATTTTTAAAAAAGAAAGTAAAAAAAAATAAATAAAAGGTACAGGCTACCTTTTTAGTCATTAAACAATAAAAATCTCTTTGTAATTAATAAAAGAAAGAAGTCTGAGTAAACAGATTGTTAAAAGGTTTTTTTGTTTGTTGTTTGCTTGCTTGTTTTCAGTGGGGAAAGGGACTTTCATCCCAGAATCTAGGAAGAGCAAGGTCTGAACATGAGAATTCTTGAAATTCTTCAAGGGTCAGTTTCCAACCGTCCCTTCGCCTTTTATACCAGGACTTTAGAGAATATAATGGCAATTTTATTCCTGGTTTTCCCAAATCCCAAGTTTTCAGATCTCAGTGAGCTTGGACTTAAACTCCTGCATCAGCTGCCTGGTCCCAGTCTATAGCAGGTGCTCCCTTTGATCCGATCCGTGGTAGGTAACATAGACCTGAAGTTACTACCAGGTGGTAGGTCGCATTTGCTCATGACTTTCCTTCCAGGTCAGTTATCTACTGGGGGACGGAAGTGCACGCTGTCCTTCAGAGATTGCTGCCCCAGGCACCCACATTCTTACACCGCCTCGACTCCTGCCCCTCTCATACTCTGCAAAAGAAATATCTAATCGTGTCCTTTTTCTAACAAAAATTTCCAATGCATGTCCCTCCCTTTCGGTGCAATACCTAAAATCTTCATTATGGTGGACAAAACATTTTACGGTCTGAGCCCTGCCTCCTTCTTCAGCCTCATATAACTCTGTTTCCCCATCCACAACTCTAACTCTCGTGAGCGTCTGTGAGCCTATAAATGATTTCTCAGTACTGTTTGCTCAGCAGACATCCTTTCTTATCCTTCACACTAAAAATAAACTAAATCTTCTTTATTTTTTTGATTCCATTTAGACATCCTTTCCCTTGGAATGCCTTTTCTAACCCTTTGCCTACCTTAAATCTGGGCAAAGTGCTCCTCTCATGGGCTTTTATTTAAAGAACCCTGCCTTCTATGTGAAATAACAATTAGAAATTAAGTATCACTATACAATACCCATTTTTCACTAGGTCACAAATGATGGAGAAGATGCACCCTTCCCCCCTCATCCCATACCTAGCCTAGAGCCTTACATCCCATCAGTGGTGTCCAACCTTTTGGGTTTGTGGGCCACACTGGAAGAAGAGTTGTGCTGGGCCACGTATCAAATACATTGTAACATGTAATCACACAAAACAAATCTCATAGTGTTTTAAGTAAATTTATGATTTTGTGTTGGGCTGCAGGCTGGACACACCTGTGTGCAGATGTTCAGTAAGTGTTGGCTAAATCATTAAAGAGTATGGTCTTGTACGTGACAGGGCTGGGAGCTTGGCTCAGGACCATAAAACCTTGACAAATATAGCTGAGGGACTGAAAGCAATTTAAAAATCTGTGGCAGGGTCTGTCTCTGCCTCCCTTCTTCAGATACATCTTACGTTGCCCTTTCAAGACCATCATTAACACCCCACCACAGAGCGAGAGCCGCATTAAGCCACCTAGGCCAGTGTCACCAGTAGAGGGACAGGTGTGACTCTGGGCCATGTTCCATCTTTAAGAGAAGGCTCTTGCCCAACCTAGGAATGCTGCCCTGATAGAAAGCCCATCACTAGGGGGCTCTGTTATCCATTCGAAAGGTGAAAGGGAGATGGAAGTAGGTATGGAAATAGGGTTCGCTGTTTTTTAAATTTTAAAAAATTTTTTTACTCAGAAAGTACCCACTTCTTCTCTGCTTTAGGTACGCTGGTGACTCTCTACCCTGAAGGTCCTAGATGGAATTTCAAGTATCAATGTCACTCAAGCAAAGCTGCAACCTAGAAGTTTGGGTGAATCAAGCTGGAGTTTCATTGGTGGCGCATCAATGTTAAGCAAATAGCACTCCCTGAAAGCGTTGAGCTGGGAACTGAAAGTCAGGCTGGGGAAAGCAAAGGCATTTCCAAGGAGTGAGGCCCCTTGTTAGAGAGATGCACAGGTTAGCGTGGGAGCTGCGAGGTAAGGGTCCACAGAGGTCCTTGCCTTTAATAAGAGGCTAATCAGAATACAGTTGTTTCAAATTAAGTCTTTGTAAAGTTTCAGTTTTTCTAGTTTTAGATTTGAAAATACTTTTTTAAGAGCAACAGAATGAGAACCTTAAAAATGTAGCTATTAGAAAGCATTTATCCAAGGATAAATTCTTCCATATATAAACAGAAGTCAGAAAAACAGCTTAGCCACAACAACAATTTTTCTGAAAAATTTTTAAATTCAATCAATATAGAAATATGTATCACTTATACACTACAGTCATTACAAAAATAATAACCAATTTAAAGTACATATAATGAAGGAAATAATGAATACAGAATACTTTGTTTAATAAGGAAGTTGAGAATATAATTTTGAAATAATTTTCAAGTAATGTAAAAGAAAGAAAGGCACTATGGGCTTCTAAACATATGCTTCAGTTATCTAGAAAATTCAGTTAAATAGAACATGGAAATTCCCTAGCATGGTGCGCCCACAAAGGGTATTACAATATGTGGATTTTTTTTAAAACAAAGATATCATATTATAGCAACCCCCTAGCCTCCTCACTCACAGAGATGTACTCAGAATTAAATCAGGGGTTTTGAGAAATCTCACTGTTTCTAAAGATAGACAACCCATGGGATACAGGTGCTCCAAAAAAAGGGTATTCTTTTATGTTTGCTTTTGCAAACTGGGTCCTGGTCATTCAGTATTCCCAGAATGACCTTTCATTAATGCCCTAAGGTTATGTGCAAACTATACATATAAGAAATTAAATTTCAAAGCCATTTGTATCAACCTCAGAATCCAATTGTCATAACCTTTTAAGCTTTCTTGACCATTGCACATTAATGACTCCCCAGGCCTTCCAAAGGACTTGAAAAGGTATTTTATTTCAAGGTACAGCACTTAAGTTCATTCGCTGTAATCACTTGCTAATGGACATCATATTGGCAAATTAGACTAAAATGGTGTTTAGAGATAACAAATCATTTGATTAGATTAAAGGATATTATCAAACAAGTATCAGAAAGCCTGATAAAGATGGTGTAGAACTGTGGAGATTTGAAAGGATTAACTTACTCCTTGATGAAGTATGTGCCTCAATCTTACAAGGTTTGAAATCTATTACCTTCAGGGCCCCCATGCAGAAAGCCAGCAGCTGCAAATTATGACTTCGTTTTACAAAGTAAAGGTCAAGTAAAGAGAGCAGATTGTAGAAGACATCAAAGAACTAGAATATATTAAGTAGAAAGGACCCCCATAGCATTTATATGAGATCTTAAGGTTACTATCCACTTAGCGCATTTAAAAAAGTAATCCTTCCATGCTAAGTATTTTATTCCCACAAGCCAGGAAGATCAGAGAAGTTGCCCAAGGCCACTCAGCCTGGTGACTGGCTTGTCATTCAGAGTCCCCGATAATGTCCTAATTTATATAGTCATGTGCCATCTGGGTATGGCATTTATTAATTCTTTTCTGGACATACGCACATGCATACAGAAAAATTGTCTATATTTCACATTTCACAATAATCTAAAGGAAATAAAGAAAGTAGCACTTCATGGAGGAACCTCTACACTTGTGCGTTCAGAACAATACTGAAACCACAAATTATACAGCAGGGGAAGTCCTGTGGAACTAGTGTTCATGTGATGGGAAAGGAGGTCTTTTAAATAAGGAGGAAAACTCCGCCTTCCTTGTTACTCATGACAAATGCATAATCGCTTGGCTGTTTTCAACATCCTGTCCCCTTCACTTACTATCATGCCATGAGTGGAGATGAGACACTGTATTTTAATTCTCATAGTCCTGAACGGAGTGTCTATAAAGGCATGGGAGAAAAGCACATGTGTTTACCATCCTACATCTCTTGGAAATTCAGCACAATGTGATTAACTCAGGGGAACCCAACTTGTTTTCCCTTTCTTTCTCATCTTTCTTTAGATTACTTCTGTAGCTGCTTGGCTTGTTCTGTAATGTAGGTCAACGACACTATAAAAAGGTTTTCTGCTAACATGATGATCTGCTTTGGAGCAAGAAGGAAGGCAAGAAGCAAGGGAGCGAGGATTCCATCAGTTACGAAGATGCAGGGCTGGATGTAAAAAAACGCTCTCCTAATATTTGTGCCTGGATAGAGACCAAATAGCAACATTGAATGGGAAGCTGCCCCTTTTGAAAATGTAAACTTTGGTTTAAATGGTACCTAAGACATGATATAACCAAGTGTTTCACTGACTAAGCATTGGGACTCTGGTTTACATCTCTCCCCCAAGAGCCCTGCGCTCCCACCCTCCCCCATTTTGGGCTCAGATGTTGAGTTTGCAAATCTATGCAAGAACAGTGATTTCTCTTGGCTGATGATTTCTGGTCGTGGTTTTGCAGGCTTTTCACTGAGATGTAAAACAGAGGTCCTGACCACTCCGAGTCATTAAGGCTCCCTGGAAACTTTCTGCAAGGCTAGTGATATTAACAGCAACTGCCCTGGCCAGATTCTGTTCCAAGTAATTGCATTTCACCAGGCAGTGTGACACCAAAGCCTCTTCCCAGGCTGTCTTCTTGGGCTCCTCTGACAATAATAATATACCAACTGCTGAGCTCCCACTCCTTTTGGGTCAAAACAGAGTTTCTGGAGCTCAGTCATTTGGAGAACATGTACAGTGAGCCTCCCTTGTCATCTGCAGTGAATCCCCTTTTAGCTTGCAATGTCAAAGTGTTCTCCAAGTCTTCCCATTTTCCAATGTCCAGCTCAAAACTTTTCTCTTCCACAGGGTTTTTTAAAGCCTGTCCTGCAGGGACTAATCACACCTTCTGCCAAGCTTCCTCCCCAGAAATACAGGATTAAAATATTGAATTCAGCTCAATAAGTAGGCATCCCTTTGTATTGTGGTTTCCTGGTCCTCACCCCCATGCAGTGAGCTAACAAGGTACATGTTATCTTGATACATGACACATCTCCTCCTCGGAGATGGAGAAATAGTGGCACCCTTAACTGTGTGGCTTTGAATGTACCTCAGAGAAGAGTATGTTTAGGGCAAAGAGATGAAGGGGTGCCTTGATGGCTTTTGTTAGCTGGTAATGAAAAATCAGAAGACTTGCCTTTATCCCAGTCAGCGATCTTTGCTCTCTTTCTGAAATTCCCACTGTTCTGTAGGTGGCACTTTGCACATTTTGCAAAAGCCAAGCATATATATATATATATATATATATATATATATATATATATATATAAATGACTGCCAGCTGTAATCCTAAAGGAATATCCTTCCTACATGCCCACCCCCACCCCCATATACACATTTCTCCATATCTCAACTAATGCCTCCTCCATGTACAGCCTAGCCTCTTTCCCCATGGTGACATTTTCCCAAAAAGTTTTCTTGAAAATAACTATAAATAATATGGATCTTGTACATGTGAAACTTATTTTTCAAATATTGATGTATCTATTCATATATGGTTGCATTTTACTCTTCTAGGTATCCTGAGAGGCAGGATAATGAGTATTTCCCCCATTTTCCAGATGGAAGAAGATATTCAAGATTCAAACTGGTTCTTAAATGAAACAATCTCCTATGACTCAGAACCAATGGTTTAAATCCCTCTGGGCTTTAGTTTCTCTAAGACCAGTCCCTCTAGCCCATACTTGCCTTAAAGAGGACCATCTGCCCCTTCCCCTGAAACAGCAGGTGTAGACCATCTTCGTGTGGGGAAATACTGGGAAAAATTCCTCCTTGTTTGCAATTGGAATTGAGGTGTTGTTCCCTCCTACAAAAGGCGTTTGATAATGAAACGCCCAATGGATTTTGAGCTCATCAGAGACAAACAAGCCTCATACCCTGGAAGAAAACCTGTGTCTAGTACATACTTGGTACTCAAAGGTATCCGGCATGTGTCTTGTGTGTGCTGTTTCACTTCACCTTCACCACACTGCTCGTCCATGTGATCACCACCACTTCATAGGGAGGTACATCCTTAAGCGAGGGCACCAGTGCTCCTAAGGCCGAGATTTGAGTGGACACTGGCTGCCTCTAGGAGACACACTCTTAACCACATTTTGGCATCATCTAAATCCGGGTAGGATGGAGTTACCATGTCCCCTGATTCATCCTGCCCCTCCTCACTGCCACCTAGAGAAATCCCACTGCTTCTTCTTGTTTCCCTACAAAATTTTAGAGCTAAACAGAAGAGCACAATAAATAAATAAATAAACAAACAAACAAGACATTGAACTTGTTCAGAGAAAAGCTGAGAGGGTTTTGAAGCAGTTGTCCCTTTTATTGCCAGCTGTAAAGAACACAAGATGTGGGCTTGCAGCCAAGTCATCAGACTCAGATTCAGCCTTTACATACTTTTTTCCTAGCCAAGGAGCACTTTCTTCCCTGCCATCCTTCCCTCCCTCCTTTCCTTCTTTCCTTCCTTCCTTCCTTCCTTCCTTCCTTCCTTCCTTCCTTCCTTCCTTTTTGCTGGGAGAGGAAGGGGCTATGTAGGGAAACAATTTTTTAAAAAAAGATCTCCCACACTAAAAGTCTGCTCCAAGTTCCAGGATGTCAGAAATGAAGCTTGCCCTTGGCTTGGCACAGGAATAGAGGTGCTGGGCATGAAGGAACTCACTCTCTTCTTGGCTAAGGGCTCTGCAGCCCAGATGCCCTTTGGAGAAGGCAGCAGGATCCAGTCCTCACTGGTCTCCCAGGAAGGGCCTCTCATCGTGCCAGAATCCCCCTGCTAGCCCTGTTCAATTCCACTTGTCACTGCAGGAACTTGAAAGACATGACAGCTACACTGCAGAATGCAGATGAGTGACAGTCAGGCTTTGGCAATGCTGGGCAGAGGAAGGCTGAGCTGCTGAGGACAAAAGAAGGGACTGGAAAGGGGCATCTGATGGTATCCAAACCATGCATTCTTCCATGTGCTCTCCAGCCTTCACAGACTCTCATCATTCTGATCAAAATCTCCAGAGTCGGTTTTGTAGGCTGACAATGGGCACCTGCCCCTCTGTGCATTCATGTCTGTCTCTTTCCAAATGGGCGTCCTTTCTGCCTTTGCTTTTATTTCACTCATCTAGTGTTTGTGGGTGGGGGAAGGAAGGCATCACAGTCATGAAATACAATGTATTCATGTTAAGTACCATCTTTCTTTTGGGAGATGGGGAAAGTTCAAGTTCAGTGGTAAGGTGAGAGCTCACATGTCCATGCTTCCTTAAAACTACCCTTTCATTGCTGTAAGCTCAAAGTGGTGAGTTCACTCACTCCCTTCACTCATCTTACAGACAATGACACATGTTAGAACGTATCCCCCAATCTGTTTTTCAAAAGAAAAATACCTGCATTTATTTCATGTTTCTCTCTCATAGAGTCTTTGAATAGCACTTTGTATCTAATAAGCCTGTGTGGGCTGCCTGTGTTCCACACTGAGACAGAGCCACTTGCTGGGAAAAGAAATGAAGTTAGAACCCTGGAATAATGGAGTGAAACTCTCAAAAAAAAATTTTTTTTTTTCAAGAAGCACCCCTCCCTGAGCTTAATAAATGTCTTTGAAAAGTTTGTAACAGTAGCCTCCCACCACTCTGCAAAGTTAAATTGCTAGTAAGCACCTCTGTACCCTGAAGTAACTAAGAATTACTTATTCCAGCCTGTACTTCCTTCACTCCTGGGTGGAAGAGCAGAAGGGGACGGGGCACACTGCCTGCGCCCTGAGATTTCCTGATTCATCCTGGAAGGCTGTGGCTAACCCACGCCCCTTCATCTCAAAGATACCCTGAGCACATCTACATGCCCTTGACCTTTTCCCACCCAGTGGTCAAAATACACAATACAGCTGTCCTTCTGAGAGAGGAATAATGAACCCTGTTTTAATGTCAGTCAGAGACAAATGGAAAAATTTCAATCCAAGTTCCCACTGTCCAGCAGAGGGCGGCTGGCTCCAAACACATAACAATATTTTATCCTTGCATCACCAACACCAAAAGATGGACTGACTTATTTTACTTTTATAAAGAAAAATGAAACTAAGAGATTCATTGAAAAATGATACCTCCTGTTAGTACAGCTCACCTCCGTTCAGTAAAGTATAGTCTTAGGTGTACCTGCAGCAGAATTATGGGGAGATGGAGGGGGGTACCTGCTGTTAAAATGCAGATTCTCAGGGCTTCTTAATATGACTCCTATATAGACTGAGGTTTAAGAACTTTGGTACTAATTTAGACCCTTCATTCCACCAATCTCTGAAAGGCAGGTTAACATATCTTTAAGGATATTCATACATATCAGGGAAATTTGAAGATATGAAAACATTCAAGCTATGGCACCCCTCGACAAAGGCTAACAGACAGAATTCCCCTTACCGTGTGCTTCATTGAGTGGATGCTATTATCTCTCACGTGCCCTTAGGGAAAATAACTGCAGCCCTAGGGAGACTCTGCTGGTTAACCAAGACGCTGGGGAAAATCTCCATGCTGCCCCGTCCTTGTGCAGTCACCAGCCACGCGACCCGGCCCACCCCACTCTGAGCCTTCGCTTTCTCAACATCGCAGTGGAGTTTATGGTACTCATAGTGCTCGCTTCAGAGCTTTGTTTTGTTTTGCTTCTGCATCAACTATCATCACCAGTACCTTTCTCGTACGTGTATCTTACAGCTTCCAGTTCACTGCAATCACTGCCCTGAGCAGCAGGAAGCATGCCGTTCTAGTTCTTCTCTCGAAAGTGTGAGCCTGGGATACTTCAAGCAACACTTAGCCCAAGAGGCAGAGAGAAATGACTAGTTCTAATTTAGATCTAGTTCGAACAATTTCCTTTCCACTGCCTCCCTTTACCTCTCTCCCTCTCATAGTTTCCTTCATGCATCTGATGTAGAGGAAAGAAACAAAAACAAGAAGGGTGAGTTTATTCACGAGGGCCCACATGTCCCATCTTAACAGATAAATGCAACATCTTTTATTTTCTTATTTTTAGTTTCAGTATTTTTCTGCTGATGCCACAGAGAAGAGGATCTGTTTCCTAAGAAACTGAGAGGGAGTAATAACTCCTCCAGAAAAGTAGGTGCCCGGAGACGTGGTGATGGGATAGTCCAGGGTCAAAGGCAATGACAGTCACAGGCATGATCAGGACCCATGGATGAAGGTCGGCAAGGAGAAGAACAGGACCCACCTGGCATGCACATGCAAGGATGGGAGAACCATTTCTCAGCTGGCATTCCACCCAGGAGCACCATCAGGACCGAGGAATCTACCGCTAAGCCGATCCCCACCCCAAATGTTGGCCAAGCTGACTTGCTCACGTCACTGGCCAAGAGTGGATGAGCAGCTCGATGCATGTCTAATATGCACTCCCTATGGTGGGAAATAACAACCCGGAGTGGCCAGAGTGAATAAACAGTGGGAGCCTACGAGGCCACCAGGGCAGCTCAGAGTCACGACAGGAGCAGGGCCAGTCGGGGGAACGGTATGGCAGACATGAAAAGTACCATGAGGGTCATTTTGTCCATCCTCCTGCCACAGCAAATCTGTGCTGAGTATTTCTGGCAACTCCACTCTTTGAAATATTGAGGAAGAAAAAATGTTCCCAAACTTCCTGTGATTTATTCATTCATTCATCCATCCATTCATGTGTTTCACTCATTTTTTTAGTAAGTATTTGTTGAGTTCTCACTGGGAGCCAGTACTAAGGCCTGGGGTTAAAATGAAGTTGTTTTTTTTTGTAGACCTGCTCTATCAAATCCTGTTCAGATTTGTAGAAGCACCAGGCTTATCCTGTACAGGTATCGAGGCTATTATCATGAAATGGAAAGCACGAGGCTGAATGATTTTACACAAGCTGACTTAAAATGTGGCATACGGTTTGCCTTTACATTTTCTCAGTGCTTTGCATTTTATCTGAGATTATATAATCCATATTTGAAACATGAACTTTATTAAAGGTTTATAAAGAAATCAGCCATTGGCCTCAAGAATGCTAGTAAAAAGTAACCCTCCCAGACGAGAAAACTGGAGTAACGTTTGGAAAATAGTTAGCTATGAAAGAGGGGACATAGATCAGAATGCAAAGATCTGGGTCCTCCCCACCTCACAGTGTTTTTATAAAGACGAGATGATTACATACATACACAGTTTTGTAAGCACTTTGGAAATATATTCTTTCTTAAATATATAAAGTGGTACTCTCTCTTTCATATAAATGAACTTTGGGAGAGAAAGAAGAAAGAAAGGAAGAAGGGGGGAAGGGGGAGGTCAGGAAGAAGGGAGGGAATAAGGAAAGAAAATGAAAGAAGAAACAAACTAATTGTAAACAGGTAATATTCAATTTCGACACCATTCTCTCCCACATATTTCTTGGTTATTCCCCTGAGTTGGGTTTAGATGGAACATAATGAAACATAGGCGAAACTTCGTATGTATCCAATCAGACCCAAATGGTTCGGGTTCAGCAATCTTCTGGGTCTTCTCATATGAGTGTAGGCAGTTCGCCCTGGTTGCCGGCTAATGGAATGCTGGTATGCATCTCCAGGGAGCCAGACAACTCCCACTCACTGCCTTACACTCCCAGGCTGAACCCGGAGCTGTGGGCAGGAAATGTGAAACGCCATGGCCCTTGGGAGATTTGAATCCCTCGCACAAGTGCTATCTTCAGGAGTCTATAAAATTTCAAGCAGAAAAGAGGGATAACAGGGGAAGGGTAATGCAGCTGCAGGGACTATTTTCTCTGCAGACCAAAGAATGAGCTGCATTCCATCAGCCCTGTTGTTCGCACTAACGGTGCTGGGGGAAGGTGGGAGGAAGAGGCCATTTCTACAAGGGGACCGTGCTTCCCACCAAGCTTTAACTTGCTTGGATCTGGAATTTTAAACTAAATGGGGAAAGGCAAATTTCAAGCTCTATTTCCTTTTAGCAAATCGGGACTTCTTATGTTGGTCTGAGTATAGCCGACTTGTTCCTGGTCCATTGTGCTCACACTATGGTCATTTCCGCTAAAATTACTGGGTCAGTAGAATTCGGCTTCAAATTCCATTAAAATGTCAGCATCGTCATACCCCCAGCACAATGGAAGATGACAATAGAAGCAAGGAGTGAAAAGGGCTACGGAGGAGATGATACATCTCAATACACTCCCTCATTCCTTCCCCTAAATTAGCACATCTTAAGGCTACTGGTTTGCCAAAAGAAAAATAGTCATCGTATTATGATGAACATCTGTGATCATAGACAAACTACTTCCAAGTCTAAATGTCTGGATCTCAAATTCCATTATAAAAAGAAACTTATGTGCATCTAAAGGCTACCATGTAGCACTGTGCTAGCAACTCTCATGACCTGGCATGCAGAGGGCTGCATGTCTGACTTCCATTCTTTGGGACTTCGGTCTCTATCAGCTTGCTGCTCAGCAGGCCAGCTACGTACAGGGCAGAATGGCCCTGCAATTAGCAATGAATCACCATCACGTAACTGCAGCACTCTGCTAATATGTGAATCTGGGATAAACCTGCAGGCAATGTCCCAAATTTTGCCTAATTATTTTATTTATGTAGTGTCTTCATTTGTGTAGCTACAAAAGGTGATTTAACTGAAAACTGTTGTTAACTTTGGTCGTCTGACCCTTTTTCTCCTAGAGAAAGAGTGCATTTCCATTTGCAAGTCACTTTCTTCTTGTTTTGAAAAGAAAAATAAGAAGACTAGGACAAAGAAGAATGAATCCCACCAGTTTTACTGGGCATTGAGCCAGAATTACAGCAAGCACTGCAGGAATAAAAAGCAATAGATTTTAATTGGTGCCTAGGGGTGAAGGTCAGCTCTCTGGGAACAATGGGCATCTATGGTAGTAATTGACTGATTCCTTGGTGGGAGTTAGTAAATGTCAGCAGTACACTTCCAAATGGAATCACAGAGGGCTTGGGCTCCAGAAACAAAGACAGCATTAGCTAGTCAAAAGAAATATGTAAATCTGCTGGTTAAATAATGCATTAATAAAACATAAGGGCTGGACACACACACAAACACACCACGTAATGTACATTCAAAAGAAAGCAGACTCCCCAGTATTAGACAAGTGCCTTCCCAAGACCTAACATCTTTTTCCCTAGCACTAGCCGGCTCTCTTCCTGGACAGGCTCTGGAATTTAAACACTATCATTCTTTGAGTCAAGCCAGATGGGTGGTTTGGCTCCTGAAGCTACAATCAGCCCGGGAAAATTGGGGTTAGCCGAAAGAGAAGGCATCGGTATTTAATAAGTTCTAGCTATTCTATCTTTCAAGAGAATTTGGGCTACTTTTAGGAAGTAGGGGTGGGGAAGATGAGCACCTAGTCACAGAAACACCAGAAGCCCCTCCCCTCCTGATCTCGCACGAATGCTCGATTGCCTCTCTTATCCCCTTGTTTGGCCCAGTGCTTCTCACTTCCCCATGATCCCCGATATCTACCTACTGCCATGAGGCGGGCGCTCTCCTAGCATTCGGTAAGTTTAATGGGACTATATTTTCTAAATTAACAATTAGAATAAACAAGATTGTTTATTCCAAAGGAGCAGTTTTAGGATGCCAGAGAGCAGGACATGCAATATATATTATCGAATTCTTAAAATTTCAGGAAACGAAAGGCACAGTGCCCGTACCCATGCGCACCCCAAGCTCACTTCTACTTACACACCTCTCCCTCCCGTCTCCCTGTGTTTGCAGACAGGGCCCTGTTTGACACATGTTTGTATCTCTATCGCCTAGCACTCAGTAGCGTCGTTTCACCTAAATTACATTCTTCTGTCATGACTGTCATACCAGGCTGCTTCGTTGGGCAATCTAAGCCCTGCCGTGCTGCCTTCCTGACCACTCCAGCCGCCAGGCCTCCCCAAATCCTGTCCTGTCATCTGAGGGTATTGTGTCAGTACCGAACGGCAGTTACGAAAGGAGTCAAAACGAGCCAAGATCAGCGCCTTACTCATAGCCAGCATTCGAAAAAGGTTAATTTCGCTGTTGTCATTATCTGTTTCAAATTATACGCTCATGTCTTATTGACACAAATCATTCAGAATCGTCTGTCTTGCACTGTTCTTTAACTGCAATCCTGCAGCAGATAGCAGGCTGTATAAGGGTAAGACAAGGTTCACACTTTTAAAAAAATATTCACCAATGTGCTTGCAAAGAACTGGGCCCAGATAAGATCTTCAATAAAGTGTGTCGATTGAGTTCTTAAAATTCACCTCCAAATCTCATCAATAGTTCTAATTGGCCACTAATTACTTAAGATAAATGCTGACTATCTGAAAGCCATAAGACGAGTTTTAGTTTTATTAATTTAATCTTAATAATGTTACCACTGCTCAATAAATGTTACCATTTATTGATTTTATAAGCAACGCAGGAAAAAAAGTTTATAACAATTGAAAAGAAATTGTGCTATTATATTAGAATTATAATATAATTAGGTCATGGAGACTGGACTTTTTAAAGTCTAATTAGTCAGAATAGTCATATATGAATGGAAATGAGCATATTTTAACAGTTGAAACAGGCACATGATTATTATTTGCAAATCAATCAAAGCTATACCACGCACTGTGGTCTGTGAACACTGGTTTCTCACCACACACGCACTGAAAAATAGTTTTCATTCTTTCTCCTTCTCAAGTTGATAAATACCTGCTTCTCTGTGAAGGCTTCCTTGAGTCCCCAAAGATGGAGTTCTATGTACATACCTATTATGATACAGAAGGTCTGTCCTGAAGCTGGCTGTTTCCCCATCCATCTCCTCTACCAAACTGCACCTCCTCAAAAGCAAAGATGCTGCCTTATATTTCTATACCACTTCCTAATTCTTAACAAAGATCTGCCACAATAGACACATTTAATAATGTTGGTTGATTTGACAAATGACAGCAAAAGGCATGACCGTGTAATTTGAAACATAATAACGATGACAATAGGACTAACCTTTTTTGAATGCTGGCTATGAGTCCCGCACTGTTTTTGGCTTGTTTTGACTCCTTTCATAACTACCTTCTGATGCTGAAACAATCATTATATTTTATTTTACAGATAAGAAAACTATCATGGAGAGGTTAATAACACAAAAACCAACAAATGAAACCGTGTCTAAAGGCTTACAACTGGTATGTGGCTTAGCTGGAATGCAAAGTGAGGCGGACTGGCTCCAGGGTCCTTTATATTAACCATGACACCAGAACTAATGACTCCGCCAGGCTGCAATTCACAATGACCACCTTTCAAAGACAAAGTGTAGCTCCACAGTGACTGCAAATAGGTGCTGAGTTGGTACACCTAACACATGCAGAAAGCACACATCAATAGGAGAGGGATGGGAGAGAGAGCACTAAAGGACAAATGTTCATTAATCGCAGGCAGGGGCGATGCTGCCTGATGCTGGGGAGCTGGGCAGCCCAGGTCTAGGCCTGCCACCCCCCCACACTTGGGTCATAATTGTGCTTTCCTTCCTGGCAAAACTAATCTCGGCCGCAGCCATCAACATCTTTTACCCCTTTGAAAGCCCTCGGGAAGAACAGAGAGATAAGGGCAAATTGTACTCTCTCTGAAAGTCTTAATAAGTTCCTGGTAAATTGGCCTTCCTCTCTCTACAAGATCTCGGGAGATTCTAAATCTACTGGTGAAAATATTTATGATTTCATTATTTCTTTTTCTTCTACCTATGTCTTCATTGTGCTCTTTGTATTAGCTTTCTGTCATCACTGTTTTGTTACTTTCCATGCTTTGTAGTATCTCTGCCATCTTCCCTCTTGGCTTAACATCTGTACCTTTCCTCCCATACATCTCTTTTCTTATCTATGAGAGGTTGTGTGTTCAGGGTGTTTTATTTTCCCCGCTCTTTATGTTTTGGATTCATTGTCCTTTTCTCCTCTACAGGCATGCTCATTTCTCGGTGGCAGAGGCTTTCAATCACGGCAATGCTTAGTATTCTAGTCCCCAAACAGACACGCACAGCCCCAAGCAGTCAGAGAAGAGATGGCTCTTCCCCATCATCAAACCACCTATCACACTGCAGGCCTTGACACCTAGAAGATCCAAGCCCATCCTGTTGCCTACAAGCTATCGTATTTTGTTCTGCAAAAGTCATTTTAAGTCATTGACTCGGAGGGACATGGACTAAAAAGCACGCTGGAGTTAGAGGCCGCCCGGTCCACCAGGAGGAGGATGCCTAGCGGAATGGAGGGACAAAAGCATCGAAAGAAGGTTTGGTCCAGAGAAAAATCAGGCCAGAAAAAAATATGTACACATGGAAGCAACTTAGCCACTGAGGCTGGTGGTGCTCTCTTAACTTCTCCAGGGAAGAAAAAAAAAGTATTTTTATTCAAGATTCATTGACCTTAACTTTGTTTTTCAGGACAGCACCAAGAGAAAGTGTGGGGCAGATCTGATATATTGCAGTGAAACGTCCCCACCCTAGTAAATATGGCAAACTTCCTGGAGCGGCTGGCATCCGTCTCCATCCATCATGAGAGCAGCATGGGCTATTCACTAGAAACAAATGTTCTAGATACAGTATGTCAAACGTCCGATGATGGAAACCTCTGAGAAACCACAGGGAGTGTGCTGGAAGCAAACAGACCAGAATGTTGAAAAGACCTCTGACCATTTTCCACAGCAGAGCGTAACTTGGAACCAACCTGAGATAATGCATTTGACCTTCATAAAAGGGTAATGGATGGGCATTTAAAGTCAGGCCAGCCAGGCTGCGAATACCAGTTCTCACAAAGACAGATGACGAGGCAAAAATAAATAAGTATGTAGGTAATAGACAACTAAATAGGTAAGCCTGCTCCCCAGAGAAGGTTAAGGCAAGAGTCTGTTATGCACATCTGAAGAAGGGTCAGCCTCTTCGCCGGCTGCTGTTCCTTGGTGAGAAGGTCCGCTCCCCAGGCCGCAGGGGTAGCCCCCCACCCCGCCCGATCACTCCATCAGTGGTGTGAGTAATATGCAGCTTCCGGCTCAGCCAGGCTTCATAAATATTTGAAGGCCAATGTGGGCCATCTCTGTCCTGATTAACTTCATTTGTTAAAAAGGAATATATCCAAAAGACGAAGTTTTATTTATTTTTTTCCTCCCACTTGGTAAAGATACACCACCTGAAGCCAACTAGAAGGCATTATCTAAACTTAAAAAAAAAAATGTTGATCTGAGGATTCATCTAACATCTTTGTAATACCTATTTATCTAGCCACTACCTATACTTTTTAAACATAAATGTGGCTAATAAAATTCTGAATTATAGTATCAACGTCATATAAATTTGACCCTCATACAAATATAACTCAGTTTTTTAAGGTCAGCAATTCATGATTAATATTTAACATACTGGATGTTTATTATATGTGATAGACAAACATCTTACAAATGAGGAATAACAAATAGGTGATATTAATTATGCAAGAAACTTCTTTCCAATAAAAAGTATTTAGTATTACTTAAAGCTACATGAAATAGAACAGTAAACTACTAGTTAACTTGATCAGTTCTGAGCAACCAGGCATATTGTGAGCTGCTTTTTTGTTTTTATTTCTTTTTAACATAGTGTTAGACACAATACAATTCAGTAAAGGTACCTACTGTGCAGTGTATTATGCTGAAATCAAAAGACTGCTTTTTTTAAAATTTGTGAATGTTATCACATGTGCTTTGGCTCTATAAAATAGCACCAGGTACCTGGGCGTTTGAGTTGTTGTTCAGTATACAGAGGAGGAACAACGGTCTGGGTCAGTGTTTTTTCCCAACTGTGTTCTATGGAGCCTAGGAGTTCCTGGGGGAGTGGGGGTGGGGGGGCTCCCTACAGCCACCCCCACAGGACTCAGAGGGAGCTCACTAGTGGGAGTGGCTCCTGGCACTCTGCCCTATTTCAAACGGAGCACTTTGCACTGATTATTCTGTAACTTGTTTGAAACCCAGGGGCTTGAATGACTGTTGGAAAATCACCCAAAGAAAAAAATGTAGATGGGGCATGCTTTCTTGGATTTCATGTTACTTTGGAATGCTTGACAATGGAACCATGCTTAATGGACTGAAACAGTATAAACGGTACTCAGCTGTAGCCAGGAAGGATCAAAGGAGATAATCTCTTCCGTGAGCCATCCTTGCCCAGGTTAAGTACAGGGAAGTAGTAAGCATTTATTCACTAAAAAAGTCACTTGCATTGAAGTTTGGAAAATGCCATTCCCACTGTGTCTCTGGGTTCATGCATCATACTTCTTTATGAATGAAACATACATTATTTTAAAGAGATTAGAGGCAAAGGCATGATCTTGTGTACCAAGAGACAGATAAAACAGTTGGGGTGGAATGAGCAAGTGCCGGGTGTCCGCAAGGGAGATGTCACGCACCCCCTTTGATGTATTATACAACAGGCTGGCTCCCCGTGGCCTCCGCAGATAATGCCGGGTGAGTGCTATGCAAAGTCCTGGCACTTTAAATATTAATCGTGTTCTCCTTGGCTGGAAAAGATAAAATTCTACATCATGGCCTAGAAATGACTAAAACCTACAGGGATATATATTTTTTAATATCTTTGTTTATTCACTTGAAAGAATTAATTTTACAATTAGAGAAAATAAATGAGTCCAAGTTGCTTTCACAAGGTACTTTCCCTTTCAAGGCCCAGCCTAGGAGTCCAAAACCCAGCCTGAGTTCAACTGGAATCTTCAGCTATGGTACCTACTGTATACAAGAACCCTGTGCTTGTTAGTGGCTACACAACCGATGAGGGCACTTAATAACATCTAGGACTTTGCATTCTAAAGGGCTGGGGGTTAGAGAGTCAAAAATAGTTATAATCAGAAGAGATGGGAGAGGGGGTGTGGGGGAATGGGTGAAGATGGAGGGGACTACGAAGTACAAACAGGCGGTTACAGAATAGCCTTGGGGATGTAAAGTACAGCATAGGAAACGGAGTAGCCACAGAACTTATATGAATGTCCCATGGACATGAACACTGGTGGGGGGATTGCTTGAGGGAGTAGGGGGTGCTGGGTGGAGGGGGGAAGCGGGGGGAACTGGGACAACTGTAACAGCATAATCAATAAAAAGAAGCAAGAGAAAAGTGTTAGAATAGAAAAGCAGATGCCTTGGAGATAAGAGAGAGTGAGAAAATCTCGTTAGTGGATTGATTACATTGTATGGAATAGGTGGCATCTGAGGTTTACTTTAAAGGTCTAATGACCTTAACTTTTCATTCACCAGCTACATGCAGCCTCTCAGGCAAGTCACTAAACTCTCCTGAACTTGGTTTCCATGTCTGTGAAGTGGAAAAGCAGAATCTGAATACACCCAACATCTCTTAGGTTCTGATTCAGTGATTCCAGAATTTTCCCTAAGAGATGCTGGCAGACTCTATCAACCACTTCTTTCTTGCTCCCAAAAGCCATATACATGATAGAGACCACCCAAGCAAATGACAAGAAGAATTAAGCAAGCCCAGGATATAAAGAGAAGAGGCAAGGGATCAATAATTAAATGCTAATTCAGAAAGTGCCACATACCGTATGGTAATTAAAACCTAAACATCTGGAGAAAATGCAGTGTTTAATGTTGGCATGTACCAAGAGACCCAAAAGAATGATCAATGTGTTCTGGGGACTGGGGTCCTATTTATAGGATGGAGGTCTTGAAAGGCGCTCTCTGCAGGAAGCAGGAATAATACTAATGAAGTGGTGATAACACAGAAGGAGAAGCAACAGGAGCTGGAGGGGGCGCAGGAAATAGAAAGAACAAATATTCTCTAGTTTTGCCTTTTTCTTCTTTGCTGGAAACACCATATGCAGGGAATGCAAGGGTCTAACAACTAAATGATGGCGCTGTTCCACGGTTTTAAAGAAAACCCTTTCTTGTTTCTTCTCTCTTCCAATGAATTCCAACTGGGATTTTGTATTCTTTAAACCTTGAAGACGTTAACAGCGTCTCAAGAAGGGAGAACAGCGAAGGTTGGCTGGGGTAATGGGAAAGGTATTGCTGATAGATACACACAGAGTATAAAGAAATTTTCCTTTCAGGCAGAATATAATTATAAACTCAGTGAGAATGAGACTGGAATTTCAGCACCAATTTTTTTTTTTTTTATTTGCTACATGTGTGTTGTTCTCATCACCCTCTACATCTCAGCTGTTCGTTTCAGGCATAGTTTAAATCATCTGTTCTCTCAGAAGATTATATATATATATATGCATCTAATAAGCCACTGATGACACCAACAAGCACTGGGACTTGCCATGAACTGGGGGTGGGGGAGTGCTCTCCCTAGGAGACACAGTGGCAGATAGCTAAGCCTGACTATCCTCTGCCACTAGGATCCACCCCCTCCTTGTTCTTTCGAGCCCACCTCAAGTGTCAGAGGCCAGGGGCAGGGTTCCTCCTGAAAGAGAGTATGCATGAGCCAGGACAATACCTGGGGGCAGGCTTTCTATGTCTCTTCGTCTAGATTTTCTATCCTGACCTGTGAACGCATTACAGTTTTACTGTAACAGACCTACCCAAGAGAAGCTGCTGGAATCTACAGCAGACAGCCAATGGGCGATCATCAATTTAAACTGTAAATAAGGGCCTGCTTTGCTCTGGACTCTGATCCCAGTGATGTCCCTAACAAGCTGCCTGCAAAGCCAGAGCGTGGTGCCTGCTGCTGGAGTTGTGCTGATTGAGGATCTGCACCGGCAGCTCAAAATAGCAGTAAAAACATGAAGGCAAAACAAGTTTCTGGGACTGCGGGACAGTTACCCTGATGCCCGCTTTATTCCATTGGCTCTCACAAATGTGAAAAGCAAATAGAAGTATCTGGTACAAAACATGTTAGGGTGCTTGTTTGATAGCATCCTAGAGAACGGAAAGAATTAATGCAACCCTTTAAAAGAGCCTGCCTTTCCACGGAAGGATGCAGAAGTCCTGGGAGAACTGGAAGGAACTTAAGTGCCTTTGTCCTGCATAATTAACAGAGCCTGATCCTTCTTTGCTTCTCCTCTTTCTCCTCCTTCTTCCCCCCGCCCCTTTTTTTAACATAAATTCTCACGGATGGGGAAATACATTCACACTTTAAAATGTTGTGTAGGTACTATCTCTTCAGTCTAACCGTGTCCCTTTGGGGGTAAGAAATACATTTTTCATGGTGATAAACTCATCTCATAAGTAGAAAAACTGCACACAAATTCACTGTTATGTCAACTTTATTGATTTTTTGCACCATTGTAAAGACCTTCATCGTCCTCCAATATTTCTTAAATCTATCAGCCTCGCAGAAAGTGACCCTGAAGGCCTCGTTCATCTGCAGAGGAAGAGCTCCCTTCTCTGCGGCTCTCCCACAAACACTGTGATTGAAACAGCTCTCAGGCCTCACTCTGCCTCTGGCAGGTACCTGTCCCAGAGGAAACTGTTCTCTCTCAGTCATGGGCAACGCCTTTTTTTTCTCAAGTCTTGATTTTCAGCAAACTGCCCCCAGCCAAATGCCCTCTTTTAGGCCCTCAGATAACTGCAGAGTAAGTGAGCACGCAGCCTGGTGGGCACTGGTGCAGTGACATGAGCGGGCTGGACAGCAGGGCTCCTCGCTGGATTCTGTCTCCGCTTTCCTTCCCCTCTTACGAGCTACAGGAGGACGTCACGGTCCCACTCTTCAAGTCCTGCTACTGCAAACAACCTTGGAATCTCTAGGTCATGACCAATTCTGCTGCTAATGAAAAGGCTGTGCTTACATGTAACATTCGACATCTTAGGTTTTTTAATCATATTCTTCTCTAAATGGCGTCTTTAAAACTAGATTAGAACAATTTTCAGGTCTCTTCCACTAAATGTCTTTGTTTTGGCCTGTACCACTCTACAAATGGGAAAATGTAAGTGACTCACCCAAAGCCACCTACGAGGCAGAAGCTCTCTCAAGGCAACTTTCGATTATAAATACTCATATGGCATTAATTACGAGAATACAGGATCTCTGAGGGTAGAGTTCTGGCTTATTTCCCTTTGTATCCTGTGGTGTCTACAGTGTGTTGATTGCTAAACAAAATTTACTAAAAATGTGAACTAGAGGAAAAATCAATCAGGATTATAAGAATTGATGCAAGGCCAAGAAGCATAGCTAAAGCTCATTGTAAAAATAAAGGATATAGGTTCAGCTCCTCAATTTAGGAGATTTACATGCAGCCTTGTAATTTATATATATACTTCGTAATTGTTGATGATGGACCAATAACCAGCCAGGAAGGGGACACTAGGAAAATTCAGGGTATATTTCTAAACATACGAGGGTGACATTACTGAACTGTGCTGTGTAATACTGGTGTGATGCTGTGGCCATCAGCCAAATATGCATATTTACATTTAAATTACTTGAAATTAAATAAAATATAAAATCCAGTTTCTCAGCCATACTTGCCACATTTCACACACTCAGTAGCCCCAAGTGGTTCGTGTCTATGGTATTGGACAGTTTAGAGAAACTTTTCTGTCACTGTAGAAAGTTCTAATGAACACTGCTATTTATAGAGGATAATCACTACTATTACCTCCAATAATTATATGAAGAAGGAGGAGGAGGAAAGTGAGAAAAGGAGAATAAAGTGAAGAGAAAACATTGATTAAACTTAACTACTCTGTGCTAAACACTTGAAACACTTATTTCATATAATCCTCACAACTTTCCTCCTGAGGTAGGAACTGTAATTATCCCCTATTTTAAATTAGATGACACTGTACTTGGAGAGATTAGGTAAATTACCATAGTGGTACACTTGTTAATTGGCTTAGATGAGTTTATACTCAAGCCATCAGAACAGAATCTATGGGCAACTGATACATGATGCTGCTTCTGTTGAAGAACTTGAAATGTTTAAAGCCAGAGGGAACATGATACTTGTATAAGTGGTTTTCATCCTAGACACACACCAGAAGTATCAGGGGAGCTTGCTCAGGGTGTAGGTACCTGAGCCCCAGTCCAGAGCAACAGGGTGGACCAAGGCTTGCACATTTAGGGACCACCCAATGCCTTGAATGTGAAGCCAGGGTTGAAAACAACTGTTTAGAGATGTTCTCATCCACCTTTCACAGACCGAATAAGAAAATGCAGACCCTACCCAAGGCCACTAACAGTAACTACTGACAGGTCTGAAATGAGAACCTAGATATCAGTGCAGATTCCTAACAGAATATGGCTTAGGGCATACTAATAACAGTACTTTCCTATTTCCTGATGAACACTATTATTTCATGTAATTCATGTAATGCTTAGAAATTGTGTCAGAATTTAGAATTTGACAATGCGAGAATTCGACCAAACAACTCTCCTCCTGAGACAAATAGATCTTTCTTATTTAAATGCGAACATTTTCTTCCTAGGAAAATAACTCTCTCTCAGAAGAGTAATAGGAGCGGTATAATGTACTATGACCGTCCACCAAAAAACCTGAATTCTAGTCCCATTTGTACCCATAACTCTACAATGGGAACAAATAATTTTCTTCTTTTAAACCTTAGTTTCGTCATCTGTAAAACTGGGGAGTGGTGTTTGCTGATCTACAAGGGTCTTTCTAGCAGAAACTTCATCCTGGCATTTGTGTGCAGGTTGAATACACTTTAGAAATGAAACTTCCACCCTTCTGTAAGACAATGTATTTGTTTCAATTCTAGTTAATTTATTTACTCCATGTCAGGGGAAAACAGAGGACAAGAAATGAAAATCTCTCTCTTTTTTCTGTTTTGTCAATCCCTGTTCTGATTCTTGTCACTGATTGGTCATCGGTCTTACAAGAGCGTCAGCAGCATCCATCTAACAAGACTCATTTCCTGTAGTTGCCTTTTGGAAAAGGTAATGATATACCTCCCCTTGCCCTCCTACAGTCACAGCTGCTGACCTGCAAATTATGATGCGTCAGACATTTTACCACCTTATCATTCATCAGCTCATCTATGCATCTCTTCAAGCTGACCTGTAATGGGTTTTTAGGTGGCTACAGAGGTTAACGAACTGAGACAGAAGTCACATCATGAAGAACTCACATGCTGAATACACATTTCTTACCTTACGTTTGTTGGTGGGACACACGTAGAGGTAGCTTAAAATTGTTTTCAACCCAACTTTATCATTCAGCTTCTCATAGGTTGTCCCATAATCGGTGGACCTATAATATAAAAGGAGCATTAATGAGGACAGAAGTGTACGTCATTTGGCTGCTTGTCAGGATAATGTATGTTTTACATAGTCAATGGCTCTTGGAAGGTTGCTAAATGATTCATGTAGTACATAATGATGCTTAATTATGTACACAGTAGCATCCTGTGAGTGGTTAACATTTCCATTTAAGTTGAATTGGTAAAAACAAAAACTCCATGTCTCTACTGCTCCTAGCGTATGCACATTGCATAAAGGATGTGGTTAATTTTAAAAGATTAAGAGATGAGCATGCCCCTTGAATTGACCAAAGAAATAAAGAGATTTTACTTAGATTTGACATTTCCAAACTGATGCTTCATCTTTGACATAGCGGAAAAGCAGGTTCTCTTGATTTATCTACAAATTGTGCTTTCTTCTATGAGTCATAGAATATATGGTGGGTCGGTCCCTTCAAAGGTCATTCGGTCTTTTCCTATTGTCTAACAGAAAGAAAATGTCTTAATATGTGAAACTTCACATGTTACTCGGCAGCCTTTTTCAGTGTTAAGCAAGCTGGAGTTGAGAGGTATTACTTCTTGGCACTGACCCTACCTTTGTGGAGATTCTCTCATCTTTGTCTATCCACTGGTCAATAACGTTAATTTAGACTAATAAATAGGCCTTAATCACCTCCTCTGTGAAAGTCTATTACATATTTCAGAATTATAATCTTGTTAGATCATTATTACCATTATGGGCGGTGGAGAATATTATCTGTACTTGGAGAAAGTGGATGAAAGAACTTAAGTGACATTCAAAGAAGACAGCTGATAAGTGGCCAGTTAAAACATGAATCGAGGTATTCTGCCCCTAAGTCCTGTGTTACTAATATTACACCACAGCTCTTTTTTTAATTTAAAGAAAACAGATAATATAAATGAAAGTTCCTTTCAGCCTTCTTTTTACATATAGGAGATTCCCAATGCAATTCATTCATTCATTCATTCATTCATTCATTCATTCACATTTGTAAAGTTCCTAAAAAGGTAACAGGCCCTATGCTAAATACCAGGATACGACACATTGTCCCTACTTTCAAGAATCCAACAGCTTTACTTCAGAGGCAGGCATATAAAGTTATAAGGTGTTAAGGGCAATGATACAGATAAAAATTAACAAGGCTTAGAAAATAAAATTGGTTTAATTAGAAAAACACAAACATGTAACCATTTTAATTCATCTTTAATACTGATGAAAGTTACAAATTCCTACAGGCCAGAAAGAGTAAATAGAAGACATTTGTGCTAACAATCTCATCACCATGTGCTAAGAACCTACCCCCGACCAGGCACCAGACTACAAAAGCTGTGCAACATGTGATTCTGGAATTAAGAAATTAAGAATTTATTCTGGCTGGGAATCCAGGGTATTTTTACCCTAAAATTTATATATATACATATATGCATATATATACACACATATATATGTATAATATATAATCTATATATATTATAGATAATACTGCATTCTCACAATTATATATTGCCATATGCTTATCTATATGTATTACAAGTAGTCAATACTTCACAGAATTTAGATGATACTTCAGATCACAAAAGATTGGAGTATTATGCAATGATTTTTGGAAAAACCATAGATCTTGAAAATGGAAAATGGGTAGGACTTTAGAAAAGGGAAGTGGTAAGAGCACTATAAACGAGAAGGCACCACCGGTAACCTGCTTTCTTCAGGACCGTTTGAAGAGGAGTCCAAAACCCTTCCATAGATCTTTTCTATGGACCACATTCATCTTTTCTCTACTTAAACTCATGCTGATGTGAAATTTCCCCCTGTTCTCCAAGAAATATCTGAGACTCATTTCCTAACTCAGTGCAGTCTTGGTGTTTAGCATTTTTTCTCCCATCCTTAACCTGGTGTTACTGGGGCAAGTGAGAAGTTTGAAGGGTAAGTAACAGGGGAACTTTCTCTTCTTAGTAAGACTTCTTCATCTCAAAAAGTTCACTAGCCTTTCTCTAACTCCTTTTCTTGGGCAGCTTTTTGTATTCATTATTCTGAATACCACTTAGAAGTTCAAGAACAAATAAACAGATGCAAAATCTGCATGGGGTGGTGATGTGAGAAGGACAAAACATGAAAATATTGTTACATTAATAATTTGGCCTAGTGGTAGGCGGAGACCAGTAGGACTATGCTGAGGATGAGAAAATGGTTCACTTTTCGTATGGGATTAACAGGAAGAAAGGCTAGAGAAGCAGGGACCAGTCCTTAGAGAGGGGGTGATTAGTTTTTTTCATAATTTTTATCGGCTTGTCCCCTGAGATATTCAGTGAATATTTGCACACTAAAAATACTCTACAAGGACAAATAAGTATTATTCTACAAGGATTCTGTATGAACTCATCTTCATTTATGTGTGTTTGTGTGTGTGTTTAACTGAAATCCCAATGTAATGGTATGATATTGGAGGAACTAGGTCAGATTTACATTAGTGACTTTTTTTCAGAGAGCTTATACTACATTACTGGATGCTTTCCTCTTATTAAAACATCACCAGTCTAGACCCTCTAAAGTACTTGCCATGACTTTTTGTGTTATGTCTTGTCCCTTGATTTTTCAAACCTCAAAAGCTAAAATAAAATTTGTTAATTCTCAATTCTGGCAAAGCTACATGTTTCAACATTATGGTATTGTAATAATCAATAGACAGTAAGAAAAAAAAAATGATGCATTTGCACAAACCCCAAATGGCATAGACTAACAGTTGCCAAAGGTTGCCCCATACCACTAGAATTAGAGTGTTGACACGTGTCATGAATAAAACTGACAATCAGCTGGGACACATCGGTACAATGGTAAAGAAATGGAAACAATCCAACACTTGCAGAACAGTTGGAACATATTTACTGAACCAAGTTCTCCGCGTAGCACTTGTGCCAACCTCACCGCATGCCCTCTTCCCTGGAGGCCTCCTAGATCTCCTTACAGTCTAGCAATCAAAACATTATGGGCTGGCACAACAGAGGTCCTCAAGGAACTTGCTCCAACATTAAGAGGAGCCCCTGTTCTGATTGGTCAGTGCCTCAGCCAATCCCAGGGAAGGAGGAAGTGACCTTGGAGAAGGCACTGCACCCTGGAAGGCAATTCCTAGTGCCCATCTGCAAACCCTCTTCTCAGCTAACAGATGCTTCCAGTTACCTCTGCATGGTCAGAGGTAGGGAGCTGTAAGAACTGCAGTCTCCTAGGGATGTGGGTTCTGAAGGAGCAGAGGAGAGACAGACAGTTGAGCAGTGGGCTGGCTGGTGAGCCAATGCGCTGGCTGTTAACTATTCTAAGTATCATCCCTAGGTATGGGGCACAGAAATATTATATTATCCAAGATAAAAAAAGTTAGGAAATGCTTGATTAAACAAAATGTAATGTTTCCTTACATTGGAACTTATAAATTTTATTATTCTATACTTACATAAATTGCATTACTCTAATAAATACTGTGAACCTCTTAATGGTCATATGTCATATAGCATTTTCCAAATATTTTTGATTATAACAACCATTCTTGAATGATATGTAATGAGATGAGAGTTCTAAACAGCATACTTTGGCAAACATAACACCGAATATTTTTTAAAGGAAAATAATAATTATGGATCTTGGCTTTATAAGAAAAAGGAAATAATAAAAATATTTAAAACAAATCAAATTTGTTAATAGAAAGGCCAGCCTGTGCTAACCATAAAATGATTGTTGTTGTTAAGGCAAAAAAAAAAGAAGAAGAAACAATCTTTAAAAATTATGCATCATACAATGACATAGACATATTTAAGATGCCATATAAGTAGCTTTGAACTCTCAATTTGTACCATTTTTTAAGACATTCCAAAGCAAGCATTTTTTTTTTTCAGGTGTTCTTTACAGGTTGGCTTATCTACAGACGAAAAACAGGGCTCCTGTCAGTACCTCTGCTGTACCAGAAAAAACTAAAAGCTTAAAATATAAGCATTCCAGGAACATAAATATGCAAGTGATTAAATGAGAGCTAGAATGTTACTGCCTTTGAGCCTTAATCCCCACTTTAGCCTTTTCACAAACATTTTCTTAAATTGTGACTCCGAGAACAGCTGGAAGCATTTCTTTTCTTTATCTACCACATGCATAGAGATGCTCTTTGTTGCTTCAAGGGGTGGTGGAACCATGCTGAAGGCATGACACCTGCCTTCCAAGAACTTATCATCTCTTCGAGACGGCAAACTCTCCCTCATACGTGAAGGGATCGATACAAGACAGTACTAGTTTCCACAAAGAAATAAAATGCATGATTGATTTCCTCTATTATAATCTTATACCATCCAATGAAATAAATAAGCACAGGATCACTTGTAGATTTCATTAGACCATAAAACGTGCCAACACAATGGCTGGCATAAAACAATCTACAAATGATAGCTTTCGTTATTCATGTCATCACTCTTTTTTTCTTTTTTTCCCTGTATTCCTTGCCTAACGCATACTAAAATCCATAACATGAACCCTCAAGGAAAACCTCAACCACTAAACATGTCTGAGATTTAATTTGTAGAAAACAGAAGACATCCATGAAGCTTTTACCATTTTTAAATGCAACCATATTTAGACTATCATATTTTAAAGTTATCATATTTTAACACACATGTTAGTTTTGTGTGGGACTTAGATTAGAGAGGTAAGGGTAAGAACTGAAATTTAAGAGTTAAAGATTTTGCACACTATTTCTATAGTAAATGTGCCAGGATTCTGACGCGGATACCAGCCCGCAGTGTCTGCAGCGTTATGGATGAGATACGAGACAAATTCACACGGACTACTGAGTCCTGTGGAGGAAAAGGGATGGCACGGCTACTCTCTCAAGGGGAGAGCGAGCGCCCCGTGCCCTTGCCCTGACAGGCTTTTATTGGGTTGTTTTGCACAGGAATACAGGTAAAGCTCATCAATCATCGTCAGGCAATAAGCATTAAAAAATAGATAGCATACAAAGAACTCAGAGGGTGTATTTTGAGTCAGGGTCAGATAGCTAAAGAGCTATAAAACTTTGAGGAACAAACTCACTTCTTGCTTGGACCCTTATCATTTAATTGAGAGCATTCTAAACAAAGCAGGTTTCACAGGATTTTACATATTCTTTCTTAGGCTTGATCACCCTTTCCAGCACAGGGCGGTACCCACCACCAGCATTGTTTCAGGCTTAAGGCATTGATTGTCTCAGGCTTAAGTCAGGCAGGGGAAGTAAGGAAGGCAAGAAATTAGGAGACTTCTTGCAGATAATGAGGACGCAGGCTATGTGAAAGCCGAGGGGCAAGTGTCCATCACCCCTTTTTGCTATAGCCCCCCAAGTCCTTCCTTGGGGCCTCCACGTGATCATGCCTGTCTTAGGTTGTTCCCCCCTTGGGGAATCTTACCCATCATTGGCTAACTGATCAAGCATTGAGGGCCAGTTATGGATGAAGTAAAAGGAGCAGAAGCGGTGTTCCTGCCAGGGAGATAAGCTTTGTCTCCTTAGTGGCTTATGGTCCGAAGGTCGCTTACTCAGCCTTAGCCATGGGGAGGGGGGTGGGGGGGTGGTTACAGCTTCTGAAACCAGGCAGGGCAGTTCCCAACAGGATTCCATTGTTTAACAGACTATTATGCTTAAGAAACCTAACAGATAATAAAATTTAATGTAATCTAAACACTTCATATGCAGATTTTTATGAAATTAACATTGACATTAACCACGTGTTACTGATAAAGAGGACCCAGCAGTATAACCAGCTTACTCATGGGCATAGAACTTGGAAGGTGCTGCCACTTAACTCCATGGTGCGCTGTTGTTCTCAAAAGCTACAGGAAATATATTTACACAATGTAGTTTTGCATTTCTTAGTAAAAGAAATATGAACTAAAACAGTTCAAAGTCCTACATGTGTAGATCAAAACCTGGCTGTTCTTTTTATCGGGTAAAAAGACAGAGGGCCTATTAGGGAGAATCAATTTTAAGAAAAGTATAAACAGAAACTCTTCACAATGATCAAAGAAGACAAGAAAGTATGTCACTGATCTGATTCACCCTGGCTCCTGGGAACTAGAAATATTGTCACAATGACTGGGTCAGCCTCTTAATGATTTCATGATGTCTCATGAAGATTACCAACAGACACAGACTAAGAGAGTTTGAAGTCATACCGCACCAGACTCAGGCACTTGCTAACTGAGTAACCAGTCAGTGGCCTGGTTCCCTCAACAAATAAACATCCACATCTGCTATTTCTACATTTACATTTTTACCTAATAGATTTGCAATACAATTGTGAGATGCCCAACCCTAATCTTTCCCTTTTTCACCTGAGCCCTGTCCCTGCCCACCCTTGTCTTGCTATTCCTTGTACTTCCTAAGCTCTTTTTCCAGTTACCCCAACAGATGGTCCCTCACTTCTTTCTGGACAAAGGTCATGCTGTATGACACAGAAACCTCCCCCTTCTCCATCACACTCGACCCCCCTTAGCCCTTTTCATTTCTCTTCTTGCTCTTTATCCCACGTGACAGATCCACTTACTTTTTATTATCTATCTCCCCCTACCAGACTGTAAGCTCCATGAGTGCAGGAAAGGTGTCTGTTGCATTCACTGCTGGCTTCCTAGCCCTCAGAACAGCACCTGGACTGAGCAGGCATTCACAATTTGGTTCTGAACAACTCGCTGACTTGAGGGATGCTTGCTCTTCTTGTGTGGCCCGCTGGATTTCTACTAAGTCAACAAGAAGCTCACACAGTCTGCCAAGGACCACTGCAGTCCATGCTATTAGCAGGCACAATCATCTGTGTGGGTGGGATGCGGGTGGTGGCATGTCCCATGCTCCTCTACTTTCTCAGCAAGAAACCTCTGCCTGACATCTATTTCCTGATTACTCTAAGTACCATAAGGCCAGTGACTATATCTTTGTTCGCCCCCAAACCCTCAGTTCCCAGGACAGTGCTGGCACGTAGCAGGTGGCTTTTGCACAGGAAGGTGAGTGAGTGCACGATGACTAATGGGCCCACTCTTTGAACCAAGGATGAGGCAAGCTGCTTCTTCAAAAGGGTTTAGAAAGTATCCAAATAACCTGAGCTGCTTCTTCTCTACCTGCAGACCCCCGAAAGCAGAGACGCCCTATCCCATACACACCAAGCCCTATTGCCAAGGTCACAAAACAAAGACTCCAGGTATAGGGGGAGGCTCGGGGACAGGAAGCTCCAGGGCATTACTCAAACCAGCGCCAAGGAGGCATCCTGAAAGCAGAGCAGCTTTCACCTCTAAATCACGCAGCTGTGGCTTCCGTGTTTTTGATTCTTTCCTAAAATCACTAAGAGCAGCCACTTTCATTGCTCCTAGTGCATTTGGAGGCATAAAAATAGCTTCCAAAGCCAAAGGCACATGGGCTACACCGCCAGCTCCGCTCCTTAATAACACAGGATGCATGAGGTTAAAGCAGTGCGAATAATTTAGGGTTTGGCAAATGTTTGTGAGTGAGTCGACATTTAAATAACTTCATTATCATTCATTGACAGATTTTTTTAACCTGTCAGCACAATTGATATTTCTATTACCATTGTTATAACAAACCCCTGCACATTTTAAATACAGTCACCAGATTCCATTAGTCTACCCACTGTCAAGCAAATATCTCCAAATCCATTTTTCATAATACCTCAAGAATATAATAGGCAATCTACATGAAATGGTGACGTGGAGCTGAAGGAAAGTGTCTCCTGCTTTCGAAGGATTCTGCCCTGAAATACGTTTGCCTGTCAGTCTACACAGATCATTTAAACGTGCTGATGGGATGTTATGGTGCAACCCAGGCTGAATAAGCTTCCCTCTGTTTCTTGGATTCTCTAAGTTTTTCAGGTTAACTTGCAGAATCAGAGGGAAGGAGGTTAAACAGGGGGACTGGGGGGTGTGTGTGGCAATGGGATGCAAAGATATTTCTACTCTGCCATATGTCACAGAATTTGGAATTCAATTTGTAATAAAAAATTTCATTTTTTAAATGCACAGAATGGGTGGGTACCTATGTGGTCACAAGTTGGGAAGGTTCTCTCTCACCTTTCTGGGCTTTCTGAGCCATTGTCCTTGTATCTCCCTTCTTTGCTTGTATCATCATGCTGCGGCATTGGTGTTTCCAGTTATTTGGGGCATGTGAGTAAGAAACTGAATGCAGTTCACCATGACTGGATGCATATCACTTCATGGAAAAGGAGGCAATATAGTATGCAATACATCAGCACACACACGCCATGTATTTTGGCTGCAGATAAAATCAGAAATCTGTAACAGCTATAACATTATAGGTAGGGTCTAGCTTTACCTTGAAATACCTTCCAGTTCACTTTGAGTATAAAAATAAGCAAAATTGGACCTGGCCAGGGGACTAGATTGAAATGCCCTGTGCACCAAAATGTTGTGGGTTTGATTACCAGTCAGGGAACATACCTAGGTTCAATTCCCAGTCTGGGTGCATATAGGAGGCAGCCCATTGATGTTTCTCTCACATCACTATTTCTCTTCTCTCCTCCCTTTTTCCTTCTTTCTCTCTTTCTCTCTCTCTCTCTCTCCCCCCCTCCCCTTTCTCTCTCCCTCTCTCACTCTTCACCCCCTTCTTCTTTCTCTAAGACCAATAAACATCCTCAGGTAAGGATTAAAATATAGTAATAACCATTATTATATTTTGATTGGCACTGATAACTTAATATTGGAATACTTTGCTTAAGAAAGAAAATGCACATTAAGTAGAGGTTTCCTGTTAACCTTTTTCAGGAACTGGTATTGGAAGAATAATCTCCTTAGCCCTCCTCCCCCACACCACACACACACACACACACACACACACACACACACACACACACACACACACACTTGTCTCCAGTGCCTCTCATTTGAACTGTCAGCTTCAGTTCCAATTACATACCGGGGCAGGCTCCTACCATCTCTGCAGTGTCTGGAACTTACCTGTGTTACAGTAGCACAGGTAAGTGACTACTTGTTCTTTCTCACAGATACAGCCTCTCTCATGCCTCCGTGTATGTGCACATGCAATACCCCCTGCTAACCGGACTCACTGGCACAGTGGCCCAGGTGCATGTGCCTTCTCATCTTTTGATATCGCACGCCACGGTCCCCTTCCCCGGGATGTCTGACAATGCCAGTTGGTCAGGGGTCTTTATTCTTTCTTCTATGACATCCCAGACCCCTGACTTTGAAACTGTCGATATTCACAGTTTTCTGTGCTAAAATACTATGGTCTCTAAAGGCAAGATGAGCTCACATTTATCCTTGCAGCCTTCTTTCTGCCCATCAAATTCATTTGTCTACTTCAGGACTGCACTTATGCATCCCTCCCTTCACTGAGCTTACCCACGTCCCTGTCCTAAATGGAATGACTCTCCTTTAAAGCCCGGGTAATGTACTTGAACGTCTCCTGCATGGCTTTTATATTCTGCCACGTAGAACGGATCCAATGTTCCCTACCCAACAGATACCTGTGAGAGAGCAGGATGCATTTCCGCCCACCCGTCTGTCTCTCTTTCCACCACTGCAGCTTCTCCTTATGACCCAAAAGGTGCTCAAACAGTGCTACAGACTGGGTACACCGCTCTGCAATGCCCTCCTCTATTACCAGAAGATACCATTTGAGAAATTTCATATTTTGTTTTTGCATTTCTTTCTGAAGGGGGAGGGAGCAAAAAAAAAAAAAAAAAAAAACCCTTAGGGCTCCCTGGTGACTTTATGTTAGGCAGGGGTAATTATGACACAGACATAAGAAAAATTAGGGGCTTACTGAGGAAGAACTCATACAAATGTTTATGTACAATGTATTATGCATTAATTTATTAAAATACTATATTCATATATGGAAAACATAGTATGAGGTCTGTCTAGAAGGCATCCAACAATGTAATATGAAACATAGAGACATTTATTGAAGAAGATACAAGATACAAGAAACATTGTACATAGGACAATGATGCTTCAGTGCCCTTCAAAGTAGGCACCTTGGGACCTCACACAGTTCTCCCAGTCGTCATCAGCTGCCTCATCCTATTTTCCTCAATCTCATCCACTGTCTGAAATCCCTTTCCTTTCAAAGGTGGTTTTAGTTTTGAGAAAAGCCAAAAGTTGTAGGGCACCAAATCTGAGTTTTAGCGGGGCTAAGTCACCTGGGTGATTTGATGTTTCACCAAAAACTCTGCACAATACGTGATGCATGAGCAGGCATGTAGAACGAAGCTGCCAATTACCAGATGCCCATAGCTACAGCCTTCGGCATCATCTGAACAGTTTCTGCAGTGGACAGTTAGGACTTAACACAAAATTTGATGCATATTTGTTGCTCTACTCACTCAGTCTTTTGAATGTGATGGCCACACAGTACACATGCTCACTCAATGGAGTCTACCCCTCCCCCCCCCCACTGATTAGTACAGCGAAGGCATGATTGGTTATGCATGTATATTCCAGTCCACTCTCCTTGGCTGGCAGGTTACACCAATGTCATGCAAACCATTCTCACTATATTAACAACAGCTGGAATTTTCCCAGACAGACCTTGTATTCATTGATCAGTTACACAGTTATACATAAATTTAGAGTGGGGGAACATGTCTGTGAGGCTTATAAAGGGTTATAGCTTTTGACCTGTCCCTAATCCCGAGATATTTCTGGTCCGACACTCATGTCTTCATAGTGAGGACACCTGTGAATAGAGTGTATTACCCTACACTCATAACCAACTGTGGCAAATAGTTTATGAATACTAATAGTAACATTTATTGAATATTCAAAACATATCATACTCTGGGCTAATAAGCACTTTATGAGTATTACCTCACTTAATTCCCATAATACCCTATGGGTTAAGTATTGGTATAATCCACATTTCACAGATCTAGAGATCAAGACTTAAAGAGGATGATGAATGTGTCCAGTGCTAAATAACATAACAATAATATTAGTAGTAGGACCTGTATTCAGCCAGGCAGTTGGTTTCTGAAGCCAGCATGTTCAATACACAGACAAGATGACTCTGCCATTTAAGCATTGTGCTCTTTATAGAAAAATAGGATAGTCTGACTGGAAAGAAATTAGAATTTCTAATGGAGCTCCCAGAAGTTAGCTCACCAGCCTCCCAAATAAAGGAACCACCACCCTTCCTAATACCTGCCAGATATCATCCTAAAGCCAATTTTCCATTTGAAATAGAATGGTTAGCCCAAGCATCTACCAAACCAAGACTCCAAAGGTACTGACAGTACTAGGGACCAGTTCTTCAAATCCAGGCATAATGCATAGCCTCTAGGAAGGCAATATAATTATTAGGAATATAGTGTGGCAATTCAGTGTGATGGTCCATTTGTTCTTTCATGCAACAAGTATTTATGTTGTGTCTCCCAATTCCAGGCCTAGTTGTGAAGAATGCACTATCCCAGAGATGAAATGGTACATATACATCTCCCTCATTTTAGAATGTGTATCAGAAAATTAATTAAGCTGGGACTGCCCATTGTCTTGTGCTATTTCTCCTTTCACCCAGTACTCTGGTTGGCTAAAGAAGCACTATGACTGCCTTGCCTGGGAATATGCAAAAAGAAGTAAAACATTTATCAATGAAACCACTGTTACCTGGTCCTCCTAGCCCTTCAATCAGAACATACAAATAAAAATTATAAAATATGTATTCTGGAAGCATAAGCAACTAAACATTTAGTGGTGACAGCAGAATTTACTTGATTCCCTGATGTGAAAATGATCCAATTATCCGAAACTGTAGAAATAGTTATCTGGGTGTCATTTCACCTTGTTAGGTCTGATCCCATAGACAGTGGAAGCCTCAGTTTAACATGGGGGTGCATAACTGAGCTTGTGCTGCCTTTAGTTTACTAAAAGTTAAGTACAGTAGAAATGAATGAACTCTTTCCTCATATGTAATGACAAAGGACTGGACCAGCTGATCTCTATCTAGCCTTGAGTGTGACACTCAAGAATTCCCATAGCGGGAAGAGTTTTGGGCAACTTTACATTGATAGGCCTACAACATACTTCTGAGATGCCAGGTTTAGAGATAAATCTCACCCTGAAATTGTAGGATACAACTAGGAGTTAGAGTGTCAGGTATGGAGGTATATCTACTGTCTACCTGTAACATCCTGTCTGCTTTCTACTTAGCTCCTTCATGGGTAAAATGTTTCATCCCAATTAGAAAGTACAGTGTATGCATTATTGCAGATCATTACAATAACTTACAATATCACCTTTAAAAAAGTTTGGTCCCTACCTATTACTTTCAAGAAGGCTAAAAATTCTAGAATATTAGAGCTTCAATAAGGTCTTAGATGATTTCATCTGGGTTCAATTGAAAAAAAAGCAGTGGAGACTTTAAGCTCTAGTCTAATTATACAGGATATGGCACAAATAACACCCCCTTTTTATTATAAAATCATAAACATGCAATTCTGTAACATAACAATATCACACTCAAGCACATCATATGATATTGTAGGTGAAATGTTCAAATTGCTGTCCATCTCATGTGAGACATTCACGTACCCTACCAACCACACTCAAGCAAGACTCACTTCTCTGCCAGAACCTATATACTAACAGATATGGATCTACCCTCATTGAAACATCTGTTGTCCACTCTGACGTACCCCTACCCATGTCCTAGTTTCCCTCTTTCAGTAACTCTTTAAAACTTTCACACGACTTCTTTTGATCGATAAAGTACGGGTTCCACAGACTAGAATAAATCTAATCACATGATTCTGCAGATGAAGAGTCTCAAACTCAGAATAAAGAAAGTCAAGTATTAGTTGGTACCCGAGTGAAAAGAGAACCCAGGTTCTCTGATTCTTGTGCTATGACATTTCTTGGAATTATGAATTCCAAGTTATGAAATATGAAAGGTTATCAAATATGAAAGGAACCTTCACCTTATTAGAGAAACTTAAAACCTAGCCATCTTAATATTCTAAGAAAGAAATACAATACTATATGTGAAAAAATTTGCTTCTCCTCCAAAAACACTAGAGGTTTAGATGTGTTAAAAATTGTATATAGCTATACTTTAGAATCACATTAACCACACTGGAAATTCTGAGCACATTTGGGAATGGGATCAGGACTAGGGATGACTGTCAGGCAAAGAGGATATTAACAATTAAAAAAAATAGGTAGAATATTTACGGTCAGTGTATCCTGGCATTCCTCATGGAATAGAGATTTAAAAGAAAAGGCTAGGAACACTTCAGTCATTAATCTTTATCCCCTCCAGTCTGCATGCAGCGATAGCCAACCAATCCAATGGTAACACTGTCTGTTTCAGAAAACTTGGAGCGTACAGCTGACCGTAGATGGAGTTCTAACCTAGGCCATACTCCAGACCACACGTCATCCACCCACAAGTAACCAGGAGAATTGTGAGGTCCCAGTGCTCTCCGCTCTTCCAATTTTATTTAAAGAGCAAAGTAGTCCAGGGAAAACTGACAGTCCCCTTAACAATCTTAGCCTAGTCCCTGATCTTAAATGCTTCAAGATGAACACAGTATAAAAGAAAACACTTAGATCCTTCTTGACTTTCACCTTTCCATGGCACTGGTGGCACCTGAATACTTGGTAAAAGGTGCAACAAAATGTTCACCAAAAGGCCAAGACTGATTCTTCAAAACCAGCCATAATGTGTAGCTTCCACAAAGCTAATTTAAGTATTTGAAATAAAGCGTAGCAATATAGAATGATGGTCTATTCATTCATTCAACAATTATTTATGCTGCCCTTCCCATGCTCTGGGCCTTGCTCTGGGCACTGGTGCTAAAACAGAGGAAGGAGAAAAAAATAATACAAAATTGCGGTTCTTGTGAAGCTTAAATGCTAGCGGGAAGAGGTAGGTTGTAAACACATGCACGGAATTTTTCAGGGATGGTAAATACCATGAAGGAAAAGGAAAGAGTGAGGACAGACAGTGAAGATGAGATGCTACTCTATACGGCATACTCAGAGAAGGCCTCTTGGATAAGGCATTTGAGAGTAAATCTGAATCATTTACATGGCAGGTGCATATGTCGAGAGAAAGCAAGAGTGCCACAGGCAGAGGGGACGGCAAGTGCAAGAACACCATGCCAGCCCCATGCTCAGGGTGTTTGACTATGGCAAGGAGGGGACTACACCAGGAACAGAGGCCATACACAAAGAGGAACTTGGTATCAAAGCTGGTCATTCAACATAACAGCATCCACACCACACAGAGCCCTCTGAATGCCCTGTTAAGTTGTTGGAAAGATCCTGAGAAGGAGAAGATCTCACTAAGGTTCGTAAAGCATCAAGGTTCTGGATTTACACCCAAGAATTTTGTTTCCCTCTCTGTAAAATGGGGATAACAATGGTAGTGGTCTCATAAGATTGTTGGAAGGATTAAATGAATCAAGTGCTCCCTAGAAAGTTCTTGGCACATAGCAAGTCTTCATCAATGGAAACAGTTATTACTGTGGTTATCAGTTAGTTCAGGAGAAAATGCTTCCAAAGAACAGAGTTAGGGAATGTAAACTGAAGGTCCAAAGGACCAAAATTATCTAGGACTTAATAGATCACTGACTTTGAACTACTTACCTTAAATTCTGAAGGAATTAAAATTTAAAAAATTATGAATGCAAGTGTGATGAAGCAAGTTTTCTTAAAACTGAGATAATTTTCCTTGATATGTAGTCCACATCAGTTGGTTGCCTCCAGTACGTGCCCTGACCAGGGACCTCACCTTCCACTCAGGCATGCACCCTGACTGGGAATTAAACTAGTGGCCTTTAGCTTTGCGGGACAATACCCAATCAACTGAGCTGCACCAGTCAGGGCAGAGTGGCCTTTTCAATTTTCAATAGCAGGCTGCAGTTTCTAATTGTGCCTATAACTCCTTTACCCCAAGGCCTTCACACTTCTCTGCCATCAGGACATTGAGTGTATATGCCTACCTTACAAGAAAAGTAGTTAAGGGGTCACCCTTCCAAGAAGAGTCAATGCCAGGGCTTGTCACAGCAAATAGCTCTAAAGTTGCCAATGCAGGCTTCGCCAATGACCTGCTGAGTGACCTTGGGCAAACTGCCCAACCTCTCTGGGCTGTTCTTTAATAATGTTGATTGACCTCACAAGGTTGCTGGGAGGAATCACTAATCAATATGATTGAGAAACATTTAGTCAACATAGAGTGCTTTATAAATATTTACTACTACACAACGAGCCCGCTGCATTTGAGATTTGCATAGTCACAGAAAACCCTGTCTGGACCCCAGAATAAGGGTCAACATTATGCCTAAAATGGTTCTTTTCTCTTAACATTTATGAATACCATCATTCTGGGATGCTTTAGGTTTCTTATCCTAAGTGAGGGGAATTAATCAGATCAGTGAAGGTTTAGTTACCTACTAGAGCCTGCATTTTAGCATGAAAGAAAATCAATCCCACCAATAAAGCTATTTGATATTTTCAGATGAAAACAGAGGAGGTTGTTATTGTAAAAAGTGACATTGTGGTAGCTACTTAAGGCCTTAGAAGGCTTCTCTGAGTGACGACACAGGCTGAGAAGTGGGTGGGGTGTGCACTGGAAGTGGAGAAAAGTACAAGTGAAAAGGCCTTAAGGTGTGGTTGAGGAGCCACACAAAAGTCACGTGTTTACAGCTTAGGGGGTGATGAATAGAGGAAATCAGGCAGGGGCCAGATGAGGTAAGGCTTTCCCTGGATTATAGGGTAAGAAGTTTGGATTTTCTCACAGATGAGATGGGTAAGGCATGGGAGGGAGCTGATCAAAGACATGTCAAAAACTGACACCATTTTTAGAGGATAATTTTGGATGCTGAGTGGAGAATAAACTGGTGAATGGCAGACGTGGAAAAAGCAGGAAGTCCAGTTAGGTGATAAGGTTGCCCTGGACTAGGGACTTAAGCCAGTAATCATTCATTCCTGGGCTTGTCAGTGAGGAATACTTGTAGGGTATTGTCATGCTATCATTTGCACCAAAGCATGGTACTCTAGAATCATTTCTGTAGCAATTTATAATAATTTCTATTTATCATGCATGTCATTTCCTGTTATAATTTATAATTTCTTCAATTTGTGCTCTTCTTTAGCACAATCTTTTTAAAAGTCTTCCTCTAATTTGTTTTTTTAAATTTTATGTTTCAATTATAGTTTATAGTCAACGTTATTTTGTATTAGTTTCATGTATATAGCATAGTGGTAAGAGAATCGTACACTTTACAAAGTTGATTGCCCCTGATATTCCCAGTACCCACCTGGCACCATACACAGTTATTACAATTTTATTGACTATATTCCCTATACTGTACTTGTATCCCTAGGACTGTTTCATGACTACCAATTTGTACTTCTTAGCATAATCTTGATTCCATGCCTGGTCCTCCTTGTTCATTTAGGACTAGGCAATTCCTGAGACACTCTGGTTACAGACACCTTGTAAGGAGTGTGCCTCCTTTGACATTGAGGATGTGGTTTTTATAGTCAACATAAACAATTCAGCAGTGTATTAGCTGTGCTTTATTATTATCAGTTACTTCCATGTGAACTATAGTTTGGGAGTTAGGGACTTTTTTTTTTTAATTAACAGAAGCTCATCCATCAGTTTGCATCCATGGGATCTACCAGGTTATAACGTTTGCTGTTTATAGCAACAATTGTGATTCAAAATGAAAATCAGTATTTTGTCCCCGTGACATCTAACCTTAGGTCAAGCACAGGAACTGTAGATGGATTCTCACAGGAAGTGATCTTAAAGCACATTGCTGGAGATGAATACCAGAATGAGGGCTCGAGGCAGTGCATTCTCTGGCTGCTTCCCAGAAGAAAAATGGGCAGTAATGTGGATTGTATGTCAGAGCTGCACAGAGGGCTGGCAGGGGAATGACAGACAGAATGCCCCAGAGTTTCCGCTTCAGGGTGCATGACTGTAATTCTCTCAGAATAAAGTATCATCTCCCCAAATCCTGGTCAGAGGTAGCCTTAGGAAAGGAGTCTCCAGAACTCATTAACTCACTCAATCTTCATCTCCTTATTGAGCTTCATTTATGTCGTTGGCTGTGAGCTGAACTTCTCTCCCACATCATCATGTAATTTCTTGTGTCTCTTGCAAATGCCATCATCCTGAACACCAACTGAATCAGTCTTTCCATTCTGATACCCGAAGACATGGCATTTTCATATTGTTAAGAGGTTTTTCCAGAGTGAGCTTCCTGTGGACAGAGACCAGTCCAGTATACTCTCCTTTGTCTAGTAATCAAGCATTTACCAAATGTTCCTGATAATAATGTGGCTACTGAGAATCAATTAATATTTTTATACCTCCAAAGGCATTTCAATGCTTTTTGCTTAAAATATTTCTGAACATCTTGAGACCGAAAACCTTTTCTTTTTGCCACAGCTGAGATTTTATATAAATTATAAATAATATCCAATCTTAAAATTCAGGGAACAAAACTCAGACTGCTTAATGGACTTTACGAGAAAATTCAAGCATGAATGTACTTTTGAAGAAGTAGAACTTTATTAAAAAAACAGGCATAACCCTCAGCAAAAAGCATGGGCAAAATACGGTGACCAGTGGAAAATAACACAAATATTTGATAGATTCAGCATGACAAACTTCTAGGACCTGTCGGTAGTATTCTGGAGAAGGTCATGGTAATTTGCAGATTCTGGTCTAAGAGTACAGTCCTTCCAGAAACGTGACCTCACCGTGCAGATTCAACAAACACTTTCCCCCTAAAGATGAGTCAACTGCAATATACAGACCACTGTGCTGGTTCTGGGGTACAAAGAAGAGACGCAATGGGAGAGGGCATGCCTGAAAAAAAGCAGATGATTTTCCCCTGGCACCAGGCGAAGTATTCTTACAGACATACTTCCCTCTTCTACAGATGGTGAAAACAAGGCTTCAAGGACGAGGAAACTTGGCCATGCTCTCACAACTAATAACAGCCAGAACCTGATTTCACTGCCAGACTTCTGACCCCAACGTCTGTATCTATGACTTCTATCTTACACCAGCTCCCCAACAAAGCTATCCAGTAATGAACTGAATATTGCGATTATGCCCCACCCTTACTCCTGACCAATCCATCTCCCTCTGGTATAAATGCCCAGGTCATATGTGACCTAGGGAATTTGTTTTTGGCAACTTTTATGAGGAGGCCAAGAAAAGACAGGGCTTCTTTTTACTTTTTTTTTTCAGGGTTTTTCAATCCTCACCCGAGGCTATGTTTATTGATTCTAGAAAGAGAGGAAGGGAAGGTGGGGAGGGGAAGGGGGCAGAGGAAGAGAGAGAGAGGCAGAGAATATTAAACATCAGTGTGAGAGAGAAACATTGATCAGTGGCCTTCCTTCCGTATGCCCCCTTCACTGGGGATCAAATCTGCAACCTTTTGGTGCGTGGGATGATACTCTAACCAACAGAACCACCTGGCCAGGGCCAGACAGGGTTTTCTTTAAAGATCCAGATGGAAACAACCAATATTTCCAAGCTTAAAAATTTCCCTCAAGTGTCTAACATTTCAGCCATATTGCAGTTAAAATATTATTAACTAGAGTAGCTTTAGGACTAGAGAACTAGAAAATAATTTTTTTGTTGTTGTTGTTAAAAGGAGAAAACATGTCTAAACACATAATTAGGGAAACATTTCCATGTTGATGGATTCCTAAATCTTAGGTCATCGAAGGGCATGAAAGGGCCGACTCTCTAAAGGACAGTCTCCCTGACATTGCTGTTGGGGTGGGGTGGAGGGAGGAAGAAAGCTTGTTATAAATCCAGATTCCTTGGTCTCTTCTTCAGAGCTTAATCCAACAGGTCCTAGATGTGCTCAGGAATCCACAATTTCATAACCTTCCTAGATTTGGAGCAATCAATTTTGAGACAAGATTTAGTATCTAAAACCCTGTAGGATAAACAAGAAATAGACTAACAAATGCATAGAAGAAAGAAAGCCTGTAACTTTCTTTTTCTGTGTTAGAAGAAATAGAACCATATCAGAATTCCTCTCTGTATGAGTGTGTGGAACCAGGTGCTACCCTAAGAACCAAGCACTACCCCCTCTTTCAATAGCACAGTAACTCCTTTTAAAGGGGGCAAAAAGGAAGAATGATTTCCAAAGGAATGGCTACAATGAACCAGTGGGAAGACCTTGACTTTTGAGACAGCTAGACCTTCATTCATGCCCTGCCTGGTTGATTCCCAAGGTGGTTGCAAGCGATTTCTGCACCTTCTCTAAATTTAGTGTCTTTTTAGTGCCTAACACTTAGAGTTGTAGTGAAGACTAAAATAACTATTATGATGCTGGCACACCATTGATGTTTAATAAATACCAATTCTTCTGTTCTCCCTGATAGAAATAAAAGTTCCAAGGGTGATAAATATATCCTATGTAAGTTGACTAATCCTGCCCCTGGTCTTTAACCTTTTCAAAGAGAAGAGCTTGCATCCCATTACTTTTTAAAGGCCAGAAAAGGAAATTCATTAACATCTCTTAGTCATTTGCTCAGTAACATCATTTATGTCAGGAATGCCTTCTTCAAATTCCAACTAATAAAACTCAAGTCTATTACCTATCCATAACATGTACTTAGGGTGAAGAGAGAAAATTAAAATGAGACAGTTAAGGTGGTTAAAGACCAATGGGCTTCACAGCAAGAGAGGAGAAACTGAAACTGTCTTAGCCTCCTAACTCACTATCCTTAGAATAGATTTCTCACCTGGTATCCTATCAATCGCCAGTGGACTGGTAATAGTTATGGTGCTAATTGCCCTTCGATAGCCTTGTATTTATTCAGCCAACATCTATTTAACATTTTTGACCGTGTGCCAGGGGCCCTGTAAATATCTTGGATACTGAAATGAATATGACTTGGTCCATTTCCCTCTGGGACCCCTGAGGGCAAGGTCATCTAAAGTGGAATCTAAATTACTATCTGCTTCAGATGCTCAATGGAGGCACTCAATACCTAAATTCTCTGCCTCTGGATTTACTGTGGCTGCTCTTGGGCTGTCTACATATCATCCTCATCTTCAACAAGATATCTGCAGAATGGCATGCGATTTGCCTGCTTCTACCAAACTGATACTGGGCATGTTGTTGGGAATACGATCTAGATCAGGCTTTGGCAAAGTTTTCTATAAATGGTCAGACACTAACTATGTGCCATAGTGTCTGTCACGCAATTATTCAACTCTGCCATTATAGCAGGAGAGTGGTCATGGACCATCATAGACAACATGTAAACAGATGGGTATGGTTGTGTTTCAATCAGACTTTATGAAAACAGATGGTAGCCGGATTTTGACTATAGCTTGCTGACCTTGTTCTGGATTCTAGATTCTTTAGACGAGCATTCCTAGTTGCTGGCCTTACCTTCTTCTCCTGCGATTACCGCGCCCCCCACATACACACACATACAATCTAAGGTGGGGAGGGGAATGGCAAAACCAAAAGCTGTGGTTCTCCAGATGCTAAAGACTTTCAATAAAACTAGGACAAAAAAATAACTAACACATTGTCTGGAGACATTGTCCAGGCCTACAGTTGGTGCTCTGTGCTAAATGAAACAAAAGCAAACAAACAAACAAAAAAATCTTTCCATTCTGATTATACTGAATACCTATCACCACATATACATTAAAATTTATATCTCTCTGCCCACCAAAGCCAGGTGATATGTAGAAACAGTTGCTGAAAAATGCAGAAGAGGTTTGAAATCAGCTGCTCCAGCCATGCTTGGGAGATATCCACCTGGTCTATTCCTCCTTGCCATTTGTAGAAAGTTGCTGAAATTTCAGAGCAAGCAGATGTCTTTCAATGTGATTTGATTTTAGAAGAGCCACTTGCCATCGACCTGAGATATGTGTCTGATCTACATAAGCATATTATGAGCCCCAAGAGTATCTGTGAATGGCAGTGAGGTTAGTAAGTGTAGAATATATTATCACAAATGTCAGTAACACCTTCACATTGTTCCCCTTGGAAAGTGTTTCATTTCTTTTTCATCTCATAGACTCCATGCCTTATTCAAAGATTGAATGGGAAACACAGGAGCTAATGCTCACAGTCATAAAAAAATGAGCAAATCTATTAACCAAAGGTCCAGGTTGTATCTCTGTCTATTTCTATTCATTTATTTGACTTAGGCTTCTCTGACTCTCCAAGGCAAAGAAGATAAGAAAACAAGGATGCATTTGACCTTGAACAGGTAAGCTGACCCTTCATACTGTGTAACAGGAGAAAGAACCAGGCTTGTTCAGTTTTTCTACGTTGGCATCTCTAAGGCACGGAGTCATGCTTAAACTTCATGATACGCCCATAGCTACAGCTCTGGGCCAATCAATTGTTATTTTCCCTGCTGAGAGCATCAGTCATTTCTCAGGCCACACCTTTATAACATTGTTTCCTCTCTTTAATTCTGTGAGAGCTAAGAAAGTTGTCAAAATTTATTCCTTTCTCCCTCAATCCTCCCTTTTTTTTCTCCTTCCTTCCTTCTCTCTCTCATTCTAAACACACTTATGGCATGCCTACCATGTGTTATGAGACACGGGGCTCTTGGAATCCAGTAAATATGTAAAACTCAACATTCTTACACCCTTATAGATTCTGCATAATCTAGCCACAGCCTACTATGGAATGAATGATTTTCTTTCTCTCAATTCCTAGATTTTGAGATAAGACTATCCACTTGGTGGGTGAGGCACCTTAACTTTCACATCCTTTTCTTCCCCTTCTTATTTTAAATTATGGACACCATTTAGGGAGATTTCAATTCCCATTAACAATATGTGCAATTGATCTACATTTAAGAGAATTTAATCATGTCTTGGTGACAAATTTAGCTTAAAGCAGAACTTCACTTAGGACTTCCAAGTAAATTTCTGTTGAAAAGGTCAATTTTTAACATTTGTCAGTTAAAGCCTGTACCAGACAAATTAAATTTTCCTCCACTTGTTCTCAGCACAAACACTTCTAACACCTGAATATCACCAGTGGTTGTCAATTAGGAAAACCACCCAAAACAACAACAGAGGCCAAGAACATCTTTTTTTTTTAAGACTTGAAAATATATTTACTCAAGGGTTAGAATTTTTTTCATACTAAAAAGCTAAAATGGTAATGAAAAAGCAAAACATTATCTTACTGGATAATTAAAATCAATTCAATGCCACAAGCATTTGAACATCTATTGTTGAGGCAGGAAGTCGGGGGAGGCTTGAAGTCCTCCCTGAAGCTTATGAATCTCTCTGGGGAAACAAAAGCACCTGAACAGTTGGAAATTAGCATGCCATCTTCCTCAAGGACAAAATTTGAAAAAAAGGCCTTGTGTCCATGTTATGTTGACGATAATATGCGTTTTGGAGAGGTGGAAGTCCATACTGTTTTGAATTTCTGGGGAACGCTTCAGGGAACAGACAGCTTATCATAGTCAATTCAGACAGACAGTACCATAGTGACCACATTATGGGTGTTTTTCCTTTGCTTCTTTATGTTTTCTGATTTCTGTGTTCCACATGAATTATTTTATGAAAAAGATAATTAAAAATATTTAAAGAGAGAGCATGGACAAAAGAGAAAAAAAGAATTCTTCAATTTCCTCAGATCAGTCTCAGATCAAACAAGAATGGACATCCTGGTTTCTTTGCTTGTTGGCCCTCCATTATTAAATGGCTCATAATTTGCTCTGAAGAAAAGGACTCATGGCCAAATATCTGAAGATGAGTTTTGCCCATGGGGTCAGCAGCAAAAGACTGAAATCTGGCAGGTCTTGCAAAAAGACTGCATTCGTTGTCCAGCAGATCAGCAGGTAGGTAATCAGGCTATCTCTGAGCACCACTGGGGGAAGAAGTAAAGACCACCTTGAGAAGATGGAGAGCCAGGATGTCCACTGCCTCAATTACATGCCTATCTTCTAATAAAGAGGAAGACCAGGGAGTGGTAGCCATGGGGATTTTGTTCGTAGAAATCCTTAAAATAAAATATCATACACGCAGACATACACACACACCCCCTCATCTTGGGTTGGGTGGCAACCCTAACTAAGCTGTCCCAAGATGAAAGAGAAGGCTGTCTTTTCTAAGCACCCTGTGACCACTATCGATCTGTTCAGCTTGTTGCAACTCAATTTCACCAGGTTGTTCCTGAAAGAAGCATGGCTGTTATTAAAGATCTGGAGTAGCTGCTCTGCAGGTATATTAGAAGTAAACTAAATATACCGACTTCAAGCATACAGAAAGATTATGGAGCAGATCCATTTCCTTTCCAGAACCTGGAACCTCTAATGTCCAAAAGTACAGACAGTTGTAAGTGGAAAAAGCACCTCCTTTCGAAGTGTGATATGGAAATTCAGTTTTATTCCACAATATAAATAACTGAGCAAAGCCAGGACTGCAGTAATCGGACTCAATAGCCAACAATTATTTATTAAGCTATCCTGTATCCAGGGCTATGCCAGCCACTAAACAGAGACTGTTCAGAAAGAGATGACAAGGGTCACAGGAGAGGCCCATGACTTTGAAAACATAGTGGTCTATGTAGACCAAAGGGTTAAAGTGTTCTGAAATATCAGTTACAGAAGATTTACAAACACCAGTGAAGTACCAGTGGATACACATCAGTATATAAGAGAACATTGATGTATTAATGGCAATTAACATTAATATAAATTAATGATTGCTCATAATTACAATACCCAATAAATCGAATAACATTCAATAAGTTGTTAAAACTATGGAACTATCGATAAGGTAAAATAAAATAAAAATGTGTTAATTTATACAATTTTGAGATAACTTCACTATTGGATCTCAGAATAATTCATACCATCTTCCTTATAGTGTTTTGGGTTAAAAAGAATAGAGATTCAGATGGCAAAGCCACACATGACATTCAATAATCTTAGATGAATTAAAGGGTTATTGGAAAATGAAAAATGTTATTACTGTGTCACAGAGTCAAAAGACTAAATTTCAATGTAACCTCCCAATAAAAAAGCAGATTAAAAAGTGCTTAGCACATAGTAGGCTTCCAAAAAGTGGCAACTATTATTAGTAAGACAGATAATTAGCCTACAAAGCACTGAGTGGCAGTTACAGAATCACCCCAGAAAAGGAATAAGATCTAGTGTTGAGCACTTCGAAGATTCACTTTCTTAAGCTACATTCTCTAATGTTTAAGTGACTATAATTTTCATTACAAACACATTGTTTCCTAAAGTGTGGGTGATTTATTGGACATCCTGTATTTGTGTTTTCTTTCTCTTGCATACAGATACACTATGTCTGAAAATGAAGTAGCTCTGTAGAGAAATTCCCCAAACTCTGCTCACCAGGTCAGCTTCCTGCTTTTTCCTCTATCACTGCCTTAAGGGGTGACACGAAGCAAATCCCCAACCTTTCAGGCCTTGCTTTTATCAACTGTAAACGGGGACAGGACTGGCTTCCCCCTGCCTTCCATGGTGTCACAGAAGATTCTATAAGGTAAATAGAATCTGAGGATGTTCCTTGGACTCCTAGATGCAAAATAACTTTTCCTTTCTTCAGGGACTAAGACAGTATATATGTTATAAACTGGATGAAAATAATAAAATATTAGGGGACTAATAGAGATAAAGCCTCTGGCTTTCTAACTTCTTAGTCTCTTTAATGAGATCAGGGTGATTGAGGTCTGCCCGAAAATTAGAAGTTACCTGAGGCTAGCTTGTTCGTTCAGGAGGTTACAGCCTTTTCTTTATTTTGTTACTATTTTTTATGAAATGTACTGGGATGGCATTGGTTAATAAGATTATATATGTATCAAGTGTACGTTTTCATGATACATGATCTGCATATTGAATTGATGACAGAAATAGCACTGAAAGAAAGTCAAAAGATGAAGGCCCTGGGGAGCACAGAGGAAGTCATCAAGACTTCCTGATTTACCGTGGCTGTGGTGTCAGGGACTGCTGAGTACCTGGGAATGGTAGATAACCAATAAGTACTCCTTGAATGAAAGTTCCCAACCCTACTTTTATTCTTGGGAAATCAATGAGCCTTGGTTACATTACATAAAGTGAGGGTAGTGCTATTTTGCTTTGTTGGCCTCAGGTTTTTATTCCATGACCAAGTCAAGTGTCACTGCAATGACCCTCTCAGACAGTATAACCTACTCACCACTGGACTGAACATCCTACTTTCACATAAAAAGAAAAACAGAGTCAACCATAGATGGCATGAAATGACCCCCTCTTTCCTCAATTAGGTTGTAAGCTCTTAAGTTTCTGTAGAAAAACTCACACCCTAGCCCTCGCTGCAAGCATTGCACCAGGCACCAGAGGGAAGGAATGGAACTCATATTCAATAAATTAATTAACCACAGATGCAGAAGAATCTGGGAAATTTGGAAGTGTTTCAAACTGCAAAGTGCTGTTTTCAGGGAGAGGCCTTTGTGACACAAGAACTGCTGGAGAACAATTATTTGCAAAACATCAAGGTCATAAACCCTTTCTTTCAATGGGAGGTAGTTTAAAAAGAAAAGAACGCCTGACTTGGTGTTACGTGTTCAGAAAATAGATTTAATTCTTCTACAGCTTCAGAGAATGATAGAAAAGTCAAGATGCTACTTTCGGAGACAGTAGGCTGTGGCATCCTGGGACTTATCCCCATTCTCTGGTTGCCCAGGCAGCCCGGACATTGGCAGAAAGCTGGACCTCCTTGCCTTATGACTTCTAGTAGCTCTAGTGGGCAGACAACCTGACCACTGCCCCTACCAACTTTCTTGTGAGCAAAGCACTGGGGAACCAACATTCAACAACCAAGATTCAAGTGCTATACACTGCCCAGCAGCTATGGCACCATCACCTGTGAGCTTGTAAGGAGCACAGTCTTACACCACCCCCCCCCCCTCCAATGACGGAGAGCCCCTGGTAAGTGGTGTGCAGAGTAAAGCGTGAGAACCACTAGCCTAGGCCTAAGCTGAATTAAGAAACCCCGTTCTTCTAATATCTTTAAACCAGTGTTCTTCAAAGTATACTGTACAAAGGACCACCCTTGGGTGAATCATCTGGGGTGTTTGTAGAAACACAGATTCCTGGGCTCTACCAAATACCTACCAAATTAACTCGTGTGGGGAGAAGCAATGTGAATTTTTTAATTGGTTTCATAGAGAGACAGGAAGGAAGAGAGAGAGAAATCGATTTGTTGTTCCACTTATTTATGCATTCATTGGTTGATTCTTGTATGTGATCTGACCAGGGACCAAACCCTCAACCATGGTGAATGGAGCTGATACTCTAACCAACTGAACTACCCAACCAGGTGCAATATGAATTTTTAAGTAATCAGTCCCAGTGATTCCAATGCGCCCTCAGAGGGAACACTGCGTTATTTCACCAAGGAGGCTGACTCTGAAGACCCTGAGTATATGCCCCCCCCTCTCATTCAGAACTGTAACATTTCAGGTTGACTTCCCTTTTCCCCCTATTTATAAGATTGAACCTTTTTGCCTATCTTTAAACCATCTAAGGATTACTTTCTTCCAATAAACTGGCTACCCTCCTGACTAAGGAATGTGATAAACCCACTGTCAATTACCTAATTGATCTGACAACCTGATTAGACCCAGAAAGGGGAAGATTTCCTCAGTGGAGCCTTATTAAAAAGGAGAAAACAAAACAAGAGCCCATGTAATTAAAATGTGATCGCTGGTGATTAGTATGTAAAATCAGCCCTGAGAGGTGTTAGAGATGGAAAAACTTTTCTAAATGACATCTTAGGGAAGACAAAGGAACACAAGATGATCAAATAAATCAGTGCACTGCTAAGGGAGGATGCTGAACACAAACACAGGGCACTTTTCTCCGTCTGAAATGAACAAAGCACTCTCCTGATTCTTGGTGGGGAGAGCTCAGTCATTGGCCCCACCCGTGGCACCGTGAACTCCAGCAGAAAGCCGGTTACTGGTGCCCCTTATAAGAATGGCTTGTTTTCTATATAACTATGCTGAAAGTAACATCTTGGGAGCATACTTCAACAGGAGTTGAATATTGGATGGGTCAGGGTTCGGAGCACTGATGCATGTCTTCCTAGTAACCACGCATGTTTCAGCAACCAGGCCTGCACTCAACCTGTGTTCCGGTTTCAGGAATTATTCCTTTAGCATTATTTATTTTCTATTTTCTTCTCTGACTCCCTTTCTATGGAATGCATCTTCTGAACTTATTCCTCACTCAGGTAGCCCTCTGGTCTTCAAGAACAGAAAGGCAACATGGCGACTGTGTTATTTTACACAACATAAAATCTAGGTCTCAAGAGTGCTGAGGAATAGAATATTATTAGCTAATTAAGATAAACTGTCACACTGCAGTGTTTGATTAAATTAATTAATCAGGCTGATGATTGGTCTGGAAGGAGTAGGAGATTGTTTTTATAGTGCACCTGGTAAATTGTGCTATTAACCAGTGGCCCCTTGGAAATTTAAAGAAAGGGTATTTTTTGCTGAGAGACAAACAAGTGAGCATAGCTGATAGGGTGACCAGAATGAATAACAACACCTGTGTAGAGTGAGGCCCAATACGTAAATAAGTGGACAGATTTGACTTTACAGTTCCTTTCACCTGTGTCAATCCACTCAAGTAATCGGAAGTGTCTACTCGTATCTTCTTTAAATTGAATGCAACGATTTCCTCTTTGACAATTACATAGAATATCAGATTGAAACAGACCAAAAAAGAATTAACACAGGAACAAGTATAAAGGACTGATGGACAAAAACTACGGGGGGTGGAAATGGGAGGGAGGTGGGGAGGGCTGGGGTGGTGGGCTGGGGTGGGAGTAAAAGACAGAAAACTGTACAAGAGCAACAATTTAAATAAAAATTAAAAAAAGAAGAAGAAGGATCCTGTGGGACTGGGAAAAAAAAGAATTAATATTACAGACTTTCTTTTTAATTTAAGGCTCAACTGAACCAATCCACCCATCCATTCTTCTTTTTTTTTTTTTTAATATGTAAAGGGGGAATTAAAAGACCTCTAGCTTAATTTGACAATTTACTCCCATGTACAACTCCAAAGATTACATAGTTCATTTATTTCCTTTTGTGCGGGTGATAAATCCTTCCTCCCACTATACCTTTCACAATTTGGTAAGTGTTAACAATGCCTTGATTCTGTCCAATTCACTCCAAACCTAGCATTCTATGCCAGACTGCATTTACATGTGATTCTGACTATGCAGGACACAAATCCTTCTCCATATCTGTGAGCAAAGTATCCTGGCATTTTATACCCTATGTGAATTTGCTAGTAGACTAATCTACAAATGTCAAATTAAATGGAATAGACCAAGATTTCCCTGGTAGTCAAATCAACTGGGATACCTGTCAACAGGTCACCACCCTCCTTGGTAACCCTAGAATTAAGCAACAGTTCAAACATGATTGCAACTGCATATTCTTTCTCTGGTTCAAAAAATACTTTCTATTCCAGTTCACCTGGGGTTGACTTATTTTAAACAGATGTGGCTGTTTACCCATTTCAAATAGTCCCTAGACAATGCCCTCAATCATGGCGGAATATTAGCTGGGAAAGCTCAGGGACTGTGTCATTCCTATGCTCTATAGCGCACCTGACACATTTCCCTATTGCATGCAAACATTTACTAAAGCACTCTCACCGTTCAAAGCCTTTAAACTCAAGTAACACAGGTTGTAGGCACACGTGTTTGGACTTTATCGAGGTCCACAGTTCATCCATCCACTTACCCATTCATTTATACATCCGTTTCAATTATTCCACAATTTTTCAAGGGATCTTCAGACAAGACAGAAATGTAAATAAGGATAGTTCCTACTCTCCTATGGTTCAGTGTGTAGTATTAACATTATAAAGGACTTTAAATATAATGAATCCCATACATTATCTATAGAACTCCAGGTTTCAAATAAAAAAATTATGGTCTTCTTTTATAGTTCCTAAAGCTCCCTCAATAAATCACAGGGGAAAAAAAAAGACCCATTTGAGAATTTTATCAACTGTATCCTACTCTCACTAAAGGACAGAGGGCTTGTTGCTTGTTTGTTTGTTTGTTTTCCCTGGAGCCTGGTTCAAAGGATGAACTTTTGTGACCAGATACTAAAACTGGTCATGTTCATAAATATCGTAAAAATGGACAAAGTCAACAAAATGATTGCGAAACACTTCTTTTGATATATAATATTTAGTTTAGCTTAAAATTTATAATTATCCCTTTATCGTAAAGTTACCTATGCTGGCTTTCCCTGTTTGTCTGAAAGCTCCATGAAGGTAAGAGCTGTGTGTACTTCTTATCACAAAGTTACCACCTTCAACTCACACAATGCCTGGCACATACTACACTCAATGATTATTTATGAAATGAATGAAATAAATTAATGAATCAAATGAATGTAATACAATCTTACACACAAAGAGTCGTGAATAACCCCAAGCAGCCTTAAAATTAAAAGATGCTATTACCACACGCCTCGTCTTGTCTAGTATAAAATAAATAGAATGTTACCACAGGTAATTTTACAGGGTCAGGATAGGTAACCAATCTCCTTTTGTGTATTATTTTTCCTCTAGAAGATTCACAGAAAAAAATGTGAGTGGAAAATAATAGGGGAAGAAGAGTAAAGGGAGAATTTAGCTCAAACGACAAAATAAACATTTTTAGTCAATACTTCTTGGTCTTCAAAAATGAAAAATTATCTCCCCAGCTTTTCAGGTCAGAGGCCTGAGGTTGAATACATCATCAGTTCTGCTATAAAACATGAGTTTGCAAGTAAACAGGAAGTTTGTCTTATAAAATGAAGCTTTTTGCTTGCATGGAAATTCTTCATTAATAACAGAGATGGACTTTCAACTACTTACTACAGCGGTGGCTCTCTCCCTGACACATGGAGCTCCTTAAAAGAAAAGAAAAACACAAGTCTGGGGATTTCTCAGCAAGTTCAATTCATTTTTTTTTTCTGGAGGGGTGACAATGAAGCAGCAGGTGGCAAATTCACTTTCATCTAATAACTTTTGATCGTGTGACATATTTTACTTCCAGTTAATATACCTCAATGAACAGCAAAGTGGGAAAATCTGTAAGCCTGTGGTGAGTTAGTGAGGGGTGTGTGTGAGTGTGTGGGTGCTATGTACACAACAACAGGAAGGTGTTTGTGGTAAAGTGAGGGAAGGAGAAGGTTGCTGTTACATGCCACAGGTAGGAAAACGTTTAAGCCACAAGTTCCAGTCCACACAGAGCGCAGTCTAAAGCAACTGCGTAGGCTGTAGAGACCGCCTTTATTCAATGAGGTGTGGTGATCTCAGGCCAGGTCCTTGAAAGAATGAACTTACGGAAATAACCCCAACACTCACAGCAGCAAAACTGGAGACCTCCACAGGCAGTTACAAAGACCGTGTGTTACAAACCTGTGAGGCCTATGAAAGAAGAGCAGGAATTGAGGGAGCCAGCCATCCGTCCACCAAGAAAAGTAGTTGCTCATGAGTTTCAAACAAAGCTACACTTAGCTTTAGTTTTAAACAGGTAAAACAAAAAGTGACTTGTTATTTCTAACATTATTGATATTGCTAAGAATCCCAAACTCTGGAAGAAAAGCCGGGAGCTCTTGCATTCAGAAATATTCTTCATGTAATCTTGGTTGAGGTGTTTTCCCATAAGCCTCATACATACTAACTTTTCTCATAATAAAAGTAATTCAGATGTCAGCGGGCAGAATTCCTGAGTGGGAGAATTTGGTCTAGTCAAGCCTTAGACTTGGCACACTCTCCCCTTAGTTCGCTAATTACCTTCAGTTCAGTTCCCAAAGTTAGGTGGTTTCCTGCTAATCTTACTCAAGTCCATTTCGGGCTCTCTCCATTACATCCCTTTACAGCAAGGACTTTAAAACCCAGCAGGGGTGTCCAAACTTTTGGTGTCTCTGGGCCACACTGGAAGAAGAAGAGTTGAAGAGTTGTCTTGGGCCACACATGAAGTACATTGCAACATGTAATCACACACACACAAAAAATCTCATAATGTTTAAATTTACAATTTTGTGTTGGGCCACACTCATAGCCCTCCTGAACCACAGGTTGGACACCCCTGCTAGAGGCTCCCAGGAAATTATGGAAAACAGAACTTTCAGGATCTCAATCTACTCTAGAATTCACTAATTCTTCAATACAGGGTCTTTGAATTTTAGGTAGAGTAGGTTTTGCTTGAAAGATAAAATAAAGTGGGCAAAGAAGCGAAGAAATTGTAGCCCTTGTGCCCTGTTAGTGGGATTACAAAATGGTACAACTGCTATGGAAAATGGTGTGAATGTTCCTCAGAAAAATTAAGAACAGACTTCTTATACGGTCCAGCATTCCCACTTCTGGGTATATATCCCGAATAATTGAAAGCAGAACCTCATGGCAGCAGTATCCACCACAGTGAAGAGGTAGAAGTCTAAATGTCTAAATGTCCATCAGATGATGAATGGATTAACAAACATGATATGTATAAAACTGGACATTTTTCAGCTTTAAAAAGGGAGGAAATTCTATCATAAGCTACAACATGGATGAACCCTGAAAACGTATTTCTATGTGTTTAATAAGCTAGTCACAAAATGACAAATCTGTATGATTCTGCTTACCTAAGGAATCTAAAGTAGTCACATTCATAGAAACAGAAAGTCCAGTGGTTGTTACCAGGGTTTGAGGGAAGGGTAAAAAGGGAAACTCTATTCCCTTTGTTTAATGGGTATAGAGTTTCAGATATACAAGATGAAAAAGTTCTGGAGATGCATCTCGCAATAATGTGAATATACTTAACACCACAGAACTGTACACTTACAATGGCTAAGATGGTAAATATTACATGTTTACCACAATTATAAAAAAAGATAAGGATGAAATTTGCAGACCTACTGGATCTATGTTCAAGTTTCACATAACACACACTTTTCCCAACTAAAGCACCAACCCGCAACAGATACTAGAGCTGGACCTCAGTGTTCCTGGAGGTGAAATAAGTCCAGGCAACAGGCTCAGGTATTCTGACCCATTCTATTTCCACTGTTCATGCCCCCCAATACTATTTTATTTATTTGTCCTGACCCAGAAATGTTAGAAGGTTTGGAGGATATTTGGTTGCCCATGATGGATTTGCTGTTGCCTTTCACAATTTTTTTTCTATTTTTCAGTTTATCCTAAAGTATGTCCTGTAGAAAAAGGAATGCACCTTTTCTATTAATTCCCCCTTGGTCTGAAATCTTAATATTTGAGAAGCCCACTATAAAAAATCAATTTTTGTGGTTAGACTTTTTTACCACCTCCATATTACTTCCACAGTGAAAAATAGCCTATATGCATGTGTATACATGTGTGACTCAGAATGTATTCTTCCTTCCCAACATCCAAATTCCTTATACAGAATTATCTCTCCACCTGTAATAAGGTTTTGAGTGAGATAGTTAAAAACAGTGTCTACTTCTTGCTGTGGAATTCTAAGGGGTCAGAATCCTCCTCCCTCTGATTTTAGAGTCACAGAGATCCAATGTCCAAAGCTTAGCCGATGCGGCACACTAGCCCAGGATTTTGAACTTTAAGTGAAATATATAAGCATGGAAGACACATTTAGAGTTTGGACATTTGCTATCAACATCCTGGCCTAATGGTTACTGAAGTCCCTCTTTTACAGGGACTTCAGGTTTGGCTACCACCCATCCCTAAACGGGACTTCACCCCTATTGACTGTGTTAACCTTTAAGTAAACTCCCCTTTGATTAAATTAGCCACACTTAGGCCCTGTGGCTTCCCAATAGAAACACTGCCCGACAATGTTTATTTGCACAGATCACTTTGCAAAAACAATGCTGTGGCTACCATCTCAACAAGCTCCTAGAGCATCATGAACACCTCTCATCCTCTTGGTTCCTGTATAAAAAGGTTTTTAAAATATCTCTATGTTTCTACTTTCCAGTCCTGTCAATTGTGCTTTTCATATTTCTTTAAATTCAGGCTGATCAGCTGCTACTCTCCCCACTGATGTCCCAAACACTATTGAAATAAATCCACCTACAGCCCTGAGACTGCTAATCATCCTCCCACCTAATTAGATGTCTGACAGCCAACTTCTTCAGCAGGATTTCTGCCCTTCTGTTGGGCTTTCTGTGCAGGAGTTTTATAGGTAGATGAGGAACTAGTTAACCACCCACATCCATAATCTTTGTCCTCCTCTGTTTATTCATTAAAGAACAACCATTCCAAAGCCCACATGGCACAGGGCGCCACAATCCCAGCGGCAAACAAACGGCCACTGTCCCAATCAGAATATGCATTTTTGCATGGGGGGCCAGAAGGTGGCTCTCAGGATGCAGATCTAGGTCGCACTGCTGAGAAGATGTAGGTGGCAGGGCTGACAGGAGCCAGAGCCAGCCTTGTGGGGGAGTGAAAGACGAGTGGAGCTGCTAGACTGATTACATCATTCTCCTTATCATCTTTTTTTACCCTTCCTTTTCCCCCAAGGAAATGGCTCATGATTTTAATTATCATCCTGATGATTTTTTTCTCTATTCTAAGCCATCCACTTCTGCCTTTACCTTTATCTTTATTGTTGTCTTTGCCCACAAACCTTAAAGGACCATCAATTATTTATACTCTGTCCCCAGTTCATAAGTAGGGACCCACCGAATGGCTTTGAGTTCTCTTATGAGAATAGTGCTGACTTTTCTTCATTTCTTCCCTTAATTTATTGATTGTTTTTCTAGTTATATATTTCTTAAGGGTTTACCAGGCAGATTTTTACTCCTATGTGATTCATTTCTCACAACAATCTTTCTGGGTGGTGAAGGACACAGTCCAACGTCTCACTAGTAGGTAACAGTACTGCTGGGATAAGGAACTGGGAGCAAATCATGATTTGTTTGTTTGTTGCTTTTTGTTTGTTTTTTTTTTTTTCTGTAGTAATTAAAAACTAACCCATCCCAACCCCTTTGCTCTTCCTTTCAGTCCCCATGTGAACCCACATGGCAGCCATAAAGTCTCCCACTGGGCCCTGGGCACTTAACAATAAGGGTTTGGCAATGAAAGTGAAATATGCTCTACTGTGACTGAAGATCTGACAAGGCACTAATAGGGAAAGCAGAAGGGAAGGATGATGAATACCAAAGAAATATGAGAAGGCAACATCCTGCCCTATTATATCATCCAGTCCTCCCTCCCCCAAATCACCCCTCCCTCTTTCCAGTGTCCACAAGATGAGTGGCATAACCATGCCATCAATCACCTCATCTGAAATCCCAAATATCACCTAGAGCTCACAATTCCACACCCTTCGTGGCCAGCCTCACATGCTTTTGACTCCACCTCTTTACCGTTACTAAAATCCATTCTGCCACCACGGCGTATTATACTTTTGCTAAAACTTCTAGAGTTGTTCCTGAATGGGTCTCCTTGCTTCCAAAGTCACATTTCTACAAAGTATCTGCCAAACAGCATATTCAAACAGCTCTCTCTGTACAACCTTTCAACGAGTCCCAAGGCTTCCCCAAGGCCCTCACAACTTCCTTCACTAGGCCCTCTATGACCCAACCAGCCTAGCTCAGTAGACTCAACGATTACCACTTGACCAAACAAACACTTCCCATCAGGCACCTGGAAGGTCTTGTTAATCCCAGGCTAAGCCATTTTATTTTACTAGTTCATGCTTTTGTTCATTATATCACACAGATCTTCTCCCTGGGGTGTCCCTTCCTTCTCTGAAAGGCATCACTTATTCATACCTTAAAGGGAAGCTCAAGGATCACCTCTATCGGGACTCCCCTGACCCCAACCACACAGTAAACAATGTGGCTTTCCCTCCTGAGTCCTCATGGCGTTGTCTCTATTACGAATCGCACCTTGTTTTTGTATCTGAAACTGTGCATTTATCACTCTGTTTTTGTAATTACTCCTCTGTTTGTAATAAGATGGTGAGCTACCTGAGTTCAGAAACCATGTGTTGACCAATACAGCTCCAGTGGCTTTCACAGTGTCTGGCAACAATGTGCATTGAGTAGAATTGAAATCAGAAGGTATAGTGCTTATTTGAGGTCAGGCATGGCAATCAGAGCAATGCTCAGGTATGGACTTCCCAGGGATCTTTAGTCTCTAGTATTGGAATAGTAGCGAAGCTGTCAGTCCTTTACCCATCTCTCCTCAGCCTCACCTCTTTAATGTATTAATAGCTTTACTTCCAACTGCCCATGGCTTTTCTCTAGTTGCACGTCCCCTTCTTTCCCTACAATAACTGCAGAGACAGGCAGTAGGTGCCAGAGAATTAACACCCTCTGCAGCAGCCCTCAGTCGATGACTGATAAGGGCTGGTGTATAAGTAATTTAATTGTTTCACCACACTGACTCCCAGACTTCCCCGGTGAGGTGAAGCTCCATTCACCCACAGTGCCGACTAGCTTGATTCCGTGCTCTTTAGGAGCTGGCTCCCTCTGCCTGTCTCACTTCCCCGCTCTCCAGATGCTGTTTCCAGGGATCATCTCATGAATAAATGACTTGTACCAGCACTCAACTCTCAGAATCTCTTTCTTGGGAACTCAACTAAGACAGTGCACAATACTATATTTTTAAGTTTAAAAACAGTTATATGAGCCCTAGCTGGTGTGGCTCAGTGGATTGAGTGCAGGCCTGCGAACCAAAGGGTCACTGGTTCGGTTCCCAGTCAGGGCACATGCCTGGGTTTCGGGCCAGGTCCCCAGTGAGGGGTGGAGGGGTGCATGAGAGGTAACCATACATTGATGTTTCTCCATTTCTTTTTCCTTCCCTTTGTCTCTCTCTAAGAATAATAATAAAAAAAAAACTAAAAAAAGAAAAACAGTTATATGACTCTATGAAGTAGGAACTAATATTGCCCTAATTACACATATGAAGAAACTGAGGCACAGAAAGGTTAAACACCCGTTAGGGTGAGGCTGTGTAAGTGAAGGAACAATCTACCCTAAGTAAGGCTGTAGGAGTTTTTTCTCCACCAGCTCTGTTCTTCCACTCATCCTTTCAACATCTTTAATTAAAAAGTTCACACACCAATGCTAGTGGTGCCCTCCATCCAAAAGGCTGCCCTCTGAGGAAGGTTTATTGCCGGATACCTAAAATAGCTGAGCCTGACGACTTAGTTGAGTTGCACGCTAAACTCCTTCCCTAAGAGAACATTTGGGCCAAACACAGAGATCACTCCAGGCCCTTGGTGAGCACCCAGGATGTGAGGGATTCATTAACAACAACTAAAAAGCAGACCAGCACCATGCATACAACAAAAAATAGTTTTTGTAATGAAAACCAGACAAGTTAGAAAGATGTGTAGCAGACAAATTTATCTACAACATGAAAGACTAGGAGAACACATTAAAATGCTCAACTTCCTAAGTAATCAAAGAGAAATAAACTTTTAAAAATAAGATTTTTTTCTATTCTATTACAAAATTAGCAAAGATTAATATGAAATAATGTGCAATTCTTCTGTAACTTTAGGAAAACAGGCACTTGGTATATTGTCAGTGGGAATACATATAGGTAGAAAAAAATTAAAAATTAATATGAAATCTTGTAATAGAAGGCTTAATTTAGATCCTACAATTTCACCCAGTAAGTTTTAAAATAGTCCCTGACTTTGAATCCAGCATTTTCCCTATAGATTTACCTTAGAAATACAACTTGCACATACATATATGTACATATGATGAAAATATTTTGTAAAAATCACAATATTTTTATGATAGCCAATGAAAACAAATCACCTAAATGCCAAACATGAGGAAAAAACATGCAAAGATATTTCAGAATACTTAACCATTAAAATTTGAGTTTCTGAAAGTTACAAAATATCATGGAAATTCAAAAGCTATAAAAGTTGTAGGGTTTATAATTTTATATATGGTACAAAATTACTTTTTGATGTTTATAAACACAGAGAAAAATGACAAGAAGAAAAGTATCAAGTGATTCATAATTATTATCATTGCTAATGGGATTATGGATGACTTATTTTCTTATTTACATTCCCAAAATTTCCAAACTTTCTGCAACACGTGAGTTTCACATCCAGGGGAAGTGATTTTAAAATCTGTATTGGCTCTGCCTGGGAAGTGAATCTGCAGGTGGTCATCGCTGCATAACGGGATACCAGCCATTGTATCAAGAATGAACGTGAGCAGGTGAGGTAAACAAAATAATGAATGCAGTGTTCCCTTTGTCTAATGCACCCTCCAAATCTTCATGGCACATGTCTCCTCTCCCCTTCCACTTTAACATGTTCAGTCATAATGGCCACCATTGGAGAGTCTAGTGGTGGTTAATGGATATATGCTAATTCTAAGGGCTCATGGACCATATGAAGGCATTTGTTTCCACAGTTTCAATTAGGGTGGCAATTGACAAGCATAAAAAGCAGCAAAGCCAAGGCCATACATCTGGTAATGAACTACTTTCCAGAATGGAGATAAATGAGCTTGACTGTGAGTGCCAGTTGCTGCTTGTCATCTCCAAGATTTACAGTAGAATAGCGCTTATCAAAAAAAAAAAAAAAAAAAAAAAAAAAAAGGCAAGCCAAGTAACTCCTGCTCTGTGTTGGCCCTGTTTTACCACACCACCATTTCTTAATAATTTTCTCTAAACTTTCATCAATTAATGAACATTGTTTATTTTGGAAGCTCAAACTGACTCAGCATGACTTTTTCAGAGACAAGAAAGAGTGAAGATTTTAAAAGGAAAACAACAACTAAACCAAATGTATTTTTAATCACCTTTAAATTACATCGATAACAACATTTCTCAGTGGGACAAAGAAATCAAATCCTACTTACTATGAGACATCTCATTAGCTTGGTTAAAGGTTTCCTTTCTTCATTTGTTTGCTTTTGTTTTTAGGGACCTGACTGCAGATATCTGCAAATCTCATAATTTATGTCCATGGTTGTATGCTTAGGGCTTGATAGTTGTTTCAGTTTTTGGTTTCTGCCTCTATACTGTGGTCTCTCTGAGATAAGCAATGGGTTTTGCATCATTGCCATTGTTTGCCTTGTAATGACATAAAAATCATCCTTCCAGCCCTGGGTGGGGACTAAAAGAAGTCAGGACTCTTAGTTCTAGGAAAGCATGTTTTTTGTTTTTTGTTTTTTGGTTTTTTTTTTTTTTTTGCTTATAGATGAAGCAGAGTGAAGTGAATTGACATTGCCTAAGTTCACATATTTGCTACTGGAATCATAGATATTATCCAGCTCCTTTAAATTTCTCCCCAGAACACTGTCAATGTCAACACCACAGGAAATCCTCTGTAACGTGAAGACGCAGCTCTCCCTATTCCCAGCACTCTCATAGGCAGCCATGAAATTTGCTAAACCAAGCAGATTACATCGTTTCCAATTTAAACTTGGTCTCAACATTTACTTAAAAAAAACTTTTATTAAGTGCTTAAGTGCATGGTATGTGCTCAGGGCTATATCAAGATACACAAGAACCAAAAATGGCCTTCTAGGAGCTTCCCTTCTAATGGGAAAGAGGAGCTCTATCCATCAATGTCTCAGCCCCAGAGAGAAGAAAAGCAAAAAGTACCGCTGAAGAGAATGCACCTGAGGAGTACATGCTTCAAAGAAGTATAGTGGTGAGAAAAATGAAATCACAGCCCTGGGCTTGCTGAGAGTGAAGGACAAGTACCCTGGATGCTTATTTTATAAGATGTCAAATAGATCATCAGCTGTTTTGATAGAACTTCACGGTTTTCATGGCACCCAGATCTCCCTCCTCTCCCTTGGACAAACCCATGAGATCACAGAAAGATGCACAGAATGAGAGGTGAGAAAGTGGAAATCATGACCGAACTATGCCAAGTTTGGGAAAAGCCTACCTAGTTACACCACAGATGGGTCCAAGAGCTAAAGCCCCGTTGGCCAACTTATATTTAGACATCTGGTCTAGAATGAGGGATGAAAGGGTCAGGCCAGCTTCCTGACTGGCAGAACTACTCCTGACTCAGTTATCCCAACTTGCTTGATAGCTCCTGGCTTAATCAAAACTCTCCCCCATCTTTCACAATAGACATCTAGTCACAATGGCCGGTGGTCAGACTGACCTTCCTGACCTGGGAACAGCTCGGCCCTTTACCTAACCATTGTCCTGACTCACATCCTGAAACCCTGAGGCAACAGCCCAGAAGAACAAGAGACTAACCCCTCCCTTATTTCCCCACAACCCCTAAGCTGTTTCTTTTAAAAACTCCATTCCTGCCTTCCTCTGCTCTGGCAGTCCACCCAGACTCAGCCTGCCTGTAGGGCAGCTTCACATAAAGACACTTGGATCAGATCATCTGGCTGCTCCTGTCTCTGACTCTCCAACAAGGGTGAGAGGTTGGGACCCAGGACTCTGCACTGAGCCACGTGATTTGCCTACTTCAAGAAGTAAAATCAGATTATTAAACAATGTTTTTAGATAAAAGCAATGTTATGCAAAGACATCAAGAACATTCTCCACAAAGTATTGAACAAGGAAATGAAAACTATAATTATAGGATAATTAGAAAATAATGAAAATACAGACACAATCAAAATATGGGGTATACCACAGCTCCACCAAGAAGATAAAATAAATGTTTAACCTCAAAAGCTTCATTAACTCAATAGTTAAAATAAAAGTAAAAAAGGCAATTATTAGGTCTAAGAAGGTAGAAAAGGAGCCACAATCCTTACAAAAGCAGGAGAAACAAATTAATAAAAATAAAGACAGAAGAAAATGACTTAGGAGAAAAAAAGAAAAACATTAAAATTGCACAATAAATCCATGAGTTCCATCTTCGGGAAGCATAATTAGTATATTAATAGTTAGCATTAATATGAGAATCTGGTGAATTTATTAAAAGAAAATAAATAAGTTGGAAAAGGAAAAGATAAGTGCACTGTGTTTAAACAATATATAAATTCCTCTATTTAACTTGATGTTATATATTTGAAAATCTATAGAATATTTATAGAGTTATAAATATTTATAGATGAAATATATACATTTCTAGGAAAACAGATATTAAATCAAAATATAATAAAGGAGAACTCGAAAAACTTACCAGAATAATAGGGAAAGATTATTAAAAGTTAACTATTAGTCCTTCCTCCCTACCTCCCTCTCCACCAAAAAGGCTCTAGTGCAAGGCTGTTTTGGCAGTGATTTAAATACAAGCATTGGTGTGAGTGCATGTGTGAAAAGTGAGTTATAGCGAATGTTGGTCAATTCTATGAACCATAGAAACACTGATGTTTAGAGTTAGGAAGCTCTGGAAGGCTTTAAAACAATCTCACAATTTTTCACCAGTCCCTTCCATAATCTGTTGTGAACTCCTTGGATTATTTCTGATGTTATAACTTAGTCCATTTCTATGGTTTTATAATCCCAATCGCATCTATCTCATATCAGCATGTTTCTCTCCTTTGGGGAAACATTTAGGTTCAACAACTTTAAGTTATAGTAATAGGTGAGTCTGGTTTAAATACAAACCTGGAGGCCAGAGCACAGAAATTCAATGTTCTGCTTGGATCCCAAAGCATCTCCAGTGTGGAATGTTCAGTGTAACACCCTGGGGAAGGGGCTGTGTGTGTGATTAAGGAATGTGTCAAGCAACCAATTTGCCTCCAGACACAAAGGTCATATGGACCAAAAAGTGCTATTTCAGGATGCCTCCTTTCCAAGCTAGCAGATGGACACAGATTGCAAAAAAATGATTATACCCATTTCTGCCAAGTGTGTAAGAACACAGGCACTTGAATAACTTTGCCAGTAGGAGTATATTCAGTGTAACTAGTCTAGAGAACAACAATTTGCAATACTTTGCATGAACCTTTGGGAGATTCCTCACTATTTCAAAGCAGTGAAATCTCTAGGTCGGAAGATTTTATCCCAGTTATTACATACAATAATAACACATCAGAAATAATCCAATGTCCAATAATGGGGGCATTGAAAGCGTTTGTTAATATATGTTTTAAATAAATATTGTCACATATTAAACTAGTGAAGTAGATTGATATTTAATGACATGGAAGTATGATTAGTATACACTGATATTAGAACAAACAGATCAAATGCATCATGATTAAACTAGCTATCTATTTATATCTAGACATATAGCAATAAAGAAACGAACTCATATACAAATTATCTTAGGGCACTAGAATTACAATGGATATAAATATGCTTTCTTTTTTCTAGCATGTAAAATGTAAATGTTACTATGAAAATCAGAAAAATGTTTTAAAAAGGCATTCCCATTTTCATAGCAAAAATAAAAGTATCCATGAATAAGATAAAAAAACATTGTGCCACACACATGGAAATGGTACTCCTACTATAAGTACAGGTCTGAATTCCAAGTTCCCTAGGAAGGCTGAATTAACAGCCACACACCATTGCCATGCCTCTGAATTCTTAAACAACCATCATTTGACTCTCAGCACATGCTGCCTTGAGTCTTCTTCCACCACTTCCTCTGGGCAGAGGTCTCCCTGTCATGGTCAGGAATGTCTGGTTTATATGAACATATTTATATCCCTCTTTATGTGTCTGCACCTCTGCCCCCATATCCCATTCCATACCCAGCACGGTTGCTCATGTATTGCTACACCTAAGTATTTGCATTCCCCTCTAATATTGTCAGGCGCTAAGCATTTCCACAGCCTATGGCCTTGGGCATGTGCCACTTTCTATTGTCCTCACTTCCCAACAGGCATGAATACATCTGACATATGGGGTAGGTGTTTTTACCACTGAGTTGCCCTAAGCTGTTTCCTGAACACACAATTACATAGACCTTAGATGTCCAACCTGGAGCTAACGTGACTTGCCTATCAATACTGAGGGCTTCCACAAGCTCATAGCACTGATCCTCTTTTACTCCAGTGACTAGCCCTGCCCATTCTCTGGGCTGGCATGGTTGAGGTGAGGAGTGCTTCTCTGCTTTGGCTGCACAGCTGAAGGAGTTCACTCTGTGGATGAGTTTGTTCCCTTAAAGCCCCAGGCTGGATGCATCCCCAGTGCCTTTACACACAGCGCACTCTAAACTGTTGGAACCCTGCAATGGAATTTCTCCTTTAAGGCAACGGATGTCCTCCTGGGTAGGCAGGCAGCACTGCTCTGGATCTCTGTCAGCTCCTGGGTGGGTCCTTCGTGACTTCAGGAACTACCCCACTTGCATCTATGGAAACAGTTCAAGTCCGCTCGAGGAATTGTCTGGCCCCGCCACCCAGCTCCTGTCCCTCCATCTTTAAATATTCCATTTACTTCACTTTTTGTCTCCATGGTACATTTATCCTATCTGCCTTTCTTGTTCCTTTAGACACTTTGGGAAGAATTGTATGCCTCTGTTCCAGGGTCAGCTTTTCCCTGAGATATGGACCTCAGCTAACCATACAGTCAGTGTCTTGCTCTCTCCCTCCCTTCCTTCCTGTGTGCAGGATGCCAGCCCCCTGGGTGTTTGGGAGGGAGTTTTGGACATCACTCAACCCAGGGTCTTTGGGGACGGCATTCAATTTTATGCTGGCCGCCTGGCTGCCTTGCTTGCCCTCAGTCCATCCGTCTCATGCTGAGGACCCTCTCAGATTTCACTGGGGTGAGAAGAATGTATTTCCTCTTGTCAGAAGTCACCACCCTTTCCTTCCACAGTGGCTAGAGGTATCGAGTAGGAAAATACAAAAGGACAGCAAGATAGGGTAAAGACCATATACTCAGGAATGGAAACCGAAATAGGGAACAGCAGACTCAGGCACACACACACAGTTTCAGACAGCTTCTCTACCCCCAAGCCATGGGATCGTAGCAGTGCTGAAATTCTCACTTCCCTACTTCCCCTCTGCCAAATAGCACACAGGTAGACTTGTCTACTAACTAGGCAACTGTATAAATTGGGGGGAGGGCAGGGGGCAAGGCCAGTGTATGCTTCTCTGTCCCCATTAGCAGCTTAATCTCCTTATCACACATCCTTCCCAGGATTTTTATGCATTCTCAGAATGTTTAATTTTCAAAATTACTTCAGTTCCAAGCTGGTTTCTCCATCTCTCCTACATAGTACCTCTAGTGTGCATTCCTCTTCTTCTGATCCATGAAATTTAGCCCCTTTCCTAAATATCTCCACACACACACACACACACACACACACACACACCCACACACCCCTATGTGCACAATATATCTGAAGGTATTGCTGTGATGTGGTTGCTGATTTGGAGGAAGAGTTAAGTCTCCAGAGCTTGGCACATTACGGAGGAATCCGTGTTATACATCAGAGCAGGAAAATGACTTTAAACGTTCTCTAGCAATTTTCAGTCACTCCCACCTACTTCTCAGCTTTTTTTCCCTCTAGCCACACCATTTGGCTTTAGCAAAGCAAAACAACTTCTCTAAATACATTATGTGGAACAATTCTGTTCTCCATGGCCCCTACCTCCAAACTTAGATGTCATTCTGCTCCCCTTTGCATGTGCAAAAATTCTTTTACATGGCTGAAGTGGGAAAAAGTAGTTTAAAATTGGGCTCTGGATATCAGGAGGCTGATTTTCTACTAGTGTAAAATTTGGGATAAGCTACTTCACAACTCCATGCTTCAATTTCTTTATATATAAAATGTGGCTAATGTCACTATTGAATCACGGGGTTTCATGAACTGTAACATGTTCATGAACACGTAACATATTCATGAGGTGACACAGGAAAGGTGTTCGCCAGGTGTCTGGCACAGAGTAAACTCTCTAGTGTTGGCCTAAGACAGAAGGTCACACAGGAGTTCTCCTCCCTTCTCCACCATCAGCCACAGCAAGAAGTGAATGGTGTGTGGACATACCATTGCCAGTGATACCAGTTAATGCAAGTGTCTCCCACAGAAGAAAAATGAAGCTTGAGTAAATTGTTTTTTCTCCACTTGACCTGGCCAATTGATTACCATCTATTGAGCATCTACGCACATACGAGGATGGTATTAACCTAACTCTGCCCATTTGTGTGTCACACACCCCCTCCCCTGCCAGTTCCACCTGATCCCTGGACCACACCATGTGCTACTACTCCTGTCACTTGATGCAAGATAATAACCATGACTTCATTGGTCTGATGTGTTGTTCATCATTGCTTAATGTGCACAAAATAAGTGGCATAAACTAATATTTTAAATGTATCTACACATATCTCAATGATGAAAATTACCTGCATTTAAAGCAGAATCACAGGATTTGAATTATTGTCCCACAATATTGCCTGACATACTCTTTGTAATTTTTAATTATAGTTGACATTCAGTACGATTTTATATTAGTTTCAGGTGTACAGTTTAGTGGTTAGATAAGTATATAATTTATGAAGTGTTCTCCCCAATAAATCTGGTACCCACCTCACACCACAGTTATTAAAATATTGTTGACTATATTCTCTATGTTGTATTTTATATCCCATGATTATTCGTAACTACCAATCTGTGCTTCTTAATTCTGCATCTTTTTTCACCCAGCCTCACCAACCCCTCTCCTGTCTTCTGCCAATATATGGGTATTCTTGACATTTGCCCTTGAATAAGTCATTTAAACACTAACCCCCATCTGCCACATTTGGTCCACTTCACAGGCCTCTTGTAAGAAGAGAAGGGAGAAAATGTGTATGAAAGCATTTGGTAAACTGCAAAGCACTGCAGAGTGGATGGTGTTAATTTTCAGTAGATGTTCAACAACTATTTGCTGCTGCTGATGGTATGTGTAGATTTAGCTTCAACAACCAGGAAGCTGGCTTTTCAAAGGGAAGACAGCTTCTTTCATCCATAAGCTCCCTGGTCGATGAGTCACTCAGGCCTCCATCAGGGAGCGCGCCCCGAGCCAGTGGCACACTGGCATCCCTGCTGTAGTGGAACAGACTCTCAACGTCATCCAGAGTCCAGGAAAGAGAACAAAACCTGCAACTGTTCTTTTTTTCTTCTCCTGACATGTTTTTATCAGTCACACAGCCTCACCTCTATTTTTCCTACAGATTATCTTCCTGCCATCAGTCTCAGGAAGACAGGATCCCGAACTCAGTATGGGGCAGTGCGGTCCCCAAGGATGAAAAACCTGACCCCACTCAGCACGGCCTATACCTGCACTCACAGCACAGCATTCTCTGCCAATCCAAGGACTGCTGTGGCTTTGCACAGTTCTCTAGGCCAGCGGTTGTCAATCCCGGCTGCACATTAGAATCACATGGGGGAAATGTTTAAAAACACTGACCTGGACCCCATCCCAAATCAATTTAATTAGGATCTCTGGGTGGACATGGGGGCTCAGGCATGAGTTTACATTAAAAGCTCCTTAAACAGGAAGGCGACCCTGGGAACCACCGCTTTAGGTTAACCACGGCCAGATGGTAGGACTGCACCTACTGAGCATGGAGAGAAGTAGGAATAAAATCTAATTAATAAGCTTCACTTGGCTAAATCCTGTAAGGCAGAAACCAAACCAGAAATGAAACAAAGGTAAGAAAAGCACAATATCAACAACCTTATGAAGTGGTCTTTTTGTTTTTTTACAAGATTTTGTTAAATTGTAGATACATGGTCCTTACCCTGGAATCTATAGGAATCAGTCTCTTGGGACCATAAAATTTGCATTTCAGCATGCTCTCTAGAGTATCTAAGTACACATAACTTTAGGACCACTTCTCCTCTGGGCAATTACATTAATTAGAGAAATGTAAAATCTTTTTTTACAGTGTAATCCTTTTGGGGTTCTCCACTCTAGCTGTACAAGAAGAACTGAACTATGCAAGCTTCAAAATATAAGCACCCAAAGTCTACCCCAGGCATCCAGGTGTGAGGCCTGCATTGCTGATTTTTTTTAAAGCTTCATATAGGCCCTGGCTTGGGTAGCACAGGCTGTGAACCAAAGGCTCGCTGGTTCGATTCCCATTCAGGGCACATGCCTGGGTTGCAGGCTAGGTCCCCAATAGGGTGCATATGAGAGGCAACCACACATTGATATTTCTCTCCCTCTCTTTCTCCTTCCCTTCCCCTTTCTCTAAAAATAAATAAATAAAATCTTAAAAAAGAAAAGCTTTCAACAGGCATTGTGGACGAAAAGGGGGCCGCATACTAAACCTGACAAGCTCAGGGGAGACCTGCCGGGGGGCACTTACAAACTCGGAGAACTAAAGTAAGGACACAGGATGGTCTGAAATTAAAACTTTCTAACTAAAGGTGAGCCCTGGGGGGTAGTCATGTCCTAGGCTGGTATCTTCCTTGAGAAAGGTCAATCTTTATGTTAACTGAGCCTGTCTATTGTCTTTTTGCAGCTACAATAACACACCTGTGGGGTGTCAGAGGCATCCCCTTTTTCCAGACCCCTCAGGGCGCAGCCTCCCACCACAGCATGAGAGGAGACCACAGAGGCCCTGATTCTCATGTGCTCTCCTGAATACCATCTCTACGTGCTGTAAATGTTCACTGGTAACTGTCCCGCACCCGCCGATGTAAAAGAAGCATCTACCTGTTTTACTTTCTACACAATCCCAGAGATTTCCCTGCTTCGTTTCCTACCACTTCCCTAATTTATCCCCAATGGATTTCATGCTACCCCCTTACAACTTCCCCTTCGATTCTGATGTATAAAACAAGTGATAAAACTGCCACTCCCCAGAGCATTTTTCTCATTTCATTGAGATTTTGCTTCCCGGCAATTTCCATCAGTTTGGCTCAAATAAACTCATAAAAATTCTTACACGTTTGGACATTTCTTACATCAACACAATGCACAGCAGGATAGTGAGTCTCTACAACAATGGCAATGCCATTGGGCAGTAAAGAGAAAAAAGAAATGCAAGGACTATATTGCTATAGTATCTTTTCTTTGGCCAAGTGTAGTAACTCCTCTTGGATGGCCCCAACACACTTCAAAATCGCCTTTGCTGAAGCTGAATTTGTGATGTTCCCCCAAATGGGTCCTGTTCTGGAGTTTCCTCTTCTCTATGTCAATTCTCTTTAGACAGAGAAAAAAAGAAAGTCTCCTTTTCATAAACTTGCCTTTTGCATAGTAAGGGAACACAAATTTAGAAAGTGTTTAAAGCAGAGAGCACTAGAATGTTCATTATTCAAAGCTGGAACCAAACACTCTGGGGCATTATTAAACAAATTGATGAACACTGGCTGGATTTAGAGTAAAGAAAATGCTGTGGGAACTGAAATTCACTGATTCTTCATCTAAAGGTCTTATAAGTAAAGACCCAGGAAGGCACTTCATGGGTTTTCATGTAAAGGCAATAGGATTTACATCTCAAAAGCCCAAGACTACAGCCTTCTTAGTTCTGCTGGCCACTGGGGACTCAGAGAATGACCACAGGATGAAATGCAACTTCATTCTGTCTACTAAAAAGAGAGGAGCTCACCCTGCTGGGTGCTATGCATGGTGAGGCAGCTATTACTGCCCGAACAAATGGAAACCCAAGCCAATTACCACCTCAACTGCCTGGTTGGCTTTTCAGTGGGACTTTGAGGCACACAGATGGAGAGCTGGTTCTTGCCTGAGATCATGATTTAATACAGAAAAATAAGTTTTCCTGTAAGTGTTAAAGGCAGGATGAAGCCCCCAGGCCAGGCTACTCTATTTCCACTGTGTGTGTGTGTGTGTGTGTGTGTGTGTGTGTGTGTGTTGTGGGGGCTACTGGAACTGAGCATTTTGGGGGGATGGAAGCCTAAGAAGTGTCCTTGTGGCAAGACCACATTCTTTTAGGTGACAAAAGGGAAAAATAAAAGCCACCTGCCACTCATGGAGGAAAAGTAATCAGGTCTCCTCCTTGCTTTCCTTTTATTTTTTTAATTTAATTTTATTTAAATTAAATAACATTTAAATTTTTGCTATCACTATTTATCCTCCCTATATCCTCTTCTACTTTTAAGCACCCACCTAATCCTCCCCACCTCCGCGATTACCATACTATTGTCCAGGTCCATGAGTTCTTTTTATTGAAGTCCTCCCCCAACTAAAACAACTAACACATACCTCCAGTCAGAAGGAAAACAACAATGAATTCCCATCTCTCCCAAGTCTGTGATTGGCTTCAAAACACTGCCATCAGTCATCCTAATAAGCACTTAAAAAGTAAATCAGTCTATTAAAACAATTTTGACATTGAGCTTGCTCCCACAAGCAAATCATACCCTACCAGAATTTACAGCGTTTACTGGGGTGAAGGGAGGTGCTGAATTTTAAAATCAAATTTATTAACTTGTTTCTTATACTGTTTTCTGTCCCTCCTTCCTCCCCTTGGGATAGTGATGAACTAAAATTTCCGGATGCTGTAATAAACTGCTAAATTCCTAGTTAAGATTCATATCATTATCCAAGCTGTTTTGAATTTCAGCAGGGTGATTTACAAGTGTGCCCTAGCAAAAAGCCATAGAACACTTCTCCTAAGGAGTCTAGGGCTATTTGATCAACATTTATACTCACGGTGCAGGAGAGTGAAATAATACTGTATGTCACTCTCTTCACAATCAGAATTCTGGGGAGTTGAACCAAGTAGGAGAGTGAAATAGATGGGGACAGATGGCAGCCACACTGTCAATAAGTGAAGTAAGCTTGGATAAGGCGCTTATTCTCTCCAGACCTCAATCTCCTCAACTGTGAAAGCTATGGGTTGATCTAGACAACTTTGAGGATCCCTTTCTAAAATATAATCCTATCACACAATTAGCTCATTGGCCAGTACAGTTTTAATCAGCTACGCCAAGGCTTATATGAATGGCTGATGTGGGACCCAGTTCTCCTCCCTCTAAGTTATGTGGGACAGAAGTGTTCGTCCCTTAGGCTGGCCAAGCCAGTATCTGATCCTTTAGTTTCTTCCCTCAACACATGCTCACGAATGATCTTGGATTTAAACTTTCTGTGGCTCTTTGCTTAGTTTCCGATTAGTGGTGATGTTAGCTGGCCGTGGTGGCTACACCCAGTACAAGCCCACAGATTAAGAGTGGGACTGTGCTGAGGGCAAGATGCCAGCCTCTGCAGAGGGAAGTGTCAGCCTTTAATGAAGCAGGCACCTGGTGGCTGCTTATCGGCAGCCCAGACCTGCATCTGACACTCCTTCTGGATATCTCAAACACAGCTCAAAACCAGCCTTTCTGAAACTGAACGTGCGAACTCCCCCAAAATATGTCCTGTTCCAGAGTTTCCTCTCTCAGCAAATTGCCTATCCTGTTAGGCACTCCGGCACCTAGCCTGTATCCTTGACACCCCGATTTCATTTCTCTGGTTGATCCCCAAGTCTTACCTTTGACCCCCTGAGCATTTCTTCAATAGGAACCCACCAATGCAATTCCCACCAATAAGACCTTAAACTTCTGATTTGCTGCACTGGTTTCCAGCATGATTTGGCAGCGTTTTATCTTGGACTTTTGGAAATGTATATTTCCCACTTCTTCCCTAGACTCCAGCCTCCCTCCCTCCCTCCTTGTCTTCCCCACCAGCATGGCCCCCTTCACACCCGTCTCCATTCCAGTCACACTGGAGGTCCCAGTTCTTCCTTTTTGCCATGATTCTTCCCTCCATGCGCCAACACCTCTGCCCGAAGTCCCTGCCGCCTTCCTTCCCACCCCAACTCACCTGGTCAATTTCTACACGCCTCTTCTTCATTATTTTCTCGGAAAATTGTCCCTGGCCTTCCTGTCTAGTCAGAATCCTCTAATCATGCATCTTTATAAGCACCAATATCCATACACCTCAGTACTTAACTGTGGATACTTAAAAAAAATGAGTGGTGTCTGTCCTAACGTCATGTGAGCCAAAGCGACTTTCGAGTTTCCTCACCAGTTTGTTTCCTGGGTCTGGTGCATCAAAGGCGCTCAAACAGGTTTACGGAGTGAATGAAGTGGGCAGTTCCCGATGGCAACAGGTTCTGTTTATTTATTTATGCATTTCTCATCACACCATCAGTCGTTCCAGGCCCAACTCTTTGCTTCCAACTTTATGATTCTCCCCGAGAGAGCTCTCTTGAACACAAAATTGCCTGCCCTCATCCCTTTACAAAGAGGTGTCTAGTTTTCCAAAATGTTCATGTTTTCTATCACTCGTAAATGGTGCCACCAAGGAAAGGACCCCATTAAAAAGCACTCTGGGGAACACTGAAGTTTATTTCTCCCGTGTCCTGCTTTCGACCCGGAAGCCGAGATTCTTCTCCTGAGAAACCAGACCTGTTCGTCTCTCTCTGAACTGTTGCCCGTGCCCCTCCCCTCAGCGCCCAACTCCCTATCCTCCTCTCGATTGTCCCTGTGGCTCTCACCTGCATTTATTTTTCCTTTCTCTGAATTCTGACTAGGCTTCCTGGCTTGATTATAGCCCATCTGTGCACCCTGGCATACCCACCCCATCACTCAAACCACGCCCTGTGCCCTGCCTCAGAGCCTGGAGCCGTGGGGCTACCTCTGCGTGCCTCTGTCTCCCTTCACTTCTCACCTGGCCAACACATCATGTTCTCAGAAAGGCTTCCCCTGACCACTCAACCTAAAGACGTCTTCCTGTTATTCCCTCCCAGGGCCTCCCTGGGTTTCCCTTGCAAATACACCTTAGTCTGCTGGGCAGTGAATTTTGTGTTTTCCTCTTTCGCATGTGCCCTCCTCAGAAAATCCAAAGCCCCTTGGGGACAGGTATTACCACAATGACAAACGGTACTAAAACCTTGCAGAGTCCCTGGTATAGAGTAAGTGCTCAGTAAATATTGCTGGATGTGGAATTATTTCAACTAATGAATGGTGCATTGTTTTAGTCTCTGAATTATAGCTCTAAATATCTCAAAGGCAGGGATCACATTTCTTGGTTGTTTTGTATCCACCATAGCACTAAATCAGCAGTTAGGTTAGGCCAGGCTTTGCCAGTTCTGACACTATTTGCACTTGGGTACAATAATTCTTTGTTGTTTGGAATTGCCCCGTGCACTGGTGACTTTCAGCAACAAGCCTGGCCTTCACCCAGTAGATGTCAGTAGCAACCCCACCCTCAGTCAAAATTACCATCAATGTCTTCAGACATTGCCAAATATCTCCTGAGGAGAAATCCACCCTTGATACCCCAATGAGGCCATTGGCTTAGGTGCTGAACTCAATCAATGCTGATGAATGAATTGCAAACTGGCTTGGTAATCTCTGGGTTCTATAGCGTCTCTCAAACTCTTAGAGGAATGGCTCCACTGAGGTCAAGGAAGAGAACAAATACTTTAAAACACCTGATAGCTCCTGTGACTATTGCTCAGTTCAAGTGCTAGAAACTGAAGCCAAACTGGCTGGGAGCCTATGCTAACTTCTTCCGCAGTACTTGTCTTCCAAATAGCTGCAGCTCCTTTAAACATCCTTGGAACTACTAGGTGAATTTCTATCCCCCGAATTCATCAATTAAGTTTTCATCACCATAACTATTTTTTGTCTTCCTGTACACTACATCCTCCTGTGGGGGAATAACCTGCATCTGTTTTAGTGCAGTGCTTTCTGCCAGACACAAGAGCACCTGAGCAAGGTGGCTTCTTAATAATAAATATCTGGTTGGACTCTGCCATTGACTGTGCACTCTCCCATACATTATTTCACCAGCAGTGAGAGAGAGAGGGGAAAGGGGAGAAAGGAGAGGGGAGAAAGGAGAGAGGAGGAAGAGCGAGGGGGGAAGAGAGAGAGAGAGAGAGAGAGAGAGAGAGAGAGAATGAACAGTGTATGCAGTGGTCTAAAATCTGGCCGGAGTGAAAAACAAATACCAATTTACCTCCTTACCAGATGTTTCTTTTCTTTTTTTTTTCTTCTCTGGCTTTAGTGATTTAGTGAGTTTAGTGATTTAGTAAAGACTCACTGTTAACAGATTCTTTTTTTTTTTGCCGATATAGATTTTTTATTTTTTATTTATTTTTATTTTTTTATTATTTTTTAATCAGTATTTTTTAATTGTTGATCTTGTACAGTTTTCTGTCTTTTACCCCACCCCAGCCCACCATCCCAGCCCTCCCCACCTTCCTCCCATTTCCACCCCCCATAGTTTTTGTCCATGTGTCCTTTATACTTGTTGCTCTAAACTGTTCCCCTTTTCCCCTGAAATTCCCTCCCCTCTCCCCTCTGGTTGCTGTCAGACTGTTTTCAAATTCAGTGTCTTTGTTTATATTATGCAGATGTTTCAACATTGAGACTGAGATGCAGGGAAAAGATGTCAGGCTGAAAAAAGTTTGCTACTTAATTTTAGTGGTAAGTAAAAATTATAATAACTATGCATGGAGTCAGATGGATACTAGACTTGCCAGGTGATCACTTCACAAGATATAAATGTCTAATCACTACGTTGTACACCTGAAACTAACTGAAATATAAGTTTTTAAAAAAGAACTAACAGGAGCTTTCATAATGACTTCCTTGGACATTGTATAACATAGAATGAATTTTAATGTCCCCAGTAATAATGACCTTTTAAACACCTCTTTGTAAAGAGGGCACAGTGTGATAGCAATGTCCTTTCCACTGGAGGAAGTTAAATATTTGCTAAATCTCACAAAGTACTGGTGCAACATACTTAAATCCAGGTCTTCGGATTTTAAATCTCACGTACTTTCCACCCTGATCCCACTGACTCTTAAAAAGAACCAAGCTAATTTGGATCCCCCGCCTTCTATGCTGCCAATTGTAGTCATTTTTTCTCTCTTACTCTTGAATGTGGTCTGCCTTGGACAGGAGTATTTTCTGGGGTCTCTAACCAGGAGGAGCATGTGAGGATTCCTGGGGAAATATACGTACAATGCTTCATTAAGTGCGTGGCTGGCTTCTGGTAGAGGTGCATGGGACCCACCATGCCATCAAGCATGAAGTGAGTAAACAGTAAATTCCCTGAGCTACTTGGTTCAGGGAATGCTTAATGGTGTTACACAGCGAATGTCATGAAACTTCACAAAAGCACGGTATAATTTTATCTGTCACGTCTAGCAAATAAAACAAAAGAAAATAAAATTCTATGGAGTAGAAGCAGCAGAAGATGAGTTGAATGACCATGTCTGCTTTGGTTTGCTCAGGACAATCCCAGTGAATTCCTATTGTTTCAACATGATCGTTCTCAATGTCCCCTCTCAAAGGAGTCCCAACCCAGCCTACAACCCAGACATGTGCCCAGACTGGGAATCAAAGCAGTGACCTTTCAGTTTACAGTCCAGCACCCAGTCCACTGGGCCACACCAGCCAGGGCTGGTCTAAACGCTAAACCCTATAGTTGTGCTAATCAGGGCTCCAGGGGCATGATGGGCATGATCGGTTTAGTGTATTATTAAGTTTCATATATAATCACATTTTTAAATGATCATGTTTCCTCCCATAGATTGCTCATGATTTTAGAGAGAATTCAGGGAGTGGGTGACACATTCCTCCACCTTCTTCAGAGGCTACAATACTACATTCCAAACTAGGGGGTGTATGCTCCATCATTATTTCCCCCAGCACCACAGCATGCCGGAGCACAAGGACCACAACAAAGAGAAACGAACAAGGAGAACTGGGAGCTGCAGGGGCCAGGGCCCACCTGCTGGACGCAGGGCCAACATCTGCATTTGCACCTGTATCTGTAACCAGGTGTTTAACAAACACAACTAGACTTAAAACACGGTTTCGTTTCTATCTTCACTTAAATTTTAGTCTTTCAGAGCAATCTTCCCTACTCCTGGAGGAAATCTCTGGCAGGTTCTTGGGCTTTTCTGTTGATTTTACTCTACTAGATAGCCCCCAGATCACTTGAAAGCCCATGCACTGTCTTCATTCCATAAATGAAATGTCCAGTGGAAGACAGAAATCAAAAGGCTATATTTGGGTATGTTAAATCCTCCCCCTTATCCCTCCCACACTCCTACCTTTCTACCCTGAACCCCTCCCTTTCAGGCAGACACCGGCCCTGTGAAAAGGGGTGTGGTCTTCCACTCTCTGAATAGTCCAATCTACTTTGTACTTGCTGCCCAGCTCCAGAAGTGCAGGAAAAGGGTAAGGATCATTCCTATGGCTGGCTACTGTCCAGCAGAGATTCTGGGTGTGGCGGATGGTGAAAGTGGCTCTTTCTTTCATGGAGTCTTCAGAGCCCACTGCTGAGCTGCCTCCTCTGTGCTCCCAGGCCTGGATGGCTGCACCTTTAGTCCAAGCTCTAAGTGCAGACCCTCTGCCCAGCTGATGGTCAGCCACCTGGTCGCCCAACTCCAACCCTCTTCACTGTTTGGTCTCCTCACCCCTTCAGACAGGCCTGCTGCATACAACCTGAGATGAGCCCAGCAACACTCTCTTCTGCATGGTCCTCACTGATCGCTCTCTCTGCCCAGTGTTACTGCACCAATGCTGCGGCACCCTTTCGGACCCAGCCTCCAGTGCTCGACTACCCCACTCCCTGCCCTATGGATTTCCTAAGCAGATGTCAGACACCAACCCACTGACCACTGTGTCTCAGTTAAGAGTCAAGTGCTAGGCTTTGTATCACCAAATCGGTGGGGATACAGGTGAAGATGTCCTGAAGCCCATTCCTTCACCACCATGTGACAGGAACAGGAAGAAGCCCAGCACTCTGGCAAATCCTTCTCAAGAAACCTTCATCCATTTCCTCACGCACAATCCTGCTGAATGCCTCTGCCTCCCGGGTACTTATTGGGCTCCACTGATGTGACAGACACCAATCTCCTGAAGTAAGGAAGGTGGGGTTGAGTGTGACTTTTTCTGGATCTCTTGAAAATTCCCAGAAAATTTTTGGAACCTAGAAAATTCTCTCATCCTCCTGACCTATTTGTATGTCCTTTATCCGACTCCTCTACTTGACTGAAGGGCGTTGATGTCCTGACAGGTTACAGCAATCATTTGCCTTGCAGATCAGTACACTAGAGGCCGGGTTGAGGAGGGATGGGAGCCTCCATCTCACACTTAACCTTAGGATCGTGACATCTATAGATAGCACTGGCACCTCAGTAGAAACTATACAGATTCAGGAGAAACTATCAGAAACTATAAACCCTCTGTCTGGTGCCCAGGATGACAAAACCAGGTAAGCAGGCTGACATCCCTCCTCTGCCCATTGCAAATTCAATCTGAGACGTGCTTCTTTCTTTCTATGCTGGCTGGGTTTCCGGAAACACTCTCTCAAAAGTCCTACCTCATACAACCCAAGCACCTTACTCCCATGAGGGAAATCTAAGAAATTGCTTTCCTGTGTGCTATATCTTACACAGAGTTGAGAAATCCCCCCTGATCTGCTGAACTTTTGAAGTCCCAGAAGTTGAAAACACTATGAAATATATAAAAAGGTCAAGAATCTGAAAATGCCACTGGTAAATGGACAGTCTTATTGAGCAGACAGCTCTCCTCAGGTGGTGAGCATTAGAGCTTAAGAAAGAATGAAAGGGATAAGTTGTTTTGGGCACTTTAATTTTGAGCCAAGGACAAGTTTTGATTTCCTTGGAGCATTTTCTACATGTCACGTGCTCAGCAAACAGCTACCACTGAGCACTAATGTAGAACCTCAACCCAGGAAGAAATTATAGGGTTGCCTTGCTAGGGATGGGGGTGGAGGGGTAAGACTATGTAGCTTCAGCTCAATATGAAGTCTCCTGCAGGTTTGGCTACCTGGACAAGTCCCCAGTTACCTTTCGCAGGATTTGTAAGAGTACACAAACAACACACATCGGTAAAACTGTTGAACAGAAAGTCAAGGCATAGAGATCATCAAAATTAGAATTATTCAAAGACTTTTTTTATAGGCTTTGTTTCTTAGAGCAGTCTCAGATTCATAGCAAAAATAAGTGGGAATATAGAGTTTCTACATCCCTCTGGCCCCCAAACACGCACAGTGCTCCCCACTACCAACATATGTACCAATGTGGTAAATCTGTTATAATGGATGCATATGCATTGACACATCAGTCATCACTCTAAGTCCTCAGTTCACATCAGGGCTCATTCTTGGTGTTGCACATCCTGCAGGCTTTGACAAATGTATATAATGGTATGTATTCACCATCAGAGTATCTTACAGAATAGTTTCACCGCCCTAAATATCTGCAACGTTCTACCTACTCATCACTCCCTCACCCCCTCCAACCCAAACCCTGGAAACTACTGATTCCTTTGTAGTATTCATAGTTTTACCCTTTCAAGAATGTCATATAGCCTTTTCAGATTGGTTTCTTTCACTTAGTAATATGCATTTAAGAGTTCCCCATGTGTTTTCATGGTTTGATACCTCATTTCTTTTTAGTGCTAAATAATATTTCATTGTCTGGATATACCACAGTTTATTTATCTATCCACCCGCTAAAGGACACCTTGGTAGAACCAACAAGTTTGCAGTTATAAATGAAGCTAATATAAACATCCATGTGTAGATTTTCTGTGTGGACATGTTTTCAATTTGTTTGAGTAAATACCAAGGAGTAAAATTGCTGGATCCTATGGTAAGACTATGTTTAGTTTTATAAGAACCGGCCAAACTGTCTTCTCCATGACTGTACCATCTGCACTCCCACCAGCAATGCAGGAAAGGGCCGGTTATGCCACATCCTCCCTAGTGTTGTGTTTTTTCAGTGTTTTGGATTTTAGCCATTCTAAAAAGTGCGAAGTGTAATATTATTGTTTTAATTTGCATTTCCCTTATATGCTGTTGTACATCTTTTCATATGCTTATTTTCCATCTCCATATCTTCTTTGATGAGGTGTTTGTTCATACCTCTTGCCCATTTTTTTAAGTGAGTTATTTTCTCACTGTTGGTTTTTAAGCATGATTTGTATATTTTGGATCACAATCCTCTATCAGACGAGTCTTTTAATAATATTTTCTCTCAGTCTGTGTCTTGTTTTCTCACTCTTTTGAAAAATGCTTTTTAAACAATCATCTGCTTTTTCATTTTAAACAACTTGTTCAAGTGAGAAATGTATGATGACACAGGTGTGTGATCAATTGCTCAATGATTGAAAGAAATCTTTTAGCCTAACAGAGATAATAAAAATGACCACTGTGGTAAAAAAAGAAAAAAGGAAAATAAAGTCAACAATCAAAATCTCCATGAAATACTGCTGCTAGATATCCCCTGAGCGACTGATGAGTAAGAACCCTGTGCTCAGCTTTTAAGATTTTTACATTTAACTAAACTTTGTTTTGGTTTTGCGTGTTAAGGTAACATGATTATAATGTGAAGTCACTGTTTTCCCTACAAGGACAAGCAAAATGCATTCCTTGTGTAACTTTCATAAATACCCAGGGCTTTATAAATCTCTGTTCTGCTTTCAACCAACTTCAGATATTCTCACCTATGCAATGTAATAATTCTTTTAACTCATTCAGGAGATAAATTTGTACTAAAAGGAAGGCATACTTTCTAAAGCATAGCTACTTCAAAAATTATTGTTAAAATTACACTTTTACTCTTTGAGCCTATCTTATATAATACACAGAGTAGGACACCAGTAGGTTCACAGTTGTGAGTACAGGAAACAGTTTATCCTTGTATTATTATTTATTAATTATTGTATTATTTTCCATAGGAACAACTGTAAACCTAGTTCTGCCCCCCCTTGTACGCACTAAAAATATCCTTTTGCAATCATTGAGTCCTCGTGTATTAAAATATCAAACTCTGGCAGTGTTGTTAATTTGAAGCAGACCAAGCCTCACAATTCTGGACACATACTTGTCTTCTATACTACTTTCTGTTTGCTAGCACAAAGGTCTCTTCCTCTATCCTGTCTTCCTCTGCAGGCCAAGCAGCTTCAGATTTCTCCCAGGGCTCACGGCTGGCCAGGTAGGACTCATACAGCCCCCTCTGCATGATCAGGTTTCCCCAAGGCAGACCATTCACACTCTACTCTTGGGCTCCTGATGGGACCACCATCACAATGAAATGGCTGTCCTGACAGCAGAAATTTAACACCCAAATTACACCAGGTCCTGGCTTAGCATGAAATTGGCTTGAAATACAAATGCTAAAAAGCATCCTCTCTTAATGGTCTCAAGCTCCTTACTGATACGTAACCTATTGAGAGCCCAAGACAAGAGCCTGAGTTTCTCCAATCGTGACGAGTGATCCCCCTGACCCACAGTTGCCTCTATTTGACCGCTGCTTGAGAAAAGAAAGAATGTTTCAGACTAGACAATTAGTTTTTCCTTTTACGTCTAGACAACCTGAAATGTCTATGCAGCATTTCAAACATAATTGCTTCAAGTCTATTTCTGTTAGATAAAATTGTTCCTTCTAATCAAAAGAACACAATAGGAAACCACTGTCCTACATCTGAGTGGGTAATACTGGAGCTCAAGGGACAGCGGGTTCCATGGGGAAGTGAAGCCAATGCTTTTGTTGAGATTTTCTTGATGAAAAGGAGCTGCAGTTACAGGTGTATCAGGCTCTGTTAATAGCTGGGTACCTGGAAATTTGGGCACAAACAGAATGTTTTGTAAAAACACCCCACCATGTCTTTGCCATGAAACAGATTCCAAAATAAAGCACTCTGAAAGTGAAAAGTGACCATTTAAAAGGAAACAAAACAGTGACCTCCTTGCTGGCAAATCTTAAGGCTCATGTTATGCATCTATAGAGAGCACAACAGACAGCAAATGCATTTAAACCCAGCTGAAACAGACAGCCGTATACACAATAAGAGCGATGTTCATCGTAGCCTTCTTCATAGTAATACAAAATTAAATCAATGTAAATTTTAATCAGGAAATTTAATGTTTCTAAGATACAAATACTAAAGTCAATCCATTCGATATGCCATTGAAAATATTAGGTAGCCATTAAGAATAGGTATTTAAAAAATAATTTGTGTCTATTGAATAGAAAACTCTAGAAAGTCAAAGAGAACTGACTTTTAGGACTGGCTTCCTCCTTCTTGGCCATTTAATACTAAACGAAGTCATTTTACTTTTCTGAGCCTTGAGTGTCTCATCTGAAAAGTGGGGATTTATAAAAGTAATTATCAGAGAGGGATTTTGTGACAATTAAATGAGATGACTGGTGTGACATGCTGAAAAAATGATAGTTACCTTTCCCTGAGCACTCACTATTACTATTAGATTGAACCATTCTGTGGTTCAACAATGGTCCAAAATTAGAACCTCATATGGTTAAAGTTAATATAATAAAACATGAGGAAAGAAGACCGAATATAAAAGTAGAGTATAAAACCTCACCCAGAAGCATACAGAAGCACAAATCTAACAGTTAAGTTTGAAGAAAGAGAATTATTAAATAATTTTAGTAGTATTAAGATATTAGATCAAGGGTCTTCAACTGTAACCATTCCTCCAAAAACATCTATGGGCAGCACTATTCCACTGTCCTGGGGGGAAGCAAAGAGGAGTAAGGGAAAGAAAGGCTACCCCACACGCAGGAGGAAGTGCAGTTTTCTCCCACCCACCCGTCACGGATACTTTTTCTCACTTTTGCCTTTTTTGTTAGTATATGAACTTCTATTTGTCAAGTGTTTTTTTCTTCAGTGAGTATGTGTTTGTGTGTGTATGTCATTTTATAGGAAAAGAGAACAATTGTTTTTTACTTGCAGTTACATGCAATTAAAGAATACTATTAAATGCCCTGGCTGCTGTAGCTCAGTGGATTGAGTGTGGTCTGCGAACCAAAGGGTCTCAGGTTCGATTCCCAGTCAGGGCACATGCCTGGGTTGCAGGCCAGGCCCCTAATGGGGGCCACGTGAGAGGCAACCACACATTGATGTTTCTCTCCCTCTCTTTCTCCGTCCCTTCCCCTCTCTCTAAAAATAAATAAATAAAATCTTTAAAAAAAGAATACTATTAAAGGATGTATATATAAAGCATATACTGCTGACGAGACCCATTAGACATCCCTAGGAAAGGCACCGACTCCCACAGGTGAGAGCCCAATGGCGCCTCCTGTGTCTCCCTGTCTCCACGAATCTGCTGCAGTGGTGAAGAGCTGCTTCGTGTTCAAGGGTGGCTTACTCTTAGAAGAGGGACTTGAGAGGGGATTGTGTGGAAGACCTGAAGAGAATACAGTTTTCCAGAACAAAAGATTTCTAAAATCATCTCAATTGTTCATCCTTTTTCCATCTGCTTTCCATTATCCATTATATGCACATCTCCCTGTAATTGCTAATGGAAAAATTCAAACAATAAAAAAAAAAAGTAGAAGAAAAGCCCAGGCTATTAAATAGAATAGAAAAAGATGTGAATTGGCCCATTCGTGACAACTGAGATCCACAGAGACAGGGCTTGTGTTGACTGTTCCTCCTGAGGAAAATGGCCTTATTATAAAAGAAAAGGAACCCTCTCTTTCTCCTTCTTTCCCTGTCTCTAATAATGATGCCCCACTGAGACATATCATTGCCCTAATCAGCTTCTGAAAAAGCAGATCACCCAAGAAAGGCTGTACTGCAGGCTTTCTGGTTCATGTTCCTTCCATTGTTTCAGCATCCTGGGTATATGGAAAATCAAACTTTGTCACTTAAGTGGCTGTTCTTAGCTGAATTTTAGAACAGTCAGCAAGGTTTCTATAACAAACACAGGACCTCACAAACTTGCAAGAGTATATGCCTCAGCACATGCACACACAAACACACACACACACAGGGTAAATGAGAACGCTCAGTTGCTGAGATGCCAACCCGAAAAATAAAAATAAATGATGTACACTCACTAACATTCCCGAACTAATAATTTGGAGTATGGTGTAAATGAATGCTTGCTCAGAGAGAAGAAATGGGAAAGTTCCGTTTTGCTTAATAAAATTAATTAATTAAACAGTTAAGACTGATTGGTTAGAAAATCACTAGAAAAGGTCACTCCTAACAGAGTCATTAAGCTTTGAGTAAACAGTCATCAGCTTACCCTGCAAAGTGGCAGCACCACTGTATCTCTGCATACAAATCATTCGCAGAGCCCTCTGCTAGCCTTGCCTCATTTGGCCACCGGGAATACGTGCAGAAGCTGGCATGTGCAGGTTTACCCGTGTGTGTGCATGAGTGCATCTCATTATAAATTACTGTCTTTGTATTAAAGAAAACAGCCAACTCACAGGCATGGCGCCCACAGAGGAGAGCTCTACCTGTGTTGCAGGTGCTTGAATCACGTACACCTTGTTCTATGTTTTGCTTTTTCTTAATAGAATCTGGGGACACGTAGTGGTTCTTAGGAGTCAGGACTCTTTTGTGTTTTTCTTTAATTAAATTTATTGGGGTGACATTGGTTAACAAAAATATATAGGTTTCAAGTATAAAATTCTATGACATATCATCTCTATAATGCACTGTGAGCTCACCACCCAAAGTTGAATCTCCTTCTGTCAACCATATATGCAGGGTTCAGCAGAAGTAATACCTGCTTGAGTGTGGTTGGTAGGAGAATAATATAGGTGTAGTAATTTATAGATTTAATTGAACATTTCACCTAAAATGTCGTATGGTGTGCTTGCGTGTGATATTGTTGTTATAGAATTACATGCTTATGATTTTGTAATATAAAGGGGTGTTATTTGTGCTGGACCCTGTGTATTTGTTCCCCTTTCCCTCTGGTAACCCCTCTGGTAACCACCGCACTGCTGTCTGTGTCTGTGAGGTTTTGTTTGTATGTTTGCTTGTCTTGGTTTTCATTTGCTGCTTTCAGTTTTACATCCCACATATGAGTGAAATCGTATGGTTCTTGACTTCTGTGGGGTTTCTTTTATAAATCACACTGATAGGCAGGTAAGGCTCCGAAGTGAAATCTCTGTCAAAGGTCCAGGAAGCCTGTGTCCTCTGCTTCCAATGGCCTCTGCTCAGCTGACATCTGCTCAAAAGCTTCAGTGCCCAATGACAGGCTGTGATGAAACCTGCCTTCCACAGAGAGACTGACCGTAGCAGGCAGGGTTCAATGGAGCTTTGCAATCAGAATCTCCTAGAGCTGAACTCTGATGGCTGTCTATGAGGTCTATTAATGCAGATACTGTGGCCGTACCATCCCCACCAATTATGGACATGTGATTCTGGAAAAGCCACACGCTGTGAAGTAGAATCCTGAGAAAATAAATACTGTCTGATTTCTTTCCTAATTTTGAGAAGGCTTGGAAACCCTTGCCCTGCTCTTCCTCTCCTGGCACATCTTGAGGCTTCAATAATATTTTGGAGGAGGATTCACTTAGATTCTACCTAGAGAATCCCAGAAATATCCTTTTCGATCTTTATCCATGTGGCCACTCAGTCATTCCTTTAAATAATTTTAATGAGCCTATTTAACGGGCCAGGCACTCCAGGAGGCGAGGGGCACACAAAGAAACGCGGTCCTACCATCAAAGGGTTTACAGTAGAGGCAAGACAGCAAAGTGATGAAATATATTCAACATGATGGAGCGAGCAGCAGCTGCAAGAGCAGAGTCTCAGAACTCATTGGGGAGAGCCTGGAAGCGGGCAGGAAACATTCACAGTAATAAGGGCAGAAAACTCTGTCTCACGGTGCCGGACTCCAGCGTCCAGCTCTATCTCTGAAAGCTGACAGTCTCCCCAAGTGTACAAATACAGATGTCCACCTGTTTCTGACTCCTGCACCGGAGACCCAGCCGCTCAGAGGCAGCATCCCAGGGCAGCCTCCTGCAGTTTTCCCGGCTCATGCCTTATGAATAATGGAAACTTTCAAAAATGATTTTGGTTTAAGATCCGGGATAAGTCCTTCTCGTGGGGCTGCGCATGCCAGCACTCGGCCCTGGTAAATTATCTGCAGACAGCATAGTCTATCAAAATGAGCACACCACTGTTCACTTTGTCCTGCCTGCCATGCTGTTTATTAACTACCATCCATTATTTTTAAAACACTTCTGGAATCAAAGGTAAGAGCAAAAGGGGAAACAAAAGGGTGTTAGGAGATAAATGCACCGCGGATCCGGGGAGCATGTGCAGACGAGAGGAAAAATGTCTGGTGGGGAATCAACACGCAGGTTCTTCCAGAGCGGTAGGAATGGTCACAGACATGCATGGTTCCAGGCGGCTCATAAAGCAAGACCTGGGGACACCGATGGTTTATGCTCTCGGGGTGTTCTCACGGGGAAATGCCGTGTCAAGCAAATCAGCAATCCACCTGATCCCTAATTTCCGGAGCAGTGACCTGCTGTGAATTTTCACCTACCTCCATGCTCAGTGCTAAAAGCACACTACAGTATTAACATACTCTACAAGGATATTATTATTTTTGAGAATTGGATGACACTTCTTGATACACCTGGAGATACCCTAAGGTTTTCAAAAACAGAGTAGAAATCACTGCCTTGAGTAAAAATAACTTCACATTTGGCTGCTGATAGCTCCCCAGATAGCATTCATTTTGGCATCTAATCACCCTTCCTTGAAGTAACTCACAGCACTCCTGTCACCTGTGTTATTATGGGGATCCCGAGTCATTATTTAACTGTGTCACTGGGGGACAAGGCAAAGGGGCATGTTGTCTTCGAGTGATAGTGATGTTTCCCCCTAGTCCCAACCACAGGCGTGCATGCCTGCTGACAATGTGACTGTGCACCTTCCGCAAAATCCCACATTAGTGGGACTTGAGTGAAAATGTTAACCATCTGAAAAAGAAAAAGCAGCATGATCCCAAAGAATTCAGCCAGGTTTTGCTCTAAGGACATCCTCAACAAACACGCAACCTGAGCCTGTCTGCTCCACCCTCCTTAGAATCAGCAGTACCTCCAAGGTAAAACACCACCCCCAGTGGCAATTTTGAGCTGGTTTTGTGCCAAAAGAGTTGCAAACTGAACACTTCAATAGGAATCGCCTCCATTTCCCACCACCTCGCAGGCACTGCCTCCTCATTTCATAATGTTATGGAGTAATTACTTGTAGTTGTGATTCTGAAACCAGTCCGAGACCCAGGCCTTGGCAATTTACAGCATATCAGGGATCTTTGTCATCATTAATTTTCTCCATCCTGATTTACATGTTTTCCTTCACAACACAAACAGATTTAAGTTTATGATTTACATGGACATCACGACTGCGTTTGGAACGAGATGCAGAAGAGATTACCCCATTAATGTGGATGATAAATTTGCATCCTTGTTAATGTAGAACACTTTAGCCATGACAAATGGCAAGATGGGAGAACATGTTCACGGAAAGCCGGACACCCAGAAGTAAGTAATTGGCAACATCAGCAAGCCGCCTAGTCGAGCAAACCCCAGGAAAACAGTGGATCAGGAGTTCATTGACTCTCTGTCTCTCACACATTCAAATGGCTTGGGTAGCTTTTAAACTACCTATGTCCTGGGCTCAGTCCCAGAGACTCTGATTCAATCTGTTTTTGGTGGGGCCACATACATAATACTACTTAAAGTTCCCTGGGAGATTCTAATGGGCTCAGGATTAAGAGGCACTGAGTATGAAATATGCTTAGCATATTGCCAGGCATATGATCAATAGAATGGAGACTAAAATAAAATCAGTGCTTTATTAATTCACTATTTCATTAAAGAGATGCTTATTGAGCACTCACTATGTGACAGACATCCTTCTCTGCTCCAGTGCTACAAAGGAAAAAGAAAGTTGCTCAGCACTCTCCAGGAGTCCTACACCCAGGGAGTTACAATGATACTTGGACAGTTGCAGCAAGCGTGTCCCCTGCCATGGTGGAGGAAAGCACAAAGGTCAAGTTTCAACTCCCACCTAAAGACATCTAACATCCGCAGAGCACTTTCCAATGTGCAGAGCAGGTGGACCATCAAAATATCCGGTTATCGGATATCTGTAGCAGCCTTAAGTAAAGAAAGAATTTCTGGAAGACCATTCACAGATGAGGAAACTGAGGTCCACACAGCCTTTTCGGTAAACAACAGCCAGCTCTTTTCCTTTCTTTCCTTTACAAGCTGAGTTTCAGTGGGTTTACATCCCTTATCATTTAAACGGGCCAAACAACAACTGTGCTTGAACAACAATTAAAAAATAATAAAATAATAAAAAATAAAAGGAATAAAATGCACCAGATAAGTTGTTTAAAATTTTTATTTTCTCTTTATAGTAACCTGCTTAATAGAATTATTATTATTCCCAGTATATGAAATGGAAATCAAAGTTTAAATATGGAAGGTAACTTAGTCAAGGTAATTCCCTAGTTTCTATTATTTCAACTTACACGAGAGCCGTAGTATGTATCTGGAGCTTCACATACAGTTTTCCTCAACCGATAGGTTGAAACCTACAGGGGTCATACTTGTGGGGAATTAGGTTTTCAGGGATGCTGGGCAGCCGGAAACACAGCTCTTGTTCAGGATTCACTGAACTCTGATTTCTTCCACAGATCAACTGTGGCCTGGATGCTGACAAGGTTCACGTAAGCCCCAGAGGAAAATTATAACTCCATGCCCTGAAAGGAAAGTATCAACTGAAAATACTGTTCTTGAATATACTGCGAGCCTCAGCTCTAATGGTGCTGAGGAAAATCAAAACAACAGACTTCTAAGATACGGCAGGGCACGATCTAACACCAACAGAATCACTAGTAGTTCTTTAGGACCACCTCGTTTTTTAATCAACTTCCGCCATTGGTTAAAAACAATGAACACTCAATGTGATCTTAAATTAGTGCATGTGCATTGCCTTGAATCTGAAATGCTGAGTTATCATTGGTTCAATTTATGAGATGATGAAGATGGGACCAGAGAGGGTAACATTAACTAAGCTTTGAATAGATTAAGCAACCAACTCAACAATATTTTTTCCATAAAGAATCCACAAGAGAAGGAAAATCAGTTTAATTTCCAGTGCATGGGTATAGGGGCCACTGAGTAGTAGAAAGTGTTAAATCAATGAAGAAAACAGCCCTAAGAAGTGGAGGGAAGAGGAACCAAAATCCACAACCTTAATCTGCTCTCTGCCTTTCTACAAGACCTATTTCAGGGGCTTAACACACCGTTCAGTTTAATGTTTGCCATTATAAATTAGATTGATACCTGCACCTTGACCTTTGCTCTGCAACAACAGGTCTTTGGAAAGAGAGGAATGGCCCTAATTTTCAGTCTGAATATATCCTGCAGAGTTATATCTAGAAAAGATGAGGAACACGAATGAATTCACACCTAAGAGCAAAGGTGGTGATTTGATGTACCTCAGGCTGCCACGCTGGCCAGTGACACTCAGCTAATCAGGGTGCTCATAAAAGCAGCCATTCTCAGCTGCTCCCTGCTGCCTGGAGTATGGATAGTGGCTGACTTCACTGCCCACCACCCGCACCCTACATGCTCCCTGGTGATTGGAGGAGCAATTGTATCCTGTGCTTTGATTGCCCAGTGAGTAAGTAAGCAGGGTCCTTTTGAACAAGAGTCTTACATTTTTTTATAGATACTGTAAAACCAACCCAAATTTAAAAAGTGATGGGCATAAGCAGAGTCCACAGATTTATAGGTCATCTCAGCATCAGAGCATGAGCCTCTGACTTGTGCAGAGCTGCTGAAAAGGGGAACTCCGAGGCCAGACTTACCATGCACGCGGCAATCAGTAGAAGCATTTGGTGACAGAAACGTCTGATTGCCAAGGCTACTATGGCCAGGGCCCAATGAGCCCTGGTAAAAGGATAGTCTCTGTGTTACAACATCTGCTTGTTAAGTTTTTAAGAGACAGGCTGTTGAGAGTGCTTTCTGCAACCCCAAAAGAAGAAATTTCCCAGGCAATGTAGGAAGAGAAGGAGAGTTTAAATGCTGACACTCCTTGGAGGGTAGAAGTGGTAGATTTCCAACAGGGAGACTGACAATAACAGATAGAGAAGGGTGATCCAGAAAGTTGGGGAATGATGGTGATACAAGGAAAAAAACTGATATCACAATACATAGTAATCAAGTTCTGAGGATTTTCAGACCAAAAATCCCCTGGTCCCACCAAAGAACAGAACTTATTTTTCACCCTGTAGGCACAGCTAATCGAACTCCCCAATTATTTCAAAGGATATGTGTTTGGCATATTTCAATGTGTATAAACTTCCCAATTAATTTGGTTTAGACTTGGGGATGGGAAAGACAGATTTTTTTGTGAAGTCATCTTATTTCTTTCAAACTCAAAGAGTTAAAGCTAAGTTCACATTGGCCTGACACAATGTTCTTATTTGAAAGGTGTGATGAAGCAGGACATTCAAAGATAAATTCTTTTCAAAAGCTCTTTTAAGTCTAAATCCCAGAAATGCTGGCAGAAATAAATATACATTTTTTAAAAGAAAAAAAAGTAAGTCCTGTGCCTTTCAGGAACTGATTGCATCCCTGGCTTCTGCAAGCTAAGAAGTCATAATCCTCTGCAATCACAGATTGTTTGAAGCCAATAAACCAAAGGTGAGGACCTTGCTAATACATCCCAGCAGGGGGAAGAAATAAAGCTGTGCTGAGGAATAACTCTTCAGCACACCATTCCCCTTCCGAAAGAGCTGAAAGTGCCCTCGCTTGGTTTATGGCTGGACAGTATTTTGGAAACTTCACTTGGGGTAAGAAAAAGCGTTTTCAAAAACTCTACTAATGCTCCTTGCATTCTTCCTGTCCTCTGATACAAAGGGCCAAGCCCCCTGCCCTGATAGCCAGCTTCATTGACATGCATAGTCCCCTGGCCACTGCCCACTGCTCTGCATGGTCAGTAAAGGTGTCCCATTTCCCTATGGCCAAAGTTAATTCTCTAGGGACATGCTCAGGGTTAACTCACAGGGACTCAACATTGCATTTGTTTTTAAACAACACTCTAATGCAAACAGAAGGGAAAACAACTACAAGGCACTAAGAGAAATAAACTCATCTCCACTTCACCATCACTCATGGAAGCAGCATTGTAGGCATGCGGCACAACGTGGTGACTGACACGCTGACATCGAATTAATATCCATCACCTCCTTGATGTGCAATGACAATGAATGAGAGTCAGAACCTGACATTTGAGTAAACTACTTTCTGTTAACCTTTGATTACCTGTGATATATAGCATGGAACAAGCTTCGCATAAATTAATTAAATCCACAGATGGACACAGATAATTTTTTTTAACCTTCTTTCCCCAATATATTTGTCCTGGTGTTCCTTTTTATGGAACACCTACCATATGCCAAGAATTGTACTTGCTTCTGGGTATACAAAGGTGAATAAAATAACAAGCAGCCTTTAAAATAGTCCTAGTAAGGATAATACCTACAGTGGTACCCCAGTACTCATCATTCATCTGTTCCGGAACTTGTGACGAGTGTCAAAACTGCAGAGTGGTGGGCCAGCGACGGTGTGATGGAGCTTTTTCTCTCGCTGGGTGGCATCGTGACTCACAGAAGTTTGAGCAAGCTCAGTGAGTCCTGAGCAAGCGCAGAATACTGAAACATTCTTTTTCTTATCAGAATGTGATGAGTACTGGGTTTGATGAGGTCTGAAGCCAACGAGTCCCGAAGTATGACTGTATGCAGAAAGTGTTTATAATTCAAAGTAATATACTCAAAAAGGAAAATATGGCAAAAGTAACAGCACGTGAGCAGCACATGTGTGGGACAGCGTGGTCAGCAAAGGGATCACACAAGAGAAGGTCCGAGTGGGTTCCAAGGCTGGGGCTCTGGAGCTGGACCACCTGGACTCGGATCTCCTCTTTACTGCTTAGCACTCTTGTGACCTTGTGCAAAAGTTCGCTCATCTACAAAACGAGTATAATGATGACACCAAACTCAGAGGGTTATTGCGAGGATTGATTTAGTTCATATATACAATAAAGTGCTCACAGGAGTGCCTCATGTGTTAGTAAATCATCAAAATCTGTGGCTATCATTATTTATTAGGCAAATCAAATATAAGGGAAAGGGTTTTCAAACAAAGACGAGAGAAGTACACGATCCAAGGTTTTTGTTTGTTTTGTATCATGTAGTAAGCGATGCATATTAAACCTAAGTGTCACATAACCCTATGAGATTAATGCCATTACGGCCTGTTTTTCGGATGAGGAAATGAGGCAGGCAGATAAGGAAACCTCCCCACCATCTCAGAGTAAGTGGACAGAGCCTAGATTCGTGCCCGGCAGTCCCACACCCAAGTCTAGATGCTGACCTGTTTATGGAACGGCCTTCCAAGAGCTCATGAAGTTTGGCAGAACCTACAAGTGGTTCACCATCGCTCAGAATGTATGATGATGATCTTTTATTGAGAATTCTAATAAGTGGCATGATCAAAGCTGAGGAAGAGAAATACCCAGTAGAAGGGAATAGGAGAAGCCAAAGACAAGGTCAATTAAAGTCCAAAAATTAAACTAAAAAAAAAAGTGGACTTTTAAATTTTGGCCATGGGCTCCAGAGCAAACTGTAGGAAGAAAAAAAAAGTTTAAAAAACAGTGACTAGCCCTGGCTGGTGTGGCTCAGTGGATTGAGTCTAGGCCTGCTAACCGAAGGGTCGCTGGTTCGATTCCCAGTCAGGGCACTTGCCTGGGTTACAGGCCAGGTCCCCAGTAGGGGGCATGCTAGAGGCAACCACACGTTGATGTTTCTCTCCCTCTCTTTCTACCTCCCTTCTCCCTCTCTAAAAGTAAATAAATAAAATACTAAAAAATAAACAAACAAGCAAACCAACGGTGACCAGAAAGGACACTGATATCATTTTAATGTGATATGTGGGCTGGCCCCTCTGTTTTAACAAAGCTCCCTCAGTGACTACCACATGTGGTTAATGAACAGGTCTTTGGTCTCGGGGTTAGAAACTGCCTGGAGAAAGTCTACCATCACCGGGAGGGAGAAGGCTGCTTACTGTTCCCCAAAGACGGGGAGGTGAGTTGTCACTTGTCTCTCTCAAACGTGGGGGACCTGACAGCAGATTCGGCTGTCCCACACACATGCAGAAGAACGGCAGCTCCTTTTACGGAGCTCTGTGGATTTCTTAACGGCAGCTTTAATCAAAGGCTTTTCTGATGAACTCCACCTGCCCAGACCAGTTCCCTTTCAGAGTCCCCTGGGGGCCACATCCGTTCTAAGTGCAATGTAAAAACACTCCTCTGGATATTATTTCTTAAATGTTCTCTAGGCTTTTAAACATGCTCAGTTGGGGTCCTGCTGTTTCCCTGTTCACCCTCCTCCCACCCACGGTTTCACTGAGCCCCGACCCCCTCATCCAGCCCTCCAAATCACTCCGCGTCCCTTGGCGCTCTCGTGCTTTCTCAATGCCTCCCCCAAACCACGTAACGAACTGCCTTCTTGAGTATTACTAGAGGGTCCCTGGAGCAAAGCACAACCCTCAGCTGGGAGCTAAGCATCGCCAGCACAGCACCTACACGTCCCTGAGGAGTCCGTTCTCCTCCACATCCCCTCGGCAGCCCTTCCAGTTTGCCTTTGACCTTACACCCACATGGCAGGAGCTCCCTCAGCCCTGGTCTCGCAGAAAGACTACCCTACATATGCGTCCCACTCTGGCTTCCCTGCTTGGTGAGAGAGAGGCCCCCCTCACCTCGACCCCTCCCAGTCCTACAATGGCTGGATCATCACACATAGAAGCTCCAAATTCGTATCTGCTCTGCCACTCATTTTTCTACCAATGCTTTTGCCTTCTGATTTTCCTACATTTTCAATCTCTTCCCACTGATCCGCCCCCACCCCTGCCCCATAAAACATGGTCAGGGTTGTCCTCACTTAAAGAAAAGGAGCCATCCCTTTAGTCCGTGGCCTCTGTTATGCAAAGTCATGTTCCTTCATTTTATTTCACTTTACAGCTTTTTCCATCAAGGAGTTGTCTCCATACCCCTTTCTCGTTCACTAGTTGTAGGTGTTCAGCAGAACAGATGTCTGCATTAAATAACTTCACTGTCAGCTATACTGTTGGTGACAAAGGCAGGAAAGTCACTGTAGATCTGTCTCTTCCTCTCACCTTCCCACACATCCGATCGGTTCTGTTCATTTTCACTTTATAAGATCAATTGGAACGAGCACCACCCCCATATCCCACATTTCATTCCTTCAAGCCCTGAAAAGTCAGCTCCTTTTCACCTCTTACTTCTTACCTCACTGACCACTGTTCTTGTGGTCAGTAGTTTTGCTCTTTATAAGTCAATGCTCAACATGAGAGCAAGATCATTTTTCCCTAAAATTCACATTTCATCAAGTGTTTCCCTTGTCTCAAATCTTCCCGATATACTACTTCCTCTGGGAATACATACGACAGAAAACTATGCATTTCTATGTAAAACTGGCCATTTCTATTCTTCCAAAATCATCTCCAAATACTCTGTCCATGCACATCTTGTGCAGTTTTCTCAATATGCCGTGCTATCAGCACCTAAAGGTGCCTAGAATCCCCGTACACATTCAATAAATAAACAATTAGCCTCCTTTACTAATGTGACTTTACTAATGTGACTCCTACTTGTTCTTCAAGATTCAGATCCGGTATCCTTTCATTCAGAAAGCTTTCCCTTCAGCCTGGAACATATATTGGTACCTCCATTATGGCCCTGGGCACACTAACACAACCTCTCATTTATTTGTCTGTCTCCTCTACAGACTGTGAATCCTTAAAGGACAACTACCAGATCATATTCATGTCTGGATTCATACCTTGAGAATGACTCTAGGTATGTATTTATTTATACATTCAATTAAATTAACAAATCTCCTTGAACTTCTATGTGCCAGACACTTTCCTGGGCATTAAAGATATAATGGAAAGAAGCCGGACAGATCCCTGCCTTCAGAGAGCTTACATATTCTGTGGTGGCATCAGTCAGTAGACAAGCAATAAATAAAACCATTATGGGCCATGGCACCTGCAATGAATAAAATAAAGAGCATCTGAAGAACAAAACAAGGGACCTCTTTTTAATAAGGTGGAGATAAATGCCTTTTAAAAAATAAGGTGGTATTCATGCTGACACCTAAAAAATGAGGACAAGCTAGTCATGTTGATTGGATACTGAGACTGTAGGTTGCTAGAAGGTAAGGATTAAATTGTGTCTGGGGTATCTTTTGACCATCTGAGTGCCCATACTTCAAGAAAATTTAATCCCCACTGTTTGAGTACTTATTAATAAGAAGCTCCAGCGTTGATATCAAAGGACACACCAAATCCTCGAGTGAGCAGAAAAGCTCTACGAGGGGTAATGAGGATATGGAAACATTTGGTTCCTACTAAGAAACCAGATGGTGGTGATCTATATCTCAGGGGACTCCACAGGTATAAGATTCTACCACGTGGCGTTCAAAGGCAATGTTGCAAAAGTGGACTTAACATTCTCAATACTTCCTGGATCTATAACCAGCTTGGGCATTTCTGCATTAGTTTCCTGGACTCTTATTGATAAAGTTACTCGAACATTAGGGCAGTGATTGCTTCTGTGTGTGTCTCATCCATTACTCGCTAAAATGAGAAGTGAAGAACTCAGCAGAGACCCAATCACAGGAGTCTCGGGGAGCCCTGCAGCATCTGAGCAGAATGCAGCCAGAACACGGTCGGAACCTTGTAGAAACAACCTTCATGAACCTTCATGTGGGTGTGCAGGAAGATTTCTGTCAAAATTGAGGGGGCCACCATGCACGCAGAGTGCTCCATGGACTTCTCTCACTTAGCACTGGCTGCGTTCTTCCTTTTGGTGCAATGTGGCGACATTTCACAAGATGCTCCTCAGTTTAGCACATTAGTCCAACAACATCGTGGAAGGCATGAGGTCAAAAACTGAGGATATAAACAAGTATGGATACAGAACTGACTTTCAGAGACCCTAAAACATTTATTTTATTTTTTTCCCTTCAAGGATTCTTTTCCTTAAGATTTTTTAAAATTTATTTTTAGAGAGAGGGGAAGGGAGGGAGAAAGAGACAGAGAGAAACATCAACCTGCGGTTGCCTTTCCCACGTCCCCAACTGGGGACCTGGCCCACAACCCAGGCATGTGCACCGACTAGGAATCAAAGCAGTGACCCTTTGGTTCACAGGCGGACACTCAATCCACTGAGCCACACCAGCCAGGGCAGGAAAACAACAATTTCCTACTCATACCTTTATTTCCAGTACAGTGCCAGGCATAGGATATGGGGGTAGTAGATGGTTTTAAACTGAACCAAATAAATATTGGATAACCATTATAAGACAAAGTTACACAATGCCCTACAGGATTACTGAGGAAGGAATGATTAATTACCTTTGATTGGGGGAAGGTCAACAGTGCCACAGACCAATGAACTATCAGTCAATATCATTAATAGTCAGGGAGATACCCTTTAAAACACACTGAAATCAAGATGCATTTTCACTCAAAAGACTAGAAAAATTGTAAGTATTAACAACCCAGTGCTAGTGAAATTGTTGGGAAATGTACAACCTATCATTGATTGTGGTAAGTGAACTGTCCCAACCTTCTTGGAAAGTGATTGCAGGTATCTATGAACATTATAAATGCATTTATTTTTGATACAGCAATATCACCTTAAGCATTCTAGAGTAAATCACAGAGGGAAAATTACCAAAATGCAAGGACCTGCTTATAAATATGTTTACTGAAGCACTGCAAGTGATAGCAAATACGTGGACATCGTGGAAGATCCATTTAGAAGGCAATGGAGAGGTGGTGGAGTACAAACTTTAGGAGAATGTACTCAGGAGTCAGCTCTGCCAGTTACCAGCTGTATGGCCGTTGGGTGCATCACTTAATTTTTCTCAGCCGCATCTCTCTGATCGGTCAACCTGAGCTACTAGTCCCGCCTGGTTTATAGGGTTGTTAGGAGGATAAAAAAAACCCGAGAACACTGGAAGCGCTGCGTGAGTTCATTAAGCATGCAGTCATTTAATCCAGCATACCGCATCATCCTATTTCATGCCTATAAACCTGACCCATTTTTTTAACTCATTCCTCTGGACAGGCACCTATGACTCATTAAGTGAAATAAACAGTTTGTCAGAGTCCTATGAAGAGTTACTCCTATTTTCTCACATAAAAATATCACCCCATCATACGTTTATATCTGCTGGCATTTTCAAGTTGAGTGATAACAATATGAACAGAATCACCCAAAACTCTTAGTATCACACATCCCAAGGAAGCTGGATGTGAGTGGCAAGTAAAACAGTAATAACATAGTTTTTGTTTTTGTCTTTTCATTGTTTGGCTCATTTCAAGGGGCATATATTCTTTTTTTTAAATCAAAAATAACATTAAGGTTTAATAAACTAAATGTGTAAGTCCAGGAACCACAAGCTGCTGTACGTGACACAGTTATGGGAATGGGAGTGAGAGTTATAAACCTCAACAGGATCCAGAATCCAAAGGACCAGATCCGAAGCACCTCTGGACCCCGCGGGGGACGTGGCTCTCCGGGGGCCACTGGGGTGGCACTGAACATGTACGAGCACAGGGATGAATAACATCCTCTGTCTTGGGTAACACAGATGGTCCTCTTGCAGGGAAAATACCTCACTCGAGCCTTAGTCCTTTTCTTTTTTTCAGGGTGGGTATCCCTTCTATATCCTTGTTTTCACAGTTGATAGGAAGCTGGCTTTTGTAGCACAACATCCTTCAGGGCAGAGACTAACAATCTGTTCCAAGTTGCCCTTTGCTTTTTGCCCTGGGTGATGAGGAGGAAGGGAAAAGAGACCTTCATTCAGCTAATGAGAATCACCACGGGGCTGGCAGAATCACGGGCTTCAGGTTGAACCCTGGTGCTCTCCAGAGAGCACTGGCTGCAGACGACTCCACAAATGCTGCCTCCAGACCCTCCACGGCCAGTCACCACAGACACTCCACTGGGACACGCCCCAATAATCGCTGCATGTAATACCCATGAAGACACACAGTGGCACCTGGGATCAGCACACAGGGCTGGCTGCCAGTGTAGAATCCAACAGACAGCTAACCCACTCTCTCAACTTGAACTGTACGTCTCTTTGTCCCCTCAAGGCGGGTACTGTTGTTTGACAAGTGCATGATTTTGGACATCTGTTCAGAAGGTTGTTGGTGTTTCATGTGGATCAGAAAATAAGACACTACTGAAATGGAAAAGAAGTCGGCAGCGCCAGGCAAGCTCTGTCCCAGAGGGGCACCAGACGGGCACCAGAGGTGGGTGTGTCCCTTTGAGACAGTGCCTCCCAGTCCTTCCAGAATTGCCCAGGGCTTTCTCACTAGCTAAGCCTGTCAGCAGAGTGCCGGTTACCCTGGCAGGAGAGGGTAAAAAGAAGAATATAGTTCTAGGCAGAAATACTGTATCTAGATTTTGACATTTTATTTATCTCTGCCCTTAAGCCTATCTTGCTTCAATACAGTAAAACTACCAGCTCTTCCAAATCTCAAAGCTTAATCCACTGCAAGGTGGAGAAGCTTCTGAGGTGGAGTTAATTGTTCTGGGTCAGCTCATCCTTCTTCCCTCACAGGTCAGCTCCCGGAGAGAACAACAGCACAACACAAAACCGCATCAGCAACTTGCTCCAGGATTAAGGTGTAATCAGTGACAAGACCAGCTGGGAGTAAAAACTCATTAATCTGGGACAGTGGCATCTCACTCTGTTATCCAGGGCTTGTTGATGCAGCCAGGTCTGAAGCCCTAGGACGCCACAAGGTCAGCTACCTCTTGGCCTCTCTCCTCTTCTAACACACCAAAGGCACCAAGGGCACTTGCTACTTGCCTCCTGTGACTAAGTCAGCTGGTCAAGGTCGCCAAGAATAAGGGCCCAGTTGAAAACTGCACATATCTATTTGTAGGCAAAATGCTGCTCAGAATGTCACAGTGCTTTGAAAACCAGATACATACAAGATTAGAATTGTATTTGCTTATTTGCTTCGGCATAGAAAGATCGACCACGAGGCAGATGGGACTTGAGAAGATGGGGAAGCAGTGAAATGATTCAAGTTTATTAACTAGCATTCCTGTAAGTGTGGGGGCTGTTATTTACTAATCGTGTGACACGGAATACACTGTAAAAATAAATTGAGAGCATGCAACAACACACGCCTAGCACTCAGCATTGTGCCCGGTACACAAAGTGAGTATTTAATAAAAGCTAGTTTTATCATTGTTGTCATTATTGCCATTGTTACCAGCTTCGTTGCCATTACCATTAAACCAGCAAGCGCTGGGTTTAAGGACCTAAGCCCTAGTTGAGAAGAGAAAATATACACCTGAGCAAAGTAAAGAAGCAACACATATCTTTAGTACAACTCTTCTGGTTGTATAACAATGTGTCTATTTACATTAGATTTATCTTCTTCTGGGATCTAGCAGTTTGGGTGGCTGCTTAAGGACCTACCTAATTCAGTACAGTTACATAGGGCAGGTTATGCGCCTCTTTCGCTTTAACTGTCTGTCCACAGACCTTTGCCCCCCTAAACAATGAACACCTGGAAGACAGAGCCTATGTGCTGTCCATCTGTGTATGCACCCACCTCCCCTCCCCTGGACCAGAACAAGAAGAGGGATTAAAGGCATTAATTGATTCACTTAGGTTGAATAAATGAATGAGAAGCAGGATTATACGTTGATGACCAAGTAGTAGAGATGAAAACTGTAGTACTCACTGGCCTTTCCAAAAATAGATACTTACTGAGCATCATCTCTGTGCTATGCTCTGCACCCAGGGCTGTGGGTGCCTTGAGACTCTCTAAAACTGGCCTGAGCCCCACCAAGCCCCAGGTGTGGGGCACAGACAGGTCTCTGAGAAGAAAATACAAGCTGGTATAGAAGCAAAGGAGTCAACACTTTAGTACCCTACTTTTTTTTAAATACAAGGCCAAACTAGATGACCAGAACCTCGAGGAGTTCTCTCCCTGGTCCCAGCCGTGGCCCACCCAGGCCTGTCCCACATCTCCTCCCTGTTCACACCCCACAGAGGTTCCCTGAAGACCAAAGAGAGGTGTCGTGAGCTGACCAGAAATGCCAGCTCTACCGAAGCACGTGTGAAGCATTCTAAATATTGTTCCTTCTCCTTCCCTTCTTTCTTTTCTAAATTATACTTTCACGGAGGCATGTGTTCATCTATCAAACTATTAAAATAATTAGTTCTAACAGCATAGAATAGCCACAGTAGTCATTTGTCACATACAATGTACAACACATGACATATATGGCAAATGACTACTGTATGTTAGGAAAGTAAACACATGTGGGTATACTGTGTTTATATATGTGTGTGTATATATACATACATACACTTAATATATATATTAAGGTTGAAAAGTCAGAGCATCACTGTTGGCGCACTGGACCAAGCTTAAGACCTCAGGATTGCTCCCTCAGAAAGGAGGCCCGAGACTACTGAAATACGACGTCATTTTCATTGCAATAACCTCTTCCCTTAAGATCAGAAAAGTAAGTTAAGTGCATCCTTCCCAGACTGGGGCGCGAGTGACAATGCCCATCAGAGGGAGAGGGGCATGTTGAACATGAGCCTCAGCCGCCTAGGACACGCTGCGCCTCGTGTCCCTCCAGTGCGCCCTTCCCTGCAGCTCAGGTTGACAGGAATGGCTGCTAAAAGCCTGTCCCACTGAGACAGAATTGCAGACTTTTTAATTTTCTAATAGGCCGACTACACTTTATACGGCAGGTGCACCGCAGAATAAAAGCTGGCTTTTACTTTCATATATGTAAATACATTAGAGAAATTTATCAACAAAGCACAAGCTTATTCAGTCACTGAGATTCTGATAAGCAGGAACTGAATTAAACAATACAGCAGATGTCAGGCCCTGAATACATCAAAGAACTCCATTGTTTGAAGTGCTACAAAACTTGCCACACTTTGATTCAGTTACAAAATTTCCTTGTGATATAAACTCTGCATAGTTGACCTCCTAGCTGGGGGAGGAGTTCAATAACCTACATGCCTGACAACAAATGAAAAAACAGACTCTATCTTTTTCCTTGGTCTATTGGAGTCTTCCTAAAGCACAGAGCAACTAATCTGGAGCTCCCTGTACATAGTGTCAAGACCAATGGAAAATAGGTATCAGGTAAAAATGAAATCGAATAAACAATCCCCTCATAAGGTTTGGCAAATTCCTTCCAGGTGTCTATTTGATCCAGGAAGCTCCTCGTATATGACACCAGCATTCCCCTATAGGGGAGAGCTCTGCAATCAAATTGCTACTGTGTAAATCAACCTTCCCTTCCCAGTTACCATTGACTGGGTCCGGGCAGAACCTAACACAAATGGGGCGCCTGGAGTCTTTCTCCCTAAACTCTAGTGGGGAGACTGAGAGCTGGTAGCCAGTCTGCCCGGTCATATGGACAGACAGGTGATAGAATGCCCATCGATCTTAAGCAGAGGACACCCAATAGTTTCTGTCTGCTCAAAGACCACACCCCCCTTTCCCGTTATGAGTATAACCACTCCCACTCAGTCATTGTGTGTGCCTGCCTGTGTGTTGGGAATGATCGATCAGAAGTGATGTTCAACATGGTTAGCCATTGTTACGACATTGGCGGTGATGAATCAGAATAATGTAAGAGAGGGTTAATGAGAACTGTATAAATTCACTGAAGTCAGAGTTAAGTCAGGCATCTGCTCCATGCTGCCTGACAGGGAAGTCAGATGACCGGAGATGCAGGCGGACCACAAGGAGCCTTGGGAACAAAGAAAATCTCTGTAAGATTAGTAGCTACTCACCCATTTATAGGAGCTACTGTACCCACTATGGTATGGGTTTACCTAACCATTTACCCATACCATAAAGGGAAGACAGACCGAAAATATACCTTGTGAAGGTTAAAGTTAGCCCCAACCTTTTTCCACTCTATTTCCCCATAATAGTCATTTTCCACAGAAACCACAAACAGGTGTAAGTGCAACCTCTAGAGATGATTGGGGTCGCTCTTTCTTCTCTGGTGAGGACAGTCTACCACTCTCTCTCTATGGAGTGGCTTTTCCTGCTTATCCTCCCTGTTCAGTACACTTCCTTCTGCTCTAACCTCTTGTCTGGCTCCCACACGGAATTCTTTCCCACACAAAGCCAAGAACCCTCTTGGCTCGGGGCTCCAGTTTCCCCTAGGGACTCCCTTAGGGGCTTGACACCCTGGGAGTCTTCTTCATCCTGGGCTTGTCTTCTTCATCCTCTCCCAGGTTCAGAGATTATCATGTGACCCACGTCCAACCAATCAGAGGCTCTCCTGGGCTTCAGAGATTGGTTCAGGTGTGGGCACATGACCCAGGCTGGTGGAGGAGACCCAATTAGGAGTGAGATAAAGTAATTTTTAAAAACAGAAACAACAAATTACATATTCTCAAAAAAAAAAAAAAAAAAAAAAAAGCAGAGATAAGAGCTCCCTGGGTTCCTAAGGACTTTCTTTTGTGCTGGTATTCAAAAACATAGTCTACTCCTAAAGCATGCATATCATTCATTTGAGAAATATTTATTGCACACTTTATAAGTGCAAGGCGATACAGTGTGAATCCCAGAGATAAAGGTGTGCATGCAAGAGTGTGTGCACACCTGCATGCTACTATCAAGCTGCAGAATCACAGAAAGTAAGCTGAGAGGGTGTGGCACCTAGAGCGTGCTGGAGTTCTGCAGACCTAGAAGTTGTTTTGATCCCCTCTGTGAAGATACCCCATTGTTTCGCTTCTGCTCCATTAAGCTCACAGATCAGCGAGAACTGTGGGAGCCAAAACACATAACAACAGCCTAATGCACAGTTCAGCAAAAGATCTGACTGTGAACAAAGAAGGAGACTGTGAAGAAGTAAGGATCTGCCCTGGAGACACACCCTGACCCGAGGCTAAGGGGAACAGAGAGCAAACAGAGGAAGGAAGAGTACAAATAACCAGAAACCTTCTCACCTGGGAACAAAGGGGGTAGGACAGAGCAATTGTGGGCAAGTTTAAATAACAGAGCAATCATTAGCTCCATTTATCTGCTTACCTCCAAAGTGAGCTCTCAGTGATGCTCCCCAGGTTATAGTCATAGAGCTTCGTCAAAATGAGAATCACCTGAAGGCAAAAGAAGATATCATGGTTAGTCTCAAACAATTACAATCTCTTGGAAGTGAAATGGCCCAAGGGAGGGCTTAGGATCCCTTTAATGTGTGCTTAACGTAATTGAATGAATTGTTACTGCATTCAGTTACACTGACTGGGGGAGGGCTTGCTGGTGCCTTCTACTGAACTGCTCAAGCCTGATCCCTTCCCCAACTTTCTCCCTGACCCACCAACAGCAAGAGTCACCTGCCACTCCAGGCATTTCTTACCCTGATGGGCCTAACACTTTCAGGGACGACTTGCAAAGCTGTCAAATATGCGCCCGACAAGGTAGCCACTGAGCACATGGTTTGGCAAGTCAATGACGGAGCCCTTGACTGCACCACACTGGGCAGGTTACTGAGCTTCTCTGAACCCCAATACACTACGTCCCAGAAAGGGTGGCTGTGAGAAGTTAAATTAGATAAGAAATGCATATTATCCTGATTTAGCTTGGGGTTCCCTCCCTCCCTTCGCTCCCTCCCTTCTCTCCTGCAGACTTGGCTTTATCAGTTTCTTCTGATCTCCCAAATTTGAGAAAAGCCACTGGATGGAAAAAGCTACAAGGGCTGGGCAACAGCGTTTAACAGGCTCAAATCTATGTTTTACGGCGTCCTGAAGTCTACGGAATTTGAGAGGCCCTTTATAAGAAACAGAATATAAGATTATGATTTCAAAATAGGAGCAGGTCTTGGGAAGAGACCTGTATAACTGAGGGGCATTGAAATTTAAGCTTCGTTAACATCAAAGCAAATCTTCCTCTTATGTAAACCTACTGCTCACTCAGAGGAACCCAAACTATTCAGTTCATTCTTTCAGAATTCAACAAATACTTATTAAGCATTTATTACGAGCCCAGGATTTTGCCTATTTTCCAGAGGAAAATACAAATACAGATGAGGCCTGGGAGTCTATGGCCCGGTTAGGACAGAAGGCACTCATCAAACAAAACGAAGTCCCACTGAACCTCATGCCCACCCTGGCAGCTTGGGAAGGCTGACGCCTGCAGCACCGACCAGGGTCCACCTGGCTACATGAAGCACACGAGCACCCGGGCACTTGGGGAGACTGAACAGGGCAATGTGCTCCGAACCCCTGATGTCCTCCCTCCTCACTTGTTCTTCCTACATAAGGAAAAGAACCACATGGGGCTGCTCCGTTGTCTGTTGAGATTCATATTCCTCTCTTGATACTCATAGCCTAGAACATTTGGCCCATTACTGCTGTTTCCAACTCAGCAGAAAAATGTTGACATTGATTTCCAGGATCCTGTCTGAGGGCCAAGGGATCAGTTCTAGCCACAGTGAGCACAGAACATTCTCGTCTTGATTTCCAGCGAGCTGCCAAGGAATGCTGAATCCTTCCAAGTTCCACTCTGCTGGCAGTAGGCTTGATTTACTGATGGCACCAGCATCGGCGAGCAGACCCTGAAGACCTCTTCCGCAATAAGTACACTGGAACTCCATAACCTTATGTTTGTTCCAAGGTCAAGGCAACACGAAAGATCCAGGGACCTGTGTTCTAAGGCCACTCCTCTCTTAAATCACTGCACAGGCTTCCTTCAAGGATCTGTTCAAAACTTGCCTCTTTAGCAAAATGTGAGCATGTGTGAGGTGCTGGGCACCCTGTGGGCGCATCAGATGGCATGCCTACAGTGGTGGCATATGCGCAACAGATCCGCGTGTCAATTAAGTCGCTCGAAGTGCTAAATTTCAATCACCGCCATCCCAGGAACGCTGATCAGCAGCAGCAGGGTGGCTGTTTGTTTGTAGACACAGAGGGATGCTGCTGCTGCACCTCGCCGAATAGGCCTATAAATCCCCCATGGAGAAAATGGGAGTAGTGTAGGCATAAAGCATTTCTAGGTAGTTGCTCTCTTGATACAATATGGCCACAAGCTAAATAAAGAAATTCAGCTGGTCACAGGCTGGGTCTCCCATCTATCCGATGAGGGAATTCAGAGGAACTGCAGAAAAAGAACCCCTAACCTAGCACGCAGTGGTGTGGGGCACCTCATGCACACGCCCAGCGACTGGTAAGCCAGGCGGGCAGCGAGGTACCGATGACTCTTCTTGCCGGGCTAGTAAAATGATGACACCAGTAGTACACCCAGGCACTCATCAACACCGCACCGGAAGAGGTGTCTTTTCTGGCATCTCAAAGCCTATCTGCTTGAGCCGATCTAATCCTTCTGTTTTCAGAACGATCATGGCAAGAAAGAAGGGGGAACTGCTAACTTTTAGTTACGGTTTCAATCAATTATTTGAAATCTCTCTCCGCCTCTTTTTCCCCTTAACTGTCCACGTGCGTTGTGTAGTACAATAACTTACTCCTGGATCATGACGTGTCCTTACAGTCTATATGCTTTGCTGTTGTTTGTTTGTTTTTCTGTCCTGGTTTTTTTAGCAATGCTGTTTAACAGAATCTGCACCCGTTAAAGTGGTCACAGTAAAAACCACCACCATCAGATAAGAAAAAAAGGAGAATGCAGTTACTGTCTATTCTGGTCCTACTGTCAACCATGTTTTGTGACTTTGCAAACTTAAAGAAAAAAAAGTCAGCCCTGGCTGGGTTGTTCAGTTGGTTGGAGCATTGTCCAGTACATCAAAAGGTTGCAGGTTTGATCCCTGGTTAGAGTGCATCCAGAGGGCAGCCAATCGATTTTCTCATATCAATGTTTCTTTCTTTCTCTCTCCCTCTCTCTTCCTCCTCCTTCTCTAAAAGCAATAAATATATTCTCAGTGGAGTATTAAAAAAATCAATGGAATGTTTTAACCAAGTGAAATGTTATATATCCTTAAACAATATATAAATGACTGTTTTTATTCATTCAGCAAACAATTTTCACATACAGAGTTAATTCTATGAGTCCAAGTGCGTAGCATCTAATTGCAAACCCATCAGTGAGAACAAGGCTGATTGCCTGAACAGACACGCATACAAAATGGAATCTCCATCCGCATCTCCCTTCTCTGTGTCTTGTTTTCACTCTGTAGCACCACAACAGCCCTGACTCAAAATAGTAAGCGGTACATATGGTAATAGCTTTTTAGGGGTCCATTTCTAAATCTGAGGACACTTTCTTTAAATGGCTGTAATCCGAATATCTATGGCTTGACAACTTCTACCCACATTGTGCCAGACTTCGGTGCCCAGTTATTTCTAGGACTTTCCACAGCTACATATCCAAGTAATCCCCAACCTGTCTAGGAACCTCTGTCCTCATATGACGTGTGTGCTATACTTTTGCTGTGGCTCCTTCCTGCTACATCCATCACTTACAAAACTTCTAGGGGAAACGTGACTTTGTCCATACTTACAAAGAACACACTCGCCCACCAAGCTGTTAGTCAAAGCTTGCATTCATTAAAGAGCAGGAGGGAGCCAGAGCTGTGTGGGGTAAGGGCCTCTTCAAGGGCATGATCCCAGGCATCCCCCCCTAGCATTGAGTTCAGTTTCACCAAACTATTATTCCTTTGTCTAAGGCCTTCCAAAGTTCCTACTGAAGAATTCTTCCAACTCCAGCCTCTCGCCCCTCACCTCTGCACATAAGTGTTAATAAACCATCCCCTAGAGAACATGTGGCATCGCATTTAATATACAATGGAATACTATCATTCAGCCATAAAAGGCAGCAAATCCTGCCATTTGCAGTGAGATAAGTAAAGCTGGAGGGGGCATTTTACCAGGTGAAGTAAGTCAGATAAAAACAAATACTGCAAGGCACCACTTATATGTGGAATCTTAAAGCAAACAAATAAACAAACAAAAACAAAAACAGATTTTGTAGAAACAGAATGGAATGATGGTTCTATGGACTGGAGGAAGATGAATGGGGAGATGTCAGCTAAAGGGTGGGTACTGCATTTATACAAAGAATTAGTTCTAAGGTTCTGCTGTACAGCATGGTGACTACAGTTCATAATGCAACCGTGTGCACTTGAAAAATACTGGGAGTGATCTTAAGCATTTTCAATAAAAAAAAGAAACCCTCAAAACAAGCAACCAAAACAACAGATCGAGTTAACCACGTGATGTGATGGATGTGTTCATTCATCTTGATCATGGCGATCACTCCACAATGCACATGTGTATCAAATCATCCCATTGGATTCTTTAAACATATACAGCTATAATTGCCAATTATTCCTTAATAAAGTTTTCAGAAAAATGAAAATAAACCATCGCAGAGAACTCTGGAGAGGAGGTGGAAATGCCAATCCACTCTCCCCTTTTCTAACCCAAACTTCTATCTGCGCTTGGTTACAAAACAAAAGCATTTATAAAGAAAAAGATGTTAGTATGTAGAAGACTAATAAGAATGTTGTAACATAAAACAACAAAAGCCAGTGAAAAATGTTCTTTCGTATCGAACAGCCGGACAAGCCTTATTTCCAGGGATGTGTTAGAATGAATCAACATGGCAGCAGACTAAGTTCAGGCCTTGGCGGACTCCATTAGGCCAAGTATTCAGACACGTGACACCTTTTAACGCAACAGTAGTAATTTTTTAATTAACATAAAAATATAATTTGGAAACAAAACCTATACATTTAAGGAACCCCTAAAACACCTTCCTGGTAACCTGATTCTACACAGTATACTTCTGAAAATGTACATATGAATTGCTAGACTGTAGGGAACCAACATTTATTCCACATTTCAAAAATATCAGCATAGGAATTCTCCATGTATTTTCTCAAGGAGAAAACACAGTGTCTTGACTCTTTCCTTTGATAACTTAAACAGTGCACCTCTGAGGAGGGGGTATGTGGAAGGCTGAGGGGGTAGGAAATGTATTTCTTATCCCCTCGCCCTCCTGAAGGAATGTTCATATCCCTTTATGAATGCTCTCTTTTTTTCTTTTGAATCCTCACCCAAGGATGGGGGGGAGAGAGACACGCACACACACACAAAGAGGGAGGAAGCGGCGGGGGACATCCATTGGTTGCCTCCTGTAAGCACTCCAACTGGGAATCAAACCTGAGACCTTTTGGTGTACAAGATGATGCTCCAACCAAGTTAGCCGCCTGGCCAGGACTCTTCTAATTCTTTTGTTTAAGAGTAGCAATATGGTTGGAAACAAAGGGTTAATGAGAATCTTTCTTGGAGGAGTTTGCCTAACAAGCTATTCTTCTTAAGCTATGGATTTACGGTAGTTCTGGAAGAAGTATCAATATTTAGGGGGATATGAGTCCCTCCAGGACACTTGGCCTGGCCACTGCCTTTCACCTCATCTCATCTCCATCTAGGGGAAATCTTGAAAAAGTAGGACATGTCCCCTCATTTTCCCACTCTTAATGATTTGCAATCTTTTTTTGGTTCCCCTTCTGTGTCCAATTGTGTAGGTGGAACCTACTCACAAGGGAAACAAAAGTGTGACTTTGAGCTTCTTGACAGTGCACACTTTGGGCCACCAGATTCTAAAGTGTCTTCATTCCTGACAGTCTGTAGTTCCAAATCCTAAATAATGAGCAGGGTGATGGGTTCCTAGTGTATAAAACAAGACACGTTCTTATGTATTGCTGTCAGTCATTAGTGAGGGAGGGCTGGCTTGGGCAGGTGTTTATGTCGTTGTAACACATGGGGAGACTCCACGGAGCTCGATCTGCTATGGCTCATAATTCCACCCCCTGGGGTGGACCACGGTCTGGCCTGAAAATGGCAGCAGGCTGGGACAGGGCATGAAGCTGCCTACCTGTATCCTTCCCCCACTAGCTTTCAGCAGCCCCTGGGCTTTCCTCTTGGCCCGGTCTTGGATGGCTGCCTCTCTGCTGACTGCAGCAGCTTGCCAGAGTCCATTTGGATGGACGTTTACTGATGTGATGGAAGTGGATACAGGCACAGAGAATTAATTATAAGGAGCCTGAAAAGGTCCAGAACAATCATTCAGGGGAACTGAAGAGTTGGATAAAATATAAGGAGGTTGTTTAACAGCCAGAAATTTGCTTTGTTTTCAATTGTCTTCTTTATGCTCCAGGTTGAGGGAAAAGAAGCAAACCCACAACAGTGGTTTTCCTCCAAATACATACATTCCAGATTGTGTCTTTGGCTCAGTAAGCAACTGTTCAACTTTCCAGCTTAAACAGAGGTTCCCATTCTTTTGAGAAGTGATATATTCTTCAAAAGCCTGATTTAGTAAAAGCTATGCACATAAAACAATGAATATAACTTTAATGATATATCACTGATCTCCTGAATCCTAGTGGGGTCATGAATCCAAGAATAAGAATCTTCTATAATTCCCAGAAAATGAGAGCTTTGTTCAGAAGAAAGATTTTTCAGCTCTAAAATTCTACACCTTTAATTCAATAAACACTGATTAAGCCTTCTTAAGAGTCAGGAATAAAAAAAAAAAAAATGTGTTGAAACACAAAGGGAGAAGGAGACTCAGCACCAGTCCCTGGAAGCTCACGGCCAAATGGAGAGGCTCTACCATGCACAGGTCTTTACAAAATGGGGGCGGGGGGAGGGGAATATGCAGCAAGAGGAAAAGAGTTCGTATCTTTTAGAAGGCAAGAAAGAACAGTATAATCGGGAATAAGTTCTTTTTTTATATTTCATTGATTATGCTATTACAGTTGTCCCATTTCTCCCCCATCATTCCCCTCCACCCTGCACACCCTCTCCCACCCACATTCCCCCCTTTAGTTCATGTCCATGTGCCATAAGCTCTTTAGCTTCTACATTTCCCACACTATTCTTGCCCTCCCCCGTGTCTATTTTCTACCTACCATCTATGCTACTTATTCTCTGTACCTTTTCCCCCTCTCTCCTCCTCCCACTCCCCTGTTGCTAACCCTCCATATGATCTCCATTTCTGTGGTTCTGTTCCTGTTCTAGTTGTTTGCTTAGTTCACTTTTGTTTTAGGTGTGGCATTCATGAAAATCCCAGAGGACAGGTGGGATTCTGATGGAGATGAGAGCACACAGAGATGGTATTTCAAGGGCGGGAAGGATGAGGCTAGACATCCAGGTGTGAAAGCTCACAGAGCAGTCGAAGAGAGCAGGGCCTCAGGCCCAGCCACAGCTCAGACCATGAGTAGGGACACACAGAATATCGGAACATGGACAGATGTCTGGGTCTCCTGAGGAGGGCCTTGATATTGGGATGGCAGTGCGCTGTGCTGAAAAAGAGAAAGCCTTTGGAAACAGCAGACAGCCAGATTTGGAGTTGTGGCATAGCCACCATACCCGTTGGAATGCCTTTAACAGTAAGAAACAATACAAAAGGTAACTCTAACATTAAGGGCTGTGTTATCTTACATAATGAAGGTCCAGAGTTTACATCGTTCCAGGACTAGTTTAGCCAAATGATGGCATCAAGACCTATGCCATCTACATTATTTCCTCTCCGACTGTGTCAACATTGGTGCCACTTGTCCTCGGGTCCACAAGGCGGACAACACTTCTTTGCAGCACAAGCAGACATGGCTTCAACCAGCAAAGACAACAATGGCCTCTACTGCAGGGGTGTCAAATTCATTTTCACTGGGGGCCACATCAGTCTCCTGGTTGCCTTCAAAGGGCCAAATGTAATTTTAGGACTGCATACATGTAACTATTCCTTAACATTTAAGTGAGAGCTCGACTCTGCCACTGGGTAGAAACAAGGTGCCAGGTGGGACAAAACAAGGTGGAAGGCTGAATTTGGCCCATGGGCAAAGGCTGAATTTGGCCCACGGGCCTTATGTTTGCCACCTGTGCTCTAGTGTATTCCCAGTTGTGTTTTGTGTTGCTTTTAAATGAGAAAGGAAACTCTTCTCCAAAAGCCCTCCCAGCAAACTCTGTAGTCTCAAGAACCAGTGGCTACAGTGAAAGCTGAGAAAAGAAGGAGCTGGTATTTTCGCTTGGCATTTTCTTCGATAAGAGGTGGGCTTCACCAGCAAAAAAGAACTGGGGAGTGGCTGCTGAGTAACAGTGAGTACTGTCTACCCCTGTGGAGCTTCGAAGAAGTCAAATACTGAATGAACTTCTCCTATTTCATAAAAGGAAAAAGAAGAAGATAACATACCTCTCTCCTTAATCTTCTAGAATTGGGGAAAAGGAGCACAAAAGGAAGTGGAAGAACTCTGTGTAAATGTTGCAGTACCAAACAATGTAAGTAGCTGCTATTATTAATGGCACCTAGCATTTATTGGATACCTACTTTGTATATGAGACACATTTCATTATTAAAGGTATTTCAAGAAAAGACTTTTTTCCTGAGAAAACTGAGGCCCACAGAGACTAATTTAAACTACTCAGCTTGTAAGTGGTAGACAAGTTTAACTCATTATATAGACTCTTAATCACTTTGCTAACTACCCTCACGTTATACCGCCTGAGTGTGACCGTTGCCACGCAGAACCACTGAGGGATTCCCCCTTTCTTCCAGTTCGAGTCCATCACAGGTGGTGCTGACCACAGACTCCGACTGTCTCACTCTGCCTTCTTCCAGACATTCCTGGAATGGTTTTCCTTATAATAGACAAATTTGATTTCTAACTCTTTACCGACCCCATGCTGAGGAATTTTTATTTGTCATTTTCCCCTTATTTTTAAAATCTTCGAGCCTTGGTGAAATCCTTGTTTAAGAGCTGAGCCTTCCACTTAACTCACTACAGAACTCGGTTATCCCCAGATCAAGGATTCCTGACAGTGGATTTGCATACATCTAAGGGCACATTTCAACAGGGTGGCTTACAGTATCATCATTTTCAGAAGATGTAAGTGAATGTGTAATAGCGCTCCATTTGAGTCATCAAAGGGAAGAGAAATCAATAATTACTAAACAGGATTAGGAAACCCCAGAGGGGAGATGAAAGGTGGGCATGATGGTGTGCGCACACACAGCCACACTCATGCGCTTGAAGTCCTCAGACAGAGGTAATCCAGAAATGCAAACACAATTCGAAACAGCAAACCAGCAGAAAGAATGGGATACACTGAGAGTGTAGAGCCAGCCAGAAAGCAGTTATATTTTTGTCTCTGGAAAGCCCTTAATCCTGAAACGGCCTTCTCATTTTGTAAGAGCCCACACATAATTTAACGTAACATTTATTTATATAATACCCTCTGTGTGGCACTGAAATGGTGTGAGTCAAGCATCCGCTGCACCACCCCTGGAGAACTTACAAGAAGAGAGAGCGAGGGTGTGTACAGAAACAGAGGCATACCGACAGCCTAATCAATGCTAGGCACAGAGCAAACTGCGGCATGTGAAAGAGCTCTTGTGGAAAGTAGTACATTTTTTAGTAAAATGTGCTGTGTCCTCCTTCTGAGCCTGCTTCCCTGTAAAGGTCGTCTGCGGCTAAGCTGTAAGGCCGTCACGGCCAGCGCACGAGCTCTTAGAGCGCTGTCTCAGGAGCCTCTGCATGAGAAAAACTGCAGCTCTCAGTCAAGGCAACTCGTATCTCTTCCCCCTGTCTTCTGTAGGTCAAGTTCCTTCCTATTAGGAACAAGTAAAGAAATGCTTGTAATTAAAGGCTATTATATTCTAATCCTAGAGCTAGGTCATTATATTTAGCAAATAAATCCAAGAAATGCAACAAATGCACTACACCAACTATTTTCAACCAGTGTGCCACAACAATTTTTACAATGTGCAATACCAGAGTCGTCAGTCAAGTTTGTCAGGGGTACTGCCCTCAGTTCCCTTAGACTGTCAAATAAAAACAGCCGACACAGCAATAGCCATCTGTTGTGAATGACCTGTCTGGAACCATAATATATAGGTCACATAATAAATAAAGTTGCATCTTATTGGTCTCTTCACAAAATAAGGCTGTGTCTGATTGGTTAATTCTTGGTACCAGAAATCTTTATATACAAGTATAGATAGACATCTCATTAAAAAAAAAAAAAAGAACTCACTTGGGAGCAAAAAAGGGGAGGTAAAAACTATTATTTTTGTAAAATATACCTTTTGGTGTGCCTCAGAATTTTAATAATTAGTTGATGCCTGCCATGAGATGAAAAAGGTTGAAAATCGCTGTACTAGCCCTAAGTTGTTTTTTGATGCAGATCTTTAAAGTAGAAGTTGCCTTTCTATTCCCCAAGGTGTGAGACACAAAAATAAAATTCTATTAATCTCACAGTGCTAAATCATACAGTATAATGACCCTTCATTCCTATCTATCTTTCTCTGCTCCTACTCCTCTTTTTTGAATAATAAAAAAGAAGACAATTCCGGAACCATATATCTGCATCTATTAGATAATGTTGACCATTTCATAGTCTTCTCCCTCTGTGTAAATGACTCTGCCCTAAATTACACTCTATTTTAACCTTCTGCCTTACACCAAGGGAAGTAGGGAAATCCTAAATTAAATTATATATTTTTTTCTAGCCCTGGCTGGTGTGGCTCAGTGGATTGAGCCACAGGCCAAAGGGTCACCAGTTCAATTTCCAGTCAGGGCACATGCCTGGGTTGCAGGCCAGGTCCCCAGTAGGGGGTGCCTTGTGAGAGGCAACTACACAATGATGTTCTCTCCCTCTCTTTCTCTTTCCATTCCCCTCTCTAAAAATAAATAAATAAAATCTTTTAAAAGTATTTAAAAATATTTTTCTAGAAAAGACCCAGATATCAGCACTAATGTAATTCTAAAAGAGCACCAAGATAAAATGATTATACAAAATATGAGGAAAATGTATACTCAAGGCAAGACTTCTCTGTATAGGGATAATAAAATAGAAAATTAAACAGACCGGGAGATTGGAAGCCAAAGCTTCAAGGAGTGAAAGCATCTGAGGCAAGGGAGTGGGGGAGAGAAGCAGGAGACCCAAAGGGTTGTTTGGAGAGCTCAAGTTCAAGCAAACCATGTAGAGTATCTGTGCAAGTCCATTGTTTCACAGCTAAAGAAACCAGCTACATGCCAGGTTTCCCTTATTCTCCTTCCTAGTGCTTAGAAGGGAATGCAGATAACACCTGCTAGGACACCTGGTATTCTTAGTTACAGAAACACAGGTGATGCAGAGAATTGTTAACTCAGAGTTGTAAAACAGTAAGAGACTATTTGTTGCATTACCTCCTCTCAGGAAATCTAGAAAACAAAGGGAGGAAAGCTTCCATATGTTTAAGTAAAAGGGGTACAATTTGAGTTTGGTAGGAGAGGGCGGGACATGAGGAAGGGAAAGATTTATTATTCACTCCTTTTCAACTTCCTCGATGCACTGGTTGGAGAAAGGGAGGTCACCAAGCTCCCAAATCACTATCTGTCTGTCTGAATTATAGACATTATCTCAATATTAAAACTCTTCCTATGTGGGAACCCGCACACAAAGGGAACACACCATTAAGCAGCAAACTGCCTGCTAACAATAAGGGGTTCTTCTAGTCATTGGCTTCCTTACATTAAGCTTCAATACAAAGAAATGAACCACGTATTTCCCTTTTCTACTTCTCCATCTTGGTTTTTATGCTGTTATTCATAGGTCTGAAGAGGTCAACTCAATTTTTAAAAATACTATTTTTCAAGGTTAACACACCATACTTACAGGAAGCTAATAGAGAAAGATATGCATAGTATGGTGATCCAAGTGCCAGAACATGAACCTCAATAACACACTGGAATAAAAAATGAAAAGACTGTAAGCTTTTATGTATATTTTTTTCATTTTCTCTTCTCATTTACTATACGGTATAACTAACAAAAGTAATGAGACTAAAACACCAGAGACAGTCAACATGCTGAGTTTTAAAAGCTTAGTTTTTTCTTTACTACGGAAAAGTCTTCATGTAAATTATAGAGGAGGAGAAACAATTTACTGTCTTAAAAAAATAAAGAAATAAACAATAGCAGGTTTTTTGTTTGCCTTGTCTGAGTGCTAAGGTTTGATGAAGCAAAACTTGCCACAAAGAAATTTCAAAGCTTAAAAAAGCTGGCTTGAAAGTGAAACTTCAATAGTATCTGGAAATCCCAAGTGAATGTATTAGTAAATAATGATTTCTGTTGAAGAAAGAAAATCGTACAGCAGTTAAGTGATTCTTACATATCCTGTGTCATTTAATCACAGAACCAAAACGCTTCTACATGATTCCAGTTCTGATCCTTCACAATGGCATCTACAAGGCTGCTGGGTGGCTCTAAAAACTAGCATTTTGCTACTCTTTTAAAAGAAACTTAAGACAAAATTGGAAGGCACTGGAAAGATCATCTAATTTCAACCACCTCATTTGATACATGGTGTAGGTTATACTTTTAGAAGAATCAGTTCTTGAATAAGAAGCTTCTGAGAGCGCAGAATCATCTTCGCATGCCATATGCTGATTTGGTGCATTTCCTGTGTACAGAAAGGAGGACTGGATCGGGCCAGTTCTGAGACGGGAGATTTGGAAGAGGGAGACTGAGGGAGACAGCCAGTAGGGTCAGGCGGAGATCCGGGTTTTGAGAAAATAAGAGTCACACAACTTGATGGCTTCTCTTTAAGAAAAATCATACAAAAATATAAACAAAATGAGGTATAGAAGTGGATATTTATTAGAATGAGAAAATAGATCACAATAAATTACCAGTGCTATAAAACATGTATATTTTTCTTTGGAGATACCTTCAGACAATTTGGAAGGAGTGAAGAAACAGAAATGTTTTCTGATTTCAACCTGGCTTCCTCTCTCCACCGGGAACGATCAATCACTCCCCCACACTCCCAGAAGTCACAGGAACCCACGTTTATAAAGGCTTCAAATCTGAAGCTTCATTAGCCTCACTGGAAATCTGCCTTTGAGTGGGATTCCACATTAGATGCTTATTAAATCTTTTCAGTGGAATTATCCATGTCTGCAGACCTGGGCTATGAGTCAGGAGACGTGTACTGCAGCCTGAGCTATGCTGCTAACCCACTGTGACACTGAGGAAGCCAATGTACCTCTTTGGGCTTCAGTTTGCCCCATGGTTACACCACATGTTTGCAGGTTTCTTCCCACAGAAACACCACTCCATGCTGAATACTTCCACTACTCCATCTTTAGTGATGCCACACTTAGTGAATGCTATTTCTATTCCTCAAGCTAGAGCTCCGAGTCTTCCTTGACCTTATCCTACAAAATTTCCCCCCAAATCTAATCAGTTACTAAGTCCTATATACCTCTCCAATCTAACTTCACCTCAACCTGCTCTGGCCCACACCAATTCTCACCTAGAAGAGTGCAATGCCTCTGACAACAGTCAGCATCTCATCCCATTCCCCTTCAAGCCGTCCCTCTACATTGCTACCTCTATAATATTTTTCTAAAGAGTAATCGTGTCATCTATTCCCACTCTTTATAAAAACATTTCTGTGGTCTCATATTGATCTAAAAATAGAGTTTAAATCTCGTAATATGATCTACGAGGTCAAGTATGATATGGCTCCCGCACTCACATTCAAATCAATGTCATCAATGTCCCCTTTACTCTTGAAACTCCATGTAAATATAGATATAAGATTCTCCTGCTGACCTGAAAGAACGTCAATATCAGCTGATGGCCTGACTCAGTCTAGTTATATTGGTGATGGGCTTTTCTAGACATAAATAATATGCTCCAGTTACATGAGCAATTATTGTAGCAAGCCTCTGGAATAGAGCAGGACCACAATATCCTGATCAACACAAGAGTATTGTCCTTCCATCAAATTCCAATGCTAAGAATGTTATTCCAAACACTCTGAATTTCTTCTTGGAAGTTTAGGCTCATTAGAGGATTAAATGCTATAGATAATTTAATGCCACATATGTCTTTGGGGGGAGGGCTGAGTAGATGTAAAACATGTCTATGATCCAATCCAAATATTTATTGATTTTTCTGTCCTTCCGTTAAAGAATTTTAGCTTTCATGTACAGTCCTATGAGACCCCTGGAGGATGGCCAGGACCCTGCAGAGATCCACTTCCACTCTGTAATCTTCTTCTATCTAGAAATGAGCAGCTCTGGAAAAATGCAAGTACATCAGGGAGCAGATCTGAAACCAAAGCCTGAAATTCTGGACATTCACCTATTTTTTTTATGAGACCCTCAAAATCACTTCCACTGTACAATGGGGACAAACCCAAAGAGAGGTTGTGTGGGAGGCGGGGTAGGGGGCCTAAAGCTAGAAGTTAAAGCTAGCTCTGGTTGCAGACCAATTTTAATTCCTTGTATGACCTTAGTCAATTTGTTTGACATTTTTCCCTTTTCCTGTTAAATGGGATTGATAAAACTAGAATTACTTTTTACTAACTGGATTGTTATCACCAATTTACTTAATTGAGCACTTTTAAAATTGTGTCACCTGACTAAACACTTTGAATAATAAAACCTATATACATTCTTAAGTATCCTATAAAACCAGTACTCATTTCCTTCCTTCCTTCCTTCCTCCTTCTTCTTTCTCTTTCTTTCTTTCTTTCTTTCTGCCATTTTTCAGATGGCAAATGAGACAGTTTAAGGAATTTGCCCAAGATCAGCTAGTGCTTAAGTAGAAAGGCTGCCATTTGGACCCAAATAAATGGAATTCAGAACTCAGACACTTAACCGCCATGGAGCAAGACCTTTTTGGAAAAGGAATGATAAGAGCTTCAAAGAGTTTCAAAGATTACACTTCTTGCTTCCAATCAGTCTGATGCTAGGCTCTGTCTGTCTTATTCTGTCTGTCTGTCTATCTATCTACCTACCTATCTACCATCTATCCAACTGAGTACATCTATCTCACAGTGTACAAGATCTGTCTGGGAAAAGTTCCTCCATTGTTAATATAATGAGAACTGTTTGTGCGACATCAATGTAACCTGGCAGCCAAGGAGAATGGACTGGATTGCTCATGTGTGAACAATGACGACTCCACCGTACTAGTCAGTGGGGGTGGTAGACACCGTTGAGTGAGCATGTGTGCTATGTGGCTTCTCATTCAAAATGGCTGAGCAAGTAGAGCAATGAATCCACATCAAATTTTGTGTTAAGTTTTTAACATTTCTCCGCGGAAACTATTCAGATGATTCAGAAGGCCGCAGCTATGGGCAACTGGTGATGGACAACTTCATCACAACCATACACCCACTCATGCATAATGTCTCGTGCAGAGTTTTTTGGTGAAACATCAAATCGCCCAGGTAACTCAGCCCTGTTACAGCCCATATTTGATGCCCTGCGACTTCTGATTTTTTTCAAAACTAAAATTACCTTTGAAAGAGAAGAGATTTCAGGCTGTGGATGAGATTCAGGAATATACGATGGGCAGCTGATGGCAACTGTTAGAATTGTGTGAGGTTCCAAGATGCCTACTTTGAAGGGGACTGAGGCATCATTGTCCTATGTACAATGTTTCTTGTCTCTTCTTCAATAAATGTCTCTATTTTTCATAGTAAATGGTGGTATACTTTCTGGATAGACCTTGTATATCTGTTCTTCTAAGTGTTACTGAGGATGCAAAAAGAGGAAATGAATGCGGCCCTCATTACACATTAGCTGGGGGGAGATTCATTGAGCTGACAGGTTAGAACAGAATGCTTTGGAAACTAAGTGCCATGGGAATAAGGAGTCCTTGCTACATGTAAATGGGACCTTTTCAAGTTCTTACAATAAGCTAGGTGCTTTACAGTACACCATTTAATTCACGTCATAATCCTGGTGAAGATGGGCTGTGTTATTCTCATAAAGGAGATGAGATGGGCTGGGGTGCGGTCACACGGATTTAAGCCTAGATCTTCTCAGCTCCTGACCTGGAGCTGAGGCCTTGAGGGATGGGTTACCTCTCCCACTGTCCTGAGCTGTGGGGTCATGTTTACATCGCACTTGCTGAGACCTCTGTGGGTGCCAGGTGATGCAGCCACGTCTCCCCTTGCCCACCAGCAGGTATAAACATAAAGGGGTCAATTTCAGAACAGAGGAGAGAAACTTCCCAAGAATCTATAAGACCAACTATTTGCTAATGAAGGACTCAGAAACTGAAAGTCACTCAAATGTTCCTAACTCAAACACAGAAAATGGGACTTCACTTAAAGAAGGATAAAGGCGGCTAGAAAAGAGTGATATCTCTATTCCACATGGGAAATCAGTTAGAAAATGGGTATGCATGTCACTGCTGCCTCTCTCACTTTTTAATCTTTTCATCCTAAATCAAGACACCAGTGAAATTTATAAACCCAACATCCTACAAGCCCTATAAAATACAAATCTCCCAGGAAAGAACGAAATTCCTGGCCTTGTTACAGGGATTGGGCATCACGAATCTCTCTGCAGAGAAAAGGAGCTACACTCTTCCCAGCGTTGGACAGGAGTGGGTGGGGGTCCCTGAGCCTCGTCACAGGGCTTCCATAAGTGACACACAGTGAGTGGAGGGAGGGCAAGTGCCTGGGCCAGAACTCGCCCTCTGGCTGCTCCTGGAGATGGAAGGAAAGAAAGAAATCTGTTTTCTTGAAAATTGAATCTCTTCTTTAGATTTCCTCCTATTTTTTCCTTTAAACTGTCCAAGATTTATGTGGGGGGAAAAAAGGCCCCACCGGCTGTTTATTTTGATGCTTACTAAAGCACATAAAAGTGAAGAATTACCATGGACTACATAATTTATTTACACCTTTACTGTTGTTTTAGACAAATCACTTCCATGAAAGCAATGCGTACCCAAGCAATAAATCATTGTTTAGCATTTTGTCTTGAGGAAAAGATACCACTTGGTAGAATTATTGAATGGCAGCGTCTGGAAGAAAAGCAGGCAAAATGAAGTTAAAGGTGATGTCCTTGCATAACAGGATTTTCATGGGAGAAATACTTAGATTTGAGTGAGATTCAGTGTTGAGACCCTTCCCTTTATTCACAAGGTTTAAATGAGCACCTACTTTTGCTAATGTATCAGATAATCATGATTAGCCCAATATAACTTATTATCACATCATAAGTATTATTATTGTTATAGTATTGCAGTGACTATTGGCCAAGCACAAAGCCTAAGTGTCTAGGATACCATGATGGAAAGAGAACAAGGAGTTCTATGCCCTTGAGTCAATCGCTATTTAATGTGATGCATATTATGACAGTGGTGCGTACAAAATGCTTCCAGGACTTGCCTAGTAGGAGGACAGGAATCTCGAAAGATTTCACAGAGGCAGTGTCATTGCACCTGGACCTTAATTTAGCCAAAAAGCTAGAAAAAAAGGAAGAACATTCACCACAGAAGCCTGTGTAGGCAAATAAGAATGCAAGGATGATGCCCATGTTTAGGTGGAGAGGGAGTGTGCTGATGTGGTACAACTCGGTGAGGGTGGAGAAGAAAAGGAGCAAGGGGAGACCGGAGAAGAGGTTTAGAAGAAAACCAGCAGAGAGGAAGGATGACCTTTGTGGGCCCCAAACACTGTGCCTCCTAGATAAATTGGCCCTAGAGAGCAGAAACCCAAACCAGTTTCTGACTGCAAGACAAGGCTGTTGATGTGGTTCATTCCCGGTCTTGCTAATTACCAATTCTATCTGCATCAGAACCACAGTAAAGTGTTTCAGGTCAAAAGACAGAATGACCCTGAGACTCTCCTTAGAGTGAAATCGAACGTGTCCCTGCTCTATTGCCCTGCTTAGCGAAATTCTCAGAATGAAACCATGATCCTACTTTTTACTGGGGAAAGAAACAAAGCAGTTCCCACAGGGCTCAAGTATCTCAGATTTCAAATTTTGAAGTGTCTTCTCTTCTTTCTTAGAAGCTCATGCCATACACATAACCTGAAGTCTGACATTCAAAGCTGTGATGCCCCTAGCCTTCCATGATTCCTGGCAACTGGTGACAAATTAGTGCAGCCTGATGACACCTGTCACTTCCAGCACAGAAGACTGAGCGCTTGGTGTCTACACTTCTAGAGGAAAAGCAAAACCCTTCCATTCTATGAACTGCATCAAAGGTTCCTGAATTACCTCCTTTTCCTCTGGCTTAAATAATAATAAATAAGAGCATAGTGTCCTCAAGGAGTGTAGAGAACCAGTATTTCCCAACCCTACTTTATTAAGTGATTTAAGCAAGAAGGAAGTTTTACCCTCTACCAAAGAGTTTCAACTTTGCAAAAATTTGCTAAAAGCTGAAAATAACACTTCTGACTACTTGAGTGAAGGTGACAGGCACTGCGAAAAGTCATGAATTTGATGCTTCTTATCACCTTAACAATATTTGCTGCCTTAAAAAAATTAACTATCTTGGTGTCAGCATTTTTTCAAGCTCAGAGAAAACTCAACATGCTGTTGGCTACCTGCCAGCCAGAAATGTTTCACCCCCAGGAAGAAATTAATCAATGAACAACTCTCTATTGAATGCTCACCATGTTTGAGGCAGAGCTGGTAGACCCCTTGGGAAACAAAGAGAAACACATACAATGTAATTTCTGCCATCCAGGAATTCACAATCTGGGTAGAATCTGATTGTGACTCATGTATTTGTTCAGAAACGCTCAAGTTTCCCTTGCCGTGATAGGATTAACTGCCTGTTCCTCAAGACATCCAAGGTCATTCTACATAGCACGGATCTCCTTTCCAGTTTTAACTGTTGCCACTTCTTGCAATCTTGAAATCCTGACTTCCCTGCTATTCTTTGAACCTTCATGAATTTTCAGGCCTCTGGGGCTTTCTCAATTTCCGGTACCCAGCTTCAATGTCACATCCTCCATGAAGCCATCCCAACCTGTCTGGGCAGAGTTTGTTGCTTCATCTTTGCTTCTTTAGTATTTTATATTTCTCTTACAGCCTAAGCACACAATTTCATTACTTGTTCATCTGTCTTCTTCATTATATTGTAATCTAGTTGTTGAATTATTTTTATGTGGTTTCTTTCAAGCATAACATGAAAGAACCTCCAGTATTATGTTTAAAAATATAAGTTAGTATGGGATGAATGAAAGTATTTATATGTCCAAGTCTATTGCCATCCTTGATACATAGTAGGTTCTCAATAATAATTAGCTTTATTAGGATCATAAATGCCCATTAGAGATCATACTTTAAAGAATGACTGACTGCAAATTATAACACGGAATGGTGCTAGCACATTTTCAAAAGTTCAGTGTTAAGGTGAGTATGGTATGTTTGTGGCTCATCGGTTAAGTCAGCCTGATGAGAGATCACAGTGATGTTAAATGTATATAGCTGGAGAGATAGACTACGGTCATTTTTTGGACAGTCTCTGGTGCCAGGCTGAGCAATTTCTAGAAGTCCGTGTATGTGGTGACTAGTTAGGGTTTGAGCCCAGAACTGATCACACAATACTGGAAGTACAAAGTTAAACCCACCAGCTATGTAAAAAGTGATTAGCAGATATCATCAAACCTTTTCTTAAAGGACAAGGGAGTAAATATTTTAGGCTTGTGGACCACAAAATGCTTGTCACAGCTACTCAATTCCACAGTGGTATCATGACAGCAGCCACAGACACTATGTCTACTAATGGGCGTAGCTGTGTTCCATAAAATCTATATTCACAAAAACAAGCAATGAGCCATATCTGACCCTCAGGTTGCAGTCTGCCAGCTCCTGGATTAGAGCTATAATTGGCTGAACTTTAAGAAGACATTTAAGAATCTATTTAAATGTGCTGTTGCAAAAGCTCGGAGACTTATACCAGTGTGGTGGGGTAGAAATCAGGGGAAAAAGGAAAACAGACTACAGGGAAAAGAGGAAGCTAATTGGATATTGTAGGGGAAATGAGGAAGAATCAAAGACAGCATTTGAAGGTTGTGAAAAAGAGGACTAGGATAATAGAAGTGCAGTGAACAGGACAGGGTCTTCTTTGTTAAAAATGAGGACAATTCTCCTAAAAAGTTTGAAAGAAAGCGTTTGAAAGGTGCACATATGGAAACCAGAAACTTGAGATAATCAAAGAATTGTAGAGAATTATGGTGCTGAGGGGACAGAGATAATTTAGTACAAACTTGCCTTTTTATAATGTAGTGGGGTGGATAGTGTTTAAATCACAGATCATCAAGCAGATGACTGTCAAACCACAGGGGATCCAAATCATGTTTTGTTTGAAGAACACAATATTGGCCTTCAACATGCTGACACACAAAGTGGATTCGTTGCCAGTATTTAAAATTCAGGAGCTGAAGTATGAAGTTGGAATTCTCGCTCCTCTTGAAAAAAAAAAATTAGAAGATCTGGCAATACTAGGCTTATATTCCCACAAGGCAAAATCAGCTGGACAGATCAGTGGCTCCTGCTCACAGGACATGGGCTCTGCCTCCACTGGCTCGAACCCCATGCCGTCCATCACTGGCATGGCTCCTGTGGCCCAAGCAGGCACCGCAGTTCGTGAGCTCTGATTTCAAGGTCTGGGCTCTGAAGTCAGATGGCCAGGCTCCCAGCCTGGCTCTGCCACCTTCTTGCGGGAGGTAACTTCACGTTGTAGGTTTCAGTTTCCTCCTCATGTAGGTGTGAAACAAGGTGAGCTCCTACCTCATAAGATTATGACGACGATTAACTGAAATATTATAAGCAAAGCACTGGCATAGAGTTCCTCAGATGTGAGAGGTTGTGATTATTATCATTATGGGAATTTGAAGCCCAGAAGTTACATGAATCACCGAGGTCCACACTGTCAGTTGGTGGCAGAACCAGTAACAGAACTCATTTCTCCTGAGTCCCATTTCCATTACTCTGAGTGTGTTCCACTACAAAAGCAATGGAGGTGTTTGAAAAACTAACGAAGGTGTGCCCTGAGCTGAGAAGAGAAAGTAAAAAGTCAGATATGACGATGGGCCAGTATGTCAAACCACTTCCTTGTGCTCTACCCAACTGCAGTACAGTGACACAAACACATGATAATCGTGTGTCTGCGGCTCACTCTTTTTGCCCACACCACATAAAGGAATATAATCATTTATTTTACCCTGTGTGGCAGAGAACTAAACCAAGCCGCATCTCAAATCAAAGTATAGTGACTTTTAGTTGCACTCTGTCCTGGAGAAATATTGAAGGTAGAAAGACTGGCAAAAATATCCTGGAGTTATTTTATCCTATTTATAAATTCTAAGTTTCTGCTGGTTTCAAAAGTGGATGAGAAAAAGTGCTAAGTCAATCAAGTTTGGCTAATTAGGTTTTCTTCCCCCCTGTTTGGTAATGACACGCAAACTTCTAATACTTTTCATCCTGGCTGAGAAATCTGCTGCTCCTCGCCATCTATTACTTCTGCCTGTAAGTGGCCTTGCTGAGCTCTGTCTAAAAAGCATCCGGTTCTCCAGTTATGTGCATTCCCTCTTTTCTGCAGCCTATCAGACAATATGCTGGTGTCAGCTTTTTAAAATAAGCAGAATGCTGTGTGAGACCAATTGCAATGCAAAGGTCATATTTTCTGAACTGTTTACAGATTTTAATTTGTAAGGTTACAATGCCACATACTGTCAATAATTCAAGATGGAGAATTACAGCTGTTAATGGATAAATCCTTCATTCTTCTTCAACACTCATTCCCCTAAGAGCTTTAATTTATTTCATTGAAGTGTGATTCCTTGAACTTTGAACTAAAGGTTCCGTTTATTTATGGGGGAAAAAAACAGGGTGGAACACTGTAAGTAGTTCCCTCACTAGTTCCAAGGGATTTGAACCAATCAAAGACCACAGTTCAGAAAAGAGAGGTTATCAAGGATTCCATTGACCTAAAACATGTTTATGTTGTCAGTATACAAGAGGCTTAGGACGCTTCACTCCCACCTCAAACAAATAAATAAATAAAACAGGAGGCAGATGTTCCTGAAATACACCAAATACCGGAAGCTAAAGGAATCGCAGCCTGTTTGTAAAAATGCACTTGCTATCATTGTATGCTGCCAAGAGTCTGCCCAAATGCTTTTTTGGGGAAAATAACTAAATCTGAAATCCAGTGAAACTCTGATTGCTGAACTCATGTCTGGTTTTTTCAGAAAGTTATAAACTTCTTTGAGTATTTGATGACAACTATGGACACCACATACACCACTTCTCATGAACAATGGCTCTACACAAATTTCTGGGGCAATCTTCTGATGCTCATTTATTTAGTTCTGGGTAAAGAACTTGAGTTACAGAAATGCAGACGATCTTTCTCATACAACCAAGGTGCTTTTTTCCAAAATAGAGGATAGGGGCAGACAATGTGATTGCTTCTTTTGGGTATTTGTAATCTCAGAGGACTGGAAAGTCTAACTGACTTTTCATCTTTGAGAATCCTTTTCCTGCCTCCAAGTTTAGACTCAGGCATAATGGCAGCGCTCAGAAAAATAACTAGTTATCCAAAGAGAAGACAGCTGGGACAGGACTCATCACAGTCCCAGGGGGCATTTAAGAGACTATGTGCTTGGTTCTTTGTTCTTCCTGTCACCTCCCTTCCTGTAAATGTACTCCCAACTACCTCCTGATTCTTCTGTGTCCATTAGGGTTTGCAACTCTAATGGATCTCCTGGGAGAAGCTCAGAAAATGTGATAAGTACCAAACATTCAAGGACAGTTCCTGAGTTTCTGAAGGAAGACCCATTGAAACTTATTGGCTTCCATTATTTTTGTAGAGTTCCAAATCCCAGGCCACCAAGAATCGGACATCAATGTATTAACCAATACATGGTAATTATCTATGTAAGGGTTTTGGTACCTGGAAGTGGTTAGGTATAATTAAGAGAGTTACAATATACTCTTGGATTAGATTGTGTGTGAGAGGCTGAACTGCATTCTTTAACCACAAGAAAGGCCATTACTGAAATCTGATCAGGGAAAATACAATCTTAGGCCTATCCATGACTTAATGACGATGATTCTCCCTGTACTGACTTACATACATATATATATTTGGGGGACATACGTATAACTAGAACTAAATAAATTTTGATACAAAGGAATTACTAACAAAATTAAACATTGTGCTTCTGCCAGCCAAGGTAAGGATCATGCTTTTTCAACATACTATTTATGCATTAGCCAAGACAGCTAAGCTTGCAGCTTCACAGAGCTGTCAGTGCCCGAAATGTGGCAATGTAACAAAGCAGATACCCAGTTTCAGAGGTGAATAAACTAGATTTTAGGGGCCTTCTTCTCTTTCATCAAACTATTATCACTTTCAGAAACCTGTCTGAACTCAACAGTTAGGAAAAATAACTTTTTCAAATACTCAATTGGTAAGACACGCTCTATTTTGTCTTTTCTTTCTTTGTTGGTATGGTTTTGCTACCAGTTACTTAAAGGGATCAGTACCACAGGTAAAAGCTACAACCAGGACAATTAAACATTCTAGAAAAGACACAGGCCTGGCTTGCTAATCCTAGCTTACTAGAATTACATTTTAATATTATTAAAATATCAAAGTTTGGTAAAAAGTCACCCATTGTTTATCTCCCAATTATTATATTTTTAAAGAATAGGAAATAACCACCTCTGGCTGGTGTGGCTCAGTGGATTGAGTGCTGGCCTGCAAACCAAAGGGTCATTAGTTGGATTCCCAGTCAGGGTACGTGCCTAGGTTGCAACTAGGTCCCCAGTTGGGTGCGCATGAGAGGCAACCACACATTGATGTTTCTCTCCCTCCTTCTCCCTCCCTTTCCTTCTCTTTAAAAATAAATAAATAAAATCTTATAAAAAAAGAACAGGAAATAACCAAATAAAAAACATTCGATTAGTCATAAGGCTCTCTGATGTCAGAGACTTCATTACATCCATCTTATATCACACGTCCCTAGCTTTCCTGGCACAGGGTATTTTAACTGGTTGTCTGATTAATGGTATACTGAAGCTGCTAAAAAAGGATATTCAAACTAGTGCTAACATTTAAATATTCATTTTGGCAACAACATGCCATTTATGACCTCATCAACTTAGAATCATTATATAGACAGTTGCATTCTGATACTATTTTCTTATATTATATATGTTACAGGCAGTGGACAATCCAATGTATAGAATTCCAAAAACAGAGACCATGGTTCTTCCCTTTCCCTAAGACAACAGGGACCTAACCAAAAACAGCACATTCTGTTTTTTTCTGTAATGTAATTAAATGGAATTTAAGTAAAAAGTACTTTCTGGGATCCTGGAAGATGGCGGCACGGTAGGAGGAGGCAGATTCCACTTCCCTCTACACACAGGAAGAAAAACCTAGCCAATCTATGGAGGAACAGAGCAAACAGCCAATAGTACCACAGTATATATGAAAATAAGAGATTAAAAATTGTAGTGGACGTTGAAAAACCAGACGGTAAGGAGAATTTTTCAGGACAATAAGGGCCCAGGGGTCCGTGCAGAGACCAGGGTGGCTAAAGCCCCGGGCCCGGTGCTTGCCAGGTCTGCCACAGGGCTCTAGGGAGGAAGCTGGGTCAACCGCTCCTCCCCGGCCAAACAAGGGTTGAGCAGCAACGGGAAAGACCTGGTTGTTTGAAGTCGCAGAGAGAAAAGTTAAGGTTTGAGTGGCAAATATGCTGGGGATGTGAGCATCCACATATAGTCCTGGGTGGAGTGTACATCGGAGCCTGCACAACCAGAGGAACCTGCAACCGGAGGAGGGGGCTTTGTGGAAGACCGACAGGCTACACCGTGAACCCAGGGAGCGCAAGTGATCCTTGGGAGAACCAGAGCCCACACATGTGAACCCAGGGAATGCACACAATCCATGGGAAACCCAGAGCTCACGCCCGTGAACTTAGGGTGAGTGCGGGCAATGCAGGAAACCCAAGGAGCTCATACTCATAAACTCCGGCAGCACACACACTCTGTAGGAACCTGGAACCCGCACCCGTAAACCAGGGATGGCACAGGCGCCCGTAGGAGACCCTGAGCTCACACCTGTAAACCCAGGGGAGTGCTTGATCCATGGGAGACCCAAGCTCACACCCACAAACTCAGGGGAAGTACACACTCTGCAGCAGGACCAGAGCCCACGCCCCAACGCCCTGAACCGAGAGACACCAGGCTAGCCCTGGGTAGAGTAGCCCAAAGCTGACTGAGTGATGAACAGGAAGAAAAGCAACACTGTTGCCTCTCGGCCCACTGGAGCAAGCAAGGCCAGAAAAATTGGCTTGGCAAGTTTGAAATCAGCAAGAGTTTTTTTGTTTTTGTTTTTAAATTATATATTTTTATTATTTTATCTTTTTTATCCCTCAATTCCTTTTGCTTCTCTTCTTTCTTGTTTGATTCTTTTTTCCTTTCTTTCCAATTTTATCTCTTCTCCCTTCCTCTTTTTTCTTTTTTCATTTTTTTCTTTTCTCTTTTTAAATACCCATGAGTGAGACCAAAAAAACAAACAAACAAACAAAAAACCCCTAGAACTGTGAAAAAAACAGAGTTGGACCCAAAGAGGGGACATCCCAACAGCTAAGACAGTGGAAGCTGTGAACACCAGGATACCCAAAGGAGACTGTGTCTCACTGAATCTCACAGGTATTCTACCACAGAAGTTCACACCATAAATCCAGGGAGCCAGAACAGATCAATTTAAGAAGCTGAGGCTAACAAGAAGAGTCTCACAAACAATGAGAAGACAAAGAAACAATCCCCAAATGAAAGGGAAGGAGGGAGCCCCAGAAAGAATGCTAAATGAAACAGAGGTAACTCAACTATCAGATATTGAGTTCAAAGCAATGGTTGTCAGGAAGCTCAAAGAGTTCACAATGAGCTACCAGAAACTACAAGGAAGTTACAATGAACTCACTGCAAACTATATCAACATAAAAAAGGAAATAGAAACTATCAACAAGGGCCAAGAGGAAATGAAGAATACAATTTCTGAACTGAAGAAAACAGTAGAAGGAATCAAAAGCAGAATCAATGAAGTAGAAGATCGGATCATTGGGTTGGAGGACAAAGTAGAAAAAAACACCCAGAAAGAGCAAGAAAAGGAAAAGAGGCTCAGAAAGAATGAAGAGGGATTAAGAGAAATGCAAGACAATATGAAACGTAATAATATCCATATAATAAGGATACCAGAAGGAGAAGAGCAAGGGATAGAAAACCTATTTGAAAAAGTAATGATGGAAAACTCCCCAAATTTGATGAGAGAAAAAGTCACACAAATCCAGGAAACACAGAGAGTCCCAATCAAAAGGAACCCAAACAGGCCCACTTCATGACACATCATAATTAAAATGGCAAAATTCCAAGACAAAGAGAGAATCTTAAAGGCAGCAAGGGAAAAAAAGGAAGTAACATACAAGGGAACCCCCGATAAAGTTAGCATCTGACTTCTCAATGGAAACGCTCCAAGCCAGAAGAGAATGACAAGAAATATTCCAAGCAATGAGAACCAAAGGCCTGCAACCAAGACTACTTTACCCAGCAAGGCTCTCAATCAAGACAGAAGGCCAAATAAGGAACTCCCCAGACAAAAGAAGTCTAAAAGAATACACCTCCACCAAACCAGTTCTGCAAGAGATTCTAAAAGGACTGCTTTAAGGAAAGGAAGGAAGCGGGGGGGGAGAGAGAGAGAGAGAGAGAGAGGGAGGGAGAGAGAGGTGTACGAAAATGGCAATAAATAAGTACCTGCTAATAATAACCTTAAATGTAAATGGATTAAATGCTCCAATCAAAAGATATAGAATAGCTGAATGGATAAGAAAGCATGACGCACACATATGCTGCCTACAAGAGACCCACCTCAGGACAAAAGACCTACACAGACTCAAAATGAAGGGCTTAAAACAAATTTCCCAAGCAAATGGATAGGGAAAAAAAGCCGGGGTTGCAATACTCATATCAGACAAAATGGACTTCAAAAGAAGAGCCATAAAGAGAGACACAGAAGATCACTTCATAATACTCAAGGGAAGAATCCACCAAGAAGACATAAACGTTGTAAATATATATGCACCCAACACAGGAGCACGTAAATACATTAAGAAAATCTTAGAGGACTTCAAAGAACGATATTGATAGCAACACAATTAGAGTAGGGGATTTTAACACCCCACTGTCAAAAATGGACAGATCTTCCAAACAAAATATCAACAAAGATATTGTGGAATTGCACAACACTCTAGATAAAATGGACTTAACTGATATATATAGAGAGCCCTTCATCCCAAAGAAGCTAAGTACACATTTTTTTCAAATGCACATGGAACATTTTCAAAGATAGACCACATGATAGCACACAAAACAAGCCTCAACAAATTCAAAAAAATTAACATCATACCAAGCATTTTTGCTGACCACAAGGAGCTGAAACTAGAAACCAACCCCAAAGGGAAAAACCCAAAACACTCAAAATCATGGAGATTGAATAGCATGCTATTAAATAATGAATAGGTCAAGAATGAAATTAGGGAAGAAATCAAAAATTTTCTGGAAACAAATGAAAATGAACTCACAACAACCCAAAACTTATGGGACACAGTAAAGGCAGTCCTGGGAGGGAAGTTCATAGGGATACAGGCCTACCTAAAAAAGATAGAAACTTTTCAAACAAACAACTTAACCCTACGCCTACAAGAACTAGAGGATCAACAACAAAGACAGCCCAGAGCAAGTAGAAGGGAGGAAATAACCAAGATCAGAGCAGAATTAAATGACATAGAGACTGAAAGGACAATTCTAAGGATCAATGAATACAGGAGCTGGTTCTTTGAAAAGATAAACAAAATCGACAAGCCTTTCAGCAGGCTCATCAAGAAAAAAGAGAGAAGACCCAAATAAACACAATCAGAAATGAAAGAGAAGAGATTACAAATGACACCACAGAAATACAAAGGATTGTAAGAAATTACTATGAAGAACCATATGGCAAGAAATTTGAAAAGGTAGGCGAAATGGAAATTTCTAGAGAAATATAATCTTCCAAAACTCAGTGAAGAAGAAGAAGAAAGCCTGAACAGACCAATAACAGCAGATGAAATTGAAGCAGTAATCAAAAAACTCCCGACACCTAAAAACCCTGGACCTGATGGTTTCACAGGAGAATTCTACAAAGCATTTAAGGAAGACCTAACCCCTATCCTTCACAGACTATTCCAAAAAATCCAAAATGATGGAAGACTCCCAAACTCTTTTTATGAAGCCAGCATCATCCTAATCCCAAAATCAGATAAAGACACAACAAAGAAAGAAAACTTCAGGCCAATATCGCTGATGAACATAGATGCTAAAATCCTCAACAAAATATTGGCAAACCACATCCAACAAAACATTAAAAAGATCATACACCACGACCAAGTGGGATTCATCCCAGGGATGCAAGGATGGTTCAATATTCACAAATCAGTAAATGTAATACATCACATAAGCAAAAGCAAAGACAAAAATCACATGATCATATCAATAGGTGTGGAAAAAGCATTTGATAAGGTACAGCACCCATTTATGATAAAAACACTCAGCAAAGTGGGAATAGAGGAAGCATTCCTCAACATAATCAAGGCCATATAGGAGAGACCTACAGCCAACATCATACTCAACGGGCAAAAACTAAAATCTTTTCCACTAAGATCAGGAACAAGACAAGGTTGTCCACTTTCACCACTTCTATTCAATATAGTATTGGAAGTCTTAGCCACAGTCATTAGACAAGAAAAGGAAATAAAAGGCATCCAAATTGGAAAGGAGGAAAGAACACATCATTGTTTGCGGATGACATGATAGTGTACATAGAAAATCCTATAGACTTGGCCAAAAAACTGCTCGACCTAATAAATGAATTTGGCCAAATAGCTGGATACAAAGTCAATATCCAGAAATCAAAGGCATTTTTGTATACCAACAATGAAACAGCAGAAGCAGAAATCAAGAAAAAAAATCCCATTCGATATAGCGAAAAGAAAAATAAAATACCTAGGAGTAAACCTAACCAAGGAGGTAAAAGACGTGTATGCAGAAAACTACACAACACTGAAGAAAGAAATCAGGGAAGACACAAACAAATAGGAGCATATACTGTGTTCATGGATCAGAAGAATTAACATCATCAAAATGTCCATACTGCCTAAGGCAATTTACAAATTCAATGTAATACCTATTAAAGTACCAGTGGCATATTTCACAGACATAGAACAAACACTTCAAAAATTTATATGGAACTATAAATGACCCCAAATAGCTGCAGCAATTTTGAGAAAGAAGAGCAAAGTAGGAGGGATCACAATATCTGATACCAAACTGTATTACACGGCCACTGTAATCAAAACAGCCTGGCACTGGCATAAGAACAGGCACATGGACCAGTGGAATAGAACGCAGAGCCCAGAAATAAACCCAAGTCTCTATGGTCAATTAATATTTGACAAAGGGGTCAGCAACATAAAATGGAGTAAAAATAGCCTCTTCAACAAGTGGTGTCGGGAGAACTGGACAGCTATGTGCAAAAAAATGAAACTTGAGCACCAACTTACACCATACACAAAAATAAATTCAAGGTGGATGAAAGATTTAAGTATAAGCCGTGACACCATTGAAGTCCTAGAGGAGAACACAGGCAGGAAAATCTCAGATATTTCATGCAGCAACATTTTTACTGATATGTCCCCCAAAGCAAGGGACATAAAGGAGTGAATAAACAAATGGGATCTCATCAAAATAAAAAGCTTCTGCACGGCTAAAAAAAACAGTATTAAAATAAAAAGAGAACCAACCGTATGGGAAAACATATTTGCCAATGATACCTCAGACAAGGGTTTAATCTCCAAAATATACAAAGAACTTACATGACTCCACTCTAAGAAGAAAAGCAGCCCAATTAAAAAATGGGCAAAGGACTTGAACAGACAGTTCTCTAAGGAGGACATACAGAGGATCCAGCCACACATGAAAAGATTCTCAGTATCACTAGCTATCAGAGAGATGCAAATGAAAACTACAATGAGATATCACTTCACACCAGTCAGAATGGCCATCATAAACAAAGTAACAAACAACAAGTGTTGGGGAGGTTGTGGAGAAAAGGGGACCCTAGTGCACTGTTGATGGGAGTGCAGACTGGTACAACCACTATGGAAAACAGTATGGAATTTTCTAAGAAAACTAAAAATGGATGCACCTTTTGACCCAGGAATTCTACTACTAGGATTATATCCTAAGAACCCTGAAACACCAATCCAAAAGAATCTATGCACCCCAATGTTCATAGCAGCACAATTTACAATAGCCAAGTGTTGGAAGCAACCTAGGTGCCCATCAGTAAATGAATGGATCAAAAAACTATGGTACATTTACACAATGGAATTGTATGCAGGAGAAAGAAGGAGCTCCTACCCTTCAGGACAGCATGGATGGAACTGAAGAGCATTATGCTAAGCGAAATAAGCCAGACAGTGAAAGATAAATACCATATGATTTCACCTTTAACAGGAACCTAATCCACAAAACAAACAAACAAGCAAAATATAACCAAAGACACTGAAATTGAGAACAGGCTGACAGTGACCAGAGGGGGGAGGGGAGGGAATTTCAGGGGAAAAGGGGAAGGGTTTAGAGCAACAAGTATAAAGGACACATGGACAAAAACTAGGGGGGATGGAAATGGGAGGGAAGTGGGGAGGGCTGGGGCAGTGGGTTGGGATGGGAGTAAAAGGCAGAAAACTGTACAAGAACAACAATTAAAATAAAATTTTAAAAAAGTACTTTCTGCCTCCCAAGGATTTATCTGCCTCCTGTCACTTTCAGAGTTCCTACAAGCAACACTCCCCTTGGTCTCTGAAACCAGACTGTGCCCGTATGAACAGCCATTCTTATGAATAGTCATCATTGGCAAATATTTATTAAAATTCTGACAGTGCTTTGCCATCTTTGTGTTGGACTTGACCGCAAAACTACACACTGACGAACTCAATACAAAACAGCAGCAACAGCAAAACAGAAGCCTGGTCACCTAAACAACAGTAATTGCAAGGCATGTTCCAGGAGGGACCCAATGGCATCACTCTGTTACTTCTAAGGTGTCCGGGGACCCATTAGCAACCTGTGGGGTCATATCTAACTTGGTATTCAGAGGCAGGGTGATAATAGGAAAGCTGACAAAACATTTTTTTTTAAAGGCAAGTTAAGAAATTTTGAATGCAGGAGCAAATGACTTTTACTACTTTCTGGGTTAATGGAAATTACCAACACACTTCAACGAACACAGGAACTGGAGTGTAATAAGGGACCAAATGTTTAAACAGGCTGATACATGTTAATCAAATATAAGAGAGAATCATAAAACTACTTTCAATGGGAAAAAAAGCCCCACTGAAGTATTATTTCCACAATCAAAAGGTGAGATTCAAAGAGGACAGAAGGGTAATTAACAGGGAAGAGTTATTAGTTTATCTCTTTAACCAATTTAGAAATATTTCCAGTGACACATGCTTATTTGCTAACATGTAAATGGCCTCACCAATGTCTCAAGTATTTCTCAAATTTCCCCAGAAAGCTCTCAATGTAGCTAAACCAATTAAGTTTTTCAGAACTAATGATCACCATCCTAATTGTAAGAATCGCCATTCTCACCATCATTCATGCAGTACTAAAAGACATGGCAGAGAATTTTCTCTCTACAGCCACACACTTACAAATATATTTCAAATATGCGTTCATCCTGAAACCTCACAGACACACGGATACAATAAAAACATCAGCAAACATGAAATATCTTCTCATTAACTTGCTTAAAAATACAGAGGAGCCAATTTTCAGAGTTCTGTGTTTTCCAGGCATGTCCTTCAAAGACAGTTGGAGACAACATACAAAATATTTAAAAAATCAAGTTAAAATGACCAGTGCCCTTTGACTTAGAATTAGAAAGTGGGTTTTTCTCTCTCATAAAATATACTTTATATCGTCTATCACAGAGCTTTCTCTGTGATAATCATTTCTCTTGAAAGGCACTCCGACTGCCCAGGACGAAGGGAGGAAAGAAGAGAGGAAATGAGCACACGGCCTCTCGTGTGGCATCAAAGAAGTCTGTGTCTGTACTGTTATCTCACCGAAGCTTCACAACAGCCCTAGCGGGTACCTGTGGTTACTGGCAACCGTATACGTGATGAAATGTGAATGGAGAGCCCCTTCCCCAAGGCTTCAATCACGGAACATCAGAGCAAGAACCCAAGCGGGTGTATTTGGTCATAGATCCAGCACATGCCTTCTATAACCTTGTATGTTCCTGGTGATTATGAGGGAACAATTAAGCTTTTTGTATTTTGTTTTGTTTTGTTTGTTTGTTTTACTTTAAAAGTCAACTCTGTATTAGGTAACATCGTTGTCTAAAATAAATTTTGAAACACAATGTTTTTCTGTGTGTGTTTATTTTTAGCAGCTTGACTATAATACAGCAAAGTATGGTTTTCTTGGTTATCCATCCTGCTTTGGGTTTGCTGAGCTTCTTAGATATTTAATATTTTAAATAAAATTTTGGAATTTTTAGGATAGGTAAACAGTTTTTTTTTTACCTCATCTCTCTCTCCCCTCTCTTTGTGGTTTTCTAGGTACACATATTTTAAATTTCTTGATATTTTCTTACAGGTCACTATGTATTGTATTGTACTTATTTTATTATTTTATTTTATTTTATGAAAGGGGAGATTTTCCCCTCTTTTTTCTTCAGATCGGGTAATTTTTATTGACCTATCTTCAAGTGTATTGATCCTTCTTTATATTCTGCACAATCTCCTCACCCGATAAATATTTTCATTTCAGGGAGTATTTTTCACTTCAAGAGTTTCCATTTGGCTCTTTTTTGGTAGTTGCCATTTCTCTTCTGGGAGCCCTACCTACTCTCTCGGCATAACCTTTTTTTGCTTTAAGTGCTTGAACATATCGGTAATAGCTACTTTAAAGTCTCTGCTAGTAACTCTGACATCTGGGTCATCCTCAGGTTGCTTTCTCTTGGCCAGTTTTTCCCGTGACCATAGGCGACATTTTCTACTTTCTTTGTATTTCTAGAAATCTTTTATTGCTCACTGAGCATTGTAGATGTGTCACAGAGAATGGGATTTGTCATCATCTTATGTAGATTTTTTTCTCCTACTAGGCTGTTAAAAATTATTGTGTGTTCTCTGTATCTACGAGTCTGTTTCTGTTTTGTTAGTTTACTTTGTTCATTAGATTCCACAGAGAAGTGAAATCATATGGTACAATATTTGTCTTCCTCTGACTGGCTTACTTGGGTTAGTGAACACACAATACAATATACACATGATATACTGTAGAACTGTACACCTGAATCCTATATAATTTTATTAACCAACGTCACCCCAATCAGTTCAATAAAAAGAAGTAACTTGCTGTCTGGCCACCAGGCTCTCGTGACGTCTTAGCTTTACAGTGTATTGGGGTGAGACAGTTTGGGTTTACACCTAGGCATCTGGAAAACTCCTTAGTTCTGGTACATGGTCTTTCTTCCTACAGTATGTCCCTTCTGTACTTTAATGGAAGGATCATGGTATTTATTAAGCCTCTCTTGGCTCGAAAGAATTCAAACTCTAAACTCTGTTTCCCTTGCAGTAAGAAGCAGATAAAACCCTTCTGAGTCCATTTAGTCTGAAAGCTGTTTCTGTCTGCTACTTCCTTGGAATTCAGGGAGCAGCCAGTATTAGATACAGATTTCGATTCTTCCACCTTTGTGGCTTCTTCATTTCTGAGATATCTCCAAAATAGCTAGCTTTTTGTACACCTCACATTCCATCCACTGGCAGCTTAAATGGAGCAGCCCTCCGAGTCCATCCACTGTGCCACATGGATGGGAACATGACCTCAGGGGACACTGTATAAACCTAGGCCTCGCCCCACCCAGTTCCTTTCTTTCATGAGTTAAACCCCCTTCAGATTCGGCCTGTTGTTGATCCCTCCCCAATGTCTCCAAGCAGTTTTATATTTCCTTCTGAGTTTATAATTATTATATACAGAAGGGTTAAGCCAACATCAGCTGGTCCTCTAACACCCTACAGTTTTTCTGAAAAACAAAACAAAAATCTTTTTTCTTTGCATGTGCTATATACTTTTTTAAAATTCCATTTTAAACAGCCTTTGCAAGATGATGATGAGGAGGATTACAAAATCACTTGCCTACTTATGTTCTATAATGATTTTATTTATTTTCATTTTTTTCTGATTTGTCCGAGGTCGATTCTTTCAGGGCCAACTACAACAAAAATGTGATAAAAACAGAAACATACCAACACTGGTAGAGTAAGGCCACTTCCCCGGACTCATCCTCCTTTTCTCTCCCCACATTGCAGAAGAACATGGGAAGCTATCAATCTGCCATCCTTCCATGCAGGGCAAATTCCCCGAATCATGACCAATTAAGTCATGAAAAGAAGTAATGAGAAAAGCAGAAGCGAACCTCTATATTCCATGTCAACACTGTAAAGCACCTTTAGTTTATAAAACAAGAGGCACACAATACCCACATTAACAAAGGGGAAGATATATATCTACATATGCCCAAAATCTAACAAAGGAGAGTGGTGGATGAAAAATGTATTATCTCTGCTTACCACTGGCCAAAGGAAGGCTGCTTAGTATAGCTGGGAGCTAGAGGTTGAGAATTAATATCAATCCCTCAACTGGACTTCTCAGTACCGAAGAAAATCTGTCTACTTCTAGAGAGAAACCCATTTCTAAGGAGCCATTTCTAAGGAGCCATTTTGTTGAAAAGTGGGTAACCATTTTATTTTATTTTTTTTATTTTAGAATTTCCTGCAAGAGGGCAGCCTTTTAAGAGTAAAGTAGGGCAAGTTCTAGGAAGCTTTTGACTGCTTTTCCAGAATTATACATTTGCATGATGCCTGGGTATCAGTAGAGTAGAAAAACACATTAATATTTAGCACTCATATAGCAGTATAAATGCTTGCAATGCTCTATAATAAATAAATCCAGGTCTCAAAATGTGCCTTTTAAACACAATTGTAACATAGAAATATCTTTAGGCTTTGTAATAACTTCCCAGGGGAAATAGCCCGAAGTCCCATCATGTGAAACTATGGTATACTGAGCAAAGTGGAGGAGACTATTCTATAAAACACTATGTTGTACTGATGAGACAAGGATCAGATGTCCCTAGGAGGGGCTTTTTTCCTATAATTTAAATGATGTTAAAATATTGCAGGTGTCTTCCCTAAAATTTCCCTCCAGGCTGTCTATCTCCCTTGGCAGTACCCTCATTCTGTCAAGTTCACTAATAGTAAGCAGTCACCTGGATGTACGGGGAGTTAACTCTCTTGTGCGCCTTCTCTCTACCATCTGTCTTCAAGCTGGGTCTACTCCTTGCCCCTATTCAGCAGGATGCTGCTGATAACTTAGCGCTCATGATTCAGTTTGCCAGCAGGGCCTTTTCCCATTACCCTCCATCACTGTTCTCTCTCCATTATCACATGAACCTCCAAGTTGAAGCAATAGGTACTTGGTGTGCCTTCATGGATAATAACCCATCCTAACTCACCTCTTCTCTTTACATGAACCCACTTCCTTAGCTCAGCTTCATCCACATTGCTGTGAGTAGTAAGAGCTGTTTATTGAACACGCACAAAAAGGGCACCATGTCAAAAATATTCCTACAGTGAAAATCATCTACTCAGAAATGAATATTTCAACATAAGAGAAGATTGTTTCTGTAGATCCCTTCAAGCCTAACACATCTTAACCTAGTCAAGCAAGCCTCCATTCTACTCTAAAAACTCAAATCCTTCTCATACACTAGACAGCTTTGGAAGGCAAATGGGGATCAAATAGTTGCAATTAAGAACAACAGGATTTAGGGCTGGTGTGGCTCAGTCAATTGAGTGCCGGCCTGCGAAATGAGGGATTGCTGATTCGGTTCCCAGCGAGGGCACATGCCTGGGTTGTGGCCAGACCTCCAGTGTGGGGGAGCACGTGAGAGGCAACCACACATTGATGTTTCTCTACCTCTCTCTTCCCCCTCTCTTCCTCTCTTTAAAAAAGTAAATAAATAAAATCTTAAAAAAAAAAGAATAACAGGATTTAAGGAGATGGGAGAGAGCCTAAGCCTTCATTTTCCATTTTTACTTATATCTTACTCATTTTGCATGCACACATACAGTTAATGCAATAGATTTACATTTAAAAGACTGTGAGCAAATTAATTCCTAAAATAAAATAGACAAACACAACCAATTAAAATATAGGAATGATTGTAATTCCATTGAAAGAGTTCATAATTTAAAGATACTCATAGGCATTTCTTTTCACTGAGGCAAATCACCCTTTCACAAAGTGAATAATAACCTTTTAATTTGTACTTTTCACAGTTATAACTGTTGACAAAGTAGGTTTTTTTAAAGGGAGTCTCATCCATAGCCACTGATTACTGAGCTGTTACTGTACATCATGTCGAAATAAAGCTGTCACCTTTTCACCTGTTTGGTACTTCGTGAGCCTAACTAATCTGACTTATGCTTATGCTAAGCCATTTGTCAAACACCGGCTACAGCGCACAACTTTATGTCCCATTGCCTCTGACTTACATTTTATATTTGACAAGTAAGGCCCTTGGGATACAAGAGAGCTTTCCCCCAAACCAGTGCCTACTCAGCATGTGTTCTAGAAGTCAGAGTGTTATTTTAGCTTTCCTGTTTCCTGCTAGCAGAAGTCAAATGGCTCGATACTTCTCACCACAATGATGTGTCTGACAAGCTGGATGGGGAAATGACATGCTCATCCTGGCCTTCTCTTCCCTCCAATCTATGAAACCCAAACCTGAAACAGTGAGAATGCGGGTTGAGCTGAATTTAACTGGTGAGTTGGGCTGAAATGTTTGAAAGTGCACAGATCGTATTTATAGCGGGCAATTCCAACTTGAAAATTGATTTTCTCTGAACAGATCTTCTCTGTGCAAGTTCTTAACTTATGCCTTCCAGCTCTACTGACAAAAGTAGTTATGCCTTTTGGAACAAAGGCAACAGATCCAGAGAAAGGTGAATCCATGATTTTCAGGCTTGAACATCACTAATAATTATCTGTCTTTGATTAAAAAATCATTACCCTTGGAGCAGAGCTTTATTTGAACTCTGTCATGTTATTGAAAGCACTAGAATGGGTAAAGGAAAAAGCATACACAAGGAGAAAGAAAACAAAAGAAGCGGAGAAAGATGGAGGGAAAGAGAGGAGACGAGAAAGAGAAAGCATGGAGTTGAAGCTGCATAAAGTCATTTTCACATTTTCCTCTGTAGCTTCATTTTAGAGCTATGCAAACGTCTCATTAATTTCTACACTTAGAATCTGATTCTGATGGTAAAAGTAAATTACTCTTTTGGGTCTTGTTATCTCCACTTCTACCAGTGACAGGCCTGAAAGAGATGAATTATTTTATGCAATTAAATAGTGTATGTCATGATGTGACTCACTGGGTATACTGTCTCAATAACTTAGAGTGGGGAGCGAGGCACAGGAAGTAAAATAGGGAGGACAGAGCAATCGTTACAGGACCACAATGCACAGGCTGTTGGATGCTCATTTGTGATTTGCTTTTTGGTACATCTCTGCAGAACAAGAGGCTGCCTGGGTTTGAACACACAGGCACTGACAAAGGAGCCCCTGGCCTCCGTGAACGTTTCCCCAACACTCACCACCTCCAGATTTCCTCCCCTCCTCATGATAATGAGGAACTTCAGTGGTCTTCTCTATAGACTCAAGCCAGGAAAATAGAGGCCAATTTTAGACTTAGCAGCAGAAATGGAGTGGAATAGAGTGACAAATATACATTTACCATAGTTTTTTCCAAGTTGGGAAAACTATAGCGGTTTCTAATGATGTGCATTGCAGGGCCTTCTTGTCAAATCTAAGATGTGGTTAATTCCTTACAGACCTTTCACGTCAGGTCTAAATACTATTTCCTGGGTGGAGATTCTAAGTAACTCTTCAGTTTCCCAACGGGGCTGAAAACTCTTTCCACACATCTCTTTTCGGAAGATCTCCATGCATGGGCTCTGACGTACACTGCTCACTTGCTCTGGTGTGTGACACCAACTTTGCATGAACTTCCTCTGGTAATTTTGGTTACAGCTGAGTACAGACTACACTCACAGTTTAACGTAACCTCAAAGCATCCCTGTAAGTATTTATCATTTCCATTTCTAGGTCAGGAAATTGAGGCCCCAATTAATAAAGGATTTAACTACCAAAGACGTAAAGCAAATATGAGGGCTAACTTTGAATTAAAATCTTTGACATCTGGAGGAGTCAAGGGATCTTAAAAAATAATAATAATAATAATAATTTCTTAAAGCTAAAAACTAGAAAATACTTTTGTCCATTCTGAAAAAAAAATAAGCACCAACGCAGCATGGTATCATGTCCCAGTGCTCACATTTGAAACTATTGGCACTATATGTAAGTGTGTACATGAGAAAAATGTTTTTAGAAGTTCGTAATCAAAAAAGTAAATTTAATTCATCTATGAATATGATATGAAAAGGGGGAAATAAGATATATAAAAGGGAAAATTTGAAACTTATGATCCTGATAAGAAAAATAAACTCAACTTGCTATTAATATAAAGCAATCAAAACTAATTAAATCTGGGCCCAAGAAGTATCAGAGAACCTGTGTGATACTGAAATTCCCCAACCTAGACAACTGATTTTTTTGAGGTTAGCTCTTTATGACCATACATGACAAATATCCTTAAGAAATATGCTGAATGTCTTAAAAAAACAGGAGTCAAAGAAAAATAATATAATCAGCTATCTGTTTCTCTATCAGTATGTTACTGTAAGTAATCAGGGGATAAAAATAGGATTACATCATATACATAGCAAATAAAGATTACAGAGATGCAATTATAGCAATTGACCCATATTTAAGCTAGCACACACTTTGGGAAAAAAGAGTCTAAAACCATTTGTCTTGAAAATTCTATCAATTTAAATGGTGATTTTGATTTTAGCAGCTGATCAAAACTACTTTGGACAGAACTATATACCATCAAGCTATTTTTTGCCCTGAAGTAAAAACAATAGTTCAGAATCAATTTAAAAAGTTTGCTGGCAAATATGCTCTTTAGCTTTACGTGAATATGAAAATATCAGCGAAGGTTTAACCAGTCCCAGTTGGGACAGAACATTCGGACACGGCACTAATTTTGAGGAGGAGGATGAAATGAAGACAGTCTTTCAGTGAGAGCAAAGTGGCTAAGAGCTGACGGATACCCTAGAGACAAGCGCCAAAACTGCGGGTATTGCCTCCTCGCCCCACTTTGTGCAGAGAGAGCAAAGAGAACCCACCAGTCTATCTCATAAAAATCGAATGGAAATACCATTAACAGAATGATCATTTGTTATCACTGAAATTAGGGGTAAAACACATGGGATGGTGGATATTGAGAACTGAAAAGTGAAGTCAGAGTAACAGAGAGAAGAGCAGCCTTAGGAAGAAATCAGGAATTTAAATGCTGGGGTGACAGAACTGTCTGAGTGGGCAGGAAAAGGAATGGGATACATTTATTAAGTTGTATTGCTATCTTCTGGGGAGGACTACCACAAATGAAGCTCATGCCAGGCTATCCTGTAAGTTGGGAAGGAACAGGGGACCAGCGCCTGTGCCGCCTTGGAATTCCGTCTTTGCTTCACCAGGTGAGGCACGTTAGTACCAGCTATCTGAAGTGCTGCTTTTCAAGAGCATCACAGTGCTCTCTCTAAGCCAGCGATACCTGGAAATCGGGCACTAACACTGTTCCCCAAATATCAGTCATGGTGGAAGTAGCAGTCGGAGCAGTAATAGTACTCACGACAGCATCAACAGTGATAATAGCACAGTATTAGAGGTAATTTTATTTTTTGAAAGATTTTATTTATACATTTTTAGAGAGAGGGGAAGAGAGGGAGAAAGAGAAGGAGAGAAACATTGATCCATTGCCTCTCTTGCATGTCCCCAAATGGGGACCTGACCCACAACCCAAGCATGTGCTCTGACTGGGAATTGAACCTGCAACTTTTGGTGCAGAGCCTGGCACTCAATGCACTGAGCCACGCCAGCCAGGGCAAGGGCAATTTTTTTTTTAAAAGTAAAATCATGACTCTCATATAGATATAAAATGAACACAGGTTAAATATTTTTTACTCATAATGAGGGAACCTGGAAGATGTTATAACTGGTCAAAGGAGAAGTCCAAAACAGAACCAGTTTACATGGGTTAAAAGAATGTTGAAACGAATGTGCAAAGGGAGGCAAAACCGCCTTCAGAGGACTGGGGAGTCAGTACAGCCTTCACAGGTCAGGACAGAATTTGCCTGTCCGTAGACAAAACATATAGTCATCGATATCATTTACCTGCAATTAAGGAATTATACAACAGCATTCATAGGATGGGAGTCAGATAACTACCGGAAGGGTTTGCTATGGACAATGTTTAATCATCGAGGCACAGCTTTTTTCCTGACACAGTAAATGACATGCGCTAAAACTGGACATCCAGGATCCTCAGAAATCAGAACTTTCCACTGAATCTCATGCATAACTTCTCTCAGGCATCGCCCCAACTACCGCCCACCTATCTTTGCACCAATAAACCAGAAGTGCATTGTTTGCAGAGCCCCCATATCCCCCTGTGGAGACGAGGTGCACTGATGACGTAATAGCGCAGAAGCAAGGAGGGGATCGTCTGCATGATATGACCAGAGCCTGTCACCTACACAATGTGATTCGTGCTGAAGCTCTTGGGGAAAATGGTAAAGTCCAATTTACAAGGAACTTACACTCTGTGTCTCTAACACTCAGGGAACCTTGCCCATATGTCTGTTATAAAGGAAGATCCATGATGTTTTCTAAAAATGAGAGGAAATGTGTTTAACATCACAGAAGAAGCATATGGGACTCCATTTCCATTGCTATTTTTTCCTTGGATTTTCTTTTCATTTAGGAAAAAGGAAGGAGTAGGAGGAATGCATAAAATGTTTTTACATCTTTTTTTTTTCTTTATAAAGTTGTACCAGAATAGCCCAGTGCCTTTAAATTGTTGGGTATAGTATTGCCACCACAAAGCTGGTACCACATAAAATAGTCATCTGATACTCTTTTAACTACCCTGTGGGCAAAAACTGTGTGTTGTTTACCTTTATGTATGAGTGTCTGGCACACAGTAGGTGCGTTATGAATGGTTATTGAACTCCCCCTTCACTGTGCTCTCAGTCTTCATCCTGAGCCGCCCACTGTCTGCCCGCCCTCACCGTCTCCCAGGCCTGCTCCTGCTCCTGGATTTCTGGCTCGTGCCCCACGCCTGCAGCTGGGCCACACTCTCCTTGATTCCCTGAACCTGACCCACCGCTCTCCTCTTTGGCTATAGCTGACGACACTAGTGTGGGTATGCTGCCACCGGACATCCCCCCAGCTCCGCCCACAGCAAAGTAACTGTCCCACCTCATCTCATTCCCAAGCACTTTACACTTGTGCAAACAGGGGACATGTTCCAAGTTACCTGAAGGAAAATTATAACCAGGACAGGGAGATTTTCCTTATTCAGGAAACCTCCCAAAGGACATCAGATGTCAGTGCACAGTACTGTCCTAAGGGCTTTTCCTAAATGCCTACATGTACACTGTGGCTTAAAGGGCAAGAATATGACTTGGCCATTTTGGCAGTACAAACCTACAAGGAAGTTTAAAGCTGTGCTTCCATTTGGTGAACTACTTCTCTCCATCACACTTAAGGGAACACTTTCTCTTCTGCCACCCAAGACCCCATTCTCAGCTGCAAGGGTGGGGAAAGGAAAGAGAAAGAACTTGGCACTGGCCACCATTTATTCTGGCTGCTCCTCAGAGATTCAGCAGATACCTTCACTGTCGGCTTTTAATTTAGGAGAAGACATCACTTACATGCGACAGATGAACAGCCTCACAAATAAAAGTAAGACTAAAAACCAGGTGCCAGAGACAATCTGCCTGAAAGGGAAAAAACAAAACAAACAAAAAAAAAACTTGCAAATGGCTATTAAGTTGGCAGTATTGTTTTTAATACGTAAGAGATATTCGGAATGCTCACAGTGAAAAATACCTCAACTTTTTTAAGTCTAAGAAACCACATTGACTGGCACCTAGATTTCTAATGAAGAAAGATGATACGTTTCCATTAAGAATCTTGGACTGGTTTTAAACAGTGCTTTGTACTGGATCTACCAAAGCATCCGTCCAGCTTGGTATCTTGTGGAAGTGTGTGATTTTCCAGGTAGACATTCTTAATATCATCTTTAAAATCAGGTTGTCTTTTCTATATTGAAAGCACTTTTAGGTTTCCTAATTTAAAAATCAATATTTTCTTATAGATATTGTGCAATAAAACTGAAGTAGGATGTGTGGTTTTTGCAAATGCTTTAACAACTGATGAAATTTTACATTTGTGAAATTAACATATTGTACTCGTACAAAATAGTTTTAAATTACATATTAAAAAGCTCCCCCCAAGATAAAAGTAAGAGCAGAAGCCTCCTTGTATCGATGATGTTAGGAACTGCAATTCCAGAAGCACACCTTGACACACACAGCCACACAAGTTCACACCTACTGCCTTGACAGGACTTGTCAGCCTGTTAATTAACATGGGCTTGAATTCAGCAGTGTAGAAGGTTCTGTGCAAAACATCAGCTACGAGAAGCAGCTCAGCTTCGGAAAGCCCTGTTGTGCAGGGTCAACACAACAGCCCTGTAAGGCCGGCCACCGTGGTTACCTGAGCTCCTGGAGTCACCACCCACCTCGTCCTTTCTTGTCATCAGGATCCCCAGCCTCTGGCTTCTTTCAGGTCTTCAATGTCCAATTAAGAAACACATTTTGTTTTTGCTAGGGGACCTGCCCAGGGGTAGGGTGAAGGAGCAATTGAGCACAATTTCATCTCGGACTCCTTTTATTTTTAAAAGTGCACTTTAATATGACAGCCAGTCTTAAACTCCTTTTAAAGGCTGATGAATTGAGTTGGAATAAAAATATGCTGTATTAGATACTTTCAGATATACTGTTAAAGTGAAACAGCTATTATCTTTTTTACATTAAGAGAAGGGCAGCGTGCCACCCTCTTTCATTTCTCCGGTAGATCAAACTGAATTATTCATTAGCACGAAATGTTTCCAAACTCCTTCCCCCACTCCCCACCATTACCTCATTTTAAACAATGAGCTGTTTCATCTCTTCCAAAAATAACCTCTCTGATACATTGAGCTCCTAAAGTTTTGGACTTCCCCAAAATTAATTCCTGTGGTTAGTAAAGCTAACAGTCTCTAGAGTAGAATCAGACAGTAAAGACAATAAACGAGCAATTAAAAAGCAGCTCCTTCTACGGCTTTTCAGTTCGCCCATTTGTCACTGACTGTGGAACCTCAGTGCTGAGTAATTCTCGGGATCTGAGGTCAGCAAGGAATGAATCAAGTAAAATCTTAAGACATAACTATAGCAAAACTTGTAAAGTCCCACATTTGGTCTCATGATGGCAGGTCCTCAAATGACTTCCCAAGAGCCTGTGTCAACTGACAGCTTTAGATTCACACTATTCAGGCACAATGGGAACACACACGTGATGCCCAGCACCCTCAGAGCAGTAACACACATACACACACACACATCTCATCACACAACACAGCACACAGCACCATACACACATACCCTGCCAAATACACGGACACGCTCATCCAGCACACACACTGGCGCACACACACACACACACAAATAAACACCCACCCATCCCATTATACATACAGGCCTTTCCCAGCATGCACACATATACTTCCAAAACTGCACAGACACCACCCCGCACAGAAACTGATGCACACGCTCAGTGTCAAACACACCAACCATCCCGTAAAACACACATGCACACATATACACATTCGAACACACACACCCACACGCACATACTCACAGGCAAACCCAATTTTCCTCCTCTCAGATCCGATCTGCAGGCACCGGGGCCTGCATTTCAGAGGGAGTCCCATCTCCTGTCTTCTACGATCGTTCCGCACCTGCCGAGTCCTGTGTCATTAACGGGAGCTCATCAGAGCCACATCAGAACGGGAAAATGCATGGTTTCTATCACCATTTATAGCACCATTTGTTTCATTTAAGAAAATGTGTTTTGTCCCCAGCCTTCAATTACTCCGCACACACAGGAATCCGGAGTTCGGGGTGCATATATTTTCTCCCATCCCTGCACTTTGTCAGAAGAAAAATCACTGTGAGTTGACTTCTAAGACAAACTGTTTCCATTTGCAGCAGCAGCAGTTCAGCTCTTCCGAACAATAAGTTAGCTCCCGAGACCTCTCAGCCATTCTCATTTCCAGATCAGGCAGTAGCAGCCTCAAGGCTGTGCCTCTTTCACTGAGGCCTGACACACTCAGCCAAGGGCAGAGCTCAAACTTTCCTTCTGCACGATGGGAATGGGACTTCTCCAGTATAACGAGATAGGGGGAACTGTATTATCTTAACCATTGACACCCGACTAACTGCCCCTCAGAGGAAAACAGTTATTGTTTGGAACTCGATAAAGATCCTAATTGTTGTTTTATTTTTTTTTTCTATTTGTTTGTTTGGAGAAAGATCTCAGAGGATGCCTGCTGGGCCATAGGACAGGAAGTTTGAAGTTTCTGGGAATAATCTAGGAAGGGGAAGGTGAGGACGAAGGAGGGGCAGAGGAGAGGGAAGAGAGAAACCACACCGGAGGCCTCAGAGAACCTGTCTCCCTCCCGTGTCCCTCCTGTCCCCGCCCCGTGTCCCTCCTGTCTCCCCATGCGCTGTCACATCTTCACTGAAGTTGACAAAGTTAACAAAGATTTCAAATAAGTGATTTTTTCAAAAGTTGTAGGAGGCAGAGAAAAATCTGTATTTTGTGTGTTTTGCACACCCAGGAATCTGACGCCAAAGCAGTCCTGAGATTGTTCTCCCACCCTCCCCCAAGAACTGACAGAAACCTTGGGAAGGGCCTCACCTGTAAAAGTCAATTTTACCTCAAGCCTGAACTTCAGTAAGCCTCAAGCTAACACCTGGCTTACTCAAAGTGAGCATGTAAATTAGACTGTGGAGGCCACTTTGAGAAATAAATACAAATTGATAAATCGCACTCATATACTTTTAACGCACTATTCTCAGTGCGGTGCTTGCTCCCAAGGACCCATGGCATGGCCGACAGAGTCCCATCCTCAAAGAGTTCACAATCTAATGGGGGGAATAAGACCTGGAGACAAATGATCATAACATGAGGAGAATAGGAACTGTGGGAACACAAACCAGGAATAAGGATCAATTCCGGTGGCAGAAAGGTAGAAAAAGAACACTAGTGCTCATTCTGAGGGAATCTAGAAAAAATGACACCCTCACAAACAAAAATAGTGGCAGGTGAGGAAAAGGTTATTTTATTAGACTTCTTGTATAATTATTTCCACATCCCCCATGTTTGACTGAGGACAGTTAGAAAGCCTTGCCCTCTATCATGTCTTAAGTATAGTCATCCCTTAAAATTAATGTTTAATCGAATCCTTGGCTGAGGGACACCGTAAACAGAAGCAGAGAATCAGGGCATTTCAAAAGGTTAGTTGGTCTGTAATTCAAGATGTGTAAGGTAGAAGACGGCGTAAAAATGTGGTTATGTCCGACACATACGTGTCTCGATGGCCAGATGGAGAGGTCTTCAAAGGGAAGCTCCACTGTATTCTTTAGGCAACAAGGGTGAGATGAGAGACTCTCGGTCAAGAAAATACAGCACAGGGCACATTTCCGACCAGTTACTCCAATGTCATATGCAGAGCAGAGTAGGGGCAAGTTTGCTGACGGGAAGGCCAGAGAAGTTGTGTCATAGTCTAGTGAAAAGCAAAGCCATGGAGTTTCCGGCTGGGGTTGCAGTGAGAAAAATGAAAAGAAGTGGGACACCGGAAGAGATAGAATTGGGATGTTTGGAAGCAGGGGCTTTCTTGAGATCAGTTTATTGCACATCTACTGCGTGCTCTGGCTAAGGGAGTTAAACTTAGGTCTGAAAGGATTCGTGCCGAACTGCTACCCATTGGTTAAAATTGCTATTTGAGTTGGGGGAAAAAAATCACTCAAATCTTTTCCACGTCTAATTTCTCTTAATGTATCACTTTTGTGACTTTGAAGGAATAAATCTCAAGACACATAATTTTAGTGTTATACAGAAAACGAACACAAGAAAGACCACTGGATTTGTATGCCAAATCAGGGGAGGGGGAAGAGCCCTGAGAGAATTAAAAATCATCTTCTCATCATTAAAGCAGGCCCAGGGGTATCTCCACAAAAGGTGTTAGTTAAGCTATTAGCTGGTGCTTTTGAATACAGCCCCAAGTACTAAAGCCATGTTTCAATTTAAAATGTTACATTTTTTTTCATGCTTCTCATTAAGGAAACTCTTATCTCGCCCAGTAATTCTAAATTAGTAAGGTCAGACTATCTTGGAACTAAAAAAATAATTATGGAGTGAGTGAATCTTCCCAGTGTTCTTTAATTACTCTGTGAGACCCAGGCCCTGGGAAAGCTCCTACCTGAGCTAATTTAGGAAGCTTTGAGAAAGCCACTCTTTGGGCCTATTTGATGCTGTCTGTCTCCCAGTATGTAACTCCTTCCAGCACACATACTGAAGCAGAAATTGTAGCTAATGAGTCCTCATTCCCACAGCTGCAAAAACCTGGGAGAATTTAACAAAATACAGTGTAACTTTCCTGAATATACTATAGCACAGAAACTGTATGTGTAGGGGAGTTGCCTACAAATCCAGGCTGCATTGTGTACAGGGAACTCATCTCAATCTATCCGGAGTTCCTCCAGTAGTTTAAACCACTGTCTGTTCATCGCTTAATACCTCTGATTTTTAAACCTAACAAAAAGAATTTAGGTTATGTTTAAACAAAAGTGTAACAGTGCCACACGACCTTTGTCCTGCTATGGGCTGACCTGCATCACTCAGCATGAGGGGGCTGCCACTCTGACAGAGATCAGCTTAAGGTTGTATCACTTGGCCCACTTTTTACTATAAAAAGTTGTTCTGCACAAGGTGCCTAGCTGCGAAAGTAAAATATTTGCACCTTGCATCCCTTCAATGGAGTAACGATATACTTATATAAACATATATGTTTATGTAAAACTGAAGTATATATAAATATATATACAGATATATATGTATAAACATACCTATCGATCAATCAACTGATCAATATATCCATCTCGTAGAGGTCTGCTTCCTGCTATGCATCATTTAAATAAACAAATGCCCACAGGAGAATATTAATTAAGCTCTGATGCTTTCTCCGTGTTTCTTTCAGACCTGTAATTCTAGCCACAGAAATGTGCATTAACTGCACTGTGAGCCTCGGGGCAACAATGGTACACTGAGGAGAGAAAGGGAGGAAGAACCTGTCCTTCAGGCAGTGCCTTCCGGTGGGTAGGTGGTCAGAAACCACTAAGTGGGGGCTGTGTAGGCAGAACGTGGGACCTTCTGTTGTGTGCTCTCTCGTATCTCTTCAGTTATCTGACAAACCTCTAAACACTTCAGTGGGTCAGGTTTCTAAGAGGTAGGGACTTGGGAAGATCTCCAGTGAGTCTGTTTCTTCAAGAGGTTGGGGCTAGCTGCAAGGTAAACCTCGTGCTCAGAAAGATTGCTTAAGAGCCCACATAGCATCTGAAAGGGAGATTATCAGACTGCTCGCAGGGCAGAAGCCAGGCTCCGACATGTGAGGGAGACGTTGAGAGGTAGGCAGGCAGGAGCAGAGGGAGCGAGAGAGCACCTGGAATTCTCTCAGGCTTGCGCTGATTGTTAGGAAGCCAAGAACACGCTCTTCTCTCTTTTATGGCAACGGTCTTGTTCCTCATCACCTCCTCCTGGTGAGTTCCACCTCTTTGTTGCCTCTGGGACTTCCAGTGAGCACGTTCTTCCTGCAGGAGGCATCATTTGAATAAGGAGTGAAAAGTGGTTTGAGAAATAGAACTGGAATGTGTTCCTCATCTTGGGTGGTGCTCTGTGGGAGACAGAATAGGACGAAAACAGATCTGAAAAGGGGGACCTCACTGTGTCCATGGCCCAAAAAAGTGGAGAGGTCAAGAAAAGGAGCTGCTATTCATTGGGTAAGCGGTTCGAATTACTTGGTGATGAGAAGAGAATCATTTTTTCTTCCCTCCCAAGGTCCCTCTGCTCAGCCCAGCGTGTGGGAATTGCCCCCGTCACTCTAGGCAGCCCTTACAGTGTGTCACAGACTAACAAGTCTCAGCTCCATATGGCTCAGCTGACTTATGCATTATCTGGTGGGGTGTGTGTACAGCTCACAACTCAACACCCATATCACCAGTGGTATGCGTGTCAGTGAATGGGGGCCCCAGCCTTCTGTGAGGACAGATGAGTGGGATGGAGCCCTCTCTCAGAGAAGGTCCTACCTCTGGCGCAGGACTGCTGTGCTTCCCATTATTAAATCAGTATGGCCCTGGATGTTTGGGAGGAAGGAAGAAGGGTAGGAAGGGAGAGAGGCAGGAAGGAAGAGGTGGGATGAAGGGGGAGGAAAGGAGGAAAAAGGAAGAGGAAGGAAAGTATTATGACTAGAAATTCACAACTTAAAAGCAATCCATGTAAGTGGAGTTAATAATTTGGTATTGTATACTACTTGCAAGTTGGTGACAAGAGATCTTAAGCATTCTCATCATATACACAGAAAGAGTGTTCAAGGTTTGCTTGGTATCTATGTATAATTTTAGTGATCCCTGTTTTATCCAACTGTTTTGATTAACCATTTAATTCATCCTGATTATGTTGGATAAGAAAGTTGTTACTTGAAATGCCATGCTTTGGGTGCTTGTGATGTGCCAAGACCTCTGCAAAATTCTTAATGTATAATCATCTCACTTAATTCATGCAAGAACCTTATGGGGTATTTTTTCATCCAGCAAAAACGTGTTAATCGTCTATTTTGTGCCAAACACTGTTCCCGGTGCTGGAGGTCTGGGGGAGCAAGAGCAGCTCCCTGCTCTCGGGAAGCTTTCCTCTGGTGTCTGTGTTGGGAGAGGGGAGGCAGGACATAAACAGTAAACAAGCAAACACTGATTTCCTGTTTGGTTCAATTATTTTATGTTTCCACCACAGAAGCTCCTTAGGGCCTCCATCAGTTTTTTTTCTTTTTTGTTAAATATATTTTATTGGTTATGCTATTACAGTTGTGCTGTTTCTCCCCCATCATTCCCCTCCACCCTGCACACCCTCTCCCACCCACATTCCCCCCTTTAGTTTGTGTTCATGTGTCATAAGTTCTTTAGCTTCTACATTTCCCACACTATTCTTGCCCTCCCCCGTCTATTTTCTACCCACGGTCTACATTACTTATTCTCTGTACCTTCTCCCCCTCTCTCCTCCTCTCACTCCCCTGTTGCCAACCCTCCATGTGATCTCCATTTCTGTGGTTCTGTTCCTGTTCTAGCTGTTTGCTTAGTTTGCTTTTGTTTTAGGTGTGGTTGTTAACATCTGTGAGTTTGCTGTCTTTTACTGTCATATCTTTTTATCTTCTTTTTCTTAGATAAGTCCCTTTAACATTTCATATAATAAGGGCTTGGTGATGATGAACTCCTTCAACTTAACCTTATCTGAGAAGCACTTTATATGTCTATCCATTCTAAATGACAGCTTTGCTGGATAGAGCAATCTTGGATGTAGGTCCTTGACTTTCATGACTTGGAATACTTCTTTCCAGCCCCTTCTTGCCTGGAAGGTCTCTTTGGAGAAATCAGCTGACAGTCTAATGGGAACTCCTTTGTAGGTGACTGTCCCCTTATCTCTTGCTGCTTCTAGAATTCTCTCCTTCATTTTAATCTTGGTTAATGTAATTATGATGTGCCTTGGTGTGTTCCTCCTTGGGTCCAACTTCTTTGGGACTCTCTGAGCTTCCTGGACTTCCTAGAATTCTATTTCCTTTGCCAGATTGGGGAAGTTCTCCTTTATTATTTGTTCAAATAAGTTCCACTTGTTGCTCTTCTTCTTCCCCTTCTGGTACCCTTATAATTTGGATGTTGGGACGTTTAAAGATGCCCTGGAGGTTCCTAAGCCTCTCCTCATTTTTCTGAATCCTTGTTTCTTCCTTCTTTTCTGTTTGGTTGTTTCTTCCTTCTGGTCCACTCCACTGATTTGAGTCCCAGTTTTCCTCCCATCACTATTGGTTCCCTGTGCATTTTCCTTCATTTTACTTATTGTAGCCTTCACTTGTTTATCTAATATGCAACCAAAATCAACCAATTCTGTGAGCATCCTGATCACCAGTGCTTTGAACTGTGCATCTGATAGATTGGCTATCTCTTGGCTATCACTTAGATGAACTGGCTCTGGGGCTTTGATCTGTTCTCCCATTTGAGCCATTTTTGGGATTTTTGTTTTTTGGGGTTTTTTGGGGGGGATCTGGTCATGGCCATTATGTAGTGAGGGGCGGAGCCTTAGGTGTTCCTCAGGGCGGGGCAGCCCAATCGCCAGGTAGTGACAGTGTATGTGGGAGCTGGGTCCGAGAGGGAACGATGGTGCTTGCTCTGCTCTCTCTCAGATTCCAGCCCCCTCCACTGCTTCCCCTTCACCTGGATTATCTGCGAGCGAACGTGGGACCTCCTGGTTATCCAGCCGCCTTGCGCAGCTTCACTGGGTCTGCCCATTGCCACCCTGTGCCCTGGGTCCGCTAGCCACCGCCTGTGTACCTGGGGTCTGCCAGCTGCTACCTGCATGCCCAGGTCCACACCTCCACTTTTTCCTGCTGCAACTCTGCCCCTCTTACCGGTCTGGATGAATGGTTGTCGGACTTCTGTACAGTTCAATTTTCTGTGAGTTCCAATTGTTTTCTTGTTTCTAAATCGTTGTTGTCCTTAATTTTGGTTGTGCAAGGAGGCACAGTGTGTCCACCTACGCCTCCATCTTGGCCGGAAGTCCCAATTTTTAGTTTTTCAATATATACAATCCATCATAGCAAAAAAAGTAGTTACCCTGGTATAGATGTTGAGAAAACAATAGGGAAAATTGTAAAATGCCATCACGTTTGTCAAAGCCATTTCCCAAATGTGTCCAAGAAGTCTTTGTATCTTGCATGAAGTGGCATCACATTTTAAGATGCCATCTTCTATCAAAACTGTGTTGGATAAAGCCTTATATGCTGTTCACTGGATTCCAGATATTTTGAACCATGTGGGCAGTGAGTTCCAACTTTTTTCACTGAAGTTCTTCAGCTCGTCTGATCAATGTAAGGTACAAGTATGATGATTGCAAATGAGACAAGAAATTGCCACTTATATGTTTGTTTCTCTCTGAAAGAGCATATAGTGGCAACAAGATTCATGTGAACTTTGTTCAAGTTTTTACTAAGCAAAACACGCTCAATTTGGCAACGTGGGGAACAATGTTATTAAGATTACAACTGCAGGCAAAGTGACTAGAATTAAATGGAAATTTAAACTTTGTAGACAAGATGAAAAGCAAAATAAGATTTCCTATTTTGAAATGTTAATTGAGTTACTGAGAAAAGTACCAAAATATACTGCGTTTAAAAAAATGATTGAAAATATCACAATCATCATACATTTTTTCTAACAAACAAATATTTAAACTTACTGAAAAAACTGTTACTTCCTTTAATTTGGAGTTTTACCTATTAAGAAATAGAAATAAATTATTAAATGGTGGTCATGATTCAACTCTTTCAATGGATTCACCTGGAAAGGACACACAGGGAGGAAAATAAAGGAAATCTTGAAACTGAGATGTGAGCTGTGGAAAAATGATTATAATGTATAACTACTTAACTATGGGAGCCAGTATATTCCCACTTCTGAAAAACTAAATTAACATAACATATTTCAAAAAGTAATAACAGTCATCCATAACACCCCGTTTTACATTTTCGTTCATCAAAATACCGCCATGTTTGAAGTTACGGGTTTTGTAAGTACATGCGAATCTGAACTTATAAATTAGTTAAATGAAAGGCTTTTCAACTCTTTTTGGAAGGGTAAAATAAGGGAGATTTCGCAAAAGGTTGCATTTATGAAATAGGTTCCCAGCTAAACATGTTTGAAAACCCACTGAGCCACAAACTTGTCCACACGGTTGCTCTGCAGGAGGGAAGAGGTGAGAACCCGGGCACACTCGATCGGGCTCCGCTGCTTGGAGCCTGGCTGCTCACTCACAAGGCGGCACTCCCTGCCACCGCACCCAGTTTTCTCTCAATGACACCTGAAAGGAAAACGCCACTCAGGCAACATCCTGCATTGGTGAACATTCACCACTCCGCTCATCTCTCCTGCAGACGTGTTTATCCACAGCTCTGTGATGTCACGGACTGTGGCTCCTAGCAGGCTCTTCCCTTAACCATCATGCACAAAAAAAAATGCACAAAACTCAGAAAATGAGCTGAGCTCGAGAAAGCTGAGTAAGAACAGATGGCGTAAGGAAGGGAATCTTAGGGCCGTGGTCATTTAGGGAGGGCTCACATCTCTGAATATGTCAGGCCTCTCTTCTCTTTGCTAAGGGTGAGTTCAAAGCTCTGATGGTCAAGATGGGCCAGGGCGGTCTATGGGCAGAGCTGCACCGCAACTGTTCATTCCCCCACTGCGGCTTGCCTGCAGATAATTTTAGCTTCTCTCACACTGGAGCTTTCAAATCGGATATCCCCACCAGACACAGGAACACAATGAGTTTTCACACACCCCACCAGATAATGCATAAGTCGGCTGAGCCATATGGAGCTGAGACTTGTTAGTCCGTGACACACTGTAAGGGCTGCCTAGAGTGACGGGGGCAATTCCCACATGCTGGCTGAGCAGAGGGACCTTGGGAGGGAAGAAAAAATGATTCTCTTCTCATCACCAAGTAATGCAAACCGTTTACCCAATGAATAGCAGCTCCTTTTCTTGACCTCTCCACTTTTTTGGGCCATGGACACAATGAGGTCCCCTTTTTAGATCTGTTTTCATCCCATTCTGTCTCCCACAGAGCACCACCCAAGATGAGGAACACATTCCAGTTCTATTTCTCAAACCACTTTTCACTCCTTATTCAAATGATGCCTCCTGCAGGAAGAACGTGCTCACTGGAAGTCCCAGAGGCAACAAAGAGGTGGAACTCACCAGGAGGAGGTGATGAGGAACAAGACCGTTGCCATAAAAGAGAGAAGAGCGTGTCCTTGGCTTCCTAACAATCAGCGCAAGCCTGAGAGAATTCCAGGTGCTCTCTCGCTCCCTCTGCTCCTGCCTGCCTACCTCTCAACGTCTCCCTCACATGTCGGAGCCTGGCTTCTGCCCTGCGAGCAGTCTGATAATCTCTCCTTCAGATGCTACGTGGGCTCTTAAGCAATCTTTCTGAGCACAAGGTTTACCTTGCAGCTAGCCCCAACCTCTTTTTTTTTTTTTAAATCTGTTATGTCAGCTCTCTTACTCCTTATGTTATATACTTTCACAGTCTCTTTTCTCTTTAATAAGACAAGCTCATTTTATTGAACTTTAAAAGGAAATAAGTTTGGATTTATTTCTTTTTTGAAAATTTTTTTTAATTTTTATTTTAATTGTTGATCTTGTACAGTTTTCTGTCTTTTATTCTCACCCGAACCCACCACCCTAGCCCTCCCCTCCTCCCTCCCATTTCCACCATACCTCTTGAAGAAACAGACTCTCTGGAGATCTTCCCAAGTCCCTACCTCTTAGAAACCTGACCCACTGAAGTGTTTAGAGGTTTGTCAGATAACCCGAAGAGATACGAGAAAGCACACAACAGAAGGTCCCATGTTCTGCCTACACAGCCCCCACTTAGTGGTTTCTGACCACCTACCCACCGGAAGGCACTGCCTGCAGGACAGGTTCTTCCTCCCCAGCTTCTTGGAGGGCATGCCACCGAGAAGCCGTTAATTTACCACAGCCGGGGCATTTTAGGTTGGAAGACATGGAATTGAAAAAGCAAATCTGTTCAAACATTGCAATGTTACTATTTTATCTTTACAATGACCAGTGAGGTAAGAAATCCTTATTTCAAAAAGAAAAAAATAAAATCATAAAATGTATTGAATGTTTCATCTTCTTTATCGCTAACATTTAACATCACCAGCAGCTGCCTGAGGACCACATCCCCACCATGCGGATCTGGCCAGGCAACAGACCACTAAGAACTTGCCCCTGCCCCTCCCATGCTGAGTTCCCTGTTCCGCCTCCAGAATTCCTGAATACCTTTTCATGTCTCTGCCATCAGCTGTCAATGTGTTTAATTTCCTCCTTTGATTGAGCAGGGAAATAGCATTCACTTCCACATCCTCAGGAGCTTGCAGAGTACCTAGTACACAGTAGGTAGCTAATTAATGTTCAATTGAAGAGCAAAAAATGATTAGGTACTGCCCCATAGCACCTGGTGCGCTCTCTTCACAAAATGCAACTACCTCTACTTCTGCCTTAAGTAGGTTTGGAGGAGAGCAAGGAATCAAACTTGGGTGGCATTTAACCCAAAGCCCAGACCTCATTGAAATTCAACAAGAAGGCTTGCAGAAGTTAAAGTAAATGGCATGAAAAGGTTTCAGATCTAGCCAGGGACTCCACAGAGCACTGGGAGGAACCTGCCACCAAGAGGAAGGTAATTAGTTATGAGGTAACTGCAAATCGCAGGTAACCAGCAGGAGACTCACTCTTACTTTGGATGAGCTAATAAGGTCATTACCTATCCATGCTTTATTTCATTGCCATCCTCTCCCTTCCTGCATTAGCGCTAGGGTTAACATTAATACGGGGCTGTCTGCATATTTACACACTGTAATTAAGCCTGGGTGAAACCTAAAGAGCTCTTTAGGGATATTTATTAGAATGCAGAATCATTTCAGCTTGTGGGCTACCTGTGGCCAGCGGTTGAAAGATAGGATTAAATAAAGCATCAACTGCAATGACACTATGAATTCCCTCGGGCCGGCTCCTGCCCACATACCTGCCCTCTTCACACTGCAAGGATGGAGGTCCAGGTTGCTGAAGATTTTTGTTTCTAATGAGCTTATTGGGGTTACAAGTCTGGACAAATGTGTATCCTGTTTAACTCTTGAGTACCGCTCCTGCCGATTCAGCATCTCTAGATTCCCACAAAGAAGACCTGCTCATTTATATCCAGTTATCCTTCGGGGTGGCAGGGAAGGGGGTGGAGCTAAAATGTGCTTCTTAATAGGAAGGAAAAAAGGAAGGAAGGAAGGAAGGAAGGAAGGAAGGAAGGAAGGAAGGAAGGAAGGAAGGAAGGGGAGGGAGGGAGTAAAAGAGGGAGGGAGGGAGGAAAGGAAGGGAAGAAGGAAGGGAGAAAGGGAAGGGAGAAAGAAAGGAAGAAAACCATAAAGAGAGAAAAAAAGAGGGAGGGAAGAAACATCTCCCATCATATGCTATCCATCATTTCCTTCCACTCTTTCTCTGGCTTAGTGATGCAGGACACCCACCTCTTATGGGTACCATTGTCCATTTCAGTGGATACTTCAGAGATGTTATAATGCTTCAGAATGTCCAAGTTGGAAAGTTTTCTGTGGGAAAGTGAAGGACAAGGGATTGCCCAAATGGTTTCTTCCTCCTTAAGGTCACACCCCAGGGTATACGAAAGCCCAGCTCCACTGCTTGACAAAGAAGAAGTGCCACTGTTAACCTGTTAACAATAGCACCCAAAGTGCAAGGCCTGGACCAGCAGCATCCACATTAAGGACTTGTTAGAAATACCAGTTACCCGGCCTCATGCCAAAATTTAATTTTAAAAAAATGTGTTGGAGCCTAGCTGTCTGTGATTTAACAAGGCCTCACACAATGATTCTGATGCACATGAAAGTGTGAGCAGCTCTATTTTACTCAATTTTTGTAGGAAAAAATGTTTCATTTTACTGCCAGCCTGCATCTTCCTTCACTCTAGGACACAGATGTGGATTCCTTTCACTAGACCATCCCCTTACCTTCAAATCACAGATGGCAACGAATCAGGCCTAAGAGGAAAACCTTTCAGCCCTGGCTGGTGTGGCCCAGTGGATTGTGAACCAAAGGGTCTCCAGTTCGATTCCCAGTAAGGTTACATGCCTGCGCTGTGGGCCAGGCCCCCATTAGGGAGCATGCGACAGGCAACCACACACTGACGTGTCTCTCCCTCTCTTTCTCCCTCCCTGTCCCTCTCTGTAAAACTAAACTTAATTTTTTTAAGAACCCTTTCATTCATTTGATTGATTCTATAGATATTTGTTTAGCATCTACTATGTGCAATGTATTGTTATTCTCATATAAAATATTAGCCAACACAGCCAAGACCTCTGCTGCTTTTTAAACACAGACAACAGATGGACCCTAATCAGAGTATACATTAGACGGTATGTCTAGGAAGTGACAAGTGTTACAGCAATCACAGGGCAGGTGGTTAGAAGCTACAATGTTACCTAGAATTAGTTAAATTAGGTTTCATTGAGAAGGTGGTGTTTAAACCAGGTCTAGGAAAGGGTGAGGGCGTTAGGCATGCCGGTAGGCGGGGGAAAAGGCTGAAGCACCCTTGGGTAGGACAAGGACAGTTCTCCTCGGGTCAACATACAGAGAATGGATATGTTATATCTGAAAATAATACATAGCTTTTGAAGTGATTTAAAAATAACAACTAGGAAACTACAGTAACATGTAACACTTGGCTCCCTGACTCTCTAAACGAACTATGGTCTTAAAAATGAGAGAGGAGGTTTAGTCTGAAATCTTCCCCATTAGCTTCTTGTGATCATGTGCATGAGTTAAGAGTAAGGGTTTGATTTCTGTCATTTCTGACTGCAAGTGACAAAATTGTAAAGGTCTCAAAGAAGCAACTTTGGACCAGAAAGCTCCTAAGTCAAAAAGAGACTTTTAGTAGTTGGTTATAAATTAATAGGGAAATGCAATTGACCAAGAAGATCCAAGAATATCCTAACTAGAAAGGAAATTTAGAGGACTTACACTGCCAGATATTAGGATGTTCTATAAATCTACAATAAGTAAGGCACTATGAAAGGATAAACCAACAATAAAGAACAGAAAATTCAGAAACAGGCTCATCATGACAGAAACATGTGATTTATGACAAAGTTGCACTGCAGAATAGTGGGAGAAAATAGTAATATCAATAAATTGTTTTGGGTCAACTGGATATAGCCATATAGAAAAATATAAATACTGACCCTTGCACCACACAGAAATTAATTCTAGGTGGATTGTAGATCTAAATGTGAAAGGCAACACAAAAAAGTTTCTGGAAGATGACATAAGAGAATATTTTTGTGACCTTGGATTAGATAAGAGATTTTAAAATAGAACTTAAAGCACAACCCAAAAAGGCAAAGAATGGTAAATTGGCTATTTAAAAATGAGAAACCTCTACTTATCAAAAGAAATGATTAACAGAGCAAACAGAGAAAGCCTCAAGAGGGAAAAGATATTCGCAATACATATAAGTGATACAGGACTCATAGTCAACATATATAAAGAATCTTTCAATCTAAAGAAACAATTACCCCAAAAAAGAAGTCATGAACAGGGAATTTAAAAAAGAAAAAGGAGAGCCAAGTGGCTATTAAGTATTTGAAAAATTCTGAATTTCATTATTCTTTAGGGAAATGCAAATAAAAGCCATAATGATATACCTGAACATACTGCCTAGAAGAGTTAGGACTGGAAAGACACAGAAATGTGAGGTTGGTGAAGTGTGGGGCCACAGAAACCCTCACCCACTGCTGGGGGGAGCCTGATCAGTGGCCGAAATACTTTGGGAAGCTCTTTGGCCATGTCTATTAAAAGTGAACAGTGCTTACTCAATAATCCAGAAACCCACTTCTGAGTACACCCCATGAAACTACACATAGGTGGGCAGTAAGAGGCATGTGCAAGAAGGTTCATTTCAGCATTAACGGTAGCAACCCAAAACCAGAAACAATATTTACATCCATAAACTGTAAAACTGATCATTTCAGGGTGGGGCATTTATATACTAGAATACTATAAAGCAGTGAAATGAGCAAATACTGCTACAATAAATAAGAAACACAGCTAAGTCTCAGAATCACAATTCTGAGCAAAAGGACCCAGACAAGACATAACACAGAGTGTGTAATTCCATTTACAAGGAGAATGAAAACAGGCAAAAACTGCAACACTGGTCTATCAAGTTAGAAATCAGGAGCGTGGTTAGCTTGGAAAGTGCAAAGAGTGGCTTTGACAGGGGCTCCTTCCCCAGGGGTGCCTGGGATGCTGGCAACATTCGACCTCTTGTAGTGCTAGCTTTGCCAGCACTTTCCCTTTGTGATAATTCATTCGGACATGAACTTGTGAGGTTTGTATCTTTGGTACATGAGCTATACTTTGATAAGAAATCTATTTTAAAAATTGAAAAAAAATGTAGCCTTGGGACAAAGCAGTTTGGTGGAAAGAACACCCAAGTGAAAAACTGGGAGCTCCAGGTTCTAGTCCCAGCTCTGTTATTGAAAGCCTTAAAATTCTGGGGAACTCTTCATCAATCTGAATCGCAGATTTTGCATCAGTGAAGGGGATCCTTGCCCATTTCACAAGGTAGTCTTAAATATTAAATGAGATCACTGTGAACTGTTTTATAGACTCTTAAGCACCCTATAAATATACGAAGCACACCAGCAGGTAAATTGTAGATTCGGAATGTATATATAGATTACAAATATTGACTTTCTATCAATAAAAAAAAAGTTTGCAAAATTAGGAATTTTGCCATTATAAATACTGGTTTCTGATTGTTATTATTTTTAACCCAGGAAGACCTTGCAATCTTCAGTTCAAATCCCTGACAGCGACACGGGTGAACCTGAGTAGTAGCTGCTCCTCTATCGGGGGACCATATTTTGCTCATCAGTCTCCCCCTTGCATTCTTACTGCTAGACTGGTTCTTTCAGGATATAAGTTTGGGATCCATAAAAATGTTATTTAAAATAATTAAACTTATCTAAATCAGAAAAGGCAATCAGATTGCAGGGTTCTGGACTGAGCCAAAGAGGTCAGGGTCTGCACGACAGGGAGCCCGCTCATTCTGCCACTCTCTCCCCTTCAGGCTCCTTGCAGAAGGCATCCCTTTTAGAGCCCTGAGAGCTGAAGTGAGGAAAGTGCCGTTGAATCAAAATGTATCACGGAAATGTCTCAAATGGCAACGGCAAGTGCAGATGGGCTGTGCATTTGGCTCAACAGCAGGTATCTGCCAGACATGTCCAGCAGGGGGTATGCTGTGCAGAGCCCCGGGGATGGGGGGGTGACTCTGCCCTTCGGGAACTTAGGATCTACTTAGAGAGGCAGCTCCAGTGCAGGAATTTGTTGGCCTGACAAGGAAAGTAAATGCCAGAATAGGAGCTGCAGAGTGAGTACTCTGGGGTTCCAAGAAGGAGCCATCTCTGAACTGCAGAAAATCCAAGAAGGCTGTTTAGAAGGAATGAAGTCATTGAGATATGGACCTAAAATTCAATAAGCCAAGGCCATTCTGCCCCCTCTTCCTAGGGAGAGTCATCCCATTCCCCTGTGGTAATGGCCAATGCGTTGGAGTCAATTTGGGATGAGTGCTTTTACCCCACATTGTCCAAGTCACTCTGCCCAGACAAGAATGACTAAGAGGAGATAGGAATAGCAGAGATGCCTTTACCATCTATCTTAACCAAATATACAACCTGTAATCTGAGGATTTCACCGATGGGCTTTTTTTTTTTTTTTTTTTTTAAGAAAAGATCCTTTTGTTAGAATTATTTAGTAAATGGACTGCACTATGGAATTAGAACCTAAATGACTTAGCCTATAGTATTTTAGTCAAAGCTAATGCCTTGATGTGTTGTCTGGATCACATGTCCTCTGCAACGCTGGGGGCAGGGGACTGCCGGGGGGGGGAGGGTGGGTTTAGTGACAGAGAGGGAAAACATCTGGTGTCCACACATTCAAAGAATTAAACTTTTGCTTCTATAGGTGTTAGCATATTAAAGACCCAAAACAATTCTTCAAGGAGGAATCCTGTTTAAAATCTGACATTGCTAAATATCGTTGTGATGAACATCTTCTATTAACACTGATAGAATCTACGTTCCTCAAGGGACTTCTGTTCCAGGGCTTACTTTTTGTGTCTGAGCCCTCAGATGGTGTGGAAGACAAGTGTTCTGGATTCATGTGTCATATTTCTCTTCCCTACACATTTAGAGACAGAGCTTTCTAGTGCATGTTGGAGGCTATGCAACATGTCACCCTTTCGATTGGGAGGTTAATTCAGAGAAAGCAATTTTAAGAAATTTCAGACTACACAAAAGAGTAATCCCTAAACTTTCCAGGCAAATACTCCCCAAAACTAAATTACTGACTAAATCTACTTTAACTCTCCCCACTTAATTCTTTCTATACACAGACTGCACAGACACAAGCTAGAGTATAGAACTTTCATGGGGTAACTAAGCTTTCTCCACTTAAAAATAATAATACAATTATTAAAAGGAAAAAAATCCCTTTAAAAATACCTATGAGTGTCTACAGTGTGTCTGACATTTTGCATACAAAATCTCAACTAAACTTCACAACAATTAAAGAAAGTAGAGATAGGAAAACAGACCCAGAGGGGGCATGCATACAAAAAAGCATACAGCCACCCGAAGTTCAGATTCTAGATTGAAGTTGAGGGGGTGTACATGTGAGTAACTAGACCAGTCAGAAAAACAGTGTAATAGTGCTTCAAACTTTAGGGTGCCCAAATCAACCCGAAAAACTTGTTAAAATGCAAATTTCTAAGTGCCACCCCAACATTCTGATTCAGGGTGTGGGTAGGCAGGAGCCAAAGCACCCCGGGGAGTCCTCCGTGTGTTCAGTAGGCCACAGTTGAGACATTCTGGAATAGAATGAGATCCTAATACCAAAGGCTTGGGCTCCAGGGTCAGAAGTCTGGGTTTGCAAGCTGGGGTGGCACACAGTCAGAGGGATTAAGTGGCCTTTCCAGGTTCACAGTGAATGAAGTGTGAAGTGTTCCGAGGAAAACAAAGGTAATATTAACTACCTGCAGAGTTACTATGGGAGCTATATCAGATTGTGCATGTAAATCACTGAGTCTAGAACATGGCATTTAATTCTAGCCACCACCTACTGAGCTTTAACATTAGCTTCGGGCCACACAGCTCACATGCCCCTCCCATCCCACCCATATCTCCGAATTGTCAGTACTGTGCTCTTTCACCCCATACAGTGGCTTCCAGGAAATGCTAACCTTCCTACTGAAGAGGTTCAGAACAGATCTCCCCAAGATGTGCAACTTTGGCATGTGTATTACTTTGAGCTAAAGACAACTGAGACCCTCCAGGCTCACAAGCAACTTCTACCCTTAACTACCTAGAAGAATCTACATTGTGGGCCTTGCCCATAAGAAGAGTTATTACCAGTAATAACTTTGTTATGACCTATCTACAAGGTAGGACAAACATTTGATTAATAAATATCTGCTCTTCTTAGCTTCCCCTCTGAAGCCTAGTGTTCTTACATCATTCCTTAGCTCAGAATGCCATTCGCACCTAGTTTTACCTTTACATCTTGGAACTTCTCAGGTATGTGGGTTCTCTGACTCACTCAAGCATAGGTGGGGTTCCTGTACGTGTGTATGTAGTTAAATTTGGTTATTTTTCTCTGGTGAATCTGTCTCATATCAATGGAATTATTATAGCAGCCAGAAGAACTCAGAAGGGTAGAGGAAAATCCTGACCCCTTTCTAACACAATCTCAAAGGAAAATGATCAAGGGCCCTCCCTCTCAGGCTAACTCTTATTTCATTTTCTGTCAATCTCTGTCCCCAATTTACCTTTCTAGAGTTTTAAGTGGACAGTTTTCATTTTAGCATTTCAGAATTTAAGCAATATCTACCTTTTTGATTTTTTTGTGAATCAACTCTACTAAATAAACATGTGTTAGAGGATGTAAGGGTGCAAGAAACGTAAGCCATACCTTTTGACATGAGAATTTTGTCAGTTTCAAAAAAAAATAACATACAAATTTAAGCAATTCAAGATGGCATATGAGTATACATCAACATATAGTAGAGACTAGAAGGCCTAGTAAAACTCAAAACACGGAGAAATAAATTTGTCCTAAAATGAGGACAAAAAAACCTCAAAAAAGCTATGGAACTTGAGTTAGACAAAGAAGGAGGGAAAAATTTTTGTTGTTGTTTTAGATAATTCTGAATACAGGCATACCTCATTTTACTGCACTGAGCTTTACTGCACTCAGCGGATGTTGTGTTTTTGATAACAGAAGGTAAGACCCTCCCCCAGCAAAAAGATCATGACTCACTTTATAGTGGTGGTCTGCGACCCCACGACCTCCAAGGTTTTCCTTTATGTACAAATGAAAAGGGAATATTATAACACCTTGCTTCTGAAAGCTTTCAAAAGTGTGGTCGGAGGATCAGCCACGTCAGTGTCACCTGGATGTCAGAAATAAAGAAGGCCATGCTCAACCTCAGACTGCCCTAATACAGACTCTCCAGAATCTTCATTTTAACAAAATCTTTAAGTGATTCGTGTGCATTGAGGTTTGAGAGGTAGGAGTAAAATAAGTACGCAGGTACCTACCACTCAGTTTCAACTGGGGTCATCCAACATGGGGTCATCTTGTTCCATTTGTACCTCTGCCCACTTTCTTACCTCCCTTTTGTATTATTTGCAAGGAAACCCAATGTGCCCTATGACTTCACTGGTAATCACGTCACAAGGTACATCTTTAAAAGACATGGTCTCTTAAAAAGAATAATAACTACAAGACAGTTATTACATTTAAAAATGTAATAGTTCCTGAATATCATTAAATATTATGAAAGGATTTGAATAGGTAAGGAAGAAGAATATTCTATTCTGGAAGAATCTTCAGAGGTTTAACTAGCCTGCTTGGAGCTGTTAGTCTTCTTAGGATTAGGAAATTATAAAACTGAGTAATGCGCACAACATTACCAGAGGTACAGCACAGTATGTTACTAATAATAATGTCAAATGCCTTTTGTCAGGCGCTGTATACGGCAGGGTCACAAAACTGAAATAAAAAAAGCAAGGACAGGTGCACTGTTAATAAATGGCTTACCAGGAAGTAAAAGGGACTAAAAATGTTAAAATGAAACAAATGAACCAAAAAAAAAAAATCTGAATAACTAGGCTGTTAAAAAACTAAATCTATAATACCCCTGCTGAAAATTCCATTTAAAACACAGAGATTTAGAACCATCATTACAACAATATCTGTCTGAAATAAGGAATCAAACCCAAGACATGCCAGCTTGGGGATAAATAGTTGTTAAAGGCTGAAGCGGATCCCAGATATGTTGCTAAAATTTATGGAAAGATCTATAATCTCAGGGAGCTTTCAAGGATCATGCCCCCGTTGAATCGGGTGACTTACATGACAACAGAAGCCTACCCACAGAACGAACTATTCTAGGCTGTTTGGCGGGGTTTAGGTGAGAGAGAGGGGTGTGATAATATTCAGTTTTATAATGTTCAGTATGGACGAATGTAGAAAAGATGAAGAAAATCAGATACATTGGAAACAAGACCGCAGACAAAACCGAATGATCACAGAGTATGACAAAATGGTTCATTTCTGTCTCTCAAGGGTACTCCAAGGGGAATCTAAAAATCATGGCGCACTGTAGGAGGATAAATTTGGTCTAAAGAAGGTTAATTTCTAAGGGACCCTCAGTGTCAGACTGAAGAGCTGGAACTTAATTCCACCAGCAGAAGGGAGCCCCCGGGAGTCTTTGATGGGATAAAAATGGCTCTTCAGGAAGGTGTATCGCACAACAGCAGTAAGCAAGAGCAGGAGCCTAGAAGAGGGAGGCCCAGGGAGGGGATTGCGGAAATAATCCTGGCATGAAGAGGTAAGCCCTGGAATGGCTCAAGAAGGTCAACTGAATGTCAGCCTTGAGTTACATCAGCTTCTCCTCACACAACTTACACTACTTCCCTTCTGTCCCACTCAGGGCCCCATAATTACCCACTAAACATCCACCATCTGCCCCAGGAATGTGGTCACCTACGTCAGAAGGGAATGTTGAGCATCGTGGTAGGGAATACATGACTCCAGATCGCCATCAAATGAGTGTTAGTGAAACTTCATTTACATACTGGAATGTTTCCAAAAAGTTTACTAAGATGGAGAAAAATGTTATTCACCCGAGTTTCCTTAACAACGTGAATGTCTTCTGTGGAACAGAGCAGTGGATTTATTTTGACAGGATGGGATGATTAAAGCTTGAAGCAGAGGCTACATCTATTTCTTCTTCCCCAGACAGAGACACAGACAGACAGAGCGACAGAGGAGAGGGAACCAGGGAAAATGAGCAGAGAGAAGGGCAGCTGTGACCATGGGAGATGGGGCCCGGTGTGATGGCACACCTCCCCACGACCCTTTACATTGGCAGTACAGCTGCCAAACATGCAAGATTAGTGCTGTGAGTGGACCTGTCTGTCTCCAGAATAAACCAATTAAAGAGCAGAGTGTCGGCACACCTGAGATGCAGCTTATATGAGCAATTAAACTTCTGCAAGTCAGATGTGAGAGCACCTCTTAAAGGAACTCTCTCATGAGTCCTTTTACAAAAGGAAGAACTCATGCCCCAGTTTATCTGGCTGGCAATTAAGGTGCTTGACTCTCAGACGTCCTTATACTGGAGTGGTCCTGTAACTCCTCCCTGAAGGCACGACAGGCAAGAGAGAGCTGGGTTACATGATTTGTAAACTATTTACTGTTTGAAAGAGGCGTGGGGGATGGGGATGTGGAAGGAGGGTTTGGACACCTTCCCAGGATCTGGCTGAGCGATGTGCCTCCTCTCACCTGGGTAATGATGTTGTCAGGGGCTGGCTGAGGGATGAGCAGGGTCATGGTGGTTCTCTATTCCTCACTAACGTCCCCATCCGAACATCCATTTTCTCATTTACGATCTCCTTGACACCGACTCTATTTACACGGCATCGGGATTAATCAGCCAGGAGTTTTTAGCAGCAGGAACCCGGCAATCCGTGTAACTCAGCATGGCAGCATGACATTAGCACCAGCTAAGCAACATTCGTTCTGTATGATCACCGTCTCCAGGGAACGTGCTATGTGATAGGACTTCAGGTGCTAGAGTCATAAACCATCACACTCATCCCCAAGCGACTGTGGGACACCTTTCTCAAGGACAGCGCAGCAAGCCACACAGTTGATCCAGCCTGATTTATTAGCAGGATCGGCAAGGGCATCGCGGAAGTTTCAATCACGGGCTGCTGCAGGGAAATGTACCCATCTCGACTCCTCTGGCAGGTCCTTTCGTACAGAATTACCTGAGTCCCACACACAACCCACCGGCTCCACGGCAAACGGATTTCTGTCAAGGTACCCCTATCACCGAGTCACAGTTGTTTGTCAGCCCACCCATCATCCCCAGTGAGGACATGAACATCCTGAAGGCAAGAACAGAGAGACTCGTCTATTCACTTGCATCTTCAGTCCCCCGCCCAGTGTCTGATACAAAGTAAGTTCTCCAGCTGTGTTTGGTGAGTGCATAAAAGAATGAACAAATGACTTTTGGTGAACATAATAGTTGTTTTACCAAAGAAAATAGGAAGTGGGGGTTGGATTTGCTTTTTTAAAAATATGTTTTCCCTCGAAAACTGAACCAATGAATCGGTTATTGATGGGGTGGGAAGTGCTTCCTGGATGAATCGACTTCCGTCAAGTGAATGAGGGGTTGCTGTATTATTACCTGGTGAAACCACTCAGACTGTGCAAAAGGAACTTCGAGGTTCGGTCTACAATATATCAGAAAGCAGCATTACATGATGTCTTATCGGACTATCCTCACGTGTTGAATTTTTCCATTCTTCCCTGGTGTGAAACAGCAGACAGGGGACAGTAAGTGGTTCATATTCAGACAGATCTGGGTGTGACTCCCCTCTGCACCACTTCCTAGTTCTGTAATTTTGGCAATGTGTTGATTCCCTTGTAGCCTCAATCTCCTCATCTGTAAAATCAGTCGAGGTCACATGCAATGGTAGTGACTACTGTCATTCAAGTGAAATACTGAGTGTCAGGGTCTGTTACCTGGGGCACAGCAGGTACTCAGGAAGTGGAAAGCACCACTGTTAATCAATCCAATCTCTTGAGGGAGGTTAGGAACATTTGATTTGTGTGAGTGGTTGCCTACAGTGACTGAATCCTTAGGAAACCCTGTACAACTCAACTAAGCACTATTATGGAAAAGAACAAGCAAACACCCAGAAAACCATGAGGAACAGGAGCCTGAACTCTGGTAGTCCTGTGCCATACCAGCCGGTGTGCCCCCAAGATTCTCATCTCCAGTCAATTCTCACTCTTTCCCTCTCCTTTCCTTTTCACTACAGGAGCGTAACTAACGACATATGCCTACTTCTAAGTCAAAGAAACAGATGTGTGACCTTTGCCAAGTCACTTAGCCTCTCTTGGCTTCTCTTCACTCATAGTTAAAATGAATCGGAGGGACTGGATAATCTCTAAAGACTTTCCAGCTCAATGATCCATGATTCTAGGAAATGAATACTCATAGTTCCTAGATAACAAATCAAGAAGCAGCTCAGTTTAAGATATGAAGCCTAGAGAAACCCTATAATTTTCTTAACTTTGCTCTAATGGAAAAAAGATTAATATATATTAAGCCCCTAGGATACACAGACACTGTGCTAGATGCTCTCCTATGAGATTTCAATCAATAACTATACCTCATTACAGCACATTTCCTAAGGCAAGTCTGACTTTATGTTTGTGTTTATGAGGATGTTTTGGTCATTTACTGGCAAATTGGCATCTTTCTGCAATGCTGGGGGAGTACCTTAGAGGCATTCACATTATAGTCACCATTTCCTTCTGCAGTCAGGAGGGTGGGCTTATGGATTTGGGAGCACCTTAGTCACAAAAAGTCACACTAAATCTACATAGTCACAGAGGAACTCACAGCCTCCTGACCAAGCATTCAGCTGCAAAAATCAGTCTTGATGTTCCTCTTCCTGCAATTCCCCCAAACACAGTATGCAGTAAACATGCAGTAAACATGAGCTGACTCACTCCCAGCAGAACCCCAAGAATGAAAGGAAAGCCTCTCCATTCTACGTCTATTGCCTAAATTCTCAACGGGTCATTCAATTAATCCAGTAAATAAACTGGTTTTAACCCAGTATTAAACTGGTATTTCGTGTCACGTCAAAACCAGGTACTCAGGATATGGGAGGAGGTAAAGGGAGCAGACCCCTGATTTCACAGACATTAGAATTCAGTGTAGGGAGCAGATGTTAATCAAACACAGGCACGCACAGTTGTGATGTATACGTAAACATCTATGTCTCCACCTTACTCTTAACCAAGCTGTAGGGTGGTAGGTAGGCCCTTGCTATTCTTGACTTCCTTATGTTGAAAATTTATGCTGTGTTCCAGGCAGAACAAACAGCTTGTGTGACATCTCTGAGGCAGAAAGGAACACCACAGCAATGGAAGGGTTATAGAAGGAAGGTGTGCTTGGAGTGAGGTGAGTGAAAAAGACATTTGTCTAAGATTCAACCATCTTATAACCATTTTGTCACTTGAAAAAATTAAAGGCATCAAGAATGGTTACTCTATGTTGCTTCTTTTAGTCATAAGACCATCTCTTTTCTTGGTCAAGTGCCAGTTCCCACACTCGATATTTATGTACCAGGTGACCTCAGATGAGCCTAATAATACCATTATTAATAATAATGGCAATCATTTATTGAGACTGCCTAAAGCCCTGGGCTAACAAACAAGTCTACCTACATCTCACAGTACTTCACCCTGCTATCCATACCATGAGAAAGGTATTATTTTTATTCCCAAGGGACAGAGAAGAAAAAATGAGGTTAAATATCTTTCTTGAGGTCATACTAAGTAACTGAACCACAACCAAATCCAAAATCTGTACTATTCAAAAGTTCTCTGTGCTTAAACCTAAGTCCTGCTTTTCATGTCTCAGTTCTCCGTACCAACAGCCCTGCTATGCACACAAAGGGAGGTCACAAATTTGACAAGTGTAGACACACATTAAGAAGATGCTTTTAAATCTAATTTCACAGATATAAAACAGCAACTTTAGTCGGTGTTTTTCTTTGTTTGCAGGAATAGCAGAAGTTGAGATAAAAGCACATGCATAGCTAAAACCACTTGATTTTGAACAGAAAGAAAACTTTGCCCAATTAATACAATAATCATTTTAATGGCAAAATTCATTTTTACATCATACTGAAAACATTTGGAAGTATAGGAGAAAGGGAACAGCGATAAGTGGGGAAGACAATACAAGAGAGAAGGACTGGCTGATGAAGAACCAAGAAAAAGCGCACAAAATCACAAATGGAAGAATGGAACTGGAGAAACACCAGTAGAAGGAGTGACAAGGGCCACAGCGTGGAAACACAGAGGGCACTGAGTCTTTTTAATATTTGCGCAGTTCTCCTGAATCTCAGAATCTCATCCCTCTCGTGGTTGACCTTAGAGAAGCAATTAGAGGTGTTAACGATTGCTTCTAGTTCTCAAAGTGTTCTTTTCCCAGAAACCGGTTTGTTTTCCAATGGGACAGCTGAGCTTACCTGGGAGGCATTATCACCTAAGCTGAATCGATGTCTAAGCCACGGAAACCACACCAAGAGTCAGAAATTTCCCACCTCCATTTGAAATATTGACATAACAAACTCTCCTTCCCCTAACCCTTGAAATAATTGGAGATCATGAGAACTGTTAGGCATGTCCATAGCTGCTTCTTTCACTTATAGTTAGGCTACATTTGGTTTCATTCAAAAGTAGCTTCCCACTGATCTTTTCCAAACCTGCCAGACTTTTTTCCCCATTTCTAATGCAATGTTTCTAGCCATGGTCCATAATACTCATCAAATTAGCCATCTGAAAGCAATTGATCACATTCATAGTCATTTTAGGAATCAATGCCTAGGGCTGGAGGCAGAGAGTAACATCGTTTGGCAAACTGCCTCGAATGACTTTATTTCCATTCTCATTGAAAATGACTCATTTTTTAGAAGGTTTCTGTGATGTTGACTGGAAAGAAGAACTTTGAGCTAAAAGCTCCAAAGTGTGAATGACACCCAATTAACATTTAGCCCTGGCGTTCAGGTCATTTTTCATTACTCAGCGACCACCCCGTCTGGCCTCCCTCTGACGTTTCAAAGCACGTCGGTGTTTCCACTAAACTCAGCCTCTCCTCTGCTTCCCTCTCGTTCCCTTTCCCAGCTGTCCCACACTGTGTTTCCACTTTCCAAAGTCAGAAATCTGGACTAACGGATGCATTATTCTTCCCATATGTTAACTTATCATGTTCGGAGTCTCAGACACATACACAACCCGGGGGTGCCAACAGAGAGAAAGGAGAGCCAGTTGGAATCTGTGGCAGGATTTGCATCCTTTCAGTGGTCAGACCCAAGAGCAGAGACTCGCTGCTTCTCTGTCGGACTGAGATTCTCAGGGATCGCATCTTGAATCAGATCTGTTACCCAGAGCTGCACTCCAGACGCATAAATACACATAAGGCACACAGATACACATCTGTTAGTAAGGACTCCTGTGGTTGCACCACTTAACAGAGATGCCAGCTGCAACTAGCTGAAGCAAGAAAGAGAAAATAGAGGGAACATTAATACACGCATAAAGACTGAAATCAGGCACAAAAGACATGAAGGTCCCAGGAGTGCTCCTTGTCCACATCTTTTGTTGATCTCCATCAGCTGATGTGCATTTTCTGCCCCTTTCCAGCTCCTCAGTCCATACGCTGGGTGGAAAACACTCTTCCCAGAATTCACAGGGTTCCCACCACTTATAGAAACAGCTGCTTGCTCTCAGTCCAATTCCAGTTTCCTGGGCTGGGCCATCATCATGGATTGATGTCAACTGGCTGTAAGTTAGGAGAGGTAGGTCACTTACTATAAATGAGCCTGCTGGGGACCTCTCCTGTTTGCCACAGATGTATGGAAATGGCTCCAGGAGCAAAGGGGTCTTTGAAGTTGAGTTGTTCTCACAGTGTCCAGTAACAAAGGGACATGGCAACAGAGCTGGAATAACACACTTAAGGTTCCCTCCTCACCCTGCCCCCCCTCAGCACACCTTAGATGACATCACATCCTCAAACTCACTGCTGCAGCCATCAGTGTAGGAACAAAACTGACCACTGGAAGGGCTTTTGCCACTACCCAATCTGTCCACCCCACAACCTGTCAGCAGAACAAGCTCGTCATCTTCCTTTTTTAAAAAAAGATATGGTTCCAAGAATCAATGTAATGCATTATCTCCTTCCCATTTTTTCCCCATTGAGCCCTAGTCTCGCAGCTACAGAGGGTCAATGATTTATTCGATTCTCATGTGGGGCACAGCTCAGGCTGTGTGAAGTGTCTGGTCGCTACAGTCAACGGGTGATGATGATGACCTTGAACAAAAACACTGACAAATCTAAAAATGGACACAGATCTCTATGTGCCAGGAACTATGCGAAGCTCTTAGTTAATTAGTAAATGATCATGTAACAACTCAATCAGCAGGGATTGAATTTTACAAACAGAAAAACTATAGGTAAGAGAAATTAAATATTCCCATTAGCAGTATTAAAAAGGCTTCAGAAACTTAGCTGGTTGATTGTTTTTCCCTCCTGGAGGTTTATGAAGATTTTTCTACTTTTCTTAAATCCTCACCCCATTCTCCTATTTACTCAGTTCTGTTCTCTACCATATAGGCAGGTTTTCTGCTTCCAAGAGAACTTTTCAGCCCTGTGAAGTTAGGGTGCTGGGAGCTGGTAAGCTTCCCACATAATGACATGGAGTTGGGACAGGCAACTGTGGGTGGCACATTAATCACTCCTGGCACTTGGGGATAAGTGAGATACAATTTTAAAATCGTTAATCCCCTCGTTCAGTGGTCATGGGTTCGGAAACTGTTAATCAGCTTCACAAACACATTTGGAAAGATTTCCACAGAAAGCTTGGTGAGAACGAAGACAGACCAATTCAATGGGAAAATCTCTTCTTTATGACATCTGGAAGCACCCTGGTTTGGTCTCAAATTGTGTAGTAAAGGAGATTTCAAACAGAAATGGCGGGGGAGGACGCTCAAGGCTATTGAGTCATTACGGTTGGCCATGTTCCTAGTATCAGAGAAGATTCCAGAGCAAGGAACACAGAGGTTGTTTGAGGAAGTGTGGGGAAGAGGCATTTGTGAGCTTGCTCCCTTTCCTTCTTTCATACCTGAACTTAAATCAACACTAGTAATTCTAATAGAGAGAATGAAGCCTCTCTGTAGCTCCACCCAAAACTTAAAGGAGGAAACATCTATCTTTCTGTGGAGAGCGGGTTGTTGGGACCTATTCTTTTTTTTTTCCTACCAGAACTTTCACAATCCACACACCCCCTGAAACACCATGTTTCTCTCTCTTTTTTTAATATATAGTGAGTTAACTATTCACCTATTTTTATTAGTTAAATATATAAAAATGCTAACCTGACCTCAAGTCACTTGTACACAATCAATGCAACCCTCATCATCTTGAAAGAACATCAGCCAAGGGCTGAATGATTCAGCTAGTCTATACAATTACTGTGGAGACAGATTCTGTTCCCGAGTCACCGTAGGGCATCTCAGAGCACCCTGCTCCCGTGAATTCTTCCAGAAAAAGTCTTCACACAGAACATTATGCAGTGTTACTCTTTGAGGGCAAAGCACAGGGAATCAGGTTCTTTGCTTCCCACCAAGAATGTCTCTTCCCACTGATTAAAAAAAAAAAAACCTTCAACTGATCCCAGGGACCTACAGCCCCACTATTCAGCCTACATCATACAAGCAGAACCACGCCTTGGTAGAAGAATGGACTTAAAACCTCACACGTATAATTAGTTACAGATTAGGAAGAGTTCCTTGGGGTACTATGTATGACATTTAGCCATCCAGAACTCCACGGTCAATGAGGTTTTCCACAGATGATGCCACTGGGCTCATTGATTGGTTCATTGCAAACATCACCTGTAATTAGGGCTTTTATTTCTTTAACTTCTTTTTGCCTGTCAATGGTAAACCTCATATCTCAATTAAAAGTCATTTCCATTTGAGGACCTTTAAATCTCTAATGTGTTTTGAAACAGACTGATAGTTAAAGGAATTAATACTTCAAGACTTCTGACCCTCTGAGTGCTTTAACTGGAGGGTCTCGTTTAATCCTCACAAAGTCTGTATAAAACTGACACAATTACTATCCCCATTTCCTATCTCGAGGTCATATTTATTGTAAGTGGCCAAATAAGGATTTGAACCAAGACAATGATTCCTGAGCCCACATGTTTATACTGAGCATAATGTCATATGTGCTAGGGATAGAGACACATTAAAGCCCACCCTGGACGCATATTTTAATTTAGCCATTATGAAGGGAAATGTGTTTGATACTTTGGTAATAAATGTTGAGTATTAGTTCCTTTCATTTTAGACACCAATTAGACTATCTGTGAAGTACAAATAAGGAACCAGAATCAATGCCAGTATACTTCATACACACACACACACACACACACACACACACACAATATGTTACATAAGTGAACTTAAATTCTCTGGCCCATCACGCCTGTAGGTGACCTCATCAAGCTATTTAGGTTGCTTGGCCCAGTGACTCATTGTATCCCTCTGAGCTGCTCCCACATGACTGTTCACAATAGTGATTTCAACAGAAGGGAGAACTATAGCTGTTAGAATCAGCCATAGCTTCAGAACCAAGACTTGGGACCTCGTAGGTGGTGCTTCCTCCTTTTCTGCATCTCCCGAGCACTTCCTGTTAAAATATCTAGACTCAGACCACCCAGCTCGCACTTGGATGAAGGAAATCACTGGGTTAAGAAAATGTCAAGTTCTGAAATATTTAACTGGGTGCTGGAATCACCGTCCTTTAATATTCAGGGTTCCACTGAAGGAAAAGGCTTCATTTTTGCTGGTTTTCTATCTGGTCAGTTATGTTTCAAGTTAGGAAGCAAATAATAGAGCTGGTCTTCAATAGGTTCAGCGACCGGAATGTGCTCCCGTGGTGACATGAGTTGCATGACTGACTAGGAAGTACATGAGGACACACTAGTATGCAGCCTCCTCGGGAGGAGGGAGAGGCCCCTGGGCTGGGTTCAGGGCTGCATACGGCCCTGCTGGTAGCTCACTGAGAATTAAGAGACCATAATATGCTTGCATCTCTATCTGGCTTCTAGATCCAAAGAGGCTTGAATAAATATTGGCATATTTTATAAATAAGCTGTGGGAGTAAGGGAAACCCAAAAGCCTTTCTCAGATAAAATCATTTCCAGGCAAAATCGTTGGGAAACCTGGTGCAATTCTCAAAATATTGACTATTATTCTGTTATTCTCACAAACGATGCATCCAATTCTTATAACATCCCTTTGAGGTAAACACCAGAAAAGGTTCATTAGTCCTAACTGCTTCATTTGGAGAGGCTAACAGAAGCAACTTGCTCATCAAGTCCCAAACCAATTTTTTAAAAAAGAAACTTACTATATGCTTTGGTTTGAAGACATTTTATTTGTTCATTCCTCTGTTTAGTTATTTATGGCCAGGTGTCACCAAACGAAGGTACAGAGGAAAAAAGGACATTCATTAAAGAGTACCAAATTAAGACTTTACAAGTTTCTCTACACGAAAAAAAACAAAACAGCAAAAAAAATAAAAAAATGCTCCTAAAGGTATAGAAGGTGTGTGTGTGGCGGCGGGGGTGGGGGGGGTGGGGGGGTGGGAGAACCAGAGAAAGGAAAACAAGCACTTAGCAAGGGAATGTAACAGATCCTAGAATCAGAGGGGCTGGGTTCTAGTTCTGCACTGGCTGTTTAAAAACTATGGTCTCAGGCAAGGTGCTTACATTCTCTTTGCTGTTAACTGGTAAAATGGGGATGAGGGTGCCAAGTAGAGCCTCCTGGGGGCAGGGAGGGTAAAAGTTAAGTGAGACAATGCTCATTTAACATTGCCCGATGCATGACATACATTTCACGTGCAATCAAGGCTCTAAATATTAGTAGTTTTGCTAAAAATGGGACACAAACTTGCATGACATTGACACTAATATGTTCCAACTAAATACCATCTATGGGAGGAGAGTTGGGAATCAATTAAGATATTTGTAATAGTCAATGTTATGCTCTCCTTTCTAATCCAGGTCAACAGCATAGCAGCGATCAGGTTTTATTTTGAAGAACAGAAAACAAATACCAAAGTTAAGGTTTTAGGTCCAGAATGCTAAAGAAAAAACTACAGGAATGCCACAAGAGCATAGGCCAAAATGAAGGACTCATTTCCAAGAGTAAAACATAAATAAACTACCCAACACAAGTAAGCTCATTAATACGAAAGTAATCCAAAAATTGTAAAAGAAAAAGTATACCAAACCTCTCTGTAAGTTGACTGAAAATCCTTGCCCTATATCTTGCTGTTTCATTGTTTGTTCTATAGAAACTTCTAACATTTAAATGTGCCAAGAATATTCTCTAGTGTGGCCCCAAGTATCTGAAATTTATCTGGTCTGATTATTTCCTGATTCTCAGAATAACCTAGCTCTGCTGATCTTCCTGTAATGGGGGAGAGCAGCCTTTTTCCTGCTCTCCTCGGGGTTCAGCTGGGAGCATGGGGTGCCTTTTCCACTCAGCAGCTACCAATTAACCACCTCCTAAGAGCTCAGCAGCTGATACATTTTTTAAAGAGGCCAGATGATCTTCCACCACTGCCATCTATGTTCAATAGAGCTAAACATCCGATCATAATAACTGAAAATTAAATACACACATTTCCTTACAAGATTAAGTAAAATAAGGCTACTTAATACCAACGGACTCCTGGAAGCCAGGAACTAAGAAATAACACATCCTTCAAGGATTCCTAAGTCGCTGTCAACACAGTAACCAACAACAGCCACAGGCAAACACTCTCTCCTCTATTGAATGCATGTGTTGCTTTAACGAATGGTTCAATTTTTATTTTTTTACAGTTTCCTCCTTGCCATGTTAATTTTCTCTGGGTTGCTAATGCTCACATCAGTAAGAACCTCGGTAGCAATTTTCGCTTATTGACTTTGTGTTTCAATCCACATTTAATTACTCCAGATAATAACTGCAGAAATACTGTGTGGAATCCAAATCACATATATGAAACAAAGGGATAGAATATTTGCAGATTCACCCATTAACGAATTTGGCCTAAGACTCAGAGACAAATTTCTTCTCAGAGACAAATTGATCAGCTGGGATGCTCCAAGTATTGCACTCTCTCACTTTAGAATATAGAGATCATCTTTAGTGTCTCCAGACAAGACAGACAAACACCATTCTACATTTAGGCAAGCAGCTACAATGGTCAAGCCTCAACATACTCTTCTGAAAAATGATAATGATAAAATAGCATGTGTCTCACAGGGTAACCGTATTAGGGTTGTTGTAAGAATTAACTGAGAACACTTAGCATAGTATCTGGTAGACAGTGCATATTTAATAAGGGTTTGCTCTTAGCAACAGCAGCAACATTATTATAACCTGAAACACTAAGGAGACTGGTGAAATTTTCTGAAGGTCAACTGGTACTTATCAAGTTGGAAAGCGTACAGCTTTTAACCCAGCAGATCCACCTCCGGGTGTCCATCCTAAAGAAATAATGTCATGTGTAGCCCGAGGGGTATGTAAAAGGCTGATGATATGATGTACTGCTCACTATAATAAAAACAAGTCACAAATGTTCAGTATTGGCAAAAGTGTTAAATAATCAATATTAGATTTAAACAGTGTAAACCATGCAATGGATGAGAAGATTTGGAGCTATATGTAGTGACACTCACAAAAATACCTGCAAGTTGTATGGTTAAGTGGGAGGAAAAAATGCAAGTTCAGAACATATGTGTAGTATGATATAATTTGTATTTAGGGGAAGAAACAGAAATATATATATTTGCATGTGGCAATTTCTCCAAGAGAGCATGTGACCCTTTCTTATGCAATGACAGGCAGTCACAGTCCTCTGATGAATGCGCTTGGAAAACTGGGTCTTTCCTTCTGTAGATCAAGCATTTCATGACTGTTGACTATCTCTACCACCTTCTGAAAAGAGCAAGAAGGACAAAATTTAGAACAACATGGGGATGAATGCTAGAAAGGGAGACTTCTCATGACTGAAGCGCCAGGACCCAAAGGGGTCTGAGGCTAAGGGCTCTCCCTTGGCATTGTACTTCCAGGAGCAGTAATCCCCCTCCATTATGAAGTCAGTTTGAGTCCCATTGGTGTTTTCAACTTGCAGGTGAAATACACTCAAACTCCCAGGTCATTCCTCCTGCCTTTAAACCAATGACATTACACATGTTAGTCCTACATTCAAATATAATTTTGTCATAAAAGCACCATATGTAAATCCAGCTCTGCAGGGAAAAGTGAGGAGGGGGAAACCCAGACCTCAGAACTCAAGCCAGCTGGGCTGAGACACTGTATTTCAAACAGGGCTTTCAGAACATGTATGTGTGCTGCCCTAGACAAACCAATCCACCTGTCCGTGCCTTGATGTCTTTATCACAAACGGGCCTAATACTGTGTTCCCTGTCTACCTTTCTAGTTTTGGTGAAACAGAAGGGGGAAAAAAGCTCTTAAGGTATGTGGGGAAAATGTAAAGTGTTTTAAAATCTTTGTTCACAGCAGCACAATTTACAATAGCCAAGTGTTAGAAGCAACCTAGGTGCCCATCAGTAAATGAATGGATCAAAAAAGTATGGTACATTTATGCAATGGAATTCCATGCAGCAAAAAGAAAGAAGGAGCTCCTACCTTTTGCGACAGCATGGATGGAACTGGAAAGCAATATGTTAAGCGAAATAAGCCAGGCGGTGAAAGACAAATACCATATGATCTCACTTTTAACAGGAACCTAATCCACAAAACAAACAAACAAGCAAAATATAACTAAAGACACTGAAATAGAGAACAGGCTGACAGTGACCAGAGGGGAGAGGGTAGGGAATTTCAGGGGGAAAGGGGAAGGGTTTTCAGGAACAAGTATAAAGGACACATGGACAAAAACAAGGCGGGGTGGGAATAGGAGGGAGGTGGGGAGGGTTGTGGGGGGCAGACTGGGATGGGAGTAAAAGGCAGAAAACTGTACCTGAACAATTAAAAAAAATAAAATAAAGTCCTTGTTCCAGTTTCAAATCTGAGTCCATAATAAAGATTCCTTAACCTTAAAATGCACCGTTTCAAGCAAAGAGAAGAAAGTCTTCAAGACTTCACAATGCTATCCACCCTAAAGTACAGCAAAATCTTAAGTACCTCTTTGTCATTATACTTGAACAACCACATTAAATAAAAAGTCCTAACCAATCAGACAGCCACAGATCTCCCAACGTGATTTATAGAACTTGGGCCTATAGATTTCACTGTCTTGAGTCTGCTATAATCACTCCTGGCCTTGGTCTTGGAGAAGTCACCCAGTAACTCAACAAAAGCAAGACCTCTAAACAGGAATAATAATAATGAATAAATCTAACCTGGCAGGAAGGGGTCTGCCATTTAGGAAAAAAAGGTGAAGACCTCTGGCAGAATGGGAGGAGGGAGGCATTCCCACTGGGTTCTCTCTTTGGATACTGCTCCGATGTTGGGTGAGGCTGATGTAAACCAATGGCAGGTGCTGGCCATGTGTAGCTCCCATTTACTGTTGCAAGAACAACAATAAATAAATAAAGTACTTAGGGATAAATTTGATCAGAGGGGTAGAAGAGCTATACTCAGAGAACTATAACACACTGAAGAAAGAAATTGAGAAAGAGACACAACTAAGTGGAAGCATATACCATGTTCATGGATTGAAAGAATTAACATCATTAAAATGTCCATACTACCCAAAGCAAGCTATAGATTCAATGCAATGCCTATTAATGTAGCAATGGCATATTTCAAAGATCTGGAACAAATATTCCAAAAACATATACAGACCCCAAAAATACTCAGACAGCCTCAGCAATCTTGAGAAGAAAGAACAAAGTTGTAGGAATCACAATTCCTGATACCAAACTATACTACAAGGCCACTGTAATCAAAACAATCTGCTACTGGCATAAGAACAGACACATAGATCAATGGAACAGAATAGAGATCCCAGAATAAAATTCATGTCTTTATGGTCAACTAATATTTGACAAAGATGGCAAGAGCATACTATGGAGTAAAGACAGCCTTGTCAATAAATAGTATTGGGAGACCTGGCCTGGTACATGCACAAAAAATGAAATTAGACCACCATCTTACACTATACACCAGAATAAACTGAAAATGGATAAAAGACTTCAATATAAGTTGTGATAGCATAAAAAGAACTAGAAGAAAAGGTAGGCAGTAAAATTTCAGATATCAGATAATTATATTTTTTTCTGATGTATCTCCTGGGGCAAGGGAAATAAAGAAAAAATAAACAAATGGAACTACATCAAATTAAAAAGCTTCTGCACAGTCTAAGAAACCATCATCAAAATGAAAAGGGAACTGACCATATGGGAGAACATATTTGCCAACAATACATCAGATAAGGGTTTAATCTATAAAGTATATAGAGAATTTTTAAGACTCAACACCAGGAAGACAAACAATCTAATTTAAAAATGGGCAAAGAACTTGTATAGACACTTCTCCAAGGTGGAGGTACAGAGGGCCCGGAGACTTATGAAAAATGCTCAATATCACTAGCCATCAGAAAGATGAAAATTAAAACCAAAATGAGATATCACCTCACACCTGCCAGAATGGCTATCATTAATAAATCAACAAATAACAAGTGCTGGCGAGGTTGTGGAGAAAAGGGAACCCTAGTACACTGTTGGTGGGAATGCAGACTACTGTAGCCACTGTGGTAAACAGTATGGAATTTCCTCAAAAAACTAAAAATGGAACTGCCTTTTGACCCGAAACACCAATGCAAAAGGATTTATGCACCCCTGTGTTCATAGCAGCACTATTTACAATAGCCAAGATTTGGAAACAGCCTAAGTGCCCATCAGTAGACGAGTGGACCAAAAAACAGTGGTATATTTACACAATGGAATACTACACAACAAGAAAAAAGCAATTCCTACTTGTTGTGACAGCATGGATGGAACTAGAGACAATTACGCTAAGTGAAATAAGCCAGTCATGGAAAGACAAATACAATATAATCTCACCTATAAGAGGAACCTAATGAACAAAATAAACTAATGAGCAAAATAGAACCAGAAGCATAGAATCATGGAATAGAGTAACAGCTGTAAGAAGGGAGGGGGGTGGGGACTGACTGGAAGAAGGTGAAGGGATGAGTCAAAGAACATGTATAAAGGACCCATGGACATAAACAACCATGTGGGGACCGCCTGTGGAAGGGGGGCAGGCTGGATGGAGAGGGGCAAAGGGAGAAAAAGTGGGACAACTATAATATCATAAATAATAAAATATTTAAAAATTAAAAATTAAATTAGTAAATAAAAATGAAAACCTCAAGGGGATTCACATAATCCAGAGTTACAAAGAAACTTGTAGATGATTGAGAACCAGGATGGCAAATACATTTTCTCACTTATACTAATTCGACTTTGTTGCCAGTAAATTCTTTTTCCCCCAATTATGGTTTCCATTCAATATTATTTTGTATTAGTTTCAGGTGTAGGCACTCATACACTTTACGAACTGTTCTCTCTGATATTTCCAGTACTCACCTGGCCCCATCTATAGTTATTACAGTATTATTGACTGTATTTCCTATGCTGTACTTTACATTCCCAGGGCTGTTTTGTAACTACCAATCTGTGCTTCTCAGTCTCTTCATCTCGCCGAGGTCATTGTAGGACAGTGTGAATGTGTTGCAGCAGATCCCCAATGCCGGCTTCTGGCACAGGCAGGGAGGGCTGCCCTTTCACGCTGTGCATGGGAAGTCCCTGGCTTAGCTCCGCCTCCCATTTGCCCAGCGGGAAAGTGATGACTGACCACCAGACACTGACGCTGCTGTTGTGGGCAAGGACGCAATGTTCTAGATGCTTCCGATATCCCCAAATAAAACCTAGTTGTTCAAACATTTGGGCTAGATTTCCCAACCTCTGTTATCCCAAAGATCCCAGGCTTATAATTCATTCTTCTTTATCTCCTGCCACCCTTCAAATATAGCATTATATTAAACAAAGAAAGCTTTGCCAGGAGAAAAAAATATTCCAAGACAAGTCGATGGAATAGCCAGAAAATATTTCCAGGAAAACACTGAAATTTCTTGATCCTCAGTTATTAAAATCTAGTCCAGGTAAAGAGGTGAACAGCATCTAAGGAGAAGAAAAAAAAAAATAATGCTTTGCTCACGTCTTCAGGAAGAGTTAGGGATGAGTCATGTAATAGGTCCTCTCTGTCACAGGTTTCTTCAGTCTGTGGGTTTTATATTGGGAAGGAAGTCTTATAGACATTGATTTTGCCATTTGAATGGTTCATGTTTCCCCCCTTGCCAGATAAAATGATTCTCTTTCCATGAGAACATATGGGAAACAGGAAATAGCTGCACTGAATTTATAGGAAGAACAGTTCTCCAAACTCATAACACGCTATAATATTTCTGATTTCCTTTAAAGTTATTAACAAATTAATGAGGCCTTCTTAGCTTTCGGTGGGCTCCTTCCCTTCCTTCCATGGCCCAGAAGTTTGCTAAGTGTCTATTTTCTCCATTGCTGTAAAGTGTTGTGCGTTATCATGGTCTTCAAGCCGCCCTTCTCACTGCTCAAACCTGGCCCTGGCTCAGCGAACTCTTCAGCCTCATGGTTCATCAGCAGCCCCCATTAGCTGACCCCTTCCATAGGAAACAGCTATAACGCTTACCAGAGTTTGCAGTTACATTTTTAACTGTTTAACACCCGTGTATTGACTAGAGTATAACACTTCATGAGGGAAAATCTCTGCCATTGTTTGGTGCAATAAATACTCCATCAATTGATCTAAATTGTGCCTCCACAAGCCCTACTCACTGCTGTCTCTGGGTCTTTGATAATAGAGCCTGCATCATCCTATGAGTTCCATGAGTTCCATAAAAGTAGGGATTATGCAGCTTGTCTAATTCTATATTCCCCGAACTAGGCACTCGCACCTTTCCTACAACAGCTTCCCCACTTTTGCTCACAGCAAAAGAGCACCTCCAACCACATTTTCCCTCTGGCTGGAAAAAAAAAAAAAAAGACCTGTGATGGAGAACTGTTTATAATGGAGTCAGGGGATCCTGAACTTTTAACTGTTTGTATTCAATATTTTTCTGGTGATTTTCACCTTGCTTCTGAATCTCAGTCTTAGCTAAACAAATACATGCCTGACTATTTCCTCATTTAAAAAAAAGCAGAAGAAAGAAATAAAAATATCCTATGCTGCATGCCTAACATTAGCTAGAGTATTTGTTTAACCTGAAGGATTAAAAACATAAACAAACTTAAATAAATAAACAAGCAAACATACACCCACATACACACATATATACATAAGTATACAAAAAGCAAACAAACATAAATAACAAATGTACTTTGCCTTTAAGTAATGAGCATGGCAATGTGTATAATATGCATAAATAATAGGCTCTGCTTTTAAAAAACAAATATTCTAACTTGTAAGGGAAAAGTCACAACTAAACAAATGCAATAACACGTCACAGGTGGTATATCAGGTAACTGGCAAGGCACAAAGAGGCCCGCAGCCAGGCTTACACCAAAGGGTCCACTCAAGCTTCAGAACGGGGGTGTCGTATGTTCTGAATCTTTAGAAATGCATATGGAACTGCCAGGTTTGTGAATGAAGGGGATTTTAGGCCTAACGAGAAGACTGAGCATTTGAGTCACTGCAGGCACTTCAGCTTGGCTGGAGAACCAGATGCCAGACTTCGAGGGGTGTGGGGCCACGGTATGAAGGGCAGTCAATGTGAGGTTATAGAGGTGGACTTCAACCTACAACGGAGAACTATGAGAAGAGAGCAACTGAAATAGATTTTTGTTTTGGGACACTGGCTACATGACATTTATTTTTTATATTTTTTTAGAGAGAAAACCAGACTGACAGATAGACATTGAGTCATTGATTTGTTGTTACACTTATTTATGCATTCATTTGTTGTTTCTTGCATGTGCCCTGACCAGGGATAAAACCCACAACCTTGGCATATCGAGACAATGGCCTAAGCAACTGAACTACCCTACCCAGCCAGGGGTAAGTGTGCGTGATATTTACATGCCTCAAATACTGAGGTTCGGATCCAAAATACCTGACCCCATTAAACCAGACTGGGGAAACCCAAATTCCATGAACAGGGGCCTAGGTGATTGTGGTGGTTCTCACGTTAAGCACTCCAAGGCCCATTATTTTTCCTAAATTCGCTGCAGACAGGAGATTGCAGCTGCCACTGCTGACCAGAATGAAAAGGTCAGTAAAATGAACTTGACCTTTCCCCATGTTCCTAGCATACAACTGGGAGATATTTTCAAAGCATGCAATAACTGACTTGAAGTCCATATTTTTAGAGTCGTACCGGGCATGAACGACTTTGGACCCAGCCATGCATACTGGTTTTCAATCCAGTTTATCATCCGCTCTCCACAGAAAGAAAGAAGAACCAACCTACCCGGTAGGCACAGTATGCAGCATTCCTAAGGTTTTAGGGAACCAGGGCAATGTTTTAAAATCAGAAGAAAAAAATATAATGTAGCTCAAAGAAAATGTTTAAATAACAATATCTATTTGTCCTTAGACCAACACAGTCATAAAAATGTAATTTCAATATATTTTTTATAGAAGGGTCCCAAAGGCAAAATAAAAAAGCCCATAAAAGTCAACACACAGCGCAGAAAGAGAGAAAATGCAAAAGAATTAAAAACCCTTTTAACTGAGTACTGACATGTGTCTTATGTATGCCAGGGAGAGTGAAAGGAGACATACCTATTATTGCAACAGGAAGCAAAAAATCTGAAAAGAGGAAGTTTGATTCCAGAGAAAAGATCAATTTATAAATTCCTGTGTTAACTACTAGGATTTAAAATCCCTCTAGAATAAAAGAGGCAAAAGCAGACATCTGCCTTCATGATTGCTTCAAAAAGAATAAAATACCTAGGAATAAATCTGACCAAGATGTAAAAGTACTGTACTCATAAAATTGTAAGACAATGAAAAAAGAAATTGAAGAAGATATTGTATAAGTAAGTGGAAGCACACACCGTATTCATGGATAGGAAGAGTTAACATCATTAAAATGTCCATACTACCCAAAGCAATCTAAAGATTCATCACAATTCTTATGAAGATTTCAATGACGTACTTCACAGAACTAGAACAAATATTTGAAAAATGTATATGGAATCACAAAAGGCCCTGCATAGCAACAGCAATCCTGAGAAAGAAGAACAAAGTTGGAGAAATCACTACCTAATATCAAACTATACTATAAGGCCATAGTATCAAAACGGCATGGTACTGGCATAAAAACAAACACATAGATCAATGGAACAGAATAGAAAGTCCAGAAATAAACCCATAATTTCACAGTCAATATTCAACAGAGGAAGCAAGCATATACAATGGGCTAAATACAGTTTATTCAATAAATGGTATTTGGAAAATTGGACAGATACATGCAGAAAAATGAAATTAGACCACCTTCTTCAATATATACAAGAATAATTCAAAAAGGATTAAAGACTTAAATGTTAAATCCAAAACCATAAAAATCTAGCCCTGGCTGGTGTAGCTCAGTGGATTGAGCGCGGGCCTGCGAACCAGAGGATCGCGGTTCGATTCCCAGTCAGGGCACATGCCTGGGTTGCAGGCCAGTTCCCAGCAGGGGACGCATGAGAGGCAACCGTACATTGATATTTCTCTCCCTCTCCCTCTCTCCTACCCTTCCCCTCTAAAGATAAATAAATAAATAAATAAATCTTTAAAAAAAAAAGTTAAAAAAAAAAAAAACAAACCATAAAAATCTTAGAAGAAAACATAGGCAGTAAAATCTTGCACATTGCTTGTAGCAATATTTTTTTATGTGATATATCGCCTCAGGCAAGAGAAACAAAAGAAAAGATAAATAAATGGGTCTCCATCAAACTAAAAAGTTTTTGCACAGCAAAGGAAATCATCTACAAAATAAAAGGACAACCTCCAGAATGGGAGAACATATTTATTGATACATCTGTTAAGGGGTTAATATCCACAATTTATAAAGAAATTATAAAACTCAACACCAAAAACCAAGCAACCTGGTTAAAAAATTGACAAAGGACGTGAATAGACACTTCTCCAAAGAGAACATACAGATGGCCAATAGACATATGAAAAGATGCTGAACATCACTAATCATTAGAGAAATGCAAATTAAAACCACAATGAGATGTCACCTCACACCAGTCAGAATAGTATCATCAAAAAATCAACAAACAACAGGTGCTGGTGAAGATGTGGAGAAAGGGGAACCTTTTTGCACCATTGGTGGGAATGCAGACTGGTACAGCCACTGTGGAAAGCAGTATGAAGATACCTCAAAAAATTAAAAATGGATCTCCCTTTTGACCCAGCAATCCCACTTCTTGGAATATATCCAGAGAAACTCAAAATACTAATTTGAAAGGACGTAAGTACCTCAATGTTCATTGCAGCATTATTTACAATCACCAAGATATGGAAGCAGCCAAGTGTCCATCAGTAGATAAGTGGATAAAACAACTATGGGACATTTGCACAATGAAATACTACTCAACCATAAAAAAGAAGAAAACTTTACCTCTTGTGACAGCATGGATAGACCTGAAGAACATTATGCTAAGTGAAATAAGCCAGTCGGAGAAAGAGAAATACCATGTGATTTCACTCGTATGTGGACTATAACGAACAAACTGCACTAACAAGCAAAACAGACACAGACTCATAGATGGAGAGCAGGGTGACGGCTATGGTGAGGGGGTAGGGGGTGGAGATCTCAAGCAAAAAGGAAAAAGCACTCATAGACATGGACAACGGGGTGGTGATTGGGGGGCAGGAGTATAAAGAGGATAAATAGTAAAGAAAGCAATACAATAAAAAAATGGAAAAATTTTAAAAAGTAAATAAAATCCCTCCAGAAAATACCATCTTTCATTAGGATCACTCTCCTATTCAGGACCCACATCATTCCGGAAAACTACTTAAAGGTAAAAAACAAAGTGTAAGGCAAGGAAGCCTCGGGATATCTCAAACCGTCCCTAAACCATGGAGGTGTCAACATATTTGAATTGCATAAGGTTTCTGGCCAAGGCCATCAGGCATTCCATTTTACTTTAGATAGAACCCCGATGTCAGCAGAACAAGTAATTGAAAACAATACTACCTTGGGTGACATCAGTGAACTACATGGCTTTTGGCAATCCTTTTCACTCTAAGACTGTCTATACATCACTGATAGGTAATTAATCTGTTTCTGTAGCTCTGATTAACTCACTTTACATCCTGCAACTTTATTAAATATGCTATTCTGATAATCAGAAAACATGTTTTAAATACATGTGTATGTACATATATGTGTGTATATATGTACACACACACACACACACACACACACACACACACACAGCTCTTGTATTCAAATTCCTCCCTTTGGCCCTTAAAGCCCTTTAGAATTTGGCTACAGGCAATCTTTACACAGTGCTCTCAACAGAATCCGACTCATTCACTGTACCCTAGCTAAAATGTTCCAACCGTTTGTTACTTCCATCAATTCACTGCCAAATTTTCCCAACTTTGCGGCCCTGCTCAGGCTGTTCCCTGCAAACGCAGCTGCATCCTCACCTGGTCTACCTTTCCTGTTGCAGGAAGCCTTAGCAGTTCTGCTACCCAGATGGGCCCTTTCTCTTTTTCAAAGCCCGTTGATATAATTCTGTATCTCTCTTATTGGCTCCATTATTTTTAACATTATGTTTTAGCGTTTTTATGCATTCCATATCTCCACCATTAACTGAAAGTGCATTACAGAGAATGGGTTTTTAGTACAAAACATTGCACATAACTGGTGCTCAGTAATGCCCAGTAAGCTCCTTAGCCAAACACAAACGCCCTGAGTATATCACCTTGCTGTCTGTCCAGTTACTCTGCCTTACTTTTCCCTTTATAGCACTTGACACCACTTAAATTAGGATACCTGACTTTTTTTTTTTTTTTTTGGTTAATCTGTTTTTCAACTAGGATGTAAGATCCACAAAAGCAGGGACCTGTTGTTTTATCGACTGGTGTTATCTCCAGGACTAGGGCCTTCTCTGGGATGTAATATTCACAGAGTAAATATTTTTGAATGAATGAGTAACTGATAGTTATAAGTAAATATTTATTTTTTAAAATTATTATTTTAAAAAGATTTTATTTATTTATCTTTAGAGAGAGGGGAAGGGAGAGAGAAAGAGAGGGAGAGAAATATCAATGGGTAGTTGCTTCTTGCACACCCCCCGCCAGGGATCTGGCCTGCAGCCCAGGCATGTGCCCTGACTAGGAATTGAACCAGCAACCCCTTGGTTCACAGGCCTGCACTCAATCCAGCCAGGGCTAAATAAATATTTTAGGTGAAGATGAAAAATGCCTCATGATCTTCAGAGTTGAGTCATCACCTCTATGTCAGCTTAGCTAAGTGCAGCTTTTCACACTCATTCAGACTGTGAGAGAATTCTTTTGGATGGAGTAGCAAAGTCACCTCTCTGAGACCGAATGCAAAAGCCACGGATGGGACACAAGTAGCAAACAGAAGGATAGCTTTTATGGAGAAGGAATTTTGACAAAGCCCCCCAAGACTACATTCAATAGCAGCAACAGGGACTTTGTGTTTGACAACCTATGTGAAGGGCTCTTAGAAAGAAAGAAAAAGCACAGCAAAGGGATTCCCATTCATAAACAGAACAAAGAGCTACTAGTGTCTATTGGTGTCAGGGACTCCGCTGGGCACTGGGTGTACAAGAGAATGAAACAGGTAAAGTTCACACAGAAGTTACAATCTGGACTTGCTCTGAAATGTTTTCTCCTTGAGTCTTTCTCAGCACAGAGAGTCAGTGGCAACAGAATGACATGCAAGATAAAGGCATCCAAGGCCGGAGGGAGTGGCTGAGAGGAGCAGGGACCAAGCTCTGCTAGCCAACCTCAAACTCAGCCACTTAAGGAAGATACCTGCCTGTTATTTCACTTTTGACTTTGAACTGCTGGTGAGTAAGTGCTAAAACCTACTCACTTTTATATTTCAATTAGCAGGAAACTCCATCTTTTATAACACAAGAAAACATTCCCCTTTGTTTTTTTTTTGTTTTTTTTTTTTTTTTTTACCAAGCATTGAAGTTTATCTTTAATGTATTATTCAGGTTGGAGCAATGATTAATTAATCAAAACCCTTTTGTACCAGGAGAACAGAACTAGGCTCTTGGCTAAATAACACCAGAGGCTCCAAGTTAGATTCTGTCAAGAGGATAACATGTCAAACATTATTGTTAATTATGCAGTTAAAAATTACAATAGTCGGCCCTGGCTGGTGTGGCTCAGTGGATTGAGCAACTGCCTGCAAACCAAAGGGTCACTGGTTGGATTCCCAGTCAGGGCACATGCCTGGGTTGTTGGCTGGGTCCCCAGTCGGGGGCGCACAAGAGGCAACCACACATTCATGTTTCTCTCCCACTCTCTCCCTCCCTTCTCCTCTCTCTAAAAATAAATAAATAAAATCTTCTAAAAAAATTACAATAGTCTAAAAATGAATCTGGATTTTTTTCACTTTTAGCATGTGTATATATATTTATACATATTTGTGTGCGTGGGTGTATATATATACACACACACATATATATATATACACACACATACATGAGATACTGCTAAAATTCCAACTTGGCTAATGGCTTGTATAAAACAAGAATAATCAGTAAAGAAATGCAATACGCCTCAGTTTATGATTTTGGCTTCAAGCCCCCTTAATGAGGGATCTTAGTATATGAAATCAGGACAAGCACGCATACCCCAAGGGTGTCAAGGCACCCTGTCCATGAACACATGATCCCGTGGGAAGAGAGCTAACCAACCAGAAATCTTCAATTTGAAAAACTAGCCACAGGGAGAGACTTAGCCAAAACAAATATATTTGTTAGTTAATCTTTCTGAATCTTAGATATTGATAGATTTGGCTCAGTAGCTGGTGCTTACATATAAAGGTCAGATATTTTCTTTCACTCTACAACTCACCATTCAGAGCAGACAGGCTTTCAGAGAAAATGGTCACTTTTAAACACCCGACAGAGAAAATCAGATGTGAGATATGAATCAATCAAACAAGAGCAGAAGTATAGGCTTCAGCCATAAGGAAAATTCCTTTTTCACGATCAGATGAGGTTGATTCCTGTGAGGAGAAGAATCTAAGACATTGCCTTCTGATTTTCAAGGATGTATTTTGATTGTGGAGCAGCAGTTCAATAGAAACCCCAGTGATAAAAATTGCCACTCGTTTAAGCTTTATTTCTGGAAACTTCTAGTCCTGCTAAATAAAAGCAGGCACAAAAAACTTTTAGTGGAACCTCTCTTCCAAACGGAATTCTGCGAGAATTTCATTTGCCAAGAGTCCAGCTTGTCAGCACTTGCAGCACGGCCCCGCCCCGTGTGCATCCGAGAAATGGACCCGCGGACTGTTCAGTCCATTCTTACAACCTAGAGGTAATGTGGCGGGGATGCTTCTAGAACCAAAAGCACCGCCCAGAGCTACTTAGGGTAATGCAAAAGGTTCTGCAGGCTAAATAGAAAAAAAGCCATTGTGTCAAAGAACAGTAGGGTGAATTTTCCCATTGTTCAGGTATCACCCTTCCCTCCATATTGTCACAGTGATCGGCACAAGTTACATTTATTCATTCATTCACCCTTTAAGACTTTCATTCATTGAGTCATTTAATAAATACGATGTGACAGTTTTTATGTGAAATAAAATTCCTTTCTCTACTTCCTTCTTTCCTTCCTCCCTTCCCTTCCTTTCCTCCCTCTGCCCCTCCCTCCCTGCCTCAAAGAACCACTGAGCACCTAATATAAATCAAACATTGTTTTACATATTAGGCATATGTCAATGAGCAAGAAAATCAAGGACACCATTCTCAAAGAACCTATAGTTCAATGGATGGCAGCACACCAGTAAATTGAAATAATAAAAAAGAAAATTGCACATTTTGGCTAGTCTGGTGTTAGGAGAAAAGCAAAATAAGACACAGTGATATAGAGTGCCTGAAAATGGGGTAAGTTTAAGACTTTCCAAGGCACCACTGAAATTTTACCAGCCATGAAAATGTCTGGGTGCTCACTGAGGTAACGGCAATTGCCCAGGCCCTGAGATGAGAGCCATTTTGGCACATTGAGGGTACAGAAAACTCAGTGTGTGGCTAGAGTATTGAAAAGGAACTTACAAGAAGCTCACAGTCCACTGCAGAGCTTCTTAAAGTGTTTCTAGTTGTCACCACCATCAAATATATGATAAAACTATAGACATTTTCCCCAGGAAAATACCCAGCCATGCTCACAGGCACACACTAAATATTTGATGTATATATTATCTCACAGGTTTTGTGCATCCCATGAAGCCCATCTATATATTTACTGGAGACTCATGGACTCTTGATGTAGTGGAAGAAAGAATAATTTTTGGTGTGATGATGCTGCTCTTAAAATCTGATTTAACCAATCTATACTGAGTTGCATGTTTGTGCTAAGTATGTTCAGGTATAGTGTTAATATAAATTTATAGGAAGAGTTGAGAATCTCAAAGATGGAATGAGTTGTTCAAAACATGCTAAACCATAAAAGGGCTGGAATTTGAACCCAATCCTCTTGATGCTCATCCTGTGTCTCACCACTAACGTCTCCCTTTTCTCAGAGACTAAGTGAATTGTTGCCATGTGCTTTTCAATGACATAACCATGTCAAAGCCCTGTCCTGCCTTCATCTTAGGAACTACTGATGTTGCAAAGAATTGCTTTCCTAAGTCACCCTAACCAGATTTTTATATTCTAGCCCCTGTCTGGGCTTGGATTCTTTTTTATTCATGCTTCAACTGTTGCTTCCAACACCTACAGATTTACTGTCATCTGCAAGTTTCATTAGCAAGCTGCTTATCACAGCTCTTCCAGGTCATTAAGGGAGCTGTTCGATATCTCTGGTCCTGACCCACCCCTGTGGAGGCCTGCAGGTTACAGGACAGACTCATTTATCATTTCTCAGCAGCTGGGAATCTATGGATAATCTCAGATGGCATTTTGGTCCAAATCAAGAATCATTTTCAAATTTCGAGATTCGTCCAATTAGATGAATCTCAATTAATCAAGCCCAAGAGGTAGGACTCATCGATTCTCACGAAAGTAACCATATAAATGATCAGTTACCCAAAATGTTTTTTAAATGGGCACTATGAGTAATTACCCAGGATGGCGGACACAAACTGAAATCCTGCAGGATGAACGAGCATGTCTTGTGACCTTAGTTTTCTGCATCCTCAGATTCAGGTGAACATTTTCTCAGCACTCCGTATGTGACAGGTGTAAATATAGGAGATGGATGGATGGATGGATGAGCAGATGGATAGATCTTACCTCCTTGTAGAATAATGCAAAAACCTAAGTTGAATTCCAGTTTCCACAGTCACTGAAGCACTTTTGAGAATAACAATTACAGAAATCCTAAATCTGCTCCTAGCATCCCACGAATCTGTTTGTTTCCTTTTAACCTGTCCCTATAAATTCTTTTTTCCTGCTACTTGTCAACTTCCTTCCTACAGTGGGAATTTCATTCCATCAAACTTTGTGAACTACAGTCTAGTAGAATGGACCGTTTTTAGAATCCTAATGATAGGAAACGGCCTGAAATCAATTATCACAGAAAATATTTCTTTTTCCACATTGAATTTCAGAAAACTCATAGCAAACATGTTTTACTGAAAGCCATGTGTCTCACTATTGTATTAAGGACATAATCAGTGCAAAGCAGGAATCAACTACTTTCTAGGTGTGACAAAGTCATGAGGAAGTGACATATCTAACTTGGGAGAACATTTCCTACGTGTAAATTAAAACTCTACAGCCAAAAAACCATTTCTTTTCCCCTCACTTAAAGCCACTCATTCATGAATTCAATGGCCTAAGAAACCATCTCTCAAGCCAAATTCGTCTACTTAAGCTCTTTAATTGTGATTTCCTCTAGCAGAGTAATGATGCATTAGTCTTTCCAAATATGTACCAACCACTTAAATTTTAAAATGCATACTTCCTGAGAAATCCACTTACACATTTCTGATTTATTATATTGAAATAGGAACAGCTTTTAGCAGGTTTTTGCCATTACTGGAAGCCTTTAAATTTTTTATTTCTAAAAAAAATTAAATTGCAGGTTACATTTTGCCACAGGTAAATGAAGTTGGACAGGCAAAAATTAAGTGGTTGAATGTGAATTGCAGAATAAACCAAATAAGAATATTCTCTTCTAATTGTGGATTTTTTCTCTTGGATCAGAAAAACATTTTTAGTCAATTGAAAAAGTGACTCCAACTGTAAAAGAAAGTTGACTTGCAACTTTGTAGAGCTACAATATTTGAAACACACATGGACAGCAATACAAAGTCCTCCTACAGAATTCATTGAACGTGCTCGCAAAAACATGCCCAGGACAAAGAAGAGGCAAATCAAATGATTCAGAAGCCACATAGGTTCCATTAAAAAACCCAAATGAGCAGAAACTCTCATGCCTCATAAAGATTTAGGTTTCTTACCATCCCTGCTAGTAGTCTACAAGAGTTCCTACAATCACACAAGTTCCCCTCCTGCTGCATGTTAACTTGTCTACATTTATGAAATGCACACACCTATTTGGCAAAGAGCATTTCTATATGGAGTCCCTGTTGGAGTCAATCACCATTCGAATCAGTAATTCTCAACACTGGTGGCACTTTGAAATCTCTTTAAGCATATAAAAATGCCAATACCTGGAAACAGCCCCAAACATTCCATTTCAACTCACAGGAGTGGGACCAACTGCCAAAACTTTAAAAGCTATCTATGTGCTGTGATACGTATCAAGGGAAGGCCTCTGCTTTAGAGGATATTTATCTTGAAACACCTCAAAAACAACAGTTGCAGAAGAATATGGGATGTGGCACACAAAGGGGAGACAGGAAGTGAAAATGCAAACACCTTAATTATATATATATATTTATATATATACATGCACACTTATATATACATATATATATAAATACTACTGAAAATCCTTTTAGTCTAAGAACCTGCTTCTTTAAAAATTATTTTTCAATTGGAGTTGACAGTAAATATTTTTATTTTTATTTATTTATTTTTTTTTACTAATTGGATAGGCATTGGGTAATAAAATTATACAGGTTTCACATACACAATTCCATGATACATCATCCGTATATTGATTTGTGTGCCCCCCCTCCCAAGTTTAATCATCTTCTGTCACCGTATATTTGACCCCCTTAAAGGACGTCAAACTTAATTTATTTTTTCATCCTCACCCGAGGACATTTTTTTCATTGCTTTTAGAGAGAGAGAAAGAGGGGGAGAGAAACATGGATGGGAGACAGAAACACCGATCAGTTGCATTGTCCTATGCGCCCTGACCCGGGATCTAACCCACAATTTGGGTGTGCGCCCTGACCAAGAACCAAACTTGCGACCTTTCGGTCGATGGGACAACACTTTAACCAACTGAAACTTAAATATTTTTAACTTTAATATATTCATTGTGATAAATGATGATGACACAGTGTTGACTGAGCATGAACCCTGAAATGATACAGAATTCTAAGAGTAATCACTTTTGTAAAAGAAAAGGTTCGTCCCTGGCTGGGGTGGCTCAGTGGATTGAGCAGCAACCTGGGAACCAAAGGGTTGCCAGTTCAATTCCCAGTCAGGGCACATGCCTGGGTTGTGGGCCAGGTTCCCAGTAGGGTGTGCACTGGTGGCAACCACACATTGATGTTTTGCCCGCTCGCGCTCGCTCCCTCTCACTCTCTCTCTCTCTCTCTCCCTTCTCCTTTCTCTAAAAATAAATAAATTTTTAAAAATCTAGAAAAAAGGAAAGAAAGGGTTCCTAGTCTTATGAAAGCTTGTGATTGGGCGTTTCAGTGGAGAATTTCCTGAGGAAGTTTCAGCGGAGATCTGAACGAGGACGAGAACTAAACCAGGTAAAGAGGCAGAGCGATGAGCACGTATACGTGACTCATGCAACAGAACACAAACGGGCACATGCAGTGGACAAACCGAAGGGAAGTCTGGCTGGAATTGAGTGCAAACGAGAGAGATTTTAAATGGAGTCAAGGGTAAGCAGGGAAATGTCTCACTCGGAACTCTGCTGAAAGACTGACATGACAGCTCAGGGCAGGGAAGGAAATGGGCCAGCTAAGTGCCGAGAACTCTATGCTCTCAGACATTTATCAATAGCGAAGTGGCAACGACAGGGCAGGAATGACGCACTGGCCAGACTGGGTTCTGGGTTGTCCCCCTGAGTCCCAACACTTACTTCCTTTCTGAATTGGGCACATTATTCCCCATCTCTTCACTTTATCTATAAAATGCAATAGTGGACTCTCCTCGTTGGGCCTACTAGGTAATGATTCAGTAAGATCACCCTTGTTGAGGCCAAGCCACTAGGACATGCCTGATAAGTGTTAGCTACTCTGATGAGGACTCACAAGAGCCTACCTCGTAGTCAGAAACCAGAAACCAGCAGTTGCCATCTCAGATCCAACAGAGAGTGCACTGGGGACCATGGGGAGCTGAAAGAGCATGTTGTAAGAACACAGAGTGAATGGGGATTGATTCTGAATCATGAGACCAGGGAAGACTTCAGGGGTGGGGCAGGGGGAGAAGTCCAAGAGAAACCTAGAAGAACAAGTGGCATCATCCCCCTGGTCGCCTTTCACGTTAAGCCGGAATGCTGGGGGCGGGGCGGGGGGGAGCAGAACCTGGCTCAGGAGAGGGGCATTGACGCAATGGAGCAGTTGGTAAGTTCAGTCCATGCTGACAGGATTTAAGAAAGAAGAGTGCTTAACCCACATCCACGGATTTCCTATTACTTGCAAAGAAGATGACTTTCATTGGTACATTTTTATAACTTATGGAACAATAATTTTTAAATCCTTTTTTAAAAATCAATGTCCATGTTACATTTTAACACTCCATCCATGAGCAGGGGCTACTGCCGTGAGCATATCAGTGCCGTCCTAAGTGTGTTCTGCAGGATCAGACGTGGTGACGGAACTAGTCCATTGATGCACAAAGTTCTGTGCTTTGCTCCTACTAGAGAGCAGTGAAGGCAGTTCCTTTCAGAGAAGACGGAGGCCCATCCGGATGATAGGAGATGGGGAAAATTAAGCAGCTACGCATTTGCAATTAACACCTGGAGTTGCTTCAAGTTGCCTCAGAAATAAAAACCAGGATATACCCAGCACTGGTCTGCAGAGAGCCCAGCCTGCCTCGGTATGGGCAGCACCAGGAGAGAAATGAAAGAGAGACTCCGCTCAGAGGAATTGCTCTCTGACCCACCCCACAATCCCTTTTCCATTCTGAAGGCTGACATCGGCTGGGAGGGGTTATTTGGAGAGATTACCCTTCTTTGGACACCCTCCTTCGACCATTTGACCTCCAGCTGCAGAGAAACAAAGCTATTTGATTTCAGAAACTAGTAGATTCTTTACAACACTTGGCAGAAAAGAATGTGAGAAGTCATGGGACTTGCTCCTTGCAGACACTGATGGTTACAGAGTGCAGACGTCTGGGGGGCTTTAATCATGACAAACACCCCATCGACCATGATAACAAATGTGCTCGGGAACAGGAAAGAGCCTCATAAAAGAGCCTAGATGAAGCGATGTACTTGTATGGTTCAGTGAGCTGAGCAATGGGCCAGGATTCAAGAGATTCCAACCTGCCACCATGTCCTAGAACAACAAGTCACTTAGGACACTCTGCTCTCTTGCTTCATTGGGAAAGCAGGCGGCACAGCCACCACCCCACCTTGCTGGTGGCACGGCGAACTATGGGCCATCAGTCAGTGAGACACAGATATAACGTCCTTCCTCTGCCACTGAGCTTTTATTTTAATTATAATTGTTCTCTGCCAATTACTGGGAAAGAGAATGATGTGCCATGTATTCTAATGACACAGAAACTGGAGTTTGCAGAAGGAAATGGCCCATAAGGACAGGAGAAAACTGTCTGGAATCATATAATCAGCACATAACTACCTGAGAGCTAACTCAGAGATTTATAGAAAGCAAAATATTCTTTTCCAGTTGTAAGTGACAAAGGGCAAGAAGGCAAGAAATAAGGGGGGAAAGTTGATCCTACTGGCTGACACAACAGTGAAATTTTCACTACCTGCTCAGCCAAACTTCCTCCAGGGCAGCAAGGGAAAGTGGACTACACATGGCCCAGTCATGTGACCCAGTCACACCCAGGGGTGATTCGTGTCACTAAGCAGCCACAGTTAACTGACATACCCACAAATGAGACAGCTGTAAGTTGAGTTTATATCTATTTCCTATTTCTATCTTTTCTGTCTATCCCTCTCACCATGCCCTGGCTGGCTTTCTTATCACCATATGCTCAAAACCTCTTTTTTTAATATACATTTTTAATTGTCTTTAATGCTTCTTGTAAGGTTCCACAAGATGCTTTTGTAAGGCACAAATTAAAATTTTAACTAGCTGAAATTTTTATTTTTTTAATCTCTTAAATATTATTCATTTCTCTTCTTTTATTGTTCAAGTACAGTTGTCTCCATTTCCCCCCACTACTCCCCCATCCACTTAGATTTTGTCCATGGGTCTTTTCCAAATCCAGCATCAATTCACCTCACAAATCTTCAATTGCTGACCTCTGACCTCTCTCTGTTCTAAATGTCATCATTCAGACTCCAAAGACATGACTGGGACACAGAGAGAAGTGAAAAACTCACCACCAGCATTCAAAAGACAAGAAAAGGTAACATCACTATTGTTTACTCTCAAATAATCAGTGCATAACCACCATCTGGGACAGATATATCCCCCCCACTCCTTGGGAACAAAAACTGCCCATAAAATGAGTTTCTTGAATACAAATCTCAACTGCAAGTGATCATTATTATAGAGCGAGCAAATGTATTCTTTTTAAAAAACATTTTATTTATTTTTAGAGTGAGGGGAAAGGGAGGGAGAAAGAGAGGGAGAGAAACATCAATGTGTGGTTGCCTCTCCCATACCCCTACTGGGGATCTGGCCCACAACCCAGGCATGTGCCCTGACTGGGAATCAGACCAGAGAACCTTTGGTTCACAGGCCAGCACTCAATCCAATGAGCCATACCAGCCAGAGCCAAATGTATTCTTTCTTAGATACATGCAAACATAACTCAATCAGCAAGTTTAATTGTTATAAAGAGAAATAGATTAAGATAATGGCCTAACTTTTACATAGCGGGCATCAAAAAACTTAATGGGAGTTATGGTCCCAAATCATGAGCACGCCTTTCCCAATTTTTACCTCCTCCAACAAGGGCCCAACTGCACTCAATCCTTGAACCTGAACAAAGAACTTCTACATATGAACTGTGGCCGGTTCTCCTATCCCACCTTCTTGCTCTACTCTCTAAATCCAGGTTCTTATAATGTCTAACAGAACTGAGCTTCAGTATCTTATTTTACCCACAGATTCCACCATTTAATAAAGGGCAATAACAAAAACATTGCATTTTACGTGATTTATTTTCAATTTGGACATCTAAATGCTATATAGATAGTTCACTTTAAAATTACTACTTAATACATGAAAATAGAAGTATATTACGATCAAGACATTAACGGTAATTCTTCTGCCCATTTCCTCATTCATGAACAGCTATTTCCTTACAAGGTAAAAGGGCCTCTTTAATAAGGCACTACCCACTCACGAGGGCTTCACCCAGCCTCACCTCCAAACACCATGACACTGGGGATTAGCTTTCAATAAATAAATGAGGAGACAAAAATGTTCCATCTAGAGAGCCTTAAATAAAAGGGACCCATTTGATTTCCAGAGCATTTTTCCTGCTGTTGATGGTAAAAAAGCACACAGAACCTTCTTTGATGCAGCTATGCTGGGACAGGAATGACGGCCTTCCTGTAGTGGAAATGTGTCCTTTGGCACCATTTCCAAGATGTTGGGGACACCCAAAGTCAACTTTCATTCAACATAACAGAGAAATAGAAATTTCTAGTTAATAAATATTCTAACAAAGGATTTTTATTTGAGTAGTCCACATGGATTGCCATGCAAAAATGTGAAATATGTTAGATGACTAACAATAAAATGATCTTGACTGTACTTTTCTTTGGTGACTCAGAAGACATTCTTGGGCTGTCTGCTATACTGTCGCAGACAGCAAGGACTCCGGATTATTCAAAAGTTGAGACTGAATCCCAGCCTTATCATGGGTCTTATCTGTTTCATCAAGAGCCAGTTGCTCCCAATCTGTATGCTGCAGTTTCCTTATGCATAAACTGGGGATGATAACAATACTTCCATCACAGGGTGGTGGATTCGTGTGTGTAGAACTGTGTCTGGCACATGGGAACCAGAAAATAAATGTTAGCAATCACAAATATTGCAAATATTAAACGTTATTACAATAAAGTATTGGTTGACAACAAATTGAGGCTTATACGCCAAATTATCTAAAATTTTATTTTCAAGTAGCACAACTTAAAGCATTGCAAAACTGAATCTGTTCCATGTCAAATGGCTTAAAGTACAAACACTTCTTGGACTTTTCAGAGTCAACTAGAGAAATCACCAACTATAAAAGCACACCACTACTAGTGAGGCCTTGTGTTTTCTTTCCCTGCCCCCTGCCCCCATGTGCTGAAACTTTTCTCTATAATGCATCTTGTGACAGGAAACCAATAAGCCATTTTTATGTTTTCATTGATCTGAATTTGTTTCCTATGACTAATGTCTGTATAAAAATTCCTTAGCATAATCTAAATCATCTCTAACACAGAACATAAAACCTGTCTTTGTTGTTTTCTCACTGGAGCCTCGGGTTACAGGCAGGCCAGCCAATAAGCTCTGAACAACGGACTTCACTCCACAGAGCTAGCTCCTACAGTGAGGCCCGGAGCGAATTCCCCCCCACACATTATAAAGACGGTCTTTCAGCAAAAGTGGCAAATGCAAACAGCATAGTTTCACTGAAACTGTGACACGATGTGGCTGTAAGTTCCCCACGCAATCTTATTTTTCAATGTTTGCTATTTCCAGATAAGAACCTTAAAACAAAAGCAATTACTTCTCTATGTTTTATCTTTGAATACATCATCTCTGGTTGAGACAAAGGCTGTTTGCTGGCTGGCAGAGGAGATGTTCAAAATCCCACTAAAACAAGAAGCCCAGATTGCCAGAGAGGTCAGAGCTGAGAGCGGAAGAAAAAGTTGCAGAAACGCCATGGATGTCAGTTTCAAGGACCTGTGGTCCCGCTGTTGTAAAGAATCCAGGGGATTCTGCATAAAAGACGGGCCTGTTTAGTGCTTTGAGGATGAGCTTTATAGTGAAAGGGACCTTTGGAGCAATAGGAGATGAGACAATAACGAATTCTGTAAAATGAAAAGGGACCTCAGAAGTCCATCTGGCCCATCTTCCTGCCATCAAGCCAGCTTATGCTCCACAAGCCCACACAGTGAAGATTCTACTTTATTTTATGGTTTTGGATGTCAAAAAAGAAATTAAACTCAGTAATCTACTCTTAGGCTTGAGAGTAGATGTTTTACCCAATGAAATAAAATTCAATTACAAAGTACATCAGGATGCCAGAGATTTGATTATCATGAGGATCAGAAAATGCTTCTGACGGACACGGTGATCTTTAATTTATCATCTGCCCTCATACACGGAATCCTTCTCAGTGACAGCACGCAGCTCTACTGTATCCAACAAATCCCCTGCCAGACCTCATCACACACACATAGACACACACAATCACACATGTACACATGCACAGTGCGGTGTTAAAATGTGGAGGGAAGGATGGAAATGGCAATAAGGATTTAGAAAGTCAGGCTCTACCTGTCATCAGTGCTCTTTTTCTATCAGCTTGTCAATAATTTATAACCCCTCCAACCACTGTTTTCCTCATCTCTAAAACTAGGATAATGGGACTGCAAAGGATTCTTGCCAGGTTAAAATTAATTAATAGATGTGAAAAGCCTTTGAGGATAATAGAGTGTACACTGAAGCTTCTTGGTGGTAATTTGTACTGCCATGTACCTAGTGAGGTCTCAGACGTCCCACACCTGCAAAGGGAGACTACCCGACCTGCTCTGCCTTCTGCTTACACAGGGTCCTTGGGTCCCAATACTCCCCAACAAGCCTTCAGAGATGCAGCACCCTCTTTTGATCAAAGGCGCCCCCTTGAGATCATGACAAGGAGCTGCCCAGTCTAGCATCTTTGCCAACAACCTTTTCCTTTACATTGTCACAACTGTGACCACCAGCCCCTAGCTAACATCGCCTCCTCCCTCTTTTGACACTTGCAATTATAGTTACTCTAACTTAGACAATATCTTCTTTACATTATATTAATGAATGTACCCTGTATCAAGTTTAGTTATCTTTCTTTTCTAAGATTTTGAAGGAGCTTTAAAAATCATATTAGTTAATTTTTTATGATCTCCAGCACCCAAACCAATGCATTAAAAATTCAATACAAGTACACTGAGTTGAGTACTCAAATTTGCAAACATACCTTCTCTTCCCAAGTTAGCTCCAGAAAGTTTGCCTTCTGTCTGTATGCTACCCAGATACATCTACAAGTAAAAAATAACAGTAATCTTGCTGGATGAATTTAAGAGCTGTGCTACTGATGATGTGTTCAATCAAGAAAAAGGAAAGACAACATTAAGGAAGATTAAAAATAAAAATGAACCAGTTCAGACTCTCTACCAATTAATCTAATGGTACTCAGCAAGAATTTTTAACTCTTATTATAATCTGGCTCAGTGAAGAATGTATACAAATGAAAAAATAATTTGTTTAAAACATCCATAATGGATACTTGTCACATGAAAAATAAATAGAATATGTAAATTCCCAAGCAAATAGTGCCATGACATCATAGCAAAATACTACACATCTAACTAAGGTGATTATTTCCAGCTCATAAAAGGCAAAGGAAAGAACATGGCTTTAAGACTATTCATGATTATTTTTTTGTAGTAAAATTGCTTATAAAGACCCTATCCATTATATTAGTCAACATCCCTTAAAGGCCAATGCAAAACATTCCATTTAGACTGAATATGAAAGAAAAAAATCTATGTTTGAAAAACCAATATACTTTCCATTGCAATATAGTAAAAGCTCCATAATTCACTATTTTGTATTCTGCCTTTTTGTGAGCTGTTCAGAGCAAAATGTGGGAGTCCAATATACTAGCTTCTTAAATCTAGGTTCTGATATAATTATTTTTAATATATTTTGTTGATTATGCTGTTACAGTTGTCCCATTCCCCCTCTTTATTCCCCTCTGCCCTGCACACCCCCTCCCACCCACATCCCATCCCCTTAGTTCATGTCCATGGGTCGTACATATACATTCTTTGGCTTCTATATATCCTACACCACTCTTAACCTTCCCCTGCCTATTTTGTACCTACTATTTACGCTTCTTATTCCTTGCATCTTTTCCCCACTTTCCCCTCCCCTTCTTTGCTGATCATCACTTTAATAATTTGATTGTTTTATTTCACTCATATAACCTATGTTTTCATTTTATCTGTATCATCTAATATATCTTTAAATTATGGTGGAAATAAGTAGGGTATAACGAATGCATAACTTAATCACAACAATTTGCAAATATGCAGTAGAGAAGTGCATTAACAAAATAAGGGTAAGACAATGAATGTCAGAAGCAATAAACAAATATTAGAAGCTAATCTGAATGGATAATAATATTAGTAGCTAACCTTTATTGACTTTTTACTCTGTATAAGACTCTGTTGAATGCAGTTCACATTTAGTTATTTTAATGAATCCTCATAGCAACCCTATAAGGTAGGTATCAATAGCTCCCAGGTCCTCATCCAGTGATGAGGCAATTGAGGCACAGAAAACTTAATCTGTCCAAAACCACACACCCTGCAGGCTACATGTATAATTTTGAATGCTGTGTTATTAACTTTAAGAAGCATATATTCATAACAACAATGTTCATAAAGAAATGACTTTTGAATTTCATTTCTTCTAAAGTTGATGGAAAAATCCAAAGTCATTCCTTTGTTCTTCACTGTATTTTTAATACTACATTTTTATGTGAATGCTTCAATAGTATTGTTTTCTATCATTTTAATTACAGTATTACATATGAGTGAGGTAGGTGAAATTGATTTGGAATGGGGACACATTTAGATTATAACTATCTAAAGGCATTTTTTTCATTCAAAAACTTATGAAAACAGAAAGAGATGTAATGTTAAAACACCACAGGAAGCTAAAACTAATGACAGTCTATCTGTTGTAGCTCAGAATAATTAGCTCAACGTGAAATAAAATGTCCGGATTTCGGGGCCAAGAAAATACATGTTAACTGTGCAAACGCCCCCAACACACTGCCACTCTAAAGGTGTGGCCACTCCATCAGGGCGTGGGAACTGACCTGCAAACCACCTGGATTTACGTCTCGCCTCTATCACTCCTTTTCTCCTTACGTTAGTCCCCCTTCGCACTCCAGTCTCCATAAATTCAGCACGGTCAGAAGTAGTACATCTTGAAGTGTGAAGTCAGCAGTGAGGATATACAAAGACAAGAGTTTTTTTACCGTGATGCAGTGTGGCATTTTGTTTTTGCTTTTTCTAGTAACTTTTCTTTTTGCCAAGGGGGCAAGTCCATACTGCTTATTTCAAATTTATACAGAAATAAATAAAATATAAAATAAATATTTTATTCCATAAAATCAGACAATCGGACAGTAGAAGTGGGTGACTTTTCTTGGAACCAGAAGCAGCTTATCAGGTAAATGACTGCTAGACCCTGGAAAGTTGGATAGAAGGGGTGTATTTGTGTGTGGGGAGGTATAGTTGTTCTCACATTTGTTCATGTACACAGGTTATATATACATACATGGTAAATATACATATTTATGTAAGTGTATATGCATATGAAAGGAAATATACCAACATATCATGTTACTTCTTATTAGTGGAAAATGAGAACTTTCGTATGATTCTCTATTTTCATGTTTTCTAAAATGAGTAGGTAGTGGTTTTGCCATAAAAACTGTATGAAAAACTTTTGGAGAAAATCAGGATACTTAAAGACTTTTATATTATATCAATGAGAAGAGAATATGGCAACATTACAATCAGCTGGCAAAGTTCTGTAGAACAAACCAATTAAGACCATTAAAAGCTTGTATGTGTCTGTGAGGTTATTTCTTTTTTGCTTAATCCCTTTACCTTTTTCACCCAGTCCCCTAATCCCCTCCCCTCTGACAGCTGTCAGTCCGTTCTCTGTATCTGAGTCTGTTTCTATTTCATTTGTTAGTTTATTTTGTTAGATTACACATATAAGGGGAGACCCTCTCACAAAACCAGAATTACCCTCTGGAGAGAGGGTCCCTTGTAGTACAGGCTTCCCCACTAGGTGAGTTTTTCAGGAACCCATCTGTATCAGTGTACCAGCTGGTGGTGTTGTGAGAGGCTGCACTTGGCTTCAGTGGATTTTTTTTTTTTTTTTTTTTTTTTGAAGACTGTTTCAAGGTGTTTGCCCATTTTCTGATGGGTGATGTATGAGTGTACCTGCCCACACAGTGCTGAGTGTTCAGTAGTTTTTGACCAAAAATGGCATCAGTCCTGTGCCCCATCCTCCCTATTTACCTGACCTCACCCTAAGTGAATTTTTTTTTTGTTTCTCTGGATGAAAAAAGTCCTCAAAGGGAATTTTTTTGCCAATGTGGAAAAGGTGAAACAAAGAATGGCAGAAGCACTGAAAGGCATCAAAATTGATGAGTGCAAACACTGTTTTGAGCAGTGGAAAAAAGTCTCGATAGGTGTATTACATCAAATGGAGAGTGCTTTGCAGGTGACTGAAGTTTAAACATGTAAGGGTAAATATACAAATTTCTATAAATAAATTCTGGGGTCCTTTTGGGGTCCCCCCTCCTATATGTAAAATCGTACGGTACTTGTCCACAGTATGGCAGTTACTGGAATGAAAGGGAGATGGGGGAGGTAGAAGAGGCAAAGGTGGAAAAAATGGTAACAGAAGGAGACTTGACCTGGGGTCACAATGCAATGTACACATGATATATAATAGAACTGTATGCCTGAAACCTCTAAAATTGTATTAAGCACTGTTACCCCAATAAATTCAATTTTAAAAAAGAAAAAATAAACAAAGCTTCTGGCTTTTTGGGTTCTGGTGAATAAAAAGTAACCATGTGCACCATATGCAGAAAATTAATTCTTAAACACTAGGCCGTGTGGCAATCAAAGACGTTTAGCATGATTAAATATCCCCTTGATAATTGAAAAGACAATTCAAAATCTCACGGTTCCTCAAGGTCATAATAATAATCATAAATTCTCACTGACCATGAATCTAAAGCAAGTCTGGTTATCTGAGTTTTCATTTTTGCATTTTAAACAAAAAGACCTTGGAGTTTTATGTGTTTATTGAGTCACATGTTACAAACATAGGAATATAAATAAGATTTTGATATCAATATTCACCTTTCTCACATCCCAGTAAAATTCCTGAATGAACATGCAACTCCTTCCTCAGTTCTCCACATTCCCGATTAAAATGGAAATTCCCTGAGGTCTTGTATAAGTTTATGACAGTAACTCTTTAACTGCTGTCATGAAATCTGAGTGCATTTTTAAATACCTGAAATAAATCAAGAACGGGAAGAACAGTAAAAATGCCGCACCGGAAATGTTCAGTACAAGTGCAAATCTTGATAAAACCACATTAGGTTGAAAGACACCGACCAACTCTCTTCATTGCATTCTAGCCCACCTTCACTCCCTCCGCTCACATTTTTTGTTCACAAGTGTTTAAAATTCCTTTAGGCAGCTATCTGCACTTTTAAATTCTGCTTTTCCCAAGTATTTCAACTCATTTCTATTTTCCCATTTCAACAGTTTTCTCAGCTAAGAATAGAGAAGATTGAGTAAGGTACCCTCAGCTCAGCCAGCCATCTTAGAATTCTACACTCTGAATTGGAAGGGACATAGAAATTATTGAGACGTACCTGTCCTATCCCATCTCCCCTAAAATCCACAATCAATTGACACATTGGGCTTGGTTAATCCTAGGTCTTCAAAGCCTGTCATTCAAAGCTATACTTTTTCTACCTGGAGGCAGAGAAACAGTGAGAAGCAAATCCCCTCTGGCTCACAGTTGCCAGCTGTTCCCAAGAAAACAGTGCTTAGGGCAAGAAGCCTTAACCAGTAATGTGACTCTTCTCTGAAGCCTGCCCTCCAGCCAGCCTCTTATCCAGCTCAAGTTTATGTTAACAGCCTGCTGTACGTTCACCTGCACTTGATATGCTGGACTTTCATTTATAACCCCTTGAAAGTGTGTTTGTAGACTACCCGGAAATGGGATCTACCTTCTTGATCCTGCCCACCCCTCAGCGGACAGGTCTTCTGCTCAGAGTGATCTGTTTCATTGCTGATGCACTATTACGTGTTCGTGTAATTATACCACCTCCATAAGCTCTGTCCACAAGATTTTATTGTGCATCCCCCATGGTCTTGGTACAGATTAAAGGAAGCAGTATTTCTAATGTGCCATTTTTGCAAATAGCTTCTATCCCAATGAACTCCATCCATCTGTGAGACATTTACGGTGACTCCCATTTCACAGAAGGAAAAAGCGAGTCTCAGGGTTCGTGCCCAAGGACATAATCTAAAGAGTGGCAGAGTACAGAGTCCAAATAAAAGCAACACCACTTCCCTCTGAAATCCTAAAAATGTCTGTGACTTGAAAAAGCATTCACTCTCTTCCCTTACCAATACCACAAATCCTACATTCAGCACTCCTAACTAGAATGTTTTGACTAAGCCCAGAGAATATGGCCAAAGACAGTAGTAAGAGGATCAATGGTTAACACCTAGTGAGTGCTTAGAGCTTCTACTGCTATGCTGAACATTCTCACACATGATCTCATTTCCCCTTGTCAGAAATTCTAAGGATGGATGCTATTATTTCCCCTCATTTTACAAATTAAAAACAAACAAACAAACAAACAAACAAACAAACCCTGAGGCTCAAGCCCCTAAACCTAATAAATTGTAGACATAGGACTGAAACCCAACCTGTTTGATTCTAGGAACAGGAACTGAACCATTCTCTCCTCATTACAATGAAAACATGTTTCTCAACCTTTATAAAGGAAGTTCTCAGTCCCGAGGGAGACTGTAAGCGAAAATGTTAACGGTCATTAATATTTTTAGAACTTTTCCACTAAGTCTTAATGTTACATCAAATGAATGTAGATGGCTTCTTTCCTCATTTTATCTTAAACTAAGAAGACATTTGTAGCTCTGAGTCCACCCCTGGGTTTCCAGGCTTCGTGAGCTTTTTCTGCTGCCATTTAGCCATGAGATAACTCCTACATTTCACTCTGGAATTGTCTCTGGTACCAACTCTGTTCCAAGAGCCTCAAAACCCTTCAGGTAGAAAACTACTGTGAGTTGCTACTATGTTCATTTTCCTCCAATTACTTTACCAAATAAAAACATTTTGAGTGAAATGAAAATGTGTTATGCAAAACACAATGAAATCTGGAAATACGCATATTACTTAGCATCTTAGTCTTCCTTACCAGTGATAACAGCTATCTGAAAGCGAAAAGCCAGCAGCTACTTGCTACAAGGCTCCACAAATGAATCTATTGCCCTAGACACTGGAGACCCAAGGCTAAAGAGAAATGAAGTTCAACGATCAAGAGTCATCTAGTTAATGCTGATTAAGCCTTAACTCTTACAAGATTCAAAATGCCTACTATGTTATAGTAACCAAATCACTTCTATTATTATTTTCTACATACCGTTGACATTTTTCTAGGGGAGAAACTTAAAACAGGAGGGAGAATAAGTATTGTGTCACCAACCACATAAGGGGAGGGAAAAGAAAAGTGACAGATGTTGACTTGCCACGATTGGGATACGAAAACCCTGTTTTTGGCCACAGTTGGGCCCTCTGCACTATAATCGTGCTTACCTAGTTAGCCAACACTGATACTGAAAAGGTGGGGTTAATACAGAAAAGGGCTGTACTGCCCTAGACCCAGTCCTTTGCTAGGCTGAGACACTCAATCCAAGACTGAAAACCTGGGGAGTCTGGGGCAGGTACAGTAGTGCCACGGAGTTGACAGCGGGGCACAGCTCCACAGGAGTCAGGCTGGATCCAAAATCACTCTGGAGATGAGGCAGTCCTAAGGATTTCAGCTGTCGGGTTTCAAGGTCATTTCTCCTAGGTTCTGCCAGTTATGCACTTACCTGCTTTCTAAAGGTAGCCTGCTTTCTCTCCTCCTACTACTTGACATGATTTTCCTGGATCCAAATCCAGATCCTGGGGAGGAGAGTCTCTAGTTTAAGTTCTTCACCAGGCAGCAAGTTGCTGGCCAGTCTCTGGATGCCCATCAGGAGGACTAGCCTCTCCGACCCTTGCCCAGCGATCTGGGAGAAGGTCACATCAGCTTCTCAGGCCTGTCCCTTCTGCAAGGCTCCTCTGGAATGGAGTATCATTAGTCTAGCACTCCAAAACACCTCAGTATAATGCTTTTATGTATATAACTGCATTAGTGAGATTAATGAAACGCCATGTGCTTTTCACCAGACAAAGCAGATGTGAAATTTGGTCCGTAAATCCAGCTTTTAAAGAACTATCAGTTGCCTCATTTTATACAAGATTTAAGATGTCAGTAAGAGAGGCATGTAACATGGTCCATAAAAGCAATTGGAATCAGATTGTCTGGATTCAAAGGCCTGTTCTCTCCATTACTAGCTGACAGCTCAGTCCACTTCTGTGATCCTCATCCACGTCCCTCATTAGGAAAACAGAGTACCTGCTTCACATGGCTGTTGTGAGGACTAACTAAAGCAATACATGTAACGTGCTTAGAAAATGCCTGGCACATTGAGAGCACTATCTTAAGTTTTAGTGATGATAATAATGATTCCAAGCCCCTATCCCACAATGCTGTCAAGAGAATAAAAAGAAAAGGAAAAAAAGAAGCAGGAAAGGGAAGCTCGCTCTTTGCTACCTCCATGGCAGGCTCACGGTACAGAATCATTTTGCTAGCCTTTGACAACTCCATCTCTCCTCCCCTCTCAAGGTCTCATCACTATCACAATAACATTGCTGGGAAACCAGGCAAGGACTTTTGGTAACTGTAACTCTCCCCACCTCTCTAGCTTGCAGGAATCTCTAATCTGCTTTGGGGAAGCCTGTCACCACAAATCTTCAGTCCGCTCTGGGCTTGGGCTTTTGGAAAGAAAGTCCTGGGAGATGTCCAACCCACATCCATCATTTTTTCTACCAATTTCCTCACTGAGGCAAGTGAGCAGCAAACCTGTTTGAATCTGGTGAGGCAGCAGACAGTAAAGGGGAGGGACAATAGGTTAATTCCTCCAAGTATTATCAAGCCATACGTGCCTTATCCCTGGTAAATCTGATGACAAACCACACAGAACTGGGTATTAAAGTAAGTGGTCAGTGCTTTTCTAAAGCTTACGTGACTAGTACTTGATAAGCATCACTTTAAGCGTTAGCGTGGCTCTAAAACTGCAGGGTTTTTTCCACTTAGAGATCTCACTATAATCTTGGGGGTGGGGTACCATCCAAATACAACCATATTAATTTTACTGTAACCTAGCTAGTGAGAGAACCCAGTGCTAGCAGATTCTCAACAGTCCCCAAGGCACGCACTTACCATTTTGCTTTTATTGTTGTCTATCTCATTTGTCTTTCTGACTAGAAACTGAGTTCTTGATCCAGAAAGTGTCTTGAATTCGGTTGGACATTGTAACTGAAGCTACTGATAGAATAACAATTCTGCACAGGCCAGCTTTCTCCCGGTGAGGGGACCCTCTGGTGCGAGCCTGGAGAGAGCTGACCCGGGGGAGGGCACGTGGCCCCAAAGCTGTACGCCGTCCATGCTGACCCACCTGCATCGCCATCATTTTCATGTTTCCAGAGTCCCGTTGTAGATTACATTTTCAAACCCGTGTGCCTATACACAAAAATCTCTTGTGAATTAGATAAATAAGCCAGTCTTTGTTTGAAAGAGGACAGAATTCAAACAATGTCTTATACAATGATGCTCTCTCTCCTTCAATGCGAAGGGTGAATGTTTATCAACTGCCTCTTTTAAAATGTTTTTAAATGAGATGCAATTCGCAGACTTGGGTATGTGACTTCACTATTATAAAGCATGAAATTGAATAGATTATAGTATAGTCACAGAATTTTGCAGCATTATCACTAATAGAGCACTTTCATCACTTCAAAACCAAAAAATAAATATCCTTTTTCAGTCACTCCCCAGTCTTCCCTCCCCCAAGCCACTAATTTACTTTCTGTCTCTACTCTCTATGGAGTTGCCTATTCTAGAGATTTCATATAAGTGAAATTGTACATTATGTTACCTTTGGTGTCTAGCTTTTTCACTTAGCATAATTTTTTAAAGATTTTATTTATTTAATTTTTAGAGAGAGGAAAGGAGGGAGAGAGGGAGAGAAACATCAATGTGTGGTTGCATCTCACATGCCCCGCTCTGGGGAACCTGGCCTGCAGCCCAGGTGTGTGCCCTGGCTGGGAATCGAACTGGTGACCCTTTTGTTCACAGACCAGCACTCAATCCCACTGAGCCACACCAGCCAGAGTGCACTTAGCATAACGTTTTAAGGTTTATCTATGCTGTAGCATGTATTAGTACCTCGTTCACTTTATGGTTGAATAATATTCCAAAGAATGAATAGACTACATTTTGTCTATCCATTTCTCAGTTGATTGATACTTGGGTTCTTTCTACATTTTGGCTAGCAGTAATAATGGTGCTATGAACATTCACATGCAATTTTTTGTGTGTGTGAATGTATGTTTTCAATCCTCTGGAGCATATGCCTAGGAGAAGAATTGCTGGGTCACATGGTCACTTGATGCTTAACTTTTTGATGGACGGCCAGACCATTTTCTACAGCACTTGAACCATTTTGGGTTTTCACCTAACTGCCTCTTTCCTCACTCTGAGAGAGTAAGAGTTAACGAAAAATAACAAAGCAGAATTACAGAACTTAAAAATTCAGTTTTGAGCACTTCTCCTCCATTTAAAGCATCTTTCCCCAGGCTTCCTGCTGTGTTCAGATTTGGTGGCTGCAAAAGTAGAGTCTCAAGAAAGACAAATCATTTCCTTTCCCCTCATCACATTTTAAAATCTCTTTTTTAATCCACTCTCATGGCACATAAGTGATACCAAAAAACAGTACACCATTTGTAATGATTGTACAGCTTGTTGAGTAATTCTCAAAACAAAAAGTATCATTGTTACCCAATTCAACATTATATTACTAAATATTTGGAGGATCTAATTAATATATATACTTATCATAAACACATAGTTATAATTATGTGTTTATATAAATGCACATATTTATAAATACATTAATATATATTTACCCCGTGAATAGATACGCTATATAAGGACAGTGATATAACTTTTCCACTGGTTATTTTAAGAGGAAGTAAGACATCTCAAAGCAACCACAAAAAACGTCCCATGAATGAGGTTTGTTACTGACCTAAGTCAAGTGACTGGGAACTTTTCAGTTGGCATCTACTAAGTGTTAACACTAAATAATGCAAAGATGCAAAACCTAAACATTTGCTTTGGCTCTATCCAGTCTGAGATCGGGCAAGCACATGTCAGAATCACAGCCCATCTGGCTCAGGACCATGTTGCCAAAAGGGGATGCAGGGACCCTGGCAGGGAAGAGGTGTTCTTCCCAACATCTATCTCAAGGGCAGGAAATATGGTAGACTTTTTTTAATTTAGTTATTTGTATATATGTTCATTCCCAAAATAATTCTCTGTTTTCTTTTTATATTTTTTTAATCCAACTATATTTTCTTTCCAAATAGCCTCTTAAGTTTTTATGGGTCAGGGCTCCATAAAAACCTACCGAAAGAAAAAGCCTGTCCTTTGAAAAGTGCCCTTGGACTCACTTTGCACGCCCTTGTGAGAGATTATGTAAACCACGTGGAAACACACTGTGAGCCTCTTTAGGGACACCTGCCTTAGGAAAGACAGTTTACTTCCCCCTCATCATTTCAACCTGCCTTAGGAAGAATCCTTTTGCCTCCATAGCACTTGCTATGTGGAAGAGTATGTCCTCTGTGATTGTTAAGGTTTGATGATAAATATAATCTCTTTGTTTAAGTAGCACTGAGGGCACTATCTCCTTGGAAAACCACCTCTCCGGATTAATCCGCTTCCTTGGATCTAAGAACTATACTCAGCAAAGCACCCCCGATTGGCACTTAGCCACTGGCACTCACTCGGCACAGTGACTGGTCCTAACACACATCTCAGTCAGTCCAGACACCGGACAGAAACCACACCCCTTATTCTGGCAGGGCAGAATTGAAAATGAAGAATTGTCAGCTAGGTATAAAATTGTTAACTAGGTAACAGTGTCAAAAGGGTACTTAAAGGCGATAATTGCAGAAAGCTGAGAAGAAAACGGGAAGAGGCTGAAATACCAAAATTTAGAAACAGACCTGTGAGGACCGGATGCTGCTAGGCTCGCGTGGCATCTCTGCGAGGCAGGATGAGGTAGGTTGGTTCTTCCAGTGCTGGAAAAACTGCACACTGAATTCAGCTGCAGCTACAGGAAAGCACTCCTGCTGCCCAGGTGAAGAAGCTGTGCTAGGGAGATGCACCTGATAACAGGAAGGCAGGGAGCCCAAGGAAAGGAAAAAAAGTGTCTTCCTTCCCCTCCAACCTTGCAGTTTCTCTTTAGCGCCCTCTAGGGGCAGAGCCTAACATGGAGCCCTAGGGAAAGCAGAAAGGCCCTTGGTTAGCAGAAGCCCAGCTTCAGCTCCCCAAAGTCAAGTACAGAAGGGCCGGTTTGGAACGAATAACAATTGGCAAACCATATTCTCTCAATCAGATACACTATGATTTTTTTTAATTTTCAAATCAGCAATTAAACAATTTCTAGCTACCTTACCCATACACAAGACTTAGAACACCCAATCAAACAGCATCCATTGGACACTTGCTACATGCTAAAGAGTGAGATGATTTAGTTAATTAAATCTGTACTGTTCCATTTACTCTCCACAACACAAATTTACCTCCCTTTCTCTTTTTTCCTTCCCCTTTCTCTCTCTCACTCTTGCTTTCCATGTATATACTATATACATACATACATACATATATATATATAGACGTATATATGAGAAAGAAAAAGAGCACTTAATATTGCATAAGAAAGAGAAAAAAGTGAAAGCACATTTCATTTATTTGTATCAACTCTAGAGACTTAGTAGAAATGAAATATTTGTTTCTAAACAACAAAATAAAAGAAACTAGCAAGACAAGGAAAGTTTGAATAATTACCCCAGAAACCACATGCAGACATGACCCTTAACCCTGTGCTCTTAACTACACTCTCTATGCTGCTATCCAGAGCCAGCAAGGGACACACCAGATCTCTGTCTAAAAGGCCACTTCCCCAGTAGGGTGCTCAGCGATGTTCAGTGACACTGACACAAAGGCCCGTTGTGCCCGATGCTGACAGAGGACAGTTACCAGCGGTCAGTGGGCCAGGAAAGCACCAGGACACTCTGTCTAGTGGAGGCCACCATGCTCTCACTAGAACCCATTCACTGCGTATGGTCTCAATTACTTTTAATTACAATGAGCTACTGCTCCAATTACATGTAGCACAGATATTCTTGTGTAATTCTTCCCTAAGGATACCACTTTGAATGGCGAAAAAGATTTGGAGATATGGGATCAGCCAAGGTGGAAAGGCCATGAATAAAGCGGTAAAGAGATGCAACTAATTTTCTAAGCAGCATTCACTTGACGTTTATAGTTCTTTAAAAATGCATGAGAAATACAGCAAGAACCTGCATAGGCATTCACTCACATTTATTCAGTAACAATAAGTATCTCGTGTCTACAATTTGCCAGACACAGGTGAAGCAGGTAAAGCCATTGTCCTCAAGCGGCTTCTAATCCAGCAAGCGTAGAGGTGTGAATTCAGAACTTTATTGAGTCCTAATATCTTCCAGTCACTTTCCAGGTGCCTAACGTGTACTAACTCACTGAAAACTCACAACAACTTATAAAGTGGATATTCTTAGCATCTCCATTTTATAAGTAAGGGAATTGGAGCACAGAGAATTTGTTTTGCCCAAGTCGCATGGATAATAAATAGTGAAGACAGCATTTGATTCCAGGCATTCTGACTCTGAATCCTCTGTGCCTACCTAGGCCAAACAGACTCTTTGAACAACAACAAAGAAATGCTGAATGTCAGGTAACACTATGGACACTTAGGGACTGGAGAGAGATGTTCTAAATTAAGGGACCAGAGAAGGGTGCATAGAGAAGAAAACACTTCATCTGGGCTTGGCTATCTTTTAAGTAAGGCACATTTTATGACAGTTTTGATGGATAATGATAACTTACATTTATTGAATGTATATTGTTTGTTAGGCAGTAGATATTCAAGGCATAACTATAAAAATGAGATACCATTTACCTATATAAATCAGTCTCATTAAATACATTCACCTAGAAACAACCTTTAAATAATCACTGAGGGCTTTAGAAACTAGGCAGTTCAGTTTTACAACTAATCTGAATATTAAATTGTATATGTTAAAATAGAGGGCTTGAGGTTCTGACACCATGAGGCAGAAATGGTGACTCCTCAAATAATCCGAATGCGAGAAATTTAATTGCGAGAAAGCAGCATGGCGCCACGGAGAGAGTTCAGAAGGCAGGCTGTGCTTTGAATCCCCAGTCTTGGGTGATGATGTGTAAGCACCTTGATCTCTCTGAAGCTCTGTTTCCTCATCTGCAAAGCAAAGTCAATGCATTCTTTAGAGTAAATGTCCTTGGCACAAAAGATGGCACAGAGACCTGCATACACATTATCACCCTGCAGAAGCAAGGCTGCGTATACCTTCACATGATAAAGCGTGGAGATTGTCAGAAATCCCCAAATTCACCAACACTGAACACTTCTTTGGGCTCCTGAGTTTTTCCATTGATGTCCCTAAAGTCATGCACTTCCTACGTATAGCTGTATGCACAGCGTAGCCACCTTTTTACATTTAAGTAAAGTTCTTTTGTTATATGAAGAGGAGCTTTTGCACAAGCTACAGAACTTAGTAAAATCTGGTCTTGAATCATTCTTGTTTCCACATAAATCACGTTGGTTATGTTCCTATCAAGAAAAGCCACAGCTGAATTCAATTTTTCACTTCTTAATCTCTACAATTTCCATTTTGTCATAGGGCTTCACATTCACTTAATTATTGCCACCAGTCATATCAGCTGACTTTCTTCTGATGACCTTTTTTTTCCCGTTAAGAAACAAAACTCTGTAAGTTTAAAAAGGTAACACCACCAGGAAGGAAAATTAAGAGTGTGGGAAATAGCTGCACATACTAATTAACCAAGTCCCTTTCAGTATAGTGCCTGCAATGCAAATACTAACTTGCACAAAATTACCAGTTATCTCAGATCATAGGGTTTTGGATTCCTACCTCCCTCAGAACAAAAGCCACACACCGTATGATGACAAGCAAGGTTTTACACAAGTTAGTGGCATTGTGAATATCAAGTTCTCCTGCTAGGTCTTATGGCACTAGTTAGCAGAATACCAGGCCTGGGAGATAACTCTGGAAAACTTAGGCAGTAGTGAAGTGAGCTTAGCAACATAGTCTTCCCAGTGATTCACAGCGCACACTAGTATATTTCAGTTTCTGGAATCTCACAGTGAAGATATCTACTTAGTATTGCATAAGCCGACATACTCCAAACACATCGGATTATGGAAGCCTTTTCAACAGTTATGTTACCACCTATTCACACTCTGTAGTGCTGGTACTGCTCATACACACTTCTACACAGTAAGCACAGAGCCCCAACATGCACAAAACTAGCTGTGCCCACCACAACTGCAATGTTCGAACAGGGTCTAATTCATTCATCCAACTAATGTTCACTAATAATTAATCATATGTAAAGGCAACTTGTTTAGTTACTTGGTTTAGTCTAAGCATAATTCACTGTCCTAATCTCGGGGTTGACCCTGGAAGAGCCCAGTGATGGTGCTGGTGAGAAAGCAAGATACAGCTATTGCTGAGGAAACACAAGTAACGGTTTCATTTTGGCTCCCACTGTGGTGGGTATCATGTGGGGGGCTGCTCTTCTAGGTGTCCCCTGTAGTTTATTTTCCTGACTGTTCTAATGGTGGCTGGTATTCCACCCCTGAAGCCATGTTTCACAGTAGTGTAGGGTCTGGGACATCAGACTGAACAAAATATTTTCATCATGGCAATAGTTAGGGTGTTAATCCCATGTATTTCACTCCTTGACCGAAAATCTTATTCTCATATTTAACATGCATCCTTCACCTAAGATGCCTTTTCAAGGTGAAAGGAGCGTGTTAATTATGTATGTTACTTCTAATGAGTCTGCCTCAGAGGGATTTGCCCTATTTTTTTCTTTCATTTCCAATCATGTGTCTCCTCCTTCATAATTTCTATCTCCGCTGACCGAGTTTCATGTGTTCCTGCTTCCTCTTCCCCTCCGATGTTCTATTAGTTTTTTTCTCCTATGGTATCTCTGGGATCTTAGATGTGGTTTGACTATGTTTCCAGTGTCCAAAATACTTAAACATTTATAATATTAGGTAATCAAGTTCTCAAAACGGAATACCATTTCATAAAATTTTTACCTCAAATTAGGTGACATGTGAATGCCACCTGTTGTATGAATTCTAATTCAGTCTCAAGATGTTTAAAAAATACATACTGTACAATTACACCATTTTATAAACCATTACTACTTATTCACCACTAGTTATTATCAAATTTATAAATTAATAAGCACTATGTTACTGTGGTATTTTCTGGATTTACAAAAAAAACATGCAGTATGAACTTTAGGAAAACATAAAATAAAAATCACTGTAAAATAACAAACTAGCTATACCCAGCATAATGCACAGTTATTATTAACTACTGTCATTTATGTAATATTTGTTATAAGTACTGTTGTAAGCATTTCATATATCATATCTCATTTAATCCTCACAACAATCTGTTAATGTAGCTGTCATTATTAAATCCATTTTATAGTTGAGAGAATTGAACCACAGAAAGGTTCAATGACTAAGAACAAAGTCACGCTGCTGCAAACTGCTGAATCGGGGCTCAAATTTGGGTCTCTTGGACCCTAGAGCTCTCCCTCCTAACCACTGTGCTTTGCTGCCTCTAGGCAATGAAAATTTACTCTACATATGCTACATATACTAAGAGGAAAGAAAGAGACTTACATGAGAATATGGCAATTAAGGAAGAAGGGAACATTTAGGAAGAGAATTAGGGAAATTAGAAAAGTTCTTTTCACTGATTTTTGCAATTCCAACCCATCATTTAATGTCCGGGAAACTGACTGTTCCTATCTGTTAAATGGAACTGCTATTCCTTGATCATTTAAAATCAATAGAAAGTGTTATATGAATAAGAGGGAATCAGAAAATTTAGAGGAAGCTCCACACACCCAATATTAGTTTTGAAGTGCCCTTCCTATGTGATACACAACATTCAATGCTATTGGAAAATGTTTTGGGACAGTGGTTCTATTTCCATTAATGTACCAACACAATCTTCCACTGTAACAATTTTAATTTTTTATGAGAAGAAGGCCACAGTGTTAACTAACTTATAGCCAGAAAAAGGGTATTCTTCCCTGGAGTAGTAGAAGTGTTTGGGATAAAAACACTCATTCAATTATGCCCAGCTCTAGCTCAGCTTGCAAAGAATTCAAAACAAGATTAGAAAGAGAAGGTAATTTATCACCCATGGGAGGAGAGCCTGTCTTTGACATTGAATTATGGAGTAAGGACTTTGCATACCAGCCTTGTGCGGATCCCAGTCTGAAGTGTTCTCTGGCAAGGAAAAAAATTCCAAAAATAATGAATGCTTTTGGTGTGGCCACACCTCTCCCATTCAACCCCAATCCTCAGCACCCGATCTTTTTGCACAATCTCCTCTCACATTTTCTTCCCTATCTGTGTTTAGGGAACTCCACACATATTAAATTACCTAAGACTTCATACTTTATAGTTCTTCCAGGACCACTACTGAGTTTGACTAATCCACACTCCTCTCTTCCTAGCTTCCAAAACGACATCCCATATCTCATAACTTATCCCTTAACAATAGTAGACTAACTTATTGTTTCACAGCAATTATATTTATGTAAAGTATTCTCTGCAGCTAGCCTGAAATTCTCTGAGCCTGGTTGCCACATTTTACTCTATCCCTCATGAAATACATGAAAGGCACTGATAAAGTCAATTGATTTAAAACGAATTTTACCATTCTTTGGAAGAGGTTCATAGGTGAGCTAACACAGACTCTATCTGGAGGTGTTATACAACTAAGAAGTACACTTCTTTTAAACAGCCATATTCTAGAATGCTGGTTAGAGTGGAGGGTAGGCTTTGATGCTTCACCTAACCTGAGCTCTTATTCCTTCTGAAGGCACTGTCCTGGAAGTGAACTGTCAGTGCTTGTTCCAGCAACCATCATTAGCAAAGATTGCAGCCATATCAGTATAAGGCCAAGAGTGAGGACAGAGAAAATTTGCTAGATGCTGAGATGTCAGGTAACTAACCCTCCAGAAACACTCTGGCCCCCAATTCTGGAAAATGAAAATTTGAGGCAAGAGATTCTCCAGAAAGAAGCCAGGAAGGTTGTGCGTGAGAAACCCGTTCCATTGGCCTAGCATCTTCAGTTGAAGAGTCAACCCTCTGGAAGTCAGCACAGGTGCCATGCAAACAGCGCCAAATGACAACTCAGAGGTGACACCAAATCTGGATTTACTGGCCAATAATGAAGGCATCTTGGGCAGACCCTGGCTGCTGCCTTTGGCTGGCTTTACAGTTTTCCTCATGAGCTGCTCCCATCTAAAAGATTAATAAAATAAAAGGTATGATAAAAACAAAGAGAGATTTAGCTCTTAAATTGTAACATAATTACGCTCATGCAATCTCAGTAATTCTCACCAGCCTGAAATTCCTCAGAGAGCCAACTGAATATATTACAAATTCTTTGGTCATAAAGCCCATGTTTCCTGGCAATAAAATTGCTGCAATAAACATTTGGATCCTTTTCCATTTTTAGAACCATGTTGAACAACCTGCTTCTAATGTATTTTATGAACACCCTCAAAGTCTTCCAGAGAATGTCAAAACCCCCAGTGCTGTTTCTGAGCGGCTGACACTGAACAATGTTGTTTTCCAGTGTGTAGCCTTCCCACTGCCAAGTACGAGCTTCCAGTTAGGTTCCTGGGGTCTAAATCTCTCCCTGAGATACCGTCGGCATCCTGCAGGCAACTAGTAAAATGATCTCCCTTAATCCCACGTCATTGCAGTATTAGCCAGAAGGGATTCTGAACACCAATAATGCCCCCAATTGAAAGACGAGTTACTTCCTCACACTCAAAAAAAAAAAAAAAAAATCACATACTTTCTGAACAACCACCCACAATCCCTTCTCCAAGTCCCCGTGTCTCATAAGAACATACTTAGAGATAAGATTGTCTTCAGTCAAACACTGCATCATGTTATAAAGAGCTTGGCACATGAGGGATCTTCCGTAGTTCTGAAATTAAAACACCAAGCAAGTACTGCACTTGCATAGAAGCCCTTTGCAAGCAGGAGCTAAAAGATTACCCACTGTTTTGATAATTAGAAAAGCAAATTTTAACATGTTATGTTCTTTACTCATCCTTAACGCTCAATGATTAAAACAATGAAAAGCATACATGGTCTCCTGAATTCATTGTAACCTGATGATACTGACTGATCTCAATGGCTTTAAAAAGTAATATTTCAAACAAAATCTCATCAAAATGTACAACATCACCACTGGTCCCCCAGGTGTCATTCTATACTAAAAGCCTTCTCTCTCTTCCTGATTTCTATCTTTCATGATTATAGCTACTACATGCCCAAAGAGACAGTGTGTTAAGTGCATTGTGGCTATCATGTAAGTTGCACAATTACATTAAGAAGTGTTATTGGTGTTCTCCTTCCACCAGAGGTTCAGAGAGGTTGTCCACTTGGTCAAACAGCTGGTAAGTAGTGTAGACATAACTCACTTTCAGGTCTGTCTGGTTGTAGAACCTGACCCCTAACCATTCTGCTAACCCACCTCTTTGATTTTTCCTCTTTGTTCCACAGGGGTGCAGTTTTACCATAATTTTATAACTCTGTGGCTCATGCTAAAGTAAAAAACTAAACAGCTCCTAAAAATCTTCCAAAAACAAAACTCAAGCCACAGGATGACACCAAATAAAGTTACATAAGAGGAAATCACCATGCATTCCTCCAAGGCCAATTTCCTGTAATTCACTGAAACTGAGTTGACTTCACTGATTTTTATATATGAGGTGAGCACAGTCAAAGTCAGGGACATGCCTACCACTAGAGTCAACCATTGCCTCGACATTTTGAGAACTGGTCTCAACTAGCCCAACCCCAAATCTGCCTCCTGTAGGTGAAAGATGTGAGGACCGAGTTCCTTCAGTTCTTCTTTCTCTCTTTGCATTCTACAACAATTGAATCCTGCTGTATTCAGAAAAAGTTAATCCACGCTTTATGTACTGCCTGCTTACAGCTACCACTTAGCCTAGTTCTGTATGTAGCAGATTTTTAGAGCTAGTGAATACACAAAATACAAAGAGTAAAAAAAGAACAGGACGTGTGATGAGAAGACAATAGAGTAAGAAAGAACAACATAAATCACATCAACAAGCAAAATTCCAGGAGCTCGGCGATCATCCGCCTCATGTGTGGTCACCCAGGTCATGAGTTATCAACACAATCCAGAAAGTGTGATCGGGGAAAGAATTCACAAAGTCAGCCATGGCTGCGTGCTACCTGGACTAACAGGAAAGTGCTGGGAAAGTCTTCTGTTGTCTTTCAACTCACAACAAAGAAAATACACATGGCTGTAGCTCTGTGCCTGTAAAGGAGAAAATCAGTGTCAAACTGATAAAAAGAGATGCCACAAAAAGGCGGCAGCACTTCCCCACTGGGCATGTTTGAAGCAACCGTGTGCCATTCCTAAATCGTCCAATTTGTTGTGCACTGGCGCAGGTTTCTTTCACTTTAATTTCAGGGCTTGTTTTTTAATCACACCTGCACTTACCGAAACTCTCAGAGCAAAGGTGGTGCTGCTGTCAAAGCGTGCTGTCCCAGCTGCAGAACAGGGTTTCGTCTGCCCGAGGGGGCTGCGGGGTAGCGATGAAACGGCTCCAGATGTTTGAAACGCCATTTCACCACTCTTTCAAATGAGCTTATACTAATTTATTTTACTTTTTAAGGCATTTTTAGGTATACATTTATATTTTTTCATTTTAGATACAGTTCTTCATCTATATATTGTGAAGAGTTTGTATATTACACGAAGAAGTAGATGGATTTTGTTAAAATAAATAAGGTCCTTAAAATCCCGGATCTGGATTTCTTGATGAGTGAAGAGATCTAGAGGAATCAGATGCTTCGGTATTTGTAACGGTTTCATATCATTAAAGGGAAGGTGACGGCATAGAGGTAGAGAGTTTCTCTTCTGGCTCCTGCTATTACTAAGGAGAACTTGCAATTTTGGTGAGCATATTTGAAGAGGAGAATATTTAATTGTAAAGCAACAACCTATAATATAAAAGCTTGGAGGACTATCAAACTGTATAGCTCACATAATTCAATATAAACTTCTGGCTTTGTTTTATTTGTTTTTCCATTATACTTTCAAATAATTTCATTTCGATTGTTGGTGTGTATTTTCTCTCATATTATTATTCCAACCCCATTTTACATGTATTTTTTTTATTTTTTTTAATATTTTATTTATTTTTAGGGAGAGGGGAGGGAAGGAGAAAGAGAGGGAGGGGAACATCACTGTGTGGTTGCCTCTCACATGCCCCATGCTGGGACCTGGCCTGCAACCAAGGCGTGTGCCCTAGACTGGGAATCGAACCAGCGACCCTCTGATTTGCAGGCCCGTGCTCAATCCACTGAGCTATGCCAGCCAGGGTTTACATGTATTTTTTAATTATTTATTTTTAATTTGTTGTTGCCCTGTTACAGTTGCCCCACCTTTTTCCACATTGTTCTCCCCTGCCCCATTTCCCCGCTCCCACAGTAAAGCCCCCCACTCCCACAGTGAATCCCCCCCCCCGCACTACCCATGCCCATGAGTCCTCTATTCATGTTCCTGTGCTTGCCCCTTCCCCTCTGTCCCATGTTATCACCCTCCACCTCCACTCTGGTCACTGTCAGTTTGTTCTTTACGTCCAAGGCTCTGGTTCTATTTTGCTCATTTGTTTGTTTTGTTGACTAGGTTCCACTTGTAGGTGAGATCCCATGGTATTTGTCTTTCACTGCCTGGCTTACTTCACTTAGCATAATGCTCTCCAGATCCATCCCCTGTTTATGCCAAAGACATAGCCACTAAAGATATGAGTGTCATGGATCATAACTTTTTTATCCATATATTTAGAAAGCTTAATCATGTTCATAACTATTTGGTGAACACAAGTAATCCTCCAAACCAATTACCTCCCTGAATCTAGGAAACAGGAGGCATCTTCAGAAGATTCCTAACCTATACTGATCTTCAAAACGAGTCAGAACTATTCTTTTTTTTTCTTGTTCTCAGTGTCCCTTGAGAAAATATATTTTTCTTTTCTTTTTTCTTTTATTTTAATTGTTGTTCAAATACAGTTTTCTGTAAGTGAAGCCTTTCTCCTTCAGAAGGAGTCTACGTCTTTCAAAGAAAAAGGTTACATGGAATAGAGTTGCATATGGTCGCTATAACAGGAGACATTTGTGGGACACAGGGTGCCTACCCACCGCCTTCTGTTTAGTTTCTGACCACAAAGTGGTCACATACAGGGTTTGGACATGATACTAGGGCCACGGCATGTGGTCTTCGCCCTGATTTCAAGGGTATAATATAAGGAAAGGTGTTAGATCTAGGAGTGCATGAATATCATATATCCTCCCATATGCTAACTTAAGAGAATGTTCTAAAGTCTATATACATCTGAACCTGTACAAAATAATGCCTAAATGTCTACAGTAAGGAGAGGCAGGGTTGTAACCAAACCAGGAATATACCGCTTATTATTATTAGAAGTTAAACCTTCATTTAAGTCATATCTGGTATGTGTATGTATATTTATGGAGAAAGAAGTGGGGAAAAAGAAGAGGAAAGATAAAAGAAAAAGTAGAGAGAAGAGAGAAGTGGGGGGTAAGGAGAAAGAGAGGGAATGAAGCATTGAATTAAATTTTCTGTATAAATAAAGGACTTAGAAAACTGAAATGCAATTTCATCCAAATAATAGTGTACAATAGAGTTACAGATACCAGCTAATTAAATATGCTATTGGACTTCTTCATCTGAAAGGTAAGTAGAAATACACTAATGCATTCTTTGATGTTTTTCTCAATGAACTTCCTGCTCTATAATGAGACCAAGTAAATGGTACAAAACCACAAATATAATTTATTCAAAAGATATTGTGAATTTATCTAAAAAGAATATGAAGTCCAAATTATTTGGGCCTCTACTCCTTTTCCTGAGAAACACTGGGATCGTGGTTCCTGACATCCCAATTACAAGCTTATTAAAACACTGATGATCATCCTGATGTGAACTCAAGGGCGTGCTGATCTGCAAAAGCTCAGCTTCTGAAACTGTGCACTCATCTCTCAATACCAGTACTGGGTCTTAGTGAGAGGCTAGAGCAGCATGAAGTCCTCAAGGCCTCTGATTTATTGGAGAGACCTCAAGTTCCAAATATTTCAAATCTTAGAGATATAAGAAGCAAGTTCTTTAGACCATGTACATTTGATGAGAGAGGGGGACAGATACAGAAACAGGGAAACAGGGAGAGATAGACAGAAAAGATGTCATTCAAGTTCACTTCTGATTCTGGGATTTCCTAAATCACCGTATCTCAGAGAACTCTGAAAAAGACTTTGTCCGATTTTTTAAGGAAGCTTGATAACCCCATTTAGACACAAAGACCAGCAAAAACTGGCTAAAACATCAATACACAGTATCTGAACTCATTCAACACGGATCTCTCCAAACTGGAGTGACTTATTATACAGAGTCAAATAGTTAGCTTTCTGCAAATAAATATGAAATTTACTTCCAAAACCCAGAAACATGATTAAAGCTCATTTGACAGTTTGTTCTTTAAAGACAACGCACATCATTCTTTATTTTATTTAACTCTTAAATAATTCATTTACTATCAAATAGCATCCTAATTAGAGACTACAATAAGGGAGACACAATATGACCACTGGGAAATGTGGGAGAGAAAAATGCCAGGGGCTCTTTTGAAGGGAAATAGGGCAAGTAAATCAAGTTCCCGTGAGCATTTGCTCCACTTGCCAGCTCAGAAAATAGAGAAATTTAGTGACACCCAAACATATGTCACACACTGAAGATGCATCTTAAAGATCCGACTTGGCTGAACCTTGCAGGAGTACAAGCCGAATTCTAATTTGTAACAGCTATACAGTGTTTTTCTCAGGCTTCCTCGACAATGAGCATTTTGTATTATGCCGAGGCAATTGCATTACAGTCACTAGCTCTACATTTTACAATCATTCACAAAGCAATTGGAATTTGACAATAAAACAAACCAAGGCCTTTTCCCCATTACCAAACAAATTTCTAAGCGGAGTATTGCTCAAAAGAAGAATGTGACTAAATAAAGAAATCCAAAGCCTGGAAGTGACTTGGTGTTTCAAGCACTTCCCCAGATGATGTCAAAATAAGGATTTCAAAGCTTGCTTTCACAGTGAAGAGAATTCAGGCCCTGCAGAAGCATCTGGGTAATCTCGTAGAAGCACAACTCCCGGAGGGCTCAATGCTTTCTAGAGACATATAGTCATTTGACAGTTTCACAATTTACACTGAAGTCCTAAGCCCTTGAATATTATAGCAAAACACAGACAGGAGCACAAAAAGTCCAAGATGCGAATATCCAGATGCAAAAGTAATCCATCCTCAGACCTCCGATGTGACAGATAGTGTATTTAACGACGCAGATGCATTATTTTTGGAGGAATGCGTGGGGGACGCCTAAACTCATTAAGAGATTACAGTTTTTAATAACTGAGAGAAGTGAATATAAAACATCTTCCAATGTTGAGATATTCTGAAAATTTTACCCTAGATTGTTTAGTTCTTCAAATAATAGATGTATCAAACTCTAAACAATATGTCAGAGTGGGAAGATCATGAATTAGACATCAGGTAGATCTAGATTCAATATTTTTGTCTTTGTCACATATTGCTGCGTGACTTAAGGCAAACAGCAATCTCTTGGGGTTTTATGTTGTTGTTGTTTCTCATTGGGAAAAAAGATGCCGAAATAAAGTGTATGTCACAGTGGCTTGATGAATTAAGTGACCTATCAGCATGGTTAAAAAAGGGTGCTCTGTGCATCACACTGTTTAATTCCATTTGGAAAATATTACAAGTAATAGAAATAACACTAGATTGAGAGTAACAAAATTTGGGTTTGATTTTATTTCTCTGTGGCTTCCTCTCTTGTACTTTAGCTTGGTCTTAGTCTTTCTTGTTTGTTGGTAAGGACAAATAACTGTTTGCTATAAAATTCAAGAAGCCTCCTGCATTTTGCTTGCCACTGTGTGTCTGGCTGGCCTCTGAAATTTGGAGCATCACTGGCTGTTTAGGACAGTCCAATTTTTTTTTCCCCTGGAAATCATGGCACTCCATAGTGGCACTAGCCAGTCTGGGTTTATTAAACAACTTTATCTTTGGTCCATATGTTCAGTTTTCCTGGAAAAAAAATGTTTTCGATTCATGAATAAAGGATGATCTAGTATAAGAGAAAGATCCTGAAGGCCTAAGATTGGGTCTAGTACTTCCTAGCTGTGATATTAGGCAAATGTTTAGTATTTCTAAATAGCCTACCCTTCTTTCTAGAGTAATGATCTCTTGAATTGTTGTATAGATGATGAAATGTAACATGGATTAACTGGAAGATTACTTGAACCTTAAACAGAGGGGGCCACCAAGGAATCAAATGTTTATGGAATAAACATCCATCGTGAAGACATGAAAAAGAGAGGGAATGAAGAGTACTGGAGGAAGAAAATAAACATCACTGATGGACATATGCCTGCAAAAACCTTCCTCATAGTCTCCAGCTATTTCTTTCTGGGGTCATAGAAGCTATGGGTTGGGCAATTATTTCACCAACTTAATTATTTTATATTTTTTAATAGTTTGGTTTTGTTTTCCCCCCACACTTTTCCCCAAATATTGTATCTAGTTGCACCAAAGATAGTTAAAGGGGCCATTTTATCTATAGATCTCATAACTGGGAGACAAAGTTGGAATAACATTACGGAGGCAGACACGTCACCTAGCAAACTCAGTGACTGATGAACAGCTTTCATAGTGGCTCATTGTACTCCATCTGGATGCAGCTTCTGGGGGGAACTTCGGTTTTTTTCCTGGTTGAGTAAAGGATGACTGGCACCATGGTTGGCTATGTGACAGCTGTACTGAAGTTAGCTAGGGTGATCTTTGACGCGTAAGGGAAGTGGTGTAAATGCACATGGTGAACCCAAGGGTATAGTGAAGCAGGTATACTCGTCACCTTTTCTTGTCAAGTCAGCGCTTATAGCCACTTCTGGTGGGTCTACAGCATTCTGCCTCCATCCCTCTGGATAGAATTCATGGACAGTTGAACGGAACTGGGATAACTACAGTATCTCTCCTAGTCATCTGTAATTTAGATGCAGAGTTGAAGTTGCATCGATGGTAGGGCCTTCGTATAAAAGTTCATGAACAATTCTACTGCACTCCTTGTTTTCTTGGAACTTTCTGCTCAGCTTTGCCTTAGATTATAGGAGGGGGATTTGTATTTTTCCAATTAGTACTCTTTTTATCTAAGCTAGTTTTAGAAAGTTACTAATGATATTACTATAATTTGTTACTAGACTAATATTATTGCTGTTAGTAGCTGAACTCCAACTGCAGTAAGACTCTGGCTTAGAAGCTCATGATATGCAAAAGTCACTCCTGGAAAACAGTCTGTACTAATCAGAAATATTAATAGGAATAGTCACCCAAATCCAAATTCCTCTACTTTTATGTAAGTACATGAAAAGTTTGTCATTTCTGGAGCATTTTACTTGTTAGTTTTATTTTTGTTGGCATCTTTGCTAAAATAAAAGGGAACCTAAAGCCAAAGTTTCCATAGAACAGACCAATAATTGTAAAACTGATGTTACTTGACATGAACTAAGGAGGCTTACTGGAGTAAATTAAAAATAGCGTAGATTTTTCTAGTTTGTATGTGTTTTCCACCAAAATAATACTAATATTGTATACAGTCTATTCCTCTGAGCTTCAGGAAAGACTAGTCTACATTAATCCAGACACATGAAAATCCACCTTATCTCGAAAAGTCTGCAGAAACTAAAACATATAGTCATGTGCTTTAACATCACCTATAACCCACTGCCTATGTGTCTGTGACGAGTCAGAAAAGCTGTGTCCTTCTCACTGCTATGTCCCCAGCACTAAGTACAGAGTTAAACTTGAGCAGGGTCTCAAACTGGTTATTATATAATAAATTAATGCAACAAAAAATTAGTAGAGAGGTAAAATAATCCAACAAAAGGACAACAGATTCGAGTCTGATGCATGCGGGCAAAGGCAAACCAACCCACCCAAGTGTAAAATGAATACAATGCCACCTGTTACCCCTACACCCCCCAAACCCCATCCATCTCCACCTAAAGCCCTGAACTCATAAAAGCAGCACAAAACTAGACTCGAGTTACTGAATATTCTTAGTCTTAAAATAAATGCACCAAAATCTAGCAATACTTATGCCAGCCATCTTTACCATTTTGGAAAGGATTTTAAAATGCTGAAGCTCTTTTCAGACTTAAAATCCTAAACAGAAAACTAGGAAAGAAGAATTATCCATAGACCCTCCAAATCCCTTAAGTCTGTATTTATTTCACTTCGTAACTTGGCCAACAAGGGCAGAACGGCATTATAGAGTGAAAAGAGGTGGATCGTCTGGATGGAATCCACGCAGCAGGGCTCAGGCCTCTCTCCGGGATGGATGGATATGCCTGCTTGATCTTTCCCCCTCTTATCCACGATTCTTGGTAAGGAGAGGAGAAGCAGCACCAAGAATACTTTTCCACCAGTGGCTTGTCACGGTCTATGCAACTTTAGAGAGGACCCTATGGAAGCACAAGCTTAATTGGGCACTATGAGGCAGGGAATAGAGTAGGGATAAAATGGAATGGGAGGTCTCAGTCTCCAGTTACCATAAGCTACAAAGAAAGTGTTTCCCTGGTGTGCCATTTTTTTAGCATCATCTGCATAGGAAGAGAGCATAGAGTGCTTTGGATTTGTGTTATGGGCCTGAGGTCACTGCTTCACCAACCTTCTGTTTCTCAGATGTAAAATGATGATTGTAGTAATGAGATGATGATGATGGTGATGATGATGATGGCAACTGACACCAATAAAAATAATTTCTAATACTTTTAAGGCTACTAAATGAGTATGCGATTGCTTTAGAAACTTTAAAGCTGTAGGTAGCTGTTAGTTATTGTTTTCTGACTGTGAGAAACCAACATTAAACCTGGATGCTTATGGGGGTTGGGAGATCCTGGGCACGGGAGAAATGGTAAAAGGGTAAGGCACCACAGCCTCACTGACTGCATTCTTCACTTGGACGAAGGTCCATGTTTTGACAAAGCAGGATTCTGGAAAGGTTGGCCAGGAAGCTGCTGAGCTGGGATGCAGAACCCAAGTGCACTGGACACGAAGGCCAGTCTCTTCATTCAGTGCTTTTCTGCCTTTGCTACAGCAAGAACTCATAGGCGAAATGATAGGGCAAAACTGTGTCAGGAGAAACCCCAGTTCTAGGGTGGATGGGGCAAACAGCATGGCCACAAATGTATTCTAATGTGTGTGTACAAACGCACACACACTCGTGTGAGTGAAATAAAAGGAGAGATAGCCAGTGACCTAAAAGAGAGCCATCATATGGGAGAACAGTCCTTTCCATGGGGCTCCTGGGGGAAAGAGCAAGAGACCCCAAAACCCTCAGGTATGGCGCAGCTTAGGAAAACACCACCAAAAGTAGTTAATACAGATGTCCTTTACCACAGGTGGTCACGAATCTTGTCCTGAGGCTGCTGCTGACATAACTCTGTTTCTAATCCCTTCCTGCCTATGCAATGGAACTGGTGAGTAGCCCATTTGAGCCTTCTCTGATAGATGCCATCACCCTTGCCTCATGCGTGTGTGAGTCCCCAGCATCAGTGAGGACGGATGCCTTAGGATTCAAAGTGAGCACTGCTCCTGCTCCCTTTTTTTTTTTTTTTTTTTTTTTTTTTTTTTTACAGAATCAACCTTCTGATGATGGATGGAATTCCTTGTTTCATCATATAGGGGGTTATATAAGGGGGTCATATAAACAGGAGGCACATAGCTGAAGTTAAAGATAGGACATTAATTTCCTTTTGCAGAAGGATGCCTCTTCTGATGTTTCTAAACCTGCATCTTCAGCTTTCTGACAGTCCTCTGAACTCAGAAAGACAAATGGAGTATCTCTTTTAATGCCATCTTAACATTTATGCATGGGCATGGGCTTGAAATTCCAGAGACTGACTGAATTCATCTGCTGCTGCATTTAGGTGCCAGGTGGAGAGTAAGTCCCTGAAAGTCGATCACCATCTGCAATAATGCTCATTGCAGAGCCCCTCGGATGCTGAAGATACAGTAACCACCGGAGACCCTCACCTGCCTCGAACAGCTGGACTCACTCCCTCAAAGCCTAAATAGTCCATATGGTTGCATTTTTAACTTCTTCCAATCACTTTACATTTTTTAAATGGTGAAATCAAAAAAAATCTTAGTATCCCCCAATAACTGAGGAGGCGCTATACAGTTCTGTGAGCCATTATTCACTCTCTGATGGTACTGTCTTTGTGTATACATGTGCCCCTCAGAAATGCCATCAGAATGCACCACGCTCTGCACCTCAGTACATACGGGAGCACCATACAGAGCCAGAAAAATTTCAGTAAATCCAAGAGGATTCCAAGAAGAGCTACAAACATGATGTAAGAGTATTGAAACCGATTTATAAAGGCAGATGATCTCTCATTTAAGGTAACTATAGAAATATGGTAAAGAGAGCAATGCAGGCACCTGAGATTCAGATATGCTCCCATGTGCAATGATCGGAAGTCATGCTAAGGGCAACTGAACAGGTGAACTCAGAAAAGAGGGAGTTCATCGACTGTTACATACACCCTCTATTAGACTGTAGGATGCCAAGAACACTTCAAGATGTGATGTTGCCCAAGATTGAAGTGAGTTACCCATGCAGTGGAAAGCCAGGATGTGAGACAAGGATTCTGCAGGAGATGGCTGTTTACATCTATGGAAACTGAGTAGTGTTGAGCCTCACTTACCTGGAAAGCAGAAACAATATCATTTGCATTGCAGAGATGAGAGTTAATGGACGAAACACAGGGCTGGGCACACACTACATGTCGAAGGCATGCCATTTATTCGTGTTAACTCTCAATGGTGTCTGCCAGTCAAATTGTTCTTAAGATGCTTCCTTCTTTCTACTGAGTCTCCACCCAGTAACCAAACATGTATTATATATCAGCAAAGAACTGGCTCCAGAACTTAGTGATTTGATGTGAGAGACATATCACAATTTTATTTTTATACCTTCTTTCCTGAGTGACCATAAGATACTAACTACATCTTTTTGTGGCTTTCACCCTGAGAAACAAATGCAAGACTTGAGAAACAGAAGGCTCCATATATTACATCTAAGCACCTGTATCAGACAAACCCTGAAAGCTCTGAAAGCCTTTTGGAAAATACTCTCAGATTCATGAGCTGAAAGCAAACCATGAAAAAACAAAACAAAACAAACCTAAAGCTTCCCGACTCTACCTTTGCTTTTCTCAAGTTGAATGATAAAAGGAACCATAATAACAGTAATGGTTAGAGTTTTATGAGCTAGGCAATGTTTTCATTGCTTTTCATGTCATTTCTCATTTAATCCCTGCAAAAGCCCCCATGTGGCTTAGGCTTTAGTGGAATTCTCCAAGAATCCATAGTTAGTAAGTTTGAGCTACAATTTCAACCCAAGCACTCTGAGAGCAGATCCATTGTTTTTTAACCATAATGCGGTACTGGCTCCCAAAATGTGTGGGTGATTTCCACATATATGCACAACGTGTGTACACTTCCCTTAACCTAGAATGCCGATTCCGTGGTCTGAACCAGCTCTATCAATTCAATTTCTGAAACCATCTCCTGAATAGAATCTCTTCATTCTACCTTTCATTTTAGTATATTCTCAACCATAGCAATTTCCTGTCACTCCTTGCCTAAAAACTTCCACTGGATCCCCATCTCTCTCAGAACAAAGCCACATACCCCAAAATGACCAGCTCAGCTTCACACCACCCGCCTGTTCCTACTTTTCCTCCATCAACTCTCTGACCTCCTCACTACCTATTCTCTCCCTCATTAACTCTGTTCAGCTACTGCACCTCCTTACCCTTTCCTGAACACAGCAGGGTCATTTCTGCCTCAGAAGCTTTCCAATTGCCATTCCCTTGGCCTAGACCACTGTCCATCCAGATGTACGCAAGGCTTGCAACCTTACCTTTTCCAGATGCTTCAGCTTTCATCACTCTATTTAAATCTGCAAAGAGCCTGCCTCTCCCAGACTTCCTACCATTCTTCCTTACTCTGTGTTCTACATATCAATGATGACCATGTAAGGTCCTTCATATTTTGCTATGCATCCATTTCTATTTTTTCTCTAGAATATCAACTCTGTGAGGGTAGGTGTTTTTGTCTCTTTTATTCCTTGCTACATTCCTAGCACTCCAGATACTGGCAGGTAGTAAATATTTGTTGTATGATTGTATAATACATAGCCTTAATATTCTAAGGGTCACCTGTCAGTCACACAGAGAACCCAAACTCCCTGGGAAATCCTTTCTATTAAGTACTCTTCAAGGTTGACATTAAATTGCTCTAATCTATTACTAAAGTTGGATCATATTTTAAAGTATTTCCCAAATTGTATTCCTTCCTGATAATTTTTGTTTCAGGATTCTTTTCTTATTAAGAATAAGCAAAGAGGGTGAGGCATATAGTTTCAAAAAGTGGACAACAGATATAGATTAGAGAAATAAATTCATTATTCAACTTATAATTTCCAAAAAAAATGTATTTTTTCAAAGCCACAGCCTATACAAGAGATTTAAAGCCTCACACCTTTAGATTGAGACTAATTAGGTACAAGAAATAAAGAGGTGACTTTTGCTTGGAAAATTTCTTCAAAGTCCCTGTATGTAGTGTAGGATAAAAGTAGGTTTATAGTTGTTCATATGGAAAACAATGTAATAATTAATACATAATAATGCAAGAATAAATGTTGTATTTTCATACTCACAGCTGTAAACCTACTTTTGCCCCACCCTGTATAGGTGGAATCAGAGATTACGATGAGCATTGACTAGGAAAGGATACAGGAGTGCCAGCCCCCACCTCCCCCTGCCCCACACACATACTATAAAACTGTGCTGTAGAGGAGGAAGGGAGGGATGGAGGGAGGGAGGGAGGGAGGGAGGGAGGCATTTTTTGACCTGGAGGGAGGAACTGTGAGTAAAAAAGCAACACACTTAGATGTAAGTACGGTCCCTGACATAGCCTGCCGTGCACCCTTTGGAGAAAAAATCAATAGCTGGGGAAGAGTAAACGTCTCTTAGACAGGTTTGATGATCTGTGGGCAGGAGGGACTTCTCTGATATCTTCTAAAATGCGGGAGAAAGCAGTCTCTCAGAGTGTCTCACATCACCATGGGGCAGCCCGTGGTGTGAAGAAGATGTGGAAATCCCCCGTGCCTACTGTAGGACACGGACAGTTCCTAAGGGCACTGGCTGGTTGTTAGGCAAATGGTGCGCTGACTGGAGAGAAGGAGTTAGGGTAGATGGTCTAAGACAGGGAATCAAGCCAGTCTTGGGGGACAATGTTGCACAAGTAAGCCTAGTCTACCAGGGGAAAGATCTCATGTACAGCACACGGAAGGAAAGAGGAGATCATTTATGCCACCGACAACTGCATCGGGATGAATGCAGAAGACCAGCAGGCGGCATTTCCCAGTGGAAGTCTGTAAGAATCAGAGATTACACACTGACCTGATGCCTCTTCTCCACGTCATCGCACTACACGTGGCCCTTGACCTCACAGTCCTACTGAACCAAGGTGAAAAGAGAAGAAGGAGTGAGGGAAAAACACTGAAATAGTAAGTATCTTCCCCAGAGAGTTGCATTTAACCTAAAAGCAACAGACTTAAAATACAAATGAGTGACATAAATTCAGGTGGCGTACGAGTATTCCTTCCTTAAACAGAAATGGGTTCTGGTTAGCAGGCAATATTCAGTTACAAAAAAATTAAGTTATATTTCTATTCACCTGAGTCACAGTGCATAAATTTCAAATCCACTCTACATGCAAGGCCAGTGATTTATCAATACTGAGTTTAACAGTAAAATAAAATTTTAGAAAGTTGCCAAATGGCTAAGTATAGGGCAGAAATCATGAGGAAAAAAATTACCTCTTATCCAAGGAAGCACAGCAAAAGTGATTCAGCTAAAATATTGTAAAAGAGTATGCACCCTGCTTACAGTAAACTGCATAAACCCAACATAGTTATTTCCAAATTTGTGTGGGATTCAATTTGCATAAAGGCCCCAAAAGAAAGGCACATTTCATAATATGCCCAGGAATTTTCCTCCTGTATTCGTGAAACCCTCATGGCCTATTCCCCATTTCTATCCAACTTGAAAGAACCATCTCCATTATAAAATAAACAAAATTAGCACAATTATTCATATTTGCTAATAGGAGAATTACATCTTATCCAGTGTTAAGGTGCAATCACCTTAAATGCAAACAATAAACGGCTAAGTTAGAGTTGGGCTACAAAGCAAAATATACATGAAGCTATTTTTCAAGCACATATAAGATTGAGAAGGCTGTGTGCTTTGCTTCAGTAAGTGTTAAAAGGTCAAAGGAACCTATGAAGTAAGCCAGATAAGTAGGTTCACTCACATCATGTTTACCACACAGTATTGCTAAGACTTTCAACTTCTTAATGCCTCCACTCTATCACCTGTGCATGGGTAAAGCGCTAACTACAGGGAATATAGAAATTATGTACATAAAGATTGGCCCTGACTGGTATGGCTCAGCGGATTGAGTGCCAGCCTTTGAACCATAGGGTTACTGGTTCGATTCCCAGTCAGGCACATGCCCGGGTTGCGTGCCAGGTCCCCAGTTGGGAGCATGCAAGAGCCAACCACACATTGATGTTTCTCTCCCTCTCTTTCTCCCTTCCTTCTCCTCTCTCTAAAAATAAATAAATAAAATCTTTTTTAAAATAAAAGAGTAAGCTTTAGCTCATAGCTTGCCATATCATGTGCACTCAGTTGTGGTTGCTAAACTTATCAGTATTTTTAAGGACCAGATTCTTAATATAACCAATCAGAAATTCACTCAACACAAGATCTTCTGTCCATGAACTTTTTTCTCTCAATTTCCCATATTACTCTCCCCATTTACTTTCCTATGCTATCAGAACATTAATTTGCCCCAAACCCAATTACCATATTTTAAAAATAATAACCTATCTTGGCACTGACATCTTTGCTCAAACACTCAGAAACACTTGTACTCCTACTATATCCACTTGTGATGGATGAGTGTGAAGTTCTGAAAAATGACAGGTCAGTGTTAGGACTTAGTCGTCCATCAAAAACTTGATAAAATTCTTTGTGCTTGGGGGATGGATACAGAAACCTCATATAGTGTGTACTTTATTTTAAACAAGTGATCCAAAAATGGAGAACTTACCAAATTTCTGGAATCACAAGTGTTCGGTTTGATTTCTCTGCTGTGTGCTATGAAGCAAATAATTCGCTTATTCTAGGCTTCAATTTCCCTAGTTGGAAAATAAAGGTGAAAAACATGACTGGATCATTTCCCTTGCCCCTCGAGATTATTCCCATATTGTGTGCCATAGGATGCTGACCTTAAGGGCTGTGCCAGCTGGGCGACCTTGCCCAGGAGAGGTACTGGCAGGATTCGAGGCTAGATGGAGGGAGAGACCAAAGTTTCTCTCGCTCTCCCCTGCCCATCTGCCTCTCTCCCAGGCCACATTAGCAGTGACCACGTTCCTCTATCTGTTCCCACAACTCTCCTACTTTGCCTCTCCCGTGACTATGGCCCCCTCTTGATTCTGATCACCACATTCTCTCCTTACTCCTTCAGGACTAGAGCGGATAGTTGCACAGTTGCTAGTGCTTGTGTACTTCCTCTCCACTTATTGTTTTTGTTTAACTCTGACAAGGACCCTTGAAAAGGCCCTTCATTAAACTCTCCTTTATTTCCAATTGCGTGTGCTACATCTGCTTCCAGGACCAACTCATCCAAAAGTCTACGTCATTGAGACATTATAGAAATGGCATGAAATAAAGTAATCGAAAACATCCCATTCTGTGCCTGTTTCATAGCAAGGTGATCAGTGAATATCGGCACAATGCCCCACTGGAAAAGGCGTTTCTGCATGCACTTTTGTGACAGCATTCTTCCCTGTGCAGGTCACGTCTTATCTGCATGTAGACAATGGCTAGATAAGCTGCAGAGTGGCTGATTTTTGTAGTATCTGCCTCTCTTAATTTTCTGGCATGCAATCCAGGTTGTTCTTTATATTAGAATACGATTGGCAGATGGTCATAATATTTCTCATTAAACCTTTCTTTGCCAACTTGCCTATATTTAGTTCTTTTCATTTTTGCTCCCAAGTTGATTCATCCCAGCCCTTTAATCTTATGGTTGTTCTCGAAGGGGTATCCAACCTATGGCCCATGGGCCACATGTTACCGCTCAGGGTGCCTATGAATGCTGCCCAACACAAAATCATAAATTTACTTAAAACCTTTTGTTTTTGCTCATCAGTTTTAGTTAGTATTCATGTATTTAATGTGTGGCCCAAGACAGCTCTTCTCCCTCCAGTGTAGCCCAGAGGCGCCAAAAGGTTGGACACCCCTGCTACAGAGCCATGCAGCAGACAATGGGGGGCCCAGACTCCTCTACTGTTTTCCAGCAGCTGCTGCCACACTAAAAACCTAATCAGTTTTCCTAATGCAGTGTGGTGAGCTGGCCCTATGGTCTACATCAATAATTGTAAGTTTTATTTTGTTTTCCCCCATGAGGTATTTAGGCTATCTTTATCCGTTATAAAAATAAAGAATCTGATATATGAGTATGTACCATGTGGCAAGAAGATATGGCAAATTAGGCAATTTACTGTTCTCTGCTGGGGCTCACCTAACATCTTGATCTTAGAGATGCCACCAGTTTACAGGGAATGAGGGAATGGAACTAATGCCTTGTGGTGTAATTCCCAACACTTTCAGAATGGCTCTTTCCTGGAAGTGAAATCAGTTCCTTGAAGATATCAATCCCAAATTCCATATTAGTGACAATTAGACACACTTTCGATAACCTTTATACACATACACGCTTTCTCTTCTGCGATTCTCATGAATTACCCTTGAAAAGCATATATCAAATTTCCTGTTTTAAAAATAAGAAATCTGAAACTTAGAGTCGTTAAGTGTGAGACCCAAGATCATGTGGCAGAGGCGAGATTGCAAGTCAGATTTCTGACCTCCAGTTTCATTCTTCTTCACTTGGTAACTATTCATGAAAGAGGCCTGGGATGAGCTTCTGCACACACACACAAAATAAGATATAGTGTCCACTGCATTAAAGGCGCTTTAGTTGCTCTGAAAATGATCTATAGTAGAGGTACATATGGGGTTAGAAATAGTAACAAAGTTCTATGGAGTTCTGGAGGAAGTAAAGGCAACTTCCCAGAAGAGTCATGGCCAGGGTCAGTCTCAATCGGCAGATACAAGTTCTTCAGAGGCAACTTGATAAATGATTTTCCTTCATCTATTAACTACGTGCTACATACAAGAAGGGGAATCCAAAAAATGGAATTTATTTATAAAAAACTGTGCATTTATTCTTACATGTTTAAACTTCAGCCACCTTCAAAGTACCCTCCATTTGATGCAGTAAAACTATCAAGACATTTTTTCCACTGCTCAAAACAGTTCCTGAACTCATTGATTTTGATGCCTTTTACTACTTCTGCCTTTTTGTTTGTTTGTTTGTTTCACCTCTTCCACATCAGCAAAATGTTTCCCTTTAAGGACTTTTTTCATCTGGAGAAACAAAAGTCGCTTGGGGTGAGATCAGGTGAATAGGGAGGGTGGGGTATGTGGGTCATGCTGTTTTGGGTCAAAAACTGCTGAACACTAACTGTGATGTGGGCAGGTGTGCTCATAAATGACCTATCACGAAATGGGCAAATGGGGTTGAAAGTCTTCAAAAAAAATTGCTGAAGATGAACGCAAACCCTCACAGCAACACTAGCTGGTACACTGATACAGAGGGGTTCCTAGAACACTCACCTGGTGGGGGAAGCCTGTAGTGCAAAGAGGCCCACCCTCTAGAAGCTAATCCTGGGTTTTTGGGGTCTCCTCTTGTAACGTACCACTCTATATTTTAACTCAGGCTCAAATCCTATCTACCTTTGATTGAGAATTTTTGAGCAAGGGACTACTAGAAAATACAAGAATTTTAATTATTGCAAACATACATTTCCATTTCCTAAAATGGGACCTGTCCCATAAGCAGGCCCAAACACTGAGCCCCTAGTCAGTGATTAAACTTTATTCCCTAAGGAAATGGTCTATTTGCTATGCAATATGGCAGCCACTTGTCACATGTGGCTATTTAAATTTAAATTAGGTAAAACTAAAATTAAATTAAATTAAAAAGTCAATTTCTCAGTCACACTAGTCACATCGAAACTGCTGATAGCCACATGTGGCTAGTGGGTCCCAAATTGTACACAGCAGGTATAGAACATTTCCATCACTGCCTAAAGTTCTATTGTACATGCTTGAAGTGCATTTTGCCTAAAATTGTTGAACCAAGGAAACAGAGGTTCATATAAAAAATTAGAAAATAGAAAACCATTAAGATATCATAGTGACATTACTCTAGTTTCACTCATTTATTTTTCTGTGTGGATTTAAATACGTATTAAGTCCTACCGAATGTCAGGCATTGTACTTGTAGTAGGAGATATAATGAACAAAAGAGACATAATGCTGACCTCATTCATCTTAAAACCTAGAGGGAATACTGACAAGAAACTATGTAAGTTCAACAGAATATGATTGAGTACTCCTTCCTTGGATTTTGTTGCGACCACAACAACAGGTGACAACTCTCTTGCATTTGCCTGTGCAAAGAGGAGTGGACATTTTTGTGTCCTGTTTTTCTGATTCTCATAAACCACTACTAACTAAAGTTTTCTGAATTTCTGTAGGTTTTGGGGATGTGAGTGCATTAACAAGCACTTAAGTGTCTTTTACCTCACATAGATTCAAATGTGAGTTTTTCAAACACGGGTGCATTTTGTAAAATGTAATAATAGGTAAGTAAATAGTCTTTTAGGTAAGATTTATGATAGAGTCAAAGCTATTTTGTATCTAGGGACACAAGAGAAAACAGCAGCCAATGAGACTCTAAAAAAAAATGAGCCCAGAAATCAGCCTTTGACTGGGTTGGTTGAAATTACCCTCCTTGTGAGGGAGCAGTTCTTATCTTCAGCTGTTTATGCTGAACGTTACTGAGAGGAGCAAGCACTAGTCCTAACCTGCAGCTTTCATGGTTAGTGAACTGGATCTTCATTATTCACCCTTGACATTGCTTTAATTCCTGCAAAGGATTCAGGAGAAAGAACAAGGAAATACCCACATAAAAGCAAGAGTTTATTTGTCACATTTCTTAAGAAAATACTAATTCCGAGAAACAGTGAATACGCATTCTTGCATTAAAAAACCCTCAAATTTAGGGATGTTAAATAAAATGATTCCAGAAACAAGTCTTCCAGGGACTAAGTGTCTATGTGTCTATGTGTTTTTTTTTGGGGGGGGGAGTTGACTCAATGTTATTTAAAATAAAAATAATCTGAATATCTTTAAGCATGACATTCTCTAAACTGCAAGTTACATCATGCTCTATGAACTCACAGTTGACCCCGTTTGTGTACATCTACGGAACCCGCCTATTCCCTTTGGCCTTTCAAGTACAGGATTCTTGATTTACAATGACTCTACCTATTATTCTTTTTATACATAATAGTCACCATGTGTCAACATGGATTGGACAAAATAGAAGGGGAGTTTTCCTATCTAGACCTTAAGAGACAAGGTTTTATAAATATGTAAAGATACATATATATATCTTTATAAGAGAGAGATATAAATATATATCTTATTCACCATTTCCCCCAATGACTAGTAAAACACATTATATAATATGTATTTGTTACATAAGTTAATTATGCATGAATACATGAATGGATGAATGTTTAATAATAATCATTGCATTTTAGGCACATGTCATTATCGAGACTTCATTATTTCATTTCATTATTCATTCAAACAGTGCGTATAGAGGGGAAAAAACTTAAGGACTCCCTCTCACAGACGAAGCTGCAAGCCTCACCTTCTTGGTGCTGGATTTGAGGAGACCCCTGAATTCAGGGAAGTCAAGGGTTAGGTTTCTGGGCTAGAAGGAGGAATAGGCCAGTGCTGCCAAGTGAGGACTGGTTTCCCGCATCAGCATGGTACTGAACGGCAAGTGGTTCATACTTGAATGGTATCACCTCTTTTGAGTTACACATGAAAAAGGAAATCTAACTGGGATTTGTTAGAGGTATTTTATTTTGCTTCCTATATCTCAGGGTCCATTTCATTAGGGTTTTACTTCAGCACTAAAAAGAAAAAAAAGAAAAAAAAAAGCTTCACAAAACCAGAGGAGTCTGAGCATCTATCTATTAGATGCAAAGCTATGAATTTTGATTCTTTATCCTAACTCAGCCTTTTCTACTCTGACAACTGAATAGGCTAAAAATGCACACACAATTAGAGGGAAAGGCATTTTAAAGAGCACATATGTATCATAAATATATGAGATATATACAGTGAAATCTTTACATTTTTTAGCAGAAAAATGGCCTGTGATGTTTTAGCAGCATTTATCTACCTACTGAGGAGTCAGAAAAATTGCTGTAATATTGCCTCCAGCGCTTGCCATCAATCCTACCTCTTCAGTGAACCAGCACCAAAACGGTGCAGAAGCATTTTCTGCCTATCTTATTCTTTCTATCCCCATACCTCTTTCTTTCCCATACTCCTGCCTGGGTACTTGTCCAGAGTCACAATCGGCTCAGGAGAACATGCTCAGAGAATGATTGGGAATTACTCTGTCATTTTCATAATTATTTAATCACTACACCTTGACATAGTCTTCATAGTTTCATAATTTAAACTTGGGCATTTTGATTTCACCTGATCCCAAGCAGTAAGAGAACTGGGTCTGCTGAGCAATTAATCATTTCTGCATTACATTTTCCAGAAAACAATATCAGAAACAAAGGAACAACAGCCATCCCAAGCTGGCTCTTGTGTACAAATAATTGGCCTGCCTCGGCTTTTGTTACTGTGGAAGATAGTGGTCCTGAGTCAGGTTCATTGATATATGATCTTTTTTTTTTTAAAGACAAACATAGAAGAGTGGACATCCTCCCCCTTCTGAAGCCCTGAGAAATAACAGAGCATGTCTTACTTTTCTTGTTCACTTCTTTTCACCGCAGCATCTTGTGCATAAGCATTCTTTGTCCAAAAACACTGATTTTGATCTTCCTACTTTTGAATACCAGAGACTGCCTAAGGCTTGAAAATACCACGTTTCTTTGCTCTGTGTTCAATATGCTCAGTGGGAGAGATTTGTCATCGGAATTGTTGCTGTTGGAGAAATATAGAGATCTCCTCTCCCCTCAGTCCCTGAAGCATCTGTTGCCTGGACTTCTGTTTGTATTAATGAAACACGCCATCTGCATTGTGTAGGCTTTTACATTTCAGGAGGAAGTGGAGGAGGGAATCCCAAAGAGGAATCCATTAGCCACATAATGACCCTCTGTGCTTTTTCATGTGTGACTCAAAGACCAAATCCTTCTGACCACCTGTGGCACCATTTTAGAGGAGGACAAACTCAAGTTCTAAGCAGGCCACATTTCACTGGGAGTTCACCCATGGCCCACTCCCCTATTTGGAAAATATATTGCAGGCGTAGTTTTTCTCTGCCTTAATGGATGGTGGGTGAGTCAGAACCCTTTTAGACACGAAGGACAGAAACCCAAGTCTATGAAGCTTAAACAATACAGAGGATATATAGCCCATGCAATGAGAAGTTCAAGGAGTGACCCTTCATCTATGACTACCTCCAGGGGCTGAAATGTCCGAAATCAGCCTCTCCCCAACTCTCAGCTCAGGTTTCCTTGCTGTTGGATTACACTCAAGCAATTTTCAGTTGGTCGCCAACTTCTTGCATTTGGTTCATACCTCACCTTCTTAGAAGCCCTAATTTGAATCCTCCAAACTAGCTGAATCTGTTAGTATAGAAAGTTAAAGAAGGCGGCAATCACACTTTACTGTGGATTTTGAAGTATGCTTTCAAAATGGGGCAGACAAATGATGAAGGGCTCAGAGATGAATGCAAAAAGTAACTAGGATGGTCACAGATACAGAAACAGAAGAGAGATATTCAAAGCATTGTTATTGTTTAGCTCCAGAATCATGCTGCTATGTACATTTCATGCACTCACCTGAGGTATACGGTTGTTGTTGTTTTTAAAGAAATGGTTTATATGAGATTTGCATTTCAAGTGTTCTTAGCGATAATCCAGTTTAACCCTTCAAGGGAATTATAAAGCATGAGATGTGGAAATAGCAATACTTTACTGTGGCAAAATTAGCCTTGCTTGGCCTTGATTTTTGTTTTACTAATAGAATGGAGAGCAGTGTACCTGTTTTGTGGCATTGGTGAGGCAGTCAAATAAAATAATCCAAATAAATCCTTGGCCAAGAAACAAAGCTCAGTAATTGTTAGAAGTCTCTTCAAACTTGTTTTCTTTTGCAAATGAAATGTCTGGTCTCCAGAGAGGTTAACCTGGTTCTCTGTGATCCAGAGCTGGTCAGTAAGTAGAGCTAAGTAAAAAGTCTTGTGAGCCTTCATAGGTGCTGGGTAGTTTGTATATTTCCTGAGAATCAAACATGTAGATCTGTAAGAAATTAAGTCAAAATAATTTAAAGATGGATAAAATAATATGTGAACTGATTATCAAGGAGTGAAAGATAAAGGTAGGCTGGAAAGTCTCCATGTATGGAATAATCCATTTAGAGCTAAAAAAGATCCTGGCTATCCAAAATCTGCCACTCACTCAGTAAAACTCAGCATCATCTCTTTCAGTTCATTCTAATGTCTACCTTTTCAGAGCACGAAGCCCATGTCATCTAGAATTGAGGTGTTTAATCACAGCCTTACTTTGTACCATATCTCCTATGTTATCAGCGTTATTAATTCTACATCTATTGGCATTATCTTTGCAAGTGAATCCATTTAGTGTCAAAAATAATTAGAAGCCAAATTCTTTGCAGGTAGGTAGGTACTGGATATTAACTACCTTGTATCATCATACATCATAAAACACACCATACACTGATAGATCATAAAGTATCTCTCAGAGTGTTATACACATAGCAGGCACTGGGATTGCACTTGTTTTAAGTGAATAAATACATGCATGAGTAAAGAAACAGACTAATAAAAGAAATCCACCTGCCTATAGCCCAGTGTCTAGAAGAGATGATTGTATAGTACTATATTATTCTATCTGAAGGTCAAAGTCTGATTTATACTGGCAGATTCAAAATATGTAAAAGAACAACCAGACTAAGGAAATCACGACAGTGGTCCTTATTAGTTTACAGAAAGAGACCAAAGACTTGTAACATGGGTCAGTTGAAATAGGAATAAAGCAAAGAACCAGCAAATTTGCAGCAGTAAGCAATCTCATAATGTACAGGATAACCTAATAGATCTTTTCCACCTGTTATTTCTCTAAGGGAGGATTCTTTCCTTGAAACCAGAGATGACTAACTTGAGAGGCAAAACACGACTGTGTAAACCAGCCATGCATCCCGGGTACCAAATTGATACAACTGCAAAGGCAGAAAGCAAGCTAACCACATTCAAGAAAACCCATTTAATTTCCGTAGAGCATCTCTTCTTACAGCATGCTCCTTGTAGAGAAGACCACAGTGAGTAAATCCCTAAGTTCCAGGTTTCAAGCCTCAAGTGAAAACAGCAACAAGCACAGATCTACACGGAGAAGCAGTGGGAGATGGGGGTACAATCACTTTGCTCAGGGTCTGTATGGAGCAATGAAAAGGATAAAGAGCAAAATTACCAGCACTTTTGAAAATGAAGTTCGAGTTAGTAGATACCATCACAAATGTCTTTGGAGCCAGTATTCAAATTTATAACATACCACAAAATGAGCCTGTTTAATCTCAGATAGGTTACTTCATTTCTTCGACCTTCAATTCCCCTTGTAAACTGAGGGGAGAATCCCTATATCTCAAAGTTGCCATAGGGTGGCATGAAGTCATTCATAAGTGTATCTGGCATTTACTAGCAGCTTCTTAAATACCAGTCTTTTCCAGCTCTTAATGTGGAATGTTGAGAAGATCCATAAAATGCACAGCTGTAAACACATCAGGAGTTTAGAGCTGAGCTGACCATAAAAACGTAAGCCTTCTTCTTGCCCTCCAGGAATCAGGTTTTCCAGGGCACCATTCACAGGATGATGGGTTCAGGACCACCCCATATAGCTTCTAGTTGTTTCAAGAAAAGCACAATGGAGAAGACTAGATGGTGCCTGTAATCACCTTATTGTTAAATACATTAATACTGAAATGACTACCTGTGATTTAATCACATCATAAAACACCATTCTATAGTAAAAAGCACACAGTATTCTTTAAGTAACACTATGGTAATTGCCCAAGAAACATCATTTAGAGAAAAGACAAAACTTGCATGACAGTACGTACAGTACAACACTAGTTATTTTAAAAAGTCTTTATTTCCTTGTTTATGCATATCCATGCATAACAAATCTAAACAATCTGAAAAAAAAAAAAACAGTGTTTTCCTTTGGCAAAAACCTATGGTTTGGGCACAGGGAGAGGGGGCAAGAGGAGCCCAAGGTTTTTTTAATCATCGTTATCTTTTATAACCAAATTTTGCTCATGTATGAATTTTATTACAATAAAAAGGAGAAAAGTAAACGAAGGCAAGCAATCTGCATGCAGACTTTGGCTGGTACCGGGGAGGGGTAGCCCCAAGGGGAGGGGGCAGCACCTGAGGGCTCCATAACGGTGGAGGCACAGGTCTGCACTCAGCGCCCGGCTTGAGAAGGGCTGTGCGGGCTGGTTGTGGCCTCGTCTACTCCAGAAGACATGCATTGGTCACCATATAAGGGAAAATGTCCTTTCAAATTACATCCCATTTCTATCTCTCTTACCCCTAAGCCCAATATAACCGAGTGCCTGCCTTTCCCGACCTTGGGCAACCTAGATATTTCTTCTATGTGTTTTTTTCTCCAAGGAAAACCATCAGAAGTCTTTTTCATTCCCTTCTCCTTTTTCCTCATCCAGAAAGAGAGCAGCTGAGCAGAAAGTAGCAGGAGTTCTGCTCTGATGTCAGGGTTCTGCTTCCCGATTGCTACTCCAGGAAAGGTGAGGGAGAAGCTACTCAAGTGAATTAAAAATAAAAATGGGGCATTTGACTGTGTGTGTGTTTGAATCCAAAGAAGGAAAGAACACAAGACCTTAATCTTAAATAATTCATAAATGAATAGCTGTAGTTGTTAGTTCTTTTTATTGAATAAAAAGCTTTTAAGTTCATTTTCTTTAGCTTTAATATTGGTTGTACAACAGCATGATGGCAGTTTCAGGAAAACCTGTGTCATTAAAAAATGTCTGTCAGTGCTTTATGGGCTAAAAACAAAAGGGGAGAAACATTCCCTTGTTCCTTCATCCAAAGTGAGGCACGCATTTGGCTGGCACTTTTCTTACAGGCTGAATTTGCAGCTGGGGATAAGCTATGAATTGGGCATGAAGAGGAGCAGGAAAGAAAACCCAAATTGGAATAATAAGTAACTCCTTGGTGCTGTTGATATCGTCCTAGACATTGTTAGTGATGCACGACAATGTCAGTCATGTTGACAAGCCCATTCTGTTCATTGTTACTGCATTCTCAGGGATGGCTTCAATCTCATTCAAGACGAGAAAATAGATTCCTTTATATCCCTTTATATCCAAAAGTTCTCTCTCTTTTTCACTTTCTTCTAACATCTAAAAATTATGGAGCAGAGACAAACTGGTAAAAAAAAATTAAAAATAAAAAGGAAGAATAAAACAACTAACTGAATGAGGCCCAAAGTATTTAATTAAAGACCTAAAGCAACTCCAACTTAGAAGTGGGTACATGGTGAAAGATTCTACATGATGCAGCATCTCCCCACTAAGAAAGGAAATAACTGGTCTTGGAACTCATAGTTTTGCCCCCAAGTGATGCTGAATACTTAGAATACATGCTATGTTCACAGAGTAATGAGGCAGATGACTGGTTCGATAACCAGTAAAACAAAAACTAAAATTGACTGGAACTATTTGAGGGTTAATTGTTGAAAGCAGGCTCAAATAAGAGAAGCTTGAAGTGAATAGATGGGAAGTCACAAGGCAGAGAAAGTGAAGTATGTCCAGACTCATTCTATACACCAGCAACTGCCCAGAACCTGGCACATGAAATACACTTAATAAAAACAACGTGTAGTAAATTAATATCAATATTATATCAATATTCATATCAATACAGACCCAGACAATCTCAGGTCTGTCCAGAGTTGAAGATGATATTATCACCTGATAATTTTAGAATATTTAATTCAACCCAAAATATAGGATATAGCTTCGTGTTTAAATTTGGGGGCCACGGAGACAGCAAATAAGGGTTTATCAGCTAGATGACTTGAGCACGTAGCCCTGTCTAAGCCTCAGTTTCCTCCTCTGCAAAAGGCAGAGGAAGCTAAAACTGACCTAGGAAGGGCAGAGTGAGGACTGAATAATAAAATCTATGGAAACTGCTCACTGTGCTTTAGTGTCAGTTCTGCTCACAGAACATGTCATCACTGTACTTGCTGAGCATGGAGATGTTCAATGTCAAACGAGAGAAGACGCACGCAGCGGGCCTCAATGTGTATGACATGTTCCAACAACACCGGGCTTCCTAGTGTTGACCACTGTTTGCAGTGAAGACACACCTCCATTTAACACATCTAAGTCTTCTGCCCTCTGCACATCTGATCCAATGTCAGCATCAGGTAGGTAGTTGGAAAAGACAGCGGATACAAAACAGAATCAAGGCTGATCAATTTCGAAATTTATGTTTTTCTCCCTAACTGGTGACATTAAGCCAGGGGTGTCAGACTCATTTTCACCAGGGGCCACATTAGTCTTGCAGTTGCCTTTAAAGAGCCAAATGTAATTTTAGGACTGTATAAATGTAGTAACTACTCCTTAACAGTTAAGCAAGAGCTCAGTGCTGCTGCTGGGTAGAAACAAGATGTCCGGCCCGATAAAACAAGGTAGAGGGCCGGATACGGCCTGGGGGCCTTGTGTTTGCCACCTGTGCTTTAAACTGTCTCCAAAGTGTTCATAACGGTGCATGGAAACAGAAAAGGAAGGGAAGCAAACCATTAATTATTTTCCTGGGAACAAGTAGCCACTTGGATCTCAGCACTGGTCTAGTTACTAATGTGAGCAACACCAAAACCACATACAGAAAAAAAAGTAAAGTGGTTTGAGTCAGTGATCCAGCAACTTGAAGAGTTATGTTATAGCAAAACCAAAAAAGGGAAAAAGAAAGAGAGAAGAAAAACATCCAAACAGCCCAAACTGCTAAGTAACCAGCCAGACTGTGCAGAGAATATGTATTTTTCCCCGTACCAACTCACAGGGCAGACAGCACTTGTCCACCCTGATCAAGGGCACTGCCAGCCTTTTTGGTCAGCTAAATGCAACCGCGGAGACCTGAATTCTCCCTACTGTCCACGCTCCTCCCAGTTTTCTCAAAACAAAAAATGCCGATTTTTCTTATTTCCAGAAAGTCTTGGAAGCTTCACCAATTTGCTCAGCCAGAAAATTTGCATGGATGAGGTGATATTTGGTCAGTTCAACGTGAAAATTGCCTTGGTCATGCTACTGGAAATGGGGAATGACCTGAAGCATCCTACCAGGTGGCGCCTACTCTCACTACAAGGGTTTCCTTAGAAATGGCAGACCTGAAGGGCCCGCCTCTCTGGATTTCCTTGTAATTACACAGGCAGCAGCTGACATTGAGTTTCATTCAAGCTTGCTGGATCAGCCGGATTTTATGTTACCAATGTAGTATTATTCAATCATAACCTAATGACTACACAGAGTAAATCCGTTCACCCAGCATCCCAAAGCATCACAGCATGGTTAAAATCAAGCAAGCTTGCCTGCAAAGTTAATCACTGAAGAACTTACAGACATACAATGACATGAGATTCAATATAAAAATTATGAGTAGGAGAAAATCTACTGGTATCTAATGTGCCAAGGCTAAGGTTTTTGTGAGGTATTTTTTGGTGTTGTTACTTATTTTCGTCTTTCCTGACCAAAATATACCCATTTCACAAGATCATGTCACAGAGTTGTTAGAAGAATCCTTAGAAATCATTTTGAACTCTCGCTTCAATTTATGGAAGGAAAAAAAAAAGGGTGCTTTCAAGGGTTAAGCACATTATTCACCACTAACACTTGCAGAGCTGGACCTGAAATTCTTGGGGGTGATTTTCTCCCTTCCCCAACAAACACTATGGTTTATTTTGCAAGTTGATTGAAGATACACATGGTTTGTTTGGTTCTGAGAAAATGCGTGTGAACTCTACACAAATGTGCCCTGCACGTAAGTCAGGTAGTTTTATCCAGTTCCCTAGTCCCAAGAAGCAGGATCTCCAACTCTGGCAAAGCTTCCCCACCTGTATATGCTCCGGACACAAACTCAGCCAACCTCTCACCTGTCTTCCTGGCAGTGGCTGTGCCCTTTTTATATACAAAAGAAACTGCTCAACGTTTTTGAATATAGGCTAAATCTCTGAAAGTTTGGCAACTGAGGCAGCATCAGAAGTCCAGGAAGCTAATAACAATGGCAAATAAGGGGGACAACAGGTTTTTAGCCCACTTGAAATTCAGTATTTCTTGGTCGCAATAGGAAAACTAAGTCAGTGCCACAGACATCTGGTCACTTTTGCTTAATTGAATCACTCAGATTTTTTCCCCTTTTTTCTTTCCTCTGTTAATAACTGAAATGTAATGGGATTTTAACATTTCCAGCAAGGTGGCACACATCCCCAGCTCTCGCAGAAAGGTAATTGACCAAGATTGTATTAAGCCATCATTATGGGAAATGCTTCAGGTCCCAGAAGAAAGGCAACCGATGCTTCTAAATTGGAATGTTCTTCCTTCCTTTGTCCCTAAGGTGGTCTGCCAATAAGCTAACATGTTGGCAAATGTCTATAACGCATGATTAAACATGAGTCAATCTGATTAAATACCTATTTAAGGTCACATTTATCTCTGCTTGACTTTATTATCTCCTCTCTGACCTACTTGTCCTTCCCTACTTGTCCTTTTCTTCCCTTCTGAGACACACACACACACACGTACGCACACATATATCAGTATCAGATATATATATATATATATATATATATATATATATATATATATGTAATCTTTGCTTTAGAAGAGCCCCTTCAGTCGGTGCATTACTTTCCATTTGAAGCTCACCTTAAGCCTGACCTCCCATGAGGAAGCCAACCATCACTTCGCCCTGTCCAAAACAAGAACAAACCAACAATGACAACACCTCCAAAGCCTGCTCCTAAATTCAAAAAGTGCAATTAAACAAAACACTTAAATCATCAGCCTAGAAAAAGCTGACTTCCTAGGACTTTTAGGATATAGGATCAGCATCTTTGGAAATTTTCCTGTACCACTCTGAATACTGAGGTTCATCAACAAGAAGAGTCTTAGACAGACAGGTATCTCCTTTATTAAAATTCCTGGATTCTAGACTGTAATCACATTTTAATGAGAAAGAAAAAATCTGCCCTGCTGTTGACCTTTAAGAGAGAAGAACCCCTGTGATCTTTTGCATTCCGATAATTTGCTCTAAGCCGTTTTCAGCCTCTGGAATGAAGTCAGAAATCTTTCTTAGGACCCTTTCCCTGAACATGGAGATCCTGCCTCCAGCTTCATTATGAAGCACCAAGGACAGGGGACACACTAGTTCTGCTCATTGCTGGGACACTTCTTTTGATGAATGTGGATTTTATCTCCTCTAATTGTGGGCCTTTCCCTGTATCACAGTTATGAGGGAGGATCTGTGACCTCAACATAATTGTATTAATGAATCAATTCCAAGCAGAAGGGACACAGTCTGTCCATGACAGAAAAAAAGAGTCTAAAAAATTTGTTAGGAACTAATGAGCAAATTGGGAGAACACTGTAAGCACTCGGTTTGCCATAAATAGCAACAGCAAAGGAACAGTGTACCATGTAGCGCCACAGGCAAGTAGCCTTTCCTCCTCCCACCCGCTCACTGGAGTCCAGCAGTGGTTAACATGATTTACAGATCTTTGGTGGCTTCGGCAGCAAAGAAGATGCCATCCTCAGTCCTGTTTGTGGCAGGGTAATTATTCAGAGGAGATGTGTAATTGCAAAAAATGCCCATGGTACATTGGCTCTTCAAGGAAGGTGGCCGATAATGAGCCAGATCTTACCAGGGAACGAGAAATTAACTGTCCAGGATTCTGTTACCATTTAGGACATTGTATTTTCCTTATATCTCCTGGACCAATGAATGCATTTTCACTTGCACACAACTCCCCTTGTTTCCAGAGTCATACTTTAAATTCTAATTCTCCAGGATATATCTGCTTGACCCTGCATGGATTCTGATTCCAGCCCTACTTTGATTTCCTCAGTAGACATGTTGTTTGTAGGCGCTGCTGTGTAACTGGCATGCCTTTCAGTTCATTAGCTTAAGTGTCTGTGTGTCCTTTTTGAGTATTGTTCCCATGTGACATAATCTTGCCTATTATCCAGTTAATTTTCAACATACTAAGAAAACGGAATCATTTTCCTGAAGATAGCAGAGGAGCTTAGACAACGAACAAGCTCTCATCAGGCCTTTGCATGTACATCATGCCTTTCAGACTCTATGTGACGTCTCTCACGCTTCCTTCCCACGTGGACTGATCTCCCCTTCTGCCCTCATGCTCAAATTCTGCCTTCTCTTGTGGCTTTGTTCAGAGTCAGACCTTCCTGCTTTCTTCCAACCAGTAGGCAAAACCCACTTCCACCTCTGAATCTGATGGCCCACAGCTTCACATAAAAGAAGTTGTATGAATACGGCAAGAAAGCCTGGTTTTGGGGTCAGGCACATCTGGGTTTAAATCTTGCCTCTCTCATTTACTAGTTCTATGAGCTAGAGTCCTCATCTTACTGTAAACTGGGGACACCTGCAGTGTCTTCAGCTATTTCAGGAGAGAATAAAGCTACTTCTGCAAAGTAGCTTTAAAAGTGACCGGAACTCAGGAGATTCTCCATACCCATTACTTTCTTTTTCTTCCAATGCCTCTACTAGATTATAAACTCTTCCAAGGTGAGCACAAAGTCTTATAAATCTCTGTAAAGACTGAAAGAAATTCACAACACTTACATCTCTGCTCAGGAGTGTTAATCCCTTCTTCCAGATAAAGATAACCTTAGCCTAAATCATGCCCCTACGTGAGAAAGAACTTACACAAAAGCACCAAGCAACTAAAGCAACCTTCAGGAGAACAGAAACAGGATTTAGGCCTGACACTACACTCCATTCTCCTTTCACAGTTCGGGAAGGCTGCAGGAAGCAAAAGTGAACTTCTTTTGCCACAGACAGGAAGAAAGGCAGAGTGGGCGGTGCAGTCGATATTCTGGAATCACCAAGCCTATGTTTAGCTTCATCCCTGCCATCTACCAGCTGTTTGGCTTTAAACAAGTTTCTGAGCCTCAGCTTTCGATAAAATAAAAGCAACAGTTCCTCGTGAGGATTAAATCTAATGAAGAAATGCATATGCTCATCAAAACATAAGCAAATCAACAAAAAATCCTAACTGTTATATAGAAGAATCCTAAATAATTGGGAGTGCTATGTTCCTAGGACACATTCTCCTACCTGAAACTTCATTAATTTTAATATCCCTTTAGCTCAGGGATGGAGTATTCCCCACAGTCTTCCCCCCTTGCTTCATAATGCTGATGCACACTGTTGATTAACATTAGTTCTCTGGCATTTCTCCTCATTGCTCTTTAGCTGCGATCCCAGTATCTGATAAGGTTTCCTGGATTTCACTCCCAGGTGGTCACTATCTCTAGTGCCCAGGCTTTGAGGAGGAGGAACACATTTCATTTCTGCAAATTTATTTATAAGATGGTTGCCAAAAAAAAACCACAAAACACAGTTGGAACTTCTTTAAACCAATAAATGATTTCCAAATAAGGATGCTCTTTCCCAATGCCAGTCTCCGAGCATGAACTTGCACCAATATCAAGACAATGCTGAAGGTTTCATTTCGGAATCCAGATGCCGAGCACAAGTCCGGCCGGAGCTGGGGCTCCTTCGGCTGGTTGCCACTGACAGCAGACGGGATGGAATTGTTCTGAAGCACCCCGTGCATGACAATAGCTGTCTAGAGTCAGCAAATAGATATAAGCAAATGAATGGTCTTGGAGCTGTCTGCAGCCATTCATTTACAAGAGAAACTCTCAGAAGCCGACTACCTTTGTTCGAAAATAAATTTAACTAGAATTTAGTTGCTGTGGGACGAAAGAACACGGAAATAAATCAGTCAGGCTCAAGTGAGAGCTGCCATTTCTTTCAACACTGAGAGAAATACAATGACTGGGCTCAACTGCACACTGGTGTGAAAGCGGGGAGGAAAGAAAGTGTACAAGTAACTCTTTGTACAACACTGGGTACAAAGTGCATCGACACTTTGATAACAAGTGTTGTTCTCGAAGGCTCCGCACCAGCCTGAACACTATGCAACTAACGGCCTTTGTTTATTAGGGAGAAACCAGGTAGAGATGAATGAACTTAGTAATCAGGAACATGCCTCACACGAGCATGATTTAAGTTTTTATATTTTATCCACTTTTTCCAACTTGCCATTTATTTTGAAAATGGGACTACGGCCTTGTCATCACACATTCTAGAGGCTTCTCCTAATAAACCCCTGCAAAAGGAGATCTTTAAGACCCTTTACAACTGTTCCTACAATGCTCCTTTCTCACTACCCCTAATAACCTCTTCGATGCCTCAGCTGAAACCTCTTTTCTTTATTGATTTTATATAGTTCCCCCATCACTAGCGTGGCTGCTATTGTTGGGCTCTACCCATGAGACCATTGATCATTTTCTGAAGTTCATAAAAGCTCAAGCGGGAGTTTCTGTGGGTGTCAGTGTCAGTTTATTTATGGGAGATGGAATTATGTTGTTATGCATTACAGAGAAGATTGCATATTCCATAACCACAGCGCTCTTAATAATACCTTCAGATATGTCCAAGTGCTCTATATATCCTTGAGAAAAAAGACCAAACTATCAGGGAAGAGAGATGAGCTTCACATGCAATAAAGGCTGTCCAACTGGAAGGAAGCACTATTTTACAATCCTGAACTCGAGACTTCATTGTGAGTTAAGAACCCAAATGTTCTCAGTAGAATGGCCAAGAATAAGAAAATCCGGAAAACCTAGCCACTCAATGGCACTTGGGGGCAGAGTAAGTTTTTCAAAAAAGTGAGCATTTTCATCCTCTGGCTACTTTTATCTGTAGAAGGAATAAGGTGACTCTACTATAGAGGTATAGATTGCAAAGCAACAAATAAATCAGCATTTTCTAAAATCAAGCCCAATATCTCAAATATCTCTAAAAAGAAAATAGTCTCCAAGCAGTGACAAAGTTAAATACTTTTGAGGTAAGCTGTATTTTAAGTGATTTCCAAAAACCTTCCAAAATCTACCCATTCATTTAGAGTTGCAAGAGTCGTTCAACATCACAACGGTGGTCTCGCAAGGCTGAGAAGAGCTTCTGTGCAGCTTGCAGTCAATGACAGAGCCCCAAAATGCAAAGACCTCAGGACGCATCTAGTGGCTGCTTCTGCTCTCACGTGAGGCTCTTAGACAACTGGAAGCTGAACAGATTTCCTTACCGACATTGTGCCCTAGAGTTCCTTATGAACAGTTACTTATGCTGTTAATACTGACAGGGCTGGATTATTTTTTATTTAGTAAAATGTACCTAACACAAAATGTACCATTTGAATCATTTTCAAGAGTGAAATTCAATGGCATTAAGTATATTCGCCGTGTTGTCTAACCATCACCACTATCTGTTTCCAGAATATTATTGTCATCCCAAACAGGAACTCTGGATCCACAAAACAACAGCTCCCCATTCCCCCCTTCCCCAACCCCCGGTAACCTCTGTTTCACTTTCTTTGTGAATTTCCCTATTTTAGGTACCTACTGTAAGTGCAAAAAGTTAGAGGTTGAACTCACTTTTTGATGCTTCCTTGTTGGCCAATACCCCACGTAGGTTTCTGGGCCCTACGTATTCTCTCGTTCCTTACACTGCCTATGCTAATTCTGGGCTATCTTGTATTTGGGACCCTTTTTTTCCCTTTCTACTGGCTTTTTTGAGGTGATACTGCTTAAAAAATTACACGGGTTTCAGGTGCACAATTCCACGTCATCTGTACATTGTATGAGTCTGTTCACCACCCCAAGTCAAGTCTCTTGCCATCACCATTTCCCCCACTTTACCTTCCTCTAGCTCCCCCGCCCCCATCCTTTGGGCAATCATCAATAAATTAACAAGCCACAGGTGTTGGTCTCTTTTTTTAATGGTTGTCTATTGGTGTTGGCAGAGCCATTATTATTGGCCTGGCTCCTTGCCTCCTACTGAGAGTTTTCAGTCACATTTCTGCCTTATGTCCCCACCAAATTCCAGCTCTTTCTAGTCTCACCTGCTCCTACAACTGATCTACCAACTGCAGAGCTTCTTCAAAAACTCTTGCTCCCTGTGGTCTGGCTTCACCTCTCTCTTGGGTGTCGTAGAGAAGGTACCTTAGTCTTCTATCATTTAGAATATTTCTAGGCAGGGGCTATATACTACACAGAGGACAAGGCCATCGCAAATCTTTGTGATGAAGTTATCTACCTTTCATTTCACAGACTGGGCAGTGGAGGCACAACCAGAGGGCAAAACCCCTTATCAGCCTTGTCCAGTGCCTCCTTTTCCCCTGGTTCCAGCCTCCTTCCAACAGGAATGACTGCTGATGATCAAAACCAGGAAATTTGGTTTCCATCAGTATTTCCTTCTTTTAGAAGAAAGTAGTAAAATAAAACCTCAACAATTAAACCTCTCAGATGCAGTAAGTTCAAATCTATGACCAGTCATCTCCTGTGCATGGAATTTAAGGCTTTTAATACTGGTCGGTCTCTCCTCTCCTTCTCCCCCTCCCTTTCTCTGCTCCTTTCTCTTGTCATCCCACCTGTCATTCCACTCCTGTCATTCCCACCCCTATCCACACTTCCTCATCAAAGAGCCAAGTTTCTATAATCTCCAGGGATTATCTATTGCTATAGCCCAACCTTTACCCATTTGTGGAAAACTTCACATTTTTCCTACCCAAACCTGCTTAGCTTGAACAACCAATGAGAACTCACCTTTGTTCTCCAAAGCACTGTACCACCCTGCCTGCTCTCATTTCCTATGAGCAGGAGTTCATTTACACAAGGTAGCCCTTAATTTTTATTTCTTAAAATACGTATTTATTGATGAGAGAGAAAGAGAGAGAGAGAAACAACTGTTTGTTGTTCCACTTACTTATGCATCCATTGGCTGATTCTTGCATGTGCCCTGACCAAGGAGCAAACCCACAATCTTGGCATATTGGGACTACACTCTAACCAACTGAGCTACCTGACCATGGCACTTAATTTTTGAATAAGTTAAAAGTCTCCTTAATTCCAGACTCAATCTCCTTCAACACTGGAGCTATTATATATTATTTATAACGTATCCCGCTATAGTGCCTAGCAACCTGAAATACACAGACTGTAGACAACGGATATTTGTTGCTTGATTGAGAATTCAGTCACAGCTGGGCTGAAGCTTTATCTCCTTACTGTCAATAAAATAAAGGGCTTGCTAAGCAAATTAATATTGTAAACAGAGAGTTTGGCCTACTTTAATGTGAAAATCAACGCACTATTTTAAGCAGCACTTCCGAGGCGGCTTCCATTCAGAGAGTCAATGCGGTGATTGTGATCATTGTGTGTCTGTTAAAGCGTTAACAAGATCCACCGAGACTACCATCCTCAGCAGCCCTGTTGTCACTCCACGGGTGTAACCATATTTCAGCCTGATTTCCTCTCTCCCGTATATTTTAAGAATAAAATCTAGAAAACGAGTCTTTGCACAGCTTTCTTGAGCATGTACACACAGGCTTTTCCTAGACTTTGGGGGGGGAAATAGTCGCATTGTGGGAAGAGTCTTCGAGAAGTTCTGTTGGTCCCTTGTCAAGAATATAAGCTGTCTTTAAAGGAGTCAGCAATCTAGAGGGCAGAATGGACTTTTATGGGGAGAGCCCCTCCCTCAGCCCACTGCTTTTCTCACTCACTTCTATTCATGCCTCTTTCAGGGCTCCTGACTACAAATGCAACTTTTAAAAATCTCTAAAAATCAGATAGCCAGGAATTTGCAAACCAATCTGGGGTCTAGCCACACCCTCGAAAGGCACGCAAATGCTAAAGGAATCCCCATATCTCAGTTCCAGTTAAATGCCTTCCTCCCCCTGCCTGTTTCCATCTCGCTAACAAATACAACATTCACACTGAGTGAAAGAAAAAGTACTCAGAACTATGGATTCCAACAACCTTTGCCCCAAGTTGTGAAAATTTCTATGTGAGTCACTGAGATCCTGCTCCTTAGGTCCTGCTGCTGCCGCTGCAGCTACACTAAAAATAATAAAGGCGTCAGAGGGTCTTACGTCTTTGGGCAAAGTAGCTGGCACACTTGCCCTCTATCAGGAGTGACGGGCGGGGTGGGAAGCAAATGGGAGGAGAGAAGAAATTAGAAAGGTACAATTCATTCTACAAAGAAAAAGTTTTTTGTACCTTCCTTATAACATTCAACTTTACATTATTATGCCCTGGCTGGTGTGGCTGAGTGGATTGAGCACCACCGGCCTTGTGAACAAAGGATCGCCACCGGTTTGATTCCCAGTCTAGCTAGGGCATATGCCCCAGTAGGGGGCGTGTGAGAGGCAACCACACATTGATGTTTCTCTTCCTCTCTTTCTCACTCCCTTCCCTCTCTCTAAAAATAAATAAATAAAATTATTTTTTAAAAAAGAACTGACTTTTTAAAAAGTCAACAAATACATAAACTTTACATTATTATCTCCTACCCACGAGTGCTCCTTCCCTCCGCCTCCCACCGGGCTGCATCATTTAATAGTCACATTCCATCATTCCACAGTAGCTTACTGTCCTGGACAACCACGTGGAGGAGGGTGGGTGGAGGCGGCCACGGGAAGGTCAGCAGAGGACAGATGACTATTGTTCTCAGATACATAGGATTCCAAGGGGCAGGAGATAATCAAGCTGATCTTTAAATGCCTGACTCTGGCTGCTCCAGTGTACGTCTCAGGCCTCTAGTTTGGATGACTGTGGCTCTGCCTAAGATAAGGAACACGTGACATAATGGAAATCGGGAAAGAAGGAGGAGTTGCTTTGAAAATCACACACACACTATCTCACGCGTAAATAGGTGCAAATACATCTTTGAGTCAGGGTGCTGTGCTGTTTACCACTGTAAATACTGGGCTGAACAGAGAACCAAACACACAGTAGGTGCTCCTGAGTATTTATGAATTGAATTCAAACAGCCAAACAAAAGGGGATGGAAGGAAGAACTGTTATACAATGACAGGTAAGTGTTCACTGAGGTAAATTTATTCTGAAAAAAGTAAGGTCTTCAGATTCCTTTAATCATTGGATAGCTCCTCTAGGGCTTGCCAGAATTGCAAGATGCAAGATTGTTTGCATTGTTCACGTATGTGACTCTCTCCCTTACTGGAATAAGAATTACAGAAGGCAGAAAAATATACCTACTCACCCCACTGGGCACTAAGCACAGTGCTCTGCACACAATGGGTGCAAAATTGGATGCACTGAAGTATAACCATGGTCTATATTCTCTTCTAATGAAGTGTGCAAGAGGTAATAAACAGAGTCATCCACACCAACCGGGGTCCCCTTCAACCACAGAGAAAGATACCTGGACAATTATATAACTAAACACAACTTTAATTGCATAAAACGAACAAAAGTCACTGGAAAAACCATGAAAGGACATTGATCAAACTATCCTCCCCACCCAACATCTGCCAAGGCATGAAGATGCTTATTCTAGAAGTTCGGAACACATAGTGCACGTTTCCTAACGACTCCCGCTATCAGTGTATAAGGTGAACACGCTATTGTTCAGAAAGCAAAGTTTCCTTTACGGTGTTCTAGAAAAAAAACAAAATTATGATGAAATGACCCACAGGGGCGGGCAAAAGTAGGTTTACAGTTGTGCATACATGAAATAACGCTTATTCTTGTATTATTATTTATTAATCATCATATTATCTATGTGTATTATGACGGTAAACCTGCTTTGGCCCACACCATACAACACCAGGTCAAGGGCCTGGCACGTAGGAGACCCCGATACTTCACAGCCATCATTGCATTTGTGTTTCTTTTCCCGATATTGTTAAAATTCACATGGCCTTTCATAAAATGATCCCAGGGGATTGTTAGAATCAGAAACCAGAAGATAGCTTAAATAAGGTAGTAAGAGCAAAGGGGGAAGAAAACACAGATGTTACATATGGTTGTTATAGCAACTGAAAGCATGTCCTGACCTCCCTCTCAGTTTTTCCCACCCTTCTCCATGATCCTGTTTTCAGATAAATAGTCACTGGTTTTTCTTGTAAGTTGTGCATCAAGATGAAAGTAAATGGCGGCCCCTGTTTAGTAGTGAAGACCCTGATGTTCTAGTGAAAAATAAAAAAGAAACAAAAGAGAACTGAAAGGGAAAGATGAGTTGAAATCAAAAAGGCAGAAGCCAACAATATTTGTGCAAAACTTAGGGGTCATTTTTCATCGAATCTTTTCACCGGAGTGGCTATGATGACCCCATATGAAAGGGAGAGGGGCAAAGAATTGTGGCTTTTCTTCATACACATGATGTGTTGAAATCTTAAAAACCAAAAGAAATAACAGAAGAGAAAACAGACAATAAAAATTTTTTTCTGACCCAAACGAGGGTTCCACACAACCTGCAATTAAAACAAAAAACATCAAGTTCAGATTGCATGCCATCGCAGCTTGAAAGCAATAGGTTTTTCCAGACAAATTTGGGGCTAGAATTGTCAATACCAGGAACACACAAAACATGTTCACTGGGTGGGTGATCATACTATTTTAGTTTTGAAGAATCATAATTGTTACCATCAGAAGGAGCCTTGGAGACCTCACAGTTTGAGTGCAGATGACGAAACAGGCTCAAGGAGAGGGGATGTGACTTGTCCAAAGTCACAGCTGGTAAGTGATAGGCCCAATGAATAATCATATCTAACACAAGCTGCTGAGATGTAACAGCAGTTGTTCTAAATGTCTTATATATAATCATTTAATCTTTACAACCACCTTTATTATTATGTCCATATTAAACACGACGCAATGGAGACATGGGGGAGTTAATCATCATGCTTACTCAGCTACTAAACAGGGCTATCAGGACTCAAGTCCAGGCCATCCAGCCTCAGGGTTCATTTACTTAGGCTCTCTGCAACACTTCCTCTCGTCCAGAATTGGTGTGTGCTGACTAAGTCACTCAGTCATTTGTCCATCCTCATCCAGCACCCAAGCAGAAAAAAATGAAAGGTCAAGTTTCTAATAAAACACTACTATTCTCTTGGCTTTTGCAGATATCCTCCAACATGATACACATTCACTGCCTCCCCAAACCCCACAGGAGCTCCCCACTTGCCTTTCTCCGTTTGCAAAACAAACTTGGAAAAATCGATCAGTTCCATCTAATTCCATTAGGGAACAAAGTCCCTACAGATCACCCCACCAGACAGGTTGTGGAGCATGGTCTAGCCACCTCTCCTAGTGAAAAACCATGCCCAGTGGTCCACCGTGGAAAGAAAGTGTTTCACCAGTAGAAGAATCCGGGGCTTTGTGTTCCCATGGCCTCCCCACCAGAGGACCCCTGCACTCTGTAGTTACCATCCTGGAGCCTCAGTTATCATTTCTCCAGCCTGGAAGCCAGATACAGGGGGAGGGACATGGGGGGTGGGAATGGCAAAGAGGATGGCATAGACCTAGGGTGTTGCAAGGCAGCAGGTTCTGGGGGTACCCGGAATGAGATCCATTGCACAGATTCTACTCAGCCCTAGCCATTCTTGACCTAGAGCAGCTCTTTAACCAAGTTCCTTCCTTTCTGGGTCCATTCTGGCTGGACTGCATTCCCCCTAATTCCAATTCCACTTTCTCACAAAGTTTCTCCTGCCCCGCTAGACTGGGCGAACCCTTTGATGCGTGCTTTCACAGGATGCATCACAATTGCTACAATACTCTTTACAAGATTGTTCATAGCAACAGTATTTGACCTGAAACTGGAAACTACCGAAGTACACATTATCAGGAGAATGGATAGATGAATTGTGGTGTATTCACATTATGGAATACTATACAGCAACAAAAATGAACAAGCAACTACTACATGAGCAGTGTGGATGAATGTGTCACAAAGGAAGTCAGTTGCACACTAGTTCATACAGTCTGGTTCCTTTTATATAAAGTTCAAACATAGGCAGCATTATTATTATTATTATTATTTTTGCCTTTAAAAGCAAGAAAGTGATTGTCCATGATGGGTAGTATCTGGGAGAGAGCACAAGAGTATTTTTGAGTACTCATAATGTTCTATTTCCTGATCTACATGCTGGTTGCATAGTGTAACTCTGTGAAAATGTACCATTTATGATTTGTGTTATGTTACACTTCAATAACTTTTACCAAGAGAAAAAACAATACTGTTCTGTATTTGATATCTTACCCTAACTACTCAATTCATTTCACAAGGACATGGGCCATGTGTATGCTGTTCATCGCCTGCCCTCTGTTTCTTACCATCAGGTTCCTAGAATATTACAAGCTTTCTTTATGTGCTTATTGAGTAAGGTGTTGAAGAGATGGATAGAGAGTTTCCTTTCCAACTTCATTATCACCAAAATAATCAAAGCCATAGTCGTCTCCCCCAGGTCTAAAATTTTTCAGGGCAAAACTCATATTTACTTTGTTACTGTTGGATCTCCCCTTCCTAGTATGGTTCCTAGCACACAGTAGGTGCTCAGTTACTATTTTTTTAAAAATCAATGAGTGTTCCATTGTGTAAATATAACACATCTAGGTATCCACTATCTACTGATGGGCATTTGGGCTGTTTCCAGATCTTGGCTATTGTAAATAATGCTGCTATGACCATAGGGGTGCATATATTCTTTCTGATTGGTATCTCAGGATTTTAGGATATATTCCCAGAAGTGGATGGAGATTATTACGCTATGCAAAATAAGCCAGTCAGAGAAAGACAAATAGCATATGATCTCACTTACATGTAGCATCTAGTGAACAAAATAAACTGATTACAAATAGGACCAGAGGCATGGATACACGGAACAGACTGACAGATGTCAGAGGGGCGGGACATGGGGGAGACTGGAAGAGATTAGCCAAAGAACATGTGTGCATATATGCCCAGCCCATGGGCACAGACAACATGTGAAGGGTGGGGGGGAGGGCTAGGTGAAGGGGGCAAAGGGGAAGAAATGGTGACCATAGGTAATAGTGTCAAAAAAAAACAAACAAACAGAGTGAATGCTTTACCTCCTAAATGATCTTTCTACCCCTCCAATCTATTTTTAGCATATTTATTTTTTGAGGTTTTATTTTTTAATCACTTTTTATTGTTGTTCGAAAACAGTTGTCTGCATTTTCCCACCACCACTTTCCCCCACGCCACTTACCCCCCACCTCCCACCCTCAGTCCTACCCTCCAATCTTTTCTGAACTTCATGACTGACCATTCTTATTTTTAATTTAGGTCACTTTTTACTTACAGTACCTACTAGCTTCCTAATTCCCATAAGAGAAAGATAACACTTAGGGGCCAGGACCCAAACTGTGTTTGCGAATTTATTGTTTATTCTTCTTCTTGAGGATCCATCTGTCTAAAGAGAGTGTTTCCTCCTCCCATACCTGCCTCAACCCTCAATAATCCTATTTGCCTACAAACGCCTTCCAAGGCTGATGGTCCACAACATTTACCAAGCTTTACCAGTTCTCCTTTTACGATGATCAGCCAGAAACACCAACTCATATTTACATTTTACTTTTCATGTAGACTCTTCACACTTTGAGAACTATATATTTTCTTTAAATCTTAAAAATTATTTTTAAGAGTAAAGATCCCCAGGGCTACTTGATTGGTTGGTCCTGGGTGCACTTTAGCATGAGAAGAACACACCTTAAAATTTTAGAAGATTTTTCACTGAAGCCAAAGAACACATTTTTGAACAACAAATATGTGCCAGACTCCTGGAAAGTAGAAACCTCAGTGCCCCTATTTGCTCCACACTCTCTGCTCTCCTTCCCTCCCGACTGACCCCTAAGAAGCGGCTGGATAAGATCTCATTGTTGCAAAATGAAGCCCTAGGGACAAAGGTGTTCCTTTCCTTCACTTTCATGTTTTTTCTCCTTCTCTAGCCACACAAGATGTAGCTTTGCGAGAGAGAGAAATTCCTCTGGTACCAAACACATGAGGGTAAACAAAATCCATCTCCCCTGGCAAAATTTCTCCAATCTAATTTGTGTAATTACCTATCTCCCTAATGATGTGCTTGTTTACAGATTAAAGCTATGAATCTCAGCACAGGAATAAGATTAAATCTGATGAATTAAATTCCCATTTGCTTAAATCATCTGGATATTCTTTCTTTCGAGAAAAATAATTCCAAGTAAGAGGAGGACATTTAAGTCACCGGTTTTGGAAAGACACATACAAACACAATTTTTAAAATTAGAAACCAAGCTGGTAACAAGCAGAGGTGTACGCTTATTTTTAGCCTTACTGATGGAAGATTAGCTTATTTGAAAAGTCTGGGGGGGAAGGCCAAAACAAAACACAATTTTCATTATTGTTTATCCTTCTAAAATCTTTCCAAATGAAATAAGGACACTGCAATCAATTGGTGACTTAGCAGTGAACACCTAGCACATCCTAGGGGACACAAAGGTGAGGGTGAGGGAAGAGAGAGAGTGAGTGAGAGAGAGAGGGAAAGATAGAGGAATAAAACAGAAAGTGGATCCTTAAAGGTAGAGCCAGGCCCTGATATTGTTATACCAAGATTTAGACATTAGCAGAGCCAGTATACACGTACATTAGGCCGTTCCATCACAAGTGATTGCTTTGAGCCAATCCATACCCCACAAGGCAAAATGTAGCCAATTCTTGTAGACTAAGTCTTTTAACAGGCTGTTCTTTATACTATTTTCCAATGATTATCATCCTTTCTGAAAAACCTGGAGGTAACTACATGTAATAATAACAGCCCAGACATGAAGCTAATAATAATACCTGGCAGGTATTCGATCTTCCCTGCCCCTAACAGAACACAAAGCCTTATGTATTTTCTCTCATGTGCCTCTCACAACACTCCTGTGGACTCATCATATGGACGCCATTTTGGAATTGAAGAAAGTGAGGTCTAGAGTGTTTAATTTGTTCAAGGTCGCCTGGCTAGGAAAAGATGGAGACAAGGTGCAGACCCCAGTTTGTGGGTCTCTAGTGATTCTCTTAACCATTACATTTCACTCCTCCATATAAAAAGGAAAATGCCAATCCAGCATTCAAATTCAATTCAGTGATAAAACAACCTTGAACTTGATCTCGCAATCATATCATTTTCATATGTCTAGCATTCAAAAAAAATAAGTTACGGCTACATTTATCTGAATATACACTAAATATATCATGCTTGGGAAACCACAATTTCTTTGCAAAATCTATGAAATTAGGTTTACCTAACTTTACCATCATAATTCCCTCATACATATCAATTCCAGAAACGCCGGGTTTCCAAGAAGCCTTTAAAAATTGTACAATGTTAGAAGTTATGAAAATGTAAGCTTCTCATTTCATGGCATATGTAGTTTTACTGTCAGCAATGATTTCACACTATCATTTTTTGTGGTTTCTTTGTGGTTGACTTTTAAGGGGTGAGTTTTCAAATAAATGAACACATACTTGTTGTTATTGGACCATGTTGTCACAGCTGACTATACCCAGTGAATGCCTATAATGTTGCTTTTTAGGTGAAATGCATTCCGCAATCTGTTTTTAGTAGGAAATTCTTGGTATGAAAGGAAACACACAGACATATACACGTATCCCTGTAACTAATTGCTTTCAAGAAATTCTCTCAAAAGGTCCTTCAGGATCCCAACATCTAACATACGTAGATTGGACGTTGTGTAAAATGCTTTACATATACGATCTCTTGTAATACTCAGGTTAACACTGTTAGGGGGATGCAATGTTAGCTTCATTTTATGGATGAAGAAATTAAGTGACCTATCCCATGGTTCCTGACAAGTAAATGGCAGAACCAATCATTTAAACAGTATGATGGGTTTCACCCATCATATTGCACTGTCCATGTTCTGAACCCTTCCTAAAAATCAACAGCACCCACACCCTGAAATCCTTCACAACATATTTAGTTCAATCAACGTAGTCCTCCAATTTCTCATCTGTAAAATGAGGGCACCAGAGGCAATGACCTCAGAGATTCCGTTTTGTCAAGGACCCAAGCGTTAACAATACTGTTACCAAAATCAGACTGGCGGAAAAGCAAGAAATGAAAGTGTCCAGCAATATTCCCATGCCCACTCAAACTGAGCGTGTCTGTGCTGAGCAGCCCTTGGGCAGGGTTTTATCTTGACTTTTCCAGAGATGGACAACATGAAGGAGAGTGGCACCACACGCATTATTCAACATGCGAACAAATTAAAATTATTTCTGTCTCTTCCAGGTAATAAATGTCCACATTTCCCCCTGGGCCGGTCGCCAGGACTGTTACTCTTCCCCCAAGCTGGCACAAGCTTAGAAAGTCTGCAGTGTGCTCAGGGGGCTTCATTGGTCTATCTTTCAACAAGGTGGTGGTTATGTAGCGCAGACTCGAGTCGGGGCAGTGCTCAGATCACTGACCCCAAATTGCACGGGTCTGTGTGCATGCGCAAGTCCTAGGTGGTGTGGAGTGGTGAAGAGCAGAGGGCTTCCTTGGGTTCCTAGTTAATAGCCAAAGGGGATCTATTTTATTCATTCATTCATTTATTTATTTATTTTAATTCTTAGTTTTCTTAAATAAATGCAATGTTTTGTTTTAGAGGTATCCTTTCTAAAAAAAAACCAAAAAACAAAAAAACTATTTCATTGTTATTCTGTTACTTTTCCCCAAGATTTGCCCCTTTGCCTTCCTCTGCCCAGCACTCCTCCCCCCTCCCACAGTAACTGGAGCTATCTTGAACGCCACCTATAGCAAACAGGAGTTTTTGCCTCTGGTCACGACCCCTCAAGTGCCTGGCGCCATGCTGAACACTTGAGTTCCCCCACCCCCTCAGAGTCCCAGTGGTCCTGAACTGAGGGATCCCTGCTGAGGCAGCACTGCCACTGTCTCGGACTCTGTCCCTCGTCTTCCCTGAATACCGCACAATTAAAAAAACAAAAACGAAACAAACCAAAAATGAAAATAGAATGAACACACACAAAAAACAGTACACAGTGTTCCTATTCTTATAAAATAGCTCGTCCTTTCCTCCTGCCTTCCACACTGGCAAAAACCATTCTTGAAGACTTAAAATACTAAAAACTCCTTCATTCGAAGGTGTGGGGAAAGACGGTGGAGGAGGAAAGAGATGGAGCATGTGGCGTTACCCTCCCCAACCAACTCAACTGCTTTAGTTTTCTAAAGCGCTTCCGTCCAGTTCTGGGGAGATGGCTCCCGGATTAGTCCTCTCCCTTGCTGCATCCAGGGGCAATGCTTCATTGCGCTGTGGTGTCCAAATGCAGTAGAGGTCTGGGAGGAGGGAAGATATTAAAATGTGAGCCCTGGAGATAAGGACACTAGGAAAGTTCCTACAGGGGACTGATTGTATGAACCCTCCTAGGCATTGTGGTGGGAGCTTAGATTCTGCGGCCTACAGAATCTGCACTGCAAGGAGCAGCTGAAACCACAAGAGCTGTTTTTGCATAAATATTCAACTATGCTCAGAAGGATACGTTTTAAATCATCTTCATAACTGACATTTCTCAAGCACTCGAGAAGGGCGCTGCATTAGACATGGTGACCAGAGGCAAATAGATATTGCCTGTTCCTTAAAGCTGCCTAAATTAATTTGAATGTTAACCACCACCTGTATGCTCAGCCGATTTACCCATAGCCTGTACTTCCACGCTATCTGTGCGGTGATCTACAGTAAAAGATCTCAGTGTGGTTCCAATCCATACTTTCTATCCCTGTGAAGCCCTCTTAGTCTGGAACACTTCCATCCAGCCGCTCTTCTTACACACCATGGCAAGCCCTTTTCGTCACTAGATCACAGGTAAGGTCCCATTTACAGGTTTATAGAGAGGACAAAAACTTCGCTATCGTCCAGTCTGGCATTTCTATTTTGGGAGGAAGGCAATGAGCCCAGGGAACAGGAATAGGAATGGGGCCCACACCCAGACACACTGACTAGGAGCACAGGCCTCCCGCTGGCCAGCTGCTGGCATTGCTGAGATAATGTGTGTTATGCTTCCCAAGGCAAAGGTTGACATACATAACAGACAAAAGACATTCTGTGACAACTGTGTGCAGTGGCCCTGCCCTCAGTAGTATTATTTTAAAAGAGAATGTGTGAAATCACAAAGCACCTTCAGCCTCCAGTCAGGCACTCAGCTATTCACAAAGTACCTTGCAAATTGGCTCAATGGATAAATGAATTCTACAAGTATTGGTCTCTTCTGTTCCATTATCTTACCCACACAAGTTACTGGTGCCCTATTGTTCCTTCCAAACTGAAATGCTGGGCACGTCACTCCCTCTTACCCTCATAATGAGGTCCAGACTCTTCAGTGGGCCTGGCTAGATCCTGCACAAGATGCTCCTGGCCCTTCTACTGCTTCCCTTTCCTTTCATAGCTGTCCCCTTCCGCGCCTCTGAGCTACCACGTGTGCCAGTCCTTCCACCTGGACCATGTTCTCCTCGCTTCTTCCCCTGGGAAAGCCTACTGACCATTTGTTTCCTGGGGACATCACATGTAACCTCTTCTTGGAAGTCTTTGCTGATATCACCTCACCCTACCCCTACCTGGCCAGATTCTCCTCCACTAAAATACCTGCATGTTACACTTGCCAAATTCTATTTTAACTATTTGTTTCTACCCTTAGACCACAAACCACTGGAGAGGACTGTTTTGTTTTGTTGTTTGTCTGTTTTTAAGAAAATGAACATTCACTGGAAGTCTGTTCTTTGGCATGTAATAAAGACCTTTCATAGACATTATCTCCTTTGATCTTCAGGACCACTCTGTAAGGAAAGCTATCATTATCCACATTGTAATAATACTAACATTAAGCTTAAATAATTGAAAAAATACCACACAGGAAGAGTTGACATTTGAATCCATTTCTGCCTGATTGCAGAGCTCAGGCTCTTTCTCAACTACATGTATCACCTGTTGTGAGAATGAGTCAGAGCAGGTTTGATGGAGAAAGTGGCGTATGAGTACATGTCTTGAGAGGTAGGTAGGTTTGAGGTGGGAGTAAGAATCACAGATCCACACCTACTATTTTTCTCATCTGAGGGACTGGTGAATATTAAATCTACTGTCAAAAAATATTTTTGTTTGCTTAGAAACTCAGCTCTCAGGAGGTAGCAATTCCAGGTTACAGGGGGAAAAACTCTTCAAGTAGCCTTGTTCTTGAGTTTCCTGGCAGTCTTTGGTCTTGGGTAACTGTCTTCTTCCTCATCGCCCCTGTGCACACCCACACAGGAGTAAGTCCTGAGAGAAGGACTGTTTCTACATTCTCAGCCCTACTAGTAGGTAAGCACATGGTAGGGTTTACTGAAGCTACCACAGGGGGAACTGTTAGTGAACAGTAAACAAAACCACAGCCCATAGTTTTAACTGCTACCCTCTTCTTCCTGGATATCAGAATGGTCAGCCATTGACCTAGGTATAAGCTGACCCCACGTCATCATATAAAAGGACATACCCATATGAAAACTGAATTTAAAACAGAGCAGGATCCTTTGGCTAGCTGGCCTCTGCCAAACAAACAAAAGCCCATGGCCTTGTCCCAGTCTGCACTCAGCAGTGAGTGGCTGAGGCCCGAGGCAGAAGCCAGGTTCAGCACCATCTCATAGAGAACAGCTCCACCTGCTGAATTCATGGACGCCCTCTCTCCCTTTAGCGCACTTTTCTTCTAACCTGTGTAGGAGTCCTCATGATTTTTGAGGAATGACAGCATCCCAGAAGAGATAGGGAGGCATTTTGCATCCAGTCACTTGACTGCATTTTATATAGAGCTGTAAGGATATATGTGTGACAAATATCCATGCCACCACTTGAAGAGGAACAAAAAGGAACGGTTACATCAGTATACCAAGGCTTTCTATAGTGCCTCTTTTAAAGAATTTAGCCATCAAGGTGCACGGTGTTATTTATCTCCCTCTGAAGCAAGGCAGCAATGATCTCTGTCTTCCTATGGATGAAGGGGGAGGTGTGAAGACATTCTGATTCTCTGCTCATATCCATCAGCAATGTGATAAACACCAGTGTGGGCAGTAGGTGGCGTGGAATTGGGGCAAGCAATGCATAAGCAGACTGGAAGGAAAATCTTGGGCAAACCTATTAGGCATTTCCTGATGGTACAATACATTGGAACTACCAGGAATAGTGAAGTGAAAGTCACTGAATTGAATCACCTAAAGAAGAAAATGAGGAGACTGGAGAAAGGCCAGCAACCAGCAACTTCTGGGAAGGAAACATTAGGCCAGCCATCCCAGATGGGAAGATTATAGAAATGGCCTCATCTAAAGGATACAAAACCCATTTACTATCCTGGTTTTCTGTCTCCATTGCAGTCCAAATATTGAATTTCAAGAAACTGTTCAACATTAAATCACTGTGTAGGAAAATTAACCAGCATGCACCAAGTGTTTTAACAAAGAAAGAGAATAGGTCTTAATTCAAAATCCATGATTTTACAAGCAATTTAGCATAATTAAAATTTAAGCAGGCCTAAAAATATGAAAGTCCATTAAAAACAATGTGGCTATAGGATAGTTTTAATAATAACTCAAGGTCAGAGAATTCAAATGTATTTTGATTGAATTAAAACAGCTTAGCTGTTAGGCTGAAATATAGCAGGCTGCACACAACACAATCTAGCATAAACAGTCCCTGATTTGGAAAGAGAAACCCAAAACTCCTTCTGAACTAGAAAGGATCATTTTCTGAGTAAGAGAAGGAACTATTGCAAGACGGAAGGAGCACAAATTGTTTGATAAACAACTGTCATTTGGCTCTATTTTTAATTCAATGTTATACCTACTCTTGGATTTAAAAGTTTTACCATTTTTTATCTACATGTAAAATATCTGCTTAGCCACACAACTGAAACAAGCACTTTGGTTTTCATAGAAAAGCAGTCCTACAGCTTTATAATCTCCTTATATAATAGAATTTGCCACCAAATTTGAAAATAAAGCAGAGACACTGAATGCAATTTCCAGCTATAGGTTTCAATGTGGCTGATGATACAGACATAAAGACAGAAGGAGACATATGTGTATGTATAAATGTCCTTCCCAACCCCCCCCCACACAAACACTAATTTGCCAAATGTCCATGAAAAATTAAACCCCAAGTATTTATATCTCTTTAGATATAGGTTTCTGTGAAAGCATGGATACATTTTACACTGTTCTAATCATGACAACCTGCACTCTACCTGTTGCATAACAATGCTCATCTCATTAAATAATGTTTCCCCCATATTTTTCAATAATCCCTAAGAAATGAGAAAGATTTTTAGTTTCTGAAAAGTTTATATCTCTCAAAATAAGGCCCTGATCATAACCTTTCAACCCCTACATAGAATCAGTGGATGGACCACTAAGCTCTAAGCTCATGGTGAGTTAGGACGATTAGTGATTTTGATCATGAAAAATATCTCCACTGTTTGGCATTCACCCAAACGTATTACACACTTAATAAGTAATGGCTGAATACATGAACAACCTCAGGCTATTTGAGGATGAAATGTCATAGTGTTCTAAATGCAGTTGAATACAATAGCCAAGAGCTGAGCTTTTTAGATCACAACTCTGCAATTATCTGGATTTAAATACCAATTCTATTGTCTTCTATCACTGTGGCCTTAGGTGAGTTACTTAACCATCATTTTTTTTTTAATTTTTAAATATTTTTTTATTTTTCAATTACCATTAACAAACAATATTATATTAATTTCAGGTATAAAACATAGTGATTAGATATTTATATAACTTATGAAGTGCTCACCCCAGTAAGTCTAGTACCCATTTGACACCATACCTAGTTATTACAATGTTATCGATTATATTCTCTGCGATGTGTTTTACAACTCTGTGACTGTTTTTGTAACTGGTGATACATACATCTTAATCCCTTCCTCTTTTTTAACCTATCTACCCAAACTGTCTCCCATCTGATAACCATCAAAAGGTTCTTTGTGTCTATGAGCTTTCATTTTGTTTGTTCATTTATTTTGTTGTTTAGATAATACATACAAGTTAAATCATATGTTATTTGTCTTCTTTGTCTGACTTATTTTACTTAGCATAATATCCTCTACATCTATCCACATTGTCTCAGACAGTGAGAATACATTCTTTTTTTATATATAATGAAATCATTTTTTAAAGATTTTATGTATTTTTTAGAGAGGGGGAAGGAAAGGAGAAAGAGAGGGAGAGAAACATCAATATGTGGTTGCCTCTCATGCACCTCTCACTGGAGACCTGGCCTGCAACCCAGGCATGTGCTCTGACTGGAAATCAAACCGGTAACCCTTTGGTTGTCAGGCCCATCCTCAATCCACTGAGCTACACCAGCCAGGGTCAGATTCCATTCTTTTTTATGGCTGAGCAATATTGATTATATAACAGAGTCTGTCACAAATAACACCCCTTTTTAATTACAAAATCTTTTCTTACAAAATCATAAGCATGTAATTCTGTAACATAAAAATATCACACTCAAAAATACCATATGACATTTTAGGTGGACTGTTCAAATTAAAACTATAAATTATTACATCCATATTATTACCCCACCAATCACACTCAAACAGGCTTTGCTTCTGCCAGACCCTGTGTACCACATCCTCTTTATCCATTCACCCATAAATGGACACTTAGTTTGCATCCATATTTTGGCAATTATAAATGATGGTCTAATAAACATTGGAGTGCATATGTATTTCCAAATTAGTGTTTTGGGTTTCTTTGTATAAATACTCAGAAGTGGAGTTGCTGGGTCAAATGCTAGTTCTATTTTCCATGTTTTGAGGAAACTTCATACTGTTTTCCACAGTAGCTGCACCAATTTGCAATCCCACAAACAGTGTACAAGGATCCCTTTTTCTCCACATCTTTGCCAGCACTTGCAGTTTGTTGATTTTAATAATGATAGCGATTCTGAAGGTATGAGGTGATATCACGTTGTGGTTTAATTTTCATTCCCTTAATGATTAGTAATGTTAATATCTTTTCGTGTGTCTATTAGCCATTTGTATTTTAGAGATATCCCACGACCTGATATCAAACTATACTATAGGAATATAATAATGAAAACAGCATGGTACTGGCATTAAAAAGGCACATAAATTAATGGAACAAAATGGAGAACCCAAAAATAAATCCACACCTATCTGGTCAATAAACCTACAACAAAGTAGTTAAGAACATACAATGGAGTGAAGACAATTTCCTTAGTAAACAGTGTTGGGAATACTAGACAGATACATGCAAAAGAATAAAATTAGATCACTTTATTATCTCATATACAAGAATAAACTAAAATAGATTAAAGGCTTAAATGTAAGACCCCAATCATGAAACTAGTAGAAGAAAACAAAAGCAATAAACTCTTTGACATTGGTCTTAGTAATATCTCTTGGATATGTTTCCTTGGGCAAGGGGAGCAAAATGAAAAAAATAAAAACTGGGACTAAACCAAACTAAGGAGGCTTTTCACAGCAAGGGAAACCATCAACAAAACAAAATGGCATTCTACTGAAAGAAAGAAGATATTCACCAATGGAGCATCTGATAAGGTGTTAATATCCAAAATATATGAGGAACTCATGAAGCGTAACACCAAAAAGAGAATGCAATTAAAAAATGGGCAGAGGACCTTAATAGACATTTAACCTCCCAACTTTTAGTTCCTTATTTCTAAAATGGGAATAAAAGCAGTACATATTATCTATTGTTGCAAATGTGTATATTAACAAAAAATATTACCTGGCACATTGTAAACACCAAATACGTGTTAGTTATTATTATATTAACTTTCACCTGAGCCCTCAATAAATAGCAGTCCTTACCCACCGTTAACTGAAACCCAACTATGTCCAAATGCACTTGGAAAACCCAGCAACTCTCAAGTTACTCTTTCAGGTAAACATGCCTGAAAGAACATGTAGGTTTAACCCACAGTTTTCTCAATGTCATGGTACTACTCTCAGTTCAGTCCCTTATCACAAATGCAATTTTCTCTCTCAAAATGCAATATGCCTTCATTGTTTCTCAAATGTTCTGGGCCTATAGGGACTTTTGTATCATGGAGGCTGGTTCTCAGTCCAGCTCCTTAAATGCAGAGCATGAAGTAATTCTCCGCACAGGCCTGAGACAAGGCTAGTTCCCACCAACCATCGGTTCATCCCATCCTGGCAGCTGGAACATCAGACAGCATCCCTCCCCCTTCTGCTATGGGGAAGCTGTGACTCCAACACAGTTTGAGTTATTTTTATTTGGTTCGAATCCTCTCTATCTCTATCTCTATCTCTCACCATTTCACCTGAGGCAATTCAGATCCAGACAGTTTATATTTACTTCCTGTCTCAGGACAGTGAAAAATACATAGGCAGCCCATTGTTATGGTATCTCGGTACTAACCAGTTCCCTTCCCTACCAAAAAGGGCCAATAACATGATCCTGTACAACTTCAGTGTTCTGATTTTTTTTTAAGTATGCTTATCAAGCACCTCCTAAGTACCAAAAACTGGTACATTAAAATCAGTGAAATGGAGCCTTATCCTCCAGGAGCCCACCATTAACTGGAAGACCAGACAACAGTAGTGCTTAGAGAGAGGTATAAAGAGCGTGTGACCTGGCACATAAGATCTCTCCTCCTCAGATTAAGGTATCTCTTCTTCTTGGAAGTATTGGGGAAATTCTCTGAAAGGAGGTGATACCCAAGTGGGGACTTATAGAATTAAACTGATTTAACTGAGTAGAAATGTGGCTGGTTAAGTCTCCAAGCAGAGAAAGTAGCATGAGCAAAGGGACCGGAACTGGGAATGAAAGGTCCGTACCGTGCCTGGGAATTGGCAGTGGCTAGGAGTATGTATGTCTATGAGGCGAGAAAACCAAGCTCAAAAGACCACCCTCGAGTTACCATGCAGACAACAGTGATATCTTTATGGTGCCTAACCACTTTCATACTCTGACTCTCAAAGTCAGGGTTGGGCAAACTTTTCCTGTAAAGAACCTGAGGATGAATATATATATATTTTTTACATTTTATGACCTGTTCAGTCTTGGTCATGACTACTCAGCTTTGTCACTTTTACAGGAAATCAGCCACAGACAATATGGAAATGAATGAGGGTGTCTGTGTCCCAACAAAACTCTATATCAAATAATGTTCAGGTGTCACAACATATCAATCTTCTTTTTCTTTTTCTTGGCCCTTCGAAAAGGTAAAAGCCATTCTTCACTCATGGGCCACACAAAAACAGGTGGTCAACCAGGTCTGGCCCGTGGGCTGCAGTTTGCCAACCCCTGCCTCAAATAAACTACCTCAAACCCCAACTTGCAAGAGAAATGTGAGTGAGTATCTTTCCCATAGTGGGAAATGTAACTATGGCTTCTTTACAGATATTTTCAAGAGACCTACATGTAAGGTGTGTAGGAAGTACTAGGAAACTTCAAAAGTTGATGAGCTTTAAATGCAGATAGATATACGTTTCTCTCTTTTCTCTAAGATTTTAATCTAAGTGACCTAATAGCAAGCAGAGCCTCATACAGAAAATCAAACCAGAGCTTAGGTAACTTGAAGAGAGCTTGTCTTAGTCCATTCATGCTGCTACAAGAAAATACTGCAGACTGGATGCCTTATAAACAATAGACACTTCCTTATCACCATTCTGGAGTCTAAGAAAATCTAAGATTAAGACACTGTAAGAGCCAGTGTCCTGTGAAGACCCACTTCCCTGGTTCATAGATGATGTCTGGCTGTGTCCTCACATAGTGGGAAGAGTGAGGGAGTTTCTTGGGTCACTTGTATAAGGGCAGTCACCCCTCTCATAAAGGCTCCATCCCCATGATCACCTCCTAAAATTCCTACCTCCTAATACCATCACCTTGGGGAAGATTTCAACACTTGAACTGCGGTATGGGACACAAACACTCAAACAATAGTGAGGCTCATCCTACTCTTTGGAGTAGTCATTTATATGTCTCATGGCACATTTATGATCAGCTGAACAGTTCATTCTTAAGTCATTTTTGTCTCAAAATGATAAAATTCTTGAGTCATCTAATTTACTACAGTAGGACAAAATGCTAGGCAAAAAGTCCTAAGTCATAATACTTCAAAGCCAGACCTGGAATTTGTAACATCATCTCAAACCACAGTCTGAGAGTTATGTGGTTGGCAAGCACAGTCTGAGAGTTACATGTTCTTTAGCCACTCACTGGCTGGTGCATCAGTTCTGAGAGCACATGCTTTCTCTAGCTCTAGCCACCTCTCTCCTCAGGGCATAACTACATAAGTATCGATGACACCGGTGTGGAATACACTATTCTGTTACTGCCTTTAATAATCATGCTACAATCCTAAGGGGTGACCATTCCACTCACCCTAATGCACCCAGTCCTCCACATTGATTTGGGAAGCATGCCCAAGAAAATGATATGAACACCAACTTTACATCTAAAAGTAGAAATATACAGAAGAACCAAGGAAAAAGTCCATCATTATTTAGTTAATCAAATTCTACTGTGAAAGGAGAAGATAGTAATATGTTAAATTTGTTCTGTGCATCTGTTTTGTGCGTGTAAAGATTCAGGGGAACAACTGTTCCTTTTGGAAAAATCAGAAACCTTTGGCCAGTTCAAGGCCACATACTTAATGGGACATTGAAACTGGGGAGTCTAATCCAATATTAAACACACTATGAGACTTGGTTCCAAATATATTGGGCACTCAAAGGACACTGTCTTCAGTGTCATCCTTGTCACAGTGTATGGACTGTGCTAACAACCTAAAGTGCACCCAAGACCCAAGATTTGAGGACTTTAAGATAGGCAGGAGTAGCCAGTCCTTCTGTCCAGCTCTATTCTATCTGTAAAACTCCTAATCTTATATATAGACCCAATTTAAATATCACTTCCATTTAAAGAGTTGCCTCCCACTCTCAGGAAAAATTAGTTGTCCCCCACTCCCACAGCACTTTGCCGAAAACTCTATTACAGCTATTATGCACTTATCTCACTAAATAGCTATTATCTGTTTTTGTGTCTGTCTATTTCCACCAGAATATGCACCCTCAGGGGTAAAGATCAGGTCTAACTCATCTTTATATTCTCAGAGCTCAGCACAGTGCTGACACAACAGCCACTTAAAACATGTTTTAGTATTTTTATTATTAAAGAAATGCATGCCCGTGTTAAAAAATTCAAAACACTTCAAATGAGTATGAAAGGAAAGGTTAAAAGTTGCTTTCCCACCATTCAGACCAGCAGTCCCATTTCCCAAAGGAAATCACTCTTAAGAGATTCTTAAAAATGCATAAATATAATATGCCTTCCTTCCACCCAGCACCCAGTTAACCAACATGTAGGGCTCTCAAAGCTGTCACGCGTATTCAATCGGCTGACTCTTATAGCAACATGACATGCTGGGAGCACGAGGCCAGAGGAGCACTGTGGCTACAGTAGAAAGGTCACAGTCTGACCAGGAATCACTTTCACTGGGTACTTTTCATGAGTCGATAACCAAAAACTTCTCTCCACTCACTGACACTTTTTCTCTCTTGTTTTCATCTCTCACTTCCTTTCTGTGATTCATTTTGTCCTTCCACATCTTTCTTTGTCTCTCCATCTGCCTTTCTCTGTCTAGGGTCATTCTGCCTCATTGTCTCTCACCTCCGTCTCCTCCTCTCTTAATCCACTTTCGTTACCTGTCTCAGCCTGTGTCAAGCATCCTCTCCCACTCCTCCTTCTCTCTCTCCCTATCATCCCTTCTCTCTTTCCACGTCTTTGCTTCCACTGTCTTTCTGTCTCTTTCTCTTGATTTGTTCTGTCTACTTGTTCTCAAATTTATCTCAGTTTTCACGATCTGTACACATCCCTACTGTGGCCTTACAACACTATCTAATATTTCACTTTTAGGAGTGGTGACTTAAATTTTGTATATAAGTGCATAAGTTGCAGTGAATGTATAGAGATGCACAAGAATGCATGCATATATTACCAGTTCTATTGAGAATTATTATCATAATGCATGTACTGTCATGTACATATATGATGTAGAAATGAACGCTGAGATCTAGAGAGCCTGAGATTTAAATGGAAATACCTGCTCCTTCATTGGAAACTGAAAACTACTAGAATTTCCAGAAGGTGTATTTGGAAACTACCTCCAGCTCTCTCTCTCTGGAATCAAGGGGATGATAAACAAAAGGCCTGGTAGCCCCCGCTGCTGCTGTACACCCTGAAGAGAGACAGAGTGGTCTCGCTGCTTTGCGAAACCCCACGGGAAGGCTCCCTCCAACAACAGAAGCAAGTCAGACAACTTGAATGTGGGCTCTTTGTCTAGTGTCTGCAATTCAGTTCTAATGAGGCCAAGTTCACAAACTTGCTTGCTCTCTCGGTTTGCTTTTCTCATTTTTCTAGTAACTTTTAAAAATAATGCAAGCAACGTATGTTTATTGAGAAACAACAACCACAGATCTATGAACAAAAAATATCACCTACACCCCAACATTCATCACAATCACAGGCAAACATTTTGGGTTTATTTTTGCAAAAGTGGAATTTTATAGCATATAATAAAATTTTTAAAGTACTGAACCCCTACTATGTCCAGTCTGATGGTTATATTTCCAGGTACTTGGAATATACAATAAAGCAATACAGACAAAAAAACCCTCCTGACTTCATGGGGCTGACGATTGTACTATTTCCTCATCCGTTCTCCCCACTCTAGTATTCCGTGAGAAGTTTCCCAATGCAACATATATATTGACATAAGCAACCTTTTAATGGCGGAATATTCTACAACACTCATATGCAAGGGAATGGGTTATTTGTTCTATGTGAAGAGCCAGTTTTCCCCCATGGAAATAACAAATAAAAGAGGAATACGTAGTAAGCAAGTTGTGATATTGTGATGCACAATAAGAAATATCTATTTGGTCTTAGTCCCCATTCCTGGCACAGAGCTCCTAAAACCTTTGGTATTTCCTATGATAAAAGTGATAAAGTTTCTTTTGTTACATTAATAAAGTGACTTTGGGAATGTACCCAGAGAACCAACAATGTGATTGGAGGGTTGAGATTTTCAGTCCCGCCTCCTGGACCTCCGGAGAGGAGAGAGGGGCTGGAGGTTAAATTGATTGCCAATGGTCAATGATTCAATCAATTGTGACCATGTGATAGTGCCTCTAGAAAAATCCAAATAAAGAGGATGGAGAGCTTTGGGGTTGGTGAACCTGTGAGATTTGGGAGGCATGGCCCACATAGAAAGCATGGAAGCTCCTCCCCTCTTCCCCACACCCTGCCCTAAGCATCTCTGCCGTCTGGCCATTCCTCAGTTATATACAGCCTTTTCAAATAAACTAATAATCTACCAAGTAAAATGTTTCTCTGACTTCTGTGAGCAGCTCTAATAAATTAATTAAACCTGACGAGGGAGTTGCAGATGAGAACCTTCCCTCTGTAGCCAATCTGTCAGAAGCACAGGTGATAACCTGGGTTTGCCACTGGCCTTGAAAGGAGGGTGGGTGCCATCTTGTGGCATTGAGTCCTTAACCTGTGAGAGCTGATGCTCTCTCTAGGCAGAGAGTGTCAAAACTGAGTTAAATTGTAGGACACCAGCTGGTGTCTGAGAATTGCTTGTTGGTGTGAAGAAACCACCCACACACACACACACACACACACACACACACACACACACAGAGGAAACTGGGTTGAGAAGCCTATGACGATTAGTATGTGCAAACAGCTGGAGATGTTGGGAGGGATGCCAAAAAGAGCATGACAGGGTCCCAGCCCTCGTCATAAGAAAAGGAAACGGGAGTGAAAGAACATGAAGCAAAACAGAAGCACTACCATGAGTAGCACATTACAAATATCTTTTAGCAGGTCACGCTTGAGCATTATTAGCCTAATATTAATATTAAAACTAATAATAACAACAATAGCAGCTAACTCTATTGATTGCTTACTGTATGCCAGATGCCACTTTAAGCATTTTTATATGTATGTCTTCTTGAGCCATCAAGTAGCCATATAAAAAATATACCATTATTATTTCTGTTTTACAGAAGAGGACACCAAGGCAGAGATATAAAGTTAATTGCCCAAGTTCACATATTCAGGAGATTCTGGAGTGGGAGTTCAAACCAAGCACTAAACATTATGTTCTGTGTAAAATAATGTACTCTTTTAGCCACTTAATACATCCTTTCCTGTGGTTGTATGGATAGTAAGGAAAAATATTCACCTAGAACGTTTGCAGTGATGGAAACATCACCATCTGGGAGAAAGGCATCATCTTCCTTTCCCTGGGGCGGGGGGCGGGGGCGTTCACTGCTCCGTGAATCATCTTTCCTCCTCCCACACAGCCTTCACCACTGGGGTCAGAGTTTCTTTGAGAAACTGGTAAAAGCTGTGGGCTGCAGTTCTTATCAAGGGGAAATCAGGCCTATTGACATGGCATTCTATAGACAACGGAAGGGGTTCGTGAACACCAAAACTCACACAGGAATCTTAGGGGAAAGATTTTCAAACTCTTGTGTCCCTAACAATCTCCTAGTGAGTTTATAAAGCATAAATATTCCTAGTCCTCATCAGCAGACCCAAAAGCAGGTCCCATGAGGACAAACTGTGAGAGATGCTGCCCTAGGTGCCCAATGAAAGAGCCCCTGGCTGCCCAGATAAGAATTTCTCCAACAATGTAGCAAAATGCAAGTCAGGGTAAAAAGGGTTGCAGACGGGTCCTAAACAGGATGACACCAGGCCAAAAACAGCCTTCCTCCCCTTTAATGACTCCAATGGGGAGTATGTGTTCAAAGTGCTGAATAAGAGGGAGACCTTTCACTTTTAACCACAGATGCCCACAGGCCCTGGAGCAGAAGGATGACGGCCCACAGTTTTGTGTCTCAATAGCCTCTGCTGCACGGGTGATGGGAGGATAACTGGAGGCGTCAGTCCACTGGCTCCAGGGCACAGCATGATTAGTTGATTGTCTGATAATATGAGTGTCTTGTTAGCACTTTCTTTAAAAAATACCGGAGTTGTCCACACTGTCACTCTAGGTCATTAGCCAGCAGGGAGAAACCAAACAGCACATCTCACACATCCTCCTGGGAGAACAAGACGAGAGGACACACATGAATAACCCCCGACGAGCCACTCGTGGGGACAGACAAAGGTTAGGGCTCAGATCAAGCTGCATGATGGACCAGCTTATTACCAAGTAAAGTGTTCCAGGTCAGTGACTGGCAAATGGGGCAACGTGACAGGGGGCACCCCGAGATGGGGTGCTCATGCCAACTTCCCATACTATCCCTCCACACTGACATGTGGAGTTGTCTCTAAAAAAATCCTTACAAAGGGACAACATGATCAAAAAGAAAAATCTTTGGAGCCACTAAGGGCAAAAATCAAATTCCAGCTCTGCCACCTTCAACTGGAGTGGCCTTGGGAAAGTTCCTAAGCCTTGACCTTCACAGCTTTCGAATAAGACTAGTGATACCTGGTGGCAAGTGTAGTGTGAGGATGAAGTGAAATGATGTGGGGATGCTCTAGAATGTACTTCCAGGGATGCTGCTTACTAAATTGGTACTTATTTATGTTACTATTGTTAAGAAGAATTTCTGCTATAATCACTGTATCTTATCAGGCTACAGAGAGCTATCCCTAGCATTTAGCAAAGTCTCCTTTGCTCCCCTTCCCCCACTTCACCTGCAGAAGTTAGAAGAAGTAGAAAAAGCAAGAGCTCCAAGGTTGGAAACTCGATTATAATCCTTGAGAAAATGAAGCCCCTTAGTATCAACAGGTACCCCTTTGGTGTGACTGCTGCAGCCTTCAAACATTGACACTCTAGGTTCCCAGACTGAGACAATATTTAAAATTACTTTAAGCCAGATTTTATCTGTGTAAGACAATGAAAGAGGTAAAGAGGTGGCTTTCCCCCTTTTCTCCCTCACCCAACCCCCTGCTGCAATAAGCTCAAGTGGTGAGTAATCTCGTCTCCGAAGTCCATTAGCAGTGAAACACATATGGTGGATAGGTTCTTGCTGGAGACCCTACTTGCAGAAAGCCCCATTATCTCCTTTGAGGGTCACTTTTTTAAAGGTTTAAACAATGCCAACAACATGACTTTTGGCAAGGCCACTTGCTCTGAAGGTCAAGACAAGTAACTTGAATGGCTAAACCCAGAACTCAGGAGCTCCCTGGCCAATACCCATACTTCCTGCATGGCAAACATTATACATGCTGGTGCACAGCATACAGCTGTGGTCAAGCCCTTGCCTTTGGAAAGCCAGCAGTGGGCCAAACCAAGAATCACTCATCCAGTGGGACCCTCTTCTTCCACTAACTGACCTGCTTCTGTAGCAACTGTAAAGGACACATGGACAAAACCAGAGCGGGTAGGAAGCAGGGAGGGAGGGAGGACAGCTGGGGTGGGGGGAGGAGTGGCAGTGGGGGGTAAATGCAGACAACCGTAATTGAACAACAATAAAACAATTGTTTTAAAAGTGCTGTAGAAATAGACCCAGTATCTTTTAAACAGGCGTAAAATTTCATGTAGGATTTCCTACAGAGCATTCACATGTTCCCCTCCCCCACTTACCTTAATTTTAGAATAGGTTCTGTTCTTTCCTTATAAATTGTGCACAGTGAGAATCCATCTTCTTTTTAAATTATGTTTTTTATTTTCTTTTTTATTGAATTTATCAGGTGACATTGGTTAATTAAATTATATAGGCTTCAGGGTGTACAAGTTTGTAATATATCCTTTGTATATTGTATTGTGTGCTCACCACCCCAAGTCAAATCTCTTTCCATCGCCACTTATCACCCCGTAACCTTTCCTACTGCCACCCCCCTTTCCCTCCGGTAATCACCATACTGTTGTCTGTGTCAGATTTCACTGTCGTTTCTTGCCAAAGGCTGGCTTGACTATTTCGTCCCTGCCCCCTGAGTAGAGCTGGCACTTCTCAAGAGTCACCGTGACACCCCCAGGAAGCCTGGCTCCACCTCATGCCGAGATGCCTGTTCTCTGCCGCCCTGGCCACATCGTTTGGATAGCTTCCCTCTGAGGCACACAGACACCTGCCCTGTACTTTCTAGTCCGAGAATTAGGACAATACATTGAGACACACACAGAGACAGGACAACTAGTTTCCATAAGTTAGTAACTTCACATTAGCTGGCAGGGAGCCAAATGAATTGACTCTCCAAGCAGTCTGGCCAGTAATACTCCTCACCAAGAACTTAAACAAAAGAAAGTCCCCTTTTGTGAAAACTGTGTGTGGAAAATGTCGAGGTACAAATGAAACAATGATGATTCTGGCTAGGATTTCACGTGCAAATAAGGATAGTCATGTCTTTAAGAGACCATACAAGTTTTTATTTTCTTTTTGGGCTTGGAATATACCCAAACTCACTAGAAGATGGTTGTACATACTTTTTGCTTAAAATATTTTTAAAGCTGTTTCTAAGATTAAAACTTCAGTTAAACATAGTTTACATCTGATGTAGATAGATTTCCTGGATATAGATAAGAATATCTGCATCTCTACTCTCGACCTTTCCACACGCCATTCATTCGGATCAAAATAGCCTTCTAATAATCTCCATCCCTTAATTAAATTTTTCTTTACATTTCAAGGTTCAGTTAAAGTACCAGTTCTGCAATAAAGCCTGAAGACTGACCCAGCCAGAAGACTTCCATCCTTCCCTTGACCTTCTACAGCATATTATAACCTCAGAATACACTGCTCTTCTGCTGCCTCATCAGAGGATGCTTTGGGCCTAAGACCGAAAGCCCTTTGAGGGCAGACATTGTTTCTTTCCATCTTCATGTATCGCTCCACTTATAATATGCCTATTACCATTGCCTGACAAATATCAGAACTCAATACATAATTGCATAATTAAACCTCAGTAATTTCCGTAAGTTTCTTAGCATAATGCTGCCACATGGCCATCTCTCCTTAAATGTAAACAATTATTATTCTCTTAAGCAATAAAATTCCATTAGCATTTATACCGTAGTCTATGAGTCTCTGGGTCCCTCCTGAAAAGGATGTGGATGAAGTTTCCAGAGTCAACATTCATGCCAATTTACTCTGGAAAATCCCATTAAATACCATAATAGAAATTTACTTCTTAATTTCACATTAAGCAATTTTTTTTTGTCCAAAGATAGCAAGACCTTTAACATAGGATACGATACAATAAACCCCATAAGCTATGTTTTGCTGCAAATTCACAGTGAAATGAATGCCTGTTTGGATCTCAAATGACTAGATTTCCTATAAATAGATATACATATGAACAATAGGAAAAGGAAGAATTATATGAAATAAAAGGCTTGCTCACTTACAGGTCAAGGGTATAGGTCATTGTGTCACTTCCACATCCCCAGCACTCCCGGTGCACCTCACTTGAACGTAGTGGGTGCACAATACCTACAAGCTGAACAAACTATTAAATTAATTTTAACTTGAAGGGATTTCAGTGGTGCTGTAGTCTATTAGTGTCATTTTACAAGAGATGAAATTGAGGCCACAAAATGTCGACGGGCTGCAACTACATAAGTAATCTCTGCTACAGTCAGGACTACAACCCAGGGTTCTTCATTCTCAGTAAAGAATTATTTCTTCAACTGAAATAAGAATTAGCATTTCTTAAGCACTTACTATGTACCAGCCACTTCATACACAAGTCAAATCTTCAGGAAGAGGCCTGCAAAAAGATGTACTACCCCCTATTTTAGTTCAGAAGACTGAAGCTCAAAGAATCTAGGTGTCTTGCTCAAGACAAAGTGCTGATAAGCAGGAGAGCTAACATTCAAATGCAAATCTGCTTCCAAACCCACTGCTGTCCATGTGGCCATATATTCACATTCATTAATGGCATAAAGCACTGACCAGAGAAGGAATTATGTAGCTTTCTAGAGAAAGCTAAAGTCTTTTATCATTTTACTTTTAAAAACAGCTCCACTTCACACCTGTCAGAATGGCCATCATTAATAAATCAACAAACAACAAGTGCTGGTGAGGTTGTGGAGAAAAGGGAATTCTAGTGTGCTGTTGCTGGGAATGAAGACTGGTGCAGCCACTGTGGAAAACAGTATGGAGTTTCCTCAAGATATTAAAAATGGACCTGCCTTTCAATCTAGTGATCCCATTGCTGGGACTATACCCTGAGAATCCTCAATCACCAATTCAAAAGAACCTATGCACCCCAATGTTCATAGCAGCACAATTTACAATAGCCAAGTGCTGGAAACAGTCCAAGTGCCCATAAGCAAATGAGTGGGTCAAAAAACTGGTACATTTACACAATGGAATACTACGCAGCAGAGAGAAAGAAGGAGCTCCTATCCTTTGCAACAGCATGGATGGAAATGGAGAGCATTATGCTAAGTGAAATAAGCCAGGCGGTGAAACACAAATACCATATGGTCTCACCTATAAGTGGAACCTAATTAACAAAACAAAGGAACAAAATAGAACCAGAGATATGGAAATAAAAAACAAACAGACAATGACCAGAAGGGAGAGGGAATGGGGATAACAGAAAAAAAGGGGAAGGGGCAAGCAAAGGAACATGAATAGAGGACTTCTGGGCATGAACAATGGGGGAGAATTGACTGTACTAGTGGGGAGAGGACAGGGTAGGGGGGAGCAATGTGGTAAAAGGCGGGACATCTATAACAGAACAACAATAAAAACAACAACTCAAAAAACCTGTGTCAAAATGTATAGCCAAATCAAGTGTTCATAACCAACCTCTCTATAAAATCAGATATGTAATTAACCTAGAAAAGGAATCCATTCCCGAAGAACACCGGATCTGCAGGCTGAATGACGGCAGGTTACCTCGTGCTCAATGAATCACCAGTTGCAGACTCCTTGTCTCACTAAAGATGAAGAGGTGGGTGGATAAGAGAACAACCAAATCACTGCTTAAGGTAAAGAGTGTAGGTGACAGGCGCATTTTACAGCCCCTGCTTTTTTACAAGTACCTGGAGCTTCCAGCTCAGACTGTGCCTCCTCCACCATCACCTGAAATCCACCCAAGACAGGGTTGTTTAAATACAGACTCTAAAATGTCTGAGTTTTTCTATCCTGCCTTAAGGTCTTTAAGGCAAACCATTCTGGGGGTTTTGGAGTCAGGTCACTCCTGAGGCCAGACCCTGGCTTTGCCACTGACCTTTTGTACCCTCCTGGCCAGTCCGTGACCTTTTGTACCCTTTTGGAAAGTCCTAACAAAGCCTCAGTTTCCTCCTCTATGTAACAATGTGTTTTTTTTGAGGAAAAGTAAGTGAGATGATGGAATGCAAACCCCAATGCCTGACCCAAGATGGAACTCAACTCAGTTTATTCACTAAGGGTGGATGGTAAATTTCTAGTCCCAGAAGAAGCGAAGGAAAATAGGTACGAGAACCAACCAGACTGCCACACTCAATGATAAGTACAGCATTAAAGATTTCATAATGACCTAATATGTCAAGTAAAAGCCTCTGTTAACAAATATTACAACACTATTTCTAGCAGGAAGGGACATGTTGGTGGTGAATTGAAATATTCAAACTGACTCTAGCATAAAAATATGAAAGAGGTATTAACACTTGCCACCCACCTATTACCTAACAAGGATGTTATAAGGATTAATAAGTGTGGCACTGTGAAATTCTTTGGAAATAAGAAATAAACACATGCCCATCGCACATACATACACAGACAAATATATATTTTAACAAACTAAGGATACCGTATAAATTTAGATCAGGGCACAGCATGCCTGGGATGAGTAGGGTAGGAACAATATGTTCTTGCTTATGACACGAAGCTCATGACAAATGATTCATACCAAGCACCTTTCATGCCAAAAGATCCCCCCAGGTGTTCCACCAACTCTAGCAACAGTTTCCAATAAGCTAGACTGCAGTACAGAGGAATCACATCACACCCACAGATGAGGCAAAACAGTCCTGTTTTTACCCAGCTGCACAAGTCCAACAGCTGGAGAGGGCAGGGGAAGGGAAAAGAGGTGAGAGAACCACCTGGAATTTCCCACAAGTTTGACAGGCAGCCTAGAATTACCATACATTTACACCTTTAATGCTGGTATTACTGTCCTCAGAAACAGCCATCCTTACAAAGGCTTTCAGCCAAAGGTAAGGTGAGTTCCTAGGATGTGTATTGTCTGTAGCCCTGAATGCATCAGGGCGTGTATAAGGGAAGACAACTAAAAGTGAAGAAACAAGAGCCACCAGTACCCGCCCCCACCATGCTGTCTTCAGGTTTAGGTTAGTGGATTTCGAATTCTAGGGCGATGAGAGTGCCAAACAGGTGTACCACACCTTACAGTCATGATGCCCTGTTTTGTAAAACACAAATGCAAATGAGCAGCACTTGAACTCAGGCCTCCACTCTACTTTGCATGTCATAAAGTTGGGCAAAAGAAAAAAAAAGTTTCTTCTACCTTTCTCCCCTGTGAAAAATATTTGAAACTTTGTCTCACCTATGAGTCTGGGTCAGCTTTGTTTTGGAGGACCTGAATACAGACTATTTCTCTTCCTCTACCATCTGTACACATACACTTACAAAAAAATATGTGTAAGCAGGCAGGGATGGGGGCGTGGGAAGGGAGAGGTGTCCTTACAAAAATAAGGGACTTCATAGAGTAGAAATCTCATTATTAGTTAACATGATTTGAGTGCCCAAACCTTTAGCATGGACCGCTTTGATTATTCCCTACATTACCTCAGACTTCCCTGCATGGTGCCCCTCCAAGTGCTGGCCCTAATAAGCCCTATTGGGCTTATAAGCACCATTAAAAAAAAAAAAAAATCTGGCAGTGCTTGGCGCCATTTCTTAAATGGAGTGTAAAATTTGCCAAATATGTACTCTCCTTTTCTCGCTCTTTCCAAGATCTTTCAAGAGACGAACTAAAGGAGAGGTCTAATGGGTGAGTGATATTTTACAGCTTGAATTACATTAAAAGCCAGAAATACTTTGAGTCCAAAGTCCTTTACTCCTTGATACAATGGATCTAATATGTTTGATGTGTTTAAAATCTCCCCTAAAATCCAGAAGCTTTGAACTAATCACTTAAGCCATACAAAAGTTATTCAATTAGTTTAAGAAGATTCAAGTTCAAAGTGGGTGATTAATTTTAGTAGTTATGATCTGAAAAAATACATAATAGTTAAGGTAAGGCATGAGGGCAAGGGTCTCTAGAACTTGAGCGAAATGAAGTCAGCTTCAATTATTTGATTAAGCCAGTCCTGAGAACCTTATAAAAACCACAGCTTCCCTCATGAAAGCTAAATTGTAGGGAATACCCTGCTGATGCTCTCAGAACAGAGACGTCAATACAAAATACTATTTATCAGGATTTGCCTTAAAACACTTCATACGTAGGTACCCAAGGACTCCATAATGACACACTGTTATTTAAAAATGTTCACAACTTTCATTAAAAAGCTGACAATGGGCACAACTCACTAAACTGGCACTTCCCTGGGGAGGTTTCTGGCAATTACACCACAACTGAAAACATTTTGAAAGGGATCAAGCTGCATAGATGCATTAGAAGCACCACAATCGCAAAACCTGATGGCAGCTGAAACTTTGACTTATTTCCTTTCATTTTACCCATCCTTAGTTTTTACGATCTTCTTAAAGATCCTGTCTGCTTAAATGGCAGCCTAGAGAGGTTTCCACACTTTTAAATCCCCTTCTGTTGTTGCCATCAAAGCTGGCTCTTTACTATTACAGCTCATTGAAGTCTCCAGGTGCAGTTTGGGCTGGAATCTCTTGCCACCCCAGGTTCCAGGGAGGCAGGTTTTTCCCTGACTTGGCCAACATGCTCAGGGACTTTCACTTTCCCCAGGGTCAGCCTCCTGGAACCAGGACACCCCTCTGCTCCCTTCATAAAGGGAGGCTAAGTCTTTAGTTATGCTCTTCACCAGAGGAGGTCAGGCAACGGAGAAGAACAGGGAGCTGTTGTCACTGGGATATATCTGATCTTCCTGGGACCGATCATGCCAGAGAACAACCGTTCATTCACAGGCTGAAAAGCCCGGCTCTCCACACACACTGGCTTGGTGCTGGGAGGAGATGCTGGAGAGTTCCCGTCCTGAAACTTGCATGCACCAGGTCGGTCTCCAGAAACAGCGAAGCCATTAAGGGATACCCTTATCCACTGCATTTCTCCTCCCTGTGTAAGGAAGAGGGGGCTAGTAGCTCTGCATAAAAATAAAAGAAAGATCCTCAAATAAAGTCTTATTGATTTTACTCGCAGTCATCCGTAAGTCTAGCAAGTAAAGAGGAAGTCACTTGGGGGAATGTCAGCCTCCCTGGAATTCTAACCCTGTCACCTCCACATGCAGAATACTTTATTTAACCCCCTCCGACTGGTCTTCAGATCCATAATACTGCACCAATGCGACCCTAGAAGCAGGAAACAGAGATTTGTCTGCTGCTTCAATCTTTGTTTGGGGTTTGGAGAGGAAACAGAGATTTGTCTGCTGTTTAAATCTTTGGGGTTTGAGAGGACTGGAATTGTTATCATCATCATCATCATTATTATTATTATTTGCAGGGAGAGTCCTCTACCTAGTAGGTAGGTATCATTAACTCCTGGGCGGAAAGGAGGGAGGTAACAGGCAAGACTGGACTTTGCAGCACCTTTCCAGTCCAGAAAACCCATTTCTCCAAATTACCGGATCACACCTTTCACCCCTTTGCCCTCAGCCCCATTCTACTCACGCTGCTGTTGTGGCCAGACCAGTGGACCATAGCTTGATTATGTGCTGAGTCGCCGGTCAGCGCGAACGTGGTGCTGGTCAGTTTCAGCTCCTCCATCCGGAAGCGAGTGGCTTTGTCCGGGTCCCGCTCCAGAGTCCCAGGCTGCTGCAGCCCTCCGTCCCTGAGCACTCCCCGGGGGCTTCTACTCGAGCCCGCTCCTTGTTCTGCCTTCTCCGGATCCGCTCCACTCCGTTTCCTCCGGCCAGAGCGTGGAGAAACCGCCACGGATGCCCCGGTGCCCGGGGCCCGCTCCAGGGGCAGCGCGCGATCTCCGGGGGCCACTGCGAACAGTGGGCGACCAAGGAGAGGCGGGGGCGTGGCAGGAGGCTTGCCTCCGGGCCCCTGGTGAAAAAAGGCCCCTGGGGTCGGAGCCCAGTGTGGGCCGGAGCTGGGGTGCAGGTGGGGGCAGCAGGAGCCGCCGCCGCAGGCGCCCGAGGCGCAGAAGAGCAAGAGCCCCGCGCCGGCGAAGAGCGCGCTCAGCCCGGCTGGGGAGCCGCCGCCGGCACCAACTTTTCCCATCGCGGAGCGGAGAGCAGCGGGGAGGGCGTCCCGAACCGGAGGTAGCGGCGCGGGGCTCTCCGCTGTCCGGCTGTGGAGGACAGGCGCTCAGGACCCCAACTCCATCCAAGTTGGGCGGCGGTGGGGCGGGCGGAGGCGGCGCCGGGCAGGTGGCCGCCGCTCGCCCAGGCTGAGCCGGTGCGGAGCGCGGGTTCGGACCTTGCGAGCCGCCGCCACGCGGGGGTGGAGCAGAACTGAAGTCACGGGCGGAGCGGGCGCTGGCGCGCTGGCGAGCGACGAGGGAAGGAGGGCGGGCGCTGCCCGGGTTCTCCGCGCGGCGTCCCGCTCGCGAGCTGCTCTGTGCGCGGGTGGCTGCGGGGACTGGATGCGTTGGCGACCCTCCCCGTGGGCTCCCCCGCGCTGCCGCCGCCCTCTCCTCTCCGCCTCCCGCTCTGCGCCCGCGCGGCCGCCCGCTGGGCTCTTCTGTGAGCCCGCGCGCGCCTCCGGTGGGGGCGGCCAGCCCGGAGCTCGCGGAGTGGTCCCTGGGTTGGGGACTTCCTCTTCCAGTTTTGTGGTTTCTGTCAGTCTCTGTGGCTGTTTTCCCCCGGTCCTCAACCAGGTCTTTTCCAGTTCAGAAAACAGGGATGGTTGGGCTCCTGATTTTTCCCTTAGTCTCCGTGAGTTGGCATCTTGACCTTACCTTGAGCAGAATCTGTGTCCAGGCCTGGGGGGAGATCCCGGAAAGGCCTCCGCAGAGAATGATGTAATTAAATGATGGGCGGGGGGGGGGGGCGGATTTCCATTAATTATCTCCTTTAGATTCCTTTCCTGACCTCGGAAAGCATTCACTGTGGAAGAACCCAATCTTCCCTGCATTTTGTGGGCATGTGTCTTGGCTTTCCTGAGATTGCAAACTCATTGAGGACAGTAAGACCAAATGGTGTGCAACTTGGAAGAAGTGACCAGTTTATTTTGTTCATCAGTTTATCCTCAGTGCTTGACAGTACCCTACGGGGTAAGAAATGTAACTCGTTAATCCAGTAAATATTTATCGTGAATCTATAATCTATCTGAATGTAAATGAACACAAGAAAGGAGGCATGGCGTTCTGTTTCTCTGTGTCATTTGTGCCTAGCGCAGAGCTTCTCACGCATGGCTTTAGATTTTTACCAGCAAACTTGCTCTGTCTAGATGCTCTGCCGCTAGTTTGCTGTGGGGCCTCAATCTCTGGGTTTCCTCTGCTTTAAAGTTAAGTGGTTGCATTAGATGACCTTTAAAATTTCTTCCATTCCTAAAATCCTGTAATTGTATGATTATAATGTCTGCCCAACCCAGTTCCCCTGCTACTGTTCAAAAGTTCAGATGAAGATTTATAGTAGGTGAATGGGCTTTGAAAATTACAAAGAACTTCTCAATATCCAAGCCTTTTTGAAATAGAAAGTTTGCTTCTAAGGGATGAAATACCTTCATATCTCTTTGTAGCCTTCAAGTGTCTAATAACATTTCCTTTCAGGTGGAAACGATTAAGTTAGTCAATGAATATTTACTGATTAAATAAATGAATGCCACAGCAAAAGAGTACAATGTCCAAAATTATGACTTTGCCCATATTTGCATTTGCAAAGGTAACCGTAGTGAAAAATCTGAATTCTGAGTTTGCAATGGGACCAACTGGAAAGTAACAGAGTGATAATTATTCTTCAATTCATGATAACCTTTTTTGATATTGTCCAAGAGGCATTGTTATTGTACCAATCCAAGCTTGAGTTGTGTTACAAAAAAATTAAATTATTGTTCTTATGATCAATCCAAGGAGGGCAGGCTTAAAAGGACAAGGGAGCTCAGTTCATCTTTGTCATTAAAGGAGACACAGACTGTATCTTCCAAAAGTGCCTTTACTGCCCACACCTGCATCCTCCTGTAAAAGGAATACGTCTGGCAGGCTGTGGCTTCTGGATGGAGGAGAGGAGAATGAGAGGCCCTCCCTCCTTCCAAAATTGCAAGTGCTCTTTGGCAAAGCCCAGGACAGCTGTTTTCCTCTCCTCAGAAAGGTTTTTAGAGCTTTGCAGGACCATTTGTTTAATGCTTTCTTTCCATGCCCTGCTAACCTCCTTTCCAGTCTAGGTAAGCGCGTGAGAATTCCTCCTAGAGAGGAAAACCGGATTCAAGAGTCAAGTAGAGGACTGGAAAAAGTGAAATGGAAACAAAAAAAGAAATCAGAAGATTCTAATTTTCCGCTCTCGATCTAGTATTGCAAAGTTAGGATTGTTCGATTTCAAAAATTTCTCTTCCCGAAGAGTTTACAACTGCCATTAAAATGCATCCGTTGCAGTGATCCCTTTAAAGTGAAAGCATTTGCAGCCCATTCGCTGAGAATTCATAGAGGGCAGGCATTTTTTTACTGCCCGATTTAATTATTCATTTGACGGAATTGGCTCCAAGTAATGTTGTATTTTTTTGTATCTTATAGTTTTATATCTTATAGTTCCCATCCCCATGACTTTGGTCAACAGAAAGGGAAAGTGCCAGAAATTCCCTGAACCATCTTCTTTTCCTAGAAGACTTGAAGAAACAAGCTAATCATGGGGAGAAACCAGATTAGTCTGTTTCAAGGATTTTTCATTCCAGCAACCCACTAAGCACCCTAATAGGTTTTACTAATACAACACATTAAGAATGGGTGATTTATTAGGAAAATAGTTGATGTCAAAGGCTAGTAGAGATCATGGATCTGTAATTCCAATAAGGGTCTTCTCATTGTGTATATGAAAACTATGCAACCCCCTTAGTCTAGTCACTAACCTCCCTCACCTGGACTAGCACAACAACCTCCTGACAGCTCTCCCTGCTCCCCAACTGCTGTCCTCCAAATTACTTCTGCGCTACGCTGGTCATCGTCAAAACGGAATACAGGTACCCAAATGGTACCACAGAAAATTCATTGTGTGCAGGAAGAAAACAGTGGCCTTGTTAATGTTCGATGACTGATAAACATATATATGGGGCGTGTGTGTGTGTGTGTGTGTGTGTGCGCGCGTGGAGAGAGGGAGGGAGGGAGGGTATTGTGTTTATGAACATCTGGACCCACATGCTGATTGGCGTGCGTGGTCAACGAAGTCCAGGTGCCTTGACCTACAAAGCAGCAACAGTGGTCTTTCCAGAGCATATGAGATATCATTTTCTTGCCGCGATTAAAAACCCTACCCTGACTTATCACTGCAAACAATCAAACCTACGCTCCTCGCCCTGGCCTATCAGGCCTGCCCGAGCTGGGTCCTGCCCGTTCCTCTGTCGCATCTCGCAATGCTCTCTCCTCACCAGATGCCTCAGCACCTCTGGGCAAGGCCTCGCCGCTCACAGCCTTTGCATATGCTGTTCCACTTTCCTGGAATGCCTCCAATCACCCCAAATTTTCACACCTGACCTCTTCTCTTTGAGACCTTCACTTGAAATGTACTGACTTGGACTTTCTTGACTGCCTAACCAAGAAGAAATTCCTTTTATTATTTTGTGTCAGTTTTTATTAGTTACTTCTTAGCATATATTGCAGGCTTCAGTTATTTTATTTTATTTATTTTTTATTTTTTATTTTTTCTAATACTCTCCCCAAAGGCTACATGTAGATAAAAATGGTCTCCCTTGTGTTCACTTGTTCTTCCTCCAAGGCATCCTTCACTGCCTGGCTCAATGCAAGTGCTCAGTAAACAAGGACGGGCTGTCTGAGCAAACAGGTGTAGCAGCTCTGCCTGCACAACGTCCAGGAGTTACCACTTTGTAAATCAGACATGCGCATACGCCAGAAACCAAGCTAAGCATTACTGGTATCAGCTCATTTGTTTGTTTGTTTCTTCTTTTTTACAAAATTCATCTCAACTGAGGGCTATCGTATCCTAAAGTACCACTTTGTAGATCACATGAAACTACCGAGCGTCAGGAGGCAAGTCAGTGCAAGAGCTAAGGCTTCGAACCAGGTATCTTACTCCTACCGTGTCCTTGACACTATTTCTACTCCAAATCCAACTCATAGAAGATAACATTTATTGGTGATTTACTGTGTGCCAGGCACTATAATTAGAATCATTTTCAGTAGTGTTGAACAAGCAATTTTGGAAACAAGTAAGCAAGTTTGGTTAGGCTGAAGGGAAAATGTGTATTTTTCAATTTGTATCTGCTTTTACTTGGTGTAAGGTAATGTTAAAGAGAGTGCTGTGTTTACTACATGTATCGCTTTACTGTACAAACTACAGTATCTGTCACAGTGGCTTTCCTTCTTCCCCTTTTCCTTGTTCTCTCCGTATCTGATGGCTACCTTGGCCTTGGCTGCATTAAATCACAATATTTGTCTCATTGTTGAAACAATGTCTTCTAACACTCAAAATACTTGGCTCCTCTTGGATACCATTGAGACCAAGTGTCTTGCATGTCAGATAAATTTCATGAAGAAACACAGAAAGAAAGTTAGAGAGAATAATATGCAGACTCTTCTAATTGCCTGCCACAGGGGTGATGAGATTGTTTTAAAAACTTCCCCTGAAAGTACTTTCAGGTATCAACAAATACCAGCCTAGGTCTGAATCCCGTAATTGTACCTCTTCGCATACACCTGCTCTCTGTAGCTTTAGAGAAGGACTTAAGCCCTCTCATCCAGAAAAATAAGTCCAAGATTATCAACCTGTCTCATAAGGATGTTGTAAAAGTTAATTTAACTTCATGCACCTCTTAGAGATAACAGTACTGCCTTTTATTTATGTAACTCTTATTTCATCAGACCTCTAAACAGTTTTTCCCCCTTGTTTAATAAATCTTGCAGCAGCTCCAAAAGATAGGTAGGGGGCAGATTTCGCCTGCATCTTACAGAATAAAAAACAAATTTATCAAGGGTCATAGAGTTAGAGAAAAAAAAAACTTGGAACTGAATTTTATGGTCCTTTTTACCCCCATTTAGCCCAAACCCACCCCCCCAATTTGTATACATATGCATTAATCAGAAGTCCACGTTATTTTTCTTTAGTTATTATGCATTGCTTACACAATCATTACAGATTTCAAAACTAGTTTGTATAATTAAATAGGAAGAGAGAAGCATGAAATAATATCACCATCATGTGAACTCATATGTGCATATATTTTCCCATTTCAATAGTCATAATATGAAGATAAAATGTGCACTGTGACTGGTTGTTTAGAGAAGTGTTATTAGATTTTGAAAAATACACGTTTACCAAAGGTCTTGGACTTCATTTAAAATTTCGTTTTAGTATTAAAATGTTCTAGACATGGTAAAAAAGTGACTTTTACTATCTGTCTCCTGTCCTCCTCTCGTCTGTTAGTCCAACATATAAAGGCTTTCAGGTAGTAAATCAGAAAACCAACTTCATAATACTTTCTTGATCCCATTCTCCTTGAAAGTGCAAATAGGAAGAAACACACTCAGCGGCAGCACATGCCATTTCCGTTTCTTTGGGAGCACGGACCAGAGCAGAGCAGACAAGAGGAACAGCAGGCTAACCTCCCAGTGCCTGGAGGGCCCCTGAGATGACAACGGAAAGCTCCCGTATCACAAGAAATCTCGGTGACTTTTGTCTCTTTTCCAAAGAATGAACCCAAACATGAATGAGGTTAATGCTCAAACCAAATGCTGTAGATTTCTAGGGTATACAATTCCTGCTGAATACAACTCGAGCATAAATGTACAGCAGCCATTGAGAAGTAAGATGCTGGGGACCTGTCAGAGCACAAGCGTAACTTGGGAAGAAAAGGCAGGACCACTCAAAGAGTAGCGTAGTTGGGCAGATAGGAACTACCTGTGCTGCTTCCCATTTCTCTGTTTGTTCTGAACAAAAAGTAGATACACTCCAGCCCCCACCAGTCCAGATATCCCTGACAGTATGCTCATCTCTGGGAGCAACACAGAAACGCACTGAGGAGGAAGGGAGGATACAAGATCAAAGCCTGGAGCTGATTGTGTCTGTCTGCCTCTGGCGCTTGGAGGCAGTCCCATGTGGAGCAGAAAATCCTGAACTTTGAAGCCAGGATCCTAGTTTTCAATTCTCTGTACGCCGCTCACTAGGTGAATGATATCCTTGGGCTTTCTGAAGTTCTGTTGTCTAAAATGTAAAATGGAAGTCGTGAGGCTGTTCTGCACAGCACAGGGCAAATGCAACATACATGTCAGCTGTTAAAGTTATTTCACGCTTCACATACCAACTCAATGTGACACTGTTCTCCAACATGCTTCCCTAGATGGAAGACGAGCAGTTAAAATTCAGTCAATTTTTTTAAAAAATGAATTTATTTCCTGCTAGATACAAAACAAAGTTTAAAGACCACTGTACTCCATAAGATATAGTAAGAGAAATAGAGAACAAGGATTGGAACTGAGAAGCTTTGCTTTGGAAACAAATTGAAAGAATGGAATATACTCCTGCTTTCTTAGTTCTTGTCAAGCCAGTCTTCCATGTGAGTCATTGTACAAGGAATCTGCATTTGAGCCTCGCAAGGTTCTAGGATGTCAATAGCAGATCGAGTTTCAAATGTGTACTTGAATTATTTTTGGTCGCTTAGAAAATTAACTTTAGAAAAGGTCAAAGGGAATCCCTTATTTAATACATCAAGGAGTAAATACTTGCAATTTATCAGATAGAGATACTACGGAGTGTGAAGACATAGTTAACCTTAGATACATGCCTGAATGTAGATCCATGGGTGTTTGCTATGAAAAACCAGTATCAGGAAGAGCTCAGCTCCCTCTCCCTGCTCAGTCATTAGCACCAGGTAGGACTATTTGAGTCACATTGTGGGTTAAGGCCTATCTGTTGTATTTTGTGAAGCCAGCTCTCGCCACAATCTAATGAGCAATCTAATGAGCCCCTATCTGACAACTTGGCTCATTGCTAAACTGGTGATGCCTGTCTGATATCCAAAACGGGTAACCAGCATCTCTTCTCTGTTTCTCTTGGTACCCTGCATCTGTTCTGACAGTGTACTTTCATTATTATACTCATCTGTTCTACTCATCCATTTTCTCCGTTAAACTGCAATCTCTTGTGGGTTAGGCATTCCTGAATGTCCTACACAGGGTGAGGCAAAAGTAGGTTTACAGTCGTTCGTATGGAAAATAATACACTAATTAATAAATAATAATACAAGAATAAACTCTGTGTTTTGCATACTCACAACTGTAAATCTACTTTTGCTCCACCCTGCATAGTCATCCCTTAGCCTTAGTACCTAACCCAATGCAGATAGAGAGTAAACTTCAGTTGTTTGTTGAATGACTGAATAACTGACAAAGCTGATGCTCTGATATCTGTGATGGCCCTTCTTGATACCGTCAGGTAATCATATCTAGGATGAAGCACGGAGACACACCCCAAAGGTCACACAATGCTAAATTTACACTGAAGACAAAGTTAAACCGTTGAATAAAGCAATTTGAAGCAAAACATCATTATCTAAAAATGCTTGTGTTTTTCAGCCTATTGCTACTAGCTGCAGCTTGTTTGAACGGAACCCTATCTAACCACAATGACAATGTTTTTTAGCATTTAAAAATATTTTTAAAAGTCACTTTGAACTTGAACCTACACCATTAGAATGTCTAAATCTTAACTATATTGCTCAAGCATTTTATTTTCACACACACACACATGAACACAAAGATGAAGACAGGACTCTTCTCCAGAATCCCAACGGCTTCGTGTACTCTGCCAGTCAACACCACGGTATACAGACTCTGGCTAAGAATGCCTATTCTGACTTCTAACGCATAATTCATCTGCTCTATTTGAACAGGATTAATAGAATCAAAGTGTGAACTCCTGTGTCCAGCTTTTATTATTCGATATTGTAGCCGTGACATTTACTATGTGTGTTTTGTGTAACAGTGACTGATCCGTCTCATCGCTGTTCCATTCATTCCAAAATATGAACACACAAATGTTTGTTTACTCATTCTACTGTTGATAGGCATTCAGATAATTCCCACTTTTTGGCTAATAGAACATAGCTGCCGTGGGCATCAGCGTGCATGTCGTTTCGTAGATATGAGCACTCATTCTCTAGGTAATAACGTTAGGCCTGAATCAATGAGTCCTAAAAAAAAAGGCGTGTGTGAACACCTTTTATTGTATGGTGCCTAATTTTCAGTATTTGCTCCAAATAGCAATGTCTGAAAGTTCTAGTTATCCCACATCTTCACTGGCATTATGTGTATGTGTATGTGTGTGTGTGTGTCCCCCATTCTGGTGAGAGTGTACAGGTATCCCATACTTGTTTCATTTGCACTCATCTGACAGATAATGATACTGAGTACTTTTTAAAGTATTTATTAGCCATTTAAATATTCTATTTTCTGGAGTGCATACCAGGTTTTAGTTAGCTTTCAAAATATTAAATTCTTTGGGTTCGGGTGGTGAGTCTTCCTTATTAATTTGTAGATTTCTTTATATAATCTAAATATAACCTCTTTTCCATATATAATTTGTAGACAATAGTAATAATATATACATAAATGCCCCAGTCTGTGCTTTGCTTTTCTATATGCTATTTTTGATAACTACAAATTTTTAATATTTATGTAACCCAATTTATCAATTACTTGAAAACACTTCTCTATGGATAATGCTTTTTATTTTCAGTTTTAAAAACCTTTTCTTAGTCCACACTGATGAATATATTCTCCAATATTTTTTGCATGCTATAGTGTTTTACTTATCATATTTGTCTATAACTCATCTGTAACTAATTTTTGTTTATGGTATGAGTTCAGGGTAAATGTTCATATTGTTTCATTTGGATAGCAATTATCCCAGTACCGTTAATTAAAAAGACCATCCTTTTCTCACTTCACTGCTGTGACATAATTATTAAAAATCAGGCAACTAACTGTGTGTGTCTGTTTCTGCATTTTCCAGCTTACTTGATCAATTTGTCAAACTCAGTATTTGTAAAACACTTCTTAGTTACTGTAGCTTTATAATAGACCTTGATATCTGGTGTGAAGCCCCCTACTTAGTTTTTCCAGATTGTGTTAGAATTACCTTGTTAATTTTTTAAAAAAGAGAGAAACGCTGTTGTTTTTAGTGGGATTGTGTTGTATACATACATCAAGTAGGAAAAAAGCAACATGTTAAAAACACTGGGTCCTCCAAATCATGAACATGTTATTTTCTTCATTTATGTAGGTCTTCTTTGAGTTCGCTCAGCGATATGTATTAGTTTTCAGTGTGAAAGTCCTGTGCATCTTTCAAAAATTGTTTTTAGGTATTGGAGGTGTTTGGTGGTGTTGTGAATACTCTTTATTTTAATTTTTAATTAAATTTTGATAATATATTGAAAAACTCTCACATTAATTTTGCATCTAGTGACAATATTAATTTAAATTTAATTTTTTAGGTTATTTTAGAATTTCCATGTGCCTGATGATATCATATGCAAATTAAATTTCTATATTTTCACTTCAAATGTGGCAAAATTACTCCGTAAGCTATATAAATGTCTAATCACTATGTTTTACAACGGAAACTAATATAATATTCTATGCCAACTCTAACTAGGAAATAATATATATGTATATAAAAATATAAATAAGATAAAATAAAAGGTAAAAATGACTATAATCTATTACTATGGCGATGTCTGTTTTTTAAATAATGTTGCACTGTATTTACTTTCCATCTTTTCACTTTCCATCTTCCTTATAATTTGTGTGTCTTTAAAAACAACATATAGTTATTTTCCTACCTGTCACTATTATTTTGTCATTTCCAATTAATCTTTTTATTTTGAGATAACTGTAGATTCGCAGCAGTGGCAAGAAATAATTTAGAGCGGTTCCATGTCCTGTTTGGCCCTTTTTCCCCAGCGGTGACATCTTACTGAATTACAGTATAATGGAACACACAGGATATTGACATTGATGACTTCAAGACACAGAACACTTCAATCACCATAAAGAGCTGTGGTTGCCCTTTATAGTCACATCCATTTCCCTCCAAATCTAGGCCCCTATTCTTGTATTTATATTTTTGTCATTCCAAGGATGTTATATACATGGAAACATACAGCATGCAACCTGCTGGGACTGTCTTCTGCACGCAGCATAATTCTCTTCAAATTCATTAAAACTGTGTGTTTTAAGAGGTCATTCTTTTTTATTGCTGAGTGGTATTCCATGGTATATAGGTACCACCATATGTAGAACCATGATTGATTGAAAGGCTTGTTTCCAGGTTGAGCTGTAACAAATAAAACTGCAGTGGTACTCGTGTACAGGTTTTTCTGTGAATGTAGTCCACCAGCCCTTCATTAAATAGTCCAATTTCTCCACATCCTTCCCAGGGGTTGGGTTTTGTCATCATTTTAAATTTTGGCCATTCTAATAAATGTGTAGTGACATCATGCTGGAGTTTCAGTTTGCATTTACCTAATGGCTAATGACATTTAACATTTTTGAAAATCAGTGCCCCTTAACGAAATGTCTCTTCATGTCTCTTGCTTTGATTCCACTCAGTTTATTGGATTTTCTTTTTACTGCTAAGTTTTGAGAGTTCTTTACTTATTTTAGATACTAGACCTTTTTCAGATATATGATTTGTATATATTGTCTCCCACTCTAGAGCTTATTTTCTCATCCTGTTAAAAGGGTCATCCACAGAACACAAGTGCTCAATTTTGTTCAATTTATCAATTTTTCTTTTATGCATTATGCTGCTCATGTCAAGACTAAGAATTGTTTCGCAGCCCTAGATTCAAGATTCCTAAGTATTTTTAAGTGTTATAGTTTTACATTTTATATTCAAGTCCATAATATATTCTAAGTTAATTTTTGCATAAGGTCTAGGTTATGTTATGTTATTTATTTATTTTTGTGGATCTTCAGTTGCTTCAGTAGTACTGTTAGAAAAGTCATTCTTTACTCCATTGAACTGTTTTTGCACCTTTGTCAAAAATTAAATGAGCATCTTTCTGAGCTTTGTTCTGTTTCACTGATATGTGAGCATGTTCCTCCATCAATTCCACACAGTCTTGATTACTGTAGCTATGTAAGTCTTGAGTTTGGGTAGACTGATTCCTCCAACTTTTTCTTCTTTCTCTTTTACTCTGTTGATGAGATGAGTTACGTTAAAAAAAATACATGATCGTATGAATAGATGCAGAGAGAACAATTGAACAAATTCAATTTCCATGCATGATAAAAGACTCAAAAACTGACACTAGGAGGGAATTTTATCAACTTGATAAAGTCTATCTACAAAAGCCCTCCAGCTAACATACTTAATGGTGAAAAATGCAAAGCTTTCCCACTAGGATGAGATACAAGGGAGGAATGTCCCTCTCATCACTCCTGTTCAACAATATATGAAGAGTCCTTGCTAAAGCAATAAGGCAAGAAAAGGAAAGAAGAGGTATACAGCTTAGGAGAGAAGACATAGATCTGTCATTCACAAATGACATTATGACATGAAGAAAATACCAAAGAATCAACAACAACAACAACAAAACCCTCCTGGAACTAATAAGCAACTATAGCAAGTTGTAGGATACAAGGCTAATAATATACAGAAGGCAAGGATTTTCCTATATCTTAAAAATGAACAAGTGACATGTGAAATATAATACAATGTACTATTTGTATTATCATTCCCCCAAATAAAACCTCCTTTCAGCTCACTCCGTTCTTAAATTTGTAAGTCTTCTGCCAGATTTGAAAAGTTTTCAGCCGTTATTTCTTTGAACATATATTTAGACCTTCTCTTCTTCTGATCTCCTTTTGGGACTCCAATGACACCTATGTTATTCCTTTCGGTATAGTCCCACAGGTGTCTGAATCGCTCTTCATTTTTTTTCCTCTTTGTTGAGATTGTTAATTTTAATTGGTTTCTCTTCCTGTTTACTGAGTTTTTTGATTCTGTCCTCTCCATTCTTCTCCTGAGCCCATTCATTGAGTTTTGCATTTTAGTTATTGTATTTTTCATTTTAAAATTTTTTATTCGTTTTTTCTTTGCATGTCTTTTTTTACTGTCTTTCTATTTATTTGTTGCAATTTTCTCTTTTTTACATCTGTTTCAGATTTGTTCATAATTATTCACTGAAATATTTTTGATGGTGCTTTAAAATTGTTACATAATTCTAACATTTTTGTCATCTTCATGTTTGCATCTAATCCTTGATCTGATACTTGTCTTTTTTTTATTCATATTGAGATCTTTCTGGTTCTTGGTATGATGAGAGATTTTTTTAATTAAAACCTGGCCATTTGTGTTATTATGTTATGAGATTCTAGCTCTTATTTAATTCTGTGGTTTAGCTGCTTCTTCTAAACAGGAAAAGGGACATGCTATCTCATAACTGCCAGATGGGAGAAAAATTCCAGGTTTCCCTGCATCTCTTACACTCATAGAGAATCTTCTCTGTTACTGGTGGGTGGAGTGGAAGTTCTGGCTCTTCACTTTCCCCACACTGACAGCTCAGTGGCTGGGAGGGTAGGAGTTCCTAGTGCAGCTCTGCACAGCTTCCAAGGACTTCTGAGTGGGGGTGGCCTTGTCACCACTAGACAGTGGTGAAAGTCTCAACTCTCCACTAGACCTTCTCTCTGTTACCTCAGCAGGCAGAGGGAGGGACTCATCATTTCGGTAGAGCAAGTCCAGGTACCTACAAGGTCTTCATTGCAGGGGGAGGAGTGCCTCACCCCAGGGATGAAAATCTTGGCTCCCTCTTCTGTCTTCTCCGACACCATCTTGGCTGTGGGAGCTCGGTACACCTCATGGTAGCCTGGCAAGAGTGCGAGTCTAGGCTCCCCACTTGGCCTTTGCTGGTCTGAATGGAGGCAGAGCTACATTTTTTTCTGTGAACTGGACCTGAGTGACACAGTTATTATATAAAAGTTTTGTGTCCTGTTGGTCTGCACATTTTCTGGTTCTTTGGCTAGAGAAAAACAGGCTTTTTGTGTGTGTGTGCCTGTTGGAATCTTTATTTAGGTTACCAGCTTTCCAACTCCACATCTATGGTGCACAAGGCAAAAAGGAAACCCAGGAAACACACTATCAAATCATTCCTTGGGCTCCACAGTTCTCTAGCTGATCTGCTTTCTTGATTCCACCTCTCAGAATCATTTTATGTTCATTCAACGTATAATGTCCAGAGTTCTTGATTGTATTACTGGGAAGAATCGGGAAAAGTATGTCTACTACATCTTCCCAGAAACCAAGGTCAGTAGTTTCCTTTTAATCAGAGAATTTAGTACTTTATATTATTTATTGTTTGCTATATAGTCCCGTATAAGGAATCATCCTTTAAATCATTAGCTCATACCTTGAATCATAAACAATAATTTCTTCCTTCCTCCCTCCCTTCCTTTCCTTTCCTTTCCTTTCCTTTCCTTTCCTTTCCTTTCCTTTCCTTTCCTTTCCTTTCCTTCCCTTCCCTTCCCTTCCCTTCCCTTCCCTTCCCTTCCCTTCCCTTCCCTTCCCTTCCCTTCCCTTCCCTCCCTCTCTCCCTGCCTTCCAGAATAAATCAAGACAGGGGCTTCTGGGAAAGATTTTTGTTGTTGCTCTTAAGATGGGAAAAATACAGAAAATGCAGCCCTTTTTCTTCCTCTGGACGTTGTCACATGTAGATGTTACACTGAAATTGTGACAGCCATCTTGCTATCAGCTTGAGACTGAAGCCAAGGCTAAGAGATGGCAGAGCAGAGATATGGAAAGAACCCAGGTTCCAGATGCCATCACAGAGTTAATGAATCAACTCTCTGGAATCCCTGCATCTGGATTTTCTGATTCCTTACTGCCCGAGCCAGTTTCGTTTCCTCCAGACAACGTAATTTTTTTTTAATGTAGAAAACACAGTCGGCTGCCTTATAACAATAGTCTTTAGTTCCTAGTCTTCCATCTGTAGGTAGGTTGGGGGTTGGTGATCTTTGGTGAATTCAGCCGCACCTGCCTAAAGGAGGCATATTACTTGCATAAGTGTTCTAGGTGCGCACCATCCCCCTTGGACAAGGAGGCTATCTGAGGAACACCCTTCCATGGTTATAGCAAAAGAACCAGAAGAGAAGCTCAAGTGTGAAAGTATATATTTCAAAGTCTTTTCTATGTCTTATATGCTATTATCTCATTAGCCTAAGCAAATCACATTCTGAGCCCAAAATCAAGAATCAAAGAAGCTCCGTCTGCTTTCTATAAGATAAAAGCAAGTCACACAACCAATCTCAGATGTCTAAGATTCTAATTAAGTGATGGTATCAGATTAGGAACTCATGATTACATGATCTGTATTTGTGCTTGATGCTATCGTTTATTCTTTTGCCAGCTTTGGATAATTATTAACAAGTATTTTCTCAAATACTGCTTATGAATCTTTCCTCTCCTCTGAGTTGCAATTAAAAGTGTGTTAAAACTATTATGCTCTTTTCTGAGTTTTCATCCCTTTTCTCCCTGAGCATCAAGCTGCTTACATTATTCTGACACAATTTCCAATTAAATCATATTTTGTTCCTTTATTATACTCCTTCATTTCATTCTTAGGTTCAAAATTACATTTTCGTTTCATTTTTAGAATTTTTAATTGACTACTTTTTATAGCCCACAGGATTTTTCTGGGTTATTCATGTTTTCCTCTATTTTTAGAGCATATTAATTATAATTATTCTCAAGTGTCTGTCTTTGTGAATCACCTGTGGGTCTGTTACTATTGTCTATCTCTCTGTCTGTCTCTCTCTCATTCCTGTTTCGTTCCATGCTTTGCACTTCTATATGGATCCTGGACAAAATAAAAATATTTAGACACTCTGAACAATACTATCTTTATTATAATTGTATACAATGTCTTCTGAATTATGGATATAGAAATTTTATCCGGATGAGGTTTAGCCTTAACATTTGTTAGAACTGCCCTATGTCAATTTTGCCATTATTACTGTGACCTATAGCTCTGGGATCTCAAACAAAACAATGAAAAGGACTATGCCACCTTGATGGGCCTTGAACTTAAACTTTTGTTCCCCGTAACTGTATGGTGGTTGAAATCACTGCACAACTCAGCTCTTTAATCTCCAAGCAGCTGCTACCTTCTGCTGTTTGGGGGGAAGTTTTATTCTGCAATAAGCAAATTGTGAATTTCATAAGGGAAGATTGCATGAGTATTCTTTTACTCACTTTCTGTGTTTCTATTATTGGTAGTATCTCCCCTTAAAATCCCAGCTGATTTGTCCCTCTTAAAGTCAAGCTTCTGTTTCCTTTGTCTGATGTGACTGCTACTTTTTATTATTTTTTTTTTAAGGAAAATATCCCCCAAGGCGTGAATTGATAAACATACTCATGAATACAACTGTGGGAATATGGAGCTCAACTCAGTGTGCTCATTGTAGCCCCTGAGTCCTCTATGCATGGTTTATTTCCAAGGCTTTTTGAATCATTATGTCATTGCCTAAGAGTTACAGTTGCTTTCAACAGGAGGATTAGTCTGACTCGGGCACTCACACACACTGACTCTAACCAGACGTCTAGATACCACAGTGCTCGTCTGCTTTTGTGTGTCCACTGGACCCTTTTAAATCCATTGCTGAAGTTTAGTCATTGCCAACAAGAGGATGACATTTTTATGTTGGATATTTACTTTTATTGACAAGATGATAAAAAATTATTGTCTGTCACTGTCACCTATGGCCCTGAACTTGATTTTGAAAGAGCTAATGAGAGGAAAGAGAATAATGAGAAAAGGAGGATTGCAAATATACTGATCTGCGAACTGTATTTGTAGCTTTTTTATTATTAAAGGTGGCATGTCCTGTGCTGTTAAAAATAAGCCTTTTTTTCCTCCACTAGACAAATAATTTCAAAATGACTTAGATGAAGACTTTCATTTTTTAAAGAAAAACATTTGTTTCTATTACTTCAAAAAATTGGAACCATTGAACAGAAATGCCTAACACTTCAAGACAGTTTAGAGATCTCTACCGACATTCTTTCCTGCAACAACTGAGGACTTGCTGTGCCTATGAATTCTATGCTTCACCTGGGACCTACTAGATTAGAAACTTTGGGCCCAGTCATTGTTTAACAAGCCCTACAACTGATTCTGATTCATGCCAAAGAAGCCCTGCTCAGGCTGGGGGTCCAGGGACCACACTCTGAGAAACACCGTCCCAGAGAAATGATACCTGGCGTACACAGGAGATCAGCAGGTGTTTACTGAATAGCTGGATAAACAGGTGGACTGATAAAATGTAACCATGCTGCTATGTGGAATCACTCGTAATTTGGTAACGTTTCTAAATAAATGTAACACTAAGATCAGAGAGGATGGAAGGAAAGGTTACATTTATTAAATATATGAGAATTTCAAACAGGAATGTTCTAGATTTTCTAAGTGGGAACTCCAAGACAGCGCTGGAGCGGAGGCCCTCTGCTGCCCCGCTGCGGTTCTCAGCGTGTGGCCCCGCAACCAGCAGCGTTAGCATCACCTGGGGACTTGCTGGAAATTTAAATTACTTGTCCTTCCCTGAGACTCACTGAATCAGAAAAGGAAAGTTTCCTTGTATGAACTTTCCAGGGGATTGCAATGCACATGAAACTTTGAGAACCACTGCTCTAGAATATTGATTTTAATAAGTTGTCAATGAATCACATGAAGAAGTTAGTTAGAGGTGATATCTCAACCAGGCACCAAGGTACAATAGTTGAAAAATTCCAAAGTAACTTTCTAAATTCATATATGCAAATGCTTGAAGGGATTTATGTAAACTAGTTGCACAACTCTTGGAACTTTCTGCATATAAGTGTGTGTGTGTGTGTGTGTATTCACGAGAATACAGAAAACTTAATATATGATTTCTGGGATCAAAGATTACAGTTTAACTCACATCAATGCAATATAGTTAGTGCTGGAAGGACTGTTTTGCAATAAACCTGCGCTCCAAGAATTGGTCATTATAAAGGATGTGTATTGGGCCAGAAGAAAGTCATGTGAGAGAATAATATCCAGTCCAGAATTATCTTGGATCCAGTCTTGAAGAGCCACCAAGAAATTTCAGAAATAAGAACTTCAGATCTCAGCAGGAAAAAACAAAACAAAACAAAAAAAAAACCCAACAACTAAGGAGGAACCCTCGATATCTAGGGGTTGCTGAAGTTAAGCCAAACCACCAGCCACAGTATAATAATATCCAGGCTATGAGACCAATAGATAGATGGGCCCAGGAAAGAAACTCCAGAATCTGTGGCAACACCCAAGGAGGAAGGATCAGCTCTGAACAGATGCCAAGCCCAGGAAGCAGAAAACTGGGTGATGAGACTACCAGTTAAACAAACGATTCCACTTCTCTATTCCACTGCCCTTTCACTCTGCTCCAGCTGGGTAGGAGTCAGAACCTACCTGCCGAGGTGGGTGAGGGCAATGCAAGCACAGGAAAGGGAGTAAAAAGAAGTCAACTATGCCCCTCTCCACTGCAGGCTTCCCCGAGGTCCAACTTCTGCAGGCTTGGAAAGTGAGAGCCTTTAATGCTAAGTCAAATCCGAAGTTTGTGTTAATGTCTTGACCTGAACATTCTAATTTCCGAAGTAGAGCTGCTTTGTTATGTATAATGGCTTCGGGATATTCTAACCAAAAGAAGTGAGCAGAAGTATCACGGACTTGAAGTCTTCAACCAGGGGTCACAGAAACATTAGCAAAGTTAAACATGGTTTAGAAGGATGCTGAGAGACAGAAGTAAAGCTGTGTCTTGAGTATATCAGGAGCCGTGCTTGCTCAACATACTGTTTTCACACAGATTGAGCTTTCAACAATTTGGTTCAAGTCCAAAATTCCTAAAGCAAACCAACTGAGCCAGCTTTGTCCATGTGAGGAGTATTCTATCTACAGCAAGTCCACATGTGGACACACACCTAGATGCCAAAAAACAAACAAACAAACAAAAAAAAACCCGCAACCCCACATCGACTGCAAATTTTATGTTTAAAATTACTTATGAAGATATGGAGCAACGTTGTAGGGACAAAGTGATATAGTAAATATAGATTTTTCTGCTTTCGTTTTTTCGGTACTCTCTGGAAGTATTGAGTCTTTACTCCCTAGCATGCATATAGAGTAAGCCACTAATTCTTTAGGCTTCAGTTTCCTCATCTGTGTAACAAAAGACTAGGCCGGACAATTTTAAATGTTGGCAGTTATGATTCCATGACATCTTTATAAAATAAATGAATGTGTGTAATGTACATATACTTCAGGCTCTTGCCATTAGCTTGAAGAATGGTCTTCAGCAAGTCTCCTTATTTCCCTATATTACAAGTGCCTTACCCACAGAATTCCTCCCTTATATTCCTATCAGGTGGCTGTGCAGCTCAAAAAGTAAGTGTTTTGGTAGAATAATGGCTTCCATAGATGTTTACATTGTATCCTAAATCTTGGAAACTATAAATACACTAACATACTTGGGAACGGGGACTTTGCATTTGTGATTAAGTTGAGGAACTAGCAAACGGGGACTTTGCATTTGTGATTAAGTTGAGGAACTAGCAATGAGTAGGTTATCCAGGTCTGCCTAATCACCTGGGTCCTTATCATTACATAAGCATTCCCAGTTGGGGTCAAAGGGAGCAATGCTATAAAACAGCAGAGAAAGAGATGCAGAGTCACTGACTTTAAAGACAGAGAATGAGAGTCACAAGCCAAGGAAGGTGGGTGGTCTCTAGAGTTAAAAATAGCAAGGAAACTTATCCCCCGCCCCCGCCCCCAACCCAAGGAAAGGAACACAGCCAGGCCAATGTCCTGATTTTAGCGTAAGGAGAGCCATTCAGACTTGTTCTTCATGTAACAAATTTGTAAGGCTTCCACCAGTACGTTTGTGGTAATTTGCTATGGCAGCGACATTTGTAAAAAAATATTACAAATGTGAACAACACTCTATGCAAATGCAGGCTCTGGTGATGACAGAGACATTCTTAAAGGAATGTAAAATGAACATTGATTTTTTTAAAAAAACATACAAAAATGCCACCAAGAGTGAGGAAGAAATTCTAAAGGTTATCCAGAGAACCTACTCCTTCCTCCAGAGCTCATTCTCCTTCTTACCCAGATGGTATATTCTTTTCTTAAATATCTCATGCACAGAAATTCAGCAAATACTCTTAGTCACCGATTCCAGAATCTCACCATATTTATTACTGCAAAATTCATTTCATCTTAATTAGGACAGTTTTTTTTAAAGTGCATAATTATTTTATTCTCAGTTGTGCTACCATGAAGAAAAGTGAAGTCTCCTCTACACATTAATATGAGAAGTTATTCCCACATTAAATTTTGAGCTGATGCCAAAATATTTTAACTCTCGTTTTTTAGGTAACATCTGTGGTTTGTTTTGATATTGGGATTATTCAAATCATTCAGTGTGTGATGATCATCAAGTGTCTCTTCTTTTAAAATCCATCCCTTTATATTCTGTGATGCTAGCTAGCCCTTGGGGACCCTGCAAATTACATTTCTCCTTTGCCTTCTGGCTTCCTGCTAAACTCCACCACCAGGGGGAGCTAGATGGAGTCTGTAAGGCGAGAATGACAAATGAACTATTTGCTGTTTGTGTCACAACAGAAACTGTTCATCTGGACTGTTGTAGCTTGTTTTAATATTAAAGGTTAGATTCAGTTTGCTGTTATCTCTCCCCACAATGCAAAACTAGCCTCCTAGGGTCTTCTCAGAAATATCAGCACACCTTCCTTGGAGGTTTGAGCTCCACCTTGACAGCAGTGCTTATCTCCAAACAAGGGAGATGCCAGCTTTTGTCCACCACTGCCCGCTCCTCAGAGGGCTGAGTCTCAGCTCTGCGGTCTTCTTCTCTCTCATCTTCTTCCTTTTGTCCTCCCAGGTCCTAGGGATGCTGTTTCCTCAGTTGCTGCTCTGTCATACCTTGGAAGTATGATTTTGTTTGGTTCGGTTCTCTAATACCTAGGTAGCAGTATACTATATTAATCCTTTCTGTTAAAATAGGAGGTCTGGTTTTTGACTTCGGACTGGAAGTTGACTGCGATTTAAATGGAAATATGTTGGTGAACTTGACTTTGCTAATGGTTTTCTGACCACTTCCTACTCAGAAACCAAAGTAGGAAAATATTTCCAAAGAACAACATGGAATGATTGACACACTCTTCATCGTGTTTTAAAAACTCCAAACCAACAAATAATGATATTGCAGGTACAAAATTCTGTCACCTAACATCTTCGATGCTGTATACATGTATAAAATTACACACCCCACAATGGCTCAGCCAGCTCATTTACATTGTCATTTGATCCCATGATTTTCCTATAAAATCCCTTTAAACCATTCCTAATCTGAACATTTGATCTCCAGAATTTTGACACAATTGTGTCTACTTCCTCCCTTGTATCTGTGACTTAAAATGTTTTGAGCCAATAAACAATAATATTTTCATCATATGAATTGTCCCTTTGTGGTTTCCAGGCTGGAAAAATTAAAAATATTGGTGAATGCATTTGATTTCATGGCTTTGACCATCCCTCAGAAGGTCTTAAGTTTTATGCAATCACAGAATGTTTCCAACTTGGGAGTTGATAATGATGACTGCTAATGTTAAAAAAAAAAACTTAAAAATTAATTCCAGGTGGGGTACTGACATATTGTGAGGTACAATATTGCTAGAATTATCATGTGTTTACTGATCTCAAGACTAAGTCAATAAAATAGGAGGCTACACTAGGTTTTCTAGCTTTCAATTTGTCTTTTTTCCCCACCTCAGATTCTCTTGCCTGGTTCTTATAGGAAAAAAAATGATGCTGCCTAGTGAAAGGAGTAGATTTCTTAAGATTTCTCTTGCTGGCCTGGGTCTCCGGGATGAGGAGGTGAGTGTGCTCACTTCTCTTCCCCTCCACCACTAAAGGTTCTGACAGTTGTTTCTAGGACTGCAGTGAGAAAATTCTGGAAACGGGATTACGGAAACTGGGGAACACCTGCTTCATGGAGTACCATTTTAAAGGGGAAAGTGTGAATGAAGTGAGAGACACAGTTTCCTAAAAAGAAAAAACAAATCTCAGACACTAAAACATCCCCCTCCCTGCCCCGATTTGCATTTAAAAGAATAAGGAAAATAAGTTTACAAAGTGCGCAAATGTTGCTTTCAAAGGTGGGGGGTGGGTACAGAAGAATTCAGATGAGACAAGTAACTACGTTAAGTAGTCTGGTAGATCCTTTCAGACACTTGCACTCACTCTTTACTTTTTCGGACTATTTGTTGGAAGTGTGTCTCTGAGTGAGGAGCTCTGACCGCTTTAGCTCAGCAAAGACGAGCAGAAGGACATCCGTTGGAACTTAAACTGAGTTACTTAAACTACAGAACCCTGCACCTTCTCCGACTCGTGGGAGAGCACACAAAGTGAGCGATGACAGCGAATGTTCCCCGCTGTGAGTCGTGGAGTTTGTCGGTTAAATATTTTTAAGCTTTAGAACCAGATAAGGATCATAATTTCAGTAAAAAAATCTCTTAAAATGGCCCCTGTTTAGTGATTTCCAAGGCTATGTTTTATTATGATGAATGTTTAAGATGTTGATAGAAGATGTTAGAGGAAGGTCCCTCTGCCCCAGGACTAGGCAATTCCCCTCATGTAGGAACTTGTTTTCCTTCTTAGGATTATTGGTTGCATCATCCTTTAAAAAAAAATAATCTTTATTGTATTTCTTTCCCGGTACCATTTAGTCCCCTTACACCCCCTCCCCCAGCAATCACCACACTGTTGTCCACGTCCATGAGTCCAACTTCCTTTTACTGCACCAGCCAACTGTGGTCATGTGTTCTGTGCTAAAGAGAGTGGTTCATTTAAATTTCTGCCTCTGAGATCCAAAAGGAAAAAATAATCCTCTTGTTGTAACTCTGATTTATTTATCTGGAATGTGAGGATTATAATAATGAATAGGTCAGCTTCCATTTAGCATAAAGCATTTAGAACAGTTCCCTCCGTAGAGTAAGCGCTATAGAACTATTTGCATTTTTTATATATTTTATTGATTATGCTATTACAGTTGTCTCATTTCTCCCCCATCATTCCCCTCCACTCTGCACACCCTCTCCCACCCACATTCCCCCCCTTTAGTTCATGTCCATGTGTCATAAGTTTTCTAGCTTCTACATTTCCCATACTATTCTTGCCCTCCCCCTATCTATTTTTTTCCCATTATCTATGCTACTCATTCTCTGTACCTTTTCCCCCTCTCTCCTCCTCCCACTCCCCTGTTGCTAACCCTCCATATGATCCCCATTTCTGTGGTTCTGCTCCTGTTCTAGCTGTTTGCTTAGTTTGCTGTTGTTTTAGGTGTGGTTGTTAATATCTGTGAGTTTGCTGTCTTTTCACTGTCTAGTTAAAGGAGTTCATCATCACCAAGCCCTTATTATATGAAATGTTAAAGGGACTTATCTAAGAAAAAGAAGATCAAAAATATGCATTTTTAAGAAGAATATAGCACCTGACGTAGGAAAGAGGTGTTTATTCCATACTTGTTAATACTTTGATTGACTTAGATAGTCTTTATTTTTCTCTGTCCTGTAAATTTTTAAAGTCTATATCACAATCCCTTTATATTACCTATTCATAGCAACTGCTGTACTATTAAAGGTTTTCTTCTACAGGTAGTAAGAGAAACAAATAAACCAATAACCAACCAACAAATAAAATTGAGCCCTGTTCCTCCCAGTCTCTTTCTTTTAGAAGAACAAAATAATTGCTAAAAAATGGGGAAAAAAAGAAATTTCTTATACACAATAATTGATATTTATTGTTACTTTTGGCCACTTTCACACATTTTAACACTTGGGATTGAAATAATTCCAGCCAAAAAGCTTCTCAGTTGGGAATCCTGGATTCACATTTATTATTAGCTTGGCAAGAAGACCTGGACCAGCTTGAACAGGAGCAGCATTTTTTTTCCCAGAGTCAAGGCAATGTGGGAGGCACTGCCCCAGTCAGGGATTTCGGGACCTACCCCGAAATCTGTGAAAAGGGAAAATCAATAAATCAAGTATATGCCATGGGCTGTACGCACTGCTTACTGGGGGCATCTCTGTTTTTAAGTAATGTAACACCTAATATGTGTGGGTGGTTGTTATGAAAGGCAACCTGTGACATTTGTCATACTAGACACACAGAAAGGCTTGGAGGAGGAAGCCATCAGAGCCACCTGAGGAGCAGTATTCAGTGAGGACTCAGTGCATGTGGTATTATTAGAAGAATAACCTTGAAGTTTGGGCAGGGTTTCAACAGAAGAGAAGGATATGAAAAAGCTATTGAGTAGTGTTTGTTCACAAATATGGTATGGCTGGCAAACAAAGAAGCTCCATTCTCAGGAGAGAGTTTGTTTAGTTTAATTAGGAAGGCAGAAATTAATAGTAATAGACTCAAATATTTAATTAGAATGCCTTTGGCACATAGAGAGCACTCATAACTAAATTATAATTCAAACATTCATCCTATAAACCATGAAAAGGTGATTAAAATCATGACTGGATAAGATCCTTATTTATTAAGCTATATACCATAGTTCTGTAGTATGAACTAGAAGTTCCGAACTCTACTGGGTGTCGTTGGCATTAACATCCTAGATGATAAGCAAACGAACAATTCATTCATTATAATAATAACTCCATTGACCTATATGCTCAATAAGTCATGTGCTCTGAGATTCTGTAGAGATGGCGGCACTCTGCCCGCTGGTGCTCTTGTAACAAAGACCCGCATTCACATAATGGCCATCAGAGTCGGGAGTCTGGAATTTAGTAACAATGTGAAAACTGGTTAGTCCGTGAGACCATGGGACTGCCTACTAGATGGCCGCTGAGCTCCAGTCTCCAGCTCATACTGAATGAGATAAAGTAATTACTGACATAAGCATAGCACTTTCAAATGCCTGGTCACATAATGATGACCTTTCCCCATTATTTTTCTTTGTTATATTCACGGAAATGGTAAGACCTCTGAAGACCCAAGGGCCTATAAGACCATAGGCTGCCAAGGACAAACTTGGAATTTACTTGAAATGGACTTTTCTTTTAGGATCAAATATAGCCGTTTAACAAAATGCCTGTCACACATCCAGAGAGAAATAATGAGACGGTAGGAATATCGTTATTATTCTTCACTTAATATTTCCCTCTTCTGACCCTGAAGTTCGCTGCCGTCCTTTCTTGTACCATGATCTTCAAGATTTCCACGCTGGTTTTGAAATTTAAACTGATCGTGTTCCCTCTCTGCTTAGAATCCTTCAATGGCTTCCCATAGCTCTTAGAATAAAGACACTGTACGTGGAGTGAAGAGGCTGCACCATCTGATGTTGCCCCTCCTTTGTAGACTTACCTCTTATCACGTTGACCTTAAACCTCTTTGTTTCAGTTCCACAACCCTTCTCTCAGCTGCTGGTAAGTTTCCACACAGGCCTTTGCACATGCCATTACTAAGCTCCTCCCTTCTTCACATGCCCCCCCCGCCCCTCCCCCCACCACTCCATTTATCCTTCAGGTCTCAGCTAAGGTACGTTTTCTCAGGGAAGCTCACCCTGACTTTCGTATCATATCATCATATCACACTCTCATGCCTCGCCCTCTTAGCACTTACTACAACTGTCTCCATTTCTGTGATAATTTCACTTGGTCACATTTTGTATCTAATGTCTGTCTTTCTTACTAAACTATCAGGTCCATAAGGCCAGGGGCAGTGTCACTTTTTTCAATATTGTATCCCAGAATATGGTACAATACTTGGTAGCCAGTAGGTACCATAAATGATGTTCTATTCATTCAATAAATACTTAGCACCATGTAACTAAATTTATGCCAAACTGCTTAATGAAAAAAGAAAAGAAATAATAATGGTTATGAAATCAAAAAGTAGAATCAATAATGAAAAAGGTAAATGTATAGAAGATAAAAGTTATAAAACAGTTTCAATGTTCTGCAAAAAATTTTCCTTGTGTAACTTATCCTTTTTGTATCTGTTGTCATAAAATTCTGGCTTCCCAGGGACCACAAACTCATTTATGTAGCCAGAATTACTTTTGAGTTGCCAAAACAGTAGTGGAGAGTTGTTTAGAGTTCTAGGAATATCAGCTTTGGGAAAATAATTACACCTATACCTGTACCTAAAAAAATGCATATATTTCTATAATTTCTCTATAAATATATATAAAGCTATAAATATATACAGTTGAAAATACAGTTAAAGGTATATACTGAAATTATGGTATGGTTATGGTATAACCATAACATAGCTGATAAAAAACAGCTAAGTCATCTTATCCGTACAGAAATAATACAGCCAAAAGATAGAATGTTAGCTGAAAAAGAATTTTACAAGCTAGGTTTATTTATGTCATTTTAGAAGTGTCTAGAAAACAGTGTGTTTTAGAATGAAAAATAAAAATTTCCAAATAAGAACCGCTAATTTTTAGGGGAAGGTTTGTTTTCACTAACATCCTTCAAGATGCCAGTATGAGTGTTGGTGTCCGTATCTTGAGGGACTGTGCAACAAATACGCTACATGACATTTGCCTTATGTATTGGACTGTAAATACTTCATGGCTTTATAAATGTACTATGATTAAGTATATTTTAGTAGTCAACTGAACAATGTTTTATAGCATCAGAATGAAGAAGTTGCTTTATCTGGGAGCTTTAAAAATACATCACAAATTTCATTTTGTTTACTGTATATTAGGACAAACACCCAAAGTTCTGGTGATACCAAAGAGAGAGGGAAAGAGTCTTGCATTGTTTTTCACATTTATTCCTTATTCTGGGAGGAAACACTGTGAAAATTCGGAATACAAATCCTCGGGTAGGCCAGAGATTTGTACTGATACTTATGGTAGGCAGAATAATATTCCCCAAAGATGTCCACGTCCAAACCCTTGGACTTGTGTTTGTGTTACCTTACATGGCAAAAGAGACTTTGCAGCTGTGGTTACAGAATCTTGAGATGGCACTTGATGAAGGAAGCAGGGGTCACAATCAGAGAGAGAGAAGTTGGAAGATGATATGCTTGAAAATGGAGGAAGATGCCAAAGCTAATGAAGGAAGGCTGTCTCCAGAAGCCAGAAAAGGAAGGCAAGGGCTTCTCTTCTATAGCCTCTAGAAGGAATGTAGTTCATCTAGCACCTTGATTTCAGTTTACTGAGATGCATTTCAGTCTTCTGACCACTAGAACTATCAAACATTGTTTATTTTGCTTTAAGCCCTTTTTTGTGGTAATTAATAATAGGACATAAATACAGTAATAGATTATATATATTCAATACTACGATTTAATTAACACATTAATGAAGGAAAATAGCTTCAATGTTAATGTGACCTTAAAAATCAGTCAAAGGAAGAAAAACTCAACAAAAGTTTTTGAACATATTCACTTACAAACATTTTAGAATATCCCTATTTAATTGGCATTTCACTTGGTCTTTTGGGAGTATGTAAATATAAATAAATGTGCCTAATAATTCTAATTCTCTGTCTTGTAGAAGTCCACTTCCTTCTGGACCTGAAGGAATATAGCATTTAATAGGGGTGATGAGGAAGGTTTGGAAAAGATTATAATACAGGAGAGAAGTAATGTGGTTACAAATATTTGTGATAGAATAAGAGAGAGAGAGAGAGAGGAGTTGGGAGAACCAGGAACTGACTCTTGGAAAGATGGCAATTGTAAAGGTGAAAACCTTTAGGGACAAAGAAAATAGTGTGAGTAAAATGTGATATTACTTATAGCTTTGAGGATAAGAGCAGAAAGCAAGAAAAAGAAAAAGAAAAACCAGCCAATTAAACCCCTGACAGCCAAGCACAGAATTTTTTTTTTCACCTAATTCTTTGGGCAATGGAGAAATCCATCAGTCATGTAATATAAAGTCATTTTCTTCTCCACTTAACTGATGTTAAAACAAGCAGTTCTGATTTTTGAGGGAGCTGTAAAGCAAAGAAAACTCACCAGTTTCTACATGTTTCTCAATATCTTCCATTCTGGAAGAGCCTATTGAAGCAGCAAAGAATTATCAGCTCTGAAAGAGTGAGTAGTTACACGCATGCTTGACACTGTAAGACATAAATTTCTTTCTTTGTAAAAATGAAGACCTAAAGAGAGAGGTAATTCTTCACTCCTTCATATCTGAGTCCATCCTTGACAGGATGTAGAAGACCGTGGTGAAGAAGAGTGTGGGCTTATGTGAGTGTGACACACATTTTGCCATGAGATGCCACCAGAGACTGAGTTCTGGTCAAGGAATGTGAATACAGTGATCCGGCCATTTTCAGAAAAAGCACAGATAGGAAACTCTCAGCTGACTCCTGCATGGTCTTTGTTCTCCTTGTAGCTGGACAGAGTCCACAAAACCACCACGAGACCTTGAAAGACACATGCTGAATATGGCACAGTCTCACCTAGCCTGCGTCAGGAAGGAGATGTAAACTTGCGTTTGGTAATCAGTTGGCAGTCTAGGACACGGGGAATAAAGTAAGAGTTGACATTTCCAACTAGAACTTGCTTGTATCTTCTCCTACACAAGAGATTTGATGTATCAGAAGCTGGGGTTAAATTAGTTTCAGTGGGTACCCTAAGACAATTATTTTCACATTTTTTTCAGCTACATCCTCATACCTAAAGTAGGGCTGATATTATGAACAAAATTTTGAAAATTAAGGGAAATGTGGAGCACTGAGATGGTGCCTCATATGTAGTAGATATTTATTTCAAGTTCCAGAAAGAATCCCTTTTGTTGAAGAATCCCTGATGGTCACACATCTATTTGTCACCTGCATCTTACAACTAATTGCTCTTTTTAAAGACTAATCCTGGACTATATTACACTTGACAATTGCTACCTGGCTACTTCTAAGTTTGTCCTGGTTTATAAAGGAAAAATCAAGGTGCTCGTGAGAGTAGGAGCTCTGGCCTTCCAATCTACCTGCCCATCATGCTTCAGTTCCACCTCCTCCATGAAGCCTTCAATGATAGCCTTTCTTCATACAGGTACCCCTGCTTCCTGATCGCCTAAAGCAAGCATTGCTTGAATTACCTATTTTACACAGTAATTACTTTTTATGTATATACTATATCTTGTTTCAACTTCTGTTGATGAAGATAAAGTTTAAGTGTTATATAATGTGTTTTAAAGTGTCTCCTATGATTATATAAATATACATAATATACATTCCTTTCTCCCACAATGTAATCACATCATTCTTTGCTTAGAATGCTTTGATGATTCCCTGTGGCTGAATTTTTGTTGACCCCTAATTACACATTCTTTCCTTCTTAGATAAAAATAGAGCTTTAGCCCAACATTTCACTAAACTTCATTTCCCTTCCACTCTTGAACTTGGGTATTGCCAAGAGACTAAGTGAACTATTTTCCAGTGTTATTTGCATTTTCAATTAAAACAGGACTTGTGTTTTTGTTGTTGTGGAATAGCAGTGTGGGAGAGTAGAAAAGGCACATGATTAGAAGTCATGAAGTTTAGAATCAGATTCAATAACTTTTAGCCAATTGGGAGTCATTTGCCTAGGATAGCTTCAGCTTCCCTAATTGTAAAATTGTGATGATATTATTAGTCTTCATTCTTCCCAAGGTGGTAAGTGATCAGCTGGTTTGTTCAAGTATTTCACAAGTATTAAGCATTACAGATATAGGTCCATAGAAATATTAAGCCAGAAAGGGATTTTAGAATTTATTTATTCATTACTGTTATTTCATATAATAGAAAAAAAAACTGAATGGAACCAAACCAAACCAAAAATCCTAAATCCCATGAATTAATTGTCTTGCCCAAAGTCCCATGACCCCTAAAGACTGGGTCATAAAATCCTCCAGATCTCCTGATTTGGGGGCTGGGCACTTTCAACTGTGCCTCCCTCAGTTTCTATCCTAAGGCTCAATCAAATCTTTTGTCCTTTCTCCTCCTACTCAGAAACAAATACCAGTGACAACTACAGCTCTGAGCCTTTCATTGAGTCAGTTGAGCTCAACGTCATCTCCAAAGTCTGTCTACTTTGCGACCTTTCCTGAATTCCATTCTCCAGGAGTGGGAGAGAAGTCAGCCCTTCCCCAGCCCCACTGGTTGGTATAACAGGGAATTTTTTCACTTGTATTTCTTTCTGTCAATGTCACTTTAAATGCAACAAAGACTGCATTTAGGGTAATAACCAGTCAGAAGTTTATGAAACAAAAGATTGATATCAGCTTCATAAAACTCAGGCAAAAGCAATATCTTCTCTGCATTTTGTATGCCTTCAATTCTAGGAACCTTTATATTTGGTGACTACCGAAAATAGTTATAATTATTATCAGGGCAAAAATAAAAATAATAATTGAAAATATCTTCTAAAACCCACCATCTTTGTTAATGTTCTTAATTTATTTATTGATTAGTGACAGGGAAAGACATGCTTACTGCTTTCTCTAGGTTACAAGTACATTTTTTTCTTTTATAAAGAAAGTGAAAGCTTCTGTGTATGTGACTTAAATGTCAACATGTTGTTTAAAAATCACCTAGCTTGTTTATGCACTAGAGACTTGGAAAGCTAAAATGCATAGCCACAGCTAACCCATTCCTCGCAACTCAGGAGTGATTTTGTGAGAGAGACATAATTTCTATGAAATACAAACTTCCAGAAAGGAAGTCAGTTTTGCAACTTGGTAGAAGTCCATCCCACATCATCTATTGGGGTATTTCTTTTTTCTCCCAAAAAGGCAAATAGCCTATGATTTGGTACCACTCAACCTTGGCTTTTTCTCTCACTTCTGTACATCACGAATGTGATGAATTAATCAAACTGAACAGATCGTTATTTCCTACACACTTACTTTCACACTTTTTATTTTAAAGACATTTATTTATTTTATTTTCTCCCACTTTTCTGAGATACAATTAACATGCCATTGGGTAAGTATAAGGTATACAATGTGTTGATCTGATACACTTCTATATTGAGAAATGACTCACCACCATAACATTACAATGAGAATGCTGTTTAGCAGGATTTACTTTTCTTGTGTGGAAACATAATGAGAGTCTACTATTTGTCAAGCTCGGTTTTATGCTTCTAAGTTGGGAAATGACATTATTTGATTTCTCTTTGTTAAATTAGAATCCAGATTAACAAAAATTTATTGATAGCCTGCGGTGATCCAGGCATGCAGCAGGCACAGGAAACAAATCAATGAAGGAATATCTACTTCTTGGTCCTTGCTTTCGAAGAGCTCACAATTTAGACGAGGATTTGACATGATGAATACGATGGTGGTTAGCAGTGATGGGTTGGGAGGCAGACTAAAACGATGTGGTTTCCTAGAGGAGGTGAACCTCAGATAACCCTTAAAGAACAAAGATTTAAGAAGAATGTTCTGGACAGCTGAAACAAACTGAAGGGGGTGCAGAACCAATCAGACTTCAGTGCTGCTGGGTGGAATGATGGACTGTGCTTCCGGAATTTCCCTTGTCTCAAATGTTCTCCAACCTTCAGTCCCGAGTTCCCCATGCGCATAGTCTTCACTGTTTATTCAAATACTTAATGAAAACACTGCCTACTCCAAGAAGCATTTTTTGGTGCCCACGGGAAAAGTGTATTTGTGTCTCTATCGTGGATCTGATTGTCTCTAAATAGACTGGAAGGATTTTGACAGTATTATCCTTACCCACTTTGTATGTTTTCACTATATTTTATAATTTGCTAAAAGCCAACAAATCTTCCATTCTCAACTGAATTTTCTGTATCTGAACTCAGTCATTTCTTCTGGTTTGGTTCAGCCTCACAAACCTTTTCCCAGATTTATTAGGTTGCCATAGCTTTTGTTTGCTACATGCCTTTATCACTGACCATTTGCTGGTTAATCAATGCATAACTTCCATTTATTCACACTCTAATACTTATTACCTTGTACCTAGAATCTCAGACCTGGAAGCTTAACATTCGTCTCTATCATCAATTCACAGCTCTTGTTGCACAGTCAAATAGAAAGGGTGTCACTGAAATGCAGGGGGCAAACGATGTTTTATTGTATGTATATATAAATAAAACTCATTCAATTAGATTTCCATATTGAAAAAAAGAACCTGACTCTTGCCTCATACTGTGTATACAAAAGGTAGATATGGCCTAAATATGAAAGAAAAATTTAAAAGCTTCAAGAAGAAAACATACACGAAAACCTTCACCTTTATAATATTGAATTAGACAAAAGTTTTTAAACATCGCACAAAAAGCACTCATTATAAAATAAAAGTTTATGATTTGGACACTGGAGCAGACACAGAGATGTGACACTCAGATTCCCGTTCAAGGAAGAACTGACTCGTTGCCCAGGTGCTGGGAGGGCTGTGGGTAGACAGTGTGCTTGCATCCGGCTTTAGGGATTGCCTCCCTCGCGGAGAGCCACCCTGCCCAAGGTCATACTCTTCCAGGGTCAGGTTCAGTCAGGGACCGATCCGGACAGTGGTATAATAGTTCACTGTTTTTGCCCAATGCAGGACAGCTTTGAGAGGGTGTGTGTATGTGTGTGTGTGTGTGTGTGTGTGTGTGTGTGGTGTGTGTATCCGCTGGTTAACTGATATGGTTGGTCATGTATCACTGCCAGACATCCGCCTTTCTCCTACACTTCCCATGGCTGTTTGTCCAAAAACCAGTCTATGAACATCTTGAACACTAGACTACCTCATGGCCTGCTGTCTGGAGAACCCACACTGTGTTAGAAGAAGTCATTCATCAATAAGAATGTCTATTTATTCAAAGATGCCATTAAGAGAGTATAAAGGGAAGCCTCTGCCTGGCAGAACATATCTGCAACATATTTGAAAACTGTCTTGCATCTAGAATACATGAAGAGCTACAAACCCATAAGAAGATAATAATTATATTAAAAATGGAAAGAGGATTCAAAATGGTATTTCAAAATAAGCTATCCATGTGGCCTATAAGCATAGATAAAGGAGCTCAATTCTTCAGGCACCGGTGAGATTGAGAAACAAAACAAAACTAAAAAACTAAACAAACAACAAAACAATGTAATACCACTAGAAGCCCCGTGATTATGATGATGGACAAATATTGATAAGGGTGTGGGGTGACTGGATGACTCATACAGTGCTGCCAGGGGTTAGTTCCTAGTTTGGAAAAAACTGTTTTGTTCGTATCCACCAGAGGCACATACAGAGTTCCGCTGTGCTCCAGCAATGCTCCTACTGAAGAGGGGCGGGTTCATCTTCCAGATGACTTGTACAGAAACGTTCATGACAGTACTGCTTGTACCCTGTATGGAGTTTTGGAAGCAACTTAGATATCCGTCAGCCATAACATGGATGAAAAACATGTGTTGTATTCATATAACGGAATATGGTGAAGCAATAGTAAATGAACAGACTACACAAAATATTATAGATGAGTTGGACATGCTTACTACTGAGTGGAATAAACCAGACACAAAAGAAGAAATACGGTATGATTCCAGTTGTATTAAGTTCAAAAACTAGCAAAATTGATCTGCGGTGTTAAAAGTCAGCACGGTGGTTGTTTCGGGGTGGGGTGGGGTACTGATTGGGAAAAAAATCTAAGGGAGGGTTCTGAAGTGGCAGAATTGTTCTACTATATCTTTGATCCAGCCGGTAATTGCCTAGTGTATACATGGTTAAAATTCACTGAACTTTACCCTTAAGATTTTTTCACTTTATCGCATGTAAGTCATACCTCAACAAAAACAAAAAAAATCACCTGAGGATATATATGGGTGTGTGTGTGTGTGTGTGTGTGTGTGTGTGTATTGTGTGACAATGTTTCAGTAAACAACAGGCTGTATATACGATGGTGGTCCCATAACATTATAAGGAAGCTGAAAAATTCTTATCACTTAGAGACATTGTAGCTGTCTTAACATTATAGTGTAACATGTTACTCCCATGTTTGTGATGTTTTGTACAGTAAAATACTGCACAGGCTTGTACCACAGAAGCAATACAGCCTAGGTAAACTATGCCATCTAGGTTTGTGTAAGTACATTCCATGATCTTCACAAAACAACAAAATCACCCAATGATGCATTGCTTAGAACATGCCTGCCGTTAACAGGGGTGTGACTTCAGAGTATGTTTTCAGACGCCACCTTTAGAAAATAATTTAATGGGTCTGCCTTGCCTTGGCCTGGTGCCATTTTACTCTGGCAAGCTCCCCTGAGGATTCTAATCTGAAGCTTGAGTTAAGAACCACAGATGTCAACCTTGAGAGTCAAGTGATTGACCCAAGGGGACAAACAATAAATCTTATCATTGCCAAAGCCATCTCTGCACCCACTCCTGGTTCATGTTACACTTTGGGCCATGACCATTTTGTGCTGCCTTTTTCCTCAGGTTGCCAAGTGAAGACATCCTCCGTGAGTCCTTCCCGCACCCCCTCCCCAAACCCCACTGCACTCGAGAGCAAGCACACCTTCCTGAGCCTCTCACCTTCGTTTCATTAAGTCCGTCCTGATGTGCTTAGGTTGGAGGGACAGAATTTGTTTTGAGGCAGAACTGAAGTACATTTCACAATAGAGACGCTTTCCCTTGTCCAGATTCAGTAAGCAGCTGGCTGTAATCCCAGAGATATCTGCATTGGGAAATCTTTACAAGGACAAACCTCTCCTGCACTGCCTCCCTCCCTGGGTTTTGGGAGGATAGAGGAAGACAACACACACAAAAAGCTTTTAGGCCAGTGGGTGTTCAATCAGTGGTAAGGACCATGATAAGAGTAATTATACTACTACTGATGATAATTATAATTTTTAACATAACCACAATGCAATTATCAGTGTTAGTAAATTTAACATTAGCACCATATTTTCATCTAATGCTGTTTGTGTTCCAGTTTCATCAGTTGACCCAATACGTGGTCATTTAGAGCATCATTTTCCCTCCATTCAAATAGCACACTTATTTGTTATGAGTTTGCCTATGCATGCCCACCTATGATACTGTTGAATTTATAAATTAGGCATGGCAAGAGATGAACAGAAATAATGATAAAATAAAACAGTTATAACAGTACACTGTAATAAACGTTATGTGATATGGTCTCTAGCTCTCTTAAAATATCGTATTGTATTGTACTCTCCTTTCTTCTCTCTTGGGAGGGTGTGAGATGACACAATGCCTACATGATGAGGTGAACTCAGGTACCGAGGGTGGTGTCCAATTTAAAACGTGTACGTTGTTTACTTCTGGAATCTTCTTTTTAACATTTTGGGCCGCTGTTGGCCATGGGTAACTGCAACCATGAAAAGCAAAACCACTGACAAGGAGGGACTGCAGTACCATCAGAAAGATCTTCCAGGGGCAATTGTTCGGTGGTTCCATTGAGGAACTTCCATTTTTTGTGAAATGTCTTTTCTGGTCTCTTTCTCACAGATTTGCAACAACATTTCTGTAACTGAAACAACAACCTTTACAGCTCACATGTGTGCGTGCATGCGAGCGTCCACGCCATTTACGGTTGGTCAGTCACAACCTCAGATCCTGTTAAAAATCATGTAAAATGTCATTAGATGTTTAATTCTCATATCAGTTAACTAATTTTGATTATATATGATTTGAGAAGAAATTTCCTATCAATTTCACTGTGCATTTGCTGAGAATGTCTCTTAACACTATTCTTTTTATTATCTTAATTTTATTAGCAAGAAATCAGCAAGAAACAGCTGATTTTGTTCCATCTCAGAAAAAATTGTAACTGCCATTTAGTATGAAATTTATGATGTACTTTCTTCCAGTTCTCTCTCTCTCTTTTGGAAAATAACTCCTGGTTGTAGTTCTGTGCCTCGCCCCCCCCCCACCACTGTATTCTCCACTAATAGTATGCCTACATTTTAAATGTAAAACGTTGTTCATACTTACTTTTTAAACATGAAAAAAATTAATTATACTGTAATAAAAATAGTAGGTATTTAACTTAGTTCCTAATTGTAGTTCACATAGGCCTCACTTAATTCATGCTCTCTGTATAACATATCCAAATAAGTATATTACAATGTTACATCAATGCATGGAAACAATCCTAATTAAATTAATCTGTTGATACAACCTAAATTGGTAATGTGTTTATGTATAATACTGGAAATTACACACAAACCTTAAATAAGCACTACAACAAACCAATGATATCATCCTACCTGTTTCACTCTTAAAATGAAATGCCACAGTTAGGTTGTGCTTCACACACACACAGCTTATCCTGTTTTCGTTTTTAAATTTAAAACGAAATTTCGTTTTAAAATGAATTAAAGTTACACATTCTGTTCTTCAGTGGCACTAACCACGTTTCAAGTGCTCAGCAGGCACATGTGACTAGTGGTCACCGAACTGGACAGAGTAGGAGAGCTCCTCACTCCTGAGCAGGAGCCGCGCACCAGGAGACACGATGTGTCTCATGAATCTCAGAACCGGCATTGCTGTCTGATCAGTCGGGTCCCCTGATGACAGTGGACCAGACAGCGAAGATGGGAGGAGCCTTCGCGACAAGAGTAATTGTCCCTCATCGTTGTGAGGAGTTAGGTGTGCCGCTACAGGATGGTGGTAGGGGAAACAGGTTACTCAGCTGACCATGTAGGGTTTCTTGGGACTTCATTAACCAGGTTTCCCTCTAAGTGAGGAATTGCAGGAGACACAGCCTTAAATGTGCAAAGCAGCCTGGAGTGTAGATGCCTCAGCAGTTAAGCTCTGCATGATGCCGTCTTCTAAGTCACCTAGACCAACGGAAGTACAAGCACAAGGTAGGTGGAATGTGGAATGGCTCAGTCAACATTTTGGACCAGGGACTATGAATATCAGTTACATCTGGGAGATTAACTGCAGCAACGGGAGCTGTAGCTCATCTTTCCTAAACTTCCTTTTGAATTTTCCCTCAGAAAAGGTGATCGACCATAATCGTGAAGATGCATGGCCAGATGAGTAAAGGTAAGAAGCAAGTGGATTTTAGCGGCGTGTGGTTCTCGTTCCTAATCCCTTGTACACCTTTTAGACTTGGGTGTCCCCGCCCCTAGCTTCTGTGGGCTTTCCTTCAAATGGCGCACCCTTGTGCTCTGCCAGAGGACTGACCTTGGGCTATCACAGCCCCTCCGCTAGCAGCTCCTGGTCATTGACTGACAGGAGTATAAAATCATGACTTCCTTGCCTGGAAAGGCAACAAACTCTGAGTTATAAAATTATGTTCCTGAGCTGTTTATGGGATCAGGCTGATGCCGGGCCTTTGCCAGTAATCGTTGCTTTTCCCAGCTTCCCCTGCCCCGCCCTGCCCTTGCCTGGCTGTTCTCTCCCACTCCCTCCATGATTTCTCCAGTAAGCGTGTCCTTTATCAGTCACTTGCACACAATTCTTCATCTCAGGAGCTGTTTCAGGGAAGCCGGTCTGAGAAACACGCATGCACACGCACACACAATCTCTGCTTTCATTTTCCACACCTCTTCAATTACCACTGTCAGTGAGAAGTGCACAGTGTGCGTGTTATCTGTCTTAAAAATCCAGTTTGGTTAGAAACACTTAAGGGCAGTTCCTCTTCACTTGTCTCTTTCTGGTCTTCTTTTGGAATAAATTATAACTGGAGAGCTAGAGCAGAGAGAAAGGTCAGTATTAATTTGCTTTTGTCTGAAGAGACTAGAAGTGCGTGCGTGCGTGTGTGTGTGTGTGTGTGTGTGTGTGTACATACAGACATAGAAGGAGATGAAAAGAGAAGGAAGGGGAAAAGAGAGAGAAGAGTTACATCTATTATCTGAATGCATGTTAGTGGATGAGGGGGGCCCCCAAAACTGGAATTTATTTATCTAAAAATTGTGTATTATTCTTACACGTTTAAACTTCACCCACCTTCAGCCACCTTCAAAGTACTCTCCACTGGATGCAACACAACTATCAAGACATTTCTTCCACTGCTCAAAACAGTTTTCTAACTCATCAGTTTTGATACTTTTTAGTGCTTCTGCCATTTTTTCTTTCACTTCCTCCATATGGGCAAAACGTTTTCCTTTGGGGATATTTTCATTCTGACAACAACAAAAAAGTCCCTCAGGTCAAGGGAGGGTTTGGCACAGGGGTCATGCTGTTTTTGGTTAAAAACTGCACAACACTCAGTGTGGTGTGGGCAGGTGCACTCATAAATCACCCATTATGAAACGGGCAAACCCGCTGAAAAAGTCTTTTAAAAAAATCACTGAAGCTGTACACAGCCTCTCACAACAATGCCAGCTGGTACACTGGTACAGATGGGTTCCTAGAACACTCACCTAGTGAGGGAAGTCTGTACTATAAGGGGCCTGCCCTCCAGAATATAATTTCAGGGATTTTTGGGTCCCCCTCTTATATTCATTGATCTTTAACATATACCTACGACAAAGAAAAGTGAGTCTCTCTGTCTGTGAGAACTCATTCTGGTGGAGAAAAGCTACATAACTTTAGGTTCTTCTTTTTTTTTTTTAAAGATTTTTATTTATTTATCTTTAGAGGGGAAGGGTAGGAGAAAGGGAGAGGGAGAGAAACATCAATGTGCGGTTGCCTCTTGTATGTCCCCTGCTGGGAACTGGCCTGCAACCCAGGCATGTGCCCTGACTGGGAATCGAACCTCGATCCTTTGGTTCGCAGGCCCGCGCTCAATACACTGAGCTACACCAGCCAGGGCTTTAGGTTCTTCTAATCCCCACAGCTCGGTGTAAAAATCTCTGATGCAGGTGAAAAGTTCCATGGACTATGAAGATAGGGAACAATAGTCAGTATGGGCTACCTAGAGGATCCTTGGGGATATGGAATCCCATATGGGCCGTGAATAGCAAAGCGTTTTTCCCCAGGGCAAGGCTAGCCAAGGCCTAGAGAGCTATGTACTGCTGCACACTCATCACATCAAGTAAAAAAATGTCTTAAGTTCCTATTCGTACCCTGATATTTCATAGTAGCCGGCGTGAAGTTTTCTCAAGGTTTTTGAGTCGTTTCCTGAGTTCACAGTGTGACTATAAAATAATGGCATTGATTTATTTTAAAACACGGACCACGATTCCTATATAAATGCCTATTTCCTGTGCATAAAAATTATTAATCTATTGAATTGTATCTGCCTTCTCTGTAAAACAGGGACTATAAGACCTGTTTTGCAAATATTGGAGCTTGTGTTTTACTAAAGTCCGTAGCTCAATCCCTTGTATGAAAGATACATTTTTGCTTTGATTTTATTATTATGTGCATCATTCCCAGGGTTGATGAACAGTTAGTTATATTTTGAGTAATTACCATCAACAAATAACAAACCAAAACCAATCATATGTATACATTCTGTGCCCAGCTATATTAGAGCCTGAGGCAAAGGGAAAAACTATTATACTGATCCTGATTTTATTTTAAAATTTGATATCTTGCCTATCATTGTTTTTGTATTAATTTTGGTTTAAAAATTAGATTAGAACATTAGTTATTTCGATTGACTTCTTGGTGCCCCTTGAAATTTTGCTCCTTGGGGTCTCACTGGCCTCTCCCTCGTTCCAGCGCCAAACATATTCTTATCATCTTATCGCTGTTTCTGTAAGTTGGATGCTGTGCTGTGTCCAGGTTCAGGATCAGAGCAACCATTCCCTCAGGCTGAGAGTGACTGACAGCTCATCCCTGGGTCCCCTCCAGAGATCATCCCTCACTAATGGTAGATGTCATGTCCAGATCACATCGCCCTTCCCAGAGACATCCACTTACAATGACAGGTAGATGTGGGATATAAGACTCCAGTCCCCTTGCCCCAGTTTGGGAGAACTCTGAAGGACTGTCAGCATTCCCTGGAGCATTATTTGGGGCTTTTTTTTTTAGATCACTTCACAGCCCAAATTCTCCCTCTACCCAGTCTTACTTGCTTCACTTCCCCCAAGGGAGTTGATTCCAAGAGCATTTCCCAATACATTCCCTGCACCCCCAATCTCCATCTCAGAATTGGACTCCCAGGAACAAAACCTGTGACAGTTGTGTCCAAGAGTGGTCTGAGAGAGCAAGTCCTCCTATGAGCTTTTGAAGCCAAAACACCTATGGTCAAGGTGACAATGAGAACCTCATCGATGGTGCTACATGGACAATGGATAGACCCGGGTTCAAGAAAGCAGACCCAGAGATGAACTGAGAGGGTGCTGTGAAAGGAAGCGCACTAGCAGCGCACCGCATCAGGTATTTGAGGTCATTGTTCTGGATGTATAGATGCTTTGAAGAGAGATTGTACAAGCCTAGACATGAGGGCCAATTAATCAGCCATTAAAATCTATGAATGAAGGCCGGAGGACCTTCCTGCTCAAGGTCATTCAGCTAGCTAGTGACAACACTGATATAGGCCCTATTCCAGTGCACATTTCATGGTGCCATCCAACATAATATAAAAAAATGAAGAAGCTACAAGCATCTCCGATTAGTTTCCTGCTAATGTTTTAGCTGAGACTACATCAAAATAAATAGCAGGGTAGTAATAAGATAGAAAAATCTATTTTTCTAACTCCTTCTTAGCTCTAGATTATGTGAGTATTTAGTAAATCTAAAGTTTCACAAACAGGACAAAGAACACACATAACTGGGTGGATTTCAGAAATCTGTGTGCCCTGAATAAGTTCATGGAGGCCAAATATCTCTGAAAACCAATAATCTTTGAAGGTTCCACCAAAGGACCCAATGAGAGAATTGAAGAGCCCTCCCAGAAACCCCACAAAGTGTACGATCCAGGAACACCCCGCAGAGAACCCACTGTATGACACAACAAAAAGCTTAATTAAAGCACACAGCAGTGTACAAGGCAGGACCACCTGCATCGCTGAGACCTGGAATTCCTTCAGAACACATAGAATAAGAAAAGAAAATTTCAATAATTTAGTGAGTCCCAAGAGAGATACGCTGTGGTTGCTCTAATGCTCCATGAGAATGTGTCTGCGTAAAGTAGCCAGGCCTGAAAATGTACAGCTGTGCAGGTGGGAGGGGCGGGACTCATTTTAGAGAGCAGGTCAGTGTTGACAAGATGCAGAGAAGATGGCCAGAGATGGGGCGGGACAAAGAAAGAAAGGCCAGATCGAGCAGGGTCTGGTGCATGGTGATTATGATCATGAACTTTATTCCAAGTCATTGGGCTAGAGCTTAGAGCGAGGTTAATAGAAGAGGGATAAAATTAGAGGTGCCCCGAGGGCCTCGACACCATGGCATTAAGTGTTTGTAACAGGGAATAGGGCTTGATTCCATTTAAAGCATTCCTGCCCTGGGGTGATAGAAAGAAATACTTCTTTGAACATCACTCCCATTTCTGAGTATCTTTTCACAAATAAACGCTAAGATAAGACTGTCAGCAGAGGCTTTTATCTTTGTGGCACCCACCTGGAAATGATGCTCTAGGCTACCCTGACAGGTGGGTGGGGAAATCTGGTGTCTTTGTCTCCAGGGACAATGGAGACTTCTTTAGCGCTACCTACCAGTCTCTGTGCTTAGTTGCTGAAATTCAGTACTTTGAAGACAGATGGTTTCAAAACCGATGGACATGAAGATGTCTTCTGGGGGAGGCTGGGGAGGGGAGTGGAGTGGCTGTCTGTGGGGAAAGCAGCCGAGATGTCATGGTTTTAGCATTTGGAGGAGTTAAGGTAGCTCCTCACCAGACTCCCCACACCCTCCGGCAAAGTGTTCAGACTCTGTTGTGCAGTTTACATTGAATAGAAATGGATTTTTAAATGGTTAAATATCAGTTTGACGTTAACGACCTGAGACTTAACCAAATCCATAGAATGGTCCGAAATCAGCACCTTGAGGTTCATTTCGCACAGAGAGCGAGAGAAATTGGACAGGGGCGTTTGCTGCTGATTCCTGGAGGTTGCTGCCTCCTCAGGTCCGTTCTGAGGGACACGTTTTCTTTTCGTCTCCGCTCCTCTCACCCTTTCTTTACTGTGTCCTGGTGCTGCCCGTGCCGCCCTCAGCCAAGTAAAACAAACAAACAGAAAAACAAACAAAAATCACTCCCTTGCCTTAATCTCATGACTACTTTCTTGCTTTCTAATTTATATTCTTATTGATTTATTTTATTCTTATTGAGTAAAATAAAATTTCTCCAGAACTCAACACGGGACTATCATATCACCAACTCCCTGGCAGTCTGCTCCATGATATGGTGGAATTAGATCCTGGAGAAATAGGAAGAAGGCAGTCATTTGAGTTCTTTACAACTCGGCTGGACAAAGTCACGGGAGATGAGCTACTGTTCCTGGACAGCGGCCTGGCCCTGGGTGAGAGGGCCGGCCAGTAGTGCGTGTGTTCTCTTGACTTTGTGTAGGAAAGGTTTCTTTGTGTGAGGACGCATTTATTAAAGCTGGGGACAATGAAACAAGGAAGGACTTAGCGTAGAAGCAGCAACAGGAGAGCCTGGGCTGGGCTGCCTTGGCTCACTGGGACGTCAGAGAAAAGGGGACCTTGGGGACAGGTTCCGGGGATCAGCTGGGACGAGCTGCCAGCTGCCCATGGCCTTACAGTTTGGGAGCCACGAGCCGGTGGGAAAGAAGTTGGAAGGAAGGAAGAAAGGGAATGGTGCTGGCTGCTCCCCAGGGGGAGAGAGCACTGGGTCCTTTGTCTTGAGGTTTTTATATTTCTCTTGCTGGTGGGAATCTTAGGGGAGGTCTCAGGGGGAGGGTTCAGTAGACGATTCATCGGTTTTCCAGGTGCGTCCTCTCAGGGCCATGGTCTCCACCGATTGGTCAGTGCCAGGGCAGGGGACAGGTAGTGATTGTAGTTGATCCTGGCATCCCTTGCCTTTCTGGGCCCAGAGAAAAGAACCAAGGCCTAGACATTATCTCTAGGGAGGTAAAATTGTACAGCCAGTTTGTTGGGCTACCTAGCTCAGTTTCCCTATTACCCTTGCTAAGGAATTTTCCTAGCTTCTCATTATCCTGTCTCACTACAAGCACTAGCCAAAAAAAAAAAAAAAAAAAAAAAAAACAACCCAACAAAGAAACAAACAAAAAAAAGTGAATATAAAAGATTTATTTCCCCTCAGTTCAATTTTTCTTTAGACTGAATTCTGTAGGCCCTGCTCACATCCTCAGGTAAAAGCATTCCTTATTTCTCTGCTACCACATTCCTTAAACTAGGGGGAAACAAAGATCTCTCCATCAATTGTGAGGAAGCATAGACTCGCAGGTAAAATTTTTAGGGCACAGGAACTGATTCCAAGCCTGATCTCAATTGTATAACACTTCTGTGGAAACCACATGGGAAAAGGTGAGTAGGTACCATTCCAACGAATGTGAGTGGTTATACCTCACCTCCTGCAATGTCTAACTGGCATTCCATCCACACATCCGTAGCGCTTTCTCGCCACCCCAAGCACCTATGTTCTACTGGCAGGTTATGATAGCAGTTACACTGAGGTCATTGATAGATTTCTATGTTTGGTTGTTTTTAACGTATGCCAGCTGAGGAGCGTGGCTCCAGACCCGAATCCTGATGGATCTTTCAGGCTGGCCACGGATGGCCAAGAACTTGCTGGGCAGGCCTTGTGGGGAAGGCTGACCCCCACACCAGACAAGGTGCACTGTCGGCCATGCAGTTACTGGAGGAAGCTGGGGTCAAGGACTCCGTCTCAGGCTCCTCCATTCACAGGGTCCTGGTGGAGGCTCAGCACTTCCCAGGACCTTCTGCCGGGACCGACCGCCTCACCGGGCCCTGGGCTGAGCCACCTTTCCTCTCTCTGACTCGGTTTTGCTCCACTCCTAGCTCTTCCCCTTCCCTCGCTCTGGGCCCTGGGTCCATAAAAATCCAGGGCCCTTTCCTTTTGTGCAGGCTCCTCCTCAGAAAGAAGGTTTCCTCGCCTGGGCCACCTGTCCTCGGACCTGAGCCTGGGGCCGTCCTGCGGGGAGACATGGGAGCCTGCAGACCTGGAACCTTCGGTTTGGCCTCTTGCCTGGACTGTCTCAGGGAGGGGATAAAGGCTCAATTGTGAACTTTCAGTTTGGCTCATTGTGTCCCCACCAGGCAGCTAGACTCCAGGGCTCCCTAACGTCACAGAAAACTCTTCTGACCCCAAATACACGAAATACACGCATCAAGGCATTGAGAGCAATCAACGTCCCTCTCACCTAGCACCCTGGGTCCAAGGAAGGGTGAAGTGGCTTTCTATGAGAAAGGTGCAGGTTGTACAAATATAGCCCTTATCACTTCCAAAATTTCACTAAAAACCGCCACAATCTGATACACAAATGGTGCCATGTGCATAGCTGACATGGTTTATGGGGCTCTAGGGCAGACAGAATAATGCCCTCTCCCACCAGGACACCCACCCCCTATTCCCTGCATCCTGTGGACATGTTATACTATGCGGCAAAAAGGACTCTGCAGATGAGATACCGTTTAGGGCCCTGATTGGTGGGGGGCGGGGGGGGGGCGCTTATCCCAGATTATCCAGGAAGATAATAATTACCTACAATTCTTGATGTAGGTAATGTTCTTATAATTATTATCTTGATTTGAAAAATTGTTCATTTCTAATGGTATACATTGCCCATTTTACCAGAAGGTTAGATGGGGAAAATAATTTGCTCAATCTAACACAGCTAGTGAAAGGCAGCGCTGGAAGTCAAACATGTGTAGGATTCAAAATCATGTCCCTCTTCTGATATATCCTTTGCCCTTCTCAAAATTTCTGGGACCACTGCCTCCAGTAAAATTCAGATGAGATTTATCGCTACATACTCACTGATGGCCTCTTACCCCAGTCCTCTATAGATGCCTGACCAAAAATCACACACATAAACACAATGTTTTAATCAGTTCCCAAGAAGCAATTACTGCCTGTCTACTTGCGACCAATTTTAATGCACAGGGAAAGTCTCCTGCAAACTCTCTTGGATTTTACGCCTCTGGAGGAAGAAATTAACCCTGCCCCGATCATCAGTGGGATGACTTCGCAGGACACTTCGTTCCGTGGCTCCCAAACCAACTCCACCTCCGCTACCACCAGCCTCAGCATCACAGGCCTCTCCGTGTGCCCCGGGAGCAGCTCGCGTGGGCAGCAACCACTCACTGCTGATTACAGTTAACAGAGCAGCCAAACAGCCTTTACCGCCCACCGTCACACGAAAGCGTGTGCTGCGTCCTGTAGCTGACGGGCTCCCTGTGACGTGCGCAGATAACCATCTACATCCCCGAAGCCTGGCCTGACACATGGGGACAAGTGTAAAGCAGCAAGCTGGTGACTTGGAATGAATACTCTGAATGTTGCGAGTGCTGCTCAGGAAGAAAACGGGCCTCGATAAGGAAGTAATCAGACCACCACTCAGTGGGCCTTCCAGGACAGACGGACTGCTCTCCAGCCACTCTCCCTGTCCCCCTCCCCCAAAAGGGTTGTCACTGTCACCTGCCCACATAGCTGTGCATCTCTATCCTACTGTTTATCTCTTTTGCCATTTAACCAGTTCTGTACTAATAAGAACTGCCTTCTGATTTTTAATGAAGGCTCATCACAGAAAAAAATAGAATTACATCTTTCAATTTTGGACATTGGTTCCTTGCTGTCACAGCTCCCCGAGAGAAGGGCTGCCTGGGTGGGAAGCAGCTGTCTGCACCGACGGCCCGCAGAGGTGAGGCCCCCGTGCCAGGGCAGGTGAGTCAGCAGGCAGCGTGCTTGGCTTCTCAGAAGCTGCCAAGGAACAGAGGATTTGCAGTTGGTCTAGTTACTCGGGCCCATTGTAAATATTGATAGTAGTATAGTAATATGCATTATAATGACATTAACATAATTACCATAATGACATACTGAATATTGCCTTTTTCCTATGCTAGGAAGAACGAGAACATTAATTCATAATTTCAATCATCAAACATACCACAGCAGGTATGTGTTAATATTACTTGTTTTTAGGTGAGAAAAGTGAGCTTGAATAAGTATATCCCTGAAGATCACCTGCACACATACGTGTGTTTGATTCATAAGCAAATCCTCTTCCCACTGCTGCCGGGCAGCGTGAGTACCTATGACAGCCTTTCACAGTTGGTGACTTCTTTGGGCCGTGTGTGTCTGATTCTCTCCCATCTCGTAACCACTCTCTGTCCAGCAATGACAGGACTCAGGGAAAGAGGATGAAGACCCATGGTCCACATGGCAAGGAGTCCCATGAAAAAGCCAGGCCAACTGCTAATCTGAGCTATCAGTGTAAATGGGTTAGGCAGAAGGAAAGCATCTGGGTTCCAAACTGATGGTATAGAAATGAGCCCAAAGAGGCAAGAGCCAAGGTTGGTGCAGAAGGTAAGTGGCAGAGCTGGAGGAACTCCCCAAGCTGACTGGCACCAGGATGGCATCTGATTATAGTGATATCATGTGTCTCGGGCTTCAGAAACCTGACTAAAATAAATATTGTATGATAAAAACAAAACAAATAAGACTGGCCTATCCTCCCTGTGGTCAATGTAGTCTGGTGACTCGCAGGAGAATTTGGGTGGTATAGAGAGATTTTTTGAAATCTGTTCATGGATATCAGGAAAAGATAAAGCTTAAATAGTGCATTTAACTTATAATTTCATATTGGTGATGAGGCTAAGTTTAGATAGATATATAGATAAACAGATTTATAGATAGATAGATAGATAGAGGAAATAATTCAAACCCAATTTAAGGAGGCTCCATTAAGTAAATAAAATGGGTGATAAAGCCTTGACAAATTGGATAAGACAAACATTATTAAGCTCTAGTGAAACTTGTTTAAAATATGAAAAATCCTTTGTTAATCCATATAATTGCAATATATTCAACCAAAACATACATATAACTACTCATTCAATTGACAAATATTTCTTGTGATCCGTTTATAACTTCACCAATGCACTGGCTTCTCTAGAATTCAGTAAAACAGGGAAAAGATTAAATACCTACTATACATCCCCCCAAAACAAATAATCTATTGTGAGGAGAAGATAAAACCTATAGGAAAAAACAGCAGGAACACACTGAGTGTAAATATGAGAGGACCTGGTTACATATCAAAGACAGGCAGAAAAAGGGAGGCACGCGGAGAAGTCTAATGGAAGTCTAATGGAATAAAGGGGGCGGAGTTTGGATCTTCAAAGACATGTTAAATTTGCCTGAGACTGGAGGAAAGGAACAACACAGGAGGCTAAACGGTATTATTCAAGGTAGATTGAACATGTTGCGTATTTATAAAGATGTACAGGTGACATGAGTAGAATATGGGCATTAATGCAGTTTTCTGTCTCACAGCCAAACCTAGTATCAGTTAATACATATGGCCGAATGCTTACCACACTTCTGGACTTACATCCTGTGATGTCGAGTCTCTTAGCATACTATGCCTACCTCCTTCTGAATAGCCCTACAAAGAGTTTCATTTGAGTATCTCAGTGGCTCTGATGGGGCCATGGGCCAGTTCCTGAACCAATCACTGGGGGCTGGGGCTCTGACAGGTTTAACAGAGGTGCTCACTGGTAGAGCAGAGAATGGCGTTCTCTCCATGTGAATTGCACAAATTGAGAGTCTAGGAGGTTTTCCAAAGGGAAACAACAAGTGTTCCCAATACTTCCCAAGCCAGATTTCCTTCCCCTAATTTTATGATTTTTATCAAAGATGTGATCATTTTTCTAGGCTCATAACATTTTACATATAACCCGCTACTTCTTGATATGGTCTCTTGTGCTTGATGTGGTCTCTTCCTTATCATCTCTCAGGAAATAAAGACAAAGAGACAGATACAGGAGACACTACTATTAAATAGCGATGTTTGGAGGAATGGTAAATGATGTGTATGTGCCCACAATTTTCTGCGAAAAATATTGTAATAACTTTCGTAACCACAACAGTTAAGAGTATACAAATCAACAAAATAACTTAGCAGTATTCTCCAAAGTGTCAAGGTTGTGAAGGACAAGAAGACTGAGTCACTGTCGCAGGTGAGAGGAGACTAAGGGGGTAGGACAACCGTAGAGCCCAGGGTCCCAGCCCCTGGTGATCACACTTTTGTTTTTAATCAGTAAAATATGGGAAAGGTGATGGGATGGCATTCTGTGGTTCTGTCACATTATACGGACTCTACATTGCTGGCAGACTCACTGAGGAGATCTCTATTCCTACTTGCCTTTGAAGAAGTTAGTGGTCATTTCGGGAGGCCCACTGGGCAAGGGACTGAGAGCTGCTTCCAGCCAACAGCCAGCCAGAAGCCAGGACCCTCAGTCCCGTATAGACATACCTTGTTTCATTGTGCTTTTGCTTTATTGCACTTCACAGGGGTTGCTTCTTTTTTTTTTTAATAAAAAAATAAATTGAAGGCAAGACCATCTGCCAGCAAAAAGATTACAGCTTGCTTTATTGTGGTGGACTGAAACCAAACTCGCAATATCTTTGAGGTATGCCCATAGTCTCAAGGGAATGAGTTCTGCCAACACCTGAGTGAGCTTGGAAGTGGATTCTTCTCCGTCTGGCCTCCAAATGAGACCAGCCCAGCTGACATCTTGATTTACGGCCTTGTGAGACCCTAAGCAGAGGGTCCAGTGAAGTCGTGCCCAAACTCCTAACTTCTAGAAACTATGAGATAATTAACGAGCTGTTGTAAGCTGCTAAGTTTGTGGCAATTTGTTATGCGGTAATAAAGAACTGTCTTAATCAGCTCAAGCAGCTGTAACAAAATACCGTGAACTGGGCAGCTTATCAACAACAGAAATGTACTGCTCCTCGTGCTGGCAGCCAGAAGCCCCAGATCTCGGTGCCAGAGTGGTCGGGTTCCGGTTGGAGCCCTCCTCCAGGTTGCAGATGGCTAACTTCTGGTTGTTTCCTCATGTGGTGGGAAGTGAGCAAGCTGGCTCTTTGGCCTCTTCTTCTAACTTCATCTATAAGGGCTCCACCCTTGTGATCTAATTACCTCCCAAAGGCCCCCCGCCCCACAAATATCATCACATTGGGGTTTATATTTCAATATATGAATGTGGGGTGGAGGCACAAATATTCAGTCCATACAGTACCCATTCCATCAACTAGATGCGGTGTGGTATCCTGAAACAGGAAAACGACATTAATGAGAAAAATGGTGAAATTTCTAATAAAGTCTATAGTTTGTAGTTGAGTACCAATATTAAGTCTTTAGTTTTAATCATTGTACTACGTTTATGAAAGACGGTCACATCAGGGTAAGCTGAGTAAGGCATATATGGGAACTCTCTGATATACATCTAGAATCTCCAAATCAAAAGTTGAAAAAATAAACGCAAATAAACTTGAAAGTCCACAAATCAGCTATAACATTTGTGGAAAATAAGCCTCGACTCTGATGGCGGGTGATAGTATAAAAATAACAAAATGTCCATGCCGGTGGAAAAGAGAACTGTGGACAAGCTGACTCCACATCCAGCTGTGTGTGGCCCAGCTTTCCCTCTTGCCCGAGCTGGTCTGCCCTCGTCAACACCTAAGCAGCATGTCTGCCCTTGGTGCACAAATTCCTTATTTTCAGTCATTTGATATCTTGTAGCTGTGGTTAGTTGTAGTTTTATTCTTAGTTACCATGGTTATTTGAAAACAGTTTTATTTCTTCTCCTTAGAAACCTCTCTTGCTTTGGTCTCTCCTACGGTTTCTCCCACAGTTACATCACTTTCTTTCCCTTCTCTACCTCTTTTCTTTCCCTTGCATGGTTCGGACTTTCTAAGGAAGGTAAAACAGGAACTACCAGCATGAGAAAAACAAGGGGGCCTGGTGTGGTATTGGTTTTTATACTCTAGATAGCAGCACACAAAACCGACACTCACCCCTTCAAAATTTTAATCGTGCTGCGCTTAGACGCCATCCAGAATTCACCACTTCCCCCTAACTTTTTATAATAGCATCTCAGACCAGCATAAAATGTGCCCCAAATGTTGTTCCTTCTTGACCTCAAACAGGTTTTGTAACTTCAAAGGAAGTTTGTGACCACTTTATGAAAGGAAGGTTGGGTAGGTACACAAGTTGGAAGAGGAAAGGAGTGCGGAGATCCAGAGACAGTTGCTGAAAAGCCGAGTTCATCTGTACAGGCTACCATTTGGAAATAAGCAGCTCAATGTGGGCCACAAACAAAGCTAGGTTTAGAAATGTGATTGAAAGGGTCATAAATATTAACTGACTACATTTCTTACTTTTATTTGGGTCTGTAGAATTAAAAACCTCTTAAACTCATTGGGAGCTCTTGGGGCCACTTCCTGCTACCGACCCCGCGCATTATAAACTGCTGTGTAGCTCTTAATATCAAAAACGTTCTGTCGGTGTCTACTATGTAATCTCTACTTACATGCTCCTCCTCCGAGATGCCCGACTATGGCTCTGAAGTTATAAAGCCTTCTTTGAAGTGGAAGCGGAGCAAGAGAACCCCTAGTATTAAAGCAGAGGCACCATCATTATGTATAGGGTATAAAATAAATCTCTCATATGTAAAGGACACAAAGATAAATAGGGGAAAAGAGGAGTACTACATTAAGGCCCTTATAAAACTTACTATTTACTGTTCAGGTTTTTGTTAAATAATGTACATCAAAAGAGATTTGAATTCCTTCTTTCAGAATTACTTACCTCTTTAAAGTAAATTTTAAAGAACACTCACAGCCTTGAGGATTTGTGTTCTCTATGTGACATAGTAAGCTTGTGGGAACACAGACCTAACGAGAGCTCTCGATGCAAAGGAACAGACACTTGAATGCAACCAGAAATCAATTTAATGCTACAGGTTTGCTGGTATGCCTGGCAACATTTTATTCTCGCCAACGTTTAGGTTGGGTTGTCAGCCTTGAAAGGAAAGGGAGTCGTGTGGGCCCGGTAGATGCTGGTAAATGGGAGAAGGCTGCCCCGGCACTTTGGGCAAATGGCAGGTATGCCAAGGTGTGTGCATGCATGCCTGTGAGCATGTGCATGTGCGTTTGTGCATGCTTGTGCATGAAGATCTTCCACGCACCCACCACCAGGGAGGTGATAGAGGACCAGTTTCAGCACTGTTCCTTTGGCCGCTGGAGCTGACACAGTCTGGCCCTTTGCTGGAAGGCAGTGCCCAGAGAAGCCTGCCTAGATCAGGGAGCCTGGGGCTGCCCCTGGGTTCAAGTCAGCCTAGTGAGCACCCTGTCCACCAGGCACCAGCCCCCTTCAATTAATTCCCAAGGCCCAGGCGTGGGGGGCCAGGAGGTCCCTGGCAGAGCAGCTGCTGGCTCTGGAGATGGTTGGGGTTCTTTAGACTTGAAGGCCAGAACTCGCTGCCATTTGTCGTCCTCTCACCTGAGAGGGGGAGATGCACCTATGGCGTAGCATCAGGTCCGTGCAGTGAGCTGACAAAGGGGCTTTTCCTTCTGAAATGAAATGCGGCTGCGAGGAGCCCACGGGCTGGACAGTCCCCAGCTCCCTCTGACAGACAGTGACGTGCCTGTGCCGGGAGTCATCAGGCTGTGGGGATGCAGGTGGGAGCCGAGACGCAAACCAGCCCCTCCCAGCCCTCAGCCGCCTCCGGACAGGACAAATGGCAGGACATGGAAGGTGCAGCATGGGTTTTCCTTAGAGCCAGCCCCCTCGGAAGCCCCAGGGAGGAGGGGCTTCGAAGGCCCCAGCAGGAGGCACCAGCTCTTGAAAGTGTTTGGCAATTGCCACATTTACTAACGGGGTCACTGGGCACTGAGCTGGGACATGGGAGGTGGGAATCAGACCCCCAGTCACCCACGGTCACCCACTGTAGGGTGGATAAGAAGGACAGTTTGGCGCCTTTGCTTACAAACATTTTGCTATACACTGATAGAATAAATATAACATAAATAAATAAATATTGGGTTAGAAACCAATTAGGCTTTTCCCATGTGAGATCACATTGCAGTTTTGCTCCTTACACTGATACTACCTCCATGGACATGGCCATGCAGCTGCCTGTCCTGACGCTGTCTGCCCCTGTTGCCCCGTTGCCTAGCTGCATCACTGCCTGTTGTGGCAGTGGCCAGCCCCTACCTGCCTGTCCCGATATTAGCCAGGACCCAGTTACCTGCTGAGGTATTAGCAGGGATGTTGTGACATCAGCAGAGCTGTCAAGATGTTGGCGGCCTGTCGTGATGCTAGCCAGCCTGTTGTGAAACTGCCTGGCCCCTGTCTGCGGCAGCTGTTCTGGTGGTCGCCTAGCTGCCTGTGGTGGCATCGCCCAACCCCCCAGCTGCCTTTCGCGACATCATAGCTACTTGTTGCGATATTTCTAGGTTTTACTTCTTGATTCACGAACATACAAGGCTCTGTCTCAATATATCACGTTATGTACAGGTTACAGGAGGAGGGACTATCAAAATTGAATTTTCCGTGTGGACTGCCGAACATCTTGCTGATTTACATTTTGGAACTTGCGCACAGTTAATGCGCACAGATGCTTGCTTTCGCCAACCGAGACCCCTCCGTTCAACGACTTTCAGCTGCACATAACCTTGGAGTTACTTTTCCAACAGTGGCTGAGGTTTACACCGTCACTCCCTCTCACGTAGTTGCCTTCATGACCCAGTTTCCAAAAATTTCTGGCTGAAGGTACATTTTGCAGCTGAAAAAGTTTCTCTCAGGGATAAGCTAAGTGGTTTGGTAATAATAATTATCAGATTTATTGATCGCTCACCGTATTAAGCGCTGTCTTTGTGCTTTATTTCATTGAACTCATTTGACCTTGATAACCCTGTTACGGAGACCCTATTATGAATGTCATTATTATTCACTTTAACATATGGGCAAAACTGAGATGCAGAGAGGTTGAATAACTCACCCCAGAGCACACAGGAAGTAAAAAGAGCCAGGATATAAACTGAGCAAGTCTGGTTCTAAGGCCCCAACTCTTAACTCCTAAACTGTTACCATTGTGTTGTTTTCCACATTTCATATAAGGGAAATTTTTAACAACTGGTATTTTAAAACAATGAAATAAAAGGTAACTGGCTAGACAAAAAGACTACCTAGACCCCAAAGAAATGAGGGTCTAATGGACAGAATACTTATTCTACACTCGGTCTGAAGATCTGGGATTATCTCTATGGTGTCAACATTTGCTGCTCAGTGGATGTACAACTGCTTTCCTGTGTTTTTAGGCCACTGGCAGCAGTTAAGGCCATGTAACTAGTTCTGACCATTGGATGTGAGTGGAAGTCATGCAGGCCACTTCCAGAATGAAAAACGTAATTCTTCAGTCCCGTGTGTGACTCCCCAGATCTCTGTTCTGGACACCTGTGATGGTGAGGGGGCAGGCCGCTTGGTCCAGATGCTGCCACCATGTGGAGGTAAAGCCTCAGTCAGCCTAGGACCATGAGGAATCACATACGACGAAGACCCTTATACATCTACTCGGCTGTGGACGATGTGTGAGAAATAATCTTCATGTGTTAAGTCACTGAGAGTGAAAGACTACTCTGTTTCTGATATTATGTGGCTAATATAGTCTATAAGTCTTTCCAGGGTTTCTGCACATCCATGAAAAAGGTGTTTGACCTGTCTGAGCCTCATTTTCTTATTTTTAAAATATGAATACCAATGCTTTCTTGGCAGAGTTGACAAGAAGATGAAATGAGGGCTCTTGGTGTGTTCAGCAAATAGGAGATGCGTGATGATTCAGTATTACACTATGTAAAAGTATCAGAAAAGCTCAAGTAACACAGAGTGTAAAGGACCTGAAGGGCATTTTTATTCAGCGGTGCTTATTACTAGGTTCCTATGCATGGCTTATAACTATAAAACAGTTAAAGAATATTTCCAATACAGTGCCTGAACAGGGTTATAATCTGCACCCATTTTATAATTATCTCTTGTTTTGGCACTCGGCATCCACACTCCTGTCTTTTGCTAACTGTGACCCAATTTGCCACGGGAAACCTTCTCTTCCTCCTTTCTCTCAAGCAGCATGAGCTCCAGGAAAGGGAAGGAATGCGATGTAGACTCATGCAATCTAAATTTTAACCTCATCTCCTCAGAATACAGCACTTTCCTTTTGAGCTTACCAAATGCCATTTCTGACTAAAACCTCATTTTAACTGGATTAAGATAAAAGGTAACTTATTAACTCACTAAATTGAAAATCCCAGGGTTTGTTTTGTTTTCCAGATCTCGGCTATTGGAAATAATGCCGCTATGACACAAGGCTGCATATATTCTTTTCTGATTGGTGTTTCCCCAACTGGAACAACCCTTCAGGGTCACATCAGTCTCGAGGTTCTCCCTAAAGCCAGCCAGAGTCCTTTATTAGAACTAAATCATGACTCAATTTCTTCCCGAAAATTCTGCTTCCTTCATTTCTTTCACAAGTGTTAATCTAAGGGTGCTCCTTCTAACGTTTCCTGTGGAGGCTGCTTCCTGGGCACCCCGATCTTTGAAAGATCCTCTTCACACACCACCGCCACCTTAAAATTCACTCTTCTAACTGGCCTCCTGTTTACTCACATATAAGTGACATTTTCTGAAATTCCCTTTTTTATCATTGCCTCCCCACTGTGTGGAGTCTCATTGTTTTATCTGCAGTGTTGGTCCTGCTTTCTCAGAGGGCAATTAATTCCAAGGTTACAGTTCTTGCCTCCACGTAAACATAAGAACCCAGTAGGTATTATTTGCTTATTTCGACAATGTCAAACCTCTTGCACTGGACATGTTTGACGGGTTCTAAATTGAGAAGCCCTTGGATGGAGAAGCCCTAAGCCGTGTAAATTCACTTGTCACCACTGAAGCATCATCCTCAAAGACTGTACAAGCGGAGGATGCACAGAGGGCACGCTGCCTGAACAAGATGAACACAAAAAGGTGATTCATAAATAAAGAAGCCCAAGTCATCCTACGTGGTAAACTTAAATAAGGGGGAAAGAGGCAAAATACCACTTCAAGTCCTCACCCAATAGAGTCACTCTCAGGGTTTTTAGTGTAAAATCTTGACAATATTAAAAAAAAAAAGGAAATGATTTTTTTCTAGCATAGTCTATCCGTGTCATTCAGGGCAGGCCCCCCAACCATCATGGATTACAGGTTTTCTCTTACAGTATTCAGTGAAATTAAACAGTCAGTCTTCACTTCTCTTGATGGTTGCAGTACTATACCCATTTCTGACCAAGAGTGTGTTTTTTTTTTACACAGTGATTTTAAGGAGATTGGATTTAAAAGCCCTTGTTTTCAGATGGGTATCTTTAGATGAGACCCAGGATACTGGAGATAAAGATATCAAGAGAAATGAAGGTTGACAGTATACAAGCAGAAGGAAGCCTTTTCCCCTTTTAATGACTAGAATTTCTCTAATTTGGGAAGCTTGGGAGAGCTCCGGGCCCAGAAATGGTCTCACTGATGCTGAGAGGTGGGGTACGAGACAGGCCTGTGACTGTGCCCCAACATAATATCAAATACACCAGAGAGGCAGAGGAACGTGCAAAGTTAAGATCACTCATGAGATGACCACCTCCTCAAACTGCTTTATGAGGGCATCCTTGGCGTCGACATTGTGGCATTCTCTTTGTTTCAATGGCCTGAGCTACATCACAGAATGTGTTTCATAGATTCAGGACCTGACACCATCTTTTAATAACTGAAGTCTCCAAATATAGCAATGCAGACTAGAAATACTTGAAACTGTCATACTCACTCACCTGCTCACCAAATCTCCCATCCAGCTGGATTTTGATTAAATCGCCCAGCAGGCAAGTTTGCTCTCAAGGGCCTCTTGATTCTGCACACTGATCTTCTCTTATCTCTCACCGTCACACAAACAGTCCAGTGCTCCAGCTGCTTTCCATAAGCCCAGCTCCGAGGCATGACCTGTTAGTTCTTCCTCTAACATTGCAATGTTCCTTAGCTCAAGCCCATACCCCTTTACCCTCCTAGCAGCCAAATTTACATTCTCTAAGTACGTTCAGAAAGTGCTATAGCATACCAATTATACATCCGTTGAAACCAGTTTATTTAGCTAAGGGTTAGAGGAAAGCCAAGTAATGAAAGAGATGCAGGTGGAGGTGAGAATGAAGTTTTAACATTCATGGAGTGTCTACTTTTTAAAGGGGAGCACACTCTGACCAAAACTTAGCTCCTTAAAGACATATCTGAGTCTTAGTCATGTTTCTGTAGTTTGTCGTATTTAACACAGTGACCTGAATAAGTGGGAGTTCACATAAATATTGGATTCACTGTGAGCAAATAAATTTAAAGTCACCAAATGGAACTGTGTGGAATATACTCCATTTGGCTGCTTAGCTTTGTAGCTGAAATCATAAGTTTTGTGTTAGAAAGGCTTAGACTCTGGTTTTTGGCTGCCATGTACTGAAGAAAGTATCTTTTGTGGGCTGAGTTTCAATTTTCTCATCCATAAAATGGGCATAACACCATTACCTATTTCGCAGGGTTGCTATGGAGATGACATATTTGTAAGGCATTCTGCATATTGACATTTACACAGGTAATGCATGTTAGTAACAATAACAGTAATAGTAATTCTAATATAAGTAATTGTTTTTTATGACTATAGATGTAGGATTAATTTAGTGGCTAACTCTATTTCTTTATTTGAACTGCAAGAAAAATAACATTTCTAATGCTTAAATTCCCATTATGACTTTATTTCTGTAAAACATGCAAGCGGGTGAGATCATTCTGCCTGAAGCTTATTGGAAGAGAACAGGAGTTGGAAAGGACTAGATAGTAAACATTTTAGGTTTTACAGACAACATATGGTCTCTGTCATAACTGCTCAACTCTTCTGTGAAGCCATAGAAGAATGGGCATGACTGTGTTCTAATGAAAAGTTATTTACGAAAATAGGCAATGAATTGAAGGGGGTAAAAACTAGAGGAAAACATTGAGTTAGTGAAATTCACCACTGAGAGATGCTTCGTATAAGTGACTTGTAAAGGTTCATCTTCCACCCACGAGATACCCCTGTAGCCTTATAAACCCTACATATGTGCTTAAAAACAATCAGACGAACAACATACACAGGCAAAATAGAAGTGCCTGGCTGGATATGGTCTCCAGTCTTACTTTGCAAAAAGCATCTGAGGTCATAGTAGAAAAGGTGAATCCGAGTAAGTTCACTATTCTTTTTATCAGGAACTAACAGGTGATGCTCTAGAGAAGACCATTCCCTCTCCCACACAGAGACCACCCAGGCATATCAGGGAATATATGCTCAGCATGGAAGCTAATAAGGCATGCCTTGCAAGACATCCTAGGACAGGGAGCCAAGGTAAAATAATTCAATAAACAACTTCAGCAGCTTGTCAGTCTAGCGTTTTCAGGCTGTATTTCTTTGTTTTCCCAAAGTGGTTGGTTAGGAAATCAAATACTGCAGCAAGCTTTCAATTTTAGTCCAATTTGAGAAAGCAGAAGGGTTTCGCTGGTTTTCTCTGTGTAGACAAATAGTGAGAGAGAAGCCGGTGAGTGAGATGTTAAGTCTTTGTTGATATGAGTTGTCCCCACAGCTTCAGTGTCCTCTTTCATTGGGTTATTTAAAGAATAAGTCCACAGCAGACTTAACTACAAAATGACAGCCATTGGGAGACACCCCATTTACAATGGGCAAGAGGGAAACCTGAATGCCAGCCACCGATAGCACTGAGGAATGACCCAGGAGACCTCCGATCTCAGTTTTAAAATAAGCTCTGAAACATGTCTGGTAGCCCCCACTTCCAGCCAGATTCCACACCCTCCCCTTTTTAAAAATGGAAAATCAATGGCATAAACTATCACCAGGCAAATATTAAAGTGCCCAAAGCTGCCAAAATGGGACCACCAACATTGGGCAAGATTCTATCATCTCTGACAGCCTCAGGAAAGTAATAAGTGGACCAAGTTTTGAGCAAATTGCTTCTCAAAGGTTTTTTACACATAAACTTACACTAGCTCAGTCTGATCCTGATGATGATAATAGATGGAACTGGAATATGAATTACCCAACCTTGATTTTATCCTAGTCCTAGCTTACTTTGTATATGACCAGATGACAAAATGTGGGTGGCTTTTCCTTCTTAAAAATTTGAGGATGAGATTGGGAACATAAATTTCCCAACAAAACCAAATTGCAGAAGCCCGTCTATCATAGTTTCTGGAAAATCATAAAGGACATTAAATTTGAATGAGCATTAGAAAAGCTGAAACCCAGCTTGAATTGATGCATTTTTATTTCAATAGCATTTGATTATTCTTTTTATGTTATTACTATGCTCATAACTGTTGCGATTTGTCAGTACTGAGTGATTATTTCCCAAAAGTAGTATGGCATGAAATCAAGAATGCAGGTGGGTGGCTTGCTCTGAGCACCCATTTTAGAGGCAATTGGTCAGGCAATATTTCACTCAGGAAGCTGAAACAGTGTGTTGGTTTGTGTTTGAACACACAATTGTGGGAAAATGTCCTGTAGAAGGAGCACTAAATTTGAACCTAAGCTTTGTCTTTCAATAGTTGCATGACCTTGGACTGATACTGTTACCTACGCATAACGCTAACTACATAACTTCTGCTGAAAATGCCTCCCTTCCTAGTCCCTAAAGTGCTCTTGGTGAGTTCTTCCTCTCCCTTCAAATTTCACCTCCATGCACATTCCCTTTGATTCCCCCATTATAAAAATTCCATGAATAACAATAATGATGACATAACATAACACATTATCTCCATTATTCCATGCATGTGAAATGGTATGGTGTTGTTAGAGTCCTGTACCACTTTTCATTTAATTGTCTGTTTATATGTCTATCTTCTGCACAGGCTATTCATTCATTGATGGAGGGTATGCTTTGCTCACTTTTATATTGCAACATTTAGAACAGAGATGATACAGAGTAGAGGTTTAATAAATATTAATTTAATAAGTTTCTACCTCTGTAAAATGGGGATAATAGTATCTGTGCTTTCCATCTTACAGAGTTGTTGCAAGAATCAAATGTGTAGGAAAATTCTGTGTCAACGAAAATGTACTCTACACATATCAGACATTATGAGGCTCTCCCAATGAGACAAATATAATCTGTATGAGGAATCACAAAGATGCTCACTAATACAACTGGGATCTAGATGCAGCGAGAACCCAAGCTCGTAACTTCTAACTTATCTTATGTTAAAAAGGGGGAAGAAGTGTCCATACATGGTTTTTATAAGGATGATGTAGAGTGTGAAGACATGTAGATGTGGCAAGATGATGAGTATTTTGAATTCCCATTAAATATTTATTTACATGTATTTTTGTTCATATATTTGAACAAAAATACACTTTGCTAAACAGGTTTGACTCTGAAATACAGCATCTTTCCCCTCCTCAGAAGGAGGACAGAACAGTCACATGGCCCTTGTTCTTCACCACGATGTATGAGAATGTGTATAAGCCCAATGTCCACCCACAATGAATGAAAAGGTAAATTATAATATATAGATGCAATGGAACGCTATAGAAGAAAAAATGAACAATTACTAATGTGATGTGAGTGACTCACAGAAGAGACAAAAGTAGTACATGGTGATGGAAGTTAAAATGGTGGCTAATTCTGGTTGTGTTTTGGGTGGGAAGGGGAATGAGAAAGCCTTAGAGTCCTATAAATGTCATACATAGATATGAAAGATTATTGACCTGCCCATTCGAGATTTGTGCACTTTACTCCATGTATGTAATTCCTCAATGAAAGGTGTAACAAAACAAAGGGGTGGTGTTCTTAAAGGATGAATACGTGAGGTAGACAGGTTCATTCTACTCTCTTGCTGGATTCAACTACATGTCCCCAGAGGGCAGAGATGATGATGGCTGGCTCACCTAGCTCTGCATCTCCACCAACATGTTTGTTTGTTTGTTTTTTTGTTGTTGTTGCTGTCCATAGACGTTTTGGGGTGCTTTCAATTTGAACTATAATGTATATGTCTTTCATACAGTCATTTGTACTGTCAGTGGGTATATACTTAAGAGTGGGATGGAATGGAACACATAACTTTTGAATAACTATTTGTTAAGTAAAAATAAATGAATATTTTAAGAACAATCCATGCAGCCCTGGCTGGATGCCTGTTGGTTGGAGCATCAACCCATGCACCAAAAGCCTGGGGGTTGGCCCCCTGTCAGGGCACACATATCGGCTGTGGGCCCGATCCATGGCTGGGGCGTGTACGGGAGGCAACCAGCCGCAACCAGCCAAGGTATCTCTCTCGCATCGATGTTTCCTTCCCTCCCTTGCTCTCCCTCTAAAATTAATAAACATCCTCAAAAAATAACCCCCCCCCCAAAAAAAAAAACTAAAACAAAATTAACAGCAACAAACTATCCATGCAGGGAGAGGGAACCTGACTCCGTATTAGAGGGAGAATGTTGCAGGAGGGTGGAGACAGGAGGTGGGAGGAATGAAGCTTCACTCTGACAGAGAAACAGGCACCAAGAGCCCAGGGACTGATCTCTCCCCTGAAAGAACATCCAGTAACTCTGTCTTTACTCAGAGACCCAGGCTGGAGCCAGTGAGGTCAGAAGGAATCAGCTAGCCTAGATCTTCCCAGCACCCTTGGGTGCTGCCTTTCCACCCCAGTGTGTATCAGTGGAAGGGTCCTGCAGAGGAGAGAGGGGAGCCCAGCTTCAGTTCTGCTGTGTGATCTGGAGACCTCACTCTAGTTTTCAGAGACCCACTTTTCGCCACCTCACAACTGGTGGCAAAGACCGCGTCATCCTGCTTCTCCGACGCTTCCTGACGGCAGAGGGAAGGGAAGGCGAACGCCTGCGCGGTGGGGCACGCCCACGCAACTCACAACAGTCAGTAAAATCCCTTGCAGTATTCACTTATATTTTTCAAATTCACACATATTTCTCACTCGAATGTACAGAACATCTGTGTGTTCTAATATAAGATATGTTTACTTACAAAGTCTTCTAAGGACATAGAACTGACCCTGGGAACTGAGCTATGTTTACCCTGTGGTGCCCCCTGTACCATCCTCACATAACCAAACGTTGGCGAGTTCAGAGCAAGACTATCTCCAAGGCCTCCAGTGGGAGCAGAGTATTCTTCCCACCATGGTTCTCCCCACCCCCAAAACAGACCAGCTATTAATTCTGTTCTATCCCATAACATTTCAGCCTGGAAATTGTTTTCTTTTTTTTTATTAGTAACTTATGGGCCAGAAACTTACATTTGTTTCTTCAGTATATTTTTGGTTCAAATTTACACCTGTCTGGTCATCCTCCATCCCAAAATCTGCGATCAAGTTAGGTGAACATCATTCAGGGAAGAGTTTCTCTAGCTTCTAAAATCTCATGCCACGATCGTTCCTCTGTTTATAACAGGCCACTTGCATGCTGACAATAAGCTATTGAAAAGCCTCATTTAGAATTTTTATTCATTATTTTCATGTTTTTTTTTTCCTCTTAGTAAGTGGATTTATAATTGCAAGCCTGGCTCCAGCTGTGGTAAACACATGTGTTTTCCATTTAAGGAAAATGTCTGAGAGTCGGAAGATTAATAAATGATACCAAGTGTCAGGATTGTGTAGCAAAACAATACCTTCTATTTCTAAAGTTACTGGAAAGGCTTGGCCAATTTCCTTCTTTCTGCTCACACTCAGCAAAAGTCTGCTGGGGGCCAAAGAGAAATGCTCCCTAGGTTGCAGCCCTTGGAGGAACACTTCCAAAATGGGAAGAAAGATCACGAGGCTTTAAATCAAGGCACTGTCTTAGATCAGAGAGCTGTTTCCATGCTGTGGGACAGGAGGGAGGAGCCCCGCTGCCCCGCAGGTGAATTTGCTTGAAAATGATTAAATGCAAGATCACAACCCCCAATTTGAAGGACCATCCCAAGGAAGCATCTCTTAGTCATCACAGGGGACAACTGCCTGCCACAGAAAATAATTTTTTAGCTCCAGAACACCCAATTAGTAGTATGTTGTCTTTTGCTAGAAACAATTCCATGCGAGAAATTGGAATTAATCTCAAGGGGAAAATATATTGCTATCCTTTTGTTTACACTTACATATGCTGATTATTGAAACCAATCCCCAAAGCGAACTTGTTCAGGCTGTTATAACAAAATACCATAAATTGGGTGACTTATAAACAACAGAATTTCATTTCTTACAGTTCAGAGGCTGAGAAACCCAAGGTCAAAGTGCCCACAGATTCAGTGTCTGGTGAGAACCTGTTTTCTTGTTCACAGTGCTCCTGCTGTGTCCTCACAAGGCAAAGGGGGTTAGGGCAGCCTCTGTGACCTCTTCTGTAAGTGCCCTGCTCTCAGTCATGACCTGGTGACCTAATCGTCCCCCAAAGCCCCATCTCCAAACACCACCACATTGTGGGGTAGCTTTCAACATACAAATTTTGGAGGGACACAAACATTTAGTTTGTAACAGTTATATTCTTGCATCATTGCTTACTAGAACAGGTTTGAACTGCGCAGGTCCATTGCAGGCAGATTCCCCCCGCCCTGCAGTAAGTACAGGGGGCCCTTCCTCTGGGTTTTACATCTGGGAATTTAACTCATGGTCCTGAAAAGCTATTTTTGCATCCCCAACCACAGATTCCCTTCCGAGAATTACAGCCATAGGTTGAAGATATTAGTTTCCATCCGCCCTTGGTTGAATCTGTAAATTCTGGCTGCAGTTAACTTTTTCAGGTGTCAAAAGTTACCTGCGGAATTTCGGATTTTCACCTGTGCGAAAATCAAGCATCGGCTAAGTTTCAGCAGTAGGGCTTCCAACTGCGTGGATATGAGACTTCTTGGAATCGACATGGTTGTTTTTTGCCTGAGCCAACTGCGAGTAAGTGAAACCCAAATGGGCACCAATAATCTCTGGCTTTCTATAAATCTAGGACACTGTGTCTAAATCTGAATATAGGCCTTGGCGGGTGTGGCTCAGTGGGTTGGAACAGCGGCCATTCACTGAAAGGCCCCCGGTTTGCTTCCCAGTCAGGGCCTACACCTAGGTTGCAGGTTTGATCCCTGGTCAGGGCCCATAAGGTTGCCAACCAGTCGACGTTTCTCTCTCCATCAATGTTTCTTTCTCTCTGTCTCCAATCAAAGACATATTAAAAAAATTTTTAAACTGTACTTAGGAGGATAATGACAACTTCTCGTTAATATTTAAAAATAGGAATTTTAATTTTATTAAGGGATTTGAATCGGAAATTAATTCTTCTATGGTAAAGACTGTGAAGGTTATGATGAAGGTGGGAGAGGTATTTGCTGGCAATTGCAGTTCGGTGGTTACCAGAAGGAAAGGGGGTGGGAAAGGTAGAAGAGGAGGAAGGGGGGATAAATGGTGACTTGACTTGAGGTGGTGAACATATGATACAGTGTACAGACGATGTCTTATAAACTGTACACCTGAAACCTATATAATTTGGTTAACCATTGTCACCCCCGATGCATTCAATAAAAATTTAAAAAAGGAAAAAAAGGACAGCAGCCCTATGAGATTAGGTCTCCATGATTATAAATTCATCTAATCTCAATTACTTAATTAAACCATATCTACTTGGGATATAAATAAAGTAACTGAACTTACAGATAGTTTCATATAAGAGCATACTTATTATTATAAATGGTAATTATAAAGAGCAGCATGAAAATTGTATACAGTGCCTGATCCCAACTGCATATGTATGACTCTATAAAAATAATTCTGAAAGATAACACATGAGAATAATAACAGTGGTTATCTCCGGGTTATGGGAAAGCCTTCCTTTCTCTTTTTGGCTAATTTCTTTTTTTTTCCTAAGACTTCTATGATGAATATGAATTGCTTTTATGATAGAAAATTCACAGTGTAGTTTATATATACAACAAACAAACAAAGCTATGAACTTTTGAAAAGTCGAATTTTCTGAAAAGTCCCATTCTGATTAGGGCTTCAACATATGACTTTTGAGGGGGTAACACAATTCATTACATAACACCTATGAATGGTAAGAGATTATTCTAAAACTAATTATTCTTGTTGATAAACCCTGGGAATGTAGTGGAAAAAAAACAAATAACAACATTGAATTGTGTATTACATTGTGATGAATTGTATGGTATGCGAAATATACCTCCTTAAATCTGTTACTTAAATGGGAGTATAAATGAATATTATGAAGAAAGCTATGCCAATAAATTTAACTAAAGTATAAAGGTAAATATTTCATAAAGGTAGGAAATGACAAAAACTAGAACAAGAGGACAAAATTCAAATAGCCTAATATATAGTAAATGTATTGAATAAATAATATATTAAATTTCAAAAAAAAACCCACAAAAAACCCTTAGGTAAAGATGACTTCCTGGGTGAATTCTATCAAATGTATAAAGAAAGATAATATGAATTTTACCCTCTTTCAGAACATGGATTTCACAACATACATCATGACACCTCATTTATCTTGATATCAAAATCAGATAAACATTATAAAGAATAAAAATTACTAACCAATTTTCCTCATGAATTTAGACAAAAAAATTTAAGGTACTATTAGAAAATCAAATCCAATGTGTAAAACTGATAATATAAAATGACTGAATAGGATTTATACCAACAAGCCAGTTTGTTTTAACATTTAAACAACAGTCAATTCTATTTAGCATATTAACAAAATAAACTAGGAAAAACATATGATTGCTGAAATAGCATTTCATAAAAGGTTGACAGATATTCATTAAATAAACTAAACAACAGAAAAGAAGTCCTAAAATTGCTAGCCAGACATTTATGAAAAACCCACAGCTGAAATCATGAAAGCTGAATTAATGAAAGAATGAATACCATCTGCTTAAGATTTGGGAAAAAAACAAGGTTATATAATCTCACTACTTCTATTCAATACTGTACTGGCAGTCCTAGTCACTAATGACACATACAAGAAGAATAAATTAAAGGCATACAGATTAGAGAGGGAAATTTAATCTGCCTAAATTCACAGATGCTCTGCCAAGAAATTTACCAAAAAAAGAAAAACCTGCTAGACTAAGATGTGAATGTAGCAGTCACCTGATACAAGTTTGATAATCACAAATTACATATGTAACTAATAAGTACTTGAAAATAGAAATTTAAAGCAATAGCATTTATAACATTAAAACATGAACTATGTAGCTACAAATGGAGCAAAATCTGTGCTTGATTTGTACGATAGATTTAAAACTATAAAATATTGCTCTGGTAAATTTAAAAGGACCTATATCTGTCATGGTCGTGGATTGGAAGATTTAGTATTGTTACGATGTCAGTTCTGTCAAAATTTATCTATGGAGTCAACCCAAGCCCTGTCAAAACTGAGCAGCATTTTAAAAAGATGCAATCTGTTACTACTATTTTATGAAAAAGATTTAAAATACACAAACTTACCTTGAAAAGGAAAACTTTGGAGGAACCCCAGCAACCGACTTCAGTGGTTAAGATAATGCCATATCTGCATTAAAAATAAACATGTAAATCAATTAAATAGAATGGTGAGGTGGATACACACACACACTCAGTACCTTCAACTGATTTTCAGTATAAATATCAGGTGTCAAGGTAACTCATTGTGTGATGTAATAAACCTTTTATGAAATAAAGAAATCAGAGACAACCAGAAATATATTTTGGAAAAAATAAATTTCCACTCTTACCTCGTACTACATGCAAAAATTTGCTCAAAATGGATCATATAGTTCAACCAAAACCATACAGCGTACAACATGAATTAATTACAGGAGAAAAATGTTCATGGCTGTGGGGAAATCAGACCTTTCTGAGATAGGACCTAGTAAGGAAAACTATAAAAGAAAACATCGATGAAGTGGACTTTATGAAACTTAAGGAATTTTAGATTATACAAAAGTTTAGAAATTAGCATAAACTGCCCTCCAAGAAGTGAGGCTAGTAGCTGCTGAGAGGGGTGTTGGACCATAAAGGAGCCCGAGGCAGGGGCGTCTGCGGTGCTGTGAGTGGTGCTGTGAGTGTTCCCTGTGGCTGCAGGATGTATTTCAATGGACACGAACGCATTTGGGCTTCCATTTCCCCATCCTGCACTTTGCCTGTATGGCACTGATGAATTTAAACATTCGTGTGCATTTACTTCACGGTATGTGTAGGAGCTGGGGGTTTAGAACTCACTACTTACTTTCAGGGGCCTGAGGTGAGGCTTCATAGTCAAAGTGGAAGGAGGAACATTTTTCCTACTCTTCATCAAGATGGATATTATATACCTAATTACTGACCTTGCAAATATGGTTATATTCAAACACTGAGGAGAGCGGCTAAGTACGTTAACGGTTAACATGTTTAGGCACTGTGCTATGTGATTTATAAGTATTAAATCATGTAATCTTATGGAAACTTTGCAAGGTAGGTAATGTTCCTAATTTATAGAAAGGAAGCAGAGATTTAAACTAAGGCCACTCAGATATTTACATGACTCCCCTGATATTTGGCCCCACGTCACCCACTTTTAATGCTTCTTTATTATACCACATTCATGAAATTAGCTGGCTAAGTAAACTGACTTCTGTTCATGAATCTTTAACCGGATCTAATCAAATACATGCCATGTGGCAGAAACAGTAGCAATGAATCTGACCTATCTCATCCTTAGAAAGTTCAGGACTATGCAAGATATTTATTTCCCTTTGGCAAATCTTTGACAAATTAAAATCCCTGAACTATCTTTGAATATATAGAATCACAAAATGACTTAGCTGAAAGGAAAATCGATACTATTTCAACCCACTTTCTTTCAGAAAGGAGGGCCTGAGGTCCCGAGGAGTAAAGTGCCTTGCCCAAAGTGAGGTCGAAAGAGGAGGGCCTTAGGTTACCAAATTCCAAACCCTGTCCTCTTGCTGTAATTCCAGCTATTTCCAGTAACATGCTAGATCCCAACCTAGGGAGGATGAGAGTGCACAGAGAATTGGAGGAGAGCAAGCCATCCTGGTGGCGTGCCTGACTTTCCGCACCACACACCCAGAAGAACAGCAAGGATGTGATGGAGGTTGGCAGCAAGGCGGCGGGAGCCTGCAGTGTGCAGGAAGTGGGTGAACCAGCAGGCAAATATCATTAGCATCAGAGGCTGGATGGACAGCTTATTGATTTTCCTTTCCCTTTAGTCACGGAGCACATCAGTAAATAGCAGGCCATGTCGCGGGTGCCATGGTGGAACCTGGCAACACGGCGGGGGGAAATGAAGCCTTGAAGGGGAGGCTGACCGTTGTGGCAAACATCTCACGTCTGTAGGTCCCTCACACTCAGCTCTTTAGCTCGGAGTAGGTAACTTATTCTGACATTCTTCCAAGCACTGCAAAGTCCCACAGCTTCCTGCCTGTATGTAGTCCTATAGTCCTTTCTAATTTTCACAGATAGATGAGAGGAAGGAGAAAGCATGGTTATTTCCTTCCCAGGAGGAGGTGGGAGCAGGTGGCAGATAGAGGATGATTCTGGTGAGTTGGAGGCCTAAGGTGCCTGCTTCAATCTCAACCCTGCAAAAGTCCCAGTGCCTGCCAAGAAAAGCCAGTCCTGGGCTCTGTAAGCTCAGAGGTCTTGACTTCCAGACAACAGTAGTGCTGCTCAGTTGCACATGACAACTGCCACCCAAGCTTTCTGAGCTCCTAAGGCCATCAGTCAGGTAAAGGAGTCACCATCATGGCATGTGTCACAGGCTCGATCGTTAGAAAGAGCTGACTGCTGTTATGCTTTGATAGCAAACGAACAAACGTAGCCACCTGATCCAGAATAAGCCCTGCTAACTCAGCCAGGAATGGGGGTCTGTCACCCCACCAGGCAATTCAGCTATAGTAGCAGAGGCATTAGGATGAGAGGAATCTGAGATTAGTAGTGGATAAAGAAGACGATGAGTATCAGTTTTGGTGTAGCAACTAGGTGAGGGATTTAGGGCTATAGTTATTACCATCAATATTCTCCTTATACAATTCATCCAGGAAAAAAGTAAAAAGCCTACCAGAATTTTGAAGAAACTGCTTCTAGAATGTACAAGATACAAGCAGATCCAAGTGTCCAAGAGGTGGACTGTCAGAGGCTTGGTGCGGCGTGGCCCAGATCTAACTTCTGTAGATTAGAAACCCTCATTCACTCAGCGTCTGATGGTGTTAAGAACCAACAGCATAATACTTGGTTTCTCTTCATAGCATTTGCCCTTGGTTGAAGAGAGCCCTCTTGTCCGTGATAACATCCACTTCCTGGGGCAGACCTCCCCTCAGTGGATGGAAGGTAAAAGTGTAGAAGGGCCTGGGGGTCAGCTGAGCCCTTTGATGTTTCTGCATTGTGGTCCAGCTCCTTTGCTCAGCCAGCCCTCTGAGAACGCTCCCTGGTGAACTCCCTGTATACTTTCTGACAGCCTCATCTTTCCCTTTCCTGTGTTCATTTTCAGTTTTTGGCTACAGTTCTGTATTTATATCTGGGATAAATAATTTTTCAGCTTTTAGTATATTTTATAGGTCATACATAGACAATGAATTTTTTCAGATTCATTAATTCAAAAATGTCTAAAAACTTATAAATTGCCGTAAATTATGGAACATGTTTGCCCTGATGTAGAATTCTAGGATGTACATTTCTTTCTTTCTTTTTTTTTTTCTTTTTTTTTTGGTACATTAGATATGTCATTTAATTGGCTTCTGTTTTTAATCATTAACACGATTAAAATAGCCATCAGTTTAGTATTATTTTCTTCAAGGTAAGCCATCTTTTTGTCTTTCCCTCTGAATAGTCTTAAGTTACTATCATTACCTTTGTTTTTTTTTATTGCTTGTGTGTTATTTGTTTAGATGGACCCTTTCTGTATTTCCCCATCTTAGGGTTCTTGAAGTTTCTTGAATTTTTTCAGGTTAAAAAAAATGCCTAGTATTTTTCTGCATTTTTCTTCACTTGAGATGCCAATTCCATGTTTTGTGTATCTTTTAATGTCTACCATGTGTTTTTATAGTCTTTTTCCTACTTTTATTTTTTAATCTCTACCTTCAATTTACATATACTATATAGACCTTCAACTATTTTAATTTGCTATAATATCCAGTAATTACTTTTAGTGATTGAATTTTTCATTTTTATAATTTTTGACTTGACACATTTTTATAAGTCCTTTTTAAAGGTTTTTTTGCATTTTTCATTGTTGTTCAAGTACAGTTGTCTCCATTTGCCGCCCACCACACCCCTCACCCCAGCCATCCCCACTTCCCACCCTTGATCCTACCCCCTCGTTTGGTTTTGTCCATGTGTCCTTCATACATGTTCCTGAAAACTTGTCTGCTCTTTTTTTATGACTGTATTAATTACAATTATTGTAAAGCTCTTTTCTGAAAATCTAGTTCCTTTTGGTCTTTTTCTTTTGTGCTATTGATTTGATGTCACTTAGTCTTTTTTCTGTCACGTATTGTAATTTATTGATTGGAGGCTGGATTTAAGAAGTTAAAAAAAGAGGGGGGACCTTGACGTTTTCTTTTTGCAAGGACACATTTTCTTGCCACGCAGGCAGGTAGGGTTGCAGCATATAAGCTTTATCCTTTCCAGAATCACTCAAGGCTTTCTTGATCCTTTCCAGTTTTGTGTTTGATCCTAGGAAACAGTCCCTGTTCTTAAGGCCAAGTCCCTCAGGTGTCCCAGCGGGAAACTGCAGATGTTTACCAAGGCTCCTCTTGGTGGTGTTTGACCTCCAGTCTCAATCTCCCCAGCTCTGAGTAACAGCAGAAATCTCTGCACTGGTCTTTCACTTACTAGCTAATGTTTTCTGCTCAGTTCCATGGACTTTCCATGGTGCATAGAAATTTGGGGATTATTCAATGACTTTTTGGATATTTGTTTGCAGATTTTGAGACCTGTGTCTCTGTGATTCCCATTGCTCCAAAACTTTGTCCCTCAGGTTTCTGCTATTACGATAGCCTAGAGTTTGGTTTGGTCTCCGACTCTTGAGACACCAGCCCAACAAAATGGACGCTTAGTGGTCAGGGCTCTATTCCCAGCACTGCCAACCAAAAAACGGCCTCATTAAAACACTCAACAATAATGTGTCCTTCACTTTTTGTGTTTTCCTTCTGTCAAGTATTGCAGCCCTCAGGTCTGGCTTCTGAAGCCTGAGACACATGATATCACTATAATCAGATGCCATCCTTGTGCCAGTCAGCTTGGGGAGTTCCTCCAGCTCTGCCACTTACCTTCTGCACCAACCTTGGCTCTTGCCTCTTTGGGCTCATTTCTATACCATCAGTTTGGAACCCAGATGCTTTCCTTCTGCCTAACCCATTTAGACTGATAGCTCAGATTAGCAGTTGGCCTGGCTTTTTCATGGGACTCCTTGCCATGTGGACCATGGGTCTTCATCCTCTTTCCCTGAGTCCTGTCATTGCTGGACAGAGAGTGGTTATGAAATGGGAGAAAATCAGACACACACAGCCCAAAGAAGTCACCAACTGTGGAAAGGCTGTCATAGGTACTCACGCTGCCCGGCAGCAGTGGGAAGAGGGTTTGCTTATGAATCAAACACACGTATATGTGCAGGTGATCTTCAGGGATATACTTATTCAAGCTCACTTTTCTCACCTAAAAACAAGTAATATTAACATATACCTGCTGTGGTATGTTTGATGATTGAAATTATGAATTAATGTTCTCGTTCTTCCTAGCATAGGAAAAAGGCAATATTCAGTATGTCATTATGGCAATTATGTTAATGTCATTATAATGCATATTACTATACTACTATCAATATTTACAATGGGCCCGAGTAACTAGACCAACTGCAAATGCTCCATTCCTTGGCAGCTTCTGAGAAGCCAAGCACGCTGCCTGCTGACTCACCTGCCCTGGCACGGGGGCCTCAGCTCTGCGGGCCATCGGTGCAGACAGCTGCTTCCCACCCAGGCAGCCCTTCTCTCGGGGAGCTGTGACAGCAAGGAACCAATGTCCAAAATTGAAAGATGTAATTCTGTTTTTTTCTGAGATGAGCCTTCATTAAAAATCAGAAGGCAGTTCTTATTGGTACAGAACTGGTTAAATGGCAAAAGAGATAAACAGTAGGTTAGAGATGCATGGCTATGTGGGCAGGTGACAGTGACAACCCTTTTGAGGGGAGGGGGACAGGGAGAGTGGCTGGAGAGCAGTCCGTCTGTCCTGGAAGGCCCACTGAGTGGTGGTCTGATTACTTCCTTATCGAGGCCCATTTTCTTCCTGAGCAGCACTCGCAACATTCAGAGTATTCATTCCAAGTCACCAGCTTGCTGCTTTACACTTGTCCCCATGTGTCAGGCCAGGCTTTGGGGACGTAGATGGTTATCTGCGCACGTCACAGGGAGCCCGTCAGCTACAGGACGCAGCACACGCTTTCGTGTGACGGTGGGCGGTAAAGGCTGTTTGGCTGCTCTGTTAACTGTAATCAGCAGTGAGTGGTTGCTGCCCACGCGAGCTGCTCCCGGGGCACACGGAGAGGCCTGTGATGCTGAGGCTGGTGGTAGCGGAGGTGGAGTTGGTTTGGGAGCCACGGAACGGAGTGTCCTGCGAAGTCATCACACTGATGATCGGGGCAGGGTTAATTTCTTCCTCCAGAGGCATAAAATCCAAGAGAGTTTGCAGGAGACTTTCCCTGTGCATTAAAATTGCTTGCAAGTAGACAGGCAGTAATTTCTTCTTGGGAACTGATTAAAACATTGTATTTATGTGTGTGATTTTTTGGTCAGGCATCTATAGAGGACTGGGGTAAGAGGCCGTCAGTGAGTATGTAGCGATAAATCTCATCTGAATTTTACTGCAGCCTGGGGTCCTAGGAAACTGGAGATGAACAGAGGATATGACAGAAGAGGGACATGGCTTTGAATCCTACGTGTTTGACTTCCAGCTCTGCCTCTTACTAGTACTGTAACACTGCGCAAATTATTTCCCCCACCTGACCTTCAGGTAAAACAAACAATCCAAGGCTTAGCAATAGAAAAATACTTTTGAAGTAGAGATAATAATAACTACGTCATGGGTTGTTTTGAGGATCAAATGAAAGACTCTTGTGAAAGAGCCTGTGTTAGTTCACTCTTGCCTTTGTAAATAATTATTCTTCCGAGCCGTTTAAAACAACCCAAATTCATTATCTTACAATCCGTGGGATAGGAGTCCAACTCATGTCTCAGTGGGCTGAAAGGAAGGTGTTAGTTAGCAAGGCTCCATTTCTTTCTGAAGGGTCTAGGAAAGACTTTGTTTTGTTGCCTTTGCTAGCTCCTGGAAGTCCTCTGCATTCCTGGGCTCATGGCCCCTTCATGCACCTTCAGATTCAGGAATTGTAAGGGACCAGTCTCTTTGTTGCATCATTTTAACTTCTTCCTTTACCTTCTTCTTGCACTTTTAAGAGCTCTCATGACTACACTGGGCCTCCTGAATAATCTCGGATAAGCTCCCCCTCTCAGGGCCCTAACGGTAGCTCATCTGCAGAGTCCTTTTTGCCGCATAGTATAACATGTCCACAGGATGCAGGGAATGGGGGGGGGAGGGTGTCTTGGTGGGAGAGGGCATTATTCTGTCTGCCCTAGAGCCCCATAAACCATGTCAGCTATGCACATGGCACCATTTGTGTATCAGATTGTGGTGGTTTTAGTGAAATTTTGGAAGTGATGGGGGCTATATTTGTACAACCTGCACCTTTCTCATAGAAAGCCACTTCACCCTTCCTTGGACTCAGGGTGCTAGGTGAGAGGGACGTTGATTGCTCTCAATGCCTTGATGCGTGTATTTTGTGTATTTGGGGTCAGAAGACTTTTCTGTGACGTTAGGGAGCTCTGGAGTCTAGCTGCCTGGTGGGGACACAATGAGCCAAACTGAAAGTTCACAACTGAGCCTTTATTCCCTCCCTGAGACAGTCCAGGCAAGAGGCCAAACCGAAGGTTCCAGGCCTGCAGGCTCCCATGTCTCCCCGCAGGACGGCCCCAGGCTCAGGTCCGAGGACAGGTGGCCCAGGCGAGGAAACCTTCTTTCTGAGGAGGAGCCTGCACAAAAGGAAAGGGCCCTGGATTTTTATGGACCCAGGGCCCAGAGCGAGGGAAGGGGAAGAGCTAGGAGTGGAGCAAAACCGAGTCAGAGAGAGGAAAGGTGGCTCAGCCCAGGGCCCGGTGAGGCGGTCGGTCCCGGCAGAAGGTCCTGGGAAGTGCTGAGCCTCTACCAGGACCCTGTGAATGGAGGAGCCTGAGACGGAGTCCTTGACCCCAGCTTCCTCCAGTAACTGCATGGCCGACAGTGCACCTTGTCTGGTGTGGGGGTCAGCTTTCCCCACAAGGCCTGCCCAGCAAGTTCTTGGCCATCCATGGTCAGCCTGAAAGATCCATCAGGATTCGGGTCTGGAGCCACGCTCCTCAGCTGGCATACGTTAAAAACAACCAAACATAGAAATCTATCAATGACCTCAGTGTAACTGCTATCATAACCTGCCAGCAGAACATAGGTGCTTGGGGTGGCGAGAAAGCGCTACAGATGTGTGGATGGAATGCCAGTTAGACATTGCAGGAGGTGAGCTATAACCACTCACATTCGTTGGAATGGTACCTACTCACCTTTTCCCATGTGGTTTCCACAGAAGTGTTATACAATTGAGATCAGGCCTGGAATCAGTTCCTGTGCCCTACAAATTTTACCTGCGAGTCTATGTTGCTTCTTGAAAATTGAAGGAGGGATTTTCCCCCTCAGTTTAAGGAATGTGTTTGTCAGAGGACATAGCCAATGTGAGCAGGAGCTACAGAGTTGTGTCTAGAGAAAAACTGAGCCGAGGGAAAGTAAATCTTTTATGTTCAGTTCCTTCATTCCCTTCTGGCCAGTGCTGGTAGCACACGTACCATGCCCTTGCCCCAGTTTAGTTTCAAATAACTCGGATGATTGCCCTTTTACGATTTTTTGGGGGGGTCCAATTTCATCATATATTGGAGCTGTTAGAGCATTCGTTCATATGATATTTTCACGTAGAGTTCTGAAAAAAAAAATCACTCAATTTTACTTCCGTAAAGAAATGGATAAGAATAAAAATTATAAAGCCCCAAAAGTAAGTAGTTGTGAGACTGGCTGAGGCAATAGGGTGTTTTTTGTTTGTCTGTTTGTTTGTTTTATTTGGCTGAGGGCGGCACGGGCAGCACCAGGACACAGTAAAGAAAGGGTGAGAGGAGCGGAGACAAAAAGAAAACGTGTCCCTCAGAACGGACCTGAGGAGGCAGCAGCCTCCAGGAATCAGCAGCAAACGCCCCTCTCCAATTTCTCTCGCTCTCTGTGCGAAGTGAACCTCAAGATGCTGATTTCGGTCAATTCTATGGATTTGGTTAAGTCTCAGGTTGTTAACGTCAAACTGATATTTAACCATTTAAAAATCCATTTCTATTCAATGTAAACTGCACAACAGAGTCTGAACGCTTTGCTGGAGGGTGTGGGAAGTCTGGTGAGGAGCTACCTTAACTCCTCCAAATGCTAAAACCATGACATCTCGGCTGCTTTTCCCACAGACAGCCACTCCACTCCCCTCCCGAGCCTCCCCCAGAAGACATCTTCATGTCCATCGGTTTTGAAACCATCTGTCTTCAAAGTACTGAATTTCAGCAACTAAGCACAGAGACTGGTAGGTAGCGCTAAAGAAGTCTCCATTGTCCCTGGAGACAAAGACACCAGATTTCCCCACCCACCTGTCAGGGTAGCCTAGAGCATCATTTCCAGGTGGGTGCCACAAAGATAAAAGCCTCTGCTGACAGTCTTAGTGTTTATTTGTGAAAAGATACTCAGAAATGGGAGTGATGTTCAAAGAAGTATTTCTTTATATTACCCCAGAGCAGGAATGCTTTAAATGCAATCAAGCCTTACTTCATGTTATGTACACTTCATACCACAGTTTTGAGGCCCTCGGGGCACCTCTAATCATATCACTATGGCGTTAGCCTTGCCTTGAACCCCACCCCAATGACTATCGTAGTTCTTAGATAAAATTCGTGATTGTGAGCACCGGTCACCCGGCCCTGCCCGATCTGGCCTTTCTGTGCTCCTCCAGCCCCATCTCCGGCCATCTTCCCTGCCCCCTGTGCACACTGACCTGCTCTCTAAAATGAGTCACACCCCTCCACGCCTTGGAGGCCTCAATGTGCTGCAGTTCCCTTGTCTCTTCCTGTACTTTCCAATACCTTCCTCTTTCTGTAATTAAACTCCACGCACTTTTCATGTCATGGTTTAACTGTCACATCCTCTAAGAAGAGGTTTCAGACCTCCCCTATTCCCATACTAGATCCATTCCCCTGTCATGAGCTCCCACACTACCATGCGCATCCCTCTCGTAGTAGGTATAATTAATCACACAACTGCCCAAGTAAATAGGCAGATTATGTATTTTTCCCCACTGAATGGCAAGCTCTGTGAGGACAGGGACCTTGTCTATTTCACTCTCTACTGCACTGTGCCCTAGAGCCGTGCCTGACCTGGAGTACGTAGCATACAGCTTTTTGTTGGGTAAATAACTTTGCACATCACAATCCCAACTGATAATGAACAGAAAGTAACTGCCTAAGTTCATAGACCTGTGTGTGGCTGTTCAAAATACAGATGCTCCTCAACTTATGATGGGTTTATGTCCCAATAAACTCATCTTAAGTTAAAAACATCACAAGTAGAAAATGCATTTAATATAACCTAAACATCATAGCTGAGCTATGAGCTACCTTAAATATGCTCAGAGCACTTCCTTTAGCGTATGGATGGGCGAAATCATCTCATGGCCACTGCCCAGCATCCTGAGAGCGCATTGCGTATAGCTAGCCTGGGAAAACATAAAAATTAGCTGCACGCATAAAGACACATATGTGTGTAGGTAGCCTGGGAAAAGATCAAAATTCCATGTAGAGTTTCTAATGGATGCATGAATGTTTTGCACCACCATAAATTTGAAAAATCTAAGTCGACCCTTTGTGAGGAACTGCCTATATTTGAACTTAGTTCAAGAAAAAGTGTTGCCCATGTGGAAAGTTGTTTGCTGCCTTTTTAAATCATCAAAGAGCAATGTTCTAAGCATGTGCCAGGGTCATGTAACAGATTCTAATTTTTTCTTATACAACATGATAACACACCCTACTCTGCATGCACTTAAATATCTGCATTAATAGTTGCCTTTCCACTGTGGATTCTGAAAATATTTTCCTTATGTTTTGCACCTTACTAGAATATATGTGTATATGCAGGCTTGTGAGAGAGTGCGTATTTTTTCTTATTCAAACCGTAGACCCAGTAGAAAATGGTGACATCTGTACATTGTTACAGCAGAATGTGAATTTCTCTTCCTGATTGTGTGTTCAGTCATGTCAAATATGTAGCTTGAAATCAAATATGGTGGGAGTATTTACACCATGGAAATGAACAAAAACTAGAAATCAGAGCTGTTTTCCCTGGAGAACTAGTTGTTAAATATTATCAACAAAACAAACAAACTAACAAAACTGCTTTTAATACCAGTTACGGATAAATACATCTTTTCTCTTATATCTTGAGAAAATGCAGAGGCTCTAAGAGCAGTCTACAGTTACCGGATCACTCACTGTAATACAGTGAACTGTGGATATTCAAATCCACGTGATGGAAAGACTGGCTTAGAGGAGTGAAGAGCTTCTCTATTATAGGTAGGCAAAATTCCTCAGTCATTCAGAAGCTGAATCATTCAAAGTTATAAATAGAGAAACCTAGTAAATTTAAAATCCAGCACCTGCAGGTGTCCATGTAAAACAACAACAACAAAACAATGGTAGTAAGTTTGGGAGAAGAAATCTTTTCCAGAGTTATTGCTGGACTAAAAGGACATGGATACGCATAGGAATAGCAGTGAGTAAGTTGTGTTTGGTGGCCTTTGTTAGGAAGACACCGGGGCTTGGAAATCATGTAAGCAGAAGCATAAAAATAATCAGTACACTCTATCGGTAAGGTGCATTTCACATAAACCGGGTACTCACAATAGAAAAAAACATGACAAAGCAACTTCAGAAATAGGGTCTATGGTCACAATCTTTAGAAAGTTTCTGAATTGCAATTGAAAGTTTCACAAAGGATAATATTACAGTAACCTAGATTGAAATGCTATGGTAAGGACCCAATAAATATCACCAGAAAAGGTATACATAGCGAAGCATGAACCTGGGGGCCCGGGTGAGCCGAGCTCTGTCTCCCTTCCAATGTGAAGTCCTCCTTCACCCCTCAACCTCAGAGGTCTCTTTTCACTCGATGACTTATTCATTGCCTGTTTTGCACACAAGGAGTTGAGGTTTTGGTGCTTCTAGTGGTCATTATCTTCAAATGTAGCATCTTCAGCCATTCTCTCTGCTACGTCTGTGCATGGCACAAAACATTGTACTTCCAGGTGTCTCCAGTTTGAAAACAGCCATTCTCTGCATCTCAGCCACAGGCGTCATTCCCACCTACAGTATTAGCAAACACCAGGTGCCTACCAACTCTTCTATGTATTTCAGTTCTAAAGCTAAACGCTCAACTGCACAGCTGTAAATTTTCAGACCTGACTACTTTATGCAGACACCCTCTCATGGGGCATTAGAGCAACCACAGCATACCTCCATTGGACCTCACTAATACATTGAAAAATTTCTTTTCTCATTCTATCTGTTTTGAACAAATTCCAGGTTTCAGCGATGCAGGTGGTCCTGCTTTGTACACTGCTGTGTGCTTTAATTAAGCTGATTGTTGTGTCATACGGTGGGCTCCCTGCTGGGCGTTACCAGATCCAGCGCTTTGTGGGGGTTCTGGGAGGGCTCTTCAATTCTTGTATTGGATCCTGTGGTGAGCCCTTCAAATATTATTGGTTTTTAGCAATATTTGGGCTCCATGAACTTGTTTAGTGCACACACATTTCTGAAATCCACCCAGTTATTTGTGTTCTTTGTGCTAAGTAGTTAGAAAAATAGACCTTTTCTATTTTATTATTGTCCTTGTGATTTATTTTTGTTGTGGTTTCAGCTAGAGCATTAGCTGGAAACTAACCAGAGAAATGTGGAGGTTCTTCGTTTTAAGACATCAGGTTGCAAGGCACAGTGAAATGTGCAGTAGAATACAGTCTGTCCTCAGCATCGCCTCTACCTAGCTGCATGACCTCGAGCAAGCCACCTCATCTTTCAGTTGTCTGCTCTTTCATCTGCAAAATGAATAGCTCCAAGACTTTTTCTGGTTCTAATACTCTACGAAGACATAGCACAAAAGCCAGAGGCTCTGTAGAGGGATAGAATTACTTTAGTGGAGTGAGTCCTTAGGTAATACCAACGTAACGATCAATAGATACTAAAGTATCAAGAGGCAATGCCTTTATTTTCTCCTAAAAATGGGTATCATTTATAATATATCCACATACATGTTACTGAAATAAGGCAGGGGAAAGTAGCAGGGGGGATAAAAACAAATTTCACTGCTTTCCAGACACTGTGCGGACCTCCTGCATTCTTCACCATCTTACAAGTCAACAGCTCTAGGAGGCAGCATTCTATTTCCACCTTACCCCTAAGCCTTAAGGAACTGAAGTAGTTTGCTTAATGTTAAGTCACTCACAAATTGTGTATATCATATTCCAATCCAGATCTTTTGTGAAGTAAATAACACAGCCAACCCGAGAGGGAACGAGACTGGCGCCCCACCTATTCTTCACCAAGTTGCTGGGTTTGGTGTCTGGATGTACACTGGGGACCCCTCAGTCCCGCTGTCTCAGGAAAGACTGTAAGAGGTTCTGTTCTGAGGGATGTGAAGAAGTCTGGAACTCACATGTTTCTGTCAGCAGTATAGCTTTATCTAAGTAAGAGAAATGTCTTGCTCATGTCAGGCAGATGCAGGATGAACAACTGCTCTGCTTGTCCCTTCCCAGGAGGCAGCATCTGCTGTGTTCACCAATAATATCACCAATGACATCATTCTTCAACTTGCCATTCAGTTTTCTGAGGCAGTGGAGAGCAGGTTTCCTGGTCCTATGCCCAGGGGGAAAAACAGTTTTACCCTCAAACAGTGTTGTACATACAGCTCCATAATATCTGTGAATATTACCATCTAGAAACTCATTTAGCTTCCTGTTCATTCTTTGGCTTGTCATTCTTTTTGTTCACACTCACAGTTAAAAAGGAAATAGTTATGGAGTTAATGTGCTTTTTTTGGGTGTTGGAAGGCGGTACACGGTGGAGCTGAGATCACTGTTAGGCTCCACCAGGAGAATACGAACACTTCAAGTTGTTCGTGTAGCACTGGAGTTTGTTGAGCTGTCCACCCACTTGTGCATGATCTTCACTGACATTGGTAATGCAGGCTAGTGAGAAGAGGGTGTAGACTCTCCTTGAGAACTGGATCCCTCGAAGGCATCTACAGCTTCTAAGCTGGAAGTGACCCAAGGGACAATCTAGTCTATTTCCCTTTTGGCTAGGGGTGAGATGCTAAACCCAATGGAGATCTAACACAGGACTTAACATCCTCATTAACATCCTTCTGTTTTCAATGGAAACACTTAGTTTTAAATTATAGGAAGACGTCTTGATCTATTTAACAAATAAAATTAAACTATATTTTAAGGATTAGGGATGAGTCTTGAAGAAGCAGAAGAAAGCTTTCTGAGGTTTGGGAAGGAACTGAAATGAGGAAAGGAAAGGAATCAAGGAAGTCCTCTGTGCCTCTTACATTTCTGCTTTCTGTGGCCATTCTGCTTTATAGTTCTCTTGCTCTGTAGACTAGCTTTCCCCCACCCCCACATTCAATTCCATGGTACAAAGGGCTGTTCTGTAGCTCTTTAAATCAAAAGTAACTGATGTAAACAGAAGTTTTCCTATTGGCCCAGCATGTGTTGGATGCTGTGGTAGATTAAATTGTTGGTTTTAATTCATTTCTCTATTTCTTGCCATGATTTCATGGTAGGTAGAGAGTACTCTGTGGGCTTTGGCATGTGGTGTGCTGTGGCTGATGGAATTTAAATATGACAGAAACACGAGCTTCAACTGTGCTCAGGAGGTTGTCTTTTTCTGTTCCAGTGATCTGCCGCTAGAAGAGTGTGCTCTGAGTAGCTACTGTTCCTGTAACATCCTCAGTATAAGTATTGAGTGTATGTGGAACAAACACAGATCAAGCCTACATCCTAGAGCTGAGCCAGTCTAGATAAGCCAAGCTGCAGCTGATGGAAAGACCCATAAAATAAGACTATGTACTGGTTGTTGTGAACTGTTGACATTGGGCGTTATATATCAGTATTATGCAACATTATCGTGCAACTGCTGACTGATATAGAAATCGCCATTGAAACAAATCTAAAATATTGTCTTGAAGTGGGGATTGAGCAGTGAGAACAGTTAAAGGATGCTGAAAAAGTAGTAACCTATATCATGTGGTGGCAGAATATTTGGAAAATCTATTGTGGTAATTTGGAATACAGAAGATATTATTAATAAACTTAAGGCTTTAGGTAAGTGGTTTAGAGTCATAATGTTGAAAATGTGAGCTGGTGGTACGAGGTAAATTTGATGTTATTATTACAAAGAAAAAGAGTCCGCTCAAAAGATTTGCAAATGTAATTAAGAGGGAATATACACAGCCCACACCTTCTAAGATTTGCAAGAGGAAAAAATAAAACTGTTTAGTCACTTCAAATGTTTGACCATTCAAAAGTCCTAAATTGAACTCTGCCATTAAGATACAACCTAAGTGCAAAAGAAGTCCAGTATGTGGTTTTCACATCCTTTGTTAAAGAACCTGTGGGAAATTTAAGGTGATACAACTCTGTCCTCTCAGTTGGACAAGAGGATTCTCAGAAGTATTAATGGGCATGACTCAATACCCAAAGCTTCCTTAATAAAGTTTGGATTCTAAGACAGAGTGAGAAATGTCAGAAAAGAATTATGAATGTGGCTTTTTTTTTTTTTTTTACTGTTGTTCAAGTACAGTTGTCTCTGCTTCCCCCTCTCCCAGGACTCCCCCCACCCATCCGCACCTCCCACCCTGGATCCTACCCCCTTCTGCTTTATGCATGTGTCCTTCTTTCATGCTTCTTGACAACTCTTCCTCTTCCTCCCCATTATCCCCTCCCCCTTCCCCTCTGGTTATTGTCAGTTTGTTCTTTATTTCAATGTCTCTGGTTATATTTTTCTTGCTTCTTTGTTTTGTTGATTAGATTTTACTTATATGTGAGATCATATGGTATTTGTCTTTTACTGCCTAAGTTATTTCACTTAGTATAATGCTGTCCAGTTCCAGCCATGCTATCGCAAAAGGTAGGAGCTCCTTCTTTCTTTCTGCTGCATAGAATTCCATTGTGTAAAAATACCAGTTTTTCGATTCACTCATTTATTGATGGGCACTTAGGTTGCTTCCAACACTTGGCTATTGTAAATTGTGCTGCTATGAATATAGGGGTGTATAGATTCTTTTGAATTGGTGTTTCAGGGTTCATAGGGTATAATCCCAGCAGTGGAGTTTCTGGGTCAAAAGGCAGTTCCATTATAGTTTTCTGAGGAAATTCCATACTGTTTTTCACAGTGGCTACACCAGTCTGCATTTCCACCAATGGTGCACTAGGGTTAGATCAATGGAACAGAATAGAGTGACCAGAAATAAACTTAAGTCTCTATGGTTAACTAATATCGACAAAGGGGGCAGAAGCACAAACTGGAGTAAAAATAGCTTCTTTGACAAATGGTGTTGGGAAATCTTGAAGCTTATATGCAAAAAAAATGGAACTCGACCACCAACTTATACCATACAGAAAAATAAACTTAAGATGGATAAAAATCTTAACTATGTCATGACACCATAAAAGTCCTAGGGGAAAACAATGGTAGGAAAATCTCAGGTATTCCATGCAGCAATATTTTTACCAATATGTCCCATAGAGCAAGGGACATAAAGAAAAGAATAAGCAAATAGGACATCATCAAAATAAAAAGCTTCTGCATGGCTAAAGAAAATGGCAAAATGAAAAGAGAACCAACATATGGGAAAATATATTTGCAAATGATAACTTGGACAAGGGTTTGATTCCAAAATATATAAAGAACTTGGATGCCCTGGCTGATGTGGCTTAGTGGATTGAGCGTTGGCCTATGAACCAAAGGGCAGCCAGTTTGATTCCCAGTCAGGGCACATGCATGGGTTGCAGGCCAGACCCCCCCAGTAGGTGGCGCTCGAGAGGCAGCCACACACTGATGTTTCCCTCCCTCTCTCGCTCCCTCCCCTCCCCTCTCTAAAATCAATCAATCAATCAATCAATCAATCAATCTTTAAAAAGAAAAAAGAACTCACCAACTCCACTCCAGGAAGACAGACAACCCAATTAAAAAATGGGCAATGTACCTGAACAGACACTTCTCCAAGGAGGACAAACAGAGCACCCAGAGACATATAAAAGGATGCTCAGCATCATTTGCCATCAGAGAGATGTACAGTAAAACCACAATGAGATACCACTTCACACTGGTCAGAATGACCATCATAAACAAATCAACAAATAACAAGTGTTGGTAAAGTTGTGAATGTGACCTGTTGGCACTCCATGTATTCTGTAATCAATAGTACATATTAAAAATGACTGCAGACTTTATTTTTTATATATGGATAGAAAATGAGCATCTCAAAATTGCCTTGTCCAAAGGATTTCAGATGAGGTCGACTGGTGTTTTATCCACCACTTTTTCTTAGCCCCGCTTCTATCTCTACATTTGACTTGGGTTTCTCCATCCCAGGAAGCTGGCAGACACAGTTGGATTTCTTGTCTGAGGCCACACTGCACAGTCAGATCTCATACCTCACATGATGTGTCTTTCTCTTAAGCCTGAGTAGATCATAACACAGGGAGACAGAGAACAGCTGGGCTGAGTTACCTATCAGATGCTGAGCAGGAGATGGCTCCAAAACAGAGGGAACAAAATTCTCAGTGTTTTATTGTGTTCATGAAAATCATCAGAATATCTAGAGAGACCTTTAAATAACCATGAGTTCTGGTCAACAACACAAAAAGCAAAGGAAATGTGACCTTTTTTTCCCTCCCTTTTTATTTAATCATTAAACTTGGAACATAGAGCATTATTGAGAAGGGTCTCATCAATGCTTAATGCTTCCATGTTGATTTCCCTTTTGGCAAAAACCTGCCTTGAAGACCACAAGGGATCTGAGTACAAGAAATAGGCAGCAGGGTGCTCTCAGTTCTTCACACCAAGGCTCCACTGATTTGACCTGCAGGTTGTGAGCGAACCATGCTCTGGGGTTTCTGCCGGCTCTGCCTAAGATACCCAGTAGATGTCAATGCTCAGATCTTGGTGCGGGTTATTAATATTCCTTTTATCTCTAAGAGGAAAGAAAAGGGATTAGCTGAGTCAGTCAAAGTAAGAGTGGCTTAGTCCACGTATGGAAAGCTAGACTTGTGATCAAAGGACTTGTGCCCTGGGACAAACATGGTCTAGCCTGTACAAAGCACACAGTCTCTTAGGCATGTGTTTTCTTTATCCAGCTTTACAATAGGAGGCAAAGCAAAAATGCATCTGCATTAAGCCAACACAAAAAAAGAATTTCTTTGCTTTTATTCCTTTGTTCCTACCATGACCCTCATACTTATTCCAGTTGTAAAGTATCAGATATAGCTGTGCTTGGCCTGTGTCTATTGATGATGATGTTCTGGATACAACACATGGTACTTCCTTTACTTTTCCTGTAGTACATTAGTGAGCAAAAGACCTACCAGAGGTGTCCAATCTTTTGGAGTCTCTGGACCACACTAGAAGAAGAATTGTCTTGGGCCACACGTTAAATACACAAACACTAACGAAAAATTATGAGCAAAAAAGGTCTGTGCATAATTTTCATGATATCCATTGCCACCAAATAAGCCAAAAAGCCCTTGTATGCAGCCTGTGGGCCACAGGTTGGACACCCTATACTGAGGACCTCATGGGGGATATAAGGATGAGCCGTGGGAGCAGTGGGGGTGGTTTATGTTGTGCACCTTTCAACCACACAACCTAAAACTCACCTATGAGAAGTCACATTCTCCATATTTTTTGACCACTCTACCACCAAAGGGAACACTAGAATATTCTAGTATGCCTCTTCATTGCTTCTTTCTTTTATTTACCCTCTTCTATCACCTGTTAGTAGTCACAGTTTTCTCTTCCCTGACTAGGCAGTTTGGTGACTATATCTGAGTACTTGAACTTGCATTTGAGGGTCTTACCTTCTAGTTCAATATATGACCCTAAGAAAACTTTCTGTGAGTAGTATTTTCCTTACCCCCCATTCCAGGAGTTACCTATGTCTGTGAGACCCAGGACTTTGCTGAATTCACATGAAGAAAAAGCTCCCTATTTTCTTATTCCAATAAAAAATTGTTATAGTATCTGATGGTTATTGACCTTTGCTTTATTTTTCAGAAAAGAGGTCACAACATTTTATTAGTATAGGCCCCATACAGTCTGAATTCAACTCTGCCCTCCTTCTGCATATATAATCTTCCCCATAATGATGGACGAGAAGCCTGGAAATGCAGTGAGGATGCCCCCTCTGCTTTTCCCTTTACTGCCAGGCCATCCTATGCCAGGCAGTCCTATGCCCAGCAGCCCTAGCTTTCCCCAAGGCCCCGCAGCAGCATCACAAGGGAAAAGAGCTGGCTGACTGCTGTCACCGTCCCTGAGTCTCACAGGTTGAATTATATATAGCTTTGCTCATTGGATATGAGCGATGGTTGGAGGCACAGAAGATAGAATTCTGGGCAAAGGGGATTATATTGGAACTAGCAGAAAATAAAATAGGGCTATTACACCCTAAACATGTGGGGAGTTAGTAGTAAAATTACTTGATGGAGAAATGCTGAAACCCATAAAAGAGAAAACTGATAATTTACTATGTAGGGACATCGTGTAGGGACACTGGAGACATTTTAAATGGGCAGTAGAGAAGCTCACACTATCCAAATGACTCAATTTGTCTCTCCTACCAGTTATTGCCAACTAAAATAAGAGGTTTTTTTTTTTTTTTTTTTTTTTTGGAGTTAAAAGAAAAATGCATTTTATAGAGAATGGCTAACAAAGTGTTTAACACAAAGTACTCCAAGAGAGCTATCTGAAGGTGAAAACTATCAATTTTAACTGAAGGGATGAACCAAAAGAGGAACACCTTTCTGATGCACAGTGAGATGTTATGATTATTAATGGTAGAGCAAAACCTTTTCAAAATGCTTCCGTAGGCCAGATATTGTGGCAATTTTATAACGTAAATACATTCAAAGCAAACATATGTTGCTTTTGGAATCTCATTGCCCACCACCTAACCTCAATCATACTCTTCCTCCTATCATCCATGATGCAGGGGTACGCGCTTGCTTCCCAAATAATAAGTTAAACTACCAAAAATACCCAAAGAAAGAATAGTCTACTCCCCCACCCTTCCCACTGCTTGCACTGTGCATCCCTATGTATTTTTCTGTTCTTTCCAAATGTTCTAGAATGTTTACAGTGCTTGTTTTTGCTACTTTTCCACAAAATTAAAGATCTTTAAAAAGAATAAGTAAACATGGGAATTCTATTCTCATATTACCTTTAAAAATGGAATTCAGGTAAATAAATCTTATCATCTCTGAATTATTATATTGTATCTTTATAATGTTGTTAATATTATTCAGATCATTTTTGCTTTGTCTTCCCAGCACAAGGGTTATTTTAACAAAAATATATTAAGTTGCAGACATTTTAAAGATGCAGAGTTGATTAGGCTCCAGGCAATGCTCTCACAAGGTTTCAGGTAAAGAGAAATAACTCAGGAGAAAATTATTTGTAAGATATATCGAGTTATTTATTTCATCTGAAGCTGCTCATAACGTCCAAACTTGAGCCTACACATTTGTGTGCTCATTAAGAGCAAGTTTAGCATTTTCATCATCTCTGTAGTTTCCAACATCAAAAGCAGTGCTTGACACAGAGTAAATGTCCAGTTACATCTGTGTTTCCTGGAACTGTCATACAGATCTGTATACTAACAAAATGTAGTTGGGTGTGTAAAGATGCATAGGACACAATGAGTCACTCACCTCATTGGAGGTTGTGAGATGACATATAATTCCGAACAATGTAAACATATAAAAAAATAGGTCCTTAAAATATTGCTGACTAACCACATCCTTGAAGTTGATGGTGTCCTTTGATCTACATCACATTATCCAGTGTTTTTGCACAAGTACTTCTTATACATCTCAATCAGAGAAGCCAAAGTTTAAATAGAAACATAAGACTTTTTAATAGATTAACACTAAGGGACAGTGGAGTGTGAAACCCTGACTTTAATTTATATATTCTTTTCATTTAAATTTCAGTGATGCTGAATATTCACTGTATTTTTTTAAATAGGTTTTTATTGTATTTTTCCATCACCATTTACAGAGATACAAGCATTGCAACATCCTTACTCATTTGATTGCATGTAAAAATATTTGAGTCATAGGCATTTTCTTTCTCACTGTTTTCCCCGATGCATTTGCTTTGTTGAATAAGGATGAAGAAAATACCGGATGTTACAGTGTATTAAGAGGCATTACAAAACCAACTCACAAAGTCTCAGTGGCAGTCATAAAAGATAGTTAATATAAAAAGCAAGGAAGTGAAGTCATTGCCACAGTATTTTTACAAGTACGTATTATGGATCTTCTGATGCAAGTTTCTGAAAACTATAAAAGATAATGTGCCTTTTAAAAAAGAATGTGTTTTCTGTTTTAGACTAAAGCTGGTGTTCTCTTCAGTTTCTGATTATGCAACATGGTAGCATGGTCTCCATGACAACTCTTTGTTCAAAAGCAATTGAGGTGATGGCAAAGCCATCATTCCCATGATCCTCTAAGCAAGGACTGCCCCCACCTGCTCCAGCTTATTTCATGTGGCCTCTCCCCACATGGAGTACCAATTTAATTCTGGGTTTGGGTAATAGTCCACTGATCCATGCATAGTCTACACGTGTCCCATCCTCAGTGCTCATAGACTTACAGTCTGTGAATGATTCAAAGCCCAACATACCTGATACTTAACCTATTCTTCTAAGCATCTGTGCTCCTTTGAACACATGTTAAAATTCTTTGAGGGCCTCTCATAAAATCTAGTCTTGGCTATGTTCTACAATGTTCTGAATCATATATCCCTATTTACCTCTTTTCTGTCTTACACTGAATGAACTTCTTTCAGTTTCTCAAAAACTGACATCAGGGCTTTGGCAATTCTGTTCTCTCTACATGGAACAGACACAAGCTTCTCTCTGTTCTCCATGCATTCACTTCCTGCTCACCCTTCTCTTGTCCACTTTGGTTATACTTAGAAGAAGCCTATAGGGTGTTTAATAGTTTGCACTCTTCTTAAAAAATTACGAATTAATATCTGAATTCTTTCTCTTACTAAAGGTTTGACCTTGAATAAATCTGCCTAATATCTAAAGCTATAGTCTCCTTCTCATAATAATAATAATAATAACAATAATATTGTTAATGAGGATTGTGAAAAATAATAAATAGGATAATCCAAGGAATTTCTTAAAAGTGGAAATGATAGTAGAATTTAAAACTCTTTCTAATGTTCTATGAAATAGGCAGAGTAGCTATATAGCAACAAAGATACAAACAAACAATATAGAAAATTGGAAAATGTCTACATTAATACTCTTTACATATTTTTCAATATGAATTGCACAATGCAATAATATGGGGATAAAACACCATCAATCACAATAATTATGTTATAAAAACTTCAGTCTGGAGCAAAGAGATATAAATAGGCATCTACAGAACCTGACAACCCCCAAACTACAAACAAAAAAAGCACACAAATAAGTATATGCTCACTGTAAACCTTGGGCAACCATGAGGACAGCTGATAAAACTGACGGGCTTTGATGTCTTCAGAAGTGAGTGACTGCAGGGGTCTGATACAGCGCTGAAGAGGCTGGGCAGTCTGAGTCCCATGAACTCTCAAAATCAGTCGCTGAAAGTTCGTTTTCAGGAAAATTTGTACACTAAGGAGGGGTGCTACATAAACAAAAGAAAGGCCAGATGAAAGTGGAGAAGGAGCCAAGAAAAAGCAAGAAAATATATTGTGGACGTCACACCGGAACAACAGGGGAGGATACTGTAGGGTAGGGATCCTCAGCTTCCTCCCATCACCTGCGGCTCTGCCGGCGTTACTGCCTGAGCTCTGCCTCCGGCTCCCCACCCCTCCACTCTGGTCCGAGGAACAACGTCTTCCAGAAACCAGTCCCTGGTGCCAAACATGTTGGGGACTGCTGCTTTAGAGACACAGTATGAGGGAGCTGGGGAATTATGTCTTATATAATGAATAGCAAGAAGATTAATAACATTTTATACAAATTCTTGTAAGAAGAGAATAAGTAGCAGAATGACAATTCCACATCAAGGATAGCATGCCAGAAAATGTGATCATACAAGAGATGAGGATTATAACATATTTCAAAGTAAGATAACTACAAAACAAAACTCATGGCATAGATATAAAATATAACAAATCATAATTTTAAGCACTTGTATACATATTAGATCTTAATAAAGATTTATAAGTAAAACTTTAAAATAATCAATTTAGAAATTAACTAGGAATGAACAGATGACTAAATAAAGAAAACAAGAAAGGAGAACAAGAAGAAGAGAAAGAAAAAGAAGAGACATAAGAATTATTTGTGAAGAAGTGGTAATTTAAACATAGGAAAGAAGATACAACTTGATATAATAGGTGTCTCCAAGGAAGAATAACAAAGTATAGAAAATGAGTGAATATTAAAAATTACAATTTTAAATGCAAAAAACTGTACTTGAACAATTAAAATTAAAAAAAGAATGAAGATGAAAAAAGAATACAATTTTAAGCACCTTTCTGGGAAAAAGGGTTTAAAATTACATGTTAAAAAGATTCATTACATACTTAAATATTCTCAGAATATCAAAAACTGAGATATAATTAGTCAAATTTCTCAGATTCAGGAAAAAAACAAAACTAGCACCCCATCAAAATTACCACAGCACTTATAAAGGAAAGAAAATCAGTTTACCTTCAGCCTTATCTATAGTAACACTTTAAGAAAAAAAATAAAGTGACATTTTTAATATTTCTAAGGATAGAAAATGGAATCCAAAGATTTTAGGCCAGCCAAATAGATTTCCAAGCATAAAGATGGAAGATAAATTGTTATTACTTACTCTAACTCAGAGACTATCATTCCCAATTATTCAACTAGAAAATAAATTTCAGATCATCAAAAATAAGTATTTAAAGAGATATTACCATAAAGGCATGGAAACAGAAAAGAAAAAAGTGGTCATTTTTATAAACAGTCACTGTAATATTTTCTAATGTAACTGTGATGGAATCTTTTTTATTGAGGTAGAATTGAAAAATAAAAATTTTAAATATTTAAGACACGTGTGATGTGTTGATAAACATTATGAAATAATTATCAAAACTGAGCTATTTAACACATGCATCAACTCACAGTTACTTTTTTGTGGTGAGAAGATATGAGATTTACTTAATTTCTTAGTGAATTTCAAATATACAATATATTATTTTTAACAGTAGTCACCTGATGTACACTAAATCCTCAGAATGTATTCATCTTATTACTGAAAGTCTGTACCCACGACCAACACCTCCTCATTTCCCTACCATCTGGCTTCTGGCAACCACAATTCTGTACTCTTATGAGTTTGCATTATTTAGATTCTTCATGAAAGGGAGAACTTACCATACTTGTCCTTCTGTGTTTGGCTATTTCACTCACCATAGTATGTTCCAGTCTTATCCATGTTGTCACAACGGTAGAATTCCCTTCTTGTCTACAGCTGAGTGCTATTCCATTATGTATTTATATACCACATTCTCTTTACCACTTATCCATCAATGGATGCTTAGCTATTTTCACTATCTTGGCTACCATGAATAATGCTGTAATAAACATGGAAGTGCCACTGTCTCTTCAAGACTGTGATTTTATTTTCTTTGCATGTATACTCAGAAGTGAGATCTCTGAATCATATGGTAATTTCATTTTTTAAATTTTGAGGAACCACCATACTGTTTTCCATAATAACTACACCAATTTGTCTTCCTACCAACAGTATACAAGGGTTCCTTTTTTCCACACAATTGCCAACACTTGTTATCTTTTGATTTGTTAATAATACCCATCCTAACAGGAGTGAAGTGATATCTCATTGTGGTATCGATTTGCCTTTTCCTAATGTTTTGTGATGTTGAGCATCTTTCCATATACCCATTGTCTATTTGTATTTCTTCTTTGGGAAAATGTCTATTTAGGTTCATTGCACTCGTTAATTAGGTTATTTATTTTTTGACTATTGAGTTGTTTGTGTTTCTTCTATATTTTGAATATTAACCCCACTTGGTTTGCCAAGATTTTCTCCCAGTCTAGAGGCTGCCTTTTAATTTTGTTGATTGTTTACCTTGCTTTTTAGAAGCTTTTAGTTTAATGTAGCCCTGTTCATTTATTTTTGCTCTGGTCACCTATATTTTGCTGTCAAATCCAATTAATCATTGCTATGACCAATATAATGAAACATTTCTCTTATGATTTTTTCTAGGACTTTCACAGTTGCAGATCTTGTGTTGAAGTCTGTAATTTATCTTGAGTTGATTTTTGAGTATGGTATAACATAACAATTCAGTTTCATTATTTTGCATGCGGGTATCCAGATTTCCCAACACCATTTATTGAAGAGACTGTTATTTCCCCATCATGTGTTTTTGGCACCTTTGCTGAAGATAAGTTAACCATATATGTGTGGGTTTACTTCTGTGCTCCTGATTCTGTTCCATTGGTCTATGTATCTGTTTTTATGCCAGCACTATGTTGTTTTGATTACAATATTTTTGTAATATAATTTAAAATTAGAATTTGTAATGCTTTGTTCTTGTTGTTCAAGCTTACTTTAGCTACTCTCAGCTTTTTGTTGTTTTATATAGATTTCAGAATTTTTTTCTATTTCTGTGAAAATGCTATTGGAATTTTGATAGGTGTTTCACTGAGTCTGTAGATCAATTTGGATAGTATAGACATTTTAAAACATTAAATCTTTCAATCTATAAACACAATATATTTTTTCATTTTTGTGTCTTCAGTCATCATTGTGTTTTCTTTCATCAATGTTTTATACTCTTCATTGTACAGATTTTTTACCTCCCTCATTAAATATGTTTCTAAGTATTTTATTCCTTTTGATGCTGTTATAAATGGAATTGTGGAATTGTGGTTTTTTTAAAAAATTTTTACTGTTACTGCATAGAAATGCCATTAATTTTTGTAGGTTGATTTTGTAACTTGCAGATTCAATGAATCCATTTATTGTTGTAAAAAAGCATTTTTTTTTTTGGTGGAGTCCTTAAGGTTTTCTTTTCTTCCTATGTTATTTAGATGCCTTTTATTTCTTTTTCCTGCCTAATTTCCCTAGCTAGGACTTCAAGTACTATATTTGATAGAAGTGACAAGAGTGGGCATCTTTGTCTTGTTCCTGATTGTAAAGGAAAAACTTTCAGTCTTTCATCACTGAGTATGGTGTTGTGTATGGGCTTGTCAGATATAGCCTTTATTATGTTGAGGTGCATTACCTGAGATGATTGTAAGAATTTTAAACTTTGTTTTGTTAATACGGTGTCACATTTACTGACATACACTTGTTGAACCATCCTTCTATTTCAGAAATAAAGCTCACTTGATCATGGCATATGATCCTTTCAATGTCCGTTGAATTTGGCTTGCCAGTATTTTGTTGAAGATCCTTGCATCTCTGTTAATCATGAGTGTTGGCCTGCAAGTTGCTTTCTTTGTAGTGCGCTTTTCTAGCTTTGGTATGAGGGCAATGCTGGCTTTGTAAATTGAATTTGGAACTGAGCCTAATCTTCAATTTTTGGGGGAGAGTTTGAGAAATATTGTCACTAATTAAATATTTGGTAGAATTCACCAGTGAAGCCATCTGGTCTTGAGCTTTAGTTTGTTTGATATTTTAATTACTGATTCAATAATCTATAATAAATAATAACTGACATGTTCAGATTTTCAACTTCTTCCTGATTCGGTCTTGGGTAGGGTGTATGTTTCTAAGAACTTATCCATTCCTTCTAAGTTATCTAATTTTTTGATACATATTATTCACAGAAGTATCTTTTTCTTTTTCTTTTTTTTTTTTTTTTTTTGGTACCCATTTTTATTGATGTCCGAATACAGTTGTCTCCATTTTCCCACCACCACTTTCCCCCACCCCACCCACGGCCACCTCCCATCCTCAATTATACCCCCCTTGGCTCCGTCCATGGATCCCTCATACATGTTCATTTACACCCCTTTTCCTTCTTTCCCATGTTATTTCTTATGGCCTTTAGTATTCCTGTGTTGTCAGTTGTAATGTCTCATCTTTTATTTCTAATTTTATTTACCTGAGTCATCTCCCTTTTTATTTTAGTTAGCATACTAAAGGGTTGTCAATTTTAACTACCTTTTCTGAAAAATGGCTCTTATAGTCACTGCTCTTTCCATTGTCTTGCTACTCTCTATTTCATTCATCTTCGTTCATTTCTTTTTTCATTTTAGTGATGTAACTTTCATTATCTTTTTAAGACATATTTTATTGATTATGCTATTACAGTACCCCATTTCCCCCCTTTATTCCCCTCTGCCCTGCACCTCCCCCCATCCCACCAGCATTCCCTCCTTCCTTAGTTCATGTCCGTGGGTCATACATATAAGTTCTTTGGCTTCTCCATTTCCTATACTATTCTTAACTTCCCCCTGTTTATTTTTTACCTACCATTTATGTGTCTTATTCCCTGTACCTTTTCCCCATTCTCCCCCTTCCCACTCCCTGCTGATAACCCTCCATGTGATGTACATTTCTGTGATTCTGTTCCTGTTCTATTGTTTGCTTAGTTTATTTTTGTCTTTTTACTAATTTTGAGCTTAATTTATTCTTGTTTTTAGTTCCTTGAAGTGTAAAGTTATGCTGTTTGATATACTTTTAATGTAGTAATTTACTGCTATATACTTCCCTCTTGCAAATGTTTTGCTACCTCCCATCATAGCATCTTAGATCACAACAACACCTTTGTCGAAACTTAAGGCTGGAAGCACATGAGATGAAGGGTTCTGAAGAGAAGGTACCTGACTCTTGAATTGCCTTCTGAGACTACTGCCTCCTGTCCTTCCAGATTACTTACACACCATCTATATTTATACAGCTCATTGCAATCTTTAATCCTTTGATGTTATTATTTTTTACTATTCATACATTTTCAAGGTCTTCTCATCCCATTTACCCTGGTTCTACCATCCATTTCATTCTTTTCTACAAATACTATGAATTAGCCTATCTTACCTTCCTCATTATTCTCAAATGAAAGACTCAAACCTGGTGGAACCTTTTTCTTTCAATTACTACCAAATCTTTATTTCCAGCACTGACTTGTACTAACCATTTCACCTGGCTCCTTAGCATTTTCATTTAGAAAAAGGGCACTATAAATTTCAAATGATCAAAATATAATCATTGATTTCTTCCATAAACTGTTCCTCTCTTATTTTATTCATGTCAGTAAACAAAGGCACAATTGTCTACCCAAATGCCCTAGTTAAAAATCTTGATTTTTAAGTTCTCTTTTACCTTAAACAAATACACATCACAAAATTTATACTTTTAGGGAGAGCTAGGAGCTTCTTTGTTAGTAGCCCCATAGATTGTAAACCTCATTTTCCCCTTATATCTCATCCCACATACCTTCTTTCAAATCCCAGCTCATTGATAAGCTTTGGGGCCTTTGATGAAATAACGAAACCTATAGCTGTCTCCTAAAAAGCAATGGCAGAGAGAAGTTACCCATGTGATCTTGGCCTAGACCCTCCAGTTCAGCGGGAGGAGCTGGTAGGAGGCCAACATCTTACTTTAATGAGAAGGATGTGATTGATTACTTCTACGTATTAAGGAAATGCACCTTCCCTGAGGCCAATGACTTATCAAGAGCTCTTTAAAGCAGTAACAATTCTCTTTCACCATTCTCAAGGCAGTAATGGCATTGCGTAAAACACAGAGAAATCCAGGGCCACACTTTCTGGAGGTAATACCTTCCTGGGGAGGGGAGGGAATTTCAGGGGAAAAGGGGAACGGTTTAGAGCAACAAGTATAAAGGACTCACAGACAAAAACTATGGGGGGTGGAAATGGGAGGAAGGTGGGGAGGGCTGGGGTGGTGGGCTGGGGGTGGGGTAAAAGACAGAAATCTGTACAATATCAATAATTAAAAAATACTGATTAAAAATAAAAATAAATAAATAATAAATTAAAAAAATTAAAAAAAAATTTTACTTGCGCAGCCGTAGCAGGGAGGCCCTTGGGCAAAGTAAACAACCTCAATCAGCAGCCAGATCTCCCTCAGTTCTCATTTAGCAGGGATTCTTGAGGTACCTGAAAAGAGATCCAGAATTGGGCTGTTAGAAAAACCAAACTGTAGATGAATGACTTCACAGGGCACCCAATTGCATATACCAAAATGCATAGATTTTGTTACCTTAGGTTTTGACTTTGCCAGGAGGTATATTTGATTATAGACTGATGCAGGAGGGGTGGAGAAAGACAGGACAGAGCAGAGAGAAATGAATGTGCATACTCTTGCCCAGTTACTTGGTGCAGTTTTTGGTCTCTGAGGAAGAAGTGGTTAAGGGTAATCGTGATGGAATTATTTGGTTGGGAGCTCTGTGAGTCAGTGGCCCGGGGAGTGTCAGTTTGGGGGCTGGGACACAAAGCATTGCGTGCAGCTAGTAAAGGGCCCTTTTCCCCAGTGCTGCTGGGAACCTTGTCTCCTTCAAGATTGATGGACTTGGGAGCATGGGGCACTGGCCCTCCAGACACAGGCACTGGTGTTCTCATGAGCACAGGAGTGACCCAGGCCAGAAGAGAAGGATCCGAACAGACATGCTGGCTGGCAGAGGGGTCATCCCTGGAGGTTCCTAAGATTCTCAGTACCTCTGAGACAGTAGTACTGTCCACTTTATTTCCTTATTATTAAGAAATATTGGGACATTGGTGATATCAAGCAGAGTTTGAGGTCCTAATATATGAAGAACATAGACCAATAGACAAAGTTCACATTCAGTTCCTGCTTCTACTGGTAACAGCATGTAAGCTTTTGAATAAATTATTTATTTTTGTGGGGGGCAAAGTTTTTATTTTCTTAAAATGGGGAGTTGAAAGCTTAAGCTCTCTAAACCCCTTTGAGCTTCAGATGTCTACATCTTTCTCCGGTTCTCAGTCAAAGGCATCATTGATGACATTGTTTCTCTGGATAAACTTGTCAGTGACTTCTCACTTCATATGGAATGAAACCCAAGCATGACTCAGGAACTCAGGATTTGCTTGATCTGGCTCTTGCCTCCATGTCTCCCACTCCTCCGTAAGGTCCCTGGGCCACAGCTGCGGTGGCCTTCTTTTTGTTTCTTAAATATTCTAAGCTCATGCTCAGCTCAAGGCTTTGAACTTACTCTGTCCTCTGCCTGGAAAGCTCTTCCCGGAGGTTCTCTCAAAGCTGGATTCCCATCATTTAGAAATTTAGAGCTCAAATATCTACCAGAGAAACTCATCACTGTAATTGAATCTCACACCTAGACTGCCTCTCCCAGTTTCCTGTTTTAGTTGTCAGCCTTTTTGAATTTCTGTAATTATTTTCCTTGTTTGTTTATTCATTCTGACTCTCCATTGTTTGAATGTAAGCCCTTTGAGAGCTGGGACCTCATCTCAGTACTTTGAACAGTCTCTAGTCCACAGCAGGAGTTAAACATTCTTTTTAATGCATCAGATGAGTGAATAGTAACTTGGCGTCCTGACTACTGACCAGGTACAGGGTATCTCACAAGCAGTAGATTCGGTAATGACTTGAAAAAGGAGCTTTCTGAACTTAAGCTCAGATTTGGAGATAGTATTTGCTAGTTCTGTTTTGTGTACCAATAGGAAGGAAGTGACTTTTCACCCATACTCCAGCAAAAGTAAAACCTGGAACTAGGAGACGTTTTAAAATCAGATGAATAAAAGTAATATTTATTGATTACTTAAGTATGATCCAGGCCCTGTGCAAGGCATATTAGTAATGTTACCTCCTTTATTCCTCACAGCAAACCTGTCATACAGATGTTTTCATTGCCATTTTTCAAATGAGGAAACTGGGATTCTGAAGCAGTAGGCCACTTGTCCAAGGGAGACCCTTTGAATCTCTACCACCTGGCCTCCCACACACTTTATGTGTTGCTGCTAGCCCTGAAAAGAATTAGTATTGTGACATTTTAAGTCCATGTAATCTCTGTCAAGAAGCACATATTTGCCTCTTTCTGGCAGACAACTAAGAGAAGGAAGGTATTGTCATTTAGAGGACATATAAAATCAAGGTCTTTGCCACTTACAGTCAATAAAATCTTCATGATGAATTTTCCATGGCTGTTCTGGATAAATTCCAGTTGGAGCAATTAGCTTTAACCACCTTTACATGCCCCCAACACTTAAGTTGCTTAGTATATTCCAAGTGTCCTGCTAAATTTCAATACATTACTGACAGTGAACTGTGAATGTCAAATTCCTCCAAATCCCAGAAGAGAGCACATTCCAAGGTGAAAGAAGTAGTATAATCAATATATTGCAGTATACACAAAGGGTAGAAATTCATCAGGGCAGAGGAAGGGAGGGAGGGAGCAAGATACAATGGAAGGTATTAGAAGCTAAAGAAGCTAAAGAAGGAATAAAATATAATTGTCACCATAATAAAAACAGTTGTTGAATTTGGATGCTTATTGCATTCTAATTATAATTCTATGAATTTTTAAGCATTAATACTTCACTCCTCAATACAAGCCTATGAGTTTTATAACATTATCTCCAGTTTGCAGATGAGCAAACTGAGGCATAGAAAATTAAGTAACATGCCCAGGGTCACTGATCTCTTAGGATGGTGAGCAGGGTTCATAGCCAGATACGCTGGTTTCAGAGTCTGCATTTTTAACTGACAGGATATAAAATCTGATGGCATGATCAATATTAAATATGCATCTTTGGAGTGGACAGAAGGGAAGACAATTTTTTGGCCTGTGTCTGTGGTGCATAAAGAAATGTCTTCATCAAGTGTCTCTCACACCAGTTTATCAATAATAAATACCATTTCTTTTAAGGTGTTTTTTATTGTGATAACAAAGGTATGACATCCTGTTTCAGTGTAAACACTGTTCATTTGCTGTGCATAATGAAGAGCTTCAAGCATCTCTCTTTACCTCTCGGTCCTACAATTCAATGAGGAAAAGGGAGAGGCACCATTAATAATAAACTTTATTTTTTTTTTAAATTAAATCTATTGGGGCAACATTGGTTAATAAAATTATATAGGTTCAAAGTGTACATTTCTTAGATACATGATCTGGATATTGCAATGTGTGCCCACCACCCAAAGTCAGATCACCTTCCATCACCGTATATTTGGCCCCCTTTACCCTTTACTATCCCCACCCCCACCCCTCTGGTAACCACCATGCTGTTAAACATGTCTATGAGTTTCAGTTTTATATTCCACATATAAGTGAAAGCATATGGTTCTTAGTTTTTTTCTGACTGAGTTATTTTGCTTAGTGTGGTATTTTCAAGGTTCATCTATGTTGTGACAAATGGCAGTATTTAATCTTTTCTTATGATTGAGTAGTATCCCACTGTGGGTATGTACCACATCTTTATCCAATCATGTCTCAGAGGACACGTTGGTTGTTTCCATGTCTTGGCCACTGTAAATATCGCTGCAGTGAACATAGGGGTGCATATATATATATGTGAATAAGTGTTTTTAAATCTTCGAGTAGCTGCCCAGAAGAGGGATTGCTGGGTCATATTGTATCTCTATTCTTAATTTTTTTAGGAACCTCCATACTTTTTTTTCCATGGTGTCTGTACCAGTTTACATTCCTACCAGCAGTGAATGAAGGTTCCTTTTCCTCCACAACTTCTCCAATGCTTTTATTACTTATCTTGTTGGTAATAGCCACTGTAACAGGTGTGAGTTGGTGCCTCATTTCAATTTTGATTTGCACTTTCCTAATAGGTGGTGAAGTGGAGCATCTTTTCCTACCTGTTTTCTGTTTATGTGTCTTGTTGGGGGAAGTGTCTGTTCAGGTCCTTGGCCCATTTCTTAATTGAATTACTTGTTTTGTGTTGAGTTGCATGACTTCTTTGTATATTTTGGACATTAACCCCTTGATGGAGCTATTGTTTGCAAATATCTTCTCCCATTCAGTTGGTTACTTTTTGTTTTGTTGATGGTTTCTGTGCAGGAGCTTTTTAGTGTGATATAGTCCCATTCATGTATTTTTGCCTTTACTTCCCTTGCCTTTGGGGTAAAATTCATAAAATCTTCTCTAAGACTGAGGTCCATAAGTTTAGCTCCTATGTTTTCTCCCATGTAATTTATTGTTTCGGGTCTATATTTAAGTCTTCGATCCATTTTGAATTAATTTTTGTACATGGGGACAAACCGTAGTCTAGTTCCACTGTTTTGTATGTGACTTTTCAAATTTCCCGGAACCATTTCTTGAAGAGACTTTCTTTTCTCCATTGAGTGTTTATTTTTGGCTCCTTTGTCAAAAATTATTTGTCCATGTACATGTGGTTTTATTTTTGGGGGGCTCTCAATTATGTTCCATTGGTCCATATATCTGTTTTTCCTCCATTAATAGTACACTCGAAATGGAGAATTCAGCTCTGGACTGAGGAGGGCTTCCTATTTCTTTCCCTGTTGGAACATACTCAACCCTCATCAAATGACACACTGAGAACCTGGAAGGATGGTGCCTTGACTCATTGAGGTCTAGCCTGGTCTGCTCACCAAATTGGAGACATAGCTAAAGAAGATCCCCAAGGCTTTGTGCTCCACAGAAAGCATGCAGCACAGGCAGGAACTTAAAGGCCAGGGAATGAGATTTACCCAAGTAGGTTAAGTCACCTCCTTTTATAGGGGAAAAAAGTGAAGTGTAGAGCCAAGGAGGATGGGAAGCATATTTTCAATACCTTTTTCTCATTTCTGGAAACAGAAGAGGAGGGTAACTAGCACTCCCCATGAAATCCACTAGTTTTTTTGAGTTGACACCCATGTGACAGAAGACAGCAATGAGCGGACAGAGAACTGCAAGTTAGAATGAGTTGGTGCGGAGGAGCTGGAGAAGTTCTGCATGTGGATTTCAGCTGTAGAGGCCTGGACTCTGCCTGGACCCTCTCTGGGTGTCCAGAACACACAGTGAAGGCAAGATTGAACTGTGATGTGTCTGCACATGATATTGTGTGGACGTTGAAGGTTTGAAAGGAGAACTGAGAAAATGCTAAAGATAACCTTCTCTCCTTCATAATTTTATTGATGGCATGTAACTCTAGGTTAAAAAGTGGCCTGAAAGAATCACATTATATTGTGAAAAATAACCATTTCAGCTGCTATGAATTTTGTGTTTTCGTAAGCATCAGCCAACATTTAGTTACTTCAGTATCCGGATACTAAATATATACCATAAAATCCAATGGGTAGTTAATATAATTATTAATAATTCTCAAGGTATTCATCATAATATTGTTAATATCTTGGTTACCTTCTGTTGCAGGATACCCAGGGTATAGCATATTACTCTTTAACATGCTATTGCCAATTGGTGATAATTACAACTGAGTACAAGACTTAAAATAAAATACTCCAAGATTGTTTATGGAATGAATGAAAATAAGGTAAAATCAATATTGTAGATATCATTAAACATTACTCAAATAAGAAAACATTATGAATTTAAAAGGGCCAACTTGCCTCATTGAAAACATATTGAGTTTTCCTTTTCAGAGATTTTACTGTCTTAAGTGGTAAATCATTTCACTAAATATTTTTGAATATCAAGTGCTGCTGGGAGATTTTTCTTATAGGAATTTATATGCATTGGATATTTTGAGATTATCCATGCAAGTTAGGCCAATTGGCACATTTTTATCCCAGATTAACCTTGTCACACATTTCCTCAAAGACATTAGTAGCCCTATCTTGAATTCTTTGGCAGAAATAATAGTTTCAGATGGCAATGTATCAATGGATTAATGTGGCCACTCCATGAAATTATAATAGTGTATTCTTGTTTTATAAGCTAACAACCATTGAGACATTAGCTTTTCTTTTCCTTTTCCTTTGTTTATGCAGGCAACACAAATTAATTTCTCGCTTGGCTTCCCTGTTAATCCTCTATATGCTCAGTTTCAGAAAGAAGGTGAGATGAATGCATTTTTTTGTTTTTTTGTTTTTTTTTTTTTCTAAAAATGACTACTAGAAGTTTATGTAATAAAAAGATACTGGTTTGAACTGTTTGGATTTTTTGGAACCACTTTATTTCATTTGTAAAAGTATTTTATTTATTTATTTTTAGAGAGACCAGGAAGGAAGGAGAAAGAGAGAGAGGGAGAGAAACATCAATGTGAGAGAGAATCATTGATTGGTTGCCTCTTGTATATGCCCCAATCCTTGTACCTAACTTGCAACCCAGGCATATGCCCTCACCAGGAATCGAACTGACAACATTTTGCTTCTCAGGATGACACCCACCCAACCGAGCCACACTGGTCAGGACTGATCCATTTTATTTTTTAGACTCTATTCATTAGTAAATTTTGACTATTTTATTTTCTCTTTGGTTCACCTAAGAAGTGGCACAGACTAAATAGAGGTTGGCAAATAAACAGAACCACAGAATATCAGATTTTTAGGGACCCTGAAGACTCATTGGTTTGCTCTTCAGTTTGCAAAACCCTCAAAGTGATCCAAGATCACATTTTAAGCTAGAGGTCAGGTCTCAGTTCTCTGACTGCAAAGTATTTTTATTACATAGTCTTTTTAGAAATATTTATAAAAAGGTAAGCTAGATGAACATGCATTTATATATATCAATGACCCCTACTCTGTTTCAGAAACTATGATGTAGCTCTGAGGACATAGCTCTGAGCAAGATGGACATAGCTGTCAGCAAGATACACACAGTGCCCTATCCCAGCCTTGGAGTAGAAGGTAAGACATTAAGACATCAAACTATATTATAAATATGGTTGGAATCTACTGAAAGGGCTGAGCAAACATTGTGGTCAGAGTTAGGTAGTATTAGGCTCCTGCTAGCTTCAGTGTGAAGAACTGGATAGGTGTACAAGACTGTAGTCAGAGAGCATGGTGGAAGATGACCTGAGGTATGGTGTTTGAGATGGGGAAATATTTGGGAAGCATTTCAGAGGGCGAAACCCTAATTTGGTGTTGGCTTGGAAATAGGGGATGAATCAAGGGAGAAGTCCAAGGTAATTTTTTATTTTTTGAATTGAGCAGCTTTGTTGATGGTGTTGGTTTTCACTGTGTAAGAAAATAATGTATTCAGTTGTGTGATGCACCCAAAGAGAGATGACCTCTTAGCAGTGGGAGGTTACAGATTTGGCCTAAGATGTGGCATTATTCGATTATGGAGAGAGAACTAGCAAGGGCATGAGGGAAGCCATCTCAATGGGTCAGCTATAGAATGAAAAAGAAAGTGGCTTCAGGGAACAAACTTCAGTGAGTAAGGGATAAACAAAATGGGGGAAAGGAGGAAATCTTGCAGTGGAGAGTGTAGAATGATCAGAAACTTAGGATGGACAGAAATAATAATAATTAGTGTAAGAGAGAGAGAATAGTCAATAGTGTTAAATACTGCTAGAATTTTAAAAAAAGATAACAGCTGAAAAATCCATTGATTTTTAGCAAAAAGGTCTTTTTGAGCTAGGAGTGTGAAGTTTCTGTAACGGGGAAAGGAGCTGTAACAGCATAAACTAATTTACTCTTTTTTTTTTTATGTGAACACAGACAAGGCTATGAGATCCTGCAAAGGTATTTTAATTACTTAAAAAATTATTTAGGTGGGTGGGGAGAAGATAAAATAATTAGGAGATACCCAAGAGAACGATGTCCCTAAAAAGCAGCAGATGAGGAAGATTTTAAACACGTAGGTAGGATTACTAGCCTTGGAGGGAAAATGGACACATTTCTCATGGAAGCAGCAGAGGAGTGGGAGATGAATGCTGGTAGAGGACATGGCGTGTGTCTTGTGCCAGTGTGCTGACATTTTTCTAAAGGCTTCTATTTTCCTTTGGGATTTGGGACTAAGTGGTACTTTGGCGATGGGCTAGAATTTGCACAGGGCCAGGGTGGGGCTGGGCGATTGTGGAAGACACAGTTCCACTTCCATTACTCCTCAGTGTGTACTTTCACATGACCAACCAAAATCAATTCTGCAAAAACTAACCTGGGAGACATGTGTCACAGTCAGCAATAAGTGCCACACCTACTGCTAAAGACTTTTTCTTTCTTTCTTTTTTTTTTTTTTAAGATTTTATTTATTTATTTTTAGACAGAGGGAAAGGGTGGGAGAAAGAGAGGGAGAGAAACGTCAATGTGTGGTTGCCTCTCTATGTGGCCCCCACTGGGGACCTGACTTGCAACCCAGGCATGTACCCTGACTGGGAATCGAACCAGCGACCCTTTGGTTCACAGCCCACACTCAATCCACTGAGCTATACCAGCCAGGGCTGCTAAAGACTCTTTCTGACTGGTCATCAAAAGTTTCCAGAAATGCAAGCCCAGTAGAGACACATCTGGTCTCCTGCCCCACGTGGGCTTATGCACAAGACCAGACCAAAGCAGGCAGGTCTTCTACTCAGTAGCTATGTGACCATATGCTCTTTGCTTAAACTTTCTGAATCAGAGTTTCTGTAAATCAAATAAGGGAAATAATTTATATCTTAAACAAATATTGTGATGATGAAATTAGAAAATATTTGAAGTATTCTAGGAAGAACAATTTTGATTACAAGGAAATGAAACCTGATATCAACTATCTTAAATAAAAAAGGAAAATGCCATTAAAACTTGCTCCTTTAATTAAAATATGAATTAAAAAGATGAAGTATAATTCAGAATAAATAAAAATAAATTATAAAGCATGTTTTGCATACATGGTCTTAACTAAAATATTGTTTCTTAGATCTAGTAAGCTCATTCCTTTCTCAAATTTATGATATTTGTGTTGAATTCAGTTGGAATACTGTTTCCAGGAAGCTTAGCACAGCCACCTCCTTCCTGCCTTCAGGGTTCTGTTCCAGTATCACCTCCTGAAAGAGACAGTTATTTTAAAGTTGAAGACTCCCCTTTGACCTTGCCTGTCCCCTTGATTCTTTATGGGACCGCCCCACTAGAATACATGTTCCATGAAGGAAATGTCTGTTTACTGCCATGCATCTGCAACACTTAGAGCAACTGCTGACACCTAGGAGCATTCAAAACATTTTAATAAGTGAATATCTAAATGAAGAAGTAAATCTGAGCCTTTCTGAAACAATGTTGAGAAGAAAATAAGGAGTAAATCCTGATTTTATAGTGGAATGATCTAAATCCAAAGAGATTGTGGGATAGACCCATGTCAAACCACTTTTGACGTGATGAAGATGGGACAGATGAGAACAACCAGTGATTATCTACTGCATTTCTTTTATTCAGCACATTATGTAAATGCTAGTTCAGTGAAGCATCAGTTAACTCTCCAGTAGAAATGTAGGGGAAATTGGATTAGTATGGGCTTTTAAGTCACAGAGACCTGATTCCAGTCTATCCATGACCAGAAAACTAAAATCACACAACCTCTCTTATGTATCTCAAAGACAGAAATCCCTTCTGATCAAGTATTAGCCAGAAAAGTCGCCTTTTTGTGATCATTTACAGTGTGCCCATATGGGGCCTTTGCTCCAAATTAGAAAAGGTCACTTTTCCCAGGAAAACAATTAGAAAACCCTGCACATGGATGTCCACCTTGGCAGATAAGAAGGCAGAAGAGTGAGCATGGTGTAAATCTTAGCCCTGCTCTCTGTGCCCAGGGAGGCTTTGGACAACATTCTAATTCTGAAGCAGGTGCCCAGCCGGGGGGTTACAGCACCACATTTAAGGGAGCCCCCGCCCCAACCAGTGTTTCTGAAAGGTTAGATTATGGTGGGGAAGGGTGAAGACAAGGATTGTGAGGTTGTTCTGCTGAGACTGAAACATCAGTTTCCTCTTAGGCAGAGGCCCCGGGGGTGTAGCAGGGAGAGACTGGCACTTGGTTTCAGCAGACAGTTTCGTTCCCATGAACATCTGCAGGAAACAAAGCCATTCTTCCTCCCAGACTAAGTGGACCCTTATTTATTTGGTTTTATTATTGCCTTTCCACACACAAAGAAATGAAGGCTTTTAGGGATATCGTGTTTGCTTCTTGAATGTTTCTTTTCATCTTTCTGTAAACATTGCTGTCTCTAATTTTGCACCTGAAGGTCAAAGAAATGACGTGGGAGCAGAGAAAACAGAGTTCTGTTTTACCTGTTCTGCCAGGAAGTCATAAACAAATTGGGACAAGAAGAGCTATGGCTTCTAAATATACTACTATTTTCTGATATTGTTGGGGAATTTGGCAAAGATCTTGTCTAATTTTCTGCACTTTAACTGAAGTTGGCTCAATGTGTGATGTTTTTGTCCCTTCTCAAGAAACTTTGTGGCTGTCATTGCCAGTTCTATCCAGTTTAAGCTCCTCTGGCCGGATGTTTAGGATCGATCTCTCTCTTTTTCTCTCTTTCTTTGGGTTTAATTGTTTATTCTCTTCAGTCTACCATGATTTTTTTCTCTTTTTTAGAAAACTCTCTTTTCTTGCGGGCAGCCTAGTCTTTTCATCACCAGATCTCTTTGTCAAAATTATTTAATCTCCCCTTTATTTTAAGAATTTAGCTATAGCAAATGATATATGAATATTTGCTATGAAAAATATGAAAACATTACTTAACCTATGTGGCCAAGACTGGCTGGTTGCTTACCAAGTCTATTTTGCCTGCATGGCCTACCACCTTGCATCTCATTCGGTTCACATGATGTGTCTTCCAGGCACTGGCAGTGAGGATTGCCTGTGCTTTCTCCATCATCTCTCAGTTCCCCCACCTGCCAGCTGGAAGATGGGGCAACATAATTTCAAAATCATGTATTCACATGGTGGGACCATAACCTGGATATCTGTGAGCTCTGAGCCACTCAGGACAGTTACATAGTCAGGAGGGGTGGGGGACTCCACCTGCAGGGCCCTTCCCGGCGGCCAGGGATGAGAATAGGTCTACCAAGACGTAATCTGTTTGGGGAGGAAAGGTGGCGGATCTCTCAAAGGAGACCGGCCAAGAGCCTCTTCCCCAATGGGCTTTTATTGGGTCATTTTGCATAGGAATACAGGCTCATTAATCATTATCAGGCAGCAAGGATCAAACAATAGAATAGAAACAAAGAACTCTGAGGGCCTATTTTGAGTCAGGGTCAGATAGCTAAAGAGCCATAAAACTTTGAGAAACAAACTCACTTGTTGTTTGGACCCTTATTTAATTGAGAGCATTCTAAACAAAGCAGGTTTCACAGGATTTTACATATTCTTTCTTAGGCCTGATCACCCCAGGGAACCCACCCTTTCCAGAACAGGGCTACACTCACCACCAGCATTGTTTCAGGCTTAAGGCATTGTCTCAGGCTTAAGTCAGGCAGGGGTAGTAAGGTAGCCAAAAGATTATGAGGCTTCTTGCAGACAGAATGAGGACTCAGGTTATGTTGTAGCTGAGGGTCCATAACCCCATTTTGCTGTGGCCCCCCAAGTCCTTCCTTGGGGCCTCCATATGATCGTGCCTGGCTTAGGTCGTTTCCCCCTTGGGGAATCTTACCCACCATTGGCTAACTGATCAAGCATTGGGGGCCAGTTATGGATGAAGTAAAAGGAGCAGAAGCAGCGCTCCTGCCAGGGAGATAAGCTTTGTCTCCTTAATGGTCCGAAGGTCACTCACTCAGTCTTAGTCATGGGGGGTTACAGCTCCTGAAACCAGGCAGGGCAGTTCCCAACAGTCAGGGACATCTCTGTTGGACTTTTCATGTAGCAAGTAAGAGAAATAAACTTCTATTGCCCTAGGACTCAGAGACTGGGGACCGCTTACTACAGAGATAGCCTATTCTGCAAAATGTAGGTGATTTCAAAATTGAGAGAGTCAAATGATACTGTGTTTCAGACTCTTATCCTTCATTGACTGGAAAAAATTAACCTCACCCCCTGCCAAAGTAATTAATTATTAGTAGCAGTTAAACAAGGGGAGAGGCTGAGAATAATGCAGTGGTTCTCAGACTTGTCTGATTATTAGAATTTTCTAGCTGTTTAAAAAAAGTAAGGATGCCTGCATCCCTCCCCAGAGCCATTGCAGCAGATTTTCTGAGAGACATGACGTAGGTATTTGCATTAAAAAATAAATTCTCAAATAAGCCTAATATGCATCTAGGATTTAGAACTAAAATCTATAGTCTTCAAAAACAGGTGACTCATGAAAGAAATAGAAGATTCTAGAATGAAGCAAAGAGCTATAGTGAGACTTTGATTCTTACTTGGATCCTCACCACCCAAAATAGTCCTGGTGTGTCAACAAAATTCTGGGAATTCTTGATAGAACACCCAATAACAAAAAAAAAAAAGTATAATTAATATTTATAAGTGTTACTATTTTTTGACTTAAAAGAACTGCAAATTGGTGCAAAAGGGAACAAACAGGCTGCTTCTGACAAATGTTAAACTTCAGGGTTACACACTGAATTCAGAACAAACGTAATTTCTAAGGGTTCTCGTTATCAAGGTAGTCTAAGTTATGAGAAATAAAAAGAAAGACAGGAAGGAAGGAAGGAAGGAAGGAAGGAAGGAAGGAAGGAAGGAAGGAAGGGAGGAATCACAAAAAAATAAAAACAATTAGATCTAAATGTATTTCAAGGAACATAGAAAATCATTCACAATTTCTTTAATTATTTATGTTAATACATAAAATAATTTTAATTTAATAAACAAGACTTGAAAGACGAGAGGAAAGGGAAACAAAAGGAGGTGGGACAGAGACTGCAGATGTGGGCAGCAAACTCAGAACAGTAGTAAAACAATAATAAAGGAATGGAAACAAAAAGGTACACAATAGAAAATTATTTACAGAAAGACTAATTTAAATGAAGCAAAATAGATATATATGTAAAGAAAGAAAAATAGCTTGATAAATGTAGTGCAAGTTAAGGATAACTGGGATATTTGAGTAAATATTTAAAAAATAAAAAAATAAAAAGCACTTACAAGACAAAAATCAAAAAGCAGTTGGGTTTCAGATTTCTTTACTGCAGCAATGTTCTGTAGATAAGAACGTGAATCAAAAATATTCAAATGCAAAGACAGCAGGCAGACCCACCGCAAACATGAAATGTCTCAGGGAAGAAAACACTCATGCATCCTTCCTTCCTGAACTAAATGTTCTAGTAATCACATCCTGTGATTTAAGATATTTTTAAAAAATCCATCAGGAGTAGATAAACTATGCAGAAGGACTGAGGGTGAGCTGTTAATACCTTTATATATAAAACTATATCAAATTATGCTTACAGAACAGACTGGTAAAAGAAAGTTGACAAGGTACAATTGTACAGAAACAAAACATTTGGAGGCAAAAAGTAAGGGCGAGTCATCTGTTTTCCTCATCTTTCACAGTAGGAATGAACTGATGTTACATTAAACTGAAACACAAGGTTAAAGAAACTCATTATGCTTTCACTTTCATCTTTTTCCTTATCTTTTTATTCCTTAAGTTTTCAACTCTAATTCAGGAAGTAATATCTCTGTAGTAACACATTATATGTGGTAAATTCAAGAATCACTTTAATTTTCTCTGCTAACTTAAATACCATTAAATTAATACTTTTTATTTCAAAAGCATCTATCTACTGTATGAAGTCATACTTACAAAATAGTCTTATATCAAGCTATCTCTCCATATATACTCTTAAGAAAGTTTGTTGCACTGTTGGTGGGAATGCAGACTGGTGCAGCCACTGTGGAAAGCCATGTGGAGACACCTCAAAAAACTAAAAATGGTTCTGCCTTTTGACCCAGCAATCACACTTCTGGGAGTATATCCAAAGGAACCCAAAACACTAATTTGAAAGAACATAATCACCCCTGTGTTCATTGCAACATTATTTACAATCACCAAGATACAGAAACAATCCAAGTGTCCATCAGTAGATGAGTGGATAAAACAACTGTGGGTCATTTACACAGTGGAATTCTACTTGACCATAAAAAAGAAGAAACTTTTGCCCTTTGCAACATTATGGATGGATCTAGAGAACATTATGCTAAGTGAACTCAGTCAGAGAAAGAAACATACCATATGATTTCACTCATATATGGAATCTAAGGAACAAACCGAACTAACAAGGAAAATGGGGACAGACTCACAGATGGAGAGCAGGATGGCAGCTAGGGGTCAGGGGCAGGAGGTTAGAAGTGGAGGGATCAAGCAAAAAGGAAAAAAGGACTAATGGGCATGGAAAACAGTGTGGTGATTACTGGGGGAAGCAGAGTATAAGGGGACTAAAGGGTAATGAAAAACATAATAAAGATTTAATGAAAAAGAAATAGATGAAAAAATAAATAAAAGGACATTTAAAAAGTAGGTACAAAGGGTTCCATTTCACAATGTGAAGTGTTTAGGGGAAGTATTTCATGTCGGGGTCAGAGGCTGGTAGAGGGAATATCACGTGCACCTATCATTCGACACATAAAGAGACAATTATGCTTATGAAAAACCAACTAGCGTGAAATATCCCTGAAGCTTTCAAATGTACTTTGTATTTTTCAGTAGCCAAAATTCACCACCTAGTTAATTGGTCCGTTCATGGAATTAAGCAAAGAGGCAAGTCCTCCCAGAGTGACAGATAATCACTGATCCTTTGTACAATCTTATTTTCCAATTACTAATGGTGCTGCTACCTTGTACTCTTTCTTCTGCGCCTCCACTTTCCATAATGCAGAGCATCTCAGCATGTGCTCAGATTCGCAAGTACCTCCAACCCCTAGCTCTCAGGGTTCTCCACCTCCCACAGCCTACAGCAATAAGTATTACCTTTGATGACAACAGAATTCAGCACTCCTGTCTAAGGATTTGAGTTGAACTGATCACCATAGTAACTAGACACAATACACTTTGTGTAATATAATTGAGAATGGTGTGGTATGGAGGCCATGCCTGGGAGGAACAGAGGAAAAAGTGGGTGTAGAAAAACTAAGATTTCGGTCCTTTATAAAATAATGCAAAAAAATTCAATTATAGAATACTAGTTTGGCATCATTAAGAGATATTTAGTAGAAGAAAAGAAGGTTAGAGAGGTTGTGTGACTTTCCCAAGGTAACTCAGTAACTAAAGCTGGGGCTTTAGTCCCTATCTTCATGTCACTTAAAAAAAATGAAGAGTTGCCTCCAAAGGCAAGAGATGTTAATTTAATGACAGTGTTTCCTTGCTTTCAGAAACATATTGGGTGATATCATGTAAGCACTCTGTTTAAGTGTCCTTCTGGAAGCCAACTTTGACACAGAGATTGTATTTGGGAGGTGATTCTAGGACACACTGGTATGTAAGTGGGGAGAGGACACAGGAAGAAGGAGAACGTCCATAGAGGAGGCTTCTCAAACCAGGTGCCACTGGGTGTATGAGGCTTACTCCTGAAGGACTCTTGAAGCCGATATAATACATATCACAGAGTTATTTCACCCAGGGAGTGAGAGAGCATTTGTGTATTACTACCCATTACTCATTTGCTGAAGTTGGTTCTCAGAAAGTACTGACTCCTGGAATGTTCAGCATGCTGGACAGGTAGGCAGAGCTGCAGCTGACCTCTGAACCGCTGATGCCCACACAGTCAAAAATCAACATACAACTTTTGACTGTCCGTGAACTTAACCACTAAGAGTCTGCTTTTGACTGGAAGCCTTACTGATAAAATAAAGTGTTGAGTAACACATTTTTTTGTATGTCACGTGTATTATATACTGTATTCTTACAATAAAGAATGCTGAAGAAAAGAAAACATTGTACAGAAAATCATAAGGAAGAGAAACCACATTTACAGTATTTTTAAAAATCCACATATAAGTGGACCCATGCAGTTCAAACCTGTGTTGTTCAATCAGAGAGATGCACATGATCGTAGTTGGAAGAGAGGGAGTGTGGTTCAGACCGCATCGATGGTGGGCAGCACAGCATCCACCACGGCCCCTCTTCTGTCCCACGTACCAGTCAGCAGTGCATTGAACTTGCTTTGTTCTGTCAGCATACATCAATGTATGGCCAGTCACACTGGGAGAGGGAGGGGGAGGGAGAGGGGGAGAGGGAGAGGGAGAGGAACAGAGAAGGAAACAGAGACAGAGAGAGAAAATAATTTCTGCTGCTGCAATTGTCGCTAAGACATCCATTGCTATTCGACATCTCTAAAAATCCATCTAAAAATCCTTTCAGATTTATCCAGCACTTTGGCTACTCTAGATAAATTAGCCTGTGGCATAAGCCAGACCTGTGTTTCTATAGGGTCTCATCTATTTATTATGCCCTTGTTAAGCTCTGGCTGTAATTCCCCACTCATGGTTATTACTGAAGATAGGAGTACCAAAATATATCCCAGTGAATACCCTGAATTACAGCCAGCTCTTTCTTTCCCTTATGTGGCAGCAGCCAGACCTCGTGATAATTGGGAAGATTACTACTCCCAAAATAGCAACTCCTTTCTTTGTCTGCGTATGTAATAACAGTAACAAACCAAATGACCAACAGCACCCATATTCTCAGGTTTAATACAACTTTATTTTATCCCTTAGCAGAAACATTCTCACCTTGGAAAACTGAACTTACAATAAATACGGTAGAGAACAGAGTCCCCAAATGTATCGTTAAGAGTGATGGTGGTTACATCCATTTTTAATTTCACCGTCTGGTTCCCCCACCCACATTTTTTACCTATTAGGGAAATTACCCCATTCATATAATGACTGTTGTTTCAAAGTATAAAATAAGTTTTCAAGAGCAGCATCTCAGCCTTTCAAAGGGTCATTCTCATGTGGTGCCTTAGATAAACTCTTATGAGGTCCTTTCAGTATTCTATAACTTGGTAATGTCTGAGATGTAGCATATAGTAGAATGAGTAAATTCCATGATCATTTGCATTTTGTTCATCTTTTTTACAGTAAAATGGATATCGTGATATTCAGCACATTATTGGCAGCTCCAACCATGCATTCACTTGACAGGCTGTAGTCATGTGCTTTATATATACAAGAAAAGGAAGCATAGTACACACTGCTTTATTCATTCATTCATTGTATATTCATTCATTAATACCTTCCTACTTCCTTTGTTCATTTAATTAAGTGAACATTCTCAGTAAACTAATCTTATGTGTATAATTCAATGAATTTTTCATATTTTTTTATCCTGGTTAATAAAAATATCAAGGTATAGGCTATCTTCAGAATCCCAGAAGATCCCTTATGTTTATTTCAAGTTAATACTTCCACAGAGACAATCTTGAGTTAAAACTTCTAACACATATCTCTGGCTGGTGTGGCTTAGTGGATTGAGTGCTGGTCTGTGAACCAAAGGGTCTTTGGTTTGATTCCCAATCAGGGCACAGGCCTGGGTTGCAGGCCAGGTCCCCAGTTGGGAGCGTGGTACAGGCAACCCCACACTGATGTTTCTCTCCCTCTCTTCTCCCTCTCTTCTCCCTCCCTTCCCTGTTCTCTAAGAGTAAATAAATAAAAACAAACTTCTAACAAATAGATGTTCTTAAGCATCGTATAAACAGAATCATATGCCATATACTATTTTGTTTCTGTCTTCTTTAGCTTAGTGTGAAGTTTGTGAGTTTCATCCACGTTCTTATATGTATCAATAATTTGATCTTTTGTGAATATACAATTTACCCTTTCCACTATTAATGGACATTTGTAATACTTTTAGTTTGGGGTCATTGTGAATAAAGTTATAACATAGTTTGATAGATTTATATACTTATTTCTCTTGGGTCTATTCCAAGGAATGGAAATATTAGACTATAGTACATTTAGCTTTAATAGATTCTACAGAATAGTTTCTCCATGGTTGAAGTAATTCATACTCCCAGCAATATTTGAAGTTTCCAGTAGTTCCCATTCCTGCCAGCATTAGTATTAGAAACCCTTTTATTTTATTAATCCAAGGTTTGTAGTGGTATTACATTATGCTAATATTTTCATTTCTTTGATGAGTGGTGATGTTGAACAACTTTTAATGCACTTATTAGCCATTTAGTTATCCTCCTTCATAGAGACTGTTCAAAATTTTCCCCATGTTTTAATTGGGTTGGGTTTTCTTTAATTATCTGATGTTTGAAAATTGTTCATGTACAATGGATGGATGTGTTGAAAGTCTATAGCATGCCTTTTCACATAATGTCCTTTAATAAACCGGTGTTCTTAATTTAAAAAAAAACTATCAATTTATCTACCTATAGGTTTCCAATTATTTTTCTAGCTGTATATCCCTCTCCTTATATACTATCTACCTATTTACCTACTTATCATCTATTTTGGTTAGTGTATTTTTAGATTGTTTAAAAATTCCCAGGCTACCTTAAAGTTTGCAAAGTTATCATCTTAAATCTTTTTCTAAAATATTTACAATTATAACTTTAATATTTAGGTCTGTGATTTGTCTCTAATCAAATACTGTATATTAGAAGTTAGGGATATGGCTCTTTCTACCTCTGAACTATTAATCATGCCTTTTTTCATAAATTAAGTGACCATTATATGCTAATCTATTTGGGGACTCTATTTAGTCTGTCAACACAATTGTCAATGTTTCTGCCAGTATAATCCTTAAACATACATTATATTTTATGGTAAGTGTTAAAATCTGGAAGCACAATTACTCTCACTCTCTTCATCTTCAGGGTTGTCTGGAGTGTTATAAGACTTGTATTTCCACATAAATTTTAGATCCAGCATATCAGTTTTCACACATTTACAGATGACTACTGCATTATAATTTTGAAAGGAATGCTTTGCATTTACAGATGAATTTGAGGAAAACTGACATCCTAACATTATTTAGATTTTTGATTCATGGACATCAATTACCTCTCAAATTATTTAGTTCTTTAATTTCTCACAGTAATATATTGCAGTTTTCACTGTAAAGGGATTTTCATAAATTTGTTCCTAAATGTTTTTTTATGGTGTGATAAAGTTAACTTCTAAAAAATTTTTATTTTCATTATTTTTATTACTAGCATGTAGAAATACATTCAAATTCATGGTTTGAATATATGTGCAAATACTTTGCTAAATTTGTTTATGATTTTCGTGATTTATTGGTGGATTTTTAAAAAAATTTCAGCACAAGTTCCTGTGACTAAAAGATGAAGAGACTTTTCTTATTTTCTTTTTTTTTAAAATCTGGAATTTGGTTTTTTTTTTTTTTTTTTTTTTTAATGGTTGTTCAAGTACAGTTGTCTCCATTTCCCCCTACCACCACCACTCCCCCCACCCTAGCCATGCCCACCTCCCACCCTCGATCCTACCCCTCTTTGGCTTTGTCCATGCGTCCTTTATACATGTTCCTTGACAACCCCCTTTTCTCCCCATTAGCCCCTCCCACCCCAATTCTGGTTACTGTCAGTTTGTTCTTAATTTCAGTGTCTCTGCTTCTATTTTTCTTGCTTGTTTGTTATTTTCTGATACGTACAGATCTATCATCTATTTATCTAATTAGCTATCAACTGTATCTACTCTATTACCTTGCTGCACTGGTTTGGACATCTAATACACTGTTGAAGAAAAGCTCCTTTCTATTCTTATTTTGCAGACAGTTTTCATGAATGAATATTAAAATCTGTTTAATTTTTTTATTGTGATTATATATGTCTTTTTCTTTATTCTTTTAATATACATTATATTAAGCCATTTTCAAATGCTTAATAAAAATCACACTGCTAAAATAAATGCCATTTGATTGTTGTCCATATTAATATTTTTATTTCTTTGGATTCAATTAATACAGGTTCTGGCAGAAGTAAGGCCTGCCTGAGTGTAGTTGGTAGGATAATAATATGGGTGTCATAATTTATAGTTTTAATTTGAACATTTCACCTAAAATGTCACATGGTGTGCTTGAGTATGATACTGTTATGTTACAGAATTACATGCTTATGATTTTGTAGTAAAAAGGGGGTTATTTGTGCCAGACCCTGTATTTTTCTATACTCATTTTGTTAATAATTCACTTAGTAAATTTATGCCTGTGTTCAAGCAGATTGTAACCCTTTGATTTGATTTCATTGTAAGACGCCCGTCAAGTTTTGTCGTCAAGGTTATACCAGCCTCAAGGAAATGAGAGAGAGGTGTTTTCCCTTTTTCCTATGAAAGAATTTGCCAGTAAAACAGGCAGGCCAGAAAAGTGTAAGGGAAAAATGTTTAATTATCTAACATTTAAATATCAGTTTACATTTTTTAATGAATATTGGACTACTCATGCTTATGTTACAATCCCCTCAATATGTTGTCATTTTTGTTGCTTTTGAGATTCAATGAAATTTTAAAATTTTCTTTATATTATCTAATATGGTCTTTCTTTATTACTTTTTATTTTTTTTGGCCCAAATAATGGGACCATCTCTCTAAATCTTATAGATGTAAAAAGAAAATAAAACCTTTATATTATGAACAGTTTATGCCAAAATTTTAATATATTGATTTAAGCAAACAAAATACTTAGCATATAAAACTGATCAATTGTGATAGCAAAATAAATAGAATGCTGAAGATTCTTGTATGTGCTAAAGAAGTTGAGAGTATATAAAAAAAAATAAACAAACCTTCACCAAAGAAAGTACAAACCCATATGAATTCATTGGTAATTTAAAAAATATACTTAAGAAAACAATATCCTCAATCTTGACCAGACATTTCCAAAGAACGAGAAAAGAAGGGCAGTCACTGTCTCTTCCTGAGGCCAGCATACCTATGATTCCAACACTCGAGAAGAACATTACAGGAAAGAAGAAGTACATGGCTCAAATGGAAGAAATGAATTGTCATTATTCGCAAGTGATTTGATTTTTGTAACAATAAAATCCATATCCAGATCTAAAAAGAGATTAAATTTAATAATTGAATAAAATGAGGCCATTGAATTCAAGGTCATTATAGAAACATATAATGTATTTTGTTCAATAGCTCATAAACAAAGAGCAATGATGAGAATAAACAATAAAAAGATGCTCAACTTTATTTTAAAATAACCTTTTAATTTTAGAACAGTTTTAGATTAACCAAAAAAAAAAAAAAAAGAAGAAGAAGAAAAGAAACTCTGAAGATAGCACAGGCAACACAGCTGTCCTATTATTTTCAATATCTCACAGTAGTGGCATATATTTTGTCATAATTAATGAGCCAATATTTAAATAACATTATCTAAAGGTCATACCTTATTCCAAATTTCTTAGGTTTTTTTTTTTTTTTTTTATATCCTAATGCTCTTTTTTGTTTTAGAATCCCATCCAGAAAACCATATTATATTACGTTAATTGTCATTTCTCCTTAGGCCTCTCTAAGTTGTGACAGTTTCTTGGACTTTCCTTCTTTTTGATGACCTTAACAATTTGGAAGAATTCTGGTCAGGTATGGTACGTTGTGTCTCAAATGGAAATGGCACATTTTTTCATCATTAGATAGGAGTTTCGTTTTTCATGCATTTTCTTCAGTTTTTCTAAAGAGAGTAACTCTTGTCCTAAGTAAAAGAAAGACAGGAACTGATGACCTTCTAGAACACAGAAGCTGTTAAAAGGTCTACTACCAGGCGTCACCTACACATGTGATTTATTTCTTGTCTGATACTTTTTTTATTATTTGGCAGGAAAATGGAAGCACTGAATGACATTTTCAGTTCACCCTTGGCCCTTTTTCGATCTACATATTCCTTTCCCAAATGGCATCTCTGCTTGTCAGGCATTCTCTCCTGAAGTCTGTGAGCTTCCATTTAGTCAGATATATAATAGATTGAAATGCACTAACATAGTGGTTAGTTACCTGCACTCTGGAATCAAACTTCATTATTTTAAAGACCAATTCTGCTATTTACTAGCTGTGTGACTTCAGGAAAATGACTTTAACACTCTGAACTATAGTTTTCTTATATGGAAGATATAAAACATATTCACTCCTCATGGATTTGTAGAAATAGGAGCCTGCTCATCATTGCATAGCATATAGGTAACTTTCCTCTCCCTTTTTCTTTTCCTTGTGTCTCCTTTTAGAAGACTTGTAGGAAAGAAAATAAAATATGCATTAATTTGAAAATCTATGACTTTCACTATTACATTAGGGTTAATTTTTAATTTAATCAGTGAATGTTGGGTTAAAATAAGAGCTAGCACTTCTCACAGGATTTTGTAAGTCTTCAATATCACCTGCCCAACACCTTGCCATTGTTTTAAAAAAATAATGTTGTTTCAGTGTCTTCTAGAAGTTCTTTCATTTTATTTCCTTCTGACTTCCTACTCAAATTTACTGCTCACTTTAGAATCTCAAATGAATACTTATGTCTGCCCCTTGCCATTCTAGTTTTCCTTCAAACCAAGGCATAAAAAATTGGACTATGTTTGGAGCAGCAGACACTGAATGACAATGTTTTATTTGACTTTACTCTTCGATACAGAGAGAAAGGCAAATGACATCAATACCTAAATTATAATATCTTTATCAAGTTGATCAGAGATGGAAATAGTGATGCTGCTTCCTGGTTCATGACCAAAGAAGCTGTAAGAAGCCAGACATAAATTCCCAAGAATGCCATTTCACTTAGAAAACTAAGTTTATTCATTGTTGACAACACAATAGAATAATGAGGCTTTTGGATGGCTTCTGGGAGTTTTGCTAAGTGAGATGACATAGTCATACCTTATAATCATAGTTACTTTAAAGATTTTATAGAAATTACTTTAAAGTAGTATTATGAACTACTAGTTATATCTTGAAACATTCTGGATGTATTTCAATGTATGAATTATCATTGTAGATTGCAATGGAGAGGTTTCAAGGATAAGTGAGGCTCAGATATCTTTTCTGAGCATACCTGAGTTTCAACATCTAATTTCCAATTCTGTATTTCTATAATATGACTCATAGTATTTCTGTAAGAGAATTATCAACTTAAAGATTCTTGCATCCAGAACTGGACAGCTATGTGCAAAAAAATGAAACTTGAGCACCAATTTACACCATACACAAAAATAAATTCAAGGTGGATAAAAGATTTAAATATAAGCCATGACACCATTAAAGTCTTAGAGGAGAACATAGGCAGGAAAATCTCAGATATTTTACGCAGCAACATTTTTACTGATATGTCCCCTAAAGCAAGGGATATAAAGGAAAAAAATAAACAAATGGGACCTCATCAAAATGAAAAGCTTCTGCACGGCTAAACAAAACAGTATTAAAATAAAAAGAGAACCAACCATATGGGAAAACATATTTGCTAATGATACCTCAGACAAGGGTTTAATCTCCAAAATATACAAAGAACTTACACAACTACACTCTAAGAAGACAAGCAACCCAATTAAAAAATGGGCAAAGGACTTGAACAGACACTTCTCCAAGGAGGACATACAGAGGATCTAGAGATACATGAAAAGATGCTCGATATTGCTAGCTATCAGAGAGATGCAAATTAAAACCACAATGAGATACCACTTGACACCAGTCAGAATGGCCTTCATAAACAAAGCAACAAACAGCAAGTGTTGGAGAGGTTATAGAGAAAAGGGGACCCTAGTGCACTGTTGGTGGGAGTGCAGACTGGTACAACCACTATGGAAAACAGTGTGGAATTTTTTTAGAAAACTAAAAATGGATCTGCCTTTTGACCCAGCAATTCTGCTGCTTGGATTATATCCTAAGAACCCTGAAACACCAATCCAAAAGAACCTATGCACCCCTATGTTCATAACAGCACAATTTACAATAGCCAAGTGTTGGAAGCAACCTAGGTGCCCATCAGTAAATGAATGGATCAAAAAACTGTGGTACATTTACACAATGGAATTCTATGCAGCAGAAAGAGAGAAGGAGCTCCTACCCTTCGCAACAGCATGGATGGAACTGGATAGCATCATGCTAATTGAAATAAACCAGGCAGTGAAAGACAAATACCATATGATCTCACCTTTAACAGGAACCTAATCAACAAAACAGACAAACAAACAAGCATAATATAACCAAAGACACTAAAACGGAGAACAGGCTGACAGTCGCCAGAGGGGAGAGGGGAGGGAATGTCAGGGGAAAAGGAGAAAGGTTTAGAGCAACAAGTATAAAGGATACATGGACAAAAACTAAGGTGGGGGGAATGGGGAGGGCTGGCGCAGTCGGCTGGGATGGGAGTAAAAGACAGAAAACTGTACAAGAACGACAATTAAAATAAAAAAAATGGGGGGAAAAAGATTCTTGCATCCATGATCATTTAGACTCCCTTCCCAGGGACACTAAAAAGATCTTCTCAATATCAAAGATCCGTGCTGCAGAAGAGGCTGGACACATTACTGTCCCCAAAATTAACAAAGTTCACACAGACATAGTGTCTTTTAAAAAATCTAGGGTACTTTACAGTGGAAGTGACAATACAACTGTATCAACAAAAATAACAATGGCCTAAAGTGTAATGGCATTTTTAGTAAATCAAATACCTACAGGCATTGTATGGTGTCACAATAATGTCATAAAGGACATACATCACAGGTTGCAAACACGAGGCCTGTGGGCTGAATCTGGCCCTCCACTTTGTTTTATCTGGCCCAGCACCTTTTTTCTACCTGGTGGCAGTGCCGAGCTCTTGTTTAATTGGTAAGGAATAGTTACATTTGTACAGTCCTAAAATTATACTTGGCCCTTTGAAGGCAACCATGAGGCTGAAGTGGCCCCCGGTGAAAATGAGTTTGACACCCCTGACCTAGATTCTTTCAAGTGATCCACCCTCAGTATGTTGATGCCATTTCTTACATTTGCAATATGTTTCTCTACTTTAAGCATCCATTCCTCTCACAATAAAAAGTCCAAATAGGAAATTGAAGAAAGGAGAAAATGTGGGTTTCCTTTTACAATTTTCATGTTATTATTCAGTAAAGTATTTTCTAGAAGACTTTTACCAAATTGATCTTTACATCTTATTGATCAGAACCAGGTGGCAAATAAGCATATTAAAATTTTCAACATAATTATTATATTAAAATACCGTGCCAAATGTTAATGAGAATGTGAAGCAATGGAAATTCTTATACATTGAAAATGGGAATGTCAAATCATACAATTATGTTTAAAACATTTGGCAGATTCTTAAGAACAGATACACACACAAGAAAATACTATTCAACCTTTAAAAAGAAGGAAAACCTGACATTTGCAACCATGTGATGAACTTGGAGGGCATTATGCTAAATGAAATAAACCAGACAGAGAAAGACAATTACTGCATTGTGCCATTTATATATGTAATGTAAAAAAAAATAGTTAAACTTACAGAAACAGAGTATAATGGTAGTTGGTGGGCGCTGGGGATGGAGTAAGAGGAAAATGTACAGCAAAGGCTGAAAACTTTCTGTGTTAGGATGAGTGAGGTCTGAGAATCTAATGTATAACATACTGATACAGTTCGTAATAACTCTGTTGTGTATTTGAAACTTGCTAAGATACTAACATTTGTGTTCTCATCAAAGAGGGAAAATGTGAGTTGAGGTGATGGAAGGCATTAATTTGATAGAGGGATCCTTCCAAGATGTATATGCATATCAAATCCTCACTTGGTACACTTTAAATATATTAGAATTTTATTTGTCAATTATACCTCTTTAAAGCTGGAAAAAAGAAGCTACATGTGCACCTGTGAATGAACCAGACATTCTACCTAGTTATTGTGTTAAGCAGAATGAAAACAGATATCCACCCAAAGATTCACACATAAATGTTCACAAGAGCTTTATTCATAATAAGCGAATCTGAAAGCAACATAAATACCATCAGCATTGAATGAATAAACAAATCGTTATACAGTCACACAGGGCTTGCCCTCCATTAATAAAGCAAAAAAAAAAAAAAAAAAGGAATAACTGAATGTTCAGCAACATCATTGATAAGATTCAAAAACAATGTACTAAGTGACAGAAGCCAGAACAATATGCAGATGCATGCTTGTGTTAATATAAAGTCCCTGGGAAGGTAGAACTGGTAGAAATGACATCGTACTGATGGCTGTCAGAGACTGGAGGAGGGGAAGGGGGTTACTAAAAGGTGCATAGGAAGTATTTTGGGGTGGTGGAAAAGTTGTATCAAGCTGGTGGTTACAAAACTGTGTATCAAAACCCATTAACTACACTCTTTTAATTATTGAATTTTATTGTATGTGAATTACATTTAAATTGAAGTGGAAAAAAAGAATTATTCAGACAATGGATTTATCAGCTAATTGGAGAAAGGACTCATAAGCTCAAAATCCAACAAGTTCCAACAAAATTTTCCAAATAGAAGTATATGCAGAATAATAAAATATAGAAGATAAAGACAGTTCAGAATGTAAGAGATATTGGACACACCAGAAATTTTTAGGAATTAGTAGAGTTAAAGCTGGAGAAGAGAGAATGAAACACAATATTTGAAGGTAGTATGTTTAAAATTATTAAAACAAATAACAGGAAGCTACGAATTCAAGAAGCTCAGCGAACATTAAACAGAACACACATGATACACTTTGGCATATCATGCAAACAATGCCAAAAATCAAAGAGAAAGAAATATTACTAAAAGCAACCCAAGATGAATAAAATAGACTATCTTTAAAGGAAACGAAATAAAACTGACTTAATCTTTGATACATATGTTCAGGTTGAGAAAATAGTCATAGTAATGAAAGAAAATAATTTCTAACTTAGAAGCAGATCATCACTAAAAGTAATCTAAAAATGAAGATGAGGCCCCTGACTGGTGTGGCTCAGATGGTTGGGTGTCATCTGCAAAGCAAAAGGTCACAGGTTCGATTCCTGGCCAAGGTACATGACTAGGTTGCAGGTTAGGTCCTTGGTCACAGCACATGTTCCTCTCTCACATCAATGTTTCTCTTCCTCTCATTCATCTTCCCTTCCTTTCTCTCTAATTTTTTAAAAAATGAGGATGAGTTACATGCTGTTTAAAAATTTTTAAGTCCTAGTAGGAATAACAAATGGTAAAAGTAATGATTTTCACTAGATTATAATCAAAGAATGCATTCTGTTGTTTCTGAAATGTCCAATAATTTTTTTTAAAAATTATCTAATATGTTAATAACATAGAACAATTCAAAATATTCTAATTCAAATGAAAAGCAAAAGTAAAAAAGGGATTAGAAAACATAAGCTAAATAGAAAATTAAAATGAGAGAACAAACCCACTATATAATTAATAACATCAATTATAACTGGGTGAATTATGTATATGTATATGTAACTGGGTAAAAGCTTAAGATTATTAGATTTTTCAAAAGCAAAAATCAGCTATCTAGGAAAGAAAATCTTCCACTTTCCCCCATGTAGACCAACAAATATATCTTACAAAGAAAGTAAAACAAAACAGTAAAAACTAAAGATACTTTTGTTTATCTGAATCAAAAGCTTTGATAATAAGCTTCATCTAAGTTTTCTGTAAATATTTATTTATATTTCAAGTATGTATGTATTTATTTATTTACTCGCTTCCATCAGACATTAAAATTCTCCTCAGAGAGACCCAGATGATATGTTACTTAGACATAATGTTCCCACTTATTTCCCCAGTGTTTTAATGTTTTCTTCATGAATATGATCTATTTTTATCCTATTATCAAAAACAATTTCATATACAAGTCAGGAATTTGAATTCCATTTAGAATTTGAAATGGTAGAACAAATTCCATAAAAGATGCAGAATCCAAGTGATACATCCAGGCTTCCCATCATAGATAGCTTTCAAGAATGGAATTTGGCACTTTTTTCTCCCTTACTATACCCAGACCGTGTAAAGTCTAAGTGAGGATTTGAGAAGGGGAAATTGTAAGAGGGCTAACTCTTCTCAAGCCCATCAGTGCAACTGGTTACAAATGAAAAAAAAAAAAGTCTGATATCCCTATTTCAGCAATATGGAAGGAATTAGATATGTTTTTAAAGATATTTTTTCACTAATACTCTAACATGTTTGAAAATTAGACTGCCAAAAAAAAACAATTACTGCAGCTTTTAAATTAATGATACAATTCATGGATAATTTCCTCTAAATAGCTCAGAGATGTGAATGAATGAATCATATATCATTGCAGGAAGCAATTTCCCTCAATGAGCTCTACCTGCTGGAGTCTCAATTTATCACATATTGATTAAAAACCTTTCATCTGAAATAAGGCTCTCAAATCGGCTCTAGAGCAAACCCTAAACCCTCAGGGGAGACAGCTGTGACCGTATCCAGAGTCCCAAATGGACACCTCTGTCTGTAATGTGCAGTAACTTGGTGCAGCATTTGAGTGACATAAGTCATTGCCAACGATTCTGCACAGGTTTTCATCTCCTCATCGTGGTTCAGCTTTTTCCAGACGAGGTGCCATCATTGAAGTGTCATTTCCGTATTCCACTCTCGTTTTATCTCTGTCGTCAACGTGGCACAGGCATGTGAGTGCTTGTTAGTTAAGCAGGGAACCTTAATAAACCACTGTCTCTAAGTCCCTGGAGATTCGCAAAGGGAAGTTAAATGCAGCCCAACTCTGGAGAGGTTTTATGTCTTTGGACTGCTTTTGAAATATGTTTAAAACAGCAATTTTCAACTGGTGTGCTGCATGAATTTTTGAAACATGCAACACCTAATTATTTAGTTGGGGCACTGACCTTTTTCCCTTAGATTGTCAAGTTAAAAAAAAAAAAAAAAACGAAAACAACCTACACAACAATAGCCATCGGTGTGAGTGAATCAAAATGATACCTTTTTTTTGGCAAGATCAACAAAAAATATATTCCTTGGTGTGCCACAGATTTTGGTAATTAGTTTATGTGTGCCATGGGGTGAAAAGGTTGAAAATCACCAATTAAAAGGAATAACAGAGAAACTTGCTTTTACACAAGCCTTAAAAGTAATATTGTAAATCTCTCCCATCAAGTTGAAACAGAAATTAAGGTGATAATATTCTTCACTTTTTGTTGCCTAACTGCTCCTTTTTTTGACTTGATGCTTGATCTGTGGAAGGACCCACAGATGCTTAACATTCTGGGAAGAAAAATGATTTATAGAAAGTTAAAACCTAGACCTCAGGGACTCAAGATTCTAACTTAAGTCTTTAATGTTTCTTCTTTTTTAAAAGACTTTATTTATGTATTTTTAGAGAGGGGAAGGGGGGGAGAGAAATATCAACGTGTGGTTGCCTGTTGCGCACCCTGCACTGGGGACCTGGCCTGCAACCCAGGCATGTGCCCTGACTGGGAAGTGAACCTGTGACCCTTTGGTTCACAGACCTGCACTCAATCCACTGAGCCACACCAGCCAGGGCTTTAATGTTTCTTCTTTATGCTTATCAGCCTTATGCTGAGTTTATCATGAGTGTTATTCTTGCCTCTCTGTGCAAAATATGTATTCGTTTCCTAGGGCTGCCAAAACAAAGAGCCACAAACTGGGAAGCTTAAAACAACAGACATTTGTCATCTCAAACTCCTGGAGGCTAGGTGTCTGACATGAAGGTGACAGGCCCACAATCCTTCATTGCCTCTTCCTAGCTTCTACTGCACTATATCAATCCTGCTGTTCCTTGGCTTGCAGCTGTAACACTTTAATCTCTTCCTCTTTCATCATGTGGAATTCTCACTGTGCCTTTGTGTATTTACATTGCTCTCCTCTTGTAAGGACACCAGTCATATTGGATTAAGACCCACCTTAATGACCTCATCTTAACTTGATTAAATCTTCGAAGACTTTATTTTCAAATAAGGTCACATTTCACAGGTACTGGGGGATTAGGTCTTCCACATACCATTTTTTAGGGGCACAATTCAACCCATAACAGACCTTTTATAGACAAAGAGAGTGGTCTTACCCTCTTCTGGCTCCCCCGTGTCTTCTAGTCTAGTGTCAATCACACTAATGTTCCCTATTCGGTGCACTGCAGACGATCCATTTTGTTTAAAGTTGACTTATGTCAGGTTAAAATGGCTCATAGAGAAGAAAGCTACTTTGGACAGGTGAATAACAAGATTGGGCAATGCTCAAGTATATAATCAGGTGCATTGCTGGGAGAACCAGAGACTCGGACAAGGAGTCAAACCTATCTGTGTCACTTAACTAATTTGATGACCTTATAATGATGTTTCTTCATCAGTCCTAAGAGATAGTATCTCTTTTGCCTATCCTACTGGAATACTATGTATATGAGTGGCATGGTGGATGAAAAAAACTGTTTCATGCCATGCTCATTCCCAGGCATCAGTATTAAGCTGATTCTCTGGCACCATGGTGCTCTCTGGGTGCCAGGAAATCACAAAAGTGTAGCACATGCTGCTGGTGCTCTTCCCAGATTCACTTTGCTCCCCTTTTCTGCTCCTCTGCCATCATATTCCAGCTTCTATGAATTTCTGGTTAAAGGCTTTTACCTACAACCTTCTTTAGAATATACCCTTGAACTACTAGAGGCACTTTGTTTTTATGGAGATCTAGAAATATGGGGGAGTTATATCATTCATCCTGTTCCACAGATCACAACCAGTAAATGCATGGTGAGGGAATACAAAAGCTCATCTTTCATCAATGTAGGACAAATTCTGAGTTGTTTAGATTCTAGAGCTTCTCATAAAATCAGACAGAAGATGAGGTTTCAACTGAGATTGAGCCTTAGCTTGGTTTCCTCTCTTTCATTAATGTGCCTTCCCCACTCACTCACTAGTTTTGCCTGAGGACATTTACTTAATATACCAGTTAAATATGTACTCTAACGTTAGAGACTCCTCTTGGAAAATATGACCTAAGCTAGCTGGCACTTCTAAGGAAAGGATTTGGAGTTGGAGCACTCACTGGCCAGCTGGCAATGAGGAACACATTACTGGTGGACTTTAAGTAGCATGTCGATAGCCATTGACATGTGGTAGTATCACAGTTGCAAAGATGTTTATCCCTGCTGAGCTGAGGAGGGATACTGATGGAAGGACTCATGCAGTATCTTCCAGGTTTGAGAGGTGTGGGAAGAAGAGCAGTTATATGAACAGTAGAACTGGGCCATTGTTGCTGAAACACTGAAGGGAGAAAATGACAAATGGGACCAATGAACAATTTAAGATAATATATGAAATCCCAATGATTTACATGACAGCATGCAAAGCATTCCTCACCAGCCACCAGAGAGCAAAACATAGTGATGGCCAAGGATGGGATTTAATTGTAAAAGTAGCTGAACGTCAGAGAAGACCGTATATGTAGACTTGGTAAGTCTCTAATGTCAAAATCAGGGTGCAAACAGGGACTAAGTGCGACACTTAGAATTGGTGTGGGGATATTTGGTTAGATTTACTAATGGACTTTGAACCTGTAGGTTTTCCTGAGCCTTTGCACCTGAAGAAACAGTTTTCTTCCTCTTGTTAGAGATGCACAGCCCGTCTTTTGGCTGAAGACGCTGCAGAGACCCCAAGCAAGTATCTGCAGGGTCCGCCTTCTGGATATCAGAATAATAACTGAATCAAGTCTTTTATTGGTTTGACTGGGGAAGTACTGTAGCAGCTAAGGGAAGACAGGGATTATACTCTCTGGAAGATCTGGATAATGCATCTAGGTGAGAATTAAGAGATTCTTTCTAATAGCAGGTATCGTCTATTTAGGGGCAATCTCTTCAATCTCAAGACTTGACACCCAGGCTGACATCCCTTAAGCTGCTTCGTATATGCTTCATATAGGATGGCTGTTAGAAGGTTGGAAAAAATAATAGACCACATTAAGCAAAGCAGAGATGCCGGAATTGCTTTGGTAGAATATCCAGATAGAAATTGAAAGGCTCAGAGAAGTTGGAATGGTAGAATGGATCTATTATATGAGTCTAGAAAGTCATTTTCTAGCTAAGTATTTTCAGAGGCCCCAAAAGATATTCCCCCTAATAAGATGATAAGGAATATTCTGGTGAAGAAGGTATTAACACTGATGAGAGTGTCAGTCAGGGATCTCTTTAGAAGGCAAGAGACGACAGTGGGAGATTCTGTTAGGAAACTGGTGTCCCTAGTATCATGGCATTGACAGGATTCTGGAATGGCAGAAGCCAGATAATAGCACACAAACATCAAAAGTATGGTGGATATAAGTATGGTAAAGACAGTCAGCAAATTCTGATCTGCAAGGATTTGTGAAGATGGGTTCAAGCTAAATGGGCAGTTGACCGGCTAGCAGTGTCCGCGTCATTATGGATGAAATAAAAACATTCACAAGGACTACCAAGTCTGGTGGAGGAAAAAGGACGACAGCGTGACTTTTCTCTCAAGGGGAGCAAAAGCTGCAGCCTCCACCATGACAGGCCTTTATTTTATATCTCCTCATATTACAAGATGGTCCTCACTCACTATCCCCAGTTACAACAAAAGGAGCCAATGCCCCTAATGACATCACAGAAGAAGGATATTAGCAAATGAAAAGGCAAAAGTGGTTGAGCTGGTTACACTGGTCCCTCCAAGGTTTAGCATGGATTTTAGGAAGTTACAGTAAAAGCAAGGCTCAAAGCAGCCTAGGTATATTGCAAATCTGATTACCCATGAGAGAACCTATCTGTGGGCGTGGATCCTGTGTATCTCCGAGTGGGAGTGGGGCCCACACCATGCAGAAGGGTCTGCCACAGACATGGACTTTATTTGGTATGAAATAATGAATGGTTTAAAAAAGTTTCATGTCAGCCACACCACTAAAAGTTGTGATGCCTTGCCTAGTTTCTAAATCAGAGCCAGTTCTTAGATGTAGAACATTTGAAAGAAAGGCAAGACCAATCTGAGAAAACAGCAACCACGTAACCTACAATGGCACAGCGAATGCAACTGTAGTGATTCTTTCTGAAAAGGACTTTCCTGGAATTATTCAACTCTCTTTACATGAGACAGAGCAGGAAGAGCTGGTCGCAGAAACCAGGGGGAACAAAATGCTGTGACTCTGTGATCGTTAATGTTATGTGTCAACTTCGCTGGGCATAGGGCCCAGATATATGGTCAAACCTTATTCTGGATATTTCTGTGAGGTATTTTTTGCATCACACTGGCATTTAAATTGAACATTGAGTGAAACAGATTGCCCTTCATAATGTAAGTGGGCTTCATACAATCAGTGTGAGGTCCGAATTGAACAAAAGACTGACCTCCCTGAGCAAGAGGGAGTTCTGCCGTTAGAGCACCTTCATACTTGAACTGTAGCGTTGGCTCTTTCCTGGGTTCCCAGTCTGGATCAACTGCAGATTTTGGACATCCCATCGGTGTTGTTTCTCTGTAGAATCCTGACTAATACAGACTACCTCCAAAAAAGTAAAGAATGTGGGGCTTGAGTTACAGAGACCACTGCTAGGTCTGTGTCATAGGTAGTCACTTTACTGTTCACCAATGTCCACTTGTAAATCTGGGAAAATAGAAATCATTCGAAAGATGCTATATTACAACACTGAGTTTATAGGACAAGCTCAGATATTAGGAGAACCAAAACATTGTTAAGGACCTCTGATAAAGTAAGAACATATGAAGGTCAAGTAATTAATGGATTCTTGGCTTAGACTGTAACACAGTAGTCGTTTTCTGTTTCCCAAGTGCATAATGGTAATAGATGTAATTAACAATTGGCAGAAGCCTCACATTGGTTCTCTGACATGCTGAAGAGCTATTGTTATAGGAAAGGTACAAGGCTGTGAAAATGCTCATCTTGGCTGTACTAAATCAAAAGGAACTCAGTTGGAAAGGCAAAGATAAATGCCACGATCAAGGACCTAAAGAATACAGGAATAGTGTATGTGAGTAATATATATATATATAGTAACATACATATTCATGTGTATAACTCCCATTAAAACCAGAGAGCACACTGTGATGTTTGCACAATGACGAAACCTTCCGCCATGTCTCAGAACATACCCTACCATTAAGCAGTGTGTGACTATAGTATGAAGAGACCTGGATCATCTAGACATTTCAAAGACCATCATGGTTATCAACTATATTATAACCTTAGACCTGTTGAACTTGAGGTATCACATGCTCTGCATGTCTTAGTAAGACACGTGTACTTGAGATGGTAAGAGATAAACCCTTCAACTATTTAGGGCCCTGCCATGTTGGAGAGCTTTTAGGGATCAAGTGGTTTGGGCATGCCAGGACAACCATCCAAAGTAAGGGACAAATCATTGCTCGTGTCACCACTTCCCATTTAAAAAGGAATGCAGAACTTGTTGGGCCAGTGCAGGTTGCATGTACTGCACTCAGGAGTAAAGCTATGACTCATTTACTAGGTGATGTGGAGAGCTGTCAGTTTTGCATGGGAGCCAGAGGAAGGAAGAGCTTTGGATTAGGTACAGGCTGTGGTAGATGCAGCCTCATTTCCCCTGTAGGACATGCTGGAACCTTTACATTTATCCATCTTCATGTCTGATCATTGGCAACTTCCTGTCAATTCACAGTCCAGTATCTGCTAATGGGCCCGGTGATGCTGTTGGTAAGCAGGGCAACCTGTCTAAAAGATGAGGAGGAAGTAGAGGAGAGGGGAACTAGATAGAGCAAGCTGGAACTTGCAGGGGCATTCTCTCATCTGCTCATCAACATGTCTAATTGTGGAAACTCCTAAGAGAAATATTTGATGCTTTGCTTCTGCCTTCCAGACACCAAGCAAATTTCTCTATTTGTCACTGTAATCCAGAATGATGCAGAAAAGGGGATTCTGGGAAATAGTTTCCAGGTTTGGAGAAATTGACAGCATAATCCAGCACACTTTTTTCCCCCTTGGCTTTTTCCGTCAGCTGTTGAGAGAGGTTTAGGTTGCCCACTGTGATTATGGATTTTTTCCATTTTTTTTCTTTAAGTTCTGTCAAGTTTTGCTTAATATATTCCAAAACTATGTTACTAGATAAATTTGAATTAGATATCTTCATGTTGTATTAGCCATTTATCATTATGCCTCTTTATCTTACCAACCATTCTTTCATGAAAGAGTACTTTATCTGATTTCTGCTTTGCCAATTCTTGTAAATAGTGTTCCACCCAATGCCTGACAGTAGACCCACAGAGGTGTGAGCTGCGTGTACTGGTGCACAGTTTCCCATGGACCTCCTCGTGAACTAACTCCCTCTTTGTGGTTGCATGTCAGCCAGTGGGTGGAAATGCTTGGCTGTAAAATTTTTCCCTGTAGGGTTCAGCTTGTCCACCTACACCAGTACTTGATGCAAACTGATTAGTGATTCTGACACTGTGAGATCCTCCTCCAGTTTCAATGTTCCTTACTTCTCCCACCTTATTCCTTTATGATCATAATACCTACCATAGCTGTTTCTCTATATATTCAACTGATGCAATCAGTAAAGGCACAGAAAATGTAAAACTTAACCTAATTTGTACATATATGCATGTAGGCATGTGTATATAGTGATATGTAATGCTAGACCCTACTCCATAATAACAAAATTCACAAAATAAGAACAACTTTTTATCAAAATAAGATAAAAAGGTAACACTTGTTAATGATAAAATATTAGCAAACTAAAAATAGAGTAGAACTTTCCTATCTGATGAGATCTATTTATACAAATAATCTACAGCCCTAAAACAATTAAAATTTCAGGACACAGAATTTGCTATTAAAAATGATGAATTGAACTATGAAATTTAGGAAATTTTGTGAAAAGCCATTACTAGGGGAGGGAAAGTATAATTCAAGGAGAGAGAGAATACTTACTGATCGAATTGACATGATTACATTGCATTCTCCTGGTCTGGGCTGAAGAAATAAATGAATAAATAAATAACTAAATAAATAAATAACAAAAATTATAAAAATAGAAAAGAAAGAATATATTTATAATTTATATATGACAAATGCCCTGGCTGGGTAGCTCAGTGACAAAGGACTTGTATTTTGATACGTTTATATAATGACACATGTACATGGGATGCATACATGTATAAAAACACATATATATGCACCTTTTATAAATAAAAAATAGAAAATAGTTGAAGAGTGGGCAAGAACATTAACAAGCATGTCACAAAGGGAACATGGTAATAACTAATAAAACCTATGGAAAGCTGCTCAACTTTAGCAATTAATAGGAAATGCAAATTAAATACATTGAACTAGACTTACAGTGATGATTATTTCACAATACATATGAATATTGAATCAGTACACCTGAAACTAATATGATGTCATATGTCAGTTGTACCTCAATAAAAAGTAAGCACAATGAGATACTACTACTATACAGCCAGCAAAATAGGCAAAATGAGGAAGCTAGAAGTATCAAATGTTGTAGAAGACATAGCGCTATCAGGACCCTCATATAGGGCTGGTGGGAGTAAAAACTGGTACAACCACTTCAAGAAACTTTTAGGCATTATTTATGAAAACTGAATGTATATATTCCACATATCCCAACAATTCCATAATACATATATTATGTATATACTAGGATATAACTCATGAGACATCTACTAGAATGTTCATAGCAACATCACTTGGAATAGCCAACAATTGGAAACTATCCAAATGCCAATCACCATTCAAATGCATAAATGGTAAAATGCCCTTGGAAGCATTAAGAATGCCCAGTCAACAGTTACAGCAATATTGATGAATTGTATGAACAAACTGTTGAACAAAAGAAATCAGGCACAAAAGAGTGCATCCTGTATGATTGCACTTGTAAAGTTCAAAAGCAGTCCAAACCGATGCATGTTACCAGAAGCAAGGGTAGTAATTATCCCATAGCGTCCCGTGCCTGTAAGAGAATACAAGGAAAAAAGGCTGGTGCCAGTGAGGGGCTGTTTCTCTGACTGTGTGGGCAGGGTCAGTCTGTGAGACAGCCATGAGCTCTGCACTTCTACATAATGCCCATGCAGGTATCCGTATCTTCATTGCATGTCTAACGTACGTGCCATGTCTAAGGTATGTGCACGTATGAAACATTAGTTACTGGTAACTTTCTAAGCATTTGGGGAGAGAACTAATTTTCTGTAAAGTAAATCTAATGCGAGCTGCAGTGTATCCTCTGGTTTACCCTAAATGTAAAACTGCACAGTGAAGAAGCAGCTGCAGTCACTCGGTTATTGTGGAGCTAATAGCGTGAATGTGGTCCTTCCTCCTACGGCATGAGCCAGCCCCAAAACAAATGTTTATGTGGCTGAGGCGCAATAGTCTTAGATATTCTCTTCCCCTATAGCTAAAAATTAGAATAACAAAATGTTTCTCAGTGTTTCTCTCCACTATATATTACAAAGAGAGGCTCAATCTGCCATCTGCTGTTCCTTTGTTCTAAGCTAGGTCATTCTCCCGTTTCTTCTGATTACTGCTCTTTTTTTATGCTTTGTAGCGTAGATGGTGACATTTAGACATAAGAACGAAGGCCTGTTATTCCTCTAGAAAGGGGATAAGCAAGATCTATGTGGAAATGTTTCTCAAACAGGGCCTGTGCCTGATGAACCCTGCATGTGGTAAGCAGCTACATCCACCCCTCGCTCTAACCACAGGAGAAAGCTGCAATCCCCATTCTATGGCTTAACTGACAGGGACTCAGGCTCCCTGGCAATGACAAGTTACTTATTTTAGAATCATTCTCTTTCATGAAAATAGTAGGGCAAGTTCAAATCAGAATTAAAGGTAGCAAGCAGTGAGCCCTCCCCAGTAATGTGGCATTGCTGTAAATGCTCACAAGTAGTCGGAAACACTTCTCTGTGGAAATATGAAGAGCTAGGGTATCAGCCCAGCACCATCAACACTTAATCATCTGACCTCACTGTTTACACAAACTGAGTCTCTATCAATTTCTGAGAAATTTCTAAGGTGCAAAGTAAGAGATCCCTAATGTCCCTTTCTCCTTGGACAATCTACGAATATGCGAAGCATAATTTAACAGCCACATGCATATTACTCAATAATGTACCTGTAAGACAATGGTCATGTTAGCAATGATTAACTTCTGCCATACATTTCATATACCAAATAGGCATTTAACAAAAAAGTAGTATCATTATTGGCATAATCCATTTGGGGGTTTCCTATGTGCCACTTAATGATAATGGACATGTTTAAAAATATTTTGAAATGTCACCTGTATTGCGCATCACTCTCTTTTTGGTTTTACAGATGGTACATTTTCTCATCAATGCAACACAGACTGTGAAAGATAGCTGCATGTTTTTCGGATACGTTGGGGTAAATGCTATTCAATGAGCAGTCTCCTCTCTCTTTTTCTTCTCTCTGGCAGCATTCATTCATCAGCTAAAAGGCCTTGGATAAATCACTCCATTTCTCTATGCCTTAATTTCCCATTTTGCCTATTAATAGGGTTGACTTAAACCAGTATTTTCTAATGTGTGTTTGTCAAGATATGGCAACACCTGTAAGAGTTCTGTGATCGAATGAATCTGGAAAAAAAAATGTATTCAGTATCTCCTGTACCTATGCTTGAAGAGTAGACTTTAATATTCTAAAGAAAGGCTCTGCAAAATCTTGCAACACAGAGAAAATTTTTACATCATTTTACTGAGTTTATCCCAGGCTTGCTTGTCCAGGGAACTCTGTATCATTGGCTGACAACAATTAATAATGGCCCCTAGATGAAATGATTGAGCAAGGGTATCCAACCTTGTGGTGTCTCTGGGCCACACTGGTAGAAGAGCTGTCTTGAGCCACACATTAAATACACAAACACTAACAAAAACTGATGAGCAAAAAAAAGGTTTTAAGTAAATTTACAATTTTGTATTGGGCCACATTCATAGCCACCCTGGGCTGCATGTAGCCCGCAGGCTGCCGGCCGGACACTGCTGATAACGTTTCTAACAAACGTAAAGTGAGATCTCAGTGTGGTTTCGATCTGCGCTTAACTGATAAGTGCCTGGTTGCCATTTGCATGTCCGCTTTGGAAAATGTCTGATTCTAAATTCAGTTTTGTAATAGCCACCATGCAACGTGAGACAAAACGTAATCTCGCTAGGCCTCAGTTTCTTCATCCGAACCTCTCTACTGTATTAGGATGTTATAAAATAAAAATAAAGAGATAAATACCTATTTGAAAAATGACTGAAATTGAAATAGCTTCTCATGAAGTAAAAATAAAAGCAGACTGAGTTTCGAACTGGTTTCGAAGTTATCACAATCATGGGGAGCTTAATGAGCTAATCTTAGACATGTGCAGTGACCTCTGAATGTGTCTGAACATGTTTTGTGGAATTATTAGAATGTCGAAGTACAAGAACATGGAAGTTTCCTTTTAATCTCAAACTAAATTATTTGGGGACAGAAGAAAAGAAAATAAGCCCAGCTCTCACCTTTGCATGATGGAAGTCATTTTTGGAGATTGTTGCCTCCAACATTATATGATGCATATCTTATATAAACAACAAAACAATAACTACTGTAATGGATCATGGGGCTTAGAGAGACTTGTCGAGGACAATTCTCAACGGTGGTCGGTGATGTCATAACACAGCCCTCACTTCTGAAAGCTGAAGCTACGGGATATTGATACTGATAGTTTCTCCCTGATCATCTAGCCTTTCCCAAAACAGGAAGTAAATTCTATCTGCACAATCATTCAAAAGTGGTTCTCAGGGACAAAGAACTCTCCTAGAAGAAATCACTTCACAGATTTGTTCTGATACGACCCCTACTTTCTTACAGAAAATAGTTCTTTGGATAGAAAAAAATAGTTGCAAATATTATCTATCACAAAATATTGTAATGACTGGTTAATACCACTTACAACTCCCGTCACTGATAAACCTTCAGGAGGAGAGTTGTGATTCTTCGACAAGGCACATGCTGTGAATGGAAATCAGTCTTGATAGAGGATTTCAGGCCACTGTAAGAGATAAAATAAGGAAGCTCAAATGGGAGCACTTGTCAAGTTAATGGATTCCTCTGCATCCCGGAAAGAAAAGTGAAAAACTCAATAAGGGTTTTATTTTTCCTGTATTCCTGCTTCACACCCATGCTCTCTCTTATCTTTAGCCAGGTCCTTGAGAGACGGTATATTATGCACTACTGCCTAAAGCTGCATTTCCACTTCACACACAGGTTCCTCTATGTAAATTATATGTTATTATCTTAACTTCCCTGTGTGCACTGTATTTCCAATGAGAGTAAAGCCCTTTCAGAGCAAGAGCTATACCTGGCACTTCTCTTTTTTCTCGCTTATCATTTAGAAGGAAGCTAATCTCAAAGTGTGAGCTCTATTTTTAAAAGTATATATAAATGTGTGTGTGTGTGTGAATGGGGATGGATGGATAAAGGAATACGTGAAAAATTGTAATTTTATTTTTTCATATTGAACTTTTAAGATTGTCCAATGAAATATATCAAAAGTGTAAACCCTTGTAAAGAATAGTATAAGCTACTAAATGTATTATCTAGACACCTAGATAGTGAAAATCTACATACACTTCCCTTTTTGCTCAGAAGTAACTATTATATTGCATTTGATGTTTTCATTACCATTCATATTTCTGTATGTTTTTTTTCTTGCTTATGGGTATCTGACAACATACCTCATTGTTTCTGCATGCTTTTCAATGTTATAGAGTTATATTGTATTTTCCAATATTTTTACACAACTTCCTTTTTCCATCAGCGCTATGTTAAGAAATAAAATCATGTCGATACATTTCCATTTTGGGTGCTCTGGTGTGCTGCTCAGGTTTTCTTACAGAACACTCAGAATTGAGACACTCACTGCCTCGTAACTGGTTGTGTTGTCTGCGTATGGTTCTTGGCTGAGACCCTCTCAGGGCTCACCCTCTGCAAAGGGATCTGCCTCGCCTTGGGTGGCAGCTCCCAAGGAGGGACTGTCCTATGACTGGTTGATTAAGATACAAAGGTCTGCCCCACTGCCTGGATTTTGAAAGACTTTGAAAAGCCATCCTCATTTCAGAACTCCCCATGGGATTAACTGAGGTCTTTGTGACTGTGTCACAGTAGAGCAGTGATTTTCAACCTTTTTCATCTCATGACCTATAAACTAATTACTAAAATTCTGTGGCATACCAAACAATATAGTTTTTGCTCATCTGACCCAAAAAATAGGTATAATTTTGATTCATTCACCCTGGACAGCTGTTGTTGCGTTGACTGTTGTCATGTTCTTATTTGACAGTCTAAGGGAAAAGAGGTCAGTGCCCATGACTAAATAGGTATTGCATGTTTTAGAAATCCTTGCAGCACACCGGTTGACAATCACAGCAGTAGAACATCCTCTTCTGCAGCATCCTGCTTCCTTTATCCCCCCACAGACGTTCTTCCCAAGAGCATCCCTACTAAACTTCCTGTGCACGACGGTGACTCAGAGTCTGTTTTCTGGGAATCCCAACCTGAGATAATACTCTTCTACTTAATTTGTTTCCATTGCTGAGAAGTGCTCCATTGCATGGCTGTACTACAATTTATCTATTCACTCTACTATCGATGGAAATCTTGATTGCTTCAATTAAAAAAATATATATTGAGTACTCTGTAGTCTTTGTGTTTATGTGAACAGGTTTCTTTAGGGATATACCCAGAAATGTAATTGCTAGGTAGTAGGTTTTCTATCTTTAACTTTTCTTTTTTTTTTTTTTAATTAAAAAAATTTTACTGTGTTTTTTCATTAACATTTGTTCCCTTTATATCCCCCTCCCCACTGCAATCACTGCACTGCTGTCCATGTCCAGGAGTCCTTCTTCCTTTTTGCTCAATCTCTCCACCCTCTAACCTCCCCCGTAGCTGTCATCCTGCTCTCTGAGTCTGTCTCTGTTTTGCTTGTTAGTTCAGTTTGTTTGTTAGATTCCACGTATGAGTGAAATCGTGTGGTCTTTGTCTTTCTCTGACTGGCTTATTTCACTTAGCATAATGTTCTCCAGGTCCATCCATGCTGTCACAAAGAGTAAAATTTTCTTTTTTACAGCTGAGTAGTATTGCATTGTATAAATACCCCATAGTTGTTTTATCCACTCATCTTCTGATGGATACTTGGGCTGTTTCTATATCTCAGAATTTGTAAATAACACTGCAATGAACATAGGCATGCTTATGTACTTTTGAAATAGTGTTTTGGGTTTCTTTTCAAGGGACTATGCCATGATGCTTGAAAATTATAAAGTTTACTTTCCTATGAATCCTCACTTTATGAACTTTACTTTTCTAACACTGTATTTTGGTACTTTGGGCATGGACTTCTGTCACTGTGTATTCATTGCTGCCAAACTTTCCCAAGCGCGAGCCTCAATGCCTTTATAAAACCTTTGATGTCTGTTCAAGGATAGGGGATCTGTCCTAAGTTGATCCAAAGGGATTCCTATTCCTCCCCTACCGCTGCATGATATGAGACTCTACTGGTTGTTCAGTTTCTGGGGTGTAATAATTTGTTCCTGTTAACCTTCAACTAATCAGAGCCTTTTCTTTTTATACAGGTTCTGATATAATTGAGTTTTGTCTCTAACACCCCCCAGAAAAAGGGTTGTATTATCTAAATGCTTCCTGTGTTAAAAGAACTTTGTGGGAACCTGGTCTTCCTGTTGTTCGACACCCTTAAAATGCTGTGTTAACATGTTATGGGGTTATAGAACTCTAAGCAATCACACAGCTGTTAAGATTCTGTGGTCACTGTAACTAACTGGATTTCACCTTACTACCTCTTATCTTCAATTTATTAATATTCTGACATTGAGAATGAAGTTTATTAAAACAATTTAAACTCTTTAGTAGTCAAGCTATATTTCAAAAATAAACCTATGCTAACTGATCATTTTATAATTTACTGCTTGAATAGCCCATTCTGTTTCACAGCTAAGATTATTAGTGATATTTCTTTACTTACTAGCTGTTAATTTTATCCCCAGAGTTCTTATACATACTCATGATACCTACAAATACAGTGGGAATTCATAGAGGATTTCAATAATTTTTGTTTTACATGTTTTCATATGAACATATTTATACTTAGCCTTTTCTCAAATAAGGATTTAATTTGCTAGTAACTTTGTGTACAATTTAAAGAGATATATATGTGAGTTAAACAAACTGTTCCTTTTACATGTGACTCCACTGAGACCCAAAGGGAAGAAAGTTCCCTCAGTAGGTCCCTTAGACAGACAGTGGGGCATCACTGGCCTCCTGATACCCTGTGTGTGTCCATTTTGTTGTGTCTGATGGCAACTCTTCTGAACTTCTCTTTTCCTGAAATGTAACAAGAAAGGCTTGGGTCCTTGAAATGACACCCCTTCTACACTGTAAAGCCAATACTATTAAGTTTCCATTCATGTTGGATTCTTCTTTAAATGGCATCTACCTGAGAAGGACATTACCCTTCTGAGCAGGATACATACAACGTTTAGTTCTTTATGGATAAAGAGTAAAATATGAAAAAGAACTGGTTACATTTTTATTAACTCAGATGATAGAAATGCTAATGTAGTGTATTGCTAAATATGCCTTTTGTAGAGGAAAATAATCAGGCATATTAATTATAAAAAAATTGTAAACCTTTAAGCAACTTAAGACAGTGTTAAAACTTCAGAGGCAGATAAACTAGGATCTTAATCCCTGTTTTACTATGTATGAGCTGTGTGATCTTAGACAAGTCACCTCAGCTCTCTAATTCTTAGACTCTTTTACTGAAATGCGGGAAAACAAAACATTCACTTAAATGTACACAAACAGAATTAATGATAATAATTTAGCTGAGTGCCTGGCTCCCAAAGATGCATTGGTAAATGAGAAATATACCTAAAACTAATCATGTGAATACAATTATTTTCACTGTCTCAATGAATACCCTAATTCTGTCCTTGAAACTCAAGTAGCTCTAACATTCTCCATTCTTGGCACCCATCTCATGTAAAACAGTGTAAGTGGCATGAGCCATTTCTCAGCTCCCATGGAGAGATCCAGCTGACAGAGAGAGAGATATTCCCTGTAAGCTCGAGATGATGTGTTGGCAATTCCTCTGGGAACACTGTAGGAAAGAACCCTCATGGAACTGTCAACAAAAGTCATGGTTGGCTAGAGAGCACACGGAGATAGTGTCCCACATCCTGTCTGAGGGGTTCCTCCATTCCCTGAATCAAAATGGTGACCTGACCTGCTGGGGCCCCTAACACTCCCCTGTAATCATATTGATGGGGGCTGAGGGCTGCAAAAATGCCTGATGGCTACAGATGGCTCCCTGCTGTGAGTGCCTGTGAATGCCTGGGTCAGGGTCACCAAATAGTTACTTTCTCTAAGGCCCCCTTTCATTCTTCCCTCTTTTCCACTTTTTCCCCTTGCCTCTTTCTTCCCCTGACTTCACAGTTGCATTCTGGGTCCATACATGTGTTAGAGGCCCAGCAGGAAGTAAAGAAACCTCAAATAGACATAAACTCAGCCAAGAAAGTCCTCAGAGTCTGGCTGGAGTGACAAGGCAACGCTGGCTCATATTCAGGGATGAAATACTCATTTCCCACCTTGTCTGCCCCTGCTGTGATTTCTCTGGGACACAATTCACACCCCAAAGAAGCTGTGAGTGTTTAGAAAGACTCACTGGATGCTGTTTGCTACCAGCACCTCCCAGAGCTCAATTCATTCAGAGTAGATGGAGAGTCTGCGGTATTTTTAAGGGTATTTTTAAGTATTTGCTGTGTAGAGCTTTCATCTGCTGAAAGTTTCACACCCTTCTCCCACCATTTCCTCCCAACCTTCAGAAAAGAGAGGGAAAAGAGAGGGCTGCCTTAGGACCAATAACTTTCTTTTCTGAAAAGTGTGCCCCTCCCACACTACTGCCCAATTAATCTTTCTAGAAAGGGCACTAGCCTTGGTGTTAGGGGACCTGGGATGAATCTCAGCTCTGTCCCCATTCACTTGCTCTGTGACATTGGGAAAGTTACTAAGCCTCTCTGAGCCTCAGATATCAGATAAGGTCCCACCCACAGGGAGATATAAATTATGTGTATGAAAATGTCTGCTAATAAGATGTACTTCCTAAGAATTATCCAAAGTTAGTGTCCTGTCACTCTTCTGCTCGAGAGCCTGTAGTGGCCCCTTATTACTTATAGGTAATGGACCCAAACTCCTTTGCCTTCTGTCCTCTGACACAGGTGTCTACATCCAGAGCTTGTACTCACCTGATCTTGGATCTCACATTTTCCCACTACACATATTATTCTGCACCAGCTGCTCACCATCTTCTGTCTTGCATGTACACCATGGTCCTGATCACCCTCATTACCTTGAATGATCTCCCAACAGGGCTGACCAACCCATGAGTTTCTTGACCATAAATATCACAAGGCTGAAGTCTCCAGTCATTCCCGTGGGTGGATGATGTTCCCCCTAATTTAATCATTAGCTTTGCATTGACTCATATACTTTTTCAGTAAATTAGTCCCAGAACTGTGTACCAGACACACTGTTGAGAATACAGGGGTGAGTAAGGCAGACACAGTCCTGGCTCCCAGGAAGTGTAGAATCCAAAGGAAAGAAAAATAGGAAACTGGAAGGAGGCAGAGAAAATTGCTTACCTTGACAAAAAGTACCAGCTTTCCTCTTCGTGGGAGACTGATTTGTTGGATCATTTTGGTTGAGTATAGCCGGTGAGGCTCTGAGTGCCTGAGGCCAAGTGAGAGTAATTCTGAGCTTGTGAAGGAAAAGGATTTGGAACTCTCAGGAGAGTCCTAGAGGGAGGTGATAGGGAGCAGACACTGTAACAAGGAGCTTCCAGAGAGGGCAGACTGTGCAGACAGATCTCTTCCTCCAATTTCCCTACAATATCCAGTGACGTGTGTTTTGCTTATCGTGTGTGTAAGTGTTTTAGTCTGGTGATGCATATGCTGTTGGTCTATAGGACATACCGTGAGAACCACTCTGAAGGGCCATGGATCTGTCTCTTAAAGGGTAAGCCATGTTAGAACTTGGGAAGACTATAGGAGACCATTCTGTGCGGCATGGGCCCAGCTCCCACTCAGAGATTCACAGGACCCACACCCACAGATAGGTTCTCCCATGGCTAATCAGGCCTGCAATGTACCTAGGTCACTTTGAGACTTGCATTTGCTAGAACTCCCTCTCCCTGAATTGAGGCAGCAAGTGCCTACCGTAACTTTCTAAAGTCTGTGTTAAACCTCCCCAGTATGGAGTGTTACCGGTTCAACCACTTTTCCCTTTGCATTTGCAAATATTCTTCTTCTGTGATGTGATTAGCAGCATTGGCTCCTTTGTCTTCTGTAAAAGGTAACCACCTAAAGGGAACCTGTGCATAGTAAATGAGGACCATCACGTAATGTACCCAGAAAAGAAATAAAGGCTGGTCACGGCAAGGGCTGTGGCTTTTTCTCCTCTGGAGAGAGAAGCTATGCTGTCCCTTTTCCTCCACAGGACTCGGTAGTCCTTGTGAATTTCTTGTGTCTCATCCACAATGTGTTGGACCGCACGAGCTGGGATCCGTGTCAGAAGACTATCAAGACAGGAGGCAGGGCTAGCCCAGTTTGTTTTTAGTTACCTATTCCCCCCAAAATATTGTTGGCTAACAAGTGTTCAGTATCCTGTATGTGTTCTGTAGTTCCCACAAATACCATGGGCCCAAAATGTATGCTTTCTTTTGACATGTCATTCCGCAAAGGTCTCATGGCCACTGTGATTTATTCTCCACTATTGGCAGGTACAGAAAATCTGGTTATTATGAACTTATCTAGCATTTAAGAACTGATCCAAATTTCCTGTGACACCTCTCTATGGAGTATTTCTATTTGACAAAAAGACATTTCAGGTACTGAACTATAGAATGGAGAGGGATATTATGGGGCATGGGGTCAGTGTGGGAAAACATTCGTGCTATAAAGATAACCACTTATTACAGCTCATGGCCACTGGGACTCACATGGGTCATTACTCAACATTAGGCTTCTTGTTAGTGAAACACACTTTTCTCTTAATGACAAGCCACAGTATATGCTCACACACACATACCACATGTACACACATAAGTTAAAACATGTCTACATGTTCACACACATTCACACTCCACAGGAAACAAGGCACGTAATCAATCCTGCCTCACTTCTTGAAGACAGATCAATTCCTTCTGATTCAATGCTAGAGAAGAGCATATCTCAAAATAAACACCAAGGCTTCTCAGCCCAACTAAATTTTCTCCCCCACTCCTTAAATAATTTGAGAGGAATTTACTATATCTATTAAATAAAGTACATCCTGAGCATTTTAAAGCCAGTGATATTTAATGAAATAATTGTGGATTAGAAAAATAGTATCTTTAGTAAATAACTATTATACCTAAAATGTTTAAAAGATTACTTTTAAATGGAGAAATAAAAAGAAGTTATTAAGTTTTTATTGAATCGACTGCATGTTTCAAGTTTTACTAGAGAAGAATAAAGAGAGCTTAAATGTGTCTTGTTTTATATGTCAGAAGTTTATTTTCAATATCAGCAGATAATGAAGGTAGGGAAAAGTCTGATCTGGTCGGATTCTCACTACCATGTCTTGTACAGCATTAACTTGGGCTTCGATGACTGCAAAGCTGGTGTCTGTCATCCTTTGCCACCTCCTTCTCTAACAGAGCCCTCAGCTTCAGCTTAGGACGGATATAATTTTATTTCTATGTTTAGTGCCAGCACTCCAGGCGAAGACACCACCCTCTCTTACCTAGGCTGGTCTGATAGCCTCATAGCTGGTGTTCTGCAACCACTCTGGCACCTTCTCAGCCATTCACCTCACTAGGACTAGAGCCATATTTTCCAGTTGTGGGAGCTAAACATGTATATTAAAACTTGTTCTCTCAGTTTTTCTGACTGATCATCAAATTAACAGAGATAAACAGGAGAAAATCAAGTGTTTATTACATGCTTATGGGGAATACAAATAGGCATGAAAATTCCATGAAATTCCAAAGAAAGTGAGGCAACAGTGGGTATATAAGACAATTTTAGACAAAGAAGAAAGGTAGAGGGATGGGATAGTAGGTTTCAGAAGTGAGAATGGGTGATTTACAGATAGTTGAGGAAGATGGCAGGGAAATTCTTGCTAGGCATCTCAGAGACCAAGGACACAGGAGTTGTCTAGCTAACAGGCACCTGCAAAAGACCTGTTGTTTACCATACTTAGTTCAAATTAGGCTGAGCTGCATTGAAGGTCTTCTCTGTCTGAGTCTCTTGGGCAGCAAAGGGTGGGAGTGGGTCTAAGTCTCCAGAGCCATCCTAAAAGGCAGCTTCACACTGCCAAAACTTTGGTCCCTTTGAAAACACAGGTATGATTATAAGAGGAAGAGTTCTCTTTAAAACCCTTCAATGACTTCCCATAGTTCAGAGGATAAAAGTTTTCATCCTTCATATGCACTCCAAAGCTCAATGTTGTTTTAGCCCTGTCTACATTTGTACCCTGAAATTGCACAAACCCCCCTGACATCCAGTAACTGCTCTCGTTCAGTGTCTCAGGGGGACCATGCTCCAGCCTCCTCGTGACCTTTTGAAGCGTTTTTTTCCCTCTGTCATGAGAATACTTTTAATCTACCATCCTATCTTCCTGATTAAACAATTATTTTCTCTTTATTCTTCAGATCTTTATTTAATCATTCCTTTCCCAGGTAAGCTTTCTCTGAATCTTTTGTCTATGTCATATCCCAATTACACACTGCCATCACACTTATAAGAGACTTTCGTATTTACATTTATTTTAAAAATTAGCATGCTTTCCTCTCATAGACTACAAACTCCATTAATGCAGACACAAGTCTGTTTGTCCTACGATTGAATCCATTCATCTAATATAATGGTTGACACAGAGCAGTCATTCATAATGAATCATGGAAGGCATGAAGCTCAGTTTAGTGCTCTCATTGATGTTGTAGGAGGATGGGCACTTTGTGATGATCCTACTCTTCTTGAGAAAGCCCTGGAGGAAATCCACTTCAACGGTTAAGTATAACCCCCCTCTGAGTAATTATTCCCAGGTCTGTTATTCATGAATTCAGCATATACTTCTAAGGACATGTACAACAAGAATCTGTTCCCCACTTTCTACATGTGAGGAACTTCCAACCTTTTAAGGACAGTTAGAAGGCTAATTTCACCTCCCCCTGTAGGGATGAAAAAGTCAAGAACAGCAGAACATTTCAGAGTCCACTTTGGTGCGGGCAGCAGCAGAGAGAGCCACTGTTGAGTTCTTGAACACAATAGTATCGACATGGACAAGTGCCCTCTGGTCATTATGTCATTATTTTGTTGTTGTTTATAGCAGCGAAGTAAGTATTTCTCAGCATCCCGCCCCCTAAAAAGCTGTGATTTGCGGAGGCTCAGTTCCTGGTGAGTGTGGCCAAGAGTTGATCCCTTCCTCCTCCCAGGAATAGAGCAGAGGCTTCCCATCATGAGGTGCAGTAGGCTATGGATAACAGGACCCAATTCCCCTTGTGCTGCTCACTCGCAGGGCTGAGGTTCCACACTGGGAGAGGCAGATAGAGAAGAATGGAAACTCCTCCCCACACAGCTCCCTTCTCACAGATTGGGGTGTCACTACAAGAAAAGAGACCACTCTTTCTGCACCTCCAGCTCCAGATCAGCAGCTCTGAGAATTTCCCCAGAGGTGGGGCTAGTCCGAAAGATCAGGAAGCCCTGAAACAGTCCTCAAATAAACTTACTTTATTGAAACACAGTTCAAGCCTAAAGGTAACACCCCACCCCCCAAAAGATGGATCCGTTGGCAGTAAGCAAGTAACAAGAGGCACATAGGTCCATGAGAACAAAAAGCTAAACCATAGGCCAGCTAGTTTATCAGAGGGAACCACAAAAAAAGACAACTAAGAAGAGCCCACCCCTAGGATCAGAACAAACCTTAAAGATTAGACACAAAAACTACCTCAATAAAAGGGCTCAGATTTCATTGGCTCAGGCTGCCCAGCAATTTATATCCGTGCCGCCACCCCCATTGTCAATAATAATCAGGCAACCAGCCAGCAAATAGTGGCAATTGACAGGTGAGTGTGACACTGGAAGAGAGGATTTCACAAAGACCAGGGAAAGAGACACTCAGAGAGACCTGCTAAAACCTAAGTCATGCCAGGTGACCTTGTACTTGCTCGGTGCCTTCTGATGATCAACTCAACTTCAGAGGCTTCGTTGCTTTTGTTTTAATCAACCATGTGTAGTGTGGTTTGTTCTGTAGCAAAATATGAAAGATGGAGTGTTTGTGGGATGAAACATATTTGTTAAACATTTAGCACAGTGCCCGGCCCAGAGCATGTGGTCAATGTCAGCTGCTCCCTTGAATCACTGAAATAAAACAGTTTATAGATTCCCTGCTAAGTATTAAAACTTATATCTATGCATACATGCCAAGCATTATGTTGGATCCCAGAGAAAGAAAGAATAAAAATGTTTGGTTCCTATCACCTAGGAGCTCCATTCAATCCTAGGTAAGAGTAAGTTGGAGTTTAATACAAAATGTTAGTCCCTAAGGCGGGGGTAAGTATAGAATGCTGTGAAAATGTATAGAAGAGAAGGAAAAATGGCCTGGGCATGAGTGAATTGCAGCAGGACTTAGTTAGGGCACTTCTTTTTTCATTTTTGGCCCTAGAGGTACAGTGTCCAGATGATTATTGAGAGAGACTAGAGCATACAGAAATCAGTAAGAGGAAGGAATTCATAACAAAACTGAAGACTGCACCCTCATGCCCATGGTCCATTTTGGCTAGTAATTGTGTCTCTCCTTGCCCATTTTCAGTGTTCAGTGTTTAATGCCTCTCAGAACAGAAAAATTCACGCCCTACACCCTTCTTTCCCAGAATCAGCATCAGCAAGGGCAATACTCTTTAACAAGCAAAGACCTGGGTCTCACCGAGGTCTGAGATTCTTGACTTCTGATTGTGCAGTGTTCTATACATGGCTATGACTCTTCCTGTAGGGGAAGAGATAGCATTAGGAGTGATAAAGGATTATGAATCGGTCTTCACTCTGTATGATAAGTATAACAATCAAAACAGTAACACCAGAAATAAACGTAATTGTTAAGAACTGTGCGAGGTTCATCAAAAACACTCCTCCTAATTATAACTTGAAATAATTATTATATCTGAAATGTTCAGAATGATTAGGTGCTTGTATTAATCTTGTTCCCTTGGAAGCAGATCCAGAGATAAGGACTCTAGGCAAGAAGTTAATCTGGGAGGTAATCCCAGGAAAGTAGGGAGTGAGACAGAGAAAGGAAGGCAGCTAGCTACATAGGAAAATTTTCCAAGGAAATGATACCTGTTTACTATATCCTATATATAAGGACCCAATCACATATAATCATCCATCATATGTAGTCATCTATATTAATATTTCTATTTCTCTATATATTATACATATATTTATATTCTATCACATATAATTATACATAATATACAAATCTCTGTTTTGGAATATATTATCATTATTATTTAATATCGTAGAAAAATTGCAAGGAGAGATGAAGTGGTATGCACAAGGTCAAGTTTATAATTAGTACTGGAATTAAAAGACTCTGAACCAGTAAAACCGTGTGGTTTTTAGTTAATAAACTTTTGAGTTACAAAAGTTTAAAGTATACCTTGCAAACATTAGGATGTCTACTATAATTAAAAAAAAAACACAATAGAAAATAACAAGTGTTGGTGAGGATGTGGAAAATTTGGAACCCATGTACACTGTTGCTACAAATGTGAACTGGTGCGGCCATGATGAAGAGCAGTATGGTAGTTCCTCAAAAAATTAAAAATAGAATTATTACATGATCCAGAAACCTCACTTATGGTTATGTATTCAAAATAATTAGAAGCAGAATTTCAGAGGTATTTTCACACCCATGTTCAGAGCAGCATTATTCACAATAGCCAAGAGCTGGGAGCAACAGTAATTCCAATCAATAAATTAATGCATAAACAAAATACAGTACATACATACAATGGAATGGTATTCAGCTTCAAGAAGGGAGGGGATTCTGCCACGTGCTACAGCGTGGATGAACCTTGAGGCTACAGCACTCACGTGAAATAAGCCAGTTACAAAAAAGACAAATATGTAGTATTCCACTTTTATGAGACACTTAAAATAGTCACATCCATAGAGACAGGAAGTGGAATAGTGATTTACAGGGGCTGGGGGAAGGGGGACGTGTGGAATCACTTTGTAATGGGTATAGATCTTCAGTTTGACCAGATGAAAAGTACTAGAGATGTATTGCACAAACGTGCGAATATACCTACTACCACTCTACACTTAAAAACTGTTCATGTATATTTTAAATACGTACAGTTTAGGGTATTATACCACAATAAAGCCATTTTTAAACATTTAAAGCAACTTTCTAATTAATTTCTTAGAACAGGAGGAGGCCTTGCTTTGTGTTTAGTTGAATTACATACTGAATGCTGGAATTTTCTTCTTAATTCACTGTCTTCAAGACAAGCTAGCCCCTTCTGGACAGCTCCAATTACCTGAAGAAAAATTGATCCTTATATTGAGCTGACATTTGCAAAGAGCAGGCAGTGATGCCAGTACGAAGACCTAAGAATGGTACCACAATCCCCGCCCCATCGCAAAGCTGGTCCTGCCCTAGCCTCACCTCAGAACGCAACTTTTGCTCTGTAGCATAACTCCTGTGATAACCCAAACATGTGCGGGACGTGAAAATCATAGGTGTCCAAGTGTCCGACAAGGAGCCATTTGGGAATTGAGCAGAATATTTAAGGTGGTTCAGAAGATATATCTTCCCTACTTCACATATTCCTCACTATTCCACAATTACATCCTTAAATTAATGCAGGAAGTAGGGTAGAAAAGAGTCTCAAGATATTTTTCTTACATGGGAACTTATTGATAAATTAAACATACAAAGGACTACTGGCTTGTGCAAGGGTGCATTTTTGCTGAAACATCAGCACAGAGTTTGCCGGGTGTGGTGTCCTATTCTTTCCTTTAACAGCTCTGTCTCCCCCATGAAACATTATTGCCAGCGGACCATGACTTTGACCCTAAGACCTCAAATTTGCTTTGTATGTTCTATGCCTCAGTAAAATTGATATACTGTCTGTGTCCTTAGTACAGCGAGGGTTAATTAAAATACATAAAGTACTTCAAGGTCTTTTTCTTAAAGATGTGAGCTGAGTACATTATCATTACTATAAATACAACTGAAAAGTAAAATCGCATCCTCCCTTTGTCATCTCTCCTGGAGCATGTTGCTTCCAGTCCTACAGCGCCCATGGTATGGGGACAACATAAGCAATCTAGCATCAAGTTTTGTTTATATCTTTATTCCAGAATAAAGATTTGACTTCTTTAGGAACCATACAAAGTTAACATGAGTATTACAGTTTGGTTCAGCATGGTACATTTTTTCATTCCTTCAGTTCACCACAGACAGCTAAAATGGAGACAAGGTTTCTTCTGAACCAAATACCTTTAGTCATGTAATCTTAAAGGCTGAAAGATGATGTGTACCAATCCCCAAACAGTTTTTCCAATTATGAAAAGCCCTGTGCATGCTGAGTGAATTGGAAGTGCAGTGTCATGGGAGGAAATGAAAAAGTGAAATGCAGAAACTGGTAACACCCAAATATCCTTAAAGGTACTGAGACGCAGCTTGCACAATTTGGTTGGAAATCAAGTATGTTTCCAGGGTGATTTGGGCCACGTTGTGTGATCTCTGTAAGCCTCTTGTTCCTCAGCTTAGCTTCATTCCTGTAAGAAAGAACCGAGGCAACGCTTGCCCTCGCACAAGGGCAAGTGCTCGACAATTGGTAGCTCTTACTGGGAAGCACTTCGTGGCAGAGATTACAATGATAGATTCTGAAGAGAGACTGCCCGGATTCAAATACAGGCTATGATATTTATAAATGGTGTGATCCTGGGGAGGTATCGGGCCTCTTTTCCCCTTTTACATAAAGTAGAATAGCACTATTGTTTATGTCGCATGATGAATAAATTAAGTAAGTGGACAGAGTGATGAATAAATTATGTAAGTGAACAGAGCTGACATGCAACGCGCATTCTCACCATGCCACATGCCACCATTATGGTTGCCATCATAGCATTATAAATGTTTTTTTCCAGGATAAACAGGTATGGTATTTTATACAATGAAATATTATTTGTCAATAAAAAAATAATGATCAATTGCCCTGGCCTGTGTGGTTCAGTTGGTTGGAGCATCCTCCTGTAAACCAAAAAAGGTCACAGGTTTGATTCTTGGTCAGAGCACATACCTGGGTTGCGGGTTCCATCCCCAGTCAGGGTGTGTGCAAGAGGCAACCAATCAACGGTTCTCTCTCATACTGATATTTCTCTCCCTCTCTCTCCCATTCCCTTCCCTTCTTTCTAAAATGGAAAAAAAAAAAATAAGTAACAAAATATTGATTCACACAATGTGAATAAATTTCAAATGCATTATTCTAAGTGACAGAATCCAGACTCAAAGTTTGCATACTGTACAATTTCATTTATATAACAGTGGAAAGCAAAACTATAGAAACAGAAAACAGATCAATGGTTGTGAGGGCTTGGGGTGGAGAGAGAGGTTGATTATGAAGGGACAAAACCAAGGACTGTTGCGGTGTAACAGAATTGTTCTGTATTTTGATTGTGGAGGTGGGTACAAGAGTGAATGTATTGGTAAAACCTCACATTAGTCTATACCAGTGATTTCCAACCTTTTTCTTCTCATGGCACACATATACTAATTACTAAAATTATGCAGCACACCAAAAAATACATTATATGTTTTGCCAATCTGACAAAATAATATGTATGATTTTCATTTATTTGCACTGGAGAGCTATTGTTGTGTTGGCTGTTGACATTTTTTTTTATTTGACAATCTGAGGGAAAAGAGGTCAGTGTCCTTGACTAAATAGTCAGGAATTGCATGTTTTAAAAATTCTTGCACTACACCAGTTTAAAATCTCTGATCTATGCTAAAAGGGTAAATTTTGATTTATGTAAATAAATTTTTAAAGTCAACTAAAAAAGTAAAAATTTCTCATTGCCAGTATACTTTAGCTCAAAGAGAAAAGTCTTTGAAGATATGGCTTTAGATTTAAATAAAAAAAAAATAAGCATACAATAACGTATATGTCTCTTGCTAGGGAAAAAAAAAAAAAACCCTCTCTTCTAAAAATAGTTGCTTCTTTTCCTAAAATTTTTGAATTCAGTTTTTGACTATCTGGCCTCCAAATACCAGGCAGTAGACCCTTAATGCAGAACCCTGTTCTCTCCAATGCCCTGCACTGGGACTGAGCTATTTAAATAAAATTTTCGGGATAGGAGAACTCTCAGGTTATGGCATCTCAGGCGTTTAGTGGATTAGCCTTTTTTAATATAGAGCTTCCATAATTATTAACATTTTCCCAAGTGATATTTGATAGTGAAAGTAATATCTTTGTGAAGTATTAAGTGATTTTTTATGAAAAAAGTAGAATAAGCTGACAGAAAGTAATAATTACACTGTCAAAGAATACAAGATTCCGTTTTCTCAAAGCCATCTATATTGCCTAGATTCGGTTGCACAGGCTGTCATCAGATGGTAAGATTTATTTCTCCTCTAATTGCATTATGACAGCCAGTTTTGTGCGAAAGATATCCACAGTGCCCACTTCCTCAGAAGGGTGCAAAATCCATGGCATAGTTTATGCAGGAGATTGGTGTGCAGTTAAGACAATGACTTGGATGCCAATGGGACTAGAGAATTAAGCCTTTGCAGAGTCCTGGGCTGCTCTTCACATGCTTTAAAAAATAAAACAACTGGTGGGTTATTTTTTAAAGTATGTTTTATTGATTATACTATTACAGTTGTCCCATTTTCCCCCATTGCCACCCTCGGCCTGGTTCCCCCCTTTCCTCTAGCAATCCCTTTAGTTCATGACCTAGATTGTGTGTGTAAGTTCTTTGGCTTCTCCATTTCCTATGCTATTCTTTTTTTTTTTTTTCTTTTAATGTGTTATAGAGTTATACACTTGAAACGTATACAATGTTATCAACCAGTGTTACCCCCCCAAATCAATGTAAAAACATAAAAAATAAACGCCTACTAAATTTGGTTCATTTTTATACTCTCTAATCTGTCCCTTTTCTGATTTTCTATTGCTATATGAGTACCATGCAATCTTAATTCCTCCTGTGGTTTATTTGTTTGATTTTCAGGTGTGAAGAATTAAATTAAACTACATTCCTAAGTGTATGACATATTACCATGATTACTGGTTTCGAAGCCCCTCTCTTGTGTAATTATCTATACATTATTTTATTTATTACTTGCTTAATATATACCTATACATGATTCCCATTGACCTCCTATTCTGATGTATGTAGTGCCATTCTGATGTATGCAGTGCCATTATTCTGTTCTTACAAAATGATTACTTTGTTTGTGTATGTACTTTTAACTTATATGAGTGATATTGTACTATGCGTCTCTTTGTTTCTTACTTTCTCACTCAGTTCTAAGTCTTTCAGATCATTCACGTTGCCACACGTACATCTAATCTCCTCTGACTGCTGTGGAGTATCCTGTCCTCTGTGTTCATCCACTGCATTTTCACTTATTTCCTCTCTCAGGGAGGGATATCCAAATTACAGAACATGTTATCAACACAGATAAAAGAACCACAAATATCTCAAAAAGTGAGTCTGTGTGAGAATGCTTTTGGCTCAGTAACTGCTACATCATAGAACATGCATAAGCATAAGATGACCAAGTAATACTGGATTTCTTCCCAGAATGGCTCTACCTCAACACACAGGTAAATGTGCTCTTCTTCTTTTTTTTTTTTTAATTTAATTTAATTAATTTAATTATTTAATATATTTTATTGATTATGCTATTACAGTTGTCCCATTTCTCCCCCATCATTCCCCTCCACCCTGCACACCCTCTCCCACCCACATTCCCCCCTTTAGTTCATGTCCATGTGTCATAAGTTCTTTAGCTTCTACATTTCCCATACTATTCTAGCCCTCCCCCTGTCTATTTTCTACCCACCATCTATGCTACTTATTCTCTGTACCTTTTCCCCCCTCTCTCCTCCCATGCCCCTGTTGCTAACCCTCCATATGATCTCCTTTTCTGTGGTTCTGCTCCTGTTCTAGCTGTTTGCTTAGTTTGCTTTTGTTTTAGATGTGGTTCTTAATAGCTGTGAGTTTGCTGTCTTTTCACTGTCATATTTTTGATCTTCTTTTTCTTAGATAAGTCCCTTTAACATTTCATAGAATAAGGGCTTAGTGATGATGAACTCCTTGAACTTGACCTTATCTGAGAAGCGTTTTATCTGTCCTTCCATTCTAAATGACAGCTTTGCTGGATAGAGCAATTTTGGATGTAGGTCCCTGCTTTTCAAAATTTCAAATATTTCTTTCCAGCCCCTTCTTGCCTGTAAGGTCTCTTTTGAGAAATCAGCTGACAGTCTGATGGGAACTCCTTTGTAGGTGACTGTCTCCTTATTCCTTGCTGCTTCTAGAATTCTCTGCTTCATTTTAATCTTGGCTAATGTAATTACGATGTGCCTTGGTGCGTTCCTCCTTGGGTCCAACTTCTTTGGGACCCTCTGAGCTTCCTGGATGTCCTGGTAGTCTATTTCCTTAGCCAGATTGGGGAAGTTTATTTGTTATTTTTTCAAATAAGTTTTCCATTTGTTGCTCCTCTTCCCCTTCTGGGACCCCTATAATTCGGATGTTGGGACGTTTAAAGATGTCCCGGAGGTTCCTAAGCCTCTCCTCATTTTTTTGAATTCTTGTTTCTTCCTCGTTTTCTGTTTGGTTGTTTGTTTCTTCCTTCTGGTCCATTCCATTGACCTGAGTCCCAGTTTTCCTCCCATCTCTATCAGTTCCCCATGCATCTTCCTTCATTTCACGTATTGTAGCCTGCATTTTTTTCATCTAATTTGTGAGCAAAATCAACCAATTGTGTGAGCATTTTGATGACCAGTGCTTTGAACTGTGCATCTGATAGGTTGGCTATCTCTTCACGGCTTAGAGGAATTGGCTCTGGAGCTTTGATTTGTTTTTTGGTTTGAGCCATTTTTGGTGGATTTTTTGTTTGTTTGTTTATTTTGGTTTTACTCTGGTCACGGCTATTACATAGCGAGGGGTGGAGCCTTAGGTGTTCCTCAGGGCGGGGCAGCCCAGTCGCTGGGTTGTGACGCTGTATGTGGGGGCGGGGTCTGAGAGGGAACAATGGCGCCTGCTCCGCTCTCTCCTGGATTCAGTCCCTTCCGCCGCTTCCCCTCTGCCTGGACCGTCTGCGCGCTCGAACGTGGGACCACCTGGTCAGCCAGCTGCCTTGTGCGGCCTCACTGGGTCTGCACAGTTGCCCCCCTGTGCCTGGGGCCCGCCAGCTGCCGCCTGTGCACCTGGGAACTGCCAGCCGCTGCTGCCTGCGTTCCCGGTCCGCACGTCCACTTTCTCCTGCTGAGACTCCACCCCCCTTACCGGTCTGGATGAATGGTTGTTGGACTTCCGTACAGTTCAATTTTCTATAAGTTCTGGTTGTTTTCTTGTTTCTAAATATTTGTTGTCCTTAATTTTGGTTGTGAGAGGAGGCACAGTGTGTCCGCCTACGCCTCCATCTTGGCCAGAAGTCCCCCTATGCTATTCTTAACATCCCCCTGTATTGTTCCTACTAATTATGCTTCTTAATCCTTGCACCATCTCTCCCATTCTCCCCCTTCCTCTCCCCAGCTGATAACCCTCCAAATGATCTCCATACCTATGATTCTGTTCTTGTTTTGGTTGTTTGCTTAGTTTGTTTTGTTTTGTTTTGATTCAGTTGTTAGTAGTTGTGAATTTGTTGCCTTTTTTATGTTCATGGTTTTGATATATATATATATTTTTTTTAATAAGTCCCTTTACAATTTCATGTAATAATGGCTTGGTGATAGTGAAGTCCTTTAGCTTTACCTTTTCTGTAAAGCACTTTATCTGCTCTTCCATTCTAAATGATTGCTTTGCTGGATAGAGTAGTCTAAATTGTAGATCTTTGCTTTTCATCACTTTGAATACTTCTTGCCAGTCCATTCTTACCTGCAAAGTTTCTTTTGAGAAATCAGCTGATAGTCTTATGGGAACTCCTTTGTAGGTAACTCTCTCCTTTTCTCTTGCTGCTTTTAAGATTCTCTCTTTATCTTTAACCTTTGGCATTTTAATTATGATATGTCTTGGTGTGGTACTGTTTGGGTCCAACTTGTTTGGGACTCTCTGTGCTTTCTGGACTTACATGTCTATTTCTTTCACTAAATTAGGAAAGTTTTCTTTCATTATTTTTCAAATAAGTTTTTGATTTCTTGCTCTTCCTCTTCTCCTTCTGGCATCCCTATGATTTAGATGTTGGCATGTTTGGAGATGCCCAAACTGTCACCCAGAGGTGACAGGCCTATCCTTGTCTTTTTGAATTCTTGTTTCTTATTTCTGTTCTGGTTGAATGTTTATCTTTTATTTCTTCCTTATGTTGCAAATCATTTATTTGAATCCCAGCTTCCTTCTCGTCGCTCTTTGTTCCTTGTAGATTTTTCTTTATTTCATTTAGAGTATAACCTTCATTTCTTCCTTTGTGGGTTTTTTTTTTTTTAAGATTTTATTTATTTATTTTTAGAGAGGGGAAAGGAGGGAGAAAGAGAGGGAAAGAAACATCAATGTGTGGTTGCCTCTCACGTGGCCCCCACTAGGGGCCTGGCCTGCAACCCAGGCATATGCCCTGACTGGGAATCGAACCTGTGACCCTTTGGTTCACAGCCCGCGCTCAATCCACTAAGCTACACCAGCCAGGGCTTCCTTTGTGTTTTTGCTATAGTCAGTGAGTTCTCTGAGCATTCTGATTATCAGCATTTTGAACTCTGCATTTGATAGGTTGGCTATCTCCATTTTGTTTATTTATTTTTCTGGGGTTTTGTCTTATATTTGGGCCATATTTCTTTGTTTCCTCAATTTGGCAGCCTCTTTGTGTTTGTTTCTGTGTATTAGGTGGGCTTGATTTGATTCCCTGTCTTAGTAGCATGGCTTATTGTAGAAAAGACACCTATAAATTGTGTGGGGCAGAGCCTTAGGTAATTTCCAGGGTGGGGCAACCCACTTCACTGCTTTGTGGCTCTGTTTGGGGGAGGTCTTGGAAAGGAGATAATGCCACTGCCAGGCTTCTGGAGGCTTGCCTGGCACTTGCCTCATTTCTAGTCATTTCATCCACTTCCAGTATACAACTGGTGCCCTTCCTGCTGCTGTCCAGGTGACTAAACCCAGAATGGGTGGGTTTACAGATGTTCTAAGTCCTTGAAGGCCCTTTAAGTGGTGAATGTCCTGCAGTTTCTTCCTCTGCCCCGACCCTCACTGGTTTCTACAGCCAGAGGTAGCAGAGGTAGCAGAGATTTATCTTCCTGGTGCTGGAACCCTGAGCTGTGTCATCTGGCCTGGGACTGGGATTGCTCGCTCCCCAGATATCCCTCCCAATTTTTATCCACTGTAAGTAAATGTGGGACCATCAGTTCCATTGCTGCCACCTCTCCACCTGTCTCCAAGACTCTACCCCTCCTACTTGTCTTGATGAATGTGAGTTCTTTAAATCCTTGGTTGTCAGGCTTTCATACTCCTCAATTTTCTGATGGTTCTGAGTATTTTTTTGTTTGTTTGTTTGATGTCTGGTTGTAATTGTTTCTATGGTGGTGCAAGGAGGTGAAGCATGTCTATCTATGCCTCCATCTTGACTAGAAGTCTGGTGATTTATCTATTAGTTGGAAGATGAAAAGTATTCTCCTTCCATGATAGTTTGTTGCAGACTCTAAACTCAAAGGAACTACCCACCAGAAATGTTAGTTGGACATCTTTTGTGAAATTTCTGGGGTGTGCTTGTTCATGCATCGGATATGGAGTATGCATTGTTAACCTATTATGATTGTATTTCTGTGTGTGGCCTTGGAAAGGTTATTCTTATAACCTTGGAAAATTCACAGGTAATCATTATAGAAGTATAATAAGCTAGTACTAAAACCAGGGAACATAGTTAATAGTTGCATTGCTTCTCAAGTGATTACAAGTAGCAGGCTACCTGTGTCATGGCAGGACAATCTAGCTGGTCACCCCTTAACTTGAACACCCCAAGTGCTCATGTCTCTTCAATAAAATGCATTGAATGGAATTGATGGGACACTTATGGGTACTTTGTTTTGGGCTAAAAACTTGGGGGCAGGCACAGAGGCATATGCTTTTTCTTAGTCCTAAGGATTCTTTAGACCCACTTTAGAAAATATAAATTTATGTTTATAAACAAAAATTGGAGGGCAGAACAAAAGTCTATACTGTCAAGTGCTGAATTGAAAATAATTAGATGTGTCAGTGGGTGGCACAGTAGAGCTTACTCGAAGTTCAGTTTTCAGCTTTCTCAGGGCTGCATCTGAGATTTACTGCTAACTAGTTGTGTGGTTGTGAGTTAGTTAAGCTACTGTTTCTTCATCTGTAAAATTAGGATTATATTACCTGCCTCATCAGCTGTCGTATAAATTAAGTGCAATTTTCCGTGTAAATCAATCAGCACAGTGTCTGGCATTGCTCTAATTAAGGTTATGGATAGCTTCCTAATTGCACATCCTATCAGTTATGGGAGCGACATCACTTGATGCCTCCTTTGTACCTGGTGGTATTGACTTATCTCTCCTTCCTGAACTGTCCTTCAAAGGACTCTCCTAAATCATTGTCACCTATCCTTCTCACCACTCTAACCATGACTTCCCTGTGTGTTTCTTTCTCATGCTCCTCTTCTACCCTCTTAAATGCTGGTGTTCTCCAGAGTCCACATTGGATTCTCTTTTCATCTCTATTTAGCCTCCTTGAGTGGTCTCACTGACAATGATGTAATATTTCCTCCTATACTGTTCAATTGGAGATCCATATCTTTAGCCCAGAGCTCTCTCCCTAGAGACCAGTATACCCAACAGTCTACTTGGTGACTTCACCTAGAAGTCCTACAGTTACCTCCAACTCAGTGTATTCCAATAGCTCATCCCAACCCCACAACAGAGTGTACGGTCTTCTATCTTACCCTTCTCAGTGTGTGCTATTTCCACCCATTCACTGTTGCAAGCTGTTGAATTGAGAATCATACTTCTTTTTTTTTTATCACTCTCCACATCAAAACAGCTGATACTACCTCTGGCTTGATCTTAACCCACTTCTTCCTCTTGAATATCCTCTCATGGCTGCCACCATGCCACAACCTCCTAATCTCAGCTACCCACTTAGTCACTTCTTAGCTTACATAGAGCTAATTTAGCGGAAGCATCTTTTGTATCTGGACTACTGCAACAGATGTCTCACTGAGCTTCTGGTTCCTAACATTGCCTCACTCTCTGTTTGCTTTTGCAGAAGAATAGCTGATTCAAAGATCTTTCTAAGGCTCCCATTTAAAATACATCAAAGATTTCTTGTAGTTTTTATGATGAAGAGAAAAAAAATCTTCATATCGTATGCCCTGTAATCCCATAAACTCTCTGGGTGAGCAAATATGTTTCCTTGTACACATAATGTACATTTCCTTGTACATTATGTGTACAAGGAAATATTTCCTTGTATATGTCACATAATGTAATGTGTCACACATTACATTATGTGACATAAGTTGGTCCAAAATAAACATTTTTTGGATTGTATTAAAGAGTGAATGTCAACTCTTTGATTTATTCCCTGCTCCCCAATTCTACAGTAGTCATTGTTCACTCCAACTATAGAAAATCACTGGCAAGTCTCTTATATTCCTTGCTGGGTTCCTTTCTTTAATCCAGGCCTTTGCATATGGCACATCCACATTCATTCAATAAAGTTCTATCATCATACTATATCTTGGAGGCTAACAAGGGAACAAGATATACATCACTTTTATCCTGGGAAAGATTGCTATTTACTGGGAGAGAATTAAACGTGTACTTAAAATATAAGTGGAAATGACACTGTAAATTTCCAGTAGATTTGGTTATAAATGAAGGGAAAATAGTAATACCTTAAGTGTCTTAAAGAAATAATGAACTTAGTGTATTTTATTCCAGAAACTACTATGTCCAGGGGTATCCTGTGTATGGCCTTTAGGCTGTATGCAGCCCAGGGTGGCTATAAATATGGCTCAACACAAAATTGTAAATTTACTTAAAACATTATGTTTTTTATGATTATGTGTCACAGTGCATTTAATGTGTGGCCCAAGACAACTCTTCTTCTAGTTTGGTGTAGAGATGCCAAAAGGTTGGATACCCCAACAAAAAATAATGTATATCTTTTGTCATTAGCATAGAAAGACAATTGTGAAATATTATTTGGGAAGAGATTAGGTTACTAAACATGTACTTCCCCACCCCCACTCCATCTTATTTACTTCCACTTACTTTTTAAAAAAACTTTCAATTTAACTGCCATCTTCTCTTGGGAACATTTCCTGAGTACCCCAGTCATCCTCTGTACCCTTGCCACACTAACTTAGAAAATTTATGAGAAATTTTAAAATAAAATTCTTACTGTTGAATAATTTTAGATTTACAGAAGAATTATAAAAGTAATTTGGAGAGAATCCTGTATATGCCTATACCAGATATCACTTTAAATTACCAGGGTACCTCTGTCAAAATAATGCTACACACTGAGTGATGAACCTTGTTGTTGTGAAAAGAAGTGATTGGCGTTCTCTGAATTTCGTGCATGGCACAGACCCTTCCCACCCCACAGAGTGCAAAGCTTGCCTTGGAATGGTTGCCTGTTGAGATTTTCAAATGCTCCCTCGACGTTTGGATCAAGTAACTTTAGAGCATTTTTCTCCCTTGACCTCAGTTATATGTTTCTATAACAAGTAGTCATGAGTAAGGCAGTTGCTAGTTTCCAGGTCTCTGCCCCTTTTACCGCATCCTATACAGGGGAAGACCAAGGTCCTCTAAACCTTATCTTAGAGATAATCATCCAGATCATCTCAATCTTTCTTGCCCTCCCTAGTCAAGAGTCTGGGCATTTACTTTTTTTGTTCAGCTTCCAGACAAAAAGCCATTGTCAGGCTTCCCTTAAAAGTAAAAAAAAAAAAAAAAACAAAACAAAACAAAAAAAAAACAGCTAGTAAGTTAAAGTCATCTGAGGATATTTGAAGGGTCAGTGGATATTCAAGTCCTTGTGATTTTAAGCAAAGCTTTTTTGCTGTGTGTACTGTATCTTTATTTAATTAGTCCTTTGTTTTGTTTGTATATAAATGCTTGAATCAAGTTATTCTTATTTTTGATATTAATTTGGATATTATCCTTGCCTCAGACCTAATGGACCTCCAAACCAGTGTTTTACTATGGCCCCTATAAATCAGCTACATATGCATTTCACAGTGTCGGCCAGGCCTCTGCAGTGGAAGCAGCCCTGTCTTAGGGGCTCAAAGAAATAATCAGTAGCATAAAATTTTTCTGTCCTTGAGCACAGAGCTAAGTGCTAGCAACCGCTTTTGTGAAATTTGGCATTTTAATCTGTTTATTGGGATTTAAAAAATCTATCTACTTCACAGTGTTTCATTGTAACAATTCAATGAACTAACAAACCATATTGATTATACCCCTAATACTAATAGCAACCAAATTCATATAGGACTTACTCTGCACCAGGCTTGATTTCCAGAATGTTGTGTATATGAACTGATTCAATGAGAGAAATGTCTGTGAAGTACCAGATGTTACTATAAGATTCCACGTGTGGTTATTGCCCCTGAGCATAAGAATACATCGAGCAGAAGTTAACTCTTCAAGGTGAACTTGTTTCGGAAAGGAATTTTGTGCAGAGTTTATGTGCTAGAGGAGGTTGGAGAAAGCGGAGGCCGAGGAGGCTTGGGGAGACTGGCTGGGCCCCGGCGCTGTATTTGGAGCACAGAGTTGGGAGCTCCCAACGGGTCTGCATCCTGACCTGTAAGATCATCACCACCCTTGCGTTCTGGTTGTCGTTAGCACCACCGCTATCATGGCTGCCACCGTCATGGCTCTCACCAGGTCCTGATCACCTCCTTCACGTCATGCCCTTTGCATGCATTTATTTCATGTCCTCTTTGCGAGGATCCTGAGGAGTGGGTACTATCCTCATTTTATGGATGACGCAGAGGGGATATGTTACTTGCACAAAATTATGAAGTTATTATGAGACAGAACAAGAACTTGCATTTCTACCTGGGTGCCTTTGAATTGAGATTCATTCTAGTGCCTTACATGGCCCGTCGTCATGTGTAGAAAAGGTGACAGTTCCCATCTCCTCATTGTAGCAGCAATACGAGATCATCATCCATTCTAACTGTGCTCAAGAAAGCTAAAGGATGCCAAAAATAGCAAGACCGGATGGACGTAAGGCAGTCTGTCTCTTCTGTAAAAGAATGACCCTTGTCTCAATAAGGGATAATTCACTCTTCAGGAGAGACTCCGTGGCATCTGCACTTACACCACCACCATCACAGCCTGGGAGCTTTCAAAGGCCTCCTCTGCTTTTCCCGTAGTTGTTTTCCCCCAACAATCAAGGATTCAGAATAAGATCTAGCTCCTAATTTTTCTGCCAGTTACTTCTTATTTTCTGTCACATTTCAGTGAGCTCCTTGAGGGGAGAGATAATGTCTTATTTTATATCCCTTTTTTTTCTTACAATATCTGGCATAGGGCTGGATATACAGCAGATACCCCTATCGATCTATTACACTCCATAAACATTGGGTGTAGTGTGTGTTTCTGAAATATGGGCTTTTGACCTAGGGGTCATGAGGTGAATCCTGCCTTTGCCATTTACTGTGTTCTTATACAAGAAGATAATTTAGCAATTTCATTCTTTCCATATAAAATGTGATTATATTCCATAAGAGTAAAATAACAGACAAAATGGTTCTAACTCAATATCTAATGTATAGGCAATACGCAGATAAATATGATTCAATCATGTCTCCTAGTCTAAGGAATGCAAAAATGTGTCTGTTGCTTCATTGTTTGGAGCAGACCATAATAATCAATTATGTTTTTTTTTTCTTAGTGATTCCAGTCAATCTTCAGAAATCTTGTCAACACAGAACTTCGTACAACAGCTGCCAACTGATTGGATTTGGCATGTAAGTGATAATTTTATATTGTCCCTTGTCTAATTGGAAAAACTAACAAACAAATACATAATTTCAACACTGAATAAAAAAGGAAGGATAGAAAAATACTTAATATATAGTGGAAAAAGAGGGAAAGGGGTCGGAAATGGCTGATCAAGCACTTGACATATGAATTTCAAGATCAAGGCAGGTTCAGTGAAATGAAAATGATCCCATATGAACACAGGAATAAAGGGCACAAAGGGAAATACGGAAAGAAAGCTGTAAAGTCAATCACAGGCTAAATGACAAAATATTTGTGAACGAAGTCAGTGGGTATTTTGTAAGCAAGGGAATGGATCATAATTGTGCATCTGTAAAATTTCCCTGACTACAATGTGGAGGATGGATTGGTTTATTGAATGGCTTGAGCCTGAAAAACCTGTTCACCATTTGCAGCAGGAATATGGAATATGGGTAAGAGAGGAATTATGGCCTCAACCAAGATGACAGCAGTTATGAGAATGGCAAGAAGTTAGAGAGACTTGAGGAATGCTAAGAGGCAAGAAAGGAGTAGGTCTGGTGACTGATCAGCTTTGAGAGATAGAAGAGAGGGAAACGTCAAGGTGAATGTCCAACTTTTATGGCTTTAACTTCAAGAGACATTATAGAAATTAATGGACACGGGAGCAGTTTGTTGGAAAAAGATAGTAGGATCTGTAGGAAAGATTTTTGAGGTGGAGATCCCTATGTGAGAGTCAGTTGGAGACACCTGGTGTCAGGCAGAATGATTTGTCTGGAATCAAAGAAAGAGGTTGGAACCAAATATGCTTCATAGAAAGAGAGGTGGAAAGAGAGGGAAAGAAAAAGAGAAAGAGTACAAACATCGATGGAATGAAAACCATTATATGTTTACTATGCAAATCAAGTATAAATAGGTAAGAATAACAATTAGACCAAGCCTGCTTCACTGACGTACATTCCTGTGGTAGTCGGAAGCCAGGGAGGAGACGCAGACCATGGAACTGCAGGAAGCAGTTGCCACCTCTGGGGCTGGGAGAGAAACAGGGAAGAGAAAGGCCGGACTTGTTAAACTTGAGGGTGCGGGGGGAGGCCCCTGCAAAGCTAAAGTGAACCTCTGGGCAGAAGCCTTCTGAGGCTGTAGTCTGGACTCTTGTGGAAAGGGCACCGGCAGGTGTGGGTGTTTTTGAGACGCACAGTGGGGCTTATTCTGCAAATGTTGGACCCGAATCAGTTCTTGGTTGTAGGTAGAATGTACTGCTGCCACTGGGGTGGAGAAGTGTTGTTATGTTGGCTGTGATAGAAACACATTAAAAATAGGGATAGAATGAAAACAGGAACTGAAATAAAAGAGAAGAAGGAAGCAAACTGAAGGGAACATGTTCTTTCACCTCTTCTAGCCTCCCAGTCATCTCCCTCTACTGCCCTCTGTAGGCAGAGTTTATAGTAAATTGCTAGGTCAAAATGTGGTTTTCAGACCTTAATGCCCCAAAATAATATAAAGAAAGATGGACTACAAGTGAAGTCAATAGGTTAATAGCTGGTACCTAATTAATCTTTAAAGACTAAAGTTTTTAACCTTTGCTTTAAAGATACAATTGAAATGATATTTTAAAAACCTTTGTATTCTGTATAGGACATTATGGTCTATAACGTCCTTTCAGACTCTGGGGGAGGTGGGTGGGTCAGTTAGTCATAATTTCAGCTCCACAATTATGAAAGGCAGGAAGGGCAGGTATGATCACCTCAATTTTCCATTTGAGGAAATTGGAGTAGAGAGGCCACTGATATGCCACAACCCCATGTCACAGTCAGAATTGGAACCAAGGCACCCTGTCTACATTGTCCAATCACTACAGCAGGTGACTCCCATAAATCCACAAGTAACTGGACTTCTAAAGCTAATGAAGTCCATGACTCTCACTGCTACGGGGAAAAGAACTCTGGTGCTTGGCATGGCTTATTGTTCCAGGTCAAAGATAGATCCCATTTGTTTCCTGACTGGTTTTATTAAGTTTTGAAGACAGGAAAAAAAATTGTGTCTCCAACTGAAGGTATTGAGATATTTTAGGGTGATTAAGTTTAATACTTCCTGGACACCAATTTTATATCTTTAAAAATCCCGAAGGAGTACAATTCATCTTATTACCTTAAAAGAACCATGTCTTGCTTTGGACAATGTCTTCTGGTGCCAGTGAAGGACATGTCTCTGAGATGAGTTGTGATATTTGTCTTGCACCTATAAGGGGTGAATTTAGGTGAATTAGAAAAAAAAATAGCATCCCTTCCTTAAGAAACTGTATTGCTTTCTGCCAAGAATCTGGAATAATGGCTACACTGAAGTATGAGAATAACAAAGTCAAAGGCATCTTCTGTCCTTGTGCCATGTACAACTTAAACAACAGTAAGTGTTGGCCTGCATTTTTCTCAGATACTAGTTTCATAGACTATAGAAAAAGGCGTTATATGAGGAAATGGGTGATTGGTTGCTATGTTTAGTGTTTGCTTTGTTTCAATTATACTTGTCATAACCTTGACTAGGCTAATGGGTTTTAGAGATTTCCAGAAAGGAGGATAACTTCATTTTTCATATTTCTAAGCCCCAAGGGGGAGAAATAAAACCTTTTCTGTAAGGACCGAGGACAAGGAAAATGTCTTGGGAAACGTATCTGAAATAACATTGATCTAAACAGTAACATGCCTCACCTTGCCTATATCCACCACCCTTTACTTCAGTGCTGCTACAGAAGAGAGGCCCCACTTTCTCCCAAGTGATGGTCTGTGCCTCTTGAGATGGGGGTGGGACACTTCTCACCTTTGTGATTCCCTGAGGAGATTCTCATTTAAGCTTCCCTAATCTACGCACATGTGCAGACACATACATGCACAGACATACATTTACACACCAAACTGGGCACTTCTAAGTGAATACTCTTATTTCATTTGCGAATTCTCTCATTCCTTGCCCCTTTACAAGAAAAGAATGATCTATTCTGACAAGAGATGTTGGCAAGAGTGTGACTTCAGTCGGATTATCTCCAACAGGAAGGCATGGGTATTGAACTGATATACTGGGGCGGGGGAATGCATCTAGGTGACTCTATGTCTTTCTCTCATGAATGCTGAGCATATATAAGCCCTGTACTGCAGAGCTGTACACAAGCAGATCATTTTGCTCTCCTGCTGCCATTCCCCACGATGAAGTAAATCGCCTATTTGCACTCTCCTCACTTAAGATCGGCTGGGTAACTTTACATCAAGGTCTGAGCTAGGAAGCCTTAAATGTTTCTCCTGCCCAACTTCACTAGTAATAAAATAAGTGCATTGTCAACTTAATCTCCTTTAGGTTCTCGTTTTGGATTTTCTGTGACCAATTTGCTGGCAATGAGGTGGGTGATGGTAACATTAGTACACCTGAAAATTCAAGAAGATCTTTTGGGCTTCAACTTCACTATAATTACAAAATATATTTTCTACCCTAGAAATGTCATGGGCTTTCTAGTAAAGTTGTTAGCTCCCTTATTACTGGAGGGACTACAGAAATAACCAGGTGAGTGCTGTCAAGTACGCTGTAGAAAAGTCTCAAACTTTGGATATTGAACTAGATGACATTTAAAGTTGTGTGCAACCCCAAGAGTCTATTTTTGTAGATAAATTCCTCCAAAATTTTAACTCTAAGGATTCCAGGCAAATATGTCTGTGAGCACCAGGATGACACAGTACTTCCGATGCCGAGCTTAGCATGAGGCAGTCTTGTGTTTGAGTCTCAGCTCTGCCATGTATTTTCTTTGATACCTTGAAAATGTCACTTAATTCCTCTGTATCTCAGTGCCCTGGCCTATAAAGTGGGAATAATAAGAACATTACCACACAGAAATACTTCAGGAATTAAATGTAATAAATAATGTAGCACAGTGCCTGCCACACTGTAAGCACTCAACACATATCGACTGTATTATCATTATGATTGAAAGTAATTAAAAACAGCAGGGACAATAAATAATTCCTTCTATAGAAAACCGGCAAGCAAACAGAACAAAAGCAGAGTTTTTTGAGAAGACAAAGGGATACAGATTCTTTCTTGGATTGGAACATATGGCTTGGGAGAAGATTATCACCTTGGCTCAAGGTGTTCGTAATACTCAGCAATGTCTATGACCTGTATCTCTACCCCAGTTTCCTCCTGCAAATGTACAAAGACCCTGCTCTAGGGCCGTTCTCTGAGCATCAAGTGGGAGTTATGAAACCTCAGCTTCAATACATATCAACATTAGCCATCTATTTCTTCAACAAAGTGTTTATTCATTAACATTTGTGTTACAGTTGGCATGGTAATAAATGAGGAGATGATGGCTGCACAGGGAAATCACTCTCGCTTTATCTCTCTGTATTTAGCAAAAGTGGGAACATCCCTTTGCAACATGAGTTTGCAGCTCCTTTGAGCAAGTGGGGTCTCTCACTCCACTTTTAATCCAGGCTTGCCTGTGCTACCCTACTGGGCCAAAGGGATGTTGGAATAATGTTTCTAACACAGAGCCAGGCCAACAGCTTGTCAGTGGGCCAGGCCATATATTTCTACTAATGGGAGTCCTGTGCTTTATGTTTACAGAAGTCAAAATAGTCTTTATTTCTTTGGGCAGGAATGTATTGACAGGGAAGTGGCATGTGGGGGCCTTGTGAAACTATTCTAGGTCTTTCTCTAGGTAGTAGTTCCATAAGTGTATGCACATGTAAAAGTTTACTGAGCCGAGGTATTTACTTTAATGGACATTGTCTCTACTCTATATACATATGTGCACACATGCACAGACATGTACCTATGGAGGAGTGATCCATGAGTTATAGGAATAATTGGGTGAATGTAGTATCAGAGAAGCTCGAGATAATAATGGTTCACAAAGTGGAAGGTAGGCAGAAGACTAAGATGAAAAGTAAGTTCCACTGAGGCAAGAAACATGAAGGTTATTGACATACTTCATGAGAGTAGTTTTCATGAAAGGAGTAGGAGAGAGAAATTTCATTTTGTAGTAGGTCTAACAGTGAATAAGGTATGAGAAATTTGAGATGATATATCTAAAGGACTCTCTTGAAAATTTTGTCCATTAAGAATAACAGAGAAATGGACTGATGGTCAAAGTTAACCCAGGAAAGAAGGTTTTAGATTGGAAATACCAAAACATGCTTGTATACTGATGAGATGTAGGAGACAGAAAGTGTTTGAGATAGCAAAAGAGAGGGAGGATAAATAAAGTAGTGGTGTTTTTCTTTAAAGTTGAGGATTATAAGAGAACTTGCCTTTATATTATATTATTATTGGGGACCTGCTTCATTATTAGGGGATCGAAACCTGTCATTCCAATTAGTCATGATCTGCATATTAGTGGGCGGGGAATGTAGACCTAGGCAAATCCGCCGTAACCCTACCTGTCAAGGCAGAAGCTTAGTGTTAAGATCTTCTACATCTGTGTCAGAGTCACAGACTTTAGTTTTTTATTTTATCTTGGCTACTGCAGGTAACATGCAGCCACAATTTTCTCATAAAGACCATAAAAGATTACAGACAGAAAATGGGCTAAAGAGCTCCTCCTGGAAATCTAAGATTTATCAGTCCAGTTGTCTTAGGGCAGACTCGCCTTTAAAATCCTGTGAAAGGCCCTTGTGGCTCTTCAAGTTTTAATCTTTCTCTTTTATTCCCACAAAACAAGTACATTTCCTCCTTCCCTTATAAATTGTCTTGTCACTGTGACATTAATGGAGAGAGAAAGTCTGTGTGAGGCAGTCTTTGCTTCCCTTGATCTTACAGCATGCCTCAGCTCAGGTTTCCAGTGCAGACAGGGACACAGGGGAGAGAGTGGATTTGCTCTCTGGGTTTCAAGGAGGATGGGGCAGGGAGTAGGGGAGAGCATTGACCACGGTGCCTGTATCTTTCCATTTCATACTCTTTTCTCTAACCTGGATGAAAGAAAATTAAAGCTGAAAGGGACTTTGGAGATCATCTATTCCACCCCCTCACTTGGCAGATGAAGAAACAGAATGGTGAAGCAATTTGCTTACAACCTCAGTTAGCTGTTGCTGAGGATAGGGGTGGTCTTCAACCTCCTCTTGCATGCCTTGCTGTGTGTGTACTCATTGGGTAAGTTGCTACAGGCATCTGGGCTGGGATGAACTTCAAGCGATTTAAATTAATGGTTTCCACACCTGGGTGATCATCAGACTTAGCTATAAATTATTTAAAGGCCTATAGGTTGCCAAGTCCCACTCCATACATTGTGCTGTCTGAATCTATGCTAGTGTCTTTCTTCCAAATTCTATTATTAGGCAGGAAAGAGTTTATATAGCAAGCTTAATCTTTGGAAGGATCTGCTTGCATGACTGGTCCTTGACTGGTGTCCGGGTGCTTACATTTTGTTAGTTCTCTTAGTGATAAGAATAGTTTGCTTTCCTTGGACATGAATCATAATCACATGCTCTTCCAAAAGTCTGGCTACGGTGCCCATGCAGCCAGTCTCTGATAAAAATCCTGGACACTGAGTTTTATTCACATGGGCTTCCCTGATCAGAAGAACTGCATGTATGGTGCTGCCATTTCAGGGCTGGAGGGAGAGTGTGTCCTGTGTGGCTCATTAGGGAGAGAAAGAGAACAGGCCTGTGGATGTAGCACTAGGCACTGCTTCGTATACCTTTTCCCCTTACTGATCTGGTTGTGTATTCTCACTGTGTCACTGCAATAAATCTTTGCCATGAGTAAAACTACACGCTGGGTCCCTTTGGTCATTCTAGAGAAGCATTGCACTGAAGTGGTCATGAGCCCACTGAAAGAAATAGTGTCGAAGTGGTTACACAATTGTTGGCAAAGAAATACAAAAATGTCTTCTGTGTCCTGTGAACAGTCCATTTGGAAACCTCTAGAGAAGACCATGCAGTTTGAGAGGTATGAGGAGATATCATTCATCCCAAACTTGTCTGTACATAAAGTTGTTTAATAGGAGGAGGAATCGGGGGTGGGTGTTCTTCACTTGATATCTTGTAGACATCTCAAATGTAATAGTTTTGAAAGTAAACCTTATGAATGAATGAATGAAGCAAAGACTCAGTTGAGGTATGGAGGGTGAGGAGAAATTTTCCAGGAAAGCAGATGGTAAAGGGAAGGCTTACTGGAACAAACCTTAGGGAGAACCAGGACCCAAGAGAAGGACACATGGGACTGATCATTTCAGAGACCAGGGGACAAAGCAGTTAAATTAATGCAGTGACGTTAACTACTGTGACTGCAGAGAAGTCCAACTCTTTTTGGCCCTTCTTTTTCTTTTACCCTGTTATTCTTTGGAGTCATAAAGACTTCAGGTATCAACATTAAGGCTGTGAACTGACACAGTAGATTGCACATATTAGAATGTAGGAACAGCTTTTTCTAGAATGTACTTGTCACGGGGCCTTTGGCAAGTCTGTGAACTTCTCCTTTCCAGGGCTGCGTCCATTGATGCTGGATTACCAGGCAGCTCCTAATGGGAGGAATGGTCTTCGACCTTCCAAAAAAAAAAATAATAATAACAAGAGAGTGTATTTCTCTTTCTTTTGCTTTCTTTATTTTTAAAAGTAAGATTCTAGATTCCCCAAAAGCCAAAATTATAGGGAAATGCTAGTGATTAAAAAAAAAAGTCTTGGGCACAGGACTCAAAAACTCTTCAGAGATTGAAACATTTGTTCAAAGGGGGGAAATTGCCATGTGTTTTCAAAGCAGAATCACACCAAATCAATCTTTTTCTTCCCCACCCCTCATCATGCTATTTAAGGGGATAATAGGACAAGTGACGTTTTTATTACAGATAAAATGTTTTAACTGTGTTCTGGAGAGACTCACCAGCCAGTCTGTTATGGCTAGAAGGAAACTGCCATGGAAAATAAAATTCCACACAGATTAATTGGGCATTTGCATGGTTTTCAAGGAACACATGTGTCTAAATATGGAAAGGATTTGGAGCCAGACTGATGAGAACAGATATAAAAGCAGATGTGTTTGTTGTCACTTTTTCTTTCATCGAAGATATGACAGAATACAAACTGGGTTAGAACTCCTCTGATCAGATACAATTACATTCCAGGAATCCGAGCTGAGAGTAGACCTCCTCTTTGGCATCTTGCTGACATAGTCAACGCTATGACCAACAACAAAACTCATTTACAAGTACCTACTGTATATAAAGAGATCTCAGGGTTGGCCAGTACTGAAGAGAAATTTGAAGTAGTAGTTAAAAATGTGGGCTAAAGTCAGACATCTGGGACCAAAGCTCAGTGCCATCATTTGCCAGATGTGTACCTTTGGACAAATACTTAACCCTTTTTCCTTTGTTTTCTCATAGGTTCATTTATGATAATGATAAGATCAGATGATCCCTGCAGAACATGTAGAATGGTGTCTGTCAAATAATGAAAGCCCCATAAGTGGGCACTGTCATTGTTAACTATGTGGGGCACTCATTGTACACTAGGTCAATCCCAATGCCAAGAAACATTCTCCTTTTAAATTTATGTGTATTATTTAGCAAATATTTGCCAAATTCCTAATATGTGCTAGGTACCAACCTATACAATGTAGGTGATAAAAAATGAAAGACCGTTCCTTCCTTTAAGGACCAGGCGACATGGGTAGGACAGGATGATATGAATATATATTAATGGAGTTCTGAGCCATTCTGTGATCAATTGCCAAACAAACTGTATAAACAATATGTGCTTAAAGTTCAAAGAGGAGAGAGATACCTCAATCAGGTATGGATGGACCACTTATAAGGAAAAAACTCAAGTGAGACCTTGAAGGACAAAGACATTTGGCCTGGGTGGAGAGGAAGGAAAGGACATCCCAAACCTAGGAATGAGCCAGCAGGACATGGCATTTGGGAGGGGAGCTCCTTGAACTGCCACTGAGTGGATTCTCCTGGGTGAAACAGGTAGATCCTTCTTGTTTAGATGAATAAAGGAGAGAGTTAGGTTAGTCTCATAATGGTAGAATTTGGTCCCGGAGCCTTGTTTGAGCACCAGCAACAATCTTTCAGCCAAGGAAAGGACTGTTTAACATTGTGGGGAGATCCCAAACACCAAAGTCAGCACAGTGATGTCTTAATTTGAATAGCAGATGGGTGGATGACGGCCAACATTTTCCTCGGGCTCAGAGTCTGGGGCCTGGCTGTGGAAGACCTTCCGATATTGGTATGTTGGGACAAAAATGATTGTTTCCTGACACTCTCCTGTCATTTATTCCATGGGTATGTCCCTCTTCCTGTCTGGTAGGGTATACTCGGAATATACAATATGGGTAGTACCGGGGAAGAATTCCTTCTTCTAATATCTCTCTCATTTGAATGGCTGTGAAGATTTAAAAAATTGATTTCTATGAAAGTGCCTTCTAAATTGTTATGGATAGTGTCAATATGAGATTGACTGAAGTAGAATAAATTTAAAATTTTAAACTTCGTTTACCCACATAATTCCTTTTCATACCCACCTACACATCGCGACCTCCATTTGTACATGGACCTCACTTCATTCTCCCTCTCTTTAGTGGTAAATACTGTAAAAGTAACTGAAACATATATTTACCCCCCACCCAGCTTCCCCATGAAGTAAGTATTACTGTTTCCTCATTTCCCAGATGAAGAAAGTGGTACTGAGATAAGGCAGGTGAACAGTCCAAGGTCATACTTTTGTCACGAGCAAAGCGAGGTCTTGAATGTGGTCCAGTTCTGACTACAGGGCTTTGCTACAGGACTTTGGTGGCTGCACCACAGGCCTTGCAGTGCAGCCCTGCTGCCCACATGCTGCTCCTGGAGACCTGGGTTTCAGGATTTCAGGGTGCACAGGGCTCTCCATTGTGGCTGTCTTCCTTCCACCTGCTTTATCTTGTGCGCTCTAAATACACTTCTCCCCCTCTTCTCAGTCAACCCTGAGTTCCTTTGAAAAACATGTCCAGCCATGTCTTCTTGCCATTGACCAGAAAGACGCAGTTATAAAATGGAACTTACTAGCATGAATGGCCGGCCATAGAGTGATGCGGTGGGAAGAGCAACCATGAAGCTTCGCTGACTCAGCTACTCTCTTGCTGAGTTCCCTCAGACAAGCATCTGCTTAAAAGCTCTGGGCCTCTCAGCGTCCTTACCTTTAAAAAGTAGAGCACTGCTTACCTTCCCTCCCCATCAGGGCTGCTATGAGTATGAAATCAGACAATCCCTAGGGAAAAATTTCCCATTGTAAAGCACTAAACAAAGGACAGCATTATTCTGCAGACAGATTTGCCGTGGAGAATCAATCAGATTGACAGGAACTGAGTTTGCGTCCTAAGTAATGCCACTTATGGTAGGAGCAAGTTTGCTCTTGTCACAGTCACTGAGTTTGCTTTTCTGATCTGAAAAAAGGGGACATAGGGTCACTCACAGGGGTTCTGTGAAGGTAACTAGGGTGTTTGCTTGGAACTGAGTTGTTTGTAAATTGTTCTAATATTTACTGCAATTGATTATTGGTAGGAAATAGCTATTTTTAAAATGCAAGTAAATACGTGCAAAAATTAGAGATGAGTATGATTTATTGAAAGAACTTCAGGCTACTGGAGGCCTTTTGGGGGGCTGCCAGGCATACTTATATAAAGCGTGGAGTAACTTTGCCTAAGTGGTTGTGCTCCACAGTCTGAACAGGCTGTGAAAGGGTCAACTGCCTGAGGTGAAAACGTCCTTTTTGTGATGGGGGTTTAAGAAGACCTTGTGGATAGGAGGCCATTCAATAGGAGCATGAGCTAGGCAAGTCGTTCATTGTCAGGAGGAGGGAGCGAGGAGCTCTGTGTTCATCAGCCCCTTCATCCTTGGGGGAGCAGAGGGTGAGGGCTGAGCTGGTCACACCAAGCCTTTGGAACAAGGTCAAGGACTTTCCTAACACCTGTGGTCCCCACTTCCTTAATTTCATGTACCCCAGGCTTGCTCAGTGGCCTGCAAAAGGGTAGGCTTGTCCCTGAAATCCAGCTTCCAGAAATAACAGTAGTAAAATCTGTATCTTTCTAAAAGAAAGAAGCAGCAGGAAAAAGGTAACGGAAACATCATAAAAGGAGTTTAGAATCAGGTATACAAGGGTACAAACCCCAGCTGTGCTATTCACTGTCTTTATATTTCTATTTCTAAATGACATATGCTTTCCAGTCTTAGGTTCCTCATCTATTTAAGGGGATAATAGTGCCAGCTTTTCTGGGCTGTGGTGATTAAATGTTATTAAATGGGATACTATATGTAATGAGATGAGTTTTGTGATAGACACATACTAAATGTTCAGATATGAAAGCTATTTCTTTGATGTTTTCTTCTTCTTGACAACATAAACACAAACATGAAATATGTATGAAACCTCTGCCTGCTTGTATCAAAATGAAGGTTTTTATTTAGTGCTAATCTTGGACAAGGCAGTTTGCTGGAAACTGTGGGGAATACAGAGATGTTTACTTAGTAGCCCTTATCTTTAAATAGCTTCCAAGCCAGTAAATAGAAGTAGGCAAAAAATGAGCTGCACAAGTCTGTGGATACACAGGGCCTAATGAACAGCCAAGACAGAAGTGCTGCAGAAACTGAGCTGAGGAAATGGAAGGATTCGGAAAAACACTTCACAAGAAAATCTGGTGTAAAAAATTAGTTTATCAATCTGCCAGTTAGTCTGTCAATTACTAATATTAATAAAAGCCCGTATTGGCTAGAGGTCATGTTTGAGTTGGGCCTTGAAGAGTAAGTAGAAAATACATAGAGAGGGAGAAGAAATTGTGATTAATGTTTAAAGTATTTATTGAGTTAAAGAGAGAAAGAATGTTATTTATAATTTTTCCTTAGCTGTGGCTCTAACTACTTACCGATGATACCTACGTGTCTGCTTTCACCCCTAACTCCTCTGACTGGTTCTAGAAAAGTAGCTCTCTCTAGATGTCCCAACACTGTCTCAAATTCAACCCATTCTGACACAATTTGAGAGTGGTATCTTTTCTTTAAAAATGAGCACTACTTAGTGTTCTCCTGACTACGGTCATCACTTTCTGTTAGGAGAGGCTCTCTGTCACAGCCTGAGTGTCCTTGTTCATTCTTTCTGGGCATGTTAAACCTCAAGGCCTAAATATCCTCAGAGCCTGAGGAGTTCTGGTGCTAGTCATGTAGACTGAGATGGTGGCAGTGTGACCACAGTATGACCACTTCCTCCCTGGAGACTGGGGACTATTTACGTTTTGCTAGAAAATGTACTGAGCCTTTGGCCCTGGGTTCTTTAGCTGTAGTGTGACCCACTAAGTGTGTAACTGCCACCTGGGTTCATCATGTCACTCTTGTGGGCCTTGGGAACAAGGGGATTGGTACTGCCATGCTCCTAGTCCTGTGATTTGCTGTACATTGATTAAGCTTCTGTCTTATTTGGATATGAGACTAAGTGTCTCATTTTTGCATCTATAGAGTTGTCGCAAACCAACGTGCCTGCTGGCTTAGCCTTATCCTTTAGAGTCTTGTTACTTTCTCCTTGCTCTATATAAGGTCAGGATTCGTCTCTGACACAATCCATCCAATAGTCCAAGTTCTAAACTTAAAACTCTCCCCAGTTTGGTCCTCTACATGGGTCTTACAACCACATTGCTATTTAATCAGAAAATCAAAACCTTGACACTCAGTGTTATACTCCATAACATTTTTGTTTCTCTACGTTTTTCCTAAGGTTGTTCTCCCTAGCTAATGTCTTATTTACTTCAGAAAGTTCTTATAATTCAGTGAATCCCATGTGGGATTTGAAGAAAAAGAATTTGGATTTGAATCATAATAACATTATTGTAATACTTAATGACCTTGAATAGTTTCTTATAACTTAATGCCTTGTTTTCTTCCAATATAAAATGTTAGAGTAACGTTTGAGGTTGACCGAGGATTAGATAAGTTATATCATGCAAAACACCTGTAACAATGCCCAGAAAATAGTAGGTGCTCAGTAAATGTTTACCATCCTTATTATTTTCACCATGAATTCCAGCTTCATGTAATCCAACCACCTTGTTGTTTTCAGAACTGCACCCTTAATACTTGAACACCTTCCTGCTGACTTGACTACAGAAATGAAGGCCAAATTTCAAATCTTTGACCTTTTGAAATCTGGACTCATTCTGTTTCTTTGTTTTAAACACTCCCTACCTTCATGCAATATCTACGTCATAATGAATATGTCCTTCCTTTTAAAAATAAGGGCACACCCTTTTGTTCTCCTTTCAACCATCTCCTTCCTGGTTTTCTCAGTTCTTCTTATTCTCTTAGATTCCTATGACTAATCTATATCTTGGCACAGTAAATGTAACATTAAAGATTCAAGAAATACTTTCTGAATAAATGGATGAATGAAAAAAGAAAGGAAAGAAAGCAGAAAGGGAAGAAGTGAGAAAGGAAGAAAGAAAAGGAGGAAAGGAGGAAATGAGAAAGGAAAGAAGGGTGAATTAAATCTGTCAGTTAAGAATTTGTGCATTGAGCAAGAATTATTTTTGAGAAGTTCACAATAACTGCAAAGTTTCTCATGGTTATTGTCCTCATGAAAATTCAATGGGGTGTGTGTGTGTGTGTGTGTGTGTACACACCATATATATTCACAAATTATTTTCATATTATAAAGAATAAAAAATCTATTGGGTGTTACTTATTAGTGGATTCTTTCTTTTTTTAAAAACATACTTATACTTTATACTTCCCTTTATTGTTTATTTTCTGGAGAGAAGAAATCAGAATTTGTATCATTCCTGGGATTTGAATAAATAGGTTTATGCATAATCAAAAATATTTTGAGTTTATATAAAAAATCCATATTTACATCTAGGAAAATATATGTCCAGCCTTGCCCAAAGACGTCCCAGTTTGTGCATGTTATTCTGGTATAATTATTAATAGCATTTTCCTTCACTCTCAAAAGTATCTCAGTTTTTGACAATAAATCACATTGTCATCTGAGTCATAAAAATGTTGTATGGTTAAGATTGTATGAGAAAGCAAGAAATTATAGTCAAACATTATCTACATGGTATAGAATATGTAGCTGATCTATCAAAAACATATAGTGAGCATTCTGTATGCTAAGCCTAGTATTACATATTCCTTTGAGTGATGATGTCACAGAGAGAGATCCAGCCCCACACACTTCGTCTTCCCATTTTTACCTTTACCTGGGGCCACTTTACCCACGTGTGGATGCAGGGTTAGAGGAGGTTGGGTAAAGGAGTGTAAAACAATTATTTTAATTCTGATTCTCAGAAAGGCCACCTGGAGTTTCTAAAAGGAAAAGTGAATTTATTGCCTTACACATAAATATAAAGTTCAAAGCTACCTTATTTCAGGAATAGCTGGGTTTGGATGTTCAAATATTGGGAAGCTATATCCACACCAGTTTTACTTTCTACTATGTTGGCTTCATAAATGAAGAAAAGAAAGAAGGAAGAACAGAAAAGAAGGAAGGAAGGAAGGATGGAAAGAAGTCTTTTCTCTCATATCCATTAGAAACAGAGACTTATTTCCCTTTGATTCTAGCAAGTTTCAAGTTTTCAAGATCCATTTTAACTGGACCATTTTTGGTTATGAATATATATGTATAACTGGGAAGATGAGCGATTGAATATGCCAATTTCTAGGCCTGACTCACATGCTACCACTGAACACGGAGGGCATTGGGGTCAAAAACCACATGCAGTGAGATTGGGAATTGAGTGAGAGGCTTTACCAAAACACCACACCACAACACAACACAACACAACACAACACAACACAACACAACACAATATAACATATTGAGAATGTCAGAACTAAAAGATCACAATCAAGTCATGTTTATTTTGATTAATCTTGTTGCTAATGTTCTATGATCTTACTTTTATTATGGTAGACTGCTTTGTGTCCATTGTTTATTTGCTTTATAAAATGAACACAGTATGTCTTATTTAATCTATAGGCTGACCAAGGTTTTCTTTGTTCTTAGTCTGTGTGTGTGTGTTTGTATATGTTTTTTCCTTTTCTCTGAATATCACTCCTTCAAGAGTTCCAGGCTTGTACTTAAGACCTACCATCTTAAATTTGTCTCCAACCTGACACAGCTAGGGGTGGGTACGGCAGAAGGGAATATGCATGGAAGAGTTTTATGGGACCAGGCCTGGAGGGACATATGTGATTTTTACATTTTATTGGTCAGAATAGGGACAAGGCTAAATCTAACTGCAAAGGGGACTGGAAAATGTAGTTCATCTCTGAGCACAGTAGAAACTTGGACTTCACTCACAGAATCTAAGTGACTTCTTGGTTCCTTAAAGAAAGCTTATGCTATAGTCCAAAAAATGAGCTTCCTGCCTTGTTCACTATGTCTGAGTTCCAGCCCCTATTGTGGTTTCATTTCTTCAATTCCGATAGTTTTAGAAGGATTGTTTGGCTCCTACCCTTACAGGAACCTTGTCTCAGTCTGCTGTGTCGCAAACTGTCATCCTGGTTTCCCAGCCCAATCTTGTCTTATCCCAGAGGTCATGCCTCCAGACAAGTGGGAGTCTGTTCTGACAGTTCGGAGTTTCACCACTCTATCCCCGTACTGACCACAGTAACTCTTATTGTATTGGTTGCTGCTTACCAACTTGCTTTTACTGCAGGACTCATTAGGTATTTACTCTCCCATATTCAGCAATTCTTACGTCAGTATTTCCAGCCTTGCTCTAGTTAACAGGCTGTCAACCCCTTGATAACAATTCCAATTTATCACTCAGCTGTAAATATTGTCTCCAGGCAAAGCTTGGCCCGTGTGGTCTGAGCCCTGAAGCGATTTTATTTTTACTCATTCTAAATAAAACTGAATTACTCAGAGTGTGTGGGTGGGGAACAGAAGAGGAGGATGAAAAGGAAGAGGAGGAGGAGGAGGGGGAGGAGGGGGTAGCTATGTGGATAACCTTGGAAATCTTTTAAAGAACAAATAGGGGGAAAAGTATGTCACCAGCTTCAAAGTATGAAAGGAAGTGAAAGAATAAAACAGGTGGAAAGATGAAATAGAGAGTCAAGAAAGAATGAGGGACAAATCATAACTGAGAAATTGTGCACAGAATATATTACAAAATAGGAGAGTGAGTGGTCAAATAAGAAGCCTACGTAAGTATGTGCCTCTATTTCTCCATTTTCTCTTTTTTACCAGCCAGCATTCAATCAAAGAGCAAGCAATGGATGAGCATCTGTAGTATTTGTTATGCATACGTGTGCTCACAAATGTGTGTTTTGAGGTATATATACCACACTTTTCCAATTATATCCTTAGAGTAAATTCTTGGAATTATTGGATCACAAGTTATAAATCATACATTATAATTAAGGTTTCAGCTAATTAATACTTTTTCTTTTCTCTCTGTACCATATGCTAAGTCTATAGCTTCAATTTATGCTATGAGTTCATATATAGATATGTAAAAAGGATGAAGTAACTAAATCTCATATATATAAGACTAAACTTTTATTTAATTTCCCTTGTCAGATTATGAATCATCTTGGTTAATTTACTTCTGACATTCATTTCTCTTTGTTAAATTAATGAGATAATCCCTATCTACTATCTGCTGAAAAAAACTGTACTTCTTATAGTATTTGGACATAGCTTTAAAAAAAATTGAAACTTTTGACTACCTGTTCCTGAAACACATATGACTCGTGTCTCAAATTTTCAAGAGCTGCATGAGTTTGAAATTAATACTTGAAGTAGTACACAGTACCATCAAGGACCATTAATTCCGGCAAAAGAAATTTTAATACATGAACACATAGACCATTTTTTATTATGGTAAAGTACACAAACATAAAATTTACCATCTTAACCATTTTTAAGTGTATAGTCCAGTGGTATTAAATACATTCACAATGTTTTAACATCATTACCAAACAACTCTTTTTATTTTGTGAAACTTCAACTTTCTAGTCATTAAACAATCACTCCCCATTCTCCCCTTTCCCTAAGTACCTGTCTGTATGATTTTCTACTTTCTGTCTATATGATTTTGACTACTGTAAACACCTCATATGAGTAAGTGTACATCATACAATGTTATGTTTTTTTGTAACTGGTTTATTTCACTTGGCTTAATGTCCTCAAGATCCACCCATGTTGTAGTATATGTAAGAATTTCCTTTTCAAGGCTGAATAATATCCCATTATGTGTATATGCCAAATTTTTTATATCCGTTCATTTAGCAATTGACACTTGGGTTTCTCCCACAATCCTATATTTATTTTTGATGAGATTAAGGCGATATGAGATAAAGTGTAAATATTAAATAAAATTTATGGGATATAACCAGTCACCATTTTAATAAACCTAAAGTTAAAGAAAACAATATACAAGGGACTACAAAGTAACTATTAAAATCTTCAAATGGATAAGAGAAGAAAAATGGCAAACATCTATACAAAGAGAAAGTATTTGAAAAAGTGTTAGAAAAAACTTTGATACAGCATAATACAGGAAGAAAAAAAGAAGGGGAAGGCAACAGAATGCAGGAAGAAGAGAAGGAAAACAGTGACAAGAATAATAAAACAAAATAAAGTAGAAATATAAATGCAATAGTAAACTGGTAAATGTAAATTGATTATACCTGCATGTTCAAAACATGTGTCCTAGATTTTAAATAGTTATTTTATATAATGATAATAAGAGAGATACCTACCAAAAATAGAGAAAAAATAAACCAAATAAATATTAAGCAAAAATCCAGTATATTAATGACTTAAATATGATGTTTTCCAATATATGAAGCATTCATTATGAAGCTATATCTTTTATGCTCAGACGCAGTCCTTAGTACCAGGGATCTTGATATTAAAATAAGTGTGGACGTATGACCACACTTGTGTTCATGAATAGTAATGTAATAATATCTTACCAGTAGCACCCACTTCTCTCTCATGGGAAAATGCATTCTGCATTCTGCTATAGATTTAGAAGTGAAAATGGAACAAAAAAATCAAGCGTTTAGTTGCACCAAGACAGATCCTCCTGATGACAGATGAAAGCCTAAAAATTGGTATATAAGGAACCACCTCAGGCCAGGGATGTCAGCGAAAGATGGCGCCCACTCTGAGTGGGCCCCACACATCACTGTATGTCCACACCACTTAAAACAGTGTCACATATTGGATACATAGATCTTTGATGATTCATTCTTTCACCTACCTAGTCCTTCACTTATGCATCCTGGTCTTTAGCTAGGTTTTGTTTTCCATTTTGGCCGGAGTAGGGATTTAAGAAGCAGCCTTTGTGCAGAAGTTTCAAGCAATGTAAGTAGAGTAAATGGTTCATTGCAAATAGGATCAGAGAGTTTGCCTAGTTTAATCTCCTTATTTTACGTATAAGGCAACTCATATGTAAACCTCTCTTTTCCTTAACCTCTCCCTCACTGAATCACATAGTTGGCCTTAATATGTAGAAAGATCTTCATTACCAGTTCAGTGATGAACATGATGGTGGACAATTTCAACAATAAACCTGAATTTAAAATCTGTCCGCATGACTTGAAGCTTGTTTTGTGACTTCAGCCATTATCTCTATTTCATTTTCAGATTTATAAATGAGGTTTTAAGAAGTTAAGACTTTTGCACAATGCATAAGGTAATGACAAGATGCATTGAACTTGCAAAGCCCAAGGTGCAAGGTATGACTGTAGTTTATGGCACTTGATAAACCAGGGCTATTATCAATATCATGATCATTATTTTATTAACTTTACCACCATGACATTAGTTGCCCCTCTAGTTGGTTTAACACCTTGCAGTAATTTGAATTAGCGTTTCTTTTTGTCCCTTCTTAAGTACACACTGGGGAATTCTTTCTCAGCCTGATTTCCATTTCTGAGTCACGTTCACTTCCTTTTAATGTCAACTCCCTCTGTGCCCCCGAGCATCCTGAGCTACTGTGCTGCTCCCTGTTGCTAGTTAGTTGCTAAATTACTGCCCCCAGAAAGTGACAAGTCTGAGTTTGCAATCTTTTTTGTGTGTGTCAATAAAACTCACCCAATAAAAAACAAAAGAAGCCATAGACATGCAGGGTTTGGGGGGATCATAAAGAATATATATCTGTTTCCAGCAGTTTGCATTTATTCAAGTGGCAGCATTATGTGAATTAATGCTAAGAAAGTAGAGTTAATGAGACAGATTATTTAGGAAAACAGAACTGTCACTATTGCTTGCCATTTAAAGCAATGGATTTGTTACTTATGAATGCTGTCTGCATTAGCAAAACACCATTTATTCATATTGAGATGTTCCCCAGAGCTGCACTTTGGTTAATAAAGATAAAACCCTTATGTTGATTGTCAAATGCTATCTTTCTGTGCTGGAACTCTTCCAACAGCAACGTGGGCACTTACTCCCTGGGATGATTTGCTAAGTGTGGAGTCTCCATGTGTATTTCAGAATGTGGGTACATTTTCTAACTGATCCCTAGGGACAACTACTATGAGAACCTAAAATCTGCACCTGTGTGGTTTGATAAAACATGGAACTAAAGGAAAAAAAAAAAAACTTAGGATCTCAGATCCAGAGCAAACGTGCATGTTTTCATTGATTAAAAAAAATATGCAGCTTCCAATCTCTCTTTTTTCTCCTTACAGCCAAACTTCCCAGTCTCCTCTACTTCCTCTCCTCTCCCTCACTCCCATTTTCACTGAAGTCAAAAATAAACCCTGTCATTAAGCTGAATGAGTAGTGTTTCTCCTCAGCTACTTGATCTATTAGAGGTATTGGACATTATCAATACATCTGTGCTCCTTTAAAAACCAAAGTCAATTAGTTTCCACAAATCCATATTATTCTAGCTTTCCCTTTATCTCTCTCCCCAAGTTTACTTCTCTCCACTTACATTTTTAAATTCTTCTCCACCTATCGTCACTAAGTGCTGGTACTCCTGAAGGCTCACTCTTCCTCCTCTGCTCTGCTCTTTCTTCCTCTGCTCTCCCTGGAGGGTCTCACCTACACCAACACCTTTGAACACCATCTATTTACAGGCAACTCACAAAACAGCCTGCAGAATCTAAATGGAAACACATTTTATAAATCGTATTTGGAGAAATAATGTAACCACACTGGAGGGGAGAAAAAAGAACTAAATCAGGTAACTATTCAGTAGTATTTAGATTCTATGCCTAGGGTAAATACAACATTAATTTTAAAATAAGTTGGACTCTGGTTAGTAGGCCCTGTTTTTTTTTAATAATATGAGGACTAACAATGCTGAAAACTATATTCTGTGTATTCTTGCTGGGTCTAAGCAAGTAACAATATTATAAAAACTGAACATCAGGTTTCTCATCGCATAAAAATAAATTACAAATTATTAAAGGAAAAGATGTTATAAACTCGCTAGTATTTGATTGGAATTGGCAGTATCACTGTGAACTTATGATTTTAATATAGATAGGTAAAGAAATAGTTATAGACGTTTTTAGCTGTGTATATGTGTTTACATAAGTGTATGTGTATATGGTTATATGCATATGCACATATCCATCAATATAGAATACAGAAAAATGTATAGATACATATGTATGAGTGTATATGTGTGTACACATATTTGTATATACCCATATTTTGCCATGTATAGTGCACACCCATATTTTTGTGCACATTATACATGAGATTACTATACCCATTATTATACTCATGATATGTAATCATTAGACCTGTGCATAATATGCATTCTTATTTTTCCCTCAAAAATTTGGACAAAAAAATTGCACATTATACATGACAAAATACGGTGCATTTAGTTTCTAACTCTATGCACTGAGAGAGCCTAGAAGCGATGACACCCTAGTGACAGTGGGCACACCTGATTGCTAGATCTTGGTTTGTCATGCCAGTTTCCACTTCAAGAATCTAGGGTTCTTTGGAGAAAAGGCTGATTTCAGGGATGTGGTGGAACAGAGCAAGATGTGTCTGGAATGTTATTTTGTGCCATAATGTAAAACAGTACTCAATGAATGCCAGCTGCATGGGGCACCAGTCGCTAAATCTGGAACCATTTGAGCACCTCTAAATAAACAATGAATTTTGAAACCATATAATAAAAAATAATTTGCAAGTCCATTTGAATATAAGTACATAAACGAATAAGAAGAAAGCGTTCTTCCTTACAATAAGAATCCAAGTAGTAAATGTAGGAGGAATGATGAAATTAGAACACCACCAATTGACATACATTGCTATAATCATTGTTTCAGGCAAAAATCATTAATAGATGCTGACTACGTTGGTGGGAGAAATATTGATGAGTAACATGTTTGCATATTTTCTGTCTTAATCAGCTTGGGCTGCTGTAACGCAGTAACAAAGCCTGGGTGCCTTCTCACAGCAGACATGCATTTCTCAGCATTCTGGGGATGAGGAAGCACAAGATCTAGGTGCAACAGGTTCGGTTCCTGGTGAGGTCATTTTGCTGGCTGTCAAATAGTTATCTTCTCGCCGTGTCTTCCACGTGGCTGGGAAGGTGGTGTGGAAGAAAGAAAGAGAAAGCATTCTCGTTTCTCTTATAAGGACACTGGTTTCATTGTAAGGGCTGCACTGATGCGCCCATTTAAACCGAAAACCTCCCAAAGGTCTTACCTCCAAATAACAGTCACATTGGAGTTCAGGTATTCAGCATATGAATGTAGGGGGATACAGTCCATCTATAACAGTTTACAAATATCACTTAATATGTACTAATTTAAAAGGGGGGGAGTAATAAGCATACCTTGGAAACATGAAGTGCTCATAATTAGTATTACCAGAAATTCAACAAATCAACATCATGTCTCTTGGGATATGATACATATCAATGATATGATCACTGATATAGAATTCCAGGCAATGATTATCAAATCTAATCATTTAGAAATATCAGACAAGCCCAAATTTACAGAAAATTGATAAAATACTGGTTTTGTACTCTTCAAAAATGTCCCTCATAAAAGAAAAATGTTAAAACATGTCCAGTTCAAAGGCAACTAAAGAAACATGAGAACCGATGGCAGTAAATAATGTAATACTTACTTTGGACCTTATTGGCACAATGGTGAAACTAAAGAATATTGTATCAACATTAATTTCCTTATTGTGATAATTACGCTGTAGTTATGTAAGATGTCCTTGTTCTTAGCGATATGCTCTCAAGGAATAAAGGGGCATCATATCTGCAACTTATTATTTTTTCAGCTTTATTGAAGTATAATTGACAAAAATTATATATAATTAACATGCACAACATGATAGTTTGGTATGCATAAACACTGTGAAATAATTACTGCAATTGAGCTAATTAAAACATCCATCACTTTACATAGTTACCATTTTTTTTGTGTGTGTGATGAGAACATTTAGAATTTACTTTTCTAGAAAGTTTCAGTCAATGACACAACATTATTCACTATAGTTACCGTGTTGTGCATCAGATCCCCAGAACTTATTCATCTTATAACTGAAAATTTGGACCCCCTTGGTCAATATCCTCCCATTTTTCCCACCTCCAGCCACTGGTAACCACTATTCTATGCTGTGCTTCTGTGAGTCATACTTTTTTAGATTCCACATAAAAGTGAGAACATACAGGATTTCTGTTTCTGTGTCTGACTTATTTTACTTAGCATAATGTCCTCTAGATTTATCCATGTTGTTGCGAATGGCAGGATTCCCTTCCTTTTTAAAGTGGAATAGTATTCCATTATCTGTATGTATCACATTTTATTTACCCATTTATTCGACAGACACTTGGGTTGTTGCCATATCATGGCTATTATTGTAAATAACATTGCAATGAACACAGGAGCACAGATATTTCTTCAAGACATTAGTTTCACTGCCTATGGCTCTTGTATATCCAGAAGTGGTATTGCTGGATCATTTAGTAGTTCTATTTTTAACTTGTTATTCTTGAATGCTTCAAAAGTATACATATGTATGATTCTGATAAACAGATGATAGGCAGATGCACCAATAGACACATGTAAGAGACAGAAGAGAGAGACAGAAGGGAAGATGGGGGGGAGAGAGGCAGAGGGAGAGCCAGTGAAAGTGAGAACACATTCATGCGCATGCACACAAGAAGGACAGCATGAGAAAGAGCATGTTAACACTTGGGGAATCTAGATGAAGAGTCTACGTAAATTCTTTGTATAATTCTTACAACTTTTCGTAAGCCTTAAATTATGTCAAAATAAAATTTAAAAAGAAAAAATATCCTATGATTCTATACATTAATAAGTAGTCTCCTAGGTACTGTCCAAAGCCCAAATGATGAAATGACTTGACCAAGGTCAGACAATTTGTCAAAAGCAGAGCTAGATGTAGAACGATGTCTTGGATATTGTTTTTACTAAATAACAATATATTCTTTTCATTAATCAACAATATAAGATATCAGCTTTCTACTCCAGTTTTATGACTATGGCTGGCGTTGATAATTAATTGATTGACTCACCCATCCCCACACCACTGAGCCAGGACAAATTCTCAGTACCCTCTTAACTACATTGCGCCAGTCAGCCTTTAATCACCTGTGAAGTCACTCAAGTTGAAACCTATTTCTCATTCTAAGGACCAAACTGCCTGCTCCAACTCATAATGAAGTGCAAATACCTCATACTAGAATCTTTAGAGGAATTTTCTTTTTATGGATAACAGACCCAATGTAAGAAATAATATTTATTTTATTACTTTGAAAGCAAGATTTGTGCTATGACTAAATACATTTTAATAACTTAAGACTAGGGTCTTCCATATAAGTAGAATTCTGTTGGCCTGCATGCATGGAGACCTCCGTTGTTTTGTCCCGTGGAGGCAGCCAAGGCAATGTAATGTTCTGCCCTTCCCCACTAATGAAAGAGAGGGAGGAGACTAATGGAAGTCCCTTTAAAGTTTGGCTTACAGTTCTAAGACGGTGGTGACTGTTTTTGAGAAGGGATGCCTGAACTTACAGTAACCATTGGTACCTGATCATTGCAGCTCCCTCAGCACCCTTGACTCTCGACCACATCCCCTACCTTAACTCTAAATATTAATAAGGAATCTCCACTAATGAAGTGTCCTGGGTCACCCCTACTGGGTTCAGTTGACACTCATAATACAACTCATATGCTTTCAGTGATTCCACCTTCCTAACTGAAAGTCACTGTAAAGGATAAATGGCTTGTGCTATATCTTTTCTGGGGTTGTTATTTTAATGAAGAGGAGGGGTGAGGTCAGTGGGAATGGCAGAATTAAAGTGGAAAAGAAAAACACTTGAAGGAAACTGTTCTTCGATTAATGGGAGGGATATCAGTGGTAGACAAGAAATTTGAGAAATGTGCCTTAAGATCTCAAACAAATCATCTGCTGATTTATAATATATTGGGGTGTCTGTGGTAGAAAGTTCCATTTGCACCCTAAGATTGGGTTCAGTTATTCTTGCAGCATATTCTAGCCTCAGACAAAGGGTAGATATATTGACCCAGTAACCAAGCCTTAAAGCAATGTGCAATAGGTTTCTTTCTCTGCTTCACTAAGGTCATGTATTGGTAAAGCTGCCTCAATGGGACAAGGTCGTGGATTGTTCACATGCATTCAGGCCAGTGAAATGCTACTTGCATGAAAGGGACTGGTCATTAGTTAATGCAGTTTATTTAATAACACCACAAATCTTGCAGGGGAGCCAACACATTTATATATTAATCATTGAAGTGGTTGTCTTAGTCTCTTGAAGTTTGCAAAATGCAAATAAGCAGCTCTTACCACTTTCCCAATCTAATTTTCCAAATTCCCTCCATTGGCAGCTTTAATGCCCCAAGGTGCATATTTCACAGAACTGAGCTTTATAGTCCTTATCAGAATAGACTCTGCTGGTCTGCATGTAGAAAAAATGTCAGTCTCCTCCCCAGTTTTCCCTCTCCCAGCTTATAAAAACCTTTGACTGCACTGAGATGTTGAGATGGGCTTTAAGACAAGAGTCCCCTGCCTTCTCAGGGTGCCAGCACTTGAACAAATCCCTTCCCTCTTCACCAGTACCAGTCTCACAAGCTTGGCTTTAGTTAACAGCAGGCAGCTGGACCCATGTCCAGTCGCAAAAATGAGAATTAGAGAGAAGCCAGTGTCTTAACCTGTATATCATCCTTCTAGTATGATTTCAAGGTCTTTTTTAATTTCTAAAATCAGTGGGGTTTTTTATTGTACTTCAGAACAACTTCTTTTCCCTTAATTGTTTAATATTTTTATGAATATGCACACCCTCTCTCTACATAGACTGTAACCTTTTATATTGCAGGGATACTGTCCCATGATTTCATGTCAGGTCAGACTGTAGCATGAGGCTGGTAGTCTTAGGATAGAGAGAATGACAAATACAAAGCTGGGGACAAGTACCTAATAATCAGAGGAAGAGACATCAACGGATGGAGTCTCCAGGGTTCAAAGGGTACTTAGTGAGCTCTGACTCTAGGGTGAATATGCCCAAGTTATAGCTGGTGGGCTGGGTCTAAGTCCACAGATTTAACTATACCTTGAGTGAAGGTAGAGTTTCCTGCAACACCAAGGGTTCTGTATTCCCTACGGTACCTGCACGTGACAGCCCAAAATAAAGATGGTATTGAAGTAACTAAGAGAGATTTCCAACAAAGAACAGCAGCCAAGATTTGCTATCTTAAATCTACTATTGACTGAAGCCAAACTTTTCTTGGAAATACAAAAAAATAAAACCTATTCACTCTTTGTAGGGCGATAATGCTGGACCTTCAGATTCACAGGTTAAACCTTCCACATGCAGGGAGGGTAGGAATGTGGTAGCACCTCTCGTATTCCCAACCCCCTTTCTCACTCCAACCCCGGCAGTGTGGTCACACAGTCTTTCCCGAGGGTAACAGTTTGGTTTTAAGGCTGTGCGATGTTTGATGTTCCATGAGAAAGGGCCACCATCCTTTAGGATATGGCAATCAAATGTATTTTGAAAAAGTGAGCAAGAAGTCAATAGAAGCTTTGAACGGCACAGATGTGCTGGGAGTGAGGCCTTCCTAGAACCCACGATCACCCTCTTTGATTGTGTTTGATTTGCTGTGTTCCTTAATTTCACCTCTGTGAAAATCCATTAAGGGTGGATCAGCCTCCGTAAAGGCTGACTCTCAGGGAGGTAATTGTTGGAAATTTTCCTGGAGCGACACATTAACCTCACCAAAAAGTCCTGGGGGGAGAAGTAAGGTAGACAGATTTATGGGACTTCCCTTAGAAAAGAGACCTCACTGGGCTACAGGTGGCAATATAATCCACTCATTTCTCACACCTCAGGGTCTTTCTTTATACTAGAGTAATAGGTTTTACTCTATAGATAACTTTATTCAGATATAATTCACATAGCATGCCAGTCACCCTTTTGAAGTGTATACTCAATGTCTTTTAGTATACTTACATAATTGAACATCCATCACCACAATTAGTTATAGAATAATTTCATTGTTCCAAAGAGAAATGCTGTACTTCTTTACCATCAACCAAATCTCATTTTCGACAGCCCTCCTCACTAATCTATATCTGTATTTATAGATTTTTCTGTCCTGGACATTTCATATAAATAGGATTATAGGATATGTGGTCTTTTGTGTCTGGCCTCTTTCACTCAGTATAACATTTTCAAGCTTCATCCATGTTGTAGCATATGTCAGTATTTCATATATTTGTTACCAAAATGAATATTCCATTGGGCGGTTGTGCCACATTTTGTTTATCCATTCATGGACATTTGGATTATTTATAGATTTTGGCTGTTATGAATAATGTGGCTCTGAACATTTATATACAAGTTTTCGTGTGGACATATAATCTTAATTTTCTTGGGCATATATTCAGTGGAGAAATTGCTGGTTCATATGATAATTCTATATTTAACTATTCAAGAAACTTTTAACTATTTTCCAAAACAGCTGTACCATTTTACATTCCCCCATGCGGTGTATGAGGCTCCCAGTTCCCCGCATCCTGCGGGGGGCCCTGTCTTGGGTGCCAGATGTGGGGGAGCTCCGCCCGCAGAGCCCCATCCCTCCATCACGGATGAAAATAAAAACTACCAAGACATGACTGCTTGGGGAGGAAAGGGGTCAAACTCTCAGAGGAGAATGACCCAGAACCCCATCCTCACTAGGCTTTTATTGGGCTCAAATACACGGGAATACAGGTATGTCAGGCGACAAGGATCAAACAATGGTTAACATTTTAAAGCAATCTGAGGGCTTAATCTGAGCCAGTGTCTGTCAGGAAAGGGGGTTGCCAGACTTTGGGAGACATACTCATTTCCTCCTGGGACACTTATCACCTAAGGAAGAGCACTCTTAGCAAAGCAGGTTTCACAGGACTTTAGGAATTCTTTCTTATGCCCGATCACCCAGGGAGCCATCCTGGTCAGTACAGGGCTGCACCACTCGCCCCCACAGTTTCAGGCTTTAAGCCAATTAGGAAGCAGGAGACATCTCCCTGATGGAAATGAGGACTCGGGCTATGTCAGAATAGCGGGCGGGGGGGGGGGGGGGCGAGGGTCCATCACATCCTCTTTGCTGCAGCCCCCCAAGTCCTTCCATGAGGCCTCCCAAGTGGTCGCATCTGGCTTAGGTTGCCCCTCCCATGAGGAGTCTTACCCATCATTGACTGACAACCAAGCATTGGGGCCAGAGATGGGTGAGGCAGAAGCAGCACTCCTGCCAGGGAGATAAGCTTTGTCTCCTTAGTAGCTCATGTCCTTGTGACAGAACAGACCCAGATGAAGTGGGTCCCTTGGCTCTTACACAGCCCACCATGGGGCGAGGGTTACAACTCCTGAAACCAGGCTGAACAGTCCACAACAGCATCCTTGCCATCTGTCTTTTTAATACTTTTGTGTTGTGAAGGACAAAGACATTAAAAATATTTGTGTTTAGCTGTGCAAATTTAGATCTTCACTTTGGAGTTAGAGTGTCTACAGAGCTCATTTATGAGGTGGGGGTTAAAGGACAAGTGTTTGTTTTCATTCGTGGACAAATGTTTTCTTACAGTCCTTTAGGATGGCATCTGTGGAAGACATCCACTCCCCTTTAGCATGCAAAAGTTACAAGTGAATTTTTTGATCCCACTTAAAAACAGGAACAAGTTTCATGAATACCAGGACCATGAATACTTTTGCTCATGTTCGTGAATTTTTCAGAATTCATGAAACTCTGAACAGACGTGAACAGTCAGAATTGGGACTGTTAAGGTATATGTGGAGAAACAGCAAAAGAATCAAATCAAAAGAGAGAGAAATCTGGGAGCCTCACAGAACAATGGTGACATCGGAACAGAGTAGAGTCCTGTGTCCTTAGTACAAGGGCTGATCAGCCATATAGGTTGGGAAAGCCAGCTCTAAGCAGGATGTCCCTGACATGGTAACGATGATCCACTCTCTGAACCTCAGGCTGCCCAGCGCCTAAGAATGGTACAGATTTGGGAGGATGGGAGTGACACGTAAGGCTCAGTCCAGTTTAAACACATAGTAGAAGCCTGGGCCAAGAGCAAATAGGATGGTAGAATGAAAACCTTTCACTGAAAAATGCCTTCTATCCAATCAGCTAGTTGTACCCAGATGGATCTCAAACACAACATGTGGAAGCTGGGCAAGGACTGGAATCTAGAGTTCTGCTCTCATGGGCTCCAGGTCAGAGAAGACCACATGGGGTCAATATAACCTCTTTTAATTAAAAAAAATTAAAGGGATGCTAAAGGGACTAGAGATTGAGGAAGCAGAGTAGATTTATTTTATGATTATTGGATGAAAATTAATCTGAAAATATTCTTGTTTAAGTAGTAAATTGCTCTCTATTATGAAGAGAAATCATCACATTAGCTCTAAAAAAGAGGAAAAATCATAAAGGAAAGCAGAGGACAAAGGGGACTCCTCCTGCTCTGGATCTCAATACTTGTACCTATTTTTTGTCGTATTGGCAAAAATTATATTTTTTGGCATGCTGCAGAATTTTAGAACTTAATTTATGTATGATGTGAGCTGACAAAGTTGAAAATCAGTGTTTTATGATGATGAAAGGAGCTGTAAAGGAATTCACACACATCAAAGTCTCTGAATGCAGAGAAGAGTGAAGAATTGGAGTCATTTTTTAAAATCGTGTGCATATTGTCATCATTATTAGGTGCAAATATAAGCAGATATGTAATTAAATGTTCTGGTACTGCAACATAGCCTTTAAAACATTATCAGTCAGTGTTTGTGGCATATAACCCACACCCATCTGATGATTAACTTCTCTACACCTTCACCAAGGCAATCTCTCCAAAGGTAAGACTCTCAATACATCCTGTGGCATCTATCATCTGAATCATGGACCCACATATTTCTACAAATACTTCTACATTCTACATAAAGGATCTACAAACCCCTCTTGGTCTGGACCAAAAAAGTAAAGTCATCATTTCCTTCATAAAATTTTCCCTCCTCTTCCAATAGTCTATATTTCAATGAATGACCCAGCCAGTTATCCACTAGCCTAATTCTAACACCCTGAAAGCATCCAGGATTCCTATTCTCACTTGCCTTCTGTGCACAGCTGTTCATCAAGTCCTATAAATCCACCTTTAAATGAATTTTAATTTTTGTTTCAACTTTACATTTCACTTCCCCTGCTTTATTTAAGATTTATTTATATTTATTTTTAACCTAGATTATTTAAAAATTTTTAACTTGTCTCCCTGTCCCCGGTCTCATCAGTTTCTAATCCAATTATCCACAATTCTGCTGAAATAAGTTTACTAAAACGCAAAGCTGACTATGGCATCTCTATAGTTAAATGGCAATAGCCCTGCATTGCTTTCCACTTAAAGACCAAGGCTCCTTACTATGGCATCAAGGTCTTCTTTGACTGATTGCTTCCTTTCCCTCCAGTATGTTGCCATGTGCACTGTGTTCTTGCCCAGCTACTCACCACAGGTTCTTCTATTTTTCTCCAGTGCTCCTTCTCCATAGCTATATGAGAGGCAGTGCTCATGGTATTTAAGAGCAAGTGTTTAAGAGTTGGATATCCTGATTCTGAATGTTGAGCTCACACTTAATTTTACTAAACTGCCCTTTTCTTATTTGTAAGGTAGTAATGACACCTTTCTCATAGGCTTGTTTAGGGTATTAGATGTAATAATGCATGCAAGTAAGTTAGCATAGTTACTGGTACAAGCACTCCACACTAGTAAGCATTGATATAAGTTTTTTTCTATCTCTGGAGGCCGAATTCATATTTCAAGACTTAAACAATACATATTTGAGGTCCTGTTTTGGACTAGTATTCTACCATTATATCCTGTCTTCATCCCTCCAATGGGTTCCCATCAAACACTGCACATACTTTTCTTATAGCCTTTGTTTCATATGACACTTCTTTTTCCCCTCCTGCATGCCTATCTCCTCTCAGAAGACTAGTAACATTCTGAGGAAAGAGACTATGTCTCATTTAGCTTTGAATCTTGAATATCAGGGTCTGGTCTACTGTAGATGTTCAGTAAATATGAGCTTCCCTTTGAAGATATGCAATATCAGGGCCCAGTTTTAGCAGAAATGAGTAGGTGTAGTCATAGATGAGGAGATTGCTAGGGGAATGACATTTCCTGGCTCAGTGGAGTTATTTACTCAGTCAGCTTCATGGTCAGTTTTTGACAGCTGAGAATTGTCCCACATAAGAGCTAGTAACTCAGATATTGCCCCCAAGAGCCTTGGATCCAAAACTGAATTTTAATCAACTGGGATCCAGCCAAGCCTTGGCTCGAGAAAAGGACAGCTGATTTTGATTCTAAAACATGCAGTTGATTGCAAATCCAGTGTTAGTTAAGGAATCATGTATAGGTTGATTTGTTATGAAAAATATCAACACTAAGAAACCAAAATTCTGGGAAGTTATCACCATTAACATTGGATGGGACTATGATGGCCACATTTTGTTGAATTTGACAATTGTTCTAAACTCTGAAGAGCAACAAACATGGGATGAGGCCCATTTCCCAACTTAATCATGTGGAATTTCAAATCAGTTCTTTTTAGTTTGACCACATTAGTTTTCCTGAAAAGATCACTGTGTTTGGTGTTAAGAATATATTCTTTAACCTTGAGACAGTATTTGTAATTTGTGGAAGTGATTGTCTTATCTTTTGTTTCTTATTTAGATCCCCTAAATCTGCTCATCAATCAAGGAATAACAATAGGGGGCAGAATTTTAATCATACATTCTACCTCCAAACTTCCTAGTAGACATTTCAGCCTGGCGAGTCTCGTTTCATAAATCCTTGCTTTTGGTTCCAAATCGTTCTGTAGCTCTTCCTTGTGATGGCTCTGGATTATCTGGCAATTAGCGGTGTAATTATTTGTAGACGGAGAAGTTTGAAAGAAGTCCAGAATTTCTGCCTGCCAATTCATAGTTCAATTTTCAAACTCTAGCTCTTTGCTTCCCTTCTTATTTATCTCTCTTAAAACCTCTTCAGTGCAACCCTATTTGTCTTTATTCCAGAGAGCATGGTTTATATATAATATTGTATTGTTGGAAACATACTTCTTATGTCTTTCATTTCTTGTACATGGGTTATATATTTCACCACCTCCAGTATATTTTTGTGACTTGTACAGGAATAATAATAAGACATAGAATGAGAAATATCAAATGGCTCCTCTCTTTTATTACTGGACTAACGACATTGCTTTTGAGTTCCCATGTACTATTTTATTATAAAAGATAAATGATTTAGAAAAAGACTTCTTGTAAGGTAATTTCAATAAGCTCTCATTACCTAAAATTTTTATGTTCTATGTTTGTTTGATAGCTTTTTATGTAATGGTTTGTTATATTCTTTTAACTTATGCTTAATAAGATAATTTTATTACAAAATGAATGATAATTCCTTTGATTTGGAGTAAATATGTATACAAGTGAAAAACTCACAGTTTAAGCTTAAGTACTGTGAGAAGGATAAGAGTACAGAAACATACACACACATATCTACATGGACTCTTCCACATGCAAATATGCACCAGGTTTTTCTTAACTAAAATCATAGATAATAAGACCATACAGATACATGCTGTATATAAGTATAACATATGAATATATATACATATATATGTTTATTCTTTCTCTTCTCCCACACATAAACCTTGATACCCTCCTTTTCCTTGAGTTCATATATTCCTCCCAAATTTCACACAAACTGTAGTCAAAGGTGACATCATGCCTTTTTTAAGACCATGTTTATTGGAAATTATTACGCTATTATCTCTGTTAATTAGTTACCTTTATTTACTCTGTGTTGTGATGTTAGGAATGAATTAGGCAGAATATACTCTCCCCTATGAGGTGGCCTCCCTCTACATTCCACCCAGAGACGTGAGGCTCCAGAGGGAGAAGGAAGTACACCCCCCTTCTTCTATGTGCTCCCCGTCAGCATCACTCCAGCAAAGGAATCTGACCCAGTAGCAGCACTTGGCCTCTGCCGCAGCTGCTTCCAACACCTCAGGACCAGCCTTTCCTGCCCTCACAAGCACTAGCACTGGTTAGGCTGAGCAGCCCTCGCTCCTTGGAAATCTAAACCTGCACCCACAGGACCCCTCTCAGGTCTCCTTGAGTTTGGACTACAGTTAAACAATATTTTCAGAAAAGTTTTGTCTCTGGTTCTGAGAGGTCTCTTCTTCAAGCTCTTGTTATACCAAGAGCAAGCAGAAGTCAGTCCCTCCTCATTAGCCTTAATTTCATCTCTTCAAGCTCCCTCCTCTGAAATTCTAGATTTTGATAACTCTGTCTTCCTTCAGTTGTTCCTCCAGCCTTATGAGTGATACTTTTCTGCAATTATTATTTCTATAATTCCATTATTGCTCTTTCATCATTATATATTATTTAAAAGTACTCTGAATTAAATGTTCAGTGTTGAATTATCTGATGCAATTTACATTTTTCTTATTGGACCTTGAAATACACTGTCCTAATACCAGTAGTGTCCCTAGAGACTGATATTCGAAGTTTGAGATTCTGGATTTGGTGTTATCATTGAACACAGAACCAAGTTCCTTATAAATGTGAAACTAGATACTAGTAATCTGTAGCAGGTAGTTTTATTATAAATTAATTTATCATCTGCATATCTCAAGAATTTAATATTCTAATATTACAGAATTAATTGAGATGCTTTTGGGAATGCTAGAACAAGCATTACACTTAGACTAACAACAAAATGTACCCAGACAATAATGAAATTTTATTTTATTTTTTTAAAAATTTCATCAGAGCCCTGGCTGCTGTAGCTCAGTGGATTGAGCACGGGCTGTGAACCAATGGGTCATGGTTCAATTCTCAGTCAGGGCAAATGTCTGGGTTGCAGGTCAGGTCCCCAGTGGGGGCCATGTGAGAGGCAACCGCACATTGATGTTTCTCTCCTCTTTCTCCTTCCCTTCCCCTCTTTCTAAAAATAAAACAATAAAATATAAAAATTTTTTTATCAGAGATCTGAGTTTTTAAGAAAAATACCTAGTCCAAAACTGAAGGAGGGACACATGCCTGTTGGGAGAGATGGGATTTGAGGCCTGGTTTACCTGGGATAGATACAAGCAGACACCAGTAATAGAGCTCAGCAATGACCATTGGTTAAATTTGTGGAAGCTGACCATGAACTGTTGAGAGTGTGAAGCCCTGCAAGCCACAGAAATTGAGGGTATCACCCTTCATTGAGAAATGACACCCTTTTCAGGAATAGATTTTTTTTCCTCCATGCACAACAATGGAAAAAAAGATGGGAAAAAAATTAAAAGTGTTCTATATGACACAGAGTTGGGAAAGTATACTAGAAATTCAAGTGCAGGAGGGAATTCCTCTCCTCTGGCTCCTCTGAAGAACGATGCTTTAATCTGTGTGGAAAGGGCAAACAAAACAAAACGGAAAACCCACCAAAACGCTTCTGTACTTAGGATACTGGTTAAGATCCATTGTAACTGAGGGAAGAGAACAACAACAACAAACCCCCCCCCCAAAAAAAAAACCCCAACAAAACAACAACAAAAAAACAGGCCCTGTCCAAGGGGAGAAGATACATGGTAAAGTATATACAAGGTCTGTTTAGAAAATGTCCAGCCATTGTTAATATAACAAGAATGGTTTATGTGACATCAGTATAATCTGGCAGCCAAGGAGAGTGGACTGGAATGTGCATGCATGAACAATGATGACTTCACTGTACTAGTCAGTGGGGGCAGTAGATGTCACTGACTGAGCATGTGTACTGTGTGGGCATCACATTCAAAATAACTGAGCAAGTAGAGCAATGAATCTTCATCAAATTTTGCATTAAGCTTGAACAATCCTCCATGAAGACTATTTAGATGATTCATAAGGCCTCAGCTATGGGCAACTGGTGATTGGCAGCTTCATCGTGACAACATGCCCACTCATGCATCATGTTTTGTGCAGAGTTTTTTTGGTGAAAACATCAAATCAGCCAGGTCACTCAGCACCCTCTACAGCCCATATTTGGCATCCTGCAACTTCTGGCTTTTCCCAAACCTGAAATAACCTTTGAAAGGGAAGAGATTTCAGACCATCGATGAGATTCAGAAAAATATGACAGGGCAGTTGATGGTGACTGGGAGAACTATGTGAGATCCTAAAGTGCCTACTTTGAAGGGGACTGAGGTTTCATTATCCTATGTACAATATTTCTTGGATCTTGTGTCTTCTTCAATAAATGTATTTTTCACAGTACATGGCTGGGTACTTTCTGGACAGACCTCATATAGCAAACTATGGTAAAATGTAGGTGAACATGCTAAGGTTCACAGTGAGCTTGAATGTAATGAGGTACTTAGTAAGCAGGTGCTTTGGAGGACATTGTAGTGAAGTGTTCACTATCATGGTTGTAATAATAGCTATAAAATTGTGGAAGCAGTATGTCTATTTGTGACCGCACTGGAGAGTGAGTGCACACAAAGAAAAATACAAGCTGTGACTTAAACTATAGCTTAAATTATTATCCAAGAATTAGAGTTCATCTTTGATGTTCCCCCAAAGTTTCTCTAATTCCTCATATCTGCTAGTATGACTTTATTTATAACTACACTGAGAATGTGCTATGTGGGATACAGGATTACTGAGTCGAATTCACAGAATTGCTGTGCCTGTTATGTGGTAATCAAGGTATTGACAGAGGCAGAGTGGGATACTGGAACTTGGTGGGAATAGTTGGATGGATTTGTGTGAGGCTAAGAATCTTGAAACTTTGAGTCTGAATCTCTCCAGAAATATCCCACCTTCCAACATCAAAGGAGCCTAGCCTGCCCTTTCTGTGCCTAAAAATCCTGTTATAAATTCAGTCAGCTGTAATAGCTAATGGGGTTCTAACTTCCTGACAGTACTCTAATACGCAATTCTGACTGATCTCTTTTTTATTCTTCACAAAACAGTTTAAAGGTATGGGAAAAGGTGATAATGTAATAGGAAGTAACCATTTTTCTTCATACTTTGCAGGTGTTATTTATTTCTTACCTTCAGACCACAATATAAGATCACACTTTACTAAACAGCCTAGTACATTTTTAAAAATCCTAAACTTTCTTATCTTAAATATAGAGATAGCCTTTTGATATAGTGCTGACAATGTATGATCTATACTTTTATGCCCTCTTTTATATGTTTTTCTTATAGTGATAGCTATTTGCAAAGCCAATTGGTCAAATTCAAGTCATTACCTTCCTTTTTTTATTTTTAAGTATATTTTATTGATTATGCTATTACAATTGCCTCATTTTCCCCCTTATTCCCCTTCACCCTGCACCCTCCCTCCCAAAAACATCCCCCGCCTTAGTTCACATCCATGGGTTATACATATGAGTTCTTCGGCTTCTCCATTTCTTATATTATTCTTAACTCATCCTGTCTATTTTTTACCTACCAATTATACTTCTTATTCCTAGTACATTTTCCCCCACCCCTCTCTACTGATAACCCTTCATGTGATCCCCATTTCTGTGATTCTGTTCCTGTTCTAGTTCTTTGTTTAATTTGTTTTTTGTTTTTTAGGTTCAGTTGTTGATAGTTGTGAGTTTATTGTCATTTTTTTTCATCCTACTGTTCATAGTTTTGATATTCTTTTTTCTTAGATAAGATCCTTTAACATTTCCTATAATAAGGGCTTGGTGATGATGAACTTCTTTAACTTTACCTCATCTAGGAAGCACTTTATCTGCCCTTCCATTCTACATGATAGCTTTGCTGGATAGAGTAATCTTGAATGTAGATCCTTGCCTTTCATCGCTTCAATCAATTCTTTCCAACTCCTTCTTGCCTGCAAAGTTTCTTTTGAGAAATCAGCTGATAATCTTGTGGGAACTCCTTTGTAGGTAATTCTCTTCTCATGCTGCTTTTAAGAGTCTTTCCTTATCTTTAATCTTGGGCAATTTAATTATGATGTATCTTGGTATGTTCCTCCTTGGGTCCAATTTTTTTGGGACTTTCTCAGCTTCCTGGGCTTCCTGGAAGTCTGTTTCCTTCACCAGATTGTGGAAGTTCTTCTTTATTATTTTTTGAAATAAGTTTTCAATTTCTTGCTCTTCCTCTTCTCCTTTTGCCACTCCTATGATTCGTATGTTGGAATGTTTAAAGTTGTCCCGGAGGTTTCTAAGCCTCTCCTCATTTTTTTTTTTTTTTTTTTGAATTTCTTATTTCTTCATTCTGTTGTAGTTGAATTTTTCTTTCTTCCTACCGTCCCAAATGATTTATTTGAGTCCTGTTTCCTCCCCTTCACTGATGGTTCCATGTATATTTTTCTTTATTTCACTTTGCATAGGATTTTTCCTCTCCTTTGTGACTATACTCAATCATTTGTATGAGCACCCTGATTACCAGCATTTTGAACTCTGTGTCTGATAGGTTGGCTATCTCCTTGTTGCTTAGTTCTTTTTCTGGGGTTTTGATCTGTTCTTTCATTTGGGCCATATTTCTTTGTCTTGGCATGCCTATTATGTTTTAAGGGGCAGACCCTTATGTATTCACCAGTGCAGGGCAACGCATTTCGCTGCATTGTGGTGCTGTATGTAGGGCAGGGATCTGAGAGGAAACAATCTCCACTTGCCGCCACTTTCAGTCACTTCCCCCACTACCCAGAAGCAATGTGGGTCCTTCTGGTGCTGATTCCCAGGTGGGTGGGCCTGTGTACATTCTAGGACCCCATGGGTCTCTCCAACAAACTTTCCTGTGAGGCTAGGAGTTTCTCCCACCACTACAACCCCCACAGATTTTCATAGCCAGAGGTTTTGTGGCTTTAGTTTCCCACACTGGAACCCTGTGTTGTGTTATCTGTCTCACTCCCCAGTTGTTCCACACAGCTTATCCACACATAAATGTAGGACCACTCTGTCCGCCGTCTGCCATCTTGCCCAGCCCTCTCCATTACTTTGCCGCATATCCTCTCTGCCCCAGCTGCCTGTCTCTGCCCCTCCTACCAGTCTGGATGAGTGTTTCTTCTTTAACTCCTTGGTTGTTGAACTTCCATACAGTTTGATTTTCTGGAAGCTCTGTTGTTTTTTTGTTTTTAAATTTGTGGTTGTCCTTCTTTTGGTCATGAGAGGAGGCACAGTGTATCTACCTAAGCCTCCCTCTTAGCTGGAAGTCTCTCAAGTCATTACCTTTCACCCACTCTAGATCCTACTCTTGTGTTTTCTGCCATCACCTTTACAAAGATGTAGAACAGGTATCAGCAAACAGTTTATGCTGCCCCAGAGAGTGAATACTTCAGAGCTGAAGACTTGAATGCCATGTGACCTTCGCGTTGTTGTGACTACTCAAACTGCCTTTGTGCCACAAGCAGTTATGTAAACAAAGGGGAACGGTTGTGTTCCAAGCAAACTTTGCTTACAAAAACAGAGAACTGGCTCCTGCAAAGTAGTTTGCTTACCTCTGATATAGGCACTGTATCTGATAACCATTTTAAAATTCCTGTGTCAAATCAAATTCCAAATTCTTGTCAGTTCAACAAATATTTATTCAGCACATTCTATTTACCTGACATGTACAAAAAGAAAAAATCCATGGCTGAAACAAGTTTCATAGGTGTCTTTCACTATATATTATTAAATTAATTGAAAAAGGAAGCCATTAGATCAAGCTGACTTTTACACCTTAGCTACTTATCTAGGCAAATCAAAACCTAAGTCTGTTATGTCTCAAGATAAAGAAATCCAAGCCTGTTAACAATGAATGATAGCCAACTAGGCTTTTCCAAATAATGAAACTGCTTAAGCTATAGTCAATCAAAAATATCTTTGATTTACTTCTGTCTCTTTAGTAACAAACTATAGAAATGATCCCTGAAAGTATAATCTTTACTTCTGTCTCTTTAGAAAAGTTTTTCCACTTGCTTCTGTTGGTGGAATGCTTCCAACCACTTTTGGTTTGTCACTGCCCCATTCCAATCTTTTTTTTTTTTTTTTTTTTTTTTTGCCTAAATAAACAAAGAAAATGATATGCCTGTTTTTTTTGTTACAGTACTCTCATTGTCTTGTTATAAACAGCCTCCTACTTGATCTTCTGTCTAATTTCTTTCTACATCATCTAGATTGTATTTCTTGATAAGATTTAAAGATATTCCCTTTTGGTATCTCACAGATATTTCGTGCCACAAAGACTATGCTAACACAGCTCAATTCTTGGTAAAAGAGAGAACTGTCTACCACTTCTCAGTGCCCATCTGACTTCCTTAGATGTTAAAGTCTTATCTGTGAAGAACACAAACACCTCAGTAGAATTTTATAATACAATTGCCTGATTATCATGGCTATTTCCAGAAAGGTCATTATCTCTAGTGTAAATGGTGTTATTTAAAACAGTAAAAGTACAATTATAGTGCCTCTATACATATTTAGCTATATATTTGGCTCCTGCCTCCACTGTTTATGATTCTGGTAATGTAATGGTTCCCATTGGGCACTGCTGATAGCATCAGCCAACATCTCCATTTGGGGAAACAAAAGCAAAAACAAAACCCTGAAGCTGCAACACTGCAGGTTGATTTTTTGTTAATGAAGAAAGAGGCCAAGACCTGACTGACCTTCACTTATCCAGGATCATTTTTTTTAATTGTTTTATTGTTGTTCAATTATAATTGTCCCCATTTTCCCTCCATTACTCTCCCCTGCCCTAACCACCCCCCTACCTTCTACTTTCAATTCCCCTCTACCCCCATTGTCTTTGTCCATGGATCCTTTGTACTTGTTCCTTGACTTGACCCTTCCACCTCTTTTTTGCAAAATTCGGTCTGCTTTGGATTGGAGGATAAGTGACTTTCTTATTTCTATTGTCCTCTCTTGAAAAGAAATAAACTAAAGAGATGAATAAAGCAATCTGATCATCACAAAGTTCCTGTGCTTTCTTTTTGCAGCTGAGGACACATCCAAAATTGAAATTTCAATATCACCCACACTGTCCCGCCTCTGAAAATGGTCCTCTTGTTTGTGTTTGTATTATTGGGTTTGCTTTACATATTCACTACATTCCTGCTCAATCAGCTCCTTTTAAGAAAATTCTGTGTGCCTCTAAGTGCAGATATGCATTAAATGTGGCCATCAATCATATGATTATCATTGCATTTGGAAAATACTTTGTTTCCAGATTCTTCCCTCACCTCCCTCCCACTCCCTACCCCCCATGATCCCTGTCCTGTGAATCAATTTTATTCATATACTACAAAAGGCACTTAGTTTTCACGGTGGGTTGGGAGACTGGTAATCATAATCGCTCTGTGTGAGGTAGACTTTATAAGAGCCAATGCTCACAAAACTTGCATCTCCTTCCTGTTATCCCAGATCCTGTGATTTTAGGGGTAACTCTTCTTAGGCACAGTGCAACATGCATTGGGTGATATGTGTAGTAGTTTTGTTACTTCATCTCTGCATAACTTCACAAAGCAAGTGCCCTCATTTATAAAAGAGAACCAGCCCCATGGAATGGGACAGGTTTTAGAACAGATAATGAATAGAATGCACAGATCACAGTCCATTGCACAACATGTGTGCTCAGTATAAGTTAAGTATTTTTGGCGCTATTTTAGAGAATCCTACATGTGAAAGAGAACACTGAAGAACTTAGTCCATTGGTTCCACTGAGAGGACCCTACACCAGACTAATTGGGCATCTCCTGCCCAAAAATCAAGTTCTCAGACTCTCCCCACATCTAATGAGACAGATTATGTTATGTTTGCATTGAAGGGGAGCAGAATTTGCCACCCCAAAATACATTTGTTTGGATTATTAATTATTTTAAGCTGGTTATTTTTAAGGCCTACAAGGCTCAGGAAGGAAATTTGACCTTCCGTCTAACTCCCTAACTGCCGGAGAGAATTTAAGGTAGAAGACCTGTTCCAGGAAGGATCAAACACCATAGATAACTATAGTTTAATCTGAACTAGGTGTGACAGAGAGGAACCTACGGTGACCCCTTTGATGAAAGTTCTCTCTGTGCTGCATTGTTTCCAGATGGCCCAACAAACATTTATTTACCAAACGTTTATTCTTTTTCTCTCCCTGTGAATTGCCTTACTTTCCTTTGAAGTCCCAGACTCCTACATCCTCTTTAGTCCAGAATGACATATATTTGCCTTCCTTTCTTTGGAACCCTTCAGGCTTCTGTGAATTCCCCATGTTAATGGATTAGAAGTGGATTTTTTTTTTTCCTGTTAATTTGCGTAGGTCAGTTTAATTATTTGACCAGCCATGAGAACAAAGAGGGGAAGGAGTAGGGGGTTTAAAATGTTAGTGGATGATTCTAATAAGCAGTAGGTATGTGCATCAATACCACATTCACGCTACTTTTTAATGCTCAAATTCTCCTTTGAGCGCCCCCCACTATTTTGCTTCTCTTTGGACATTGACATTGACAAGGAACTCCCTGTCTCTTGCAGCAGACTTGTTTGCCTGTGATAGGTTTGAGAAGTGCTTTCTTTACTAAAACAAAAACTGTCACCAGATGCTAATTCAGACCCTTGGAGATAAAAGCCCTCAGATTTAACCTCTTTCCTCATTAAAAAAAACCCTAGTTATTTGAAGACTTATCTTCTTGAGTGTTCTCTACCAAATGACTATGCATCCTGACAAAGCCCATCACCCAGAATCCCAGCTTTGTGTTTATTAAATTTTGCCAACTATACAATACCACTGCTGCTAAAGTTTTTGTTGGCTAATTCTTATAACTCTCTAATAATGCCACCTTTGAAGTGTTTTCAAATGTTTTCTGCCAATTACTTTTTCCTCTAATAAGTAGGAACTGTGTTCTTTTGGTAAGCTTTTGCAAAAGAAATCTCAGATCTTTTTTTATCTAGGTGATTTTTATATCCTCAGTTATAATGTAAGTTGCTCAAGATCAAGGGTATAATTTTTCATATAGAATCAGAAGATTTAGAATGGGTTAAGGCATTAAGAAAACATACCGTGCAACTTTCTTATCTCAGATCTATTTTAGAGATAAGAGATCAGAGATCCTGTTGGCTAAGTGATTTTCTTCTGTCTTTTAGTACAAAGGCTACTTGTATCACTAAGACTACATTCGTGTAATTCATAGAACTCAGACCAGCATTCTATGGGCTTTTTTTATCATAGCTTTTCTCAGCTAATATTTTAAAGTCAAAATTTTCACATACCACTCTGGAAAAAACATTGAGAGATACTCAAATTTAGACCATCCTTACCACATAGTAGCAGTGGGCTGCAGGTAAAAGTTCCGTACCGATTTGAACAGGTAGTACGTGTTCCACATTTCTTCTCTGGACTTTGTAGGCATTTGCTTTTATCTATCTTCCTTGGATGCAATTTTTAAAAGCAAACTATAGGTTAATCTTTCTCAGTATCCAGAATTGGCATATACATGCACATGTATTATAGTTGTGTGTAGATTAAGTTATCTGAGGTCTCTAACAGGGCAAGTAGTAACACTATTTTGGGCTTTGGGATAATTTTCAGGATCAGCCTACCTGCTTCAAATCCCTATTTTACAAATTACAGGGTCTGAAACTTTAGGCAAAATATTTTAATCTTCTGTAACATGGTTTCTTTGACAGTAACGTGGACAAGGTAACCTTATGGGGAAGCTGAAATGAGAAAATGAATGAACGCCTAGCAAAGGGTTTAATAAATTTAGCTATCATTGTTTCGTACAGACTGGGCACCAGAACTAGTGTCTCCTGGAACCAAAATAGGGCTGGTTCTATTGTGCCATTCTGTTGTGCCTCCTTCTCTCCAGGGCCTTCCTGGTCCACAGTTTCTGGAGCTTCACAACAAAAAACCTCATTGGGACTGTTAGGAAAATGAGATGAGGCACTGAAACATCTCAGCATCTTGCAGAATAAATGTGTAGGAGGCTCTACCTGTGAGATGACAATGGATCCTATGAAAAGATTAGATTGATAATCAGATTGGATTCTTTTATGAGCATTTAACAACCAATAATTGGTGAGGAATAATAATGGAGGAAATAAAATTGCATGATTTGTTAATTAATTGATAGGCTGGGATTCCAGCTGATGTTTTATTTTTGCAAATCCTAAGAGTCTTGCACAACTGATTGGCCACTCAAACATATGGCTTTCCTCTGTGGAGTCATCAATGTAGCAAATTCCCTTGTGAGAGAAACCTGAGCTACTCAGCATCTCCTGCCCTGGAGGCAGCTAGGTGTCTTCAGACTTCTCAAGAGAAATTTCATCTATTTCCAGTCTTAACTTTCTTTTAATGCTTAAAATTCTGGGGGTTGTGTGGCTGTGTAGAGAGCAGAGATGTTCTCATTTTTTAAGACACATTTACTAATGCCCCAGGAACAGTCTGGAAAAAACTCAGCTAAACATTCCTCATGAACATTTTTGTTTTCAGAATTTAGTCTTGTCTCCCCTGCTTTGGAACAGTTTGGGTTAAGTTTATGAAAGTTTGTGAATCTAAGCTCTTCCGAACTGAACTTGAGGAGCAAATTCCAAAAATATGTTTTTATATTTCTCTCTCTTTCTCTCCACAAATATAGAATATACATTATCTTATATGTAATATATAGAATATATATTATCTAATGTACATATTAGATAATATTGAAATATACCAAATTTTTAAATTTATAAAAAGATTTTATTTATTCATTTTTAGAGGGTAAGGGAGGGAGAAACAGAGGGAGTGAAACATCAGTGTGTGCTTGCCTCTTGTGCGCCCCCAACTAGGAACCTGACCCACAACCCAGGCATGTGCCCTGACTGGGAATCAAACCAGTGACCCCTTGCTTCGCAGGCTGGCACTCAATCCAATGAGCAACACTAGCCAGGGCTGAAATATACCAAATTGTAGATTAACAAATTAGTAAATAGAGAAATGTGACAGCAATAAGTGTCACTATTGTATTCCTCATATGTCTAAGTTTAGACATATGAGGAATACAAAGTTGTGTGCTGAACTGTTTAATCATGTTTAAGTTGCTTTTGCTCTAAAAACGTAAAAAAGAAGCATTAAAATGAGCTATGGTGAGTTATGTGGGCTTCCCATGACTGGGCAATGAACACAGATGTCAATAGTTGGGAAGGAAGTGATGAGATCTGAGGTAGGTCTTAAAATGTCAGGAGTCAGAGTGGCCGGAACAAAGAGATGAGAGATTTTGCGGCAGAAAAGAAACAATATAAAGAAATGTGAAATAGTAATGAATATAGGGTTTAGGCTAATAAAGAGTTAAGAGGCTGGATTGAAAGGTACACAACTTTGTGTATTTCCAAAAGCAGTAATGACAAGGTCTGAGATCCAGCAATTTCAAAGTGCAGTGTTTTGTTTTAGAGAAAAAGTGATCTCTTTGTATAATAGTGAAATCTGACCGTATATTTGACCAACAGAGTCAGGTCTGGAAATATGTGGGCCGGCGTCGCTTTGGGTAAAAAGAGATGGTAAACATATCCAGGGCAAAATGAAGCATTTATGACAGCAGTGTCCTGTTCAAAGAACGAGGGAAAGTAAGTTGGAAGCCAGAGATTTAAGTCTCGGTTTGGGTCTTTAGGAGTGTCTCAAAGGACTTGTGCTTCGCTCTGGGGACCCGAGCAATGCAGCTCTCGGGTAATCTGTATGTGCAGCGGGATCAACCTGCAAAGCCTGGCTTTACAAAATACTGTCGCTGAAATGGGAACTGACAGCCTCATTCATTTGAAATAAGACTAAAACATAGAATCACATTCTCTGTCAGGGTTTCAGGTTGCATTTAATATATCTTATGCTAAATCCCAGATCCCTTGAAAAGCCCACAGAAGTTTAAACTCTTTATTTTTACACTTGTAACATTGGAAAAATAAAGTGTTTGCCCTTTCTTTTGTTTTATCCTTTAACTTGCTCAGTGGTGTTTGTCCACACTGCTCTGGGAATGTGCTAGGTGGCCAGACAGCATCTAAGGGACTTTGTGGACAATATTAAGCTGCTAAGGAATTTGGTTCAGATCCTACCCAACTAGTTAAGTGACAAGGGAGGTGTCACATGAGAGAGGCCTCCAGTGGACTTAAAACACCTGCATATTGTAGCAGGGCGAACAGTCCTGATGATCTTGGAACGGTATCATCAGCTTTATTCCCTGTGTTGGTCTAGGAATCACACTGTGATTTCTATTTCAGACCATGATTTAAAATAGAATATCCATGTACATGCTGAGAACAGTGGATGCTTGTTATTATTTTTGCCATGTAACTCGGAATCCCCCTCCTTTAGTAAAAATGCCCTCATTTCCCTCTGAGGAACTGTAGCTCCTCTAACCTCAAGTTGTGTGCTTAGGTAGAGCACCCACTTCCAGCTCCAGAGAGACGCATGTGACTAAGGCTTGATCTTCGTCTTCGGCCACAAAATTGGATGACCATGTAGTTAGGGAGGCAAATGAAACCAATAAAATTAATCTTAATGTGTTTGGGACTACCAAGAGAGGGACAAGCATATTTTTTCTTTTCCTCTCGATATTTCTGTAGCCATCTTTTCATGACAAAATGAGATTCTGTCTGAGAATAGGACCGATGCAGAGAAGAAAGTGGAGCGTACATATAGGAAAAAAAGTTGATGATATCATGTGCCCCTTGATTTATGCGACACATGAAGATAAATTTTATCTTTGATTTTTTTATGTGTGTTCATGAAACAAATAGGTTTTATTTTAAGCCACTGAGGTAGGTTTCGGTGGTACGCTGGAAAATGTTTTTTTACTGACTTTTGGGAGGGGGGAGAGTGTGGGATGGGATGGAAATAAAGCCCCAATTTGTAGTGTTAGTCAATCTCTGCCATGTAAATGCGCTGTCATGCCAGTTTGAAGCTATCAGCCTGATGTCATTGAACACAGACCTAGTAAAAGATATTTGCTATAGTTCTTGCAAGCTCATGTGAACTGGCTCTAAAACAATAGACTTTAAAATAATATGTAAAATGTTGCTATAACATCATAATGCCTGGAACACTTTCTCTTAGTTTTCCACAAGAGGATGAAGAATAACATCCCCATTAAAACTGTAATAGAGATAGACTTAGAATACTTGAAATACTTAATAAAATTTATTAATGAAAGCTAAGATGTTTTAGAAGTACAAGTGTGGGATCCGATGAACTTAAAATATGGGTCAGAGTACTTAAGTTTTTCTGTCACTGGGAGAACTTTTGGAACACCACTTAAGTTCTCCGAGTCTCATTTTACACATTCAAAAAATTGGGGTGTTAGTAAGACCTAACACATGGTGATAAAAGAACTAAATGTGATATTGGGCATGAAAGGGCTTAGCATAATGTTTAGAACATGGTGAGTACTTGACAAATGTGATAATTATCATAATTGTTAATAAACAGTACATGACTTGTTCTCTCCTCTCTTTCTAGGAGTCCTTTTACAAATATACATGGTGAGTCGCTGATTATTGTCCCACAGGTTACAGAAGCTGTGTTCACCGTTTTTTTTTTTTTTTATTCCTCTTAGGTTGGGCAATTCCTATTGATCTGTTTCCATTATCATTGACCCTATTTTCTTTTGCTGCTCCAATTTGCTATTAAAACCATCAATACATTTTCAACTCATGTGTTTTACTTTGAGATCCTAGAACATCCATTTACTTCTTTGACAAGTAATTAATTTACTGGTTGATTTTTCACCTTGAGATCTTCTGTTTCTGCTACTTTCACACTCATGTAATATGGCACTTTTTCTATTGGCTGTTTCTTCTTTTAATCCTAACTAAAATTGACTTGTTTCTTTACATTGCTAGAATATATTGATTGTATACTGGAGATTTTAAATGATATGTTGTAGGCTTGGGCTTCAGGTATCCCCCTCTGCAGAGTATGCCATTTTATTCTAATAAACTAATTACTAGTTAATCCCATTGAAATTGTGCATTTTTTAGGTGAACACTTTGTAAGGGTTTTTTTCCCCCCCTTCAGATTTGCCTAGCACCTCTGGGGTTTTCATGGAAATCCAGAGTGTTTGCCTCACCTCTCTCATTTGGGAGTATTCCTGTCCCTCCCTGCCCATTGTTCCCCCTCTGCTGGTGAGCAGCCGACAGCTCCGCTCAGCTCCTAGTCTTACAGTCATTGTTTTCTGCCGGGTCCTTTGGAGTTTCCGCCTATGCAGGCGAAATTCAGGGTCAGCTGTAGATTAGAGAGCAGTCTGCATGTTAATGTTGGGGCTGCCCCACTGTGACCCTTTCTGTTTCAGGATTATTCTCTCAGCTTTCAGCCAGTATGTCAGTTTCAGTCTCTGTCCTCCTCCACATTAGAGTAGTAAGTTTTCGGCTTTCTGCGTGCATTGTTTACCATAGTCATATGGAGTGACCCAAGGGTAAAATTTGTAAAATGTATCCCACGTGATTTTCTTCCTTCAAAGGCCAAATGGCCTCAGGTTTTTGCCTCCTTTTTGCCTACTTCGTTAGTACCTACGAACAGTATTTTTACAATTTTATGGAGTTAAAATTTTTATTTATTGGGGGGTTAATATAATACAAGGCACTCTTATACTACTGAAATTGCCACCAACCCCTTTTAGAATGTCTCTGTGTTTCTCACCCACTGAGGATCTTCCTTCTTGTAATCAAGAAATGGTATGCTTTAAAAATATTATCTCTGACATTTCTGGTGACTTAGAGTAGTCAAGACTATAGGTCGTGCTTAGTTCATTAGATTGAATAAAGTTTCCAGATGCAGCTATTACATGGCTCTGTTTGGTGACCTTTTGCCCCCATTTGCACTTAAATATTTTCTGGTAATGAGTTTACTAAGCATCAATTTCCCTTACTGTTAAAAGAAAATCCTGTCTTTCTATTATGACATAGAGTCCTTTTAACCATGGGCTCAACAATGGGTTCTTAAGGGTTTAAGTGAAGCAATGATTTTACATTGACATATTTTGGGTGTAGAGGTAGCTGACATTATTGTGTATGCATGACTTCCTCCTTGGAATCAGTGACAGCTGAACCTACACGTAGACAATAGTCTGTAAAACATGACAGAAGCAGGTTCAGGCTCCCAGAAAACAGGTGGCATCTTCGATAGTGGCAGGCCTGGCCTCCCTTTATGCAGATTAGGGTTTGGTGTGCACTTTTTTTTGTCAGCTTAAGCTTCCTCAGTCACCCTCAATAAACCTGGGCTCTGGTGCCTCAATAAATCTGCCTCAATAAACCTGGGCTCTGCTGCCTCCAGCACCTCCAAATGTAAATCAGCTCTGGCTGCTAAAAGAATAAAATAGCAGAAAGTAATAAAAGAGCAGAAGAAAGTCTTCAAAACTTTCCATCCTGCTAACTTTTGACAAGCCTCTGGAATGAGGGACTATAGTCTTTTCCACCTCCCTTGTCGGGTAGAAGAATGCATCAAGTCTACACCGAGTAAATGTTCGATTTTCAGTCTAGATGGGAAGTTCTTATCTCAGCTGCGATCTTAATTAAGATTGATTTGAAACCGAGCAAAGAGTTCTCCTTGACTGGAGATACCACAGAGTGAGAAAGCTCCAAGAGTGCAAAGATGGCGTGGCGAGGGCGAGGATCACTTTCCAAGTCCTTTAAGACATCATTAGCAGGAAAAAGTAATAGCAACTTTGCCTTCTGATGTTTTGTTTAGGATCCATGTACACTCTGCTACCGAAATGTGTACTGAACTATGTCCTCTGGTTCCTTTCAAGTGGAAGCCCAAAGTAATATTCTTCAGAATCCTGTCTGTTATCTCTGATTCAAGTTCTCATCCTATGATTCCAGAGAACCCCCAGAGTCAAATGTCACCTGTTTTCTAAGTGAAGGAACAAAATTAAGAGATATTTTGCAGAAAATAGGACATGCATTTGTGGTCACGCCTATCTAGTCTATGGAATCATTGGGCATCCTGGTCATAAATTTTATTTTACTTTCTGCTGTTTGCTTGGAGATGTGGCTGATTCAGTTATAGGTGCACCAAAGTATGCAAATGTGGGCATAACACTTCACATCAGATTTTGATTCATTAATTCATTTATATTTCATAAACACTTAATAATTTCAGGGCACAAGTGGTAATATGGACAAACCTAACTTTGGTTAAAAGAGATAGCCAGTTATGATGGCGGGAAATATGAGTGGTACCAGGCAATTGCACAAATCAAATATTAGTTTTACAATAGTCTCTCACGTGGGCCAGATTTTGTCATTAAAGTTTACTGCTTTTGATAAAGTAATTTTTTGGGAGAATATTTTTTTAGACTCCTTGAGGCGGTAGTGGGGAATTTGGAATAAGAAGGTGACCAATTTCATTTTGAGTATGTTTTTTCTGAGTTGCGTGTGGGCATCCATCTGGTGGACGTATTGTTTGGTTTAGGGTGACAGATTGGGGTTAGAGACATATGTTACCTTCTTCACATATATCAGGTAGTGATATGCGAAGAAGGTAACATATGTCTCTAACCCCAATTGACTTCAGAGAGCTTTAAAAGGAAAATGAGGTGCTTGCAGCCAGTGTGGCAGATAATATTACTGCATTTTCAATAGAAGAAAATTAGTCCCATGGAGTTTACTTAATTTCCACATGATCATTAAATTGCAAGCCAAAAATAGAACCAAGTTCTTTCTTTCTTAACCCCAAAATACTTTTATTAAATCATGATTTCTGTCTTGCCCATACATATGTGCTGAGGGCCTGCCATGTGCTCAGTGTGTGGAAGGCAGTGAAGGGGTAAGAAGACAAGAGTGAGGCAGGGACGTTTGTTCTGCCAGCAGTCAAACTGCATCTGTTCTTTTATGAGTTTAGAATTAGCCCTTTTATCTCCGTTTCTACAACACTGTTTTTTTAGGGCTTTCATTGAGCTATTCCTGAATCATCAGAGTTTTCTACTAATTTTCTTACCCAGATTTGGTCATCTCTTTCCACATCAGGGTCTCCACACCCTGCTAGAATTGTCTTCTGAAGACCCCATGTGTTTTACTCTTGTCAAAGAGAAAAAGTTGAACTTGTCAGCCTAACATTCAAGGTCTTGCTGAACCATGCTTTCCACTTTTATTTCACTCTTATCCCCAGGATGGAGAGTTGTTTTCTTTTTTCTCCAGCCAGATACCACCGAACCTGTTACTACTCTGTTGTTTTAGTTATCAGCTGCACTATAATATTATCCTAAATTTAGAGGCAGAAGCAACAATCATTTACTGTTATTATCTCTTATGGCTGTTGGGGTTGTCTGTGCTAAGGTAAGCCTTCTTTGTTTGAATTTTTCATGCTGTTGAAGACAGGTGGCAGCTGGGACTGAAGCCATCGAAAAGTCATCTTTATTCATACATTCAGTATGTGAACTGGGAAGACTGCATGACCAGGGAGATGAGTGAGCTGGGTTTCCTTAGGTGCGCCCATCTTTATGTAGCTTCTCCGCATGATCTCCCACCATGGTGGCTGCAGTGTAGCCAGAGTTCTTAGGCTTGTGAAGTCACATGCACCACAGAAGAGAGCTTAGGCTGAAGCTGTAACACCTTTCATGATTTAGCCTTAGAAGTCATGCGGCATCATTTGGCCCATTCTATTTGTTCTAACCAAGTCACTAAGGGCAGGCCACATTGAAGGTGAATAGAATTAGACCCCAGCTCTTGATGGGAGACATGTAGCAGTGTTACACCACCCAACAAATCCTTTGTGCCTTCAAGACTCTGCATTAATAGAGATGCTATTTTCCAGAACTACCCCATTTTCTACTCATCTAAGTCCTATTTATTTTAACATCACAGTTAACTGTCCTTTTCTCTGGGAAACCTTCACTTGTCAAAGAAGCCACTGCTGATGTCAGAACTGCTGTCTTCAGTACTTTATACAGCATGCAATACTAGGTACGATTTTGCATGTGCATGGTCTACCTCCCTAACTGGAAAGATATACTGAAGGTTTAAGAAGGAAGAACATCTTTGAATGGCTATTCATTAATTAAAGGTACCAAATGCTCATTTATTAGAGCAATAATAGAAGCAGAAATTATTTTATAATTGATAACAATATAAAAAAAATTTTAAATATAGGGCTGAGTGGGGCTCTAGGCAGAGGCACAGGTTTGGGAATTCTGATTTAGAAACAGTTGACAGAGCAAATCCCATCCATTCTGTCTCAACTCTACACAATCATAAACTTTAAATAAGACCCCTTGGGTGGTGACTCAAAGAAAGACAAACTAATTATCTCCAACTGCAGTGTCACTTTTGAAATGATAGCCCTTTTGAATCTAGCAAATCTTGGAGCCTGTTACAGAATTTAGACTCTTCAGCCTTTTTCATTGTAACTGGGTGGCAATACCTTAGAGAATCCTCTAATCTTAGAAAATATTCATTAAAGTAAAAGGTTTCTCAAAGCCCCTGGAGGAAAATTTTATCAGGAAACCAATTAGTTTAGGTCCAACCCTTGACTCTCTCTGTTTGGAACTTTAAAACTACTACCTTATTTCTTATTTTATTTTCTTAACCTAGAATTAATTACTGCCCATTATGAATTCCCAGACCACAGGAAGCCTTTATCTGCAATAGTAGGTCACTAGGAAGGAAGATTTATGGGTAATCTGTAAAGAGATGATGCTGAGTGATTAAAGAATCTCAGGACAGAATAATATCCTGACAGGACAAAACAGCTACTTGATTTGGAGACTAATGCAAGACTTTCTGTCATCCATCCACACAGAAACTCCTGCTTCAGGACTGTGTGATCCAGGAGAGAACAGCAGGTGCTCGTAAAACAAGTTCACTCCCAGGATCAGATTCTGGGTGTTGGGGAGATTGTCAGGTCTTGGCCTTGATTTTGAAATGAGTATATCTTCTAACACCAACAAAGAACTAAATAAAGATAAAAACAGTCATACCTAGGATTATGACACATTAGACTCATCCTCGTTAAATAATAAATTTCATTCAAATTTGAATTCTGAATCTTGGCATCTTAGGGTCATAAATGTTTTAGAATCTTTATTTCTTATCCCCTACCTAACACACAGAGTGGGCATGGTTTGCATTTAATGCCCACCATCAGGTAAATATTTTTTCCCTGTATTTAAGAGAAGAAGCACAAGGTTCAGAAAAGTTAAGTGATTTTTTAAGATTACAGGTTATCAGTGTTAGAGATCGGATTTGAACCTAGGATCTGCTTTCCAAAATCTTCGTTCCTTCCACTACATCCCGTGTTCACAGATGTATACTTGTGGTTACATAAAACATGTATTCCACAGGACAAAGGGCAGATCGTAGCTGGAGGGGAGGCTCTTTCCCAGATGTGCTGCCGTTTACTGGAGAAAACTGGTACTCAGGGGAATGGGCTAAGAAAAGTTCCTGTCCTCTTCAAACGACTATTTTTCCTCCAGTTTGGTCCATCCTGTCCCCAGTTTATTCAGTAGATATGTAGGTGTGCTCCGCTGCGTTGGGTCTTTGGGAACTTTGTAAAGTGACAAAGTGGGTGTAATACTCACAAACCGTTGTCCCAGGAGAACAGGCCACAGGAGGTCAGTTGGTGAAACAAGGGAAGGAGAGCTGAAGTTGAAATCACATTGTCCTACTGGCTGTGAATCATAATAATATCTGGCATTTACAAGGCACTTTCCTCTATATCTATCCTGAACAGAGTGAATGAGTAAATGAACAACTATCACTTTTGCCTCCTTCTCTCCCTCCCCTACTACACACATTAACTGAGCACCTACTCTGTGCCATGATTATAATATATAAGACCCTATCCTTGTCCTCAGTGATTGTACAAGTAAAAAACAAAGACCTTGTGAAGGCCTGTGTCTCAAGACTCAACATATAAGGGGAAGAATGACTCCGAGGGAGATTAAGAGCAAGGCATGTAATGGCAGTGTGCTCACAGGACCCTAATCCAGCTCTCAGTTCAATAGTTCAGGAGGATTAGCCTTGCTGGCTGGATGAGGTCACAGAGGCACAGAGAACCTTAGCATTGTTTCCCAACCAAAAGCCTGCTAGCCTTCTATTTAATCGCTACATGTTTTTTCTCTAAAACTAAAAAATAAATAAAAATAAAAATCCACAAGACAACCAAAATTCTAATGTGCAAATATAATCTAACAAGGAACATAGAATGCTACTTCATATCTGGTTAAAATATTCAAAGTTGATCCAGTTTGATTTATGAATTCTGACTCAGTTCAATCTATTAATGCTGGGATAATTTAGAACCTAGCATTAAATATTCATTCCACTGAAGGTAAACCTATTTCCCTCTTACCAGATAATAACCTCACATGGCAGTCAGGAGGGACAATTAACCATCTTACAAAGTTATCGATATCGGCTCACTCTATGACTAATATGACGGGCCCCTCGGTAACCCCTTGCACGATGGCACTAAGCCCCACCTCAGGAGTTCAGTTCTGAGAATCTCTCTAGCTAGCTCTGTAGTGCAGAGAAACTGAGTGCTCAGCTTTGAACACATCGGACTTTTTAGAACCCTACCGTGTTCTCTATGTGTTTTCCAACAGACATCGTGAGGAGTCCAGTGGACCTGACCTTACCTCCTGGGCAACTCCACCTCGCTTGCAATGAAAATTACTTGTTCTTTTTTATAAGACAGAAAATGGACAGAGCAAATCACTTGATACTTACTCATATTCTAGGTATTTCATCTTGTGGCTCTGGACACACACACACACAGAGAAGGCAGAAAAAAGTAGACACAAATCTTGCTCTCAGAATACTCTCCACTCCTAAGTGCTCATGTATTTGCTCCTTGAGGATAAAGATTGAATCTTTATTTTCACATCCCTAGTGCCCAATTGTCTAGGCTCAATAATTGCTTATTGGATAAATGAACAAGTAATTCAATGAACATTCATTTAATATTCATTTATCCATTCACTTAAGAAATATTTGTTGAACTCCGTTTGGTAAAGATAATGGCAAAATCATACTGGTGAAAGACAAGAATTATGATGTAGGCTGGGCTTGTGTGGAAAGAATGTACCAGAACTTTCTGAAAGAGGTAGAAAAGAACAGGTTAAAGTAGGAAACAGTTATGGCATGGAAGGAGGAAATATTTTACATAATAAATGAGAAACCAGCTTAAGCACAGTTTTATATGAAGGAAAACATTCCTCTCTGTGCCTACTAAGAATTTTGGATCATCTTGTCCATAATAAATACTCTTCTCATTTGTTTCCCCATTAATATTTTGTTTTGCCTTATTTCTTTGAACTGCTTTATTTTTTTACATAATTCAGCTGTACTTTCACAGAAACATATAGCCCTTATTATTAACACTAATTACCTGGAGTTTTTCTATTATTCACTTTTATAGTGAAGGGGTGATGAGTTAAAAAGAAAAATATGAAGGTACCTACAACAAAAATGCTCCACCACATACCTGCCCCATTAAACTGTATCTCCAGTCTGTCTTAATTTTTTCTCATTGCCAAACCTTGATCTTTTATCCTAACACGGCAGTACATGTATGCTTCCTCGTCCAGGCTCACATGAACTACATTCCTTCCCTGGCTAACCCTGACCACACATTCTCTTGGGGAAGTCACCTCTGCCTCTCTGTACCCAGTCTGGATTAGCGGTCCCTCTTTCTTTAGCTCCTTGTGCTAATGTCAACAGGTTCACACGCCAGATGTTACTGGATCTGAGGTTTTAAATCATGCCATCAAATCCATCTTTCTCCCTGACTCTCTTTGTTCCAATGATAAACTCATTCTGCAGAAACATTCTCCATATGTAGGGGCCTGGCCCACCATCTCTGAAGAAAAACATAGCTTCCTTTAAAACTTGTCTTTAAAAAAGCAACAGTGAAATCTTTCATTGGCCAGGGCCTGGGCTATGGGCCTGCCCCTAGAACCAGCATGTACAGTCTACCCAACCTGAATCAAAAGGATAGCCAATAGAAAGACATGATTTTTCAAAAGCATATTGGGGGTGGGTGCAGGGCACAATTACTCAGAGAAAAGAATATGTTAAACAATTAGGAGGAGCTAGATGATTGAAAGCAGAGTACTTTGAATAGTCTAACAAATCTACTCAAAACACAACACCCCCCCCCCCCACACACACACACACATATGCCAGTCCTGGTATCATTAGTATTCAATAAAAGAGAAGCCATCTTTCTCCCGTAGGGCCATTCATTTGACAATTAACAAGAAGTCTTCAGTAAAATGATGAGTTTAAGACCCAGATTAAATCCTATGCTTGCTTCTGTTGGGAGGTGCTGGACAGCAGTAGTCAGGGAATTGGCTTTTGCTGAACAACTACTTTGATGCAGTCATTTAACCAGACTGCTATGGACATTATTTCATTTAATCAGCACAGCATCTGGATTACCATTATCTCTGTTTCACAGATGAAGAAATAGTCTTCACCATACTTAGCAATTTGCCCGGGGGTCTCACAGATGGTAAATGGTCATAAGAGGATTTGGTGCTGGGTCTGTATTTGTAACTGTCCTGGCTAATTCCTCTGCATCCAAGGGGCTGAGTCCCCTGTCTCCTCTTTGGTTTCTGGGTTCATTTCTAACTTTCCACTTGGCATATTGACATATCCCCTTTTCTGTCATTTCTTATGTATGGATCTCTTTGACCCTAACAAAAATTGGTACAGAAAATGAACCCCTTTTACGCCAACTGAGGCATTATTCTCTGATGTTCCACTGACTATCTGGTGAAGTGCCAGGCTGATACTAAGCTGAGTTCACACAGCAGTAGCAAGCCTAGTTGTTGCTTTCCCCAAGGAGACTGATGTGGAGGTGTATACATGCAATCAGCTTTTTTGCAGAATTTTGGCTTTATTACCAAGATGTGCTGGTGATAATGTGAAGGCTTGTTTACATGGCCTGTTGCTTTCTTGTGTGAACTGTTGACCCATCTGCAAGTGTTGCCTAGGCAATGGATTGGAAATGAGGAGACCAAGATTTATCTGCACTGGTCATAAGCAGAAAAGGAACTTTTCCCAGCAAAGGTTTGATAAAAATAAATCAACCTGAAACAGATTCTCTAAACACAAATTACTTAGGGGAAGGACAAGTAGTTGATGGAAGGTTTTCCTAATATTGTGATTTTTATGAGTTTGTTGTCCTTTGAAATAAAGCACAAGTAACTGACAGATAAGAAATAAGATATACAATGAATTATAAACACACATGAGTTTATAAAAATATGTACCAGCAGTGAAGTGGGTTTGACACTGTACACACAAATATAGCACTCCATATGCATGAATGCATATATGAATATGCAACTAGAATTCTTTTTTAATTTGTCCTTTGCTTTTTTATTAAAATATAATATTGTTGAGACTTAATAGGCACCGCAAATGTGTTTGCCTTTATGTTTCTATTGTGCATTTCTAAACACCAATATTTTAACCATGGGGTAAGATACACTTGGGATCTCTCCTTGTTATTTATGGCTGTAATAGTCACAATTTTGACTATTTGTAAGAAGTTCTAAAGGTGCATATTTATGAGTAATTGAAGCTATTCCATATGGTGTTGCTGTATAGGTAAAAGAGACAATGAGAGATCTGAGTCTGGTAAGTTAGCAGTGAGACTGGTAGCACATTATGGAACTAGTGAAGGTCTCTACCTGACTATCCTGTTTCTGTGTCTCAGTGTCGATTCTCTACACTCTGGAGCCCATTCGGCACAGGGCCAAAGAGCACAGACTTGCATGTCTGGCCTAAATTCCCAGTTCCTCCATCCAAGCTGTGTAAGGATAATGGTACCTACTGAGTATGGTAGTCAGGGGAGAGAGAGAGAGATTGTGTTGAGCATAGTTATATATGTCGAGTGTCAATCATCTTCCCAATGATCTAATGCTAGTATGGGGACAACAGCACTCCCCCAGGCTCCTTTTAGTGGAGGCAGCAGTGGGTATTGAATGGCATACATGTCATTGTTCACTTCTACTTTAGGAGAGTCAAGAATATCAACCCCAGAATTCTTTCAAAATTGAGTCTAGACTAAAACTTCAGAATTCTTCTCAACACATATTCTAGACAGTATTATTGACCCATTCTAGTACCCAAGACATACACTTTCTAAGCCATGTGCTGACATGATTCTGAATTGCAGCTCAGATAGAGTTGAGCTGGAAAAGGAGACGAGGCTGGCAGAGGTGGTCAGGAAGAGAGCAAAGACTGATATTTTCTGTAGTCTCTGCTAAACTCCTTCCCTGCCATTCTTCATTAACCCAGTGTGGTGATTTACAAGGTTTTAAAATGAGCTAATTTTGGAAATGTATTAGTGCAAAAGCTAACATAATAAAAGTTTTAAATTCATTTAGATACTTCCATAAAAATGATCATAGAATTTCTCTGTGCAACTTGGGATGGGGAGGAGGGAAAATGCAGAGCATGACATCGGGCAGCTATCTTTGATGAGCGAAAAAGTACTCTGAAATTTATTCTTTCACTTACAGGAAGGTTGATTAACCCTTGATGTAGATAATCCCTGGATTAATGCTGGGTTTACATTTAAGTGAATGGGATTTGGTGGATTTCTTCTAGTTAGGGTTCTTTATTTGCACAGGATATGGTGGGAAATTTCTCTCACTCTGACTTTCCCCAAAGGTTCTTAACCTAAAGTAAAACAAACAAACAAACAAAAAAACCCCAACTATTTTCTGATGGGAAATTTCAATATGGAAATGAAATTTCATTGGCAGAGGAAATGAATAGTAATCATATTTCTTCCATCTTCTCTTCTCTACTTCCACCTTCCTTCACTTCACTGGAACAAAGCCAATGAGAAAAAAAATTGCCACCCACTAAATGCCCTTTGTAAAGAGGGCAACTGTAGGTCTATCCCTTTAAGGAACTCTTGCCTGTTTATAGTTTGCGGCATCTACCAACTCATACTGCTCTTCTTGACCACAGGTTGACATTGACACTCTGGTCTTAATTGATACAAGTTGAGTAAATATTGCTTTCTTTCCAACAGATGTCTTGAACCCAGACTTGGAGAGATTGGGGTAGAACAAGTATTTCCTTATGTGTGAAATTACAATGTGTACATTTTAGAGTTGAGAGAAGTTATCTTCCACTATCATACGGCTTCTGTAGCAGAGCAAAGGGTTCTGTAAAGAGGAGGGAGAGAGAGACAGAGCAGGGGTGGGGGGACAGGAGAATGAGGTATATAGAGAAACTAAGTAGTCATGTCCTGTGTTCTTGAAGGTTTTAATTTTCTGGGGTCTGTAATCTTCTAAAGACCTGGCTACTTGTACAGGAACACAGGTCAGAGTACACGTGAAAGAAGCAAATACCCCTTGCTAAAGCAATTATATGATAGGTTCATTTTTTTTAGGTTCGCCTTCTCTTCTTTACAGGGCATTCATATTAGTAGTTGTTATCTCTAAATGCTCACCAGTTCACTTTGTTTTTTTCACTATCTCCAACCTTTGGACATTAATTCCACTGACAACAGGAGATGTTCCTCGAGCCTCGGTGAATACATCAAAGCAATTTGTGCATCATCTGGTCAAGGACTGATAATCTTTACGTAGGCTACTCGTTACCACTCCAAACTTTGTAGCCTAAGTCAGGATGGGACATTACATGGACTCATAGTCTTTTTATATCTTCTTCCTATAAATATCCCCTTTATGATCAAGCTGTTGTTTCCTGAGCATTTTGAAGAAGTTTTACATGAGCCTAAAGGTATATTTTATTATTTCCATTTAAGAATAGCTCAGGAAATTAAAATGGAAAATGCAACAAATATATTGGTACATCAAAAGGTTGGAATTTTAACTGAGGACTGCCTGTCTCCTTAGCCAAAGCTGTATCTGGGATCCTAGATATACTGCCATTTGCTCTTCCTCAGTATCAAGAATCCAATCTTGGAGTCTTTGTGTACCTCATTACTGGGAGATTTTATAATATTCAATGAGAATAACCATGTTAAGTGCTCTTGTATTAAATTCTTTATTACAATTCTAAGACTAATGCATTTATTCACAAAGATGAGGAAACTGGGTCTCAGAAAGCTTAAGCAACATGGCAAGATGACGGCATTTATAGATTGCAGTGCAGGGCATCACATCCAGACCTGACAGCCCTCCCAATCCACATCACTTGCTCCAAATCTTTACGCCCTCTTTTACTTTTCCAGCCATCATCAGCATGTGTGAAGTGGGGACACTTGGCCTCATCTTGTGCTGCTCTCAAGATCAAATGATTTCATGCACTAATTTAGAGAAACAGAAAGGAGAATAGAGGGAGAGAAAGAGAAAGGTGCTACTACTAATAAGTTAAGAAAGGAACCAAGGACTTGTAATGACAAGAAACGCCTCAGGTCTGAGTTATTCCCTAACCCGGAGCGGGGAGAATGTGATGGCTGACTTTGTGGTAACACCCCTATCCCAGCTCTTATGCACTCCACCTTCCCTGCTGAAAGTTGTCACCTTGTAGCACAATTTCTTGTTCTTATTCCTTCAGTACTGTTGGTGTTCATTTCAGCCTGATGACACCTGTCTCACAGGTCCCTGAGTGGCTGAGTTACTGTGAGCTTTCTTCCTGCTGTCCCTGTTCCTTCCTTCTTGTCACACTTCTTCTATGTCCATTCCTTCATTTATTCAGTCATTTACTCACTCTCTCATTCTCCCTACCACCCCCTCGTTCTCTTCTCCCTCTCTCTTTGTTATCTCGACTGTGAATTTAGAGACAGGACAATGGGTATCTAATTTATCCCTTCTTATTCATTCTTTTCAAACATACACCTTAATATTTATTTGTGTAATAAAAGTAATCTTGCAAGGGAATTGTGGGACTTTTTACAACAAATGAGAATCTGTCCTGTCCAGACCTAGAGAAATTTAGCTTCAATTATTACCTTTTGGCCTGCATTCTAATGCTTGCCCACCTATGTTGTCAGAAGGTTTTATAGCTGCCTAGGCCAACTTTTTTTCAGGTGCATGGACCACTCATCCCCTCTTTCTTACGTACCAGTATTTATTAAGGTTAGTGACTGAACATTTTATGCTACATAAGAGACATTCACATGGAATCTGAATCTCTACTCAGAGAGCTACTTTGTCCTTCTTTAGTCACTGTGATATCTCCCTCCAGACCTCTTGCTACATAACTGAGGACACTTGAAAACAGAGCCAACCATCAACTAGCTCCTCAACATATTCACCCGATCTCTTCCCCACCAGGAAGTTTTCTGAAACACCTCTTGACAAGAAAGCATTCATAGTTATCGTCAGCCCAATCCCAGTTTAGCTTTAACAAAGATCTGTTGCTATGAAGCTTATTTATGTTTTTATGACTCCTGAGACACTTATTTAATTACTGCCCACACAGAGCACAAGATTTGTTGGAACAACAAAGGATCATTCTCATTATAAACTCACACTTCCCACAACTTTTATTAATGTAAATTATGACTATAAGAGACCAGAGATAATGAACAAAGGTTACTCCCATTTAAGACATGAAGGCAGGAAAGTCACTGCTTTTGGTTTTGGTGTGGGATGAGGAACAGAAAATGCAATTCAGTGGACATACACAAATAATTCAACCCCTTTAAAGACCATTTTCTAGGTCACCTATCATCAGCCCAGTTCAGAGTTAGCAGATTCTCTCTCTGAGATGGAAAATGATGAGGAAAAGAAGGGAAAAGAGCAAGAAGCACATAAACTGACTAATTTGAATGGTGAGGGAGAGAAGGGGTGAGCAGAGTGAAGAGAGGGTGGGAGCAGCTCTCTTGGAAGCAGCAAGTGAAATTACTCCTATAAAAAACAATAAACCAGAAGGGCAAGTTAAATAAATGATGTTTGGTTATTGAAAATGCATCTTCCCAGCTTCAAATGCATTTTAATATTTCTAAATAAGACAAAGTGGAACAACACTCATTTTGGATGTTGTGTGATAAATCTTCATGTTCTCTTGATTTACCTTTTGTTTAGAGATTACAAAATTTTTAGCTCGTTGTAGTTAACACTATCAAATTCTCCTTCATGGAAAAAAAGAAGAAATTGCGATTATACCTGTGGGAAAGGCTGTCTCCAGTGGTTTCATTACATCATCAGAATTTTGTCTCTAATTCTTGGCTCTTTGGCCTCTGCTTGGATTCTCTCTCAGGAAGATTCTGTCCCATAGGGTAGTACCTGACTTCCAGCAGTGGCAGCTCTAAGGGGTCCTCAACACTCGTGAGCTCAGAAATGTTCCCCCCATTCATCCTTCAGAAGGAATGTGATTGGAGATTGGTGATTGGTTGGTGGTTGGAGAGGGGCAAACCTACTTCCCTAGGGCAGGAAGTGTGGGACATCCCTTGATTAGCAGCCATAGCAGAATGACAAGGAGGGGAAGGGAAAGTTCATGAAAGAGTAACAGTCTGCGACACCTTGTTTTCTGGAGAACTTTCCCCTGATTAACTCTCCTTCTCTTAAGTCTAGTCCCTCCTTCCTAATGTTAGTATGTGATACGTAACATAAGTCATTGAACCCACAAGACTGTTATTACATTTCTGCACTTGTGTGACTTTGTCTGTTGCCCATGCTGGAAAAGGTCTTCCCTTACCTTGTTTCCACCAGATCTCCCCTGAGAGAACTCCCCTTGCTTAGAAACTCCTTAACAGTTTGGAACACCAACTTTGTGCTTACAGTGGGATATTTTGTGTTATATACTGACATTGCATGTCATACTTAGTTTCCCAACGATACTAAAAATTTTGTCTTTATCATGTATTAAAACTAACACATTGCATACAATGTGCTCTGATTATATAGTTAAAAACTATACATTTTGAATAGACTAGTGACCCATCAAATTGGAAGAACAACCCAATATGGTTGATGTAAGGTAATGTCTCTAAAGTATTCACCGTTTATTAAAATGAATAAATCGAACACACACATATACATCCATGTTGGGTTGACAAAGCACTCGAGAACTGGGCTTTTAAGCTGAAACATAACACACACAGAACACACAGTACGTGCATATTACCGCTTGATTCTGATCCATAGGTCCTGTTGCTCTTCCCAGGTGCCTCATGGTGATAATATAGAAGGACTACCACCATAAACATACTTTTTCTGAATTTCCTGCCTCAAAATGAGTGGAAGTTCCCAAATTTTATTTGATTTCTGAATGTATAAGTCAAGATTATGAGAAAATATTTGAAAGTGCATTAAGTAAACACAGGCAAGTAATGTATCCAAATTCCTTCCAGCAGTGCTCCCTCTGGTTCCATTCTCTTGAGAGTAATTTAAGATTCCTGTGCAGTTGTCTGTAGAACTGTTGGCTTTCCCGATCTTTTATTGGTGCTTGGAAGAAAATGACAAGCTCTAGCTTTTTGTTAAGAAATGCAACTAAGGAGTAAGTATGACTAATTTCCATTTTCAAAGGTTTGGTGCCAGGGAAAAAATATTCATGGGTTTTAGTCCACTTTGTGCTTGTAAGCTGAGAGCACAAGCACACTGGTTGGTCGGAATTTTGCCTTTTAACTTATGGATTGCTAAGTTTATTCACCTGTGAGAAATTTAGAATCCTGTTCAATCCTCGAGGAGTTCAATGAGGCAGAAATTTTATATATTGCATATGTATGTGTGTGTATATATATATGCATATGAGTTTGTGTGTATATGTACACACACACACATATATACACACACACACAGAATTTCTAGAACATAAATCAAGTCCACAGCCAGTTGTAGTATTTTAGTGAGAAAGATTCAAAACTAAAAATATATAAGGAATATATGTAGGAAGTATAAATATTGAAATCTTAATATTATTAGGTCTCTGAGATTATTTTCATTGGAGGAGGTAAGATATAGAGGATTGGTTTTAAAGAACACAGTGGGTGTGTGTTGGTCGGGGTGGAAATGGCCAAGAATTTCTATATTTCTGGATCTTGTAATAATTCTTAAAGAGCCCAGTCACTAGGTGCTCTTATTCTGCATTCATGGGGGAAAAGGGCTGAGTGGTTGAGAGCATGATCTTTAAATCACATAGACCTAAACCTAACGAGGATTCTATATTGTGCTGATTGTGAGACCTTTGGCAAGCTCCCTTCAAGTTCAGGGATTTTTTTTCTTTGCTTGTTTTGTTTAATATTAGTTGTGAAAGTAAGATATTTGCACATCCCATATTGTATGATCTGAGGGGAGGGCTAAAAGAGGCAACGGATGCTTCATGTACCTAAAGCACTCATTAGAAGATTGCAATAATGGCAGTGATGACTCCAGATGTTGCACCTACAATATGACACATGACAAATGTTTGTTAAAGAACATGATACAGTTCTCTGAAATCCATCAAATAAGTTTTATGACAAATGGCATAAAGGTACTAAATCCCAGAAATAACCAATGTTAAAACTGGAAAAAGCAAAGTCCAACCTTTTTAGTTATAGGTGTTGAGATTGAGTGTCAATAACATAGTTAACCAGTATGCATGACCCTCAACCCTTAGTCTTGTGAAATACATCACACTGAAAATTTTTCATAAGTTTCCACCTTTCCCCAAATCCTGTAAGTGATCTATTCAATAGAATAAACCTGTGACAACACAGATGTGAGAGTACAGAGAAAACCACGGGACAAGGCAGAAGTGTGGACGCAATAAGCATGTTAACATCCTTTCTGCACTGTGCAAAGATTGTTGGATACTTGGCTGAACATGCTGGCTATGAACATAGGGAATATATTCATTTTTTGAAATTTGAGCTAAGTTAATATGTGACCGATGAAATATGTTTCATGGATTACTAAGTGTTTTCTACATCAGTGGTTATGAGAAAATTTCAGAGTGCGCTTTTTCACAAATCTATCTTCCTTGATTACAAAAAATTTTGGTATTCAGAAAAGCTTGAAAAATAACATATACTTATATATGCCATATACGATTATAGACCTGCAAGGAGAATATCTGAAACTGATTGAGTGCCAAAATGTGCCAGTTTTCTAACCCTCACCATTTTGCAAAGTGACATGCATATTCCCACACCTCCATCTTCCTGCATTAAAGATGGCATATATTGCAACACTTTGTGGCTCCATTAAAAAATCCTTTTGTAATTTGGTCAGTGGAATGCAGAAGTGATTGTGTGCCAGCTCTGAGCTTAGGTCTCAACAGTCCTTTACTGATTTTATTCTGACTCTTTGTTCTCTGAATCTGACACAGAATAGGCTTGAGCTAAATTACTGGAGGATTTGGGACTACTTGGAGCAAAAGTAAAGTTGTCTCATCCAAGACTATCAAGACTGTCCTAGCCCCACCCTTCCAGACCAAGATTGCCTTGTTTCCATCAGTTCATCTAAGCTTTAGACAGTCTTCATCCTGACTCTGGGCGCCTGAATTTCATCTTAGAAAATTTTCTTTATGAAAATTGCGATTGTAAATTCTTTGTCTGCGTTTTTGAGACATAAAGATTTTTAGAGATCCCTTCCCAGATTTACAACAGAAAAGACAGTTTTATATCTTTCTCAAGGTTTTTGGAACCCTCTCTTTCAAATGTAACCATTAAAGAAGATGAATCCTTCACCTCTCAGTCTCTTCGGGAAGAGAGAAGCCTAATGCCCATGAATACCTTCCTCTAAGTTGCACAACTACCTCCTATCAAAAGTTACAAGGCTTCCAATCAAGATGGCGGCATAGGTAAATGCAGTACTAGCATCTTCCTACAACCACATCAAAATTACAACAAAACTATAGAATAACCACCATTAAGAACCTGAAATCAAGCTGAATGGAAGTCCTACAACTAGGCATTTAAAGAAGAAGCTACTTCAAGACTGGTAGAAAGGCAGTCACAGAACAGCTGGTCCCACAGCCACATGAGATGGATAAAATTTATGAGGGATATCTTGATTACAGAGGTTTCCCCTGATGAGCAATGGGTCCTAGCCCCATACCAGGACCCCAGCCTAAGATTTCAGTGCCAGGAAGAGAAGTCCCCATAATCACTGGCTGTAATGACCAGTAAGAGCTGTGGTTGAGTGACACGGAGGCAGTTCCACTTAACGGACCCTGGTGTGAACTTACTCATTCACTCTGAGATTCAGCTGTGAGGCAGCAGCTTGAAAAGCACAAGGGACACATGGGGAGGAACTAAACTATCTGGCATCACAGTGAGAGCTAGGGTGTCATATTTCTGCCAGACAGAAGTGCTGGCAGAGGCCATTGTTCCTTTTCTAAGAATGCCCACCAGAGTTGACAGGTGGGCACCATATCTGGGTCTCCATTCAACCTGGCTAACACTGTTGGCCCCACCCTGGTGATTCTCTGACACCCTGCCTGAACCACCTTGCAGGCCCACCCAAGCTGTTTCCAGTGACTTTTCCATAGGAATGACTCATTTTAGTTAATGCTTCAAACTTTCCTAAAATCTTCCAAACAAGCAACATCTGGCCTCAGTGTGCCTTGTACTTATAGCTAAGTGACCCCAAGGCTAGCAGCAGCCAGCCTTGATTCACAGTTTGGCCTCTCCTGGGCACCTCCAAGCCCAGCACAAGTAGCAGCCATCTGCAGATTGCTTTGTAGCCTGTGCCAGGCAGTCCTGGGCAGAATACAAGCAGTGGCTGACTTTGGTCTTAAACTGCTGGGAGGCCCCTAAGCCAGTGCACAGTGGACAGCTCCAGACTACATTGAAGCACCATCCAACCACCTCCACAAATGACATACTCAGGAGTGGATTCAGCTGGCACCAGAGTCCTGCTGAAATAAGTCCAGCTCTGTGGGATGGGCCCCAGCACAGCTGACCCTCCACAGTGGTGAGTGCTCACAGCCAGTCCTTGCAGCTGATTGCTACAGGGGTGAATCCCTTCAACTGATGTGCCAACAGCAATCAAGGTTCAACTACAACAGGAGGCTGTCCATAAGTCACACAGGACAGTGCACCTGGAGTACCCATCTTAGGTGACTGGGGAGGCTGTGCCACTGAATCCTACAAAACACTGACTACATAAGGCCACTCTACCAAGCTTGGCAGGTGTAGCAGCTCTACCTGATACACAGAAACAAACACAGGAAAGCAGTCAAAATGAGGAGACAAAGAAACATGTCCCAAATGAAAGAACAGAACAGAACCCCAGAAAAAGAATAAACAAAAGGGAAACAAGCAATATACTAGATGCAGAGTTCAAAACACTGGTTATAAGGATGCTTAATGAACTTAGTGAGAACTTCAACACCATAAAAAAAGACATGGAAACCATTAAAAAAGAGTCAGAAATGAAGTATATACAAACTGAAATGAATAACTTAGAAGGAATCAACAGTAAAGTAGATGAAGCAGAGAATCAAACAGTGATTTAGAATCTAAAGAAGCAAAAAACATCCAATCAAAATAGCAAAAAGATAAAAGAAGTTAAAAAATGATAGTATAAGGAGCCTCTGGGACAACTTGAAGGTCACCAATATTTGCATCATGGGGTTGCCTAATGAGAATAGAGAGAACAAGAAATTGAAAACCTATTTGAAAAAATAATGACAGATGCCCTGGCTGGGTGCCTTAGTTGGTTGGAGCATTGTCCCATGCACCAAAAGGTTGTGGGCTTGATCCCTGGTCAAGGTACATACCTAGGTTTTGGGTTTGATCCCTGGTCAGGTCATGTATGGGAGGCAACTGATCAATGTTTCTCTCTCTTCCCCTTCCTTCCTCTCTCTATAAAATCAGTAAAAATGTACCCCTGGGTGAGGATTTTTAAAAATAAAATAAAAAATAAATGACAGAAAATTCTCTAACCTGGTGAAGGAAATGGATGCACCAGTCCAGTAAGTGCAGAGTCCCAAATAAGATGAGCCCAAAGAGGCCCCACCAACACACATAATTAAAATGCAAAAGGTTAAAGACAAAGAGAGAATCTTAAAGCACCAAGACAAAAGCAGTCACCTACAAGGGAGCTCCCATAACACTATCACCTGATTTCCCAACAGAAACTTTCAGGCTAGACTAGAAAGTATTGGCAAGAAATATTAAAAGTGATGAAAAGCAAGGATCTACAATACAATCTAGATTACTCTACCCAGCAAAGCTATCATTTAGAATTGAAGATATACAAAGAGCTTCCCAGACACACACACACACACACACACACACACACACACACACGCTAAAGGAGTTCATTACCACTTATCAAATATCATATAAAATATTATTGGGCCTTCTTTATGAAGAAGAAAAAATATGAAAAACAAAATAACAATAAATACACAGCTATCAACAATTTAATCTAAAAGGAAAAAATAAATGAACTAATACAACAGAAACAGCCTCATAGATACAGAGAACATTTTAATGGATGCCAGATGGGAAGGAGTTGAAGGAATGAGTGAAAAAGTGAAGGAATTAAGAAGTACAAGTTGTAGTTACACAATAGTCATGGAAATGTAAATTATAGCATAAAGAATATAGTCAATAATATTGTAGTAACTATGTATGGTGTCAAATGGATACAAGATTTATTGGGATGATCATTTCATAATTTATATAATGTCTAATCACTGCAGTGTACACCTTAAACTAATATGATGCAGTATTGTATGTTAATTATAATTAAAAATAATTTAAATAAAAAAGTTATGAGAAGGTAGACGTGGTATTACCATAAGAAAAATTTAAAGTATGGAGCAGCGAGTGCCTTTGAGAGCAAGCAACAGACATGGGTTGGAACTGTGATGAAGAAATTGTTATACATGGCTAGAAAAATGTTAACTTGCATTATATAGTAGAAAAACTGTTGGTAACCCAATCATCTTTGATAATTTGGCAGACAATTTATCTAACAATCTTTTAGATATGAGTTTCAGGAATAAAAAACCTTACTATGTGAATATCATAAAAAAATAGAAGAATAAATTAAGAAGGAAGGAAGGGAAGAAGGAAGGATGGAGGAAATGAAGAAGGAAAGAGGGAAAGACGAAAAAGGAAAGAAAAGAAGGGAGGGAAAAATAGACAGGAAGAAAGGCCAAAAAACAAGAGAATTGTTCTATCATGGTGAAGACACAGTGTGAGATACTTAAATATGATGTCAGTGCATACGTAATTCAATTTCGGAAGAGACGTGCTCCAAGGCATACAGCAATTTTTTGAAACTGAAAAATGGTGGCATTATCCTTCTGATAGAGAGCCATTTAGTGAAGATCTTAAATACAGCTAGAGAGGAAGCCAAGATAAACTCTTTTAAGACTTTTAGGAATCCATCATTTTTTCTGTAGCTATAAAAAGAAATGGGGGTTCCGGCAAGTCCACTAGAACACCTGTTCACCTGCCCATGCATGGGTTGTGCTCTAACTGCCGGTGGTTGGTTTTTTACCTTGAAAATGGCATTCCTGAACTTATGAATAAATCATTCATGTTGATTCCCTTTTTGGTAGGGTAAGTCCTTATGCACTGACCTAAATATGCTCGCTCTCTATTCACATTGTGACAAAGTGATGCCACTTTATGAAATGACTAGTAAGAATTTTGTCACTGCTCAAGGACAGAAACTAAACTTAACTAGGACACCTGGGAATGGAATCCATCACCATAGACTCTGCACTGGGCACCAACCATAGATAAACTAGGGGTATCGTTGATGCAATATTTTTAAATTGTCTGGTCCCTTAGACATAAATAGTTGAAGTATCTGATCCATTTGGGGACAGCTGGGCTTTCCCCACTGTGCCGCGCTGACAAGCAGCAGACAACAGAGACTACACCTTTCCTTGAGATTCAAGAGAGAACCGTTGCATGAGCCTTGAAAAACTGATCTGTTTTCAAGCCCTACCCTTGTGCAGTAAACAAAAAAAATAAGAGGCTCTTCCCAGACATTTTTAGCAATGTGTCTGTTTCCTATCCCCTCAGTATTCCCTCCGCCACCCACCTCATACGTCCTGTTAGTTCCATGATGAATTGAGCAGTCACAAGTCTCAGCTTGCTTCTGTGTTTATTATGGAGACGCCCCAGTACTTGATAAAATGCCTCACTGAGGTTCTGATGACCTCGGTAGTCCTCCCTTGCTGCTTGAATGCTCTCACACACACAGGAGCAAATGGTGTTAAAGGATATTGATGAAATAAGTGACTTTCCCTGAATGATGGTCCTGTAAGGAACGGGAGAATCTCACCGGAAAGGGAGTGCACTGGGAACGTCTCAGCAGATCTTAAAGAAGTCATTCAGCACACCTGAGCACAAAGGCAAATATCAAAACTAAGGAAATCTTACTTTTTGCGCCAGCATGGGTGAACCTGGCCATTACTATGCTAAGTGAAATGATTCAGTCAGAGAAAGACAAATACCGTATGGTCTCATTTATATGTAAAATTTAATGAACAAAATAAACTGACGAACAAAATAGAAACAGAGGCATGGACACACGGATCAGACTGACAGCTGTCAGAGGGGAGTGGGGAGGGGCCTGGGTGAAAGAAGGTGAAGGGATTAGCCAAAGAACATATATGCATAACTCATAGTCACAGGCAGCAATGGGATGACGGCCAGAGGGAAGGGGGATGGAGGGTGGGGGACAGGTGGAGGTGGCCAAAGCTGGGGAAATGGGGACATCTGTAACAATGTCAACAATTAAAAAAGAACCCCAGCAGAGAGTTTGGAAAGGGACGTGCAGAGAAGAGCAGTAGAAGAGACTGGGTGGGCATCCCAGCAGGCCTCTGTGTGTTTTGTTAGGGGTAGAGGTTAGGACAGGGAAGGACACAGCTCCCGAGTTTTATGTATGAAAAGGGGCTGAGGAGTAAGATGGACAGGGTTCAGTTTTGTAGTAGACCCTTGTGGGTCTTGCCAGCCCAACACCCATTTACCTTTCAGAGGCCATAGCTTCCTCATTTGTCCAGGTGAAGGACCTATTCCCTGCTCTCAAACCATGTGGCTGAGTTAGGGAATGGCTGGAACACCGTAGCTGGTGTCCGCCCTCAGTTCCTGGGACCGCTATGGAATTCAGGAGCCTCGTCAGAGCATCTCATCCTCCCAGGCCGTGATTATTCTCTGGGTATATGCAAACCAGGCCTCTCTAAGACAATGGCCTGAGACCCAATTTCAAGAGTTTTGATGGAATTGCTGGGAAAGAAAATACCTCTTTCTGCTGAACTGGGAACTATGTGCTCTGTGTCTTTAGCTGCAAAGGCCACTGGGCATGGGAACCTGCTTCAAAATGAAGCTACACAGAAAACAAGCAGAGCGGAAAGATGTCATGGGGCCAATTACTAATCAAATGGTCAGAGCCCCTGGCTCCAGACTTGCCCAGATTTAACAGCTAATTTGCCTCTTTGGCTAATGAGTTTCACTGTATATTTAAGCTGGTGTGGGTTCAACTTCTGGCATTTGCAAGCAAGAGTTCTGATCTGCACAGAGCGTGAAGGCATTGCTTTTGTGTTAGGTGCTCCCCTAAATTTATCCATACACCCCACAAATTATAGCTTGAAGCAAGACTTGTGTGCAGACAGCTTATTCTGGTAATTGATCCTAAGGAATAGGGTAGAAACAGTGAAGGACCGGGGGGCAAATCCAAAGTGTGTCATCAAGCTTCTCACCACCAGGAGCCAATGGGGCTGGATCCCATAAGGGATTTTGTGAGAATTCATGTAGAAGAAACCTAAGTATTTTCTGTGCAAGGAATGGGAAAGGTGAATTGGCTCCTGCCCCCATAGGTCACAAATTGCCCCTTGGGGGTTTAGCCTCTTCCCACTTCCAGATTTGCACACGTATTAGAAATGGCTAAACAGGGTCCTGCAGGTATTCTATCAAGCAGGGCACAAGAGGACCTGGTAGGATCCTGATGTAGGCTGCTCAGATCTACCAGTGTTTACATGAAGTCCAGTCTGTAAAAAGACTCTTAAACTATGACAAAGCATTCATCTCTTCAAAAGACCAAATTTGCCACAGTTAGAGTGAGAAGCTACAGTAAGAATAGCCTGTGAAAGGCACAACTGAGGTGCCAGATTAAATTGAAATTCTTTGAGTGTTGGAAAATATGCTGAAATCAACAATGATTATGTGGTGCGGTGGTTCCAAAAGGTAGATGTATGGATCTGGAATTTAAGGAGTAAAGATAGAAATGGGCCTCCTTCTCAGCCCTCCTGGTCAGCCACTTGGGAAACTTCTGTAACATATTCCCATGGGTATAGAGGTCTTAGCTCCTAATCAGGGAACACCTTCAGCAAGAGGTGTCCTAGGACTACCCAGGTTTTAAAGCAGAAAACTCTCCTTTCTAGGATCCTCCTCAATTCCAGACAAACTGAGGTATGGATCACCCTAACAAGGCAACATAAGGAGTCCCATTAACTTTAAGAGCTGCAGCTTCACTTGGTTACTTTGTTGCCTTCTCAGCAGGCAAAGAAAGCAGCATTCATATAGGCAATGGTCATTTATCCTGACCATTCAAAGGCAGGATGCTCTATTATTATGGGGACATGGAAGGCTGTACTGGGTTTGACACTAAGTTAATATCCTGGAACATCTCTGGCTACTTTCATGCCCAAGTTTAACTGTAAATAGGCAATTCAGGAACTATGGTCTGATAATATATGTCACCACGGGCTCAGACCAGTCATAAATAAGTGTCTGGTTTCCTTGTAGATGACAGAAATTGACTTAAGTACACAATGTAACAGATTGGCCAAATTAACTGGGTTAAGTATAAACAGGCTTATACTTAAAGCCTGTTTGAATTTATGGTCAAATGGTTTTATTACTCGTGGTCCCCCCCCCCCCATATTTCTATTCTGCTTTTATACTGTGGTGGCTGTCACCACTGCATTGGAGCCTTACCACTCAGTCATCTTAAAGTGGGTCCCACTGAAAACAGAGCCTGAGATAAAGAGGTACCTACAGTCAGTTTGCTTCTGTAAGTGGCCCCAGGGATTAGAGACTGGGTCTCCCAAGAGTGAAAAAAGGAAGGGAAGAACCTAGTTGAAGGGTGAATTGTTGAGTTTACCGCAATTGAGATTTAACCTGCTGTGTATCTTCTGAAGTATCATGTAAAATAAACATCAAATTTCCCATCTTTATCAGAAGGTTTTCACTGCAGCATTAAACTTTCCATGCCTGGGTTTGCACGTGCCTCACAATGGCTGAGAGGGTTTCTGTAAGTATCCGACTCAGCGTCCGCAGGGATGTTCCAGGGCAGAAACCAACAGGTCAGGGGAAGTGCTGTCATCTTGCAGCTGCACGCAACGGATTGCTGCGGTACTGCCGAGAGTAAAACGGGGCCTGAGAAGCGGTGAGTCTGGGTAAAACGGTGTGCTGCAGAGCATGCCTGCCCGTCTAAGTGCAGAGCGCAGGGACAGGGCTGTTGGAAATGAGGTTCCAAGAGCCTGTTTCAGGAGTTTAGAGTTGCGCGCGCGTAACGTGAGGTCAAAGAGCCACTCTCGTCTCTGTTGCTTGAAATTCTTCTTTTCACTTTGTCAGCATACCTACATCCTTCGTGATCATTGACTTTTCTCCAGCCAGTATCGATTGGTTCATTAATAATTTCTTTCAACAATTACTTATGGTAAATCTTTAATGTGCAATGATGTTAAGGAGAACATAGTGATTAGTCAGAGGTAGGACTCACCTTCACATTGCTTTGAAATGATTGCAGAGAAAATCGTCACCTGCCCTTCCATGCTGTCGTAGTTTTCTCGTTGTTAGCTCTGGACACAAATTTTTCATCCTTGTGTTAAAGAACACTATTCCAGGATCTCAGAGATGAAATGATGAAATCAATTAGATTCAAGAAATCAAGACATGGTTTAACATCTCAGAGATCTAATTTGATCAAACAGAGACCAAAAACTTAGGGGTATTAACTTAGTAAGTTGTTGAAAAATAGTCCATTATTGAAGACAAAATTCTAGAACTTAAAAGTGCCAGTTCTTTGGGAGAATATAAGTGTAGAGATCAGGGAACAAATGTTCTTGGGTGATATTTTTAAATGATAGAAACATATTTTTACAGTTGACATTGAAGTTTCAAATATTATCAATGGCTCTGAAAATACAATACCGATTGATACTTAGTGAGACAGAAAACTGAATCCCAAATGCCACTGGCTACCATGTCAGAAAGAGAAGTGAGCTGAGCAGCCTTGCCCACTGCCCAGCACTCAGAGTGGCACACATGAAAGGAACGCATGGTGAGGGATGGTTTTCAATGCACTTATAGAAAATAACTGATTCCAGAAAGAGAGGAAAAGGCCCACATTGACACTGGATCCCTTCTAGAGCGGAAGTCGGGGGCCTGAAACATGGAGGCTAAATATGCGCCAAATTAAACACGTGGTAAATCTTACTAGACCTTCTACTGAAGGGGCTTGGGAGTCCATTCCTCAGCTGAATGCAAAAGAGTTCCATGATTTCTTAGTGGTGGGTAAGGGAGGCGAGAACCTCAGCACATGTGACTTATAATGAACATCTTTGAAGAAGATTGAAAGAAATGGTGTCTTTGTCTGGGTTTCTCTTAAAGCTAAACATGAAAAATTCTTCTGAGAAGATCATTTATTTTTCTATAGAATTTTATACACCAGGTGTGAGGTACAGGAGAGATAAAGTAAAGCCAAAATAACAACAAGTTAATGATATGGCCACTGTTAAGGGTAACTGATCCCAAGACCCCTTCTGAGGAGCTTTTGAAATGGCTCTTTAAATTTCTTGCCCAGGAAATGAAAGACAAAAGAATCTATTTCTAAGCTCGTGGCTCCTTGGTCAAGGGTAGCTCCTTGATCATGAATACACCAAATTACCTCACTGTGCATGTGTAAATGCTGAAGAAGTTCCTATCAGTTTCCCAGGCCATGACTTCCCAGCAAGAAATAGGTGGCCTAGGGCCTGAAGTTGAATTTCAGTGAATCTGGTCCAAGTCTGTGTTGAACTGCAGGCTACAGCTATTTCTGAAATCACATGAAGGACTGAGAGGAAAAAGTATTGCACAGGGAATGTTTGGCACGTATATGCTAGCTTTACTTTTTATATTTCGATTTTTGTGCAAGGCTATTCTGTCTCTATAAACAAAACATGGCCAAATATCACCAATTTGAAGGGGTAAGTACACAAGCTGTGGCCTTCCCAGAAATGAAACTCCCTGGATTTTGTCCAAGTTCAGATTTAATCTTTGAGTCGTAAATCATGCCATTCTATCTTAGGACCCAGCTGCTACAAAGGCAACAGTGTCAATGAAATAAAATTAACGGTGTGGTATGCTAATAAAATGGGGAAATCCCAGTATTTCCCATTAGAAGTGACATTAGCCTGGACCATATTTATTATCCTTTTCTGCAAAAATTAGTTTTCCCTGAACCTTTTGGGATGCACACCAATAGTAATGAAGCAGAAAAATGATGGATATTAAAAAATTAAGGTGCTCCAGAATGGGTTATAAACTTGTACCTCTTTGTTGCCCATGCTTTTGATGATCTTGCAAAGTTTTAGACCTTTTTAATTTAAGATGGAACAGTTTTATTTCTTTCAGCTACAGTGGAAATAATTTCCTTATCTATCATTAGAATGGTTTAATACTTTCATTAATCCACACATCATAAAGCAGAAAGTGATTTTTATACCGATTCCAATCAGTCATTGTGCCTGTTTCAGAATGGGAAATGGTTGTTTTCTGCTGATTCCAAAGATAGACATAAGGCCAGTGTCTTCATGAGCCATCAAAATTATGGGGGCAAGATCAAGACATAGAAATGCTGTTGCCACCACCTCTCCCTGGACATAATTTGCTTTATTGGTATGGGCAGCAGAATGTTTGTAAATATGTCAGAGACCTTTGACTTTATGGTTGTGCATAGAGGTAGAACATTGAGAGGTACCAGGGCTGCCCCTGGGGTGCAGGGAATTCTTTTCCTCATCACATCTGTAGGAAGCCTGTATGGCTGTGCATCTCATCCTCCGGCCCCATTTCTCCATGGCCAAGAGGGTGGGCCAGCTTTGATGAACCCATGACAGCCCAGGAAGTTATAGCCACTCTTCCCACGGACTTCCACTCATCTACTGAACACATTCAAGAGATGCTCCCTCTCCCCACACGGAGCACTTGGTTTTCTATTCAAATTACACTAGAAAGAAGGAAGAAGCATTGGCAATGTCATGGTAGTAAATTTGTCAGTCCCCAGTGGTAGGGATCCTGAAAGAATTTGATCACTTCAGGTGATGATTTAGTCGGGGACACTTTCAAGAGAGTAGGCTCCAGAGAAAGGACACAGAGGAGCTGCCAGACGGGCCAGTAGTCACCACGGTGGGGCTCTGACACTGACACACAGGTCGTGCTGATGAAACAGAGTGTGTGTGATTCCCAGCCTCACCCAGCAGTCGTGAATAACGTGCCCTCTGTGTCCCGAGAAACAGGTGGTCCTAACACCAAGGAAAAAGCATGGAGGACTTGGGAACGAGGAGAGAGGAGAAAGAAGAAAGTCCAGGACGGCTGACGAACACAGCGCCCCTCTCTCCCACCCAAAAGCAAGAGCAAGCACTCTTGTCCCCAGACCCTGGATGTGCTCATCCTAAAACTTGGGAAAGAAAGCATGTCTCCAGAAAAGGGACATTCCATGTACTACCAAGAATATTTTAGTCTCTCCATTTTTGAGTACTCCTGGTTTATAGCACATTTATCACTTTAAAGGATGCTAAATTGCATGCTTTCATATTCATGCTCTAATATTATCTTAGATACATATGATATTTTATTTTTCACATGAATTACCTATTTGATTCTTATGCTCTATGAAATAAGGCAGGTATTGTTATTTCTATTCAAAGATTAAAAATAAGTGAGGCATAGGGAAGTGACATGACTGCCATTTCAAATTTTTAGGAACTGGAGGAGCTAAACTGAACATTTGGATCTCTAATTAGCACATTTGGCTTCTATGTGTTATTTGCATCTATGTCTTATTTGTGTTGAATTATCTGTCCAAGATTAATTTAGAAAGAAAAAAATTGTCAGCAGCTAAAAGAAGTTAGAAATCATGGAGATAAATAATTCTGAAGTTCTTTTCCAGGAAGATTAGAGAAACTATACATAGAGGTATTTCCCAGGTTTCTGAAATCTTAGATGTAACCTATTTGTATTTGAAAGCAGCCTGCATAATGTCGCAATCTCGTTCCCAGACTGAATAATATCTCAGAAAATTATATAATAACAGGCCATGGAAGAAGTAAATGCTTTCTGATGGTTCAAAGCAATAGTAGTTTCATTCACTGAAACCTGACTACTCTTTTAGTAATGACAACAAATTATATTAGGTACCAAAATAATACCAGGCCTCATTAAAGTCCTGGAATAAGTTTCACGTAGCATGGCCTATGAGCGTGCACTTTGTATTACTCAAATGCACCATGACATTGGTGGACACGTTGTTGGATTCTCATCTCAGAAAGTAACGGAGGTCAAAATTCATGAGTTATTCTATCTTCAGATTCACACTTAGCTTCTGAAATTGTGTGCTCAACTTTTTAGTAGAATAAAATGGCACTCCATATTTTCCTTAGAGGAGGAACACAATTAGAAGAAAAGAAATCATTCGACCTAATGGGGGGTGGATCATTTAATGAACATTTTCTCTGATGGAGAACTTAAATCCCCTTAGCGTGTCACAACGAGAACAGAGTTATACTGAGATGCACCTTTGTCTGAAGTCGTCTTCTGAGATAGTCATTAGCATGTATTTGTGGGACATCTGTTGAGCTGGTAACTCACACTGTGTTCTCTGTGTGCCTTAACACCTGAGATTGTCCACAAATTATGATACGGTGACTTTAGGTAACTCAGATGATTCCTTCCACAAGACAAGTGTTTTGAGACATTATAATATTTTGGCTCGTTTGCTGCCTTAATGAAGAAAAGATGATTTTTGTCTCCATATTACAAAATAAAATTGGAATCTATAGTATTAAGAAAAGAATCCTGGCCTTAGAATAAGACAATTGGGGTGATGAGGTAAGATTAGGAAGGAAAAAGAAGATGTACCTAAATTCAGAATGAAGCTGAAAGAAAATAAAAACCGATAAATATATGGCACAAAGGTTTAAAATAGGTTGTTAGGGTATTTCCTGGCTATCTCTCTCTCTGAAGTTATAGACTAACCTGGTATTCAAGAACTAAAGCCAGAATGAGGGGAGGTCGGGCTCTGAATGCACACACGTATGCACAGACATGAGGCTTTTTCCCCTCTGTTGTGGGCTGCGGAGTGTAGTCCAAGTGTTGTAACTAACATGCAGGGCCACCCACCATCAGCCTTGTCCTCTGCCACTTCTTCCATTTCTCTTTCCGTGTTTGAGTTGGCAGGGAAACTAGTTGCCAGGACACTAACCTATGAAGAGTACTAAAATAGTTCTCAAACTCTTACAGTAAGAAAGATATTTCTCTGACTGCATCTCACTTGGGGGTAATTTTACAATGATTACAAGTAATATTTTGCTGGTCTGCTTTAGGCTAACAGTGAGACTTCCAAAACACAAGCATGCATTTCATCATCCGGTCACTGTAGTTTTATCAAAAACAAGTGTAACTATGGACATAAGTTTGTCTAGAGGTGAAGTTAGGGTAGAGGTGAACTTCTCACTGTAATAGAAATCAAGAAGTTTCCCAATAGTTCTTTTTCTTGGCTTTTATCCTAAATGACAAGCCATACTTTTCCAAATAAGTGAATATTCATGTGTGTATGTGTATTTGTGTGTATCTATTGATTTATAATATAGTCTAAAGGGATATTTAGATATTAGCCTATTTACCTCCCTACCTGTATTTTTCTGGCCCTAATGCAGTTACACTGAATGCTCTCCTGCTCCCTAAGCATTCAGGACAATTGATGTCCTTGCCTCTTCTCTCCTCTGAGACGGAAACACATTTAAATGGCCTCCTACTTCCCCCTGACTCATCATTTTTATCTTCAATGACTCAGCTTAAAACACAACAGCTTTCCTTTGGTGTCTGAGTCATTTGCTTCTTCCTCTGTAATAATCACATTGTTCTTCTTTCAGACCTCAGATGCATCACTTAGGCTGATTGCAAAGTCTCCTTTCTGTAGCAAGCTGTCAGCCCCCCTGAACAAGGAGAATGTCTCATTTGTCTTTGTAACCCCAGGGCCTAACCCAGAACCTAGAGCTGGGGAGGGGCTTAACAAATGGTTGTTAAATTCTCTCTTAAATTCTGTGGTGTGGGTTCTAGTCCCGAATGAGTTACTAACCAGCTGTTTAATCTTGGAAAAGCAGCTTGATTTCTGAGACTTAGTGCTTCAGAAAAATAAGAAAAATGCCTCTGTCACACTTACCTTGAGACAGTCATTCCAAATTCAGAGAAAACATGCTTTAAAAAAAGGAGAAAACACCCTGCAACTTGTGCACTGGCATGCAGTAAAACGGGGTACAACGTGGCTGATCAAGGTCCAGGCTGGTGCAGAAAACGATACTGTGCATGTTCAAGGTTTAATTATAGGCTGTGTGACCTGACCGAGAGAAAGGAAAGGAAGGGAAAGGGGAAGGGAAAGGGAAAGGGAAAGGGAAAGGAAAAGGGAAAGGAAAGGAAAGGAAAGGAAAGGAAAGGAAAGGAAAGGAAAGGAAAGGAAAGGAAAGGAAAGGAAAAGAAAAGAAAAGAAAAGAAAAGAAAAGAAAAGAAAAGAAAAAAGAAATCCATAAACACCACAATCCAGAATCTTAATTCGTTCAAGGACGTCTCCACAGAGAGGCATTCATTGTCGCTGACAGTGTAATGCTCAAATCAAAGGGCCTAGCAACAGTTTTGCGCTTGAGCAGTCTGTGAGACACTCTGGAAAGTGGGACAAAACCTCAGGTACTGGATTTTAAAAGTAAGGCTAAAAATGGCAAAACTGGCTAAGAGTGATATAATGAGAAATGGTATCAGGGAAGGTCTGAAATTTTGTATAAAGTGAAATTCTACTCAAAGGACATGCTGTTTCAAACCAACATTTCTAGGCTTATTTATAATTTCTTATTCTCTATCTAACTCTAACCCCTTCCCCCAAAATTTAGGGACAAAACATCACCTATTTCACTCAAATTATTTGTATTCCTTGTCCATTGATGGTAGATGTGAGTAGTTTTACTTGTCCCAAAGCACAAATCACGAATTTCTTTTCTAGTTCAAATAGCTGTGCCACAAATTACCCCTAAACTCAGTTGCTTACTGTAAATGTCATTTTTTAAATTCTTGTGGATTCTGTAACTTGGGAATTCAGTTATTGTTCTGTCAATGATACCATAGCTCTTTTTCCTGGTATCTGGGGCCTCAGGTGGGTAGTCTCAGAGACTAGAGGTGACTCAATGGCCAGAGGCTGGAATCATCAAAGGGACAATTCACAAGCACTCACAGGGCTGAATGACTCCAAGATTAGTACTGTCAACCTTAAAGTTTACCTGTGATGCTTCTATATGGCTTGGCTTCTTCAAGGCATGAGTGCTTCACAGTAGCTGAATTTCTTACATGCAGCTCAAGGCTCCCAAGAAATGTGGTCCAGAAAATCAGGTGGAGGCTGCCATTGACCTAAGAGTCACACAGTGTTCTTTCTGCTGCACCTAACTGATTATACATAATTGATTATATGCTCACCTGGATTCAAAGGAGAGTGGGCATCTCAGGGGAAATTGTATCAGTACACCCTCTTGTGGAAATCAATCAGCTTGTCCTAAGAAGATCTATGTCCAGAAATCTGGAACTGCATTGTTAACACTCATATACCCAAATTAACCCCTTTCTGTAACTCAGGCAGACTATTTCAAAAGGAAGGCATTGAAAGTCAGAATTGGCCATGAAAATGAAAATCAGAGAGTTGGCATTTTATCTCAGAATATCACATATCCTCCAATGTACTGTGTATAAATTATACTTTATTTTATTTTCCATCTCACAACCCCAATTTCTTGTCTTTGAATAAGTTTGTCTTAACCTACAGAAGTTTGCATCTACCAGCCATCCATTAGGTGGTTTCCTGAAGGCTTCTGTTTTTGATAACTTTTCTGTTATTTCCTGGAGTTTTCTGACAATGTGCCTGGCAATGGGAGCTGGAAACTTCGCATCCTATTGTGGGTCACACTACTAAAAAAGCTCTATAAAATCACAGTGCAGTCGAATGCATTAGAAATAATGCAAGGAGAATAATTAAAGACCTTGATGGAGCATATTTTGAATGGATTTTAAAATATGCTATCACTTTAGGAATTAATGCACTTAGGTTAGTTTGTGAGGAGATGAGTTTTCTTAAGCAATGGTTAAGAAGGCATTTAAATTAAAATACACTTATAAGGTAGAACAGAGAGACCTAAAGAGCCTTATACAACTGAAAGCATATAATGGAAGTAATTTTTTCTGCCTATTTAGACATGGTTTATGGCACCTATATTGTGCTAGAGGGAAGATAACAAAGTTTGCAGCTCAATGAGAACATTGAAATTGATTTACGCTTCTTTTCATTCATGTATGCATTTATTTCAGTCACCACAAGAAAGGCCTTAAATTTTTATGTTAAAATTTTTTAAGGCATTCAAAAATCTTTGTGTCTTCTCTTCCAAGAAAACGTCCTAAATATCTGCAATAGTATAACATTTTTCCTTAGGAAAGTTTAAAATAACTTGTATAGTTTATTTGGGTGGAGGAAGATTTCAAGGGAAAGTAATTACAAAAATAGTAAATTCTCTAGAAAACTAAAGTTGTAATCTATTATCAGCATTAGTTTTATGCTATTTGAATCACCTAAAGTTTTTTTGACAACAAGGGAGAGAGAGAAAAAAACCAAAGATACTTAAGTAGAAGAGGTTAAGAGGGGAATCCTTTTACACTGTTGGTGGGACTGCAGACTGGTGCAGCCACTGTGGAAAGCAGTATGGAGATACCTCAAAAAAATTAAAAATGGAACTGCCTTATGACCCAGCTATCCCACTTCTGGGAATATATCTGAAGAAACCCAAAACACTAATTCAAAAGAATATATGGGTCCCTATGTTCATCGCAGCATTACAATAGCCAAGATTTGGAAGCAGCCCAAGTGTGTCCATCAGTAGATGAGTGGATAAAACAGCTATGGTAAATTTACTCAGCTGTAAAAATGAAGAAAATCTTCTCCTTTATAACAGCATGAATGGACCTGGAGAGTAGTATGCTAAGTGAAATAAGCCAGCCAGAGAAAGACAATTATCATATGATTTCACTCATACGTGAAGTCTAATAACAAACTGAGCTAACAAGCAAAATAGAGACAGACTCAGAGAATAGGCTGACAGCTCTGGGAGAGAGAGGTTGGAGGGTGGAGAAATTGAGCAAAAAAGAAAAAGAACTCATGGACAGAGACAATAGTGTGGTGATTGTGGAGGGGGTGGAGGTGGGTAGAGGAGGAAGAGGGTGTGAGGGGGGTAAATTGTAATGGGAAAAAGTAAAATTAAAAAATGAACTATTAAAAGCAATTTAAAAAGAAGAGGTTCGGAAGAGTGAACACTGTTTTCCGTAGTGGCTGTGTCAGTTTGCATCCCCACCAGCAGCGAATGAGCATGTCTTTTTCTTCATAACCTCTCCAACAGCTGTCTTGTTGATAACAGCCATTCTAACACAGGTGCGAGGTGGTATCTCATTTTGTAGTTTTAATTTGCATTCCCCTGATTCCTAGTGCAGTTGAGCATCTTTTCAAATACGTGTTGGCCATTTGTATGTCTTCTTTGTAGACATGGGAGTTCAGATCCTCTGCCCACTTTTCCACTGGATTGTTTGTTGTTATTGTTATTGTTGAGTTATATGAGTTGTTTATGTATTTTGGACATTAACCCCTTATTGGAGGTGTTGTTTGCAAATATCTTCTCCCATTTGGTTGGTTGCCCTTTTGTTTTGTTGGTGGTTTCTTTTGCTGTGCAGAAACTTTTTAGTTCAATATAGTCCCATTCACTTATTTATTTATTTATTTTTGTCTTTACCTCGCTTGCCTTTGAGGTCAAATTCGTAAAATCCTCTCTAAGACCAAGGTCCATAAGTGTAGAATGGTGGTTACCACGGGGAAAGGAGGAGTGTAGTAAAGGGGAAAGATAGAAATATATAAAATATATGGTAACAGAAGGAGATTTGACAACAGAAGATGGTAAACACACAATGCAATATATAGATCATATACTATAAGAGTGTGCACTTGAAAACCATATAATTTTATTAACCAATGTCACCTCAGTAAATTTAATTTTTTTCTTTTTTTCTTTTTTTTATTTATTTTTTTTAAATCAGTATTTTTTAATTGTTGATCTTGTACAGTTTTCTGTCTTTTACCCCGCCCCAGCCCACCACCCCAGCCCTCCCCACCTCCCTCCCATTTCCACCCCCCATAGTTTTTGTCCATGAGTCCTTTATACTTGTTGCTCTAAACCGTTCCCCTTTTCCCCTGAAATTCCCTCCCCTCCCACTCTGGACACTGTCAGACTAGCTAGTAACTTTACCAGCCCTCCTGCTTATGGTCATGTACATACTTTGGTGCTAAAGTGTTAAAGTGTGAGGCATAGACAACAGGATTCAGTAAGTAACAGACGTGAAAATTAGAATTGTCAGAGGTCTTGCTAGAGCACATGGGACATGGCCCCAGCCTGGTGACAAGGAGCATTTGAATGAGTAAAGGGAGAAGGCAGAGGGCTTAAAAAAAGCATATGGCTTGAACCGAGTCTGGTATGGAGTGGAGGGAAGTGAGTCATATTTTAGAAATGATCATGGCTATTCCAAACAACGTCTCCAAGAGATACAAAGAAGCAAGAAGGATGTGAAAATGTGCATTCGTTTCCAGTGAACATGATGGGAATCAGTACTTGATCATACTTCCAAATATCTGAACTCCAATGACACTGATTTCCTGATTGAAGAAGTGTACTGTTAACTCCACACAGTAAAGGTAAATATATCCAAAGTTGGGAACATATTTTGGAATTTCAGAAAGTGAGAAACAAAGGGAAGATCCTAAAATGTCCCATAGTAGCTAAAAAGTAACATCCAAACGTGATCAAACTTCACAAAAGACGCCCTATTGGCCAAGACATCAGATGTGTAATTTCAATGAGATTATGAGAGGAAATAAAGTTAAAAAGAATTATGCATTCTCAAGCAAGTATGGAGGTAGAATGAAAGCATTTTGAGATATACAATGATTCATTTATTTCTCCCAGAATCCTTTCGGAGAAACCTGGTGAGGATGTTCCACTTTAAAATGTGGGCAATAAATCCGATATGCGGAAGAGACTAGGTTCAGGAAATAATGCCTCTGAAGCGAGACAAACGAGCAACCCATGCAACAGAAGATGTCAGCTCCAGGATGGAAGGCTCTAAGGACATTTTGTAGTATTTTCAAATACATCTTCAGGATTTTTTTCTGGGTGATTGATAATATGCTAACTAACCCAGTCTAGTCCGTTCACATTGATGTTAACAACAGATATTTGAGGGGCTATTGAATATATCCAAAGCATGATGTGTGGTAGGAATTGGAGCTATGTGGAAGCTTTGTACTCCAGGGGCTGCGGATCTAACAAAAACTAATTCAAAGGATGCAGTTATTTTCCAAGTCAGCAAAGGAAAAGATCTCTGACTTCTGTTGCAGGAAACTGAGGCTCATCCCCTGTGACAGAATCGCACTCTTAGAACCTCATAGAGGTCTGACACCCAGATCCTTGCATTAAGGAAATTATTATGCCCCTGCCCCTAAATATAAAATTTTCTAATTGTCCTCAGAAGCTCATTTGGCATCATGGACTCTCTTTGCGCAAAAGGGGTTCAGGCGTCTTTCCCAGGACTTTTCTCTCAGGAGTATGTAGGACAGCCATATTGTGCCCACCTATATTAATTAGCACATGTTCTTGTTAGTGTGCGCCCATGTAAGCATACATCTGAAACAAGTCTGTATCCCTCATTAGCCCACCCCAAGTTAACTCATATTCATTTTAGTGTATGTGCCCTGATAGTGTGCATCCTTGTTTTCGGTGTCCCTTCGTGCACACTTCGTGTACACCCATCTCCTATGAATGCGTACCCCAAGTTGCACACGTACCATGTTAGTGTGGGGGGTGCTAAAAAGATATTAGTACTTCCCCTCTCACCTTCTAAGTTCTTCTGGCTGGGCTACTCATTAACTTAACAGAGACCTATGAACAACAACAACAAAAAAAATCAAGGTTTTAATACATGGGCATGGGAATTCACATAGGCATGAAGATTCCAAAGACAGGGAGGCAGCATTGGGTATATTAGACATTTTGGAAAAAGGAGAAAGGAGGGAAGATAGGCATTCGATTCCAGAAGTGACCATGGGTAATTTACAGGTATTTGAGGAAGAGGGGAATACATAAGGCAGCAAAACCCTGGCCTCACAACCCTGAAGCACTGAGACACGGGGTGTCTAGCTAACAGGTTCCTGTCTGAAGCCCTGCATTTAGCATATTTAATTCAAATTAGGCTAAGGTGTTTTCCCAGGGTCTTCCTAAAGCAGTTTTTTCTGTTTGAATCTCTTCGCCAGAAAGGGAGAGGGGTCAAAGTTTCTTTCTGATTCTTTTGTTTCTTAATAAACAGCTTAAAGTCAATATCCCCAGGAAGCAGCTTCAGGGTGGCATAACTTTAGCTCCCTTCAACTGCAGCCTGTGTTACCACCCACGCAGTGTGAGCACATGAACCACATTAGCGTGTACCATGTCAACACACACTGTTAGCTTAGATCTTTAGTTAGCCCACGTTCCTGTTAGCACGCACCCATGTAAACTCACACCCCACAGGAGCACCTATCTCTCATTAACATGTGCTCCATGTTAGCACATCTTGTGTTTTACTGTGTGTCGCACATTAGCACACACCACTTACTTCTCCACATTTAAGGGGTAGAGATGTGGAAAATCCAGACTTGCCATAACTTTTAAGTGGTGACAACTGAGGCATAGATTTCTTCTACCTTTCCCTTGGCTTTTTGGTGCATTTTCCTAGGTAACTGTACATGATCTTTCAAAGGCTTCTTTGCTCCAAGCACCATGTCTACATTCTGGCAAGAAGAAAAATGATGGGGGAGATGTGGAAACACTAACTTTCTTCATGTCTTTGAGGCCGGTGTTGTGTTTGGAGCCTGATCTCTAACTATAGCAGAAACTAGGAAATTGATGTTTTAGCCTTTGCAGACTCTAAAATAGGAAGAGATTTGGGGAAAATGGATGGAAGAAGGTTAATGGACCCACTAATTTTGGTCTTCGTTAATTTCTCATGTGAAAATGAACTTCTTTCTTTGTTCCTTCACCACGATCAGCATCAACGCTGCAGTCGTTTTCCTTGCTCTGCATACGGGCGTGTGTGTGTGTGTGTGTGTGTGTGTGTGTGTTTTCACACAAACACAAGTTGAGTTGAATAAAGCTTAGGTGTAGAAATCTGTGTAAATCCTGGTTCAGTAAGTTCCAGAGCAAGATTTTTAAACTTTTTGCTCTTCATTGGCCATGGCTACAAAATGAACATTGTTTTAACTTCTTAAGGAATTGTTCTGAGTATTACAGACTTTATGCATTGGAATTAAGTGCTCTCGGTAAATGGCAGGTGTTTTTATTCATGGGTAGACAACTACCTGTAATCGGAGTTTTATAACTGATTGGCTGGGTATGGATGGGGACAGGAGCGCTAATTCCCATAAGCACAGTAAAGGCCTAATAAATATTTGTTCAATTGAATGCCTTGACTCAATATTCTATGTAATGAATTCTCAGCACTCCCAATATCAGAAATAGCTCCACTGATTATCCAATTACTGACGAATGCATAAAATATGTTTTCCATTTAAAACTGACACTCCACCTTTCATAATTCCTCCTGGGAAAAGACACTCTAACTATTTGAATAATTGCCAAATGACTTCCAGCATCTGTACCTCATTTTCCGTAGTTCATTAATGATCCTATAAGGATCATATCACTTTAAAAAGTTAATATTCATAACAGTTAGTTCAGAAAAATTGTAAAAATCATTTGAACATCTCGTTTTTTAAAATTGTGCAAAGGCACATACTTTTATTCCATGCTTTTATAAACGTGTTCTTCTTAACATTTCAAGAAAAATATTGTCAAGTCTGATGTGGTTTAAAATTGAAGTAAATTACTCTGTCATTATTAATTAAAAGAGAAGACATTCTGAAGCACAGTGTTTGTGTTTCCACCTCAGCCTGGCGTGCTGATGACAGCCGTTAAGCAATGAGGCCTGCCCTCAGGAACAGCAGCCCAGCCCAGGGGACCCTGTGCATTTGTGGAGAACAATTCACTAGCTCTGTCCCCCTCATTTCCATTTAACCAGGCCATGTTCTCAGAAATCAATTGCACTTTTTAATTCTATTTCAATAGTAGAAGTGTCTCTGTTTATCTGAAGTATCAAACTAATAATTGAGAGCAATATATTCAACATGGTCAGCCACAGCCGACGGTGGAACCCAGTATGATTTCCCAAGGTCAGAGAGTGTGGGGCAAAGGCCAACTCGGAAAATAATGAAACAAATGAAAAATGTTCTCTAGTGAACAAAACTTTAATAAGTGATAACAAATATGCCGTTTTGTTAATTTCCCAAATTCTCAAAGAGCACTGGAGCTATGTGTGAAGTTATTCTGAGGAAGGTATCTGTTTATTATAGGATTCTGGGGAAGGTAACTACTATCTTTCAGTGAATGTCAATGTTATTGACAAAGAATGATTTGGTAATTGAACATATAACTAAACCAAGGCAAAGGACACAGTTTAGATATGTAGTTATTATTGCATGAATGAAGACCCCTAAAGTGCTGCTGACAAGAGCCAGAAGACAATCAACAGCACCACCCAGTGTTGCTACATCTATACTACCCTCAACCCACCCACAAGACCAACTGCAGGAGCCATAATGTGGCTGATCCAAATGTGAGAGTTGAATGAGTCTTCAGTCACTAGACTTGCTTCTAAATTACTGTTTTGTCGTAAAGAATATTTATATTCCTGAGCCATGGGGCATAGAGCATCTGTCTGACCTCTCCTAATGCTCAAATTTTTATTGCTATTTTATCTACCTTAATTAAAATTGAGTTTTTAGGTACAATTGCAGAATAAATAACTCTGACTTATGTTCCATAATGTAGCCATTTTGTGTACTTTTCATAGTTCAATTTCATTTATTACATCTAAAATTTTCTCCACTTGTTAGAAATTGAGAAGAATGTGTCACCTCCCTTCTCTCATGGCTGTGAATTAAAACATGGTGCAAAAGGCAAAGGAGTAAAGAAACCCAAAGAGTATATACTGGACCTGAATCAGAAAGATTTCATTTGTAATTAATGGAACACCTCAATTAAAAATGCCTTAGAACACATGTATTTATTTTGTCACTAAGCAAGACATGGAGGGTTCAGAGTTTATTCCTCAAGCACCAATCACAGTGAGATTATAAGTAATTTAAGAGCCATCTTATTAGCCATCCTCAGCTTGCTGGCCTCAGCCCGCAGGTCTCTGCCCTCTGGAGATTAGTGGTCACTGTGGCAGGTGTGCTCCCACAGGGCCATGCTCAATGGGGAAAAGGGCACTATGGTCTCATGCACTTCTGCTGTATACTCTCCACCTGCCTCTTCCATCTTACCTTCGACAACCCTTCATCTCTCTTGGTATATACTTTCTTACCTCTTCTGGGTCCCATTGACCTACTTCAGGTGCCAGCTAACCACAAAGTAGACTAGGAAACCAAGTATAGGACAAGGTCTGTCTAGAAAGTATCCAGCCAGGCACTGTGAAAATTAGAGATCTTTACTGAAGAAGATACAAGGTACAAGAAACATTGTACATAGGATAATGATGCCTCAGTCCCCTACCAAGTAGGCAGCTTGGAACCTCACACAGTTCTCCCAGCAGCTCTTTCACTGTCCAAAACACTCTCCAAAATTCTCTTTTGGAATCGCCATCAGCTGCCTCATTGTTTTCCTCAATCTTATTAATGGTCTGAAATCTCTTTCTTTTCAAAGGTGATTTTAGTTTGGGGAAGCCAGAATTCCCAGGATACCCAATCTGAGCTGCAAGGGAGCTGAGTCACCTGGGTGATTAGATGTTTCACCAAAAACTCTGCACAAGACATGATGCATGAGTGGGCACATTGTTGAGATGAAACTGCCAATCACCAGTTGCACATACTCTCAACTGATGAAGAACATTGAGATAGCACTTCTTATTAATTGTTTGGCCTGGAGAGGCATACTGGTGATGGACAACACCTTCCCAATCAAAAAACACAGTTAACATGGTCTTGATCTTGCTGCAACTTTGCCGTGCCTTCTTTGGGCATGGAGAACCAGGTGACTTGCATTGGAATGACTGGTCCTTCATTGCCAGATCACAGCCATAGACCCGTGATTCATTTGTGGTTATGACGTTCTTGAGGAAATCTTGTTCGTTGGTAGCAGTTTGAATCAAGTCATGAGCAACTGCAACATGATGTTCCTTCTGCTCTGTTAGCAGAAGCTGCAGAGCATGTTTTGTCACAACATGTTTCATGCCAAGATCCTGTGTCAAAGTCCCAGACACAGCAGTTTTGAGAATTCCCAGATCAGCTTCCAGTTCTCGCACTGTCAGTCGCCAATCTTTGTTGATTGCAGCCCATATATATTCCACATTCTCAGGTGTTCTCTTTGTTGCAGGCCTTCCAGAATGTGGATCACTTTTGATGACAAATTCTTGACTATCTTTGAGTTGTTTCTGCCACACTTTTATTTGCTCTGCACTCATTGCATCATCCCTAAAAGCCTTCTGAATCATTGGAATAGTTTCCTTGGAGGAATGTTCAAGCTTAATGCCAAATTTGATGCAGATTCGTTGCTTTACTTGCTCAGTCATTTTGAATGCTACAGCCACCCAGTACATACGCTGACTCAATAGTCTCCACCACCACCACTCACTAGTACAGTGAAGTTATTGTTCATGCATGCGCATTCCAGTCCACTCTCCTTGGCTGCCAGGTTACATCAGCGTCAAGAAAACTATTCTCATTATGTTAACAATGGCTAGAATTTTGCCAGACAGACCTCCTATATCTGAATTTTCAGCCTTTATAAGCAATAAAGGAAGCACAGAGAGAGTCAAAAGTCATGAAACTACTTCAGTTCAAGTAGCACTATCTCTGAACCTTAACCATTCACATTCTAGTAGTCTATATAGAGTATTCTGTGCATATGCTGAGGTGGGAAGAGGTAGAAATGCAGAATGTGGAAGACATGAAGGGATTTTTAGGTTAGTTTTTCCTGTAAGCCAATTTTATCCATGGGCATCAATGAACTAGTTGTCATGTGCCATTGAGTTGGCTCTGACTCCTGGAGACCCTATGAATGAGTGATGTCCACAATGTTCTGTCCTCAACAGCCCTGCTTAGCCCGTGTAGACTCGTCTCTGGCTTCAGTTTTGGAGTCAATCCATTGCATATTTGGTCTCTCTCTTTTCCTGTTGCCTTCTATTTTCCCCATCATTATTGTCTTTTTTCCAAAAAAAAAAAAAAAAAAAACAAAAAAACCCCACCTTCTCATGATGTAGTAAAAGTAGGACAGCTTCGGTTTTATCCTTTCTGCCTCCAGCCATGAACTAGCCAGGGGCCAAATGCCAGAGTATCTCATTTACTTGGGAAATTGTGTGGAAAACTCTGTATTGAAGGATACTCAGGAATACAGTTCAGAAGCTTCATTTAAAACCTGTGTGACTGCCCTGGGGATGCCACACATGGGACATCGTTCAAAAAAATAAAGTCTTTGAGTTTTGGTGCTTAAATAGCTAGAGTTAAGAAAGGAAAAATGTAGCCTTTATAAACAGACTCCATTTTTTGAAAGATGACCATAGTCCATTTTGTTCAAAGTCAGACTTTTTGCTTCCAAAATTTTTATAGTATCATTCTGATCACTGCAGATTTAAAAAAATTTCATTGCTTGTATTACAGTCTGGAAGGCATCTTAGAATTTGAGATCTGTTCTTTTCAGATTATTCATAGGTGTTTCTCCACAAGAATTCACAGAATTGTAGAATATAATCTAGGAAAGGCAAACTGTATTCAAATTTAACCTTCTCATTCCCCAGGAGGGGAGACTTCAGCCCAGAGAAATGCAGTAACTTGCCAAGTGTAACCTCGAGATGGAGTGGAAAGCTGGGGTATTGAGTCTTGTTTGTCTACAGTGACCTCTATGCCATCAGGAAACAAACACTAGATTAAAAGATGCAGTACTCATTGTCCTATATTCTCAACAATTATATTCTACTGGGAGCCGTTAGAGTTACACACGGAACAGTTCGATGATGAAACATACAGGACTGTGTGTATTAAAACACAGAGGGGGATCGCTGGTATAAGGGGAAAGTTGCCTGCTCCCGGAAGGTCTGTGTGGGAGAGGAGAACGCAAGTAAAACAAAGTGGAAGGATGCCATGTATGAAAATAATAGGCAGTGACGGAGCTAGTATTTTCATGTATAAATTTTTGATTTGTTAATTTTCCCATAGGCTACATGTATAACAAGTAACTTAACAGATATCTGTACACCTACCTCTGAGCTAAATAAATAAAACATTACCAAGAGAGTTTAAGTCATGTACAAACTCAGTATTCTATGTGATCCTTTCAATATGTAGTTCTGACCAGTCAATATACTGGTAACAAACTATAGAAATGATCCCTTTGAAAATGAGATTTTTTAAAGCCCATTCTAATGGATATTTTCTACTTTTTAAAAATGTTACTGAATTTAGGTGACATTGGTTAATAAAACTATATAGATCTCAGGTGCACAATTCTGTAATACACCACCTGTATTTTGTATTGTGTGTTCGCCACCCCAAACCAAGTCTCCCTCCGTCACCATTTATCCCTGCTTTACTCTCTTCTCCCTCCCCAACCCCCGCTTTCCCTCTGGGAACCCCATACTGTCATCTGTGTCTGTGAGTTTTTGGTTTATTTGTTGTTGTTATTTTGTGTTTGTTTGTTTGTTTGTTTGATCCCATCACAAACCCCCTTCCCCTCTCATCGCTGCCAGTCTGTTCTCTATGCGTATGAATCTGTTTCTATTTCAAACCGATTGATGCTTTGGATGCAAAAACCTTTCATTCCCAGACTGAAGAGATTGTCAATCTCAATACATAGTTACAAACGTTAGTATTTAGTCTTTCCTGGGGGGCACTCTAAAAATTTAGCATTAAAAGTATTTGCTTATTCACAGTTCAGGAAACCAGTGAAAGTAAGTTTGGATCAACACTGAGTGGCAAAAATGCCACTGAGCATTTTCACATGGAGCTTTAAAAATTGGATTTTGTGATGTCACTTCAACTTCCACAAACCCCACTGGCCTTTCTTTCAGCCAAACATGATTATTGAAGTGAACAAGAATCTCTGAAGAGAAATAGTTTAGAATATTATTTCATATGGAAAGCAAAGGATTTATAAGCACGCATCTGACTTTTTCCAAGACACTGTTTTATTTCATCTGTTCTGTCAATTTTGCTTTTCCTAGGGGCTTCTTTGAAAAGTTCTTCATCATGGGTAATGATAACTGATGAAATTTATTGAGACTATGGGGAATTAAAAAAAAAAAACAGCTTTCCTCCCATCTTTCTAAGTTCTTCTGATGGGGCTAATAGTTAAATTAACTTGAGACAGAACAAAATGTCCAAAATTTGTTATGGATGTACATGTGGGACACCACATGAATATGAGGCCTAAGAGAGCATCGGGAAATTAAGGTTTGTGTTCCATTCTGCACAAGGGAAAGGGAGGTAGGGATATGGGATTTCAAAGGAAAAGCCAGTGATTTACCAGAGAAAGAGCAAACGTGGTAAATTTTTCTGGGCCAGGCAGAAACAATGGACTACAAAGGGAAGTCTAACAGACAGGTTTTGTTAATGTTTTCCCTGTATGCCATATTTGGTTTATATTATGATGCTAAGGTGATTGTCCCTTCCTTAAAGCAGGTTTTCCCATCTGGATTCGTTTAGGCAGGTGAGTGAGAGGTCAAAGTTTCTTTCTGAGTCTTTTGTTTCTTAATCACCAGTTTACAATTGATTTCTCAAAAGGCATATTTCAGGGTCCCCTCCAGGACCACAGACAGTAGCTGGGTTTTGTGTTGCCTGGAAAGAAAGAGCAGTAAGAGAAGCTCAAGCTTGTTCACCCCATCACAGGAGAAGTACTTTGCATATAATGGCCAAGACTCAAGCTCCTCCTGAAATAAAAGCCCTGCCTACCTCCCCTCTCTCAGCTTTAACTACCCTCACTTTCTCTCAGAGCATACTCTATTCACTTTTGTCTTCTTTCTTTCTTAAATGTCCCAAGATCATTTCTCCCTTGGGTTCTAGTTCTGTCTTCTTTTCAGAATTCCTCTTTTCCTATCTCTTCTTCCTCTTCATTTATTCCCATTGTTCAGAACAAAATTCAACTCTTCAGAGAGGACGTCTTGGAAGCCTAATATAAATTAAGTCCCTATGTTTTCTTCCCTTTATGTAGTCTTGGCTAGTCCTTCGTAAGAATATGAAAATGCATTACTTGTTTGATTGCATATTTAATGATTGTTCCTCATTACACTGGCAGTTTGAGAAGGCCAGAGTCTTGTGTCTTAATTGTGTTTTTTTTAAACATTTTATTTATGTATTTTTAGAGAGAGGGAAAGGGAGGGAAAAAGAGAGGGAAAGAAACATCAATGTGTGGTTGCCTTTTGTGCACCCCCTACTGAGGACTGGGGTTGCAAACCAGGCATGTGCCCTGAGTGGGAATTGAACCAGGTACCCTTTGATTCTCAGTCCGGCACTCAATCCACTGTGCCACACCAGCCAGGGCTTGTGTCTTGTTCTTTAATGCAATTTCAGGACATACCACAGCAGTCAAATCCAGGTAATCACTCATGGTTGTTAGATCAATATATGATCAGGTCCTGTTAGCTCTTACTTCCTAGAGCTCCTAGGTAGAAACAGTATGTTATGACTGTTCTATTACCCCTTGTATTTTGTAAGCCCCATGAGAGAGGATGTTCTGTTTTTAAGCCTTTTAGAGAATAAACAGTATGTCTTTCTCATACAAGAGATCAGTAATATTTGATTGGCATTTAAAGTGTTTTTCTCGGTATAAACCTTAAATACCTTATAGAGTTACCTGTAAACGTTATGGAGAACTCTGGTTTCATGTAGGCTGTCAAATGTTGATGGAAATGCAATACAGCATAGCCACATTCACATAGAGGAAATGAAGTCTCCCTGACTTTATGTGTGGGACTCCAGGATATTGTAATAAAATCTGAATTTACAGTGACTGGCCTATGTGCTTGTCTGATCTATGTGTATGATAGTGAGAGAAAGAATGGTACAGGTATGAAACAATGAGGATTTATTTTTCAGTAAGTAAGTTATCGTTATGATGATGAAATTGAAATAGTATTCGAGAAATATTTGGGTAAGCTATAAAGGTCACAAGAGATTGAGGGGTATATCTGGAGGAGTGTATACCAATAACAGAGCCAAGCTTTGCCACAGGGCCCATATTTCCTCATCAATGGTAAAGAATCTGGTTCCCCTCCTACACCTGATCTTCAATATCAAGGCAGATTCTACCTCTGAAGTAGCGGGGTTTAATAAGGTGCAGGTAAGTGATTCTGCTGTCTCCCTCATGCTTCTCTGTTCTGAATAGTGATAAATCTGCTGAACAATTTATACAGGCATTTGCATGCCAATTGCAAGTCAAAAATGCCTGATAAAACTGTTAGTGTTGAAGTGAGATTTCCACCTCATAAGTATATGAAAAATACAATAGGAGAAATGCTGTATTTGTTTATATGAAGCTGAGATTTTTGCTTAGTGATTTTAATAAATGCATGGACTTTCTTGAACTCCCCTCTTTGGCACTGATTGCCAAATAAGATCACTTTGAATTCTCTCCAGTATCCATTTCTCCTATTACAGACACAAACTAGATTCCATTTCCATTTCTATTTTATTGGTATGATACTCCATTGCTTCAGTAAGGAAGCACAGAAGCTGAGTACTTACAAACAAATCCCGATATCTTCAGATGTCTCTTCTCACAAAATAATTCTCCTTGAAGAGACACTGTACTTGGCAGTCACCCAACTGAATAAACATAAATTTTAAAATGGTAGGTATGTCCAGAAAAACAGGTAAAATTAAATACTACTTGAAAACGATTGTTAACATGATCATATCTCAGAGGTTTCTGAAGTTTCCTTCTTGCTTCATTTCAATGAAATTGGTATGAACAAGCTTTGTTTCTCAAATATCCAAGGACTTTGGGAAAAGATGTTTGCAAACAAAACCATGACAATTAAAAGCAAGACCAAGGGGTCCCGCCCCTTTCTCTGAGATGTAATTGGTTTAGTCTCAGTAGACAGCTACCTGGGACATTTTAGCTAGTGCTAGGACCTTGTTTGTATCAAAGAATAGCACAATCAAACACATAGATCCCCACTTGTCCAGAGCAGCAGAACACAAGTGCTCCCCAAAAAGCCTCCTCTCTCTACTCTGTATCTTCGCATCAAACCGCTTTTGGTCTTACGCCTATCTGTGGACAGGTTACCTACTTTAAGACAGTTCTTCAAGAAAATTGATAAGTAGGTCATTTTAAAAATACCTGTAATTAGGCCATGAAGTGCCTCATCCATAAAGAGTTAAATGACAAACTCTTGTGATTTTAAATTGGTAAAATACATTAAAATCTGGCTTCAGTTCTTTTTATTATACAGGAAGAAACACTTCCTTTTATTATACAATAAGGACTCTGTCATTCATCCTATTTCTTTCTTTTTTTTTTGCCTTGGTTCTCAGAAAGATCATTACTGAGTTTTACATCTCATGAGCTCACAGTTCTTAAATTTAGATTGTCTTTTTCATCCTAATCATTATTAGTCATTATTACTTAACCCTTCCTTTTCTTTTTGTGGCTATACTGAACTTTGGTTGAGTTTTGTTGTTGATCTGGAAGTTTTGGTTAGTGAGTTTTGTCCCATTTTTGGTAGTTGTACATTTATTAAGTAGTGCTTCAGGTCTTTTTGAAAGTGCCTGAGAAGAATAACCTATATTTATAAACGCACTAGACATTTATAGAAAGCCAAATACTTTCACGTACAAATCAAAGTTCCATTAAAAAGAGCACCACACATTCTCTGTGTCCTTCATAGCGCTTCATCCTGTTAGTGTTGTTTGAATAGATCATTTAGATGTGAAGGGAGGGAAAGGCCAAATTGCCCTACCTTGACTTTGTAGAGCTGACACATTTTCTTCACTGACACTGTGTGAACGTTACAATACACAGTATTGTCTGTTTTATGCCACTGGATGTTTTCTAAATCCTGAGGTGGAAGTGAGGAAGGCGTGAAGCGGGTGGGTTTTAGTCAGTTGTCTTGGGTTAGGAAGCTCAGTTCTTTCACTTGCTGGCTGTGAGATCATTAACAAGATACGGAATCTCCCTGAGCCACATTGTTCTTTCTGTGAAATGGAGATAGTGTTAGAATCTGCATTCAGTTTTGTGTTCAATCAGTATTGACTTAGAGTTTACTGGGGCCAGGCAGATCCATTTATGGTTAGCTCATTAGATCTGTATATTGACCGTACAATGTTGGTAAAAACAGGAGAGGGAAACTGAGTCTCAAAGAGATGAAGCAGTTTGGCCAAGATCATATAATTAATAAGTGGCACATTTGCTCTAAAATATTCTACCTTTGAATTGACAGGGTATTCAAAGCCAGCCTTTTGAAATTTAAAGTGTGATTCTTTAGAGAACACCTCACTGGGAAGTCTTCACTTACCTGCTTCCTGGGGCCCCAGCTGCCCTTCTTTTGTGCTTCTTCACCTGCACCAGGCTGTCTCCTCACAGCTGGTTCGACACTGCGATTCACCCATCTGTGTGTCTGTCCTCTCTCACTGACCACAGTATAATTGAAGAAAGGGTCTGCATGGAACCATTGCACCATCCGCACCATTATTATAATCAACCCATCAACATTTGCTTAATGAATAAATGAGTATATGAGCAGCTTAATGCCATTGGCTTTATGACTTAGATTCCTCCATAGCAGAAACCCATCCGCATGAGCCCGTCTCAGTTGTAGCAGACATGGCTGGTTGTCTTCCCAATATCCTTCTACTTTTCTTCTTCTACGTAACCTTTATCGTATTTTGGTCTGTGATGGGCCCAACTAAAATACTATATTTCCTAGTTTTTCTTGAAGGTAGGAAAGGCTAAATGACATAGGACTTTACAAGGAAATAGTAGCAAAGATCTACTGGAAATTTCTGTAATGGTTTTTACTTTTCTAAAGCAAGCATTAGCACTTCTTGTTGATTCTTTCTTTTCTTCTGCCTGGAATGCTGGCATGAGGCAAGAGGAGGAGAAGCTTTCTTACAAGTTGAGGCAAAAAGCCATGGCCTAGCATACAGGGAAAGAGAAGGAGTCTGGTTGGTTGAGCAGCTGAATGAGCCCAGGGTCACCTAGCCCTGGATTCTGCTTGTATGATTAGCATCGGCCTCCTTTTGCCTAAGCCTTTATAATGGGGTTTCTGTTGCACACAGTCTAGTGAAACCCGTAACTGACAGCATCTAAAAGATTGTTTAAATTAATTGCTTTGGAGAGAATAAATGCATAGGTGTATAACTATGGTAGTGAAGTTTTCTATTTTTGGTTCTGAAACTTAATTAGAACTCAGGATCCATTTATAGGAAGAAATGAAAAATGTTGTGCAGTTTGCTGGAATTAAGTGATTATTTGTGTGAAGTTCTATAATGCTGAAATGCCCATGGATGGCTATACCAGACACTTTCAATACTACATTTTTCTCTCTTAAATATGCACAAATTCATGTCCAATCCTTGCTCTAACTTTAGATAGAGGTGATATGTGTGTGTGGAAGAAAGCAACATTGGACTAAAAACTAGAAGTCATCTGTTCCAGCCTTCGATTTTTGCCACTTGATGGCTAAATGATATAATTTTTAAATGAGTTTAAAATCACTGTAGGGAAGCAGCCACCACCTGTCACTCATTTTCTTCTGCAACTGTGACCTAAGCTTGAAATCAAAACTCCTGCGTTTCCCCGTTTGCCCTTCCAACGGCTGCCTACTGCAACTCAGAATTGGCATCTTAAAGGAACCCACACAGGCCTTCACGCTCCTGAAAACCACTGCCAACCACCCCTGCTTTCTCACAATTGTTCCCCAGGACTTCTTGTCTTTAGCTGTCATCAGTATTCCTGCAACACCCGCGCTGAGCAGGATCCAGAGTGCTTGTCTGAGCTTGCTCGCGAGTGAGTTGAACTGTAAACTCAGGGAAAGGGAGCTTCAGGAAGAGTGAGCCCAGAGTTTTACACACTGTACTTCGGAGAAAGCTCACATGAGCTGCCTTCTCTTCGCTCCTCATCTGTTGAAAGATAAAAACATCCTCTGTGAAGGTGACTCTGTAGAGGTAGTACCTGCTGTATCCCTCCTTCCTCCCCATCATCCTATGGGGGGAACCCATGCTTTTAACTACACAGCATATCAAAGCAACAAGCTGTCAGTGGTAAATGTCTTGAAAATTATAAAATTATAGCTCTCACCCAGATGGTTGCCAGAGCTTCTGACCCTAAAGATTTGGCAAAATTCTCTTAAATGCAAGACACACACAATTCCATGGCCTGTGGGGGCTCACAGCACCCCCCAAAATTTCTGGGAACTTCATGGGGTCCTCAGTTACCTTGTCCTCTCTTGCTTCTCGAGGCTGTTATCCTTATTTGCCTCTTGGACCAGATCCAGACGTAAAAGTTAATCCCATAGTGCTTTCTTTATCAATGCCACAACTGCACGCTCAATTCACTACTTCTACCTCCCTGGAGACTTCAGGGTTACGAAGAAGGCATCAATCACATGACAAACCAGATAGTAATCAATTTGTTAGTTTTCATTATATATTTTCTTCCTGAAGGCCTTTTGAGCACTCTACAGCTCTGGATCTGGACCCAACCCTTTCCTCCCTGTTAACTTTTCCTTTCTCTTCTCTAGTTGCCTTTCTCTTTGTTCTAGATTTACCATCAGGTATCATCAGACAACACTCTGGGGTGGGAACAGTGCAGCCTCATATCACCAGTTCTCTGAAAGTGCACAGACCCTAAAATCCTAGATATGTGTGTGATAGTTATGTCAATAATGTTCTTTTCATTCACAACAGTCTTTGAGTTTTAGAAATTATGATCAGAAAGGTGCCAGATATTCTAATATGCTGGTATCCAAATAACATTTTCTAGATTGATTTTTTACCTCTTGAATGGCATCTAATCTATCATCAGACCAAAGTCTTAGCACTAGACCAACCACTGGCAATACTTCTGAAACTTGAGTATCTATATACTGCCCCACCTCAGTGTAAAACAGATACAAAACATTCAAAGTGCAATTTTATTATATCAACATGCATTAATGGAACAGGAGTCATTTTTCTGTATCCTCAACCGGCATACAAATAGTTTGCTTTAAGAAATTTTCTAACACAAATCCCAAGCTTACATCCTGAGGAAGATGATACTTAACACAGGTAATCTATTTCTTCTCTTTACAAGAGTATTTGAAATTTTTACTGTATAGCGAAGATTATAATAATATACAATATGAACACATTATAATTTAGACATGTATAAAATTACTGTAAAGCAGTAATTTTAACACCTACTCTGTGCCAGGTATTTTCCTAAATTTCCAAAGGAATTTTCTCATTGAATGTCACAGTCCAGTGAAATAGATACTCTTATAACCCCTATGTTTCAGACAAGGAAATTTAGATCCAGAAATATTAGGTCAGTGATCTAAAATCATAAAATTAAAATGTTCAAAAGTGAGATTTGTATGAGGATTGGTATGAATCTCTAGGCTAGATCTAACATTACTAAAATTCAATTTGCATGGATTTTTCATAAATATAGCTATCAAATAAAAGAGGGTCACTTGCTCAGATAACAAAGGATATAATAATCAAGAGAACATGTGAGTTATAGGTTCAAACATGCTATGTTCCCAATAGCATGTCCACTTCTGGAATCATGGCCAACATTGACTACTCATAGACCAGAGAAGTTCTTAATCCAAAGTGAAAAAATAGTAGGCGATTAAAATGTATATGTTTCTTGATTGTTAGACCCAATCTTTAGCAACCACCTCAAGACCCTACCACCAGCTGCACTACTCTAATGGGGAAGCTATTAGAATATGACAACCCATCCGTTCATTGGAGAATAAAGGATCTGTGTGCTCCCAATCCAATGCGTGTTGCCTCTAGAGCTGTAAGTGCAGTCCAGAGACAGGCTCTGATAGTTCTCCCATGTTCCTGACATTTCCAGTAAAAGAATGAGCCTAAAATGGAGTGTAATAAACGTTACCATCCATCTGCATGTCAGATTCAATACCCATCAACTAGGAGGACATGTAGGTTTCCAAGTGTGACTCTGACAGTATGGCTACCCAAAAAGGAAACCGTTGGTCCCTGCGGCCAGCAGATCATATCTAAAAGGACATGTTACACTCTGCTGTGATCACCTCTTATTTTCTAAGGCCCCAACTCCACATGGGCCCTACTCCTCTGCTGCCTTCAGTGGAGTAAATACTCTCTCCTTTCTGTGATCTCTTTGAATTGTAAGCATTGAGTATGGACGTGTATTTTTTGGAATAAAAATTATTCAGTGCTCCATTAATGAGATAATGTATTCATGTGTTATGACAATAAACACAGCTGCAAAATGGACCATAAAAAAATAAGATGACTTGCAGATTTCTGTGCCCAATGTGTCAACTATAATTGAGAAATAAATTAAATGATCCATCTGCTTCCCATCATCTACTCCTTTATTTTTGTCAATATCCAGGCTTTTAAAAAGTAGCCAGAATTATTTATATTAATCACTCATTTAAAAAATCCATATAGAAATTAAATGACTTTGTAATGCAATATTGCCAACTCTTAGCCTACTGTGCTTCTTTCTAACACTCAAATGTAATGACTATGATGAACTCTTTCTCCTTATTAATAGTCTCCACTTTATCATGCCAATACTATTGAATTTTCTCTTTATTACTGTCTTATAGGCACTGCTAAAATAATATATCATATAATAGGCTTAACAGTAATCTAATCTATTACCTTGGTAGTGCTTGCCAAGGGAAAGGAAAACAAACAAGGAGTAGCAACAAAATAAGCAAGTGAACCAAACTATTTTGTACAGGTTACAACACAAGATGCAATCTGCCTGCTAATAATATTCATAGGTGAAGGTTAAAATAGCCAACAGCCACCGAAACTAATTAAAGATAATTGTACCATTTTTCTCCCTTCTTCATTGCTATAATTATCCCACTGAGAAATCACAAGTCAGTGCTGGGAAAAGCAGCAAAAACTTTTATTTCTAACACATTCCCCTTCATGCTTCTATGCTCTGGAAACTTTTTGTGTTTTCTCGAACCTCCAGGGACATCCCCAAAATAACCCTATAAAATATTTTCCGCATTTGAGTTGGGATGGAGGGGGATATGACTATGAAGCTCTTTTTTTGAAAGGTCTTTATTGGCATCATTTTCTTTTTTAATTACAAATGAAATTTGTGTTCCTTGTAAAAAAAGGAAATAGAACACATAGAAAATCACAAAGAAAGGAAATAGAAATCATCCACACTCTCTCATCAAGCAGATATAACCACTGCTAATACCTTGCTGATTCTCCCATTGTACACATACATATTTTTAAACAAAATTGAGATGTCCTACGACTGTCTCGTTACTGCTTTTTCTCAATTACGGAGATGGTGCATCCTTTCATGTTTGTAAATACAGACACATTATCTTGTTGCACAGATAGAAGTTATGTCGCCAGCTTTCCACTGTTGTGCACCAGCTCTGTGGGTCGAGCCAGTGTGTGCAGTTCAGTTTCTTTCTGATCCTTCTCCCATAGTCTATAACGGGATGACCGGGCTTTTGAGCCACATGTCGGATGGAGGCTCTATGGTTCGGTGACAGGAATTCTACCCAACTGAATTAGCCTTTCTCCAGTTTTATTGAAGCATAATGAACAATTAAAAATTATGTATATTTGAGGTATGTAACTTGATGTTTTAATGTATGCATACATTGTAAAATAATCACAAGATATTTAACACCTCATATAGTTACCATTTTTGTTTCCTCCCTCCCCCTCCCTCCCTCCCTTCCTCCTTTCCTTCCTTCCTTCCTTCCTTCCTTCCTTCCTTCTTTCCTTCCTCATTCTTTTTGTTATAAGAACACTTAAAAGTTACCTTCTTAGCAAATTTCAATTATACAACATAGTATTGCTAACTGAAGTCACATTGTAGTTCAAAGTTTCAGTTATGAAAGAAAAATATCTTCTAGAATACACTTCTGGGGTGGGGCAATTACTTTTTCCCATGTCTTTGGCTCTTTGTTTCCTCTTCTTGCATAAGCCAACTCCCCTGCCTAGCTACAGTCTTGAGACATCTGTGTATGACAGGGGGCGGCTGCAGTAGGTGGAGGGGATGCAGGAAGTAGAGCCACATTCCACTTACCACACCCCCGCCCTTATATCCGCTATTACCGCAGCCTGGGCTGCCTTGCAACAGAGTATTTTCACTCATGAGCTGTGTGATTTGTGGCAAATGGTTTAACCTGTCTCTGTCTCTCATTAGTGATTTGTTATAATGGAGTAACAAATAAAATAATTCATAAAACACTTACTGAAGTGCTCTGCCTCTTAGAAAGCACTCAAAATATGTCAGTTCTTATCACTCCAGCCCCAAATATCCCCATCCTTCAAATCTCAGTTCAACTATCTCCTTCAGGAAACCTTTCCTGGGCCCTCAGCTGGATATGAGCATTGTCTCCTCTGACCTTATATTTCCCCAGTCTCTCTTGGCATTTATTTTTTATTAAGCATTGTAATTAAATGCATTAATTTTCCTTACAAGACTAAGTAATTCCTGAGAAGCAAGCTATCTCCATTTCACTGGTGGCCAGCTAAATAGTGCTCCCCCCATACCAAAATGTCCACTCCCTAATCCCCCAAAGCTATAAATGTTACCTGATGTGGAAAAATGGATTTTATAAATGTGAGTCAGTTGAGAATCTTGAGATGGGGAGATTTCACTGAATTCCCCTGGTGAGTCTGATATAATCACAGGGATCCTTACCAATGGGAGGCGGTAGATCAGAGTGAGTAAGTAGGAGGACAGAAGCAGGAGATTGGAGTGATGTAATGAGCCCAGGAATGCCAGAAGCCTCGGAAAGTGGAGGAGGAAGACACACGTTCTCCCCTGCAGTCTCCAGAAGGAACCAGCCCTGCCGGCACCTTAATTTTAGCTCCATAAAATTCACTCAGACTTTGGACCTCCAGAATTGTAAGAAAATAAATTTGGGCTGTTTTATGCTACTAAGTTTGTGGTAGTTTGTCACAGGAGTTGTAGGAAATGATTGCACCACCATGCAACAGGATGGTTAGCACATTTTAGGAGTTCAATAAATAGCTAATAAATAAATTCATCACAAACACAACACAAATGATAAAAACATAGGGTTCATTCAGTCATCTCAGTTTGGAGGATCCTTATCAGCTCACGGGAAAAAAGGACCAATTTCAGAGCTATATTTTCCCTTCAGTAAATAAAACACATTTTAAAACCGTGGAGTTTAAATTATAACTCGGTTTTCCTCTGTCCATCCTTTAGAGATCAGGTTGGATTGTACTGTGGTGGTTAATTTATAAAACAGGAACAATATATCATGACGAATGAGAAGATGCTGACTATTTTTGGTTTTATTTTGTTTTAATGGTACAAAAATCCCTAGGAAAATATGACAGTTGATGCTGTGATATGTTTCTAAAACAAACCTTATCTCTATGGAGCTGAATATTGCTCAAAGAAACATTAATGTCATCCAACCACAGCTCTCCTCACTCCCTTGTCTGCTTCCCGATTTAAATGTGTTCAGGGCACATACACACACACACACACACACACACACACACACACAAACACACACAATAAGCACCCTGCTAAGACAGCATCAATTTGGAAAGGGTCCCATGGAATAGCTTCTGCTTTATTCTGTATACCTCATGAGAGATTTCTTCATTTATCCACGTGGACACTCAGAACTCTAAGTGCAAGTCATTGCCAGTTTCTGAGATTACACCTGAAAGTGTTCTAAAGTGAAAATTAAAATGCAATTCCACGGAAATGGGATTCACCCAGTTTTTCTCTTCTCCCGCATTCCCCCTTCTTCCTCTCTGCCTCTTGACATTTGATCCCTCTGGAGTCACACAATCAGCCAATCATGTTGTCTATATCGAGTGATTGTGTACCTGTCACCTGCCTCCTACCAAGCACTGCTTAGATAGGAAACAGAAAAATCTGCTGTGAAATGCATTGAGAATATGGGCAGGTCAGTTCTCAAGCATATGGTAAGAATGGAAGATACTTAAGGACAGAAACTGTATTCTATTTTCCCAGAATATCTAAAGACTCTAGCATGCCCCTTTCTAGCATTAAATCTATGAAATGGCTGTCCAGGTGGGCAGCACGCTCCATCAGTTTAGGCCAGACCCACAACTTGCTTTGCTTCCATACTCCAGGCTAAGTTCTTCTTTCTCACCTGCTGTAAGATCTCCTGGGAAATGCCCTGGGCTAGGAATCAATAGATCCCACATTCCATCTCTGACTGGTCATCAATAAACATGCTTCTGGCTGTAATGGAAAACCCAACAATGACTGGCTTGTACCATGAACACATTTATTGTATGACGAGATTGGCAGCTCAAGGATTAAGTCAGAAATTGAACAGCATAATCACACCTGTGCTTCTCCAGCCTTGTTCTGTTTGCCTTATCCATCAATTCAGCTCCTTTAGGGCCATATATTATCTATTACAATTCCAGGTGTCCTACGGGTATAAAACCATCTCACCCACGAAATGGGACTGTCTCTTCTCATGTTGTTTGTTATTGTTGGTTTTTAAGAGCAAAGATATTTTACTCAGAGATCCCTCCTCACATGTTTTTGTGAGGAGAGACTTTACTCAGAGAAAAATCTCTCCTCACATGTTTTTGATCAGTCACATGGGTACCTTAAACTAATCATAAGAGAAAAGAACAAAAATGGCTAATTTGGCTTAAGCTAACCAATATTTGCTCTTTAAATCACATGTGAAGAAGTTAATGCCCAGGACAGATTTTAGGGTAGGAAAAGACAGGGTTTAGTCTAGTTGTATTAATTTATATAAAAGTCTTATAAAAATATAAAAATATTATATTACTAATATATTACATACAAAATATCTAATAATAATAATAATTCCTTTCTTATGATCATGTTGACACTGAACTCATTCATTTCAACTGACCTTTCCAACATATCTGCTAAGCATAAGTTAGTGACCTAGATCTGCAAAGACATCATAGATGGTGAAAACACATTTTCTACTCTTAAGACTTATACACAGTCGTGGGAAATCTAAGATGTGTACAAGACCAGCTGTTAGGCTCATTATATAAAGTCATCTGAGAAAGTTAAAATTTAATTTGACCTACATCAAGGAAGACATCAAATTTAGTTCACCCCCTGTAATAACAGAGGGGGTGAATGAACCAAGACACATTCATAGACGAAGTGACACTAATTTAGACAGACCTGCGAGGTTGGGTAGGATTCAGTGGGTAGAGATGATGAAGGACAGTTACTCACGTGAAGGAAGAATATAAATGTGATGGAAAGTTGTTGTATCTGCCTCTTGGCATCAGGTTGTTATTTTCTAGGTAAAAATACCCCGGTTGTTTTCTGCAAAAGGGCCTGTCCCTCTAGCCTGCTTTTCAAATTCAGGTGAATTTGCACACAGCACACACACATGCTTTAGGAGTACATATCACAAGCATGTGATCTAGGTTCATTTTTCTATTTTCTTATTTATAATGGCTGTTTCAGGCTTAATCAGAACTAATCCTATATATTTTTTCAATGATTAAAAAAATAGGCATCTTTGCCACTGGCTTTAAACCTAGGAATATATGTGCCTAAAAAAATCTTAGAAAATTTGCCATTGCATTTGAATTAATATAGAGTCAAATAGTGGAGATACTGAGACCTAATGACCTCATGGTCCCCTAGTTTAAACCTCATCTGAAGACAGCCATCACTAGTCTCTTTAATTATTGGAGTCAAAAAATTGTGGGGTTTTTTTAACAAAGAATTTTAAAAAATGTATCTAAAATTCTGATTTTAGTGAGATTTTAAGCCACTTAAAGGGCCAATTAAGTATTCAACATTAATTATTCAACAAATACGTAGAGTTGAGAGAACACTGGGGTTTCCGAGAAAAAAACAGGTTGGAGAAGGGACAATTCTCTAGAGAACAAAACATTCTTTGCAATTGACATCATTATCTAGTGAGAGCCTCGACTTTTCCTCCCCAAGCAAAACAATCTAGAAGGAGACTTTTATAATTAAAGATGGCTGAAAAATCATTTGATATTTGTCCTGTAGGACAGTAGAATCTAATTTTATCCTGTTAAGTCTGGTTTGATGCTAGTGACTAACTTGATCAAATGTATATGGATAAGTGATGTTCTGAGTCATCTAGGTCATTAGAAGCCTTGTACTTTCCACAAGTAAGAAATCCAAACCTGAAACCTCCATACTAAAGAAGCATATACAGTGTAAGCACTTTCCTTGAGAATTCCCATATGACTCCAGGATTCCATCTATCCACAGCCAGGTACAACAGTTTTCAATGAAGCCATTTTAGAGTCTCCAGAACAACCCATTCTTCAGATGAATACAATTGTTGACCTACATTAATACTATGTGAACAGAATACAATTGTTGACCTACATTAATACTATGTGAACAGAAGTATCACACAGCCAAGACTTGCCTGAAGTCCTCACCTACCAAGTGTATAATTTAAATCACTGGGTTTTGCAGTAGTTACGCAGTTACAGCTAATTTGAATAGAATTTGTTACACAGAAGCTGGGCACCACTGTAATGAAAGTTTACGATATATGACATTGAAATTGGACTGAGTATCAGACAAGTTGGAAAAGTCTCAACAAACGGATGATGAGGACTGAAGAACAGGGAGGATAAGCATTAGATGTTTATTGAAAGAAGAATAATAGGACCTACCCTGTGGAATTAACAGGACAAATGAGTTATCATCCATATAACTCATTACGTGTGCCTATATGTTGCCTGAGACATAGTAGGTGTTCAGTAAATATTAACTTGAATCTGAGATGGAAATAGTATTGCTCGAGCCAGAGGATACTAAATCTTTGCCAGTGTAGATATCTATCTGGGTTTCCATTACTCTTCCTCTTCTTTATGGGATTAAAGGACCGAGGTAAATGCTTTTGTGACTGATAAGCCATAACAGTGAAGATGTGAGGGCGATCTGGCTGCCACATCTGTCTCCCCATTGATCGCCAGGGTTGATAAACCGTAACAGTGAATCTTAGTGACCCACTGTTCCTCTTACTTAGGTTAGAATGACTGAGGAAATCTTGCCTATTGCTGAGAAGTTTAGTTTTAATAAACTACTAAATCTAAAGGAGAGGGGAAAATTGAGAGCATAGACAGGCTCTGCCACTCCCATAAACACAACCTTCTTTGGGTGGGCAGCTTTTCTCAGCACAGAGATTTGTGACCTCCTGAGGATGGTTGCTGGAACTTATGTGTTTCAAGCTGGTTTTTGGTAAAGTAAGCCGATGCTGTCAACAGAACTAAGAATGACCCGGTGAAAGATTTTAAAAATGGGCTTTCTGGAGTTAAATAACTTCGGAAATCATGCATACATTAGATTCCTTGAAGAGCCACAGTAAGCAAAAACAATTTAAATGCAATGTTTTACTACATGTACTTTTAATTAACTTAGAACCTTAAAACTATTGATGCTAAAAATCATTTCACAAGTAATATATATTAATACCACGAGGAATTAGTCCATAGGATACATACCAGAAAAATGAAAATCTATGCTGATGGTACACAGTAAACCTCAGATATAAGAGCAATGGTTTTGTATTTGATTGTGAGAAGTGTTTTTTTCCCCCCAACTGGGATTGTCACTAAAACAACAACAACTTTAAAAAAGAATATTGTTTGGTTTCCCACCATACTATCTTAGTTTTCGTAGAAGCAGTGCCTCGTAGAGGCGGGAGGGAGCTAAGCATCATCTACGTAATCCAATGGGAGAAGACAAAAGTTAAGTAAGGATCTGAAGTTCACAGCCTGAGCCCTTGAAAGACCCAGAACTCCTGACTCCAGCCTAGGGGATGCTGTGTAGTGACTGGGCTGTTCCAATTGAAATCCCAAGCTCTGTGATCTTTCACATGTAAATCATTCTTTACAAGCACCAGTTTACTCATTTATAAATTAAGGATGATAATAACAGTAGTTATAGGATCATTGTGTAGAGTAAATGGCACAGTAACTGTGACAGCACTTTGCTCAATGCCTGTCTTATAACAGGTATGGTTATTAATGGTTATTATTTTATTAGCAAGCCTCCTGCTTTTCTACCACACGATTTTCATAAAACATTTTATACTCTCAATTTATTTTGCTATTTGTAAACAATTCATTTTCCATGCATTGCTCTGATGTTCTTTTTCTTCACTATCAGGAAGGATAAGTCAAATTTGTTTATTGCGTTATTCAACAGACTGGAAGAGACTGGTTGAAACCAAAAGCCTTGGTTTACCATTTCAAATCAAGCCATTGTACACTGTATAATTTGGGCAAACATCTTAAATGCCTCCTAAAGGGAATCTAAAAGTTTACTCTTTAAAACATGACAGCACTGCCCTGGCTGGTGTGGCTCAGTGGATTGACCACTGGCCTGCAAACTGAAGGGTCACTGGTTCAATTCCCAGTCACCGCATCTGCCTGGGCTGCAGGCTGAGTCCCCTTGTGGTGCACGCAGGAGGCAACTACACATTGATGTTTCTCTCCCTCTCTTTCTCTCTCCCTTCCCCTCACTTTAAAAATAAGTAAATAAAATCTTTAAAAAAAGATAAAACATGTCATCACTTATGAGTGTGCCTAACATGGAGGGCCGAATTGGGGGGCATGAAATCTAGGCCATGACACAAGACCTCATGCTTAGAAGGCCCCCACACTTGGGTTAAAGCTCTGCTTTGCTGTCTCCAAGCTCCCAATAATTTTGAATAGAAGAATAAAGAATAAAATCACTTTTTTTATTTATGCAGCAGGTCATACTAGCACATTACCTGTCACAGAGTAGGTGTTCGATGCATATTAGCCTAAATGGGACAGATCATTAGCATTTCCTAATTATCCTTTGACAATGCCAACAACTCTCAGTGTTTATCATTCCCATGCCCTTTTATGGGATTTAGAACCCCTTTAAATTATTTTGTAATTTTTTACAATGTTGGTGATTTTTAGTGATTTAATTGTCCTTCTAATTAGTTGGAGAGATTACAGAAAGCTTTGCTATTACTGTGAGATTTAATTTTTAGTTAACTACTACAACCACAGGAGGAGGGTTGAGAAGCCAGCCGGCTTTCCATTAACTGGAACCCATCCTCCTGGGCACTGGCAGGACCCCTTCTGTTGGCTCACAGCAATCCAGGGTCTGTCGGGAAGGCAGCTGAAATTCCTGTGATCATTTGATGACTCTGCACACTCGAATGTAAGTGCTTAGTGAGAACAGCCAAGATCTGCCTATCTCAGCATCTCCCCAAAGTATGTTCTGCAAAAACCTGTCCCATAAACAAACAAACCTTCCAAAGACAAAGTACGTGTAGTTAATTTGGGAAGATTTCCCTATACTAGTCCCTACATGGACAATTCCATTAGACATGAATATGTGAAAGACTATTATGATATGAGCCTTACCTTCTTAACTTTGGTTAAATATTCGTTAAATACACTTATTTAATTCTAAATTTTTTTTTCAATTAAAAGCTGTTAGTATGAGAAACACGTCCAAAATAACAGAGTGATGTTTGCCAAAAATCTGTGTGCAAGCCTCAGGTTTCTTCCCATGGAGGGCAGAAATCCAAAAGTAGCAACACCCAGGGCTGCAAGACATCATGGAGCCTAGGCCCAGAACCTGCTCAAGGTCACCTCTACCACAGGCAAGTCAAAACAGCGCAGCTCAGCAGCTGGGGCTGCGGATTCAAACCCCACCTTTTCACCAGGGCCACTGCAAAGGATTGTGACCATTTTTAGCACCTACTGCAATTTCCTTAGCAGGTTTCTCAGCATTCAGCAACCGTTATTTATTACCAATTGTTATTTCTATTTACTGTCAAAACAGGATAATATTTTTAAATTAAGAAAAAATGAAAACAGTAAATTATGTTTCTGTTGAGAACCATGTGCACAAGAGATGGAATAAACAGGCAAATGCCCAAATGGCACAAAGTCATTTCCAGGCAGATTAAGGAATCCTCAGCAGGGGCTATTTTTAAAGCTAAGATGCTCCTCCGTGGCGACAAACAATGCTGCTCTGTGGATGTCTTCCCGTAACGCAATATTTCTCCCAGAAAAGGAATTTCAGCCCGCATGTTTTGTCCCAAGAAAAAGTCGTTCCAGGCGCTGGAAGACCCTAAAGACATTGCTGTTATTGCTCTCTGTTTACTCCCGTAATGCACCCACAAGGGAGAGGAGGCACACACAGCTCAATATACAGCATTCGTATGGCACTTTGGAGCAACCCTTCAGGAACACTTAACCACATAAGTTTTATTGAAGACGGCCTAGCTTCCGAGGTGTATTCCCCCACAGAACCCCCCTGAGCAGCCACTGTTCAGGAAGCACATTGTATTCAGTTAGCCTCTAGGAAGAGGGGCTCCTACCACAGGTCTGAGAAATGTAAAACTTCTGAAATCTGTGGAATAGGGCGAGCTGATCTGGGAGCAGATATGATAGTCCTACATACCATACAGTTTAACCCCTGCCCGACGGCTGCATCTTTGCTGTAAGATCCACATTGAATAATCATTCGGGGAAGGCTGAAAGAACTCCAACGATGGGGAACTCACTACTTTGTATTTGAAAAGTTCTAAACTTTTTCACTTATGAATGTATGTAATTTTTTTAAATGCCTAATGTTTTACTTGTTCCTCTTCTAGCAAGGAAACTATAACAGCGATCAAGGGATATGTGATTTCTATGCTAGAGCAGCGAGACTACAACGTGAGGTAATACTGAGTCTGCAAAGACAACATAGCTTTTGGCCCTGCTGGGACTAGGCTCTTCTGCCTCAGATTACACCCACTGCTCTGGGATGACACCCCTGAGGTTAAACACAACAAGTCTGATTTCCTCCCATTGAAAATAGTCCTAAGAAATTTGAAAGCAACTATCAAGTCTCATTTGCAAGCTGAAGATTTTTGTTGATGTTCATTTGTTTATGAATGGATCTGTCCGTCAGTTTCTGACCTTGACAACCTGCAGAGCACCTGGGCTCCCTCTGACAATGTCGCAGCAAGGGCAGGGGCGTCACTGCTTTATTGCTTCCTGGAGGAGTGGAAGTCCACATTCCCCATTCTGCCTTCACTGGCACCTGAGTCTGGTTGGCTCCCCATTACTGCCTAGTGGGGTGGGAGGTCTGGCTTCTTCTTGCCTCTTGCTAATACTAGCCTTCCTGGGAGGGGTTAAGAATGCCTTGTTTCTCTTCCACATAGGCCTCCACTGACATCATATCTCTTACTGCTGGACAGTAGTAAAGGTCAAAGTCCTGACTCTACCAGGCCTCACTGACATTGTCTCAGCTTGGAGGAAAGGGGGTGCCTCTTTGCTTCCAAGTAGGTGTGGAAGTCAGGCTCCCCATGTGGTTTTGCACAGATCATAAAAGCGAAGGGGTTTGTTATCACCCAGGAGGCGTGGAATCCTAGCTTCCCATTCAGCTTTCTCTGACACCACACTGGCTTTAGGATTGGGAAGCTTTATCACAGCCTGGTGAGAACTGAAGTCTCCTCTCAGCCTTGCTGGCTTGAGGGGGCATATTTTCTGTGGTGTTTACCTGTAGTAGAGTGGTTAGTGACTAAAAGCTTTGCTAGGCTGACTCTTTCATGGTCCTTTGTCTAGAGAGCACTCCATTTCCTTGGGCCTTATTTAGTCTGCAGCCACTAACATTTCTGAGTTGCCAGTTTTTTTTACCACCAAGTTTGTGATACATGAAGCCAATCCAGCAAACTCACCATGCTGTCATTCCCATGATACCTAAGCAGTCTGCCTTCTTACCACCTTTCAGAGTCTATATATGCTTATTTTATTTGTTATTTCCAGGGTTTTAGCTGTATTTAGTGGGAAGAACGGAGAAAGTATGTCTCCATCTTCCCAGAAACAGGGGTCTAAAATATTTTACTGATAACCATTTTCACATGTAGATATGTGGATATGATCTAATAGTGAATGATTATAATCATTCACATATAGATATGTGGAATGATCTAATAGTGAATGATTTCAGCTATTTTTAAAAATGTGATGAATTTGCCCTGGCTGGTGTAGCTCAGTGGATTGAGCGCGGGCCTGCGAACCAAACGATCCAGGTTCGATTCCCAGCTAGGGCACATGCCTGGGTTGCAGGCCAGTTCCCAGCAGGGGACACATGAGAGGCAACCATACATTGATATTTCTCTCCCTCTATCTCTTTCCAACCCTTCTCCTCTAAAAAAATAAATAAATAAAAATATTTTTAAAAATGTGATGAATTTTTAAAAGTGAATCATTATTCATTCTCTGACTATTTCTCCACTGCCATCCCTCAGTCCAGAGTTAGAGTTAGATGAATGGGAAGTCAGGGATCATCTGGTTGACAATGAGAACCAGGCAGGGTATTCTATCAGAAAGTTTCTTTGTTAACTGGTATCAGAGAACAGAAAATATGAACAGTGGGGGCTGGCGGGAAAGAAAATCAATTAGAATCATTAACACGCCTTGCCCCAGGTAGTGAAACTACCTTTGTCATACATATATAAGGAAGCTTACTTTTCCTTTGGGTCAAGCCAACTAGCATGTACAGGTGGCTATAATCTTCTCCCAGCTCTTAAAACCACACTTATTTTCTTCGTGGTTGTGGTTATTTGTTTGTTTTGTTTAAAGTGGATTTGAGTTCCTGGCCTCTTTTCCCTACTGCAATAGCCTCAGATAAAATTGCCCATGCTTGTTTAATATTGCCCAGTGCTTTTTTTTTTGCTTTGACACATGCAATAAAGATATTGCCCTGCGCCTTCCTTCTATTTTTATCTTGATGCCATGGAGAATGCAAAAGTTCTGAATAAATGTAGAACTCCTGGGGATTCCTGCTGTGTAACACACCAGCTAGGTATCCATAGGCCAAATTATTTAATGTCTTTGAGCCTTCCTCTCTGAATTTGTGAAATGGACTGCATTGCAATGTTATTAGGAGAATAAATGTAAAATTCCTGCCCCAAACAATCGATGAATGGATCTGGCCCCATCTCCATTCTGCAACCGTGTCATGTGCCCTAGGACACATGTTCAAAGTATAATTCTTCATATTGGTGATGTCAGAAAGACACATGTTGATAACAGAGATTTATTGGAAGACAGTATGTATATACATTCCTCAGGGAAAGTGGTCCTTTCTGGAATTAGAGTAGATGTAGTGTAAAGATGGATTGTCTGCAGCGGCTATTGCTTTATTATCTGAATACCATGTAGAAATCATGTACTTGTGATTAAAAAACACACCTGTTCCAAATATGAGGGGGAGCCCAAAAAACTGGAATTATCTTCTGAAAGGTGGGCCCCTTGTCGTATAGGCTTTCTCCACTAGGTGAGTGTTCTAGGAACCCATCTGTGTCAGTGTACCAGCTGGCATTGTTGTGAGAGGCTGTGTTTGGCTTCAGCGAATTTTTTTGAAGACTCTTTCAATGCTTTTGCCCATTTCATGTGGGGTGATTTGTGAGCACACCTGCCCACATCACACTGAGAAATGTGGTGGTGGTGGTCAAAATACTGTGGCTATTTTTGACCAAAAATGACATCACCCTCATGCTCCAACCTCCCTATTTACCTGATCTTGCCCTGAGTGACTTTTTTCTTGTTTCCATGTTTGAAAAGAGTCTACAAAGGGAAACATTTTGCCGATGTTGAAGAGGTGAAATAAAATATTGCAGAAGCACTAAAAGCCATCAAATCTGATGAGTTCAAAAACTGTTATGAGCAGTGGAAAAATATCTTGATAGGTGCATTGCATCAAATGGAGGGTACCTTGAAGGTGACTGAAGTTTAAACACGTAAGAATAAATACATAATTTTTTATAAATAATTTCTGTTTCTTGGGAGCCCCCCTCTTATAAAACTGGCCTTTAGTCTGGTGTTTTGTTCATTCTGTTTTTACTTTGCTCACAGATATTTACATACACATATGCATATACACACATATACATAAGTATCTATAGTCACACATATGCCCGTGTGTGTGATATGAAAATCAAAGTTAATTAGTTCATTTTGAAAATGCCCCCCAAAGCTAGCATGATGATTTTGTCTAAGTGATCACCTCCAGATCTGGCAGGTGTAATTCAGCAGCCCAATTTCTCTCAGTAGGAAATGTGGTGAAACAGTTAAACTATAATATCTTCCCTGGAGGGCTTTATAGTTTTATTCATGGCAGGTTGTTTTCCTAAGTAAGTTTTATTGCAGCTATTGTGAAAGAAACCACTGTGTCCAGAACACCAAACCATGGCTTGGTGTTTGACCAGGAATATGTTGGAGGGCTGGTGGAGTGAGCCTGGCTGTTACATTCTTTTATAGAAAATTGAGATCGGTTCAACATTCATGTGTTGAAAATCAACTTTGTGTTTAGAGCTGAAACTTTTCTGTGAGCTGCTAGCAGTTGCTGTGCCTACAGTCATTGTGTAGTTGTTCACCTGTATAAAGCCTTGATTCTATCTTTTTAAATTTTATTGATTATGAAATTATAGTTGTCCCAATTTCCCCCCTTGGTACCCCTCTCCCCAGCAAACCCCACTCCCTCCAGCAATACTCCCTCCTTTGTTCATGTCCATGGGTCATGCATATAAGTTCTTTGGAAACGCCATTTCCTATACTTGCTCTTAATACGCTCTGCCTATTCTATAACTTCCAATTTGTACTTTTTAAGCCCTTCACCATTTTCTCCATGTCCCAGGCGCTCCTAACTGGCCACCATCACAATGTTCTCCATATCTATTATTCTACTTTTGTTCTGCTTATTTGCTTAGTTAGATTTTTTATACAATTGTTGATAGTTATGTGTTTATTGCCATTTTAATGTTCATAGTTTTGATCTTTTTCTTTTTCTTAAATAAGTCCCTTTAACATTTCATAAACTAATGGTTTGGTGACGATAAACTCCTTTAGCTTTACTTTTTCTGGGAAGCACTTTATCTGCCCTTTGATTCAAACTGACAGCTTTGCTGAATAATAATCTAGGTTGTATGTCCTTGCTTTTCATCACTTTGAATATTTCTTGCCAATCCCTTCTAGCCTGCAAAGTTTCTTTTGAGAAATCAGCTGATAGTCTCATGGGAACTCCTTTGTAGGTAATCATTTACTTTTCTCTTACTGCTTTTAAGAATCTCTCTTTCTCTTTAATCTTTGGCATTTTAATGATGATGTGCCTTGATGTGGTCCTCTTTGCATCCATCTTGTTTGGAACTCTGTGCTTCCTGAACTTGCATGTCTATTTCCTTCAACAAATTAGGGAAATTTTCTTTTATTATATTTTCACATAGGTTTCCAATTTCTTGCTCTTTTTCTTCTCCTTCTGACACCCCTGATGTGAATGTTGGAATGCTTGAAGTTGTCCCAGAGGCTCCTTACACTATCCTCAATTTTTTGGATTCTTTTTTCTTCTTACTGTACTGATTGGATGGCTTTTGCTTGCTTATGTTACAAATCATTAATTTGATTCTTGGTTTCATCTGCTCTACTACTGTTTCCATGTAAAATATTCTTTATTTCAATTAGTGTCTCATTCATTTGATCATTTTTATGCTATTGAAGTACCCACTGAGTTCCCAGAGCATCTTTATAACCAGTGTTTGGAACTCTGTATCTGATAGGTTGCTTATCTCCATTTTGCTTAGTTGTTTTTCTGGAGTTTTGATCTGTTCTTTCATTTGGTCCATTTTTCTTTGTCTCCTCATTTTGGCAGCCTCTTTGTGTTTATTTCTATCTATTAGGTAGAACTTATTTGATGTCTTGGTAGCGTGGCCTAATGTAGTAGGTATCCTATAGGGTCCAGTGGCACAGCACCCCTGTCCCCCAAGCTGGATGCTCGAGGTACACCTTCCACGTGGGCTGAATACTCTCTTCTCTTGTAACTGACCCTTGATTGCTGCTGACAGATCAATGGGGGTGATTTACCCAGGCCAGACAGCTGATAGGCCTGGCTGTGATCACTGGCCAGCAACCACCTCCCTCCCAGGAGGTGGTTGGGTGGTGATGCTCTAATGTGGTCTGTAAGTGTTGACTGGGTGTGCAGGCTCTGGGGTTTTCTGAGTGGTGCAGGCCAAGGTCAGCCACCACCCGTGTTCTGTCTGGGGCCCCTTGGTGTAAGCTATAAAGCAACCTGTAGATGGCTGCTGCTAAGGCTGGGCCTGGGACCACTCAGACAGAGGTATGGGGGTTGGGCTCAGCTGTTGTTTGTTTGAGCAGATTTAGGAAGGTCTGAAGCCTACACCTAGCCCAAATATTCATATGGAAAAGCCATTGTTACCAGGCTTGGGTGGACCTGTAACTGGATAGAGTGGAGTCTTACGTAATCATCAGGGCAGGACAACCTATGTGAGACAGGTTGATGGAGACTCAGATATGGTGCTCCTGCACTGTGGTTATGTGTGAGGGAGGGCTCAGAAAATGAACAATGGCCACTGTCTGCATTTCTGCCTGGAAAAAAGCTGTACCCCAGTTCTTACCCTGGTGCCATACACTTCAGTTCCTCCCTCTATGCTACTGGTGCTCTTCAAGGTGCTGCCCCTGTGCTGGAGCCCAGAAGGAGTGAGTCTGAGTAAGTCTGCCTGCAGGTCTCTCCAAGAGGAGATGCCTGAGAATCCCACAGTTTCTTCCACAGACCCACCCCCCACCACTGGTTTTATAGCCAGAGGTTATGGGGACTTATTTTCCTGGCACTGCAACCCTGGGATGGGCAGTCTGGTATGGGGCTGGGATCACTCACTCCTGAGATATCCTTTCATTTTATACCCACTACACATGAGTTTGTGACCAGCCCATTCTGCCTCCTCTCATCTCCACCCCTGCACCCTTCCTACTAGTCTGGATGAATGTGGTGTCTTTAATTCCTTAGTTGTCAGACTTCCATACAGCTTAATTTTCTGTTTCTGAGTGATAGTTGTTCTGTAGTTTAGCTGTAATTTTGCTATGGTTGTATGAGGAGGTGAGCCACAGTTACCTATACTTCCATCTTGATCAGAAGTCAAGCCAGATTCTCCTACTTCGTATGCACTCAGAGGCCAGGGTGTGTTTGGGAGTAGGAGATGTTTATGTCTAACTCTTTGAAGTGTTAGCCAGACATTTTCTGGGAGCCCCAGGCAGAATGTAGCTGTATAACCATCCCTGGATATCACTTACCTGTAAGTTAAGTTGTGAGTATACCACCATGTACACAAATTATCTGGGTACCAAGAGTGGGTGCCTCTGTTTCATACTTTATAGCCTTAACAGCACCCTGAAGAAAAATGAGGTACCTGTACATAGAGGCAGAAAATCTCTAATGTACCTGAAGTTAATGATATTTGTCTACCTAGGATCAGTCTGATTCAGAAAACTTTCTATTGTACTCTCTGAAGATTAACTATTTTTTAAAAAGGTACAGAAAACATCCATACCAGCTAATTTTTGTACTGTTATTTTCCTGGAGTTTCATTTTGGTGGTGGTCTCAGGGAGCACAGTGTATATTTGCATGTGACTCAATTTGTCATACAGCCGTGAGTATCTGCACCCACACAGCGATGTCATGGTGTGGTAGATATTGCTCCCAGTTAATTACTCCTACCACCTATCAGGGTATTTAACTAATATAATTAGCTAGTGGCAGATCCAATTTTCCTCTGGTAGAGAAGGCAACTTATACAGCAAAAATAGTAATAAGTCAAATAAATGCCCATTGCAATGGCAGAGGCAAAGTTTCCTATTAAAATTTAAGTGTGCAGGATCCTACCAGGGCTTCTTCTGTACTTCTTAACAGTTCTTGACACTTCATATCTTCTTCCCTTCCCCTTCTTTCCCTTCCTCTTCCTGCTCCTCTTGCTCCTACTTACTCCTGCTACTTCTTTATTATACTAATGTAAATGTGCACCATATATTAGATACATCGTACACTAGGCTAAGTACTAGCATTATCTTTTGACTTCTCTGAAAAAAAAAGTGTTTTTTTCCTATGCTGTAGGCAGTCTCATTTCAGGCATTATACAAATGAAAATTAAAAATAGTTCTGCAATTTCAAAGGCTAAAAAGTTTGCAATGCCAGAGATGGAGCTGTCTTTCTAAACTTGGAGCCTGGGTCTTTCACCATGCTGCTCTGCCACCTCTCATCTGAAAGCAGGTCTGAACTCAGATGCAGAGGTCTTGGTACATGCTAAAGTGATTAATTAGCTACATGTTTTGTCCTTGAAGATAGTGTTATTAATGTATAAAGAGTGAGACTGGCTTATTAATGTGCAGAAGAAATTTTCTCAACCAAAAGGAACAAATGAATGTGAACATCGGAAGGAAAATCCAGGGGACTACTTGGTAATCTGTTTCATAAGACAGATTCAAAAGAAAAAGTAATTGTTTGTGGAAGGCTTGATGGAAAATGGGGGAGGGTTAAGAAAGAGACTGATATCTTTGCTATTATTGTTGTAATAAATCTTTTAGTGCATTTTAAAATTACTAATTACATAAAGTATTGCGGGAGATGCCAAGGAATTAATCATCAACTAGGAGGTACTGGAATTTCTGTAGCTGGCGCTAGACTTACCCTCCTGCTTTGAATAATGAGAAAGCAAAACAAAATATGGAAAACAACTGTTTGCGGATACTAACCTATATACTTGGAGAGTGACGGAGCCAGGATTTGAACTAAGGTAGTTGGACAGTAGAGTTACACGATGCCTCGATCACTGAGCAAAGCAACTGGCCACAGAGCTCGGGGTGTGGTGGGGGGACAACATTAAGAACAGAGAGTTTGAAAAGCTATTATCACAATCTGAATAAATGCAAATGAAGACATAAACAACTACTCCAAGGAAAGAAAGAAATTACACTCTTAGGAGGCAGGAATTATGTCTTCAACTATACTTCCCACCTGCCTGTCCCATAAGCTTTGGTCGATTAATTGGTTGCCTTCATAAATCACAATTTCCAGCCTCCCATTGAGAGTGCCTTCCTTACATTTAAATCTGTTGCTGAGGAATTTCTATCCTTGGTAAGGGCATTCCTTCTTAGTTCCATATTCAGTTACCCTACCAGGTATCTCCTCTATAAATAAAGTGGATTTTCCTATTCCTGAGCTGACAAGTTAAATCACATTCGTCTTCATAAAATGTTATTTACAAATTGTGCAATAATTTATTATGCTAAGGCCCCACTAAGGCCCTCGCCATCACACACAAAATATAATGTCACTGCCTTTTCCCAAGCCTCAGGGAGGGCTGTCTCTGTTTATAGGGAACTTAGGACATGACCAGACCTGCCCAGGAATAACTGCTCCTGCTGTGAGTGTACTATTTGTGTTATCACTTTCTATTGGTGCTGCAATGTGATATGTACATACCAATTTTCAATTTCTCTAGGAGTATTATTCGATGCCCAAGCTTAGGGTAACTGTCGAAAGTATTTGTGCCTCAGGAACCAAGTAACAGTTTCCTGCTCAAATCACAGGACTAAAGGCAAATAGGACTGGCTCTTCTTTGCACTTATTTTTCACTCATGTCCATTGCTATTGCTCAATTTCATTGAAAAAAGTTATTCTGTTTATTAATGTTATTGTAGAGTTTATCAGAAAAAAAATGCAAACTCATTTCCAGATGATTGGGAAGCTCCATACAGGTGTTCTATGTTCCTGATGAGTGTGCCAGCATGTTTTGGCTGGAAGCAAATAAATTACAGGTTGTTTGGGAAGCAGAGGGAAATCATTAAACCAAAATAGTCCTCACAGCCAGCTGAAGATCCAGAAACTCTGAGGTTGCTGCGAGTAGTTGGGTAGTCTGTTCCTGCACAAACGCAACAAGTTGAGAAGCTGGTGAGTAGGGGCTATGAAGCCTGCTGTGTTTCCCTTGATGAGACCCATGCTTATGGGGCAACCAGGTGGGATAGCTTACTTCGTTTGCACAATGGTGCTATATGGGAAAGCACAAGTCGAACTTGGCGTTTCCAACTCAGTTGTAAATTTGCTGTCTTAGTTTGTGAGGGCTGCTATAACTAAATGCTAACAGAAAGGTTGTGTAAACAGCAGAAATGTATTCCTCATAGTTGTGGAGACTGGGAGTCCAGGATCAAGGAGCCAGCACCATCAGGAGTGGGACCTCCTCCAGGGTTGGGCTTCTCATATCGTCACTGGGCAGAAAGTGCTAGGCAGCTCGGTGGGGCCTGTTTCTTCACTGACTTTATAAAGGCACACAGTCCATTAGAACCCTCATGACCTAATCATCTCTTACTGGTCTGACTTCCTAATATCATCTTCCTGACAGGTTAAGAACAAGACCGTGGTTGAACCTTAGAAATAACAGAGCCATCAATGTGCTCAACATAATCTCTCTCTCTCTCTCCCCACCCCTCACCCCACCCCACTCCACACATATCCCTGTTTACCTCTGTATGTCAGTCTTATTCTTCTCTCCTGCATTAGAGGAGCTTTCTACATAAGGCCACATACATGATTGATAAGAGCTTCCAAGTTTCACATTTTACAGATGTAAATGGAGAAAATGACCTAATGATCCTCCTTGTTTTAAGCTCAAAAGTCTTGGATAGGTGACTCATTTATTAAACTTAGGTCAAGGTCCTCTCCTGAAACAATCAAATATGGCCAGCAGGTACATATATATTCTCAAAAAAAAAAAAAAAATCCTAAGGTGGGGGGATTCTCTTTAGACAATATATAGCTTGACCTAGGGAGTATTCCAAGAAGTGGATTGCCATTCTAATAATAAGGATTAAGGATCAAACAACACAACTAAGTGCTACATACATTAGGAAAGTCCCAGATTGCTGACATTTACGGATTTACCTTTATTTAAACCAAAAGATAATAAAAAGTAGCCTACTATACTGATTCATCCAAAGGCATCAGCAGCTTGGCCCTTAAGTCCCACTTTGAAACCTCAGTCAGAAATTTCTGTTCTCACGTTTTGCTCTGCTTCTATCCTAGTCAGCCCCCTTGTCAGGCTCCATTCATGCCTCACCTTCTCCAAGAAGGTTTCTTTAAGTATTATATTCTGTCTTTGCTTCATTCCCATAACGCTGGCAACTAGATTCACAGATTGTTTGCTTTAATCATACACTGCCTTATATTGTTTATTAAGAGTTTTGAATTTATGGTTCATCTTCCCTGCTGGACTGTAAGCTCCATAAATCTTTTATAACAGTGATTTCCAACCTTTTTTTGTCTCCTGGCACACATAAATTAGTTACTAAAATTCTGTAGCACATCGAAAAATGTATTATAATTTTTGCCACCCTAACAAAAAATGGGTATAATTTGTATTGATTTCCAAAAAAAACCCAGTAATAATAGTAATTATCTACCCTTTTTGCTCTGAATCAGATTCCTATAAGATTTTTTAAATTTATTTTAAATTAAAATAAAATTTAACTTTAAAATAATCAGATGCCTATACTAGTATATAAGGATTTCTGGTACCAAGAAGTAACCTATTAGATACAACCTTATGCAACATGACCAATAAGATACAACTCTGTTATATGACCTATATATTTATGGTTCAACACAGAGCATCAACATTGGAGGCTATTGTTGTGTTGGATTTTGTCATTTTTTTAAAGATTTTTTTATTTATTTTAGAGAGGGGAAGGGAGGGAAAAAGAGAAGGAGAAAAACATCAATGTGTGGTTGCCTCTTGTGCACCCCCCACCAGGGACCAGGCCAGCAACCCAAGCATTTGCCCTGACTGGGAATCAAACCAGTGACCCTTTGGTTTGCAGACCAGCACTCAATCCATTGAGCCACACCAGCCAGGACTCATTTTTTTTTTGTTTGTTTGACAGTCTAAGGGAAAAGAAATCAGTGCCCCTGACTAAATAGTCAGGTATTTTATGTTTTAAAAATTCCTGTGGCACACTAGTTGGAAACTGTTGTTTTATAGAGACAATTACCGGTTCACTAACAACTACAATTACCTTTATTCTGCCTGCTGCAGCTTATAGCACAGTGCTGAGTATAATAGGAATACATGAATAGGAACAAACTCGGGGGAGACAAGGTTAACACTAATTGCACAAAGGACATTAGAGTTCCTCAAAGGAAGCAGAAAAAATGAGTGGCAGGGGCACAGTCTCTTTCATTTGATATTAATGGACTAATAAGTACTAAATACCATGTTAAGGTATAAACTCAAACACACCATATCTGTAAAATGCTCCACTAGCAGTGAGTTTGGAGTGAGAAACAAGTATTTTACTTCTCCTCTTTCTTATTTAAGGAGTATTTCAGAAGCAGAGGTAGTTGATAAAATTTACAGATAAAAAAATCTTTGTTTTTCTAGAAAAAAATGGGAGTCTGGGGCTTGTCAACTCAGACTATGAAAATGGCTCACAGAAGCTAATTTGTACTAATTGAAATGATGAGCAATTCAAACTGGGGAAATCTTCAATTATGAGGTGTATTTAAAAGCTATAACAATTAGAATTTGAATTAACAAAAGATCAGCAGAAAACATTCAAGGGAGAGTCTGTCTTAGTGAACTTACCATAATATTTGCCATTTACAAATTCATTGTTTTTAATGTATATTTTATTGATTGTGCTATTTGTTGTCCCATTTTTTTCTCCCCTTTATTCCCCTCTGCCCTGTACCCCCCTCCTACTTGCATGCCCCCTCCTCTTTAGTTCATGTCCATGGATTGTATATATAAGATCTTTGGCTTCTCCATTTCCTATACTATTCTTAACCTCCCCTTGTCTATTTTGTACCTACCATTTATGTTTCTTATTCTCTTTACCTTTTCCCCCATTCCCCCCCCCTCCCCACTGATCACCCTCCATATGATCTCCATTTCTGTGATTCTGTTCCTGTTCTAGATGTTTGCTTAATTTGTTTTTTGGGTTTTTTTTTTTTTAGGTTTTTGGGTTCAGTTGTTGATAGCCGTGAATTTGTTGTCATTTTACTATTCATAGTTTTAATCATCTTCTTTTCCTTAGATAAGTCCCTTTAACATTTCATATAATAAGGGCTTGGTGATGATGGACTCCTTTAACTTGACCTTATCTAGGAAGCATTTCATCTGCCCTTCCATTCTAAATGACAGCTTTGCTGGATAGAGTATTCTTGGATGTAGGTCCTTGCCTTTCATGACTTTGAATGCTTCTTTCCAGCCCCTTCTTTTCTGCAAGGTTTCTGTTGAGAAATCAGCTGATAGTCTTATGGGAACTCCTTTGTAGGTAATTGTCTTTTTTTTCTTTTGCTGCTTTTAAGATTCTCTCCTTATCTTTAATCTCAGGTAATGTAATTTTGATGTGTCTTGGTGTGTACTTCCGTGGGTCGAAATTTTTTGGGTCTTTCTGAGCTTCCTGGACTTCCTGGAAGTCTATTTCCTTTGGCAGATTGGGGAAGTTCTTCTTTATTTTTTTCAAATATGTTTTTAATTTCTTGCTCTTCTCCTTCTGGCACCCCTATGATTCAGATGTTGGAATGTTTAAAGTTGCCCTGGAGGTTCCTAAGCCTCTCCTCATTTGTTTCTTTTAATTCTCGTTTCTTCATTCTGTTCTGGTTGGATGTTTATTTCTTCCTTCTGTTCCAAATTGTTGATTTGAGCTCCAGTTTCCTTCCCTTCACTGTTGGCTCTCTGTATATTTTTCTTTATTTCACTTTGCATAACATTCACTTTTTCCTCTATTTTGCGACCATAGTCAACCATTTCTGTGAGCATCCTGATTACCAGTGTTTTGAACTCTGCATCTGATAGATTGGCTATCTCTTTGCTTAGTTCTATTTTTGGAGCTTTGATCTATTTTTTCATTTGGGCCATACTTTTTTTTTTGTCTCAGCTCACCCATTACATTATGAGGTTTGGAGCCTTAGGTATTTGCCAGAGTGGGGCAACCCTCTTTGCCACACTGTGGCACTGTGTATGGGAGAGGAGTCTGGGAGGGAACAATGCCACTTGCTCTGCTCTCCACCACTTTCAGTAACTTCCCCTGCTACCCACAAGCAAATTGGGCCCTTCTGGAGCTGATTCCCATGTGGGTGGGTTTGTATACATTCTAGTACCCTGTGGCTCTCTTCAGCAAACTCTCCTATGAGGCTGGGAGTTTCTCTCACCACAGCCCCCACAGGTTTTTACAGCTAAAGGTTTTGAGGCTTTATGTCCACATGCTGGAACCCTGGGTTGCGTGGTCTGTCTCACTCCTCACTTGTTCCTCCCACTTTACCTGCACATGAATGTGGGACTGCCCAGTCTCCAGCCGCCTTGCTTCCCACCCTCTCTGTTCCCACTGCCCGTCTCCTTCCCTCCTACCAGCGGGAATGAATGTTCCCTCTTTAACTCCTTGGTTGTTGGACTTCCACAGAGTTCTATTTTTCTGAAAGTTCTGTATATTCTTTGTTTTTAAATTTGTTGTTGTGCTTTTTTTGGTTGTGCAAGGAGGCAAAATGTATCTACCTATGCCTCCATCTTGGCTGGAATCCATGTGCAAATTCATTGTTAGAACATAATGTATATTCTAACGTGGCTGAAAACAACTTGTTTTTGGAAGATAAATTTTATCTTTATACTTGTTCACATTATTATTAGTTGAGTTTATTCAATATTTTCCCACATCTGTGTGTATTTTACATTTAAAAAATTCACTCATATCTATACATGATCCTATGAGTAAAAGAAAAGCATGATTATGACTCCCTTTTAGAGGTGAACACAACCAGGCCCAGATGCTTCCTGACCTGCCCCAGGTTGTAGTAAGCAGTGCAGTGGGACCAGAAATCCAAGACGGAGGATGTCCTTCTAGTTCCTCTGATGAGGTAACTACTGAACTGAACAACAACACTTCTAAGTCAGTAAGGTCTGAAAAACATAAGATTTCACTATAGTTTTAAGTTTTTAAAGTGGAGAATATATCCTAGTGTGCCCACAACCAACGACACCATGTCTCCTCCCAGATCAATGCGTGTAGATGTTAGGTGCAGTGTTTACTATGTGTTTGGGCAGAAAAGAGGGGGAGGCATTCTGATTTGGGCTGAGATTGACTGCAATACAAAAGATATTCCCTTTTATTGTTTACCTGTTCCACTTGACAAGACATAAACATAGACATATATAGACATAGACAGAGATGGACATGGACATGGGCATAGACACAGGTATAGATATAGATAGATAGATATTCAGTCTCTCATTTTCTCTCACTCTCTCGTTCTTTTTCTTTTTCCTGAACTGAGAGGATTACATACTTAGAACCAAATGGATAAAAGACTAAACTTTGGGACTCACATTACAGAATCCTCACTCCTTCCCTGTTACATATGCCACTTTTACAGAGGAATGTTTATGGAGGAAATTGGATTCACTATTTGCATACAACAATATATTTAGCTGGTGGCTGTATGTGCAGGTCCAATTAACTCTTTTAACAATACGGGTGAAATGAGGTTATTGGATTATTTTTGTAGCCAATTATAATTGTTTTGGTTGAGTACTCTCCTGTAAGCTTATTTACAGTTAAGAAAACAGCTTTGAAAAATATTTGTTAGTGTGGAAGAAAAAAGCCTCGGGAAAAACTGGAAGAACAATTTCTTTTCTCTAGATTATGAAACATGACCTTTTATTTAGGTTTGGGTATAAAGAAAAGGCCACTTTTGCAGAAATAAAAACAAAAATGTCAAATATGGAACATTTTGAATACATCGCATTATCATCATTATGTCTGTCTTATCATGAAAAGTAATGTCATTAGTGGGAGACAATATGATATGAAGGAAGGAAGGAACACAGACTGGGACCAAGTCGACCAGCCTTCTAACGTTAGCTTTGTTGCTGGTGAATCACTACCTTTCTGAACTTAATGTCCCTCATCTAAAAAGTGGAAATAATAAGCCTGTTACCACAATAATCAAATAAGAAAATGACATGAGGTGCTTTAAAAAGTAAAAGTCATAAGGCATTGGTTACGAAGTAGTGTTGAATAATAGGTATTCTTTCTGAAGTTACTTTTAAACTACAGTGTAAGAAGATTTTGTTCCATACATGTATCAAAACTGTTCCTAGGGTAATGTTAAAATAATTTTTATTAACTAATTGTCCCTTTCTTACTTGTTGCAAATACATGGTGAATATGAATCAGGTTTTCTACCAACATGACAAAGTCCATCACGCTTGATGGGAAAAGCCACCAGTCACTGTGATTGAGACATTTATTGAAGAAGATACAAAATATAAGAAACATTGTATATAGGACAATAACACCTCAGTCCCCTTCACAGTAGGCATCTGGGGACCTCACATAGTTCTCCCAGTTGCCATCAGCTGCCCTGTCATATTTTATTGAATCTAATCAATAATCGGAAATCATTTCAATTTCAAAAGTGATATAAGTTTTGGGAAAAGCCAGAAATCACAGGCCACCAAATCTGGGCTGTAGAGCTGAGTCACCTGGGTGATTTGATGTTTTGCCAAAAAAACTCTGCAGGAGACATGATGCATGAGCTGGTGTGTTGTTGTATTGAAACTGTCAATCACTGGGATGTTTCAGAAGGCTGCAGCTATGGGCAGCCTTCTGAATCATCCCAATAGTTTCCTTGGAGGAATGTTCAAGCTTAATGCAAAATTTGATGCAGACCCGTTGCTCTACTCGCTCAGTCATTTTGAATGATACAGCCACACAGTACACATGCTCACTCAATGGCATCTACTGCCTCCACTGATTATTACAGTGAAGTCATCATTGTTTCATGCATGCACATTCCAATCCACTCTCCTTAGATGCCAGGTTACACTGATGTCACACAAACCACTCTCATTATATTAACAAAGGTTGGACTTTTTCTGGTATAACCTCATAGATGTATATACGTATGTATGTACTGTTCTTGATAAGAAATACATTCTGAGATGTCATAGATTAAATTACAGTGGGCCTGTTACTGAAAGAGACCTGTGGACCAATAGCTGTGGGTCAACTAACAATAGTGTTTACATTCCTGATGTATATTGGATCTTTGAATCAACCTCTGTAGTGACCACCATATGCTACGGCATCCTGCATGTGAACTTTCAGGATGCCTGCCGTTAATGAAAAGTAGTATTTCTTCTGTACAGATTGTACAACTATCCTAGAACTGCTCCTCACCTTTTTATCCATAGCTAATGTAATGTTTTTCAAAACATCTTACATCTTCCCCCCCACACACACACCAAAACAGAATGTTTTAAAAGGGCCCATCAACTCTAGGATGGCAGATGTGTTGCCTTCTCTGTGTAGCTCTGCTGCCATTGGTTTAGACTTCATGCCCTAGGACCTGGTCTTTTTCTGTCCAGCATTTGAGTCAATAACCCTTTCTTTCAGAAAAGCATTTAGCTGTGAAAAAAAAATTTTTTTTAATTTATTTACTACCCTATAAGTAGAAATGGTGGTTACATGGCCTTTGACAGGAAATTGATTTATCTATATTAATCATAAGAGGTTATATATTAATGAGAGCCAGGGCACCCTAATATGTGGCTCCCACATGTTCATGAAGAATGTTTATAAAAAGACCAGCTGAGAAAGGCTTTTGTTTTATACCTGTGTATCACTTCATGACCTGCCCATAGTTCCTGAAGGGGTAGCCCAACTTACATGTCCACAGTTTCAAGCTAATAAGTGGCCAAGTCAGTATTAAAACCTGAGCTGTCAGTATTTAAAATGATTTCCCTTACACTACAATGTGATATTTTCCCTATCTAATACATTGTCAATAAAGAATTGATTATATTTAACTCATCAAGACACTAACTTTACATTATAAGAGTTTAGTTGGTCCTGATCACCATTTTAACAATTCTCCTTGTCCTCCCTTTATATTTTAGGACATTGGGAATACAACCCAAACTTACTCTCATTTGTATCCCCTGTACCTGCCCTATGCTGAACTCTAATGCTCTCTCAGTAGCACTTCCCTAATGAATGAATAAACAATCTTTACACTTTCATAGGGTTACCTGCCTTTATGTCTCTGGACACCAATAGACGTATTAGAATTTTAAGTCCATAAACCAATTCTGAATGTATCATAAAAATGCAGAAAAACACATAGTAGAGACCACTTGACATTCAAGAAGACCCATAAAGAGATCTTCAAGACATTTTAGCTGGAGAACACCATCAAATATATGCTATAAAAGAAAAATTAACAAAAAAGAAGGAAAGGAGAAGCATTTTGAAGCTTGATTGTGTCATAGCCAATACTGCCTACCATCACAAGCACATTTGTCTTCCCAAAATTTGAAGATGACTTTGATATTACTTGTAATTTTGAGTGAACTGTTTACCCTAACTTGAGATACTGGATATTTAGACATGAACATTTGATTTTTTTGTAAACTAGGGTTATCTCTAAGGGGTTATGGAGTACTCAAACCAAGATCATACCTCCACACACAAGATCACTCTTCATATCTAACCCATTTTGTGTTTTTATGAGTGAATGTGCTTATACGAGCTCTGCCTGAAAAAAGTCCAGCCATTGTTAATATAATGAGAACACTTTGTATGACATTGATGTAACCTGGCAGCCAAGGAGAGTGGAGTAGAATGCGCATGCATGAACAATGATGATTTCACTATACTAGTCAGGTAGATGCCTTTGAGTGAACATGTGTACTGTGTGGCCGTCACATTCAAAATGACTGAGTAGAACAACAAATATGCATCAAATTTTGCATTAAGCTTGAACATTCCTCCACAGAAACTATTCAGATGATTCAGAAGGCTTTTGGGGATGATGCAATGAGTACAGTGCAAATAAAAGCATGGCAGAAATGCTTCAAAGATAGTTGAGAATCTGTTGAAAGTGATCCATTTTCCAGAAGTCCTGCAACAAGCAGAACACCTGAGAATGCTGAACATGTACGGACCTCAATCAACAAAGAATGGTGACTGATAGTGAGAGAACTGGAAGCTGATCTGGGGATTCTCAAAACTCTTGTGTCCAAGATTTTGACACAGGATCTTGGCATGAAATGTGTTGAGGCAAAATTCGGTCCATGGCTTCTGCTACTAGAGCAGAAAGAACATTATACTGCAGTTGGAAGAACTGCGAGGTCCCAAAGTACTTACTTTGAAGGAGATGGAGACATCATTGTCCTATGTACAATGTTTATTGTATCTTCTTCAATAAATGCCTCTCTATTTCAGAGTGCATGACTGGACATTTTCTGGATAGATCTCGTATGTGGTCCTTAAGGACAGTTTTCACAACCAAGATTATTCTTTTAAAGTAGATACAGAGAATCAGAAACATTTTTCTAATCTAAATTCTACCTGAACACTTTGAATGAGATTATTTATTTTTTGATTTCTGTGATTATCCTAGGGATTCAATACTTATGAGAATGCAAAGTGTGTTTCTCTAGAATATTATAAAGATGGGGTTAAAAATGAGATAGATACAGCAATCAACAGGATTTGTCTGGATTTTATCCCCATCCACAGATACAGAAGCAATGTCAGTCCTCCTCAAAGTTCTATCCATTTATGTCTGGAAATCCCTAGCATGGGCCCCCATATCTTCCATCTTGTTTTTCACTGCTGAGGAAGTTGCTTGAGTGCCTGACCACCCTTTCTGCCCACAGATTTTATTTGTGCTAAACTTTGCCACATGGTTATCAAGTGGGATCTTGCCTTACTCTTCAATGTCTTACAAAATATTTAGTGTAAGCAGATTGTAAAATTATTGCCAGGACCATCTGGTCCTTCCCGCCTCTCCAGCCAGATCTCCTTCATTCCTCTCCTTGAACGCTATGCTCCTGCCATAATGAGCTTCTCAGTACTTCCCATTGTTTCCTGTTCTCTTTCATCTCTGTGGTTTACACCTCTGCCTCAAACACTCTCCCCACCCTGCCCCTTGGGTGCCTCTCAATCTTCATCATTCTTCTTTTTGATCTGAGCTCTAAGGTCTCTTCTTCCCGGAAAACTTCTCCAATGTCCTTAAGTGAGGTTACGTTCCCGTTCTCACTCCTTTTGCCCTATAGCATCTATGTCTTTTGCACTTGTGTATTTGTATTCACACCTGGTCTGTGACCCCCTTGAGCAGGGAGGGTGCTGTGTCACACATCCTTATATGCCCTAGTTTAGCCTACTGCCCAGGATGTAGAAGGCATGATGGATATGGGTTACATAAGTAAATTAGGACTTTACACACTTTATTGCTCTTGTACTTTCTGATTGACTAGAGCTCTTCACACTCTGTACCCCATGGCGCTATTCCTTTTACTAGGTGTTAACAGAATAAGAATTGCTATTGATGCAATTGCTACTTATAGTCTAAGCCTGGCCCTTAAGCCTAGCTCCATGCCAATAAGATTTAAGGACAGTCAACTCTAGTGAAGAATTTCCAGGAAGTAAACCCATTATTGTCACCTGCTTTGCTTAATATTGTATAGGCCTTTATGTATCATAGGTTTTATGTGAACCTATATTTTCAATGCATAGTAATTGCTTGACTGCCAATTATTTGTTCAGCTAATAGTTTGGTTAAAAAGGAAAACAAAACTAAAACCAGCGAGATAATGAAAAATAAAAGAGAGAGAGAGAAGAAGGAGAAGAAGAAGGAGAAGGAGAAGGAGAAGGAGAAGAAAAGGAAGGAAGGAAGGAAGGAAGGAAGGAAGGAAGGAAGGAAGGAAGGAAGGAAGGCAGGCAAGGTAAAAAATTGAGCTGATCCTTCCATCTAAATATAGCATTGCAGCAAGCATATGTTTATGGTAAATGATTTATTCCCTGATATGGAGTAATTAAGTTAAATTATCTTCTACAGACACCCTACTAGCTCACCCAAAGGACAATCTTCCCCTGAGGAAGAAGTTCTGTGACAAGAGAGACACTGGGAATTCCTTGGTTACACCTGGTTACAGTCTTCTAGCCTGCCAGCTCCTTACACCTAATGGACTTTCAGATTGAAGTCAATGATTTTATTAAGCTTCTCTGGACATGTCAATATAGAAATCATCCTTGACCAAATAACTGTACATAGTTGTGGCTGCAGACATTGCTCAGGAATTAATTTCTCTGTATAAATATAATATAGCTCCAGTGCTGTGGGTGTGGCAACTCTTGGCTGCTTCATGTCATGTGGACTGCTGATCATGGCAGAGTTGTAGGAAATAGTTATCTTAATTTCATAATTTATTTAACAGCTCCATGTAGATCTACGTGCAGGACATGAGGCAGCTAGACCATGTAATCTTATAGGAACTAGTGGTCTATGCTGAGTGCTTAAGATTGAGCTCAGGGCTTGGCACTCAATTGGTATTTAATAACTATAAGCTGAATTAATTAACTTCCTGTGTTGGTCTTGACTCTCTAAGGGAGAGATATTGGCTCTGAAAAATGTCACATGTAATAGATGCCTGGTTACTCTCTTACCTTCCTGCTGCTTCTTCAGCCTACTGAATACCATCTTCATTCAAAGTATTGCTTGATGCCAACATATTACAAATGTGGTAATTTTATTGTCAGTGACAGAGCTGAAAGTTTCTCAACAAATTGCATTATTTTGGGGTTGACAATCATATACAAAAATCCTCTAAGAGTTATGGTGGGCCAATCCATGCTGAGCCAACCAAAATAGGAGTCCAGCATAGGCTGTGGACACCCAGAAAGGAGAGGCTAATCACAAAACAGTTATTGCAAGAAAAGAGAAAAATCAAAGCAGAAGCCAAAGTCGCTGCTTCATTTGTGGAAAATGAATTTTTATTGCTCCGAATATAAAAGGTGATCCTTAATGGTCGCTTTTTAAAAAGGGGGTAATTTAAGCTCTACAGAGACAAAAAGGGCTTATCCATAACTTTAAACCATGTTAGGCATGAAAGAAATGAGAATGAAGATTAACTCTATGTGAATCCTGAACTGCATTTTCCCCCCACTGATCCAGGCCAACTCCCAGGACAAAGTTTGGTTCAGTCCTGACCCTTCACAGAGGTGACTTATTCTCAGAGTTTGTGAATGTCCACCTGAAAATGTGACATTTAAGTTAATATTCAAAGGATGGACAAAAGATGGACTAGACAAACAGGTAAGAAAAGAGAAGGGAAGAGAAATGGAAGACAAGCCTGGGTGGAGGGAGCAGAATGCTATTCGAACTGCATTGAGTAAAACCAAAGAATGAGAAGTTAACTGTGGGAACTCCACATTCAGGTGTAGTGGACACAGGGAGAGCAGATCTCTCTCAATAGCTTTTGTCACATAAGGAAAACTGTTTACAAATTTCCTTTGGCTTCTGATGTGTTCAACCTACTATATCTGGTGATGGATTCATTTCTTAAACCTCCTTTGTGCTGGCTGGAACATCTACATGCTCTCTTTTCAGTGGCCATGATCACTCCTAACTCATTTATTTACATGAGTCCTCTCTGTTTCTCATTTTCTCCTGGTCAGTTCCTCCACAGTTACCCATATGTGTCTGCCTCTTCTCCAGGTCCATTCCATGATGTCCTATTGCTTCATTATTTATTACTTAGTATGAACATACATGCTAAACTTGGAAACATGAAGTGCGTGGAGTGGTAATGATTATTTCAAAATTGTCATTATTGTCTCTGGGCAAACTTAATGTATAGTTACCCTTTACATTAAGAAGGGAAGATACCTATGGGCATATATATGTGGCAACTAATTACTATGATCTGTTGATTTTTCTTTCACTATTTTGTATGTTCAACTTGGACCTCAGTCTAAAATGTCACCAGCCAGAGAACAGAGACCCTGTAGTTTCCCTTTTGTTATTTTAATCACTGTCCTGCATTCTGCTCACAGGTGCATAGTAGCTCATGGTGAACACCTAGTACGTGAATTTAAAACAAAATAAATGGTTCATGGCTGATGACCACATAGATGCCATTCTTAATGTTAACTATATATTAGAATAATCTAAGAAGTAGAATATAAATATAAATATGCATGTAATGTGTGTGTGTATATATATGCATACACACACCCCTTTGTTCCATCTCCAGATATCAGATATTCTGATTTAATTTGTCATTGACTTGGCTTGGGTATCAGGGCTTTTATGTATTTATTATTTAAAAAATGTATTTTTAAATTAGAGTTGATATGCAATATTACATTAGTTTTAGGTGTAGAGCCTAGCGATTACATCTTTACATACCTTATGAAGTCTGGTACCCACCTGGCACCATACACAATTATTATAATACTGTTGACTATATTCCCTATGCTGTACTTTACATTCCCACGACTATTTTTATAGCTGGCAATTTGTACTTCTTAATCACCTCAGGGCTTTTAAACACCTCTGGTTGATTCTGATATCCAGCCAACATCGTGGACAAGCCCCAGAAAGATCATTCATCAAGCCCTAGGGTGATGAAAACACATACTTTGTGAATGGAGACACTAGAAAAAACCAACGACAACCCTATAGGATTACGTAATATTAGACTGAAAAACCATGTCAGAATTGCAGCACTCAGACCTTGGAGCCAGGTAGATATATATTTAAATTACCTGAATTGGACAGGACCAGTGGGACAGAATGACAAGAAAACAGCAATCCGATTTCACTACCCCTAGAAAACACTAAAAGGCAGTAAATTACTCAACATTCCCTCTAATCATTTTAATTTAATATATGCTGGTTTGTGGTAAGACATAAATTTAAAATTACTCTGAAAACATGGTCATCAAATTTCTGTACTTCTAGTAAATCACTCTGTTGCCCACATGGTGGAATAACTTTGCTTCGGATGGCAGAACAGGGTACTTTAGAAAGATGGCTACTTTCATTGACTGCCAGCTACAGAGACTATAAAGCAAGCAAAAGGTGAAAGTTCTTGTTTATTGTTTAAGGTCAGCTTACTGATCGATCTTTGCTCCTCCCTCCATATGTACCACCTGGCGTCTCTCCTCCATACAGATTCCAGCTGTTTACAATCACTTTCCTATAGTCTTCCCCCTTCTGCCAAGGAGACCTTCCTTCATGTGTCCTTGGTGTCTTTGACTTGAACAGGCATAGGTATCAATTATAACTCTTGTTATTTTGGTCCCCCTATCTGTTTACTCCATAGAATGTGAGACTCTTAAGGGCAAAGAGACTCATAAAGGTTCAATCTCTCTCTGTGTCTGCAGGGACTAGGGCAGAGCTGGGGTGGAACAAGGGAAAGAAAGACTAAACATGGATTATGCAATGTTACTGGTGAAAGCAAAACACAGAATTAGATCGCTCACGTCTAAGAGGAAAATATTTGTTTATTCCTGATGAAAAGGAAAAGTTTCTGTCCAGAAACTGAAAATAGTTTGTTGGGAACCACCCTGCCTGGTTTCAGAAGCTGTAACCTCCCATGGCTAAGGCTGAGTAAAAAGACCTTGGGACCATAAGCCACTAAGGAGACAAAGCTTATCTCTTTGGCAGGGGTGCCACCTCTTTCCCCTTTACTTCACCCTGGTTGGCCCTGAGCCCGACTGGTTAGCCAAAGACGGGTAAGATTCCTCAAGGGAGGGATGACCTAAGATAGGCACAGTCACGAGGGCCCCCAGGGAAGGACTTGGGGGGCTATAGAAAAAGGGGGTGAAGGACCCTTGCTCCTCAGTTTTGACATAGCCTGAGTCTTCATTCTGTCTGCAAGAAGTCTCCTTACTTTCCCTACCTGACTTAAGCCTGAAACAATGCTGGAGGTGAGTGAGGCCTCATGCTAGAAAGGGCAGGTTCCCCTCAGCGATCAGGCCTAAGAAAAAATGCATAAAATCCTGTGAAACCTGCTTTGCTAATACCCTCAATTTAAAAGATAAGGGTCCAAGCACCAAATGAGTTTGTTCCCCAAAGTTTTATGACCCTTTAGCTTCCTGACCCTGACTCAAAATAGGCCCTCAGAGTTCTTTGAATGTTATCTGTTGTTTGATCCTTACTGCCCGACCATGATCAATGAGCTTTACCTATACGCCCTGTATTCCTGTGCAAATGAACCCAATAAAAGCCCATTGAGGAAAAGGCTCCTGGCACTTCTCCTTTGAGAATTCAGCCACCTTTCCTCCCCAAGCAGATCATGTCTTAGTTGACTTATTATCATCCATGGAGGCCAGGGGGCCCCTGTGGGCATAGCCTCCCCACAGTAGTTCATGCTTTTAATTTATTAGAAACTATTTCTTCCTCTCCTGGAAGAAAGCAGAAACTCTCAGGAAATGGCTCTCTTAGCATGCCAAAGGCATTGTATTTGCTGAGCTGTCTGAATAAAGAAAAGGAGTTAGACCAGGGGCTTGCAACCCTCCTGCTATTACACAGAGGCAGCAGCAGTGTCCTGTTTCCACGATTTGGAGGCCAGTAGTCTCTACCTATGTGCTCTAGGCCCCTGGAGAATTTTAAATATCTCTGAGCTACAATTTTCTCATTATTAAAACAACTAAAACAGCACCTGCCTTTAGTTGTCTAAATTGTAAGAGGCGTTACCACAGTAGTTCAACACAGGAGGCAGATAAATCTTTTGATTTTTTTCTGCTTTTCCAAGTCAGAAGAGATCAAAGCCAATTTGGAAAACAAAACAAAACAAAACACAACAGATTGGTTCCTTCGTGTCCTGTGATTGTGTTAATTAACTGAAATTCTACTGAAGTTCCGAGGATATAGTTAAATAATATCAAGTGAATACCAAGAGAAAACATTTAAAGCCAGAATTTACACTAAGAGATTAATTTAATGTTTGTAAACATTAACATAAATATACCAAGAGATCAACAAATCTGTTCTTTGATGAAAGGCAAAGTGTCCCTGCTGAGGAAACATTTCTTTCCTTTTAATTTTCTAGCATGGTCCAATATTTAGCCCTGATCATCCAAAAGAAAACTTCATTGTGTATCAAAAAGTGTAACTTTTGTGAGTCTGGCTTTAATTCCTTCAAATGCATGTAATAGGAATCAAGTTCCCCAAGAGGAACTACAAGGAAAATAAAATAGTCCTCATCAGAAAATTAGGAATGCCTCCCTAACTGTCTAAGATCACAAGAGCTGCCATTACAAAATGCCACAGACTGGGTCACTTACACAACAGAAGCTTGTCTCATAGTTCTGGAAGCTTGGAGTCCACCATCAAGGAGGCAGGGTTAGTTCTGAGGACCTGAGGGAAAGATCAGTTCCAGGCCTCTTTCCTTGGCCTCTAAGTAGATACTGCCTTCTTTCTAACATCATCTTCCCTCTGTATGTATGTGTATCCAAATTTTCTTTTGCATTGGGAACCACCCTAATGATTTCATTTCAAGTTAAGATCCCTATACATGCCCTTCAGATAAAGTTGCATTCTGAAGGCCTGGGAGTTGGGACTTCAGCAATTTTTTTTTTAATGTGTGTGTGCAGGGGACACAATTAAGCTCATAGTTGCTTTCTTTTACACTGGATCTTTTACAAAGTGTGAGGACATCAACAAATATAACTGTTAGTCATTTTTATCTTAGTGTGAATTCTAGTTGAATAGATTTAAGTACTTAATATAAATTTAAGTGAATTAACTATTTTACCTTCTAAAAGGTAATTGGCATGTCAAGATAAACCTCAAATTGTGAAAAGAGAGATTTTATCCTAGCTCAATTGAACATTCAAACAATAATGACATTATATTCAATCACTATGTGTTGAACACTGTACAAAATCACTTTTCAGAAATTACCTCATTCAATTGTATGTTCACAGCAACAATGCAAAGTAAGTGGGATTCGTAGGGGTCTCTGGATCATAGAAAACCCAGTGGTCTTTGGGATGAATGTATAATTGGGCCACTCCTACACCCTCTACAATCCCATTCTCAGGGTCCCAAAATTGAGTGCTCTGCCCTAGCAGAGAAGACTTGATTTTTTGAGAATTGAACTTTCTCTGGGCTTCTGCGCAGACTTGATCCTTAGGTATTTTCTCACTTGTGATTGCAAAACCAATCACCCTTATCTTTAAACCGGTGATTAATCACCCTCAGCATTCCACTGTCTTTCTACAGTACCTTGAGCAACCCTAGCCACAATTCTGCCCCATCATTCCTATAATAACTACTTTCTCTGTACTTCTCAAATGCTCAAGATATTTAACCTGCCAATGCATTCCCTCTCAGAATGATCTCATCCCATTTCACCACTGTGAAAGTTAAACGCATGCCCTGCAGAGATATCAAAGAGGCTGTCAATATTTCACCTTTCATTGATGATGGCATTTTCCCTGCCAGCTGCTGGCTGATCCTGTTCCAAAAATACCATTTTAGAATGTTCTGTAGGCCCATTTCTGACTCCTTCAACTATAAGTGTCAAAGTCAGAAAATAGAGTTTGAGATGCACATTGGCATACTGGTGTTTTTACTTGGCAGTGTGTTTAATAAGAACACGTATTTGGGAGTGAGGGATGCAGGGACAGACAGAGGAAGAAGTTAAACTATTAGCCAGTTCCAATAGAGGCCCCAGCTAATCACATAGGGAGCTCTAAACTTGGGATAGCCAGAGATACCCCTAACTGAGGCAAGGGCCAGATCTTTATTTCCTATGTCAGCCTTGCCGTTAGATGGAGGGTGCAGCAGACAGGGTCGTGAACTTGAAGAAACAGCTCCCTGTGGCCAAGAGCATTTTCTGGGGAGAGACTCAGCTGAGGCCTATCAGCAGTGACACTTCCTGAAGCTGGGTTCCTGAATGCCTTCTTCCTAAAAGGAGACCTTGACGACGACGACACGCCATAATACACAATACAGATAGCCGTACATTTTTTCTCCGTGTCTCTCATGCTTCCCAAAGGATAGCAGGAATGTGAAAGAGAAAAAAAGATAAAATGTGGTTAATTCTCAAACAGTTTAGTTCCTAGAATATTGACTGTTCTCATATGGTAATACTAAGGGGATAATTATAGCATGTTGTATTTATTGAGCTTTAGAACCCTGGAAGCCTAGGTTTGAATTCCATACCAGCTTTCTTGGGCAAAGTAACTTTATCTATAGGTCTCAATTTCTCCCTCTATATAAAACGGTGTTTGTAGTAGTACCTCTCTAGAAGACTTGGGAAATTTGCTAGGGACCATGGATCTTAAAATCTCTATCTCTACACTCCCTGCTATGTTAGCAGGAGGAACTTAAGAAATGGGACTTCTCTCTTCCTTCCACCAACAAGCAGGCAACCTGCCAACACTGTGGGTGGGTTTGAACTGGACTGTCTACTCCCTCTCAAACAAGCATACTGAGATACGTAGAAGGCTGGCCTTGATGCAGCGCATGCATTCTGTACTGGTGAAACATGTTTTGTTTTTATTTTAGTTTTTCCTGTGGACACTACTTGCCTGGGAAACCTCATTCTAAATTCATTATGTGTATGCTCAACTTATCATTACTGCCCAATGAAAAAGTCTTAGCCTGGATTCAGGGACAAAAAGAAGAAGAAGAAGAAGGGTATCTATACATGTGTACTTTTCATGTGCCAAATACTCTCTGCAAAGTCCACTAAAACCGTAGTAACCCAGAGCATGAAAGCATGCATTACAATTTCAGAATCACTAATGACAGGAGTCAATTATGAAGAACAATGAAAGCTAAAGAAAACCGTCTTGATTTTGGATCCCTACCAGATGTTCAAGGAAAGCCAAGTGTTTTCTGAGCAAGTCACACCTGTTTAATTAGCAATAATAAGAGCCTTCAGATGATCACAGAGAAATTAAATACCTAAAGATAAATGACCTAAGAGGGTTAACAATTTAATCCTAACCAAAGAGCAAATAGAATGCAATCTAAAAACATGATCGCAAGCAGAATTGTAGGTTAATGACCTTGTACTTTATAATTTAATAGAGCACACATAGTACCAGGATGGAAGTAAAGGATTATAGGAAATAAATTACATATACTGGCATTTTATGAATAAATTATTCTAACACTAATTGCAATTAAATTGCCTTGTTTTAATAGGATCTAGTAATTAAGCCACAAGTGGCTTGGTGCCTGAACTGGCATCAAATAGAAGTATTTGACTCAGCTAAAATGTTTGTGAATATATATCCACAGTTTTGCTTTCATTAAGGTGGGTGTTGATGGGAATATTAATAATAGGTAAAAAGATTCTTTTGTTCTTTATTCTCATTTAGCATAGGCGTCTGCATAGAGAAATCATTATTATATTGGTAAGCCTGGGCCCTCTTACATGCAAGAGACACTGTTAATGCTGACTTGGCATTCTTTCCAAGAAGGGAGTCTTTACAAGTCATTCATTTGAACCTATCATCTATTTTTTAATACATTATACATGTCACTCTAGTCAGGTGTAACATAACAAATGGGCCCCTTTGTTGTAGCTATGAGTACACCTCTCCTGGTTTCATCCCGATTAGTCATCACCCTTCTGTGTACTCAGGACTTCCCCTGTATGGATCAGTAGCACTGTTTTCACTACATTCCAGTCATCTGTTCATGGATCTGCTTTGGTGGGCTTCTGTGCTCTGGATCATGGTCCACTGACGACCCAGATGTTGAAATACACTGGGTATTCAACAGGTATTAATTGATTAAGGAAGGAAGGAAGGGAGGGAGGGAGGAAGAAGGAAGGAAGGAAGAAAGATATACCTGTAATTCAGTCAAATCACTACTTGTCCATTTTTATAGTTATTTATTTTTAAAAACAAATAGTGCCTTGTGCATAAATCTACAAAAATTAAAAGAGAGAAGTAAACACACACACACACACACACACACACACACAGAAAGCAGGGAAGAAGAAAATCCTGTCCTCAATAACTTAGAGTTGATTTGACAGAGCAAGGTTTATACCCATACAACAAACAAACAACAACAAAATTACGTACCAAGCACTGCAGCGATAATCATATTAGTTTGTTTCTTCTCACTAGAGGCCTAGGCTATAGGTATTATTGTCATTACCATTTTATAGATGATGAGAAACTGAATGTAAAGAGTTTAACTCTCCAAGTATAAGTAATGGAGCCTGTTTTCTAAACAAGAGCTCTGCTACATAATTGTCATAAACATAGATGTTATGCATTCAAATAAAGAAGAAGTCATTGCTAATTATGAATTGTAGTGACTAGAAAAAATTTCATAGAAATATCAAAAACTGTAAAGGGTCTGATGTTTTCATCCTACTTGCAAGCTAACGAGTTGGACAGCCAGAGTTTCGTGGATTGTGGTAGAAGATACGAAACTCATGGGTCAGAGATAAGGGACACTATTACGCACAGCAGTCAACATTTACAGTGGCTTCTCAAAGCCTGATATTTATAAGTGCACACTCCAGGAGGATGCCCTAAGTCTGGGTAATACAAATCTTTTATAATGGGAGCGAGCAAAGGAAGCCTTTCAGTTCAGTGGGAGATAGTATCTTTACCTTCCAAGGCTGCAGCTGAACCTGCCTTTTGCTCTTTCTATATCCCAAAACTGGTCATTAACAAGCTTCTTTAGAAAGATAGTCCAGTGAAAAATACAGTCAGTAACTTCTTACAAGACATGCAGAAACATAAGAGAAGTGTGGGCAATTGCCTCATCCTTTTTTTCAGAAAGTAACAGAAACTCAATATGCAGGGGTGGGCAACGGTAGGTTTACTGTGCCATTGTGACATTCTTTTGAGTTAATAAGTTATTGTAATAATTATAACTTTTATCCATACAAACAACTGTAAACCTCTGTTTGCCCACCGCTGTACAAATTGAATTCACTAGCCTTGATCAACTGAGCTAGGGCCCCTCTGCCCTCTAAAAAGTATTTGTGCTAATTGGAAAAAATGCCTTCTGCACATGAGCAAACAGGCAAATGGCTTGGTGAGGATCTGTCCTCACTGTACAAATAAGGTAAAGGAACACACTGAGCAGAGGCAGCCCAACATGAATAGCTTGGCAAGTGCAATGTTAGTTAGATTTGTTAACTCCTACTATCCCCTCACCCAGGAGCCTTTGTGTACTGCAAGACCTTTGTAAAACTGCACAGAGGAGCACTGATCTCAAAGAAAAGCTTTGAAAACAAGTCCTACAATTTTTCAAAGATTTATGTAATTTTATATATTTACAAAGATCATTTATAGATGTGCATACTAAAATTTAATGAACACTCACCCAAGAGCAAGAAAAGGAAGTTGCTGCAAACACTGCAAAAAGTTTATTAAAAAATGATCATTTAATTAGTAGTAATTTTGACCCAGTAACTACAGCATGAGAATAAACAACAAGGAAATGTTTTCTCTAAATTCAAAAAGCTGTTATGCATAAAGATGTTCAGTGTAGTCTATAGTAAATTTAGAAATGATAAAATGTTTATTAGTAAATCCATTGGAATATAATTCAAATACATTACAGTTTTACTTTTTATGTTTAAGCATTTGGAAATGTTTGTATTCTGATAATTTTAACTATATAATTGTATTTATCAAACTTATTTTGAAATGTGTGAAAATACAATAGCAAAGATGCAATATATTATTTTTCTTATTTTTATATTTCCATTATTTTCTACAATTGTGTGTATTACTTACATGGTTAAAAATAATAGTAATATATTCCAAGGAATTTCACATTAAATATACACTTGTTATACAGTTATTCTTTCCCTGGCATTATGGTAGATTCTCAAAAGATTAAAGGAAATAATGTGATATGCTTCTTGCCTTTAAGAAACTTACAGTTCAGTGATTAAAAATAAAATACTAATTTTCCCCTGGTGGAAGAAAAAAAGTTTGTGCCTTATAGGAAAAGATACTGGTTTACACGTTTTCTGCAGAGAAAAATAGGTGGTAAGCATCATATAAAATAGGTGCTTCCCCACCAGAGTGAAGGGGTGGAGGAAAATAGACCAAAGAAAACATGCTGGTTTGGGAGGGATGCTCTTTTATGGTGAGCGGCCTTGGCAAAAAATGGAGGAAAAGCTAGTGAAAGGTGTTTGGGTTTTGGAGAGGGAGGTCCTATCTACCCCACCTGGGTTCTGAAAGAATTGAATGATAAAGTAAAATAGTAAGGATGAAAAAAAGCTCAAAATATTATCTTCATTATACATACAACAGTCTAAATTAGAGGATATAGTTTCTATGGGGACCTAAGGATTATGACAAGCAAAAAGGGTGACTTATAATCCAGTTGCTGTGGGTCAGGGCAGCCCCAGACATGTAGGGGGCTAAGAAAGAGCTTGGGCCAGGAGAACCGCAGGGGGACCTCCTCCCCACAAGCAGCTCCCCTCAAGGAAAAGAAAATGAGTTAAGCCAAGCACGCCTACTTTATTCTGTGCAACTTTAGAACATTACAAAAAGCCATATTATTCCATATCCCTGCTGCAGAGGTCAGAAAATACACTAATTGAGTTTTTATCCCAAGGAAAGGAATATCACCCATTCTGATTCTCATTGGTCAATTCTGGGATGCAGTTCATGAATTTGTATTTTTTACATCCCCTTCCTCCCTCACTAACCCTGAGGCTTTGACTTTTGGACCACAGTTCTAAAAACCATAAAACTCCCCATGTTGCTTACCGGTATTTCAGATTCTTGTTTTTTAAAGGAAGATCTAGTAAGATAATGGAAGTGAAATATGTAATTACGTAGTTATTATACCTAGTGTTGTTATTCGCTTATTGAATTGTGATGCTAAATTAATAAATTAATTTTGCTTTTGAAGGAAATTCTTTTGCCTTTACCATTTCTTTAATTTGCGAAACAGTGGTTACTGGAAACATTTGCCAAAACTCTGCAGCTCATACTTTGGCAAGAGTTGTTTGCCCCAGCTGAGATGACCTAAGTATTTGATTCACGTTTTCCCCTGCTGTGGTAGGCAGAGTCTGATTTCTGACACCGTGTGTCTACACATTTTCTCCCAGCTACCCAAACACTAATGCAGGTGATGACAGAGAGGGCTTTGAGGATATAATTATGCTCCTCAATCAGTTGCCCTTAAGATAGGAGGCTTAGCCAGGTGAACCTGACAAAAAAATCACATGAGCCCCTTAAATCTGAGTCTACAGGTCAGAGACAAAAAAAAGTCAGAAATTAGAAGTTTGAGACAGATTTAACAAATGAGAAATTCTCCTGGTAGTTTTGAAAGTGGAGAGTTTCCTGGGTTAAAGAATATGGTGGCCTCTAGGAGCTAATAGTGGCTCTGGGCTGACAGCCACCAAGGAAAGGAGGACCCCAGCCCTATACCTGCAAATAATTAAATTCTGCCAACAACCTGTGTAAATGTGCAGTGCCCCCCCAAATGGAATGCAACCTGACACCTTGATTTCTGCCTCTGAGCAAAGAACCCAATTACATGGTATCTGAATTTCTGACCTTCAGAACTGGGAGCTAATGAGTGAGCACTGTTTTAAACTGATGAATCTGTGGTCATTTGTTATGCAGCAATAGATTAACAGACTGGGTTTCTTGACTAAGGATCCACCTAAGCAGTGACATTTTGCTTCTTCCCAGGTTTACCAAGTGGTTTTTCAAAGGATAGTTGAGCAGCAATCAGGAAAGCTCTGCCTCTCTCTTCTCTTGCTCAACAGCACACTAGGTGGGCCAGTGGTAGGAGGGTGTGGGCTACAACTAGGAGCCACAGGACTTGGTATCTGCCCATTTTCTCCTACATAGAAGTTTCATAAGAAATACACACACGCACACACACATATATGTATATATGTATATGTATATATATATAAATATGTATTTGGTTTCCTGGTGCTTAAGTTCTCAATGTCTGGTTGCTTTGAGCTGTTGTGACACTGTGCTTCAGATGAACCAGAATGAAAAATGCTTGGAGATTCAACCCATTTTATCCCTAAAATCCTCATTCAGAGGAAAATTACTTTGTCCTCGGATAAAAGTCAGAATCAATAGCCATTTTGAGCACCACTGTTTTAGTTAAGAATGTATTTCATTAAATTAGGGCAGTGGATGGTAGAGATGCCCTTGGATCTTATTAATTATGAATACGTTATTGTTTGAAGAAAACAAGATGGGTCTTGTCTTGGCAGAGATCAGCCAGGCTGTGTCTCTGGAGAAACAGCATTCTGAGTCAGCCAAGGATCAGATTTGGCCTGGCTGATCCAGGCGCCCATCTAATGCAATCACAATCTCCTGGGCTCAGTCTGACTCACCAGGGAAGACAGCCCCCTACAAGGCAGGCCCTGACCCACAGGAAGGCCCTGGGGAAATTGGGTCAGAGAAACTAAATAGGACAAAGCTCATGTGGAGGTAAATGAAAGGTGGGAGGTAGGTGAGTGTCTTGGATAAAGACCATTATATAGAAACATTATTATCACTCATTATAGCGGCTAAGAACAGTGATGTCATTGTATTAGCTATTACTCAGAGGGTACTTCCTTTGTGCCATGCACTGTGCTAAGTGATATATATTTCATTTAATCCAGAACAACTTTTAGACATGTAACCACTGGAGAAACAAGCAGGTTGCTGCACGTGTACAGGAGATTCGGTGTTGGGTGTTCTCGCCAGGCATTTTGCCCCTGACCAGTACAGTGTGGCAGTGCATCAAAGTACAGGCTCCAGGGTTTGGGTTTAAATCTCATCTGAGCCTCCTACTTTCTGGGTCATCTTGGATATTACATTTTATCTTGCTAAAATTTTTGTTCATGCTCTGTGGAATAGGGATTATGATATTGGCTACCACGTAGGATCTGTTTGAGGATTAAATGAGTTAGTGCAGGAGAAGCAGCAAACATCATGCCTGTCCTAAGTAAATGCCCCAAACATATTAGATACAAAAATAAAATGGTGAGCCTGGATATGACCAGAGGAGCTCAAGGGCCCAAAGGAGAAGACATATCTTAAGGGTGTTCCCTGCCAGAGCAGAGAATATCACCTGAAACTTGATTGCCAGTCAGAGGGTTACCTGAGAACTACAAAGGGTTCCTGCAATGAAGCTGGAGACACCTGTAGCTGAGGTGACCAGGTGACAAGAGAGGTTTTAAACAGAGGTTGGGAATTGGAACCTCGCATCATATCTGATCTGGCTGCAGATGGCTGAAGACACTGTAGATTCCCTGGCCAATGATCACAGTAGGGCCAGAGTTTTTAGAGAGGTGGTATTAGGTTGGGCACCAACAAATAAAAAGAGAGAACCAGATCTTTTTTGTGAAAATCCAATAGCCATTCTATCCTTTTCATCCTTACTATAAGACTTATTTATTCTTCTATCTGGTCAAACTTCATTCTTGGAATAACATTTTGGCTATTGTAGCCTTTCCTATGGATTGGATCTGTGGATGGCCCTTCCTAAGTGTAATATCAGCTAGAGAATTTGGAAAGTACATTAAATCTCTTTGAGGAAACTAAACTGCCAACCTATGACCACGAATGTGGGCTTCCCAAACCTTGGCTCATTGAAATGCATGTTATACCATATGCCCTAATCCTAAATCCCTTCCCACAAGAAAATCTCTGCAGAAACCAGATCTGTAACAGAAAATGCAATGGGAGAAGATACCTGGGTAGGATATCTAACATAGAAAGAAGAGTAAGTCAATGGATCCCCAATATTGGGGATTTGAGTCAGAATATACAGTCTTAAATTCCAAGTGGTGGATATGAGAGGTGCTACAACGTCAAGATTGGGGCTCCCAGTATCAGAGCTTGTGCACACACAATTAGGAAGAATTAGAGTCCCAAAGAAAGCAGGTGAGGAAAATAGAATATAACATGAGGAAAGATAACCAGAGAAGCCGTGAGAAGTGATTATGCTAAGAGGGAAGTTCAAGCCTTAGCCCACCCTTTGCACTTGAGCTTGCATGTGTTTCTTGGCACAAAATGAGTCCCAACTAGAAGTGTAGCCCTGTGCTCATTCTGAAAGCAGAGTCTGGGCCAAATGCACCGTAGTCGATGCTGTGTGAGAAGAATTTGGGGAAATAAGTGCCTCCCCTGCCCTCCAAAAGATTCTAAATGGGATGAGGCAGTCACAGAAAATCTACCATTTTTCTTTTTCATCTGAGGTATGACGTGGCACCTTTCCCTAGAAAACCATTTCTGAGATGCAGTGTTGCCTCCAAAACCCAGTGGAATAAACACAGAGCTCTCTCCTGGAAGAGACCAGGGCTTCAAATGCAGCATGTTCGCCTACTGTTTATGTGGCTCCGGCTTAGTTATTTCACTTCTCTAAGCTTCAGTTCCCATTTCTGTGGCATGGGTAAATGAATGAGTATTTTCTATGGGTTTGTACACATTAAATATAATACAGTCATAATAGAGCTTCTAGACTGTTCCTGGCACATGGTCGCTGACTTCTGTTTGCTCATACAGTGTTTTTGTGTCCATTAAAGAAAGGAACCCCTTTCTTTGTAGGGTAGGGGAGGATTCCAGACATGATTTTTCTCCTTGGCTGGTGCACTTACGTGATGTAAAACCCACATGGCAGTATATGGAAGCTGTGCATAGCCAGCAGTCATTCACTGACCACTATTCCAATGCCTTTGAAGATAATATATCCCATGCATGACAGCACAGATACATGCATGGAACTTAACTAATGTTTTTTTCATGGTATTTTTTTAGTGTAAAAATCATTTCATAAGAGAGGCATAGTACAAGTGAAAATAAAAGTGTCGTTAATATTTTCTGCTTGGTAGAAGAATCAATGAAATTGAAGGTGTTGTCAATATAACCAATTATATCTCACTGAGTATAGTCAAAAGTGGTTTGCACCTAACAATTACAGATTGTTTTTCTAACCTGATGCTTGATCACTTGTTACCTAACGACTGACTCTGAAGCAGGTTAAAATTAAAACACATCCATATCTACCACAAGCATGGCTACTAGCTGGGAAGTAATTAATCTCACTATAATTCAGAGTACATAATTCAAATTAAAGATAGAGAAAAAATGGTTTGCTTAATGCCATGTACATGTGGAGTTCAGGTTGCTGACAGGTTTATGAGATCAAACACTTTTTACACACTGACATTTTTACTCACTTCCTGTGGAAGAGAGGAAGATCGGTTAATCTTCAGGTCCTTTGGACGATCTTTCCCTGGGTCTCGAGAGACTTTATATTTGTCATAGAGGAACTTATTCAATCTGATTTGATGTTAAAAATGGTAGCAGTCTGAGGCCCTGAGTTGCAGCAGTTCTAAAAGTGACAGACTTTCCCAAGTGGCATTTATAGAAATGACACTGTAAAACAGCCTTGTTACAGATAACCCCAGACCACTGAGGACATTGTTCAGCCACTTTGTGTTCTGTTTTGACTTTGGGGGAAGTGGGGGTAAAAGGAAAAAGAACTCCTAATCATGTGATCCTCTCATCTCCAGATCCAAAGGGACAGTAATAAAAAGAAAAGAGAGAGAGAGAGCTTTGAATCCATGCTGAGATCCTTAGAAATACCATTTAGGAGAAAAAAACAGGAGCAATATCTTTATTCCAGAGTAGGCAACTCCTAGCTGTGTGTGTTGAAGCATTCTAGATCAGAGAGGTTCAGGAAGGCTTCATTCTAAAACCTTCACGTGGTCAATGAAGATGAGGAGAATTCCAAAATTGGCAATGCTTCTTTAAACTGAGCTTTCTAGGGCTTGTTTCCATCTGTCTGCCTCATAACACAGTGTCTAAGGACCCAACTCTAAATAAGGAAAGAAAAAAGCAGTGGGTTTTCCATTAGGAAAGTTTAAAAGTGCCTATCTCACAGTAGGTGCTCAAAAAGAGGTCTTCCCTCCTTCCTCACAAAGGTTACCTTGGCTTCTCCTGCTAGTAGTGAGGAAGGGCAGAGTCAATTCTGCTCAAAGAGGAGCTATACTTGCAGATTCTCAGAGTGAATGACAGAAGACTGTTCCTTCACTCATAGCTAGGATTTAGAGATGAGCCTCACTTCTATCACCTCACCTCCAGATGCCAGGAAAATACCTACCTCAATGGGTACAGAAGCACTTCCTTATGTTACTACACCAGGTAGGAATCTATGTCCCAGGTCACTGTCCTACATGGGAGAAGGGATTTGGGGAACTAGAGTAGCCAGAGAGAAGAGGGTAGAGAAAGAGTGAATAAATAAGAGGTTGCAATTTCCCAAGTCTCAATGAAGTTTACATTCTTTATAGAAAAATATGACCACCACTTGCTAGATATCATCTCATTATCACCAATATGTCATTAAACAGCAACACTCCAAAGACACAAATCCTGTGAAAATATGGGGTAGACAGATCTGAAGTATAAACTATGAATTCTTCCTGAACAGGAAGAGCCCAATGCTGAGAAAGTGGTAATTATTCTTGAATGGAAGAAAATGAGGGAAAAAAAGAAATGAGAATACAGAGAGGAATGGATGCCCAGGGGTAACTCCTTCACCTTTATCTGTAACCATCAGAACAATTTGCATGCACAAAACAGATTGTAGCTGACACTGCGTGTTTTCGATGACCAGCATGACATTCTCTCCCTGATCGTGAGACTTGCGGTAAAATTTAAGGTTCATGGTTGTTGACTGGAGTCAGTTTTCCCTGGGTACAAATACTAAAGTAGGGCTTTCTAGATGTGAGACTATAGGCAAATCATTTGAACACTTCAAGTTTCAGCTTCCTCCTCTTTAAAAAGGGGTAATATTAGTAATTAATTCAAAAGGTTTCCTGAGGAGTAAACAAGACAGTACTTGTAGAGAGTACTTTCCTAGCTGCTTGGGCAATAATTATGATTCTATCATTCTTATTGTTATTAAAATATTATGTCATCATCATCGCCACTTAATACACAGAAACTTGAAGGGTGATCAGTGGCCTTCAATGAAAACTTGTGCATTTTCTTAGATCACTGTCTTGGAGTTGGACATTTAGAACTCAGAACACCTCAAGAAAAGTCTAAGACACTTTAAACGTATTGAAGGCTATAGAATTTGCAGCCAGAAATAGAGACTTCTCAATGGAGAGCTGCCCTAAATGGAGGACATACATTGAATCAAGTAACTGTAGGGCATTGCTCTGATCTCCACCAGAAGATGACTGGCCTAGAGTCCCCAGTTCCCAACAGCCCACCAAGAATGCTTGGTTTTAGCATTCTCAGTAGGGAAGGCAAAAGCTCTATGAATAAATGAAGCACCAAACCACACAGGGCAAGCAGCTGCAGGCTTTCATGAGCATTAATTTTACTTAATATTAGGAATTTTAAATGCTGCAAATACATGCAAGCATAACAAATAGAAAAGCACAAAGTGATCATTAGAGTTATAATGTGTGTGTGAATATGCAATCAGAATAGGCACACTGCAAACAAAGTCCTATATAAATGCTAAATCCCTCACCATTTGCTACTATAATAATGTGTCATATGGCTGGACTTGAGTACTTTATGTTCGCTGCTGGTATGAAATCATTAATCTCATTTATAGAATCAATGAGAAAACCCTGGGTCCAAATTAAGGACCAGAAGAAAAAAACTGGAATTAAAGACAAGTGATGGGTCATTTTTCTCTAGAGCTGTAACGATGCTTTGCTAAATAACACATATTTTCCTGAATCCTTTTTAAAACACTGTGTAAGCCACCCTGAAAAGAACAGAGTATTACTACAACTTTATTTATTTTGAGTTGGATAAAACACACATCACCATAACCTACACATCTCCAAGACCCAGAATGAATTTGGGTCCTTCAAAGAAAGGCCTCCTCTAGAGCATTCACGTTTCAATCAGTCCTTACCAGCTCAGTATTTTCTAGGTGTTAGTGAAATAGGATAGGGAAGGAAAGCTCCCACTCTGCAGTGTTGCCCATTTAAAAATTTAGGGCAATTTTCATCATGGGAGGCAGTTGTATCTTAATGGTGAATGGAATGATTCTGGAGCCAAACAGACCTGGTGTGAACCCCAGCTTCATCCCAGCCTGAACAATCTTTGGCCAAGTTCCTTAATATCTTTAAGCCTATTTAAAATGAGGTGTAATAATATTACCTACTTTTAGGGTTATTGGCAAGAGTATTTATTTTTATTAACAACAGGATACATTCAGAATATGAAGGAAAAAAAGTAGAATGTATTAAAAGAAAATAAAAATCTAGATACATCTAATAAAAGACCCGTGATAGAAAATGTCTCAAACAAGAAAAATGCACATTTAATAGAGGTAGAACCTCCTTCTAAGGACCCTGGGTCCCTAATGCTATTGGGGTAACAATTTACTTTTTTGTATTGATGTTGGTATGTTGATGCTGGTGGTGATGGTCTTGCATGTGTGTATATGTGTGCATGTAAAAAAATGTTAACCTCCCCAGAGGATAAAAAAGGGGGGGATAGGAATCTTTAGTGTTCTCTCCAGCAGGGAAAGTCTTCTGCTGGTAAGACTTGAGAGAAAGTTTTCTTTTTGTGTAATCACAAGGCATAGTTGCAGGGGGTATTATAAAAAAGGAGTCTAATGCAACTGAGGTGAATTTTACTAAGCATCATGACCACAGATATCCTCTGAATTATGAGAGAAAGCCTTTCGTTCCAACGTAAGTCTGCTGGGATCCCTTCTTGGTATCACTGGGTAGCTACTTTTAGAGGCAACTCTTCTGTCCATTGTGGTGAAATGGGACAACCAACTTGGTCCCTAGAGAGGTGCTTGGACCCAATGAAACTGCACCTCATGGAGAGTAGAGAAACACTAAGATGCCACCCAAATCTCCCTTTCATGAAGTTCTTGCCCAGCGATGAGTGGTGTCAGTAGAAGGACCTTCCAGTAATTGCTTAAGCAGAAGAGAGCTGCCTCATTCAAGTCATACCTCTGTCAAGGTGGCCCATATCCAATGACTGGTCTGCCCATTTCAATGTTGACAACTGTGACTTGGGTTAAGGGCCATTCTCTCTCCAGAGCTCCACATGGAATCAGCCAATGCTGTTGTTGGCCTTGCATTCCAGTTCACTTTCTGCCCAATCCTGCTTCTTTCCTCTGTTATGATGATTAGAAGGACAATTCCATGTAAATATCCAGCACACTAAACTCTTAATCAGATTTATCTCCTAAAAACCCCACCTGCTACAGGGCCCTTACATTTATCTTCCAAATAAGGATACTCTAAAGAGGGAAGAGATGCTGTTAATCATTTGATTGGGACAGCAGATTTAAACTAACACTGTTCTTGGCAAAGAGGAAGTTAGGTCAAGTTATTATCGCTGAAGTAGGGAGTGACTTTGGTTAGTGTTTCTGACTGTGGATACCCATACAGGAAGCAGGTATAGAGTCTTCATGAATTAACCTTTTTCCTTTGAAAGTAACCTTGTCTTTAATTTTTTTCTACCTTTAAATAAGTTAACATGTTCATTAGGAAATGTTAAGCCATGTAGAAAAGTAATAAATAAAAGAACAAAAAAGGAAGTACCCAAAACAGCTTTCCCAATCAAGGGAAAATATTGGTATTTTTACTTGATACAAGTTATTCTAGTCATCATTTTGTTTAAAGAAAATAAATGGATACATGAATGAGTGTATTTATATATAGATTGAATAATTTTATGGGAATACGATCACATAATCTAGTTATTTTAAATTATATTAATGACATAAAAACACATATTTATATATTAATCCATTACAATATTTATATACAATATATATGGATTTAATTATCAATAAAAAACTAATATGAAATTAAAGAACATTGTGAATTTAAATATCTCTTCACCACAGAAGAATGAGTTTCTCTTTTCCAAATCTCCAGGACCTTACAACACAGCATACCATTCCCCTAGTGACCTGACTCCAGTTCATTCTGTGTGACCTGCGTTAAAGAGAAGGTCTGCCTTTATCTAGAGGAAGGAGGTGGCCTTTAGCTAGAGGAAGGAAGTGGCCTTGGCGCTGTGACTGAAAGAACACCAAAGATGCTCCTCTGCCCCATGGGTCTCCTCTACAAACCTGCTGCGAAGTCTTTAATGCCCACCTTTGGTCACTGTTTAGGGAAACGTTCCTCCAAACATCTTGCTTGGGAGAGGTGATATGAGGCGGTCAGCAGAGTGCTTGACTGAGAGTAAACTTGGTCCTCATGCAGGCCAGCGATAGCCCGAATGTCTCTTAAGCGTTTTGAGCCTAGTGCTCTGTTTTGCCTGGGACAGCCCTAGTTTATTCTTCTTGCCCAGGCACAGTTATTAGAACTTTTCTATTTAATTTTCACAAGTAATAAATTACAGTGACTCTATCACTAAGTCATTGTTTGTTTTGAGGAATTTTTTCTAAAATTAAGTAGTAGGAAAAAAGAGCAATGCATATCTTTAAAATGGGGATACTAGTGTAACCTACTGTGTAGGGTTATTATGAATATTAAAATATTAAATGAAACTACCTATAAAGAGAGTGTTTTTTGCACAGAGTCTTCTGACATATCATAAGAACACACACTCTCTCTCTCTCTCTGTACACACATACACAACATGGTAGTGTTCGAGGTTAGAGGAAGGAGTCAGGGCAAGCACCAGACAGGGCACTTCCTGGGATGGGCAGAGCTGAGTAGATCTGGCCGCTCTAAGAGGACATGATGACAGTCCTGGGGGGTGTGGGAGTCCTGATCCTCACAGCTCTCGCTGTTCAGCGGAGCAGTGACTCTGTAGAAGTTTGTGGTGCAGGCTGAGCTTGCGTGTCTCAAGTTTTACCTTGCCTTAGAACAAATGCTCTAAGTGTGGGATCCCCTATCCCGAAACATCCATCTCTCCAAAAGGCAGGAAGATTGGTTTCTCCAGGGCTCACTATCTGTTTGCCATCCTCCTCCAGGGGAATATAATCTACAAAATTTATAGAAAACCCACTGCCCTGGGACTTGATTTGCTCCATGAATATGCAGCACACAGTTCCTAGGGCAGGGACTCTGTCGTGTGAAGGGTATTGGTGTTGTACGTGTGGCTGTAAATCATTCCTTTTTGTATTAAATTCTCAGTTCAGCTGATTCAGACCTCGGGGATGAAAAGGAAAGAAAAAACACTGCTCTGCTACATTTTATTCCTTTTTCTTTCTTTGTTTTTACATCGTGCAGGCTTCTCCAGTCCTTGAACTATTTCACTTCCATGTAGAGTCTGAAGGAAAGATGATGTTTCCCCAGCCCTCCCCATTGAATGGTGGTGAGGAAAATGGTAGTTAAGGTTTTAACTTATAATGAAATTCTTACTCAGAGAGACAATAAACATAATAATATATGCTACTCTCAAAACAGATTAAAAACAAGATATGAAGTGACTAGAATGGACTCAAAATGTAAGGTATATTAGCACAATATGAAGTAAAATGGGAAAGATTTAGAAAGATTATTAACTGATTAAATGCAAATTATTTTTATAATTCAGGCATGTTTCAACTGATAGCTGCCTTCTCTTTCCTTGTTTCTGCCTTTCTACACACACACTGCACACCGCACATACCACACACACTAATGCAAAGCACCGTAGAATACAAAGTCTGTATTCTTTGGCAATTTTGTCTACATTTGCCAGGGTTTCGTGATGTGTGGCTCTGGAATTGTGGAATAAAAATAATCTGCAGTGATAATTTTTTTTTAAGATTTTTTTATTTATTTATCTTTAGAGGGGAAGGGTAGGAGAGAGGGAGAGGGAAAGAAATATCAATGTACGGTTGCCTCTCGTGTGTCCCCTGCTGGGAACTGGCCTGCAACCCAGGCATGTGCCCTGACTGGGAATCGAACCGCGATCCTCTGGTTCGCAGGCCCGCGCTCAATCCACTGAGCTACACCAGCCAGGGCATGCAGTGATAATTTTTTTAAAAAGATTCTGAGGTTTCAACTGAAACCAGTCTTTGGTAGAAGAAAAAGAGAGGGAATGAGCATTGAAAATAAGTCTCCCAGTTACTTTTATGCAGATGGTCCACGGATCACACTCTTACACGTCTGTGAAAGACACAGAGGAACGCCGTGGTTCTGCCGTGATTTACTTGGGAACAACAAGACTAAAGCATGTCTGGGAAGGATGGGCGGACCAGCATAGGTCAGGGGTTGCTGGTGTTTCTGGCCAAGATTGCCCTCTTGAGGAGCTATGAGCCCTGTCAGAATTCTCAGCAAGGGTTATGAATTCTCTTTATTTATACTGTCTAGGCTTAACTGAACAGGGGATGGGGGCAGATGAGGGAAAAAGGAACGCTACCTCATTGTGTTTTAGGGGCCATGTACTTGAAGTAAATCAGGGAGCTGTTTTATGTTCCGTGTCTTCAGAACTAAGGGTTTCCCAGGAGGGAGGACTTGTCACTATAGAGATAGGCAGAATAAGAGCCTGTAAGACATGTCTATGTGGTGGTCCCTTGAACTTGTGAATGTGATAAGTTACATGGCGGAAAAAAATTAAGGTTGCAAACAGAATTAAAATTGCTAAGCAGGTAAACTTGAGATGGGAAGATTATGTCAGATTATCCAGGCGGACTCAATATAATCACAAGATGTAATTTTTCATCGTCATCTAACTTTAAAATGGTTAAAACCTGATATAAGCCTAAGATCCTTGATATTCACATGTAAGTTGTAGGATATAAAGATAGTTGAACCACTGAAGTCCCAGATTCTTACTCCAACACTTGCCTGACAATCTCCTAGAGGGTTTTGTTTCACCTGAAAAGTAGAAGTAATAAAGCCTACTCTGGCAAGGGTCCTATTAAACCGTGTGTTTCCAAACACTGTTTATACTTATAAATACTTTAATACCTGCCTTTCATTAGACTGTAAATTCAATGAGAGCAGAAGACTACACTCGCTTTATCCATTGCTGAATCCTAGTCTCTGGCATAGCACTTGGCAGTCAAAAGCTGCCCACTACGTATTCGACAAAAATGAATAAAATTAGAGAATATATAATATGAGTGGAAAAGAAAGACAGACAAAGCTAAAATTTTATTGACTTTGGCCTTGGACTCAAGATAGTGGAGAGCCCAAGTCTTCACTGAAGAGGATGTCAGGAAATGTGGATTTTAATCCCAGTGTTGTCATTGACTAGTTATAACCTTAGGTAATTTTTAAATTTCCCTAATCCTCAAAATTTTATTGTAAATATTAGAGAGTAGATAATTACTAAAATGCCTTGTAGAACTAACCTTACAGACCTAAGGATGATATGTTCTCCCTCAAGGTATCATTTCATAGGTCAAAATTCTGATACGCAATGATCAATCTAGAGTTACATATCCTTCCCTTCCTTTCCTTCCATTCTTCCATTTGTTCATATAGTTATTAAATGCTTGCTCTATATGTACTTGCCCTGGGAATTAAAAAATATCTTACATACCTTCCTTGAGTTAAGCACTCACATTATGGCTGAAGTCTCTATCTTGAATGAGATTCAAATACTAGTCATATGTTTGTTTCATTAAGTGGCTTAAAAAGTTGTTTTCTGACCTAGGTGTTTTATATAAAGGACAGAGGCTAATTCACCTTGGAGCATTACTTCTGGGAATTAGAACTTTGATCTCAGTGAGGTAGGGCACCACACACTGGAGAGGGACTGGCCTCCCATAATTCTTTCTCTGAGTCTTCTGCCTTTGAAGAAGAGTTCATGTGCTTGTGTTTACTTTCCTGACATATTTCCTTGCCTTCTGCAAGAAATCGGTAGTTTCTATATCAGATGGACTTCCATGATGTAAAAAAATATCAACCAAAAATCTCTCCACCTCCAACCCCTTTTTAAACCTAGGTATCATAGCTTATTCATTGGTTCACGGTCATTAACACAACAATGATCAAATAGAAAGACCCCAGGCAGAGACCTGACAAGAGCCGGAAAAGAGATGATAGTTTGAACTCATTTGTAATATAATAGTATTACGGGATACTGTATGTTTTTGACCTTAAGCGAGGGAAAGTTGATGACTTTAATAGTTTTTTTAAATAGAGCTTTTTCTTTCTGCTTCAAAACTGCTGACTTTTTTTTTAGCTCTGATTCTCTTACAATTGCTTTCAAAAGCATATTTCTAAGTTTCAAAGCCGGAGTTCACTTCAATAATGCTCGGTTAATTGTATGGGCACTCAGACTTGATGGCAAACTGCCGAAGGCCCTCCTTGACAGCATAAAAATATAGCCCTGGAATGGCGGCCTGCCTCCCGCTCCTTCCACAGAAAGCACTCACCTTAAGCAGGGGAAAGTGCTTGTTTGCTTCCAATTGTCTCAAAAGTAACTAATAATAACAACAATACCTTAATTATATAGTCCAGGAAGTAAGACATTTCTGGCAATAGCGATCTGGCTGCAAACAGCACCACTTACAGACGATAGTGGTGAAATTTTACGTCAATTATTACCTTCTCTAAGGCTCAATTTTTCCTTCCATCAACATAATTGATAACAGTGCTTCCTCGTAGGATCATGGTGAGTAATGTGCTTATAAGGTGAATAATGTGCTTATAAAGAAATTTATAGGGATCCTGGCACGTACCATGTGCTTAGGAAATGGCTGCGGTTGATATGTGTGTTCTTGTTGTACCGACTATTACTGAACAAGGAAGTGTCTTTGGTCTTTGGGTGAAGACGGTACCCGGACCAATGACAGAAAATTCTGCAGTCTGAGACGTGATCAGGGCTGCTGATTATTATGGGCACCGCCGTCCCTCTTTCTTTTCCAGCCCAGCTTATATGCAGACTTGTTCTATTCCTGGCATGCTTTCTTCTCACAACTCCAGTCAGGGGTGACCTGAATTTGCTTTCTAATTTCCCTCCTTCCCTTTCTGTTATTACGCAGAGCTCTTCTACCTCTTTCTTCCAAGTTCATGGTCATTCAAAACAGCCCTTCTCCACTCACTGCCCATATTTTGTAGAGCTGCTGCCAATAGGAGACTAAACAACTAACATTACAGTTGCTATAATCATGGCCTAATACGCATACATTTTTGGAGTTGCACAATTAGAAATACTAATCTGTCACCTAGTGAGTATACCTGATACTCTTTGTCCCAACACTTTTTTTCTATAAATGACATAATGCCATTCTCAGCATTAAAGACAACTCAGTATTTAGAGTGTAGGAGAATGGGTCAAAGACCCCAGAACTAGAACTTAGTCATTTGGCAGCCTTGAGAGGTTAGTTAATACAGCCCCCTCTCTCCACCTGTGACAGTTTCCAACCTATTCCAAAATAACCATCCTTAAGAATATATCTCAGAAGCCTGGGGTGAGTCATTGTTACCTTTGAAAAGCTCTTGTAGAGACAACTTACTCTGGACTTCAATCAACTACATCCCTAAGTTTAATGATGACTAATTTCTCTGCTTCTGTGACTTGATTCTAATCTCAATTTCTTTATTATTTATCCATCTAGAAATACTTATACACAGAAATTTACGCTTTTGGGAATAGAAGTGTACCTGGCTTCCTTGCCTGATCACTTTTAAATCATATATATTCCCTCTCACATTTCTGTATCCTATGAATGTCAGCCTGTCTCCTCCTGCTCCTGCTCCTTCTTCCTCTGTCTATATCTATCTATCTATCTATCTATCTATCTATCTATCTATCTATCTATCTATCTCTCCATCCATCCATCCATCCAGTCATTTGCGTATTGTAATCTCAGGCATGGTAAAATGTGAAATGTGGCTTTATCCTTCATAAGCTGGGGTAGAGACGGGAGCCTGAGCTTCATCACTGTAAAAGAACCCTAGGTGTGATTTGTCTTTTAAAAGGCTTAGCTATTAGAAGTCCTGCTTTCCCAGGAAGGCCATTCTGGTGATATCAGATGAAAATAAATGAATATGGATATCCAGGTGCTAAATTAAAATGTCAACCCTGAACTTTGGAGGTCAGAGCCTTCAGAGACAGCCATGATCAATCCTCTCTCAGCCCTCACATGTAAAGGAAACATGTTTTATAAATCGAAGCCTCAGAAACGAGGGGAGGAACGTGAGGAGGTGGACGCAGGGCAGAATGTCAAAGGCGTTGCGGCCCAGCTCTCTACCCTGTCCTCCAAGCTGGCATCACGTAATTATGCCAGCTTAAAATACTCATTAGAGCGTGGTTTTGGTTATTTATTTATAAGCTTTTTAGCAAATTAAATTTACATGACAGGTTTTATTTTAATGCATTAGAGGCTACAGTCTTCCAGGAAGTTTCAGAAAAAAAGTGAGGCAAGCATACCAAGTATCCCAGCATACTCTTCCTATCCCACCTGAAGACATTATTTCTTACCAGTCCCCAAAGGAAGTTCCAGGGGACAGAACAGATGGAGACTTTCACCTCAAGTAGCTTCACTTGCCAAAACTTCCCTGTACAATAACAGAAACTTCAAGGCCTTTTGCATGCTAATTCCCTATTTCATGAGGTAGAAAACCAAGGAGAAAAATGCAAAGCCACCAAGTAATGGTTATTTAAACTCTAGTACCACCCAGGTTCTAGGAGGGACCCTCACATCAAGTATCACCTCCCACTTCCACCCACCACACACATCAAGTGCAGGCATCCGAGGACAGAAGCTCCTGAGGCTGGCGGGTTGGACTTTCTATAGCAGAAATAATGACTGCTTAAACAACTCATGAATAAAGTAAAACTACTGTCAACCCTTATCTGGTTAATTGGTTAATGTTTTTGAAGTAAAGATTATGTTACCTCTCATTTCTTAAAACTTTTAATGGTTGTCCACTATCTGGAAATTTTGAACAAATGCCATTCTTGATGTAATACCAATTTACCTTTCAAATTTACTTCTCCTTGCTCCTCAGTAAGTATTCCACGTCCCAGTTAAACTAGACTTCTTTCTGCATGGTAATAGTTTTCTGACAATGCCAAGTGGGTTTTTTTTCAGATTTCCATTCCTAAATTGACCTTAGTATAGCCCATCTCAGCAGAGTACGAACATTTTCAAATATTATTCTCTCTGTGAATCCTTTCCTGCCTAACTCCCTCACAGCCATGTGAGATCTCTCTCTCTTTTTTGATTTTATTTATTTATTTTTAGAGAGAGGGGAGGGGAGGAAGAGAGAGAAGGAGAGAAACATTGATGTGAGAAACATCAATTGGCTGCCTCTCGTATGTGTCCCAATTGGGACCAAACCCACAACCCAGGCACAGCCCGGACCAGGAATGCAACCAGCAACCTTTCTCTTTGAAGGATGATACCCAACCAACTGAGCCAATCAGTCAGGACCTTTTCTCTCTTTTGTATTCTCATAATATTAGCACCATTTATATACTTGAGAAAAGTATTTTTTCCTGATATTTCCTGATATTACAATATTTATTGTAAATATTGACCTACTACTTTATGTCTAGGTTAGTCCCTTGAAGGCAGGAGATGACCTTATCTATTTTGTATGCCGTACAGAGTCAGACAGAGTGCCTTGCTCACAGTAGATAAAGAGTATATATTTTGTAGAATTAGGCTGAATTTAAGAGCAGGAATCAAGCATTGCATTCCATAACATAATTTCACTTAGCATAATGTTCTCCAGGCCCATCCATACTACTGCAAAGTGTAAATTAAAAAAAAAAAATTATGGCCAAGTAATATTCCACTGTGTAAGTTCCCCATAGTTGTTGTTAATACACACATAGATTAATGAAACAGAATAGACAATTCAGAGATAGCTTTACACACATCCTCAAGTAGTGGACTCCCTTCTCCAGCAAAATAAAATGTGGTAATTGAGGGCGAGTGAATCAAGATGGCAAGCTAAGCCTATGTCCTCATCTGTGAAAACAGGAAATTATAGAAAACATGTTATACAAACAAGAAAGCTACCATCAACATACAAAAAATTAATGCAATTCTGAAAGTTGAATAGCATAAGAAATGAGATCCATAGAAAAAGAACTAAAGAAAATATGCAGAGGACAACTCTGGAAGTGATTTTAAAAATAAATGAACAAACAAGCAAAACACACACACACACACACACACACACACACACACACACAATTACCAAGCAAAGAGAAGAATATAAATCATGAAAAAGAAACACTGGATTCAATAAACAGAAAAATACATTTCTAAACAAAAGACATTAAAATAAATTGAAATGGAACATAGGATAAAAATATACTCTTTTACTAGTTTGAAGATAGTGATTGCGTACAATGGTATTTACATTTCTAATTGTCAAAAACAGCACTAATGGACATCTGATGGGAAGAAAAGCAAGCAAACAAAAATAAAAAAATAAATTCAAACCCAAGTTAAGGGTGGCATATACTCAAAAGACAGGTGAAAATAACGCTCAAATGCTAAGAGGGCTGGAGCTTGCTTTAGGAGAGCCTTAGAGCTAAAGCAAGGAGAAAATGAGATCAGCCCGAGAATTATGGGGTTTTCATGATGTGAAGAAAAACAACACTTAAGAGATTCAGAAGCAGGTCTCATAAGGGAAGCCGAAAGGAAGTTTCCATGTGAGATTTTACAAAAAGCATGCCCTCATCTTCCTTCCTTAAATTAGCATGACAAACTGTTAAAGGGAAGGCTTGCTATCATGTTCTTCAGTGCGAGCATCACAATACTTTTTGAAAAGGCTTTGCGTTTTTCTTCAATTTTCAGGCAGAATAATGCATTTTAATTTCAAGATTGGTCACAGGGAGATTCCCTTAGTTTTTTCAGAAATACACAGTAAAATATTATTTAATATAGCATGCCAGGGGTAGGTACTTGGAGTTTAACTGTAAACTCAGGACACAAACAAGGATTTTGTCTTTTCAAAGACTATTATTATTTCCTTCATTATCAGGAGAAAGACCTAGAAAGGGATTATGGCTATGATTAGAAAATACTCACTATTTTGAATCAAGAGTGGTAATAAAATATAACCACTGATTCTTATGCCTATTTTGAAATATGTCAGTGAGTATTTGACTACTGAGTTCAACACAATGATATTTATGATGTAGCACTGCGATGTAATTACATTTCTTGTGAAGTACTATTACAAGATTTAAGCACTTTTGTTAATCCTGTTCTGTGTTCCTTTTTATTATATTTCTTGCAATCAGGATTTAATTACACATTTAGTAAGGGTTGGCAAACCAATCCAGCTACCACTGCACGTGAAGTAATTCTTATTCCAATAAATGCATTTTGACAAATGACATCTGCTTATATGATTTGTCAACTTAATATGGAATGGGCCTAAGCAGCAGAGTGGTCAGCCCCTTTTGCACTCGGTCCTGTCTTTGCACACCAAAAGGAGAAAAGCGGAAAATAAAATATATCTAAGAAGAGGTTGGAAACCTATTGCTTGTGTTAAGTTGACAGCATAGGAGTCAAACAACAGAAAATAAAGCAAAAGCAATAAAGACACACAAAGTTTACTTTTATTTTCAATCACAGAAAATTTTATGTTTGGTGAAGAAAGAAAAAAAGTGCCTGAGAGTTAACTGAGCATATTAAACTGTAAATTACAATGTGACTTCTTGTATCATAAACTTAGTTCCAAGGAGTCACAGTCAGTTTCAATTTAGAGGCCACAGTAATGCTAGCATGGAGTAATAAGATAGTAGAAGCCATTTACAAGAAAAATGCTATAACTGAAAAGTGTATGGCGTTACTTTCTTGACCGCCACTTTCAGATTTAGGATCATCAAGCTGCAAATGAGTATACCTTGAGATCCTGCATCACCTGATAGTTCTCTATAGCATGTGAAATTAAATGGTTGATTGAAAGCATTTGTTCAAAACTTCACTGGCCTGTTCGTGCCCTTATAAAAGGGACTCCAGAGTGCACCTCCACCCCTCAGCCTTGTGAGATCAAGGTCAGAACCAGGAAATGGGCTCTCACCAGACACCAGTTCTGCTGGCTACTTGATCTTGGACTTTCCAGTCTTCAGAACTGGAGAATTAAATATCTGATGTTTATAAGCCACCCAGTCTCTAGTATGGTTATAGCAGCCTGAATGGACAAGACAAATCTATGTCATACTTGAAGACTGAAGTGGTGAGAGCAAGCAAAGAGGCAGGAAGGATCATGTGGCTGCTGCAAAAGTTAAAGGGAGCACCGGTGGTGGTGAGGACCACGGGAAAGGAAGTATACGTACAGAGAACTGGGTGGAGTCAAGGAATATGTAAGTGGTAAAATGATGAAGACTTGGTGGCGCCCTAGATTGGGGGTGGAAGGGAGAGAAGTCAAAGACTCAGAGGCTTCTGGGTGGTGAATAGAAGCACTACAAACCAGATGGTGTCACTATTCAAGAGAACTGTATTCACCAGAAATATACAAGAGGCCCAGTTAGGTATGTAAACGTATTTAGTTCTAGACTTGTAGAGATTGAGGTGCTTTGTGACATCAACATGGGAGGGCTACAGAGGCCATTATATATAATAGTGTGAAGCTCAGATAGGTCCAGTCTGACAAAATAAGTGTAAAAGTCACATAAAGATGAGATCACCTGAAACACGTAGAAGCAAAAGAGCACCTATAATTATAAGTCCTAAGAAGCCCCAAGCTTCAGGGTCCTGGGAGATGTCTTCTACTTCCATGCAGGACCTAGCAGATTGTAGCACCCCTGAGCTTACCCCTGCAACAACTAAGAGAAGCTGTATACATTATACAAGTTTACTTTAAAGCAATCAGAGTACCATGCTAGCAATGAGGAGGAAATGCATTAAAATTCTAGAAACAAGGGAGCCTATTCCAGTTGAGCTGGTCATTACTAGGACCTGCACAGTTTTGTCATGGACAGAGTACCATTTAGTTCATATAGATGTAATAAAATGGGAGAAAAAAATTCAGTAAGGTGTTGGAAGACAAACAGGCATGAGGTTACCGATGAAAACTTGCAGAGACTTGAATAAACAATCGGTTTTCCCCATGGGACATTTTCTGGGCTCTGAAGCTGTGCTCACTGGGTTAGCAGACTGGAAAGCATCTTCTAAAAGGCAGAAAAAGCTAGTAATTGTTCACTGCTTCAAAGGTAAAGCCTATTTTATAATTAATAAGCAAAGCAATATTAAGGTAATGTATATTGCCTTACCCTATTACTTCAGGACTTAATCTAGTGTCATCATTCCAAAGAAATTTCTGCAAAGCTAAGGATTATGTATCCTGTGTGTCATCTGGTCACAGATAGGATGTTTAAGGTTGGGCAAATCGTTTAGCTCTCTTGCAAGTAGGGGTTATTTTATTGGCATATGAATCTTATTACCTTATTCAGTTGCATTACACACACAAACACACACACTTCCATATAGATGTGTGCACATACATATTTATATATGTATAGATATGTAATAAAATATCCATTTCATTAGCAATAATAATGTTACATACCTTGAATGTGAAACATTCACAATTAGGCTCATTATATGGGCTCAGTAAAAACAATGATTATATCATTGAAAGAGTCAGGAGAAGGAGAAACCAGATACTATAACTTAATCACCATCATTCATTTTATATATTGTCTCAGGACTTACTAATAAGGGCATCCAAGTTTAGGACGAATATATATGGGTGTTGGGTTGACTCTTTTATCATCATTAAGTGTTCTCTTTAACTACAGAAATATTTGACCATAAATATTTCCTTTTTGAATAGTAGTAAGGCAATATTAGCTTTCTTTTTGATTACTAGGTGCTTAATGTATCTTTTATCTTGCTATGTCCTTGTACTTTCATCTTTTCTCTATCCTTCTATTTAAAGGTATTTTTATAATTAGAATTTAGCTAGTTTAGTTTCTTTTAAAGTGTTTTTGTCATTCTTATTTTAATTAAAGAATTAATGTATTTTAATTTAATTCATAATATATTTGGGGATAAAGCTACCATCTTAATTTTTGTTCTGTATTTTTCATAGTCTTGCTTTCTTTTGAAAAATTATGAATTTTAAAAATTATTCCATTTTCTCTCTAAAAGCTTGCCTGTTATACATTTCTTTAATTCACCTTCACATTTATCTTTATCTTTTTATAGTATATAATAAATTATTATATTTACCATTTCCCCCCAAATAAAAAGGTTTTACAACCTTTACTCAAAACATACATTAAAACTCAAGGACCATTATTACTATTGTTTAAAACAGTCCTTATTTATATCTACTTACATCATGCTTCTTTTTTTTTTTTTTTTTTTACCTTGCTTCATATTTTGTCTGGGATTATTTTTCTTCTATCTAAATAACTTCCTTTTGTATTTCTGTTACTGTGACTTACTCTGATACAGGCCATAAGCAATAGTCTTAGCCATTGTTCCTTCATTTTAAGTTCAGTAAATATTTATTTGATACTCCTCTTTCTCCAGATGAAAGGAAAGATGGGAGATACGAGAGAACTGCTTATATCAGAGCAAGAAAAATAGACCTACAACCAACTAATTAAACTCAAACTCGGAATAAGTATAAAACAGAGACACAGATACTTTGGAGAATTACAAATAGAAGGAAGAACAATAATGAGTGGTGATAGAGGACCGTGATGACGAGTGTTGATTCTTGTGTTTGAAGATTTGGGCCCAAAGTCCCAGTCATCCCTTATAAACTTAAGGGGTAAACTAATAAAGCTTGTCTAAGCTTCCAGTCACGATCCTAAAATAAGAAAACTAATACTTGATGGGATGGATGTGAGGACTTAGATAGGTAATAATATGTTTAACACAGGACATTACCTGCTCCCTAATAGAAGCTGCATATCATGCAACTATTAAAAACTTAAGAAAAGCTTAATGGACATCGTATCATTGGGGTTGACTTAAAAAAAATAAGCCAATTGTCAATGGAAGGATATCTGTCTGGTAAAGAACCCACAAGAACTGTAGCCTGGAGTGTGAAGGGGACGATCACGTTCAGGGCACCGTAGAGTTAACATTGCTGAGGCTCTGGTACCTGAGGTTCCCCATGGGGCATGGCTCTGGAGGAAGACGCTTTGGAGCATCACCATGCAGGGTTTCGGGTGCCAAGAGAAGGTAATAAATGATGAATTAGGCAGAGAGCCTGCATTGCAGATGTGTGCTAAGTGGATTAGGCATCATTATGGATACTTGGATGGTAACGTGCACTTGAACGTCTTACCACCCAAGGTCAGACTTGTTTGATACAATACATGGTATAGAAGATCCAGTTCCTTGGTTTTCTGCCCGTAACTCATGTGCCACTCCACTGCCAGCTACCTTAGCAGATTGAACAATATAATAAAAATTTCACCAGGAATAGATAGAATGTTTCATTTTTTTTCCTTAGAAGATTTTAGATGGTTTCCAGTTTTTCTTCACAACAACTTTTCTTACTGTGCAAACCATGGGTGGGAGCAGATATTCTCTCTTCCCCTACGCCGTGCCCCATGACCTCTTAAAAAAAACAGTCTTCCTCCTTGTTTGGCAGGATTTTTATATAGCCACATAGCTGTGCTAAGAAATACAACTTTGCAAATCAGTGATTCACTAAGGAGATTATGCTTTCTGTTTTGACAACCCAGTAGATAGTATCTGCCATGAAATAACAATTGTATCAACTGTGGTGACAAGCCAAGTTCTTTGGAATCCATGACTGGGTATGGAGTAAGTGAAGGTCCTAGTATCTGCAAACAGCCATTGCAATCTCCCCGCTCCCCACTTCTGGGCACCTGCAGGATCCCGGACCTATCCAGTTGAGGTACAACTGGAAATCAGTTCCGAGAGGGTCCTCAGGTGGGTTAGAATTGCTTATCTGATTCTGGATCACTCAATTTCTTTCCTGTTGCAATTAGTTTACTCCTTCCCATGCTGTTCAATGATTTGAAGGAACCCACAGAAAACAATTTGTTTCTTAAAGCTCCACCTCAGTTTCATTTGTTAGTATTCTGTAAATAAACTAAGTTAAGCAATAGGAAGTAATTGCACTGCTGTCCTTTTGGATGCTTACAGACGTCAAAGTACTGTGACCATGAATCATTATCAAATATATATACAGGGTGCCACAGGGAGGAACAAGTAGGCTTGTTCAATATTGCTGTAAGTCAAAGGGCAGAAGGCACAGGTTGTTAGGACATGGTCAGCTGGGGGAAACAGCTAGAGTCACTCAGAAACACAAAGGGATGTAAGAAATTTCTCTGTGAGAATTCAACCAAGGGTACATGCGATACTTTTGTGATGCCATAACTGATACTGATATATTTTATTAAACCAAATCACCTTGGTGGCCCTTTCCACCACTAAAGCACTTTTTAAAACAAGTACTTTTTTGGCACATGTACAAAGTCTCTTTTTGAGAGCAGATGCCTAAGCCCTTCTGCTCTTCTGCCCATCATCTCATTATCTTCTTAAAAATATATAAAATCTAGCAGATCCTTTGCTTGGCACTGACTGAGATTTCTCAAGCCCCAGTGCAGTGAGTTTTTTTCAAAGTATCTCTTACTCAAAAATCACCCAAATAGCTTATTAAAAATAAGCATTTTTCTCCCCCACTGCAGACATACTGAAGAAAGATCCCTGGGGAAGGGACCCTGGAATATACATTAAAACAAGCACTTCCGATGATCCTTATACCCATGTAAGCTTGAAAACCACTGCCTTCAACTATTTTTCTTCAGTATTTTCTGTACTTGTTAATTTTATAGATAAGCAGTGCCCAATTCTCTGTACTTAGACTGAGGAATTGAGATTGTGAGTAATGTAAAGTCCTGGTCCCTGAATACATCTGGATAGTGTCTGTCCCCTCCCCTCCCTCTGCCAGAAGGCAGCTCTGTACAGATGCAGGGCATGGGGGGTGTTGCTCCTAGTGCTGTATTGTGATGACATCCTGAAGCCTGAATGTGAAAATTCTCCATTGCCCTTCCCCTTGGAGACATCATAAAGCTGCTACTGCCAGGAATAAGGAAGCTCGGCAGGACTGACACCTGTTAGGTAGTGGTTCTCCATCATGGTTGCATATAGACATTATCATTGGAACTTAAAAAGCAAGTACCCAAGTTAGGCCCCGCAATAAAATAGTCAAATTGAAATCTCTAGGGCTCAGGACATACCATTTCCTTTCTTAGAAGGACCGATTCAAGCATTATAACTTCTGTACTCACACACTTGGTGAAGAATGTTATTTTTGCACTGATCACATTTTCAACCCACCTCCCCATGGGTACCTGGAGTGCTGATTGTATCATCAGTACAAACATTAGGCACCTAACACATACGCATATTTAAAATGAATTAAATATTTGCTTTTATTTACAGTAGAAAAGCCTTGTAATTGCACATGCTTTTAAAATAATCAGTGGAATGTCAGAGTTTACTTTATGCCTCATCGAAGGAAATTTCTGAACATATTTTCAAGTCTGTCTCTCCATTTCTGAAGCCAAAGAATTACTCTGGCATATTTTAGTTACAACTCAGAAGTAGCCTTTGGACTAGGCATTAATAACATTTCTAAGTCATAAACAAACTAAGATTTATTACTTGTCCTATGGTTGGCACTGCCATTATTCTTAATTACTCCTGAACTCCTGCACATTAGTCACTATGTCCCCAGAGGAAGAAAATGAGCAGAGGGTTCTGTTTTAAGAAAGAATGAATTCTTCCTGAGGTTACATTTTGTATACTCAAAATATCTCCCCTGGATGTTTTCTGTTTAATTTTTGTATATATATTAACAGCATTGTATGGGAAAGATAATGGAATTTCCTGATAGGCAGTGCATTTACCATATTTTTCAGACCATAAGATGCACCTAGGTTTTAGAGGAGGAAAATAGGAAAAAAATTTTTGAAGCAAAAAATGTGATAAAATATTTAATAACATAAATAACATAGGTAATATTTCACCAATGTAAATGTAAACAGAACTCAACAGCAGCATTAATAACCATTATTCTTCCCAAATTTGGTGGGGGGGAATGTATATCTTACAGTCCAAAAAATATGATACTTAAAAAATAAACCTGTGAGATTTTGCTGTAGAGCCATTATACCCTTCAAATTGCAAATCAGAAAAAGGATTGCCCACATTTAGCTCTAGCCCTTGGTTATGGTGGGAGAGACAAATAAGGAAGAAGAAGCAGAATCTCCCTCCACCAGCATACTAGTTGGTGTTACCTGGTGAGCTGGGTGAGAGATTAGACATGCTAACTCAGAATGGCAGTCTGCCACCCTTTGGTAATACTGCCGATGGTTGTAGCCTGTTCCAGTGTAGAGGAGCATCATGCTAGTATTTTTATTCTACTGGCAAGCCTGAATTTGATGCCCCTTTTAAATAATTGCAATATCATTAACCTTTGTTTACTGGATGCTTACACATACTAAGCACTGCTGTAAGCACCTTAGCGTATTGACTCACATAATCCTTACAACAGTCCTGAAAGGTAGCTATTATGATCCCAATTTTACAAGTGGAGGGACTGAGGCTGAAGGAGGTGAAGGTTACAAGTGCCTTATAGATTGCCCCACCAATGTTTTATCACATACATTTTGTGTGTGAATAAGGTGTACAATTATTTTGCTGGGGTATATGATGAAAAGCACCAGAAATATTTCAATAGGGATGTTGTCGGTGGATAAAATAGGGTCTACAATGACCAGTAAATGAGGACTGACCCATGAGGCAGGCCACAGGCACTGAAACAGAGTTTGGATGTTCAGTGAGATATCGGACTTCCCCGCCACTCACCCTATTGGAGAAGCCTTTCAGTTTTCAACCATTGACTCTGTGCTGTCTAGTGGAGACTGGACTATCAGAGAAGCATCCCTGGTCTTCAAAAAGATTGACCAGAAAATTTGTCAGAAGACTGTTTAAGTGGAAAAGAGATCCTCCTTCTGTGGTAGAGTGTTCACTGAGCACCGGACAAAACACCTGAGCGAATAGCCCATCGATCCCTTCTGCTCATCACAGAGGGGGCTCAACTATTAATTCCTCTGTTGAGCCAGGAATGGGTTCACTTACATGGTCTGGCAAGGAAACTTGAGGTAGATGTGTAGGATATGATAATCTCTTTGTAGTCACACCAGGATGATGGTGGTTTTGAACCCCATGTAGAGAGCTCAAGCCAAGAGAGGAAACTGGACTCTGTGAATTACCTGTAGGGTAGGACATTAGTTGTATGTAGTGAGGGAGGGTGTTTAATTAGCATTCATAACCATAAAGCTACTGGCATTCTCTCATGACATTTTATCTTCCTTATTTTGTTCACTTTTTTATACTTAAAAATATATCTGTTCTTCCTTCTCTCCAAGACACTTACAGTTGACAGTTGTCATTCTTTCTTTTTTCTTTTTATAATGTTACTGTGTGAATTGGTTTGCAAGGGCTGCCACTAAAAATACCACGGGTTGGGTGGCTTAAACAACAGAAATTTATGTTCTCATAGTTCTGGAGGCTGGGAGCCTAAGGTCAGGTGTCAGCAGGGTTGTGATTCCTGTGGTCTTTCTTCTTGGCTTGCAAATGGCCAGCTACTCAATGTGCATCTTCTTCCTGTGCATGACCTTCTTCCTGTGCATGCGCACTTCTGGTGCCCCTTCCCCTTCTCCTCCTCCCTCCCCTCTTCATCCTCCTTTTACTTCTTATTCTACTAAATTAGGGCCCATCTCCCTCATGATTTTATTTAATCTTACTGCTTTAAAGGCCCTATATTTCCATTTGCAGTCCCATTAAAAATTGGGGTTTCAGCATATGAATTATGAGGGAACATAATTTAGTCCATAACACTGGGTTTGGAGTCTCAATTTTGGGGCTTGCTACTTTAGTTCTATAGCTTGAAGCATAAAATACACTTAAAAAATCTCCACTTTGAAACTTAAATAGTTAGCCTTAAGTTGATTTCCCATTTGATTTTTTTTTCTTAAAGAGAAAGACAAAGCCAGAAAATAACTGGAGGCACCAAAACTGTAATTTTTGATCAGAAGATGAGAAATGGGTAGAAGTGGCCCCGTTCCACAAGGGTGAGGGGAGGGAGTGGAAGGAGGAGGAAACTGAAAAGGCTAACCTAAAAAGTGGTGTGTCGCTGTGGGGACAGTGCAGATCGTTGGAGCAGACAGCCCTGAGCTTGAATTCGGGATTCCGACCTTTCAGTCGTTAGGCCAGGACCCAGTTATTTTCTGTCTCAATTCCCTCACTTGGTAATGAGTCATACTAATCTGCTTTTAAGGGATACTGCCAAGGCACCAAGTGTCCAAACGAATGCACGCGCACACATACATATGCACACACACCTTAAAGTGAGTGATACAAATAGAGTAGAAACTCAAAGTATGTGGGCAACACTTACAGAAAACTTTAAAAATTGGTTAGACGTCAGTGTCTCCTAGTTATGAATTTGACACCTGGCCCATAGGCAGTACACATGCAATCAAAGGACATCAAGGAAATATCACACTTTCACCTGCAAAATGAAAATAAATACTGAAATGCAGAGCCTGACATCTTCTTAGGGGCTCATCTATTTAGGAGCTCAGCAGAGGGAGGAAGCTTAGGTGGGTGGACTTTTGCTCACAATAGACTGAAGACTCCTTGTCAACAAGAATCCATAAGTTTTCTTGGCTATTATATGCCTAGAACTTAACAAAGTTCCAGGTACATATGTGATGTTCAGCATTTTAAATGACTATACAAAGTTATTCTCACAAATTACTGCACATGGCTTTTCAGACAGACACACCAAAACTTGTAAAATAAGAACATGGAAAAGGCCTTTCTCCATCCTGAAACTTAATGGTTCTTAGAAATTGTTCCAAGTTGCTTTAGAGTTTATATCCCAGATAAAACATAACTCAGAGGCTTAATATAAAGGATGTCTAAGAACCTCAGACAAAAGAAATTAAAACTTAGTTCTTTCACATCCCATGATGAATGGAACAGCAAAGATGCTTCTTAGAATAATCTTAAAAGCCTTGCAGGAGGGTTGGAGAAAAATTTATGATAGAAAATAATTTTCAATGAATGAGTTATCAGTTTTCTAGCAATCACAAAGGAGGTGCACAGTTCTATAATATCAAATATTAAACTATTCCAGCCTAATATCCCTAGCAGAAGACACATATCAGGCACAGGAGATGATTCCTCCTACATTTTATATCTCTAAGCCATTGACCTCGGCAACAATTCTTACATGTAATACGGGAGAAGAGATTAGAGTCTGCAGAGATGGTTGCCTAGGGTGCAAGAGAGAAAGGAAATTTCTGCAGCTGAAAATTACATATAGCCTTCCTAGAGAAACAAAGACTCCACCTCTAATTGCAATTTTAACATGATTCCCATGACCTAAAAGACATTAATAAGGGTCAAATGGCATTTTCATGACTTTGATTTTGAGTAATTGTTTTTTTATAGCCGACAGACTTTTCATGCCTTTTGTATTACCATTGACCATAAATACAACTTCCGATTTTTAGATTCCCCTCTGCATAAAAAAAGAGGTTTTCTCCCAGAAATGATTTTCACAGGGAAACTGATTGCCCAAAAATAATTAGGAGAGGGGGTGCTTGGTTAACACAGCCTAAGGAAGTAACCCCACATGGGACAAAGCCCCGGAGTCAGAGTCACTTGGCCTCGCTACCTCCCAGTGGTTGACTAGGCACATGCAGAGTGAGTGGGGCTGTGTCTGGTTCCCCTGGGTCCATTCTTCTGGAAAATATTCCATTCTCCACCGTACAACAGCCTGAGTGAGCTTTTGAATGAAAGCGCTTCCAGTGACACCCCCCCCAATATTTAGCAGGAAACCAAAATTTCATCTCCTGTTCTGGTTAGAATTGCTTGGATAGGAAACTTAGGAAAGTTTTGAGAGAGAAAGAGTGAAAGCTTTGGATCTACGCATATGGCAGTAGTTTAATTATAAGTTTGACCTGGAAACGTGACCAGGTTTGAGTTCCCAGCAGCCATTATCCCAGTGATTCCCCTTTCTGCCCATTATTTTGCTTCACTCTGGCCCCATATTTAGAATATTTAGTCCTATAAATCTCTCATAAGCCTTATATCCTTTCTGCTTCTGACAAGCCCATGCACCGGAGGAAAGACTCCACTACTGAAACAGGCTTATTCGGATCCGCGGAATCCAAAAGCAGCGCCCTTTTCATTCAGATTGTCTTTGCACTGGATACTTCTGCTTTTTAGAAAAATCTCAGTATTAAACATTAAGAGCCTAGGCCAACATTATTGACTTTTAGAGACATTAACAGCAAGCAAATGCCAGTCACCTGCGGATGCAAGCAATCAACTTGATGCAGAAGGCAAACGTCATGCAGGAGCATCTCAGAGCTGATCCCAGCCCTGTGGCCACCACCTGGCTCCCTGGACCCCTCTCGTAGCCTCTCTGTGCCCCCCTTTCAAAGATGCACCCGTATCGTTAGTCTTGTTCAGGAACATGCTGTAGGATTTTGATTCCCGCCCTTATGTACTTGATTTTCTTTTATTTGTCAATATCTACTTTTATCATTATTATCTTCTTTCTTCTATTCTTATGGGTGTTTGTTTCTAAAATTCTTTGAATGAATTCTTAAATAACTATTTACCAGGTAAATTTAACTCCTTATGTATGTGTTCAAGACTATAAAGTTCATCTATTCACAGCTTTATCTGTATGCTTTGAATGCTGTATTTTTATTGTAATGATAATAGTCATTGTCTTTAATATAAAGTAACTTTTAATTTGATTGTGACCTATCAATTATTTAGACACACATCACTTAATTTCTAAACTTTTGTCAGTTATTTCTTAGTACATTTCTTAATTTTAAAATAGAGAACCTACTCTTTCATATTTCAATTGTCATATTTTTAAATAGTGGGAAACAGTTCAATATATAATACATTTTGTTAAACGTCCAGAGTATACTTAAAAACAATGTGTAATTTTTAAATTCCTGCATTCAGTGATGATCAAGTTTGTCTAGGACCAAGGGTGTTCAGCCTGTGACCTGTGGGCTATATGCATTCCAGGGTGGCTATGAATGCAGCCCAACACAAAATCATAAATTTACTTAAAACATTATGAGGGTTTTTTTGTGATTATGTGTCACAATGTATTTAATATGTGGCCCAATACAACCCTTCTTCCAGTGTGGCCCAGGGATAGCAAAAGGTTGGACACCCCTGGCTCTAGGTATATCAAGTTTGTTCATTTGTTTTTCAGATTTTCCATAGTTTATTGCATTTATTTGATCTATTACATACTGAGAAAGCTGTGTTAAAGTTTTCCACCCTTAAGTTAGGTTTTTAAGACAATTACATGAACATAGAAGTTATTTTGTGCAACCTCCAGGAAAGTTTCTGGAAAGAATCAAGCCAACCCTTTTTTCCTACTCTTTTATGCTGTCTAGAATACAGGCATAATTTCTATAGTTTCAAAAATCATTTTGAAATATAAGACACATTTGAAAATGCATGGTATGGAATATGAATGGTAGGAAAGAAAAATTTAAAAAGTGCAACTTGTATCTAAATACAGTTTCACAGAATGGTTAATACTTAACTAAATATTTTATTCTTGTCCCATGATAAACAGACTTTTGTACATCAGCCTACCGACTGATAACACTAGAACTTAGGACATGTTTTTCCACTCAACTGTCTAACGAAGTGTAAGTCAACTCATAGGCATTCACTTAGAAGTTGATTGGAAGTATGCTTGTACAGAATCAGGTGGATTACATTATGTAATTACATTTCATCTCCTGCATTACTAGCTATTTCTCCCACCAATATTTCTACCCATGCCTTTGCTGTCTTCCCTTCATCCCTTTTCTGTAATATTAGGTTTGCTTAGGGTCCTATAAATATTCTTTCTACTAATGATATGAGTTGTGTGACAGCTAACAGCTAACATTATTTACAGTCTTTGCTTTTTAGAGTAAAACAGGAAACCATCAAGTGTGATTTACTCAGCTGCAGCACACAGGTACTCCAGTCCTACTGAGGAAGAATAATTGTTATGATTATTTAATGATATATACAATGCCTGTTATTAGCTATTTAGTGATATATGAATCCTGGAGATCTGCTGCTTCTAGTACCAGTGAGAACAACTCATTTTTCAATCAAACCTAATTGCCAATACTGGTGCATGGAGAGAAATTGAACTCTCCTCAGATTTATTGGTAGCACCCTTCTTGCCAGATCTCATATTAACATGTAATCTATATTAATGTTGAGGTGTTATATCTATACCTGTGAGATAAATCCTAATCTTTCACATGCCAATCTATCAGAGCAAGAAAATAGCAGGAATGGAGATGTATTGAAAAAAGTAATTTGCATATGATTTTGGAATCACATTTGGAAGAAGCAGTATCCTGAGGAGCACTGCTTCTTGGTAGTTTGTCCTCAGAGGAACAGCCCCCACATATAAGGTAGAAAACACAACTTAGCCGAATGCCTGCATGCTGTGTTTACTGCAGGGTCATTAAAGGGGAGTTGAAGCAATGAAGTGAGGTAGTTGGGCAGAGCGTCTAAGCCATCCATCCATGTTTACTGGGATTTAGATTCATACTGAATGTAGTTGAAGGAGAACAGAATCCTTAACTCCCTACAGCCTTAATTTTGTAAATAGCACTAGTTACATTCTATACCGAATGGTAAATAACATCAAGAAAGTGGCAGAATTAACCTTAGCCAGTGGGATGCCTAAGAACTCCCTTCCTCTGTTAATCATGGGTTTGAAATAGTCTGTCTTCTATAAAATATTCCATGGGAAGATCTGTGCTACTTTTGGGGAAAAAAATCCCCAGAAATTCACCAGGATTGTTGGTGTTCTTTTTTTCCCCTTCAAGTCTCAGCTATTGCAATTTAGAGATTTTTTCCCCCCACTGCTAGGTTTTCCTTGATATCTATCAACTTTGTGGATCAAGACAAATTATTTAACTTTTCTTTGACTTAGTTTTCTTTCTTTAAAATATGGGATAGTAATAGTATGTATTTTAAAGTGTTATTGTGAAGATTATCTAAGTTATATGACATTTACTTATAACAGAGCTTGAGTGAGAAAAAGTAAAATTTGTATGTTAATAATTACTCCCTTGTCACTATCATGCTGATTACCATAATAGTCATCATCGTCATCAGCACTATCTATTGATGGATTAATCAATTGATCAGCATCCTCATCACTGATCCTGATCTTAGAACTGTGCTTGGCATATAGTAAGAGTTAATAATGCTAGCTGTTGTTGTAACTACCACTACTAATGGAGTTACTACCAGAGCAAGTCTGTCAACTAAACTTTAGTGAGTACTCACTAGGTACAAACCATATTCTGAGAACTATAGAAAAATTCAGTTAATAACTATTGTCTTTGTTCTTGAGGAGTTCATTAATGCAAATAAAATAATAACAGCCATAAAATACAGAATGTTTATTGATGTTTTGCTGAAGGGTGTCACTGCTTTACATCTTTCTATACATTAAGTCCTTTGTTCTGAAAATAACTTCACGTTATATCCATTGTACCACTGAGACACTGAGGCACAGAGAGAGTCAACACAGCATCGGTGCTGCAAACTGGCCATCGGAAGGAGCAGCATATCCATCTAGGGAGTCTAATGTTAGTGCCTCTGCTTCTTACCTCCCACGCCCTGCTGCCCACGAGAATCAGGTGAGCTGATGGAGCTGTGTACAGGATCAGATGAAGACACTTCACTGAGCAGGTGACACTAGAACAAATTTTGACAGAGGAGTAGAAGTTTACCTGGCATACTATAGTGCTAGGGATATCATTTTTAATTACCAAGTTCTTTCCTATAGATGATTGATTGATTAATGAAACTAATTCTAGGAAGCATTGGACTAGGTAATCTAGAAGCTCTAAATTAGTGATGACTATTGGTTGTAAGAAAGAGAAATCCAGCTTAAACTGTACTTAGAAGAAAAGAAGGGTGCCCTTATGAAGTCATGTGAAAGGCTCAAACAGTATAAGCAGGATGGTGCTTCTTTGTCTGAATTCATTCTTACGAAGGTTTTTTCCTTTTTCTTCATATTGAGTAAAAAAAAAAGAAGAAGAAGAGGACATCAGTCACTTGAGGCTCATATTTTGTGGGACATGGACCTCTATAGGAAGAGTATTGAGATGAAGGTGTTTTCACCACCTCAGTGTGCTTTCCTCCAGGTACGCAGGAAGACATCGGCCTCATTTTCATATTGCTGGAGCCATGTGACTGGGCTCTAGCAATGAGTTGTGGGAAGAAATGGTCTAATTTCATTTTTGTCTGACCCTTAGAAATATTTTTCTCTGTCTTCTAGCCCTCTTGCCCCTTGGTGCAATGACCTTGGAGACCACATGTTTTATGTGATGAAGTCACAAACAGTAGTGTGGCTCAACCCAGATCACATTTTTCTCTTGACCTATAAATATATACTTATTTTGTTAAGCTACTGATATGCCAGGCTTAATTTATTGCTGCAGCATATCCTAGTCTGTCCTGATTGATACAACTACTCAATTATTGCAAGTAAGTCTCAGAGATAGGTCTTGATGGACTAACTTGTCTTGCATGCCAATCTCTGAATTATGTACTATTGCAAGGGTTTAGAATAATCTGAATGGCCAGACCCAATTTAATACCGCCCAAAAGTAAACCATATAGAATATCAGAGGAGTCAACATTCAAAGGAACAGACAAAAAATGAATTAAATGTCGACTACATGTTTTACAGCCTCTATCTTATATTGGGTAACTCATACTAAACATAGTTGCCAATTTCCTAAAACATTGATAATCATATCTATTTTCACCAATATCTGAAAGGACAATCTTTTTTCAGAATAAATCTGTGCTCTATTTCCATAACGTAAATCCATTCAACATTTTAGCTCAATAATCAAACATTATTTTATTTCTGAAAAAAATTTTCCCATCCACATCTTATTTCATGCTGCTCAATTCAGTCATCTTATTTAAATACAGAAAGGCTTTATGTATATTTCTTATTTTTTACTAGCACTGTCATCTGCCTTTGTTTTTATTAAATATTAATACATTTATCTTCGGAAAAAATTAAATTTCTTTCCTTGCAAATCCCATGAAAGTAGAAAGTTAAATTGAAGGGATCATGGTTGGTATTGTGACTGAAGGAATCTCATCTACATTAATCCTATTCTGGGGCCAATTTTTATTACAGAAAATATATGTGCACTTAGAAAGCAGGCAGGAAATTTTAGAATTTTAAGTGCACAGAGAAATCCAGTTCTTCTTTGTACTCTGGACTGCAATCAGAGAGATCTTTAAAGGCATATGATTCTCTTCACTTTAAATTTCATACTTTTAAGGAAAACTTTCCTTTCACAATTGGGCACAATCTTAAAGGGTAATTCCTGCCATAGTATATATTACTCCTCTTTTCTTCAGCTGCCTTTTTTGCTCTGTGCTCTAACATTGTATTTGACTGCATTCTACAAACGGGCACTATACTGAATGCTGTGAGTATTTTAGAGGAGACCGAGGCAGGGGCAGTGACAGGTGAGCATCTAAATGCCCAGGTCAGTACTGTAAGTGAGTTTGTAGAGATCCTGAGAAAAAAAGATCATCTCAATGGAGAAGAATGCTCTAGATAAACCTCATGAAAGAAGAGGGATGTAAAATGGCGTAAAGAATGGGTTTGTGCAAGGGTAACTATTGAAAAAAAAATGTACTCTTATTGGAGATATTCAAGCATATGTGGAAAACCATATGGCAGGATTGTTTTAGGAAGATAAGGTATTATATGAAGAATTAGACTAAGTTATCATTATTGTTATCATTCATTATGAAGATAATAATATTGTTATTATCTTCATTATGATGATGATTCATTAGAAAATTTAATCTCAGTCTTTTCTTACCGAGGTTCTCTGTGACTTCTTATTAACCAACATATACTAAATGGTAATAATTTATCAAATGTAATAGTAAGCTCTTTACGTGGCCCAGCACATTTCATGGTAGTAATAAGGCTACAAGGTAGGAAGGGCTGGTATCCTATGTATGTACGCACATGTGCATTTATGTGTTCAGCAAATGTTCAGACCAATACAAATAGAAAATAATTACAATAAACACCCCCGTATTCGCTAACTGCATCCATAGCAACACTTGCAAATGTGCCTCTCAAAAATAAGAATGCTAAAGACCCCACCTCTCAACATCAAGGCTATTCCCATTCAAAACCACAAATGTACATCCATGATCAATAGTAACTCAACTATATTCTCTAATATTCTGTTCATTTTCCATTTCTAATGAACTAAAAATACATATTTAAGGTTTCCTGTAAAAATTCGCACATTTAACTTGGCTGTGATGTCCTTTTAGTCTTCACGTTCTAGAGTAAACCCTCACCATCCTATATTTCTTAAAATATCAAATCCTTTGATGACTACAGGTCAGTTGTCCTAAAAATATTCCTAATTCTTGATTTGCTGACAATTTCATAATGACAGGACTCAGATCACATATGGTACATGCCTGATGAACATGCCAAACATTCTGTAAGAAGAGCTCAAGGCTCAAAGTCTGCTTCTGAAAATAAATTTTCTATTATTCACTCATTAGTTCAAATACTGTATTCTCTCTCTTTCTTTCCCTTTTCTATGATTATTCTTTAGCCTGCCCTGTGGAAAGCTCTCTTTATCTTGCACTCAGAAATATGCAGTCACCAGTTGTAGTATGCTCTTTAAAAGCTGGAAATGTACATCCTTCTAACGTATAACAAACACAACTAATATTTTTTGAGTAATGAAAGGATAAACACAAGATACACTGAGAAACTTAATTATCTGTTAGATTCTGTTTTATTACTTATTATAAACATACTTTTATTAACTAAATATTCTGAGGTTAACTCTGAAAGTAGGCTTCTGGGGTTTCTTTGTTACATTTTTTTGTGTTCTCTAAAATATTTTCAATAATCATGTTCATATTATACTTGATATTTTTTAAAGTGTCAATAAACTTAAAAAAATACTTAGGTGCTCTTGTCAGCTGAGCTGAGTAGTTGACGAATGAGTTCGTATTAAAGGAGGTGAATAGTCACGAGTAGGAGTAGGGTACAATGATTTCATCAAATGATTTGGTTATTGGAAGAGCATCAGATAACATCAGTTTTCTTTCCACAATTCTGTTTCCCTGTGCTGGTACTTGACAGGGTCTGAAACATATGGATGTGCTCACTGCCCATTAGCTTGGTGGGAATTTGTCAGACTTAGCCAAAGCCTCAGTAGGCAGCTTACATACTTCTTGACATCCATATCAAGGTCAGTGTACAGCAGGCAGTCCCTGAGTGATTGATTGCCTGTGGGAACCCTGGGGAGTTTTACATTTTACCTACAGGCACACGTTGAAGATACCACAGGTTCAGTTCCAGACCTCTGCAATAATGCGAGTTTCACAATAAAGGGAGCTGTAGTCTTTTGGCTGGTGGAGGGTCTTGCCTTCAACTTGTAAAATTTGCAACATCTGTGAAGTGTAATAATGTGAAGCACAATAAAATGAGGTATGCTTGCATTTCCTCTCTCCTTAGGAAAGTTGGCATTATCTGTGTTTACCTCTATCTGCTACAATAAAGCCTCCCTAGATAAATACACCTTAAAATTGTCTTCATTTGCAAAATGTTCAAATATTGTTCATCTTAAAATTGAGTTGTGCTTTGTTAACTGTAAAGTTTACACTCTCTAAGCCTTAATTTCAAAATTGGCACGCAAAATACATAATCTGAAGAGCTTAATATTTCTCAAAGAAACTCGAGTTTGTATTCAAAAAGCTTCCCACAATTATAATTCCCAGCCCAGATGGCTTCACCAGAATTTTGTATTAAATATTTAGAAACAAAATAATACCGACTCTACATAAGCTATCTCAGAGACTAGAAGAGGAGGAAGCATTTCCAACTCATTTTATGAGGCCAGAATATTCGAAATAATTCTGATACCAAAACCAGACAAGAATGTTTCAAGAAAATAAAATTATAAACCAATATTTATCATGAATTTCAAATTTAAGATCATTAACAAAGTAGTAGTAAATCAAATAAACGTTAAAACAAGAAAAGTTTACACCAGAAATGCAAAGTTAGTTGAGTTAATGTTTATAAGTAGATAAGCATAGTTTATCACATTAACAGAATAAAAGTTATGTAAAATATTATCAGCTCAGTAGATGTAGAAAAAAAACACTTGACTGTATCAACAAACATTAATCATAAAAAAATTTCAGCAAACATGGAATAAAAAAATTCCTCAATCTTATAAAGCACCTACAGCCAACATAATTTAATGGTAAAATTGAATGTGTTCTGCTATGAATGTGTTCTGCTATGACTGGGGACACGACACAGAGATTCAATGTCATCACGTCTTTTAAACATTGTATAATACAAAAAGTTTACCTATAGGAAGATAAATATAAAGCATACAGATTGGGAAGAAACACGCAAAATGTATTTTTCAGATAAAGTTATGTATGTGTAAAACCTTAAGAAATGAACAAAAAATTTTTACAACTTAAGTGAGTTTAATAAAATCATAAGACACAAAATCATTCATCAATATAAATTTATCTCTATAGACTAGTAATCAGGACTGTGATGTATTGAAATGCATGATTCATATTTATATAGAAAACAAACTACTTAGGGATCATTATAATAAAAGATGTGCAGAAATTTTACATTGGAGAAAAAAGAAGACATTGCTCAATGAAACTGAAGTAGGTAGGAATAATCGGAGAGATAATCCATGTTAATTCAATAGAAGACTCATTATTATGGTGACAGTTCTCTCCCACTTGATCTCAAGATTTAATTCAATCTTATTCAAAATCCCAGCAGGCATTTTTTTCTTTTCAGAAATTGACAAGTTTATTTTAAAATCTATATGGACATGAAAAGGAGCCAGAACTCCCAAATTAACCTTGAAAAAGGAGCACAGAGTTGGAGGACTTACACTAATTTCACAATTTCTGTAATGCTCCAGTAGTTAAAATAATTTGTTAGTAATGTAAGGATAGAACAATAGATCAAAGGAACACTGGGAATTAACCCACTGTTAATTTATTTAGGGAGGATGCAGAGCCACTATTGGTTCTCAGACTGGCTCTTGCATACAGAGGTCAAGGACAGACCAAAGAAGGAGATTGGATACTCCAGACTGGTATGTGGCAAGTTTAATAAGCAAGCGAACTTACAAATATGAGTCTTGCCTTTGGTGGCATCAAGATAAATTGATCATGTCACTAGCCCAGCAGAATCTTGGAAGTGTATATGTAGGTTTTAACTGGGTTTAGTCACATGTACCATCAAGATGGTCTCAATAACATCTTAGTTTCTCAAGACTGCATCCTTGGAACAGCTTCCACTGTGCGGACAGTGGGTAAAACATATATTCCGCAGACAGGGGGTGTGGAACCTCTGATATCTTGGGTCCAGTTCATGGGTCAACCAGTGGTCACATACCTCTCAATGACCTCCTTCAACAAACAATTTAACAAGTATTTTTTAACATACAGTGGCAGAATAATTCAATTCCATATGCATTGAATGTACAGAAATTAACATGTGCGGCATCAACAACATAAATATAAATGTAAATATTTTCAGATTCCAGGAAATAAGCTAACTTTAATAATAGAGGAAGCTAACTTTATTACATTGAGATATACTTATTTAATAGGACACTGACAGAACCATAATAAATTTAAATTAAAAAATTGGACTTCATCAAAATTAAAATGTCAGCTTTTTAAAAGATACCATTAATAGCGAATAGACAAGGTATTAGAAAGGAAGATATGTGTCTGTCAAAGGACTGTCATTCAGATGATATATCCAATACTCCTACACATCAGTAAAGGACAAACCATGCAACAAAAGGTGGGCAAGAGACTTGAAAAAACAATTAAAAGGAGAATATTTATATATTCCTACATAAAATTGCAAAGAAGTGCATGAAAAAGTACTCAACATCAGTAGCCATCAGTGGAAACAATGTGATTCCATTGTATGCCCACCAGAGTAACTAGAGTTAAATGCCTAACAGTAAATATTCAAGAGGATGCAAAGCATCTACCTTAGTTGGAATTATAGAGTTGATAAAGTTGCCATAGAAAGGAGCCAAAGGAGGAAATGCCTATGGAGTTGGAGGAAGCTATGGAATGAGACAGAAAAAACAGTCAGAGAAATAAGAGGACAGGGAAATGATAGCAGAGAACACATTTCAGGATGATGAGGTGCAAAGTAGAAAATGAACATATACTTGGCTAATAGTCTTAGGAGTTCCTCTTTAGGCGCACAGTATGACCTTCAGGAAATAAATTATCACAGGGAAGTGGGGCTAAAAGCTACAGTTAATAGAAGTAAGGAATTAATGTTAAAGTGAGAAAGAGAAATAGTTTAGAAAACTCTCCTGAGAAGTATACAGCGCAGGAAAGAAGAAAGTTCAAAGTACACCTTAAGAATATATCCAATTGGAGAAATTCTCTCATAGGAGAAAAAGATCAAGTTTGCTTGTAGGTGTGGGGAAATAGCTAATAAACATGGAGTTATGAAATACAGGAGAGCATACTGACAAATGCTGGAACAACCCTTCAGAGAAGTCAGAAATAAACAAGACTAGAGGCACCCCCAAAATGTGCAGCAGGTAGGTAAAGACACAGAAGCAGCATTTTGAGGCACCAAAAAAGAAGTGCTTATTATGCTTTGAACTTGGTCCCAGAAGAGAAGGAAGTGGGGTTATTTTTCAAGGATGAATGGCCAAAAAGTGAAACACAGCTGCAAGACAGTGGAAACCATTGTAACAGCAATTATAAAGAAACAGGAAGTTATGAATGGAAGGATGGTAGAGCTGCAAGGAGAGACCAAATAAAGTGAATTTTCATGAACTTATAAGCAAATATCAAAAAAGATTTTTTTTTTTAAATTTCATGTAGTGACATAGTGTAGGTGTGCTTATAATTATTTTGCCCTTTGGAAATATATATCTAAATTTATATCCATATCTTATCTATTGTCCTTCTACCTATCTATACACATGTTTTCTAGTTCAGCCTAGTAATATATTTTTCTGTTTGAACTAGGGAACTTATGGTGTATTTATAATAAACATGAGTGGGGTGGGGAAATCAAGGAGTTAAAAGTTTAAGAGCATGGGAAACAAGTCAATGTCAACTCCAATGTGACAACTCTCTCCAACACCCATAAATGATTACTCACATACAGCCAAGAGTGCTGGAGGTGTCTTCTCCAGCCTTATGTCTCAGGCCTTTGGTATGTCCTCCTTGGAGAAGTATCTGTTCAGGTCCTTTGCCCATTTCTTAATTGGGTTGTTTGTCTTCCTGGTGTGAAGTCATGTGAGTTCTTCGTATATTTTGGAGATCAACCCTTGTTCAAGATATCATTGGCAAATATATTTTCCCATACAGTTGGTTCACTTTTCATTTTACTAATGTTTCCTTTAGCTGTGCAGAAGCTTTTTATTTTGGTGAAGTCTCACTTGTTTGTTCTTTCCTTTATGTCCCTCACTCCCATTTCTTGTCCAAAATATGTTTTCCTTATCTAAATGTAAAAAAAATGTTCCATTGTATTTACTACCCACACCATAATGCATGTCTGAGTATTATCAATATTTAAAATAATTGTTGAGGGAATTATTATCCCTTTGAATAATTTCTGGTATATCTAAAAAATAACTTATTTTCTAATATATGAGCTGAGAAAACCTAGTTCTTACTCACTTCATACTCAAAAGTTATAACTATATTGCAGGAAAGCGTTACATCCTTTATTCTGATTTTTTCCTAAAGTTTAAAAGATTTGCTTGAAATCAAAGAGTATTTATGCTTTCACAGACTTACAGTAATAATGGTAAAGCGATTTTCATCAATTCCGATTCCCAGTCCTCTGGGAAGTCTTTCCCCCTCCACAGGGCTGGGGTCCCCAAGGGCATGAACAACATTCTCCCAAACAAGCCAGTTCCCTGCTGGCTCCCACTGCTACTGCTCCATGGAATTGCCAAGTGTCTACAGGACCCTGATGAGTAATCACTTGCCCACCAGGTGCTGCTGTTTTCCCGTAACAACACCCCAGTCTTCCCCCTGCCATAGCAGCTGTAGGGTGTAATATCCTGAGAAGAGAACTGTTTTCTCTCTCCCCTTGGGTTGCCCTACCAACCAGCATGTGAGAGGGACTCATGAGAAATGCTGGTTATGTCCCAAAATGTTTCAGAGATTCCAGTACAATAATTTCTCTTGTCTTGGTTTGTTATTAATTTGAAAACCTTTGTTTCACGTGCAATTCAGAGATGGAGTGTGCAGGGGATGGACCAGGAACACAGCCAAGTGATAGACTCTGGGGGGTACACAGAATTAACACTCCTCTCTCGCAGAACAGGGTTTCTCCAGGAATGTCCAGAGCCTTCCAGGGAGCAGATGTCTGTAGTCCCCGCCAGAGACTGGGATGTGTGTTATGCTGCTCACTCAGGTGTAATCTGCACTCTTTCCTCCCTCCGATAGCTCCCCTTTCCCCACTTGCCGGCCCAATTACCACATCACCAAGTGCTGTTTTTCTTACTATTGTTTTCTTACGTAGACCTCATCTTTTCTGTTTTTAAAATCTAAGGCTAGTTAACTTGGTTACTAGGTGGAGGCACCAATGAAGCAAACATCTTGAGTTCAGTTTTAGCCTAGTCTGACCATGACCCATAGATTAGGTCATACTCCTTATTCAGATACCATTTGTGGAAAGTAGAGTGTTCTTCAGGCGGACAGTTCCAAACATACCTGTTTTTCCCCCAGTGAGAGTAAATAACATACTCACAATTTTTATTGTTATTTTTCTGGCTTTTTAAAATGAAGTATTACAGTGAAATGCACAGATCATCAGTATACATTTGGCTGAGTTAAGAAATGCATACAACCCTTATATATCATAACTCTAACAAAATATGGAACATTTCGGTCACCCCAGAAAGCTCTCTTGTGCCATTCTTGTCAGTCCCCTCCACAGACAACAGTTCTGAATTGGATCACCATAGATTAGTTTTGCATACTTTAGAATTTCAGTAGATGGAATCAAGCAGTGTGTTCTCCCTTGTCTGGCGTCTGCTCAGCATTTTTGGAGATTCATCAATGTGATTGTGGACATCAGTACTTTGTTCTCCTTTATTGTTGAGGACTATTTCATTGAATAATATGCAGCTGGCAATTGTATATGTGTTGGTTTTGAACTCCTTCCTGTAGGATTGGAATTCGGAATAAACCTTGCTATAAATTTGAATGGTGGATTCGTAAAATTCAGCTTTGGTGCTTTGTGTTTGCCTTGCATGTTGCTATGGCAAGGGTGCCTGATTTTTCATTGGAGTCTCTTTTTCTCATCATGTGACAACCCCGCTATCTGCTACTGAGTAGTTTTTAGTTTATTTGGGAGGACAAATTGTTACCCATGAAATTTAAAGTGAGGATTTCAGGTAACACAAACTCAGGAACTGAGTTGGTTTGAACAGTGTCTACAACAGGAACTCATTAGGAATGAGAAGAACCGTGGAAAAATTCACAGAGGCTAAGCACCAACGGTGAATCTTAAAATATGAATAGAAATTGGTCAGCAGGGGAGGTGCTCATTCCATGTGAGGAAGTAACACACATATTGCAAATATTTTGTTATTGATTCAGATTTTAATGGCAGGTTCTAATCAACAGTGATGAATTGCATATAATAAAAAGAAGAGCTTCGGTGGAAATACAATGAGAATTAAGACAATGGTTCCCAGGCAAATAATGCTGCAACTATTTGCCATTTAAAAGCAGGACTATAAAAAGGAAGCCATCTCTTCCTATGCCATTTTGGCAGGAGGTGATTTTCCCCATACTCCCCATCATTTCACCCCAATTTAATACAAAGTTTTCTTATCAAAATGGGACTTTTCTACATAAGATGCATCATTTTGCTAAGAATCCCAAGAGTGAGACTAAAACTTTGCTAGTTTTAAAATTTTAATTAATTTTAGAGAAGGAGGAAGGGAGATAAAGAAACATTGATTTGTTGTTCCACTTATTTATGCAATCACAGGTTGATTCTTTTATATGCCTTGACTGGGAATCGAATTTGCAACCATGGCGTATTGGGACAATGCTCCAACCAGCTGAGCAACCCAGCCAAGGCTAATGCTTCACTAATTTTAAATCAAAATAACTTTAACAAGAAACTCAAGCTTATGATTTTTTAATGTTTTATGCCTTTATGTACTTTTCTTTATAACCCTGATGCTTTGGCAAAACTAAGAAAAACAGTTTATTTTAATAAATTTGTGATTTAGCAGTTCAATAAACTCACTAATAACTTGCAAGAATAAGTCATGGTTGGACCGAAACCAAGAGTATAATTAGCCTGGTGTACCTCTGGCTTCTTTATCGTGGAATAGTCAGTCCTTTTATAAGGCTTGAGAGAATTAAACATTTCAAGGCCCAGAAGAGATTTTTTTTGTGAAGACACAGATTTTCTAAAACTTTATCTTCACTTTTATAATGTTTTGGTAAACAATATAAACAAGGCTTTCTTATGAATAACTGCAGTATCTCATCCTGAGTTTAATACAACCACAGTGCAATTTTTCTCTTATTGCTCATCCTGTTTTGTGTGCTCACTATTTTGTCACATTGATGAAATGGCATGCAGCATGGAGAATTAGCCTCCCAGGCCTCCCAGGGTGCAGTCACATCCATCTATTTATCTATAGTTTCATTCATGTTCATTTCATTTGTTTTAAGACAGCTCAGTGGGTGACAGAAATAGTTAAAATCACTGAAAAACAGAAAGTTGTTATCTTTAGAATTTGTTTCTATTAAGAATCAGAGTGGAATGGAAGGGAAGAAAATAGATTTGGGCTGTAAAAGCCTTGTGATCCTTAGTAGAGGCCCGTGCTTTAAGAAATTGGTGAAATAGGGAGCCATCAAACAAGTCTGTACAATTAGTAAGAATCATTCAACATGCACTTTGGAAAATAGATTGTATGATTTTAACCACTTCTCTGAGTAGAGGAAAAACACACTTAGAAGATCTTAACCTCTGCACCTTAGGTTCATCTAATTGCTTTCACTTTTTTGAGAGCCTGCTATTAGTCAGGCATCATACTAGATACTACGTAGGGCACATCACCTCATAGTAACCTTAGGTGAAGGTGCTGTGACCATCTTTATTGCACTGACTAGGAAGTCGTGGATAAAAGCAGTGAGTGGCCTGTTTCAAACTGCTTATAAATGGTAGATCAAGGATCTAAGGAAAAAGAGGCACCTGAAAACCCTACCCCTTACCGCTAACCACATTCATGAGGAGGCTAAATTACTGCATACTGCGCATTTCTCTTTACCCAGTTTTTCCCTCCTTCTTCACTGTAAAATTTTAATTTACATAAGTGTCTACCTATCCCACTTTAAGCTTCCTAATATCAGGTGCTGCATCTTTAGAGGAAAGGAACCTCAATGAATATAGAACCCTCCTTATAATCTGGCCAGTGGGGTTGCTGAGTACATGGCAGAATTCTTCATTCACAAAGATAGATATACTGAAGGTTTCCAGCCAGCCAGGAGTATCTCTCCACGCATGTTGCCTGGTATTGGTCTTAGCAATGAAACCCCATAGAAGCTCCTCACCAGATGTCCTACAGGGAGACCCAGCAGGAAGAAACTCATTCTACAAAGAAGCATTTTTGATTTTGGATTCCACCCCAGCTAAGCAAGACGAGAATGGGATTCCACCCCAGCTAAACGAAGATGAGAATGCATGCTTTTATATAATCCAGCATTTCGTATAGTGCCTGACATAGAGTTAACCCTCTTTAAAACAATCACATTAACATTTGACAGTATGTACACATTAATCATACTTTTCTAAATGCTTTCTGTTCATTATTTATTATTCAGTGAATTCTGCTAATGTAGATGCTAGTGTTACATTTTAAGTAATAAAAATGAGGTACAGAAAATGCATGAACGGGCTTATATTCCTCCCACTAGTTAGGGATGGAGATGTTTTAAGTGGTTTGTCTGACTCCAGACCTCGTAAACACTAACCTGATTTGTTTTTCTCCTGTAATTCCAAGACCTAGCACAGCTCCTGGAACATAATCAGGTCTCAATATTTTTTTTCTTGAGATTGGCCAAATAAGTATAGAACAGATATCAGAGAAAGTAATCATAGCTAGGCACACACCATCAGATACCAGCTGATACTACTATTCATCTTCCTGGATGTTTGAGATGTGGCAATGGCAGAAAAGAGACATCTTCTGTTCTTGTGCCACTATTACAACAGCCTTTCTTCTCTTACTGTACCCCTTTCCTGAGCTACTTTTGAAGACTAAAATCCGGATAAGTCTTGGATGTGCCTCAGCAGGAAAGCCCTGGAATGATGTTCTCAATGGCAAGAGGAGGGGTTCCCCATCTATTCTGTGTGTCCTGAAACTAGATCTACACACTCTATTAGTAATTAATGGGGCATTTCATGTTCTCCAGTTTCTCTGTGCTAATTACCTGCCTCAGGGTTATCATAGTCAATTAGAAACACAAAAGCAGCATAACTCCCTCCTGGAAGCATAACTCAATCCTCACATCATCTTGTACACCATCAGGGACATTTAATTCCAGCCCTCGGAAGAGACCGTAAGGCAGATACTACAGTCTTAGAGAATCAGAAAGTCTATGTCTTATTTTCCTTAATCCAATTCTTATCTCGCTATCTGACAGACATATGTGTTCCCAGGTCACCAGTTCCAGGAAGTCCAAGCAAGATGCTTAATTCTTACTGTCATGAAATTTCAGGTGCCATAAAATACTTGTGCAATTAAAAAAAAATGACATGGAATCAGATCTTTAGAACATCACCTTCATCCGGCTTGCACAGTGGGCTTCACCCCCAAAGCACCTTGATTTTCAATATTGTTAGAATAATTGTATATTATCCTTTAGGACCCATTATTACCTCTGTTTAAAAAATAAACATTTTTTGGATGCAATGGGAAAATCTCCCCTTTTTGCTACCAACCAACTTCTGGCAGTTTATCCAGTAGACATCATTTATTATACTTACCACCAGTACTACAGATTTTGGAAGTTCTGGCAGCCAGAAAATGTGAGGTGAAAAATACAAGCATACTTAACTTTGAAACACATTAATTCCTCGGCTACAAGGGAAAGGGTCTTATATGCCCTTTTAGGTTTATCCAGAAATCCACAGTTGTTTCAGTGGATATTTCAGTAAGTCCTCATGTTTAATTCCTCTAACCCTTTAAACACTCCTGGGCATTCTCTTTTCTTACAATATCTTTTGTCTCAGCCTACCTGTCCTAACCCATTATATTTGCCATTCCTCCAAAGTTAGGAAGGAGCTGGTTTTGAGTTCATACTATATTTTAGACACTCACAGAAATTCAACATACCGAGACATCCTAGAAGCTGCCTTCAAGAATCCTCCTACCTGGTTATACAACTAGGCATATGCACACTAACAGAAGGAAAAGGATAAAACCACTGTCAACAATTTAAAACAAGACATAGCAATTCAAATATATCAGTGTGCTATTAATTACTTTTTTATGCAGTCTTTGTGATTTTCTTCTATCCCTTGCTAGCTAGCTCATTCAAAATTTGCAAAAAAAAAAAATCAAAGAGAGTGACTAAATATAATTTTGTATCAAAAACAAACATGTCTTATCAATAATGAGAACTTCATTGCTTCTCTTTATTTGTCCTGCCGGTGATCATTTAAAATGAAGCCGTTGATAAAATGAAACTCAAGGCTATTCGTCTTGGGCCATATTGTACATATAGGAGAAATGACTCATAAATAGTTATAGGGCTCAAGCCTTTGGGATTAAAAAATGTAAGATTAATGGGAAGATCATAATAATCAAGTGGAAGCCAACCCTTGGATATCAATAGCCACTCACAGATATACTGACAAAAGTAATGAAGAAAGTATCATGAATATTCCATATAAGGTTTTAATTAACAGGACAGGAGACTGAATATAGATGATTTTTTAATTAAAGGTTGGATGAGCCCTAATTTAGCATTTTTCATCTTAGAAGTTCATTAGCCCACAAAAAATATAAAAGTATGTGATATATATGCTAATTATCTCAACTACAGTAATTGTTTTACTATGTGTATGTATATCAAAAGACCATGTCGTACACTTTAATATATACAGTTTTTCTTTTTTAAAATATAAATAGCAAAAACCTAGAAAATATTTTTGAAAGTAAATAAAATCTCATTTTTCCATCATAGCAACAATACTCCCAAATGTAACAAGACCTGAAAAAATAAAAATCAGGAGTGAAGGTGTTTAAGTTCCACTTTAAAGAGTAGCCCTCTTCAAGGTTGACTTTTATGTTTCCTGGTACCCAATGAATGATTCCTCACAAATTTGCCCTGTCCTCATTGTGCTATGAAATATTAACCTTTATGTCCTCCCAATCAGAGAGAAGCAACTAAATAACTCTGTTTTTTAATACTAAGGGTATCTTGAATGCTTCAAACTGTGGAAGATCATATTCAGGAAGAGCATGTTTAGGAAGATCATGTTCAGCCACTGGAGCTTTGAAATACTCACTTACAAAGGTCAAAAACTAAGGTTGTCTTTCTTCAAAATTGAATCTTACAACCCTGTCAGTGGTCTCAACTAGCACACACACACAAAAAACCAAACTGTTACTGGTTTTATAATAACAATTCATAGTGACTTCAGCAAAGAAGAAGAAGCATGAGTTACTGTCAAGGGAAGAAAATGTTTAGCAAGAGCTTTTGATGTAGTCAGTGTATTTAGAAAAATGCCTGTCTGGGGTCCCTGCTCCTAAACTTTTGCTCTTTTTAATCCTTCCTCTAAAATTTGCAGGCAACACTAGCTTTTTAAATTACATTAGTGTGGACTTTCATTCTTCCTGATGAATACATTAAAGGTAGCTACTGTTAAAGTTTCTTTTCATATATATTGAAAAAGAAATGAATTGCCACCCGATTAGACCTGTTTTAATGTTCTCTAAGCATATTATTTGCACATTTGATTCTAAGCCATCAATAAGCAACTTAAGGATTGATTTTTCTGCAGTATGAATAAGACAGTTTGGGGTGTATTTTTAATTACAGTGACATGAACCCTCTATCTTAAACACCCAAGAGAGGCATAATTTCATAAAATTGTGTGCTAAGAGGAATGTGGGAATAACTGCTCTTTTCTTATTAACAATTTCTATTTCTATAAGGGAGATAGATTGGGAGTCTTATCTGGAGGTTATACTTTTAAATAGACAGACTAAAAGCAGTTATGAAATAGCTTTTGAAGTTTGGATGCAATTGGAGCTCATTTGCAGCCCATTTCCATCATAATAGGATCTTAGATGTGAGCACAGGAGAAAAAGGGCTGATTCAGCCTTTGACACAATGTGGAATCCTGCTCTACAGTAATGTCTGTAAGGTTTTGTCTAGACTGATAAGACACCCAGATCTCAAGGCCTTATAATTTTTAACTTGAAAACCTCTTTCCTCATCATAGTAATGGCTATCCTACCAAACCTGTTCTTTTTCACTGCAAAGTGAAAGAACACAGTACTTTAGGAAACAAAGCAAGAGGGAAAATTAGCACAGAGGTCATAGCTACAGTAAAGCAATCCTGGAGGTAGCAACAATGCTTTTGTTATCCCAATTTAGTGTGGTCTGGGGGAATAAGCACAGTTTAAAAGTGGCGTTGAGATAGTAAGAGGGGATCTGAGGAGCCTGAAACATGGCTTGTACAGTCTGTGTGAAAGGTCCTGAAGATGCAGTGGAAGTATGATGATATGCATCTGACTGACGTATGAAAAAGACAGACCCCTTCTTTTAGAGCAAAAAGTGGAGTTGCTATTGAACTCTTCACCATGGCTTCTGCATATTGTGAAGACAGGACTTCCTCACTGTCATAAATTAATCCTAATTACCCTACATTAGAAGTTATTGGGAAAGTAAAATCCTAGAAAGTACCATGGAAGAATACCAAGGCTTTATGCAGTGTCTTCCAGCAGGCATTTTGAAATGCTAGTCATGGACAAGGCATTTTCCTACCTCATTTAGTACTTGCTGGTGCTACTCCCAGAAAAGAATAACTTAGCTCAGTTACTTCCATCAACTGCAGCTGGTTTTAAAGCCCTACTTTCTCACCACTCTACAAGCTGAGGAGTGTCTGGCCTCCACTGGGCTGTGAGGGACACAGGAAGATGGGAGGCACAAGGGAACCAGAGAGATCTGTGCAGAGGCATCGGGAATCACTGACCTCTCACATGCATTAGAGAGGACTTCCTCCATGAGCAGACATCCCTGTGGACAAAACTTGCATTTTGAAATTCTAAGTCTAAGATCTTCTGAATGCATTCTTTAAACTGTTTGAATTGTGCTAGAATTCAGTGGAGAATGGATATAGAAACATAGAAATGTTTTGATGGCGTATGTGATGAACTCCTAAACTCCTATAATGGTGTCCAAAATTATTCAGGATGATTCTTAAGTCAAGAGAGTCTATAGCTAGAAATGTGGTGGGGCCTGGCCATCGCTGTGCTTGCAAGATTAAATATTAATTTGATATTGTTTGTCTTCAAACTCTGGTGTACGGGCAGCATACCCAATACAAATCTCTATTATTAGAAAATGAGCCTTTAAACAGCAAAGGCTCTGCCATTTCTCCTCGTTTCCTCACACTAAGCATTGGAATTAGTACGAAGTCAGATTTCTATGTTAGGTGTATTCATGAGTGAATGAAAGATTAACTGTTGAATGGATATCAGATGTGCCTACCTCCGTACAATGAGGTTCAACCATAGAAACTAAATATAGTATTTGTTTCCATCTGTAACATCATGTTCCTTCTATTCAACTAAACAGCTACTTGGGCAAAAATCACCAACTCATTAATATTTATTAAATTCAGGCTAAAAAATAAACATCTCAAAGAACAAAAGAGGTGAAACTCTTTAAATCGAAGGGGAGAATAATAAGTGAATAATTCAATAAATGGGATTTGTCATTAGTAACTATATCTTGGGGTTGAAGTCAGTTCTAAAAGCAAAGCCAGACAGTTTCCCAAAATATTTGTATATAAGGGCCCTTATCATATAACATGAACATTAAAACTTGTCATTAAAAGATAAGTAGATGAATAAAACTGAGTTTCTTATAAATTAGCTCAAGGCAAAGACTGGGACTAGTTTAAAAGGATGTATGTATAGACCCTTTGTATTTTTTTTTATATTTTCATGTGATGCTCGACATTCCTGAGAGGCATACCCATGTAAAAATGGAGGGTATTTAACTGCCATCCACAGAAGGGATGTCCACAGGGCTGTTTGTTTGTTTGTTTGTTTGTTTTTATCTGAGAAGGAAATGCACATTTGGGACAGATAATGCAGGGATAGCGAATCCCGAGATTTGAGCCTTCTTCTACTGTTTGCCCTCACAGTACTCAATATCCTTCTATAAGTTACACAAATATATGAATAAATGTAATATCACAAATTGCTGATCCATATATTTCAGTTCTACTCTGCCTAGAGGTACATAAAGGATAGCTAGATGGATGAGGCCAAATAAGTTGATGGCACCCAGTCACAAATTTTAATAGACTCGCAGCCTTAATCAAATAATCAAGGGTGATTTGTGATGTATGGCTCTCATTTGAAGCATACTAAGTGAAAATAAAGCTGCCCATCCTTGGCTCAGGATTACTTCCTTGCCTCCTCCTTCTCCCCTCAATTGAATTAAATATTGGTATTCCCTTTGTTTCTAAGACAATCAATAAAAGAATAATGATAAATGTAGAAAATATTTATTGGTAATCTGTTATTATTGTATTTGTCGAAAGAATCATCTTGGGAATGAACATAGGGTAGCAGAAGCTATTGCTACATAACCAAGAGTGGCAGATGGAGTTTTTCAGCAGAGCACTTTGTGTGTGTGTAGAGGGTGGGGGTGGTAGCAGGTATAATGGAAAAGAGCTGTTAGAAGTTGAAAGGTTGCAGATGGTTTTACCAAGTGATGAAGGGTTTTAGTTCTATTTAAAGCATGGCTCAGAAAAATGAATCATTCTGATGATGAGGTAGCAGCAGCATCTTTTTAAAAAATGAATTAATTAGCACTAAGAAAATGTACCAAATGGTAATTAGTATTTGTGATTTATTTTCAGGATCTTAAAAACTTTATTCTGCAAATTCCAGAGAAAATAATCAGGAGCTGCATATATATGTTGCAATAATATGTTGCAATATCTAACAGCCAAAGAGCTTGGGTATCAATCATCCACAAAGGGTACTAGCCTGTAGGCCTTCAGTGGAATCATAGGGGATCTTGGGTAGACATCGGCCCTGCTGCCCACCAAAACAGTAAGCAGCTTAGTCAACAACAAATGTTCATTATATTGACCCCTATGTGTTAGCAACCATTCTAACAGAAGGAAAAAAAATCCACACTCATAGAGCTGAAATTGTCATAGGAAAGAAAGGTAGAACACATATTACATGCATCACCCATTACGTGAAAGCAGAGAATTCCTATGAAAAGTTTTGTGAGCCAAGATGACACGAAGCACTCTCATGTTCATTGCAGCATTATTCACAGTAGAGAAGGTGTGGGAACAACCTGAGTGTCCGTCAGTGATTGAATGGATAAATAAACACAATGGAATATTACTATTCAGCCATAAGAATAAGGAAATCTTGGCCTTTGTGACAACATAAATGGACCTTGGTGGCATTAAGCTAAGTAAAATATGTCCAACATTATAAATGATCTATTGTACAAACTCTGGGTTCTGTTGAAGTCCTCTGGGAAAGATTTATGTACAATTAGTCCTCAAAGATAATCGAGTTACTTTGATTCATATTGGGCAGCATGGTAGGAATCTTACTTCAGTTCTCAAAGCCCTAGATGTGCTGTTTTGGGATGATCTTGTACGTGTGAGTTTCAGAATTCAGACTGAAAATGGCCAGATCATTCACAGAATTAAGAATCATCTTCACCAGTTTTCTACCCTCCCTAGTCTCCCCTTACTCTCTGGCTTACATCATCTCCTTTCTGTAGTTATTTAGCCCTAAAGGTAACTTGGACACTACATTTTAGCCTTGCTGCTTTGCTCCATAATTGGGGAATAGACTAGATGAAGCCACAGTGGAGGCAAAGTAACATATTTAATTGAACATGCTGATGATTACTTCTCCATATTTTAACTTCCCTCCACCAATCTGCTTAGGTTTATTTACTCTACATAGTTTTCAGGTAGTCACTTTTTCTTTTGAATTTTGTACAGAGTTGGAGAATTAGCTGGAGGGCTGGTCTTAAGGGGATTACACTGAACTGGTAGAACTCAAAACTACTTGAGTATATTTTGATAATAAAGGTAAAGGGACTGTATTATATATTAGATAGTAATTTTTAAAGAGAAAGGATTCAAGAATGAGTTCATGGATTTTGTCCTGAAAACAAACCTAACGCTATTGCCATTAGCTTAAAAAGTGGAATATTTTAGAACAAATAGTTTTGGGGTGTGAGTGTCAAGAAGTTCAGTTTGAACAAGTTGAGCTATCTATTCTATTATACATCCAATTAAAATTTTAAATAAGAAACTTATGATACAAGTCTTATTTCAGTGGAGATTTCAAAACTGGAAATACATTTGTGAATCATCTACAGATAGGTAATATAAAAAGGCAGGGAGCTGGATGAGATCACCAAGGAAGTGGGTGTAAATGGGAAAGAGAAGAGACCAAAAGAGACCTAAAGGATAAACCTGACTCACTTAACAAGTGATATAATAAAATGTTAAAATGTGCTTGAAGCACAGTGTTCAGAAGGAATTATGGGCCAGATTAACTAACACAGTTTGGGGTGTCAGGGCAGTAGCATGCAGATAGATAACCCTTAAAATGAGTCTAAGTGTGTGTGTGTACGTGTGTGTAAAAGTCAACCAAGGAAAGGAAGGCATTAGAAGGTGCTCCCAGGTGATAAGACTGTAATGAGCAAAGACAGATTCAGCAGCATGACTACGGTTCGGTAGTTCCAGAGGAAGAGCAAGGCATAGAGGGTCACCATTGTGTTGGGGAGGAGAGTATAGAAGAAACCACAACAGACTTATTTATCATAATAAGAAAACATCTTTTATCAGGAGAGTTTATAGTTCTAAACTGTTTCTGAAGGTAGAATATTTTATTGGACTAACCTGAGAAAGAATCTGAATTCACAAAACAAACCAAAAGGGGCATTTCTCTGTTGAAACTGGTGCTTTACGGAAGGAGAGGGGCCACCATTCCTATTCTGCTCACTCTAGGTGGCAGGCCCTTGGACACCTTGAGAAAATCTTCATAATTCAGACTTTGGAGTACAGTCATGCACTGTTCAAGGAGAGGAATTTATTCTGAGAAATGTGCTGTTAGGTGATTTCATCACTACTGAGTGTACTTACACCAAATTAGACGGCATAGCCTACTCACACCAAATCAGATGGCATAGCCTACTCACACCTAGGCTATACGGTCCAGCTTCTTGCATGTGCAGCATCGCTGTACAAAACAATACAAGAATAAGTCAAGTACAAGAGAAAATGATGCAATCAAGAAAGGTAGTAAACATGGGATGTCTGAGGCTGGTGCCATCCTAACATGGCATACTGTTTTACAACACACTCTTTCTTTTTAATAAGTAGAAAGAATCCACTCTACAATAATGGTAAAATGCATAGTACAGTAAGTACAAAAATTAGTGATATAGTCATTTCTTATCACTATTAAGTATTACACACTGTACTTAATTGTATGTGCTATACTTTTATATGGCTGGCAGAGCAGTAGGTGAGTTTACACTGACATCACCACAAACATATAAGTAATGTGTTATACTAGGTTGAAACAGTTACAGTGTCACTAAGTGATAGGGATTTTTCAACTCCATTGTCATCTTATGGGTCCATCATTTTATATGAGGCCTGTCCTTGACTAAGACGTCATTGTTCGGAACATGACTACAGGGAACTAATGAGGCATTTTCAATGGCATGACCACGTTTTGACTTCATATATTGTATTATCATTTAAGCAGGATGGATTTAAAGAACATATCATTGGCAAATGCAGGGAAACAAGAGGAAGTCATGTAACAGTCCCTACAGGAAGTGACAAAGACCCAGTTGTAGTAACTTAGAGAAAATCTTCCGAGGTCATTGAAGGCAATGAGATCCAGGAATTACGTACTAAGCTGAGCTAACTTTCTTATAAATCAGAATCCAGTACATAATACGGTGAACTCTCCCATTCAAGTTAGCTATTTTTTAAGAACTCTGGGTTCTAACACAGGTGCAAAGGGAGTTTATCTGTTGAATTAAGTTGTATTTGGAGTAGACAAGGAACGAGTTACAATTTCCCCACCCACAGTGTCAGCCCCTAGGTCTTTTTCAGGGACTCTCTAAAATAAAACATAGTTTTTATATACAATGTAGTTTACTGGTAAACAATGCATGGTTTTTATGAGTTTTAGGCAGCACAGTAGTTAATATAATCACTGCCGCAACAAAGATGTAAGACGATCCGTCACTGCCCAAACTTGGTCCTGCCCTTTGTTGTCCAGCTCCCTGCCAACCCCAGTCCTTGGCAGTCGTTGATATGACATCCTTTCTTAAAGTGCTGTCTCTCCCGAAGGTTATATAAATGGGCTCATGGAATATACAGCACTTTAAGAAACTGTCTTTCACTTAAGCATAGCGCATCTGGGCTTTGCCCTGCAGCAGCAGGCCACCATGCTCTGGTCCTTTTTATCACTGAGTACTCTCATCAAATGTGGCTGTTCGGCATTTGTTAATTCGTCCACTGCCGCAGGGCCTTTCAAATGTTTTCATGTTTACATAAAGCTCATATAACCATTTGAATACAGATTTCTGTGCGAACATAAACTTTTTTATTTCATGAATAAGTATCTAGAGAGAAGTGAGATTACTGAGTAGGGTGGGTAAGTATCTATTTAACTTTATGCAGAGAAATTAAACTGTTTCTGTATTGTTCAGAGCTGCTTTCATGTACTAACAAAGATGGGTTGTGATGAGGGACATTACAGGGCTCACAAAACCTAAAATATTTACTTTGCCCTTTAAAAAATGCTGATCCTTGGCCCGGAATATGGTCTATCTTGGTGAAGGTTTCATGTGCACTTGAAAAAAAAATTAATAGTTTGCTGTTATTAGATGACGTGTTTTATAAATGTTAATTAGTTCACGTTCATTGACCGTAATGTTCTGGTCTATTTTCTTACCATTTTTTTTAGTTATTTGTTCTAGCATTACTAAATAGTAGTATTGAAGAATATTGAGGTTTCCTACTAAAAATTTTGTATCCGCCTCTTTTTCTTCAGTTTTATCTATTTTCACTTCATGTATTTTGAAGTTCTCTTTCTAGGTGCATACCCACTTAGGGTTTTTATGTCATTTTGTTGAATTCAACATATTTTTATCATATGATGTCCCTCCTCTAATCTCTGGTAATATGTTTGCTTCTTTGTCTGACGTTAGTATAGACACATTGGCTTTGACTAGTGTTTGATTTGGGTTTGCATGACATCTCTATCTATTTTCATCCTTTTTACTTTTAATTTATCTATTTTTTCACATTCAATCTAAGTTTGTTATAATTAACATATAGTTAGACCTAGCCTTTTAAAATTAATAGATTTCTTAGAGTTTTATATTTACAAAAAAACTGAGCAGAAATTATACAGATTTGTTGTATAACCCTTCTCATCCCTCCGCCGATCTCCTCTGTTATTAACATTTTATATTGGTGTAGTGAAGGCGTTACAGTTGATGAGCCACTATTGATGTTATTATTAACTAATGTCTGTAGTTTACATTAGCGTTAACTCTCTTTATTAAATAGGTATTCTGTGCATTTTGACAAAGGTGTAATGACATGTATCCTCCACAACGTAGCTGCCTTACTTGAATTTTCACACACATACCCATACATACGAGGCACTAATATTACATTTTGTTAAATTTTGTTGAATTAAAATTATGATCTTTAATAGTTGGTAAATTATTTCATCATTTTGAAATAGTGACTTTCTATTTTAAACAGTAATGAGTACTTCATGTAGTGGAAAGTTGACATATTCCTGAAAGCTATACATAAATTAAATTTTTGTATAAGTATATGTATAATTTAGTGAATCTGAAAAATACTGTGACATGCCCTTTAGGAAATAAATAATCTTTTTGAGCCATACTCAGTTCATAAACTACTTTTGTAACATATAATTTAAAAAAATTGAACCCAATCCATAAAACATTTTGTCAAAAGGACAATTATTCTTGTGCCACAGTCTTATTTCCAGTGATGAAGGGATTGTATTGAGGGTTTATTTAAAATGCTTTAATAGAAAGTTAATTCTAATAATATTTTAGCAACAATCTCTTTTACTGAAACTTACTAATATGTTTTGTTTCTGAGTAAGTGCAAAGTTAAAATAGCTTATAGATATCACGTAGGAGTTCTACTCTAACCTATAATCATTAGAACACATCATGAATGACATGCCTTGTTCTATCAGTTGAAAGCCATTGACAGGTAAAGTATAATGCAATCCAGAGTCTACATACAGGCTGACAGGAGGCTGGAGGCCATCTCCTCGCCAGAAGAGTTAATGGAGCAGTGTCAGAGTAAAGATTTAGTACAGACAGGATAACACTTTTCAAATATCTGCAGATTTTTTTCTGAGGGAAAAGGGTATAGACATTGTAATAGTTAAGAGAACTGAACTAAGATCCACAGATGGGAATTCCAGAAAGCACTATCACCCTAACTGGTGTGGCTCAGTTGGTTGAGTATCGTCCTGCAAGGTCACCGGTTCAATTCCAGGCCAGGGCACGTGCCTGTGTTGTGGATTCTGTCCTCAGTGGGAGCACATGTGAGGGGCAACTGATCGACGTTTCTCTCTCACAGCGATGCTTCTCTCCCTCCCTTCCCCTCTCTCCCTAAAAGTTAATAAAGAAAATCTTAAAAAAAAAAAAAAGCAGTATTTATCTTTACTAAAAATGTGTGTAATGATCAGAACTGCCGAACTATTGAACAGCTGCCTCTACTAGTGCTCAAATGGAATCTGGGAAACTACTAACCCAAAGTCTTACCCCTGTATAGTTTTTAAGCTTCCTAACTCCCTCCCGACTCTAAGAGTCTGAGTATTGAAAGAATGCTCAATAATAATTAAATATAAAATAATATAATGAATAAATCAGGAAAAAAGAGTGATATTAGTTTGCAAAATTCAAGAGATTGTAGAAATTTTTTAAAGGAAGTATGACTTAAATTGGACCATGTCTGTGGGGTAAAATTTGAACAGAGGGATAACAAGGAATTACAGAGCAGGGTGTTTTGTGAATAAATGTGTCAGTGAAGGATCTCATTACATAAAAAAGAAAGCAACTCTGGTATCACAATAAAAAAAAAGAGTTGACTGGATGGATGTGAAGTAATTCATGAAATCAAGAGGAAACACGGTAGGGACAGGCTAGCTGTGGAGATGTTAGTGGCGGAGACTCGGAAAGATCCTCACTGGGCCACAGCAATTAGCGGGATCTCTTTTGACTACATCTGTGTGGTAACCTTCTCAAGAATAAAATTCCTTTAAAAACTGCAAATTAAGAAACATGCTTCTAAATATTGCATGGGTCAAAGAGAACACCATAATAAAAATTAGAAATAATTCTGAACAAAATAAAATAAAAATATGACATCAAAATACACTGGATACAGCTAAAGGTGTGTTTAGAGGGACACATTTAGAATCATATGAAGTTGAAAGTTAATTACCTAATATTTCATCTGAAGAAGCTATAAAAACAGTACATTAAACTCAGGGGACAGAGATATTAAATGACAACAGAGGGAAGAAATATATTAAAACAGAAAACAAACATAAAATAAATAAAATCAACAAAACCAAAATTTGTTCTTGTTTTTCTTATTAAATTATTATTATTAAACCCTAGTAAGAATGATTTTAAAAGAGGAAAAAAATTGTTAGGAATAGAAAAGAGAACATGCCTCAAATCTACCTCTACCAAAATATAAAATAAAACTGCATTATTAAACATTTTATTCAAAGAATTCTTTAATATTTAGGTAAACTAGATAAAGTAATTGAAAAACACATTACAGAAATAAAAAGAAAAAAATGACCATCACATAGTTTCAGAAAACATTTATTAAGAGTTAACACTTTTTACGATAAAAATGTCAACAAATTAGAAATAGAAAAGAACTTTTTACTTTCTCCTTGAGATTAGGAACTCATCAGTAATATTGACTCTCACCAGTTCTAATAAACATATTTCTAGATATTGTAACCACTAACATGACAAAGTGGGAAATGATATCAAGATTATAAATTAACAAAAAGCCTCATGCAAGTGCACACAAAAAATCTGAAAGGTTTGTTTGCCATGCAGTCATTATACAAAAATAAATAGTTTACGTAGTAGCAATAAACAACAGAAAATTAAATATAAAACACCATTAAGAACACTACCATGCAACTATTATAGATCCAGCAAAATATATGCAAGACTTCCTACTGAAAACTATAATGTATTTAGGGAAAATAAAGAAGATACAAATAAAAAGATAGATATGCCATGTTTATAATTTGTACAAGAATCAATATTTTGTTATGTAAGTTTCTCTTTATTTGCAGAGTGAAAAAAATGTTCCAAAGTCCCAATATTTTATTTTTATGGAAATTGAAAGGCTGAATCTAAATTTTGTATAAAAATACAGAAGAACTAGAATAGCCAAGACATGCCTAAAAAAGAAATCAATATTGTGGGTTTTAAACTACCAGATAATAAGATAAATTACAAAGTTACAGTAATGAAGACAGTATAAATGTACAACTCAGGATAAAAATATAGCTCAATTTAATACAATTTTTAAAAGTCTATTAACAGAACAAATATATGAGATCACTTATTTGTGATGGAGACACTGCTGTAATTTAATAGGAAAAATATAATCTACTTCATAAGTGATGCTGGGTACCACAATATACACAACATTTATTGTCTTAAGTTTTATTTATTTTTAGAGAGAGGGGAAGGCGAGGAGAAAGAGAGGGAAAGAAACATCAATGCGTGTTTGCCTCTCCCGAGCTCCCTACTGGGGACCTGGCCCACAACCCAGGAATACACCCTTACTGGGAATCAAACTGGCGACCCTTTGGTTTGCAGGCTAGCACTCAATCCACTGAGCCACACCAGTCAGGGCAATATATACGACATTTAATTTGAGGTTGATCACAGACAGAAATATGAAATGTAAAACAATAAATCTTCCAGAAGTAAACATAGAAACTTCCTTTATGACTTTGAGGATAGGTAAGAATTTCTTATGCGGACAAAAAAATCTTAGTAAAAAGAAAGAAAGAAAAATGATAAAATGTACTTTATTAAAATCGAGAGCTTCTGTTCCTCAAAAGATAACATTAAAAAGTGAAATGCAACAATGATAGGGTAGTTGCAATAAATGTTTCAGCAATGGATTTATTTTTAAAATATATAAAGAATTCCTAGAAATATTTTTTTAAAAATTGACAATGTGATAAAAACTGAAGAAAATACTTAAACAGATAACTTACAAAAGGAGATATCCAAAGAGCTAAAAAATTGTATAAAAAGTAACTCAGAATAAGTAATCTTCAGTGATATAATAAAGTAAAATCATGAGCTACCACTAATTCCCACTCATATTTAAAAGACTAACAATACCATATACTGGAAGGGATGTGGAACAATTTTAATTCTCATCCAAACATGGTAAAATATAATTTAACTTCTTTCAAAGTTTTTGACTCTCTACCCTTTACTATCCCCACATCCCACCCCTCCTTCCTCTGGTAACCACACAATACAGTTTTCTGTGTCTATGAGTTTTTGTTTGTTTGTTTCTCTTGTTGGCTTATGTGTTGCTTTCAGTTTTATATCCCACATATGAGTGAAATCATATGGCTCTTAACTTTTTCTGACTTATTTCACTTAGCATAAAGTTACATGGGTTGATGATATTATTGCGAAGGAAGATGTCATGCTCACCCATTGGCTTGGACAGATTGGAGCACCTTGATTAAGAGCTTCACAAAATCACATTAAAAATAAGGAGTTTGAAAAACAATAAAAAATTGTGATTAAAAAAATAAGGAGTTTCCCTAGAAAAATTTTTAAAAAAACATTATGAAAAACAGAGGAAGGATGTTGTATAGGCAAATCAACAGATGACTACCAAATATGGTAATGGCAGGTCATTAATTATAACAGACACTTATGTTCAAGTAAGCCTTTATTTTTATCTCGTTTAACTGACAACAATCCTATTAGCAAGTACCATCTTCATTCCTACTGTGCATTTAAGGTTAATAAGGCACAAAGCACTTAGGCAGATTTGGGATGCGAAGACAGATTACCTGTCTCAAGAGTCTACATTATGAAACTCTATGTTATGCTGCCTCTCTAATATGCATGGTATGTTCAAGGGTGTTGAAGTAAACTAGGCAGAATGGAGCAAAGGAAGGCAGGAAAAATAAAAACATGGATGCATTAATCTATTTCTTTGTTCCATTTCATTCTACTTATGCAAAAAGTTCTCAAACCTTCATTTTATGAATCAGAAGCAAATTTATGGCTGCAAATTCACCAATGCCTAGCAGATTATAAACATGCACACACACACACAACATGGCTGCATTTTAAATTATTTATCACATATATTTGGAAGCTGAGAGTCTTTGATTTTTCTAAAGCTCAGTACCTTCTCTTTGAAAATTAGGGGCTTCAGTGTTTGTGTCACCAAAATATTCATTATGCTATTCATTCAAATATTATAACTTCTACTTTGAAGATAACAGAAAATGTCATTCAGGCCCCTCATCATAACATTCAGTAAGGCCACATAACTGGAAAGTTATTTAAGCATAGCAGGTGTTATCAGGTGATGTTGCCATCAGATGCCATGGTTATCTTCCTGCAAACCCAGACAATTTCACAGTGGGAAGGGTACCAGTCTTAAAAGGGACAAAGAAAAAGAAGTCTTGCAACAAATATATAATAAAAGATAAACATAATAGAAAAAAAATTTTTTAAAGTCTCGTGAATAAAATCATTGTTAGATGGTAAGTATACCAATGCCCTCAGGAAGTTGTAGAAACAATCAAGATTTAATTCAACAGAAGAAAATACTGCAGCATACAGGTAGGTAAAGTGAAATCAGAAGCTTTATTGGATCAGCCTCTGAAATAGATAAATGTGCAAATACAAAGCTGAGGAAAAGAAATGTTTGCTACAACCCATTAAATGAATCAATATCAATCTGCTAATGCTAATCTTTTTATGACAGTTTTCATTGTAAATCATGATGTACATTTTTTAATAACCCTCCATCAACAGTCTAGCTTTGAGTGAAATTAAGGGTTATCTTTACATATTATTATACACTTGCCCCTAGATATTAACTCAAACCCAATTTGTCATTTCCCTCAAAGGCTGCTCACCTTCATGACCTTTCAAGATCCTTGTATTAATCTCCCTCTATTCAGCTTTAAATATTCTGATGTTTTAAAAATAGGCAAACATCATAGCAGAAATTCATGAGCTTTAGTAAATCTTTGCAATTCAGATGAACTCTTATATATTCCTTCATGACAAAAATGCTTCTCAAAACCACTTCCCTGTGAGTGTCCTATCCACCCATGGGCAACTTGGAGAACAGAACCAACGAATTCCGATGTGCGGAAGCTTCTTCTAAGGACCTACAATGGATGATAGAAATGAGATGGAAGCAGGAGGAAGAATTACATGCTATTAAAATATATTCCATTTTAATAAAATATTGAAAAAGCTTATTTAGTGCAATAAAAATTGGATTTTTGCAAAGGTAATTTGATTCATTGTTTTTAACTTCAAATATAATTTCCTCATGTGATATCTTTCTCCAAAATAGAGAGCAAAAACAGACCTTATGTATTAAGGAGAGAGAATCTTTGATGTGTAGGGAGAAATAGTCCACAGGTGTGGCAGAAGGCAGGAAAACCAACTACCTTGTACACTTCAACCTGTTATTCTGAGGCCAACACTCTTTCCATCCTTAACCTTTGGAGCAGGTTCCCATGATGACACAGGTCTACCCAGCATAAGCCCCAGGAAAGACACTGCATTAACCTCTCATCTTGGGAAAGCTGGAGAAGTGAAGGAGAGAAATCCTATAATAAAACAAGTAATCATTAAACAGTTGTCAATGAAAAGAAATGTTATCTAGAACCAAGGAAAGCAATAGAATTGTGGAACAACGGTAAATTGAGGCCTGATATGAGAAAGACAGAGCAACATATGGAGTAAATAGATACTGAAATGATTTTTCCAAAGGGGTTTCATAAAGCCTCCAAGTTAGTTAGCAGATATAAATTTTAGAAGTAAGAAGTAGTGGACCCCCTTCAGTATCAGCCAACATTTTAGAGGCCTTTTTAAAAATTAAAGAAAAAAAAGAGAAAGAGGAAAAAAGATGGAGAAAGGAAGAGATGGAGGGATGGAGAGAGAGAAAGGAGAGAGAGAGAATCATTCTGATTTTAAAAATGAAAGGTAAAAACTTCATGTGAGGCTGCAGAATGTTTAGACATACATATGTATTTAGCACATAATTAGCTGGACATTGTTCTATGCTGGACATTGTTCTAAATGATGAAATCCAAAATGAAAAACAATACACATGTTCCCAAGGAATGACAGTCCGGATTCTGATCCTTGCACTGGAGGTGAAAAGGCCCAGTAGTGGACAGAGGCAGTCCCTAAGGAAGGGACAGGACCACTGCTGCACAAGATTTCAATGGGCATCTATCTACGGGCAAAAACCGAACCAGAAAATCCTCAGGATCTTTCTGATTTCAGGATGGAGGTTAAGAGAGATGGTGATTGCAAAAAAGTTAAACATTAGATATTTTACCAATCAAATCTTTTCTGGAGTTTATAACACATCTTGATGCAGGTATTCTACATATGGCATTTGAAGATGGTCATGTTTAAATAATCCAGTCCTAACATCTCTACCTTGTTCTTCCTGTTTTGACTCACATTTCCAACCCAAATGAGTGTTTTAACTTGGAAGCAGACAAGTGTGATAATATAGATAGATTTATTTTAAATTGCATGCAGAAGGACATATATTAGTGGAGTAGGGGAGAGAATGAATATATGCTGGAAAAAGACAGATATGAAACTTAAGTTCTGCTTTTCACTCAGCATTGACCAAGTTACTTAATTCTCTGAATATTTATTTTTATTATCCATCTGTTCTTATGTTTTCCACTTTTCCCTTAAGAGTCCTTAGTTTATTAATTAAAGTTATTTTAAATTCTTGATCTACAATTCCAAAATCTCTGTCATAATTATGTCTGGTTCGGATGCTTTTTCTGTCTCTTCAAATGATGTTGTCAAGTAGTATGCCTTTTAATTTTTGGATGAAAGCTAGATCTGATGCACTGAGTAAAAGTAGTTGAAGTGAATATGCCTTTAGAGTGAAGTCTTGTGTTTGTCTGGCAGTGGGTTAGGCTGTGTTTACTGTTTGCTATAGCTGTAGGTTTCAGAGGCGAAATTTTCCTCTGCTGCCCTTCTCTTTGTCTCCCCTGTTGTCCTTGCATTTCTCTAGAGACTTAAGTAATTTCTGAGATGTGCAGTTCATTCCACTGTAATCCCCTGATACAGGAACTCTGTTGATATAATGGTAAGATGTGGAAAGAAGGAAAGCATACCATAGTCCTATAATTATATCTCAGTCATCTCTTGAGTCTGTGTCCCTGGACTGTATTCTTCACCACTGCTTCTCAGCTTTCCCCTCCCTTCCCCGACACATACACGTAAATGGGACAGGAAGACTTGAGGGGACTGGAGTTGGGTATTTTCTTTCTCAACGGTTGGTTATACTCTGGTAAAACTCCAGGTGGTCAGGCTCTAGTGAATTCTTTTCTCTCAGGGGCATGCCTGTGTTAAGGCAGACAGAATGCATTGGGTATATTTCAAAATGGCTGCTTTCTCCCCTCCCCATGCCTAAAGCAGATGGCAATTTTTCTCCTCATTTTTCAGTTTGAGAGTCTGGACTCCTGGAGGTTAATCTCAGGGAAGTGTGAAGTCCTCTTAAGACTAGGAGTTTTTAACTATCAAAATTTTTGTACTGAGCCTCCATAGTTCATTAATTAAATGTTAAGTTTTGGTACACATTATCAGCTAAAGTGGTGGGCTCTGGTCCTGGAATTCTGCTTCGGTAAGCTGTGATGTCTATATCTGCCTATCTGTCTCTCCAATTTTGTAAGCAGTTGTTTGCCTTGTAGCCTCAATTTTCTGATGAACCAAAGAGTTGTTGATTTTTTTTTGTTTTTTCAGCCTTTTTCTTGTTGTAACAACAGGGGTGACAACTTCCACTCCCCTTATATATCAGACTGGAAACTGGAAATATCCTTTAACTCCCTAACACCTGTACATATTCACAGTCTTCTTCCCTTTTATCTTCATCTTCCTTTTCCCAAACTGTCATTTCTTCCTCAGGAGTCATCCCTGTTTCATTCTTTTGTTGTTTCTTCTTCATCAGATGTTTAGACACTTTCCTCCCATCCACTGTAATTCATAAAGACATGTCTGTGTTCACATAAAAGAATGGGGGACACCTCCATATCCACCCAAGGTGAGATGAAGAAGCTTCTGGTTTCTGAATTAAGTATAGACTGAAATAAAAAACAAACAAACAAAAAAAAAAAGCCTTCAGAAAATGCTGTTTATTGCTGTTGTGGTTAGAGTAAAGATCACATGAATCCAAGCAAAAGAAAGGTAAAGTAGGGGCCTGAAGCATTTCCCTGGACTGAGAGCATGAAAGTAGAACAACTAGAGAGCTAGAGAAATAAAGAAGCACTCTTCTGTTTGTTTGCACACATACACAAATATTTGAATAATCATTTCTAGGAAAAAAGACTTAAAAATACACTGTCTGAGTGCCCATCTCTGCTGAGCTGTCAAAGGAAGCATCAGATGAACAGAATGCAGAGGTACTGTCCTTGAACAGAGTGTAAACCCAAGCTCCTTTCAACGATGAGAGAATAACTTTGAAATTATACACAACAGAAAAATAATTAACATTCACCAGGTTGTCAGGACTCAGGCAGCCCCAGAAATACAATGGAAGAAGGAAGAGAACAAACAGGCTGATAATGGGACTCAGCATCAGTCTGAAGAGGTATCTTCCATTTACCAGTTCTATTAGGTATCAGGCACTAGTTGGCACTGCAGAATGTCTCCTATTTAAACATCATAATCTTATCAGAGAAGAATTATTACTCTCATCATAAAGATGAAGAAGTTGAACTTCAAAGTCTTAAGTAACAGGGTCATGGTCACCCTGCTACTTATTTCTATAACCAGAATTTATACCCAGACTGTCATTATCTCAAAGCCTGTGCTTTTAAGCTACTCTGCTCACCTCTACGGAAAACCACTCTTTTATTATCACTTTCCCTTCTTGTTAGTAACCGAATTCTCCAGCTGCGACCCAGCTCCTAGGAAGAAATCGAGGGTTTTAATGCTCTGGCAGAGTGGCCTTACTTCCCAAACTGGAAAGCAGTGGCTTAGTATGTTATTCGTATCTTTTTATCCACTTTGCTCTATATCAGGGGTGTCAAGCTCATGTTCACTGGGGTCCACATCAGCCTCACGGTTGCCTTCAAAGGACCAATTGTAATTTTAGGACTGTATAAATGTAACTACTCTGTAACTGTTAAGGAGTTTAAATTACATTTGGCCCCTTGAAGGCAACCGCGAGGCTGATGTGGCCCCCGGTGAAAATGAGTTTGACACCCCTGGTCTATATGAACATATGCCTTTTAGCCATGGTCTGTTAAAAAACACCTTCCTTGATGTTGGGGATCCATTTAAATACGCAATTGAGCTTTATTTTTATTGTATTGTTGGCTGGCAGCTCCACCTGTGTGTACTCTATAACATTAAGGAAAATATCATATTAAGCTTAAAAGTGTATGAAAATATCTCTGTTAGCAGATGAATCTAATTATACTGTACAGGAATGGAGACATTTTCTCTTATGACTCAGTCTCTTTTATTAGCTAACTCTCTTCCTGGAATGTATTGGAGTGTCATGCTTTCTTTGGCCCCTTTAGAATTGTGGAGGAGTGCAGAGAAGGTTGGCCATGGGTAAGGTAATTGTGTAACTGCATTACTTATTCCCAAATAAGTACATTTTTGAGAGAAAAAAAGGATCCAACTCAGTAAGAATATCGGAATAGTTGACATAAATAAGAAGTGTTCTGGGTCAACTAGGGCTTGTAGTAACTCTTTATTTGTAGTTTTAACCTGATGTTAGTCAAGGTTCTCCAGGGAAACACAACCAATTGAATATATAGATGACAGACAGGATAGATAGATAGATAGATAGATAGATAGATAGATAAGAAAAGATACATTATAAACACTGGCTCATTTGATTATGGAGGCCACGAAGTCCCACATTCTACTCTCTGCAAGCCACATAGCTGGGAAAGCTGGTGGTGTAAATCAGTTTGAGTCCAAAGGCTTGAGAATGGTGGTGGGGGTTGGGGTGGGGGGGCAATGGTGTAAATCCCAGTTTGTGTGCAAAAGCCATACAACGATAGGACTGATATCCTAGGGAGGAAACAGGTGCCTCAGGTGTAGCTGAGAGAGTAAATTCACCCTTCCTCCATCTTTTTCTTCTGTTCAGGTCCTCAAGGTAATGGTTGATGGCCTGGCAGGATTGGTGCAGATCTTTATTTAGTCCAGTTCTAATGCTAATCTCTTCCTGATACATCCTTACAGACACAACCAGAAATAATGGTTTTCCAGCTATTTCAGCATATCCATAGCCCCGTCAAGCTGCTAAATAAAATTAACCATCACAATCCCCAAGGAAGAATAAAGGAATCTGAATAGTTTCCAGTTCTTGGGGATTTCTTGGGCAAGGCTGGAACTCATCTTGCATATTTGCAATTCGTGGAGACAATGGTACACTAAAAAAAAGTTCAAAATGAGAGCAAATTTGACACTGGGAGTCTGTTCTATTTGAATAGGAAAATAAATACATTCATCACAGATGTCACGTGTATGCCAGTGTTTCACAGTGGACAGATTATCTGAATAATTATCTTCTTTATTTATTATAAATTAGCCTGAAATAATAGAGCTTAACAAGATTTGTTAAACAGAGTCAGTGTTATTCTCCCTCTTTCTCCTATACACGTGACTGTTATTCACTTTTCTTTGCAAATAAGCCATTTTTACATTGTTAAAGAACAAACCACGGGTCCAAAATGGTGTCACTCATGCTAGAAGCCTATGCTACCAAACCTAGATTTAATATCTGATATGCTTGCAGTTTCAGCTGGAGCGGAGGAAAATGCTCAGTCCCTCTGACTCCATCTTGTTCAAACCTGCTTTGTTACCCTGGCCTTCAGACTAATAGCTTCTGCTTCGTCTTGCAGGGAGACATGCTAATGACTAGAGGAGTTCTGCTGAAGGCTTCAGTTTTACAAAAATAGTCCCTCCCACGTCCCTTTCCCTTAACATAAAAGAAACCTGAACTCTGTTCTTTAGTTAGATGGGTTTGAAGAACCATTAGTTCTCCTATCTTCTCAGTTGGCCCCTCATCACCAACAAACCTTTTCTTACTTTACACCAAACTCTGACATTTTGAATTTTGGCTTTTCAAAGCCTCAGGCATACAAATTTTGGACACTTAACATAACCTCTCCCAGAAACATAATCTTAATCCACCAGTATGGGATTTTCTGGCCCAGCACCAGTAAGGTAATCTGTCACATGGGCCCTCTTCATCCTCCATAGAAAGAATAAAAAATCTGCATGATCAAGAAGTTTTGTTCCCCTTCCCACATACCTTGATCTGACATGAGTTATATCCTTTTATAATCAAGTGGTCATGCCGTAAGCAAAATGTTTCTCTGAGTTCTGTGAGCCATGCTAGCAAATCAACAGAACTTCAGTGGGGAGTCATAGGACCTCTGGTGTTTAGCTGCTTGGTCAGAAACATAGGCAACAACCTGGGCTTGCAATTGGCATCTTAAGTATGTAAGTGAGTGTGTGTGTGTGTGTGTGTGTGTGTGTGTGTGTAGGTGGTGTGTCTTGTATGATGAGACCCTTCACCTGTGGAATCTGACACTATCTCTGTGTAAAAGTCTCCAAGCTGAGTTGAATTATAGGATACCCAGCTGGTGTCCAGAGAATTGCTTGGTGATATGGGGGAAACTCTTCCTCTCCACGTACTTTGGAATTGGGTTCAGAACTCAAAACAGTTATCGAAAGACATAGTTCAAGAGTATACTTCCATTTTTTTCTCTATATGCAGTCCTGAATGTTATAGTATAATATCATAGTATGTCTATAGAATAATATTATAGTATAGTCAGAATACTATAGTTAGACCTGGATACTATATCCAGTTAACAATTATGTTAAATGGATAACACTAATATTCTATAAACCAGTAAGTCCAAAAATTATGTGAGCTTTTTGGGAAAAACTGGTTTTCTTTTAACCTTAGTTTCTGTATTCTCAGAAATCAAGATGCCTAGTAAAGAGTGGAATATATGTATGTATGCATGTATGTATGCATGAATTATGGGTATGGATAAGTGACTAAGGCAACAGAAGCATGACCAAAATTAGAATGGCTTGAACTGACATATTTTTTGCAGGAATATTACATAGAAAGGTACTTTCATTCCAGTCCTTATACCCTCTAAATCTCTTTCAAGTGGCTGAAAACACTGCCTGTGAAATGTCTAAATTATAACGCATTGCATAAAGACTCAACCCCCTAGACTCCCCATTTGTTCTAGATCCCAAATGTATGTGTCAGTTAATTTCATGATGACTATCAACAGCTGTCAGTAATAATTTCTAATAACTACATTCGATCTCCTTAGGTGGGTTCTTGGTTCTGTCAATAGGGCGCGCCAGTGAGAATGTCCGATAGCCCACAAACAGGGTGGCATGCTATCTACAGTCTGGCACAGGCTGGGTAAGAAGGGTGAGGTGGGTGGAGCTAATAAAACTCTGCTGGAAGCTTTCAGACCGTGTCTCAGCAAGCAGCAGCTTGGTCTCCTTGTCACCCTCTCAGCAGCCACTCATGGCCATAATTTAAAAAATGCGAAAGAAAAGCCGAAGAGCGGCACAAGAGTTATGAAAGGTAGCGACACTACGGTTGGACTTAGTGACAGAAAAGAAGAAGAGGCATAAAATATTTTGATACTTTATTGACATCGATCACTTTAGCTTACAGGGTTCTTTGAGTATAATTTTTCATTCTGCAAATTAACTGAGACTCAGAGAGTGGAGTGAATTTGTCCATTTCTCATTTGGTATCATAAATCCAAGTGATCAAGGTGCATAAACATGTATTTTTCATCTTTATTTAGAAAATGGGCTCTATTAAGGCAGAAAGTTTTAGAAGCTTTTCCAGTTAAATGTAGCTGTGCCTTTGAGTCATGAAACCTCTCTAAGTCTCAGAGCAAGGCAACATGAAAGACTGCATGCAGAGTATCTTCTGCAGCCTGGCGCAGAGGAAGCCTTCAACACGTATTCACCATGAACAATGCACATCATCACCCGATGTTTCCTCACACATGGAGATTGCATTCTGTCGAGAACAGTTGTTGTATGACTCGAACAAACACTTTACAAATGAGTCAGAACAATGGATTACAAAGCTGATCTTCAGAAATCAGGGATGTGTCCAGATTGACACAACTTAGTGAGGCAGACGAGTTTATCAGTAAATCGATATGGACTTCCTCTGAGCCTTCCCTCCTATGGTTCTTCACAATATTAGTCCTGAAGCAGGACACCGTACTCCACATAAAGAAAGGTCTCCTAATGTCATTATATAACTCTATTTTAATAACTCAAGGTGCTTAAATGAGAGTATAAAAGGCAAATTATACAAATTGATTCTGAGTTCTGACTAGGATATCTCATAGGCCAAGAAAGTCAGATAGCCAAGCGTAAAATTACAGAATAAGTATTCGTTAAAATTTAGAAGACTAATTTTTAGAAGTACCAGCAAAACCAGAAGATAAAAAGAAAGTGGAATGCTTATATGGAGGCAAATATAAAAAATATAGAAAGCAATGGTAGGGGGATGCTTTAAAAAATTCCACTACAAGCAGAAAATGTTTCTTCTGGAAGCCATATTAGGAAGGAAATACATTGTGGGAGATAGAGCAGAGAGTCATGGAGTGCTCTAAGAAACAAAAGTACAGAACTGAAAGTGCCGTAAAGGAACTTGTATAAAGAACCCAAGGACAAAGCCAAAGGCGGGTAGGATTGAGGGTGTGAGGTGGGTGTGGGTAGGGTGGGGAAAAGTGGTGGTGGGAAAATGGAGACAACTGTATTCAAACATCAATAAAAATTTATTAAGTAAATAAAAAATATGAAAAGAAAGAAAGTTAATGAGAACAATCCCAAACTGCTCCCATTAATGCACGCAACAGCTCTGTCTTTAGTGTTTAGCTCACTTTGAAATCACCATGTTAAGGTGTGAACTCAGAGTCCCTCTGTTGCCCATGGTTTTGCCTGCTACCCCTAGGACTAGCAAATAGGTTTTACTAGAAAAGGCTTGAAGGGTGATGGTTAGGGGTATGGACCTGGCAGACAAATGGACCTGAGTTTGAGTCTTGGCTCTGCCACTGGTGTCCTTAGATGAGTTTCTCAGTAACTCTTTTCCTATAAACAGTAGTAATAATAGCACCTACCCTCATAGGAGTGTTTGTGAAAGGGAACACAGATGAGGCATGAATAGCTTGGCACAGCACCTGGCATACAAGAAGTACACACTAAGTGTTATCTCTTGTTATTATAGATCAAACATCCTTTGCATTAGTTTGAAGTAGTGTGTAGTGTGTACAAATCAAGTGCTGTGTTCCACAGAATTCTTTCATTCACCTTACTCCCAATCACTCAGTCCTAAATGGGGAAGCACAGTGTAGAGAGAATGCTGACTCACAGTGTGACCTTGGACAAATCACAGCCTCAGAGTTCTTCTTCTGTTGATCCACCTTGTCTCCAAGGTTTCTAGTGAGATTATATGTGTTAGACCATTATTAGACTGCAATTGAAAGCCTATAAAGTGATGGGTGCTGAGAGGATTAGTCCAGGATCACATATGGACAAAGTGGACACAGTCTTTGCATTCCAGAAATCCCAGTTATCAAAGGTGTTTCTGACGCAGGGCAGACTAAGAAATGCTGGCACTGTGATCAATAAGCTCATGACTTAATAGAGAAGATGAGATAGATACCAATAAAACTATGATAGATAGCACTGTAATAGATGGTATGTCACAGAACAGTGATGTTACAAACCCTGCTATCGCTAGAGGAGAGAGGAAAGTTTTATGTAAAGAAAATACTGATTGCTTATTATCAGTCACAGTGGAGTTACATTTTTCATGGTAATTCACTCCAGAAATAGCCTGAGCATCTATGTCTATTTCTCACCTCCCTCCAGGTATGGGGTATTTAGCTCATTTATCATAGGAATCAGCAGAACTCAGTGTCAGCATGAATGGGGGCACATTTAGTGACCTTGGGCAAGTGAATCAAGCTCTCAGGACATTAATGCTATTGATAAAAATGATAAATTTTGCTATTAACCCATTCTGTGGATAACTGAAATAAAGTGTGACTATTGTTTAATACTGAGCTTCTTTACTAATGTGCAGTAGAAATAACAAAGCAAAACCGAAATCCAAAACTCAGAATGTGTTACTAATAATTCTGGAATATTCTTTGTTGGTACTATTTTATGGTTATAGGGCCATGTTAAATACAGAGTGAAGTGCTTTGGTATCTCAGCTCTCCTATTTGAAATTCTAATTCCACAGCCTATGAATTGTATGGTATTGAGATACTATACCATTTCTCCAGGTTTCTTTCTCTTCAAATCTTATACTGAAAACATCACATAATATTACACAGAATTCAATGATATAATTCAGAAAACAGTTAACATAGTACTTTAGTACTCAATAAAAGTGAAATTATATTATTACATTAGATATAGGCATAGGCAAAAGTAGTTTTACAGTTGTAATACAAATGATACAATAATTAATAAATGATCACACACAAATAAATTGTGTTTTCTGTACTTACAAGTGCAAACCTACCTATGCCCACCCCATATTTATTATAATTCTGTGATGTAATATGTAAGCCACTAAATTTCTTCTCTCCTCTTTTGGCATAACCCCCCAAACTCATAATTAACCACAAAATACTGTAAAAATTGAAAGTAATCAATAACAATTTTCAAGCAAAGGAAAAACACATTCTCTCCCCTTGCTATTCTAGCTCATAGAACACGGAACCCAGAAGATGTCTGCCTTAGTTGTGCCCAGTACCGACTGTTTATTGGACCTCGGGTGAGTGTGTTGCTCTCCCTCAGGGCATTCAGTTTCTGCAGTCATAAAGTGGGAAGTCTCATTTCACATGCTCATTTCATTAAGCATAAGTATGAATTAAAAACTAATACTCATGGGAAAAACTTCGATCAACTAAGAAATCATACGTACTACTGAAATCTTTTCACCTAATAGTTCCATTCCTTGGAATTTAATCTTAGGAAACAATTCTAAAGAAGAAAGAAACAGTATATTTCAAAATGCTTAAAATAACTTTTCCTCAACAAAATATTCTGAAAATTTTTAAAATGACAGAAAATTTAGCTCCAGCCAGTGTAGCTCAGTTGGTTGGGTGTCATCCCGCAAAGCAGTCACCCATTCAATTGCTGTCCAGGACACCTGCCTGGGTTACAGGGCCAGTCCATGGCTGGTGCGAGTGTGAGAAGAACCCATCAAAGTTTCTCTCTCACGTTGATGTTTCTCTCCCTCTCTTTCTCCCTCTGTTTAAATAATTAAAGAAAATCTTTAAAATTACAGAAAATTTAAAGGAAATTTACAGTAAGTACTTATGGAATCACTAAATAATTTCTGCATTTAATCTTTTATATATGACCTTTACCACAGATTGTGCTCTACCCATCAATTTATCAAATCAAAGATCTATTTTATATTTTGATGCATATATTGAGATAATCTATAGTTTATTTTTACTTCTTTTAGTATGGTGAATTATGTTGATTGAGTTTTGTATTCCTGGAATAAACCCTACTTGGTAGTAATACATTATCTTTCTTTGTTGCTGGATTTATTTTTCTAATGTTTTGTGAAAAAAATTTACAACTGTATTCACATAGTTTTTGTCTGTAATTTTTTTTTTTACTATAACCACTTTTGCCAGATTTTGCTAATAGTCTATTCTGGCCCCATAAAACAAATTGAGAGGCACTCCCTTTCTATTTTCCAAGAGATTTTGTTTAAGATGGGTATTATTTCTTTCTTAAAAATGCGATTGAATTCACCTTTATATACATGGAAGGTCCACTATTATTTATATTGTTCTTCCCTCTCTCTGTAATATATCTAGTATCTGATTGCTTTTAAGATTTTTTCCTTTGATTTTTATCAGTTTGATAATGCAGTGCCTGTATAAAATAGTTCTTTTATTTATTCTTTTTTATCTTTTTGACTGTGAGAATTTGGATATGTGATTTGGACATGCAGTTTGATGTTTTTCATCAAATTTGAACTTTCGGTCTATTTTCCTCAAATAATTTTGGTGACCTTTTCTTCCTTTTTAAACTTATTGGGAACCCAAATATCTAGACCGCTTAATATTGTAGTATAATTTTCTGTCTTTTTAAAAATAATTATCCTCTTTGATGTACAGATTGAATAATTTCTGTTGATCTTCATATTAATACATCCTTTCCATTGCAGTCTTAATATGATGTTAGTCTATCCAGTGATTTTTCTCCCTATGAAAACTTGTATCCTTTATTTCCAGAATAGAAATACAAGCTTTATTTTTCCTGGGATTCCTTATCATTCATTCATTATTACCACATTTTGTCTAAGTCTTTGAACATAATTTCAGTAGATATATTAAAGACCCTTACTTCTAATTTCAACATGAGATTTATCTTGGCTTCTTTTTCTAATTGGTTGTTAATTTTTTTTCTTGAGTAAAGGCCACTTCCTGTGTACAGTATTTTTTTTCGTACATCACGCATTCTATATTATATGTCATAGAGAATCTGAAATAAGTCTTATAGCATTTTAAATTTTGTTTTATCAAGTACTTCAGTTACTAGTGGACCTGTTATTACTGATAGACTTTTTTAAAAAATCTGGCTACTGTGGTTTTATTTTACTTTATTCTTAGTCCTAAATCTCTCTCCCTGCCCTGCTCCCTTATTAAGTCTGAATATACTGTTGACTCTTCATTTGGCCTCTCTGGAGTCTCAGCTAAATGCCTTTAGGGACCTCTTATGCTTAGCAAGATCTCTTCACTTTGCTTTGGCTACAATTGCAATGTCCTCCAACATTTCCCCAGCCTCTGGAAAGTTCTCAGTCTCAGTCACATAGGGCCAGCTGTCTACCAGGCCACATAGTGTCTTGTCCTGCACACTGGCAGCCCATCTGCAAGTCGAGGACTTTCAGGGAATCATGATACTGTCTTTCGTCCCAAATTCTGTACAGCTTTCTTTTATTTACCACTTTGCCCGGTGAGTGTGTACCAGCTGCTCAGTAGCCTGAACCCTATCTCTTGTATTGAGTAAAACACCAGTCTGCTCTTAAGCATACCTGGCACCTACCTCACTGTGAAGCCTACTCGGTGACATGGTGTGCTCGGTCAAGTGACAATGCCATCCTTCTCCCTTTATTTCCCTTGACTTGTCTCTCTACAGCTCACCAATTTCAGGTCCACTGTTCCCCGCATCTGAAGTCCAGTCCTGTCCTTCTTTTTAGTATCAAAATTGGGTTGGAGAAAACTATTTAAACAGCCGGGCTTTTTCCTTACCCCTCTCATCTAATTCAATGAATCTTAAGGTTAAGTTATTTCCCTGTGGAGCTGACCATGGATGTGGTCCAGGGGTAAACTTTGATCTTCTGCTCTCCTCACACTCACTCATCACTGTTGCTTTGACCTTGAAATAATTGACCTCTGATTCCTCACATTGTTCAGATCTTCCAGGCCCATCCTCTGTGATTTTCCTACTCTGCTCACAGGATTCATGCACTCAAGTTCTTCAGTGATACTCCACACCCCCGCATTCTAATGAAACACCACTATCTAGTCTGGAGATTTTTCATTAATCTTTTCAGAAATGAGGCTCAGGCACTCTCAGGCCACTAACCACGGCTTTATTCCTGGAGTGTTGAATCAAATGGAATGCCTCAGTTTCAAATACGTTCATCCTTCAAATGAGACATCAAAGTTGTTTGACTCCATAAGCTGCTTGTAAAAAAAGAAACAGAAAGGTCAGCATGGCCTATGAGCAATATCCTTAGTATCCATATAAACCTAGTATGACTCTATGCCTAAACCTAGTATGAGTCTATGCCTACAACTTGGATAGTTTTAAATACATTCAACAAAACTAAAAGTGGTGTGAAATTTTATTTTTTCCCCTGACAACAAGCCAATTAAAATGCATGTTATGCCTCCACATACAAGGTTCCATTTCTTTGCATGGGATGCCGAAGAAAAGCATATCATAGTTTCTCCCCTTACTATAAGAAACCAGTGTGGGAGTCAAGACCAGCATCCCCAAAATAATGATGCCCACTCAATAAAATGCTATGGCATTTATGTAGCTCACATTACATTTTTAGAAGATACAGTGCTCTTTCAGTGGCAGTTTACTGAAAGCAAGTGGAATGAAACAATTTGTACAAAAATAGATGCCAATATCTATAACATCTGTATATCTACAGATATAAAATACCTATAAAAAATAGTATTTAGTACTTCCTAAAATATATAATCAATTTGCTCACCAATTCACAAAATGAGTCTATTTTATTTCATCAAATTTTGATGTTAGAATAAAAAAGACAGTGAATAATACCAAACACACAGATTATACATGCTGCTCTTCATATATTTTTATATAGTTTATCTAATTCAAGAATCACAATATCTGAAGTCAGGATGAGATGGGTGTATTACTTACTAACAAAATAGTGAGGCTCAGTGTGGTTAAGTGACTTACTGAAGGTCACACAGCTAATTAAATATTCTATCCAGGGACCTTCTGATTACAGCACACTAATTTGGCTCCTCCAACATGACTAAGATATCAAGACACTTCAGAAGTTTAAGTGTTTGATCAATAATTCAATGAGCTACTAATTAAATCGGGGCAATGTTTATGGATTCATTAAAAGGTATCAGTTCTCTAAGAAGCACTACCAGAGGTCATGTGACAGCAGCAGCTCAGCCCACCTTGTCATAATCATCCTTCTAAATAAATTATTCAGATTAAAAATTACATGCCCATTAGCTTTAGGTAAATGCTGATAAGCACATTTATTTTCAAGCTGCTCCCTATGCATATTAATATGTATTTTCTCAAATGTAATAACCAATCTACTCCAAGCATGAAGAAGTGAATCAAATAAAATAAACCACTCTACTTTGACCATGAACAGGTAAAGGCATGGGGGAGAGTCCTTTTGAGAACAGGGAAAGAGCAAATTAGTTTGCAGATCTCAGCAAACCTATACTATTCAGCCGGTTCTTCTAGCATGTCATTTCAGAATAAACATCTTCTGGGAGGTGACTACACAGACATATTCACTGTAGTGTGAGGAGTGCATGATGGTGCTATCAGTCAATAGCAGATGTTTGCTGGTGAATGAAAATCAGTGACTTTAATTTCAAGAGTAACATGATCTTTGAAAAGGATAAAAGCCCAGTGTTATCACTCACTTTGGTGAAATCCCTGCACACTGCGTAACTAATTGCATGCGAGAGTCAGCCCCATCTGAAGGATGTGGGGAGAGGAACCACAGTGTTTACCTACTTGTGCTCTTTAGATAATTTTACCTTTCTTAGAAAACCTAAGGAAAAGGGAAGCCTACAGTCTTCTAACTCTCAAGAGAGTCTTTGAACTTGGTTATGTGATAATTGGTAATTGGGGAGTGGGAAGAAGTGAGAACAAAAAGTTCTTAAATGAGTGCAAAGTCTCTCCTACCAATTGAACATAAAAATTAAAAAATAAAAATAAATACAAAAAATGAATTTGTATACTGATTTAAATCAGCAAAAAAATAATAAAGAACAAGTTGCTAAAGTGTCAATATTATTCTTCAAACCAAGAATCTACAGATTATGATTCTTAACTGAGGAATAACTATCATTAAGACTGTTTGGATGTGAGAAAAAAATAGTTCTAAATCGTAGAGTCAGGTAGATCTGGGTTCAAATCTCCAGCAGCTGCTCAAAAACTGTGTGGACTTCAGAATATACATTAAATACCTTAATCACAAAAGAAACCTTCCTAAGCAAATAAGAAAAGGTATAGAGGTAGCTTTTGGTCCAATTAACAAGTGAATAATGAATTCTTGAGAAGCATCAGAACCTGGGCATTGCTAAGGTCCTCAGCAATGAACAAAGGTAACTTTTCTCTGAAGCTCTGCCATTAAGCATCCCAATTTCTTTTGGAGTTCACAGTAATGTTTATGTGGAGGAGAGGCCAACATCCTGGACATCTCGTTAGGCTGAGCATGTTGAGATGGAGCTTGCTGTATGGATCCATGTGACCTTTAGGCCATGTATTTAGAAGAGGTGAAAGTCTAGGCAGATCAGGGAGAATGCCTGAATGTAGAGCAGAAATAATTATTTTTCCTTTTTCCTCTATAGCCAGGTTTCCCTCATCATAGCAGTCCTTCAGGTCCCCTCTGTGAATCCCTTCTTATCAACCATGGTCAATGATCTCCTGCTACTCTCTTTACCAATTTTCAGTCTTGTGAACAAAACACCAAGTAATACCAAATTATCTAATTCCTCACTCTTATAACTGTGCTGAAAACTCCAGCTAAAAAGACAGTTGTTTCTTTCTCAAAAAGTGGAAGGTAGCCCTGGCTGGTGTAGCTCAGTGGATTGAGCGCGGGCCTGCGAACCAAACGATCCAGGTTCGATTCCCAGCCAGGGCACATGCCTGGGTTGCAGGCCAGTTCCCAGCAGGGGACACATGAGAGGCAACCATACATTGATATTTCTCTCCCTCTCTCTCTTTCCTACCCTTCTCCTCTAAAAATAAATAAATAAATAAATAAATAAATAAATAAATAAATAAATAAAATATTTTAAAAAAAAAATCTCTCTTCTAAAAAAAAGTGGAAGGTGACCAGGGTTCAGCTTAGGCGACTTCAACATAGAAGTCACAAGTGACCTCACGTTTAGGGAAAAACAATCAGTTATCCATCCTGACATGTAATCAGAGACAGTGTCCATTGTTTTGCAAAACTCAAAAGTGACCAGAAAAATATTTGTAATACTAGGATTTTATAAGAGTTTATGCCTGCGTTGTTCCTGACTTCTATTGGGTTCAGCCATCACCAATCCAGAAATTGTGATCTGCTGTAAAATACAAAATGGATGTGTAACAGGCGGTCCCTTCTTCCACATGAGGCAGAAAGAAGGCACTAAGAATGCTGAGAGCACACTGATACTCTCCTATGTATCAGGAAACAGCTTTATTTATCTCAACAAAGGAAAAAATGACTAATAATGTACTCTACGCTGGCCATCCATTCTTCCAAGTGGTAATCTCAGTGTGTAGGTGAAACCCAATGTTAATTTTCATTACTGCCTGGCACATTCCTTTGAGGAAATCTTTCATTCTTTCACTCCTAGGACATTTCTATCATTTCAGTGGCAAATAACAAGTCAGGGGAAATTCAACATAAGCAAACAGGAAGTACACAAATAAGTCAATTTAAAAAATCTCTATTTTGGGAAATATTTTTTAGCAAGATTTTTACCCTTCCCCTTTTCCATTGTGATGCTTTGTTAAAGAAAGCCTATTATTTCCACACATTGGTTTAGTGCAAGAAAGCAAGACACTTCTAAGGGTCATTAGCATGTTTCTGGTTTGTTACTTATTTGGAGACCTTGTCAGTTCTTTTCTTCTGGTTAATATCACCTCCCTGAAATCATCCAGACTAACAGTATAAGACAAAGGGTTGTAATATCAACTGCCTACAGGTAATGAGAACAAATGAGGCCTCTTGTGTAATAGAAAACAGGGAAACAATGGTAACCAGAGGGTATATGACCTTCCATAAGGACCAGAAATTTAAGTTCGAGGATGCCAGGTCTTCCTATTGTTAAAAGAAAATAGAATTGAATTAGTAACTAAAATGTCCTGTGTTTTCATTGTGGGCAAACTATTTTAAGCTTTAAAAACTTTTTGGGTGATGTGAATAGTGAGAGGGAGATGACCTACGTAACATCCGATTTGTCAGATATGCACCTTCTCCTCTCACCCACCACATGCACCTTTTACCTCCTTGACCAGATACAAACCCTTGTCTGCTGGGGTCAGTTACTGTTAAAGAGCCTGAAGGCATCAGATTGGAGAAAATAAACAATCCGACAGGCCAAATCTTGGCAAGGACGAATGGAAACAGGTTTGACTACATGATTTTTGGAGTATAACTTGGAACAATCACAGAGAGTGGTGGTCCAGCAGGGCCCGTGTTTATTTTAAATATATGTACTGTAGGACTCAGCATTTCTACTTCTCGGCACATACTCTGGAGATAGAGGTGGCACATCTCATAAAGAAGTACGTACAGTGATCTCCGTTGGTACTTATCAAAGACAGACTGTGTGTTGGTGGCAGCCCAGTGCTCCCCCTTCCAAACAGCACTCAGATTTCCTTCCTGGCTGCTATTTCCCATGGTGTCCAGGCCCCTTGAGTTAGTCAGGAAGTCCAGTCCTCCCACAAGGAAGTGGATCAGGTTCCTAGGAGTCCCTATAAAAGCGAATTCTCGCAGATCCTTTTGTTTGTTTGCATTATGCTTGTCTGCTCAAGGGTAAATTTGCTTGATCTCGACATTGCCAATAGTGTCCTCTCATGCAGGACTTTGACGCTAATGGAATGAAGAAGGGATGAGGAAAAAATGGTTGAAATTCATCAAATGCATTGCAGATTATGTTATCGAGTTGTTCCTACTCATTTTCTATCTTGCCTTGTTATTTCAAAAAAAATAACCAAATCTACCCTAGATATTTGAGATAACAGAAAATCTTCTAATATAATGCTTTTTAACTTTTTAGATTTGATTTCTGATGCTTATGAGCAAAGACACAGAACTTAGGCACCATGATAACCTACCCCTTTTATTGAGGTTTGACCCTGACTTCTGGATTTAAGTCAACAGACCACTTCCTCCTCCCTGCCCTGCATATTATACAGACTCTACTGAGAGCTGTCCAGACAGTTCTGTCCCCTGGATGGCCCTGCATGACACTGACATCAAGCATCTCCCTCAGAGCTCTAGATCTCCAGGACCATCTTTTTGGCCTACGAACCAGAAAGATTGAGGGTCCCTGTTTCTGTCAAGGAAACTGGGTCTGGGGAAGAAGCTCAGGGCATCAAGAGCAATTGCCTTAGGAATGAGAAACCACCTTCTGCCCTGACTGAGAGTCAGATCGAAGACAAAGAATGTCTGTGTATGCTAACTGTAGATTCTCATTAGTAGACATCACTTCATGGGTCTTGGATCTGATTAAGAGTTGCTTCTCCCCCTATGCTTAGATGATAATATAATTTGTGGTAATAGTAATATTCACTTTATTTTAGGTTTATTAAGCCACACTGTCCTGTTAAACATCTGTCATACATTATCAAACTTACGACTTGCATCGGTCAGGTATACGACTTCAAAAAATAAGAAATAAAGGTAATGTTGGCTTAAATGTTTGTGGCATGAAAAAAGAAGCCCTGAGGAGGAAGGTAGTTCTAGGTTTGTATGGTGATCTATGCCATCTGGGGCCCAGGTGCTTTCCATGCCTCCGGGATGTCATGCCCACTGTGTGGCTTGCATGCTCACAGTTGCATTGTGGGGGCTGCACCTCCAGTCATTGCACCTGAGTGCCAGGCAAGAGGGGGATGGGCAAAAGCTGAAAGATAAGACCCCCTACTCTATTTAGTTTAGACATTTCCTTGGGAAATCTACAGCCTTTAACTTAAAACACGTTGGCTGAAACTAGGTCACATGGACACCTCTAACTTTAAGGAAGTTTTATAATTTTAGTATTTTAAGATTTTTCTCTATAGTAGAGGAAAGAAAGGGAAATGCAAAAATTGTTGATGTTCTTAATATCTGTATTAGTCAGGGCTTTTCAGAGAACCAGGGAAGCATAACCAATCAGATCTCTCTCTCTCTCTCCATCTCTATCTCTATCTCTCTCTTTTTCCTCTTTCTCTAAAATCAATAAAGAAAGAGCAAACATGTTTAAATTGAACAAATTAACATATAAAGGGTCTGTCTGAAAAATGTCAACATTGTTAATATAATGAGAATGGTTTGTGTGTCATCAATGTAACCTGGCAGCCAAGGAGAGTGGACTAGAATGTGTATACATGAACAATGATGACGTCAGTGGGGGTGGTAGACACCACTGAGTGACCATGTGTACTGTGTGGCCATCACATTAAACGTGACTGAGTAAGTAGAGCAATGAATATGCATAAAATTTTGCATTAAGCTTGACCATTCCTAGCACAGATGCTTCAAAGATGGTTGAGAGTCTATTGAAAGTGATACATGTTCTAGAAGGCCTGCAACAAGCAGAGCACCTGAGAATATTGAACATGTAAGGGCTGTAATCAACAAAGATCAGTGGCTGACTTTTTGAGAACTGGAAGCTGATCTGAGGGTTCTAAAAATTACTGTGTCTGAGATTTTGAAACAGGATCTTGGCAGGAAACGTGTTGTGGCAAAATTCGTTCCACTACGTCTACTACCAAAGCAGGAGGCAGAATATTTTCTGTACAGAGCTCATGCTGCTTCAGGCCTGAGTTAATCATCAAAACATTTAAAATGTATATTATTAAAATTTAAAGGCAGAAATGACTAAAATAAAAACTTTTCCAGGAGTGGAGATGCAGGCAAGGAATAATGCAGTAAGAAATTGTTGTTTTTCATAACAAATTCATAGTTTTGTTTTTTTTTTTTTTTTTTGCTTTGCCATGTATTACTTCAATAAACTAATAATCTAAATGGCCACACTTACTCTTTAACTGGGGCCATATAATAATATTAGTATGGTGAAGTCCAAGTTTATTGCTCTATTTGTCAATGAAAAAATTGAGATTCAAAAATAGTAAGTAAATCCTCCAAGTTTACTCAGCAGTCAGGTAGCCAGAGACTAGAAGAGAAGCCAAGTCCCTGACTCTGAGGTCACTCTTCTTCCCATCCCCACCACTGACAGAAGCATGCTCACTGTTACTGCTCAAAAGAACTAAATAATTTAAGACAAGTGTCAGGAAGAGAAAGCCATCTTTATCAACAGAAACACTGACCTAAGATTTGAAACAGGCTGAAAATACAAAATGTTTCAACATTCTTTTATTTAATTGTCATTGTATTTTTCTATTACCATTTATACCCCTTATAATGCTACCTAACATCAAACTATACTATAAGGCCATAATAATCAAAACAGTGTGATACTGGCATAAAAACAGACATACAGATCAGTGGAACAGAACAGAGAGCCTGGAAATAAAACCACACCTTTATAGTTAATAAATATTTGACAGAGGAAGCAAGCACATAAAATGGGCCAAAGATAATTCATTCAATAAATGATGTTGAGAAAATTAGATACATGCAGAAAAATGAAACTAGACCACTTCTTACACCACACACAAGTATACATTCAAAATGGATTAAAGACTTAAATATTAGACTCAAAACCATAGAAATCCTAGAAGAAAACATAAACAGTGAAATCTCAGACATCACTCTTAGCAACATTTTTCTGGTATGTCTTTTCAGGCAAGGAAAACAAAATGAAAATAAACAAATAATGCTACATCAAACTAAAAAGTGTTTGCACAGCAAAGGGAACAATCAACAAAATAAATAAAAAAAACTGAATGGAAGAACATCTGTGTTCACTGATATCTGCTAAAGGATGAATATCCAAACTTCGTAAAGAACTTATAAAACTCAACACCAAAGAAATCCAAACACTCCAATTAAAAAAAACAGGACCTGAATAGACACTTCTCTAAAGAGAACGTACAAATGACCAGTAGGCATATAAAAAGGTGCTCAGTGTTACTAATCATCAGAGAAATGCAAATCAAGATTCTTTTTTTAATTTTTTAATTTTAATTGTTGATCTTGTACAGTTTTCTGTCTTTTACTCCCACCCCACCCCTCCCCACCTCCCTCCCATTTCCACCCCCCATAGTTTTTGTCCATGAGTCCTTTATACTTGTTCCTGTAAACCCTTCCCCTTAAATAAGTGCATATGTGAGCCACTGAGCCACAGGGCTTACGAGATATTAGACATCAGTGGGACACAGTCCTAACAGTGAAAGGGTGACAAATATGCCATTCCATTGATCATCCCTGACAGAAAGAGATACTGGGACTAGTGGACCATAATAAATCAGGCAAATGTGGCAATGCTGAGATGTACAGAATAGCAGAGCCAAGGAATAGATTTCTCTCACTAAGTGGGGCCAGAGGGAAAAAGTATGAATATTACTGGTGAATAACCTGTAAAATAAGTAGCAGGGGCAGACCTGGCAGCCTGGACCATTCTTCCATCATTCATCACAGCATTCTTACTGGAGAAGAGAGTACATCTTTTCCATCCAGGGCTTTCCTGATTGTCTTGATTAAGGTTACAGGTAAAGCATGTTTCATCAAGCTGCCTGCAGTGATGTTTGAACAGTTTCTTCTTGAGGATCAATTCAGAATGTGTCTCTGATTTGCCTATTTATTCTCTCTCTCTCTCTCTCTCTCTCTCTCTCTCTCTCTCTCTCTCTCTCTGTGTGTGTGTGTGTGTGTGTGTGTGTGTGTGTGTGTCTGTCTTTTGTGCTATATGTCTGGCCCCATCCTGATTCTGTGAATCTCTGCACAGTTGTACAAACTCTGCCATGGGTTTATACAACTACTTGCAGTTTATATTTTTTAAATTAATTTTATCATGGCAGCTTTTGAAAAGCAACTTAGAAGTAGAAAAAGATTTAGGATATGCCAAAGTCTTCTCATTCCCCTGCAGTCCACTTTGTCACCCACTGTTGAGCAGGAAAGGAAGGAAATTGGGGAGCTGTTCTGTAAGTAAGATCCCATAGATCTAAAAAAAGGAAGAAAAGTAACATCTTTTTATTACCAATATTTATCAAGAAACAAGTCTCATTATTGTTGCTCTATTTCAACACTTGTTAATGTTGCTCTGTTTCCTTCCTTCTATTCCTCCTCCTTCTTTCCTCCCTCCCACCACCTCCTTTTTTTAAATAACAGGAACAGGGAACCTCAAACTCAGAGCCTCCTAGAGGAAGCAACACTTAGCTAGAATGCCACATATCATTTGAAGTATTATTTTGGCTTTTTAAATCTTCAAGTTTCCTCCATGTCGAGGGATGTATCAGCATTTCATTCCTCTTCGTGGCTGAAGAATATCCCATTGTGTGTGTGTGTGTGTGTGTGTGTGTGTGTGTGTGTGTGTTTACATATACATGCTACATTTTGTTTATCCATCTGTTGATGGGCACAAGTTGTTTCCATCTTTTGGCTAGTGTGAATAATGCTGCTATGACTGTTGGTGTCCAGGCATCTGTTTGAAATCCTGTTTTTAATTATTTTGGGTATATACCCACTTTCTTCATGAGTCCTACACTTTAACAGGAAATAGCAGGTAAATAGTGACTTTTCAATATTGTATTACTAAGACACAAATTCCTTGACACAGGAGCACAAAATAACCAAAAACAATCTGGGTGAAGGGAATTCTAGTAAAAAAAAAGAACTGGCTTGGGAGAAATTCTAAATTAAGGGGTGCACAGCCCATTACAAAACAAAGAGAAATTCAGGAATGCATAAAATAAGGGATAGAACAGGGGGAAATGACCTTGAATAACTTATTTTCTTTTCTAAATTCAAGTACTTATTCCGTGTAGTTATATGGATAACGTAAAATGTGCATAAAGCCATAGGACTGGGCCTGGAATATACTAAATATTCAATAAGCATTAACACATGGAATTAAGAGAAAGGAAGATGGACATCAAGCGAAAGGTTGAGAAAGTAAACGATAGAAAGACAAAACAGGACAAACCCATCCATCCATTATTTCTATTTTAGTAAGTGTCCCTTCCTGTTTTAGATTCATCTCTCACCAACAAAATAAAGCAAAATGAATCAGGAATCTAATATTTTTGACTCCTTCGTGGAAAATCATGAAATAATAAAAATTAGGCTGACACTAAACACAAAATTAAGACTTTTATTTCATAGGACCAAGTATCAGACAAATTATGAATTTTGCTTTCTGGCAATGATCTACCCATTCCCACATACTCCAGGGTGGATGAGGGTATGGTTATGTGCTTCTGTGTTCTGTGTTCTGTCAAAACATACCTGCATCAAAACACATAGAATAAATATTATGGATGTAGAGTGAATATGAGCAACATGACCCAAGTGAATATACTAGTTGAACTATGGTTCCCTTGTAGTCCAAATAGAGTCCCAGAATCATCATAAAAATTGAGAAATTTGATATCCTGGAAAACTTTACTATCCCCTGAAAAACTTTACTTGTTACTCTTAGAGACTGAAAATAAATGTATAGACTATAGTGATGTTTCCCCTAATTTAATGAGAAACAATCATCAAGAGTGCAGCACTGACCGACACGGACCCCAGGAGTGAAAAAGAATCACATCATTCAGGTGTTAAAACACATGTAAAAGTGGAGGTAAGGAGAGTTTCAACTGTAGCTTTTTGGCTTAGAACTGATCAAAGGTAATGCTCTCCTAGAAGGAAAGGCTTTCGGTTCACACCTACGTTGTGGAGCTGGCGGTGATTCTGAGGCAGGTTGCAAGAACTGGGACTGACTTTGCCGGTTTCATAGCTACTCTTGGATCTGAGGACTAGAGGCTCAAGGCTCCTTTTAGAGCTCACTGGGTCATGGTTTGTTTTCAAATTAATTTATTTATAAGTTATACTTTTTTACTTACAAGAGGAATTTGCAATAGTTTAAAGCCCACTTGGCTTCTGCCACCACCAGGGCTGTGCTTTGCCCCATTCTCTGCACTGGGGAGGAGTTAGGGTGGGTTCTGTTGAGTTCCAATGAAGGACAGCTTGGATACGAGTATGGTGAGGGAAAGAGGAAAGGGGTTTTCATTTAGTATATCAAAACGGAAAACTATCTATTTTGAGAATTATGTTTATTTGACCCAGTTTCGTACTCCCACTGTAATAAGTATACACCGGGCCAGTGCTTCTCACACATGTATGATTCCCAGGGTCACCTTGTTTTTAAAAGCAGCTTCCCAGGCCCAAGCTCCAGACCTTTTCCTCTGAGTCTGGAGTCTCCATATTTAGCAAGTACCAAGATGAGTCTGCTGGGCTGGAAACCATGTTTTGAGAAATTATGCAGTAATCACAGTTGGTAAGTTGACTTGTTGATCGATTCCTATTCCTTTCTCCCATTGATACTAACTCCTATTCCCACCATCCATTTGGTGAGTTTCGGGAGGTCACTGGGGGAAAGTCTTCCTGTAAGACTAAAAACATCTGTCCCTGCTTCTCTCAGTGAATAAATGATAAGTGTAGAAGTAGCACAGACTTAGAAACAGAGATAGTATGGAATTGTTTAATTACTTCAATGATATGAGAAGACCCGTATTACAATACATTAAAAATTGACAGTTGAGGACAGACACTACTACTTGGAGAGGCCAAGGGACTGAGCCCAGGTCGGGAAGAGCAGGAGGGGCAGGACAAGCACAGCATGAGTGGGTTCTGTTGCGATGGTTCTTTCTGGAGCGGTCCATTATCACTAAGATATTGTTAAGTCACATGCTCTTGGGAAAAAATAACATAATTAAGAAGCAAAATGTTAGGTTTATTCACCAAAGTCACAATGGGAAAGCAATGGGATTCAAAATATAAGAGAATTGAAGTGAAAATATAAGGATCTAGTTTCTCTTGTACCCAGGGGCAGGCTGTGTGGGAGAGATGGGTGTGTGTACGTGTGTATATATGTCTGAGATGTACATATGCATGCATGTGTATTATGTGTACAGGGGTGTGTATATAGTGTGTGTGGGTATGTGTATGTGTGTATACGGGTTGGTACGTATGTGTGTATGTGTGGTGTGTGTGTGCATGTAGTGTGTATATGTGTGTGTTTGTATATGTGTGGTGTGTGATAGACTACCACATAAGGAGATTAGAGTCTTCTACATGCAGAGAATAAGCCGGACCAATGCTGATCAAACACACAGCCTCCAGAATTGAACCTGCCATTTGTAAACCCTCACTAGAAAGCAGGAAGAATTATTTCTCAGATTACATGTATTAACTCTGTGTTATTTTAATTTCCAGTCCTCAATCACTTTCTGCCATACCCTTTACTGCTTCTCAGAATTAATTTGCAATTTAATATTGTAGAGTCTGCCCAAAGAGTTACATTCTGTCACCCAAGTTACAAGTAAAAGTCATTAGTGTTTGGGGCACTGAAAATCAAGGTGAAGTATGAGGACCTGGCTTCATTTCTACCTATAGTCAGGCTGTGTGAGAGAGGGGACTGGCTTAAGGATGTGTGTGTGTGTGTGTGTGTGTGTGTGTGTAGGAAAGCAGACGGGTGTCTTCTCCATAGAGGAATCAAGTTGAATCAGTGCTGCTCAAAAGCTGATATAAAACATAAGCTTTCAACAATGAAATCTGCCCTCTATAAACCCCCTTTTAAGAGGAGGATGCTTCTTGGTGAGTTTCTCAGGAATATGTGTTAGCTCCACATAGTTTTAAATCCCAGCCTTCAGTCACTCCCCAACATATCCTTTCTCTGCTATTCAAATTCAATCTACAATTGAGTGCCATGCAGTCTGCCACTCATGGGGTCCTCCATGTCCTCAGTCACATGGAATAACGTAGAGCACCCTGTGTAGGAAACTTACCCATAAAACACTACTGACATTAAGCCATCAGATGGAAAGAAACTCAAATTTCATAAAATCTAAGTTTAATCTGTATGTAAATTTAACCAACATTCCTAAAAGAAGAATAATTCAAGAGTATGATGTTTACACAGCTTGGCGATTGTTTTTATTATTTTAAGTAATGATCCCAAAACAAACAACATTCTTTTATTTTATAAAAATAGGCACTTGGTTGTCTAAAGAGATACAGAAGAGACCCATGTCCTACTTTCAGATCAACAAAACTACCAGGATGTTTTCTTCGTTAACAAAGAAGAGTGGTAACACTAAACAGAAAGCTACCAATTTTCAGTACTACGTATTAAAATTTTAATAAGAAAAATGTAAAAGTTTCCTCTGAATGTACATTTTCCCCTAAATCAACAATAAAAAACAACCAGTAACAAATGAAACACTGAGGTCGTTCAGACATAGTTATGTTGCAAGAATCAAACAAGAGCTATTTTTATTCTTTGTATCATAAGAGACTACTACACTGATTGTACAATTAAAGGGCAGACACTGTTCATCAGGAAGCTTTTGATTAACGTTGCCTTAGAGCAGTGATTCCCAACCTTTTTCATCTACAGCACATGCAAACTAATTACTAAAATTTTGCGGCACATCAAAAAATATAATTTTTGCCCATCTGACCAAAAAATAGGTATAATTTTGATTCATTCGCACTGAGTGGCTATTGTTGTGTTGGCTGTTGTCATTTTTTTTATTTGACAATTTAAAGGAAAAGAGGTCAGTACCCCTGACTAAATAGTCAAGGACCGCATGTTTTAAAAACTCCTGTGGCACACTGGTGGAAAATTGCTGCCTTAGAGGAGCAATCTCATGTTTAACAGCAGTTATTAGGGTAACACCAATTGCTATTAGAAGAACTATCTAACACTTCCCTAATGTAACATATCAGAAATATCTAACACTTCCCTAATGTAACATATCAGAAATATCTAACACTTCCCTAATGTAACATATCAGAACATATCTTTTCTTCATTTGTTTTTTTTTTTTCTCATTCATATAACAACAGATGAACCCACTGCCATCAATTCAATGCCCTAGATCCTTTCATCTTATGGGTCTGGCATCACCTAGGGCTGGCTGTCCCCTGCACTGGTGAGTCAAAGGGGAAAGAGAAAGTAAAAGGGACATGACAGCTTCTTAGAAGCCTTGGCCCAAGAGTGACAAACATCACTTCAACTTACATTCTATTCGTCATTTATTAATTAGGGGCATGCAATGTGCTTTCTGGCTGGCCCATCACTTTCCCGCACAACAATGTCTACTGTGGAAGGGGGCTACACAGGTCACTGGATATCCAGCCCTGACCTAATGGGAATCGTACGATCTTTTGTAATATAATCCCCTTCAAGCATGGCTGTAGATCAGCATCGCCAAGATTTGGCGAGCTATTTAAAACTACACATCTCCAGACTTCTGAGCAAAGAAACCGTTATTTAATAAGTGTGTTAGAGTCCAGATTGCTCACAGCAGGGCCACTGAATTCTAATTTATCCTTTTTCTCCACTCAGAAACACAACCAAATCAACACTGAAATGCCCACTGTATCCTGTAACTTGATATTCACATTAAGTGAATGTCACTGAGTTTGGGTCCATAAGTCTACATTTTAATAAATTATCAGAAAATAGTAATGGCTAGTCTAGCCCTTTTTGACTGCCAAGTGTCACTAAGTGTTCTGAAGGCTTTATATAAGGAAGTTATTTTGTTTATTCAGTTATTTTCTTATTTAATCTCTAAGAAACCCAATGAAGTAAATAGGATTATCTGCTTTTACAAAGGAAAAGAAACTGAGGCACAGAAGCTAGATTGTTCAAGTTTATTCTAGAAAGTGTCTGAGCTCTTTCAAACCAAAGCAGGTGGACTCTAGAGCTTCCCCCATCTTCTTCACTACACTACAGCTAAGGGATCCCGATGTAAGCTTGAGTCTGAAAACCATCGTGTTACAGAGCTGGATGTGCAAGGGCTTCTGACATAAGTAGTCTCGAAGCCACTTTAAGAAAAACTGAAATAAAAATTTTAAATGCTCCTTACTTTTGTTTTCAAACTTTTTTCCCCAGTCAAAACATCACCTCTGAACTCCATATCTGTACATTCCAATATCTTTTCTACATGTCTTCTTTCAACCCGTCAGGTAGAACAAACTCAGCAAGTCCTCTGAATTTCTCTTTCTCCAGTGCTGCATGCTGCCTTCCACACTGCTAAGCAAGTTTGAAAACTTGGCAATCATCCCTCTTCTCTCTTTCCCTCGTTGTCAGCCTTCCTGCCATCAGTGAGTAGTTCTGTTAAAACTCTCACCAACTCCCCCTCCTGTAGTCCATGCTCTGTCATCATCAACCTCATCATCAGCATCATCAACAATCGGGGGTGTCCAACCTTTTGGCATCTCTGGGCCACACTGAGGAAGAAGAGGTGTCTTGGGCCACACATTAAATACATCGCGATATGTGCTCACAAAAAAGTGTCATAGTATTTTAAGTAAATTTATGATTTTGTGTTGGTCCACATTCATAGCCATCCTGGGACATCTGTGGCCTAAGGTCCATAGGTTGGACACCTGTGATCCAACATCATTATCATCATCATCATCTCATCACCATCATCACCATCATCATCATCATCATCACCTCCTCAGGACTTTACCAATCATGTTGCATCTTGTCTCCCATTTGTCCCCTCCAAGCCATTCTTCACACCGTGGCAACAGTGATCTTTTCACATCATGACAGCTGAAGCCCAGATCCTTAACATTTCCGGGAAAACCCTGCACTTGCCATCCTTCCTCCCTGGTGAGACTCAGCTCAGGCTGCTTCCGCCAACGCCTACACCCCCAGCTTGTCAGCCTTCCGTCCGTTTCTCCCTCTCCTCGTGCCCCTTTGGCTTCACACTTCCATGTGACCCCCTGCCTGGGATGCTCCCATTAAAGGAACACAAATTACTCAGTTGTCTCATTTATAACATGGAAATAAAACAGCTTTAGATCAAAGTTCATAACTATGAAATATAAGTATTATACATTCTATAAATTTTAATTTCCTTCATGTTCAACCGGTTTAGCTATCTTCTAATAATCTTCATGAGAAAACATAGTAAACGATATATTCTCTTCTACCATTTCACTACTTGTATAATTTCATGAAATCTCAAGGTTAGACATGTGCCTTAAAAAATCTGCTTATCTCATTTCAGAAATTCATTAAAATTATCGCAAATCTTGCTGTGAAGCATTCTCCTTGCAGTTTTTAATTACTGTCTAATTAACAATATCCTTTAAAATATTGCATCTTTTTCAAATATAAGTGCAATTTTCAAAATTGCTTCAAATGTTGTTATAATTTTCAAAATTGCTACTGTGTTCTACAACTGCCTGAATGAGCTAGTAAAAACAATTAATGAAATGTATACACTTTCATAGGGTTTGACAGGGGGAAAAAAGATTCCAAATAAATGAGCAAGTAAAGAACATTAATTAACTTCTGATTTATAATAGTAGAGTGCAGTGGTCAATAATTTGAAAATTAATTGAACTTTTATCTTGATGATAAGGTGAAAGCATACTCAAATTCTTGTGATAAGATTAACATTACCTATCCTTTTCCTAAGGAGAGTCTCCCTTTTGCGTCTTACTTCTAGTTGCTAATGAACACATCCCTGAAATGTGATGTGGACAATGACTGATATCTCTACGGTCAAAATGGCATCTTTGTCCCATATAACCAGTGACATGTAAAAAAGTCTACCCTGAAAAGTAACCAGCAGTGCCTATGGGGCTAACCAGGTACCTGCCCTTCAGTGGACACAAGTAATTGAAAGGACTGATGGATTGACGGAACTGCCCTGGGAGACAGGATTCTTCAGAACACCTGGATGGTTCTTGACAGTGTGAGACCCAGTGACCTTTGTTGCTTCATATAAATGAATGAACATGGTACTTACAACATGACATACAAACAAAGCAGTACTTCAATTCATTTTTTTACTTCAATCTCCATTTAAAATTAAACTAATGCAAAACTGCCCTTTCCCAATCTATTAGCACCTTGTAATTAAGTTCTTGATGGAGATTCAATAGCTGGATGTGCCATCTTTTCAGGAAAATAAATCATTAACAGTTCACCTTTAAGTTGAGTATTATTAACTGTTGACCTAAATTGTGACCTCGAAGTGCTGAGTCTTTACAAATTCTCTAGTAGAGGTGTTTCCTACATGTCAGTCTGGTGTAGGAGGAAGCATGATCACATCTCATGTCAGCTAGGAAAGGTCTCGGCTGTGAAAGGATCAAAGGTGGTGAGAGCTTCTTCAAGTCCAGGACCAGGTCTTACTTTGATATTCCCCCAAATGTGAGGGATTTCATGATGGAAACATGTGTCAATCAACAGGAAATGTTAAGATATAAATATAAAGGCAGAGGCAAAAAGTAAAGAAAGGGACTTTAGCCTTTGTCACACCAAGTCTTAGCTGTCAGTATCTTTATGCCTGAAATCTCCTTTTTCTGTATTACTCATGGGTCTTTCATTACTTTTTCTCCCACTAATCACCATTCTATTAACACCTGTTCTCAAGAAGGAATCCAAAACTCATGCATAGAAAGATGTAATTGACTGATGAGTCAATTTAACGAGGCTCCTAGATCCTTAACAAGAATTTTGTTAATTGAACTAACCTAGACACATTTTTGGTTGTCAAAAATAGGGAGTGATAGATGGCAGGTTCTTGCATCTACTGAGGAGAGGTCAGAGAGGCCGTTAAACATTCTACAATTCACAGGGCAGGCCCCTCCCTCACCAAGAAAATAATCGTTTGAGTCCAAATGTTAATAGTGATGAAGTTGATAAAGTAAAAAAATCCTGGATGAGGGGAATACAGTAAGGAGCAGTATAATTCTCAGCATAATTGACAGTGAGAAGAGTAAGAAAGAATATTTGTTGAGATGAAATCAAAGCCCTCTCTACAAGAATAACAGTGTATAAAGACAACGACATTCTCCTGGAGAGGCAGCCTAAGTGAGCCTGAGAATACAGTCAGGTCCATGCCTTCAGAACAGAGAATCAGCATGGTCTAGACCACCAATGGCTGATCCTCCTATAATATCAAAGTTTGACTTCCAGAGTATGACAATGGTATTTTTTTCAATCCTGGGAATCTTGGCCTTGAAGTTACATTTCTTTTCCCTAATTTTGCTATTTTCTCTAAGGCAAGTCCTAACCCTTCTATCTCTGCACTCTCCACTACCAATCCCTAAAGGGAGCTTATGCAAAGTTCCCATATCTTTTTAAACCCAGTTATCTTACTCGTAAAATAAGAAAAGGCCAACAGCAATAAAACAATTCAATGAGTGGGTTCCTGTTGAGCCCAAGACCTGTTTGGATCTCACAGTTAGCATTCACTACTTATTTCATTTTCAGCAAATTGCTTAACCCTCAGCATTCTCATTTGTGAGCCCAATCTCACCCACATCAACAGGGCATTGTGAAAGTTTATTAGGAAAAGGAATCAGGGCACCGAGCTCTGGTCCTGTCACATTGTAAGTGTGGTGGTATTATTATTATTATCATTGATGGTTTTCTCTCTGCTTCATTTTCTTTTGCATGCATTCACTGATTGGTTGGTTTACTTGTTCATTCATTCATTTATTCTCTGTTCATTTACTTGGCCAATATCTGGTAAGAGCCTGCCATGCCCTAGATGCTATGGTAGACAGCACCTCAGAATGCCTCTTCCTTTCCTAGAAATATTTTGTGAGACTGAAACTATGCACTCGGGCAGCAGACAGACCCAGAAAATGTGGAGAATGAATGCCATAACCTGTACCTGCACCTCCTCTACTCCCAGAGAGCAAATCAAACCATTCTAATCCACACCAGCTTCCTCTCACCTCGTATCTTTTGTTCTTTTTCCCTTTGTTGTTTCTTCTGGAGCTGAGTTTAGCACAATATGACATTGTTATTGCAATAGCTTTACCATGCTCACAGAGTTAATAACCCTGTTAAACGTGATTTAGACAAAAGAAAAAGGCTAAAGGAAGAAACAAGAAGCCTGATGAAAGGATAAAATGGCACTGTGTCTCAGGACAAACAGGTTGTGAGAATGAAGAATATCAATTTGTGTGGTGGCCTCTCCCCTCAAACATTTCTTCCTATTTTCCTAATTGAAAAATACTAGGTAGGTATTTGAATTTTATTGCTGTATAAGCAACAAGCAACAAGCACCAACAGTGATAAAGAACAATATACATTATTTCTCATGGGATGACTCAGCACTAAGTTATTGGGGCTGCTGCCACCATGCTGGGTGCTGCTGTCTATGGTGAGTGGTCACCCCTGATTCATATGAGGTGGTTCTGGAGTCCAGACTGAGGGTCGGGAGCTACCCAGGGGAAACCCTACTTAGGAAGATACCTGAGGTGCAAGAGGGTAAGCCCAAACACACCAGGCCTTTTAAGGCTTAGCCTTAGAGGTGGAGCCCTGTCACCTCTGCCCATGTTTCACTGGCCAATGTAGGTCACAAGGTCAAGCACAAGGGCAAGCAGAGGGCAAGTACACTCCACATTTTTTAGAGAAAAAGCTGGAAGCATGCACTGAACAACAACAAAAAAGAAAGACAAAAGAATCAAGGAAGGGAAAAGAATGGGGCCAATATAATAATCTTGCACATAACCTGTGGGCTTCATTGACCTAGGAAATGGTTTTAAGCCCAACTGATGTAACCCAACATGTCAGCTTGGGCCGCAACCAATTTGTTTCATTCAATCAGCAGCAAATGGTAGTTGAAAGTTTTTAAAAAAGAAGTGGTTCACCAAATTGTTCTGACCCAGAGAAATAGTCAAAGAAGTATACCTTGTCTTTTTATTGCTGTAGTTAAATATTTTTACTGAAAATATTATCTACAAAGTGGAAATAATCGTAATTTCTAACTCACAGGCTACATACAGGGACTAAATAAGACCATACATAAACAATTCTTACAACAGGGCTTGGCATATAATAATTGTTCAATAAATGATAGCCAATAATGATGAATATGCAGATTTATTCAACATACATTTTATAAGCATCTAATATAGGTAAGATACAGTGATAGACTGGGCCAGATATAACAACATGCAACAAAATTAGAAGGTGGGATTAGGAAGCTCTTATTAGTCATCAGTTCTTAATGTCATGCTTACTAACCCAATATAAAGCCTCTTATTATCCCTCCTTATTCATTTAAGAGGTTCAATCACTTGTAATCAAAATGGCCCAGACTAACCGAAAGAATATGCTGCCTTACTACAGAAGGTATCAGCAGCAGCAAGACAGCACTAAATTAGGTGAGTCGGGCAAGATGTCCCAGAGAAGGTGACAAAGTGCTCTAGGCAGAAAAGACTGGACAAAATATGCAGTGACCTGAAAGAAGATCATGTATTCAGGCAAGGAGGCTAGGTGAGCCAGAGAAGAGGAGACAAGACTGACCCATCCCTCCCACTGATGTTTCAATGACTGACTGACTCTCATGCCTACTGCGGTCAGCTCAGGTTTCATCCCCGCAAAATGACCTTGCCTGATCACATTGCCTACGACAGCCCCAGTTAAATCCAATCATATTTTGTTACACAGATTTCATAGCACTTATATGCACCGAGATTCTCCTGTGTGTCAGTGTGTTCATGACCTGTGCCTACCCTGGTATATGAGCTACATGAGAACAACATTCTTGTCTGTCTTGTTCCCTCTCATCTCTCTGGGTTAATAAGTAAGCCTCTCTTACACAAGAGGCGAGAAAGGGTAGGAAGTAAAGCTGGAGTCAAAAATTAGAGGCTGTACAACACCAGAAACAAGACCTGTTAAAGAAATAACAGGCAAGCTAGACTGAATTAAAATGAAAAATATCTGTTATGAGGGAAAAAAGTCAAGAAAATGAGAAAATGAGCCATTTTCTCCTTTGTAGGCAAAAATATATGAAAAAGGAATGATATCCATGATGTAAAAAATTCTTAAAACTCAACAACATAACAACAACAAAACCTGATTTAAAAATGGACAAAATATTTTAACAGATTTTTCAACAAAAAAGATATTCTGACAGATTCCTTACCAACCATGTTACTTACTCTTTTGTTTCTTATAATTTTATATTTGTAATGCTATATGTATTTCTCTGAATTTTCCCCTTTTAAAGTTGTGGAGATTAAGTTAAGTGGATATGTATTGTATTAACAAAATTATTTTCATAATATAGTTTTTCATTTTGTGACTACATGATAATTTTTATGTCAATTTTTTCTGTTGAGGATCATTTAAGATGTTTTTAATTTTTCTCAACCACAGACAATAATATGATGGACAGTGAGTTATGCACCATCTTTTGCACATGTGTGAAAATTTTAAGATACATACATATATACATACCCCTAAAATCCATGTAAATAATATAATTTATTTAATGTTATTAATTCCTCCCCATACCTCATAACAAGAATGTACCAATTCTCATTCCCATACTGTATGAAATTTCCAAATTTGCTAGATCAGTGCCCAGCCCCTTGGATTTACTTGACTTTAGATGTATCCAAGTACAGCAGGTATGAAATAATGTTTTAATATTTGTTTAGTTTGCCTTTCTCTGCTAACATGTCAGATTGAGCATGTTCTTATGTACTTGTTGGCCATGTGTCATTTATCTTTTGGGAATGACATTTTCACATATTTTGCCTATTTTTTCATTGGGTTGTTTATTTTTATTTCTAGAAGCTCTCTATAAATTCAAAATACTTATCTTTGTTAGATTTATGCATTGCAAATATCTTATCAAAACAAGTTCCTTGTCTTTTTACCTTGTTTTTGAAGTCTTTGGATGAATAGCTGTTTTTCCCTGAATAGAATCAAACTTATTTATTTTTTCCTGTATGATTCATGTTTTTAGATCATTTAAAAAGGAAAATCTATTATTCTGTCTCTGTTCTTCCTGAATCATGGATATAGACAGCATTTTGATGGTTGCCAGATCAGAAGAGGGTGTGGGGGAATGGACGAAGAGGTGCGGGGGTTAAGAAGTACAAATAGGCAGTTACAGAATAGCCACAGGGATGTAAATAAATTACAGTATAAAAAATGCAAAAGAGCCTATGCGTGCGACCCATGGATGGGGGTGCTAGGTGGTGGGGGGCAAAGGGGAAAAATTGGGACAATAATAATAATATAATCAACAAAATACAATTTTTAAAAAGGAAAATCTTTTGATCCTGGCTAGGTAGCTCAGTTGGTTAGAGTATCAAGGTTGTGGGTTTGATTCCTGGTCAGGGCACAAATGAGAATCAACAAAAGAATGCATCAATAAGTGAAACAAATTCATCTCTCTCTCTCTCTCTCAAATCAATTTTTTTAAAAAGGAAAATCTTTGCACACCTAAGGTTGTAAATATAATGTTTCACACTTTATTTTAAATGTTTAAAGTTTCTCTTTACACAGTTGTCTGCCAGAATTTCATTTTGAAATATCTCTTGTTCACCTTCTTATGGACCCTCCATTAAAGTTCCTTCCTTATTCCCTCACGAAACTGTCATTTGTTATAAGACACCTTAGGAAGCCATCTCTGAGCTCTCCAGTCTTTGCTTACTTCTTCCTTCCTGAACGGCTAACACATCTGTCTCCGAATTTGTAGTTATGTTTATCCGAATACTGGAAATGTCAATGAGTGTTGCAGTGTGTCCACACAGGTCACTTCAATACATGAAATGGGTCAGAATAAATGCAATGAATGGGAAATGCTGAAGATTTTGAGGGACAAAAGAGTGCATGTCCTCCCCAAGAGGGGAGCCGCTGGAAGGTCCGGTCAGTTACTGCCATGGGAATCACGGGCCCACCATTGCCAGGTCTTCTTATGTGTGTTCTTAAAATCAACCAGGAATTCAACATTTTATATAAGATCTCCTAATATTTGAATTTGCCTACAATTCGCCTTGTTCAAAATAATAATATGAGGATCTGCGATGTGTGGTCTAGTACATTGTTTCTCAATCTTTCCATCATTATCATCTTCTTAAGGCAACAGATACTTTCTTCCTAATCACTAATCCATGGAATTAAATACTAAATGATATGATCTTATCAGACAAGGTATCAGATTAAGGGTCACAAATTATTGCAACACCAGTAATTTTATGGTTCTTATCAACTCTGGCTTTATTCAGAATAATCTAACAGTTTCTAATTGTCCATAGAAGAAATTTCATAATCACATTCAGATTCTGAGCAGAGAACTTAGAGAAATGTTTACAATGCGACCAAGATAGATTTCCATTTATTAAGCATTTTTCATTCGAGCCAGACCCACATCCTGGGAACATGGCAAACACACAGACCTCTTCCTGGTGTCAAGGCCATACCCCCATGACAGCTACAGTGCAATCCTCGGCAAGAGTTATTTGACATGTTACTGGACCGAATGCTAGAGAGAGTCGTGTCACAGTCCTCCGAGAAGCAATGAAGAACCAGAGAGGACCCCGTTACCTTCTAGGGGAAACACATCTCCTCCTAAAAATGTGCAAGGGATAGATAGCCATTGCATTTTAGATCGGTGCTGCTTCCTAGGCTTCAGTCGCTTCACCAAGTCCAGGTCAAAGATAGTCCATGAAATGCTCCAAAGGCTCCTTTTTTTCTGGTGAAATAAGCTCTGGAACCGAAATCAGAGTATTAGATTCACGTCTCATGCATGCCCCTGGGAGCTTGAGGTAAAGTAGTTAGCTGCCCTGGCCCTCAGTTTTCTCATATGCCACATAAAACTAGTCATAAGATCGACCCCAAGCTCAGTGTTTGCCAAGGCCATGCCTCACAGCTACCAAGAGCTCTGACTTCAAGTCCATCAGACATGAATTTGACTGCCAAACTTTCCCTTTAGTGGCTGGGGATCCCAGAAGTGTTACATAGCTTCTCTTGGTAGTAATTTCAGCAAATGTAAAATGTTTTTTTTAAATAATTCTATTCACTTGGTTGCTTTTGAAAATCAAATGAGATCACACTGAATAGCTCTTGATATGATTAACTGAGTGAATAGGTACAAGAGAACTTATTGTACTTCAAAAGGCCACAGAGATATTACTTCTTAATTATTATCACAGGATTGTTTTTTCTGCTGTCTGCATCTCTGTCAGCATCAAAACTACAGCAAACTACTCTTTTCTGGCTCCTCAACTTTTCAGCTTTTCATAAAAGTGATATTTTAAGTATGATCTCCTTGTCCAAAAAATGTGTACAGTTCTATCTTTGGAGGCTCTAATTCCAATCCTGCCTTTCACATGACCTACCTGGGCTAGAAAACAGACCTGAGAAGGCTGCGAGTGAGTTTGGAAATGCAAATCCACCAAGATACAGAAAATAAGCCATAATGAATGCCAAGACCTGGTCACACACACAAATAAAAAGAACCCCCAAAAAATGATGACAGAAGAATTTCTGAGTGTGTATGTCTTCTCTTACATCTTTTTTTGCTGGTCATCTAAGTGTATCTTGGTGATTCTCTTTATTTGTCAATGGTTTTATTGAACTATGATTTATCATGAATGGGTTGCATTCTGTGATTTTTCTTTATTACTTTATGACTATCTGATGTCTCTCAGTGTGTATGGGCTACATGTACACATATGCCCTTCTGAAAGCATCCGAACGTGTGTGTGTGTGTGTTTGTGTCTGTGTGTACCAATCAATATGCGAGGCTCTCTTTTTCATGGGATTTCTGTGTCCATGTGTGTCTATGTCTATGAGTCTATCTGTGAGGTTCCGCGAATGAATCTCTGTACCTGAAATGTGTCTGTTTTGTGCAGTGTAGTTTTCTGAACATGTTCATGCTTGTCTCTCTGTGCCTGGTCTATGGCATGTATGCATGTGAGTCCATATCTTATGCAAGTATTTTTGTAGTAAAAGCAAGGTTGAGCAACTTTAATTTGGCCCATAATGTTACTAAATTATTTAAACAGTAATTATGAAAAGCACAGGTCAATGATTTTAAATTTTTATTTTTGATATGTTGAGACCCATACCCTATTCCTCCAGTTGATTTGGAAAGGGTACCGAATGAACGGTGATTGGTCTCAAGGCATAAAAACTTCTACAGCTCTCCAGGACATTCTAATTAATGCGCAACCAGGGTGTAGAGCCTCTATACCAGTAAAGTGGCTAAGTCTCTGCCATTGTTCTGAAATCCTGACCCCTGCTTTGCTTAAATTTGACATTAAGTATGTCACAATGAGGAGGGAAGTTAATTTGAATACTTTATTGGATGTAAAAAACAATTTATCCTCCCCTTTTCTGTGAAGAAGGGAAGTGGCCCAAGAGATGGGAGCCCATGAGACACCAGCCCCTAAACTAACCCAGAGAAACAGCTGGGGAGAAATTCCTGCCCCAGCCCATCCCTCCTCCCATTCTAGCAGACACTTGTCTCCTTTTATGAGAATATCTGTCTAATTATGCACATGTGGCACTGCCTTAATTTCCATATAAATTCTTCAGACCCACTCTGAATATATGGCAAACCCAAAGAGAATTTATTAGTGTAAGAAACAAAGCATTTTCCTTTTTAAAAAACTGCATGATTTGCAGTATTCCCTCCATGAGAGGATCAGAAAAAAGAGAAAATGCAAAGAGTTGTGCAGAGTAGAGAAATAAAGTTAAGATAGGTGGAGAATCCAAGAAAAGACAAGGAGGGAAATAAAACCTCAGAGACTTAAACCCTGAGAGAGGGACATCCATGGACTATAATCATGTGAAAACTAGAAAAAGAAAAAATCCCATCGTTCAGGTTACAGACCCCTTATGCACTCCTGATGGGAAAGGGCTCTGCAGTGAGAGAATGTGCTGAGTGTGGACTCTTTCCAAAGGTATCCTCCTCACCGCACCCCACAACCACACCCCATGGAGAGCTGCCTGAGGTTCTGAAAATTTGCATTCGGACTCCCGCACTGATGAATACAGGTGGGGAGCCAGCTTCTACTTCTTGAGGCTAGGGAAAAATTGGAATCCCTAATATTCTCATTGCCCACTACTGCAACTACAAGTTTGCATAACACACTATAAGTGATCAGTAAATATTTGAGGAATAAATAAATGACAGGTCTGGTTTAAACAACCTGGTAGATCTGAATAAGTTAACTAGAGGTCTCTCTTTTCAACACAATGAAAACCAAATAATGAGAAAACTCTTTTAGGTCTATAAACTTTCTACCAAAAAAACTATTATATAAAACTATTATACAAAAGCATCCCTAACCCCCCAAACCTAATGAGACAGTGGTAGAAGTAGGGATTGTGAGTCAGTGTTTATTAGTAAAATTTAGGAAGTTTATAAATATTAGAGTCTGATTCACAGGTTCTCTTCCACCCTCTGGGAGGAATCCCCTCCTCCTCTTGACTCCCACAGTCCTTGTTACTTTATGTCCTATGGCATTTATAATCTGCTTTGCTTTAGAGATACTTAACTCTCACAGACTGTAAATTCCATGAAAACATATTGGAATGCATTCTTCTTTGTGGCCTGCACCATGCCTATAAATAGCCTAATTATATTGGAGTGGAAGTGATTCAGTATATTTTTGTGAGATGAGAATATGTCAAAACTCAGTACTGTGATAGCCAGCATCATTTAGGTGATCAAAAAAACCTAAACAGTCTGAATCATTTTTTAAAAAGGATAATAAAAGCACAACCTTTAAAATCAGGTTTCCTTAGACTTAGATTCCAGCTATGAGAGTGACTCTCTGAATGCCCATGGACAATAGTTTAAGTTCTATAACTCTTGGGTGTCCCCTCTGCAAAATGGAGATATTAGTGTAACATAGTTCTTAGGGTTGTTGTGAAGAAATATAATACCTACCATATAAGAGATGACTAACCTATATTTTTATTATTTTCATTCATTGAGTTAAATGTACAAGTGCCTCCTTTCTGCCCTCACTCTCACCCCTCTCTATTTTTCAATTTGTTATTTCTCCGTTGTTTTCAAAGTGTGGTCTCTGGACCAGGAGCATTGGCATCTCCTAGCTGCTTATTGGAGACCCTCAGATCCCATACCAACAAACTACATGAGACCCAGCAGCCTGTTTAAAAGCCCTCTAGGTGGTTCTCATAAACACTCACATTTGAGAAGCAACTCAAATCTCAGTGGGCGAAAAGCTTATTTCTTTCCCATAGTACATACCCATTAGCTGGAGGCTCTGCTCCAAGTCAAAGGCTCCAAGTCAAAGGCCCTTCCATTGAGCCTTTGTCTTTCAAGAATCAGTGTCTCTCCCAGCATGCCTGCTACTTCCATTTACATTTCACTGGATGAAACAAGTGGAGAGGCCTTGCCTAGTTTCAATGGTCGCACATGATTTCAAGGGCAATCCTGGAATATACCCAGAAGAAGGAAAAGAATATATGAGGTGGGGACAAAAGTAGATTTACAGCTGTGAGTATATGAAACAGAGTTTATTCTTATATTATTATGTATTAAGTATTGTATTATTTTCTGCACAAACAACTATAAACCTACCTTTCTTCACCCTCTGTATGGACATCCCAATGAGAACCACAACTGCGTTCAGCTTTTTTATTTCCTCCCATGGTGGAAAGGGAGCCCCTAGTTGAGACAACTGCTAACGTTTTGACCTTGCGTCAGAGAAGGGAAGAGGTTACCAACCTTCACACACAAACAAACCGGATGGAGCACTTATGCTGATAAGATTTAAAAGGGGCAGTGTACCCAACTGTCCCCTTTAACCCAAATTATTGGGTTAAAAAATTTTAAGTCTAATTTAAGCATTTTTCATAAGTATTTAATCCTCAAAACTTGATTCAACTTGCTAGAACGTAATACAAGATGACATCTGATGCAGCATGAAACGTGTTATCTTTGTATCAGTATTTCAAGGTATCCTATAGAAATTACTGGAACTCCCAGGCTTTCTACCTCTGCCAGATAAAGACACCTGAGCATCAGCCAATGTACCTCAAATGTCCAGGATCAGTCAACTCTCAGCAGGCGAGACTTAAAGAGAGTAAAAACAGAAAGGCCTTCTCATTAGCTCTCCAAACCACCCAACCACAGATCCATTGCATCTATTTGTGCCAGTTGTATTGCAGAATAACACAATAAGACTACAAGCAAATCACCAGCATTAGGTACTCATGTATTTATTTAAAAAAATTCACATAGCCAGCAATAACATGTCTATTTTTTTCTGACAAAACAGTTTATCAACACAATATTCTGTCAAAGTGAAATAAATTATCTTGAAAAGAACATATGCTTTAATTTTCTTTTCTTTTAATACACAAAGGCAGCTTCAGGGTAAGAGATAACCTGTGCAACTAAGATTCCGCTGCAGGCGTTGTCGTGCGCCCACTCTGTTTTACAAGCTAGCTATGTTCCTAACGAGATTTTTTATGAACTGAGCTTCAGCAAGTTGAAATTCCTTACAGAAAAGAGAAGCTCAAAAGTTGAAGTGCAATTGTTTACAAACTGAGTAACAACTCACAATTACCACACAGATAAACTTTGAGTATATTTTTTCCAAAGCAACCTACTTGGATATTATTTTTTTTAATGGGGAAATTTTACTCTGAGCTCATTCAGATTTATAGCAAATTTTACAGAATAAAAGAATGATCAATAATTACTTAGAATGAAGTCCCTAAATGGGAGTTTCCAGGTCAGTTAGGTAAATGATTTTGGGAAAGAATTTTGTTTTTAACTTTGTAAACAGCCTTTTCAAGTCCTGACTCTGTTATATCTATTTCTGCATTACCTTGTGATCACATTTGAGTAAATGGTTTGCACGTAGAAGTCAACATATTAATTCTTAAGCCTACCTCATTCTTAAAAGAATACATAGGAGTGCGAGATTCACGATGAGAATTAAATTCAATCTGGTGTGAAGGTACAAGTGTGTGCTAATGTACATACATCAGTGAAGATGGTGGGTTGGCAGACTTGTTGCAAGACCCTGTGAAGCAGGACTCTTTGCTCCCGGTCAATATGGCTAATATGCAGTAGCACGCCCTTGCTTTCTTCCTCAGTCACGTCTGCTGAACTTCTCCCAAGGTTACAAACATCTCTGCCAAATGCAAAAAGGTTGGATGTCAACTATTCTGCAGATAAACCAGTCACCTCTTGGGTAAATTCCAGTCCTTGTGAATGAGGCTCTTGGACAAGACGGTTGAAGGGAATGCCTGCCTGGAGCATCCTTGGGAAGACAAAATTTGAAAGAATGGAAGGGGACTTTAAGTTGGGATCTTAATTGGAGACAATACACACACAACTTCAAAAACTGAAGCCAGAGTCCTTCAAAACTGTGAGCCCTTCTTTACACGTTTAATTTACCAAGATCTTACTTTGAGCATATTCAGGACTGTTGCACTTCACTGACCGGGCATTCAAGTCAACACTTTCTACTGTCTGCAAAAATCAACACAGGAGGAAAGAATGTGGAGGAAAAACACATTCTTCTTGCAGAATGCATGTGTTGCTTCTAAAAGTTGTGACATATGGTTCAGGGCTGGAACACTTTAAATGAACCACTAAAGATGTGTAATCCAGGTATACAAAAGTAATTACAAAATGACTTGGATCTCTTCATTTATGGTTTTTTTTAATTGGTAAGATCATTTAATATGAGGTCTAGCCTCTTAACAAACTTTTAGGAGCCTAACACACAATACAGCATTGTTGACTATAGGCGCAATGTTACACAGCCGATCCCTAGAATTTATTCATTTGGGTAAGTAAAACTTTATACTTGCTGACCAGTAACTCCTCACTTCTAGAAAATGTATTTCAAAACCCTGATGAATGGTTACTTAAACCTGTTAGGACAGCTATTATTAAAAAAAAAAAAAAAAAAAAAAAAAGGCAAGTGCTGATGAGGATGCAGAAAACCTGGTAGCCATACATACACACCATTGGTGGGAATAAAAAACTGTGCAGCTCTTATGGAAAACAGTATGGAGACTCCTCAAAAATTAAAAATAGAGCAACCGTATGATCTATCAATCCAAGTTCTGGGTATTTATCCAAAATAATTGAAATCAAGATCTTGAAAAATACATTAGCACTCCTACCATCGTTGCAGCATTATTCATAATAACCAAATACGAGAACTGAGAAATCCATCAACAGATGATTGAATAAAGCGACTGTGATATATACATGCAATAGGATGTATTCATAAACTTTTTCAACACCCGCTACAGTAACCTTTACTCTGCTCTCTTTAAAACCCCTTTAAAAAGCCCTCAGCCCTATAAAACTACATGGCAATCATAACTCTAGGTACCAATGACAAACAGGAGGGAAAGGAAACCATTACCCCTGTTGTTTTCTCCTCTTGCCCTTTCCCCAAATACCTTCTGAGAACATGAGGGAGGAAGAGAGATTAAGAGCAGCAAAATCTTTTCAGTTCATGGGAAAATGGGAAAGAATTCTGGATATCTCACTTAATCATTTCTATCTAGCAAATTAAATGAAAAGTAACACTTGACTCATTCGTGTGTATGTGTGTGGTGCGCGCGTGCATACATTTGCCATGTTTTCAAATTCCCAGGTCCAGCAATGGATTACCTGCAAGAATAACAATCACATATACTGCAAGCCCTTTCTTTTATTGTTTAAACTTAAGTAGTAGTGTCTAACACTTAGCAGTAATTATCCAATTTTAGTGCTAACCTACCACGAAAGATATATGAGTTTGAGCTTAGGGAATATAGAAGAAAGGGGTGAGTAAGGGATTCCTTTTGGTCAAAGTGCTGGTAGTTGTTTAAAGAATACTTTTGGATCACTTATTTTAATGGCTTTTCATTTCCTATTTCGGTTTGTAATACCAATGGGACTTAGGAGATAAGTGCTATTCTTGACAAGTTTCATTTGGTAAATATTGATCTATTTGTTCTTATTCTCAGTGGAACTGACATAAACTGTTCTCCTTCCTTCTTTTTATGCCCCATCACCCCGGATGGATGTCCTGAGCTGACCTATGGCTGTTGGTCATGAAATCCTTTCAGCACAATCACTGCCAGCCCCTTGGGTATTTTACTTTTCTACCTCAGCAAAGAGCAAAAAATGAGGGCTCATCTTGCTTCCTCTTGCATGGAAAACAGACAGTTTTCCTACTTTAGCAAAGAGGAAGATTTAACTCTTTTGAGGAAACTGTAAGTATTGGTTAAAGGGTACTGATCAGTTTTCTGATAGATGTCCCTTCAAATACTGGTCTGGCCACTTACCAGCTCTGGGACCTTGAGCAAGTGCCTTTGTTTCGTCAGACCAGTTTCTACACCTATAAAATGGAATTAATAACAATGGTACCATTGCCCTGGCTGGTGTAGCTCAGTGGATTGAGCACTGGCCTGTGAATCAAATGGTTGCAGTTTGATTCCCAGTCAGGGCACATGCCTGGGTTGCAGGCCAGGTCTCCAGTCGGAGGGCATTTGAGAGGTGACCACACATTCTTTCTCTCCCTCTTTTTCTCCCTTCCTTTCCCACTCTCTAAAAATAAATAAATAGAATCTTTAAAAAATAATAATGGCACTATTGCAAGGATTCAGTAAGATAGTGCTTAACAAACAGAAGATCGAGCAAAGTCATATTACCTCAGTACCTATGGATTCAACCAAGAAAATAAGAAATGCCAATGGAAAGTATGTGTATGTATGTAAATGCACACTTTTAGGCTATATAAACATATATATGCACACTTTTAGGCTAATGATATATTGTCTTGGTAATGCAGAAAAATAGTCCACAGTCCACATCCACTGTGTATGTTGGGGTTGAGTGTGATTAAAGAGTATATATAAAACATGAATACATTAATAATTGTTGAGGATGAGTTAGGGTACATTGGAGTTTGTCATACTTTTATCTTCTGGATAAATTTAAAATATTCCATAATTAAACTATTAAACCAAAAGGGGAAGGGTTTAGAGCAACAAGTATAACAGACACATGGACAAAAACTAGGCGGGGTGGAAATGGGAGGGAAGTGGGGAGGGCTGGGGCGGTGGGCTGGGATGGGAGTAAAAGATAGAAAACTGTACACGAACAACAATTAAAAAAATGTTCTCTGTAAAAAAAAAAATTAAACCAAACGGAGGGAAAACAAAACTCTTGATTTTGATGGCCCCTAGGACAATGGGAGAAGCAGGAAGTTCATATGAGCTTGATTTGTATTCTCTGCATATGTGTCTTGTATTTTTGCCTAGAAATAGGCTATCCTTATTTTTGGCTTTCTTTCTGTCAGGACATGTTACTGGGTATGGTTTTTTAAGCAGCTCTAAGAATATGCTTGACAATAACATTTCCCCTTAGAGAAGTGGAAGGCAGAGGGCAAGAGTAGGATTTCACATTCCCAAGAGAAGAAAACTCTCCTTAGTTATTAATGTAAAAGCTGCCACGGGCTTCCTAGGAATTAGAGTTTACTTCTCCAGGGTTTGTTTTGTTTTTGTTTCATTTGGTTTTTGAGACCCTTTAGGAAAAGGAAGCCAGGGAATCTGACTCACTGAGAATTTGATAAATTTGATAAAATTGGGTAAATTTCATTACACTATTCCCTCTTTCTTGAATGCTTATAAATTACATAAGTACAAAAAATATATTATGTAAGTACATAAAACCTCAACACAGGGTGCCTCTCAGAAATAAAAATGGGAAATAATCATCATTTTAAAGTTTATACTCTTGGATAGTGTTTCAATTTATTTCAAAATATGTGTAATGTTTTTGCAAAACATTAAACTCAATACATTTTTAATATAATAAACTTAATTCCCATGTACATATGGTTAGCCTAAGAACCACCCATCATATTCTATTTCCTATTCCTATTCCTATTCCTATTCCTATTCCTATTCCTATTCCTATTCCTATTCCTATCTTGCAGCCTTGTACTGAAGAGACTCCTAAGGGCTTCTTACCTTCTTGACCTACTATTAGTTGATTTTAATATGTCTCAGTTGGTTCGGTTATGAGGGAAGGAGTATTGGAAGCAGGCAGCATGTGCATGCTGCCTAAAGTGTCCTTTTCTCATAGCCCAGGAATGGGCCCTGCCTTAGAGACCTGCTCCATACTTGTCCCACTGGGATCTCTTCTGTACCACTGTCTGCACCACAGTAATTAAAGTTATTACTGTGGTGTGGACAGAATCCTTCAAATCTAGCCAATGAGAAGATGACATGGAAAGAGTGGAGCCAGGGACAGATGCCTGAAACATGTATTAGAGTGTTTCACATTCACGTGTGGTGGGTAAAAATCAGGAGGGATACCTCGAGAGCGAGGGATCCTAGCCCCAGATAAGACTACCCAGCCCAGGGTTTCAGCACCAGGAAGATAAGTCCCTGTAACTTCTTTCTATAAAAACCAGTGGGGGTTGGGGCAGTGGAAGCAACTTCAGGATTCTCAGAAGAGTCCTTTTAAAGGGTCTTCAAAGTTTTAGGACTTATGTTGACCCACCCCCTCTGGGATTCAACACCAGGGCAACAGCTGGAAAGGTACAAGTAGCATCCAGGGAGAAAGGCAACAGGGCAAGTGCTGGGAGATAGCTCCCTCGTGGAAAAATCTCTAGAGGCCAGACAGTGGAACTACCCACTCTCTGAGCCCTCCCTCACCCACAGCCACAAAGCGGTGAAATGGGTTGCCCTGCCCTAGCGATTGATCACCTAAGGCTCTGCCGCATACAATTTACAGTTGCACATTTTTACAGTAGGCCATGCTACTAAGACAGGGAGTCAAAGCAGCTCTACCTAATACACAGAAACAAACACAGAGAGGCTGCCAAATTGAGGAGACAAAGAAATATGGCCTAAATGAAAGAACAGAAGAAACCTCCAGAAAAAAGAACTAAACTAAATGGAGATAAGCAACCTATCGGATGCAGAGTTCAAAACACTGGTTATCAGGATACTCAAAGAACTCAATGGGTACTGCAACATCATAAAAAAAAGACACAGGCAGAAAGGAAGCTTATATTAAATGAAGTAAAGAAAAATCTACAGGGAAACAACAGTAGTGGGGATGAAGCTGAGAACAAAATCAACAATTTGAAACATAAGGAAGATAAAAAAACCATTCAATCAGAACAGCAAGAAGAAAGAGAATTCAAAAAAATGAGGATAGACTATGAAACTTTGGGATATCTCCAAACATACCAATATCTGAATCATAGGGGTGCCAGAAGGAGTAAAGGAAGAGCAAGAAATTGAAAACTTATTTAAAAAAAAAATGAAAGAAAACTTCCTTAATATGTTGAAGGAAATAGACATACAAGTCCAGGAAGCACAGAGAATCTCAAACAAATTATACCCAAAGAGGACTGCACCACAGCACATAATAATTAAAATGCCAAAGGTTGAAGATAAAGAGAGAATATTAAAAGCAGCAAGAGAAAAGGAGAGAGTTACCTACAAAGGAGTTCACGTATGACTTTTGGCTGATTTCTCAAAAGAAGATTTGCAGTTTATAAGGGACTGGCAAGAAGTATTCAAAGTGATAAAAAGCAAGTATCTACAACCAAGATTACTCTATCCAGCAAAGCTATCATTTAGAATTGAAGGGTAGATAAAGTGCTTCCCAGACAAGGTAAAACTAAAAGAGTTTATCATCACTGAGCCATTATTATGTGAAATATTAAAGGGAACTATAGAAGAAAAAGATCAAAACTATGACATTAAAAAAAGCACCTTTGTAATACTACCTGAAGGGAACAAATTGACTGCATAGTAATTAAACATATGCAAGTTATATTAATATAATTACAAGGTCCCATCAAACAAATAACAAAATCAACGATGATTAAAAAGAGTTAGACCAGATTGTGGGGTATTGGTATACTCAGCCATTATTGACAGCAAAGTAAAATTTTTCCATCCTTCAAAAGAGCAATGGAAACATGTAACAAGAGCCATAAAAAATGATATGCACACTGATTTAGTAATTCCAGTGCTAGAAATTTATCATAATAAAAAATAACTTCAAGGCAAGCAAAGAAACAAAATAGCAAAACATAGGTAACCCAAGTTATAGTAGAAGTTTGTGGGTGGGAGTGGCATATGGACACATCAGGAGCATTTGATAAGTGTCTGATTACTTATTATCAGGGGACAAAGAAAAGAGCTTTTGTTTGTTTGGCTTTGCTTTTGTTCATCTTGTTTATTTCTAAGAGAGAGGAATATTGAGCATATCTGTAGGACAGGGGAGGACCTATAAGAAAAAAAAAGAACTAGGTGAACTAAATTATGCAAATGTGAGAAGAGATAAGAAGGGTTAGAGAGCTTCAAATGTTGAAGGAGTAGAGTTTGCTTTGGAAAAAGAGGGAAGAAATTTCTTTTCTTAAAGAGGTCCTAACATGGCCACAAGACATACCTGTATATACAAAGGAGACAGCTAACTATTAAGAAATGCTGTCTTCAGAAGATATTAATAATATCCACTCTAGGTCTCACTCCATAAGTAAGGCTGAATGTCTACCAAATGCCCAACACCTGAACAAGCACCCTAAAGTAAGTTGGGCCCCTCTGGGTAGAGATGCCAAAAGCACAGTGATTTTCTGGATGCTGGAGTTAGCAGCATGGCAAGGGCCCTGCACTAGGCTGAGGAAGCCTGAGCTCAGTTCCCAGTTGGATCATTATTTGCTTCATGACTTTGAACAATAACATTTTCATCTCGTGTACTGTGTTTTCGCACCTGTCTAAAGGAAAATCAAACCAGATCTGTGCTTTCCAAGTGTCTGTAGGTCGATACAAAGCTCCAATGATGTATCCTTTATTTTTTACTTATTTTAATTAAGCATAATATACCACAAAGTACACATAAAATAGTGTACCGCATGCTGCATTTTCACAAAATAAACTGATGCGTGTAATATCACCTGGATCAAGAAACAAAACATTACTGGTATCCTGGAAAATGTACCCTCCTGCACTCCGTTCTGGACACCCCCCATCTACCCCTCGATGATGACCCAGTGCCCTGACTGCTGTCAGCAGAGATTAGCTTCACCTGTTTATATTGTTGCTACACACGGAACCACGCAGTATAAACTGGTTTCTTTCACAAACCATTAAGTTTGTGAGATCCGTCCTTATTGTACAGTGTAGTGTGGAAGGGTTCGATGAAGCATGTTTTAAATATAAAAAATAAGAAAGTAAAGTATATTTTCCATAAAGCTAAATTTATCCAAAATAAATGATTGTCCTTTCATTTGAGATTCTGTGCTACTATCATTTTGTTGATAAAAATGTTTTCTTTTTCAACATCCATTGTTAACTGCTAGAAGTTTGGTGGTAGTTTGTTTATTTTATGCTTTATTTTTATTTTGATGGGCTAACTTAGCAAGTTCAGTGACAAATTTTATCACTTAGAAAAATTGACTGGGCCTTCAAATTCTCAGGCTTGGGTTCCGTGAGGATAGAAGCCTCTTACGTTGCTTGGCTCTGTGACTTACAGGCCAGCTGGAGGCTCTGGGCTTTGGTCACGGCCACTCATGATGACCAGTCCAAGAGGACAGGTTCTGAGAGGTGCCCACAAAAATGACAGTTACCAGTTGTCAATATTTTTTGAAAGGGATAAAGGGAGGGAAACGTTTTGTCAAGCTTGTAATCCATAGGCATAAACAGCGAATAACAGTATCAATTTCCCTGAGTAGCAGGTCATAGTAGACTTGCTAGCAGGGTCCTCTAGCAGGGTCCCTGAGTAGACTTCTAGAGGACCCCAGGATCTTACCAGGGGTCCTCTAGAAGTGCCAGAAAGTGTGGACCAGGAGGGGATGCATGATCCACTTGTAGCAAAGGACACTAGAGCAGGGATAGCAAGTGTGAGACTTCTGGGCCACTGGGAGATTTCTGAAAAAGGGAAAATGTGCCCTGGTGGTCCTCAAGGAAAGCCTCATCACCAGAAGTAGACTTTAAAGAAGATGTAGAGGCCCCTAGCAGGCACTAAACTAACAAAAATGATCCATTGGAAACAAAGATAAAATCAAGCATTCTAGTCAGAGTTGAAATAGCATGCACTGTTGCAAAGAAAAATCACATACATGCATGCACACTCAGAAAAAAGAAAAAAAGAAGAAAAGAGAAAGGATCCCAGAACATTTCATTTTCTAAGAGGTAATTGTCTGGTTAAAATAATGAGATCTGTGATAGAATTTTCATCGAGATCTACTCAAGAGAGCAAGAGAGGAACTTCCTGCTGGCAGAATTCATAATTCCCTTCCCCAAGGCAACTCAATTACATATTCAGCCTCTTTCTCTTAAAGAGAGTCATAAAGGGACAATTCTATTTTTAAATAAAGTCAATTTAAGGCTTTGTTTTTTATTACTAGTTGTGAAAAGATGTAACACCCAAATTATTGCAAATAAATGGTTACTCTTCTACAACTTAAATAAAAGGCATTATAAATACAGCTTTTTCAGAAATCTATGTTATATAAAGCAAGATACACACACACACACACACACACACATAACATATATAGTATATGTATTCTTTACATTGGTTTCTAGGAGAAACATTTTGTTTCTGGCTGGTTAGCATTCAACTCTTCTCAGTCTGTTCTGTAGCATTGCCATCTACTATTTGGGTGAATTTTCCAAAATGTGAGATCTTGGCAAAAAATTAAGCCCAACTTTAATTTTAAGTCCAACTCTGTTACCTCCCCTTGATGAGAGCCAATGAGGCCACACTGTTCCTCTTCTACCTCTTGGAAAAGCCTGGATGTGGGTTTGTGACTGAATCCTGGTCAATTGGATCCTCTTTTTTAGAACTTTGACTCTTGATCAAATGACATTTTGACTCTTGATCAAAGTAAGGAAATGTTTGAAGCTCAGACATGCATTACTCATATCGTCTCTTTGGCAGAATCTTAACTGTGGTTCTTGCTGCCATATTCCCAGGGCTAATTATAGCTTTCTATTAAATTTCTCTCCCACCTTTAAAAAATATTTATTTATGTATGCAGCTTATTTTTCATTTTTGACAAAGTAGAGTTTATTTCTACTTGGCTTTCAAATAAGAACAGCTTCTGAGACATGAGTTGGTGACCACCCTAATCCATTTAAATTTTCAGAGGTAAAGAACACATTTTCTTTTATGCGTTGGCCTTGTATCAATGGAATAAGGTATGTGTTTGATGAAGCAATTAGTTTTCACTTCCTGACATTGACAAAAGGCAGAGAAAACTATTAAAATGGCCTCACAAGGATTCCAACTTATGATGTTTCCAGAAAAGAGGCAAGGAGAAGCAACTTAAAATCTCCTAGAGTGGCCCTGGCCAGGTAGCTCATTTGGTTGGATCATTGGTCCCATACACCAAAATGTGGTGGGTTCAATTCCTGGTGAGGGCACATTCCTCGGTTGCAGGTTTGATCCCCTGATCAGGTGCATGTGGGAGGTAACCAGTAGATGCTTCTTTCTCTCTTTTCCCACCCCTCTGCCTCTAAAATCAACTTTCTTTCTTTCTTTCTTTCTTTCTTTCTTTCTTTCTTTCTTTCTTTCTTTCTTTCTTTACACTTTTTCATTGTTTTCTGAGTACGGTTGTCTCCATTTCCCTCCCTTCATTCTCCCCCATCCCACCCACCCCCACCTCCCACCCTCGATCCCACTCCCTTCAGCTTTGCCCATGTGTCCTTTACACATGTTCCTTGATGACCCTTCCCCTATTTCCCCCATTAGTCCTCTCCCATCTTCCCTCTGGTTACTGTCAGTCTGTTCTTTATTTCAATGTCTCTGTTTATATTTTTTAAAAAGAAAGAAAACATAGCCTGTGTTTAAAAAAATTCTCATTAAAAAAAAAAATCCCCTAGCGTGACTATGGTTTCAAATAATATAGTTTTGATTTTAAAGTGCAAGGATAGAAATAAATATGCTGTGTTTCTGCTTCAGGATATACTATTCCTGATGACCTTATTTTAATTTTTACAGTCACTGAGAGAATTCCCCTTTAATTAATGAACACTGTTTTACATAGCAATGAGGGAACATTTCTTCTAATTAGCATCAGGTACACTTGTCCTCTAATTCCATATGCCATAGGGCAGAGAGGGGAGTCTAAGAGAGGGGAGAGCATGTGGCCCTATCTCTCCCCTTTTGTCCAGGAGATATTTCATCCACCGGTGTCCAAAGACTTGACTGTAGGAATTTAGCACCCTCCCTGCCATTGAACATGATACATAGAACTTAGCCAAGGCCACACAGCCTGTATATGGTGGACCTGGAATTTGGGTCAAGGTCTTTTTAACCCCTAAATTTATGCTCTCTATACCCTACCTAGTCAGCACCTTTGCCCCTCCCTGAGAATCACAGGGATCCAGGTGGAAGACCAAAGCTCTATCATGGGCAAAGACAATAATTCAATGTCCTGATTCCCAAGTCCACTAATTAACAATGCCAATGGTACTTCCTTAGACATGGACACAAGGGAGTAACAAGAATCCCTTGGCAGAAAAAAGATTCTGAATTAGCTTAGTATTCCACTACAGTACGTTAATTCCTCTTGCCTGCAAACTGCCTCCTTCAGGGATTTCACCATGGAAGGGACAATCGAGATCCCTGAAGTGCCATTGTGTTTTCCAACGGTTTGGAGATACCCACTGTTGCAGTGATGCTCAGAGTTCACAGCAGAGGTTTAGGGAATCTCATTTTTTTTTTTGAAGAATATGCTTTTCTTTATAGCAGGTGAAGATTATTGGGAGCCAATGGAGGAACTCAACCTGGGGAATTTTTTTGTCCATAATGATGTATAACAATGAAATGAAAGTATTGATTTTCTTGTGGTGCTTATAAACATAATTAAAAGTATAAATGCCCAATATTAACCCTGTTTACCCCATTGCATTAAAACCTATAAAAGACTGAGGTAACAGAATAAAATATTAACTTCTCTCTGGGTAGAGTATAAACCCTTAGGATACATACAAAGCCAACATACAATGAATGCTTTTAAATGTAGTATTTAAACTCTTCCTGGCTGGCCCAATACCATTCGTGGGCAGCTTAATCAAACACTATCCTAATTCGGAGTAAGGAGACCCTAGGGGACATATTTTATATCTTCAAACTCTTAAGTGTGAAAGAAAGCTTTATTTCTGAAGCCTTTATTGTTGTAGTATTTAGGTAATTTAAAGAACCCTCATGAATCACTCAAACCTCTCCTCCTCTGGTCACTTAGGAGATCAAAAAGGACAGCACTAACCCCATTAAATGGAGGGGTCCATTTACCACCTACTCTCTAGGTCCTCCTGCTCTAACCTCAAATGCTGATTCCATATTGTAGCATGCTGTCAGCCTTTATTTCTGCATCATGCTCTGCTCTCCAGGAGTTGGGCTTCAGCTGCACTCACAGATCCCTACTATCCTGAGTTTCGGTGAAATTTCCCACAGTAAGCAGAATTTTTGCATTTTAATGTTTTTTAAATTCAGGATTTATCTTAGAATCAATAGAATAAAATTGTCAATGTCAGCCAGATGGCAGTTGTAGAGCTATTGTGCAAAATCTCCTATAGACAGCTTCTGGAAAAGTTAAGAAGGCACCAACATCAAAACACCTTAGAGTCAATGAAATATGAGAGTATGTAGCTAGCATTTATTGACCACGTTCCATGGACTGGTGTGCCAGCTAACTGTTGCCACATCACTGCTGTCTATACAACAACTATAAAACCTCAGTATGATGCAACACTCAATATTTATTATTTCTCTTGAGGCTATGGGGTGATTGAGCAATTCTGCTGATGTAGGCCAGTCTCTGCTGGGTTCACCATGTGTCTGCAGTCAGCTATAGTTGGATAAGTGTTCCTGCTGATCTTGGTTGAGTTGCTGAATATTTGGATGGTTCTGTGCTGGTTGTCTGGGACACATTCCCTCCCTCCTGTGGTCTTTTACCATTGACAGGTTAGCTTTGGTTTGTATTCACAGTAGCAGAATTCCAAAAGAGGAGATGGAGTCACACAAGCAGGTTTTCAAGCTTCAGTATGAATACCACCTACCATTCTACTGGCCAGAACAAGTCAGGTGCCTGTGTCAAGAGTGAGCTTTAAAAACAAACTTGATTTTCACTCTTCCTCTAAGCCCTCTTTGGCATATTATAAGATGTAGCTGGAAAAGACACCTGCCACCCCGTTGGGGTGGAAGATGACTTTTCAGTCCAATACTCTCAATCCTGCCAGCATAACTCATGAATGAACCTTACTTGTGCGATATCTGTGGCTTTAGAGACTATTTACTATTTGATTCTTAATACTACACTTTTAGCAATCATTGTAATTAAAAACCGCAGTATACCTTTGAAAGAAGCCAAACACACCTTCCTTTAAAACCCACCCATCCTTCAGAAAGCTAAAAGTGTTGGAACTATCACTAAAAATGTATCGAAGTGCATTATATCAGCTCTTTGTGGAAATTCCATTACAGCTCTCCCAAGGAACCAAAAACTCATCAATTTGTGAGGAATGCTAAGGCCAAAATCTTGCTCAAGACTGGTGATCATGATCTCCATTTCCTAGAAATCACCTATCAAAATTTCCCTCTCTGAATCAATCTGATGAAGAATGACTGATACTGTAGGAAGCCAGTACTGTTTAGTGTTAGTACTAAATGCTGGCCTTGAACATAAAACATTAGGAAAAGAATAAGATAGTGAGTCAAAGAAGTAGGGTCTGTTCATCTGAATTTATTTTGTAACTTTAGCCTCATGACAATTTTCTCCAAATTTTTTTGGAATATTTATATAAAAGTGAGAAAGAACATTTCTTTTATGCCACATTTTTATCCCCAAACCATCCTTTTAGATCCTCTGTATTACAATTTCATCGTGACCTTCATTCTTCATGAGGCTATCTTCCTTAGTTTGTTTCTCTGACTTAAATGCTAACTGATGGCGAGGTCCAGACAAATGGCTTCAGACAAACAGGGCACCTGGATATTTTTACTTCTTGTGCTTGTCCAATTAAATAAAACTTTGCTCTGTGAGCTGCCTTGAAAATGACAGTGGACTTGCTGTCATACTTGAGTTATAGTCTGTTTAAACTTCAAATGAGCTATAATTCAGGACTCACATTTCCTGAGCAGCTTGGATGGAGAGACTTCAAGATATCACAGACAATTGCCTATACCAGACTTCTAAAGGGGTGTTTCCAGATTTCTAAAGGGGGGGCAAACAAATAATAAATTAAAAGAAGACTCTTTTAAATTCTGATCTTACAGGGTTAAGTCAGAGATGTGAACAACTCTAAATGAAAGATACCCCCAAAAGTTATCTAATGAGTCAAAGCTTAGGCTGCTACTGTGAAACAACACTTCAAGGCTTCCTGGCTTAGTTACACGTACACCCTGAGAATCAGCAGGGTCCTGAGGCCCCACTGCTATTCCGAATCAGCAGTCCTTGGAAACAGAAAAGAAAACAATCTGTCTACCTATCTGGGTAAAATTATTTTTGGTATCTATTTTTATGTAGGCTTATCCTATTTGTACAATCTAGTTTGCTGCTATTTATGCTGATATATTTGACAACTGTGGTCCTAGGTGTTAAATACAGATTGGTTTGTTTCATTTTCTGGGCTAGACTAAGTAATATGTCACCCTCTCTGCTTTGGTGGATGGCCAAAATTATGCTTTTTCTTGTTCACTTTTTGAAGTCATCCAAATTAAAGATGCATTTAAGAATTAATGAGGGTTTTAAAACACATCCATATAATGGAATATTTTGTAGCCATTAAAAAGGATGAGATAACATTAGCATCAAAAAGATGAAATACTTTGAAATAAATCTCACAAAATATGCACAAGAGCTATAAGAAGAAAACCACAAAAGTCTGAAGAAATAGATCAAAGGAGAACTAAATAAATTTCTAGATATCCATGTTTATTGACAGGAGGACTCAATAGTGTTAAGATGTCAGTTCTATCCAATTTGATCCATAGATTCAATGCAATCCTAGTCAAAATCCAAGTAACTTACTTTGTGGTTATCAATAGATTCCTTCCAAAATTTATATGGAGAGACAAAAGACCCAGAATAACTGACATAATATCAAAGGAGAAGAACAAAGCTGGAGAACTCACACTACTTGACTGCAAAATTTACCACGAAGCTACTGTAATCAAGCAATGTGATACTGGCAAAAAATGGACAGGCGACTCAATGGAAGAGAATGGAGGGTCCAGCAATAGACCCACATAAATGCAGTCAACTGAGCTTTGACAAAGAAGAAATTTCAGCAACTCAGTGGAGAAAGGGTAGTCTTTTCAACAAGTGGAGTTGGGACCACTGGACATCTACCTGAAAATGAGTTAATCTAGACCTCATACCTTCCACAAAAATAAACACAAAATGGACCAAGACCTAAATGTAAAACAGAAAATTATAAAGTTCCTAGAGGATAATAAAGGTGCTACATGAAAGGAATGATCCATGAAAGGCTTGATTGACTTTGAAAGACAGCTTGGCAATTTTTTTTTTATTTTTTATGAAACTAAACATATTCTTATCATATGATTCAGCAATCACATTCCTTGGCATTTACCCAAATGAGTGGAAAACTTAGGTTTACATGAAAAACCTGCAAAAATGAATGTTTATAGAAGCCTTATTCATAACTGTCGAAACTTGGAAGCAAACCAGATGTCCTTCAATGGGTAAATGGATAAACAAACTGTGGTACATCCATACAATGGAATAGTATTCAACACTAAATACAACTGAGTTGATAAGCCACATTAACACATAATGGATCCTTAAATACATATTTCAAAGGGAAAGAGGCCAATCTAGAAAGGCTACATACTGTATGAATCCAGCTATATGATATTCTGGAAAAGGTAAAACTATGAAGACAGTAAAAAGATCAGTGGTCACCAGGAGTTCTGGGGAAGAAAGGATTAAAAGATGGAACACAGAGGACCTTTAGTGCAAACTACTTCATATCATGCTGTAACGGTGAGTGCAAGTCATTATGCGTTTATCAAAGCCCAGAAAATGCGCAACAGAAGGAGTGACCCCTAGTGTAAACTTCGGACTTTGATTGCTAATGTGCTAATGTTGGTGCATGGATTATAACAAACACCACTCCATTGTGGGGTGTTGGATTACACAGGGGAAGGGAGGAACATGGAGCTTTGACTCCTCTTCACTGCAGGCCACCACAATGAGAACCTGCCCACCAAGTATGAGCACCCTCGCTACTGGATCCAGGGTGGCATCTTGAGGGTGACTTTCTTCCTTCCTAATAGGAACATGAGATACACAATTAGCAGTTTCTCGTGGCACAAACAAAAACCTGCGCCACGAAGGAAGTGTGAGCAAACAGCGTGTTGGCAGCATGCCATCACGCCAGGCCCAACAGGCTCATGTTTCTCTGGGCTGCGGCTGAAGCACAGATGGAGTGAGGCTGCGTCTAGGCTTAGCCTTTTGTATTGGCTTTTGAGAATCCTACTGGGGCTAAACAACCAGAAGTTCCTGTTTGGTTTTATTTTGATTTGTTTGAACAGTCAACCATATGCTACTGCCTCAAATCAGCCAGTCCCCATAGGTGACAACAAAGATTTTATCCATTCCACAGGGTGGTATTGGCCCATGACGGAGGAATGCAGATGGTTCTCTACTTGCAACAGTGTCTTTGGGGCGATTTTGGATGCTTCTTTAAAAAATGATCACTTCTGTATTGGAAAAATCCGTTCCATTAGCCTTGCTGCAGGTTTATGAAGCTACTCCTTTCTGACTGTGATTTTCCTAATCTCCGAAGATGAAACAGTTGTTGAAATAAAGACACTAAAACTCCTTGGAAATACCGGTATGGGGACCAGGTAAAACAATTGTCTTTTAGGTGAAGTTGAGGGACTAGAAATCTTTTACTATGTATGGGTTGTTACCCATTTCTTAAACTTACATGGCAAAATTCATTTGAAGAGTTTGTAAAAAAATACAGATTTGTATTCCTCTTTTTTACTGGTTTTGTAACTTTTCAGAGAGTGGGGATTTTGGCCCCTTAACAGTTACCCCAGGTGGTTGACCTGGTTATTGAGTGGAGCCTTCCTGTTGTCAGAGCTATGCTCTGCCAAACAAGGGAGCCCCAAATTATCGAAAGACATAAATGGGAAGTTTTAACTTGCTGCTCTGGGTTTAAGGGCATTAAATATTTTCTTCCAACTGGAGGACCACGATTTCCTGATACTTGAATTTTCTTGGTGAAGGAAAATCTTTGATATCCAAGGAAAGAGGCAACGGAAAGTGTCTTGGAGGGCCCAGTTTTCAAAATAAAATGAAAAACCTGAACCTCTTTTTGATCACCAGAATCACCAGTACAGCATTTTAAATATGAATTTATAAAGCACAGACACACACACCTGTTTCTTCAGCTTTGACCTTTTAAGACCTGATTTACACATGGTGTGGGCTCTGCCACTTAGGAAAAGAAAATAGGGGTGAAAGAATCACCCCAACACGTGGAAAGGAAAATCCTGCTGGGAGAACCTCAAGGTGTTGCCTTTTCCCACGTTTTCATTTATCAAAGAGAAAAGCCCTGAAGCTCCTGAAAACTGGCTGTGATTCAAGGGTTACAATAGGGGATTTCTTAATAAATTATAGTGTATTCAGCAGAATATTATCTTGCAGCCATTATGATAACACTTATAAATAATCAGTAATGCGTGAAAAGACAATAAAATGTTCAGTGAGAGAACGCAATGCAGAACTGTGGAACCATGTGTTGCAGTTCAACGATTACTCATAAACACATAATCGTTTATGTGAAAATATGACCAAGCTATAAGGTAGAAAAATATAATTTATTTTTTACAAATGGATAGGTTAGATGACTTACATTTCTAAAGATTTTTTTCTAGGCCTTTTTTTCTTTTTATTAAAATTTGATACTCCTCTACTATCATTCAGAATAAAAATAACTCAAGGTGATAGGGGTGCAGAAATTACTTCAAAGTTCGATAAAATAATTTAAAGCATTTTAGGAAACATGCTTTCCCAGTCATCACTCCAGGAATCATCAGGAATAGCTTCATGACCGATGCTGCGTGGGCCCCGAGAGTGTTCAGGAACACTGGGCACCGTGCCCTGTCCCATGCAGTCAGTCCGCCTCGGAACCCCAAAGGCAGAGCGGGCAAAGGAGCCGAGAAGATGACCTGATAACCGGATGAAAAAAATTGTGATGTTTTATTATAGTATTCTTCAATATACAGGACAGCTTTGGGCTTATACGTATTTTTGGATCCAGAACTGAAACAGAAACCAGAGATAAAAGTCACTAGAGGGTTCAGATTTCAGCCCAGCACAAGGAAAAACCTCTAACACTCAGAGCTCCGCAGCCTGTCCATACTCAGGCTGAAGCTGGAGGATCCTCTGTCCAGGATGCTGGTGGGGGGATGGTCGCCTGTAGCATCCTACCCAGCTCTGGGACCCCAAGTTCTTAGATTTACAGAGTGGAGACTTCATGTGACCAAGCAGACAGGACAGGCACAACTTCTCCCATCCCACAGATGAGACACGTTCTGCTCAGAGAGAAGAACTCAATGGCCAAAGTCTCCAAGCAAGACAGCAGCAGAACCACTGACTTCAAACCAATGCTGTGAGCATTGTACTTGCACTCAGACACCAGGATATAATAAAAATGCCATAGTGACTCAGGGAGTGCAACCCCTAAATGGTAAGTAGGAAGGAAAAACAACAACTTCCCCTCAACCTTGGCCTTTGTGACTGGAGGGCCTCCCTGTTTTGTCCAACACCACAATTTGCAAGGAAAGAGTCACAGCTGAGGCAGCAGTCCCATCCCAAGCCTTGTTGTTGGAGAAGCACTTGGAGACCCTCGGGGGGCTCAGGGAGACTCCTCCTGTAGCAGCCCCACTTGTGGTGACTGGGCATGAGGCTGGGGGCGAGAGCTGCTGACTCAGGAAGGGAGACACCACACGCCTCCGCTGGGATGAAGCCATGCTGATTCCCCAGTGAGAACAGGAGCCTCCACAGGGGAGCAGGAGCCTTCTGCCTCCAGGTTGCAGGAAAACTGTGTGTCCCCTGAGGAGACCTGAGCACCCTCGCCCAAGGGCACCCAGGGCGCCCGGGAGGACTGGGCCGGGGCTGGTCTTTCTCAGCCTTGTGTCCGGCCCTGTGGCCTCAGACTCTGTAGCTGTTGTGACTGTCATTGTTGCTGCTGCTCTGCCAGAAACGGAAATCAGGGGAAAGCAAGAAAGAGAGGAAAAAAAATACTCAGGTAGAATAAAACTGCGAGCGTTAGGCAGGTTTTCTTTCTCTCTAGAGAACTCTTGTGGTGTTACACTGCATGAACAGTGTGCTCGCCATCCCAATGCCTGGTGATTTCCCTCCAGGGAGGGCTGGGATAAAGTAAACATCATTCCAATTAGCATTTATTGAGCACACATCATGCACAGGCGCTGTGCTAGAACATTTTCCATGTGGCGATTCGTGTCGGCCTCTTGGAGAACTCATGAACTGGCTGTTATTAACAGGCTCGTTTTCCAGATAAGGAAACAAAAACACAGAGACGTTTCAGGAGACTGCCCAAGGTTACCGTCCAGCCAGTATCTGGGCTGAGATGCAGGTGCCAGCAGTCTCACCCAGAACCCACGCGACACGGGACTGCAGGGTGATGCTCATGGCTCCGACGAGGAAATTAAGTGCTCAAGAAAGGTTATGTGACTTCCCCAAAGTCACACAGCTCACGAAGAGCAAATCGGAACTAACACCCTCATCTTCTAGACCACGCCTAATGATCTTCCCTCAGCCTAAAAACATATTCTGGACCAATATTCTCCTTGCTTACAGCAAGTTCCTGAGTAAATCTCTCCGAAAAGATCAACACAGAGATTGAACCAGTTGTTCTCTGACACCTCCAGTGAGTCAGGCCCTCACTGTGTCGCCGGCTGGCATTGCTTACAGAGTCCTCACAACCAGCCTGGGAAAAGGTGTGTTTATCTCCTTATCTATGGAACGGTGTGTTTATCTCCTTATCTACGGGAATAAGCACCCTGTGTGAGGTCGCAGGGACAGTGAGCCTCCTCTCTCTCCGTTCAGCCCTCACCACCTCAGACCTCGGTTCACCTCCCCAAATGAAAGGGAGTTTGATGGGGGAGAAATGGGACAACTGTAATAGCATAATCAATAAAATATATTTTAAAAATAAAATAAAGTAAAATAAAGTAAAATTAAATTAAAATAAAATAAATAAAAATGAGTAAAGAAAAAAAAGAAAGGGAGTTCTTTCCACATAGAACAACACAACAGATAAAACCAATTAAACTTGAATCCTAGCCACATTGACTTAGTAGAACCCTGTTAAAATTTTTTCTAAATGTCTTAGCCTTTAATAATTAATTAAACTGAGCTCATAAACGGGGTAAACCTGACTCCGCTGTAATGAGATGTTTTACTCTATCTCTAATAATTTTACTGATGTCTACAATCACTTTTCACAAAAGTAATGTCCTTCTCGAGAAGGCAGGAAGATTTCTCTGAGGTTTGGTCTCCATGTTTCCCTCTCACTGACTCAAAAGTCTTGATCAGCAATAGCTACATAGGGACAGATCCTAACAAAAAGACACCACCAAGATATTGAAAAGTCATGTCATAGTAGGAATAAATATGCACGTGTGACAAATGACTCAGCCAGATTAGATATATAACAAATAACAAACCTAACAAAAACCAAATACTTCCAGAACTCAGCAAGACAAAGGTAGGTAACATAATAGAATAAAACCCAAAAGATTTGAACAAAAATTCACAAAAGTGGATATCCAAATGAAAAACCGACTTTCATAGCTATCAGGGAAATACTTATTAAAATCAGTAAGTGATAAAATTTCATAATTAAAGGACAGATAAAATTAAAAAGATAGAAAATATCAAGTGTCAGTGTATGTGTGTACACTGTGTCATTGTATAGTAACCAAAACTCCCATTCACTGCTGATGGGAGTATAAATTGCTACAATTACTTTGGAAAGGTATTTGGCAGTATCTGCTAAAGCTGAACATAATTGTCTGCAGGACTGGAGATGTGTCTACATGTTCACCCAAAGACACATATGAGAATATTTATAGAATCACTATTCATATTAATCTCAAATTATGCCACTCAAACAATTCACAAATACACTACAGAAGAAATTTTGTAAAAACAAAAAACAACTGAATACTGAACAGAAACCCAAATATAAAAATGGAAGTACAATTAGATTTTATGTACATAAATGTATAAAACCACGTGAAGCCGACCGAGGCTGCCGAAAGTCAAAACAGAGGTAGTCCTGGAGAAGGGCAGTGACTGCAAGGGGTCTGACGAGAGCGAATGTTCTTTTCTTGACCTGAGTGCAGGCTTCACAGGTGTGTCCATTTGTGAAAACCCGAAAAGCAGTGCAGTGATGATACGGGCACTTTTTCATGTTTCCTTACTCTTAAAAAATGTTTAAATATCCACAGTGGGAAGAGGATATGGACGGGAGTCTTTGGAGGGTAAAACAATTTTTTAAGAAGTCTTATAAGCGTTGACTTTCCTCCTTGGGAGCAGCTCTGAGAAAGCTGGCAAGGTCACGCTCCCGGGACAGGCACTGAGCTGGTGTGGGCACACGCCCCCGCCCCCCCGTGCGTCTGCCACACCACGCTGAGCGCGGGTCCCGGTGCTGCCTTCCCCTCCGTCACGCCTCCTCACACTTCCTAGGGTAACAACACTGCACCAGTAGAAAACGACAACAGCTGGTCATAATTCTCCCCGACAGACACACTGATTCAGGCCACACGCCAGAGAACAATGGCAGAAACACCCCTTTCCATCTCGTGTAGAAGGAGCAACATTAACCAAGGAGAAACTCTGTCACAACCATGCTGTGAACTTCTACTGGGAAGGTATGAAAGAGCAAATGTTTAAGATTTAAGGAAGGACTTTATTTGGGGGGGATTCAGATTCTTTAGTCTAGCCAGAGGTGCGATGCTGAAAAGGGGGGGAAAAAGGAAATTGAACATATATTTAAAGACTGTTAGACCGGACCCCAAATGGCATAGAGAGGGAGGAGCCTGAAAAGGAAGAACGAGTGGCCACAGCTTGGTAAACACACTAAGACTCCCTAATGTGGCCCTGATTCTCGTAATAGCTCTAGCCTCGCATTCTCCTAACCTGGCATAAAGGCCAGCTCAAATATCCAAGCCTTCTGTTGACAAAAGCATTCCTTCCCTCGCCCAGGAGGATTATTGGACTCCCCACCCATTTTGGTCCTCATAGTCCTTTGCTTAAGTCTTGAGTAAACTTGTTATGGACTCGTCACTCTAAATTACAGTTTTTCTGTTTGGATAGCTAGCTAGCTATTCCCATCAGTATGTGCAACCTCAAGGGCAAGGCTACATCTTAGCATGTAGAACAATCATTTAAATATTTTAATAGTTGCATTACAAAAGGCATACAAAACATGGAAAAAAGTCAAAATAGCATAGGCAAATGTAAAAGGAATGACAAAGTTTTCTTTTAAAGGGCCAGATAGGAAATATTTTAGGCTTTGCAGGACATATAGTCCATTTTACAATTACTCGACTTGGCTGTTGCATCACAAAAATAGCGATGGACGATATGTGAAAAACAGAAATGAGAAATCACGGACAGGGTCAAAGTGTGGTGACTGCAGGGGGCGGGGGGTGGGTGAAAGTAGGAGAGGGTATAGGGGATAAATGATGATAAAAATAAAATAAAATTAATAATAATAGTAAACAGATATGTCATGTTTTCCAGTAAAATTTTATGTAGAAAAACAGGTAGCAAACCAAATTCATCCCATGGGCCAAGGTTTGCCCACCCCTATACTAAGCCATAGTCTTATGTCCCAAAATAACAACTGTCAACAAAAGTTTCTGATAAAATGGTGGTCCCTGATGGGCAGGAGTGCAGGCTCCAGCCAAAACATGCCGTCTGCCCCCAGACCATGGCCAAAACAATGCCTGAGCTAGTCCAGGTGTCAGTGCAATGCTGGGTCCTAGGCTTTAGTCCCCCTTCTTCTAACAACTGACCTGCAAATCACACTGCTGGACCAGCAGTTCCCCAGATTCATCTCCCTCGACATGTAGATAATAATGATACCTGTCTTCTTACCTCTCAAGACTATGGTGGGAATAAAACTGAAATAATGTAACAAAATTCTTCCAAAGAGAAGCATTTTGAACATTGAAAAGGCACATTACTGATCTAAGGCACTAAAAAAGCATTCAGCAGATCTCAGCAGAAACAGACATGACACCTTTCATGTACATGCAAAAATAGGGTTTCCTACAAGAGCATTCAAGTCCTTTTATCCCTACTGACATTATAGAGCAAGCTCTGTTCTTTCACTGTGAACCTTGCACAGTAAGGTCTCACCTCTGTTTCTTGCCAAGCTTTTGACTATTGCCTCCATCTGGTCTGAGCAGAGCTGTGCTCTGGACAGACAGGCCATTCTAAGGAGCCTGCTTCCTTCTCCCACTGGTCACACCTCTTCTGGGCTGTCACCTTTGGCCACTGCAGGGTTGCTGTTTAGCCAGTGTCCCCTCCAGAGACAAACTACATTGTTTACATTTTCTAGAGGGATAGCACAATTATTAAGACAGACATAAAGGTAGGTCACAAAATCTGCCCATAAACTCAGAGACATACAGCAATGTGGCAATCTGGCTGGCTCTGACAGTTGACTAAATAAAAGAGTCCTTTGAAAAAGACTGTGAAAAATAAATCATGATAAAAAGAAGCAACAGCATCCAAGATAAGATTTAAATGTGCAAATAAGGGCAATTATATCTTTAAGACAGGACATGGATATTTTTTTCCAACAGATTTTCAATTTCTCATCAGGCAGGCAATATACCCATAATCATTCAACCCTGATGTCATAGATGAGGGAAATTTAATCTCTCCACATTTGCTCTTAAGAGTTCTTTTGTCTACTTATGCACTTCTGATCATTCCAAAATTTCCCTTTTAACATTCTCTCTACTATCCATGGTCTAATTTAAACATCGCCCTCACCACCGTGAAGGCTGGCGTAAGTGGCGCCTATTTTAAATGGAGGCAGAGCAGCCAATCCAGAGGAACTGCACTGCTGGTCTTGTTTCCTGAATCTCTGACTGGGCCAGACCTTTGCAGACTGGGCTGAACCTCAGGTGTCCTACAGTGGTTTGTAAAGCCAGCAGGAAAGTGAACATCCTGATCGTAAGGCTTCTTGCAATCAGGACCTTCTATCTGAAGACGGAATCAATGACCAGTCATGCTTATCCAAGAGTAGCTCAGTGTGTCCGCACCAAAGGAATGTGTTCTTCTTTTATACCTTTCTTTCCTCATAAACTCCCTTGTTTTCACCCTGTCATTGGGGCATTATTCAGGCTTCTGACCGAATCTGTGCTCCTGAATTGCAACTCTTAGGTCCCAGCTAAATACTTTGCCTCTTGAGTAGGTTTTTGTTTGTTGGTTTTTTAGGTCAACACCACAAGCCTTCATAACCATCCCAGTGGGAAGGTTCCCATCTCACCTTTACTTCTCTAGCGGTTTTGCCGTCCAGATGGCACGCATCTTCTATATCCTCATACGAGTGTTCATGACTTTTCGCGCCACTCCACACACACATGCTCTGGTATGTGCCTGGAACATATTAGGTGCTCCACTAGTATCTGTAAAATTAAAAGTAATATGATAATTTGTATAAGGTTATTTGTGTTGTCCCTGGGACAAATGGTACTCCTTGAATGTTAGCAATTATTAATATCATAAACAATTAAAAACAATCCATGTACTTTTGTGCCTAATTCTATGGTTTTGCCACTCAATTCTATTCTTTTCACACATTTTTTAAAAAGAAGAGAATCATTCCTTGAGTCAATATGTAATTATCTTTTCTAGAAAGTACCAGCAAATTTCAGAAAGAGGTTTAATTTATATTTTCCTATTATGCATTTTGTAGCCAAAAACTGCTTGTTTGCCATCACAAAGATGGCATAAAACAAACTATTATGCCTTTATGTATTACTGCAGATACCTGTACCTGACTTAAATAGAGGCTTACAGGAATTTCCATAAACACATATATATGAATGATGGGAAGACCTAATCATGTGAAATAAAGGTTTTCTTCCATGTCAATAACATAGATGAGGGAGTCACCCGTGTTTCCCCAGAACTTACCCTTGTTTCCTCTACAGCATCTTGTTTTCTTGCCACTCTGCATTTGCATCCTTGATTAGGATCAGAGCCTTGATTAGAAAAAAAACAATTTGCTTAAAAAAAGCCAATTCTATTAAAATTTAAAAAGTCCGGTTAAAAAATTGTATACAATAATCACCAAACTTGGTTTTCACAGCCTATGGTGGAATATATTCAGATTTTGTTGTTAACTCCGAGATACTTGTATATTAAGCAAGGCCAGATGTCAACATTTGCAGATGGCCTTGTGCTTAATGAATCACCAGGGTGTTGATTTCAGGACTCTCTAAAGAGGAAGAGAATGTGAGAACCATGCGATCACTATTGGAGCGAAGAAATAAAATACGACAGGCACATTTTAAAACATTTCCTTTTCACAAGGAGATGGAGCTTCCACAGACAGGATTTGCCACCTCCCACACTCCTCTGAAATCCATTCAAGATGAATAATTTTACATTACAATCTACAAGGTACAGGTAGATTTCGGAGCCACTTCAGAGCAAGTCTAAGTTGCGTTCCACCCCTGCCCCGCTGTATCGGCTTGGCAGTCTGGCAAATAACTTATTCTTTCTGAACCTCATTTCCCCATTTTGAGTAATACAGGTGATAATCTGACCCTCACAAGGTTATTGTTAAAATTTAAAAGATGATAAATATAAGGCATTTAAAGAACCTGGCCCATTTTAATTACCAAGATTGTGTTACATCTCAGGTCTAAAAATAGCTGAAGGTGAAGACACGTATGGCAAACAAGCAGAGAGTCTGCAATTCGATAAATGCAACACGGACAGCGTCATTATGGCGGAAGCTAAGTTAAATACTGCAGATGACTGTCTATAAGCATCACTGCCAGTGTGAAAGAGACTAGGGTGAGAAAGCAAACATTTAAATCATATTCAACATAAAAATGTAGGCATTGCTGAGCTTATGCTGGTTAGCATTTTGGAACTTAATGGAAGAAAGAATAACACAGACACATGTGCATACACACAACACAAAACACTAAATATCATTATACAAAATTAGATCACATATAAAATGAGTGGTAGAGAAGCAACATATTCTTGCTTTTCACACCTTATCTGTACTCAGCATCCTTCACACCAGAGGATCCCTTCATTTGGTCCAGATCTCACAGGGCTCCCATCAGTAGCTGAATTCAAATAATGACTCTCAACTGTTGGGAATTCCTCTGAACACACACACACACACACATACACACTCACACAACAGTGATAAGTCTAATCATGTACAAGGCAGAAGTTCTATCTTCAAATGTTGTCCTAAGAGCATCAGCAAAAGGCACAGGAAGGAGAAAAGAAGGAGAGGAGAAGGAGGCAGGGGAACCATCCAGAATTCTCGAAAAGTTAGATGGGCAGCCTATAATTACCACCAACCCATACCTTTAATTCAGGTGTTACTGTAATCACAAGTCTTTCTTAGCCATGTTTTGACTAAAGATCAGACAGGCCCGCAGGTTGTGCGGTGCCTGTGCCCACGTCTCTCTGTGGGAGGAAATCTAAGTGGCAAATCTCATGATCCCAAGGATCATGAGTTAGGATCTAAGGATCCTAACTGGATCCTCAGAGCTGGGGTGGACGAACTGTTTCCTTTACGGATCTGAGAAAAAGAAAAGTGCTGTGAATGGCAGCAACACATACGTGTGTGGGACACTACAACAACAATGCCCTTTTCTGGGGGTCAAGATAATGAATTCTGCCAATTAATCCTGATCGGCATCGATCCCATTTACAGATCAAGAAAGTCGATCAACTTGCCAAAGGCACATGACAAATGAGTAGTAGGACTCAAATCTCCATTCTGCTTTGCATTTCATCAAGTTGCCTCCATCTAGAAGTTTCTTGTTTCCCACACGCTAGTTTGCAAAAGTAACTTTAAGCTTTCCCACCCCCATGATGTTCAGACAGATACATTTGAGCAGAAGAGACTGATTAGCTCTGTTTTCGAGGACATGCACATATATACTGAAAAGGTCATCTGTGTGTGTGTGTGTGTGTGGTTGGCATTAAGAAATAGGGGAGAAGGCTCCCAAGTTAGCAAACTTGGAGTGCTCAGACATCAGCAGTCACCGCCCCTACTACTTACTAGAATAAGTAGACACCACATGTACACACACGTGCACACACACAACCCACCAACACATGTCAGCCATTTCTTAAATAAATGACTATCTGGTTTGCCAAAGATGTGTTCTTTGCCATCCTCATTCTGTTCAAAATCTTTCAAGGGGCAATAGGAAGCTAATTCAACAATATATATTTCTAGTCCAAAGTCCCTTTGCTTCTTTATTTGATGTGTTTGAAGCTTCCCTTTAAAGCCAGAACTTTTGAGTTAACGACTTGGAGACATGAAAAGTTTTTAAACTTTGAATATCTACGGGATGCATAATTTTGGTGTTAATGATATTTTAGCAAACTTCTCTATGAACAACATAGAGAGCGGAGCCTGTGTCTGCAGGTTAGATAGCAGGGCTGTGTGGCTGTTCTCAGGCCAGGCCTAGAGATACTGAATGCGGTTATCATGATTTGCATCGACAATTCCCAATGAGCAGGTATTTCTTTTTAATATGTTTGAAATGTGTATTTCAAAAGCTAACAATGGACATAATGGAAGTGCCCTGTCTCTGGGAAGGTGTCTGGCAATTACATCTCAATGAAGACAGGGCAAAAGGGGCTGGCCTGGACCATCCGTGCACACTTCAGAGTAAACTCTGAGTTTCCTGGCTGACTCCTCCTCACTTAGGTGTTTACTTCTTGCCTATCCTTGGTCATAATATTCTCAATGCCGTTCTGGTAGTCTGTGGAACTTTCAAATACTTTTCCAATCATGACCACCAGTGTTTTAGTTCTCCCATTTCTGCCAGTTAGAGCTTCCAGATTCACTTTGAATTGGCAGCCCCAACAGATCGAAGGATTGCTGATTTTTTTCCCGAAATCTAAAACCGCTCTTGGCAGGGCTCCAAATCACCAACTTGCACTTCTACCAGATTGTCTGTGACCAGCAGAAGCCCAGGACACACACCCTCTCCCTGGGGTCAGTTTCTGGTGCTCTATCAATCCTTGTCACCTCATAAGAGAGGGTCAAACCTTTGTTGTAACCAGGGAGATCAAAGAGCTGTTGTCACTGGGATATTGAGGTTTTTAGGCCTGGATCACGCTGGAGAACAATCAATAATTCATAAACTGCAAAGCTCCAGCTCTACACACACACACACACACACACACACACACACACACACACAGAGGAGCCTTTAGGAGGTAAGGCAGGCTCTCTCTCTCTCACTGGTATCCCCTGAGTGCCCAGAGGTTGGGACCAAACTAAAAGATTGTTCACTGCAATTCTCACCCACTTTACCCTATAAATTTGCCTTAGTCTTCCTAGAGCCATGAGTAAGCTTGTAGCCAGTGAAGGGGAAATCACTCCAGCAATGCCAGGCTGCCCTCCAAGTTAACTCTCTCACCCCCACCTTCCGGATTCTTAATAACATCCTACTCCTTGCCTGGTCTTCAACCATCAGGTGACTGGCAGTAGGATTTACAAGCTAACTTGGGAGTTTCTTTCAAGGTTGAGGCTTGGAGAAGAGGACGGAGGTCCCCGAGGGATGGAGGCATTTCTCGGAGGTGACTTGATTCTGAGGAAGGTGGGCAGAGGCTCACTTTGCACACTTCGCAAGTCCCACGTCTTAAGCACCCTTCCCAACCTGAACCTCCAGCCCGTTTTGACATTTGCCACCCCTCACCCCTCACCTCTTCGATCCCTTCCCGCCACTTCTCTACTCACAATGCCGCTGTGGTCAGACCAAAGGAGAGGTATTTGTGAGCTGAGGTCCACTGACAACGAGCCGTGGGCCAGCCTCAGCTCCTCCGTCCCGGGAGCCCGTGGCTGCCGCCGCCCGAAGTCCCCAGGGGCTTCCACTCCTGCTTCGAGGCTGCTCCCCTCCAGCTCCGCTCGGTGCTGGCGGCGCTTTGGAGAGGGATGGGAGTGGCCAGAGCCGGTGCTCTCAGCGACTGGTGCGGGGATCCCCTTGGGGTGGAAGCCTGGGACCGCAGGACTGAGCAGGAGCACCGCTGGTGGCTCCCTGGGCGCGGAGCGCGCCCTGCCCAGCTGGGGAGCCGCAGCCAGCGCCAACTTTTCCCGCTGGGAGCAGAGAGCAGCGGAGAGGGGCTCCCGCACCGGACCTGGCGGCGCCGGGCTCTCCGCTGGTCAGCTGTCGGGGCAGGCGCTCAGGACCCGGACTCCACGGTTCCACGTTGGACCGCGGTGGGGCAGGGGAGGCGGCGCCGGGCAGTTTGTCGCCGCTGGGGCGGAGGGAGGTGCCGCCACACGGGCTGAGGCTGGAGCTGGAGTCGTGGGACCTGGGCACGGGCCGGAGCTGAGGGTTAGGGTTCCCTGTCCTGCTCTCCCACCGCTGCGCGCTCAGATCAGAGTGCAAGCGGCACCGACCCTCTTCTGCTCTCGGCCTCTCACTTTGTTCTAATTCTGTCGTCAGGCAGGAGTCCACTTGTCCCTCTGCGGCCAGGGCAGTCGCCAGTGTCCTTGGGAAGAGAGAGGTTGGGGGATTCCTACTCTTTCCCTGGATCTAACTAACTCACAGCACAGGCAATGAGTCCTGGACTGGGAGAGACGCCGAAAGGCAGTAGAGGGGTGGCGTGGGGTTGGGTGTGATAGATACAGATAGATCAATATATAGATATCTATAGATGCACACACACGCATATGTAGATATGTCTAAGACAGGTCTATCTATCATCTACCATCTTTCCAATGATGATAGTATGTTTAGGTGTTTTTCCATCATGCTTTGCCTCCCTTTTCCCTGCCTTGCTAGAACCCTCATTCTGTCTAAAACCAGTCTTCTCGCATAATTCCATTGGAAAGAGAGCTTCCATACAGGCCATGTTCTAAATATTTTGTGGGCATAGACTTTGGTGTCCTCCAAAACAGTACGAGGTGGGGTCGGGGCTGGGGCTGGCACTGGGGCTGGACACGGTCATAAATAGGAGCTCAAAAGGTGGGCTTGGGACCACTTTGGGCTTTGCGCACTACTGCAGTTCCAGGGCCTCACACAAAACTCAAGACCCCACAGGGAATCAGTAGTCCATTAGAGACAAATGTATTGCACCTATTACATAATTGTTTGTCGAGTACAGTCACCTGCTTACTTTTGTCCTCACCCTTCCAGCAGGAAGCATGCCTTCTGAAATTTTGGGGTGAACTTTCATACAGTTAGCACTCTTCTGCTTGTGCAGAAGTTGCTCTGCCACTAATTCATGCTGTGAGATCTTGGGGGATAGCCATTCCTGGTTGCCTGAGCTTGAAGACAAATGGGTAGCAAAGGAGGAACATTCTACAAAATAAGGGACCAGTAAGTACCGTTAAAAAAATGTCAGCATCATGCAGGACAAAGAAACTGAGGAACTGTGCCAAATGAACAGAGATTTAGGAGACAAGAAAACGCATTGTGTGATACGAGATGGATTCTAGACCAGGAAAAGAATGTTTGTGAATCAGTTGGAAAAATTTGAATAACGTCTATAAATCAGTTGACAACATCTTATCACATTTAATTTCTATTTTTTTTTTTTTGTCCATTGAGGCATTTTATTTGCACATATGTATTACATCCCTAGAAAAAGAATCCCAGGATTTTCCCTCCTGTGTGTTTTCGTCTTGCTTCTTCATGGTCCATGATGCCCGCTGAGGTTGTCAGTACAATGAAACCAAACTGACGGGACGGAAGCAGGTTGTTCTGCCATTTTTCTAGATCTTTGAGTTGCACATCAAATCTGGGGCTGATTACTCCACACTTGTTCAACCTGCCGGTAAGGTTTACAACAATTTTCCCAACTCTGTGGTCATCAATAATTTCAAATTCGCCAATGTAGCCATGCTTCATCATCACAGTTAGAAACTGGACGATGACTTTGGAGCACGGCCTGATAAGAACCTGGCGTTTGCCTCTCTTTTCAGCATTGTTGATACTCTTGAGAGCATCGGCCAGGACATTCATGCGCACCATATGGCGGCATGGAAAGATGGCGGAAAGAGCCACATTTAATTTCTAGTTTCAAAATTGTTCCGTGGGGGTATAAGGTGTTTATATTTGTAGAAGCTGAATAAAGGGTATACAAAAATTTCATTTTAGCAACTTTCTGTGGTTTGATACTATTTACAAAGGAAAATGAAAAATATGGTGTGATAAAAATATAATGAAAGAATTGCATTAAACAACCTTTAAAACCTTCTGAGCCTAGAATTAGTCAGTCTTATGACTGCAGTACCTACAGAGACGGATTTCCTGCTGCTGCTGTTATAAAGTTCAAGTGGAGATCTTAGGGACAACACAAGGACTTTGAGAATTGCAAAGTGTTCCTTAAAATCCAAACCTTTTCAAGTAGACGGTTTATTTCTAGAAGAGTAAAATGTCCACAGATTCCTTCACAGCCGTCACAAAACTAATCACAGTCTTATATGTACATGTACTCACTCAATGTTCAATAAATGACTGCCAGAAAGATAATAGCTATAAAAATAAAATAGTAAAAAAGTGCATATCTTCTAACAGGGTCCTGCACAGATAATGCCCTGTTTTTATTACAAAATCATAAGCATGCAATTCTGTAACATAACAATATCAGACTTAAGCACACCGTATGACATTTCAGGTGAGATGTTCAAATTAAAACTATAGATCATTACACCCACATTATTACCGTACCAACCCCACTCAAGCAGGTGTTACTTCTGCCAGACCGTGTGTATTTGTTGTTTCCTTCATGCTGACTCACTGAAAAAAACAATCTCTGGACTTGGGATATAACCCCTTGGAACTAACAGAGACACTTTTTTAGTGTCTTTTCTACAAGTCTTCCTAACTCCTTTCTAGGCCTGATAAGTGTGTGAGAACTGTTGCACAGGTAGGAAACCAGATTATAAAATCAAAATTCAAGCAGGTCCTTCTACAAATACAGAACTGGATAAAGCAAAGGAAAAAATAAAGACAGAATAAAAACTTTTGAAGGTAAGAACTATTGTTGATTTTGAAACAATGTTGTTAATATTCTAGCCCTAAATTATTCATCATCCTCCAAACGTGAATGGAGAATGGCTATCCAGACAGAAACGATTCCCAGATAAACTTGATAAAGATAGAGATACTGTGGTTTTTGCTTTTTTTCACATAATCGTAATTTTCCCAACCTCTTAAATATACATCCCTAGATCATCTACTTAAAGTGGCGGTCCAAGAGATTCACTTACGGGAATTCATTGAGGCTGGACAATTTCTTCAGGGTATTTGAAATATAAACTATATTTGTAAGAACAGTTGTAGATTTACAAAATAAAGAGGGGTGCAGAGAGGCTACTGGAATGAGCACCCAGGCTTATAAAGTGGGGAGAGTTCCTAAGTGAGCTGGAAGTCTGAGGAGATCTGGGCTTGTTGCCCACTTTGCACTCAGTAACTCAAAGTGGCGTTTCACCCATAAAGAAGCCTGTCACTGTTCCCACCTCCAATACCAGAGCAATGGCTAAGATATCTTGTCCAAGGGGAGTGGCAGATTTAAAAACAGAGAGTTCCAGTCTCATCCCCATCCTCCCAAATCTGAGGCTTTGCAATAATGTACGGAGAAATTCAAGTGTAAGGGCACTCTAAACAGTAAAAGTTCTGTGGGCTCTTGGTCACCTATGGTAGAGAAGTCTGATATATGGAAATGAGGATTCATCTACCTGATGGAATTTCCCGAATGCAATAGCTACCATGTTAAGCTGTCTGTCTTGACTGGCAATTTGAAATCACTGGAGGAAAATAAAATTTATATTAGCCAGGAATCATCAAAATAGAAGTTCTTCTTGCTCAATTAAATGAACAAGATGCAACATTTGTTAAGGCTTTATGATTCAGCAGGTTGACCACTTATTTAGAAAAATAAACCATTGCCCAGAGCCCCAGAGTCCCAGCCAGTTACTAGCCTAGTCCTGTAGTCCCTCACCTCTTCTTTCCTTTCAACATGACAGATATCTCTGTGTCCTTCACCAAGGACTTCTTGTCAGGTAAGGTAGCTGCAGCCATCTCCGAGAGAGGTAGAACTCATGAAGTGAGCTAAATAGAAGATGCTTTAAGTCTGGGCTTTGAAAGATTTTGGTAGTCAGAAAAATGATGCAGGAGGAGTACGGACATGCCAGGGCAAAGAAAGACGGATGAGAAGAGAGCAGACCTGAGCATCACAAGAAGTCTATCTGCATTCTCTAAACAGAATCAATGTGCTGCTGTGATGTGTGCATGACCCATCAGCATCATAAAGTTAAGCTGGCTTTTCTCAACCAGGAGAACTAGATTCTGCTGTTACAGCTAGGAGTGAGAAAATAGAGACCCTACCATCAGGAAATTGAAGATGTAAAAGTATGCAATTTGATCAAAGAAATAATGGAAACTACTTTGGTGGGTGTTATCACTAACATCACAATTGTGCCTCAGTCGTGGAGGTGTTAAGTACCAGAGTAAGGACTTTATTCTTTTGTCTATACACAGGGAAGAGCCATTACAAAGTTTTTGATGATGGCATGAAGTGACTAGATTTTTGTCATATCAGGAAAGATAAGGTGGCAGAATGAGTAATAGAGGTTTAGAAGCAGGTCATTTTTTAGGAGGTTATTGTAAAATATTGGGTGCAGAGTGATGCAGATCTGCAAGCCAAGAAATACCAGGGGGGTGGGAGTGGCAGGGAAAGAACATAAGAATTTGGTATTAGATTCTGGCACATAGGGATATGAGAGAAGAATTTAAGAATGCCAGTCTAGTTGATGGCATCTATCATTTTAGGGGCTACAGCAAGAAAAGCTGTGTAACAGAGAAGCTATCAGTCCATTAGAGACACAGAATTTTGAACATTAGCAGTCCTAAGTCCCAGGTTTACCATATGTTGGCTTTTGAACAAGTTGTTTAATGTCCAAGTACCTCTGAGTGTTAAGTAAGCTAATACAAAGAAAGATCTTAGCATAATGCCTGAGTCCTAGCGATAGTGTTAGCTATTTGTACTATTATTATCGTCGTCATTATCATCATCCATAAACAGATGCCTAAAACACTGCTGGAATTCAGTGCTCATGAGAAAGATGAGGATTTGAGATGGAGATTTGCAATAATATAGAGGTAATGGTTGAGTGTTTTTGTATCAGGGCGATGCCCACCCCTGGAAATGGGGGAGAGGTTTGAGCTGTGCATGTGTGACTTGGGACTTGGCTCCCTTGCTAAACATTGGTGGCCAGAAGAAGGGCAAAGGCAAACATGGCTGACGCCGGCCCTCATTGGTTGGAAGACTGAACATTCCCACCAGCTTTTGGCACACATGGGATTCTGGGAGAGGACTATTGAAGGGGAGGGCCCCAGAGGACAAAAAGGCAGCTGGTCCTTTCCCTTCTCCTGGACAGGGGTGTGTATCAGTGGTCCCCAGCAGGCCCGACAACAGTGGCCAGTGCAGGCCTGTGAGCAGAAGCCTGGGGGAAACAGGCTCTGAAAGATGCCTGGAGTGGACAGCAACTGGAAACCAGCTAAGCCACCTACATTTCTGATACTTCTGGGTGGGAGAAGAGGTTCCTGGCTCAACCTTGAACTGAGCTGGCAGAGGGTGACAAGGTGATTTTTCTTTGGGTGTTTTAGAGGGAATGGGCTTTGAGGTAGAAACTTGCCATCATTTCCAAAGACTTTGGTGATAATAGTCAGCAATGTGAACAGATTTTTGTTCTTGTTATTTTCAGTTCTTGAACCTAGGTAGCAGTTGTGATGACAAATACTTAAATGGCTATTTTTGATGTCATACTTTTTTTCTTCCCCCTTACTGTTGTTACCCAGATATTTTAGGCAGAAACTTGCCATTAAATAAAAGATTTCTTTCTTTTCCACCAAACTCCATCTTTGGAGATTTACCTGGTAGGTGGTGAGCTGTAGGACCCTTGCCTCCTACTGTTTGGGTTCAGTAGCATTATAAAACAGAAAATGAACAAAATATCGGTGTAGTTTGAGGACAGAGTTGAGATCAAAGCTTTCATTTAAGGGATGAGTGAAACAATAAGCACCAATGAGACTCTCTAGAAGATGCAATGAACTATTCATCCCCTGGCTCATGATCACTACATCACTGTGCCAGACCAGGCACAAGAGAGCAGATCTCTGCAGAGTTGAAAGTTCCCAAATTCTAAGCCCAGTGTTGTTTATCTTGCATTGTAAGAGTTCAATCATAAGAAACTTCATCTCGTCTAATCGTCTTTTGTTGTTTTTTTAAAGGAAAAGAAACTGAGACCCCAAGTGACTTGCACAGGTCAAATTTCAGTTAAAAACAAAGTCTGGATTTAACTTATCAAACATAAAGCCACGAAGTCTATGGGAAGTACATCACTGAACCTAATTGTTTAGGAACATGGTAATGCCTTAGAGGACTCTCTCGTTCCTTCTTGATTAAGTTTGGGGTGAGACTGTTTCTTTTCAAGGAGCACTTGCATTATTCTGACATTACCGCACGTCCTCAGAGGGAAAAATCGCCTCAGACTGAGAATCATTGCTCCAACTGACAGACGTTAATTTTCTCCACTAAGAAATGATAAACTGATTCAAAGTCTTGGCTTTTAAAATACATGCTCAGGTTAATAAAATTAGAACTTATTTTCTCTTGGCTAGTATTCTAAGAAAAAAATATATCTGTCTCCTTCAGGAAAGTAGGAATTAGTGTTTGGGTATTTGAAATCATAATAGTCATTTTATTAAATAAATACCCATCTAAATTACCCAAATAAGTTCCCAGTAAAATACTCCAAATCATCCTCAAAACATTATATGATTAAAAATAAAAAAGCTTTTTTTTAGGAAATAAGGCAATAAAGTAAAAATCTGTCTCTCTGCCAACTCAATGCTTAAATATTTAAAACCTACTTTTTCTTATTCTTCTATGACTGTGTTTCCATATGTTTCACCAAATCCAGGTTCAAAGAAATATTCTGTGGAAATGATTTTATACTTAAGCAAGTTTGAGAAATGCTGGGTTAGACCAAGTAAAACACTTCCCTTTCTCCTGCAGATCATCAGAGTCTTTTCTATGTTTATGAGCAGTGTAAATCTCCACAAAACAAACACAAGGTAATTTGTTTCTCCATCGTATTTAAAAATATTTTTTAATTTATTTTTAGAGAGCGGGGAACGGAGGGAGAAAAAGGAGAGAAAGATCAGTGTGTGATTGCCTCTCCTGTGCCCCCTACTGGGGACTGGGCCTGCAACATAGGCCCATGCCCTGACTGGGAATCAAACTAGCAACCCTTTGCTTCATCGTCCTGTGCTCAATCCACTGAGCCACACCAGCCAGGGTATCTCCATTGTATTTAATGACACAGTGTTTTTGTTTCTATACAGAGCCTCTAGGGAAATTCCTCCAACCTGGAAAATTTTACTTTGGTCCATCATTTTTTGTATTTGTCATTACTACACTTTATTTTACTAACAGAAGTGCAGCACAGAAGTTAGATTGTTGGGCAATTTTTATTTTTAGTTTTGAACTTGTAAAATAAGTGATCAATGATTAACTCCAGCCCCTCTCCCTTCTCTTGTGAATGGGAGGTGGGGCTGAAAATTCCAAGCTTCTAATCATGGTTTGGTCTTTCCAGTGACCAGTCCCCATCCAGGAGCCCACAAGTAATCATCTTATTAGAACAAGAGACACTGCTATCACCTAGAAAATTCAAAGGGATTTAGGAGCTCTGTGTCAGTAATTGGGGTCAAAGACTAAATATTAGAACAAAAGATTCTCCTAAAACCTCTACATACAAGGGTTTTAGGAACTCTGCATCAGGAACCTGGGGCAGAGTCCAATACATATATTTCTTATCTCCACACATATCTAATTGCAAACAATTATAAGGGATGCTGGCTGTGGTTTTTTTTTTCCCCCTCCCCTGTTTCTTCCCTCTGAAAAGAAGAGACTGTGAGCTTTTTCAAGAAGAGGATTCTGTAGACAGAACGTTCACCGTCTTTGCATATAGCCCTGGGAGAGTTGCTGTCTGTAAATCCACCCACCACAGTTTAGTCAGAGGCTTAGGAGAGTGGAAGGAGAATATAATGTAAAAATTAAAAACTCTACCCACCCCCAAACTTCACCGATAAGGCCTCAGGCTCAAATGAATCCATTAAGTACTATCTGATGACAAGATTTGTAGGAGGCATTTATCTTTGGAATGGATTTAAAGAGATTTGTTTTTTTAATCCACTTTAAAATTTTTACTGAGTCGACGTTAAATAGCAAAATCTCAAAGTAGGAAGAGAGGTCATTTATTTTCAAGAGGACAAAATTGGATAATTAGAACTAAAATATTACAGTTCTGCCAGGTCTGCTGTTTAATTTGTTCTGCTGTCTAAGGCATTGTTATTTTGAACAATTACAGAATGAACCTGTACACAGGAAGAAGTCATCATCTACAGAGAGTTTCCTGTAGTTTGAGTGTCCATTAATAACAATCTTCCTCTTGACCCTCAGGCTCTTTTAAAGAAATAAAGACAGTTTTTTGGTACTTAGCAAACACCATGTGACTGGCAATGGTGAAATTCACAATAATTTGGAATATTTGCTGGGTCTGCCAATAGGGGGAGTGTCAGTGAAATTAGTGATAGAGATAGAATTCTATTCAGAAATAGAAGCAATATGGAAGGATTCGAGGAGGAAGGGCCTTACTAGATAGAGTCTAAAATTATTCATAGTAGGGCTCAAGTTGGTGCAATTGCAGGCCCAGAAGGATCTATCCGTTTCCCGTGGAAGTGGCAGGTAAATGTAGAGCACAAATTTCATTTAATGTGTGTATCATAATTTATTTAACCCTTTATTGCACCCCTCCCCGTTTTTTGTTTCCAGTTTTTATGTATGGATTTGTTTGTTTTGCTAGTACATAAAATATTTGGGTATTTTTTCAAGATAAGAAATTTAATGGACAAGTAGGTTATTCATTTCTCCCATAGTCCTATATTTTGTAATATATAGGACTGTAACTTCCACACATTATAGTATTTGATTAACCTTTGCAAATCTTGATTAAGATCTTCTATTACCCATATTGTCTAAGTCTCCCTTATTCAATTCATTCTAATTAATCAATTATTGTTCTCTTTCCCTAGAGATATGCTCAAACATCAGTCTCATTTCCCACAGAAACTTCTCCCTGTCTCTCCACAACATTATAGATCTTTCTATTTTCAAGAGAGTACAAATTCTATACCAGCTTTCTCCCAATGAACAGTGGGACTTGATCTCTTTTTTAAATATATTTTTAAATTACAGTTGACATACAATGTTATATTAGTTTCAAGTGTCCAACAGAATGATGAGACATTTATATAACTAAGCTATCACGCTGATAAATCTAGTACCAACCTGGCACCAAACATAGATATCACGAGATTGTTGACTGTGTTCCCTAAACTGTACTTTACATCCTCATGACTGCTCTGTAACTACCAATTTGCACTTCTTAATCCCCTCACATCTTTCACCCATCCCCCAACCTACTTCCCATCTGGCAACCATCAAAGTGTTCTCTGTATCCATGAGTTTGTTTCTGTTTTGTTTGTCCGTATATTTTGTCTTTTAGAATCCACAAATCAGTGAAATCGTATGGCATCTGTCTTTATCTATCTGGCTTATTTCCCTCAGCACAGTATCCTCTAGGTCTATCGATGTTGCACGTGGCAGGATTTCTTTTCTCAGTGGCTGAGTCACATATCATTGTATATATGTACCCCTTCTTTTTTACCTGTTCATCTATTGGTGAACACGTGTTGCTTCCATATCTTGCCTGCTGGAAATAATGGTGCAGTGAACATACAAATGCATCTGTCTTTTTGAATTAACATTTTGGGTTTCTTCGGGTAAATACCCAGAACTGAAATTCCTGAGTTCTTTGTCTTTTTTTGTAGGCTTTGTTTTATTTTGTCTGCTAAACGTATTGCTACCCCAGGTTTTTGTTTGTTTGTTTGTTTGTTTCCATTTTTATGAAATAAAATACCAAGAAATAAACTTAACAAAAGATGTGAATGACTGCAAGACAATATTAAAATAAATTAAAGAAGACACAAAGAAATGGAAAGTTATTCCATGTTCATGGATTGGATGAATGAACATAGTTAAAATGGCCATATCACCAAAAGCAATATACAGATTTAATGCAATCAAAATCCCGATGGCATTTTTTAAAGAAATAAAACAAAAAATTATCAGATTTGTATGGAGCTCCAAAAGACCCTGAATAGCCAAAGAAATAATCAGATAAAAGAAAAAAACTGAAGGAATTACACTCCCTGACTGTAAATTTTACTACAAAGTAACAATAACCAAACAGCATGATGTTAGCAGAAAAACAGACACACAAACCAACAGAATACAATTGAAAGCCCAAAAGTAAACCCACATGTATATGGGCAAATGATTTTTGACAAAGGAAACAAATACATACAAGGGAGAAAAAGAAAGCCTCTTTAATAAATGGTGCTGGGAAAATTGGAAAACCACATGCAAAAGAATGAAACTAGACTACAGTTTGTCCAATGTACAAAAATTAATTCAAAATGGATCAAAGACCTAAATATGAGATCTGAAACAGTAAATTACATAGGAGAAAACATAGGTACTAAACCTGTGGACCTTGGTCTTAAGGAGGATTTTATGAATTTGACCTCAAAGACAAGGGAAGAAAAAGCAAAATTAAATGAATGGGACTATATCAAACTAAAAAGCTGCTGCACAGCAAAAGTAACCATCAGCAAAACAAAAGGGCAACACACTAAGTGAGAGAAGATACTTGCAAACAACATCCAATAAGGAGTGAATATCCAAAATATTTTAAAAACTCACAAAACTCAACCCCCATTCAGACCATCCATTGAAAACATGAGCAGAAGACCTGAGCAGACCCTTCCCAAGAAGACATACAAATCGCCAACAGATATATGAAAAGATGCTCAATTTCACTACCTATTAGGAAAATGTAAATCAAAACTATAATGAAATACCACATCATATCTGTTAGAATAACAGGTAATAAAAAGTGTTAGAGAGATTGTGGAGAAAAAGGAACCCTTATACCCTGCTGGCAGGAATGTAAATTGGTACACCCCCAAAGGAAACAATAAATACCAATAAATTTCAAAAATTTCAAAAATTTACAAAACATTTATTTGTAAACATATATGTACCCCTTCCTATATCCATTACAGCATTATTCACAGTGGCCAAAACATGGAAACTACCAGTGTTCTTCAATAGATGATTGGCTAAAGGAGATGTGGTCCAGATATACAATGGAATACTACTTAGGCAGAAGAAAAAAATGAAATACTGCCATTTGCAAAAACATGAATGGATCTTGAGAATCACTTGCTAAGCAAAATACATCAAACAGAAAAGGACAAGAGCTATATGATAATCACTGATATGTGGGAAATAAAACCGAAAGCAACAAATGAAGAAACAAGACCCAAACAAACAGAAACTCGTATCCACAGACAACGGTGCAGTGATTATCAGAGGAGAAGGAGGTGGTGGGAGGTAGTAAAGGGTAAAAGGGGTCAAATATGTGGCGACAGGAGACTTGACTTTGAGTGGTGAGCACACAGTGCAGAATACAGATGTTGTGTTATAGAATTACACGCTTGAAGCTTATGTAATGTCGTTAACCAATGTCATCCCAACTAACTTAATGCCTTTTTTTTTTAAGTTATGAACCTGGAGAGTTTTCACTCATAATCAGAGAAAGATCTGCTCCTAAACATTTTAAAGGAACAGCAAGAAGTAAAAATAAAATTGTATTTTGATTATGTCATGTGTGGTGCTTAGTCAATATACTGATTTCCCACATGTTGCATCTTAAGCAATTTGCTTCAAGTTCAGGTTCTCTAAGGAGCCAGAGTTGAGCTAATAACAGGTCTATGAATGGACTCATGCCAGGTTTTTAAGTAAACATCAACTTTCAATTAAATTTATAAAACATTTTGTAATTATACAGAGTAATTTTTCAATGGCATTTCACCATACTGAGTGAAGATTGTTCTGCCTTTCAGTATACGTAGTTCTTTTTTGAAGTTCTAAGCCTGCCTCAGGTGAGTTGTGTTATATGGAACATATTATACAACCCATGGGGATATGTAATGAATGGCTGGTTCAAGTGATTTTTAATATCAATGGGATGCAGTACTATAGAATTATCTAATGGTATTAATGTCTGAATGAAATATGAATTCCTGTTTCTGTCTATTTCCTTGTAATGAGACATCCATCAAGTAGTTATTTCCTCTAAACCTCATTGTTTTATACTTAAAATGACTGCCCTGCATTGTTGCAGACTGTGTAGGGACTGAAAAATGTTAATATTTAAGTAACTTTGAGAAGTTTTAAATGCTCTGGAAATGAAGGATGTGATCATTTTAAAACATATCTTAAACCAATATGGTATGAATATTGACCGAAAATATCCCATAGTACTCTCAATGGTGGGAGGGAATTCTAAAGGTGATTAGGGTTATCTGTTCCCTATTCCTCGCCCCGTTCTTATCCTTAACCAGATGCCATTATTTTCTTAAATATCACAGGTAAGAATATTCATCAAAAAACCAGGTATACCAAATCCAGATTCTCACAAATCTATTTTTAAACAAGTAAGGTTCAAAAGTAAACTATAATATTTTTATTATCAGTGAAGTTAACAAAGGAAAAGGATTACTTTAAATATTACAAGTTAGAGTAGAAAGTCACCACATTAAGCAAGTTATGTTTATTTTTCAAAACTTTACCTACAATTCCCAGGGTTATACCTCACGTTTAATAAGAAAGCTTTATAAATAAATTTCTCTCTATTCCATAACTATCAATTGGTCACCTAAAACTGAATGTCATAATTATTAATGTAAGAAAATAAAACCAAGGTAAGGATAATGTTTGCAGACAGTTAGACCAAAGAAGTAAGAGAGACACGTGGTTTTAAAAGACAAAGGAATAAAAGGTACACATAGGAAACAGTTTCAGAGCAAAGGAAAGCTCCTGACATTGGCCTCTTTCAGTTGTTGATGTAGGTAGCACTTCTGAGATACAAAAATGGTTAGGTGAATGGTTAAATGGTTAGACAATTGTTTCAAGCCAGGTGAAAACTGACTGAGAAAATGTTTCATTCATTTTGTAAATAGGTACTCAGCAGTACTCCCTTAAGAGTGGGCTCTACCCTGTAAGGCGAAGCAGTGGCAGTATGGTGTGTACAGAAATGGCGCAAAGACGAACTGTGTCTGTAGGGAAATGTCACAGCCCAGATTTATTTTTGTTCACTAAAAGATATGTGGAAAGTAGCATTTTTCAAAATGAAAATAAAAATGTCCAGAAAGAGAACTTTACTCTCTGCATTGTTATTATCATTTCAAAGTACCAATTTGAATCTTCGTAGTTTACCAAACTGAAGAGTGAGTAAACTCTATTTCACCTATCTTAAGCATGGTATTGTAATTATTCCATGCCATTAAACACATATGATGATTAAGTATAATGGCTAATATTTAGCTGAATAATGTTTTATAGAATCAAATCAAAATGTTTCCTTTCAGACCAACATATTTTAGGAGTTTTAAATCATACTGAAACAGGGTGCAACCAAGAGGGGGGCCCCCAAAATAGGGATTCGGAATGGGGCCCAGAGCTCAGGGTGTCCAGGAAATATTAGAGGGACATATAAAATGTCCTCACCCCTTCCCCCACAGGTATGAGTTGGGGGAAGGGACACATGAAGCAGGAACATGAAGAGCTGTTTTGTACAGCCACAGCTTTGCAGCTAATCCATGGCATGGCCATTTAACCTATCTACAGCCTTTGGCTGGTAGCTTAGATGTGTTAAATAGCTGTGCCCATGCTCTGAGCCAGGGGGATGGAAAGGACTCCTCTCTGCAAGATGTGACTGGGGGAGGACCCCTGAGTTACGGCGCCTGCATGGGAGCTTGGAGAAGATTGGCTCTAGGACATGGGGACACACCTGCCCAGACTCATGATGGCAGCCCGGTAAACTTGGAATAATACAGGAATGCTGGCAGGTGTAACTAATTGTAGGAGGAGTCGGAAGTGAGGGTACAGAGGAGGATTGGCATGGGGATTTAAACTGAGATGTGGTAGCCATTGAGGGAGATTCCATGCGGTTTCACCAGAGTGCAGACACCCACAGCTTTGGTTGAGAGGGAGAGCCACCAGGTTTTGCCAGAGTGGGAACCCCTTCCCCGCAACTCTGGTAGAAGAGGACCATGTGGCTTTGGGGGTGCTCCCTTTGGCTGAGTGGCCTGGGAAGCAAGAGAGACTTTGCCTGGAAGAAGGGGGAAAGGACTCTTGCCAGTAGGCCATGAGAAGGTGCCACGTGGCTTTGGATTAATCAGAGATCCTGCCTGGACGGCGACACAGCTGACGGTGTCAGGAGCCTGGATCCCGGACGTTTGCTTCTTTTCCTGAGTCACGGTACCCTGAATTAGGGCAGGAGGGGGAGAAGGAAGCACAGTGGGCATCTGTGGATACCCTAAAGGACTTTGATATTTTAATGAAGACGATAGGTCGATACTTTAAGTCTGTATAGCATTAAGTAAACATTTCCTTTCCTTTTCACAAATGTCTGGCTTTGAGAGACGTCTTTCCATAAGGCGGCGGACATAACGAACCTTGGCCCCTGTGGCCTCTGTGTTCTGTAACAATATCACGCCATTAATTCTATCGCCCATACATTAGAACCAAGCACAAATTCTCCTGATGCTAGACGGAATTATATATTACAAAGATTCTCCGATTATGTTATTTTATTTTTCTAGGAAAAAAGTCTCACAAAATATAGAAATTCCTCAGCTAGTCTACAAATTTGGGTATTAGAAAGAGCAATCCAATATATAGCAGTCTCGAAGAATAGCACATAAGCAAATTAACCAATAACATTCAACATATATTTTGATCACATACCCAAAGCTGTTTAGCATTTAGCTATTTAGAAAAGAGTGTGAACAAAGACAGTGTGGCAACCTTTTTCTATAAAAATAGAGATTTATTTAATAATTTCTTTGTTCCCTTAAAAGGGGAAAAAGGGAAACGTGTCGGTATTCCAAATCGACACTGGTTCATTTCAACTAATGACCATGCAGCTGTTTTCTTACTCGGGCAATGGAGGATCATTAGCAACCCCAAAGTAGAAGGAAGAATGGTATGGAAATCATCAATACTAATGATAATCATTGCAAAGTGAACTGCTCTACGTGGCCTCCAAAGGCCATCTTAATCTGTCATTTTCCAAATGGGGAGGATCCCTATTCACTTTTGGTCCACCCTTGTAAAAAGGTGAATGAATATATGCTTCCCAAGTGCATTACTTTGAGGCCTATATTTCCTGTAATGTTTCATCACTCTGATTTTACCAAAAAAGACATTAGACCCATATCATCACTAAAGGAAGATACTACCCAATTTGACATGGACATGGCTAGTTTCACCTCTTTGAATTCTATATATGGCCTTGCACATTTTGAGGTACAAGAGCAGAGATGTCCAAAAATTACAAAAGGCCGAGTCAGTTACTGCAAGGAGCACTTTGCCTCAAATATTGTGAGAGAACAGGTAGAACAGCCGTCTGTGGGGAATTAAATAGAAGAGATGCCAACACAGAGGCCTCATTTGGACTAGAGCACACCCAAGAGTCTCCCTCAAAGATTTGTTGCTAGTAGCGCTCCCTAAACATCTTCTAAGGCCATTTTACTCATCACATCCATAATTCAGAAGATAAGTGAGCTGTACCTCAGAAAAGAGGTACAGCTTAGCACGTGTCTTTGAGCTTAACTAAACCTCCATTTGTTCAACTACAAAATGAACATGGGGGTATGAGCAGGAACATTGGGGCATAAGAACATTGGAGGTATGGATCACTTCATTCCTTTCAAATTTGGGGGAGTCAAGGCAGAGTGGTATAAAATATTTCACAAATAGTTGTGATTTCTAGCGTAAGCATGTACCTTTTCCTTGAATTTTCAATCTAGCAAGGATTTTGAGGTCACCTGATCCAAAGCTGTCACTCAGAGATGAGAACATCATTGCTTAGAAAGGCTGAATGACCTGCCCCAACTCACATGAATTTTGAGGGGCAGAACCAGGAGTAAAATTCAGACTAATTCTTGGGCCTGAGCCCTTGTTACCATAGTACCCACATAAGTAGGAATAATCAAATTCTTTGTCTTCTTACTGGGGAAAAATATATCAGTACCTCTTAGTCATTCATCAAAATGGTTGAACTCAGATTAATTTATGTCCAAAATTCTTTTTTTTAACCTTCCTGAATTTAATTCCTCAGGGGAGGAAGGTAAGTCAGGGTTTTCCAGTGAAGCTGGCTGGTTAATATAATTTGGAAATTCCTTATTTGTATTCCCGTCTGTGTCATATTTAATTAATCAAAGGCTATGTTTAGAGTATAACAGGGCTGAACTTTATCAAATCAGGAGCTATCAGTGAAATAAAACAAGGCAAAACCCAGGACTTTTCTACATCTTGCTATGCCTCTGCCTTAGGGTTTGTGGCTGCTAAAAAAAAAAGTGTTGCAATCAAAATAATGATATACTAACAGTGATAATACAAAGGTAAATATATTTAAGACATACTTTTTGGGGGGTAACATTACTCTTACATTTCGATTGATTTCATGCCAAGTACAGATTATACTTACTATTTAGTTTACAAATACATTTTCTTTTTTTGAAGAAAGATTCCGAGTGTACAGTATAAATGTCACCGTTGTTTAAATGTCACCCAACCTGATTATACGCTGGGGTTCGGATAGCTACATGTATGGCCACTATTACTTCATTTCTCCCGTGAAGGACAAAATCAGGAGTTGAAAGGAAGACTTGCCTTTCTTGTGAAATATGCTCCACCCTCTAGAAATTCCTATTTAATTGGTCTGAGATAGGGTCTGGACACTGAAACCATGATTTAAAAACACTAAACTTCATTATATTGCGCGTTATGAAATTCATTACTAATTACAAGCGAAGAAAGTCTAATTTGGAGAGGTCAAGTTACTTGCCCAAGAGTCACAGAAATAATGTGACTGTGGTCAAGCTATAAGTACAGCCATTCTCTTGTCAGGTAACTAAGTACAAGCATCCATCAGGTATGCTTTCTGAGTGCCCCCGTCCCGCCTCCCCCCATACACACAACATTTCCCCCGAGAACACACACTGCTCTGAAAGTGATGCTTGCCTTTCATTAAGCCCACCCTAACGGCCTAGGTTTGAGGGACAACATTTGTTTTCATGACAGAATCGAACTCCATTTCAGAGTTGAGGCATACTTACTTATCCAGAATCGATAACAAGCTGGAGGTAATTCCAGGTAAACACAATAGAAAATCTTTGTAAAGATAATCCTGTATTGTTTTCTTTTCTTTTTCTTTTTTTGAGGTGGTTGTGAGAATTAAATGAGATAAGGCACATAAGGAATTTAGCAAAATCCTTGGATCATAATTTGTCTCAATTAGTCATGACAATAAAACTATCACCATCATCTTGGATTAGTGCTGCATTGGCAAAAATGCAGATGCACAATAGATGGAATAGGGAAGGAATTGACATGCATGATGCATCTTAAATTACTCTATCATCATTTTATAGTAATAGCTTTATTTCATTTTCATATTAGCCTTGTGACTTAGATATCATTTTCCCTAGTTTATAGATGAGAAAATTGAAACTCAGAGATACAAAGTAACTTGCTCAGAATCATGCAGCTGGCAAGCAATAGAGCTTGGTGTTGAGCCCTGGTCTAACTGCCCTCCATAGTATATGTGATTTTCTTGACCACACAAGATTTCCTTATTTTTGCTATCACATTTTACAAAATGGGTTAGATTAAATGTGTGGGTAACTGTCTATCTACTACAAATGAGGACTCTCATTGTTGCAAACCTGACAGTTTGAAGTTAATAATAAAAGAGGGAAATACTGTGATCTTCCTCAAAACAGCTTTTCTGATACCTGAGCCTAAATGTGTCACAAATATATGATCTGGAGCCTCCATGGTAAACAGGTTGGTCCCACGGTCTCCATATACAACATGCCCATTACTCTCTCTTTGCTTTGGTCACACTGTTCCCCTCTAAATGCTATTTGTCCTCCTAAGACTCAAATAGCCCTCACACTTTCAGGACCAACTTAAGTTCTATCTTTATTGTTTCAGTCTATCTAAATGTCACCTGCCTCTGAATTCATATTCCAAACATGGCTGGAACCATAAAGATTTGTGCCTCTCTTTAGGAGATACCCTTTACTTCCAATAGACATCAGTCAAACTAGCTTAAACAAGAGGAAAGAATTAGAAAAACAGAAGGGTATCTTCTGTAACCCATGGACATACTATGTATGAGGAACTTATGAGGGAGTTAAACCAAGATCAGAACACCATGAAGAACCAACCAAAGTTGCTTTTTAAAAAATCTTGCCTTCCCTTATCCTCTTTCTCCCTTCGTTTCTTATCTTTAGTCTTTCCTTACACATAGGTTTTCAGTGTAACATCATAAATATGATGTGGCCTGGCATCACTATATCATGTATGTCCTTCTAGTTCAATGCTCAATATAGACTCACATAATTCAAATTTTGTGAGGAGGAGACTCACATGGTCCCAGCTTTGTTCAGGTGTTTATTCCTGTGATCCAGTCACACTTGTAGTGAGGTTGTGGGTGGTTTAATCTTCTTCAACCTTTAATAAATACCTCCTTTTCTACTTTTTAATGTATAATAGTATTGACTGTGAATAAACATAAAGCTCTTTATAGAGAAGATAATGGCTTTGTCTTCTTTTGTGCCCTTCACAATGCAGGTAGTCAATGTCCTATCATTGAATGGTTTATCAGCTCATTAAGGAGAAACTAAAGGACACTAGATAAAGACATCCTGGTGTGGTAATAGGTTGGAGGGTATGAGAATAGATGTTCTGACACCTCCCAAGAATGAAGACACTGCCAAGTTTAAATCCAAGGAGTAAGCTATTTGCACCGGAACAATGAGATGCGAGCAGAACAAACTGAGATAGTGGCAGGCAGGACGGGGACTACTCTGATTACTGTTGTGTGAGGAAACAGTCGCACAAAGTGACCCTGTGAATGTTAGACTATGTTACCACTGTGGACAAACGTGAAAGGAGGGTCTTAAAGGTTTCCAAATGATTCCCAGGTCAGGGTGAAAAAACTGGAGGGAGAGCCTGGTCTAGCCTCAGCACCTCCAGGAAATTGTATCTTTGGAGGCGTGAGCCAAGCTATTGTGGCTGAAAATGCCCTTTCCAGCCCATTATGTATTTTTTTCACATCCCTTACTTTGTGTAATAGAGCAATAATTCCCTAGTTCCAATAGAAATCTATGCTGATAAAGGCTCTGAGACTGAAAATGAGATCTTACTGCTCTTGAAGGCCAATGTTGCTCTCCCAAGGAAGTGATGCAGTTTATACCTGTCTCTGTCAAAAGGGCTATTTTTATCTGAAGGTGGGTTTCTCCTGGTGGCTGGTACATGCCTGAGCACATGGCGACCTTTCCGCAGAGTATATTTATTATGTCTTCTTCACAAATGATTATTGTTGGTTCATCTTAGTTCCTGTGATCAGTCATTGCTCATAAACAGTGATAAGGGTTTGAGGTCACACAGGAAGACAATAGATGGCAAAGTCAATTTTTTATTGTGTATGTGATGTGAACAGTTTATTTCTCTATCAAGGAATTACCCAAATTAAGCAGGTAATATTAAAAGGACCATTAGAGTGAAGGGGTCTTCCTCTGTCAAGAATGGAACTATCTGAGAAACCAAACACCCTGACACATTTGAGTAAGTGTGCCTGCATTTTCTAGAGTGAAATGATTATTTTTATCTGTCACAGTAATGACAATGAGAGTTTAAAAAATACAAGAAATAAACTAACCATGATGGCTAATTCAAACCTGGCCATGTCTTAAATAGGACACATCGGATCTATATGTAAATTTTACACACACACACACACACTTTGTCAGGAGAGAGGGGGATATCTCCCATTTTCAGTAGGCAGACCACCCTAAATTTCCCAACTCTTTGTATGGTCCCCTTCCTTTCTGAGGCAGAACCTGTAAATACAGTGGTATAGTTACTCCCTTGATTATGTTGCTTAGGTTATATAAATGGTGATAGGATAGTCACTCCCATGATTAATTTACATTATAGAAGACCTCCTTATCACTCACTGAAGAGGAATTAAGAAGCAAGGGAGATGTAATCCTGCTAATGGGAAGAAAGGAAATAGCCTTGCTGTGAGCTGCTTATGGAGACATAAGGCAAGGAATTGAGGCTAGTTTCTAGGAGCTGAGCACTATACCTAGCCAACAACTAGTAAAACAATAGGATCTCAGTAATATAAAACAATACCTTTTGCCAACAATACATAAACTTGGAAAAGGACCCTGAGCAACAGATGAGAATTAAATCTCTAGTCATCTTGATTCCAGCCTGGTGATATCCTGAGCAGAGTATCTGGCTAACCCATGCCCGGACTCCTAATACAAGATAATAAATGGGTGTTGTTGAAGTCACCGTTTGAGGTAATTTGTTACCAAGCAATAAAATGCTCGGTAAATTAAATAAGTAGTCAATGCATTCATTTAGTAATTTAATAAGCATGTATTGAGAAACTACTACATGCTAAACAGTGCAGAAAGTAATGGGAAGGCTGAGTCAAGCATGACCACCCCACCCCCATACCAATGAGCAAAGAGTTTCATTAGGAACTAATTTTTTTCTGTTAAAAAAGAAATAATTCCTGAATTTCTCATAATAGGGTCCGTAATGAAACAGCTGTAACCTACAAAGGTTATCACGAAGACAGCAAGACCAATTGAGCAGAAGACTAGCTCAACCCAACATGGTGACTAATTTTGCCTTGTGGTAACCCTCATCACAGGCTCGTTGCATGACATTAGCATACTAAACAACACACCCCAGGCCACCATGATCAGAAATGAGAAGTCCATTAAAGGATACAAAATGGCCAACAGTGATCTTCCAATAAGTCTCCATCCCTTTTCTGGAAATATCCTGACTATTCCTCTCCCTTACTGAACGCCCTACCCCTTCATTAAATGAGCCTCAATAAAAGAAGTCAGTCCCTCTAGGGAGGGGCTGCTCTGTCTGTGGCCTCTCTCTGTCTCACTGCTTCACTAATAAACTCTCTTGCACTTCAAACTACCCTGGCTTGAATTTGAATTCTTTCCTGAACAAAGCCAAGAACCAACAGTGGGCCTCCAGAATCCTGGAATGCCTGCTTCAGGATTACAAAAGAGAATAACTGGAATTTATACTCAGGCTCCAAAGCAGGCAAGGTCAATACAGAGTGGGAAGTAATTCCTTCCTATTGCAACTCTTTTCCTTTCTACCCATCATCCTCTCCTTTTCTGTCCAAGTGAGAAACAAAGGTGAAAATTTCATACTATGAGAAAGATATTTAAATATATATTTTATTGATTATGCTATTACAGTTGTCCCAATTTTCCCCCTCTACTTGGTACCCCCATTCCCTCCAGCAGTCCCCCCGCTTTGTTTTGTCCATGGGTCATGCATATAAGTTCTTTGGCTTCTCCATTTTCTATATTGTTCTTAACACTCCCCTGTCTATTCTGTACCTACCAATTTGTACTTCTTCATCCCTGTAACTTTTCCCCCATTTCCCCACTTCCCCTCCCAATTGATAACCCTCTGAATGAGAAAGATATTTATAAGGTAAAGAGTTTCAATTTTCTGAGATGTCCAGTCTTATGAAAGAATCCTTTCTCCTCCCCCAAGTCCCTGGTTCAACTAGCGACAGATTTGTGGCTGCAGATATCTTCTCTTGAGTCCTGCTTTCAGCCCCACCAAGCTTAGTAGAGATTGTGAATAAATGGCATCCATTGCAGAACAAAGGACTGAAGCAACTCTTTATAATTTCTCTCGCTGTAGCTCAAGCAGAAAACAGTCCCACTGAAACATCTTTAGCTCCAGCAACACCTACGCATACTCACAGTCTATTTTCATTGTTTTACATCTCTGCCATTCCAGAGTGCAAAACTGCAAGCATTTTCTTTGCACTAGACATTTTAAAATTCAATTTAACACATATAACCTGAAATACAATTTATCCCTTTGGAACTTATTTTTTCTCTAACTCTTTCAGCTCTTCATTTGGAGTAATCATGGAAAATTTATCGGTGAAGAGACTAATGGTCCAAACTGAGAGACTGATAACGAAGTAAAAGAGAGTGAAAGAGAGAGAGAGAAAAAGAGAAAGGGAGAAATTGAAGGACCAGGGCCTATTGCCTCATTGAATAGCTATCATATAGATGTAAGGGTCAGTGCAAAGCATTTATAGGAATATGGAAGTTATCCAAGTTTTAGTTTGCTGACATGCCTCCTGGGCAGGAGAGGGGTTCCGTCTTGGACCTAGAAATTCATTGCAACAATATAGCCTTTAAGATTGATTGCCTCAGCAAGTGACAGGTACCTGATGTGCTGAGGTACAGGAGACAGAAAGCCACTTTGATAAGCAGAAAGGATTGTTTTAGGGTTGTAGGCATTCGTATATAAATCAACCCACTTCAGCCTGCTATAAAGATTGGGACCAGGGTGAGAAGAAAAGTACAGCCTAAAATACTTACCCAGAAGAGTCCCTCCTGTTTCCCCATGTAAAATCTTATGGGAATATGTTTTAACATTGTATTCCTCCACCATAGTCTATTACACTCAAAAGAGACAAGCCCACCAGTCAACAGAGCTGACATCCTATTGCTTACAGTATTCAGAGAAATTAAACTGTCAGTCTTAATTTCTCGTGATGGCTATACCAACATGTCCCATTTTTGTCTAAGAAGCTTATTTGAATTTAAAATCACCTTGGTGGTTTCAGAGTCCTTAATTTAAGATTTCTATCTTCTGATGAGACTCAGGATATTGGAGTCCAAGCCATCGATACAAATGTAGTCTGACCACATCAGAGAGGGCGGGGGAAAAACACTCTTCTTTCTTCCTGTCTTGAAATTCTCTAATTAGGAAGCTCAGAATTATTTCAGGTCCAGAGATGACCTCATTGTTGCAGAGACAGTAGGGAGATGCTTGGAACTGTGGCCTAGGATTTTAGCAAACAGTTGGGAGATGAGAAATCTTCCCATCTTTGAAGTTGTCAATAAAGTACTCCACCCAGCCATGCAAGCACCCCAAACCTGCACCACTGAGGACTTCCCTGGAAGTGGCATTGTATTACCCTTCTTATCATTTTTGAAGCCTGAACTCCATCAAATGGGGGTTTGGGAGATTCAAGCCCTCACATAGCTATCCAGTCAATGCAACCCACCACATAAAGCAACACAGCAATAGAGAAACAAGGGCTCCAATTCACATTGTTCTTCTTGACCTCACATCGCTACATGCCTGTCTCTAGGTTAAATTGCACAGTGAGTGAGTTTGATATCTGGGGCTACCCATGCCCATTTCTAGGTTATATCATAATCTTGCTGTCCATGTACACAGTTTCCCAGCATTCTCATGTTGCTTTCCATTATTCCACACTCCCAGGGAATATTTAGTTCTTACCCCACCATGCGATGTTCTTTATGGCATAATCACTCTTTTCCTCATTCACAACAGCAAAATTTCTATTTGCTTGCTGTTCTCAGAAAGGGCAAAATCTACCATTCATTCACTAATCCATGGAAATCAACTAACAGATCAGCAGTTTTCAAAGTATATTCTGAACCAACAGCATTTGCCTCCTGGAGAAACTTGTTAGAGATGCAAGTTATCAGGCAACACCCTGGATTTATTGAACCAGAGCAAAGGGAGTAGGTACAAGTTGCTGAGACAGGGCTTCATTAGCCCAGAGATCAATCTCTGTTTGCTCTGTCTTCTCATTGCCCTGTTCTCCACTAAGGGCTTTAGTAAGAAATAAAATATCAGTAACCATGAGAATAGCTAAGGAAACCAAGAGTCAAAGAGTTATGTACTGTATTTTTCAGACCATAAGACGCACCTAGGTTTTAGAGGAAAATAGAAAAAAAATTGAAACAAAAAATGTGGTAAAATATTTAATAGCATAATATTTCACCAATATAAATGTAAACAGAACTCAACAGCAGCATTAACAACCATTATTTCTCCCAAATTTGGAGGGAAAAAAGTATGTCTTATAGTCCGAAAAATACGGCAATTATTTTCAAGTCACACAGATAAAACGTTCTGATTTGAACCTAGACCTTTTCAATATACCATGCTTTATATGTTAACCACCGCCCAAGCCAATTTTCCTTCCTATAAGAATAGTCATCGTCTCAGATTTTGCACTCCTGGAGAGAAGTAGTTGCATCCCATTTGTTCTGGAGTGCCTTGCACCATGCGCAATACCTGACCAAAATGACTGCTCATTAAATGTTTGTCAAATGAAAGAAATGGGTAGTCATCACTGAAGATACTTTGCTTGGCAACTTCTTCATTGTTCCCATATATCTTCAACAAGGAAATAAAAATATCTTTATTTGTGTGGGCAGCCTAGGCATATCTGAGCACTTCCATGTTGTTGCTTTTAGGGCAAGAGATTGACAAGAAGATATAGCCAGAACAATTACTCCGGCCCTCCGTAGTCTTCCCCTGGTTGACTGTACCATGACCTCAATACCTGTATATATTCATTGAGTAGGAGAAGCTCCAGCAAAGGGCATTATCTTCCTTTAAAAAGCCATGCCACCTGGTATATAATAGTTACTCAAAAATACTTAGAGTCATAAAATATTAGAGGATGATGCAATAGCAAAAATGAGTCAGTCCCATTCCTCTAGATTACTGATGACAATAATAAAGTCAAAAGGGTGGGAGGTACTTGCCCATACTTATCAAAGCAACAGATTGCTATTGCTGGCTTGACTACATTGAGATAGAAAGTAACTTGCCCTCCCTTCAATCTATTGTCTAGATTGAGAACTATAGCTTGAGAGAATGTCTAGAGCAGCTAAACATTTGACCCAAATAAATTCGAATTAAACATAAGAGTGGTGATGCAACCCTTGAAGGAATACTTCACTAGACTTGATACCCTGACCCGTTAGTGATTAGCTGTTCATTGCCTAATGCCCAGGGTCAAGAATATGGGTGTCTAACAAGAAGAGTTATGGAAAAATGCACTCTCCTCATGAACAAAGGTTAATGTGAGCTACTGTGGAAGGTTCAGGTGGCTGTAATCTCAACGGTGGTGCTCACACAGCCTGGGTTTTGCCACTTCCAAAATTAAATAACACATAATAACTGGTAGACTTAGTATTGGAGGTACTGACACATATCTTTCAGTTTCTATAAATGTGTATTTGCATTAAAATAGAGGGCAGTAGCCACATATGTTCAAATGTACTATGTATTAGGATGTTGACATCATGGAGAATTACTGGGTGATATTTAATAAATATAGAGCCTTATAATGAAAACAACTTTAAAAATCCATAAACCAATAAATTTTAAGTGATATTATTTATAACACATAAAATTCTAGATTACATCATCTTAAACATATATTCTCAAAGATAATTCCTTGTATAGTATTTTGTGGCAAACATTGAGTCATTTATTTTATGGTCTATGCAAATTGTTAGGGTTTTTCAATGATTTTATATCTCTGAATCCTGAGGCAGAGGATTCAAGAGAAAGCGATGTTCGTTCAGCCTAAGTTTTGACAAGAATTTTATTTGAGAATTGGATGAGTATTGATCTTGTAGACTGGGAGCAAAGCAAATTAGGTTGTCATGTGTATTCCATATGGCCCAGGCCCTGCATTACAGTTTTCATTTGTATTACCTCATGTAATCCTCGTGAAAACCTTGGTAGTGGGTATAACTATCTTAATTTTATAAATGTAAAAACTGAGGAGTAGGGAGGTTAAATGACATAAGTACCTGATCTGTGACATGGCTTAGACTTGATCCCTTGATTTGCTGACACGCAAAGCCATGCTCTTTCATCAGTCTCAGGTGCCTGACATTTGCTGACTTTCTGTACACAAAGAAATTGATGACCCATTAATAGGGATGTTAAGTAGCTGTCATGTCACAGTAGTAGAAACACTGAAATAGTCAGAGCACATCCTCACGAATGACCCAGCCGTATTCAAGGTGATAATCTTCTTTAGCAAAACTTTTGTAAGAATGATTAAATTCCCTGTATTTATGCAACCATCGACTTAATTTTTTTTTACCTTGACAATAACTTTGAGATCTTCTAATTCAACCCCTCCCTTTTACAGAGGAGAGCAATAACATCCATGAGATGAAGTGCTTTACCCAAAGTCACAAAGCAAGTACGAAGATTAAACCTTAAGATGATCAATTCCAATACCAGTTCTCTTGCTGCTCTTCCACAAGTCTTCTATTAACTGGTCAGTTACAGAATACAGAGGCAATGAAAGGACAAGCAGTTCTGAGTGGCATTTTCTGACTTCCGCTACTTTACTCTGGGAAAAAAATGTTAAGGATATCAGGGTCATGCAGCTACAGCTTGGAGTTTGGAGGATGTGAGGCAAATATCATTAGCATTGGACACTGGAGGAAATGATCATTGGTTTTACTTTTCCCTTATTCTTGAAGTAAATCAGCAAATAGTGGAATATATCAATGAGTGCCAGGCTAGGTTCTGATGACATTTGGAGCAAACGAAAATCTTGGTGGGGTTGCTGACTCTTGTCATAAACACCTTACATTCATAGAACTGGTTTATAAGCCATACTATGGTAGACAATACTGTATAGCTTGTCCAGGTAATTCCAGTAAGTACTGCAAAGAAGCACTACCCTTCTACAGTCCTTCCTAATATTAATAGTTGAATGAAAGAAACGAGAAAGCTTATATCTCCTGTCTGGAAAAGGAAGTGAACAGCGATGCTACCTCTGTTTGGTAGATGTGGGAATTTGTGATCAGACTATGGAGGTGTCCATGATGTCTCAGGTGCTTTTCCTGCCCACAGGGTCAAATCTCAGTGCATCCTAAGGGAAACCAAGCCCTTTAGTGTGGTCACAGATGATGGCATCAGAGCTAAAGTGAGCCACGTATGATCAGAGCAGAGCGAGGCTAGCAGCCTCTCTGATAATGTGGCCTCAATTGTTGCCAAAGAAGGATGCTCTGTATCTTTGTTGCAATGTAACACAATGAAAATTCTTTGTGGGAAGTATAAAAATGTGTATGCTCAAATATGTGTCTTGCATATAAAGGGATATCTCATTTTGCAATCAGAAAATACATAAAAAATTTTTAAACAAAATGAGCCAGCACAAGAAAGCAGTTGTTACTATTCTTCAGTATTACAAATGGACAAGAAACAGAGGTGGACATTTAAACTCTTCATAGTTACCTTTAGTCTTAGGGACTTTCTCACTAGAATCACTTTTCAAGTCACATAACACAAAAAAGAGGGGGTATAATGTGTTTTGTAAAATGAAGTTGTTTGTGACAGCACTTTTTAAATCAGTATCCTAAGCTACAAGTACCCATTTACATAATATTCAAGTGCTATTTTAACCAGCGTTGAAAATATATTTATGATCTCTACAAATTATCTTTAGCACAATAACTTACTCTGTTGTACCGCTAGTAAAAGACTTACTTACAATTAAATGATTTGCAAGTGTGGAGGTATATCCTTCTGACTGACTACTAAATGTGTTTAAAATTTCTTGTTCTCCTGTTTTATTTAAATAAAAAATATGATTTGATATGATACATTCTAAAAGCAGAAGATCATAGTGCTTGGGAATGTGAGTTCCAGAGAGAGCAAGAGCCTGTGCTGAAATATTGGCATTTTTATATCATCACTGTTCACACTTTCGTCCTTCTCAGTTTCCTCATCTGTGAAACGGCATTTCTTTCGAGGAATTAATATAATGATTAAAAATCTCAACAAAAATCAAAATATTGAGTGTTATTGACACTTGATGAATTATATTTTATTAGCATCCCAAGTTAGCAATGACTGTTATAAACTCACAATAAGGTCTTCCCCAAACCGTTTGCTTGTTAGTTGTTTTGTCTAAAGCTTGTTTTGTTTAAGTGTGTGTCATAATTAGAGATCATTTGTAAGCCCTCAAAGACTAGCTTCCTCATTTATGAGAGCTAGCTACTGAGGAAATGCCTCTCTTTTGATTTTTATATCTTTGATATTGAAGAATAAAGAAAAGGAAGTCACTAGGACTTTGGTTCTGTCATGAAAAAAAAAAAAACAGAATTATTTTGAGGGGCACTTCCTCCAAGGCTTGCTATATTCCACAGGGTTAAAAAGAAGTGACCATAGGAGCCTCAAGTTTTTTCTGTGTTCTTGCAATAACCCTTTCCATTAAAGGTATGCAAAAGCATATTTTATTACAAACCTAAGAGCCCACTTAATGCAAGTGAAAAGACATCCAGAGAGGACAGTTTTTAACAAAATCGAAGTATACTAATGTAGGACTGAGTTAGGAATGTTGTTCACAGAAAATACAGATGTCCTGCTATTAATCTTAAAGGGAAAAAGTCAGCCATAAAATACATCTGAAACAAACCTCTGCTTTTTGCTTTTGAAGCAAAGGACAACATTGTTGCAGAACTCAGTCATTTAGGGCAAGTAGGAACCGATTTGATACAGTTTTTTAAGGAAGCCTGAGTTCCGGGTTAGCCTAACTTTTTCAAGCACAGCGGTGGACAGGTGGTTTAGAGGAAGTTCCCCTTGTAGAAGCAGGATGGAAATTTTAGAGTGGAGAGAGTGAGACAGGGTCCTGTGATATAGGTCTGGACCTATCTTTCATTAATATTTTATTTTGCTCAGTATAGCTTTTTTGCAGTAATTTTGCTTTTTAAGATATTGCTCTACAATATGATCTTGATTACTGAATTATTTGGTGCCTCCTTAAATTTTGTGTCCGAAGTGAATGCCTCACTTGCTTCACCCTAGGTCTGGCCTGCCTGGAGCATGGGTACTTAAAGCAGGGCTGCCATTGATTGGGAGGGGCTGTTTTCCATTCAGTTCTTTGGTTACTTGGCAGTAGGGTCTGTAAATAGTTGGTATGTTCGATTTCTGGATCTTAGAGGATAGTAGTGTTTTATTCTCATTATGTCACAATTACCTTTTAAATCTGTGGTTATCTACGATCCTGTTTCAACACTTCAAATTAGGTATTAGAACGTTGAGAAGGATAAAAGGTGGGTGAGTATGTTTGTAATCACTCCTTTATCCTGCTCATTATCTCTTCTAAACCTTTTCTACTTGCTGTATGCTGCATCCGCCGACTCGAGAAACAGATGTTCGGGAACTTTCAGGATTCAGAGATGTTACTTTTATTGGCCAAAAGTTTTAACCTGCGCAGGGGCGGACTCCCAGAGTGTCCGGAGACACAATGCTCAGAAGAGCTACAGACGAGAGCCGCGCCTAACGCTTATAGATAAGCCTTTTTATAGACGCAAGCAAGCAAGCGTTTCACAGAAGCAGATGTGGCTGTTAGCTATTGGCTATCTTTTAGCACGTGGGATCTATGCGTTGCAGGGTTTGAGGAATGGGAAATTTAAACCCAAACATCTCCTTAAATGGTAATCCGCCTCAAGTTCTTTGTTCTCTGTCCTTGGAGAGCCAAATCTCACAGGGACAGTCCTTTAGCTATTTTCCTGGTTCCAACATTCCCCCATTTCCTTTAACATGAATCAAACCCTTGATTCTTCATCGGTAGGGAGAATGGTATAGGGCTGAGACAGGACCATTAGCTTTACTACTTTTATTCTTTCTTATGCCTGATCACCCAGGGAGCCATCCTGGCCGGTACAGGGCTGCACCACTCGCCCCCACAGTTTCAGGCTTTAAGCCAATTAGGAAGCAGAAGACATCTCCCAGATGGAAATGAGGACTCCGGCTATGTCAGAATAGCCGAGGGGCGAGGGTCCATCACCATCCTTTTTGCTGCAGCCCCCCGAGTCCTTCCATGAGGCCTCCCAAGTGGTTGCGTCTGTCTTAGGTTGCCCCTCCCATGAGGAGTCTTACCCGTCATTGACTGCCAACCAAGCACTGGGGCCAGAGATGGATGAAGCAGAAGCAGTACTCCAGCCAGGGAGATAAGCTTTGTTTCCTTAGTAGGTCACGTCCTTGTGACAGAACAGACCCAGATGAAGTGGGTCCCTTGGGCTCCTACACAGCCCACCATGGGGTGAGGGTTACAACTCCTGAAACCAGGCTGAACGGTCCACAACATCTCCCCCATTTTTAGATTGCTAAAATCAATTGTAATTGTTAGGCCTGTGAAACTTACTATCTGCTATTTTCAAATGCAATCACAAGAAAACAATTTCCACATACATCATGAAGCACAAATAAGGATTAAAACAAGGAGGCAGCCAAGGGTTGCCATAACCCAAACTTGTAAATTTAGTCCAATGAAAAATGTTGCAAATGCAAGGGAACCATAAGAGTAACAGGTCTGGTTACACTTCAATTCTTAGGAGAATTAGCACAGACTTCAGGAAGTTACTTTAAAGATATGCAGCAAGAGCAAGTCAGAAAACATTATTAGAATCAGTAAACAACCAGTGGTATTCAAAGTCCCTTTAAGAAAAAGTCCCATCACTCTTAGGTGATGTTGATTGTCGCTCCAGGAATGCTGGCTGGAATTCCACTGGAGTGTGATGACACATAGCTTGGAGAAGTCTGGATCGGGAGGGTCCAATGGGTGGAGGTGGGTTGAGGCCAGGGAAGCCTTTTCTGTGATATGGCTTCATCGTCTTCGCCTGCAGTTCCAGCGATCTTTCTGCAGAGTAAATACAGACATACCCTCTTCCCCGAATTAATAGTTTAACTGGGCTTTTCCATTTTCCTTCTTACTTTCCTACACAATCCTATACTTTTATTTCCTTCACTTTCTTAATTCTTTCTTTCCGGAGGGGATTCCTTTCCCCTCACAGGTCTCACATGGAGCACTTACAGGTCCCCAACGTGGGGCACTTTGGGTGGGGAATCTCTTCCCCTCTGATCCCTGGGCACTTACCGGTTTGGCACCTTCTTAATTGTTTGTGGTTCGTCTCCCCCCCCCTTTTTTTTTTTTTTTTTTTTTTGGTAATTGCTGCATTCCTTGAGTGTGTCAAAAGTGAGCTGTCTCATTATCTAGTGCCCTTGACAACTTTAGGGAGGCTGGAGAAGAAGGAGGGAGGAGACACCAGGCATAGCACGGCCTGTTCCCAGGACTGAAGCAGTTCCTGGGCTTCCAAAAGGAGGATTCAGAGTGTTAAAAAGACACATTTTCTCATTGTTTTTCTTCCTGAGCTTTTTACTGTCTGAGAGGGGAGAATTTCCTCTATCTCTCTCCTCCCCTATAACTGCCTTAGCAGCTTCTCTGTTAATCCTTTCCCTTTCTTCTGACGTGAAGAGGGTCTGTAGAATCTGCTGGCAATCATCCCAGGTGGGTTGATGGGTCCTAAAAATAGTCTTGAGGAGGGAGATTAGCCCCTGAGGTTTTTCAGAGAAAGGGGGATTCTGGTGCTTCCAATTATATAGGTCGCTGGTGGAAAAAGGCACGTAAATCAGACGCGAAGGAGCCCGCGGCGCAGCCGGTGCTTCCCGTAGCGGTAGAATGGCAGCCTCTGCCCCACCCTGCTGGCTGGCTCCTTCTCTGGAAATCAGAAAAGTTGTTAAGGAGGAAGTCTAGGGGGGACCCAGGTACCGATCCACTCTGGCCCATGCCGGAACTGGATACTCTTCCGGATTTTGTACACAAGGGGAGTGACAATGATAGTCAGAACGAAACAGGTGAACAGACACCACAACCTTCTGTCATCCACTCTTCTCTCAGACACAATAGAGCCGCGGCTTTCAAACATACAGCCACTCACACGGCGCTGCGCAACGCGGCGCGAAACCAAAACCTTAGGCGACCCTTTCGCAACTCCCGAGGGCGTCCCCTCCTTGGGAGTCCCCTGGGTGGAATGCCGGTGACGTCTCACCTACCACCTCAGGGCTAAGCAGTCTAGACTTCCAGAACCATATGAGGATCCTCCCAATTACTCACCCAGCTCGAGCTGGCCCTTTCAGTTCCCGACCCAGCTCTCCACTGAGGGAGTATCCCGCTGGGGCCTCCAAATGTTGCATCCGCCGACTCGAGAAACAGATGTTCGGGAACTTTCAGGATTCAGAGATGTTACTTTTATTGGCCAAAAGTTTTAACCTGCGCAGGGGCGGACTCCCAGAGTGTCCGGAGACACAATGCTCAGAAGAGCTACAGACGAGAGCCGCGCCTAACGCTTATAGATAAGCCTTTTTATAGACGCAAGCAAGCAAGCGTTTCACAGAAGCAGATGTGGCTGTTAGCTATTGGCTATCTTTTAGCACGTGGGATCTATGCGTTGCAGGGTTTGAGGAATGGGAAATTTAAACCCAAACATCTCCTTAAATGGTAATCCGCCTCAAGTTCTTTGTTCTCTGTCCTTGGAGAGCCAAATCTCACAGGGACAGTCCTTTAGCTATTTTCCTGGTTCCAACACTGTATACCAAAGACTTACTCCCTCTTCACCTCCTTTTTGGGCAATTCAGAATGTCCTGTGTCCTCTCACCCTGCTTGTGATCCATCCACGTCTACAAAGTCAAGGCATAGAAATCCACACTTCTGTCCAAAATTAATTGTTTCATCGAGGCATTAAATCCTATGCTGTTTCGTTTTAGCTTTTTAATTTTTTCAACTACCCTTTGGTTTCAAGCATAGTTCCACAAGTTTCTAATATTTATAAAAATAGCATTAATTATAAACTTTATGGATCTAGTTTTCAACCTCATTTTTTTTAGCTTTCACACTTATTTAAAGTCACTTCCATGATTTCTGTGTTTCGCCTCCACAGTCTCCCTGGTTCATTATAATCAGTTTTACCATCACTTCCCACATATTTAATCTCAATTCTCTTCACTTGCAAGCATAGCTGATAACCACTAATACTCAAATTCAATGGAAGATGTAAAATCTGTATACTATATGAACTTTGTATATTTGATACCATTGACATTTAAGCTTTGAAACTCTTTCCTTCCTTCACTCCTGGGACCATCCTGGCGTTCTGATTTTCTAATTGTTCCTCTGTGTTTTGCTTTTGACTGGCTCTTTCTTTCTCATCCTTTATTAATTTTTTAATATTTTCATTTGTAGCTCTCTTCCTCTAACTAACAATCTTTAATGTGACAATGCCTTAGGGTTTGTTTATGCTAATGGCTCATAAGTTTACCTCACCAACTAAGACATCTCCCTGGTAAATTACACTCATATACTTATTTGCACATTTCTCAGAGAATATAGGAGGAAGAAAATTAACGCATCCTTAAATGTGATGAGTTATTGTATAGGATCATCTAGTTTAAATGATCTCAGTTAAGATAATCACAAATTATTTAAAATACCCTTTAACTTTTCTTTTACTATTATTTTGCACAGCCAAGTATTCATTAGGTACTATTGATTCAACCTCCTTAGTAGTCACTGTCTTCTCTCTGTCTCTCTATGCTCTCATCACACCTCACCTGGCCTGTTTAAATAGCCTCTGGAGTAGGTACCCGAATCCAGCTTCCAATCAATCCTCCAGAGATCCAGCAAATGCAAATGTAATCACTTAGTCGCTTAATATATATCGATGCTTTCTGTTTCCTATAGAATAATGTCCAAAACATAAATGAAAAGGCTTTTAATGATCTATCTCTTTTCTCTGAATAGAAATATGAAATGCCTTGAGTATTTTTGAGCATCTCTTGCTATTAATTGAAACTAACCAAAAATTAGTTGTTTCTTCACTCTTTTCTCAAATCACAGACATATGTTAGGATCTCTGACCTGCTGGGTGGGTGGAATTGATTAAGAAGACTACAGATCAGAGGGTCCTTCAGAGTGAGCAGACAGATTAGACCTAGGTCTTAGGCGATGAAGTGAAGGGCTAATTACTTCAACCAAGAGGCATATAGTTCAAAGGAATTTACCTGTGGATGAAAAATTTTAAAAATACTTGCAAATAAGTTCCTCTACGTCTCTGAGTCATTCCTTAAAATACTGTACATATTTATGTGTGTGGTATTGGAACAGAATGCATAGAGAAGGAAGGGGAGGGAGGAAAATGTAATTAGTATTATACAATTTGTCATCTGAATATTTTTAGAGTATGATGCCCTCAAAATGCTTGGGAAGGGAAGATTTGTAGAAGAGAAGAGTACAGGGCTTTGGGATCCAAGCTGGATTTGAATTTGGACTTACTCACACTCCGATCAAACCGCACCTTTTTCTGAATATTACTTGTGTTTTTTTGTTGTTGTTTTCACGCATCAAGTAAAATTAATAACACTCATATGCCACACAGGGTTGTTCTAACGCTTAAATGAGAGATGCTTATGAAGAACTTTATAAACTGTGAGTTGCATTTACATTGGGCTACTGACTTATGAAGCCATGGTGGGATTTTTATTAAAGGTTCAGGGCATTTTAAGAATATATTTTCTTTCTGATGATATCATAGGAAAAAGCCATGAAACTATAGTGCTGGGAACATACTTGAACCTTAAAATGACAATGCATATGCTTTACATGTTTTGCGTTGGGGAATTTTCTGGAAAGTTCTTTAAGGCGGGTAGGTACCGTAATCACAATCACAGTCTTAGTAGTAGTAGTGCTAATCATAGTGAGTGGATAGGAGAGAAATTATTTTAACCTTTAAATGGCAAAAAATACTAATTTAAAGTTAATTATACATTTTAGTTGACAAAATTGATACATAGACACTAACAGGAAATGATGTCATTATACAAGTTTAATATAAGAGGTTACCAGGACTTACTCTGCCTGTTCCCACACATTTTTTTCTTTGATCACAGACTCACAGAGAGAAGTAGAATCAGGATTCAAGTTCCCAACAACCAAGTTCATATTTTGGTTCGTAAGTTTGGGCTACTTCTTTATTATTAATAATTTCCCTTAGTATCCCCATTCTTATGTTCTGGACCTTCATTAATTTGTCATCAGAAGAGCAGAGACACTGGCTGTCCATTATTATAGATGAATTCAGCAGAAATTACAGAATTCAGCTTAGAGAAAAACTGAGCTGAGGAGAAAAAAATCTTTTTATGATATTTTCTGTCTTTTTAATTCTCTTGTGGCTGAAACCAGGGAGTTTCTGCCAGTATATCCACCATGATTTTGTCCAGTTGAGTTTTAAATAACTCTGGTGATTGGCCTCTTGCTATAGCTCCTGGGAACTTGTTCTGTCATATAATTGAACAAAATGTTAAGGAGTTCTCCTTGATATAATATCCCTGGGCTCAGTTCTTGAGAAAATCTCCTCTACACAATTTCACTTCCATAAAGAAATCGATGGGAATCAAACACAGAGAAGAAAGCGCTTTGCAGACGGATGGGGTGAGGGGATGACAGCATGGGGTGGGGGAAGTTGTGCTCACAGAGCACATGCCAGGGAAGAAAGGAGGTGGGTGGGGCTGAGTGTTTCCACAGAAAAGATGGGCTGCAGAGGGAAATAGCTCTTCCAAATGAATCTCAGAAAGCAGTGCCATCAATGGAATCAATGGAAAATTCCCGAACTCTCGGCACTCTGAGCTGAAATTGTCCTCAAGACACTGATTTTAGCAACATCCAAAGTTTTGGTCAATTTCAGATTAATTTCAAATTAATATGGAAAGACCTGTTTATATCCAGGTTAACCAACATAACATGGGAAACATCCATTCTGGGGGCATTTACAGTAGCACCAGATAAAACTTAACTCTCCTTCAAGTTTTAATGCAAGTATTACTTTCTCATAGACATCCCATGCACCTCCAGTTTCTTGTCACATTTCCATGACTCTCTTCTTTGAACCCTGAATTCTCAAAGCAGTGGGTTTTACAAGGTAATGACCCAGAGCAGACACAAGATAGCCCTTTTGGAATTAGCTTCTTTCCTACCTTGCCTTGATTTCAGGTAGTCCAGGACAGTTTGTCTTGATAAATGTTATAAAGATACAAGTGTCAGATAAAATTTTTAGAGTACTTTTGGGAAATATCTAAAAAGGAAAGACATTCACAGTATCATTTCATTCACGTTAACTCAAATTAAACATGCATTAATTCAAAGTTAAGACTTGCTGTATTTTATATGCATACGATGCTAAAGTCTCCAGACTCCAGAAATTTCAAATCTAATGGGTCACATTGCTTTTGAGACAAAGCTAAAAAATGCCAATATAATGAATAGGACACTGCCTGATCTGGACTTTGGCTGTTTCTCCAGCCTCACCTGTGGCCAGTTGTACCTGCTCTCTGGCCACACTGGCCAGTACAGACCTCTTCAAAAGTGTCAGGTCCCTCATGCCTCAGGGGTCTCCACATAGTACAGTTCTCTTGGATTTTACTGATTCCTTGTCTGCCTCCTTTATCCACTTTCTCTCCTACTTACTTTTGGGAGCATTACTTAATTGCCACATTTTCAAGAAAACCTTCCTTAATTAACTTCACCCTTAGGTTGGGTCATTTATTTTGTTGTAAGTTCCTATATGACCCAGGACTTTTCCTCTAAAGTAGGCATAATTAAATACACATTCACACCACAAAATAATAAAAGTATGTCCTTCATCTAACTGTGGGCTCCATGAGGATATAGATGTTGTCTCTCTCATTCATTATCATACCTCTAGCACCTGCTTGGTGTCCATTGCATTATGGGCCCCCACATGTTTTTGTTGAATAAATAGCTGTGCAGGTTAAAGCTTGTAATAAAAGCATGGCGTTTCGCAGGAACATGTGACACATCTGGGAATAACTGACTAGAACCATCATCAACTACCTGTTTTAAAAATAAATAAAGTTTTTCCCAAATGTCAACTGGTTTGCTGCCTGCTTGAGTCATCAAAACAATTCTCCAAAGGACAAATACATGCTTCCCTCCACACAGATAAAACAACTCCACATAATGATTTCACTTTCCTTAACATCCTTTCTATTTGCTCTGTGACTTTCCCTTTTCAATCATATACATATATTTTTTTCCTAGTTGAACTTGTAAGTCTGTTGAGAAAAGACTGTACTTTTCTCCCTACAACAGTCAGTACATTTTACAATAACGTTTTTCAATACTACTTACAGATAACAACCACAGCATATATCTTGGGAAATGTAAAAGGCTCTCAGTGTATTTTTATCTTATGCAGTGGGTAAAACTGTGCTATTTAAATCCAAGTTGACAAGTGCATTACAAGAGTGAAGCGATTCTCTGGTATTTCATAAGCAAGTAAAAGTCACATATCATTTAGAAGCTGTTTCATTCAAAGGTATGAGTAAATGGAGAAGATAAATTCCGGTGGTTCATGTACAAATAAGCAATGCTAATTTGGGGGCGGTCAGGGGAGAACAAGACTGTTCCAGAGGCATTGTTAGTGGAAAAGTATATTAAAATATAAAATGGTAGTGAACAGATAGTGATATGTTCTCCAAGAGGAAGACCAGAGGGCTTAGAAGGTTTGTAAGTAGGGGTGTAACTATTATCACCATATTCAGGCTGAACTGAGAAAGTTCTAGGGCAGACATTTGAACACCCAGAAAGGTAAATATAAAAACAGTAGCTTGCATTTGCAACGTTTCTGAATGTCCTAAGTTGGAATATGAAGTTCAGCAGTAGCTATAACACGTATATCCCAAACTTACATGCCAAGGCCAAACTGGCAAACAGGAGAGTTCAAGAAGGGGTTCCAATGAGAATGGGCTAACTGATCCTATTCTCTGAAGACCTCCTTCATTCCTCCAATATACAGTGATCCCTTTTCACTTGGTTTCTCTTCCATGTACTCGCTGCCTATTTCACTCAGGTAATGAGGTTTTGATATTTCAGGTGACCATTATCCTTAGAGTGTGGTCTGCCTCATCTCTCCAGTAAGGTCAAGGAGACAGACCATGGTCAAAGAGATGACGGCGTACCTTTCGTTATTTCTGCCAGTACCTGGCAGAAAACAGTGCCTGTACAGTGTCTTCAGTTTTAAAATAGCCTTGTTACACACCCAAGTCACAATCATCATTTCCAAGTGCAGTTCTAAAATTGTGCTCCTGATAAAGTATTGATTCTAATGCTGGATGTCCAAGAGCACAGCGATTTTCAGATCTGGCTGTTTGATGCAGGTACTCTGTTGAAATACTACAGCAGCCAAAACATGTCTCTCTTAGAAACACAACAGATGAATTGCCTGTCTTTTTCCTTCTGTCTGCTTTGTGAAAACACTGGGTCTTGACAGTGCAGGCGGCCCAGATTTATTCACTATATTGTGTATTTAATGAGGCTTCTTTCCATGTTTTGCCATTGGTTACTTGCAAGGTGTTTCAGGATACTAGGCTCTATGAGAGGGCTCTTTCATTCCACATTGGACCTTGTGGTGCACTCTTTAAAACAATTGCTTTTTAGAAGTTGTGGGATTGATGAATTAATATAGGAAATAAAGTCAAAATTATCCCTGTTCCTGCCTCCTGCTTATGAGACTTGACATTCAATGCTTATGTGAAAAATCTAAAACTACAATGTAGTGTGCAAAATAAATCACATCCTTAATCCATGTATGTTAGCTCAATAATTAGTAGGAAGTCCACCCAGAAGAAAAATCATAACATCTTTAATTTCAGCACATAGGTTAGATGGCACAGCACTACATAAAGTGGAATCAATTTTCTATATCCATTGGATTTTGCTTTGGAACCAACTTCCCCAGAACAGAATGACTTATTTAATTATTTTTTGGCATTGTCAATGCCATTCCATCTGCAGTGATGAGAAGCTAACCATATCACGATCAGTAGGGTTGGTACTATATGAAACTCCCTGCCTTCACTGCATGGGTAAATATGACAAAACTAATCTTCTGATGTTCAAACCTAGAACAAGGAATTTTCTGAGAATGATGAAGTGTCCCTTGTAGAAATAAGTCTATAAATGGATACCAAAAGAAAGGACATATTCTAAAATCTGGCTGTGGGATTCTGTAGATAGTGAAGACTCAACTTTCTCTCATCACGAACATACAAGGAAGGTTCATTGGCAAGTACCTTAAGCTAGCAAAAACTTTATGGCTTTTTTTCACAGGGGCTGGAGTGTTCAGAAAGTCTACAGTATGTTCTGCCCAATCCAAGATGAATAGAACCACCATCAATTAAAGGAGAACAACTTTAGGGGTCAATCTATATATTGCACCAAGTTGTTGGGTTTAATGCAATAGGTGCCCAATATGAGTGACTCCCTAACCTACCTGGAACAGGTGCACAAGCTTTCACATAAAGATATGTATCATGACAGTCAACCCAACCTCAGGCTGCAGTATTTTTATAGACACAGCCATTACAACGTGTAAAGTCCATTTAAATCTACAAAGTAAGTTAGTTTTGCTCCCCGGTCATTCTATGGCCTTCTCTCTCTCTCTCTCTCTCTCTCTCTCTCTCTCTCTCTCTCTCTCTCTCCTCTCTCTCTCTCTCTCTCTCCCCCACCTCCCTCCCTCCCTCCCTCTCTCTCTCTTGCACACATAAACAAGAAAAATGCAATACCCCAAAGCCACTGTGCTGGAACTGGACCCAGGAGGAATATACTTAAATGATTACTCATGCTGCCTGTTGAGTATGCACTTTGAGCTTTTTATCTAATAATGGAGTAGTGGTATCTTTAGTTATTCATTTGTTCTTGGGTGCTCTTCACCTGCTGTTGTGTGGAAGACACTGATTCCCCATGACAGTGGGTCACTCAGACTCCCTCCAGAGACCTTTAGCAGCCCAGGAGACCAGAGAGACCATGTAGTCTGGACCCTGAGCCTGGAAAGCTGGTCTCTGCAATCAGATCCATCCACAGCTTTGGTCTCAGTGATGTTGGGCACATTTGGTTTCAAGTTATACTGAATCACTTGAGCTAATTTAAGGTTTAAAAATTGTAATGTGTGATCTAGATAAAGGTGTTTTTTAGAGGCAGATAAAAGCAGCTTTAATCTTCTCTCTCTTCAGATTGACTTTGTCCAAATCTTATTGTATTATGTCAATTACATAGGTCACATTGACAAGGGCAGTTTCTTTAGTCTTTATTCCCAAGGAAAGGACTTTGACTGACTCATCTTGGTCTAATACCATGGTAACGTAATTATTTAGTCTCCATTTTATTATTACTAGTAACAGGTTCATGGCCACAGGATTGGCAGACTTTACATCCCTCCCCAGCTGAGTTTGGGCTTTGCCATCTGACTTGGTTTAGCTAATGGAATACTAGCAGTTACGACACAGAGGACTGAAATGTGTTTGCATGCATGGGCTTCTGCTCTTGTAATCTGATGATTCACCATGAGAAGAGCAGTCTACATAGCTACTGAAATTTCAGCTGGGGCTCTGAATCAACACACTGGGAGTTGACACGAACTGAAGCAACAGCCTGAAGCTGAGGCCGGACTAGATCAGCTGAACTTCAGTCAACTTACTGTTCCGTGAGCATAAGAATAATATTGTTTTAAATTTTAAGGTAGATCGTTATATAAGAAAATAGCATGGTCATCATAATTGACTAATAGAGAAATTAGTACTGAAGTTGTGTGATTCCCTAACAAAACTTAAAATACATTGCATTAGCTAGTACCTAGAAAAGGCAGGAGAAGGTAGGAAAAGCAGTATAGGAGGTAGAAAAATATCACCACATTTGCAACAGTGTGACAAGGGGAAATGTACCTTAGGAACAAAAAACATCATAGGAGGGCGCTTCAAGGCGGAATATTGAAAAGCTAAGATGTTAGTAGCCAAATTTGACAAAGTTCCCAAGGAAGAAATGAGCCCAGAACAGTATCTCTAATTTACAAACAAATGAAAAAAAGAATAGAGATAAAGCCCACAAGTATAAGAATTAACATGTGATAAAATAAAACTTTTATTTCCAAATATTTAAAAGCTGTGGACATTTAACATTATGGACTTTAGGACCAAAAACCAATTTATTTGATATCTTATTTGGATTTCTGAACATAGAGGCTAGTTGTTCTGATTTTATGCCATTGTGTTCTTGTAGGTGAATATAATATATATTTATTTAAACTCACCTCTGATATTTTGTAAAGTCACTTTTTAATCTGATTTTTCTTTTGACAAATGCCTTTAGCTTTGCTGTAAATCTCTGAGGAGGATTTACCTCAGTAGACAATTTCTCCTAGTTAGTGCATAATATGTAGATCCTATAATTTTCCCCTAAAATGTCAATTTGTTTAAATCATTTGATGTTGCCTATATTTTGATGCAGTTACATGACCTTTTTGAGTATGGCTGATAGGATTTCTACATTGTCTTTACTGCATTGGTCACATCCACAATGGATCATCTGTAATTCTAATTCCAGTTTCTTTGAAGTGCAGTAAGAAATTGGACATGTGAAAAAATCTGCACGTGTAATCATTACTTGTTATTAGTGCTTTCGGTTGTCTAGTTCATACATAATTCAAAATCGTTGTCTTCAGCAACTTGTCTTTACCATGTTTTTACAAAGTATAACATAATTTTTATGCCAATAACTCCCTTTTCATACTTTTAAATCAGTAGTTTACAACACTAATTTAACCACATAATTAAATAGTAAGTGCATAATTGTTGTAGCAGACAGATTCTGAGATGCTCCACCACAATTATCTCCACTCCCCAGTATTTATGTTCTTGTATAATCTTCTCTCCTGCAATGTAGTCTAGTGACATGCTTGTAACCAATAGAATATGACAAAGGTAATAAGATGTCATTTCCATGACTAGCCTACGTAAGATTGTGACTCTTATTATGCTAGCAAAATCTCTCTGTTGTCTACTAGGCTTATAGACTTTGATGAAGCAAGCTTTTATGTTGCAGAAGTCCATGAGATAAAACACTTAAGAAAGTTTCCAAACAGCCAGCTGGGAACTGAGGTCCTCATTCCAAAAACACTCGAAGTAATGATTTCTGCCAACAACCCAGTGAGCTTTAGAGCTAAGATTAGTCTGCAGTCGAGCTTTCAGATGAGACCCCAGACTTGGCTAATGCCTTCACTGCAGCCTCGAGATAGACTGCGGAGCAGAGGTTCCAGTTAACCTTGCCCAGAGTCCTGACACCCAGAAAGTGTAACACAATCATTTTGTGATTTTTTAAGCTGTTAAAAATATGAAATCCAGGGCTATTAAGACCAAGAATCATGGAAAAACTCAATAAATGTGGCTGTCGTTCTTTTGCTGAAATCTCTGAAAGTGACATTTTGTAGATTCTTTTAGCTGGACAAAGGTATCCATCTGGGTTTTAGAAAAATTGAAGAGGAGGTCTTACAGAAGCTTGATACACATATAGTCTAGAGAGACATATTTGAAAAGAAGTATGTGGCTTTCGGCATGTGGAATAGACTTAAATTACCTGTGCGGATATAAAACGATTCAAGTGCTTACCTTATATGAAGGAGGACCCCCAAAAATGAAATTATCTTCTGGATGGGGGTGCCCTTTGTACTACAGGCTTCCCCTGCTAGGTGAGTCTTCTAGGAACCATCTGTATCAGTGTACCAGCTGGTGTTGTTGTGAGAGGCTGCATTGGCTTAAGCAAACTTTTGTTTTTTTTGGGGGGGGGGGTTTATTTGGTTTTTTTAGAGGTAAATATTTTATTTTATTTTATTTTATTTTATTTTATTTTATTTTATATTGTCATTCAAGTACAGTTGTCTCCATCCCCCCACTCCCTCCTGCCTCACCCATCCCCACCTCCCACCCTCAATCCTACCCCCCTTTAGCTTTGTCCACGTGTTCTTTATACCCTTGTTTCTTGACAACCCTTCCCCATTTCCCCCATTATCCCCTCCCCACTCCCCTATGCTTACTATCATTTCTTTATTTCAATGTCTCTGGTTATATTTTGTTTGTTTGTTTTGTCGATTAGGTTTCACTTATCTTTCAATGTATTCACCCATTTCGTGGGTGATTTATGAGCGCACCTGCCCAGACAGCACTGAGTGTTCAGCAGCTTTAACCAAAAACAGCATGACCCCATGCTCTACACTACCTACGTATCTGATCTCACCCCAAGTAACTCTTTTTTTATTTCCCTGGATGAAAAACATCCCCAGAGGAAAACCTTTTGCTGATGTGAAAGAAGTGAAATAAAAAATGGCAGAAGCCCTAAAAGGCATCAAAATTGATGAGTTCAAAACTATTTTGAGCAGTGGAAAAAAAACATCTCAATAGGGGCATTGCATCAAGTGGAGAGTACTTTGAAGGCGACTGAAGTTTAGACATGTAAGAATAAATACACAATTTTATAAATAAATTCCATTTTTCAGGGGGTCCCCCCTAGTGTACAAATAAAACTGAGTAACTCCAAAATGCAGTTGGAAAAGAGGCTACAAATACGAGACTACTAACAAATTTCTTTAACACATGCCTGTTACTCAAACTTTATCCTGTCTGTTTTGCCCCCTGAAACAGGGACACCCTTTGCTTCAACTAGATTTCAGTTCCTAGCAGCCTTGCATTGTGACCATCATCACCTTGCACGATTCCTGCTGCTGTCAGGCTCATGTAGACGTGGCAGCAAACAGCATGGTTAAGTTACCACTTGCCAAGAAAGAGACTATTATACAGGATGACTCACCATTGAATTATTTTCGTGTACATGGCTTGGTGCCCTAGAGAGAACTTGAAATTAAAAAATGAATTCTGATCATCAATGTACAAAGCAAACAATGTAATCATCTTTTCTTTTCATCCTTCAATCATTAAATTTGAGAAGTATAGCATCACAGAGATGATTCTCACTAATGCTACTGTTTCCAGGTCACTTCATTGCTCAGGAAGGGTCTTCCCTGATCTGGAAGACGACGGTGAGGTTGAGCATACAGAACAATCTAGCAGGCAGCTGTGACTTCTCTCCTGCCTGAAAGTTCAGTCTTTGTGACTTAGACAGTCACAGGACTCTGCAAAGATAGGTGCTCACAGCGTTTTGCAAATCTAGCCCAATACAAGACTGCCAGGAATTGGAACGGCAAGCGGGTATTAGTGTGCAAATGTTAGTGCAGGTAAGAGGTGCTCTTCCTTGGGAGGGGAAAGAGCTGCATGTAAGTAGGCAAACTGGGGAGCTGGATTTGGAAAGAAGAGGGCTGTGCCTTGGAACTAACATGCATAGGCAAAACAGGCATGTGGTTAGTTTTTGTTTCCATCTGTAAAATGGGGCTAATGGAAGATGAAATAAATGCTTTAGCATAAATACAAGCAAGAACTTTTCTTTTTATTTCCACTTCTTATACTTTCATGTGCAATCACTTAATACCTCACACTTTATGCTGTTCATAAAATCTGTGATGCTGTCTCTTCTTTGGGGAGTCAATGGGAAATTGGATTCAGAATAAGACACTTTTCAAAGCATTTATGAGCAATACAGAAGGAGGGGGCAAACATGAGCTGGAGGTTGGGGATGGATTAGATCATACTCTTCAAAGGAAGAAAGAGAGAGAGAGAGAGGGAGGGAAGGAGGAAGGAAGGAAGGAAGGAAGGAAGGAAGGAGGAAGGAAGGAAGGAAGGAAATAAGGAAGGAAAGAAACCTAAGCACTAAACTCCTCTTCTCCCACATGGACTTACGACCTTCTGAAGGGGCTTTTGGCCAACTCTGTGAAGAGTCCCTCTCTCTGGCTTTTTCCAAGGCAGCACTAAGCTCCCCCTTAGCTACTGTATTTGGCCTCTTCTAAATTTCTTTTCTGTTCCCTCTTTTTCACCCTTGCTCTCGGGATATACATATGTTATCATGGTCGTAGCAGAAGGAACTAGGGTATTTGAGTTCACAGGTCAGATATTACTGATTATTCCAAGTCATAGAACTTTACTTATTTGTAAAATATTGCAAATCATATATCTTATTAGGGGTTAATATCCAAAATTTATAAAAAACTACTATAATTTAATAGTAAAAAAAAATATATTAAAAATGGGTAGAGGAGCCCTGGCTGGTTTAGCTCAGTGAATTAAGTGCAGGTTGCAAATCAAAGGGTTGCCAGTTTGATTCCCAGTCAGGGCACATGCCTGGGTTGCAGGCCAGGTTCCCAGAAGGGGACGTGCAAAAGGCAATCACACACTGATGTTGCTCTTCCTCTCTTTCTCCCACCCTCCCCCTCTCTCTAAAAATGAATAAATAAAATCTTTGAAAAAAATGGGCAGAGGAACAGAATAAATATTTATCTTTATTTCTTCACATATTCTCCTAATCTCACTTAATCTGCATTTTTGCACAAGACTAGACATATTGGGGTGATTACTTTGTAAGTTATGTAATGGTCTAACCACTATACTGTGTGCCTGAAACTAATATCATTTTGAATGCCAACTATAATAAAAAAAATAAAAAATAAATCAAAACTCCACATGAATTTACGTGGAGGAAAAATCTGGACTCTATCCAGATTTTTTGAATATTGCTTAGGAAATATTTAGGAGCAAGAATTGTTGATAGAGACAAAGACCTAATTAATCACCACATATGTTTGAGATAACGACCCTTCCAGATGCTGGTGGTGGCAGAAGCCTATGACCATGGTCACACTCTGCAATCTAGACCCTGTAACTACAATTTTTGAGTTCAGTCTTTAGGAAATGCACTTTGAAGAAGGCCACTTGTATTCGCAAAGGTTTGGGAAGAAAAATGGGCAGCTGATAGTAGACCTTTCCCCAGTTCTTGTCACCTACCATGGGTCATCCTTAAAAAGATGTGAATCCCACACCCTCCCAGACACAGCTAACTTGCATAGTCTTTGCTAGTTCAATTCATCTCAGGCAAACAATTCATTAATAATAAAATGTGTAATTCCCAAATGGCCTGGATGGCACTGCACTGACTGAATGTTATTTAGCAGCATGCTTCAGTGGGGGGAAACGCCATATATTATGCCACTCTGGTGATTTTAATTTCCTTTTATTGCATCTTGGCAGGAGCTTCATACTACACATTGAATAAAATAAGACATTACACATCATGTATTAATTACCACAATGTTAAGAAATACTACCTCTGCTTTCAGAGACAGCAAATGTGCATAAGTGGGGTTTAAAAATATCACTTGCCAATTTTCCTTTATTCAGAATGCAAGTTATAAATATATTTCTTGATTTTTCTAAGAGGGCAACTATTGTTTTGGAGGGGAACTGGTAACATTCTGCCAGAGAATCATAATTATAGGACATTAGAACTCTTCAAAGGGTTCTACCATCAAGTTCTACTTTCACTTGTGTATCTCATTTAGTCCTTGGCAGATACTCTTTTAGATATTGGCAGGAAAAGTGAGACATTAAGTGGCTTTTTCAGTTCACCATTGTCATTTTCCCTCTGCATTATCTTTCAACAAACGCTCTTTACGTTTCTTACGTGGCATGTGCTATGGGAGAGGGGCCCAGTGGTCAGTCCTCAGAACTTTGAATACAGCTCCTTGAGTTATTCCCCCCTAGCTTTGCTGAAATATAATTGACAAATAAAAATTGTACATATTTATGTGCAATGTGATGTTTTTAACAACTTTTTTTTTTAATTTTTTATTTTTTAGATTTTTTATTTATTTATCTTCAGAGGGGAAGGGAAGGAGAGAGGGAGAGAAACATCAATGTGCGGTTGCCTCTTGTATGTCCCCTGCCGGGAACTGGCCTGGCAACCCAGGCATGTGCCCTGACTGGGAATCGAACCGCGATCCTTCGGTTCGCAGGCCCGCGCTCAATCCACTGAGCTACACCAGCCAGGGCCAATGTGATGTTTTGATATATGAATACATTGTGAAAAATTACCACACTCAAACTAACTAACACATCCGTCACCTCACAAAGTTACCATTTATATGTGTGTGGTGATGACATTTAAGGTCCACTCTATTAGCAACGTTTCAATGTACAATTCAGTATTTATTAACTATAGTCACCATGTTGTACATTAGACCCCAAAACTTATTCATCTTATAACTTAAAGTTTGTACCCTTTGACCACTATCTCCCAATTCCCCCCACTGCCTGCCCCAGCCCCTGGCAACCATCATTCTACTATCTGCTTCTGTGAGGGAGACTTTTTTAGATTTCACATATAAGTAAAATCATGCAATACTTGTCTTTTTGTGTCTGGCTTATTTCACTTAGCAAAACATCCTCCAGGATCATTTGTGTTGATACAAATAACCAGATTTATTTTTTTCCTATGGCCAGATAGCATTTCACTGTCTATACACATATTCCATTTTTTATCGATTTATCCACAATTTTAAATCCTGATTCCCCTATCTACTCTATGACCACATGATTAATCTTTTCTTCCTATTCTTTATCTACAGAATGGTTTTAATCATAGCTATAAAACCAAAAGTATTTTTTGTGTACAAAATGAACAATACATGTAAATACTTGAAAATATTATCAACTCTTCTACTTTTGTTAATTCCTTTATTGCAGAGCTATGTCCACAAATATGGACATAGGAACTTTGGCTTTCCACACTGCAACTATTTATTTTCAAGAGAGAAAATATCTACTTTTCTCCCATATACTCAAATAGCCTCTTAGCTTAAGGAAATGTCAAAAAATGTTTATCAGAAAAATAAAGGTGTCGTTTCCCTTGATTTTGTTGACCTAAATGTCAGTCTCTGACTAAATTTGCTCCATAGAAGTTTGCCTTTAGTTTTGATTTGCCTTTTTCGTAATTACTGTTCTGGACTTTGGGAATGTATAATAAATGAGACTAGATAGGTAGCTAACTAGCTAGATGATAGACATAGATAGATATGAATTTAAATATGTTTAATACTGTTCTGGTTTTGACAGAGAACCTCTTGGCTATCAAATCCCAATGCCTGGATTATAGCAAGAAGAAAAATTGTTCCTTATACAATTTAGGAATTACTTGAGTTCCATATGGAATCTGGAGATATATCTTAAGATCCATGAGTAATTCAGAGACTCAACTGCCATAATCAGGCTTTCTGAGCAGTTAACAGGAAAGGGCTTGAATCTCTGTTTCTCTCAACATTTCTAAGTCATGCATCTGGGCTGGCATTTGCATCGTATTTGGCTATATGACAATCCCTAATGGAGGATTTAGGGATGAATTACAGCCTTCAAAAACATTAGGAGAGGGGTGTTTCTGTTTTCAACCCCCTCTATGGAACCAGCTGCAGATAAAGAGCCAAATAATATTGAATCACGTTTTTAACAAAATGAAATGAGTTAGTCACTTTTTCGAACATGTATTTTTTCAACTAATGCTCTTACATGGCTTAAAATCATATTGACACAAAAAACAATTGCAGCAGCTTCTAAATTGATGATACAATCCCATAGATAATTTCCTCTAAATAGCTCAGACATGTGGATGAATGAATCACATATCTTTGAAGAAAGTAATTTCCCTCAATGAGTTCTACCTGTTGGAATTTTAATACATAGCAAATCGGGAAAAGGCCCTCCACTGACATAAAAATCTGAAACTTTCTCCTGAGCAAAACCTAAACCCCAAGGGTGAAATAGCTTTGAATGTACTTAGCACTTTTCACTTTTTGAGAAGTTTTGGTTTCAAACATTTTTCTTACGCACACGATTTACTTTGTAAAGGAATCCAATGATGTAAGTGGCCTTTCACAATTCCTGACAAGTTCCATTTTCCTTTGTATTAGTTTTCTAGAGCTGCCATAACAAAGCATAACAACCATATAGAGGTCTCACCAACAACAAAATGTAATGTTATCTCACAGCTGTGGGGCCTACGAGAGCTCACGATTAAGGTAGTAGGCAGAGTTGGTTCTTTCTGAGGGCTTGACAAAGAAGCTATTCTATGCACCTCTAGCTTCTGGGAGTTGCTGGCCGTCGTTGGCATCCTCTGGTTTGTAAAAGCATTGCCCTTTCATCTTCACATGGCATTCTCACTGTTTGCTTCTCTAAATGTCCCTTTTACATAAGGACAGCAGTTACATTGAGGAAGGAGCCCTAGGGTCCCATTTCAGTATGACCTCGTGTTAATTAATTCTATCTGCAGCAACCCTGTAGACAAATAAGGTCACATTCTGCAGTACTGGGGGCTAGGATATCAGCATATGATTTTTTTCTGGTGGGGGGAGGGAATACAATTCAATCCATAACAGCCTTAATATAGGGAGGGAATATAATTCAATGCATAACAGCCTTAATATAGGCTGGCTTTTCTTGATGGGGTGTCATCTTTGAAATATATGACAGACATTTTCTCAGTTGTTTATTTCACTCTACTCGTCCACATTTCACAGATATATGATGCTCACTGAAAAGCAAAGGCACCTTAACAAGCCAAACACCAAACCCTAGTATTTCTAACAGGGAGTCCAAATAATGCATCCCAGCTCCAAATAGTATTTATTTATTTAACACACTTACCCTATTCATTTCTTAAATAGTTGACACTGTTACAGATGTCCCCAATTTTGCCTGCTTTTGCCCTGCTCCATTCTGCCCTGCCCCCCTCCCTCAGCCTTCACCGCATTGTTGTCTGTGTCCATGGGCTGTTCATGTATGCAGATGCCTTTATTTATTTTAAGATAAAATTTTACCCCTAAGCTGGGACAAGGTCTACGTAGGGAAAGCCATTCAGCTACACTGCTTGTTATGCTTTTCGATCTAAGGAATACACCAAAACCTTCTATGAGAAACTTGAAACTGAAGAAGGAAACAGTAATTATGCAAACTTGGCCATCTGGTCCGTGTAGAACCAAGTACTAATGCAAGATCCAGTTTCTTCCAATGTTCCCTCCTTTTCGTAGTTAGTAAATGTAAATTCGTATCCTTTTTTATGCTGCTTCCAATATAACTTCCACTCATAAGTTTCATGAGTGTTATGCTTGTCTCCTCAGTGAAATGAGAAGGTGCTAGTAGTTAGAGAGGGTCTTTATGTGGCTGGGTGTCACCCCCGTGTGTCCCCTATCCCTGCGTTGAACATACCCGATGCCCCTACGGAACGGCTTTGTTCAAGACTGACTTAGGACTGGTGAAAGCAGTTACAGATGATCTTAATATTTTTGATGGGTTGACTCACAGGTTTGGGGGAAGAGGGGATATAGAAAAGACCCAGTGTGTAATAGCATGGCCAGAGTTAATGGGGAAGAACCAAACATTCTGGGGATTGGCTCCTTGTTGGATGCTTCACTGGTTAGACAACCTCCTAACCACCTGGAGGTGATACTTGGCTTGACTGCTCCATTTAGAAATTGTAGAGATGCCAAAGATGGGCAATGTCACCATGTTTACTGTCGTAGAAGTGGACAGTCATCAGACCCAAGAATAACCATGGTGGCTTCTACGTGATACAGAAAAGAGGGGACAACAGAGAAAATTGAAGTAGGTAAAAAGATTGGTATACATTATCATGCCTGTTTTTCTCTATGTTTGTAAGGATAAAATTATAAGCTTTAAAAATGCCCACATCCTTCTATGTACATTTTTGGCACCTAATATTTGCCAAGTAATTATGTATACTTTGGTAGTAGCAATACTACTACTGGTACTAATAATAATAGTAATAATTCTGAAAGTAAACAACCACTCATTTGTTTTATTTCTTTTCCACATAGCACACCAAGAAATACATAGTACGTGTTATCTTAAGTAGTCCTCACTGAGCCAAGACAGACTGCATTTTGTAAATGATAAATCTGAGGTGCATAGACATTATGACGTTGTCCTAGGCCATATAGCCAAAGAAGGAAAGAGTGAACACCATAAAGGAGTGAAACCTGGGACGAGAATCTGCATCTTCTAGACCCTGGCTGCTTCCTGTTCTGGCGGCCTCATGTTCTATGGGGCCAGGAGTCAACTCCACATTAAATTGTTCACTCCTTTGCAGTCTGTGGTTCAGTGGGCACCAGTTCAGAGTCTCTGCTAGTGATGCTGATGATCTGTCAGATTAGGGCGGGGCTAGGCTCTCCAGCTAGTTCTTGACAAGTTGTATGACTTGCTAAAAGGCTAACTCCTTATGAAATAGGTCATGTGGCAACATGTCCCCAAATGAATAGCTCGAAAGGCTTGGTGTGGAATGACATCACTGAACTAAATAACTATACTCTGTAACTGACCCCATTTTCACTGTCATCAATTTGCATTTTAAATAAAGATCTCCTCAATAAAAAAAGACTTTTTAAATCCCAGAACTTCATATTTACAGGAGACTGGTGATAGTTACGTTAGCAGGTGTTACATTTTGGCATCACACATTTTACAAGCTACCTAGTTTATGTAGGGTAGATGACTGGAGAAGGGTTTCCGTCCCTCTGTGCCCAGAGCCATGGTCTGCGATGCCATTCATTTCCCTGTTAAGAAGTGTGATTCACCAGCAAGTCATCATTTACCTGTTGAGACTGAAACACTTTTGAGGAACCACTTTTAGGGGCACGAGTTGCAATTCTTGGTGTTGAGAAGTTTGCTTTCTATTTCAAATGACAAGAGAGCTCCTTATATCATCCTAAGATAAGGACGCTCCCTGAGCATCAAAATGGCAGGTATGGTCAGTCCTATTCACAGCAGTTTTAGGGGATTGGAAGTATTTGCACTCTCTGGCCCCGCCAACAGTGTTATGATATTTAGTTTTTTGTTTGGATTTTAAATAAAAGCCAAAGTCACATGCACAGATCTTGTTTTTCAATCATGTAATCAATAATAAAGAAAAAGTGAGTGTACACTAAAATGTACTGAAAGCTCTAAACCAAAAAGCCACATCATTTCCCCCCTTTTCTGCTTGTGACTTTCAGGTACAGTGAGTCTATAATATGCTTTGATATCTAAGGATCAAAATCATTTGACTGGGAGTGAAAAATTCAGACGCAATTCAAACGGATTTGGATTCTGAGAAATGATTTTACTTTATTCTTCTATGGGGTTGGAAAAATCAATAATAGCAGAGATGCTGTGACTATTTGGACCTGAGTTCCAAGATAGCCCATATATTGCTGATGTCACAGATTTTGACACTGATCTTACCTAACAAGTGTATCAAATATTGCTTCTATTTAATCAGAAGTTAATTAATTTTATTTCTATGATATTTATTGGACAAACTGATACTTTAGGAATACTGGTTTGCCTAGATCAAGCAACTTCAGTGAAAACATCATTTTTGACATTCAGGTACCTATGTTCTATAATGATAGACCAAATCTCCTGCAACTACCCACAACTCCCACAAGGGAGACTCCACCAAAATTTCTGGCAGTAAGAGAATCTGAGATAGCCATGTTTGAAAAGACCTAGAATTGAAATGGTCTACAGTTTCCAGTAAACACCACCAGCCTCCAAACAATAGTCTACAATCCAGAGGATCCCAGGGAACCATGGGCAATAGACCAGGTAACTGAGAATGGAAATGAAGACTAAATGAAAGAAGTTGTAGCACTTCTTGGTCTTCTAGGTAGGGTGATCCAAAACCTGAGGTCACAACATCAGGGAAAGACATATTGAGTAGTCAAGGGGATGCTCAGGGAAAACTCAGGCCCATGGTCTCAGGATACTGACCCAACCCTATGGTTACTGTTTATCTCCAAATTGTCTGCAGTCTAGTTTTAGAGCCAGAGAGGCAGTCAGAGGAACTCTATCCAGCAACAGGACAAGACAGAAATCCTGTCACAGTTTACTCAAAGCCCCAAGAAGAACCTCACACAGAAAAGAACTGGAAGGTAGATATGTAGGCACGGCACATTTCTGTGACTGGGTGGGAGTTCCTTGAATTCCAAAGTTGGAAACCCAGAGTACTCAGACATCTGGTGCTTAAGCCTAAACAGACAGAATAAATGCCTGCTTCTGATACTAATGAGGAGATGCTAAAGTATTTGTAGTGACATCGAGTCTACCTAGTGACAAAAAACAAACAGAAAAACATTTGTACCCTTTTCTTTATATTATGTGCAAGGCCTATCCACAAAGTATCCAGCCATGTAATATGAAAAATAGAGACATTTATTGAAGAAGATACAAGATACAAGAAATATTGTATACAGGACAATGATGTCTCAGTCTTCTCGGGACCCCACACAGTTCCCCCAATTGTCATCAGTGGCACCATTGTATTTTCCTGAACCTCAACTATAGTCTGAACTCTCTTCCCTTTCAAAGGTGATTCTAGTTTGGAGAAAAGCCGGAAGTTGCAGGGCGCCAGAACTGGGCTATGAAGGGCTGAGTCACCTGGGTGTTTTGATGTTTCGCCAAAGAGCTCTGTACAAGACGTGTTGCATGAGCGAGTAGGGGAGTGGTGTCACGATGAAACTGCCAGTCAGTTGCCCATAGCTGCAGCCTTCCAAATCATCCAAATAATTTCCACAGAGGAATGTTCAAGCTTAACACAAAATTTGATGCAGATTTGTTGCTCAGTCATTTTAAATGCAATGGCCACACAGTACACATGCTCATTCAACGGTGTCTATTGCCCCCACTAACTAGTACAGTGAAGTCACCCTTGTTCACACATGCACATTCCAGTCCACTCTCTTTGGCCGCCAGGTTACATTGATGTTGTACAAATCATCCTCATTATGTTGACAATGGTTGGACTTTTCCCAGACAGACTTTGTATTTCAAGAGCACTCGAATGTTTTATTTTTGTCTGAAAGATGATCTCATTTCTTGCATTCACTGCCTTTATCGATGCTTTGCAGCACAAATGACAATTTTTTAGAGAAGATGAAAGAGCTACTTTTCTTCTTGAAAAGGGTATACCTCTGTAAATAAAGTAGCGTTTCTACACAATAAAAGCACGGCTCATGAACACTACATGCATGAAGCACTAGTCCCTCCCCCCTTCTCAGAGTAGGAAAACATGTCCTTATTTTGTTCACCTAAACAGGAAAATCGTTCACCTAGAAACGACATGTCATTGTATTTCATAATTGTCATCTATCCTAGAAACCCAAAGGGAATTTTAAATGACAATGGAATGGGGTACTCCATGAGCTACCTCGAAAAAGTTGGCGTGGTTACCCCTGGTAGTACAGCCTGAAAGCACTGTGCTATGGAAACATGGCTCCTGGGCCATCACCGCCAAAAACCAGGTGTTTGCCTTTGCTATGCAATCCGCCTGGTCTTCAGTGTATTCAAAATGAGGGAATTTACTTAAATGATGTAAAAAACCCCTTTTCTCCTTTATTACATAGTTCCATCTACAGGGCTTTGAAGTATATACTAACACATTCCAGCATATGATTCTCAGAGCATTTCTATATGTGTAGGTAATGTTAGCTCTTGTTGGCATTCCAGATGTCTAATAGGTATTTAACACATGAGTAGTATTATTGTTACCAAAATAAAATTGTGTCTTCTGTATACAATTTAATGGTGATGGATGTTTTAAAAAGTGTGAAATATACATCTATTATACTCCATTTAGTTTTCTGGAGAATACATTTGTTTAAATATATATGCGCATGGGACGAAATGATATTCAATGAATTCTCCCTGTCTCTCTATAGCTTTATTTTCCTTACCAAGCTGTTTATTCTTGGATATCATTTCACCTCTCTATGCCTTAATTCCTTCAGGTAAAATAATAGGGTTGAATTAGAGCAGTATTTCCCTAAATGAGTTTTGTAAAATGCACTACTAAAAAAACAGAGTTCTGTAGTTGAATATTTTGAAAATGGTGCATTCTATGTTCCTTCTTAGAAATCTGGTTTTCACATCAAAACATTAGAGTTTCTAAAACATACGACTGGAAAGGAACCTCTTTCACATTAAGTCTCCCAGTTTCTCTTTGGCATTTTAACTACGGAATTCTTTATTTCTGAGTTATCGAAATTAGTGAAAGGTCATCAGAAGTGACGATCCCTGGATTCATGTTGAGGATACTTGACAGTATATAATCTTTAAGGTTCTCTTTTATTTACATGGATTAAAACTACCATATAGTCACAGGATTTTTAGGACAAGAAAAATACCCTGTATAATACTATAATGATGGATGCGTGTGATTATACATTTTTGACCAAACTCAAAGAATGTACAATGTCAAGAGTGAAACCTAATGTAAACTATGGACTTTGGGAGATAAGATGTGTTGATGCAGGTTCATAAATTACAAGTGTATCACTCTGGTGGGGAATGTTGACGATGGGGAAGGCTCTGCCTGTGTGGGGGCAGAAGGTACTTGGAAAATCTACTTTTTTCTCAATTTTGCTGTGAACCTGGAAGTATTCTAAAAAACAATATAATTTTTTAAATTAGAAACGATGGTTTTGCTGCACTATGAGACTGCCCAATTATGCAGTAGGGTTTATAAAGATATTATCATTATGGACTAGCCATCTCTGCCCACTTTTTCCTTATTTTAGGGGAAAAACAGACTTAATAATGTGTACATAGCCTTTTCCTGTCTACCTACTCTCAGGTGTGTGTGTGTGTGTGTGTGTGTGTGTGTGTGTGTGAAACTTGCCTACATTTTATGGTTAGGTAGCAGAGAACATGAGGTTGAGAACTAATTTCCTTAGATTGTGGCCAGTTATCATGATATTCTAGGCAAATTAACCTCTCCATGGGTTAGTTTTCTCATTTGGAAAAAAGGGTTCAACAGTAGCTGTCCTGTCCTACTTACAAGATTGTTACATATAAAATGTGTAAAATTGGGCTTAAAATTAAATAGCTTCTCATTCTAGAGAAATGAAGAAAGAACAAGGAGCTGAGCATTAAGCTATAAAAATTATGAAAAATTCAGATGAGAAGAACTGTCTTTTTTTTTTTTTTTTTTTTGAATTTCTGAAATGTAAGACATATAGAGTCCTCTGAATTTCAAAAGAGATAATTTTAGGACATAAATAAATGAAGTAATTGCACCAAGCTTGTTATTTTCAAGATCACCCAAGCAGTAACTAAACTGAAATTACTAGTGATAATACAGCTTAAACAAGGGATTGCAGATACTTAAGAATGACATCACAGTAGTGTCTTAAAGACATATGGCAATTCTTAAAGACATTTTTCGCTTTTGAAAGCTGAAACTCAAAATATCAGAACTGAAGAATATCTTTCCAGGTGCTCTAATCTAGCCTGTCCCTTGACAGCCCCCGCACAATCCAATACAAATGTTGTCATGAATGGCAATGTAAGGGTGGAAAGAGGGGGAAGGGACTAGGCAAGGAACGTGTATGAATGACACATGGACATGGACAACAGATTGGGGAATGACTGTGAGGGCAGGGGGTGGGCTGGGTGGAGGAGGGCAAAGAGGGAAAAGTTGGGAAAACAGTAATAGAATAACAATAAAATATTTAATAAAAAACAAGACAAAGCAAAACTAAAACTATTTTTTTTAAAAAAAGAATGACAGTGGATCTCTCTATCTCCCTATAATACATCACTTGTTTTCTCTTTAGGGAAGGAATCTGCTCTAGTCTGTGGTACTATGCTCTTTAATAATGGGCAGTGTAGAAAACAGTGCTCTTCAAATACAAAATGACTAATTATATTGGGTTGGCCAAAACATCTGTATGATTTTTTTTTCTGTAAAATACAAAACACATTTTTCATTTTCACCAATAACTTTATTGATTTGGATATTTTGAGTATGTCACTATCTTCCACTATTGGTTTCTAGTGGGTAGAGGCCAGGGGTGCTGCTAAACATCTTCTAATGCATAAGACAACCCCACAGCAGAAAATTATTTGGCCAGAATGTCAATAGCACCAAGAAACTTCACAAACCATTTGACACGTTTGATCAGTTACAGCACCTTCTACATACACTGCACAAATCTTTGTTTTCTTTGCATTTCAGTTGTGTTTTTACCTTTCTGGAAATAATAAAGCATAATACACTGAAAATGTTGCATATCTTCTTCTATCTGCAGTATTAAAATGGCTGCACACAAATTCACCAATTTTGATAAATTTTTCTTCAAATGCATGCTTATATGACAGCTGTCACAATACAATTTAATAAAATTGTTTCACATGAAGTTAAAGACAACTAAGCACTACTAGAGCCATCGTATGGAAAAAATGTAATGGATTTTTTTGCCAACCCAGTATTAACACCCAGCACTGATCTGATTTCATGAGGAGAGTCATCCTACATTAAAAAAAATAAGGTACACACACTGCGGTGTAAAAAGCACCCTTGTGCAGAACTTCGGACTGTTGTAGGAAGTATTTGAAATACCTAGGCTTGAATGGGGTTATTTGTCAAATCAATGGATTTCACTGCATCTTGGAAAGAAAAATGAACAACTCAATGAGAGGATTTAAACTCGGTGCTTGCCGAGTTGTTTGGGCCCCACACATTATTTTCCCCATCCTTCATCACACTCTGTGAGCCAGGCTTTGTATGTACTTTTACTTCCAGCTGTATTGTCACTTCTGACAGTGTTCTCCACTATTAAATACTGACACTATGGTCTGAATTCCCCTGGGTATCTTCTGATTAGACTGTATTTGGAGGACTAGGACTATATTACATTCTTTTGCTGGCCTGTTAGCCCTTAGAAGAGAGAGCAGGACAAGAAAGAAACTCTGGACGTATTTATCGCATAAGTGAAAATATGGGCATATGGATAGGTAGATGAGTTATAATTTTAATTATTTGAACACTTTCAGAGGTAGCCACATAGTGAACCTCATACCGTCATTCACGTTCATATCATAGTTACTACTTATCAATCAACCCCCAGTAATATACAGCATTGTCGTTTATGTTTTTTCACCTTCTTAAAAAATTATTATTGATTTGAGAGAAAGAAAAAGTGCAAAACATTGATTTGTCGTTCTACTTATTTATGCATTCATGTGTTGATTCTTGTATGTGCCCTGACCCGGAATGGGATCCACAACCTTATGGTATTTGGATGATGTTCTAATCAACTGAACAACCCAGCCATGGTTGTTGTTTAGGTTTTTAATATTATTATTGTTTTCCTCCCTCCGTAGCTTAATTTTACTCACTTGAGAGATTGTAGTACATGTCTTTTAACTTCCCAGCAGGTTTTAGTGTATAAATATAGCATATTTCATTTATACATTTTTATGTTGATAGAAATTTGGGTTTTGCACCCCACCCCCCGTTTTTTAATTTTAACAAAATGCTGTTATATACTTTATTAAACACATCTTAGATTGCACAAGTAAGCTGATTTCTCTAGGGAATAGCCCTAGGAGTGAAATCATTAAACAATAGGATGTACCTACAGTCAGCTTTACTAGGGATTACAAGACACCTCTTCATAATGGTTACTCAATTTATACTCCTGTGGATCCTCATTGTATAAAACTTCAATTTTCCATAGGGGCCCTGACTTCTACAAGAACATAGTCTTTCCCCCTACGCTTGCTCAAGGATTTGCATCTCAAAGCTCCTGAGAAAATTCCTGTGTGTTTAAGACCAGAGTTGGACCCACCCACCATTGTCTGAGTTTCAATTTCAATTCATGACTTGAAGTTACCTCAGTGCTTAGCGCCTGGAGGCCTAGATATCTTTCCTCCTAACCCTGAACTGTTTGCAGACCATTTATTGTAAACACAGCTTCCAGCATAATTGAAGATTACCATTAATGGCAAAGAAAGGCTTGCTTATATCTAAATTGATCTGTGGTAACAAAACTGATTGTGTCTCTGTCCCACTGCTTCTGGAACTTTCTAACAGCTTTTATATCCTGTTCCGTCTACTGTGCCTGTGGGCTCATTGCTCCACAGGGCAAAGACTTGGCTGCTGAGGTTCTGAGGTTTTGGTAACTGCAGGTTTCAATTTCCTATCTCCATGTTCAATATATTGAATATCTTAATGCCTCAGAATGAATTTTAATTGAAAAAATTAGTCTGCAGTGTTCAAGCCATCATATTTCAAAGGGAAGCTAACATAAGGTTATCTTTTAATTAAGCATTTGCTGCAGAGAATAGCCCATCCCGTTTTGAGCTGTGGTCTCCTCTGGTTTATCTTTCTCTGTAATTTTGTTCTTCACCTCCGAGTCCTCTGAGAGCTGCAATCTCTCCAAATAGATGAGGGTTCATATGAGGTTTTATAGTTTTTGTGTTGGCCATCTGTTCGCTTCTTTTCTATGTATTTATACCTGCTTTTTAAAAAACTGATGAAGATTTGAGACATGTTTTTGTTATTGTTCATTTGCCTTTAAAACAAGTGTTTTTACTGAGCAAAGCATACATAGAGAGCAGTGCACAAATTGTAAGTGCACCGCTGAATGAAGTTTCACCAAGTGACGCAGCTCGTGACCAAAGCATAGGTCAGCGAGCAGGACACTCCCCTCCCCGCCAGGGGTCCCAGTTTTCTCCTTCAGGCCTCCCCAGCCTCCAAACTAAGTGTTTACCAAGGTTTTAAATACACTCAATATATCAAATCAACCTTTTATATCTGATATCAGGAAATACCAGAAAGAAGAAATAACTTATTCAAGGTCACACAAGGGGTACACTAATTAGCCCCATGCCACTTCTCTGTTCTCATGCAACCTGTAATCTAATGAGAGAAATAAGCAAGTGTAACAAACTAGAGAAAATGGTATTATTCTAGCAGCAACTCCAGGATTTCTCTTGGAGAAAGAAGTGTGTTGGATAAAGTTTAGATAAGGACTTGGGATCAAAGGTGAAGCTCCCTGAACTCAGCCTAAGTTCCCGAGTGCAGACTGAGTTTCCACAGGGAGGAAGGTGCCCTGAATAACAAAGGAAATTCCTTTGAGCTTCCTAGAACAGCCCCAGGAACAGGAGATGGGTAGGAACAGGTGTGGGAGGGGCACCTAAATGGTTTACATAGGAGGCCACTCCTGGATACTTTTCCCTCAAAAAGTCTTCCATAAACTACAATATAGTCATAAAAGCTTTTCATTATTACTGTCATTTTGCTGCTGTTAAAACTGAGCACTGGCCTGAGTTTCAACTTAAGGCACAAGTAGTACAAGCAGTTACATCTCAACTTTCTTGCCACCTCTAAGCCAAGGTTGTCTGCGAGAATAAATGCAGATTTATAACCCCTCTCACTCGCCCCTTTTAATGGCAGCCAACCTGTGGAAGGGTGAACTTTCTTAGGCCACAGCACTGAGGAGTTCAATCCAATTTCACCTGGATTTGAAAAGACCAAGAAGGCCCCAGCTGATATACTTGTTAATACAAGCAAATCAGCAATTAATTGTAGAAAAAACACCAGCATTACATGAGATGGTATAAAAAGCAGGGCATAATATAGTCTGAGGAACAGGAGACTGGTGAGGTGGGCTGTTGAGGGGAGGCGAACTTTCCCGCGGAAATGACATTTATGCTGAGCTCTGAAGGATGAGTAGAAGCAAGCAGGTTGAAGATGGGTAAGATTTTGACAGGCTTAGATTCTCATTACAGCAGGCAGGAGGCGATTCAAAAGAGAGAGAAAAGGTGTCATGGGTTGGAGAGAGAGAGAGAGAGAGAGAGAGAAAACTGAAGAAAAAAGAAAGCACTGCAAAAATAAAGTCTAGACCCCAGGCCCTTGTGAGGTAGTCTAATCTGTCTGAGGCAAGTAGTACCATCTCCACCGAAAAGTTCGATAACCTAAGTGAAGATCTGAATTTGAGAATTATTCTGGAATTTTCTAATGCATCCTAATTATGCTACTATATAGACAGTGCCCAGAGTTTGGCCCCATGCCCCAGCTGTAAGAAGTCAGTCTTGTGGAGTGACATGATTCAAGTTAGCCTTGGAGAAGACTGTTTACCTGCCTAAAATCCATATCCTACTTTAATGAATGATTTATTTTAGTAGACAAAATCGGTACCCAGAAATTTGTGGAATTCATTTATTCAGGAAGTAAGTCTTTGGTTGTCTGTTTCCCAAATCACAGCCCAGTAGTGCTCAGGGCTCTGTATTTGCTCAAGTGCCCAGAAGGGCCCAGGTCCCAATTTATAATATCAGCATGCCCTCCATCAGGTTCCATTAACCCTGGACTTTATTTTCACTTGTTTGAGAATACAGGTAATTTAAGAATTACATTCCCTTTGGGTCTTTAGGAGCTGTTGGAAGTATTCTAGGCCACCTGTCTGGGAGGTATTAGCTTTCAAACATGCCTGTCAGGTGTTGTAACAGAGATATGGAGAGGAATATGTCAGTGGTGGGGTGACGAGAGTCGCCACATAGATGACTGAAACAAAATGAGCTTCTTGTTGCTGAAAGACGCCTCCCGGTCCCTGACAAACCATGACTATACGTAGACCTGTGTGCACGTATGCAAATACAGAAATCTGACCATGCACACCAGCGCCTTAACATTATTTTGCAGCAGTTAATGCTGCCTGATTTCTGCCAGGGCAGTCAAGTTTAAAATGACACACTGGAGCTTCTCAGCCCAACTCCCTTTATCTACAACCCCAAAGTAATTATTTGAAGGTAAATTACAATGCACATTAAATTAGGTAATTTATTTCCTAGACAAATCTCAGACCTTATAATGTTTTAAAACAGTAATTTTTAATAAGGTAATTGTGGAATTAGAAATACATTTTAACTAGTCACTATTTATTTTACATTGAATATATAAAATGGCTTTTAAATGAGGAAAATAAAAAAGGGTTACACCCTGGCCAGATGGCTTGGTTCATTGGAGTGTTGTCCAATATACCAAAAGATTGCTGGTTCAATTCCCAGACAAGGCACGTAGCTAAGCTGTGAGTTCAATCCCTGGCATATGGGAGGCAACTGATTGATGTTTCTCTCTCACATCAATGTTTCTTTCTCTCTCTTCCTTCCTTTCTCTCTAAAGTCAATGATTAAAATATATCTTCAGGTGAGGATTAAAAAAATAAAAAAGAATAAAAAACAAAAAGGGTCACGAGCAGTTTTCTGGGATTAAACAAAAGTTTCAAGTTTTACTGGCAAAGAATAAAAAGACTAATTACAATTGATTTGTGGGCTACATGCTAATATTCAGTGGGCACATGATGACTTTTGGGGTAAATGGAATGTGGGTGCCTTCTCACTAACATCCTTGTGCGACGCAGTTATACTTGGACTAGACAAAGCTGGACTTTCTCCTCCGTGCGTCCCTCCTCCTCCCACATCACATTCTTCATCAAGAGTTTGCATCCCCTCAACTTCACCACCACTCTGGTCAAAGACTTCATTCATCTCTGCTCTTAACTAGTTGGTTAACTGGTCTCCTACTTCCACTCTTGTACCTGCCAACCATCTGACCATGGCAGAGGAAGTAGTCTTTTAATTAAAATTTCCTAATGAATTCCTTTGTTCTTGGGATACAAATAAAGATATTGAATACAACCTTCCCGTTCTGCCTGGGCTCCCCCTTGCCAGACCCTGTGGCCTCCTCTCACAGCACACTCCCGCTCTCCAACCACATTTTGCCTTTCCTTTCCTCAGCATCTGAAAAATGTGATGCTTCTGCTCGCGGGGGTATTTCGTAACTTTTACTTCTATCCCTTTTAGGTGATTATTGTCTTGGGCGTTGTTTCCTACTCTGTCTTAGCACAGACCCACGTCCTCTATGGTGAAATCACCAACCACTCCCGGCAGACCGTGGCTCTGAACCTAATGCTTTACCTTTGCTTCTCACGTTCTGGGCTTCGATAAAATTGATCTAATATTTGTGTCCCGAGTGTAGTGAGGGTTAAGTAAACTACTTATAGAGAGAGAGTGTCTCAAGGCGTTTTATGGAAAACATGGGAACCAAACACATGTCATTCCCACAAATACACTTGTAAAACCAACCAAATCCTCCCTACAATCATCTCGCTGAGAGAGAGGATACTTCCGATTTTATAGTGACCACAGATCTTTATCCATGGAAAAAGATGAGGTCTCTTGAATGATAATTTGATGCTGAAATGTATATACAATTTCTCTCTACCTGTGAAGACCATGCAATTAGGTTTGAGTGCATATTTTTTCAACCCTTAAAAATCAAAGTAGAAAAAAAATCAAGATAAAGACAAGATCTCTTTGGAACAAATACATTTCATTATCTCCTTCATTATCTTGGGGTTTGGAAAACTCTCTACTGGTATCCAAAAGTCGTCCTAATTGCAAAAGCTGTGTTTATGCTAAGAAGGATGGGAAATAAAAATCAGTAAGAAAATAGGATAATGTTGATGTTTTAAAAAAAAATGAAACATCCTCTAACATCTGAGATTTCAAGATTTTTAAAAAAATGTATTAATATTAGCACAATGACTGTGGATAGATAGTATAATCTCTATAAGCCTCAGTTTCTTTATCTACAAAATGAGAGTTGAAAAATATATCTAATTGGTTGTGAGTTTCAAGTGAAAAAATACCATGTGCTCAAGAGCAAGTACTCTACAGTCCACAAATGTTACAGGAAAACACTAAAGTGTGGCTGTTACCACGAGTGGTTCTGACTCAGACTGTCCAGGCACAAATTCTTACTACAACAATGATTAGTTATGTGACCTGGCAAAAGCTATTTAATATCGCTACATTCCCATTTCCATTTCTGGAAAATGGATTAATGACATAGCCTATCTTACACTGTGTTAAAGAAGTTAAACAAAATAAAATGTATGATGAATGTAGAAGCGTGCCAGGCATATATTAATCACTTGGAAAAGCCAGTTGCAATTATCATTATTATTATAATTGCTGTCATTAGAATAAAATTGTATTTTGTTTACCAGCAAGCATTGGCCCAGAGACTACAGACTTTACTAAAATGAGACCTTTGCTTTAAGTTAAAATGTCACAAAATAAAAGAGACTATTGCTAGAGAGGAAATGTCTCTTAAATTAAAAAGTCACAACACTTTCTTAAATGATTTTCAATACTTACATTGACACTTGGACTTCCAAATCTCTGGAGCAGAGTCTCCTTAAGGAGCAATGCCCTTCTTCCCTCTGGAGCCTTACTTTGAGGCTGACACAATCACAAAACTTCCTGGGTGGGAGAGCCATGTGGTTATGGCACTCATTCATCAACTGGATTTGCCATTTTTAAATATAAAAGTTTCTAAATTATTAACTTTCCCCAAAGTGATATTTGATGGTGAAAGGAATATGTGCATGAAGTATTAAGTGATTTTTATGAAAGAAAGCCAAGTAATTTGACAGAGTGTAATAATTACTCTGTCAAAGAATACAAGTTTCCACTTTCTCAGAGAAATGCATATCGCGTGGTTTCGGTTTCACAGGCTGTCATTAAGATGGTAAGATTTATATCTCCTTCAATTGCACCATGACAGCCGTTTTGTGGAAATGTATATGCAATGCCTGCTTTGCAGAGGGGGCCAAAATTGTGGCATTACATTCATATTCCCTCACGTGCACAAATAAAGGCTGGCTTACCTTCCGACTGAACTGCAGAACAGGCATTAAAATTCTCTTGTGCAGGTCAGATACGGTAACATATGTAACAATGATGTCTGTTAATAGTGGGAAAACCAAAATACACATTTCCAGGAGAGCTTTCCCCTGGATTGAAGCTCAAAGACACTGCCTAGCAAAGAATGTTAATTTTATGGCTAGTTCAAGGTCTGTGAGCAGTCTTGCCTTGAACCACAGAAAGTTTGCACATAAATCATAAAGAGAGAGACAGCCATCTAGAGCTGAGGATTGGGAGACGAAGTTAATAGTGGCGGACCATCTTGGATCAGTGGTTTGTGCCATTATCTGTCAGTCCAGTTGCTCTGCATTTATTCCAGCTCCTCTAGGTCCTTTTCTGGTCAATCATGCGTTGAAAGGGATTCAGAAAGGAAGACGTTGATGTCTTGTTTTCTGCAAGGCCCTAAGAGCAGAACGGAGTTAGCTTGTACTGTGTCCCATTCCAAAGAATCCTTATAACCATATTAGAGAATTAACATTTGTGTTCATGAAACACTTTTTATATATTTTTAATTAAAAAATTAAACCATCAGTGTCTGTACTAGAAATTAGAGCACAGTGTAAGGATGGGATTCCAGGTAAGCAAGGACCTGGCCAGCACAGACGTGCTGCGGAGAAATTCTACATCAGCTGAGTGGCAGGTAGGAGACTTCTGATATTCCTTCCCACAGTGATATCCTGTGACTCAATCACATTTGCAAGGTGTGGGGGAGGTTGTGGAATGCCAATGAGACTTTACCTTTTCATTAACTCTCATAGAGTTGTCTCTGATTGGATAGTTCTTCTGGAGAGCTCCCCTCCAAGCAGGGGAGAAACTGGCTTTTCGTTGGTTTCCTCAGTAAAATATTATGCTCTAATCATAGTAACCAGCTGTCCTATTTCCAATTTTCTGCCTTTAAATTGTTCCTAGTATCTCAAGACAGGCAACTTATAGCTAAGAAAGAAAAATAAACCAAGGTTCCCTGACCAACAAGTCCCAGACCAGGGACAAATTGTCAGACCCCAATATTGCTAACGGACTGCCTAGACTTCTGGTCATGGCCCTACTGCGATGGTTCCGTCTCCAGGTCAGGTAGAATTCCATCCTCACTGACGAACTTGATCACAGTTCAACCCCCTGACTGACCATGATGGCTCCTTCACGTGGCTGCTGTTTGCTGGATGACTTTTAACACAGAATCCATTACACATACGCTTTCCTCTTCAGCATTTCTGGTAAAAACATCCACAGTTTGTCAAGACCTCTACAATAATTCCAACGTATCAGCTATAAAATTTTTCTGCAGATATAATGTACCCACATTATCTGAACTTTGAACCAATGATATTTATATTTGCTTTCCAAATAAGACTTGAACTCTGAGGGAGGCTGAATAAGAAGGAAAACTTGAAAGAAAAGTGTCTGAGAAAGAAAAAAGGGAAAAAATGTGGATAAAGGTGGGAGATTTCTAGAAAGCCACAGAGACGGAGTAAAACCAGCTAAGGATGAAGGAAAGAAGAGAGAGAACATGGGAGAGACTGACTGGGGAAAGAAAAACAAAGGGCCAAGAAAGAATAAGGAATCAGAGAAAATTATTTTAAAAAACCTACAAGGAAATAGAAAAGATTGCAGAAAGAGGGCATTTATCGGTGTGCCTATTTTCTGTCATTTTTCTGTCTTTCCATTGAGTTACTGAATTAACAAACATTTACTATTCTTTGGAGTGGCTGGGCTAAGCACTGTGAAGATTAATAAAGAGAAACCACCTTAAAATGGGAGTCAGCAGGGTCTGCTGGGGGAGGCCTGACACCTACCACTTACCTTCAATTACCCCATTTGGAGATGTATTTTCCCATTTCCAGCAGGAAGATGTTTTTCTACTCTACTACTGCCATTAAGAAGAAGGAGGATCTTCTCCTCCACCTGGCAACTACTCAGCCAATGAAACTGTTACAAGTCAGGCAGTGAAAAGCCAGTATACTTTGAACTCCCAGTTTCCTCCAATGGACTCTGTTTGCAACAGTTCTTTCTAGCTCTAGGTTCCTCTATAAAAGAACACTTCTCTCTTTTGCTCTATGAACTTGCTTGTGGTTTGCCATTAAATGACATGTCCCAAATTGCAATTCTTTTTTGTCCCTAAATAAACCCATTTTGGCTGGGGAAATGTCTGGCTATTTAAACAAATTTGTTTAAGGTCAACAGCACAGAGGAAGTTTTGCAGAAGGCACCAAAACTGCTGATAAATCCTTATGATTAATATTGGCCGTGCAAGCCCCACAGAGCAGGTAAGATGGATTGCTTCTGTACAGTCACAGGTGTGGGCTTTGGAAATAGTCCTTGAAGGATGGATGGAGCAGAGTCACTACATCCTCATACCCATATATGCATGCATTCATACATGCTCTATTTACCATTTGTAATTTATTTTTCAACCAGTCTCCTAGAGGGGAAAGGAAAAAAAAAGAAAAACACACACGTAAGGAAAAGCCTCTTATCTCCAGAGTCAAAGGGCCTGGGTTTAAATCTTAGGTTTGTCCTCTGTGAAGAAAGAACAGGTGATCTTGAGTAGTTGATTATTTTAACTTCTCAAAGCCTCAAATTTTAGATGATTTAAACACTTTGGTCCTCAGCTTCTTTTTATAAATCTTTATCTATTAAGACCTGGTAGCAGAGAAGTTAAACACCAGCCATTGGGAGTCAATCTCTGAAAAAGAGTGGATGGGGAAGAATTATTTAATCTACAGCTGACTTTTCAGGAATTCCCAAGATCTTTGACTGTAAATAAGGACCTTGCTTATGAAATTACCAATTCCTTATTGGAGGAAATTAAGGAGAATACAGTTTCACCAACCCAAAGCCTAAATACCTACATTCCACATGCTTTCAGATCCCCGACAGAGAACCTTCTCCATCTATGGCAGTTTGAAAAAGGTGCACGTGTCCGCAAAGCCACCGTGTGGGTGTTGAAGAGGAGGAAGGGCCGGGCTAAATGGGTTCTGTGAGAATGAGCCAGTTAAATTGCTGTGCTAAGTGTGTCACTCCAGACCTACTTAAAAAACTCACAGATAATGTACCAATTTTACAAACTAACACATGCCACTAAGTGAAAGGGAAAAGCAGGAAGAGGTGGGGGTGGATAAAACCACCTGCTGTTGTGGGCGGTCTCCGCTCCAGCTCTGCCCAGGACAGCTGCATTGCAGCCTCTCCCACAGCGAGCAATTACCAGGAACAGCGAGGGAAGAAGGGCTCTACAGGGCTGCGCACTTCTCTGCGGCTACCTGAGGTCCACAGCTCTGAGGCCAGGTGACGTAGTTTCATACTTTCATAGAATGGATGAATTCAGCCAGAATGGGTCATGGAGAACTTGGATCATTATTTCCCAAGTCCCACACTCTCTAAAGCAATCGTCGAGCTGCACTACGCTTTTTCTTAGAGGTGAAAACAAACAAACAAATAAAACAAAAGATAGATATTCGTGTATCATCTCTAACAATCTATTAAAATAGAATGAAAAAGAGTAAGCTGCATGGACGTAGTTAAACTACATGTGCATTATTTTAAAAAAGAGAATGTTGATTTTATTGTTAAGTATTTAACATACATTAAAAGGCTGGAGGGAAAGGCTGCAAAGTAGAGTTTAGTAGTCTGTGTTTTAAGTAAGTTCTTCCTTTGATGTCCTCAGTAATAAACAAAATGCCTTGTAAGTATTCTTTAAATTCAAAGTGAATTAGTGAACTTTACAAATAGAAAAGAGACTAACGAGAAAAAAGGGGGAAAAGAAAGGAAATCAAAACATAAAAATGAAAGAAAAAACAAAACCAGAAGTGGAGGGATAATAAGGAAAGAGTTTGGGTTTAACAGCAGGTGGTGACTTGTAGCATAATGTAAAGTAAATGTGCTCCTTGGTACCTCAAAAGTAAATTTTTTCTTTTTTTAAATTTTATTTTAATTGTTGTTCTTGTACAGTTTTCTGTCTTTTACTCCCATCCCAGCCCACCTCCCCAACCCTCCCCACCTCCCTCCCATTTCCATCCCCCTCTAGTTTTTGTCCACGTGTCCTTTATACTTATTGCTCTAAACCCTTCCCCTTTTCCCCTGAAATTTCCTCCTTTCTCCCCTCTGGTCACTGTCAGCCTGTTCTCAATTTCAGTGTCTTTGGTTATATTTTGCTTGTTCATTTGTTTTGTGGATTAGGTTCCTGTTAAAGGTGATATCATATGGTATTTGTCTTTCACTGTCTGGCTTACTTTGCTTAGCATAATTCTCTTCAGTTCCATCCATGCTGTTGCAAAGGGTAGGAGCTCCTTCTTTCTTTCTGCTGCATAGAATTCCATTGTGTAAATGTACCACAGTTTCTTGATCCATTCGTTTACTGATGGGCACCTAGGTTACTTCCAACACTTGGCTATTGTAAATTGTGCTGCTATGAATATTGGGGTGCATAGGTTCTTTTGAATTGGTGTTTCGGGGTTCTTAGGATATAATCCGAGCAGTGGAATTGCTGGGTCAAAAGGTAGATCCATTTTTAGTTTTCTGAGGAAATTCCATATTGTTATCCACAGTGGCTGCACCAGTCTGCACTCCCACCAGCAGTGAATGAGGGTTCCCTTTTCTCCACAACCTCTCCAACACTTGTTGTTTGTTGCTTTGTTTATGATGGCCATTCTGACTGGTGTGAAGTGGTATCTCATTGTGGTTTTAATTTGCATCTCCCTGATAGCTAGAGATAATGAGCATCTTTTCATGTGTCTCTGGATCCTCTGTATGTCCTCCTTGGAGAAGTGTCTGTTCAAGTCCTTTGCCCATTTTTTAATTGGGCTGATTGTCTTCTTAGAGTGGAGTCGTGTAAGTTCTTTGTATATTTTGGAGATTAAACCCTTGTCTAAGGTATCATTGGCAAATATGTTTTCCCATACGGTTGGTTCTCTTTTTATTTTAATACTGTTTTCTTTGGCCGCACAGAAACTTTTTATTTTGATGAGATCCCATTTGATTAGTCTTTCCTTTATATCCCTTGCTCTAGGGGACATATCAGTAAAAATGTTGCTGCATGAAATACCTGAGATTTTCCTGCCTATGTTCTCCTCTAGGACTTTAATGGTGTCACAGCTTATATTTAAATCTTTCATCCACCTTGAATTTATTTTTGTGTATGGTGTAAGTTGGTGCTCGAGTTTTATTTTTTTGTATGTAGCTGTCCAGTTCTCCCAACACCATTTGTCGGAGAGGCTATTTTTACTCTATTTTATGTTGCTGCCCCCTTCATCAAATATTAATTGACCATAGAGACTGGAATTTATTTCTGGGCTCTCCGTTCTATTCCACTGGTCCATGTGCTTGTTTTTATGCCATTACCAGGCTGTTTTAACTACTGTGGCCTTGTAATACAGTTTGGTATCAGGTATTGCGATCCCTCCCACTTTGCTCTTCTTTTTCAAAATTGCAGCAGCTATTTGGGGTCATTTATGGTTCCATATAAATTTTCAAAGTGTTTGTTCTATGTCTGTGAAATATGCCATTGGTACTTTAACAGGTGTTGCATTGAATCTGTAAATTGCTTTGGGTAGTATGGACAAATCAAAAGTAAATTTGATTTGCATACATTTAAAATAAAACCAAGCAGTGTTAGGGTTACAGTCAGAGAAAAAGAGGGATCACCTAAGACTCCAAACCACTCTCATATTTTAATTGCGTAGCCATATAAGGAGCTGGGTGGACTCCAAATTTGTTGAAGGTAGTGTACAACACTGAGAGGACCCCCAAGGTGATGGGACAGGCTGGCTTCAGAGAGAAGCTGAGTAGAAAATGCAAAGAAATGAAGGTTTTCTATAAATATGTAAATCTAAGTATGTAAGCTTAAAAATATCTTGGGTTATTTCTCCCCAATCCTGGTTACAGGCTATTCTAAATCATCCAGCCATAGCCAATTCCCATAGTTGCACCCACTCTGCCATTTGATATTCCTGCAGTAACCATTTGCCTGAAATTACAGAGTTCACATGTTGGCAGGTATTGTGAGTTGAAAATGAATTACAAAGCCCATCAGTACATGCTGCTGTAACCAGCTCACCTACCTCCCTGAGAGGCCAAGGCTGCATAGCAGGAGGGTAGAGAGAACCTGTAAAGCTTCTCCTTTTCCACTTCAGTTGTTTGGTTATCATTGAGCACAAACTAGTGAGTTTTCTGGACTTCAAAGTCATTCGATGTTCAAAAATCAAGATGAAAGAAAAAATCAAGAGGTTGTTGCAGCAACAGCATTTGGAGACTGATTCTCTTTGATATCTGTGGATTCCTCCTAGCCTGAGGGTCCTCTGGTTTAACTGGCACTCCTGGTATCCCAGAGACCATGGACATCAGAGAAAGCTTGGTTCTCATTCTGTACCTCATATAGTCCCCTCTTCCTATTGCATACTGTGAGCCATGGACCTTAGTCATTCTTTATCTCATGTATTGGTTCTGCTATACAACTGAGAAGGACTATTTAGGTCTTACTTCATCTAGTGCTGGCAGAAGGAAATCAAGAAGCCTCTCTACAAAAGCTTACAGGGAAGAAAATGGTAGTATGTTAACTCTAGAGAGATCAGAGACATCACCTAGTCCAAACTTTTCATCTTACAAATAGAGAAACTTGCAGAAAGTTGTGCGAAATGTGAAGTTACTTTACCTTTCTGAGTCAGAGTTCATCCATGGTCATAAGAGGAACCCACAGATGGCCTTATTATCTTTCAAAACTTTCAAGATGGCAAAAAGTTTACTTTCAAGAGTCTGAGGACTCAAGTTCAAAATCTGTGTCTACCAATTTAAACCAACTTTGTGATTTTAGTTGCCTTTCACAGATTCATAACTGGTGTTCAGGGAAGTGAAGAGCGTACTTTATATACTAGATGTAAACTCTGTGAGCTCAGATAAGATCATCATGCCCTGGCTGGTGTAGCTCAGTGGATTGAGTGCTGGCCTGCAAACCAAGGAGCCACCAGTTTGATTCCCTGTCAGGGCCTGTGCCTGGGGTGTGGGTCAGGTCCCCAGTAGGGGGCACATGAGAGGCAACCACACACTGATGTTTCCCTCTCTTTCTCCTTCCCTTCCCCTCTCTAAAAATAAATAAATAAAATATTTAAAAAAACAATCATCTTACAAAACCCTTGGAAAAATGCATGGCTCTTGATAAAAGAGAGATGGTATCAAACTGTTACGATAATTATTTTATTACTAAGAGTACTAACTCAAAGTATTGGCTGACCCTCTTTAGTGTCATCAATATTAATCAATAATCTGACTTTAAAGTTTCTGCCTTATATTTCCTTCCCACGCACCCTTGGAGCATGTCTCCTTAGCATGATTCCCATTTCTGAGCTGGCTTTGCTCCCTTTATAAAGTCACTCCCATTTGTACCCCACTGTCAGCTGCTAAGCTTCTGTGTTTCCCTGTGTTTGTGATTTTGATCATTAGATGCTAAATCACTGCCATGAGAAAGTGCAAGTGATGATTTGTAACCTTTTACTGTCCTAAAACTTATTCTATAAAATAAAAAGCATATGTCTCCACAAGGAATATATAGGTATCTATACTGTATCAAACAGTTTGCGTTTAATCAAGTCGGAGGATCAAATGAGTTGATGCTAAGGAAGGAGACAGCTTCAGTTAATGAGACAGGTTATCTAGGAAATAGAGTGTCACTGTTCCTTGGCATGTAAATAAATGGATTTGTTATTGTTGAATACTGGTTACATTAACAAAATTATTATTTCTCCCTACTGAGATATTTCCCAAAGCTACACTCCTGTTAATAAAGATAAAATAAAACCCCGTGGCACTCTCAAATATTATATTTCTATGTTTAAAAACATTCCAAACCTCCTGACTTTGGAATCAAACAATGTTGGACCCTCATGTCCTGTGATGATTTGCCTCCTACAGTGGCTTCATTTGTATTTCAGAAGCAGAGCGAACACCCTCAGGTGTGGTGCAGGGTTGCCTCTGTGAGATCTTGAGATCGGACCTTGGGAAAGTCTACAGAATAGGTCATCTACGGATTAGAATAGAAGTAAAGTAAATCTGGGCAGCAAGTGGGACAAGGGTTTAGCTCCTCCCTTTCTCCTCCCTCCTTTAACAAACTGATTCTCGGAATTTTCTCAACTTTTTCCTTTGTTCCTTCCTCCTCAGTCTGTTCCTGCCTACTTTTCTACCCAAAGAGCTCTCCTTAGGATCACTGACAATCTCCCTATAACTAAATAAAACAAATACTTTTAGCCATTTTCTTACTTGGCCTTACTTTATTTAGCACCAAGACTAAGATCAGACATGGCTGTAGAAGGCACAGCAGCTTCTCTGCGGAGCAGCAGCTTTCTGAGGTATTTTACCAAAGAAACTTGTTAGGAATCCCTCCTAAGGGGTACCAGGAGAATAGTTCTAGGGCAGTAAACAGAGCTCATTGAAAAGCTGCCTTAGGGGCTGCCAGGAGAAAATCCTGGGGACACGCTAGCCCCTTGTGCTGGAAAAGCTGTGTGCTGTAGGAACCTGTAGAGAGTGAATATCAAAGTGAGGAAGAGAAACCCCTTCCTTCTCCAGTGTCCTTCAGCACCCTCTATGGACAAACTTGACATTGATCCAGCTGGCTGAAGAGAAGGAGTTACAGGGTTTATCTCTATTATTACAGAACAGATGATAAAGGGTAGATTTGAATGGGAAAAGTAATATAGTACATTGATAAGTAGCATATTGACCTAAACAACTCCACTGAGTTTGGGATGCTTGTGCGGACCTGCTATATGGAAATTGGCATTTAGATATCTCAAAAAAACCCAAATATATAACATTTCTCCCCAAGCCTGGCTTCCCTCCAGCTCCCCTACCCTCAGTTCATTAATAGGAATTTTTCAGCTCCATTATAGTCTTACGGGATCACCCTAGCGTTGACCAAGACATCATTATTTCGTGCAGGACTGTACGAGAGGCCGCATGGTCTAGCCACTGCCTGTGTCTCCAGCCTCATCTCATACTTCATACTCTCCCCTCTCTGTTTTACCCAACCACAACCATCTGTTTTATGTCCTTACGTGTGTTATACTTCCTGCTTGATTCTCTCATCTCCCTCCTACCCAACCTAGAAACTCCAGCTCATCCTCGATGTTCCAGCTCATTTGTCATCAGCTATACTCACACCTCCAAAATCCAACCTGTTCTATTTCATGGTCTCCTAGCTCAATATACCTCTGCAGGTATAATTTTAGATTGCACGTGTGTTATGTATTTGATCATGTGGGTATGTGTTGTGTGTCTGCCTTCCTGTGTCTTCTCCAATCCCACCCATTAGGGCTCCCATATATTTGGGAATAGATTTTTTAAGAACTATTCTCAGTCTCTTCAAATTTGGATAGAGAAAATTGGGATGTAAGCATAGCCTTTGTTTCCATTTTTCAGGTTAAGAAATTGAGAATTAAAGAAGGCATTGGCCTATTCTGTATCACTCCTCTAGTAGGCCTGGTTTCAAACTCAGCTTTTTATATAACGGAACCACTATATTTCTTTGAAAATATTTTCTCCCTGCTAACTCCTTTGTGTAATGTATGTGTGTGTTCCTCTCTGTATGTAGGTAAATGGAAGATAGAGAAATAATATGTACATATACTCCATAGATCATAACTTCTTTGGGAAATGGGGCAGTGTTTTATGGTTCTATATCAATTCTAACTGGGACACTGGTCAATGGTCTGATGCTCAAAGAGTGGGTCAAGTGTAAATCAGGTGACTAAAGCAGTGAGACTCAAAACTCTTAGTATCTGAGAAGAAACAACAATAGTTAGACACTCTAGGGCAAAGATGATTTACTCACTGCAGAGTGGCCTACTAGACCAAGTCCCCTTATATTTCATAATCTCCCACAACACAAAACATGACACCCCTACATTAACATAACATTCAAATAAATGGGAAAGCTTTATAATAAAGACAAAAAATCAAGATCTGTTTTTCAGTCCTAATGTTAATTAAAGCCAAACTTTCCTTGGAAACTTGAAAGATCTGTTAGCCATTCACTGGCCTCCATTCTTTCATTTTATTTTTTTTGAGATTTTATTTATTTATTTTTTTTGGAGAAGGGAAGGGAGGGAGGAAGAGAGGGAGAGAATCATCAATGTGTGGTTGCCTCCTGCAGGCTCCCTACTGAGAAACCTGGCTCATAATCTAGGCATATGCCCTGACTGGGAATCAACCAGCAGGCTGGCACTCAGTACACTGAGCCACACCAGCCAGGGCCACTGGCTTCTATTCTTAATGGAGATAAGAAGACAGACCTTCAGATCTTTGGTTCAAGGTAAAGTTTAACCCTCCCTAAGCTACACAAAGTTGGGTTGTGAGAAAACCTTATTCACTCTGATTTCCTTCTTCAGTTGGCTCCCCCAGTGTGGTCATCCCCTTTTCCTTGTGGATAATAAGCTTGTATAAGATCGCAATATTTCATAAGCAAAGACCTTATCATTTTTAAGAAATGGCAGACAAGCACAGAAAATGAGGTACAGATATCTCAGAAAGAATATTGCTTGAAAGAGGGAAAAGAAGAAAAAAATACACTTTCTCTCGTGCCACTCTTGATCGAACCTGTGATGTTCACTCATCCTGCTTTGGTTCAGAGCCACGAGGGATGGAATATCAGATGTAAAATGTTGACTTCCAGGGAAATAACTGCAGGCAACCTTTCTTGGCCTGGACATTAACTTTATATCCAAATAGTCAATGATTATGAATAATACTTAAAAGATGTGTAAACTTTTGCCTCTTGAAGAAGAAACCCCAGAGGGCAACTAAGAGGTACTATAATCACCCCACTTCAATTCTGCACATTCTCTACAAGAGTAACATCTTATTCCACCATAGTAAAGTCGGGATTTACAAACAATGTCATCTATAATGCATTAGAGTAACTTGGTGTTGAACTTACTTTGGGATGACTCCTTTGGAATTTCAAACATTTCTCTTATCCTGTGAAAAACATGATTCTCAAAACTATGCAAATTGGTCATGCCAGTTTAGGTTTTTTTTTATACTTGGTTGGATTACCTACAGCTTGCTTTTAGTTCATTCTAGTCATGCTTACTTATGAGGGTGTTTCATTTTAGGGTTGACCAAAAAGTCTGTATAATTTTTTCTGTAAATTATAAGACACATTTTTCATTTGTGCCAATAACTTTATTGATTTGGATATTTTGAGTATGTTAGCTTCTAGTGGGTAGAGGCCAGGGGTACTGCTAAACATCTTTCAATGCATTAGACAGCCCTACAGAAAATAATCATTTGGCCAAAATGCCAATAGTAACAAGAAACTTTGCAAACCATTTTTGCATGTTTGATCAGTCACAGCATCTTCTCCATACAGGTACACAATTTTTTTTTTTTTTTTTTTTTTTTTTGCATTTCAGTTGTGTTTTTACCTTTCTTGAAATAAGAAAACATAATACAGCAAAAATGTTGTACATTTTTTTCCATCTTCAATATTAAAATTGCCACACAAAATTCACCAATTTTTATGTTTTTTTTTAAATGCATGCTGATATGACAGTTGCCACAATACAATCTAACAAAATTGTTTCAAATGAAGTTAAAGCCGACTAAGTGCTACTAAAGCCATCTTACAGAAAAAACTAAGTGAACTTCTTAGCCAGCCCCATAACTGGTGAGTGTTAATTTCATTTTGTGGTTTCTGTCTTTCTTCCCCTAATATCAATCCTTTAGTTTGTCATCTCTAATATCATTGTTCTAAATATATGATACAGAAAATGTACTGTTCCAAATCATGTAGCCGATTAACACCGGACAGTCTCACAGCAGGAAGAAGAGAGAAAAAGAGTTAAAGCTATCCTAACCATGTCATTAGTAATACTCCACCCCGTCCCGGCTGTGAGAAGAAGAACATTTCCTCAAACATAGTGGGGAAAGACAAAAATGCTAAAGTGGAAAATCCCAACTGACTGTGCAACTGACTGTGCAAAATGAATCCCCAAATTTCTTTTTTCTTAATACATTTGATTGGTCTTTTTTACTACTTATTCCTGGTGGAAATGAAATAAACATCAAACCTTTTAGGAAAACTGGCATTTCTGAATTATTATGCTCACGTCTAGAATCAAAATTCATATAGACCACACGTCAAGAGAGATGAAATATTTTAATTTCTTTGTTTTTGTTTTGGTGCTTAGCTGCTATACAGCTAAGACCTCAACCAAAATAGGTTACAATTTCTATAAGCTCACTTGGGGAAATGAAGGATCCATAATGAAAACTTTAAGGGGCCTTAATAAGAGGAGCTTCTAACAATGCCTGTTTGGATACATTTCCATGTTCAGCTCATGTAATACTGCATCTTTCTTCTAGATCATTGTTTAGAGGGATACTAAGATTTATATCTGTTAAGAATAAACAAGGTGGACAATACTGTCTGTTTTTTTTTTTTAAATGAAATCACGCAAATAAAACAGTAATACATGGCCCAGAAGCATCTCTGCTGTGAATATACAATGAATTTCTGCCACTCTACAACAGCTGGGAACAGGAAGAGAAGATCAGGCAGTTGACATTAGATTTGGTTACAGATGAGGCCTTGATAATGTGTTTTCCTGTCTCCTTGCATGGTTTGCATCCTTTGCTGCAAGGTAAGGATGCAATCTCCAAGCAAGGATCTTTCTTTTGTTGAATCTGGACTGCAGGCTTTTAGCCAGCTGGCTCATTTGAAGGTAGTCCTGCTGCTTGCATTGACAATAATCCTGACTCCCTAGCCTGGGTGAAATCAATTTCTACAAAACCCTATTAGACCATACACTTCCCTTTTTTTAATACACATAAGAGTTGTGAATATACATTCAAGGCCTTGAGTATTTGATTATTCCTGTCTCTTCCACTAGTCTCTAAGCACCATGAATGCAAGGACCACATGTTTTTTTTCACTTTTATTATCCTAATAGCCATTCCTCTTAGTTATCTATTGCAGTGCATCAAATTAGCACAGTCCTGGAGATTAAAACAACACATATCTAGTAAAATGATGCCGCCAGTGGAAACCAGTATGGCAATGACTCAAAAAAAATTACACATAGAATTACTACTTCTGGATATATATCCTAAACAGTTGAAAGCGAGGGCTTAAACAGACATTGTTCATGCATGTGCATAGCAGCATTATTCGCAATATATAATGTTAGTGTGGCAGTGATGGCTGCACACCAGTGTGCCTGCACTTGATACCACAGAACTCTACACTTGAAAATGGTTAAAATGGTAAATCATATGCTACGTTGATTTAACCACAACACACACACGTTTATCCCCTCTATTTCTGTGGGTCAAAAATTTATACACAACTGAGTCCTCTGTTAAAGGATTCTCATAAAGCAGCAATGAAGGGGGCAGCCAGGGCTTGGGTCTCATTTGAAGAACTGACTTGGGAAGGAGCCACTTCCAAACCGCTACGGTTGTTCGCTGCACCAGTACCTCAAGGGCTGTTGATCGAGGGCCTCAGTCCCCAACTGGCTGCTGGTTGCAGGTCTCCTTCAGTGTTTTGCTATGTAATGCTCTTCAAAATGGCAACTGGCTTCATCAAAGCATATCAGCCATAAGTAGATGAACTATGCTAGCAAGATGACTGTCACAATGTTGGCATAATATTTTGGTTAGAACCAAGCTACGTAGCGGGGAGAAGGTTACAAATGGCCACAAATATAAAGACACAGAAAACATTGGGGGTCATTTTAGGACTCTGTCTCCCGCAGTCCCAGAACTGTGAAGGTAAATGCTGGGAATGAGTAGTCACACAAAAGGGAGTCTGGATACTAGAAGCTCAACCAACAACAGGTGATCAGAGCAAAATAGCAGGTTAAACCTGAGTCCTTAGTCAGGAACACTGAAGTTACAGGCTGGATTGCGTCAAAGTCAGCCTCCACAGGGGTAACAATTATTTCAGGAAATAATAATCAGCTTTCTGGGCCAAAGGATGCCTGGAGTCTAAGACCGGTGCCAGGGTGGTGGCAATATTGAAAGCCCAGTTCAGCTCAAAAGCTAAAACCTTGCCTGACCAATGGGTCCTTGTGCAGCTTTTTGCGGAAAAGCCTAGATTTCGGATTTGTCTAACTTCTTTCTCTAATCCCCCACCCCGCACCGCCACCCACAGGAACTGAGATCAGCTCCAAAGGTTTTGTGTCATAGACTGCTCTGGGTTTGACAAGTCTGACTGCAAAATGTTCACCATGAAAGATCAGCTTCTCATCTTTTCTGCCAGTAAGATTTGGAAAATATATTTCTAAATCAAGGTCATGGATATTGCTCAGAAGCTGTAATTTACGGTACTGGTTTCTGGGGCCTTTTTTTTTTTCTGGTTTTTTGTTTTCTGATTCTTGGACAACTAAATTCCTGGGTGATTAATGTGGCATCTTCGGTGAGGAACCCAATGAGCGGATGGGGGAAGATGGTAATAAGGCTGGAGTGCAGAGACAGAGAAGAATGTTTTGCCTGTTTTCATGCAGCATCATCATTATTTTTTTGTTGTTGTTGTACTTTTCATAGTAAGATACTCACTAATAGAAAAAACAATGTAAAAAAAAAAAACAGAAAAGAACACACAGGAGAAAATGGAGCAAAAAAGAGCCTATGACATTCTTCTCCAATGTTCTGTTTAGCTGTCATTTGTTCTAAGTGACAAGTACTTCTGATTTCAGAAATCTGTTTGTTTTTAGTCAACACTTTGTGAAACCAGTAACATTACTCCTCTATCTGAGTCAAATCCTCTAACACTGCTATCATGGAATACATAAATATTTATTTGCATAATAGCATTCAAAAATTGCATGAGCCTATTTGCAAATTTTGTATGTATTTAAAAATAAGTGAGGCCTTTTCACAGCTCCATTTTTTTCGCAGTGATTTTGCATCTAGATACAAAATCAATTTATAGAGTGGCCACAGGTAACTTTTTCTAACTCCATTATGTTCCATTGTTATTGTCAGGTAGACTGAAAGATGAAACTCAGGTATATCAACCTAGTCATAACATTTTAGGGATGAGCATGGGTAGAGATAGGAGTAGTTCTTTGTAGATTAACTTCCATGACTGAGTGGTGTTTTTTACTTAATCAATATAAAAATACGGGGTTGAATGTACAATTGTGCTAGTGAAGTTCCGAACATGAGGAGCTGGTACCATAGTCACCCCATAAGAACAATGAATCCAAATAACTGATCCAGCCGAGCCTCACCTTTTATCAACAAATAAGTTTGTTTCTAGCCAGTTTTGTTGGTTCCAAACCCACTGAGCTCAAAGAATCCTGTACGGGCAAAAAAGTGCCAAAGATTAATTAATAATGAAAACTTTTGCAATACAAAATCCAATGCTTTAGATGATATAAGGGGCTTCCCTCATCACAGTGATGATGACATTGTAAAAGTCTAACCTTTACTGACACTTTTCCCTACTGTTTCCAAAGCTACAAATACAAATCAAGAACCACTTTCACATTTCCATCTAGAAAGTCACACCGTCCCCCACTGTCTGGAACATATTGCTCTTTCTAGAAACACCATTGTTTTCAGTGTCACAGATACGCTCTTTTAATTTGAGGTATTACCTCAAGCTTTAAAACTCACTCCCTGTTGTAAAAGACATTATTTATCTCTCTCTTATTTCTTCTCGGAAACCCTGAACTTGCTTATCAATCTTGGAATGTAATTTAGAGACCAAATCATTAAAAATATATTTGGTTTTCAAGCTTTCCAGGGAAACTTCCCAGCACACAGCACACCGAGACTCTCAAATCCTTGCTCTGACACCAGACAACTCCAGAATCTGTCTGTTGTTCAGATTTACCTGACAATTATTAGTAAAATTTTTTGTAGAAACAAATGCTTGAGTGCAACATATGACTTTGTCCCTGCCAGTACATGGTTTGGCTTTCAAACTCTACCTCTTAGTCTTTGCTTCACTTCTTTTTCATCTGTCTTAAATATCTTCCCCCCCAAAAACTCCTTTTACATTTCCTCTAGACTCTAGAAGGCATGTATTCTGCACAATCCTTGAGATTGGCAAAAGCATATCTGATTCCATTCACTTCCTGTAGAGAGAAAATGGAACTACTGTTTATGCAAAAATATATTATGGCCAGCAGGATATTTTTGATGGCCCAGAACAAGAAATTCACTGAAAAACCCAAGTGTGAGGTGTAAAATGGCTTATTCTTTTATTCAGAGAGTCAAATTGGATGGCTTATTGCATTTCAGTTCCATTATACTGTTTTATTGCAAATATAGAATGCTTTTAGAAAAGAAAAATGTGGTATAAATTTAAATAAACTCCAATAGCCTCAGTTTTATTTTTTCATCTGATATTGTATGTAATGATTTGCTATGCCACAGTGCACTATACATAACTCAATAAAAACATTTTTTCCAAAAACAGAGATAGAATTGGTTTAAAGTAAATATGTATGCAAATTTAGCTTGATATTTATGCTCAAAAACTACCTAGAAAGGTAAGAACTCAGAAACATACACACAAACACACATTCATTGAGTTTTAATATCTTTATGGAAAACACAGTTTCTTATTTCTTTATATATAACTTTATAAGAAATAATTATATGTGTATATATAATTTTGTGTATAATCTTATTCACATGTATAAATAATTATATATGTATATAATTAAATATATGTATATCCTTGAACTCAAACTTAGACATTCGATTTGTGTTTTATACAAAAAACATTCTCAAAACCTGTAGAAAAGCTTACTTTGAAAAACAATTTATCGCTGACATCAAAGCTCTACCAATCATTGAGCTATTTCTTTTTTCCTAAAATGTATCCTTCTGTACTCTGTTTTTATAATGCTGAAACTCAAACTACAAACTACATTTCTCCTTAATTGGATGGCCTCCTGCTAGTCCCATAAGAAAAGGCACAAAGGAAGACAGAAGGAGGGAAGAAGGAACTGCCCCTTCCCGTTATCCTTGCTGTTTCTATTAGCAGTGGTCTTTCTCCCTAGCACCCATGGTATTTCTTTTGTCATTCCCCAAATTAGCCTTCCTGTGCCTCCTTAAAGGCAGCAAAAACATCTGAGTATGGTCTCTGGAAATGGTACGGTGGTTACTTAGCAATGAACATAATCGTGGGCTCTTTATTAAAAGAAAATGGGAAATTGGCAATCTATGACACAGTTTCATCACAATTAAGTGAAATACCACCAGTCATTGACTGTGACAAAGATCTTACTAGAGTGACTGGTTTGGGCACTAAGTGGTGACTGTATTGCACTGTATGGTAGCAATGAAGATGACTTGGGCTCTAAGACAGCCAATAGTCACTGCACTGGAGCACTTTTGGAGAGAAATAAGCTTGAGTTTTTAATTTCTGAGACCATTTCAATGTCAAAGCCACAGAAAACTTCAGTGGTGGCCTGCAACTAATATCTAATTACCTGTAGCCATAGACACATCTCTGAAAAATAAATTCAAAAAATTTTAAATAGGTTGCAAAATTAGGAGATAATGTAATTTACCAGATAGAAACACTCTTATGTGAATATTAGGGTATTGGAAGAAGTAGAATCTGAAATCTTGGAATAGATATATCTAGATACATTTAAGCTGAAAATCTTATAACCGTCAAATCTCTCAATGTCATTCTTACCAATGGGAAAACCTGCCTTTCATTTCTGAAAAAAAACTAACCATATATTGATCAGATTTTTGTAATAACTTAATCATCTCACTATGTTAAATTCCCTTTGCTAAATACTACAATGGTTGCTATTTGTCTGCATAGATCATGACGGACATATTCCAATACCTTTTTTATTCTTAAAATATAATGAACTAAGAAAAGAAATGCTTTGATAATTGTCATTATTCATGGTAATTTATTTGATTTTTAACTCTACACTTTTCTAAAAATAAATAGTAAATTAAAATATTTAATGTTTTCATGTTTTTTTAAAATAATTTTTATTGTTGTGTTCAAGTACAGTTGTCTCCATTTCCCCGCACCATGCCCCCTGCCTTACTCATCTCTGCCTTCTACCCTCAAACCTGCCCTCTTTGGCTTTGTCCATGTGCCCTTTATACATGTACTTTCGTGGCCCTTCCTCTATTGTCCCCCATTATCCCTCCCCCCTCCCATTTGGTTACTGTCAGTTCGTTCTTTATTTCAGTGTCTCTAGTTGTATTTTGCTTGTTGTTTGTTTTGTTGATCAGGTTCCACTTATAGGTGAGAACGTATGGTGTTTGTCTTTTATCACCTGGTTTATTTTGCTTAGCATAATGCTCTCCAGTTCCATCCAAGCTGTTGCAGTGGTTAGGAGCTCCTTCTTTCTTTCTGCTGTGTAGTATTCAATTATGTAAATATACCATAGTTTTTTGACCCACTCATTTACTGATGGGCACTTAGGTTGCTTCCAGCACTTGGCTTTTGTAAATTGTACTGCTGTGGACATTGGGGTGTATAGGTTCTTTTGAATTGGTGTTTCAGGATTCTTAGGGTATAATCCCGAGCAGTGGAATTGCTGAGTTAAAAGGCAGTTCTATTTTTAGTTTTCTGAGGAAATTCCATATTGTTATCCACAGTGGCTGCACCAGTCTGCATTCCCACCAACAATAGGGTTCCTTTTTCTCCACAACCTTGCCAGCACCTTTTGTTTGTTGATTTGGTTATGCTGGCCATTCTCACCAGTATGAAGTAGTATCTTATTGTGGTTTTAATTTGCATCTCTGTGATAACTCGTGATGCTGAGCATCCTTTCATATGTCTCTGGGCACTCTCTGCATGTCCTGCTTAGAGAAGTGTCTGTTCAGATCCTTTGCCCATTTTTAATTGTATTATTTGTCTTCCTAGAGTAGAGTTGTGCAAGTTTTTTATATATTTTGGAGATCAAACCCTTGTCCCAGGTATTATTTGCAAATATATTTTCCCATACGGTTGGTTCCCTTTTCATCTTGCTTTTCTTTAGTGATGCAAAAGCTTTTTATTTTGATGAAGTCCCATTTGTTTATTCTTTCCTTTATGTACTTTGCCCTAGGGGACATATCAGTGAAAATATTGCTTTGTGAAATATCTGAGATTTTCCTGTCTATGTTCTCCTCCAGGACTTTTATGATGTTGTGACTTACATTTAAGTCTTTTATACATTTGAGTTTATTTTTGTTTATGGTTTAAGTTAGGGATTGAGTTTCATTTTTTTGCAAAGTCAATATACAGAAATTGAAAGCATTTGTGTACATGAACAATGAAATATCAGAAACAGAAATCAGGAAAAAATCCCATTTGACATAGCAACAAGAAAAATAAAGTACATAGGAATAAACCTAACCAAGAAGGTAAAAGACCTATGCTTAGAAAACTACACAACACTGAAGAAAGAAATTAAGGAAGACACAAAAAATGGAAGCATGTACTGTGTTCATGGATTGGAAGAATGAACATCATCAAAATGTCCCTACTACCCAAAGCAATTTATAGATTCAATGCAATCCCTATTAAAATACCAATGATATATTTCACAGATACATAACAAACATTTCAAACATTCATGTGGAACCATAAGTGACCCTGAACAGCCACAGCAATTTTGAGAAAAAGGAACAAAGTAGGAGGGATCACAATACCTGACATCAAACTATATTACAAGGCCACAGTAATCAGAAGAGTCTGGTACTGGCATAAGAACAGACACATAGATTAATGGAACAGAATAGAGAGCCCAGAAATAAACCTAAGTCTCTAGGGTTAACTAATATTGACAAAGGCGGCAGAAGCATAAAATGGAGTAAAAATTGGCTCTTCAACAAATAGTGTTGGGAGATCTGGACAGCTACAAGTTTTCATATCTCTTAATGCAGAGATCTTCTTTTGAGATAAATATAGCTCATAATATATAGTTTTCTACATATATTTTACAATATATAGTTTTCTATATACATACAAACTATCTGTAGTTTTTACCCTTTTTCACATCTTTTTTTTTCTTTTCCCTTTAAATTTTCAGTGATATCTACTGTTAGCAAGACCATTAACTTTAAACCAAACAGCAGTTTCTACTTAACACAAATCTGTACCATTTCAATGGTCTCCTACCAGGTTTATCTCCTCATTTATCAAATTAATTGCCAAATTCACTTTATCCCACAGATGTTTTAGGAGGTTCTCTGTGCCTAGAATGGTGCTAGTTTTAAATACTGACACAGGCAAACTCAACATCCATGTACCCCTTTTCATTCTTTTCACTACATCTTAACAATCTCCTATTGATCCTCTTTTCTCATTTCTTTTACATAAAACTTGTATTTGTTGGCCATATTCTAAACTAATATCTCTATAAAGACTATATAAAATTGTTAATATAAAGAAGATATCAATATATACCATGACTGTGGTAAAGGCAGAACTACTGTGCAGTCTCTTAGATGCCATCTGACTGACTGTTAATAATATTCCTGTAGTTGATGGACTCAAAACATCAGAATAAGCAGAATTGTGTAACACAATGGTTTCAATCTTCTTTCCACAACTATTATGTCTCTAGAGATAATGGTATGATATTTAACTCAATTAAGTGTATCTACTATGCCATCATGACAAATATATCTATATGTCTCTATTTATCTACCTATGTGTTTGGGTTATAGATAATTGGATTTTGCTCAGAAATATGCAATTCTGTAACATAATACAGTATATGCATCACTTATCCTTTCCAATGTTATTCTAAGCTTCTCTGTCTGCTAAAACAGCTAAAAGCAATAGTAGTTATATGTTGATTTGTTGATAATGGAGTAAAAGGGCCAGGCTAACCTTCACATATCCAAAGTCCATTTTCATTTATAAAAATTTGATGTCCTTAACATCAAAAAATGGTGTTCATGTATCTACTTTCTTATCTGAGATGCTTGAGAGGTTGAAATGTCCAACACCCACAGAACTCATTTTATTTGGGGGACTTAATGGTTTCAGAGATTGAAGGGAATATTTGTTAAATCAGTAGCTGACTATTAATGCTAACCTAACTGAGACTTCATTGGCCACAAGCAACAAGTAGTAGGGACTTTTCATATTTATAACAGAAAAGTCACAAAATAAACAACTATTATAATAAATAGCAACTACAAACTCTGGAGAGGGGAGAGAATCTGAAGTTGCCATATTGTATTATATAAAATGCCCAAGTTCTCAACAAACAATTATGAAACATGCAAAGAAACTAGAGAGTATGACCCATACACAGGAAAACAGATGCAGCCAATAGAAACTATCTCTAAAGAAACACAGATATTAGACTTAATAAACAAATGAGCTATTTTAAATAAATTCAGAGAACTAAGGGAAATTACAGTTAAAGAATAATGTGTTGGCAAACAGAGACTTTCACTAAATAGACATAACTTTTAAAAATGAACCAAATAGAAATCCTGGAGTCGGAAAGTCAATAATGAAATGGAAAAAAAATCAATAGAGGGGCTCAAAGGCGGATTTGAAGAAGCAGGAAAACAAAAATCAGTGAACTTGAATATAGCTCAGCTGAGATTATCTGGCCCAATGAACAAAAAGATAAAAAGAAGGGAAATATAAAAGAACACAGAGACCTGCGGGACATCATCCTACCAGCAACTGTACAAGGCAATCCCAGTAGAGGAGAGAACAGAAGGGCCAAACACAATACTTGAAGACCTAATGGTAAAAACCTTCCCAAACTCGATGAAAAAATGTTAATATATACAACCAAGAAGTTTAATAAACTCCAAGTAGGATACAGTCAGAGAGATTCTCACCTAGATACACCCAAGACTGTCCTCATCAGATCATCAGATCACGCAGACCAGAAGACAGGGCATGGCATCTTCCAACTGGTGAAAGAATAACGCCGTCAACGGAGAATTCTATACCCGGACAACATTATCAAAAATTAAAGTGTAATCACACATTCCCAGATACACAAAACCTGAAAGAATTATTGCTAGTCGACATGTCCTGCAACTAATACTTAAGGAGTACTTAAGGCTGAAATTAAAGTAAACTAAAGAGTAATTAAAGAGCATAGGTAAAGATAAGTACCTAAGTAAGTTAAATCTCTTCATCACAGTGAACTCGTCCCCTTTTGGAGCAACCCTCTTTACATATTATACCTTAATTTGACCCAAACAAGCTGCCTGTGGTGTTTTTACTCAGTGATGTTTCTTGGGGCACAAGTAGCAAATCAAACTTCTATTCCTATTTGAAAGCCTTGCGGTTATTTGACAACACTTAACACTTTCCCTTGAGTCTTCTTTCCGTAAGATAACTTATCCCACGCTGAAGTACCAACCTTTTGCTTAACTAAGGCTTGTCAACTATATTCCCACTGTCAGAATACCTGGTGTTTACATTCTGGTATCTGGCCCATATTTTGAATGTTCGCATTGCTTCGTTGTAATTACCCCTTTTCTTCAGTGTCAAGGGCTAAAGATACTCTTGTCTATAAACTGCCATAACATGTTCCTCACATCATGTTTATCTATGACTCTATCTCCTCAGTCATACTGTAAGGAAATGAAGTTTAAGATCATGACTTTTATTATGAAAACCTAAAATGTTAAATTTGAAGAAAAGATAAAAGCAACGAGAGCAACTGTCAGACCCATTTTGTACGTGGGACAAGACATGTACATGGGAACTGAGACCTTGTTGGGAACCGCCCTGCCTGGTTTCAGGAGCTGTAACTGCCCCCACTGGCTAAGGCTGAGTGAGCGACCTTCGGACTGTACGCCACTAAGGAGACAAAGCTTATCTCCCTGGCAGGAGTGCTGCTTCTGCTTCATCCGTAACTGGCCCCCAATGCTTGGTCGGTTAGCTAACAATGGGTAAGAGTCCCTCAAGGGAGGGGTCACCTAAGACAGGCATGACCACTTGGAAGGCCCTCAAGGAAGGACTCAGGGGGCTGCAGCAAAGAGGAGGTGATGGCCCCTCCCCCCGCCCCCCCCCCCCCCGCTATTCTGACATAGCCTGAGTCCCCAGTTCGTCTGGGAGAAGTTTCCCTTATCTCTTGGGCTCCCTGGTCCTAATACACTTAAGCCTGAAACTATGATGGAAGGCTGTGCAGCTCTGTACTGGCTAGAGCAGCTCCCTGGGTGATCAAGCATAAGAATTCTTAAAGTCCTGTGAAACCTGCTTTGCTAAGAGTGCTCTCATTTAAATGATAAGGGTCCGAGGAAGAAGTGAGTTTGTCTCCCAAAGTTTTGTAACCCCTTAGCTGACAGACACCGACTCAAACCCTCAGAGTTCTTTGAAATGTTAATCTATTGTCTGATCCTTGCCACCTGACATTGATTGATGAGCTTTACCTGTATTCTTGTGTGTTACAAACCTAATAAAAGCCATTGAGGAAGGGGCTCTTGGCCCTTCTCCTTTGAGAAATTGGCCTCTCCTCTCCAAGCAGATCATGTCGTGGTAGTCTTATTTTCATCCGTGGCAGATGGATGGGGCTCTGCGGGCGGAGCCCTGCCACAAGACCTGGGAAATTATATGATATTTTCCAAGTTCACACAAATAATGTTCCCTCACCACCTAATACCAGAGCTCTTTCTCATAATAAGACTATGGCATTTCGTAGTGCAGACATCTCAAGCCAACAGGTTGTTTTTCTGTTGACCATGTTTTCTTTCCTTTCCAAGGATGTCCAACCTTTTGTCGTCTCTGGGCCACACTGGAAGAAGAATTGTCTTGGACCACACGTTAGATATATTGGGACACATAATGACAAAAAAAATCTCATAATGTTTTAGGTAAACTTACAATTTTGTGTTGGGTTGCATTCATAGCATCCATGGACTGCAGGTTGAACACCCCTGCAGATTTACACAATATTGTAAAATCAGAAGATGACACATAAAACTATGGAGAAACAATTGGGAGATCCTGTAAATCTTAGGCCTGTGTTCCATGTGTAATAGTATGTTGTTTATGGTTTCTGTCAATAGTCAGTGGTACCTAACATGTTTTATATCAAGAAAACTTTCTCCATACATCCTATCTGACTCCTATAGTCATTTGTATTTGCAAGCCAAAAGTTGATGTGGTATTATATACTCTTACTAACATTTTAGTATCTCTGGTAGGACAACTAAGGCAATACAGAACTTGAACACACATGCATAAAAGAATCTTTACACGTGCATATACATGAATGCACTTGTATAGATTACATTACCTTAGGTTTTTCCAGAAGTAAATTAGTGGTGGAGAAACACGGTGATTTGGAGGTCCCTGGAGTTAACCGGCCTGCCTCAAATCCCCATTTACCACTTCGCAGCTATTGTAGCATTGGGAAAGTCACTTAAACTTACTCAGACAGGGTTTCTTCATTTGTAAAGTGAGTATGACAGCAGTTTTGGAAGAATAAAGAAAAGGAATGGACATTTTAGCAATAAATGTTCATTATTGGGATTTACTGCAGCCTGGGAGCTGAAACTAAGGTCTCCTAACTTCTAGTGCAGAAATTTTTCTATCATGCCTCCTTTCCACACCTACCATCATGTAGGTGCCTTCCTAGCTCCTGTTCCCTGCTGCTGTGCAAAGTAAAAGCTTCATGGAGTGGGAACATTCTGAAATGTCTTACATCTAAGCACTCAGTGAGCAACTACACATTTTTAACATTCTGTGCTCACCAAATCCACCCCCGAGGATTCTTAAGTGGGGAAACTCATGACTGCCCTGTGTGGGCAGTGCTCACTGAGTCATGTGCTTAGTTTGATCCTGAATAGGACTAGATGGTTTATGTCCAATTAACCATGATTGTTGAAGAATAAAAAAGAGGATAATCAAATTTCATTCTTTGCTTGTACATCAATGCTGTGGAAGTACAACTGATTTCCTTTTCAGATGTTGCTAGGAGACTTGTACAATTCATTCGCCATATAAGTAGGCAGCTTTACCCCTGTTAAATCAGTGATGTGCTGAAATTTACCTGTGCCCCAAATCTAGAGTACTCAATATCATATCTGGGGGCAGCCAGACTTTGCAGCAACACATTACATTCTCAGTTATCTTTCTTCTCTTTCCAGTTTCAGCTGTTTGGCCCTGATTTTTTTAAAATACCATTAACAATTTTGCAACCAAATATTGCATGAAAAACTAGACTTGGGGAGCAGTGAGTTTTTTGAGACTGTATTTCCTAAAGCCTCTTGAAAATCATGGATAGAAGTGTCTGAAACATCCATAGCAGAATTTTTTAGAATTTGTTCCTTAGCTTACCTTCTTCAGAAATATCTAGTGTAATTGTATAAACAACAGCAAAGGTAACACCACAGAAATCAAAAGGAAACTAAGAGGTGTATATATATGTATATGTGTGTGTGTGTATCTTCTGTACAGACTGTGTATATATATAGTCTGTACAGAAAGTGTCCAGCCATGTAATATGAAAAATAGACATTTATTGAAGGAGATGCAAGATACAAGAAACATTGTACAGAGGGCAATGATGTCTTAGTCCCCTTCAAAGCAGGCACCTTGGGACCTCACACAGTTCTCCCACTCACCATCAGCTGCCCTGTCATATTTTCCTGAATCTCATTGATGGTCTGAAATCTCTTCCCTTTCAAAAGTGATTTTAGGCCCTGGCTGGTGTAGCTCAGTGGATTGAGCGCGGGCCTGCGAACCGAAGGATCGCGGTTCGATTCCCAGTCAGGGCACATGCCTGGGTTGCCAGGCCAGTTCCCAGCAGGGGACGTACAAGAGGCAACCGCACATTGATGTTTCTCTCCCTCTCCCTCTCTCCTTCCCTTCCCCTCTAAAGATAAATAAATAAAATCTAAAAAAAAAAAAAAAAAGTGATTTTAGTTTTGGGAAAAGCCAGAAGTCGCAGGGCACCAAATCTGGGCTATCAGGGGGCTGAGTCACCTGGGTGATTTGATGTTTTGCCAAAAAACTGCACAAGATGTGATACATGAATAATGCATGTACATTTTTTGTTTGTTTGTTTGTTTTGTTTGTTTTTGTTTCCACTCCATTTGTATAAAATCAGGGAAAGTTTTTGCCCTGCTCTTTCCATTTTCTGACTAGGTCAGTACCCTCATCCTCATGGTTCTGGACCTGTAGTCAGTAGTGAGATGGTATTCGAGGCACTGATGCATGGACACAAACACATTTATCTGCTGCGGAAATTGCTTGGATCCTTAGCAGCCAGTGGAAGCGTTTGTTACATAGGAAAGTCTTCTGGTACCTATATATTGCCAACTTCTTATGGCAATGCCTCGTTTCATCTGGCAGTGAAGATGTACTGTCAGCCTTTATCTCAAATGTTGGTCAAATGGCCAGAGGAAGACTGCAAGTTGGAAGGGAAGGCTTAAGTCCCATATACATGAAGGTTGAGTTGAACAAGCTCAAGAGAGAAGCAGGAAACAAGGAGGTTAGAGGACCAGTGAAGCAAGTAAAAGCAGGGAAGCACTTAAAATGTTTGAAAAAGTCAAAGATCCTGAACCCTTTCCTTCCCTCAGGGTTCACCCCCTCTGGACATGGAGAAGTCGTCATGAAGCTCCTTGATCGACAGCCGCTCCCTGAGTGCATCTTGTAGGTAGGGTTTTCTTCATCACTCCTTTCCCTTTTGCTTTTCACCTTTTCAAGTGACACAGTGGCTCGTGCATTGAAGGCTCTCCCCACACGTCTAGGGATGTGGAATATGAAGGAATCTGTAGGTTCTGCTTAATTCTATAAATTGAATTAAAGCTCCTAGATGAATTTTTCAAATGAATATTTTTCTCAAATTATTTCACTTTCTTAGCACGTAATTTCACTTTCCAATTAGCGTTTACCTTTAATTGTACTTAAATGCCTCATAAAGTCCTCAGTAAATGTTACCTCAGCTTTTCCCACCTATTGTTAGAAAGAGTTTTCTCCTCTTTTTATTATGAGCCTGTTCTCCGACTACTTAGATCCTTCAGAATGGGTTCACTAAAGGTTATATTTTCGAAGGGACGCACACACGACATATTTAAGGTTTACACCAAGCTGTTATCGTTGTATGCCATTAACTAATTGCCAAGATTCATTGCCGGCTTCTTTAAACACATACTTGGTAGAGCTCTCTTTCTTCCCCAACCTGTCCTCGGAGTTTCATTTACTTGAAAGTATCCCTTTACTTCTGTATCACTTCTCCTGGAGGGAAAATTTATTGATATTTATTCTTTCACTATTGAGTCCTCACTTTTTGCTTACAACTATGCTGGGTGCTATGGAGGATATAATGATTAATCACATAAAACCCTGCCCTCCACAGATATGCAGGCTAGTAAGATGCAAGGAAGACCAATATTTTTGGATCATTGACTACTTAGTAGGCAAGATTAATGATAGGCATTATTTAAAATCCACCATGAATTAACTGTGATGATGAGAGAAAGGTTCAGAGAAGTTACATAATTTTTAAGATCACAGGTATATAACTCACAGAACTCTGAGTGTTATTCAGGTCTGTCTAACTCCAAATTCCTTGTTCTTTCAATTATATCATATGTTTACAAATTAATATGATGCAAGGCAGAAAAGTAATCACTTATATGAGATGGAAAAGGTCAGAGGACAAATTATTCCAACATGGTCCTTGTTAAATTTTGCATGTGCAATGCCTGGCATGGTACCTGACATAAAGCTGAGAATTGAGAGACATTTGTTGAGTGAATATTCCTGCTTATTGTGACAAAAGAAGAATGTGGGCTTAATGAAACCTTGGTAAAGAAATAGAAGTGGGGCTTGCTTTTAAAGAATGGATAGACACAAATCAGAAACTGAGAGAATAAGGGATTTCACAGAATATGGATCAGAAGAAATACAGACACTGAGATGTGCAATTTTAGATTGAGTTTGAATACCAGTGAATAATCAAGTCTGGATAAGAGGTTCCAAAAGGGAAATGAAAGTAAAACTTTTGACTTAGACACGAAATTTGATGGTAGAGTATTCTACATTTGACTATATGTGCATAAGAAGGGAAAGAAATATTTTGTGGCCAGAGGGTATTACTCAAAATGAGATTACTCTATGAAATCCCTCCACAGCAATCTTGGGGATTTCTTGGTGCCATCTGAATTGGTCTGGAAAGTGTAACATTCCTCTGAAACCTTGTATGTTTTTCTTCAAAAACACAAGGGGATTTGGTGGTTTTTTACATATGAATATCTGAACATCTAACTCACATATTCTTGTATGTTTTAATGTGAAAACACATTCCAAGAATAGTGATGAATCACATTAATCCAATAAGACAGTTCAGATTTATCCTGTGTCTTAACATATCCTATGCCAAACTATTGTAGAGCTCATGTGCACCATTTTGCCAGAAACCTTATTAGGTATTTAATTCTTGCTATTCCGTATCTTTAGGGGAAAGAGTAATATAAATAATAAAACAACATAAACATTAATTTTGTAATTTTAGAGACATTTAAATTCATATCAAAATATAGAGAGTTATTTGAAATCATTTTGTAGATTGACAGACTCAGTACCAGAAATTTCAAGGTTTAAGGAAACCTTTTGAGTCATACTCCCTGCTCCAGGAGATTTCATTTTGAGGTATAAATTCAGGGGAGCATTGTCTAAAATATCATCTGTCAGTCATTGAGGAGAAAGAAACACGATCTCCTGGGATGCCACCTTTCCTGGATGCTTATTCTCTCCTGCATACCTGAGTTTCTCTAACTCATAGTTTCCTCTCTGTATTAGTTTCCTATAGCTGCTATAACAAATCACCCCAAAGTCAATGCTTTAAAAAGACACAGATGTATGGTCTTACATGTTTGGAGATAAGGAAATCTTATGGTTCTTAGAGACTAAAATCAAGGTGTCAGCAGAGCTGTGTTCAATCTACAGGCTCTAAGGAGCCTTGATTTTTCCAGTTTTTAGAGGCTGCCCACATTCGTTGGCTCTTGGCCTCATCACTCAGGTATCTGCTTTCATTGTCACATCTCTTTCTTTGACCCCTGCCCTCCACCCTCCCTATTATATGAGCCCTTGTGATTACATTGTATCCACCAGTATAGTCCAAAATAATCTCCCCATCTCAAAATCCTTATTTAATCACATCTGCAGAGTCTTTTTGTCATGTAAGTTCACATATTCACAAATTCTGGGATTACATGTGTATTTTGGGGGTAGGCAATTACTCGTCCTACCATACCTTCTATCTTGTGAGCAGAAATAAAATGCTCAGAGAGCTTCTGTGAAAAGGACTTATCACCTCCAATGCTGTTTTCCTTATCTTTGGAAAATGAGGTGGTTCTATTTCTAAATGTTTCCTAGATCCATCCCATAGAAGTCATCAGTGGAGGCTTTTCACCTTAGGGCAAAATCAGGTTCAGTCATGAAACCAAAATGCTTACTGTGGAAAGAATTAAGTCTAAACCATGTTAACCTAGCATCTGAAAATCATGAAGATATTTGGCTCTCATATGACATGACATATTCACATGTGTGTGTTTGTATATATATTTCACTATACACACACTGATATGCACCTATATGTGTGATGCACATATGTAAGCATATATATGTATATACACATATATGAAAATATGTAAAATTATATAAAATATGTTAATAAATACCTGAGTGGAAATAAATGAAGACATTATCTTTATCTCCTTTTTTCTTCTCCTTTCCAAGCATATTTATCAATTGCCCACTTTGTGACAAACATTGCTGAGGATACATCAAAAATGACTTTGCCCTACCCTAAAAAAACATGCAATCTTAAAGAGAAAAGAAGACGACCAGATACACTGTGTCTGTGACAAAAAAAAAGTAAAAAAAATGTATAATTTGTGTGAGTTCAGAACAGGGAGCAATCATCTTATAAAATGTTAATGGTGTCCTAATATATATTTATATTATACATTAATAAAAATATACACATTTACATACATATGTGTGTATGTTTATATCCACCTCATATGGACAACACCAACATTTTCTTATCTCCAGTGTTTTTGTTGTTGAGGCAAAAAAGCTAAATAAATTAACCCATATCATAAAACTAAAAGATAATGAAGCATGATTAAGAACTCATCACCTGATCATAAATTTATTATTTCCACTTCTTTCTCAAAAATGAGAAAATATGAAAAGAAGAAAAAATATTATAAACAGAAATGTGATCATGTTTAAATATCTTAGAATGCAGAAATGAACAAATTACCCTGGGCACATATCCAATTACAAATTCAATGCTGACTGAGTTCAATATTTGAATTATAAATCAGGCAACTCTATTAATATAGAGACATTTTAGACCTTAAAATTAAATATTAATTTCCCTTAAATGAGCCTCTTCCCTTGTTTTCTCTACATCACTCCACATTGCAGGCAGAGGAACAATTAGATATTCCACCAACATATCAATATTTGCTACACTGAGAATGACATAACTCCTACCCTGGTGCTACCTTCTGAGTCCAGCTCTGAACATCTGCCTAGTCCTGGAAGGACTGAGATCCCTTACTCATGATTTCTCCATTTGTATTGATCTTTTTATTTGATAGGCGACCCTATAAAATAAACAACAAATAACTCACAAAAGAGAAATCAGGTACATAACATATAGCAAACACAAATGAGTTATGTAAAACGGAACATGTTGCTATGTAAAAATAGGGAAAGATAAAGAAAGGTAGCCCTACAACGTATATCCACATTCTGTGACCCTTGCCTTATTATTTTTCATTTATATTGACATTTTATATCATTGGAAATAATCATGACCTTGCCTACTAGTTGTTACTGTTCTGTTATCAAGGACTAATCTTCTATTCTGTACATGGAATGGTAAAAGACACTTGGTGCTAGAATAGCCCACTGGTTTTTATGGTTTCAGAGTTTTTAATATTTTATAGAGAACTTCAAAGTGAACATTTAGTAAAAACCACAGCTATGCTCTAAGATTACCATGAGGATTAAGTAAGGCAGAGTAAGCAGAGTGCCCAGCGGTAGTTAAATGTGGACAATGGGAGGCTGGTGAGAAGAAGCAAGCTAAGCGGCTAACGAATGAGCCTACTCAAAGACCTGTCTCAATTACTTTCAGTTCCCCTACACACTAGAGACCATACAGGAGAGGAAATGAAATGTTTAAAGTCGAAAGGCCTGGGCTTCAATGCTGGCTCCATCATTCACTAGTTGTTTACTCATCAACACATCATATAACTTTCTTAAGCCTCTGTTTTCTCACAGGTTAACAGGGTTATGAACTGCATTAAGTTCATGAGGCTGCTGTGTAGATTAGAGAGGGGGGGAGTGGGAGAGAATAGTGCAAAGTGTTTGGAATAGTGAATGTGCATAAAAAGTGCTTAGTGAATTTGGAGTAATAATACCAAGGCTGGTAGTGATTCGCAGGGTTGTTTGAATGAATATACCTTCTCCAGAATGCCAAGAGTCAACTCTTTATGTGGTAAATGCCAGCGGGGTGACAACAGCCTCCAGATTTCATGACATTGAACCTCTATAGTTGGTTTTAAGCTATGGTCTATCCTGTAGTATCTTCCAAAATTTGCAGAAATTAAACATAAACAGAACAAAGGCTGTTACACTTCTTCCTAACTCATATAACCAAGATCTGTAAATCCAAAACTATTTCTGAGTTCCGGAAAGTTCTTAGAATCCTTCTTAACATAAATCTGTACTAGTTCACTGTTGCCACTGGAATATATTAACCACAAATTTGTTGGCTTCCCATAATAGAAATTTATTTTTTTATAGTTCTGGAGGCAAGAAGTTCACATTTCATGAGGCTGAAATCAAGGCATCAGCAGGGTTGATAGTTCGGGAGGCTCCTCGCCTCTCCCAGCTTCTCGTGGCTGCCGGCTTCCCTGACTTGTGGCCACGTTACGCCAACATCTTGTTTCTATTGTCTTATCTCCTCTCCTGCTTCTGTGGTCAAATCTGCCTCTGCCCACTTTACAGGAACACTTGTGATGACACAGGTGTGAGCAAAATTAGGTTTGAATTGTATGGGAAACTCAGAGTTTATTCTTGTGTTATTATTTAACATTTACTGTATTATTATTATTATTATTATTATTATTATTATTACCACCTACCTTTGCCCACCCCCCATATGTAGGACCTACTCAGATAATCCAGGATTATCTCTCTATCTTAAAAACCTGCATTTAATGCCAGTCACAGAGTCCCTTTTGCCATATGAGGTAACACACACAGGTTCCAGAAAGTATATCCTGGATATCTCGGGGAACTATAATTCAGCCTACCACAACCATGATTAATTAATAAGAGTCAGCATGTGAGATTCAGAAGTAATTGACTTGATGGGGTCAAGATGACAGGTTTGGGTAGAACCAAGAATGACTGATGCTCCCCTGAGAACCTGCTAAAGCTATTCCCTGTTGTGAACACTCATCTTTATTATCCCAGCAAGATGATTGTAAGAACATAAAGTTCGCTCACTTTCAAAATTAGTCAATACAAAAGCTCAAATAATAAAATATTTACATTCATAGAAGTACTGGAGTAAAATTGAAAAGAAAGTTTATCTTTACAATTTGGTGGTAGAGGTAGGAATGCAGAGAATGAAAGCTGGCATTTTCCTTTCATATGTATAGAAATAATACCCATCTCTTAAGGGGAAGGGTGGACTTGTTTTAGCTTATATCCCTATTGTCAATATTTTTGTTAATATTTCACAGCATCTGCCCATCTCAGAATAGCTCCCAATTCATATATTAAAGATACAAAAGTCATTGTTTGAATGCTAAACCTACCATAGATAGTGGAACCACAAGTAGGTATAGAATTAAGTTGAGACAATCACCTTTTGTTTATTGATTCTAGAGAGAGGGCAAGGGGTGGGGAGGGAGAGAAAGCCAGTGATATGAGAGAGCAGCATTGATTGGTTGCCTCCCCCACCCCCGCACCCGCCCCACACACAGGGGATCAAACCCAAAACTTATGAGTGTGCCCTGACCAGGAATCAAACCCACAACCTTCTGGTGTACAGGACAATGCTCTACCCAAATGAGCCATCTGGCCAGGGCATGTCCTTTTATTATCACTACTATGAAGTCTGTAAAGCCCAAGCTGGCATACAGCAAGCACTATGTATATACATCTGTACATCTGACAGTCTATTTGATTTAGATACTCAAGGTGTACTCTTACTGTCATTTCCATTGTGCGCTATGAGAGTTAGAAGAACTACAATTGCAAATGCATCTTTCCAGCACTTCTTCCTTCACAATGACTAGAAAATAGAGGTTTCGGTTTTAATTTTCCAATGTGTAAACCAAAATTCATAGGGAAGTATGTGAAAGCAGATTAAATAAATATGTGTAAGCAATATAACATATGGAAATAATTTCCAGTAGTTCTTCCTGTGATTCTGATCTCTGAAAAGTTGTACGAGTGAGTTATAAAGGAAGTTGGTAGCTAAAATAAATTCAGTAGATGGGTAGGTACCTGTGAAATACTCCATGAAACTTTATGGAGGTCAATTTCCTGTCTTGGAGTGGTGCTCATAGAAAAATAACCAGGTATGCCTTTTGATAAAGAAATACAAACAAGGATAATGTTTGATTCATCATTACTGTGTTTGCCTTAAATAAGAAATATTCTTATGTATTTTTTATTATTTGATTTTAATTACAGACATCAGCTTATTTGCTATAGTGTTTCTGCTTTCTGCATATGCATTATTGGAGCTAAGTATTTTAGTGGTTTGGGGAGTCTATGGAGTCTTGAGAACGCTGGATTGCATAGCACAAAAAAGCAGGAGTTAGAAGTAGCTCTTCAATGAGGAAAGTTTAAAGCCTTTGAACATTAAGGGAAACATTTTGAAGTTTTACTTTCTGTTATGTCACCCAGTTATTGTGGCCATTATTATGCCCATGTAGAAGCAAGTGGGGAACTCTTCTAAGGAGCGTGGCCTTTGCAGTCCAAAAAAGCTAACACTGAAAACTTATTCAGTCACTAACCACCTTTGTGAAATTGGTGAATCTTTATCTGGCCTCGTTTTGTAAAATCTGTAAAACAAGGATAGTCATATAATCTACTTTGCTAGATTATAGGAAGTTAAATGAGACAAATGTAAGGCATCAAGCATAGTGTCTGGCACATAATAAACCCAATGGGTTCTATCCTTCCATATTTGTACCAACAATGTTACCCCAAATTGAAAGCTAAATGGTAAGGATTTGAGCTAAGGCCTGGGGTCAGGGAAAAAAGTTAATTAGGCCACATAAGAATTGAATACATTCTCACTGACCCCATACTATGCACTAGAGATGGTCAACATATTTTTAACAGCATTTTTGGCAGGAATTTTGCAATTCCTTTGGCTAGAGTCAGGAGACAATTATCTGAGACAATCAAGAATGTATGAAAGTATACTTATTGCATGGATACAGAGCTGACCCCTGGATCATGGATGCTTTATTATTTATTTTAAATATGAAATCCAATCTCAAGCAGTTATACACGATAATGGGTAAGAGAGTAAGCTTAGCATATTGAAAAACTTACTCCTGCCTGCTCACCACAATGTCTCCACCATTATCCCACCTTGTCTGTCTTGTTAGTTTCTTGATGTACTGAGCTGCCAGGATGCTGTATTCTGCCCTTCTATTTATCAGGAAAACTCCCTGGTAGGTAAAGCACATCAAGGAGATTCTGATGACATCAGTAGGCCCTATTCAGTGCTTGAATGCCACAATAAATATGATCACTCAAAAAAGAATGTTGATGATACAAGTGTATTATTAAGAATGATGGCCATGTAGGAAAATTGAGAAATCCCATCGTAAGTATTTAGGAGATGTCACCTGACTTTAATGAAATCCTTCAAAGTCACCGAAGCACTGAGCCAAACATCAAAACTAATAAAGTGCCTGTAAAAGGATTTGTATACCAGGAAAAATAGGATAAATGAGACAAGAGAACAATCAGGAAAGTTATGAGTGGTCCTCAGGGCATCGGGACAGGGGTAGGAAGCACAAATCCATAAGCTTTCTGTCCTTTAAAGGTATGTGAAGCATGAATGAGATGACTGTCTGTTGTTTTGGTCTGCCCAGCATTCATCTTCGATTCCATTGGTATTATCTTCCAAATTTTACTTGGGGAACAATTGCTTTTGTACTCTCTAACCATGCTGTTACATTGGGGAAGCATCAGCCAAAGAGACTGAGGTGCAGCTCAGAAATGTCTAATCAGAGTATCGCATCCTACTATCTGTAGGGTAACATGTAAGTGGGGTCAGGCAGGCCAACCTAAGAAAATGAGACTCAATTATATATCTTCTGTTGAATTCTTTGAGAAGAGAGCATAGTTTTCTGCTAGACTCAGAAACTGGCCAGGTATAAATCTGTGGCTATAGAGGGTTACCATAAAGGTGGAATCTGTTTTAGAGTGAGATTGGTATACACACACATACATAAAGATCCAAAAGATGGAGAGAGGCCAGTTAATAATCAACCTGTCTGTGTCCCTATCCAGTTTCTCCATAGTATTCATAGATATGAGCAAATAATCATTCTGGCTTTAAATTAGAGTTAGATTTCCATCCTTGGCATTTGTCAGAATATTCATGATTATTAACCATCTGTCTTACTTAATTTCTCTTAAAAGACAGAGCCACAAACAAGATGTTTGCATGCAGGTAATTTATCTTAGAAAATAAGCCCAAGGAATGGGTATGGAGGCTGGGTAGTAACAGGGTAACAGAGAAAGCTCACCTAAGGTTATGTCACCCAGTTTATCCTGACTGTGGGCCATGAGTGATCAGTGCTGCTGGGAACATGTTCAGTATTGCTCCTCTAAGGAACGGAAGATGACAGTGGCCACTGGCTGTACAGCAGTATATAATGGGGGCACACATAGGATAACTGCCATTGAATCTCTCTTTAAAAATCCCGAATACTGGAGGAACATAGCAGGCAACGTTTCAAAGCCATCCTGAATTCGAAAGAGCAGGTTCTTTGAGGGCACAAAAACACAGAGGCAGGCCTTGTCTTGGTTACGGTTGTTCTTGATCATGATTGTACCTTTTATGTGGTAGATTTATATAGTTCACGCAACCAGTATTTGTGCTATCAACTATTTTCAGCCTATCCTCGGGGTTATTGGGTGATTATGATTATACTGAGACACAAATTTATTTCCTATTATTTCTGGAGATTACTGTAAGAAGTCAGTAAGTGAATAAGCAAGTTCAGCCTACTGTTCTGTCTCACATTGTGCCAGTGAATGAACTGTCTGTTCTGTGTGGGCAGCCTTAGTTATTCAGGTATTTATAGAAATAGTGATTATAGAACAAAAGGCAGAGAATCTATGATAATCCATAAAACTAATTCTCTTTGGAGCAGCGGAAAAAGAGCTAGGATGTGGATACTAATGCCAATCAATTGATAATCCCTGCCTGGAACATTGTAATTCTTGAGTTTCTGAGGCCCCATAGTGAAGAAATATTCCTTTAATCAATGATGGAGAAGGGAATATAAAAAGATTAGCAGACATGTCTTTTACTTGCCATCCCTGAAAAAGGGGTGAGAGGGATACTTCACATTGAATATCTCTTGAATGTTTCATCTCAGGAGCATATTTCATCTCAGTAGCCAGTCAGTGGCTTTCAGCCTGAATTTGTACATAATAGCTGCAGGTACCCACTCTCCTCCACTCCCAGCTGGACGTGTGTGAGTGCTGAACAATTTCCTGCAGGTACTGGAGCAAATGCAGATGCTCCAGGGCAAGAACTGAGAAGTCCATGGAGCCAGGCCTAGGCAAGGCACCAGTAGAAAGCTGATCACAGTAGTTGCCAGAGATAAGGAGATGATATTAAGTAGCAGACAAGAGAAGTTCAGTGAAGGTATTCCTCCACCCACTGTATATGACATTATATTCCATTTGTACTGATGAATCAACAAATTCCATAGAGTTTTACCGATGTGAAGGAGTGACACTCATATTGTGACAGTTTAGGTATATATCTAACCATTTATTAGAAATCCGAACTTAATCTTTGAGGAGCAAATCATGTCATTCAAGCTTAAGGCACAACTGCTATCTAGACTAGAATGCCAATGAAATAAAAATTAACAGTGCAACGTACTACTAAAATAGGGAAATCCCAGCATTCCTCTTCAAAATGATAATAGCTGGACCCATATTTATTCTTACTTTCTGTGAAAATTGGTGTTTTCCATAAGTTTTTTAGAATAAACCCAACAGATAGATATGAAGCAGAGAAAATAATAGATGTTAAGAAACTAAGGTGCCTCATAATGGGTTATAAAATTGCACCTCTTTGCTGCTTGCACACTATTGATGAATTTGCAGCATTTTACAACTCTTTAATTTATGATGGAACAGTTTTATTTCTTTCAGCAACCACAGATATAATTTTCTTATCTATCATCAGAATGGTTTAATACCTTCATTAACTCACACATCATAAAGCAGAGAGTGATTTTTGTACCTACTCCAATCATTCATTGCTCCTGTACCAGCAAAGAAAGCTCTGTTTTCTGCTGATTCCAAAGTTAGACTAAAGGCCTATATCTTCATGATCCATCCAATTTAAAAGTGAAGATTAAAGAGATGGGGCATCTATTGCCACCATATCTTTATAGCTGTGATTATATTGTTAGGCTTTGGGACAATTCAGAAACGAACATTGCAATGTTGGATGTGTAACAATGGAAGAGTGCCATGATGACTTGGGGGCCGGGAGCTGGTTTCCTTACCAAATCCATGGGTACTAGGGATGCTCCCTTCAGCCCATCCCTCTTAGCTCAGTTTTAAGACTGGGCTTGAAGGGAGCAGCTCAAAACCGAGCTGAAGATTGAGTCACTGCTCTCAGGGGATCTGCGCTATTATCTTATTCTTTAATCTGCTGAATATCTCTTCAAAGGACCTCTCTTTTCCTTATACAGAGTACTGCTTTACTTTGTATTCAAAATGTGTTGGAGAGAGGGAAGAGGCATTTACAATGCCTCAGTAATAACCTATTCAGTCCTTAAGTGATATGGTCTCTAATGGAACTTATAATTTTTGGTGATTTTCTAAAATTGCTGTGGTATAAAGAACAGCATGAACTGTAGAGGAAAGGCCACTGATGAGCCGGTAGACTGGGCACTGGCTGTAATTTAAAAACAGAGGAGCTCAGAAGATACTGTGCTAAGAGAAAGCCTGATAATTTAGTCCCATCAATAATTTTGGAAATTATGGATTTTAACATCATATGAAATAATATGGGACATAACACCAAGAATACAAGATTAAGAATTTAATAATGAGCGAATGGGATAAATAATCAAAGGAATAAATATAACCTATGATATGAATGGAAAATGTACAGCACTCCCATCTCCCACCCGTATAAGATATCACCAGTCCACCAAAAAAAAACCTCTTTCATGAAGAGTCCTGAGCATATTTCAAAACCTGCTGTAACAGAACTTCCAAGCAACATTCTCAACCTTACGAAAAGAAATCTACGTGTAATCTCTGATCTGTGACCACACACCATTTGATCTCTTACCCTGGCCCTTGATAAAATGTGTCTGTATAGGGGGAACATAACTTTAAAAAAATGGCATTTTCATAAAGTGCCTGGAACCTTCCCTGTCCCTACTTTTAGAATAGCTAGTGTCTATTTGACCTTAACATGTATTAACATATGAGATTTTATAATTTACACAATTCTTTCATATATATTACCTTGTTGATCCTTATAACAACTATATGACTTAAAATAAGTACCATTATTACTAACCTAAGATTTAAAATGCAAAAAACAACAAACCAGTGAATAAGAAAATCAACAAAGCAGCTGCTTTTTTGTGTAATAAGATACTCAAGATTAATTATTTAAAAAAGACCAGCTGCTAAAATAAAGTTTGAGAATAAATTATTAATGTCTATTTCAAGAGGAGTATCTAAGAATTCTTTGGCTACAGTTAAAAAGGGCTGTCCTAATTTTCCTGAGGTCACTGGGGTCCTTTTTGGAATTGAGAACTGCCTTGTCTAACTGAACAATTTTGTCTTTACATAAATAGTATCTCATGGTCTCATGGTGCCAAAATTAGAGAAAGCCAGAAAATCACACAATAATGGGGAAAAATGTTTTTTCATGAGGAAAAAATGTTTTTCTCATCCTCCAGGGCATTTTTTTATACTGAAATGAGAGTATTTAATTACTTATCTGTCTATGTGACTGGCTATAAATATTAGGCACAGGGACCTTTTGCCTTAGTGTTAGGGTGGCTATGCCGTGGGGTGTGAAAAAATTCACAAAGGGAAGAAAAGGTAGAGAGTAAAGTATATTCATTTTCCAAGGGAAGAAAGGAGCTGGTATGAAGAGCTATACCAGCGATGAAAGGTTGAGGCTGTGAGTTGTATTGGGTAGTAAAGGTGGAGGGGGTGCAGCCTGGTAGTCATGGCAATTAGTGGTGAATCAGGAGGTTTCAGGCTGATTGTGCAAGTTTAAGTTTGTTCTGCTATTACCTTTGGTTCAGGGCTTGGGCATTTGGCTCTGGTATGTCCTGTTTACGTAAGTTTCTAAAACACCTGTGCAGAAGATGCTTTTAGTAATCTCCCCAGTCCTGAGAATAGAGGCTTAGAGAAACAACAGTTAATTATGCCTGACAGATTCAAAGAAGAAATAGCTAGCTCTAGTGAAGAGGCCCTGAAAGGGGCCTTTTTGTCCTTTCACTTAGTGTAACAAAACGTAATGTTCCCCTCCATCATCACCTGTATTGCGTACCATTGAAAAGGGGAAGACCCATTTGCACCCTGGTGTCAGGAGGGATCTGTGATCAAAAATAAAGAGTTACACTTGATTCTTACAGGCACAGTTTCCTCCAAACTTGTGTGTCTAGATTCTTTTTGGTAAAATAAAATGATAGTATTTTTCTTTTAGAAGGAAGACTATTTCAGAGAAAAGAATTCCTTACCTACAATGTAGATTTTGAAAAAGAACAAGGTGGAAAGACAAACCATGTGATTTTAGGGGTTATCATGCTCTAGTAATCAAGATGGTATCGGCACAAAGATAAATACATACATTAAAGGAGCAGAGTAGACAGTTCAGAAATAGGCCCACGCATTTGTTAAAAATTGATATTTCATAGAAGTGCCAAAACAATTAAATGTAGAAAAAATAATTTTTATTTCAACTAATGGTGCTGGGACACTAATTAGTACATGTATTAAAAACAAATAAACAGCCCTGCCTGGTGTGGCTCAGTAGATTGAGTGCCGACCTGCAAACCAAAAGGCCTGCAGTTCAATTTCCAGTCAGGGCACATGCCTGGGTTTCGGGACAGGTCCCAAGCTGGAGGCACCCACACATTGATGTTTCTCTCTCTCTTTCTCCCTCCTTTCCCCTCTCTCTAAAAATAAATAAAATCTTTAAAAAATAAAAACAAACAAACTTTGCTACCTCACACTATACACAAAAATTAACTTAAAATGTTTCAGAATATAAATGTAAGAGCTGGGACTACAAAACTTCCAGGAAAGCCCTGGCTGGTGTAGCTCAGTGGATTGAGCGAGGGCCTGCGAACCAAAAGATCGCGGTTCGATTCCCAGTCAGGGCACATGCCTGGGTTGCCAGGCCAGTTCCTGGCAGGGGACATACAAGAGGCAACCGCACATTGATGTTTCTCTCCCTCTCTCCTTCCCTTCCCCTCTAAAGATAGATAAATAAATAAATAAAATATTAAAAAAAAAAAAAAAAAAACTTCCAGGAAAAAAATGGAGGAGGAAAATTATGCTGATCTTGAATTAACCAAAGATTTCTTAAATAAGACACAAAAGCATAGAACAAATAAATAAATTGGGCTTTATTACAATTAAAATTCTAGCTCTCTAGAAGATACTATTAGACAAAGACAAAGGAAAGTCACAGAGTATAGGAAACTCTTTGGAAAATAAATATCTGACAAAGGGTACATATCTAAAATATGTATAAATCTATAATTAGACAGATGCCCAACAAAAAAAACAAAAAAATATTTGAATGGATATTTCACTGAAAAGATACGTGAATGGAAAAGGAGCACACACAAAGATGCTCACCATCATTAGTCATTAACGGAATGCAAATGCGATACCACTAGATGTCTACTCTAAGGGCTAAAATTAAATAGTAACCATACCCACCGAGTGTTGGAGGAGATACGGTACAAATGGACCTCATACAACAACGGTGGGAATGAAAATGTTAAAACCATTTGTAAAGCTGTGATGCAATTTCTTAAAAATGAAACAAATATCTACCATATGACCCGGTTGCTATACTCCTAGGTATTTATCCAAGAGAAATGAAAACATATGTTTACACAAAGGCTTGTACGTGAATGTCCACAACAACGTTATTTACAACATTAACAAACTGAAAACAGCAGAAATGTCCTTCAACGGGATTGTTTTCAGAGGAAATTAGGACTTTCCCCATGGGATTTAAAATCAGGTCTGTTTAGTTGTAGATAATCCTTTCTCTTTTCTAGAGGACATGCATGATCATTGGTTGGAGGCACTTCCGGCTGCCTGCCCACAGGACTGGTCCTGACAGCCAGTTAGCTGGGGCCTCTGCTCACTCCCCAGGTGACTGTGTTGCCCTCCCATTCAGACTGGGTGTTTCTGAGTATTGGATATGCACAAAGGATGATAGGGGCTTCTACACCCTGACTCTTAGTGAAGGTAGAGGTTTCTGTCAGAGATGCAGAATCCTCAGGCCCTGTTCTTCTTCGGGCAGAATTAACCCATTCCCTTCTATGAGACTCAATAGGAACCTCTCAAAGAGAGGACCAAGATGCCCTACCTGAGGAAGAAGGGAGGAGCTTTTTGTTGAGAACTTAGTCTATGTCAGGAAATTGCTAGACATTTCCATATTCAACAGAATCTTATCCCTATGTTTCCTTATTGTGCATAAACATTTTCTAGAGGTTGTGAAAGTAGAAAGAGGAAAAAAAAAACCAAATAAAACTAAAGTAACTTAGTTCAGTGAACCTTTAAAAATTCTTGTTTTTATCTTTTCATGACTGTCAACACTAAATTGAAGTTTTTCCCTGAACTCGATAACTGGTTTGAACTAGATAACTTTGAAACTTTTAAACCCGGATTTGAGATCTGCCATCTGACTTGTCTTTTGGATGATACCTTTTTAAGCAATTTTCGGTGCTTACTTAAGGCACTCTTTTTACCTGTCATGTTCCTTTGCTTTGGGAGTGAGAATCATGTGGTTCTGAGTTATTTCCAACTCTCCTGAAAATTATGAAAAGAACACAAGGTATTAATTCATGTGAGGCCAGGGATTTAACATGTGTGTCTTTGTATCTATAGAAACCCTTTCTGTTAGCAGACACTAAAATAGAAATAAATCGATTTAGTTAATCATTACAGATGGGCTCTTGGTGATTGTGAAGAGCTGGGAGTTAGGTTTGCTTTCTTCCTTCTGTTAACCAGTCACTATTTTTGAGCATGGGGCATATTTCAGGACCTGAGGAGATAACAGAGGGTCATGGTCCTGCCCTTAGGACACCATGTGAACAGACCCAGGAGTGGACGATTGGAATGTGGTGAGAACAGTGCTATGGCACGGCTAACACAGGCACAGAGGGGCACAGAGGAGGGAAGGTGATCCTGTGGCACACCACCGGAGCTCACAACTGCTACAGCATTTCCGACCAGGGTGTGCATCCCTCTAGTGCCAAAGAATAGATGGATGGTGAAATTACATGACTTGAGAGGCCCTCTCAGCTTAAGGGGGAAGAAAAGCATTTCAGGAGAAGACTGAGTTAGAATTGGCAGCGTTTCTTGGGATGCAAGAGGGATCTGAGTTTATTCAGTTCACTGTGGTGTTGTTCTCCTTTTTAAATTCTCACTAAAAAAAAAAGCCCTGGCCAGTGTGGCTTAGTTAGTTGGAGCGTCATGTCACAACCAGAAGGTTGCAGGTTCGATTCCTGGTCCTTGCACATACCTGGGTTGCAGGTTTGATCCCAGGTCTGAGTATGTACAATCCTTGGTTTGGGTGCATACAGAAGGCAACCAATCAATGTTTCTCTCCTTTCCTCTATCCCTTCCTCTCTCCCTCTAAAAGTGATGAAAAAAATGTCCTCAGGTGAGGATGGAAAAATATTTTAATACTCACCAAAAAAGGAAGAGGAAGAAGAAACAATTCTTTTTTATATAATTGAGATTCCTATGTACCTCTACTCCTGTACAAAAACTTAAAGGTATATTCAGAGCTACATTAACTATTTAAATAGTTTTATTTGGTGCCATTTCAGGCAAAAGCTAGGCAGCACAGCAGTCATGACTTAATTACTAGGCCATATTAAAATACAGCAATTTAATTGTAATTAGCACTGTAATAATTTATTTATAAAATGCCAATGTATGCATTTGTATTTGACAACCATTTACTTTCAATCTGGTACTGTGTGTGCCCCATTAAATTATAAAGTATGAGGTCATTAACCTGCAATTCCACTTGTGAGCGTGCTATTAAATAGCATCCAGCCCCTTCTCTGGTTGAAACACAACTGCTAGATCATTTCTCTATAACTATTTAATTTCCCTGTGATCTTCCAAAAGCTCTTATTACTGCTAATTAAGCAGGTGTGACCCGTGCCCAAAGCAGGTGGCCCGCCGTGAACATCTGGCCAGGACCCAAAATTGGGTCAGGTCTCTTTAGTGCTCTCATTTTCCTCTTACTTGCTTTTGGTCATTAGTGATTATGGCAGCTCAATACATGTTTTCATGTTCAGGATCATTAGGGTTTATGGACTTTAAGAAGAGAGTACTTGGCACATGACCAAGTACACTGTGGACAGACCTTGGAAAAAAAGCGCTCCTTCTGCTTCTGAAGCCAAGGTGGCTCTTAGTGTTGAGTGGTCAAGGCTGTATAGCTCAGTGTCATAAACAATGAGTCTAGGATTTGTAGAGTGGAACTTCCCAGTAAGGTTCTTTCTCATAGATAAAACCTATGGTTCTTGAACACAGAGTGTGTACACTTCTGTGCCAGAGCAGTCATTGCACACACCTGACTCGGTACATCTGTGCTAGAGGGGGACAGTCAATCTGAATGTTCTTCAGGGATCAGGCAGAAAAAGTAAAGAGTGCAAGAAATAAAATGGAACTACCATTCGTGTTCTTCTTGCTGATATATTAGTTAATATTATATGCAAAAGCTCTTCACTTATGCTCTAGTAGATTTCCCTCTAATGCTCTCAAAAAAGTATTACTGTAAATCCACTTCTACAAATACAGAAATTGAAGCCCAGAGGGAGAAATTTACTTGCCCAATTTGCATAGTTACTAGGTAGCTGAGTGAAAATGAAAAGTCAGGTCTGCAGAACTTCAAAGTGCTTTACAACAAACCACAACTTTGTTACCCGCTCTCGCCACCATGTGCAGAACCAAGAGGGTCCCCGGTCTACATGTCCTGTCTGAGGAAGAGGTATATTTGGTCTTTATCTTCCTCTGTTTTTTGCCACATCTCTATTGACCACATTATTACTTGCTGAAATGTTTCACACTGAAGGAAAGAAGGAGTAGACGTAGAAAGTATAAAGCAAATTCCAGATACTGTTTGTCTTTGATCAATGAAGCAGCATGCACAAACATAAATGAAGAAAGAAAGGAAGGGAGAGAGAAAAGGAGGACAGTGCAGGGAGGGAGGGAGAAGGAAAAGGAAAGACAGAAGAAAGGAAAAAAGATTTAAAACTTTTTTTCAATAGAAGTATATATTTAAGATGTACAACTTGATGCTTTGTTATTTATACATCTACATCATGAAATAAATACTACAGCCAAGCTCGTTAATACATTCATGTCATGCCGTTATGCCTTTGTGAGTGTGCGGTGAGAACACTTGAAATCTGCCCTCTTAGCAAACTTCCACTGTTCAGTACAGAACTAATGTCAACCACAGTCACGGTGCTGCACGTTAGATGTCTAAGGTATATTCATCCCGCATATCTGAACTTTGTGTTTGTTGATCGTTGTCTCTCCATTTTTTCCACCTCCTGCCCCTGGTAACAACCACTGCACTCTCTGCCTCTACGTACTTGACTTTTCTAGATTCCACATATAAATGAGATTATTTTTGAAAAAATATGTTTCGATATCTATGTTATGATAGAGATCGTTTTAATTAACTTTTTTCAAATGAGTATCCTGTCTTTTTTGACATAGTCATCAATATGTATATATTACATGTATTTGTAGTTGTATCTGTTCTTGTACCTCATCTGCCTCTACTGTGACACCTTAAACTCCGAAGGGCAGGGGCTTTGGCTTCCCTGATCATTCCAGAATCTTCTGTCTTCTAGAACAGTGCTTGACACGCAGTCAGGCGTTGTATGTTGAAACAGTGAATGAACATTATGACTATTGTTAATTACGTAGTGTGGTATTTGGGCAGTGTCCTCCAGGGTTTTGAATATATAGAACTAATTGCCCACCTACTAAACATCTGTTTGTTTTGCCTTTTGTGTCTCCTTTTTACAATTTCTCTCTATACATATTTTTTCACTTCCACTTGTTATTTTAGTTTTCTGACTGTGCCTGCCAAGATAAGGTAGTTTCTGACTTTAATATCAAGGCTGAAGGCAAATAGGGAAATAAATACCCAAACTTAAAAAAAATGAGTTACATTAGTTTGAATATGAAATATAAGACAGGAATTGAGAATTTTGCCTAAAAGTTAGCAAGTCAGTTTTAACGTATCTGATTTGCAGCATTTGGTTTAGGTACTCCTGACACGAGCTTTATGGTTTGGTTTGACAGCATCTTTCCCCCTTTCTTTCCCCCCTCTCTTTTTTCTTTTTCTTTGTTATTTTTCTATTTGTTTATTTTTTTATGTTTTCTAGATAGAACCATCCAGGTCTTAAGCACTTACCAACCCATGACAGTTCTCAAAGGGCACTGTGATAGAGTTCATTGTGAATCTAAACCCTCCTTGCTATTGCTATTATTGATCCTTCCAAATGCCTCTTCCCAATGACATGTTTATACATGTTTCCCATTAATTTCCTTCAGTGCCCCTCCAGGGTGTATTAAATAAGTAAATATTGGAGTATTTTTTATATAATTCAGGTTATTGAGGAAAGCAAAAAGTCATGAGCTGATGGATGTAAGCCTAGGAAAGAAATGAAATATAAGACCTTGAATACAGTCCCAATTCTAACCGTTGGTCTGTTTTACGAACCTGGCCTCAGAGAAAGAGTCATATGGCAATGGATTAAGTATTGAGTTCTGTTTCCAAGGGGTCAATATAGAATTTAAAGATGAATGCATGAAAAAAGATTAATCTCTTAACCCTACACACAACTAGTCTCTTTGGTTTGTGTTCGGAAATGCCAGCTAAGAGTTTTGTTTTAAATCACATTATAAATTAAGCAGATGAGTATTTGATAGTTTCTTAGTATAAAATCCCAGACCTGAACCCAAAGCTGATCTGTGGTCCGGAAGTAGCAGAGCAACTGTGAGGCTGTCCGATTAGCAAGCAGACAGATGCTTGATGTTTCTCAGGAATTTTCAAGCTATTTTCAAAAGCGATATTAGTGTGGAAATCAGGATGCCTGCTCCAGGTTATGGCTCCAACCCTAGTGCTGTCATGTGGGTGAGCACTTTCTTTCCCAGGGGCTCAGTCGTAGCAGTAGGACAGGATGAGGCAAATGAAGCAGCGAGGGTGCTTCAAATATATAAGGGTGCTTTTAAATATACTCACTCTCAGGGTTGTGCAAGTGCAGCATCAACCTGGGAATAATTAAATTCTGTACCCTGAACGCCTCACTTGCTTTACCCTAGTTCAAGCCTTGCTCAGTTTCCTTTCTTTTAAATGAATGAACCAGTCTTAATCAGTGGTTCCCAGTGTGGGAGTATATCAAACAAGAGTCTTTTGACTGCTTCAGAAAATGAGTTTCTGTAGGGTGGGGGATGGTAAGTTTAGAAAATGTAATATACAAGCTTTCCTTCTTGGAGATTTATAATACGTGTTTTATCATTGGATCTGATCTGAGATACTCTACAGAAAATACACCTGTTTACCTTGAAATAATTCATTATTTTTAAAGCCACTGATTATCAAAACATTTTGTTCCTCTTGCCTAAATAACCAGAAAAAAGAATCATCTTAACAAAATTGCATGTCAGAAGCTGTACATGCAATTTCTGAATTAATCATTGGAACAGCCCTATGAGGTGGACACAATTACAAGCCGCATTTACAAAGGAGGAAACAGACTTAGAGGTAAAGTGAAATCATTTGAAAAGACATTCATGTTTTACCAACTTGCTTACCTGTTGTTAATGTTGAATTTAACATTCATAGAGAAGTTTTCTTGTGTTCCTTATTTCTTTAAAAATTAGCATGACATTTTTTATAATAACAAAATTTATTTTTGCATAAATAAAATACCAATTTTATTCTAAGCTTTCCTTTTCTTTATCTCTTTTTTCAACTACTTCCTATCTCAATTGACTTGTAATGAAGTGTTTACTTACCATGCAACCCTGTCATACTTTTTCAACACTGATTGACTCCACAGGCTTCCAGAGACTCCTGAGCAATGTGCATTTCAACCCCCGAGGAGTGTAGTTTGCTGAGGGGTGCCCAGCTTTGCCACTGAGTTAAATAGAGCAGTAAGGTGGTGCTATTTAGTACTTCATATAGAGATGGTTGTCCAGTTTGTGAAGAGAGAAGCAGGTCACAGGGTGAACAGCTGTTTACGGAAAACCCTTCTCTGTAAGTGAAACACCTCTTCTCTGGAGTGTCATGAAGTATATGGGGGGGTCCATTACTGAGCACCATGATATATCAGGGGCGACACTAAGTTTCAGGAACACAATGGTAGAAATGATGACATACATGATCCATGTTCTCTTAGGACTTGTAATCTAGTAGTCTCTTTTTCCGAATAGATATCCAAGTGAAGCTAATGAATAAATCGTAAATTGAGAAAATCACTTTCAGTTCCCAACTATTAAACAATTCTCTCTGCTATGCCTTGTGACTGGCAGGACATATCAAGTTAGGGACTGAAGATGCTTTAGCTATGTCCACAGAGAGTTGTTATATTTAGAAACTCAATCCCTCAGCATCTATTTCAGTCCAGGAGCTGTGGGTTCAAATACAATTTCCTCTAGTCCATATTCAAGGAAGCTGAACACACACTTTGGCTTCAGTGACAATGACACAAAAAATCCCCTCAGAACCTGAAATGGCTGCCAACTGCAGGACTTTGTTTGGTAGAAACTCATACAATTGGACTATGCTCCATACGGATACTCTTTTTCTGGACCCATCAGATAATTCTGTTGACTTTCTCTTAGCAATTGAGTAAATAATTGGCCCTAACACATGGATGATACCAGGGTATATTCAGGGGGCTGGGTCAACTCAACATTTTATCACCTTCTGAATTCCTATTTTAGAATGAGATAAGCTTATGCTCGGTCCTGCCACTTGCTTTTATACATGTTATGGCAGCTTGTAAATCAGTTGTCTGTGTAAGGGACCAAGTTGCATCCTGAAAGAGAACTCATTCTCGAGGAGACAATTTTTCTTATAAAGCGATCAGCGGAAAGAGGATTAATTCTCAACACAGCATGGAAGGGTCAGAGCATGTTCCCATTAGGGTTCTGATCATTTTTTCTTCTTTCATCTCACTAGATTTTCTGAGCTTGCACTATATAGAACATGTATTACTCATCTGTAAATTCCTGGTGTCTACCATAGTATCTGGTCCATAAGAGGCACTCAATAAGTATTTTGAATAAGTGGGCACTTCGGAGTTAAGGTGAGGCTTAGAGTAAAGAAGAGAATTAGAGTATTTTTTTCCTATATAGTAGGCACTCTCCTAAGTGGTTTACATACATGATATCCTTCCCTTGTGAAATAGGTAGTAATATCATTATCCTTATTTTTTAAATGAAGAATGTAAGGCTAAGTAAAGCTAAGTGAATTGGCTAAGTTCATACGACTGATAAGGAATCATCTGGTTATGATACTTCCTTTGGAACCACCAGAATTGCGTGGCTCTAGATTTTAGGGTGCCTCTTAAATTTGCCTGTGTGGATTTCAACCTGAATCTCTAGCTGAGCTTTTAGGGCATAGTACAAAAACTAAGACAGTGTGCTGGACTCAATAACATTTAAAATATTGAGCCCTGATCAGGGTGGCTCAGTTGGTTGGGCATTGTCCTACAAAATGAAGGGTCACCAGTTTGATTCTTGGTCAGGGCACATGCCTGAGTTGCAGGGTCGGTCCCAGGTTGGGGTATGTACAGAAGGCAACTAATCGATATTTCTCTCTCACACCCATGTTTCTCTCCTTCTCCTCCTCTCTCTCATTCCCTCTCTCTTAAAATAAATAAATAAAATAACTCAAAATATTATGACTACGAAATACCCTGCATCCTGGATATTAGTGTGCTTAGAAATCTATTAGAAGCTAAAGATGAAAACAGGTTACAAAGGTCATTGAATCAATTGCTATCTTGCTTCCATTAGATTCCAGGATGCGTTCAGATACGTTGCTGTTGTTGATGTAACAGCACGCTTGTCTTAGCAATGAGGGGTGAGAAGAAGCCCCGGATAGTATTTAGTGCCTGAATTCAGATGGGACTGAAAAGCTGCCTGCAAATTTCCTAGTTTTATTGGGCATTAAGTAAATGTTCATGTGTTGTTTGTTCTGTTTTATATTTTAAGTTATTTTGGGTTGCCTTTATTCATTTTAAATAAAAAGTTCTGGTAAATATAGCATATAACTACCCACCAGTTCTAAATCTATGGCTTTGCCCAGATCATCGAGTGACATGGTGTTATGGTTGGAGCTAGAGATACATGTTTCTTTACATCCTAGTCTGGTATGGACATGAATATAAATTTTCTAGGTCAAAACCGGACTCTGGGACACTTAAATTTTCCCCTCAAGCTTTATTAAGATATAATTGCAAATAAAATTGTAATATATGTAAAATATACACTTTAATAATTTGATAAACATATATATTGTGAAAGCATTCTAGTTAATTAACACAGCCATCACCTCAAATATCGATATATACATACATTGAAATATATACAAATGTATAGAAGTGTATATAAGAACATGCAAGTTTTACTTTCTTGCTAGTTTCAATTATGCAATATACTACTTTAGAGAATAACTGTGCTATATAGTATAATTAACTATAGCATGATCAATACTCAGTGCTTTATGTCTCAGGAAGCAGAAATTTAATGTGAGAAGCAGATTGGTAGAATTATTGTGGAGACACAAGACCTTAAATGGCACAAGGAAATTCTTCAGAATCAAAATGAAACATTAGCAGAGCAAATAAGGAATCAATGGCAGTTTTTAAAATGCAGCTGTGAATGTGTGCCTTGTAAGAAGGAAAGGGAAAATAACAATTTTCTACAGAAGTAAAAGAAAAAGAACTAGAAGAACTGAAGGAAACATCACAAGCATTTCAGGTTTCTAAGTACGCTTTACAGAAGAAAGTCAGTGAAATGGAACAAAAAGTCTAGTTATATACATCTATAACTAAAGAAGATTATCTTACACACTGAATGAAGCTGAGACACACCATGCCACACTAACAGGTCAGTTTGGGTTGGTAAAAGAGAATCAGGAAAAGTTAGAACAGAATGAAAGAGCCCCAGAAAGAGACTTGTTATTGTGTAACACCTGAATTGGCCTCTTGCTATCAGCCCAGAGAAGAAGACATTCCCAAGAGTAGACAGTAGAGAAATAAAAATAACCTAGTCTTTGGTAATATACATTACTGAGTGCCCGAATCAATGAACAACAGAGCCTGTCCAACTTCGAACTCTTGTTATGTGGAAAAAAAATATTTTTCTTATTATTTGATGGTTTAAGTGTCAGTTTATGACACTTGTAACCAAAGCATCTCAATTTATATTGAAGCCTTTTGTTCTGCCTTATAGAATAGTGTGCTTTGCACAAAGAGATATTTAAAAATAAATTATGAAATGTGTTATTTTTATAACATCTATGCAATGGTTTGCCTTTTAAGGATATTCTGTTAATCAAACAAATTCCACTGGATTCCTGAAAAAACTGTTTGCCGGACAGTAGACATTATCGTGTACTGTAACAGTGTTAAATAATGCAATCAACAGTAGTCCCCGTGATCTATGTGGGGACTCTGACAATATTCACTGCACAGCTAGCAATTTGCCCCCTTTGACCAGCCTCCCTTATTTTCTTCTCTCATCCTAATTCTGACTTGTTTTCAGATCAAAAATCTTAAAATTTCTCTGTAAAATGGCCAATTGGAGCCCCTTACTCTGTGGTGAACTAAGGCATCTGTGAATTTTCATAACTGAATTTTGCTGCATCACAATTATGCTAAGATTTAGACTCTCATGAATTTTTGGACAACTTCTCCACTCATATTGCCTAAAGATTCAGCATCTGCCAGCCTTTCTTACTGAACATGTTAAGAAAGGCACATTTATGGGTCTAAGGGTTTTCTGATATTTGGATATATTTTCATTTATTTGTCCTCCAGATAATTCCTACAGTGTTTGTCCTAAGTCTATCTACCCTAATGAGAGTTACATTACATATTCTTATCATGGATTATAATGAGATGGGTTTAAATAACAATACAAAGTCATCAGAAAGCACTTAAGGTTAAATCAATATTTTAAATACCACTTTATTGGGTCTGGGAATATTGCTGAGTTCATTTTTTTCTTTAACATTCTTCAGCAGATGGGGTATGTTTTCATGATTAATTGTATTAACTGTGTTTCATGATTTAGTGAAATTATAATACTATTTTAGATGCATAATCATTTATCACCCATGCACACAGGCACCTCTTTTTTTCTCTAGTTTGCACTTTATCAGTTTAATATAAAACCTAACCTAATAATCTATCAACTTCAAATATCTGGGGGTCAGGAGTTAACTTAATCATTGAAACCCTTAATGTGAGTATTACATTACCCATTTTAAAAACAGAATAGTCCATGTGATAAATGATTTTTGTTTGCTGATTGGTAAATATATTTAATACAAAGTTTTATTAACTTCATGAAAATGAATGAATTTAATGTAAAATTGTAGCTATACTACAAATTTATTATTTATTTGATTTAGATCTTTGCACATTTCCTACTGTTCATTTTTCCTACATATTCAGTGCAAACTTATTCATCGAATTCCATAGTTAAATACACTAATGTAATATTCATGAAACAACTAGAGAAAATTCAAGATGATTCCATGGCACAAAAACATGTTTTCCAAATGAAATGCCAGAGGTGTGGCCCGAACAGCAATTGCTTGAGTCTTGAGCTGGGTACCCTTTGCACGGTTCTTAACCTAAGATTAGGAAGCCGTCAGTAAAATGCATAGGTCTTCGGTTAAGTGTTCATAGCTTTCATATGATTTTAACAAAGTCCATGACCCCTACCATCTAAAGTCTAGCAACATCTTAGGTTCTCCATAGGTAAAATTGATTAAAATACGTTTTATTTTTTTTCTAAATTTTATTCCATCTTTTTTATTCTGATTATTCATCTTGTGCGTTCAGAGTTTCTTTTTTTTCCTTCCTTTCTTTCTTCTTGATAAATAATGTAGTCAAAGTTACTCATTTTTAGATGAAAGTAAGTTCTACAGAGGAGTAGCAACTCTCTAAATGTTGTATGGTTTGTTTCTCTCTTTTCTGGGAGCTGGATGTCATTAGGGTGTTTTAAAATAAGGCTCTACCAAAGGGAAATGTTATATAGCATTGTTGGGATAGAGTTGTGAGAGTGAAAATACAGAAGGTGAGGGCCAGGCTGCAGAATTGACCCAGGCAATGAGTTCACTAAGCCAGAGGGGCGGGGTGGGGGGATGGGTATAGCTTTTTAACAAAGTAAAGGATTAGCAAAATTACAGGAATCTAGGAAGTGGAGTCATAAATTGTGCCATAGTAGAAATGATCAAAGCACAGAGGATCAAGGCAGAAAACAGTGCAGGGCAAGTGCCTGGAAGAGGTAATACGGTGTATGTCCCAGGACTCGTAGAGACAGACTGTAAAGTCACGTGGGAGAATCTTTGCATGTAAAGGGCACAGCAATAAGCTAAAATCTCCTGCACTGGCCTCCCTCTTCCATCCTGCTTCTCACACGCAGATTTCTTTCTCTGCAAAATTAAATTCAAAAACTACTTAGGAACTGAAAGATTTCTTCTGGAATGAACTAAGGGAAAGGAAGGCAATTCAGGCTTTGGCAAGGAGGGGACTTTGGCCTGTGCTACCAGTGGAGAGAGGAGAGGAGATCAAAATTAAAGTCAGGAGCATACACAGTGTTCACTGAGCGTCAGGACAAAGCTTATCCTCGGTTATGCACAGAGGAGAAAGGAGACAGACATCTGAGCGGCCCATCCTCTTCTTGCCTGTGAGGTATCCCCATCCTGGGAGGGCTCCCACGTGACGTTCAGGAGCTACTCACTACCTGAACTAAGAGGTAAGGTCTCTGAATTCTTCCCTGGAAAAATTCCCACCACCAAGGCATAGGTAGATAATCTGAAGTCATTAAGTAAATGAAAAAAAAAAGAGTGATGTTGGGGGAAAGGGTAGGGAATTTTGAAAGGTAAATGACACAAGTCCAGTCAACTCAGTTATTTCATCACTAAGCAATGTCCACGTGTGAAAACAAAATGCAGGCATGCATGTGTTGAGTTTGGCTCAGGATTTGACTAAATTAAAGATATGGTAGAACTTTGTGGAACTTTGTGAAACTTTGTACAAGCGTTAGCTTATTTATTTGAAGCATAAATGAATCTATGTCTCTGGGACTTGCAGCACACAGAGACCACTTTTTTCAGGTTGAGCCTGAATCCAGTATACAAATCAACGCTCAAACGGGGCGGGCGCAGTGGGAACTTCTCTCTCTCTGCTGCTTGTCTCCGTAGAGCTGCCGGAAGCAGCCAAGCTCCTGAGCCAGCTCCCAGCATGGGGCCCATCAGGACTCCTCTAGGGCTGGCCCTTTTTCTATGGGGAGATTTTCCAGTTAAATGTGCCTACTGTCGTTTTTTTTTTTTTTTTTCCTGGGCAGGAGGGATTGAGAGCAGGAGGGAGCAGGGGTTAAAGCCAAGGTGGATCACCAGCTTCTGAGCCTGGTGGTGGAGCAAGCACTGACCTCTCACCTTCTGTCTTGAGTAAAGGAGACAATTTAGCTTCTTTGAGGGGGGAAAAAAGGACTCAATATCAGGAATGTCAGAATCACTGTGAGTCTGAGCAGCCGGATGCCTTGGGAAGAGATCTGTATTTGGAAATAAGAGGTCTTGTTTCCAGGCTGGTCCTCCCATTAACTCACCTCAGAATCTTCAGGAGTTCATTGGCTCTCTCCGCTTTCCCATTTTTAAAAAAATGGAATATAAAATTCTATTTTCCTTATGAACTAGTATGGAATTTATGGAAAGAGGAGCTACCAGTGGACAGAGAAACTGCAGCTCCAACACCTACTTCATGGGATGCTTCTCTCGAGGTAGGAAGAAGGTCAGTTCCATCCCTGCTAATTGAAACTGTGGGAATGGTGTGTATATGTGGTTTTTCTATTGGTATTTGGCTGAAGGAGGTTGGCGATTGCTATTTTTTAGGCCATTTATTTTTGTGGTTCTTTGGATAGGGGAGACAGGCTTTTCTTGGATAATTTTTAAAAATGTTTCTGCGTTCATAGACACAGACAACAGCATGGTGATTGCAGCAGGGGGAGGGGGTGGATGGAGGTGGAAGAGGGTACATGGGGAATAAATGGTGATGGTGATGGAAGAAAGAAAATTAAATTTAGAAAAATATATTTTTGTGCCTACCCTGGCCAGGTGGCTCAGTTGGTTGGAGTGTTGTCCTGTGCCCCAAAAGGTTGCAGGTTTGATTCCAGGTAAGGGCACACATATAGATTGCAGGTTTGATCCTGGTTGGGGCACATATGGAAGGCAACTGACTGATGTTTCTCTCTCCTTCACCCTCTCTCCCTCTCCCCCTCCTTCCCTCTCTCCTTCTCTCCTTCTCTCCCTTCCTCTTTCTCTAAAGTCAATAAATAAAAGACATATTCTCAGAATGTGTGTGTGTGTGTGTGTGTGTGTGTGTGTACATATTTCAGTGCCTGGCAGCAGATCTGTGTTGGAGACTACTGAACTGCCTTGGCCAGGATATATGGGAGGCAATAAGGAAACTCATTACCACGTTGTTCCTCAAGTCTTGAGTTCCCTAGGCAGTCCATATTCTTTTCACATTATAGGGTCTCCCTATCCTTGCTTATTACATTACGTCCAGGGCTCTTTAGTTGGGCTAAGGGAAGAGGGTCACTCTATCTTGACCAGAGACAGAAGTCCTCTGTTAGTATGCTTTTAAACTGTAAAGGACAACACAAATATAAGAAAGTACTGTGAAGATTAAATTCCAGAAATGATATAGATAAGTATATAGGAGAGAAATTATATTATTTCAGAGAAAGGCTCTTTTTAGTCTCTCTAGGAGTGTTCTTTTTATCCGAACAATAAATATGGTAATGATAAATATTCAGAATTAGTTCAATAAAGGAGATTCTCTCCGTGGAATAACTTCTTGTAGACTTTTGTTATACAGATTATGACTATTGTGTCTTTTAAATGTATTCCATCACTCTTTTCAGAAATTCAGAATGTGATTTCACTTCACTTAGTGAACCAGCGCACTAGTCATTTTCGATGCCTGAACTGACAAAAATGAAATTCTGTGTTGAAGCGAACTCTTCCTTTGTCTTGTTAAAAAAGCAAAAGCCTCCACTCAGCGTCTGAAATTTCTTGTCTAATATGATAACCTCTAATTAGAGAAGAAGAAGAACTGGCTAATTTTGTTCTCAACCTAAGTTTCATCACAGTATAGTGTTCTATGGTGAAAAAGCACTGTCCCCATATTACAAAAGCTGTAGTCCCCATATCTGTGGATGACATGTTCTGAGAACCCCAGTGGAGGCCTGAAACCTAGGATAATACCAAACTCCATATGTACTATGTTGTTTTTCCATATATACATATTTTTCACTTAAAGGAAGAACTGTCTAGCTTCTCTTTGGCATATCCAAATTGCCAGCATCACTTCTCTTGTGCTTTGGGACCATTACAAAGTAAAGAAAGGGTTACTTGAACACAGATACTGCGGTATGATGACAGTCAGTCTGGTAACAGAGACAGCTACTGAGTGACTAATGGGCAAATGGCATGTATAGCGTGGGTACGCTGGGCAAAGGGAGATTCCCATTGGCTTCTAGCCATGGGTTAGAAGGAGTGGGGCCAAGAAAGATTTCATCTCACTACTTAGAACAGTGTACAATTTAAAGTATATGAATTGTTTATTTCTGAAATTTTTCATTTAATATTTTTGGATCATGGTCGACCTCAGGTAACTGAAACCACAGAAAGTGAAATTGCAGATGATGCGGGACTACTGTAAATTTTTAATCTTCCAGCTTGATTCCACTCCTTAATATGTTATTCACTGTCTCAGAATCATTTACATCTCATGAAAGTACCCTGGCTATTCCGTGGTTTTGCCTGCTGTGCTTGCTCAGTGCGCCTTGTGTAAATGATGTTAAGTCTCATCTTACCAAGATCTCTTTCTAAATGTGTATTTACCAAGAATGCACCCAGCTTTGTGCTATAAGATCTTATTGATGGGAACAGGTCATTATTATTTTTAAATGCTATTTAGAATTATTATTATGAAAGTTTCATGAAGAACAACACCCAGTGCTTTATTTATACCTGTATATTTGTTGATTAAGGTCACAAATTATGCTTGGGTATATATGTTCTCTGGAAAGCTAAAAATGCTACTTGAACATTATTTTAATAAAGATATAGAAGAGCTACAAACTGATCTCCAAAGATGTATTTTGCCTTTTTATCTTAGGGTTGGACAATTTCAGTAACATTCACCAGAGCCTAATCTAAGGGAAAATGCCCAGTTTATTATTAGGCAGGGATTTTTAAATGTTGCAAATAAATATGAAACCTCAGTTAATATCTATAGCTAAAAATGGCATACAATAAATTAATAAATTAAGTGAGGGAAGCGCATTACACAAATTAATGTGTTAGGAATCTGGCTGGACTGCTTTTCAAGAGTTAATTTAATTATCTAATATTTTTTGGATTAACTGTAGAAGTAGGAACTAATTGGGTTCCTGCAGTGAAAGGTATGAAATTAACATACAAGTGAAGAAACCAAAGCTCTTTTAAATTTAACAATGGCCATTTATAACTTTAATTAAGCAGACCATCTAACGGATAATAAATGATTGACCTTGTATTTTTGCTCATTACTTTTCTCTCTTCCAGATGTTAGTCATTGGTGTTTGGCTGTGATAAACACTTGTGATTCATTTGTCAGGGGATCTTGTGTTTCAAGATGCTGATGCTGATGGTGACTTTTCTCTGCATCTGCAAATATAGCTACAAAGTCCAGTAGATGTTCACTTGCACCTTTAGTACTATTCTCGTTTGACTGGCCTTCAACCTGTGGTGAGAGCTTCCTGTCATTGTATCTTACTCAACATTTGAATTCCTAGTTGGCCCAAAGCACTTGTTCAATTTTAGCAGCTTCACATTTTTTAAATTCTTATAATAGAGACCTGACTAATTCCGTACCTTCCACCCATGTCCAACCGGGCATGCCTACCTACCAACACCAGGACACCTTTAAGGTATTCTGTCTTCTTTATGAGTACTAATTGCACAGCCCCCTCTGGAATCAACTTGAAAGCTGGACTCTGCCTGAGATAGGGTGATTTAACATAGCTTCAAGACAGAAGGCAGTCCAGGTTGAGGCCCCAAATCATTGAAGTTTGATCCATGTGGTGTTCAAAGTCATCCCTGGCTCATTATACTCTACTCATAGACTGTTAAACTTAAATTTAGTAGTTCAGAGAAAATCAGCTTCTAACCTAGTAGGTGTCAGTGACTCATTTTGCTGTAGGAAACCACCGAACATAATCAAAAACGGTTTCCATGGGCCTCACTGAATAGACTGATAATGGTGAAAAGTTATTCCTTTATTGGTAGACTATCTCTCTCCTCCCTTCAGTATTTTCTCATCCTCCCCTAATTGGTTGTGCTGTGTGAAGTCCTCATTTCATGTATATCAGGTCATGCATTTTTTTCCACATGCTATTTCAAAGAAAACAACCAGCCTTAAAAGGTTGTCTCTGCTCAGAATTCCAGCTACTGCTGCTCACTCTCACCCCAAAGTACTGCAGGCTCTTTGGACTCCATGTGCCCTCCATGGTGACTTGAAACACCTTCTCCTTACCTTCTTATTATCTCTTTATTGGCATCATCATCTCCTGAGGGCATTCAAGGCAGACAGCTTGTTCCCTCCTCTCTGATTATACATTCCTCTGTTTTTCCAGTTTGTCACCCCTCAACCCCACCCCCCACATACTCACATACTGAAAGGTTTCTCACCTGCTCCACTTCCTACCTGGATTACTACAGCCTTCAACCTTCTTCTTCCTTCGGTCTTGCTGGAGCCATTTTAGCTTCTTAACAGATTAGACCCATCATCAACGAACATCTCCTGATGTAAATGTCTACTGGGGACCGGGAAGGGAATACCATAGGCTTCCGTTCCTTCATGCTCTGTTGGCAAACCAAGGGTGGGGGCACTGGAGGAAGGGGGAGGTGGATCTGAGCTGCAGGTTTTCTGAGGCCTTCAGTCTGGAAGTCAAAACATATTTTTTTTTGCCTCAAGAAACCAAGACCCTGCCTACACCAGAATCTTAGACTCTGAAAGGGAGAGGCAAGTCTTGGTCATCAAAACCATGGTACTTGCCAGAGTCACTTTCATGCCCAACAAAAGTATGAAATCAGAAGTAGAGCATGTGCTCAGAGCAAAAACAGACAGGGAGAAGATAGTACCTGAAAAAGACAACTCATAGGCTCTGGGGCCATCTGAGATCTTTTAGGAAAGTCTTTTTCAGTTATTTTTATCACCTACTATCCTTGGTGCCTGAATTTCCACATTAACAATTTATCTCTCTAACTAACGTACTGCTTTCTGCAAAAACTTTTTTTTTTTTTTTTTTTTTTTTTTTTTTTTGCTGAGAAAGGCCATATACTCAGCAATTAATGTCAACTATCTCTCTATTCTTCTTCCTTTTCTCCTTTACCACTTTCTTTCTCCCCTCCCTCTCCCCTTTCTACCTTCTTTCCTTCCCTTCACCCTTTGCATCTGGCTTCCCCCCTTATCATAATGTTTTCTGAGTTCATTTATGTTGTATTATATATCAATATTTCCTTTTTTTATATGGCCAAATAATGGGCCACCATATAGATAATACCAATTTTGTTTCTCCAGTCATCAGTGGACTATTTTAGCTGTTTCTACTTTAGGGCTGTTATGAATATTCACATACAAGTTTTTGTGCGGACACGTGTTTCCTTTTCTCTTAAATATATACCTAGGAGGGGAATTGCTGAGTCACATGGTAATTATGTTTAACATCTTGAGGAACTACCTAACTGTTTTCTGAGTGATCATACCATTATACAATCTTGCTAGCAATGCATGTGGATTTGACCTCTCCACATAGTCATGAACACTTTTTTTTGTCTCTTTGATTATAGCCATCTTAGTGGATGTAAAGTATCATTTCCCATATTGACTGTTAAGTTCAGGTATGGTTCTAGAATCTAAATCTTTATTTCTTCTCCATAAGTTTTGTAATTTATCAGGGTTCCTCTTAAAGTAATTATATCCCAAATCGTTGTGATGTGTTGACAGTGACCGTTAAGGGGAAACCTAATAATAATAGTAGAGATTTGATGAACACTCACCAGGGGCCTGGTCCTGCTCCCCACAACTACCCTGTCCATCTTGACAGAAAAATTTAACCATGTTAATCTATTATTCTGAAAGTTTATTGAACAAAATACAGCTACTTTAAAATTTATTTATAAAACTCATATTCCTTACTCCCTTCTTTTCCCCAAATATCTGGTTTCATTTCTCCCATGAGTACCCTTCAACATTTCCTATTACAAAGGGAATTGTTTTTCCAGAAGCTTTAGCACACTGCAAACACACATGGCAAGCCTGTTAAGCTCACAGTACCCCAGAGGGTAAGGGGGAAAGCAGAGACCTTAACGTGCCATTGAAGCTTTAAGCAAGTTCTCACCACATAGTCCCTAATCAATGGCTTTCTCAGTAAAAGAGAGGGTGGGTGCTGGTGAGGTATGAGAGAACGTTTGTGAAACTGATTCCAGGATTGTACCATCCAGGGAGATCCTCCCAGCATGGACGGACAGCTCTTGAATTGAACGGGGGTGGACACACTTGTTCCGTTAAAGTGGACAGATTGTTTTTTTTAATTTTGAAGCTTCAACACAAGAGAATGATCATCCAAAAGGGATGATTCTTTCTCACTGTATACTTTTACTCTATACATGTTCAAAAGCCAGCATGTGCAAAACCATTTAGCGAAGTGCCACTATGGGGCTCGTGGTTTGTAATTTTAGAGAAACAACAACTAAAGGCTGTGCTGCACCTTATAAATTATGCAATAAAGGGTTTTGAGTAAGATTGAAAAATAAGAGTAAAACCTACACTCCCAGCAGGCAAATATTGCTTGACATTTTTAATAATCATGAAACATAAGACCTCAGTGGGGCTAAACTAAAACACATTTGCATGTCAAAGAATAGGTTCTATTTAATTTGTTTAGGTTTCTTTGTTAGCTTTTCTCTTTTGTATGGAATAACTTCAAGGTTACAAAAAATATAATAAATGTCTAAATGGTGGGGGAGGTATGAACACAGGTGAAAACTATTGATTTTCTTATCAGACTTTGAAAGGTAAGACATCTGCATGCAAGAAGCGACGTCTACCCTTTGCTTCTGTAATGCAGTTTTATTTTCAGAAGGTAAAAATGAAACCAAAGTATTGGTCAGCTTACACTTATATAATATATATTCCCCTGACCGTGCATAAATGTAAGAGCTTACACTCTGTTCCTCGCCCGGAGGCGGCTGGCGTAATTGTCACACTTTGACCTTCCCTTGGGAGAAATGCTGTGACAACAGTCTTCTAGAGTTTAACACTCGTGGGTTTGTTCACCCATTCTTGTTCAGTCCTCTCTTCAAGAGAAAAGAGAAAAATCACGGCTGTGCTTTATAGGGAAATCGGGTTTCATAGGTTCAGATTGTGAATTTAAGCAATGCATTATGTAACTTTGGTTAGCCTGAATGTTTAATGGTATAAAACAAAACAAAAAATCGTAGTATGATATTAGAAAATCAGTTCTTTCTATATTGTGATTGGTTTTTATTTTTCTCTTAGTAAGTTGAAAAGTACTTCTAATGACTGCTAAGTCAATATAAAAGGATAAAAATCTTCTGTAGATTTTTCTCTTTTTAATTAATGTCATAAATCTTTCATGATGGAGAAAAGGTGTTGAAAGAGACTAATTTATGCTTAAAACATTATTTCAACTTATCAGCAAAGCATTATGTGGACCTGTGGCTAAACAATTCAGTTGATTGTAACAATGCCTGAAAGAGAGTACTGAATTTTTCAAGAGCTTACACTTGACTAACAAATATTTTCCAAGATTAGGATTTTGTTGAGCTGACCTTCAATGCACAGAAAAAATGTTTGAATTCCGTTAGGGGTCATGTGTGGTATAAGGTCCCTGTTTGTCTGGATTTGTTCTCTTCTTGACTGTTGCCCCTGCTAAGGTGAGATCTATTTCTCTAGGGTGGGGCCGAGCGCACCCAGGTGCCAGACATTTACTAGGAACTCAGGTATTTGAACAAGGATATGTAGGTGCACAGATGAATGGATGAAGTGAAATCATGACTCCACCTGGTTTCATGGGAGCAATCATGCTGATTTGCACATTGTGATGGCAGTGGTAGAACAATTGGATTTACACAGTTGGATACTTACACTTAGTGAACTCTACATTATGGAGTCACAGCTCATTTGTAGAATTTGAATCAACTCATGAGTGAATCAATTTGAAATGGGAACTTGGGTATCATTTGTTTTGCTGCAAAGTTAGGTGGAATCATTGCCCAATTCTGTGGTTTATCCTTCCAAACTCCTTCCCTCCTGGGCCTCCAGGGTAGCACTTTTCCAGTCCTAGTATTCCCAATATAGCTGGGTTTCCAATTCTGCCTCTGTCTCCCTCTTACCTATTTTAGTTAATTATCTAATATCTCCTAGCTGAAGTTGGTCATTTATAAGAGGGGATGCAAATACCTATTTCTCAAAGTTATGAGGTTTTAATGCAATGATATGTCTTCTATTAAGTAGAGAAACTTGTAACAAAAAATGCTATAATCAGCTACAGCAGTAATACCACTACAACCAATAAGCGGTAATACATTGAAGAAGTTATGAATTAGTAATACAACCTAATCTGAACTAGTAAGTGTCTTCTCTGACCATAGGATAATGCCTCTCAAATAAATGGTAAAACACCATGGCTTAGGCATAATTATATATTTACTTAAAAATGTTTTTAGTGAAGGAAATTATAAACGTCAGTACAAACTCAAATTGTCAGTTGTTTCTTGTGTATTAAGATTTTAGTATCATATCAGTCCATGAGAAAGCAATATATTTTGACATGATCTTGTCAAACATGCCTTGACAAATGCGATTTGCATCATGTGTTTGTAAAATACAGCTAAATATCTGTTACCCATGCTCCACTTTGAATACCTCCTAGACTATAGAATACAGTCAATTTTTTTCTTTTTTAATCTAGTTTTGATTATATTATTTTTAATTGGGGGATGATAAGATTTTTTAAGGCCTACTAGAATAAATTTAGTGTCTATGTCAGAACTGATTACCAAAGCCTTTAAATTTTTTTATTAAACTAATGATTAATGATATTTTTAATGTTAAAAATCACTGAGAGAACTGTTAGAAGTATAATTTAGAATTTCTTTTGAAGTCTAGAATGGTGAAAAAGGGATTATATGTGGCTTAAATATTCTCTGTATGTCCTTTTCCCACACCCATGTGTCTAGAATATAAGTGACCAAAATAAGGTAGTATACAGAAATACAAACTATAAATTTAAAAGAAAAAAATAACTTCAGTTTAGTGATTTTACAGACAAATTTCTCTATTATTTTCAGCTTTGTTGAGTTATGATTGACAAATAAAATTGTGCTATAAAAGTATGACATGATGGCCCTGGCTGGTGTGGCTCAGTGAAATTTGTGCTGGATTGTGAACCAAAGGGTCACTGGTTCTATTCCCAGTCGGGACACATGCCTGAGTTGTGGGCCAGGTCCCGAGATGGGAATGCATGAGAGACAACCACACATTGATGTTTCTATCCCTCTCCTCCCCTCTCTCTAAAAATAAATAAAATCTTTTTTTTTTCTTTTAGATTTTATTTATTTATCTTCAGAGGGGAAGGGAAGGAGAGAGGGAGAGAAACATCAATGTGCGGTTGCCTCTTGTATGTCCCCTGCCGGGAACTGGCCTGGCAACCCAGGCATGTGCCCTGACTGGGAATCGAACCGCGATCCTTCGGTTCGCAGGCCCGCGCTCAATCCACTGAGCTACACCAGCCAGGAAAATAAATAAAATCTTTAAAAAAAAAGTATAACATGATGGTTTGATATATGAATACATTGCGGAAGTATTTTGACCAAGTTACTTGAAACATCCATCATCTTGCATACTTAACCTTTTTTTGATGCAACACTTCATTTCTGCTCCCTTAGCAAATTTCCATTAAACAATATAGTATAATCAACTGGGGTTATTAAGTAGGTCCTCAGACTTTTTATAACTGAAAGTTTGTAACATTCTACCAGCATCTCTCCATTTGTTCCATCCCCAGCTCTTGGAAAACATTATTTCACCATCTGTTTCTGTGAGGTCAACTTGTTGGGCTTTTTGTTGTTGTTTTGCTGTTTATTTGTTTGTTTGTTTTAAGATTCCACACATATGAGTGATTCCATACAGTATTTTCCTTCCCTGTCTGGCTTATTTCACGTGGCATAATGCACTCCAGGTTCATCCACATTGTTGCAAATGGCAGGACTTCCTCCTTTTATGAGGTTGAACAATATTCTATTGTGTGTGTGACATTTTCTTTATCCATGCACCTGTTGAAAGACGCTTAGTAGGTTGTTTTTATACCTTGGATATTATGAATAATGCTGCAATAAACATAGGCATACAGATAATCTCTTCTAGATAGTGATTATGCTTTCTTGAGATATACAACCAGAAGTGTGATTGTTGGATCATATGGTAGTTCTATTTTAAGTTTTGGGTAATTCCCATGCTGTTTTTCATAGGGTGGTACCAGTTTGCATTCCCACCAACAATGTAAAAGGGGTCACTTTTCTTCACATTCTCACCAGCATATATTTACTGTTTTTTTCATAATAGATATACCAATAGGTGTGATACATTATCTCATTGTGGTTTTGATTTACAGTTCCCTGATGATTAGTGATGGTGAGCATCTTTTCATGTAACTGTGGCCATATGTATGTTTTCTTGGGGAAAATGTCTATTCAACTCCTTTGCCCATTTTTAAGTTGGGTTATTTGTTTTCGTCTGTTGAGTTGTATGAGTTCTTGTGTATTTTGGATATCAACATGTGGTTGGAGAAAATGTTATCCCATTTCTATTGGGATCCATGGAAAATTGAGAGGTCACAAGTCCTCAAAAAATATCTCCAGAAAAGGAAGAAAGCATCAATTTTGTGTGTTTGATAAATGAACTTTACTGACTTCCTCATCATAGGAGACATTTTCAGCATCTGCATACAGTCTCTGAAATAAATGTGAAGTATTTGGTATGTGCTCTACTAAAAATATTGCCATATAACTAATTTTCTTGGGAATTCACAACACAAACAAGGATACAGAAACTACCCTTGGCTCCACATGACCTTATAGTTTGTGTTCCAAGGGGCTATGTTCCATACTTTTTTAAATATACTCAATGTCATTTCAAGTAGTAAGTAGAGAAATGTTTATAGGGAAATTCTTTCCTTCAAAAGTAATAAAATGCGGAACAGTAGGTCATCTACTTCATAAAGACAGGGGCAATGTCTACACATTTTTGTTCTTACATCTCAAATGGTAATTGGCACATAATAGTAATTAAAACCTACTTGTTGAGTGATTTAATGAATCAGGGAATAAAATAATTGAAAGCAAAAGGGAACCTTGAGAAAACTATGGTAGCTGAAGACTTTGACCTGTGGGAGATTGTTAAATATTTTAGATATATTATGTGTGCTCTTAAGAGGTTAATCCAGAAATAGCGATTGAGTTTTAGGCAAAGGTTCAGTTCAGCATAACAAAGAATACTCTTTTGTAATTGCTGGTTCAGTGGTATCCCCTGCTAGCACATGGGCTCTCTGAATTTATGTCCATGTGTATCTAGGTCACTATCTAGTCAAATGTCTCTCAAAAGTGAGCCTTTTGATGTATGTTTGCGTAAGTGAATATATAAATAATTATTGAATTTGCCCAACTGTACAGGAATAGTGATCTTCCTATTGGTGTAGGTGTTCTAGAATTGTCCAAATAATTATACAGCTTGGGTACACCGCAAGGAGTAAAACATAGAGGGTGGGTTACAGAACACACAATGTCAACCTCTCTAGTCTAATTCTGATCTTCTAGGATTCTACTTAACCAGAACGGGTGTTTTCCTGCACGTGAACTACTTTTTTTATCCAGTTGTTAGGTAGGGAAATTTACCTTCCCTACCTTCCAAGCCTCTCCAAAGAGTCACAGTATCTTGATCAATGGTAAGGAGAAAAAGCTATGTGATTTCAGCTGCAGCCAAGTAGGGAGGAATCTATTTTTATATTGGGATTTAATCTAAAGGTTCTCTTCTTCTAGAAGATCATCCATCTTGACTGCAATCTTGTTACCTAGCTTTTAGAAGATTCATGTTGTTCAGACCAATAGTCGAAGCCTCACTTGGGAGCATAACTTAACAAAAGGTTATCCTAAATGATGCCAGAAAGGCTTCTGTAGAAATCTCATCACAGAACCAAGGCGATAATTGTGGGGGATGTAAAAATGACCAAATTTATTAGATATGTACATATGGGGTTTCTGTCAAAATATGGAGGACAGATTAGGCAGTTAAAACTCATATTCCATTTTGAGCTAAGGAAAAAGGGGTAGGGGGTGGTGACAATTTGGGACATCAAAGGGCAAGAAGGCAATTCACATAGAGATAGAAAAGTAAATGTTTGGTAAATAAATGTTTGCTGGCCCATGTTTAACAATGACTTTGATCAAAGGGACCTTGCCAGGCTCCTCCTCGTCTATCACATTAGTCCGTATTAACCTACACTTACCTATGGTATCTCCCTTCTTAGAACAGGTCCTCTATCTGAATTCTTCTGGGCAGTTAGAGGGGAAGGTCAAAGGTTTTTCCTGAGTCTTTTCTTAAAAATAACCAATGTCCCCAAAGCCATATTTTGGAGTGGCAAACTCTGCTTCCCTTCATAACCAATAGACTTCATATCATTAAATGCCCCTTAAGTATTGCTTCTGAGCATCACCTGGAAGCTAAGTGTCGCTCTGCTGTCTGTAAAGTATGTGCGTGTGTGTCGTCCTTGTGGACAAACGATGACAGGGAGCTATAACGGCTGTGTCCTTGGAGTCTGTTATGCTTTCAGGAGAGCTTTTTATTGAGAAGAAGAAGTCACACTAATTGGATTTTTTTCCTGGGTGGAAATACTTTGAAATTGAAAGACATCCCAGAGCAAGTCCATAACTCTCCCTTTCAACTCAGAAGAGATTCTCTGATTTAAAAACAACACTTACTGAGATTTCTTCATCCGCCTGGAAACGACTGTGTGGTACCCAGACAACTGCAGCTGGCTGGCTTCGTTTGACTTCCCAACCACACAGCAACAGGCAGAAATGCAATCTTAACTATTTTTATTACCCTTCACCTAATTATATTGGATTTTTCAACACATGAAACAAAAAATAGTACAGAAAGCAGTGAGTACAGAATACTAAAAGATCAGTAAAGATAAATCATTAAAGCATCAAAGGAGAGACTCTAAACAGCACAGTTACAATGGAACTTGCCCAAAAAACCTTCATCCATCATGAAATCATACATACACATTTACAAGCTCTCTCTTCAGGGAAATGAGACAAAAAGAACCAATAACTGCTTGGTTTTACATAGCACTTTATTCTGTGTAGTAGTTATCACTTTAAAGGTGCATTCTTCTGGCATCGTATGATTTCTATTTGATGTAGCAGTCAAGCGACATTCCCAGGGCCTCCCAGTGAATTCTTCACGGAAACTAGAGTAGTGATTTTAAAGCTCTTTGGGTTCTAAAACCACAAACAGAGATGCCCATTCTGGTAAAATTTTGCTATTAGCTTCTTGGAATTTTCAGATCTTTAGAGCTTATCCTTTAACTCCTTATTAGAAACACTTCCTTACATGAGGGTCATTTCCAAAAGTTCAACATTTTGAAAGCTGTAGTTTCTGGGCCCAACCAACATAATAATAAAAGTATAGTGTAGGAAAAAATAATTTAAAAAAATTACAGAGTCAGAGGGGATTGAATTTATATATTTGGTATATGTGTTTGAAGAAATGTGAATGGTATCCTTAAAATACCTGGCATAATTATGCTCTCGTTTAAGAACTTTTGGAAAGTAAGTGTTGGATGAGAATCGGGAACTTCTCGTTATCTGATGTCTTGGGTCAAAACTCCTGAATGCAGGTTTGGGGGCCAGCTCCAGCTTTTGAGAAAGCTTCACTGATGAAGTCACAAAAATTAGGACAGCACAATTATTTTTAATAAAGCCAATTTTTTGGATGTTCTATATTCTGAAAGTATCTCCTTTCCACTTTTCTATGATGATTTCTCCAGTGGCATCCCTTAATGAAATGTAAACATTTATCACGATCAAGGACAGATTAATTTAGTCACATTGTTTATTTTAATCCCCAAGTTGTATAACCTGAGATGTGTTAATTAGAAGCTAGGAGTCTCACTTTTTAAAAAATCTGTAAATTAAGAATGATAATAGTAGTAACTCCTTAGGTTCAGTGTATGTATGAATTTTGTGGCCTGGTAATTTGGATAAGAGACTTAGCCTGTTCCCAGCTGATAGGAAGGACTCAAAAATTTTTATTATTATTATTAGCTTGTCCAGGATCTTTTTAGCACATGTGATTTCATAACACTTGAAGCAGTACACTTAATCTTTTTTTTTTTTAAATAAGTCTGTGCTTTTAGGGCTATTTGAGAGGGATGAAGTGGGAGGAGTGGGTGGCCCCAGCACTGAGCTGACCATGCTTTACCAGCTTGTAAGTGATGGAGAACTCACCCAGGTTGCGACCAATCATCTCTGGCTTGATTTCCGCCTAGTTAAAGGTCTCGCCATTGTACATGCCCACCATGCTGCCCACCATCTCCGGAAGGATGATCATGTCTTGCACATGCATCTTCACCACTTCAGGCTTTTCTATGGATGGTGCCTCCTTCTTGGCCTTGCTCAGGTGCTTTAGCAGTGAGTGCTGCTTCCTCTGCAGACCTGGGTTCAGCCACCTCCCCTGCCTGGCACTGTAGACCTGCATCAGCTACCTATAGGACTAGTCAAGCAGCTGGTCAAGATCCACACCATGGTAGGTAAACTTGTGGCAGGTCCACTTCTTCTGCTCCACTTTCGCCATCTTGTAGGTCCTTTGGAAAGGACCACCCCTATCTTTTTTTTTTTAAAGTAGCTCTTATTTTGTGTGTCACTCTGAGAATGTTTCATCTTCTAATTACGAAGAGGAGCTGGCTGAGTTTGGCCAAAACCTGGTTGGAGAAACTTAAGAATACCGGTTTGGAACAAGAAGGCCTGGATTATCATCCCAGCTCCAGCTATTACAAGCTCTATGCCTTGAGTGCCAGTTAATTGCTCTAAGCCTTAGTTAGATGCCTTACATAAAATGTGCAACCAGGACACCCCAGAGGGGTTTCAAAGGACTAAATGAGGTGCCCCAGAATGTACCTAGTGTATTTCCCATCATGTGGTATTCTTTCAACATTAGCCTGAATTGGGGACAGAAGGAGTTCCCCATATATCATGTCTACTATTTGGTAATGGGACATCTCCTTGAATATTTGTCATTTTTCCTTTTTTGGGGTAGAATTTAAGATATAAGGTATTTGAGATTTACTACCACTGTTTATCATCTTAATAACTCCTTCTGTCCCCAATACATTTTCTCTGTAATTACCTTTGCAACTACAGTTAAACCCTGAGTGGGTAAGTGATGAAGATGGTCATGCCCTTCAAATGCCATTAACACAATCTCCTCTGTAAGAGTAGAACATCTTCCCTTGGTGTATAGGAAATACCTGGCCTCCTAGTAGAGTCCCTTGAATGTGTGAACTGTTGCTTAGTTACCCTGGTAAGGTGGGCTGAGTCATGCTGGTGAGACTATAGGTTCTGAGTGAGAGCTCCCCAAAATAACCTGTGCCAGCACTTCCCAGAGAGTAATGTTCAGAGCATTCATCCCAAGAAATATTTATAAAAATGGGCTCATTCCCTGAGGTCCTGCAAGATGTCACCCTCAGGAAAGTCTTGTGGTCTGAGCTCTGATACAAGCTCATCAGGGGCTCTGATTTGGACTGTGTACAAATCAGTGATCCCCCACCTGAATTCTATTATTTTTCCTTTTGTGTAATAAAAGGGTAGAACTCTAAGAGATGATGCCCTAAGTCTTTTCTAACTTTGATGCTTTAGCCTCTATGAATGCATATTTATCTATTTTCTTTATTTTTCCATAAAATCACCAGATAATGCCTTGAATGTTGTTGGCATGATATCAGCAATAGCATTATTTGAAAAATTTCTTTGTTTCTCCCATGAACATCCAGTAGTTATTTTCTAATTCTTTTATTTCCTAACCCAAGCCTGTGCCTGCTGGAATTAAAATAATAATTAAATATAAGAAGGAAACTACTATGAAATTTTAATTATGTCTGTCTTAGGGATTACAGATAACTTTCTATGCTTCATTTTACTCCTCATTTGTTATATTTCCTGCAATAAACTGGTATGTGTTTTATACCTTAAAAATTAAAATGAATTAAAATAAAATTGTTAATATTCTGATATCATTTATTCTCATTTATCCTGCTGCTATTTTCTCGCAGGTGACATGTTTTTAATCTTTAATATTTTATCTTATTTATTTCCCTGTGATATTAATCTTCTTTAATTAGATTACAAGCTCCTTTAGGTCAGAACCATTGGTAGAAAAACAAATTCTGTGACATATTTATTGCTCATGTTTCTTTTCTTTCCTTGTAAACTGATGAAAATGGAAGTTTTATTTTCTGGAGTAAAACTTTTGTAGGTTTTTTTGGTTGTTTCTAATTTTAAAATTTCTCTTTGCCTTAATGCAGTTCTTTTTTTTCTGTTTTTATGATTTTCAAAATTTTAGTGGTTTCTCAAATATAGTGATAACTCTCTGCTTAACCCAAACAAGTTTTAAACAAAAGTCCATTAATAGGAATGAATGGATAATGAATACATTAATTTGTGTTTTGTTTTAGTAAGGACAAACCAGGTACCCTTTCTTACCCCACTCTTTCCTGCCCTAATGAGTCCATTTAGACAGTGTTATGGCGTCAGGACCTAGCTCTTCTGTCTCTAATAGAGAATTCAGATCTCCAAAGGAGAGGTTCTGAGCTTGCTTTCAGACAGTAGGGAAAAGAAAAGCCAGGAAACAAGTGCAGGTGCCCTCAGCCCAGTGGAACCTACCACTCTGCTCTGGACAAGAGCTCTTAGCTGGTCCTCCTGCTGGACACTGGGAAGAACAGGATATAGGGTACATTGAAATCTAGGACCAGGGCCAGGGTTATGGTGAGGAAAATGAGGCCAAATCATGCAAGTACAGGCTTCGATCCTATATTTATCCTGTGTTGATAATTTTGTTATCCATGGATTTTTTTCATTTATTTTGAATTTTTAAGATATTATATTAAAATACTATTTATTTTGCTTGCTGAATTGTTTTGCACTCCCTTCAAATTCAGTTGTGTGCTCTGATGGGACCAACATGTTCTTAGCCAGGAGCTTGAAATGTGGCTTTGCTTGATCCCGTGCAGCCTGTAGGTTTCACAAAGATAACATTTCACAAGTTGTTGCGCATCAACAGTCTTTTTCTAGGTTACTCTGGGATTCTCTGGGGGCCATATCTGCTACCACAAAGATGCTCGAGCATGGCAGGGAGCCCATCCCTCTTCCTCTCTTGCTCTCCTTTGTATCCTTAGCACACCCAGCACAATGTTAGACCCTTAGAAATTGCCCAGGAAATAGTATTGGATTATTTTTAATGTAACACATGTGTGCTATATACAGTACATGCACACGTGCACACTCTATAAATTGAGAGTTCCAGTTAGTCCAGGAGTCTAATCAGCCACCTTATGAAAAAATGCATTTCTGCAACTTATTTATTTTAAAGCGAGTGTGTATTGAGCACTGCCCATGTGGCTCGCATTTATTCTCCCCAGCCACCCTGTGAGGCCGATCTTATTATCATTCTTATTTTATAGACTGAGGTGCAAATACATTAACTAATTGCCCAAGACTACATAGTAAGTGCAGCCAGAATTCAAACCCAGTAATGAGTTAGAACTGCTTCTCAAGTGTACTCTAAGCACTGCATGCTTTCCACTTTGTAATAGACCCCAACCCTGTCTATGGTACTCCAGTCAGCCCTCCTCACTCATTTATACTACCTGCCCAGCCCTGGTAAGTATTTACGTATGTAACACCTACAATACAATCTCCTCTAGCTGTAGCCTTTTATAAGAGGTAGCATGGTTTCAATTCAGTCCCACTCACTATAAGGGGTCAAAGATGAAAGGTTAGATGGCTTTTTCCTTCACCTTTATTTGAAAGAAGAGCTTTTCTTCACATAGGAGGAAATAGTTCCCTCCATATTTCCTCAGTAAAAGATGGAAAATAACAACAAACTAGAAGCAAAAATCAAGTAAGAGTAATGATGTTACTAAAGGCATGGTCAGGATGACTGGTCTGGCTTTCAATTACTGGTCTTCTCATAGATGTAGTTTGATGGAGGGTTATAATAACTATACACTGTTAAGTTTATGTCCCCCTAAAAATCATATGTTGATGCTCTAACCCCATAGTGTGGCTGTACTTGGAGATTAGGTCTCTAAAATAATAATTAAGGTTAAACAAAGTCATAAACAGGAGCCTGATCCCATAGGATTAGTGTGTTTATAAGAAAAGACACCAAAGAGTTTTGTCTTCACCCCCCTCTACCTGTGCCCGGACAGCAAGGAAAGGCTGTGTGGAGGAGATACAGCAAGACAGCCATCCGCAATGCAGGAAGAGAATCCTCACTAGAAACAGACCATGCTGGCACCTTGACCTTGAACTTCTAACATCTAGAACTGTGAGAAAATGCATTTCTTTTGTTTGATCCAGGAATCCTGAGCTAACTAATCCAAGGCTCCCGTGTAAATGCCTGTGAGGATGTGCGCATGTATTTACATTTACTCATGCTGTTTGGGATACTCAAGAGCTGCTGGCATAAAGTGGTTTTCCTGTTTCCTTTGAGCTATCTCCACTCACTTCAGACTTGTTGATATTATCTCAGGAAAAACAAAAGTGTTCTGAATACGTATTTTTAAAAAGCATAACAACTTCCTTATTGTCTTACCTGTTGAAGAAAAGAACTTGGTTGTTCCTAATTGTCCCATCAGCCTGAATTGAAACATGCGAGGGTTTTAATCTCTATTGCTCCTCCACTACATAGTTGGGCAATTTGGGGGGAGCATTAACTTCTCTGCATCTCAAGTCTACATTTGCTAAAATGAGAATCATAACAATTACTTCAAGGGGCTATTACATACTCTGTTTCTTACCAGTATATTATACTAAATGAAGCAAAGTATAAACACACTTAGCACATAACTTGCCTTCATTTCCCTAATTGAAGCTGTCCTGGCTTGCTCTCCAGTACACAGTTGCCTAGAATAATGTGATGATCAGGGCTGGTGGCCAGTCCAGAGGTCTGCCAAGCCCTAATCTTGTCTGTTATTTGTTAAGTATGGCCCAGATCTAAACTTTTCTCAAGAAGTAGTCATTCATCCACAGTCCACACTAGAATGGCTATGTCCTTGCTTTGACTTAGTCCAGTTACCAGACAAGATAATCTTGAGTGGCCTTTGTCTTTCTTTTAATTAATAAGATGTACATATTTAATCCATAGGAACATAACATACTGTATTTCAAAGCAATGTGGTATTGGATAATTCCAATCACAGACAGCAATGTTTGATCTCTCTGCCCTATCAACAACTTCTTATACAAGGATCTAGACCAGTGGTTCTCAACAAGATACGATTTTTGCCTCACAAAAAAACACTTGGCAATGTCTGGAAACATTTTTGGTTGTCACGCCTGGTGGAGGGGAGTCACTGGCAGGTATCTAGAAGGTAACAGAGGTGAGGGGGCACAGGACAGCCCCCCAACACACACAACAAATAATAATCTGGCCCCGAGTGTGAGTGATGCTGAGGTTGGGGGGCACTAATCTAGCCTGAGCTGGCATCTAGCCAACCCCTTCAGCGTCTCTCCAAGTAAGCAGGTGCTGGTCGTTCTGCCAGTAAGAGAAGGGTGGGCGGCTTTCCGCGGCCATGGCCGTCATACTTCCCAGGTCCATACTATGGAATCAACACTCTGTAAATGCATGGGTTTCCCTCAAAACAAGACGTGGAGTAATTTCAACATTAGGTTAAAGGCCGCACCTTGGAGTCAGACCGATTTGGGTTTGGTTTCGGCTATATCACTTAACCAGCTCTAGTTTCATAAGTAAGCCGCTTAAGTTTGTAGAATTTCAGCAACCCTCAACAGGATGGATGTAACAGCATAAAGAAATTATACGTATAACAAATATCTTTAGCACAGTGTTTGTGATATGGGAAACACTCAGTACATTTTATACGTTACCATTTTTGACATACTCGTGTCACCATCATCATCATCATCATCATCACATCTCATCTCAGCCTGGCTTAGAGCCATCGCTGTGCTACAACCTGAGCTGTCTATGCAGGAAAATGCCACATGTAATGAACACCATCTGCGCCCGTTCACCCACAGGTGACTCAGTGGGGAAGCAACCTGAGGGAGGTGAAAGGAACTCAGACATCCAGGGAAAATGACATTTCATCACCTTGGCTTCACTTTCTATTTCCTTTCAGATTGATTTTCATGAAAATATATGATGTTGGGCTGACACTGGAGGAAAATGTCAACCCCTGACTGCGTTGGCTGTTGACAGACAGTAATACCTTACATTACAGAATATTCTCTTCATTTATTATTTTTTTCCATCCAAGAGAGTCTTCATTGTTTTCCTTGGCTATTTTTGAAACATTCAGAGCTTCTCCAGCTTCATCCATTTGTTATTTTTATCAGCTTGACCCTTTAAATTCAATTCCATTCAATGTTACTGTTCCATTTTATGGAAAATTCCAGAACTTCCTAGCTTTGAATGGAGTATAATCTAATGCCCAAATTATGCCCTTGGAACCCAGTCTGTCTTCTGTCTGCCCCCTGACTCCAACCTCATGTGAGTTTTAGTCTTGAGATCCCCAGGTGTCAGTTTCTGGCCAGCAGTTTCTGGATCTGTGTCTTCTCAAGTTGAGTCTGATGACATGCTGGATGTTTTTTTTCCTACTCAAGGTTCTCAACTGCCCCTTAGTCATGTTTGAGCACCTTGCAGTCTAACATAGAATCCAACACTCAGCAAATACATATATGCCTCAAGAGGAAAAACAAGAAAGTTGAGTCCCAGAGATCAAATACATATATCTTAAGTTGTACATCTGGTTAGTAGCAGAATGTAGCAAACATTGTTCACCTACAACACAAGGTAATCCAACTTCCATTACCAACGAATGTGCTTCGATGTAATTGCCAATGAAATCTGAGGAGAGGTCTGCTGGGGAGGCACTCTAGAAAAAAGAAGCTTTTTTAAAAAATAGTTTATTTATTTATTTTTTGGCGGGGGAAGAAGGGAAGCAGGGAGAGGGAAAAAACATAAGTGTATGGTTGCCTCTCTCGCACCCTGTGCTGGGGACCTGGCCCACAACTCAGGCATGTGCCCTGACTGGGAATCGAACTAATGACCCTTTGGTTCTCAGGCCATCATTCAATCCACTGAGCTACACCAGCCAGGGCAGAGGCTTTTTTTTTTTTTTTTTTTTTTTTTTTTTTACTTTTTACAGAGACCTTTTTACCTTTTGCAGAAATCCACGAGACCAGACAGCCTCATTCTTTGGCACAGTGCTGCTTATCAGCACAGGCCAGATGGAGGGAGGTGCTGCGCACATTATATGGCCATTGGAAGGGCTAACACAGAGCTGGAAGTTAGGAAGGACCTGGGCCATGATGCTGTAATTAAGATGTGTATTTGACGATCCAGGAATTGCTGGCTTCTGCAGTTTTTCTTACTGTGCAACACAATAATTTGTGTTCATCATTGAAGCCAGCTATGATAGCACTTCTGTTCTTTGCAGCCAAAAGCATCCTCATAGGTACCAATGGAGTCAGAGCCTTTTCCAAGAGATCATCAGTTCACTTGGGGAGAAACAAGACCCTTGTCTGGAACACAGAAGCAGCTTTTGTCTGGCCTACATTGATGGAACACATTATCACCTGGTCAGGCGTTTTATATACTCAAAGCTTTCAGATGGCTCATGGGCCTCTCTTGATGTCCTTGCAGCAATACACAAAACTGGCAAACTTAAATCCTACCTTTAAGGAGCTTATAGTCTCCCTCCAAGACTTGAGGACTGGCCTGCCCAGCCTGATAAGGTGCATCCCAGCAGGTTCCTCTCTTTCTTGTCTCAGCGCTACCAGGTACATGGTAGGCACACATTCAATGTACAGATTGACAACTGGTCTGTTGACCTGGCCAATGTGCATCCAAGGAAATATATCCCTAAAAACAGAAGAGGAGAAATATGGGAGAAAGTTTTAAGAAAGTATAACCCAGTTTTATTTATGTTACAAAACTATTTGCTTTGAATTTACTGAAAAACCTCATCTCAGAAACTGGCAGTGACTGGCATTTAGAATTCTAGTTTTAGAGTGAATGAATGAGAAACCTGTCTTTGATGAAAAAGCAGGTGTTCCATGTAAGACCTTCTTCACTAAGCTCCTAACATGGTAATTGATTTTTATGTACTCTGAACAACATTTTAAAATTTGTAACTATAGTTAAAAACACACACAAAATTTACCACCTTAACAATTTTTAAGTGTACAGTTGCGTGGTGGTAGATATATTTACATTGTTGTGAAACAAATCTCTTGAGCTTTCTCATCTTGAAGCTGAAATTCTATACCCACTGAACAGTAATTCCTGTTTTCTCCTGCCCCCTTCTCCTGGCAATCACCATTCTGCTTCCTATTTCCATGAGTTTGACTAATTTAAAAACCTCATTTGAATGCAATCATACAGCATTCGTCTTTTCGTGACTGGTTTATTTTACTTAGTATAATGTCCTCAAGGCACATCTATGTTATAGCATGTGACAAGATTTCCTTCTTTCTTAAGGTCAAATAACATGCATTGCATGTACATGCCACATTTTATTTATGCATTCATCCATGCATGGCCATTTGGGTTGCTGCCACCAATAATGTTAAAGTGAACATAGATGTGCAGATACCTCTTTGAGATCTTCCTTTGAATCTGTGGATATATATCCAAAAGTGAGGCAGGAATCATATGGTAATTCTGTTTTTAATTTTTTGAAGAACTTTTGTAGTATTTTTTATAGTGGCTGCAAACTTTACATGACCACTAGCAATGCACAATTCTCTACATCCTCACTAATATGTGTTATTTTCTGTTTTGGTTTTACTGTTGTTTTTGAGTGGCCATTTTAATGGGTATGATGTGATATCTTACTATGGTTTTGATTTGTATCTCTCCAGTGACTAGTAATGTTGAGCATCTTACAGTGTGCTTGCTGTGTATTTGTATATCTTTGGATAAATGTCTTCTCAACTCCTTTGCCCATTTTAAAAGTTTTTGGGGGGTGTTGTTGTGGGTGAATTATAAGAGTTCTTTATACATTCTAGGTATTAATTTCTTATCGCACATGTGATTAGCAAATGTTTTCTTCCATTCTTTAGGTCATCTTTTCATTCTACTCTTTCATTTGATGAGCAGAAATATTTTCGTTTAATGTAGTCTCATTTGCCAGCTTTTGCTTTTTTTCCCCTACGTTTTTGGTGTTCAAATGCAAGAAATCGCAATGAAATCCTATGTCATTATGTTTCTCATCAAGCTTTCTTCCACTGGTTTTATAGTTTTAGGCCTTATTTTTAATCCGCTCTGAGTTAATTTTTCCATATGATGTAAATAAAATAAGGGTTCAGCTTCATTCCTTAAATGTGGAAATGCAGTTTTCACTACACAATTTGTTGAAGAGAGTATCCTTTTCTGCTGCAGTGATCTTGGTGCCCTGAACCAAGTCTTGAAACAGATAAAGAACTGAGGATAGGTACATGTTTGGATAAATGTAGTGTTGTTTTGTTTTGCTTATGAGAGTTGGAGCCCCTTAGATCTATTGTGCATTAATTCAGCAAGACACAAAGCCAGAAATTCTGGTCTTTACACCTTGAATTCTCACTGTTTTTGTGGTTTGTTTTTCATGTGCTATAAGTGAAACTACTTATCTGAATTAATTCTGACCTCTCACTGAGATGAGTCCATTAAACCTATTTAATTTCTACAGATGATGTATACTATGTGGCTTTTTTTCTAGAATTAAAATATAGCTCTGAATTTGGGATTTTCTGCAGCACTTATGAGACCTTATATGACTATTTAAATGACATGAATTAAATTTGCTCTTTTTTTGTGTGTGTTTTTATTAATGGAATGTGTGACAAATTAATTCATCAGACATTTACTGAAATTCTACTTTGTATTTAGTGGAATATTGGATAGAAGATTAAAGATATATTTTTCTTCTGAAGGAATAGAGGGTTTAATAGACATAATGCATGCATTTAATTATAATATATGATGACAAATAAATAGCAAGAACTGCATGCAATAGAGGAAATGTTGGTCTAGTTGAGGGCACTATAAAAGACTTCTTGTTTTGGCTGGTATTTGAAGGATATTAACAGCTGCACAGAAAGGACACCTGTAGTTTTTCCAGCCACAGCTCCAGCTGAGATCCTGGAGGCAGACAGCATTAGACATGTGAACAAGTGAATCTTCAGATGATTTCAGTGCCCGCAGTCAAACCACTCCAGCTGATGCCAACAAGTAAAGATGAGGTCAAGCCACCAGCCCCACACAAATTGCAGAATTGTTGGCAAAAAGAAATGTCATTGCTTTAAGGTTTCGAGGTGGTTTGTTATATTGCAATAAATAATTGGAGTGTGTATATATACAAGAAGCTCTTAGGGGTTGTTACATCTGTGTGACTTCAATTTTGTTTTTCTTACCTATATTTTCTATTACTTGATAGTAAAATAATTACTTACATAATTAAATTAATAAAACAGTGGAAGAAAACTCATTCACAAATGCAATATTGCATTCCCTCCAAAATGTTGCAAATTGCCCTGGCTGGTGTAGCTCAGTGGATTGAGCGCGGGCCTGCGAACCAGAGGATCGCGGTTCGATTCCCAGTCAGGGCACATGCCTGGGTTGCAGGCCAGTTCCCGGCAGGGGACACACGAGAGGCAACCGTACATTGATGTTTCTCTCCCTCTCCCTCTCCCTCTCTCCTACCCTTCCCCTCTAAAGTTAAATAAATAAATTCTTTAAAAAAAAAAAATGTTGCAAATAATTTGCTGAGCTGAGACCTAAATGGGGCTAGGAACTTAAGGGCAGAAAAACTGGTTTTAGCATTAGAAGCAGGTTAAAAATTTTTAATTGACGAAAACAAAATAAATTCTTACTGATTTCCCTGGGCAGACATACAATATCTTATTGTGAGATAATTAAAAATATTGATGGGAAATATGTGATATAGTTAATTGATTCCAAGGACTATTAGCTGTTTTGACTCTCATGATGAAGCTAGATTAGTAGGAAGGTCACGTCTTATGACTTAATACACATGAAACATCCATATATTTACTCATCAACTTACATATTTATTTTTTCCTCTCCTTTGAAGTCATAACCATAATAATAAATTATTGTTCCACTTATTACACAAAAGCCTGTAAGTCCCCCGCATAGACAGAATGTAATAGTACCAAGTAAAAAAGAAAACAATGTTAAGGAGACAAGGGAAACTCCTATGCTCATTAGATTTGAGGGTGTTGGAAAGAGCAGGAGTATGTTAAGAGGTTGGCCAAATTATACCACCTAGCCAGTCAATGCCAGTGTGGCATTTTTGTTAGTGAATAACCAATATAAATAATGCTGACTTCATTTTAAATATCCTATATGTGGAAGAAAATAGGGGATTGATGGTGGGAAGCAGATGGATCATTTATTTCTCAGTTATAGCTGACACATTAGTTACAGAAATTTTCGTATCATTTATTTTTTATAGTCCATTTTACAGCTGTGTTTATTGTTCTAATAAATAAATACGTTATATCCTCTCATTAGAGCAGCAATGGAGATTTCTTCTAACAAAGCACTCACATGCTCACGTGACACGAGCGCCCCGAGTGGAACACCAGTGAGGGAGACTGCCCACCCAGCTGGAGGAGGCCTGCGTGTGGCTGGAGGTGAGGGCAGCACCATGCGGCCCAATGAAAGGGTACGATTTTGCATTTCGGACAGAGGTTATTAATATCAGAGAAGATGTACATCTCACACGGTCCTTCTAAGAATACAGACAAACGTATGAATCTACATGTATATTTTTCCAGCAACAAGTGAGGGCTGCAAACAACCATCCAGGACACAGCTCTAGATAAATTGTTACTTCCAGCTCAGATTTTCCCTACAACTGAAACTGCATCTAACAGTCTGAGGGGAAATAACCACACCAATTTGATGGTTTGTAGCTTCACCCAGATGATTAGGAGAAAGGGATGTGTATTAACAGACAGATAGCTGGACTGTTTTACTTTCTCAGAAACTCCCTGGTAGAGCAGCGTCGGGTAGATCTTGGATGAATCGAGGAAGTCGCACATACTTTTGAGTGCCTGCAACCTCACTCGTACTGTGCTGGGGCACAGCTGATCTACTTGTGTCCATGCTGCCAGGACCTTACAGAAGTAGCTGTACAATCTGGAAAACATATTCCCTGACTACTTGACTAATATTCAAATCTGTCATATGTTGACATTCTACCCGTTTATTATATCCCTCAGCTTCTGCAGCCTTGGTTAATTATTTACATGGATCTCGTCTTGTCTGTTTTTTGTCCTTGGTAAACTGAATTTTAGCAACTACTAAGGCCTTGAACTTGGAGTCAGACAGAGATATAGATTAAAACCCTGCCTCTTCCACAGGCCACATTTAGACCTCAAGGAATTTATTTATATTTTTCCTTAGTTTCCTCACCAAATGTATCATCATAATAACTGTATCTATCTCATAGGGTACTGAGATTACATGAAATAATTACTGCAAAGTACTTTGAAAGGTTCGGGGCATATAGTAAGGGTGATTGTGTTATATATTTATATTACATGTAATTGTAGTTTAATGTGATATTTATGCTGAAATAGGGATAGAGAATTTGCTGCTATGGGAGCATAATGTGCAGCTGCCATTTAAAAAGATGGTTTCTGAGAGAGCACTGAATGAGCAGAAAGAATCATGCCACTTTTTAAACTGTAACTTTGGGAAAAGTGCTTCAGCTCTCTGAGCCTCAGTCTCTCTCCTTTGGACAATGGATACTGCCAAACCGTAGGGCATCTGATGTGGAGTCTAATGCATGTACAACACCATGTATATAGTCGGCACCCAATGAATGCTGCCTGAATGAAAACTTGCATTCAATGCATGAATGCAGATTCCATTAATATGTTCATCCTACAGGTTACCAGAATGAGGGTCAGAGAGGTGAATTGCTCAAACATCTCACAGCAAGTAAGTGACGGAACTATTATTTCTATCATGGAGCTAAATATATACATCTTCTCACAAAAGTCTGATAAATACCAATTCATCTCTATTCCATAAAGGTGAATTGGTTTAAAGAAGGAAAAAAGAACTGTTTCTTAAGATTTAAAAATGTGTTATTTCTAAATGTCTCTATCTGACATCTTTGGCTCCTTGAAAACCCAAGTTTTTTAAATTCCAATTTCAGTGGATTGAGTTAAGAAGATAAATACTACATGAAGTTGTCATAAGTGATCATAGTTATTTCCAAAGAGGGTGTTATGCGACGATTTCTCTTTTGGACATTACTGTCTCTTTAAAATAAATATTTATTCATTGCGTTCAGGTTTGGGGGGATTGAGTAGGGGGTTGCCAAGTGAAATATATATGAAGTAAAGAACACTACCATGAGTTAAAACAAGGCCTGATTATTTATGAATGTCTGTTAGGTATACAGACTGTGTGTTACCTATGCAAAGGATTGCAATAGCATTCCAATAAAAAGGAAGCGAAAAGACAACTTTCAGGCCTGTAATTGAAGAATAGTAAATGGGAGGAGCTTAGAAGGATGTTTCTAAGTTAGAAAAAGCCTTAACTTTCATCAAAACCAATTACAAAAATTTCACTTTGCTGCTGGTGATGGTGCCTGCTGCTGATTCCTATTTTCATTACACTTGGTGGCGAAAACCCTTACTTTGACACTAACAGTTCTATTGATGTGGGCTGTGAAAGCAAGTATCTGGCTGAATTATTCAGCAAACCCAGGAGTATACAGAATCAGCATTCCAGAGGGGAAGGGGTAGAGGAAAATCACTGACCTGCCTCCTGTAAACTCAACATGATCAAGAGTCCGAACCTACCTTTAAGTGAAACGGAAGGTGGAGCAGAGGCTTTTCATTGTGGGCGTTACTGGTTCAAATTCTGGGACTACTCTCGAGTCCACTCTGGCCTCCATTTCTGCAGCCACCACCTCTTTCTGTCTCCACATTCTCATCCAAGCCATTTTCAGGTCACATAATGACATTTGTCAGCTATCATGTTATGAAGAGGGGATTGCTGTTATTTTGCTCCTGTAGCTGTCTTTGGTTTCCCATCATTGCACACAAATTAAACCTGCAGACATTGAAACTGTATACTGGATGAACTAATACTTCACATTGTGCTTCAGTGCCTGGAGCTCCGCAAATACAACGCTGAAGTCTTACCTAACCCTCTCGTTACATTTCCTCCAGGTAAACTCCCCACATGCCTCAACTCACAGTTGCCACTCTTGTCTTATTTGTTATAACTCCATTCTTTGGACACATCCTATTATATCTAATATTATTATCATGTTATGGAAATTATTGCATTTTTCTCGGTTATATGCATTATAAACCCAATTAAATTCAATGTCTTAAGAATTCCATAAAATCAAAGAGCCATGCCTTTAAAAATTATAAAACTTGAGGCTTTCATAGCCACAAATTAATATGTTTTTAAAACAACATTTTGTTGACAGGATGTCTTGATGATTGCTTGTAAAATGAAGAGACTTGATCCAATATTGCATGGCCTGCAATAACTCAGAGATAATGAGTCTTTATGTTAACAGTAAGGAGTAGTTTATACAGATGCCCTGTAAATGTGTATGACTGAATTACAAACTGTGTGTGTATATTAAGCTCCATAGTTAATCAGTAAGTTCTACAAGCTGAGGATATAAAGATGAAACAAGCCAACCCCATTTCTTCTGTCATCAAACCGTTTGTCATCTGATGGAGTCATGCAAATAGACAAATTTTAATATTAAGCCCCAAGGATAATTAATGAGCATAAAGAATTATGTGTGGATTACAGATAAGGGTGGCAATTATCCCACCCGCTCCAGGAAAACTAGCTAAGGCTTTGCCAAGGTCTTTTCAATTTTCTGGGATTTGAAGGATGAGTAGGAACTTGCCAGATGAATAAAGATAGGGGACATTCACTGCAAGAACAGAATTTACAAAACCCACGGAGTTGAAAAACTTACTGTGTGCTATGAGAATGATGAGAATCTTCTTGTGCCTTTGACTGCGGGCCTGATGGAGAAGTGCTTTTTAAGAGGAGATTGGAGAGTTAGGTAGGAGGAGGGGTGGAGGGAACAGGGGAATTATCCCTCAAGTGAAGTCCCCAAAGTAGGCGCTTTACAGATCCTTTCTTATTAAATTAATGGGTCAGCATTATGACAATAAAAGGAAAGGGAAGTCATACAGACTCTGAAGGAAAAAAGAAAGCCATGGGTGTCATCATTTTTGGGACAGGAGTCAAACCTTCTGAGTTCTTTGTTATCTGATCCTAAGAGAAAAGGCAACCATTCAGCCCAATTCCTGCAGGTAGTCAGTGGTCTCACACAGTGACTTGTAACCAATGCCCACTTAATTTGCTTCCCAGGATACACTCATTGACACAGAAAATTCCAGGTGTCAGCACAGAGCATTTTGCTTTAGGCTTTCAAATCACTTTCCCAAAAGAAATGATAATAGCTATCATTCTTTAGCATTTATTATATGAGTCTGGAAATTATGTCAAGCACTTTTAATAACTGTTTTATTAAATATTTAGAACACTCTTATAGTTATCAATATTACCTCTATTTTGAAAATTAGGGAATTTAGACCTAAAGAGTTCAAGCAAGTTACCCAAAGTCACACACGCACAGCATATGTTAAAACTAGTATTTGAACCCATGTCAGGTAACCAGCGTTTGAAAGTGATGGAACTGAGCCAGAGCCACAGCAGTGGATTTGCAGTCAGAGGGACTAAGGATAAACCCAGTTTCCCTACTTAGTTGTGTGACCCTGGGAAGCCTTTCAGAGGAGGGACAGCTTTCTTATCTGAAACAGAGAAAATAAATAATGTAAGTAAACTTTGTTGGGTTCAGAACTGAGGAGCTGTAACAAAGGTCATTAAATAAACTGCATTTTTGCCTTTGTATGAGGCTGTATGCCAACTGCACAACACTTACCATTATTACATTAGACACGGAAATAAGTAATCTGCTACGACATTATTATCAGTGTTCATTCCCAGCACATTGAGTAGGTGGCAGACCTGTACATTTGTAAGGAGTAAGAAAAATTCATGAGCACTTCAACTGTACTGACAATATACAGTTGAGAGGCTGGTATGTGATGTGCATTACACATCTTTGTGTATCTAAAAAAAGCACATAGTAAATTAAAATGTGTAAGTTTCAGAATGAACCTAAAACATGATTATATTTAGTATTTCTTTGGATTTTTCTTTCTAGCAATTCCTCCCAGAGGCTTCCTCTTGGGCTCTCCACCTCTTAGACTCTGAATGTTGTGCTTACAGCCAATACTTTGGGGCTCATTACTGGAATCTTTGGGTCACAGAGGATGCATGTTTTCCTTGTCTCTCACTTACCATTACTACAGCCTAGATGGAAAAGATTTTCTGACCTACTTCAGGTTTTTGAAAATATTTAAAATATGCAAGAAAATAACTGTCAGTTTAAATTGGATCTTTGAGATGCTCTATAGGGAAGATAGATTGATAGCTGACACTGTCGCACATTGGTGCCAGCCTGGCAGCAGGGATGTCTCTTGTGCTGCAAAGCCTGACACTGGTCATGTCAAGGTCACTGTCCAGCATCACTCATGACCACTCTGTCCTTCAGCCAGTGTAGAACATGAAGAAAATCCTACTGAATGGTGGCCCATTCTCCAGCATAGAGGAGTAATCAGGCTATAATGGTCATTAAACATAGTATTTAAATGGAGAAAATGAGGGGAAGAGGCAATAATGACTCTTAGCATTTATTAGATAAAACTGAAAGAACATTCTAGGATCCCCATGGAAGAGGCAGGTATTTAATGCTCCTAGATTCTTCAGGGTAAAATTCTATTGCAATATTCTCTTTGAAATTTTATATATTAAAATTAATCATCAGGTGACAATCTTTATTTTCTCATTTTCTTTGTCTTGGCCTCTTTTGCATTATTGGGGTTGGTTTGAAAGTTCTCTGGGATTCTGAATATGTCTCTGATCTGATACTGGTAGACAGAGGAGAGAACCTAATATGCCGATATGTCCAGCACAGTGTGGACCCTAGAGAGCTCATGGGCAGAAGCAAGGAACCGTTTGAGAGAGGCACCTCGGAGTTCTTATTCCCCAAGTACATAAGACAGGGAGGCCCTTATGGGGCAATGGAGAGGTCTAGAGTTCAAAGGGGCTATGAAATAGTAAAATAAGTTTTTCGCTTTCTTCTAAAAGCTGTGCTAAGACTGCCCATTTCGGAGCTAGGCTGGAGATAGGCAAAGACCTCCCTGGTCTCCTTCTTTATTCAGCATGGGTCTGCCATGCTCCCAGAGGGTTTCCAGAATCTCAAAGGTTAATACAGAAAAAATACCCTATTTGATTTGAGGCATTTCTCAGTCTGTTTGCTCCCTCTCTCTCTATTAATTAGGGCAGATACTACTGTTTTTGTAACATTTCTTTAACAGAGACAAACTCTTATACAAAAGCTGAAAGTATGAAGATGCCAGGTAGTTTTCCTGCTTTCCTAGCTTCTTTTGAAGTTAGAGTTATAATCATGCAACCTAACTCAGGCCAGTGGGCCCCATAGGAGGACTGTGCGTGAAAGGACTTCCTTCTCTTCCCTGTATTTGGACATATTTCTGTAAAATGCTGATGGCTGAAGAAGTGAAGACATTGTATGAGCAAAAAGTCACCAAGCCTGGGTGTCAAGGTCAATTTCTTGAAGTTGCTAAATGGAAACAAAGCTTTTGGGTTTTTGATGATGTGACTGAGATGCCCATTTAACCAATCCTGGTACTTTATACCACTTTTCATATAAGAGCAGTCATGCACAAATATTAAGCTATTTTGCATATATTTTTAACTAAAGATAAATGGTCTAGGTATAATACCAAAGTCCTATACATTTTATATTCCATGTAACAGTTTTTTTAATCTCTTTGTCTAATTTATCACATTTTTGTGCACAATGAAACCCACGTATAATGTCAGAGAGGCTCAAGACAAAGATGCAGATTTCTTAACTTTTGGGAAAAGGAATAAATTATAAATTATAAATGTTAATAAAAGAAACTACAAAAAGTATGTGAAATATACTTCTTAAATTGTGAAACATAAATCTGGATTTTCATTGTTCCGTAATGTTGTGAAAATTACAGTAAAATATGAACATGAATTAAGAAAAACAAAAAGAAAGGAAGGAATAAAGAGAAAAGAAAAGTAAGACAGTTTTGTACATTGAGAATATGGATAGGGACTTCCACTGTCTCAGAGCTGGGGGACAAATGCATGTCCTATGACAACATAGGGGCCCCCTTGTGCACAGGAGATGTGTTCCAAGACCTCCGTAGAATGCCTGAAACCATCACTAGTACTGAACCCCATATATACCATGTTTTCAAAATATATATACATACTATTGTAAACTTTAGTTTATAAATTAGGCACAGAAATCAACACCAATAAGCAATAATAAAATAGAATATTTATAATAACATGCTGAAATAAAGTTATATGAATGTGATCTCTTTTTCTCTCTCTGTCTTGTTCTCTCTCTCTCTCTCTCTCTCTCTCTCTCTCTCTCTCTCTCTCTCTCTGTCTCTCTCTCTCTTTCTCTCCCTCTCTCTCTAACTATCTCTATTTTTATCTCCCAGTCCGGATCTGACAACCTGATCTGACAACCCAGATGGCTGAGTGACTAACAGGCAGGGAGTATAACGTGGATATAACGGACAGAGATGATTTACTTCCCAGATGGGACCAAGCAGAACTGCACAACATTTTATCCCTGTATTCAGAACAACACTCCATTTAAAACTTATAAATTGTTTAGTTCTGGAATTTTCCATTTAATATTTTCAGACTACCATTAACTGCAGGTAAGTGAAAACATGGAAGAGGAAACCATGGATAAGGGGGGAACTACTGGATTGCATTTCAGGATCAAAGCTAGCAGTATTCATGCTCTGTTTCCACCCTGACATTACTGTCAAGCACACTGTTATGCCTATGTTATGGGCAGTCATCCCAGTAGGTTATGGGTAATTCAGACATGCTGATGCTTAGGAGAACACACTTTCTCCTCCAGGTATCACAACCGGCATGCATAATGAGGGTGACATCAACCATATACTTAAATTGTGGACATCATTTGGGCATATGCACATCTTTTTGCTCATATCTTGCAAAATACAATTGTAGTTCTCAATGATGGCCTGTGAAACCGTAGAATTTCCTTTTTTGAAAGGGTTCTAACATGATTTAACACTATGTTTTGATGCTTAAAGAAAACATGATCACACAATGTTTTTATCCAATTTTATCCAGTCCCAATGGCTATTTGGAAAACGTCGACCAGTATGCCTAAGCGATGTATGTTATATTTTATTAGTATTGGCAAATTATTGCTTCATGAAAGAAGATATTTTCCTAGGATTTGCCTCTCATTTTCATGAGCCTGCTATATAATTTCTGTGTTTCCCCTCTAGCACCTATAACTGCTACTTGTGATACCATTTTTGAACCAATATACAAACTCTTTTAGTAAATAAAGTGTATTTTCCCCTAAAAATGCACAAACGAGAGCACTGGAATTTAGTTGCTGAATTGCCTCCCATATATGTCACTGAATTCTATTAAATGGATTGTTGTTTGCAGTGGCAACACTTAACTGTTTAATCACCTTTGGCACATCAGATTTAGGCTGAAATGAGCTATCTTATTTCAAAATACTTCCCACTTAATTTATGAAAGCATATCGATATGCTTTAGAACTTAAGAATAACAGTGTCTTAAAGGCATTTAAAGGGTGAATTGTGCTTTTTGAAATATATATAAAACTCATTTTCATAATTTTTTCTAATCTGGTTGATACAGAACAACGTTTTCAGAACTGAAGTGTTCTCATACTATTCATTAGTGAGCTACAGAAAAGGAAATCAAGATGCTGAAATTACTCAATTTTAAAAATGTTTCCTCCAAGGAAAAATTATGAAATCATTATAGATTTAAATATATTACAGAAAAGTTCAATTTTGATCAAAGCTATTTTATATATGCATGTTAATGAATAATCAATGTTTTGCACTACTAAAGTGTCTTTTATTTCATAAACATGATCCAAAGCATTAGATTCAAAATCATTAATAGACATGTACTGTGGTTAAAGGAAATCTCTTACCTTTTTTCAAAGATCAACAATAAAAATTAGTTAAAAGAAAATTGGTCACATTTAGAAAAAACAATAGCATCACTGTATGAAGTTATGTGTGTGACATGTAATCACAACCTTATAAATAGCCTATCTTACCCCAATTTACAGTTATGAAATGTAAGGTCAAAAAGGTTGAGTGACTCAGTGATCATCAAACTCTGGTAGTAATGGAAAAAGGATTACAACACAATCTGTCCTATTTCAAGCCCATGTATTCAATGACTGAATGCTGCTCAATGCATGCATTCACACAAAATCACACACAGTACATGCACACACGCCACACATGCATGCATACATAGAGTCACTCATACATGCATTCAACACACATGACACACAATATCCTGTATGTGCATGGTGTAAGGGGAAGATTTGAGCAGTGCTCAAAGAGAAGGTAATGGGTATTAACAAGAACAGACTTCTCAGTTTTAATATTCTTCCCCAACCAAACCTTGGAATGTGTCATTTGAGTCTTAGAAAGGACAATGTAGACTTAGGTGGTGTGAGTTTCTGTATTTTAAAGCATAAATGTGATGTTAGAGAAATTTGTAGTAACTAGATAGAGATGTATTAAGAAACGTACCGTATAAATCTAATAAGGAAGAGTCCAGAACCTAGATCCTACTATTTGGTTAAATAACTCTCATTAGCTAATAACTGGGGGCAGAAAAATGAAAATGTTGCATCTATATTATGTAGTATTATGGGTCATATTTTTAAATTTCAAATCAATATGAATAATCAAATATACTGGACCCAGAAGAAGCATCCAAAATAGTACACACATTTAAGTTTTAAGGAAATGGTAAGGTACCATCCACATATGGCTTGAGAATAGGTAATTTTTTTCTTTGACTTGAAAAAGAGACACTGTAGAAGTAAATTATAAAATTAGACATAATTGTATAATTAAGTATAACCTATAATTGCTTCTAGCATTTTGTCAGTGCTTAATAAATTATTGGTGAAAGCTTGAATAAATGATAATAAATTATTCAATTGTGTAACGAGTGGAAAATACACTAAGACTAAAAGTTCATCAAGTAAGACAAAATATCTAATGAGATTTTTTATCTTTATTTTTAATTGAAATTTTTTAAATTATAGTTTACATTCAATATAATTTTGCATTAGTTTTAGGTGTACATAATAGTGGTTAGCCATACATTAAAATGTGTCCCCCCCAATATTCCCATTACCCAGTGGCACCTTACATAGTTATGACAATATTATTGACTATGTTCCCTATGCTGTACTTTACGTCCCCATGACTATGTTGTAATTCTCAATCACTTCACCTCTTTCATCCATTCTCCCAACCCTTCTCCCCTGGCAGTGAGATTTTTTTAAATGTAGTTACTAAGGATGTTTTCATTTTGTACGCGTGGTGAGTACGACAAATAAATCTTACATTTGAGTCATCAGTAAATACTTGGTTAGCAAATAGTACTGAAATTATATTAAGTACATGTTCCACTTCTGATTCTTTTAAGCAAAAATAACCATAAACCCTGAAGAAGAGGGCTTGTTAATTTTCTCAGAGAGTGTTTATTTGACATAGTGTAATTCTGCCTTAAGTTCCTCTTAGAATATTATTTGAAAATAACATTGTGGAGCCCTGGCTGGTGTGGCTCAGTTGATTGGTGTGTTATCCTGTGTACTGAAAGCTTCCAGGTTCAATTCCCCATCAGGTCAAGTACCTGGGTTGCCAGTTGGATCCCTGGTCAAGGCACATACAGGAGGCAGCTGATTAATGTTTCTATCTATCTATCTATCTATCTATCCCTTCCTCTCCTCTAAACACAATGAAAAAAATGTCCTCAGGTGAGGATAAAATAATAATAATAATAATAATAATAATAATAATAATAATAATATTAATGTGGATAAAAAGATTCATCTAACTCATGTTTCAGAAATGACTGAGATATCTAAGTATCTCAGGAACACCCCTTGTGGAAAAGATATCAAATTTAATTTTATGAACAAACTGTGGTTTCATTAACACTAATGAAAAATAAAAGGAGAGTTGCCTTAGATTCAGAATCAATCTTATTTAATGATGACTGCTTGGTGGCTTGCAGAAAATAAATTCATCTTGTTTTGGAACAATAGTAAGTATATAATAGCAAATAAAGTTAAACTTGATTCTAAGGTAAGACAGCAATGCTGCTTAGCTGGCAAAATAAGAAGAAAACATTCAGCTCAGATTTGTTATATTATTAATCTACTTCCTTTTTACAAAATTGTTAGTATCTGTAGCAGGAAGTGGGGTGTTATAGGCTGACTTTCATAGTCAGCAGCATGGTTGAAGAATGAAATTACCTTGCCTCAGAATATGATTTGTTTGCTTATGTTGCTTGTAGGGCAAATAAGTTTTACTTCTCACTTAAGCTTTAATATTTTATATGAAATACATAAAAGTATCTTAGATATTCAACATCTTTTCCTGTATTTTTATCATTCCCAAGTGATCAAAATGTTTTTTCTAGATGAGGCAACGTAAGTTGCGGAAGCTGCTATTTTATTTGCATAAATTTTAGCCACAAAGATTTATCGAGTCTCAATGACATCTAAGGCATGATGCAGGCTAGAAATCAAAGATACATGGAAAACCTGTCCATGAGGAGTGTCTAACCTAGTCAAGGAAAAGGAATGTGTGTGGCGAAAGGTGAACAGCATTCCCACGAAGTGAGCCCTAAGATCCAAGTTGGAGTCCTTGACCTCTGCACTGGATGGGTGTGGGCCCTTTCAGACTTCAGTCAACAGTCCTCACCCTAATTCTTTTTATATCAGAAGTAAGTATCTTGCTGCTTGCTCTTGCATTTTTTAGAACTTCTCTTAGAACTTTATTTTGGCATCTTGGGCTTTCTCCAAGATACCATTGCTTACTCAGGGAAGGATATCTTGTCTTTTATCTCTGCAGAAACTTTCATGCGAGTTTAGATTACAATCCAAATGAAATGATCACATTTCTGTGGCTTCTGAATATGAATGAGAATATATGAGGAGAAAAGATAAATACACTTAAAGTACCAATTAAAGATTAAAAAATACAAATTTTGTATGGGTGTTCATCCATGTATAAGATCCCAGCCACTCTCAAGAACAAGTAAGAAGACATTAAGAAGACTGGGGCCATATAAACTGAACCACGAGGATGAAAAATGCCAGCAATTGTCTTTATTACTGAAGTGAATCAACACCATAGTCAACCCAAAGATTTCCTACTGACTAGAAAGAGCCTGCCTATTTTTCTAACTGAAACAAAGAGAAGCACTCTGGAGAGAACTGGATACTATGATTAGATTCTGCCTCCTAATTTCCACCTTTTCTTGGGGCAGTCTTCATGATTTTGTACATCCTACCCTGTGAGTTCCCTACATTCACCCGTCTTTAAGGATCAGGGGTTGATTATATTGAGGGAGATGGCAGGATTACTATACGTTGTTGTATCTTTTATACGGGGAAATGGTGCAGCCCCAGTCAGTCCGTGAGAAAACCTGGAGCGCAAGGAAAAGAGGAATCACTTCATCAGTATTTGGGGAAAATGGAAGGATTTTTTAACAAAATAAATTAACTTTCAAAACTTTTACATGAGCTCACACGTATACACAAATGATTTGTTTTAAAGAGCAAAGGATAATGGCGTTGACCTCAGGAGTCCGTTTTCAGCACCTGATCTTGCGATGATGCAACTGCTCAGTGATAACCCAGGCCGCAGTTTTCACCTTGTTTCCATCTTTGCAAGCAAATTTGGAAGATTTTTATTAACAAACTCAACTTTTGAGTATCATTTTCTCAGAAAATGATACTTGACAAAGCTTCTGCCACTTCTCACTTGTGACCTCCTTCATGGGAAAGTGTTCAAAAAACCTGGGTCCTGTCAGAGTCCCTTTTGCTCTCAAACTGGTTGTTTTTATGATTCCAAGTTCAAGTGTAATCTCTGGCCATTTGAAGACAATGCATACAATCAGTGATTTGCAATCATGTGGTCTATCCTTTTATCTGGCAGACATTCTTCCCTGCGCTCTAGCTCTAATTTTCCGTTGTTTGTTTCTAAGTATTGTTACGTAGGCTCTCACCAGTAAGGAAACACAGACACATGTACTCCTTCAACGAACTGAGGTTAATTCAAATGTCAAGATCGTGAAGGGAAGGGCATTAGCTTCTGCTCATGAGCTTGCCTGCCAGAGAGAGCTCTTTCTCAGCACCAAGGCTGCAGGATGTTTGCAGTTACCAGCCATGCTTCTCTCTGTGGTACGATGTGAGGGTTCACTCTTGACTTGTCTGGACTCTCCTCCTGCTGCTTTTGCTACTTTTAAATTCTACTTTTTGGTCTCTTTCACTATGGACCTCCACCCCATTGCAGCTTCTCTTTCTGTGTTCTCTGCTGGTGTTTCTGGGCTTTGATGAAAATGAATTCCTATGGCTGCTGTTCTCTGGTTTTAAAGTTAAATATTAATAAGCATGTGATGGTCCTCAGAGAGAAGCAGAGGTATGTTTTTATTTTCCATTGCTGGAATCTTTTGGTGCTTTAACTTCTCTTATATACAAGACACAAAGGGAAAATAATCAGGCTATTTTAATACAAAATTAAAATCCATGAAAGACAACACAAATTCTTGGAAGGGTCAAGGGATAACTTTTTGAAGATCTTAATAGCTAAAAGCTGTTAGCGAAAGTGTTGTTGAAAGAAGTTGTTGGTAGTAGTCATAATATTAATGGGCAGAGTTAGAGGTTAAGAGCCGGAGGCTGATACATTTGCAGATAACATTAAAGCTGATTCAGTAAATCCAGGTGCAGCCTAGGTAAGCTGGTTCCTTTGGTCCATCCACGCCTCTCCCATTATCATAGTTCCTCCCAACGCCATGTCTTCGGCCAAACCTCCATGCATCTTCTTTCTCCAAAGCATCATCTACCAAGAGACGGTATGCTAGATGCCCTGTTTGTAGCTCTACATTGGAGTTCATTTAAAGCCTTTGGGAGTCTGCTATGTTTGCATTAGAAAATCTAGAACCTGAAAAGTTATTGCAATTATCAGAGGTAGAAGGTGACTATAAGAGATGCAACAGGACATAGTGAAAAACAAAAGCTTTGGTATCATAGTAACCAATATTCAAATGCCAATTCCACCACTTATGGCCTATGAGAACCTGGACAATTAACTGACTTCTGTGAGCCTCAGTTTATCACCTCTGAAATGCGGAATATAATGCCTACTGTGTAACTTTCTGTGTGAGGATTGATCAATGTATATGAAGTAGTAGAATACATGATATGAGTCTATTTATTTCTGTGTCTCTCTAACTCTGTGTTCATCACTCATCTGTCTGTCTCTCTCTCTGTCTAATCCAGTGTGTCGCCAGACTATGCCCACAGGAAGCTGAGTATTAAGGAGTTTTGCAAAAGTACAGAAGGATAGGTGTGATTTTAATTTCTGTTTACTTGCTTTTCACTTTGCATTGAGAAGAAAAATCAACTACTTAGTGGCTGCGGATGAGTCTGTCCCTCTTCCTCCTGTGAAAGGTGACACTACGGAGATTTTCTAAGATCCCATCATTTTTGTGGTTTCTATTAATCATTCAGTAAACAACATTTTCATTACTGAATTATGCATCTTCTTATTTCCTTCATCTCCTTTTTGCTTATAAGTTGTTATATTTAATTATAATTCCTTTATAATCACCATGTTATGGCATTAATTGATGTCACATCAAGCCACTAACAATATTATTCTGCATAAAACTCATAAATTCTCAATTATCATACAAGGCCCACAGTTGGTCAATTATTGCCTGTTTCTCTTCTCTGGCTGTTACTATTTTTTTCTACCAGATTTGAAATTTTTTAATAGCTTCAAAGTTCTTAAATTATTTTAGGCTCACAATAGGATCATCTGTCTACACTGTCTTATCCACAACCCTAGTCTCTGTTACTAATAGCCTAGGCCGGTGGTCAGGAAACTGGTCTGTGGTCTATTTCTGTATAGCCTTTGAGTTAAAATTGATTTTTACCTGTTAAGTGCTTGTAAACAAGCAAATAAAACAAAGAATATGGGATAAAGAGCATATGTGGCCTGAAAGCATAAAATATTTACTATTTAGCCCATGACAGAAAGAAGTTTGCCAATCACTGGACTTTACAGTTCTAATGTTCTAAAATTAAATCCAGTAAAATGCAAGAATCTTTGAATTACTTAGAGGCTAAAAGAGCCCTGTTACTCCACTGGGTGTGACCAGGGACTTTGGGGCTCTCCTGGAGTAGCTCTAGGGGCAGAATGCTCAGAACTCTATTGTCATACAATTTCAATCACAGGAAATCTCTTTCTTTGTTGACCTGATACCAACCTCGCTGTAACTTCCATCCATCAGGCCTAGCCCCACCCTCTCAGCACACAGAATTAGGATGGGCTTGTAGATATTAGAACCCAAGTTCTCCACCGACTCCGCGAGGAAATCAGTGCCTTAAGGGCAGCATCAGTGGCTCCAGATATCAAGCTTCTTTATCATTCTGCAAAGTCTAAGGCCCATAATGTATCCATAAGCATTCTAATACCTGTAGCAACAATTCTTATCATGCCAAAGAAGAGATAATAACAATAGCAGCTCTATCTATAAATCCTGCTGTTTACCTGCAATGGCTTGGCCTTACACATACTGGCCTTCATTCTGTCTTCGGTATCAGCAGAAAAGAATTGTTTTGCTCTCTGAAACAAGTGACATGAAGCCCTGGCTGGTGTGGCTCTGCATTGAGTGCCAGCCTGCGAACCAAAAGGTCGCTGGTTTGGTTCCCCATCAGAGCACATGCCTGGACTGCGGGCCAGGTCCTCAGCTGAGGGTGTGCGAGACGCAACCACACATTGAAACAAGTAGAATGACAGATTAGAAAACATGTAAAAATTATTTCCTGCATTATGATGCATGGATTAATAAAAGTACTAGCCCTGGCTGGTGACTCAGTTGGTCGGAGTTTTGTCCCATACACCAAAATGTTGCAGGTTCAATTCCCAGTCAGAGCACATATCTAGGTTTTGGGTTCAATTCCCGGCTGCTGATGTTTCTCTCTCCCCCCACCACCCCCACCATCATCACTGCCTCTCTCTCAAAATAATCAATAAACATATCCTTGGGTGAGTATTTAAAAAATAATAAGAACACAATAAAAGTATTAAACCATTCTAATAATATATTTTAAAATACTCTACTATGGATAAAAGAAATAAAACCATTCTGTGTTTTAAAAGTTCTGAAACTTTGTATGTTCATCGAAAATGTATAAACAAAGGCACAACTTTATAACCCATGATAGAATACCTTCATATCTCAATATGTATTATGTTTCTGCATTATTATTGTTTAATGATCCCTTAAAATCTTATAGGAATCATATTCTTCCACAAAAGAAGAATATATCAGGTTAAAATTTTTGTAGGGGATGTTGTATTTATCCTAATTTTTAGCATTGTGCATTATTATTATGTCATTGATATTATTTCCTGTGCTATAGCTTTGTCTTAAGCTTAAAAGTCATGGGTTTATTATGCCCAGAAACTCATTTTAAATTTGAACTAAATCATTAGATTGTGGATCCAAGGGATGTAATTCCTGAGAAACTCATAGTAACTGTACACAATTTCTTCAAATGGTGGGATTTGATGGAGTTTTAAAGAAAGAGCCAGCACTAGCCCTAATAGAGATTGGAACTCTTTAAAACACTGGTGCTGTGTAAATAGACTTTCAGGGGGTCATAAAACTTGCCTGGCCAGCTAGAGATGCTGGGCCATAAGACTGAGCTAGACTAAACCTGTGGGTGAGAGCTGCGCGTCCCCTAGATGCAGGGACTGAAAGAGAACTAGTGAGCATTTCTTACTTTGCCAGCGGGAAACACCCCTGTCCAGCTCCGCCCTGCTATCCCACAGCCTTCATGAGAAGAGCCACAGGACAGGGACCAGGTCCAGAGCCATTGTCTTTCACACGGAGTGTGTGTATCTGAAGCCTGAGTAAAACGGCATTCGGCTTAAAGGCTTGATCTGTCTCCTACTACAGGCAACACACTATTTAAAAATCTTTAAAATGATATTAATCTAAAATTTTATTTATGGCAACTGAGTTTGCCTCCAAGAGAGAAACCTGTTATTTTCAGGAAATAGAAACAAGTGTGTGTTTAGTATCCATTGCTATTCCATGACATTCTTACCCACTGGAGTCTGTTGGGAAGTATCAATTATTTGTCCCACTGAGAACGGTTCTTATCCACAACATGAAGTATATCTTTACTCTTCTGTGAGTAAAGATATCAGAGGTTAAGGATCTTGGATTTAGCAGAGGTCAGTTTCCAGTCTGTAGGTTATCAGGTTTGTTTTAGAGGAAGAGGTGAATCTCAGTTCTTGAGGAGAAGTAGATTGAATACATTCATTAAGTCGAGGCATCAGAAGGAGGAGGCAGGAAACTTAATCCTGAGAGGAAGCTGTTGGAAGTCAGAGGCCCTTCGAGATTCTGGGAAAAGATGATAAGGATATAGAGTGCGGATATTCTGGCAAGGGAAGTAAACAATTTCAGGCAGCTTAATGAAGAGGAGAGCTTTCTGGCTTCATACTGTACTGAACACTTTGTACTTTCAAAACATGCTGCACACTTACCAAGCAAGGATGTTCAGGGAAAGCATTCTTTCGGGGGTTCAGATGTCAATGGGAAAGAAGTTCATAAAAACTTGTTAGATGTACAGACTCATTGCATTGTACATGGCAGAAATATAATACTAATTGGTTTAAGCAAAAGGTAAATGCATTGATTCATCAAATTAAAAAGTTTAGGATAAGGCTGGATTCATAGGCTCAAGCGATGTCTTCATTTGAATGGCTTCCTTCCATCTTTTGGTTCTGCCTTCTCTTTTGACTTCTTCATAAAGCTCACTCCTCTTTTATGTTGGCTCCTGCAGCTAGCTCGAGGTAGACATCCTATATTACAAATGAACAAAAGAAGCGTTTTGTCTGTCAGTGATTCTAATAAAGTTCTATGAATAATTCACTGGCTCAGGTTCTCTGAGCTTGGATTGCATGTCTACCCTTCAAGCAATCAGACATGGTATTCCAATTGGCCATTTCTGAATCACATGCCGATCCCTGGAGCTGAGGGTGGGACAGACTTCTCAGTCTCAACATCATGGTTTCAAAGTGGCAGATGGGTTGTTAACAACAACAGCAAAAATGTGGTGGGATTGAAGGATGTGCCAACCAAAACAATTGTTTCATCCTATGCTTTCATTCTCTCTTTTTAAAAACCATCTTTATTGATTTTTAGAGAGAGCAGAAGAGGGAGAGAGAGAAAGAAACATTAACTAGCTGCCTTCCATACGATTCCTTGACAGGGATTGAACCTGCAACCTAGGTACGTGCTCTGACCAGAAATCAAAACCCCAAGTTTTGGTGCAAAGAATGATGCTCCAAACAACTGAGCCACACTGGCCAGGACTATGCTTTCCTTCCCTTGACTTGCCCTAAGCTTTGCCAGAATGGAAGATGGTGAGATCACTTTTCTCCTCCAAATGCTTTGCCTTAAAAACGCGTGTAGATCCCTTCTATTTGGTCTCAGACCTCATTTACTCTGCTCTTCTGACAAATACACATCTCCTTACAAACACTTCATTAGCTTTGATGTTCACCTCAGATCTCTTATGTGTTTGAATGATTCCTTTAAGGTTTGCTGCCATCTTTCCTAAGTGCTCTCATGGGCTTTTTCCATTTCCCCCAGGCTCATCACTCTTACGACACAGCTGGCTTCATCAATATTTGTTAACACTGCTTGATATTCTGGGTGTGTGCATTCAAGCAGTGAGGGAGAGCAATAGAGGTCATTAGACCCTTGCAAATATGCTGTGTCAAGTTCTAGGAAGTCTTCATAATAAAGAGAGGTACAGACAATGACATTCGGATTGCCCAGTTTATCATGGAACTAACAGGAAAGAAGTAATAAGTGATGCTGAGTTTACTGAGGCAAGAGAGAGGGATGGTTTGTTGACTATGTCTAGGAGAGTCTCTTAATTTTTATCCAAGTGGGGAAATATCCAGTCTTGGACACTAGCCTATATGGGAATTTCTGCCATCCTTCCAGTTTGGGTCATAGTTAACAGAGTTTTGGGGGTCCACCCTGCAGCTCACCAGCTTTGCAAGGGGTCCTCTCGCAAATCCTGGACTGGACAGACACTTCTTCATTGAATTATGACATCTGAACTGCACAATTCTGTCTCAAAAATGTTATTAGAGATTGGAGTTGATGAAGTGCTGAGTCAACAGTGTGAGGTTCAACTCCCCTGGGGCTCAGTTAACTTTACACTGTTCCCTGGCTTAGGGCTATAGACTGAATCCTCATTAGTCATTTTTAAGGTAGGGTGATTATACCATCAGGGAGCTGAAAGGAGAAAGCATATTGGCTCAGTACAAAAGGATTTCTCTTGTGGGAAGAGTCCTCTAAATGTGTAAGTTATTGATGAGTCAGGAGCATAATTTCAAATATAAAACACGTCTAGCACCTAGAGCAAGAATCATACGTGGGTGGATGGTCAGCCTTGCCCAAGTCACAGAGAATTGACCAGAATTCCTCATATCATCATGTACCTACAACAATAAGACAGATTTCTAAGAGATTTTAACAATGATTCTTGGTTTTTTCCCTCCGTATCTTCCAGCAAGCTTTTCTAGAAATATCAAGAAGAGTGCACCACCCCTGTGCAAACATTTCTAGAAAAAAAATTAGTTATTCCACAGTAATGAATTTTTAATAGTGCGACTATATTGTATTTTCTGGCATTTAAAAAAATATCTAAATTTAGCATATCAGTCAGGGAGGAGAAAGGTAGAACATCGGCTGTGAAGCCTGGATATGCCCTCCTTGAGAGAATTATGCTAACTCTCATGGCCAATGCAAGCTGAAGATGTTTCCTAAAGTCACATTTGCTCTTTTAGAACTTCTTTTGGGGCTGTGAGAAGGCCCATGCTGTCTAGGAGACTGAAGCTTTCAGGCAGACTGGGTCTCTGGCATGCAGTACAATGCTGCAATATGGTAGACACTCAAAACTAGTAAAGAGAATGGACCAAATGTCCTGTCATCGAAGTGTTTATGTCCTGGGAGTAAGGAGACAAAAATTATACAATATAAATAAGTAAAATATATAGAATGTTAGTGAAAAACTAGAGTGAAATCAAATACTAATTTAATTAGAGAAGTCTGAGATGAGAAAATAAAGTTTAGCTCAGGCACTTTGCTTTTTCTTCTCCACACACACCTGCCACTTTCTTGGAAACATCTGGCATGACCCTACCTAAGGTCTCTTGTATTCCCTCTTACTTCTCCTTCACATGGGCATGGCTCTCTTCTTCATCCGACCATCTGACTGTATCTGACCCTGTCTGACCCCCATCCCCATCTCTTGTTATCCTTCCCTGCATAAACAGAGTGACGTGGATTTACATGTCATGTAAATGTTAGTGACATGAAATAGTCTCATTTTACTCATGCAAAATGTTAGCGACATGAAATAGTCTGCTACTATTGGAGGAGAAAATTGAAACTCAACCAGTTATTGTAGGGAAAATGTAGATATGCTTTGGAGACTGAGATCACCTTTTCTTTGTGGGATCATAGGTTTTTAAGGACCATTCAGGGCTGAAGTTCCTGGGTATTATTGGCTTAATACCACAAAAAGGAGCAAGAGTCATAAACAGACAGAGAACCAATGATGGTTTTGAATAGTTCCTGCCTCCGCGGACATCCTTTAGATCCTTCTTTAATTTTTTAAAGTAATTTGACTTGGATTAATTAAGGGTTGGCTAATACAGTACATAACAATAAGAGAAATAAAAATTGATTGAAGCAGAGGGGCTGGGGCAATTATTGAGAAGGAATACCCCTGATTGTATTTAGAGAGAAGAAACTCATTTGATTGTAAATATCCACACGGTAAATATTTTTATTTATATGTTAATAAGACCCTGTAAAAAATTAGCTTAGCTGAACAAATTCTGAGATCTCCAGGTAATAGATAAAACAGGAAAGGTCTATTAGTTATTATTTAACATCCAAGATCAGTCTTGACTTTCTTTAATTTATGGGAAAAATGGTGGAGAGATTAAGTGCATGTATATGTGACACGTAGACACAGACAACAGTATGGTGACAGCCAGAGGGAAAGGGGACGGTGGAGGGAGGTGGAGGTGGGGAAGGAAGTGGGAGGGGTGAATGGGGATGGAAGGAGGCTTGAATTTGGATGGGGAGTGCATGACGCAGTGTGCAGATGATGTATTGATGGTATTGTATTGAGTTGTACCCTTGAGACCTGTCTGGTTTTATTAACCAATGTCGCCCCAATAAAGCCCATGAAAATTAATTAAATTAAAAAACAAAAATGATAATAACTGTAAATCTAAATGAATTAAATGCTCCAATCAAAAGACAAAAGGTGGCTGAATGAAAAAATATGTATTAAAAGTTGGGCAGATATTGAGAAGAAATCACTGTTCTATAACTAAGCATCATTTATTTATCTCATAATAGCTGCAATGTGATTTGTTTTATTAGTCATTTCACAAACTAAGTGCTGCTTTCAGAATAGGCACTGCCTTTCTTGCCTACATTCCCTCCTCTCCCGTGTCCCTTCCTCAGGTGCTTCTCTTTGCTCTTGTCCCTCTCTCACTCCTGAGAGACAGGGAGAGCATGTTGATATAATTAATACAAACTGGGCGAATGACTGACAAATAACTGCTACATGGTGTTTTTAAGGGAATGTCATTATATCTGTGCAGTATCTGCAAAATGCTACACTCTCCATCCTACAAACCAAAAGCGAGGAGTGGTTTATTTAAATGAAAGTAAACTTTGCTGAGAAGCTCCCCTGTCTGGTGGTATATTGTATTCTAATAAAGGTTGATGTAATGAGTGGAAGGGAGGTATATTTGGGTTTATAATGAGGATGATCCTTTATCATTTCCGACAGATCCTGTGATCTGAGTCGGCAGTAATGAAATAAGAGCCGGAGGACTCATAAAAACATAAATAAGCTGCCTAATAACAAATTCATTGTAACTACACTGAGATTGACTCCAGAATGCCCACATAGGCTTTTTGTCCCAGAACTCATGGAAATTTCTCAGGTAGGGAGGAAATTAGAACAGTATTAGTGTTCCTTCCAAGGGGCAGCTCTTCTCTGAAATATTCTCCCAGGCGTAGATCAGGTTTCAAGGGAACTAAGAACTAATAAAACATGTGCAGAACATCCTCGGTGCTTCTTGAGGAGAGGAGAGATGGCAGAATCCCTGCTGTGACGAGGCTGATGTAAGTCCGAAGGCCTCCCCTCTCGCAGATGCCCACCTCACCAAAAACTTTCGGACTTCGGGCAGCAGTCACATAACTACAAGCAGCTTTTGAAAGGAGCCAGTGAGGCCGCCAAAGGCCTCAACACAGGCGTCTCTGAGTTCGCTGTGATGTCTGCAGACACAGCCCCTGGGGACCATCCTGCACCTCCTGCTGCTGTGTGTGAAGGCCAGAATGTGCCCTACGCGTTGGGGTACTCCAAGCAGGCGCTGGGGCGGGCCTGTGGGGGGCCCAGGCCTGTCATCGGCTGTTCTGTCACCATCAGAGAAGGCTCGCAGCTGAAGCAGCAGATCCAATCCACTCAGCAGACCTTCGAAAGGCTCTTAGTCTAAACCGGTGGCTTCCGCCACACTTCCCACTGACTCCTGGGGCTGTGTGTCATGTTGTCTGTGTTAGCATGTAGTATTCCCAGCTACCTGCCATTGTTACAAAATATTCTACTAAATCTAGTTTGTACACTTTTGTATTATTTTTTGTTTTGTGTTACAGGTCATCACCTCACCCTCACCCTACTCCAGCCCTAAATCTCCCCTTCCACTTTCTTTCTGCCATTTTCCCTCCCTTCTGAGAAATGAACTGAGATCCAAAACAGGTGGACGCAGAGTGGTGACACCATTCAGAGGCAAAGAAGAGCCAGGATGCCGATCTGGTTCCAGCTCTCGGGCACGAAGTCCCTTCTGTGTGCAGGGCGTGGTAAAGGAAACACCCCCCACTTGATTTCCCTGCGCGTGGCCTACGGAATCATTCCATACACATTTAAATGGGATGGGGATTTTGTATCATTTTGGGAGGAAACATGTATTCTGTGAGATTTTTAGTTGTATGCCCAAATGTCACTTGCTAATGTGACCCTACTGTTTGCTTTTGCTGATATGATGCCATGTCCTTCTCCCACCCCCAACTTCCAGCTGTGCCCCTGAGGGTGGCAGGACAGGGGCATACCAAAGGGATGCATGCTGCTCCGTTCCCAAAGTGAGGCATGAGACCGTTGATCTGGGTCTTGAAGGAGTCTGGGATGACCAGAGAAAAGAGGGTCAGCTGGTGCTGGGCTGAAGGCTTCTGGGCAAGTCACGGAGACCTGGAAGCTACAACAGGGATGATGGAGCCCAGGGGAACATCCTCGCTTTGGTGAATAGAGAGTTCTTCAGTGGACACTTGGTATCAGCTCTGGGAGCCCTTACCCCTGTTTCCTGCCATGATGTGGGTCAGATGTATGCATCTTTTCCATGTGAGAAGAACAGTGCTAATGTGTCATTCTTGTGAGAGTCCTAGTAAAGAAATATATTCATATTTCAAAAATTAAAAACAAAAAACAAAATAAAACTTGTGTGCACTGGGTCTCAAGAAAAGGCTTCAGATGGGGAAGATTTGAACCAAGAGTCCAAAAGCAAGTGGACCTGAGAGAGATGACTCCTTGTGAGAGACGATTACAGGATAAAAGAGTGGCCAGTGGAGTCTAAAAGTCCTGAGATTCAGTAAGGGCACTGTTACCCACACATTAAAGAGACAAGCCAGCTGGAATTCCCTGCATTACTCCTTTTTTCTGCCCAGAAGCACAACTGAAGTTTTCTGCCATCTTGAGAGAGGCACTTTTTGAATTGGGTTATATCTATATGCATTACAGGGAAAGGGCTTAAAAGCTGCTCAAAGGAATGTTATTAATTTTTTGTTACTTTTCTGTTCACCTTCATTAAATCTCTCTACTGTGATTGAACTGCCTCCCTCAGCTCTGAGTCAGAATAATGGCATCAGACCAAGTGCCCATGAAAGTGAAGTTAAATAGGTACCTCTCTCATGCTCCATCCGATTATTGTATGCACTGAGAAGGATTCTAAGGTCTGGCCTGATCTCAGAAAGAGTGCTAGGACTAAGTAGTGGTGACTGCTACCGACATGCGAAAGTAGAGAAACGTCATGCCTTACATTTTTTAACCCTGCATCTTTGAAAATATATTTAAGGGCAAATATGATTTAAGTACCTTTTATAAAAACCATGTGTTATCGGAACTGGTTCTACGGATCTGGAATTCATTATATGGACTACAGGTGGCCCTTGGCCTTCTTTAGGGAATCTATTTAGATACCTTTTCAAATCCTCAATCTTTGTAACACTATTCAATTTTTATTAATCATTTATTATGTGTCAGACAATGTTAGGAATTCTTTATATGTATTCTTTTTTTTGTATCTTCAGAACAGCATTCTGAACTAAGTATTTTTATAAATGAGGAAACAGGCTTGGCGAAGTGAAATAATTACTCTTGGTTGCAAAACATGGTTAGCTACAATGCTATTAGGTAATAGAAATAATCGAGATGAAGATGCAGGACAGTCAGGCAGCAACAGTCTCCAACTCATAGATGGCTTTTTCGTACTGGCCTCAGCACCAACTCATTCACATTCCGGCTAGGCGTTTTCTGTGCACGGTCTCCCTGAATCTGCACAGTGATTCCACTGGGTCACTGAGTACACCTAAACAGTGGCTGGCATGGTCAATAGTAAATAATTAAAGTTGAACTGATACACAATAAGGAACGATTGTACTCTTGATTATCTTTCATGGCTACGTCTAGAATATTATCTTTTTCGAGACCAGAAAAGCAAGTGGGCAAGACATGGGAGGGCCATGCTCATTCCCTGTAATGGAACCATGCAATAAAGTCATGTTGAAGTATGACTATAAAGGAGACCTAGAAGTAGTGGAATGCTATATTTGCCTTTATTGTAAGATACTATCAAACACAACTTCAATGCAGATGAATATTTTATAAATCTAACTTGCTTTTATACTTTATTGTGTATTTCATTTCTCTTTGGCCAGTTGTATATTGTTTATTTTAAAGGCCAAACCAGAAATAGACATTAAAACATTAGTAGAGAGGAGGAGGAAGTTGTCTTCTGTCAGCTATGTCTCCGTTCCTTTACATAAATTGTCTCTTGGGAATCCAGTTCAAGTAACATATTTTCCCTAGAACTTTAATGCACCATTTCTGATTTGAGCAGTGAGATCAAATCATGCTGTGACCATCCTCAGTCCTTTTGCTAGAAACCTCACATGCAGATGATTAGTAATACATACAGGTAAGCAGCCAACCACATAAATAGTTCACGTTCAGACATTGTCACTATTAGTAGAATAATGTTCAACTTCTTCCATTGTTTGTTTCTCCCATGCATCCTCTTTCGAAAAGCAATAGCTACTCTCCTTAACTCCTGTAATTACTGTGTTGTTTCATCTGAGAAACAGGGAGCATGCTGGGAAGAGGCTCTCTTGGAAGATACATAGTCATTTCTGTACCATGTTTCTAGAAAGGAAATGTCTTACAACCAAGGAGTGACAGAAAAGAGTGTAAGGCCTACATATCAAATGGAAACATAATCAAAATTATCTTGATGGAACTGTAAGTGTCAATGAAATAGATGACAAGGATAGCAAGCACCATGCTGTTGTGAGTGGAGAAAGAACTTTGGACTTCCACAGACTCAGGATCAAATCTGTGTGCAGGTCTAACCAGCTAGGTGACTGGGCCGGTTACACAGTCTTGCTGAGACTTTTAATTCATCTGGGAAATTGAGACCTGACAGCCAGGACTGTGGTGCTCATTAAATGATTAGATGAGCACAAATGGTCTACATCGTTTAAAAAACTGGCAGAAGGGAAAGGAGATACATAATGAAGTATGCAGACAAGCGAAATGTATAAAAGATAGCCATTAGCAGTTCAATGAACACTAGTTCCTTTCCTGGAACTGCCCCATCCCTTAAAATGAAATATGGGATCTTATTTTTGCTCTGAATCCCTATCATCTCAGGAAAGGTCTTTTTGCTGATTTAATAAAAAAGGAAGCAAAAACAAAAATCCGCTCTGCCCAGGAGGGGGGTTCAGTTCTTTGCTAAAGAATGTTGATGTCCACCTGAGGGCAGAATAGAAGGCTTGTCGAGTTTCTTATTTTCTCAGGAAGACTAACAATTAATCTAGTCCACGCTGATGTCTGCCTCTCATCTTTCCTAGATAATAGAAAATAAATGTCCCTTTAGGAAACACGTTCCCCATACACCCCTGTCTCCTATCTGCCCCAATGTTTCAAGTGGATACAGGTTCTAGGGTTAGGCTTCTGCCCTAAGCTTGACCAAATAAAAAAAAATTTAAGAATATCTTATTTGAAACAAGAAGAAAAAAGCTCATTTTTCTTCAGAGATGGTAAACCAGAGGCTACCCTATGATAGCATTTCATCCAAAAGGCGTCTGACATCAAAATAGAGGTGTAGCCTGTGTAAACATACACCTAATCAACAGGGGGTGCTCTAGAGGCACAAAGGAGGGGCATGTAAGCCCATGTGGATTTCGGAAACCACAGAAACCTTCCAGGGATGGTCTGAGTTAGCTAGAAAACGAATGCAGATAGAGCACGTCAGAACGAGGAAACAACATCTGCAGAGATGTTGGGGAACCACGGAAGAGACTGGAGGTTTGGGAAATGGAAAGAAATCAAGGGTCGCTGGAGCCATAGATTATGAGCAAGGACCTCGTACTTTGGGAGGACTTCACATAATTTGTTTCTTTATTTTAAATCCACATCCCTTAACTGCAAGAGACAGCACTGATATCCACTGCAAAAATGTAAGGCAGATAATAGGAGTTCTGAATTCTGAGTGAGGAAAACTGGAATCTTTGAATAATACGCCAATTCAAGGATATGGAATGGAGCGTAGTTATAAAGTGTTGGATAGAAGCTACTACCAGGCAAATGGTCTACATTCCTAGTAAATAAAGAGGGACATACAATCTTCTATAATTTTTGCTTAGAATGTCTTCTTGTGTACATATAAAATGCATCCCCTCCAACCTCTATTCTACACCTTTTTCCTTCTTTAAACCGTTGGAGGTGACATCCTACACAGAACTACGGGTAGGCAAGTTCTTCCTACCTATACCTGACAACCATTATGATTTGTCTTTCACAAATGCGGTTTTATCATTTTCATTATTACCACAAAATGCTTGTGCATGAAGCTCTCCTAGGTGAAAGAAACTCTGTGTTTGGGAGATTCCGGGAGAGAATCTTCAGGACCAGCCTTACCTGGAGCCTCTGGAATACATGATTTCAATTGGTGTATATCCTGGCCACAAAGCATTTTTCCTCTATAATATATTCTTGACAAATATCTACATATTTTTAAGATTTCATCTAGGTTTTATGCTAGGCACAGGCTTTGAAACAAAGATAACATTTGGATAATTTCCACTCGCAACAGTTCCTCTCTTATCTCAGCTGTATCTTTTTAAAATATTGCATGATGGGTATTACAACAATGTTGTAGTAAAATGAACAGGGGTTTCGGAGACAGGCTGGCCTGAGTTCAAACTGGAGCCCTAACATTGACACATCTGCGAACTTTAAATATTCATGTACATCTCCAAATCTTAGTTACCTTAAAGACTCATACTGCTGACTTTACGGTAGAATTAAACAAAATCATGTACATAAACTGCCTTGTCCTATACAGAGAAGTGAACTACAATGCTGGCTTTTGTCTTAACCTCCTACTAATCTGAACTGAAGGCAGCAGCATTTTGTGTTCTGATCTAAATATCTTTCAAAGCACCTGGCTGAGTGCTAAGCAAATAGTGAGGATTCAATAAGAGGTGAAAGGATATACAGCAAGGAATATATTCCTGGGTGGAATAACTTAGTTATTGGCATTTTCAAATATATGGAGTTTGAAAGTAGCTGGGGTTTACAAGGGAGCTTCAGTGCGTGCGTGTATGTGTGTGTGTGGGGGGGGGGCGGGGGGACCTGCACACCCCTAATGGGTGAAAAGACTGAGATGTCAAACTAAGCCAGCCGTCACCGTTTTACCAAAGTGCAGCTCTATCATAATTTGATATGAAAGTCCAAACTGCCTCTTCTGTTGTTTGGTGGAGGGAAGAACATTGTAATTTTTCCAGAACCAGAGATGGGATCTGGATACAACCTAGAAACCAGATGTGACGATGACACTTCATTCAGGAGCCCACGCTGTTCTCACCTGGATCACAGCATCATGAAGAAGGGTGTTTGGTATGACGCACAAGCAGAGCGTGTTTCTCTGATCCTCCAGTTGGGGATGTGTCTCGGACAAATGGGGCACTCTGTCTTGAGGTTCTGTAAACACCCAGCATACGGTGCTTCCCTAGAGCAGTTGTCCAGAACTGACCTTTTTCCCACCATCCCTGGTACAGCAATTTAAATGCTTCCTGTGGTCACGGAAATTGCATGTCAGAGTAACTAATTACAGGTTGTAAAAATTAAAAGGGAACAGGGAATAAGACTTTCAGTAACTACTGAGCAGACAGAGTCGAGGGTGGACCTGAGCTAATTGGCTTCCTAGTAGAAGGCTTCTCCAGGGCCTCCAGGCAGCCCTTTAACCTAATGAGGGTTTGCCAAGATGGGAGGCTTCTGAAAGCCTTCAGGTGCAGTGTGGAATGGCTCAAGAGAATAAACTGTGATAGGCCCCAAGGTTTCTGGGCTCAAATAGGATGTCATCCAAAAATGAGCGGTACAGTTTAGTTTCAATTATTGCGTTCAATTTCTCCTCTAGGAACAAGGAACCTTATTTGCACTTGGTGGGTGAGATGAAGCTGAGTTGCAGAAATATTTGCTCTGTTGAACAATTCTTGAATTGAAACTCAAGTATTCCAACAATCATAGGTAAGACTCTACCTATGATATCTCACAGCCAGGTTATTGATAAATGCCTATTGTTTTAATATTTGTGAAATGTGTATTGCATTCGGTTCTGTCATTTTTCTAGTTAAATTTGTCTAAATGCTTTAATTAGACAAGTGAGCAAACACAGATAAAGCAGAGGTCTTATATTAAAGACATTGTCACTCTCCAGTCATGGGTGTCCAGCCTGTGGCCCGCAGGTCACACACAACCCAGGATGGCTGGAAACACGGCCCAACACAAAATCATAAATTTATTTAAAATGTTAGGAGATTTTTTTGTGATTACCTGTTGCAATGTATTTAATGTGTGGCCCAAGACAACTCTTCTTCCAGTGTGGCCCAGAGATGCCAAAAAGTCGGACACCCCTACTCCAGATGCCCTAATAATAATATGCATTCAGAAAATTATCTGACAATATATTCTGAGTCACACGAATTGTAGAGTGTAGGTGCACAGAGATGAGCACAGGCTGTGATTCTAAGGGACATATTCTCAAAAGATGTGACATTTAGGTGGATCTTTTAAATAAGTGCAACTCGGATAGAAAAATGGAATAAGAATTCGTATGCTTGAACATTATCTTTACTGATGTAGAATTTTGTATGATGCACTGGGAGGGATCTGTTTGCCTCTGAGGCTTCATCCTGGGATGAAGAATGAGAAAAGAGTGGCTAGCATGGTCATGCCAGATGAAAAAGACTTTGCTTTTGCATCTAGGGTGTTGGATTCTTATCATACGAAGGAAAAATAGAGTGATTGACAATGGGAGAGACAGCTTTGTAAAATAATTCTGGCTTGTGTGTGCTGATCACGAATTCAAATGAAGGCACTAAAGTTGAGGCTTCAGGATATATGAAGCATCTAATGATCTAAATAAGGAGTGAAAGCAAAGACAAGAAGAAAAATTCTAGACAGAGTAAAAAGGGGGTTTCACTGTTTTCAAGGAGTCCTGATTTGTCTTGTTTTCTTTCCTCACGGAGCCTTATGCATGTTGCATACAAGGTAAGCACCCCAGTTATTTGTAGGAGAGAGAGAGACAGACAGAAAGAGACAGAGAGAGACAGAGACAGAGAGAGGCTTAGAGGGAAGAGCACTGAATTAAAACAGAGTAACGGGTTCTATTTTTTTGAAATGATCACTTACAGGCCATGTAAACAAAAAACAAGTTCATAATCTTTGCCAACTAATTTTCCTCAGTTGAACTGGTCTTATAGGGTTGCTATTGAACTTTTCCTGGCTTTACCACATCCCTCATCCTTCCCTGGTAACTGTATTTACACCCTGGCTTTTGTTACCACTTAAATACAGATAATATCCAAGCTGTCCCTTCAATGCAGATTTCTCTCCAAACTTGCAAACCATTATGCCAGCCTGGTTGCCTGACAGCTCCAGCCAGATGAGCAGAGCTGTCTCAAAATCAACAGGTCAAAAAACAAACAAACAATACTCCCCTCCCTTTTTCATCCTATCATCAATAATCTACCCCTCCTCCTGCACTCTTGATCCTAGTGGAGAGTAACTTCTCTACTTTGAACTTTCCCTTTCTCAGAGGAATGTGTATCTAAACTAGCTGAGAAAAAAGGAATTTATATCAGTATCCTAAAGATGGTGAAAACCCAAATGTTAACTCTTCCAAAGGCAGTTGTGTGTTATTATATGTAATACTTTACATTGTTATGAACCTGTGTAGTCTATGAAATGTATTTTCAAAAAAATTCATGACTTGAAGACAAAATAATCAATTTTAATGATAAAATTTATTCTTTAATGTAATGAGAGATTATGGGAAAATGAAAGTGTTAGATTAGGAAAACCAGCAGATATCTGTTATGCTTTAGCATACATGGAACCAACTCTCTTTTCTATGCAAAAACAGTCTGGACATATTTGCCATAGATTTTTAGTACTTGGTAGTTGTTTACAAAGTGCTGATTTTAAAAATGAATAGATACTTGTCTAATTTTCATTGTGTCATCATATGATTTAAGGATTAAAGGGTACACACACACATCCACACCCATAGGCACGAACAGCTAAAACAGCTGCCTTCCAAATGCAAAAACTCTGGGATGCCAAATACAGAATAGACTGAGGATAGTGAGCATCATCCCATGATTTATAAATTTCTACATTCATCTCTCCATATTTTCTCAAGCTAAATCTTTCTGCCTTGTGCTTACAAATTTCAAAACATCACAGGGACACTGGACTCTGTAGTCTACAGTGTAGACTCTCAGGGATCATGAAATGGGAAATATAATAGGGCACAGGATATAAAGGGAAGGGGAAAATGAATTCCTCTTTGAATGAAAAATATAATGCACTCAGGTGCTACCTTCCTAGATCCAGAGTGAGGAGAACCCTAGAAAAATCTTCAGCAGTTATTATTATGTATGTTCCCTGTTAAGAATGACATGAGGAATTGGGCCAAGAGACTGTAATCTTTCAATTTATTTTATTACTGTCTTTAATTGCTTTATGGTGATATAATTCACAAACCATAAATTTTACCCATATAAAGAGTATAATTCAATTTTTTTGGTATGCTTAAAAATTTTGCAACTACCATCATTATTTAATTTTAAAACACAACCTAATTTTGTCACTCTACAAGAACAGTTAGAACATATACCTATCCATCCCTTTCCCACAGCCCTAGCAAACATTAACCTACTTTCTGTCTCTATAGTTTGCCTGTTTTGGACAGTTCGTATCAATGGAATCATACATGTGCATTTTTGTGACTAGTTTCTTTCACATATATTAAAGTTTTCAAGGATTATCCAGATTTCAGCATGTATTGATACTCCATTGATATTACTGCAGAATAGTATTTCATCATATGGATATAGGACATCTTATTTTTCAGTTAATGAGATGAACAGACACATGTGGGCTCTTTACACTTTGCCAATTAGTAAAATGCTGCCAAGAACATTTGAGTACAAGTTTTTGTGGGAACCTGTTTTCACTACTTTTGGTATATATCCAGTATTAGAATTCCTAGATCATATTAGTAACTCTGTGTTTAAGCTTGAGAACTTTTAGACTTTTCCAAACTAGCTGCACCATTGTACATTCCCAATGCTTATCAAAACTTATTTTTAATTATTTTTTATTTTAATTGTTGTTCAAGTACAGTTTTCTGCCTTTTAACTCCATCCCAGCCCACCCTGCCAGCCCTCCCGACCTCCCTCCCATTTCCAACCCCCCCTTCTTATTGTCCATGTGTCCTTTATACTTGTTCATGCAAACCCTTCCCCTTTTCCCTTGAAATTCCCTCTCCTCTCCCCTCTGGTCGCTGTCTGCCTGTTCTCAATTTCAGTGTCTTTGGTTGTATTTTGCTTGTTTGTTTCTTTTGCTGATTAGGTTCCTGTTAAAGGTGAGGTCACATGGTATTTGTCTTTCACTGCCTGGCTTATTTTGCTTAGCATAATGCTCTCCAGTTCCATCCATGCTGTTGCAAAGAGTAGGAGCTCCTTCTTTCTTTCTGCTGCATAGAATTCCATTGTGTAAATGTACCATAGTTTTTTGATCCATTCATTTACTGATGGGCACTAGGTTGCTTGCAACACTTGCCTATTGTAAATTGCGCTGCTATGAACAGTGAGGTGTGTAGGTTCTTTGGGATTGGTGTTTCAGGGTTCTTAGTATATAATCCTAGCAGTGCAATTGCTGGGTCAAAAGGTAGATCCATTTTTAGTTTTCTTAGAAAATTCCATACTGCTTTCCATAGTGGTTGTACTAGCCTGCAATCCCACCAACAGCGCACCTGGGTTCCCTTCTCTCCACATCCTCTCTAATACTTGTTTTTTGATTTGTTTATGATGGACATTCTGATCAGTGTGAAGTGGTATCTCATTGTGGTTTTAATTTGCATCTCTCTGATAGCTAGTGATACTAAGCACCTTTTCATGTGTCTCTGGATCCTCTGTATGTCCTTCACAGACTATTCCAAAAAATCCAAAATGATGGAAGACTCCCAAACTCTTTTTATAAAGCCAGCATCATCCTAATCTCAAAACCAGATAAACACACAACAAAGAAAGAAAACTTCAGGCCAACATTGCTGATGAACATAGATGCTAAAATCCTCAACAAAATATTGGCAAACCGCATCCAACAATGCATTAAAAAGATCATAAACCATGACCAAGTGGGATTAATCCCAGGGATGCAAGGATGGTACAATATTTGCAAATCAATAAATGTAATACATCACATAAACAAAAGCAAAGACAAAAATCACATGATCATATCAATAGATGAGGAAAAAGCATTTGATAAGGTACAGCACCCATTTATGATAAAAACACTCAGCAAAGTGGGCATAAAGGGAACATTCCTCAACATGATAAAGGCCATATATGAGAGACCTACAGCCAACATCATACTCAATGGGCAAAAACCAAAATCTTTTCCACTAAGATCAGGAATAAGACAGGGTTGTCCACTTTCACCACTTCTATTCAATATATAGTATTGGAAGTCATAGCCACAGTGGTTAGACAAGAAAAGGAAATAAAAAGCATCCAAATCAGAAAGGAGGAAACAAAACTGTCATTGTTTGCAGATGACATGATAGTGTACATAGAAAATCCTATAAACTCCACCAAAAAACTGCTTGACCTAATAAATGAATTTAGGAAAACAGTGGGATACAAACTCAGTATCCAGAAATCAAAGGCATTTTTGTATACCAACAATGAAACAGCAGAAGCAGAAAAAAAAAATCCCATTTGATAGAGCAACAAGAAAAACAAAATACCTAGGAATAAACCTAACCAAGGAGGTAAAACACCTGTACTCAGAAAACTACACAACACTGAAGAAAGAAATCAAGGAAGACACAAACAAATGGAAACATATACCATGTTCATGGGTCGGAAGAATTAACATCATCAAAATGTCCATATTACCCAAAGCAATTTACAGATTCAATGCAATACCTGTTAAAGTACCAATGGCATATCTCACAGACATAGAACAAGCACTTCAAAAATTTATATGGAACCATAAATGACCCCCAATAGCTGCTGCAATTTTGAAAAAGAAGAGCAAAGTAGGAGGGATCACAATACCTGATACCAAACCGTATTACAAGGCCACTGTAATCAAAATAGCCTGGTACTGGCAGAAAAACAGACAGATCAATGGAACACAACAGAGAGCCCAGAAATAAAACCAAGTCTCTATAGACAATATTTGGCAAAGGGGGCAGCAACATAAAATGGAGTAAAAATAGCCTCTTCAACAAATGGTGTTGGGAGAGCTGGACAGCTACATGCAAAAAAATGAAACTTGAGCACAAACTTACACCATACACAAAAGTAAATTCAAGGTGGATAAAAGATTTAAATATAAGTTGTGACACCATTAAAGTCCTAGAGGAGAACATAAGCAGGAAAATCTCAGATATTTCACGCAGCAATATTTTCACTGATATGTCCCCTAGAGCAAGGGACATAAAGGAAAGAATTAACAAATGGGATCTCATCAAAATAAAAAGTTTCTGCACTGCTAAAGAAAACAGTATTAAAATAAAAAGAGAACCAACTGTATGGGAAAACATATTTGCCAATGATACCTCAGAAAAAGGTTTAATCTCCAAAATATATAAAGAACTCACATGACTCCACTCTAAGAAGACAAGCAACCCAGTCAAAACTTATTTTTATCTGTCTTCAATTATAGCCATTCAGGTAGGTGTGGTATGTTATGGTTTCTCTTTTTATTTCCCTAGTGACTAATAATGATGAGCATCTTCCCATGAGGTTATTGACCATATGCATAACTTCTCTGAAAAACCTGTATGCTTTGGGGATGAATGATGAGCCTAGGTTTTTGGCACAGGAGAATTTTCTAGATTGATGATTCATAAAGATAAAGCCAGGCATCTGGGTGACTAATCAATTTTTCAAGGCTTTTAGAAAGATTTGAAAAGGACCTCAGCTGCAGTCCTGTGGACAATGATTTACCAACTGAAGTATAGCATTCAATTATCCAATTTTTAAAATATATATTTTACCTATCAGTGTTAATAGGTCACTAAAACACATGGATCTCACTCGGGATCCAGTCTGAGTGTATGATTCAAGGGTCACCTTACACACATGGCATTTTTCACATTCCTCTTATGGGAATGTGGGAGTGAGTGGAGGTGTTTAAGCCGCTCGTCTGGTGCTGGATAATGAGAGACTCCTCATTAGCAGCCCAGTGAGGCTTTCATTTTGAGACCCCCCCAGAAACTGCACGCAAGAGATGAATATGAGTCATAGTGGAGATGGCTAGTATCAACTTGCAGGGAGCCCTCTGTTACCTACCAGGACATGGGTTCTCTGGCCCAGTCTGAAAGAAATGGCCGTAGCTAACATTCATTGAGAATTTACTACTCAGTACACCACCCTGTCCCTGCTTAACACTTTAGACATCTCGATACAACTAGAACACACATGCTCTGTTACAGCAGCCCCACATATTGTACAGCATTGTCGTGGGCTCAAATAATACATGTAGATATGCAAGTGCTTCTAAAATTATGTGATGCACACAAAAAGCAGCCTAGCTGATTTATACACATACAGAAGCTGTCCACGCCACGTGGAGAGAGCGATCCCTCATGTATGGCACAGGCACCGTGGAATGCCATAGACAGTTGAAACGTGGATTCAGAAGTGCAAGAGACCCACATTTTAAGAGTCTCAAAAGCTACAACTTCAATGTAAAATCTGAATTTTATCTTTTAAAAAAAAGGTATCCGGGTTAAAAAAAAAAAATGTCTGGGCTCTGACTTGAGATACATACCAAGGCTGGAAAGTCCTGTGGTTACCAGATTTTCCTGTGAGTGTTGAATGAATGTATGTGTCACATGCCTAATCTGTACAGTGATTACGGCCACAGGATTTTAAAGTCCTAAATTTACAGTCTGGGATTGTAGAGTTAATAGGAACGGTCCTTGTCTTCAAATATCTTGCGTTGCTGGAAAATAGGAAATGGGTTTTAAAATGTGAAAATTATTTTATTGTCGCCTAGGCAATACCACTCCCCAAATTAACTTTGGTTTTCACTTATCAAGGGAAAGAGTGATTACAACAGGAAACGGGAAAATTCCAGAGGTGGGTTACTTCTCAGAGAACAGAAAGAACATAGACACCTAAGACATGGAGATGTCTTTGGCAGGAGCATTTTGATCAGGAAGATAAACAAAAGGTTGGATTTCGAGGACTGAGACATTGGGACAACATATAACAACCTTAGAGGAGAGAAGTCAGGGGAATACTTGGTGTCTTCAGATAGCCGAAGGGCCGTCACACAGGAAGGGCCGTCACACGTGACCTTCGTTTTCGTGGACCCCAAGGGTAAAATGAGCACCAGCAAGTGGAGTGCCCTGGGTTCAGCCTTGCTTGGATCCTAGAAAGATTTTCGAAACGCCTCGATATGGACAAAGCTTCTGAAAAAGTGCTGATTTTTCTTTCAGTTGAGATATGCAAATGATGATCAAAGTAATACTTGATAGGGCTGTTCCAAACAGACTGTAGCATTAGACACAGGAGAAATAGGTAATGAGAGAGTGGAGGTCAAAGACCCTCAGCTTTTTCTAGTCCATCCAGGTGGCTCCGTTGCAAGCCTGAGTGTCCCAGGGAATGATACAGAAAGCAGATTCTTAAAGCCTATTTTTAGCCCAGATATTCTCTTTTAAATATTCTGTGAAGTATATACTTTGGTCTAGATATTGTGATAGTTCTCTTTACACTCATATTATCTTTACCCCATCTCTCAGGGATTTTCAGGTATTTAAAGATGAAAAAGGTGAGGCTTTGAAAGTTAATGTAGCTCACGCACAACGGAGCAAGGGTTTTATTTTAGAAAATGTTGACTTCGAAGCTTCTCAATCACTGCACATACTGTGCACAGTGTCTTTTTTATGTGTAGAAAACACAGGATGCTCTTGAATACTGGGTGACAGATTTGCCTTCAGGTTTGTGAGCAGAGCACTCAAAGGGAACATTTGAGATCGCCAGGTTCCCTACCTTCCCCTGTGGTCTCAGCTGGTTTCTGTGGGGTTGTGAGCAAAAAAAATAATGCAAGGGGAAGGGGCAAGGGGCAAAGGTGAGGTGGCAAAAGAAAATCTGAGAAAAAGTTATTTTCAAATGGAAGGATGCTTATGTCATTGATGCCCCAGACTGCCTATGTGCAATGCAACCGCACCCTCAGGGCAATACAGAGCTTTCTCCGAATGAGCTGGATGGGCAGAAATGTGATGAACATGTAAAGTGACCCCAAAGTACAAACACAATCAGGATGACCTGTTCCAGAGGAGGGAGCCATGCCCTTGGCACTGCAAATTTCAATTCCCCATGTGTTCACATCAAAGTAAGGGCAAGTGGCCCTTTGTGATAACAGGCAGCTCTGTTTACTTCTTTATTCCTTCCCCCAGGATAGCACAAGGTAAATAAGAAAATGATGTTTCCTTTTTTCTTTTCCATTTCAAGCTGATGAAATTTTTTAAAATTAAAATGGGATCTGGATAGGTAAAGTTTGGTTCAACCTTGGCACTTTCTTCATTAACAGTATATCAACATCTAGCTGTCTTTGCTTCTGGCTCTTTTATTAAATCAAGAGGCTTGAAGCTGCCATCTTTATGGGCTAATGCAACATAGAATATATATCCAGAATTATCAAAAGCAGAGACAAGAGGCAATTGTTATTTAGGTGAGCATACTTATTTTATATGTATAGTAGCACTGTAAATATGCCATCCTATTAACTTTAAAGATAACTACTTTTCTGCAGAAAACAATGAGGTAATATGCCATTTTCATCATATCATATCAAGAGAAAATACTACTTTTTAAAAAAATCTTTTTACAATTTTTTATTGATTGCTTTTAGAGAGAGAGGGAGAAATGAGCCATCAATTTATTGTTCTATTTATTGATGCACTCATTGGTTGATTCTTATATGTGCCCTGACCAGAGATCAAACCCACAATCTTGGCACATTGGGACGATGCTCTAACCAACTGAACTACCGAGCCAAGGCTGAGAAAATACTATTGACATGACTTATCACAGTTGATGTGAACCTGATTGTCTTACTGAGGTAGTGTTCATTAGCTTTCTCTGCCCTAAAGTTAACCTCTCCCGCAAAGGAAGTGCCTTAAGGAGTGGGGAGTTATGCACAACCACCCTGAGGGCAGGGTATCTGCATAAATTACCAGTAATTAGAAGCCTCCTGCATGAGAGATTTGAGAGGGGTTTTTCTGTTCCTTTTTATTTTGATGAGACACCATATACTGCTTTTCATATTATGGGTTGTACTTTTGACCTCAAGCTCAAGATGCTTTTGCAAGCCTAGATCCTGCATATTTGCTCCCGTGTTGTTTTATAAAAATGTTACAGTATTCCATTTAAACCTGTAATTTATTTGAGTTGTTCTCGTACTAGGTCTGAGCTTTCAGTCAGGTTTGTATACTTAGTCTGTTGATGTCCACTTGCTTCAGTGCCATTTGTTGAAGAGACTGTTCTTCTATGGAACTGCTTCTGCACTTATCCAAACCCAGGTGGGCATAGTTGTGTGGGTCTGTATTTGGTTTCTTCATTCTATTCCCTTGCTCCATGTGCCAACACGGCACACTCTTGCTATTCACAGCTCTCTAGCAGACTCTCATATCGGATAGAATATTTTTCCCATTTTATTCTTTTTTATAAAGATTGTTTTAACTATCCTAAGACATCTACCTTTACATAGAACTTTAGAACAAGCTTGTCTACATATACTAAATCATGCTAGGATTTTGATAGGAATCACATTAAGCCTAGAGATCAAATTTTAGAACTGATATGTTTTCTTTGTTGCATCTTCCCAACCGTGAACATGATATGTCTCTCTACTTACTTCTATCTTCTTTGACTCAAGAGGGCATGTCTTAGAAATGTTTGTTGTTTACGCCTGCTGGCAGTTCTGAACTGGAGGCTTTTGTAGTGCCCTGTCCTAATGTGTGCGAGATAGTAAGGAAACCCAGAGAACTCATCACTGTGTCATTGCCCGGGTCCTGAGTTTCCCAGGCAGTATGTCCTGTCACTCTAAGGTCCCGAGGGTTCTGTGTTTGTTGTGCTGTTATCAAAACTTTTTAGTTGTGGGAAGAAGGTCCCGAAAGGGATGGGAGTACTCCCTCTTGGCAGAACCATTAAGTCCTTTTTTTTTTCATTTTTAATGTAACGTAAGTCGAAATTTTAAGCCCTAAATTCGTTCACTAGTTCATTAGTTTGTTTATCTATTCCCTATGGTATAAAAGATGCATGGATTGTTAGCCTGCACATAAACACATACACATATGCTTAACAGCCATGTGCTGCTGGCAATTGCTTTTTCTACACTCTTATGTAGGTAGGCGCTTTATCAGAATCAATCAGAAGTGATTATTTAATCAATTATGAGTCTATTGCATGATTTGGATTTTCAGTATTTAATTTCCCACCAAAAAGAAGCTCATCACTGTATTCACAGCCAAGGCCATTACTAAACCATTCCCAGCATCTTATTTTAATGCTATTGTCCCTAAGATCCATGTTTCATGTAATCATAGTTTTAAAATCAAATGATAGTTAGAATATAGGCTTATGTATTTCTAAGTGAATGAGAATAACTTAATTATGGACATTAGTTAATGCTCTTTTGGTTCCAATATCTTTCTTTTAAAAAAGGAACAATGAGTCTTTTAATCCTATTTCTCCACAAATTGGGAGGGAACATGTAAGTGCAAGCACAGGAAAGCATCAAAGGAATCACCAACAGTGAAGATGTAGAAACAGAAAGGGAATTGATCTATGTATTTTAGACACTATAATTATAAACAAGGTGTAGAAAAAATGGGGGGACAATGTTTCAGAAAATTGTTAAATCTCATATGAACATAGTGGAAAACCAGCTCTGTGTGTTTTAGATTCTAATTTCTGCATAGTAGTATATTTATTTAAACAAAAAAGTTGCATTCACATTGTTTCTAAATCAAATTATTTTTCAATTTTTATAAAATTACTTCAAGTATATACACATAAAACAGTGCAATAAAATAAATCATTGTACTAAAAGTCAACAAACATAACCTAAATATAAAACTGTGAGGTAGTAAAAACTGATAAAGATTACCTTATAACAGGCTCTTCAGTCTAAAAGCATTTCTTTTTAAAATAACATAATGGTGCATTGTTACTCACATCCAATAAGCTATCTGTATTGTGCATACATGAAGAATAGAATAAAGACATTTTGAGTCTCACTTGACTATCTCATTGTATTTAGTGTAAAAAGCCATCAAAAATATGTTGCTGGTAATATACTATTACATAAAAAATAGTAATATTATCCATGGCAAAAGTAGAAAATATTAGATGCATTTTGCAAGAGTTAAGGATTAGATAACAACATCTTCATAAATTAAGACTAAGCCAAAAACCAGAATTGTTCAGGAAAAGGTGTAACAAGGATGAATAAAATCTGAAGTGAGGCAGAGCCAAGATGTTTAGAGCCCAAACTTCAAATAATCATGCACACGTCGTGGCTCTGTCAGGTTTCTGTGTCTTCCAAACAGCGCACCAGGTTTTACCATGTGTTTCTGAGCCATCCAGAAAGGCTGGATGCAAAGTTGGCCGGATGCAACAGCAAGTTTTCCGAAAATGAGCCTGGAATGGTAGAGGAATCCCCCTGGACAGACTGATAGCCAAGGTCAGGGTTCTTGCATCGCCTCGTACACGTTCTGCATCTGGATTGTACCGTGTGTGCCCCCACCCCCACCCCCACCCCCACCCCCACCCCCAGCGCCACTGCACTTCCATCTTCAGCCACGCCTTCTACTTCGGATGCTCTGCCTCCCACTTTACCTATCAATTTTTTTTCCCAATCCAAATATCACCTTTTCAAGAAGCTTTGCTTGACCACCTTATATTGTCTCTACAATTTGAAGACACCAGTCTTGCCTTCCCCCTACTGGCAGCCTTTAAAGCCGTGATGGCAACAGGCTTATGGGGGCTTCTTAATGCAAATCAGTTGCAAGAAGGAACCAATGAACAAATCTTTTACTTTATAGTATGTATATCTCGTAAGACTCTTACCTCACATTTTCTTGTTCCTGGGCCATATTTCCCCCCTCTCTTCCTGCGTACTAAGCCTTGTGAGGCCAGGCGCTGTGCCAAGGACTTCTCAGTGTTTTTCCCCTTCTCTCTACCAGAAGCTAACACAGTATGTTTCATTGAGCAGGTGGGCAATACAAGTTATTTAAATGAAATAGTATGTAAATAAATAAATGAACTTCTTTTTTAATTATTTTATTGTTGTTCAATTACGGTTGTCCATATTTTCTCCCCACCCCTCCCCCACCACCTCCAAACCCACCTCCCTCCCTTGCTTCCACCCTCCCCCTTGGTTTTGTCCATGTGTCCTTTATAGGAGTTCCTGAAAACCCTTCTTCCCACTGTCCCCTCCCCCCTCCCCTCTGGCTATTGTTAGATTGTTCTTAATTTCAATGACTCTGGTTATGTTTTCTTTGCTTTTTTCTTTTGTTGATTATGTTCCAGTTAAAGGTGAGATCATATGGTAATTGTCCCTCACCACCTGGCTTATTTCACTTAGCATAATGAGAAATGAACTTCCCTGCTGCCTGTTTCAGCACCCGAGGGCTATAATCCCAGATTCCTTGCATCATTTGCCTGTCTTTCCCACTTTACTGAGCCGGCGGGTTTGCAACAATGTATGTGAAGCACAATAGCACCTGACCCTACACCAACTCTCCAAGTGTAGATATCACTTCTGTTTGAAGTCTGCCTTCCAAACCTTATTCCAGTTCACTTTTTGATTAGTCCCAACAGAGAGCCCACAGGGGAGGAATATCTGGGAAACCTACTTCCATTTTAGCAAAATAGACAGAGGGCAAAGCTACCAATGAGGCCATGTACAGGTAATTGGATGTTGTGAAGGATACATATGGTAGATGTCATTTTTTTATTTTATCCTTTTTTCCCACAGAAATGTTGAGATAAATGAGACCACGTAATTGAATCTCAAAAGTGATAATTTATTAATGCATTAGTAACCAGTATGCAAAACAAATCAAAATGAATCCTTTCTTATTTATTTCATTAGTAAAGCATTTACAAGTAATATGATACAGAAAGTCACACATCACTGAATGAATTTATATATTCTAGTTTTAATTCTCTCATTTTGCTTTAGGCTTACAAAATACTTCTATTGTGCTCTGAACTATGATTCAAGACATTATAAACACATATCATGTGGATTTTGTGTCCACAATCCATCTGACAAATCCATAGAAAAGCACAATAACAAAGGTTTGACTCTTGGGCAGTACTAGGCATTCTGAGACTGGTGTGGTGGGTTCAGGTGCAGAAATTTGTGAACATCTAAAATTATTTTTGCCTTACATCCATTGCCACTCTTTTTTCTCCCCTCAATTTTTAGCTCCTTATTTTTCATGTAGTTATCCATTTTTTACCCCATACATCAGCTTTATCTGCTTCCTTTCATTCTGCTTACCACTCTTCATCCTTCTGGTCCATTCAAGCTTATATATAACAGGTTCTGTGACTTAGACCTCCTTTTATTTGCATATATATAATTTTTAAAATATTTCTTCATCTTTTGTCTACATTTTGGGGGTTATACCCAGCCTTTGAAGCCAGCTCAGTTTTCCTTCCCCCGGGAAATTTCTCCTACATTCTCTATTTTGTCTCCTTCTAGAGAAACGCCAGCCTCTAAGAATTTTGTCATGCTGTATTCACGAATTCACAAAAATTCCTGTTAGGTATTCCCAGTAAAGCACATATGCAGGAAATAGTAGAAGCTCAATATGAGCTTGTTAATACATCAATGGTTATTGCTAAAATAATACTGTTATACAGGCTCCCTTAATAGTCTCTACTCTACCTATTTCTTGAAATTTTCCATTTTCTCTCAGTTACTACTTGCTTTTCATTTGCTTTTTCTTGACCTTGCAGTTTCCTGTGGTAGGAGATTGTGGTGTCTGCTCAGATTGGGGAGCACTCTCCTGAACAGGCATCCGAAAGCAGGGTGCTGGACCATGTACAGTGTATTGTCTTACATTAACAAGAATATAAGATAATAAAACTTCAGATCACCTGTTCAGAGCTACTGTTATAAACAAATGCATGTTCACTAACAAATTCACTAACAAATGTTATCATTTGTAAGAGTGTTCATGTACTTGCTAATTGTCAGAACTCTACAGGGTGTTCCTCTTGAAATTTCTGTTGGAGAGCCTTAAGGAAGATTGCAATTTAAGATTGAGAAGATAACAAAAACAAATCTCTCCTAGGGAACTCAAAACATTGGCAAACTCTTTCTTCTCTTAATCCATCTATATCCTTTCTGGGAATCGAACAGTTTCACAGAGATCTTTAGAAGAGTTCTGCTACTCTGTAACATTACCCCTTGTTTGTTCTCAGTCTGCAGCTTTTTGTCATCTTCACCTATGTTTTCCCACTCCCCTTTCTCCTCCTCCTTCTTTGAAGATGTTCCGGGGATGGCTTGGATAAAAGGTCTCCACCTCTCCCTCCTGCTTTTCCGATCCCTCTCACCTGGGTTCAATTTTTCATTTCCTCTCTTGCTCACCCACCTTCTTATTTTCACGACTTTTAGGAAAGGGAATAAAAATAAAAGCACTTCATAGCTCAGACCATGCAGGCCTAACCTTGCCTGGAGAAAAGTTTACAGCTCAGTGATACATCAGGATTGTTTATGAGGAGTTGGAAGACTTTTAAGTAAAGCAAGGAAGGAAATGTCATAAGAATAGCTGAAAGTAAGACAATATAGGTGTAATAACTCCAGTAGCAAACCAAGTAAGCACACTGCAAACCAGATGGAGAGTTAATGTGGTCTGTTTGGGAATGGAGGTAAGATGAAATGTAGCAGGTAGAAAAGACACTTAGGAAATGCCAGCCAGAAAAAGCATAAATGAGCTACTTCACTTTTCCAATGAGTCAGTATATTAGCTTCCTACTGCTTCGATAACAAATTGCCAAGAACTTAGTGGCTCAAAATGCACACATTTATTCTTACATAGTTCAGTTCCATAGGTCAGAAGTCTGAAATCAGGTTCCCTGGGCTACAGTCCTGGCGTGGCTGTTTCCTGCTGAAGGTGCTAAGGAAGAACTGGTTTCCTTGCTGGTTCCTGCTCCTGAAGGCTGCCTGAATCCCTTGGCTCACGGCCCCTTCCACATGCTGAAAGCCAACAAGGTAGCTCCTTCTCGCCTCTCTGACCTCCGCTTCCATCCTAACATCTCTTTGACTCTGACTCTCCTGCCTCCCTCTTATAAGGCCCGGATAACCCAGAACAATCTTCCCATCGTCAATCCTTAGTTGTATCTTCAAAGTCCCTCTTGCATGTGCAGTAATGTGCTCATAGCTTCTGGGAATTAGGAAATGTGTATCTTGGGGGACAGGTTGCAATAGTCAGTTTACCCTTAGTCAATATGATTTTAATTTCTATCCTGAAGTCCTGAAGAGTTGTTCTGAATTTTTAATGTCTGCTCCTTAAATCTTGCAGAACCTGTGTCTGTAAGTTGTGGTCATGGCCCAGCCTATAAGAAGAAGGAGGAAGAAAATGTCTGTGTAATGGGAAACAAACAGACAATCATATATAAAAATATAAAACACAGAAGTTCATAGAAGATGCCTAATACGCATTTTTGAAAGATAAGCTGCATGCTGTGTATGATGTAAATGAGACCAGCCTGCCCTTGAGTGGCATCTGTAGATGGGGCATTTGCCTTTGGACTGTAGAGCTATGCAATCCTTTAATTTTTCTGTAACCTTAGAAGTAAACCTTTTTATAATTAGGGTGACATTATAACTGATCACCCAAATCAGAATATTTTTGAAAGTGATAGAGGAGGTGCTTTTTACAATTAATACAGAATAACTGGCATAAATTGGGGCTCTCCTGGGAAGCTGGGATGTGACTTACTTGTAATAAGATGTGATGACAACATATCTCAATCAATTTGTTCAAGTTCTAGGAAAGATGAACTTATTTCTGTTCCTCAGAAAGTGAAAGTATAGAAAAGGTCACTATATTTGGTGTGTTTCTTCTCCCAAGGATAGAAATAATTCATAAACTTAAGATATTGGACCCTTATAAAGCCTATAATACTTTGGGAAAACATCCAACATGGTGGGATTCTTCTAGACATGATTCAATTATTAAATACATTAGTTCATTCATTCAGTATATTTACTGAGCACTCACTATATACCAGCCTCAGTGCCCATACGAATCAGAGCCATGGCAGAAGTGGATAAAGAATGTTGGGTGACAAGGAGGGAGGCCCTGTTTGAAAGGGTCAGGAAAGTACCCGACAAATTAGAAGGAAAGAAAGAGGTTTACTTTCTATTTTGGCTTCAAGTTTAGGTGAAGATGGAGGGGGTATTTGAAGGAGAGGGTGGCTGGGTCCAGATTTTGAAAAGCCAAGACTGTTATCTTATTTTTGGTTCCCTTATTTTTCACTCAAGTGTGAATCAGCAGGGATGTTGTCAAATTCAGAATGATATGATCAAATTTGCCATCTAAGAACATATTCCTGAAGACCGTGTGGGGCAGGGAAGTCGTGTGGATGAGTTTAGGATAGAGATGACAACAACGATAGTCATGAGACTTTCTGAGCAAATTATTGAGTCTGGATATTGTTGTAAGTGTTTCTGATGTTTTAAATGCCTATGTGCTGACAGCTTCCTAAGCTAGTAATTATTGCTTGTCCATTTTTCAGAGGACACTAAGGCAGTAAAATATTAATTACTAATTATATAAGGCCAAACAGTTAGTTAGCAAAGTGTGTTGCTGGGATTCGAACTTTGTCTGACTTCAAAATTACTGCCTTCCTACTATTCTCTCCCCACATGAAAGATGCCTGAATTAAGAGCATGAATTGTGGCAAGATGGAGAAGAGACAAAATTTAGAAGACAACTCCCTTGTCTTAGAGTTTTGATATCCCCATCGTCTGAGCAGTGGTTTGCAGAATATAGGGCAGGAAAAGAATTGGAGCTGATTCTAAGGTCCATAATTTGGGGCATCGGATGTACAATGATGGCAAATGAAACAGAAATTCTAGGCCATGCCCTGTTTAAAGATCATGTTCTCAGCTTGAGGTGTACTGATTTGAAATTCCTACAGAGCACAGTGATAGTCGTACAAGCTCAGGGGCAGTATGAGGGACTGGGGAGTAGAGACAGAGGAATAAGAGCCATGGGTAATCGCAGGCGAGGAAAGGAAGACAATATGTAACAGTTAAGTTCCTACTCATCTTTTGATACCCAACTTGGACGTAACCTCAGGCACAGCTCACGGAAAAACATGGACATCAAATGATAGCAGCTGCCCCACTGACTGACTGGAAGAATGGATTTCTTCAAGAAACTCCAACAAGTCCATCCCACAGTTGGCGACATTTCCAGTCCCAGTTCCTGCAGCTCTTGCCACCTGGGCTACGCACTAGGCACCCATATGCATCTCCTTCCGTTAGATTCCATTCTCTGCATATGCCCCCTGTTAAACAGCTGGTTTTGAAGCTAAGTCAAGGCCATGATGTAAGCATCTCTGTATTCCCCACAGCTTCTAGCAAATCCTCTTGCCTGTGATCAGTGCTCAAGAAAACTCTTCAGATTGACATAAACTGTCAAAGCTCTCTGAAAGTCCCCTTGTATGTCCATGATCTGCAAGTGGAAAGAAGCAATGGTAAAAGCAACTATAGCTGAATACTTAACATGAGTTCATTGCCATGCCAATTTCTTTATCCATTGATTCAAGCCATTCTCAGAACAGCCAAGAGAGGTTCGCATCATTTTCCTCTTAGAACAGAAGGGGAATATGAAACCTGGAGAGATTATGTAACACCCTGAAGAAATAAATACATCTAGACCATGACGAGGTAGACCCCGAAGTCCACATAAGACCTGTAAACCGGTGCTTTCTCTGAGGGGAACCCATGCTTTTGCTAGGGCTGCTTCTTCTCTTTAGGGACACACCACTTTCCTCCTCATGGGTCTGGGGTCTGGAGGTGCAGAAAGCTGCTGGCATGTGAACAGCCACCTCACTTTGTTCCATGCAACACAAAGGCCCCCAGGTCGCAGCACCGAACAAGCCCCAGGCTCAGCTACCTGCCCAAGGCGCGGGCCACACAGACTGCAAGGAAGTCTTGATCTTACTCCAAGAACTTGGTTACCTGGGCTCTTCACAGCAAGAAGCTGCTGCAGCCGCTCTTCAAAGGGTGAAAAGGTCCCAACTGATGAAAGCAGACTAGTATTCTCTGCCAAGAGAAACAGCGGGAGCTGGCCTAGCCCTTGCTCAGAGCTTCCTTTACCACTCGTAATATCCATTCTTTAAACCCCGTTAACCCTTCCTTCACTGGAGGTGGTTTCACATGCGAGGCTGCTGTGTCTTCTCTGATCCACCCATCACCCCTTAAGATAGGTTATCTGTGTCTTACACAGAATTAACTGCCTTCCAAAGAAATCCATTCACATAGAGTCCATTTGGCAAGTCATAATATACCCTAATAATGTGTTTTCTATTCTTCTTAGAAAAAAAATAATGTATATTAATCGATAATAGTCATCAATTATGGCATATATTAAAATGATATGTAGTCTAGTTTTAAGCAATTTTCTCATTTTTATCTTTACAGCCCTACTGAGAACAGTAGATTTTACATCCCTTGTTATCAGATTAAAAAATTGGGGCTTGGAGCCCTGGCTGGTGTGGCTCAGTGGATTGAGTGCCCGGCTGTGAATCAAAGGGTCACCAGTTCGATTCCCAGTCAGGCCTTAGGCCTGGTTTACAGGCCAGGTCCCCTGTAGGGGGTGCCCGAGAGGCAAGCACACATTGATGTTTCTCTCCCTCTCTTCCCTCTCCCTTCCCCTCGCTCTAAAAATAAATAAATGTTAGGAGATAGAGAATTTTTTTCCAAAATAAAAATACTTATTTTCATGATTAATAATTCAAATAGTTTTATCTGTTAGTATTAAAATGATGTATGGACAGCATTTTTTAGAGTTACATTTTTGTTTTGTAATATGTAAATTTTTATATTTGAAATGCATCAGTTTAACAGTTTTAGAAATTTTATAAATATTCTGTACTCTTTAGAAATAAACACTAGTTTTTATATTGCATGTTAAAAAAACTGAAGCTCAGAGACTATAAGTCACTTGATAATATCACAGAATTTTAAGTGGCATTACTGGGACTTGAATTCAAGTTCAGTTTATCTACACTGTTCCTTTATGCCACAATTGCAGTTAAAAAACAGTGATTAGCATAGTAGTGCTTTATAATTCATAATCTATTCCATATGCATTACCCAATTTTATTCTTCCTGGGATTCTGGCATGTAGGAATGACAGGCAGTATTCTCTCTTTGTTGTTGCTGTTGTTTAATTCATTCTTTACATTATTACGAACGTCCCTGTTTTTTCTACTTTGCCCACCTCCACGCAGTCCACCCGCCCTTCCCTCAGGCCATCACCACACTGTTGTCAGTGTATACGGTTCTGTGTCCCCATGTTTTGGTTAATCCATTCACTTTCTTTCCTCCAGTCCCGCCCACCCTCTCCTCTGACAGCCATCAGTCTGTTCCATGTATCCAACTCTTTTAAAAATGAAAACACTGAGGATCCAAGCAGTGAAACTATTTGTCTGAGGGAACAGGGCAAGTCAGTGGATGCAACAGAGCCAGAGGTTTCTCTGTGGGATATTCTAGGACACTGTTTCCACTGCATCATTTTAGGCCATTGTACCTGAAAGGTTGCTGAATGTGTGCTTCTGTTCTCTCCATGGCGGGGAGATGGACCAGTTTTTGTTGTTGTTTTTTTTTTTTAATGGACATATTGTTAATTATATTGAAACAAACTGGAGGCCATGAAGGGGAACACAGGGGAAGAGGCCTGAGGGGGGCAGCCCTGGATATCCTGCCGCTGGAGTCCTAAGGAGCAGCCTGTGGGCAGCTGGCCTCTGTCGTCAAAGCCGCTGTGGTGTAAACTTGGAGGCTCACGGGGAACTGGCTGATGGCACAGGCTTGGGCTTTAGAAAAATACGGGTTGGTTTTCCAGGTGTTGGTTGGCCCAGTGTGGATTAGGTAGATTTGAGCCTCAGTTTTCTGACCTGTAAACTGGGATGATGGTGCTAACTGATGGAGCAGCTGTGCTGGCCAACTGCAATAACGTTCGGAAGGCATTGAGCACAGCAGCCAGCGCCGAGAGAGAGGATACCCCTCCATGGAGGGTTGATAGGGTTGGAGTTCAGAGAGAAAGAAAAGATGGGGGGGGGGGTACTGACAGTTAGATTTGTATTCTGCTTTCTTCTCAGAAGTTATTCTTAGTGGATACTATTAAATTTATCTTATTTTTCTCTTTCTTTCTTTCATTGATTCAGTCCCTGACAACTCATGGGGCACTTGCCACAGGAATTAGTTCATTAAATCCACACAGTCAATCTGGCAGAGAGATGCTATGAAGGGAGTTTGGGTCTGAGAAAAGGAGAGGGACTTGCCTATGTTCACACTTTGAATATCTGGCAGGGCAGAGACCAGAACTCTGCTCTTCCATCTCATTATTCCCTTTCTGGAGGCTCATCCTCAGTTCTCCATGGCCAATGAGGCAGGGTCACAAATCTAAACATCTGATAGACATCAAAGGACATCCACCCATCCGCCACTCAGGACGGGACTTCCGATGACACTGGCAGAGCTCCCCAAAACCCTGGCTCGACTTTTTCTTGGCTGGGCTACATTTGCTCAAACTAGACTCTGGGCTCCAATTTCACCATAAACCCCAGCTGCTAACCTTGGGTTTCACTGTGTGGTTTTTGTTTTTGTTTTTTTTTTTGGTTTTGTTTTTAATAAAGGGAGTCTGTTATGTCCAAGAGGATCCACTCATTGTTCCTTAAATATATCTTCCTGTTCCATATGCCCTACACATATTTACTCCATTCTCTGGGTCTAGAATATCATTTCCCTCATTCTCTTCCTGGACAAATTATACTGCCGATAAGGTCAGACTTCAGTACTTTCTCATTCGCAAACCGTCCCTTACATTTACTAATCCCTCTCCCTTGGAATTTAGAGCATTTATTGCCTGACCATTTGTTTGCCATTGTTCACAGACAGACTTACGGCATCGCGAACAGGTATTTATGCTTTACTCACCCTCCTATATCAGGTTCTTTCTCAGGCAAGAAATGCCATCTTCGTTTTTATATCACCCATATCTTACAGCCAAATGCTTAGCACATAGTCCAAAGCTCAGTAAATATTTGTGAAGTGATTTGATTAAATTAAAATATTATTTTCCCTGGATTCTTTATTAATTTACCCCAGAATTATGTTTCTACGTTCTATCAATAGTTCCCATCTACTGTGTTCCACTACTCAATGAATACTTTACTGAGTGTTCCTCATAAATTACAATATCTAACACTTGGAAAAAAATCAGTGTGGAAGGTGTTATATGCTCTGTCATTTTTTCACGTACTGAGCTGAGGCACAGAGAGGTCAAGTAACGTGCCCGGATGTGCACGCCTGCTAAACGGAGAGGGTCAGGCTTTGGTTCCAAGAAGCGTGATGTCAGAGCTCCTGTTTTTAACTGGCCTGGATCCTGTGTTTTGTTGGCTCTGTGATTCTCTCACACACAGCATGTACACAGTGGGAGTATTTTGATGTTGATAATGATGATGACTGCTAATAATGTTGACTTGTGGGACACCCCGGAGGAAAGCTGCTCTCACCTGGAATTTCAGGCAAGTGAACTGTTTATAAATGCAGAATTCCTAACACAGTTGAGGCTGTATATACCTACGATGAAAGAGGGAAAAAAATCACAAGAGACTTATGGACAACTAACTAGTTGTCCTATTTCAGGTATTGGTTTATTCTGTTTTAAAACGTACCTTTTGGTCTCACTGTCGTCTGTAAGATCTGAAACCCCTTTCTATCAGTATAAACACTTACACCTTGCAAGCATGCAAATACATTAGGGACCTCAGTGGAATTCTATTTTCCATGTCGACTCCTTCTGATCATAGTAGGCTAGCTGGTTAATTTCCCCAGCATATGCCTAAAGCATGTATTTATTGTCTGTAACAGAAAAACACTCATCCTCTTTTCCTCATAAAAAAGGTGACATAGTCCAACTGTAAACAGCAAGTCAAAGAGAACAACAGAAACAGGAGAGACCATACTTCTTTAGGTTAAATATGCTTTTAGAGTGCCTGGCACCTGTTTCTCCTCCAAACAAATGTTTTAATATGGAGCATCAAGGTTTGGGGCCCATATTTTGCCACATATAAGACACACTGCTTTTGCTGAAATTTTTGAGGGAAAAATAAGGAAGCACATTATACATGGGTAGTACCTGAAATACCTTGTATCTATCCTTGTGTTTTGTAATTAGTTGTTATATAAAATTTCTTGCACAAAATATGTTTAAAAATAAGTGCTAAAATGTCTTAATAATATAAAAAACAAATATCTATACATACATAAATAAATAATTGAATTAAAAAATTAAAATGAAGGATTTTCTTTTTCTGAAACTTCAGGCCAAAGAGTGGGTGCACATTGTACATGGCAAAATACAGTATTTTGTTTGTTTTCAATCACTTGGAAGTTTGTCGTCTTGGCATATTTTGGAATCAAACTGCTGTTGAAAAAGAAGAAAAGCAGATTAAATGTTTTTTCACACTTTTTACGGGAAGGTTAAAGACTTTTTCCTCCTAATAATTAATGAGGCTCTGATAGCACCCCAGAGACAGGTCATTGTAACCCAGCTTTCATAATGGATTGACTTGAACAACAGCAAAAAATTAACTAAGCTACCACAGTTCACATGGCAAGGGACAAGTAGCAACTATACCCTTGACTCCTTTAACAAGGGACATCCATGTTTCACACTTACAGAACAAAAGCAAGTCTAGGACTTACATCTCACGGTTCTCAGACTGCATGGTCTCCTCCAGAATTATTCAACCTTTATGGTCTCAGGTTTCTTGGGACAGATTTTGGATTAGGGAAGTACCGGCTCCATGATTGAGATACTGCGCAGTGTGGCATGGGACCTGTAAATCGAGAGTTGGAGGAAACATCCAGGTGAATCCGATGGCTAACCAGGCTTAGAACGCATGGATCGAAGTCAGGTGCAAACCAGTGCAGCCTGACCCTGCCTACTCAGGGAGGGCTCTTCAGAGAATAAAGAGCCCTAACCAGGACAGCAGGGTGGGAGGTCGTAGTGTTACTTCGGGCTCAGATGCTGACTTGCGGGCTTTGAAAAAGGCATCCCATAGCTTTGTTTCTTCACCGGACAAGGTAAGGTTTCAATGACCTTTCCAGCTCTACTATCCTGTGGTAAGAGATGGCAGTTTGAAATGAAAAGACATAAGCGTCTTGTCCAATTTTATGCCACCCTCCCTGTTTCCATCTTTGCCACTCAGAAAGGAAAGCCTGCAGCCACCCGGTCTCCCTCTGACTTTGAGGGGTGCTTGAGACAAGGAGGGGAAAACAAGCAAAAGATAAAAGGGTCTCTACATTTATGTCACAAGTGGAAAGGCACTTTTTTTTAGAGCGGAGGGTGTGGACTGGGTTTGTAGGAAGAAAAATGAATGTTGGAAGAGCTGAGACAGTCTATTGTGGAATTTCAAAGATGCCTTTTCTCAAACAACCCTGCTGAAAAGTCTTAGATTTGGAGAAGGCTCTTTGGTATATTGTCTGTCTGTAATCTTTGGTATTTGGGGCTTTTTGTTTGTAAGAGAACTGTGGCCATGTACAAAATAGCAAAACCAACCTATGTGTGTGCATGCATGTGTTGTGGTATAAGACTGAATTTGAGAACAGTCTGACAGTGTCCAGAGTGGGAGGGGAGGGAATTTCAGGGGAAAAGGGGAACGGTTTAGAGCAACAAGTATAAAGGACTCATGGACAAAAACTGTGGGGGGTGGAAATGGGAGGAAGGTGGGGAGGGCTGGGGTGGTGGGCTGGGGGTGGAGTAAAAGACAGAAAACTGTACAATATCGACAATTAAAAAATAATAATAAAGCCCAATGAATCAAAAAAAAAAAAAAAAAAGAGAAAACGTGAGTAGAATTTTTCTTTCCAGGCAAATCTTGAGTAAGAGCTGGGTGTGATACTAGTGGTGGGGCCAGCACCGTCGTTTCCTTAAATGAGTGTTTCTCCAAGTTCGTTCCATGGGTCATTGGTCTAATTCTCTGCAAATGCCCCTGGAAAAAGTTTGCGTTTGTATTGTGCCATTAAATACTTGGATAATGAATACATACAGCTCTATAGTGCACATTAATTGATAAGTTCAGCAGTTAAGACAAAACATATGCTGGCTAAGCATCCCGTGGAGTGCTGGCTGCCACTGAGAATTATTTAAGTTGTACACGTAAATGCTCAGAGCTACCTTTAACCTTACAGTCATCACAAATACGTGTAGCTTTTAAACCACAGGTGGCAATGCAAGGCCCGGGGGCCGAATCCAGCCCCCCATCTTGTTTTATCTGGCAAGGCCCAGCACCTTCTACCCAGTGGCAGTGCCGAGCTCTCGCTTAGCTGTTAAGGAGTAGTTTCATTTATACAGTCCTAACGTTACATTCGGCCCTTTGAAGGCAACCTCGAGGCTGATGTTGACCCCAGTGACGATGAGTTTGACACCCCTGTAGACTATTACGTTTTGTGTTTGTTTTTTGGCAGATGGCAAAAGGGAACATTGTCAGTTGAGGAAGAGATGCATTCCGCACCCCCTCCCCATAAGTCACAGTTATTTCCCTTGTCAGATAGGAGCAGGGTGAGGGAAATACTATTTTAAACTAACCAGAGTCCGTTCCTTTGACAGGGGCAGGGGGAGGGGGAGTTGCCTCTCCTACAGATGTTTATTTTAAGGTGCTAAACTGAATTGTATTCTACCAGCATTTTTAAAAGGCATATAGCTGTTTTCATGAACATTAAATTCAGCTGCTCCTGGATAGCCTTTATATTCATCTGGAGATAGTTTTACTGTTTTTCTTCTGAATTTAAGGAATCAGCAAATGACTATCATCTGTGACGTGGGCCAACAGTGGGTCAACTGTGCTGCTTTCTGTTGCTGCAGGAGAACGTAATTCACGGAGGCAATTAGGCTGAAGAGTTTGTTGTAGCACCTGTTAGGGCCGCATTTGGCGATTACTGGAACAGTGCAAGGGTAGGCGGAGTTTCCTGGGCTCTGATGCTGGATGTGTAAATATTGCGTGGTTTAAACCTGTCCCTTCATGCAGAACATGGATGTCAGAGTGTCTGCCGTGAGATCAAATGCACAAAATGACATAAGTCCGTGAGAAAACACATAGACCAAAGCACACCAGTTACTAAACTGCCCACTATTAAAATATGGTCTCCCAGCTGATGCTGGGACTTATACCACATTTCTGGTTTGCCAGCTGCTTCCTGTTAAATTCTACCAGCAGCGCAGTCATGGGAGGCGGGGATGCTGGAGAAACGGAAGGTATTTGCTCTGCTTCTGGTTTTTTTTTTTTTTACTTCACCCGAGGGGTAGCAGGATGTTCCAGTGCCACCACTTAATGCTCCTAGGGAGTTTTCTCAGCGGTTGCAGAACTACAGGGGAACTGTCCTGCAAATGGAATTCTTACAACAAATGTGTGTTTATGCTTACATGTTTAAACTTTGGTCACCTTCAAAGTACTCTCCATTTGACGCAATACACCTATTGAGATGTTTTTTTCCCCATGACGCAAACCAGTTTTTGAACTCATTGATTTTGATGCTTTTTAAGTGCTTCTGCATTTTTTTGTTTCACCTCTTCACATCAGCAAAATGTTTCCCTTTGAGGACTTTTTCCATCCAAGGAAACAAACAAAAAGTCACTCAGAGAGATTGGGTGAACAGGGAGGGTAGCAGATTGATGCGGACACCAGCTAGCAGTGTCCACGTCATTATGGATGAAATAAACACATACACACGGACTACCTAGTCCGGTGGAGGAAAAAGGACAACAGCGTGGCTTTTCTCTCAAGGGGAGCAAAAGCCGTGGCCTCCGCCATGACAGGCCTTTATTCTATATCTCCTCACATTACAAGATGGTCTTTCACTCACTCTGTCCGGGTTACAACAAAGGAGCCAATACCCCTCATCACATCACAGAAGAAGGATATTAGCAAATGAAAAGGCAAAAGTGGTGGAGCTGGTCACACAGGTCCCTACAAGGTTTAGCATGGATTTTAGATTCAAAACAGCCTAGGTATATTGCAAATCTGATTACCCTCGAGAGAACGTATCTGGGGGCGTGGGTCTTGTGCATCTCCGAGTGGGAGCTGGGCCCACACCACACAGAAGGGTCTGCCACATCTCCTCCCTTTTGTTTTAATAGAACCACTATGATCCCACGAAGCTTGCTGTTTGTTGGTCTCCCACATGACCCTGGGGAAATAATTTGCAAATATATCAAAATATATAGAACATTATTATAATCAGTAAGCAACCAGTAATTCCAAGGACCCACATTCTCAGATTAAGCCCAAACAATCATTGTCGGGCATTAATGATCGAATAGTTAATATTCAAAGAACTCTGAGGGCCTATTTTGAGTCAGGGTCGAGTAGATAAAAGGCCATAAAATTTTGAGGAAACAAACTTATTTCAGGCTTGGATCCTTATCATTTAAATTGAGGGTACCAGCAAAGTAGGTTTCACAGGATTTTATCCTTTGTTTCTTAGGCTTGATTTTCCCAGGGGAACCTGCCCTTTCCAGCACAGGGCCACACGCACCTCCGGCATTGTTTCAGACTTAGGTGGAGACTTGCAGACAGAATGGGGACTGAGGCTATGTCCAAAAACTCGGGGGTGGGGGTGGAGCGGGGCGTCCATCACACTCTTTTTGCTGTGGCCCCCGAGTCCTTCCTTGGGGGTGGGCCATCCATGTGGTCATGCCTGTCTTAGGCGACCTCTCCCTTGAGAGAATCTTACCCATCATTGGCTAACTGACCAAGCATTGGACGCCAGATAGGGATGAAGCAGAAGTGGTGCTCCTGCCAGGGAGATAAGCTTTGTCTCCTCAGTGGCTCAGGTCCTCTTGGCAGAATAGGCCCAGAAGAAGTGGGTCCCTTGGGCTCTTATTCAGCCTTAGCCATGGGGGTTACAGCTTCCGAGACCAGGCAGGGAAGTTCCCAACATCTAATCTCCCCGCTTTTTCGTTTATAAATGCTATTGTAGCTGTTAAACCTGTGAAACCTACTATTTGCTGTTCGCAGATGCAATCTTAAGAGAACAACCTTTATATATATCATGAAGCACAAATAAGGATTAAGACAAAGGGTGGATCCAATGGCTGCTAAGACCCAGACTTGTAAGTTCAGTCCATTGAAACAGTTTTTAGAGTTCAACCATTGGACTTTATGGGGCATCGAGGGGTTGTCGCTCTCTGCAGGAGGTGCCTGAGCTCGGCCCCTGTCATTGGGGCAGGCCCCATCCTCCTCCATTGGCAGACCCAGGCCCATGAGTGACGTTGTAAGTGTCCGTTTTCCTTCTGTTTGTTCAGGGTCAGCTGGGCCATCTGGTCTGTCAGTCGATTGGTTCTCAGCTCCAGGTAGCAGAGCTTGGTGTCTGTCCAGCTCAGGATAAGGTTTTACTATTTTGGCTGGCAGCCAGACAGGGCCTGTAGGGATGGAAACACACACACCCTCTTCCCCAAGTTAAGTGATCTACAGGGCCCTGCCAAGAGCCATCTCCCAGTGTATCTCTATATAAAGCCTGAGGATAAGATGACTTTGGCTACTTCTGAAAATGTTTCTCAATCAGAGTACAAAGTGATTCATCACAATTTAGAAAATTATAGGTAAACATGGCTAACATCAAATTTTTTTGGGGGGAAGGACTTATGACTCCCCCTTATTTCTGTTTTTTAAGGAGGTTTTTAAAAATATGACAAGCCTGTTCTACAAATTGTCTGATGGGTGGATTGCACGATATTCCTGCTTTATGTTGGATATTCCAACGCTAAAGAAAAACCTAAGTAGAATGGGCAAGGTATACAGGGCCATTATCAGTTTTAATTTGCTGAGGCTGTCCTAAATGATTAAAGGCCTCAAGCCAGAAGGCTTGTATATTTTCAGCTTAGCTTGGAAAGACAGGACCCTTGCTGTTTCTGCAAGCTGCAATGCATTCAGTTTTTTGAGGAAAGTGGGAAAGATGGGAGGGGGGGAGGTACTCTGAAAAAATATGTTTTAGACAAAAAATGGTTGTGCACCAAGGGCCTTTTGTGACTCAACTGATTAACCGTTCCCTTCAGGAGAATAGCCAGTTCTTACCCAAGGAAACGATCTGTGTTTACAGGTACTGAGTTAAAAAATGGTACTTTGTCTTCCGCGGAAAAGGGCTAGTTCTACATGGAAGACAACATAGCTGCATTTCATTTTTACAATAAAGGTCACAGCTCCGGCATAAACAAGGAGCATTTTTAATATTTTTTTAACATGGGCACGCCCTATTCCACTTATAGCATGCTTTAGATTGACAAATTTATGAACACATTCACAACTCTCAGAAACAGTTTTTTCTCTACTGGCAAATACATTTACTTTTTTTTTTTTTAATGGTCACAAGTGCGCTGGTGTGTCCAGGCACGGGGAAGGTCTCCCCCAGTATGCACTGGACCAGGGAGAAAAAGAGGCGAGGGAAACCAATCTCTTCTCCATGCAGCTGCTCAGTTCGGCAAAGAGACCCATGCGCCGACAGGTGATGCCGCAGTGTCCTGCAGGTCACCGCCGGGGGCACGCACCCCCATGGTGCGGCGCAGCTGGCCCCAAGGGGGTTGGGGTGGTGCAGAACCCCACACCGCCCCAAGCCGCATGCATCGTGAGGCTAACTGCAGCTGGAGCGAACCACTAGGGAAGGGCCTAGCTAGTGAGCATCCGTCCCTGCCCTTCCATACTTCCAAAATGTAAAGATCCCTTATCTGGGAGAAATCAGCAGCCCCAAGATGCTGCTGAACCTAAAACATTGCTCTTGTTCTTAGCCTGTTCCTCATGGTTGAGGAAGCGCAAAAACCTTCAAAGAAATTTTTTTTAATGGGCCGCAAGATGGGGCTTAAAAGAAAGAATTTGCTGAGATGCCTGTAAACTGTCCTGTAACTAGTTGATGTTTTTGAAGCTGATTAAAGGGAAAACCTTTGCTCTTTCTCCCAAGCCCAGACCTTGGTTGAGGTCGCCTCCTGGCAAAAGCCTGGGAAAGGGAGCAAAGCCTCTGCTTACTAAGGAAGATAAAGTTGCAAAGCGGTCGCAAGAGAGAGCGACCTAGGAAGAAAATCCTATTCCTCTGAATCCAACACACCCGATGGCATTCCCAAAAAGAACTCGGGGTCATGGGCCCTTACCTCGGCTGATGTGTGCGTACTCCCACAAAGTTGGTGTGTTGTCCATAACGATGATGGCTCGTGGCCTCTGGGTCCCTGTTCGTGGGTGCCAGCTGATGCGGACACCAGCCAGCAGTGTCCGAGTCATTATGGATGAAATAAAAACATACACACGGACTACCGAGTCCGGTGGAGGAAAAAGGACGACAGCATGGCTTTTCTCTCAAGGGGAGCAAAAGCCGTGGCCTCCACCATCACAGGCCTTTATTCTATATCTCCTCACATTACAAGATGGTCTTTCACTCACTCTGTCCCGTTACAACAAAAGAAGCCAATGCCCCTAATCACATCACAGAAGAATGATATTGGCAAATGAAAAGGCAAAAGTGGTTGAGCCGGTTACACTGGTCCCTACAAGGTTTAGCATGAATTTCAGGAAGTCACAGTAAAAGCAGGGCTCAAAACAGCCTAGGTATATTGCAAATCTGATTACCCTCTAGAGAACCTGGCTATGGGCATGGGTCCTGTTCATCTCTGAGTGGGAGCTGGGCCCACGCCACGCAGAAGGGTCTGCCACAGCAGATGGGGGCTTTTCTTCAACAACAACAAAAAAAATCACTGAAGCCAAACGCAGCCTCACACAACAATGCCAGCTGGTACACTGATACAGAGGAGGCCTATACTACAAGGGGCCCACCATCCAGGAGATAATTCTGGTTTTGGGGGGCCCTTACCCCCGTATTTTCACTGTGCCCTTCCCAGCACCACTTCTTCAGAGTTCTAGATTTCTGCCAAAGGGGCAGTTGGTCTTATCCTAGAAACAGCAGCACCACCAAGCAACAACCCCTTCTCACAGGTCTGAATTTCTTCTCAGGGTGGGGGCGGGAGGCAGGGAGGGGAGATCTGAGTTTCCAAGTTTAAATAACTCCAACCTTATCGTTGTTCCTCCATTGTTGGTGTGATGGCTGCTTTTTGTAGCATCTCAGACCTTGTTAGCATCATGATACCTTAATGTTTTTTCATCTCTTCAGTATCTAAATAATACTTCTATCTCAATGACTGTATTTTTTGTTTCTTGGACCCTTACTGATAGAGTAAATTGTGAACCAGGATTGGTTCCCTACCTCATATTCACACTTGCTTGGCATATTTAAGCACAGAGTCATAACATACATAGTCTTTAGTTCTATAGAGAAGTGTGGTCTCTTGTTTATTCATTAATCATTACAAACATCTTATTCTATCAGTTGAACAATGGTCACACTCCTGCTAGAGATGTGCATCTAATAAATATTTTCCTTTGCTTTTACAACTACTGAGAACTTAAGTGTGACTACTGTACAAAAAGAAAACCATCTCTTGGCTCCAAAGTTGAGAAGTAATTGGGAACAGACGTGACTGTGCGAACTGGAAAGTGTAGTCGAAAGGATGTCAAATCCAGAATAGTAAAAACTAAAACCGGATCAGTAAAATAGTTTATTGTGCATAGAAAATTAGTTTGTGAACTAGAAGTCTTCAAATCCAAAATTGATTTGAAGCTTAGAGGCCTGATGCTATAGGATGGCTTCCAAATTGAAAAATAAAATCCTTTAACTTGACAATACTTGACTTAACTTTAACTTGACAATAACCTTATACTATTTTAGGAAGATGAATTAAATTTAGTTTTTGATTATCACATCTAGTTTTGCTTCTATGGCTTAAGTTACTTTGCTCAGGAAATTTGGACTCCATTTTGTATTTCGCTTTTACAAGGGTAGGCTTTTCATCAGTTATAGCTAACTGTTAACATGGGAAAGTGTGGGCTTAGTATTCCTGGAACGTTTTTGTTTATTGCTGCCTCCTCATAAAAAAATATATCTGAATCTCCCTATATGTAAGTATTGGCCACTATATTTTTTAAAGTAAATACCATGCGGGCCACCTTGGTGCGGGACGTGAAAACCCCTCCTGTGGACAAGGTATGGGCCCCTCAGCATCAGTGGGCAACTTTCATTTTTAGGAAATTCAAAACTTTGACTGCCAGCCTGCTTTGAATGCATGCTCCTGCATGGTAATTGTGGTAGCAGCAGAGGAGGAAGAAAAAGACCCTCTAATCAAGGGGAAAGGCTCAGTTATTAATAGAAGCAATTGATAATATAATCACAATTTCAAAAAGATCTATTGCTGAATAAGTGCTCTCTATTTCTGTAGCAATTTAGGAAAGTAAAACATTGCAAGAGTCCCTGTTGAGAGACTCTAAGAATTTAGAATTAGAAGGATACTCTTAATACTACTTTATAATCACTTAAACATAATTAACATTTCCTTCCAAATGTAGGCCTTAAAATCCTGGTATCAAGTTTTAGACGAATGGATGGGATAGAAGGTACTTGGAACAAGTCACTGCTGTTCTCCAGAGCGTGTTTGACAACTTTGGATTCAAGCTGATGAGAGGCATGCACAGAGAATAGCCTTTTTAGAATCATGTCTTCAGAATTCTTTGTAGGTGATGGAATTGGTCACTAAGGATCAAGCCATATTTTGCATGTGGTGGCAGATGGTGACTACAGCATTTATATTGAGGATGGTCCTGTTTGAAATGTAAATAAATTTTAATCAATCAGTACATCAACAAACTAGTCAGGTGAGTTCCTATTGTTGCTTGGGAGCCATCAAAAAACACTCCATTCTCCCCTTTCCTAGGCTATTGTTCAAACACTTCCATTTTCCCTCTCACCCTGTGCCCACCTGTCAGGGCCTCACCTGCTGTTTGTTAAGGCACAGCTTCTAACTAGCCTCACAATACTTTTTCCTGCCTCCTGAGTAAAAATCAACTGCCGGTATTTCTTTTTCTTCTTGTCACAATATGTTATTTGTATCGTTGACTCCCCTAGTTCCATATTTGTTTTTCCTTCTTAAATTATTTTAAGTCGGAGTTTAATAACTCTATAGTTATTTTCAATGCTGCGTCCTCAGCCTTTTATCCTTCTCTTTAGACACTTATGACAAGTTCATAAACACATTATAATCATAACGTATGGCTGAAGAATTCAAAAACTGAAAACTGATATCCATACCTTCTGAACTTCAGACTGGTGATCCTGCCTGACCATGGGGCATATTCATCAGAAAATCACACAGGCATCTTCAGAAAATAATATGAACAGAATTGTTTATCTTTTCCAACAAACTTCTCATTTCTCCAGTGATATCTATATCAGCAGGTAGCATTATCCTATATTCTGATGATAAGAAAACCTATCTATTCTTTTTTTCCTCCTATCATCCAAAGCTAGTAAGTCCCTGTTGAGTCACAACCTCAGGAGTTTTCCGGGGAAAAACTGAGACTAAAGAAAGAGGCCACTCTATATCAGTAGGTGGCAGGCTCTATAAGAAAGGGAAATTACATGCAAGGCTCATCTTAAGTGTCTGGAAGGCAAATAGGTCTCTACACCAGTCTCCAGAATTCTAAATTTATGTAGAGGTCTTAATTGACCTTATAAGATTCAGATGGTCTCAACAACATCTTACTGTCTCGAGGCTACATCCTGGAAACATCGTCGATGGGACCAGTAGGTAGAATGTACATTCCAAGAAGCGGGGATGGGTGGCTGAGGAACATTCTGGTTCTAGCTCTGGGGTCAACCAGTACCACATCCTCCTGATGACTTCCTGCAACAGTCGCCAAATGTATTCTCTCTTATTAGTGTTTTTCTCTCTCAAAAAGACTTGAGACATACTAACCACCTGCAATGAGGGACCTTGTGTGGCTCCTTTTTTGAAGAAACTATTTTTAAAAAATGAGACCATAGCTGGGAAAACAGATGACAACATATTTAGAAACACTCCTTAGATTTCTAAACATTGCCTACTTCTTGACATTCCTAGTAGTGATTTCCTTGCTTGCTATTTTAGTCCCATTGTGGAAGCCATCATTGACCTATTCTCTATATTCCTACAATAGCTCTGAAATGGTCTTACTGTGTCAAGTGCTTCCCCAGTGAAGTCATTCTAAACATTTTAGATTGTTTCTGAAAACACAAAGTCAATCCATTCCCCTGCTTAAAATCCTCTGGCACAAAGTTCAAATTCTTCAGCACAATTTACAAAGATGTTATGTTTTCTCTTTGACTGTTTTGTCTTTGTATTACCTACACACGTTTTACTCATATAAACAGATACTTTTCTTCATTTGATTGGACTAAACATACAATGTTCTTATCTTCTGCCATATCAACACTTTCGAGAATCCAGTCCTTCCTTAGCTTTTTCCCAACATATACAAAATATGTTTATGCTTTTTTAACTAGTAAACTGCATTATAATTATTTGCTTCCTTGTTAGTCCAATTAGACCAGAGATGTTTGAGCTTGTTAGCCACTTGCCAGCTTCTTTACTGGTAGATGTTACATAAAGCTCTGTGTTGCGAGTAATCTTAGGATTTGCCTGGGCCCAGCGGGGGAAAAATACGCCATGGATAATTGGTAATGTCTGCCAAAAAAGAGAAAGGAAGAGAGGAGCACTTGAATGTCCGATTGTTTTTGCAGTCACTGAACTGTGCTTGAAAACAGGTTCTATGTGAGACTCATGATGTGTCAAATTTTAATTTTAACCGCAAAAGTATATAATGAACAAATAAGTTGCTCATTAAATCCTTGTGTAAGGACACAGAGTAAATGGCAGAAACTGGGTAAACCTGTGTCTATTTAACTTTAGAATCCATGTTCCTTTCATGGGGAATAAACAAATATGTGACGACCATGTTCTATAAATTAAATTGATTGTGGGGAGTACCTGAGCGTAGCTGAACAGAACTATAAAAATAGAGAGTTTTAAATCGCAATATTATCCCTGCCCTCAAGAGGCTAGAAACCATTTTGAAACATGACTTAGAACATTAAATAACTGGAAAGAAATTAAATGCTAGACTGTGTTCAGTACCCATATTGTTTGGGGAAAGCCAATTAGAAAAAGGAGAAGCATTTGGCAGTGAATGTCTTTTATTCGTCCCCATTTTTGTGTTGGCCATGTCATAGTCCTGCTTATCCGCCAAGGTGAAGTGATCTACACTTTGTTTCTTCCTATGGTGGGATTGGGGCGCTTACTACCCTCTGGATTGCAGTTCATTAGGTTGCCTTGTGAATCCAGCTCGCTCATGCCCCTCACACCTGTGAGCTCACGGACTCTCCAGCTTGTGCTTGTTGTGGGGCCCCAGGTAGCATTCCTCCGCAGCTCTCCACAGGCTCCGTGAAGGCAGAACGGCTCTGGCCTCACCAGTGTGCCCCAGTTCTGAACAACAGACCAGAGACGGTGGCCATGTAGGTGGGGAGACCGAGCACTCTCTCATGGAGAGCTAAGGCCTTGTCGTAACAGACACCTTTTTCTTAAAGAATTCGTATATAAAACCATGTTTATTGCTAGGGACACTCGATGTCACTACAGAAAAAAAGACACCTACTTTGCAAGTGAAATCTCAAATCCGGAGGTGGTGATTCTAGCTTTATCCTTATTTTAAAGGGTCATTTAAAGTATAGGTAAAATGTGCAGAATTTGAAGTAAGCTGAAATGAATTCAAATCCTGAGTTTTTCCTACTTCTTTTCGTGAATTTGGGAAACTTATACTCACTGAGTCTCATCTATGACATTCGTATAGAAGGGAGATTAATTCTCCCAACCTGGTTTTCTCAGTGAGATAAATGAAACAGTCTGTAATGTGTCCAGCACAAAACAGCCACTCAGAAAATGGCAGCAGTGGTAGTGGTGGTAATGAAGACCATAACGAGGATGATCACTGATAATGCCACTGATGGTGGTGATGTTACCAAGTACCTTAGAACACAGCTCTAGGCCTTCCCGTGTGTCTAACCAAATTCAGCACAGGTCTGTGGGCCAGACTCTACACACCTCTTTGGCCTTTCTTCCTGTGAACTCCTCTTACAAATAGAATCAGTGCTGTCAATTTTGTAGTTCCTGTTGTATAACCACAATAGGGAATAGCAACAACTCCTTGCTATTTATGATATGTTCGAGCATAATGTTTAATTGAATTAGTTAACATACAAAAGGCATCTATTATGGAGCCTGGCATGTAGTAAATGATATATATGTATGAGATGCTCTTAATGTTGCTATTTTTAAAAATTTCATAAGCACTGTAAACTAGCTCTCCTTTATTTCCTGTAATGGGTCTGCATAATATCTCTAAGTCTCTTAATTATTTCTAATGTGACCAGGTTTCTATAACTTTCACTAGCATTTTGTGTGTATACTTGTATATACTCTAGTTTCTCTTTCTTGGAATCTAAGACCTAGAACTGGCTCTATTAGTATTTCCTAAACAATATGTACATATTGTATAACAATATGTATGGAGCTTTTAGTTCCCTGAACCAAAATAATGTCTTAAACTCATTTAATTCTGCACAGCTCCCTGACTTGACAGTTACCTCCCCTGCCATGGAGTCGTCCCCACACAAACCTGCCCCTCAACACCCCAGCATGTTCACGGTCTTAGTTCTGCCTTCCTATTCTGATTGAATTTGTCCTACCTCCAAAATTTTCAAGGACTTATGACTTTTAGTGTTTGGGTTCATTTTTCTTCCTAGTCGGTAGAAGGCTCAACATTCTTACTGCGACTGTGCCAGCAAACTTGCCCCCTTGTCTACGACGTGAACCTTCCCCCACCTCTCTGCCTTCTAGCCTCCATGGGCCAATCTTACTTCATATAGAATGGCATCCTTCCGTGCCACAGTTGTCATTGAAAAGGGGAGGCTCTGGGTGGGGCTCCTGCTTTTCAGCGAGACTTAAATACTTAACAGGCGGGCACGTGCTGAGCACTTCGCATAGAGTGCTGCAGTTAATCCTCATAGCGGCCCACGCATTTGACTTCAAAATCGAATTTGACAGAGAGGGAGATCGTACACTACTCGAACAAAGAAAACTACATAGCTAGTTAGCGATGAATCCAGAAATCAAATGCAGGAAAGCTACTCAGCACCGCTCTTCGGTTGTGTGCTCTAGTAAAGCATTTTGTGCTCAAGTTAGCACCTAATTACGTAAAGCTGTATGTTGCTCTAATCTGTTAACACAAGCTTGATTCTCCAGTGTTGTGTCAGCATTCTGATACCTGGGACAGAGCTATGTTCCCTGAATATTTACACAACAGATTCTCTATGTGCTCTCAAATTCCATTAGGGAGATACTGAACAGAAGTGAACATTTGAGGAGTTGGAGAAAATGTAGGCCAGTGACATCAGCTTATAATGACATAAATAATAGAATCAAGGAGAGAAGTCTGTGAGGGGTTTACATCCTGGTTCTGCCAATAGATCACACATACCTCCAATGATTCATGTCTGAGATATTGGTGTTGAAGAGGAGGTCACTCACAGACGTTTAAACAGCCATTGAGGTTGAATAATGTATGGTCTATATTTAATTCATGAGAATGCAAACTCTAGAAATTTGCACAGGAAAAGGTCAAATTCCGTGTTTTCAGAATAGTTCCTCCGCGTTCCAAAGAGGGAAGAAATTCTTTTGGAAGGAGCACAGTTTTTAGCATCTCACTAAATAAGTCACCGTAATATAGTTTCAAACCATAACCCTAGAGCTCGAAAGAGCTGTTTTTTCTCTGCCCGCCCTCCCAACACCCACATCTGACCTGTTCCGATAGTTGTGTCCTTAGTTACTGATAGGAATGGTACAGATTTCGAATACCTCTGAGAAATGGTTATGACAGGTGTGATTTCCATAAGGCTGACTTCCATGGTGTATTTAGAGAAGTGAATCTTTTCATCCTGAAGACAGCCTGTGAGACCAAAACCTGGTGATATGAAGGGCCCTGAGAGGAAAGTCTATGTACTCTCTGACAGCATAATTATTATACTGTCATATTTTGTCCTTTTCCAAAATATCACTTAATACCCCACATGTATTGATATATTGCTTTTACCATCAAATATGATTGAATGTTTTACTTAACAATTAGAAAATCTCATGTTTGTAAAAAAAAGGTCTAATTTAATTTATGAGATACCATAACCAGACAGGTTCCTCATACCAAAGCAGATATAAATACTGTTTCTGTCGCAACCTATGGCTTTAGAGAGCACAGGGAGACTACATGAGATGACTGTTTATTAGGTTTTATCATTCAGGTTGGGAAGGCCCACAGACCTTCCCAAGAGGGTGACTGCCATTGAAAAGACAGCTTGCTATTCAAGTTACAAAGAAGCAGGCATGTCCTGACATCGCGGAGAGGGGGTGCGGGCGGGGGGGGGGTGTAGGAGGGCACTGCGGACTCTTGTGGCAGAGTGGGCAGGGGACTGTGGACAAAAAGGCTTCCTTGTAGCTTCTTGAAGAAGGAAAGGTGAGACAGTAAACAGGCTCTCGGTGGGCTAGGCTGAGTAATGCCAGAGCCGCGGAGCCTGGCAGCAGCCCCTAGCTGTCTGAGACTTCCGCTGGAGTGATTAGGGCAGGCAGCGGGTGGCTTGGCGTGTGGCTGTGTGTTGAAGGAGGCAACTGGGGCTGTGGGCTCTAGAATGGTACCTTTGCAGTTGAAAAGCAGGCTCCTGTGTGAAATTGTTTACTGCTTCCCGGAATTTTGCTGGCGTTGGGAGGAGCCCTTCCTCCTGGGTCAGCAAACCCCAGATGCCAGAGCATCAGACTAAAGACCATGAGAGGCAGGCTTATTACTACGACACTTACCAAGACTTGCAAATCAGAAAGCCAAAAGCACAAGGGAAATGTTTGAGCACTGTAATCTTTTAAAGAGAATTTCTTTTCCAGCAATACCCTTATTCGCTTAATGGTAGGCTATTAACAACTTTGAGGTATGACACACAGGTAGCCTATGTTTAAATATGAAACTTAATTTGGATGTGTCTGCACCTATGAAACTACCATCATCTGTTAATTTGCCATCAACATATCTTCTTTGAATTGTCAGTTCAATCTTTGGCCTAATTTTTAATTGGTGACTTTCTTATAAATTTTGAGAGCCCTTTATTTCATTATATATTCTAGATATGTCTTTTATTATATGTATGTATATGTATATGTATATACACACACATATATACATATATATGATTTGCAAATTCCTGTAGTCTGTGGATTATTTTTTCATCTTCCTTACATTTGAGGAACAGAAGTTCTGTTATTTTGATTAAGTATAATTTATTATATCTTTTTTTATGTACCATATATTAGTATCACCTTTAAAAATCTTTAGTATGTTATCTATAACATCTAGGTTTTGCTGCAGAATACATAATTTTGGTATTTGCATTAAGGGCTAGAATCTGTTTTGAGTTAAATTTTCATAAAGGTTGTAAAGTATACATTTAAATTTTTGCATATAAGTATCAGATATTTCTAGCACTACTATAGGAAAATTATTCTTTATCCACTTAATTTTCATTTCAAATATAATTTATTGAAGAGAAGTATGTGGGTCTATTTCTGAACACTCTGCTGATCTACTTGACTATATTCCAGTTTTACATTTTTTGATTACTATAGCTTTGAACAAATTTTGAAGTCAAGCAATGTAAGTTTTACAACTTGGCATTTCGCTTTTCAAAGTTGTTTTGGCTCTTTTGGGCTTTTTGCATTTCTATACTTTTAGGCTTATCTTGGCAATTTCTCCAAGGGAAAACTGCGTGAATTTTTATTGCGGTAGTGCTGAATCTATGGCCCAACTTGAGGAGCATGGTCGCTGTGTCTATAATGTTGTCATCGGACCCAGGGGCATGGTTTAGGGATTTAGGCCTTCTCAGCAATGTGTTACAGGTTTTACTATAGGTCGTGGGTATTTTTCATCACATCCCCCCCAATTTTATATTACAATTCTGTGCTATAGGATTTTTATTCTAATTGATAATCGCTTGTAAGAACATATTTTTGTATATTTATCTTGTATAATGCACATTGCTTAAACTTACTAATTTTAGTAACTTTTTGGTAGCTCTCATAGGGCTTTTGATGTAAACTATCAACTCTCTGCAAATAAAGACCCTTTTATAATTTCCTTTTCAATCTAGATGCTTCAAAGTAATTATTTCTCTTGCTTCCCAACCCCTTTACCAGTGGGACAGAACCTCTGCTTTAGCAGAGTGATGAATGTTAGTCTACAGACCCTGAACACTAGCGGCGATCATGTATTACCTGTGTACTGTCCCCAGAATCGAGTGCAAGGCAAGCACTTTACAGCTGTGCTCTAGGAAGTCATTAAAGAATTTAGAAGACATCCTCCTCTACCATGGTCAGATTTGTGATTTGGGAAGAAACCTCCTGACATCCCGTGAAGAGTGGGTAGAGGGGAGCAAGAAGGTGAGAGACCACCGGAAGACGAGTGTGGACAAGAGACTAGGGTAGGTTTGGACAGTCAGAGGGATGGGCGGAAGCCTGCTGTTGATGACAAACTGAACATGGGTGGGACAGGAAACCTAGCACAATATCGAGGACATGAGGGGAACGCAAGTAACACTTGTTGTGAGGGATTTGAAAGAATGATGGAGGAAACGAGTCAAAGCCAACTTTCATGCTTCAACAGTGGTATTCGTGAGACTGCAGACTGAACTGTCTCCCAAGGGTTGCCAGCTATTTGAAATCATAATCTAATTAGCACTGTTTGCTTTTCTCTTGTAAAATTTGAAAATTTTACTTGACCAAGTAATGTAATCTTGTCAATAAACTTTTTTCTCTCCCTTTCTAAAAAATTTGTTTTATGTTTTAAGTGTAATAATCACTAACTAGCGACAAATACATTCTTTCCATAGTTTGTTAAAGAGAATCAACTTAAAATGATGGAAGTTCTGAGACTTATCTGTGAAATGCAGTATTTCATTTAATGTATACTATAATTTGTTAGGACTGAAGAGTGTAATTGAATCAGACTGATAAGCTCTGGTGATAACTTGAGACTTGATCACCTTGGCACAGATCAGACAGAATCGATCAGCCATTATGGAACGGATAGGATTGATTGGGTGTCTGGCTGAGATGCTGGCTTCCTGTAGAATGGTAATGTGCCTGTAACACACACGTTTGTTACAGTGCAGTTCACCGTGAAAGAAGAAATGTCCTCCACCAGCTGGTGGCCTCAGGTCTAATCTCATTGGCCAGAAGATATGCTAAGTATCAGACATTAGTACTTTGCCTCTGGAGTCTTGCCAGCAGAGCATAGATTCTGTTGGCATGTTATGAAAATCCTGAGAATGTCTATTTCCAGAAGCACCCAAACATTTATTGAGTCTTATTTACGCTGAATGCTCCGGTCCTTCTGTCATGTAAGCCACCCTCTAGAGATGAGAATGTCTGCTTAACATAGGATAATTAGCAAAATATCTGAGTTTGGATTGGCAATATTGTCACAGAGGATGTAGGTGCTAACAATACAAAACTACGGCTCGTAGTTATGATTAGTATGGAGAACATTAAGGGTACTTGCCCAAGCTACTATTGATGAAAGTAGTAATAAAACACAAATAATCAGAATCTGAAATTTTAAGTTCTTTGCACTGAAACATATTACACTGAAACCTTGATTACCCAGAATATTTAGAGACCAGCAACATGGAAATGGTTTTGGATTTGAAGTTACACAATCTGAATACAATCTGAATGCATTAGATATTTTTTGCAGGTTAGGTTGGTTTTTAAAGAAATACATGTTGAGGAGAGCTAAGAGTTCTAAAATTTTATTATGAGCATCAGCTATGCAACACAAGGGCAGAGGAGGTCAGGATTCAGCAGGGGGAGCTGAAAAATCGTGATTAAGTTTGACCAAGGTTCTGCCAGCCTAACGGGGATGCTGCAGAGCAAAGGTTACCTGTTAGAGGGATTCCGTGCTGGGTGAAATTGGCTAGCTCATGGTATTGCATAATCACTTTGCTCTGTGATTGGCTAGGGCCACCCACGTAAGGCCCACCCTTAGCTGCAACTGCCTTGTTCAGTCATTGGCTGGAGTCACCTCACAAATAGCATGACTTCAGCTCAAGAGCTGAGTGAACCGTAGTTTGTAACTTTAGACTTGATCACGTTGACAGAGATCAGATGGAGTCAATCAGCCAGTGTGGAAGAGAGAGGATTGATTCGGCTGTCTGGCTAGGATGCTGGTTTCCTGTGGAGTGGTAATGTGCTTATACTTGGTATGTTTATTTAGAGTGCAATTCACCATGAAAGAGAAAGTTAATAACTAGGGGCTCCAGGTACTAGACTCCTTGCTGCTGCTTGTGTACCCTGCTGGAAGAGGAATTTGAATGGTGCATCTCCATGCTGGCCTCAGATGTGTTGTGATGCTAGCCCAGGAGTGCTGTTCTGTGTAGGATTAGAAATTTATGTGAACCTGATTTGTATTTTCCTTCAGATAAAATAATGCACATTACAGTAACCTTATATAATTACATGGAGTATCACTGTCAGAGCTTATTTTTAGCTATTTCCAAAAAAGTCTTAATTGTTCATAACAGTACAAAATGACATCTCACAAAAGTAACATTGAGTTGAGGAGGGTGTTACTCTCTACAATAGATGAGCTGATGTACTGTCCTCAGAACCAAGGAATCAAAGAGCCCTTGGGGGAAGGGACAGTGTGTATGGGGGAACAATGGCACCAGGTGAGTGGCCTCCAAGGTGACTAACATTTTTCATAGTGAAATAGAACAAACCAGAGGCCCAGAGGGCCTGGGCCAGTAGTGGGTTCTGTGGAAGTGAGGAGTGGGAGGGGTTTCAGAAGAGATTGGCTGTTCCTTTTAAATCCTTCTGTATGACCTGCCCACAAGCCTTGCTCCTTGGCTAAAGCTTGAGTGTCAGACAGAAGCTGTCCCAGCCACTCTAAGCAGAGCCCCAAGCCCCCCAAGCCTGGCCCTAGGAGGGTGGGCTTGGCTTAGGGACAGTGCTGCAAATTCCTAGAATGTGGCTGGTGCTGTTGGCTGACTTCCACTCCCCTACCTTCCCCCACAGCCCGTTGGTATCTGGGCACATAGATCAGCCTCATAGGATCTTAAAACCTGTGCGTATCCAAGGGGCAAAAAGTTCAACTAGCAGAGGTAGGCCTGAGGTAGAAGACACCCAGCGAGAGCAGAGAATCTAATTTTCGGTAATGGAAAGATAACGTGACCTCATCCAATTTGTTGCAGAATTTCATGCCATGTTTAAATGGACGTGAAAGTGAGCTGAGTGCCTGTTTAATGTATCAGCACAAACACTGGAAAGACAGCAGGAGGTCTGACGGTGCTTCATGCTTATTCTGCCTTCTTTGGTGACCCTGGGTCAATCCTTTTCCCATTTGGTTTCTAAGGAACTCTTTGGTCTAATATTTAAACGAGTATTTGGTTCATCATTTAAAGAGAAACTAAAAGATTACTTCGCAGTAGTTACCTTGATGTAGGGAGTTTGAATGAGGGCTCAAGAAGGCTTCTGGGGAGTGGTAATGTTTACTGTCTTGATGCGAGTGCCAATTTCGTGGGTGCACATTCATGTCATTGGGAAACCCATTATGTCGTATACTTATTTGTTTACTCTCCTACACATATGCTGTATATACACATTTTTAAAAATAACATTGTAAAAATCTAGTAGCCATCTCAAACCATTATGGAACAAAAGGCCAAGAAGAAATCAGTTTCTGTATTGCCTCATGATCGTATTTGTAGGGCTTAGCAGTCACCGTCCCCCCTGCAAAAAAAAAAAAAAAAAAAATCAGAGGTGAAAAGTAACTTTTGGGGAAAAAGATACCAGTAGCAAATCTCAGCATTCAATCAAAATGGGCTATATTTGGTAGTTAACTCTTATTTAAATAATCACTTAACAGGAGCTTTCCTTTGAAAAATGGTCTGAATACTTCTTCTTTTTTTTTTCTTTTTTGGTTAAACTGTGTTCTGAGGCATGACATATTTAATAAATTTCAGTTATGGGGCATTAGCTGAAGCCTCGAGTTATCCAGATTTTACACTCTCAGCAGCCATATTATTGCCCTGTGGTGTTATTACTCCACAGCACAATGAAAGGGGATATTAAGCTTGTCAAGACATAGGGAGACTAGAGCATATGAATCGGATTACAATCCATCCTGTTAAAACCGATCACATTTAGATAAATGCACCCCTTTATTTACCATTGTATTCAGTTATAATGGAAGTTACAATTAAAATGAAAAGTTCTAAGTAGTTCAGGGTTATGAAGAAGAAACTCCCGTCCTTTGGACACAGCCCTGATAACTTCAGACCATGCGACAACAGAGAGAGAGAGAGGGATCCATTCAAACAATCACCTGGGATCTTGAGACCCTGCTTTTGAACAGGCGCCAGAATGAGGGACTCTGAGATACAGCCCTTTGAGTAATATTGCCAGCAAGTAGTATCATCATAGAAGTACCAGTGCCTGACGGGCTAAAAGGTAGTGTTTGAAAAGGACAGTTTTATAAAATGGGGATTCATAAGAATGTACATTGTGCAGCCATTTGGGAGAGCTATCTGGAAAACGTTAATAAAATTGAAGTTGTACATAGTCTGTGGCTCTGAATTTCCACTCCCAGACATCCCCTAGAGCAGCCCGTATACTGCACATCAACCCTGTACAGATGTCCATCATAGCATGGCTGTAATTAATACTAAACACTGAAAATGACCTAAAGTCTATTAACATGAGAATGGAAAAACTAAGTATTGTATATTAATAAAAAGAGATACTAAAACATAATAGAAATGAATGAATTAAAAAACTAAATCAACATGAATTTATCTTATAAACGTTTGAGTGAAAAAGCAAGTTGCAGAGACTATGAATAAAATTTTAAGTTTAAAAACCTGTAAGAATAATGTATATTATTTTGTATGTTATCGGAATCCATACATGAGTAGAAAAGATAGAGATCAATGGAAATGATAAATATCAAACTCATTATTGCAGTTACTTCTGAGGAATTAAGGGAGGCGGCACAGGTATTCAGTGAGACTTGCGGTTGGGTTCAGTTACTCACTGTATGAGTCACTGTGCCTTTTTGAATGTCAGAAAGACTTTTAAGGGGAAAAAAAAAAAGGCATGTAGCTTTCACCTTGGGTGAAGCCACCATCCAGGGCCTGAGAAAGAAATAGGAGAGTTAATAAGCCATCCTCCTTCTCCTCAAAGAGCTTAAGTTTCAGTTGGAAGTATAAAATCATCAGAAATGGGGCATTTAATAACATCCAAAGTATTAAGTAGTTATTTTTTAAATGGGCTTTATTCTAGAGCAGTTTCACATTCACCACAAAGTCGAGCAGAACTTTCCCAAACGTCTTCTGCGCTAACACACGCACAGCCTCCCCACCGTGGCATGTTTGTCACAATCGATGAGCCCACACCGACTCATCCTTGTCACCCACAGTCCATTGTGTACACCAGGTTTCACTCTTAGCGTTGTTGTACATCCTAGGAGTTTTTATTCGAAGAAAACAAACACACCGATTCAAAAAGATATATGCACTTCCATGTTCATTGCAGCATTATTTTCAATGGCCAAGATGTAGGAACAAACTAGATGCCCATCAACAGATGGCTGGACAAAGAACATGTGGTACATATATGCAGTAGAATATTATTCAGCAATGAAAAAGTCTCGCCATTTGCAACAACATGGATGGGCCTGGAGAGCATTACGTTGAGTGAGATAAGTCAGAGAAAGACAAATACCATATGATTTCACTTATATATGGGACTTTAAAAAGCAAAACAAATGGATAAATAAAACAAAACAGAAACCAACCCACAAATATAGAGGAAAGGCTGATGGTTGCCAAAGGGAAGAGGGTTGGGAGGACAGGAATGAAAAGAAAGAATATTTTATGGGCAAATTCAAATAGTCTCCCAATACTAGTTAATCTAAAAAAAAAAAAAAATGCACAGAAGAAAATGCTAGTGACTTTGTTACAGGTTCTTAAGAAAGTAGATGACCACATGTCTAAAATCTTTTTGAGATTATTAGAAAAAGATCGGGGGTAACTTTTTCCCTCCTCTCTCTACTGGAAGCAGGAGAGGAGTTTTCTGGTATTTAGTGCGAAGACCTGGTAGAACTCTTAGAATTAAAAACTCAAGAAAATATGGGAGCCCTTCATGACTTGGGTCCCGCTGGAGTTTTTAACCATCAGAATTGTCCAAACTGAGACTCCACTAACTCATCAATTACAGTTTAGTTTTTCCTACACTTGCTATGCTTCCCTTGGAGGTTTTAGCTTGTAGATTTCTGTTCTGGTGAATTGTGGTTCTCTGTGTCTGCGTCGCTCTCAGTTTTGGGGAGGCAGTGGTTTGCCCTGTGATCTCACTACACTGATAGATCGTAGAAGGGTCATTGACTTTTTCAGCTTGTTTGGCTGTTTGTTATGATGTTCAGAGTGATGACTTTCAAGCTCCATATCTGCTGGATAGAAACCAAAAGTCCTCTCAATTTTTTATTAATGGAATTAACTTTCTAAAATAAACTGCATTCTTTCGATTCCATATATAAGTAAAATCAGATTGTGTTTGCCTTTCTCTGACTTATTTCACTTAAGGTTCATCCATGCTGACACAAATTGTAAGATTTCATTCTTTTTTTATGTCTGATTAATGTTCCATTTATATGTATGTATGTGTGTGTGTGTACGTATACACACACACATACAGATACCAGAAGTTTTTTATCCACTCATCTATTGATGGGCACTAGGGCCGCTTCCATATCTTGGCGATTGTAACTAATGCTGCAGAGGACATAGGGGCATATAAATGAACAAACAAAATTGAAACAGGCTCATAGGCACAGAGAACAGACTGATGGTTGCCAGAGGGGAGGGAGATTGGGGGATGGGTCAAACAGGTGAAGAGATTAAGAAGTACAAATTCGTAGTTAGTAAAATAGTCATGGGGATGTAAAGTGCAACATAGTGAATATAGTCAAATATATAACTATGTATAGTGGCACATACGTACTACAAATATTAGGGGAACATTTTGTAAAGTATAGATTGTCTAAACACTATGATGTACCCCTGAAGCTAATATAAAATAATAATGAATGTAAACTTTCATTGAAAAATAAAATTTAAATTTCTTTTTTAAAAAATAATGAAAAATATAAAATGAACTGTGTTAAGCAATAGTGTACACAGAACCAATCTCCCAGAAACTTTGGCAAAAAATGAGTGAGCTCTAAGGAGTAAGGCAAACCAACACTGCAGGCATAAACCTCTTTATCAGATACCTCACCTTTCTTTCCAGGATACGGTGGAATTCACTGTTCGCCTTCACTCCCATTCACACCTGGACTATTTCAAACATATTTGCACAATAACCCAAGTTCTATGAAAAGTGTGAAACTTCTTCTGTGTTGAATTCACTTTTTTATTCAGTATTGTTCCATTGACTTCATTTTTTCAGATAAGTAAATTAAAGCATAGCGGTCTTACAATTTGCCTAAAGTCCCCATTGACCAATTTCTAGTCTGAGTGTAAACCATGGGACCAGGTCCTTGGCTCCAGCCTGATGATTCTGTTCTTCTCCACCGCTCGGACCTAACCTGTCTTATTAGTCTCTGTACCAACCTAATAATCTAATGATGGAGGAATGGGGATGCCCCACTCATTTTAAAATTTCATCTCAAAATGTCTAAGTTCCACACCGCAGCTCTATTATATATTTAATCTCTGTCAAGAACTGTCCTTTGAGATTTCATAAAATGGTCTACCTCAAAGGCAATCTTGGGGAAGTTCTCTTCATCTACTTTGAAGTTTCCCTAAATGTCCCAAGACTATTATATAAACGAGGAGTTCATTAACTGCTATTTATTACTCAGAGATTAGGGATTTCATGAATAGATATGTCTGGGACATGCTGGGTTAATTAGAATGAATCAGGTTTCTGCTTCGCAGGATTCTCAAAGCCTGTAGAATACTAATGTTATAGAAAAATTTCTGAAAGCAGATGGAGTTTGTAGAGTTTCCTGTACACTTTTGTCCTCAGAACCTTTTGCTCATGTTTTTTGTTTGTTTACAAATAAGTTTGGGGAAGTACAGGTCTAGTAGAAATGTACAGTTTTACTGAAGAGGAAACCAAGACAAAGAGAGGTGTAGCGAGTTACTGGATGCAGTGGATGGCCCCAGAAACTGAGTAAGAGAAGAGCTTCAGAGCTCCTTGATGAGAATGTTACTCAAAGAGGTACAACATGTTGCAATAGTTTAGAGCGCACATAATAACAACAATGTACTTGACAGTAAAACAACATAGGAAGTGATGTTTATGCATAGTATTTGTCTTATACTTTTAAAGATGTACCAGTATAGGCCATACAGAAAGCTCACACATGGCTTATGGCACAAATGATGTGACTCTTACATTAAATTTCTATTTGACATCTGCAATACAAAATGTTAGATTTACTTTACTGAAAATGGTTGTACATTTCATGGTTTCCCCACATTGAAATGTACTAATGTACACACATGTGTTAACTTATATTTCATAGGTCCCATATTGTTAAAGAAGTGCAGACTGTATTGCCCAAACTTCTTACTTGCTCAGATGAGAACCCTAGATGGAGACCCATCTTAGTTAAACAGCAAGATCTCAGTTTTTTGTTTTTGTTTTTAGCTGAGCTGGAACAGGAACCTTGCTCTATTCTTGTAGCCCACTGCTTTCAGTCATGTGATTGGCATTACAACACCTCGTGATTGGCAATGGCTACAACACTGCAGTTACAGTTAAACTCCCATTCATTTTTGTAAAATAGGGGGCAATCCGGGAAAACAAAAGCACATGCAAGAGCAAGAAACACATCGTTCCCTGGCTATGGTGCTACTCTTACAGGCTGTGTCTGCTACATGCTTCATGTCCCCTAAACTGAGTTGATCCAAAACAACTCCTTCACCAGTCACTGCTTCTCCCTCTCATGAGCCAACATTGGACAAAGCCATTTTGTTGTATTTCAATAGGTGTATAATTGTTTTGAGAATAACTGCTTCTTCCTATATATGAATGAGAACAAAATCAAGCCTTCCTTATAGATGCAAAAAACTAATTTCCCTCAAGTTCTCCATTTTTAAAAGAATATTTTATTTTTTAAGAGAGGGGAAGGGAAGGAGAAAGAGAGGGAGAGAAAGATCAATGTGTGGTTGCCTCTCGCACATCGCCTACTGGGGACCTGGCTAACCCCAGGCATGTGCCCTGACTGGGAATCAAACCAGCAACCCTTTGGTTCACAGGCTGGCACTTAGTCCGCTGAACCACACCAGCTAGGGCTCAAGTCCTTTATCAAAAGCAACATTTCAGGCCCACTTTTGCCTTGTCTGGGTGTAATAAGAAAAAAGGTCTTAAAAGCTTTCTTCTAAAAGCTTCTCTAATTGAGCACTTGAAAGGTGGGTCTCTCAGATCAGTTGGGTCTCTGAGATTTATACGGTTTTGAGGTTATTCATCCAATTTCTATATGGAACTCAATTCTCTTAATATTGTTTTTGTTAAAATTTAAGCATGAGGAGTTTATATCCAAGTTAGCTTTTCCTAAAATAAATGCAAGCATACACACACACAAATGTGTAAAGAAAGTATCAAAACAAAATTATTAGGGAAACAGTTAAAACACTTGGGAAATAATTGGCCTAATAGAATATACTGTGTCTTGGTCATGAGCAAATATTAAGTGTTCAAAACATTATGAAAAGAAGGACCTTGGCAGAGATTGAAAGCAGCAGGACACACAGGTCAGGTATTTCAAACAGGAGGTCTCCTTTTACTTTAGTCAAACCAGTGCAAAGGGATAGGTGAGTTTGTTTTGTTATATGGACAATCTGTGCCTTTTCCTACTGCATAAGCTGATGGGGTCACATACACTGCAAATGAAGAGACCAGCTGTGCTTCCTGGGTCTCAATGCAGGCTTCTATCTAGCGGTTGTCTGGGTTCCTCTTTCTAAAGATTCTGCTTTATTAGACGCTGGGAGAGGATCGCAGTTCACCTATTTGCTAAATTCATTTCTTTGGATGGGGTAGGACAACAATGTAAGAAGTATGATTTTTGTTACTTTAAGGGGAAATACTTTAAACACTCTTAGGTTTTCTAGGTAGCTAATAAACATGTACTGGGTAATTTACCATCTCATTTGTTCAGATGGGAAAGATGGTTTCCCTGATTTTGCTGGGACATTGCAACATTAGGTGACACCTTAATTAGACACAGGTGCTGCTACAGGCATTACCATTCTACCCAAGTTCCATTTAAGATAATCACCACTGTGCTTAGCACTGTGCCAGGAAACTTAGCACTGTGTTCTCATACACTTGCAAGGTGAATAGGTACCTGTGTTTCCTGCACTTACAGGAAATGTCTAACACTTACATGAGGTATTTAAAGTAGTCAAAACCAAAGAAGCAGAAGAGAAAGGTGGTTGTCAGGAGGCGAGAGAAAGTTAGAATGACCAGTTTGTTTTTTTAATGGGTATAGGGTTTCAGTTTTGCAAGGTAAAGAGAGTTTTAGAGATGAATGGTGGTGATAGTTGCACAACATTATGGATGTGCTTTGTACCACTGAAGTGTATACTTGAAATGGAAAATGGTAAATTTCATGTATGTTAGCACAATAAAACGTTGAGAAAAAATAGTTAATTTTGAGTTCAGAATTTCGCTAATTCTTTTATTACACACAGTGCTTTGTGTTGGGGGCCATGGTGAGCAAGCCCTGAAAGGGGCTGGTGGCAAGCATAGCTCAACTCTAACCCCAAGGGCTCCCATGGGAACCAGGTCTGATAAATACACTGGACTCCCCTGATCGAGGAAGAAATAGTGCGGATGAAGAAGATTCTCTTGTCACTCGCCAACAACTCACTTGTGATCCAGACTTCCCTAAGGTGTGTGTCACCCCTGTGAAGTGGAACTCCAGTCAGCACTCATGGGAGGAGGTCCAGCATCACCTGCAAGTGGCCTTTTCCTCCAATCTCAAAGGACACATCAATTGACTCCAGCTTGAGCTCCATCAACAACTTCAGGACATTAAGCAACTCACTGAGCAGGAGGTCTTTAAGACCCTGAATGATGACTTACAATGGCTCAATCCAAGGACTTGGTTTGAAGGACTAAATTTGCGTGTCTGAGTCAAGGGGGCTACAGGATGCCTCCTAATCATTGTGGTCTTTTGTGCCTTGAAATGCATACACAAATTGTTTGCCAGGGATTGTACATGTGAAGAGCAAGTAGCAGGCTTCATTGGACTTACCACCATGTCTACCAAAACAAACAAAAAGGGGGAGATGTTGGGAGCTGTCCTGTCTGGTTTCAGGGACTGTAGCCTCATTAACAGACAAAAGAGTCCCATGGCTAGGGCTGGGTGAAAAGGCCCTGGGACATGAGCCATTAAGGAGACAGAACCCATCCTCCTGGCAGGAGCACAGGCCCTGCCTCCCTCACTTCCCCCTGCTTGGCCTGGGCAGAGGACTGGTTAGCCAATGACAGGTAAGACTCCTCAAGGGATGGGCAACCTAAGACAGGCACAGTCACAAGGGGTCATTGGGGAAGGACCTAGGGGTCTACAGAAAAGGGGCAGAAAGACCTTTACCCTTGGCTTTGTCATAGCTTGAGTCCTCATCCTTCCTGTAAAAAGTCTCCTAATCTCTTGGCTGCTTTGCTCCCTCTGCCTGACTCAGCCTGAAAACAATGCCAGAGGCAACCACAGCCTTGTACTGGAACGAACGACTCTTGGGAACAAATCTGGCCTAAGAAAGAATGCACATTTTGTGCTTTGAAGCCCATTCTGCCTAGCATGACCCTGTTGACTACAGCAGCACCAGTGCCTTTGGCTATGTTGCCATAACAAACAAAAAAGGGGGAGATGTTGGGGACCACTGTGTACTTTCCAAGACTGTAGTAGCCCCACTAGAGCAAGCCATGAAAGAGGCAAGTAAGTCTCCCTGGAAAACCAAGTAAAAACACAGGTGGCAAGCATGGTCCCACTCTATTACCAAGGGTTCCCGTGGAAACCAGGCCTGATAAATACACTGTATCCTTTGAAGCTTACTCTGCTTTTTGTACAGCCCTGGTGATATGAACCAGATGTTTAAGTTCAAGGCATAAGGAGTAAACTCTTTGTTTCAGGAAACACGTCTTAAAGACCCTCTGGCATCAGCATGTCTCACAGACCCTGACCTAGGACAGATCTCTGTGTTCCTTCCATTGTTATCTATAGATAATACCTTTTTTTTGAATGATTGTAGCCTTTTTTGACATTGATGATGAACTATGCATGTATGCTGTGTGCACTCACACACACCATTACCAATAAAAGCCACTTAAGAGAAGGGCTTGGGGCATTCCCCACTAGAGGGAATTGCCACTTCCTTTCCTGCCACAACAACAAGATTGTATCTGGGATGACTCATTTACCATCCGTGGTGGACGAGAGAATTCTGTGGGCTAGAGTTCTTCCCACAGGTTTGTACATAAATACTTCGTGAGCTACTCATGTACTTGCACACATCCCTCAGCCAATTTTAAACATTTGGGGAATATTTTTACTCATCTTTGTATCACTTTCAGTTAATAATATATTAATTCAATGAAAACTTGTTTACATCTTCTAATATTCTTGGCACTTTACTGAGATAAGGTATGGTACATTTAACATCTCTGCCTCAGTTTTTATCATGTTTTTTCCTTTTCCTATATTGAAGAAGCTAAAATTGTACCCAGCTTTTTATTCCAAAATTTCTGCAGCTAAGATGCTGCACTTCAGTGCGAATAGTTTTGTTTCCTGGTAGCCTTTTGTTATCTCACTTGTGTGCTTTTATTTCTAATTTACCCTTATAGCCCTTTCTTTATTTTTCTCTCTTTATATTTCTCTTTTTTCCAGACATGTATACTACTAATTCCTGAAATTTCTTTAGGATAATATTATTTTAGTAGCCTTTTTGATACTTAAAAAAAAAATCCTGATCTGCATTTTCTCCTGTGGCCCTATGTCCTTTGTATTTTGTTCTTTGTGTTTTCCCTTTCCTCTTTTTCATACAAGTGAAAACTTTCTAGCCTTAACTTTTGGAAAGAGTTAGAGGTATAACTTCCCTTGTTCTGGTTCCATGTTTGCTGCTGTAGTAACCAAATTTCTTAACAGAAATTTAAGGGAAGACTCATGTGTACAATTCCTTCTTCTGATTCCCACTTTCCAGGTGATAAACCTATAGTATTGGGTAGACCAGAAAGTTTGTTTGTTTTTCTGTAAGATGGCTGTAGTAGTGCTTAGTTGTCTTTAACTTCATTTGAAACAATTTTGTTAGATTGAATTGTGACAGCTGTCATATCAGCATGCACTTAAAAACTTATCAAAATTGGTGAATTTTTGTGTAGCTATTTTAATATTGAAAATAAGCAACTTTTTGGCATATTATGCTCTATTATTTCAAGAAAGGTAAAAATGCAACTGAAATGCAAAAAAAAAAAAAAAAAATTCATGCAGCATATGGAGAAGGTGCTGTGACTGATTGAACGTGTCAAAAGTGGTTTGTGCACTGGAGACTTTTCTCCAGATGAAGCTTCACAGCTAGTTAGACCAGTTGAAGTTGCTAGCAATCAGATTGAGACATTAATTTAGAACAATCAGGGTTATATACCATGCAAGAGATGGCTGACATATTCAAAATACCAGCTCAATAAAGTTGTTGGTGGAAATTAATAATGCGACTTTTATTTTAGAGAAAAAAAACCACAAGAACTTTTGGCCACCCCAATACTAAGAAATGTGCCCAGGGTAACCCAGCAAAATTAGGCTCAACCCCATGTAATGTCTTCGGAATCCATGATGTGCACCACTGTGTCAAATACTTTATCTCTTTCTCATGATAAATGAGAAAAACTCATGCATCGTAAGTTTACAGTTTAAAGAATATCTGCAAATACAACACACCTGCACACCAGCCCCTCTAAAATTAGAAGCTCCCCAGAAACTTGCATTTCCCTCCTCCCTGCAGTCTACCATGGCCTCCTGCTTCAATACTGTCCTACTTTTTAACAGTAAAGAATAGGTTTATGCTTTTGTGCTTTATAAAAATAGAAACATACAGTATATATCTTGCCTTATTTGTTTCTTAAAATTATCATACTCATCTAGTAATTCCACTGATATGAAATTTTTTGTTGCGGGAATGTGCCCCACTATAAATCTATTCTAATGCTAATGGGTGTGGATAGTTGTTTCTGGGATTTTTGTATGTGTGTGTGCACTATGACAAATATTGCTATGTTCTGGTATTTGCATTTTGCTTAAAATTGCTGATGTGTGTATATCTAAGTGTGGACTTGCTGGGGCTTAGCATATGCCGTTGTTCAGCTTTTTTTAGATAATCCTGAATAATGTTCCAATTTGGTGGTGCCAATGTAATTCACCAGCAGTGTATAGTAGGGCTATGGTTTATTCACATTCTTAGTGGTATTTTGCAGCCAATAGTCAGTGTTTATCTTTTCATTCAAAGCATTAGCATTTTAATGTGCATTCCCATGAGGTCTAAAGAAGGTGAATAGCTCTTCATATGTTTATCAGCTATTTTGGTATCTTTGTTGTGAAGAAGTGAGTCTATGTCTACTTTTCTATTGGTTTGTATGGCTTTTTCTTGTTGATTTGTGGACATTCTTCATATATTCTAAATACAGTGTCATATATATTACTCTCAGTATGTTCTGCTGGTCTGTAGTTTGCCTTTGACTCTCACTGATGTCTTGTGAGGAGCATAAGTGTTTGTTTTAATAACTTTGAATTTATCAATTATCTTTATTATAATGTTTGTGTTCTATTAAAGATCTTTACCCATTCTCCAATCAAAAAGATTTCTTTACTACATTACTGTTCATATTTATTGTAGATGTAACATCTACTTGGAATTTATTTTTAAATAAGTAAACTAAGGACTAAGATGTATTTTTAATGTATCTAATTGAGAAGATCATGTTTTCCCCACTGTAATCATTTTGGTGCCACCAAGCAAATGTATAGATTCTGCATTCTTGACTGTTTTAAATCCACTGCTGCTCTGGGATCATGACATGTCCCCACAGTGTTCAGTAAATACTGCTACTTGGTGCTGTGTGTTTGCTGGCTTTCTGCCACAACATCGTCTCTGGTGGTCTTGGATCTTTGAATTTCCATTTGAATTTTAGAATTAATGTCAATTTCTACAATGATTAATATGCACAAACCACTGGGATTTTAATTGGGATGCATCAGATTTACAGATTGATTTGGGGACAAATTTTATCTGTGCATAACTGAGTCTTCCAAATCACCAACATTTGGTAGCTCTCCTGGCACATCAGTCTTTTAAAGTTTGTTAGTAATATTTTTAGTTTTTAGAGCAGAAGTCTTGCACACTTCTTGTTATTTACGTATGTACATATATTTCTAGATTTTTCTCCTGATGTTTTTGTGAAGGAATATAATTTTTCTAATGCCATTACAAATTATATGTACAATTTTCTCTAGGTGTGTATGTAGAACAAAATTGTGGAATATTTTAATAAGCATGTATTCTGTGACTTTGCTACATAGACCAATTTATGTTAATGTTTTGTCTGGAGATTAGTTTGGATTTTGTATATAATCAGACTTGTTTTCTACAAATTATAGTTTTGTTTCTTCCTTTTAACTTCATGAAACTCTCTTTAATTTTGATACACTTGCTCATAATACCAGTGTAATAGTACATAGAAGTTGTGATAACAGATATTCTTCTGTCAAGGGGAAAACCTTTTAATATTTCAGTATTGTAAGTGATCATGGGCCACATGCAAAGCAGTGGTCCCCAAGTCAGGTGTGTGTGCAAAAGTAGGAACCTGTGTTTCTACCATTTAATTTTTTTCTTATATTCTTTCTCATTTTATTCTCCAGCCGCGCTATGGCTGTGCCATGAACGCTTCCATCATGGGTGGGCCAGTGACTTTTTCCCTGCAAAGAAGTCACCAATCCATTGTACTATACAGACAATCTAAGAGGAGGGTATTCTCTTCCAAATGATGTATACTCAGTGCAAAGACCTCATGATTGAGTTCCAAATTTGCTTCTAGTCAAATTGATGCCTGAGACATAATATATACTCTTCTTGGCCTTTGCTTTGGCCCTCCCAGCATCTGCCAGAATAATACACCATACCCAAACATTGCCTCACCCAGCCACCCAGCTCTGTTCACTGCCTTGGGTCTCCTGGAGTCCACCCCGCCCCGCCGCTCCAATTGGTGTGAAATTTAACTTGTAGAAATTTTCCAGCCCAGTGGCTTTCAGTAATGCTTTTTGTTTCTTTGGAGTATGAGTAAAATCTCTATCTCCCTGAATTCTTTGGTTTCTGAAGGAATTCCTATCTTCAACACACACATCTTTTGCCTCCGAACCCTCGAACAGATTCTGTCCTAGAATCATCTACCATGTAATGTTTCCTGGTCCAGTTTTTGCTTCATTCAAGCCAACAGTTGCTCATATGGAACTCAAGTGAAATGTAAAAGGTAAAGAACAACACATACATAACTCATATTCAGAGGAGAGGAATTAGCAAGCAATCTTTAGATTCCCACTTCTTCAGTTTGCCATTGGTCAGCTCAGAAGACTAAGCTGCAGGATCTCTTAATATTGTGGTAATTAATATTCAATGTGTGATGTCTCATTTTATTCAATTTATACTTCGTGTGCACTGCCAAAATGCAATAAAGAGAAAATTCAAAAAGCCAAGAGTGCATAAATTATTAAAGCTTTTTTCCCCCCTGGAGCATGATTTTAAATAATATTCACTTAGTGCAATGTCATCTAGGGCATGTGGAGATTACGCAGTGTATTAACAAATAGTTCGGCTGAGGTTTCTTGTGGAGGCAGGGGTAAATAGATGGATACTCAGGGAAGGGTGTTAGGTGCCTTCCGTCTCCAAGGGAGTTAGGTAAAAAATGTGTGAAGAATGGTGAAGGTCAGGACCTGGTGCTACACATGTCTTTACACTCAAGGACCCTCTGTCCAGGGTGGATTCCTTGAAAGTAGCATCTGTGGAGGAAAGCTGGTGGTCCCAGACCGCCATTCCCCACAAGCTCCTAGGAGGGAATCATGATTAAGAAGCAAATTAATCCTCTGTCCTTGAGACCATCTGTGCTCGTCTAGATATCCTTATCAATAACATGGCTTCTACTGGGGTGGCTTCTAGATTTTTTTGTGTGAAAACCAATTTTGCTGTGGAGAGCAGAGCAACGTAGAGGAGAAGCCATGAGCACGACACAGGAAAAGGGAGAGAAGGATACGCTGAGAATGGGGAAGCTGCATGTGTTTTCAAGATTTTTAAACATCAAGAGAGAAGATAGGACGGTGCTAGAGGTAAGGACATGTGGGCCTCTGCAGAGATCAGATGGTAGGAAAGGAGAAGAGAAAAGACAGCTGATGTTTTTCATATAGTTAGAATTTTGAGGGGATCTAGGGGGTCAGGGGAAATGGGGATCTCATCTTATCTGAGCCTGGGAGAATCTAAAGTAAATATTGATCTGTGTTTTTGCACATCTTTTGTATGTCTGAAATTTGGACTGGCACCAAGCAGTTGACATGATAAGGGAAATGAGTGAGATTGGTCCAGTGATTGTTTCAGAAAATGGGCAGACTTCTCAACTACATAACAAAGATCTTTTTTGCCATTATCTGTCTCCCACAATTCCTTGCATTTACACACTTAGAGACTATCACAGGCAGGATATTTGATAATGTACCATTTTGATCAACAATTTGTACACAGATTTATTTTATTCTTCTCCACTCCTCCACCCCTGCTATATATGTAGACCTGAGATAAATATCTCTGAGAAAGAAAACATAAATTTATAGACCTTTCCTCATAAAACTTACAAGAGGGATTTGTATACAAAAAGCAGGTAGCACAAATACCGAAAACTAAAGTCCTGTTCAATAATCTTTGTTCAGATGAATTATAGAGGAGTTTATTTGGAAACTAGGCCTTGAGAATGTGGAAAGCTTAGATACATCACAAGAAGCAGAGGGATAAAAAGAGGCTGGGTAAAAATCCTGGTGTTTAGGAAGAAATCCTCTGGGTGTAGTTCTCAGTCTGCCCCGTTCAGGGGGTTCATAGAGACATCTCCAGTTCCCTGATTCCTTAAACCACCACTCACTTCTGCATATCTTGATAGCACTTAAGTTTTTACATTATTGATTATGTTCCATTAGCCGAATGACAAATAACTTGCGGTCATGGATTATGGTTTTTACCCCTTAAAGTGAATATATTGCTCTGGTAGTAGTTTCAGGGTAAGAGGCTTTCAGTGGGGCTTCCTGAGCCACTTGGTAGTTTTCCTACTTTTCTGACCTAAATAAAAAGTACTAAACTGTTTCAAGGACACTGGACACAAGAGAAAGAAAAAATCCATTTATAATAAAAATACTCATATTTTCTTGACACATTCCCATAGGTCCCAGCTGTACCCACATCATCAGTAGTTGTTCTTGTGAAGATAAGTCAGAAATGACCTCTGTTGCCATCTTGGTAAAATCGCTGTCATCAAATTAGTTCTTATTAATCACGACACTTAGTTTTTCTACTGCATCTTCAAGAGAATACAGGGACTCGGACTAAAAATCCAAAATGCTACAGTTATGCTCATTGTAGCATTTCTTTAATAGGAAAGAATAGAGAATTACTGAAATTACCAGAACTTAAGGACTAGTTATTAATCAGTGATTGTATATCAATGTTATAGAATACTACACAGCTGTTAAAAAGCATTAGGCCGAACTACATAAAGATATGAAAAGACTTGTAACTTATTATTAAGTAAAAGTGAGAAAAACTGTAGAACATTATGAGTAATCTGAAACCATTTGGTAAACACTTCAGTAATACTGTACATACATGAACACATGCACATGTATGGACACATGCCTGTGTATAAGTAGAAATATACCTGGAAGGATGAACATTAAAATAATATTGAATATATCAGAGGAGTTTCAGAACTGTGAGTGAATAAAAATGTAGTTAAAGAATTGACTCATGTGTGATATATAAAAATAATACAAATATAATATTCATAATCCATATAACAACTCTGAATCAACCAATGTATATCATAACTATATGTTTCTGCTTTTTTACTAAAAGTTACATGCTTATTATAAAGACTAATGATGAAAATATTTTAAAAAATTGAAAATTAAAGGGAAAATAACTAATCTTAATATTAGAAGAACATGATTTCAGACAATTAAGTGTGTAAGTGTGTAGATAGGTCCACATTTAAAAAGCCTAATGAAAAAACATTTTATCAAAACATTAGTATTAAAACATTAAATGCAAGTTTATTTAAATTATAAGGAGAACAAACTGGAGTAATTGAATTTCAAATAAATATTTCCTTATCAAAAGATGCATCATTTCCTAATATGTTCCTTTAAGGTTAAGAAAATGTTATTAAATAAGAGAATGGAATGATTACATGTTTCTTTAACTTTGTTTTAATTTTAGATAATGTTCACTAATTTTCTGTTATGAACAATGAAAATAGCAGGATTTTCACCTTAGTTTCTATAATCTACCTTTTGAGTTTTGCCAGCTATGCTATTTCACACTACGGTTTTACATTTTTGTTCTGTCATCAATTCCCAGTTTAATACTGAAACTAAATTTGAAAAGGTTTAGTTCTTACCATCAGTTCCCTTTTTAAAATCACTTTCTCTATTCCTGAGTCCTTTGTTTGCATTGTCAAGAATTTTTAGACGAGAAATTTTGTGGCATTTTTTATTGCTGTTCCAAGTGAGCGTAACGGCATTGAAGACTCTCACTGAGACTCTCCATATCAGCGCCTGCTGGGCAGCAACGATGCCGCTGAGCACACCATCTTTCAGGACCTCGTTGATGCTAGTTCGTTGTTTTTGCATTGAATGTTGGTGTAGGAAAGTCTGAGACCAGTCTATTTTAAAGGATGTAGGTAGAAAATTTGCCTTCTCTGCCTCCATCTCAGAAATTTATTTTATACTTGGGGTTCAGTAGCTGAACTGGCATATAAGTTAGGATGAAGCATGGTAATGTCAACTTTTTATGGTACACTATCTATTCCTCTGATGTTCTTTTAAAAATTAATTTTAGAAAACTATTATATTTTTAAGAATCTCTGAGTTCTTTTTCTCACAAACATCAAATTTTCTTAGCAAAGAACATATTTTTATTTGATTTTTCTTTTTTATTTTCCTTGTATTTTTTCCATCACAATGTTTCCCTCCTGTGCCCTCTCCGCCTCCACCCACACCTCCTCCTCGCCCTCCCGCTGCGGTCAGCACTCTGCTGTCCGTGTCCACGAGTCCTTTTTCATTTCTGCTCGATCCCTCCTGTGTGTTTGTTTTCTCTTATTATACTTTGACTCTTCCCTATACTAACGTTTTAGGTTTTCAAGAGGATCTAAGGGCACCATTTGTCACACATACTTCACCTGGTAATTGAGATGGCCCTCCAGTTTTGTCAAATGGCTTTATCCAAAGGAAAAATAAAATTAGGTGTTTGTTGTAGGAGATAGCATTGCAACTTAGGGTGAAGCCCCTGCTGAACCTAGGCTCCTACCCCCCTAAAGAAATTGAGGTAAAAGGGCGCCATGTTCCTTGGTGATTACAGGTCAAAGAGATAATTTCAGATCCTTGAAAACAACATTCCTTGGTCTTATTTGTAGAAATTTTACATACATTTCAAAGAGTATAAAATTATACACTCTACATATTTTCTAAAGAAAATTCTCTGAGCAAACAGAGCGGGTAAAGTCTCTTATTTTCAGAAGACACTTACATTCCTTATTTTAATTTGCATTTGTTCTTATATAAGCATTTGTGAGAAATTAATGTTTCCTGGGATTCACTGAAGTCAGAATCTTTGCCTTCCTTATAGTTCTCGCCTCTCCATTTCTCCCATTAGCTGTTTTGTTGGGTTGAATAGGGTAGGACAGTTCTTGCCCATTTGATTTTACAGGCCTGGATCCTTGACTCTCTTACTGAATCAGATTTTTTTACTGTTTTTTTCTGTGTTTTAATACTCTTCACAATAGCTATTTCCATAAATCCTTATTCCAAAAAATGGAAACTATATAACATTTTTAATACACCTCTAGAATGAATAAGGTATGAGGATATTTAGATTTTGTGCCCGCATCAGTATAGCAGCTGTGATGGCGGTGAGGCGCTGGGGGCATTGGGCTGGGGATGGGAGAAGAGAGAGGTCAGAAGGAGCCAAGATTCAGATGTCCACGTGCCATAGTCTGTGCCTGTTTCAAATGTCCACATGCCATATTCTGTGCCTGTTTCAAATGTCCACGTGCCATAGTCTGTGCCTGTTTTATCTTGATTGACAGGGTGTTTCCCCAAAGTGTCTGCTTCCCAATGGAAACCCATTTTCTAACAGATATCCCAAAGGGAACGCCTTATGCTAATTCACACAGAATCCCCATAGGGTACAACGACCGAGCCTCAAGTTGTATCCAGTGCTGCAGGTGGTTTTGTATGTGGGTACATCATCACCTGTTTGGGGGGAAGGGGTATCAGATGGAGTTGGCTTTTTTGTTGCTTTTGGAAGGGGCATCGCCTGGCTTCTGTGTTTCACCCAAATGCTAGGACTCTGATGCCAAGATTTGGCTTCAGGTTTCTCCATGACCTGGTAGGTCTGTCCAGGGCTCCTGAGTGAGAAGATGGGCAGGGCTCCCCATGCGTATGATGGGATAACAGCAGTAGCTAACCTGCCCGGCGTCAGCCATGGGGCCCTCGCAAAGTGAATTGCTTGACATTCATCAGTGCTCTTACTTAGCGCTCATAAAAAATTTATAAGGTGAATTTTTAAATTCTAATTTTACAGAAGAGAACAGTGAGGTTCAGATAAATTAGTTAACATGTGGCCACAAGACTGGTGGAGGTTTCTTTGAATATAAACATCCTATTCTAACCACTCTGCCTTGTGATGCATCAGTAACACAATTTATGTGGTAGTATATAAAGGACAAGCAATACGTCATTACCATTGTATTCTATTTCAGCCCTCATACTACTGCTCATTCACTGTGTGGTGTTTGCTTTGCCAGAAACCTCTCTGAGCCTTGGTTACTTCACTTGTAATATGAAATCCCTGCTGAAGTTTATGTTTCTTTGAAACTCAGATTTACTTATTTACTGATTTCACATTTATTTAACAAGATTGTTGAACCCTCTTCATGTACCAGACACCTTTCTAGGTGATAGGAAAAGACTATGAACTAGAAAGATAAGTATACCACTCTCAAATTCCACTGGGGATAATCTGTAAGGGAAAAAGTAAAGAAAACATAAATAAGTAAGATAATAGAATATAAAGGATGAGCTTTCAGAAAAAGAAGATGGTGGCATTGAAAAAGTGATAATTAGAATAGAAACTTGCATGTGAGGGTGATCTGGCTTCGACATCTGTCACCCCATTGATTGCCAGGGTTGATTTGGCTGATCTGGCTGGCAAGGCAGGTGTCGCCTTCCTCCCTTGTGGATCCATGCGCATCCCTCCCGAAGCTGCACACCTGGTCAAAAAGGATGACCTTCCCAACTAGAGGAGAGGACCGGTCTTCGGTCAAGGGTATACGAGAAGATGCGCTCCCCTGCTAGGACCTCCAAACAAGCTCTCAAGGTCAATTAGGACTGAAACTTTAATAAAGTGTGAGATATGGTCAGGCCTAAAGAGAGAACTTCCTAGGTTAAGTAAAAGACACATTTAGAGGTTGTGAGGTGGAAAAGAATTTAGGATGTTCGAGAAGCAATAGCTTGGGTTGAGGCCACGGGTGTAGAAATACTTTGCAAGACATGCATGACAAAAACCAGTCTTTTGTCTTTTGTGCTATACTTTTCCTTTAGTGTTAGAGAAGCAGTTGGAAAATTCTTGATCGCTCCTGCATATTATTAAGTCAGTCACCCAGGGATGCTACAATATATGCCAATTATATAGGCTTCGGTAAAGCAAAGAAAAGCTGCTGTTTAGTGTGGGTTAGCTTGTAATCACTGAGTTGTACTTTGTCTGTAGGTCACAAAGTTCAAACCATACACAGTTATTTGAAACGATTTTTCTTGCCAGGGCAGTCAGTCAAAATGTAAATGTTCATGTGTTTGAGAAACTGTCAAGTTTATGCTAAAATACAGTGTGAGTTGACCTTACCTGCACATAATTTTATGAAACAGTAAACACCTACTGGAAAAACTTGAGCACCATCTGTTACACAGTAAATGTTGAATGGATAACTATTTTTCCATTTGAAAAATATCAAAAAACCTCAGGAAAGAGAATTTCAGTGTCCCAAAGGGCAATCTTCTGCAGTCAAGACAGTTCCCCTTTCCTAATTCAATAATCTCTAACACAATAAACCATCTTAGGTAATATTTTACTTTTAAGCTTAAGAATACTTTTCTACTGACACAAAATATAGCAGTGGAATTCCAGGGAGTGACATATTACGCGTCTGGGTACCTTGACTCAAAGGAGCCAAATACATTAACGCTCCTATGATGAATGGCTTAAGAATTGTTAATGATCAAAACAAATGCGCATTGCCCTGTATGACAAATGTGTTAGTCCCTATGCACAGTAGTAACCAAATGTTGATTGCCGCTGTGAGAAATGAATATGATCATAGCAGCTGGAGGTGTTACTCTTAATCATATATGTGATCTTTCTTTCCTACGTTTTACATGAGATTTGACTGTATCACAGGGATGGCAAAGGGGGAATTGTGCTAGAGAAAAAAATTGTGACCTTCGGAGTCTCCCTGCCTCACTTTTAGAATCTTTGCCTCCCTGCAAAATGTAAATAAGGCATGCAGGTTATTTACTAGGATTGTATGAGTGTTACTCTTGGCCTTTGTGATTTATTTTTGGTTGCATAAGATGTGAACTATTTGGGGAAGCTGGTTGAAGGGTAATACAGATACTCTTTGCTTTATAAAAAAAGAAATAAAAATGTAGTTTGCAGAGTGCAGCTCTGCTCTCACAAAATAGGACAAGGAAGGATGGTTTTGGAACTGGCAGGTAAAAAATGAGTAACTGACCCTCTCACTCTAGAAAGACGTTGCTCTGACACTAGATCCCAGCCTGCTTGTCTAGTCCACTGTGCTCCGTTAGAGCCAAGAGAGTCATCACTTCCAAATGAAACTGAGGTCACTGGCCCTTCCCAAGGCCTCCCAGTGAGGATCTAGCCAGTATAATTGCTTTTTAGAAAGGTGTCACCTCTGTAAATGGCAGCCTTCTATTTCTTTGAGACCTGAACATTGCCATTACTGCCCAGAGAATGGGAAGAGAAGGGGATTTACTGCTAAAAGGCTTCTTAATAAATCATTAGCCTCTGTAGAAATGCTTTTCTGTAATTTATAGAGGAAGTGATGAATCACTAGAAAATATATTCTTCCTACTAAAGTGAGCCATTGGCCTCTTGCCCAGCCCCTCCCGGTAAACCGAATGGTCTAGGTCAAGGATACCTGGAGTTCTTCTATCGATGGCTCAGAGGCCCTGAAAGAATGGAATTCAAGAAAGCAGATAATTAAGTGTATGTGGGACCATGTGTGTATGTAATATAAGGCTCACCTGTCATCGCACAAGGCTTGAAAAGAGTTCTAAATATAAGTGAGTCATCTGGAGGGTTTGAACATTTGAAACTGATGGACATCCAGCAGTCTTTGGAACACATAAGAAGGCTTTGGCTAGCAAACCTCGATATTTATTATTATTATTATTATTATTATTATATTTTATCATTATTACTATTATTATAGGATAAGGGGAAATAGCAGGTAGGAGATTGGAGAAAAATTATCTCAAAGAGATAGAAAAGATGAGATGAATCAAAGAATAAAGTAAAAACTAGTTGCTAAATATATATATATACACACACACAGACACGGAATTAAAATCTGAAATCATGCTCTTTCTGTAATTGCCCACTACCGATTGTCCACTACCTTGAGCCAAATTTAATGTCATTTTCATTTTTAAGTGGTTTGGGAGATATAAAAATGCATCTGTCCTGGCTCCTCTAATGTGTGGAAATGAAAAATCCTGGATGGCATGACAGCTTGACAGCGACTCCATGTCACCCTCCGATTGTTCTGATCTTACTGAGACGACTTCCTGATCTCACCTCGCCTGGTGCACAGGTCTCATAAGTCAGTTCCTTGACCTTTGGTTCATAGAGAGAGACTGTCTAATATGAGCAATTGGGAAATATTGTCTTTTAATTCTCCCCAAAGACACTGCTTTACAGCCTCTCCCTGGGCTGTGTTATAGAGGGCTGCCTCCTCTCCTGATCCATTGATCATTGCCAGGCTCTCAGTATTGACCCTCTCTCAGTGAAACCTTCACTTCGTACTTATGTATAAATCTTATTCTTTTTTTTTGGGATGATTAATATTTTTTTTAATTTTTTAATCAGTATTTTTTAATTGTTGATATTGTACAGTTTTCTGTCTTTTACCCCGTCCCCAGCCCACCACCTCAGCCCTCCCCACCTCCCTCCCATTTCCACCCCCCATAGTTTTTGTCCATGAGTCCTTTATACTTGTTGCTCTAAACCGTTCCCCTTTTCCCCTGAAATTCCCTCCCCTCCCCCTCTGGTCACTGTCAGACTGTTCTCAAATTCAGTGTCTTTGTTTATATTATGCTTGTTTGTTTGTTTTGTTGATTAGGTTCCTGTTAAAGGTGAGATCATATGGTATTTGTCTTTCATTGCCTGGCTTATTTCACTTAGTCTTATTCTTAATCAGAAATTTCTTTGATGCTAATGGTGTTCCCATGTTTCAGAATACCTTCCTTCCCTTTTAGATCATCATCAACCCATGAGTGTTAGTTCTGACTCTAAAATGTAAACCAGATTGCCATTCCTGTGAAATATCTTCACATCAACCCATTAAAGGACACTTTCAAATGGATTTCTTAGATCTTTACAGGTATCTCCCCTTTGCTCTGCCCAGATTACATTCCTACCTCATCTCAACTCACACATTTGGGATCCTGCCTCGCACTTTTCCTTCTCCTGGATGGTAGTCACTTCTCCAGCCTGTTCCTTTTCCTATCTACTGTTAGTGTCCTGGAAATTGAGCTAATTCCCAGTGTTTGGTGAAGCACCAGAGGCTTGTGTAGACACCTGCAGTTTCTTTCCAACTCCATAGAAAGCTTTCTGTAAATGACCAAATCTCTTCCCATTTCTGTATATCTCCCCCACCTTTTCCCCTCAGGATTTATTGATATTTAAAGTTAAAGTCTATATTATATTATCAGTATAAACAAACTATCTATAGTTTATAATGTGAAAAATAACATTGCTTATTTCCTTAAAAGATGCAGCTCTGTTAAGATATTGAATGTGCTTGATAAGCTATGTACATTTCCATTGATAGAAGCTATCATTTAAGAGGCTCCTTATCAAGAAGTAGCAATGCCTTCTTTGGCACTAATTTACCACTTTGGCTGTCGTTAGAATTACCTGGGGACCTTAACAAAAAACCCACTAATTCCAGGACATACTATATATGCTCAGGATATAGTCTATACAGAATGCATTGGAAATCTGTCCAGACAATTCTCTCACCTCACCATTATTCATAGCCAATGAGATGGAGAAGCAAGGCTACATCAGAGGCAGACATTGTAAGCAGCTACTTTCTATGTAAGCCTTACCAGATGTCCGTTTTAAATCTTATTTTTTTGGTTTGAAACTGGAGCTTGGGGAGATTAAATAAGTGTAGCAAGAACACAGACTGGCCAGTAGTAGAATGAGAATATGAATGTGTATTGCTCTGGATGTCTGTCCTGAAATCAAATTTGTGATTTTCTGTTCTGTGGGAGACTTTTATTTATTTTATTTACTGATATTATTTTATTAAAGTTGTCCCAATTCCCCCCCTTTGCCCTCCTCCTCCCAGCCTACCTCCTCCACCCCCACCTGGCTCCTATCAATCCCCACACTATTGTCCAGGTCCATCCAAGGAGGTGTGGGAGACATTTTTAATATCAGTCAGAGGACCCTTCATGATTCCTAGTAGTCGTATCATATGAGTTAATAGTTGATTTTCCATTTAATAAACTTATCACTCATTTATTCATTTTTTTGGTCAAATGCATATCAAATATTTACCATAAATGAGGAGCCCAGATAGATATTGAAGATGTTCTCAAGAAGGTCCAAGTCCTAGAAAGGCTTCATGTTAGCGCATAAATATTTTACTAACTGATTGCGTGACTTACAGCTCTGATGGTAGAGCTGGTATCAGAATCACCCTTACAAGTTAAGCAACTATGGAATTTGGTAAGGTCATCAATTGACTATTTTAAGGCATTGGGCAATGGTCAGGATGAGGCATTCATTCTTGAGAGAAAGGAAGTACATTAGATGAGTTCCATATTCAACCCAGATATCTGCCAAGTGACATTGTCCAAATGTGCAGAAAGTTAGAGTTTGAACAGACACCTGAAGTTTCACTGCATGGAAGAAACAGCAGAATTCAGGCTCATAAGCTGACTGCAATTTGCAAGGCAGGGCGCCTCAAAAGTACCTGAATTTTCTTGGGATGACAAACCTTTTGTCCTTGGCTAAACCCTGGGGACCCTGCGGGCAGTGAGATTGCACAGGGTCTAGCAGAACATGCATGTGGGTTTGAGAGCCGAACAAATATTTCAGACATTTCAGAGACTTGGAGATAGGATGAAATTTTCAACTAGCAGAGTAAAAATAAGTTGAAGAATAACATAAGCTTTGAGTTGAGATCCTAGAAAGACTCGTCCTAGGTATAAGTTCCACAACCTATCAGTAAAGACTGTGACTCATTAGAGAGGAGAAAACTAATGTAGACTTTCTCTAACAAAGCCAAAAAACTAATCTTTGACAAGTCAAAATGACCTAATAATTTAATTGCCTTAAAAATGTACACATACATATGCATGTTGAGAATAGACATATATGAAGTACATATATGTGTGTATATATTGGGTTGGCCAAAACATTTGTTCAGTCTTTTCTGTAAGATGCCTCTAGTAGTGATTAGTTGTCTTTAGCTTCATTCAAAATAATTTTGTTAGATTGTATTTTGACAGCTGTCATAGCAGCGTGCATTTTTTTAAAATTTACCAAAATTGATGAATTTTTGTGCAGACATTTTAATATTGAAGATGGGACAAAATATGCAACATTTTTGGCATATTATGTTTTATTATTTCAAGAAAAGTAAAAATGCAATTAAAATACATTAAAAAAGACATGCAGTGTATGGAGAAGATGCTGTGACTGAGTGAATGTGTCAAAAGTGGTTTGTAAAGATTCATGCTGGAGATTTCTCCCTGGACGATGCTCCACGGTCTGGTAGAGCAGTTGAAGTTGATAGCGATCATATTGAGACATTAATTGGAAACAATCAACATTATACCACACAGGAGATAGCTGATATACTGAAAATATCCAAATCAATGAAGCTATTGGTGAAAATGAAAAATGTGTCTTTTATGGACTTTTTGGCCAACCATATCTCCATGTAAATATGGAGATATATACACACACATATGTATGTACATATACACTATAAAAGAAGGAGGAATATCTTCAAGGTATCATATAAAAAATCTAATAGATAGCTTTAAAATGTAGACATGAATAGGAATGGCAAAATGTAACCAATAATAGAGAAAAACATCAATAGTTATAGGAGTCAGCCTTTGGAATTAGCATATGTGGATTTAAATTTAATTATTTTTTTTTAATCTTCGCCCAAACGCAGTTTTTTCATTCGTTTTTTTTTTTAGAGAGAGAGGGGAAGGGAGAGAGAGGGAAATATCAACTGGTTTACCTCTATATGAACCCAGACCAGGGATCTGTGCGGGGACCAGGGATGGTATACATCTGGACCGGGGATCAAACCTGTAACCTTTCAGTTATGGGATGATGCTCCAACCAACTGAGCCACACTGGTCAGGGCAGCATACATGGATTTAAAATGTTGAAGAATAAAAATGAAAATTTAACTAGAGAAATGTAAACTTAAAATTAATCTAATGGAATTTTAAATTTAAAATATATTTGAAATAAAAAATCCATTTTGTGTATTTAAAAGCAGATTGTACACAGCAAAAGTCCAGGTAAGGGAAAACAAAGATGAATCAAAAGTGATTCAAAGGCATTAAAAAAAAAAAAAAAAAAAAGAACGTCATAATGGGCAAAGGATCTGAACAGACACTTCTCCAAGGAGGACATACAGAGGGCCCAGAGACATATGAAAGGATGCTCAGCATCACTGGCCATCAGAAAGATGCAAATTAAAACCATAATGAGATACCACTTCACACTGGTGAGAATGGCCATCATACATAAATCAACAAACAGGAAATGCTGGCGAGGTTGTGGAGAAAAGGGAACCCTAGTGTATTATTGGTGGAAATTTAGACTGGTGCAGCCACTATGGAAAACGGTATGGAATTTCCTCAGAAAACTAAAATGGATCTGCCTTTTGACCCAGCAATTCTACCACTGGGATTATACCCTAAAAATCCTGAATCACCAATTCAAAAGAACCTATGCACCCCAATGTTGATAGCAACACAATTTATAATAGCCAAGTGCTGGAAGCAACCTAAGTGCCCATCAGTAAATGAGTGAGTTAAAAAAAACTGTAGTACATTTACACAATGGAATACTACACAGCAGAAAGAAAGAAGGAGCTCCTACCCTTCATGACAGCATGGATGGAACTAGAGAGCATTATGCTAAGTGAAATAAGCCAGGCAGTGAAAGGCAATTACCATATGATCTCATGTATAAATGAAACGTAATCAACAAAACAAATGAGCAAGCAAAATATAACCAGAGACATTGAAATAAAGAACAAACTGACAGTAGCCAAAGGGGAGTGGGGGAATAATAGGGGAAATAAGGGGAAGGAGCATGTCAAGGAACATGTATAAGAGACCCATGGACAAAGCCAAAGGCAGGTGCCGCAGCCCGCTGCAGCAAGGGTGGTCGTGAGGCTGGGCGAGGGACTGAATATAGGAGAGGACCAAATGCTCTGCTGGCATAAGGCAAGTTTATTGCGCAGTCTTCAGGCTTAAGTACAATCATGAGTGCATAGCAGACAAAGGAGAAGCTTTCTGGCACGAGATTATCTACTCCCTCAAGGTCGGGGAGTTCTCAGACTAGCATTGCTACTGTGTACATGATGCGAAGGCCAATGTTATGAGAACAGTCAGAGACCAAGATAGCCCCAAGGCCGGAAACCAGGCCCAGCCACCACACCTGCGGTGCAGGACCCTATCCTCGACCCCTCACAGGCCTCTTGGTCTCCAACAGGCAGGTAGGATTGAGAGTGGGAGGTGGAGGTGGGTGGGGTGGAGGAGAGTAGTTGGGGGGGGGGGTGGAAATGGATACAACTGTACCTAAAAAACAATAAAAAAATTTTTGAAAAAAAACCTACCAGGATTTTCAAACATTTTACCACACATGTAATTGTAGTTACAAAAGAAGAGAGTGGCAGAGAAAATATATTAAGAGGCGATGACTAATATTCCTCATTTGATGAAAGACATTAACTACCAGATTCAGCCATCTTCAAAAGCCATAAACAGAATTAAAAAAACAAACCAAACCTAGTACAGTATAGAAAAGCTACTGGACATCGAAATGTTAGGAAGTTGAAGACACTAAATAATGGGTATAGGTTTGTCAGTTGGAAAGTTAGCCAAGAATTATTAAAACTCTGTTATATTGTTCCCATTTATGAGTAGGCACTACCTCCTTATGACCTGTATACTTTTAGATACCTCACCGTATTCTGTATGGATGCCAAGTAGGCCCTATTAATGTCCAAGAAACAAAAATGAAGACAAAACACCTCACTGATTATCTACTTAGTCAGGCACTTGAGTATTGATTTGATGCTGAAGAAATAAAGATGAAAAAAATACAACCCCTACTTTATATATGCAACCTCAAATTTGCCCCTGAGGGTAAGCGGGTGAAATATAAGTAAATCGTTGCATGTTATTAACATCCCTGTGCCATGGGTCCTTTACTGGGACCTTCTCAGAGGACACTGACTGAGACCTGTTCCACTCTCCATCTCTGAAAGTGCCTGACTTTCACAGACAGTCAATAGTTATTTTTAGAAGGCTCATCTTGCTGGGAAGACAAAGCATAAATATGTTACAGAGATTATAAGAGCTACATATCCCTTTAAAAAAATACAAAAGGGACCACGAGGTAATTCATGTTCAATAGATGTGTTAAATTGAATTCATTTTTTGAGAGCAGAAAAGAAATGGAATATCTTGTTTTCTTGCTATAGATCTTCCAAAATTATAGGAAGGGTAGAAAACACAAGCTCAAAAAAAAGTTTCTAAAGTATTTTGAAAGAAAATGCAAAAATTGGAGAAAAATCACTACATGCATGTTATATAGGAAGAGTGGGGTTAGAGGTTTCTTTCTCAGCCACACTTTAACCATTATATAAATTACTGTTTGGTGACTTGGTGTTATTTGGTAAGTAAATTCCTCAGATTAAGGGGAATGAAGGTGAATATGGGGTTGGGGTGAAATGGGGTTGGGTGAGAGGCCCATAATTTCAGGGCTCAATAACTGGCCTGAAGTAGTCACTTCTTTTGAGTTCGCAGCCACAATTTTCTACAAGTTGAAAGAAGTTTTGAAAATTGTCTGCTCTTAACATTAATGATCACAGCATCTCACTGGGCACTCAGGAAGCTATTTGATCTCATCTCTTTACTTAAAATTGATGCTTTTTACCTTCAGTCTTCTATCTTGGTGCTGTTAGTGGTTTTACACGCTTTATTAGGTCTTTTTATCCACTGTTTATTTTAAACAGAAATCAAACAAATGAATAAAAAAATTCCTGTTTTCATTTCTGCCTACTGATAAAGGACAAGACCAGTAATTTAGTATGTTTTTCTTCTGCTCATTTAAAACATTTTAGTAACTGTGGCTGGTAAATCATCTATTGTGCTTCTGCTGGCTTTCAGAATTTCTTCATCACCTAGTTTTTCTACTTTACTCTTTGCCCCTGAAATGTAGGGTCTTGTAGTCTATATCAGTTGATGGAACTGCAAAGATACTAATCCTTTAACACTCTCTCCAAAGAATCCTAACATTTGTGCTTCTAATTCTCTCTCATATTTAAATAGACACAAGCACTCTAAGAAGATGAGGGTTTTGTCATCTAATATTCTTTGTGTCCCTTGCAAGGACCTTAGAGAGTTGGGAGCTTGGAAGTTGAAACGGAAGGCAAGGGGACACTATACTGGGGCAGTTTCCTGTTCCCTGCAGTGGCTGCGAGAAAAAGCTTTTAGGTGAGAATGGGGCTGGGAGATCCAGCTTTGAGGCCTAAAACTTGTGGGATTTGGACACCTCTATTTTAAACAACATTGCAACATTATAAATACAAATTTAGGAACACAAGTTGCAGCTTCATTAGTTCCCAATGAAACTGTTTCGTCCAGTGCTATTACGCAAAATCACAAAAGGGCAGGGCCTTGTGAGTGAAGTTGACAGAGCTGTGAGGTGGCCAGAGAGAAGAGACTCCAGACATTTGGGGAGGAAGTGGTCAAGGAAGACACCATGGAGGAGGTGAGACATGGTTCTGTTCCTATGACACAAAGCAAGTGATATATATAATGTTCCTCCTGTTTTGGAATCCATCTCCCAAAGCATCTAATGCTTTTAAACTTGCAACATTCATCTAGAATTTCTGTTGTTGACCACTCTTACACAAGGATGGGGAAAACTCAGGTTCCCTTTTGTCTGTGGAGACCGTAGGGTACTCTTGGTGTACTTTCAGAAATCCATTTCTCTGAGAATCCAGGATTCAAACACCGATAGCCATGGAGAGAGGCAGAAGTGGGGGCAGGGAGCATGGAGGTCTTTAGAAAAGAAGTTATTTTACAATGTGGGGCAAAGTCGAACCACTTTCCTGATTCACTTGCCCGAACTGCTCTCCCGCTGGGCTTTTGTTCAAAATTTGTTATTTGGATAACATGGGTAGCAATGGATATTTTTTTAAATATGTTTTATTATGCTATTATGGTTGTCCCAGTTTTTCCCCTTTTGCCTACCTCTGCCCTGTGCCCCATTCCCTCCAGAAACACCCCTTAGTTCATACCCATGGGTTGTGCATATAAGTTCTTTGGCTTCTCCATTTCCTATACTATTCTTAACATCTTCCTGTCTATTTTGAAGCTATCAGTTATGCTTCTTAATCCCTGTACCTTTTTCCCTATTCTCCCCACTCCCAGCTGATAATCCTCCAAAAGGTCTCCATATCTATAATTCTGTTCCTGTTCTGATTGTTTGCTTAGTTTATTTATTTAGATTTAGTTGTTGATAATTATGAATTTATTGCCAATGTTCATAGTTTTGATCTTCTTTATCTTAAATAAGTCCCTTTAACATTTCATGTAATAAAGTCTTGGTGATGATGAATTTCATCATTTCCTTTCATTATTTTTTCAAATAAGTTTCCAATTTCTTGTTCTTCTTCTCCTTCTGCTATTGATTCAGATATTGGTATGTTTGGAGATATCCCAGAGGCTCCTTATACTATTCTCATTTGTTTGAATTCTTTTTTCTTCTTGCTGTTCTGATTGAATGCTTATTTCTCCCCTATGTTCCAAATTGTTGATTTGAATCCTGGTGTAATCCCCTCCCCTGATGGTTCCCTGTAGACTTTCCTTTATTTCACTTAGTGGAACCTTCCTTTCTCCCTGGCTATTTTTTATTTTGTTGCCATACTCAAGGAGTTCTTTGAACATCCTGATCACCAGGGTTTTGAACTCTGCATCTGAGAGCTTGGTTATTTCCATTTAATTTAGTTCTTTTTCTGGGGTTTTGTTCTGCTTTTTCATTCGGGCCATAATTCTTTGTCTTAACTTGGCAGCCTCCCTGTGTTTGTTTCTGTGCATTGGGTGGAGTTGATTTGACTCCCTGTCTTAGTAGCACGGCCTATTGTAGTAAAGGCACCTGTAAATTGTGTGGGGCAGAGCCTTAGGTAATCCCCAGGGTGGGGCAACCCGCTTCACCACTCTGTGGCTCTGTGTAGGGGGAAGGCTCAGAGAGATGACAGTGCCACTGCATGGCTTCTGGAGGTTTGTCCAGCACTCACCCTGTGCTCCTGGCACCCTTCCAGCTATTGCTCTGGTGCCGAGTCCCAGAGAGGGTGGGTTTGTGTATGTTCTGAATCTGTGTGGGTTCTTTAAGTGCAGACTCCTGAGAATCTGGCAGTTTCTTCTGCCACCCCAGGTCCCACTGGTTTTTTACAGCCGAAAGTTATGGGGGTTTATCCTCCTGGCACCAGAACACTGGGCTGTGTGGTCTGGCCTTGGGCTGGGCTCCCTCACTCCCAAGATATCCCTCCCAATTTTTATCCACCACACATGAACGTGGGACTGCCCGTTCCACTGCCACCGCCTCTGTGCCCCACACCGTGTCTCCATGCGTCTCTGCCCATCCCCAGGTCTCCAGTCCCGGTCTGTATTAGTGTGGCTTCTTTAAATCCTTGGTTGTTGGACTTCATGTATTTGACTTTTCTGATGGTTCTGGGTATTACTTGTTTTGAGGTATATTTGTAATTTGCTTGAGTAGACACAGCCTGTTTACCAATGCCTCCATCTTGACCAGAAGGCAGCAATTTGAAGTCACCTACATGAAAATTTACCAACTCTACAGAGGAACTATGTCAACTGTTGTATCACCAAAACATTTTAAACATGCAATTTAGTCAGGGCACTGACCTCTTTTCCCTTAGATTGTCAAATTAAAAAAAAAATGACAACATCCAACACAACAATAGCTGTCCAATGTGAATGAATCAAAATTATACATATTTTTTGTCAAATCAGCAAAAAAGTATGTTTTATGTATGCCATGAGGTGAAAAAGATTGAACAGTGCTGCCATAATGAATATTGAAATCAATATCTGTAGGTGTATTTTAGCTCATGGAGAGCACAGAAAAGGGAGGGAATTTGCTGTTGATCTGTACTACTGCTTCCTCTTCACATTAACGCTTATTTGCAATCACTGCTAGTTTTTCCTCCTGTATTCTTGTTGTATGGGGTGTTTTTTTTTTTTTAAGGATATTCTGCTGTTGTCTACTAAACTTCCCTCCCAATGACAAAAAGTCACACCTCTTAGTTACTTTCTCTCACTTTTAAAAATTTAGTTGATTTCTTTATGCAGTAAAATTTAGTAAAGAAAAATTTATTTCAAGAAATTGAATGCAGAAATACTGTAACAAGGAAGACTTCCTAATATTTGGCTCTTCTCTGTGGGTGAATGAGTTCCCAGGAGGAATTGTAAGAGACCCATCACCAGATGTTTTAAAACTCAACTGGACATAGTTTCCTGTGATGGGGCTGCCAAGAATTCCCCAGCTTCAGCTAAGCAGGAATGGAGATAATGATCATCAAAAAGAAAGGAAAAGCTGAAACGCCTATTTCCCTCCTTGTTTCTAATTTTTCTGTATGCCAGTTTTTTAACTCCTGCTGAAATCAGCTACATCTATAGTCACCAAGATTCACTGCTCTTCTGTGGCAAAATTCATCAGGAACTAGAACAAAAGAAGAGGAAGGGTTACTAGGGAAACCCTTAAAAGGAAAAAAAAAAATCTTAGTTCCATAGAGAAAATTCAGAATTCAGAGGGTGAATCCGTGGTCTTATTTCTTGGTCTGTCCCTTATTATGTGAACAAAATGAGTATTGTCGGAAATGAAACAGTAGCTCTTGCTAACATTTCATGGTGGAATTACCTGTTCATTCACAAATCCTAAAATGTCTGAGTATTATCTTTGTTAACCAAAAAACAATGCTTCCATCTTCATAAAAACCTTCTCTTCTCATTATAAGTTCAAGACAATTTTCCTAAGGTTTGCTTTCCTTGTTTTTGTGTGTGTGTTTTAATATATCAACTTACAAAGCATTGCAAAACCTTGCATAACCTAAGGAAATGTGAAAGCTAAGCATTTCTATATTGAGGTAGGATGGTAAGGTCCAAGGAAAGGTATGAAGACCTTTTTTGCTGACGTTATCAGACAGATAAATCTTTAAAATTTTAATAATGACAACATTTGTTTTTTGTGGACCAAATATACTGTAATACTTATAGTTTATAAAGCACACGAATATCTTCTTTAATGTCTTCAATTTGAACATTAACTGCATTTAACTAATGAGGAAACTATAACACAGAACAAAGAAATAAATCGGCTCCTTTTCACAAAGTTGGTAAACGAGATACTATAATTCAGATGTAGATTTGATGATTCCAGGCCCCCATATTGTTTGTTCTACCACTCATCTCTTAAACTTCTGGGGGAGTCTCATGCTCCAGGAACATCTGGATAATAAATTTTATATGTTCCACCAATTCTGTGAAATGGAGGAGACAAGCCATACTACGCTCCTTTTGCTGTGATAGAAACATAGTCACATAATATTTATTATCTACTATGTGTTATCACTGGGCTGTATATATCATACACAAATTGGAGTATCGCACTTCATGTATGTAAGATACTTGCATGTAATTAGGACATTCCAACATGTAGACAAATAATTAAATTCAAATGTAACGTATAGTTTCCACTAACTCTACCCTTTTATAATAAGCAGGGCACTCATGAATGTCAGAACTTGCCATTATTATTACTGAGGATGTTATGCTTATAGCCAACTCTACATTGGAAAATCGAGAGAGTATATACATTTGATGTAATGTTTGACTTGAAATTTAAAGGAAAACATTTGGGGGCTAGAAGAGGACATCTGCAGAAAAAGGAAGAGTTTGTGTAAAAAGTATGGCAGCACTTAACAGTTTGTGGTATTGCATTTTCATAACTTCACAGGGGGTCATGTATCTTTTCCAAGATCATACAACTATTTTACAGTCAACATTGGGGTCACTTCAAGTGTTCCTCTCATAAGCATTCCTTTTCTCCAGTTGCAAATGTACAGGTTCTACCACAATACTTTGAGCTTCTTAAACAGAATGGCACCAAACCAAATGCCACTCGCTCAGATGTGAGCTCAGATGAAATCGTATTTAATATTCTTTTTTTATATTTTGCCTCTTTTTTAAAGATTTTATTTATTTATCTTTTAGAGGGGAAGGGAAGGAGAGATGGAGAGAAATATCCATGTATGGTTGCCTCTCATGGGTCCCCTGCTGGGAACTGTCACTGGGAACTGTCCTACAACCCAGGCATGTGCCCTGACTGGGAATTGAACCGCTATCCTTTGGTTCACAGGCCTGCACTCAATCCACTGAGCTACACCAGCCAGGATTGATATTCTTAATCCCAGTTTTCATTTTTGAGGGGGAGAGATGTCTCTTCAATAACATATTGCAACAACTGTGATCATGGCATTAATATCACAAGAATAATCAAATGCAATCAAAGAAAAGTGCACCAATCTATTTTATTGTACTTGACTATTGTATTGGGCATTTAAGCTTCATGAACTTCATGATTCCCTGGAAGCTGAAATAGATTGTCATCTAAAGTATGGTTTTGTTTGGCAATGTAGTTCTCTGCTCTCATATCCAACCTGAAAGGAAACCAGCCAACCTGCTCTGATCCTATGCAAGTGAGCCAGGGCTAAAATAATGAAAGATGGTCAATTTATTAGTGAAACTATTAGCACTGTTGGGCTCAGATTGATTTCGTGTAAATTTCTGAGTGTCACCTTTGAGCAGTAATTTGCTCATCAGCTCAGGCCTTTTATCATGTGTTTGAGGCTGGTTCGAGGGTACAGTCTCTTGTTTAGTGGTCATATTTGTGATACTCTGATTGCTGTTAGAAACAGTGAATGTTTCTATACAAAGAGGGGACAATCTCTTTGTAAGTGGAACCTACAAAACTTATTTGAAGCTGTCTAGGTCTCATCAGTAGGGAAAATCTAAAAGTAAAGACAAATAAATAATGAAATAATCCATCTTAAAAATGGGAAATGGCAGTGGTATCCACAAGAGGAATAATAATAACATCTTTTATCTGATAACCTTGGGAGAAAGTATATCAGAGGTGATGACTGGTGGGTCTTCACAGATTTGAGATGAATAGACTGTGTTAGAATTTTTTAATAATTGAAAATATTTTTATAAAAATGTACAGGGAAAATCCTGAAGATACCTCTTTTCAGCAAGGAGTTGGGGCTATTTTGTCTCTTGTCACTGTTTTTAGTTTTCAATGTAGGCTAAAGTCGGCTGACCTACTAACGAATACTGAAAATACAGTTCAAAATGACACTTCTTCCTCTTAGTGGCCACGCGCTCAACCCCTACATCCTCTGACCCTTGTCGGCTTATATGGCAAGGTTGTCCCAACGTGGCAGCAGGACAGACACATTAAAGAGGCGTATGTTTCTTCATCCAGATGTTTCTCAATTTAGAATGAGCAAAACATGTGATGTGTTGAAGGTTCCATGACACTGGAAGAGGCAAATGATACATGTCAGGTTCTGAGTTTCATTTTGAGATAGGGATCGCAACTTTGGAATTAATTAAAGAGAAATATTTCACTCAACCCAGAGGTTGAGTGGAACAGTCCTACAGGCAGGGCCAGACCTACAGGCAAAACTCTGGGCACTACGTTTTGAAGAGGAGGTGGTAAAGTTTGCCAAGTGAGGCAAGTTACAGTCCAAGAGGTTGGAAGGTGGCCGAAGGGAAGGGCTCCCGTGGTGAGTGTGATATAATTTGGGGTGGGGGTAGGGGAACTGTCAGGCAGAAGCATAAAGGAAAATAAATATGACTTGTTTCCTTAGTGAAAATTCTTAAAATATATCTACCAAAACTGCCATCAGGTCTCAGGAATAGACTCCTCTATAAAGACAATATTTGCAAGTATATTTTACTGAAAAGTCTTACTAGACTTACATCTGGGGGCTTTACATAGTATGTGACCTCTAAAGAGCAAGTATCACACTCCCATTTTATAGGTAAAAATAACAAGTCATAGCATAAATGTATATACGTCTAAAAGCTCAATTTCATTATTTTGTAGTCACATTTGAGATAGTGAAATATATTAAAAACTAATAAAACCTCATGCCTGCTATTACAAGTGAGCATATCATAAAACCTCACCTAAGCATTTAATGACAGTGTTTATATGACGCAGTGAGTGCACAGCTGTAGCCTTTGAGGCCTTTACTATACTTGCTCTGGGAGGAAAATGTATTTTAGATCTCAAGATTAAATTCAATTCTCCATTCCTTGGTATCTCATGAGAAGCCTCTCTCCTTACCTGAGTAGCCAGTCCGTTCATAAGGTAATTCTCACCTTCTTCCCTGCCTCCAAGCCCGCTTCATAGCCTGCCACAAATTAGTATTACTTAGGCTCATGTATCTCTTTTTTTCCATTAGATTGTGAGATCTTAGACAGCAGACTCCATGCCATTTATCTCTGCATCCAACAGAAGGTTCTATGCTGTGCCTCCCTGTATGTATTAGAGATTCAATAAAAGCCTGTGAAATTGGATAGGGAAAAAAATGTGCTGTATTTCACTCAAGTGCGCTTCCCTCTTTCTCTCCCTCTCCTCTCTCTCCTTCAGTTTAGCCAGTGGTCTCTCTGATCTCTTTAAAGTATATTTTAGAAAAACAAGGAAGGTTTCAAACAGCCAAAGGGATGATTACTTTTAAGTGTAGTTACTTCCAGTTGGATATTAAAACTTGAGATAGAGACTTCACGCTGGCAGCCTTACCACACAGACTTGAGTCACCATGAAACAATGAAAATGGACAGTGCGTGGCGTGTATGATGTCCCTGTGGTATTTTCAAGAGACTGGTAGCTAGATGAGCTATAGTCAGATAAATGGAAAGATCTGTCCTTCTTATGTACTGCTGGATTGTCAGTCATTGTCCATGATAAGTTGGGTATAGCTGTTGTTTATGCGGAGATGAGCACAAAAAGAAAGAGAGGAGGAGAGGAAAGAGAGAGAGATGGGTCATTTATGCTTCCTGACATCTTTCTTTTGGTATTTAAAGGTGGGGTCTTTGGAAAGTTAATAGGTCATGAGGGTGGAGCCCTCATGAATGAGATTAGAACACTTATGGGAAGAGACAAGAGAAAGGTGCTCTCTCAGCTACGTAAGGATACATACCGCATGGAGGTACTGCAAACCAGGACGAGGGTCATTACCAGACATCAAATCTGTTGGTTCCTTGACATTGGGCTTCCTTGATTTCATAACTGTAACAAATAATTTTTGTCTAAGCCACCCAGTCTATAATTTTTTGTCATAGCAGCCTGAACTGACTTGAATGGTTTATTATACAAATGTTTATATTGTTGTAGATTGTGATTGTTGCCAGTTGTCCATTTATTGTGTTTGCCTCAAAAGGTCAGGGTTGCAACTGTGGCGGCCTTAGTGTCCTATTAACAATTAGATGCTCAACTATTTAACCTGAACTCTTCTGCAAAATATTGTGACAAAAATCAGAGTCTGGTATGGAAAAAAGCATATAAATATCGAAGAGACCTAGTTTGCTGCTTAAAACCCAGATTCACATCATATGAGTTATGTGATACTGGGTATATTACTTCTCTAAACTGTAGTGTAAACTAGAGAAAATGAAAACATACTACATCAACTTAGTATAAAAATTGTGAAACTCCAAATTCAAAATTCCTGTAAAATTTCTCAAAGCCTTTCAATGAAAGTGATGCTTTCCCAGTGTGAAACTGTGCATCTGTATTGCCGCCCATCAGAGTTGAACCATATCACTGATCGTCTTCATAGAAAACGCAGAAGTACCTTGTAATAATCATGATTGTAACTATTAGTCAGTGATCAAAAATGTCTCAAGAGCATTATGCTTAAGATTTTATATGCATTCTATTGTTTAGTCCTTACAACATTCCTGAAGGGAGGAAAACCCAGTACAGTCCTGTCTTTGTAGAGATTTTTCCATTGGCTGCTCTGGGATTGGGACGATGGCCAGCTGGTTTGGAGTCTGGATCAGAGGGAGTATCTGTGCTGTGAGAAGGTGTTGGGTTCTGCCTTGGAAGGAAGCGCTGTTCCTCATACAAAATCAACAAATGTTTTATGTGTGCCATGAAAGCCATTCAGCAAGTTCAGGAAAACATGTGTTCTCTTGGGCAGTAGTGAGTGCGGATGTGACCAGAGCCTTCAGAAAGCATTGCCTGAGCATGCCGTTCCTTGGTAATGTGGGAAGAAAGCAAGCTTGACATGCTCAAAAGGCAATATGGACCAGAAAAGTTAACCAGCTACTTAGGTCATCGGGGGTGGCAACACCCCACAGCTCATTATTCACTGTCATTTATGAATGAAGAACTTAAGTTTCTTCAGTGTAACAGATAATGAGTTTTTCCACAGGTAGCCCAGAATGGCTATGAATGTAGCCCAACGCAAAATCATAAATTTACTTAAAACGTAAGATTTTTTGTGATTACGTGTCACAATGTATTTAATGTGTGGCTCAAGACAACTCTTCTTCCAGTGTGGCTCAGAGATGCCAAAAGTTTTGATATCCCTGCAAGCCTGGCTGTAAATTAGAGCCACCTACTAAGTGTTAATGAATAAAATTATGCCTAGGTTTTAGCAAATAATTAACTCAGAATTTCTGGAGGATGGTGTCTGTTCAAAGATACTCAGGTTTCAGAACTACTGAGAAAGGATGGCTTCAAAATTTATTGTAGGTCTAAGATTCTTGGTTCCAGATACTAGGTAGCATATCATTTATAACTTGAAAGTCAATGAAAATAATACAATCCAAATAGAAATGATGGCATACTTGTTATTTTGGGAAACCATCATATGATTCTTGCTAATACCAATCTGGTGAAACTTTTTGTGATTCTGGATAGAAGAACATGGAATTCCTAATGACCTGAAGATGGACCTACTGAGAGTTTTTGGACTCATTTATTCAATAAGTATAGAATAGCTAATATGTATAAGCCCCTGCTGGGCTCCATTTTGTAATCAGAAATAATAATTTATTATAATTATACCTGCAGTAACTTTATAATCTCTTTGATAAGAATCAGCTATGAATACAAAGTAGGTGTTTTACAGGGAGACCTTAATTTCTTTCACAGACTTCAGGAAATCCTTTCATGAAGTAAGTTGTTATTGCCTTGATGTTTATGTCCTCCCCCTAAAATCTATATGTTGAAGCCCCTAACCCCAAATGTAATAGTATTTGAAACAGAGACTTGGGAGGTTATTAAGGTTAGATAAGGTCATGAAGGTTGGATGTCCATGATGGGATTATTGCCATTATAAGAAGAGATGCTAGAGAGACTGACTGTTCTCCTTGCACATGAAAAAGAAGAGCTCAAGTGAACTAAGAGCATTATGAATGGCCACTTACAAGCCAAGAGGCAAGGCCTCACAATGTAATCATCCTTGCTGGCACTGTGATCTTGAACTTACCACTCATTTCTGATATTTAAGAAATCTGTGGTATTGTGCTATATCATCTCAAAAAGACTAATACGTCAGTGGTATTTGAACTGAACGTTAAAAAATGGTTGGAAACTACACATATATATGAACTCAGGATTGGGGTGGGTATGTTCACACGGTAATGCTAAGTAACAAAACGATCACACCTGTAATTATAATGTAAGTTTTATGAGAGTACGAATGTCATCTTTCTGTCTGGTTCATTCTTACAACCTCAGCATTATGATAGGGTTTGACACATCGTAGGCCTGCAATATTTAGTTTATAAAAAATTAAAGTAAGTGCATGAGAAATGGCAACTTGCTTAATTTGGCCTCCTGTCATGTTTTAAAGTAGACAGTTTGTCTTCTGCTGAATTGTATATCTTTTGTGAAGTAATAAATAGCCCAACACATGAAATATTCTAAAATAAAAGTGTAAAGTGAATATTCTAAAATAAAAGTGTAAATTGAATTACTTTTTGGGAAAAAATAGGAAAAATAAATCTGCTTTCCTTTTCCTGGTTTTGACATTTTCTGTACAAAATGGGGTGGCAGTGACATGATTTGAGCTTCATAAGTCCTATGTCTATAAACAAACCAGATGACATTTATACAATAATTTGACATTTAAGCTATACACACAGAATATTTCTGAAAAACTATACCATGTGCTTATAAATGAGAAAGTAATAAGTATGCCTTCTCTTGACATTAAATCAATAATATTGAATTACAGATATTACAAATAACAGGGTCTTAAAAGATATATTCTAATAATATTTTAATACTGTCACAAGGGCAATGATGTTGGTGATTGTAATAGTCAATAGTTGTGTGATGTTGAGGTCAACACATCTGAGCCACAAAGTGCCCATATATGTAGTCAAACTTTATTCACAGTGTGTCTGTGAGGATGATTTTAGGTGAGATTAACATTTTAAATGGACCGAGGAGAGCAGATTGTCTTCCCTGCTGTGGGTGGGTCTCATCCAATCAGTCGAAGATTTGCATAGAATAAAAAGGCTTAACATCCCATGAGTAAGATAATTTTTTCTGCCTAACTGCCTTGGATTTGGAAATCAGATGCTTCTTGCCCTCGACTCAAATGCCAGCTCTGCTGGGCCTGGAGACTGCTGGTCTACATGACTGGCTCTTCTGGTTTCCTGGTCTTTATACTCAGACGAGAACTAAACCTCTTTAGGCTCTCTTGGATCCTCAGCTGGCCAACTCACCCTGTAGGTCTTGGGACTTGCCAGCCCCCATAATCACATAGGTCCAATTCCTTGTAATGAATCTCTTTGTATACATAAATACATCCTATTTGTTCTGTTTCTCCAAAGAGCATTGACTGACATAGTGATGATAATTACATGTTTTTCAGTAACCATTAGGTATGAAGTTTCTTTGAGTTAAAAGCATGAAAAAATAAAGATATTCCTTTCTTCTGATTTTTTTTTGACCTGATAACACTTTCACTTCATAAACTTTGGACCAGTTTATTACTCTAAAAGCAGACCAAGGTGCAATATACTTTTTTCTTGATACAACAAGGTAACCCTAAATGGAAACCTTAGTAACTTATATTGTGGTTTAGCTTTTGCAAAGGACAGTTTCTTCTGAATTGTAGGTAACAAATAAATGTAAGTAAATAACAGTACTATAGTGGGGAAATTCTTCCTTCGGCGCAGAGAAAAGAGAAGAAAAGGGGTATTCTAAGAACTCATTCCAACTATGTCATAGGCTTGTGGAGAGAGTAAAGTAATATACATTTTTGAGTAGATTGTGAGCAAATAAAATATTTTTACAAGGCTGAAATAAGACTCCAACATGCATTCTGTGCCCATGTGCCTCTAGTAATAGATGTTATTTATTGAGAATCTTGGGTACCAAGCACTGTGTCTCATTTCACATTTACAGCAACCCTGGTGTTGAGGCTTGTATTAATCACCACATTATAGGTGAGGAAATAGAGCTCCAGGAAGAGTGAGTGAATTGCTTTATCACACAGTGGTGGTTGACTTAAACACAAGCTTCACCTATAGCCTCTGCCTCCCAATATGGAGAAAAGTCATGTAGGAAAAAATCAGTTATGAGCAACTGTTTCCATTATGCAAGTTCTGCTTATCTTCTTGAGCATATTACTTCATTTCTTTTCATTGGATGTGGCCATTTAACAGAGTTTTGGAAGTGGAAAGTGAGCAAAGTGAGGTGAACAACTTTTGGAACTAGCCCATAAAATACCCTCTGAAGTGTGGCTTTCCATATTCTTAACATTCCGTGGCTGGTGGGAACCAAGACAGCCACTAGAAAACCTCGAAAACCACGTGCAGAAAATGGTGGCACCTCTATCATCCTGGCCCCTGAATGACTGTGTGGAGGAGGTTCTCACCATTAACCCATTACCTGTTTAGTTGCTCAGTCGTTGTGAATGTGACATAGATATGCTTGAGCTGTAATATATTTAGATATTTCTTTGTACCATATATCCCATTTAAACAGTTAGTTCCCCTGTTTTGGACTTTAACTGGGGTAATTCACTGACCTCAGTTTTCTAAACCTCATTTGCCCAACTGAGATTATGTAATGTGCCCACCCCTGCCCCCACCCCCATCTCTATCTTAAGAAGCTGATGAGTGGCTCACTCTGGCTTGCATCGTTAGGATGGTCCAGGGTGGCATGGACACATCCTGGTAAGGGCCATATGTCAACATTATCAGAAATATCTTCAGATCCTTGGAGTTGAAGTGCTGGCTGTTTGGGCAAAATACAGTCACTTCCAGGAGGGGGGTTGACTTTAATCCTTTCTAAGGTGGCTGTGTTGAGGTGAATGTCACCTGTCATTCTTTTACACAGATTATTAGTCTTTAAGTACCATATTTTGCCATGTGTAATATGCACCCACAATTTTGATCCAAACTGTCAGGAAAAAAATCTTTTGTTTTAATTTTTTAATTCAATCATTTCTTTATATTTAGATACTTGTTTTTTGTATTATAAAGGAATTTTAGAACTTATGCTTAAACATGTTATGGTACAAGAAATTTTATGTAACAAATAATTGCAAAACACAAGAATAGATACAAGGTACAAGAAATTTTAAAAATAATTTAAAAAATTTATATAGATATGAAATTAGTACTACCCAAGTACAATGCACATCCTTATTTTTCCCTCAAAAATTTGGGCAAAAAAGTGCACATTATACAGGGCAAAATATGATAAACAGTGGCAGGAAGATTACAACCGCCACATACCAGATGCAGTTCATAAAATGTGTTGGAAATGAGTACAGATATCCATGCCTGGAAAAGCAGGGTCCCTGCATGCTGTAAGAGTCATGAAGCAAGGAATGCAGAAAGCTTCTGGAGTGTGTAATTCATCATTAGTCCTACAGCTACACTTCCTCTGCAGACTTCTCAGTGTCAGAGGACAGATTTGGTTGTCACACCAAGAGGGTCCATGGACACTATTAATACTGATGTATTAACTAGCTATCGTGCATGCAAAGTAAGAATTGGAGTTTCTTACTATGGGTGGAGAGCTGGGCTAAGTGGATACGTGTGCTGCCATTTAGTGATCCCACCGACACCTCCTATAAATAGAGGGAAACTGAGGCACAGAGAGGTTAAGAAGGCACAGTAAGTGAAGGGATGGAATGCAAACACCCTTAATGTCCTTGCTTTTCTGCCAGCCTGTCAAGGGTGGAAAACAGTCATGCACTGGAGAAAACATGTCCATCCCTCACCCATCACCTTTTCTACAAAAAAAAAAAGTTCTAATCACACAGCCCCAAATGTGCATGTGACTCCTCACTTTTACTCGGTTACTGGCCCTGCCCTCCTACGGGGAGCACATTAAAGTCGTTCTTATAGATGGAAAGGTGCTGTGCGGGGGCTTTGAAATGCCTTGGATTTTCTCTTGCTGCCTTGCAGAATAAAGTGCTCACGTTGACTTTGGTGTCAGGGGATAAGAAAAAGACTTTGTTGCAGTATGTCAGGGTCATTTCTCTTTGGAACACAAAATAAAAGGCAGATCTTGATCTTGGCTTTCCGGGCCATCAATCATCAGGCCTTCTCTAACCATTCTGGTCTAATCTTCAGCACTCCTCTTTATGTTAACCATAAGGCCAGGCGACCCTAAATGACTGTCTAAAGAATTAGTATGGCTGGGAACTAAAGAGGCTATTAGAAAGTAAGAACACAAACACATTTGTTAAATGTGATTGTTTATTTGACTTTGAGTCTAATGCTTTCACAACTTAATAACCTACTTAAAATATTGAGTAGTGTGGTTTGTTCATTCTAAAAACTAATTTGTCTCATAAGCTGAGAACTTGTGTTGTTCTTTTCTTCCTTTTTTGGGAGGGGGTGGTGTGCACCAGATGATCAGGTGACCAAGACTCAGGCTATTCTGATGTCAGGAGGAGAACTTAATCTTGGTCCTGTTGTATGAGAGATAGAATTAACTATTTGCTGAAATAAAAATACTTTTCTGCCTTAAAATATTATCAAACTGTATACAAACACATATAACTGCAATCACAGTAAAAGTTTAAAACCATGAAATACAGTTGACCCTTTAACAAGTCGGGGGTCAGGGGTGCCACCTCCCTGTGCAGTTGAAAATCTATGTATAACTGAGGTCAACTCTCCATGTATATGGATTTCCAACCACAAATGGAAAATACTGTTTTGGATCCACAGTGGGTTGAATGAGCAGGTGTGAAACCTGAGATGTGGACATTCAACACTTCAGTAAATTATGGTTACAGACACTCAAATTGGTGCTTTCAAGTGATTATTTGGGTATAAACAGACCTTTCCTTAACAAGGACCTTTATCTGGAGATTTTAATTCTTATTTTGAAGGATGTTGTTTTCCACACACCGTTTAGAAGGCAGAAACAAATCTAGGCTCCAACACTTTTCAACAGCCATCTAAGCACACATTGTCTTCGGCTGTATCATTTCTCTGGATTACTGCTGTTTCTTACAAGGATGGTTCTAAGAACCTATTTGCTAAATTAATATAATATTTTAAAGTGAATTGCACAAAGTTTTGAGAAAGTCCCTACCATTTTTGTGTTTCAATGAAAGGTCTGGCTGCATCAATAAATGCCTAGTTCTTGGGAAATAAGTACTTGGTGGTAGGAATTGCCATGCTTAAACTGAAACATGTCAGAAGACTTTCCTTTGTAGATTACTGAAACTGTGTTTACTTACACCTATGTTTTATTCATTTTCTCTTTAAATCCTATGTTTTCTGCTGCTCTTTTCTTATTATTCTAAAAGTATTTTTCTGATTTTTTCCTCATAATACCCAAATTATATATTAATTTCAATAGGTATTTGTTTACTAAAATGATTTATGAAACTTACTAATTATATTTCAGATCATATGTTAGAAACCAGAGGAAAAAATAATCAGGGTTATTTTCAAAAGTAAAAAATGTTTTCTACTACCATGCGGTTGACAGTAGCGTGAACATGACAACTCTTAGTCACATTATCAAGCAAAACCACTCAGAAATTGTTGAACACCAAGATGCAAAGCAGAGTTCAGCAAACTCTGTAAAATGCTGGGTGGTAAATGCATTAGGCTTCTCAGACCATAGTCTTTGTCACAACTACTTAACTCAGACATGGTATCATGAAAGCAGTCCTAAGCAGAACACGAATCAATGAACATGGCTGTGTTTATAAAAACAAAAAGGTTCTATTTTAGTTTAATTTACAAAAATAGGCAGCAGAACACAGTGGCCCATGGTTGTGGTTGCTGACCCTTGCTGTAAATGAAGACAGGCAGTGTGATCCGCAGTAAGAGGAGTAAAAGAGTGAGGTGAGGATAATGTTAAGTTTTCATTTACTGGTCATTCCACGCCAGTCACTGCAAAACTGACAGCTATTCTCAAGGCAAGTCCACTGCAGACTAGCTCCAAATAGACCCTCTGGGGCCCAGCCTTCTGTACTGACCTTCGGATCCTCAAGGCTATTACCTTTGCTGTGCAAGTAATGAGAACCGAAAGATGGAGAAAATAATTCCCATAAGTGAACAGACATTTGAGCTTGTCTTGTGTCTTTGTGGTTAGTTCACATGTTCAGGTAGATTGCGAATCTTAGAAGACACCCTGGTGGTCATTTCCATCGCCACCTGGATTTACCAGTTTCACACTCTCTATAATTTCTAATTATAATTCTAAATCCGGGTGACTGTGGCAGAGCTTCTCTTCCTCAAGTACCCGAACAAGCAATTTATTGGTTGTAGGCCAACAGTGTTATTTTTGCAAAGTAATAAGAGCCTGTTGTTTCCTTGACAGGGTTTTAAATGATATACATTCCTAGAGCACTGCACTCATGGTTTGCACTGTAGGATCATCTGACATAAGAGGCAGCTTCATATCCTTGTATAACAATCTTATATGCTCAAGTATAATCATCGTTGCATGGATAACAAGACTGATGTTTCAACTACCTATTCATTTATGGATACTGTCCTAAAGCATTTTTAAAAAATTTATTTTTAGAGAGAGGAGAAAAGAAGGAGAAAGAGAGGGAGAGAAACATCAATGTGCGAGAGATACATCAGTTGGTTGCCTCTCACATGCCCTCAACTGGGAACCTGGCCCCCAACTCAGGCATGGGCCCTGACCAGGAACTGAACCAGCAACCTTTCGGTCCACAGGCTGTCACTCAATCCACTGAGCCACACCAGCAAGGGCCTAAAGCATTCTAAGTCTCTAAACTTATTGCTATACTTTTATTTCATATATGCCAAATTAAACTGAAGAAATTATTTAATCGTTTGCCAGATATTACATGCTATTGAAGAGAAATACAGCTTATTAGCTTTCTGTCATCACCTCCTAGAATTGAAAGAAATGCAATTTTTTATATTGTTCTTTCTAATAATAACTATTCCATTAGACAATTCCTGGTTACTCTCTCCCAAATGATTGCAACTTTTTATTCCTAAGGCTCCTTTAAATGTTTTATTTCTTTTCAAACTTGTCATAGTTTGACTGCTAGGACAACCTCTCATTCCACTAAATTGTAAGTACTGCCCTTGTTCATTCAATCATAGTCCTTTGAAGTACACAGCTCTGCTTGCAGTAAATTCTCAGTTTGTTGTGTTTGACTATAACTGAGCTTAGGAAGGTTCCTGTGAACCTTTACCTTAGAGCCAGGTCCTCTCACCCCACCCTGGTGATGTGAGAAAACACCTTGGTTGAGGCTGCTCATTCCATATCCTGGTCTGGTCCCTGCTGCCAAGTTAATAATAAACATCAATCCAGCTCTTCTCAAGCATTTTCTTTGCATAGCCACACACACACACACACACACACACACACACACACACACACACACACACACTATTTACAATCCGTATGTATACATATATATTTATACATGCAAATAAGAGACAGGTTATACAAATTAAATCAATTGATATTTCTCACCATTTTAATCTTCACATATCTTCATATAAAATTAATAATTATTATTTTGATAATTTGAGGAAAATAAAAATGATATGTTGAAGCTGCTTGGGGAGAAACACTGACTCTCTGAGTAGAGCTTCACAGGCACTTTGATGGGTGACCTCCGAGCTTGGTGGGTCAGGGCATCTGAGGTCACATATTGTCAGAATCACTGTCCCTCTTCAGTATGTTGTTGATGAAACAACAACAACAACAAAAAAACACTGTTTCAGTGTTCTGTGTTTTCTCCTCATAATCATGTCCCTTTGATTAATATCTTAAAGAAAAGGAGCATTTCTTACTATCAAATGGCTAACTTTATTCCTCTCCATACTGGATAGACTACATGAGAATATCCTTCTACACTTGGCTATCATGAGCAAGTATAACTCTTATAAAAGTATAACTTTTATAGAAAAGTATAGCCTCAGGAATCAGGCCACCTGGGTTAAAGGCCTGACTTCACCTCTTAAAAAGAATATGATTCTGGACAAATTCCTTAGTATTTCTCTCTAGTTTTTAAAGTATATTATTTTTTAAAGATTTTATTTATTTTTAGAAAAAGAGGAAGGGAGGGAGAAAGAGAGGGGGAGAAACATCAGTGTGTGGTTGCCTCTCACACACCCCTAACTGGGGATTTGGCCTACAACTCAGGCATGTACCCTGACTGGGAATCGAACCAGTGACCCTTTTGTTTGCAGGCCAGCGTTCAATCCATGGAGCCACACCAGCCAGGGCTTCTTAGTATTTCTAATCTTCAGTTCTCTGGGCTGTAAAATGGGGTAAAAATGGTGTTGGTATCTAGGATAATTAAAAGGATTCAATGTAACATCCAAATAATGCATTTAGCACAATGCCTAGGGTATAGTAAGAAATCAATAAAAGTTAGCTCTTTTGGTTAATAACCCACTTCAATATTATACTAGTGAGTGATATTAGTTTGCAGCAGCTACTTAGTGGTACATAGCTTATTCCTAGGAGGTAATAGATAAATACATAAATAAAATATGGGAAGCTCAAACTGCAGTAGATGCTTAAAGCATTCAGCATGTCTTGTGTATCAGGTGTGGGAAACCTCACTGTCAAAGGAGCTCGGATGATTAAATGCTTTCCATGAAAAGCTGTGCACAGCGTACTTACCCTTCTGTTGAAACCAGTCCTGCTGCCCCAATACTGTCTAGCTGGGCAGGAAGCTTGAGCTGCTAGGTTCAGCTGATGGCAATTTTTTTATCCATTGCTTAAAAACTCCATTGGTGGGAAGCAAAAGATTCAATCCACTGTGCACTGATCCTTAGTAAAGTACATAGAACATCTTTTATTTCCTGACAGAATCCATTAACTTAAATCATTTCAAGATTCCTTACCATGACACCAAGAACAGTTTGCCTGAGTTTTCTCACCTGTAAGGTAGAGGGAACTGGGTGTTCACCTACAGAGTGGCTTCCATTCCAGAGCCTCCAGGTGTCCCAAGGCCAAAAAAGCTGGAAAGGAGAACCCAAGTGTATTCATGATAATCCAAATACTCAATGGATATATTCCATTTCCTTTTGGTTGGCTGTCAGTTCCACACTTTTTTTTTTCAATAAAATATATTTTTTAATCAGTATTTTTTAATTGCTGATATTGTACAGTTTTCTGTCTTTTACCCCACCCCAGCCCACCACCCCAGCCCTCCCCACCTTCCTCCCATTTCCACCCCCCATAGTATTTGTCCATGAGTCCTTTATACTTGTTGCTCTAAACCGTTCCCCTTTTCCCCTGAAATTCCCTCCCCTTCCCCTCTGGTCACTGTCAGACTGTTCTCAAATTCAGTGTCTTTGTTTATATTATGCTTGTTTGTTTGTTTTGTTGATTAGGTTCCTGTTAAAGATGAGATCATATGGTATTTGTCTTTCACTGCCTGGCTTATTTCGCTTAGCATGATACTCTCCAATTCCTTCCATGCTGTCGCAAAGGGTAGGAGCTCCTTCTTTCTTTCTGCTGCATAGAATTCCATTGTGTAAATGTACCACAGTTTTTTGATCCACACTTTTTGAGGGGTTGTTGATCTAACCAATGTTACTCTCAGACTTATTAACATGATTATTTGTAGGCAAGGAGAGTTTCATCAACATTTCCCAAACCAATATGTTTGTTGCTCTCAGCTCCTTACTTGTAGCATATCTGATCCTATTGACACGGAAGGCTTTGATGTGGAAACACAAATAGGGAATCAAGAATTTGGGAAGGGAGTGCGGGGGAAGAAAATGATGCATGATTTTTACTTTAGATTTACTCTGTCATAAGATAGGGATCTTGGACTACAGAGGTTGTGTGCATGTGTGTGAATGCACATGCATGAGCTCGCATGTAGTTTCAGCTGGACTGCACCTTTTCACATGACTTTATTTTCTCCCAATGCACAGCTTCTGCAGATGGTTCACCAGTAGAGACCATGGAGCAGTCCTTCCCAACAGGACATTCTGCAGTGACAGAGATGCACCTCCGCTCTGTTCTTCACCATAGCTTCCAGCCACGTGTAGCTGTTGATCATTTGAAGTGTTGCTAGTGCAAAAGAGATACTGAATTTTTAGTTGACTTCATTTCAATTAATTTAAATTTAATCAATAGCCATACATAATCAGTGGCTAGCATATTGAATTGTGCACCTATATATTACTACCTATTGATGGACTTTGTATGACAGCCACTAAAAAATTCAGGTGATCTCTACAAATCCTTGCTTGAATAATTCTGAAGTATGGTGCACTGATTTTTTTCCTGAGGAAAAAGTGAGAAAGGCCAGCTAAGCTGCAAGTGAGTCCATCCTCTTGTGTATTTCCTCTATGGCCACCTGTGTACTCCCAGCCCTCCTGTGGTGGCTGAGAGTGGTTCCATGGTTGTTTTCTTTAAATCCTCACCCAGGGATATGTGGGACTTGCTTTTTTTTTTTTTTTTTTTTTTTTTTTTTTTTTTTTTTTTTTTAAGAAAGAGAGGGAGAGAGAGGGAGCGAGGCATTGATCAGTTGCCTTGCATATATTCCCCGACCAGGGATCGATCCTGCAGCCCAGGCATATGCCCTGAAATTGAACCCACAACCTTTTGGTGTGTGGGATGACACCTGACCAACTGAGCCACCAGGCCAGGGCTTCCATGAGGTTTTTGTCATCAGACCTTATCTTAAAACCCATAAGAGAGTGTCTGATTAGCCAAATTCCCAGAAGTACTTGTCATATCAAAACTGCCATTTTATCTGAATGACTCCACTAGTCAGGATTCTTACTAGAGGTGAGAGAGACAGAATTTGGACCGAAAAGGCCTTTAGAAAAATCATAAAACTCAGTGTACTCCAAATGTGGTATCTGTAATGCCATAGCATGTGAGATGATTCTGGGTGTATAATAATACACTATAATGTACTATTTTAATTTCATTAGTTAAACTTATTTTAATGAGCACTTGTGAGTTAAAATTTGTGTGCCATCTCTTTTTTCTGCTTCTTTTGTCTTTTGTGATGCTACCTATATCTACTCAGCGACATGGTGTGGGAAATAGCATGGAAAAAGAGGTTTACTTTTTTTAAATCCTCACCTGAGAATAGATCACAGAAAAAGAGGAAGGCGGGGGGTGGGGTGGGGGGAGTCAGTGTGACAGAGAAACATCAATTGGTTGCCTTTAAATACGTGTCCTGACTGGGGATTAATCCTGCAACTTAGGTGTGCACCCTGACTGGGGATGGAACCTACAACCTTTTGGTGTTTGGGATGATGCTCCAACCAACCGAGCCACTCAGCCAGGTCAAGAGGTTCACTTTTAAAAGAGCTTTATGAACTTTGACAAATGTATTCTAACATTGAAGGAACTGTAAACTCACTTGCTTTTCAGCGGAATAAAATCACCCTATCAGTCTAGCTGTCGGAGCTGGGAAACAATTCACATATTTTCTATCTGGTTGCTTGGGAAACAAAATTAGATACCTGTGATGGGGTCAGGGCTAAAGCAAGGAGCTGGCGGCTTTGGCTGGAGCCTGGGACTGCCAGGAACACATGGGCACAGATTTGCAATTCAGATTTCTTTGTCCCCAGTTCCCATATCAAAGTAGCTCAGTTTTTTGTTTTTTTGTTTTTTTGTTTTTTGTTTTTTAAAGTAGGTCCTACAATTCTTTTTTGTGTCCTCAATTTGATTTAGCCATATGTTTATGGAGATATAAAGAAATACATGTTATCACACTTTCCCTTGAGCTCCCCATCTGGTTAGAAAGATAAGTTGGCTGGTTCTTTATACAGTAGGAGAGTAAGAATCGTTGAGTTCATTCAGTTTAATTATATTCTTTGGACCAGTCTTTGAGACTCTGTCCCTAGCTGAGGCAGACCTCATCAATTCAGTTGTTCAATACAAGAAAATGAACTGGGCCATCCATCTGTACATTCAAGCCATCTTGTTGAAATATTTCACAGATGTGTTTCTGTTCCTGCAAATGATTGTTTGACATAAGTGTTTACTCCTAGCATGGAACTGTTCTATGTTAAGTAAAGCTGGCTTATAAAGGCTTGTACTTCAGTCTGTCAATTGTCTGTCTGCTCCTTGCTCCCGTGACTGCCCTGTACCCTTATGAAGTGGGAGATACATTTATTCAAGTTGGATGAAATAAATGAAAGAACAAGAATGGATAATTTCTTAAGCCTATTCTTTGACAATTAAGAAATCATTTTAAAACTGAAAAAAAGAATGGATGACTCCTCTTTACTGGCTTTATTTTCCACGGCCATGTTTCATGACAGACTCAGAATCTGGGGAAGTGCGTCCGGATGGGAAAACCAGTGAGAGGCAGGAAGCACGGGAGTATAAGGAAGGAGGGAAACAGTCTGAGTGAATGATCGTGAGTGCTTTCAGAGATGGCCCAGAGCTATGACTTCAATGTTAAGTTAGCACTATAGTTAATAGAGTCCTAATTAAAGGCTGAGTTTAACTAATTGTGTGGAAACTATTGCTTAGGCATTGAATCAGTGGATGGACTTCTATTATTAATAGTAACAGCTTCAACTAAAAATATTAGGGTCATTTAGGTAATTGCATGAACTTTTGAGCATACATAAATCATATCAAAATATTGAAGCACACTTTCTGCTGCAGGGAACTGGAGTGCAGATGTTGTGAGTGATGGCACAGGACACCGTGTCCCCAGGGTCTCTGCCTCCCAAGTTTCTTCCCTCCATGAAACCAGAAACCTAGCCCACTTTGTCCAGAACAGTCCTCTTTTACTTTGTCTTGAAGCTACAAGTGCCTACCAGATGGGTTTAGGGACAGTATCTTCCAACAAAGCAAATTACTCATTGAAACCATGGAGTGGGTGTCAGAGGCTGGCGGAGTTCATGTCTACCACTTCGGGCCCCTCAGTGAAGAATTTATATATAATTTTATTTTCTTCTTACTTCAAGAGAGACTGACTTTGCCTTAAAACAATTTTTATCATTTTTGAAAGAGTTGGCACATCCAGTGTGTGCTGGCTGTGTATTTTGGAGGCCCCCAGCCCCAGCCTACAGAAGGCAGGTAGAGACAGAACCTCAGAACTTCCTTTCTTAAGCAGAGTGTTACTGTGACAAAACAAGTTTATAAAAATCAGTAAAACTATACAAAGGGCCATAGAGCAGCTTATCAGTGTGGAGCCAGGCTTATCCAGTTTATGAGGTCTGTATAATTATTAAAGGATAAGACATTTATAGATACTGTAAAAACATTCTGTTAAGGTCAAGGTGGTAAAGACCCAAGTTTAAATGGCTTCTGCCTTTGTCTTGATACTGGATCTGTCTATTTTATAATAAAGGACAGTGTTTGGCCAGATTGAAAAAAACCCTTTATTCTTCTTCCAAACCCAGTTTCCTAATTATAGGTAGACTCAACTTTCTGAGGCATCTTTAGTCACAACCTCCTCACTGGCGTATACCACTCAAATTCTGGCGTGTTCTAGACTGAATGAGAGAAACCTGAGGCAGGAGATTTGGCCCCAGGTTTTGTCTGCTGTTTACTAGCTCTGTGACCTGGAATCGGTCAGTTTCTTCAGAAAAAAAAATTAGTACACTACTATCTACTTCCTCAGGAAGTTGCAAGTATGTCATAAGATATGAGAACACCTGACACAAGGGATTTCTGGCCCATGCCAGATACATAGTGTTTACTGGTTGAATCTCTTTGTAATGTTTTTTCTTCAAAACAGTACTTTCAGACAGCATTTCCAAGGAAAGAGGTCTCATGTTTGCTAACAGGGCGCATCTGTGATTCTCAGCCCACCTTTGGGCTATATGTGTGAACCAGGACTTTAGAAGAGCTTGGACTTCATGTCACCTATAGTTTTTATGCTGAGGAAGGAGCATTGGACCAGATTCAGGAGAAAGAGGATTATGCCCTGACCCCACTCTGCATTATCACTGAGATTGTGAGAAAACTGAATTATCTTCTTTTGGGCATTGATTCCTTGTTTGGCAAATAACCACTTAGCCTTCGGCGTAGTTTGGTTGTGCTCCAAGTGAGACAGCTTGAGTTGACTCTTAGCTGTTGTTCATGCTGTGTAACCTTGAACAACCACAGAGCTAGGTGTGCCTCAACTTCCTTGTCTGTAAAGGGAGCGCAATAATCCTACCTACCTCATAGTGCTGCTTTGAGAGAGGCATGCGTTGATATGAGTAAATACTTAATAGAGTGTACGGAACACAGTGTAATACAAAAATTGTTCATTGGTATGATTTCCTTTTCCTCAAATTCATTTATCCAATGCAAAATCTTCCACATGCTTTAATATACTGTGGCATCATATCGGAGACAGCTCCCTCTTTACCAAGTCTCCTTTTAGAAGATTTAGAGAAATGTGTCTCATAGTGGTTTGCTTTCCCTGTTTATCTATGTGGTAGAGCAAAATACTTGAAAACATTTTGTAAATACTGTATATGCCGAGGACAGCCTGACAGGAAGGAAGAACAAATGGAAGCGGAAGAGGAGGAGAAAGAGGTGGTGGTGGGGAGAGATGCTGGTGATGATGGCGATGATGATGGAGTACACCCATCCTGATGTACACTTTTGTCCTGTGGCTTTTCCTCACAGGGATACCACCCAGTGTCTCCAGGGTCCGCAGAGATGAGTGCAGAAGCCCGCTCACCAACTGGGACCAAAGGTAGGCCGTCATTTCTCTACCCCAGGGTCATTTTTTACTTCGTGGAATGTCCTCTTCTACCACTGGGAGTGAAAGCAGGCCCTTGGCCTCCTTGTGTCAGCTGCCTGGCTGCCTCAGACCCAGCCAGGCCAAGGGGAGGAACTCCACAGAGTGATTGAACTGAAAAGACCTGCCAGGGACTTAGGAAGTGGTCTCAGCAGGGTTTTCTTTTCAAGAAATTGTAGTGTTGGATAAAACACGAGGTCATGGTTCTGGACACACAAAACCAGACATGGAGTCAAGGGCCTAATGGAAGCTGCCACCAGTGCTCTGTGTCTGTCCTTCAGCATGAGGCCAGGGCCGCCTCTCCCAATCTTTGCTGGGCTGTATTTTATGGACATCTTGGCTTTGGACACGTAGCCTTTTGCTGGAAGACCAGCAGGTGGAACATTGGGCCAAAAGTTGACGAGGTGCTGGTGGGGGCCCTGGTTTTATTCCTAATGCTTCATGACTTAGGATATGTTGTTTACTATCCCTGAGGCTCAGTCTCCTCAAGGATGAGGAGAGTAGTCATGCCAGTCTTATTGCCTATGATGTTGTTATGAGTGGCTGTTAAATCACAGCTTTGTTACTCTGGAATCTTAGATCTGCCAGAGTAAAAGTAAGTTGGAGGTCATCTAACATAACCCTGTTTGAGGCAGGGATCCCTCCACATATTAGTATCTGGACAAGTGAGCCTCTCGCTTCCGATGTACCATCATGTCTGGACAGCGTGCTGCCTCAGGAGGTAGCTGATGCTGTACTTGGGGAGCTGCGGGTATTATAAAAGCAGAGCACATGGTTAATTAATTTTAAAAGAAGGTAAATGATTCTGGAAGTGTAACTCTGAATAACTCTCAGGAACAAATAACAAAGATCCCCAAAGAGCCCAGGCACCGCTGTGTCTGGCCTGTGCTTTCTTTTCAGCGATGGTAGATACTCATTTTGTTGGTCCCAGTGCAGCCATCCCCGGCACACGTGTTGCTCATGTTTTTCTGGTAGCATAGGAGTAGCATCTATGGATGATGTAATTAGCTCTGTTAATCACGTGCCTTGTGTGCCCTCTCTGATTGGTAAAAGGTCCTCTGTTGGTTTCGGTTTACAACTGTTGTCTGTGTATTAATACTGAGGAAAGTTCATTTCTGGAAAGCTGGAGGTTTTGGTAGTTAATTGAGGTAAAGAGTCATATAACCTGCTTTTCCTTAATCCTTTCTATATTTTCAAAAACAAGAAATTTCTGATGTTCGAATCTCTAACTTTGGTTCCAATACAGAACAAGCGATAGAAGTGGATTCTCTTAGGGAGAAAGAGGTTGGAGGAAAGGTAACAAGGAAGCAAGCAGGGTTGTGGTGGACAGAGTGGCATAGTTCTCCACATCATTTTTAGAGGGTCTAGTACATTGATTAGAAGTATTAGGTCACACAAGAGTAAGAGTAGCTCTTGCCTGCTAAGGCATCAACTAAGGAGCTCTTTCACTGCCAGCCCTTAAGTTTTGCCACTGAGAGTGGTTAAGTGGTTTGGTTGGGTGCAGCAGAGCAGATATCTGTGGGATGCTCCACTGAGGCTATGTAGCAAAAATGGCAACACGTGACTTTGTACAAAAACCCAGATGGACATTTAGGTCTCCTGGCACTTTTCATAAGAGAGTGTCTTAATCTTCCTCTGTTCTGTGAAGCATTTGGTAACTGAGAAGTAGAGTCCTACGTAGTGGGGTGGTTCTCCCACAGATAGGAGAGAGGTGGTACTGGAACTCTGATAGCTGCTGTGGCCACACAAGGGATGTCAAGACCGTCCAAACAAAAGCCAGGCAACAGAAAGACAAGCCTTGGTCTCTATTATACTGGCATGTCTGTGAGAGTCCAGACTGCCAGATGAGGGGGTCCAGGGCCCTGGAACAGGGCTCAAAGAATCACAAAGGTGCTTCCTCAAGCTTAGGTCAGAGCCGTGGGTCATGACTGGGAGAAGCACAGTGCAGGGCAGACAAGCTAAGGCCTGAGTCAGACAGGTAGGGCTCACATGGACATTCATTTCCATTGACAGAGCAAGGCAGGTGGCTCAGTTGGTTGGAGCATGTTCCAGCTTACACCAAAAAGTTGTGGGTTCAATTCTCAGTTGGGGCACATGCCTAGGTTGCAGGTTCGGTCCCCAGTCAGGGCGCACATAGGAGGCAATCGACTATGTTTCTCTCTCACATCAATGTTGTTCTCTCTCTCACCTTTCCTCTCTTTCTAAAATCAATAAGCATGAGCTAAAGGAGCAGAGTCTCATAAATAGATACTCCTGGAAAAATGAAATCAAATCTTTGTTTACATGAGGAAGCCACTTGCTGCTTCCTTCCAGGAGAATGCGTACATCTCTGAAGGTTTTATCCTTAATTGGGACCTGATGGAGCCTTTTGGGTGATAAGAACACACTTCTGAAGAGTGAGGGATAATGAGGGGCCTCCCATTGGCTCTCTCCTACAGCAGTGGTGGCATGGATCCTCTCACCTGGAAACTCTTCCCACTGACTCCTCCCCTCGCTGGTGGTAGCAGAACAGGTCAGGGAACTTAGCTCCTGACGCTTGGCATTTCAGTGCTGGGATGTTGTTCCCCGTGTGTCTCCACAGTGACTTTTCAATAAAGATGTGACAGTGAGTACTGGGCTTGGTCTCTGTCCCTCTGCAGTGTCAGTGACCCAGCAATTCAGGTCTCTCCTACAGACACATCCTCAGGAAGAAACTGCAGAGACAGGACCACCAGGAGGCTCTTGGCGCCTCATTAGAGAGACCAAACCGATTTCCAGGCATCACTGACAGCTCTTATTGTTTTGATGTGCTCAGGGAGAAAGAGACACAAGCCAGCATCCCGATATCTTCTATCTTTCCAAGCCTTCCTCTCCTTCCCCTGCCTTTGAGCCAATGTTATTGTTCTTGATTTCAAACTCTAAAAAGGTCCTCCAAACCTACTTAATGTTTCTTGTATTATGTTGATCTTATTACTTTAATTGTTGGAAAATAATTCAAAAACAATCTTGCTGCACCCAAGGCATGCACCTCTCGAAGATGAAAACTCAGGCAGGCACTTTCCACCCACCAGGATGGGGTTCTCTTGATGATGGTGGCAAAGCAATCAGGGTCCCACATGATTGAATCCCAGCTGCGAGTCTGGTATTCAAGACATTTTTATTGTCCTGAGACTATATTTATGATCAGTGAGTTAAAACCCCAAAGCCATGTGCCTTCCCAGTCCTGAGTGTTTCCCACAGAGTTGTCTCTGTGTGTCAGGTGGCTTGTTTCCAGGCCCGGTGGCTAGAAGTTCTGGGACAGCTGCTCCTGATGTGCGTGGCCTCCTGCAGAAGCTTCAGTGGCAGGCGCTTTTCTGGGCAGGAGCCTCAAGAATCCCAGCCCTTCACCTGAATTTATTCTCACTTCTTTTTCTTTTCATTATAAAAAATAATTTCTGGTAACTACTTTTTATTACATATTTTTGTGATGATGGTTCCATGAATTTATTCATGTGTTAATATGCATAGAACTGTCTACTAGAAACATAATTTTTGACATATAATAATTTAAAAATAAAATAAAAGACACTATACATGAGATAAAACAAATGATATACAAATTGTAATGTGAAAACTTTTAATATAGCTGTCATATAACTTACCTATATCCTTCCTGATATTTTCTCTTTGTGGATAAATATATTCCATGTGAGTAATGTTCAAATTTATACACACATACATATATGGTCTAGAGGATACTCAGCCATATAATGTAAAAAATAGAAACATTTACTGAACAAGATACAAGATACAAGAAACATTGTACATAGGACAATGATACCTCAGTCCCCTTCAAAGTAGGTACCTTAAGACTTTACACAGTTCTCCCAGTCACCACCAGCTGCCCTGTCATATTTTCCTAAATCTCACTGAGGGTCTGAAATCTCTTCCCTTTCAAAGTTGATTTTAGTTTTGGAAAAAGCCAGAAGTCACAGGGTGCCAAATCGGGTGTTGTAGCAGGGCCGAGTCACCCGGGTGATTTAATGTTTCACCATAAGACTCTGCACCAGACATGATGCATGAGCAGGTGCATTGTTGCAATGAAGCTTCCAATCACAAATTGCCTATAGCTGTGGCCTTCTGAATCATCCGAATAGATTTCACCGCAGAACGTTCAAGCTTAATGTAAAATTTGATACATATTCATTGCTCTACTCACTCAGTCATTTTGAATGCAATGGCTACACAGTACACATGCTCACTCAGCAGCATCTACTGCCCCTACTGACTGGTACGGTGAAGTCATCATTGTTCACACATGGCATTTCAGCGCACCCTCCTTGGCTGCCAGGTCACATTGATGTCATGGAAACCATTCTTGTTATATTAACAATGGCTAGAGTTTTTCTGGACAGGCCTTGTATATTAAAATGAGTGCGGATATTAGATTATAATATACATATTTATGCAACCTGACTTTTCATTTGGTATTATTTTGTGGCCATTTTCCATATCAATACTACCTCATTCTGTGTAATGACTCTACTGAACAATTCCATGATATGAACTTTTTAATTCAGGTATCTTTGTTAAAGTTTAAACTCTATCTTTAATTGGAATTACTTTAAAACATTGGTAAACCAAAATTTAACCTTTGGTCATTCACCAAAGCAAGGTTGTCTGTATCTGTTGCTTGCTCCAGCTGGAAACTCAGGAAGTGAAATAAACCAGAAGTCCAAATATCGGGAGACATGGGATAAACTAGTCATTAAACAGCATGTTAGCTATACTTTGAAATAATATACTCTTAAGTTTTTCTTCAACCTCTATTTTTTAGGTATATTGAAATTTACAAGATTGCCACTCTAATTGAAAAATAAAAAGTGATTAAAAAAATTAAAACTAAAAGCTCTCAACTTAGTAATCTGAAAAGTATTAGTAAGTTTTTACTACTAATACTAAAGTAAGTTTTTAGTAAAACTTACTAAAAATACTCTAAGCACTCTAAAGAGTGTTCAAGAACTCTGGAAACAGGGGGAAAATGCTATATTTATGTAATGCAGATCATGTGTTTTGTCATTCAAATTTGTGATGAAAGATGAAACAACCTTAGTTACACTAATAGTACGAATTTAATCTTATTTAAATACTTAAGCATAATTTAGCACTTTTCCCCCTGCTTTCAAGAATCCTTTATTCCATCTTGCTGTCTAGGTGGAAGGAAGGTTCAGAACTAGTTCTCAGTTATATTGAGTTGGCCAAAAATTTCTTTTAGCTTTTTTGTATACAGTGGCTCTAGTTATGATTAGTTATCTTTAACTATGTGAAACAATTCTGTTAGATTGTATTGTGACAGCTCACAATACATTTAAATGCTCAGTGTGCATTTTAAAAAACATCAAAATTGGTGAATATTTGTGCAGCCATTTTAATAGTAAAAATGGAAGAAGATATGCAACATTTTCAGTTTATTATGCTTTATTATTTCAAGAAAGTTTAAAACACAACTGAAATGCAAAAAAAAAAAAAAAATTGTGCAGTGTATGGAGAAGATGCTGTGGCTGATAGAACACATCAAAAGTGTTTTTCAAAGTTCCTTGGTACTGTTGACATTTCGTCCAGATAATTCTTTGCTGTGGGGCTGTCTTACATGTTGTTGGAAGATGTTTAGCAGCACCCCTGGCCTCTACCCACTAGGAGCCAATGGAGGGAGATAGCCAACATACTCAAAATATCCAAATCAACAAAGTTATTGGTAAAAATGAGAAATATCTTTTATTTTGTGGAAATAAAACTAGACTGTTTGGCCAACCCAATATTTGTAACCAGGCCAAGAAAGAATGGAAATGAAACATTATGCTTGCAGTATATGTTTGAATCACTAGAAATCATTGTCCAATGACTTCAGTTCACACTTGCTTGTATTTCTGATATGTTTTATAAGAGTGGGCTTTAAAGAAGTTTCTCCTTGAATTATTAGACACATAACAACCTTATCATTTGTGCATCACCCCTCCAACTCCCTAAAAGTCTACTGACCTCCTCCTTTAAATCTAGTTGTTATCTCATCCTTGATATCCTGAAGGTTTCTTTCTTAGGAACCTTTCTTAGGAACCTTTCTTAGGAACCTTAGAAGGTATGAATTGCAGCCAACCTTTAGCTAAAGAGACCGTAATTCAAGTGTAATGGCAACACCAATGTTTGTTTACCTGGAAATTACACCTGTCACTTCCCCAGCGCACCCTTTAGAGCCAAGTTTGATCAAACTCAACAAACAAAGACTTTCAAGTGCCTTGTGCCCGAAATGTCATACTTAGGCCTACCTTGGCTTGGCATTTAAGTTCCAGAGAAGTAAACTAGACAGCACAGCCCCACAGCAATTGAGAACCAGAATAAAAACGTAATTTTGCAAGAGCACAGAGTAAAGATTGGGCAATAAAAATGTGGGTCAAAATAAACAGTCTTCCTAACTTTTATATAAATAATTTAAATTTTTGTATAAAAAAAGTGAACACTAAAGTCAGAGGGTAACCTCATGGGGATAGATTTTATTTATTTGATTTTTTCCTTTACTCTTATTATCATGTTTGTATATATTGATGTGAATTTTCCCACAGGAGTTTAGATATGGGTGTATATTCCTTTAAAATACTAGTTACTAATTTCTGGAGAGTCATTTCTACCTCTTGCAAAACTTCCAATCCATGAAAAATATGACAGAATGCCTTCCCCCAAACTCTTCCTCATTACTACTTCTCTAGCTAGAGTGGCAGGGTTTCTAGGAGAAATTGTGCAATTTTCAAATGTTGGTAAACACACAATGCAGTATACAAATGACATATTATAGAATTGTACACTTGAAATCTATATAATTTTATTAACTAATATCACCTCAATTAATGTAAAATTTTAGAAACCAAAATTAAAATAAATTTCCACAGATAATTACTCACTTGCAGATGATTTAAAAATGATTGGTAAATGACCAACATTTTTAAAAACTAGGTAGTGTAATAATATAATCTATCACCTAAATTTGGCCAATGGGCCCAAGGATATGACCTCTTAGATTACAAACTTCTTGAGGAACTACTTCCTGGTCCACGAGTCCTGATACTCATGATGCTAAGTGAATCTTTTCCAAATATAAGTGGATTATTATCAAGAAACATCCACAATAACTCAAGTGGTGAGTAGTGTCCACTAAGACTTGGTCATTTCAATCACAGTACTCTGAAAGGATACATTGACCGTAATACAGGCTCTGGCACAAATAACACCCATGTTTTATTACAAAATCTTTTATTACAAAATCATAAGCATGTAATTCTGTAGCATAACAAAATCACATGCAAGCACACCATATGACATTTTAGCTGAAATGTTCAAATTAAAACTATAATTATTACACCCATAGTATTACACTACCAACCATACTCAAGCAGGTGTTACTTCTGCTGGAACCTGTATATCTTGTCTCAGAGCAGAGGAATTCTCTTCAAGATGGAATGTTCTGTGTTCTGACTGCAATGCTGGTCTCTAAACAACAGTGTGTCTTGGAGTTGGAAGGGACCCTATGTGTCATCTAGCCAATCTCCTTATCTTACGAATGAGAAAAATGAGGTCAAGACTGCACATACAGTTCAGTGTCATATTGATTCCTACTCTCCTGCAGGCAGGCCTCTTTCCAGCAGGTGGTGATGCTTATTGTGCCCTAACAGTCCTAAAGCCTGTCTTACAAGCAGGTCTGCTCCCTGCCTCTAATCCTTCTCCCAGAAGACAACTTACTTCTCCTCCTTTCTAAATCATTCTCATTGAGCCTAGTTCAAGTCTCACTTGCATGTTTAAAATCTTTCCTTGGTTGCTCCAGTTGGAACTTCCTCCCCTAAACCTCCTTAGCTTTTACTTCTGTTTCGTATCTTAACCAACCATCCCATTTTATGAGCATGTGATTTTTTTGAAGTCTCCTCAGTGATAATTGTGCCTCCTTGGCTATGAGACCAAAAAAAATCTCATAGGGTTTGACATATAGCTGACACTTAATAAATAGTTATTATTAATAAAATTAATTAACAAAATTCTAAAATACTTATAAAATAGTGGTGAAAGTGTGCAGAACAGCCAATAATGACTAGATGTGTAATCTTGGGCAAATAGTATAAACTTCTATAAACTCCAATTATTTTATTTGTAAAATAGAGATAGGAATAGTACCTTTCTTAGAGTGTTGTACTATGAACTAAGTTCAATGAAATGCTGAGTGTCAGCCCTGACCTCTTTGGGAAGGGCAGGCTGGACTACTTGAGAGGATACTTCTGCCTACCCCATGCATCACAAGGGCAACACCTATAGATCTGGACTTACTTTCATAGTTGCAGGTGCAGTGCGATAAGGTGAAAAAGAGCCTCCAGGGGTCCCTGATGTTGAACTGGATCCGAGTTTAATTTAGCAGCCCATAAACAACCCTGGGTCAGCCAGGAGAGTTTTAATCCTACAATTACAGGTTTCTCACCATATTTTTTTAATATTTTATGTTCCTTTGAGGTTTGCAAGATACTCAGAATAAAGTTTCCATTTTGCTTAGATTCTCAGCCTCAGAAAGGCTTAAAGAGGTGGGGAGGGGTGAGTTTAATCCTAGTTTACTGGAAGTTTACAGGGAATCAAGAATAATGGTATGGTGGTTGCATAGTCACAATCTGATTTGGAAGAAAAACATCCTGAAGCTCAATCTCTTCACTACATATGACATGAAAATATTTTAAAGAATTAAAATTTCACCTTCTAAGAGCCAAGTTCTTTTCTAGTCTGTTTATTTTCTACTCTTCTTTATCTGCTTTTACCTCTTTAGTTCACTACTAACCGCTTTCCACTTCATTGTTCTACTAAGAATATTATTAGGTCACCAGAGTCTTCTTAGTAGGGTGACTGTACATCTCCCTTTACACCTATTGTCTTGGCATAATTATTAAGAGCACTTGCTTTTGATCTCCAAAGTATCCTGGTGTGGATAGTAACTTAGAGGATCAGGGACGTCTTAGACACCAATGACAGAGATCCTTAGTCCTCAACCTCACTGTCCTATGTGTCACAGTGCAGAATATTGGTGTAGAAAATATTTTTTGTATATTGACATATTAGTTTTAGGTATACAATATAGTGATTTCACATTTATGTACCTTACAAAGTGATCAATATGATATCTAGTAACATTCTGTCATTGTACCCAGTTATTATGATATTGACTCTATTCCCTATGCCGTATGTTACAGTGCCATGACTTATTTATTTTATAACTAGAAGTTTGTACCTTTTAATCCCCTTTATGTGGCACCCCACCACACCCCCCCACCTCTGGCAATTGTCGGTTTCTTCTCTATCTATAAATCTCTCTGTTGTGCTTGGTTTTGTTTTTAGATTCCACATATAAGTGAAATCATATGGTATTTGTCTTTCTCTGTTTGACTTATTTCACTTAGTATAATAACCTGTAAGTTCATCCATGTTGTATCAAATAGAAATATTTCATTATTTTTTATTACTGAGTCATAGTCCACTGATATGCACCACTTCTTCATTGCCCATTTATCTGTGGACACCTAGGTTCTTTCTATATATTGGCTGTTGTAAATAATGCTGCAATGAACATAGGATGCGTATATCATTTTGAATTAGTGTTGTCATTTTCTTCAAATAAATACCCAGGAGTGGGATTTCTGGATAACATGGCACTTCTCGATTTAACTTTTCCAGGAAACTCCATACTGCTTTCCACCAAACAGGCTGCATCAGTTTACAATCTCACCAACAGTGCACAAGGGTTCCCTTTTCTCTGCATCCTTGCCAGTAATTGTTATTTATTATCTTCTCGATAATAGTTCTTCTGACAAGTGTGAAGGGATGCCTCATTGTGGGTTCTCTTTGCATTTCCATGATGATTAGTGATGTTGAACATCCTTTCATGTGTTTTTCGGCCATTCGTATGTCTTTTTTTGAGAAATGTCTGTTTAGGGCCTCTGCCCATTTTTAATTAGATTGTTTTTTTTAATCTTGAGTTGCATGAGTTCTTTATTTTGAATATTAACCCCTTAGCAGGTATATTGTTTACACATATTGTCTCCCATTCAGCAGTTTGCCTTTTTTATTGAAGCCAGAGACAAAGCTCAGTGGAAACCACAGGACAGGAAAATGCAGATTTAGTGGCTAATAAAAAGTTTCAGGTGAAAGGATGTGGTAATTTAATTGCAGTCATTAAAATGAAGGCTCATCTGTATGCTTCCTGAGTCATAGTCCAGCTATCTGACACCAAGTCACTGGTTGATACAGAGGTACCACTTACCATGAAGGTCCAGGGCTACTGAACTAATTTGCAAAGGATGGAAGATGGCTTTGGTAATTATGAGTCATGGAAAAGGATGTGAGCTTAGATTTGGCCCTGAAAAGGCCATAGGTATCTAATGCAGGGTTAATTTGCAGGTTAATGTATCAGATACTGAAATTCTCTAATGTTTTATACTTTTTCTTTTATTACCACAGCATAAGGCACCGAGGTCCGTCCAGGAACACAATTAGTTATGTGACATTAGTGATGACAGACTCAGTTCCTTGTTTTGTGGAAGTGTGCTTAGTCCCCAGCTTTCACAATGAAGTGTCTCACAGAAGTGTCTGTGCAAGAAAAACATGTGATAATCCTGCAAATAACACCCTTCTTTGAACTGGAGGACACACATGGTGGGGTAAACGGAGGTTAACGATTCATTCATTGTGGGGCATATTAGCTACAGGAGACTTTTGTTTGCATCCAACTCTGACCAGGTTTCTGCAGCCCCTGCTCTTCAAAAACCTATGTCTGTGCTTTAAAAGCAAAACAAACAAATGAAAAACAGTAAATGTAGGCAAGAGAAGTCATTATGTATATTTTACAGGTGAATGGCAAAAAGAAATAAAAATGATATCCAAGTTCTTGTCCCATGATGACCTTACTGCCTGGAAGTGAGGATTTATTGGAAAAGACATGCTTAATGGACAGAAATAGGATGGGGATTAGGACATGGCAGCCCTCCTTCTCACCGCTGTGCACAGTGGTGCCTGCCGGTAGCCAGGGCCCCGGGGCTCTAAGCCCTGTCTTCAAGTTCGTCTTAGATCCTTTCAAGAAAAAAAATGAAGTAATCTCAGATGCTGTGGTCATAATTGCTGAAAAAGAAGTTAGTTTACTGAAGTTGCTTTCACCAACCTCTGACAGTGCCTTGTTCTTGTCAACTTGATTATTCCTACAATAGGGGTCTGGGAGACCCTGTTCTGGGGACTAAAGGCATCGGATGGACATAACAGATGTGGTTCCTGCCTTCTCAGGGCTGAGGGAAGATGTTGATCCTGGACGTCTCTGTCTTCCCACCCTCATCCCCTTGTTTTATTCTCCTTTCCTTTCTACCATCTTCTCAGGGGGCTCAGGATGCCCCCTTCCCTTCCATGGCATCCCAACTAGAAGTGAATGGGGTCCTATAACAAAACATCTGTGTCTGTGGGAAAATATTGTGATGTACTTACTTTTGCAACTGTGTTAAAAGGTCCATCTAATTTCTTGAAAAGGAGACAAATGGGATTTCCGTAGAAAGACCAGAAATGTGGTTCTGGGGACAGATAGGAGGGAGGCTTGAAAGAAGAGACATGATCATCTCATGTCAGAGAATGTAGGCTCAGAAAGGAAATTTTCTTGGAATGAATTGAGAGTCTCTCATTACAGTAGATCAAGACCTATTCATCGACTTTCTATATTCAGTCAGTCCCAGAGCCAGGATTCACACTCTGCTCTGTCTGATCCCCAAATTTATGTTCTATAGATAGCTCATTTTCTTTTGTCCTATTTTCTGCCTTTGGTTTCATATTGTAATTATCAGATAAAAAGATCATTAAAATATTTTCTTTTTCAATTTCCAGTAAGGTCTTAGGAATTAAAAGCAGTGTATCCTTATCTGAGTTTCCATTCTAGCTCATAAAATAAAAACATGACCAGGAGACTCTCACTGGGATGTCTCCAGTAATGAATTAGTAATCCCATAACTAACTGAGATGGGAGAGTCCAGACATACAAGGGGACACTTGTGTTGACTAGGAAGGTGTCAATTTCCCATGATCCCATCTTGGATTTTAACTATATTCCTTGTAGTGCCTTCCTATTCTTCACTTTTGAAGGTGGGAGTGAGGAAGAATTCATTAATATTAGCCACTGCTCCTGTCTGCTGAGATGATGATGCTCAGATTCTGCAGGCTAGGTTATGAAAAAATGCAATGACAGATATGACTCCCCAGAAGCCAACCTCAACCCCTGGTCACAAAGCCTTATCAACATGGCTGCTTGCTTCCTCAAAGCCAGCCAGGGAGAGAGTCTGCCTTTATCATGGCCATTATCATTGCATGTATTTTAGTCAAGTGTACATGAAAATACACACACATACATATATCCTGCTACTTCTGCTGGAGTTAGAATTCATGTTGTTGATTCCCAGGACAGCATGGTGCCTAGCCTCCTGTTTCTAGAATCCTGTCTGGCTAGAAGTTTGCCTGTTCTAAGACAGTGCTTCTTGGACATTGGTAGGAAAGAAGAGGAATGTATAGGAAGGCATGAAAAGCATGAAGGTATACACTTTCACAGTTTCTGGAACACACTGTTTTTTTTTTTTTTTTTTTTTTTTTTAAACTGCTGAGTTAGGATTCATATAATAGCCCTGCTTAAACTCATTTAAACAAAAGCAAGCAATTGAAACAAACATAAACTTGAATTACCATCTCCACTTTTTATAATCCCTCCAAATCTTACCAAATGATTTTTTTCATGTAACAATTCAAGATATCAGCAACTTCAATTGCTTAAACTCATGTATTTCTGTCAGAGTCCCCTCCTGTATGTGGACGAATATAAGACTGCTTACTCAGTGCTGCCTGATTTATATGTCGTTTAGCCTGAAGAAAGAGAGGCATAATGCAAACACAATGTTGATAAACAACTGGTAGGAGTGAGTTGTAACATCCTTGATATCATTAGAGGATCCCTTCTTAGCAAGTAATTAATACCCAAGGAGTATCTTGTCTACTTTTCTTAGAGAGAAGGAGTATGATTTACCAATCTTTCCACATTTGTAATTGTAACATAAAACATTTACTTTTAACACTAGGTTAAGTTATGCCTGCCTTAGTCTGAATGTTTGTACCTCCCACCCCCTCATTCATATATTGAAAGCTAACCCCTAGACAATGGTTTTATTTGGTGATTAGGTTATAATGGTGAAGCCCTCATGAATGCAATTAGTGCCCTCTTATAAGAGGCACAAGGGAGCTCTCTCATCTCTTCTGCCATGTGAGGGTACAGCCAGGAAGTTCTGCACTTGAACCAGAGAGCAGGACCTCACCAGATCCTATATCTGCTAGCGCCATGATCTTAGACTTTCAACCTCCGGAAGTGTGAGAAGTAAGTTTGTTATCTGTAAGTCACCCAGTCTATGGTATTCTGTTAGAATAGCCCAAACAGACTAAGACAGAAAATTGGTGCTCAGAAATGAAGGTACAACTGTAACAAATCCATAAAATGTGGAATTGGCTTTAGAACTGGGTAGTGGATAAGAGCTAGAAGAATTTTCAGGTGCATGATAGAAAAAGCTCACATTGCTATGAAGACACCACTAAGGGTGATTCCAATCAGAGCCCAGAAAGAAAATAGAAACCCTGTAGTGAAAGCCTCAGTCTTGTTAAAGAAAACCTAGGTGGTCATAAACAGAATGTTGGGAGAAATTTGGACAGTAAAGGCCATTCTGATGAGACCTCAGATGGAAAGAAGGAACACACTGTTGAACTCTGGAGGAAAGGTGATTCTCATTATAAAGCGGCAAAGAGTTTGGCTGAATTATGTTTGTGTCATAGTATATTTTGAAACATAAAACTTTAATCAAAAAGTAATTTGAGACTTTAATAGAAATAAAAGCATGCATTTGAGCAAAAAGAGTAGCAGTCTGGAAGACACAGATGCAGGTAGCAACCTACATTGTGCTCTGCCTAGACAATGGAGGGGCCACCTTCTATACAGAAACTTCCCACCCATAGTTTTCAGTTTGGTCCACTTCATGCAAATGAGGTTTTTAAATTGTGCAGTTATGATTGGTCCAAATTTTGCAGTTCTCGTTGGTAGATATGCAAATGAGAATAAAATTTCTGTAATTCTGATTGGATGGAGCAGGCCCCAGCCCATGGGACAAAAGATTTGACCAGGTCTTCCCTACAGTGGTTGCCCCTGATGGAGTAAGCAGGCAGGGGCATACTACAGGAAGTTGAAAGCTCATTCTGGAGCTTTTGCTGAAATGCAGAGTGTGTGGCAGGCCTCTATCAGCAATGGCCGCTAGACTCTGGTTATTAATTTGGGCCTAGTTAACCAGAAGTCCATTTTGACAGATAAATTTTTCCTTGGGATTCACCAAATGAGACTGAATATTTGGCTGAAGAAATTTCCCAGCAAAGAGTTGAAGAAGCAGCCTAGTTCCTCCTGCTTCTAAAATATAAGGAGAGATAAATGACCTAAGATGGAATTGTTCGTGAAAACAGAACTAGAACTAAAAAAGTGTATAAAACTCGTAGCCTATCCATATTGGAAAAAATGAGAGCCAGCTCTAAAGAAAACATGAAGGGTGGACAAAATTTGATAAGGAATTTCAACAGTCATCTAAATAGAAGCCAAGACCATCGTCCAAGATGAAGGAAATGACCGCAAAGGTGACTTGGAGACCATCAGGATTGCCATCCCCTTCCACAGGCCCAGAGAGCATGGACCAAGGTTTGGGGGATTCAGAGTGGTTGCAAAGGAGACAGTGTATGGCAATTTGTCATTACTGCCCAAACTGACTAAGACACGTATGATATACATTTTCTAACATACTGTATTAAAAAAAAAACAACCCATCTTACTCTTTTAGTTCATATTTCTGTGAATAAGCAAAAGAAAGGTATTTCCATATACTGGTGTACTACCTGAGAATTCTGCTGATTTTCTGTTCATGGGTGAGAATTTCTAATGCAGACATCCAACAAAGGGATGAGCTACTGAGCAGTGTGACATTTTCAACACACTGTATTTTTTGAAATTTAGGCTGACTGACCTCCTCTTGTGTGGATGTGGTGAGAAAAGGATTTAAAAGGGGAAACTGGAATAAGTAGTCTTGGAGTCATTTTCAATTTTTTTGAGAATTCATCAATTCTTATTGTGGGCAAAGGCTGCAAAGAACCATGCTGGGTCTGAAAGTGCTAAATTCAGAGTTGGAGGAACTTGAAAGTGACTCTTTCCTTCTTTGACACTTTTGCTTCGTGTCCTAATTCTCTCTCCCTTTTCTCTTTTACTGCTTCGGAGAGGATGTCATCTTGATAACATTTCTCTAAGGGTCACTTACTGATTAGCTCTTTTAAGCTCAGCCAACTTCTAACCAGGCATTTACTTTCCTTCATCTCCAGTGTCTGAACTGTTGCTTCACAAAGCTGTTTGACCAGTAAGTTCCCTTTCTGAAGGCAGGTATCAGTAAGTGTTGATAAGTATAGGGGAGAAATGTGGTGTGTAACAGATAACTGAAAATGTTGGTCAGATAAGAGGCTGCTGGGCCAATTTCAGTGTTTGCTTTCCTTTGATGGAGAGATAACAGGATTTACAGGAATGCCTATTGCAGGAAACATAAAAATTTCATTATTTAAGCTGTTTGTTTGGCAACCCTAAATATGGACACATTTTGTTTGATTTGCTTCTTCACACTTTATAAAGAGAGTAGAATGAATCGTAGTGCAAGGGCTCCTAGCAGGTCTCAGTTTTCCCACAGGGCTCCATTACCCTGAGTGAGAACCAAAACAATGGCAAGTGGTAGGGACCATCATGGAGTGTCTGTGCTGAATACTGTGTGCACATGTGTCTGAGCGTTTCCCCAATGTGGGGAATAGTGGGTTCATGAGAATGGAAGAGTCCATTTTGGTTCTCATGGAAAAAAGCAACAGTTTTTATTTTTACTGAGAAAAAATGTGGTTAATCAGAATCTCTCGGGACTGCAATGGCCAAAAAAAAAAAAAAAAAAAAAAATACGATCAATAAATCTCTTACTGACTTTAAACAGATGCACTTAAAGCCATTCAAAAGGCATCTAAAACAATGTGACATCATGGAATAGGCAACAGGTGAGTATTAGACCTCATCCTGGTCTGCCCCGAAGTTACTAAGTGACTAGACACGATTTTATATTCTTGGGCACCATTTTTCTCAACTGTCTATTCAGAAGCCTGGACTGACAGTCCCCCTGGCCATTGCCCACCTAAATTTTGTGAGGTGGCTATCTTTCATATCGTAGAAGCTATGCATTCCCATGTCTTTTCCATTAAGTTACTACCCAAACTTGTGGGATCAAAACACATTTTGTGTTGGTTCAAAGGAGCTTAGTCTATGATATATAAGAGATTGTCCATGTGATTTCCAAGCAGCCCTTGTCTATGAGTCTTCACATTTATCAGTTGCTGTTACCAGTTGGTAAAAATACCTAATTCTTTGGTGCCTGAGCAACTAAGCACTATGTTTCTTGAATCATCACTATTTACTAGACACAGTATTTTCATGGTACTAAGCACTAGGCTTCATAGGATTGTCTCATTTTATTTTCTTGACTATTTAATAAAGTAGCAATAAATTATATGCAAATTTCACAGCTGAGTCAACTGAGGCCCAAGAGGTTAAATGAGCACATATGTTCACAAAACTAACCAGTAATGAGCCAGAATTCCAACCCAGGCCATATGATTCTAGAACATGATTATCTAATATAGTGCATCAAATATGTTATTGTCTTGTCTTGTTTGTATCTTCTCTTACGAAAACTGTCCATGATGGTTGTCCTCCTTTCTCTGTAGGTGAAGTGCCCTTCCTTCCCATGGCTACTGTCTAGATTTTCTTCTTTTGTTTTCTTTAATTCGTGTATGTGCCTAGGCATTTTGTTTTGCCTTTTGTATTCATCTTGCTTAGCATTCTCTGAGTTCTGTGGGTCTTTGATTTGTTATCTATCACTAATTTTGGGAAATGACTAGCCATTGTCACTTCTAGTATTTCCTCTGTTTCTCTCTTCTCCTTCCAACCATGTCTATGTTACACTGGTCTGCCATTTTTAGATAATCTATTCATTTTTGTTATTTATTCTATACTTGCCTTTTAGTTTGGATGATTTCTATTGACTTACCCTTAGGTTTCCTGGTTTTTTTTTTTTTTCTTCGTTGTGTCAAGACTACTGATGAACCTGTGTGGGCTAGTCTTCATTTGATCCTTTTTTACTTTAGGGTGTGTGTCTGTGTGATTCTTTCTTTTGTTGACCATCTCTCTGCTCCTGCTACCCCCCTAGTCTTGAGTGTTTTCTACCTTCCCATTGCAGTCTTTAATGCACTAATTATATTTACTTTAAACTCTGATAATTCCAATCTCTGTTATATCTGACTCTGGTTCTGGTTATTGCTTTTCCACTTAAGGCTTTTTTTTTTTTTTTTTTTTTTTTTTTTTTGCCTTTAAATGTTATTGTGTTGTTGTTATTGTTAAAAGTCTGACTTGTTTTTTAGAGCAGGAGATATTGAGGCAAATTGACATTGAGTGTGTGAATTTACGTTGCCTGGGCAAAAAGATGGGCAATTTAGAATATTTGTTGTAACTATGGGGACCAAATGACTAAAATTTCTTTAGTGACCTTGTTTTTTGACTCCATTTTTTTTTTTTTTTCGGCTTTGGGGCTTCCTATAGTGCTTCTAAGAGAGGTCATGCCTCTCATAGTTCTCCCAGCTGTAATCCAACATTATTTTTACTGCATGCTTATTGGTATACTGATAGAGATGGAGGAAATGAAGGAGAGTTTCTAATCTTCTGGTTAATTTTTAGTATTGCAGTTCTCACTGAGTCTGCATATTAGAGGTATGGGCTTTACTGTGTTTCTATTCTTCTCCTGACAAATTTAGAGACAAAGAAAGCTTTCTCATTGGTTCTTTGGCTTCTTACCTACTAGGCAAGAGAGAATATTTTGAGTTGCCCATACAGATTCAACTTGTCATTGAATAATCACACATTCATTCATTCAACAAATATTTATTAGCAATCACTGTATTCTTGATATATTGTTCATTTTAGTTTGGGATACTGAGAAATATTTTTAAATCTATTGGGGTTTTTTTCCCCTTGCCTAATAAATGTGGATGACAGAGTCCAATTCCCCAGACTTCTGAGTGTTCTCTAACAGTGTGAGCTGGAAACCGGGAGTAGGGAAGTGTCACCTGGTCATGGAGACAGCCTGATGTGCCTGCCATCCCCTCCAGCAGGACTGTAGGAGGCCCGCTGCCAGAAAACACTCATCCAGCGAGGCAGGCAGGTGCCGAAACCTGGACCAGGCGAAAACCCCTTTTTTAAATTTTCACTGAGTTATGTTATGGACTAGTGCCCTGCCCCCCACATCTAAAGTTTTGAGATTCCTTTTTTCTGTTATTTTGGATTCTTTTTCCAAGATTAGCAATTTTGTCTTATTTCCTATCCTCTTTTTATTCCTCTGTACAGAATACTCAAGACATTCATTTAAATTTTTATGAAGTATAGATTTTATTATCCCCATTTATCCTCTTTCTGTTTGTCAAACACATGCAGTGGATGTAACGAGTTTACGTGGACATTAAAGCAGGGCTATCCATAGCTTATTAATTAGACAGCCTATAAATGCACACAATGCCCCTATTACCTAAATTGGAGGAAGGTGGACTGGGAGGGGCCTTTCTCCCCTGCTGTTTCCATGAATTAATCTGGAGGCTGTTGATTTATAGGCTCTCCTAATGGTGCATCTTCCTCTTGAGCAGGAAAGGAGAGAGTCAGCCCTTTGCTACACCAGATGAATTAATTACATTATCCTCCCTCCTAAATTGTGATAAAATTAAAGTCACATACAAGTGAAGCAAGTAAGCTGCATATTTCCAGGGAAAATATCGAGAGCAGAGGCCTGGGTTTTTAGTGGGCACCATGCTACTCGATTACAAGTGTATGTTAGAATCAACTGGGATCTTTTTTTTTTTTTAAGTGATGCTGATATCTGGGTCTCTACCTCCTTAAATTTTCTCATATTTCAGGTTATTTAAGTGTGATATCTGGGATGCAGTACTTTCTAAACCTCCCAGGTGATTTTTTTTTCCAGCCAAGATGAAGAGTCACTGGTCTGCATTTTCCAAGGGGCTTGATAATAATATAAAGTAATTTAGAAGTATTGCTGAGCCAAATTGAAGCTTCTTGATACGTGTTGTCCCACTCCACCCCCCAGCACTAAGGGAGCATCTGAAGTCTCGGCAAGGCTGTGCACACAGCATATACCTCCCAATCTTCCATGGTTCCTGCAGAGCTGCAACTTCAGCCACATTCTGCATTGCGTTCTTCTTGGAAAACCCATTGATTCCACACACACTCAGCACCTCCATCATATGTCTGTGGCCAGCCCGTCCCAATGGCAAAGAGGAATGGATATTAATGCCACTCCAGAGAAGGACATGGGCAGTATCCAGTGGCACGCCTCTCTCTGAGGCTTGCTGTTAATCTACGGGCAGCTGCTGTTGCTGCGGCCTTCGGCTTCTCTCTTAGCCTGTTTTGTATCAGTCCAAATGTCATTTACTGTGTAGCTGGAAAGCATGGCCTTTCCTGAAGGGAACCCAGTCCCAAACGCTCTTTCCGTGGGTCGTGAAGATGATTGACCTCCCTCTTCTGCCTTACGCACCCCCACCGCACACTCGGGGGACGCCTGCTGCCTCCACACAGCCTCAGCATGCAGGGTGTTTTTCATAACTGTTAGGACACGGAGCACTTTGTCCCATTTTCACATTTTCACTTACTAAGTTTTTATTGTTCGAAACCTTCCCCCTTTCCTGTTTCCTTCTTGGAAGGAGAAATCATTGATTCCTGTGTCAGATTCTGGATCTTCTTTCATGGTGCAAATCTGGGAGTTAAAAGAAGCTGAAATAAAGCAAAGGGAAGGGTTTAGAGCAACAAGTATAAAGGACACATGGATAAAAACTGCGGGGGGGGGGGGGGGGCGTGGAATTGGGAGGGAGGCGGGGAGGGCTGGGGGTGGGCTGGGATGGGAGTAAAAGACAGAAAACTGTACAAGAACAACAATTAAAATAAAAAAAAAATTTAAAAGCCTAAGTTGATGTGAAATGACAAATGCCTGAGCCAGGAGATGGAAGAAATAGGGAGGAAACCTAAGAACTTCCTTGTCTTGTGCTGCTAAAAATATTTTTTTCCCAGAATAACTTAAAATCAAGGAAAATAGAGCATGTTGAAGATGTGCCACAATGAGTGTGAAAACTTATACATGAGAGATGATAAAAAATAAATTTAAGTAATTTTTGAATGATTTTAATAACACATTGTGGTATTTATAGGGAGATGACAAACTTGATGCAAATTAATTTGCAATTATTTTTGATTCTCATAATGAAGCTTTTAAAAATGTGACTCAGTGCCAGAACTATAGCAAAAATCTGCTTTGTTTGAAATGACTGTTTGGAGTTTCTCTTGGTGCCTGCAAACCTCTCCCTCAGAGGTAGTACATGTGTCTGAATAGCAAAGGCTCAGAACCTCCCACAGTACCTATTCCCAGCCTTAGATATATTTATTGGTCACTTAGGACTCATTTGTTATGATAAATAATTACATTTTCATTTATTATTATTGTTATTGTATCATCATTTTATTAACTAACTTATAACAAAGAATATTATATGTCAGTTCCTGTGCTAAGACTTGTAAATGCCTGGTCACATTTAATCCCCACAATCAGCCTAGATTCATGATTATTGCAATAACCCATGTTAGACATGCCCAGTGTATGAGCCAGGCCATAGTCCAGCAGTTTAAACACACACTTAAATGCAAGGAAAAAAAGTATATGTTTTAAACAAACATGTATTGAGCACTTATTGGGACTCATCCTTCAGATGTGACTACTACGCTGTAGTTAGTAAATGGTGAAATTGAGATTTGAACCCAGGGAATACAACTTTGGCAACTGTGCTGTTAATCAATCCACTACAGTGCAAGGAAGGAAGGAAGGAAGGAAGGAAAGAGGGAGGGAAGTAACAGAAGGTAAAGGAAGGAAAGAGGAAGAGAGATAGATAAAGAGAGACAGGATGGATGGGAGCCTGGAAACCTTCTGGCCAGTTGCCAGGAGAGGTTGCAGGTCCTTCGCAGACCACCTTCAGTAAACTGATGCTACCCAGAATTGGGGTCAATTTAAGGCTCCCTGAAAGTCTTCCCGGCTCTTAAATGTCTGATTCCATATAAATAGGGAGAAATGAACTAACTTCATGAAATCTCTATTACATATTATGCCCTCTGCAATATAAACTGTCTTATTTAATCTACAAAGAGTTTGACGTGGTCAAATTTCACAAGTCAGTGGAGGTGCAAACTGCTGGCCACTGTGGTATTTTCTGTACTGGAAAATGTTGGAATATAACAAATGGTCAATAATAAAACATAGCTACATAACTGATGGTAGAGCTGTACAATGGACATTTACATGACCGTTTCACATGGCAGTTTTGAAGGCAATTAAATGTCCTATGAAAGTGTCCAATACAACATTGCGTGAAACAAAATCAGGGTACCTAATTATACACATGGCATACCTATTAACATTAGTTTTATTTTTAAAAAACACCCACTTTTAACACAGAAAAGGAAATGGAGCTAAAACATGGTGCCTTGGATCTAGAGTATCAATGAGTTACGTGTTCTGAGCAGCAAAAAGTACAGTATTCACTGCCCTTTGGGTGTTGCCCCTTAGGTCTGCCCTGCCTGTGTGACTCTTCTTTGCTTAGCTGACTTCCCTAAACTCAGAATTGTATCGGCACCCAGGTCGCCTGCCAGACTTCCCCTGCCAATTTTGTCTGTCTCGATCTTTACTTATGGTTTGTCCTTGCCTCATCTTACACAAGCCTGACACACATTCACCTCTGTACAGACTTCTTATCTCACATCTAATGTCACTGTAGCAGGTCTCTACTAATACTATTCAATAGAAATACATAGATCACAGATAGATCATATATATAGAATTTAAAGTTTTCTAGTATCCGCGTTAAGAATTGTGGCTACTTTAACAGGTTAAAAAAAAAGAATCAAGTTAATTTAATTTTTACAATATACTATGTAACTCAAGATACCCAAAATATTATTTTAACATGAGATCAATATTGAAAGTATGAGATATTTCACACCCTAGTTTTGGTACGAAATTTCAGAATTTTGGACTCACCCATATGTCAAGTGGCCATTAGGCATGTGTGGCTTCTGGCTACTGTGTAGGAGGGACAGGACTATACCTAGTAATCTTGCTTTTCAGATTTGCTTTTTAAGCTGCTCAGCTTTGTGCAGTTTAAATTTAGGTGAGCCTTGACTGGTGGGGTTCAATGGGTTGGGCATCATCCCGCAAACTGAAAAGGTGACTGGTTCAATTCCCAGTCAGGGCACATGCCTGGGTTGCAGGCTAGGTTCCCAGTTGGGGGCACACGAAAGGCAACCAATTAATATTTCTCTAGTACATTGATGTTTTTCTCCTTCTCTTTCTCCCTCCCTTCCACTCTCTCTAAAAATAAATAAATAAATAAAATCTTTAAAGTAAATACATTTGGGCGTAAGGCTACTCAGTACTCCATGTAAAAATAGTCAGAAAATTGTTTATCTTAAAGGAGAATTAAGCTACGGAGGCCCTGTTAATGACTTAATTGGCAAGGGATAATACATTTGCAAGGGGCAGCTTTCCATTCGTTTAATTAAATTAAAGTGAACATTAAAATTACTCATAACTTGTGTTACTTCAGGCTGTAACTATAGGAGCTTTCATTTCACTGCTCTGACACGTAAAAGACATCAGAGCTAAGAACTTTTTTAGAAAAAAATAACAGCCCCCAAGCCACCAGCACGGGGCCAGCAGGGCATCTTCAGAGTCTTTCCTGGGGCATGTTCCCCTTCTCCAGTGATCCTTGAAGTCATTTAGTCATTTATGTACGCAATTCTGTGAAGTTCTGGAATGACCTTCACTTCCACTGCTGGTGGACATGCAAGGAAGACTTCTTCATTTCTTTTTAACTCTGTGTGTAGAATATGCCAATATAGTTACAGCTGTATAATTAATCTTCTCCATTATTACTCACAAGTGAGACCAGTAGGCCAGTGGAAATGGGAAGGGGTGGGCTGATCTACTACTATTTCCCTCTGGTTCAGAGCTACTTGCTCAGGATCTCTCACAAATCTAATGCATCCCCATATCATCACACATCCGTCATGTTGCCCTTTGTTCTCCAGGGAATATTGTGTCTGTCAGAAACCTTTCTTACACATTGTATCATTTTCTCTGTCACTTCCAACTATGGGAGTTATATTAGGCTTTTATTATTCTCTTCATTTTACAGATGATGAAATGAGGCTTACCCTGCCTTTTTCTCTCACTTTGCCAAACTATCCTCCAAACTGCTTCTAAAGTGATGCCACATGATACAAATCAGACTGTGTCATCATGCCCTGACAAATGTGCTCTTTGCTGGTGTCAGGCCAGAGTACACACTTCTTGGTGTGACCCTTGTGTCCCTCCATGATCTGACCCCTTGTTCTTCTCTTCAGCCTAATTTCTCACCTCTGTATACTCAGAGGGCTGCCCATACTGGCCTATGAAGAATCATAACAAGTGTTACCCCATAGTCACTGTGTCCTGGGTGCTATTGTAAATGGTTTACATGTATTAGCATATTCACTGAAAGCATATGCAGTACTTGGTACTCTTGCCCACATTCATTTTAAAGAGTTGTATCAGCTGTATGCACCTAGGTAACCACTACATAGAACAAGGGAGAGAACATTTCCACCCCTCAAGAATTTCCTTTATGCCCCATTTCAGTCACTTCCTCATTGAACAAGCCCTTCAGACCCTAAGATCTCTGCATTTTATTATATGATTATCTCAACTTAAAAATTATAGTACAGGCCTGTAACATATCAACTAGCAGCTGGATTTCTTATTTAATATTTTACTTTCTTCTCCCCTCTCCCTCACTCCTCACTCCCTGAATTTCTTGATTCTCTCCCAAACTATATTTATCGCTGAATATGATACATTATGGCCAAATTTAGTCATTTATAATCTGGACCAATTTTTTACAAATATTTAAATGTACAGTACAAACAATTATATTTTAAATAATATCTGCCTCTATTCAGTAGTTCCTCAGTATTAGGTACACTTGCTGTGTAGCAAGCCTAGGTAAGTTTTGAGGGTAAAAGTCAAAAGTGTGGCCCTGGAGAAATGCAAGTCAAAACGGCAGCGAGATGTTGGATCACACCAGTTAGAATGGCCCTCACCAAAACAATAAGAGGATGTGGAGAAAAGGGGAACTTTGTGCATTTGTGGTGGGCATGTTGATGTGTACAACCTCTGTGGAAAAGAGTGTGGCGATTCCTCAAAACATTATAAATAGAATTATTTTATGATCCAGCAATTTCCCTTCTGGGTGTACAGGCAATGGAAATGAAATCAGTATCTTGGAGCAAGATGTACACTCCCGCGTTCATTACACCACAACTCAGAATAACTCAGATGAAGACACTGAGAGAGAAAGAGAGAGATGTATAAAATATTATTCAGCCATTAAAAAATAAATCCTGCCTTTTGCAACAGCATAACTAAACCTGAAGGGCATGATGTTAAGTGAAATGAACCGGAAAGACAAATACTGCATGGTATCCCTTATATGTGGAATCTATTAAAGTTGAATTTATAGAAACGGAGAGTAGATTGGTGGTTGCCCGTGGGAGGAGGCTGGGGGAAATTGATGTTAGCCAAAGAGTACAAACTTTCAGTTATAAGATGAATAAGTCCTGGGATCTAATAGACTTCGTGGTGAGCATAGCGAACAATACTGTTATATAGTTGAAAGTTGCTACTAGAGAAGATCTAACAAGGCACCAAGTTGTATACCTGAAGCTTACACAACGTTATATTTGTCATGACTCAGTCAACCCGTGGGGGAAAGGCCTGCGGGCCCTGGTCGCACTGCTTCAGTCTGAATCTGGCTCTCCATTTCACATGCTTAGTTTACTGCATCTTCACAACAACCCTATGTGCGTGTATCATGATCCCAGTTAACAGATGAGCACACTGAGGTGTAGAAACGTCCAAGAGCCAGCCTAGCTGCATAGCTGGCAAGGAAAAATGAAAGGATTTGGCCCAAATCTTACTGAGTGGAAAGACCGAGCCCTTAGAAGCAGGCACAATCAGGATGCTTGGACCTGTTGGCTCATACTCTTCTGTCTTTGCCACTGTCACTTATTTTGATGCGTCTTTCCTGCTAAAAGCAGAGTGTTGTTTGCTAGAGCAATTCATAGTGGGCATAGCTGAAGATTATAAGGTGTTTCCCTAGGGCAGTTAGACATGCTGCTGAACATTAAATGTTTACTTAATTTCTTCGAGATGCAGAAGATGCTTTAAAAAATAGCTGTTATGTATTCATGGTTTCTAATTTTCCAAATCAAATATTTCTTTTGAACTTAACAATGATAGTGTCATAATAGAATTTTCAAATAATTCTAGACTTAATGTAAATGACATTCTGCTTCCGGTTTGAATACACCCACTTTTTTACTCTCCGAACTGCACTACCCTCCCACATCCCACAGGCATTCGGAGCCCTTTAAATGTCCTCCCTTCCTGCTGCAATGAGTTAGTTACATGTGGCCTGATATTGATGTTCCTTTTGAAATAAACTTTGTTTTTTTAACCAGACAAATTATGTATACATGTATATTTCTTTTAGTTCATCTATTAGAATGACATTAATCTTACCTCAAGGAGAACTTGGCTAAGCTCTCACCTTATATGTTTACAAAAGATTCCATTTATTTTAAAATAATTGGCAATTTCACTCTGGTATTGCTAATTAGATGTTAATTAATGTTCTTTCACTGCTCATTTATTTGGACTCTTCCTTGTTCTTCATGTTAGTGTCCCTGAAAGTGTGTAAATTTCATTAATGGCTTTTACCTACTCTTTGAATAGATTTCAGAGCAAAGTAGTCATTTTGAAAATTATAGCAGGCCAACATCTACGTTTGACAAAGGCACAGAATTACTGGCAGTAATTAGCCGTTTCAGTGAGGATGCTTCACAGCAGATGTACTATGGATTTCTGAACTGATGAAAATCAGTCATGGAGAGTTTGCCCTTACCATCAAAGCTCTGAGAAATCCCAAGGGAAAAATGGAAGGATAAAACTTAAAATGCTAGGATAAATGTTTTAAAACTAACACGTCAGATACATGTTTCATTTTATTTCCTCTTTTAACAGCCCTGCCCAATGGCAGATTAGTCCCTTCTTGTAGATGAGAAGATGGAGACTTAGTGTTTCCAGGTGCCGGGTTGGAGGGAGAGCTCCACGCAGGGAGGAGTAGGGCCAGGATGGGGCACCACACACGAAGGTCCAAATCTGGGAGAAATATGGAGATTGAGAGGAAGCAGAGGAAGAGGGAGCTGAGGCCCATTTCCCAGGCAGGTCCGCCACATGCCGGGTCTCTAGGAAAGAGTTGAAGGTTTGATGACTCACCGATTGTGTATTGGAAAGATCACTCTCACCAAAATGTGAAAAATCAGTTCAGTGAATAAAAGAGGAAAAGAGGGTCAGTCATAGATGGGAAAGAAGGGCAACTCCAATCAGGATATTGGTAGTTCAGGGGGAGAACAGGTCATTTTGAGAAGGACTTTGTAAGCAAACCGATAAGGCTTGTTTGTGGGTTGAATGAGGATAGCCAAGACCATGGAAGAGGGAGGTGTTGAGTATGATTTTGAGGTCTTAAACTTCCGAAACTGAGCAGAAGGTGAAAGCTTTTTTTAAAACAAAAAGTTCCAGAAAAGGAAAAAAATCAAAGGAAATATCAAAGGATGGGTTGATCAAGGAAATAGATTCTGAGGCTGAGATTTGCTTGCAGAAGATTGATGAAGGAGTTGTCCGAACAAGACCAAACCTGTAAAGGAGGAGAGGGACATGCCAGAGAAAGAAGGCAGGCAGGTCGGGTTGGGAGGGCCTTTCAAAAATACCCCAAATTGAGGCCAATAGGGCATATTGGCCAATCATTGATAAGAAACGTCTCTGGGGGAGAGAGTCCAATCTCAAGTGAGTCAATCCCCACTGCCCACAGCAGTTCCTGGGGAGGGACTCAACTGTGAACTTTCAGCAGACAAAAGTTTTGGCAGCAGAGGAAATGAATGAATTGCTCCTGTATGGATGGTGGGCAAATATGATGGGGTGGCTCCCCTCAAAACTCCTGGAATTTATTAATTTTTTTAATTTTTTTAATTTTTAATCAGTATTTTTTAATTGTTGATATTGTACAGTTTTCTGTCTTTTACCCCACCCCAGCCCACCACCCCAGCCCTCCCCACCTTCCTCCCATTTCCACCCCCCATAGTTTTTGTCCATGAGTCCTTTATGCTTGTTGCTCTAAACCGTTCCCCTTTTCCCCTGAAATTCCCTCCCCTCCCGCTCTGGTCACTGTCAGATTGTTCTCAAATTCAGTGTCTTTGTTTATATTATGCTTGTTTCTGTGTTTTGTTGATTAGCTTCCTGTTAAAGGTGAGATCATATGGTATTTGTCTTTCACTGCCTGGCTTATTTCGCTTAGCATGATACTCTCCAATTCCTTCCATGCTGTCGCAAAGGGTAGGAGCTCCTTCTTTCTTTCTGCTGCATAGAATTCCATTGTGTAAATGTACCAAAGTTTTTTGATCCATTCATTAACTGATGGGCACCTAGGTTGCTTCCAGCACTTGGCTATTGTAAATTGTGCTGCTATGAACATAGGGGTGCATAGATTCTTTTGGATTGGTGTTTGGAATTTATTTATTTAAAAATTGTGTATTTATTCGTATATATTTAAACTTTAGTCACCTTCAAAGTACTCTCCATTTGATGCAATACACCTATCGAAATTTTTTTCCACTGCAAAAAACAGTTTGAACTCATCAATTTTGATGCCTTTTACTGCTTCTGCCATTTTTTGTTTCACCTCTTCACATCAGAAAAACATTTCCTTTTGAGGGGTTTTTTCATCAGAAAAAAGGAAAAGTCATTTGGGGTAAGATTGGGTGAATAGGGAGGGTGGGGCAGGGGGGTCGTGCCGTTTTTTGTCAAAAATGGCTGAACACTCAGCATAGTGTGGGCAGGTGTGCTCATAAATTACCCATCATGAAATGGGCCAACGTGTTGAAAGAGCGTTCAAAAAAATTCACTGAAGCCGAACCCAGCCTCTCACAACAATACCATCTGGTACACTGACTGACACAGACGGGTTTCTAGAATGCTCACCTAGTGGGGGAAGCTTGTACTACAAGGGGCCCACCTTCCAGAAGATAATTTCATTTGGGGGTGTTCTCCCCTCATACAACAATATCTTTGTACCTTTCTGATCCATTGGAAACACCTCCCGTAGGATTCTGGCGGGACTCCTCATGGGGGAGTTTTCAGGGGAAATATTCCTGGGACAGATCATATTTCCTGAGGCTGGAACTGGTGTGGGTTCTATAAGGACACCAAGTCTTTCTCCCACCCTGCACTTTTTCATTTCCCTCACTCGGGCTGGTGCCTGCACCGGTCCAAATGGCTCACCTGGATGGCTGACTTAGATCCTCCCTCCGAGGTGCCAGACCGCTGGTCACCACCTTCTCAGATCAGGGGCACTGCACTGGGATTTTCAGTTAGATAGGAAGGTCCCGAGAACCGCTAAACGGGCACTCCAAGTTGCTGTCTCTGCCCTGATCGTGTGACAAGAATCTGAACTATTCTTCACTGTCCCCGATGTGTAATGGCAACCCTGCGTTCTTCTCATGATGCGGCCACTGCCCCTCCCAGATGCACGGCTCCTTTCTTTGTCTGCTGGTCTCTCCACAGAAGTAGCCTGCAGTGACTGGGGAATGGCCAAACCTTTGCTTTTGCCTTCTTCTCTAACAGCAACATCCCTCTTTAAACGAGAGCATCCTTTTCTGCCCTCCAGCTGCAGGAGGGTAGGGTCTCCTTACAAGCTGCCACAAACCTTCTGACTTCCAAACCTCATCTTAAATTGTCCTTAGACAATCAATAACCTGGTTTTATAAAATGCAACAATACTGCTCCAAAAACTTTACTTAAGACAGTTAAAAAGCATCAGATCCCAGCAGTTTAAGAATAACTTCCAGGGAATTGCATATCAGCCAAATTACCTATAGTTAAACTTGACATTCGTGAATTATTATTTTTTCTGTTCATCTTATGACTTAAAATGCGATTCATATTTTGTGGTTGAGGTCCTGGGCGAAGCACTCTCATTTTTCTGTCTTGTTGAAGACAGTAAGCAGACCCCACAGGGTGAAACTGTAAATTTAATTTTTGGAGATAGAGAAAGGATGTGGTGGAGAATGACCAAGGCTTGCAATTAGATTGACATAGAATTTCTCCACATGACCTAAAACATTGCAGTGTAATGTCTTTCCTCACAGAGAGTCACAGGCAGCGGGTTTATAATGGAGTCTGGATGTCAGCTGCCGGTTTTTGATAAGGCCCAGTTCAGACTTTTCTTTGCTTGAAAATACAATAAACCTCTTCGCTGCAAGTTTCTCTTTTCTCTCCCTCCCTCCCTCTCTCCCTCTTCTTCCCTCTCATACACACACCTACGTTAGACATAACCTAACAGTCAGTAAATGAAAGACGAAACCCTCCTATTTCAGACGTTCACGTGGCTTTTACGAGAGGTTTCGTAAACTAAGCTTTTATTCGTTTTGTTTTCAAAGCCATGCTGGGTAGCACAGACAGATTTCGGTCAGACTTTTGCCTCTGGAAGACTCATGACTGGCTGATGTCTAGAGATGCACCCCTTCGACTGAACATCAAAAGCCTTCATTCAATTCATGAGGACCTCTGAGTTCTGAGACCTTGAACCAGTAACTTGAGCTGTCGATACCCCAATTTCCTCAACTATGAAAAGATAGTTAAATGTTTCTTGAAGTTCAGTGTTTCTTCTCATACTACTGTAAATATGATGCGATAATGAAGCCTCTTTTTCCTTGTCTGGACCTATGTCTTTTGTCACAACCACTTCCTTTCTGGGGAGATTATGGAAAAATACTTGTAGTCTTATAAAGTACCCTTTCCATCTGAGGCCAGTTTATTCTCAAACAAATGACTAAGAGAGGATTTTACAAAGGTGTTGGGTGGGGACCTGGAGTACGTGGGTTTAGAGAACAGTGAACTCAAAGGGCATTTAAAATTCAGTCCAAGAGTATTAAGTATATTATTTCTTGGTAAGTAGCGCTCAGCTACTAAATTTACAGATGATAGTAAAGTCTTGAGATTCTTCAGCTTCATTTCAGACACACTGAATCAAAACCGGTAAAGCTTTGTTGAGCAATTTTAGCTTTGTTTAGAAACTTTGCTGAGCTCTGCTAAACCCCCTAAAATCTTAACCACTGGCCTACTTTGTATCTGTCACTGGAGGTGTTTTAAAAGAGATAGAAATAAGGGGGAAAAGTCTCTTTCTAGCTTTAATAAATTGTTAGTTTTGAAGGAGTCACTGCCCAGCTTCGCCCACACCCACACCATCCATCTCACAACCAGAGCCACCCTCGGGTGGGATGAGTGGAACTGGCCCTTGCTGTCTCCCAGCCTGCGACCTTGGCACACAGGCACTGCTCCTTAAACCACATCAAGCTAGCTGGGTGCATCTTGTAAATAAACGCATCAGAAAAGCAGCCACAACCACGCATGCTCCAAATGGAGCCTCAGCTCCCGCTGCTCAGATCTGCCGGCATCAGGAAACTCACGGATATGAAGTCATACTCACGCACGACCTCTGGGATCGCAGCAGTTCCGCAAAACAGGTGTGAAATGGAGACTTTCTCGTGATAGATATATAATCTTATTAGTTCCAAGCTCACAACCGAACTGAAGCGCCTTATTAAAAATCCCTGCTTTTATATGAGCTCTAACACCTGTGAGATGCGTGCCTCTTGCGCTCCAGGAGTTCTGACTGGCCCTGCGTTATTGATTTTTATTTTTCCACTTAAGAAACAGGCAACAAAAAAGCCAATAAATGGGTTTGAAACCCTTTCAAACCGAGCATAAAATCCTTTTGGCAAAACAAAAAAGAAAAATTTTCATTTCTTGATAACTACTGTCTTGCACAGAGCAGGAAAGGAACTGGGGGGTTGTGCGATAGCTCATCTCAGCCACTTCCAGATTCACACTGTAGCGTCTCCAGGGGCATTTTCTCACACACACACACACACACGCACACGCACACGCACGCGCACACACATCACGGCAGAGAAGCAAAATTTGTGACTGTGGATTATTCAAGTCAGGGATCCGTAAAATAAAGTTTAAACTTTATTTCTTAGTAGCTTATTGCCTTTGTTTTTATTAGAGAGTCAAAAGCTAAGCCATCTTTTTGGTTTTTTTGCATTTACTTCCTCTCGTGTGTTTGCCTCTGCACCAGCTTTTTGCTCTACTTTAGTGCATCTTCGTGTGCCTCCAGGGCTCTGTCTGTCCCCAGGAAATAATCACTCATTTTCTCTCTCTTGAATAGATACTTGTTGAAAAATTTTACAATGTCTTGCCCTGTTCATCAACCCCATCTCCCTGTACATAGAAGAGGCATTATTATATTGTTTGTGTGTGAAAGATGGCTTTATTATTCTCAGGCTTAGTTTATATTCCATGTCAAGTTTCACTCACATGTCTACAGCCATATTTTAAACCACCACCAGTATAGTTTTTATCACTACCATGCAGGGCTATCGTAAATATATTTTGTGTGTGTGTGAGTTCGTAATTAAAAGCAATGATTTTTCATACCACTGCTTCCCACCTGGAATCTTAACCATAAATGTAACCACTATTAATCATGTCTGACTCTAGTGCTTTGGTGGTAAACACATTATTTTTATAATAATGCTCCTATCTCTATATCTTGGTTTTTTTGGCTAGTGGTTTATTGACCTAGTGAACTGTCTTTATTTTCTATATTTTCCTCATCTTTTCTTCTTGTTATTTCTTTGTTATTGTTGTTGTCGTTGTTGTTATTGTTTTAACCTTGATATTGAGCTTAAAGAGAGAAACTTAGTGAGAGGCCATGAGGAAATGCAGATCTCACTGCCTCCCACTCCAGTGCCCTGGTTACCTTGGCATTAACATCTACCTACAGAAAACACTGATCCAAGAGCAAAGGTCATATAGTGATCTCAGGGATGGGGGCCAATGGAAGTGCAGGGTTCCATGTGTCACTGCTTTTATTCATTTATTCCGCTGTAAGACAAGACGTGGAAAATCATTCAGAATCTGCTGCGTGGCCAGCAGTCTCGGGCAGAACTTAATGATCTTCGAAATGCTGTAAGAGTTGCTTTGACATTAGCATATCTTTCTTTTTTCTCTCCCCTTGCCTGCACCTTAACAGCATTGACACGTACAATCGGAGCTAACTTTCACATCTGTCAAAATAAACGAGGTGCAGCATAGACCCCATTGTTTAATCCTTCTGTACTTGGAGTTGGTTTTCCAAATCAATTATTTAAAAATATAGTATTATTGCCTTGTCTCCTTAGGATAACAGATGAAGGCTTACTACAAATCAATGTCCAAATTTCCTCTCTAGTCAGCCTGTGGTTGATTGGAAATACTAGGGACAAAGGGAGGTTTCTTAAGGGAAAAGGTGAAAAGGACCATGTAAGTCATAGAGAAAAAGACTCAGCAGAGGAGGGGACAGAAGACCACACATTCATGACTCGTGTAGAGAAAGACAAGAGCACACCTTTGTCATCCAAAAAGGTCTAATCAGAAGAAAAATGTTTTTCATTTGAATGTAAACCATAACTTTCATCGAGCATAACATTTACTGTATGAGTCTTACGCAGAGGATAATTGGCAAAGATAATTTTGTGATATTTTAATAAGAAGAATGAGGAGAAAGAGGACAGAAGGAGGAAGATGACAGTGACAATGATGACAAAATAAGAGGAACTGAGGGATAAAATATTTGGAGTAAAATTTATCTGTTTATGAAAGCCGTAATAGATTTTCCCTCTAAATTTCAGGTAAAGGTTTAGTAGATTACTATCACACTTTATATGTAGAAGACACATAAAAATACAACATAGGCCCTGGCTGGTGTAGCTCAGTGGATTGAGCACAGGCCTGTGAACCGAAGGATCGCGGTTCGATTCCCAGTCAGGGCACATGCCTGGGTTGCCAGGCCAGTTCCCATCAGGGGACACACGAGAGGCAACCGCACATTGATGTTTCTCTCCCTCTCTCCTTCCCTTCCCCTCTAAAGATAAATAAATAAAAAATCTAAAAAAAGGAAAAAAAATCTTTAAAAAAAAATACAACATAGAATACCATCTTTTGGAGGCAGTTGGGGGTTTTGTTAGTTTTTCAAAACACTTTGGTATTTGTTTCATAATTGTACTGTTGAAACAACTGCATGCTATAGTTGGGAGCAGGAGGTTCGGGTAAGGAAAAGGATACCCACGGACTATAAATGACTTGTACTGAGCCTAGACTGGATCTCTCTTCTTTTCATGTGCTCTCAACTAAATTCAAGATCAAAATGGCTGAAACAAAAACTCAACTGTTTTTAAGATATTAATGATATGCAACAGATGGTGCTTTCCTCTTATTTCTGATTAGCCAGTTCTGAACAATTCCTCACATACCTTAAGTTTCTTTTCTCAAAAAAAGGTGTGTTATAATATTATATTATGTATTCTCCCAAAATTAAAGCAGAGGATGGAATGAATACACACACACACACACACACACACACACACACACAGCACTGATAGTTACCCCAGTATACATATCTCCAGAATTTGGAAATGTATAGTTCAGCTCAGCAATTTAGAACATGGACTAAAATATGAATATACTCTGTCCCGCAACTTATATATGAATGATCTTTGACAAATAATTTCTGTAAGCTTTATTTCTTCAAACATAATGTATTGAAATAATAAAGCTTAGCTGTAATGAACATGGGAATTTTTGTCTGCCAGCTTTAATATATTTTTCAGATGATATTGATATGGTCAACAATAAAAGGACTTACTCCCTGGAACTTAACTTTCTGGACCTCAAGGTCGGCCATGGGAACTGGAATAGCCAACCAGAAAATTTCTTCCCCCAAACTAACTATGGCATGGTTAAATGATGGGTGTGTGACCCAAGACAAGCAAGCAAGCCAGTTAGTGTTCTTTCTCAACAGTTTTTAGCTGTAGTGAGAAGAGGTACCTACCTCTTACAGGTATAGATGACTGTCATTCTTCATTCCTACCACATAGAGGTGTCATGTTGTTAAAAGAAGAACGTAATGCCAGATCTAAGGCAGGGGGTGGGGGGAGGAGAGGCGACAAATGAGAATTAGTGAATTAGTGATCTGAGTATAATAGATTGAATGTTACCTTCCCAGCGTCTTAATTTTTTTCATTATTGCTAACTACCTCTCACTTTCTTTTAAGCTACATTCAGGTGGGTGAAGAATGGGTTCCTGTTGTCAGATCTAACCACCTCCTACTTTCTATCACTTTTATTTTCATTCATTCTTATCATCCTTGACTCACATTGAAACCTCAGCTCAAGCGGAGACTTGAAAAACAGTTCTGTCTCTGCTCCATGCTTTTCCTATTTGGAGGAGTAACGCATTTGTTATCTCGTGGGCACTGTGCTTATGTGACAGTGATTGCAACTGATTGTCCTTCCTATGAATTTAAAGTCCTGGGTCATGCTGTTCACGCCCAGGCATTGTACATGGCTGCCTTGAGAAAGGGGACCCCAAAGGTATTTGAGGCTGGAGGATATTTGGGAGAGAGAAAAAGAAGCGATGCAGTGAATATCTATAAAACTTATTAAAATGATGTGCAGGTGAGGAAAACTGTGTTAGAAGGGTTTGAAACACTTTTTGAAAAATATACAATATATTGTCACAGGCTTACTAATTATTATTACTAGTTATTACCATGGTCTTCACCTGTGTCCACTTATGAATGATAGTAGTGTGGTTAACTCCTAGATTTGAAACATGCAATTGTATTTGAGTTGCATATCTAGGAGTCTGCTCAGTAATTTTGGGTAAGGACTTTAAGCAAAGCAGAAACACTGTTGATATCAAAGAACAAATCAGCTTTGATAACAAAATAATTAAGGACTAAATCTTAGCTGACATTTCTTCACTGAGGACTTTAGCCATAGTTTGGACTTTAGATTTAGTGGCTATTCTGGAGAATGCAGAGCAGTATACAAATGAGGGGTTGACATGGGGGCTCATTGAAAATTTTCCATATTTCTGTGAGGGAAAAAAGTGACATCAAAAAATATAATGGGACTTAGGAAACAAATAGCTGCTCTCATGGGTGAGTGTTACATAAATGTTTTGACTTTAATACCTTTTATAATAGTAACAGACACTGGAATTCAGTCATTGGCATCTACTTCTCTGCCTCTTGGGCACATAGCTAGTGTATCTGCCTTAGATGCTTCCCATTAGATATGGGAGTCAGTTCTGGTCGATGTCAAGTGGGCAGAAATGATGTGCTCCACATCCAGGCTTTCCCTCCCTCCCTAGCTCTTTATGGTGGCTACATGGAGGGGATCCAAGACGAGGAAAGAACCTGAAGACGGAAGAAATCTGACTGCCTGTCTGGGCTACGGAAGGGCGCCTAAAAAAGAGAAATAATGTCACTGGGGACTTATGTAGTAATACATTTTTTCTGTTAAGCTAGAAGGATTATAGCAGACAGGCGTATTTGCCCTAAATAATATAATAGTGATATGTAAATCCTTGAGTACCTTAAGAATTACTTGTATTTTACATTTTGAATACTCTCTGATGAAGAAATGTATTTTCAATAAGCATACTATTATATTTGTACAACAAATCAAATACAAGACACAATGTATAGTTTTTGCTACATTTAAGAACATTTTAACTTATTGCCATTAAACAAATAATGCCTGATCTTTAGTTAAATGTAGTATATGATTATTTCTAATATATTTATGTAAATTGCATTATATTTTATTTTGTCTTTGGTGAAGGTAGTCTAATGTGAGGCTGTCTGGGTTTGAATTACTGACTAGTTGTATGAAGCTGGATGACCTACATAACCTCTTTGGGTTCACAATCTTCCTCTAGAAGTAGGGACAATGATATTTACTTTATAATGTATTTCCTCTCCAGGAAATGAAATTTCTTATTACTTACTCCATGGGTTTTTGGTAGGATTATTAGTTAATACACATAAAAGGTTTAGGCATCATCAATAATATTCCGACTGCCACGTTATCTCATCCTGCAATCTTTACCCTGTCAGACATAATAATTATTTTTAAGTCAGTGATGCTGCTGTATATCTTTGTAGAACAATTTAAGTTAGATGGGGGTTTTAGAGAGCAACTCTGTCTTTCCATCCATTCTCCAACTTAGCAGCCAGTAAAATATTTGTAAAATGTAAACCTGATCATATTACTTTCTCCCTAAAACCTTCCTACCCATTGCTATGCAATATATTCAGTGACTTTCTGATACTCTTACAATACAGTTCCCAGCTGGGACTGCAAAGCCCTTTGGGGCCATGTCTCCGCCAATGGCTCCAGGATCACTTTCCCCCATGCTAGTCTCTCCGTCTTCTATTACTATTATTTTTTAAGCCCTGAAATGCACCATGTTCCTGCAGCCACAGGGTCTTTTTTATCAGTGATTTCCCTACTGGGAATATTTTCCCCTCATCTCTCCACCAACTTACATTTTTCAAGTCTCTACTTAATTATAATTTCTTCAAAAAGACTTTCCTTACTACTTAAACTAGTTCATATCCTCCTGTTACCCATGTTTATAGATATGGATTGTACTTGTTCATAGAACCTGTCATAGTACATGACACTGTGCATCTGTATATTGGATTCTTGAGTAAATTACTCAGATCTACTTTCAGAACAAAAGTTATTTCTTGAGATCCCTCAAATGTCAGCTCCCCTTAGAAATGCCTTGGATAAACAGAGGTACCTTGGTAGATGGGACAGCCTTCATCAAATTACTTGCTGACACAGGGACAGAAAGTCCAGACTGCTTAGACCAACTCAGGAAAACTCTGAAGGCTAAGTTAGAGCCAGACTTCCTGATAGAGATGTCAAGGCCTTTGTTGGTACCTGATTACAGCCCCAATTCTACTCCATCCTGCTTCTTCTCCCTCCTTCCCACAGGTAGTTGTCACAAGACACATCTGTCCTTGGAGTCAGCCTCCTGGGGAATCCAATCTGTGACAATTTGACTGGGTCTTTTGGGATTGATGTTCATCTTCCCCATTGTCAACTCCATCAGGGCCAGGGCCATATCAGTCTCCCCACCTCTGTCCCTTCAATATCAAGCACTGATTCTAACACAGCCTCAAAAATATGTCACAAATTACTAGCATTTACCCTGCTGATTTTATGAATGAGTCAAGATATAGAAAAGTTACATCCTTTGGGGGGACCCAAGAGTGTGTGCAGCTTATTGCTAGACAGGAATAAGTTTTATATTCCTTGCAAAAGGCAGCTTTTCTTTTCTTGGGTGGAAAAAGTTGCTAGGTCCAAAATGATCTCTAGTAAGTGTCTGATAACATCCTATCCTCATCTATGGGACATTCCCATATAGCCCAAGTCCAAAAATCCTGATATTAGTCAAAGGAGCTAACTGATATCAACATCCTCCATAACCTGAGTTCAGCATCATTGCTAAGTAACAGGAAAATCCCTTAAGGGACCACAGGACCATGTCAGGGGCCATTTTCTCTCCATGTAATTTAGGTGGGTTTCAGACCACAAAACACTTCAATAAAAGGTGTATCATTCTGCTTTTGAATTTGACACACGGTTTTTGTTTGTCCAACCAGTCCTCGCTTCTCCATTGTTCTATTGCAGAAGTGATCATGAGAACAAAGTACGCTCCTTTCAGATTGAAAATCTAGAGTGTGGGGACGAACAAATATTCCTTCAGAAAAATGGGCCGTTTGGCTCAGGTGGGGTGTGTGCCGCGTATGTGTGTAGATGCGTCCTGTGGTTCTTCAGAACATGGGAGCGCAAAAGTCTTTTGTTGAACTTCCAGAGAAAGTTAACGTCCACCTGCCACCTCTACAACTTTACAAGTAAATGGTTACTTTTTAGGTGATAGAGATGCTGAAGACTTCGGACTCTGCTATTGAAACTGCATAATCTTTGTTCACTTGTGTATTGACTTTCCATTTATTAGTAGTGAGTCTTTGGGCAACATATTTAATGTGTCTGAGCTTAACTGAGTACATGAAATTATGGTACTCACAATGTAGTTATGAATTTTAAATAACCTAATAAACACAGCAAGCTCTCATTCGATGCCAAATATTTCAAATCTTGTGGTACCTTTGGCCTCAGGTCCCCCTAGCACTTCACTCATGCCTTCCTTGAAGCCTTATCAATAGACTGTGAGTTTAGAAAGAGAGGCCAAGACCACGTCTTATTAGTTTTTGAATGTCTAGAACCAAGCACAGCCAGACTTGCTAGTAGTCTCTTAATAATTGCTTAATTTGCAAATTTACGAATTTAAAGTTTATAAGCATTTCTGCCTTTATTAAAGACTATTACCACCTAACATGGGTATTTGTTGAACTTGACAAAGTGATAGAATAGGTATGTGAATACCCTTTTGTCCTTGTGGCTAATTGGTCCTCTGAGAGGCTTGAACTACATGGATAAGTGAACATCGCATTACATTAGAAGCTGAGTTTCACATGTGCGGTCTGCTGACCTGCTGATCACTGGTTTATTCAGTGGTGGGTACTCGTAAAGTAGCAGTTTTGTATGATGGGATATAGTGGTTTAAATCTACTCTAAGTTAGTATTTCTCAAAAGAAGAAATTGTGGGTGCCAGTTAGAATCAACTGGGAGGACCAAAACATTATTCCTCCTGGTGTTATTTTCTATTGTTGTATAACAAATCACCCCAGAACTAAAACAATAACTTATCTTTTACAGCCCTGTATATACCTAGACTGGCTGGTGTTCCTGTAGTTGAGCTATTACATAACATGGCGCCCCCTGTTTCTCTCTGTGTCTCTCTCTTCCTTCCTCTCTCTTCCTTTCTTCCTCCTTCCTTCCTCCTCCCTCTTTCTGTCTCTTTTTCTGTCTTTTTCTGTCTCCCCCTCTCCCTCTCTCTTCCTCTTCACTATCTATTTTTCCCATCTTTCATTTCCCTCTCCATATTGTCTCATTTTTCAGGGTTCTCCACATGGCTTGGTCTTCTCATTGTATATTCGTCTCAGAAAATCTGCACTTATAACTTGGCAAACGCTCACAGGTGGCCAAAAGCAAAAGCATCTAGGCCAGTTAAAGACTAATCTCAGAACTTGCAGAGCATCTGAAAGGAGAAAAAAAATTCTAAGCATCTTGGAATTGCATGTGGATGCAATTACAACATGTGGTGTTCCCCCCCCCCCCCAAAGAAGACTCAGGATCAACAAACAGTACAGGATTTGGTACTTTGAGATTCTATGGGCTTTCTCAAATATAACTGCATTTGACCTTGGGGAAAGATACCCAGAGAAGACTTGCACTTGAATTTTCACTTTTAAAAATTCAGAAACCAGCCCAATAATAGCTGTTGTCTGTACTTTATGTTTCTGAAAAGAGTAGTTTATGAAGACATAGGTAATAGTAATGTATCTCCCAGCATGTCAGCACCTTGATTTCTCACTGAGTGAACCCAGGAAATAACCCTGTATATCCAAGTATTTATTGGTTCCAGATGAGCCCAGAATCCCCAGAGGTAAGATCCTGTGACTGCTTTTATAATAATTGCCCCCAAGAATTTCTAATGCATAACCAGGCTTTGAAGATAGTTCTCTAGCTCAGTTGCTCTCAAACCTTTTAAGGCATCAATACTCCGAAGGGCTAGTTAAAACCCAGGTTACTGGCTCCCCTTGTCAGAGTTTCTGGTTTTATAAGTCCTGTTTGGGACCTGAAATTTGCCTAACAGTTTGCTAGGCAGTCCTGGGAACCACATTTTCAAGTCATTGCTATAGAGCAGGGGTCAGAAATTTTATTTTCTAAAGGTTCTGTATACTTAAAATCTAAATAAATGCTGCTGAGTTGTCCTTCCCTCTAGCTTTCCAACCAACCATGTACTTCACCCATGTGTATGAACGAATGTTAACTACCATCCACCTCACCTATATGTGGACTTTTTAGACTGTTCAGTTTTTGCCAGTCTGATGTCTTCAAGTTCTTTACGGCCTTTGGAAATTCAACAGTTTCTGGACTTTTATCATCTGAGCCTGGGCAAGCAGCTCCTAAATACGTGTGGTGAGGATGTGGGGAACAACACGCTTTGATAATGGAGTGCGGGAAATGTGCATTCTCGTCAGGGCTCAGATCCCTAATAGCAGGAGTGGACAAACACTACTTGGCCCTCTATGCAAATACAGGATGTAGAGAAGGTTTTGTCAACCTCAGCATTATTCATAGTTTAGGCCTGATAATTCTTCGTATGGGTGGTTGTCCTGGGCACTCTAGGACTTTCATCAGAATCCCAGGCTTCTACCTGTTAGATGTCGATAGCAATCCCCCCACCAGGTTGTGAAAAACAAGAATGCCCTGAGACATTGCCAAAGACCTCTGGAGTACAAAATTGTCCTGTAGGGACCCACAATCCTGGACCATAATAATTGGTTTTTATTTCTATCAGTGGCTGCCATGAATTGACCTTGTCCACAATGAGAACTATAAACTCCTGCCTTGTCAAGTGAGTCCATCTCTATTAAAGGCCTAATGTGCACCCACGTTGTAATGGAGGCTGCAGTAAAAAGAGAAGAAAGCAGGAGTCATATTCTTGTTTTCAAGAATTTTCTGGCTCACTGAAAACAGAGACTAGAAGCTTATGAATCTAATTTGGATCCAAAATACTTGTTTGGTTCAGATACGGTTTTTAAATATGTGTGTGTGCGCGCGCGCTAACACTTTTAAAAAATGGGAGAATTCAGATAATGGGATTCAAGCTCCCTCTTGAATTTGGAAAAATCCGACAACATTGGACTTCAGTTCTTTCACTGATCAGTGGAGCTATGAAGCATTTTTCTTCACAGACAGGCATGTGCCCTTCAGATTTCTGTAGTGCCCTCATTCTTTTATTCTTAGCCTGCCATTTCTCATTATCCATGGCTATTTGAGGAGGCAGCACTTTGGCTGGGATAGGTGGGTCTAGATGGTTCTAAATGATTGTAGGAGTGCAGGACTAATCAAAGCAAAGGACTGACATGGACTCCAGTTTACACGTAGAATTACCAAATCCGAACTTGGACATTTTAAAAGTTTTGCTTCTTTTACATTTAGTCAGTGCTGGCTGATGAAAAACAACAATCTTTGAACTCCAATAAAATGAGGGGGGAGAATGGAGGAGAGAAGAAGAACACCCAGGGTGTGGCAAAAGCAGTCCAGAGTATATGAAACACAGAGTCCCTTCTTATTACTTATTAATTATTATTTCTTTCCACACAAACAACTGTAAGCCTACTTTTGCCCAATGCTGTAATATAAACATCATAAAATATGTTTGTAATTTGCTGATTTATTTGTAGGTTTTTGTCCTTTACTGAATCTTAAATTTTCCCTGACTCAGTGTCTGCTATTGAAATGATGAAAAGACCCTTGGAACAAAAAGCCTGAAGGATTTTCTCCAAGGCAGGGAGAGGCAATTATAAAAATTAAAATTAGTTTTCCCCTTCAATTGGAGATTGCCTCTTTGAAAGAATGCCTGAGCATTGGCAAAAGATGGGCTATAAGTCACACTACCCATTTTCCAAGTAAATAAAATTGTTTTATGTTCTAGATGAAAGCATAGATGTGTTCCCTGGCATTATATCTCATTATTTGATCTCTGTTCCTCATGTTGAAGTAAGGACTGCTTGTTACCCAGTGCCTCATACATCATAGAAGGTGACACTGTTTTGGAGATGGATGATAGCGACACAGAAGAGAGATCACAAACAATAAAGACTTAGAAGGCGCGCAAACCTGAGTGTGTCCCTGATCACTCCTGAGAGCTGAGAGGCTGCCAGAAGCTCCCCAGCCCCTTGGTGGGTGGTAACTGCGTGATATCGCTGATCTATTATCTTACCATCCTGTGGCCATTTCTCAAAGTTGGCTATGCTAGGCCCTGGCCACTTTCAATTTTTCTCTTTTCTTCAGAAAATAAGTTGTCTTTCTAGCTAAGATTTCTGTGTGGAGATAGAGGCCAACTTCAACATTGCAGTGATGTCCACTGGGACACTGAGCAATATTGGAAGTGTGCGTTCCAGCCTGGTAGCCACTAGGGACAAATGTGCAGGGGTCACTTGAAGCGTGGCTAGTGTGAGTGAGCATGTGAATTTATCATTCTATTCATTTTAACTTTACATTTAATTGAAAAAAAAAAACAACAACAAAACCTCACATGTGCCTCATGGCTACCTTATTGGGCAATTCAGATCTAAATACTTTGGTTCACATTGAAGGTGGAAGGTTAGTTGTCAGAGAAGTATATGAAATGAGTGACACCAATTTGTAAGTGTTTAGAATAAAGAACCAAAGGGTTACTTACTGTTTTGGTCAGGGTCCTCCAGAGAAACAGACCTGACATGACATGTGTAGGCAGTGAGAGGGGTGGAGGGAAGGAGAGAGAGAACCAGAAAGTGAGTGAGAGAGAGAGAGAGAGAGAGAGAGAGAGAGAGAGAGAGAGAGAGAGAGAGATTTGTATTAAGGAATCGAGTCACACAATTATGGAGGTTTGAAAATCCAAAATCTTCAGGGCAGCTGCATGCTGTATGTTGGGAGACTAGTGACCCCCAAAAAAGTAGTTCAAGTCCAAATGCTGGAAGAATTCCCTTTGTCCAGGGGAGGTTAGTCCTCATTTAATTAAGGCCTAAACTGATTGGATGCGGCTCACTCACATTATGGAGGTTAGTCTGCTTTACTCCAAGTCCAAAAATTTCAATGTTAATATTATCCAAAAACCATCTTCACAGAAACATCCAGACAAGTGTCTGTCTAAATATCTGGCCACTGCGGCCCAATCAAGTTGACACACAAAATTAACCATCACAGCTACTATAATGAGAAAAAAACTGGGTCCCCTGTAGAAGAAAGAGAAGATATTGAAGACTTAGAGACAATACAAAATGCTTTAAGTTGTCTCAGAAGAGACTTAAGCTCTCCATTTTGATCCTTTTTTATTCTGGTTATAAATTTAATTCATATTTATTATGAGAATGCTATTACAGAAATATGACTTAGAAAAATGAGGTCAGTATTATGCTTGGTCAACTTGGTTAAACATGGACACTGCATTTTTCTAAATTTCTTTTTAAATATAGTTTTGTGTTCAGGTTGAGCAAAAAAGGAGGTTATGAGAGGGGACCCCAAAAAAACTGGAATTATTTTTGGGAGGGTGGGCCCCTTGTAATACGGACTTCCCCCCTTAGGTAAGTGTTCTAGGAACACATCTGTATCAGTGTTCCAGCTGGTGGTGGTGTGAGAGGCTGCGTTCGTCTTCCGTGAATTTTTTTGAAGGTTCTTTCAATGCACTTGCCCATTTCACAACAGGTCATTTACAAGCTCACCTGCCCACACTGTGCTGAATGTTCAGCAGTTTTTGACGAAAAATGGCATGACTCCCATGCCCCATCCTCCCTATTCACCTGATCTCACCCTGAATGACTTTTTTTTTGTTTTCCTGAATGAAAAAGTCCTCAAAGAGAAACGTGTTACTGGTGTGAAAGAGGTGAAGCAAACAAACAAGCAAACAAACAAGCAAACAAAAACAGCAGAAGTAGTAAAAGGTGTCAAAACTGATGAGTTGAAAAACTGTTATGAGCAGTGGAAAAAAGTCTTGATAGGTGTATCGCATCAAATGGAGGGTACTCTGAAGGTGACTGAAGTTTAAACATGTAAGAATAAATACACAAGTTTTGATAAATAAATTGCATCAGTTTCTTTTTATTTGTGTCCTCTTGAAGTTTCTTTTTATTTGTGTCCCCTTGTTCCTACATGAAGTTTAAAAGGCAATTGTAAAGTGAGTCAGCGCTCCACTTAGATATGTGACGAGAAAGTGTTGAGATACCCTGGAAGTACAAGCTCCCTCCTCTTTTCCGGCTCTCCTTGTCCTCTCTGTCTCCCCAGCTGATGGCCAGCAGTGGCCTCCAGCCTGCCAGCCAATGGATGGCTGAGGATTCACAGAGGATAAGCCACATGGAGGCATTCTTCCTGTGCTCATCTCCATGACTCCCACCAACTTCTCTTTCTCCCTGCAACATATACTCAGCTTCTAAGATTTCCCTGCAGGTTCCAACTTATCTACCCACATTAGTGTTTCAGGTGTGCTGGCTAGTGATCTTTTCCTGATCTACTGAATCCCACTTTTAGACTTCACTTCCCCAGCGCCTGCCGCTCTCGCGCTAGCGCTCTCGCTCTCTCGCTCGTGCTCTCGCTCTCTCTATCTATATAGATAGAGAGAGAGAAAATATATAGAGAGAATTTATATATAGAGATAGAATATATATATATTCTATATATATAATGTCTAATGGTCATTATATAGCTCTTATTCCTATAGCAATCAAAGTGGTTTTACTTCTACGATTAAACCCGGATTGATACCACAAAAAAATCTCATAATTTACTCAATTATTTTTATCTGTGCTGCTATGAAGTTGTGGATCCCCATGCTGAAGTTTTGTAGTTGCTTTTTCTGCATGGTTTTGCAATTATCCTGGTTAGATCACAGTCAGTAGATTAAGGAAATCATGAGATCGTTTTGAAATATTTTTAGTTACTGGTTTAAGTTATCCTTTTCAGGTTAGCAGGGCTGTCGTCTTTAAGTATCCAGGTAGCTTTAGGAAGTGAGGACATGGAGCAGTAAGGGAAGAAGGAAACAATTTGCTTGTTACCTGATGACTGAATCAAACACTGTGACCGATGGGTCATATGGTAGATTTTAATGGTAGATAAGACATTTCCCTGTGTGCTCCCCTTTTCAATGTGACTTTGAAGAACTCCCATTAAGAAGTGAAGCTGTTAGCTTGCTTTGACGAAGAAAATTTGTCAAAGTGACATTCTGTGAATGCCAGAGACTGGGCCTCACAAGGCCTTGTGCACTCTTGTGGTCCTGAGATTGCCGTTGTAGAAGCCCTGACCAACCTACTCGAGAATGACAGACCACGTGGAGAGCATGGCTCTAAGGGTATTGGAGATTGGTCCGATTCCAAAACGGGGGTCTTTTTCTCCTGCACTTCCCAATTACCAATATGTTCATTTCCCCTTTGGGAAGATTGAAAAACAAGTTCTTGTACCAGAATTCCCATTTTCCAGATTTCCTACAAATGTTAAATTTTTAATAGTAAACAAAGAAGAAGAATTTTCTGGTTTCTCCTTGCTGTCTCATTCAGATAGGAGCTGATTCTCAAGTCCAATTAGTTTTGTGGTGCTCAGTGGTTCTGAAAGGATGAATGATGAAAGTGGTCTTTTCTCCCCTGCAGAAGATCTTGTTGCCCTAATAATTAAAACCTCAGATCCCAGCTACCCTGCAAACGTATGCTCTTTGTCAATAATCCATCAGGGACTTATTTCAGCTCTTCTCTCTGCTCTGTAACGATCTGTGAAGAAACTTTCTTTCTTTTTTTCAATTCTGAAGACAGATTGAAAATGTAGTAGAAAAAGTATAGTTTTGTGGAAATCAGAAAGCTAATTTGATGCTTTCCCTTCGCTGGGATGAACTTTCTTGATTGTTTCACCTCGTCAGAGCTTGAAGTACAGAAGCATTACATTACATTTGGGAAACATATATTAATGTTCTGAGCAAGTAGCCTGGGAATAAATGTGTTTCTCTGCATTTCACCAAAAAACTGATGGACATAGGTGCTCTCATCTAAATAACTTACGTGGAAGACTGTTTAAGACAATGTGAGTTGAGTTGCATCTGTTACATGAGCTTTTATAGTGCCTCTTAGAGAAGTGATTAATTTAAATGCATTTCTGCTACCCTTTGCCCGGTTCAATAAGGAGCTTCTCAAATTATTGACCAAACACATCAATTTTCTAAGGAGACTCAGTGACTCAAAGTTATAATGGTACGACACTACCAAGACAGAGTCGTATAACAAAATCAGTACCGGGTTGTAGCGCTGGCTAGTTGTATGATGTTCGATAAGTTATGTAACCACCATGAACCTCTGTTTTCTCATTGATAAATGAAATACTTTCTCTGCATTCCACCCCATTCTTTATCTCCAAGTTTTGTAATGCTCAAATAAGACATAATATATTAAAACCTTTAGTGAGCTGAAATGGGTTATACACTGTTTTCCATTACTGTTGCTTTTCTTTAATATAACAGAATCTGACGAAAGGTGGAAATAATTACGTAACTTGGAAGTAATTAGAATAAAGGTTAAGTTTTTTGTAGATGGAAAACTTATTTTATAAACAAGTTGTCTCAATCTAACTCACCTTCTGTAAATTGTCACCTTCTGAACACTCCGTCTTCTGAAAATAATCACCATTTAGAGTTTAGGCCATAGACTGGTTATATGGTTTTTTACAGTGATTCTTCATTTTAGTGCCCATTGTAATCACCTGTGGGCCCCTTTAAAAATTATTTATAGCTCATCTTCATCTGAATCAGAATCCCTGAAGATGGGGCCCTGTACTAGTACACTCAAATAATGTTAATGGACAATTCACTGGCTTCATATAAATGGCACCAGCTTTCGAGTCTTCAGTTGGACCATTTTGCTAATTGTATGAACTTGGGCTGAAACGTCTATAAGATTGAGACAGTAAGTACTGCATTGCCAGGCTGTTTCGAGATTGGGCAAATTACGCAGCAGGCTTAACCCAATAGGAACTCAATAGTGCGAATCATTGTAATTATAATCTGCCATCTATTCTGTACTGTTGCTTCATGAGTATTTGCCTTATGGTTTCAGCGGCATTCCAAGAGTTTCACAGGTGTTCTTTGAGGACAAGACTGTTGTTTACTTTTCTTCTATATCCGCTGCAGCACATAATAGATTGCTAATGGTATAGCCTGGGAATGCCTAAGAAAAATTGATTCGCAGAAACTATAATCAAAGTTATCTTCAGCTTTGTCTAGTGCAATTAAAAACACCAAAACTGCATTCTGGTAGATGGATCATAGAGGTGGATTACAGTGTTGCATTATTTTCTCATCTGCAACCAGACCACAGAGAAATGTTTTATAAATCAGCCCATGGAGCCTATTCATTTAGTGATTCTTTTTACAGAAAGTTTGCCCAAAATCATTTTATTTTTTTAGGAGTACAAAAAAAGCTTTGCATACATTTTGAAGACAATGTTTGGATGAAATTTCTAGAAGGACCGATAAGAAGCTCAATTTAAGAAACAGGGGTAATGGACCAGGTTTGGGTGGAGAGAGCTCAGGGTATCATTTTTATTTATTTATTTTTGTACTCCTCACCTGAGGATATGTTTATTGACTTCAGAGAGAGAGAGAGAGAGAGAGAGAGAGAGAGAGAGAGAGAGGACATTGATTGGTTGCCTCCCTTAAGCACCCCAACTGGGGATTGAAACTATAACCCAGATATGTGCTCTGACAGGGACCAAACCCACAACCCTTTGGTGTGTGGGACAGTGCTCCAACCCACTGAGCCACCTGGCCAGGGCATCACGGTATAATTTTAAGTGCTTGGCACATACTGGAACACTGGAAGAATGTGCGGAGCTGTGAGGCACTTATTGCAGTGTATGGGCAACATGAATTTTGGATGGGACGATTCAGGAGTGTAAAGGCCAGCATGGGTCCTACATTTATGATCAGGTGAAGTGAAAGGAAGGCTAGAATTTAATCACGATGCAGTAGACTTGAGAAATATACGAAGGAAAGCTAGAGACTCACAAGTCTTCTCTACCTCAACCCCAGATATGTCTCACATATGGTACAGTTCTGAGCCCGCACACTGGGATATCATTGGTTGGAGTTGTGATGATCTAGAAAGAGCTAAAGGAAGAAATCAAGGGACTGGCATCCCATCTGAACTGAGCACACTGCACCACTGTGTGAACTTCCTCGTTACTTAACCACACCCAGGGGAGCAGCAGGCAGGGTTTAAAGCAGATGGTTGACTCACAGACATGTTTTGTATGAGTGTTATTTGGATGAAATTGTGTTTTAAAGGCACTCCTAGTAAATGCTACTCTTGATCTTATCTCCAGCACCTCTTCAATGTCACCCTTTTGTGATACCTTTCTGGTCTCTGTGGGTGTTTGAGTTTACAAACTCTTGAGTAAAGACATGGTAATAGATCTTGTATTCTCCTTAAATTATTCAACTACTCTTTATCTGTCATTAAACATTCCACAGTTCAGTCACATGCTGGTGTGTGATTTTCTTCCAGCTGTGCAAAATGTGCAGCTGGATCAAGAAGAGAACAAAATTTAGGTCCTATCCTGAATTATTGAGCATCCTTATTGTTCTTTGGGATTGGGGAACAAAGAAGTTGTATAGAAACGTCTAGTTTTAAAAAGTCAAAAACAGAAGGTATTCAAAAGTCAGGAAAACAAAAGTAGGTTTTGGGGGGTAGCCGCACATCCAATGATATAAAGATGAAGACTTTAAAGTCTGTGAAGACAGTAAATCAAATCAATAACCCAGTCATTTGAATGCATGATGTGAACCAGAATCAGGGACAAGGTCTACCTCAGCCAAAACTCTCACTTACAGTTCTCTATAGAAGGCAGAGGAGACAGACCCCAGGCTTGAGATGACTCAAGCTGCAGTAGTTTTAGCTGCCCGGGCAAGGAGGTCACCACCTCAAATCAAAATATATTTCTAATGTAATCAAGTAGCTACTTCTGCTGTTTTCTCACAGCACTGAGGGGGGAGGGGCAAACAAAAAAACGTTTGTGAAGCAGTTAGTCACATAAGAAGATTCTGATAGTAAACCGATATGGAAGGTCACTTTGAAATCGATGACAGTGTGGGCATGGGTCGTCCCTGGACTTTAGTGGCTACAACATGTCTGGATTTATTGGGAGAAAAATTCTGAATTTCAGATTTTTGTTTGTCTTTTCCAACCATAGTGAATGGTAAGGTTTAGCTTACAACTATCTCGTTGTCTTTCACCAATAAAACTGTGTCCTGCTGAGTTTTCAGCTGGTAGTGAAATTACATATTTTACCAATGATTCCAGTGTCATAGAAAACATGAGTAATTTGTCCAAACTGAATAAATGGGTTATCAGCCAGCGCAGGCCCTCTCAGATTCTTAGGTGGACCTGCTTTCCATGATTAATGCACTGAGAGCCCACGTATTCGTGACTCAGAAAAGGAGAAGAGTGGAAGCCTTTCCCATTTCAGCAGTGGATTCTCTAGCGTGATTGGCCAGGAGCAATTGCGATTTCCTTTGGGTGAAGCCCTTCCCTCTCCCTCACTGAGAGGGGTTTGTTAGCATCACCGGACCTCGACATGCGATTTATTGCGATGCCCGCTGTTTCTCGCTGCTCTTGTTCCAGATGGCTTCCATAATTACTTCTGCAGATGTTGAAAGGTAACTAACTTCAGGATGTAGGTTAACAACGAAATTCAGCAAGTAATGACAACGGGGCTTTTCAGAGGATGGTTGACTAAGTGAAAACAAATTTCTTTTTTTCAGCAACAGGTACTATAAATGAGGAGTCCAGCATTTCTTAGAGACTAGGAAATGAGTTCTCAATTATTTGTGATTGGAAATTGTTCTTATTACTTCTTGGGTAATTGGAGCTAGGAAAATGATTTTAATAATCACATTGCTCTGAACTAATTAAGTCAAGCATATGAAATTATGATTTTAAATTTTATGTGAATATAAAGTTTTAAAAATATTTTTACAATAATGTTGAGAGGAAAACCAGGCAGATACTGTTATTTTCATATTTTTGGTGGGAAGAGTGAGGATTATATAAGTTATGTGTCTATTCATGGTTATAGAGCAATTCACTGAAGAAATAGCCAGTCTGTGTTAATATTAATCTAGTCTTTTGTTTCTGTTTTCCAGTAATACATTCTATCTCCTAGATTACAAGTGACAATTGAGATGAAGTGCCAAATGCATAAACTAGACTTTGCAACTCTTTCCTGTAGCTCTATCTTGATTAGGAACACAGAATTTGTCATTTTTTAAATTTCTTGAGGACTCAATGATAGATTCAAGCATCCTTTATTCATGAAATAAAGCAGAAAGCAACTTTTCACAAAAATAGCCCTGTTCTACAATTTGGAATGGCTCTCGAGAGTCATAAACTCAAGTACCAAATCCATTGTACAAACCTCTCTGGTCTAGCTTTGGCTTTAACAAACCGAAAGTTAGTGAAAACAACATTTGATTTGCTGCCACATCTTCATTTTCAGCAGAATTAACACTTCCATCCCATTCAGTTTTAGTAGGGTGTCTCAAGGTGGGGAGCTCTAATAAACAATACCCACTCATTTATTCTCATGTCTGGTGCCTGGGCAGGGAGAACTTGAACTGCTAGGGGCTGGAACAGCTGGGGTTATTTGCCCCTCTCTACCTCAATGCAGACTCTGCATGATCTTTCTAGCATAGCAGCTTCAAGGTAGCGAGTTTCATTACATGGCCTCTCACAATCCCAAAGACAGGCAAAAACACATACACATATACACAGAGAGTGGGGAAGGGAGGTAGGTTGTATCATCTTTTCTGACTTTTCCTTGGAAGTGACATAGCACCCACTGTAGCTGGTTTTCAGAGATCACCTACCACTGATGATAATTAGAAAAGATGCACTCAAACACTACCCAGCAACACTTTGACGGATGGGCTAGGGAAATTGTTGGTAGGGTGTCAGTCAGCGGGAGAAGGAAGAGAACTCCAGGAAACAATTGTTTTGGAAATTTTCTGGTTTAGGGAACTTTCTGGATAGGGTAGACTTCTTTTACTTCCGGGGATTTTGGTTGAGTTTATTGGAAGCAATGTCCTTAAGGTTTAGGGCATCCACTTTACATTTTAAAAATCTGCTTCATGTACTTGTTACATAGAAGAAGATTTGAAAAGGAACATCTTTTGATGTACTCAGTACCCATGGGTAGAGCACTTGGCTAAGATAAGCAGCCTCTTTGACTGTGACTCAGAGTTGAAAACACTTGGATTCAGGTTTGGTAACTGAAAGGAAGTGACCGACTGTGGTAAACCTGCTGCCGGGTATCTGTGTCAGAACAGCAATGATTTTGCGCCCCAACCTCTCCTACTGACAATGGAGCTGGAAAAAATAGTGGTTATTTTGTGATTATACCCAGATAAATACATTATAGACACTTGGAAAATGGAGAAAATGTTTTTTTAATTTACATTCCTTCTATGTGAAAATGTTTACTCGATTTGGGTATAGCCATCTTTTGTAAAATCGGAGCCACACTACTTCTATCTTTTAAAACCCCTACCACACTATCAAATATTGACTAATACCAAATATTTTTATAATCTTGATCTTTAATGAGGTATATCATTTGGTCACCTACTTTGTTTAATCAGTGACCCATTACAGGAGTTTATTTTTCATTATTTTCAGTATGCTCATTGTTTATAAATGTTTATGTGCATTTGTAAGTATTTCTTTAAGATAATTTCTGTAGTTGGCAATATTAAGCCAAAGGTATGACTGTGTTTAGTCATTTGCAGTGTACTGATGAGTACATGTTCCCTTGCTCAATAACCAAAGAACCACATATATACATTTTTAAATAATGTAATTTTGAAAATTTAATGCTCTAGAAGTAGTATTTGACACTTTTTTAAATCACCACACACACGTTTGATTTTTATAACTTTATCTTTGATAACTATACACTTCCCATTTTGATTTCATCATTTTCTCAATTACTTGCCTCTGCCCCTTTGAACCACAATACAAGTTGACTTTAACTTAGCACCTATACTTCTCTTAAATTAGCGGTTTTTTCAGGCACCCAACATCTTAAATCAGAGATTTGAAGTCTAGCTTCAGCCAAACTTTTGTCACTGGCCAGCTATACAATTTAGGGTAATGTCTTAATTTCTATGCATTGGTTTCCCATTTTTTAAAAGGGTATAAGATTCCATTCGATATATTTTGCTGAAACATCATTATATTACATGAGATTATGACTCACCTGTTCTGCCTCTCAGATGAGTGTGGAAGGTGAATTTAGACTTGCATATCTTCCTTGTGATAGGTATTGGCCATTTTCAGGTTATTCTGTTTCTTCCCTCCTCCATTTATATACTTAGAAGTTGGAAGCTACTGAAGGCTTTTGGGATTATTCTCAATTTGTGCATCTTATCAGTTTATAAGCTAAGAGGGAAATGTGGGGAATGAATGAAACTAAATGTGGAAGTAGTATCTAGGTAACCTGATGACTCTGCTATTCCTCTATTTATTTTAGAACAAAATAATGGCTGCTCTTGGACACAAGGAAATAATTGCACAAGTGCAGGTTCACCTAGTATAGTTCTGATATCAGAAAACTGAAAACGACCCATATTGCCTTATTAGGAGATTTACAAATTAATCAGATAATACACATAGAAAAGAATACGATCCTATTATTTTAAAGTATGAGTTAAAGTTCTTTTTGTTGACCTAAATACATGTTCATGATGACCTTTAAAAAAAGTCACAAAACATCATATATGGCATAGCCCTCTATGTTTAAAATTATATATATACATCTACATGGGAACTGAGTACAGAGAACTATCTAGAATAAAGTTTAAATCTAGTATGCAGTTCTTCACGTGAGATTATGAATGATATTTTAACTTCTTGTTAAATGTTTTTGCATTTTTTAAATATTTATCATTGATATGTGTACAAATAATAACATTATTTAAAACAAGACAGTAATTCTGATTCTGTGTGTTTTCTTTAACTGTTTAAACAGGTGTGTGTGTTAAAATCTCTAACTGGCCTTTTTACTTTTCACTCCATATGTAGTTTCTGACAATCCTGGCCAGAAGACATTTCTTTTTTTCCATTCAATGATTTTATAGCTTTCTAGGTAAATGGAACCCTGGAGGGTTTTTTTATACATTTTATTGCAGTTAGTAAACATAAGTTTTCAGAATCATTTTCTTAAAGTTGAAGCATACCATTATACAGCTAGGAACCTACTCAGTTGCCTCTCCCAAGGGAGATATTTTATCTTCATACCCTTGACTGAGAATGTTCCCTGATTTTATGGCAATGTTATCTGTTTAAATGTATGAACAACTTGGGAGTAATCATGCTTCTCAAGAAACAATGGTAATTGTCAGGCTATTCAGCAAGTAAAATGAGGTCTAAGAATGCTAATTTTAAACACATTTCCTTTGTGTGTTTTTATAAATAAAATGCCAACTTTGGGAGAACATTGCATTTCTTAGAATTAATATGAAGGAGTAAAGCATTCAAATATTTGCTTTAAATTATTCTTTAAAATAACAACTTAGGAAAATGAACTAAAACCCTGGACTTAAAAAGGTGGTTTGTTTTAGTTCCGAGTCTGGGATTAGTAAATTTCCTTATATTTATGCTTATTTTCAGTATTCACCATTATACTCAAGTGAAAATAAGAATAGTTAACCATTACTGAGGATTTAGTATCAATGTCACTCTGTGCATTCCATCATTGGCCTCCCATTTTAAATTTTATCTCCAGAACGATCCTACGTGATTACAACTATAGTTATCCTCCTTTTGCAGATGAGTTCATTGACTGTTAAAGAGTTCAGCCACTTTCTGTAGGTTAAAAACATAGCAAGTGGCAGATATTACACTTTGACCCACATTTACTTGACCAAAATATCCAAACTCTTCATCATTGGACTAGTATTAAATGTTTCCAAATAATGGCTTTAGAACCCACTGTTGTTGGGGTTTTTTTGTTTTCGCTTTTTGAATTTATTTTTTAAATATTTTAAGAGGCTTTGTATCTGCCCAACTTTAAATTACTTTGTTAATGGCTTAGTGTGTGTGCTCTCTGCTTCGTATTTATTCGTTGACAATCTCCTAAAACACACTCTCATCAACTCTTAGATAACAAATTATCGTTCATTTCATGGCTAATTGATTCTCACACTTCTTTCTGTTTTAGCAAAGGAAACTCAAAGGCCCATATCGTTACTGAATGGCATGCGCTCTAACAACACCTGGCAGAGTCCACCCCAGCAAATACCCAATGGTGGCAATTAAAAATTAAGACGGAGGTGGTTATCACAGCGTGACCAGTGAAACTGAATAAGTGAGCTGAAGAATGCAGGGCTGGCGAGATCTTGCGTGCTCACTGTAGGTTCTCATGCTTCTTTCAGTGTGGCAGACCCTTCTGCGTGGCATGGGCCCAGCTCCCACTCAGAGATGAACAGGACCCACGCCCACAGATAGGTTCTCTCGTGGGTAATCAGATTTGCAATATACCTAGGCTGCTTTGAGCCTTGTTTTTACTGTAACTTCCAAAAATCCATGCTAAACCTTGCAGGGACCAGTGTAACTGGCTCAACCACTTTTGCCTTTTCATTTGCTAATATCCTTCTTCTGTGATGTGATGAGGGGCATTGGCTCCTTTTGTTGTAACCAGGGCATAGTGAGTGAGGACCATCTTGTAATGTGAGGAGATATAGAATAAAGGCCTGTCATGGCAGAGGCCTCAGCTTTTGCTCCCCTTGAGAGAAAAGTCTCGCTGTCGTTCTTTTTCCTCCACCGTTCTTGGCAGTCCATGTGTATGTTTTATTTCATCCATAATGATGCAGACACTGCTAGCCGGTGTCCACATCACTTCAGAGGTGGTCCTTGCAACTGATGGGAAATAAATGGAACTTATTATCACGGGATGTGTTCATTCTTTTGGTGCACACCCCCAGCCTCTCCTTTCTCCTGGGCTCTTCTTTCTTGCTTCCTTTCTTTCTTTTACATCCTCCAGTTCCCACTGTTCTTGCTGAATAATTATTGACTCTTGAACTCCATGGACTCTGCTAAGTGTTTTAAATTTTATCCAATCCTGACAGCAACCCTTTGGGGCTCAGAAAGATTAAATGACTTCCAAGGTCACAAGCTCAGAAGGGACTAAAGTGACATCTTTTTGAGAGCTGCCTGAATGCAAAGGCAGTATTTTTGTGCCTACACAATGCTCTCTTTTACTAAGCCCCCCACAATTATAACACATTCTTAGGAACTATTCTGTCTCCACGAATTTTCCTAAAAGGTAAATTTTAGCAATGTTATGGTAGTCTTCCTCTCATAGGTATTTGTTTATATTCTAAGGGTTTTTCTCTTACTGGTGAATGGAAACTTGTATAATTTTCTGGATATTTTATGCAATAGAACTCTCCTTTGCCTTTGATGGGGGCTCAAGTGGGAAAGCACCTATTTTACTCATGTGTAAGAACAGCATTCTTTATTTTCATGATAGAAAAATAGGGAGACTTCCATTCGGGGGTATCTTCCTACATGAGGGAATACCTACCTTTTCTCCAGGAAATAAAATTTAGTGTCTCCCAAGGATCCTCCAGATGCACAAGGTGTGTTATGACCGTCTAGACTTTTCTTCCATTTAAGCTCTTGCTTGAAAACTTTACTTCTCGAAAAAGATTTCAAAGAGATTTATTTTATGTATACATGCAATGTATGTAATGTATGGATGGATGTGTGTATTCATGCAATATGCATGTATATATTTAAGTAGTATTTCTTTTATGCATTATACATTGGGAAATAAAAAGTCACATGTTTAGAAACAAAAAAGATTTCGTAAATAAGGAAGCTTCATGACAGCTTTGCTTTTTCATTCTATCACTTTGTTATTAGGGAAGGCAGATAAATCTGTTTATTCTAATACAGCACATGTGTAGAGAGATCCTTCAAGCACCATCTTAACTAATATTTTCAAGAAAGGGACATTCTGTCATTAGTCATATAAGTTGTTTTGTTCAGACTACAATATAGGAGATCTATCTTGGTTGATTCTTAGGTTGAAAAAGAAAAAACACTTTATAGAGAGAGAAGAAAATTAACCTGAAGATAATTAACAAGGCAAATGTGTAGCCATGATCATGGAGTTGCTGTTAAGCAATTCTATGACTAACACATTACATTTCATAAATTTTTTTTCTGTATGTGGGGATATGAGAATGCTTTGAGGGCAATGAGAGGATAATTTAAGCCTTGGACAATGGTTTGTGGAATTAGGGTCATATAGTGTTGGGAATATATTTGTGAAGATCTGATATTTGTTCAAACATTTTTATTTCATGAATGAGGAAAGCAAGTTGAAGAAAAGCCTCATTGGATGTTTCTGGTTTTCTAACAAAATTATTTTGTCTTAAAATAACACAATGCCATCTCAGAATTGTCTAAAAGAGGTCAGAGGTAGGGTGGAATTCAGATTTTATCCAATCAAGATGTCAGCTCTTTGTTCTTTTTCTGAACTTTTTTTCCTCAAATTTTTATCCCCTTCTCTGCATGCTAGTTTAACCACAGTATGCTCTCCTCGGGGTTGCAGCGTGCTGGCTGCCACATAGACTTAGGTATGCTCTTCCTCACTCATACCTGGGGGACAGGAGAGATTTGTTTCTTATAAATATCAATAAAATATTCTGACTTTTAATATATTTAGAAAGAAGTAAAAATATGGTAAGGGTAATTCAATGATCTGAGCGTCTTCACCCTGCATTACAGATCTCTTAAACTAACACTGGCAATTGGGATAAAATTAGAGTCATTTTTCTTTATCTGCCACCCAGTGGAAAATCCAAGAGATGTGCAAGGTGGACAAACAAGGAGTGGGTAGGCTATAGGGAACCATTCCTCATGGCGTGGGAAATGTAGCCCAGCTCCTACTCGGAAAGGCCAGTGGGGAGCAAGGTCAGGTGCACAGGACCCACACCCATGGATAGGTTCTCCTGTGGGGGATCAGGCCTGCATTGTACCTAGGCTGCGATGAGACTTGCTTTTGCTAAAACTCCCTCACCCTGGATTAAGGCAGGAAATGTTTACTGCGTATCTCTAAAGTAACTTCCTAAAGTCTGTGCTAAACCTCCCAAGTATGGAGTGTAACCAGTTCAACCACTTTTCCCCTTGATCTGTCACATCCTTCTCTTTGAAGTAATTAGCAACATTCTTTCCTTTGTTATCTGTGAAAGGTAATCCCCTACAGCAAACCAGTGCATAGTAAATGAGGACCATACTCAATGTAATGTACCCAGAAAAGCAATAAAAGCCTGTCCAGGCAGGGATAGGGGCCCTCTCTCTTGCTTAGAGAGCAGCCATGCTGTCCCTTTTTTCCCCACAGGACTTCTGTAGTCCTTGTGAATTTGTCTCTCGCAGCCATGACACACAGATCCTGCCGGCCAGGGTCCACATCAGTAGGCAGCAAAGCACTGTCCTTTACATTATTTTTAAAAGTTCTTCCATTTGTCCCATCGTTTTCTATATTAGCTTCATGCCTCATTATATTAGTTTTTTCCTCCCTCCCTCCCTCTGTTCATTTGTAAGTTCATTCTTTCTTTCTTTTGATCTATCTCTTCCTTCCTTCCAACCTCCTTCTTTTTTCTTTCTTTTCTTTTTTCTTTTCTTTTCTTGTTTTTCTTTCCTTTTTAAAATTACCTTATTGTGATAAAATACAAATAACATAAATTGACCATTTTAACCATTTTTAAGTGTACAATTCAGTGGCAGTAACTATGTTCATAGTGTTGTCAAACATCACCAACCACTACTTCCAGAATTTTCCACATTGCAAAGAGAAACTGTACATGTTAAGCAATAATTTCCCATTTCCCCTTTCCTCTAGCTATTCACTTTTATTCTTTCTGTCTATGAATGTGCCTGTTCTAGGTGCCTCTGAATGTGAAATCATATAACATGCACCCTTTTGCATCTAACTTATTTCACTCAGCATAACGTCTTCAAGATGTTTCCATTTTGGAGCATGCATAATTTCATTTTTAAGGTAAATTTCATTGTATGCATATACCATATTTTGTTTTTTAATCTCTCGATGAACATTTGGGTTGTTTCTACCTTTTGGCGATTGTGAGTAATGCTGCTACAAGAACACTGCAGCCCATTCTGTTCTTCGTGTACCTAGAAGCAGGATTTCTGGATCATGATTCTATGTTTAACTTTTTGAGGAGCCACCAGAGTGTTTTCCATGGTGGCTACACTATTTATTTTACATTCCCAACAATAGCACACAAAATTACTAATTTCTTCACATTCTCCCCAACAGTTGATTTTTTCTTTTTTTCAAATATAGCTTCCCTAAAGGGTATGAAGTGGTATCTCATTATAGTTTTTAAAATGTTTTTAATTAAATATATTAAGGTGCCATTTGATAATAAAATTATATAGGGTTCAAGTGCACAGTGCTTTGGTACATCATCTGTATTATTGCACTGCATGCCCACCAACTGAAGTCAAATCTTCTGTCACCATATGTTTTACCCCCTTTACTGCCTTCCCCACCCCCTTCCTTCTGGTAACCACTGTTGTCTGTGCCTATGAGTTTTCATTTGTTTGTTTGTGTTGTTTGCTCATTTGTTGCCTTCAGTTTTATATCCCACATATGAGTGAAATCATCAAGAACCATATGATTTCACTTATTATGGTTTCAATTTTAATATCTCTAATGGCTGTTGATGCAAAACATCTTTACATTTGTCCACTGGCCTCTTCTCTCTTTTAATTTTTTTCCCTCATCCTCTTTCTTCTCTTCTTCCCTTTTCAATCTTCTCTTCATGTTCTTCTCCCCTTCATCTTTCTCTTTTGCTCCTATGTTGACTCTACATACCCAGGGCTTTGTTCCTGCAAAATGCAAACTAATTCAGTGTTAATGTCTAGTAGGCTATAACCAGCCTTCACAATCATGTTTGACTCTGACATTAAGCTCTTAAAAATGTTACATTAACTTAACAGAAACCTCTGAGATTTTTTTATACACATTTAATAAATGACTACTAATGCTTGAGGCATTGTTCTTAGTTCTGGGGAATACACCTTTGAACAAAACAGATAATCTGTTTTCTTGGACCTTCCTATATAGTAACAGTAAAGACATAAGAGGTTTTAATGGATTTTATGAGTAATAAATGCATCACTTCTTTCTGGGCCTCAGCTCTGTCAACTACAGAATTAGAATATTTTTCTCTGTTATCATTTAGCTCTAGCATTCTGTGACCATGAGAATTATGTTTATTAATATTTTCTTTATTTTCCCTTCAGTTCCTAATCCCACCCTATCTTTAGGCCATGTTTTTTTCCCCTTTAATTTTATGGCTTTACTTGGTTTCATTTTACACTATTTCATTTGTCCTAGACTGTCAAGATCCATAAGTGAAAGTAAGGAAAGGCAGATTTGAGAAGTGACCCTGCTGCTATGTGGAGGCCTTGGCATGGTAGCAGCAGTGTTCTGGCCAGCTTTGCTCCACCCATCGTTGTCCTTCTACCTGTGCCAGACAGCCAGCGGCCTGGGGCCTGCCACCATGCTTGAGGGGCTCACTGTCATTCCCACAGATGGACCCAGGTGATTTCAAATGAAATCAATAGAAATTGGTGCCGACAGCTATTCATGTGTTTCCATAAGCTGAATGGATCCACCTCTCTGGGCCTCCAAAGATGTCATGGGTCAGTATGGTTGAGTTCTTAAGCATATGCTATATAATTTAGACATTTCAAATATGGATGTTTTCCCCATAAAGAGAACTTGGGAGATACTGGATTGGGGTAAGAGATTATGGATATGGATTTGCTGAAAATAGTTATTAGATGCCCCCCTAAATTATTCAGCATTAATTTTCAAAAAATAATCAACTTACTTATTCAATTATCTACATAGATACATTTTAATACCCATATTGGGGATACATAAATTATCACTAAAATGTATCCCTTATTTTTAAGGAATTCATGGGACTTACATAAACATTGAACTTGAGTTTTTTAATTTATTTTAGATAAAAATTAGGTATGGTATGTAATGCCAAGAAATCTATATTTTAAAATGCACACATAAGTAATAGTGCAGAAACATAAATAAAGGCCTTGTTAATGTATAAGATATATAAAGGTGCTCAGTTTCAGGAGGAAAGCGCATAAGGCTCATATTCAGTTAATAAAACAGAAGACTTTGTTGTCTTTGGAATCTCGTAGACTTTGCCCAACCTGGCAATTCAAACCATGTTATAAGTAAAGAGATAATCGTGTTGCTTCTTCTCACTTATGCAGGGAAAGAACGGTTTGAGTCGCTTGTAAAGACGTACTAGATTGCTCTCAAATAGGGCCCAAACACCCAGCATTTCACTTTTTTCTATTCAGAAAAAAGCAGCCTTTCTTTCTGAGGAATCTTGTGTGTCACTGGGCTACAAATAAATTAACTGACAGTAGCAAGATAAGTCTTCAGTTGGAAGGAGAAGTCCAAGAACATTGCAGTCTGTCTAAAACACTCTGCATTTCCTAGGTGCTGAAGCAACACATAACTAGGTAAATTGGCTCAAGCCTAGTTCTCAACACACACTTATTGTCCAGATGCCCTGAGCAGTTCACTCTGAAAAACTCCACAGATGAATGGTGCAGTTAGTGGCCAGTGGCCATGTAACCAACAGATCTTCTCTGTGCTGTCCCTACAAACTCAACTCCTAAGATGAATATAGTACTCTAGGCCTTCCTAGGAAAAGATTTGTCCAACAAGGGCTTCTGAAATTTCATTGCAGAAACCATCTGTGTGTCTGTTCCCTATAGTTAAATTCTCCTGTCAACTGAAATGTTCACATATATTCTAAAGCCAACTAATGGATATTTGACTTATTTCTTTAGAGAAAAGGGTAGGTGTAGGCAGAATTAAAATAACAATAAAACTCAATTGCTTGTTTAAATGGATTCCCATTTCTGGCGCAGAAGGATATGATACGTATTTAATAGGCCATGGCTAAATGTTATGTGGTCATGAACAGCAAATTGCTGAAAACAGCAGAATGTGACATACTTTTCCAGCTTGGTAAGTATAGGTGTTGCTGGGGAGCTCAGAGAGTCATTCTAACAAGAACTGGAAAGAGAGTTTCATTTTTAAGAGGACATCATTCAATTAAGATGGATTTGTAGATTTGAGTTTGAATCCTATCGTTAAATGAAATTAGCTATGTAATCTTAGGTTTCATGCATATTAATTAAAATTTCAATTTCCCAAAACCTATAAAGTGGATAATAATCTTTCTCTTACAGAATTTGAGGATTTAATGATATTTTGGGTATAGATAATGCATATATGTGTACATATATTATGGATAGCATATTATTTATACAATAGATGTTATGTATAGTGGGTATTTATAAATATATATACCTATAGTGTTGAGTAGTGACCAATACTTGGCAAGAGCTAGTAAATTTTGTAATTAATGCCACTCTTCTGATTGAAACTGAACCTCTCTGTCACCTCTACTTCTTCCTCTTTGTTTTGGTTTTAGCCAAGTTCTGATTATGCCTAGAGGGTAGTTCTTTCTTCCTTCCTCCCTCCCTCCCTCCCTCTCTTCCATCCTTTATTTGCTGTATGTAGCTTCAAAACATTTATAAAGCTCTTTGGAAAATGTCTGTGCTTACATTATATACAGGGTAGCCTCTCTACCTATTTTTTAATATCTCTCTGTTGGCTCCATTCAGCACAGTTGGGGCAATTGTGCAATGTTTTCAAGTTTTGCTCTTACGTGTGGGTCTGTTTGCCAATAAGTATTGTTCAGTGTTTTCCTTGGGCACTTAAGCAGGAAAATGCTCTGCATTTCAGAGGCTCTTGCTCTCCGTATTCTTTTGCTTCTCATCCTGAGATATACTTTAGGCTCCTGTTTACCCTCCTTTGCTCAGGTTTCATGCCAACCTACCTCTGTGACTGCTGATGTAACTACAGTAGCCCTGAATAAAGATAGCTTTGGGGAGGTTTTCTTTCTTGATTTTGGAGCATCATGTCTGCTTAATTCAGACACTGGAGGCTCCCATGGGCTGGGAAAGATAACACGGAAAAAAATGGAGAAATAAAGAATTCTATGAGCATCTTCATATAAATCAAACATAAAGGATAGAGAAAAAATATTTTATTTCATTGCATTCAAATTCAGGACAGTGCAGATTTATCTGGACTGTGAACTAAATAGGAAAAGGATGCTGGGTAGAGCAAAGAGGTAAAAATTGGGACAACTGTAATAGAACAACAATAAAACATTTAATGAAAAACAAAAAGCAAAGGATGCAACATATCGCGTGTGGAGGACTGAGTACAATATAAAACGTGGGTTACCTCTTTCACCTCTGGTCACAGAAATACTTGAGTCAAAGATTTTAACAGCCTGTATGGCTGCTTCCTAATCCTGTGATTTTGTACAATTCACTCACCTCCTGCAGTGTTTTTTCTCACAAGTAAAATATGGATAATAATTTCTACCTCATCAGAGTGTTCTGTAGGGTAAAAGAGATAATACATGTAATTTATTCATTACAGTCTTTGGAGTATGATAAGTACTCAATAAATTTAGTTAGGATCAGCAATATCATGGGTTGTCTCTTCTTCCAGACACTATCTTAGCCCATTATATACATTATCTCAATTACATAGGAGATGCTATCATCAGCCCAAATCAAGATTAGCCAACTGAAGATACAGAGAGTTCAGCAACTTGCTCATGTCAAGAAAGGATCTGGATGGAATCTCAGGTTTTTCTGACTGCAAAGGCTTCCTTTTTATCCTAGAGCATCCAATATAAAGCAAACACATTTCTGGTAGGTTTATAGTAGCTCCTAAACTTTTAATTCCTGAAGGAAACTTCAATGTGTCCAGATAATTTGAATGAAATAGAAAGAATGAGAGAAGCTGTGATCATGTAACATATTAAATAGGAAACAGTCCAAATTCTGTATATAACTATGATGGCTACAGAAAGGTAACTCTCCCACATGCTCGCTCAGAGAGGGTCTCAATATGTAGTTCTTATCTCATGTTCCAGGAGCTTGAGGATACATCAAAAGAATAAAAGATACGAAAAAACTTTTCGCTGACCTTTACCTTGCATTCCAGTGAGGAAAGGAAGGCTGGAAATAAACAGTAGTGTAGTAAATAAATTTAAAATGTAGCATGTTTTCAACATATGCAGCAGAAAGAAAGAAGGAGCTCCTACCCTTTGCGACAGCATGGAAGGAATTGGAGAGTATCATGCTAAGCGAAATAAGCCAGGCAGTGAAAGACAAATACCATATGATCTCACCTTTAACAGGAAGCTAATCAACAAAACAAACAAACAAGCATAATATAAACAAAGACACTGAATTTGAGAACAGTCTGACAGTGTCCAGAGGGGGAGGGGAGGGAATTTCAGGGGAAAAGGGGAACGGTTTAGAGCAACAAGTATGAAGGACTCATGGACAAAAACTATGGGGGGTGGAAATGGGAGGAAGGTGGGGAGGGCTGGGGTGGTGGGCTGGGGTGGGGTAAAAGACAGAAAACTGTACAATATCAACAATTAAAAAATACTGATTAAAAATAAAATAAAATAATTAAAAAAAGAAAAATAACATATAGTATATACAGAAAAATGACAAAAAAAAATGTAGCATGTTTTCAAATACTGTTTTTAAACAATGGCATCAATAGCAACAAAATAATAGACCAGAGCAAGTGGAAACGCATGATTGGGGAGATACTGCCCTTTCAGATGAGGCGATAAAGGCAGGACTCATTACAGATAACATTTGAGACTTTAAACAGACAAATAAGTAAGCCAAGGGGTATCTGCAATAGAGAAGTTGAGGCAGAACAAAGAGCCCAGAACAACGAGAAGGACATGTAACTGCACCGAGTGACCAAGGGATAGAGTAGACAGAGTCAAGGCCAGAGAGTGGTCTAGGTCATGTAATGACATGGACTTTACCCTGAGAGAATTAAGGAGACCTTGGAGGGTTTTCAGCAGAGAAGCAACATGATCTAACTTATGTTTTGTGTAATCGCTCTGACTTCTGTAGAGTACATACACTCAGTTTCATGGTGTTCTCATTTTATTATTTCTCTCACCTCTTTTCTGTGGCTGGCTGCCTCCATCCAGGATCTAGACCACTTCTCACTTAACTCTTACAAGGGTTCATGGTGTGGACTATTATTAACTCTTAAAGAGAGAATAGAATTCCTACCACCCCACCATTTGGAAATTTTAACGTGTGGAGCCCTGTGTTGCTAAAACAATACAAAGAATAACCACCACGTGAAAAACAAAGATTTTTTTAAAAGCCAAAAGAAAAGATATAGCAGTCCACATCAAGTCTCATGTCATTAGAACCGACAGCATCTACTCTGCCTCCTCTCTTTTCTGACAATCACTGGAATTGAGATTTACTCACAGTAGAATTTTAAAAACTAACAAAATACTTTCTATATTCTTAAAAATGTGTGTGCACTTCCCAGAGGAAGGGCACATTCAGATCTGTTACTCATATTACAGAACTATCCAGAGCAACAGAACCATCACAATCTTTGAAGGCAGATTACACAATGCAGTGGTTAACCATCTGTTATTTTTTAATTGAGGTATAATTTAAATATAATGCACATTTAATTTAGACTGCAACTGCCAACCCAATTAATATGTAAAGCATTTTTTCTACTACATAGAAAGTTCCTTTTTCCCATTTGTACTACAAATAAAGATTAATTTCCTAGTTCTTGGACTTCATCTAAATTAAATCATACAATTTGTACACCTTTGTGTCTGGCTTCTTTCATTTAGCATGATGATTTTGAGATTCGTTGTTACAGGTAATGCAGTAGTTGATTCCTTTTACATTACCTTTGTCAGTGAATGTATCCACTGTAAGATAAATGACTTTTTATTCGTCCCTTCCCCTGCTGATGGACATTTGGGTTGGGTCGAGTTTGGGGCTGTTATGGTATCCGTAAAACTGCAGTGAATATGCACAACATTTGTTGCAAACATAAATTTACACTCCCATGTTTAAACCTCTAGGAGTGGAATCATTGAGTCACAGGGTAAGGGTATATTTAACTGTATAAGAAGATTGCCAATGAGCTCTCCAAGGGTTTTCGCATTTTACATTCCAACTGTGATTGCGAATGTGTCTGTTTCTCTCATTTAGCTCTTTCTACTTTTGTTTTATTTCGCTTTTGCTCTAATCGAATGAGTCATTTAACCTTATGTCTTCTTGATGAATCTCCCACTTCATTGTGTTGAAATGTCACTCTGTCACAGCATTCCTTAGTGTTTGCACAGGCTGTGTGTCCCCATCATCTTCAGATCTTACTGTGCTTTCACGTGAGAAGCAGATCCCTTATGTACAGCATGTAGCTGAGCATTCTTTTCAATTTATTCACAGAATCTTTTCCTTTTAGTAAATACACACTCCACTTATATTAACTGTATTGTCCTTATATGGGTTTACCGTGCCTTCTTGCTATTTGTTTTCTATTGGTCCCTATTTCTCTTCATTTCTTTGGTACTCCTCTCCTATATTTTTTCATGGTATTTCTAGCTATTTAATTTTACTTACACTATTAGCATTTTATCTATACCTCTCTGCATGTTGCAGTTATAACTTTTCTGATTACTACATGAAATTTTAATTTATCCAGTCTATCTTATATTAATGTTTTACCACCTCACATATCATGGGGGGAAATCTTAACACAGTATACAGGAATTGCCTTTACAACCTCCTTCCATCTTTCATGGCATGTCATAAATTTTACTTCTGTGTGTATAAAATCCCAAAGTATACCCTTTTAATTTTTGCTTCAAAGAGTCAATTATCTTTAAAAAGTTACCAAAGGTGAAATAAAATACATTATATTTAATATCGTGTTTATTATTTTCAGTTATCTCATTCCTTCTTTTAGACACAGATACCCTTTCAATTTTATTTCTCCTCAGCTTAACAAGCCTGCTTTCGTATGCCTCACATAGTTCACCTCAGATGGTGATGGACCATCTGAATTTTTACTTATTGGAAATATTTTTATCTTATAGAATTTACTGATGAATAGAGAATTCTAGTTTCACCAACCACCTCCCTATATCTGGTTCTTTTAAAGAAGTTTTTCTATTGGCTTTTATCTTCTGTTATTTCTGGTGAGAATTTAGCTATAATTCTTACTGTTTTTCCCTGTTATGCAATGGGTATTTTTTCTTCTTCCAGCTGCTTCTACAGTGTTCTCTGTATCTCTGGCTTTTACTGGAGTCAATAAATTATGGTTTAATAAGTGTTGAAAACCTAAGTATTTCTGTTGTATAACAATTTTTTATGATATGAATGATTATTCTCTCTTTCTCCTCATAATTTCCAAAAGACTTCACAAATACTCTGGTTGATTTTTAAAGCTTGAACATTTGTTTTATTCTTGGGTATTTGTTAATTAGCTTGGTGGCTTTATAAAACTTCTCCTGAGCAATTCCACAGGTGTTTACACAAATGTCACAAAGCTCTTAGTTCTAGTCATAACTTACATCTCTCCATCTTTTTCTTGACTTGATTTTAACCTGGTTTCATTACTGTCTGCTTTTTGTTTTTGTAAAATTTACTTCAAAACTTATATTTCTTTCCTCAGCCTTCTCAAGCCTGAGTTCTAATTCAACTTCCAATTTTCTGCTGTTCTTTGGAGTCAATCTAAATGCCAGGACAGGAACTTGGGCTTATAGCTGTGGAAGGGAAATTCCACACATTGCCTCACAAGCATTACAGAACATAGGTCAAGGTCGGGTGGTCTCCCTGCCATCTATACCACTAGTGAATATTTTTCCTGTAACTCGTTTCCTCCTTTATTAACAATGCCTGACATTTTTCTTCACCCTAAATAAGATTGTTGTAAGAAGGAAATATATTAGAAAACTAAAAATGATTATTATGTTTGCATATACCAGTCTTTATTTTTATAGATAACGTTTCTATAACCTTGTAATAATACAAAATAATTTTAATGTAATGCTACTACTATTGATGAACTGCACTAATCCCACCTTTCCTATAATTTTCTAACAGTTTTTCATTGTAGAATCTTGTTGATTTTGCTCAGGGTGGTATATGTGGGTGGAGGATGGGGAAGAATGAAAAGACTTTTACTGTTATGGAAATAACTTTAAAAATGTCTTTTGCCAAAAAGAAACTTGATAACATTTCATTTTAAGTATGGGGGGAAGGGTGGTTACTAAAGATCATCCAAGTGTCTGTCTAGGGTTTTGGTTAGAAAAGCATTCTAAAATAAACTAAATATAGATATTTATTATGTAAAAATATTGAAAATTCTAAAAGTTGAAAAAGTCTTCAAGTTCAAAGGCAAACTCATTTTGACATAGTATACTTTTCAACTAGGAACAAGCATATCAATGTTGCCTGCTTGAGAATATTTTATTCAAAGCTTGACTTTGGCAGTAGAACATCCAAAATGCAGGTCACACATGATAACGAAAACTTATTGCTAACAAAACTAAATGACTAGATCATTGATCTGTTTAATGGTTAGTGGTAAACTAACTTTTAATCAGCTCTGCCATTATGCATTTGTATATCTTGGAGTCATATTTAATAAAATTTTCTCATTTGATATAACTTTCTTACATTGTGAGGCACATACCCTAGATTGTCTAACTCTAATTATTACTGCAGTTTCTTGCTGTGTGGGAATCACTGTCCTGGTGAAGTATCCCTTTTTAAAGTCTCGATTTTCTTTACCCATATCAAGACTGACAGGTTCTGTCCACTGAGAAACGGCCTCTTTGCAAACTCAGAGATAGGGTAGGAGCCAATTGATTATACTATCACTTGGTAACTGCCTGTGATGCTCAACTAAGCTTCCAATGGTGGGGTTCTATTCAACATTGTCATGAGATACATAAAGTGACACACTTTTAGTGCCATGCCTGCTCCGTAGGAATCCTAATAACTGAATAAACATTGAATGAAATACTTTGATAATATATAAGTGCTGAATTCTCTGTGTTTTGAAGGAGGATATGGCAGACTTTTGAAAGAACAGACTGTACTCCCAATCGTGTGTGTGCGCGCGCGCGCGCGTGTGTGTGTGTGTAGTAGTAGTAGTAGTAGTAGTAGTAGTAGTAGCAGCAGCAGCAGCAGCAGCAGCAGCAGTCTAGGGTTTTGGGAAACCAAAGTTGTTGAATTGCTTCTGATTTATAAAATAGTAGTTTGGAACATCTTTTCTATCAATAGGCTCTGTTTTCTCTGTTTTCCTCTTATCCAGACTGCTTGGTCTACTTGAACAAGTTTTCACATTTGAGAAGCAGAGTAGAATAAGATTTGTCATAGTAACTGGTTCTGGAGCCAAGCAGCCTGGAGCAATATCCCAGCGCTGCCAATTGATAGCTCTGTGACCCTGGGTAAGTCACCTAACCTCCCTTTCCATATCTGTGTAAAAAAAAGAAGAAGAATACACCATTCCTCCTAGAGTTGAGTTCATATTTTCATAATGTAGAATGGTATTGGGCATACATTATCCATTATTATGTTTAACTATTATTAACCTGTAATGGACCCCATTTGAATTGCCTTTGAGCATCTCTTCCTATCTCCTTTGGTAAAAATTCCTTGAATTTTCTTTGGAACCTCTTCTCCATTGTGCATGGTTCTTATTTAAGGCACCAGTTAAGATGCCTTTCCTCCTGTAAGGAAAAGTTGAATGAGTGACCCCCTTAAGCAGGTCAGAACTTCTCTCCCATGAGTTTAAACCTTGGGCAGTTAGACAAGAACAGATTTGGGGAGAATAGTTTGAAGCTCATACACACCATGGATGCTGTTCTTAAGAGAATATTCTTTCATCTTTGCCACTCAGATCCTTAGAGTTGTCATGTTACAACATTAACCTTTTAAATGACTACTTACTCAACCTCCCTTTTGATTTTCTAAACTACTGTTCATATCCATCCAATGAATCCCTCTTTGTTGCTACTTCAGTCAAAGTCACTTTCTGTCCTTGCAACCCTAACTGAGCCACATTTTTTGGCTTTTTAAAAAATTTTTATTTTATTGCATTTTTTCCATTACCTCCCCACACCACAAACCCTCTTCTACCTCCAACCACCCTCTCCCACCGCAGTCACCGCAGTGTGGTCCACGTGCCACAGTTTTATAATAGTTCCAATTTTGTGCCTCATAATCACTTCTTTATTTATACTCTGCCTTTTTCTAAGCTCCAATGTATGCTCTTTTCCGCTTAAGAAATTTCTGACAACTGTAAGACTATTATGTCTTGTATTCTACAGATAATTATCTTTTTTTGTCTGCATCACATATTCAAGTATCATATAGTTCCCTATATGGTTTAGATTTCTTTGTATATATTTATCAATTTTATTGTAATATAATGACAAAAAGCCCTCTGAATCTTTGTGCACTAAAGGAATAACTCTTTACTCTAGATTCTATACATCGGAAAAATCTGTCTGGCCTTATCTGGGAAGCTGATGGTAACAAGTTCCCTCATGCCTTTGTGTGGAGAGGCCAGTTAGCTGGAGGATGGTTGGTTGGGACAGTGGCAGTAGAGGTCTAGAACTGGGATGGCTCATCTCTTCCATGTAGTAACGTCAGCATCTGACAGGGTAGCATGGCCTTATCGCACAGCTGAGGGCTCCAAAAGCAGCAAAACAGGACTAGCTCAAGTCCTTCCTAACTCTCCGCTTACTAACAACACACGGGCCAAAATCAAGTCATGTGACCAAGCCTAGATTTAGTGTGTATGGGAAATAGACTCCATGCCTTGATAAAAGGAGTTATGATGTTATAGCCATCATTACAATCTACTACATACACAGATTCTTAGAGCTGCAATTTACCAGGGGTGCTTAAAGATGTATCGCCTTGGATAAAAGGTGCTGGATGCTTCAAATGATTACAAACTCACCACTTCAAGAAGCAGCCTATTCACGTTTAGAATAAATTAATATTTTGGGGTTGTAATCTTTCTTCTTTTCTAATTCCTACATGTGAGTCCTAGTTCCTGATGGGATGGAATAAGCTCCCCCCACCAATTTTTCCCCACAGGAAAAACCTTCAGATATTTGTGAAGATCTGTTTTGTTGTACTGAAACTTCTCTTCATTAAGCTGAATATACTTTATTCTATTAATTTCATGACAATGACATTTTATTGTCAGCCTCATTAGTCTCTGGATACATTCCAATTAGCTTTTCTTTCTAGTTAACTTATAAAATGACAGAAAACATAGTAGATTACAGTAGAACTACTACACAATATTCAGGAACTATTACAATTTTGTAGTTTTGAAGAAATCATGGTGTTGACTATTGAGAATAAAAAAATAGACTTGTAAAAATGAGGTCAAGTAGGGTCTTTCTAGGAACCCCACTTGTAACAGACCCACCTTTTTATCTTCTCTTCACTGTAAATGAGACGCTCAGTGGGTGGCTTCAATGAAAAAGAAAGTCTTCTATGAAAATAATTTATGAATTATATAACTTTGGAAGAAATCATTTATTTCTCCAAAGGATGTGCCATAATCTTCAGAGTTCATTAAAAATATTGTATATTAAAAAATTTATGCATAAATTTTAAAATATGCCATGCATTCATTATATGAAATGAAGCATTTCAGTAATCATTGATGTGATTTGAGATGGGAACCTTATTATGTTTGATTAATTAATTAAGCATTGAATGTAATATATTGTGGAAGGGCTATATTAGGGCAAGAGTCGGGGTAGGAGGAGTCAGGCTGGGGAAACTGCAGTGTGAGTCTATGTTGTATTCACTGCTGGGCTTTGAAGGAGCTTGAACACAGCTGAAGATGAGGTGAGATGGGCATGTGAACTTGGATTCCTTTGCCAGACAAGGAATGGAGCAAGTAAATGTATAAGACTTTTGAAAGAGTAAAACTTTATTATCAGGAAAGTATAATTCAAAGATTTGTTACATGATTAAATTCTCAGTTGATTAAAAGTGTTACTAAACTTAGTTCTAGTCATTAAAGAAATGATTATAACACTTATTATTTTCCTCTTTCAATCTTAATGTTGATATTATTTTACACTAGAATTGAAGTTAACAGATTTTCAAAATAGTGTCTCCTATTATGGGTAATAGGAGACACTATTTTAAATAGTCAAGGTTTGGCCTTTAGCAGTAGACTTTTTACAACTAATATGAGAATTCATATATTCATATTTAGGCTTCTAATGGCTTTGGCTATGAAAGACCTAAAGACAGACATTTTCCAGAAAAAAAGTGAGTTTAAATATTGAAGGAAAGAGGTACTAACTGTATGATTTAGTTACTCATTTGAAAAATGGGTAAAGGACATAGTACACGCAAGGACCTTATCACCTCTTGCCTGAACTACAACTAATATCTCCTAGAGTTTTCTCAACTTGGCAATTATATTTCCTTAAAATTAATTCCATGCAGGTGAATTTAAAAGTTGATGTCATGACTCACTCCACAGATAACAATCCTTGTGTGATAAACACTGTGTTTTCCTACAACACATGTCAATTCAACATGAGACACTTTTTTAATCCATTTTATAAACTGGAATTCTGTATAAATTTTAACTAGATCAAAATTCTCATTTGATAAAAATAATGTGAACTCTATTTTTTTCATAATAAACAAGTTCACTGTGACTTGGCTCTCTTCGTCCTCCCCAGCCCTGGTTTATATTTATTTCTCCAGCTTAATTGACCTGTCATGCTATTGTTAGATTCTGTGTCTCTGCATTGTGCCTCTGTCTACTACATATATTCTTCATGCATTTCTTTGTCAGGCTGACACTTAGCTATGATTTAAGAGTTAGTTTAGGTGATATCTCTGTGTAACATTTGCTTACGCCCAAGTAATATTAGGGACACCTCATTATTTTCTAAGTATATGACCATGACAAAAATCCACAATATATGTTTGATTCTTTAACAGGAAATTTCCTGAAATGTATTAGCATCTCAGGGCAAATATGAGCAAGTACATTTTCTATTGAGAAACCATAGTTTCTTCAGTTTCTCAGATTCTACAATAGCTAGGACCTAGAGCCCAACAAAAGTTAGGTTCTGACACGTCCAACTGTTTAGCTCTCAATTTCAAGGGTGAGAATAAAATTCTATCCTTCTCTATATCTTCAATCCCTAACAAAATGTGTTATATGTGTATAGTGAGAGCATAATAAATGTGGTTGAATGCATAGAGAATATAATATTCTATCATATGATTCAATTAGTTTGTGGTTGTCATGTTGTTCACTTGATTGCATTATTGTCAAGGAATACATACCCACTTTTCCAAAGACGGTATTTCAGTTTGGACTACACAGATGTCCAAACTGTGATGAGTTTCAGCATATTCCTAGGAGTAAGGTTCTTGCCTGTTAAGAATTAGCATCAACCATTTGTTTCCTGACTTAGTGGGATGGCCTCACTGACTGCTTCTGCGAGATGTGAGGTCCCAAAAGAATTCAATAATTCAATTCTCCTCCCTAGCAATTAGAATGCAGGTAGGGTTTGTTTGGGGTAAAGTGACTACATATTTTAATGAAAAATAAGTATGATAGTACAGATAAAATATAGGAAAGAAGAAAAATAAAGAGGACTACCTCTGTCAGGTATTTAAAGAACATCATGCTCTCAAAAACTGATGGACATATCCTTGGGATAGACTACCCAAACTCATTGGAAAGCCCCAAATATGGATTGGAATGGATTTTGTGATTAAAAAAAAAGTAACATATGCTCCTGAGGGGCCTAAGGAAGGATGTTTCTTTACTTATAAACATAAATTCAACCTGGTCCTTTCATACTATATTTTGAGAAATTGATGTTAAACACAGTTGATTTAACCAAGTTTATTACTAGTAGAAAAATCAAGGCCACAGTTACAAAAGGTCCGCTCTGTTTTTGTTTCACCTAAGAAAATGATAGAAAAACAATTCTTATTCTCTCTTTAAGAAAAAGCGCTTAGTTTTTGAACACTTAAGAAGTGCCTGCATTGTGCAACATTCCTTAAATGTGTTATAACATTCTTACACAACCCTCTAAGTACTATTATTATTTTCATGATAGTTGGAGGATTTGGGGTTCTAACTCCGAAGTTTGGCTTTTGGGTGTGGGCTCTACACTTTCTACAAAGTAATGACTCCATCACTATGAAACCCATTCTGGTTAATACCATATGGTCCGTTCACATGTACCCCCTCGCTGCCTGCCCTGGTACAAAACCCCTGAGCCTGGACTCTGCAGATACAGAGGTGGAACAGGGCTACATGGGAAGCTCTCATATCCCGCTGCCTAGCAAGCCCTCTTGGGCAATAACGTCCTGCCACTCAGGCAATGGAGGACTTAAGGATTCTCTGTAAGGGGCTGTCTCCTGAGATTCTGTTTGGCGATGCCCTAAACCCTAGTAATATTTCTATATGATTTCTTTCATCTTTGGAAGTGTATGTAAGTACAGGGTAACAGCCTACTCTTTAGAGAACAGTGACTTCAAAACCCTGGACACTTTCTTCTGATTCTTTATTTCCCTCTAATTTCTCAAAATTATCCCCATTAGGTCAGAAAATTTTTCCCTATGCACTTAGCTTCTCACTTAGTAGTCTGTTGTCTAGATTTTATGTTTTGAGGCATTTGGTTCTTTATGTTTAAAACAAAGTTTTGAAATTAAAATTAAATAGGCAAGGTTGGGATGCAGAGAAAGAATAACATTTTTTTCCTTCCTAAGCACTCGATTCTTATAAAAAGTCATGATGACAGATTTATTCAAGTGTTACCAGTGGCTTGAAAGCTGAGATCTGACTCCTGGTTCTTTGCGTTTTGTGTGTACCCAGAAGAGGGTTCATGTGTTACCACTTCACATAAGCATGGGTGGGAGAGGAGGTAGAAAGAAGAAGGTAACGATAAGTAAATAAAAAAGAACTGAAAATAAGAACCTATAATTTAATACCAAAGAATTATATCCCTACCCATGAAGTCTGCCGTATAACCTTCTCAAGAACACTGAAGAGTTTACACTATTATATTATTAAAGAGGAAGCTAAAACTTAAAATAGTTAAACATCTTACCCCAAGTCCCACAGCTGAGACCAGAGCCAGGATTTGCTGCATGTTCTCTGATTCCAACAGCTGGGTTCTAACCACTTACATTTCACTGTTCTCCTGATGTTTTATCTAAGCAACCTGGCATTATAACTAGAAATTAGAACCTATTTGTTCTTTGATGGAAAGACTGAGGTTACTTCTTAAATGTATCACTAAAAATCCGACATTCAAATTATTGTAGCTCACTCTAATTAAGAATTTATTTATCAGATGTTTGCAAACACTTTATCAGTATTAACTTCTTTATTACTCACAAGAATTACAGCTTGTTATAAGATTTCTATTTTACAGTTTAGAGACTGAGTCAGAGAGGACTTTGGAAACTCACCTAAGGTTATACATACAGCTAACTGTGGTGGAGACAATGCAAACCTCTGCGGTTTGGCTGCAGAGTCTATTCGTGCTCTTGACTCTGCGGTCCTCCTTGCATGTCTAATACTGTCTGGTCTCTAGAATTTGAAAGATATTGCCTTCCCAGTGTTTCCTGAATGATTAAGTTAGTCATGCTGGTGAATTTCACTGTTATTAGGGTAAGCTCTCATGTCAAACTAATAGCTTCTTAGGCCCTGGGAACTTTAATATCATCAATGTACTAAATTCTACTTCTAGAAGCAAGCAGCAAGGTATTCCAAATTGCACTGCACAGGCTCACAGCATTAAGCATCTGTGTGTAAAATACGGCCCACCAGCCATTTGAATTCATAGCACATTTTTCACTGGGGTGCTCTCTGTCTGGGACACAGATTGCATTTTGGCATGGTGGCAGCACCATGACCACTTGGAAATCGAGAATGATGGCTTGCTATTTCTCCCATTAGATAAAAAAACCACACACAAAAGCATACACACATATACATGCACACAAAAGCACTCTTCTTTTGTCTCCACTTCCCTCTCTGTCACTGCTCTGTCTCCTTCTCTTCACCTGCTGAGTGAGTTGTCTGTACTCACTGTCCTCCACTCTCATCTTCCGATTTCTCCTGAGCATTCTCCAATCACCACCAGTCCTCTGACAACACTTTTATCGTGGCTACTAACAATCTCTACTTAGCTGAAGCTAATGATGAATTCTCAGCCCATTTCAGCTGATCTAGAAACAGTTTGATGATGCATCCTATCCTGGGGCAATCCTGGTTTGCGTCTATTGTCTCGTTTAATTGTTTTTAGCATCCACTTTCACTCTCCAAAGCGTCCAAGTTTGGACCATAAATTATAAGGTTACCCTACCAGCAGTCTGTGAACAAATCAGTCCTCCACAAAACACTTGTCACTCTTGGGATCCGGGTTGCCACACTTCTGGTTTCTTCTCCTTGACTTCTCCATCTTTGTTGATTGTTCTTCAAATACTCATATACCTAATATGCTAAGACTTGGTAATAGGAACTCCTCTTTTCTATATATCCCTTTGTATTGGATACGCTCATTTAATTTTGTAGCTTTATGAATAATGGTAACTCCCATATTTCTACCTTTAATCTAGACTCCTTCCTATACCTTTAGACTTCTATAGCTACTCTTCTCCTTGACATATCTAGTAAACGTCTACTAAACATCTAAAATGATGCCAAAAAAGCAAATACTTATTGCCACCCTATGTCTTTTCCTTGCCAACCTGCCCTCTACAAACTTGTTCAGTTCATGATAACTTCATTTTTCCAAGGTCTCAGGCCATGAGTCTTTGAGTCAATCTTCAGTTCTCTCTCTTTCCATGATATACAATCCACCTTGTCAAGGAAGAACCAAAATTCCTTGCCAAGGAAGAACCAGAATTCTTTTCCTCCTCCTTAGCTGTGAAATGCCTTACAAGTTTTACCTGGTCCATTGAATCCTCTATTAAATGAGCATATATTATGATTGATAGGGACTGATGCATAACCAGAGTACATCGTCATCGCCATCACTGTATTTGAAATGTTGAAATATATCCACATTATTTGGTAGTCAATGCATGAGGCTCAACACCTATTTTTCTATCTACACAGGCCCATGGCTGCTTTTGCTTCTTCCTCTAAGTCTCTAGGCCTTCCTGTAATCCAATGCCTGAAAGCCTCCAGCGCCTCATTCCAGAGCTTTGGGCTGGCATTCCTTTTTAGGGGTCAGTATTCCAGCCATTCTAAATGCAGAATATTTTGATTCTCACTGCTGCTTATCTCTCAGTACAACCAGAAGAATAAGTGCATTGAGTACCTATAAATAAATCATCATTGCTAATTCCCATTAGACACACTCTTTAAGCTCTCTTTAGCTCACTTTTAACAAGGTGTAGCTGCCACTTTGTCATCTGAATGATTCATTCCCCCTGGCCATGCTTTGTTATGTTTTTTAAAGAAAACTGCACTCTTGTGACTCAGTAGCATCTTCTGCTTTACAACTTCAAATAGCTATTTTCATTCATACCCACTTTCTTTCCTACTGCTTATATAGAACTACCTTAAGCTGCCACTCGTAGGTATAGAATATCAGCAACTAACTTTACCTTCATTCAGTTTCTTTTTTTTTAACCAATGGTTAAGAAAGAAAACTGGTAGATCAGTTTCTGGATTAAACAAGGCTCTATTTTTGGTGTCTGGGAGCAGAGGCAGAGAGAGCCAAGAACTACTTTAATTTAGGTCTCCATGTGGGGAGAAAGAGAAGGGCAATGTGAGGCAGGTTTCAGCCAGGAGATACCATCCTCCTCTTTACAAAGCTTCAAATAAGAAACTCTGGAACAAAGCCTCATTGACTCACTCATTTGCTGTAGATCTATCAAAACCTGTGTCCATTGGCTGTCAATTCATTTAGATAGTACTTATTCATTTAATAAGTACTATAAATTCTATACTGTATATTAGGAAAATCAAGCAGACATGTGGATCAAAGATGTTCTTCTTCAAATTAATATTTGAAGAATATTTTTCCAACATTTTTTTCTGAAAACATTTGAACGCCATTTCAGGGAAGACTTAGGAATTAGAACCCGGGGCATGGATTAGACACTTCTTTGTTATCCTGAGAAGTTCAGCTCTGCCAGAAGTTTGTATACTCTTCTAAACAAAATCAATGACCTACAGTAACCAGAACTACCTCACATAAATGGCAATTTGATTAGTATCTGTTATTACCTACTGATGCCTACTGCCTAGAGGTCTCAGGCTCAAACTCATAGTTCCTCTGGATAGCTCTCCCAACCATACTGAGTCTTCCCTTTGAAAGAAATTTTCTCTACTCCTTTAGAATCCCAAAGATGTGATAGTAACCAAGGCTTTTATGTAAGTCCCCTTTTGATAGGCATCCAGGGGTATTGGATGAGTTTGTTTCTAAAACTAGAAATTCAAACCCAACATAATTTCATTGATACAGCTTCACTTTTTAATCAATAGTTTTACCTCTTTTATTCTTAGACTCCTGTCACATTCTTGCCCAAATTCATGGAATATTAAGGAGTAGGTTATTTTTACCCCAATAAGAATTTGCAGAAGAGAATGAAGGCATGGTTTGAGTGGAAATATTTATTAAATTATCTAGACAAATATTACTGAACTAAAGTGAGATATTTGATATCTTTGAATAATATAAATATAAGTATGTATTACTAATTCAGTGTATTAATTCATGAACAGATATTCATTGACTTATATTCTATGTTAATTTCTGTATTAGCTTTGGTATGCAGTGATAAAGGGAATAATCCCTGTCCTCAAGGAGTTTGGGGGACAAATGAGATCCTATTAATATTTTATTGTTGGCTGCCAATGCCCATCAATATTCTTGCTACATATCAGACCTCCCTTATATTAAAATGTACCTTCATCATTTCTGCAAATTTCTCAATAGCACCCATTAAACATGCTTTCCAGGTATTTCTAAATATTTCCTTCACCGAACCGTGGCAGTAGTTCAAACAGGATTTAATTTTATAAAGAAAAAAAGCTTACACTTAAAATGTCAGAAAATAACTACTTAAAACAGGAAGGCATGCTCATCATGGATGCCATCTAAAATGCTTAAAAAGTGAGATTCACAGATTCCTTTGATCTCTCTCCTTCCTACTTTATTCTCTACTTCCTTGTGTGTCTACTACAAAGGCATGGTGGATAAGGGTCTCTCATTTCCTATAGAAGGTTTATATAGTATTGAGAGAAAATAGGAATTAATAGCAAAGAGAATAGTAACAAATTTATTTTGGTCATGACAAGCATATAGGAAATCTTAATGGAAGACAATAATTCAGGTCATGATTATTTTTATAGTACTCTATAGAATTTTGATTTCCCCCACTGTTTAATTGTCAATGTAGTCGTCTGGGCAATTGTCGTTTGATTTATGACAGTGAATATCAGTCTTGAATTGCATAACATCAGAAAGACATGCCCAAAACATGCCATTGTATTTCTGGCAGAAGGAAAAGTGGTCTTCTCCATAGATGAATCTCATTGACCCTTTGCAATCCACTTTCCAGTTTCCTCAGGCTGCATCTTATTTTGTCAGCATCTCTAGAGAACAATGCCTATTTCATCAAGCTGAAGCACAAAAGCATTGTGTACCACCCCCTTGATAATGCCTAGGACCAGTGAGTCGAATGTATTCCAGGCCTAGTCACTCAACAAGCTCCTATCTTTATACTTTTTAATGGGCCATGAGTGGTTAGACAAAATGGCCATTACTTGTGACATAAAACAGAGATTAAAGCTAAATATAAGATTAGGTGGGCAGAAGGAGCACTGACATCAGCATGTCTCCTTAGGTATTTAAACCGGTTGCACGAAAACCATTCAGACATTACGGTAGGGAGTAAGTCTGCGTTGCCAATAGACTATTGCTAAATCAGGTGATGTGGCAAGTCCTTTCCCCCTCTTTACTCACTAAGAAAATAGCCTTATGATGGAAATGAACTGGTTGAATGAATTCCAATTGCTCTAGTCTCAAAAAGTCCTTTTATAGCTGCTTTGAATGTGGCCATTTAAAAGTATAGCCTCAAGATAAATTTTGCAATTCATCTCTATTAAAGAACTGATGACTATTCATAATAAATGGATAATTATTTCCAATAATTTTTATCACACAGAATTATTAAATTATACCTCTCTTGGTTATTTAAGATATATTGTGCATGTTTCATAATTATAAACATACCACTGCCCTTTTTCTTCATTTTGAGGTCTCTCTAGACAGCACTTACTTCTTACAATCAAATATAGAAATAATATGTTTAAGAACATTAAGCAACTCTAATAGGGTAGAAATATATTTTCTTTTTAATATATATGGTAACTTTCACAGAACTAATGAAAATATGAATGAAGTAGAAAGAATGAAAATCCGTCCTTAATGAAATTCTAAAACCTAATATTTCCTCTCAATTTTATCTGAACAGTGACTAAGATCAGAATCCATGTACCAAAAATACTTGGCAGTACATTTACTGAGACTCTAGTGACTATCCTCTGCCCTTAGTGACTATTTTCTCCTCCTCTTCCTCCTATTCTTCCTCCTCCTCCTCTTCCTTCTCTTCCCCCTTAACATCTCCCCTTCTGTTTCCCCTCCTTTGTTTATGTTGTCTTAACAATAATTCATGTTTCCTTTCCTCTATATATTTATTTACAAAATTGGAGGTTCTACAACTGTATATATATAATATATAGTATATATTTTGTATATAAATATATATTTAATGTGTTTGCATAATATATATATTTTTTTTCAAGAGAATGAGGTTTGGAACTCTTATTTTGGAGGGTCTGGATCACTTTGCTTTGGGTCATCACCCAATGTCCTAGAGGTTCGTAAGAAGAGTAGTAAATTCTCTGGGTCATTGGGGAAATACGTTCAGCTTGAGCTCTTTGGCAGTTGAATTTGATCTGCGTTGACGCCAACCAAATTACTCCTGGTTCCAAGTAATACGAAGTTCTCCATTTGGGGGGAAGCGCCGCAGGCTAGTATACTACTGCACGGTGAGGGCAGGGCAAACTGGCACCAAGGCACCATTATATGGGTTAGAGAAATATTGGCACCAAGGGAAAATGCACACTCTGACAAGGGTTTCTATTGAAAATACAGTTTGTGTATTTCTACTTGTAATCTCTCTTGGATGATCTTTTATTCCGTGGCATGTTACAGCTAATGAGCTTTTTAAATGAAAAAGGCTGAATTAGAAAAGCACTCTACTCTCTATTAAAAAAACATCAAAGCCCAGGTTCCTGCCTCTGTAATTAAACCCTGATACAGAATATTCATTATGATATCAGTTCTTTATTACCTATGCCTGTGAGTCTGTGAATATCTGTTGACACCCAGAGTTCAAATCCATTATTGTGATCTTATATTAAAATAGCACCATCTATCCAAGGAATCACTAAGCATGGCAAAAATAGTAGCCCCACCGCCATTCATGAATCTCTAAAGCTGTTGTGAGATGCACCCTAACATGAATTACCCTGCATCTTTTCAATTTACTAAGGATTTATTTATCACTTACTGAACAAATACAGTAAAAATGAAATAATTATTATTGAGATAAGTTACCTGTGTCTCTGCAGGTTGTCATCATCCCCTCTGCTTGAAGAATTTTATACTTTAAATAGAATAATATGATGGTAGAAAAAAGATACCGAGATAGCACATAAGAAATAATTAATTGACCCATGTATGTATTCAATTCAGAGTGCCTTTTTCTGTTTTATGGACAGTTGCTTTGTAACCATTCTTCTTTTCTTCAGTGCGCATGTGTCTAGTTCCACAAACCAGGTTGTGAGCTCTTTGCAGGAAACCTTCCTGCTGTCCATGTCTGAAAATCCCCAAGTGTCCTGAACTTAGTACAACTGCGACGTTAGCTTCTTCACTAACCCAAAGCCAAATGTAAAAGCAGAATTTATGTGAAACATGGGTTGATATAATAAAGTATATAAGAATTATAGATGATGTTCATGTAATGAGACATGATAGAAAGGAATAAAAGTTAGTAGAAAGAAGGAAATATGGTGATTCATTGGTCCATCTGGCTAACAGCTTATCGTGGTTTTCTGTATAAGTTCAGAAAAGCATATACATATAATATTTTTTGACCTGAGAAAGTAATGCATTCTGAATGCTGGGATCCATACTTTTCCCACATAATTTTACTAAATTCTAACTCTGCCAAGATCCATCAAATTGCTATTTAACCTGATAAATGATGCAGAATAAAAAAATTGCCAGATGTTACTTGGGGTCAAAGGTTTTTACATTATATCCAAGTACTTGCACTGACCATCCTATTAAAAAAACAGTATTTCAGTATTTTCTCTGTATGAGATATATCTAATAATAAAAAACAAAGCTGTATTGTTTTTTGTATTGTTTTTTGTATTGTAAACAAAACAAAATTGGGGGATTTAGTAGCTGGGTTAAAAATTTGATAATTCTTTATTTCTCATGCTTATGAATGGCTATGACACTAGACATACATCAGGAAAATGACTAAGCATGTTGCCTACATGTCTTGGACCTGGAAACCTGGCAATAAAATTAATGTTTGACCAACAATAAGAAAAAATCCCTGAGATTTTTGTACTCAGATCCTCTGAGATTGTATTATCTCGAATCTCTTCCTAAAGCAAAGCTAAATTTCCTTGATGATACAAAAGCTGTTGAGTAGAGAGAATGTTCTGCATTGTGGTTCTTTCTAATTGTTTGAATTGCCCCAGAAGCAGGCCACTGGTACAGGGAAATTGGAGAAATGAAATGCTCATTAGTTGTATAAGGTATACAGATCCAGGCCACTCAGGGAACAAGGATTCCCCTTGCTGTCGCCTTTGATTCTCTGAACTTCATAGCTGTGCGGCTGGGAAACTCATCAACTGAAGTCCTGTCTTGAGACCTCAGCAGGAGGCAAAGGGAATGTTGAAGTCCGAGAGCAAGGCAGCTTGTTTTAAATGAGGAGAAAAAAGCTTCCCCATTTCTGGTCATTACTACCTATCAAACAGCAATGGAGGCTGAAACTTGCCCTCCTGATGTACTAGCAAATAATTTCTCATAGTAACATATCTTTTTGCAATTGCTATAAACCCTTCTCTGGGCTCATTTGGTTATTCCACCAGTATTTCCTGGGTGCCAGCAATGGACCAAGAGTGGTGTTAGTTGTCAGGATTACATGTAAAATAATATGGTTTAATTGATAAGAGTTCTTGAGTTCAGCAAACAAAGAATCATATATAATGTTTATACTAGTATTAATTGGGGTACATTATTTTATCCTGTGCCTCAGTTTCCTCATCTGTAAAACAGGGAAGTATATTAAAATACAATAAAACCTATCTAAAGAATATGTGGTATTCTATATATATGGCCCTTAGCAAAATATTTGAGGATTATTAACTGTAATAATTATTTTTAATGAATATCAACTATGCTCAAAAAAATAGGAAAACCAAGAGAAACAAAAGAAAGAAAAAAGAATTGAATGTGACAGGTATGGTAGAAGCATAAGAGGCAAAGTAAATGGATCTCATGTAGCTATGAGAAGACTTACAAATGGCTTCACGAAGAAAGTGGTATTTTAGTGGCATCTTAAAGGATAGTAGAAATTAGCCAGCTTTGGAAGGAAGATGTGTAGAAAGGCAAAAGGAATAACCCAAATAAGCACAGATTAATTGGCAAGTAGCAAGGAATTTGCAGTGCCTGGTACCTATTCCTGACTCAGCCAGGAATCTCTGTTTAGACCAGAGTGTAACGCTAAGACAGTAGAGACGGTGAACTTGTCTAGGGCCAGGGCACCAACACGCAATCCAGGATCCGTGATCCACCTCTAGTCAACATTGCCCTTCAGCTGAAGCCCCTCAGTCCTACCATGAGATCCTCATCCTACTTTGAACCCTAGGTCTTCAAGGTTCTCACTGCTGAGATAGAGAGTTATGGACATCTCATAAATAACAGGTTGTTAAAGAAAGTGAGTTTTCCAATGCTGTTCTCCCTAGGTAAAATGCTTTGGGCCATTCTAGGCCTAGACATACACCTTTCCACATACATTTTAGAAATGGCTTTTTGATATCTACCAAAACCCTTCTAGGATTTTTATCATGATTGCATTGGATCTATGGATCAGATTTAAGAGAACTGATTATCTTAACAAATACTGAGTTTTACAATCCATGGTCACAGAATATAGGTGCATATATCTAGGTCTTATTTTTTGTAAATGTTTTGTGTTTCCAGCACACAAATATTGTACATATATGCTTAAATACATAAGTATTTTGTGCTTTCAGTAATATTATAAATGGTATTTCAACTTTTAATATCCAATTGTCATTGCTAGTGTATGGAAATAGAATAGATTGTTCCCTAAACTGACATTATATTTAATAATATTTTTGTAGATTCTTTGTGACTTTCTAGGCCATCAAATCGTCTATAAGATAATTATATTTCTTTCTTACCAATCTATTGACATTTTATTTTTATTATATATTATTATTGACATTATTATTTTTCTTGCATTATTGAGATGATAGGCTCTCCAAGATGATGTTGATTAAGGAGAGAGTGGGCATTCTTTCCTTGTTTTGATCTTGAGAAAATATTAAGTGTTTCACAATTAATTATGATATTAGCTGTCCTTTATTAAGTGGAAGAAGTATCCCACTCTTCTTAGTCTGTTGAAACAGTGTGCCATGACCATGGATGGGTATTAACTTTTTTCAATTGTTTTACATCATCTTCTGACGATCACATTTCCTTATTGTGTTAGTATGGTGGATTACACTGATTATTTTTTAGTATTAAACCAACCTTGGACTTTCAAAATAAATACTGTAGGGTTATAATACATTATTTATTACATTACTGGAATTAATTTGCTACTATTTTGTTGAGGATTTTTGCTTCTACGTTTATGAGGGATATTAGTGTGTGGTTTTCCTTTCTTGTAGTATCTTTGTCCAATTTGATATTAGTTGGAGGCTGCCCTCATAAAATGAATTAGTAGATTTTCTCTCATCTTCCATTCTCGGGGGAAAAAATGTACAAGATTAGCATTTGCTTAAGAGTCCATCTGGGCCTGGACTTCTTTTTGTTGGGAAGTTTAAAACTAAAACTTCATATTCAATTTACTTAATATCTCTATGTGTCTATCTACCTGTCTATTGGATATAAATATGATATTAGGATTCTGAATTACTTCTAGGGGAAACATTAGTAGTTTATAATATTCTCTCATTATCCCATTAGCACCTATTGGGTCTGCAGTGATATCCTCTCTGTCAATTCTGATGTTGATAATTTTTACATTTAATTTATTTCAGTTAATATAATACATGGATTATATCTAGACCTTGCTAGCTATCCCATGTATTCTTTATTTCTTAATCCCCTCTTTTACCATTTTCTGTTTACAGTATTATCTTTTCTTAAGTATATTTTATTGATTATATGGTTAGAGTTGTCCCATTTTTCCATTTTATCTCCCTCCACACGGTACCCCACTTCCCTCCAGCATTCCCCCCTTAATTCATGTCCATGAATCATACATATAAGTTTCTTGGCTTCTCCATTTCCTATACTATTCTTAACCTTCCCCTGTCTATCTTGTACCTACCGATTATGCTTCCTATTCCCTGTACCTTTTCTCGTATTCTCTCCCTCCCCCCACCCTCCTGATAACCCTCCATATGATCTCCATTTCTGTGATTCTGTTGCTCTTCTAGTTGTTTGCTTAGTTTGTTTTTAGGTTCAGTTGTTGTAGTTGTGAGTTTGTTGCCAATTTACTGTTCAGAGTTTTGATATTCTTTCTCTTAGATAAATCCCTTTAACATTTCATATAATAAGGGCTTGGTGATGATGAACTCCTTTAACTTGACCTTATCTGGGAAGCGTTTTATCTGCCCTTCCATTCTAAATGATTGCTTTGCTGGATAGAGTATTCTTGGATACAGGTCTTTGCCTTTCATAACTTGGAATGCTTCTTTCCAGCCCCTTCTTGCCTGCAAGGTTTCTTTTGAAAATCAGCTGACAGTCTTATGAGAACTCCTTTATAGGTAACTGTCTCCTTTTCTCTTGCTGCTTTAAGATTCTCTCCTTATCTTTAATCTTGGGCAATTTAATTATGATGTGTCTTGGTGTGTTTCTCCTTGGGTCCAATTTCTTTGGGATTCTCTGAGTTTCCTGGACTTCCTGGAAGTCTATTTCCTTCACCAGATTGGGGAAGTTCTTCTTTATTATTTTTTCAAATAAGTTTTCAATTTCTTGCTCTTCTTCTTCTCCTTTTGCCACCCCTATGATTCAGATGTTAGAATATTTAAAGTTGTCCTGGAGTTTCCTAAGCCTCTCCTCATTTTTTTTTCTTTTTTTTTTTTTTTTTTGAATTCATGTTGCTTTGTTCTGTTCTGGTTGAATGTTTATTTCTTCCTTTTATTGCAAATTGTTGATTTGAGTCCTGGCTTTCTTCCCTTCACCATTGGTTCCTTGTGTCTTTTTCTTTACTTCACTTTGTACAGCCTTCACTTCTTCCTTTATTTTGCAACTGTACTCAATCATTTCTCTGAGTATTCTGATCATGAGTGTTTTGAACTCTGCATCTGATAGGTTGGTTGTCTCCTGGTCACTTAGTTCTTTTTCTGGAGTTTTGATCTGTTCTTTCATTTGGGCCATATTTTTTTGTCTTGGCACACCTGTTACCTTGTATAGAGGGGAGCATTAGATATTTGCCAGGATGGGGCAACCCACTTTGCTGCAGTGTTTATTAAAGTGTTTTTAAAAACTATTCAATTTTATCTGCACAATTTTTTTTCTTATCCACACACATACTCTTTGATGTACATAATTACACCGTACAATTTTAACTTATCACAGTCTATAGTCAGAGCTATTAAGCATCTTTATTTATAATGTAAGGAACAACAAAAAATGTGTACATTTGTGCTTTTCATATTTTGTGACATTATCATATATTATGTCATATTATAAATTTCATAATACATTGTTAATATTTTTCTCTGTCAACCACCTTTTAAAGGACTTAAAAAATAAAACAAGAAAAGTATTATGTATTTACCCATGCATTTAATATGTCCAGTGTTCTTCATTTATTTGTGAATCATATTTATGATATCTGTTTTAATCCATCTTATCACTTAATTCCATTATCTTTATAATTTCTTTATTTTTATTAATTAAATTATTGAGTAATTTATTGAGTATTTATTTTTATTGAGTAATTATTTTTCATAATTATAAATTATGGCTATTTGCTTAACTAGTAATTTTTGAATAGATGCTGGACATCTTAAAATTTACAGTCAATACTAGATTTAATTGTTTTCTAATAAATAAAGTTGATTTTTGTTGTGATGTATTACTAAGCAACAGTGGAATCATTTTGATTCTTCTAAGACTTGCTGTTAATTTTAAGTTCAGTTAAAACTGCTATTAAATTAGGGCTAACAGTTTGTACATTGAATTTAATACTTCTCCAATAATTTTTTCTGATGTCGATGTACCATGAGGTCTTATCACTCTGCATGGTAAAAATACCAACTATTCCCAGTCCTGCTTGGATGTTAAGAATAGTTCTGTGCATTCTGTTCTTGCAGTTATTTCCTCTCATTATGTGAAGTTCAATATTCATTCAAGGAAGATCGTCACATTTTCAGAAGTTTCCCCTTTGACAGTAGTGTGTCGCACATATTCTACCTACTTCCGACTCTCTGAACTTCAGTCTCTGTCTTTTAAAGACTGCCTGGCCCTCTTTAGATTCCTCTTTCCCATACTTGAGGTTGGAAACTGCCTCTAAGTGGTGATCTGGGCATTCCTAAGGCTGACCTCATGTTTTATGTTTATTTAGTTCTGAAAACCTTTGTTTCATATATTTTGTTTGATTTTGACTAGTTGTTTAAGTTAGAAATAAGTAGAAAGCCCTTTATCACAAACATGTAGATAAAGACTCCATTCTGAGGACTTTCCATGATGTTGTGCAGAACGGTCTGTACCCATCAGTATTTGATGTCCTTCTGCCATCCGTGGCTGCTAGTGTAAGGTCTGTCTTCTATAGAATGCTCCTCTGGGCCTTCTGCTTTAACTACTGAGTCTCTTATAAGTACCCAAGGGTGGCAGATCCTGACCCTTGATACCGATCAAGTTTGGTAGATCCCACTATTATCTTAATAGATAAAAGCATGAATTAACTATTAAAAATTAAAGGAGGTTGCATAATGGAAAGTCGTTAATTGCCCATGCTTATATTACTATAATTGACATGATAAAACAGAGTATTTAATGAAATTATTAATAGGAAAAGGAAAATTCTTCCTCAATTTTTCCCCAATTTTGTATAGCCATGTCAATATAACTCGTCTTTCCATTAGAAATTATTATATTTAATTTTTTCTGCTTTTAAAAATAATAAAATTCAATATAATATTCTATTCTTCAACAGAAGCTCTGGTGTTATTATTAAAAGTTTCACACTCTGTCACACCATATGAAGTAACTGTTCTATAATTAAAAGTCTATGGGTAGCACAGGTATTTATATTGTTGGTTTTAGTCCAAGAGTGTTGTAGTCTTGCAATTTATTGGTGAATTTATTGGGATGCTAAATAAAAAATTTATTAAAACTAACTGTATTTTTAGTTTTGCCAAAGTATCATGACTATAAAGTAAGATACTTGAAGTTGAAAATGTTAAATAAAAGATAAAATGCTTCAGTTATTTATAAAGCAAAGCTAAGTGGGCCTAAAATTAAGGAAGCTTTGCTTTACACTTTAAGATCTAAGCAAATTAATTATTACTTGCTAAGAAATTGTTCTGTAACATGAGAGGACACCCAGGTCTAGAGTTTGAAGAAGAAGGTACAAAATGCAGGGCAATCATTAAAGCCCAAGTGGCATAGAAGGAGAACTCTCATAGCCATGGCTCTTAAAGGGGCAAATAGCTTCAGAATTATTGGCAAGGGAAAGCCTTTACCTTTGGTCTTTCTGATCTGCCATTTTAACCTGCCTATAGTGCAACTGACATATATCAACAATAATGAATTTTAACTAAGGAAATCAGAATCAGTGGATATTTTTATAATATAAAAGTGTCATTTTCTCCCTTTGGAAGGTATACGCTTGCCTCTTATCTACCTAAATTTGGTGCCTACTTTAAAACACTCCTCTGTTGCCTTCAACACCATGAAATCTTCCATGACTCCCAGATTCAAGCACAAACCCATAGAATGACAAATGATTCTAACCAATTAAGTAATTGATTCTCTTCTACTCAAATATTTGCATGTATTCTCAGAGATGACAATCTGTCTTCCATGCTGAACTGAAAGCTGCCATATGGGAGAGGCATGATATAACAAAGGCAATAAATTTGCCTTATGTTAAAAGATCATGCATCCTTGGAGTTGATTGAGGAGCCATTGTCTTTTCTGGTATCCATTTTGATCAGCTGTTCAGTTAGTTGGCAGCTGGATTCACTTTATGGCCTAGGCTTATGGCCCATTTCTAGTTTGGGCTGAATCGTTTGATAACCATAAAAAGTTTCTTTTTTGGTATCTCTGTCAAGTTCACAGATCTAACTAGTCCCATATTTAAGAAATCAATAATAAGGTTAATGTGATAAAAGCTAGAAAAATGTAAGTAGCTGTTTTATTTTTGCATTGGGGACAAGGAGTGTTAGAGGAGAGGAGAGAATAGGAATTTGGGAAACAAGTAGCGGTGGTCTTAGAGAGATTCAGATGTTCCTTTGATTTTTTTTTTAACACAGACTTGCTAAAGATTTCTTTTCATGGGGCTTTGGGGGTTCCCATGGTAGGATCTCTTCTAAGGTAAGAGTAGCTCAGTAACAAAGTTTTCGTTCTGGGGCACTCTTCAGCAGAGGTGGAGTTTGTCAATCATTTTATCTAATCCCCAAGGGACTTCATTCTAAGTTAGATGTGGAGCAGGAGTTCAAAAGTAAAAACAGAAAGCACACACTATTATGCTAAAACACATCTCAGATGTGCTACAGAACAATTCACAGTCTTGCATTGACCTCAAACAGAGGCTGATCAAAGAAGAGGTAGAAATTCTTCTCATTTTTGTTATAAGATACCTTTCAATTTAAGTATCCCAAGGGAAGCTGTGCCTTTGTTTAACAGGGGTTAGAGGACATGGTAATTTCTAATAAACACGTGGCAAAAATGTCACCACCCCTGACCCAGTAGAACTCAAACAGTGCATGGAGGAGACTGAAGGGCAAACAGCTTCAGTGTCCAGGGGAGCTGGCTTGTTTGTGAACATATGTTAAATATTGTCTTTGTTTTCAGAATTTCTTGGCTAGAAGGTAGGAAGTGAAGGTGAGAGGATGTCCCTGAGTACTAGAGCTGAAGCCACAGTCAAAAAAATTGGCTGTTATTAAAATGCCATATGTACGACAGTACGACAGCCAGATAAAGACAAAATGGATCCTGGGATTTCAATGATAACTCTCAGGAAGGTTTGTTAATCTATAGTTTCTGAATAAGACAAATGAAACCCTTTTCTAAAAAGCATTTATGAACTATGAGAATAAAATGAGTAAGAATGGGTTAAATCAAGGTTCTCGTGATAGAAATTGAGAATGAATTCATTCTTTCTGTTATGCCATGTATTATTCTAAACAGGTACCATTTATTTCCTCATGTAAGTTTCCAACACTAAATCACACCCCTCCACCCCAGATAATTGTTGCAAATACTGAAATATAGACACAGAGAAGTGCAGAGAGGCATCACATCATTTTCAACATGTATCTTCTAAGTAAGGAAAAGAAAAGAAGCTTAGGAATGAGAATGTTTCATAGAACATGGCTTTTGCCTCTTTCTAAATGTGAATTTTGAAACCTAATAAAGGGCAATGGTAACATTCCTTTTATATCCAGAGCTTACATTTTATAGTTTAAAAACACACAATCTTGATCAATCTCTAAAAAAGAAAAGACTAGGGATGTGAGCTCTGCCTGAGTTTAGGATGTCTATCTCTTCCTACCTTTACACAGTTTGTTGAGGTCTTCCAGAAGTGCCTGTGAACAAAACAGGCAGTGGGTCATCATGAGCTACCTAAATGTCTGCTTTCTCTCCAGCGTAGATGTCATTATAAACACCAACATCACCACAGAGGATTATTATTGAGTGATTTCTACATGCCAGATTCTCTTCTTATTTATTCAATTCTCATAACATCTCAATAGAATAATTATATTTATCCTCATTTTTCAGATGAGAAAACCAAGAAAAAAAGTAAAATTCTGTAACGTAGATTAAGTGACAGCACAAAAACTCACTCTGGAGCTTGCTCTCAACAAATGCTCCTGTCTGCGCCCACTGTTCCAATGACTGAATTCATGTTCCCTTATACCCACCCCCATGAAATCAAGTGATGAGATTCATTCTTCTTCCCACGTGAACCAGAAAGTAAGGTAATATTGCACAATCTTTTTTCTTTCTGACGGGAGGATTCTTCTGTTGTCTCCAGAAGACAGTTATGATACGACTGGCCACATAGGAATATGAAAGGAGGAGGAGCAGATATTGTTTGCACATACAAAAAGATGAAGTGTGTGCTTCTCTCAGGCTGCAAACTTCAGATGCCAGAACTCTTGGGTGTCAAGCACTTTCATCCTAACAACGCAAATGAATATCCCTTTCCAGCTGTTGAAACTAGCTAGACTCACTCCATCTTTAATGCTGCTGTCTACTACTTTGACATGTTCTGTCCTAGCCTCCTGGATGATTGTATTACTTGGATTACGATATTCCTCTCAACTCCTCTCTTAGCTGTTATCCATTGAGATGCTAGCAAATAGGTTGATGGGATTGCCCTAGCCTCGCAATTCTGCCTTTTCAACTCCAGTAACCCTTACCATGCTTTGATCATAGCTAGCCTCAGGCTTGCCTTCAGCCTTGACACCAGGCTGGCTTCACCCACAGAATTTAAAATTCAGAACCACTCACACCCAGCTTATTTTCCTTTATGCCTCCTTTCTTTCTTCTTCCTTTCTTCCCCTTGAAAAATAAATAATCAGCTTTTACTCAGTAAACAAGGACTTGATAATAAATCACACTCTATGAGTCAAAGGACCTAGTTTGGGAAGATAGATGTGGATGTGTAAGTTTAATGTGCCTCAGGGATAGCTGAAATGATTTTAAATAAATACTAGAGGGGTCTAGAAGTCCTGAACCATTATAAGGAGTATTTAAAAGGACATCTAAATATATTGGATTTTTTTTTTTCTTGCTGAGAGTCAGTGGGTCGTTTGCTGGGCACATTGGTAGAAAGAAGGCATTTGAAGACTGTAAGTGCAGATAATTATGTGTTTGGAGACCAGATTAAAAAACAATGAAATAGTTTAGGTAAGCTATAATTGAGACCTGGACTAAAGACTACGGGAATGGAGAAGGAGGGGAAAAAATTAAAAAGACATTTGCCAGAGATTCAGCAGGATTTTAGGATGGGCGTGAGAGTAAAGACAGGAAAGTTTCAGTGTTTCCATCTTGGGAAACTCAGTGATGACACAGTCAAATCATATGTAAACAAACACTTGCAGAGAAGAGCAGTAGGACAATGTAGCAGACCCTTCTGTGCAGCGTGGGCCCAGCTCCCACTCAGAGAGGCACAGGACCCACGCCCACAGACAGGTTCTCTCCTGGGTAATCAGATTTGCAATGTACCTAAGCTGCTTTGAGCCTTGTTTTTACTATAACTTCCAAAAATCCATGCTAAACCTTGCAGGGACCAGTGTAACCGGCTCAACCACTTTTGCCTTTTCATTTGCTAATATCCTTCTTCTGTGATGTGATGAGGGGTATTGGCTCCTTTTGTTGTAACCCGGACAGAGTGAGTGAGGACCATCTTGTAACATGAGGAGATATAGAATAAAGGCCTGTCATGGCAGAGGCCGCAGCTTTTGCTCCCCAGGAGAGAAAAGCTACGCTGTTGTCCTTTTTCCTCCACCGGACTCGGTAGTCCGTGTGTATGTTTTATTTTATCCATAATGACATGGACACTGCTAGCCGGTGTCCGCATCAGGACAGAGTTTGCTGTTCAGCTGGTACACATTTGTCTGGTTCACCAGTTATTTATTAATCTTGTCCATTCTTATTAGTTGAACACCCATTGCATTGAGTTGAATCCTGTGCCATATCAATTGTGAATATTTTCATTATCAGTGCTGGTCAGAAAGAACATGATCAGTTTGGAAAATAGGCTAAGTTTGAGTTGTCTATTGTAAATTAAAGTAAAGAGATAAACAGTTGGAAATACAATGTGGAAGCTTTAGAGAGAGATCAGGCCTGGGGGCACAAGATTTGGAGTCCTTAATACATGGATAGTTAGAGAAGCCAAGGCTAAAAACAGACCATTGGGGAAGTGTAAATCTCAGTCTACTGAGACAAGTCCCTTCTTGCCTTTAACTTTCTCCATTCCCTAATATTCACTGTGTCTGCTTTTGGGTACCACCTTGATCTCTAGCTCCAGTAAATTCCCTTCCTTCTTTTGATTTAATATGCCCCAATCCAGATCCCATGATATGCCATTTCACTTCTGTGTTTATTTCCTACCTACAATCAGATACTCTTCCAACTTTTTCCATTTTACTTTACCAATATCTTTATTTCCATACTCCAAAATGTGCTCTTCACTTCTCTTTATTGTCAGTTAATAGCCCTACTCTCTACCACGGAATGATCTTAGACTCCTCTCCTGCCTCACCATTTTTCACGCAATCACACACACCTATTAAGTCTGCCTCTCCAACGGTGCTCATATCTAACATGTTTCTTCTTCCTTATTCCTGCTGTCACTTAGTTTATTCTCATCATGTTTCAGCTGGACTATTGCAAAAATCTTCTAACTGGTCTCTCATTTTCTTAGCATTACCCTTCTAATCTACTATCTACTCTATAAGAGTACGCTTGCTAAAATATTAAAGCAGTCGTATTGTACACTTGTTTAAAATTCTCTAATAAGACCCTTTTTCTTCATGATAACATCCTTGATATGTCAAACCATATTTTTCATCATCTTATTTTTTCATATCCATCTGTCATCACTTTTCTTTCATATCCTCTAAACTTTCAACTCTTTGATGTTTAGAACTATGTCCTGTGCATTCTTACATCTCCACTTTTGCCATATCTACCAAAAATGCATAGTACATTACTAACATATGACTACTGAATATATTGTTATTAAATAAATACATGAACTGAAAGATCATGATGTACATCTTGCCCTAGGCTGCAGTGCATCAAAGCCTTCTTATATTGTTAGATGAATCCACAAATCTATGTATTACATCTACTTAAAAGTTTGTTTTTTCATCACAGTGGGTCATTTACTGCCAATAGATTTCTTTCTCAATTTACTCTTAAATATTTGATGTGTTTTCAGCGATGACTTTTACGACTATTTCCTACTCTTTCCCACCATCCAGTTTCACTTCTGGCCTCTTTATTCCCATAACATAACCCCTCATGTACTTGCTTGGATCAATGTCAGATCACATTGAGTTGCCTCCTTTTGCTGTCTTGGAAAGCTTATATTTCTTCCCCTACAGCTTTTTATTTTGAATGAATGGCCCCTATCTATGCTTTTCCAGACTGGCTAGAAGCTTAAGGATTTTACTAGTATTTTTGGAGAACTAACTTTTGGTTTCATTGGTTTCCTCTTGATTTCCTGTTTTAATTCCAGTACTTTCTGTCTAATTTTATTTCTTTTCTCCTGTTTATGTTAGAATGTCCCTTTTTTCTAGTTTCCTATGGTAGAAACTTAGATGATTGATTTTAGATATTTATTTTGTTCTAATATATACATTCAATGCTATCAATTTCTCTCTAAGCAGAGTTTCACTGTATCCCACAAATTTTGATGTTATATTTTCATTTTTGTTTAATTCAAAATATTATCTATCTTGTGATTTCTTTTTTTTGAGCCATATGTTATTTAGAAGTGTATTGTTTCCATGTACTTTTGGATTTTCCACTTACTTTTCTGTTATTGATTTCTAGCTTAATTCCATTATTCTCTGAGAGTAGACATTTTATGATTTTTATTCTTTTAAATTTGTTTAAGTCCATTTTATGGCTCAGAATGTCATCTTTTTTTGGTGGCTATTTCACATGAGCTTGAACAGAATGTATATGCTGAAATTTTTGGATGGAATATTCTATAAATGTCAATTATATACAGTTGATTGATGGCGATGTTGAATTCATCTATGTCTTTAGTGACTTTTCTGCCTCTTAGCTCTGTCGATATCTGATAAAGGGGTATTGAAGTCTCTAACAATGACAGGGGGGTCATATATTTCTCTTTGCAATTTTAATATTAACAGTTCAATGTTCTGTTGAAAGGTGCATATACATTATGGGTTATTATGTCTTCTTAAAGAATTGACCCCTTTATTAATATGTAATTCCCTCTTTATTTCTGAGAACATTCCTAGCTTTGAAGTTAGCTCTGTCTGAAATTAAAATACCTACTCCTGCCTTCTTTAGACTAGTGTTAACATGGTATATTTTCTTTCATTCATTTATAATAATTTTACCCTACATGAGTTTTCTTTTAAAATATATTTTAAAAGGCATCAAACAGTTGCATCTTGTTTTTTGATCCTCTCTGAAAATCTCTTTTAACAGGCTCATTTAGAACTTGATCTTCAAAGTAATTATTAATATAGCTGGATTACGATCTATCATATTTATTACTGATTTTATTTGTTATCCTTGTTCTTTTTTCTGTTTGGCCTTTTTTGCCATCTTTTGTATTTTTAATTGACTATTTTATATGAACCATTTTTTTTCCTTTCTTAGCATATCAATTATACTCTTTTTGTTTTATTTTTTCTACTGGTCACCCTAGACTTTGCAGTATAAATTTAAAGCTAAGACAAGTTCACTTTCAAATAATACTATACCTTTTCCTGGGTGGTGTGAGTTATTTGTTATAATAACAAAATAATCTTAGTGTATCCCTCCTGTCCCTTATATCATTCTGTCATTCATTTCACTTTTATATAAACATACATAATTGAATACACCATTGGTATTATTACTATGAACAAACTGTTATTTATTAGATCAACCAACTATTTTAAAAATTTTGTATTTTACCTTAACTTATTCCTTCTTTGAAGCCCTTTCTTGCTTTATGTAAATCTGAGTTCTGGAATAGTATTTTCTTTTTTCTCTAAAGGAATCTGGTCATTTTTCACAAGGCAGGTTTATTGACAACACCTTCTATTGATGTTTCTCTGAGAAAGTATTTTTTCTTTAATTTGTCGTTGTTGTTGTTGTTAAAGATGTTTAGAGCAGTTTTAGTTTTATGTCCTTTGTTTCTGAAGGATAGTCCCACAAGATACTGAATTCAAGGTTGGTGGATTTTTTTCTCAACACCTCAAATGTTTCCCTCCACTGTCTTCTTGCTTGAATGATTTCTAAGAGGAAGTCAGGTATAATTCTTGTTCCTAATCTCTCTATAGTGCTCAGTTGTTAACTCTGAGTTATCTATTTCCCCCTTAACGTGGATACCTGCATGAAACATAGAACATACTTCAGGCCATTTTATGTCTCATTTCTTTTTTGAAACTCAAGATAATTCTGGTTCTATTAGAAATTATCTTTTTCTGAAACAAACAGCTTTAAATTGTTGACGGATTTCCTGATCTGGGCATTTAAGTGATCGTATTTTGTTTTCTGCATCTCCTACTCCTCTTGACTCCATGACAGCATTTTATTATAGTATGTGTCAACGTATAGATTATGATATCAAGAAAGTGTATCCGCAGACAAGGGGGTTAATATATGTTTATTAATGAGGATTTCTCTTTGACATTGTACCCAACTGTGAAAGATAAATTTTCCTAAGAAATTTGAAAATTCAAAATGGGAGAAATCATCTGCATACAATGATGTCCCTGATTACACCATATAATTTCTAATACAGAGGAAGACTTTTTTCCATGCTCTTTAAATGTTTACATTTCCTGCACTGTTTTTTAAATGAGGAAAAAAGTTTCTATAGTAAAAATTGACTTCAGAATGTGATTAAAATTGCTGAGAATCCACCAAACAGGATATCAGTGTTAAACCCTGCAGTTTAACTTTCTACTTTCATAGATATCTAAGGAAATAAATTTATTTTTCCCTAAGACAAATGTATTTATCCTTAATAAAAACTGATCCATATAAGAGTATTATTAGAGAATAAGGATTTTGCATAAATCCCTTCTGTATTTGAGAAAAACTGCTAAATTGAGTAGTAGTACCATCTTGTTATGAAAGGGTCATTGGTGAGAGGAAAAATGTTAAGCTAAAATTTTTGGATATTGAGCTATAAAATAACAAATTAGTCTATGGTAGGAAATAGGCCAAAAATCTTACCTCAATAATTTTCCTTATAGCTCTGGGGTTCTGTTAGCAAATATGCCCAGAAATTGCTACCTATATACAGGAGAGTTCATCTCCCACAAGAATCGATATAGCCATGGAACATATTGGAAGACACTGAGTGTGTCATTACTATTCTTTTGGGGAATGGCTCCTCCAAACATTCTAGGTTCAGGTTTATTTCTGGCTTTCCAAATAGGGCATCTTGGCCCAGTTATATCCCAGGTCACTGAGCTTATTTCAGATAAGGGCACATGACCCACATCAATTCTGGGACTTATGCTAGAATGGTTGGGAAAGGGGAACTTGTGTAATTCATTCAGGTTTGGCTTGCCTATGCTTGATAACAAATGCACCCTGAAATTGCAATGAATTCACATACAAAAAAAGTTATTCTCAATTGTGCAAAGTCTAATATCGATTGAATGATCCTTATATATCTTGTGGCTACATTACCTGAAACATGAGCATTCCCAAGACACCACAGCAGTTGATGAAAAGCTGAATGATTCAGCAAGAAACTCTTAAGATTAGGCTTGGACTTACATCACTTGTGCCCACATTGCAGTGACCAGCATTTCACTGTAAGTCTACATTTACTAACAGGGAAGTTGAGAAATTTAACCGTGCTGTGTGCCCATGAAGAGGACACAGTGCAGTGAATATGTGGTACTGTTTCTGACTCAGTGCTCTTATGCTGAGGTTGCCAGCCTCATGAATTATAGCCCAGAGTAGCTGGTGATCTATTTTACATACCATAAAAGAGCCTACCTCTGAGGTCAACATCATTGAAAGCCAACCTGAGACATGAATAAAATGTTTCACTGATCTGAATGTTTGAGTCTTTAGATCTGCATACCTGGGTGCTACTAAATCATTCCAATCATTTTATTGTTGACCTAAGTCAGGTTGAGTTGGAATCCTGCCTTCTCCAGTGAAGAGTCATCATTAAATTGGGAGCCTTTTTTGCATAACTGTATGCTGGCTAAAACAAGGTTCACTAAACAATCAGTCAATCAATTTATCAACGAGATAACAGCTCCTACTTGAGTATTAGCTACATTCTCAGCATGCCTGATAACTTCTACTCATCTGTCAAACTTTGTATCAGTGTTAACTAACTGCTCGATGAAGTCTTACCATAAATCTCCATAAATACTCTATAATCAATTCCATCTAACAGACAGCATGTGGTGATGGATAAGGCAGAGGCTCTGGAGCTAAACTATGTAGCTCGAATCCTGGTTTTGCTCTTTTTTTGAGAGCACCATAGTTACATTTTTATTTTCAGAATCACAATTTAAAAAAAAAATTTCAAAACCTATAAAGGATCTAGAAACTTGGAGAAGGATTTAGTTAAAAAAAGAGAAGGAAGGATTTTGAGAAGTACATGGCTGGTTTTGCCTTTTATTAAATGTGTTACCCTGGAAATTACAATTAATCCTCCTGTGATTCAGTTCCTATCACAGTAAAATGAGAGTAATATAACTTGCTGTGGGGACTGTAGGAGTAATACATAAAAATCTTAGAATTCCTGACACTTAATACATATCATTATTCAAAAAAAAAGAATGTATTCTTGTTAATTAACAATGACTATGTTAATTTTACTAATTTTTAAAATCTCTACTTCCTGTAACTGTGTCTGAGACAGAAAAGCACTTTCTCCTCTTTTTCTCTAAGGTACTCCTACTAAGGAAAATTTCACCTTTGAGTTAACTCCGTGACAGTTGAATCGTCTCATATTCAACCTCTGTTTGGCTGCCTTCATTATACTTACCAGTTCTTGCTCTAACCATTTGTAGATAGAGTAGCAGATTCAATGTTATTCACAAACGTTATATGAATCAACCCTCACAATATACTCAGGAAAGAACAAATTAAGAGAACATTTCTTAGAGTTAGGACTTGTTTCCCACAGTTTAACCTTGTTTGCTCGAATGACAGCAAGGATGGTGATGTTTGTATATTATGTAAATAAGCCCTTTTTGGTTATAAGTATATAAAATACATTTTCCCACATAAGGGTATAGATTTCATGTTCCTTATGATGCCCTTGGATGACCAGAGTTTCTTAATTTTACCGTAGTCCAATTATTAAGCTTTTTCTCTGCAATTAATAACGTTTTGTCCTTTATAAAACCTCTGGTCTACCCTGTGGTTTTGAAGATATGGTTCTCATGTGTATTGCCATCAGCTTTATTGTCTTACCATTCACATTGGTTTGCAATACCATTTATTGTTTTCAGTGCCATAGTGTTTTCATTCCCATCCGCAAGCCCCGTTTCTGACGTAAGTTCTGCTAAAGCAGCCTTCCATGGACAGAGATGAGCAATGTGGTACGAGGTGGGTGATAAAATGTCTGGGAGCAGCAGACAGATGATATGTGGGAAGAAAAAGGGAAGGAAGTTACAAAAGGCACGTAGGCAGCAAGAAGGAAATTCGTGTGCCTACTTTTGGCAGATTTTGGGGATGAGGAGAGAGTCAGATTTAGGGATGTTACAGGTCTAGAGATGATCTATGTGAGGCTTTCACATAACAGACACTGTATTATGAATGAGTGCGAGGGGAACAGTGTAAGTCAAGTGTGAAAGGCCCTACATGTGTAGCCAGAGAAAAACGTGTAACCCAAATCTACAAGTAAACAAAAATACAGACAAGCAATTTTTAGAAAGGTAAAACAATAGTCCATTAACTTTACCAATAGATTCTGCTTGAGATTTTCAGACCGTTCCAACCGATGTTTCCCAACCTTCAGTCTCATCGTGTTTAGAATTACCCCTGGTTCTTGTTCCAGCTGTGTACTTTTCCAAAACCTTTCTCTTTCCCCTTAACCAAATCCTTCCATCTTCAAGTTTCCAGAGCCCTCGTAGGTTTTGGATTTTATTTTTGAACGAATTGTAATTCTGAAAACAAGACTCAATTATTGAATCTGGAACTGTGGGATTGGAGCCTGCGTTATTGGCATTTCTCTAGATTTCTTCACACGATTCTGAGGCTCAGCCAGAGTTGAGAATCACTGAGCTCATCCAGTCCCCTAGCACAGATTCTCCTAAGCTAGATCTGCTTGTGTATTTGGATGAGGTCAAGGACCCCAATGTAACAAATGTGATGGGCTCTTATCCCCACTTGTGAAATGAGACCTTGTTTTATTGAGAATTCCTTCAAAGATGTTTTTGGTGTCCCAATTGTGTGTCGTACATGTGCTCATGACCCAGTCGGAGCAGGTGCTGGAGCATTGTGTGTGTGTTGGTGGAGGGGGTGGTACTTACTGAAGACGCTAGGAGTGGAATCAGGGAAACAGCCTAGAGGCTGTGATTTCATCCCAAAGAGAGCCTATGGGCAGTGCTTTGAGGAGAAGCATGTGGGAACCAGTGGGCCAGTAACTCAGGCCTCTCCATCCCTTGGTCAGGCTGCTGCAGGTGTTGAGTCACACCTGAGCCTTCCATAACTCACCAGCCCATATTTGATTAGTGTTAGGCTCATCTTTATGAAAGTATTGGGGGGAAAGAAGTATTTATGCTTTTCCTTCCTCTTTTAAACAGACAGGGATCTAAAACATAAAACTTGATTTCGAAAAAGAGCAAAAATCTTTCAGCCATACAGAAAATTACTAAAAATCAAAGTCACAAAAATGCCAACTGTCTTATAACATTATTTGGGATTGTTTGACTCCTGTTATAAGTTCAAATTAAAGACGATGTCTTTTATGAGAAAGGCTATGTGCAATTTTAAGCCCCAATAATTTTTTCTCTCTGGAGCTCTAGACAATCATCACTGCACACTCTAATCTGCTCTCTCCTATGTTTTATGTGGAAGGCATTAATTGGGTCTATTCTATTTTAAAAATTAAATGGAAGAGAAGCCATCTACTGTGCCCAATATGTGTCTTTTTATCCATGTTAAGCTGGCATTGTTTGATAGCAGATGTCATGGTACTAATTCTCTATTCCCCTCAGTGTCTGGTGGAGAATTGACTTCCATACAAGGAGATTTAATTTCTAATAAGTATTGCTCTAATCCCTCTGCAGGGCTTTGGGGGCTATTTTTTAAAAGCATATTTGCAGTTATAGGCACCATGGGCTATGAGAGGACTCAGCTGCTGGGTTACAGTTTTCCCCATGGCTTCTTCATTATCCTATGAAAGCTCTTATCTAAAGGACTGGCTCATGGTAGGGCATGAATAAAAGCAAAAAGTTAAAAAATGAAGCTACTGTATGACCTAACCATTCCACTCCTATTTATAAACCCAAGATCATTGAGAAATTATTCACATGAACTCTTGTAAGCAAATGTTCATGGCAGCATTATTCATAATAGCCATGAGGTTGAAATGATCCAAATGCTTATCTGCTGATAAATGGATGAACAAAATGTGACACATCCATATTCTGGCAGGAATATTATTCTGCCAGAAAAAATAGTAATGTACTCATACATGCTACAATATGAATGACGCTAAAAACATTGGGGTAGGTGAAAGAAGCCAGGTATTGTATGATTCAATTGCAACAAATTCAGAGCTACAAGCTTGCTCACCATTCCTGAAAACTGGTTTGTTTTCAGTGTTATGGTTGGGAATTCTAAATCGTAGTTACACTGAACAAACTTAGAAACCTCGCGATACCTTTGAACCTTTTCCCCTTCTATCTATCATCAGCTCCTGGTGATTCTCAGTCTCTCTTCAGTGTGTGGCTCAGGCAGATAGTTGCAATCTTTTGAGATGTAGTGGTTCCTATGATTTCAAATCCCATAGTGGGGGTGCCCTCTAACTCTATGCTGACTTTGGCTTCTTAAAGTCTATCAAGTAGAAAAGTACTTTTTGTTATGGTTTAATATGCTCAGTTAGCGCCAATGATATATCTTCTTTCTTCTGTAATCAAAGATAATTTCCATAATTGTAGATTCAGTAAATTTTATGTTTATGACTTTTGCTTTGTTCTCTGTTGAGACACACTGTCAATTCAATATGAAGTCAATTTTTTTTCTTACCCTCCTCATGGAAATGAGTTACATTTACCGCTATTCTACTCTTACTCTGCAACAGAAGAACCCCGTGCAAACAGGCCCGATTTCCTGCCATTTCAGAGCCATTCCACTTTACCTAGATAAATCGTACAGGCACTAGTCATTTGTCAAAAATACATTTGCTTGAATCAAATTTAATTTGCATGGAGGGGGTGGTGGATTCATATCTATCTTTCATGATATAATTTATCAAACTCTGATTTGTCTGAAATATAAAGAAAAAACTCAGAATAAAATTAAACAAAATTTTTCGTACCTGGAAATTGTTTATCAGGTGAAATGTACAGCTCATTACAATATCACAACACCATTATGCCGATTACAGTGGTTAAGAGGTTGGTGGTGCATTTGAAAGTAGACATAATAAATTTAATATAATTTTATAAATTACTCCACTTCAAATGGTTCATATTCCTCACTTCTTTCAACTTTTCTAATCTACTATTCACTCTATGCCTCTTTTATGGGATGAGAAAATAATACTAATCTCATATGCTGAAGACAAAAGTTTTGGGGATTTCTTAGTATTTTTTAAAATATATGTTATTGATTATGCTATTATAGTTGTCCCATTTTCCCCCACTTTATTCCCCTCCACACCCCTCTCTCTTGCATCTCCCCCCCTTAGTTCATGTCCATGGGTCATATATACAAGTTCTTTGGCATCTTCATTTCCTACACTATTCTTAACCGCCCCCCCCCATCTATTTTGTAGCATTAGTACTTGAGGAAGTATATCTAGTCTATCGATGAAATGCTCTTGTGTATAAAAGGAAAAGACAGTACTTAGTATTTACAAGATCCTAAGGACTCTTCATATTTTGAGAGAAAAAAAAAAAAAAACTTGTCCTTATTTGAAATAATTGGTAGAGATTTGACTGTGCCCTTAGGTTTGGTGAGTTGGTACGTGTCTCTACCCTACCCAAAGGAGTCCCAACAGGTTGATGGGTGACTGTGACGTAGTTGCTAAATGTGCAGGCTCTAGAATTTGGCACTTCACCTTTGAATCATGATGCTGGCATCGTTTTAGTGGTGTGACCTTGGATAGGTTACTTAACTTCTCTGCTGTTTTAGTTTTCTCATGCAATCTAGATCTAACAGTGTCGATGGTAGGAATTAATGGAAGAGTTAAGTCACAGAATGATGTACCTGCTCCATAGTAGACACTCAAATAGGAGGAACAGAGGGTAGCTCCACTGACTAAGTAGCTCCACTATTTTGGTCCAAAAGAACATTGAATCAGCCCCTGCTTCACTCACCCCCTTTCAGCTGATGTTGACTGAGGGCTTCTGCCTTCTGCCTGGCCCTAATTATTGAAACATTCCTGAGCAGCTGGAATTTAATTAGCACTTCCAGAGTGCTTGCTCATGAGAGCTATAATGACTCCTGATCTGACATTAGTCTTTTGTGTGGTCTGGATGTAAATATATACATGATTTCACAGCCTTCTCAACCTCATCTTCCTGTGCCAGTTTTGCCCATATGATGATCGTTATCCTGTTGGCCTCTTGGCACTAGACTGGATTTTCCAGACATAGTTTCTAAGCCCTGGCCTACTTGGCAGGATCCTTGACATTCTGTCTCCCCTGATCTTGCTACTGACTTCTGCAAAGATGAATTTTCTCCCTACATCATCAGCCATGGTCTGGTTTCTTGTGGGAAAAGGACTGATTACACAAAACCATAGTAATTCCAGGCATCTACATGAGAGAAAGACCTTCTTCCTCCTGGGAGACTGCTGCCATTTCTAGACTAAATTGCCATGAATATCAGAACATGTCTGAAACTCTTCTGTTTATTATACTTGGCGTTTAGGTTGTGGAAGGCTTGCTAGTGCAAGGATACCCTTTAGGCTGGTCATTCTCTAGGCCCAGACAAGGCTTTTTCCCACCTGCTATGGTTCAGAATAGTCATATCCTTGTTTGCTTTTCAGTCAACCTACATGTTGTCATTACATATAAAGGGTATTGAATTTTCCCCGGATTCTCAAAAAGGCTCTTTTTAGGCTGTGTTGTAATGATTTCAATGATGGCATCTATAAAACTCAGCTTTTAAAAATCACTTTTCTTTTATTCTCCTTCTTTTCTGTGGCACAAAATCTCACTATCTGAATTCTAAATGTCACAGAATATTTTTCCTACGTACATTAGATTCTTCTTACTATGCTTCTTGGAGTATAGTTCTGCTATTGATTCTTTCAGCATTTGCATTTCTGAAAAGGTCTTTATTCTGCCTTCATTTTTATCAGTGTTATTGAGATACAAATTACATACAATAAAATACCTAGTTTTAATGTGTGCAATTAGATAACTTTTGCTAAATGTACATACCCAGAACCATCACTATAACCAAGATAGGAAACATGAATTATCACCCCTAAATGTGTTAACGTTCCTATTTTGTTCTGATTGATAATTACACATGTATGTCTTCCTCTCCTTTTCTAGCATATAACTCCTAAAAACCTTGGCTTTTCCTAAGAGAACCATAAAGGTGGCTTTTGCTATGTTAATGAGATGGCTTTTGGAAAGCACCCAAGGCTGGGGGTTGACAGCCACTGGAGCTGAACTAGAGGGTTGAAATTTTCTGTCCCACCCTTGACCTCCAAGGAAGAAGTGAGGGGCTGGAGGTTAAAGCAGCTACTAATGGCTCATGATTTTATCAGTCGTGCTTATGTAATGAAGACTCATAAAAACCTGACAGGACGGAGTTCACAGAGCTGCAGGGTTGGTGAACTTGTGGAGATGTGGGAGAGAGGCCTGATTGGAGAAGGCAGGGAAGCTCGGCACCCTTTCCCCATCTTCCATCTGGCTATTCCTGAGTTACAATCTTGTGAGTAAACAGGTTTTCTGAGTTTTACAAGCCTCTCTAGCAAATTAATGAAACTCAAGGAGGGGTTTGTGGAACCTCCAATTTGTAGTAGCCAGTTGGTCAGAAGCACAAGTTAACAACCTGGGCTTGCATACGTGTGTGGGGGAGAGGTGGGGAGGTGGGGTGCAGTCTCATAGGACTAACGCATTATGGGTTCTGCAGGTAGAGTGTCCAAATTGCGTTCAATTGTAGGACACCCAGCTGATGTCAGAGAATTGCTTGTTGGAGTGGGGGACTTCCCCACGTAAATAGCCACACATAGGAATTGGCGACCAGAACCTTCAGTTACCCTATAAGCTATCTCCTTCCCACTCCTCCCAAACTCTTCCAGATAACCTTGACCTGCTTTATCACTATAGGTTAGTGAGTATTTTACACACACACACACACACACACACACACACACACACACACTCTCTCTCTGTATTTTTCGGACCATAAGACACACCTAGGTTTTAGAGGAAGAAAAGAGGGGAAAAAGTTTTGAAGCAAAAATTGCGGTAAAATATTTAATAACATAAAAAACATTTCACCAATGTAAATGTAAACAGAACTCAACAGCAGCATTAACAGCCATTATTCCTCCCAAATTTGGGGGGGTGCATCTTATAATCTGAAAAATATGGCATATATATAATTTATATATACACATATATAGGAATAATAAACATGTACTCCTTTTGTCTGGCTTCTTTAACTTACCCTAATTATTTTGAGACCATGTTTGTAAGTGTATCAGTTATTCATTCCTTTATTGTTGAGTAGTATTCTACTGTTTCCATTGTAAGACTATATCATAATTTGTTTATTCACCCAATGGTGGACATTTATATTGTTTTTATTTTTTGCTATAATTGAAATTTCTATAAGTATTCTGGTACAAGCATTAACTTTCATTGGAGTCGACTGTGTAAACCACATTGTAGGTATATGTTTATCTTTTAGAGAAAACATAAAACTGTTTTTCAAAGTGACCATGCCATTGTACATTTATTCCAACAGTGTGTGAGAGTTGTAGTTGCTTCAGCTCCTTGCCAACATTTGTTATGATCAGTCTTTTTAATTTGTACCATTACAATGTGTTGAGTGGTATATCATGTAATAATTTGAATTTCTTGAATGAATAATGATACTGTGCATCTTTTCATGTGCCAGTTTTCCATCCATATAATACTTTTAGTAAAATGTGTTCTCAAATTCTTTGCCCATTTTTGTTGAGTTGTTTGCCTATTATTCAATTTTGAGAATTCTTCATACATTCTTAAGTTCTTTATCATGTAAATGCTTTGTAAATATTTTATCCCAGTCTGTAGCTTGTCATATTTTCTCAGTAGTATAGGTTGAAGAGTAAAAACTTTTAATTTGAAAAAAAAACAAATTTATCCACTTACTCTATTATGGATAATTTTTTTATGTTATATCAAAGAAATATCTGAATACTCCAAGGTCACAAATATTTTATACAGTCTTCTATAATTTTAAACCTATTGTGAGTGTTGAAATAATTTTTGTATATGGTGGGAGGTATGGGTTGACATTCACATTTTGGCATACGGCTATTCATTCAATCATTCTAGTACAATTTGTTGTAAAGACTAAGCTTTTTTCCACTGAGTTGCCTTTCCATTTTTATAAAAATCAGTTTCCTACTTATGTGTGAACTCACTAGTGGATACTGTGTTGTTCCATTGGTCCATTTACCTAGCTTGACATCAAGACTTTACTATTTTGATTTATACAGCTTTCCAATTAAACTTAGAATCAATAGATTTAACTTTTAAATTGTTTTTACAAAGTTATTTTGGCTACACTAAGTCCTCTGTATTTTTATATATATTTTTGAATCAGCTTATCAACTTGAAGGGGAAAATGTCAGATGGAATTCTGACGGGGATTGCATTGAATATGTAGGTAAATTTGGGAAAATGACATAATTTCATGATAACCATAACGATATTGAGGTCTTAACCATTCACAAGTTGTACATTTCTGTTTTCTATGTAGATCTTCTTTACTTCCTCTCAACAATGGTTTATCAACTTCACACCTTTGACCTCTTATCAGATTTATCCCAAAGTATTTCATATTTCTAAAGCTAATGTACACAGTGTTAATTTTAATTTCAATTTCTGACTATTCTTTATATGTGGAATATAACTTATTTGTGTATATTGATTTTGTGTGCTGAAACCTGCTGAAGTCAATTAACAGTGTGTCAGCTAGGGCTGCCACAACAAAATACTACAGATTGAGTGTCTTAAAAACAGAAATTTATTTTCTCACAGTTATGGAATTTAGAACTCCAAAGTCAAGGTGTTGGCAAGTTTAATTTCTTCTGGTGCCTCTCCTTCACTTGTAGATGGCCACTTTCTCTCTGTGGACACATAGGAGGTCTGTACAGAAAAAGTCCAACCATTATTAATATAATGACAATGGTTTGTGAAACATTGATGTAACCTGGCAGTCAAGGACAGTGGACTGGAATGCACATGCGTGAACAGTGACGACTTCACTGTACTAGTCAGTGAGTGTGGTAGACGCCATTGAGTGAGCATGTGTACTGTGTGGCCATCGCCTTCAGAATGACTGAGTGAGTAGAGCAATGAACCTACATCAAATTTTGTGTTAAGCTTGAGCATTCATCCACAGAAACCATTTGGATGGTTCAGAAGCCTGCAGCTATGGGAAGCAGGTGATTGGCAGCTTCATCACAACAACTTGCCCCCTCATGCCTCATGTCTTACGCAGAGTTTTTTGGTGAACAGTCCCCCTGTAGCCCAGATTTTGCACCCTGCAACTTCTGGCTCTTCCCAAAACCAAAATCTCCTTTGAAAAAGAAGAGATTTCAGACCATCAGTAAGATTTGGGAAAACATGACAGGGCAGCTGATGGCAACTGGGAGAACTGTGTGAGGTCCCCGGGTGCCTACTTTGAAGGGGACCGAGGCATCATTGTCCTATGTGCAATGTTTCTTGTAGCTTGTTTCTTCAATAAATGTCTCTGTTTTTCATAGCATGTAGCTGGATACTTGTATATCTAGTCTCATTCAAATTTCATCTTCTTATAAAGATACCAGTCAGACCCATCCTAAAGGCCAATCTTGTAAATAACTTCTTCGAAGACCTTGTTTCCAAAAGCAGTCAAACTTGAGGTCATGGTGATTAGGGCTTCAACATATAAATTCTGGGAGAGATGCAATTTATCTCATAACAATGTATATAGATTCTAGCAAATCTACATAAGACAGTCATGTCTTGAGCAAATAAGAACAGTTTTATTTTTTTCTTTTCATTTTATATGCTTTTTTTCCCCTGGTAGTTACAGGAAGAGAGTAAACCTAGTCTCTGTTACTCTGTAGTGGCCCAGGTAAAAAAAAAAAAAATTATGTAAAGCTGTTTTTCCCAGGACTCTGGGACATACTCAAAGTTGATGGAGGGAAGTTATTTTAGACTGCACCCCAGAGAGAAGAAGGGAAAAAAGAATATCAAAGAATGACAGAAATGAGGGCAGGTTAGCTAGAAAGCAAACTTGGGGATTTGTGGGCTGAGAGTATGAGAAGAATCAATGGCAAAAATGTACAGAGACTGTATATGGATTTCACTGAACGAGAGCAGGGTACCAGCTTGTTACTAGATCTCATTATCTGAGAAAAAAAGTAGAATTCTCTATACCTTCAGTATGGTCACCATGGAAAACCAAAGAAATTTCCTTTTGCACAGAGTGACAAAAGGATATACAAAGAGTAGAATAAGAACAAAAATGTCCACGGTGTCATTTACTTGGCACAGAATAAAACCTGTGCACAACTAAATATACTGCATATTATCCAGCTCATATTTTCACAAAAATCCTAGATGATAGGTATCATTTTCACTTCTTTTATACGGATGAGTAAACCAAGGCTCATCCAAAGTCTTACCATTATAAAACAACAGCTGTGAAATCTGGACACAGGTCTATAAGATTAGAATCTTCTGAATTCTTTTATTATACATCTAAGATATTACATGAAGCAAATAAACAATTTTTGCATATGTAACTAATAATTTTAGAAGGGAAGGTTTTCCAATGTTATATTTTGTACAATAATAATTTAGCTTATAACTTTGGATTTGAATCTAAGAGGTAAATAAGAAAATATTAAATGAGTATCTGAAATTCAAAGGTATTTTAAAATAGGAAGAAAAGTTGAATAAATAAAATTATACTCAAGTTATCACCTTTCTTTTACTTAAGGTAAATTTTAAAATCAGCATACTAGAATAATATACTATTAAAATAAGTTTCAGCCCTGGCTGGTGTAGCTCAGTGGATTGAGCGCGGGCCTGCGAACCCAAGGATCGCGGTTCGGTTCCCAGTCAGGGCACATGCCTGGGTTGCAGGCCAGTTCCCAGCAGGGGACACATGAGAGGCAACCATACATTGATATTTCTCTCCCTCTCCTTCTCTCCTACCATTCCCCTCTAAAGATAAATAAATAAAAGTCTTAAAAAAAAAAGAAATTAAAAAAAAATAAGTTTCAATAGTCATCTTTTATTTTATTGTATTCATGCCTAAGGCTTTTATTTAATCACAGTTTTATTAATGGTCTTAAACCAATGAAAATGCTGTAGACTTTGGAAATTTAAAATGACAGGGACAGATAGATAAAAACTGGTATAAAGAGAGAGGCTGATATTCAGGTGTTATTCTTTATAAAAGTCAATTTAGCAAGATGGCATTGATTAATGGTTGAAGGCAAGGAAGTCTTTTGGAAAAGTAAGTACAACCAAATCAATCATTCACGGAAGAGTAGAGGAACAGGGAAGGAAAGGGTCAGTCAGTGGGAGATACCTCTCTCCTTTGTGTGTTTTGCTACCACATTGTCACCAAGCCCTAGTCTTAAAGTAAAGATACATGGCAAATCAGTTTCTTATCATTGACTTTATGTTTCATAGACTGTGTGTTTAAGATAAGAAAAGCAAATCTCATAACCATTTCATGAAGTAAGTTATGGTAATAGTGGTTTACAGATAGCCAGATTTTGAATAAAATAAAAAAATACTATTGGGCCAAAGGAAGGTGAGTAATTCAAGGCAGAGGTGTAGAGGGGTCTAACTAAAGTGCAGAGCCTTCAGGGTTGGCAGATGGAGAACAAGTGCCTGACAACCCTTCCCGAATGAGAGGGAGAAAGGGGAATAAAAGGGGAAGGATGAAATAGATAGTCTCAAGACTCAGGCTTTGTGTACATATTCTGCACCTTTAGAACAGTCGTTTCATATTCCAACTTTGATCTATCGAGTTGCTGTATTTTAAGTGACATACCTTGGTACACTATATATCTAAATCACCAATTTTAATCCTGCAAAGCATTTTAGGTATCATCTATCATAGTCTATATTTTACAAAAGAGAAAATTGGAGCCCATCGAAATTAATAATTATGTGAGACTACGTCATTAGCTAACAGGAAAATGGATTATAATCTAGATTTTCTGACTAGTTAGTAGGTGGTCTGCTTTTCTAGTAATTAAAGCCCAGGGAATCAAAAGGAATAAAACTCTGATTTTATTTTCTTATTGTTTACAGCCCTATTTATATCTTATCTATTTTAATCCATTTTTCAAATAGATATTGAAAGCATACTGCAGGTCCCCAAGAGATGACCAAAGAATTTACATGAAAAAGGCAAGACAGGGTCTGTGCTTCCATAGAACTCACATGAGGGATCCACTGAATTTTAAAAATGCTAATTGTAATATAAATGCCAATTATAATATAAATGCTAATACATAAAACTTCTAATTATATAGTCCTTGTGAAGAGAACTGTAGTAGGCTCTTTGGCCTACTACAGATATTTTTTATTCCATTTTTAATTCAGACATTGAAACTCCTCACCGATTTGTTGTTAGGTGAGATTCGGAAAAAATTTTTACTTCAATTTCAGTGTTCTTGCCATTCTAGGATCATATATCAGTTCTTAACCATTTTAAAGGAAATTAGATCACAATAAAATTCTGATGCAAGCTACAGACTCACTTTCCAGAAAAAAATACATTTATGAATAGTAATAATTCCGGTTTTGGTCTGCACAATCTCCATCCCCATATCAGGTAAAAGCCGCTTGGTTTTCCTTGCAGGAGATCCTCTCTCCACTTATCTGTCCTTGCGATTTGGTGCAGGGAGAGCCTCAACTCTGGCCACCATGACCGTTCAGGAATGACCCTTGATCTAAGCGGGCACATTCTGGAAAGACTGTGACAGAGAAGCCTTCTCTTTTTGCTGAATTCATAAAAGACAGTCCCAAGGTTTGAGCCCCTACAGCTGCGGGGTGGAGAGAGCCACCTACGTGAAATCAACACTCAGGAAAGCAGAGGCAGGAACAGCAAGCACATCAGGCATCTGATGCAATCCCTTGAGCCTGTGGATCATGCCTCAAGCTGGAGTTCTACTCTTGAAATGATCTTACATGGGAGTGGTTGCATTCCCACTTGTGTTCAGGCCAATGTGATTTGCATTTCTGACACTTAAAACACAGTGCTCTCCTTAGCTGCATCTACACTGTACAGCACAAGATCCATTACAAGAATCTCACTGGGCTTTCCTATGAGGTGCTTTCAAGAACAAAGACAATATAATGGATCTAAATAGCTTTGGAGGAGACTTTTTTGAAAAAGCTATAGAGAGTGAAAACCAGGCAGAAATCAACAGAGGCAGTGACAGGAAATTATGAGAAGAGCTTCTGTCACAGGTTCTCAGAGCAAAGAAAAGGCAAATCACAGCTAAGAGCTTTAGGGAGTTGACAAAAGTCGCCATAACCATTACAAGCACTGATTATGTGCAAGGCTTTCTGCTAATTTTATTGAAAGTTGGAAAGATGAGACATGGCATCGGCTCCAGAAAACCTGTGATCTGGAGGGAAAGTCGTGTTGATACAAACCATGCAAAAGGACTGAGGGCCAAATAAGTGGCAGGGATAAGGTTCCACGTAAGAGTTAACAGTAAAGAGTGAAAGAAACTAGAGATACGGGAACACTTCCTGGAGGAGGTGGCATTTGGCTAGGGCCTTGAAGGCTAAGCACAATTTTAATGACTTTGCTTTTGAAGATATTTGAGGACCAGAGACAGAAGAGCACCGGCCTAAGTACTGACCAGCACTAAGTGTGACTGTATGCAGACATCAGATACACATCGTATGTGATATGGGGCTTCCACAAGGCCTGTTACCAGGAGTAAGTATTTAATAAGCAGCAACCGCTTTTATTACTGCGTTTGTTATTCTCTGTCCTCACGGAGGTTACATTACAGATGGAGACTCAAACATGTAAGAAGGATAATCTAGATGTAAAAATAAACCCAGAATACCAAGACAAAAATGATTAAGCCCAAATCTACATATCCATTCCTTTAATCAATACTTACTGAACTTTTACATATCAGGTAGTGTGCTAGTGTCTGGGAATCGTGTGGTAAGTGAGCTCCGCCACCTATTTCAGGGAGCTCACCTGCAAGTCGTGCTGATGACTCAAGGATTCTGTCATCCCTGTCACAGCTGAATCCTTCTGGTTTTCCGTGCCCAAACCCGCTTTTCCTAACAGTCGGGATTTTTAATCCCAGTTGGAATCATGAAGAAATTTATAGGAGGTCTGTCCAGAAAAACCCAGCCATTGTTAATATATTGAGAACACTTTGCACAGTATCAGTGTAACCTGGCAGCCCAGGGGAGTGGACTGGAATGTGCATGTGTGAACAGTGATGACTTCACTGTTCCCGTCAGTGGGGGCAGTAGATGCCATTGTGTGAGCATGTGGACTGTGTGGCCGACACGTTCAAAATGACTGAGTGAGTAGAGCAAGGAATCTGCATCACATTTTGCGTAAAGCTTGAACATTCCTCTGCAGAAACCATTTGGAGGATAGATAAGGCCACAGCTGTGGGCAACTGGTGATTGGCAACTTCATCATGACAACATGCCCCTCCTGCATCACGTCTCATGCAGAGTTGTTTGGCGAAACATCAAATCCCTCAGGTGACTCAGCCCCCTACAACCCATATGTGGCACCCTGCAACTTCTGGCTTCTCCCAAAACTAAAATCACCTTTGGAAAGGAAGAGATTTCAGACAGTTGATGAGATTCAGGAAAATACATCAGGGCAGCTGATGGTGATGGGGAGAACTGTGTGAGGTCCCAAGGTGTCTACTTTGCAGGGGACTGAGGTGTCATTATCTCATGTACAATGTTTCTTGAATCCTGTATCTTCTTCAATAAATGTCTCTCTTTTTCACAGTACATGGCTGGTTACCTTCTGGACAGACCTCATATATTTGTATTTGCCTAAAGAAACTTCAGAAGGGTAGGGAGACAGTAACAGCAGTGGTTAAGCTATCAGAGAAAAACATAAACTGAATGGATACAGGAAAGATGGAGCAAGATATTTTTTTTCTTTAGCTTTCAGAATGTACTAACTAGGAAAATATTATATATAGAAGGCCAGTGAGCAAAACCTATCAAGCAGCAGCTTTAGTTGTTTATGAGGCCAGCCTCTGACCCCCCAGAACTGGACACGCTCAAGTCTGACTGGAGATGCAAGAAAACAGGGTGCACTGATTCCACAGGTTTTCCTGAAGATCACCTCACTGTGAGGCCTGGTGCCCAAGGCGCCTGCCTATGAGAATGTCCGGTCCTTCAGTCCTCATGCTTTAAACCCTCTCTGGCCCAGGAACAGAAGAATGCGGGTGAAATTAGGAGGTCCGTATTCATTAGAGACCGTCTTGTGATAGAAACAAAAAACCTCTCAGAAAAATCTGTTTTCTTAAAGCACACGTACACAGCCATGCACATGCGTGCGCATATACACACACCACTCACCAAAACAGCCGTTCCTCTGCGGGTGGTCTCTGGGGCATAGGCTCCCAGAAGAGGCTGCTGGTTTGTTTGTTTGTTTTTTATTTCCAGCTTTTCTTGCTTATAATATTTTCAGTGAGGTTCAGAGAATAAGAAATAGCTCCCTTAGTGAACATCCTTAACCACAGGAGAAAGATTTGTCCTAGGGCCTTTGAATTAGAAAATTTTAGTCTTTTACATCTTTTCTTTGACTTTCTTTTCTTTCTGGATTTCTGCATTTCCTTTTATAAAATAGTATTCATCATTAACAAACTATCTTCCCTATAACTCTAAGAGGGGGTCCTACCATTTACTCCGTTTTAGAGAATAGAAAACGTAGGCAGGAAGAGGTTATGTGATTTATCCACTGTGGGTCAGCTGGGATCAGCAGAGCGGTTCATACCTGGAGTGTGAAATGAAGCGGCCGCAGTCATCCGAAGGTTACTGGTATGAAGAGCAAGCTTCTTCACTCACATGTCTAGTGCCTCGTTTGGAGGGGGTGGGGCAATTGTTGGCTGGTTTCTTTCTCTCCACACAGTATCTCAATTTAACTAGCTCAAGCTTTCTCAAAGCATATGGATCTCAGGATATTCACATTTCTTCCTAGAAGTGATAAAAGAAGCATTTATAAAAACCAAGACACCAGAGGGAAAAAAAGTCTCATGACCTAGCCTAGTACTTCTTTGGCCCTATGTCATTGGTTAGATACAAGTTCTAGGGCTGGCCAAGTTTCAAGTGAAGGGAATTACCCTGAGTGGACCTTGAAAGGCATAGTTCCTAGATAGGTTATGTTTGGAGATTAGCTGCTTTTAAAATATAAAGAAAAATAACCCCCTTCACCTTTAATCCTAGTGACTTTCCTCTGATCCTAATTATGCTTAGTAACTTCCCATTAACTGTTAATGGAATTAATGATATGTCAGTAGAGAACCTAAAATACTAAGAAAGAGCTTTGGCAAGATGACGTATTATTAGTTATAAGAGTTAGAGGCATTTAGCATTTTTACAGGGGTTTCCACACTTCGAGGGTTCTGAGAGTTGATTCAAGCGTATATCCCAGTCCTGGTGGGCATTGGGCATACTTCTGTTTATCTTACGCATATGTTCTTGCTTGTACGAGCAAAGGGCCTACTTTGTGTGGGTCTGGTGCTTTGTATCAATATATCGATAAAGCACTTGCCTCTCCTGCTGAGACAAGTATCAGTGGTCTACATGGGCATTTTGGGTTCAGAAATGCTAAAATCGGTGTCTTCTGTTGCTGTAGAGTTTAATTATTCCCTGAGTATTCTTTGGCTCACTGAGGAGACTTCTACTTGGGCAGGTTCTCCCCTTGGGAGGCCCTTTTATGGGGCTATATTAGTATTTCTCTTGGCTCTGTTTTCATGGTCTTCAAGTGCTTCTGAAAACGGTTAATTTTTTTTTCTTCAAACACCTGAGCTCTTTTGCCCAAATCTTGGCTGCAGACTAACCTAGAGTAATGACAGCAGAATCTGGTTGGTACAGATTCATTTTGGTTTTTGTTTGTTTTTTTTTTTTTTTGTAACAATCTCTACTATAAAACCATGTCTGACGTATCTATTCACTATTTGTGTGATTAAATGATAACATCAATACTATTTATTGGGTAGCATTTATTGAGTACTCACACATCAAAGTTTAAATAAGTATATTTACTTGCATTCTCTAATTTACTTATCATATAACCTTACATGGTTATTACTATTATTTTTATTCAGATTTTACAGATGAGAATACTGAGATTTAACAAGTAAAAGAACTGTTACTCACACAGGCAGTTCTGAATCTGATGCTCAAAACCAGGCGATCCATTCTGAGTTTGTACTTCTAGCCATATGCTAATTCTCACTCAGCTAAACTCTCATGAAACTCCAGTCTGGGAAAATGTTACATTTGGTGTTCATTCTGTTTATTTGTTTTTATTGTCTTTTAATGAGTCATTTGGAAAACCTCAGAACACTCCAATGGTCTTGATAACCAAAGCTACAAGACCGAGAAACACCTCATTTTTCCATTCATCTTCCTTTCTCTTCTTTTGAGATGAGGGCTAGTATCTCAGTTTTTCTGATGGTTTGCTTTTCTGCTCAGTTTCTAATCTTTTATTTTTATTAGCATACCATAAGCTTGAGATCTTTATTTTAGCATAAATTTGTGGTAATAAAGTAGCAGTCATCACATGGACATTTTTTCTCCTTAAGGTATTGGAAAATTTTGAGACTTGGCAAATTCTGCAATGTTTAGAAAAGTTTGTCATAGGACATTCCAAAGTGTTACTTAAAACAAAAAAGAAAAGAAAACACAGTAACTTCTTCCTCTGACTTCCTACCAGTGGCTTCCTGAGGTTCCTTGAACACTCCTCTCCTTTTGCAATCTATAATAATAAATTATAATGATAAACTAATAAATTATGTTAGCATATTCTCAGGCATGTTTGAATTTAACAGTAAGGCATTTGAAGTGATAACATTTGTATTCATTAGAGTTTCCCTAAGAAAAAGAACAGAACGGATAGGACATATTAGTTGTATATAAAAATACCTGCATTTTATATATTTTATATATATATATATATATATATATATATATATATATATAATTATGGAGGCTAAAAAGTCTAGACCCAGGAGAGCCAATGGTGTCAGTTTCAGTCCACGTTCAAAGGCAGGAGAAAACTGACATTCCAATTCAAGGACAGCCAAGCAGAGAGGGAAAAAAAAAAATCTTTCTCAGCTTTTTATTCAATTCAGACCTCTAGTAGATTGGATGAGGCCCACCCAGGTTCAGAAGAATAATGACTTTACTCAGTCTACAGCCCCTTATCCCATTGAGAAACACACCCAGCAATAATATTTCACCAAATAACTGGACCCCTCATGGCTCAGTCAACTTGGCACATAAAATTAACCCTCACAATAATGTAAGTCAAACTATAAACAATTATTTAGCATTTATTACATGGCAACATTTAATCCTTGCCTCAACCTTACCAAGCAAATATATTGATGCAAAGTTTCACTTTGAAAATAAAAAGCAAAACAAACACAGTGTAGCTCAGGAAGGCTAACTACGTTGTTCTATATTATCAGCTGGTAAATAGAGCAACATTATCCACTCTGCCTCACCACCACACTCAGTCCAAGCAAACCCACTAATGGAGAAGGAGAGCCTTCTGAGTGCTGGTCGGCTACAGGAGCCACCCGTTCTGCACACACTGAAGGTTGATAGATAGTTCACCAAGATTCCCCCGGTTTTACTGAGGTTGCAGTACAGTTTTCCTTGCTATTCAGGGTAGGTATTTCACTGACCATTAAGCAAAACGTTTGGGTGTTTCCTGAACCTTGACCCCTGCTGAGAAAGGTGGTTTCTATCGGTGACTTAGAGAATCTTCAGGTCCATTTCTCCCTAAACATAATTAACATCCTCTCTTTTTTTTTTTAATCCTCATCCAAGGATATGAGTATTGGATTTTGTTGTTGTTGTTGTTGTTGTTTGAGGGGGAGGAGGGAGGGACAGAGAGTGTGAAAGAAACATCATGTTTTAAAGAAGCATCAATTTATTGCCTTGGACCCCTGACTTGGGACTAAACCCTCAACCTAGGCATGTATCCTTACTGGGAATTGAACCTTCTACCTTTTGGTTTACAGGACGATGCTCCTGCCAACTGGGCCACACTGGCCAGGACAATGTCCTCTCTTTCGTTGCCTACTAAGGGTGGAGGGAAACAGGGTGGCCTATGAAGACAGAGGGTGGCCCTTTTGTAGAACACCTATTCAGTGCCAAGTACCATGCTGGGAACTTTTAGTCAAATACTTCTCAAAAAGCACAATCCTTTTTTTGCCTTGATCACAGTTTGATGTCTAGCCACTGTTTGGAGGATTAGGTGGTTGGAAAACAAACCCTTGACAATTGTCCGAGGGGTTTTTTATGACCTTAATCACACAACAGGGGGTGTCAGGGGCAGGGGGTCCTGTAGTTGAACACTTTGGGATTTTTCAGTGCCTCCAGACGGAAGCTGCCAACTCTGGGAACAAACATGCCATGTTTCTTGGATGATATTTTTTAAACCAATTTCCAGCAATTTCTCAAGGCATTTTTTGTAGCTGTCAGAATGATTGTTCTCTTGCCCAAGAGATGTGCAATCACTTGATGCTGAGTCCTTTTATTTCCTCCTGATGGAAAAGTGAGGGTTTAAAAAAAAGGAACAGGTGTGCCTGTGCCTGTGCCAGTGTGGCCTGCCCCGGGGTCACTGGGCTGTTTTAGGAGATGGGCCCTTAAATAGGAGCAGGTACCACAAATGTTGTCTCCCGAGTTCTAATTGAAATGCTGGGGACTACAGAGTTATGAGGGTCCCTAATGTCAAATGCCACATGAGGGGTAGTGTGTCACCTTTATTTTCGCTGTGACTCAGAACCTCAGACTGCCACCATGTGAACACTGAGTCAAATTTAGTGTTGCTCCCTGACAGGTTTAATGTCCATCAGGAGCTGGGGGAAGACCATCTGACAAGCCAAAAGATTAACTGTGCTTCAAGGAAAATGAATATAAAAGAATCTCTGCAGAAGAGCGTTTAACAGGTTGAAACACATAAATTTGTCAGTGAACTTAACTCTCCATGCGTATGACATTAGGCAAGGCCTTTTATAATGTGAATTACATTTTAGTTATCTACCACGCAGTACACACACACACACACACACACACACACACACACACACACTTATATTTTGAATGATATACTCTGCAATAAAAATATATCAACTATTTCTCATTTCTCAGACATTCTTTGGAAGACAAGGATGGGTTAAATTTTCATGTCAAGCTGCTTCTGATTCAGTGCTTAGGGTGACATGTTGTCAGGTATCACTTTAAAACATGAACTGTAAGAGTAAGGGCGGGTCATTTGCCGTTATGCCCACTGAGATATACTTGGTCCTATTGACGACACTCAGGCTTACACTGACTTTTTTCATCAAATGAAAACCTGTAACATATTTTTTTCTTCCCTCAACTGTCATGAGTTTTGAAATAATTTCTTTTAAAAAATCTATGTTAATTATAATTTTCTTATGTCTTTCAAAGTTGCAACCTTGAATTAAACTTGGACACAAATGCCAACCTCAACATTACTTGCCTTATCTAATACCATCCTCATAAAAGTCCTATGTACTAACTGATCACACTGTCTTTATTGTACGGATGATTAAATTAAGCTTCAGAGAGTTAACAATTTACACAAAGAAGCATGGGTAATAAGTGGCCTCCGTGGAATGCAAACCCACTTGCACTTGGCTATGGAACTTACACACTCATACACTATGATACACTGAGCGGCAAAGGACAGACCTTTGCCATCTAATGCTGATTGTGTTTCCTGACAAACCACCAGTGTGTTACCACTGCACACATTCAAGACTTCTGTTCTGGACTGTAAACTCTTATGTCCAGGAGCCAGAGCCCCTGGATCCTGCATAACTCTGGCCTAGCAGAAACAGCCGTTGAGCTCTCAAGTGGGAGGAGTCTGGCCAGACCCATGATTAATTTCAGCTCTCAGCCTCTTCAAAGACAATGCACAGCTACATTGTTTGCTTTTTCTGGTTTTAAGCTGGCTTTCCAAAGATAAAAGCTTTAGAGTTGTTTTCCTGATCAACTGGCAGTGATTGGAGCCATTATCTCTATAATAAGTTTATTCTGAAGCGCCTGCCATTGTCGGAAGCAGAAAACATAATTATATGGCCACTGGTTTGTTCTGGAAATTTGTATTACTCAGGGTGATTTTGATAAGCAAAAAAAAAAAAAAAAAAAAAAAAAATCCCCTCATCCCTGACAGCTCTATATTCTACCCACCTTCCTTGACCCCCAGAGAACACTGGATAATGTGAAAATCTGGATCTTTTACTTGCACATACAAAGCCTAGTTTATCATGTTGTCTCTGTTAAACAGCAGACATTAAGACAGCTCTTTACCATCAATGGTCGATAAAAAACAAAGGAGCACCCTTTATTCTCTCTGCTCAATCCCATTCCCTCCCAACAAGGGGAGCAGAAAAACATTCAGGTCATCCTGCTCCGTTGACACGGTGGGAAAATGAGAAGGACTTGCAGATAAATGCTAAATGTCAAATTCCGTTCTGTCTCACTAGCAACGACCTGCGTGTAGGGAGAGGCCACTGGCATTCACTCCACACTCACTTTCTACACCCACACAGAAGCACACATATCTGTGAATTCCTTTTATTCCAAATCGTAAGATCTTGGTATGTGCTGGGAGCAACCCAGACTAAAAGAGATCAAGGCCACAGTTTTCTCCAGCTTGTTGCCCTTGGTGTCCCTTCTCTCTCTTTGCCCCTGAGCCACATGGGAAGCAGCAGTTGGAGCCTTGAATGTAAGAACCTTGGGGAGCTCTGCTAATGTAACAGCTGCTTGACTTTAGGCAGTTTGTTTAACTTGTTAGCCTCAATTTCCTCAATTGCAAAAGGGAATAATAAGACCCACTGTACTTTCCCATGAAGTGCTAAAGGTACTGTTGCCTAATACTGCACTTGGTTAGTAAGAGCAACTGAGTTGGAGAAACCATCTTTTTTCTTTAGTTCACAGAGACACATCTTGACTTTTTTTCTTTTCTGATGACCTCACCACTTCATTTTGAGCTAAATCCTCTTTTCCATAAAAGCAAGGTGAGTTCCACAGCCGCTCCTGTCGCAGCCGGGACTTCGCTGTTCCCACCACATTTTACAGCAGCCACTGGAGATCCTTTCTCATAGTTACATATAAATGGACACCAGTTTTGACTTTATTTCATCATATCAACACACAAGACACATCAACATGAGAAATGCTTGATTTCACCATTCGACAGCTTGCCTGCCTTATGCCACAAGAACACGATATTCATATTAAATGTTTATACAATCTTTCCACCTGACTTTACAAGTATTCTAAACCATTTCCCAGCATTTCTCACATAGAAGTCTAGTTCTGCTCTTTTAAATCATAATTCTGTATCACCCTAGTAGATTTCAGGCTGTTTTTTTAAAGGAACTTCTTTTCTAGAAAACAAAATAACAAAACCTACTGCTTTGCTGTGGCGCTTCATTAAATACCATGAAATCTGCATGAACTCTTCCTACAACCTGGTTCACCTTGTAGTCCAAGCTGCTGCACAATATATCTGAAAACATTTCACGAAACTGTTTTTAAGTCTGGCAGCAGTTCCGTCAGGCATTTCCCATCCTGTTCCATCTCCCTCTTGCGCATAACAACTTGAATATCAACGGAGAATTGAAGAGATCATAGAGCCCAAATCTTACTCCTAAATAGCTGCTGATTCTGCTTGTGTCTGTGATGGGCGGTCCTTCCCAGAAGAATTCGGGTGGTAGGGTACAGGCTTCCCTGTGCTTGTTTAACCTGGGGTATTAGAATAAGGACAGGTGGGAGGGATCATGGTGGGGAAAACCAGGAGCTTTTGAATCAGAAAAATCCAGTCTTAAATCTTTAGTGGCAGTAATTATTAGACTGGGACAGAAAGGCCTCCTAAATGGCAGTGATTGTCACATTATCATTGCTATGATGAGTGACAATAATGTTGACCAAAAATGGTTAAAATATTTGCTTGTCCGTGACACCCAGTGAGTCCCTCTCTTTCACTGTCTCCGTATGACCACACCCTACTTTGATTTCCAGTAGTCAAACCTGGAAATTTGGTCTCAACCTGGATGTTGAGACCGTCCAGGGCCTTCCTGACTGGCAGGGTCAGCCTGGTAGACAGCTGCCCTTCTCAATCAGTCAGGATGCGCACAGTGGATAGTTAATTGAATTGGATTAGATCAAGAAGGCTGGATCCTGTACTCCTCCAACTCTGCCTAGGGCTACAGACACAGCAGCCTGGCTGGCTGATCCTGGGCTATAGAGGGCATATCTTATTTCCTTCAAAAAGGAAGTCATTCATAATGGATAAGAAGTGAAAACATTTCTATCATCCACCGCCTTAGTTTAATGAAATACCTTATTAATTGAAACAGTGGTGCCTGAAATAGTTTTTGATTTCATCTTTCATTTAGGGCAAACTAATTTCTCACGGATGGGAGTAGGATGGGGTTGGAGGACAAAATGAGATGCACACCCATGCATTATCATGGTCCATCCAAAGCCTGGGTCTCTGACATCGTAAACCCATGAGCAACCAACCAAAACAAACAAACACAGAAACAGGATATGTCAAACCTCTGCAAGGGGAAACTGTCCAGCCCCCGAGGTCTGATTCCTTTTTGGAACCTATCTTCTCCCGTGTTCTGATAAAATTAGTGTTTGTGGTTGTGCATGAAAAAGAAGGGACAGAGTGGGTCTACCTGCCACTGGGTCTCTATTTAAGAACTCTCTGACCTGAGGAGAAGCAGCATGTCACGTTTTGAGTTGCATTTAGCCAAGCAGCCTGGAACAATGCTCATAGGGAGGTTCTGAGGCCCTCGATGCCATCTTAAGCTCAGAAAAGTCTCTGCAGAGTATCATCAAGTACAGTTTGGGTGGATGTTCCTGGGGACTTTAATGTAGAGAATTTTTAATCATCTTCAGCCTACTCACGTATGTTAGTTTCTTAGGGCTCTTCTAATAAAGTGTCACAAACTTGGTGGCTAACATAACCTAAATATATTTCCTCACAGTTCTGGAGGCCAGAAGTCTGCAATCCAGGTGTAGGCAGGATCGAATCCTGCAGACAGCTTTAAGGAGAACTTGTTTAATGCTTGTCTGCTGGCTTCTGGTGACAGCTGGTAATCTTTGCTTTCCTTGGCTTATAAATGCATCAATCCAGTCTCTGCCGGCATCTTCTCAGGGCATTCTCCCTGTGTCTGAGCATCTTCTTCCCTCTGTGTGTCTGAATTTGTGTTCAAATTTGTCTTCTCATAACCATGCCAATCATATTAGTTAGGACCCACCCTAACGACCTTATCTCAATGTGATGGCATCTGCAAAACCCTTTTTTCCAGTAGGGTCACATTCTGCAGTACGGAGTTAAGACTTTAACATATCTTTTTGCGGGGAGGAGACACAATTCAACCTGTAATAAGGAGACATTACACACTGGACATGCACATTGGGCTTTCTTAAGACCAAATAAGGACAAGAACATTTTCTCCATAAGCATATAATTACTTGGAGAACTAGAATGCAGAGTGAATTATAATCTAGGGAACGATAATGGGCAGCAGGACATGGCGCCATCTCTAACAACAATCAACTGTGACAGACGCTTGAACTCTAACCGAATCCTCAAGGTAGGGTTGGTTGGAAATATTAAAAATACAGATTTATCATAGCCACCCCAGAATTTCTTGAGAAAAAGAATAGTCACCTTACATCTCTGTTTCTTCCAATCTCTCTTCCTCTACTCTAGTCAACACGATTAAATTGATAAGTGTTGAGTTTGCTGACAGGTTGTGTGTTTATTTTGGTTTTGTTCTACAGTGACGTGATAAAATGGCAATTTTCTCTTAATTGCAATAGGGTAATAACTATTTTCTTTGTCAAATCTCCCTCCATCTTTCAAATCTAAAGAATTATTTTCCCTCTACGATTGTCAGGGTTCATTTACATACTTATTTTCTGGCAGACACAGCCCACTTCTTCCTTACACAAGGACATACTCCCTGTGTTCATTGGCTCCTCACTAATTCATGCCTTGGGACGGGACTGCGGGCCTCGCCCACCAGCCACTCCCTCGGGAGAACTCCCTGCTACCTGGACACAGGGAAGCAGCCTTGCAGAACAAGAAGAGGCTCTTAGTGCCCAAGGGGAGAAGTCTCACCTCCATGGAGCTTTCCTCCTCTCTTTTGCTGGCCAGATAATTGTTTCCTCTAGTCACCCTCATAGTTTTTAAGTTGGATCTTTAATGATGACAATGCCCTTCTGCCTCAAGTTCTCACGCATTTCTGTTTATCTCCTGTCATGAAACTGTGAGATCATTCAAAGCAGGAATCACGTGTGATATTTGTGTTTTGTATAGTCTCGATCAGTGATTTTCAACCTTTTTCATCTCATGGCACCCATAGACCAATTACTGAAATTCTGTGGTGCACCAAAAATATAGATTATAGCCTTTGCCAATCCAACCAGAAAATAGGTATGATTTCGATTCACTCACACTGAATGGCTGTTGTTGTGTTGACTGTTGTCATTTTTAAATTTGACAATATAAGGAAGAAGAGGTTGGTGCACCTGACTAAAATAGTCAGGTATCGTATGTTTTAAAAATTCTTGTGGCACACCGGTGTGCCTGTGGAGGCACACAGGTTTCAAATGGCCACTCTAGATTCTAGTGCAGAGCCAGACAGTGTGTGTGTTTGGTAAGTGAGTATGTTCAAGTGACTGGCATAGAGATCCATTTTTTAACAATACAAAAAAATATATACCATTGTAGAAAATTCCAAAAAGACATAAGTGTGAAAAAATAAAAAACAAAACAATACTATACTATGACCATTTAGTAACCCACTTTATTCTTGTTACTTTTGAAATGAACATGGTTGACTATCAAGTTCCATGTATAATTTAATACTTTTAATAATATTATTTAAACACAGAATTACAAATATAAAATTTAACTAATTTAATGGTTGCATTATTATATGTTACACTAATGGGAAAAATCTTCATTCCAATATAAATACATTATTATGGTGAACATCTTTGTGTATAACTTTCTGAAGTTGATTTTTTTAAATTCCTGAGAATGTATTTCCATAAATAGAATTACTGAGGTAAGGATTATTTTATAATAGATAATTGTCTCATTAAGCATTAATACCTACTTACTATCCCAAATGCAGAATAAGAGCATTTTTATCACCAGCTTTGAATATATTATATGTGTAAGCAATCTTTGTAATTATGTAAAAATTTAGAAATTAGAAGAATGTTGTTTTGGTATCTGGCTGTTTGAAGGGAGAGTAAGGGCGTAGGGTGGGGGCAGTGGTGGGGGCAGTGGTTTTGTGACTTTCCCCTCCCCCTATCTGCTCCATTAAATTAGTTACATTTTAGATACGAGGAGGGGGAAGTCACAAAAAGCAGGAGGAGGGTTCCATCCACACAAAATCCGTCTGGGTTTGCTAACTGGCACGTATCCAAGTCAAGCTCCTAACATTCCCACAGCGGTTAGGAGACAGGGACCCTATCTTCTGGTGTTGGGTGGAACAAACATTACATTCTTTTGAAGTTTTGAGTTTTTGGGGGGCATGCACTTTAAGGGGGTCCTCACTTGAGTCATCCTTGTGCCATGGCCTGGAGCCGTTAGAATCTGTTAGCGTCTGATCAAGTCTTTCTAGGCCAAAGTTGGAGCCTCGTCAAGGGCTCGGGGGAGCTCGACAAGAGTTTTGTCAAGGAGAGTATCTTTGGCAGGTGATTGGGAGGGTTAGGGTTAGGAACCATGTAAAGACCTCCAATTTGGCCCTGGCTGGCGTAGCTCAGTGGATTGAGCGCGGGCTGCGAACCAAAGGGTCGCAGGTTTGATTCCCAGTCAGGGCACATGCCTGGGTTGCAGGCCAGGCCCCTAGTGGGGGCCACGTGAGAGACAACCACACATTGATGTTTCTTTCCCTCTCTTCCCCTCTCTAAAAATAAATAAATAAAATCTTTAAAAAAAAAAAAAAAGACCTTCAATTTGTCAGACAAAGCTTTTCACAATTCTCCTGCCAGCCTTATCTCAGGCTGCAGTTGCCCTGACGCGCCGCCTCCTGCTACCCTCGGTCCCCTCACAGGTCCGTGAGGGTTTTTCTCACTCTGCTCCCTTCCTTGGCTCCTCTTGGCCCATGTAAATCTTTTCGACCTTTAAAGGCTTAGCTCATCATCTTGAAATTTCCTCTATTTCTTGATTACCAACGACTTCCCCTCCTTTGAATTTAGAGCATTTATTCTGTGACAGTTAAAGTATGAAACAGAGACTAACCTTGAAGTTTCCCTGAACAGACAGAACCTATTCAGTCGTACAAACAAAGCTTCAGGTAGCTTATTTCACAAGATTAACTTGACCTTGGTCATTTCTTGCTTGTGCCTCTGGAAATCATAAGCAGAACTTGAACTGTTTCCCAAGGTGGATGTGAGGTGACACTGAAAATTCTACCACCGTAACCAATCACTGTGAAGAATACACAGTCACTGCGTTCTTGCTGCACAAGTGGCTTCGTAGCAATATGCCCCTGAGCCTCGCTGCATGTTGGAGTGCTCCCAGTTTACAAACTGTCTTTAATTTTTACTAGTTACTAACTCAGCGATTCATTGCTTTCACTTTGGCTAATTCTGAACCTTTGACACGATCATATGGTACGTGCTTGTGTATGTATATATTTGTACATGCATATGTATACTTGTACATACATGTGTATGCTCTGGAGCTATGTGGCCTAGATTTAAAGCTGGTTGATCACTTACCTGCTGAGAGACAGTAATAATGTTTCCTAATCTGTGCCTCAGTTTCCTCACCAGTAAAATGAGGAAGTAATAGTACATGATCTCTTAGGGCTCTGGTGAGGCATAACATCTTAATATTTAATGCAGCACCTATTTAATAATATTTATTTAATGCACTAAAATAGTTTTTTTGTGGGTGGTCAGTTTTCATATTGTATTCCTTTTTTTATACTAGATACTTCTTTAATTTTTTGATAAGAGAAATTATACCTTAAATATTTGTTATCGCACAAGGCAGATACTACATAAGTATTTGTTGGTTAAGTGGATAGATGCACATTTTCTTTTAGCGATTGGACTAAGCAGTGGCCAGATTTGATGTCCTTTGCTTTTTTAAAAAATAATAATATTTCTAGAGCACCCACTACATTCCAGGTATGGGAATGCAAAGTGGATCATGGTCTTGGTCTCAGGTCCTCCCAACAGCAGGCAAATGCATCAGAAAATGTGGGGGGAAAACACTATAAGGTAACCAGACATAGGAAGTCTGGGAGCCCAAAAGAAAAACGCTTGGTGGAGGTTTACAGAAAGCTAGTGCCAAGCCCATTGTTTGGGCTTTTCTGACCAGTCAGGCATCAATCTAGTGGCACAAAAAAAGATGAAAGGTAAAACTGGACGACCTCGAAGTTTCCATAAAGACTTAGCAACAATCACATCCCAGGGAGATGAGCAAATCAGAACGGATGATATTTTTTAGAATACAAGAGGGGTTCAGGCTCACCCAACTCATTAACATGCTAGTTTTCTCTTATAGAGATACAAAGTATCAACAAGAAAGACAATTCTTTGGTTTATAGTTAACTGTGCCCAGCAACTACTGCTCTAAAGGAAAAAGAAAAGTGTGGGACTTTATTCATGACCATTTTAGGTAAGTCATCTCCTTCTGTTGATGCTAGCTTAGGAAAAAGACAGGCATTAAACAAGATATTGTATAATAATAGAATAATACTGAAGAAAGGCAATTTGATCGCTGCTAGGGTCATAATAATTTATTTATGAAACCACAAGATAGGAATTTATACCCTATCATTCAGTTACTTCCAATCCGTGACTGCATGTGCCCCATTAAGTTGTAACATACAAAGTTATTAACCTGCAATTCTACTTGCAATTATGCTGCTAGATTGCATTCTGTTCCTCTCTGTTTGGTAGTCGAGCCCTTTTGGGTTATTTTGTTACCAGTGATGTTGGCTGTCTGTTCTTGAGTCAGCAAAGAAAGATTTCAGAACCAAGAACTCTAGTGCAAGAGGAAGTTTATTCAGCATGCAAAGTGAGAGTACCGTCTAAGAGAAGATTTGAGCAGGCTACTCAGAGATCTGCTTTGGCCTTTTAGAAAGAAAGCCACAGAGGCAGAAGTGAGCCTGCTGGGCTGTGTGAGCTTAGGATACAAGTGACATGGGCAAAAGAAGGGCTCTTGAGACAGGTTCAGGGGGTTAGCCTGGGATGAGCTGCTGCTGCCTGCTGCTCCCCTGGTTGCAAGTCTCACAGGATCCCTTATAGCTTAGGAGAAAGAAAGCAGAGATACACCCCTGAAGAAAGAAGGAGTGGGTGTACTCTAGAGAGAGTGCACATGGTTGTTTTTTTTGTTGTTGTTGTTGTTGTTTTGTTTTGTTTTTGTTTTTTGCTTAAGACAGGAATTTTAGGGGAGGTTTGATGAGAGGATCGCAATAGAACATTCATTAGCTTTCCAGGTGTGTCCTTTAACATGCTTATTCATTAAAACGAGCATATAGGGTCAGGGTTGTGGTATCTATTGATTGGTTGGTGCTAGGGTAGGGGGTCATTAGTCATCACATCTGCTCCTGATGCCAGCCATGGCATCGCTTCATGTGATTTTGCTGTTTTTCTTGGCCTGGAACTGAAACACAACTGAGGCCAAGATGTTATCTCTAGTTGGACCAAAACTCTGCCTCTGTGGTCCATAGACCCAAGGCTTTGTTCCTAAGATTGTTTGATGCTGATCAGAACCTCATTTTCCTGAGGGCTTACTGGCTAAAGGAGTAGCTTTGCCAGGAAGAAGGAGGCAGGTGAGTAAGGCTGCTGGGTGAGGACAGTTTAAATTAGTTATCTGTCTCAGTTTACCCATTCCATTTGCCAAGGAATTTTCCCAGCTTCTTACTATCCTGCCTCAATTTGTCTGTAGCTACTTAATTCCATTTTGGTCATCTAAGATTCTTATCATTGCCAACTAAGCAAGTGTGATCAGTGCTGAAAGCAGTTGACTTTCCTTGAACATCTGGTAAGGATCCAAAATTGAGTAAGACCCCTAATATTTGTCACTAGTTCTTCACAGTTGCCTTTTGTAATTAGCAATTCAGGAAGCTCAGTGCATGTTGTAGACTATCAAAGTTTTGTAGGTTTCTACAGAGAGCGCATGACAAAATACAGTATGGGTAGATTTTGAAGACAGAATTCTGAATCTGAAATACCACTTATCCATATTTCGGACTATGGTTATATTTTTGGTGCATCTGTTAAAAGAGTAGGTAGTTTACGTCCTCGTGTAATAATGTGTGCAGTGGCAGTTGGGTACTGGAGTGTCAGGGGGAACACTTTGTAAAGTATGTGATTATCTAACCACTCTGCTATATACCTAAAAAACAAATACAAAATGATATTGCATGTAAACTGCAATTGAAAAATAAAATTAAAAAATAAAGAAATAAAAGGTGAATAGTTTAAACCCATCTCCACTGCCAGGCAAATGACTGAGTGGAAGCCAGCGAGAAGAACAGTACTGCTTATTGAGCTCCTGTCACTGACACAGTGGAGAACATTGAGCTGGGCTTTCTTATCCCTGTTTCTAGTCAAAGCTCCCAATGACTCTACACCTGCATTTCATGAAGAAGTTAACTGAGGTACAAAGAGAGGCTGCTCACGGTAGGTGAGCGAGGGTTTCAACCCCGGCCTGTTGGACTCCGAAGCTGGCTTTGGAACATCCCACACTCCAGGTGTCCCTGCAGCGCTGCTGTGTGCAGAGCTGGCTCTTGATCTGACAAACACTGATGATCCTGTCTAAGGATCAAGTATCTTGCCTTTATCCTCCTCCTCCTCCCACATAACGGTCTGTTGTTGTTAACTACTTACTGATTGCTGAAGTCATCCACAAGGAAGGGTAATCGGGAAGTAGAGGAAGAAATAAAAACGTAACTACAAATACATTTCAACCATTGATAACTCTTGGGGAGAGTGTGTGTAGTTGTGTTCTGAAGAGTTAAGTCATCATAGATAAAAACAGCGTGCTGGCATTTACCTATCGTATTTGGAATCTGAGTAGTGTCACCACCCAGGCTATTGTTCCCCTCACCCCTCTCAATTTCACAACTTGGTTAGGACCCGCATTGTGTACATTTTGGTCTCTCTGTAATACTTCTTGCCTGACGCTGCTATTTTAAGTCAAACTTGGGGACAAGTTCTGCTGCGTATGCGCTAGGTCAAAGGTGAGGGGGATGGGAATCAGCCCATCCTTTGGTGGATTACTTGTTGGTTACACTTCAAAAGGACAGAACCCCATGTATTAGAAATGAGAGTTTATTGCCCCTGTGGACATTAGAAATTAACGATTCATTGACCAGCTCCATGAGTGTGCCCTTGAATTGTTTTTTGGTCAAGAATAAAAAGAAATGGGTTTTTGTTATTTCTTAATCTGATGGATTGCAGCAGTTTAAAGGGTGCATTGTGATTGTAACGCAGTTGAGTACAATTGGCACTAAGGGAAGTAACAAAATACCTCTTCATGCTCTACTTACCCTGTTGCCTGCAGAGCACCGCCCCTGAGAGTTGGAGATTGAACAGGGGCACTGGTATTCAATCAACAGTTACTTAGAGCTTATATACCAAGATAAAATATATTGTAAATTCACGTGTTATCTGTGCACTCTGAAGCCCAGGGAGGAAGCTGGGTGTTCTGTAGAAAAGTGTCACTGCTGGATGGCCAGGTGGCAGAGTGCCTGAGCCCTCTACAAACAGCCATTGTCAACTTCTCATTCAGAACTTCCTTGACCCTCTACCATCTCCCCCTCATTCCAGACTCTTCCCCCATAGCACACTTTCAAAAATTAAAAAACTGCATTGCATAGTTGTAGATCTTCTAGTCGTTCTCTTCCATAGGCTTGTCAGGAGGACACTCAAGGCTGGAGCTTCGCTGTGTCTTACTATCTCTACCTGCCCAGTGCCCAGCACAGCTGTGTACATAGCAGCAGTACATGCCTGCTGTCATTTATAAGAGAAAAAGTGTGCAGTGTAGAGTCAGAGAGCAGGTTTACTTAGAAGTCAAAACTAACTGAGACTCAGCTTCCTTATTGGGAAAGGGGCACGATCACACCACCACCTCTTTCTAAGACAAAGAATGAGGATTAGACATGAGCAAATATTTTTTGATTATTGAAAATATGTCAGCATGCTACGTAAATGTGGGCTGGTTATGTGGTTGTACAATTAATTATTAGCAACCTAAGCAAAATCTTCCAAGGTCAAATATGTTTATGTATCTTCTACTGTTACGATGACACAAAACACATATGCTGGGTGAGTGTGAAAAGAGAGTATAGAGTGTTCGTAATGAAAGGCTGAGCAATACTACATTGTGTCTCTGTTAGTTTCTATCTGTTTTTTGCATTGTTTTGTTTTACTCCAAATGTCAATTGCATGCAAATATGTTATAATTCCATTAATCATCCCTTGTGCATTATCTCTGTTGCAGCCTGAGGTCACCCTAGCAGCCCAAGTGTGGTTGACAGCTCAGAATCTAGAGCCAAATGATCTTCAAATCCCAGCTCCATTCCCTCCTGACTAAGGTAAGTTATTGACATTTTTTTCTGCTGTAACTTCTCATCTATAACATGGATGATGAGATATCGCCAACCTCACAGGGTTGGTGTGGCTTGAATGCGTGAGAAACATTTACAACAATGGCTGGCATGGAGTAAGCGCTGTATGTTTGGGCTATTGTCTCTGTTATTAGCAGTGGTACCTGAGTTATCCTTTCCTGTCTACGTGGTGCTTCCATACCCCTCTGCTGCAGAAATGGGAAGACTAACTGGTCCACATGAGAGTCATGTGCAACTCTGTGTGAGGCATAGCCATGACACTTGTTTCATTATTCTCATAGTAAGTCAAATGGTTCCATTCACAATAGTAGCAAAAACCATAGACTATTTGAAAATCACTAAATATGTTCCAGGTACTGTGTCAGTATTCATTTATTAGTTGATAATCCATAGCAGACTTTCAAGGGCCAGTCTTTATCCTTATTTTACAGGTGAGGAAACTTTGGTTCTGAGAGGTAAGTCAATCACTCAAGGGCTCCAGAACACTGTGGAGCTGCTATTCAAACCTGGGTGTTTCTGGTTCCAGAATTGCGGAGTTTTGTTTTCTTTCTACATCAAGTTTCTGATCCTAGGAAGAACGCTCACAGCCAAGTAATGTGTTCAAAGACTCTTTCTTTTAAGATGTTATAAAAGAGAATTTAAAAGTCCAGGCTTGTGACACAGGGCTTGCTCCAAACTCTTTTCTGTCATTTCCTCATAGTTCAAAAGTGGACTGATTATAGAACCTCTGAAAGTCTCTATTTCCTCCACTCCATGTGTGGCTCTTGCCTCACATTGTTCTTATAGGCATAAAATAAGGAAAATAAAAATGTCTAACTATCATGTAATTAAATCAGCACTCAACTATTGGGAACCACCCTGCCTGGTTTCAGAAATTGTAACCCCCCGTGGCTAAGACTGAGTAAAGGACCTTGGGACCCTAAGTCACTTAGGAGACAAAGCTTATTTTCCTTGTAGGGGCACCACCTCTGTTCCCTTTTTCTTCACCCCCTGGTGCATGACTGGTTAGCCAATGACAGGTAAGATTCCTCAAAGGAGGGATGACCTAAGACGGGCACGGTCTCAAAGAGACCCTCAGGGAAGGACTTGGGGGGGCTATAGAAAAAGGGGGTGATGGACCCTCGCCCCTTGGCTCTGATGTAGCCTGAATCCTCATTCTGTCTGTAAGAAGTCTCCTAATCTCTTGGCTACCTTACCTACCCTATCTGACTTAACCCTTAAACAATGCTGGAGGTGGGTGCAGCTCTGTGCTGGAAAGGGAGGGTTCCCCAGGGTGATCAGGCCTAAGAAAGAATGCATAAAGTCCTAAGAAACCTACTTTGCTAATACCCTCAATTTAAATGATACGGGTCCAAGCATGAAGTGAGTTTGCTCCCCAAAGTTTTATGGCCCTTTAACTATCTGACCCTGACTCAGAATAAGCCCTCAGAGTTCTTTGAATGTTATCTATTGTTTAATCATTTCCTCCTGGCAATGACTGATGAGCTTTACCTATGCACCCTGTATTCCTATGCAAATTAACCCCAATAAAAGCTTGTCAAGGCAAGGGTCAGGGAGCTCTCTCCTTGAGAGAGTAGCCATGCCGTCCCTTTTTCTCCATAGGACTCTCTAGTCCATGTGAATTTGTCTCGTCTCATCCGTAACACTTCGGACACTGCAGGCCGGTGTCCATATCACTCAACTATTGTTTTAAATAATGGCTGTTATTTTGAGATCATTTTATGGAGGGAAAAAGACTTTCCTTTTACAATTAGATATGTTCAAATAGTCTTATAAGTAAAATATTAGTGCCGTTTTCATTTATACAGCATCGACTTGATCAGAAGAGTTGATTTTTCTCAGGGTAAAATTCTGGCACATAAAATATGCTCATTTGCTGTTATTTAACTGAAGTCTTGGTTATTTCAGTGGATTTTATATCTTTTGACTATCCGATCTCTTCAGTGTCTTTTTTCTCAGGGATACCTTTTTATCCTCTTCCTTGGGAAAGGAAGCAGGAGAAAGGATGGCTGCCTTGTTATGACCAGTTTTAAAGATGGAAAGATGGAGCTTAAGGAGAAGTGCAGTTTGACTGGTGTCATATAGTTTGTTGGTGGTAGAGTCCAATCTCAAACCCAGCTCCACAGATCCTAAGTCACAGCTGTGTCATTCTGAGCTCTTTGCAAACTCACCAACACTGCTTCTGTCTCAGCATCCTGAGGGATCTGTGTTTGTGCACAGGCCAACTGTGTTGATTCTTGTTTTATTTTTACTTTCTGTTTATTTTTTGTGCATGTATTCATTGATTCATTCATTTAAATAATTTATGGGACTCCTTTATGCTGAAATGATATCCATTTTCTATTGTTCAAATGCCTTTTCTGCCATGAAATATAATGGTGGTAGACAGCAGGATGCTTTGTTTTCTATCTTGACTGAAATATAATTGACATCTAATATTGTGTAAGTTAAGGTATACAGTGTAGTGATTTTATGTATATATAGATATAGTATATATACATATATATATAAACAATTGATCATCACAGTAAGGTTAGTTAATCCATGTCACCTTTAATAGTTACTATTTCTGGTGTGTGGTGGGAACTTTTAAATTTTACTCTTAGCAAACTTTCAAACATGCAATATGGTAGTGTTAACTAACTGTCATCATGCTGTACATCACCTCTCAGAACTTACTTGTCTTATAACTGGAAGTTGGTACCTTTGACTACCTTCACCTATCTCCCCCACCTATCACCAAGGCCCACATCTGGTAACCCGTTCTCTGTTTCTATGAGTTTGGGGCTTTTTAAATTCCACTATAAGTGAGATAATACAGTGTTTGTCTTTGACTTGTTTTAAGTAAGAGTGATTCCCCTATTCCCATCTCAGGTAGCCAGGACACAGGTTTCCATTAACATGAACAGGAAACTATTTTGCTATTTCTCCAAGGTGGGAAAAAATAGTTTGTGTCTATGCAGTTAGAAGTTCCAGGTTCAAAGACTTGCAGACATCAGACTTGCAGGAACATTGCAAACATCATCTCCTTAGTTCCTTCATCTCTGGGAGTAAGTTATATGAAGCACCACATGAAACAGTATTGAAATAATATCACTAAAATATTTATATACATTTTTGCTCCAGGAATATAGTTACACTTGTAATAAGAAAACAACCCTGCTGGGAATCCTATCTGAAAATACATTGCTTGAAAAATCAACTGGGGTGAGTGATGAAGAGAGAGATAATGGGGCAATTTATTTGCTTCATTTTGTATACAATGGAGATACTAATACTGAGTATATTCCCTCTTTATTTAGGCAGACTACTTATTTTTAATTTCATAAATATCATACAAATGTTGAAGGAAATATAAAGTGAAAAAATATTCCTAAAATTCCACATTAATATTTTGACTACTTTCTATTTTTTGTATATTGTTTTCCCCTTCCCATCTGGAAACTTCTCTAATCTTCTGTTTGGCTTTTTATTTGAGTTGGGAACCTTGCATCACAGACATTGGTACGCTCTTTGTGGAGCGCTTACTGATAGCCGGCCCTCTGTTTCGGTTAGGAGAATGTAGAGTAGCTTTACACATGATCTCCGCAACTGAAAGACATCCATTCCTTAACTGAAGCCAACTTGAAGACAAAAATGTACAGTTTAGAAGTCAGGGCTGGGACTTCTAGGCAGCGCATGGCACGCAGCATTTGGAGGCGACAAAGTACGCCGCATCCCTGCGTGCAGGGAAGGGTGCCAGCAGATGGCTTTGAAGATGTCATCAGGGATCAGTCATGAAGAACGTTTCATCTGAAATAACTTCACCATCTCGTAGACAATAAGAATTCTTGAAAATGTGTTAACCCTTTTGCTCCATATTATCTGAAATTACTCAATAATTTTTAAAAGCTAAATTGTCACTGTTTCATTTTGACATCTGAAACTATGTTGAGTTTCTCCTGGGGACAATAGGGGATTTTACTAAACGGTTACAGATACGATGACTATGCTGGCAAGCCCAAACTGGGACTAATGGCTCGGCACCACCCAGCAGGCACATTTTATGTTAGACTAGACCAGTCAACGGCAATGCAGGGAAAATGTTTGCTTTGTCACTGCAAGTGATGATAGGCGGGGGCAGTGGGTGACTGGCAAAAAGAAAAGGAAAGGCTGAGAGTAATAACTTAGCAATTAAATAATAGACTTGAATGACAGGGGACTCTCAGACAGCATTTACATAAGTGACTCTGATTTCTTGTAGCCAGAGAGCAGAAAAAGCCCGGTAACAAGCCTAGTATTTAATATTAAGAGTAGCAGAGCTCCAGAAAAGTTTGGAAGTTCAAACTAGCTAGCTCTTCTGTGCCAAGGTAATGACAGGTCGGAAAAGAGTGGGATTCAAAGATAGGCCATGGAAACTTCTAGATTTCTTTTGTGGATTTCTAAAGATTCCTGATGCAGTGAACCCTCTGGACTGGTAAAAATGGCTCCTTCCTTCTTCACTCCTGCTTGAAGATGATGCAAAGGCCACTCTCTTGCAAAAAAAGACCTGACTGGCCTTTTTCAAGACCTGACTCTACTTTCCCTCCTTGCTACCAGACTGATTGCTAGGATTAAGTCACAACAGAAACTGACCAGGCAGATTCTGGACCCCGCTGTCTCCCTGGTGCCATAACGGGAAGTAACCTCCAAACCTAGACACTTTTTGCCAACATGAACCAGGACAGTGCTTAGGGGATTGGACGCTAAAGCTTCTACATAGAGGAGGAAGGGATGGTTGGAAGATAAACTTGGATAAGGGATAGTGTAATGAGCATCATAGGAGATAGCATATTTTACACCCTGGGTTAGTATCACCCAGGAGAAGTCATACTAACATGCTGCTTGGTGGGTCCTTATAAACTTGTTGAAAATGATGGGCAGTACTATGTGAGGTAGAAACACCAGAACTGCAGTGGGAGATGATAGAAGGATGGATCAAAGCGTTCAGAGGAGGGTTTATGCTGAAGTGGATATAATAAGTAAGACCAGAAGCCACCAGATCACTGTGTTCCTCAGCAGGGCTTGGAGGACACTGTTGCCAAGGCTGAGGATTATTATGAATGAGCCGGTGAGAGGGACACCAGAAGATGTAGCTTCAAAATTGTTCTAACTGACAGCTGTGGGAGGAGAAGTCCCTGAAATAACAGGGATGAGGTAATTTGCTGTAAGAGTCAGGAAAAAAATAAAGCAAACAATTATCATAATGAGCAGCAAGACTGGAGTTGCAGTCAGAGGACTTAGACCCGCAGAGAGTATGAAAGTGGTTAATAGACTTAAACCCTTTAGGAAAGGCCAATTGTCCATTCACAATAGTATGGATCATTCTACACAAATAAAGGAAAACAACAGTGAATAATTAGGAGATGGCAGAAAGCTTCCCCAGGAAAAAGTCATGACTCCTTGCTCACTTTCTAGACCCAAGCTGGTTACCTCATCCCAGACTCTCTTTCAATGAACAAAGGGCTGGCCTGACAGCCACAACACCACGGTACCACGGTGCATGTCTACAGTTACCAAACCCTCAGAACCTCCTCAAAGGAACATCCTGCCTTTTGCCCAGGGAACCATACACTAGGGAAGTGAGTATTTCCAAATAGAAAAGTGTTGAATCCAGCCCAGTTCCCACATTTGTTCCTTGTACTGTGATGTTAGAACTATTGTAAAGGGGAATTGAATGACAGGCTTTTAAACTGATCCTCACCCCTAGTCAAGATAGAAAGTTCGAACAGAACAGGGAATGGGATGGCAGAAATTAGAGCATCCTTCACAATTTAAAGGATTCAACCGTGGTGCTTCCCATTATATCTCCTTTTTACTCCACTAGTCTGGCCACTATTCTGGAAAAAAAAAATCAGTGGACCAACACTAACTCCACCAGGTGGTAGCCTCAATTCCATTTGCAGGGGTAATGTGCAGCGTCTTTGCTAGGAAGGATTAACATGAACTCAGTAGACGTGTATTAAGGCCATTAATCTGGAATTCTCCATACCTGTCAGAAAAGAGACTCATCCATATGAAGTGAATAATAGATCTAATTTATAGTCTTTCCCAAGGGTTATGCTAACTATATTACTCTATATTATAACTCTGTCATAAAAGAGTCCAAAAAGACCTTGGCCATCTTACCACGCTCAGAACACTACACGGCGCGCTTTACTCATGACATTGTGTTATATTGCTGGATGTTCAAGGCATGACAACGTATTGGAGAATTTAGTAATGCACCCGTGCTCCAGAGGAGCAAGGAACTCCACATAGGTTGAAGAACATTTCACATCAGTGACATTTTTAGGAGTTTAATAAATTGTGCTGTGCTAGAACATTCCTCCAAAATCAAGGACACATTATGACAAATCTCATCTCCTTCCACAATGAAGGAAGCAAAACACTCCATAGGGCTCTTCAGGGTTATAGCACAGTAACTTTTACTCCTAAGGAAATTGTCCTGCCCCATAAAGCAGATGACCCAAAGGCTGCCAATGTGGAGAAAAGCCCAGAGCACAGACAGCTGTGAAGCTGGGTACGGCTGCAGGTGAAGCGGCCTGCCACTTAACACTGTAAGGCCTAGCAGAGTCACGCTTACTGGAGGTGTCTAGGTGTCGTGTGGAATTGATGAAAAGCTCCAAATGGGGACTTGCAGTGTAGCTCCCTGGAGAGCTGGACTATGCCAAGTACACTGTGGAATCACACACCTCTCTCTAAAAAGCATGTTACTAGGCCTTAGTAAAAACTGGAGCCTCACGAAATGAATTCTGTCTGACCCTCTAACCATATGGAAAAGAAGGCCCAGCCGCAATTTGTTCTGAGCTGCAGGTGGCATGTCCAGGATCAGACCCCTCGGGGTGAGCTGCACGAGCACAGGCCCCCAGCCCCCATGCCCTTAGCACACTTGCACCAGCGGCTCCCGCTCTGCTCCCAGCTACGCTGTGCTGCAGGTGGGGCTCTTTATGACCAGCCGAGAAAGGGCCCGCTGCTTCACCATCGCAATGAACTAACACCTAGAAAGTGCTTCATACTCATCACCATCAATAACTGAATCTAAAAAACAAAAACAAACACTGAGCAAACAACCAGAACAGGAACAGAACCAGAGAAAGAGAGATCACATGGAGGCTTTTCAGTGTGGAGGGGGAGGGGAAGAATGGAGAAGGAAGGTACAGGGAATAAGAAGCATAACTGGTAGGCATAAGGTTAAGAATAGTATGGGAAACAGAAGCCAAGCAACTTATATGTATGACCCATGGACATGAACCAAGGGGATAGGAGAATGCTGGAGAGTGGGCGGGCACAGGGTGGAGAGGGTATAAAGAGGAGAAAAAAATGAGAAAACTGTAATAGCATAATCAATAAAATATATTTTAAAAAAAAAGCTCCATAAATGCTGCCCATTCAATTCAGCTGTTTATGGTTTCAGTCTCTAAGATGGGCTCTCCCCTCCCTCTTTTAGAATGAATTATCTTCTGCTTACATTGTTTTTCTCAGTTAACTGAGTTTAGTCTCTTCCATACACTGTATAAGAAAGAACATATTGCCAGGGCAAAGTTCTACGAATTGCTCTTTGTGACTGATGAGTGGACAGGGTTGAACCGAGAAGTCCCCCTGGGCCATCGCAGAGACAGACAGTGTCAGACGTGACTCAGAAGGCTCACGCATTCTGCGGTCTCTCTCAGACCTCGCTGACACAGCTTAGAGTCGGTCAAACTTTACGTTTAGGGAGATGTTTCCTTAGGTTATTTATTTTTAAAAATGAAAGCATCCATTAGTATTATCATTAGCATTATCTTCCTTTTTCAAAGCCATGAAAATCAATTTTTGCTTTAAAAGATGTTATCTTTAGATTGAGCTTTGATTTCTTTGTTCTAATCTCACCGCTCGGTGAGATTAATGGGGAGGTTTTCCCGCCCAGAGCTAACAGCCTGCCTGGACGCGTGTTGTGGCTGGGTCAGCACCGGTTGTCCCAGCAAGGCTTTTGGAGAACTCTTGAACTGTGTGCTTATTGATCCCAAGGTAGGAGAGTTTGCTGGGAGATTTCCAGCTCTGCCACTGAGTTAGAGAGCGAAGTGGTTAAGATGCTGACATTGAGTGGCTCTTTGTACTTTTTACACAGAAACTTTGTCAGACTACCCAAAGTTAAGGGTCTGAGAGATGCTTCACTTACATTCCCGGAGAGCCTTACTATTTATTTTTATAAATCAGTTCACTTGTATGTGGAGCTGTGGTCTCCAGTACAATTTCTACTTGCACACCTCTGTAGAGGCTTGATGGATATGTTGGCTTTATTGTCGGTAATATCAGAAATTCCCCTAGGAGTTGGAAAGGCTAGAAGGCTGGGGGACCCTGTCCTTAGGGGGAAAAAAACAGTCAAACACTTAGCAGTTACACTTGTCACAGGTCATCTTTCCAAGACAGAATGGCCCCTGGAGTGTTCTAGGTGAACAGCTTCATCAGAGAATTTTGCTGCGTTCCTCCTAGCCTGTGAATAAATAATTGGCTCTCATTTGTACGGTCTGTGGTGCTATATTTAGAGAAGGAGTAGCTCCATCTTTTATGTATCCCCTTCTGAATTTGCCCATGGGTTATTTTTTGGTTATTGGGGGTGTGTTTGACTTTTTTGTAAGCCCTTATAATTTTTCTGCCTCCATTAAGAACACTTTCCGTGACTTTAACAGCCTGAAATCATTTTTGGACAAAAAAAAAAAAATTGTGCAGTCAGAAATTTCAACGAACTGTAGTAAGAAGCTCAGTAATGCATTTAAATACATGTGTGTCCTACACACACATTACATCAAGATACGTACTACATCTTGAGCATGGTGTTAAGCACAGAGAATACAAAGATAGTTAGCATCGTATTCTGTCTTCAAAGAGTTCATCATCTAGAAATGGAAACACTTAAGCAGACATTTATAGTATAGATAAAAGTCCTGCAAAGGAAAGTACAGAAACCACATCTGAGATGCCTTCTGGAAGAAATCACATCAGAGCTAAGTATTATTAAGAATGAAACAAGGAAGGGGCAGAGGAGGAGTGTTCTAAGTAGAGGTAAGAAACCCAGAGGTGAGAGGTGTAGACACGATGAAGAGCATTAAGTAGTTGTCATGACAAGATCGTGGAGAGGAGAGGATGGTCTGACTGGAGAGTCAGGTAACCCAGGGACCGAAGTCCTCCTGTGCTTATTGGAAAGCAGCGGTGCCCCCCGCCCCTGCCCCTTGGAATTGTAGAGGTATGTGTTCTCACAAAGATGAAAATGTGACAGTGAAAGTGCCCACGGTCCACTTTCTGGCCACGGTAAGGCGGCAGCCAAGCTCAGCTATCCTCCTTACAAGAAGTTTTCTAGGCATAAATCAGGGAGAGTCTGGAGGTTGCTGCAGAATTTATACTGATGTGGAGGGACAAGGGCCAAAGAGATGGGGTCAGAGAACTTGTTCGGTTTGTTGTTTGTATTCCTCATTTTTGAAGCACCAGCAGGTGTGACCTGAGGAAAACAAACTACATAGCAAAACTTCAATTACTAAGGCATCCCTGTTAATAAAACGAAAATAGTCTTATCCATGATCCTGAGATAAGCTTTATAATAGAAAAAAATAAAACCTGTAGCATTTTGAAAGTGATGATCATGCTCTTGAAGGCCCTGCCGCTTCCATTTCAAAGGTGGTGTGTATGCACCTTCTCTAGTGAAAATACGAAATATGTGTAACACAGGAAATTTGCAGAATTCGTGTATCTGTTACCTGTTTGGGGGACATTAACGGTACTTTAGTAACCACTTAAGAAACATGCTAATTCCTGAAAGAATCAAATATTCTTCTCTAGATAGAGTGCACCCAGCTAGAGGGAACTACTTATCATGGAAAGAAGAAAAGGGTAAAGTCATCCATTAATCCAACATACTCTTTGCATGAAAAAGTATTTTTACGGCATGACCAGACTTCAGACACCCTTCTCCCATCTCTTCCCAGGTCTTAACATCTCTTATATCCTTTTTGTGAAGCAGCGAGGATCAATAAAGCATTGTCTCAGAACAGCAGGGGGAATTCAAGCCCCCATGTTTGTTCTAATCTTATAGCCAACAACATACACAGACTACTTGCAAGAATATATAAATCAATGTTTTTCCATTTGAGTTTCATTTGCATAGTATAACGCTTTGTAAATGTGGCACCAGCTACCCTTCTCCAGCTTCCCATATTAACTCTGAAGCCTTCATCCTAAATCCTCATAGGCACCACAGGGCTGCCCCTGGCACTCACCAAGGGGAAACCCTCTTGAGCTCCTATTTTTCTAAACTCTTCTGATTCTAGTCTTCCACAACCTGAAATCCCCTTTGGCTTTGTAACACCAGACATCTTGCTGCTGCACTTGGGTGATCTCTAGCTCATTTCTAGATGGAACCAGAGCCTCGGTTTGTTTTCTTGAGATGCTTACAAGAGGAAGGAAAGAGAATTGTCAGACTCCAACGAGGACATTGACTAAACCCTTTAAATGTAAATGAAGCGAGATGAAGTGAATTGTGAATGTGGCCAACTCGTGGTGAACCAGACTAACAGATGGCACAGGAGGAAGAACAGCAATTGTGGCCCAAAGACTCTCAATCAGCTTTTGGCTCTACCACTCCCTGAGAAGGTAGATGGCGAACGCTCCGTTTACAGTTTCAGCTGTCTAATTTACAAAGTGGTGGCATTAATCACAGCTGTCTCCCAGGACTACCGCGGAGGTCAAGTGGGAAAATTGAAAGTACTATGTAAACGGGGGTTATCCTTCCCACGGACATATTAGGAATTGCTATTTGAAATTTGATATAGTTATTTTAAAAATAAAGCAGCCTTCCCAAACCAGGCTGCTTTCTTTGCATAAGTTAATTTAATTTACCTTTAAACAAAAAAGAAATAACTGAAGAAAAGGCAAGAACCAAAGAAACTTGATTGTGAGAATTCAGGGCTCTGTTCTAATCAATGAGAGACGGTAGTAATGTCTCCCGAACAAGGGTGGGGAGAGTGATTGCTTTTGGAAATACTAATAAAAACCTTGCAGTATGTAATTTTTTCAGCTGTTACCCATTTAGTTTTATGGAATGGAGACTGGGGTGGTTGTGTGTAAGGCACTGCCAAATCACTACTGTAGTGGAAGTAGTAGTAGTGACAGCAGCTGTGGTAGCAGCGATAGTATGAGTAATACTATTTGTAATACTATTAGTAGTAGTATTTAAGTTCGCTCTATACACCAGGTACTGTAGTAAGTCTTTACATCCATGAACTCCTTTAATCTTCACAAAATTACACTCTTGTGAGCACTCTCATTATTCTCATTTTGTAAATTAGAAAACCAAGGATCAGAAAGAAAATACATTGCATGCCTTCACACAACTGACTCATACTGGATAGACTCTGAACCCAGGACACTGCGGCCACAAGCCTTATGCTATCATCCAACTTATTATTGCGGCTTCTGAAGTGCTTATTACGAGTATCCCTCCGCTTCTGAGGGATAATAGTAATATTGTCAATAAATAAGACCAATTTATTTGACTAGGAATAAACCAATATTCTGGGTAATTTCAAAACTTTTAGAATGCCCTGCTTTCTTAGGCCTGGGTGGGATTTTCCAGGTCATTCCGCCTATCCATCCTGATATTCCACTTGATTCTGGGACCAATTTGAGTCATAGCTTTTAGTTATTTCTTCCCTTAGGATAAGATTTTTATTTTTTGTTGAGGGGGCTATGAGTTACTTTTCTCTGAGCAATGAGTAGCATGGGTGGAGAGAATGATCCACACCAAATATGTTTAATTTCCGGCTCTATTGTGCTGATGACTATCACCATCATTTTGTTTTGTGACTCGTACTTCGTGAAGCATTAACATCTCTCTCTTCTTCATAAGCTCATTCCTATCTTTCTCACAGGCGACAGAAAGTAGCCCAAGCACAACATATTCCTTTTTTGACTTTGAGTCTATGAGTTCCCCAAGGCCATTCAGTGAATTGTCTCAGAGCTGGGAATTGAACTTTTTCATCGGAAAGACTTGAAATTGATGACATAATGCTCCCCAAATTTACCTTCTTTAATATCGCTATTTTGGTTTGAATCCTGGACAATTTATCTTTGACTCAAGGATCATGACAAATTTTCTCTGATGATAAAATGTCTCAGTAGATCGAACAAACAAATACACTCTATCAATACCTCATTTGTGCATGAGTTTTCATAAGTAACTCTCTGATCACCCACAAATGGACCTAGACTGTGACTGTGCCCCATGAACTGCCCAGACAAATTCTCCATTGCTGCAAATGCCTGAGGTCTTGGCATCTCTTGGCTCTTTTGTTGAACATGACAAGGAAAACACATTCACGGGTTGTTCAATAGCTTTCTGACAAGGTGATATATGCTCATTTATTTGTCCTGCAGCCTCTCTGTGCAATTCTTGGCTGAATTCTGTCAACCCTGGTGAAACGTATTATATATTCTTATTGTGGATTTAATAGGATTTTTTTATAGAAGGATATTAAGCCATCTGAAAATACTTATTTTGGGGCCTCATTTTAAATCTTACTTTGTTGCCACTGGATCTGGGAGTTTCCTAAGTCCAAGTTTTCCCTTATCTATCATGACCAGATGTTATATTTTCCTCATTAATTATAAGAGCTTTATTTTATGGTTAAAAAAATAAAAGACTTCCCCTAATTCTTCTCATAAAATCCAGGTTATTTCTCCCTGCTACGCTCTTGGAAAATTCTCTGATACTTTCTGAATTCTGTCCTAAATGTTTTTAAAGTGGTTATTTAATAATAGGTATACACATTTGGAAAGTGCTTATTTTGGAGTGCACGGTGCTGAGTAGTTTACGTGCATTATCCCACTTTCACTGCCATGGGAAAGTAATGTTTTCACCCCTTGTGAGGAGATTCACCGAGATGAAGTAACTTTTCAAAGGCCACACAACTTGTAAGGGGCAAAATCAGGCTTCGCGTTCTCTTAGGATGACCATAGTGCCCACTCTCACTCTCCAAGGTATCCTTCTTTGGGTGATAAATATATAGCGTTCCCACCAGTGAAGAGAATGCATATCTCAAGGGGTAGAGATGAAGAGGAACTAATTCAGCATGTTGTGGAGACCAGCAGCACCAACTCCGGACTCGGGCTGCTGAGGTTTGGGAACTGCCTGTGACTCTGGATAGCCAGGTAGCTGCAGACAGGCCACACTCAGCCTCGTAGACGTGAGACATTCCCACTCGGGCAGGCTGCCCGTTTCAGGGTCAGTGAGAAGGACAAGAAGGGATATACCGGTAACTGAAACAATGTATCTATTCAGAATGGTCTGTGTAAGCATCCCTCGTGTACCTGTAAGTCTGGTAGACCTGGAGCCAAGTTTGAGGATATTTTGAATGATAAACAAATAACATATGTAAAATGGGGCCCGAGAAAAGTTCATTTATTAAACACTTCTAGTTAAAGGTTTAAAAAAAGAACGGTCTCAAAAAGAAAAAAATCTAAAGTACTTTTTTTACAGTTATTTTAATTGTATTAGCTTATGACCAGTAGAATTAACATTTGATTCCTTTTTTTCTAACACGCGGGGTCGATGTGCCCTGCCTCAGCCACGCTGTCGGGTGTGGTCCTCTCTGTGACTCTGTCTGGAGCCTGGCTGAGCACAGGAGCAAAGCTTAATGTGCCGCACAGGGATCATGTTCAGAAAACGGGCTTTATAAGGAGCTTTATTTTTCCCAGCAGAGGAACTAATGGGACTTATGGACTAATAAATGTCACAAGCAAGAGAGCTTCCAGGCAAAATGTCTCAAGCTTTGTTATAGAGTTTCCGAAAAATGTCCCCAACTAGATCCACTTGACTTTCTTTATTCCTGGACAGAGGCATTCACCAAGCTGCCTGGCTAAGGGAGCAACTCGTGTTTCAGGGTGAATTAGTAGATGTCTATTTATTCATTTTATCCGTGGGAGGGGCAAGCTAGGGCTTGTTTTGGTCTGTTGACCTGACTAGTTTATTTATAGTAAATAACCAAATAGAGATTGTGCTCCCCTTTGCCCTATCCTAGGCTCAAAACTTCCCAACATGCTCCAGCCAGCCATTTAAATGGTTGGTGTCCCAAGGTGCTCAGTGACCCTTCCACAGTTCTGCCTTCTCCCACTGACAGGTGGGGACAGAGGAAGCAGGACTGTCACTTGTTCTTGTGCTATCTCTTTTGTGATGGCTTGCAGAAGGTGACTGGTCTTGTTTTCTTTATAAGTGAGGCAATAACAGGGGTCCAAAATGGGTAATTGTTAAGCATAGGCAAATCACAAAGACAAAGGCTATCTCAATTTTATTGAAGAAATGATTGACTTCTCAGGCCTGGGGGTTTGGAAAAGAATAGGTTTTATACTTTAACCATCCCCCTCGTCCCCAGCCAAGTTGAATCTGGCTCAAATTCTAACTCTTCAACATCCTATCTGTATGATTTTAGACTACTTACTTAATCTCCTTGAACCTCAGTTTCCTTCTCTTAGAACTGGGGATTATAATAACAATCTAGAAAATTGTTAGGAGGATTATCTCTTTTCATTATTGGAGAAGGACTGGGCCTCTCTCACAAAGCTTGGATTTTCTTTAAAATCCCCTTCCTTTGAGTCACCTACCTAGTCACTGTCACAGTTTTCTCGTTCGGCATGACTGTGTGGGCCTTTACCCACTTACATTTACACAGTATTTACAGCAGTAAGCAGGGGTGATTTTCTATCTTTGGCACAATTAAAGTAAGGTTTGGTTGACAAATTCTATCTGGAAACACATTTTTGGAAATAATCATTTGCAGAACAAGGCTTTTAGTATTTTAGTTTAAAATAATTTCAGAATTCCTTATTCCTCCAACTCTATTATCTATACTTCACAAGTTTTGATCCTCAAAGCATGCAATGTTTATTACCTCTTTGATCCTTGTTCAGCAGAATTCTTATTTTCACTTTTCTGATAAGGAAAATTACGTGTAGAGAGGTTGTAACTTATCAACCACAGAGTTCACATCAGGATGTGTCTCTACCGATCCCCAACTTTGGATTCACTGTCCCTACTGAGCTCCACGAATGCTAGCACCTCTTATAAGGCAGTGGGAGTAAGGTCAGTAATGACAATAATGAGATGGCTTCAAAGTTTTTCAGCCCTAACATGTTTCTGGTGTCTTCAAAGCAACAAAAATGAAAATAAGGATAACTCTGTTTCTTGATACAAATGAGGGATTCCCTCTCCCCTCAATGCCCCACCCCCATGGCAGGAGTCACTATACTTTTGGCCTTTTGACTGGGCTGGTAGAACAGCTGTTAAGCACAGCTATTAACTTGCCTTTTGTAATGCAAAGTATTTTAACTGGTGTCATCTTGGTGCTTCTTGATTTGTGGGAGATCCTATCACATGATTCACTGGTCTTAGAGCTTGGGAAAATCCTGAAATGTCTTTAAGCCACACCTTTTTGTATGTGGACTGCTAACAGTTCTGCTTTACTTATCCCTTTAGGTGGGTTCAAGGTTTAAACAGCATGCCTTTGAACTCCAAAGTATTACACAAAAGAAAGAAACCATTTTGATGTTAAATAAGTGTAACACATATAAAAGACAAGTTAATACCTGTTAGAGGGGAAAAAAAAACATTTTCCATCCTTTTGGGAACATTGCACCCTAACAATAAATATGCTAATGGCAACTCTTCTGAAGGAGTTCATTGAACAAGGTGCTTTCCGTGGAACATTTTCCTGAAATATTTTGTTAATCGGATTCTAGTTATTGTATGCTTTTTAAGTATGCCTCAAAAAATTCATCTTTCCACCAATTTAAATTGATTGTCACTTTAATCCAAATTAGCGAGCTAGTATTCTAATCACTTCAGTGCCTGACTTGACAAGCTTCAGATCTGGAAATCTATGTTGAAATACAAACTCCCCTGCCTTCTAGAAACAACCAAACAGTACTCCTTCTGTAACTTGCCCGAATTTCCTCTTTCTCTAAGAAATTAAGTGGAAAGTTAAAGAGATAGAATAATGGTTTTTTCACTTCATTCTCCTTTACAAAATGCATGGGGGAAAAACCCTGTCACTTATATTACAAACACTGTTTCTGAGTACACACGTTAATGTCATGCCTTAGCAGATATGTCAGTGAGTCTGAGTCAAGAGTGAGGACACTGGCACTCCTCTGATCAGCCTGCTCTGCAGCTATTCCATGTTCAGTCTCACCCTCCAAGATATGTTTTCAAAGCATCAGGCACTGTGGCTCAACCTGCAGGAAACAGCAGGACGGGGGTTATTAGTAGTGCACATATAATTATTGTAAAGGCTTTCAGAAATTTTAAATCCAGTTCATAAACAATTTAAAACAATGTATGATCACACGAGGTTGTGTGTGAATCAAGTTGTCAGTACTTTGGAAGTAGACAGAAGAGAGAGAATTTAGAAAAGAATATGATCCTGGAAAGGCTTATTATGGGAGGAGGCATGTTGAGCCTCGGGGGTTAGTAGGATTTCACCAGGATACAAGGGGAGAAGACCGTTCAGGTTGAAATCAGAGGGCAGGACTGTTGATGGCTTTGGCTAAGCATGTATGTTTTGCTTCTTTTTTTTGGTTGTTTGTTTTAATGCTGCTTTGCAGAAAGTAAGCACAAATATGTGATTAATGAAGGCCCTTGCTTCATTTATGTAGTTGCAATGACACTCAATTTTTCTGATTGACCTTCGGATCACCTTCTTCTGGGTCCTGTATGTCTCTTGATTCAGAAGACAACTCCTCCAGCCTCCTTTCTATCTCTGTGGTTCCCAGAAATACAACATTTTCACAAAACAACATCCTGCTGGCCAACTTTAATGATCTGACCTAAGCTGGGGCTATGAGTCTCTCCCCTAAAGAGAACAGAAAAGACCAGATTTTTCGTCTTGGCACCAGGAATAACACTGTGATCAATTTCTCTCTGGGACAAAATTTATGACCCATAAATCTAAGTGGCTTTCGGCCTGGGGAGTTTTGACCATGCCGAGAAAGCTGCTCTGGGATAGGAAAGGAGAATGGCTTACGCTGGCAAAGAGCATTGTGATGGTTCTCTGGTTTCTGAAGGCTAGCCACAGAACTGCTGTCAGGGTTCTGTTGCACTGTTAATTAAATCCCTTTCATATTAAATAAGTACAAGTTTTTGTTTGCTGCCCCCACTTGCAACCAAAAATGTCTTAATTTATACCTTGCCAATCAGTAACTGTGAAAAGTGAAATTACCAGTCCCTGGGCCTGGGCCAGTGTAGACTGCCATATTTTGCCACTCTATTTGACTTAGAGAAAGTTGCCTCCTCTGTCCAGATACAACCTCATGGGGCTGTGTTATTGCGTGGACCACAGGTTGGATTCCAGCCCCCGCCAGCCTCAGAGTCAGGAGCACAACCACATACAGCATCTCTCAGATCTGCGGCCCTCAGCCTGGGATGTAAACACCACTGTGCTTTGAAGTTGCCCTCAATTTCCCAAACACCAAATCCTTTACTGTGACTTTATAATTATAGGAAGCACCTTTGGATGGTCACAAAGAAAATCTGTCAAAGATAACCTCTGCAATCACCCGCAAATAGGAGAATTTGGGGGAGGGTAAAGGAAGGTGCTGAGATGAATAGGCTGAGGACAGCAAGGGCTTCTCAGCCTGTGGTCTTGTCGTTTGAATCTTCTGACTAGAAAAAATGTAAGTTAATTCCTGGCTTATCGATACTGTTTTTACATTCACATTGCACTTGGGCACCAAACAGTGCTCCCAGGGAAGATGGCAATTGGTATGCCCAAATTATGTTACAGAAGTCATTGAAGCCATATGCAAAGAACATTCTCACAGTCGGGAAAGCTCTGGGTAGGCAGCTCTGGGTTTGCTTTATGGCTTGCAAAATCACAGCTCTACAGATAGAGGGCGCCCTTCCCTAGGCCAGGTCTGGATTTGTGGACACATCAGTTCAGGCTGCGGCAAATCTCAGCCTAAACTGTCCAGACGTTCTCCCAAAGAGCGATTTCCTCTGAGTCTTAGGAAGCCAGCCTTTTCTCCATGGGGCATAAATATATAACCACTTTTGTGTACACCTCCTTAATGGAGAATACATTTCGTGTTGTTCAATCAGAAGAGGAAGATTAAATGCATTTTAACCACTCAATTTCGCTCGGGGCTCAGGGGTTTCACAGCACCAGGGATTTTCAGTACTGAAACTGGAAAAGTCCCAGGCAAAACAGGAGTTGGGCATTCTACCTATGGAAGGGATTCCTGGCAGTGAAAGACAAAGCCCAGATGGGGAGACTGAGCTTGCTTTACACAGGAACACTTGCCAGAGAAGTTCTGCTCACTTCAGAGTGGCAAAAAACAGTCTGTGTGGACAATAGGCAGCTCGTAATTTTGGTTATTAACCAATCAATGAAGCAATGCTTATGAAGAGCTCAACAGGCAGCAAATACAGTTCTGAAGACACAATCCTACCTTGAAGTTAAGTCACCTGATTCATCCCCACAGCCACTTTCTGCCCTTTCCAAATAAAGACAAGATAGAGGAGGCATTAGACCATTCAGTACAGAGCCTGAGTCCTTTTTTTTAATTATTTCAAAAATTATTTTATTGTTGTTCAAGTACAGTTGTCTGCATTACTCCCCTCCACTTCCCCCCGCTCCAGCCATCCCCACCTTCCTCCCCTAATTCCGCCCCCTTTTGGTTTGTCCATGTGTCCTTTATAGTTGTTCCTGAAATCCCTCCCTCCCTTTCCCTACATCCCCTCCCCTCTGGTTATTGTCCCATTGTTTTGAATTTCAATGTCTCTGGTTATATTTTGCTTGCTTGTTTGTTTTGTTAATTTTGTTAAAGGTGAGATCATACGGCGTTTGTCCTTCACCACCTTGCTTATCTCACTTAGCCCAGTGCCCTCCAGTCCTATCCATGCTGTCTCAAAGGGTAGGAGCTCCTTCTTTCTCTCTGCTGCATAGAATTCCATTGTGTAAATGTACCACAGCTTTTTGATCCATTCATTTACTGATGGGCACTTGGGTTGCTTCTGGCACTTGCCTATTGCAAGTTGTGCTGCTATGAACATTGGGGTGCACAGATTCTTATGGATTAGTGTTTCAGGGTTCTTAGGATATAATCCCAGCAGTGGAATTGCCGGATCAAAAAGAAGTTCCATTTTTAGTTTTCTGAGGAAGTTCCATACTGTTTTCCACAGAAGATGCACCAGTTTGCATTCCCACCAACAGTGCACTAGGGTTCCCTTTTCTCCACATCCCCTCCAACACTTATTTGTTGATTTGTTTATGATGGCCATTGAGACTTATGTGAAGTGGTATCTCATTGTGGTTTTAATATTTATCTCTCTGATGGCTAATGATGCTGAGAATCTTTTCATGTATCTCTGGGCCCTCTGTATGTCTTCCTTGGAGAAGTGTCTACATGCAAAAAAAATGAAACTTGATCACCAACTTACACCATACACAAAATTAAAGTCAAGGTGGATAAAAGACTGAAATATAAGTCATGACACCGTGAAAGTCCTAGAGGAAAACATAGGCAGAGCCTGGGTTCCAATCTTGGCTGGGCAGTTTTCTTGTCATGTGACCCTGGTCAAGTTATGCAACCTCTCTGTGCTTTGATTTTCTCATCTTGGAAATGAACTTAACATTGGTAATTATTTGAAAAGATTTGGTGAGGCCAAAGTGACTGGGATAGGTAAAAAGCTGATAGTTAATACATATTAGCTGGAACTTTGATGTTATTCCCCCAACATAAAGACGCCAGTGCCTTCCAATTGCCTTTCAAATTTCTTAGATATTCAGAAGTGCTCTGGCACCAGGCTTCCCTTTATCAAACTCAGTCCCTGCCTCTCTCCCACGCCACACTCTTCATGATGCTGACTCTAGTATGTAAAGCTCCTCCGTGTCCCTCCACATGTTGTGGTTTTCTCACTCTTCTGCACAGACTCATTCTGCACCCTCTGCGGGTGGGTATCTCCTTCCTTGCCTGCCCTTCGGACATCAAGAGGAGGCCTTGCACAGACCAGAGGTGAGAGACTTCAGAACTGAAATATCCTGGGTGTTCATCGGGTCCTGTCATTCCCTTGCTGATTACCTTGTGAAAATTACATTGATATTCTGTGCCTTCATTTTTTTATATATATAAACGTTATAAGATTGAATAAAATAACATATACAAGTGTTGAACACAGTCAGTGGGACATATTAACAGTCTAGGGAGGCAAAACTTGTCCCTATTGCCCAACGAATCTCATCTTTCTTGCGGAGCCTTCTCTTGTACCACAGGGCAGAGCTACAGAGCGCACCCAGGTCGTTGCGGACCGTAATTGAGTCTTTTCATATCTTAGGGAAGAGTTTTTTAAATGTCATAATTATGAGACTTCTTGGGTCACAATGGACATGAATCTGCATATTTTTGCCTAACTGGATTCAGATGTGTCATTATCAGAGAGGAGCAGTGAGGGTTTATGGTTATGCCTTCTGGAAATGAAAGTACAATTTTTTGCATGATTATTCATCCTGCTTTAATAATGAAAGATTCATGTGTTTTTAAATTTATTTTTTAGATATTTTATTTATTTTCAGAGAGAGGGGAAGGGAGGGAGGAAGAAAGGGAGAGTAACATCAGTGTGCAAGAGATACATCTATTGATTGCCTCTCACATGCCCCCAAATCAGGGTGCAGCCCGCAACCCAGGCATATACCCTGACTAGGAATTGAACCAGCGACCTTTTGGTTTGCAGGCCACCACTCAATCCACTGAGCCATACCAGTGAGGGTAAGAGATTTGTTTTTGATAACTGGCATATGGTATCAGTACCAAGACAGAAAAGAGGAATCTGATGATTTGACTGAATAAATAAAAAGTTAAGGTTCTGAGTGGTAATGGAAGTTATTTTAAGGAGTCAGAAAGTATTTCCATTCTTCAGAAAATGTGTCCGTGAGTCATTCATAATTTCCATAGTGAAATGAGGTTACTGATTATATTAGTTGGCAATTAGAATTGATTTGGTGAAATACTACATCTTGTAAATGTATTTAAAGTTAAGAAAATGTATTTAAAAAACTACATGGAATGGTGAGGGGAACTCTTAGGAAAAAGAAGATTGATTCATTTGTTCTACATGAGGAAATATAACACTTGATCCCTCATTTATATTAAGAGACAGCCTTTCTTATTTTCATTGTTCGTATTGTAAAAGAAGCCTTGAAAGGCAGCAACAATTTCCGATTGTTACAGCACAGATCTTAGCTGTTAGAATACTGAGTCTTGTTACCAATCTTGACACTGATTTACTGTGAAAGGTCCTGATTTTCTGATGGCTGATTTACTAGAGAAAATTTCTTTTGTGTATTCATGGGCATTAATGAACATTAATAGCCAATAATGGGCCCGCCTCTCAATAGGCAACAAGGAGAAGCTAATTTACACCCATGGCAGGTCCTGAGATCTCCTTCATAAAGAATTCCAAGATGCTTTCAGATGAAATATAATAAAGAACAGGGGTTAAAGTCCAAGATTCATTCCAGAAATACAGATAACTCCTGTCCTTAAGCAAGACTTATGGGAGGATCTACTTTGGTGGGATCTAGAAGTTTAATGATCTACTGAGGAGCTATTGATATTGATGTTGAGTGTACAGCAGGACTTTATTTCCCCTCAAAGGATAATTGGATGCACTGATCACAATTTTAAGAGTAGAAGTAAATAATTCACTGAGCGAGAGCCACTGTGCCACTGTAACCTCTACATGCAGGGCCAAAAATGATGGCCTTGACATATGTTTGGTCTTCTGGAAATTCGAATATTTACTGTGGTCCCAAGACTCCTCTGAGATGAAATCCCAGGAAACTATATTAATAATTAAGAGAATAAAAATAGATGCTTACTGCAGTTCCCAGTATTTCCAAAGCAAGTTGGTTATTAGAGTAGATAAATAACAACTTCAAATTATATATTAGAATTTTTTCACTTCCTCTTCAGGATCTTTTGTATTCCCTTCACAATGTTTTTGGTCCTTTGAGTGTTTGAGACTCTTCTGACGCCTCAGTTTCCTTCTGACGTAGCTGGAATGATAGAGAATTGCATAGCACTTAGCATAGAGCATCCAACTTAGAAAAGTGTCCAATACCTGCCCTACCACTATAATCGGCCTCTCACCCTCTGTTTGTGAAGGTTTCCGTGCCCACTGGAGTCTTGAATTCAAGAACCTCCCCAGCACTTCCTTGTTCTCAAACTGCTTCCATGAATTCCCCCTCCACCATTGCCCAGCACTTAGCAAAGGTTATCTGAAGAATGAGTTCCTTTAGTTTAGGTTCACATTCACTGCCAGAGGGGTTCCCCCGTGTCTCTTCGACGGTCACACCGAGAGATGTTAGGAAAATCATTTGTGATATGAGATCCACGTTGCTATTTCAGATGGGTTTCTTCCTTTCTGAACTGACTTGTGCGGTAAAAACAAAGTGTGGCCGGAGAAGTTAGAGTCTTAAAGACACCCCTGAGGGCTTTCCTATGGCCAGTTTATCCGATTTTTTCCTTACTACTTCAAATTCCTGGCCCTTTCCTTTGCACTCTCTCACCTCCGCGTGAGTGGGCAGTGGAGCCAGCACCACGGAAGGCAACGCTGGAGGAAACTGCCCTGTGCGCCTGCAGCACTTGGGGCATCTGCTGCGCGCTGATCGAATAACTGCTCCAGGTAAATGCCGTCACCTTGAAAATATTACATCGGAAGACAGGTATTTGAAAAATGAGCCCACCATAAGGAGACGAGAGTGACAATGAACTTTAGTTATTATGGAAGAATTAGAGGAGAGAGCAAACATTCCAGAGACTGGGGAGCGAATATTGGTATCTATCAAGAGGCAGGGCTATCCATCTTAGTGTATTAAGCAGAAGTGTAAATGCTGAAAGATTCATGAAGGGGAACGAAGGCAGGGAAGCTGAGTTATAACTTGGGGCTCTAGCATAGCTGTATTCTTGGCTGAGAGGATAAGCGGAGAAGTAGAAGAGGATACACATTAGGACAGTTTTCCATGTTCAAGTTTGTTTTCAACTGTGTTTATCAAATTTCACTTACCAGAGGACAGTACCGGAAAATAAAATCCCTTATCTTTTTATGTAGTCCAGGCACTGGACTTGAACTCCGGACTTTGAGCTCAGGCGTTGATTGGTTTGACCAGATCTTCTTGGGATTTCTGTCTTCTGGGAATGCTGCTATGTGTTGCATATTCGTGAATCTGTAGGCCGGGGGGCGGGGGGTCTGTTGGTGGTAGGCTCGGTGCCAGGAGCATGTAGGGGCTATGGTTGAAGTCTCAGCCAATCCCCATAGCCGAGTGATCCAACTCCCACTTTGAATGCTGGGAAGCTAGAGTTCAGTTAGCTCTGCACTTACACAGCATTACCCAGATAGAAATGAAAGCATGTGAGATGCTTCACTCACAGAAGCTGCACCAGCTCTGCCAGACAGGAAAGCCTGGCGAGGGGCCAGTCTCCAGGGCCTTCTGGAAGGAGACTCTGCTTATCAAGACCTCTGTGACTCTGGGCACTCTGCCTCTACCAGGAGTAAACTGAAGTAATCCACTTTTCCCCTTTACATTGGAAGAAATGCATTCATAGAAAGAGGGCTAAGGTGACAGAGAACTGTGTAGGACAAGATGAATCAATTTATTAGTCAGCCAGTGCTGCACTTGTAACCTTTGCTCATGAAGACGTGCAAAGAAAAATGATAAATTGTGCTCAGTCATATAAATTTCTTGACATGCTAAAAATGCTCCCAGCATTTGTTTAGTAACATAGAAGTCATACAGACTGTTTGTTCTCCACTGGATGTACTTTACTTTTACATTCTGCCATTACCTTTAACAACTCTGATGTTTTAGAAGAGATTGTCCAGTTCATCATTTAAGTAGGCATCACAAAATGTTGTTAAGATGATACTGTAGGTAGAGTCTACAAGAAAGAAAAACATTTAATAAATTTTTAAATTATGCCCTGGCTGGTGTGGCTCAGTGGATTGAGCGCTAGCCTGCAAACCAAAGGATCGCTGGTTTGATTCCCAGTCAGAGCACATGCCTGGGTTGCAGGCCAGTCCCCCACTAGGGGGTGTGCGAGAGGCAGCCACACACTGATGCTTCGCTCCCTCTCTTTCTCCCTCCCTTCCCCTCTCTATAAAAAATTAGTAAGTAAAATCTTTTTTAAAAAAGAAAGAAAATAATAATAAATGGATAAATTTAGAACCCAAAGGATATAAGCAAATTGAACTATGGGGTTGTTTGCAGTTCTATCGTGAATAATAACTAATTTAAATGAAAAAAATAGCAAGTGGGTTCTTGAGGTAAATTAATAATTGTATGAAACTAAAACACAAGTGTGGACATAGGGAAACAATTTATTTTACTATTCATACTAGTGTCTTTAGTTAAATGACACCTTTCCCCTAAAGAGATACCATCGGCCTTGACTAATGGAAGTGTGACCTCCATTATTTGCTCCTTACTGCACTTGGCTCCAGATTTCCGATGCACGTGCTGCTGGCCCGTGAACCTGAGAGTCGTGCTGCTGGCCACCGTCTGTGTGGACAGATGCAGGGGCCAGACAGGTTCCCCTGCTATTCCCCTACTGTTTTCATTGCCTATGCTGCAGTAAGACCTGCTCCTTTCAAGGCTCTGGTCGTAGACAACTTGGACAAGTCATTTTTGTTCTGAATCAAAGCAACGGTTCAGACTCAGCACACGCTACCCCTTAACTTCACATTGCCCAGGCCCGGTATTGCTGCGCTTGCCCAGATGTCTTCAGCACTGCCTCCGTATCAGCATGGTGGCATCAAGATATTATTACTAATCTTTATTTAGTATTATTACTAATATCTTTAAGTATAATTATTTAGTATTATTACTACTATTTTTCCTATAGGCCACACCATAGCCATTTGGACATGAAGGCATTGAAACTTATCATCTTAGCCCATGGTACTGCTATGATTTTTATAACTACCCAAGTCTCTCTTTGCACTGGCTACGAAGGGGACCAAGCCCACCTATCACAACAAGGTCACACTCCATGGCTAAATAAATATACACTTCAATTGAATAGTTCAATGAGCTTTGTACCCTTTAGGCATCCCTGTGTTTTAGCCATCATAGAACATGTTAGCAATACACCTTTCCTCCACCCCACAGCCATTCTTGTAACCAGCCAAGGCAGGAAGCACGGGTGAGTCCAGCTGCTGCGAGTTGTCTGATAGTTGTGCGAATTCCTAGCTGCCTCTGTTACACTGTCAGGCTATTTGAAAAGCCACAAGGTGACTGAAAGCTCATAACTGTGGCTGAGTACCAAGGATTGTGGCTACCAGGTACTTTCCTCACAATCGTTTGTTTATTGTGACCTGCTTCGAACATCCAGCTAGGTTCCTAGGAAGAATGTATTTGTTTCCCTGCAGGAACTTTGTGTTCTGGCACTTTTTGCTGGCTTCTCTCCAAATAACAGAGACCAGAAAAGCTTCAAGGTTGTAGGGAGGCTTAAGTGGTGGCCTCTGCTAAGGCAGCCGAATTTCTACATTAGACTTTCATACTCACCGTGGGACTGCATCAGCTTGGTGCCGACTAGTTGCCCTGGGTTTCTCTATAAACAACTGCACAATTCACTCTGGAAGTTTCTACATGACAGCTCTGTCCTGGAGCAATGTGGTCAAATTTGGGTAGAGATGGAGGTTGGCCTGGGGTGGGGCCCAAGATTGTCAAAAGATGATCCATAGGTTGTTGAAAAGCCACCCAAACTCATTTGATTCCATTTCAAAGTTCTGATGATCTGAGAGGCAGGGATCATGAGAAAAGCTAGAAGAGACCAATTACTCATTAGGCCACAGGAGAGTAGAGGTCCTACCAAGAACTGTGGGAACAGCTCTCCTGGTCTAATTGTGCTTAGGTTTCCGTGAGCGTAATTTCTTTTTGTGTTGGCTGCAGCTTTCTCTTCTCCCTTCAGAGTGTCCTCATCCCTCACCTGCCCTGACTTCCTCTGAGTTGGTGTTTCCTCATCTCATTTAAGACGTGCTCCCCTTTCTGATTCTTGCCTTTAAGCACGCGCTGTTGTTATTTGGGTGGAAAACGATGATTCCAAAAGGACATCTCCACCTGATGCTTCTAATGCCTGCAGCTGAGGCCGAATGTCCTGCCTGCTGCTCTGACTCCATTTTTCCACGCGGAACTGCCTGCCTCCCCCCACCCCACCCCCCGCCTCACTCCACTAAGTCACATCACTTTCTGTAGCCTTCTAAGCCAGGCCCCTTCCTCCAGGTCCACTGACGACTTCTCCCCTGCGCACTGTAGGAGTTCTGAGCCTCCCTGTTGCTTGCCTGGATTCCGACAAACACTTCCTAGCTATCTCACAGCTGCAAGCCTCACCCCTTTCCAACCCATCCTCCACGTGACATCAGTGAGACCTTGCTAAGATGCAAAGGTGGCTATGCATGCCCTTTGTTCAACATTTTCGAGTGGCTTTTTGACTCTCCCAAGGCAAAGCCAGAACTCTTCAGCATGGCATGTGACTCCTCTCCATCTGACCCTTGTCAGCTTTCCTGGCCCCACAGCCTACCATTTCCCACATGTGTCCCTAGCTTTAGCTATTGCGTCAGCTCCAGTAACACAGCACACCTTCCCACAGCTCGGTTCCTGTCACAGCTGAAAGGCCTGGATTACAGGGAGCGCTGTGCAATTTTTCCCTTTGTTACCATTGCTGGTCTCTTTGGGAGGGACGAGGTCAAGCCTGTACACAGACAGATCTTATCCGTCAGAGACTCTGGGGTACTTTCCACCGAGCACAAATCCTGCATCTACCTCTCACTTGCTGTGTAATTGCATTACCTATTTATTTAATGTTTAGACATTGTTATTTTATCACTTAAAAGAGAATAAGAAGGAAATAACATGGCTTATTTTTCCTGGGATCATTAATTCTCACTCATCTCAATTAACATTCAGAAAAATGAACCTTATTATTACCTCCTCCTCTTGTCAAGTGTAAGAGAGCGGGGAGGAGAAGGAGGGGAGTGAGGCATTGAAATGTTTCTACACCAGTGACTAAGAATAGGCCCTTTTGACAGTTTCATTTTTACATGGTGAGATTTGTATTTGACATCTCGTGCGAAGAAAAATATTGTGTGCCTCTAATTAGAGCAGACAAGATTCTGGTGGCCCTCCGAAATTCCAGAGCTGAAGTCTCGTTCTTTCCATTACAACCTTAGAGACAATGGTTCATCTGCTAAAACCACTTGTCCATTTGTATAGATGACCTGATTCTCTTGGACTCTGAACTCTGTGGCATTGCTGCTCGTTCATAAGCTTTGGAGGAGCAATTCTCCCTCCAGATTCCTGACACTGAGGCTGAGCTAGAGGTAAAAAGAGAGGGTTGATACAAAGGTAAGAGTTCGCCATCTCAGGGTTGTGTGGTAATGTTGAGTGGCCTGGTGTATCAGACAGTGTTCTTTGGTTACAAGCAATACAAAAGGACTCTTGCTGACTTAAAGGAATACATAGTTATTTCATAAAACAAAGGAGACCACAAGGGCAGAGGGAAGGGCACAGAGCCACACTTACAATATGCAGGAGTGAATGGGGCAGGGGCAGGCGGTATCCTCATCTGGAGCCATTTGGTGCCACTCACATCCACCTTTGGCACACTTGGAGGATGGCGCCACACTTTCTACACTGCCCGCATTCTTCTGACCCTCAGGTGTGTCCTCCACTTTCTAAGTTTTCCTGTATCACACATACCTGTCTCAGATGGCTGTGAATGATCTTTACTAAAGAGTCAGAACTGATATTTAAGCTGAACAAAATAACCATTTATCTCATCAAACATTCCAAACCAGCCAGACACCATTACTGCCATTTATCAACAGGTAACACAGATGTTCAAAGGCAATAAATTATTTGTCCCAAATGGTATAATTAATAAGTGGTCACCCGAGAATTCAAACAGATGTCACTTTTAAAGCTCAGATTTTGCAAATGAATGAGTTTCAGAGAGGATAAAATCCCTTTCTCTGAATTTCTTCTAATAATGATCACAAACATAAGAAATTTCGAGACTTGAAGAGATGGCCATAACACATTTATTTATTTAGCTAAATATTTTAACATATTTTTAAAAGTGTCCTAAGTAACATATGACCATTGTGGAAAACAGTAGAACAATAATGAGGAAAGAGTAGAATGTGTGTGTGTGTGTGTGTGTGTGTGTGTGTGTGTGTGTCAGAACAGCTATCCAAAAACCCACAACTCAAAAGTAACCCACTCATTGTGTTATTAAATATTTAAATTCATTTATTGATTCAGCACTTCAGCAAATACTTATTGTGTACAACATATGTACCAGTCACTGTTCCAGAAGCTAGGGAGGCGAGGCTGAAAAAAACAACACTTTCTCTGTACCACACTCCTGCCACACTTGATGGAGCTTTGGTTGTATTAGGTAGATGGGAGAGAAGGAAAACAAAGGAATAAAACCATTGCATGTTACGGAAAACAGTATGCAGGAAATACAGAAGGTACTGTAGTAACAAACAATGGAAGGGGTTAGGATTAATTTAGAAGTAGTGGCCAGTGCCCTGAGGGGATATAATTGAAATAGGATTTCTAAAGATAAGGAGGAACCAGCTAAGAAAAGTGTTTTGTGTAGGGGGCCAGAGAAGCCAGTGAAATGTCCTGGGACAAAAGACACTGGGAAGGGAGGAAGGGTTCTGCAGCTGGAGTGCTGGGAAGTCAGGGAGGAGTCTCTCTGTTGTGGTCAGAGTTCTAAAGCCCTTGTAAACCATAGTTAGGGGATTAATTTCTCTCTTCAGCTTAATTGAAAGCCAGCAAAAGATTTTATACATGTAACTAGATGCTCAACATCATTAAAATTATGAAAACAAATTAAAACCCCAATGAGCTACTTCTGCATACCCACTATAACGGCTAAACTTAAAAGAAGCAAGTGGTAATGCCTAGTGTGATGAGGATGTGTAGCAACTGAAACTCTCCATCTTTGCTGATGGGGATGTAAATTGACATAGCCACTTTGGGAAAAATGTTGGCATATTATTATTTTTTTTAATGCTAAGCTTTTACTTACTATGCATGATCTAGTAATTCCAGACCAAAGTATTTTCCAAAGACAAATGAAAATGTATCTTGACAACATGATTTGAGAATATTCAACCGGAAATAACACAAATGTTCATCAGTTGGTAAATAAACAAATAGTGATGTATGTTTACAACAATCTCAATTGGACTTAAAGAAATAAAACTACTAATAACATACTATGGAAAAATCCTAAAAGCATTCGCCTACATGAAAAACACACACACAAAATGATTGTGTATGATTCTGATTCAATGAACATAAAATTCTAGAAAAGAAAATAATGTAACAGTATTTTGACTACCAAGGCACAGCAGGGAAATTTTTCCGAGAGATACAAATGTGTAGTATATAATGTTTGTGGTCACAGTTACTTCAATGTGATCAGTTTCAGTGGATGAAAATTATTCCACAGTCAAATAATCAGAAGATGAAATAGTGTACGTGTGAAGAAGGGGAGGAGACAGATAAAGAGCTAATGTTTGATGAGAACTAAGTAGTAATGGAGGGAGGATCTGAGCCGTGTTAGGCAGTCTTTCTTTCACCGCATTTCTGTTCTTTGTCCGTGAGGCTTTGTTGCCGGATTTCTATAATACTATTAGAGGCAGATCTGATGATATCCCACAAAACCATATACCTATTTGCCTGTCGATCCACTGATTCCATTTCTAGGAAATTACCCTGAAAATACACCTCAAACAATACTACACATGCACAATTATTCACTGAAGCATTGCTTGTTAATAGTGGAAACATACTAAATGCTCATATATAGGAGAATATTTTAATAAACTATAGTATGGCCCTGGCTGGTATAGCTCAGTGGATTGAGCTCGGTCTGTGAACCAAAGGGTCACGGTTCGATTCCCAGTCAGGGCACATGCCTGGGTTGCAGGCCAGGTCCCCAGTGGGGGTGTATGAGAGGCAACCACACAGTGATGTTTCTCTCCCTCTCTTTCTCCTTCCCTTCCCCTCTCTCTAAAAAAATAAAGAAATAAAATATTAAAAAATAATAAATAAACTATAGTATGTAGGGGAGTAGTTTAATAAACTATATAGATTAACTCAGCGGAGTACTATGTGGCTTTATTTAAAAAAATAAATAAAAGGAGGAAGGTCTTCATGAAGAGGGGAGGAGTTACTCCCTGGATGTATTTATGTGGGCAAAAAGAGAAGTACAAAGGAATATCTATGTCATCTTTTATATAAAAAAATAAGAAAAAATAAAAGACACATGTATCTACTCATTTGTGCAAATTGAAATGCAGAAAGGACGAATTGGACAGTTGTGAGAACGGCTACCTACAGTGTGTGGGAACTGGGTGGGTAGGATGGGGGATGGGAACTTGGCGGGATGAAGCCCTCGGGAGAGGGCTGAGACCCAAGGGGATTGGCAGTAACCCTTCTCCGAGGACACTGTTTTACAAGACAGCTGGCTTTTGGAACCATGTTCTAGTTCGCATACTGGAAATTCAAGTAATAAATAAACTCAGCAAGGGTTTGGGAAGTGGAATAAGAACAGAAGCATGACTCTAACTGTAATTCAAATGATAATATAAACAAGTTGGGGATGGGGGAATAATTCTTGAGCACAGTATTTTGACTGCATGTCCTCAGGCTAAATCAAAAAATGTTGCGTTTTAAAAAAATAACTCTAGTGAGTAGGTTTGTTATCCACAATTATATTCATTAGTCATTTTGAAATGACTTGATGCATATTACAGAATTGAGCATATAAGTGAATCTACTGTGAATAGTGAGAATTTGTCTCTCTGTGTTAGAGAAGAAAGTTAAAATTGTGGAGAGCTGGGAGCTAGAATTAAGTTATGATGTCTGAATGAAATTGGAGTTGTTAGTGTGATTATGTGCTTTTTAACACACATACAGATACGAATGTGTATATAAATATAGTTAGGTTTAAATTTATGAATAAATGGACTGATAACAGAAATAAACATAGGTATACATATAATTTAATACCTATCTGAGTTAATGTTTTTCAATCTTACTAAAACATTATTGCATAAACAACTCCAAATATTTAAAAGAAAATTTCTAAATTCTCTGTGTTCCTCTACTTCCTTACTTCTCTAAAATATTTTGATTCGTTTATTTCCCTTGAGTCCCCTTTAATTTCTCCCAACTGCAAACTGAACAAATCTTACCTTGCTGAACATTCTGAAGACACATAGTAAAAATATATAAGCTTGTAGCAAACCAATAGGTAAGACAGAACGATATGAAGGAAGCCTTCAGCCCATGAATTGTTCCTACGTGACCCTAATCAATAGGCTTCTCGGTGTTACACGGCACAGGGTGGGAAGGGAGGGCAGAAAGAGAGAGAAAGTATAGATTTGAAGGACTCGACAAACACAGTCAAAGGGGAGCCGGTGATCTGAGTGTGTCTATGAGCTGTGGGGGGACCATAGCCTCTCCCTTGACGAAGCCTTTTTATTTTTCATTCTGAAGGTCACACACAAGATTCTAATCAGCCAAGAATGGCTTTCTCATTTTTTCTGTAAATGCTTGACAAGTCTACGCGTGCAAAAAACCATTTAGCAAAATGCCAACATTGGCTTCTCAGTTTGTAATTTTAAAAAGCAATAACAAAGATCTACTGCAACTTGTAAAATATTCAATCTAGGGTTTTGAATAAGATTGAAAATTTGAGGGAAATGGGTGTTCCCAGCAGGCAAAATATTACTGACATTTTAATCATAATGAAATGAAACGGAAGACCAAGTAGGGCAAAACAAAAATCCATTTTGCATGTCAAAGACTTGTTTTTGACAAATTCCATTAGGTTACCTTGTTACATTTTGTGACTCTGATGGAATAAGTTCAAGTTTAAGAAAAGTAAAACCAGTGTCTGAATGATCCAGAGAAGGCTAACTTTTCCAAGGATCTGGAAGACGAGAAATCTTTATGTAAGAAATGACTTCATCTTTGCTTCATGAACGTGGTTTTGCTTCAAGACAAAAAGGAAATCAAAATACGTGCCTATTTGGCTTTACCCAATCTGTGTTCTCCTGGCTACACAGAAATTTATGAATTTAAGCCCTGTTTCTTGTAGGTGGTAAGATTTTCCTAGTTGTCACATTTTTAAAAGTTTCCTCAAGGAAAACACAATTCATATTCCCCCAAATTTAAATACATGGCAGTTTACTAACATACTGAACTTTTCTCCTGTACAAAGACATAGGAGAAGGTTCACATGAAATGGGTTTCGGAGATCAGGGATTAGAGCTGAAGAAACACTGTAATGGAACTTTAGTTGGCCTAAAATAATTCAATTTAAAGGTATTTTTCAAATGCTTCAAGTATAAATAAAAGATGAATCTTAATCTATTTATAACTAGTTGTATCAGTGACTAAGCTAGTGTCATTTGATAATCAGATGCTGATATGATGGGGGGAAAATTCTCCATTGACTTTCACTTCCTATTAATTCAGTCTTTTTTACTTAAAGAAGACTTTTGAGAGAATGTGATTGATGCTTAAAACACTGTTTCCACTTAATAAGAAAGCAGAAGATACTTTGGGAAAATGATTCAGTTGTTTGTGACAGACCAGGGGTGTCAAACTCATTTTCACCAGGGCGGGAGGCAGGGGGCAGGTGCACATCAGCCTCACAGTTGCCTTCAAAGGGCCGAATGTAATTTTAGGACTGTAAAAAGGTAACTACTCCTTAACTGTAAATGAGTTGGACACCCCTGTGACAGACAGAACAAGAGAGAACTGAGTTTTTCAAGAACCTATACCTCATGGACACAGTTCCTCCAAATTGATCTGGGTTCTTTGGAAACCACGTTGATTTGCCAGCCTGTGATGACACTGACGTCAGGTTATTATTATGTCCAAGACTGCTGGCCTCATGGATGGGAATCTGTGGGTTACAAGCTTTCTGATTTCATCATGGGTTTTCGTTGGTTGATGATTGAATTAGTTTAAAATGGGAGGACAAGTATCAGTTGCCTGGGTGTGAAGTTAGGTGAAATCTCCTTTAATAATTTTGCTAGTAGCTTCATGGATTTCCTTAATGCTTCTTTGTAGCTCAAGGACCTCCACTGTGGCATCTTTCTAGTTCCCACCTTTTCTCTTCTGCCCAGTTCCGGTTAACTTCCCACTTGTATCAAGAAAAGTACCTAATTTCCCCCATTGATACAAAAAGGGTAGAGTCCTGGCCCATGTGGCTCAGTTAGTTGGAGGGTGGTCCCATGGACCAAAAAGTTGTGGATTTGACTCACCGTCAGGGGCGCATACTTAGGTGGAGGAGTGGGTCTCAGTTGAGGCATGTGTGAGAAGACAGCGAATTAATGTCTCTATCTGTCTCCCAACCTCCTCTCTCTCTAAAAGCAATGGGAAAAAAAAAAAAGTCCTTGAGTGAGGATTGAAAAAACAAAAACACACAAACAAAAAGTGGTAGAAATTCCTGACCTCAGATTTGCAAAAATTAAATAATGTATGCATGCCAAATGCTGAGCATAGAGCCAGGCACTTAGAAACCTTTCAAAACGTTAGTAGGCATTTGACTGTTCACTTTATCTCTTGAAATTCAGTGTTTATTTGTTCCATTTATTCTTAATTGTAAAAGTTTACTGGTGTTTGGGAGAAAATAGAAATAAAAATTTGCAGGAAACAATCATGGCAAATTATTAAAGTATCTACAAAGAGAGTAAATATAGAAAGCATTCAAATAGGGCTTTAAATGACGCCAGCTAAAGATTCACCTGAAAGAACTCTAAACACAGTAGATAATCTCAAACTCTTCCTTCATTTCCTCCAGGAAATGAAGAAATAATAATTCCTCCCCTTTATACAGCATTTATCACATTCAGTCTTCACCTTTCTGAAGATGAATTAGGCAGTTACTGTAACAATAGTTCCATTTCATAGATGAGTCCATTGAGGCATAGTTTTGAAGTCTCAGATTATTCCTATGGATAGCTCTTGAAGTAGGTGGAGAATGCTAAATAAAAAGCTAGGACTAAAGAGATACAAGAACCTTTATAAAGAGAAACAATAGAAATAAGAGAAACAATAGAAATAAGCCAAACATGAATCAAAAATTCCAGAAATACTAAACTAGGTCTAGGTGTCCCCAAAATGGTCTCTGTTAAATAACCAGTTGGCATGCATCCTTTGATGATAACAATGACAAGGCATATGTTTATTGAGATCAAAGTAAATAGTATTACCTCATCTCATTTTACAGCCTGTCATGTATATGAAGAACCAACAAAATATTAGTAACTTTTGTATATGTGATCAGAGAATATATACTATTTCTGTTTATTTAAATTATTTATATTTATATAGGGGTGGGAAAAGTAGGTTTACAGTTATATATATAATAATACAATAATTAATACATAATAATAAAAGAATAAACTCTGTGCTAAAAATACTCACAACTATAAACCGACTTTTGCTCACCCCTGTATATATTTTATATTAAAATGTAAGTTTACTAGGTAAAATTTTAAAAAGTTGACAATAAATATATTTAAAAGTGGAGTTTCCTCATTCCCTCCAAATTTTATGAATATTTTGTTCAATTGGTGACTAAAGGAAAGGTAGCGTTTCTTGAACAGGGAAGTTTAAAATAAAAATCCTTGAATTATGGAAAATAATTATTGTTCATTTTCTTTGCAATACCATGTGTTACCTCACGGTGAGACAATTACCTCAAGTCATGGGGGAAATTTTGCACAATTATGTTTAATTAGTTCCAAAGATGATTGTGTATCTCAACCTTCACCTCTGAGTAACATTAGCACAGAGATTTTATCTGGAGGTGCAACCCGTGTGCATTTCTCCCCACGCACTGGGAATTGCCTCCAGAATAATAGATCTGATTATTGTTCCACCTATTACACGGTACACTACTGAACCTCACTGAGGTTCAATGCACAATAGTGTATTATATGATACACTATTGAACCTCAGGGTGAAATACTCTCAAAGATAAACCTCAGTAGTTGGGAAAGGTAAAGTGAGAAATATCAATGAGAGGAAATGCATCGTAGCTATGAGACTTGCATGTATGCTAGAAAATCTCGGTGCTGGGGGTGGTCTCCAGTCATCCAGTTACTGCGGAGCAGGGGCAAATGGCTCAGTCTCTCCAGCTTTAACTTAATTTTAATTTATACAAAATGTGTAACAAGTTAATGCTACAAGGTCTGACGCATAGGACGCCTTTCATAAACATTGTTTGGATTTCTCCATGTGGATGGCAGATGCACTTATCTTCATTTTACAGGTGAGGAAACTAAGGCTCAGGGAATTTCAAATACTTAGCAAAGGTCTCACACTCAGTAAGTGACAGAACAGGGTCTCTAATTAAGGCCACGTGACTTAAAGCCCACATGCGTAACACCTTCTTCCCCTTCTGTTCTGAGTTTTAGAAAATCCAAGCAACAGGACACAGATGTCCCTATATCATCTGTGACAAGGAGCATTCATCTTTCCCTCCCTCCTTCTCGTATATAAATGTATTGCACTGACATAATAACTTTCTGTGTTTAGTAAGGTAATTGAGGACTATCTACCATACTAGGCACTGTGCAAGGCAGAACAATAAATTATACTGCTATCTCCCAACAGTCAAGTACATGATCTATGAATGTATGTGGTTCTTCTTTCCATGGTTTTATAGGCATTTATTAGAATTATTTATTAAAAGTTTTCAAAAGGAATATAAGGGAACATGAATAAATGTAGAGATACCAAAAAAAAAAAAAAAAAAACCCACTAGCCTCCCCCAAATCAATAACATTCAAAAACCTTCAAATAAAGAAAAAAAATGAAAAATCAAAGTTAAAAAACAAGGATTATACCTGGCTGGTATAGCTCAGTGGATTGAGCACGGGCCTGCGAACCAGAGGATCGAGGTTCGATTCCCAGTCAGGGCACATGCCTGGGTTGCAGGCCAGTTCCCAGCAGGGGACACACGAGAGGCAACCGTACATTGATATTTCTCTCTCTCTCCCTCTCTCCTACCCTTCCCCTCTAAAGATAAATAAATAATCTAAAAAAATAAAAATAAAAATAAAATATAAAAAAAACAAGGATTATATAATAATAATTAAGAAAAAGTCAAATTAACATGACTGTATCACAAAATCTAGACATATAGCCTGTTTTTCCCTGAGGACATAACACTCAGCTATGAGCACCAATGCAAACACTAGCACAGGATGTACATAACATACTTGTTACTAATTCATGTAACTTAATTTTTAACAGTTGTAAAGCTCACAGTTCTCATTCTGTTTTCGTAAAGAACATGGGACTGCCTATATATAATAAAGCACAGGTTTATTCAAAATGTAAACATCTTACATTTGACTCCTCCTTAAGAACTCTTTCACAAAAATTCTATATTTACACAAATCCAGGACCCGTAACTTTGGAAGAATTTTTTTCTCTTTCTGGCAGAAGTTAAGGAGTTTCTGACTTTAACCAGTTGAAGCAGCAGAACTCCGCGAGACAGATGTTGTCTCTGCCTTGGGCAGTGGGCCATCTATCAGGGAGGACAGAGATAGTGCAAAAATGTTTGGAAATGTGCAGCAGAAATGCGGTAGGTGAGTTACAGATACTTGTGACAAGTACATTTAATCTTTTTAAAGGAAGGAATGGCTCAAAATATACAGAGGAACGAGTAGAAATGTACTAGGAATTTCCTACCCCGGGAAGTGGGAGAGAGTGAGCGTTGGTGGGTGGTCATGTACGGAGAGAAACTGGGTAAATCAGCAGCAACAACAACAACAACAACAACAACAACAACAACAACGTGGGCAAGTATCCGTTGGTGGGAAAGAACAAGGTGTGTTCTAGAAAGTTAGAGTGGCCCAGTGTGGTTAGCAGGGAAAGACTGAGGAGGGAAATAACACTAGAGAAATGAGCAGGGTCTGGTACAAGATCAAAAGGGGCTAATGCAGGGCCAAACTGTGTATGATAATAGTAGTGACTCTTCAACCAGGTTGATTTTACTATTATACTTATTTTCATTAATGCTGTAGAATTGAACTTGGGTGCCTCATGCATGATAGGCTTGAAAGAAAAGTAGTTTCCTCTGATTGGTTTCATAAGGAGTAAGAAAAGAGTTCAAGATGAGACAGAGGAGCCTCTCTCAGGACAGCCATCAGTCGTGTGACTTTCCAGCCAGTTCTGTGCAGGGAAGAAAATAAGTCTCTTCTGGAGTTAGGGGCTGAGCTATTTTTAGAAATATAAAGTATTGTTTCCAAATATTGTTATGCAGCAGCCATGACTCTTTGAGATACAAAGTTTGTTTTACACCAATTTCATTTGGTTTAGGAAACAAAAAACATAGGCACCTGTAATATATGATCAGAACTGTTTTCAAATATTGCTTCACTTTAGGTTTTTTTCTGGTAACAATGTCTCTTCAGAGTACATATTTATTCATTTTATTCTGATCTCCAGGGGAGAATTGCCAACTTCAGTGCCTCTGCAGGGAAGAACTATACTGTTAGTTAAGGAAAAACCCGAGGAGTTTTGGATGAGTTTGTTGATTACATGGATTGCATGTTTCTAAATGAAGGATTGGAAAGTCATGCCAATAAAATAGCAACAGAAAAATAACTGTATGTCTGCGACCAGAGAAGAGTGAACAGGACCAACTTGGAAGCCATCTTCTTTGTGAATCAGTGATTGGGGAAAGAGAACTGAGAACTGTAGAGACTGTGTGTTTTTATCACAGAGAGGCTCTGTGTTTGTTACACAGCTAACAAAAATCTCTAACTCCTATTTGATCGATTGGTTGGTTGATTGATTGGAGGGGGGTGGGAATCTCACTTCAACAGGTTCTTCAGGGCAGCTGGGCTTGCAATTGGCATGCAGATGTCTGGCAAACTTGTTTAGGAAATCCACTGGTGTTCAGAAGTGATAGGCCCATCCTTAGGAAGGTCCAGGGAGCAGAGCTGTGGACTTGCACTCAGTGAAGATGGACACTGAGAGTCAGGCCGGTGGGAAGACTGGAAGTCACGTGCAGGTTAGGGACCTGCGGCAACTTTGTTCCTCTAGTCATGGTGGTTTTTTGTGTTAGTTATAATAGAAGAAAGTAATGGTGCCACTTTTGTAACACATCTCTAATTGCCTTGTATGTTTATCATTTTATGAGCATTATTATAACATCAAAGTGGTTGAACAGTCACTATTACCTAGATACATATACGTGATAACTTTCCCAAATTAAATGGCAACATTCTCAGAAACAAAAGACCTTGTCTGAGATTACAACTAACGTCCCCATAATATTCTGCAGTTTTGTGGCTGCCCTTAGCATGTGCCTTAATGACAGTCCTCTGAGAAAGGATTGCATAATGTCTTCATTTTACAGGTGAAGTTGCAAAGGCCACAGTAATAGCTTATGATAATGGCTTCTGACTCTAAGTAATCTTACTTTATAGTTCCTTCTATACTATTTAATTGCCATTATTTTTGGTCAAACACAGGAACTACCTCATTTAGAAACTCAGTAGGTGCTTGTGAATGAATAAATAAATATTGATACGACCTGAGCTTGATAAGTATGTGCTGCTTACTAGAGTTACAAAGGCTAAAACATACATATACACACTCCTCCTGCTGTCTACATTTTGCAGTCTGCTGGAGTCATATAAATAGACATACATGATATAACATATAACATGCTAAGGAAATTCATGAAACATCAATAAAATGTTACAGGATGTCCTGTAAGTATGGCAATTAATTTTTCCAGGAATATGAAATAAGATGTTACCAAAGAGATCACATTTTCAGAGGATGAGTTGGAGTTTGCTGGGTGAACAAACAGTACAGACATTATATATAGGAAAAAAAAACCAGTATGTTCAGGAAGACAAGGAGTAAATCAGAGGCATAGCCATGCCCTCTACAAAGGGAGAGAACTGCAGCTTGCCCGGAGCCTGGAGGCCTCAGGGAAATTACAACGTAAGGAAATGAGCCTGGAAAAGTAAGTTGGGGCCAAGTGGTAAAAAGATTTATATCTCAAGGAAAGGAGCTGACCTGGTAAAAGCCTGTTTGATATTTTTTTAACCAGGAGAGCTAGCTCCATAATCCATTTTTAAAGTGTTATGGGAAAAGCTTTGAGTCATTGAGGGCTTCTTAAATCCCTTGGCCTTTGGTAGGGGCTACAAAGTTGTAATCTTAAAAAAATTAATGCTCCAGAACCACACTATGAAGTAGGAAATATGAATCTCATTTTATATGTGACCCATCTCAAGCCCAAGAGTAGCTAAGAAACTTGCTTCTGTTCAAAAGTCTGGCCCGCAGTGGCAGTGGATGGATTTTCTTCTGGACCAAACCCCTAAGCTCCCACCAGGGCTGGGAGGAGAACACTGCAAGCAAGGTGCCTAGGGTGTGAAATTTCAAGATTGAAGGAGGTGGCACTCATTCTCAAGGTCTTGCAAGTCCTGGCCCTGTACTCACAGGATCCTGAGAGTGAGTGCCTCCTTAAATTTTGCATCAGTCTTGCTTCCTGGAAGTCTGTTGGCGGTAAGGAGCCCTCTCCTGCCCATAATAACAGAGAAGATGTTGGGAAACTTCTGCAGTTAAGCAATGCTGAGGGACTGATTTACTGGAGATTTCTAACCCATGCGTCTACCTCCACTCAACTCCTTAATCCATTCTCCACAAACCTGACCCAGAATATTGATGGAAAGTCCTATCACAGCATGTCTCTCCCCTACTTAGAGATTTTTGATATCTACTATTTTGACCTAGGAATAAGCCTAAAATCTATCACATGTCATCAACTTATTGCCTGTTTTCTATCAAATGCATGCCCATCGTTTTAGTTTTTCTGCCATTTTCAACACTTTTTCTAAAGTTCATCAGCACTAATTTCACCCAGTTGTACTGTAATGAGTTCTTCCAAGCTTCAGGGCCTTTGAATTAGCTGTTTTTCTTCTGGAATATTCTTCTCCCTCATGACTCATCATTCAGGTCCTAACCTCTCCGTCTCTTCCTCACAGATGTCTTTTTTTAAAAAAAAAAAAAAATAGCTTTAATGAAATATAATTCATGTAAAATACAATCAACCCATGTAAAGTGTAAAATGTGAGTGGTTTTTAGTATATTCACATACATGTGCAACTCTTGTCTTCCCACCACCACCCTCAGCTACAAGCAACCACTAACCTACTTCCTGCCTCGATGGAGTTCCCTTTTCTGCAATTTTCATGTCCACGAAATCATACAATCAGCAGATGTTGGTGTCCAGCGTATTTCTCTTCCCATAATACTTTCATGTTGTGGCATATATCAGCACTTCATTCATTTTTATGCCTGTAGAATAGCCATTGAATTGGCGTACCACCTTTTGCTTACCCATTTATTCACTTTGGGACATTTGGGACATTTCCAGTTTGGGCTGTTATGAATAATGCTGCTATAACTATTCATGTATGTGTGCGCCACTTTTTGTGCACACGTACATTTTCATTTCTCTTGGATATCAACTTAAATATTGACTCGGCCATTTTTGTATGTTCCTTGGAGAAATGTTTAATTAGATTCTTTGCCCATTTTTAATTGCCATTGTTTTATTACTTAGTTGTAAGAGCTGTTTGCGTAGCCTAGATACAAGTCCCTCGTCAGATATAAGATCTGCGATCATTTTTTCCCGCTCTGTGGGTTGTGCCATCACTTTTTCATGCTATCTTTTGAAGCACATCATGTCTGTTTTATTTTAATGAAGTTCAATTTATCTACTTCTTTTCTTGTGATTCGGTGTCCTGTATAATTCTTTGCCAAATTGTAGGTCAGAAAGCTGAGTAGGAATTTTTAAAAAATAGCTACTTTGTATCATACAGGAAAAAAAAGATACGTTAAAATGTGTGTTTTCTATGGAAAACAGTATGGAGATTCCTCAAAAACTTAAAAAGGGAACTGTCTCATGACTCAGAGATTCCACTTCTGGGAATATATCCAAGGAAACCCAAAACATTCACTCAAAAGAACATATGTTCATTGCAGTGTTATTCACAACAGCCAAGCTATGGAAGTAATGCAAGGCCCATCAGTAGGTGAGGAGACAAAAATGCTGTGGTACATTTACGCAATGGAATATTTCTTGGCTATAAAAATAGAATGAAATCTTACCATTTACAATGGCATGGATATACCTAGAGGGTATTATCAAAGTAAAATAAGTCAATCAGAGAAAGGCAAATATTGTATGATTTTACTTACGTGTGGAATGTAAAGAGCAATATAAACGAACAAACAAAACATAAACAGATTCACAGATAGAGAACAGACTGATGGTTGCCAGAGCAGGGGGATGTTTGTAGGACTGTGTGAAAAAGGTGAATGGATTAGCCAAAGAGCGCGCGCGCACACACGCACGCACGCACACACACACACACACACACACACATCAGTGTGGTGATGGCTGGGGAAAGGGGGTGTGGGAGTTGGGAGGAGGGGGCAAAGGTGGGGGAAATGAAGACATCTGCAAGGATGCCAACAATAAAAATTTTTTTTAAAAGAGCTTTCTAGAAAGATGAAATTCCTTGTGCATAGGAACTGAGTTGAAAATTAACAGAAAAGAGCTATGTGGCTGATATGGGTGGGGAGAGATTGGGGGAGAGAGAGATTGCTAGAATGAACATCACGGAAATGAGGAAGTCGGGGTGTACACAGGGGTTTTGTAAAATAACAGACTTTGAGATTCCAGACTATATTGAACAGTATCCTTAATATCAGAAGGTTGGAGAACTTGACTGACTCTCACCACTGGGATGAAGGCATTCACTCGTTTTTCTCTTGAAACAGCTCAGAGCTCAGCAGTAGCCTGAAACCAGGCAAATTGTATTCATGAGTTATATTCTACCCATCCTGAGAAAGTTTCAAAGAAGCCTCTTGCAAAGGCAGACTATGAAAGAGATTAAATCAAAATGTTTTTTCAGAGAAGGTCAGGTATGATCCTTTTAAATCTTTCTGAGCTTCCCACATGAAAGGATATTTCAAACCATTTTCCTTCAAATTCTCTTGTTCGGGGCAATATTGTTTCAGGTGGAAAGAAAGGCCTGTAGGGCTATAGAAGTTGGTTTTTGCAATATCTAATTTTTCAAACCTCATGTAAAATTGTCAGTGAATTGATTCAAACTTACTATTTCTGGGCATCAAGACTCACAAGTAGGAAAAAGGCTTTTCATGGGCTAATTTATTATTGTCCCAAAAACACCACCCCCACCCCACCCTCCAGGGAAGACCAAATAGAAATGTCAACATATGTATGGAGAACTTTTCTCCTGGAGTTTTTTTGCAAACAACCCATTATTCTTTGGGAAACCTGGGGGCATTTCAATTGCCCTTGCCTGACTAGAAGTGACAAGTTTTGCCCCCAAACAATCATCTTGAATTACTGTTACAATCTTTTTTTTTTTTTCCTCTTCAACTTCAATTGATAGGTTCTGCTGTGGGAATATTTTTGCTTTGAAAGGCTCTGTATACCTCATCAGTCTGGGCTTGTTCTGATTAGGGTATTGATGGTATTCCTCTTTGGCAATATGAGAACTACATTTACTGTTTGCTCATTAACCATAAAATTGGCTATTTCTAGTTCAGATAAGGGTTGCTTCCCTGACCACAAGTGAAAGAAGCCCTGAACTATTATTACTCCTCAGCCAGGGGGAAAATGCCGTCTGTGAATTCATTACAATTGCTCCATTCAAATTTCTCAGAAAGTTCAAAGCTTTCCCCAGAGTTTCAGAAGTCATTTCAAGCTTGAGTGGAGTGTGGCCTGGGAAGGAGAGGGAAAGATGTGCCCTGCTGTAGTGTTGACACTGGAGGGTGGTCAGGCCTTGAGGATTTGGGTGAACTTCATTGCCGCAGACAAGAACACAGTCACAATCTTTTCAACCCTGTTCCTGTAGTCAAGCTTGCTCTCCAACAGTTACCTCTACCCAGCATGCATATGATAGTCACCTCCCAAAGCCAAATCACCTACGTCTCTTGCAAATCCTAGGTGTCAACTTTTAATATAGCCCATTTTGAGGATTTAAATCGTCTTCTAGAGAAAGAAGAATAACAGTGATTTGTTCAGCATTTACTTTGTATGAGGCACTGTACAAAGTACATTGTCTGCATTATTGCATTAAATCCGGTAGCAATCCTGGATTACCACATGGATGTTACTATTACCTCTATTCTGTATATTAGGATACCAAGGTTTTTAGAGACTAGTAAACTTTCCCAAGGTCTCACAGGTAGTGTTTGATAAAGCAAATGTTTGAAACGAATCCATTACATCCCTGGCATCAAAGCTTTCAATGCACCCATGGAAAGGCTGGTGATGGGTGGGGAATATTTGTACATTTGGAGTTCAGAGGACTGAGTGTAAACCCCAGGTCTCCCACATACCCATGTGACCCCAAGCAACATCTTGTGAGTGTGGTTTCCTCCTGTTAAAAAAGGAGTAATGTAAGGTATCAGACATGCTAAGAAACTGTTTAGTGCTGAACTTGAGTGATGTCTAATATGCCCAAGAACAGGCCCCACTTTTCAGTGCATGTAAGATAATTTGCATGCATGGAAAGGATTTTTGTAAGGATTTAATGCTCTTTAAGGGACTGAATAATCCTGCTCTTTACTGTAGCGGAGCAGCACCTAGGTTAGGTAGAGATTTCTCTGAACTTGGAATAACCATATCAACTACCCAGCCAGAGTTCGCAGAGGGCGTGAGCTGAACTAATGAGTCTTTACTTTTTCAGTTAAGAGGTTAGTATGCACATAATCATTTTGCGGTGTGGGTTTTTTTTTTTTTTTTTTTTTACATCTTTGCATACTTGAAACATTTATTTTTTAAACTGAAGACAAAGAAACCAACGTCAAGAAATCCTGACTTTCCAGGGCAGCCACAGGCAGTCACTCAGCAGTGCCAGGTTATAGAGGTTTGGCGGACCAGGTCCTCCTTCAGAAGAGTCACTGCAGAGCCCCCCACCAGGCGAAGCTTTCGTGGGCTTGGGTCTCCTTTCCACATTTTCTTGATAAAGATCTATAAGAAACAAACTGAAAATGGTCTAGTAAGAACAGACTCTGATTGTTGATCCTATTAAAATTTAATTAAAGAGCATCCATTTAGCTACTAATTTTAAAGAACACTTTGTCGTATCCATTGATCTCATTTTCTATCATTCATAATTTCCATAACTCCCTATTTCAACAGTGAAGTCAGGACCTATCCTGTTATGCTCAACTATTGGATCAACTATACTGGATATTCAAAACTTACATATTTTATTTTATCCTGAGGAATGAATTATATTTTCACCTTGGTTTAGGAAATAAATAAATTATATTTGATTTGAAAAAGATAGTTGTGAAAGTAAACCTGACATCTGAACTAAATGACATCTAGAAAAGTGCCTAATATTTGATAAGTTAATAAATGTCACACCAGTATATGAACCTATCTTTATAAAGTACACGAAACGCCTATTAATGTTCAGAAGTTCAACAGGCATAGGCAAAACATCGATATCGGTATCGTAAAATTTTATTTAAACGTATTATTTGCCAAAGTGTTTTCTTCTGATAGGCGTGGAGTGGAAATACCCTTACCTTTGAGTCTTTCCCTAAAATACTGCTTTTCCTCCATCAGCTCTGACACTGATCTCTGTGGAACCACAGCAGGAATAACCACTGGCATCTATTCCCCAGGGAGGCTTTATGGAAGGACAGAGTAATGCTTCTTTCCACTTAAGTTCCTCTTTAGAATATTTATTTTCTAAAACCTTACATAACATGCTTCAAAATTAATGGATTTTTTTAGGAGCCTAAAGCTCTCTAAAATAATCATAAACTGGATTTTATAAGACAATGTGACTTTATTATTGTTACCATGTAAACCAGGGCTCGGCCACTTGGAGCCTTCAATCTGTATGACTCAACAACTGTGTTGAAGGAAACAGGTTTTGTTTTTTGTTATTTTCATCATGCAAAAATTTAACGTGAGAAGGAAAGACAGGCTAGTACACCAGGACTGTGGAACAGGGAAACTGAGACAGAGTTATAAAGGAAACAGGTTTTTATTAACAGGGTTCTAACCTCAGGGAGGCCGAGAGCTGGAACTTCTCTTGCTCCCCAAAAGGCTACAAGCTAAAACCATGACCAGAAGTTCCCCGTATCCTTATCTGTCCATCAGTGGGTCACGCAAACAGAGCTCCACCCTTTCTGGAAGGTGCACTTGCAGGTCTCAGAGTCTCCATGCTCTCACAGCGGCTCTCTCCTTCAGGATCTCGGGTGTGCTGTTCTTGGCCTCCATGTAGCGGTTCAGGAAATCATGTGCTGTGTTACACTGGATCACAGGTGTCGCAGGCTGGAGCCTTGGGAGGCACGCGTTCCTGCATGGGACCCTGCCTCCAGGAGTGGGGTGTAAGTCCCTAATGGGTCCCATGTCTCCTGGTCCCACCAGCGCTCTCATCCAAGTGGGGAGCAGGGCCAGGAGCCCAGAATGTCCAAATGCCGAAAACCCAGAGAGAGAGAGCTTACTCCAAGCTCTAAATTCCTGTACCAAGGGTCCCCACACCAAAAGGCTGTCTTCTCCATACGTCCTTCACAGAAGCAGAAATCTGTAACTCAGTGTTCCCAGCCGCAGTTCAGCTCCAAGCACTTCTCATGCGTCAGTGCTGGTCTGGTGGGTCCCTGCAGCTCCATCAGCTCTGCCGCCCTCCTCTCCAGGCAGACAGACCTCCTCTGACCTTCAGCTCACTCTAATTCAAATGCTCTGCTCAGAATTTCCTCTGTGATCTCATCTCTGGCTCTTTCTACGGTGCGTTAGTATCCACCACTTTTGTCAGTTCCACAGTGTCTTTGCCCCTCTTTTGGCTGCCATCTTTAGTCAGGCAAGAGTTCCTAGCGAACCAGGGGCATCTCCGGGTGGGCATCCACCCTCTCCACCCCCGCATCCCATCATCCCCAACCTGCTGCTTTGTCGTGTGTCATTGCACATTCCCACAGTCATGTACACAATTCTGCAGCTTCTGAGATACTCCTTTCAGGAAGACATGGCTATTAACACACCTTTGTTATGTAATGTGTTGGTGTAAAACGCTGTACCTTCTGCTCTTTGGGCACTCCTCTTGCTCCCTTCCTTACCCCCAATCCTATCTGTAAGCAGGATTGCAGGGGTGTTCCTCTATTATCAGGGGACCCCATGCTCTGTAGCCCATTACATTATTACTGATAAAGAACAGACGGAATTCTTGCATCAGATTCAGAAACAGTCACAATTCAACAGCTACTACTCAGTATTGTGCATGGAATAAAGTTAAACTTGTTTTGGAACAACAGGAAGTAAATAATAGAGAATAAGATTAAGGCTGATCTTAAAGCAAGACAACATTGCTGCCTAGCTGATGACATAGTGAGAAAAAATGCCCAGCTCCTCTTTCTAAATTATTAAGCTTGTTTCTTTGTATGATACTGTTAATGTTTTTAGAAGAAAGGGTGGGCAGGCATCAAAGTTTGCCTTCTGGAGTCAGCAGCAGCTTGGTCAACGAATAAAATTTCCTTCACTCAATGCAATTTGCTTAGGAAGTTTGTAATGCAAATGAAAGTTTTATTGCTTATTTTAAAGTAGTGAAATTATCTTGGTTATTAAACATGTTGAAGTGTTTTAAAACCAATATTTTCATATTTTATAATTCCAAAATCACCAGCTTCTTACCAGATGAAGTGAAATATGTGAAGAAAATTAGTCAACACTATTTACAAAGCCTGATTAGGATCTCTTTATTGAATACTGACAATATGGAAAGAATCAGGCATCATAGGACGCTTTTCACTTAGGAGGGAAAGGGGGACATATATCTCAGAGGTAAATATTTGTCTCAGGCAGACTGGAGTAAGACCCAAAAGAGAGGCATGGTTATTTTCTAGGACCTGCAAAGTTCAAAGTCCCCAACTTGTGCTCTGGGGAACTGAGGTCTGTCCACTGTTAAGAAGTTGGGACCCTATTCAGTACCCAGTTAAAAGGTGTTTACTTCAAATCTTGTTCTATTAGGGAAAAATCTTTGCCTTTATTTTTTTGTGTGTATTCTTATAAATACACTTAAAAATTTAATTTAGTATCCTTGGTTCTTCCCCAGTAATTGGAATTTTGAATATACAACACCCAAATCCTATCTCACTCAAATTTCTCTCAAAATCCAGTGATAATTATCTACTTGGCATCTGAATTCTACTGGAGGTAGTTATTAATCATGACTGAGAAATAAGGTATGTGAGTGCATGTATGTATGTATCTGTGTGTGTGTGTGTGTGTGTGTGTGTGTGTACATATACGTAATCAAAGTCCATCTCAGGAATAAGCACAAATAACATTGAGACTGCAGCCACACAAAATAAATGATCAGGATTTAACATGTCAACAATTATACTTTATATTAGGAGAATAAACACAATCAACCTTCATCTTACTTGTAGACTCATATGAGTCTTTTCATCTCACTCTTGTATCAGACAGTCATCTTCAGAGTTGGTGATGAAGGAGAATATAAGATGACAGTGACTGGTCATATACTATAACTAAATTTACACAGCAAACATTGACCTTATTCCAGCCTTGTGACTTCCACTATCTGAAGATTCACCCTTCCTTACCAACCATGAAACATTGAGTTTCAGTTTATAAAGAGACATGGTTAGGTTCAAATATTTTATATTTCCTTGAGAATGAGTGAATAAGAGACTGTTGGCAGACCAAGCCCCAGGAAAGTCAGGAGAACACGAGGATAGAATAGTTCTCTCATCATTATCTGGGAGAAATGAAAAAAGTCTTTAATTGATCAATAACCCTTGTCAAAAAAGTTTAAAAAGAAAACTACAAATGATTTTAATGAAGAAAAAATACTGTGACCTTGGAGATTTATTTGTAAACACCTTAGACTTAGAGGTTATGTTAATTTGGAATGTCTTGGGCTGCATGTAAGACAATACCTAATTATAAGGACTTAAAAATTCAGGAGATTATTTTCCACACAACTGCTCAGTGGTCCTGTCAGGTGAGTGGGAAAGGGGAGTGGAGTTGGCTAACCTACAGTGTGAATGTTTTTTTCTCTACACCTATTACACCTCCAATGTGTTTTCTTCCATCCAAGTAAGGGAAGTTGTTATTAAAAACATCAAAAACTTTTTTTTTTACTTTTGGAAGAAAAACACTGATTATCATTTTAGGACATTTGCAAATACCATTTAGTTTTTCATTAGGTAAATGTCATAGCTAACAAATTGTACAAAGAGTGCTCTAATCAGATATTTCTGGTTCTTTTTATTTTAAATGTTATGCTATTATAATTATCTTTTGAATTCTTCAAGCCTAAGAAAATTTTTCACTTAGGTTTGATGACAGAGTTTTCTTTTTGTAATGTAATGGAAGATCTGAATTGCAAATCAAGATACTTGGAATCTAAATGAATAGGCCTGGGAATCAGATCAACCTGGTTTCAAATTTTTGATTGACTTTTTATAGCTATGTATTCTTTTGAGATGATCTTGAATTACCAAATACTTTGAGGGTTCCCACTCATAGTATCTCCATATAAAGAAATGAAAAGACCTGGGTCATGTCACTGTTTCTTGTTGTCTCACTAAAGTTGTCTTTATGGATCCAGACTCAAAGGACATTTTAGTCAATTTGATAAAAATACAAGTATGCACAGCTTCATAATTTCTACTATCCTGATTGACTATCCTCTTTCTGGTTTTTTTTTTTCTCTCTCCAATTTTCAGGTGGGTATTCTCAGCTGCCCAGTATAGTTAGTTATATGTTTCCATAAGGTGTACAAAAACTATCTAGTAAAGTGAGTTAACTAATCTGAACCCTGAAGATATGGAATAATTTGTCACCAACCAGGATCCTCACTGGGCATATTATCAGAGATGCAGTTCCTTAATAGATTGTCTTCTGTTCTTTGTACAATAAAAATCCATTTCATTGTTTGCCTTTCTCCCTGCCCATAGGTGCCAGCAACCTCTTCTTGCTTCTTTCTGCATGTTCTGCTTGTGTTTGTGTGCTCTGATTGATATTCGAGTTCCCACTCTTGCTTTCCTCTTAAATTTGAATATTGATGGTTATGTGAGGGCACAGAGAAAAGAAAAACTACAGGGTTTCTTTCACTGTCTTGCCCTTTTGTTGTTTCAGACTTGTCTTATGATCAAGAAAAGAAATTGTTATGAAAAAAACCTTAAGAACTTCAAAAATAAATCTTTGAAAATCTAAGAAATGTCTATGATGCATCCAAACAGCTAAGATGTTTTGACAATTATGGCTTTTGGTGGAGGAGGTTTTTCTCCTTCGTCAGGACTGAGGTTAAGAGGTGGAGAGAGGAAAGTTATTGACCAAGACAGCCTTAGAATTCCCTTCTGTTTGACTAAACTTTAGACATGTTTCTTCCGGAGTGTAGGCCCCCCTCCCTTACCTTTTCTAAGAACATTTACTTTAGACAAATTACAGGTTATTTCTCTACCTCAGCTTACCCAAGCAAACCTGTTTTCCTCTCTTGCTGAGTTCCTAAGAGTATTAAGTGAGACCATTCATATAAATTGTTTAGTATAGCACATCTTTAATAAATGGTATAACTAAGAAAAAAGTCTATGCTAAGAGAAGATTCAGAATGCAGGAGCATTATACAACGACTAGGATCTGAAAGACAAGCAGTGGGGGTAGTGGTAGGGTGTGGTCGCTGCCTAGTGGTTAGGATCTCATTCTTGTCACTGTGAAAGAGGGCACCGTGGGAATTCTGACAGGTCTAACTTTTTTGGTGTGAATTTTGATTGTTTCTTAAGGAATTTCTCTATTGATACATTATACAAGTCAGTTTTTTATATTTTTACTTACAAAATTTATTTTGGGAATTCAATTATAATCACTTCATAATTGTTGTAAGAAGACAATATCATATCATTAACAATATCATTTAGCAAGACTCATCAAATCAGGAACATACTTAGCCCAGAGCTCTCCTGGTGTAGCCATCTCCTTTGTATGTTTTACTTTTCTTTTTAATAGATTTTAAATGACATTTTAATACCTTAGATGTTCTTATGTCTTGTCTTATTAATAACATAAACCAACTATAAATGTATTGTGGACCTTCCTTAGAAAATAGCCGCCTGTTCTGCAAAGAAGCATCGTTGGTCCCTTCCTCCCCTCTATTGGACTTTGCTAGGACTGCCAGAACTTTGTGTCACGAACTGGGTGACTTAACAGAAACCTGTTGTCTCACAGTTCTGGAGACTAGAAGTCCAAGATTGAAGTGTCAGGGCTATGAAGGAAAGATTTGTTCCTCCGTGACTTGTGGACAGCTCTCTTCATGTTCATGTGGCATTCACTCAGTGTGTGATTCTGTCTCCAAATTTCCCCCTTTTTTTAATAAGGACACCAGTCATATTGGATTTGGGCCCACCACAATCACTTCATTTGAACTTTATTAAAAACCTAAATAATGTCACATTCTGAGGTGCTGGGTATTAAGACTTCATCTTATAAATTTGGGTGGGTGGGTGGGAACAATTTGATCCATTACACCCACCAATAGCGTGGATGCATTTATTAGTCTTTCTAGCCAAAAGATACTAAAACTGAAAATACAGAGCCATATTGCTGTTTTTACCATTTGCCTTTCCCAGGAATGGTATCTTGTCATTAAAGGTAAGAATACATGCCTGCCTCTGGCTATTACAGAACTCCCTTAAGCGAATTGAGATATCCTTTCACTCTCTGAATCAGACTTCTCTCAGAGAAACGTGGTGTTGTAGAAAGATCATACAACTGTATCAAACAAACGATTTATGGCCCAGGACTGTTCCTTTACCATGTTAAATCAGGTAGTTAGACTTGATGTTAAAAGTCCTTTATGATTCCATCTTTCTAGAACTGATTTAAAATGCAATATCTATATCTATATATATAGATATAGCATTTATATATATATATTTAAAATGCAATATATATATTGCATTTATATATATATTTAAAATGCAATATATATATATTTGCAATATATATATATATATTGCATTTATATATATATTTAAAATGCAATATATATATATTTGCCTTAATCACTTTCAGAGTAAAAAGCACCTCCACTAGTTTGTTTCTGTGGATTAAAAAGCAGACAAAACATCCTCATTTTCTGGAATGTTGCCATAGTAATATGACAATTTGTGTTGATCATAAATGTCAATCTTATCCCCTAGAGTTGCTTAACATGCAGCCCGCATGAGGAGGTTGCTGGGGAGGTGAATGTATGAATGGGGGGAATAAGAATCATACATTAGAAAGTTTCACCTGTGGTCCCCCCAAAGCACTAACATGAGTAGACAGGTCAAAACTCTTGGACAACACATCACACTGCCAAAGTGGGCTCAGGAAGGGCGGGCTTGTGGAGAAGACTGTGCAAAGTTATCTCTATAGCGTAACTTCCATTTTTCTCTCTGCAGCCTCACAACTGCAGGTTGGAGGCCACTGCTGGTCAGCATCTTTGTCCGAAAGGATAATACGTTGCTTATCAGGGACTTCTTCATCCACCATTGTATCTGAATTCAGAGGGGAATGCCTATTGTTACTACTACCTTCTAAGTCGATTCCAAGTTTCTACTTTCACCAACTCTAACCCAGAACCATGGCATAACCTGATGGGTTATATTAGTTTTCTAGCGCTGCTGTGCAAATTACCACAAACTGGGTGGCTTAAGACAACAGAAATTTGTACCCCCACACCTTTGAAAGCCAGAAGTCCAAAAATCAAGGTATCCGGAGTGCCATGCTCCCTCTTTAGGCAGGGAGCCTCCCCCGGCTTGTGGCAGCTTAAGTCCACTCTCTGCTTCTGTCTTTATAGAGCCTTGTTTTCTCTTCTGTTTGTCTCTTCCTCTTTTTATAAGGACACTTATATTTGAATTTAGGATCTACCTACATAATCTAGGATGAACTTGTTTTGAGATCCCAATCTTAATGATATTTGGAAAGACACGTTTTACGAATAAAGCCACATTCAGAGGGTCTAGGTGGGAATTTCTTTTGGGAGGCCACCATTTAGCCCCCCACGTGGACATTCTGGGGAGAAAAATACTCCCAGCTTACTTATTTAAGTTAATGTAGTACAATCTAGAACTAATGATCTCTGTTCAACTTGTCATCTATGCAGACCTCATTGAACCAAATTTGTTTCTAAATAAACTCAATAGCAAACTTATGCTTCCATATAAAATGATACTTATTACTGAAAACACACCAACCTTCTCCCCAAAGAAGACAGAAAAGCTACCATTTGTCGTGATTTTCATATTTATTCAGTTTTGGATATAATCACACTCCAGTTAATTCACACTCCTCCTATAATATTCTTAACTTCAAATACTGAGTTTTAAGTTCAATCATTATTACTCATCTTAAGAACACTTATTTTTCAGGTGTTTGATACATAGGAAAGAAATTTTTTAAATGAATTATATATGCAGAGAACTACACATTGAAACAGAAGAAATATTCATAAACACTGGAGGACTCATTTGCACAATTGCTCACGTATGGAAATCTGGCATTCAAAGTTTATTTCCGACAGGGTCCGTACCATATACCCTTTGCCTTCAGAAAGTATCTCAGCTGGTCATGCTTTCACACCTGGTAGGGTGACCCAAACTTGAATCCCTGAAATATCTATGCTATTAGAAGTTCTGCCTGCATTTCATTATTGATGTTTATTATGAATAGGACATAGAAGTACTAAGTAATACACCAGAGTACAGCCTATATTCCAGTTATATGATCGCATACCTCTATTTTTAGAAACAATCCAATTTTTCGCTTGGTAATCAAGGTCAACACCCCAATGAGTGTAGTTATTTCCTTCTTTGCCTATTGATTCATTGACAAGAAAGGCCCTAAGTTGCCAAGTGGCAGCCTCAGAATCCAGTTAATAGGATAATTTTATTATGTTACCTGTTAGAAGTATTGCTCCATTGGGAACAAACTTCTCTAAACCAGGAGAATCCAAATTTGTGTATTAAGTAGGAGAATCTCTTCTAATGGATCACTGAGGCAATTGCTATTATAATGCCCACCATTGGCTTGCCTTGATCTCTGGGTTCATGAATTCTGAAAGTAGGAGAAAGACAACTGTGTATTTGTCAAAGACTCAGAGAATATAACACATCCTGAAGAAAACCACTGAGGCTCAAATTGTTGTCATCCTCTGAGGCTATCAGTGCATCTTTAAAAGGCTCTCCTTCTATTCTGTCAAGCCAGCTGCTTCATGATGATGAAGAATGTAGTAAAATCAATGAAATAATGGAGTCTGAATTCATTAGTATACTTCATTTTCTATAAAATGAGTTCCCTAGTCAAAGTAATGCTAAATGGCATGCATGACAGTAAATAAGCCATCCTGTAAGTCTATGTTGGAAATTTAGGCAGAATCATTGTAGTCAGAAAAGCAAAGTTACATTCAAAGTAAATGCCCATTTCAATAAAGTCCCTTTCATAATGAAAACAGTCCAATGTAATCAACCAGCATCTTAGTGGCTGGTTGGTCCTCTAGCCAATTGTGGGCTCAGTGTTGATCTGTGCTGTTGGAAGGTAGAGTTCTCACCAAAAGCTGTAGCCAGATTAGCCTTGATGAAGTGAAATCCAAGTTTCTGAGCCTTGTCACTATGGTCAAGTCACTTATGAGCCCATTGGGCAAGGACAGGGAGGTCTGGGGAGAAAAGCTGACATTCATTGAATGCTTTGTCTTTTTAAAAGAATTATTTGTTTTTAATTTTTACATAGAGTATTATATTAATTTCAGGTGTATTACATAGTGATTTGACATTTATATACCTTACAGAGTATCACCATGGTAAGTCTAGTAACCATCTGTCACCATACAAAGATATTACAATATTATTGACTATATTTTCTATGCTGTACATTACATTCCTATGACTTTACAACTGAGAGTTTGTATCTCTTAATGCCCTTCACTTTTTTTACCCATCCCCCATCCCTCCCCTTTAGTAACCATCAGCTTGTTCTCTGTATCTATGAGTCCATTTCTGTTTGATTTCTTCATTTGTTTTGTTTAGAGTCCACATGTTAGTGAAATCCTGTGGCATTTGTCATCCTCTGTGCGATAGCCTAATACCCTCTAAGTCCATCCGTGTTGCCACAAATGGCAAGATTTCATTCTTTTTTATTGCTAAGCAATATTCCGTCATGTATATTATACTGCATCTTTTATGTTCACTCATCTATCCATGGACACCTAGATTCCTTCCACTTCTTGGCTCTTGTTAATAATGCTGCTATGGACATAGGGGTGCATATATCTTTGAATTGGTTTTTTTGGGGTGGGGAGGTTTCCAGATAAACACCAAGAAGTGAAATTTCTGGGCCAAAGGATAGTTCTACATCTCATATTTTTAGTAATCTCCATACCGTTTTCCATAGTAGCTGCACCAGTTTACAATCCTACCAACAGTGAACAAGGGTTCCCTTTTCTCTACATACTCAATGAATATTTTATCTTACCTGCTTGATTATTGAAGTTTTTGAGATTCTCTCCCAGCTGAGGTTGCTGTTTTGTGAGCGTTGGCATACCTCTCCCCCAGACCCATTGGTCACCAATTTTTCTACTGTCTTCTTCCTAAATATTTGAGCATCTAGACAAATCACTGCCCATAAGTTAGAGTAATTCCATGTCTTTGGCTGTCTGTCCTTAAAGGCAATATTCACTGTTCTCTGGGCTGAGCATATCTTTCATAATAAATCATCTCTAGTATTCTAATACCTAAGTCTTGTGAAATCTCCTCTCCAGTAAACCATAGACATGCTTACATTTCACTTTGATTCAGTGAAGACCACTTCTGAGTTCCATTTTCAGACACCTGACTGAGAAAACTGTGAAACTCACTCTTCATGGCTCCAGCTTACTGAATTCAGGAGTTTTGGCCAGAGTGCCCCTTTGAAACAGTTGTCTTGACTCAACAATGTATTCCTTCCACTATTATCCAAAATACTCACGATTTATTCCCATACACATTCCAGCTCCGATGAAGAAAATGAGCAAGCTCTTAGAATGATGTTGGTGTCCACAGTCCCTCCTCAGGGCTCACTCCTTGGCTCCGGTCAGTCTCCAGGGGGCTGCTGGCCCTGGATGTGGTTATAAACCCAGATGCAACAACAGTGTGTGCGGAGAGGTCTTTGGCAGGATCCTCATTCCCCCACAGGGCAGCTACCTCTGGAGAACCCATTATGTGTTCTTCAGGAAAAGGGAAAAGCATTCATTCAGAAGTAGCAGAATAAGCTGCTTCTCCTGGCAATTTAGATATGACACAATGCAGAGTGTCACAAGAATAAGGATTTTACATTACATTTCCATCCCAATTTTCAATGCTCCACTCCTTCCCAATGATATCCTAATATTAATGTAAGAGAACTATAGGGTTTAATCTTGAGTTTAGATTTTCAGAGATCTCAACACTATGACTAGAAGTGATATGGGTTACTTTTTGGTTTCCTATTCAAACATTTGTCTGGGAAGCCATGTGTTCAACTACATATTTTTTTCCTCCCAAGTTCTTCAGCACTTTAGAAGCAATCACAAACACCCACGGTCATTATCCTCTTCGTTTCCACTGAATTGTTTTTGGTTCTATGGCAACAGCTACTTGATCACCCTTGCCTTCTGAAAGCACTTTACTCTGGGTGACTAAAGGTCTTAAGGTTAGTAACTCCTTTGCCAAGACCTAACAACCGGTACTATAAATGTCCTGTTTGTCCCCAGAGGCAGTGTCCTTAGTTCAGCCGAATCTTGTCAGATCAGTAAACCAATTCTACGTTTTTCTCCCTAAGGTCCTCTTTGCAGAGAACCATCACGGATACCAATATCTGAATCGTTTAACTTTTTGTCGTGGATACAGCAGAGGAGAGTGTCATGACATTAACGGATTTAGAGATTAGATCTGTGGCAAGAGCTGGAGAGACAAAGGCCCGGCAAGGAGGGCGCAGAGGATTAGAGAAAGGGTTACCAAGTGTTCACCTGAAGCACTGGCACAGCTGAACAGGTCAGAGCTTCCCGTGAAATTTAAAAATCCAAGTAAAACTCAGCACCCCAAATCGACCTGTAATTGAGCTTGTGGGGAGAGTGACAGGGAGGCATGTTCTTATGTGGTGACCCCCACTGCGGTTCTGCGTCTGGTAGAGGGCGGGTGGCAGTGGGCTCTGAGGTCTGTAAAATAAGCCAGATGCAAACCAGAGGACATCAAAGGCCAGCTGGGCACGCTGAGCTGTTCGGAATTTGTATGTGAGCGTATCTGCTCAAGACAACCTGATATTAATGGTAGTTGCTGCATTTCTTCCTCCCAAATCTTGCAAATTTCCCTTTTCCAGGCATTCTGGAAGACATAGCTGCAGCTTGGCTGAATCTCCACCTAAATCAAGTTAACCTGAAAACATCGAGCACATTTATAACAAGGTTTAGTTAAATCAATAGTCACTGTTTACCTTGGCAAGGCACAGTAGATACTGAGCAGTGCCAAGTAAAGCCTTCTGTAGGCTGTACCTGACCAGCCAATAGTTTTCTTTCCAAATTCTGAACTGTCTCAGAATCTATTGATTGTATTTTATTCTCCTAGAGATGCACATTCTGGAGACTTCTGACCTCCTACTGTAAAATACATTGCATTCTTTGTGTTTTGCATCTGCTGAGTGCAGCCATTGTCTCCTGGATCCTGACGTCCTGACCTTTGTTTGTTTCGTCTGCGTGGTTGGATGCCTTCTAGGTCCGTGGCTTCCTGAGGAGAGATGTAGGAGAGAGAGAGAAGGCAGAGAGAGAGGAGGAGAAATAGCGAGATTACGCCTGTCAGAAAAGTCTCTTTGTTGTCACACTGGATGGAGAATTTTACTGAATATAAAAATTCTAGGTTGAAAGTAACTTTTTCTCATCATGCTATCAAATGCACATATATCATGTATTCCGTCACCAATAAGGCTATTGGGATGCCTGTTGCTGTTCCATTTTCCAGCCTGTTTTAGCTCTCTGAAAGTGCTTACAATCTTTTTCCTTTTGAATTCTGAAAGGTGATGAGGCGTGCCTTGATTTAGGTACCTCTTTCCTGTATGATAAATAGATACCTATTTACTGTAGGAAATGCTTGTGCAACTACTCAGTCAACCTGAAAAAGAACCAATTATTTATTCATTTTTTTTCTCTCAAGCTAATATTTTTAAATAGGAAATTCAGATTAAACTTTGTTGTCCACATGAAACAAACTCAATATTCATTCAAACCGATTTTTCCTTGTTTGATGCTTTGGAGACGATGCTTATATGATCATTATGATTCCCAAACCTTCTCCTGCCCTGTTCATTACAATTTGTAGCGTCTGCACAAGTTCTCTCCTTTTCTCATTCTGCTCATCCAAATCATTCTAGTCTGCGAAGGTCCAGTGTATACCCCTTGTCCTCTAGGGGCATATCTGAGCATTCAACTTATTCTCTCTCCTTCTCTGAACTCGTGAATCCCCCATTTTAGTAACTTTATATGAACAGGTAACATTTTTTGAATCCAGGACAGTTTGGTTGTTCTAAGTATATTTATTTGAATATTTCAGAAAGTTTTGTGATAGGTTATGATTTTTTTCATTTTCTTTTATTAAAGACTTTGTAAAAGTAGTTGTAGATTTACAATAAGATTGAGAGGAAGGTACAGAGATTTCCCATATGGCCTTGCCTCAACAAATACATATTCTCCTCCATTATCGATGTCGCCTATTAAAGTGGTCTCTCTATATATCTATATCTATATATCTATATATATTTACAAAAGATGAACCACATTGGAACATCATAATTACCCAAATTCATAGGCACCTTAAGGATCACTTCTGGTTTTATACATTTGATAGGTTTGGGCAAACAAATGTATAATGACATATCCATCAATATGATATTATATAGAGTATTTTCACTGCCCTAAAAATCTCTGATCTGCTTATTCATTTCCCTACCCCCACCCACCCTTGGCAACCACTGATGTTTTTATTGTCTCCATAGTTTGCCTTCTCCAGAATGTTATACAGTTGGGATTATACAGTGGGTAGCCTTTTCAGATTGGCTTTTTTCACTTGGTAATGTGATTAAGGTTTCTCCTTGTCTTTTCACGGCTTCATAGCTCATTTCTATTTAGTGATGAATAGTTTTCCATTGCATGGATATACCACTGTTTATTGGTACAGGTTTTTTCTGTGACCATAAGTTTTTAACTCTTTGGGGTAAATATCTTATATAACTATGTTTAGTTTTATAAGATACTGCCAAACTACCTTCCAAAGTGGCTGTACACTTTTTTGTTATCACTAGTAATGTATGAAAGCTTCTGCTGCTCCATATCTACGTCTGCTTTTGGTGCTGTGAGATTTCTTAATTTGGGCCATTCTAATAGGTATGTAGTGACATCTCATTGTTGTTTTAAGTTGTAGTTCCCTGATAACATATGATGTGAAACATCTTTTCATATGCTTATTTGCCACCTATATATCTTCTTTGGTAAAATATTTTTTGAGGCCTTCGATCTATTTTTTTACTGGAGCAGCTTTCTTATTTTCGAGTTATAAGGATTCTTTTTATATTTATGTTAATGGTTCTTTATTAGATGTGTCTTCTACAAATATATTCTCCCATCTGTGGCACGTCTCCTTCTTTTGATAATTGTCTTGTGTAGAGAAGTTTTTAATTCTATTGAAGTCAGTTTATCAATTATTTCTTACTTGGGTCTTGCTTTTCGGGTTGTATTTACAAAGTCATCAGCATACTCAAGGTCAGGTAGGTTTTCTCCAATGTTATCTTCTAGATTTAGTTTTGTATTTAGGTGACACATGTGAAGTCTTTTTTTTTTTTTTTTTTTTTTACATGTGAATGTCCAGTTGTTCCAGCACCATTTGTTGAAAAGATCATCTTTACTCCAGTGTATTTCCTTTACTACTTTGTCAAAGATCACTCAACTAAATTTATGTGGGTCTCTTAAAAGCTATTAAATGTTTTTGATCTCTAGAATTTCTTCTTGATTTTTTCCTTAGAATTTATGTCCTTCCACTTAACTGTTATTTCGGGTTGTCTTTTTCCACTATCAATCATAGTTTTTATATGTTAGTAGTCTAACAATTTTAACGTGCCTGTCACATCTGACTCTAGTTCTGATGCTTGGTCAATTTCTCCAAAGTTTGCTTTTTGCTTTTTCTATGCCTTGTCATATTTTGTTGAAAGGTAGACATGGGTAAGAGACACTGTCATAAGTAGGTCTTTAATGCAGTGGGGAAGAGGGGACGTTCTTTAGCTCCATGATTAGGACTCAGTCTTTTTTTATTATTATTTTAATTGTTGTTCTTGTACAGTTTTCTGTCTTTTACTCCCATCCCAGACCTCCCCACTTCCCTCCCACTTCCACGCTCCCCACCCCCCCTAGTTTTTGTCCAGGTGTCTTTTATACTTGTTCACGCAAACCCTTCCCCTTTTCCCTTGAAATTCCCTCCCCTCTCCCCTCTGGTGACTGTCAGCCTGTTCTCAATTTCAGTGTCTTTGGTTATATTTTGCTTGTTTGTTTTGTTGATTAGGTTCCTGTTAAAGGTGAGATCATATGGTATTTGTCTTTCACCACCTGGCTTATTTCACTTAGCATGATGCTGCAAAGGGTAGGAGCTCCTTCTTTCTTTCTGCTGCATAGAATTCCATTGTGTAAATGTACCATAGTTTCTTGACCCACTGATTTACTAATGGGCACCTAGGTTGCTTCCAACACTTGGCTATTGTAAGTTGTGCTGCTATGAACATAGGGGTGCATAGGTTCTTTTGGATTGGTGTTTCAGGGTTCTTAGGATATAATCCAAGCAGTGGAATTGCTGGGTCAAAAGGTAGATCCATTTTTAGTTTTCTTTAAAAATTCCATACTGCTTTCCATAGTGGTTGTCTTTAGATGAGCCTGCAGCTCAAGAAGTGAATTTCTCCGTGCTCCTCTCAGTCTCCCCCTCCCTCCCAATGAGTTGGCTGCAAAGGCTGAAGTTGTGTACTTTTTTTTCCTTCCATGTGGAAGGCTAGAGGCATTGAGTTGGGTAGTTCTCTTCCCTAATGTACAAAGTTCGAGCTGATTGTAGTTGGGTAGGTTAGTCTCTGATAAAACCCCAGCAGGCTAGGCTCCAGTAAGATAGTTTCTCCTCAGAGTAAGTCTTGTTAAGAAGGACAGAATATTGAGGTGTTTCAAAATGATTCCTTTTTATCTCCCTTGCCCTGCCCCAACCCCATTAGAAGTGAAAGGGAATTTTTCTCTGACATCTGTGAGGACCTGACAACGCTCTTAATGGGTAAAGCTCACAACAGTGTGGAGACCCCTGTTACTAGATTTCCCCTGGGGTTTTTAACTCTGAGTTGTCTACACTGAGCCTCCATCAATTTGTCAATAATAATTCATGTTTTCCTGCCCGACCACTGGTTCCTACACAGGTATCTGTTCCAGTAAGTTCTTATTCTCTGTATCTGCCTGTGTGTGTCCAATTTTGGGGACAGTGGTTTGCTCTCAGACATCACTTCTCTGCCACATCTAAGAAAAGTTATTGATGTTTCAGTTTGTTTAGCTTTATGCTTGTTTTTAGGATGGAGTGGCAAATCTTACTTGCTGCACCAAAAATCAAAAGTCCATAATAACTTGGTACTTTCATTTTTATAAAAACTTAAAAGATTTTTTCAAAACTTTTCCAATTATAACAATCTTCAGCAATCTTGTGTCCACACACACAACACATTTGCTTCAAACTTTCTATTAAAAACATAACTATTTTAAATGACTTGAAAATATCCTTGATAGACAGGCAAACAGTTTTTTTTTAATGCTAATAAAAGCCTTATTAGAATATGAAACTTTTACTTGCTCATGAAGATGTAATAAATTGATGCTAGAATATCAATTTTGATGTTCTCATTGAGCTGCAAACATTGTTACTTTCCCTTCAGCATAACATAGAAGCCATAAGCCATGCTTAAATGTGCAGAAGACACTCAACTTCTATTAGGTCTTTTGAGCTGGATTAGACTTTATAAATTACTCCATTATACCTTATAACTACATTTTAATTTAAATGTATTTTTAAACATAACTTTAATCACCTTACTAGCTGACCAAAGTAGTTACATTTATAAAGTAATAGAATGTTTCAAAAACCTCTTTAAAATGGTTAGAGTCTTTATTCTACTTCTGTTATATTTAAGCTTACTTAACTCCATTATAAGTTTATGAAGTTTTTAGTAGTGGAGCATAGAATGCAATTACAAAATTTCCAGCCCTCACTTCTAGGCACATTTCAAAAAGATTTCATGAACTAACAGATTGTGTTCCAAGAAAAGATCTTTGATAGGACAAATAATGAAAAGCAGGTATACACAAAATCTGAAAGTTCATGGACAAAGGGGTGCATTTGATCTTACTTTAAGTATGTTGGTGGTGTGGAGTGGCGCAAAAGATAAGAATTTCTAATTTACACACAGTATATTGGAGGAAAATAAATCTGAGTTTTGTATAAGCTTCCTGATTTTCATATTCACGGTAATTTTTCACCTCCAATGCCTTCATTTGATGGACTGGACAATGTAATATTGAAGAGAGATTATTATTTTCTGGGTAAAAGATACAAGAATAAAGCATCAGACTTATTGATATATCTGATGCTAAGGAATATAAACAGATTAATTCCCTCAAAGACTGTGATGAGCAAGGATCAGACCAAGTCTTCCTGGAAAAACAAAGTTCTCATCCCTCGGATGAAGCTACATCCCCCTTGTATATAAAAATAGAACAATATTCCAAATGTTATGTTAGAAAAGACAACAGAAAAAATTACAAGAGAGGATAAATGATGAGACTTAATTTGGATACTAGGTGAGGCCTAGAAAGAGTGAAATGAGTAAAAATCAGATGAAAAATGATATCAGGTAGTTAATGAACACTTACTTAGTGTGTATCTGTGGCTATTCGGTGTATTTTACACACTCTAACTTATTCAGCCCTCATCGTAGCCCAGTGAGGTGTACTCTTAAAAACATAAGGAAAAACCAACCAGTGAAGAACAAGTGGAAATGGGGGCCCTTCCTTGAGAATTTAAGAGACCCACCCATGCTACAGGGCTAAGTAATGAGCAAAGAAGTAAGGCTTGGAAGCAAACACTCATACTAGTGTTTTCTAATGTTTTGGTTTCTGCTTGAGTGTAATTCATTGTTAAGGTTTTGATTCCACCTGCTACTTTGAATAACAGTTGCTAGACTAACTCTGTGATATAAACAAGAAGAAAGCTGTAGAGATATATGAAAATGATCCAACAACATTGTTAGAAATGCATGAGAGACAGAGGCGAGAGGAACCAGACGATCTGACCCAAGTGCCTTTATTTGATACTGCGCTTATATGTGGGCTGACTGCTGCCCTAGGAGGGGAGGCAGGAACAGGTTTTTAAAAGAAAAAGCACAGGGTTTGTGTGTGGGGGTGGGGGGGGGCGGGTAGGGGAGGAGTTAGTCTCCCATTCTTACAGGCGTTTGCCTCAGGGTTTCAGGATGTGAGTCGGGACAACGGGCTAGGTAAAGTGCTGGGCTGTTCCCAGGTGCAGGAAGGTCAGTCGACACCCACCCTAGTGGCTAGCACAAGATGTCCATTGCACAGCAAGGTGGGAGAGAGTTTCCATTAAGCCGCAGGTTCTCAAGTGAGTGGGATAACTAAGTCATGAGCAGTCGGGCAGGTTGGGAAGCTGGCCTGACCCTTTCACACATATTTTTAGATGTTGGATAATGGGGAGCAGAGCGATATAATGCTGAGAAATGGAAAACAAATACAGTTAGCCCCATGACCATTCTTGCTTCCTGCCTGGAGACATTTTCTGAACTCTGAACGAAGGAGACAAGGAAAGAGAAACCAAGCAGAACATAAAATTCTCACGGAGCTGAAGAGCTGGAAACCAAAGGCTGAGGAGACAGAGGGGGCTGGAACTTGTGCAGTGGTACAACAGGAGGGAGAACTATTCAGAAAAAGAGCTGCAGGAAGCTGTGTAATTGTCCTGTGAGTCTTCCTCCTGGAAAACCATGCATCCGAGGCTTCGACTCAAGGCAATAAAAAGTAGTCCATTAAATGCTCTAACCCGCTGTTAGGTTTCCCATTAAGCAGACATTCAGACTCAAGTGACAGATGAATTAGCTATTTGCACATCTTCTAAAAACATTAATAACGGACAGATCCAGGGAAATCTTCAGTTTTTTTAATCTTAAATTTACTGATGTGTATATTGTCTCAATTTCTTTTTAATTTTTAGTTTCACCTCCCAGATCTTCCTTCTTTACTCTTCCCCAGATCCCAGGGCTCTGTGCACAGTACAATAACCGTTGTTATTGTTATTATTATTTCATCAAGCCTACCTGCCTCATCAAGTAGCGTGTAGAAATATCATAAGTGGACATTTACTTATTGGAGAATACTGAGAGGCTACCTTGAGTGCAACCCAGACTCTATCCTTATTAGCCCAGCCAAACCCTCAGTCAAAGAAACCAAGTTAATGAAGCCCTGGTACCTCAAAATACAAAGAAAAAACAAGACAAACAAAACCTAAGACTAATAAAAAAGCATAGAAACATTGTGAAAATAGAGTTACATGCATCCAGAAATATTCTTTTTAGTCCCCTCTAAACATCCCTAACCCTGTAAAGAAACAACTAGGTTGTTTCTCCAAATAATCCCTTTACAGTAATCCAAAAAATGAACAGAAATCCCTTATACTATCAGGGAAAAAAAAAATCCCAGAGTATCTAAAGTCCAACATCCCTTTCCTAGGTGTGCTACCAGCCATTCTCTAAAAATCTGTTTTCTTTCAGTGAGGAATGTTATTTCAAGGCTAAAATATGGTTGATAGGAGTGTATATTGGTACCGAGTGGTCATTGGTTTTATTTATTTTTAGTGGATAAAACTAGAAGAGTGAACGATATATATATACAAGCACACATACATAGATATAGAGATTAGTGACATAAGTTTATATTGATACTTTTGATTTAGTTTCAAATCAATATAACTTTTAATTTCCCTCTTCTTGTATGGGATCTGTCTCTCTTTTTTTCATGCCACTATATGCCTGGTTCTCAAAGTCATAGTAAATATGAGAATTAGACTATCTCATAAATCATTTATTTTTAACAAATGTTATACATATTACCGTAATACTGATACAAACATCAATATAATTCCTAGAAATAACTTTGCACTTGTTTCTCATCTCCTCATACACATTGATATTGTCAGAACATGTTGCCATATATATTACACATACTCTTACCCCTTCTAACTTTTACTTCCATAGGTAAAGCACAGGGTCCAGCACAAATAACGCCCCCTTTTTTATTACAAAATCATAAGCAGGTAATTGCTTATGTAACATAACAATATCATACTCAAGCACACCATATGACATTTTAGATGAAATGTTCATTCAAATTAAAACGACAAACTATTACAACCATATTATTACGCAACCAACCACAGTCAAGCAGGTGTTACTTCTGCCGGACCCTGTATTTTACGCCCATCACATACCAGTCTTGATGTGATGGTCTCCCTGCTCATTTTAGTGGACTGAAGATCATTGCCTGGCAGGTTCACCAAGAAAGGCTCCTGGAAGACATAGGTATAGGTATAGATATAGCTGTAGATGGATACACACACACACTCTTATTTAAAACATATATGTACTCTTATTTTCTGCTGTTCATGGCTTTTAGTGATGGAAATCTGTTTTGCTGGATGTAAAGTTCTTGGCTCACAGTTTCTACTCTTGGCAATCTTAGGTATGTTATTGATTTCTTTTGACATAAAGCAGCACTGTAAGAAAGTGATAATAATTGCATTTTTCTTTGAAAAACTAGATCAAGTGACTAATAAAGTTTGAAAATTTTTTTCTCTGAAGTATAGTAATTACACTGAAATACATCTTGGTGATAGCCCTTTGGGATGTTTTGAGTATGTAGCATGCCTTCGATGTGCAGTTTCCAATAATTTTCCCCCAATGCAGGAAGTTTGCCTCAACTTTTCTGTTCCCCTGGTCTGATTTTTTCTTAGGATCTTTGGTTATACTTATGGTGGGTCTTCCATGCCTGTCTTCAACATTCATCACTTTATCTCAAATCCCTGTCTTCTTCTTCACTTCATTTTGATTAATTTTTCACTTTTTATTTCTCTTAAAGCATTTTGAAAAGATCAGCTTATTGATTATTCTGCTTGCTCCTTCTTTATTTCAGAAAATATTTTTAGTTTTTACTAATTTTTTCCTTGTTCTCTTTTCTGAATTTTTCCAAGTTAACTATATTGATTTTTCATGCACTCTATAATTCAAATATTTTTAACAGAGTCTGAATTTATAGCTATAGTTTTTACAGGATTTGTCAGTTAAGCTCCTTTTCTAATCTATTTTTTCATATAATAAATTTGTATGAGAGTTGATCTTGATACTTCTTTTTTCATGCAGCGTTAGCTTTTCTAAACTTTTAGAAATAAGCCTGGTTTAGGGAAACTTTCCCTATTCCAGAGTTCCCACTTATATTTAGAGCTCAAAAATTGTAGGGGGGGCGGGCAGGGTGGTGAGGGGTTGGGCACTTTCTGTTTATCTCTCTAAGTGGACCTTTTATTTCCTTTGTTTATATTGTCCCTCATCTGCTCAGTTTTGACTCCAATAGTCTCTCCTTCCTGTAGGACCCTGTCCTAGATGTCCTGCATGTCAGTTTTAAGAAGGCTTAAAGCCCTTAGGAGATCCTTCTCTGGCAGGCCCCTGGCCCTCCCGCAGTATTAGAGAAGGGGACACCTTACCTAGTTTCAGTTGCTCTTTTTAAATAGGCCTGCTTCTCTTTCCACCAATCACTGTTGGAGTTTGGGGCGTGCTCCTAGTGTCATGTTAGTTAATGACAATCCCAGGTTTCTTTCTTCTTCCTCACCTGCAGACACCACCTCCCTCGAGGCTGTCTGTGATTAACGCTTGCCTTTGGAGCGTTGTTATGGTTACCTTATCACCTAGTTTGCTTGTAAATGTGTATCCCTGGGTTTTTGTTTTTCCTATGAGGTTTGCATGCAGATTCAGTGAGATTTAAAAATATCATTGCCACATTTCCAGACTCATTACCTTTAAGTTTTGAAGTCCCCACCCAACCTTCCTTTTAGATAATAGTTGTTGTGATAAACTTTTTGTTCTAGAGTAGTTTCTGATTTACAGAGATTTGTAAAGACAGTTCAGTGAGTTCTTGAAACAAATTGAAATGGGTCTTCAGGGGATAAGTTTGGACACTTGAATACCACCCAAAGGACTGATTTCCACCTTGCTGGCACAGTCTCCGGTGCCCGCTTGCTCACTCTGTTGAAGCGTGTTGCTACTGGCAAAGTGCTCTGTGGAGAGACAGATCCTCAAGGCCACTGAACCTCCCCAACAACAGTCTGAGTGAGCTAGGAAGTGGATCCTTGCCAGTCAAGCCCTGAAGTTATATAGCTTTGTGAAAGCATCAAGCTTAAGGACCCAGCTAAGCCATACCTAAATCCTGACCCACGGAAACCGTAAAAGGATAAGTGCTGTTTTATTAAGCTCCTGAGTTTTGCGGCAGTTTGTTAGGCAGTAGTACACAGCCAGTACAGGGAGCCAGGCTGACAGCTGGGGATACAGTTGTAATTGCCATGGTCCCTGCCCTCACGACACTTCCAGTCCTGGATGCTGGTGTCTCAGCTGGAGACCCTGGCCCAGGGCTCTCCAGTTTTCTCTCAGTGATGAAACCCCACTATTCCTCAGATCACAAAGGAGCTAAATGGGAGGATGGGGCATTTTCTTATGAGAGGCTTTCATCTCTCAAATAGTCTGGAAGAAAAGTTTCTACCGGCATTCACCTGCCTGTTTGACATCCCTGTCCTGGTTAATATTCATAGAAACTTGCAGGAATCTCTGTTAATACCCAGATTTGAAACCTCAGAGCCAACTGCTATTGCTCTGGGCCTGATTTGCATGCATGAATATGCAGCAGCACGAGCCCCTGGCCTGGGATTTCTGCCCTGTGTTGGCATCAGTGTTGGTGTTTGGCTGTGAATTTTCCCTTCCTGAGCTGAACAGCAGAGGATAGCAGACCCCCTTCCATTGTCTTCCCACTGCAGAAGTTCATACTAGGCCCTGTCCTGTTTCCATTTCTAGCTGGATCCTGGGAAAGTTAATTAATAGGATTTTGTAGCTTCCTCCAGCCCTAAGGTTTGAGAGATGGTGAGTAAACTATTTCACTGTAGCCAATTGCTCTACTGCTCAAGGGGTGGGGAAAGCAAACTCTGAAATATATGATCTTTAAAAGACAAATAGCTCATTTCCAAACACTTAAGAAAGGTGGAGTGTAATTTAATATTTCCAATTAATATTTTTATATAATAGGCATTTATCATGTAGATAAGAATCCTTTGACATAAATTAAGAAGACTGCCTTAGGCCAATTTTGATTTTTTAAGAGAGAGACTCTTGTTTCTTGGCAGAGTACGAGCCAGAATGGCTCTGTTGGAAATCACCGCTACACCTTTCTCATTATCACTAGCTCCATCTTCCTCTTGGATTCCTTCAAGGGCCCAAATGATCTAGAGTCAAATGGGTGCCTATGTGGAGAAAGAAGTAGAAACCACAGCCCAGGCTGGGTTTGGTGCCAGCTAAGCTCCATCACCAGAAAATGCGGGACAGTCTCCTCCCAGGTCCTCGGTCTCAGCACCACTGCTGGGCCATTTGGCAACAGGCAGGGCAGGTCAGTTGGGCAGTGCATCTCCACTCTTTTAAACCAGATTTACAGTCAGTGGGACAGTGCTTTAAAAATGGCACAGGACCTTTAAAAAGACAGTGTATCATTTGGTAACACAGAAAGATCATTGCTGTCAGACAGGATGAGGAGAGTAAAGACTCAATCCAGGAATGATCCGAGCAAGGGAATCAGCATTCACAGAGCACCCGCTGGTAATATACCTTCTGCAGAAGCAACAGGGAAACACAGTGGTTAAGAATAAGGGCTCACGAGTCAGAACGCCTAGAACGGATCCCCAGGTTAACCAACTAGTGGTGGGGTGACGGTGGCAAATAAGCCTGGGTTTGCTCCTCTGTAAAACAGTGCCAATACCAGCGGTTGCTTGATAGAGTCATTCTAAATTATCATTTGAATGACTTAAATAGGAAAAGTGGTGGAGAACCCTCACTAATTTGTTTAGTTTACTTACAGTAATAGGAGACGGCAACATCTCCCTCCTTGAGTTTGAAGGAAGTGCATCTGTTTCCCAGGGTTAGCTGCCTTAAACCAAAGGTTTAAATGAAGAAATGATGGCTTCCTCATCTGATTACAGAATATTCCAATCTGAATTAATATTTTTTTCTTTTTAAACACATACCCAATAAAGTCTATGCACTGATAGAACAAGCTTGCCTTAATGTGATCAAGCTCTAAATTCATGATCTAAGGTTTACGTATCTGCGGCATGAAAGTCTGTATTAAGATAGACTAATCGGGGGAAAAAGAAGCTTCCTTGACTTTATTTAATATGCCAGTAATTTTCTATCACCAACATTTATTACTGATTTTTATAGGTATGAAAAATGAGTTTTAGAAAGAAAATAAATTCCCTAGTCATTTTGCTAATAGGTGTCAAACAATTATTTAACCTTCATGATGTACCTTACTTCACAAATACAACCCCATGGATACCTCCAAGGTGAGACATTTGAGAGGAAAGGAAGGCAAACAGCCATCATGAGCTGTCTCCAAAGGGGAGATAAGGAGGTGACTTCTGAATCACCTTTGGCAGTGCTAAATGCAACATCTCTCTTCTCCTTGCTGCGAGAACACAAAGAAGGGAAAGTTCTTTGATGAGGAACGCAGGGGCCCTCTGAGCTCTGGGCACCATCTGACATTGGCTTGTCTGCTCCCTTGCTCTAAGAGGGCTAGGCCCGAGGTAGAGTCCACCCTACTAATGAGGTCGTAGTCAAGTATGCACTTGTCAAATATCCCTAGATATGTGAGTTCAGCGGCGGAGGACAATCAGCCGTCCCTGAAAGCAAGGGGTAGATGGCAGACAGATTCTCTGGAAGGGACGCGAAAGGCTCAGTTCCTTTAAGCAGGCCCCGATACGCACAAAAGCACCTGTTCTGCAGCCTCTTTCTACTGATTCTGTGTTGATCCGAAGGTCACAGCCTCACCTCACAAATAACTCGAGCTGCTCCTTGATAGGTTTCGCTCGCTGGCATTTTATATATATTTTTTCCTAGTTTGCATATTCTGCAAGCTAATGAAAAAAATACAGGAAAAGGTCTTGCTCCTACATTTTTCCTGTATCCATTCAGTTTATTATTTTTTTCCATAGCTTAACCACTGCTGTTACTTCTACCCTTCTGAAGTTTCTTCATGCAAATGAAAACAGATACAGATCTTCCTGTTCCATTAAAGGTAGCATGCAGCGTGACACTACACCTTACTCTTTCATCTAACTATTTATCTTAGAGCATTTGCATATTTCTGAATCAGAGATTGAGCCAATAGTTTTTGTTCTCTTATGGTTACTCCCAACTCTTTGCTTTTTCTGGCCAGAAAAATTTGTTTGTTTTGATTGAAGCTTTATTGTCTCCCTCATGCCAGCTGTGAGCCACTCTTAGGTGAAGAGACAAAAAATTGGAAACTCACTATTTAAGAACAATTTCATTCATGTCACGCCTCCCCACTCTCCTGCCTATTTAAACTGCTTTGTTGTGTCACTTTCCTGTATGTGTAGACTTCTGTTGTTGTTGTTGTTCAGAATTCATAGTTCTTACCTTCAGGAGGGTGAGTCCAAAGTTTACTCAATCGAACCAGAAAAGGGGTTTTCCATTTATATATATATATATATATTTATATACACACACACACGTATGTGTGAGTGTATGTATTTTATATTACCATATATACAATTATAAGCTACAGACAACTTGGCAAAATGTGAACAGTCCCTCTCTTTCTTGCTCACTGGCTGGGGTTGAGTCGCAAGCCCCAGATCCATTTTTTTAAAGACAGCCTGGATTGGATGTCATCCATAATCCAAAGGGCCCTGGAATCCCCCATTCTCACAGGAAGGGTAGCTCATCTATGGCAGAGGAAATAAATATATATGGATCCTCAGTTGCTAAATTAAAAATGTCAAGTCTGAATTAAGAGGACAAAACATCAAACACAATCATAACTAGTGCTCACCCTAGAATTCGCAAGCAAGATGGCACAATTGTAAAGTCCAGCCCGCAGGAACAGAGGGTGAAGGTGCATGGGTGCTGGACAAGATGTGCAAAGCATTACAGGGAGCCCTCTACCCTCTCCCTGGACCATAGGTCATTTACTCACAGTCTTTTAAAATGTAAACTTATACATTTAAAAAATACGTTAGCGGCTAGATATTATCCAGAGTTTTCTAGAAGTAAAAAGGTAGGCAAGGACCCTGGGAATCCAGGCAGTACCCTGGGGTCTCCTTTGGAAACCCTGTGTACGTGCCTTTCCACCCAATTCCAAAAGCATATTCTGGTGCTAACAGTGATGGTGGGGGTCACTTGGAGGTTCTCACTCTCACGTTTCCTAACAAGAAGGAAGAAATAGCATGGTCTTTGGCATAATCTTGCCTAGCTACATGATGTATGAAATTGTTATAAAGTCACTAGTTGCATGCTGGCATTTTCATTACCATAAGAGGAGAGTAGCTGAGTCCCATTTCTATAAGACGTTAAAGACAAGATTCAGTCTCCTTGGTAAACCTTTCTCCCAACACATGTATTTATATTTTCTCTCATACAAACACCAAGGTCTAAAAATATCTTTAAAATAAAAGAAGGTCATCCTTGTATCATAGTTCAGAAATAATGACAGATTCCTAAGCAAATATTGGGGTAGTTACTTGATTTCAATTATTCTCAACTTGTCACAACACAATTTAATCTTATTACTTCCCTCAGATACACGAGCACAGTTAACATTTCCCCACTACCTCCAAGATCCTTAGCAAAGCCATAAAGATATGATTTAGCCCTATCATTCAAATAAAAAAATGTAGAAAAGAGATAAATGCCTATTTATAGGGCTAGGTAAATCATCACACATCCAAAAAATAGAATTCTATACCTTCTTTTTAAAAACGAAGACTTGTTCTCCATATTGTTATGAAGTTATCCCTAAGATATATTGTTAACTGAAAAAAACAATCAATATGCAGGCCTCTAAAAAGGTGGGGGGTGGTATCTGCTGAAGGATACAAAAGAAACCGATAACAATGGTTTCCTCGAAGGAAGAAAACTGGATGGCCGAAACTGGCGGCAAGTAATGAGAGGCAGAACTTTTGCTTTGTCATGTCAGTACCTATTAAATCTTGAACACTGCCAGTGCATTAGCTGTTCAAAAATGAACATCACCAGATTTAATTAAATAGAATCTCAAAAATTGAATTAAATATGAATCATCGTCTCCTGGTATTATCATTTTAGAATTATGCTTCTAAAGAGTGGGTCCTTGGAGGAAGTCTCAGAAGAGACTGAAAGGCGAGAGCAGGGAATGCTTGCAGGACTTCCAGCCAGCCTCGACAGCAGAGAAAGGAAAGGCAGAGAGAAGACAGTAGAAGGGCCCTTGGTGGGCAACTCTTCCTACAGCTGAAGGAATCGGGAATTTACTCCATACACGCACTCCTTTTAATGATAACTTACTTCAAAGAAGAAATAATGAAGATAAAGGCAGTGTTAAAAATTAGTTCAAACTATGCTTTTAAAAGACAGGCTCTTTTATTATCCCTTCAAATGTGCTCGAATTACGGCAGGACAGCCGGCAACGAAGCCGTCGAGAAAGTATGTTCTGTCTATGCACGTTTACATCAATGCCTGCTCACTGACTTTTCAAAACTCTTGATTCACAAAAGTTTGAAAACTTAGATTTTTGAAACTTTTTAATTATTGCCTTGATCTTTGTCGATACAAGTGAATGGAAATACTACGCAGCGATGCAGACACCAGCCCGCAGTGACCGCGTTGTTATGGGTGAAATGAGACATTCACATGGACGACTTGAGTCCGGTGAAGGAAAAGGGGCAGCATGGCTTTTCTCTCAAGGGGAGTGAAAGCCACGGCCCTTGCTTTGATGAGCTTTCATTGGCTTACTGGGTACATTACATGAAGGTCCTCGTTAACCATGCACAGGTTCGCTTTGGGTGGTTACCTTATACAGAAAACAAAGGAGATGATGCCGATAATCACATCACAGAAGAAAGATATTTGCAAATGAAAAGGCAAAAGTGGTTGAACTGGTTACACTCATCCTAGGAAGGTTTAGCATGGATTTTAGGAAGTTACAATAAGCACTCACTGTCTCAATTCAGGATGAGGGAGTTTTACCAAAAGCAAGTCCCAAAGCAGATTAGGTACAAATGCAGGCCTTATTGCCCACGCCACACAGAACAGTCTCCTACAACTCAGCCATAAAAAAAATCCTAAAATATTGTCATTTGTGACAGCATGGAGAGACCTAGATGGTATTACACTAAGTGATATAAGTCAGACAAAAAGAAAAAAAGTATATGATTTCATTCATATATGGAATATAAAATGAAAAACAAACTCGTAGACAAAGACAACTGATTGGTGGTCATGAGAAGAGAAGGGAGGGGAGGGGAGGGTGAAATGAGAAAAGAGGGTAAAACCTAGGGTCAAAGACAGAAACTAGACTTTTGGTGGTGAGCGTGCTACAGTGTGTACTGATATCGATCATAATGTTGCACATCTGAAATTCATATAATGTTGTTAACCAATGTTTACACAATCAAAAAGTGAAAAAGAACAAAGAAACAATATGTCCGTGTGTCTTAGTAGTGCCAGAAAATTGACAAAATTCATATCTCTCAGAAAATATAAAGGGCAGTCTTCTAATTTCACTTCTGAGAGATTTTCTTAAACTGTTTAATTTTCATATCCCAGGAAAGAATTTATTTCTTATGTGAACTGAAGTTCTAAAAGTTGCAAAGAACTAAATCAAGATTAAATTACTTATTTCAATGCATAAGAATATGATTTCAAATTTATTCTAAGTAGTCCTGACTCAGAAAATCATTTCAAAGGAATAATTTAATCTCCACCTAAACATTCTTAAAGAGAAGTATGGCACTAGTACTTTGTGTCATACAAAATCACAACCACCTCACTATAGAGATATATTTGAGTTGAAATACTTGCCCCCAAAAATGCCAATTATGATAGAGGTAAAACAGGGCACAACTTGAATATTCAAATCAGCTAAAAAAAAAACCACTTTTAAAACCAACATGGAAATAATAGTTGAGAACTCAATATGAACTGAACTTTGGGTTTCACATAAGGTTAGCTTATGAATTATCCTGTTTATGGAATAATTATTTTATCTCTAATAAAATCTTCATTTTTGATAGCCTGAACACTCTGAAAATCCTTGGCCTCTTCAAACTGCCTTCCCTAGACACAATTAAAAATCTTGCCCTGGCTGGCATAGCTCAGTGGATTGGGCCTGTGAACCAAAGCGTTGCCAGTTCGATTCCCAGTCAGGGTACATGCCTGGGTTGCAGGCCAGGTCCCCAGTACCAGGAGCTTGAGAGGCAACGACACATTGATGTTTCTCTCCCTCTCTTTCTCCTTCTCTTCCCCTCTGTCTAAAAATGAATAAGTAAAATCTTTTGAAAAGTTTAAAAACTTAAAATCCTGTAAGTGGCCAGCCCTCAGTTACTTTCTAGGAGTGACAGAAACTCTTCATTCCTTCTCCTGTGTAGAAAAGACAGAAATCATCACTACATCCCCTACACAAGTCTGTCTATAAATGCCTGTGGGCTTTCTGGGAGAGCCCACTCTTCTGGTCAGCAGCAGGTAGCACATCAGATGAGAGCGATGACTACTTGACCTGGGAGGAGAATCAGTGATGGCAGTGGGATGTTTTTCCCACGAGTCTCAGAGTGACAAGCAGGATGCAGTAGCTATTCTTGCTATTAACCCTTAAAAGGAATAGCTAGCCAAATGATTCAATATGCTACACTGACCCCTAAAAGTTTCACACCCTTAACCAAACAAACCTATTTCTAGGACGTGACCTCGTGCTGAGTGGCAATTGCACCTGCCACTGTTCCCTATGTTTCTTACAGTTTTTCACATCAAAAACCAGCCCATTGGTTTTGACGAGGCTGTTGGGCTTCTTTATCTTTTGTTTTTGTAGCCCTTAGATGGGGTCAGAGACTTTTAAGTGATAAGCTTTCTCCTCTTGCCAAGTCATGAAATCAATGAGGAAAGCAGACTAAATCAAGGTGAGAGACTGAATAGATGGGTCTCACTCTATAATATCTGAAAGATACATGACAGAAGAAATCAGAAGAAGAACTAGAGAAGCTGTGCAAAAAATAAAAAAGACAACGGCTCCAAACTGACCGAATGACCAGGATTCACCAAGTGAAACAGTCCCCAAAGATACGTCAGAGAACAAATTGTCAGACATTAGAATAAATAAAATCACACCTTAAATAAAGAGATTATTGATCGCATCCAACTGCATGAGCAGATGTTAGAGCATATATTTCTTATACGTAAGAAATGAGGGAATTAATTGATAAAAGCCAGAGAAATGTAAAACAAAATTAAGCCAGTGCCCCAGGAAGGATTGTCTGGTATTCAAAGTATGTTACAGGTAGGCTGCAAATTGGTCTTATTGCTGCTTAAAAGCCAAAGCAAAGAGTAACAGATGACTAGTTACAAAATGTATACAGTTTACAACCTAATAAAACAAACAACTGATGAGGAAAAATGGCAGCACATTTCATAATTAAGAACTGCAAGGAAATTCTTCTATGGTTTTCATGAAAATAATATGCTCATCAACATCTCTATAATAAATGAAATAACTGCATTCATAGGAAGATTTGTTAGCCCATCCCTCAGGTCAAACATTACTATGATTTTTGAAAGTGCTTATCCTCCCTCTCCAATTTGCAGGGGCTGTGGGATTCTCGATTTTCTAATACACAGTCATCGAGAAGGATATCCCAGCGGCTTCTCCAGGAATGTACAGTATAACTCTACTTCAAATGACATTCACGCTGAGATTAGCCCATCAGACTCTCATTGCCTGGGGCTTCCTGTAGAACCCAAGTGATGCCTTTTAACTGTCACCAGGGATTCCAGGTCTGAGATGATGCCTTCAAAGGAATAACCAGAAGTGTACCTGCCTGCAGTCTTTCATAGGAACAAAGAATATTTGTGTAGAAGGGAGATGAAAGAGGGAGAAAACAGCATCGCAGCAAATGAATCCTGGGGCTCCCCCTTGCCATGGATTACTTAGACAACAGAAGGAATTGTCTTTAAAGTTGCGGTACTATAATGAAATGTAACTGTGCTTTCTATAACTAATTTGCTATTGAATTATTTATACACTATTTGCAAATAAAAGGGAAATCAGCCAAAGGAAAAACACAAGCAAGCTATGGTTTTATTTGAATACTGACAGCTTTTATTAAAAGTAAATTAAACTAGGACAAATTGATCTCTTTGCTAGGGTGACCCTGAGGAACAGATAAATAGAGAAAAAGTAAATGCTACAGGTAAATTTTTATCATTAGCTTTACTCTCAAAAGCTGGGTGTTATAGAATGTCAGCTTCCCCAGTCTCCCTCTGCCCTTACCCTCAAAGCCCTGTCAAAAACAAGAAGAGAATTCAAGCCTCTGTAATTAATTAAATCACTACCTGTGGACTCAGCTCTAGTGCATGCTGGAAGCTCAATCAAACATGCCCAAAGCAAGAAAGAGAAAGCCTGGACTGGTCTACAGAAACTGACCAGTGTCATGACCCACTGTGTCAAAATGGCCATCACAGAGAAGCTTCAGTCTGGTTCCTATATTCATAGAGATTTAATCCAGAAATCACAGGAAAAGCTCATTAGAAAAGGGGAAGAATCTGAATAATGAGTCCATTTGCAGCAAAGCATCAGTTGGTGGCTGGCACTTCAGAAACAAGAATTCACCTCTGCGGAAGGAGCTGATGGCAAGGACGAGGGAGCATATTGAGATCGGCCAAGGACAGCAGGGTTCAGCGCCAGACTTTGTTTTCAATCAGAAGTCCATGTCCAGGAGAGAGAACCAAGAGAAAGAGCACCAGTCCTACACACCAAACTGATAAGGCGGGAAGCTGGTGTCGACTTGACTGGCAGCACATAGCCTACCACACAATAAGCAAAATTGATGTCAGATTTATGGCACCAAGGCACATCCCATGATCTGGTGTGTTGGGAAACTACTGGTGACTGTCCTGTCTTGAGCACGAATGTCTCAGGAAGTAGGCATGGCATGACCTGAAGGTAGAAAATCTCAGTAATTCTAGCTCAGAGAGGACAGTAGAGCAAGGTCTATATGCTACTCCTTCACAGAGTGGACACTAAGAGCAGAATGAGCAATTTTGGAAGGCGAAATGGGGAGGGAGCCAGGGAAGCCTGGGGTTGTGACTCTGCCCCCAAGTGAAGGAGAGAGAAGCTTGGTGGATGTAGCCTAGAAAGTCCCAGGAGTGTCCATCGAGGCCATCTGTGAGTCCTTGAGCCAGAGGTCAGCAGCCATGGGAGTGCTATGTCTCCCAGGAGTGGGTCTACCTTACTATACCTGCTGTGTTAGAACAGAGCCAGCCCACCAGTCAAAATGCAGAATTATCCCTATTAGTATCTATTTTTCAAATCAGGGCGTGTCTTGGGTTTTCAGTGTCAACAGAGACTGAATTGTAGGAACAGTTTTTTTTCCTTTGAATATTAGAGAATTTTGGACAGAGGAGATAAGCAGTGTTGTCTTAGTTACTAGAGTTTAGTTAAGAACTCAGAACAAAACCAAAAGCTCTATAATCAGCAGGTGAGATGGTTATTATCTACTCATCAGCAAAAGAAAGACCTAGGGAGGAGGCAGTAGGCAATACCAGCCACTTGTAACTTGAGAGTTCCAACAAAATATATATTAAATTCTGTTTATTGTATCTATTTTGAAATACTCCAGGAATTATTTGACTGTTGAACTCACCATTTACAACTTGATGATGAGTTACAATTTCATTACATGCAACTCACTATTCCCAGAAACAAGGGCTTTTATTTCATTTTACTATGGCCTGTTTTTCTGGTACATCCAAACAAATCTAGGTTCAATAAATTATTTAGTAAGTGTTGGAAAACCAACCTAGTTCCTCTGCACACAAAGCAATTGTGATTTAAGTAAATGTATTTTTGATAAATGGGTTCTGCCTGAATGATTTATCAACTTAATGTGGAATTGCCCTACGATTGCATAGTAATAGGCCTGTTCTGTATCTGAACCTTCTATGGCAAGCTGAGGAAATGGAGGCAAAAGTATAAATAATTTCCAGGTGGAACTTAGGAAAGAATTAGTTTTGTGTAAGTTGACACTCTGTGGCTCAACTAACAGAAAGTAAAGTAAAAGCAGTAAAGACACCAAAACTTTGCTTAAATCTACTTTCATGGAAATGATCCATATCTGCTGAGTAAAGGGGAAAAATACCCTTAGATTCAACTGAGCTTACTTAACTCTTAACCCAAATAGAGCCCTCGTATCAAACTTTTTTGTATGGGGCCACACTCTGCTTATAGTAAGCAGTTAAAAAATAAAAAGATCTTTGACAATTTGGGTAGAAAATGTAATAGCTAAGGAGCATACTGAGTACCAGTATATTCCCACAATTGGCATCAGGAAGATGAAACTGCAGAGATACATACGTTGTTTTATTTTTATTTTCATTGAACTTATCGGGATGACATTGGTTAATAAAGTTATATAGGTTTCAGGTACACAATTCTATAATACAGCACCTCTGTATTGGATTGTGCGTTCACCAGCCCAAGTCACATGTCTCCTTCCATCACCATGTATCCCCCCTTTACTCTCTCCCACCTCCTCCCACCCCCTTTTCCCTCTGGTAGTCACCATTCGGTTGTCTATGAGTTTGGTTTGTTTGTTTATGTTTTTCTTAATCCCTTCACCTTTCTTCACCCAGCCTTCCAAACCACTCCCCTCGGACAGCTATCAGTCTGTTCACTGTATCTATGAGTCTGTTTCTATTTTGTTTGTAAGTTTATTTTGTTCCTTGGATTCCAGTATAAACGAAATCATAAGCTTTAAGATACCTCATTAGCTAAGTCTGTGAGTGAATTATATAAACTTAGAAGCATATTATATAAACTTCCTCAGCATAGACTGTTGCATAATTTTAGCTTATGTCAACAATAGGCACAGCTAGACCTTAGTTCGGGTGATGACTACAGATTTTATTCCGTAACTGACAGCAGAGGAATGATGCGCTCTATTAGATTTATGCAGAGGGGACTGGGCCTTTCAAAGAGACAGTGAATAAAGGAGGGGGATGTGGGCCATCAGGGGCTCAACAGATACAGATAAGTGAGAAGTTTAAAGATTTTTTTTAAGTACTTTTTTTTTTCTTTTAGATTTTATTTATTTATCTTTAGAAGGGAAGGGAAGGAGAGAGGGAGAGAAACATCAATGTGTGGTTGCTTCTTGTACGTCCCCTGCCGGGAACTGGCCTGGCAACCCAGGCATGTGCCCTGACTGGGAATCGAACCGCGATCCTTCGGTTCGCAGGCCCGCGCTCAATCCACTGAGCTATACCAGCCAGGGCGATAAGTGAGAATTTAAAAAAAAAAGGTTGGTCAGTTTAAATGTGACTCTGCTCGCTGGCAATTATTGAAATAAGGATCCTATACTCCCAGAGAGACTGGGGAAAAGACACTCTTGAGCAGTAGAAGGTACATCATGTATACCTCAAAAACAAAACAAAACAAGGAATGATTCATAACCATAAGCTCTTTATAGTAAATATTCTAAGAAAAGGTGGTCAAGGGCCTGTTGTCCTGTGGTGGCTAGATCAAACAGTAAATGTTCCCAGAAGCACTGATCTTTCCCAGGCAGGCTGGGGTCCTCCTAGAGACACAGTCTAGTGCTGCTAGAAGCCGTGCTAGAGTGTGGTCCTCTCAGTGTGTAGGCTTCCACAGAGACATTCTAAGCCAAGGATTTTGCAGTTCACATTCAGCTAAGGAAGTGACAGGTACAGGCCTCTTTAGGCAGCACACCAAGATAGGTTTGGAGTCCTAAATACATAACAATGCAAGTTATAGGATACAGGCTCATATATTTATTTACTTAGGCACTGAAAAGGTTTGTTGTGCCCGGTACTATGCTGGGCACATGGGTCACAGTGATAAATGATACAGGAGCTCTTCATACACATGTCGAACTTTAATCTCATGGGTGAAACTAGCACCAAAGCAATACTGGCACATATAATTAATTAATAACCATTGTGCTTCCAAAAACAGACAAATGGAAATTACAAGTCTCCTGATGGAAGTACGTAAGACCAGCTATAATACATTTTGTGCCAAAAATTGAATGAATCTCCAAAAATATAAGAGCCTCTAAAATTAAATATAAGGGAAGACAATGTGGGTGGAAGGGGAACATGTTAATGCCATGGCTATTCATGCAGCAAGATTCAGACTACAGGACACTTTACAGGGCAAATACGCTAGATTTAACAATAAACAATTAATGATGATTATACAGGAATTGACTAGATTAAGAGTCTCCATAAATGTATGACATTATCTTGATTAAAAAAAGAGTTGAGCAACAAAGAAACAGACACTGACTGCATCTTTGATTCTACTAAAAATACTGAATATTAATTATTTGATTTTTAAAGGATTTTTAATAAACAGACATGAATTAGAGATTCCTACTGACATATTTATTAATAGGATAATAGGTCTGAAATATGTTTCAAAATAGTCTGAGATTTAGGATGAAATAAGTGATAAGGTGACATTCACTGATACTGAGTGATGGTTACATGTGGGTTAATTATGCTAATATCTTTCATAACTAAGAAGTTTAATTTTACTGTGGAAGGAAAATAGAGTATGAAAGAGAGAGACTTACAAAACAAAGTTAGATATATAGATGGGAACTTAAAAGCTTTATTAAGAATTTTGGGCATACTCTTATAATAAATGAGGTCATTAAAATTTTTAAGCAGGGAAGTGACAAAGTTAGATTTAGTTTTATGAAAGAATAGTCAATCTCTTAATGAATTTGAGAAAGGCAAGAATAAGAGGATATGCAACACTCCGCATGAGTGATTACAGTGTTAGTAATATAGACAGAGTAAACCAAGTAGACTCAAGGGATACTTAGATGCTAAAATTGTCAGTAATTGGCAGTGGACTAGATATAGAGAACTGTGAAGAAAGAAATTGTGAAGATAACTTCTATGATTCTAATTCATGCAATTTAATATTGGTATCATTCCAGATATGGAAGAGGACTTGCTTAAGGCATAATACCCATGAGGTCAGTTCTGGACTTAGAGAATTTGGGTGCTTTTTGTAACATCTAAGTTGACTGGCTAAGTTAACAGTTATCTATAACAATCTACAACTTAGAAAAGTGATCTACATTGGAAATATAAATTTAAGAGTCCCTCAATGATGACATAACATAGGGAAATGAATATATAGGGCTTTGGATTAATGTAAACTAAGCTAAGTAACATCCCTTTAGGTTCAGGTGCAGGACTTTGCTTCTAGGTGAGCTACAAGGAATCAGTAAACATTTATTGTGCAACAAATATAATCTAGGTTAACTTTACAAGAATCATAATTTAAAAATAGACAACGATGAAAGCAACATAAACTAAATTAACTAGAATTGAAGAGAGACCCATTTCAAAGACAGTTGAATGTCACTGGCTGGCTCCTTCCCAAGAGGCACTGCGATGAAAGGATGAAGGACCAGGTCTGGCCCAAAGGGACAACTCATCTTGGAGGAATGGGAAACCAGCAAACCCTTGGTTGTCATACACCCCTGAGGGGACAATCCAGCATCCTGAGGAACCTAAATCACAACCAGTTTCCCATGGCTCTGCCCAGGGTCTGTGCAGGGAACATTGCAGAGCCACCTAAAGGAAGAGTAAAGCCTCTACTAATCTGGCCCAACTTCATAGGCAAATTATCACTACAAGAAAGATGTCCACCTCAAACGTGCACCTGATATTGCCATTGAAATATTTACTGGAGTTGAAGCTGCAAGGGTCATGCAAATAAGAGCTCATGTGAAAACATCAGAAGAGCTCCTTAAGTCTATCAGGAATGAGAAGGCTCAGACTTGTCAGGTCATCTCAACCCAAAGGACAGGAGCCGTGTGCACAAGACCCACTGACCGACCTGCCATGTACCGAATCTCACTACAATTGCAGTGTGCCCCACACTACACTGACTGGGGTTTGGGGCAGCCCCTCGTTTTATCTGACAGGAGACAGGTGCTCTCTCTGGAGGGAACTGTATCAGAGCTTCTGCATTTTTACTGCGCATAATGTCTGCCTTAAAATAAAACAAAATTACTAGATGTGCAAAGAGGAGAGACAGGAAACATATGACGTTAAAAAGATGAAGAAAAGTCATACAATAGAAGTAGATCACAGATGACTCCTATTGGAGGAATTTAAAATAACTGTGACTAGACATTGAAGAAAATCAAAGATGGTCACGCCACATGGGTAAAGATGGAAGATTTCAATAGCACATCAGTATCCATATAAAAAGAATTAAGTAAACATGTTGGAACTAAAAAAATAAAATAATTAAAAATAAAATGTTGGCAAGGTGTGATAGAAAATAGAAGACATGATTTATAAACTTGAAGTTAGAGCAATGTAAAATCTCCACACTGAACTACAGAAAGAAAAATAATGAAAAGAATATAAACAGCATCTAGAACATCTGAATGAATAGGCTCACCGGTTGAGATTTTCCTGACATTGAAAAGATAAACAGCTTTGGGCCAGCAAGGCTGACACTCTACATAAACTATTCGACTTTCTTAAGGAGGAAAATATCTCAAAATTGAGAAATTATGAAATTTCAAATAAATAGCTCTATGTCTATTAAAGAAAATAATATATAATAGAAAAAAACTTAAAACCAAAAAAGCAACAGCAGCAACAACAAAACCAAAAACTCCTAGCCAAGAAGAATTCAAAGAACAATTTTAACTAATACTTAAAGAAGAAATCATACCAATTTTATACTTACTCTTTCAAGAATAGAGAAAGACAGAATAATTCTCATCTATCTGTTGAGGACAACACACTATTGATTTAAAAATCTGGCAATGCTATGAAGATGGAATTTTAAAGCCATTATTTCCCATAAATACACATGCAAAAATGCTAAATTAAATAGTAGTGATCAATAATAGTAACTCATACAGTATTATCAAATACTTTTTATTCTAGGCACTTAAGCCTTTTTTCCTATTACAACATTGAAAAAATCAATCGATTTAACTATATTAACAAAATTAAGGATAAGAATATATAATCACAACAACAAATACAAAACATTACTTGGTGAAATTTAATACTCGCTCCAATGAAAATGGGTGGCATGCAACTTCAACACTACAGTGTTATCAAATGTTGGAAGTTAAATCCACTCATTTTGAATCCAGAAATGTATCTTTTTTTTTTTTTTGCTACCAGTGAAACCAATCAATCTAACAAAAAATTGTGTCAGCTGTACTTCTGAAAGGTCTCTTGACTCTATCGTCTGCTCTCTCTTCTCACTTCCACTTACTCCAGGATTTCTTCATTTATCACCCAGTTATTTCAATAGTCCTAGATTTCCAGTCCTCTCTTCCCCTTCCAAGGCATCATCCTCGCTCTCATCCATCATCTCTCTGCATCACAAAATATGGTTAAATCCCTGACATACCTAAAAGAGATACAGGGTTCCCCCATCGCCCATTGAAGTGAAGGTTTAAAGCCTGGGACTTTTATTTGAGCTACAAAAGGAGCAAATTCACTTTTTCGGCTGGCTATAAATCCAGGAAAATATAGCATAAGCATGGCTGGGAACCAATTTGTGACAGACAAAGAGAGTATTCCAGAGAGAGTTAACCCTGATAAGATGTTAACTGAGTTAATACTGAAAAGTGGAAAGGGAGTAAAAACAGACCCAGAAAACATCTTTTGAGCCCCAGGATCCAGCTGTGCACCAAATCATCCCGAATAGTATGAAAGAGTTGGGGCTCTGGATTCTGATTTTTCAAAGTGTATGGGTAATTTTTAGACAGGTGTTCCACAGGTGACCCTTTAGAAAGTCATGCCAGACTGCCTCCTGTGAATTAACTACTGACTGGTGAGTCTCCCTCCACCAGCCTGTCTCTTCCGTTAACTAAGCAAAAACACTCCATCTCTCTCTCTCAGAGCCAGTTAATCTGAACTGTGCACCTTCTGAACTGAAATCTTTACCCTGCAACTTTTTCCTGCCCCCTGTGCCTGAATCTATGCCACATACTTTGTGTAGTATTTAAAAATGAGATCCATGCAGGATCAGCTTTTCAAAGGTGGGTTATGTGTTATCTTACATAGAGAAGTGAATCTAAATTTGTAACTCTTTTCTTTGAAACGATGCTTAAAATACACCAACGTATTTTAGGTACTAAATTTAAATCACCACATGAGGTTTAAATTTTTTCAAATTTTTGATGAATATTTGCATATTTTCTTATTAAAATATTAAAAATCTTTGAAACTTAACCTTCTCTGTTATGTATGCATCTTAATGTGCTTTAGCTAAAAGTAATATGATCTAACATAAGAGTGGTAATCAGAGAAAAGATGAAAAGTTTTAAAAAGTAGAATTGTACATCTGAGTTCTACAGAAATCAGCAGAAAAAAAGACTGAATGCATAAGAAAGATTGATTTAGTGATAGAACAATCTGTGGACCACAGGAGTTTCCATATGTGGAGAATATAAAAAAAAGTTACAGAAAGAAAGTGGATAAGAAAAATATCTGTGTGCCAGCAAAATCTATAGATAACAAGATCTGAACTGTTACCAGAATGAAAGACCTGGGTTTATCTAGGGTTTATCTCCCCTGAATTGGATTCTAGCTTTAACTTCTTGGACGAGGACAGAAAATATTGTCGGAGCAGTGAAATGACACCAGGCTGGGAGATAAGCTAATCCTACTGTATTTATTTTCTTTCTTAATAGCTACATTAGCCCTTTTGCTTCTCTGACTCTCTACTTTCCCTGACAGTTTCACTAGGTAGTGCTCTAGCCACCGTATATATATATGGTATTTAATGAACTGACTGTGAGTTCAAATCTTAGCTCTGTACTTGTTTATTACTTGGGTAACCTTCAGCAAGTTACTGCAGTTCTTTGAGACTTGGTTTCATCCTATGTAAAAGAGATGTTAATAGCGTCTTACAACTCTATCGTGAGGATTACGTTAATGTACGTAAACACATATAAAACCATGCCTTTCTGGACTAACTAGTCTATCAATACTAACCATTTATATTGTCATTATTACTACCTTGGTTACAATGTTTTTTGATTTGGACATTCTGAAGAGCTTGTGAATATTGAAGCTGCTTTACACTTAAATTTCAGACTGTGATAGTATCTTCAGATTGTAAAATGTTCTACTTCCTCAGTAGGGTTCATCATTTTAGCAACCATTTTTACTCCTACTTCTATTTATCCTCTTTCTTCTCTAGTTATCTTCCTCTTTTGATCATGGCTGTGTTTTCCTGCCCTTGACTTTTGAGACAGTCATTTCATTTGTTCGGCCCATTGTGCACAGAGACGAATTTAACTCTTAAAAGAATTGCTTCCACCTATTATCTACAGTCTAAAATTAAGGAGCATATTGCCACCTCCCAGGTTCGCCTACCAAAGAGCAGTCCAAGGGCTCGCAGATGCAACATTGCTGTGGCGTTCAGACCTTTTGGAAGAGCTTTAGTTGACTGACTGAGGAACAAGCTGCCAGGTTTAGGCAAGAGAGGGAATGGCTGGAAGAAGTGTCTGAGACTTCAAGATGTGATTTCGCCTGCTGTGGCTGGGGGAATTTACTTTCTGCTCCGTGTGAGGTGAGACAAGTCATACCAGGTAAACCATTGGGAGTGTTCCAAGAGAAGTCCTTACCCAAAACTCTTCTAACCATCTCAAAACTTTTATTTTCTGAATAAAAGTGTAGCTGTTTAAAGGACTCTCAACTCCCACAAAGGCCCCTATTTTCACAGGGTTGGATTTTTTTTTTTTAATCTCCATCTACCTAGAGCAATAGTTGTTCTTTGGATTGATAAGGCTAATATTCGACCACTTTACCTCATTCTTGGCCCATCTTTACTCTTCATTTGCTCAGGAAAATATATACCCCCAACTCTATACACAGCAGCTTCTCAGAACCTGACTTCAGAAGTGAAAACAAGGTCTCCCAGTGAGATGTCTTGGGGAGGGACCCAGTCTGAGACGGAGTAATCATTAGCACTCTGGATACTCCAGGTATATTCCATTTTCTCAAGATACTTAACAATACATCCCTGAGAAGATGAAAGGGAAGCAAGCTGACCTATTCTAAGTATCAGAGAGGGTATAATTCAGGCTAGGGAGAAAGAATCTGTGTGCGCAATTTTCCAATTTAAATTAACCCATTCCTCTTCACCACCATTCAATTTAAGCTATAACTTAAAATAGATTTAAAATTTTTTATTAAAATAAGCTTCCAAGAAGCACTCTGATTGCCCATGAATTGGCTTTAAGGCAGTATGTCTTGGCTTTCTTTTTGCTTATTGAAGTTCTGTGCCAGGCAGACAAGGTTCTGAGTAGCAGTCACGTTTCCCCGAATGCTCTAACAAAGAGGGATGGTAACAGAACGTGAAGTCAACCACAGATACCCAATGTGGCAGAGTAATGTATGAATAAACGATCGGTTTAAAATATTTAGCTTATGTGTTGTTGGTGTGGTAGGAATAAGCTACTTACTGATGTTCCATTCTGCACCCCACCTCAGGAGCTGTAAGAGCTGAGCTATGATGCTATTCACTTCCACCTCACTCTTTGCTCCTTTACTGTCCAATAGTAAAGATAAAAAGGGTGGGACAACTTATAGGCAGAATTCATGGTTTTTGCTGTTTTTGTGGTTTAAAGGCCTAGGTAAAGAGGGGAAAAAAGAACTGCAGTGCTAGAGGGTTTAAAAGATCCAAAGAGTCACACAGCCAAAAATTCTTTGAACCACTGTTAGGTCACTACCAATGATTAAGTTTCTTGAGCTGTACTGAGGATATTACGATACCCAAAATTCTGTTTTCGATGAGTATAAAATCTACAGGAGAAGATAAGCTTAAACTGCGAAACCATCAGCATTCAGAACTCAGTGTCATGACACCAAAGGCTAAAATGTGTAAAGGTATTTGAAGGGTGTTGCCTTACAAAATTTTATCAAGTCAGGTGGGTGAAGCCATCTTATCTGAAGTGTGTGCATGTAAAGACACATTTTCTTGAAAGACACATGTTAAAACGGCAAGTAGTTACAATTAACATCAATGAGCCTTAATTCTAATTCTGATGGGGCCTCTGGAAAGGGGTAATGAATGTGTTAACTGCTATCTAGTGAGGATGAGCATATGCTGGGCTTGGTACTAGATCAATGTTAAGTATAAGGATCCCAGAAAGTCAGCTATCCAATAAGAGAGTGTCCTGTACATTCGTGGCTCAGAATCATGTGTATTTGAATTGAAGGGGCAATGTGCGTCAGAGGCAAGGCTGAGAACTGACCAAATCATCTAATTTACCCCCTGGACACACATGAAGACTACATTCAAGCACTTTGTGTCAAAATGGGGCGACACGACTAATTTTAATCAAAGTGATGTGGACAGAAATGATATGTACTATTTTCCAACTTGGCTTGCAAAAATCTTCCATGTCTTAATGTCTTAATGGAAAATGTCCATTTTCCTCTGTCATACTCACAAAATCTCTGTGGTTAGGATGGCAGTCATCCAAATAGAAGAAGCTTGCATTCTTCAGCTACTGAATGGAGAATTAATTCCCAAAAGAAACACGCAACCAGAAAATTCCACATTGGACTATTAAAAACAAACTCATTTTGTGTAAAGCTATAGAAACTTGTTTTGAATGTGATGGAATCTACCATGAATTGCCCTGAATATCTATAAATCCCAAAGCCTATGTCATATAGCTCTTACACTAGTCTCTTTAGGATTCGCTGAAAGAAAATTTCCAATGGACATTAGAATGGTCATAAGAAACTTCATAAAACACATGAAACTTAAAATGGCATAAAGTATTAGTTATGCTTCCATATTGGAAGAAGAATACGCATATTTGAGAGGGTTCATATCATTAAGACAAGCATGGTGAAGAAATGTAATAGCATATCATTAAAGATGTAATTTTAAAAAGTAGGTATTTTTAGAGTATGGATTGGAAGATTAGTGAAAAATTAGAGGGACATAGCAGCTCTCTGTCTAGGTAGAGCGAAGCCAATGATCAGGAGCGACAGGGAGGATGGATTTTGGATTGATATAAGCCCTTTTCAGTAACCAAAATTGCCTGGGTCTAAGATGACCATACCGCTCTAAAAAGTAATGAGTTTTCCATATTTAAAAGCATTCAAATATAAGTTCAGTATCGAAATATCAAGGCTGTTTCAGAGAAATATATGGTTGGATTAAATGCTACTGCTACCAATACTATTTTATAAGCTGTCTACCGGGGGATGTAATAGCACTGAATATGCCTTTATATGAGAAAAGAACAGAAACCTCAACCATCACTTTTATCTTCAATGCTCAGTTCTGTCAACCAGCCTTGCCTTTTTCCTGCAGACTCTGTGGGACATTGTAACAGCCATTCATGGCAATGCAGCAATCCCTCTGGGTGCATGACTGTAGAAGGGAAGGGGCAATTATCTCAAGAATCTGTAGATTACTGATCTGAGGAAATCCATGACCTACCTCCCTCCTGGGAGAAGTCAATACAATATTGTCTTATGTATTATTACAAACTACTCTGGGATAATTTTTTTCTTCCTTTCTACTCTTTCAGACTTCACAATGGTGGTGATGAGTCTAGCACTATGATATAGGATATGTATAATATGTATATATAGGATATGTATAATATGTATATATATTATCTATTATAGGATATGTATACATACACATTATATGTGTGTTTGCATATATAGGATGTAGATGTGTATATGGAGGATAGACACACACACATCCTATAGATGTGTATGTGTGTATATGTATATGCACACACATGCTAATTCGCTAATGCCTTCTCTCTTGGTCACTCAACCATTTGGGAATGATGCTGGAAACGCATTTTGTTTTTCTGCAGCTCCTCATTTGTAAGCCACTCCAAAACTGCCCATGCAATGAATGACCAGTGCCCAGAATTAAGTGCAGTAGCCTATTCCCTTTCATTAACTCCTGGTATCTTCCATTTTTCTTCGCTTACAGATTCTGACAAAAGTATCTGTATTGTACAATTATCTCCACAGTTCCAGTCTCAAGACTAACCTTTCCCCTTTGGTAGAGGGGAAGAAAATGCCATAGTCTGAGAAAGCACAGATCTTCTGATCTTCTCTAATAAGCAAGGTTTCTTTTTCATTCTTCAATCCTTTTTCTTGCTTGAGTATTTTATTGTCTCTGCTTACAAAGGATAGATCCATTTTCAAAAACTACAGTGTTGCTGTGTTTCCAATCATTCTTTTTGGCTGACTTTATTCATTTTCGTTTCTCTCGTTATTTACAACAAAAGAAACCTCTGACTCTTACTGGACGTGACATACTCTGAGGGAATGATTCATTTTGCTTCTTTCAGCCTCAACTCAATTAATGTCATATTTGCACAGCAATGGTTTATCTAAATGTATCAGCCTATGATCTTGTAGAGACTCCCTGCTTCTTCTTCCAGGTCTGGCTAATCCCAGTTAGAGAACTAAGAATCATAGAAGGAGAGTGTAAATCTTTCCACTTTGACTACAAAATAAATATCCCTGAGAAAAGACACTGCTTGACAATTTATACATCTCCTAAGTACAATGAATTTTTAAAAAGCTAACAGGAAGAGAAGCCAGGAGAACAATGCATTTATTGATTTTTCATGAGCTACATATACTTTTATGTTGCTAACACTCCCTAATACTGCATTGTTGATTTGAACTAGATTTTTGTGTTGTTGAAATGAAAGAGACTAGTGAAAGATAACAGATTTGAATGTCAAGGTCCATTCCATGATTCAAAAAAGATGTCTTTCTTCAGCTAGTAATTACATTTCACAGTATAACCATGAACAGAAATCCCAACTCATACATATATTTTTTTTCCTGTGAAGAGCAGTCCCTTTATGACTACTGCCTTAACCAAGAGTATAGCGATGTCATTATTAGAGTAAGTGGAAATACCTATCTCTTAGCTCTATAACTTTGTGAAACCACTCAGCATTTCTAAATCTTAATTTTCACATCTGTAATTTAGAATAATGATACAATTGCTAGGACAGTTGCCACACTGTTTACAACTGAACACTCAGGAACTTGTGTCTTTTGTGAGCAAGTAATAAGAGCCATCAAAGGATGTACTCAAAAGAGTGATATGGTGAGAGCTTTGCTTTAGGAAAATTGACCTGGTAGTCAGACCAAGGTTAAAACAAAGAGGAAGAAGCTGAGAGATGCAGATAGATCGTGTGTGGGCAGGGTAGTGGGGGTACTGTCAGGGAGGGTTACATGGGAATGGAAATGCAGATGTAAATGTGAAAGAAGATACTAAAGGTAAATCTATGGAAATTCATGATTGGTGGAATATGGAGACCCCAAATTTAAAATTTGAAGTGTTAGCAAGTCATTCTCCAACTAGGGCCCCATATTTGGTTGGAAATACAGTTATGGGAGAGATTATGAATAAGATATTTACATTGTAGTTATTCACATATGTATCCTAGCTGGAATATTGGAATAAGTACAATTAATAGAAAGATTAAATAGTTTTAGAAAATCCCAAGTTAACATTACAAAAGGGAAAGAAATGAATGGAATTAATCATAATGCACATCAGAGAAAGAGGAGTGAGATAATATCTTTGAGCAAGATTCCCAAGAGGGGAATGGGTGGAGGGAAGTCAAACAAACAAAAACTACAAATGTCTGTGTTCAGGAAAGCAATGGAAATTTCAAAAAATTACATTGATTCAATGTAATTCAATTAAAGTTGAGGGAATAATGCAGTAATTCACAAATTGATACTAAAATATTTATGAAAATGTACAAACAGCACTATAAGCATTTTTTTCAAAAGCAAATTAGAGAAAATAAGACCAAATTTGAATGATTACCTGACATCAAAATGTCAATCTAGGTAATCAATTGGAAAAAGATTTTTTCCACAAATGGTGCTCAAATAATTGAATATTCACATGGGAAAAAATAAGCCCTGACCTCTACCTCATACCACACACAAAAATTAATTGGAGATGCATCATAAATCTTAGTGTAAAGTCTAAAACCATAAGCTTTTTGGAGTAAACAAACACAAGAGAGTTTCTTTATAACTTGGGGAGAGGCAAAGTGTTCTTAAAAATCCACAGAAAGCAATAACATAGAAGAAAAACTTTCATCAAAATTAAACCTGACCACCAGAAAAACAACATTAAGAAAATGAATGCTGCCCTGGCTGGTGTAGCTCAGTGGATTGAGCACGGGCCTGCGAACTGAAGGATCGAGGTTCGATTCCCAGTCAGGGCACATGCCTGGGTTGCCAGGCCAGTTCCCGGCAGGGGACATACAAGAGGCAACCGCACATTGATGTTTCTCTCCCTCTCTCCTTCCCTTCCCCTCTAAAGATAAATAAATAAATAAAATCTAAAAGGAAAAAAAAAAATCTTAAAAAAAAAAAAAAAAAGAAAATGAATGCTAAGGATTCAGAATAATTTGGTAGAGAAGTAAATTCACAATTCTAACATATAGCCTAAATAAACTGTATGGGTTCGGATGCATAGGCATGACAGTCTGAGTTAACGGATTTTCATACAGTGTGTCTGTGGGCATGTTGTAACAGATTAGGCTGGATAACAGGAAGGACTTATTGACAAACAAATAAGGCCTTATAAAGGATTTGGGGATCTTTTAAAGGATTTTAAACAAGGGAGCCACATGATTCCATTAGCATTTTAGAAAGAACCCTCTGCAGGGATGTGGAGAATTAATTAAAGGATGTGAGACTGATAGTAGGGATTACTAAAATTCTCCACTGCAGGAGAATTTTAGTAATCCCTGTGAATCTTAACAAAGAGCCAAATGAAGGCATTTACAGTGTGAACAAAAGAAAGGAGGAAAGGACTGTAGAGCTCTCAAGGAGACAGAATCAAAGGAATTGTAGGATTCTCTGGGCCACAGAGTTACAGGAGGACACTAAGCTCACTTTCTGAGCACAGAATAATGTTGCCCACTAGGAATAACATTAGAAAAGTAAAGGCATGTTTAGGGTGTGGTCAGGGTAAATAATCCCATGGTGAAAGTAAGCACATAATTAGAATGGGAGCTTGCATTATTCAGGTTGGGGCAAATGAATTCAATAGTGGGTAGGAGAACCAAAGGGGCCAGGGGTCAAAGTGGCTCAAAGAGCAGATCCATGGAAATCAGGGAGTAAGAATGGTAAAAGGCAAGTTCTTCTCTTCTCAACGGAAAGAAACACATCTGCTCTGTGATTCTACAGCAATAGCACCAAACACAATTTATAAATTGATAACTCAGAAATCTAATCTTATGGCATTAGATCAGTCCTGATTTACAACCCAAACTTCAGAATAATACCTTAAATTTCTTCAGCTCCGTGTTCAATATATGTCCCCAATTTTACCCAGAGCATCACAAATTTCAACTAATCAGAAAGGATGCCAGATGATTCAGCATGGCAATGATTTCTAAAGAATTAGAGCAAGCAAACCACAATGTGCTAGATTAATATCAGATGTGTCTTAAACCGCCCTAATTCCCAAGTCCTTGCTTCTCAATCTCAGTTGATGATACCATCATCCAGTCACCTAAATGAGATATCTTAGAGTTATCTTCAGTTTGCTCTTCTCCCTATCAACTAGTCTCAGAGGTCACCAAACCTTGCCGATGCTACCCTTAAAAATTTCTCATTAATTTTGCCTCTTTTCTCCTTTTCCATGTTTGAATTCCTGGCTCTTGTAATCTCTTATCTCAAGTATTGAAGCTGTTTCTCAACTGGTATCCAATCACTGCATCCCTCTGACCTCTGAACCCTGGAATGCTTTCTTTCCCACTACACTACCTAGTAGACATTCAGTCATCATTCAGGATCCAAATCAAATATCATCTCCTCCGTGACAACTTTGTCCAGTTTCCAAAGACAGTCCTTTACTTTCGGTGGCCCACAGTTTTACAAATCTCTTAAGTCTATTACTTTGCTTCACTACATATAAGTGACTCCATGTCTATCTTCTACTACCTTATCCTGTGGCAGAGAATAATTATTACGTATTCAGTTTCTAGCATATTACTCCATACTATAGCTAGTAGATATTAAAGACATTTTTTTCCCTAAAGGAAGAAGGGGGGAGAGGGAGGGAGATAAGCTGAATCTTTCCCCTCTAGCACACTTCGCTATGCTACTACACAATAAAATAGCTAAACTATCTCCCTTGCTATGATTTCATCCCAAATCTTAAAGTTGAAGGTACTCAACTTGGTTGATTTGCATGGCACATGCATAAAATGATTATTTTATACCTAGGCCACATCCTTAACTCAGCCACTATTTTATAGATCACCCCATTATTCAAGAGGAAAGCATAAAAGAGTGCATTTCCTCAGAAACTTCTAAGGGTACCAATATTTTAGTAGAAGCTAAGTTCAGTCATCTAGTAACATCACCATCTCTAACTTTTAGCAATTTTTTTGTTCGATTCACAAGCATAACTCTGAGATAGCACAGAATCAAATGTTCAGCTGAGTAGAACTGAGTCTTCTGTCATGGGAACTCTCCTGGGCCCTAAATTATGTGTATAATTTTTATAAGAAATCCCTAATAGGTATTCCAAGGGGAAACAAAGGACATTTTCATAGTCCAAATTAATTTACTCATTTAGATTTTGCTGATCAGTTTTCATCAAAAGCAATGATTAAGAGTTGTCTAAAGCAGCAGTACCCAACCTTTTTTGGCACCAGGGACCAGTTTCATGGAAGACAATTTTCCACAGACAATGTGGGAGTGGGTGAGGGGGCAGAGGTGAGGTTGGGGGGAGGTGCTTAGGTGGTAATTGGAGCCAAGCTTCATGGCTCAACTGTAGCTCAACTCCTGCTGTGCAACCTGGGTCCTAACACCACTGACCCGGTGGCCTAGGGGTTAGGGACCCCTGCTCTAAAGGATGAGCCATGGAAAACAACAAAGAGAAAACCTTCGCCATGACAAATGGTGCTGACACTACTTGCCTTTTATGAACCATAGTTTATAAAACTGGGATCAACCCTCACATATTCCAATTGAACACCTAATTATTTCCTTACATTTCCCACTTTCTCACTCATATCAAATGAGAGTTCCATTTGTACAAAAGGTTAAACGTTTGTTTTCCAATATGTTTAATTGTAAAATAAAAGCTCTTCAAATTTGTAATTATATTGCCTTTGTTTACTAAGCAACTCAACCTTTCTTTCAGGTGTTTTATAAACCTAAGCAACTTACACTATAATAATGGAAGAACCATAGAATAATCCAGTTTGCTTTACTAAATTCTTGATTTAGCAATCCACAAATTTACTAATATGTTGCAAAAGTATGGCTTTTTTGTTAAACTAAAACAACAATATAACTAGCAGTCATTTCATTAAGTATGACGGTGTTTAATGCTTTTAAAACAAAGGAAAGTTTATTTCAGGAAATAGAATTTTCTTAATGGACTTCACCTGAATTTTTGTCATCTTTTTGGAAGCAAGAGCAAAACTGCTGATGGAAAAGCGCAGTGGTGTGTTCTTCTAATCATCATGCTACTCCAAGAGAAACGTGCTTGCCTTGGAACACACGCTCTGTCTTCCCTGACCACACAGATGACGACATAGCATAAAGCATGGAGAACTCAACACCTTTCCATCAGGCAGGCTCCAGCAATTTTCATCCTTTGGGTTAATATTTCATTTATTGAAAGAGTGAAAAAGAGTTGAACATAAAAAGAACAAAATAGATTTAAAATCAGATAGCCTGACCTAATGGCTTTACTTTACATTTTAAGCTTCACGATAGGAGGGAAGGAAAGAAAGCAACTGCATACCGGGGGGATGGCAGAAGCTTCTCCAATACAGGCAGATGCTGCTCTTGTCTCTGCCCACAGGTGTATTCTGACGAGCCTGCAACTAAGTAAGAATCAACCACCAACATTTTGAGTTGTTCGTGGTTTATTCTCCTGCTTGGAAGAACTATTTTCAAAACCCCCTATTATTATTATTAGAAGAAACCAGCCAGAAAACCAGCTCATGTAAGTGGCCAATTTTGTTTGACTCTTCTGTCCTAAACACTGAAATAGCTGTTCTGTGTACTTTATATCATGGATTGACCATAATCCTATGCAGAGGTACCAGTACTACCCCCCAGTGCGGTAATGAATAAAACAAGTTTTACAGATATCAAGTTTTCTACTTTCATATAATATATAAATGACAAAAATAAGATCCAAGAATTCAGTTGGGTTTAAAAGATTTCTTACCTTAATATGAAATCACAGTTTTTGCCTTGAGGCTGAATAGTTTTATAGTCAACTCTTATCATCTCCCCCTCTCTCCTTTAACTCATCACCTCAATTTACTCTGATTCATTTAAAAATATAACTAGACCATTACACTGTAAATCCCTTGATACCAGTTTATTCTTTTCTGTGTGTCTTTCACTACACAAGGCTATGGGGAAGGGAGCATCATTGAATGGACCTAGCACTCCACTCAGCCTGGCCCAGTGAACTTGCTAAGAAAATGGCAGACCCTTGTACATTCATGTGGCAGATAAGACTTTCCATACAGACAACCATAGCGAAGACTTTCAGGTGGACAGGAACGCTGCTATCTCACCAAAAGGTTTTAACCCTTTACTGGTCTCACCAGAGAGTTCTCTCCCTGTTATGACTGAGCTGTCTAGGGTTAAAGATAACACCAAGAGCATATTAATCATTGACACCAAATTTTGTTTACTTTTGCTATGGCCCTAATCAAGCTCTTTTTTTAACTGTGCCCCCATTAGGTCCTTTCTAACTGGTTATTGCTCACTGGCTCCCTGAGTCATAGCCAGATGCCCAGACACATCAACTTCCTTTCAATTAGTTGTGTTTTTTTTTTTTTTCTCACACCCTTCTGGTGCTCCAAATCCCTCTCTTCCAAATGAGGTGAACTCCCACTGATTTTTCAAGATGTTGCTCAACTAGCTTCTCTAGGAAGGCTTTCACAAATAGCACCCTCATAGAAACACTGCTTTTCTCCTTTTCCATGTTTTCAACACACTGGATATATAGCTCTCTGGTGTCAATTGTCAAATAGAACACTTTCTTAGTTTATTTTTATCATATTTGGGAATTAGCCAGCAGATCACAGAGTAGGAATTGATCACTGAGCAGCATTTAGAGACAGTAATCATTGTCAACTCTTCTGTCACTAGAAACTAAATGGTGTTATTATGAGATTTGTTGGCATCTTTGCAGGTATTGAAAAGGTGCTGATGGATAAAGATGGGCAATTTTCCCCTCCTGACCCCTAGTTACAGTACCATATTCCACCCTCTCAAGTTCACCATTCTCCCCAGGTGGCAAAAGGGCAAGGATTTTAAGCAGGTGAGGAGTCCTGATGGCCCTCAGAAATGAAGCCTTGGAAAAACCTGCACAAAGCGGGGAAAAATCACTAAACGTTTTCTACTAAAATAAGTGGCCTAGAATCCAATCTAAGTGTTTTATTAACCACATGGACATTTGGTATTTTCAAACTTCTCTGGACTAATTTAATTGCCTGCCTGGGGTAGCTGGTTAAAGGTATATTATGTCTCTCTGAAGAAGCCAAACTTCAGGTGAGAAGCAGTGGAAATAGACGCTGCACAGAGCTTGACTGCTAAGTATTCACCAGTTTTTGATAACAAGGAATCAGCTTACTTCAATAATGCCGAGTACGAGGGTCCTAATAGGTGGGACCACAGCCTTAAGATTGTGAGGTGCATTCATTCTTTCCAAATCTAAAAACACACCAAACTGGGCTTAAAATTTTCAAAAATGGTGGGTATAATTGCTCCTTCTCTAAATAGGTCTCATATCATGGGTTTCAATTCTTGAAGGCCCTGTTTTAGTTTCTTGTGTGCTTTATAAACTATTTTAAACAAGGAGGCAAGTCTATGGGTTCAAATGTTATCAAGCTGATGTGATAAAATTTAACCTATGCTCACTGAGTGAGGGTGGTCATGCCCACTATAGGCTATTTTAGGGCAACAGGTGCTATTATTTTCAAGAAATCAGGCAAAATAATAGTTCTGATGGTTAAAGAGAAGTATATATATTTTTATGTACAGAAAATATATAGTTTAAAGTAGTAAGTATTTTAAGTTTAAACTAGGAAGGTGAGCTGTAATATTGATTAAGCAGTGAAGGTTTGCCCCAGAGTAAATTCCAGCAAATTTAAAGTTAATTCAGAACCTAGGCAGCTGTGGATATATATTTCTAATGATCTAACCAGTCCAAACTATTTTTATTTTTATATGATTATTTTCTTAAAGTTCTAGTCAGTGAAAAAACTAGTTTTGAGCCTACATGATGTTATGATTACTCCTAAAGAAATTCAAACACCATGGAAGGGCAGATAAAGTGCTTCTCAGCTATGGTCAAGTTAAAGGAGTTCATCATCATCAAGCCCTTATTAAATGAAATGTTAAAGGGACTTATCTAAGAAAAAGATAAAAAACATGTGAAGTAATATGTTAGCAAACTCACAATTATTAACAACCACACCTAAAACAAAAACAAGCTAAGCAAACAACTAGGACAGGAACAGAACCACAGAAATGGAGATCATATGGAAGGTTAGCAACAGGGGAGTGGGAGGAGGAGAGAGGGGGAAAAGGTATAGAGAATAAGTAGCATAGACATCAGGTAGAAAATAGACAGGAGGAGGGTAAGAATAGTGTGGGAAATGTAGAGGTCAAGAACTTATAAGTATGACACATGGACATGAACTAAAGTGGGGGAATGTGGGTGGGAGAGGGTATGCAGGGTGGAGGGGAGTGAAGGGGGGAAAATGGGACAACTGTAATAGCATAATCAATAAAATATATTTAAAAAAAGAATGAAATTCGAACACCAAAAAGCCGGGATGTACCCTTCAATAAATGTTGAGTGTGCTTGTGGGACACAGACACGTATGTTAAACAACAAACAGGTACTGTCTTTAAAAAGAAATGGTTGGCAAGCTCTGAAGAAGTCACTGCAAAATAAACACCTGAGAAAGCCACTTAATTTTTGGGTGTTATTGAAGCTGTGTTTTGTTGTCTTCAAAGAGGATTTCAAAAATAAATAAATAAATAACCCGCACTAGATACACATGTGTCTTTTCTCAATGATAATTTCATCACTTCTCTTATTTGTGCAGCATGTGATCATTTAAACTGAGCTCTTATTCAAACAAGTGCCTCGCATTCTTCATCACAGGCTGTATCTCACTTACAGGTGAAGGGGGATTCATGCAAAAATGTTCACCATATTCAGTGACATTTTGTAATATAGTGTGTCATGCGAAGCTTTTGATAAATAACTGGGGTTTAACCCCTGGGTACCAAGAGACATTCATGGACTCATAAACTCAGGTAATGAAGGGACTGATTCCATAATGAATAGTGTATGTTAGGGTATAATTACCAAAGCAAGAGTCTGGACCCTGATGATTTTTTTAATGAAAAGTAGGATGCTTTTCTAATTTAGAATTAGTCATCTCAAAAGCTCATTAGCAGATCACATTCTCTAGTGTTAGCAAAATTTATCAAAGGAAGAAATATACGAAGCCTAGTTAAAGTATAATCTCCAGAGCAGAAATGGTAGGATTTGTAATTTTCTCATGAGCTCCTACAGTAGTCTTAACCAAGAGTTTTCTTGTGATAGTTTGCTCTCTTCTTGTGAGGCTACAAAGTGTTAGCATTTTGTTGGGGCCCCCCAAAGGTTGGGGAGATTTAGAATAACTGCAGTAATGCCTAGGACAATTTTTTATGATTCTTTGTTTAACTAAAAATGAACTGGGGATACATCTGTTGCCCTGAGAATCTTGGAAAACTCATCAGGTAGATTAAGGGATCCCCAAGCCCCTTGATTTTGATTTAGTGACCCAGAAATGCTAAGTGATATTGGAACTCTAAACCTGAGCCCCACATTCCAGGATGTACTTCCAAAATAGGGATATATGAACCAGGGAAAAATCTCCTGCTTCAGAAAAGCAGGAAGAACAAAAGCAAGTGTCAAAATCAAATCTTTGAGGACTATGAGAATTAATAAATGTTTGCAAGAATCTGAGTAGCATTTATTCAAGAAAAAAGGGCTGAATTAAACATAGAATGGCATTTTTGTTGCATTCTAACTGGTTCTATCCCATTCACTTTCTCTCCGGCTCTCCAGTAGCCTTGAAAATATGGAAGTTATGAAGACTAGCTTCCTATCAGCCACTGAACAGAGCATATCAGGACTGGAGCTTTTCGAAACCCCCCACCCACAAAGTGCGGTCATTATGTGACCTTTCCGATGGTCACCTGCAAAGGCCTTGTTCAAACGGCTTGTCATTGTTTGACATTACTCAGAGCTCATTCAGTAGAAAAGGCCTATGCCTAGAATTTTTAAAAAATAAAAACGAGAATTGTTTAACATTATAGCTGTCTGTAGTAATGTGAGTTAAGGCAATAGTAGGTTTGTCAAAAAAACTTAAAAAAATATCTGGGAAATCAGATGTCAACAGAAAATTTGAAAAGCTCTAACATACTCATCAGAACCCTAAAAGCCACCTACATGTGTTGGGATATGCACTTGGCCTTGGAAAAACTGAGAAAGCCCTATATTTGTGTCTGACTCGAAGCTGCACCAGAGCGTGAGGTTAAGGGTAAGATAGAGCTGGGAGCACCTAAAGGCCTGTCCCAACCCAGCACATGGCCACTTGTGAGGTCCCAGGGGACCTTCTGGATACATCGCTTAGGAAACTTTCTGTCCAGTTGCTAGCTGATTGATTACTAAGGCTACTCATCAGAAGTTTAAGTAGCCACACATAAAGGAAATACAAACTTTACATAATTAATCCAGAGAACTCACTAAATCAAAAATTAGCAAAAATAAAAGCAGGAACAACCAGCTCTGGAGCAGGAGGGGGTCTGGTTTTCAGTACTGCTATATGATATTATTTAAGATGTCCAGCACAAGAAAATTGCAAGACATGTACAGAAACAGGAAAGTGTGGTCACAATACAAGGAACAAATGTCAATAGAAACTGTGACCAAAGAAGCTCAGATGTTGGACTTTACATTAGAAAAAGCTTTAAATTGGCCATTATATGCCTGTTTAAAGAACTAATGCAAATGTTGCCCACATACTTAAAGGATGTATGAGAACCATCTCATAAAGTACATAATGTCAATAAATAGAAATTATGTTTAAAAGAAGTAAATAGAATTTGGGGTTTTAAAACTACAATAACTAAAAAGAAGAATTTACCATAAGGAATTGACAGCAGATTTGATTTGGCAGAAGAAGAGAAAAACTGACCACCAATCAATTGAGGTTATCTAGTCTAAGGAACAGAGAGAAAAAGGAAAATAGCCTCGAACACCTGTGCCACATCAAGTACACCAGTGTACTCAATGGCAGTCCTAGCAGGAGAGAAGGTCACAGTAGAGCAAAAAATAATATTTAAAGAAATAATGGCCCCAAACTTCCCAAATTGATAAAAAAAAGTCTACAACTTTGTAACAAATTGTAAGTAGGATAAACTCAAGGAAATCCATATTTAGACACATTACAAGAAACCATCAAAAAGCTAAAAATAAAGGGAGAATCTTGAAAGCAAATGACAAAAGAAAAATATAAGTTGAACTTCACCAAACTTGTTTTTTTTACTCCAAGGGAAAAGAAAAAAAGAAGTCAACCACAGAATGGGAGTGAATATAATTATCTATTTGAAAAGGGACTTAGAATATATAGAGAAGTCTTATAACTCAAAAATTTAAAAGACAAATAATCAAATTAAGTAATTAAATATATAGTCACTTCTCCAAAGAAGATATACAAATAGTCAATAAACACATGAAAAAGATGTTCAACATCATTAGTCATTAGCAAAAATAAATGCAAAACATAATAAGACGCCATTTCAATACCCACTAGGATGGCTAAAATTAAAAATACCAATGTGCTGACAAAGATATAGACAAATTAAAACCTTCATGAATTGCTGGCGGGGTTGTAAAATCTTACAACTACCCTGGGAAATTACTTGATAGTACCTCAAATTTTATATATAGAGTGCCCCTTTAATTCAGCAATTCTACTCTTAGGTATATTCCCAAGAGAAATGAAAATAATTTTCCATAAAACACTTGTGCACAAATATTCATAATAGAATTACTCATAATAGCAAAAAAGATAAAACCCAAGTATGTTCACTAACTCATGAATAAACAAACAAAATGTTGTATATCTATATAATGGAATATCATTTGGCAATAAAAAGCAATAAAGTATTGATATATGCTACAAGACAGATGTATCTGAACACATGAAAATACCAGTTGCAAAAAAAACAAAAAACAAAAAAAAACACATTTTATGATTCCATGTATTAGGTTCTCCAAAAAGCCCATTTAGCTTATTCTGCACAATGGCTCTTGTAGCACTTAGTTGTCTCTAACTTCATTTGAGAGAATTCTGTTAGACTGTGTTGTGACAGCTGTCATATCGGTGTGCATGTTTTAAAAACTTACTGAAATTGATGAATTTTTGTGTAGCCATTTTAATATTGAAGATGGAAAAAATACACAACATTTTCAGTGTATTATGCTTTATTATTTCAAGAAAAGTAAAAATGCAACTGAAACACAGAAACAGATTTGTGCTGTGCGTGGAAAAGGTGCTATGACTGGTCAAACGTGTCGGAAGTAGTTTGTGAAGTTTCTTGGTACTACTGGCATTTTGGCCAAATAACTCTTTGCCGTGGGGGGGGGGGGGGGCGCTGTCTTATTCATTGGAAGAGGTTTACCAGCACCATTGGCCTCTACCCACTGGACACCAATAGTGGGAAATAGCTGACACACTCAAAATATCCAAGTCAATAAAGTTACTGGTGAAAATGAAAACTGTGTTTTTTATTTTACAGAAAAAGACAGTTTTTTTTGGCCAGCAGAATATATGAAACGTCTAGAAGAAACGAATGCATGCGGACAGAAAGCAGATTAGTGTCTGCTAAAGCGTGGGAGAAGAGGAACATAGGAGTCTCTTTAATGGGTGTGAGGTTTCTTTTCTGGAATGAGAAGAATGTGCTAACATTCAGATAGTGTCGATGGCTGCACAATGCTGTGACTGTAATAAAAATGGGAGAAATGGGCACTTTAAACTGGTGAACGCTACAGTATGTGAATTATATCTCAATAAAACTGTTAAAAGACTCTAACAGATCACTCATTGGGTTTGGCTGGAAATTTTTTAACCTCGCTGATACTACAGAAATAATTTACATTGAATAGACCAGAGGAAAGTGACACAATATGTTGCCAAGACAAAAATAAGAGAATGTTCTTGATGCTACCTCAAGTCGTCAGTGATGTCTTCCACTGAGAGTGCCACTCGGCGCCTCTGCTGAACAGCCCTGCTCTCACCCTCTCCGTGAAACTTACAGGGAGAATGGACTGTAGAATTTCCTGGGGGCGGGGGGACATCTGTTCTTTATAACTGGCTGCTATGAATGTTTCTTACCCATGTAATACAAAGGAAAAGTACTGTTCCCATATTCAACTATTCTAATATTCCCTGAAAAAAATATTTGCACATTCTGCCTCAAACCATAGACAACTGTTTTTTGTTTGTTTTTTAAATAAGATTCCTTTTTTTCCCCTCGGCATGAAAAAGAAAACCAGGAATATATTTCTAACTAGAGAAACGTGCAGACTACAACTTAGTTTTCCCAAGATGGGCAGGATTTCATGATAACATGTAATAAAGGGGAATATGCTGAAAATACTCTTTCTGTATAATAATTGTAAGTCCTACAGTGGAGATAGACGGTGAAACTCTGGAGGTTATACTTGTAAATGGCCAGATTAGAAGCAATTATGAAATGACTTTTAAAGTGTGGATGTATTCGGAGCTCATTTACCAAAACCATTTTCATCCTAATAGGATTTTAGAAGGGAGTATAGGGAGAAAAAGGTCCCCTGACAGAGAAGTCACCTGATCTAGGCGTAGTGACAATACCGTATTATTCCCCTCAGCACTGTCTTTGGGGCTTCGTCCAGTCTCATTTGGAATATGCACACATTTCACCTTCTCCATGATTTTTAGCTTGAATACCTATTTCCTAGAGGCACTAAGGACTAGTCTGCTAACACATTTATCTTCCTTTAAAGATGGAAATAAAAGAGTCTTTTGGGATACTGGGCAAAGAGCAGAAGCAGCTCACAGTTTCTAGGAGATAAGGAGTGGTAGCTGAAGTTGTAGTTGCGTATGGGGCCTCAGCTCCCTGAGACAAGCCTTATTTCAAGGGAATGAAGGAAAGAACGCGTGCTGTTTGGGCTATTTAGCTGGTGCTGAAGATACCTGGGAATTACAGGCACTTGTAGCTCTCCGCTGAGTTTCAGGTATGGAAAATTTGCAGAACAACTTCTCCTTTAAGAGGAGATTAGACTAACATTTGTCCTGTTTTAAACTATGGCTTCAAGATATGATATCATCTGGTGCTGGAATTCACGATTATAAATCTTATCCAAAATTTCCGGCCTTATTCATTAGCAATTATGTTACAGAGAAATTAAAATTCAGAAAATACTACAGTAAAACATCATGTCCTAATACGGTGTCTTCCAGTATCTCTCCGAAAAGGCCAGCGATGACCAACATATGTTTTGTGATTAATTTTACATCATTTGATAATTCCTGTCTCCTGAGAAGAACCCCCAGGTTTTATGGATGCCTTCTGATTTCACACGACCATTTTTGCACAACTCAAGACAAGAGTATTACCATCGCTACATGGTGAGAGATCCCTGCCTGCTAGCCACAGCACCGCAGCAGACACAGGGAGAAGCCAGGTCCAGAGAGATGAGGGGAAAAAAAAAAAAACCTGAGCAGAAGCTTTAGAAATCACTGTCCTTCTTCACTAGTATCTTAGATGACACCTTCTGGGCCAGGACTTCCTATTCTGAATCACTCTACTCTGGTATTCTGAGTACAAATCACTTGGATAAATCAAATCCTTATGTGAATTAATAATACAATTCAAGGGAGAGAATTATTGGCAGTACATGGATGGCAGTAACAGACCAAACATAATAAGAAAATATATTCAATTTGAAATAAAAGAAGGAGCACTGGCCAAGGAGCTCAGTTGGTTGCAGCATTGTCCTGACACACCAGAGTTGCAGGTTTGATCTTTGCTTAGGTGGAACGACAAATTGATGTGGATGTCTTTTTCTCTCTCCCCACTCCCTGCTCTCAAAAATCTATAAATAAAATGTTTTCAATGATACAAAATAGAAGAAAACAAGGAGCTGTTAGAGAAAAGGAAGATTTCTAGCACATAAGAGCTGACAGGTATTGTAAATCCAACATCAAAGTTTCCTGACCTGAAGGTATTGTATTTGGCAGCATACCAGGTTGCAGGCCTTTCCCAAGAGATTAAAAGTCCCTTGATGGCAAGGATTGTCTCATCTACATTTGTATCACTGAACCTAAAGCAGTGATTAACATCCTTGAAGCAGTTGATAAGGATTAGTGGAGTGTATAATATTCTAAATGTTAAATAAATCATGCGCACACATTACTATGTATTTCAGAGTATTAAAGGTTGAGTCCTTTATCAGTGAGATCGTCATAAATACAATATAGTGATCTTCACTCACACCTGCCTCCATTCCCTTCTGCTCATGGTTATTGGAGAAATGATATCTGTACTCTAATGCTCATTGAACTCAAACAAAAGAATATATTAAGTGTGGAAGACAGAGGAGAAATAATCTAAAGCAAAGGGAGGAAAAAATGCTACTGGAATGCAACTACATTAGGGTTTAGGTTAGCATCCTACAGACAAGCCCGGCAGGTTGCTACTTAGCCTATGTATAAAAAGTTCTATCACATCCTTAGGGTGCTGAGATGTCTTCTGAACTATAATAGAAAATAGTCACTTTAAGGAGATAGTGTATATTTTGTTAGAAGGCTCATCCAGATAATTAAAGTAGTGTTTGAAACTTCCAGGAATCATGCTAATGTAATAGCAGATGTTCCTAAATGTCATAACTTTTAGGAGTTATGAATGAAGGTGGGGTATTGGAAGAAAGATTAGAACAGAGACAGGACAACTGTGGGGATATAGGTAACAGCGGGGAAAGACACTTCAGGGCTCTACCCTTGCTAGGTATCAACTCTATTTCTGTATCCGTCAGGTTTTTAATAGGCTTTTTGTGACAGAAATTTGAATCTAGGGTAGGTTAATACAAAATGTTTTCAACTATTCAAAGTTGTTTATCTTTCTTGGCAATTTAAAAATGTAAAACCATTTAAATTGAATTCACATGAAGTTAGTGTTTTATTTCCTTACTATACAATTGATGATATGAGGAACTGCTCCATTCAGTTAAAACCTAATGAATACCATCAAATTTCCTGGCTTGTTTCTCTAATTATCTACTTAGTATCTAAATAGTTAACTGTCATATTTTTTAAGTGCTCAGAAAAATTATAACATCACAGTTCACATAAAGCCCATTAAAAACCTGATGTCACAGGTTGTAGACGTTAAGTGTAAATGATGGCTGCACTCATCTTAGGAAGAGTGTGGGAGAGAAATTTAATACTAAGCAAGTTCCATCAAATTCAGGAACCACCACAATTCTTTGTGCTGGAATTGTTGCCAACCTGCAAGAAGTCATGTGTCACATTTTAAAATGGGTTGGATTTCAACATAGACACCATGGCACAGATTTTAAATTTAAATCAGGTAAGTGATGGTAGTTAAAAATTATGTTCCTTGAATGGGAGAATATAGTCACAAATGATATATCTGAGAAGGGTTTAATGTTGAAAATATATAAAGAACTCATACAATTTAAAACGCACATACACACAAAACCAATTAAGCAATGGGCATTTCTCTTAAGAGGACATAAAGCTGGCCAACAGACATATGGAAAGATGCTCAACATCACTAATCATCAGGAAAATGCCAGTTGAAAACCACAATGAGATACTATCTCACACCTATCAGAATGGCTATCATTAATAAATCAACAAATCTCAAGTGCGATTGAGGATGTGGAGAAAAGGGAACCCTTGTATGTTCTTGGTGGGATTGTAAACTAGTGCAGCTGCTGTGGAAAACACATGGAGAGTCCTCAAAAAATTGAAAATAGAGCTGCCTTATGACCCAGTAATTCCACTTCTGAGTATTTGTACGAAGTAATCAAATACACTAGTTCAAAAAGATCCATGCACCCCTATATCCTTTGCAGCATCACTAGTAATAGCCAAGATATGGAAGCAACCTAAATGTCCATCAACAGATGAGTAAATAAAGATGATGTGGTGTATATAAATACACACAATGGAATAGTATTTAGCAATAAAAAAGAATGAAATCTTGCCATTTGAGACAACATGGGTGAACCTAGAAGGTATTATTCTAAATGAAATAAGTCAAAGAAAGACAAACACCATATGATTTCACTTACATGTGGAATCTAAAAAAGGAAAACAATTCCTCCAGTATAAGCCTGCCACTCCAAACAAGCGCCTGGCCTCTTACACAGCCCAACTCTCCAACCAGACCGGAGACTATCCTGGTCAGGGTTCATCACTGCCCAACTCTTCCCAGCTGTCCACAGTCTCAGTGGGTGCACACTGCCCCAGTGTGTTTGCCCCTTCATCCTCATTCCCCGCAGTGACTTCAAGCATCCAGGTCCATTCTGGTGTTGCTCAAACTTCCCTGTTTGACAGGGGAGGGAGCCATTGACCTGGCTCTCTCCCAAGAATCCTGTGGCCGACCCAGCAGGTGCTGGGCCTGGGGCTGCAGCTGCTATGGTCCCCATGCTTGTCCCAGGGACCTTATTGTCCCAAAGCAATCTCCTTACTGTCTGTATTACAAGGCCACTGTAATCAAAACAGCCTGGTATTGGCATAAGAACAGACATATAGACCGATGGAATAGAACAAAGAGCCCAGAAATAAACCCAAGTCTCTATGGTCAATTAATATTTGAAAAAGAGGGAAGAAGCATAAAATAGAGTAAAAATAGCCTCTTCAAAAAATGGTGTTGGGAAATCTGAACAGCTACATGAAAAAAAATGAAACTCGATCACCAGCTTACACCATACACAAAAATAAATTCAAGGTGGATAAAAGATTTAAATATAAGTTGTGACACCATTAAAGTCCTAGAGGAAAACATTGGCAAGAAAATCTCAGACATTCCACGCAGCAACATCTTCACTGATGTGTCCCCTAAAGCAAGGGACATAAAGGAAAGAATAAACAAATGAGACTTCATCAAATTAAAAAGCTTCTGCATGAGTAAATAAAACAGCATTAAAATGGAAAGAGAACCAATTATATAGGAAAACATATTTGCCAATGATACCTTGGACAAGGGTTTGATCTCCAAAATATATAAAGAACTCACACAACTCCACTCTAGGGAGCCAAAGAACCCACTTAAAAAATGGGCAAAAGACTTGAACAGACACTTCTCCAAGGAGGACATACAGAGGGCCCAGAGACACATGAAAGGATGCTCAGCATCACTAGCCATCAGAGAGATACACAGTAAAACCATGATGAGATACCAATTCACATAAGTCAGAATGGCCATCATAAACAAAGCAACAAACAACAAGTGTTGGAGAGGATGTGGAGAAAAGGGAACCCTAGTGCACTGTTGGTGGGAATGCAGACTGGTGAGCCACTGTGGAAAACAATATGGAATTTCCTCAAAAAACTAAAAATGGCACTTCCTTTTGACCCAGCAATTCCACTGTTGGGATTATATCCTAAGAACCCTAAAACACCAATCCAAAAAAACCTATGCACCCCCATGTTCATAGCTGCACAATTTATAATAGCCAAGTACTAGAAGCAACCTAAGTGCCCATCAATAAATGAGTGGATCAAAAAACTGTAGTACATTTACGCAATGGAATACTACTCAGCAGAGAGAAAGAAGGAGCTTATACCCTTTGAGACAGCATGGATGGAACTGGAGAGCATTATGCTAAGTGAAATAAGACAGGCAGTAAGGGACAAATACCATATGATCTCACCTTTAACTGGAACCTAATCAACAAAAGAAAAAAGCAAGTAAAATATAACCAGAGACATTGAAATTAAGAACAATCTGACACTAACCAGAGGGGAGCAGGGAGGGTATATTGGGAAGAAGGGTTTTCAGGAACAACTATAAAGGACACATGGACAAAACCAAGGGCGGGGGCACAGAAGCAAGGGAGGGAGGTGGGTTTGGCTGAGGGGGGGAGTGCAGACAACTGTAACTGAACAACAATAAAATAATTTAAAAAAAAAACAAATTTACTTAGTAAACAGAAAAATCATAACAAATGAATAAACAAAACACAAACAGACCCATAGATATAGAGAACAAGCTGATGGTTGACAAGGGGAAGGCAGTGGGGAAGGAAGTTGAAAAATCATATCCCTAAAATGCGGGGACCTGATGTACTGCTTTATTTAAAGCGTGACTATAAAGTGTGACTTTATTCCATGGTTAGGAGAGGGCAGGGTATCTCAACTGACAGTCTCACCAAGACACACACTGTAGAAGAAAGCTGTTTCTCAGAATGAAATTTTTGAAGCTCCTTACAATAGATGAAGGAATGCCATGCAGAAAAAAACATCAGACGCCTGCCCCATATACCTCCAGCAGGAAAATAACACTGACAAATATTCATCCATTCACGTGTAAAAGGCACTTTGTGCCAAGTCCTGTTCCAGGACTTACTGACATTGACTCATTTAATCCTCATCATCCTCATTATGCAGATGAAAACACTATTTACAGGGGGCATAAGGGCAGATAAAAAGTGACAGAGCTACGTTCCAGTGGAAACAAAATTTGAACCGATGGCACGGGACTCCATCATCTACACTCTTAACCTCTCATTTCTAAGGCTTCTCTCAAAAGTGTGCTGCCTGTGAAATAGAGCAGCCAGTCTCAAACTAAGAGAAGTTGTGTAAAGGAGGAAAAAAAAACCCATAAAACTGCTAAACTATTTCATTATACCCCTTATTGCATTTATTGCAAGAGTGTTTGAACTTTCATGTTATGAATCAGAATCCTATTCATAGCCTCAACTTCACTAAAGCTTGAAAAATTTAAAAAACTCACTTTTATACATGAAAGTTAAGTTCTTAACGATTCAGTGTACGTAATTGAGGTTTAGAGACTGGAGTTTTTCGAAAGTTCACTATCCTCTTCAAAATACAGAGCTTTCAGTGACTAAATGTTATCAAAAGATTCCTTTTGTTACGTATTCAAAGATTAGAATTCCTTCCTTGAAGCAGGTGAGGTCACTAACACGCTGTCATTTCAGGTCCCTCAATATTGAGCAGTCACATAATTGGAAGCTTAGCCAAGCCTAACAGTCACTAATAGGTGATGGGACAATTGGACACCAGCCTTAGATCTTGCTTGCAAAGCCAGAGCATTTCACAATGGAAAGACTTTATAGTCTCAGAAGGGAGAAAGGAAAAGAAGACTCTAAAAACAGAGTGTCCACAAAGGAAGAGGTACTGATACCTCCAGAGACGGCAGAGGTAGGCAGGCTTCGAGCGGCACAGACCTGGGCTGCATGAAAAAGCCGGTGAGGTCCTACCTGAGGCTTTTATTGGACTGGCCTCCAAACCCAGCAAATAGGCCATAGCAAAGCTTATGAAAAAATAATTTGCCACCAATCATTAAATAGATCAACAGTCTATTAATTCTAATAGGCCAGCGATGGAATTCTGTTAAACTATGGGATTCATGTTTTCAATTTTCTACCCCCAAATGTGGAGCTTGAAATGAAGTCAAGTGTCACCTACAGGACAGCACTGTATGCTGATGTCAAAGCTGAATATTATTCAAAATGGCTTTGTTCTTTTCCTCAAAGACCACACCATCACGGTCTGTTATGACCATTACATTTTTCCTGTTATGATATTCATATTAATGAGCAGAAACTCTAGTGGAGAGAAGACCCACAGTTCAATGAAGAAGTATATAGCCATTTGTGGCAAGACACCTTTCTCAAGGTTATTGCCACGTTAGTCAGAGCGGCTCGTCGACATCCACTAAGAGGCTCATGGAGGGCAGCGTCAGGAACAAGGATGAAGGAATTTGGCCAGGAGGGTGTACAAGCCAGTGTCCACGCTTTTCAACCGAACCCAACTTTCCAGTCTCTGCCCTGAGACACTGGCTGACCAAGCATCAGAGAAATCTTAATGTCACCCAGGCACAGACTGTTGTCACAACATCAAATGCCATATGGTTTTATAAAATTTACAAACTATTTTATTTTCATATTTCTGTCTAATCCTGGATATCCAGCATGGGAATAGGCTTTCAGTAATATCTATTAAAAGGTTAAAAATAACTTAGGCCATTTATTCCAATGTTTCTACAAACTGGAATCTCTCCTGAAGAAATACGTATCATGAATAGTAAGTATTTGTAAACATCGAATGTTTATAACAGAAAAAAGCTTGGACCCATTAGGCATTGGCAAAATAAATTACAGTATGTGGAAATAGTGAAATGATATACACCCAAATTAGAATGATGTTTAATAACATAAAAATATGCATGAAATGTTAAGTGAGAAACCAGTTTGCAAAAGAGTGGACACTGGAGCATCAGTCTTATGAACTTGAGCTCTAGATAAAGCACACATGCGCACATAGAAAAACAATAGAAAGATCTACAGGAAGAAGATTGGGATTTTCATCAGTAATGTATGAATACATATCACATAAATTTCTGTTTTTCTTCTGTATTTTCCATATTTTTACAATAAATTATTGATCTACTTATGGTCAGAAAAATTGATAAGAATGCGTATATTTTAAATCCTGTTTTTATGAGTGGAGATGATTATTGATGTCCTAAATCTATTTTGAACTAAATTTCAGCTTCATATCAGTATCCACATTCAAGACTTAGTTTTCTAATTCAGCCACCCAAAAATAAATTACCTATATTGGACATCTTTTTTAGCCACAGACCCTCCCATTAAAGTGGCTGTTCCCTCGAAGATTGCCTGTCAGGCAATAATGAAATCAGGCTCGAACACTGAGACGAGAGGTTTCTAAAGCGTGGACTTTATGTACTACAGCCATCAGGAGTGTCAGTAGATCATCAACACCGAGGAAGATCCCTTGGCCTGTGCTCAGTATAAGTCTTCCATTCATAATACAAACTTCCCCTGCGTGATCTCATCTTTTTTACTGATTAAACATGCCTACTCTCCACGCAGACTTTACTCAAACATGAAGCCAGCGGGCTGCAGCTAGTAGGCTCATAATTATGGTTTGTCACATTTCTTATGGCTTTTATTGTCCTAATGTAATCAGGGATAGGAGGTTTTTTAGGGAGTCAGAGTGGGGGCACATTCAAGTCATTATGAGATACTTTCTCAGATACACTTGGTTGGATTCCTGCTGGCCTCTTGTGACCCTAAGAATGCGATTATTCTTCAGTGTTATTATTGTGTCTCTTTCCCCAGAAGAGTTTAATGAGCTACATAATTTTTCCTAAATGTAATACCTTAATTTATTATTTTATTAACTAACCATGAGATTTGTGCCTTTTCAGTACCATAAATTCTACCGCTGACTGAAACCTTCTATTCAATAATTCTGTTTGAGGAAAAGCGAAGTTCACAATCGCTATCCCTACATTTATTCTACGTCCGTCCCTGGACCAATTTAACTACCTCCTTCTATTGTACAAAACGTCCAACAACGAAAACCAGGCTGAAAGCTAAATCCCCCAGCAGCCCTTCCCCCGTGGCCACCCTAAGTGAGGTCCACCTCTCCCCACCGTAAGTATCACAACTACTTTTCGGCTACTCTAGAAACTGGAGAGGGGTTGTGGTTTAACCCACCTTGAAGAATTTTAAATTTAGTGAAAACTGAAACCATCAGCCTGACAAGGAGCCTGTCTACATTTTCGTGTGGTGATTCATTTGAGGATCAAAGTAATTTTATGAAAAGGAGCTGAAAAAAATGGTGGTATGAACAGCTGAAGGTTTTCAGGAAAATTGTTTGAGTCAAAGTGAAATTTTAAATCAATTAAATAAATTATTCTGCTCCACAACAAACAGAACTACTCAGACACATGGCAAACTTGAGAACCAATTAGAAGTGGAGGGAAATAAAACATAACTTGCGCTGAGAAGAAAACGCCAAACTCAGAAATTTTTTAAAAATGGAAATATATTACCCCACCATTAGAAACTTCCTGTCAAAAGGCAGAAAATGCATCCTTTGGGAAGGGTAGAGGAAATATTTTCAGTTAGGGTGGATGGTTCATTGAATCTCAGGTCCTCTGTGGCGATTGGCCTATTCCAAATTCTAAAATTAAGAATTTCCCAGTGAAAACTTCTCCTACTTCCTTTCATAAAAAAGTATTTTGGAGCCAAATGAGAAAAGAATCCATTCAAGACCGGTCATTTGTATTCCTACAGACTTGGATGTTGGAAAGGGCCCTCTTTAACTCGCAGCTGCTAAGGAATCCTGTATCCAGGGGACTGGTACCAAAATAATGTATAGAGGGTTGGGAGTTGGAAGACTGAACTCATCCGCTGGGGAGCTGAATGCCACTATAATAACTCACTTTACATCTCTGAACTTCGGCTTCCTCGACACAGTTCTCAGGATAATAGTACCCACCTGGCTTTCTCCACAGGATGATGGTCACTTTTAAAACCATGAAATGGTATAAAAAGGCAAGAGAACTCAATTACACAACTTTTCTGAAAATGGGGTTAAAAGAACATTTGATTTGTGGCTATGATTGAATTCATCCCCCAATACTCCCATCTCCCCCGAAGCAAAAATATCAATTTATATTCCAAATAAATAACATCAGCTTGTAAAATCCAGATATGCTTGACTAATAGCCTACCATACCTGCAATTGATATAGAACATATTTGCTTTCACATAATGAACACTCAACAAAAAAAGCATATGTTTATTACCTGCTTTGATGTTTTGTTGGCTTGCACCCTGAAGTTTCCCTTCCAAGACCTGCAAAAAATAAAATAAAAATAAAACAATTATGAAGCCATCTGGACGAGAGTGAAGACAAAATATTGTTATTTTTAAGCTGTTCCTCGAATAACTGGAATTGTAACATGAGAGGTAACCCCAAAAAACAGAATTTATTTATAAAAACTTGAGTACTCTTCCATGTTTAAATTTCAGTGACTGTCAAAGTACTCTCCATTTGATGCATTACATCTATCAAGATGCTTTTTCCACTGCTCAAAACAGTTTTTGAACTTATCAATTTTGGTGCCTTTTAGTGCTTCTGCTGTCTTTTGTTTCACCTCTTCCATACTGTCAAAAATGTTTCCCTTTGAGGACTTTTTTCATCCAGGGAACAAAAGTCCCTCAGGGTGAGGTCTGGTGCATAGGGAGGGTGGGGCATGGGGTTTATGCCATTTTCGGTCAAAAACTGCTGAACACTCAGCACGGTGTGAGCAGGTGCACTCGTAAATCACCCACCATGAAATGGGTGAACACACTGAGTCTTCAAAAAAGAAATTCACTGAAGCTGAATGCCACCTCTCACAACAACGTCAGCTGGTACAGTGGTACAGGTGGGTTCCCGGAACACTCACCTAGCAGGGGAATCCTGTACTACAAGGGGCCTGCCCTCCACAGGATAATTCCAGTTTTGGGGGGGGGGGTCCCCCCTCCCTTGTGGATGGATGTCAGGACAGTGATGATAACAAAACAATTCTCATCAAGGAAAGATCTGCATAATCCAAATTATGGCTGCTTATCAGACACAGTGGGGTCTCATATTGATCCACAGCTAAACATCTATCTCCGCACTTATTTGAAACACAAGCTGGGGCCATTCTAACCTGCAGAACATCAAACATCATTCTCTTCAATAACAACACAGATTTTTAAATCACTGACCAGTGCCTCAGGACCAGATTTTTTAAAGAAGTACGCACAGACAACAGTATGGTGATGGCCAGAGGGAAGGGGGACGGGGCTGAGTAGAGGTGGGCAAGTGAGGGGGGAATGGGGACATCTGTCATAGTGTCAACAATCTCTAAAAAAGGAAAAGGAAGAAAAAGAAAATGCAAGTCTCTAGGATTAAAGCAAATCGTCCATATAGTTTGGGGAAATGAGAAAAAAATCAAGACCCACCACTCGGAATCTGTTATTGATAATCCCAGATTGACCTCTAGCTCTTTGCCCCGTTTTGTATCAGTGGGAAGACAGGGATATGCTGCTTAAGGATCACCTGTTTCGAATTCCAAGTCTGAAAATGACTGTATGGTACTGATCTTACTAAGTGTTTGACTTTTTAAAGAATTAGTTATTCGTCTAGAAATTGAGAATTACTGTAGTAAAACATTACGTAAAAGTTAAATTATTACACACTATCATTGTGCTTGTGTAAGCAGAAGTACTTAACATGTACTAGCCATCATTATTATTTTCATTGTTTTATCATCATATAGTTTACATTCCTCAAAAATGAATATATTTCTCCTCTTGCCATCCTTGACATTCTCCCTCAAAAATCATATAATCAAAAGAAACATTTTATAAATTACAAAGTAATCAATAATCATTTTTAAGCACAATAAAATAAATGAATACAAAATATTGATTTATTTTCTCTGACTTAGTGTGAAAATCTCAGTTCAGGAATATGTTTGTTCTTGACCATGTTCTGCTACTAAACACCCTCATTCTTGTGTAATTCCCTTAAAATTTCTCAGTTTCACTCTCTTGAAAATGGAGAAACTAATACGTCTTTCTTTCCTCATATGACCTCTATTAAAATCTAAAATGTATGGAAATAATTTTTATAAATTTAACTAGCCTTATGTATTATTCCAAAACTTCTATCTGGTAATATCATTCATAGACTTTTTCCTAAAGAATGATTAAATCAAAAGGAGAACACAATACCAAAGCACAATCTATGAAAGAAAAATTTGGTAAGTTGGACTTCATTAAAATGTAACACTTTTGCTCTGCAGAAGACACTGTAACAGAATATAAGGACAAGCCACAGTCTGAGAATATATTTCAAAATACAGATCTCATAAAGGACTTGTATCCAAAATATAAAGAAAACTTTTACAACTCAACAGCAAGAAATCGAACAGCCCGATTAAAAAGTGTACACGAGATCTGAATAGACATATCTTCACAGAAGATATAGATATGGCAAATAAGCCTGTGAAAACATGCTCAACATCTAATGTCATAGTAAAATAACGAGACACTGTAACACACCTATTAGAGAAGGCCGGAATGCAAACGCAACAACACCAACGTGTCCAGGACACAGGGTAATCACTGTAGGCAGTAATGGGAAATGGAAAAGTAATGGTGCAGTTGGGAAGACAGTCTGGCAATTTCTTAGAAAGCTAAGTCGTTTTTATCAGATTTTTCCTCAATCGCACTCTTTGATATTTACCCAAATGAACTGAAAATTGTTGTCCACACAAATACCTACGCATTAATGCTTATAGCAGTTTTATTCATAATCATCAAAACTTGGAAGCAACCAAGATGCCCTTCAGAAGGTGAATAAATAAACTATGGTATATTCATACAAAAAATATTGTTTAGTAATATAAAGAAATGAACTACCAAGCCACAAAAAGACCTACAGAAAACTTAAATTCATATTGCTAAGTGGAGGAAACCAGTCTGAGAAAAGTACATACTACAAGATTCCGGCTATATGGCATTTTGGAAAAGGCAAAACTGGAGAGACAGTGAAAAGATCAGTGTTTGCCAAGTTCACAAGAAAGAAGGGAGGGATGAACAGGTAGAGCACAGGGGGTAATTAGACCAGTGACCTATTTTTTATGATACAGGAATGGCAATGCATGACATTACGAATTTTTCAAAACCCACACAACTGGACAACATCAAGAACAAACCCTACTAGAAAGTATAAATATCATGTTATAATATATTAATATTGGTTCATTTTATTTTTGACAAATGTACCAAACTAATGCAAGATGTTAACAATAGGAGAAACTGTGGGGAAGGAGAAGGTATATTAGGAACTCTGTACTTTCTCCTCAGTTTTTATGTAAACCTAAAACTACTCTAAACAATAAAGCCTATTAATATTAAAAAAGAAACACATATTCAAATATAGTTAACTTTTAAAGAATCAATTGCAAATAAAATGTCCAATGATTTGCCAAATTTATTTTTGTTATACAAATGTAATTGCATATTTGATTTCCATTTACATCAAATTTGTAAATATTCTTCTTTAAAGAAATGCAATGCAATTAGAAAAGCATTGAACTGTTTTATAATTGGCTATAACAATATAAAACATGTGTATTGTCTGGAAGGGATGTAAAATTAAATCAGATGGATTAGGGCTGTAAAATTTTATATTATGAAAAATCTTAAACAAATGAATGCTATAAGGAATTCCTTTTAACTTTTTATTTTTAAATACTTATAGACAAGGAATTTGCAAAAATAGACAGTGTCCTTCCTAGATTACGTCAATGGTGGAATATTATGTAACTGCAATGCAATAGCAACAGCAGGAAGTTGACATTCATAAAATACCGTTAACCAAACTACAGATCTCACCGAATTTTCACTGTTTTCTTTAGATTCATCCATTTGTATGTGTGCATATGTCGTTCTGGGCTTGTCTTACACCGAGAATGGATTCATGGAACTCCTATCCCAACCACGACACAGACAGCTCCCACAGCACAGAGAAATCTTTCTGTTACCGCTGCCTCTTAGCACACCTGTCCCTCCACTCCTGCCCTGTCTTCGGGCAAGCAGTAATCTGCGCTCCATCTCTACAGACTTGCCATTCCCGGATGTTACAGAGATGGCGTCAACTACCGTAACTAAGTTTTGGTCATTGCACGGGGTCGTCCAATTTGTCAAGTGCGTTTGTGTTATGTGTTGAAAAGACCGTCCTTGCCTCTGGAAGTGCCGCTGCCGCACTGCCCGAGATCAGCGGGCTGTGTGTGCACCTGCGGGGCTCCGTTCCTGAGCCCTCTACCCTGTAACCCATCCTACGCTTGTTTGATTTCTGCACCTTTATAATGTGTCATGAAATCACATCGTTTGTACTCTTGAAATTCTTTTTATTCTTTAGTATTCTGTTAGTTATCTAAGTTTTTTGTCTTCCCTATAAATGTTATAGTCAGTTTGATTACATCTACAAAATAGCTTGCTGGTATTTTTATTACAAATTGTGTAAACTCCATAGATCAAATTTGGAACAACTGACATCTTAACAATACTGATTTTTCAAATCCATGAACATGGAATATCTCTCCCTTTATTTACATCAAAGTTGGTTTCTTTCATAACAGTTAAAGTTTTCTGCATAAAGACCCTGTATGTTTTTTGTTACATTTATATCCAAGTACTACTTTCTTCAATTTTGGTGCTGTTTTAAAAGTTTTTTTTTCAAGTTCCAATTATTCATTGTTCTTATATAATAAAGCAGTTGACTATGTTAACCTAGTGTCCTGTGATCCTGATATACCAAATTGTCTAGCACAAGAAGATATTAAAATAGAAGTCAGCAGGGATGGTTATATTTGACAAAATATAAAAGGACATTTTATTCAAGTGAATCAAAGTTGTATTTCCATTCCAACTCATCATTCTTCGCATGGTCTACAGAGGAAAGGAAGCACATTTTTCAAACATGGAGTGCGCACCTCTGACATACTGCAGGCTGCCTGTGAGTTTAGCAGTGATATATCTATATATCTGTATCTACAGATTACTAGCATTATCATTATGGGAGATATCATGGTGGAATAAGAAAACTTATAAAGAACTTCTTGGAAAAAGAAAATTTCAAGTAAATTTGAAGATGGATAAAAGAATGTGATGTTATGGTCTTTCAGCTCCAGCTACAGCTCTATTTTTTTACTAAAACCATCACAGAGATTAGAGATAAACAGAAGCCGATGCTAGTCCAGGCTTAGCTAGTGATTCATTTTTACCATGGGCAAGTCTTTCAGTCTTTGAAACTTGGTTTACTCATCTACAAAATATGGACCATAGTGTCTGCTCAGCCTTTCATGGAATTCACATAAGATTTATGCTTGTGGGCAAATATTAAGCACACTGAAAAAAAATAGAGTGAAAACTCTATTCAAGTAAGAGCATTATTTTTCATAGCATATGCTTCCTCTGTGCATAAATTGTAGTCATTTCCTATCAACATTATTTATAAAATCCTGAAGAAACCAAGTCCCTGTTACAAGAGCAGATTTTAAACAGGTAGCTGAATTTTTACACCAGCTAATTTATCCATTAATTAATACTTTATCCTAAACCATTCTTTTAATTTGATGAAGCTAATTTAATTTGACTAACCATTCCTCTGTAGTAGAATTCTTATAAATTAAATACTATGCCTCAAATATTTTTTTAAATTGCATCCAGGTGAAATTTTTGAATCAGTATGTGGGTTGTGTAATCTTTTGTAAACAGGGGAGTCTTTCTCCACCTGATCATTCATTTCCCCTAAATCTTTCCTTGGGTAATGTGAGCCCTCCTTTCATTTCTCCTTATGAGAAATGTCTTTTCCCCCCATGCACTCCAACCCTCTTGAGGGACCCTCTTCCTATGCAATTCCAGGTGAAAATAAGTCATTGATATATGCCAAGCCTTTATCCACAGCCCTAAGAAAAATAGTGAAATGCCACAGTTTGTGAATAATTGGTTTGTAAAACAAACCCAGAGGCAAAAACAACAATAAAAGACACCCAGTGGAATTTGTATTCCATCTCATTTATTTTGACAGTTGCAGGAATTCAAGTCCAATCATGCATGTTAATAGTGGTAACATGGTAAGCAAAAGTATATAGGGAAAAAATTTATTCAAAGACTACTCAAACTCTCTAAAGCTTAAAAACCATTAAATCATGACCAAATAGGGCAACACATTTCTCATATGATTTTGAGATACACCTTGTCCAATTGTTCTGAATTTTTCTCCATATTCTGTCCTGTAATAGGATCAATAACAACACATCGAAAGCATTCTCTTAGGCAGCCCACAGTTGGGGAGAACAGCGGGCTACCCTCTGGTCTCAGAGCAATGCTCTTCCTGGAAAGGGTGTCTGGATCTTTAAAATGAAAAAAAATTCTCTATTTTTTGCAAACTCAGTTTTTTCTTTGTGTCTGATGTAAGGTAAAAGAAGTCATTTTGAAAAATGGATATGGAGACAATATAGACTTTAAATAGAATAAAGGGAATTAATCAAGACAGACATATAGAAATATTAGTGGAACACTGTGATGTAACATTAATAAATGATTAAAATTTGGTGTCTCGCCCTGGCTGGGTGGTTCAGTCAGTTGAAGCATTATCCCCTACACTAAAAAGATGTGGGTTCGATTCCTGGTCAGGGCACGAATCTTGGTTGCAGGCTGGATGGTCATTGTATGTACGGGAAGCCACCAATGGATGTTTCTCTCTCTTTCTCTTTAACTTTCTCCTCTCCTCAGCTCCCTCCCTCGTTCCCTTTCCTTCTCTCCCTTTCCCCTCTCTCCCCTTCCTGCCTGTCTCTCTAAAAATCAATAAACATATCCTTGGGTGAGAATTACAGCAACATTTGGTATATTCAGAGAGTGAGATTATAGCTGGGATTCAGTGAAATGAAGAATTTTCATCATGAATGGAGCTTTTGGACTATTGGATTTGTTTTTATTATGCATGTATTATTTTAGTGATGATAGCGATAACAATAATAATAATATAAATATGACTATAGACCAAAAGAATTAAAGCTGAGGTGGAATGATACCCTAACTCCATGAAACAATGAAGTCATCTTTTACAATTATTAGTCTCTTGAAGCATCATAATACCTCTGAGTTAGATACATCAGACTTATTTTCCCATTATTCAGATAAAGAACTTTAGTTTCAAAAAGTTAGGGATCTTGCCCTGGCTGGTGAGGCACAGTGGGTTGAGTGCCAGCCTGCGAACCAAAGGGTTGCTGGTTCTATTCCCAGTCTAGGGCACATGCTAGGGTTGCGGGCCAGGTCCCTGTGGGGGGCACATGAGAGGCAACTGCACACCAATGTTTCTCTCCCTCTCTTTCTCCTTGCCTTCCCCTCTCTAACAATAAATAAAATTAAAAAAAAAAAAAAAAAAACAACTTAGGAATCTCTCCAAAACTCACCTAGCAAGTCGAGGATAGTGTAACAGGGAGATACCCTGTCTCTGAGCTATGCTGGAGTGTCCCTTCCTGCTCACCAGATTGAAAGAGATGTTCCCAAGACATCCATCGCAAGAACAAAAGAGATTTGGGGTGAAGGCAAGGAGTGAGAATACCACGTTAGCCAAAGAAACATCCATCTGAGAGATGATGTAAGGATATTATATTATCTATATTTCCCATCTGTAAAAACTTGATTTCTCACCTGCTTTGCAGACATGGTGATATTTTGGAGGCTGAGATTCCCAAAGCCCCCAGAGGTGTCCATCCTGAGGCCCATGGGCTGCATGTGGCCCTGGGTGGCTATGAATGTGGCCCAACACAAAATTGTTAATTTACTTAAAACCCTTTTCTTGCTCATCAGTTTTCATTAGTGTTTGTGTATTTAATGCGTGGCCCAAGACAACTCTTCTTCCAGTGTAGCCCGGAGACTCTGAAAGGTTGCACACCCCTGGGACAGCTGGAGGCCTGAGGCTTCTAGAATGCACTTGATCTTGCTGCTTATCTAGTTTATTTGTTTATAAACAATAGCCTATTTGCCAAAAGATTTAAAATGCTTAGAAGAACAGCTGTTCGATCCTTTTTGTTTTTGTTTTTAATATCAAGGCAGTATATGTTACACTATCTCAGGTCTTTTGAGGAAGTTAGGGTAGCCCTGTTTATCCCAGCCAAGTGCACCTGTGAGTGTGGAAGTGAGGAGAGGGAGATGGGGGGGTGTAGATTATCAATTACAATTTCAAAGATAAAAATCCATAACAGGTAGCAGCTAAATATTTACATATCTGTATTCTCCTCAAAACTACCATAGTGGTAGACATTTCCTAGGCCAATTGTTCTCCAATTCCAGGGTCCTTCCGGATCTCTCTGGGTCCTTGTTTAAAAAAAAAAAAAAAAAAACAGTAGAATCCTGCACCTAGCTCCCATGTCCAGATTTGGAGGACCTTGAGTGCAAACAAGGAGCCTCAATGTTCAACGAGCACCCAAGAAGCATCTGATGGGCAGGGGGCCACATTTTAAGTAGGGCTGACATGAGCAATACTCTGATCAGTTTCTGTCTTGCGTGTGACCTGTTTATGGACACCTGTCCTTTTGTTGTTGATCCCTGCCCTGCCCTCCATCCTCCCTAAATTTGCTTTCAGTCTGTTGTGTGAGGCCAACCTGCTCTCACTGTAAAGGTTACTTTATGAGACTGCAAACACCTATAGCTGGCCTTCCCTGGAATGAAATAAGAGTTGGAGGGGAAGAAGCAGAAATGGCAGAATAAAGGAAGATTATCAGTCATCTCACTTACTAATGATAGAATCTGTTTTAACATTGGCCCCTTTGGTTGGTAGTTGAAGAAACTGATGTTCAGAAAGTTCAGGTCATTGAGTCAAGGTCACACAAATAGGATAGGAAAGGCAGCAACAGTGAAATGGAGACGGAAGACTATTATGAACAGGAGGTCTGTCAAGTCTGAGTTGGAGCGGGGGCATTCCCTACTATGGATACTAATGAATCATTGAGATTGAAGCAGGCCAATGAACTGCCTGTGCTAAACAACATGGATTTGATCATGAAAGAAAATCATAGTTCCAGTTACCCAGTCCTAGAAGAAAGCAATTAAAAAGTTAAACCAAACTAAGAGTGGGTCTCATATCTGCTTACAACCTGGCCACGAGTCTAGCCAACATGGGTGTGCGTTTGCACACATGTGTTTGTGGGTGTGCACATGTGTATACCCATGCACCTGTGGGATAAACCTTCAGGCAAAGAGATTATCATCTTGTCCTGACAGAGAACAGCTGAAACGGCGCTGATCAAAGCCGGCACCAGACATACAACCTCAATAATTAAAACTTCCACTTACAGCCTCTCTTTTAAGAGGAGACGGGTTGACTGTAGCTTTCTCACATCAAATAAACTGACTTCAACAACTCTGGTTTCTCAGCCTCAGCCCTTCTCCAACCTGGCGGTTAGACTGTGATTTAACCCTGTGAAGTCTGCATGAGGCCACTTTGTCCAGGGTCCCCAACTGCACGATAAGACTGGCATTCAACCATCAGAAAGTAGCATTTCATAAATGTCAACTTTCATCTCTATGAAAATGTAACCAACATATTTAAAAAATTAATTTATGAATTTGTACATTTATACTAGTTGTCTAGAAAGGTTTTTAAAAATTACATTTTAAATAATGGTATAGAAGTACACTATTTTATTTTATAAAACCCAGTAATTGGCTGTATGTGAAGCTATAGAATAGAGATCTGTCTCCTATTTAAATAAACCATAACCACTAAAATCTTTTTAAGCCAAAAGAGGAGTGATACTGAGCACAAAGATACCAATATTAAATGTATTTTGGAACATTAAAATAAGCCTACAAAATGCACACATTAATGATGCTAAATATTTGAGCAATATAAAACCAACAATGACTACTAAAATGTTGACATTTATTCAGAATTGGGTAATACTGTAAGCACTAAATAATTATCGTACTCTTTTTCAGTCTCAGAGTCTAGCACAATACCCCACCTATGGTGTTTGAATGATAGGCATATGGTTATGATAAGAGACAAATATAGACTTTGCATCCGACAGGATTTTTCAAAGACACAGAGGCCGAGAGTGTGTGTGTGTGTGTGTGTGTGTGTGTGTGTGTGTGTGTGTACACTATATATAGTGATTGTGGAGCTGGCAATTCTGCAACTCATAGGTTAGGCCAGCGGAGCGGAAAATCTGGCAGGATCTGTTACAGTCTTAAAGTAGAATTTCTTCTTTAAGAAACATCAAATTTGTTAAGGCCTCCAGCTGATTGGATGAAGTCCATCCATATTATCAAAGGTAACTTCCTAATAGTTAAGAGTCTATAAATGTCAATCATATTTACAAAATATCTCTACAGCAATGTCCGGTCTAGTTCCCGACCCAAGAACTGGGCACCATAGTCTAACCAAGGAGACATAAAAATTTAACCATCATAGACTTACAGAATGGGAGCTGGCAGAGCCCTCTTGCTGAGAGTAATAGAAGCTTCTATAACAAATGTGCCTATTCGTATGATTTAACAAAATGGAAGCTTATTTTTATTCTTACATAGTCCTATGAAATATTTCAGGTTGGTAAACACTCTTCCTGCTCGTGGTTATTCAAAATTGAGGTTCTTTTGGCCTTTTGACCCCAACATCCCATACAGCCTTCTTATCCTCCACAGCCAGACAGTTAGGAAACACAATATTGAAAGTAAGCCACCACTTCAAGACTTTGCCCCAAAGTTACATCTACATCTACTCACATTCCAATGGCAAGGACTATCATATATCCATAATTAGAAGCAAGGGGGCTGAGAAACATGATTGGCTCCCAGACAGCCCATTGTCAGCAAAAAATCTCTACTTTTAAAGGGGAAACACACATTTTGTTGACCATCTAGATACCTACAACACAAAATTAATCTCAAGAGTTCATCTAAAACAGTCACATAATTGTTTGTGTGTAAATTAGGCTCTAAGTCAGCATCACTAAGTACACAGTGATTTTTTTCTAATACATATTCCTTTGCCTCTTTACTCAAATATCATGCTTTAGGTAGTTTGTGGCAGTATCCAGGAATAGATATATTTTTTAAATTCCCCCAGGTCACACTGATGCACTTGACCCAGAACAACTTAATTCAAATCTGTTATTAACCTCTAAGCAAGAGCACAGTTAGACTAATTCAGAAATGGAGATCTACCATGGAACTCAATGGTTCTCAAACCTGGTGAGCCTGTAAATCCTAGTCTGGGCTCCATCTATATCCATTTTAATAACCCCTGTGGCTAATAATCTTAGGTAACTAATCTTTATTGATTAGTTACCTAATATTATTTACATTTAAGATGTGCTAAGCACTCTACTGGGAGCATTGTATGAATTACCTCATGTTCTCTATGCAGAAATGTTAAAAGTTAGCTATTACGGTATATAGTATTTTACAGATGAGGAAACCGAGGCACAGAAAGATTAAATTAAAGTGACCCTCGGGGAAAATGGAAATGGGATTCAAGCCCAGCGTGCCTCCCAACCTTGCATCTTTCCAAATACACTATTTTCCAGGTGACTCTGAAACACATTAAAGTCCAAAACACATTGAGTTAAGGATAAAAAGGGCTCTGACTGAGACTGAGCAGAGCTTTTGCTGAGAATCACTGCAATAAATAATGTGTTCCTTACTTTTACTGTCTTACTTAAATCTCCACCCAAACAACTTCTCGGAGCTCCAAGTCTGTATACCCAACTCTCTCTTCTGGATGTCTCAAAGGCAATTATAATATCATGTCCTAAAACAAACTGACACTCCTTTTCTGAAAATGCGGTTCTTTCTGCGTACTACAGTTGTCCACAAACCCTGACACTGTGCCCGAGGATTGCGAGTCTGTGCCCAAGAGTCATGCTCACCACATCCTTCTCCAACATTATCCACCATCTCCATACAGCTACAAGTTTTGCTACCATTTTATTTCCAAAATCCCTCCCAAAACCATGTACTTCCCAACATACTTCCCACCTCCACTACCAAGTCCCAGTCCACACCACCATCATGTTGCTTTGGTGACTCCAAGAGCCTTCTGAATGAGCTCTGGCCCTTTCACACTCCAAGCTGGTTATCACGGGCGGAAAAAGTGGTCTTTCCAGAGTGTAATGGCTGAAGCCCCAAATACTTAGCATTTCCCGAAGAATCCTCCAAGTGCCAGTCCAGTTTATCTCATGGGCCTCTGCTCAGACTACTTTTTCCATCTTTCCAACTTTCCGACATGTGGATGGTTAAGATCGCTACACATGTGAGCCTTTACGTCTAACTTCACTCCTTAATCCATTTTGGATAGTTGCTTCACCACCCCAAACCCTATTATTTCATATAAAAAATACTGAAGGCCACCATGTGGGGGTTATAAAAAGATGAAATAAAGCAAGTCACTGGCAAAGAGTTTTCAACACTTTCTTTTCCTGAAAAGTTCCAGCTTTGTAACTTACATAAAAAAGATAGATCCATTTTCTTATTCCTTTAAAGGTGATGTATTAAATCTCTACAAAGAACATTTAAAGATTTATTTCAATTCATAAAGTTATTAAAATGATAGTGCATCTTTATTTGAAGGAGGATATAGCAGTTTTAAGTTACTATCAGATTAATAAAACCTCTTGGATGTTGCATCTTTGCTAAATAAAGGTGCCAAACAGCTATCACTTTCAACACTACTGCTTGTTTCAGAGTCGTTAATGAAATACATATGCCTTCAGAGGCCCTGCCATGAAAAAAATGAAGATTTCAAATAAATGAGCAAGCAAAAGAACATTAACTGGCATCAAATTTGAAAGAGCAGAGTGCAGCACTCAATAATTTGAAAATAAATTGAACCTTCGTACTAGTATAAAGTTCTCATTGAGATAAGGTTAATGTTAACTTGAATACATTGTTAACAAAACTGGCTTGTTGAAGAAACGAGTTTGTTATGTAAGGACCATCCAAATCAGAACACATTCAACACGGTGCAGCGAGAGCATTTGAAGGAAATGGTAGACCTGGGCAAGTGGAAATGCCAGGAGATTCTGAAGATAAACAATAGCAATGGCAACAGCAGTGCTATATTGTTTAGGTTATTAGAAAATTGATTAGTATGTTAGCTGATGTGCAGAAAAAACAAAATAAACAAGCTGATGATATTGATGTATAAAAGAATTAGCAACATGAGGAAATTTTAATGACCTGTAGAAATGTGTCCTTATCACATTGAATTGACCTAAATTCAATATCCCATCGTTCATTAAACTCCTTTCGGTGGCCTTTGTAATTCTCAGCTGTGCTTCCTAGGAAGAGCTGTAGACAGCCAGCATACTTTTACGAAGGACGATTGGACATAGATGGTAAAGGCACAGAACTGATCACTGGCCAACCTTTGTACAGCATCACAGCAAAAAGGCTCAGCTTTGTACTTAGACAGGAGCTCAATTCCACCTCTAACCCTTGCGGACTATGCACACTGGACCAATTACATAACCGTTCTAAGCCTCAGTTTCTTCCTCTGGAACAGAGGGATAATACCACCTACTCAATGGTTTATTGGGGGGATCAAGTAAGGTAATCATGTGAACTGGCAGAACCAAGATTCCAACCAAAATAGTCTAACTCCAGCACCCCAAATCTTAAAAAGAAAATGCTATAACCACCTTTCTACTCTACCTGCATGATTTGGGTGATTTGGCTGTGCACAAGTATGCCTAGAACATAGTAAATGCTCAGCACAGTAGAAATTATAATCCAGAATAATAGTTTATTTCACATATTTTAGACATTTGTCAAAATAATAAAGAAAACAAACATCAGACTTCGAATAACATGTCATCTTTAAAGATGGAAAACTGCAAGTGAGACCCAGCAGGAAACTGGGTGAGGCTGGGACAGAGGAAGAAAATGAACGGTGAGGACAACAGCAAGACATCCATTTCCTGGAGGCACTTCGAGAGCAGACACTGTGCTGCAAGCTTGAGCCATAGTTCCGTTGTTTTTTGATTGCTCCAACATCCAAAACAAATGTCAATCTCTCAAACAAGCCCTCATACCGGGAATCAATGCAGTTTAGCTCAGACAAGTTGATCCCTCTCCTGTGATAAAGGATGAATACTCAATATACCTAGTCCTGGGGAGAAATCTGTGATTTATGAGTCAACCTCTCTTTTTATACTAACTGGGTAGGGGTGGGGGTGGAGTCTGCCCCTAAATTAAGATTGAGCTTTTTGAAAAATTGTATTTTAAATACACTAGAGATCACTAGTTTAAAAGATCCTCAAATAAAACCTTTTTAAAGCAGCAAATGTTTTATTTAAAAGTATATAGTAGGTCTGTGCCTGTTTCGTTTACTGCTGTATTCCTATTATCTAGCACAGTTTGGCACATAGGAGACATGCCATAAATATCTGTAGAGTGAATAAGTGAATATGTCTGTAAAAGGATAATCATAATAGTATCCGTTTCACATACTTGTAATAAGATGATTTATGTCCCTAGATTATAGTAAATGCTCTATAAGCTAGTTATTATTAACAAATTAACCTTTTGGCTAGGATCCCAATATACAGTGATATTATGTTCATGAGAGGTACAAATAGTTAGACCAAGAAAAAGATCACAGGCCATCCTCAAGAATTTGTACTTTAGCAAATCAAACTGCCAGCCAAGATGGAGGCGTAGGTAGGCATGCTTCACCTGTACAACCGTAAGAAGGTTCACAATGAACCTCAAAACAAAACACAACCAGAACTGACAGAAAATCGAACTGTATGGAAGTCCAACAACCAAGGATTTAAAGAAGAAAGATGCATCCAGACAGGTAGGAGGGGCGGAGACGGGCAGCTGGGGCAGAGAGGACACGGTGTGGTTGGTGGTGGCAAGGCAGCAGCCGTGGCTGGCAGAATGGGCAGCCCCACATTTACACGTGGCAGATAAAACCCAGGAGGGACACCTGGGGAGTGAGCCATCCCAACCTCAAGCCAAACCGCATGTAGCCCGGGGTTCCAGCACCAGAAAATAAAGCCTCATAACATCTGGGTGTAAAGCCCAGTGGAATCTGGGGTGGTGGAAGAAACACTGCCAGTTTCTCAGGAGAGTCTGTTTAAAGGACTCACAAGGCCCTAGAATGTACACAAAACCACCCATTCTGGGGTTCAGCACCAGGGCAGCAACTAGAATGGCTCCAGTCACATAAGGGAAGTGGGGGAAGTGACTGGAAACAGGGCGAGAGCCAAGCAAGCAGCAGTTTTCTCTCTGACCCCACCCCCACATACAGTGCCACAGAGTGGGGAAGCGAGTTGCCCCACCCTGGGGAACACCTAAGGCTCTCTCCCTTATAACATAACAGGTGCACCAAGATGGAGTCAAAGCAGCTCTACCTAACACACAGAAACAAACACAGGGAGGCTGTCAAATTGAGGAGACAAAGAAATATGGCCCAAATGAAAGAACAGATCAGAACTCCAGGAAAAAAAAACAAGTGAAATGGAGATAGCCAACCTATCAGATGCAGAGTTCAAAATACTGGTGTTAGGATGCCTGGAGATCTCATTGAGTACAGCAAATGCATAAGGGAAGACATGAATGATACCCTAAGTGAAATAAAGAAAAAGCCGCAGGGAACAATAGTGAAGGGAAGGAAGCCAGGGTTTTAATCAATGATTTGGAAGAAATAAATAGTCAACCAGTACAGAATGAAGAAACAAGAATTCAAAAAAAAAATGGGGAGAGAATAAAAAGGCTCTGGGACACCTCCAAACGTGCCAACATCCAAATCATAGGGATGCCAGAAGGAGAAGAGAAAGAGCAAGAAATTGGAAACTTATTTGAAAAAATAATGAAAGAAAACCTCCCTGATTTAATGAAGGAAATACACATACAAGTCCAGGGAGCACAGAGAATCCCAAACCAGTTGGACCCAAAGAGGGAAACACCAAGACATATCATAATTAAATGCCAAAGGTTAAGATAAAGAGAATCTTAAAAACAGCAAGAGAAAAGGACACAGTTACCTACAAAGGAGTTCCCATAAGACTATCAGCTGATTTCTCAAAAGAGACCTTGCAGGCAATAAGGGGCTGGAAAGAAGTATTCAAAGTCATGAAAAGCAAGGACCTACATCCAAGATTGCTCTATCTAGCAAAGCTATCATTTAGAATGGAGGGGTTTCCAGATAAAGTGCTTCCCAGACAAGGTAAAGCTAAAGGAGTTCATCATCACCAAACCCTTATTACATGAAATGCTAAAGGGGACTTATGTAAGAAAGAGGAGATCAAAACTTTGGATAGTAAAGTAACAACAAACTCACAACTATCAACAACTGAATCTAAAATAACAAAAACAAAAGCAAACCAACCAAACAACTAAAACAAAAACAGAATCATAGACATGGAAATCACATGGAGGGTTATCAACAGGGAAGGGAAGGGGAGAGAATGGGGGAAAGGGTACAGGGATTAAGAAGTATAATTGCTAGATACAAAATAGACAGGGGAATGTTAAGAATAGTATAAAAAATGGGGAAGACAAAGGACTTACACACAAAGCCCATGGACATGAACCAAAGACAGGGATTGCTAGAGGGAAGGGGTTATCAGGTGGAGAGAGGCAAAGGGGAAAAATTGGAACATCTGTAATAGTATAATCAATAACACATGCTTTAAAACAGTTTATATTTTATTCCATTGGTAATGGAAGAGTTTTTAGGAGGGAGTTACCTAGCCTGTAAATACATTAACATCATTTGGCAATCAATGCATAAAAATGATGTCCAAAAACGAGAGGTGAAAAAAAAAAAGGCAACTCATCTAATTCCTCCAAGCCTCAGCTTACTCATCTGTAAAATGGAGATTATATCACTGCTTGCACAATCTGTCTCATGATATGGCATAAATAAAAATATGTGAAGGTGTCATTCATGAAGACAAATGTAATATGCTATGAAGGAAAATATACCTACTGTCATCTGTGTCATTGTATTTATCAGTTGTGATTCAAGGAAACATAATCTTGTAAATTAACTCACCCTTTCCTCTCCTGGACCTCACTTCTAGTAGCCTCCTAGGCCTGTAAACAAGGTGAAGGCTAGGGCTGATATGGCTCTAGACAAATCACCATTTTCCTGAAGAGGAAAGGGAAGGAATGGGGCAGGGAGGCTCAGGTGACAAGAGGAACTGTCCCTGGGAGGAGGACTCCGAAAATACTGCGCTGGCCCCTTGTCATTGACATCTGCACCTGTCTTCCTTCTTAAAGAGTCCCTGTGAGCACCTGGGCACTTTAATTTTACAAAATAAAATTAAAATGAAGGGGTTTGTAATGACAGTCTGAGGTAACCTAAAGAGATAGGAAAATTTAATCTCCACCTTTATTTAATTAAACTAATGGAAAACTGCCTCCTTGCCAAACCTATTAGCCCCTGATAATAAAGTTATTAACAGAGGTCCAATAGCTGATTATTTACTTTTAAGGAAAACAGTGTGCTAACATTTCACTTTCAGGTCGAGTGCTGATTAACTTTTCACCTAAATTTTGACCTTACAAATGGAGTTGTTTGGAACTACGTGAAAAGACACATGGTTGAGTACAAAGCTGAAGGCCAGGTCAATTTAGAGGCAGATTACATGAGGCTGGTGGGGGTTGGGAAAGACCAGACAAGGAAGAAAATATTGCTACTGAGAAAGCAGCACAGCAGAAGGAGGCTGGCACAAAAAAATTAATAAATAAACCTGAGTCCAGAGAGGCCGGTTATTATTTGTTAATAAATAAACCTGAGTCCAGACATATGAGTCAAATGCGCCCATTAAGTCCAGGGGATGTGAAACATGAAAACTCATTCTGAGGTACAGACACATTTTTCACCACGACTTCTGCAGGCAATACTGAGTAAGTGCAGTTGGACAAGACAGTAGCCTTGAATATTGAAAGCCAGACAGAGAATATGTATAAAGTAAGTGCTGTTAACTCAGGCAGTCATGATCCTAGTTTATCCCATAAGAAGAAAGCACAGCATTACGAGGAAAGCTAGGGGACCGGAAAGTAAGAGACCTAGGCTTACATCTCAATTGAAATTAAAAACTCCTTCTGGCAACTTGAAGCTTGTGAAGATTCTTTTCTGAACATTAATACAAAGGCTTTTGTAGGAAATGTGGAAATACAGAAAATATAAATAAATGGCCCACAATGTGACACGCTATGGATGACATATATTTCATATATTTCCATCTAGTTCCCCCATGGAAGGATCCTTTCTAGGTAATCTGGTACCCTGATTTATTTCATATATTTTATGCTGGGTATTTTCATATTTTCCTATTTCAAGACTCTAAAGCCACAGTATCTAGTGGCTGTGAAGTGATTATATGAGCGTAGCATCACATACCTATGTGAGGCTGTCATGTGGAACCACCACAGCAAGAAACAGAGAGGGAGGGAGGGAGGGAGGTTGGGAGGTTGGGAGAGAGGGGGAGAGGGGGAGAGAGGGGGAGAGAGGGGGAGAGGGGGGGAGAGGGGGAGGGAGGGGAGAGGGGGAGGGGGAGAGGGGGACTTGAAGGAGCTTTGGCTGTTCCAGCACCCAGCTATTTCCATCCCATCCCGATCACATTGCATTGTTTTGTTTGTAGCTCAATTTTATTACACTAAGAAATCTCAGAAAAGCACCAAGCCCATGAAAGTAGAAGCTTTTCAGAAAGCAAGACAAAACATTTGTAGGTACCTTGTCTCTTTAGTTCAGAAGTCTTCAGACTGAGAGTTATACTCAAGAATGTGAGAAAACCACACTTTTGAAGCTTCATCCATACCTGAACCCAGCTGAAGTGGTGGGATACTGGAGCATGACCTGAGCCCAATGCTGCAACAGATGATACTTTTTATGGGGGGATCTTAAGAGGTAGTATGTTTTGTATTTGGGAGAAATGTAAATAACCTTGGCAAGATGTTGGCTTCTATGGTTTGAAAATATGTCTGCAAACTGTATGATACTCTTACTGTAGCAGGGTGTGGCCAAAGGGGGCCCCCAAATGGGGATTTGTAATGGGGTCTAGAACTCAGGCTGTCTAGGAAATATTAGAAAAAGATATGCATATATATACACACACATATATATACATACATACGTGTGTGTGTGTGTGTGTGTGTGTGTGTGTGTGTGTGTAGGATGTCCTCACCCCCTGCAAGTCTGAGCTGGGGGATGGGGTGCATGGAGCAGGGCCACTGAGAGTTGCTTTGCATAGCAACAATTTTGCAGATAATCTCTAGAACAGTCATTTAACATATCTATAACCTTTAACTGGTTTCATGGATGTGTTAAATAGCTGTGGCCATGCTTTGAGCCAGGGGGATGGTAGTGACTTCAACCCATAATGCAACTGGGAGGCAACTCTCCTAGTTACAGCACCTGTGCAAAAGCTTGGAGAAGACTGGCTCCATGCCATGGGGCCATGCTTGCCCAGACTTACTATGGCAGCCCAGTAAAGCTGGGAGAATATGGGAATGCTGGCAGGTGTGACTGATTGTGGGAGGAGTCGGAAATGGGGCTGCAGAGGAAGACTGGTGGGGATTTAAACCCAGGTGGGTTTGGGGGACCATGCAGATTTGGGGTGCTCCCTCTTTGCCATGTGGCTTTGGAAGCAGGAGAGACTTTGCCTGGAAGAAAAGGGGTGAAAGGATTCTGGCTGGTGGGCCGTGAGAAGGTGCCACGTGGTTTTGGATTAACTGGAGAATGCGGTGGCAACACAGCTGATGGTGCCTAACCGAGGAGGGGCTGCCCAAGCCACGGACTTCTACTTCTTTTCTTGAGATACGGTACCCTGGACTGGGCAAAGGGGAGAAGGAAGGACCGTGCTTCTGTGGGTATTCTAAAGGACTTTAGTATTTTTAATGAAGATGTTAAGTCATTACGCTTAAGTCTGTATAACTTTTTAGATAAATAATCCCTTTCCTTTCCAGAAATCTCTGGCATTGAGAGATGTCTTTCCCTGGCAGCAGACAAGGCAAACCTAGTATGGGCAGGAGGAGACACCCGGAACACAAGGGTGGGTCCATTCGGTAATAGCATATCATTTGCGCCCCTCTTCCCGGGTCTGTTCCGTAACATTACCGTAAAAGATGAAGCCTCTTGAACCTGAATGATTTTATTGACTGATAAACAGACTGTAGTAGAAGTGATGTCGCATGCTTGTTAACGCTAGTTTAGAAAAGACCATGTTCATGAACTAAAGGGGGGAATGTGGGTGGGAGAGGGTGTGCAGGGTGGAGGGGAATGATGGGGGAGAAATGGGACACTGTAACAGCATAATCAATAAAATATATTTTAAAAAAAAAGAAAAGAAAAGACCATGTTGCCATGCTGGTACACTCAATCCGAGAGTGTTCATCTGCCAGGTAAGAATTCAGCCCACCCTGAGGCTGGAAAGGGAGGGAAGTTGGGGAGCAGGGAGAACAGCCCCAGTTACCTGAATCTAAACAAGCTGCCATCTATGTAATTCAGGGGTGTCAAACTCATTTTCACCGGGGGTGACATCAGCCTCTCGGTTGCCTTCAAAGGCTGAATGTAATTTTAGGACTGTATCAACGTAACACTCCTTAACAGTTAAGGGAGAGCTCAGTGCTGGCACCCGGTAGAAACAAGGTGCCAGGCGGATAGAAGAAAGTGGAGGGCCGGATTTGGCCCATGGGCCTTGTGTTTGCCACTTGCGATGTAACTGAAGAAACGTTTCTTACGACTCCAGAGCCAGTGTCTGTCTAACTACAGCCTGGGAAATGCTAGGCCGAGCTAACCACCATCAGTCCTCAGGTTTATGAATGAAATAAATGTTATCATGTTAAGCCACATGACAGGATGGTTTGCTTTGCAAGAACTGGAGTTAACTGAGATAGCACACAGGTTGATGCAGGGGACAGGGCGCATGGTACATGTGGCAAAAAGTCAGTGCCCTCCCCCTTCCTTTTGTGGGAAGTTCAGTCATTCAAGAGCTAGAAACTGTGTCCAGCAGCGTTTAATCTAATCTCTATTTCTCCAGATACCACCCTAGATAAAACTGTGACCGTGTCCTCCCATGTGACTTCTATAGGAAAATCTGCAATGTTTCCTGGTAATGGTTTCAAATCTCCAGGCTTCATTTTAATTCAATGTAACTTTATTTGTATTTTGTGTTTAATCCAAACTCTACTCCACTGAACATGAATTTTTGAGCTCCTGCTGCACCCCCAGGACTGTGCTGGGTAGTGAAAGGGCAAAGCCAGCCCCATTTGCTATGGTGGCCCCATCTGCCTAGCAGGCCTATGACCTTATTAAAAACATGACTGCCATGTTACTCTTCTGAGCTTGCCCCCGGACTAGAAGTTACTGGAAAGAAAGAACAGAGCTAACCACTCCCTGTAGCCACAGGTGGAAGATAACATTAGAACAAAATGCAGCCTGGTGTTACATGATTGGATTAAAAATCCAAGTATAATGCAATAGAAGTTCAAAGCCCCCACCTCTCAATGCTGGCATATCTCTCCACACCTTGCCCCTCTCCTTTCTTGGAGAGTGAATAACAGCTTTATTCTCCACACCTTCTCTTTGTGGATTCTTTCACACCCTGCGTCACCGACCACCCTAACAAATAATTGATGAGAGACAAACACAGTGTCAGTTCTCAAGGAACATCTGGGAATTATACTGCCACCCTAAGAGTAGCCTCTGCTCAGTCCTTAGCCTGCTTTAGACAGCCATTGAGAACAACTCCCTTTTCTTTACTTGTGTGTGGGCACGTGTGTTTGGATATGTAAATATACTGAGACACAAAGTAAAACATCTATGGAGTTTTCTAAGTAAAAGGGCCTGTGTTAAAGAATTTGCATGCATTATCTTATTTGAATGATCTCATTGACCCTGTAAGTTAGGTATTATTTTTACCACACTTTGGAGATTTATAAATGGGGCTCCAAAAGGTTAAACATGCCCAGGATCATGAAACTTTTAAAAGGAAGATTTGGGCCTGGCCAGGTGGCTCAGTTGGTTGGAGCATCATCCCAAACACCAAAAGGTTGCACTTCAATCCCCAGTCAGGGCACATACCTAGGTTTCAGATGCGATGCCTGGTTGGAGCACGTACAGTAGGCAAATGACCAATGTTTCTCTTTCACAGAGATATTTGTCTCTCTCCTCCCTCCCTTCTTCCCTCTCTAGAATCCATAAAACATGTTTCCAGGTGAGGAATGAAGGAAGGAATGAAGGAATGAAGGAATGAAGGAACAAACGGCAGGTTTGGGAGTCAAAGCCAGGTCAAACTGACTTCAAAAACCTGCACCCAAATAAGAAAGGTAGTCAAACTCTTTGAACCTCAGTTTGTTTATTTGCATAATGAAAGACCTGCAAGACAAGAAGACTGGGTTTCTCCAAAATCTGACAGGTTACTAGAGGCAGACAGACGCGAATTCAAATCTCAGACCTCCTGCTTATCAAACTTGAGCAAATTTCTTAACCCTCTTACACCTCCATATCTTAATTGGTGAGATAAATACAGCCACATTATCCATCTCAATGATTCCCGTAATGGTTTAAATGAGGAAATGAATGACCACTTAACACCGGGTTTGGCGCGTGGCTTATTTTAATAAATCACTGTGACCGTCTTGTTCATGTTATCAGGTAATCTTTCATCTGATCTAGCCACTTCTCTGTGAATTTGTACTCGGATTATTTTATTAGTCAACTCACCAGATTCGGTATGTTCTCTTTCAGATGTTGAGAACAAAGTATCTTGAAGTAACCTCTCCCTTTGCCAAAGGGAAAGGAGGCTGAGCCGGGTGTGCTAATGAGGAGAGTGCAAACGGAGTATAACCTGTGCCGCTGCACCTCGCTGAAAAATCTGCCTCGCTCCTCCCACTCCGCTCCCTCCAGCAAGTTAGGTCATACATCCTGCAGCGAGGATTCTTTACGGCCTTTGTTTATCCCCGAATTTCTTTCAGCCACTTATTTCTTCACAGTGTCACAGCCTTCGCTGTAAATAGTTTCTCCACACGGTTAGAAAATCCTTTTTCTAGTTCTTCACAAAAATAGATCTCCTGATGGCTACAAAGAAAAAGTCCATGACAAGAGAAGGTGTTTCTCTCCTTGAGGGTAACTGGACAACAATCAAAAGAAACATTTAATCACTGTGGCTATCATTTCTCCTACAAATCTAGGTCTCTTTTCCTCCCAGAAAGAGTAAGACAGATATGTGCAAACTTCCTCTGGCAGTTTAGGGGATGTGGGGTGAGGTAGAGAGGGAAGAAGGACCTGTGAATCAAAAATAGAGAGGGTTCTAGTATCTCCAACCTAAGGGCTGAAATGCCCTGGAAAATGACCAAAAGCTCACCTGCCCAAACTAGCAAGTCCACCCAGGCAGCCGCTCACATCCCAGCTGAGTAGTAAGAAAGAGCAGGTTAGTACAATGGCTTTCAGAGAGCTCTACTTTGTAAGGATGGTGTAAGCAGTGAAATGGCCTGAGTACTACAAGTTTGTGGGTTGACTATTTTTTGCTAAAAATAGTGTTCAGATGCATGACTTTGGGCTCAGTTACTTAACTAGAAACCTGTTTTCCCTTGAAAGGTGGAGTGAGAACCATGCCTATGCATTGCTGGCTATGAGGATTAAACTTCACCGGGGTGGTTAACAGACAATGATTCATGGTTATGTTCAATAACAACAATGAAACAACTTTTCAACAATAATGAGTAACATGTGCTAGGCATGGGCGCTCTGGGAGAGGCCAAGCCTCTGCTTTTTAAAATTATCCCTTAGATTGGGGATGGGGAGATCAACTAGAAAAATACCAGATTACAATATAAAACATAGCAAACCAAGAAGCTTTTCATACAATTCTCACATGGAGTCACATTTGAAGAAACCTCAGTGTGACAACCATAATAAATAACTAAACTATTTATTGTCCCTGAAGTCTCCTTGTATATACCAAGTGGGGAACCCATTCGTAACCCTCAGCAAACCTCCTTCAATCTTGTCACACACCCCTCCCCCACTCATACCTGGCTGCAGGCCTTCAAAAATCTTTCCCTTTTCCTTCATTCCAAAATCAACTTTAAAAATACAAAGAAGAAACCATCTTTCTCTCAATCAGTCATGAATCCAAACAGGCTTTTATGTTATCTTCCTACCTCTGGCTTAGTTATCATTCCTATCAGTTTAAGCCTGAGGCCGCTTTCAAATTCTCTAATCCACTCAGATTCTACACCATAAAGAGAGACCCAGGAGCTGACATAGAAATCAGCAGTTACTCCTCCATAACAGTCAGCAAGGCAAAGAAAGGGGGAGGAGGGATTGCAAACACTTAAGAATTCGTATCGTTTTCCTTATTCCCATCCAGGGTATAAAGAAATGGTAGGCCTAACATATGCCTTAAAAGAAAAGGCACAAACCAAATGCCATGTGCTGAGGCACTGTTGAGGCAGCTGTGTTGGTTTGCTTAGGGGAGTGAATAAAAGGTTTAAGATTAAATATTTGTACCAGTTAAAAGAAAGACAGGATGGAAGGTATGCCCCCTCAAGTAAGGCAAGGATTTTTACTTCCAAAGCAAAGTGCAGTTGGACTGATGGCAACAGTGTAAGAGAGAAATTGGAGACAAGGCAAGATGCTCGCTGCCCATTAACTGACAGTAAGACTCAGAACGGTGGGTGTGGCCCTGGCGAAGTTTCTCAAGGCCTTCAGGGACCACCCTTCCCTGACACGTGATAAGTCTCTAGAATGATGGGTTGAATTCACTATTATTTTATTATTATGTATTCTAACATGGAAATAGGTTAGGATTTTACTTGAAATTCAGAAGACTTGATGGTGTGTTTTCTATATATGACATGGTCTAGCTCCAACAGTTTGTGGAAAGGCTTCTTCAGCTTTGTGAGAAGCTGTCAGGAAACAACACACACCACATTTGTTACAGCGACCAGGAGAATCTGATATACAGCGTTGCTAACTAGGTACAAGGTTATAAATAGGTAGCAGAAAGTGCTGAAAGGAAAAGGAGACTCAGGTACAATGGAGATAGTGAAGGAAGAAGCATTTCCACATCTAGGGAGGAGGAACAAAGGGAAGAAGTTGGAATTAAAAAAAATTGGGAAATACAAAAGAAGATAGCTGAAACTCAGTCTCTCAAGAGAGGTGCATCACATGACAAGAAACTAGACCTCTTCGAATAGGTCGCTTGCCCCCTGATGAAGTGTCTTTGAACTTGGGAGAGAAATCACATGGGCCTGAGACCCAGACTTCCCAACACAGGTAGCCAGGCAGCTGGTGCTGGTATCTGGGGACATGGGAGGCTGCTGTGAGAGGATGGATGATAAGGAAGGTATGAGAAGCTGATACTATAAGGGTTGGGAAACACTGCAAACAAGATTCAGCTGCTGCCACAGGAAGGCCCAGGTGCTGCTGGGGCAAATAAGCACATCTGGGGTGACGCTGTTAGCCCCTCCCATTTTGACAGATCCCAACACATAGGTATCCCTGGGACCAGCTCTACCCCTGCCCATTCTATGATTTGTTTATCGAAACCAATAAATCTCCCCATTGTACTTCTACCGTATTCCAACTAAGCTTCTGAAACTTGTCATCAGAAGAGTCCCTCCTAAAAGACAGGAGATCCCAGCACTAACACGAAAGCTATGAGAGGCAAGAAGGATGGCATTTGTTCAGGGCTGAGGGGATTAGTAAGACTTCCTGAGAAAGGTGGAATCTAAAACAGCATGGAGCTCCCACACGTGGAGATCAGGAGACACATTCTAGGAAGAGCAAAGACCACGTGAAAAACATAATCAGGACGAGCAGAATGTGCTCGGGACAAAGAGGCCAGTTGGGCCAGAGTACAAGAAAGAAAACTAAGATGTCGATCCCACAGGTGTTTGTGTGGCTGATGCTTTCTTATGTCTCCGATTTCATCTCTGATGTCATCTTCTCAAAGGAGTCTTTCCCAGCTAACGTCCCCAGCCACTCACTGTCACACGCTTGTTTGACTGAATGTGCACAGCACTTATGCCATGGGCAGTCAACCGATTTGCAATTTCATCATTTTTGGTCTGTATCCCCAGCAGAATGAGAACACTCTGAAAGCAGCATCCTTGTCCATGTTGCTCTCCAAGTTCCCAGCACTCACAAAGAAGCCTGCGTGACCCAGGCTCTCAGCAAATTCTCTGGAGTGAGCAGGTGCTGAGACTAGCCAGAGACGCTGAAGCCAGATGGTAGAGAGTGCAGAACCTGGACCTTGCACAGCAGCTAAGACAGAACTAGACATAAACTGTCAGAGCGCTGTCGTTAGGCCATTCCCCTGGTCTGAAGGAGGCAGAGACAGCGGGCAGGCACAAAGGGCGGGGAGAGCAGCGCGGGAGGCACCGAAATGTCCAAGGAATAGCCCACGTTTATTTGATCAAGCAGCAATCTCAGTGAGTGGCTTTCTGAGCCTTCCCCCAGGTGAAAGACTAAAAAATGGTTGGTAATTCTTCCTTTCCTCTCCTCTCCCAGAGGGGGCCGTTCGGCAAAGACTTTCATCTTCCTTCAGACAAGGTTTCGTAACCATACACAAATAATTTCCTATGCATGAATCCAAAACAGCGCTTTCCCCCCACGTAATGGCTCTGAAAAGAATACAGTGGCGACGGCTGCTTGATCAGATGATGAGAGCAGAGTGATTCTCAAAGCTCCAGCGACGATGCTGGCGTTCCCCAGGCTGCCCTGCTGTGGGCATCCCTGAGTCCTGCGCCAAATCAGGCTTACCTCTGGCAACACAACCCATTCCTAGCCCCAAATACTTCCTCCCCGTGGACTACCTTTATTCAGTCCCGATTGGATGCTTTGCTGTATTTTCCAGGTTTTCATATTTGATACAAATAGTATCACGCAATTTGTATTGCTTGGAACTTATCTTTTTCTCTTAACCTTAGATTTTTATTTGGTTGCACTGCAATATGAAGTACTAGTTCATTCATTTTCACTCCTGTATATTTTGCCCTTGAGAGTGTATACCACCGATTTTTTAGCCATTGTCTTGCTGAGAAACATTTCATTTAATTCTAATTATTTTGGGTTTTACGTGCAATGTTATTACATCGGACACTTTTCCAAATGATTCCTTGTGCAAACATGAAATAATTTCTGAGATATATGTATATCTTCTGTATACCCACAAAAATTGCTCAGTCAAAAGTACAAAATAAATAGTCAGCTTTACAAAATTTACCTGACTTGCAAACAAAAGGATTTTTGCCATTTCATATTTCCACCAGTGGTCTATAAGAATTATCATTTTTGCCACATCCTTGTCAAACACTTGGAGTTTTCCAAATATAACTATTATAGAATGGCATGTTACATTGACTGTTGTGCTAATTTACACAAGCTTGGTAGTTTGAGAGGTGAGCGTGCTTTCGTATGGTCACTCTTCATGTTCCCGCTTCTTTGAATGGCGTTTTCATTCTGTTGTGCCCCTTTGTTAACTTGCCTTTTTCACGTTGACTTGTATGAATTATGTGTAAACCCTTTTTTATAATCGTTCATCCATCTTACTCATGTAAATAACTAATCCAAGTCTGTATTTGTATTTGGATTATTTTTAATTTTGAAACAGGTCACACATAATTTTTTGTATGGTTTGTGATTTTTCTGACTAGTATAAAAAAATCTTTTCGAATCCTGATATCATAAAGGTAGTCTCTTATATTGTATTCTTAAAGTTCTAAATGTTGATTTAATTTGTGTAATTTTACTACCTGAAATTTAATTTGCCTTACTTTTTCTCGGCCTTTTCTCAGGAACTCCGGTCTTAAGTAGCGATCCTTGATCCCACCCATGTACACACCCCCGTCCCCCGCCCCCCAATCTAAATCCTGATTCCTCACAGGATAGTCCCCACCTCCTTTGTGAGGCTTCTGGACTGCTCCAGGCCTCACTGACTTTCTTTCTCCTCCCTGGGTTCCTATGATATCACTCACAGGGTTTGGATTTGGTTATTGGCTAATTGGGGACTGTAAACTCATAAACCTGCAGTGGCAGGAAATTAACCCAAATGGGTAAAGTGGAACTGAACTGAGACAATAGAAAGTATATAGACTGAAGCAGATAGTTAACTATCTTTTCACGTGGGAATGTGGGTCCAGAGCTGCTAATCATTTGAAATTAAATAAACATTAGTATTATTAGGAATCTGTATTTCTATTTAAAAATGCCTTTATAGGTTGGAAAGTGATTCAATTTATTTTAAAGGCATTCATTTAAAGTAAACTAAATAAAATTGTATCTATACTCTGAATTTATCTCTTTGGCCTTCAGTCTGCCTTGATTTATTTATGTCTAATCATTCTATACTCTCTCATTATCACTCGTCTCCTAAATAAAAACTGAAGCCATCCGAATACAGAGATCCTGCTTAGTATACCACAGATCCAATCTTAAGAAAAAGACCATAATGTCAAGAAATTCACCGTTGCCTATCAATCGGTTGGCAGGAGATCTTGTAACCACACCTTTGAGTGCACAGCTACCGCCACAGTCTAATATAAAGGAGAGGTTTAAAAGATATTTCCACATCTTGGCATAAGTTTTATTTCCATCCAGACACATCTCTGGAAAATGGCAAATGGACAGAAACTTTCTTCCAAAGTCCAGATGATCTTTACACCTAACAGGACAGACTGCAGCAGGTTCAAAATCTATCGTAACAGCATCAGTCTATGTGCGAGAGAGAGCATTTGTAGTGTACGCATCCTCCATTGTCCTCCGGGGGTGAACACATGACTCGAAGACTATTTCAAGCATGCATGTTGCTGTTTCATTTCCAGGGCTGAGTCTCTCACACCTAAGCTATCTCTTTTGTTTTACACCTAGTCAAATCCTCTGTAGCTCATTGTCATCGTTAAAGTGACCCAAACTAGGAATTGAGTTTGTCCTAGAATATCCTTGAATGGGGTACTTGATTTCTCTGAACATTTATTTTTTCATCTGTAAAGTTAGAATAATATCAATTCCAATCTCACAAAATAATATGAGGGTAATAAATCTACCTATCTAACTGAGTTGTTCAGATCAAATAAAATTGAGATCAAACCTGTAAAGCTGTCTATAAATGTAGGTAAAGTAAAATAGATTTGAAGGCATGAAAGCACTTGGGAAATGTACAATGTCACTCAAATATTATTTATGATCAGTTTTAGGACTCTTTTGGCCTGCTATTCATATGTCTGTCAGCATGCCAGACAAGGTGGAAAAATTTCCCATCAAATTTTCTTTTTCATTGATGTGTTGAGTGGTTTTCTCCTGTGAGGCCATCCTACCTGCCACAACACCCAACTCAGGGAGGGATCTAGGAGCTTGCACTGAGCTAAGCCAAATCACATCTGTAAAGAGGGAGCAAATAATTCCCAATAACATTCAAGGACCTTTCATAAAGCAAACATGTAAAAACTTTCAAGGACAGTTTTTTACTATCTCTTTATTCATGTCTGTTTATGAATCCTTGATTATCTCTATTGTAGGCAAGTCTGTGTACTCAGAACTGTGTCTACACAAGCAAGCTTTACTACGTATCTATGTTTGTGTGTCTGTCATTGTGTATGTTGCATACCTTTGAATACCTATATCTGTGTATACGTGTGTTTGTGTGCATTTGTGTGCCTACTCTGCGTGCCTGTGCCAGTGAACATCTTGGCATGTGACTGTGTCTGAAGGTGCATCTGGGGCTCCACACAGCATGTGTGTGTGTCTGAGCACATTCGTGTGTCTATGTCAATGAAACTACGTTTGGACCAATGAACGTGCCTGAGTTTTTGTGTAACAAAGGAAGGATTGAAGAACTTCTCCTTAGGCCAGCAAGGCTCCCATGCTATCCTGGTGCTATTACACAGATCCCTCAGAGAGGACATTGTTCAGAATCTCGCTGCAAAACAGAATCAACTGGGTGCTTTTAAAGCCACACTGATGAGAACATCCTATGCCTCCCAAGTTTTAATGATTTATTCTTCCCTGGTATGAGGGCCAGGCATCAGAAATCTTTTACCCATCCCCCCATAACCCTGGATGATCTAATATAAAGCCAGATTTCTCCATACTAGAGAAAAGGCTGAAATTCTTCATGGAAAGCATCAATGTGCTTCAACTATATATGCAATTACTTACATAGCAGTAGAGTAGAAAAGAGTATTTACATCGTATGCAGAAAAGGACTGATCCCCTCCTTTCCTGCTGAGGGGGAGGTGCCCCCCGCCCAGACCAGAGTCTGAGAGAAAACAGCTCCCGATGGACCTATGACTATAACTGAAGGAGACTACTGCCCCCCACTCCGCCGCTCCCCCCCCCATGCAGCATGTGTTTGCTCCTTTGTAGAGCTCTGTTAATACAGATATAATTAACATGACAAAGTGTTTTCTTTACATATAAACTCTTCACATAAACTATGGGCCTTTGGCAAACAAAAAGAGGATTTATTGGTATAATAAAACAAGTACTACATAAACGTTTAATTGCATGGTTTGGAGCATTCTTTACAGAGTAATGAAAAGAGAACGGACAGTAAACAGAACACAATTGATAGCCTTGAAGGATGGGGATCTACGGACAGGAGACAAGTTGGGAAGAAGTAAAACTGCAGATGTTTAACCCTGGAAGGCAGAGCCTCTTTAAGCCTGGACATAGCCTTGCCCAAATTAAAAGCCCAGTTTCCTCCAGGATTCAGCCTCATTTACTTCTTCAGCTTCTTCCTTTTTTTCAGTGAACGTCCCAGAGGCCTGTCTGGTGTTCACCTGGCCCTTCTCTTGCCTCAAACTCTCCCCCTGAAGAGGAGCTCTCCATGATTTGACTCTGCCACCTGTAAACACGAACTCAGGGGCACAGGCAAGAGGGAAACCGGGCGTATAAACATTCCTCAGTTCCATGATTGCACTAAGCTGTGAGAAACATAGTAAAGTGCTGCATAAATGTGTGTGGAATAAAGGAATGTTAATAAATGAATGTTGAACAAAGTGTCAGAACAGAAAGAGCAGCTCACAAGGCTCTCTCAAAGGAAGCCAACACACACAGAATCAAAGGGGAGCTTTGTAACAGGAGCACAGTTAACACCCCAGGGATCTTTCTTGGGGAAAAGATATTTACAGAAACACACAAGGAAGATGTTATGTCTGATCCTTCAGTCTGTCTTCTTCGACTTATCTTTGTCTATTCATTTTCCCTTTTATCTTGAATGTACACAAGATGTTTATTGACTCCAAAAATTGAGGAACGCCTTAATGAGGAAGCTATGCAACTGCCTCGCTTGGGGATTTTTAAGACAAAAAAGATGAGCCCTTTGTAGAACGTTGTTCTGGCAAAGACTCTAGCGTTTACTTGGTTCATATCTCACACTGATACTGAGAAAACTGGTTTTCAGTGGTACAGGTGATTTGTCCTATCACAGGTCAATGATGGAACACAAAGTAATCAGGACAGTCTTCCCTTATCAGTTACTCTTTAGAAAACTGTTCTGCTTTAGCTCTCTTTAGAATGTCTTGACAAAGCCTGTTTGGTAACACAAATGTAAGGCTTATTGACCTCATGAACCTTTTGCTGGACCATTTGGCCCCAAGAAATTCTGCCTCCATGTTCTACAACGATTTATCAATAAAAACATCAAAATCATGTTCTTCTCCTCGAAGGAAACAAGGTCTCATCCTTCTTTTTCCTCTCTCCATCATCTGAAAACTGTTTACAAGTGTTATGTAAATCCAGTCACTAAACAAAAATTGCATTTAGCTGGCAGTATTACTTGACTTTTAACTTAGCATGACAGATCCCTTGTGGTGGGGAGGGGTGGCTACTAAATGGCAGATGTCTGATTCTATGATGAAGTCGAATCTCTAAGAGTTAGAAAAGGAAACAAGAGGCAGGAAGTGAAACAAAAAAATGATAAGTAAAAAGCTTCCCATAAATGAACCCAAAGTTTTAGAAGTTCACACAATATTTGGTCACTTAAATAAGCTCATTATTGGAAGTAAGCAATGCTAACTGCTACACTGATTCAGCTTATCGCACACATTTAACAGCTTTTTATCTGACCCATGTGCTTATTTTTTACATTCCACACACTCCCCACTACCATCATCATACGGATTTCCACGTGTAACAGGCTGTCCACAGTAAAGACAACCAGGCTGTGACTTACTATTGGAAAACCAGCCTTGAGAAGCAATGGTGCAGGATTTCCAGACATGGAGATGAAGGAAGGCAAATTCATATTTCACCATGGGTTGGAGGAGGTCATCGAGAGGACGTGACCTCTGGTTGACCATCGAGCTGGCCGTGGGCAACTGAGGCTCCTCACCTCTTCTCCTGCCCTTGAAATGTACATTCTGTCCTTGAAATGTACATTCTCCTCACCCCCTCTCCTGCCCTTGAAATGTACATTCTGTCCTTAAAATGTACATTCTCCTCACCCCCTCTCCTGTCCTTGAAATGTACAGGGAAATAGCCTTTCCCACAGTGAGGGCTACTTTCAAGGGCTGACTCAGCCTTGAGAGAGCAATGTGTTACTGAGACTGTCTGGACAGCGTGCATGCCTAAACCCAGTTAATGCCCCTGTACGAACTTGTAAGGTCCTGGCCAGTGGGGCCGGAGTTCCACTGTACTTCGCCTGTGAAAGACAGGCATCATATGTCACTTCCTCACTTATTAAACCTGCCACCTCCCAGTCTGGGGTGACCTGTCTGGGTTTGTTTTTAGTTTTTTTTGTTTTTGTTTTTGTTTTTGTTTTTTGGTGGGGGGAGGTGATGTCAGATTTCGCCCAGGAAGCTCCTGAGTTGGTGAACCAATACCTTGGCCATGATTTGAAAGCTCCTACTGATAAAGCCACCACTTACGCTGGCAGAAGATCTCAAATGGGCAATATTTGTAGGCTTTGACTAGCTACTCCAGAACTTTAAAAAAATGAATCTAATTTAAATGTTTGCTATTATTTACTCATTTTCTATGTATATTTGCACAAAGAAAATTTTCATAAATCACCAAAAATAAAACTATGAGGAATTTTCTGGCAAGGATATTTTAGTGGAAACATTCAACTGCAGAGACATCTGAAAGCCACTGAAATGAATTTCAACCAAAGACATGCAATTCCTTGATTTGTTTGTAACTTGGAGTTTGTATTAATATATGACAAACATCTTTAGGTTTAAGAATTTTCCTATTTATACATTTGTTGCTTTGTGTATAAGGAACTTTTGAAGTTAAAATGAAAGTTTCTTGTATTAAATACAAACAAAAATAGCCAAGAGCAATGATAGAATATTGAACACAAACATGCAAGAAAAAATAATTTTTATAGTCACTGACAAATTTACTAAAGCCAAAACTTGGGGGGAAAAACCAATAATGCTATTAGTCAATGTTAACACGTATCCATGTGTAAATGTAAACTTTTCCCCCAAAAGATACACTAATGCAATTGGAAAGTATTAATTCATTCCTTTTTCCTTTCTGTACTATAAATATTTTTTATGTTATATGTGCAAAGTTCAATAAAAGAAAAACTTCTCTCCAAATGTATTTTTAACCATTAGTTTTATTATTCATTTCATATAATGATTATTAATAGAATAATTGCCACATAGAGGAAGGGGCTGCTAAGAATATGATGCTGTCTGATATCAAGAACACTGGGTGTACCACTGGGGACTGCCTAAATGGGTACATGAAGTTAACCCATTGTACTGCTTTTATTTTCCTGGCTTCTCAAACTCTTTAATGTAAATATGGTTGTAAAGGGTGCAGCCAAGAGGGGGGGCCTTAAATAAAACAGGGACTTGGAATGGGGCCCAAAACTCAGGGTGTCCAGGAAATATTAGAAAGACATATAAGATGCCCTCACCCCTTCCCCTGCTCGGGTGTGAGTTGGGGGAAGGGGCAAGTGGAGCAGGGCCACTGAGAGCTGTTTTGCATAGCAACAGCTTTGCAGCTAACCTCTGAAATGGTCATTTAACATATCTATAACCTTTAACTGGTTTCATAGATACCTTGAATAGCTGTGGCCATGCTTTGAGCCAGGGGGATGGGAGTGACTTCTACCCAAGATGTAAATGGGAGGCAACACCCCCTTTACAGCACCTGCGGGAGAGCTTGGAGATGATTGGCTCCCTGCCATGGGGCCACTCCTGCCCAGACTCACTATGGCAGCCCAGTAAAGCTGGGAGTGCTGGCAAGTGTAGCCAATTGTGGGAGGAGTTGGAAATGGGGCTGCAGAGGAAGACGGGCGCAGGGATTTAAACCCAGACACAGCAGCCATTGGAGGGGCGACCCCCTCCTCCCTGTGGCTTTGCCAGGGGGAGCCACTCGGCTTTGGCCAAGTGAAGACCCCCACAGCTTTGGTGAAAAGGGAGAGCCACACAGTTTTGCCAGAGTGCAGACCCCTGAAGCTCTTATAGAAGAGGATCACATGATTTTGGGGTGCTCCCTTTGGCCACGTGGCCTGGGAAACAGGAGAAACTTTGCCTGGAAGAAGGGTGAAAGAATTTTTGCCAGGTAGGCCATGAGAAGGTGCCACATGGCTTTGGATTAATTAGTGATCTTGCCTGGACGGCGACACAGCTGACGGTGTCAGGAGCCTGGATCCCGGACGTTTGCTTCTTTTCCTGAGGTACAGTACCCTGAATTAGGGGCAGGAGCAGAAGGAAGCACTGTGGGCGTCTGTGGGTACCCTAAAGGACTTTGATATCTTAATGAAGACATTAGGTCACTACTTTAAGTCTGTATAGCATTAAATAAACATTTCCTTTCCTTTTCACAAATCTCTGGCTTAGAGAGATGTTTTTCCTAAGGCAGCATACATAACAAACCTGGGGGTATCCTTTCAGTAATAGTATATTGCCCTCCCGCCCCCCACTTTGGCCTGTTCTGTAACAGTTTTTGGTGACTCCACCAGGACAATAATTGCCCCCCTTGGTTCCTTTCTGTAACATGGTCACCCCAAGTTTCTTCAAGGTATACTGAGTGGGAAAAGGCTGCCCTGTGCCAGGCTGGGAAGATGAGTGATGGCAATATGAGTGTTAGTTCATTTTAGTAAGAGGTGGCAAGGAATTCATTAGCTACTATGCACAAAATGGCCATAAACTAAGAAATGTTATGTAGCTTGCAATTGCTTTTGGCACATTTCAGTTTGTACTTCCTGAATCTTATATTAGATGTCATGATGTAGTGATTCCTTTAGGACCTAGGGAAACTGCAACCCAGTTCTTGACAACCCTCTTGCCAAGAGACTGCCCAGTGGCTAGGAAAGACCGCATAACAGCAAAGAGAATGAAAGGGAAACCTCGATCAGCTCAACGGATGTGTTTCTCAAAGGCTCTGTGAAGCTTAGTCTTCGCCACTAAAATTTTACTTCACATGCAGGAGGGATGCCTACCACTTAACACAGCAGCAATTATAATCGGAAGCAGAATGCTGGCTCTAGTTAATTGGCACACATATATTGTGTATATCATTTTTTTCTTTCACCCATTTCTTCTTAGAGGGTGGGACAAAGACCTACTTCAAGCACCATGAGGAATATTTTGGGCAAGGGGGTACTTTTAGAAATAGCTCTCCAGTTTGATTTGTCTACGAATACATAAAAGTCAAAACATCAAACTCAAGCAGTTACCATAACATTCAAAGAAAGGGTCTTACTTCCCCAAAACACTTTCAATCTGAGGAACAGAAACCAGAGAAATAAAAGAGAGAAGTGGCCACAATTAAGAATGAAAGAAACTAAAGTAGGTGTCATTCTGGGTGTTTTCAGCTCCAAGTCACAGGAATGTTGAGGAGTAGCCATCAAACCCTAAGGACATGCATCATTTACGTCACAAGTCGGAGGAGGGTGGTTCCAGAATTGGTGCAGGACTTCGACAATGCCTAAACCCAAGTAAAGCCTAAGGAGACTCTACAGCCCCCAGCTCTGAGGGGAGAAGGGGTCTATGAAGAAACTCAGCTATTAAGGGTGAGATCTGGGACTTGATCACAGATCGGACTTCAGAGATCATGTACACCCCCAACTGCTTCAAAGATCAGTAAGACTAGGCATTGGCCCTCACAAGAGGTAGGGTTGGGATTCTGTCCTGGCACTGTGACCTCAGTGTCTATACTGGGGGGGAGGGGGCTCCACCCTCAGGGGCCCCCCCCCAGCCACCATGGATGACAATAAGTCTACCAAGACGTGATCTGCTTGGGGAGGAAAGGTGGCCGATCTCTCAAAGTAGAAGGGCCAAGAGCCCCTTCCTCAATGGCTTTTATTAGGTTCGTTTTACACAGGAATACAGGTAAAGCTCATGAATTATTGGCAGGTGGTAAGGATCAAACACTAGATAACATACAAAGAACTCTGAGAGCTTATTCCGAGACAGGGTCTGTTAAGCTAAAGGGCTACAAAACTTTGGGACACAAACTCATTTCCTGCTCGGACCCTTATCATTTAATTGAGAGCATTCCTAACAAAGCAGGTTTCACAGGATTCTATATATTCTTTCTTAGGCCTGATCACACAGGGCTGCACCGCCCTCTGTCATTGTTTCAGGCTTAAGTCGGGTAGAGTTGGCAAAGCAACCAAGAGATTAGGAAACTTCTCGCAGACAGAATGAGGACTCAGGCTATGTCAGGATAGCCAGGGGATGATGGTCCATCACCCCCTTTTGCTGTAGCCCCCCAAGTCCTTCCTTGAGGGCCTCCCACATGATCGTGCCTGTCTTAGGCAACCCCTCCCTTGAGGGAATCTTACCCATCATTGGCTAACCGATCAAGCACTGGGGGCCAGGCAGGGTGAAGTAAAGTGGGCAGAGGCAGTGTTCCTGCCAGGGAGATAAGCTTTGTCTCCTTAGTGGCTTACGGTCTAAAGGTCACTCACTCAGCCTTAGCCATGGTGGGGTTACAGCTCCTGAAACCAGGCAGGGCAGTTCCCAACAGTGCACCTTTAAGCTGCCTGAGGACCTCCCGAGAACAAAACTGGCTGCTGAAATCACACCCACTCACACCGGTTTCCCTCCTCAGTCCCTCACTAGGAAGTCAGTGAGGGGAAGGCAGGGACATTCAGGAGGTGAGGGGAAGGCCAATACAACCAGGCTGCCTTGAGTTCCTGACTCTGCCAAAGAGAGGGCTGAACTGTCAGTTATACATTTATATTTTGGGCATGCCTTAGGCAGGAAATTGCAAGAAAGTTAAATTCAAAGTCTAATCAAATTTTAGTGTCAAAAGTTTTACCATCTTGAAAAGGGATAGTTTGTGTTCACTTTGCTACGTCCACAGAACAAAATTATCAAGAGCTCCTCTTGCTTTTGATCCTTGAAAACTATGGATTTTAAGTAATAGCCGGTTATTTTCTGGAAATAAGAAATAGCTCCTGAGAAACAGAGAGCTCCCACCCTGATAGGTGGCTCAATTGGTTGGAGTGTGGTCCCCTACACCGAAAGGTTGTGGGTTCAATCCCCAGGGTCTGGGTGCATGTGGGAGGCAACTCTCACATTGATGTCTGTCTATCTCTGTCTCTCTCTCCCCCTGCCTCTCCATCAAAAATTATTAAAAACATATCCTTAGGTGAGCATAAAAAAGAGGGGTGTGTGTGTGTGTGTACACACCTATATATTAACATATATAAACATATATATAACTATATAAACATATATACCTATATAAATGTGTGTAAATATAAATATAAATAGAGAGAGAGAGAGATCCTTCTCCCCATGAATAAGACTGCCCAGGCAGAACCTCAAGAGTATATCAGAGTTCCCTGTATCGGGGAACTACCATACAGGACACTGATTAGTTAAAAATTTTAAATTCTATGCACATAAATACAACAAAATAAAATTCAAACTATTCTTGGCTTTGGTTGACTTTAGATGACTATAACCATAAGTATATATTACTTGCATAATCAGAGGGGAGAAAGAGCACCTTCATTTTTTCAACATTTTAACTACATGGTATCCTTTCCAGGATTTCAAGGTATCAGCCTTGCCTTCCTCTCCATCTACACACAGGGGGCTTACACTGGGATCAGCCCCGGGCAGGCAGCAGAGCCTGAGTCTTCGCTCTTTCCGCACTGAAGCCAGAAGAAGAGTCAAAGGAACAGGAAGAGTTGGAAGCAATCTCACAGCTGCAAACCTCTGCTTCAGAAGCGGAGGCCCAGCCCATCAACAGCAGCTCCTTGCCTGTATCCTAGCCATGCACTCACCCTCTCCTCCTCCAAAGGGCGTGGTGAGTGAGCAGGCAGTCATGGGAGCATTGACCCTCTGAAAGGCAGCCCCCACCTCCCCAGGAACACAGACTCCTTATTTGAGTTGAAAGTGCTCAGTGGGGAGTGGAAGCAGCTGCTTCCAGCCTTGCCCTCCAAGGCGTAACCTCTGGCTGCTCCCCAAGAGCCTGAGAAGTGTTAAACTCGAAGAAAATGGAATAGTAAAAAGCTTCCCTGTCGACTGTTATTTTAGCATTTATTTCTAAACACAGTTTAACCACTCCACACAAACAGCTGCAATCAGAGCATACAAAAGCCTGCCCCTGTCAACAGGAAATATGGGCTTGGGACGGAGGGGGCGGGGGATGCTCGAGAGCCACGTGGTCCACCAATGCAAATTCTCCCTTTCAGGGGCTGCAGGGGAGTTGATGCACTGGCTGTGGGGCTTTAAAGACAAGCTGACATTTCTGGAGCTAACCCTGGGACATCGGGAACAAAACTGAAAGTGAGGAAGGGGATAGATGGAGTGGCAGGAGCAAAGGCGATGTTCTGTGAATTTAGGGGGTTATAAAGATAGTGAGCAGCCATCCCCATTCAACAGGAAATCTTACTCTTGAATGCCAAAGTCAGACAATAAAGTATCTCCTCCTTAGGGCTGTCCGCAGCTCTTAGAATTTCTCCCATAAGGATTTCCATGGCGGTAATTTCACATCATTCTGAACACAGATAGATGGAACAGCTTCCACCATTTTCCTTTACAAAGGCAGTACACCCAGACGCACAGTGTGACTTGCCTTAGGTCACTTCCTCAGAGGCAGTGGCAAAGCTGGGATGAACACATGGTCTCCTGGGTCCCAGACCTGTGCTCTTTCACGAAGGGAGAGGGTGGCAAATGACAGCCTGGGGCCACACCTGGCCCATAACCTAACGTTGTAAATAAAAGGTTTCTTTGGAAATCAGCCACGTTCACCCCATAGCTACTTCTGAGCTATGACCTCAGAGTTAATGATGGCAGAAACCAACACTGTGTCGCAAAGGGCCTAAAATAGTTACTAACTGGTGCTTTACAGAAAAAACCTGGTCCCTACTACGCACCCACTCACTCCCTCCGAGGTCATTATAAGGCCCATTTAACCCACAGGTGCACCTCTGGTAATGCCTCGTGGGGTGGTTTGAGGCAGAACAATGTACTCTGTTACAACAATTTTTAAAATTTGCCATGACACCAGACCTTCTCTTTGGAGGGACTCATTTGTAAACTTGGCCTTAAGCTTCTGCAGGCTCAGCTCACGAATTGAGCAACTGCGCACGTATCCCATGGGCAGTTTGTACTACTACATTTCAGGAAAAGAATTGTGGCTCTAGAAGTGCTTTTTAACCAGATATATGACTTGTGACTCACTTATCTGAATCTGGTACCCTTCCACACCCATCCCTCACATCCTTCTTCCCAGCCTGATTCTTACCTCTGTCCCATACCCTCCCCTCTACTCCCCCCATGACCTAGCTGCTGGTCTCTTGCTCAGAACAATTTCATTTTCTCTTTCCTGCAGGTTGTGAGACTTCCCACCCTGCTGAATAAGGGGACGCATCATGCCTTTCCCCACAGATTCAGGTACTTCATATCTCTGGGGACCCCAAGTGCTGCTCCTCTCCGGGGGGCCAGAGAGAGGAGGGAGAAAGAGGTGTGAAAACAGAGGAAGGGAGATCCTCCCTGAATTACGTACACTCTGACTGTGCCGTTTTCATCTGTTTTTCCACCAGCCTGCTGCTATGAGGACGCCCGCCTGCTTTGTTCACCAATGCTCCACCCTCGAGCACAATGCCTGACACACACCTGAAGTTCATCAACGCGTGTTGGAAAATGAATACAATTAATCAGATTTGGGCCTTCCCAAAGGCCGAGAAGGATAAATTTGGCCTCAACTATTGGGCTGCCCAAAAAGCTCATTTAGTTTTTTCTATATGATGGCTCCAGTAGCACTTAGTTGATTTTAACTTCATTTGAAACAATGTTAGATTGTTAGGTTGTTAGATTGTATTGTGACAGTTGTCGTATCAGCGTGCATTTAAAAACTTATCGAAACTGGTGAATTTTTATGCATCCATTTTAATGTTGAAGATGGAAGAAAATAATGCAACATTTTTGGAGTATTATGCTTTACTATTTCTAGAAAGGTAAAAATGCAACTGAAATGCACACAAAAAAGAAAGATTTGTGCAGTGGATGGAGAAGGCACTGTGATAGATCAAGCTTGTCAAAAGTGGTTCTTGAAGTTTCTTGGTCATTTCGGTCAAATAACTCTTTGCTGTGGGGCTAAAGCATCAGAAGATGTTTAGCAGCACCCTGGCCTCTACCCACTAGAAGCCAATAGTGCAAGATAGCGATGTACCCCAAAATATCCAAATCAATAAAGTTACTAGTGAAAATTTTAAAAATGTGTCTTTTATTTTATGGAAAAAGACTAAACAGGCTTTTTGGCCAACACAACACATACTTTTGCCAGCAGTTACAACCATTGTGCCCAACAGTACGGCTTTTTCTTAAAAAGAAGCTGAGGCCGGAATTCAAAACCCAAGTCCTGGTCCCAAGCAGGCTGAGTAGAGGGGAGAACCTGGGTGCAGGGTGAAGGAACACTGAGACACCATTTCCAGCCCTTTCTGCAACCAGTATTTCTTTCAAATAAATTCTCATTCCCAGAGACCAGCCTTCCTAGAAACAAGAACCTAGACAAAAATTAAATTCCCTTTTCTCACATTGCTTTCAGAGGTTTTGTTTGGTTTTCCTTTTTAAGCACAAGCAAAAATTTTAAAGAATAAGGACACATCAGGTCACACTCGCATGCAATGTCAAGTTTTGTGAGGCTGAACCGTAAAATATTTCTTCTTACCGTGTATCCAGTAGCAGCACGAAGGATTTGTCCCATGTTTTGCCTCTGTGGGATCTTCTGTGAGATGCCACAGAAGAAAAGCAGGCAACCAAACATTTAATCCATGAAGCAGGGAAACTAATGACCCCCTCACTCACGCGAAATGGTCAGCTGAGCAACTGGGGCAGCATGAGCACCAGGAGCCCTGCTATTGGGCTTAAATAAGCACGAACCATCAGCAAGAGCCCACCTCCCATAAATTAACCTGCACGTGGGCCCTGGGGAGACACTGGGTCATTACCTGCCTTCTCTGAATCAAGTGTAAGCTCACACCATTTAACACGATTCCTAATTACCAAAGCTCGGCCAATGCAAGATAGGTCCATGGGTCTTTGTCCCTCAATTTTAGGAGGACCTCTCTTGTCAGTCAAAGACTTCTGGTCAGATAGCTACATTAGGACCCAGTGTATGTAATATGGGAATGGATGTATGTATGTGTATATATGTATATGTATATTATATGTGTGTATATGTATGAGAGTATATATGGGAGAAAAGATAACTATGCTAGCTGCTATTAAACTGAACCTAACCTAAATATCCATTAGTAGGTTACAGAAAAGTAACTTATTGCGTATCCAACAGTAATTTAAAAAAAAATAGTAGGTATATCCATATTAATAGTTCCCAAGCCTGGCTTCCAATTAGATTAATCTGAGGACTCTTACCCCTCCCCAGACTAATCAAAGGAGAGTCTCTGTAGGTGTGGGTGGGGTGTGGGCTTGTTCCCAAAATTCCTCAAATGATTATAATGTGCTTCACATGCTGAGAAACACGCTTGTGTATAACTTGAAAAAATATATAAATGAGTTTAGAAACAATGTGAACAGCATCATACCATTTTGTTCCGAAAATCAACCAACTTAATTGTGAGTACATGTTTTTAAATAAGCAAAGAAAACATTGATATAGGGCCAAATGTTACAAAGATGGGTTAAGTCCACTTGTGTCCCTTATGGCCACCCTACGGTACTTTATATATGATAGTATTAACAAATAGTGTAAACCTGTTAAAAACACATTAAACTGAACACCAGATACTTTTCGAAAGGGGGACAATCTTGAGTTTTTACAGTTCTGTGTACCATTTTTGTACTTTTACATTTAATAAAACATTTATTTCTTTTCTCCCTCCTTTCCTCCCTCCCTCTCCTCTTCTCCTCCCCCGCCCCTTCTCCACACGCCCCCCAGCCCTGCCACCCGCTGAGGTTTATATGAGAACAGATAGCCTGTGAACACCTTCTACCCTACACCCAAAAACGACAAGCTGGACTCTCCTGAGTCCCTGCTGCCTCAGGCTGAAAACTCTCAGGGAACCTTTGCATTTCCCAGGCTGCTCTGAGTGGTGATGGGACGGCATTCCCTGTCCTTAAGGAAGAAGGGAAGGACAACAGAGAGAGGGGCTCAGAGTGCCTTTTCTTCCAGATGGTCCCCTCATGGCCCAGGAAAAGGTCCCCAGTGTAGGGACTGCCTTTCCCATTTGCACTTGCCCCTCAAAGAAGTCAGCTTCACAAATTTTCATGCCACTGTCACTAAAGTTTTGCAGATAGAATTTTATAATGTAGTTGCTGAGCGGGAGAGAGGGGAGAACTGAGCCTAAGACAGCTGGAAGAGTCGTATCTGAACAGTTTGTTAAGCTAGTTAAAGGGAAAAAATAATAAAATTAGATATTAAGTAAAAGTATGCAAGTAAAATAAGCACCAGTTCTTTCCAGCTCAAAACTTGACTCAAAACCTTCTCTTTATTCTTGACTGGGGTATGCTGATGCCCTGAGCCAGGGCTGGTGGTAAAGTGACCCAATCTTTTAGCACGGCAATCTGATAACATGCAATAAGGGCCCTACAAATTAAATCTCTGATTAAATTGATGGCATTAATATTGTAGTAGTATTATTGCTACAAGTCAGGGTCCAAGTTGATAGGATTATTTCTAACTATCCAATCAGTAGTGATCCATGGTACTTTCCTAGAATTTGTCATTTTAGGCAGCAAGAAGCCAGCAGAGAAGAAATGGCTATAGTTAGAAGTGCCTGATTCATGGTCAACAGTCAGCACAAGTTCAAGTGCCCTCTTTCTCATCCCACCCTTTAGGGCCTTAGGTTACCATCAGCTTTCCCTTTAAATAGTCTTCTGGAAGCCAGTATATCTGTTGACTCTTTGTGACCCAAGTAGGATGATGAATTGGAAAGAAAGCTGAATGTGGATAGTTTTGCAAAATTTAGAAATTAGATCTTGACTGTGCTGGGTAAAGAGAGTGACCAAGACTTGGAGCCCTGAGGTATGCATTTTAACATACTCCTGAGATAATGAGGGCATTCCAAAAATAAACTAATCACAGAGCCCTGGCTGGCTATGGCTCAGTGGATTGAGTGCCGGCCTGTGAGCTGAAAGGTTGCTGGTTCGATTCCCAGTCAGGGCACATGCCTGGGTTTCGGGACAGGCTCCCCAGTTGGGGGCATCTCTCACATATCAATGTTTCTCTCTCTCCCTTTCTTCCTCTTCTCTCTAAAAATAAATAAATAAAATATTTAAAAAGTAATCACAGATTACCTCTAAGGCCCCTTCCTGATCTCATGATTTGCTACCTACTTTTGGGGGATAAAAACATGGGTTCTGTAATGATCATGTATTATGTTTACATAACAGTCCATTGAATATAGCTGACTCTTCATCATTCACATTTCAGCTAAAATATCCCTCCTGTAGAAAGTATTCCCTCATCCACCCAACCTAACATTTCCCCTTCTGACACCCCTTATCACATCACCCTATTTATTAACTTTACATGACGTATCATTGTCCAAAATTAATTATTCATTTTGGGTATTGTTGGTTTTATCTCCTCTTGTCTATCTAATAATCTATTACATCAAACATTGTTAATATTTGTTTAATGAAAAAGCGAGTGAATGTGTCGAGTACTTTTCACTCATTGATTAATAATTGCAAATCCCCTGGCTCTGAGAAGTGAAGTGACTTGCTCAAGACTATTGATTTATTTAATAGCCACATGAATAATAAGATTGAACTTACTCTCTTTGGCTTCGAAGCCCATGCTCTTTCCTCAGAGGATTGACACCTATGTACCTGGCTCACCCATCTCCATGTACGGGCTCACCCAAGATGCCCAAGGGAAGCTGTCGTTGACACCTGTGTGCTGTGTGCCTACCAGACCTGTGTCTCCCCTGGTCAAGATCCAGTTCCTGTAAAATATTAGAGTTAGATCCAGGAGTTAGGTCATCTGTCCTTGCTCCCCTTACCAACACAGAGCTTGGCGTACTGGGTGCCCCCCCAAAAGTACTGCTTGAACTCAGCTGCAATTATGGTAACAGTCAACCCAGCACAGCGCTTTACCACATGTGGAATGTCTCATGTGTAGAATCTTCCTTGATTCCTGCAGTAACCCAGGGTAGATAAAGAAACCGAGATGCAGACAGCTCCTCCCAAGATTTGATGGTAGCGTCTGGGATGAGACTCAAAGTTTTCTCTTCTTTTTTTCATTATTTTTCCACCCTCCAAGTCTTTCATTTAACATTTCTACTTGGTGAACTGCAGTCCAATACCTAGAACCAACATAAACTTTATCACCTCTGTAAGAATACCATAAACAAAGTTTATAGCAGGTTTAGTCATAAAACTTGGAAATAACCAAAATGTCTTTGAATGGAATAATGGATAAGCAAATTATAGTACGTGCATACAATGAAACGATATTCAGTAATAGATGAGGAGTTATTAATTCATGCAAAAACATGGATGGACCTTAAAAATCACTTTGCTAAGAAAAAGAAGTCAGACCCGAAAGGGTATATGGCTGCATTTCTGTAGCATTGTGGAAGAGACAAAACGAGGAGATGGAAAGCTGATCAGTGCTGCCAGGTACTGAGGGAAGGGCAAAGAGTTGATGGTAAAATATCAGAGGAAATTGTCGGACGATGGAACTGTTTTTAATAGCACCAAGCAGTGGATGCGTGACTATGCATTTGTCAAAACGGAACATTACAAAGAGTACCAAGTAAAATTAAGGTCAACCCTAATGTGGGAGAATCTCAGGAAACTATGCATACTGTGATGGAGTAATTTAATTTTATTACAAATGTATAATATAATCTCACTGAAAGGGTTGAGAGGAAAGTAGCTGATCTAAATAACTCTAGAAAAGAGTATTTTGACTGGATAATATAAAGCTAAAGACAACAAGAACAATATAGAAACACTAGAGTTGGTAATTTTATCATAGGAGTATGGGTTAGTAATCCTGAAACTACCTTACTTGTATACTTGGATGTAACCAAAAGCAAATAAATGGCAGCAAGTTTTTCATCGTCAGGGGAAAGACATTCCAGCAAATAAATGGCAGCAAGTTTTTCATCGTCAGGGGAAAGACATTTCAGTAAGCACAGGTGGAAGGCTAGAATGAGCCCTGTGAGCTGAGTTAAATTCAGTGAGATCTCTCCAGGAGGAGAAGCATGACCCCCTATGCCTTAAGTGTGGACAGCACAGAGCTGACTTCCTCCCAAAGAATACAGGTTGGAAAGGGGGGCAAAAGAGTAAGTAACTGGCGAAACCTGATAAGCACTGCCTCAGCCAGCTGAGGAAGATCAGCATCAACATTAACAATTCATGTTCATGGTATGTAGCCACGATGTCATGTGATGAAGAGGCTGCGTTACCTTTGTGATCTTTCCCCCTCGTGTGTATGAATTCATAATCATGAAAAAACATCAGGTAAATCTTAATTCAGGGACAGTCTACAAAATGCATCCTGACAAGTGTTCCTCTGAAATTCCAATGTCGCCATAAAAAAAGGGAACCAGAGAAAACTGTCAGAGCCACGAGGAGCTTATGGAGACATAACAGTTAAATGCGATGGGAGATCCTGATGTCATCCTAGAGCAGAAAAGACATTTTAGGTTAAAAAAAAAAACCTAGAGATACCTGGATAATGTATGGGCTTCGGTTAACAGTAATGCATCAACACTGGTTCGTTAATTTTGACCAACGTACCATGTTAATGAAAGATGTTAATAAATGTAGCGATTGGGTATAGGGTATGTGAGAATTGTCTTTACCCCTGTTATCGTCTCAGTTTTTGTGTGCATCTACACTTGCTCTAAAATATAAAACTACCTTTTAATGTATTTCTTTTTGTGAATAAACATCAACAAATACCCATTGAGAAACATTCTACAAAACAGCTGACCAATTCTCTTCCGAACTATCAATAACAAAAAGAAGAAAAGACTATAAAACTGCCGCATACTGGAGGGGACCAGGTGTCTAAACGGGACATGGCTTCTTGCATTTTGAAATATAAACCATTCGTGGGAAAGTTGTAAGATGTGAATTATCTGTGGTTTAGTCAACAGGGCTGCACCAACATTAGTAGCTTCATTTTGATGAATATACCGTGGTTTTGTAAGATGTTAACATGATCAAATCTGGGTGAATAGCATACAGAAATCCTCCCTACCTCCTTTGCTACTCTTCTATGAGTCGACAACTATTTCAGGATAGGAAACATATAACTGTTTTTCAGATCATTCACATCCTATTTTTTTTACACTCGCCCCTTAGCATAGACACTGTTTTTCACAGCAAATGTCACGTGGTAGGTGCCACCCTGGTCTCATGTGTATCTTCTGAGTGGAAGCATCCAAAGCGAAGAGCAGCCCGTGCCTCTCGGAGGCGGCCATCTTCCTGCTCTGCGGTGGTCCCTCCCGTCCCACGCGACCTTGGTTGCTGCAGGAAGGCTTTTAGGCCAGCGTTTCCCTTTCAGGAAAGGCAGAATCATTGTCTCTATTTGCTGTCTGGAGAAACGACGCAGTCATTAAGATATACAAAAAGATAACCAGGAATTTTCATGTAATTTTAGAGGAACAGAACAAGGTCTTCCTTTGCAGCAGGTGCGCACATACTGGAGAAAACAGAACACCTCTCGGTGTGCGTGGGCGGTGTCATTACTGAACATAAGGCTTCGGAGAAAAGATTTCTCTAGTGCACATGCTTTGAGTACTCATATTTGACAGATATTATCATTTACAATTTATTCTACAAATCTCCTCTTGTCACTCACCCTCTTCCTATGCCCTGACCCAGATAAGGACCTCGAGAGGATTTATAGCACTTTGGACAAAAACCTAGCAGGGTTTTTGCTTCATTCCTAAACTAGAATTTCTGATTTGCCAAAAAAAAAAAAAAAACTCTCTTCTAGTCTTTCCAAGATTTTTCTTTCAAGATATAAATAAATATAGAAGTCAAAAGAGTATCTTCCAACTTGGATAGTATTAAAAGGCAGAAATAGTTCAAGTCCAAAGTCCTCTGAATCTTGACTTAATAAATGTTACATGTTTCAAGAATTTAAATTTTCTGCTTAAATGTAAAACTTTGATTAATTACTTAAAGCGGCAGGAAAGTTATTCAATTAGTATAAGAAGATTCAAGTTCAAATTGGAGGATTAATTTTCAGGGTTATGATATGAAAGATAAGGTGATTAAGTAAAGAAATGAAGGCAAACGTCTCTGAAACCTGAATGGAAAGAATTTCTGATTCAATTATTTGATTAAACCACTCCTGGGAATGGAAAAAAAAAAATCATGCTTTCTAACATAAGGTTGAATTGCAGTGTTCACCCAGCGGATGACCCACTGAATGCTATTATCATGGTTTGCCTTCATGTCATACATGTCTACATACCAAAGAAATAAAAAGGAGATTATTATTTTAAAATGTGCACAAGTTTTAATAAAAAGCTAAAGATGCGTACAACTAATGGAAGTAGCACTTTTGTGAAAATGTTTCTGGCAAATACATTACAACTGAAAACACAGGGAAAGGCACCAGGCTGGATAATCTGTGCATTTTTGCTGGAACTAAATTTGTCGTCTGGCTTAGAAGTTTCCTGGACACTTGGATTTTGAAGAAGGTGGGGATGAGAAGGGATGGAGACAGTTTTTGTCAGGCCCTAGTTCATAGCTTCTTCCAAGTCTAGAAGCCTGCATCCGAACCCCATTCTCCTTTTAATTTCCACTTCTGACTTTTCCTTTCTACCCTTCATATCTTTGCCCCCAGGCCCATCGACGTTTCTCTACTCACTCCGCTTTTTCTTTTCTTTTCTCTCTCTCTTTTTTTTTAACAAGAGCATCGGGGGCTCACGTCTTGTTTGTGCACTGAGTCTCCTGTTGGAGCAAACCCGCTGCGCTGCGGGCTTCAGCTCCTGCATCAGGAAGCTGAGGGCGGAGTCCGTGCCTGGCTCCTCGGGTGCAGGGCGCAACCCGGGGTTCTAGCTCCGTTCCTCTTCTCCACTCGCTCCCTCTAGAGGGCGCCCTGACCCAAGCAAGGGTGTGACTGGAGCCCTGCCCATCGGTTCCAAATTGAAAACCCAGCGCGGATCCCTAAAGTCCAACCGAGAGCTGCTCGGAGTCCCAGGGCTGCAGAGGCAACCAAAGCAGCTCCCTTCCACAGCCCGGGGAAACAGGATCGCACCGCTGGGGAAAGCGCACGGAGCGCACAGCCGGCCGGGAGAGAAGGCGCGGCTGCCCCCAGCTTTTCCCACCTTTTTCCCAAGTTGGACCGGAGAGAACTCCCAAACCTGAACGGTACTGCAGCGATCTCCCCTGAGCAGTTGTAGGGAAGGGCGGTTAGGATGCAGACTCCACGTTGGAGGGGGGTCAGCGAAGACCTTCTAGAGCGGGTGGCCCCTACTTGAAGCCGAGCCTTGCTAGGTCGGAGGTGGAGGAGAGCCACAGGCGGAGGGGCAGCCGGCTGGCCGGCTTGGCCTGCAGGAGGGAGGGAGCTGGGGACCCTGCTGAGCGAGGACGGCAGGCGCCTCCGCTCCAGTGACCCTCCCTCTGGGCTTGTGGGTGCAGCCGCCACTCGGCCCCACACTCCACTCCACGTGGTCTCCCTTTGCTGCCTCCTCCCCACCAGGAGCCTGTCTCCAAGAATTCTGTCTGTGTTATTCGTGTGTGTGTGGGGGGGGGGGGGTGGAGGTGAGGATGGCGTCTTTTATGTTCTTGGGCTGTGAAAATTGACACCTTGCTCTGACCCAGAGCACAGTCTGAGTAGCCATCCTGCAGGATGTCCTAGAGAAGGAAGGCGGTGGCTGGGTTTGCGTGTGGGGCAGGGGCGGGGTGGGGGGCGGCGCTGGTCATGCCAGACCGTGTATGTTTGGCTGTAGGAACCCAAAATGCCTTTGCAGTCCTCGGAGTCCTAATCTCCATGTAATTAAAAATGATGCCGAAAACACAAATAGCAATTGCAATATAATAGTAAAACTTCCAGTTTCTAATACAACTTTCTTACTCTTTATACTTTGATCGTTTCCTCAAAGAATATTTAATCCCTGTGTCTCAGACAGTAGTAACACCTTGAAGATAAAGCAAGTGTTTCTCACCAAAAGTGAAAAGTTGTCGGTGATACCTAACAAAAACGACTTGAGACAGGCTGCATTTTGTGAAAACGGCTGCAGAATTTCACTCATTCCACATCCCCTGCTTCTCATATGACTTTGACGTGTCCTTCTCTTAATCTGGGCAGACCGTGGCTATGAGAGAAGTAACAGTAGGCTACTCCTGAGGTTAGATAGGAGAAGACAATACAAGTTCTGCCTGATTCTCAGCCACCTGGCGGCAAGGAGGAGGAACAGAGGCCCGGGGCTCTAGCCCCACCTGAGCCACAGCTGACAGCAAGGGCCAACTTGGCAGCCCTGTGATGGACCTCAAAATGGGATGCTCGGCCCCCATGAAGCTGCCCAGGTGATGCCATGGGAAACAGAAGAGCTGATCCTGCCAGGCTCTGCCCAAAGGGCAGATTCCTGAGCAGAATCAATGTGTTGTTTTAAACCACTAAGTTTGGAGCTGCTATGTAACATTAATGCAAAACTGATACACTTAATTCTCCTGCAGACCTTCACAAAGAGTGTTTTTTTTAACAGCCCTCTTTCCAAAAAGTACTGCAGAGGCAAGGGAAGGAGGCTAGTCTTTGATGTTGGACGACATTTCTTTGACATGGTTTGAGCACAGCTAGTATTTTTAATTCATCCCAGTTTCCTTTGTTCAGATCTATCGTTGAAAATGATGTGAAATGCAAGATACTTTTTTCCCCTGGTACCCATTGGGAACCAAGTCTTTCGTTAATTAGTAGAAAAACACTGTTGTAATTACCACACATACGTGATTTAGTGCACCGTGAAGCCAAATTAAGAATAGGGCTGCCTATAAGAACAAAGGAGCAGCAAAGTGAAAATAATGTTACCAAATGCCCAAGCCAAGGAAATACATGAGTAGCAAGCTTGTTATTTCTTTACAATGCAATAGCAAATTAAAATGACAAACACATTTTCCCCTTAAATACTTCGTTTAATTAGATTTGTTTGAACAAAGTAACTAAAAGTGACTCTAAGTTCTTATCACAGAGCTCAGACATAACAGTCCTAAAAGGAGAGGCAGCACTGACAATGGTTGAAAGAATGACTGCTTGGGCTCAAATCCTAAGCCTGATGAGGATGCAGAACATTTGGAGATACTTTTCCATTGAGCAGCCTAAGAGAGGTTTTAAATGCAAAGTATGCAAGGAAACTCCTTTGCTCAAAACCCTTCAGTGGGTTCCCATTCTGCACAATGAAAATCCAAAAGCTTCCCAATGGTCTGTGGGATGTTGAGTGAGCTGCACCCCAACTCTCCAAGGCATGATGCCCCCTCCATTCTCAATGTGTTCCAGCCTCCCTGCTCACCTATCAGTGCTCTCGTTTCCCCAAGCATTTTCACCTTCTCACTACATTCGCACAGGCTGTTCACCTACTTGCACACTCTTCCTCACATTCTTCACACAGCTGCCTCTCATGTCCTGAACAAATAAATCACTGGGAACTGGAAACATTCCCTCCTTAGTGATACCATTTCTAACACTCTAGCCAACAGAGATCCCTCACTGTTTTTTAATTCAATTATTTCCTTTGACTCTGTGTTTTGTCTGTCTTTCTCACCAGATGGCAAGCTCTTGAGAACAGGCTGCTTCTGCTTTTCAGTCCACACTGTTCCCAAAGCTTCTCTCCGTACCCAACTCCCCGTGATGGTCACTAAATAACAGCCCATTGACTGAATGATACCTGCACAGCAGCTAGTCCACAAAAATATCACTGCCTCTGAGTTATCAAGTGTTTGTATGTGACAGGAACTTGCTACATATTCTGCATGCATAGGCTCATTCATTCTTACAAAAACTACCTGAAGTACTATTATGCAAGTAATAACAGTACTGTTATTTAAGTAATAATAATACTCAAGTACTATTAAGTGAACTAAATGCATTGGTCACACAGCTACTGAATGGGAAAGTCAGGGAACTGTGCTTCCCACAATCCCTGCTTCACTATTAGCAGATAACAGCCAGCAGGCAGTTACTATTTCCAGACCTTTTATAAGCACTTTCGGTTGTATTTAGTTATTTTGTGCACAAAAATCTCATTTTATAATATACATAAAAGTAAAAAAATGTGTTTGCTGTTTCCTAATGCCATTGTGTTAAAAGGACAATGGTTGTGTAAAGAACATGCCCACTGATCACATGAGCATTGGGTGACATCATTCTCATCTCCCCCATCTGCTCCCCTCACTGGTCTTTCCACATGTGATAGACAGTTTGGCTTTATCTTGTATTCAGTCACATGTCTTATAAGAAGAATGTTTTTCTAGTAATTAAGAAAATACTTAGTTGCCATGGACACCAGAGAAAAGTGTCTTGTATTTCAGATCAGTATCAAATACAATCAACGATTTATAAAAAAAAAAGAAAAGAGGGATAAGTAAAGATATTGGTTGTACTCAAACCGTGCCAAATAAATGATAGGCTTTTTTAAATAAAAATAATATTCTTTAAAATATTACCAGCCCCACCTGTGATTGTGCATTCCCGGGTTCTATTGTAGACACCACTGGATGGTAATCCTTGCTAACGAAATGGCTTGTCATTAACTATCTTGGGGGTTCCTTGAATTGACAAAGCACGAAAAAAGTCTTGCCCATAACTGTCACTATAGCTTTTTCCTCGACTCTGGAAGAGCTTAGGGCAGGAAGAAGAAAAACGATGATGGGGAAAGAAGATTACAAACGTAATGATCTATAAACTCTATTTGCAGTTTTCATCGATAATGATGGTATCCAATGAATGGCTTCAAAAGAAAAACTCTTTTTTTCCCAATTGGTATATAATATGGCAAATACATATTAATGTAAAGACTTTCCAAGTTAAATAATGAAAATATTGCCTTTTTAAACTGTATGTTGAAAACTGTAGAGGGCAAACATAAAAAATGCCTAAAATTTTAACTTGCTTCAGAGGAGATCATTGGATTAGAAAATTACAGTTGTGTAAGTTTTGGGAGGTAAATCAAACTTATGACTGAGGAATCTCTACATAAGATTTTATAAGTACATTCCCATTCCCAATCATACCCACTGCAAAGTGCCAGATTGGCAGTAAGATTTTCCGTTTTAATGTACAAATGATATTAACCAACAACATGGCTGAATTCAGTTTTACCCATCTATTTATTATCTCAACACCTAATAAATAACTATTTTGCTGCAGAAACCGATTCTCTAAGACTCATATACTATAGTTTTGACTATAAGCTACATATTGCAAGATATTAAAGATAAATTTTGCCCTGTCTGGTGTTGCTTAGTTGGTTAAGCGCCCTGTAAACTGAAAGATCCCAGGTTCGATGCCTGGTCAGGGCACATGTCTAGGTTGCAAGTTCAGTCCCTATCAGGATGCATTTGGAAGGCAACTGACTGATGTTTCTCTCTCACATTGATGTTTCTCTCCTTCTCTCTCCCTTCCTTCCCCTGTCTCTAAAACCAATAAGCACATCCTCATATAAGGATTTAAAAAAAAGATAAATTTCAACCAGGCACTAATACCCAGATTTCCAAAGTAAGGTTTCAAATTATCATATGCAGAAGTTAAAAGGCAGTTTTATGAATCAATTCTAGAACATTTATACTCCTCAGCCAGACAAAATATATAAAAAGGGGTTGGCAAGTGGAGAGAAGAGAGTATTTTGTATAAAAAATATTTGAGAAGAGTTTTTCTTTAGAAAGAGTTGTGCCCTGTCTACGCACCGCCCCGAAGCTGCCCCTCTGTCCCAGCGAGGGAGGGAGCCCTGGGTCTACTCAGCACCTGGGAAGCCTCTGTGGCTGCTGTGACTCCCAACAGGGACAGAAAGAGGGTGCAAGGCCTGCCACTTGGTGAAACATCCAGGAAAGGAACGCGGCTTGGCAGTCAGCCTACCTCTGAGAGCTGGTCAGAATGCGGGACGTGCGGGTGTTTCCTGCAGAAGGGGGCCATCCAAAAGGAGGAGAACCAGCCTGGCCGGGTGCATAATGGGTCTTGTTCAGCTGAAGCACCACAAGAGATGCACAAACCCTAGTAGCAAGAAATATGATGTACACCTGAAACTAATTTAAAATAATAGTGAATGTAAGTGTATTTGGAAAATAAAATTTAAAGTTCCTTTCAGAAAAGAAATAACTACTAATTCACAAAATTTTTAAATATTTAATCACCATGTTTGGGAGAAATAAAACTTTTTTTTCTTAAAAAAAAAAAAAACTAAGGGGGGTCTTTGTATTCCTAAGAATTGCTTAATTTAGGGAAAACCGCCATCCATAAAATGATGCATCTGCTTGCCCAGGCCACATGAACTGTAGTTACAAAGAAAAACTATAAACTATGAAGAGTCTCTGACAGCAACACAAGAAAGAATCATCTGTAAGCATCTTTGAAAGCATGAAAATCGCTTAGTCTCATGCCATTTAAACAGATTTCGCTTTTCCTTATTGCTCTACCCTCACCTTTTCCCAACCCGATAGGTGTCAGATGTGCCCAGGAGGGTGAGATGGAGGCAGACAAGCCCAGATGAAGAATTAGACAAGAAGCTGACCATGCCTGCTTTCCAGCTGTGCAGCCTCCATTCTCCCTGAAGGAGGAGAGGTTTTCATGCTAGATAAAATTCAGAGTTTTAAGTACTATCTCCAGGTCCTGGATTGGACATTCTAATTTCTGAGTTGAGGCTTGTTTGTGATGTAAAGTGCCCAAAGAGTGAGTGCAAATGGCATTGATCTGAAAGAGGTTTCATCCAAGGGCAGAGGAAGGCCACCGTGACTTGAATTTATTTGAAGGGGATGGTGACAGGAAAAATGAAGTGTTCTGATGATGCTGGTTGTGTGCTTCATCAACAGGTTGGTTTCACATGCATGGACACTTAAAAAAATGGCTTCAATTCCAATTTTTTTAAGTCCAGAGAGGCGGAGTGAGGTCAGTTCAGCACACTGAAGCCTGTTCCAGAGCAAGTGTGTACGGACACAAGTTCAGATGTGGTAGGAAACACAGACTGTGAATTTAATTCCGAAATCATTTATAAAGCTGGGGAGGATGTGCACAAGAGTGATGTGAAGAAATGCATCTAGTCCAGGGGTTTTCAACCTTTTGCATCTCATGGCCCACATAAACTAATTGCTACAATTCTGAGGCACAACAAAAAATATATTTTTTGCCAATCTCACAAAAAATAGGTATAGTTTTGACTCATTCACACCAAACAACTATTGGTGTGTTGACTGTTGTCATTTTCTTTTATTTGGCAATCTAAGGGAAAAGAGGTCAGTGCCCCTGACTAAACAGTCAGGCTATGTTCATGTTTAAAAAGTCACTTCCTGTTTTAAAATTCCCGCAGCACACCGGTGGAAATTCACTGATCCGGACTTCCCATGTTTGATCCGCTCCTTTCTTGCAGCTCTAGCTCTCCAACCTCCTCCAGAAACCTTCGTTTTCACATCTGTGTAAGGACAGGCTGGATTAGATTATCTCTAATGATGATGGGCTGTAAGCCTACGAAATTCACATCCAAAAGAATTAATGAATAAATGGTAAAGTCAGTACCGATTCTTAATGTGAAGTATGACCTTTGCAAGTTTCCTAATTTCTCCCTGCTTTAACCGACTCATCTCTATCTAGCCTTCATGTCTCCAAAGTGGATATGAAACTCAAATAATGATAATGATAATAACAGCAATAATAAATGATTTTTGAAAAATTTAAAAGCTTATGCAAATTCAGGATGCAATGGGTTTAAGATGACTATTCTAAAATTATGTCAAATGGACACTGATTTATTTGAGACGCTCCAGAATACAGCCAAAGCTGGGGAGGGAGGCCCAAAGCCATTCTGTGCTCACACATTGCGTTCCTTCTTATCGAGATGACACTCTTTCTTTTCTTATTTCATGCACAGAAGTTCAAAAAAGCTCTCTGCCACCAACTCCACAATTTCACAATTCTTATAATTATATATTTACTTCACTCAATCAACCCATGTTAATAAAACATCAGATGACAATAAGTTTGATCATTAATTATACTAGCAAAAACCGAAAATATTTGCTGTATGTTCTGAAAGAGAGGGAATTCTACCTGACACAAGTTAGGAGCTGTTGCCAAAGTGTTTCCCTTTAACTATTCTTGTTTTTAGGTGACATCTATTGTTTTACTGCTAGAATTATCATAATATATGTGGCTAACAATACATTGTAAAATTGATTTTGCTAATGGACTAGTGATCACTATTTGCACAGAAATAAAAAGTGGAAATGTCTTTAAAAATAAAATGAAAGGGTTTAGTGCCCAGAGTGTGAGGGGGATAAATCGACACTGCGTGCACAGGGCTCTCCCACTCGACGTGTACGTGTTAAACAGGAACATCTAAGGTTTTTCTTTCTGTTGTACACTTCTGAGATTCTTTAACTCTAGATAGCAGTGTTGGTATAAATGCATGCAGTAGAGCTTGAATCTTTAATTATCTCATTTTCTTTTTTTAATTTGGTCTACTTGGTTTTGTTTTTCTTCCTTTTGCTTCTTTTCCAAATTGGCTGATGTCTGAGTGGTCACTAACACAGCACTTGCTATCCATAGGAGGCAAAGGAGTATCGAAACCAGAGAAGGCACTCAACATAATTTACCTTAGAACATTGTACGAGAATTTTCAGATGTCAATTTCAGGGATTCTGGACGTAAACGAGGTGGGAAATGCTCATTAATCAAGCCCAAGATGCCTATTTCTCAAAGGACATAGAATCAATACAGGTCAAATTTTCTATTTCTCCAAAGCCTATCTCACTAAACACTTTGAAAGAGACTTTATGGGCAGTTTTCCTGTAGATTTAGTGCTTGGCATGCAAGAACATCAGCCTCTTTATATGTTGTGCAGAACTTTAAATTGTGAAACAGGTATGCCTGATTGAAGGGTAAAAACAATCAAACTCCAATTCTATTCTGTGGGAATGCATTCTGTAATAAGATAGTGATGTAGCCTAGTGAATTCTGAATTTTTGTATTGCAAATATTGATTTTAAAAAGAATGATTCTACCACTCCCTGCCCTGAAACAAACACATAAACAAATAGAAATTCTACCCTTACAATGCAAATTATTAAAAAATTAGATGAAAGTATTTAAAACATATATGTGAGAAAAAGTTATTACATAAAATATATAGAGTCCTATTATCAATTAAGGAAACATAAATATTATAATAGATTAATACCCCAAATACATGTATAAGGAAATATATTAAATACTAGTTTTCACTAATATTAAGATATGCTAATTTAAACACTAAATTTTTATTGTTAATGTAATAGGATTAGAAAAAATATAATTGGTGAATTTTTCCCCCTAAAGATACACACACATTGCAAGTGACAAAGATGTCCTTCAGAAAGTGAACTAATAAATTAACTGCGGTACATCCAGAGAACTGAATCTTAACCAGTGCTATAAAGAAATGATCTATCATATATATGAGGAGGTGGATTTCTCTGAAGTCCCAATTTCAACAGTCTGAGAAGTATTGCATATCTCTTCAAATATATTTTTATTCCACCTCTTAACATTGCTTAAAAACATCCTCTCAAAAAAATTGGAGCAACTTCAAATTAATGATATAATCCAATAGACAACTTTATTTAAGTAGCTCAGAGATGTAAAAGAACGAATGCTGTGTCATTGCAGGAATACATTTTTCTCCAGGAGATCTACCTGCTGCAATCAAAATGCATTACAGATTGAATAAAACTTTCATTCAAAATAAGACTCTGAAACTAGCCTTGGAGCAAAACCTACTTCCCGTGTGTGTGTTTGCACCCTCCTCTTTCTTGGAGTTCTTGGTTTCAAATTCTCTCCCACGTGCATAGCAGCTTACCAGGTGCAGTGACTTGCAACAATTCTCAGTGTTCATTTTCCTTCCTGTGGACGGGCCTGTCCTGATAACTTGCCACTGAGTGAGAGTCTTAATAATATTCCCCTAGAGGTTTTTCTCTCCCTGCTCTGCAGTGTGGAACAGATGTGTAGATGTTCACCAAAAGCTCAGGGCTCCTTAACAGATTACATGTCACGTGGGAAATTGTAATAGGAAGGACAAACATGCAGCCTAACTCCGATTACCCTTAAGAGTGTTTATATTTCTGAACTACTAAAGAATAATACAGATAATATTACTCTTTCATTCTAACATTTTTAAAAGATGGATAGATTTTCTCCCAAGCTGACCTGGAACTTAAACAAGTGAACTCTCCTCTTTTCTTGACATAGTCCTAGGTCTGAGGAATGAACAAAAGGAATCGTAGAGGAATCTGAAACTTGGGGAAGATGAATAAATTACACAAACTCAAACTGCTAATCCATGTAAAACCAGGATCCTAAATTAGGCCTTTAAATGCCTCGGTAGCTCAAAATTTTGCTTGGTCTTAGGTTACTTCCTCTCAGGAAGATTATACTTGACCTTTAACCTAGACCACAAAATGTATATGGAGAAAGGATGCTCTCTTTCATTCAGGACCACATGTATATCCTAGCATGAGAGCAAAAAAAGTAAACAGTGCCTGATGCATTATTTATACATGAGCAAAGTGGGAATATCAACTTATATTCAGCTTTATAAACCTTACTCATCCCTATAAATAAAGACACACAACCCAATTGGGGGGAAAATGGACACAAAACCCAGCTAAGCAAACAAACAACTTACATAGACATTTCATATCATAAAAGAGGATATCTAAATCTCAAATAAAGCTACAAAAATGTATTCAGCTTCTTTAATTATTAGGAAAATACAAACAAAACCACAATATAAAGCATCTACACATCCTTAAAAATCTCTAAGATAATAATGAGGAGCAAAATGAGGAGGAAGAGAATTTTAAATAGTGAAAACTACCTAGTGCTGATAAAGATGCTGAGGATGGGAAGTGACTGTAACTCTCAAACAATGCTGGACAGAGTGTAAGTTGAAACCCACTTTGGAAAAGTGTGGCAAATCGATGGCGTTGCTGGTCTCACTTATTAATGACCTTTGCTGTCAAGGAGCAAAGCGTGATCTCTCGCTTCTCAATCCCGAGTTCATGTATTTGAACTCCAGACAGCGTCAGTGAGTGTCACACCAAGCAGAAGCGTGTGAAAGCAGTGGCACATTTCCACCTGTGCCCGGGCACCTTTGCCTTGGTCATGAGGACGTGCCTGGGCCAGGCTGCTGGAGAAGAGGCATGTGGAGGCCTTCAGGTGACTCTTACCCCAGCCCAAGCTAGCCTACATCGGCCAGCAGCCCATCTGTCCTCACACCTGTGAGCCAGTTCATCCACAAACAGGACACTAACTTAGCTAAACCCTAGCTGACCGCAGGGAAGTACACTGGTGAAAACTATTCTATGGCACTTGCTTGCTTTCCAGGTAAAATGCAAACTCTGTAGCACAGCTTGGATGATTCCACCTGTTTTAGCCCCTTCCTACCTCTTCAGTCTAGTTCTTATTCTCTTATTTCTCTCTCTTTTTTTCTATATCCCTACTACAAAAATGTGAAAAACAATGTCCATCTGTCATCTTTACTTCAATTCCCTTCCTGTTCTCACAGATGAGACTGGGTAAGGAGCAGGCCTTCAGTGGACAGGAAACATTTGAATGTTGTGTCCATCACTCACCTCCTCCACGTAAGTGAGAGACACATTATTCTTCCTCATCTGTAAAATGGAGATAGTAACAGCCGTTAACGCATGAGGTGATTGAAAGCATCGAGTGCAGTACTCATGTCTGGCAAGCACTCTACAAGTGCTTGCTCTTGTTATTATTATTCTTATTTCCTCTTTTGTCTACCTTAGCATCTCTTACTCAGTTTCCAACAGGCGGACCACGGATTCTTGAAGACCCTCTGCTGGCTGCCCTCCCTGCACCCCACCCCATTCTCATCCCTCCGCTTTGTTCCCCGAGTACCCTGGCAATCCATTCATAGTCACCCTCACCGATTACAGGATCTCAGTTCATCAGTTTGTCTCCCCTCGGAGGACTGCCAGCGTCTTGAGGGCAGAGGCTGGGCCTGGTTCACTTTTGAATTACTAATATGTCAGCATCTGGTTCGCTGAACAGGTTCAACAAGCAAGCTTCCTTTTGCAAATTTTGGAAACATCAAAACCCTTCTTTGGCAGAGAAGAGAAAGAAATCATCATTGAGGAAAAAGTTGTCAAGAATGGAGAGTTTTTGGCTTGGTTAAGGTTGTTTACTCAGGCACTTTCTACATCAGCCACCGGAAGCATTATTTTGCCAGCCAGCTGAATCCAGGCATCCTATCAAAATTCCGCATCTAAATAACTTCAAAAGTGCTAACTGGTCATTTATTGTTAAATAAAAAACTGTCACTGGGAAGCCGAAATTTGGGGTGAATATGAGAGGTTACCCTCATCACAATCATGATGGAAAATTAAAGGTCTCATTTTAATGAATCTGCCAATGTTCTACTTTTCCAAGAGAAACAAATCCAAATGTGAGACATATTGCAATTTTCCCATTTGGAATTTCAAAGCAGTCCTCATTAATTTGGATGCATTTCTCCATCAAGAAAGATGATTACAACCAAAATTAAGAATATGATGTTCTTATCCTGAGTCAACTTCATTTTTCAGCTCAGTTCCCACTGCAGAGAAGATGCATTTCCCTTCTAATTTTTTTCTCAGAATATAATGAATTTAAGAATAAGTCAGGGAATACACATGAAAGGTTCAAATAGATACATACAGAAACACAAATTCATACAAATATATAAAATAGATATATAACTTTTCCAGATTCTGAGCATAAATTATTTCTGTTAGAAGGATGCCTGAAGACAAGAGACCGGACCACACTGAGAGACAGTGGCAGAGACGGTAACCCACAACCACCATATGTGTGACTGAGGCAGGATTGTGCTTCGAAGTCTAAAATAACTATTTAGGGTACAAGTTAATTAAAAGAAAATAAAGGAGTCTTAAATCCCTGGGGATCAGATGTATGAATTTGTCTCTAAGTTCAGGTTGAAATTATTACAGTTCATGATAAAGGAACTTTAAATAAATAAAAAATAAACCAAACACTTTATCCATCTCGTGTAAATCTACCCTTAGGTAACATTTCTGAGTCTCTACATCTGCAAATTCCGAGACTTCCAGGAAATCCCTGACTTCCAGGTGCATAGATCCGGTCTCCAACCCTGACTTCTGCATCTTACTCTTCCAGGACAGAGCGGGCTTGGACGGCTTCGGGCATTGCGCAGTGGGTCGTTACGATCGATGACGACTCTTGTAGACACGGAGACCGCTCAGCCCCAGTGGCTCCAAAACTCGCTCTCTCCCACCCACGTCGCCGACGGGTGGGCCGGGCAAATTTTAAGAATCCATATTCCTTACACGTGGAGGCCATTTTTGTGTTACGAGATCGACATTCACAATTTGTCTTCTCTTACCTCCTTTCATGTTTTTTTTTTTTTCTGAATTTTTGCCACATTGACAACTATTGGCAAAGTTAGTCAACGTAAAAATCCTCAGTTTTCATTTGTTCCCAAATCCCTATTCCCTTCTGGGTTCTCTATCATGAACATATTGGCTTTCAACTTAAAATCAGCTTTAGCATTTCCCTTATCCAGTCAGTTGCCAGATTTGATTAATTAAAAATATATTGGGAGCGTACAATGTGTGTTACATGGTGACAGGCAGAAGTCCTTTCTCTGAATTGAGCTGTAAAAGCATATGTTCCCTCTCTCCTCCTACTCCCCTGTGGTAACAATCTCCTAGTTGGTCTGTCTCCTTTCTCTTTTCCTCTGTATTTTACATTTATTGGCAGGGACTTACGCCACCCTATCTGGAGATCTAACACCTATTCTGCACCATAAAGAAGACATGAAGGTAGCCCAAGACCTTAGTGTAAAAAGAGAAATACCATGGTGTGTCTTAGAGGCCATGCGATTTCCTTGTTGATAATGCCCCAGTAACTGCAGGCCCCCAAATGATCAACAATCAAGTAGGAGAATTGCACAGCACAACGGTCCCATTGTTCTTTCTAGAAAGATCATCATTTTCCAACTTAATAGTTTATTTAATCATGTGCAGTACTTATAGTGCTTTCCGGCAATGGGCTGGTGTGTGTGCATGTGTAAATGTGAGTATGTGTTAAACTTGCCTCAGCTGTTTGTAATTCTGCAACAGGTTACATACATCACTGACCATTTCTCAGGGTACCTTCAAGCATCTGTTACAAAGATCCAGAAGCAACAAAGACTGAACAATGATTTGCTGAGAATGAATAAAAAGAGTCAAGGCCAAGGCCAACTTTTACAACCTGGAGACCATTTTAATTTAGCAAAATTTGGTCTCCTGTGACAAATACAAATCCACTCACATTTGCATTGTCCTATCCTAGAGAGAAGACTAAATGAAAGAAGGGAACAACATCCCCTGCTTATCACAGTGATCCTGCTGTTCCTTGCTGCAGCCGTGGGGATACTGAAAATGAAAATGTTTAACACTGCAGGCACTACTCCCCCACTCCTTCCGAAACAGGCCATCTTGCTTGTGTTGGTATTACTGGGTTTGTTTTTCCATATTCATAGAGTTCTGTATGGGTCTAAGGACAGCATTCATTAAATGTGAACAGTCAGCCCCGGAGCATTAATTACACAAATAGTGTTCCATTTGGAAAACAATACTCTTTTGTTGCCTCATTTCAGCTTCTCTTTGCCCGTGCCCCTGGATTTAACTTACTCAAATACTCATGACACCACCCTCCTGGGCTCCGGGATAAGGCAAGGTCACAGTTTTTCTTTCCAGGGAGAGAGGATATCACAGAAGTTTGTGCTGGAAGACACAGCAGGTATGAGGCTCTTCCTGAGCATCGCCCCACCCGGTGCCCCACCAGGTCCCTCCATGCAAGAGCAGATTCTCCAGCACCATAGTGAAACACATGATGGGCAGTGTATTCACGAGTCAAGAGGTTTTGGAATAAACCTCCAAATTCAAATTGCTGCTTATTTCACTTACCCCGTAACCTCCTAGTGACTGTTCACTATTTAACTTTTGAAGCCTCACTTTCACTGTCTATGAAACAGTAGAGCAGTGAAAAAAAAATACAATGAAGTAAATGCAATGAGCATTTACTCAATCGATGTTAATGGTTAGGGTTTTCTTTTCTTCTCTTTTCTTTATAGTCCCAGGGATATAAGAGGCTTAAGGAGACCTACTCCTTGTGCAGTGTCTCTGCACACGCTGGATGGGAGAGAATCATCTCCAGCTGCTAGACAAGAAATGCACAGTTTTCATTCTCTACCCCACACACAGTGAGTTGGATACCATGTTCACTACATGCCTAACAATTCTTCCAGGTGAGTCTGATGGGCAGTCAGACTTGCCAGCCAGTATCTCACTCATCCCACCCTACATGCCATTGCTCGAGTCCATTTTTGCGATATTGCTGCCAAGTGTTTTTGTAACCTCTGTTTAAATACTTAAGATAGTGAACTCAAAATGCCTCTTGAGACCTCTGTCTATATATAACAGCTTTAAGAAATTATCTTTTTTCCTACCCAAGTAAAATTTCACTCCAGGATTCCTCATTCACCGATGCAAATTCAAACTTCTAGAGTCAAGTAGGAAAAACCAGAAACAACAGCAACCCGTCTCTGTGTCTGGCAGCCATTCATTTACTTGGAATCGCTGGCCCCCACCAAGTCTTCTCACCTCTGGACTAATACATCGTTCACCAAACTGTCAACCCCAAATCCCAAATTCAACTTTACCTACTCCATGCCAAATATATTCTACTGGACAGAGTCAATTCAGAAAGGCCCAAGTTCATTGTCCTGATCTTTCGCATCATCACTGTCAGGATACACAGTTAGTCATTCAAGCCCCGAGGGTTAATTCAAGGTCCCCAAACCCAGAAGAAAGGTGGACTGCGTGTTGTTCGGTTCTACTAAAACTAATGCTCCAATTTATGTCACCTCTCAAAATTCTGCACCCTAACTTTGGAGTTGCAGTGTTATCATTTCAAAGAATCTGCAGAGCTGGGTTTCCCCGCCAATGATTTGAGATTCAAGCATGAAAAGTGTCTGGAGTTTCTAGGAAATCCTTCTTCAGGTTCCTGAGTCAAGTGCCACGTTCACAAACCCTCAGTCCACCGGGAGTTTTGTGGTTCAGGAGGCAGCTGTTCCAGCTGTGCCTGTGGGTATGCAGGTGTGTCCACTTTTAGTTATTCAATCAGTATTCACTTATTCAAGCTATTCGATTTTAGTCATTCAATTATTCATTCATTTGTACAGAAACTTAAACATCTACTAAGCGTTGGGTGTGGGAACACCTTATCATTGTTAGAAGAGATGCTAGTTAAGGAGCTGGAAACAATTAGAGTCAGACAGGCTTCTAATCAAACTGTATTTCCAGCTGTGCTTTTATAACCTCTGCCTCCACACTGAACTTTACACATATATGTATTTTCCTCTGAAAATACATAGAATGCACTGAACTGTACAAACAAAATAAATTATTTATACATCTGTGGTGATACGAAAATACCCTTGAAAGAGACAACATAATAGACTCAACCATTCTTAGTCTGCTGCAGAGAACTTGTGTTTTAGTTTGGTTTGGCTTTTCTTCAGCTATTTCAGGGCTACGCATCTCTGAGATTTCAAAGTTTTGAGATACAGAGGCTACTCTTCAGTGCAGTGAGGAGCAGAACAACAGGGGGCTTGTGGAGGAGAAGTAGAACAGGAAGAGACAATGTTCTTTTCCTTCTTTCTTCACCTTTATTTTGTGTCGTCTGTGGATGTCAAGGAGGCGATGCCAGGCAAACATGCTGATGCACAGGTCACAGCTGTGGGACTGACCGTGCTGGGGACTCAGGTGTGGAAGTTCTCAGCATACAGATGGGAGCAGAAGCCAAGCATGTGGATGCATTTGCCCAGAGAGACATTTATAGTGAGAAACTATGCTAAAAAAATCCAATGAGGCAGATAATATATCCCAATAAACAGAAAAAAAATCAGTTTTGAGGAGGTTATTTGCTCTTGTCTTTGACACAATAGACACTAATTTTCAATTCAGTGTCCTTTGCACTAAGCCATACTGTGCCAATTGCTGAGTGTCTACTATGTGCCCATCAGCTACAACCACACATAGAAAACTAAGGAAGCATAAGGCAAAGCCCTTCACCACTTTGGAATGGTGTGGCTCATGCACTGCTTGACTAGTTGCTACTGGAGATGCTAATCCTCATGCCTGGAAGCCGTTAGTCCATTTTTTCACTCTTCTAAATCCTAGTCAGTCATACCCACCCTCTTGACCATCACTTCTTCTAGGAAGCCTCCTTATAGCACCACTAATGATAATTTTGAAGCAGATATTTTTAAAACTGATTTTGACACATAATGTTATCTTCTTGCATGTATGTATAATGGGGGACCCCCCAAAATGGAATTATCTTCAGGAGGATGGGCTCCTTGTAGCACAGGCTTCCTATGCTAGGTGAGTGTTTTAGGAAGCTATCTGTATCAGTGTACCAGCTGGCATTGTTGTGAGAGGCTGCATTCAGCTTCAGTGATTTTTTTTTTTTTTTGGAGACTCTTTCAACGCATTAGCCTATTTCATAATGGGTGGTTTATGAGCACATCCGCCACACCACACTGAGTGTTCAGCAGTCTTTGACCAGAAACAGCATGACCCCCCTGCCCGCCCCCCATCCAACCCATCTCGCCCTAAATGACTTTTTGGTTTGTTCGTTTCTCTGGATGAAAAAAGTCATCAAAGGGAAACATTTTCCCAAAATGGAAGAGGTGAAACAAAATGGACGAGTTCAAATATTGTTTTGAGCAGTGGAAAAAATGTCTTAATAGGTGGGTTGTATCAAATGGAAAGTATTTTGAAGGTGCATGAAGATTACACATGGTAAGAACAAATACATGATTATTTTATAAGTAAATTCCAGGAATGTTTTGGGGTCCCCTCTCATATCTTAACTTCTCAACTGGATAGAAGGAGCTTCAGGAATAAAGCTCCACTACAAATTTTCTCAGTTGATCTCCTTCAATACAGGTGATCAGAGGAATATTTACTGGAAAAATATGAGAATAACAGATAATTTACATGCTATAAGTGGAAAAGTAAATAAAACAACTCTAATGACTTGGCTAATAGGTAGAAGTTCTAGTTCGGGGTCCAGAAATCATGAGTTCTAATCCAGAAACTGATTAAAGGAGCAAATTATGACCACCAGAACATCCAGTTTGCACTATTTATAAAATGCAAATAAAGCTACTTTTGCTGAACTTTCGACAGATAAGTTGGAGGAAGTCAAAATAACACTAATGGACTCTAAAATCAGTATGTCTTCTTGGCACTCCACCCTCTGTCAGACTCATTGAAACATCTCCAGTTTAGACCCTAAGGATTCCATGCTGTACCAGCTTAGAGAAGTCACTAATCTTGGCAAATACTCATCCAAATGAAAGGTCACAGGAGCCCCTGGAGGAGGGCTCCTTCAGGAAGCTGATTACTTTAGTTCCAACCCACAATAGTTTAAATGCTTCTATCCTGTTCTCTTTTATACACTTTTTGATCTGAAATTAGTTTTTATTCAGTATAATATCCATGACAGCAAGAAGAATGTAGCTGTAACAGCAGTATCACCTGACACTTCTCTAGGAAAAGAGAAAGCTGGGTGATTAGAGAACAAGTGGAGAGAACACCGCTCAGGATACAATGTCCAACTGTTGGGGACATGCCACTAATTTGAGGATAAGAGGAAACCTCCTTATCATGTTCTCGTGCAGAACTCCATCCACTGTAGCAGGGAGATCCTGCTGAGAATAGTACAAGCTCCTGAAAGAAGTGATAGTGATTTGATGGGTCGTGAAAGGCAATATGGTTTCTGGTCTTGGTTCTGAAATGCATGCCACCTTTTCCCCAGCACCAAAGAACACAGAAGGGCAAGTCAGAGCCAGCTTTAAGGATGTGGTAGAGAGAACTGGTCTTGGTGAAAGGGGTGAAGTTAGGTACCGTTTGAACACTCAGTTCCTGCGTAAGGAATCATCCCCAAGCCCCACATCACAAACACTTACTGATGTGCTCTCCTCATCCTTCTACTTGCTCTCTGATGCTTCGTTTGCTTGAAAGGGTCTATGACTGTGCCACTTCTCCCTAGACCATATCCATCAATATTCACAGTTTATTATTTATTTTGTTCCCAATATTTGGTTATCATTCTTATGGATGCTGCCCTCAAGGACTAAGTAGGCTAGCAGGAGTAAGGTGAAAACAATGTTTGTGCTTCACTGACTGTTTGAGAGGCCAGGCTATGGAACACAGCTTTTTATTTACTATCAATCACGATGGATGGATCAAGATGATATGACTATCACTGTCCATACATTTTAAGATGCCGGAGCTGAGATTCAGAGAAGTTCAGTGATTGTCTCAGGGTCACAGATTTGTCGTAGGCAGAACTTTGATTTAGTCCCAGGTCTGCTGACTTCAAAATTCACACTCTTTCCCCATACTGCATTATGTATTTATCAGTAACCATAACAAAGGCTTTAAAATAATAAAGTAAATATTAGCAATTATAGGGGAAAGTGGGGGAGATCCAAAGGATTATAACTCCATTTCTTTTGTGAAAGCCATATCCCTAGTGTCTGGAATGATATCCTCATGGAATTGAGACTTAACAGTTATTTATTGAGTCTATGTTCTGCTGAAAGTGGCAGGACAGAATTTTCAAGGGGATGTGTGTGCATGTGTGTGGGCGCATGCATTTGTACATGTGCATGTGTGTGTGTGTGAAGAAAGTACAATTTGAAATTGGCCTTAAAGAATGGGGAAGATTTGGGTACATATACATTAGGAATTCAGTGATGGCTTATGATTTCCTGGCACAAGGGGACAGAATGAATGAGCAAAGACATCCAGGCAGGAAACACTAAAGGGTTTTTGAAATCGTGAATAGTCAAGTCTGAATTAATAAAATGCTCGACAGGCAGGAACAAAATTATCCTGCTAACATTTTACATCATAACCTACCAGAACATAAGTAGGAGAGTGACATTCGGGGGGGTAAGGACCATCTTATTCTAACTGGAACATCCCCACTCGTAGCGTGTCACAGATAAGTTTATCTTTGGGGGTTCCCCACACCAGGAATTTTCACCGAAGCCCTCTTGGGGGACTTCAGGCAGCCAGGTGAAATGGCCAGGTATAAGTTAGTCATCTCTTCGAAGAGTGTATTTATCTTTTAAATACCAGCGATTTTGCATCTTATTCATGGTCGATTTAATATGAAAATGTTTCTCTCAGTTCAGTAAGCAGCGTGAGCAGTCCTGGGAAAACGGGCCACATGTGCCCTTGACTTCAGGCACCCGGAAGCTCCCGCTTGCTGGTTGGAGTCTGATTGGGGTTTAACTTGTGACCTATCTTCCTACCAGGAAAATCCAAAACATAACAAAATGCGGTGTGGCATTGATTTGTGGTTGCTGTTTAGAGAAATTTAAGTTTATTTTAACAACTTCTTGGAGACAGTGCTAACACACAGAGATTATATATGTTTAAGGTATGCAACTGGATGTTTTGATATATAAGTGCATCATTGTGAAAGGATTGCCACAATCAAGTTAAAACAACTTGTCTGTCACCTCTGCAAAGTCACCATTTTTCAGTGTGTTGTGCATGTGTAGTGAGATTTCATTTAATATCTATGTATCCTCTTGGCAAATGTACAATACGGTACTGTTAATAGTGTCACACTGGTGGGCATCAGACCCTTGCATAACGCAGTCTTCGCACCCTTTGACTAACATCTCATTTCCCCTCCTCCCCACTGGCAATCACCATTCTGCTCTGCTTCTGTGAGTTTGACTGTTTTAGATTTCTCACAGAAGTGGGATCGCGCAGTCTGTGTCTTTCTGTATCCGGCTTATTTCACTCAGCATAATGTCCTCCAGATTCATCCATGTTGTTGCAAATGCTAGTATTCCCTTCTATTTTAGTGCTGAATAATAATAATAATAATAACAATGATGATGATAATAATAAATATTATTTTGTGCACTTGCATGGACAAATGCACAAAAGTGAATATGTATAGTCACTTTCTCTATATTTATTCCCTTCTCTAGTATTCCCATCTATTTTAAGGCTGAATAATATTATACACATTATTTTTCTGCATTTGTGCACATAAATTTTTCTATATTCATTCAACTACTGATGGACATTTAGGTTGTTTTCACATCTTGGCTATTATAAAAAATACTGCAATGAACATAGGAGAGCAGCTTTCTCTTCATTCATTTTCTTTGGATATGTACCCGCAAGTGGGACTGCTTGAGCATTTGGCAGTCCCATTTTCAATTTTTTGAGAAACCTCCATACTGTCTGTACCAGTTTACACTCCCACCAGCAGCACACAAGTTTTTTCTCCACATCTTTACCATGTTTGTAATCTTCTCCCCTTTTGACAATAGCCATTCTAACAGTTTTGAACTACTTCACCATGGCTTTGACTTACATTCCCTAATTATTTGTGATGTTGAACAACTTTCCATGTACCTGTTGGCCATTTGTACGTCTTCTTTGAAAAAATGACTATTAAGGGGCTTTGCCCATTTTTCAATTGCGCTATTTGTTTCCTTGCTATTGAGTTAAGTTCCTTACGCATTTTGGATATTAACCCCTTATCAGATAAATGGTTTGCGGATATTTTTTCTTATTCCATAAATTGCCTTTTCATTTTGTTGCTATTTTCTTTGCTCTGCACAACATTTTTAGTTTAGTTTGGTGCCAGTGAGCAGATGGACCACCAGAGATTGGATCCCATCATCTCCAGGGCAGGAAAATATTGATCTATTTATGGAATGACTAATTGTTTCTTCTGGCAGCAGACTGGGATGATGTAAATAGAATCTGGTGAAGAGAAAGGAGGCTTGCATGTCCGAATATCAATATTTGATGTTAAATGTAAGATTATCCCTTCATCAATAAACTCTTTTGATTCAAAATTTACAAACCAGACTCGATCAGCTTCGGGTCTTTTAAGTAGATGTGAGCAGGTATAATTTATTGCTGTACTCTGATAGTCTTAAAATTAACATTTTAAAATACGCTTTTTTATTTTTGAGACAGTGTGCGGAGTGATAAAAGGGAATGCAGATCGCTGTTTGCCTTGAATCTACCTCCTTTTAGGTGTGAGATCTAAGACAAGTTCATTAACTTCTTCTCTAAGCCTCGGTTGCCTGGGGCATGACTACCCACCATGGAGTGCCCATTTAGAAACTGATGATCAGATCACCCTGTGAGGCTATTTTCCATAGAACCCCCTTTTCCACCCATAACCACTTCTTACATACAAAAATGTCTTAATTCTAAAAAAAATTAACCAAAACTGTCTCCATTATCTGACATCCAATGCGTCATCTCTCAACCTCACTGTATTTTACATGGGCAACACTACGGCTTTAGCTGAGCCATGTAGAAGCAACATGCTTGCCTTTCCAACAGGACTCGTGTAAAGATGTGCAGAAGCAGCCAGTCATTACTCACATTTTGGCTTTATTTCCAAGATGTTCTGGCTATAATAGTGTCTAAATATGAAGATTTGTTTACATGACCTGAGCCTACTGTGTGAACCATTGACCATCCATGTATTAGTTTCCAAGAAATGAATGGAAAATGGACCCATAATTTTACCACAAGTGTCAGAATAAAGAAGGGAGTCTTGCAAAGCAAATTTTAATAAAAATAAATCTCTTTGACCCATATTCTGTAGATAATATTTCCTTGGTAGAAGAGAGAAGTGGCTGACAGGAAAAGTCCCCCCACCAACACTATTTTAATTTTCATCTACTAATTTTAGCTCTTAAAATAGACTATAAATAATGGCAGAAGAGAAGTGAGATTCATAATAAATGAAGAAAACAAATGAACCCATAAAATATTTATCTGCAGTGAGGTGGGGTCTGAACATAAAAAACATGTGAGCAGTGCATTCCATTATATACAGATTTTCTATAATAGGATCCTTTCTTGTTTTGCATTTTTATTTAAAAGTCCAATCGGGGGTTATGAAAACAAAAACCTGAAAAATTCTATTACCCCTTTTTCTCCTGCTATTTTCCAAAGCTAAACTTCAAAATATACTGATTCTAGAAACTTTGCTCTGCATAGCAATTTAAGGCCTGTACATCTAAATATTCATCATTCTGATAAGTTACTAAGGATTCCAAGGGTTGATTTTTAGGAACAGTCACAGTTCCTTCACAGGAGTGTTGGGGAGGATAACGAGCCAGGATTTGCACTGCACCTACCCAAGGACTCCTGAAATGCATGCTTCTGGGAGGAAGAGTTGGTGGTTTCTTTCATGCAGATGTGATTAGGGAGGTGGGGTGAGGAAGACCACAGGAAGGTGGGAGGAGCTCCGGGATGGGATGAGGGGACAGTTAAGAGTATGTGCTTTCTTGGGGTGGTGACATGTGGATGACAGGCTAGTTAAGAGGAAGAGTTAAAAGTAAGTGGTGAGTGGAGTGGTATTTCCAGGACCGAGGATTTGCAGAAGTCTATGAAAGTATGTCCCCATCGTATTCTTTGTCATTGAATGCCAACATGTGATGTTGGAATGCTCCCTGTATCCAGGCTCTACGGTAGCTGATTTCTACCATAGGTTTTTAAATCTTGATGCTCCTTAGCCAGTATTTTATTTTTTTAAGGACTTTAATTTTTAGAGCAGTTTTAAGTCTCTAACAAAATTGGGAGGAAGATAAAGAGATTTCCTACATAACCCCGTCCACACATGCATAGCCATCCCCATGATCAATATTACTTATTAGAATGGTATGGGGTTTTTGTTTGTTTGTTTTTTCCAAGGATGAACCCACACTGACACACCATAATTACCCCAAATGTAAGGTTTACCTTAGGGTTCACTCTTGGTGTGGTGCATTCAGTGGGTCTGGATAAATGTATACATGCCAATATCCATCATCATAACATCATACGTAGTATTTTCACTGCCCTAAAAATCTGCCTATTCATCTTCCTCCAACTAACTCCCTGGCAACCACTGGTCTTTTTATCTTCATAGTTTTGCCTTTTCCAGAATGTCATAGAGTTAAAATCATATGTAACCTTTCAGATTGGCATCTTCCACTTAGTAATATGCATGTAAGGTTCTTCGATATCTTTTCATGGCTTGCTAACTCAACTATTTGTAATGCAGAACAAGATAATTCATTATCTGGATGCACCACACTTATTTATCCATTAATCTACTGAAGGGCATCGTGGCTGTGTCCATGTTTTGGCAATTATGCGTAAAGCTGCTATAAATATTTGCATGCAGGTTTTGTGTGGACGTAGTCTCAAACTTTGTCTCATTTTAAATATTTGGCTGGGAAACATTATGGCCCACATACTGTCGCTCTCCTCTCTCGTATCCACAATGGCCAGCACCAATCAAACCGAGGAGTTTCTGAGTCTGCACAAAGCCTGAGGGTCCTCTCTCACACATACTCTGAACGGCTCCTTATTAAGTAATTCCAGTCAGTACATGAGATGTAACCCACTTGCCATTCCTTTCCTGGAAACACAGCCTAACGACATCATTCTGAACTGCATCTTGGGAAGGGAGTTAAGTTGTAGGAGGGGGCTTAAGTGTTAGGAAGAGGAAAAGCAATGACTGATGTTCCTTTTAGCATCTGCTAAGCCCATTCCTTGTCCCGAACACTTACTCTCCATGACTCCAGCATGGTGATTTACAGGAACATAAATTAGCACACTTAGGACACTTGTCAATACGAGACTCCGATAATAAAATATCTGGATTCACGTAATCATGACAGTGCCATTTATCCTCCAAATGGCTGGGGAGGGGAGAACACGGGGAGTGACAGCGGACAGTTTCTCTTCATGTCTGCAGAGAGATCACTGCACCTCCTCTTTTGGTTATGGGAAGGTCAGTTAACCTCAAATGCAGGAATTACAAGGAGAAAGAAAAACAGATGAATGTAAAATTTATGTTGAGGTAACTGGAAATTCTTGTATGTTCTTAGCATCAGACCCTTAAGGTGAAGGATGTGTAAAAGGGAATATTCTCTCAATGAAATTCTAAGGAAAAAACCCCTCTAAATTAAAAACGGTGTTTCTCCATGTGAAAGAGAGTCTCTAGTGTCCTGTCACCCAGAGAGGTGGAAGACAACAGGCCTGAACCATACCCTCGTTATGACCCTGCTCGGTGTAGCCTGTAGTCTCCCCAGCAGAGCCACCTCAGCCCACAGGAACTGAACAAAGCTGAGCAGTGAGAAAAGAGAGGCTGAATATGGCCATGCTGTCCATGGTCCCCAAAACAGACTCACAGAACTAGTGGGCACGTTCCATCTCTCAGCCACACTGCTGCTTTAAGGAATGTGACGGACCTACTTGTAGGAACCACTCACTCCCAGCTTCACTGCACCCCTGCCCTCAGGCTGCAGGTCTCTATGTTGTAGCACATCTTTCTCTTTTTCCCTCCTTCAAACTTCACCCCGATATATATACACCTGGATGCTATGGTAAGTGTGGTCCTCAGACCAGCAGCATTGGCATCGCCTGGAAGCTCAGTAGGAATGCAGAATATCAGTCCCCAGATCAGAACAGCTCAACCAGATCGGATGTTTAACAAGACCCCTTCGTGACACAGTGAGCACTGAGGTCGTTGTTCAAAGTCCTACTCCCACCCACCATGCTCCTGCTTAGCGTGCCTCTCCCTTGTTCATTAATTCTTGTTCTTTCTATTCCCTTCTCCCCCTCTTTTTCTCTGCTTCTGTGCAATAGAGTCAGAAGCACAGGAGAGAATGACCTTCACTGAGAACACTTATCTCAAATCCTGGTATCTGTGATGGAAAGAAATCTTGTGAGGACACTGTGGAATGTCTCATCTTAGGTGAAAAAAATCTCTCTCTTCTAGAACTGAGAGATGAACTTCAGTGATCTGTCTTCTGTCACTCATTCTAAGGGCCTTCATAGTCACCTGTCAGGTGGTTTTCCCAGATGCGTACTCTAACTTGGTCCAGGTACATGGCCAAGACATCTGTGCTCGCTCCAACCTCAGCAATTATTAAGCACAACTGCTCACCCTTTCCTCCTCCAGAAACCACTTACCTTAGCTCATTTCCTCATTTCCATTTCCCTCCAGACTAGGTGCTGATTTGGTTAAGTCCACTGTCTGCAGCTCCTCTTGGGGAGCCTTCCTGGTACTGCAGTGGCTCCTTCCAACCTCAGTAATATTGAGGACACACAAGGGCAAATGTGCCATCAACAGGAATTCCTCTCCCCTGCCCAGCTCCATCCTCTCCATCCTTCACTTCATCTCCCCTAATCTTTTTAATAACTTCCAAACAGCTGCTTACACAGTCACACTGAGCACAGTCCTTGGCCAGCCAAAAAAAAAGAGCAGTTACTAGAAGGCTTGTGTGTGTGTGTATGTTTATGAGTCCTGAAGCCCTTATTTCAGTGATGCCTACGCAGAACTCAAGGCCTATTGGAAATGATAAAAGATCATTCTCATCACAGACCCCAGTTTACCTCCCTTCTACCCATTACCTCAAACTTCACTAGTTTAAGTTATGATCAGCAGAAACCACAGGAAAAGAGGAAGGGCTACTTCTACCTAAGATGCGAAGGTGGGAAATGTATTGCTTTGTCTTTGCATGTGGGACAAATTGAGAATGCATCATTCAGGAGATACATAAAACCAGCATCCTAGGCCTTTGAGAAGATAATTGGCAAAGGCATCCACTATGGGGTCATTTGCCCAAGTTCAAGGTTAGAAGTTTCTCTTTCTGAAGATTTATCGACTTGAGATGAAAAATAAAGGGGAAGGGAAGGAGAAAGGGAGTCATGTTGACGGACTGATTGATAAAAGAGGGTACCAAGACATGAGAAATGGGGAGGAAAACAGCTCTCTAGAAAGCAGTCAAGGCAAATAAAACAAATGATGCTTGTGTGTGGAGAAACGCACGTCTTCCCAGCCTGTCCCACTTTAATATCTCCAAACGAGTCTAAGTGGAACAGCGCTCACTTCAGACATTTCATAATGAACATCCGTCTCCTCCACCCTTAGGTTTTGCTTAGCTTAGTTAAAAATTTGCAAGTTCCCCTTCTTGACACAGAAAAAAGCCACTCTCAGTTATATTGATTTGGTAATTTATTTAGCACAGAGATTCTTCTTACCAAGTGAAAAAGAAAAGAAGGTCACCCTGAAAAAGTTCCCCAGCCCCTCTGCTGGAGGGACTCTGAGCTGTACTTTGGTCTAACATGACCCTCCCACTTGCTACATGAAAACCAGGATTATCTTGATTACTGTCACAAAAACCTAGGTTAAACTGAGTTCTGAGGCCTTTAAGCTAAAACAAGCAAACAAATAAACTGGACAATGCCTTCAGGTAAGGCTGGATCTAGAAGTTCAACAAATAGTTAGGTATCTCTTTCTAACACTTGGCTCTGTGTCCCCTGCTTGGACAGAGAAATATGTATATGGAAACTGGAAACTTAACAATTGTGTACATTTTGTGTGTGTAGTATAGCCTGGCCAATTGTAGAATCAAGATAATAATACTAACTGTGTAGAGGTTATGTGGGAGGAATACTTAAGAAAAAGTCCCCAACTCACGTTAAATTTTGGCATGTTACACATAAGAACATATCCTGTCCCAGATCAAACTCTCTCATTCCAATACTCTCTTCCTAGTATCAAAATATGATGTGTAGGTATAATTTGAAACTCTACATTGCGGATGCTTTTTCTTCTCACCTCAATGTCTCTTCTTTAGATGCTGTCCTTGCCCAATCCTGCAACAAATACCGCCTTCTATTAACCTCCTTTTGCCCTTCCATTTCAGTCTTAATGATCCAGGTTTGTGAATAATAATAAGAAACCACGTTTTATGGACCTTTCACCTGCTTTTTCTTGACTCCACAACTAAGAGGCGAAATACCTGAAGGAAAGGCATCTACTCCAGTGCACGACCTCCATCCTCCACTCACCTTTCACAGGCAATGCCTAATAAATGCTGGGATTGGGAACTTGAGGACTGCATACCTGTGTCTATTACTTCGAACAGTCATTGGAAATAAGGGGATCATTATTATCAATCCAACCTCACAGGATTGTTAGGAGGAAAACCGAATGCCAAGCAGTACTTTTTCCCATAAATACGGAGCCCAAATTTGTTATGTTCTTTTGTGTCTCACCACCTTGAGTTCACAATGCCAGGCACAGACCACGACAGGCTAGCAGGCACGTCATTTGGGCACAGGGTGAATGGGTCCGTATAACCTCCATTCCGGTTCTACTTCTCTCGCCGTTTTCCTTAACGACATGTTAAAGTAATTGCCACTGTAAATGTGCATTTGTTTGCAAAGTTCTGTTCCTTCCATGGGGCAGACATGTGAATATTTTAATTTTTAAATGTATAGCTGAAGATCACAGGGTAGTGTTTGGGAGCACATTAAATACATGCATGCAAGTGGCAGAACATATGCTCATGCTTCTCAGCAGTCCTTCCTCCACGTCCGGCCTCTGAACATCCTCAATTGATCGTGGACTCAGATGGAGGGTGGGGTGCAGGAGGGAGGAGGGAGGGGTGGCTGAGGCCCCTGCGTAACAAGAACCAGCCTTCTTTCTCTGGGTGGTGGTGTGGAGAAACGACAAACTGGTGGATAAAGACATGAAACTAAGAAATAAAAGTAACTGATTCTATTGTCCCAAGTTTGACAGGAGAAAAAATAGCCAACACTATTTGCTCCATCATGTTTTCTATTGAAGGACGTAGGCACAAAGCTGTCTCTGTGTTCGGAAACTTTTATTTGCCTATGAGTGTGAGAATATATTTCTAAAATGTAATGAGTCAGTGGAATAGTCAACCCTGGAAATGTTTGAACACAGAAACGAAGAAAGAAAGTTTCTGACGTAAAAACCAAAAAACAGAGAAACAGTGTTTAATAAGAGAGGTTTAAAATACAAAAGCTCCAATGGCAGCATGTTGAAGTTTGAAGCTGTGGTTTGGCAACCTTACAAAGAACACATCTGAGACCTACTTTCAATGGATAAAGATAAAATTTAAGGATGCTCATTAATGTATACTCCACAGTAGTATGCGTATGCGTATATGAGACCCATACATAAAATTAAAAAACATGTCCTTGCTTTGCCTCATTTGATAATGAACCTCATAAAAAGTCCGACAATTTATCTCATTAACTGTATCCACACAGAAATTAATTCAGCATAGTGATGAAGCACATATACTTTGGCGTCATCTCAGGGATCAACTGCGTTCCACATTTTCCTACCTGTGCATCGTTGGGCAAACTTCCTTTCGATTTAATTTTTCTCATCTATAAAGTTAGGGTAATTCTAGTACCTCTTATTATAAGCTCACATAAGAAAAAAGATATATAATGTCTTTAGTGTCATGCCTGGCACATAAAACATTCTGAATAAATGTTGGTGATATGTTGATGGTGATGGTGACGATACCAGATTTTGCACCTACAGGAAGGCCTTTTCCTTTAAAAAAGATTTTTTAGAGACCTGAAAATGTTTAGAGAGGCTCTTTAATATCTTAAGATAGTGAAGACTTTTTAAAAGTCCTCTGGAACCCATCAAAATATTCACGAAAAGTTGTAGAAGCACAGAATTCTAGGACTAACCAATGCCAGGGATAAAAGGAAGTGATGTCAAACATCTTCACTCTGGTGAAGAAAGCGATGGTTGCAATGTGGGTAGCAGCCGCCATGACTGTATATTCCTAGTCTGGTATTCTTTGAACTATCATACACCGAAAACTGCACAGCAGCCCACCACACCCCCCAAACACTGCGACAACCCTTTAAGAGATGAATTTAAGAGAGTTAGCACGTTAAGGACACAACGGAGTCAGTGCTGATAAAAACAGGGTAGAAAATGACCACCAAACGAATAGACAATAAGGATTCTAGCCTGTTTTCTGTCCTGTCCAAAGACTAAGAAGCACCCAGCAGCACACATTTGCCACAGGCCTGGAAAGCACATGATTTTGCTTGGTTATTTCTGAAACATGATACATATTTCTTGATATGTTCACATCAATGACAATATAAATATTTCATAGTGTACATTAAAAAAAATACCTTCCCAAGTCAAATCCCTGCTGCAAGGGAGAAGTGTGGCTTTTAAGAGTGGGAACAAAGATAGTGTGAGGAAATCAACATGTAATCATCCATGTAAAGGTAATTCAGGCAGGGATCACCCAAGGACAGTAAAAGGAGCTGGTGACATTGTGAAAAGGAAAAGTGGAGACCCTTCTCTACCACATCACCTATGCTTTATTCTACAGTCCACCCTGCAACCAAGTGACAAGCCTACAGGGCGGATGCTGAGGACCTGAAGTACAGCCTCAGCTGTCCAGAAACTCCACTTGCCACTATGCTCTCAAAACTGTGCACCAGCCATAAAAAACTGCACCTATACTAGCATCTTTGAGGTGAAATTGTGCCGTTCCTCCAACATGAGCTTGGGCAGAAATGCTGGGACAACTCCAGGGTATCTGAGAGTATTTACAACGAGCAGCCGGCAAACTGTGGATTAGACACCAAATGCTGCCTTTTCCTGCGACCCAAACTAGAGTGACAGCAACAGTTTCTCAGCCTCAGATAAAATGTGCAAAACCTGATGCTCTTCTAGAGGGATGGAATGTAAGAGTGTCACCTACACACATTCAACTCGTCCCTTCCCTCTCACCTGAGCATCTCCTGTTACCCTCCCAGTTCCATCTATCAGCCTTGTGATGAGAGCAGCAGCCTCTCCGTTTACCTGAAATTGCCCTGGTACCTGACAAAACCCATCAGCGAGACTCCACTCACCTCCCTAGGCCTCCCTTCTTGCTTGAATGCACACCTGCAACCCAAACAGTGTTAAAGGATATTGATGAAGTGGATGCCTTTCCAAGAATGATGGCCCAGGAGAAAAACAGAAGTTGTGCAGAGTAAGCAATCAGGAAATGTCAGCAGACCTTAGAGAAACCCTTCAAACACACCGGAGCACTGAGACAAACATCAAAACTAATGGAGTGTTTGTAAAGAGATGTGTGTTTGCCCAGGAAAGGAGGTGGGAAATGAAGTGAGAGGCTGCGCAGGGCTGGATGGAGGATGGGACACTGACGGCCTGTCAGAGGAAGGACAGGACTCACAGGCTGCCAGTCTGGAGAAGAGGCTGGAAAGTCAGCTGAGAACAAAGTGGACCTTGAGGTTTGCACCTGCAGTCTGTTCATTGCCCCTTTTGGTTCCAGCACCTCGTTTTCCTTGGTGAATCACTCTCCACTATTTTCTGAACATGTTGTTGAGGTGGGGAGAGGTTAATCCCACCTGAATATCAGGCGTTGAAATGTCACTCAGGAATCGCCCATAAGAACAGCATACACACCTGGCCACAGCAATTGACTTAAGGTTAGTTGCTGATCCAGGTCTGAGCCAACTCACTGAAACATGTTTCTAGATCTTTAACTGCAACTCTTGGGCAATAGAGTATCTCTTTCTGCTTAACTTAAAGTTTCTGTGGGGACCAAAGGCCACGATGAGATTAGACATGGAAAAAATGTATTAAGAGAAATAGTCAGAAAGGCTGAGAGAAGGACTTTCTCTTTATTGGCTGTGCCAGGCTGCTGTGGACTAATGCCCTTCAATTGGTCTCGCTGAGAGGCTCTGGGGGTCGAGGAAGGGCAACTCAAACCTTTCAAAGATTTTTAAAAGGGTCTTAACAACTGTAGCCTTGATTTGCATTTTGGCCCAAGCCTCATTTCACTTGAAAAATCTCTTACTTTCTAGAGGGGCTAAAGATAAATAAGAAATATTTCAGCAACCTGGCAAACCCCATCCTTGTATGGCTTCTAAACGCTGCTTGCACGCTAAACAGTTCCTTCTTTAGTTCATTTCTCTTTCCTCCAAACATTTCACAGGGAACAGAACTGCAGCCAGCTGGAATTTGTAACATTCTGCATGGCTCACAAATTCATTATGCACATTTCTTCCCTTCCAGGTTACCACTGCTGCTGGTTTCACTTACATAATTTGAGCTGTCTTCCCCCTCCCCCCAGTTTGATATTGCCAGTCCTCACTGCTTTTCTAATTTTATTAAACTGTTTGTTCATTTTTATAGTCTTGCTAACATTTTCACTGGATTTTGTTCAAATCTAGATTTGATTACTAAACAAAGTGGATCATGTTTCTAGCTTAGGATATAGAGGCTACAAAGAGGAGAATGCCAATGAAATAAATTTAATTTGCAACTTGCTAACCAAGTAGAAATCTCAGCCTTTCCCTAGAACGCTATTATTCTGATCTATATTTTTTTTCCAAAATCACTATTTTCTACAGGATCACACCAACAGTAATGAAGCAGAAAAAAATGATACATGTTAAAAAATTAATGTGCTCCAAAATGGGTTGTAAATTTTTACCTCTTTATTGCTCACGCGCTTTTGATAAGCTTGACAAATTTTAGACCTCTTTAATTTAAAATAGAGTTTTAGTTCTTTCAGTTACAGTGAAAAAAATTTCCCGATCTATCATCGGGATGGTTTAATACACTCGTTAATCTACAAAATATCATGCAGAAAATGATTTTTATCTACTCTGATCACTCATTTAGCCTGTTTTAGAAAATAAAATGGCTATTTTCTGAGGACTCCAAACCTAGACTTAAGGCAAAATACCTTCATAAACCATCGTAATTGCAGAGGCAAGACTTAAAGATGGAGCTGCTGCTGTCACTAGGTCCTCATTAGCACGACTGGGGCCACTGCAATGGGCAAAAACTACTTGCAAAGAAATCAAAATCCACGAACACTGCAACAAGACATGCTTTGCTGCCTGTAGGGCCTGAGTTCATTTTCTCATCAACTCGATGGGGGTCCAGAGAGTTGCTCATTGCCTTCTTATTTCTTCTCCCAGTGGCAACGTCTGCCATTTGCCAAGCAGATGAAATAGGTTTGAAAATGTTCAAAGGAAAAACCAGCAGAGGAAGTTGTAGCCACTCTTTCTTAATTGTCTCCACCCATGACCCTATTGTGTGATCATTTAATTAAGATTGTTATCAATAGCTCCAGAGCACTTGCATTCATATTCAAAATATATCAGAGAGGGGTAAGAGGCATTTGCAATGATATTGTATTAAATTTGTCAGATCACAAGTTACACGAGCCCAATGGACCCCCCACCATGTACATTATATAGGGAGAAAAATAGTAACACATAGAAAAGGGCACCGATAAGCTCACGGACTGTCAGAATTCAAACTGTGAGGCTCAGAAAACAGACACATACTATACTAACAGAAAGCCTGAACATTCAGTCCCCATCCCCACTCTGCAATTCTGAGAGTAATGGGCCCCAACTGTCCTGTGATATGACATGAATTCAGAAGCATCGTGAAACCAAAGTTTGAACTTGGGAAAGAGGAAGAGGCAGAGGGGAAGAATCAAAGGAGTAAAGATGACTATGACAGTGATGGAAAATGCACACCAATCTTATCTTTTACCCTTACCTAGCAGACATCACTAATTGTAACCATTATGTATAACTGTGTAACAAAACAACCCAAAATTCAGTGGCTTGAAGCACTTACTAGTTCACATATGTGCAGGCGAGCTGGGCGGTTCTGTTTGCCTGGGCTGGGCTCGCCCATTCCAGGATGTGCTTGCTCATGCATTCGCAGTCAGCACCAGCATTGGCTCAGGACTAACAGAAGTAAAACATCTCAGCTGGAATTGCCAGTCTTTGCACAACCATGGTCACATTCTCCAGAAGGATGGCATGGATGTGTTTAAATGATGGTAGTGGTGGAAGTTCTAGGAGCAAAAGCAGAATCATTCCAAGCCCCTAGAAGTCTAGGCTCGGAGCTCAGAACAAAATTGCTTTTACCACCTTCTATTGGCCAAATCAAATCACAAGTCAGCCCACATTCAGAGACTGCAGCATTAGACTCCACCTCTGAAAGCGAAGTGGTGCAAAAAGCTATAGCCACTTATACAAATTCTAACCCAGAATAAACTCCCTCCCTGTTAGGGGGTGAGGAAACTTCAGAACCCTTTGATTCCAGCCCTCCCAGCAGTCACTCCCAATTTTTCAAAAGGAAACAAATTTGTCACCCGTGGTGTTCGACAACCTTTAGCATCAGCATGCTCATTCACGACTGGGACAGCCATGTGATACAACCGATATTACCTAATAAAATAATGTCCTAATAATCCCTTAGTAAGTTAGGAGTGAATAGAAAATGACTTTTGTATAAACCCTCTAGAATCTTTTGTTCTCATTTCTGGAACACACATTGTTTAAACCATCTACTTGTCACCACAAGTGCTTCTCTTTCCATGTATCGGAACTAATGTGTATATGTGTATAACATATGTTTTATTGTGGTCGTTTTTATATAAACTAACTGATCCATGAGGTAGACAAGGCTGGAATTATCATTCTCATTTTAAGATTTAAAAACATGAAATAAGTGTTGAGTTTCACCTGTTTAGTAAATGGAGGTCCTATTTGAGTAAAAATTCAAATCCTTATTCAGCAAAGTTAGTTTTTGTACACTTCACATACTGGGAATTTTTCCCTAGAAATTTTTTTAATTAGCTGTTTAAGGAAGTCAAAACCTGGAGAAAATAAGTGATATTTAAGATTATTTACAAGTCTCGCACTTTAATATCATGTGGCTCAGGCCGGAGTGTGTTTTCCCAGTTTTCCTGAGGTCTTAAGTGCGACCTATTTGGCATCAAAAACCACCTTACTGAATCCAGAAACTCTGCCCCCAGAGTTAATAATATCTCAAAGCTCTAAGATTAGAGCATCCAGGAAATAAAATAAGATATCACGACAGAGGAAATTACTTTCTGGTCCTCCAAGCATTTGTTTTATGCACTGAAGCAAGAACATTGAAATATTCTCTTAGCTGCCTTGTGGGGAAAGGCCACAGATGTTTTTAGGCACCCAGAAATAACCTGGCCTGACTAAAGCCGCAGGATCCACGACCCCAATAATGACGTGCTGTGGCCACCCACTCCACGTCATCAAAGTCCTCGGTGGCCACACGGCCAGGTCATGGTCTTCGGAAGAACCTCAGGTCAGAATTAGCGAGCTGTCCCCAGAGCTAGCAGATCAGAAGGTGAGCGAATATCAACTTTCAAAAACAAGTAAGAAGGATCTAGAAGCTATACACAGAAAACTACTAAACTCCAGATAGAGGTGAAGAAATGAAATGCAAGTTGGGAGTGGAGATGCTGACATTTGAGAGAAATGTAGAGAAAAGGCCTGGAGTCTTCATGGGTCTAAGATTATTAAGAAATGACTGTTCAATCAGCCAAACATTTACTCATTTTGAACTTGAATTTCGCTGCCATCTTCCCTGTCCGGATGAGCCATCACTTGAACAAAACCTCCGTGGAAAGCACTGGGCTATTCAGGTTTCATAACTATCACGTTATCCACCCGACCAGCCTGTGAGACAGGCACATACCCCCAGTGTGCAGATGGGAAATCGGGAAGTGTGCAGCCAGGGTCCCAAAGTCCGGTCTCGGATTGTTCACATCACATTCTCGCCCCGGGACTGCCTGCCCGCCCGTCGGAAGAGCGTGCTCCAGACAGCCAGACCGCCCCAGGAGCGCTGCGCTCCAGGCTGGGCACCGCGGACGCACTGGAACGCTCCACGGTAAAGCAAAACAAAGCCAAACACACTGGGGGAGGGGCTTCGGAAAGGAGTCCGAGGCAAAAAATACGTAAGATTGTGTTTTAAACAGGTGAATTCGTCTGACTAGAGAATTTAGAGAATACATTTAGCAGCCACTAAACGGGCACAGAGCAATTAATAGCATGGTCTTAGCCTGCGTTTTACTAGGAGGCAGAGGAAGGCCCATGGCGGGTAGCCACAGGGAAGTAAACTTTACCTCGCTGCAAGGAAAATGAAAACAAAACCGAAACTGCACGTACACAGTAGTACCCCCTTATTCATGGGGGATAGATTCCTAGCCTCCTAGCACTTCATGGCTTCTCTTCAGCATAACCAAATCACCAGCATCACTGCTCTTGTCCTTGGGGGCCAGCACCAGGTGAAACAAGGGGTACTTGAGCATAAGCACTGCGACACCAGGACAGGCGATCTGATACCCTAGACAGCTCCGAAGCGACGAGTGAGTGGCTAGCACATACCATGGGGACACAGTGGACAAGGGGATGATTCACATCCCAGGCAGGACACGGCAGGACTGTGACAGATTTCACCATGCCATTCAGAATGGTGTGCGATTTTAAACACATGAACTGTTTATGTCTGGAATTGCCACCTGGCCTGTCGGATAACAGTTGATGGCAGGTAATGAAAATTAAAACCACACAGCTGGCCCTCTGCATTCGCAGATTCCCAATAGTGGAGCAAAAATGCTGTCTTTGATCCTCGGTTAATTGAATCCACAGAAGTAAAACCGTGAATACATAGGGCCAACTACACTTAGACTGTCCAACGGAAGCAAGAAGTCCAAATGCCAAATATCAGGAATGACTTGGGGAAGAAAGCCAATAAAAACTCCAAAATAAACAACAGCTCAGTTACATCCATTCATTGCCTCGTTTAAATCAACAAACCAAGTTTCCAGACCCAGTCAGCGAACACTTTCCGTAAAGGGCAAGACAGTAAATACTGTAGGTTTTGTGGGCCACACGTGATCTGCACAATCTTTTAAACTTTTTTCCAACCCCCCATAAATGTAAAAGTGATTTCTGGCTCCTGGGCTGTAGTTGCCAACTCCTGCCTGGACGGGGCCACTGTCCCTCAGCGGTGCCCGCAGGGGAGGCCTGCCATTGTCTCAATCTGAGCTCAGTAGCCTTTGCAGCCAGCGTTACACATTCTACCTTGGATCAGTCGTACGTGAATTTCTTCCTCAAAGGCCAGTCAGAGAAGGGGGACTGGGTCACTCAGCCGCGCTTCACTTTGCTATGCACACGGAACAGCTTCCACCATGTGGACACGTTTCAAAATCATCACACCCAGACATGTTCCCTGTTTGAATCACAGTGGTGACCTCCAGCAGGCAGTTTGGAAATGATTTTATTTCAGAACACCAACAGCCTCTAACGGAAGCTGAACCTGGAGCCCAACCTGCGTAGTAGGTACGTTCTCTTTGAGTACATTCTCTTTGAGTATGTCTTAATGCCTCTTCCAACCCGATACACCCACACGAGAAAGCAGCATGCCCCTCCGCGATCCACGGCTCCATTCATTTCCTCGTCTCGCGGGTCCCAGTGTTGATCATGCATCACAGTAATCCAGTCCCCACAGTTGGAAACCTCGGGGTGACCCTCAACCTCACACTCCTCCTTCACTCCCCACAACAAATCCATCTATAAGTGAAATTGATTGTATCTCAAAATGCCTCTGAATTCAGGTGTTTCATGATAAGCTCCCAGAGCAAACTCAAGCAGGCCCTGATACTCTCCCAACAGCTTTTCCTCTGGTCTCTTCAATTACAGCAACTCTCTATTCCAATCATCCAACCAGTAAGGCACCATCCCCTCCAGAAACAGCGTCTTCAGAACTGAAAACTGGTCCTCTCAGTCCCCTGCACAGACTGTCTATCGGCTCCCCAGAACCCGAGTAATTAAGGCCAGACATTTCAACCTGTCATTCAAAGACACAGGTGCCTTCCCTGTGCCCTTCTCTCCATCTACCTCTCCAGCAAGAATTCCTCGATGGACCAGCTAAGAAACGTCTAGAATAAATACTTGCAAGAGGTACAAAACAACTATTTCAAGTGTTTAAAAAAAAAAAGAAGTATCACATGTGATTCATAAGAGTATTTTGTTAAGCTGTTTGGGGTAGAAAGGCTTCCAAAGGCAAGCTGAGTTCTAAAATCACAGTGGCTAAACCCTTCTAAAGATTTTGTGTGCTGAGATAGGAATACATATTTAAGGTTCAAATAAACTGTGAGGAATAATAGAGGCCAAGGAGTCCCACAAGGTCTTCTTTCTCAGCCACTCAAAGGCTTATCAGTGACTCCCTTTAAATAAATAGAGAAAATGGATATTGGCTAAAAGGAACACCAAGATACCTATTTATCTTCCCCGACACCGTCCTGTTCTGCTTGGCCCAGGTCCAGTTGCATGGCGAAGCTCACCTGCTGTTAGGGGCGGCCACCAGGAGGATCTGACTGCCAGGTGAGCGGCAAGCCGGACTGGGGCCGTCGGTGGCTCCTCACCCCCTCCCCTGTGTGGGGGGCATATAATCTGTGCGCTGTTTCCACGGTGAACATTGTTAAGGCCGCAACATTGGGTGAGGGATGGGTTGTTGAAACTATCTGAATGGTACATGCGACTGAACCCAGTTAAGGCCTCGTACGAATTTTTAAGAGTCCACCAGGCAGGTGCAGAGATCTCCGTGTCTTGCAGCCACCTCAGTAAGACAAGTCTCTTCCGTAACGTCCCTTGCTTATTACACCTGCCCCAGCCAATCGGGAGAGGCCTGCCTCGTTCTTCCATCTCTCTGCCTTCCACGTACAGCAGCCAGTTACAGACCCACGCTTGCCCTAAACAAGCTGAGTATTGATGATGCTGGGCCTCTGCCATAGGGCTTCTTCTTCCTGAAAGCGTTTCAGCTCCCAAGGTCCCTCCTCTCCACCCCGCCAGCACTCACATCTAAATTATCTTCCTCATGCTCATAACTGAGTTTAAAAAAAAAAAATCTTTTGCTGCTGGCCTTGGGCAAGTTTTGCTCCTTCCTCTACAATCTGTGCTCAGTTCATACCTTTATAATGTCACTTATCTTGTTGATTTTAATGTACTTGTTTACAAGTCTATTTCCTGTAATAATCTAGGAGTTTCTTGAGGGCAAGTGGAATTGCTTATTCATCTTTGAAGCCCCAGTTTCTAGCTTACTGCCCATCACTGGGGATTGGCTCAGTAAATGTTTGCTGATTTAATTTAATGAGATTTTGGGGAGAGCCTAGTTGGTATTTTCTCTCAAATTTTATGACATGGGTTCCAGTCCCCACTGAGTCACTAGGCAGGTGTTTGACCTTGGGCTAGTTCTCAGGCTCAGTGTTTTAAAGAAAATAAGAACAATGCCAAGTGCTGTGTCTAACCCAAATGGTTATTTCAAGAATAAGGTGGCATTGCCCTGGCTGGTGTAGCTCAGTGGATTGAGCGCGGGCCTGCGAACCAAAGGATGGTGGTTCAATTCCCAGCCAGGGCACATGCCTGGGTTGCAGGACAGTTCCCAGCGACAGTTCCCAGCAGGGGATGAATGAGAGGCAACCATACATTGATATTTCTCTCCATCTCTCCTTCCCTTCCCTTCTAAAGATAAGTTAAAAAAATTTAAAAAATGAAAAAGAGTAAGGTGGCATAAAGTATGGAAGAATGCTATTTTTAAAAAAAGCACTCTGTATTCTAACTCGTTAAAACGAACGATGTGGATCCGTCACTGATGAAAGGTCCACACCAGGGCAGAAGACATCAATACAAAAGTCCAAGGCTCTGTCTCCTGTCCAAGAAGAAGCACAATATGCAAATAGCACATTCTGGAACCCTGACTCTTCCAAAGACATTGACAAAGAAATGTATCCATTTCCACTGAATGCTACATTTCAGCTCATGAGCATTTTCTGAGAAACTACAAAGTGGAATAAAATCCCAGGAGTTGAATTTGAAAGGAAAGGCTAAAATCTGGCAATGTGGTCAGAGATAGAGAGGTGAAGAGAAATGCTAGCCAACAAGTATCGGGGCTGTTTGTTATGCAGACTAGATCACTGAAACAACCATTTTATCTTTTTTGTCTACACATACCCAACTAAGTGAGACAATCAGGCATGCTGAACCCAATTATCTGAAGATGATTCACCGCTTTCCATGTGGTAAGACCACCCCATAATCTTTCATGCTCTCCCTCACCCTACCGTTCACCCCTTGAACACAGTTATTAAGCGCCTAGTGCGGGAGGGCAACAGCAGGCATTAGAGATACATCAGTGGGATAATACAGTCCTTGACCTTAAGGACCTCGGAGTCCACAAGAAGAGTAAACAAGCAATGACCACACAGTGTGGAAAGTGTTCTGACAAGTTCAGTGTGAGGTTCTTTGACGGCCGTCAGGCAGGGTGCCAGGGAGGGTATCTGATAAAAGAACCATTCTAAACTCTATCTGAACTCCCTGAATTGTTCATTAAAAATTTGATTGCAGGGCTTTAGCCTAGATTTTCTAAATCAGAAGTTTTGAAGTCAGGACTCCAAAATATGCGCTTTTTAACAAGGATCCTAGGTCATACTGCTAAGGACATTTGAGAAACATTATTCTAGATCAGCGATTTTCGACCTTTTCCATCTCATGGCACACAAAAACTAATTACTAAAATTCTGCAGTACACCAAAAAATATATTTTTGCCGATCTGACAAAAAATAGGTATAATTTTGATTCATTCATACCAGATGGCTATTATTGTGTGGTTGTTGTCACCACTTTTATTTGACAATCCACGGGAAAACTGGTCAGTGCCCCTCGCTAAATAGTCAGGTATCACATGTTTTAAAAATTCTGCGGCACACTGGTTGAAAATCACTGTCCTAAATATCTGATACATATGCTGAGTCCTTCATTTTCTTCCTCATCACAGATGGGTGAACTAGAAATCTGTGTCAGAACATTTGAATGAATGGGAAATAGATCACTTTAATTAAGTTAAACTATAATTGTAACAATTCACTTGCAACCCAGCAGGTAACCAATTATAACCCGAAGTTGAATAGTTCAAACTCCTCCATCACACTGCCTGGATGGACACCTCAACTTTGCAACTTACCAAATATGCGTTTTGAGAGTAACCTCTCTGTGCCTCAGTTTCCTCATCTGTACAATGAGTACAATGAAACAGAAGGAACTACTCCACAGGTAGGATGGAGTAAAGAACACAACTCCTGAGAACCCTGGCTGGCACTTAAGTGCTGTGGAAATGGTGTGTGTCATTACTAATCTCCTTCTGTTTATTTGTTTTCTCTCTGGACCTAAAGGTGAGCTCAGCACTCTCATTTCAGGTCAGTTTCCATTAGTTACCATTTATTTTCCTGCAGTTAATTTTCCTGTTGCCTTTTCTGGTGGTACATGAGGAACATTGAATAATGTCTTGTTGAGGCACCTGAGAGAGAGACTTGGTGTTCGCCTGAGACGTGTCCAAAGGAGACCTTTGTTACCTTTGCCATGTTAACCACATCCTCACTCTGCACGGCCTTCGGGAGGGAGTCAACCAGTTCTTCACTCGCGGTAGTACATCTAGAGATCTGATGATCCATTTTTTACTCTGTTTGTAACAACAAAGATTTTCTTCCCTTTCAGTGGCACACTATGCATTCTTCAAAATATTTAAGTGGAACCTAATCAACAAAATCAAACAAGCAAGCAAAATGTAACCAGAGACTTTGAAATTAAGAACAAACTGACAGTAACCAGAGGGGAGGTGGGAGGGGATAAAGTGGGGAAAGGAGGGAAGGGTTTTCAGGAACAACTATAAAGGACACATGGTCAAAACCAAGGGTGGGGGGTGGAAGCAGAGGAGGGAGGTGGGGATGGCTGGGTGGGGGGGGGGGCGGGGGGGAATGGTGGAGGGTAACTGCAGACAACTGTACCTGAACAACAATAAAATAATTAAAACTAAACAAAACAAAAATAAAATAAAATAACTGGAAGAGAAAATGTGCCAAGAATATGAACAATAGGCAGCTGTCATTTTAGCTTAGAGGAAATCTTTCGGTGTGCTAGCTGCAAACTAGCTTGTCCTCCCCTTCTTCACCCCACGGCCCCATCACCTGCATTCGGTTACAGCAGTTTCTCCCTTTCTTAGCCTTCGGCAGCTTGAGTCCCCAGTTCTTTATCAGGTGGCTTATTGAAGTTCTCTGCATCTCGTACATTCCTTTTACTTCCATAAGCCCGTGTTAAAGGTCTTCAAAACAAGACCTAGACAATTTTCAATCACATCTTGTACCCGACTACTCTAAAACTCTATAAAATTAAAGTGCAATTACATAGGTTTAAATTATATAAGTAAAACATTTAATGTTCCTGGCCAAGAGTATTTTGCATGGCTTTTTATAATTTGCATTACTTTACAAATTAAAACATTTTACTTACTTAATGGGAAGGTATTTTAAGGTTATGCTTAAAAGTACATTGGAGTTAAAATGTAGCTAAAAGTTATAATAGAATCAGTTACAAAGTCTCATCTGCCTCAAAAAACCCCATGGAAATAAATGTCTTCTTCACACTTCAGTGTGTCTGCTGACACCCATGTTGTTCTGAAGGAACAATAATGAAGACGGCAGCTCCATGTGATCATCGAGATTGATGGAAGAGTTTTGTCATTAGAGTTAAATGTATCAGCGTCACCATAAACAAGTAGGGGCCTGATGCGGACACTGGCTAGCAGTGTTTATTTATGGATGAAATAAAAACATACATACGGACTACCGAGTCCGGTGGAGGAAAAAGGACGACAGCGTGGCTTTTCTCTCCTGGGGAGCAAAAACCTTGGCCTCAGCCATGACAGACCTTTATTCTGTATCTCCTCACATTACAAGATGGTCCTCACTCACTCTCCCCAGTTACAACAAAAGGAGCCAATGCCCCTAATCATATCACAGAAGAAGGATATTAGCAAATGAAAAGGCAAAAGTGGTTGAGCCAGTTACACTGGTCCCTGCAAGGTTTAGCATGGATTTTAGGAACTTACAACAAGCATTTGCAGGGTGAGGGAGAGTTTTCAGTAAGAAGCAAAACAGCTTAGGTATATTGCAAATCTGATTACCCATGAGAGAACTTATCCCACAAGAGAACCTATCTGTGGGCGTGGGTCCTGTGCATCTCCGAGTGGGAGCTGGACCCACGCCACACAGAAGGGTCTGCCACAGGGACATAATTTTATGTTTTTAAATAATGATTCACAATGGAGACTTCCCTAGTTTTGAATGTTTACAAATGTTCCCTAGAAAAAGTTTCAAGCAACTTGTACTGTTCATCCTGAAGAAGAACTTTTCACTATGAACATTTCAACTGAAAGTACCTGGATGCATATTGTATTATTTATGAAGTTGAAGTTATAAAGTTATCAAACATCCTGATTAGTATAATTACCAATAGCATCACCCTTACTTAATGTTATATGAATAATTTGAAAAGGTTTTTTTGAACAAAGTAAAAGTAATGAGAAATTAATAGAGAAAGAAAGAAGGGAAATGAGGGACTTCTAAATTCCCCGAACGTCCTCAATCCAGACCTAGACAGTAAATTTGTATGTAGAATGATGGCCATAGACAGCTACCATTTTGTGGCAAGAATCCAGTCCTAGGGACTATCTCCTAACAACTTCGGTGCGCCTTTTCCTGGAAGGATCGATGAACAATGAATTTAGGTTGTTAGTAAGTGAAAGGAGAAAGTTGTTTCTTGGAAAGAGACTTCGTAAGATATTTGAAGTTTTTGTACACTTCTGAGAAAATGGGACTGAAAAACCACTAAGTCATCAATAAGCCTTTTCAAATGTGTTAGAAATTTTTTAAAAAACAAGAAAAGGAAGATAATAAAAGTAAACCTCAGGCTATGTGTGCTCACAATTTGATTAGTTCTATGCTGAATAATATTGTTAATGGTTTGATGTGATATAATTAATGCCTAAATACAGTAATTATAAAGTGATTATAATTAGACTCAATAATTAAATTTATGGATAAAAATGAGATAAAGGAAATAACATGCATGCTTCATCAAGGAAATATTACTTAATGAATAATTTAACACTTCAAAAAATGATGGTGTTTGTATAAAGCCTTCACACTGCTACATTTCACAGCAAGAAGGATGAATCTCCAGTGTACATTCACCGAACAACTGGTTTTCCCGCTCAGTGCTGAGAAAACTTTATGTGGAGCAATTAAACACAGAAATAAAAGTCACACCCGCCAGGCTGACCTCATTGTTTATGCGATACCTCTACACCACAAGCTTCCTGTTTATAGTTTGCATATCTCCAAACAATCGCTGCCATTTTGTGATCATGTGCCATGTGCCAGGCGCTTTGTACACAGTTCCTGAGATCCTTTTAGAAATAATGCAGGAGGTGTTATTGATTCCCTGCATATGATTTCTAGGAAGATATGAAGAAATGGAGACTCAGAGAGTGTAGGTCACTTGCTCAAGGTCTCGGCTGGCAGTGGTGGAGCCAGGGTTTGAACCCTGGTCACCCTGATACCAAAGCCTTTGCTCTTTTACCCACCTCCTACTATGGCCTCCCTTGCAGCCCAGGCCTAGGTGCTATTCATAGTGCTTTTCTAACCTACCTTCCAGGTTCTCCGAGATATGCTGAGTAGACTGACTATGGCTTCAGGTCAAACTGACAACTCTCGACCACCCCCTCAAACCAAGGCCTCCTGACACCTGGCCTCTGCTTTGCACTGCTGATATCTGAAATCCTTCATATTTGAGAAAAAGAATATTTTAAATGTTCAAGCCATCTTAAAACCAATGAAGTGCTTTGTTCCTTGCAACCAAAGGGATTCCTAATCAATATAATCTTTAAGGTGTTATGACCTACTCTCTGACATTAAAGTGATTTTTCTCTTATGCAAAAGATAACTGTTTTAATTAAAACCAACTAATTACTCTACATAAAAGTACACTTCCCTGTTGTGTTCTTTATTTTCTCGTGGGTTGGGTTATTAGTGTGGTAGTGGTCCCATCTCTAAAAGAAACTCCAAAGGTTAAGGATCCTGCTACGTCTTATGGTTGAATCAGACTCCAATTTTAAAGTCTGTTCAGGGAGAAGAAATGGGAAAGAGAAAGATTCCTGAGGGTGAGAAAAATCTGAAGCAGGGGGCTGTTCAGGAATTGGTTTTCAGTGTTCGATCACCCCTTTCTAAGTGGAGATCCACTCCCATTACAAGGCCTTGGATTTAATCAATGAAGAATGCAGATGGGCTTCTTTACAGGAGTTTTTAAGGGACTCAGAAGTAAAAATTCAAGCTCCTGATTATCTGGGGACATCTCAAGATCCCCGTACAAACTTCTAAGGGGTTATAAAACTGGCACTCAAGACCGAAGAGCACAGCCAAGACTTTTGGTGAGAGTCTTCCAACTGGGGACCAAGAAGAGCCCACAGTCTGGCGCAGAGGATGAGCTCCAGTTCTCCAAAGCACAGCGCAGGGGGCTTGTCCCTGCCACACGTGAAGAGTAAGCCCCACCTGTAGGCTCTGCCACCACGAGATAGAAGCCCTTGGGAACAGGGTTTCCTCCTGTCTCCAACCCGTGCATTCCTTGAACATGGTTAACCCTCAAGAAAGACTTGTTCCTAAGGGTGACGCAAAAGGAATTAAACATTAGCTTATTTATTTTGATTCACCCAGCAAGGAAAACTGATTGGTAATTATAAAAGAAAAGGAAAGAATGTTGGTTTTTCTAAAAAAAAACATTTTTTCATGTATTTCATATATAAAAGCCTGTTAGTCTTCAAATGAAATATAAATCTTTTGTGTGCATGTCCAGCAGCCTAATGAAAATAATTGCATCCCAAAGGGAGGTAATTTTATTCTTCAAACCGCTGAATAGAAAAATCGCAAACACTAATTCTCTGCAACAAATATTAACAATTTCATAAAGAGGCACTAGATTAATATTTTATCCGAAATGAGCTGAATAGTTTCTGCCATTATTTTTTTCAGCTAGGCAGAAATGTCTGACTTGGGAAACATTCTACAGCAGATGCTTTGTTTTGTGCTTTCCATTTTTCCAAACGGCAAGTGATATTATTTATTGTATAGATGCTACTGTGTAGCTGTCACTGACTAAGATTAATTTTCAATTTCTCTCAAGAAACCTTTTTTTAAAATATATATCAGTATTAACACAACCACGGTGCCTTGGATGATTCACTCCCAGATTATTTTCTACCTGGAGAGCTTTAGAAACTTCAAAATCTACTAATTTGGGAACATAAGCATTATTCCATGAGACAGGTTTTTGTTTCTTACTATAGTGTGGCAAATAAATATTCTAAAAACAGTCTTAAGGACAGAGAAGCATTGCAGCATCTTTGCACAAATCTTTTTTGAGAAATAGAGTTGTGATTTCTCTTAAGGGATTGCAGAGTGAGTTTGTTCACAAAATGCATCAAAAGTTGAACAAGTCTTGGGGAATAATTTTAATCTCTGCTGGAAATCAGAAAATACAAGATTATTTCTTTCTCCCAATGATGGTCAGATTGAAATATTTCTACCAAGCACATTTTTAATATGATCTCAAAATATTGACAGATTTTTTACAGTGTACATAATTTACATTGTTACAAATAAAAGCTTAATGCAATGCCATTGCGTTGCATTTTGCCAAATGTTTATCAAGCATCTGTTATGTTCTAGGCAATACTGTATATGCCGTTTAGTTCTCTTAATACAGATTACTGGTCTCTCATGGATTGGGAAAATACAGTTCTCCATTACAAATAGAAAAGCAAAGGCTTAAAAGAAGTTTAAAAGCACAGCCTTTCTTGTACAGTGTGTGTTGTGTGTGTGTATATGCACAGTATTTGGAGAATTATGCAATAATTAACCTGTCTGTGTGGAATAAGACAATCCTATAATCAGCAGGTTCCTTATCATCTTTGGACTTTCTGTTCACCCATGTAAACAGAGGGAAACAATTCGAGTTTTGTAATGATTAGAGATAATTTTCTCCAGGATCCTGTCACCTCCTGTTAGGCTTTCACAAAATTTTAGCTATTTTTATCCCTTCATGAGAAACACTGTCTGACTTCAGTTCTGTTACTGATCTATGGAGTTGGATGTAGGGATGTTCATTTCTATTGAATATTCATTGAACTGAATGTTTCAGATCAAGTTCCTATATAAGAAAGTCTTCAGTAACCTCAATCTCAGAAATGAATCCAATTATTCAGTTACAAAAAGTATGCCTCCATCCAAGACTTATCCTTTTAGGAATAAGCTCAAATAAAATGCCTCACGCTGCCACTTTCCCTTTCATAAACCTTCCCGGGCAGAACATACAAGCTGCCAAATAACTTTAGCATCTGGTCTTGATTTCCTCCAGTCTGTTAATGAGAGAATAAGAATACACTATTTTGAAAAAATAAAGGGCTTATCTGGCAGCAGAGAAAAGAGTGATACCCTGAAAACCAGTTGCATTTCTTCCTCTAAAATATGTACAAAGACACACATACTTATTCCATGACTTTCAACATTGTTATTCTAAAAATATTTAAGATAAAGATTATCTAGTTCTGCCCTGGCTGGTGTGGCTCAGTGGATTGAGCACGGGCTGTGAACTGAAGGGTCATGGTTCAATTCCCAGTCAGGGCACATGCCTGGGTTGTGGGCCGGGTCCGCAGTAGGGGCCATGTGAGAGGCAACCACACATTGATGTGTCTCTCCCTCTCTTTCTCCCTCCCTTCTCCTCTCTCTAAAAATAAAGAAATAAAATATTTTAAAAAAAAGATTATCTAGTTCTGAGTTGTCATAAGATTTAAAGCAAATTAACTTCTCATTAATTAAGGAGGGAGACATTTCGGAACAAGCTGATTAATTTTCAACTAGAGCGTGATGTGCAAAGAAAGCGAAACAATGACATGAGTGAAAGCTGCCACCAAAACAGCAGCCCGGCCCCTGGGGCACAGGAGCAAACAAGCCCCTGACTAACTTTCCATTCCATTCCATTTCTCAAGTCCATGTTTTCATTTCACTAACATTAATCATCAATTGGGGTCCCAAAATTATCATTCTATTGGTACACAACAGTGTGTCTGAAAAGACTCACTGAAACTATAGAGAATACACAGATGACCCCCAGGGGTGATGAGCTCATGCACGCAAAAATCTTCTGATAATAACAAATGACCCTTGATGTACTATTTATAAACAATGATGCCCCAAACAGCAGCTGATACCATATATCAACTTATTCAGAGGAAGGTGTATGTGTATTTTACGTAACAGTGTTGTTCTTGATGTACTAAGTAAGGCACAAAGGCAAACTCACATGCAAATTCCTGTTGAGAATGAAAACAACTGCAACCTTTAAGACTACTTCTTAGAAATAAGAATAAATTCACTTAAGAATAATATTTGGTCACGAGCTTAAGGCTATAAATTTGAACATATGGTTAATAGTTCTTAAATGATTTTTTTCTAGACCCAAAGAAATGGAATTTTCCCCAGATATCTACCTTACACATGGCCCACCTGGATTACATGCGTGCCATAGACAGAAGAGGCTGCCTGACATAAATGGGGGGCGGTGAGATCTGCATGTTGCTGGCCTTTGTCTGCACATGAACTTCTGAGTTAGGATGTTCTTTCACTCCTAACCTGGGGAGGATGTCAGAGTTTCCTGCCCAATAGCACTCAGATATTTCTCTTGTTTTTATTTCTACTTAATTAAAAGAAAAACTTCACAGAGCTACGTAGTAAATAAAACTGATGCATTTTCACAGTTAAGTGGAGCATTTTGTGTACTTTTGATGACAGTTCAATCTTTATAAATTCTCCCCCCCCACCATAAATTATGGAGCATATATTGCCATCTAGTGTCCTTCTGAAATAACACTTCTTCCAGGATGATGAAATAAAGAATGATAAATCAGACAAAGGGAATAAAAATGTTTTTGCAAGTTGCTTTTGGATTTGCTTGATGTAACAAAAAGCTTTTAGTTGAAACTCATGAAGTCATCAATTAAGTGTCTTAAGGTCAATGCTTTTATCATTTCAACTAACAGATCCAGAGGCTTCCAGGTTTGGTGAATTAGGAAGCATCGTGACACCATCTATGACCCATCTTACCACCCGGCATCTTCGGCATGTTGGCCATAATCCTCAAATTTATACCCTCATGGCACAAAATGGCTGCTGCTGCTCCATGCCTCATATGTTCACCTAACCACATCTGAAGAAAGAAGGCAGAAAAACTGAAGTGTATCTTTTTCAAAGCCCATCCCATCCCCTATCGTTGATTAATTCCTTCCCTTTATAACCATTGCATAAATTAGATAATAATTTTATGTCCTAAAACCAAGGAATCCTGAGAAAGTCAGCGCAATATTTTGGCCTTTATATCATGGACTTTCAGCAAAGAGGAAGAACTGGGTGTCAGTCACTTTATTGAAAACATGTAATAATGAGAAAGGACAGAGAGAAAAGTTCAAGAACCTGTTTTGATTTAAAAGTTGCTTTACTTTTCAAATTCCAACAATGTGTGGGAAGGGTTCTAAACTTATCACTGAGGTGTGTGGATTGGGGAAGTGAAAGTAGCAAGGAAAAGAGAGAGATTCTAAGTGACAAAGACCTGGAAGTATCCCAGGCAAAGCTGTCTACGAGACAATATCCCATATAGCGAGGACCTGGAGATGACCTGAAGGATTCGGAGCACATGAGTTAGTGGCATCCTGCAAAAGGCAGAGTCAACAGTGACAGAATAGCTCGCTTACTCTCCATGTCTCCTCGGTATGCCCCTGTGAAATAAACAGAAAATCCAGCATTTCAGGAGGCCTTCAAACAAGTTTAGGATTTCCATGGCAACTTGGCACAAGAGAGTTCTAACCTCCTGTGGTGTCCCAGTTTGTGGGTCACGTGTGTGGCATCCAGAAAAAGAGATGTGAGCACTGGCCTTCAAATGGCTATGAAAAGTGAAGCCTGGATAAATCAACACGATTTTTATTAAAGATTGGTATTAGCTATTTTTTAAAGTAAGTATTCTGTGTTTAAAATTCTAATGTTTTATCCCAATGACTGAAAATAGTATTTAATGTACAATTCTTTCCTCTGTTTATACTAAGCTATAGAGACTGAGATGCATCTTGGGATAATGTAGAATCTGAAAAGCACCCATGAATATTTTGACATTAAGAACACCACAAAGTCACACAGTATCATTTCGAACAGAAATAATAGTAATTAAGGGCAATCCCTCATTTGAGATAGGAGGAAACTTCGGCCCAAAGAAAAGCAGCGACTTAGCCAGTGCCTCTTAATGACACACCAGAAGAGCTGGGTCTAAAATTCAGATATCTTAATTCCAATCCACTGCTCTTCGCATATTATTATCTCTGAATTTGCATAGGCTATCTGTTAAGGTTTTGGGTTTTCAATACAGACTTCCATATGAATGCCAGCTCTACCTCTTAGTGATGGTTTGATCAAAAAAGACAAACTTAATGTCTCTGAGCCTTGGGTCCATCATCTGTCAAAGGTGACTACATACAAGAACTGCCTTGCAGGGAACTTGGGAAAGTAAAATGTAGACTCTACAACATGGCATTGGAAGCCCACCTGAATTTTGCTCCCAGATGTTAGTCATTAGCTCTGCCAGACCCCTATCTTCAGATTGGGGATCCTGTGGGAATTTAAGGCCTCTCTAATTTAATATTAAACCATTTTATTGAAGCCATGTGGCTCACTATGACAATGTGACTCTGTAGCCAGACCACCTGGGTTCCAGCAGCCATGCTGTCAGGAATAAACTTTCTGCACACAGTTCTTATTAAAAAAAAAAAAAGAAAAGAAAAAAACCTCAAGTTCAAGTCATCCTAGTTCTAGGAGCCTCCAGTCCCCACAGCGACAAGCACTATTCAATAGGAGAATGTTAACTCAGCCTGATCTTTTCCGGGAAGTCCACTGGAACATCTGACCTCCTGCCCCCAAGCACTGTCAGCGTAGGCTGCCGCGGCCACCTAGCCACTTAGATCCCTCCTCCGTAGTGACCGGCAGCCTTAGGTCAGAAAGCTGCCCAGACCCCCATAAAGCCTGGATATCAGTTGTGGAAATGCAACCCGTCCTAAGACAAAACGAGGCAGGCAGTGATCAGATGGCTCATTTAAATAGACACGGAAGTATCAGAGAAAGACTTGCAGCGAAACTGAACCTGGAGGAAACCGGAGACTTTAATCCCTGCCATTTCAGAAGGCATCTAAATAGACAGCTGCCTCTCTTTTTGTCAAAGCCATACCACAGGCTTCTGTCTCCTGCTTTAAAACGGGTGTAAAATCCATTATAAAGCTGATAGCCGTTCTACATCAGAGCATGAAGAACAATTACAATGTTTTTCTGACCTCTTCTCTGCCCGAGAGTCAGTGAGGTCAGGAGCAGTATTAGACGGCGGCCCTCAGGTGACAGGAGTCATGACTGTCACACTAGAGAGCAAATATGCTTCCACCTGCGGCCACTGGCATTTCCCTGTCCCTCTGCAGAATGTCTATATGCAGGTTATTGCAGAATGACCGTTGATTTCCTCCTGATTTTCAGTAGTTTGAAACTAAAAATACTAGAGAAGTCGTTTCTTTCATGATGCTAGTAAAAAACAAATACAGCATAACCCTGCTTCTGTAAACGATGTTTCACAGGACTGCATCACACTCGTTGGTTGATTGGTTGTGTGACAGTGACAGCTGAGTAGCTGTGACAAAGACTCTAGGGCAGGAAAAGCCTAAAATACCTATCTCGTATGGAAAATGTTTGCTAATCCCCACTCTACATAGACGAGCGTGTCTTTCATCTAGATGTTCCAGATTGTTCTAGGATTATATCCTAAGGGAATAAGTGAGCACGTGAATAAAGGTAAAGACCCAGAGATGTCCACCGTAATGCTATACATGAGAGCGATACATTTGTAAGCAATCTAAAGTATTTTTAAAATCATTTATAAATATATATGCATACAGTTAATGTAGAGGATACACCAAAATAATAGAATATTAAAAATTGTTGAAAACAGTAAGACAACAATAGCACACCTAACTTTTACTGACTGATTAACATGGATGAGTTACCATGCTAAGAATCCCTTTTTATGGATTGTCCTCAATCTATAGGTTAGAATATTGAGATTTGGACAGATGATGTTTTTATTCACACAAGTTAAAAGTAGCAGAGGTGATGTCTGAACAGAGGTTTGCCTGCCCAACTCCAAAGAGAGAAACAGGAATAAGAGAGAGAAACAGAGAGAAAAAAGAGAGCTGTTAATAGACTCTGGGTTATAAAAGAACCTCTGGACATTTCAACATATTCTCTAGAGTCACACAAATATTGCAACATACCTTTTTGTTACCTGAACCATTAGAGAGTAAGTTGCTGATGAGATGTCCCCACGATACTTCAGTGTTATTTCTATAAACAAGGACATTCTCCTTCATAAACACAATATGATGATCACCATACAGCCAGCAATTAACAGTGACACATTACTGCCATATAATACTCAAATACAATCGTCCCACGATGACTTTTATAGCAAAAAGATCCTGTTGGGAATCATTAGTTGGGTTTCATTGTCATGCCTTTTTAGTCCCCTCTGGAGTCTTTCCTTGACTTCACAACTTGGACACTTTTGAAGATTGAGGGTCAGATATTTTGCAGGATGTCCCTCGTGGGCGTGTCTACTATGACCTCATGATTAGATGAGACGCATGTTTGGCTCTGTGTTCTTCTTTTGTCATCTAAATGATTTCAATTTGCTCTATCACTGATGATGCTCACTTTAGAAAGATGTTGATTCAGTAGGGTTCCTTCACCACAAAGCCAACTCTTTAAGTATTGTGGGTGTGTATGTGTGAAGTTATTCTGAATTATGCAAAGATTCCTTTCCTCTTCTGTGTCTTCATGGATAGGATTCTTTAAGTACTTCAAGGATATGGATGGACAACCACTTCAGACAATGCTTGTTAGTTAAGCAAAATAATGCCCTCTGTCACCCTAAAAACACAAGGTTCCAAATGTAAAACATAAATTATTTGAAACTCATATTTTTAAAGTCAAAAATTGCATAAATAATACATACATACATAAATACACACATACATAAAAATAATATTGATATAAGGTAACCATGAGTATCTCCTATGTGCCAAACGCTATCCTAGGCACTGAAGAGCTAACAGGTAAGGGCAAATAGGGCCCATGCCCTCACCGAACTTTCCATCTTGGTAGTTCTTAAGTGTTTCATGCCATGAGTAGCTGAAAAAAAGACTGAGATACCGTGTCTGTTCTCTGGCATGTGCTGTAGCTAAATACACGAGAATCACACAGGACTCAGCTGCAGAGTGGTTTAATGATGAACCGCATAATATTGACTCAAATGCAGTGGTGCAAAGATGATCAGCCCACGGCTAAGAAGCTGTCCGTCTCTGGGTAAGCTCCTTGGAAGAAAAAAATCGGAAACCTTTAAATAGTGTTCATTCTGAAAACAGGGGGCATCGAGAAGGCTCTCTTGGTTTTGTTCACTATTATGAAATAGTTCAGCTGTGATGGGCGTGTCGACGACACATACAATGGATAACTGTGCACTTGTCTTACAGTTGAAGAAAAGGTCACGTATAGATTGAAGTCTTTTGTGAATTATTTCCCAATATGCATGATTATCACAGATGTATAAGCCAGATCCTCTTCTCAAAAAGGCTAAACATTAGCATTCCCTGTGCCTTCACAGACAGGATTATTCAAGTACTTGAAGGGTGTGTGAATGGACAACCACTTACAAAAATGCTTTCTAGTGAAGCAAAGTGATGCCTCAGTCACCTTAAAACTAAAATGCTTCCAATGTAAAACTTATCAACTATTTCAAACTAATTTATAAATACGTAAGTAGACTATTTGCTGGCAGACTAGGTGATTTCAGTTGTCTCAGATTTGCTGTAAAATAGTGTGTTTGCAAAAAGCTTAGAGAGAAAAGTTCTGGGGATTCAGGTCTGAGGATTTTATTTGTTCTTGCCTGGAGGGAGCCTGGTGTATTTTAAAGGACCAACCAGTATAGAGTCCTTTGCAGACTCATCAATTTCAGTGCCAATGAAAATATTTTTTAATCAACCCAGTGACATTTTTATAAGGAGCATGAAAAATTTTATTTTGAAAGAGCCAACTTCCGCAAACTCCACCTGTTTTTTCTTCAGCCAAGAATAATATTAAAGTGAACAAGAGCCTTTGACAGGGCGAGGTTTGAAGAATTATTTCACGTGGGAGGTGAAGGAAGACTTCTCAGCACATCCCTGACCTTTTCTTCAGACACATTTGAATTTAATCTTGCTTCATATTCTGACTTTACAAGAGACGTCTTTGAATTTTCCATTAGGATGGGTGGATTGTAACTTGTTGGTGGATAAAATTGGCTGGGGCCACAGGCCACCTTTGAACTCTGAATTTCCCCAAGAGAAAGCAATTTTACCTCTGCACCTCAAGATAAAGGTCAGAAGTTGAGCTTCTGTACCCTGTGGCCCTACGGGACGCTTACAGCATAGACCTTGAGACCCCTTTCTATACAATAATCCTGCCTGCCACTCCACCTTAACCTCCCAGCCCTGTGCACGGTCCAGCAACGCTGCTGTGCTTTCCGGTTCTCGAGTGTATCAAGTTCACTGCACCCAGGGCATCTGCACACTCTTGTCTTCCCTGCATGATCTTTCACACCCTCACTTCACAACCAAGCCTTCCTCTACCTTGATAAAACTGGCTCTTTGTCTGCCTTCAGCCAAAATTTCCATTTTTATTCTCTTCAGTGTAATTTCCAACGAATCTCTGATAGATCCTCCTAGTGACAGATAGCTCACCACTGTACAAGTAGGCTTATTTCTTTTTGACCAAATTTTATCATTAGGAAGTGATTCTTCATCAAAAACGGCCTCACTGAAAAAGTGACATTTAAGCTGAAAATGTAGGATAATTTAACTAATTGAAAGGATCAAGTTTTGGTGTTAATTTCACACACCCACATAAAAGCATATGCAAAGGTCCTGAGATCAGAACGAATTCACCACCACACTGGAAGAATGTGAGAAATATTGATATTCCTGGAATGGAAGAATGGGATTAGTATATTTGGCAGATATTTATTTTCCTTACTGGTTTTTTAAACTTAATTCTACATAAAAAGAATATTCTGTAATTTGATGGTGGCTGGATTGTAAAATGGCCAGAGTAACCCGACCTTAAAGCTATCCCTCAAGTTCCATCTTTCTCACTAAGCCCAATGATTCTGCCTTTGTTCAGCTCCTCAGTTCCTAGTGAACTATGAGTTCCCTGTCCTACAACTGGTCTCCCAGCTTTCCGTAGGTGAGATGTGCAGGTGAGTGCCCGGAAAACTCACAGGAAGTTTTAGAGTTCCTCTACAGCAACATTCTGGGTGCACTGTCTACCTGCTCCACAGCCCGAGGTGAGTTACTCATCTTCTCCTGCCCTCGAATCCATCATCAGTAAAATGAGAATAATATTATCTACTTTGTTGGATTCGTTTAGTCCATTAACTTTATGACATCCATAAAGCACCTACTGTAGGGCTTAGCTATCTACGAGTAACGTAATTAAGCCATGGCTCTTAAAGTTTATTCTTAAAATTCCATTATACAAAAATCGGATTGCACAGTTCCTCTGATAAACAGTTTATTTTTAAAATTTCATTATAAAAAGTGGATCATAGAGCTTCTTTGATACACAGGACTGTAGAGGATTAACCCGGACTTGGGACACAAATCACTCCATACAGCAGCCCTACGTACCTCTACAGAGCGCTCGCCAACAGCTGCCCTTTTCCCTCCTGTGTCCGCCCTCCAGGCGCTCCGCCATTCTCACCCTCCCGATGGCCTCGCAGCTCCCTGTCTTTTGCCCAGATTGTTCCCCCTTTATCTAAGGTCCATCCCTGTCTATCCTCCTGGAAAACTCCAGCTCATCTTTCAGGACCCAGAACCATGTACCCTTTTTGTGAAAACTTCCACAGTTCCCCTGGAGAAAATGAATCACCACCCTTGTCTATACTCACACAGCCCTTTGTTAATAACTCAGGACGTTTCTTAACAAGTCATTTTATATTCTGTCTATTTACGTGCCCCCATTGGACTGTAAACATTTGAAGGCAGGAAAACAGAGGCCTCCCACTTCCCACACTACTAACCCCACTGCGTCCTGGGAGCCTGCCAAGCTCCCTGTGCGTTTGTGCTTATTTGCGCAGACACAAGCATTTCTGAGTACCTTTATGAGCCAGTCCCTGTGCTTGACCCAAAGATGGGAATTAAACTTAGAAAAGGCACTCGCTGGAGGGAAGTGAAACCATTTAGACTCAGAAGCTCTGAGTTATTGTTGGCTTTATAAGCATAAGGAAGTTCTCTCTCTGAGCCTCAGTGGCTTCCCTTTGAAAGTAAAAGCAGTAATAATTCCTATCTCAGAGGTTTGTGAGACGCACAAATAAACTGAGATTGTGGTTGTGGAATCCGGACCTAATGCAGATATTGTTTTGACATACCATCCTATGTTTTTCTACAGAACAATTTAATTGTGGCACTATAACACATAAAAAAGTCAACAGAGAAACACATATAGGAAAACACGCATTAAAATATACCTAGAAATAGAGACAAATTCTGGTTCAAGATGGAGGCATAAGAGAATCCTGAACTCACCTCCTTTCACGAACACACTGAATCTACAGCTGCACCTGGAAGAAACCTAACAACCAGCAGAGTAACCTCCCCCGACATCAGAACAGGCAGGAGAGGCCAAGGCACCATCTCACCCCACAGCCCACCCAGACCATGAGGCCCAGTCGAGAGGGAGCTCAAAACCCAGAGCTTCTTCCTGAGGAGCAAATGGTTTAAACTCCATCTCAGGCACCCCCAACTTTTAAGACCTGCACCCAAGAAAGAAGCCCCCACAACATACAGTTTTGAAAATGAACGGGGCTGGCATCCACAAAATCCACACCCACAGACTTCAGCCATCTGGAAAATGGCTCCTAAAGGGCCAGAACACTGGAGCTCACCCACCCCAGGGTGCAGTGCAGACGTCACCTGTCTAAGGGCACCCAGACTTGGTGTGGGAGAAGGTCATCTGTTTGCCTTGGAGCTTCGGCCTGAGGGGAAGGTATCTGGTTCCACACACATTTGGGGGACTGCTGAAATACAATACGATACGATACGATACACTACAATACAATACAAATGTAATACATATAGAATTCAATACAGATAAAAATATACATAGAGAGTGTTTCAATATCTATACCATGATAACAATTCAAGGCAAGTTAAGATATGTGTGACGATATAATTAGTTAACTCTACAACAAAGAAGACAGGAATTGTCCTGTGAGTCCAGATGGTCAAAGGTGTGAAGAAGGAAGGTGTGACTTAAAGACCAGGGAGGATTCAAAGGCAGCAAGACGAGGCTGCCTGTGCTGGCTGATAGGGCCCCAGGAACTGCAGTGCAGCCTGAATTACAGAGTAGTTGCTGCACATTCTCCAGGGGGTCCTGCTGCTCCAAATCGTTCACCACAATAGGGAGCAAAGGACTGCTCCAGCTGTGCAAGGACAAAGGTTCGCATCCTCAGGAAATTATAATTTGAGCAATGTCATAATGAAACCTGAAATGTGATTAGAAAGCAGTTTGGGTAAGACTATCAAGAACTCGTGAGGGGGTAGCTGGATAAATGGGAAGGTGAATTGAATTCACATTTGCCAACCTTTCTGAATCCCTGCACACCTACCCAGAAAGTCTCCCATCTACCTGCCCCTTGACTTAAAGACAGCTTCTGAATCTCAATAATGTTGACTCCATGATGTGGGGCATGTGAGTTCTGTTCTCTCTGCCTCCCTTAGGAATGCTCGTGCCTACTGTGAATAGTGATGGGCTTTCTGAACAACGTAGGTATTTGCACTCACAGGCCAGTCAAACAGCAGTGATGGAACCATCAGTATTGAGGTGTGACCCTCCTAAAGGGTCACAGAGCGGTGGGGGTCTGAGCAAGGCTGTCATCAGGAGCTGAGCGAGGCTGTTCACAGTTTTAATGAAAATGTGGGTTTGCTCTCATTTTTCTTCAGCAGGCCCTCATTCATAACTAAGATCACTCCTAAACCTCTCCAGTTCCCTGCACCCCAATTACTAACACGAACTTTCCTTTTCTGTTGCTGTCTGTATGCAGTGACAATCCAATCTTTCATCGGCTATCTGCACGCACGACAAAAGCATCCCATTCTCCTTGGGTTTTTCCTCCACTCGCAGCAATGTTCTCTTCAGCAGTCATTGCACTTGTCAATCACCTGCTCAGAGACTGGAATACACCGAAGGAATATGGACTTTGAAGAGAAAGAAGTGACTAGGAGAAAACTGTAAAATGAATCACGATGTGGGAACAGTTCTGACCACATATCACAGGATTTGGAAGTTCTGTTTTGTATCACCTTAAATCAGCATAAAATAAGCCTTGGTTTCCAAGAATCAGGGAAGCTGTACAAGGATGTTTCTAGAAAAACCATTTGTCATTTAAAGACAAAGCAAGCCGATGTATCTCTTGCCTTGGTTTGTTTCTTCTCCGCACAGACCTGGTTAGAAAGTCACAACCAGGGCCACTGCTTTGCTAGCGTGAAACAGTTAGTAAATTACCAGCCCCGGATTGGGCCAAGTGCTGTAACAAAATGCCCCGCTAGGAAGGCTCCTAACTATGGGCCTTGAACAAGCATATCCAGGACGGTATTGTCTATTTTCAGAGCCTTCTGCAAAAGAATGAAATGTGGGGCATAAGTGTTTTAAATGCTGACAAAATTGCATATCGGGCTCTTCCATGCCCCCGACAAGAAGACTTGGATGCCATATTTCTATGAGTTTGAAACTGTTTAATACATAAGATAATGAAACTACCAACTTTTCTGTTACACACATACTATTTCAATTTTGGCCATGGAGCTCAGGAAGCTCATCGCTTAGTTTTATACTTCATAACACCACATTCCTTAAACATAGATTTCCTGATGCAGGGATCCTTCTTTAATTTCCCCCTTATCGTTATTATTTCCCCTGATTATTTCCTGATGCAGGGATCCTTCTTTAATTTCCCCCTTATCGTTATTATTTCCCCTGATTATTTCCTGATGCAGGGATCCTTCTTTAATTTCCCCCTTATCGTTATTATTTCCTGATGCAGGGATCCTTCTTTAATTTCCCCCTTATCGTTATTATTTTCCCTTATTATTTCCTGATGCAGGGATCCTTCTTTAATTTTCTCCTTATCGTTATTATTTCCCGTGATTATTTCCTGATGCAGGGATCCTTCTTTAATTTCCCCCTTATCGTTGTTATTTCCCCTTATTATTTCCTGATGCAAGGATCCTTCTTTAATTTCCCCCTTATCGTTATTATTTCCCCTTATTATTTCCTGATGCAGGGATCCTTCTTTAATTTCCCCCTTATCGTTATTATTTCCCCTTATTATTTCCTGATGCAGGGATCCTTCTTTAATTTTCTCCTTATCGTTATTATTTCCCCTTATTATTTCCTGATGCAGGGATCCTTCTTTAATTTCCCCCTTATCGTTATTATTTCCCCTGATTATTTCCTGATACAGGGATCCTTCTTTAATTTTCCCCTTATCGTTATTATTTCCCCTAATTATTTCCTGATACAGGGATCCTTCTTTAATTTTCTCCTTATCGTTATTATTTCCCCTAATTATTTCCTGATGCAGGGATCCTTCTTTAATTTCCCCCTTATCGTTATTATTTCCCCTGATTATTTCCTGATGCAGGGATCCTTCTTTAATTTTCTCCTTATCGTTATTATTTCCCCTTATTATTTCCTGATGCAAGGATCCTTCTTTAATTTCCCCCTTATCGTTATTATTTCCCCTTATTATTTCCTGATGCAAGGATCCTTCTTTAATTTCCCCCTTATCGTTATTATTTCCCCTGATTATTTCCTGATGCAGGGATCCTTCTTTAATTTCCCCCTTATCGTTATTATTTCCCCTGATTATTTCCTGATGCAGGGATCCTTCTTTAATTTCCCCCTTATCGTTATTATTTCCCCTGATTATTTCCTGATACAGGGATTCTTCTTTAATTTATTATCCACTCACATGTGACTCTTGTTTATTTTAAGGTTGGTTTTTATGATTGTTTTGTTGCCCTGCTTATGATTGTCGTAGGAGTTCTGGGGGTTATTCTCTAATATTCTGGTGTTTTTTTGGAATATATATAATATATATAATATATAATATATTTTGATATATATATTTTTTTCTTTTTTTTTTAAAGATTTTTTTTTCCTTTTAGATTTTATTTATTTATCTTTAGAGGGGAAGGGAAGGAGAGAGGGAGAGAAACATCAATGTGCGGTTGCCTCTTGTATGTCCCCTGACGGGAACTGGCCTGGCAACCCAGGCATGTGCCCTGACTGGGAATCGAACCGCGATCTTTCAGTTCGCAGGCCCGCGCTCAATCCACTGAGCTACACCAGCCAGGGCTTATTTTTATATATATATTATATATAATAGGTACATGTATGCAAATATACATATGGACATGTGTGGGCATATACATAGAAAAGTGGACCTAATAAAGTGTGCAGCTTGAAAAATTCTCAGAAACTGAACACACTAGCTCGACCCATGGCCAGACCAAAACTGCAATGTTAGGGCCCCTGGAAGCCTGCCATCCCATGACCCTCCAGCCGTCGTGTGTTCGAGGGACAGTGTTAGAAACCGAGAGTGGGTGGTGGGTATGCTGGTTGTTGCAGTGCCATTGTGCCTGTAACACCTAGCACAAGAAGATGGCAACAGTGCCTGTATGCAATTGTTCATTTAATCAATTTTATCATATTAGGACTATGTGCAAGGTGATATTTAAGATGCACTTTTTTTTTTATTTTACACAGAGGGGAAGGGAGGGAGAAAGAGAGGGAGAGAAACATCAGCGTGAGAGAGAAACACCCATCTGTTGCCTTCCGCACACGCCCTGACCAGGGACGGAACCTGAAACCCAGGCATGTGCCCTCACCAGGAATCAAACCAGGGACTTTTCGGTTCACAAGATGATGTCCGACCAAGAGTTCCATGCCAGGGCTAAGATGCATTTTTATATAGGATAATTTGAATCTTATGTAAGCCTTCTGAGTTTGGTATTATTCATGTTATTGATTGGGAGAAACTAGGATGTATAACTCCTCTTACTCTGAAATGTTCAGCCACATATCAGCTCCAATGTAGTTTGAAATACACACTTGTTGCTGGGAGACTCAGATTTCTAAGAATGTTTATCTGGTGAGGAAATCTACCAACTAGTAATAACTCCTCTCAAGGTGACAAGGTCACCCTTTTCTGTGGCCACGTCTTCTCCTATCCCTCCTCATTCCAATGTTTGTACTTGACCAGGCAAACATTACCCCCTCTCATGGGCCTGCTTAAGGCAGGCATGTCGCAGGTGGGCCTGCGAGTTTACCGTTGTTAACAGAGTTCTCCATCACTGCCTGGATGGCGTAATATATTTGTTTTTATCCTAATAAACATAATGCTAAAATGGATCATTAACTATGTGATGTGCATATTTCTATACTCAATATTTCAACTGTAAACGAAAAATAAATGATCCTTTTGTTTCATATCACCTACTTTCTCTTTTCTTCAGTGTCCATGGTATTTTAAAACACTCATTATAATTTATACTAATTTCTTACAACAACACTGCAAATGGAAATTGATTAGTCTTGTAATGAATTTTCAAGCCATATTGTTGCTCTTTTTAATCCACTCACATGTAATGGTTATGATCAGCTTTCTCTCCTCACTGTTTCTACTTTACTGTGTCAATAATATTGACTTTTCTCTTTGTTCATGTCTTAAAGACAATGCAGAAAGTTACATTTAGTATGCAAACCAATACTCTAACCTGTTATCCTGGTGCTAATCCCGAAGGAGCACAGAGCTAGTGTTATGAGTAACAACACACAATTAAATCTCCCTGATGACATTATTGAAGGTAAAAACTACCATCAGCCTTTGGACACAACACATATAATTACAATAACTTCTGTTTTTACCCATCATGGAGAAACCAGTTCTGGATTGGCCTTCCCACCACACACACACACACACACACACACACACTATATGTATAAATATAGTTCTATATAGTTCTATATATACACAAACACTATATAACTATGGTTTTATATATATAACTATATATATGGTTTCATATATATATACACACACACATACACACACACACATATATATATACCAAAATGTATGAGGTGACCATGTGTGTTTGTGTATGTGTGTATATGTGTGTGTGTGTGTGTGTGTGTGTGTGTAAAACTGGGCAAAATGTATGAGGCAACCATTTTTAGACACAGGTGACACAAATGGACCCCTTTGACAAAGGGGAAACCCATTAGCTCAGCCCCTCGTCCTCAAGCTTCCTGCCTCCTAGTGCTTCCCAAACTGTGGCCTGAGTCAGAGAGGTAAGAGTTCTGGTAGAGCCTGGCAGTCTGGTTGGCATTAGGAGACAGACATTGGAAATTGGACTACCAAGTGTATTGTATGTAAATTTAAATCCCCTGATAAAACAGTATGTTCCTTAAGATAAGAGATAATCCCATTACTTTGTACCCAATGCTCAGCATATAGAACATACTCAATAGACATTTAACAAGGAATTTTATTCCTACCACAAAATTAAAACATATAGCACATTTAATGCATGTCATTTTACAATGTCTTCATCAAACTCAACTCACAAAAGCAATAGAAAATCTCCAATGCAGAGCTACATTTTACCCCCAGGAAATAAATCACAAGTTAAAACTGTGGAAGTTACATAATAATTTAATCTCATCTGCTCACCTCTGTTATACATGAGGGTTGATTCTACTGTGGATTGATTTCCATCACAAGGAAAGTAATACTTTTGAATGAGGACTGGACCTGATTTTTGTTGTCGTTCTCTGTGGTGCACAAACATCTCGGCTAGAATAGCATTTCCAGTTATCCTTCATGTTTATGAATCACATAGAAACTCTTAGGAGCCCAAACATTTACAAGGCAACATTATTTTCATTCAAGCATGAATGCCTCTCCCCAGAATTCCATCTACTTCCTGATTTAAGAATCTGCTCAGTTCACATAAAAAAAATCATCATGTTAAGAGTGTGATTTGGAAGGCAGTTGCATGGAATGGCTCTGGAATTGAAGAGCTTCTCCTCATTCACCTATCACATGAGTTCAAGCCTGTAAACTCCAAACACTGGCAATTTCTAAGACCTGGCTTTACAGTATTTCAAAGCAGAAATCTAGGCTGTTTCCACCAGAGAAGTAGAGTTGGAGCTTAGTATTTGTTTTCTTTAATTTTCCAGTTGAAACATAATAACTATTTCAGGAACATGGAATTGTTATTGGATCTCATTTAGAAAGTATTTACAATGTATCTCCTGAGTGTAGTTGGCTGTGCAGGTTGCTTCAAGGGATTCCAGGGTGATGAGGCAGAGTCGCTGCTGCTCTGCGTGAGCTTTTAGTTAGCTAAGACAAACGTTCAAACGCAACTAAGTAACAAAAAGCACATTATAACAAAATCCACAGGAGTAGCACAGTGTCATTTGGATTCAGTGGAAGAAGAGAGCCAAGTCCCAGGATAATGGGCCTTGATTCAAGGTCTACGTTACGGAGGGAGTGACACTTTAGATAGGACTGGAAGGAAGAGTTAGGCTCAACAGATGGAGGTGGAGAAGGAAGGTTCTCCACAAAAAGTAAAGAACATCTGTGATCCTATTTTACTGGCTGATGTGGAGCCACCCTCTTCCTGGCAAAATGGCCCTGATTTTCCTTTGAAGAAGCACCATGTCAGTCCAAGTTCTTCTAATGAATTTGATGTGACGGGTGGCATGGAACCTAGGCTTATCATCCTGTGTGACTGTCCACTGGGACTGGTTTAGCCATTTAGAGCTCATAGAGGACCTTTGTTTCAGTGACTGAAAAAGAGACATCTGCTTTGGCAATGTCCTGAGTGTGAGAACATGTAAGTCCGAGGCTGCTGTTTGTCACTTGCCTGGTATAGGAATGCAGGAATGCTGGAACTAAAGCCAGAACAAAGGTAAGACACAGGAAATGAGGACCGGGGCCTGACAACATCGTGTAGGCCTGACATCGAGCTCACATAAAACTAGCCCATTCTACACTTCCTGTTACTTGGACCACAGAAATTCTTCTTCTGCCCAAAATAATTTGCATCAGGTTTTCTGCTGCTTCTAAAATACAGGGTCTGAGTTGATTTGGCAAATAAATGCATGGATCTGAAACATCACGTGCAGGAGAAGTAATATCTCCCTGGGAACAGAAAGGTCTCTGTGATGTAGTTAGCATTAATAACTGTCAACAGTCTGCACTCTCAGAAATTGACATTTACTTTCAGGGTCAGACCTGAGCACGTACACTTCTATGAAATGAATCTCAAAGAGAACAGAACGCGAGACCAAAGCGATGGAAGGGATTTCACTGTGACTGCCAGATTCCTTCTGCACACTCCCCAGGCCTCCCCCCCCCCCACACACACGGAGGTGCCTTCTCCGCCTCACATGGGGGTTAATGGTCACAGAAGACTTCGCTGACGCTAAAGCTCCTGCCCAAACCACTTCCGTTGTGTCCGAGCAGGGGCTGTGAGCTGAGGGTCGATGCGAGATTTGATAATGATGACAATGATAGAATAACTGCCATTATTGAGGGTTTTCTACACTCCAGGAACTATACCGAATGCTACAAGTAATATTCCCTCCTATCTTCATAAAAATTCTGTCAGTTATGTATCATTTCTCTGTTATACAGATGAGGAAATTGAAGCTAATAGTTATTAATTAACTTGTTCTAATTGTCATAGCATCAGAGGTCAAGTCAAATAAAATCTATCGGATTTCAAGCCCCACGCCCAAGCCTCACCTTAGCAATAACCTGTAAGTTCACAGTGTACTGGGAGATTTAAGTGTTTAATAAAAATGTGTTAATTGGGTCAATGGAGAGTTTGCCCACTTGCTTCCACTGTATGGAGACCAACACACAATTTCGTTCAGCACCCAAGGTGTCTAGAGAGATGCCCGGCAAGGCCCAGGGTCTGGGGGGAAAAGTTAATTGTGGCGGAGAGATTAACACTTGCTCTCTACAGTTGGAATTAATAAATAAATTATTACTCTGAAAAATGTTATTCTTACCGATAGGCACATAAGCCAGAAGAGAAGGATGGGGTGCAGCAAGCTGAGTCACCCCGAGAAAACGAACTGAGTCGGGCCGAGAAGCCTACCACCCTGGACTGACCCTCGGAGTCAATCCCCGTGTCTCAGAGTTTAAATCCGGGCTGTAACTAGGAGCCTAGAGCTGGGAGTAGGATGAAGGGTCCAACCACCAGCTCTCCTCATTGAATTTCCACCTGACGGTCAGCTGAGTGCTAGCGATGCAGGAAATGCTGCTCCAGTGAAGGAAATAGACTCGTGTCTGTTAGAAACCAGCTGCCGGCTGGTGTCTGTGCATTTTACGAGCCTTTCTCCACCAAACAGTAGAGTATGCAACCGTTTCATGTAGGTGGGATCATTTCTACTTTAGCAAATAAAGACAGTGAGGTTCAGCGCAATTATGCAGCACCCCCCCAAATTACCCAATTAGCCATTTTCATAGCGGGAATCAGAACTCCCATTCACCCCCAGCACATGACGTCATGCCACACACCCTCATACCTCCTGGTGGTAAGTCAGAACGCAGAACACACACACACACGGATCATCTCACCAGTGAGCAGACGAAATTTATTTTTAAAAGGCATTTTTGATCTTGTATTTGTTGGTATGTTTGTTTTCATTAGAGACTTTGTTTTGGTCTGATAATTAGTCAATAGACTTTTCCTCAAAGGAAACCGAGAAATTGATTTTCACGCTTGATCCTCTACTTTTTCAGTACTGTGAGTTAAAAAAAAAAAGGCACTTAAAAAAAGTACAGTTAACTTCTTTTTTTCTTTTTGTTCCATGACAGGAGCTTATAGCAGCTTCCCATGTTGCTGACAAAAGGTACAAAGCAGCCATCGGGGCCTCTCAGCCAATGTAACATGTGAACCTCATGCACAAGAGGACCTGAAAGACGACAGGAGTCCAACTTTTGGTCCTCTTTTTCATCAGTTTGATGGGTCCTCACATTGCCTGAAATATTTCAACAGCTGCTTTGTGCATCTTGTCCCACAGTCGTGTGACTGAGAAAGTCAATCATATTCTTGGTGGCTTCATCTTTGAGTCTGCAAAATTGGGAGACCCGCCTCCCCCAAGCGGAGGACTAACTGCTCTTTCCAAGAGAAGTGGAGGAAAAGTCATCGAGTCCGTTCCTTGGCAGTGAATAGGGCCACCCCCCAGCCATTCGCATGGTTCTTTGGGAATACAGAGGCGGAGAAATTATGGTAGGGGTTGGAACTTAAATGCTGACAAACCCAGACGGGCGACGTAAAGGAGGGACGCGAGAAAATAGGGGGTGATGGATCTGGGGGCACCCAGGAGGCAGTTTTGCAAAGTTGCTGCTACTAGTAGGAGTCAGAATATCTGGGATTTAATCCTGGCTCTCCTTACCGATTCTGTATGTTTGGATGTTATTTAGATGCCTCAGTTTCCTCATCTATAACATGGAGTTAATGAGAGCATGTAGAGGATTACTGTAAAAATTAAATAATATTGTTTATACAAGCTTTTAGCACAATGCCTGATTTTCAGTTAGATTTTTTTGTAAGTACTGGAATACACTTATATTTTCAGTAAATCTTGATTGGCTTGACTTCAATGAACTGGAGTGGAACAAAAGGATGTCTCATCGGCCCTGGGGAAAGTGAAACACATGAATCACTTTCATAACCTGAGCATTCACCATTTATTCCAGGCAATTAGTTTTATTTTATTTCCTGACGATAAATTGTGCTTGCCACTTTAACATCCTAGAGTAAACACAGAGTTGTCCTTGAAAAGTAGAAGAACTGTAAATATATGAAACAAGTATGAAAGCAAGTGAGGAAATGGTAAATATTTTGCTAAGTAAAATTTAAAATGGCATTTTATCTAACCGAACACAAAATGAGACAAGGATTTCTAAGAAGTACATCAAAGGGCCAACGTGTTTTTCTATAAGAACTAACAGAAGCAGATAAAAAATACCCAAGGCCAAACTAAATGGACATCAAACTTGGAAAAAACACAATTCACAAGAGGGAATGCATTAGGAAATTAAGTATATAGAAACATGTTCAATCCTCAAATGTTTTATTTAGAACAGCAGTGAGATCCTACTTTCATTTATCATGCTGGCCATAATAGTTCTTAATTGAGATAATCAATCATTAGAAAAATTCAGCTGGCACTCTGAATAAATGAATTGCTCTCTGTTACATCTATTTTATAATAAAAGTATTGTGCCTATTGCAGAAAATTTGAACAATACAGGATAAAGTAAAACAAAAAATATAAAACTGTCTCAATTTCATTAGATAGATTTTATGTCTTATTTTCTCTTTGTGTTTAATTATATTTTCCCTTGAACTAAAACATCCCTCGTTTAGGTGACATGAGACTTGAGAAGGAATGACTATTTTTCCATTCAGTAACAAGCAAGGGTATTTCTGATGCATCTGTAATTATGTGGCAATCATTTAGACACTAGACCAGAATCAGCCAAAGCTCTAAATGATATTTTTAAGAAAAAATTACAAGATAAATATCCATTTGCAAGGGCAGAGTCTGTCTGAACAGTATCTATTCTAATTAAATTCTTTGAATTCCTAAATTAAAAAAAATAAGTGGGCTTTAGTTTCAACTGAGTTTCCAAGCCTGAGTCTTTGGCAGTCCTAGCACAAGAGGTCAAACTTCATTACTCCTACTGAGGGTGAGAGGCCTGACCTTGTCTGACCTTGGAGTCAGGATGCTTGGGAATTATTAGCCCTGTGATCTTAGGCATGTTTTTAAATCTTTATTAGCCTTAGTGTACTTTTAAAAGTGGGCATGTATATGATAATAGAAACTTTCTTATAAGGTCATTACAGAGAATAAATGACATAATTGTCAAAGCACTTTCCTAACGTCTGCTTCCTAATAAAACATATATTAATGGTCATTATAATTATTACTTTTAGTTAGTATCATGGTCTTCTCCTACATATTGTGTCATAGCACTCCAAGCAGTTAATTTTCCTTATAAAAATAGTAATGTTCTATGTGTCACCCTGATGTCCCCTCTTGTAGCCACTAACAAAGGCCTGTGGGTTTGGTTAGGGTGTGGCTAGGAAGCTAGAAGAGGCTGTTTTGGAGCCAGAAGCCTTCTTTTCCATCCCACCATCTCCATCTAGAAACTCTAGGACTTGGGAAAACACGAACTTCCTTAAGCTTCACAAGCTTCATCAAGACAGAGCACCATGACCTGCTCAGAAGGCTGGTATGAGAACTAAATGAGATGCACTGAGCATGCATGTCACCCAACATGTGATATATGCTCAGGAAACCCTGGATATACCCGAGGATGGAAGAAGTGCCCAGAAGTCCCATCCTTAAAAGCCATTAGCAACAGGGACACTTCTTTGAATGTTCATCGCTCTCCCTCTTTTTTTTTTCCTGCGATTTAAAGCCCTGTTTAAATGATTTTGTGATTTATAAGCGGTGCTAGTGATGCTTAGCGATTGATTCACTCTTCCCTGTAATTAGTCGGGTTGATTAGGGAAAGCTTTCCTGTTACTGTAAAGTTTGATTTGTAAAAACCCATTAAACCCAGAAGGAAGGTGTCGAGAAGTTCCCTCCAATAACAAACGCACCCTCCCATGCAAGGGGCGGGTGACTTTTTTGAGGAGGGTGTTCAGCAGTGAGGCACCATTAGCTAGTGACTCTGCAAGACTTAAATCTTCAAATGAGAAGAGCCAAAATCTGTATCGGTGCACCTCAAAACATATTGTATGGACTATTCGCTCCCCCATAAAACACTCTACAGAGAGTAAGAGCGAGCGGGTCATGTTCAAATGACTCTGGAAGTCCTACATGAACTGCCCAGCTCTTGAGGATTCACAACGCACAAGGTGCCCCCTCTATGTTCTCTGCCTGTTTAACTTTGGGAGAATCTGCATCACATCGATTATTTGATGCTATGAGGTTTTTTATTTCCCTGTCAGTTAACATTTCTTAATGTCCTAAAGAATTAACATTGCCAAAAACTGCTTGAGAATCCTCATCTGTGTAACATATGTACATATATCCAGATAAATGGGTAGGGATCATAGAGAGACTGCTTAATGCCATTGGTGGCCAGTGTTGTAGCACATGCTTACAGAATACCCAAGCAGCCCCCACCAGGGTCTCCTGGGCTGAGCTGGGCAGAGGCTGTGCTCTTAGCTAGTGGGATGCAGGGGTCAGGGGAGAACAGAGCACTTGCAGCATGAAGACAAGTTCTTGTCAGAGACTTTGGCACTAATGGACTCATCAAATGATCACTCTTTTGTTCAATAAATAATTATCAAGCTCTGCATGTTGGGGAGGCAGCAGTGAGCAGTGAGCAAGGCAGTGACAAGTCTGCTGATTTCAAAGCTGACACTCTGGGAGGAGACACATACACACACAGCATTAATTTAATATAAGGCTCTCGGAGACCATCATGTTCTCCTACAGCAGTGTACCCATTTGGTCTCCTCTGATTGAGAACTAGTTTTCCGTGGACCACTGGATTTTGGATTTTCCAGTGAAATATAATGAGGTTGTGGTGACATTTTACATAGCCCCACATGTCAGTCATCTGACTCCACTATAGACCATCCTCTGCAGACAGCCAAGCAGTGATCTACGTTTGGGTACCTCCAGAAGGACCTGAATGAAGTCTCTCCTTAACAAGCAATGGCTACTACCAACTTAGGGCAAGAGCGCCAGACACAGACTGTGCTCCCAAATCAGAAGCATTTCTGTGGACAGCATTACAAGCTCAATAAGAAAACTCAGCTGCTTTAGCACAAGATGCCATTCAGAACTGCCCGCTACCAAGTATGCCAGCACAGAGTTTTTGTAGGAAAATAAACAAGCTGCTCATAAGGTCAAGGACAATGATAGAAGAGAGTTGTCATTGTTCAAAATGGTAGAGAGGAGAGAAACTAGGAACTAGATAATTAGACCATCGACTACATGTAAGAGCCATTAGCCATCTCGTGGTGTTCTCAAATAGCCTAGCAGAATGAAATAGCACCTAGGAATGCAAGCGACCAAGAAAGTTGACTATCATCAAATCACAACCTTAAAATACAGTCAATGTGCCAAACAGGCAAGTCACCGGCCATCCTACCCACATTTGCCTCATTGGTTTACTGGGATAAGAGAGGAACTGTTGTTAAAGAGCTTGACAATGGCCACAAAGTATGAAGGACATATTATAAGTTTGTTTCTCAGTGTCCTTGCAGTAAGTGTAAAAAGGTCAATTAGTAAGTAACATGGTGTACAGGACAATAGTACATGAACTATAATTGCAATGTCATTGCATCTAGACCAAACCACTGTGGTGTGCACAGCAGACCAGAATGAAAGAACAACTTAAACGTATTCCAATGCCTATAGGCCGACATCAAGGCGAAGCTGAAGAATGGTGTAAAATACAATAATAACCAAACCTCTATAACGAAGAGGCTTAGGACAGTAGAGTTGGGCCAAGTAGGAATGTAAGTGTCAAAGTTGGCTACAGCAACAAACTCCAAAGTAGAAAATTTCACCCAAGATTGGAAAACAGTCACTCAATAACAATGTGAAAAAACAGTTAAAGACCTTCCAGAGTCTGTAGTTATACTTGCACACGTAGATGGTGACTATCCTCAACAACATCATCCTCAAACAGCAAAGACAAGTGACGAATGCGTGAAGCATGTGTCACAGCCAGAGACTGATGATTACCTAAGATCTGGAGCAGAAAAGAATAACGATCAAATACATTGGTCACACTTCTGTTGGGCCAGGTCAACCATTTATGATCAGTGGACAGGCTTGTCTTATTCAAAGCCGTTAGAGTCTATCAGTAAATTTAAACATGTTTGTGTTTTGATGCTTCTGCTTTCATTTCACATTTGTTATATTTCTATATTTAATCCTAAACACTAAACAAGTGAATTTGCCTTCACAATAGAATTTAAACCAATTCCTGTTTCATTAATTTGCAGAATGTTTCCCTCTTCCTTAAATCATAAAAATACTGCTCTTCCAGCATATAGATCTTAGCCACATCTTTATCACTGATGTTTTATGAGTCCCAATTTAATAATAAACTAAATAGTCTATTCTTGAGTAAAAGTTTTTACAAACAAATGAAATTTCCCAATCCTAGAATATAAAAAAAGTACATTTTGTAGAGAAGGGTTTACATTTCTTCTATAAGTTTATTAAGTGTTCACATAACATTTTCAATATTCCAGGAAACCTATGTAGCAAAACACAAAAATAATACCTTTCTTCATACATCTTCAGAGGCAAAACACCCCAAAATACTGTTGGTTGGTTTATTTTGGATGCGTTCATTATCTTCTCTCTCACCTCTGTGTGCACTACCCACCCCCCATCTCGAGTATCTTCAGTTGAATCAAAGCAGTAGGCAAAATTCAGAGGGTCAGAGGGTCATTGAGATCTTGCTAAGCTGATTCTCTGCCCCCAATATCACTCACGCCTTATCTGCACCAGGCTTTCCTCAGTGTCATCGTCTGCGTGTCTCCTTCCATGATCGCTGAGCCACTCTGTCCACCTGCACTCAGACTAATCAGATCCAGCTTCCATGTGAACGCAACAGCCACCAAGCAGCGAGGCTGTGTTATGCGTTAAAATGAACCATCAGCCCCATCAGCCTGGGGACCCCTCTACTCCGTCCTTCATGGGGCCTAGCACCTAGAGGACCCCCATTACGTTGCACACACATATTGCAGCTAAGTGTGCCTAGAAGAAAAAATTCTAGAGAGATGCGTAATGGGGTTTCCTTCTGGAAATATAAATATATGTGTGTGTGAATTTTTCTGGCATTCCCATCACATAAGCAAAAAGCGTAAGAACACAGTCAAAAAAGACTAAAAATCAAATGAATATGCCCTTGGTTGTACTCTCTCCCCTTTCCCCTGTCAGAATAGTACCTGTCAAACGAGAGCCCTGTGTTGTGACTCTGCCTTCCCGCTTTCGTTCCCCTTCATGAGTCTTTCACACACACACACACACACACACACACACACACACACACACACACGTCTGCTCCACGTACTGAGAGGTACGGCACGATCCCTTCACAGGTAACAGATGTTTCCCAGCCATGGGCACATGGGTGCCCCTCTTATTTCCTGTGATCCCTACGCTTTATTTTGTTGCCCATATTTTAACACACTCCTTTGTCAACTATCTATCTCCCAATATCTTATTTTCAAAGTTACAATATTCACTCACTTGCATTTCCTGCATAGCTCTCCAGTTTTACTTCCTGCCACACAACCACCTCTGCCTGTTAAACATGAGCTGAGAAGGGCTCAGTGATTCAACGGACAGACAAGAGGCACAACGACTCAATTTATTTGTGAGAAAGAATAAACTTAAAAGAGAGAGGACCACCCGGAGAGATGAAAACCCCGCCCACCCCGCCGCCCTTACTGTGCTCATCCCTCCAAGCTGGCGCTTCATATGCAGCCCGTTTTCACAGTTCAGGGAGGACAACGCCCACCTAGAACGCACGACGGAGCAGGGGTCACAGACTATTTATCTAAAATTTGATTCTCGGAACTCTGAAGCAGACATCAGGACAGTGATACAGCGGTAGCCAGCCTTCCGCACAGTGGAAGAGAACCAGTCTTTAGTGAACCTCTGTGAAACCCTGGGCTTTGGCGGAAAGCGGGGGTCACTGGACCACACGGTTTCCAGAGATCTAGGAGAGGAAGACGCTCCAGACACTCAGTGGACCCCAGAGGACTCACCAGTGGGTACACACAGCAAGATAACTCTAGCACTGGATTTCTACTGAGAAATTACCAAGTGGCAGGCACCACACTAAGCAATTCACATTTGGTATCTGTCTTAAACAGCAACTCAGTGATGCGACTAGTATTATCCCCATTGTACGGATGAGAAAATGGAGGCTTATACAGTTTAAGTTGCATACCCAGGGTGAAAACTAAGTCCTGGAGCCCGAATTCAAATGCAGGTAGTAAGACTCCAAAGCATTATGTACACAGTATAGCTTTGTGTTTTGTGGAAATTCGCAACTACACGTTCTTAAGGGAGGAGGAAAGTCTGTGTGTGTGTGTGTGTGTGTGTGTGTGTGTTTGTGATAGAAGAGTGGATAAGTAAAAATATTTCCAGATTGAGATAACATGATAAACACAGAGTAAAATGTGAAACATGAGGGCCTGACTATAAATATAGATTTACGCAAATAAAAATAGGTAGCCACCTTTTTGTCTATCCCTAGCTTTATGCAAGACAGAATATAAAAGCTGTAGTTAAAGAAAGACGTGTGTTTGAATTCTTGCTCTTTCATACCTTAGCTGTGCACCCATTATTTAATTTATCGGGTCCCCTACTCCACATTGATAGAAAAGTAAACAACATAGCCATTTAAGAAGTTTGGGGGGGAAATAAAAATAAAGTTCCTAATATGGAGATAGTAAATAAAATGCTGCTGCTCCACAATTTCCTCCCACACCTGCTCCAAGACATACGTGATGGAGATCCGGAGGCACGCTATCGAAACGTGACTCTCCAGGAACCCACGTGGTGACGGTGCAGACACAGACACTGTGCTCCTCAATTTCTGGCCACGAATATGTAGCTACTCCCTCATCACAAAGTCCGTTTCCACCTCCAGAGCGTACACTTCGTTTTATCTCTCTCTCTGCCTTCTCAGCAGGATGTTTGACATCTCCTACCTGCATGACAATACGATGCCCTGAATCGGAGGATTTATTGAGGAACCGTGTGCGCCTGCATCGTGGCCTTTGCTTGTCATGAGTCAGAATAACGCACAGATGCTCAGTCTAGAGAGAGCGTTGCTCTCACCATATGAACATCACAAAAGAATTGCCCACTTCTTGCTGGCACACCTGCCCCCCACTTCCCCGAAATAAGATTCCACAGTGTCACAGCAACCTGTATTTTATTTAGCCCCTAAGTGGCCATCTGCCGGGTACTGTTTTTTGTTTATTGGTTTAGTTCAATTTGGTTCTGCTTTATTTTCGCCTACATTTTACTTTGCCTTAGAAGAAGAAATGTATTTTGGGTTAGAAAGACAAAAAGCAAGCTCATTCAGTTAAACTACTTTAATTTGGTGTGTACATATCAGTATCTAATTTTTTTTAAGTACTGTTTTTTTTCTCGAGATAGATGGGACTTTGCTCAAATGACCCTAAATCTGAACAGTACAAGAGCCTCAGACCCATGTTTACATGGCAGAAATCAGCGAGAAAGCAAGGATACAGGAAGACTTTACTTAGAGCATATTCCCTTTCTTAACAAAGTCAGTCCCCCTAACACGAGACAACTTCTTTTTTTTTAACTTCTACAGTTTTGTTCCACACAGTAAAAACATGTTAAAAAGAGGAAAAGTAGCTCTACAAGATAGCCCACCAGTGTGCAAACTCCTTAAGACTAGGTCAGATTACATGCATTCTCCTTTAATTTGCTCACACATTCTTTATAATTATAAAACCACTTTTCCCCAAACATTTGCCCTCCATTAAACATTAGTGGTTTTTTCTTTAATGTGTAAGGGTGGTAACATTTGCTTACTATGTTCTTTTGCATTTTTATTTGTTTGTTTGTTTATCCTTTTTGTTGCATTTATTGGGGTGACACTGGTTAACGAATTATACCAGTTTCAGGAGCATAATTCCACAACACATCACCTGTACACTGTATTGTGTGTTCACCACCTCGAGTCAAGACTAGCATGTGAACCCGAGAGTACTCCATTTTACTCGGGTATGACAAGCTGCCCAAGATGTTTAGTGGCTGAGGGAACTCCCCTGGCTGTTACATTTTGCTACAAAGATCAGTTCAATAGTCATGTATCGAGTATCTGCAATGTGTAAAGAACTAACCCATTGCTGGTGGTGAACCTCAGCGTGACCAGCACTTGCTGGGTCTTCACTCAGGATCTCTGAAAGGCAGGAACAGATACTATTCTTTTTTTTCCTTTGACTATGCTCTTTATGTTTAACTCCTTGTAGGACTACTTTTTAAAATTTCATAATAATATTTAAGTATGTAGTAAAAAAATCACTGTTAAAAGAAACAAATGGTATCACTTTTTTATCAACAAAATTGCCTTGGACCAATGCTTTGCTTCTCCCAATTCAGCTCTGAGAAATGACCATTTTTAACTTTTTTAACTTTATTCACATCCTTATTTAAAAAAAAAGCAAAAACTCATAGACACAGACAATAGGATGGTGGTTACCAGAGGGAAGAGGGGCAGAAGGTAGAGAAGGGTAAAGGAGCCAAACGCACAGAGACTGAAGACGATCTGACTTTGGGTGGCGGGCACACGATGCGATAGGCAGATCGTGTGTCATGGAATGTACACTCGAAACCTACGCAATCTTAACAACCAATGTCTCCCCAATACAGTTAACAAAAAGAGAAAAACTAGAATTCCTCTTTGCTATTCCTTCCTCTAACCGGAAGCTGGCCGCGCTGAATGACCCAATCCAGTGGGTATCAATTCTAACTTAAGCCACTTAATGGGGAGAGCAAGAATCAACAGAGAAGTTTCTAGAATAAGCAGGCTTGCGTTATGTCATTACTTTCCTTCTCAGGAATCACGCCCAAACTCAGCATGAGAAAAGAAAAAAAAACAGAAAAAGTTACTCTTTTAAGTGCTCTCCCTCACCATTACCCCGCCCTCACTTTGTTTTCCCCCAACACACACCTGACCCCACACTTCCTCTGGATACTTTTTCCTTTCCTTTGTTTCTCAAAGCCATTCCCTCCCTCCTTGTTAATCACCAAAGTCTCGATCAACAATACCAACTGGCCTCAGAAAATCCACATGGTTTAGAAATTAACCCCATGATCTTTGGCCATCAAAGACGTGGTAGGAATCCTAACTCCACCGTCAAGGTGACCTTAGGTAAGTCATGAGCTTGTTACATCTCTGAAATGATGAAGATATTTAGTTCCCTTTCAGGATTACTGTGATAAAAAAATGTAAGATATGAAAAAGTACACAGAATATAACAGGTGCAAAATAAATATTTTAAAATTTCCTTTATAAAACCCTGTTGCTAAAGAAAAAGCAATTAAAAATATTTAGTCACTGAAAGGTAGTAGTAAGTTTTAATTATGGCAGAGATACTGGCCATAAGTACACTGAATTTTCTTGCCTACTTTGATTTGTTTCTCTTGATCAAGAAAATACAATGTCTTCTGTCCATTGACTGGTCCTATTTTGGCTGATACTGTCTCCTTACTATCTCCTTAATGACAGAATAAAAAATTAATTTATTACTGCTGCAGGCACAAAGAAATTTACATTAAAGGTGCTTTCAGAAGAGATTAAGAGTGCAAAATGATTATAGCATCCTATTCTCACTGCAAAAGGATAGGCAATATGGCCCTAGCATTATGAACTTTGAGGCCCTTGGGCAAGTTACTTAACTTCTTTAAAGCTCAGTTGTAAAATGGGAATAATAGGAGTGCCTCCTCCTCCTGTACAGGATTTTTGTGTTAATCGAATAAAAAAATGATATCAAGTGCTTTCTTATACATTGTAAACACTATTTTTTCCATAAGTAGTATGGCATTGGCGAAGATGACAATGACAATGTTGTTATGAAATGCCAAGAAATATGAAAATATCAAGAAGGAGATAGTCTTCTCAGTGGAGAAAGCCATTTTCTTGGAGAAAGCCTTTGATGAGGTCTTGCAAACACGACTTCTAATTAGGGAGCTCACTTTTCTGGTTGGTTTGGGTAAGTAATCAGACTATTCAATGGGATATAAAATGACTTTATTCCTCTACTAGAGGATAATTGGATTTGTCACCTGTTAATTATAGCATTAGTTAAATATTTTGGAAGGTCAATAAAGGTAAATCACTAAAAGATACCTACTGCATTTCTTTGGCATGTTTCTGTGGATTGCAGATGGTGACAGTCGCAGCATAAAATTAGTCATTTGTAACTTCAAATGGTGTCGCACTTCCCCTGAGACTCGCCCTAAAATAAAACCCAAGGAAAATGACAGGAGAGAGGACGAGGGGGATGAATGTTTGCAGTACCTCTGTTTAAAAATAGTTCTGCAGGTTGTGCACAGGGGAGATGATCAAATCAGGCTTGTTTTTAGAGTAGATAATTATAAACTTCATATATATACTAGAGCTTTCTTTTATATTCACCTTAAAGCTCCTATTTCTTCCCTTCGTGATGCTGCCCAGCCCATAAGGCATGAGTGGAGTCACTTGCTCTACGGCCCACATTCTCTGGGGACATGCTGGGTGCCAAGTGTCCCAGATCACAGGTAAATCACAGCCAGAGACAGTCATACAGCAGCACTATTTTCATTGTACTTTGATAACATTCAGTTAATTCATTAAACTATTCCTGATAGCCACTTGCAAAACCTTCCAAAGTCCCAGTACATGCCCCAGAACCTGTTCATCAGGGCACAGAACACATCTTCAGGGACTGAAGCACATTTATAAAAAAAAAAAAAAAAAATACAGGTAATATCATATTTAATTATGAAAGTCCGAAAGTGTTTTTCCCTAAGAAAATGGAATGAGATAAGAATATTTGCTTTTTTTAAAAAAAACCACTACTATTCAACATTACACTGGAAGTTCTAAACAGAGTAAATAGTCAAAAGATAATAAAATACACTCAAATTGGAAATAAAGAAATCAAACTATCTCTATTTGTAGATGACATGATTCAATATATGGGAAGCCCTAAAGAATCTCTCTCTCTCTCTCTCTCACACACACACACAAAACCCTACTACACTTAACAAATAAGTTTAGCAAAGTTCCAGAGTATAAGATCAACATATAGACATCAGTTGTCTTTCTAAACACCAGCAATGATCGATCTGAAAAGGAAATTAAGAAAACTCCATTTACAATAGCATCCAAATAGTAAAATAACTAGGAATAAATTTAATCAAGGAAATGAAAGATTTGTACACAAAATGATGCAGGAAAAAATTTTTAAATAATTGGAAAAACATCCACATTTGTGGGTTGGAAACATAATACTGTTAAGATGGCAACATTACCCAAAGCAATCTACAGAATCAATGCAAACCCATCAGTATCCCAGCAACCTTTTTTGCAGAATGTAAAATATTTGGAATCCTTGAATTAAATACCAGCGGCCTTTTTTTTTCCAGAAATGAAAAAAACTGTGAAATCTACAAATTCATATAGAATTGCAAGGACTAAATAGTCAAAACAATACCAAAAAGAAGAAAGTTGGAGGACTCACTTTCTAATTTTAAAACTTACTAAAAAGCTCAAGTAATTTAAAAACTGTGGTACTAGAATAAGGATCATCATCTAGATGAATGGAATAGAACAGAGAGTCCAGAAATAATTACATTTACTATGGTCAACTGGCTTTGACAAATCTGTCAAAATTACTCAGTAGAAAGAAAGAAATAGTCTCTTCAACAAATGTTGGAAGTATAACTAGGTAACCACATGCAAAAAAATGATACAACCTCACACTACACAAAAAGAAGCTCAAATGGATCAGTATCCTAAATATAAGAGTTAAGACTATAAAAATCTAGAAGAAAACACAGGGGTAAGTCTTCCTGGCTTAAGTTTGCCATTGAATTCTTAGATATGACACCAGAAGTATAAGCAACAAGAGAAAAATAGATAAATTAGACTTCATCAAAGTAAAAACTTCTGCGCAACTGAAGACATCAAGAAAGTGAAAAGATACAGAATGGGAGAAAAATTTACCAATCATGTACCAGGTAAGAGATCAGCATCCAGGATATATGAAGTACTATTACAGCTCAAGGTCAAAAGAGACGATCTCCCTTTTAAAAAGGGGAAAGAACTTGAATAGACATCTCTCCAAAGAAGATTTATAAAATGGTAAACAAGTCAATGGAACAATGCTCAAAATCATCAGCCATTAGGAAAATGCACATAAAAACCACAATAAAATACCACTCTCCACCCACTAGGATGGCTATAATTTAAAAAAATAAGTAAATATTGGCCACGACGTGGAGAAACTGGAACACTTGTCTACTGCTGGTGGTAACACAAGATAGTTCACCGCTGTGGGAAACAGGTTGACCGTCAAAAACTTAAACATAGAATTATCATGTGACCTGGCAATTCCACTTTAGACATACACCCATTTGAGTTGGAAACAGATACTCAAACAACTAGATGTAGGCCCATCTATGTTAATGGCAGCACTATTAACAATACACAAAAGGTGGGAAAGACATGTTCTCCAACAGGTGAATGCATTAAAACTTGGGGTGTACACATTTAATAGACCACCACTCATCCTGAAAAACAAATGAAGCACAGATACATGCTACAAGAGGTACATAACTCAAAAACATGAAAATATATGAAAGAAGCCAGACATGACTGCAAATATAGTGTACGTTCCATTTACATTAAATATCCAGAATGGATAAACGCCTAGAAGGCAGATCTGTGATTGCCATGACCTAGACAGATGGGGGAATAGAAGAGAAATAGTTAACGAACAGTTGGTTTTCTTTTGCGGTGATGAACATATTTTGGAACTCAATATAGGTGACCGCTGCACAACATTGTGAATGTGCTAAATGCCCTGAGCTGTGCACTTTCGAGTGGTAATTTTTATCCTACAGGAATGTCACTTTATTAAAGAAATGTTGAGCATTGAAGTCTCCAGCTATTAATTGCTGTATTATCTTTCTCCTTTCGATCCTGATAATTTTTGCAGATTTTTAAATGTTTTTTGAGGCTCTATTGTTAGGTGCATATCTATTTTAATTGTTTTATCTTCCTAATGGTTTTACAGGTTTATTGTTATAACATTTTATTGTTGTCTCAAATAACATTTTTCTTGGTCTATTTTATATTACTATAGCCACTCCATATCTCATTTTAAAAAGTTATTTGCATGGTATAACTTTTTCATCCATTTCATTCAATCAATTTGTGTCTTTCAATCTTTAGTGTGTATCATATATATCTAGTTGGATCATAGTTTTTAATTTTTTCTAATTTCTCTTTTTATTTGTTTAATCCATTTGTTTTAAATTAGACTTTCCATCTGTCATTTTGCTATTTGTTTTCTTTGTTCCCTGATATTTTTGTTTTTCTATTCCTCCATTACTGCCTCCTTTTTTGTTAAATATTTTCTAGTCAATCACTTCAATCCCCTGCCCTTTATTTCAGTATATTTTAAAATTACTTTTATAGTGGTTACTCTGAGGTTAGAAAAATCTTACTGAGATGATTGGTGTAAAATTTTATTTACATATTTTCTGCAATAGTTCTCTATGAATTTTATTTTCCTTTTATTCACTTTAGGACATTGAAGTGTTTTTATAAGATTTCAAGTCTAATGGTGTGCTTTTCTTTCAGAATAGCAAAAGTCCAGAAACTTTGGCAGGGTTTTATTTGTTGTTTGTTTGGGTTTTTTGTTTGTTTCTTTTGGTAGTAAGGAAAGAGTTGTAAGTTCTTTTATTTTTGTGGTCTAACACAGCAGTCCCCAAACTTTTTTGGCAACAGGAACTAATAGGGACCGGTTTTGCAGAAGACAGCGTAGAAGGGAGGCGGGAGACACGGGAGACATGGGGGGGATGTGGGGGAGGCACGATGGACCTCAGGTGAGCTTCACTTGCAGCCCCTTCCTAACCAGCCAGCAGGCCGCAGACCCCTGGTGTAACACTCTTCATGGTTCTGTCTCAAAAATATGAAGGGGCTCACTGGCGCAACTTGTATCATTTGCTCTACCCTTAAACAAGGGAAACTTTGCCAAGAGGGCAGGTCATAAAATAACTATCTATTTTAAATAAACAAACAAACAAACAAACAATTTAGAAGTCATACATTTGTTAACCAAATGCTATTGAAAGGTAACATTTTAGAAAAAGTTGTGTTGCTTTTTCCCAAAAATGGAGCATTATTGGTCAGACAAAATAATTAAGTGTTGATTATAACTATTGTACATGTCCATGGGAAACTCCTACATCAGCCACGTAATTGACTGTGCCTTCCTGTAAAACTAGTATTTAAAAAAGAATGACACAGTACACAGAATCAGGCAAAGCCATCAATAACTCTGATCCTGTGGTCTTTTATGCAACTCGATTTGAATTGCCCTTTACTAACATCTTATCCAATTTAAATTCTGTTCTCCCCGCAATACTCAGTGCATTTCTTTCTTTTCTTGAAGCTCTTTATCAAGTACCATATCCATAACTGTCAATCTTTTCCCCAACTTCAAAAATATAATAATTACTATAATTATATTTACACATTGCATTCATTGATGATAAATGTGTTTATTATCCCTTGTTTTTATGTACAGCTCATTCATTATAGATTGTTAGCTCCTTAAAAATTAAGATTATTAATAGCAGAGTTAAGAAACAATTATCTTTGTTGTATCATCAGCAATTTATACTACAAACCTAGTTAAACTCATAGTAAACTTAGGTTCAGGAATGGATTTTGGGAAGAAAAGGGTTTGAATTGCTTTATGAAGCACACTCAGTACCCCGCAACAAGCAGAATTGTTGACTTCCAGGGTAATTGACTCTTTACTGAGACATAATTGGCTCCCAGTCTGAATAATATCCTTATGATTTCAGGCTGAGTGATGAAACAGGGTTTGTCATATACAAGATAGTGTGTTTTGTCCTCCCCGAAGTATTATAGTAATAATGATCATGGAGTAAGAAGACCACAACTCTTTTTCTTCTATATATTTTGTATTTAGGACTCATTGCAGACCAGTTAAATTCAAGGAAATATTCTTCGTTTTCCGAAAGAGAAAAGGAAGTTTCTTTTCAACATGTATTTCTAATGCTGAGGCTGGTTAAATTAGGCACTGGAAACAGTAACACCAGCTCAATAATTTTGGCTAAAATAACAATCACTGTGAATTCTAAAAACTCAGAATTAGAAAGAATATTTAACAGGTGAAATAACTTCAGTATGATTAACGAAACGTAACCAGAAAATGATTCACACACCAAACATTCCTTAGCAAGCTAATCATGAAGATTTGGTATCAGTCTGTTTATTGCTAAATGTAAACAATGATGCCCATGTGACTAAAACAGCTTATTCTTTGAAACAAGTTAAATTCTTCCTCTTGTAGTTATCTACATTATTGTTTGTTGCATTTTATAATTTTTTTCTTTTTTATTATTTAATTGGCTTTTCTTTTTTAAGATTTTATTTATTCAGTTTTAGAGAGAGGGGAAGAGAAGGAGAAAGAGAGGAAAGAACTATCAACGTGTGGTTGCCTCTCATGTGCCCCACACTGGGGACCTGGTCCGCAACCCAGGCATGTACCCTGACTGGGAATCGAACTGGCAACCCTTTGGTTCCCAGTATAATTTTTTTCTTGAATATGTGCTATAGATTAAAGTTGAAGGCGATATTCTTATTTAATCATCGATTATCTTCAAGAAGTCAGTAAAACCATTTTCATGGACAACACAGTGAGGCTTAAGGGCATTTCGTGACTTGCCAAAGGACAGGTGTGTATAAGGGATGGGACCAGAAATCATTAGGATAAAGTTCCTCCTGATAACTCAGGTGAGCATTAATGAAAATCTATCCAGTCTAAGTCAGTGAAGTCTAGATAAATAGAGTTATTTTTTTAAAAAAAGATATATATTGATTACTGAAAAAAATCTTTTGTCTGTGTCAACTCTTCAAGTTCTTAGGGGCTTGATCTGTGAAGAGTTTGGGAAATGAGATGGAGGAGTCCCTCTCCCCGACTCTGGCTGGGGCTGCACCACAATACGCGTCATTTCTTTGTTTGCTGCTCTGGTCCAGCATAAGGAGAATATATGTTAAAATAAATTAATGATATTTCCTTCTATGTCTGTCTATCAGGAGTAGAAAATTGGAACTAAATTAATCTTTTGAAGTTACAATGAGCATCCTCTCTCCTTGCCTCTCTGTACTATTCCTGAGCAGGAATGTTTATGGAAATTACATTCACTGTTTGCTTAAACCAGTGCATTTTGCTGGTGGCTATGCAAGTTCAATTAACTCTTCTGACAATATAGTAAAATTAGAATATTGGATTATGTTTATAGCCAATTAGAAATGTTATGGTTGAATACTCAAGCTTGCGACATTATTTAAAGTTATGAAATCCTAGTACTAAAAACCATTTCATGGAGTGGGAGAGAAAACTTGGTAGGAAAGTGAAGAACAATTCTTTTCTTTAGATCACAGTCTGAAAATCGTAAACTCATATATGCTTACAAGTAAAACAGGGTTTTTTCTGTAAGAATGAGAAATATTAGGGGCATAAATTCGTAGAAAGACATCTCCTTGTTATCATTAACAATCTTATTATTAGCACATTATAAAATTGAACACTATTAATGGGAGAGAATATGGTAAAACAGATGGAATTTTGGATTAGGAAATCTTACTTCTCCTGCTTCCTGAGTCACAGTCTCTTTCATTTGAAAAGTGGAAATAAATTCCGATATTACCAGACTTAAATAAAGTAATACACAAGATGTGCTTTTCAAAGTGTAAATCATAAGGTGTAAGTCATAAAAAAAGTTGGAATAATACCCAATTCTCCTGAATTATCTTAAACTCTAACACAAGCAAATATTTCTTTATACATTAGAAGTACACCCAAGGAAATATTTATAAAAAGAACATTTGATAATAACTACACTTCAATTTAATGGTGCTAATAATAAGTAGCCTTCTCGCTCTCCTGCTACAAAACCTTGTGAGAATGGAGTTGCTAATATACCATGGAAAAGGTGAAGAACTTAACACCACAAAGGAAAAGGTCATCATAATTAGTCAGATCATTAAGAATAGAGGGGACTTTTTGAGGAACTCAAGCCGAGTTCTGAAAACCAAGCAAGTGGGCAATTCTTAGCACCAGGATCAAACAGTTAACCTCAGTTCTTGGTCTCCCATTACCAGTTCTTACCCTCTCTAATCACAGTTCATTCCTGATTCAATGGAGGTATGTAATAGCTAGCCGTCTCAACAATACTTCCTGCTTGGTATTTTCATCCACAATTCAACATGAAAACTGAGCTCAGAGAGGTTAATTAATCTTCTCAAAGTCACACAGCCAGTAAGTGAAGAGTTTTATTTGATCTAAGTTCTGCCAGAGACCTCCAAAGCCCTTGTAGTTTTTGCTCCTTTGCTCCAATCGAACAAGTCAAGTATTTCTTTGGAAGTGACAAGTTTGCTTTCATCTTTGCAACCTATGTAACCCTCAACTGGCTTTCTGCTCTGCCCTCTCCCCATAGACAAAACAACACCCGTTCTTTATCACACAGTTAAGAGAGAAGTATAGACGGTTCCTGCAGAACTAGATGAGAGCAAGAGCAAGTGACACATGGGTCTCCTCTGTCCCCCAACAGGGTGAGGAGGCAGGACTAGATAGTGGGAGCAGTAAGTTGCCCAGAACACCCACACAGCTGCCATGAGATGTTCAAGGGGCAAAGACATTAAAAGCCAGTGATACACTACCCCATCATCCAAGCTGCTTGAAAACTACCTTGAACAAGGAACAGCTTTGGGTAGGATCATGAGCAGACTCAAAGTGATGTAGTTGGTGAAGCTGCTGGGGTCTCCAAAACCAGCCTTGAAACAATTTGCCTGAAATTCTCTTACAGGTAGCAATTACTAATCCTTAAATCTAATTGGTTCATTTGCTGGTAACTGATGAAATACTAGTACAGTCAAGGTCATGAATGAAATTCCTTTGTGGATTACTTAGCTTTGCTTCCTTCTTCAGACAGTACCATGGGTCCCCACACTGTTGCAGAGAGATCTAAGCCAGCAAGTGGGTGACTCAGAGAACACCTATCCTCACTTTTAGAAGTGAAGAAAAAACGAAAACTTCTGCTATCAGTGGGAAAATGGCACCATGCATTCTTTTTACACAGAAAATATTCTTACCCTAATGTTTAATACTGGTGTAAGTGCCAGTGGACTGAGTGTCTGACATAAAAGTTCACATAGTGTTAGGATGAATAGAGTCTACTTCCTTTAAAAACTAAGGTTTGTGCAAAGAAGAAAAAAGGAGCAAATCAGATAAAGTAAACAGTGTGTATCTGCAGAGAGAATAATGAAACATTTGAAGGGACAGAAACAGAAATGAGAAACACGGTGGTCTTAGAGAAAGAGAGAGAGACAGAGAGAGACAGAGACAGAAATAGAAATTGAGATATAATCTGACAATCAGATTATACGCGCTTAGACACAGAGGGATACTGGTCATTGTTTTCAGCTCTCAAATCTAATTCCCACAAAGTCTGCGAGAGCTCTGAATTCTTAAAACAACTCTGTTCTTCTATTTACAAAAGTTGCTTAAGCAGGTTTCTTTTTCTTATAAATCAAAAATACATGGCTTTTATAGTCATAGGTTTTTGCTCCAAAGAATCTATGCAGTTTACTTGTGCATGGGATCGAAAAATTGGAATTCCCAGGATTCTTTTAGCCTGATCTCTATCGGGTATGGTTCTTGGCACAAAAAGAGTCTGATCCTCTTCCTTGGATCTATCACTGTGCCCTCAATGAAGTCTATGCTTGGAAATATAAAAGTCAATGGTAACAGACTGCAAGCCTAAGTAAAGGTCTCTAAGGAAAATAAAAGAGTTTGCCTCAAATATAGTGCAGATTTGGATCAAACCATGGCCTCGGCCCTTCCTGCAACACGGAGCTTTGTAATCTAAAAAGGTTCAAGTCTCATGCTGCCTCATTGACCTCATGGGAGAAGAGACAGGGTCACAAATAGTAGTGATAAAACTTCAAAATTTTTTTAAACAACCATTTCAAATCTCTAATAAGTCCATCATACAACAAATTGAGAAATAAGTATTCAAGAAAACCAAATGTATCTTGGTAAAAATGGCAGGAATACGAGGTGGTTATATTAGGAACTGCATCATTCAGCTTCCTGTCCCTAAGCTCCTTGTTGCAGAAGTTGCGTTCTGGACAGGCAGGGCGGGTCATGAGAACCAGCAGCTCCGGTCCCCAACCTACCCCAGCTCTAGCTCTGCGGCACACAGAGATTCCACTCCAGATATGCGAGTAGGGAGTGAGGGTCAGCAGCTATGGATGTGGACTTTATTCAGAGCAGAGGGTGAGAAAACCATATCCAGGAACGCTGTTGAAAATATTAGAGATCTTAGTAGCAAGCAATCAGGGAAGGCTGATATCTGTTTGAGAGCAAGAGAAATTATCCCATCCAAAATATTGAGAGAAATGCTAAATGAATAGTCTCAGGGGCCTGTAGGATTTCATTAAATATATAAATCACTATTCTAATGATTACTTTAGGGGGTAAAGCATACTTTTTAACTTAGCACAAAGCCTAGTGATAGGCTGAGTAATTTCTCCCAGAGATGCCCATGCCCTGTTCCATAGACTAAGTAGCCTTTGCTGATGAGACTAAGTCAAGGATCTCGAGATGAGGAGATGGCCCTGTGTTGCCCAGGCGAGCCCACAGTAATCACAAAGGTCTTCATGAGAAGAAGGAAGAGGGTCAGAGTCGGAGGGAAGATGCGATGACATTCAGAGCACAGAGAGAGGGGAACTTGATGCTGCCCTCTGGCTTTGAAGGTAGAGGAAGGAACTATGGCCAAGAAGCACACCTCACAGCTAGAAGAGGCAAGGCAGTGGATTCTTCCCGAGAGCCTCCAGGAGGAGCACAACCTGCTAACACTTTATTGTTAGCCCAGTAAGAACATTTTGGACTTTTGAGCTCCTGAACTTCAAACTAATAAAACTGTGTTGTCTTACACTGCTAAGTTTGTGATCATTTGTTAGATACAGGAAACTAATGCCTCATATTCAAATCATATTGTACCACTTCGTGTATAGCAGTTGTTGTTAATAGGGACCATTTTGTCCCCAAGAGAACAATGATGGGATCCGGGGATGTTTTTTATTGGTACAAATAGAGGTAGGTGGTAGGGGGTGGATTGTGGGGGAGGGGAGGATGCTTCTGCCATCAACAGGGTAGAACGTAGAGGCTGAGGATGCTGCTAAACAATGTAGCCCACACACACAAAACATCACCCGGTCCGAAATGTCAATAATACCAAAACTGAATACCAGCCTGATGCCTAGTTTAAAAGCCTATACTACTATACTCTGTTTTTCCACTCCCATACTCCATGCTTTTGTTGTCATATATTTTACTTACACAAAACTTATAAATGATAAATTATTATTTGTATTTAAACAGTCAGTGAGCATTTTAAAAGCTTTTGTTCAGCTATAATTCACATACCATACAATGTATTTATTTAAAGTATAAAATTCAATGAATTTGAATATGCCCACAGAGTTTTCTGCAGCTATCACTACAATCAATGTTAAAACAGTTTTATTGCCCCCTCGAAACCCCGTATCAGCCACCGGTTACTCCCACATCCCTCCATCTTGAGCTCTTGGTGGCTGTGAATCCACATTTTGTCTTAGAGAATTACTTATTTTGGCTACTTTGTATAAATAGAATTATACAATATGTGGGGTTTCATAACTAGCTTTTTTAACTTAACATAATATTTTCAAGGTTTATCCACATTGTTGAAATGCTTCTTTATAATAATCCATTGAATAGATTAACCATATTTTATTTATCAATTAATCAGTTGGAGATATTGAGGCTTTTTCTACTTTCTGGCTATTACAAGTGATACTGCTATGAATACTCATGCAAAAGGTTCTGGGTGGACATAGTCCATGTATAGAAATGGATCTCCTGGGTCACGTGGTAACTCTGTGTTTAACACTTTGAGAAACGGTCAAACCTTTTTCCGAATTGGCTGCGCCGCATCACTTTCCTACCAACAGTGTGTGAAGGTTCCGATGTCCCCGCAGCCTAACCGGCACTTGTTAATATCTGTCTTTGCGTTTACAGTGATCCTAGTGGGTATGAAGTGGCAGCTACGTGAAGTTTCAATTTTCATTTCTAGAACAGCTGCTGATTTGAGAATCTTTTAATCTTTTATTTATATTTTTTCTATTTTTAAATTGAATTATATGCCTTTTTATTATTGAATTGTAAGAGTTCTTTATGTATTCTTGGAACAAGTCCCTTACCGAAAAATGTGATCTGCAAGTATTTTCTCCCACTTTGTGGTTTGTGTTTCTAGATTTTGATGATATTCTTTAAGGTACAAAGTCATTAATTTTGATAAAGTCCAAATTATTTTTTCTTTTGTCATTTTTGCCTTTGCTTCATATCTAAGAAACCATTGCCTGACTCAATGTCAAAAGATTTACTCCTGGGTTTTCTTTTGGTATATTTTTAGTTGTCACATTTAAAGTTAGGATTATTTTGAGTAAAACTTGTGTACAGTACAGGAGGAAGTCCAGCTTCATGGTTTTGACACGGATATCCAGTTGTCCAAGCACCATTTGTTAAAAAGATTATTCTTTCTTCTAGTGAAGTCTATGTTCTCTTGGCTATCTCTTATCCTAGAAGGAGGAGTATTCCTAGCCATTGCCATCACCCTTCCCACTCTTGACCATGGCGTTTTTGAAGGAAGGTAGGTGTGTGCTAGATGAAGAGTTTGTTTTTTAAAATTATTTTCTTTCTTTGGCTGCATTACAGTAAAACTGTCATTTTAAAATGCTGATCCTGAGCAAGCTAAGGGAGGAAAAAGGTGGAAATTCCCTGTATTGAGCCAAAAGAGCCACCTGATTATTTATTTAGCCAATGCCACCTTTATTTATTATTAAGGTCACAGGTGCCAACAAACTCTCGTTCCTGGCCTCTGGGGGCTGACTTGATGCTGACGTGAAGCAGCTGCTCAGCTCCCTTAACCTTGCATTTGGACTCAGCACCGTCTTCCTAAGTGGTAGATACATAAAGCTCACACAACAGCTCTAATTCCGTACTGTAGTGAGGATGCCATATCTACTGGGAAAAAGTATGTCTTACCTAATACTTATAAGGTAGGTAGGTGAGAGACACAGGGACAGCCTGGGTAATGAAAACTGAAAAAAATCAAAATTTTTCCACCATTCAAATAGTAATCTCCTAAAGCCAAAGTGATTCGCTTGTAACAAATAATGTAAACACTTCACTCATCTGTAATTCTGTGCCTTATTTTGAATACCTACAGAAAGTATAGCTTGAGACAAAGAGCCAAGTGCAGGTGGTTTACCTGTTTGGAGGAAGTATCAGGTAGGGGAATAGGAGAGCCAGACAGCAAAGGGTAGGAGGCCAATAATGATGAGTTTTCAAGCAAGTTGGGAGAATCAGTAGGCAATGAACACCTTAGAGTTTCCCCGCATAGGGTACTTAGGCACCAATCCCATCAGTCACTGGGGTAGGGTCTTCCCCTAGGCTGGGGACAGTAGTTCCCCAACACATCCGGACTGTTGAGTCTACAAGCAGAGCAGGTTCTGGTGGTCAGAAAAAGCCTGGGACAAGCAGAGGCAGGTAAGGCAGGTCCAAGGTGGGCCAGCATGCAGTAAAAAGCTAAGGACCGAGGGGATGTAGTGAGGGCACCAGCAGTGTCTCCCATGATTATTTATTTGTCAATTTCTAAAATGTAAACCAAGAAGCTCGCTAAGAAAGGTGTCCTTGAGTACTCAAAGCTTCTTTCCCTGTGAACGATGCCACAAAGTCCTACTTAAACATACATGCTCACTTGTAGGAGAGGCTTTGAACCCTCACAAAATTTGAATAATGAAACACATCTGGTTCCCTAATTCACTATAGCTTCCATATTAGAAGTGGCAGAGGTCACCTGTTGGCAGACATATGCTGAGCACTAACTAAATGACAGTGGGGTGGTGAGAGCTGACAGTGAAGAAGGAGCCTGCAAGACCATGGAAAACAGACAGAACAATAAGCATAGATCTTTAGGATGAGGAAGAGAGAGTCTTATACTTTCCACTGTCCTTAAAGGTACATTGCGATCAGGTCCAGGATAACAAATGATTACCAGAAGAGGCATTCATCCATCCAACAGCTATTGAGCGTGTTAGTGTGACATGTGCGTTATTGCCGATGCAGGGAGCTATATCATTAACATCGGCGTCAGTGCCACGGCCATGATGGAGTTGCCATCCTGTGCTGAGGGTAGAGTGTTCAAAAAGAGTATTTTTGTAAAGTGGTCATGTTCAAAAAGACAGGAAGTAAAACTCGTCTTAGAAAAAAGAGTCAATGAACCTTGTTTTTAATGTTGAGGGACTGGATACGGGCGATCTGTTCCATAAATAAAAAGCACCTGGTCATTCGGAAACATGCATTCCCCAGGAGAGACCAATAGCAGGGCTTTCTCTGCAACTGCCGTACACTGGCTCCCCCTTCTGCTTGCAGAGGAAAGGACCACCTCTAGACTCATCCTCAGAAAGGAGGATAACACTGCAATAGTGATGCGAAAAGGATGACTGGAGTGGGGTATTGTCGGGCAGAGAGGGCTGGGTCCAGCAGAGCTGGGTGTGAAACTCAGCTCAGCTGGCTCGTAACTGTGATCTCGGGCAAGTAACTTTCCCTCCCTCAGCCACAGTTTTCTTCAGCTAAAAATGAAAAATTTTAATAATAGTTAGCTGTGAGTGTTGGAAAGTTGGACTGAGATATCCAATGAAAAATGCCTAGCTTGATAGTTCTTGGCACGCTGATAGCATAACCTCAATGCATAGTCATTCCTTCCTACTCCTAGGAATATTCAGTCGCTCTGCCAGCATTGGGGCAGATGTGTGCTGGCCCATCCGCACACGTGATCCTCAGAGTGCCCAGTGATGGCTGCTCTTGACTGAGTTTGCATATATACTTGGTTAAACAGCTTTTATCTGGGAGAAGCTATCAACTTGGGAGTTTCTACTGCACTCTAGAATTGTTACACACATTAACCATGCACACTCAGCTCACCAAACCAGACCACCCAAAGCTTAATCACGTGCTGGCTCAGAAAGAGGAGTAGCATTTTGCTTACAGAATTTATCGACAATTCAATCTGCTGTGTTCTAAGTGTTCATAAAGGTGCCGAGAATGCTGATGTTTCAGAACTTGTTTCGAGCTTCCAGAATTACTAGCACCCCGGGACAAAGATGAGGAAGGAGAGACAAGTGAAGAGAAGAACCCATTATGAACGTACTTCAGATATTTAAAGAAAGCCAACCACTTACAGTGCAGATCACACTTGCTAAAGTAGCTGTAATCAGAACCTTACAGAGGTTCACAGAGAAATTAAGTTGTAACAAATGAATAACCTAACAGGACTTAACAATTCCATACTAATCATAAGACAGTGTCAGGTAGTAAACAAGATGGCAAGTGAAATTGCAGGTGAATGACCTTGTACTTTATAGAACAAAGAGGCACACACAGCACCAGGCTGGAATAAAATGTATTATAGGAATGCAAATGCATATACTGCAGTTTAAAAATAAATTATTTTACACTGGTTGCAATTAAATTTCCTTGTTTTACTACGACCTTATAATTAAGATATGAGTGAATTGCTGCCTTATTCTTGCCTGATCAGCACCAAATACAAATATTTTTCTTAGCTACAGTAGTTGAGTAAACGCCCAAACTTTTTACACAAACTTTCTTGTTTTGGGATAAAAATTCCTGTCCAAAAGCATGATCACAAATTGGGTGGACCTACAAACACTTTGGACTCACTGCTCTCCCCACAGACTGTTTACAACTATTTCTGAAGCAAGGAAGCTGAGCAGCCCTTCAATTTCACCTTGCGTCTACTCCATGCTACTGCACAGATGCCACTCTGGTCAGAAATGCTGCAGAAACTGTGAGCTTGGCTCCACCCGTATGCAATGCCCCTTACCCTCCCCCTCCCATCTGAGTTGGCCCCTTCCTCTGAGCTGCCACGGGTAGCTCTGACCCAGCACTAGTACACCACATACTACGCTTCCACCCAGAGGCCTTGTATGTTGGTCCCGAGGGCAGAAGCCTGAGGCCTTTGATGCTGGATCACAAACTCTTTCTGAATTTGGTTTAGAAAGGAGGTGTATACAAAGGAAACAAAACCCTGGCAATCCTTGCCTTTAAGGGGCTTCAATTTAGTAAGAGAAATAATAACATACAAATTACTTATATGAGGCACAATGACACTTAATAAGGTTAAAAGGAGCAATTTCTGGAAGACAAATGGAAGGAGCAACTATTGGTTGATGAATAAAAGGAAAGTTCACGGAAGTGGCAATTGTTTGCCCTTGGACGTAAAGGAAGAGACTCGCTCTGCCAAGGAGTTCTTAGGTTTCTTTTGACACATTATTAGAGGAGGTGTTTTCAAAGTACCAGTCAATGAAGAAAGAACAACCATCACGCCTGAAGAACAAACAACTTTATCTATGTTAAGGAAAGATTAATAATAACATTATCAATAATAATAACAGACCTCAGCTTGAGGAAAGGGGGAGTACTGATGAAAAGAAATATCAGAGGGAAGAGGGACTGCAAGAGAAAAGAGTTCAGCACCAATGGGGGATTGTAACTGGAGGAAAGTCACTATCAAATAAAATAGTTGGTTTTCTGCGCAGAATGAATGGGCTGGGTCCAGACAGGTCCAAGAAGGTATGCAGCTGCCGGTGCATTGCTCTGTAAAAATGAACAGTAAGCAAACTTGTGTGAGAAAAGGATGGCTCCTTGACCAGTCCTGGGTTCGGGACAAAACAGTAAGGCTAACGGGAGTTCAGTATACTAGCTTTATTGTGGTAAAACCAAGGTGGGGGGATAGCTTACCATAGAAACAAAACAAAGCAAAACAAATAGGTGTGCCAACTAAACCCCACTATTAGAAAGGTTGTCAGTGCACTACGAGGCCCGGGGCCAGGGCAGGCTTCCCCAAGCTGGAGGAGGAGGTGGCGAAAAAGCCATGTCCAAACGGGGAGCAGAAGCACCCCTTCCTTGAAAGCAGGTAACTCCTCAAAGGAAAAGCCAATCATGTCCAATACTCTGTTTACAGATTTAGCAATGCTACTGCAAGTAAGTCACTCCAAAGGAGGCTCATATATCTTCATTTTTTAAATCACTTTATTTTATTTTATTTTTTACTTTCAATATGATTTTGTATTAGTTTCAGGTGTACAATAGCATAGCAGTTAGACAATCATATACACTTTACAAAGTTGAAATCTATGACAAAACAAATTGACAATCTACAGACTGGGAGAAGATACTCAACAATGACACATCTGATAAGGGGTTAATATTCAAAATTTATAAAGAACTCATACTGCTCAACACCAAAAATAAATCCAATTAAGGAACGGGCAGAGGACCTGAATATCTACTTCTCCAAAGAGGACATACAGATGGCCAATAGACAAGAAAAGATGCTCACTGTCACTAATCATCGGAGAAATGCAAACTAAAACCACGATGAGACATCACCTCGCACCTGTCAGAATGACTCCCATCCATAAATCAACAAACAACAAGTGCTGGCGAGGACTCGGAGAAGGGAACCCTCACACATTTTCAGTTTAAACAAGCAGCCCCCAGTCCCATCCCATTCCCCACTTTAACGCCCGCCCCCAACCCTGAGTTATTTTCTTGCGGTTTGTCTTTGAGGAACAATGTGTCCCCTGCTGCAGGCTGCCTAGCTCCATGATTCTATTGTGATGGCCTAGCAAGGTAACAGAAGTGAACTCTGCCAAGTTTCGTACAATTCTTCACCATTTATCATTACTACCGGTGTAATTATTCACTGAACTGTTATTCTGTTTTCATTTTATTTTCCCAAGTAAATATATATTTTTGAAAGAAACCCTCTTGACGCTATTTGTTCAAAGAAAGTCTAAAGGTCATCTTCAATGAAGCAGTAGCTTAATGACTTCTCAAGTTCGCTGAAGAGCCCTTCGTTAAATAGTTCTCCAAACTGCAGTTGAGAGAAACAGCGATCAAACTTCTGATGATCTTTTTCCAAGAGCTCTCCACCCCAGCAAGAGTGACATAAAAAGACCTTGGGACCCTGGCATTTACACAAATCTCATCTCGGTTTTCTTGGCTAAGTGCTCATTGAAAGAGTCACATTTTTCTACTCTCCAGGTGTTTCAAGTGCTCTTTCAAATAAAAGACCAATAACAAGCAATTAAATGCTAGCCTTCCTTTTGCATGTGGAGCCAGGACTTTAAATGTGTACCAGATTGGAGAATGCAGCATCCAGCAAGGAGACACAGGCCATGGTAGCTGCCCACGTTGCTTTTGCAGAGATTTCACTGAGAGTATTTTCTTTTTTAAGATTTTATTTATTTACTTTTTGGAGAGAAAGTGAGGAGGGAGAAAGAGAGAAACAGCAATGTGCGAGAGATATATCAATCAGTTGCCTCACACACGGCCCCAACCAGGGACCTGGCCTGCGACCCAGGTATGTGCCCTGACTGGGAATCAAACCAGTGACCTTTCAGTTCACAGGCCAGTGCTCCACCCACTGAGCTATACCAGCCTGGGCTTCACCAAAAGTATCTTCTTAGTTAAGCTTGTGCTTAAGATGTCAATGTCTGGCTTATTTAACTAGTTATGGTGCTGTGTTTGGTTCACGATGACATTCTCTGGAGTCGATAGACATTTCTGGCATCACTATTTTGATTAGCAAGATAGTTCATTGAATTTGGTGGTAAACGATGGAGATGTCTTTGGATCTCATCAATGATAAATGAGCTATTACTGCAAGACAACTAGAAAGGCTGTCCCTGCCAGCGATCAAGCAGGCTGCCCTCTCTCTGCAGGGTTGGCTCTATGAACTAGACAACAGGCAGACTGGACTTCAGTGATGCAGGCTCTGATCTAAGGCAACCATAACCCCCTGGGCCCGGCCAGATTCCCTGAGGAGAGCTCTCCACAGGGTAGATCCCGACCTTCAGGAAGCCCCTGAGGAAACTCCTTCTGCGTTAGTTCCACTTAAGTGCAGAGTCCTGGAGGAAACTAGAGCAGGGCAAAGGTCATGGGGGGAGCTGTCTGGAAGATGAAAACCTCCAGGGTGTCCTAAACATGCCAAGATTTTCATTATTTCCGATCAATTTATTGTTTTCTAGTTCACCTGACAGCAACAGCCATGACATCATAATAGCCACACTTGTGGGGATGTACTGCGTGTCAGACATTGTGCTGGCCACTGTACCTCATTCAGACCGCAGGACTAAACGAGCTAACACGGGCGAAGAACAGAAGAGTGTTTGATAGTCTGTAAATTCTCATACATGGTAGCTATTTGTAGGAGTAGCGGCAGCAGCAGTAGCAATAGTAGTTGCAGTACCTTACGGAACAAAGATCAAAACTGGGTGTGAGTAGTGGGGCTCAGGGATGTGTACGAAAAACATCATCTCAAAGTGTCGCATCGGAGCTTAGAGGATAACTTAAAATGTTACTGCCAGCCCAACAGGCTCATCAGAGAAAAAGAGGGTCTGCCACCAAGAGGAACAGAAAGGGAAAGCTACGTGAAGTAGAGAGTGGGAACTAGACCTTGAAGGAAGTTCAAAGCTGATGTGCAGGAGCTAACGCCCTTCCATTACCTGGGTCTCCGGCCACTCTGCTCTGCAGAGGATATGGAATCCTGCACGGCCACATTGTTATCCACCCTCTCCCACCCAGCCCAAGGGTAACTAACGTCTTAGTTTAGAGGCTGTCCATCCACGGACTGGCCAGTGTCTGGCTCAAAATCCAGAACCCTTCTGTTGGGAATTTGAACAGAGTGAAATAGAATTCCGGATGGTAGAACTGAGATACCCATAAAAGTGGAGAAATACATTGTCATAGAGAAATAAAGTCCTAGAGGATACGGATCAAGGGAAATTGACAGAATATGTGTTCAGAGAGGCCCAGCGAGCTCCCAAGAAACAGTGAGTTTAGAGAGCTGCCACATTCCAGAGGCAGCCTTCGGAGGTTCAGTGTAGTCTGGTAGCCCCGAGGCTGGCGTTCTGCTCCTCCTAGAGTCCCATGAAATCTCACTGTAGTTTTTCCACGGCTTCCCCTCCACCCCCTTCCTTTGTCCTTGTTTACCTTCCTTTCTGAATAGATCAAGACCCTTACCTATTAATATTAGAATTACTATTCTAAAAGCAAAGAGTTGAAGGAGCCAATTAAGCAAAGCTTTCTTTTCCTAAAGTCTCATTTTGTGCTGGCTAATGCTTTGGGATAATCCAGGAAGACCGTAAACAAAAGTATGAACAACAGTTTGGGACAACTGCAGGTAAGCCAACTGGTTTCTTATCTGACTAATGAAAGACACAGCTCCTCTCCATAGAAAGGCATCTCTGTGGGCAGTGCAGCGCCTGTGTCTGAGGGGATGTAAGCCAGGTCTCTGCAGCTCCACAGAGTAAGACTTGCAATGAGTCTTCCACTCCGCTGCTCCTCTGACCTTGGAGGAACTACATCACCTCTCTACAATGCCTCTTCTGCAGCTACAAATTTGGGGTAATAACATCTACCTTACATGAGTGCCACAAAAATTAACCATGATGGGACATTAAACCTTCAGCATGTGGGCACACAGTAGCAGGCCTTCCACCAGCCCATGCTGGAATAAGAAAAATGTGCTTTTCATCCAAGCAAACAACTGCCAAGTAGGGTCTCGAGGAGCAGTACATGGGAACCTTGCTCAACAGTCACTGAGTGGTAATTATTATGTTGTGGTAGCAGATAATTTAGGTCCAAGTTTGGTTCTTTTGGAAAAGCATCATAGCTAAATTATTTATATAATGTATATAAAAATTTACATCATTTTTCTTTGCGATGATTCATAATTAAATATAGTGGTGTACTGCTTAATGACAGGGATATGGTCTGAGAAATGTCTGATTAGGTGATTCTGCCATTGTGTGAACATCATAGAGTGCACTTACACAAACCTACATGGCATTATCCTAACATACACCTAGGCTATATGGAACAGCCAATTGGTCCCAGGCTACAAGCCTGTACAGCCTGTTACTATACTGAATACTGTACTCAATTGTAATACAAGGGTATTTGTGTACCTAAGCATAGAGAAGGTACAGTAAAAACATGGTATAAAAGACAAAACATGGTACAATGTATCGGGTACTTCTCTTGAGTGGAGCCCACAGGACTGGAAGTTGATCTGGGTGAGTCAGCGAGTGAGTGGAGAGTGAATGCAAAGGCCTAGGACACTACCGTGCACGCCTGTGGACTCTATAAACACGGTACACCAGCATCATCACACACATGAGGAATGTGTTTTGCTATATTATGATGGCTACAAAGTCACTAGGCAATAAAATATTTCAGCTCCATTATAATGTCATGGGAGCATTATCATATATGCGGTCTGTCGTTGACCTTGTTATGCAGGACATGACTGTAGTTAGGGTAAAAAAGAAAAGTTGTCATCAGGATTTCAGGCTGATAAGAAATCCATGCAGTCCAGAGTGCTGTCAATAGCACCAATGACATCTCATTGGTCATGACAGAAAGTGGTCTACGCTTAATACGGATCTTTTTTTTTAACTCAGTGCCTGATTATATGTCATTCTAAACACTGAGTCAGAGCAGGTTGATGTGAAAATAAAACACATCCCTCTCTTCCAATGGCTCAGTTAGCTGCCTAGGCAGAGTTGATCTATCTACAACACAGAGTGCATAATTCAAAATGACAATAAAGAAGAAAAAAAGCTTGCATAATTTCACATACATGGAGGGTAAAGATTGCTGGCAGATTTATGGATTATTACCTGCCGAACACTGTGTGGAAATATTTCATTCCTCTTTGTAGACAGGCAAATTTGTTCATCTTCAGGCCCTTTGGATAAATTTTCCCCAAGAGTTGTTGGACATTAAATCTGTCAAATAGAGACCTATTAAATCTGACTTGATGCCATAAACGGTAGCAGCCTGAGGCCCTGAGTTGTAACAGCGCTAAAGATGATACACACCTCCCCATGTGGCATTTTATGGTAGAGGACAGTGAGGTGATTGGGACAGCCATTCTCCAAGATAGAAATGGGATGGAGGACTTGAGATTCCTGACCCTCTTGAAGGGGTCCTCTTTATAATGCAACCTAGTGACCCCAATCCCAGGCAGCTGCGGCCACTGCCCAGCTGGACTGTACTTTGTCCTTCCATGTTTCAATGGTTGGGGAAGGGCATGAGAAGACCCAGAGCCATGTCATTCTCTGGAATTGGCTGATGCCAACTACCCAAAAGACTGGGTAGGGGTGATGTTTTTGATTCCTGAATTTGGCAGCTCTCAGCTACTGGTATTGAAGCATTTTGAAGGTGTGGGATTGAAAAACATTTTGATCTAATACATATTCTTGTGTGAATAAGCCATCAAAAATCCAAGAATAATCATGCATTAGCAAACTGAGCTATCTACGGTTTGTACTTCATCTGTCTGCTTCCAGAAAGCAGTGCTTAGTCATGAGAAGCTAATCAAGAACTAGAGGAATGAGGTCTCTGGGTGGTCGTTCAGACTGTGTTTAGAAATAGGTGTTTCATAAAAGGGCCCACCTCTCGTACTTATCTAGGACACTCTACTGTTGCAACTGAAGGGGTTTTCCTTAGCATGGGAGAAAGAAGAATGTTAATTCTGTCCAAAGGAGAGCTGGGCCTGAGGGTTCTCAGGATCTGCTGGAGGTCGGTTTTCCAGAAGCAGACAGGAGGATGGAATTTGGCATGTGAGGTATCTGTTAGGTATCAACACCAGTGGAAGAGTTTTGGAAGAAATGAGATTGGTAAGAGGGAGAAGTCTAACTGCAAAGCAGGTCATACAAGACCTTGGCCAACCGCACCAGAAGTTTTGGATACATATGGACTGTCTGAGTGGTCCCACATTGGGCCAAAATGGCAGGCTTTTGGTCATGCCCTTGGAGGAATAGCTCTGTGGTCAAGCAAAAATCATGACTAAGCTGACAGCTGAAGTCTGTCTGTCTCCTGGAAGCTGGGACAACAACACCTCCCTTTGAAAGGGTCCCATTCTTTTTGCTGGTCCTCAGCAAAGCAGACCTCCCTTGGCTAGGCTTTTAACCTTCTCTGGAGCTTAGCCTCTCTGAATCAGGACCTGGTCCTCAGCTTCCTGTGCCCACCTGCTGCCAGAGGTGAGAGCCTCTTCATAAGCTACCAAGGATGTCTTCCTTTCTGGCTTTCCCATCTTTATTTCAAATGCCTAACAGTCTCCTGAGACTTTTCTAAAACATATCTTCCTCAAATCCTGGCCTATTTATTTGGGGTTAAGTGCTACCAACTGACCACTTTTATTTACTGTTCTCTGATCCTATTGATATCAGTGAGCCTAGCTCTCAGCTACTATCAGCTATAGCTTCCAGAGTAAAGCTAGCCTTGAGTGTTGTTAGTACGTACATAGGTGCCCTCCCTGGACCTTTAGCTTGTAAAGGTGTCCATTTTTAAATTAATACCCTGGGGGCGGGGGTTAAGAAGTGGAGTCGAATAGGTAACAGTGTGGACTCCAGAGTCAATAGATTAGGTTTGAACCTCAGCTCAGCCTGCAGTTGAGTAAACTTTGGGTAAAGTACTTAAAATCTTTGAGACTGTGATACCTTACCTACAAACAGAATATGATAATAGTACCTATATCAGGCTTATGAGAAAGGATATTTAATGGAAGAAAGGAAGGAAGGGGGAAACCAAAGAGAACTGTCTGAAGTCAACTATTTAAACAAATGATTTGCAATCGAAGAGGCTGGAGATGTTTTCCACAGACCATTCCTACCAGAGCTTGCTCTTATGTCAGTGATCATTCATAGCAATACGAATTGGAAGATAGAAGAGGACACGAATATGCAAGAAGCATCTACCTTCTAAGAGCATGTGCCCAGGGGCCATCCGAGTGTCCAACGCATGTATTGATGGTGGTGGTGGGGAGAGAAGATGTAGAGATGTGCCCTAGCAGGGAGCATCAGGAGATGAATGGCCTTGCCCCTGCCCTGCAATTACAGACACCATTACAATGGCATGTAAAAGCAAAAGAGCATTCAGCAGCTTAAATGCCTGTCATCAGCCACTTGGCCTGCACACACCCTCAGACCCCCTGGGAAGGCACTTGGACTCCAGCCCCAGTCTGCTGAGAGGCCTTCTCGTGATTATTTGGCAGCTGCTTTTGGAGGAGGTGTACGGTGGAACGCAGTGACCATACTTTGTCCCCAGCAAGGTTCTCCAGCCCCAAGATCATGATTCCCATAAACTAAAAAGAGCCTGATTGTGTAGACATGAGCTGTAGCATGTGTAGAGTGGATAATTTATCACACGGACTAAGACACTGTTGAAAGTAAAGATGCTATATTAATAATTCTGTAGGCAATTATTAGTGTATGATATATACTAGTGCAATGAGTACATAATATAGTTCTAAACTAGAACTATCCAAGGTACATTGGCCATGCATTTATCTAAATATGGACATGGAAGACATGAAATTGGGGCTTCATGTTGCATTTAAAAAGCAGGCAAGGGATCTTCATTGGTTCTCGTTCTCCCTTTGGAAATGACTCATAGTACACTGAATAACAGTCCCCCAACATATCGGGTCCTGATCCCTGGAACCTGTAAATGTTACCTCATATGAAAAGACTGCAGATGTTTTAAATTAAGGATCTGGAGATGAAGAGATCATCTGCGATGATCTAGCTGGGCCCTAAATGCAGTTACATGTACTATTCTCAGAGAAAGGCAGAGGGAAGTCTGACTGCACACAGAGGAGAAGGAACTGTGAACACAGAGCAGCGAGCATTTACAGATACTGGCCGTGAAGGCGCGGACGACGAGGCAGCCACACACCAAGGAATGCCAGCAGCCTAGAGCTGAAAGAGGCAAGGACCAGACTGTCCAGAAAAGCCTCCCAAGGGAGTGGGGCCCTGCTGACGCCTTCACTGTAATCCAGGGATACTGATTTCAGACTTCTAGACTCCAGAGCTACGAGAAAGTAAATCTCAACTACTTAAGCCACTTCACAGGGAACTAATGCAGTAATTAAGTGATCTTTTCTTTAGTAATGATTTCTGAAAATAAAATATTTTGAAAAACTTTAACGAATAAGTGATACAGAAGCATACAAAAAAAATTAAAATAAAATCACTGAAAGTTTCACATCCCAAGGAGGGGAAAACAGTATTACCACTTGTTGAACATCACTTACACTGTCTTTCTATTCATTAAGAATATTTAGACAAATAGAAAAATAACTGTATTTAATAAATCAAAGTCATCCAAATCAAAATATATTTTAATTAAACTTTTAATTTAATTTAGCATGACAGAAGAAATGGAAACAAAAAATAAAGGAAGTGTTGAATTTCAAATAAACATCCTTTACATTACAACAAGGAAGTGGAGCAGAAATAGCTAGAGCTAAGTCTCAGCTCTAGTAATTATTAGCTATGTGACTAGAAAAGATTGCTTCGTTCACTTCATCTGTAAAATAGAAATAAGAATACTATGTATGTCGTACAGTTTATGTAAACACTACATGAAATGAAGTATTCTCACTGCAGTGCCTAGAACAGAATAAAAGCTCAATAAATGTCAGTCTCCTAGGAAAATAGATCACATAAGTCATGCATTTGGAGACCAGTCACATTTGGGAAACTTGCCAAATAAGCAATTATAATTTCTTGGATGACTGTTTTGCACACACACGCTTATCTGAGTTGAGAAAATATCTGGAAGTGGATGACTTCCCAGTTGCAGTTGGGGCAATCCAAGAAAATCAAACACTCCCCCAATGAACTCAAGGTGCCCAGCTCAATGTGGCGCAACCGGACCAAAGATGGTGACCACAGTTGTCCCGCTCTCCTCCTGTCAAGAGCACGCCAATTATTCCCCATCTCTTGATTCACAATGAGATGACAACAGTCATCACCAACCACACACTTATTTAGATTTCACCATGTTTCAGGACCGTTTTGTGTTAAAAAAGATTACAGTATTTAATTTTCATGAGAATCCCTGTCAGACAATATTGCTACCTACCCTGGTAGATAAGGTACTTAAGACTGCTCAGTCTCCTTCCAGATTTCAAGATTTCCTGGAACGGGAGCCAGACCTTCCCTTCTTTGACTACATTCTCAAAGTTGGCAAAAGCCTTGGATATAGGTAGTGCTTAATAAATATCTGTAATAACTCGCAGCAACTGCTCCCACGAGAGTATAGCTGTGGCTCTCTTGTCCTTATTCCAAGCAGCAGTCACAGTAGCTTCCTGCAGGGGTCACCTCCACGGGCTGCTCTCCGAAGTCCTCAGTGTTTCTCTCCTCACACCGCACCATCGGACAGCTTTTTAATTTATTTCATATTTAACAGATATTTAAAATGCACGTAAAGTTTCATTTATGGTAATTTCTTTTTTTAATTGCTTTACTGTTGTTCAATTACAGTTGTCTGCATTTTCTCCCCACCACTCCCCTCAACCCCAGCCAAACCCACCTCCCCCACTTGCTTCCACCCTCCCCCTTGGTTTTGTCCATGTGTCCTTTATAGTACTTCCTGAAGACCCTTCTCCCCACCGTCCCCTGCCCCCGCCTCTGGCCATTGTTAGATCGTTCTTAATTTCAATGTCTCTCGTTATATTTTATTTGCTTTTCTCTTTTGTTGATTATGTTCCAGTTAAAGCTATTTAAACCCCTACAAACCTGGACAGCTGTGGGGTACTTGCTTCCAGAGAGTAGCTAAAGCATAGCACTAGTGCAAACCCACTAGTAATAGATATTTTGGTGCTGTTGGTCTCTGCCCCCTGCCCATCAGAGGCCTGTCTCCCAGGGCAGACATATAGATGCCCATGACCCCACTTTGCCACAAAAGGCCTTTTTTTCCCCCTCACCCATAAGTTAAGAGAGAAATTCTGCCATAGTCTCACAGTTTCCAAACTCAAGTAACAGAATTAACCACAGACCCAAATCTTCCTTAAGTTCCCAATTATTATTCACAGAGGACTCTATGCAAATAAAATCCTAGAAGACACTTTATTTCATCTATAATTGTACAAACTAAATTCTAACAGTGGCTCTGAGATTATACTGGGACTAGATTTGGCAGGGGAGCAGGAGAAAATCAAAACTACACATTCTTATTTCAGTATTCTCAATGTGTGGTCCAAGGGTGATTGTGTTTTAAATACCTGGGTGGTTTTGATAAAGTCTAAATTGAAAACCACTCAACTAATTATTAGAAGTGATGGGTAATCACCTTTCTTCCCTCACAAGGAAAAGAGATACTACAGGACTTTCAACTGATAAGTCTTATCCTCCCCAAACAAGCACCCAGGGTGATTCACAAAGAAGATGTACAGCTTAAGCTGATTGATTATACACTATTCAAAGCCCACAAAACAACCCTTCCAGCTTACCAATGATGTATTCCAGAGATCCTTAAACCAAAGTCTGTGTATTTGTTGAACGACATGAAAAAAAAAAAAAAAAAAAAAAAAAACCTTTATGTTTAGTTCGGATAAAAACTAGGGTCCTTTCTGTTGTAAATATCAGAAAATCCATCTCAAAGTAGCTTACCCCCAAAATAAGTATGCTGACTTATTTATCTAAAAAACAAACATTTTAAGGCAGAGCTGGATCCAGAGGCTAGAGTGATGTTAAAAGTTCTATGCTGTTTTCCATCTCTCAGATCTCCTGCCTCCATGTGATAGCCCCCAAAATCTTCAATCTCAGACTTTTCCTACCTTGCGTTCAGCAAAAGAGGGGCTTCTCCTTCCTAAAATCTCCAGGTTGGGCCAATTAAAGTGAAGCATTCATCACTGAACTAATAATCACTGTGACCTGAAAAGGTGAGTATCTCTTACACCATACTCTCAAATCACAAGGACAGTGAGTGGGGGGAAGGATGTAGCTCCCTCCAAATGTGCACCTGCTGTTACCAGAAGTGTGACTAATATTATACTGACAAAACCACAGATTTCACCATCGTTCATGAATGTGTTACTTTTTCCCCCCTGAGAAGAGTGCCCATGGCTTTCATCAGACTCACTGTGGTCCAAAGCCCTCAAAATTGTTTTGATGCTAACAACCAATAGAAGCCTATAGTTCTTTACCAACAATGAAAGCAGTTACGGAATAAAAAAGAAGAGTTCTGAACCAGGAATAAAAAGGTGCAGGTTGTTGCTCCTGCATCTTCCCAACAAATTCTTAGGAATTTCATTTTCCTTGTCTATGCTCAAAGAGCAAAAAGAACAGCCCGATAAATTTCCCCTTTCATCACCCTGTTTACACTTCTCATCATGTTTTCAATGCCCGACTTTTGATAGACTAAAGTGTGAAATAAATGTTAGCCACATACGTAATTTTAAATTTCCTAGTATTTGGATTAAGGAAAATAAAAGGAGACTAAAATTAATTTAAATTATAAATGCTTCTAACCAACACATTCAAAATGTTATCATTTCAAATGAATAAAAATGTATCCATAAGTTATTTTATTTTTTTATTTTTTTTAAATTTTTATTTTAATTGTTGATCTTGTACAGTTTTCTGTCTTTTATTCTCACCCGAACCCACCACCCTAGCCCTCCCCTCCTCCCTCCCATTTCCACCCCCCCCATAGTTTTTGTCCATGTGTCCTTTATACTTGTTCCTTCCCCCTTTCCCCTGAAATTTCCTCCCCTCTCCCCTCTGGTGACTTTCAGCCTTTTCTCAATTTCTGTGTCTTTGGTTATATTATGCTTTTTTGTTTGTTTTGTTGATTAGCTTCCTGTTAAAGGTGAGATCATATGGTATTTGTCTTTCACTGCCTGGCTTACTTCACTTAACATGATGCTCTCAAGTTCCATCCATGCAGTTGCAAAGGGTATGAGCTCCTTCTTTCTTTCTGCTGCATAGAATTCCATTGTATAAATGTACCACAGTTTTTTGATCCATTCATTTACTGATGTCCATGAGTTATTTTAAAGATATATTGATATATAGTTTAAATAACAAAGTTCACCTATATATCATACAATTTAATAGTGTTTAGTATATTTGCAGAGTTGTACAACCATTATCAGAATCTAATTTTAGAACATTTTCATCCATCTGAAAAGAGAGACCGATTAAGTTAACAATCACCCACCTTCCCACCCCTTCAGCCCTTACTGACTTCTAATGTACTTTCTGTCTCAGTGCATTCACCTTTTCTGGACATTTCATATAATCAACAGAGAATGAACACAAACACAGAATTGAGACAGACTATCAATACAGGTCGACCTCTGACCTACAGCCTAGAGCATTCAGTCTAGGAAGCCAACCCTCTGTTTAAACTAACCAGTCAGGGAAGTCAGACAATAAATCCCAGAACAAGAGGCCCAAAATGTCCAGGACTTAATTAATGACCAACACTTTTCTAATTCTTGCCCCCATTTCCAACTTAATACCAACCAGAGAAAGCCAAATTTCTACCCCCTAATCAGTTTCTTAGAAGGCCCTGTTTCTCATTAGCCCTCCTACCACTTCCCTATGTCCAGTCAGGGCATACCTGAAGCCCTCCCTCTTTCCACCATAAAGATGTCCCAGCTCAGCTGCCTGCCTTTGATTCTCTGCTAAAGACAAGTGATGGAGGCCGCCTCCCTTGCTACAACAAGCTCTGAAAAAAAAAATAGTCTTTGCTTATTTTCAATACAAAATGTGCCATTCTGTGCCTGGCTTTTTCCACTTACTGTAATGTTTCACGGTTCATCCATGTTGCAGCGTGTATCTGTACTTCCTTCCTTACTGTGGCTGAACAAAACACCACTGTGTGAATGCGCCACAGTTCACTTACCCGATCATCAGTTCACAGGCATTTGGGTGAGGTCTACTTTTTTCCTATTATGACTAATGCTTCTATAAACGTTTCTGTACAAGTTTATATGTGGATGTATGTCTTCATTTCTCTTGGTTATACACTTAGGAGTAGAACTGCTGGGTCATATAATGACTCTATATTTAACATTTTAAGGAACAAACTATTTTCCAAAGTGGCTGCACCATTTTAGAATTCTGCCTACAATGTATGAAAGTTCCAATATCTCTACATTCTTGTTAACACTTGTTATTGTCTGTCTCTTTTTTTTTTAATTTTAGCCATCCCAGCAGGCTTGTGGTTTTTATTTGCACCTCCCTAGTGACTAATCATATTGAGCATTTTCTCATGTGCTGTTTGCCATTTGTATATCCTACATGGAGTTATGTCTATTCAAATTCATTCTCCAATTTTAAATGGAGCTATATGTATTTTCACTATTGGGTTGTAAGAATTATGTATTCAGGGTACAAGTCCTTCGTGTGTATGATCTGCAATTTTTTTCATACTGTGATTTGTCTTTTTACATGTCATCAAAATGGGAGAAAAACTGCATTCTACTTTATTCTATTGCATGGACTCAAATTACTGAGAGAAAAGTTGTGCACTAAAGGGAACACCAGAAAATCTATATTCTAATTCTAGCTCTTCTGTTATCTAAAGGGTGAACTTATATGATTATTAACTTCTCCAAGCCTTTATTTTCTCATCTGTAAAGTATGGGAACTAAAGTGGATTATTTTCAAAATGTCATGCAGATGTAAATTATGTGGGTTTGATATATAGCAAAATATGATGTCTGAAATACAGCCAGTTTATATATAAAAATCCTCATGTAAAATAATTATTCTACAGTCATATGTCATGCATATGAATGCTGATTCCTGGCACATCCCTTATACAGAATTCTCATCTGCACTTGCCTGCCACTCTTCCGTGCACTCACTAGCTACTGAATGCTTGCTCTGTATGTGCCAGATCTACAGGAAATAAAAAATGTATCAGATTTCTTCAATATCCTTATCTCCAATAGGGGACCTCAATCTGGTGCCATAGTACCTGTCTTTTTAGATTACATAAATGACAGACTAATTTTCCCCTTATATAGCATAATGCTTTGAGAATAGAACCTTGGACATAACAGTATATCCAAATATACATTAGAGAAGGGCTCAACAATCTGGTGACTTTCTCCTTCCAGTATGGATGAATCTGGCTTTGCTTATCTCCCTGAAAAATGTCCTAGCCTTCAACCATATAGTCACACTACCCATGCTAAGGTGCCTTCCGTGACATATTATATCTGGATGTGAAATAAAAAGTCATTCTTCAGACAGGTACTGCAGCTTTCCCCACCTTGTCCATTGGCTCAAGTCCATTAATAAAACAACGATCAAATAAAAAGGCCTCAGGCATGAACACAAGAGCAAAAATCTAGATAATGGCCTGCATTCATTGGTAATATATTTTTTCCTGCATGTTGCAAGATTTTCACCTTAAACAAGAAGTTGATGATTTCATAATGGTGTTTTCTTTCCAAATCTTTTCCTTTCCGCCTAAAATCTGCTGACCTTTACCACAGATTCTTATGCAATTTTTTTGCCAAAACACATCTGTAAATTTCAAAGCTACTTCAATAATAGTTTGGTTAATTGTACAGGCACTAGGTGGTGAGTAGAGGGCACAGATTACAGCATCTTGATGCCTATTACTCTTTTTTTAAAAAATCTCATTTTAGGATGTAAATAGTACTTATTTAATTCTAATTTTCTAAAAATATATTTTATTCTAATAGTGTCCTAGCAACTCAGAATAAAAATTAAGAGCTTTCTGATCCTATAGATCTAGATACAAACCCCATCACTACCATTTTTAATAGAGAAGCTTTGTGTAAGTGACTTAAATTCTTTAAGCTTTGATGCCATTATCTTTAATATGGAGTGAAATGGTACCTATCCAATTGGGTTGTGGTGAAATTTTTGAGATACATCTTGAGGTGCTGTATAATCAACAAAACAAACAAGAAAGCAAAATATAACCAGAAATATAGAAATAAAGAACAAATTGACAGTAACCAGAGGGGTTGGGGGAGGGAATAACAGGGGAAAGAAAGGAAAGGGTCCTCAAGGAACGTGTAGAAAGGACGCATGGACAAAGCCGAAGGGGGGAAGGGTTGAGGGTGAGGGTGGGTGGGAAAATGGAAACAACTGTACTTGAACAACAATTTAAAAAATTTAAATAAAACTACCTCATGATTTTTTAAAAATGGATCTAATGAAAACTCCACAATTGCCTGCAGAGCACTTCAGAGCAGAATTGGTATATGCCGTGTTCTTCTGAAGAATAGCATGGATGTTTTGCGTGAACCTGACTTTTGTCATTCTAGAACAGATCCAAGTCAAAGACAGAAAGGATCTTGTTGCTTTAAATAAATACGAACAGCTCCCTCTCAAGTCCCATCCCTGATCAGCCTCCCACATAAGCAGCCTCCCTTTATTCCTGGAATCTTTTCTCACACCAAAGCATTTTCTTTGTAATCTTCTTCCTCACTTTCTGTTACTTAATGTTCTTCCCTGTCTTCTCTCCTTTTTCCTCATGGTCCAATCAAATATAGCCTCTGTCCATCCACTTCAGACATTTTCTCGAATTTTAAATAACATAGTTTTTAAAATCCTTTATCTCACGCCAACTAAAAATGCTGGATTGTACAATGAGACTTTGGAGCCGCTGCATCACAAATACTAGATTATTCCACCTAAGGTTAGAGGTGTGTACCCTACTGCTGAAGTGGTCTTTGTTTGCATCAATTTCTGTATCAAAGTGAAGAGGTGGTTCTCCTGGTCCAGAAAGAAAAGCACAGTTTTGGTATATCAGAGGTAGAAACTCTTCATCACAATGCTACTCACAGAAGTGAACTGTGGAAAAAATAAAACGAACCATTTTCACAAGTCAAAGGAATCAAAACATGTACTTTTTACATAAAGATGTATCCAATTTTCATTTTGTAATGAAGAAATAAAAAATGACTAGAAACTAAAAAATCATTACAGTCATACTGTTTACTGTTTCCGTGAAAAAGCATGTATTTTCCCAGCCCTAGGGTAGAACCCCACGAGGATTTATAAGCAATTGTTTCTAAGAAAACCTCTAATTCTATTTAGAGAAGTTTGCATTTGTTCTTTATAACATCAAGTATATATAACATTTAATAAATACGTTACCTGATAATTTAATGTCAAAATCATAAAAAGTATCCTCGATGTATAAATTAATTCATTGTCCTAACTCCACAGCTGACAGTCCTGAAATTGTTTAAATAAAACCCTCCACTTTAAATATATCACAGTGTGTTGGAAAGAGTATCAGGACCTTTGAAAGACTATGCTAGCCCTGGCTGGTGTAGCTCAGTGGATTGAGCGCGGGCCTGCGAACCAGAGGGTCGCGGTTCGATTCCCAGTCAGGGCACATGCCTGGGTTGCAGGCCAGTTCCCAGCAGGGGAACACACGAGAGACAACCCTACATTGATATTTCTCTCCCTCTCCCTTTCTCCTACCCTTCCCCTCTAAAGATAAATAAATAAAAATCTTAAAAAAAAATAAATAAAAAAAAATAAAAAAAAAAAAGACTATGCTAAATGGTAACTACGTGAGGTGCTAAATATGCTAATTTGCTTGATTGTGGTAATCATTTTACAATACATACATATATCAGATTATCACATTGTATACCTAAAATATAAACAATTTTTATTTGTTAATTTCTTCAGTAAATTTAGGAGGGAAAGAGGGAGAGAGGAAGAAAGGAAGAGAGGAAAGAAGGAAGAAGGAAAAAACAGAAAAAAGAAAGAAAGAGAGGGAGGGAATGCAAGAAGGAAGGAAGGGAGGGAGGGGAGGAAGGAAGGGAAAGAGAGAGAAGACAGGCTACACTAAACATTGACTTCGATCACTTGCTTCAGGAAGTTCAGCAATTACCAATTTGTGTACTTCTGTGAACTGATTCCGACCTAAATCCTCCTCTATCTCTGCCCATTGAAACATAAACACTACACGGATGAAGTCAGCTTCTTGTGCACACTGCTGTGTCCAGCACCACCAGCGTGGACACCATTTTCCTCCAAACAGACCCGTCACCCAATCTGAAGCCATTCTTCATCATTTTTTCATTCTCCCATAGCAAAGGGCTGGAATTTGCATTACACACCAAAAATACGGGGGAATTTTATTCCCTAAATGTTCAAAATTTCTAACTTTAATGAAAGCTTTAAAACTAAGTCTCTTTTAAATTAACTGCTTTCTTTGTGAGGATACCCTATTGGCATAGATGTAGCCTGCTATTTTGTTTGTACGTCTTTATTTATAACATGCTTCTTCCCTTCTCATAGTGGAGTAGAGGCGGGAGTCTTAGGTACATTATTCCAAAGAAAGTACTAACACTATCTGCCACTTAAAAGATTTTGCTAACACATGCTCCCATTCTCCCAGGAATGCAATTCAGTGAAATAATATAAAAAGAATGGTGCTATATTAAAATGTCAACCCTGACATTTGATAATCAGAACAGCCAAAGACAGCCATGATTAATGGTCCAAGGGTGAGGAGGCACGTTTATAAATTACAGCCTGCAGGATGAAGAGAAGAAGGTGCGGATTACTGGAAAGAATGTGGAAAGAATTCAGCTTCAGTGTTCCACCCTCTTGTCCATTCTTAAATATTCCAACTAAAAAAGCTGATTATAATGTAGTTTGATAATTTCTTTATGTTTTTAACCATACTCATTTAATGTATTAATATGTTCTTCTTAAATGCATTTGTGGTCATATGTCATCCAGGTTGCAGAAAGAGAAAAGTTAGGCAAGAATCCAGACAACTCAGCATGTACTTCCTGTGTTGGCCTGAAAATCTGTCAATACCTCTTTCCTTCCAATTCCTGGTACAGGTTCAAGGGGACAATGCAGATGGTTGTGGACATGCCAAATATTTCTCCTGTAAAACTGTGCTATAAACTGATGGCAACATCATAGTCTTTGGCATGAGTTTGTGAGGTTGAAATAACCTAAGTAACCAATTACCAGCTTTTAAATATTGCAATGCTCAGATACCAGTACCTGGGGAGAGGGCTCCAGATTCAATCTCATTAACCACTCACCTTCACCTCTTCCCTGCCCATAGGATGCACACGCGCACACACGACACAGCTGGAAGCTACTGACAAGCAGGGATAATGTTTTCCTTCTTACATCTTAGTGGGAAGTGTTTGCTGAACAGGCATGAATGCCCATCAATATCCTCAATTTAGACATATGGCTAATTTTCAAAAGTCATAGTTTTAGTCATTTTACTGCAGCCATATTCCCAAATTCTGCTATTTTGCCTCACTACCTGCACACCCCCAAGTCAAGGTTATTCCTGCCGTGACCCAAATTCTCTTCGTAGTTCCATCTCTTCTTCTTCCCTGGGAATTCCACATGCTTATCAAACTAGATGTGTCACTGCTTCTCACTGGTCCACAGACTGGCTTTCACACAGCATTCCTTTCCATCTGAATGCCCATCCCACTCCCAAGCTCAACCTTTTAAGACTTCTCCGTGAAGCCCTTTGTAATTTACTATCATTTCATCTTATGGGATCCTACCCTCCTTTGAGGTCCCACAGTACTTCCCATGTTCTGGAGACATTTATAATATCTAGGCTTTTTATTGTAGGTATGAATCCATTATTTTAGCCCTAAGCTAAACTGCAAGGCCTTTGGAGGAGGAGTTATGACTTAAATAACTGTTTAACCTGCAGTAGCTGGCTGAGTGCCTTATACATTGTAGATATGTTATATATAGTTGTAAATAAATCATGCCCAACTTAAAATTTAAAAAAATCACTTCACTTCATTGTAAGTACACATTATAAGTCAATAATAAAACATTTCTAACTACTTTTTTGGCAAACACAAATAATGGTCACACGTATACACTGACAGGGTCTAGAGAAACATTATTTACTGGTGGATTAACAATGACTTAGTGTAATGTTTAGGTTAATCAATTTGGTAATACCTATTATATGGTGAATCCATATAACCTTATTCTAGCAATTTCTCTTCAGGTATTTAGCCTACAGTTATAGTGCTACATGTTAAAGGTTAGAAACAATATAAACATCCATACTAGTGCCTAGAGCAAATAAATTATGGTACATCTATACCTTAGAATGTTATACAGCTTTTTAAAAAAGAATAAAGGAGTTCCCTCTTACTGATGTGGAACAATCCCCAGGATATATTGTTAATAACAACAACTCTTGATGCAAATCAATATGTATTTTATGAAAGTATAAAGGTATATGCATACACTTTTATGTACATACATAAAATATATCTGAAAGAACACACAGGAAATTAACAATAGTGGTTACCTCTGGAGAGGAACACTAGATTGCTGGAACTCAGGAGTGAAAAGGAGAGTTTTTGCTTTATATCATTTTATATCTTTTGAATTTTTAATTATTAAAATGTATCGTATATTCCAAAATATTATAATTATTATTAATTAAATAATCTTTTAAATATATTTAATGAAAAGACTTCATTCTTTAAATCCCTTTGGAACAACACTTCTGTTGATGGGTCCCCAAAGACCTGAAGGAATGGTTTATTACCCTTATCTCACTTCTAACTAATCAGCTTCCAGCACCACCTGGAACCCCCCCAACCCCCAGAGTCATGTGATTCTGTTCTATCGAATCTGTAACTTACATGCCATTGGGAAGTCAGGTCTTTCAGAACATGAGTTCGCCCACACTCCAGATTGGCCAATTCTGTAAACTACTTCCTTTCTACACTGCAAACTCCTGCTTCTGCATTTCTTTTGGCTGTTGCATGCAGGCAGATGGACTCAAATACTGGGATTCAGTAACGAAAGCATCACGAAGAGAGTTGCTAAATGATAGTTGACCTGGGTTCCTCAGATCCTGCACTTTGCCTCAGTCAGAGGTGGGCTTAGTTTAATTATCGGGTGATTCCTTTGTCTGTGTGTATCATGAATGACTAGAATAAGTAGTTTGTGAGGTTTGAGGCCTCAGACATCTGAGGGAGTAAAAACGATGAGGAGCCTGGCTTCTTGTTTTGGGGCTGGGTAGGAACTTAGAGTCATGCCTTTCAACACTTTCTGTTCTCTCAGGAAAGTGTCCTCTAAGCAGGAAGCAGCCAGGGCTCTGGCTGTCCCAGAAGATCTGATGTGAATGAGTGGGCATTTCTAGAGCTTTGGTGGATAGCAAAGTGCAAACAGTCTGAGGGTCAAAAGCAAAACAAAAAGATCACGAAAGAGCCACAAAAAACCTGCATCACCCACCAGACGGATGGATGCCACTGTCTCTTCCTCATCACCAGCGCCATTGCTGAGAACAGGTAATCAGGATAATGCCAATTTAAACCTGCTTTCAATGACACTTTAATAAATAAAGACAGCTCTTCATTTGAATTAGCTTCAATGAACTTTAATTATGTGATATGAGCCACTGAAAAGGGCTAATTAAAAGTATATCCTTGTTTAGGTACATTCCCATCAAAATGCTTACATAAATAATTTTCATATGAGGAGAGATGTTTTTAATTCTAAATAAGAACTTTATCTTTGTGAACAAAAATTGAGATGTTAAGCAAAAAAAGTGAAAGTAAATGTTGTATGGAGGCTTTAAAGTATACAAATTAAACACTTGTCTGTCTCAATTGAGCCCATTGATTGGCCTCACTCTGAGCTCTGAAAGAGCTGAGAAATGGTCTCCTGCCTGACTTGCCAGATCTTTACAATCTCCTCAATTTCCATTTAGCAGGAAGGAATTGATTCAGTATTGAAGCCCTAAAAGGTGCAAAGAGCTTATACCAGATCCTATTAACTTTTGGATCAATACCTACAGGAATTCAAGTTTTCTTTTACTTAACCATGTCTGAGTTTAAAGCCAGAGCATGTTTTGAAAGGAAAACTTTATGTCTACACAAATGGTCTCATTTTTAACGTTCTTGGTGACTTTGTTGCTGCGTTATCTCCAAGTCTTCACTTTGGAGGTATGTTCCAGTTTTATTTTCACCCCCAAATACCCCTGGGTACTTTGGAGTGGTAAGAGTGACCCATTGCTGTATTCAAATCAGCTGATGAATTACCAATGGAAAAAATACTTGCTTATATTTACTGAACAATTATAATTATGTGTGTGACTGTACTTTGGGCTTTTTGTAGATTTATGGAAGTATTTCAACTGTCCTACGAATGTGTATTAATTTTATCTCTAATAATATCTTTCCTTTTGCTAATCTGAAGACTCTCAAGCCCCTACACCCTCTTTTCAAACTAACTCATCAAAAACATGGAGAATGTCCCCGTGGGGAAAACCCCAGGGAAGTTCTAGGACTCCCAAACCCTGAGCTTTTCCTCCTCAATCACACACAGAAATTATTAATTTATATCATCTTTCCAACACATCAGCAATATAGGACATATCTGATGTGGGGCAAGGGTCACAGCAATGTGGTTTTTGTTTGTTTGTTTGTGCGTTTTTACTAAGAGTGATCTACTGGATGAGGTTACTGTCATCTGCCCTGGGACCTGGCCCCCCACAATCAGCCAGCCCCTCTTTGTATGGAACCTACCACACACATCCCAATTTATGAAACGTATTTCTTACAGTGCACCTATGCTGCTTGCCAACCATATTGGTTGCCACTACAGATTTTTATTTTTGATTGCTTTCTATTTACTAAGACAATGGTAGATTCACATGCGGCGTGTAAGAAAAAATACAGATAGCTCCTATGGGCCCTTTACTCAGTATTAAGTATTGAACCCTGCCCCCACAAAGATACATTGAAGTCCTAATTACCAGTAACTGTGCAATAGGTAAATATGAGCTTTTTTGGAAATAGTCTTCGCAGATGCAAATTGCGGTCACTGGGGTGAACCCTCATTTACTGTGAATGGTGCCCATAGGAGAAGAGGAGAACAGTCCCGGAAATGACAACACAAAGAGGGAAGACTGCGACTCGAAGAGGGAGGCATCGCTCCAAGCGACGCTGACACAGACTGAGGACTGACCGCAGCTACTGGAAGCAGGAAGAGGCACATTTTCTCCCCTAAAAGCTTTGGAGGGAGCACGGCTCTGCCACCACCTGGATCGCCTGCGACCTCTAGCCTCCAGACATGTGGCTAATTGTCTGTTGTGTTAAGTCACCCAGTTGGTGGTGCTTTGTTACCAGGGTGCTGGAAAAACAACATACCCAGCAGCCCCCAATGGTAACATTTGGCAAAATTATAGCATAACAACCAGTGTGCTGGCCTTAACACAATCCACCTTTCTTATTTATACTTGCTGCAGCTAATTCTACTCCTTTGTGAGCGTGTCTGTCTGTGTCTTCAGCTCTACACAATTTGAGCACATGTATAGACCTGTATCCACCCCCAAGTTAGAATACTGAACAGCTGCATAACTGCCAGGATCCCTCATGTGGCACTTTGGGAATTGTATCAACCTCCCTCAGGTGGACTCAAACCAACCACAGTACCCCAGCACCCAGCTCCCTATTATTAATTCTACTTTAAAATGAGACAACAGAAGCTAAGGAAAGTTAAGAAATATGTTCATGCTCACATAGACAGGAAGTCCACAGGCTGCGTCTGGAGCCTGTACACTTAACCACTAGGCTATACTGCAGTCCTTTCTATTTTCTAGGCTGTGGGAACTAAACCAACCCACTGGCCCTAATGCAGAGGCAGCAGAGATACCACTGAAAGTACCCACTACATCCAGACAGAGTACTTCTTCATCCCTGAGTTTTATACTAGTGGGTGCTCTATTTTCCTCGGAGTACTGGAACATTTCAGAGATACATCCTATAAAGGATACAGTGAGTTTTAAGATGATGGAATCCAGTCTGGATCTCAGGAAAAACCAAAGACTCCTTCAAATCAGCCCAGAAGCAGGAAAACCTAAGAGAAGGAGTAATGTGTACAGCAATGGAGAATATCAGCCATTCTTTTAAAACATATTATTTTCAGATCATTTTAGATTCACAATTGTCTATTGTTTAAGTGCCCCAGTGTGCTCTCCACCTAGTTTCTCCAAATGGCTCAACCTTTTTTAAAACTTATATTTGTAAAGAAACATGTTAATAAATGGTGTATATTATGCCCATTTTAAAACACACTAGCAAACATTAGGCAATTAGAACCACCGTAATGTTTTTTACGATATGGCAGTGAACTGTAATTATATTTCCTCCAATGCCTTAGTCCTAGGTATTGGTACTTTTATTTAATCTAATTAGGGTTGTTTTAGAATTCTATTTCAAACAAATGAGGGTGTGATAAATTATTAGTAACTGCTGGCTAGTAAATCCAGCACACTCCTCACAAAAAGCTAATTTATTCCAGTATATATATGTTTGACAAATAACTACTGCTTGGACAATTTATCAACTTAGTGTGAAATGGTCCTACAACAGACAGTGCTGGTCCTGTTTTGCATTTAGATCTTCCACCGGAGGCTGAGAGAAGGACAACAGAAAGCATCATTCTTTTCCAAGAGATTAAGACTAAAAGAGAAAGGTTTGTGTTAAACACGTGTTAAGTACATGTTAAAGATGAGCGCATGTTCAGAGGATACAGCTCAACACTAGAAAAATAATTTTAAAAACAATAAAGATATACAAATTACTTGAATCAGAAATCACAGAAATTATGCACAGTCATGAGAGAAAAGCACTATTAATATTATAACAGTTTATTAAACTGTAAACTCTGAAATCACTACTAATAATAAAGTTGTTATTAGTTATCCAGGTTGTTAGCAAAAAGTGTTAGCAAAAGTTGCCCCAGACACCCACAAACAAATTATAATGTATACTCGAAGAGTGATTTTTAAAATAAAAATAACCACAGGTGGTTTTAATGTGCAGACAAATTGGAGAAATACTGGTAGCTCATTACATTTCTTGATTGAGGATCTCAATTTATTCATTCACTGTGCAGCATTAATATGTAATTGTGGTAATATCAATTTTTAGCAATTGATTTATATATTCATATACATAATACCACATTATAATTCATTCCCCTATCGGTTCTATTTCCAGCACTCTATTTAAGTAAGTGATTTAACTTCCATGGCTTTGGTTTCTTTATTTGTAAAAGAAATGACTAAATGATTTTTAAAATGTCTTCTGGCTCCGAAACCCTACTCTAAGATTAATGGTTTCTCTTCGGGGCAGAGGGCAGGAACCTGGCACCTGGACCTGGGGGTGCCGTTCAGTGCCAGCTCTTCCACCCCCAGGGACAGTGACAGTGACACACTACACCTCCCTCCTCACCACCACCAACGTGCACCCACCACAGGACCAGAAAACAATGAGATTCTGAAAGTCAGAATCCATCTTCTAAATTTTTTATTCTTCCATAATATCTCATATAACACTACCATGAGTGGGTACACCAGAAGGCATTTTCAGGTTCCTGAGCAAAGTTTCCAGATAGAACGGGCTACTTCAGCTACCAACCACCGCATCAAAAAAAACACCCTAAAACTCAATGGCTTAAAGCAGCGACTGTCTCAGAGTATCTCATGAATTTGTGAAATGTTCACCTAGCTGATTTCATTGCTCTCTGAGTCACTGACTAGGGTCATTCAATGGTATTCAGTGAACTATTGGGCCAGCCTAGAGGGCCCAAATAATGTCACTCAAATGCTTGGCGCCTCAATGCTTTGGAAGGTGGGGTGCAACAGAAAACCCCTCCCTCTCCACAGCCACAGGGCCTCTCAGGCAGTCTCTTCAACAGAGCATCAGACCTCTTCCACGACGTCTGAGGACTCCAAGACAGTAAAGAGAATAAAGTTCTATTTCGAAAGATCTGGACTCATAGCTGGCATAATGTCGATCCATTGTACTTTATAAGTCAAAGCAATCACGGAGTCCACCCAGATTCCAGGAAAGGACACAGAAGATCCGACCTCGCAATGGAAGAGGTTCAAAGAGTTCACAGCGACCTGGAGTCAGCAACATCGTCTTCCCACGCGTCCATCCACCATGGGCAGACCTTTCGTTGCATTGCATTCGCAGAGCTTTGATTCTAGTTTTGCCATTCTCCGGTTGAATGATTTGGAACAAAATATTCTCAGAACAGAGCTTTATATTTCAGGTCCATAAATAAGATGAGTGACAGTACTCTGCATCTGATAACACGATTGTCAGAATTAAAGAAGAGAATTTGGGGGGTGACAATTGCACAGTACCGGCACCCAGGTGTGAGGAATTCTGCTCGATGTCCTGGGGTGCTACAAAGATGTTTCCAGTCGGAAATGTATGGGAAAAATATTTATGTTCCGTAAAGGTGAGTGCTCTGGATTCGAAAGGAAGGAAATTTTACTTTCTAACTAGGGTGCTCAGAGAAAGCTTCGTGAAGCCAAGCCCCGAAGGCTGCTCAGAATGTGGTGAAGGGAGGTAGAGCAATGGAGAGAGCCGTACCCGCCCTGAGATGGGGAGATGGACCGATTTCCTCAGGAATATGGGAAAATGCCTAATTCTGTTCAAAAAATTATTTCTTCTTTTTCTGTGAATGCAAAAAACAAACACACCTTTTCTATGTGCCACATGCAGCCATGTGGATGACAGCCAATTCCACCCACATTGACACACCTGGAACAATCATGCCCCTTCTTAGACGAGCCTGTTTAATATCACCTTCTCTTTAAAGACTTCCCTGATCCTCTCGGGCAGAATTAGTTCACACCCTTTCCCCCATAGTCCCATCGTACTTTTTATGGATGTTAGAAATCCATTTTCATGAAAGGCAACGGCCAATTTTCTAGCAATCAGAACAGAAATGCAGAACTAGCTCCATAATATCTGCTATTTTAACAGTGTCAGCGTAACATTACTAAGAAGACACAGCCCAGACACAGGTGACAGTGCCTCATCTGATGCATTGCATGGTTACAGTGACCTGGCTAATGCTTCTCACACCAGACTGTACACTGCAGTGACACCTGCTTCGAGCTTGAGAGAGCATAAATTCATGGGGCTGAAAATCACATGTAGTCTTCCCAGGGAAAGACCAGTTCTCAAATTTCAAATGTAACATGATTTACATGATACAAAACATATTTATAAGAGCCATTCAGCACTTTCATACCTTTGATTTGGGGTAATGATTTCTACATTGAAATATTTTTATGGTCTTCCTATTACTTGTGCCCATAAATATGCCAAGTTATTCCTTTTTATTCTCTGTCTGTTTAGAAGGTAGAAATAGCCCTGGCTGGTGTGGCTTGGTTGCTTGGAGCATCATCCTGTAACCTGAAAGGTTGTGAGTTCCATTCTGTGTCAGGGCACAAACCTGGGTTGCAAGTTCATGTACAAGAGGCAACAGATCTGTGTTTCTCTCAAACACTGATGTTTCTAGCCCTTTCTCTCTCTCTCTCTCCCCCTTCCCCTTTCTTGCAAATCAATAAGCATGCCCTCAGGTAAGGATTTTAAAAGGACAGAAATAGGAAGTTTTCAACAAATTATTCTTGGAGGCCAATGATGGCCCAAAAGTTGATCGAGAGGGAGTGTTCTGTGACTGAAGCCTTGGAGAGCATCCTCAAATCGGGCAGAGCCTGGCTCAGTCTCGGAGGTGGATGGGCGCCGTCTCAGGGATGTCTGAGTTCTGTTTAAATCACCTTCCAGTGGGCTGGCTGGGAGCTTTCACCAAGACCACTGCTGCAGTTCCCAATTCCCCTCCCTGCCTACCCTACCCTCTTGGCTCTCTAGTCCACTCTCTGCACAACAGCCAGAGTGAGGTTACTAATCATGAAGCAGATCTCGTCACTTCTCTGCTTAAACTGTTTTCATGGCTTCCCCTTACTTCATGTCTTGCATGTCCTTAGTGGGACTAATGATCTGATTCTAACTCTTACACCAGGATAATCTTATGAATGTTTTGAGAGAACCAAAAGCAAGTGGAGTTGATACTTGTCTGCATGATCCTGGTGCAAGAGATTTGTCCTGCCAAATGACTGTCAGGTCTCCAAGCTCTCTCCTGTCTCCCAAGAGCGACTCCTCCCTCTGTCCATATTCTCCGGCCCCATATCTTAAAGGGGCTGTTGTTTGTTTGTTTGTTTGTTTGTTGCTAAAGTTAGCTTTGGCACTAGACTAGGAATAAAGATCCCAGAACTGAAGTGGAACTTAGATCTGAGACTTTTGGGAGAGTTGTAATTTTTATTCTAGTGATCCTTGCCTTTGATCTTTTTGTAGTTTTTGATTTTGTATCAAAAATTGACAGCTTTCACCCACATTCTCAACCACCTAGTCCATTGGAGGCTCATCATAGGAAGCAGAAGAAAGCTCGTTACTCGCCTAAGCAATGAAGTTGGGGTAAAGGGAACAGCTCATTTGCTGCGAGCCCCACAAGCATCGTCACTCTTAGTTCCCTCATCTGTGAGTGACTATTTCCATTGCTCAGGTACCACCATGGTTTGCTGTGTGTGCTCATTGAGTAGAGGGGAAGAAACAGTCACCATTTTACTTCCCATCTCATTCTCGTGGTGACCAACAGAGCAAAAACCTCACAAACCCTCTGTAGTTGCTGTGCTTATGTTAGGAACTGAAAGACAAGACAATCTATGATACACCCTCGAGTTTCACAAAAGATTCAGGAGGGGAGGACCCTGGTCAAACGCAGCAGTGGTAGCAATAAAACTGGAGAAGGCGGAGCCGCCACTCAGAGTCTGCACAATCAAAGACAATGTCATGAGCAGAAATGAAGCCCAGTGACCAAGACCACTGATCCCCAAGAGCCTCACAGACCCCTGAGGAAGCCTCCTCCCTTCCTTAGTTGAATATTTACTGAACAACAATTCAAAAACATGGCCAAGTTTAGTGATTCATCCAGCTACAGCACACAAGGTACTCTAGCTGTGTTGTATAGAAATATTTATGATTATTTAATGACACGTAATATCTATTATTGATTATTAACTAATATAGAAGAACTTGAACTCTTCTCCTTCTGACACCTGTGAGAACAAATCATTGGTCAATTAACCAAAACTTTCAATGCCAGCATTGTGAGAGGAAGCTCACCATTTTCATTAGATTTATTAGATGGCACTGTTATTGCCAAATCTCACACTGAGGGGCTGCCTGCAATAATGTGAAGGTATTAAATTTACAGTCAGGTGATGAAGCCTAGCTATGAAATAGCAAGTGATAGAGATTTTATGTTTTAAAACCCATGTTGGAGGAACCTGTTCCCTGAAGGGAGATGTGTCTCAACTGTGTCTCTTATTGTGGTTTCAGAAGAACAAAAACTTTAAAATTATTTTTTAAAAAATGTGATCTCACCAAAAGTGGAATATAATCAATAAAACAAACAAGCAAGCAAAATATAACCACAGACATTGGAATTAAGAACAAACTGACAGTAACCAGAGGGGAGACAGGAGGGGATGATGGGGAGAAAAAGAGGAAGGGTTCTCAGAAACAAGTATAAAGGATACGTGGACAAAACCAAGGGGGCGGGTGGGATCAGGGGTGAGAGGCGGGGATGACTGGGGTGCGGGGAGTGGAGACAACTGTACTTGAACAACAACAAAAAGATTTTAAAAACCTGTAACATCTCAGAAATATACATGCAGTGTCATCGAATGAGCAATCAAAAGTACTGAGCAAGAAAGGTGGGGAGAAGTTTTATGTACTTATCCAGCAAGACTAAGAAATAGATGACATTTTTTATTAAAGAAATCCCAAACTCATCACCTTTATGGTAAAGATAATGGTTACCACAGTCTGACTTCAAGAGGTTTATTTGGAATGAACGGTAAAAGCCACTCACTGGGGAGTCCCCAAAATCTGGGGAGCAGGGGAGCTTTAGAATCACAGCCTTCATTGCTCGAAGTCATGACGCTCCCTCTCCCTGAGGGCAGTGGGCCATCTGTTCTTGGATTCAGAACGGGGTGCATCCTAAACAAGGCCCCTGGGGAAGTTCTAAGGTACTTTGCGGAAAAATGCCAAAGAAACTGTCAAGGTCCATTGAGCCTAGCCCCCGCGGCTGGAGCAGGTTTAGAACTCAGCTTTTGATTACAGCACGGTTTTGCCTTCCCTAATACTTGCTCATTCCAAAGACTTGGGCCACCTATTTACATTCTACTGACTATTCATGTCTATCAAACTAGTAATAATATTATCTTCTTGGTAGAGTAGTTCTGAAAATTAAATAAGTAAAAAAACGTAACATGTATAAAGCAGAGACTGGCTTAAAGAGAAATTTTAGCAATCACTATCCCATTAATATCATCATTATCATCATAAGCATCATTATCACTGAACTGATCATTCGTCATCAACCATGGATTTGGGGCTACTCAGGACTGATTTCCTCCACCATGAGCCCTGTTCCATAGCTCCTCTAGCCTACTGCCTCTGAGACTGTGACCTTGTGAGCTGGAGGTTCTTCCACACCAACTTTTATACTGCCTTATGTTTCCTGAATCTATGACAGACAGTTTCTATATTATTTCCAAATGTGCCTATTCAAGATGAGTCCTAGAAAGATGATTCATTCATTAATTGACATGGACTTGCATACAAATTGGAATTTCTCTTTCTTCAATAGTTTTTTTTTAAATGTTGAATTCATTTTGACACTACACTTAAATGAATTTGGTGCTAATGATTTTGGGTTCTTTCCTTGATATTTCTGGTAGCAAAGTATGTATTCATATTCAGAAATGCTTTCTATGAGTCAGTTTGTAGATCATCCTGAACTTACTTGTTTGCTTCATATATATTTATTAATCTGACCAAGGGTATGCAACATGACATGACAGTGTTAATTTTAGAATGATGGGTAAAAACTTTTGCCAAGATGGAGGCATAGGTAGATATGCTTTGCTTCCTTGCACAACAAAAGAAGGACAACAACCTATTTTAAAAACAACCAAAACTTCTAGAAAATCGAACTGTATGGAAGTCCGGCAACCAAGGAGTTAAAGAAGAAACATTCATCCAGACTGGTGGGAGGAGTGGAGACAGGCAGCTGGTACAAAGAGGATACAAGACAAGGTTGCAGCTGGAGGACCTGGCTAGTGAGGTGACAGTTGATGGACCTGGTGGTCCCACATTTGCATGTGGATAAACTGGGAGGACCAACTGGGGAGCAAAACAGACCACACAACCCAGGGTTCCAGCACAGGGAAATAAAGCCTCAAAACCTCTGGCTGTAAAAATTTATGAGGGTTGCAGCAGTGAAATTCCCAGTCTTACAAGAGAGTTTGTTGGAGAGGCTCCTGGAGTCCTAGAATGTACACAAGCCGACCCTCTCATGAATCAGCACCAGAAAGGCCCAAGTTGCTTGTGGGTAGTGGAGGAAGTAATTGAAAGCTGGCCGAGAGCTGAGCAAGCAGCATTGATCCCTCTCAGACCCCTCCCTCACAGATAGCCCCACAACGCAGTGATCTCAGTTTCCTCGCCCTGGCAAATACCCAAGGCCCTGCCCCTTACCATGTAACAGGTGTACTGAGACAAAGAAATATGGCCCAAATGAAAAAACAGATCAAAACTCCAGAAAAATAACTAAGTGAAGAGGAGATAGCCAACTTATCAGATTTGAGTTCAAAACACTGGAAATCAGGATGCTCACAGAAATGATTGAGTATGGTCACAAAATAGAGGAAGAAGTGAAGGCTATGCAAAGTGAAATAAAGAAAAATATACAGGGAACCAACAGTGAAGGGGAGGAAGCCAAGATTCAAATCAACAATTTGGAACAGAAGGAAGAAATAAACATTCAACCATAACAGAATGAAGTAACAAGAATTCAAAAAAATGAGGAGAGCCTTAGGAACCTCTGGGACAACTTTAAATGTTCTAACATCCAAATCATAGAGGTGCCAGAAGGAGAAGAGGAAGAGCAAGAAATTGAAAACTTATTTGAACGAATAATGAAGGAGAATTTCCCCAATCTGGCAAAGTAAATAGATTTCCAGGAAGTCCGGGAAGCTCAGAGAGTCCCAAAGAAGTTGGACCCAAGGAGGAACACACCAACACACCAAGGCACATTATAATTACATTACCCAAGATTAAAGAGGAGAGAATCTTAAAAGCAGCAAAAGAAAAGGACACAGTTACCTACAAAGGAGTTCCCATCAGACTGTCAGCTGATTTCTCAAAAGACACCTTACAGGCAAGAAGGGGCTGGAAAGAAGTATTCCAAGTCATGAAAGGCAAGGACCTACATCCAAGATTCCCCTATCCAGCAAAGCTATCATTTAGAATGGAAGGGCAGATAAAGTGCTTCCCAGATAATGTCAAGTTAAAGGAGTTCATCATCACCAAGCCTTTATTATATGAAATCTTAAAGGGACTTACCTAAGATAAAGACGATGATCAAAAATATGAAGAGTGAAATGACAACAAACTCACAACTATCAACAACTGAACTAAAAAAAAAAAAACTAAGCAAACATCTAGAACAGGAATGGAGTCACAGAAATGGAGATCACATGGAGGGTTATCAGTGGGGATGAGGGAAAAAGTACAGGAATAAGAAGCATAATGATGGGTACAAAATAGACAGGGGGAGGTTAAGAATAATATGGGAAATGGAGAAGCCAAAGAACTTGTATGCATGACCCATGGACATGAACTAAGGTGGTGGGAGGGGGATGCTGGCGGGAGGGGACACGAGGAAGAGGGGGAGAAAGGGAAGAAAAAGAAATGGGACAACTGTCCTAGCATAATCAATAAAATATACTTAAAAAAAGAATGATGGGCAAAGAGTAAACCTCATTAAGAAAATAATGAATTAAAAAATGTCACTAACAAATAAAGTGGAAAACAACTAAAAGGCATGCTTGGGAGAGGCAGCGATAGCCTTGAGCTTTTAGAGTAGAGCGATTGTGTTACAGATGAAACATTCTCTAAGAGTGAGAATATTTACATAATGAAATCGAGTGAAGCAGAAAAAAAGAGTAAGAGGCAGAGCTGCTTGAGAACAACATCTGTAACTCACAGATCTGAGGGGCTTCTCACAGGAGGAAATTTAGGTTCAAAATTCTGAGCTTATTCGCCCCCGCCCCTTTTGGAATTTCATTCCAAACTCTACTCTCACACCAAATTACAAAATACATTTGGAGCAGAAGAGTAACTTGTAGCCAGGGCACAACCTCCCTTCTATAATCAACCATGTTATTAATAAAACTTCCTCTGATGAGCCCTTTGTTTCTATGACTCACCTTTGCTCTTAGGGCATCTCTCTAAAAACTGCGAGAGGGCTGGTTTTATTACTACCGTATGAAAGGCATTTACTAAACCTACCGTGAGTGAATGTGTCCAGTCTGAGCCAACCCCTTCTTCCTCAGGCTTCTCTGTATCATACACCACTCAGCCATGAAAAATACCCGAAACCATAAATTCAGATCTAGAAGAAATTACATTGTGGAAGTTGCAATGATGCACAGGAATGTAAAGGACTGAATTTTATTGAGACTTCTTCCTCTATTCCTTCTGGGTACCCTGAATGTATAAGCTGAAAAGTGTGTTTTTTGCCTATCCCCATGAAGGGGTATGTACACATCAGTATAGGTCTTAGGCGCTTGGTAAAAAACACACTTTGTTGAATGAATGATTGAATGAATAAAACGACGGTAACCAAGAGGCCAAATCGACATGCAGAGCAATCTCTAAAATTTCTCCATTAACTGTGTTCAATTACTATTTCATATTACCTTTCGTGAGACCAAAGCATAACTGTCACTGTTCCGATTCCCCAGGAATCAGGCACAACGGCAAGGATTTGCGTGTGAATTATTAAGGGGGTGCAACCAGGAGAAACTAGGAAGGGAGTGAGAGAAGCAGGAAAGAGGAGGGAGGAGGCCGGGCAGGGTACAGGTCCCGCATCCCACTAGCACTCAGTCCAGTGCTTCAGGGAACACTGGAGCACAGCGACACTGCAGACCTTGTCCCTTCTCAGGGCAAGGAGCTGGGCTTCCATCATCCTGCGGGACTGCCTCGCAACTCTCCCACTGGAATTAAACTCCCAGGCATTTGTGGCTTCTGGTGTGTCGGATCAAAGTAGTTCCAGGACCGCAAGGATAGTCCTCTGAACAGTGTGCTGGAGCAAACCCTTAGGAAAAGCTCACAGAGATGTAGCACTTTCTACATAACTGGTAAAGGAGATTTGGGGACACCAAGAGCATTTGCTACAATATTTAAAACAAATGAGAAAAAATGAAAGCACCTACTATATTATCAAACAGAGCAGAGTTTAAGTCCTACGTAAGCATTTATTACCCATGTCACATTGGGCAAGACATTATTACATCTCCTCCATCCTTGGTTTTTTCGTACGTAAAATGCAGGTCATGGTAAAGGTTACCCTATGTGTATAGAGCTAAATTAGAAAATACATATGAAGCAATTTAAAACTGTGTCTTCTATACAACTACCACTCCATAAGTGTCAGTTACCATCACCATTTTCCTCATCATCCTCACCATTGCTGGGGACAGAACATTGTTTGCTAAACCTTGAGATTTTGACATTTCTTAATGCCTAAATTCCAGACTATCTTGCTATTTTTTCCTAGTCCTGATGTACTTAAACGTCCAACTGAATTTTTCAACCTCAGGAACTGTTTTAGCTCTCCTCCTCCTCTGCTTCATCCTTCTCTTCCACCTCTGTCTAATCCTGTGTCTGTGCTCCTCTTGACCTTGACTTTGGAGCCAGCCAATTCATTTTTCAGCCAACGCTGGGCTGATTCCAGGGAGGGGAACAGATTCAAAATCAACGGATGTTGTTATTTATCCGCATTCTGAAACTGATGGGACGGTTGTCAGCAACTTTGACGTCCCGCCAGAAAGCAAAACTGAAAAAGACGTCCGGTAGCGACAGTGCAGGGATGGCCAGGCCTTCTCGAAAGGTGGCCGCAGGGCGACTGCGGAACAGAACTGCTGAGGTTCGAAAAGGCTGAGGGGCTTGGCTAACCACAGAACCACTGGTGTGATTCAAGGGTGAACGTAGCTGGTGGACTGATTTCCGATCCACGTGAGGGGAGGTGAGAAGAGCAGCACGTTTTCAGGGAAACTTTTTCCTGGGCATTTGTCGTCCTGAAACGGACAGAGCTGGAACTAGGGCTCCCCAAAGACTCGTCAGGCTTGTTGGTACTCCCCGCTGCTTGGATTGGGACACCAACCCATCTTTTTGTTGTTTGGAAAGTTAACAGTGTCCCCATTTAACACCTTAAATCCCCGTCTGGGCTTTCTGTCCTTGGCCCTGGAAGGATCTGATGTGTTATTACACACATAATGCTGTTAGTTACGGAAGTACATGACAAATGCAATCGATACTCAGAACCTGGCCCCCGCACTCGGGACAAAGGACTCCAGGGAGGCACTGGGGCGATGGAGCAGTGAACACACGGCCCTTCAGCATGTGTCATCGTTGTTGCCAAGGTGTCTGGTGACGCAATCATTTCAAGATAATGGGAACGAAATTATTCCCATCCTTAGAGAGAGCGTGTCTCATATTAGAAAGTAAAAATTAATGTGGCTTATTTTCCTCTTACTCAATTGGTCTACTTAACAGAATCAAGTAACCTAAGATGCCAGTTTAACATAGAGTAAAGATTCTTTTCTTGGAAGCGCACCAATTGGAAACGTATTGGATCTTACATGATATTTTATTGCTATTTCCTTGCTCGTCTACGATTCCAAATTGGCAAAGGAGATTCTAGGAGATAATCACAGTTGTACCAAATATACCTTAAGTCTTGAGAGCGAGTGCGCTGAAACTGGAAGCCCGTCTGGAATGCGCGTGCAGGCGCACACAACTCCAAACTGTCAGCGTGACAGAGCGCTACGTGAACAACACATTGGAGCGCAAAGCATTCGGCGCACTGTGGGTTACCTGGGGCTGCATGAAAAAGGCAGGGTGGGAGCAGCCACCTCTTCACGAAACTCAGCTCTGCACCTCATCTCCCAAGGTCGGAAGCCTGTGTAGCTTCCTGCGGATAAGCATTGCCACCTAGCCTCTTGCTCCTTCGCTGACTAACTGTCAAGATGAAAAGGATTCAAAGATTTATATTCATGATACCGGTGTTTCGTGGTTCCTGTATAAAAGTCTGGGGAGAGAAGTTAAGGGGAGGAACTATAATGTCAAATATTGTCCAAGACCGAATGAATCAAAAAGCCAAAATGTCTTAGTTTTTTCACAACTATTATGCCTCCCACACTGTGCTTAGTGCCGAGGAGGAAAACAAATGTTTTCAAAGAGAATAATCTATTAGAGAAGGCAAGGCTATAATGTACGCAAAGCAGAGAGAAAAAGAGTTGAAACAGAGTGAAAGAACGCAGGACATGATGAAGTGGTCAGAAAACAGCAGGGGAGGAGGGCCACACGACCAAGTGCTCTTAAACCGGATCAGGAAGTTCTCTCGTCCGAAGCAACACCACACAAAAGATGATTACACTCCTGACGGGGAAAGCAGGTTGTGGGCACCTAGGTACAGCAGGGGCAAGTCCAAGTTCTAACTCCAATTTTTTCATTTAATTTCCATTCCAAGGGGTCCTCTGGAAATAGGGGGTATGTCCACAGTTGCTATGTGACACTGATGCTCTCATGCTGTCCCATGTGTAGGTAAATCTACAGTGAGTCAGGGGTCCCCAGAACCAAAGCTTTCCCTTGTCCCCCCACCTGTCCCAATCGCCCTCACTGGTCAGGGCACGACTGGAATTCTGCTTTCTCTGCGAAGCCTTCTTAAATCATTCAGTCATTTGTTGTTTATTTGTGTTTCAAATACCAATCTTTCTTCCTGCAAATGGATTGCATTATATGTTTTAAAGGAGAGTCAATGCAAGATAAAAATAATGTTACATGGCCCTGGCTGGTGTAGCTCAGTGGATTGAGCGCGGGCCTGCGAACCAAAGGATCGCGGTTCGATTCCCAGTCAGGGCACATGCCTGGGTTGCCAGGCCAGTTCCCGGCAGGGGACATACAAGAGGCAACCACATTGATGTTTCTCTCCCTCTCTCCTTCCCTTCCCCTCTAAAGATAGATAAATAAATAAATAAATAAAATATTAAAAAAAATAATGTTACATGTTCATCAAACCGTGTTATATCCCAACAGAGAATGGAAGACTAAATGTTCTTGCTTCCAGTTAAAATCATTTGATTACTTTCATCCAGTAGAATGAGACAATGATGCTCACCATCCCCAGTCCTGACCCTAAAGATTCGCCCATCATGGTTTTCCAATATTGTCTCTCGTCCACAGAGTAACCTTTGCTGATGATACAGGTCTGAAGATAGAAGCAGCGTGGGTCCCTGAGTCCGTGCTTCGGGAAGAGACACTCGGGAGTACTCTCTGACAGCAAGTCTCAGAAATATGAGTAAGAAATACAATGTTATTATATGAAGCCATTGAGATTCTGTGATCATGTATAAAGTAACTAGCATTTATTATGGGGTTTAACATTGCATGTTGTTGTTAATTTGTTTTTAATCTTTTATTGCAGTATAACAGGTACATAAGAGAAATGCTGAAATGATAGTGTACAATTTGATGAAATTTCACAAACTGAACACATCCACGTAGCCAGCACCAATATCCAGGGAAAAGAAAAACATTATGCACTTGCCCACAGCTACCCTCATCCGTCCCCAAGTAGGAAAGTTACTAATTTGGTGCCTTCCCCAGCATGATGAGTCTTGCTGCTTCACAGAAAGGAATTACGAGACTGCAGTGGAACAGGTTCCCACCAGGAGACGTCAGCCCTTCTCACACTGGATTTGGTGTGCCAAACTGCACTCCCCTCACTTCATCTTCACCTGCTATTATAAAGTGGTGGTTTTCCAGGTTGCAGAGTGCAAGGACAGCAGGAGAGACGACTGAGCACCAGGATTTCTCAGTGGCTGGGTCCATGGTCACGAGGTCCTCGGGGAGCTACACAGGACAGAGGTGGGCACAGAAGCACCACCTGGGGCTTTGCTCTCAAGTCTGACTTCAGTGTGCCAGTGAGCTGGGGTGCCCAGGTGCGCAACGAGGACCAGCTTCCCAGAAAAAAAATTGCCCAGCTATTGACAGCACTGTATTCTAGTCTTAAATCCTAAACAAAGCTCCTTAGCTCTTCCCGCCCTAAATGAGACAAGGTGAAGACTAGGAAGAACATACCATGAGGGGGAAAAAAAGTAGGGAAAATAAAAAACTTAGTAGCACATAGAGGTTCAGTACACAGACATTGGAGTCAGGCAGAGTTAGGTTTAAAACACTACTCTGTCACTGATTAGATTTGTAAACTAATACTCTAATTTATTACTTTTTAGTGTCTGTATAATATTCCAAAGTACAGCTGTACTGTAATTAAGTGTCCATGGTGCCATTGGGACAGAGGGAGACAATAGAGGCGTATGCATGGCAAGGGCGTGGTTTTGGAGCGCTCCAGCTTCAGACACTCTCGGTGTGCTGTGGCTCTCCACTGCAGGCAGGCTGCAACGCACATCCTCGCACCCCCAGGGTGGGACAGAAGCAGGTTGACAGTGGTCAGTGTGTGAAACGTAGAGCTTATCCTCGTGTTATTATTATTTACTCGTTGTTGTATTAGCTTCCAAACAAACCATTTTACCCCATCCTATACACTGTTAAAAACCTGGAGCTCTTATTTTTATGGGAGAGATTCAAGTACCGGGCCTTCTGGGACAAAGGGCTTATGTAATTTGAAGCTTTAACAGCTGTTACAAAATTGCTTTAAAGGAATTCTGTGGCAATTTACATGTTCATCAATAATGTATCAACATCTTTTCCCTGGATTCCTGCCAGCAGTAGGTGTTAGCCTTCTTGGTTTTTGTTTGCTTTTTACTTTTCAAATATTGGATTGGCCAAAAAAAAAATCCATTTAGTTTTTTCCATAAAGTTAAAGACACATTTTCCATTTTCACCAATAACTTCATTGATTTGGCTATTTTGAGTATGTCGACTATCTCCCATGTGGTATAACACTGAATGTTCTCATTTAATGCCTCAATTTGATCGCTACCAACTTCATCTGGTCTACCCAACCCTGCAACATCATCCAGCAAGAAATCTCCAGCACGAAACTTTGCAAGCCACTTTTTTTGTAAAAAAATTATCTTTCTTCCTTTTTAAAAATATTGTTTTGACATGTTCAATCAGTCCCAATGCCTTCTCCATATACGGCACAAATCATTTTTCGTGTTTCAGTTGCATTTTTACCTTTCTTGAAAAAATAAAGCATAATACGGTGAAAATGTTGTTTTTCCTTCCATCTTCAATATTGAAATGGCTACACAAAAATTCACCAATTTTGATGCATCTTTTTAAACGCATGCTGATATGCCAGTTGTCATAATACAATCTATCAAAGTTGTTTCAAATGAAGTTAAAGACAACTGAGGTGGCTACTTGAGCCATCTTACAGGAAAAAAAAACACACACACGAACTTTTTGGTCTTCCAATATATAGTATACAAAATAAAGAAAATAATATAACCAATCCCCAAGCATTCATCACCCAGTATACCTTTTAACTCAGTTTATTGAGGTATCATTTATAGGTAGAAAATATATTCTTTGTCGTGTACGGGCCTACAGCCTTAACTAATGTACATCTCTGGATAACCATGGATACAGTCACAACACAGAGCTCCGCCTCCCACTCCGAAGTTACTGCAGGCCCCTTTACAATCAAACACTCCCCTCACACCTTAGTCCCTGGCAAGCATTAGTATGTGTTTTCCCCTCTATGTTTGCTTTTTTCCAGAGTGTCATATAAATGCAATCATATAGAACATAGCCCTTTGAATCTGGCTTCTACAATTTAGCATAGTGCATTTGAGATTCTTCCATATCATTACTTATATCACTAGCTGGTTCCTTTTTTATTGCAAAAGTATGCCTGAGTCCATTTACCCACTCACCAACTGAAATTTGGGTGATCACAAATATAGCTGCCATAAACATTGATGTTTGTGTTTGTATGAACATAATTTTTTATTTTTCAGATAAAAACCTAGGAATGGAATTACTGGGTCATACTGATTTTTTTTCAGCTACTCAATAGGTAAGTAGTGATTTTTTATTATCATTAAATTTGATTTTTTCTCATAAGAAATGATGCTAAGTGAATATTTGATATTTGTGCTCTTTGCTGAAACATTGTTCAAACTTATTTTTAATTGGGTTGAATACTTTTATATTATATAATTTTGAGAGGTTGCTATATATTCTAGACACACATCCTTTATTAGGTACGTGGGTGGAAAATGTCTTCTGTCTATGTCTTATCTTTTTTATCAATGTATTTTACTTTTAAAATTTATACAAAAAGCACTTTGTGGTAGTGCACAGTTCTGTGAATTTTAACAAATAAATATGTTCATGTAAACACAATAATCAATGCACGGAAATTTCAATTACTTCCAAACAAACCTCCCTCATGCTATCTATCTTTTTATGTTCACTCTATCTTCCTAATAATAACCCTATGAACCACTTGCAAAGTCTCCATACCTACAGCTCTGTCATTCTGAGAATGTCATGTAAGTGTATTCATACAGGAGTAACCTTTGCAGACCAGGTTCTTTCGCTCACTGGAATGCCTTTGAGACTCACTGAAGCTGCCTGAATCCCAATCCCATTCTGCTCTGCTCTGTTCTGTCCCATCACTGAGTCTGCACTGTGTTCCACTGCGGGGCTCTCCCTCAGTTTGCCTGTTCACCTACTAACGGACATTGGGTTCGATTCCAGTTTGCATCAATTATTAACAGAGCAGCTGCTATAAAGAGTCTCCATGTAGAGACTTTGGCACGGACATGTATTTTTATTCTTTAACATACTTTCCCAAGAGTGGAATTGCTGAGCCCCACAGCAGAGTATGTTAACTTTACCCCAAAATATGCCAAACCATTTTCCAGAGCGGCTGTACCAGTTTTCCTTTTTTTTTTTAATTTTCATTTTAATTGTTGTTCAAGTACAGTTTTCTGCCTTTTACCCCCATCTCAGCCCACCCACCCCCAGGAATCTATGAAGAGCTCCAGTTTCTAGACATTCCTTGTCAGCTCTTGGTATTGACTGCCTTGTTTTAACCCATTACATGTGAAGTAGCATCTCATCACGATTTCAGTTTGCAATGGCCAATGACTTTAAACACCTATTCGCGTGCATCCGTGTCATCTTTGTACCCTCTCTGGAGAAAGGGACGTCCATGTTGTCAGCCCTTTTTTAAATTGGGGTTTTTTGTTTTCTTATTTTTGATTTTTGAAAGTTATTTCTATATTCTATTAAAATCTATTGTAAGATACATGGTTTGCAAATATTTCTTTGAGTCTATAGCTTATTTTTTATTCTCTTAATTGCATCTTTTGCATAATTAACATTTTTAAGTCCAAGGGAGGTCAATTAATTAAACTCATGAATCATGCTTTGGGTGTCATGTCTAAGAATTCATCACCAAAGTTATGATTTTTCTCCTATGTTTTCTTCTAAAAGTTTTAGTTTTATATTTTACATTTAAACCAATGATCCATTTTTGCTTCATTTTTGTACAGATGTAAATTAAATCAAGGTTTTTCCTTTAGGTTTCTTAAAAATTTCCCATGGATATATAATTATTCCAGCACCATTTGCTGAAAAAGATGTTCATTGAATTGCTTTTGTAGCTTGGTCAAAAATAAAATACCCGTATTCTTGAGGACCTATTTCTGGAGTCTTTATTCTGTTTTATTAAGTTATATGTCCATCTCTTTGTCTATACCATATCTTGATTGCCATAGCTTTAAGGTAAATCTTAAAATTGGGTAACTTTATTCTCTTTCAAAACTGTTTTAGCTTCTGGTTGTTTTGTATTTGCATATAAAATTCAGAAGCAGCTTATTTGTTTCTACTGAAAATCTGTCTGGAATTTTATAGATATTAAGTTAAAACTACAAACAATTTTTGGAAGAATTCTTATGTTTCCTATGATGATTCTAGTCTATGAATATGATATGTCTCTCTACTTATTTAGATATTCATATTACTTTCATCAGTATTTCATAGCTTTCAGCATACAGACCCTATATATTTTTGTTAGATTTATACCTAAATGTTTTATTATTTTTCATTTACTGTACATGCTAAAATTTTTTAATTCTCACTGAGGATATGTTTATTGATTTTAGAGGTAGAATAAGGAAGGAAGAAAGAGGGGGAGAGAGAGAGAGAGAGAAAACGAACACTGGAGAGAGGAAAATCAATTGATTGCTTTCAGTAAGCACCCAACCAGGAAGCAAACCTGCAGACTTTTGGTGTATGGAATGACATTCCAACCAACTGAGCCACCCAGCCAGGGCTAAATGGTAAAATTTTAATTCTGGTTTCCAAATGTACATTGCTAGTATGTAAATACCCATTGTTTTATATGCTTTGATTTTATCCTGTAGCTTGACTAAACGCATGTATTAATTCTAGGGCTTTTTCTGCAGGCTCCTTATTGATTCATGTTATCTACAAATAGGGACTCTTTTACTTCTTTCATTCCAGTTTGTCTGTCTTTTGATTACTTTTTTTATCTTATTACTCAAGCAAAAACTTCCAGCTCAGTTTTGAGTACAATTGGAGTAGTAGATTTATATCTTTCACTAAATTTGTGAGATTAGAGGCAATAAAGAACTTCAGTCAGATTGCACAGTTGGCACTGGGAAGTACCAGTTTTGAAAGTACTCAGAATACATAGTTGTGTTTAGTCCCAAAGGACTGCATGCTTTGTGCCACAGAGACACAAATAAATATTGAATATTGTGGAACTTCCTGAGTGCAGAGCACACAGGGGAAAGACTTCGGCTGCTGCCACGACTCCCTTCTGATAGTGCTGGCCAGAGGCAGCCCCATATTCGGACACAGACGACAAGGGCCCTAGTGGCTCTTCCCCAAGGGTTACTTGTAGACTACCTGTAGACCAGAGCCCTGAATTCATCTCATCTTCAACATGAATAAGCATCACCCAGAATGAGAATATGAGCACTATTCCAGAGACAAATCTCATGTAATCTTGTGAAAGAAATATTGTGATTGTCAGCAGGAGCATTCTACTTACCAAACTTGCTTTCCTGAAATCAGACCCACGATGAACCCCTAGGACAATCTCACTGTCACAGTCTCAGAGCTCCTTGGGCCACGTGGTCAACCCCCTGTATGAGGTAGATGGTTGGAGAGTGCCCCCAAAAAGAAAGGACCCAAAGTCACATGGATCTCAGTCTAGGCTGTGGTACCTTGTCCGAATTGCACTCCATGTTGGCTGGTCCTCGCCAACAAAAAGGAAACTGAAGTTCAGAGCTCCTGAGACAGGTGGTTCCTCTTGCCTGAATCTAAGTGTGGTACTACTTCCATTATTGAGAGTCCAAACAAGATCATGCACAATGTATAAGGCATAGTTCCCAATGAAAATTCAAGAGATCCTTCCAAAGCAAAAAGAATAAACAGCAGGCATCTACTGCGGATGGGTATGGTATTATACCCATAATATAATGCCATATATTATATTATAAGGAATGAGAGCTAACACTTATCGAGTACTCACTCTGTGCCAGGCGCTGTTCTAAGCACTTTCTACATGTTAATTAACTCACCCCACCTTCAAAACAATATTATGAGGGAAAGTCACCTGGCACCAGAGTCTGCACCCTTAAACTCTACTCCACATTGTTTTTCAAGTGTGATATCCATGCTAACGAAGAAGTAAACCAGACAGTTTAAGCAAAGGGAAGGAAAATCTTCAGGCCATTAAGTTCTTCCATTATACTGTTTTATGACATTTCCTGAAAGGGCTTGCAAATCATCACTTGATAGCTCAGAAGCAAATTCATGGGCACTTTCACTGGAGGCTAAAAGATTAATCCACATATATTCACACAGAGAAACAGGGTAATTTTTAATGGTTCAACACATGAGATTAAAAAATTAGAGTCTGTTTTCTAGCAGTCCATTAAATTCTCCAAAATTCTGAGGCTTCAATGCTGGTGCTATCAAAAACTCTCTTCCCTTTCTATTAAAAACCGAGACCCTCTTCTTGAAAGTGGGTTAGATCACTGATGCCGTGTCCACAGAGGTCCTGGATGACAATATTGAATACAGTCACGTAATCGGAGACACAGCAAAGCAGGGTAGGTGTTAGAGAGTGATAGTGAAATCAGATACTATCATTATCTCGGTGCCTGCACACCCAGGCATTTCATACGAGAAATGATTGCCCAGTCTCCGCAGGGACAAAGAAAATAAGCCTCAGCTAGTGTGTCCAATACCTGGGATACGAGTGCCCTTGAGAGCCCGCCGCAGTCATCAGGGTTCAGTTCGCCCGAAGCGTATGCCAAGGACGCACAGAAAAGAACGTCAAGTAAGACACTTACCGGATTGGCCTCCAAAACAGACAGATGGTCAATAGCAGAGCTGATACAACATCAGCAATTATCTCTAATCTTCCTTGCCATGAGAATCCATTACAATTTTGTACATGCTACTTCAATTAAAAATTATATTTATATGTGGAGAGCATTAGTACTCTGACCCCTGATCCTAAATCTTAATAATACTTTTAAACAATGTTGTTCTTTTCTTTAAAAGCTGTTCATCTTCAAGGCCTTTTAAGTCATTATATAATGTGTCACTATATGCAGCTTATTCTATTATGATTCCCATCATAATAGAAACCGAAGCAGAATCTCTAAAAACCTCTAGTAAATCTGCTTACTTGAGAGGAAATATGTAGAAAACCCTAATGCTAAAACATCTTCTCAAAGTCATCTTTCTATCCATGTAACCTTCTCATTTGTACCCACCCATATGGGTCTTGAAGGGCAGAGTCAGCACATGTTTGGAAAATAAATGTTAGAGAATTGCAATGCAGATGGGGGTAGAATAATGGAGTATTCTAAAGGGTACCCTTTATTCTAAAGGGTAACATTATGTTGAAAACTGCATTTTAACGTAAGATTTCAGAAAATTTATCTGGCACAGAACGGGGGAAAATGGTTGCAAAGTAACCTTAACTTTCATTTCTCTAATATCGTTTTACACTTAGAGAAGTCTTCTCCAGGATGGGGTGCACGAGAAGACCTCATTGTTGGAGGGATCACGTGACTTGTGCATCAAGTATGTTCCACTGATGGGACAGAACCCAATGAAACTACATGCCTGGGTTGCATTTTCATAGCTTGGAGCTTCTCATCTCATCAAAGTCACTCCAAAGTCATTTAAATCTATGGGAGGAAGGAGCAGGGGAAGGAGGGAGGCAGAAAGGAGCTCAGTGAATCTCTAGTCTTCTAAGAAGTCAGCAAAAGGAAGAGCAAAAGTTTTATAAGAAAATGCATTTACAGAAAATACACATTAATTTAAAAGAAAGTATATGAAAATGAATACTAGAGACGGGTCAAGAAGAAAGGTTAGATAAGCAAGAGATAAGATATCCATGATAAAAAGAAATATATAAATATCAAAAATATCAGGTTGGAGATTTATAATAAATTTCCTGCATTAATTAGTAAGCATTAAACAAATATTTAGTATCTTCTATGTGGTAGGCCCTGTGCTAGATACTGAAAAGGAGAAAAAGAAAGGACACTTTCTCTTCTCAAAAGCTTTCAGTCTAGACTTTGAGTCCTTTTACAGTTCGAGAGAACTGCCTGATTCCAGATGGTTCAGCTAAATATGAAAAGAAAAAAAGGTGGGAAAAAACAATGGAATGAGTAAAATGAAGTCCATTCGGAGAACAACTGCCCACCAAATTCCATGAGAGCTGGGTCAAATCATGTCACTTCTCTGCTCCAAGCCTCCAGTGAGTTCCCCATTGCTCTTAGAGTAAATGTCCTCAAAGTCCTTAAAGTGGGCAACAAGGCCCGACACTGTCTGACCCTGTGTTAGCTCTCTGGCTGCAGCTCTTACCAATTTCCCTCTGCCCACTCAGTCCTAGCTGTGCTGGGTGGAAAACGCTGCTGCCACCCCTTCCTTCTGTCTAGAGTCTCCCTCCACAGGCATCCCTCTGGCTCATCCCACCTCTCTCAGGTCTCAATTTAAATGTCACATCTCAACATGGCATTTCCTAAGCCACCATTATCAATGCGACACCCCACAGATCAGCATCTCTGATCCCCCTTTTTATTTTTCCCGTCCTGTATTTTCTGAAACATTTTATAATACGCATATGTATTGTGCCCTCACCATTCATTATCTGTCTCCGGTCACTGGACCACAAGCTCCTGGAGAGCAGAGGGACTTTTGTGTTTCTTTTCTTTTCTTTCTTTATTCACTTCTCTGCTGACAGCAATTAAAGCAGTTACTGAAACCAACCATGCATTTAATAAATATTTGCTGAAACAATAAATTAATGTGAAAAGAATAGCTATGTATGGAAGCTCCTTTTGGGGTATTGAGAAGCCAATTATAGATTTGTACAGTAAGTCAACACTATTTATAAGAATTAAGTGATCCACGTGGATAAGAAAACTGGCTATTCAGAGTGGTGTGGGTGAGCAGCTATGTACAGTAAAACATGGAACAACCAGAGATTTTTTTTTCACAATTTTTTCTTTGTTCTTCAGTCTTAAAAGGAAGGGCAATTGGAAAAGACGTGAATATTGGATACCTCATTGACCATACTTTTTGAAGAGTGTATCTTTGTGCGTTAGCATGACTATATATAAAGAGATGTCACTAGACATTGTTCCATTTAAATAGCATATCCAGTTCTTATAATGCTGCACTGTTTTCTTGCATTATGTAAATTCTCCATGTACACTGACTACATATTCTATTTAGAAAACAGGCGTAATTGGAGTTTTCAGTTATTATAATTTTTCAGTATAATCAGTTATTGTATTGAATATAAACATTTATCTTATGTTGAATACGATATGATAGACATGGTGGGGAAAAACAGGAACTGGAGACATGCAGACTAAAGATGTAGCTTTACGTCTGCTACTTACTGGGCATCTGATCTTGAACAAATCGCAGCACTTCCTCAAGCCTTCTATTTTCCTTCCTATCGAATGGAAGGTGTTGGTAAGAATACCTACTCTCATGTTGCAGGAATTAAATAAGCTCATGGGTATAAAGCATTGCCTTTGTATTTGGGACATCCTGGTTCATCATTTTGCTTCCTCCTTCCTCAGATACTTGTCACTCCATTTGTGGGCAATTTCTAAGTACAAGGATGCTCTGGGACTAGCCCATCTACCAAAGAGAGGCCGCAGGGCTTCCATTTGTACCCAAAGAGAGTCACTGTTGATTCCTGAAATTCAGCCTCCTAGTGCTTCTCAAAACAAGAGCAAAATATTCCAAAACTCAGTTTGGTAGTTACAGTGATGATCACAGATGTATGCTTGATTGAATTCCAAACAAAGAGGGATAAGGAGCGGGCCTGGGGCATTTTTCAGATGAGCAGCAAAGAACACACAAGCCAGAGAGCTGCAGGTATCTGAGGCTGCCATTCCGCTTATCTGCCTGCCACGACTATCTGGATAATGACTGCTGGATGCAAAGTGCACATACGCACACCCCACATAAAGCAAGGAAGTTGAAAATACCCAATAAAGTCTGCTGAAAAGTCAAACGAGACATGAGATGCAAAAGAATACAGAGAGACCACCTTATACACAGTATAAACACAGGAGACTTCAAAGAGCTGCATATATTCTTTGAAGCTACAAACAGCAAAGCAAGTGCTATGGCTAGCCCAGACATGGCTGCAACCAAAAAGAAAAGGGAAAAGCAAAGAGGAAGGATAGGGGTGGCAGAGCACTGCAGTCCCAAACTGAAAAGTGGTCCTAAATGCACACTCATAAACCCCTACCAGGTGTCAGAAACATTTGATACTCTGGGTTCATTATCTTAAAACCATTCTTATTATTCACTTTACGGAGACCAGGAAACTGAGGTAAAAACTATTACCTAGAAATTATTTCTAGTTGCAGGATTCAAACCCAGATCTACATCATTTCAAAGCTGCTGTCTTCAACACTCGGCTGTTCTTTTGAGAAACACCCTTTGCAGATTCTGCTTTTTTGTTAAAATTGCGGCCCAGTATCTCCCAGCTTTCTGGGGAGAGGCAGCCACACTCAGCAACCTGGAAAGCAGGAATGGTCCAGTGGGTTGTTTTCAGCCATGTTACTCTTTATAGCTACATAATGCTTTAGCTACCATGATCTGTTAAAGTCTTTCTGTGCCAGGGATGGGAATCCATTTAAATATGCAGTTGAGCTTCATTTTAATTTTATGTCTGCCTGCCCCATCAACACACTCTGCATTGTAAAGCAATAAGGCAAATATCATATTTAGTAGGCTTCTGAGTATATGAAAATGTCTTCATTGGCAGGAGACACTAACTACAACAAGCAGGAAAACAGATACTTCCTGTTATGACTCCATATCTCTTCCAGAATGTGTGAAGACCATGATTATTCGGGGCTTTTAGGGATTGTTGGGAAATATGGGGAAAAAAGCTCTGTTGATTGGTTATACAATTCACCCAAAGTAAAAGCTTTCTGATGGGGAAAGGGGACGTGGATTAGACAAGGTGTCAGGTCAAACAGGCATAAACAGGGAATCTCCTGGGTAAGCTGGGACATTGGGTCACGCTGGTTATTTGTAATTTTACCACCAAGGAAGGGGGAAGAGCGTCAGCCAAATGACGAATTTTAGATTCCATCTGATTTGCAACCCAGGGAGGCAGTTTGCTCAAAAGATGATAGTAGGTAGAAGCAAAATCAGCTCTGGGCATGTGTGTATTACTTGAATTTTTTTTTAAGTATCCAGTGCAGTTAATTCAAATCCTTTCAACCCTGCATAGGTGCAAAATATGCAAAATTCTTTTCCCTACTCGTTCGTTGTTCTGAAATGCCAGGGATTAACAAGATTCTCTAGATTTAAAACGTTAACCACTATGCCACCCTTGTATGAAAGCTGTGTGCCCGATTCCTCCAGGTCAGCCTCTTTAATATAATTCAAATTTCAGTAGTCAACAAAGACACCTCATTTGTCTCTGAATTCCGTGTTTTGCTTACATGTACATTTCTGGAAATATTATATTCCCTCGTATAAAGAATGTATGCCAAAAACTATCTAAAATGGTGAACACCAGCCCTGGCTGGTGTAGCTCAGTGGATTGAGCGCGGGCCTGCGAACCAGAGGATCGCGGTTCGATTCCCAGTCAGGGCACATGCCTGGGTTGCAGGCCAGTTCCCAGCAGGGGACACATGAGAGGCAACCGTACATTGCTATTTCTCTCCCTCTCCCTCTCTCCTACCCTTCCCTTCTCAAGATAAATAAATAAATAAATAAATCTTTAAAAAAAAAAATAAAATAAAATAAAATGGTGAACACCACTCAAGTTTATATTCCTACATGTCTAATATTGCGGGAGCTGCTTAAAGACAAGGGGGCTTATTTTAATTGTATTATCTATATTCCCAGCACCAAGTATGATGAGTGACACATGATAAACAATCCACATATATTATATGGAATAATTAATTAATGATCGAGAATAGCATTAGCAAACTGAGAGACACTTTAGCTACTTTCTGTAAAAAAATACTTTCTGTAAAAATATCACATAGAAAAAGGTAAAGCTAGCTTTCTCTCAACGCATTTCAGCCTGAACTACATTCTTTTTTTTTTTTAAATAAATCTTTATTTCTCATTTATTTTTTTATTTTTTTTAAGATTTTTATTTATTTATCTTTAGAGGGGAAGGGTAGGAGAAAGGGAGAAGGAGAGAAATATCAATGTAGGGTTGTCTCTCGTGTGTCCCCTGCCAGGAACTGGCCTGCAACCCAGGCATGTGCCCTGACTGGGAATCGAACCGCGATCCTCTGGTTCGCAGGCCCGCGCTCAATCCACTGAGCTACACCAGCCAGGGCTGAACTACATTCTTTTAAGTGGTTAGAAAATTCTAGATATAAAATGCCTAAATTACAGCACATTGCTTAAAAGACTCAACCTAGCGGGTAGACTAATTTATTCTATAGCAACAACAGCAGTAATTTCAATGACCACATTTAATTCTCATACATGATTTCCCTACTCCCGCAGAGTAGGCCCATCTGTGATGATGGCAAGGAGCCCACAGCAAGGTGGCAGGCCGTCAGCAGTGTGGCACAGGTAGGAAGAGAAAGGACAGGAGAGCAAAGCGTGCAGAAGAAACAGAGGCTTAGATGGGGCAGAACTTTGTCCATTTCTCATAGAACTGCTCTGTGCCAGTGCCTAATGACCCTCCATGTCTTCACGGAGACCATGTAGAGCAGGGGTGTCGAACTCATTTTCACCGGGGGCCACATCAGCCTCGCGGTTGCCTTCAAAGGGCCGAATGTAATTTTAGGACTGTATACATGTAACTATTCCTTAACAGTTAAGGGAGAGCTTGGCGCTGCCCCCGGGTAGAAACAAGGTGCCGGGCCGGATAAGACAAGGTGGAGGGCTGGATTCAGCCCGCGGGCCTTGTGTTTGCCATCTGTGATGTAGACAAAACTCAACCGCAGGCTGACCCAAGACTTAGCCGAGCATCCCGTGGCCCTCCCAGGCTAGAGGAAGATGGTTGGTCCTGTGAGGAGCTGCTATAAGCCATTTCTCACTCACCTATTATCATGAGAGAGGTTCATGGAACAGATTCTCACCAGCCTCCCTCATTCTGATGAGGGATGGTGCTCTCCACTTTGCCCTACCTTAGTGCAGGCTAACTGCTGAGCCAGAGCCTGGTTCCTCAGCGACAGGGTGACTCTCCACCAGTGTTGCCTGTCCCTTGGCCTCTTTGTTTCCATGTCATCCTATGGGACAAGGGACATGAGGAGTTGACACCATTGCTGATCTTGCTTTTGCTGATTATGCAAGTAATAAACTCCCTACCTCTATCCAGGCTTATTTTGTCTTCCCAATCAATATGTCAGCATGTTTACCATTTCTTTACATTTTTTAGAAGCCAAGTATTAGAACTCTCTCTAATACTTGGAACACCTGGCAGATAGAAGACATTGTGCTATTGGAACTCAGTGAAGCAAAGTAGTTAAAATCTTGAGTTTTGAGCCAGACAGAGGCAGATCTAATAACAGCCACCATCTACTAGACATGATGACTTAGATCAGTTACAGAACTTCTCCAAGCCTTACAAGGTACCAGGTGCAAGAAAGGAGCTAAAGCACCTTCCACTGCTTGGCACATAGTGAAGACTCATAAATGGTAACTATAAATAATCCTACTCATGTTCATATACTACCATTCTGTTACAGTTCATGTTTCAGTATCTAAGTGTTTTAGACTTTCTGTGTTAAAATGGGCCTTTTTAGCCCCATTTGACCAATGGCAAAACAAAACTTCAGGAGAGATATATGATCTGTCCATCACTCAAAATGTAAGAGAGAAAAAAAGAGTTCAAAGTTAGCCAAGAAATAAATATTAACATTTGAGATATTTTTGTCTGATTGTTCACATGGTAGAAAATTTTATGGGAAAAATGAGCATTTTGTTGTTTTAACTGGAATTTTAAATAGTTGAGAGAGATTGACTGAAAGTGTACGAGATAAACATCACTTATACATTGATTCTGGATTCTTCTGGAAGCATATTGAGGGTTAAGGGAGCCAAATATGTCTAAGTGTCCATTTATAGGATGCTGACTGTCTGTAGACTTTGAAGGAAGAAAGAATAGTCTCCATCAAATGGACAAAATGGTAAAAATTAGGAAACTAGTTCAAGAACACGGAAGAGGCAAAATCCCTACACATTCCTACACACGAACCACCACCATGGAGGCAAGGGTAATTTGTGCACTTTAAAAAGAAAAAGATGCATAAACATATATGATATATAAACATGACTCAGATAACTTCACCCTATAAATCTCCACTGTGTAGCAGAGTAAACTACCAGGTAAATATACTACAGTAAATTTAATAATTACAAGTTAACTCTGTTACTGTGGACATACTGATTGAAAATCAAAAGTTACTTTTTTACCCAGTGCTTATATTAAATAATTTTAGAGTCACACGAATTGTCATATTAAATAATACTGGAACAAAAAATGAAGAAAAAGAAAGAGAAAGGAAGCACACTGAGTGCACAGGAAGACAGACTAAAAAGGCACCGAAGTCAGGAGAGTCTCCAAACAACTCATCGGATGTGGCTCAGCTTGACAACGGAGCTGCTGAATTGGAACGCTCCCATTGCATCGCCATTGTTTGTGAGTTAATGGTCTCAGTGTCAGACTAAACCATCTTCTATTTTTGATTCGTTTTAAGATCCTAGGAGGCTCTCGTGTTTTTAAAAGGAAGAAAAGGAAAATCCTGACTGACATATAAATCATGGCCCTGACTTTCTCAAAACCACAATCAAGATGATGCAAGGAGGACCTCCCAGAAGCTCCGCATCTGCCTGATTCCAGTAAGAGAGATGACAAAATGAGTCATAGCTTATAAGCTTCCACCTGACACACCCCAGGCTCCAGACAACTTATAATATTTCTGCTTCCCAATTTACCGGTAAGATAATTACAAGAAAATGAAAACTCAACGTTGTCCAATTTAGATCTGTTTTTAAGAAGACTCTGTTACACAAAAGAAGCCAGATGTTCATAAAAGAACTTGCCCAGTTAAGGAATTCTTGGAACATATAAATTTATTTTTTTCTCAAGAATGGCAGGTGCTTCTTTATGGAAAAGATAACCCCACTGTTAACCTCCCTGTCTCTTTGAGTGTTATAGCAAATAAGCCTAATAAAGCTGTCTTTACATAAAAGAAGTGACCTACATAAAGACACAAGACATTAGAGTGACTTTGATTTTCTCGCATGCTTACTCTGAATCTACTGAGTTCATCATGAGTGTTCTTCACTCTATTACTGGGGTGTATCATGTTCATTGACACTCACGGGCTAAGCCAGCCTCGCATTGTTGGTATAAATGTCACTTGATCGGAGTGTGTTAATATTTTGTATCTTGCCGGATTTTATTTGCTAACACTTGGCTTAGGATTTCTGCATCTACATTAAAAAGGGATATCATTTTATAAATTTTTACTATCTGTAATGTACTTGCCTGGCTTTATTATCAGGTAATACTGGCTCCACAGAACAAATTTGAACATGTTCTTTCATTCTCTTTTTTTCTGATGGAGCTTATAAAACATTTGTATTATTTCTTTCTTTAAATACTTAACAAAATTCAATCATTAAATTCTTCTAGGCCTGGGCTTTGCTTTATAGGAAGATTTATAATTACTAATTTATTTTTCATACTTGTAATAGATCAATTTGGGTCTTTTTTTTTCTTGTTTTCATAATTTGTGTCTGCTTAGATATTTGTCTATTTTATTTAACTTGTCTAATTTTTGGTGTAAGGTTGTCCACAAAGTTTGCTTATAGTTCTTTTAATTTTTGTAGCATTAGTGATGACATCTCCTCTTTCATTACCTTTCTAGTATTTTTTTATGTTCTCTCTACTTGTCTGTCTAGGTAAAGGTTTGTCGATTTCATCGGTCCTACTCAAGGAACCAGCTCTTCCAGATTTCTTTCCAGGCCTCCTCCCAATGTGCAGTTAGCTAGGCTAAGCCCATTACTAGCCCAGGTAATGGCTTTGACCTTTTCACAGGCTTTGCATATCTGCATGCGAGGGGTCACTGAGGGTAACTGGGCCTGCGACACGTGTAGTTCACCGTAAGTCAGGTCCCCTCAGATTACTCGATTGGGCTCCAGAGGAGCTCTTTTTGGTTCTACTCTGATGGGACCAACAAGGAATAATAATGAAGTCTTCTCTACATTTTGTCAATCTTACATGACCATTATACAGTTTATATAGCTCCCCCCAAATTTATTAATGCAATAGGATTTATTTCTAGCTACCAACTTTGGGCTTTCCCCTTCAGTCAGTATAATGCATAATGCATTTCCTTTTTGATCAATATAAATCATTAAATATTTTCGTTTAGAGGTGAAACACACCTTCTAATTATTCTCTTTGTATGCATTCCACCTCTATGTACCAATTTAGTTTCTACCTTTTTCATATAAATGACCTATCAACTAAGAATTTTAAAGCATGAAGCCCTATATAACCATTTCCCAAATGGCTGCTCTAAACATATTTTCACAATCTTTCCATCATAACATTCAAGCACTTTACTAAAGGCAGATACATGAAGTCTGTGCAGCAGGTATCCAGCATGTACTATGAAAAACAGGCACTTATTGAAGAAGATACAAGAAACATTGTACATAGCACAATGATGCTTCAGTCGCCTTCAAAGTAGGCACCTTGGGACCTCAGACAGCTCTCCAAATTGCCATCAGCTGTCCCACAATATTTTCCTGAATCTCACTGGTAGTCTGAAATCTTTTCCCTTTCAAAGGTGATTTTAATTTGGGGAAAAGCCAGAAGTCGCAGGGCACCAAATCTAGGCTGTAGGGGGGCTGAGTTACCTGGGTGATGTGATGTTTCGCCAAAAATCTCTGCATAAGACATGATGCATGAGCATCACATTGGTACTAGAAACACTTCGCTAGAGACCAAATGACATCAGTCAGGGATGCTGCAGGAAAGATTTCTACACTGGATGGACAGCTGGATTTAATGACATTTAAGAAAGGAGAATATTTCAGTGAAAAGTTGAGATGACCCCTGCTTCCTTCCCTAAAGCTTAGAGATGTGAAAATCACATCCTATGTGAGGTAGACTATCTATCTCATGGTACTCAGCATTCCTGAATACGAGAGACATGATATGGTAATAATGGAAAGTGAAGAAGACTTCCCCAAGAGCAAAAAGTCCTGAATTATTCTACCTCTCAAAAGTTATATGACCTTAAGAAGTCATAGTATATCTCTCAGGGATACAGGAATAAAAACAATAGTAACAATTAAACCAGCCTGATTTTCTTTTCAAGATTATTAACCAAGTACTCTCAAAATACTCTTAAAAACTATAAAAAGTGATTTAAAATATAAGGGAAAATAATTGCACAACTTTTCCAGAAGTCAGTTTAATGGGAAATATGATTTGTTCCTACTAAATGCATTTGCAGGGAGCCAGTCTTCCAAGAAGCGATGAGGCCAGCTTCTTGGACCAAACGATAAATCTGCAGTTCCCAAGCCTCGCAAATGCTGAGTTTATGGAACACAATGCCTCAGCTGACACACAGATTATATTTGTTTCCAAACAGAATAATCAACAGGAAAAAGCTCCTTCCACTAGCTGCTACAATCCATTGTTGGCTTATTTTCTAAATTTCTCTATAACATCTGCAAAAGTAATAAACCAATTACAGAAGCCATCTGGAACAGAGCAGAGAGGAAGATTTATTTTAGAAAGACTCTACTCTGAGTATCTGACACTGTAGAAGATAGCATGTAACAAGAACAAAGATATCAAGAAGCCCACTATAATTAAGGGAGGGCAAAAGAGATTTGCATAAAGAAAATCATGCTTGTTCATTACCAAATGTGATGGAGTCACATGACAATCCACTGCCAAAACAGGATGGGCACCAACCTCCATTGTTTCCTGAGCCACAAACCAGGGTTTTTAGTTCATTCATCATGGGACCCTGAGCACCCTAATGAACTCAGTAGAGCCAGTTAGCTAGACGCTCATTCAGACACCTTGGGCAAATTCCCTATGTCCTTAACAACGTTAGAGTCATTAATAAAAATAGATCTTTTTTGACCCTCACTTACACCACAAAGCCACTAGTGAAGGAACTCAGCAAGAAGAGGGCTTCAAGGCTGAACCAACCAAAACTCCCCAGTTGCAGCCCAGCCGCATCCCCCCAGAGGTAGGACTGATCCAGGAAAGATAAGATTCCACACTGATCCATATCATCCCCCCAGGGATTAGGAAGATAAAGTGAACGTAAAATCCACAACCTAGAATCTGTCCCCTTTAATTTCACGGCTCTCTTCAGCCATCTGCACTATTTTGTTTCAATCAAGACACAATGTATTATGTTAAATGAAATAAACCAGTCAGAGAATGACAAAGACTTGTGGAATCTAATGAACAAAAACAAACAGACAAAAGAGAAACAGACTCATAGATACAGAGAACAGACTGACAACTGGCAGAGGGGAGGGAGGTTAGGGGTGCTGGGTAAAATAGGTGATAGGATTAAGAAGGAAAAAAAAGAAACTTCACAGATGGAGACAACAACCTGATTATTACCAGAGGGAGAGGGGGGTGGGGCAGGTGGAAGAGGGTGGGAGGGGGAGGGGAGTAAATGGTGACAGGAGGAGACTTGACTTTGGGTGGTGAACACACAATTTGTAGATGATGTATTACAGAATTGTACATCTGAAACCTAGTTAATTTTATTAACCAATAAACTCAATAAAAATTTTAAAAATCACAATGGTTGTTTTGGAACAACACTGGCAAAATGGCCAACTAAAATATCCCTTCTATGTAAACCCCTTTAGCAACCACAATCTGGCACCCACTCACAGACAGAAGTAGCTTGTAGAGACGCTGGAATCCAGGTAGGAGACAGTGAAAGGCCAGCGGGTTCCAAAATCATGGAGAGCCTTTTTGAGAAGGCAGGCGCACACTCAGGTGGCTGACTTGCCAACTGCCGTCCCAGCTTCAGACCTGGGAATAGCGCCAAACTCCTGAGGACACAGCGGCAGCCCTGTTTGGCTTTGGAACTCCCACCCACACCCTATGTGAAGGGACCTAAGAGGTGTCACACCTACCATGTGTTGGGTACTAGGCAAACAAACCTTGGTCCCAACTGTGGACCCTCCTCAAGTGCCCTCTGAACTGGCTCTAGCCCCTCCCACTCACAGTCCAGAAGCCCATGGAGGCAAACCCACCCCACTCAGAGTGCTGATTCTGAACGGGCTCTGTAACTGGGCTCCAGCCCATGCCAACCACGGTCCGTGAACAGTCCTATAGGCACAGAGACCCTGCAGGAAACAATCCCACCTTATCCCCAAGATCCTGAAAGGACCCTGTTCTCAGCTCCAGCCACCTCACAGATATATTCATGGACTGAAAGAATTCACGTCCAACCTACCTAAAGTCATCTATAAATTCAATGCAACCCTTGTCAAAATTCCAATGGCATTTTTCACAATGTGGAGGTCCAGAGTCACCCCAAGATATGCCTCTTGTATGCAGGTTGTTTTGAGCTAAAGGCAACTTTAGCCACAGACGCAGGAGAAATATCTGTCCTCCCTGCCCCCACTTTAACTGCCTAGAAGAACTTGACTGAGAGTCTGTGCCCACAAGAGATTACCAGCAATAACCCTTCGACCCACGTACATGGCAGGGAAGACTTTTACCTCTTAAAAATCTACTCTCCTTATCATCCTACAATGACGGTTGGAAGCCACCAAGGTGCTTCCTCACCTCTAGCTCAGAATGTCTTATATGCCCCCACCCTCTTTCTATCTCTGAAGCTCCTTTGCACGTCGGGTCTCTGACTCTCTCACGCATGTGGGGTGCCCATGCATATGCATGCATTAAATTTGGTTATTTTCTCTCGCTAATTTGGCTCATGCCTAGTTGATTATTGGAGCAGCCAGAAGAAGCTTAAGGGTAGAGCAAAGTTTGTTCCTCCCCCACCACGGAAATAGAAGAAAACTTCTAAAATTGTGTGGAACCACGAAAGACCCCAAATAGCCAGGTCACTCTTGAGAAAGAACGAAACTGGAGGCATACCGCTCCTTTTCCTTCTCCTCCTCCTTCTTATAAATGAACATTAGTATTATTACTTTGTAGTGATGTGGTGATATCTGTCTAAATCCACTGAAACCTTGCAAATCACTCTTCCTTTGTTACCTTTCCTCTAACATGAATAGGCAAAGTTTGAATGAATATAAAATATAAAGTAATGAATAAGAAATGAAGAATGAGATGAATAAACCGAGGTAATCTCCTTATTTTCCCTGGATTAATGACAGAATTCTGGACCAGCAGACAGTGCTAGACCCGACTGCTTCTTGCATTCTTGGATAAATGGTCTCAAGTGGCCATTGAATTGTCTCAGGCTCAACTTCTCTACCTATAAACTGGGGGAAATAACACGTACTTTCCATCTGTAGGCATTTTGAATGTTAAACTCTAAAACTTACGAGGACAATCTTTGTCAATTTAACAAGTTTCGTTGCGTGTTCATAATCTTTGTTATGGAAATTATTTTCCTGGAAATCGATCCTAAAAATATTTTTTCAAAAAATTCACAAAGTCATGAATTCAAGGCCATACAGTAACTTTTTAAAATAACAAATAGTTATAATCAAACAGAATGCCTAATCATGCACTTAATCTCTTAAATAAAACTGTGGTTCTCACATATACCATCTTCCTTATGAATCATAACAACCTGGAGGGAGGTGAGCGCAGGTATTTTATTTACCATCCAGAAAACTGAGTCTTAGACTCGGTGACTTACCAAACATCACACAGCTGCTAGGGCCTCAGTGCAGTACCCCCTCTGCAGCAATCCTCTCATTCAGCTGTCCCAGGGCCATTGTAACTTTATGGCACCTCTGAAAGTTAAAACAGAAGATCAATAATTCATGAAGCCGGGCCTGCGAACCAAAGGATCATGGTTCGATTCCCAGTCAGGGCACCTGCCTGGGTTACAGGCCAGTTCCCAGCAGGGGACGCACGAGAGGCAACCACACATTCATATTTCTCTCCCTCTCCCTCTCTCCCTTTCTCCTTCCCTTCCCCTCTAAAGATAAATAAATAAAATCTTATGAAAAAATAATTCATGAAGCAACTAATTGAGCAGGGCAAAGGAAGGGATTCTTTAAAACCAATCACTTTCCTAGAAAGCACTCCAAAAGCTAAGATAGGAGCAACCCAACCAACATCGTCATAGTCATCCCTCCAAATAAAATATTCAAATTTGAAAGGCATGTGCATTAGATTCTTGTAAAACAGAGATAAGCACATTTCTCCCCAAGCTACTTGCTAAGAATATTAATATGCATGTTCCCAAAATATGTAATGAATAACATACTTTAAACCATTAGCAGGTGAAGCCATCAGTAAAAGCCATTCAAGCACAGGAAAGTAATGCATTCGCTAGTAGCTTTTGACAAATCTGTACTATTTGAGGTAGACTTCAAGCATGTACTTTCAGAATAAACAACTCCAGGGAGGCGGCTACATGAAGATCACAGAGCAGAGTGAAGAATTAAAATAAGTGTCTGGCAGAGCTATCAAGGAACAGCAGATGTTTGCTGGTGAGCTGGGGTCCGTGGCTTTAATTCACACAGAAAAAAAAAGATCTTTCGAAACGATTAGAAGTCATTCCTGTGGAATCCGCACATCCAGGAAACCAACCGGGGGTGTGGCCAGCTCCATTCTGTCTGAGGCAGCAGGCAGGCATCGGTTCATTCCTCTTCTTGGCTTATTATGGGTATTTGATCTTTAAAAATCCTCTGGGAAATAGAGATGAAATCCAGGGCTGTGCAAGAAAGTCTTTTGAAACGGGAAATATGACCCAGCATTTTCAATTGCTAAAAGGACACTCAGAGGCAGCCTAGCAAGATGATGAATGGTGTGTGCTCTGTGGGCAAACTGCTTAAATGCATGTCCGATTCCTACAACTTTTGAGGTTCAACTTCAGAAAATTTATTCCACCTCTCTAAGTTTAGTTCTCCTAAAGAATGGCAAAGAAAATAGGGGGGAGGATTGACTGTGGGAGATGGGTGGTGGGTAGGGCAGCGGAGAGTAACGGGGGGAAATGGGGACGACTGTAACTGAACAACAATAAAAAATAGAAATAGATTTTTTATAAAAGGTTTTGCACACAAAAAAGGTAATTAGAAAGGCGACTACTTTACAGGGTCTGGGTCTTTATAAAAATTAAACTTAATAATCCAAGTTATCTGAGAAGATGAAAGTTTTGCCACAGGTTTTATTCTCTCCATAAATTGCTATAAAATTAGAACAATCGGCAGCGATGAAAATTCATGGACAACACCTACAATAACATTCAGTCACAAGGTATTCCCACCAATATCAAAGTACAAGCGAGCGGGAGGAAACCAGCAACACACCAGCGGCAGAGTGGCCGCAACAGCTCTGCTGGAGGAGGCAAGGGAAGCGGTGGACACCTGGTGAATGTGCTGTTTCCCACGTAGCAAACGAGTGTTCACAGGACACCTCAGAGGGCCAGGCTGGGAACAGAAGATCTGAACATCCAACTGCAGCAGCAGGTGAGTGCACGTGGTAAGACCTGAAGGGGCTGGGTAATCTGAGACCCTACGAATCCTCGAAGATCTGGGTTGAGCTGGACACACACCCTTGCAGGACGAATCCCTGCAGTGAGGAGAAATCACCGGGGCTGGGATCCAAACTGAGCAGCGCAGTGACACAGAGACGAAGGATGAGAAAAGCCCGGATAAATGTGGGGAGAGGACCAGAGTTAGGAGGTAACGGAAAGACAACACATTGTGCACTCCACAGAAGCAACAGAAGAAGGAGCACTTAGATCCACGAAGCTAGGGGGAAAGCAAAATACTTAATGCAAAATTCCATATCGAGCTGCTATTAAAAAGTAAAAAGAAGAGGAGAAGAAGAAGAATTTGACAATGAGTCCAGGCTGGTGTGGCTCAGTGGATGAGCACCTGCCTGTGAGTGAAAAAGTTGCTGGTTCAATTCCCGGTCAAGGCACATGCCTAGGTTGCGGGCCAGGTTCCCCAGTAGGGGGCATGTGAGGGGCAACACACATTGATGTTTCCCTCCCTCTCTTTCTCCATCCCTTCCCCTCTGTCTAAAAATAAATAAGTCTTAAGAAATATATCCCGACAATGAACGTGTGCTTGCAGAAAGATACCATGAGAGAAATCAAGAAGGGCGTGATCTTCACGGAGACAGCTTCACGTCTCCATGAAGGGTGCATCTGACAAAGCGGTGGATGCTTTCTAGCCCTTTCCCAATATATTGGGTCAGCCAAAAAGTCTGTTTCATTTTCTTCCATAAAATAAAAGACATATTTTTCATTTTCACCCACAACTTTATCGTTTGGATATTTTGAGTATGTCAGCTATGTCCCATGTGGTATAAAGTTAATTGTTCTCAGTTAATGTCTCAATTTGACCTCTATTAACTCCAACTTGTCTACCCAACCATGGAGCATGGTCCAGCGAGAAATCCCCAGCACAAAACTTTGCAAACCACTTTTGACACATTTGGTCAGTAACAGCACCTTCTCCATACACTGCACAAATCTTTCCTTGTGTTTGAGTTCTGCTTCTACCTTTCTTAAAATAATAAAGCACACTATGCTGAATATGTTGTGTATTTTCTTCCATCTTCAATATTAAAATGACTACACAAAAATTCACCAAGTTTGATGTTTTTTAAGTGCACACTCATATGACAGCTGTCACAATACAACCTAACAAAATTGTTATGAATAAAGTTAAAGACAACTAAGCACTACTAGAGCCATCTTACAGACACAAAAAACGAACGAACTTTTTGGCCAGCCCAATAAAACCGGGTAGACCTGACTGGATGCCCCTTTAGCCAGAGGTGCAGCTACAAGGGACTCACTGGAATATGATGACTACCTAAGAAAATACACTGTGACCTCCATGATCTTCCACAGATAACCAGCCAAGATTCAGAGTAAAGAATACAGAAGCTAAGCAGAGTCAGAATCCTACCTACAAAAGCAGTATCAGGAAGGAATAAATCCGAGGGGAAACTTCATTAATGGCTATGGAAGCTACACAATGCCCATTTAGTGGTTCATGTCTATGTAGTTCATTGGCTTGTTATCAAGGTGGTTTAAAGTCAGGGTAAGTGACAACATCCACAGACTGATTTGTGCCTAAAAAGGAGGAATCCAGGACCTTGGAAACAAACAGCTCAGCAAAGTCTTGGATTGCAGTATGTGTGAGGTAACCTGACTTGGTGGTTCTCGGTGGAAGCCGGCCTCCTTGAATCCACTCTTTGACCACCATCTCCTACCCTTCTATCTCACCCACTCTAAGATCTGCCACTTAAGCAATTACACAGCTTCATCGTGACTTTCAATCCTCTGTCCATGTTGTGTTTTCCCTATTCTCGTTACAATCAGGTCTTTCATTACCCCCTTTTATTAAAAAGCACTTTGTTGTGTTATTTAGATACACAAAGCTGTTCGTATTAAATGTATACAATTTGATGGGTTTGGAGAAACCTAAATACTCATAACATTATCACCACAATCTATACCATTAACACATCATCACCTCCAAAAGCTTCCTGCAGCTCTCTTTATTTATTCTTTGTATGTGTGTGATAACAACACTTAACATAAATCTACCCTCTCAGCAATACTGCGTCCAGAAGACACTAAGCTGGGCAGATACCTAGGACTTTTTCATTTTTTATAACTGAAACATTGTGCCTTTGACCAGCACCTCCCTGTTCCCCCTCCCACCCCTCCTAATAACCGCCATTCTACCCTTTGCTCCTATGAATTTGACTTAGATGCCTCATGTAAGTGGTGTCATGCAGTAGTTGTCTTTCTGTGTGTGGTTTATTTTGCTTAACACAATTTCCTCCAGGTTCATACGTATTGTCACATATGGCAGAATATTCTTCTTTTTTAGGGCTGAAAATATCCTATTGTATGTATATACCATATTTCTCATTTTAAAAAGTTGACTGAATTTATTGGGGTGAAATTGGTTAATAAAATTCTGTAGGTTTCAGGTGTACAGTTCTGTAATACATCATCCATATACTGCATTGTGCACTCACTACCCCAAGTCAAGTCTCCTTCCGTATAACATGTTTTCTTTCCATTTGTCCATCAATAAACACGTAGGTTGTTTCCATGTCTTGGCTACTGTGAATAACATTGTAATAAAGATGAGAAATACATATGGCCACTAGGTGTATCTTCACACCTGTTAGGGTAACTATTATTGAAAAAAATGTAAGGCAGCAAGTGTTGTCAGGATGTGGAGAAAGGGAACACCTGTAACTGTTGGTAGGAATGTAAATTGGTGCAGCCACTACAGAATACAGTACTAAATTTCTTCAAAAACTTAAATATAAAACTACCATATGATCTGGCAATCTAACTTTTAAGTATATACATTCAAAGGATTAAAATCAAGGTCTTAAAAAAAGTCTTCCCCTTCTTAGTTAGATTCCATGGTTCCTTCTATTCACTCACTTGCAAACACCATTGATGTCAACACTTTTCTTCATTGTATCCAAATGGCAAGTCCGGCTCTGCATAAAGCTATCTATATTTTGTCAACAACTTTCCAATACATAGTTGGCCATGAGCCTTAATGTGATACCATAACCATTAAGTTGCGAAGGGAAAATGGGCAGATGCTAAAGTCAGGAGCAGCTGTGCTCTGGATGCCAGTGCTAATGGAGAGAGTACTGATTTCACCATAATCAATGAAATTGTTAGGTCCTAAGACAACAGAAGTCAGATGATGGTATTGAACTATAAAAACAAAGTGGGAATAATTGTGAGCTGAGTAGCAAACCAAAAATAGAAACTGAGGGGGCTTGACCTTATAGATGGTCCATATAACACAGCTTCTATAGTGCCATGGTAGTTCTGTGTGCTCCAAAGAAACCCAAAGGATGAGTAACGAGGAGACGGAGGGAAATTTTTCCAACAATAAGTCGCAATCCCTTGCCCAGTTGCCAGATCTGAGGCAGTTTCCAAACCCAGAACCAACTGCAGGAGAGTCCTAACTCCCAGAAGAAAGGACCTACAGTATGCCAGTGAAAGTATGTGATTTTTTCCCCTAATATTCCTAATTCTTCACCAGAAAGAACTATAACCATACAATTTGGTAACCATACACTGAGCAAAGGGGAATATTTGAGCACTTTAAAAACTACTGAATACAGGACCTTAATTGACATTAATATCTTGGGACCCACAGTGTCACCATGCCTCACCTAATTAGCGTAAGCTGCCAGTTAATAAAAGGAGCCATGACCCAGGTTTAGCTCACAGAGAATCCACTTCGCCCAAAGATATACTGAGGGTCATTTTCCTAGAGTCAAAATTTGTAATTAAAATGTACATATTCACTAGTTGGCAGGACCCCCAAACCAGTTCCTTGGCCCATGGGTTAGGAGCTACCATAGTGGAGAAAACCTAGTGAAAGCATCAGAAACTGTCCTATTAGAAGAGCAGAGATTCGTACCACCCTTATAGACCTAAATGATGAAGGGGGGTAGTTCCTATCATATCGCTATTTAACACACCAGTCTGGTCACTGGAAAAATCAGGTGAACTTAAAGGATGACAGTGAATAAATACAAATTCAACCCAGTAGCAGCCCAGTTGCAGCTGCTGCATCAAATGTAGTTTCTTTGCCAAAGCAAATTTGCTAAAGCAAATTCACATGATCTTCACACACATAGTGTATGGCCATGGATTTGGCAAATACATTATGTTCTAGTCCCATGAGGAAAAGATTTACCATTCACTTGGGGTGAATGGGAAAAGAGAACACATCTACAGTCTTAATTTTTTGTTAGAACCTTTTAATTAAAAGACACATAAGGCCCCCTATATACCTGAGATTGTATCAATATTCCTGAGATTGTATAATTTTAAATACCAGGGTGACATGTTCAGGAAAAATTTTATTCAAGAAAGGATTCGATCTTAAGCTTGTAGTAGGACAAAACATTTCTACTTAGCTCCCATACTGGTCACCCCTAACTGATGGTAGGTATCCTTGAAGTTTGAATAGACAAGAATCAAGTCATCTTGAATAGACAAGAAAAAGCACTGCAAAGACATTTAAACACAGCTGCAGGCTAAGAGTTAAACAGCTTATTATTTGTTTGTTTTAATTTTATGTTTATTTATTATTGTGCTGTTGTTATTTGTCTCTATGCCTGATATACACATATATGCAATATATATATCAAGGAGGATTATTTTTCAAGCTGTCTGCTGTTTGCATTAGATACAGGAAGCAAAAAGATCTCATAACCTGAAAAAGCACTTTATTTAGTTCCTCTGGGAAAATGTATTAGAGTTTTCAGAAGTAAACTGCAGAGGCGTTGGGCATCAATGATGTGGGAAATGCCCATCAATCAAACCTCAGTTGCTGATTTATCAAAGAATGTTGAAACAATATAGTTGGAATTTTCTCCTTCTACCAAAGTCTATACCACTAAGCATCTTGAAAGAGACTTTATGGGCAGTTTCCCTGTAGATTTATTGTTTGCATGCAAGAACATCAGTCTCTCTAAATGTTGGGCAGAGAGAACATAGGCTGTGAATTAGGTGTGCCTCTTGTCCAGAAATATGGCAAAGATAAAAACTCAAATGCCAAATGTGCTACTCTGTGGAAATCCATTTTGTAATACTATCTTTTATGTCAGCATGCGGTTGTTGAATTTTTATGCTGCAAATAGATATTTTAGAAAAAAATAGTTTTCTCTTTTTACTTCTACAGTAATTATAAGAATTACTATAAAAGACACATCTTTAAGAAAAGTAGAAACTAAACAATAAACTGGAAAATTTTTGGAAGACATAATTGGAAAAATAGTTATACACTATCCTTAAAACAAATAATTCCTACTAATCAATAAGACAAATTGAACACCATAACAGATATATATGTTCAAGATATGTTCAAAAATATGTACACACAAATCACAAATTAACAAATGCCAAGCTCATAAATAATCTAAGATATATATATATATATATTTAAAGGTTAAAATTTATTTACCTATTTTACTATCAAAATTGTTGCCTTTGAATTTTTTCTAATATAGTATGAGAGAAATTTCTTAAAAGGCAATTTATGTGTCAATTTTCTTAAAAATGTATATATAACTTGACCTAGTAATTCTTCCTCCAAGAATTTGAGGACATTTTCATAGATATACTCAAAGTTAATTCTATTAATATGGGCACTGAAGCATTATTTACGTTTTTAAGCAAATAGTCTGTCTTTTTCAACACTTTTCAACTGATTATGTAAATAATGGTACATTCTTATTATGGACTTTTATGCAGTTATTAAAATTATTTATATGAATATTTACAGTACCGAAGAAACTGCACAATATACCATGTAGTGAAAAAGCCTATGTAAAATTATTAAACCTAATCCAGCCAGTTAGCTAGCTAGGAAATTTATATATTACTGTATGTCATCACATATCATTATCTATTTTTATATATGTGAAGAATCAGAAAGACTTACAACAGAATGTATTTCCTCTTCTGGTGGGGTTTTGATGGTTTTTATTTTCATCTAAGTGCTTCCCTTTCTGTAGTTTGCAAACATTGTACACTAAATATCTGCTACCTTAATGATGATACGTTAGTAAGAAACATTTTTAAATAAAAGTAAAGTTTTCTCCAGGCCATATTGCCTACTCTATATTTTCATTTCTTTCTGTCTTTCTTCAAAGAAAAAGCAAAGAAAGTACCACCACAATCTGGTTTGGGACACATAGAGGCATCCGCCATCACCCACAATCTGTAACTTTCTGAGGGTGCTCTGGACCTGTCAAGCACAAGCAGTCAAACTCTGGAGTCAACAGAGCTCTTGAGGAACAACAGCTAAATATTCTGATGAGAGTCTGATGCCTTGGTCTATGTTTTAAGGATTGAATAATTCTGGCCCCCATTCCTTCCAAAGCTCCCATCTGACTTTTCCATTAGGGTCCCACAATGCTCATCTCATTTGGATAAAAATGTGAGGAGCATCTCAAGGACATACAGATGCTCAATATACAGAGAGCTACATTGTACTTTTTCATTCATTCAGAGATTCTTAGACAAGCAATCTATCTGGTAAATCCAGATAGATTTGGATTCTGGTAAATGTGTCTACTCATACTCATCTATAGAGATGGGGAAATCTTAAGAGCATAGATGCTATGATCATTTGCACCTGCGTTGACAGGTACCCTAAATATTCCCCATCTCGTTGCTGCCTCTGACACTAATCTTGCCACAGATCACATAAAATGTCACTCCCTCTTTTTCAAAACAGAAGAGCCTCTGTCTCTATGGTGCACATTGACAAAACATATGCTTGAAAATACTACAAGTACCAGGAACCGGCCCTCCAGGGACAGCATCACCTTGGACACATAAGTGTCTATGCCCAAGAATAGGCCCTAACCAACCGAAATCCTCCAGGCTTCCAGATGAAATGATGCTTCATGATATTCAGTGTAGTAGGACAAAGCTAGCCAAGTATGAGAAGACATAGAGTTAGAGGAGCCAGTAGGTTGCTAGTAGATAATACAAGTGTCTATGGCAAAATAGAGGCCCAAAGTAGCATGCAGAAAAGGACCTGGCTCTGGAGAAACAAGATTAGCCAGAGGAAGGTGCAGGCTAATCCTGGTGATCTAAGTAGGAGGAGCCAAAGCCTGGGGATCAGCACCTCAGAAGCACAAGCCCTGCCCCATCAATGCAGAACACTCCAGGTGACAAGGGCCACGGCCGGCTAGTCCTGTGATTACTGCCGCTGGGTAAAATGGCTTGTCCTTAGAGCCAGATATCTGGAGGGAAACTGCAGACTAGGAAAAGGCAGGTGCGCTGGGCCCCTGGAGATTCTGCATGGAGAGGAAACTGGGTCTAATTTGCAAGGAGCAGGCATGACTGGGTGGGGTTTTCCTGGACTCCAGAAAGTCAGACACACTAGAGCATTTCAGACAACAGCACCAGGGCTCAGACCTACCAGACACCAATGAAAAGACATAGGACCTCCTCCTAAGGACAATGAGAATATGACGGTCGAGCACTTTCAATGACACCAAGTGTGTCTGGAGACACATAGTCCAGGCCTGGAGAAGAGTAAACTCAGAGCTTCCTTTCCTCTCCAGTTAAAAAAGAGAGATAATAGCAAACCACCACAACCTCAGGTTGCCTGGACTGTGCATTGCAGAGGGCTGCTGCCGCTCTGTTCTGAGCGCCACAAATGTACATTCACTCACTGCTCTTCTTTAGGCTTTGCAGCACAGATGGCATGTGTGTACGAGAAGGAAGAGCTATCCGCCCACCTTGCAGGTGAGTGGACATGAAATATCTCTAACCAAGGAGCCTCGTGACTAATGAATCCTGCATTTGACAAATAGTTACTTCTCATCCTTCATGCTACTGGCAGGGGAAACAGTCTTCATTCCCTGACTTAAGTGGACAGGAGACCTAGTCGCCCAGGAATGACAAGTGATTTTATTTCAGAATCATGCTTTAACCTGCAAACACAAATGAACGTTCAAATGAGAATAAAATGTGGTGGCACAGGAGCTGTCTGCACTGATTTGGCATTGCAGCAGCACGAGATGGACGGGGAACACCAGACCATGTGAGAACAGGGCCAACCTGATTCTCATCCCAGGGCTTTCTCAGACGAGTTCAGTGACTTTATTGTCTAGTCCATCTGGGCTTCATTCCCTCATCTAAAAACTGAACGAGTTAAATTTTAAGATCCTGTAGGCCCATTCTCCTTTTTAATAAGCTATTAACCTATTAAAAATATACATTAGTATATGAGTATATGTTACTAAAGTAGATAGATAGATAGATAATGCTGTTAGTAATATTAAGCTGCCTATTTTTGTTATCCCAGATGCCACAATAAATGTTCAATTCAGGAGGATTGCTGCTACCATGAACTATTTCTCGTTGTCTGATGAGAGGCCTGATTGGTAATATGACTCAATAATATGTATGGTACATCACTCTCTGTTTAGTTCAAAGGCAAGTACATTTCTCTCATTATCATTACACAGACTGCAAATGTCTGCTGCATGCTAGCCACACCTGTTTGGAAAAATGTTATTCACTATGTCCTCCCCTTCCTCTTTCTCTGCTCAAATGCAGCACTGACCAATTACATGGCTTTGGTAAATTGTTTTAACACGTCTTAATGTTTGCTTGGGTAATATAATAAAGTTGAGTTAAATCCGTGTTTCCCAAAACACTTCTTATAAGCAGCAGTGTATGAACAGTGACAAAAATTCCATAAACAACAATGTTTAGGAAATGCTGCAAACTCTATCCCCCCTCAGAGACTCACTTACACATTAGCATTATAAGGCTCTAAAAAGCGTTACCGAACAAAATCTTACCTACCTTTAATCCACCCAGCTTATCCCCGAAACAATTGATTATGGAATCCTTTATTTCTGAACAAAAGCAATTTATAATGGCACCTCAGCAGTGACAATCCCTGGACTCACTTTGGGAAATCTGAAACGTGGTACTGTCCAAGGTGTCTTTTTAGCTTAAATATTTTATGAAATCTTGACAGACAGATATTTACATGGATTATAAATATAGAAAAGCCCTAGCCAGTGTAGCTTAGTTGGTTGGAGAGTTGTCCTATACACCAAAATGTCACGGGTTCAATTCCCAGGCAGGGCACATGCCTAGGTTGCTGGCTGGGTACCCATCAGGGTATGTACAAGAGGCAACTGATTGATGTTACTCTTGCGCATTGATATTGATATTTCTCTCCCTCTCTGTCTCCTCCCCTCCCCCTCTCTCTAAAAAAAAATCTATAAGCATGTCCTTGGGTGAGAATTAGGAAGGAAGGAAGGAAAAGAAAGAAAGAAAGATGGCAAAGATGCAGTATAAGACTTCCTAATTTATGACTCAGAATTCATAAATCCTGATTCTGCTTTTCCCCCACAATTCCACTGCTGTAATCCATCACAAGACATAACTGAGGTAGCATAGCATATAATCCAGTTCCCTAAATATCCCCATATAAAGCCACGCACACACAAGAATCCATAGAACGTGTCCCGTTCACTTTTTGAGGACATCTCAAATTTTTAAATAAAATAATACATAGAAAATATGGAAGAAAGTTGTAACTTCTCATCCCAGAAAAATAAAGGTGGAGTGAAGACCTAAGTTTAAAGGCTGTAAAATATGTGGAAAGTCTGGATGAGGTGAACTTAATTGGAACTGAATTTGGTGCACTATGAAATACTAGATATTTGAGGCCCACTTCAAATTTCAAGAGAGAGAGTTTCAGGAGAGATGACAATCAGCCATCAATGAAAATAATCTCATGGAGCTTGTTATTTTGAAGACCACTGAGTTCAGTAACTAAAGGAGTACAAGTTCAAAGGGGGTTAGAGGCCTCCATAGACTCAAGTGTCCTTTACTTTTGGAAGCTATAACAGAAAATATCATGGCTGAAGAGGACCTTTCAGATAATCTAGCCTTTCCCATAACATCCCTCCCTGGGTCCCACACGAAGAGTTGTCAACAGCACTACTGAGCTCTCCTTCCTGTCATACCTCCTTGGTAGAGGGGTGAAGCTGCTCTGGTCCAACCCAATATGTTCTTATATGTTCCTTGGGTTAAAACAATCACAAAGAGCTCTACTGACTCAAGGCATCCGAATGACTAATGGAGATAGCCCTGCACTGTTACACCTCCATGAGGACAGCTGTGACACTTACCTTGACAGAGCACACACAGCACAGAAGGAAAATCACTGTCAGCATGAGGCTTTAACAATGGTAAGCAGCATTTGACACAGCCCAGTCCTGAGTGGGAGCATTGGCCAAGTTAGCATATTCTACTGCAGCCTGTAAAGAAGAGCCAGGAATCCAATGGGTAGATTTGTGTCTCATATCCATGATATCCCTTAGTTTCTGCCACATTCCTGGGAATGAGGCTCTGTGGGCACCATTGCTTCAGGCTGTGTCTTCCTTTTAGATTCCTCCTTCATCAGACTATTGCTTACATTTCCTAGTGTCTTATCTTCCCAACTGACCATCAGCCCTTGACTAGGCCTTTTCCTTCTCTCGTTTCCCTCGCAGCCCCTGGAAGAGTGCCTTCATAAAGCAGGAGGTCAGGACACAGTCACTAGATGAAAAATAGATTGATACATAGAGGAATAGATGAATTTGAATCTTATTTTCTGATTAATTTTTTAAAGTTGTCTCATAATTTATTCCAGCCATTCAGAAAGTATAATGGCTCATATAAGTAATAACTGTGAAACATCTACAAAGACCTGCATTTTGAATTCCTGAGCCCCTCCCTGGTCACATCCCACTCATTCCTCAGAGGAGTCCACTATACTAAACTTGGGGTTTATCATTCCCACCCATCTCGTTATACTTTTACAAAAGATGTGTGAGTCCCTAAGTATTTTCCAATGTTATTTTTGCATGTTGGTAAAATTTATGAAATGTTATTATATTGTATTCTTCTGTATTTGTCTGCAAATTCCTTTTATAATCAGAATATAATGAGGTAAGTTCATGTTCATATATACTATTCTAATTCAATACATTTCAACTCTGAATCATATTTCATTGTATGAATATACCATAATTTGTTTATCTTTCTCACATGAATGGAATTTGGGCTTTTTCCAGTTTTTCACTATTCCAATGCAGCTGTTGTGAACATTTTTATCCATGTCTCTGTGTGCATATGTGTATAGATTTTTATACGGTACATCCTAAGGAGTGGAATTGCAGGCTCATAGAGAATGTGCATTCTCCATTATGCTAGGGATCACTGGATAAGTCTACAAAAATGTTATACCAATATATTCTCTCATGAATAGACATTTTGTAAGATTTCAGTTTTGCAACACCAACTACTGGGCATTTTGGCACTTTCTTCAGGATAGAATATTTGCCCTGGCAGGTGTGGCTCTGTTGGTTGGAGCATCGTCCCATAACCAAAAGCTTACAGGTTCAGTTCCAGTCAGTGCACATACTTAGGTTGCAGGTTCAAGCCCCAGCCCAGGTACATACGATCCCTGGTCCAGGCAGGTATGGTTCCCAGTCTGGGCATGTACAGGAAGTACCCAACCAACCAATGCTTCTCTGTCACATCAGCGTTTCTCTGTCTCCCTTCCTCTCTCCCTAAAAGCAATAAAAAAATATGTCCTTGGGTAAGGATAAAAAAAGAAAGAAAGAATACTCTTTACTGTCAAGCTTGCCAAGGACTGTGTCTTAAAGCTTCTGACATATGCTGGCATTGGTTCAAAGGCAGGGGCACCAGCCTACCGTGGTGTGAATGGATCCTGTTTCTCTAGGACAGCATCATGACCATGAGCCACAGTGACTGAGCTGTGTTTGAGATATAAGAGGTTTTTTCCTTCCAACTCTCAACTTCTAGAGCACTTTTATGTTCAACGCAGATTCCCAGTCATTGCAAGTTGCCTCTAATAGCAAAGGAAGAGGTGCATTTATCTAAACATGGTCTGTGTTAGCAGGACCGATTGCAATCCCATTCCTAAGCTCCTCCTGGTTTCCGTGTTCCGATTACATTAATATCCTGTTACATTGCATCCCAAGGTCAACAACATCGCTGAGTTTCAACATAGGATTCTATCTACTAGCTCCTTCCTGAAACTGATCAAATAATGTAATTCCTCAGAATGCAGTTCATTAAAATATATCAAACTTCAGTTTATTATAATAAACCAGATTTTAGTTTATTATAATAAATCAGACTGTGTAGCAGCTGGTCCATATTCAACAGAAACCTGTGATAGAGAACCATTTTGGTGATGGAGACTTGCTGTCCAGACTGGTACATCCTAAATTGTTGCAATGTTACTGCTGGTACTTCCTTTCCTCATGACCATTCACCTCCAATCTCCTTGGGAAACTGCACTCCCTTACGTGAGATGAGCTATTTTAGAAAGTTCTAAATCATTTTTGTGTTTTTTATGTGTTTATTCTTGGTCTTTTTTCTAAATAATAATTTGAAGGGGATAGAATGTTTTTGGTTTGCATATGTTTATTGAAAAGATTTCTGGAAGAATAAAATACACATAGAAGAATGCATTAATAAAACATGCACAGAATGATTAAACAACCCCTGTCACCAACAGGCAGATCATAAAATAGAATATTCCAGAATCACAGAAAGTGTCCTGTGCCCCCTTTCCAGTTATCCCATCCCCACCTCAGAGGAACCACAATCCATCCTTGTGTTTGTTTTAAATTAGATGATGCAATAGATCAGCTGCATTTAACTGCTCCTTGGACAGATGAGCACAGTAAGGTCCAGTGATCAACGGACTCACCCAAGGCCACACAAAGAGTCAGTGCAAGGACGAGGGGTAGAACCTGGAACCTGACACAGATTTCTATTCCACTGAAAAAATAGCAAGAGAGTCAGTGACCCATTGAATGATGACACATTCCCCTCCAACAGGGAGGTCAAGATCGTTCGGTTTCTACAGAGTGGGTTCCCTCTTCCTGAGACTTTGGAACTTGGTTTCATATACACAAGGGGTGGAAATTCTACTGTCTCTCTCTCTCTTTCTCTTCACCTCTCTCGTTCTCTCCCTCCCCCCACCTTACACACACTGGAGATATTCCACAGAAAACAACATTAACATTGAGCCTGAGAAAATGGGTAGAAAAATGGCAAGAGAAATATGGATGTGTTTTTGGCTTGTTTACATTCTCATGTAAAGTAATTGAGAGAGGGAAAGAGGAGGAGTATGGGGGAGAGAGAGAGAGAGATTGAGAGAGAAAGGAAATTAATTTAGGAGATAAATATAAATATAAATACTTCAGAACAGTGAGTCCACTGCAGGCCCCTCCAGTCCACTGAATAGTCCAGTGTCTCCAAGGGAATTATCTGGGCTTAAGAGTTCTTACCGAAAAATGGTCCCAAAATTTAATCCCACTTCTGAGCCAGAGAACAACCAATTTCTGGGTCTGTTGTGGGAGCGAAGATAATCCTTGAAAAAGACTTTCCATGTAAACAACACTCCCTAAAAGTTGATAACAACCTCCACAAAACTGTCAAGTTAGAAAAGTTGGCCTTTGATTAGCACTCTCCAAACTGTCACACTCCATTTGTCCATCAAAGTTCCTGGAAGTGCCTTAGGCCCCCAATTTATGGTTTCAACATACTTTCCATTAAAACTCCTATCATCCCTATAATTTATTCTAAGCTCTTGGAGAATATAGAAGATTTGACCATTATTCTCCCATTGAGTTTTTAATAGCTGGTCAAAGTGTCCTATCCTACTTCTCTGCATTTCCGTTTAACACCCAGGGATCACAGCCACCATTAGACATGCAGAGGAGTATTTCGGAGTTTGGGTGGGAATGGCATTCATGCCACATTGACAGACATTGATCTTCAACTTCTCACCACTTAGACACAAAACAAGGCAACTTCATGGCAGAGACACTTTCTCTTACTGTGTGTTAAGCACACATATGCTCATGCACGCACACACATGGGAACTTGCACACACAAGTCAATATACACTCACACTTCACAGAAAACAAGGACCCAGTCAGGAACACTAATCCACCCGGCCTCATCTCATAATTCTATCTGTATTCTGTCAGGCACATCAGTTCTAAAATTACACTAGAGCTTTTCAACCCAACTCATTTTCTCCTCCAACCCTTAAGTAATTATTGGAGAGGAAATTACATTATACATTAAATAAAATAATTTCTTTCCCAGACAGATCTCAGACCTGAGGCATTTATAAGCTGATACTATATAATAAAGTAATTGTGTAATTAGAAATGCATTTGTCAAGTAGATAATTATAATCTTAGAACATGTAAAAATGGATTTTTAAAGAGAGAGATAAAAAGATGGTATTCAGAATTTTACTGGATCAAATGAAAGCTTCAAGTTTTATTGGAAAGAAATAAATGGCCCTAACCAGAATCAGTTTTATGAGTCTATAATTTCATTTTTAAAAGGGTCAGATAATGAGTTTGGGGGAAAGTCCAACCTGACTGAATTCTCATTAATATCCCTTTTCAACATGAAGCTGGCCGTGAACCCAACCAAAGTCTGTGTTTGTTGGTGTCTGTTCTTTCCCTCCCGCTTTTCCTCTGACATCAACCCTACCTTCAGTTTGCCATCGGTTTGCTTCTCCCCATCTCTATCTCCAAACTAGTCAAAGACACTCTAATCACTTGCCAGAACTCACCCAACAGCCTCCCAGCTAGTTCCCACATCCTCTCATTTTTTTATTTTATTTTTTGAGACAGAGAGAGAGAAACATCAGTTTGTTCTTCTACTTATTGATGCATTTATTGGTTGATTCTTGTATGTGTCCTGACCAGGGATCTAACCCATAACCTTGATGTATCAGGATGATGCTCTAGCCAAATGAGCTACCTGGCCAGGGCCCCACATCTACTCCTTTTTAAAGTTTGTTGTATTTATTTTGTATTGAAGTCAATTCACATAACATAAAATAATCACTTGAAATTGTACAAACCAGTGGCATCGGGATACTTATAATACTATTTAACCATCACGTACATCAGGTACCAAAATATTTTTCATCACTCTAAAAGAAAATCCCACATGTATTAAGAAGTCAGTCCCATTCCCTGTCCCTCCTTGCTGCTGGCAACCACCGATCTGCTTTCTGTCTCTGTGGATTTGCCTCTTCTGGAAATCGCACATAAATGGAATTGCACAGTATGTGGCTTTTGTGTCTGGCCTCTAGCCTCTAACACATATTTTTAGTTTATCTATGTTGTGTCATACATCATTACTTTATTTCTTTTTATGAATGAAGAGTACTCTATACTATGTACATGCCACAATCTCTTTATCCATTCATTTGTTGATGGACATTTGGGTTCCAAGGGATCCACATTTAGACTATTGAGAATAGTGCTGCTGTGAACATCCATGTGCTTGTTTTTGTTTTGGTACCTGTTCTCAATTATGTGGACGTATACCTAGGAGTGGAATTTATGGGACATGTGGTAATTCTATGTTTAACTTTCTGAAGAACTATGTAGAACAGCAACTGCACCCTTTTACATTCCCACCAACAATGGAAGAGGGTTCCAGTTTCTTCACATCTCTGCCAACACATGTTATTTTCTGATTATCAGTATTATTGTTATCATTATTAGCAACATCCTAGTGGGTATGAAGAGGTATCTCATTCTGGATTTGACTTGCATTTACCTAATGACTAATGATGTTGAGCATCTTTTCACATGCATATTGGCCAATTGTATATCTTCTATGGAGAAACATCTATTCAAGTCCTTTGCCCATTTTTAATTGAGTAGTTTGTCTTCTTGTTATTGAGTTGTAAGAATTGTTTATTATGTTCTGGATACTATTTGTAGCAACTAAGTAACTTGCAATTTTACATCATGTCCTCTTTTACTAATGTCTTTCTCCTCACCTATATGTAGAACCCCATCAGGACAGGCTTACTTCTGTTTATCCTAATCATTCTGTCTCTTTCATCTATCATGTTGTCTGGCGCAGAGAAACGTTCACAAACAGGAAAGGAAGGAAGGAAGGAAGGAAGGAAAAGACCATTGTTTTCTCATGAAGATGGGAACATTGCCTCCCCACTATGCATCCCTGTCTATAAGAGCTCAGGCATATGGTGTGGGAAGAGAATAACCATCCCTGGTATCCATTTAAAGGTTAAGCCTCTTTTAGTAATCCTTATTTCTATTTTTTGTTTATTAAATATATTTTTCATGACAATCTTTTACACAGTGGGCAAGATGCTAGGCACTGCAGAGACAAATGTAAAGAAAATTCAGTCTTTCTCAGAGTGGATATTTGTCAATCGACTTTATTGCCCAGAGACTGAACCCCCTTATGTTTAGGGAATTCTCCATTCATGCATCAACCATACGAAGTGAAAGTGCTGGAAACTCACATCCCAGCCTCAGACGTGCCAATGAAAGGCACTCACACTGGGATTCCACAGCTGATGAGGCGAAGAAGCAGGGTCCATGCATATTCTAGTCTGAGGAGACTGATGGGCACAGTAACAGAGACAGCCACACCCAGCACCCAGGGACAGTGATGGTCACAGTTCTACTAGCAGTTTTAGGTGCCTGGGATCTGTCCTGAAGTACAATGAGAGTGATGTTTCTTGCCTGTGGCATTCAACAATGGTTCTCTAGGAGACTGTGCAAACTGCCAATATTCTCTCTTTTTTTAAGATTTTACTTATTTATTTTTAGAGAGAGGGAAAGGGAGGGAGAGAGGTAGAGAAACATCAATGTGTGGTTGCCTCTCACACACCCCCTATTAGAGGCCTGGCCCGCAACCGAGGCATGTGCCCTGATTGGGAATCAAACCGGCAATCCTTTGGTTTATAGGCTGGCACTCAATCCACTGAGCTATACCAGCCAGGGTGCCAATATTATTTAATAAATTCAGGTTTTGCCCAGATTATGCAGAGGTGACTACTATTGCTTGGAACTGAGGGACCTGACAGATACACTGCCCTCATGGAGCTCAAACTCTATAACAAGGATTAACTACAGCCTGGGCCCACCGTCTGAAAGTCTTATTGGAATACACCATGTTCACCCATTTTCATACTGTCTGTGGCTGCTGCAACAGCAGAGCTGAGTAGTTAACACAAAGTCTCTACAAAGCATATAATATTTACTCTCTGGCCCTCTACAGAAAGCGTTTACAAACCCCTGCCCTAGAAAGGGAGACATGCAAATAAATGGGAATTGCAACATAACACTTTCAAGCTCTTATTAAGAACTATTTTTAAAAGATTCATATTTTTCACTTGTACTATCTCTTAAGGTGACAAATACTTTAAGTGACCCCAGAGCCTTTCAAGTACATATATTAAAGACATAGTTCCTTGCACAAAGCACTTATATATAAAAAGACTTTTTTCCAAAAAAAAATGTTTATTGATTTTAGAGAGACAGGAAGTTAGAGAGACAGAGAAGCATCAACGTAAGAGAGACCCACTGACTTGTTGCCTCCCACACATGCCCTGACCCAGTATCAAACCCAAGTATGTGTCCCGACCAGGAATCGAACCCCCAACCTTTTGGTGTACTGGACGATGCTCTAACCAACTGAGCAACAACACAGGCCAGGGATACTTTTTTAAAATCTGTCACAAATTTGCCCAAAAGAGAGAGGTCTTTGGTCTAAGGATAGGAAATTAGTGGAGTTTATTTGCTCTTAATATAGATGTACTATTATCATAGACCCTGAAGAATAAAAGTAACCTTACAATTTTCCCAAACAAATGCCAATCTAATGCAATTTGTTACTATCCACCAGTACTGAAAAAGAACATTGAATTCCACTGTCCCACGAGTGGATTTAAATATTTGATAATCACTACTCCCCTCTGCTGACTCGTTTTGTTTTTGTTGCTTTTTCCTAGAAACAACATAACATCATAAAAGATTTATCAAAGGTACGTAAGGGTCATATCTACGCTTTCTCACTAACAGCTCTCAGTGATGCCGGGACAGTATCTCAACCCTATTGGACAACTTGTCCAATCCAAGTTCACAGATGGTAAGTGATGGAATTGAGCTTCACATGGTTTGCTATTACGGCAAACAACATTTTGATTTAAATCCCAGAGGCTTTCCATATGACAAACAACATTTTGTGCCCTTAAGCACTCTTCTTTGCCACGGCTCCAGTTCTCTCTCAGCATTTGCCTTTTTAAGCCAGAGAGACTCCCATCTCTAGCTCTCTCCACAACACACACACCTTCCTATTTGATCACCTCCTCATATTACAACAACTAGAAACCCTTCAGTCTTCTACCCACTGCTTCCACTTCCAGCATGCCCTCTGCATCACCCTGCCCATGTCATTATAATTGTAATGATGCGATTGCTATGCCCAGTAAGCAGTGCATCTGGTGTCAATGGTTCAGTCTCTTACCGACTACGTGACCTGTGGCAATTATATTTCTGACCATCTAACCTCCTGATTGCTTCTCACTTTCTGTGCCTTAATAAAATGAATGCAGTATCTATGTCCTGAGTACAGTGAGGGGTAATTAAAGTATTTGCATAAGGTGCTAAAGAACAAGAGCCAAGCACATTACCATTGCTATAAATACACTTGAAAAATACAACCAAATCTTTCCGATAGACAACTCTGCTAGAAGAAAAGTTTCCAACTGCACAGTGATCAAAATAAGGCATTAACATAAGCAATCTAGCACCAACATTTATTTTTATCTTCTTATTGGAACAAAGATTTAAACTCTTGAAGAGTAACTTGAAGATGAAACATAAAAAACTTGCACTTCACGTGTCAATTCTATGCAATGAGATTCAGGGCAGGAAATTTTTTTCATCACGGAGATCAACCAAGATAGAGACATTTCTCTCTTGTGCCAAACATCTGTCTTTATCTAATTCTGAAGACTGAAAAACTCTCCACTAGTGCCCAATAAATCCTTCTACCTGCAAAAGGCACCGTATATGCCAAGATGATTGGGAAATGCAGTGTCATTGGAGACAGAAAGAAAACCTGACACCCAGAGAAATAACCCAGCGATTTACATTTCATTACTAGATTGAAAATTAGTTTAACATGAACAGAGTAACTGTGGGCAACTTGTTTAATTTCCATGGGCCTCAGTTGTGTTATCTACAAAATGAGATCTACTCGTTATCCTGTGAAAGTCAAATGAAAAAAAAATATTTCTATGAGACCCAAGGGCACATACTTGGTAATTGGTAGCTATAAATAGAAAGTGGTAAAATGCACTAGTTACAATGGTTATATTTCTTATTCACTGTGTGACCTTAATCAAGTTATTAAGCTGATTTAACCCATGCCTCAGTTTTCAACTCTGTGAAATGGGGATAATGATATTCCGTATCTCATATGGTGGTTAAGGGAATTAAATGAGGCAGTATGTGTAAAGTACCGAGGACAGTGTCTGGTGCCTAGTGAGCCCTTGTTAAATGTCAGTTATCATACCATCATCATCATTGCATCAAAAATACCTGTTTCCCTTACCCAGGAACCTCAACCAAATACTAAATTCTCTGAAGAATAAGATATTTGATTTGGGTAATAAAAAGACACAAAGTAGAAGTTAAAATTGCCGAGAGGAAAATTCTCTCTTTGAAGGAAAAGTCACGGCACCCTCCTAAACCATTTCCAAAGCTGCCGTTGTCCACTGACTTCCCAGTTTCAGACACCAACCCCCTTATGACTTGAATTGCATCTGTCTCTCCAGAGTCCTACGCTGAGAAGGAAGCAGTAACAGAAATCCATCTGAATGGAGAGGCCAAATGGTTATGAGATCTCATGCATTTGTTGAAAAAGCCATTTTAACCAATTTTAATGTAGAAGTTCCTAAATTGTAAATGTTTTCCTAAGTAATACTTGATGGCAAAATTGATATCTGCATAAAGTATAAGGAATGATTTTGTGAAAAAAAAATATATAACTTGACAGAGAGTAATAATCGCCCGGTTAAAGACTAGAAGGTTCCCTGTTCTCAGAGCTTTCTCTGCATCTCAGTTGTACAGGCTGTCATCAAGATGAAATTTATTTCTTCTCTAATTGCACCACGGCGGCCAGTTTTATAGGGTATGTAGCTGTGGTGGTCACTTTTCCAAAGGGTGCAAAACCCATGGCATGGCCTAGGTAGGGAATTGCAAACATAATGAAGAGAATGGCTACATGCCAATAAAACTGGGCCCCTTGCCCATTAAAGGCTTATAGAACATAGGGGTGCACTCCGGATGTCTAAAACTGTGTAACAACCAGTGACTAATTTCTTCCGGGGAAGTTCCCAAAGAGGTTGCCCATGACCACAATCCCAAAGGAACTGCCCATCGGAGAATGAGAGCTTGACCCATTTTGTGCAATTTTCTAGGGTTTGCTTTCTCGTGCATGAAAATATGGAGCATGCATCAAAAATCCCCCATGGCTGTTTCAAGATCTGTGTGTGGCTTCCCCTTAAAACCTCTCCGATTTCACACATAATTGATCAGAGGCAGATAACAGTTTTAAGCTTAGGAACAGAAATGGTAGTCAGTACTGGCTTATCTCCTTCTGTAGAACTGGCCGTTTGGTGTCCCTTCACTCTAACTCCCCAAATGTTTCTTTGGCTCATATTATTTAGCCTATGGGATTTCTTGTGTTAGCTACAACCTGAAGCTTTGCACAGGAAGCGAGTACATTATACGTTCCAATACTCAGAGTGCATATATTTGAGAAATAAGGCTTCCGTTTTTGAAACATAACTCTCCCATCAGGTGTGAATTAAATATGATTCTCTGGGCCAGTGAGCGGTCAGCAGACTGGTTACTAAAAGCATAGGCTTAAGCATCAACTTTTCTAAGTCCGAATCCCAACTATACCACTGACCAGCTGCATGACCTCTGAGGCTTTGAGAGAGCATCCTAGTCTGAACAGGGAACCGGGACAGAACACCTGGCCAGGACCTTCAGGGAAACTTCAACATGCATTAGTAGTTTGATAGATGAAAAGCGGGGAACTTGGTGCTACAGACAGAAGGAACAGAGTGTGAAAAAGTAATGAGGAAAGAAAAAGGATGCAGCAAATTTCAGGAGCACAGAAGAGACTGTAATGACAATATAGAAAGGAGGATTGTGGCTGGAATTCAGGATGCAGAGGTGGGGAGCCCAGGCTATGGAGGACTTTACAAGCCATGGTCAAGGCTTTTTTTCTTTTAAAACGAATTATTGGGGTGATGGGTGTTAGGGGACGGACGGACTGAGCAAAAAGGAAAAAGGACTCATGGACATGGACAACAGTGTGGTGATTGCAGAGGGTAGAGGTATATAAGGACACTAAATGGTAATGGGAAAAATACCATAAATTTTTTTAAAATAAAAAGACAATAGAGAAAATTAAAAATAAAAACTAATTATTAACTGTGAGTGACTGCTTAATGGGTATAAGATGTCCTTTGGGGGTGATGAGAAAGTGTCAGAACGAGATCGAGCTGACTACTATTGCGCAACATTGAGACACACTACATGTCACTGAGTTGTCATTGCTCGTGTTTCGTTATGTGAGTTCTGCCTAACTACAAAATAAATTTAAAAACAAATTGCTATTTTAAAAACTGATACGTGCACAGATGGTGCAGACTTCAGAAAGTATGAAAGGACTATTCTGGAAATAGTTTTCCTTTTACTTATGACCCCCACATACTGTTCCTTCTCCATGGACACTCCGGTTAAAAGCACAGTTTTATTGGTTATCCTCCCATATCCATTTTTGTAGGGGGGGTGTGTGCATGCTATTAATTGTCTTATCCAATTTGTTGTGTCCCATGCATGCTGTTCTGTGCCTTGCTCCTGTCACTTAATAACCATCTGGGGATGATTCCACATAAGTACACAGACAGCTGCCTCAGTCTTTCCCACGGCTTCCTTGTATGTTTTTATAGTAGGTTAATTCTAATCTTCTGTTTTTATAAGGATGTTGCAATAAAGATTCTTGCTCGTGTCTTAGTTTTCAAAGTCACAAGTACATCTCTGGGCTAACTTGATACTTCTACGTACTCACATAGGTTTTAGTCAGTACCTGCCAAACTGTGTGTCAAAGAGGTAATCATATCACTTCTCATTCTGCACAGCAGTGTGTGAGCATGTCAGTTCCTCCACATCCTTGACAATAATTGGCATGATTAGGCTTTTTAATTTTAGCAATCCTAAGTACTCCTGAGTAACGATGATAATCTTTGTACATACTTATTTGTCACCTATATACCTTCTCTGAGGAAGTGTTTATCAAATCATTTTGCCCAATTTTTTAATTGGATTGTTTGTTGCCTTAACATTGAGTTTCAAGCATTCTTTTTCTTCTCTGGATACAAGTTATTTATCAGATGTTTGTTTTTCAACTGGTCTACTGGTTGGTCTTTTCTACCAGTCTACTGTTGGTCCTTTTATTCTCAGAATGGAATCTTCTAAAGAGCAAAATTATTTTTTTAGTTTTTATATAGTACAATTTAGCAATTGTTTTAATGGCTGATGCTTTTGGTGCTGGATCTAAAAAAATCTTTTACAATACCAAAGTAATCTTTTCTCCTATTTTTTTCTGGATGTTTCATAGTTTTAAATTTTACTTTTATGTTTAAGACCAATTTTCAGCTAATTTTTCTATCTGGTGGAAGGAAGAGACTGATACTGACTTTTCTGCATATGGATATCCAATTGTTTCAGCATTATTTATTGAAAACTATATCCTTTCTCCACTGATACAACTTTTTCAATTGGGATGGTCAGTCACCCTACCAGTCTCTTAAAACTGTTGTTTGAAACCATTTCTCAACTACGTTATCTGGTATTTTTGCTCATTTCAGGTCAGAGAGTAAATATGTTCAGGTTGCTCTATCTTAACTGAAAGTAGAAGTCTGGAGCTAGTTTCCAGTTCGTTTTTCTCACTTTAAAACTGATGTTATAAGCTTAGTCATCATCATTACTTCCATATTGCAGGTTTATAAACTGATGTTCAGGGAAGTTCAACAATTCGCTGACCTCACAGAGTTGTTACAGTGATTAAATCACACGAGCTTGCAAACACCATAGCACAGCATATGACACCATAATTGCGTAATAGTCAATAAATAAGAGTTTCTCCATGCATTTATAATTATTTATTTAATTCTACTACCATAACAGTGTCCCTCTTTAGGGTATTCAACATCCATCAGCATTTTTCCTTGAAAACTCCCTACATTTATTTCCTTACCCAGGACATGTTGAAGAGTGTATGTTTTCTCAGCCCAATCAGGAAGTTCCACTCACACCCCCAGCAGCAGCTACTGATCTGCATTTCTTGGCAACCTGTGAACTTCACTCATTACCTGCTAAATGACAGCTCTCAGAAAGTGACAGGTGACTGCAACATTTCACCAACATAAAGCTCAATAAAAGAAGCCTTACAGAAGAGGTGGTTTGAGGAATCATGAATAAGAATATATTTTACACAGTCTGTTGATCCTAATGTGTCAGGATCCATGAGTTCAGGCTAAGAATTAAACTACTTTAGTTAATGGCATGGGCTATTAGGAAAATAGGACTATTCTCATCGCTCGAATGCAGCTACGTTAACAGAGACACCACTTGTTTGCACTAATGCATTTCCCAGAGCTGTAACTTGTTTACCAAAATAAAGCCCTTCCGTGGGTTGTGGAATGCTCTCTTTTCATCTTTGCGACTCTCCCAGCAGCAGCCTGGCTGTGGCACATAAGGACGGTGGGGACTCATTCCATGAGATGATCTGCTGAGGTGGGATTTCACTGGCGTCTTAGAACCTGAAACCGTGCTCTGAGCTGGACCCCCAGATGTCTCTTTAACAAGAGGCCTAACCCCATGCATTTCTGTGAAGCAGGGAATTCAGAAATAGAAGTCTAGACTCTCAGACTCAGAAGCAAGGATGCTGTTGTAATGGGAAATCCCTCCAGCTGTCCCCTTCTCTTGCCTCATCTTGTCAAAGCCCTGCTTTTCAAAAGAGTTTTTCCCTTCTTCACCTATCACTGTTCTGACCACTCATGCTCCCACCCCCCAACGCTACGCCCTCACTCTCTCACTAAAGTCGCCAGTGATTTCCATGTCACTAAACCAAGGAGTAGATCTAGTCACCCTCTGATTTGATGGGTCAAAACAACATTCCACTATGTCCAACTCTACTTTTTTTTCTTTATCTTTTATTGTTCATGTTATTACAATGGTCCCCACTATTTCCCCCTTTGCCCACCTCCACCTAGGCCCCACCTACCCCTCCCTCAGGCCATCACCATACTGCTGTCCTTGTCCATAGGTCACACATACATGTTCTTTGGCTAATCCCTTCACCTTCTTTCATCCAATGCCCCCTCCCCTCTGACAGCTGCCAGTCTGTTCCATGTGTCTGTGCCTGTTTCTGTTTCGTTTGTTAATTTCATTGTTCATTAGATTCCACATGTAAGTGAGATCATATGGTATTTGTCTCTCTCTGACTGGCTCATTTCACTTAGGATAACCTCCAGGTGCACCCATGCTTACAGAAAAGGTAAGAGTTCCTTCTTTTTTACAGCCATGTACTAGTTCATGGTGTAAATGTACTACAGCTTGCTATCCACTCATCCACTGATGGGCACTTGGGCTGTGTCCAGACCTTGGCTATTGTAAATAACATGGCTATGAACCACAGGGGTGCATATATTCTTTTGAACTGATGGTTGTTTTTTTTTTTTTTTTTTTTTGATTCTTAGGATATATTCCTAAAAGTGGAATCACTGGGTCAAAAGGCGATTCCTTTTTAATTTTTTGAGGTAACTTCACACTGCTTTCCACAGTGGCTGCACCAGTCTGCATTCCCACCAACAGTGCAAAAGGGATCCTCTTTCTCCACATCTTCACCAGGACTTGTTGATTGTTGATGTATTTTTTTTTAATATATTTTATTGATTATGCTATTACAGTTGTCCCATTTCTCCCCCATCATTCCCCTCCACCCTACCCACCCTCTCCCACCCACATTCCCCCCTTTAGTTCATGTCCATGGGTCATAAGTTTTCTAGCTTCTACATTTCCCATACTATTCTTGCCCTCCCCCTGTCTATTTTTTTCCCATTATCTATGCTACTTATTCTCTGTACCTTTTCCCCCTCTCTCCTCCTCCCACGCCCCTGTTGCTAACCCTCCATATGATCTTCATTTCTGTGGTTCTGTTCCTGTTCTAGCTGTTTGCTTACTTTGCTTTTGTTTTAGGTGTGGTTCTTGATAGCTATGAGTTTGTTGTCTTTTCATTGTCATAGTTTTATCTTCTTTTTCTTAGATAAGTCCCTTTAACATTTCATATAATAAGGGCTTGGTGATGATGAACTCCTTGAACTTGACCTTATCTGAGAAGCACTTTATCTTCCCTTCCATTCTAAATGACAGCTTTGCTGGATAGAGCAATCTTGGATGTAGGTCCCTGCTTTTCAAGATTTCAAATATTTCTTTCCAGCCCCTTCTTGCCTGGAAGGTCTCTTCTGAGAAATCAGCTGACAGTCTGATGGGAACTCCCTTGTAGGTGACTGTCCCCTTATCCCTTGCTGCTTCTAGAATTCTCTGCTTCATTTTAATCTTGGCTAATGTAATTACGATGTGCCTTGGTGTGTTCCTCCTTGGGTCCAACTTCTTTGGGACTCTCTGAGCTTCCTGGATGTCCTGGTAGTCTATTTCCTTTGCCAGATTGGGGAAGTTCTCCTTTATTATTTGTTCCAATAAGTTTTCCACTCGTTGCTGTTCTTCTTCCCCTTCTGGGACCCCTATAATTCGGATGTTGGGACGTTTAAAGATGTCCCGGAGATTCCTAAGCCTCTCCTCATTTTTTTGAATTCTTGTTTCTTCCTCGTCTTCTGTTTGGTTGTTAGTTTCTTCCTTCTGGTCCACTCCATTGATTTGAGTCCCAGTTTTCCTTCCATCTCTATCAGTTCCCCATGCATCTTCCTTCATTTCACGGATTGTAGCCTGCATTTTTTCATCTAGTTTGTGAGCAAAATCAACCAATTCTGTGAGCATTTTGATGACCAGTGCTTTGAACTGTGCATCTGACAGGTTGGCTATCTCTTCACTGCTTAGAGGAATTGGCTCTGGGGCTTTTATTTGTTTTCCGGTGTGAGCCATTTTTGGTGGGGTTTTTTTTGTTGTTGTTGTTTTGGTTTTTTCTGATTGTTGATGTATTGATGACAGCCATTCTGACTGTTGTGAGGTGACATCTCATTGTGGTTTTAATTTGCATTTCTCTGATGACAAGTGACATTGAGCATTTTTCCACCTATGCCTCCATCAACAGATGGAGTCTATTGCTCATCTGTACAGCCACTTTAGAGAAGTGTCTATTCAGATTCTTTGCCCATTTTTAATTGAATTGTTTATCTTCCTGGTGTTGAGTTGTATAAATTCTTTATATATTTTGGAAATCAAACCCTTATCCAATGTATCTTTGGCAAACATGTTCTCCCATACAGTGGGTTCCCTCTTCATGTTGTTGAGGGTTCTTTTGCTGTGCAGAAGCTTTTTAATTTGATATAGTCCCATTTGTTTATTTTTTCCTTTGTTCCCCTTGCCTTAGGAGATATATTGGCAAAAATATTGCTATGCAAGAAATCTGACATTTTACTGCCTATGTTTTCTTCTAGGATTTTTATGGATTTGCAACTGGCATTTAAGTCTCTTATGGATTTTGAGTTTATTCTTGTGTGTGGTGTACTTTCATTTTGTTGCATGCACCTGTTCAGTTTTCCCAATACCATTTATTAAAGGGACTGTCTTTATTCTAATGTATGTTTTTGCCTCCTGGGCAAATATTAATTGACCATAAAGGCACGGGTTTATTTCTGGGCTCTCTGTTCTGTTCCACTGATCTATATGCCTGTTCTCATGCCAGTACCAGGCTGTTTTGATTACAGTGGCCTTATAATTTAGTTTGATTCTGTTTCTTGGTTTCCATACCCACATTACACTAGCTTTTCTTCTTCTTCTTTTTTTCTCTTGCCACATTTTTCAGATTTCTTTTTAGATTCATCTTTTAGGAGCCTCAATCATTAAATGCTGCAGATGGTCAGCCTTGGGTGTCCTTCCTTTCTCACGCTTTGCACTCTCCCTGAGGAAACTCATCACGTGCATGGCTTCAGCTGTCAGCTGTGTGCAGGTGACCCACGTGCTTCCCCTCGGACCTATGGACTCCCTTCGCCAGGGGCCCCACTGGCACTAACACATGATGTCTCAAAGGAATTCTATATGTATTCATCGTGTCTAGGTCCACATTAAAATAAAAGAATTCTTTTAAAAGCAAATATGGCATGTTAGCTCTAGTTCCCTGGCTTAAAATAAACACTTCAATGGTTTTCCACTGCTCCTAAGAGAAAAATTAACATGATTCTTAGGATCCTGGGTAATTCAGCCACTGCCTCTTCTCCAGCCTCATCTCACACCACATCTCACTCCACCTTCTCTCTCTTTTTCTCAAGCAAACCACCTACACCTGATTCTGCCTCGCACATTTGCCACACACCCCCTCCAGCCACAGGAACTTCTATCTGGTCCTCTTTTCTCTGCCTTTCCCAATCACCTCCTCATCAACTGTACTCACGCCCCATGTCCTGGTCAGCACACCACCGCCCAGGTTCACTCACCCCAACCTTCCGGAGAAGGTTACTGTTTTCTGTTTTGTAACCTCAGAAAGCATATTTCTCTGAGCGTTATAATTTCATTTGTACACTAATTAATTCATTAATGTGAATCTTGTCCCAGAGTGAGAGCTCCTGATGGCAGAGAAATAGCTAGTCATGTTCTCCAGTGTATCTTCAGAGTTAGCACAGTTGGTGACCAGAATTTGTTGGATTTATTGAGGCCTGGGTCCCAGTCTTAGCTCTGTCTTTGTTGGGGTGATGGCTTTCAGTACAAAGGACAGCTGCTTGGATTGCATGGGTATCTGTCCCTCTCCTTGAAGGATATTAATGCACTGTACAGATCCTGCCCATTGGAAGGACCCAATCCATTGACTGATAAATCTATTAAGTATTATTTCATTCTCAAGAAGCTTGGATACAGGGATCTACAGAACTTCACTATTTCATATAATTCCCAAGTCTCCTCTCTCAGTGTCTGCAAGTGCTCCAAGGTGCAGTTTCTCTTAACAGCTTCATGACTGGTAGGGGCAGAAGCCTGCATTTTCCTGGGGATTCAAAAAGTGTAGAAAGTGCACAGTTGATGCTCATTCAGGAATGCTCACAGCTTGTCCCAGTTGCTCTATGGTTTGGAAAACTTGAAGAAAGGGCTTTAATGGAAGGAAATGTGGGAAACAGTTGACATCAACCATGAGAGAGAAAAAAATGAATCTCTGGCTAGTATCTACCTAAATTTCAAAGCTTCACCACCTTCCTCTACTGAATATCTGAAAAAAGCCCAGCCATTATTAATATAATGAGAATGGTTTACATGACACCAATGTAACCTCATAGCCAAGGAGGGTGGGCTGGAAAGCGCATGTGTGAACAATGACAACTTCACTGTACTAGTCAGTAGGAGTGGTAGACATCATCGAGTGAGCATGTGTACTGTGTGGCTGTCACATTCAAAATGACTAAGTGAGTAGCGCGGTGAATCTGCATCAAATTTTGCACTAAACTTGAACATTCCCCTGAGGAAACTATGTGGATGATTCCAAAAGCTGCAGCTGTGGGCAACCAGTGACTGGCAGCTTCATCACGACAACACACACCACATCTCCTGCAGAGGTTTTTGGCAAAACATCAAACCACACAGGTGACTCAGTCCCTCTACAGTCCATATTTAGGGCCCTGAACTTCTGGCTTTTTTAAAAAACTAATGCACCTTTGAAAGGGAAGGGATTTCAGACTGTCAATGAGATTCAGGAAAATACAATGGGGCAGCTGATGGCGACTGGGAGAACTGTGTGAGGCCTCACGGTGCCTGCTTCAAAGGGGACTGAGATGTCATTATCCTATGTACAATGTTTCTTGTATCTTCTTCACTAAATGTCTCTATTTTTCATGTTACATGGCTGGATACCTTCTGGACAGACCTTTTATTAATCTTACATCACACATATATTTATTTATTTATTGTGAAATGCCAACAATTACATAACAGTTTCACAGGCAGGGAAGCATTTTATCTTCCTTAATCCCTATAGTGCAGTTTTGTCTTTGTTCTTTTTTTTTTTTTTTCCAGGTTAGGGCTCTGACAATTAGAAACATCACAGGGCCCAGTGTGTATTACCCCTCCAGTGAGCCTCGTTTTAACTAAGCTGCTTTTATTCTAAGACATGCCATCTTTCCCATTACATTAATTAAAAATTCCGTATCTTATTTTTCTCAAAGTCCTAAACATAAGGTGGTGTCGCTTCTTCCCACCTCCACTATGAATCCCTGAGGGGCCGCAGCAGTCAGCTGGGATTCTACAACGAGTCAGCCCGCAGCACAAAGCAGGCAGTCGTTCGCTGAACTGGGGCAGGGCAGGTAGAAGGAACGGACGAGCAGGCCAACACAAAGCCCACAAGGTCAGAGGAGAGGCACTGGAAAGCAGCACTAATGGGCCGACAATACCAAGGGGCACATCCAATTTATTTATTGCTGGGTAGCAGGGCCGTGGGTCAGGACCAGCTGTGTAATTTACAGGGCCCCGTGCAAAATAAAAATGTGGAGTACGTTGTTCAAAGAGCAAAGGGAACAAAAGGTTCTCCCTTTCTCCCATCGTCTTTGTCTCAACCTCTTGAGCTGTTTTCCTCATTTGCTGTTCAATATGGCACATCCTTGGACACGGGGATATTTTCAGGTCAAGTGCAGAGACCCATGCCTGCATGCAGGCCCTGCTGGGGGTGGTGGGTGTCAGCAGCTACTGCAGAGGAGCAGGGAAAGTGGGCTGAGAACACAGCTAGGGAAAGGGGACAGCACAGGATGTGAACCAGGCTCCTAGGCCCCAGTGCCTGCCCCATCGTCCCATCGGATTTCGCTTCCAAAACCTAGAGTCAAAGATAAAACTAAGAACTTCATGACAGTATTTGCAAAGCATTAACCCCCAAGAGGAGGAGCTCCTTTCCGGATGTGGAGCCCAGGGCAACTGCGCTGGCTGCAGACCCCGGCATCCAGCCCCGCTCGCCTGTGTTGGTGAAATTAAGACAAAGTCGGAGGCTTCCAGACCACTGACAACCCTTGCCTTCTGCATGCCCAAAAGATCAGAACTTGATAGCCTTAAATAAATATGGTAATAAATTGAACTGGAGAGTTTTCCAATAAAGCAGAAAAGGTAAGATACAGTTTGTTTTTTTTTTAAATCATAGTATGAAAGTAAGCCAGACTCTCCTTGGAGACTGAAAAGGAAAGTTTTTTGGTGCTTCTTTTATATGACTAGATATAAGGAAACAAAGTGTCGGATGCACAGGTTTTAACCTCACATTTAACCCTCTTAAGCAACAGCAGGCCAGACTGTGAGAGCACCTCCTGCACCCCGACATCTGCCGAGAGAGACAGTGGTGCCGCCACCCGAAGGTGCCCAACATTTGGTGAGCAGTGTTTCTCCATCCTTTGCAGGGAAGGACAGCGCAACAACAAAAAATAAGCACCTAAACCTCAAGCACTTTCTTGTTGATGCCAGGCTCCCCCTAGACCCCAGAAATGCCCTCAATGGTTCTACCTCCCTCCAGACCCACTGCAGGTGGACCAGCAGTTCTAAGAGGCTGACTTGAGGGAGGTGCTTGGAAGAAGCGTTCTCAGTCTACACCTGAGCCTCCTCACACCAGAAAGACCTGTGGATAAACTTGTGCTAGCTGATGCAGGGTACTTCTTCCGGGGAGGAGTTCCTATCTAGCCACTAAAATCCATCCAATATTCACAGTGTGGGGCTTCACTTTACAAAAGAGCTATCAGTCATATTCCTGCAAAAGTGGCGGTAGTTTATTTTTCAAAAACTGAATTCTACTTTTTTTTGTTGATATTTAGTTATAGTTGCCATACAATATTACATTGCTTTCAGGTGTACAACATAGCGATGAGACATTTATATACCTTACGAGGTGATCACCATGATAGTCTAGTACCCGTCTGGCAACATACATGTATCTTCTCACAGGCAAATCCTGTGGGAACCCAGACGCCCCCATTCTGGAAATAGCCATGGAAAAGTGTTGAATAACTAACTAGCACAAGTTTAGATTCGCGTGTTAAACTGGTGTTATCTAGGGTTTCTTCTCAGAGCAGTTCTGCTCCTTTTTATGCAAGCAGTTCTTTCGCTTCATATGAAAACATCAGTTTTGTTTTGTGGTCAGCACGGGTTTCTGCTGAACTGCCGTGCTTGAAGCTGAACTCTCTAATAATATCCTGCTAAATATCAGATGTAGGAAACGTCCTTTTCTAGATTATGTCCAGAGTCAATGGAAGGATGAACAAACCCAATTGTCACCCGACGTGCTGCACACTGACAGCAAAGCAAAAGCAGTCCTGTTGTGAGCAATGTGCGTGTGCACCGTGTGCAGAGGAGAGGGTGTCTGCACCCACGAAGCAGGCCAGGGACATCTGTGCAGCAGTACAAGCTACTCAACAAGAGCTCCTAAATTCACTGTCCTTGTAGGTTGGGGTTAGTCTCAACTTGTTTGTTTCTTATGGCATGTATTAATTTGCTAGAGTTGTCACAGAAAAAGACCACAGACTGGGTGACAAGAGAAATTCTTTTTCTCACAGTTCCAGAGCCTAGAATTTCAAGATTAACACATCACCAGTGTTGGTTTCTTCCAAGAAGTCAGCCTCTTGCCTCTCTCTCTTTCTCTCCCTCTCTCCCTCTCTCTCTCTCTCTCTCCCCCTTTCTCTCTTTCTGCTTGCAGGTGGTGTCTTCTTTCTGTGCCTTCAAATGATCTTCTCTCTGTGACTATTCCTGTTCAAATTTCCTCTTCTTACAAGGGCACCAGTCCTACTGGATGAGAGCCCACCCTCATAATTCACTTTAACTTAGTATCTCTTCAAAGACCCCATCTTCAGATACTGTCACATCCTGAGGAACCAGGGGTTAGGACTTCAATGTGTGAATTTTAAAGAGACACAACTTAGCCCATAACTGGAAGAATGGTGAACATAAGGAAAAAAGGGACTTTTGGGAAAACTGTCTCCTCTGATTTATTGTGCGCATATCTAGAATCCAAATATAATTGTAGAATAAATTTCAATCCAGAGAAAATAATTTTCTTTCTATAATTTTTTATTTTAGAACATTGTTGCCACCCAGATAAGATTTATACTAAATCGGGCCTTACTTTCTGCAGCTCACTGAGGGAAGTGAAGGGCCCATTACAAAAAGTCTAGTAACCTTAATAATAGGAGAGTCCCCATATTCAATTCATGTTATATGAATTTTCCTAGGTTTTTCACTTTGAGGGAAAGATCTGAAGCCATTAAGGTTTCTATTAGTCAGTGTAAGCTCAGCAAAGCAGAAAATACTGCCTATTTCCAAATACTAATACATGGGCTGACATATTCTCTGCCTCAAAGATACAGTAAGTCCCTGCCAGTGCCAGCACAGAAGACCTGAAGCAGCGGGCATTGGAGTTGGTTGCAGAGCAGCAGCGGAGCACCTGGTAATGGACAGGCCCCTTCCCATGCATGATCTCTACTATCAGTGGCAAGGGAAGGATGAGACCCTCAAAGAAGGAGACTTCGTTTGAGGCACAGGTGTTTACTGAGCTGGCTCCACTGAAGTTGAAGTTGCCACTGCTCCCCAGATTGATGTGAGCCTCCCCACCTCTCTAGCCTTTCATGGGTGAAATCCCCCCTGTACAAGCTTTCATAAAACCATGAACTTCCCCTTCGTAATATAAATAACAGTTACGAATATACACTTAGTGCCATGAGTAACTGGCTGATGCTACCTCCATCACTAGGCTATAAGCCCAGACCTGCAAGGAACATCTACATTTCATTTACCGTTCTGACTCTCATCAACCAGGCCTGGAGATGTGACAGCTAACTCTGGAAACAAGCAGTGGCAACATGACTGAACAGTTATGGCTCTTGCTAACTGACCATAGTTTCCGTTTCCAGCAAATGGCTTCCTAATAACCCAGAACTAGAGAAACGAGAAATGACTTTCTTTCTCCACATGGTCCAAACCAAACCTGGGACGATGAATAATTACTTAAAATATGCATATGCATAAGAAAACACAAAAACTGCAACTACTTATAAATGTATATATAATTTAAAATCCTAAAAGTGCCTCGCATCTGACTTTCAAATGTTTTTTTCTTTTCTCTCTGAGCCCTTAATGGCACTTTCAACATAGCTTTATACTGAAGAAGTACTCATTGTTCACCTTCTCCTGTATCATCATTAGCATAGTGTAAAGTACTCATAGGATCCATTAACCTTGGAACATGGACAGAAATATTTATGGCATCTAATCTGGCAATGCAACTGGTGATAAAATCTCCTCTCCACAGGTCCAACAGGGAAATTTGGCTAACGTTAAAGACCTCGTTACCTCTGGCAAAGTCCACCTTCTCTCTCATCTAGATCCCAGACCCATTCTGTTGGGCGTCTCCACTCGGAGGCCCACCATCTCTGGTCCCTGCCTGTTCGTGTAAGTAAAGTTTTGAGTGTGGCTAGGCTCCCTCACTTACATAGTGTCCCAGGAGGGCTTTCATGCAACCCAAGGCAGAATTGAGTAATTGGCATAGAGGCCCTATTATTACCCCTCAAGCCAAAAACATCATCTGGCTCTTCACAGAAAACATTTGAATATTCCGTTCACCACTCACCCCGCTGTGAGTTTCCATTTGTTTATCTATAAAAAGTGCGGATAATAATGATACTGCCTACCTTGCGTGGATGCTGAGGCAGTAAGTATGGTACTGAGCACAGACCACCTAGCAGGTGCCTGGAACACAGTAAGTGCTCACACACCTCGGTTCTTGACAGCAATCCTATACTTCTCCCTTGCTGACCTCATAAGCTCCTGTTTGTCTTGCAGGACTCAGACCACGTGTCTTCAAGAGCATTTTCTGACCTGCCTTCCCATATCCCACCACACCCTCCGTCTTCCCTGTGCTCCCTCCATAACCTGGGGCTACCTTTCTTGTTTTAGGTCTTCCTTTATCACACAGTCTGCTGTCAGCCCTCGGAAAACTGTGAACATCTTGAGGACAGGAGCTGTGCTCCCTTCATCTTTGAATCCAGAGAGCCAGCGCCTTCTCCACTGCTGGCTTTCAGTACGTGTGAGCTTCTCCTGGGAGATTACGAATGTCAGCAACCAGCCTCAGAGGAGACCAGGATGAGTATCCAGAGACCAGGAGGCTGTCAGTGCTTTGGCTTTTTTTTTTTTTTTTTTGGCTTCACAGATGTTATTCACTTGACTGGCTTCCAAATTAGTACTTGGAAGTTACGTTTTGGCACCAATCAACATGAGAACTCATAAAGCAAATGTCCACTGAAGGATGCTGCCTCCAAGTAAGGGTGACACAGCCAAGCCCCAAATCACACCAATGGCAGCTGACCCTGATTCTAACTCCTTTGCATGGTTGGTTTCACATTCTTTCTTTCTCAAGGCATGCTGACAACCGCTCATTTGTTTGTTTGAAAAAAAAATCTTGCTACCAAGAAGCTAGCATTTAGGGCAAACCTGAGAAGTACTCTCACTAAAACCAAGATGAAAATGTAAAGGACTCTGTTGGTTTTTTGTTTTTGAACTTCCAATTTTTCCGCCTTTCCAAAAGTGACAAAGATTTTTCCCATCTTTTCATCTAGAATTTAAGAACAGCCTCTCACTCTTTCAGTCACTTTGTTCTTTATAAGAAGATCACTGTCTCAGGGACTAAGAATATGCTATTTAACCTCAAAGATCTACTTACAATTTTAAAATTCACTTCCTCTTACAGAGAAGGTTGTTTTATTCTCTGTGTTATGTCTTATCAGGATGCCCTGAACTTGATCATCATTCAGAAAATTCCCTTCAGGGGCTAAATTTAAAAAGATATGCACAGTCTCTAAATCTTCTCCATCTACCAAGGGTCCTTTTCAAAATGTTTTCCTTTTGTACCCAGACAATCACAATGGCCATTTCTGCTGATTTATCAGAATTGCCCAGCAATAATGGACGCAACTATCGACACGACAGCTTGAACAAAACTCAGAAGTGGTCCTGTCAATTTTCAGTTGATTATCAAAACCTAGCTTTTCCTCATTCCTTGTTTCCATTCATTTTCCTCAAATCATGTCCAGAATGACCCTCTTCTGGAGGGTCACCTTTTACTTAATTCCAGAGACATGGGCGGCACACAACACTTAACTCAAGACTTAACTGAAATAAAACACCTCGGATGCCTTTCGCTTCCTATAAAAGGGGGATGGATCCACTGTTCATACAAAAAGCTTTCACTGTTACTGGGAGCTTTGATGAACCTATTTTCTAAAAGCAAAAACACACCAAGTTGGAAATTTCAAATTGCTCTCTTCTTTTATTCTTTCAAAGACAAGTTTAATGTCTTATTCCATTTGAGTTCTAATATGCTGTTTTATTATAGATGATGAATCCTCCTAGAAAAAGGAAAAGCTATCATAAGAATTTCTCAATGAGCTCTCATTACCTTGTAGTTTATGTCTTACTTTTATGTTGGATTTGATATCTTCATTTGTGATGATTTGCTATATTACAGAATATTACACTTAATAAGAGTGATTTTCCAAAAAGCAGGGATGTAAGTAATTTAAGGTAAATATAAGTTGAACTATTTATACCCAGGTCCTGGTTATCAGGAGAGGTAAAAACCTAGGCGCGCGCGCGCACACACACACACACACAGATTTTCCTTAACTAGGTTGATACCGCAGGTGGCAAACAAGGCCCATGGGCCAAATCCAGTCCTCCACCTGGTTTCTACCCGGTGGCAGCACCAACCTCTCCCTTAACTACTACAGAGTAGTTACATTTATACAGTCCTAAAGTTACATTTGGCCCTTTTAAGGCAACTGTGAGGCTGATGTGGCCCCCCGGTGAAAATGAGTTTGACACCCCTGGTTTATATACTATTAAACAGTTCCTGACATGTAACTTTTGCTTCCACCTTACATATAAATATAGCATATTATTATTTTATGGCCATTTTCTACCTTCCTCATTACTTTATACTTTCTCTGAGTTTGAACTGACCAACTCTTTTTCCATTTTATACACAAACATCATTTAAAAACTGCATTAAGTATATGACTCATCTCTAATCTACACTGTGCTTTTTAACGATGGGGTTGGAATTCTGAAAATGACAGTTCTCGTTTTTTCGGAGGGCTTCCTATTAAGTCCCACCAGTGGGGCCCCGGGTTGAAACTGGAAGGCGGGAAGAAGAAAGAGAAGTGTTCCTTCCTGTTTGCTGCTCTTTCTGCCAGCCTCACTCCAGCCTCACTCCAGCAACGGCCCTTCACACACAGTCAACCTCCACCTCTGATGATTGTGGTTCTCCAGGAAACATTGCTGCGTCCCGTCAGAAGTACTCGCACTTGCTGGGAGATGGCCTATTCCCAGAGGTGTGGACCCCAACTCCGTGATGTTCAGCCTTTGATATCATGAGGGGCCAAGAGTAGCCAAGCAGAGTTTAGGGCCGATCTCTGCAAAGTCCCATCTCTAAGCAACTGTGCAATTAGCTACAGACGCAGGATACCCCTTCTCAGAGGCCCGAGTCTCCATTCTCTGGGGCATTGTGTCTAAGCTTCCTGATCCTGGAAGCCCTAGCCCCTCTTTTCATTCCTTAAGCCTTAGAGGTATAACTCTGTTGTACCTATGTGTTCTATTTTGATTTTTCTATTCTCTAACACCTCTTCACTCAATTCAGTGTACTGAGTTCTTTCTGTTGCCATATTTACTATGATTTCTCTGTTCCTACCTGGACCCTGGGTCTGAGGTGGTATTGCTATCAAGCATAATCCCAGGAAACAAACCCTCATAAATGAGATTTATATATTGGTTTAGTTGTATCCTTGGCCTTGAACAATAGGCTGAGCTCCACTCCAATGGCAAATCAGTAACTCTTGGCATACCATGCATCATGATGCATTAAATCATCATCTGTGGCTGCTTGCGAATAAGTATCTAAAGACAATTGTGGAAACAAGTATCTGCTCTTGATACCTACGGATGGGTAGGATATCTTCTTACTGTTCTGGGGAGCACACAGAAAGAAAGTGGCACACTCAGGGCTTAAAGTCTTAGCTCAACGGACAAACAAAGAACAAGAAATCTTCAACATGTCCTAAAAGAATCTCTTATTTCACTGAAAATCACACCCAAAATTCAATTGTGTGAACTGCGGAATTAAAAACCAAGTTGAATCCACAGACTCTCAGGGCTAGACAGCACAAGGCTTAGAAAAAAAGAGTCGTATTCTAGCATGCCTACAGGCCTTCTTGCTTTCTTTGTTTTTAACACTCCTGTGTGGGCTGGTCACAGAACTTCAGAGCAAGCAGAAATGTGCAACATAATGATCCCATTGTACTTTCCAAAAAGGCAGTGCTATTTTGGAGGATCTGTATAGAGATGGTAGAGGACACAATGAATACAGACACAATTAAGCAGGGAGAATTGATTAAATGAGAAGAGATTCTCCCAGCAATGCTAAGAAGCAGGTAATATGTCTGTTTCATCTGACCTGAGGCAATAAGTGGGGAAATTTGTGGGAGATGCTGACAGTGTAACCGGAAAAGATACCAGCATTCAGGCTACCTGTCACTACCAAATCCAATAAGCAATGACAGCGATTGAATCTTTACGGGTGCTTTATTCAGATGGCCTGTGATCTGAGAAGATGGCGGGTTCATACCCTAACAAACCATCTTCCCTTCTCTTTCCTGGCCAGAATTTTTCTAAGGTGGGGGTGAGTGGATAAACGAGGAGCGGTGAAGGCTGTGAAATTCAGGGAGGATTAGATGAGCAAGCTTCAGCATTCCTGTTCTGGGCAGGTGCCTGTTTCCAGGGGAGGGTGGTAAGTCTGCTCCCCCTGGAACAAAAGGTCCGGATGTCCCCAGGGGTAATCTTCTATCAGTGCCCCAGGGGGCCGGCTGTTTTCCCAGGAGCCAGGATGGGCCTTATCTGTAGTTTCTGAAACAAAAGCTTTAACATACACATTACTTGCTAGACTTAAAACTTTTTACCTTAAGCTAAAATTTTCCAAGTCTTGAGTCCCCTATCATTAGTCCTTTAAATACTGGGAAAGAAGGGGAGGTCTACTGCACCACCCGGCCCTGTGTATAGTTCTCGTGTCTTTTGTTTAGGTCTCCTCACTGGCGTTGTTTCACTAATTCAGAGGACTAGGGTTCATCACCCTGACTGTCAACCACAGTGGACTGTTTCCTGTTCAGGTAAGTGGACTTACCTGATTCAGGTGGATACGTTTCCAAAATGAGCTAATTTCTCCATTCTTACAAAACACCCTGTGGCTGGGTATTAGCCGTGCACCTTACAGTTAGTAAGATACTATTTTCTCATCACCTCCTGCATTCAGATCTTAATTGCACTCCTCGATAAAAGACATTCTTCAATTAACTAGTTCTGGCAAGTTTAAATATCATCTGATTTGGAGGTTCACCTCTAGAATGGTATTTCCTTCCTGGCCTTACATGTCATGGCCCCAGTCTCTCCTGGCAAAGTCACGAGGTGGTATGGGACGGCCAAGTGCAGTTGTAAACTCTAAAGCATGACGCTGCTACCCTTCGCAGGTAGTTTCCATTGGACGCTCATGCAGCTGATAAGGTTCGCTTTCTTTCACACTCCTTCAGGGCACAGTCATTAAGTGACAGGAACGGCACTTGGAGTGTAACAGAGAAATGTGTACCCAGCCCTGCCCTTATAGAAAGTGAGTATCTAACAGAAAAGACAGATATCGAACAACTGCAGAAAGAGCATAGCCTTCCATGTTTTGACAAGTGCTATCGTGGATAAGCAGAGGCGGGATATAGCAGGGAAGTGGTTGCTATTGCTCTTCCTGGATGTGGGGGCGGGGGGCAGTATTTTATGCCAGCAGCTGGCTCCCAGATGAACATTTTTAAGAAATGCAACCCCTGTGAAGAAGTATCAACAGCCTGAAGACCATTCGCTGTTGCAATTCATATGGCCTAAGCCTGGAATGCAGATTCCTGAGACTGCTTCCTCATTTGTCCTGCCAATTACTGCCTGTTGTGGACTGAATGATTGTGTCTCCTCCAGAAATTTCGTGTATTGAAACCTTATCCCCCACTGTGATGATATTAGGAGTTTGGGTCTTTGGGAGGTAATTAGGTTATATGAGGTCACGAGGGTAGAGACCTCACAAATGGAATGAGTGTTCTAATAATGGTCACAAGGGTGCTCACTTCCTCTCTCCCCACTGCCACTTGAGGACACAATGAGAAGTCTTCAGTCAACAACTGGAAGGGGTCCTCAGCGGAGCTCAGTGGTATTGGTGGCCTGATCTTGGACTTTCAGTCTCCAAAACCATGAGAAATAAATTTCTACTGTTTATGGTCATCTGTTATAGGTGCCCAAATTAGCTAAAACACTGGCTACCAAGATTCACTAACTGGGCATCTTCAAAGGAATCCATACAAGCCTTCTCTGTCCACCATCCAGTCCTGCCTTCCACATTCATTCCAGGGGGACAGCAGGTCCACACTTGCATCCGCTGGCACAATTATTCACCCAATCACGAGCTGAACAGAGATGGCAGTAACGAACTAACTAGTCAAACTCACCAAGTGGGACTCTGAACCCAGGGTTTGCACAAGCTCTGCTTCCGAGAATTGTGGTGAAGGGGCTGATCTTCCCTGCATACCTGTTGGCATGAGACAAGACTATCATCTGTGCATGACGTGGCCAGAGGGGGGCATACACACACGCATGCATATGTGACTCTGTGTAACTCTAAGGCTTGTGGGAGCCCAAGGCCCTCCTCAGCATTTCTGAGAATAACTTGGGGGCTGCTGTGGTCAGTCAAGGGTCCTTGCTGAGCACTTTGACCCTGACCTAAAATCAATCCCTTCATTGATTTCTCATTAACCTCACACCCACGCTCCCAACTCACATGCAACATGGAGTGGGTGTCACATTATACATCACAGAGCAAACAAAGTGGTCTGTTTCTCCTCTCCAATGGAAAAACTCCAAAATCCACTTTCCCCTCCAATTGCTCCCATTTTTTCTCTTGTTCATTGTCTTTCTGCCCAGAACCACCAAGTCTTTTCTGTGTCAGAGAAGAGGCACTTCAGCCTTATTTCTTTTTTTTTTTAAGATTTTATTTATTTACTTTTATTTTTTTTATTTTTTTAATCAGTATTTTTTAATTGTTGATATTGTACAGTTTTCTGTCTTTTACCCCACCCCCAGCCCACCACCCCATCAGCCTTATTTCTGAGGTTCTCAGGACCCACGCTTGGCACCAAATGCTTGATTCTCCATGTGCATTTCCCCTCCTAAGTGGAATCCTAGTGCCTTTGGTTAGTATAGAACGTGTCTGCTGTGTTTTCACACCAGCACTGCTGCAGAGAGATGCAGAGAGAGGATCAGAAGCTGGCTCCCAACCCCTGTGATAACTCCAAACTGGACTGCCACCTTGCTTCACGCCTGATTGAAGGAAGGACTCGCCACAGCACAGTCCTTTGGGGTCCCTGGTTGAGCTATTGCCTTGTCACAAGCCAGCAGGGGTCCAATCCTAGGCCAGGGTGAATCGCAACTCCAGTCACATAAATCACTGTTAGTATTGCCCTTGCATTCAAAGAGCCCCCAGCACGGTTTGTGGTGAATAGCCACAACTGCAGGAACTGGCTGCTTTTCTTCACGCACCGAGAGAGAAGGGGGATGCGCGAAAACAGGCCATGCACAGAGAGAGCAGTACGGAGGGTCCCTGGAGCAGAAGCAAACGAGTGGAAAGCTATATTTGAACCGAGAAACCCAGCAATTAGGACATTCAACTATCTGAACAAGTTGTAGAGTCAGACAGATCTGGGTTCAATTTCCACTTATTCATTTACTCCCTTAGTATCCTTAAAGTACCAGTAAATGGCTTAATTCTCCCTGGCTGTTTATACAATGAGGCTAATGCATCTCATTGCACAGGTTCAGAAAGAGACAACGAATTTAGTAAGTGCTCAATAAATGGGCAGTTGTCACAAAGAGAAGTCACATGGGAAATGAGCTAGTGCATACATTGAACCTCTTGTACAGCCATTCAAGCTACTCACTTACAAGCAAAGCAATTTTAAAATCTGCACCAACAAGCCTAGCATTTGAATAAACTAAATCTCTTTCTTGCTTTCTTCTTCAAAACATTTTGAAGTAGAAAAGAACTTGTTCAAATTTTCGATTCTCAACCTGTTATATGGGGCCAATGACATTTTTTTTCCTTCCTACCTGGCTCAGACACAACATTTTCCTCCCATCATCTATTCCTCAATCTTGTGGAATAGACTCCTTATGGTAGTCAAGAGCAATCAGCATTACTTACACTAATTACAGATTTTAAAAACTCCGTACAGAAATTGGTCTTGGAATACAATTCTGACAATACAGCATGTTGTGGCTTTGCTAAAACACTCAAATCTAATGACTACATAGAACTATATCTGCTTAACAGACTTTGCATTATCTTGCCAGTACTATCAAGATTTCTCTAAATTAGGGTCCTATAGGCAATGATGAAAGTGATATGTCATATGATAAGGAAAATAATCAATGTTCTAAGTACTGACTCCCAGGTGTGGGTGAGTGAAGAAGAAGGGACTATTTCATGTAAATTATACCACAAGACTAATTTTTCCTGTTAATATTATTCAGAGGTAAAGGCTGAAATAAACAACAGACGTTGGAATCACTTAAACATAATTGCACTAATTTATTTTTCCCCAATGCAAGTTATAATAATCTTAAAATGATATAGCACATGTCACTACAGGGAGAAACCACAATCATTTCATTTATGTTTTTCAAATATTTTAATTTTATTCTTTCCATGCTATGAAGTCTTTGTTTTTTTAAAAATCTCCTAGACCATTCAAGTATCAAGTCAAAAAATGTTTTAAAATATGTGGGGAGAGGCAGGGGATACGATTCTCCATTTAAGTGTCTCTACTGGCAATATTTAATTTCTAAGATTTACATAATTAATTCCCAGTCACCAAAAAATAATAAAGAAAATAGAATATAAAATAATCAAAAAGAAAAGAGAACATCCATCTTCCTTACAGGATTCAGTACTGAACACCACACTGGCTTACTTACATTGGAACTCAATTAAATAAAACATGGTATGTTTCAGTCATTAGTCAAACATCAGGGTGAACAGTAATACGTCCAATTCCATTTTCCTGATGTTTGACGGCTTGCAACTTTTAACCCTCACCACTCCCTCTTTTGCTCCCGCTCCACACCTGGGCAAGCTGATACGAAAACCTGGGGGCCCTCTCCTTGGCACTGGTAGTCCCTTAGAAGCACACACCCCTCCCCACACGTGGGAACCCTCACTCCAGCCCCACCCCTCAACCACACTGCAACTTTCAGATGCTTCTGGTGGAAATGTAAAAGGTATGATCTCTTTGAAAAACAATTTAGCAGTTTCTTTAAAAGGTGTGGACACGAATGTCTGTACCAGCCTTCTTCCTAACAACCAAAAGAAGAAATCTATCAAGAAGTAAATGGATAAATAGACTATTGTCTATCTATTGTCTATTTATACAATGGGATACTAAATGTGAGACTTCCTGACTCCAGAGGGTAAACTGTGGTTCCACAAATCAATTTATTTACTTTTCTTCAAAAGCAGCTATTTTTCTGTGTGCTGCTTTGAGGTTCCTTCTTCTATCAAGAAAGGCCAGATGATTTTGCTCAGGGTGTGGCAGGAAGGGGGAGGATGCTGGTTTGGAACCAGAGGGCCTGTGCGCCATTCCCATCTCTACCACTTATACACTCTGTAACTGGGGTATTTACTTTCTTTTGCTAAGCTTCAGATAGCTCAACTTAAAAAATGGGGACAGCGGTTACAAGTCCTACCTCCAAGGATTGTCAGAGGGACTGAAATACCACCCCTGAAGGCACCTAGCACATGGCCTGTCAGATAGTAGGTGCTCAGTAAAACTAGCCTGAATCAGAAGACAAAGGAATGCTTTGCTTTAGAAACTGGGACACCTGTATAACATTGACCATTCTCCATCTCCTTTATGAGATTTAAAACCTTGCTTAGATGATTCTGTAGTTTATTAGCAATCTTAGTACTTTTTAGTGTCTTCTTCTTCCCTGTAATTAATTGGGTGATTAGAAAAGTGTACCTATCACTGAGAAGGTTGATTTTTACAACGTAGCTCACTGATCAGATGGGCATCTCCATTAACACAAAGACCACATCTCTCGCAGGGCAGGACACCTTTCTTGACATCGAGAAGCCTCATGGACACCTGAGTAGGCTTTGGGGGAACTCTGTGTTGACTCTTGGATAAGATAAGTGGAGTCTTGTAAACAGGACAATGAGCTGCAAATAAGAATTCCCCAAATCTGTCTATGCCAGCATGCTCCACAGAGGATTCTATAAAAATCACACCTCAAAAAAAGAACCTCAGATAAAAGGGTTGAGGAGGCTGTGACTAAATAACCTTAGGGAAGCCCAGATACACAAAGTCTCTGTGTATTTTAATTAATAAAGACCCCAAAACTCCTACTAAGAACCGCATATATTTAAACTTAGGATAATTGGGTTCCATAAACTGATTTAAAGCTGAATCTATTTTTTGAATAACATTCATGAATATTTAAATAAGTTGCATATCAGAGAAAATATTTTGGAAATTTCCTGATTCACACAAATAATACTGTAGGAAAATTCTGGAACCCCGTAAACAGGGAGTCCACTGTGTCATCACCATTCACACCCAGCCGCACTCCCGTGTCCAGACAGGCACAACTTTTGCTCTTCACCCAAAGGGATTTTTTTGAAGCACTAAGGCCAATTGAAGTTCAAGCACTAGTGTGTTTCTTCAAGTCGAAAGCTTGACCATGCAACCTGAGTTTACGAGAAACCACAGCCCTGTCTCCCCATGTCTCTCCGAGCAAGGGTGACCAACAATTGGGACAGCCAGATTAAGCTCATGAGAAGACACGATGCCCAGTTAAATTTGAATTGCAAATAAGTAGCAAGTATATTTTAGTATGACCTACCTCTTGCATGAAACATACTAAAAAATTACATGAGATTAATTTGAACTTCAGGCTTAACTGGGATCCTGTACTTTACCTTAACATCAAGAAGTGGTCAACCTTAGGGGTCCATGTGGTGACCACTTTCCTGAGAAAAAACAAAAATGTGACAGTATCCAAACCTAAACCTTCAAGGCCAGAAACAGAAATATACACTTAATTTATACATATCTAGGACAATATGGATTATATAAAAGAAAGTTTTTTCCTATTGATCTTTTGAACATTAAACAAAAGGATATTCTTACAGCAAAAGGGGAGAAGTTACTTTTCACATAAACATCTCACCTTTCAAAATCTGATTGGGAAAGTCAATTCTCTGTAACAGGCCTCCCTTCAACATTCAGACACTGTAATACCAGTCAAAACCTTAAACTGATTGATTAAGAAACACAAAATTAATAAAGAAACCCAAACAAATTAAATGGATCTAGTCTTTGACTGCACAATGGATTTATGTTTTGCCCCAAAGAGGCATTACATTATTATTAAATATGTCAGCAATATTTTTCCTGTGAAGAGCACAAATTTTCCTTCTATTTCCTATCTTACTCACAACCCCTTACTGCATATGTTATGAGTCACAGGAGGTCTTAATTACTGCTTTTCAGTATTACACATTCTGAAACCCAAGGTAGCATTTTGCTAAATGTATTTCATACATGTGGAGTTGTTACACATTTACACACACACACACCCTGAGAAAAACATTCCTGGGATGATTTTTCTCTGTGCGTGACCTTCAGAAGGAGAAAGGGGGCTTTATCAAGGAAGCCAGCCACGTTCCTGCTTTTATTATCTTTATGCTCCTTTCTTTCACCTTGAACGGCATGGTTTACAAGCTACCCTATCATTCTCTCTCCCTTTCTTCTCTAACACAGGTTTTAGAAAGGTATTAATAAACGTAATGCAGAGAAAAATTATGACTTGAAAGTTGGGGTGTATTGAAACCTGCTTCTTCCTTTGCCTTGTTCACTGGCATACTTGGATCTTAAATAATTTTCACTGTATCATTAGTATGCTAAGGGTGTCAGAAAAAAAAAACTGTTCCTTCTGAATTTGGGAAGAATTGAAGAGGCTGTCTTGAGAAAATGGAACAAAATAATTATAGGGAGTAGTTGGATTTGGGGACCTGGGATTCTGGAAATTATTTATAAAAGCTGGGTTTTGTTCAATAAATTCTCAGAGTGATTTGAGACAGGGATTATGAGAAGTAAATGTGAAAAGCATGTGAAATACTGCATATAGGGTCTGGCACCTGAAAAATGCTCAATAAATGTTAGGTATTATTAAGAGCAGGTCCATTTTTCTCATATGTGAATCACTGTAAACCCTGTAAAGGTAGGGTGGGAAGGGCATACAAATTCTCAAGGAAAGGCCTTGACTTCAACAGCAAATCTGAAGGGAAGAGCATCTTCTACAATCTTTACAGCAATTTTTGAAGAATTAAAAATAGTAGCTCAAGTGACACTGTATGCAGTGAAAAGGAATTTGAATTTGGTAAGGATTCCACTTCCTGTCTGGTATATCTTGAGAGAGGTCTGTTCAAAAGAGTACTTTGTCACAGATGGGGCCAATAATCCTCTTGGCCTCTTGCTTTGGACCTCCTTAAACAGATCGCCTTAGGGAAAGCAGGATCTCTGTGAGTGTCATACTTGTTGACTGCAGGGCGCAGAACATCCAGAGCCACAGCTCAGTCCTCCAAGTTTCTGTAGCTTCTCTTTCCCTCTTCCTTCAGGACCACATCCAAGCTATGCCAGAGCCAAAGAGAGTTCACTTTTCAGCTGGGCAAAGTTATTTCATTTACGTAGTTGCGTTGTTCACCTTCCTCTTTCTAGTTTCAGACCTTAGAAAAACTGAAATGGAGTATGTTTACTTCTCACTGTCAACCCTTGCTCCTTCCATCACCATGGAAGAAGCTCCTTCCATCACCATGGAAGAAGCTCCTTCCATCTTGAATCTGGTACCTTCGCGTTGTCTGGGACCCAGTGCAGAGCTCTGCTCCCACTGCATCTCTGCACAACAAGCAGTGCCTTTCCCAGTCACTATCCAACATTTATGTATCTCATCCCTTTGGATTCTCAATCAGGAGAGTGCTGCCTCAAGTTCTGAAATAGAAGGTGATTTCGCATGGTACAAGGATACGGTAATAACAAAAACTAAAAGCAAGAGTTCATTGAGTATACCATTGGTGCCATATATAATTCTAGTGCTTTATACTCAACAACTCTATGAGGTGGGTACTGATTTTATCCCCATTTCAAGGATGATAAAAACTGAGGGTGTATGGGACAAATAGCTTCCCCAAGGTCAACAGTTAAAAAATTAGCAGAGCAAGGATTTAAACCCAGGGTGCTTAAGTCCAAAGTCTGAGCTCTTAGCCACTGAGCTAGCATTATCTTCGTCCCAGGTAAACTTTGAATCACCTGGAGATTTTTAAAGAAATAACATGAGGGTATGTCTCCCTCCCTTGAGCTCGACAATGTGGAACATCTAAATCAATCCAAATCACCACCATCACAAACTGGCAGATCAACACCATTTCTTAAAAAAAATTAAAAAAAAAAAAACCTAAAAGCCCTAATTTAAATATAGTAATGACATGGAGAAGTAAGACTAGCAAACTGACCTTCTTGCTGATAATAACTATAAATTCTGGATTGAGAGACCACTGGATGCCATCCCAGGGAGTCTGAGCTTTAACCTGTGAGAGACAAAGAACTACTGAAGAAATTTTTAAAAGAGAAGCACAATTATACATGCATTTTAGGAGAATCACATTTCCTAATTTCCAAACAGGAAGTGTATTAGAAATATTGGCAAGGCTGGAGGCAGGAGACCAGCTAGTAAGCTACTGTATAAATTCTGACAAGAAAAATCAGGGGGTGGAGGGTGACATAAACAGAGAGTTTGTCAAGGGGAGACGGGATCATCAGAAACTGAAATTGATATAATTTCATGAACAATTAGGTGTAGGAACGAAGAGAGTGAAACCGAGAAGAGTCTCTGGCACATATGACCAATGAGAAAGTGATATTCACTGAGATGACAAATATGGAAGAAGCGATTTTGAGAGAGAAGGGGAGCAGTTCAGCGGGATGTGCCGAGTCTGGGGAGCCTGCCGGAGCTTCATCTGAAGGCGCAGCAGCAATCAGAAATGCCAAGTACAGTTCTTTGAGAAACAAAACCAGCCATCGCTTCCTGCACAGCAATGACATGTAATTCAAATCGAGAATGAGGACTATGAGGATCCTGCCAGGTAAAGTGAGATTAGGAAGGGTCATGGAAAGACAAATTAGAAGGAGAAGGATGGGAACAGAGCGGAGGAGGTGAGGGAGGCATGAGTGACAAATGGAGCAATTAAACTTTTCACTAGCCTCTCTCTGAACTGTCAGGTCATGAAGTTTTCAGACTTATTTCACAGTGCTCTGTTCTTCGGAAGCAGAATGAGTTATTAACCTTCTCTAATTGGAATCTGATTTCCTCCAGAATTCTGTGTTTCAGGCTAACAGAGTTTTGCAGAAGAAAATAATAAGTGTAAGATGACTGTTTTAAGGTTGCGTGAGTCACTTCTTTAATAACCCAAGTCCCTCTCCCACGCCTCCTTCACCTCCACCCTATCTAAGCCCACAGTCACAGGGCAGAGTCTAGCTTTCAGGCCCTTGCAGTTGTCCGTGAAGGCTTCCTAAGCAATCAGTGGTGCCTTGGACCGAATGTCAATGTCCCTCCGAAAATGCATATGCTGAAGCCCTGAGCAAAAATGTGATCATATATGGAGATGTAGCATTTGGGAGTTAATCAGCATTAACTGAGCTCATAGAGGTGGGGCCCTTGTAAAGATACTTTGATGCAATATACCAATCTAGAAGCATGGGAAGACAGGTGTGGGAGTACACAGCAATGAGTTGGCAATAGTGTTACGAACATGCGATATTTGAAGCCAATGAATTTATATGGCGCAATCATATGTGTCAATCAAGAATCCAGGCTGCAATGACAGCTATAACCACAAGCCCTAAAAAAAAATCTGACAACAGAAAAGTATACTTATGACAAAATATGAAAAGAATGTGTGAACAGCCACCTTCATATTCACACACCTATACGTACCCTCAACAGCATTATCCTTAAACACAAAGATTGGCGACAGATGCAGCAGAAATATGTGTCACAGCAAGAATCCCATGACTCTCTCATAGTGTTTTATACTATGAGCAAATGCGTTAGTCACAGTACGACCAGTCAAAGCTGGCCATTTGATATTAGTGACATGGCTTGCATTCCTGAAATCTTAAATGTACACTATTTAATTAAAAATGTTGATTTTCTCCATTTGTCCATTAACTTCATCTATTTTATCATTTCACAACAGGAACCCACTTAGGTTATGTTTCTAGAACTAATCCAAAGCAGAGATTAATTACCTTCCGCAACGTAAGTCACAGCAGAACCTAATTCAATTCCTATCTCCCTCAATTCATTAATTTACTGAATGCTATTGTCTCCTGTAGATGGCGTTTCATCTGTAGCTTACAACAATTTGCAAGTAGCAGATGAACACTGAACAGGATGATTCACTCTTGAAATTATGCTAAAAATAACTTGAACTGCCCAGGAACCAGAATGTATTTTCTAAAAGTAAACTGGCGGAGAAGCTTTCTCTATTTTGTGTCTTGATTAAGTAGCATTTTTAGCACATCAGGGAATCTACACATCCAAATACAGCAGCAGCCTCTCTTTATTTTCAAAAGCAAAGTTTCCTGTCACGTTGGCAGCTGGAACTCTCTTCCAAGTGTAGCCAATGCACTCACCATCTGCCACAGAGCTCCTGTCACCTTCACTCTTTCTGAAGACATATTTCTTTTTGGCGACCAAAGAAAACTAAATCTCCTTAGCTGAGTCAAAATGCATTGAGAGAAATACAGGCCCTTGGCAAGATAAAGGTCCCCCAGCTCACCTTTAAGATTATCATTTCCCCTCGTACTTGCTTTATTTTTACCACAAGTTTTCTGTTTAGAAATAAATATCTCCAACTAAAAAATAAGCCCAGCACAAACCACAAACAATTTACCTGGAATCCCAGTCTGCAGGTACTTGAGCAAAAGTTAATGAAATACACTGTCAGCTATCCCAGCTAAATGAAAGAAAATCATTTATCACACAGCCCGAAAACCCACAGGCCTTGGGAGCCAAAGTGGATAATGGAAACAAATATCAAGGGTGATGTAAGAAAGGAAAGAGACTCCTGAAGAAAGGCCTGGGGAGGGTGATAGGGCAGCAACTACGGGAAAATATGAGCTTTAACAGGTGCTTAATAAATGTGAGGTACTTGTTAAATAGTCTATACGTTATTTAATTCTTATAACAAGCATTGGGATGTTCCCTAATATTGTTCCCTTTTGGCATATGAGGAAACCAAGTCTTAAAAAGATAAAGTAACTTGACTAGGTGGCAGGTAAATCTCAGTCTCAATCAAAATGCAATCAGTGGGACTGCTACCATTATACACAAAGTATGAGTGAACGTGACTCTTGTATTCAAACCAATTTTCCTTGTTTTGGAAAACTGGCGTGGGGGCAGCCCTGGATAACGATTCAAACAGTGAGAGGGCTGCTCCTGGCTATTCTGTTCAATGGCCAAGTGTCCTGGCAGGAGCAGGGGACAGGAACTGGCTGCGCTGTCCCTTCCTCACAGTAGGAGCACCAAGCACACAGCTCTGGGTATCATTCCAGTGTTTACAGTTTCAATTTTTCATACAACTCAGTGACAAATATTAAACCAACTATTTTATCAGATTCTCAGACAAAAACAAATAAAGCTCCATCAGTCCCAACCCAAGAAGAAAATCTGCGTTGAAATAATTAGAGAAGGCATGTTGTTCTCCACCGAGGTGCTTCCTGAGGCATTTCCAAAAGCTCGCTCGCTCTCTCTCTCTCTCTCTCTCTCTCTCTCTCACACACACACACACACACACACACACACACACACACCCCACTTGGAGAATTTAATGATCCCTCGAGAGAGAGCTCCTCTCTGCTTCCAGGTCCTGTACACACTCCTCCATCTTAGAAGACCCAGTTTGGGTTCCTCCAGAAACCGACCCTGAGAAGAGGATGCGAGTGAACATCCTTGTTTGAGGGGACAATGGGGCAGGTACAGGAAGGAGGCTGATAAAGGGACTCTTCAAACAAGATCCCACTGTGGGTAATGCTACAGAAAAGTCTTGAACCAAAATAAAATATATTTCTTAAGAGTTACCCCTACAAGCGAAGAAGAGGGGTGACTAAGAGGCCACTTACACTCTAACACATTCATTGGTTACTGCATGGAAGGGTCCTTAATTCTCTAGAAGGGCCGATGTCCAGTGCCCAGCCTCCCAGACAGCTCCAGGCAGGAATGCAGATGTTGGTGGCTGGACGTCCAGAGACTGTAAACCACAGTGGTAAGACCAGAGGGGTGTGGGCAAGGCACAGACAGTGCTGTTCCAAGTGACGTTTTTTTCCTAATCATAAAAACATAGGCCTTTATATTAATAATGACTTTCAAGAAATGCAGATTTGGAGAAGTATTATTTGATCTTAACTTTAACCTAGTTAAGTTAAAGATAAATAATTTCCTTCCAGAAAGATGCATTTTCCCCAAAACCAATTTTCAATTTTCTTCTAATAATGTTTAATCACCCAAAAGATTTTTATATTTGGTTGTAGTCAGTGTACATATTCACGCAAAGGAAAGTAGCTGGAGACATTTCCATATGGCAGAGAGATGGCTAAATAGACACCAAGACAGACACAAGGAGAAAGACCCAAAAAGAGATGAAGAGATAAGAGGTTAGACAGACAGCCACACACAAGGACACATTTCCCCCAACTTTTATATTTTCCTTTACTCTTTAGCTTGGTGGTAAAAACTTCAGAAAAAGAACTGAATTTGAATACCTTCTTGGTCAAGTCTAACTGGAGGAAACCTACTTGTCTGACTACTCGGAAACTGCTCCGAGCCTTCCTTAGTATCTATATAAAGAGGATAATCATCGGCACATCATAGATTTATTATAAGAATAATTACAAAGTTCCTAGAATGCTGGCGCTGCCCATTTCACTTCAGCCGACCTGTGTCGGGTGCCCTAAGGCACATGTGCTGCGGCCGCCCTGCACAGCACATTTTGGTGTGCGTGTGCGCGGGGCAAGGCTGGTGACCACCACGTGCTGCTCATTACTCAAACCCCAGCTACAACATCCCTTTCACACCCAGTCCACCTTCTCTTCCGGATCTGGCCTGGCAGATCCCCTCTCTGGCTTCTCAACAGTAATTTTGGACTTTCGCCAGCATAACAGCACAGCGATGTGCCGTACAGCAACATCTCAGCCAGTGCTAGAATGCGTCTACGATGGTGGTCCCATTAGGGCATGATGCAGCTGGACAATTCCTCACTGAAGGACATCACAGCCATCCTAACAGCCTAGCACAACACATTCTTCTCATGTCTGTGGTGATGCTGATGTAAACAAATCTACCTCACTGCCAGTGCCGTAAAAGTATAGCACATACAGTTATGTGCAGTATATAATACCTGGTAATAAATGACTATGTTGCTGGTTTACGTATATAGCATACTACCGTTGGCATCATTATTTTAGAGTGTATTCTTTCTAGTTATAAAAAAAAAAGTTTGCTATAAAACAGTATGCCCAGTCTCACTAGAAGCAACCTCATACATCTTGTGTTTACTGCATCTCTTGATTGCATCATTTTCTCTTGTGCTTGGTTTAATATTATATTGTTCGGTGCAGTAACATGCTGTATTGTTTGGTAGCCTAAGAGCCATAGGCTACATCACATACCCTACGTGTGTAGTAAGCTACACCATCTAGGTTTGTGTAAGTGCACTCTATGGTGTTTGCACAACAACAAAACTGCCCAAGGATGCATTTCCCAGTGTATATCACTGTCGTTAAGCAGCACACAACTGCATCATGATGAGAAATAGAGAATTTGTTGAAAGACATAACGTACCTTCGTGGGCAACTGCCATCTCTGACTCCTACTAATAAGCAGGGGACAGCCGGGCTGTCTGAAGTGGGCTTCACATATGGAAGTCATCACCCTTTTCTGGCTAATATCACGTCTACTTCCTACCTTCTTAAAATAAAATCCCATACCTACAGAGGGCCTGTCATTTTATTTGGCCATAAAATGAATTTCTATCTGCTGTGCTTTTTTACTGCATATTACTTTGTCTCTAGAAGTAAAAAGAATGTTTCCAATAACCAGTTTTTGACATATATTTTATATCTAATAAAAATCACCCATTTTAGGTGTACAGTTTGATGAGTTTGGGCAAATGGACATGGTGGTGTGACCTTCAGCACAGTAATGGCACAGGACATCTCTTTTATCCCCAAAAGTCCTCTCCTGCAGTCAGTAATTTTCCTCCATGCAAATCCCGAACAATCACAGATCTGTTTTCCATTGGTTCAGTATGAAAATCTGTGGGCCTTTATATCTGGTTTATTATCCTTAATATGCTTTTAAGACCCATTCATGTTGTTGCCTATAGTATTACAGTAGTTGCTTTTTATAAATTAAAAGTTGTTTATGCATTTACCAGTTGACAAAGAGCCATTTCCAATCATTAGCTGCAATGATTAGAATTGTTATAAGCGGACTTCCGGCCAAGATGGAGGCGTAGGCGGACACACTGTGCCTCCTCTCACAACCAAAATTAAGGACAACAAATATTTAGAAACAAGAAAACAACCAGAACTTATAGAAAACTGAACTGTACGGAAGTCCAACAACCATTCATCCAGACTGGTAAGAGGGGCGAAGTCGCGGCAGGAGAAAGTGGAGGTGCGGACCCAGGAACACAAGCAGCAGCAGCTGGCAGTTCCCAGGTGCACAGGCGGCGGCTGGCGGTCCCCGGGCCCACAGGCAGCAGCTGGCGGACCCCGGGCACAGGGGGGCAACTGTGCAGACCCAGTGAGGCCGCACAAGGCGGCTGGCTGACTGACCAGGTGGTCTCACATTCGAGCGCGCAGACGGTCCAGGCGGAGGGGACTGAATCCAGGAGAGAGCGGAGCAGGCGCCATTGCTCCCTCTCAAGCCCCACCCCCACATACAGCGTCACAACCCAGCGACTGGGCTGCCCCGCACTGGGGAGCGCCAGAGGCTCCACTCTTCACTACGTAACAGCACGCGCGCGTGCGCAGATAATCCAGGTGAAGGGGAAGCAGCAGAAAGGGCCGGAGTCCAGGAGAGAGTGGTGCAGGCGCCATTGCTCCTTCTCAGACCCCGCCCCCACCTACGCATCACAACCCAGCGACTGGGCTGCCCCGCCCTGAGGAACACCTAAGGCTCCACCCCCTCACTACGTAATAGCCGCGACCAGACTAAAACCAAAACAACAACAACAAAAAAACCCCACCAAAAATGGCTCAAACCGGAAAACAAATAAAAGCCCCAGAGCCAATTCCTCTAAGCAGTGAAGAGATAGCCAACCTGTCAGATGCACAGTTCAAAGCACTGGTGATCAAAATGCTCACAGAATTGGTTGATTTTGCTCAGAAACTAGATGAAAAAATGCAGGCTACAATCCGTGAAATGAAGGAAGATGCATGGGGAACTGATAGAGATGGAAGGAAAACTGGGACTCAAATCAATGGAGTGGACCAGAAGGAAGAAACTAACAACCAAACAGAAGACGAGGAAGAAACAAGAATTCAAAAAAATGAGGAGAGGCTTAGGAACCTCCGGGACATCTTTAAACGTCCCAACATCCGAATTATAGGGGTCCCAGAAGGGGAAGAAGAACAGCAACAAGTGGAAAACTTATTTGAACAAATAATAAAGGAGAACTTCCCCAATCTGGCAAAGAAAATAGACTACCAGGCCGTCCAGGAAGCTCAGAGAGTCCCAAAGAAGTTGGACCCAAGGAGGAACACACCAAGGCACATCGTAATTACATTAGCCAAGATTAAAATGAAGCAGAGAATTCTAGAAGCAGCAAGGGAGAAGGGGACAGTCACCTACAAGGGAGTTCCCATCAGACTGTCAGCTGATTTCTCAAAAGACACCTTCCAGGCAAGAAGGGGCTGGAAAGAAATATTTGAAGTCTTGAAAAGCAGGGACCTACATCCAAAATTGCTCTATCCAGCAAAGCTGTCATTTAGAATGGAAGGGAAGATAAAGCGCTTCTCAGATAAGGTCAAGTTCAAGGAGTTCATCATCACCAAGCCCTTATTATATGAAATATTAAAGGGACTTATCTAAGAAAAAGAAGATAAAACTATGACAGTGAAAAGACAACAAACTCATAGCTATGAAGAACCACACCTAAAACAAAAGCAAACTAAGCAAACAGCTGGAACAGGAACAGAACCACAGAAATGGAGATCATATGGAGGGTTAGCAACAGGGGCGTGGGAGGAGGAGAGAGGGGGAAAAGGTACAGAGAATGAGTAGCATAGAGGGTGGGTAGAAAATAGACAGGGGAGGGCAAGAATAGTATGGGAAATGTAGAAGCTAGAAAACTTATGACCCATGGACATGAACTAAAGGGGGGAATGTGGGTGGGAGAGGGTGGGTGGGGTGGAGGGGAATGATGGGGGAGAAATGGGACAACTGTAATAGCATAATCAATAAAATATATTTAAAAAAAGGAAAAAAAAAAAAGAATTGTTATAAGCGTGTGCATACCAACATATATGCGTACATGTAGCTTTCATGCATTTTTCAGAAATGCATAGAAGTAAACATTTTTTAAAAGCTCCACACTGCTTTCCAGCCTGGCTGTGCCATTTGCACTCTCACCAGCTACGTATGAGGGTTCCATTTACCCTACACCTTTGCTGCCACTTACTATGGTCAGTATTTTAAATTTTAGCCATGCTAGTGTATGTGTAATGGTATTACATTGATTTTAATTCGTGTTTTCCTGATGACTAATGATGGTGAGCCCTTCTTTAAAGTGCTTATTTTCCATTTTTATCTCCTCTTTAGTGAAGTGTCTTGAAATGTTTTGCCCATTTTTATTTAGTTATTTAATTTCTTATTATTGGGTCTATAATGTTCTCTGTATGTGCAAGAACCAACGCCTTTTACAGACAGATCTTTTGCAAACATGGTTGCATTTTGCTACTTTACCTTTATAACACTTTATATTAAAAAAACAAAAGTGTTTATTTTTATTAAATTAAATTTATCATATTTTTCTGGTTCATGTGTTTTCTGTCCTATTCATGAGATTCTTGCCTATTCCAAGGAAGGTCACAAAACTTTACCAAAGTATTCATCTAGAAATTTTATAGTTTTAACCATTACATTTAGGTCTATGTTCCATGTTTGGTAAATTTTTGTGTGCAGTAGTTAGTATTAGAGTTTGACTGCATGTTTTGCATATGGATGTCTGATCAAATCATTTCAGCACAATTCGTTGGAAAGAATTAATTACCTGGAGACTAAAACGGTGGTCACCGTAAGACTGGAATGGTGGCTGCCAGGAGACTAGATGGTGGTTACCAAGGAAGGGCTCGCAGGAGAGGGACTGGGGGAGTTAATCCATTGGCAGAAAGTTTCCGTTGAGGATGTGAATGAGCTTTGAAGATCTGCTGCACAACGCTGCACTCCTAATCAACAACAATGTGTTATACACTTGAGAGTTGTTAGGAGGATAGATTTCATGTGAAGAGCTCTTGTCACAATAAAATAAAAATAAAAAAGAATTACCTGGACAGCTTTGTAAAAAAGAGAATTTACTATGTATGTGAGGGTCTAGTTCTGGACTTCTTTTCAGTTCCATGGATCTGTGTGTGTTTATGCCTAAGACAGTAACACATTCTCTTGATTACTAGCGCCTTACAATAAGACTAGAAATCAAATAGGTTCTCCAGCTGTCTTATTTTTAAAAATTATATAGCCATTCAAATTTTTGCGTGTTTTTATATAAATTTTAGAAACTTATGACTTTCAGCAAAAATCTGCTGGGATTTTAATTGGGATGACATTAAATCATTAGATCAACTTGGGAAGAATTGACATCTTAATAATATTGAGCCTTTCAGTTTATGAAAATGATATATTTCTCCATTTTTAGAGCTTCTTTAATCTTTGTTCCTCTTTCTTGATCATTTATTATGCTTTTAATTGAATTCTCATGTGTAATTAAATTAGCACTTCTAAAACAATGATGTATAGAGATAAATAGACATCCTTGCCATGCTCCTGACCTTAGAAATGCCTCTAATGTCCACTAGATTTAAGTAACAGGCTGGCTTTAGGCCTAAGATACATACTTTTTTTTATCACATTAAGAAAGTATTCATTAATTGATAATTTAAGTTTTTTAATTGGGAAAAGGATATTGCATTCTTTTGAAAGTTTTTTCAGCATACATGGATACTCACATGACTTTTTTTCTTAGATCTATTTATACATGATGTTATATTAATAATATTTCTATATTGAGCAAATCATTTACTCTTTAAATGAATCTTAATTGATCATGGCTTGCTATTTTCTTAATGCACTACAGGATAAAGTTTGCTAATATTTTATCTAACACTTACACCAATATTCATAAGTGATTATTTGTTTACAATTTTCTTTTTGTACTCTACTTATCACATTTTCTTTTAGAAATTCCTGCTCAAATCAAAAGCAGAATGGAAACCAGCCACTTGACCTTCTTGCCCAATATTATTTCATCCCTATAAACGATTCTCACCACTACTCATTGACCCCCTTGCCTCACAAGAGTTCTCACATATGTGAGATATTACAAAAGCCAGGAAGAGAAGGAATCAAAACTCATTCATTTCCTGCAAGTCAGAAAGCTAGATTCAAAGATGAGTTGGCTGCTGAGCATCACAAGATGCCTTGGATAGTTACAAAGAACAGCAAAGTTTGGTAAATAGAGAGAGCTCTAAACCAAAATAGATTTATATCTATAGCTCATGATCAAGGGTCTATTTAGGGGGCCTCATACATGCTCGTGCAGATTTACTGGATAAGAGCTCTTAGCTGAGAAGCAACAGGGTCTGAAATCTAGTCCCACTGCTCTCAAAAAACCCTGAACCCATGACAACGAGTCTGAGGGGGAGAGCCATTTCCTAACTTGCAAAAAGGTACCATAGAGGCTAGTAGGGGCCATGAACCTTATGGTGCAGTTCCTAACTCAAGAAGCCTTCCCCAAGTATCATATCCTTCAGTGATCTATTTCTGATCTCCACCGACGATTCATGTCATATCCCTGGATCAGATCCTGCTTTTTTTTGTTAATTATTGTATGCAAACAATTCATCTCCTCTTCTGGAATTTCAAGCCACTTAAAAAATTGTATAACAATTATGGTTTACAGTGTTAAAATTAAAGATTCCCTTTAGCCTATCCCATGCAACTTGTAGGACAATGCTGAGTATAACCTTAACAATCATGTTGGGGTACAGACCTTCGGAGGACGGAATTTAGCATTACTTACACAGAGCATACCAAAAGCACCACAGCAAGCCGCTCATATGGGTGGCAGGGTTACTGGTTCTTTCTGGAGACATGCACTGAATAATACGCTAAAGAATAATCTTGAGCCACCAAATAATACGAAAAGGAAGATCTCAAGTGTTTGTAAAATATGCGATAGCACTGTCCCATAAAATGCCACACTGATAATGAGTTAGGAGCAAGAACACAATTACCTAATATTTGCTTTTCTCTGCCTAAAGAAATTCCAAAGGAGCCCGGGCTGGTGTGGCTCAGTAAATTGAGCACCACCAGCCTGTGAACCAAAGGGTCGCTAGTTCAACTCCAAGTCAGGGCACATGCCTGGGTTTCAGGCCAGGTTCCTGGTGGGGGGCATACGAGAGGCAACCATACATTGATGTTTCTCTCCCTCTCTTTCTCCCTCCCATCCCCTCTATCTAAAAATAAATAAAAAAAGTCTTAAAAAAAACCAACCTTCTTAGAAACTCCAAAGAAAAAAGAGGTTAAGAATATTTATGAAGAGGAATATTCTTTCTATGAGGCAATGGAAGATTGTAATTCAATCAAGATCTGCAAATCTGAGATTTGACAACTGAGATGTGAAATGCAATAAGCAGGGCTCAAAATTCACATTAACTAAATGACCATAATTTTGACTTCATGAAAAGCAAAAATTATAGAGCATATTTAAAAGGCACAACAACTAGAATCTGATTAAGCAAATGTTAAAGAAAAATATTCCACAGAGAGCACCTTGTTTGGTGAACTCATTATGAAGATTTTATATTAGCATATTAATTGTTAGGCTGTAAACAATGCCCAGACTAGCTGAAAACAGTCTTAAAAAATAAGACTAATTCCCTTTTTCATATTTGTATAAATTATTGCTTCTTGAATTTAATTCCCCACATTCTTTTCCACATTTGTGTAGTACTTTAGTAGCACATTCTCAAGTAGTCTTTATATGGCCTTTCATCCTTTTCACTGATAAAGAAAGATGAGGTTTCAAAGGTACCTGGATTTACCAAAGATACGTCAGCTAACTAGTCTGAATTGCACAAATTCTAAGTCAGAAAAGTCTAAATAAACGTCTAAGTAAATATTACGCAGTCTCTTAATTCTGAAGTCACATTAAATATAAATAGATATGATTTTGCTTTCTCTTTTTTTTTTTTGTTCTGAGAGACATATATGCTCATACAGCAAAGATTGCAAAGGACAAAAAGAAAAGAAAGAAGGAAAGAGCCTAATTCTCCAAACTCTTAAAGACAATGATTATGAAGGATTTTGGAGGAAGATGACAAAGAAGAGGGGGATTCCATCTCAGTTGATTTTGAATGAGCCCAACTGCAATGTAAAATTTATTATGTCTTCTAATTTGAAAAGAATTATTTGCATGCACTTTATGTTTTTCACTTAAGTAATGATATTTTTTCCCAACTCTATATAGCAAGAGCAGATAAATGGCACCAAATTGATCTTTTAAAGTTCTATCCAGGCTCTAAGTTCTACCCAGAATCTTCACTCCTTCCTATGTCCTTCAACGGCTCCTGCAGAAAAGAAGGGTGATTTTGCAGGAAAGTAGATTTACTGCTTAAACCCAGGTATTCAGCTGGTGGCTCTGCAGCTCTGATTACCTCTTCTAACAATATGGGTGAAATGTTGTTACAATTATGTTTGCAGCCAATTATAAATGTTTTGGTTGAATACTCCTACTTTTTTAAAGTTAAGAAAACAGCAATTAAATGCACTTCACGTGATGGTATAGGACCCCTGGGAGGAAAGGGAAAGAAAAAATCTAGGTCATAATATGAAATGCATGGCATCTCACATATAAGCAGGCTTATTGGCACAAATTTAAACCCTGCATAACACACTTAGAAGACACCTTGGCAGTTCCCACCAAGGAGCCACAAGCTTTGATAGCTGCCCATATTTCCCTCTACGGAGACTTCAGCAGGAATCTTTCCTTGGCAGGTTAACCCTTAAAATGTCATTGTCTGACGGCTTTGATGAATTCTGGTACCATGTTTTGGATGAACCAGGTATGAAAGGATGTCTGTCTCATTTTAGAATGGACTCCCAATTGTCCCAAATGAAAGACCTTGACATCATTAGCCAGCTCAGGTACCACATGCTACTTTATTAAAGTAGTGGATTTTAGAGGAAGTATTCTGTAATTTGATTATTTATGAAAAGCTGTTGTTTGAAGAAAAAAAGAAGGGTCGTCTCTTGGCAAAGTTCAAACAGGTTATGCTTCTGCTGGGTCAGCATTTCCGAGTTACTCTATGGTCAGATGCACCACTGCTCATCCAGGCTTCCAGCCAATGCCACCACTGTCCCCTACACTCAGCCTGACTTCCTGAGGAGGAAGCGCAGCCTTGTCTGGACTTTGATACCTACATTTAATCCCAGAGCCCATGGGGAAACTAAAGGAGAAGAGGACTGTGGCCTGGCTGTGCTGGACAAAGGCCTTTGTGTAACAATTCTACTTTGAAAATTTTACTAATGATGGCAGTCATGGTATTATAATTCCACAGTGTGGGGTACATTCTACATGCCAAGCACAGTGTTAATTGCTGTATCTCATTTAATTCCATAACAACTTTGTGTGGCAGATATTATGATTCCACCAGGATCCTTCCATAGGTGAAGAAACTGAAGCTCACAGTGGCAAAATTATTTGTTCAAGGCCATAGAGAAATGCTACTAGAAACCAGGTTTGTCTGAATCTAGAGCTATCATTCTTACCTTATATGTGTTAACGCATTGTGACTTCAATCTACAAGTGCAAGTTTAATGTGTTACAGGGAACTTGTACTAGAAGACCTGGGTTCTTTGCTGAAGGACCATCCTTCATACGCACAGGAATACCAAGGGTTTGCTAGCTCAAAAACATCCCCATATATTTGACATGGACCTAAGAGTCTTTTGAGTTAACATCGAAAAGTAAGGGTGATATTATCTTGTCCATTTTACAGAGAAAGGAATCAAGATTAAGAGGGAAAATAATTTTTACCTAAGGACTTGGCTGGTAACTAGCAGAGCCAGATTCAGCACCTCTACCTGTTGTTCCAAATGTTTTTTTGCACTATCCCTTTGGGAAGTAGGCAAAGAGAGAGACACGCATTGGAGACAGTAGGTTAGAGAAAACTGAGAACATTGATCTCTTTCTATCAGAGCCACTTCCTTCTTCTACTCAGTTGTTAAGGAGGAAACATTTGGACTTTGTGGGAATGCAAACATCTGTGCAGGCACGTGCACACCTGTCGCGGGGGCGGGGGGGGGGGCAGTTGGGGATGTAGGTGATCTTGTGGCCCTGCCCAGACTCAGGTCACAGCTGTAGTACAGGAGTCTCAGGACAAAGACCCTTCAGGCATTTAGAATGGGGATCAGCTGTCTTCATTTTCCCTGTGGTATCTATCTGGCAGCCACAGAACGGAGTGACCTGACTTGAGGGAGGAAGAGGGGATAAAAGTAGTCAGAAATGAAAATCAACCAGCAGAATTATAAAAATATGTTTTTGAAGGTTTTTTTTTTCCATTAAGAAACTTTAATAGGGCAGGCTCTGTAGTTGGCAAATGGAAAAGGCTGGATTTGTTGGGGTTTTTTTTTTTTCCTGTCTAGTCCTTCTTTGGCCAGAAAGATGGAAGGTGCGAACACAGGAATATGGATGTGTCAGCCAAGTCGATTATATATTTTATTCTTATCAAATTTCCTCAAGCAAACTGATTGTCAGAAAAGACTAGCGGACTATCCAGTTATGCAGCCTCTTCAGAATTTATGTTAGGCGTGCGATACTGCCCATCACTGTCAGTGAAAATTTAGGGGTCTACAGTCCAGAAAAAAAACACTAACCCTTCTTTTCCTTGGAAGTCAGTCTGGAGCTGAGTGAGAAAACATAACAAATTTTCAGCTCCTCTTCGACGTGGCTGAGGACAGGAGGACAATGAAACAACAACAAAGACAAAGAAGCACCCAGCACTGGGGATTTTCATTCAGTCTGTGCCTGCAGGCAACGTGAGTGAACAAAAGGTCCCTACGAACTCTAAATTGACCTAAAGTGTAGGCAAATGTTTGTCAAAATCAAGTACAAAATACTTTCTAGATTTTGATAGATTTAAGGTGCAGTGTGGCTAAAAGTAGAATGAAACACCTGGATTTGAACAGTAGGTTGAATGCTGGCTGAGCAGGTCATTCAATATTCTCAGTCTCAGCTTCATCCCCTCTAATGGAGCTAATAATAGGATTTATTTCATAGCATTGTCGTGAGGGGTAAGAGTGATAATGAAATGTATCATTATTACAAGACAATTTCCCCCCCTGGACTGGGCTGGTCAGGAAGGAGACAGGAGGCGGAGCTAGGTGGTAGTGCGAACAGCATCCAAGGTCCAGGAGGAGGGTGGTTGGGGACCCCTGGGCTAGAGGAACCCTTCCCAGAGCCCAGGGTCTCTCCTCCCAGAGTCTGTCCCTGCTCTTGGTCACCGAGAGGTTCAGGAGCAGGAAAGCTGTGAGCCTGGATGGAGCAGCAGCCTCCTTCCGGCAGCCACACTGGGGGCCTGCGGGCAGCACAGCGGTGACAGCTTGTGCTTTTCAACTGAGTGGTGGGTATGCGGTGTGAGCAAGTTTGAAGAATGCAAAGAGAGGGAGATGCTGATCTATCTTGTTGCTAGGCTCCCAGCAGAGAGCATCTCTGCAGGGCCACTGCATCTTTGCTCTAAAATTACAATCCTGACTGAGGGAGGTTACAGCAAAGGATCCTAATGCACCTAAGGGACCAACATCATCCATTGGGCCCTCACGTGACCTCTGGGGGAAGCACTGCAGATTCCTGCTCTGCAGCACTAGGCAACCGCATTTATGGACAGCTTCTCCCCCTATCCTGTGCCAGATGTGGTGGCGCACCTTGTCCCCAAAGAGGCTCTCAAGCCCAGGCTCCGCGCGTTCATCAGCATAACACAGGATGCCTAGCCTCTGCTTTGAGGCCACATGCTTTGGTAAGTCGAGTGGCCATATGCAATTCATTGTTCAAATGCTTTTTTTTTCCTGGTAGGAAAAAAAAGTACTAGTACTAATGACACTGAGACAAAGGGCATAAACTGGGACTGCCTAAGCAAGGAGGACAGAGGGCCATCCTCAGTGCGGGAAGGACAGGCTGCTGAGCAGGGTTAGGATTCCACGGGCTCCACCCCTTGGGAACCCGCACCAGGAGCAGGCAATGGCCCAAGTGGCCTTATTAGCCTTCACCCTTAAAAAAAAAAAAGAAAGCATAATGCTTTAAAATAACATATTAAAACTATTAATATAAGCATAAGCAATACAAGAAGTACCAAAAAAACAACAAAAAATTACTAAATATATCACCGGTGTGGGGGGTGGGGTGGTGAATAGTATCATTAATTGGTAAAAATCACTTTCCACATTTCCCTACTTGAAGAACAGAGAAATGGAAGGATGGCTAGAAAAACAAAATAACCATACCACACTACATATTTTTAATAAAAAAGCTGAATTGTAAAATGAGCTGAATTTAACTTGACACGGCACACAAAGAGAAAACTGAAATAAAACTAAAGGAAACGTGAGACCCCACACAAATGCTTCTCTACTACAAGAAAGATGAGTCCCTGTAGTTTCTCAAACTCCCCAGGTTCCTACAACACGGCACACCCCAGTCCCCCCGACATGCCTGCAGTCCTCGCAGGAATACCTCGGAGTAAAGAGAAGTCAATCTGGGGGATGCAGAAACAGTGCTTCTGCCCCGGAGAACCCCGTTATGATCCCACGGCAGCGTCTTGCCTGTTCAGAGTACATATGTTGCCCACGAAGGTTATCTGCTGTGGTGAAGTCAGGGGACCAAGTCCCTCCATGGAGGCTACATCGGGAAGCTGTTACTGGGGCGTTTTGAGCCTTGGGGTCTGCCATCTACAAATAGTTGATGAAGAACAAATGAGAAACTCAGTGGTGATGAGGGGCAGCTTTGAAACTGATGACTGGAAGGTCAGGGTGGGACCATAGCCCATTTAGTCATTGCCTCGGGAGCAAAGGGCAAGTGGATGACCGCAGGGAGATAGGTCCTATCCATGACCTTGGCCACATTACCTGTAACTTAACCTTCCTAAGACTCTGTTTCCACCTTTTTACAATGAGGATAATAATAGAATCTAACTCATAAGGTCATTGTTAGGATTGTAAGACAGACTAAAGAGCTCAGTATGGCATTTGCCTCGTGAAAAGCATTTAAAATGCAAACTAACAACAACCACAACAACAACTAAAGCTTTCGTGATGAGCTCTGGGGAAGTCCAGAGATGGGTCACTTCCTGGGATGGACAGACCTGAATGGGTTTTGGCAGTGGGGAGTCGGACAGCCTTAGAATAGCCTGTGGATTCTTGAAATGGAAATGGGAAGGTGGGGAGGAGGGAGAAGCAACCTCCACCAAGTCAAGCTTTTACTTAAGTTAGCCCTGCCAACATTGCTCATGTCTAATACTTATAACCTGTTCAACTTTCTGCAAACCACTAGATGTGCTAGAAAAGATCATCAGTATCACTTGAAAGTTGTGAACCTGTGCTTTGGGCTCAAACACCCATAGATATGAATTCAAGCTCTGCCTTGAATGGGCTGTGTGACAATAGCCAAGTCACTTAACCTCTCTGGAACTGATCCTTAATCTGCCAAAAGGCAATAGGCAATGTCACAGACCTATGGGGAAGAGTGAGTGAAATTGTATGTGAGGTATGTCTCCCACAGATCCTGTTACCTGGAGTACGCACTCAATAAACAGTAACTCCTATTATTAACATTTTCATTTGCCCCTGCCTTTGAAAAGTTTACAGAATAGTTGTAGAGACAAAGCTGTACACTAAAAGATGAGTCCACGGTATATGACAGACAACCATGAAGTTCTAAAATTAGGGAAACATCCAGTCAGTATATATTTACTGATCGTGTAGTATGTGCCAGGCACTGTGCTCTGGTAGCTGGAGATACAGTAATGACTAAAATAGCCCCACTCCAGCTATTACCATTCCAAGGTGTGGGTGACCCACTCAGAGTCTGTGGCACAGGGCACCCAGCTCCCTTCTGCTGCTGAAGCTCTGTCCTACCCCAGACCAAAAGGACTCCGTGCAGGGTCTTCTCACTGAGAAGAAGCATCCATCTCGACTACGGAAGGAAAGGACCTGCAGGTGCTCCTCGCCTGTTTGCCCTGTGAGCTAATAGAATCTGCAGAAACTTGCAGGAAAACTCAGATAACTCGAAGATCTAAAATCTCAGAGTCAAGAGCTGTAGTCCTGGGGCCTGATTTGCATCCATGAATATGCAGCAGCACGAGCCTCCTGCTTGCGATTTCTGCCCTTCAGGGGGTACCAGGCAGCTGCGTCTGTGGCTGTACATTGTCCTTTCCTAGCCTAGGGCACAGTCGGGAACTGCAGGTCTCAGAGCTGCAGGGGTGAGAGGGACCACGCCCACTCTCCAGCCCCTGCCATCTATTTTCTGCAACTGAATTTCACACTAGCCTTTCTCATCTGAGTGTTTTTCACTCTGTTTTGAAACACAGAACCATAATATGATGTTTTAGTTTCCTTCAGCTTTGTTTTTCAGTGATAGGAAACAAATGATTTAACTGTGAAGTGCTCCTACTAATAATCTTCTTTGCCTCAAAAAGTCTCAAAAAGCAAACACCTACAGAAATGCCGCAATCTACGCTGATCTTAAAAGCAGAACCAAATAGTTTATATTTCGGAGACTCAACAGAGATGGAGTTTCATCTTCAACACTAGCAGCCAATTCTATCCTCGTTGTAAGGACATGTGTCCAATAAGATGCTGTCCGAAGTACATGCAAAACAATACCTGCCCCTCTTCTTTGATTTTGGGTGGAAGACTCTCTTCCCTTGAGAAAAGGCTCAGCAGCCCAGGCTGGCCACATGGATTTGTCATCACCACCATCAACTTCGTCACCAGCTAAGAAGTTTACTTTGAGGCAACCCAAGAACTACCTTGGATTTTGTTGATGGGGTCCAGAAGTTCCTCCAGAGTCAGGGACACCTCCTTAAAGGAGGAAGCCAGTCTTTGAGGCCCAGGCTGGACCTAGACCTGGGGGACTGCCATCCCCAGGAAATGGTACAGGATTTCTTCCAGCTCTGGGCCTCTGAGAGGGGCAGCAGAAGAGAAGCACCAAAGGCTGTGGCCGGACATGATGTCACTGTTCCTCTGAGTATCCAGAAATGCATTCCAGAAAACTTCTTACTGACATCAAAGATAGCCTTAAAACAGAAATTGCTTGTTAATGGCAGAGAGTCAGCAGCCGGATGCTACTGTGCAGCTCTCAGCATCTCCAAAGGGAAGCTGTATCCCAGTAGCTGGGAGAAGGGTCTCAGCTGTCAGAACACAGCTGAAGAGAGAAGAGCCATGCCCCCAAATGGGGCAGAGAGTGTGAAGAAACCAGCATTCCCTGATCAGCCACGGTGATCAGCAAGGCCAGATGCTGCTTCACAACAGATGCCTGTAGTGTGACTAACCGTTCCCTGAATTATGCATTAGTATCCCCATTTCACAGATAAAGAAACCAAAGCTCACAGAGGTTAAGCCACTTGTCTAAGGTCACAAAGCTGGATGCAGAATGCAAAGTCAGGTCTTCTGACTCCTCCCAGGGTTTTTTCCACTCCATAGATAACTCAAGAGATATACATCTTGGCCCCATCTCCATCTCTTGCTGGCCACAAGTGTGACCTTGCACCCAGCAGAGGAGTGGAAATCAAGGCCAGCTTGTATGTGGGGGGTGGAGCAATTGAATCTGGCTATGGGGAGAAATCCGGATGCTCTAAAAGGACCTCAGAGAAGCCTGTCCCCCACCGGGGCTGCCCCAGATTTTGCTGGAGATGTCAGAGAACAGTTGGTGGTCACTTGCAGAGTAATGTCTCTGAAACCGCCTGCTAACAACACCCCTTTCCAAGGAACCTAAGAGGAGACACCCTCCTCCAGATGCCATGAGAGCAGAAGAAAGTTTCAGGTGGCTTCCAAAGGCCTCCACCCACCATGGACAAATATGACTAAGCTCTAAGGCAGACAGCATCTCAAATCAAGTGCTGGAAATACCTCTGGAATCAGAACTGACATTGAGAGCTGACAGTAGTCACTTAGACAAGTCACCCAGTGTCTCTGGCCTCAGTTTCCTCAGCTGAAAACGAGCTCTCCTTGGTCACATCTCATGAGGATCCAATGAGAAAAGTAAGGGGCAAATATGCTTTGAAAAGACAAACAGTCTCAACACACAAGGCACATAGAACTACAAGGAGGAAAAAATGAACAAGGCAGAAGAACAAAACTAGGAGGTAAAGTATGATTTTTAAAAAGGGTAAGAGAGAACAGAATGGTTAAAGTTCCCTTCGGTTTCAACTCTCTGTGTAATTTGTTTTAATGCAAACATTTATGAAAAGGCCTCAGGCCATCCTGTATGGTGGGTTTATCTATAAATGCCAGTGTTTCTCAAGATGCAGTATTAATAAAATACCTGAGTCAGAATCCCCTGGGGCACTTACTTTTAAAATATTCCTGAGCCTCACCCCAGACTTGCTGAGTCAAAATCTCTGTGGGTGAAGCCAGAAATCTGTACTTTAATAGATTCCCCTCACAATGAAATACCACTTGACACCAGTCAGAATGGCCATCATAAACAAAGCAACAAACAGCAAGGTAGTTGGAGAGGATGTGGAGAAAACGGGACCCTAGTGCACTGTTGGTGGGAGTGCAGACTGGTACAACCACTATGGAAAACAGTATGGAATTTTCTAAGAAAACTAAAAATGGACCTACCTTTTGACCCAGCAATTCCACTGCTTGGATTGTATCCTAAGAACCCTGAAACACCAATCCAAAAGAACCTATGCACCCCTATGTTCATAGCAGCACAATTTACAATAGCCAAGTGTTGGAAGCAAGCCAAGTCTTGGAAGGTGCCCATCAGTAAATGAATGGATCAAAAAGCTGTGGTACATTTACACAATGGAATTCTATGCAACAGAAAGAAAGAAGGAGCTCCTACCCTTTGCAACAGCATGGATGGAACTGGAGAGCATCATGCTAAGCGAAATAAGCCAGGCGGTGAGGGACAAATACCATATGATCTCACCTTTAACAGGAACCTAATCAACAAAACAAGCAAACAAGCAAATATAACCAAAGACACTGAAATTGAGAACAGGCTGACAGTCACCAGAGGGGAGAGGGGAGGGAATTTCAGGGGAAAAGGGGAAGGGTTTAGAGCAACAAGTATAAAGGACACGTGGACAAAAACTAGGGGGGTGGAAATGGAAGGGAGGTGGGGAGGGCTGGGGCAGTGGGCCAGGATAGGAGTAAAAGACAGAAAACTGTACAAGAACAACAATTTTAAAAAATACTGATTAAAATAAATAAATAAATAAGGAAAAAAACATGCATCTAAAAAAAATAAAAATAAAAAATAAATTCCCCTAACAGCATTTATGCAGGTGGCCACCGTTTATGCAGACTGTACTCTGAGAAAACTGAAGCAACACCTTCTGATCACACTGTCCTGCCAGGAGGAAGCATGGCCACCAGTATACGTGAATGATTCACAGGAAAGAATGAGTCAGGTGTCAGGCATTCGGCAATGCCGGTGTTTCCGGTTAACTGAGGCCCCCGGGGAAACCTTGTCATCTCAGGTGGAAGATGCTGATGCTGGTAGTGGGTACAAGGTTATCACATCCAATTTCCAAAAACTGGGGAGAGGTTTGGGAGATGGGAACCAAATTCAGGTTTTATAGTCGTTCATGCCTGAAGCTCTCATTAAGCCCCAAACTATTTCCCCTGAGGATAAGAGGGCCCACTACAGACTTAAAATAACAACTGAATATGTGTGCGTGTGTTTATAGGTACACATGAGTGTGTCTTTATGTATTTGACAAGCCTCCTCTTTTCTCCACCCCCCCTTCTATCCCCACATCAACCTCTAATGAATAAAATGAAAAAAATATTCTCCTCTACCTCCTGCCGTAGCAAGGATTCCTAATATAGAAAGTAACCTGAACCTGCAAAGTTGTGATAATAACAGTGCACACATTCTGACATTTCTATGAATAACAAGTAAAATAATCCATATAAATTTGCCTAATACAGTACCTTGTACAGAGGCCACAATTAATGTATGTTTAATGAAAGAAAATACAACTTAGTTATGTATTTGGCCATACATCCAGAACTTGTCAAGAGAATAACTATACCTTATTGAAGAAATATTTATAGTTTAAATAAAGAACACTCATTTGAATTTGAAACATACCCAGAAATACACAAAAGGACTGTCACTTTCTCATAGCTATTGGGCCCCTCAAAAGATGGAGGCTCTAATGAGATCCCAATAGTATTCAATAGCATGTCCCAATTGGCCTTTCAGTGCTCTGGTGCTCAGACCCCAGACATCTGTCCCCTCAACTCCCTTCTCCAGTGCCACAGCAAGGACAGAGGACCTTGTATTTAGTTGGGTTGTGCTCACAGGCCAAAAAAGAGAAGGCCTGTTCCTGTAGTCTTGATATTGCAGAGAATTCCCCACATAATCCCGCAGTTTCCAGACTCCAGTAACAGACTTAGTGTCAGTCCCAAATTCCTCCTCATGAGTCCCTACATGAAGGAAAGTGGTAACTCTGCAAGTCACCTAGCAGAAGTCACCCTGCTGAGCCTAGCATTTTCCTAGTCAGATTGGCAAATTACATCCTATGCAGCTCAGAAGTCACAAAGGAAGAAGGGGATTGAAATCACATGGCTTATTTCAACACCCCTAAATGTGGTTCAAATACCATCCCATTGGAATAATGGGGTGGATTTTGAGACTCGGTGATCTAATTAGTGGAAGAGAATGATGATGAGAATCTCAGAAAAGGAAAAGAGCATAGAAATTGTGATCCATAAATCCTTCCCCCACTACCCAAAGAGTTACACAATGTTATCTTTGAAGAAGATATCTCTATCTGCTTTTCACTTGCTGTTTTTATGATTCTCTCTTTATCTTTAACCTTTGGCATTTTAATTAGGATGTGTCTTGGACTGAGCCTCTTTGCATCCATCTTGTTTGGGATTCTCTGTGTTTCCTGGACTTGTATGTCTATTTCTTTCACCAAAGGAGGGAAGTTTTCTTTCATTATTTTTTCAAATAAATTTTCAATTTCTTGCTCTTTCCCTTTTCCTTCTGGCACCCTTATGATTTGGATGTTGAGTTCCCACAAGACTGTCAGCTTATTTCTTAAAAGCAACTTTGCAGGCTAAAAGGGACTGGCAGGAAGTATTCCTAGTGATGAAAAGCAAGGACCTACAACCTAGATTACTATAAACAGCAAAGCTGTCATTTAGAATTGAAGGGCAGATAAAATGCTTCCCAGACAAGACGAAGCTAAAAGAGTTCATCATCACCAAGCTATTATTACATGAAATGTTAAAGAGACTTCTTTAAGGAAAAGAAGATCAAAACTATGAACATTAAAATGGCAATAAATTCACAACTATCAACAACTGAATCTAAAAAACAAACTAAGCAAACAAGCAGAACAGAAACAGAATCACAGAATCACAGGTATGGAGATAATTTGGAGGGTTATCAGTTGGGAGGGGGAAGGAGAAGAATGGGGGGAAAGGTGCAGAGATTAAGAAGTACAATTGGTAGGTATAAAATAGACAGGGGGATGTTAAGAACAGTATAGAAAATAGAGTAGGCAAAGAGCTTATATGCATGACCCATGGACATGAACTAACGTGGGGGGATTGCTGAAGGTAATGGGGGTACCAGATGGAGGGGGGCAATGGGTGGAAATGGGGACAACTATAATAGCATAAGCAATAAAATATATTAAAAAGCTAAAGAAGCTATCTCTGTTAATATCAGTTAAGTTTGTGCTGGATAAACTGGACCAAAGACTCTGCCTGACTTACAAATAAGGGAAGCACTCTGGAGATGGGCTCCCTTTAGGACCCACTCCTCCATGCCTTTCTTTTTCCAACAGAGATTCAGGGGGCTGCATTTACTTTCCTGACACATTTCCTTATCCTCAACTATGAATCAGTTCTTTTGCTGCCAAATTGACTTGGATGGTAATAGCATGGTAAACTTCATCTCACTCTGTTTTTTCCTCAAATTTACATCTGCAGGTATTGTAGCTCTCAGTAGCTTGTCCATTTATTTAAGACCATTTGAAGAAAAATGATCAAATATTTAACCCCAGGGAATAAACATGACAAAAGGAGAAAATGGATGACTGCTGTCACTCATTTGTTATACTAGAGTATTCTGACATGCTGTAAGCTTTTTGACCTTAAGCAAGAGACATTAACAGGATTCCCTTTATAAATCTCTTTCTCCCTTTCTGTATCAGAACTGGCTTGCAGTGTCTGTTTTATCCCTGGCTCTCTCACTGTTCCGTACATGTCTACATCTCACAGCCAGGGTCCACTTGCAGGGTTTTTGGTTCACTGGATGGGTCCTCACTGCTGACAGCAAGTAGAAGCTCTCAAAGACGGACATGCTACCACCTGGTCCCCAGAAAGGACACAGTTTCCACTCAGAAATGCAGGAGGCAATTATGAACTCTAACTCTAAGATTTAGCTCTGTAGTAGTATCTTAGGTAGATAGCATAAGAATTAAGGTATTTCTGGTCACATAAAACCAAATCCCACCTCTGCCTTTCTGGAGATGCAGAATTCGGGGCACTCATGGAACTTCTTTAAGCTTCAGTTCATTAATCTGTAGGATGCCAGCGACAACAGTGCCCACTACCCAGGGTTCTGCAGAATATTAAATAACATTAGGCTCGAACAAGGCTTAGCAGGGGCCTGGCACATACCATGTGCTCTGTAAGTGGTGGTTACAGACAAGTGGATGTCTGTGTTCTTGTTTTCCTTACCCCAATACTCTTGTCTCTCAAAGGCAAAGAAATGCCTTTGACTCTACAACCAACCAGACCAAAGGCAGGTGTAATCTGCTGTCTGAAAGATGTGGTACCCACCTAAGAATCTCCCTCTGGGCCCTAACCAGCCTCCTGACATTCCTCGGGCTGCTTCACCTCAGGTCTCTATCCAAAGGGCACCTGCGTTTGCTTTCTAATCCATCCTCCTTTCCTCCTATTATTCTGTCTCGCTTTATTACTGTGATCCCCATGATAAAAGCCCACTCAGAAAATAACAGTATTTAAAAGTTCCTTACCACACAGAAAGTACAAGGCTGCACCACACAAAGAAACTTGGGAGTCACACACTTAGGGATATTGATCTGCTCAATAGCAATGAAAAAAAATTAAAGTCTTTTTAAAGGGCCAAAGGAGCATAGCATGGAGGAAGTATCGTAAGAAATGGTTTGGGGAATAAAGAAATGAGATAAGGTTGTGAGTATAAAAAGGATTACAGCATATTGATCAATATTTCTCTAAAAATATAAACATTTACTATCTATATGATAGGATGGTGTGCCTTATAGAATCTATAAAAGTGTCTCTACATAAAACCTCCTCTGGTTTCATTTGAAGAGGGCTAGATTAATTAATTATAGTATTGAGTAAATACCATATCTTAAATACACAGTACCATAATGATACCTAACTGTAAAAATCACTGAGAAGAGTTTTTGGATGTGAGTTAAGACAGCCCTCTCGCTACACACATAACATTTCATGAATTATTCTAATAATTATGTCCCTTATGAATATGTCCATGTGGCCTGGGATAAGCTGTGTCTTGAAAGGCAATGTAAAATACAACGTACCAGACTTCAATCACCAGCATCAGGATATTTACATGGTTTACACGGTAACCATGTTTACATGGTTACTAGTTTCCATTCTTCTGTGACTTGATTTTGACACCAAGTCCTCTCCATCTGCTAATCGACATTCCACAGGAAAATCCATCCTCTTGCACATAAAAATGTGCCCAGCAGCACTTACCCCCCTTTTTTCTCTTCATTTTTTCCCTAAGGACATTCTTTATCACTTTTTTGTCCACTTTGACAAGAATCCCCAGGGGTTGCATGACAACAAAAAGAGGCTGGAGATTTAGTATATGTGCATCTCGAAGAGTTGAAAATATAAAACCACTCACATATTCATTGCTCTTTTCCCTTAAATCCATAAATTTTCAGCCCCAGTGTGATCTTGTGATATTTCAATGTCAGTTCTCTTTTAAATCATTTGCTTTCCCCCTAGGGTTTTCTTATTTCAAAAGATGTAGCCTTCCATTTTTATTTTACATCTGGCTATCTCTCAGATCATGAGCTGGTAGATAACAGGGCAAAAATTCAAATGTGGCTCCTTCTTTTACTGAATGAAGAAGAGGTTGTACAATAGCTCCAGCTCCATTACTCCACGGGTCGCCCAAATGCTATCTGTCACTCAAAGGACTCTGTTGCTGCATGTCTCATTTCCCCTGGGAATGCTATTTTGGCGGTAGTAAATAAAAGGAAATGTATATGAGGGTCTATGCTGATCTTTAGAAGTCGAAGCATCCAAATATAATGTCATCAGCGCTGTCTTTAGCCTTCATGGGTAAAGGAAGCATATTTATAAATCATCAGAAGACACATGAGTGCTGAATAGTGAGAATATCACATAGTCTCCCACCCTCTCTCTGGCTACGATCACTTAAGTAAGCCACTTCAGGAAGATACTGTTGCAGGTGCTCATCTCACACAACTCCCTCTCACAACCACGCCAAATGGGACAGTGAACCTCATTGCTTTGGGCATGGTATGCCTCTTTGCATGAGGTATTAAATCAAATAGGAAAAGCCAAAGTCAACTGCTGATTCTTTTTACTACAACACTATTCGACTCCAGGTCTATCCAGTCACTGGGATGAGGGAGGGCTCCAGTGTCAATTTCATTAAATAGACTCTCCGCCTCTAACAAAATATATACACATCCCACACCTGGGTTCCGAAGGTTCATGGTGGCAGGGAGCTTTTCCAGCATCGAGTGCAAGGACCTCCCAGCCCACCATACAACATTCAGAGTAAGCTTTAAAACATAGATCATGTCACTCCATCTCCCCTGATTTGGAATGAGGTAAAAACGTCACGCATTATCCTACACACTCTTTATGCTCTGTCTGCTAGCTCTCCGAACAACAAAGGCAAATGAACCTGGTATCTTCCTACATGGCCATGGTCTGACAGGTTGGTCCTAAGAGAGTAACTGGCAAGCCTTGAAGCACTAAAGCACCCGTTAACCTTCCCTCTCTGGTTGCTCATTGGTGCTACTTACCCATATCTAGACTAACCTAATCCTTCCTTTTTCCTAACTGGAATTGTCTCTGACATCTGGGAAAGGAGAAGTAGTTCTCAGGTTGAACTACAACTTAGCTCACATCTGAAAGAAGTACACTTTCTTTCTCTGGAAGATGCATAATTTTTGCTCTGATAATCTCAGCATTTGACTCTTTTGCATCTTTCCCAAGAGACACATGGCATGAAAGCAAAGCAAGCTTGTCGTTAATCTGAGCAACACTGTGGATGGGGCTTTGCTGGACCTGAGCTGCTCAGTGCGGATTCAGCTCTGCATCTTGTACCCAGGCTCACTGGTGTCTGTCTAGTCCCACAAGCTCTCTAGTACCTCATTTCTTCATTCATAAGTGTCTTGGTCTGCTAATGAGAATCACATATTTATTTTAAGTCTGGTAGAAAAGTGGGTTAGAACACAAATTCCTGGAAGAGAACTCACAGATGGCACAGCACAGGCTGTCCACAAAGCTCCAAGGGTCCAGGCTCCCAGGGCTGATGCCCAGTGGGAGACCCAGAGCACAGGGGCGGGGTGGGGTCCTTCTGCGGAAGCCATGGCAGTGACTGCTGCTGCAGCAGAACTCCGTGAACATTAGGTGGCACCTGCTAAGACCTGTTCCTGAGGACACATGAGACTCCCCTTAGGGACACCAAAAACATCTTAGGGGACTTGCAGCAAACAACACCATCAGAAAGCGAAAATCCACCTCACAGAATAGGAGAAAATATTTCGAATCATATATCTGACAAGAGACTTGTTTACAAAATGCATAAAGAACACTCACGACTCAATAATAAAATGGCAAATCACCCAGTTAAAAAATAAACAAGAAATTTTAATAGTTATTTCTCCAAAGAAGATATAGAAATGGCCAATAAGCACATGAAAACAATTAACATCACGAATTATGAGGAGAATACAAATCCAAACTGCAATGATACCAGTTCACAACTACTAGGAAGCTAACCATAAAAATGAGAGTCAATACCAAGTGCTGGTATAAGCACATTTCTTCACGCATTACTTGTAGAAATGCAAAATGGTACAGCATTTTGGAAAATAGGTCGACAGTCCCTCAAAAATGTTTAAAAGTGTACATATGACCCAGCAGCTACTCCACTCATCTGTAGATACTCAAAAGAAACGGAAACATGCCCACACAAAGTCCTGTACATGCATGTTCAAAGCAGCGTTATTCATAATTTCCAAAAAGCAGAAAAACACAAGTGTCCATCAACTGGTGTACAGATAAACAAAAGATAATATAGCCATACAATAGAATACTATTTGGCAATCAAAAAGAATGAAGTACTGATACATACTACATGGTTGAACCTTGAAAACATTATGCTAAGTGAAAGAAGTAAAAGAAACAAATCATAAAATATATATTCTGTGATATCATTTATATGAAATAGGAATAGACACATTTTAGAGAAACATATCATATAGGTGGTTGCTCAGGGGCTGAGGGACTGTTGTTGAGAAGGATGGGGATTGATTGCTAACCAGTGTGGGGCTTCCTTTATTTTTTATTTATTTTTAGAGAGAGGGGAAGGAAGGCAGAAAGAGGGACAGAAACATAGACGTGAGAGAGAAACATCAATCGGTGGCCTCTCGTACATGCCCTGACTGGGGGCCAAACACTCAGTCCAGGCATGTGCCCTGATCAGAATCAAACCAGCGACTTCAGCTTTGCGGGAGGACATCCAACCCACGGAGCCACACCCATCAGGGCAGCTATGGAGTTTCTTTTAAAAGGGACAAAAATGCCCTAACTTACATAGTAGCGATGGTTACACAATCCTGTGACTGTATCAGAAAAACATTGAATTATATACTTTAAGTAGATGAATTATATAGTATTTGAATTATATTCGATTAGATGTGGGGTATAATATCTCGAAATGGTTTCTCTCCCTGGGACAGCCTTCGTAGCCTTCATTCATTATTGTAGGTATGCTATGAAGATTATGATTTTATGATTTTCTACGCAATCACAGAACAAATAGAACCATGACAATTGCTGTTTCATAATACATGTAGCTTGATCTAATGTGCTTTTGACAGTCCAAACCTATTTGCAGAAGTTACTATCTGTTTTTTGAATCATTGAAATAAAAAAGAATAGCAAAATTCCCACTAACCCAGCTTGTCTACCGGGGGGAGGGGGGAACACAGCAAATTCATATCACCCTTTGAGAGCAAGGGATCTGAATGTATGAGTCTTCTCAGCTCGAGGTCCCTCTGCACTTTAGTTCTGCTTTGTGCGCCAGGATTCATGCTAGCCATTTTGCACAGTGGTTCTAGACGGTATCCATTCAAATTTATTTCCACAGAAGTTGAAACACTTTCTTTCTCACACAGACAAAATTTAAGTTCCTCTTCCTTACATTGGTTCTTTAAAAATAAATATCAACATCACGTTTGATACTATATTTAAACCAACATGGTGATGTAATTGTTTGGAATTTTGCTTTCATATTCCTGGTGAAATGTTGTGTATGTTCCTCTTCTGGGTTAAAAGATAAAAAAATGTCATTAGGATAAAAGAACAGCACACACAGCTAAAACGAGTACTATATCTGTAACCCTGGGAAACAGACCAAGGTTACAGGCTGTAACCCTGAGAGAGCGTTGTAACCCAGGAGAGAGATTGTAAGAGATTATAAGTGATAGAATATGCAGATAAGAAAAACTTTTATGTAAGGAGAAAATGGGAGAAGTGAGATAAACTGAGTAGATGAGTGAAAAAAAATAACTGAACAGGAGCAATGTGCACGGGCCTGAAGAGACCTAAGGTCAAAATCTTGGGCGCATCATGCACTTTTCTCTATGCATTCTATTCTCTCTCATGTACGGAGGCATTCCAACCCAGATGTGATCTCGTCTCCATATTTGATCTTCTTAGTATCAGCAGTGATAGGGTATTTTGCTTCTATGAACTTCCCCCTCCCCCATTATCCCCTTCCAAAAATTATAGAGGCTGGCAGGTGGTTCAAGAACTATTATGTGTAACACATTTACCAGTTTTTAGTAAATGTTATTTTGAGTAAACTCATCTACATTGATCCATAGGACTCTGTTTTCATTTATTTAAGGTGCAAATATAATATAGATTAGAAATTCCTTGCTGAAAAATGGCTCTAGGAGACATGCCAAGCAGACCAAAATTGGTTTTTATACAACAGCTCACTGCCATTTATTTGCTTACTGATGTGCCTCTGTTAGCAGATTCGGTTCCAGGTAGCAGTTCCCTGTCTCCCAAAAGCCTTAGACCTTAGATGATGGCACTAGAACAACAAACCATTCTTAGACACCCAATGAGGCACACCAGCCCTCAGCCTCCTAAGGTGACAATGCAATGAACAGAAAGGTAGCAAAGTGAAAGTATTCAGCACAACCGGTGTTACCACTGGTGATGTGGACAGGCAGGACGGCACTTCGAAAAATACCTAGATGAATCGTGGGATCAGAGAAAGTCCATGACTTGAAACATTACAACTTAGCCCCTTTACTGGCTAGTCACAAAGATGAAAAGAATGGGAAGATTTATAGACACAATTCGTGAGTTTTGTTGTTCCTTTTGTATAAAATGTCTGAGTACATAAAGTGAAAAGAGCTGCTGCAATGCTAGATACCTCTGAGAACCGATGAATCAAAACACCAAGAAATCTTGTTGGAGAAACTATTATGTCCCCTAAACTGTACTCGTGCCTATGGGGATACAGGACTCTATTTTCAAATCGTGTTCAATCTAGTTGATACGACAAGACTAATCTGTATAAAAATATCAGGACTCAGAGTTTGCTGCAATAAAGGAGAACAGCCTGAATTTTGTCAAAAAAGATGCTACAGCTGGCATGGGGGTTGGGAAATGACAAAATCCTGCAAAGCAGCTCAATAAATCATCTTGTTTGAAGGGTGTTCAAAAAGGCCCGCATCCTGTTCGAGGCCCCATGTTTCAGGAGGAGCTGTAACGTAGCAGAGGGCTGCCCAACCTAAATTGGACTTGATGTGAGCAAGAAATTAAGCTGCCAGGGATTGTTTGTTTCTGCAGCAGAGTCTGGCCTATTCTGATTACGAAAAACACTGCTTTCCCATTTCTCTTAGCACAAATGTCAGGCCCAACCCTAATTCTACTGGTCTGAGTCATGCGCCCACTCTAGAACCATTACCCAGGAGGATCAAGATAGGAAAAACCAATTTGTTGCATTACACACTCCATGGTTTTAGTGGCATTTTGGTAGATAAATTACTATATAATACTGTCAAATTCCTGGATTACTCGGTATAACATATGTTTACAATCCATCAGTGGCTGCAAAGATAACCAGTCTAAGAACAGAAGTTTGGTCTCTCGCTAACACAGATTCACTGGATATTTTACAGTTCAGTGGCCACATATTTCTTTAGCCAAAAGATGTTTCTTCCTTCCACATTACTTTTCAGGTCTTGGAGTAAGCACTACTCAATTCAGTGGTCCTATTCAAACAGAGAAGGGCTCTATGTAAATTCCTTATTTTTCACCGACACAGTCATTGGACTTTGTTTTATTTAATAGTAACACATTTGTCTTTAAGTAAAATATCTTTTCTTTGAACATACTGGAGAATTGGAAAGTTGAACTTCAGGGATTGTGATTGGTATTGTTTTAGGATAGTAACTCATCAGTATTAGTCCCATTTGGGTGTCAATTTTCATTATAGAAAATCTTTTTTCTTTCAGTAAACAGAACAGAAAGTGTTTCTGTCTTGATACCACAGGGAAAACCTATACTAGGCATTTTGCAATGAAATCAGAGATCTCTAAAAAGATATGGCTTCTCTCATTTTGAATTTCATATTTCTTAGGAAATTACTGCTTCCACAATTGGGAGTAATTTTAAAGAACAGCTTCTGTCATAGAATAGATTCTTCCTACTGTCTACAGCTACGTTTCCTTTATGATTTGAATGTTATGAAAAGGGAAATATATATATGACATGGAAGATAAGATGTGCAGAACTGTATGTCCAGATTAGTGATTAAAATAACAGATGAGTATTGAAATTGCTCGTGCTCGCAATGAACTTGAAAAAATAGTATAATGAAAGCCTGTATCTGTCTCATCACAATTCATCATTGTTAGCATTATCATCTTTTTATTAGTTTGGTCAAATTACTTTAAATTTGACCAATATGGGCTTCTTCAAGCCAAGTCATAATCTATTTGACAGGACCCCTTCCCCATAATCTTTGACTATTTCCTTGCTTTCTGTTCCAATGAGCTATTCCAGCTTCATTTTCTACTCCTGGCCCCAAACCTGAAATAAGCCATTCCAAAGAGACTTAATTCCTTATAATGAGTGATAACATTTAGAAATAAAGATCTAAGTACCCCAAAGTCTAAGAACTCAATGGTACTATTTAATGTTACATAGTAAAAAATTAAGATTATTTATTTTTTACTTCTATGGTAACCAATAAAATAATAACATTAAATAAATGAAGAAACAATCCTATAAAGGAGAAGAAATAAATTAATAAAAATAATGATCAAAATAAAAGAAGGTAGGAAAGGAAGATCACATAACCAGTGAGACAAATAGAAAACAAATAGTAAGATAGTGTAATTAACCCCAAATATGTTAAGTGTAAATAGATTAAACAGTCCAATTTAAAGATTATTTGACTGGGATCAATCAGATCCAGCTCTATGCTATTTATAAGAAACACAACTTCATATTTGACACAGATAGGTTGAAAGTAAAATGATGAAATAAGATATACCATGTAAACACTATAAAATGTTGTGGGTTTCATTAAGATCAGCAAAGAAGACTTTAAAGTAAAAACTATTACAAAAAATTACCAGGAACAATTATTAATAAAAGATAATTTGAAAAATATCATTACATAGTTATGATAAAAGATATCAGCACACTAGGAAAAGGTAGGAATATACTTAACTTGATAATGGTTATCTCCAACAGAACTACAATAACATGATACTCAGAGGTAAACTGTTGTGTAATTTTTCCCTAGTACCTGGAATAAGAAAAATATGTCAACTATAATCACTGCTTTCAAACTTTTACTGGAACTTCTAGCCTGTGCAATAAAGCAAGACAAAGAAATGAAAAGCGTAGCAATTGGAGGGAAAGAAGTAATATTGTATTTATTGAAGATGATGTCTTATTTAACACAATGACTTATAGATGTTTCATATGCTGACTCTTATTATTGACTATATAATAATTATGATTGTGATTATTTCCATATAATATCATATTTCCTACTTTAGCTAAAGCTAACCAGTATCCATATTTATTCAAATATAATGATCATAGTCCTTTAAATTGTGAGACAGATTAGAACACTTTAACTTAACATATGATCCAGCTTGCATGTGGCTGCTCAGGGAACACAGTGAAAGTTCTCTGTCAAATACAGTTACTGATAGGTTGTGTAAACTACAGTGTCTGGTGAGGAACAATTAGTGCCTAAATTGCATGAACAAGTTTCAAAGTAGCATATTAAAACATGCATGGTTATAAGCATGACCTTTATGAGAAAGAGCGATCAAACTGCCACCACAGAGAAACTTTCAGACCCCAGCCTCCGACACCAGCCCTGCTCTTAGAGATCCTCAGAAAATACATAAGCAGTTGTGGGGTGACCACTACTGAGGAGGTATAAAGAAAGGAGGGAAGCAGTACTCGAGGCGCATTCAGCTGAAGAAATCCCTTAGCCCTCCTCATGGTTGAATACCAGCAATAACAAATGTTGGCCATGACAAACCAGTACTTGAATTCTCCTCTTCCTTTTAGCTCCATCTTTCAATTCCAACAATGGAGATGATGATGGTACCAGAGCATCACTCTCCTAGCCCGGACCCCCACATGTGCCCACCTACAGAAAGATCTGACAAAGGTTCTTTGTGTGACCAAACTGGATTCAGGCTCCTGGACTTTCTCCTAGGTCCATCAGTGTACTTCCTCATAAAATCTAGTTTTAGCAAGAACCCTGCTAAATTCGTTTAATAAGAATCCCCCATCCTCTAACCCGATCACCCTTGATACTTAATCAGGTTCAGCGCCCTGGCCTGTCTTCAGCAAGAATTCTGTTAGGTCAGTGTAGCCAGAATTCTCCTCACCCCTGATGTTTCTTTCAGTTTTGTAATTTTTTATCCACTGACCCTCACTCTTCTCCTTAGCTATAAATTCCCACTTGCTCATGCTACATTTGAACATGAGCCCAGTTCTATGCTGAGGTCTCATTCTCCTACTGCAGTCATCCTGAATAAAATCTATCAGTATTTCTACCACTTTACTGTCCAGGTGGCGTGGCTGGGGCATTCACAGCCTTCCCCGAGGTTCACTAGAAAGCACAGATGGGTGCCTTATGACTGCTCTTCACTGAGCTCAGTGCACCCACCCCACCCACCAAACACACCACTCAGAACTCAGCCCCACCAGCATACACACTTCTTTACCAAGTAGTGAGTTCCCCCTTTTCATCACTTAAATCTTTTCCCATTTGACTTTCTTTAATGGTTAGGCTCATTATGGATAAATCCCTATTCAGAAACAGCGTTCAGCTCTCATTCAGACATCTCAGTTACAGCTCTCTCTGTTTTCATTCTCATTTCTCTTGCTGTTTACAACAAAAGAAACCCCTGCCTTCCAGCAGAGACAGCTTTGTAGACGGAAACGACTTACTTTGCTTCTTAAGAGCCCAACTCCATGAACGCCATATTTACACAGCACTGTTCTTCTAAACGTACTGGTTCATAATTTTTAAGACCCCCTCAACCTCTCTGAGAGCTGGCTAAACCCCTCTACAGGGAACTAGCTATGGAATCAGGAAAATTCAATCTTCTGTTTTGACTGTAAAATATATATTCCTCAGAGAAGCAACAGCCTTGCCTGCTATTTTGTAAATATCTTTAAACACAAAGAAGTTAGGGTGAACAATGGGGGAAGAAATTGAGCAGGAAAAAATGTATTTATTACCCATACATCTCCCTTTGCTAACTCTCTTCAGTTGTTTGTCTAAAACTTAAAGTCTTTTGTTTTCATGGTAATTTGAGAGGATAGTGGATTACAATGTTGCTTAGATTTGCAGGTATCTTGAGTGATCCATCAAAAACAAAAAGGGGGGGAATGTTGCCTACGGCTAGCAGTTATAAATATATTTCACAGGATACCTGAAAACAAAAACTCTGAAGTCCTTCATTCTTCTCTACACCCTTCAGATATTTCTGTTTCCAGCTGAGTGTCCACTAGGAACTACCAAGTCTTCTGTTTCCTATTGTAGCCAAGACACTCAAATCAAGTAATAAGTGGTAAGTTATTACTGTGATAAATGGAAGGATTTCTGTCTCCCTTTGGGTCATGCCCTGTTATAGGGACACCCAAAGGGTGCTCCTGTGCACAAAGCCCTTGCAGAATTTATACCCCTGTGCTATGCTGCCCTTATAGATAATTCCCTCAGGGGTTGGCTCAAAAGACAAAGCTAAGTAATGGACTCTATACACAGAATTGTCACTCACCTACAACAATGGACGCTTTCTTCATCACCAGACAATTCTTCCCTTTGACAAGACTCTGTCTCTGCTTTAGGTCCCACGCAAATAAACTCTTGGCAAGGCATCCCATCATTAGGGAGGCATGCATGGATCCTGTCAAGTAAGGCTGCTCCATTCCCCTGCTCTCTACTCCCGTCCAGCATCCCTCACTCCCAAAGACAAAATGAAAGAGCAACTCTTTTCTCCTTGCTGTTGCTCCATCCCATTAACTCTGTCTTTTCTCTCTTAAACCTGGAGCTAGTTAGCTCGCTTAATTAGTATGGAACACTAACGAGGTTAGAGTCTTAAATTCAACTGCCACATGATCCAGCCCAATCTGGCCATGGCCCCTAGGCCTAGGTCATGACACTAGTCCAGCCACTGTATTACAATGCGCACCAGTGGTGAAGAGGGGGACCAGAAGAGGGAATGGTTTCTTGGAAAGTTCCAAGGGCACCAGGTTTTTCCATGGAAACCTAGTCAAGCCAACTGGAGGCATCACTGTCTTCACCCTTGAAGAGTTTGAAATTCCTTAAAGAGGACACATTGTCACTCATGAAAGCATAAGCAACAACAGGGGATAGCACAGAGCCCAGTGCTCAGTGGAGACCTGCTTTGGGAACCGACTGGGATGCCACGTAGTCATGGCAAATAGCATAGAGGTCAAGGGAAATGAGCTGGGCCTTCAACTCTGGATGCATAAGGGGAATAGTGGATCTTGGAAAGTAAGGGAAAGATGCTTTCGCATTTCAAAAACACATATCAGTTCAGAGTGTGATGCTTGTTTCTCATTAGCAATGATGACTTTCATAAAGTATTTCAATCCTTGGAAAACCATGGGAAACAAGGAGGAAAGGTGTCGCTTTGACAGATGTAGCTAAAGATAACTGTCCTTTAAGAGCCAGGATCCATGAAATAAGAGCGTGTCCCTCTCTATGCCATTTACGAACATCATCATTCCCTTACATTTCCCTCTTCTCACCCAAAATCAAGACTCCAATTTTCTTTCAAACCCAGGATACCTTTGCACATAGAATGAAAGTTAATTTTCTAAGAGTTCCAAGTGTGAAGCAAAAACTTTGCTACTTTTAAACCAAATTAGCTTTGCTTAATAAGCATTAAGCCTACAATTTTTTTAGCCTTTAATGACCTTAAGCACCTTTTTCTATAACCCAGGTGCCTTGGCAAAGCTAAGGAAAATCACTGTTTGTTGTAATATACTCGTGATTTAGCAATCCAATAAACTTCCAAATAAGTTGCAAGGATAAATCATTTTTTTGGAACAAAATCAAAAATATAATTAGCCTGCTGGACCTTTGGGCTCTTAATCACACAGCAGTCACCTTCAAAAGGGTGACAGTGTTTAACACTTTAACGACAGAAACAGTTTCTGTTGAGAAGTTTATCAATGGACTTCACTTTGTTTTGTCTTTGGTTTTGTTTTTGTTTTTGGTGGAGGGAACAAAAACAAAAAACAGTCTTGCTCTTGGAGTGGCAGATAGTCCTAGGCTTATCCAATCATGAAAGATATTGGCCTTTCTTATAAATTAATTATGTGACCTTGCTGTTTGAATTTACTACCTAGGTCACAGTCACATTTAACAACCTCTCATTGTTCAATCTTTCATAATTTTTAACAATGTGTAATTATTTACTTTAAAAGAGAAGCAGGGATTACAGAAATAAAGTTATAAGAAAACATACTAAAAATCAAGTAGCCTGTACCCATGATATCAGTTTCAATGTCCAAGCACCACAGTGGAGGAGAAGGAAAGCTACCGGGTAAAATGGCCCTGTGATCAACAGCAGAGAAATATTCCCTGGGATGCAAAATTGGGAATCATCAGACAAGCTTGGAAACTGAGATTCTTCCCATTAATATGTGGAGGGATTTTTTTTTGTGTTTACTATTTAACCTCTTCCTCACAATCTTAAAAGAAATCCTTTTAAAATCCCCTGCAATGCTTACCATAGATCACTGATTGATTTCCTCTTAAAAAAAAAAAAAAAAAAAAAAAAAGCTATTATTCATTGAGTAACTATCAGACCAGACACTACAATAAGCGCTTGACATATGTTTAATCTCATCACCTCACAATAACCCTATAAGGATATACTGTTATTATTGTCATTTTATAAATGAGAAAGAACACCAAGGTTCAGAGAGTTTAAATTGCCTTCTGTCACATAGCTGGTCAGTTACAGAGCAAGGATACAAAACTTCATCATTGCGAACGGCTTTACGAAATGTCCCATTTTGAACCATGGGTCTAAAGAGTAACATTCGTAACCTTTACCCTCCTGTGCTGATTGCTCTGTGAAATTCTGATTCGGGTGAGAATACCTGTTTGAATAACTGATAGAGTACCTATCTATACTGTAGGTTCCTTGAAATCAGATGCCACATTGTACTTGTTTTTGTGTCTCCTGCACAAAGCCCCGGGCAGATCCATCTACAGATATTGCTAACTCTGTTTTCAGTCTGACCCAACAGAGCTACTGAGGCAATGGTGGGATCCTATGTTCCCTTGGTAAAATCAATGCTCCCTGGAAAGACATACCCTGCATGTCAAGCAAATCCGTCACCTCCAAGAAGCCTTTGGAGATCTGGCAAATTCACATCAGGAGGCAGACCAACCTGTCAAGACTGAGTGGTCCAGGGTAAAGGACCTTATTTGGCAAAAAGCCTTATTGATCCTGGGTTCTGTATCTTTGCCATGATCTCGAACAAGCTAATTTTTTATCTGTACCCCTCTGCTCCTCCATAATACCCACCCTGATCCAAGCAGAGCTTACCGTACCGTGAATCAGACGAGGGTGCCCAAACACACCCAACTCCCAATAGTTTGTCCATTAATCAGTTAAAAGCTATTTATGTATGTTCCTGTTTCCACATTTCTCTTGTGGCACTTGTCATATAAAAATATTTCATTTTTATTCCCAGCCAGGGCATATGCCTGGGTTGCAGGCCAGTTCCCAGGAGGGGACACACAAGAGGCAACCATACATTGATATTTCTCTCCATCTCCCTCTCTCCCTCTCTCCTTCCTTTACCCTCTAAAGATAAATAAATTAAACAAACAAATAAATAAATAAATAATTTCATTTTTCATGTCACTTTCTCTCATTAAACAATCAGGTCCTTAAGGTGAAATATCAGTATTTATTCAAATCTATAATTGTACCTTACCAATGGGTATAGCACACGGTTGACATTCATTAATATAATAACAACAACAACAATAGCAGTTAATAATCCTCAAACATTGAAGACTTTACCAAGTGCTTTAAGTGGCTTTTTTATTCACTACTCACTGCATCATTTTTAAATAGTATTATTCCCTTTTGTAGTTAAGGGAAACTGAAGTGGAGAACCATTAAGTAATCTGTCCCAGGTCACACGGCTGGTAAGTATCTGATTTAGAAGTTTGTCTAACTTCAGGACTTTAATGTTGAAACCAAATTTTCCACTTGCCATCCCCAAACCTTTCGAAGCTCCAAGTCCTAACACCTACTTTAGCACTTAGTAAGAGTGTTTTAGCCTGCCCCGTAAAGCACAGATCAGGACTCAGAAACAGCAGTTATGACTAGTTATAGCAACAGAAATTAAGTGCTGGTCTCATAGGGAGGTTTAGCTCAGTCTTCACAACTATTTGAGTGGTGGTGATGGGAAGAGATAGATTAAGTTTTCCTTTCCTGCTCCCTAATTGTTATAGCCCTTCCTACCATCATATTTCACTGTTCTCTGCAGAAACCAGTGACACCAAGATTTGAAACACAGGTGGTAAGTTTCTAACTCTCTCAGAGGTGAACCCTGGGGCAAAGGTGAGAACTGTTACCAAGGGTGAGTCCACCCTGCGTGCTCTCAAAGTGTATCTTCATATTTATTAGCATCTAGCCGGGCATTTCATAGTCTCCAATTTTCCGGTACTAATTGTCTGCATCAGAGTCAATGCAGACAATTAGACTAAGTGTCTGCATCAGAGTCAATGCAGACAATTAGAAAGAACTATAGGTGCAATGTCCTTTGCATTGTAGGGAAATATAGCTCCATCATTAGGAAGAGATTCCAGAAAAAAACCCAACCTTACAGGATCTGGGAGTCCAGGGTATATTTTGCTCTCATCCTACAGGCTGGCAAAAACCTATGCATTGCCAGGTCACTAGGTCAAAGCAAGATGGCATTTGTGAGTATAAGGAATCCTGAAACATTTGCAAAAAATGATAAATGAGGAGCCACAAATCATTTTTATTTAATCTTTATTGCATTTTTTCCATGACCATTTAGTCCTCTTATACTCCCCTCCTCCAAGCAATCACCACACTGTTGTCCATGTCCATGAGTCCTTTTTCCTTTTTGCTCAATCCCGTCATGCCCTAATACTCCACCTACTAGCTGTCATCTGCTCTCCATCTGAGAGTTTGTCTCTGTTTTGCTTGTTAGTCCAGTTTGTTCTTTAGATTCCACATATGAGTGAAATCATATGGTATTTGTCTTTCTCTGACTGGTTTATTTCACTTAGCATAATGTTCTCCGGGTTCATCCATTCTGTTGCAAAAGGTAAAAATGGATCTGCCTTTTGACCCTGAGATCCCACTTCCAGGAATATATACAAAGAAACCCAAAACACTAATTTGTCTTTTTCTTTTCTCTTCCATGATTTTTAGGAGTATTTTTTTATTTTACTTTAATTTTTTAATTTTTGTTCACTTATAGTTCTCCCCATTTCCCCCCACTACTCTCTTCTGCCCTACCCATCCCCCACCTTCCGCTTTCAATCCTGCCCCCCTCCCCCCTTGTCTTTGTCCATGGGTCCTTTATACACATTCCCTGACTTGACCCTTCCCCTTCTTTCCCCAGTTATCTACCCCCACCCCACCCCTCTGAACACTGTCAGTTTGTTCTTTATTTCCATGTCTCTGGTTCTATTTTGCCCACTTATTTGTTTTGATGATTAAGTTCCACTTATAGGTGAAATCATATGGTATTTGTCTTTTACTGCCTGGCTTATTTCACTTAGCATAATGTTCTCCAGTTCCATCCATGCTGTTGCAAAGTGTAAAAGTTTCTTCTTCCTTTCTGCTGCATATTATTCCATTGTGTAAATGTATCATGGTTTTCTGATCCACTTATTTACTGATGGGCACTTAGGTTGCTTCCAACACTTGGCTATTATAAACAATGCTGCTATGAACCTTGAGATGCATAGGTTCTTTTGAATTGGTGTTTGAATTGGTGTTTCAGGATCTTAGGGTATAATCCCAGCAGTGGAATTGCTGCATCAAAAGGCAGTTCCATTTTTAGTTTTCTGAGGAAATTCCATACTGCCTTCCACAGTGGCTGCACCAGTCTGCATTCCCACCAACGGTGCGCTAGGGTTGCCTTCTCTCCACAACCTTGCCAGCACTTGTTGTTTGTTCATTTGTTTATGATGGCCATTCTGACCTATGTGAAGTGGTATCTCATTGTGCTTTTCATTGTATCTCTCTGATGGCTAGTGATGCTGCACATCCTTTGATATGTCTCTGGGCCCTCTGTATGTTCTCTTTGGAGAAGTGTCTGTTCAGGTCCTTTGCCCACTTTTTAATTGGATGATTTATCTTCCAGGTGTGGAGTCATGTGAGTTCTTTATATAGTTTGGAAATCAAACCCTTGTCAGATGTATCATTGGCAAATATAGTTTCCCATAAGGTTGGTTCCCTTTTCATTTTGTTAATGTTTTATTTAGCCATGCAGAAGCTTTTTAATTAGATGTAATCCCATTTGTTTATTCTTTCCTCTATATCCCTTGCTCTAGGGAACATATTGGTGAAAATATTGCTGCGTGAAATATCTGAAACTTTTGTGCATATGTTTTCCTCTAGGATTTTTATGGTGTACAACTTATATTTAAGTCTTTTATCCATCTTGAGTTTATTTTTGTGTAAATGGTGTAAGCTGGTGGTCAAGTTTCATTTTGTACACAAACAATGAAATATCAGAAACAGAAAACAGGTGGAAAAAATCCCATTTGCTATAGCAATAAGAAAAATAAAGTACCTAGAAATAAACCTAACCAAGGAGGTAAAAGACCTGTATGCAGAACACTACACAACACTGAAGAAAGAAATTAAGGAAGACACAAATAAATTGAAGCATATACCATGTTCATGGTTGGAAGAATCATGGGCATTATCAAAATGCCCATACTACCCAAAGCAACTTACAGATTCAATGCAACCCCTATTAAAATATAAATGACATATTTCACAGAGATAGAATAAACATTTCAAAAATTTACATGGAACTATAAACAATTCTGAATAGCCTCAGCAATTATGAGAAAGAAGAACAAAGTAGGAGGGATCACCATACCTGGTATAAAACTATATTACAAGGCCACTGTAATCGAAACAGTCTGGTACTATACAATATAAGAACAGACACAGTGGATCTCAATGGAACAGAATAGAGAGCCCAGAAATAAACCCATGTGACTATGGTCAATAAATATTCTACAAAGTAGGCAGAAACATAAAATGGAGTAAAAATATCCTCTTCAACAAATGGTGTTGGGAGATCTGGACAGCTACATGCAAAAAAAATGAATCTCTTCCACATTTTTTTAAATGTATAAAACACTAATTTGAAAGAACATAAGCACCCCTATGTTCATTGCAGCATTATTTACAATTGCCAAGATATGGAAGCAGCCCAAGTGTCCATCAGTAGGTGAGTGGATAAAAAAAAAAAAAACATGGGACATTTACACAATGGAATTCTACTTAGCCATAAAAAGGAAGAAAATGTTACCCTTTGCAACACAAATCTTTTTGAATAGTGTTCTCAAATCATCACTTGCACTTGACCTAAGAAAGTCTTTAATTTAATAATATTAGACAAATTTCATTTCATACAAAAAGACATGTCTCTTTGTGCTATGCATAAAGAAAGGGAGGAAGACAGAAAGAGGAAAGAAGCAAAAAGGGAATGGAGCAAGAGAAGGAAGAAGGAAGATGGGGAAGGAAAGGAGGGAGGGAGGAAGAGGAGGAAGAGGGAAGGAAGGGGTGGATAAAATAAGTTCAACTCTATAGAGATAATGGAGAAACCCTTATCTGGTACCAAGAAATAGCTCTTAATTTATCCACAGCACATCATTTATTTTGTTTAATAGAACTGCCATAAAACTCAGCACAACTGACACCCATTAAATCTAAGTAAGGAAGGAAATACATGGACACAGATCTTTAAAATGCATTATTTCCTTGCTCTTAAGATATAGCAGAATACAATCTTTTATGCTTATGCAGAAAGCCAAAATCTCTTTGAGGGGAGGGGATGTATCAATAAGTCAAGACATCTTTTCACATTTTATTCCTTTTTGACCCTTACCACTTGTCCAAACTAATTTTGTCTATCCTCTTAAATGTCTAATTAGAGAAGAGCTAGATTTGAATTTGTATTAGTTATTGGTCACTCGTGGAGAAATTCTAATCACTGGGACAGTGTGGGCACTGCATTGCAGAAATAATCAACCTAGCTGTAGAACTAGACACATACACATTAAACGACAAAAGACAAACCCCAAAGCAATCATCAACAAGTGTAAAACTAGATGCTTCCTATTACTTAATGACATCTTTATGCTATTTTTGCAGTTTTGTTCTACATCCTGTTATTACATTCAGAGTTTACAGAAATTCTTAATGAATATTGCTAAAAATAATGTTCCTCAGAGACATACAGGATTTACCTTGATAATGATAGTTTCGTTGCTTCTTTTTATTTGTGTAGCAGGTGATCATTAAAATTAAGCTCTTGATTGCAATTACCCAGGGTAATTTATCTCAGACTGCCTTCTCACTTAACAATTGAAGATATTCATAAATAGTGATGGGGCGAAAGTTTTCACCATGCTTAGTAACTCCTTGGGATAGAAGGTGTTGTGTTAGCATAAAACAATAATTAACCAGAATAATCCAACCCCTGGGTACCAACAGACATTCATAGTGTCATTGGCAACTGTAATAAAGAAACTGTCACTATTATGCATATTTGAAATAAGGCTTAATTACCAAAGTATGAACCTAGGCCTTAAAGAATTTCCTAATGGAGGGTAGAACCCTTTCTTATTTAGCATTATTCATCTAAAATGTTCTTTAACAGCAATACTACATAGTGTGACAAAACTCTCCCATCTAAGAAAAGCAGTAAAGATCATCAATCTACAGTTTCGAGAATTAACATGATCAAAATGTGCTAAACATTTCCTGGACTCCTCTATTGCTTTCATTAAATAGTTGAAACCCAGTGCTACTTTGCCCTGTTTCCATTGCTCTCTACAATAGTAACCTTTAATTTTTCAAAAGAGAGGACTCTGAGCTGCTCTGTATGGTACTAAGGCTAGTTTGGATGCCTCCAATGCTAGACAATCATTTCCCACTGAGAAGGAGCCAGAGCCAGGTCTGCTGCCTCAGGGACTTCGGAGCACTCATTACCTGGCTAACACATCTCTAGCCCACTGAAACTTTGGCATACAGACCCAGAAGGTCAAAGAGATATGTCTCTACCAAAATCAAAAGTCCCACTGCCCCTTCAATGGAGTCAGCTTTGGGGTGATATTTTTAAAGACACACATTATTTTATAAAAATAACATATACTAACTCCAGGAGAGGAGCGGGATCTTGGTTTCCTGCCAATTCTTTAAACAAAAACAAAAACTGTTTCGTAAGAGCTGCTGATCTAATCCCTCCTGTGTTACTGAGCCTAGGCCCCAGCCTAAACAAGCACAGCCCTGTCCATCCTTCCTGTGAACTACACAACCAACACTAAATTTTAGAATTACATCAGTGTGGAACTGAACTCTTCTTGGTGAACATGAAGCACTTCTGCTGTTGAAGTTTTCCATCACACATACTTGAAAAGGAAGTAAATTGTCACCCTATTAGTGATGTTTCAATGTTATCTACGCATATTATTTGCACATTTGATTGTAAGCCATCAATAAGTGCTTTTGAAAAGATTTTTTTCTTATCAGGAAGAAAAGAGGCAAGAATATATTTGTAATTATGGAAACATGCACAGTGTATTTAAAACAGCCCAAATAGGTATGATTTCATAATGCTAAGTGATAAGGAATATACTGAAATAATTATCTTATTAATAATTGCTATTTCTATAAGGAAGATAAATGGAAAAATTTATCTGGAGGTCATACCTTTAAATAGCCACATTAAAAGCAGTTATGAAATGACTTTTGAAGTCTGAATGCAATCGAACAGATTCGGCCAGGCCATTTCCATCACAATAGGATTTTTAAAGTCAGTACAGAGGGGGGAAAAAGACCCATTACAGACAGATCACCTGATCCAGCCCTAGAGATAATGTGATATTGTTCCATGCAGTAATGTCTGCAGGGCTTTATCCAGATTGGTCTGAAATGGATACCCAGAAAAATGCACAGTTCTAATAACCCTCTTCCTTTATTTTTAGCTTGAAAGCCCATTTCTTAATGGCAGTAATTGCTAGTCTGCCTACTCATTTATCTTCCATTAAAGATGTAAATGAAAGCAGTATTTTGGGACCACCGGGCATGGGGAAGAGTTGCTCCCAGGTCCTAAGTGATAAAAAGATGGGAGCAAGGTTACATCACACAATATTTTTTAGATAAAGAAAATGTTTATTTTCATCACAAGACTATATACGGCACACACCAAGAGAAGCAAAAAAAAAAAAAAGTGCATTATGCATCTTCTACTGCAAATTCATAGTACAAAAATTACTGCTTTTTAAGTATATAATACAAGAAAAAATATAATTTAAAAATTGATACCATTATGCAACACACTAGAACCCACTGGTAGCTTCTGAAAACCAAATGGCAACCCGTCTTGTGGATCTCCTGATTTGGGAAGTAGGGGGTTCTGTATGTGCATTTGTAGCAAAGAGCTCAGGGCACCAACAGAGGGGAAAATAGGGTGGCCCAGGTAATAAAATCTCTATTAAAAAAGCACAACTGTGTGATGGGGGGAATGTGTGATGGGCTGAGCTGTGGTCCAGAGGGGGCCTGCACTATGCCACCCAAAAGCTGGCTTACACACCAAACATACCACATTTTAGTCTTTCCTTGCTCCTAAGGGACTCAGCATGCATTTTTCATTGCATTTATTGAGGCAACATTGGTAAATAAAATTGTACAGGTTTCAGGTGTACTATTCAGGTGTACTATAATGCCTCATCTCATCTGTATATTGTATTGTGTTCACCACCCAAGTCAAGTCTCCTCCCATTACCATCAGCATGCACTTTTAAGCCCCAATTTATCTGGCATTTGGTAAAATAAGCTTTATCCCACAGGGGGCCTAAGACAATAAAGAGGAAACTGAAGAACATGGAAGTGAACTGCATGGAGTGTTTGAAGGGGATGAAAGTACCCTGAAACTGCACAGAAATGTACTTCTCCTTGAGGCTTGTCTATAGAGAAGACTATTGCACCTTGAGCAGGAAATAGACATCTATGTGTTGTGTTCTTGACCAAAGCATCCAGATGTAAATTAATGTTTGATGTTCAGTGTCATAATTCATATCCTAATTGTTACACTACCACTGCATCACTCCAATTAAGTCACAGGAAAAATAAAACTCCGAAGGGCACCATGTAAAAATATTGCAGCCCAATGCAGTATCTTCCAATGATCGGGATTGCATCAGTGCCAGCAATGGTCAAGGCACTTTCCTTGACATGATGTATTTAACACTTGGCGCTGACACCTCCAGGAAAGATCATTTGAGTTCCCTTGATTCTATGGACTGCTGTTGACCTCCCACACTTGCTTTCTCAAAACTCCAGGGACCACCCAGCTCTGTATAAGATAAACAGACATTGCCTTCCTCAGCACGTCAGCAGACACAGAGAAAAGAGAAACAAATTTGGGAAGAGAGAGATCTGGGCAGATGCAGTAGGAGTCCTTGTTCTGAGCAGGTTAGATAGCATCCATCACAGGCATCCCTACTTACAATCAATGTATCCTACATTCTGAGTGTAGATTGTTTGGATAAAATAAGAAAGCTTTCATTGAATCGGTGCTCTGATTCAGTGGAGAGTGTAATTAGAAATGCAAAGGTAAGTAGATGAACATCTGATGGACCCCATTTGAACTTGTAAAATTGACTGAAAGGATGTTTAGAGACCGGGAGTGAGGGCTAAAGTCTAGCAAAAAAGTGGGTGTTGGCCTTCACTGTGATTTCAGCATGAAACACTGAAGTGAGCTCATTTGTCCCCAAGGCCTCTTGTGGATGGCAACATACCAGTCGCTGTCTCTCAAACTAGGGTATAAACCCTTTGGATTTAAAGATTCAGTCATTCACTTTTATATCCTCAAACAGAAAACAGTGTTTAACACAGAGAAGGAACCCACTAAATGTTAGTTAAATGAATATCTAAATATTGAATCGGCATTTAAAAATATACCTACCTATATAGAAACTAGAGGGACAGTCTCCACTTGTAATCGTGTCTTCATTCTTTCCGGCTAAATTATTAGCGTAACAATCACTTGTCCCCAGTGCTCACTGGACTCAGGCAAGAAAATAGTAAGTTTGGAACAAAAAAAATGGTAAAGATCATTTACATCACAGAGGATACTTTTTAGAAAGGTCAGTTTCGGGGTAACAGTGACGTGGCAGCGCGAGTGCATCTGCGGGAACAGCGGAGGTCGTGCACGTGGGGGCGGAGGGTCTACAGGAACTCCGCGCTCTCTATTCGGTTTGCTGAGAAATTAAAACTGCTCTAAAAAGTTTATTGATTTAAAAATAGTAAATATTCGTCTGGAAATAATGAAAACATGTAGTCCTAGAAGTAAAGCCAGGCATTTTTCCCAAGGTGTTTATTAAGGCATTGTATAGTACTTCACATATATTATCTCGTTTAATGCTCTAAAAACTCCATGGAAAAAAGTGCTATTAATAGCCTTCTTTTTTTTTCAGACAGGAACACAGAGTTATCTGGTGTCTTTTCCAAAATTTCACAGGTATTTAATGGTACAGGTGGGATTTGAACCCAGGCCCCCTGGCTGCAAGGTTTATACTCTCAACCTCTGCTCTCTGCTACCTCACAAATGAGTGTTTCATCTCCACAGGATCTTTATTACATTTACTAAAAAGATTTTCATTGCCCCATTACATAAATCAGAAAAAAATCACATGGCTTCAATTTCACAAAGGCCTGGGATATTAAACATACACACAGCGCGAGCACATAATGGTGAATCTCATCTCTGTTCTTTTGAAAGTCTAGTATATTCTTCAAAACTCGGGAACCACAGGCCTTAAATACTATCACGATTACCATTTTGTTATTATTCAAAGATTAGAACTTCCTAGATGCCTGCAAGATAACTACCAACGTGTGATTTCAAGTTTCCCATCTCAACACCGAAAAAAATCCCATGCAATAGGAAGGTAGTGAAGTGAAGCAGGTGTTTGCAGGGGGTGATACAATCAGATTCCACCCTTATCTCCATGCCTGCAAGCCCCAGCCTCTCCGCACTAGAAAGAATTTACCAGTCTCCCGTGGGACAAAGGAAAGTAAGCCTCAGGAAAGAGAGTGTTCACAACAGCAGGAAAATGAAGACCCCGGAGCAAGTGTGGCAATAAACAGGGTTTAGCGCATCCAAGGCATGTGCTACTCGCCATTAGAAAGTAATACCAAATGAAAGATGTTTATTGGATTGGCCTCTAACACAGACAAATGCTCAATCGCATAGCTAATGAAAAAAATTAGCTTGCTACTAAACACTAAATGGATCAATAATCTATTAAGTGTGACCTTGTTAGCAAGAGCTTGCATACAATACGTGACCTGCCTTTTTAAAGGACCTGTCTTCAGTGTCATTGATGAAAATAATTTTCTTTTTCCATATTCAGCAAAGATATACTTAATACTGCATATTAAGTCAAATGACTTTTTTCCAAAGACTGCTCACCTGTAAGGCCTTCCAGGATCATTACAAATGTACCACTTCATTTAGATGTTAATAGCGTGATTTTTATTTTACGGACAGAAACCAAGCAGAGTCTCGGACGACAGTCAGTAAACCGCCACAGTCATGATGAGAGGTTACGATGGCCTTGGTGACAAATCATCTCCACAAAGCCATGGTCTGAGCAGCGTAAACATCCTCATCCACACCCCTGACAGGCAGATACCCATACAGAAAAGTTCCGATGAGGAATTGCAGGGAGACGAGGAATATGTGGACCAAGTGTGTCTCATTTTAGGGTGAAATTTTCATATTCCTACAAGCTAAAAGAGGGTTCATCTTGTAAAATAAAGCTGTGTTGAGGGTGTAAAGGGGGACTGTTAAGTAATCTGGATCCTTTCTTTCTACTCATCAATGGCAAACCCTATGCAGCAGTGCGCTATTCCAATGACCTGCCAGCTGCCAGGGATGCTGCCTGGTGTGGACGTATTTCAGCCAGTCCTATGGAGCCAAAGAGTTTCTTAAGAGAATCTAAGTTCTTTCTACAACCCAAACCTATTCACCAAAAGGCCGGGAGGAAGAAGTTCTAATGCCTCCTATCCTTACAAGGTGGGATGGGGAGAACAAAAGTCCTGAAATAAAGTATATGCCCATAAAACCAACATTATATAAAAAGAAGCAAATGCTAGAATAAAAGCCAGAAAAAGGCAAAAAGATCAGCAGTAACTTCAGGCCAGAAATGAGGAGACATCCCACAGCATTTGGAGTGAACAACTATTGAAATGACTGTCCAAGGAGGTTCCATAAACCCTTGGGGCAAGCTAGCAAATGTTACAAAAATGAAAGTGCAGATTAGCCTTCACATCAGCCAAATGTTTGTGGAGCCTTTTGGAAAGTAAAAGAGAAAAAGAAAGAACTGTCATTGGGAGTTTCAAGACTCCTGCATCAGCGGAAATCCTCAGGCAACAAGCTTTCAGCCAGTATCTTCTTCAGTGACGTGCCAAGTACTGAGGACATAAAAATGAAAAGTCAGCATCCTTAACCTTAGAGTTTTAAAAAGGTTAGAGAGGAACAGTCCAGCTTCTACACAGATACGGCTCCCTGTAGCACAAAGGTAGGAAGGTGATCCCAAGTGGTTTAGACAGTCAACGTCAAGGCAAAAGCAGAATCCCAGAACCATCAGCCTCTCTATGACATCTTACAAAGGAAGGACAATTGGAACAGAAGTAGGCTTGAGACTCTTCGTCTGTAAAACCCGTCAGTAAATTTAGTTTTCCTGAGTGTCTGTGTGTCGTATCATCTTTGGAGGATCTGAGTTAGGTCTATTTAATTGCCGCTTTCCTGCCTAATTCTTCTTGTTTACTCAAATTTCTATAATATACCAGTTTCTGTTTACAAAGAAGGCATCATTTCAGTTATTATAACTGATATAGATTTATAAACTTATTTTCTTTTAGATGCAGTATAATGTGTGATGGAAAAATAAAACAACATAGATTTTGGAATGAGGAAAAAACCATGTAATTAATTTCTGTTATTTACTCAGTATGTGGCCTTAGATAAGTACAATTTCTTTGAATCTTCAGTTTTGTCCCCTATAAAGCTGAGATATTTAGACTTACTACAATGTAAGAATAAATAAGGCAATATAGGTAAGTGTTGGCATAGTCTCTGGGACAGAAAATGCTCAAATGTTGTTGGTATTAGCTATGTTTTATTTAAAAATTACTATATTCCAAGAATTTTCTCTTTTATTCCTCAGAAAATGTAGTGAAACAGGGAAAATTATTTTTTCCTGTTTTCAGATAAGGAAAACAAGGTTTGCAAAAGTGCAATAACCTTTCCTTATTAACCAAATCCCTTTCTGGAAGGACAGAAGCATCATATTTGCTTTGCGCTCTTTGGAATCATAGGGGAGAATAGCAAAGAGTTTGTGGGTCATGTATAGTATGGCCTAACATTTTATCATCCCAACAGGGACACTTTTGAGAGAGGAAAGAAGAATGCTCAGTAGATAAGATGCCAAGAGAGCATAAACATGAAGTATCCTGGATGAAATGTGACTTCAAACACAGGAAAACATGAAAGAAGGATGTTCGCCAATCACGACAGAACTAAACTATAGTAACAAAAATACAACAATACTACTTCTAGTGGTTATTTGTAACTTCAACATATGTATATGTATGTGTGTGTGTGTGTGTGTGTGTGTGTATTTCAGCCATAAAAGAAGGAAATCCTGCCACTTACAACATGTATGATTCCAGAGGACATTGTGCTAAGTGAAAGAAGCCAACAAGAGACAAACACTGGATGATTTCACTTACATGTGGAATCTAAACATGGTGAACTCATAGAATCGGAGAGCAGAGCAGTGGTATTCTTGGTTGGGAGGTGGTGGGGTAGAAAAGGGAGATTTTATTTTTCATACTTTTATTTTATTTTTATTTATTTTTTCTTTTATTTTTTAATCAGTATTTTTAAAAAATTATTGATCTTGTACAGTTTTCTTTTACTCCCCCCCAGCCCACTGCCCTAGCCCTCCCCACCTCCCTCCCATTTTCAGCCCCCATAGATTTTGTCCATGTGTCCTTTATACTTGTTGCTCTAAACCATTCCCCTTTTCCCCTGAAATTCCCTCCCCTCTCCCCTCTGTTGACTGTCAGCCTGTTCTCAATTTCAGTGTCTTTGATTATATTATGCTTATTTGTTTTGTTGATTAGGTTCCTGTTAAAGGCGAGATCATATGGTATTTGTCCTTCACTCCCTGGCTTATTTCGCTTAGCATGATGCTCTCCAGCTCCATCCATGCTGTAGCAAAGGGTAGGAGCTCCTTCTTTCTTTCTGCTGCATAGAATTCCATTGTGTAAATGTACCACAGTTTTTTGATCCATTCATTAACTGATGGGCACCTAGGTTGCTTCCAGCACTTGGCTATTGTAAATTGTGCTGCTATGAACATTGGGGTGCATAGGTTCTTTTGGATTGGTGTTTCAGGGTTCTTAGGATATAATCCAAGCAGTGGAATTGCTGGGTCAAAAGGTATATCCATTTTTAGTTTTCTTAGAAAATTCCATACTGTTTTCCATAGTGGTTGTACCAGTCTGCAATCCCACCAACAGTGCACTAGGGTCCCCTTTTCTCCACAACCTCTCCAACACTTGCTGTTTGTTGCTTTGTTTATGAAGGCCATTCTGACTGGTATCAAGTGGTATCTCATTGTAGTTTTAATTTGCATCTCTCTGATAGCTAATGATGTAGAGCATCTTTTCATGTGTCTCTGGATCCTCTGTATGTCCTCCTTGGAGAAGTGTCTGTTCAAGTCCTTTGCCCATTTTTTAATTGGGTTGCTTGTCTTCTTAGAGTGGAGTCGTGTAAGTTCTTTATATCTTTTGGAGATTAAACCCTTGTCTGAGGTATCATTGGCAAATATGTTTTCCCATACAGTTGGTTCTCTTTTTATTTTAATACTGTTTTCTTTAGCCGTGCAGAAGCTTTTTATTTTGATGAGATCCCATTTGTTTATTCTTTCCTTTATGTCCCTTGCTTTAGGGGATGTATCAGTAAAAATGTTGCTGCGTGAAATATCTGATATTTTCCTGCCTTTATTTTTATTTTTTAAAGATTTTTTTGTTGTTAGTCTATTACAGTTGTCCCAATTTTTTCCCCTTTGCCCTTCTCCAACCATCCCACTCCCCACCCCTACAGTCAATTCCCCCACTGTTGTCCATGTCCATGGGTCATTCTTACATGCTCTTTAGCTAGTCCTTTCCTCTTCTTTCCACCATTGGCCCCCTCTCCCCTTCCCTCTGGTCACTGTCGGTTTGTTTCATGTGTCTATGCCTGTGGTTCTATTTTGTTCGTTCATTCATTTTGTTCATTAGATTCCTCCTAAAGATGAGATCATATGGTATTTGCCTTTCACCACCTGGCTTACTTCACTTAGCATAATACTCTCCAGTTCCATCCATGCTGTTGTGAAGAGTAGGAGTTCCTTCTTCTTTCTGCTGTGTAGTATTCCATTGTGTAAATGTACCAGTTTTTTGATCTGCTCATCTACTGATGGGCACTTAGGCTGTTTCCAGCACTTAGCTATTGTAAGTAATGCTGCTATCAACATAGGGTGCATAAGTTATTTTGAATTGGTGATTTGGGATTCTCAGGGTAAATTCCCAGCAGTGATATCACTGGGTCAAAAAACAGTTCCATTTTTAGTTGTTTGAGAAAATTCCATACTGTTTTCCACAGCAGCTGCACCAGTCTGCATTTTCACCAACAGTGCACTAGGGTTCCCTAGAAAAGGGAGATCTTAGCCAAGGGTACAAACTTTCAGTTCTAAGAAGAATAAGTTCTGGGTGTCTAATGTATAGCATAATAACTACAGTTAACACTGTATTGCATACTTAAAATTTCCTAAGAGAATAGCTCTTAATTGTTCCCATCACAAAAAAAGAAAAAGAGAGCAAAATAACTATGTGAGGTGATGAATGTGTTAATTAGCTGGATTGTGGTAAATCTGTCAGAATGCAATTTTGGTGTTTTTAAATGCATTTGACAGAGCTGAGTTAATTTTTAATTTCACTTCTGTCAAAAAGTAAATTAAAAAATCATTTTATGAACCTATTCGTTAAATGCTCAGCACCGTACTGGAAGTTGTAGAAGATTAAAAAGAAAAGTACACCGCGGTTGATGACCTCAAAGAAATTACCAGCCAGTGTGGATGCACGTGCAACCACACACACACAACACTCAGAAACGAGAACACAACAAAAGATGAAAAATAAATAGCCATCGTCACCACCTATTGAGGCCACACAGGACTTGCCACTTTACAAAAGTGATTTTGCAGCTTCACAAATACTTTAAAAGTCCCCATGTATTTCTTTTCCCCATTTTCCAAGACAGCAAACTGGATGGAGCCAAGTTTTTCTGACACCAGAGCTTGGTTTCCACTAAAAACCAAGCAAATGTAAAAGTCTGGGTTTTTCTTCAGGTTCTTATTCAGATAAGGTTAGGCCTTCAATACCTTTATTTAGGATGTCAGGCTTTGTATTGTGCAGCCAAGGAGCAGACCTGAATAGCCACTATGTGACCCGAATACTGCAGAATATACGTACGAAGAAAGTGCGAGAGGTGCACATTTCTAGCACGTAAGCTGGAGTGAAACACCTTGCCCTACACCAGATGTTTCCCAGCCACAAAGACCTGTAATGTTAACTTGTTCCAAAATCATAACTTGATTTCAGGTCCATAAAGCAAAAGTAGATGAATAGACAATGCTAATACATACATTGTATCTTCCCAAGCACCATTTCATTTTGAGCATCACAATTGTTTGGGAGTAAGTAGGAGTATTTTGTTTATGTATTCATTTATTTATTCATTTCCTACTGATAAAACCAACGACCTAACTTATTGCAGGTCACAGCTAACCAGTGACCAAGCCCCAGGCTCCTCCCATTAGGTGACTCTGACTGGCCCGCTCCAATGTCCCCGTAGTTCTCTGACACCCAGGACTGGCTATGTATCTGTGGGGACCAAAGCAAAAGAAAATTCAGAGTTCCTTGTTCAAGATGTAGAGGGTTAGACCGAGTGTGGGGTCCTTCCAAGTAACAGCACAGGCTGCATGCCCGTGAAGCTGGCCCTGATGACACCACTGCAAATTAAACTGTAAAATCAATAATTCAAGGAGCTAAAAATTGAACAAAGCAAAGGGTATGGATGTATTAAAAATAACCCCTTTTCCAGGAGGCAGTCCAATAGTACCTGTGACAGATGCAATCCAAGCTGTGATGATAATCACCCTCCTCCAACTGAATTATTCAGATTAGGAAATGCATGCCCATGAGCTTCTGGTGCAATAACATAAACACATTTCTTTCCAAGTTACTTACTGAACACATTAATATGTATTTTTTCCAAATGTAATGAACTGATATGCTTCAGACCATGACAAGGTGAAGGTACCAGAAAGTTCATTCAAGACCAGGGAAACCACCAAATGAACCTACAGCGTTCAGCAAACCTACTCTATTGGGCCTGTGCTTCCGGCATGTCACTTCAAAATAAACAACTTCAGAAAGGCAGCTACACGGATGCTTTCACGACAGAGTGAAGAGCTGAAATAAGCACCTGACAGCGCTATCAACGAACAGCAGGTGTCTGCAGGGGAGCTGGGATATGTGGTTTGAATGCCCAGAGTGGCACGACCTTCTGAAACGTAGAGAAGCTCACTGGTGTCGGTCATCTCTGTGGAATCCCTGAGCTCGGTGGAACTGCAGACACGTGAGAGCCAGCTCCGTTCCCTGTGAGGGAACCGGGAGGAATGTGCGATTGGAAAGTGGAGAAGGAGAGAAGCGAATGTTCCCAAGTGAATATGAATAAGCTCTCTCTCAAGTGCTCGCTCGCTCTCTCTCTCTCTCTCTCTCTCTCTCTCTCTCTCTCTCTCCCCCTGTCTCTCTCATTAAAACCAAGCTAAATGTGATTTTAGGAGGAGGGAGTGTTTAAATCAATTAAACACGAATGAGGGAAAAGTTATACAAAGTTTATTTCAGTCTTCAAAAAGAAGCTATAGCTTAGAATTGCTTATTGGACAGCAATTATCATCTATGTTATTTAAACATGAATATAAACAGTTGCTTATCCTGAAGTTCAACCAATTTGTATTTGAATCCTCAACAGCTACTTACTATCTGGGTAAGCTTGATTATGCATGTTAGGTTCTTTTGCTCTGGAGTAACAAAAACCAACTTAAGCCAATAAGAAAAGATACCTGGGTATCTTACTAAATCTAAGAACTAGTTCAATAACCAGGTTACAGGAAGGGTGGGAACCTCCCCAAATGAACTTGGAAGGTCATTTTTTCCTTGGTCTGTGCCATCAGAGCAACTTGGTTTCTGCTGAAAGATCCTCTGAAGTTCCTGTCGAGATGATATCCCCAGTCTGAACTCTTCTAATACAGGTGTGTTACACTGACTGAGTTTTATTGATAAGTATTACTTGAGGCTCACATATCCAGAAGTATGAAAGTATTCACAAATGCCCAGCAGATGTGGAATATGCACACTAGTTTATCGACAAGACAATGTTACGCTTGGGTTCCTCTCACTCGCCCTGCTTATTGTGGATGGACAGGAGGTAACACATCTGACTGAGTGGATGAAGACAAAAAAAACATAAAAACCTGTGTACCGTGGGTGTGCTTACCTAAGACAGTGTTTCCCCAGAAATCGCCATGGAGAGACAGCACAGCAGAGAGGACACGGGTTCCTGAAGACACAGCAGCGCTCGAATCGAAACGAGCTGCTCTCTGGTCAGCTCTTTGAGGTCGGGACCATTATAAAATATCCACGGATGTCAATTTATTATTAATACCATTTTTATCTGAATGTTAAGATAATGGGAGCTCTCTGCAGAGAACTAGGAAAGTTTGAAGGCATCCATTGGGACTGCCTGTGAACTCATTCCCTGAACCTGACAGTTAATTCCAGTATGATTCTTGTAAGTTTTCAACCTACACATACATGAATATCTATGTGTTTACATATATACACATATATGTATGTGTGTATACATACACACACATATGTTCCCCACAATCACTGCCTTAGCTGCAACCCACAGATTTTGAAGTTTTATTTTAGCTCTGTTAAAACTATTTTCCCTGGTGATTTCTTCCTAGACCCATCCATTATTTAAAAGTGAGTTATTTAATTCTAAGTTTCAGGAATTTCCAAGACATCTTCCGGTTACTGGTTTCTATTTTACTGCTGTTGTGGTCACAGAACACACTCTGTGTGACTGCAATCTTCCTAATTTACTGAAAATTGTGTCCTGGCTCAGCATGTGGTCACCTTAAGTGTTCCATCAGCCCTCGAAAGAACTGTGTTCTGCTTTTATTGAGGGCTGTGTTCTGTAAACATCAATTAGTGCCAGGTGGTTAACAGTGCTGTTCAAGTCTTCCATATTACTCTTTTTTCTGTGGCAATTATTAAATCAAATTTTAGTGTTTTTAAATCTCCAATTATAATTATAGGTTTATCTATTTCCCCTTTCAGTAGTGCCAAATTTTGCATATGCTTTTTGAAACTGTTACTGTGCGCTCACACTCAGGATTGTTAAATGAATTAATATGTTTCATTAATTAACTGACCCTTTTGTCATTATAAAATTTTCATCTTTATCCCTTGAAATCATTCTTGTTATGAAGACTGTTTTTTCTGATATTACACAGCTACTCTAGCTCTTTCATGATTGTTCATTTTATTAAATATACTTTGAATATATTTTCCCATTGTTTTCATTAAACATCTTTGTCTTTTTATTTATAATGTGTGTCTTGTTTATATGACAAGGGACAGAACTGAACGACTTCAATTTGGCCCATCAATGCTCCCAAGCTACTCTGTTGTAACCCTTGGAAAACACAGGCCATTGTTTCTCAATCTGTCTGCACAGGTTCTGGGAGCTTCTGCAGACACACTGATGCCCAGACTCCACTGGCAGAGATTATAATTGCCACGTATCACTCTGCAGTGGAGACCAGATCCGAGAGCTTTGTAAGCACCCAGGCAATTCCAACGTGTAGCTGTGGTTGAGAACGACCAGACCAGGCAGTGGACAGGTCTCTACTATTCTCCTTAGAAAGCCTCAACTGCTTTCCCTGCCTGTGACATCAATAATAGCAGTAGGAGAGCGAGGGAACTTCAAATAAATGAGTTGAAGCGGTAAAGGACAGACCCCTCCTCTTTCTAAAGAGGGAGGCGCTTTACCGCCATGGACTGTGTGAGTCAACAGTCTCCAAATCAACCTGTGACAATGGCTGAGGAGAGACTCTCCTCCACGCCCAGCCCTCCTCCCACGCCAGTGGGCATTGGTTTCCTTTTACATACGTGTCTAATTAAAAAGATGTAGTGCTTCCTTAATTTCCATATAAACTCATCACATTTACTGCAAATGTCTCACAAACCAAAACAGGATTTATTAGCACAATAAACCAAGTGCTTCATAAAAATTTAATGCCTTTTGGAGCATTCCTTACAAAGGGAAAGTTAAAAGAGAAGGAGTCCAGAATGAGGAAATATTTCTCATTTGGGGGAATAGAGATTTCAAGATGGGAATGAGACCGAATCCAAAAAGAGGGAGGGAAAGAAATAAAACCTGAGATGCTTAGACCCTGGAAAGGGGGGCCACCCCAGCCCATAAGATGTTTTTGGACAACTTACAAAAATGCTCTGCTTGCTCAGGATTCGTCCCCACTCACCTCAGAGTAGGGTGCTCTTTGATTTAACCTCCTGCTCACCCCTGGTGGGAGCCTGTGGGGAAGGTTCCATGGAGGGCCTGGCTAGTCCCAATTTGCCACTCCTGCCTCTAGAGAAGTTCTGAGAATCTGAGGATCTTCCACCCATGTAGAGAGACTCATACTTGGGCAAGAGAAAGGTAGATTCTGAAACCATCCTTGGGAAGCACTAGTGCACCTGGCAGAGACCTTGTGATAGGGGACTCAAGACCTGGAAATTTTTAGCTTAAGGAAAAAATTATTAAGCCTAGCAAGTAATGTGTACGTTAAAGCTTTGTTTCAGAAACTACAGATAAGGCCCATCCTGGCTCCTGGGAACCGGCCAGCCTCCTGGGGCGCTGGCTAGAGATTACCGCCTGGGGAGGTATCCAGGCCTTTGTATCAAAGAGGAGACAGACACTACCCCTCCCCTTAGGAACAGCACTGCCCAGAAAAAACGAATGCTCACCTAATCCTCCCTGAATTTCAAAGCTCTCACTGCACCTTGTTTGTCTTCTCCCACCTCCCTTATAAAAACTCGGCCAACAACTAGAACAGGAACAGAACCACAGAAATGGAGATCATATGGAAGGTTAGCAACAGGGGAGTGGGAGGAGGAGAGCGGGGAAAAGGTACAGAGAATAAGTAGCATAGATGGTAGGTAGAAAATAGACAGGGGGAGGGCAAGAATAGTGTGGGAAATGTAGAAGCTAAAGAACTTATGACACATGGACATGAACTAAAGAAGGGGAATGTGAGTGGGAGGGGGTGTGCAGGGTGGAGGGGAATGATGGGGGAGAATTGGGACAACTATAATAGCATAATCAATAAAATATGTTTTAAAAAAATTCTGGCCAGGAAAGAGAAGGGAAGATGGTTTGTTAGCGTATGAACCCACCATCTTCTCGGATCGCTGGCCATCTGAATAAAGCGCCCATAAAGATTCAATCGCTGTCATTGCTTATTGGGTTTGGTAGTGACAGGCAGCCCGAACGCTGGTGTCTTTTCTGGTTACACTTGGAACTCTGAAGTAAGTGCTCAATGAATACTTGTTGAATGAATACATTGCATTTTAGCAATCTAATGGACCAAAGCAGGCCATTCAGAAGGCTCTCCCAGCCAAGTAAAAGAAGCGCACATTGTCCATGCGAGCACTTTCTGAGGTAATGGACTTTCCCACAGGGGACACCTCCTGTGCAGCAAAGCACTCAGGGACAGGGATCCAGGCAAGTGAGGGATATGCTGATGCTCCCAGGGAGAGAAGAATGAAGAAAGCATAAAACATATTATGTATCCTAAACCCATTTTCAGGAAAGATTACTTTTAAAAGATGTGGGATTAGATGACCTGGAGCGGTTTAAAACAGGAAAGAGAAGCCTCAGAGAATTTCGGAGCACGGAATGACCCTGGAGGCTGTCTGGTCCAGTCCTCTCATTCTGTAGCTGAGGAACTCCTCCTCCCGAGACCTAAGGAATACACCCAGTCTCGCAGCTAACTGGGGAGAGACTTGTGCAAGCGGGACCCCTGGCTTTTTTCTCACCGTCTGCTGCTTTTTCCACGTTCCCTGGCTCCTTACCTCCCTCTGGAATGACTTGGGCTGTTTGGAGTTAAAGACAAACTGGATGACCTCACCAACCAGTGCATGGACTATCATAACCCTTGGGCTTCTGCTTTCCAACTCATCAAAACTTGTTAATGGAGTGATCACAATTTAGTCTCCTCTGGAAATTAACAAGAACCACACCCCCTCCCCCGCCTTTTCCAAACCAGCTATTTAAAACAAGAGTAAAATTGTCACAGGCACTATGCGAACATTATCTTTAGCAAGAGGAGCTTGAGATCACCCCATCATTACTTACTCTCGCCCTCGGGGTGATGGACTCCTGGAGAAGTTGAGGGGTGGGTCAGTGCCTGCAGTCTCTAATGAAATCACATCTTTTTGTGAGAGTTTGGAAACAAAAAATATGTTTATCAAACAAACATTTTTTCTCTGTAGGGTATCCCCCAAAACTTTCCAGAAATAATCCTAAAGTTTACTCAAAGCATGTTGTTTTAATCCGTCTTTATTTGAAGCTGTTCAAGCAAACTGCCAAATTGATCCTGCTGTCGAGGAGATTCCATAGCCCTTTATCTGCTCCAGAACTCCAGTTATCTCTCACACACCATTCTGACTCCCCCTAACTGTCTTCTACACACAAATGCTTGTAGCTACCTCTCTTGAAAGCAATAGGCTGCCACCCACTGGTGAGAAATCAACTTTGAGAAACCACAAGACACGAGGTTGGATCTTAAGACCTTTGAGATGAAGGAAAGAAAATGTCAGGTTAAATCTTGGCAGTTCTTCAAAGGTGCTAATCAGAAAATGACCATCAGAAAAATGTTACAGCCCTGGTTGGTGTGGCTCAGTGGACTGAGCGCAGGCCTGCAAAGCAAAGGGTTACCAGTTCGATTCCCAGTCAGGGCACATGCCTGGGTTGTAGGCCAGGTCCCCAGTAGCGGGTGCATAAGAGACAACCACACATTGATGTTTCTCTCCCTCTCTTTCTCCTTCCATTCCCCTCTCTCTAAAAATAAATAAATAAAATCTTTAAAAAAAAAAAGAAAAGAAAAGAAAGATGTTACAAAGATTTCGTTTCATGGGATGGGAAAAAGAAAACACATTTTGAGAGAGAGAGAGAGATGAAGACACTGGGGCAAAGCCTAAAAGAGAAAGACTTTTTCCTTGGTGATTCTGCCACTATGAATTTAGCACTTACAGGCATAGCCTGCTTCTGCACTTTCTTTCTCCCAAACAGAGTTTTAAAATCTCCGGACTGAAAGACTTGGTTGTATTGGTACCTCTTTAACCCTCCACCCTACATCACAACCTCATCAAACTGCCCAGTCTGGTCAAACAGGTGCAGTGATTGGGACTTGTAACCTTGTTAAGATGCTCATCCCACACTTATACATGTCTATTTGAAGTTTCTGCCCGATGAACAGAAAAGTCCATGGAAATCCCAAGCAGTAAAAAAATAAGAGAACAATGTTATTCTCACTAGTAACCAGAGAAATAAAAATTAAAACATTAAGGTGCTGTTTTGCAAGAAAGTCATTACTTTCCTGCACTGCTGGCAGCGGCATAAATCATGGTTTCTGTCCAGGAAAGCACAGTGATACAGAGTTCACACTCTCTGACTCAACGGATATATATCTTGGAATTTTCATTAAATAATACACAAGGGCAAAAAATGTTATGCACACAAACATATCCATTACAGGTGTGTATAGAAGTGACCTACTTTTCTAACAGAAGAATTACTATATCTATCACTGCACATGAACACAACTGAACATTATCCAGCAATTGTAAAGGTGATCAGAGATATAGAACATGATAGAGTGTACTTACAATATAAGGTTAACTTTAAAAAGCAGGATGGTGTATCAGTCAGGACTTCTTTATAAGCCTAGGAATCTGCTCTGGTTAATTTTACCCCATAAAATTCTACAGAAACAACATTAGGTAATTCACCAAGACCCAGAAAACCAGGTTCTGGCACTGAGGCTGCAGGCTGAGGGATTTGGAACCAGAGTCACCAGCGCCGCTGCATCCAGAGCCTGGGTTTGTCCTGAACATCACATGGCCATTCCCCGTGCAGTTCTGCACCTTCCTGTCAGCAGCTTTTGGTTCAGGTCTAAGGTGATCACGTCTGACTGTTCGTGAGCTTTAGAGGGTGTTGGGAAAGCAAGGCTCCAATATTTGCATGTGTGGTGGGAGGATGCCTTAAAGCTGCAGAAACTCACTCTCTCACAGTCTGGAGTCCAAAAGTTTGAAATGAAGCTGCCGACAGGGCTGTGCTCCCTCTGAAGGTTCTAGTGCGAGGGTGTCAAACTCATTTTCACCGGGGGCCGCATCAGCCTCACGGTTGCCTTCCAAGGGCCGAATGCCAAAGGGCAGAAATAATTTTAAGACTGTACAAATGTAACTACTCCTTAACTGTTAAGGAGTTGAAATGACATTCGGCCCTTGGAAGGCAACCGTGAGGCTGATGTGGCCCCTGGTAAAAATGAGTCTGACACCCCTGTTCTAGAGGAAAATCCTCCCCTGCCTTGTCCTAGCTTCCAGAGGTGGCCGGCAACCTTCGGCGTTCCTCGGCTTGCAGCTGCACCACTCCAGTCTCAGCCTCTGTTGCACAAAACCTTCTTCCCTCGCTGTCTGTGTCCAAGTTGCCTCCTAATTTGGTATGACTTCATCTGTTATTATGACATCTGTAAAGGCTCTCTTTCCAAATAAGGTCACATTCACAGGCTCCAGACAGACATAAATTTAGGGGTACACTATTCAATCCTCTACAATATTTTAGGAGTTTCTTCCTCTTGTTGAAACAAAGACAGAGTTTCTGTCATCATGGACTGTAACTGTATTTCTTTGGAATTCAAGCATGCCTTTTATCATATCACCCACCATAGGGCTCAGTGCATATGGACATTTAGTGAACACTTGATGAGGAATAAAGAGAAGAAAATACCAGGGATAGAGGAAAAACATATCAATTAACAAGAGATAAATAAATGAATCATTTTATATGGAGCTAATTTGAAAATCTCCACAACCTCAGAGACAGTGTCTTCAACCTCTTCATCATTAATTCCAGTGTCATTGTCCTCATCATCATCACCTCACCGTCATCAACGTCATCTATTAAAGAATCTAACAAAATCCCATCTATTTGTCCTCCTCCAGAGTATCACAATAAAGCCTGTTTGCTAAATAAAACCACAACAACCACCACAGAATACTCCATTAACATGAGTTCAAGATAACATTAAGCAAAACATAAAATGAAGAATTTCATTATAGCTGCTCTTCGTGTTTCGAAAAGATAGGCAGGTGCGTCAGTGGGTAACTATGGTAAGAATGCAGATTAGGCAAATAAGCAGGAGTGTTGAGAAGCTTGGGAGGATGGTGTAAGTATGCAGGTGAACAGAAACGTAGGCTAGGTAAGTAGAATGATTAGGTAGGTAGATAAAATTTAGCCATAGACCTGTTTGCATTTCCCGCTTTCCAAGTTTCTTAAACTCCTCGATGACAATACCCTGAGAAAAACACGAAATCTGAAAGGGCTACTGTGTGACGTACTGAGGTCTGGGAATCTGAGCACAGGTTAAAGCTATTAGAAAGCAGAAAGGCTACTGCGCACTAAGTCCGTAGGTTGAAAGCATTTAAAATCTCATGCCTTGACCACACTGTACGTCTCAGTTCTCCATTCTCAGAACCCTAATTACCCATCAGGGTGTGGGCCCTTTGATTCTTCCGTCACTCTTTTCACTCCCTTCCCAGGGAGCCTGAAATCCAGCTCCTGGGAGCCTTCTTACCAGTTGAGCTGCCCAGTTATTTATGAACAGAGTTCAGCAGCAAAATAAATACATACATACATACATACATACATAAATAAGGAAAGGCCTCTATCAATTCAAATGACAGTTCCTCAAAGGCTTTGAGTAACCTCATTTTTCCTACTGAAATCCTATTTGAAATGCTCCCAGGAAGCTCATAGTTTAACCCAATAGTGATTCCTTTTGCACAGTGAATAACAAGCCTAATTTATTAATTGCATGTGACAGAATATATGCCCCCTTTTTAATTATAAACACAAGCTCACCTCAGATGCCGCTGAAAAACATGGGGATATTTCCATAGAAGCTCCTGTTCTGTTTGACTAAATCAAAAGAAGGTAAAAGTAATTCAAAAAAGACCAACATATTAGTTTAGCAACCAAGGGAAAAGTTATTGGCACGCTCAGATGCTGTTCAAAAACTCAGATAGGTTCTTGCTGCCCTTGGGCTACAGATAATCTCAAGAGTAGATAGACAGTGGATTAAGAAAATAAAATAAAGGCACATATCAGGGGAACAAAACATGTATCAATTAGGATATGTCCTACAGCAAGTTAACTTTTAAAAAGCTTATTAACAGAGGCTTACATAATTCATTGTTTACTGAACAAGGAATTTGAAGATAGGCAACTCAGTGCAGCAGCTTAGTAAAATCTTCAAAATCTAAGTTCTGTGCGCCCTGTTCTGCCATCTTCAGAGTACTGGCCTTTCATTCTTGGGTTTGGGCCTTTACCATCACAACATGGCAGCCAAAGCTCCAAACTCATTCAAGGCAAAAGGACAAAACTATCTGTGGACCTATGTAAACGTCTCTGGTCTTAAGGTCAACTAAAGGATAATTCCTCTGTATCTGTAAACTGCTAAGGAGCTTTTCCAAATGTTTTCCAGAAAAAAATTCCTGTCTCCTCAACCCCCATCTCCCACTCTTAGTAGATTTCGTCTTTTGTCTCATTGGCCGCTAGGGCCCAAGGCCACCCTTAGCTGCAAGAGAAGCTAGAAACATAAATATCCACCAAAGAACAACAAAGTTGTTAACACAACTCCACTCCCCACTGCCCCCTCAGGGGAGAAAACATCAAGGAAAGGGGAGCAGAGACAAGACCCCCTGCTGAGGCAGCAACTGGCAGTGCCAACAGGACATTCACCCTCCGGTCTGTCCGTTGATCCAGATGTACAAAAAATGTCTATAACAGACACAAAAGTAAAATTTTTAAGACTGAGTGATGGCCCTCCATGACGTCTTCCTCAAAAGGTAAAAACTGTTTCCTACATTACTTATTAATTTAAAATTCACAATATAAAAATAGGGCAGTAATCCAGCCTTTTCCAAAGGGGTTTGTTCCCCAGAAGGCAGTCTGGCTGGATGGTAGCAGGGGAAAAAGTTCATGCTTTCATATAAATTTGAGGGCATTAGAATACTAAAGGCTATGATAAATAATGTAGTAAATAAGCATGTGTAACTCTATATGGTCCAAACCACCACCACAAAATATATAGATATGTATAAATATCTATCTATAGATATTCATAGATATATAGGTACATATAGCTTTGTGTAACACCTAGTAATATCCCACAGGATACACTTTGGTTAAGGTTGTCAAGTCATTTTTCTTTTTTTTTCATTTAAAAATCATTTTATTATTAACATCATCTTCCCATTTAGCCAAGTGTCTGTCATGCATCGGTAAATATTCCATTTGAAGCTTCTTTGTACATATTTCCATTGATAAATAAACTCTGAATTCACATAAAAAAAGTTAAACTTAAATAACTCATATTTCCTTCTCTTGTAACAGGCATATATTGGTAAAATATAAATATTCTTGGACTCAGGCTTTGTTCTAAGTGAGGACGGTAATTGATCACGTGGTACAATTATTGACAACAAAACCAAGAAATTGTCGGCTGGTGTCCTGGCTTGGACTAGCACTGAGGTGGGAAAAAGGAGATTCACATTTGGTTTCTTGGCCACAGGTGGGGCAGGCGTGGTGAGGAGGAGAGAACCTCTTCCTTTACAGCTCGGATAAAAATAATCTGTTCTGCCACTGAATTTTAACTTGGAATATATTCTTCTACATTTGCTGATTAATTCCATAATCATGTTACTTACAACTCAGATGTCGACTAACAGAATATGGCACATAATCCATTTTTCTTACTCCATTACCCTAGAACAGCGATTTTCAACCAGTGTGCCCCAAGAATTTTTAAAGCATGCAATACCTGGCTATTTAGTCAGGAGCACTAACCTCTTTTCCCTCAGACTGTCAAATTTCAAAACAATGACAATGGCCAACACGACAATAGACATCCAATGTGACTGAGTCCAAATTATACCAATTTTTCATCAGATCAGCAAAAAAATACGTTTTGTGGCATGCCACACAATCTTAGTAATTTGTTTATGTGGACCACGAGATGAAAACGGTAAAAACGGCTGCCCTAGAAGATGGACTTACTGGTTTCCTAAGAGAAGATCTTCTGCGGAGGAAGGGGCTGGGGAGGAGGCAGATAGGTGGAGGTGGAAGAGGGCATGGGGGGTAAATGGTAACAGAAAAAATACAATAAAAATTTAAAAATAAATAAGAATTAAAAAATGAAGAGATCTTTTTCTGATTGTACTACGAATAGTTCAGCTCACTGATAACCGTGCTTAAACGAAGTACTGAGTATTTTTCTCTTCTCCTTCTGCAAGGCTAACCAAGGTATGAATCAGGCCGGAGAGAATGAGCCATCTTCATCCTATCTGGTTAACCAGAATGAGGAATTTAACCACGCAGAGGCAAAACGGAAAATAAAGCCATTGCACCTTGAACAATAATGCAGCAAAAAGAGCATTACTTGGTGAGATAGAAAGAGATTACCAAAAGTGGAAACAGCCAATTCAGGTTGTGGTTATTTCGATGAAAACTTTTGTTGAAGTGATTTTAACCAGGGTTCTTAGCCAAGTTTTGGTTATGAAAATGGTTTTCAAGAACAGAAAGACCATGGAGTCAGAGGAGTTGGGAAGTGTCTTTTCCAGCCTTCCTGCCCCTTCTGCTTCCCTCCGGGATCTCAGCACCCAGTGTCCTAGCAAGCTGGTGCATGAAACCGCAGTTGGGAAGAACTGTCAGAGCTACGCTCTTTCCGGAGTATACTAACTCCACTTGTCGTAGCCCCACTGCTATCATTTGTTGACGTAGGGAGAAAGACAAAAATCATGCTATAGCTATGGGTAAAAGTGGGGTTCGAAAGTGACTACTACAGAACTTCCAAGTCCCTGAGTGTTTCTCAACACAAGCCCCACAGAAAGCCCCCACCAAGCGGTGATCCAGTGGAAGGCACACTTTGACGTTCTTTGAACAGAAACAGCAGTGCACACTGAGGCACCAGACACTTCACCAGGCTGGTAAGTTTTCCAGCAAACAGCATGACCCATGTCGGTCAAAAAACCTCTATCCCTAGGTCAAGCCACATGTTTCCATATGTCCAACAGCAGGCTGACTAGTAGGTCTGAGTTTTAGAGCTCCGACTCTGGGTATGGAAAATTACACACATTTCTCTTTCCTTCAGCGACATCTAATGCCAAGTGATCACTCAGAAGGTCTTTCCTTGTCTTCCCTCCTTTGCCCGCCAGGAGTCATCTCCCTCAGCCTGGCATTGGGCTCTGCGGGCAAGCTGGAAAGCCACACAGGGCTGAAGCCCTCTGGAGGTGGTAGAGGTCCAGTGGACACATGTCAGGAAGGCAAATGTGGCAAAAATTCTCACCACTAAAGAGACCAACTTTCCCACATGTTTTTTCCCACCTCAGAGCATCCATGCCAACTGGATCCATCCTACCGGCTCATCAACATGGCATTCGAAAATCTATTTCTCTTTCTGTTCACTCATAGTCACCTTCATCGACACACAGTTCCTGCAAAAAGCCTCCCCCACTCCTTCCATCTCTTACCTCACAGGTGTTAAAGGGCTTATCCAAGAAACCCTGGCTTGTCAGCAAGCTGGGGTGTAGCCCAGGCCTGTCTGTGCTCTTCACTGCCTTACCTGGGCCTGCCCTAGCAAGAGGTGGATGGTGACACTAACCCAGGCGGTTCGAGCGCAGCTGAGACCTCAGAGGACACACAGAGGCATTAAGCAAAGCCCACTCAGTGAAGACCTGCACTCGAATGTGCCTCACCAAAACCCCGGCAAAGAGAAAAGAGTGGCTGACTGGGAAGGAGGTAGACCCAGAAAAATAACTAGCAAGAGCAGGCCAACCACCAAGCTCCCTTGGCGATTTCAAATGCAAATTTCTGACAAGCTTTCAACAAGGAATCAATATAAAATTAAATTAAAGGCCTAATAGGTTTCAGCTGAAGACAGCCGCGGGCCAGAATCCTGAACTCCTTTCCCAAAATGAACACACAGAATCTACATCGGGAACAACTGCCCTGTGGGGGGAGAAGAATCTCTAAAAACTGGCTGAGCAACTCCGACTCCACCCACAGAAGGCCCACACTGGAGCAGGCAGGCGAACTTGCAGCGCGGTCTGGTCACACACCTACCACCTGTGCGGGGACCCACGGTGCCGGGGGGGCGGGGGGGGTGAAAACACAGAGCTCCCAGGGGACAGACAGGTTTACACCCCACGTCGAGAACCACGGCTTTTAACACCTGCACCTGAGAGACAAGCCCCACAACATCCAGTTTGTAAACCAACAGGGCCCGTGCCCACGAGACCCACAAGCTACAGCAACCCGAGTCAAGACTCTTACAGGGCTAGGACTCACCGGCCCGGCAGGGCGCAGCGTGGGCCGATCCAGGGGCGCGGGACGTGATGTGGGATAGACTCATCGGCTTGTCCTGGAGCTTCGGCCTCTGCAACAGGCACCTGATCTGACGCACATTTGGGCGTTTGCTCCCGGGACAGGGACTGGCCAGAACCGTCTTTGGGCTCTGCCTGTGGATTCTCCAGCCTGCAGGCACCTTCTATTTTTAAACTCTAGGTGTCTTTCCTTTTTCTTTCCCTTCCTCCCCCGCTTCCTTCCTTTCCTTTCAGTGGGTGCTGTCTCCTGGCTCTCTCTGTCGCGTTCTAGCCCGTGGACACCATCTTTGCCCTCTCCCTCCGCCGAGATCCGGAGGCGCCAGTACCATCCAGCAGGGAGCGTGTACGCACGGAGGCTGTCCGGCTTCGTGGCTGCCGCCAGGGGCGCCCCTCCATCACCTGGCTTTGGGCGCCAGCGAGGCTTACACTCCAGGGTCCCACAGGACTTTAACAACAAAAAAAAAAAGAATGACTACCACGCCCAGGGCACGGTAAGAGGCAACAGACCTTACCGCGGGTCACTCTGTCTACCAGAAAGGCCTATTAGCACAGCTGAGCCCGAGGGGCAGGCTTCTAATGAAGCACTTGTGTGATGGCTGACTGCAGCCCTTTCCAGAGACTTCAGAGGCCTGGTGCTATCTTCACCCTCTTCCTCTGCCACCCTCCAGAGTACCTGTATCTCCCAAAAGGGAGCTTTCCCAGGTGTCTGGTGCACCAGTCTTTGCACCTGCCCCCCAGGGGATGCCCCGTAACGGCCTGGCTCTGGTAGCCGGGGAGCCAGTGTTCCTGGGCCCCAGGAGACTGAAACAATTAAAGAGTATTTGACAGGCTAGCACCACCGGGCACTGCAAGACAGCAGACTGAAACACACGCACCCCCACACAAAAATTAACTCCAAATGGATTAAAAATTTATGTGTCAGGCCTTAAACTATAAAACTCATAGAAGAAAACATAGGCAGTAAGTGCCTTGACACTGGTCTTGGCAATAATCATTTTGGATTTGACAGCAAAAGCATAGGCAATGTGAGTAAAAATAAAACAGGGAGACTACACCAAACTTAAACACACACACAATGTAACGGTCTTTGGTTAATAAAACTTTCATATTCAACTGATAACCCCTAACTTTGTCATGTGTGTCTCCCCAGTGCCCAGCACAGAGCCTGGGTGCAAACCAGGAGTTTGATACAATATGTCTGATATTTTATTTCTGTTATACCATACCCACACGTAGAGACCAAACTGAGATATTCATAAGATTATATTACTCTTCAGCAAGCATTTGCTGGCTAGAAAGACAGTTGCAAATGAACCTCACAAACATAATGTTTAGCAAAAGAGGCCAGATCTAAAATAGTACATATTTATTTGAAATTCAAAAATAGGCGAAATTAACTGGTGCTGTAAGAGCTGCTATTATCATGATTTGTTTTAGTGCAATCTATGCCAAAAGGAGTCAGTAAAAGCAAACCAATATGTTTAAATGTTCACAAATTTCAGTATCAGCTGACTGAGTGCAACTAAAAGTGACACCTTTCAGGCAATGTTTCTGGCAATTACTTGACAACCGAAAACACTAAAAGGTACCTTTATTTCCTGTTAATGTTCTTAATGCCCGGAGAACATTTTAAAACCATCTTTAGCTATTGCAACCAAATTGTTCTTCCCCCCAAGAAGTGAAAGTTTCCAGGATCAATTTAAATTGTAACAGTTCTTACAGATTTAAAAGAAGCAGAATTTTGTCAAAAACCCTAACTGTCCCACACACACTGAGAAGGCCAAACATCACTGCCTTCCACCTGCTCTGTCAAGCAGAACCCACAGCAATCCCTCTCCTCCCTTCACGAAGCTGGAGGAGGACCACGTCTTTCTGTGCGCTCTTGTGCTTGCTCTTCACTAGAGAGAGTCAGCCAGGGGGACTACAGCGAGTCATAGTTATTGGAATAGCTTATCTTCCTATGACTTCACACCAGAGAACAATGGCTTATCCACAAGCTGGAAAGCTCCAGGTCTGAGCCCTCTCTCCAGGGTTGTGAGAAAATTCTGCAGAGTTCTCTCCCTGCAATGCTTGTGGTGAGTACCCAGAAACAGGAGATACTCTAGGGACATTCTCCTCTCTGGGGACAGAAGAGATAAGGGTGGGACACCCCATCTAAAATACCCTACAGGCACAAGTTTGGGATGGGGCGCGGGGTTTGTTTTGTTTTGTTTTTAACCTAACTTGAGCCTGCTACGATCTAACAAGGGAAAGTGCTGCTGAAATTTAACTCACCTCTCTAGTCTTGACACTTTGTTGCTCCCAATTCTTTGTCAGGTCTTCAATAACACACATGGCCCTGTGAGCGGGGAGACAGGTCATCGCTCTGGGCTTTTTATCAAGATTGGGGTTTGGAAAAGAGGATGGGGATTGGTGGGGTGGAGGTAGGTCTTGCAGAAGTAAATATTTCTGTGGAAAATAAACAGAAGCTCTGGCTGCAGCATCACCTGAGTCCAGGAGCTCCATCTACTCACATTCTCCATAAGATCACCAAGCTGGCTTTAACCCTTTGCATCCTTCACTCATCTGCCTCCAACCCCATTCTCTCTCCTCTTGTTGCTGCTGTGGCCTACTAAGCCTGTCCAGTGTAAATATGATGCAGATTGACAGTTCTTCCAGCTCTGGGTGGTGACTTTGCCTGGGTTCCCCTCTTGAGCTCCAGGAACATAGGACTCCTCAGTTCCTGTCCTTGCCTTGGTCTGCTCTGTACAGGGGCGCATGAGGAGAAACAAAGGACTAGCAGAGGCTGAGCCTCCCGGACTTTGGTAAGGGAAGCACCCGGGATGGGTCCCTGGGACCACAGGGCCCAGCAGAAGTCGCCGCAGGCACCAACTTGTCCCATCGGGAGCAGAGAGCAGCACAGAGGGGTTCCCTGATGGAGAGGAGGTGGCAGCACGTCCTGCTGGTCAGCGGTGGGGGCAGGCTCTCAGAACCCCAACTCCAACCAAGTTGAGCCACGGTGGGGTGGAAAAGGGGGCAGGCTGGAGGCGGCTGCTGGCGTGCAGAGAGGCGCCGCCACCTGGGCTGGGGCTGGAGCTGGAGTTCTGGGACCGGGCACAGCCACCTGCGGAGGCCACTAGCAGGGCAGGAGGCGGTGGGGTTTGGGTTCCCTGCCCCGCTCTCCCCAGTGCACCACTGCAGACACACTGAATGAGGGGCTGCCTCGACCCCCCCACCACCCACTAGCCAGAGCCTGTGCCTATTGGTTCCTGGAACCCCCTGGCCTTTGGGGTCCCAAAGCTTGTGCTGCGATGTGGAGTGGAGGTTGCCCGCCCTGTGCATTAGGACCATGACCTGACCCAGGACCTGCCCATGTGCCCGGCAGAAAATAATGTTAATCACTAATTGTGATCATGCACCTCCGGAATTTGCTCTCCATGGTAGCCCTGGTACTTAGAAACGTGTGCAGCACCTTCCGGACAGTGAGTGTGAGACTCACATATTTCCAGAAGAGGTCAACACTTGTCTTCACCTTCAGGCTGAGCCCAGAGCCGTCCTCAGCTCCAGTACTGAGTACTCTGCCACTGGCTTGTACAGGACGCATGCGCAAACCACCGCTGGGCTGGCTGAGCTTTAAAATGAAGGGGTGACTTGGATGACAAAGCCCCCTACAGGATCTAAAATTCAAGCTTGTATGATCGCCCAGCACCTCAGCTGCTATTTATAAAGTTCAGCTGGAGATCGATGGTGGGTGAATTTTAAAATGTTTTAAATTACTAATAAGACTAAAATGTCTTCAAATTCCTAAGTCGTCACAGACATTGTGACACTGCTCTGTGCATAGTAATTAGAGAATAGATAGCCACGCGTAAATAAATGAGTACCAGAACAATTAATGCTCATTAAGAAAGTAGTACTAATTCCAGTATATGTGTGTGTGTTCCATTGCTATCGCCATAGTAACGTCCCTAAAATAAGATCCTTGTGTGGATGACAGGCTCACCTTGAAGACAACATAGGGAAGCGTCCTCACTGATGTTTCCAGCAGGGTTCACGAAAACTTCTCTTACACAAACATTTCCTGAGGCAGAATTATAGCAAAATTCTCTGAGTCATATTCTTAAGACCATGCCAAGATAAGCAGGAAGAAAAAACCAGCTTTCTCGGCCATTGATTGGAGTTGAGTGTGTCGCTATTTAAGAGAGTGGGATCTGACATCAAAGGAGCCTGGAATGTCCTTCCAGAAACAGTCAGACAGGACCCTGGACCAGTGGCTCATCCTTGCAGCCCAGCTTTGTACCCTTTCACAAAGGACCGCATCAGGTGGGCTGTGGCCTCCAGAGAAGAGAAAGGAGAGTGGAGAGCCTCCCTCGTCCCAGATTCCACCTGCTGTCTGGGAAATCAGGTCAGCCCTTCCCCTCTGGGCCCAAAGTTTCCAGAGGTTTGCAGGATCATTTGCCTAACGCCTTCTCGTCTTGCTCTGCTGGAGTGTGCTGCAGTTCCTCCAGGAGAGGAAAGGCAGGCTGAAATGTCAGAACCCAAATAGATCCCCATTTAAAAGCCGTAGGAGAAAAGAAGTCAGAATATTGGAAGGCTATGAGCCCGTGCTAATTTTGCCATGATACACTTACATTTGGACCTAGGACTACTATTACCTTAAATCATTTTTCCAACATGAAGCACTTTCTGCAGAAACTTGGGGAAAATACCTCTTTTTCTCCCCCATAAAGATTACATCTTCTTTCTTCCTCAACGAATGTGCCCCGAGTATCCGATTGGAGAGGAGGTCTTTGAAAGCCATTTGAGAGGAGTTCACTGAGACTCGATCATTTCTTTACTCCCTAATTTTAGTTTTCCATTTGAGGAAGGATTTAGCCGGAGGATCTAGATTAAGTTCGTTCTCAGGTTGATTGGTTGATTGTTGTTATTTGTTTGTTTGTCTTTTGGTTATTATCTTTTAATTCATAAAACTTGCCATTGGTCTCTATCACCAGTTGGAAGTTAAAAATACCACTCATCCCTCAAACTCATCCCTTTAACAAAACTGCCAAGGAAATAGCCTTTGGGTAGAACCAGTGGACTAATCTCAGTGGTATGCGATCAGTATTCCCTCAGGTTTTTTTTTTTTTTAATCAGTATTTTTTAATTGTTGATATTGTACAGATTTCTGTCTTTTACCCTGCCCCCGGCCCACCACCCCAGCCCTCCCCACCTTCCTCCCATTTCCACCCCCCATAGTTTTTGTCCATGAGTCCTTTATACTTGTTGCTCTAAACGGTTTGAACAGATTTCATTGTTGGGACGTTGACAGGATGAGCTACCTGTCCAGCAGGTGAGAAGGGAGAGTTGATGTCAGAAGCCAGGCAGTGGGCGTGGATGGGCGATTCCTACAAGAAGTCTGAAGACTCTGAACATGAAAAATACATCTCCACTCTTCCACATGTCACTGTGTCTCCTCCAGCAGCTTCCACACTGCGGTCCCTGCTGCTCAGGCACTCCCTCCCTCTCTGTGTCTACAAAACGTACACTCAGAGTGGGGTTTGCAGGCCCAGTGAAACCAGATAAGGACACAGTGCAGGGAGAGGGAGAAAATTAATTCATGTTCATATACCCTTAACTTTCCTGTTCAAAAGCTAGCAATTTATCCTTATTACCAATGCCTAACTACTTAAGGGTAGCAACCCAAACAGTTCATGAACAAATATGAACATGTGGGAAGCACATGCTCAGAATTCTGTTCAGTGAGATGTATGATCAAAACAGTGTAGAAACCCTTACCCTACAAAACAGCAAAAAGTCATGCTTTAAACACGTGAAAACATCCTGCCACTCCTGCTGCTTAAACACCTTGGCCAGGTCCTCATTGCACTCAGAGTAAAATCAGGAACGGGCCATGGGGCCGGAGCCAGCTGGCCCCTGCCCACGTCGCACCCTCTCTCTCACCTCAGCCATCGTGACCCAGGCACGGTGGTCTCACAAACCTTTCACGACATCACGTTTATCCCCAACTTGTGGTCTTTGTGCTATGGTTCACCTGTTTGGAGTGCTCACCCCCACTCCCGTGTGATTGACTTCTCATCTCTTGGGTCTCAGCTCATTCGCCTTCTCTGAGTAGCTTTGGATGAAGGACTTAAGAACTCTCTCCTCTAAAGTGGGGCAAAGGTCATCAGCCTGATTCAAAAAGTGCCATAACAATTCCACTGCTAGGATGATATCCTATGAACCCTGGAACACCAGTCCAAAAGAACCTACACACCCCAATGTTCACAGCAGCACAATTTACAATAGCCAAGTGCTGGAAGCAACCTAAGTGCCCATCAGTAAATGAATGGATCAAAAAACATTTACACAATGGTACATTTACACAATGGAATTCTATGCAGCAGAGAGAAAAAAGGAGCTCCTACCCTTTTCAACAGCATGGATGGAACTGAAGAGCATTATGCTAAGTGAAATAAGCCAGGTTGTGAAAGACAAATACCATGTGATCTCACCTTTAACAGGAACCTAATCGACAAAACAAACAAACAAGCAAAATATAACCAAAGACACTGAAATTGAGAACAGGCTGACAGTGACCAGAGAGTAGGGAATTTCAGGGGAAGAGGGTGAAGGGTTTGCAGGAGCAATTATAGAGGACGCATGGACAGTAAGGGGGAGTGGGGGCAGGAGGGAGGTGAGGGGGCTGGGGATTGGGCTGGGATGGGGGGAAAGCAGAAAACTGTACTTGAACAATTTTAAAAGTGTGAAAAATTAAAAATTAAAATTTTAAAAAGTGCCACAAAAGCTCATTCAACTTTATAAACCTCTTACCAGTCCCAATGACACAATGACACATTGGAGTGTATGATACGCCTATTTCATCAGATTGCTAAATAGTTTCCAGATATTTATTTTTAAAACTGATAAATTTTATAGCAGCTCCAAAAGATAGAGGGCAGGTATTTCTTACTCTTAGGGAAGACAATGAAACTTACCTATAATTATAGATTTAAAGACACAATCTTCAAACAGAACTTTACTCTTTTATACCATAGTTGCTCTACTTTCTTCCCCACTCTGTGTTTGCATGTCTGTGTATTAAAATCACATCTCATTTCTCAGCTATTATATGCTATTTGCACAGTCATTTCAGTTGGACAACTGTATATTATTCATCATTTTAGTGTTATAGAGTAGTTTCACTGCTCTAAAAATCCTCTGTGCTCCACCTATTAGCCCTTCCCTACCCCCTACTTGACTGTATTTTTATTAAACTCAATTTACTTTCACTGGAAATGTGACTGTGACTGCCTTATACATTAACATAAAGGTTCAACTCATTTTCAAATTATCAAGGATTACACTCTCTAATTGCAAACTAGATGCTAATTTATTTTCTTTATTTGCTTATTTATTTGAAATGTTTTTCAATATCATTACTTCTGAAGGTGTACACATTTTATGATTATTTTTGCTGTTTCAATGGAACCAAGCTGGAATTTTGAAAATTGTAACTATCTAACACCTACATTTAACAGGCTCCGAACTCTAAATGATATGATTAACTTGACAGCAACAAACAAACAAACAAAAAAAAAAAAAAACTGCAGCACAAATCCTTCATTGCAAGATGCATTATGATTTTAATCAATTTCTAACATGATATAAACAAATCGTTACAGATTCTTTTCTACTTTGAAGTTTTAGAAATCACAATTAGAGAAGCAGTGCAAGCAGATTTATCTTTATGTGAAGATTATTTTTTTTTTTTAATTTTTATTTTCATTGTTGATCTTGTACAGTTTTCTGTCTTTTATTCTCACCCGAACCCGCCACCCTAACCCTCCCCACCTCCCTCCCATTTCCACCCCCCCCATAGTTTTTGTCCATGTGTCCTTTATACTTGTTCCTGTAAATCCTTCCCCTTTTCCCCTGAAATTCCCTCCCCTCTCCCCTCTGGTGACTTTCAGCATGTTCCCAATTTCCATGTCTTTGGTTATATTATGCTTGTTTGTTTGTTTTGTTGATTAGGTTCCTGTTAAAGGTGAGATCATATGGTATTTATCTTTCACTGCCTGGCTTACTTCGCTTAGCATGATGCTCTCAAGTTCCATCCATGCTGTTGCGTAGGGTATGAGCTCCTTCTTTCTTTCTGCTGCATAGAATTCCATTGTATAAATGTACCACAGTTTTTTGATCCATTCATTTACTGATGGGCATCTAGGTTGCTTCCAACACTTGGCTATTGTAAATTGTGCTGCTATAAACATAGGGATGCATAGTTTCTTTTGGATTGGTGTTTCAGGGTTCTTAGGATATAGTCCTAGCAATGGAATTGCTGGGTCAAAAGGTATATCCATTTTTAGTTTTTTTAGAAAATTCCATACTGTTTTCCATAGTGGTTGTACTAGTCTGCACTCCCACCAGCAGTGCAGTAGTGTCCCCTTTTCTCCACAACCTCTCCAACACTTGCTGTTTGTTGCTTTGTTTATGAGGGCCATTCTGACTGGTGTCAAGTGGTATCTCATTGTGGTTTTAATTTGCATCTCTCTGATAGCTAGCGATATTGAGCATCTTTTCATGTGTCTCTGGATCCTCTGTATGTCCTCCTTGGAGAGGTGTCTGCCCAAGTCCTTTGCCCATTTTTTAATTGGGTTGCTTGTCTTCTTAGAGTGGAGTCGTGTAAGTTCTTTGTATATTTTGGAGATTAAACCCTTATCTGAGATATCATTGGCAAATATGTTTTCCCACACAGTCGGTTCTCTTTTTATTTTAATACTGTTTTCCTTGGCCATGCAGAAGCTTTTTATTTTGATGAGATCCCATTTGTTTATTCTTTCCTTTATGTCCCTTGCTTTAGGGGACATATCAGTAAAAATGTTTCTGCGTGTAATATCTGAGATTTTCCTGCCTATGTTCTCTTCTAGGACTTTAATAGTGTTACGGCTTATGTTTAAGTCTTTTATCCACCTTGAATTTATTTTTGTGTATGGTGTAAGTTGGTGCTCGAGTTTCATTTTCTTACACGAAGCTGTCCAGTTCTCCCAACACCACTTGTTGAAGAGGCTGTTTTTACTCCATTTTATGTTGCTGCCCCCTTTGTCGAATATTAATTGACTATAGAGACTAGGGTTTATTTCTGGGCTTTCTATTCTATTCCACTGGTCCTATGTGAAGATTATTAAAAAAAATAATTCTGGGCTATGCTTAGGGAAACAGATTTACTGAATACCTATTTTGTACCAGGAGCATTATGCATATTTGTTTTATTTCCTATTTTAACAGTTTCAATCTATGGCACTTTAATTCCCATTTGACAGATGAGATGACCAAGGCTTCAGGTGGTTAAGTCAGTTTCCTAAGCCAGGTGGAGGGGAGCATTCCATGCAGGGGGACCAGCATTCAGTGTGAAGGCTGAAGTCAAGGACCTTAGGGAAATGGTGGGACCAAAGGGAGGCCTAATGGCTGCAGCTTGGGGGTAGGGGGAGGGTGGTCTGAGCTGAGGCCCATGAGGCAGGTGGCCCTGCTCGGGCAGGTTCAACAGCAACATTCAAGATGTGCAACTTCGGACTTCCGGCCAAGATGGAGGCATAGGCGGACACACTGTGCCTCCTCTCACAACCAAAATTAAGGACAACAAAGATTTAGAAACAATAAAACAACCAGAACTTATAGAAAATTGAACTGTACAGAAGTCCAGCAACCATTCAAAACTGGTAAGAGGGGCGGAGTCGCGGCAGGAAAAAGTGGAAGTGCAGGCCCAGGAACACAAGCAGCAGCAGCTTGCAGTTCCCAGGTGCACAGACGGCTGGCGGACCCTGGCCGTAGGGGGGCAACTGTGCAGACCCAGCGAGGCCGCATAAGGCGGCTGGCTGACCAGGTGGTCCCACATTCACGCTCACAGACGGTCCAGGCAGAGGGGAAGTGGCGGAAGGGACTGAATCCAGGAGAGAGTGGAGCAGGCACCATTGTTCCCTCTCAGACCCCGCCCCCACCTATAGCGTCACAACCCAGCGACTGGGCTGCCCCGCCCTGAGGAACACCTAAGGCTCCACCCCTCACTACGTAATAGCTGCGACCAGACTAAAACCAAAACAAAACAACAACAAAAGAAAAAAACGACCAAAAATGTCTCAAACCGAAGAACAAATGAAATCCCCAGAGCCAATTCCTCTAAACCATGAAGAGATAGCCAACCTATCAGATGCACAGTTCAAAGCAGTGGTCATCAAGAGGCTCACAGAATTGGTTGATTTTGCTCACAAATTAGATGAAAAAATGCAGGCTACAATACATGAAATGAAGGAAGACGCATGGGGAACCAATAGAGATGGGAGGAAAACTGAGACTCAAATCAATGGAGTGGACCAAAAGGAAGAAACTAACAACCAAACAGAAAACGAGGAAGAAACAAGAATTCAAAAAAGTGAGGAGAGGCTTAGGAACCTCTGGGACATCGTTAAATGTCCCAACATCTGAATTATAGGGGGTCCCAGAAGAGGAAGAAGAAAAGCAACAAGTGGAAAACTTATTTGAACAAATAATAAAGGAGAACTTCCCCAATCTGGCAAAGGAAATAGACTACCAGGACATCCAGGAAGCTCAGAGAGTCCCAAAGAAGGTGGACCCAAGGAGGAACACACCAAGGCACATCGTAATTACATTAGCCAAGATTAAAATGAAGGAGAGAATTCTAGAAGCAGCACGGGATAAGGGCACAGTCACCTACAAAGGAGTTCCCATCAGACTGTCAGCTGATTTCTCAAAAGAGACCTTCCAGGCAAGAAGGGGCTGGAAAGAAATATTTGAAATCTTGAAAAGCAGGGACCTACATCCAAAATTACTCTATCCAGCAAAGCTGTCATTTAAAATGGAAGGGCAGATAAAGCATTTCTCAGATAAGGTCAAGTTCAAGGAGTTCATCATCACTAAGCCCTTATGATATGAAATGTTAAAGGGACTTATCTAAGAAAAAGAAGATAAAAAATATGACAGTGAAAAGACAGCAAACTCACAGCTATTAAGAACCACACCTAAAACAAAAGCGAACTAAGCAAACAGCTAGAACAGGAACAGAACCACAGAAATGGAGATCATATGGAGGATTAGCAACAGGGGTGTGGGAGGAGAGGGGGGAAAAGGTACAGAGAATAAGTAGCATAGACGGTGGATAGAAAATAGACAGGGGGAGGGCAGGAATAGTGTGGGAAATGTAGAAGCTAAAGAACTTATGACACATGGACATGAACTAAAGGGGGGAATGTGAGTGGGAGAGGGTGTGTAGGGTGGAGGGGAATGATGGGGGAGAAATGGGACAACTGTAATAGCATAATCAATAAAATATATTTTTAAAAAAAAAGATGTGTGACTTCATCATGGTTCCCTCACACCTGCTACAGTGTGAGGAATGGATTGGAGGGGCAGCTGCAATAGTCCCTGGAAGATTGTGGTCACGTGGATTGAGGGCCAAGGGTGGCCAAGGAAGGGGAGGCATGTGGTGTTGTGAGAGATTTAGTAGGTAAGAGGGAAAGGCGTTATTTATTGATTGCAGGGTGATGGCAAGTGACAGGGAAAGAGGGTGGGGGCCCCACCTGAGTTTCAGACTCGCTCCACTGTATGGAAGGCGGTTCCCTTCGTTAGACATGGAGCGTCAAAAGAAGAGCCACTCGGAGGAGACTTGTGAGTTTGCTAGAAGACATTTGCACTTGAAACATACAAAATAGGTTGTAGGATACAGGGATCTGGAGCAGGGTGGACGTCAGGGCCAGAGGAGGAAAAGTGAGGGCTGTTAAATATGCACTGCTGTGTTTCCCGACTTGTGCCTTGGACCTTCTGCCTTAGAAGCTCCCACGAGACATCCTGCACCTCAACACTCTCAGACCTTCGTGTGCATCGTAGTCACCTCGTGTAGCGCAGTGCACGGATGCTGGGTCTGAATCCAGCTCTGGAGCTTACCCTGGGATTTTTTTTTTTTTAAAGATTTTATTTATTTATTTTTAGAGAGGGGAAGAGAGGGAAAGAAACATCAATGTGTGGTTGCCTCTCACATGGCCCCCACTAGGGGCCTGGCTTGCAACCCAGGCATGTGCCCTGACTGGGAATCGAACCTGCGACCCTTTGGTTCGCAGCCCGCGCTCAATCCACTGAGCTATGCCAGCCAGGGCTTCTTCTTTTTTTTTTTTTTTAATTATTCTCAGAACGTTCAGAATTTTATTTTATTTATTTATTTTTATTATTTATTTATTTATTTATCTTTTAGAGGGGAAGGGAAGGAGAGAGGGAGAGAAACATCAATGTGCGGTTGCCTCCCGTATGTCCCCTGCCGGGAACTGGCCTGGCAACACAGGCATGTGCCCTGACTGGGAATCGAACCTCGATCCTTTGGTTCACAGGCCCACGCTCAATCCACTGAGCTACACCAGCCAGGGCTACCCTGGGAATTTGAGCAACATACTGAGCTCCCTGTTACTCAGTCTCCTGCTCTGTAACGTGGGGACAATAGTACCTGCTTCAAAGGGTTTCTTGAAAATTAAATAAGTTATTACACATAAAGCTCATAGTAAGAACTCAATACCTATTGCTATTATTATTTTCTGGGGAGCTTTGTAAAATGTAGGTTCATGGACCCCAAACCAGGGGTTAGAGGTTTAGTTCACACTCCACTTCAGCTTATTGTCCTATGCCATATTTATATTATTCCTTATTATTATCAAAGCTATACATGCACATGGGTAAATGAAGTTGAAGATGTGTTTATAATAAAAAGCAGGAGCTTCCATTGCACCCCTGTCCCCCACTGAAATCCCACTTCCCGGAAATAATCAACTTCAGTCATTTCCCACTGAAATCCCACTTCCCGGAAATAATCAACTTCAGTCATTTCCCTATTTCTAGTTTTCTGGCGGTTATCAGCACAGCTCATAAGTTCTAAATTCGTACCACTGTGACATCGTTTAGCCCCTCTATATATACATCACTGCCTTCGTTTTCTGTATTTTCTGAATCTCCTCTTTTCAGAATTCTTCTAGGTTTTTCTGTCCCAGCCTTGTATCCAAAAGGGACACAGTGACAGGAAAAGGAGGATCTTTCTGCCTCTCCTTCCTACGACCCAGGGTTCCATAGAATCAGTGGAGGGAGGGAGGGAGGGAGAGAGAGGGAGAGAACAGGGTACTGAGGCCAGTCATTCTCGCAGCCCTCATAGCAGGGGGCCAAACCTGGGATCCCCTATATGACTGCTTTTAAAAGGTTGTTTGCTGATCCCATTGTAGGATAAGATTCATAAGATTTGGAAAACATTCACAGTTTCTGCATGGAAAAAAAACACACACACACAAAACAAACACCTTGTACTAGCCTGGTGCCCATCAGGCAAAATGTAAGGGTCTTGAACTGCAGTAAAACTGTCTTTGAGAGGAACATGTCTTCTCTGTGGCAACATTCTGCCTATAACTCTATCTACATGAACACACGTAAGTGAGCCCCATTAAGTAAATGAGATGAAGCATGAATTTCACTGCTTAACCTGCCACATTTGGAGTTTGTTCTTTGATTCAATGATTCACAAAATGCAACATTTCACCTTGTCTCCTTACAGCAGTGAATAATGATTTAGTTTAAACTGGTGTCCTATTCTCATTTGGAGTTACCTAAAAGATCTCTGAGGATGACTTGAAGTGTTTTTAATGGAGAAATTTCTGCTCGGCTTGCAGGAGAAAAGATTCATGTGAGAGGCATAAAACTACTAATTAATTACTAGAAAGCAGGCATTCAATAAAACACCTCTGCACTCTGGCCAGGAGGCTCAGTTGGTTGGAGTGACGTCCCGTTCACCAAAAGGTTGCGGGTTAGATCCCTAGTCAGGGCACATACCTAGGTTGCAGATTTGGTCCTTGCTTCGGGTGCATGCAGGAAGCAGCTGATCGATATTTCTCTCTCACACATCTCTCTCTCTCTCCACCCCCCTTCTTCTCTCTCTGAAATCAACAGACGTATCCTTGGGTGAGGTTTAAAAAAATCCTGTTTATCAAACATGCATAAACATAGGAAAGTATTTTTATTTGATTACAAGCAAAACTTTCTGTTGGACACAATTTATCCTATGACAGGCCTGCTACAGAGGATCAATCAGCAAAGAGCTTCATCAAATTTAACGGTATTATTTTGGAGAAGAATAGAAATGGAAGGATAAATGATTTGCTGTGAATTTTGCCTCTTCAGCCACCTATCTTTAAAACTGCTACTGTGATATGTCCTCACTTTTCCTCTAATTTCAGAAAGGCTATCAGAAGAAAAACTGACCATTTTGTGCCCAGGGAGAAGCACAATAAGAAATAATGATGCAATCTTCCATTTAGATAGTGTTTTCTGCTTTTCAAACACACTTTGGTGCTAGCTGTCCTGTTTGAATCTCACAAGAACTCTGTGAAATGGTGGAGCAGGTGTTGGTTGCAGAGGGAGAAACTGAGGCCAGACCGAGAGTGACAGGTTCAAAGTCATGTGTGAGTGAGCAGCTAAGCCTTGGCTAGAACCGCATCTCTAAGTTGTACAATACTTTAGCTAGAAAAAAGTTCTAACCAGAACTGGAAAAAATATTTCACTCTTAAACATAATTAAGTAAAGCAGTTTTTTCCCCTTCTTTCAGTTTAGTCAATCATATACCCTTCTTTAAATCTGCCTAATTAAATTTTCTTTCCTTCAAAGACACTTGTATCATTTATCTTATCCCTCTCTAATGCCCTCTACTTTATATGCTTACATAATTTAGGTCAGGAATCTCATTCTCCTATGTCTGCTTATCCATTATCCTGTATCAATTATCTAGATATAAGTCTAATAAAAATAGTCTTTGCAAAGCATAGCAAGTATCTCCAAGGTAAGAACTAGGAAGGCCCTATAGCACAGTAGTTAAGAGCATGAGCTTTCAATATGTCAAATCTAAAACCCAAGCCTGTTCTGCCACTTACAAACGAGCAGTCTCTCTATGCTTCTGTATCTTCTTTGTGAAATGATTAAATGCAATAATCCTGGTAGAGCTACTGATCATGGAATCTAGTTCCTTAGACCATCTCTCTCCCTCCCCCCTTTTAATGAAAATCTAAGTATTTTGAAAGTGAATCACTTTATAGGAAGGCAGAGAATGGCTTGGAGAAGGAAAGGGTGCACGCATGAGCTTTGGGGAAGGCGAGGAGGCGATGCCCCCTACCGGAGGAGGAGGGAGAGCTCTACGTCCATGGGCAGGGGAGTGGGGGGGAGGGGCTTCTGAGACCGCTCCTTCTCAGCAGGCTCTAGAGCAGAATGAATGTGAGAGTCGCCGCCATGAGACCACCTGCTCCAGGGACTCCAGCTCACATCCCACAGAAGGAATCTATAAGGACAGGGCCCCTACAGGCCGGAGCAAGGAGGACGGCAGCCACCGGCGTGCAAGGAAATGAGAGGTCCTGCCTCCCTTTTCAGGACATTGCCTACATCCCCAGATGCTAGAATAGTTCTACAGATGGAAGGGGGCCCCATATTGAATAATAATAATGGATAATAAATTGAATTTCTGTCTAGCCCAGATGGATGATACTTGGGCTAAATGATGTTGATTTAATGGAAAGTAGTATTTCTTGTTTGTCTGAGCTAATAGGCTACCATGCATAGCCATTATGAGTACTCTGTGTAATTTATGTAGTCCCAATCTTTAATAATTAGCAATCCACATGTAACAATTATTGTAACACTGGTATCATCACAGGCATTTACTGAAGATCATTGGATACCCATAATATCCGTATCTCATCCCCACCTAGACACCTGGAAATTATGGTATTCCAAAATCAGCAATTAAATACACATATTTTCTTGTACCTTTGCTTTAAAGGTTCAAAGACACGAATAGAAGACTAACTGATTGTCAGGTTTATATTCAGTTTAGGCATGCATGAGGGAACTCATTTCCTATCGTTTTCACTAACACTTGTTATCTTCAGACTATTTAGTGTTTACCAGGATGACATCTGTCAGTTGATGAAGGGCTATGACCTCTGGAAAGGCAAAGATTGTCTGGCCCTTAGAGTCTGAGTCAGTGCAAACAGATAAAAGTTGAGGAGAGAGACACCTGAACAGAAGGCTCAAAAGAATTCTCTTCTGGGACTCCGGCCCCCAGTGGTAGACAAGGACAAATGTCTGTCAAGTCCTCACTAAGTACAGGCCCAAGTCATTGGGCCGATTAACTTCTATTTAGTAAAGATGGTGGCTTCGACCTGTCCTGGGGGGGACAGGCCTCCACGCTTGTCAGTCCTCACTGAAAGCTGAGGGTTGCGTGTGATGCATGTCGCATTCTGGCTTCATACATATTAAACAACAAAACTGTTTTCTTACCCTGCTCCATTTGGGAAGAAGATTTCTGGGTCAGGAGAAGTATTTGGCTCTAATCATTCCCCCCCGGCGTTTTCCACATCCCATCAGTGAGTGCCACTTTGAAAATATGTGTTACAAGTGGGGGAAGGCCCTGACTGGTGTGGCTCCGTGGGTTGGGTGTCATCCTGCAAACTGAAAGGTCGCTGGTCAGGACACACACTCGGGTCTCAGGCCAGGTCCCCGGTTGGGGTGCGTGCGGGAGGCACCCGATGGATGTTTCTCTTACACGTGGGTGTTTCTCTCCCTCTCTTTCTCCCTTCCTTGCCCTCTCTCTAAAAATAAAATAAAATTAAAATAAAATAAAATAAAATAAAATAAAATAAAATAAAATAAAATAAAATAAAATAAAATAAAATAGTGGGGGTTTCCCACATGGGGGTGTATCCTCAGTCACATTTTTCTCTGTCAATATAAATAAACAGTTATTATGAACTGGGGGGAGTATCAACATGCTCACCCACATTTTGTCTCCTAGTCTTGTCTGCGTTTAGAGGATTGCCTGTAGACATCCCTCTCATTTCATAGAAGGTGGCAGCACACTTCAAGGTGGATGGTGACCAAAGACAATAGCATGTAAATCCACATGCTTCTCTGCTCACTCCTGAGATATGAGGGGCCACGGGGAGTTCTCTGGACACAAGCCATGTGGTAAGTGTGTGAGGCTTGCTGGCTCTGTCCTGCCAGAATGTCACATGGCATCTGTCTTCATAGAGTTTCCCAGGCTGCACTCCAGTCACTGTCAATTTTGAGGGATAAGAGAGATTGTCTTGTTGGCTTTCCAAGACCCAGGTTGCCAACTTGATCTTGGATTCAGTCATGTCCTATCTAATTAACTAAGTATTTGTTACTTAAAAGCAAGAGAATATAATGTACAGCCTTGAGCTGCTGCTGGAATTTAAACCCAGATCTGGTGACCACAAGATGGGAACCCTGTGTCCTCAGGTATAAGTGACAATAACAATAATTCTTCAGAAAATATTTGTGGTAGGCACATTTTTTAAGAACTAAGCGTCCATGTGAATAAACTTTACCTCTTCGTATTGTTTGATTAATATCTTTTTTAGTCGTCTTTAATATTATTATTATTTTACTTAATTGACACTACATCTTAATCATTTAGGAACTTTCTCTTCTTTCCTTTTTATTCTCCAATTACCAATCAACAGACTTCTTGATTTCCTGTGACCAGAAGTGTTCATGTTCCTTAAGTCTTCTAGAAAACAAAAATAACGCGCAATAGGTCAAGACGATGAATGCTCTGGCCCTTCTCTGCCACCTTGCACAGAGCGGGTCTCCGGTTCCAGAGAGTCCACAGTGTACGGAGATCCCACACGGGAGATTTGTAGTAGTGAGCTCTTCTCTGTTACACAAAAGTCATCCTGCGCGGGGAATTAAAACCACCATCCCAGCTAGCTCACCGGCAAACATCTGCTGCTCATTGATGAACTACCATCAGCTGGTATTTCAGCTCCTCACTCTGTTGCAGAAGCTTCATGGAGCCGCCTCCCCAAATAAGTTATTCTATAACAACTTGTTTTCTGGAAGCACAGGGCAAATGGTAATTTTGCTGAAAGTTGCTAATTCAGTGCTTTGTCCCTGCTTACCTGGGCATTCCCATACCTTCCCCTGGTCATGGTATGAAGTGTTTCAAGCCATTATATTTGGGGTAGCGTGGGGCAGGAGGAAGTGCATGCCACTGCCCTGAGCAAGGGGGCTTGGGGAAAAAAATGTGTCGATCTGCATCGAACAAACTCATGAGTATTCACACCCTAATCTAAATGATTTAGTTGGAGGAACGGTTGTGATAGCATAAGCTGAGCTATATCTATCATAGGAACTTAAAAAGTGCTTCCTGGAGTAGCGATTGCATTTCACACAGCTGTACCCTTCACCCCATTCAATTAGCACTTCTTCAGATATTGATCTCACCATTCAATTCTCAGCAGGGCCACGAAGTTCCAGTGATGTGGGAGCAGCTAAGCCTGGCTGATGCAATGAAATGAGCACTGGATGGGGTCACTAACTAGCCGGCTGATACTCAGTCAGTCACTTAGCCACTCTGCATCTCACTTTTCTCGTTGCTCAATAAATCACCTGACGCATCACACCCCAGGTTGTTGTGATGCGCAAAAGAGATAAGAGTATTAGAGACACAGTGCAATCAATAATGAACAATATAGACACATTACAAATTGCACCTGTTTATCTTTTCTTTACAGACCAGAATCTGATGAAGCTGGGTTCTCACTGCTGCAACTCTGGAGTGAGAGGGTTAACCGGTAAGTACGTATGGCTTAGGGGTAAATTGCCTCATACCAACTTCCCTGCTCTAAATTTGTACTCACCAAACTCTCCCTTCAAAATATACTTTTCTTCCAGTATTTGGCTGCACGGTGGCAGTACAGTTTGGCATCGTGGGTCTTCACCTTCATTGCAGATCAGACGTACGTAGGATTCTTTGAATATGCCAATACCCGGCCCTCAAATGAACAGGATCTTTGACAGCCTGGCCCAAGCCTCTGTACTTTTTAAAAGTGTCTCAGTTGATTCGAATACAAAGTGAAGAATGAGAATCACTCATTCAGAGGAAAGAACACCAGCTCTGGCATCAGACACCCTTGGTCCCACCCTTCTGCTGCCTGCAGAGGTCTCTGAACCTCAGTTCCCAATGTGTAAAATGGAAAGGCAGAATCACCAACTTTCACCATTGTGGTGAGGCTACAAGATCCGTTATGTAAGTTGCCCAGCTCAATAGAACCTCGGCGAAAGTTAGCTGTTATCAGTATGTACCAACTTACTGGGTGCTCTCTTTTCAGTGTGTGTGTGTGTGTGTGCACGCATGTGTCCACACCTGGAGTGAAAACTGTTTGAGGATGGAGACTGTGGTTTACTTTTTCTCTAAATCTGACCTCCAGCTCCCAGTACAGTGCTGAGCATATAGTAGGCAGTACATAACAACTATTAAACTACTTTTGATCAATTTATTAACAGAAAGGAAATTTAAAATCATCTCTAGCTCTGTTAAGTGTATCTAAAAACACCTGAATTGCATTGTGGTAGACTTCCCACACCTTCTGATGAAGTCTGAAAAGCAATTGATCATCTGAGTCCAAGCCACAGAAAACCTTTTCCATAATCAAACTGTGAGCCCATCAGCTTAGATATTACACTTCGAGAAATCACGTTTTTCCTAAGACATTCTACTCACTACAGGGCTGCAGGAAGGAAGCTGCATCAATCGTGAAGGCAGGACCTGGCTCTCACTTCTGAAGGAACTAATGTAGGTGTCATGTTCTAGGGACGAGGGCACTTGGAGTGCAGTCATGAACCCGGGAATTGAATGACCTCATGAAAAGAAGTGGACAGAGATACTGGGAACGATGTGGGAAACCAGAGGGTATCCATTACTGTCAGAGCAGCAAGGAGCTATTTACATCTTTTCTGGCTCAAGCCCAAGTAGCCTTAGAAGTGGAGCAGGGGAATCTGGGAGACCAGCTGTGGCAAGAAGAGAGAGACCAAGGGAGGGAGGTCAGGCAGAGAGAGGGGCTGCATCCTCTCTCGACTGGACACGTCGCATCGCCCCGTGAGCATCCTCGCTGCTCTCCTGTTGAGCAGCAGGTGTCAGAGCAGACTAGCAGCCTACAGACACGAGCTGTGTGGTCAGTGTGATTAGTTCACACAGCGTGTTAAAGCGCAGTGCAGTTAAGGGGGTGCTGCTCTAGATCCTAGCAGAATTCACCACCTCCGTGCCATCTGCCTGCCCCTGTGTGATTCTGAGTTTGCAGACTCGAGTCAAAGCCTGCCGATAGCCACAGAGAATAGCTATTCTCTCTGTTAAGCATTGCCAATAGAACGCTCTTTTTAAAAGTTCTACTCTTAAAAACTTAACCACCCTTCCTATTTTCCCTAAGGTCTCAAGAAAAAAAAAACACTTTTGTTAGAGAAATTAGTCAAATAACTAGGTCTAATATGAGAAAAAAATATGGAGGGTCATTTTAGGAGAGATGACTCTGGGCTGAGGTCTTTCTACTTAGTAGATTTCCACTAAAAGCTTATAACCCTATAACTGTTTTCATAATGGATTTTTAAATTTTTGATTTTTACTCATGACTTTTATAGCATAAAATCCATGACTATAACACCATAATTTTGTCCTTTTTGCATTCCTTTCTCATTTTTTTCCAGACATACCATGTATTACATTATTATGTTTGTAATATAATATAGTTCTGTGACTTTTTGCCATATAATCTGTCATAAAATTTCCTCTTAGAAAAATACCATTTTTATATTCATGAAGACAATATTTTATGGCAAAGTTATCTTTTATTTTCATTAAAATTACATTAGCATAATATTCATATATATTAGCATAATACTCATTTATTTATACTAATATAACATTCCATTGCATTTACCTAAGATAAATTACCTAAAGCAGATTAACTACATTAATGCACATTTCAGCATTTTTCAATGTTTTTAGTATTTTTAAGTCTTCTTCCTTATAATTATTTCCTTAGGATAAATCCCATGAATTGGATTACTGAATCAATATTTCTGAATATAAAAGACTTGTTAAGTTTACAAGGAATTTCCCTGTAAGGTTTAGATTTTAATACTCAAACTTTCCAGTAAAGTGGGCAAAGCACAAATTATTTCACTCATTTTTGTTGTTGGCTTTTCCTTCTAAGCAAGAGACATAAGGAGACATTTTGTTTGGCTTTGTCATAACTTCCCAAATATATAATTTTTATTTTTTGTTATATTTCACTATATTTTGGAGGAAAAGTACCAAGGGAGGAGAGAGGACAAATTTCAATAATAATAAAATCCAAAACCAAATAATAGTAAAATTTAATAATTTTAAATAATGATCATAATTAACTGCAATAATTGAGCCCTTCCCTGTCCCAGGACTGTGCTAAGTGATTTACATCAGTGGTATGTGCTGGGCCAGCAAGCTGATTAACGATGGATTAGGTGATTTCCACACCCACTCCAGCTCAAAAATTCTGCCTGAAAACCCTTCAGATACTAGAATTGTTTCATCTAATCTCTGCCACAGATTTCCCCTAAACACATCTAAATGCTTCTTTCTAAAGTCTCCAAAGATTAATTGTATGATGCAGGGTCCAGGTTCCTCACTACAGTGGACCTTTTTTCATTTGTCATTTAATTTTTCCTTAAGGTGAAGAACCTTGGCGTTCTTTATGGGCCAACCCACAATGCCATCCAGCATGTCCGCTCCTAGGGGGAAAGCAGTTGTGGCACTTACAGAGGTGAGAAGTGCCTTCTCAGGCAGACTCATTTCAGGTAGCTCTTTGGGGATGGTTACTGAGGGCATCATGTTTCACTTTGCTTAATGGTTATGATGATTAATTCAGTAGGGAAAGATTGGAAAATTGACATTTGGAATAAAGGTACTTAGAATAACGAAGAACCCTGCTCTGGCAAACAAAATTGGGCAATATCAGTAAATAAAGGAATCACTGTACTTTAAAAAGTAAATGGTTTCAAGGTTAGTTAGTGGAAACAAAACAAGTAAATATAGTAAGAGTAGAAAAAAACACACCGGTAGTGAAGACACCATGGAAAAACATACAATAGAGGAGGAAAATGGTGCAGCATTCCTGTGTCTGGGCACCAAAAGAGTGGTACAAACCAAGTAGGCTTAGGCTCTGATTTGTAATTATCTCAACTGCTTCTCTCTCAGTGACTCTCAGAGACCTCCTACTTCTGAAACTAATAGTACAATGACAAAACTGTGTGAATATACAGCAACAGTAATAGGAGCTGATAGAGTCCAAATTCCACTTTGCTTTCTTGGGGAAACATGAGTGGAGTTTGGGAAGGACTCCTGAAGTAGAAAAAGGGAGAAATAACCAGGAGATAGGTTTTGGTTTGGAATAAAAGATTTGCGATGAGCTGTGTTTTAGGAACTTTTTGGATTTTTGCAGACTTGTAGGATCTCTTGCAGAGTTCCCTCATGGTCGGTATAGGTTAAAACCAAGTGTCTTGTGCCCCGCATTGCCTCTCATGTTGTCGCTACATGGAGAAACTCCCCAGATGGAGCAGCCTCTTAAATTTGAAGGTTCGTTAAGGAGATGGCTAACAAGGACAATATCTTTTATCTCCACTAATGTTAGGAACACTTGGCTTTGAAATGCTTATCGAGAAGAAGCACCTGAAGACTTTGTTAGGGTAATCCAGTGGGGCTATTTTTAAAATGTTGCTGGTAGAAGCGGCATTCTTGTGATGTCACAAAAAAAGCATTCCAGGAGACCCACATATAAGAGATCATGGCATGGTAAGATTTATTTGTTGCATCTAAAGCATGCCCCTCCTGGGCTCCCAATGTCCCGTCTCCATCCATCCCACCATGGAAAATCAGGGCTGGAAATAGGGTCCATGTCCAGAGATTCTGTGCCATGTTAAAGGTCAGTCCTTTCGAGCCTGTGCAGTCTGCTGTGGGCTCCAGACAGCTGCTAGACCTGCATGGTTGCTACAGAGAGAACTCATGAACAAACAGGGTGAGCATTCCACTGCTCATGTGATAGGAGTGCCAGAAGGAGATGAGAAAGAGCAAGAAACCGAAAATCTATTTGAAAAAATAATGAAAGAAAACTTCCCTAATTTTGTGACAGAAATAGGCATGCAAGTCTAGGAAGCCCAGAGAGGCCCAAACAAGAAGGATGCAAAGAGGCCCACTCCAAGACACATTATAATTAAAATGCTAAAGGTTAAAGATAAAGAGGGAATCTTAAAAGTAGCAAGAGAAAAGCAGTTACCTACAAAGGGAATTCCCATAAGACTGTCAGCTGATTTCTCCAAAGAAACTTTGCAGGCTAGAAGGGATTGGCAGGAAATATTCAAAGTCATGAAAAGCAGGGACCTACAGCCAAGATTGCTCTACCCAGCAAAGCTATCATTTGCAATGCAAGGACAGATAAAGAGCTTCCCAAACAAGAAAAAGCTAAAGGAGTTCATCATCTCTAAACTGTTATTATATGAAATGTTAAAGGGACTTATTCAAGAAAAAAGATCAAAACTATGAACAATATAATGGCAATAAATACCTATCTATCAACAATCGAATCTAAAAAACAAAGCAAAGGAGAAGAACAGAGACAGAATCATAGATATGGAGAGCACCTTGATGGCTGCTAGATGGGGCTGGGGCATGTAGAATGAGTGAAGAGGTGGGGGGATGAAGAAGTACAAAGAGGTAGTTACAGAATAGCCATGGGGGTGTAAAGTACAGTGTAGGAAATGGAGCAGCCAAACAACCTCTGCATGACCTACTGACATGAACAATGGTGCGGGGCGTGCCTGAAGGAGTGGGGTGTGCTGAGCGGAGGAGAGCAAAGTGAAAAATTGGGACAACTGTGATAGCATAATCAATAAGATATAATTTCACAAATTTAACTTTGCATGTCTGCATTATTTCTGCAGTGTGTTTAGTCAGTGTCCTGTCGTTAGAGTTTACCTGTTCTTACCTGTTGTTCACATTGTACTTGTTCGTAAATATTTGTGTGCCTGTAACTAATTTTTAGGATAAATTCCTATATGAAGAAATATTGGATTAAAGAGGATGAACATTTTTAGCTTTGATACTCACTGCCAAGTGGCTATTTCCATGGTTTATTGCCAAAACTAGGTACTAGCATTTTTTAATGGAAATTCGATGGCTCAAAGACAGTATTTTATATAGTTTTTCTCCAATTATTAGTGACCATGATTGTGTAATTTGTCCATTTGGACATTTTCTAAGCTGCTCGTTCCTCCTCCATAGGACAGTCATCATGAGTCACCGCAAGAGAGCAGTCAGACGTCACTGGCCCTGCTATTCCTCTTCCATCAGCAGTGATGCTGCGACCAAAGCTTGGGCCAGGAACAAGGAGTCAACCGCAGCTCTGGCAGTGCCTCGCACATGGTTTCAACATGTTAACTCTTTCCTGCACTCTGATTTCCCCCATCTAAATATAAGTAACCTGAACCTGATATTCTACACAATACAATGTTGTGAAACAGGGTAACCCTGCCCTAATCTGAATCCTATGTTCTACCATCTACGAGATGAATAGGTACATAATTCAGATCCTTGTAAGTCTCAGTGGCTTCACATTCTCATCGTGTTATTTAATGGTGGTCACTGGGCATTTTTATTGGTCCTCTCATGGTCATAAAGGCTTCCAAAGTGAGAAGTTTAAAATTCTAGAGAAGCATAAATAAATGTTGAAAAATTAGTGAGCACTTTCTACATGCCAAGCATTGCACTAAGGACTTTAAATAACTCAAACAAGGACCTACAATCTTTGAAGACTGTCATATTTTAGAGGAAGAAAGTGAGGTAAAAGAGCTTTTTATAACCTCCCCAAATTTTGGGGGTTAGTAAATAATAGAATTAATTGAGCCTCAAACCTTGGTTTGACACCAACCAATACCTGCTCTGGGTATCTTGTAATCAAAGCCTGATTTAAAAGCAATGCACCATGACTTCTCGGATACTCACAATACATATCTGATGCCAGGTTAAGTTCCTGTGAACACCTCGGGTCTCCTTCGGCCATGTTTTCTTACTATCTAGCTGATGTGAACTCAAGAAATGCAAATAACCTTTGATATTAGGCTAAATTAATGTAGTTAGTAGAGTTTATTCATGACTAAAAACTAAAAACAAAAATTATCTACAAAATGCATTATAATATCAAATGTGAAATGTTTTTGACTGTTATTTTTGTTGAAAGTTTAAAACTATGAAGTATATTTTAAAGATAAAAAACTTCTCATTTATGAATATACAAACTAATACAGTGATGGGAAGCTTAATAAAAAACAAAGCAAATTAGAATCTAGGTCTCTTGATTCCTAACCCAGTGCCTTTTTTGCTAGAATATTTTGTGACTTGTGACAAATGATAAATATTGTTGGATTCAGAAAATAAATGCAAAAGTGCAAGGAGACATATCACAAAGATATTCCACTTAGAGATTACAATAGCATAAAATTGAAAATAACCAAAATTTCACTCAATAGGACATTTGCTAAACAAGAGTACACAAAAGCCATGAATCCTACCCAGCCATTCAAAATGATGATAGAGAGTTCTGTTTATTGCACTAGATAGATGAGCATGATGTATTATTGTTTGGGGAAAAAAGTATATTACTAGTACCACGCACAGCACGGTCTACTACATATAAAATTGCACACTTACATCCACACATGATGTGTTTTTGCTAGATGATGGGATTATGATGATGTTTTTACTTTTGTCTATGTGCTTAATTTAATATTATTTGAATTGTTTATAAGAATTTGTTGTATGAAACAAATGGCTTTAAATCAAAAAAGCAGTTCTTATCCTGTGTGCCTTTTCAAACAACCTAGACCAGTGCTTCTCAAACTTCAACAACCTGGAGATTGTTAAAATGTAGGTTATGATTCTACTGAATGTTCACGGTCTGGGGTAGGGCCAGAGAGTCTGAATTTTAAACAAGCTCCCAGGTGATGCCAAAGTGTTGTTTGCATTTCTGCATTACAAGAATCTGTTTTTGTTAATTGCTCCAGCAGGTCCTTTCATCGCTCATTCCATATGTAACTCCTGGCAATCCTGGCCCGAAATTGTTTTCCCGTGTTTATTTGTGCTGCAGTGATTTCTCAGTAAATGGAACCCTGGAGTTCCCTTATTTTTCTTGCAGTTAATAAACATCAACACTGAGGGACACTATTTTAAAATTGTTGCACAGACATTATACAACTGGAAATAGTACGCAACATTGCTTCTTCCATTAGATAATTTTTATGCTGATGTCCTTGACTAAGGGTAGTCTCTGATTTAATGGCATCGGTTGTTTAAATGTATGAACAACTGGGGAGTAATTATGATAAAAAAAATAAAACAGTAATTGACAGGCTGCTCAGCAAGTGAAATGAGGTCATAATATGAATGCTAATTTTCAACACATTTCTTTAATGTATTTTCATGATGAAAATTAAAATAAAGCATTTTAAGAATGACTGGGTGTAGGAATGGCTAAGATTTCTTTTATGAAAGTAAAATGTTAAAACCCTGAACTTGGGAAAAATGTTGGATGAAACAACATCACTTAGAAATTATCATGTCACCCACAGTTAAATAAAATACAGCTATTACTATTGTAGTGCTTACTATATACCAGGCTGGCCAAGTTGATGCATGTGCCAGCACAATAAATTCATAATGTATAAACTTAATAAAATTATATGTACACAATGATTCTGAAATGCACGGAAGGTGAGCAGACTGCGAATAGAAGCACCGAGCCATTTGATGTTAATATATTGGGATGGAGGGCAAAGGCATGCATATTTTCCATGTGTAGAGTGAACGGTTTCCTTCAAAGATAATGTTTCATGGGTAAGCCATTTAAAAATGCAGGCCCTGAAGGCCCAGAGGAGACTTCTGGTGCCAGTAGAGATGGAGCTGGCTCACTATAGCATGTCTCATGTTAGTGGCAACTACAAGTTCTGGGACAATACCAAAATCGGCTGCGTGAGAACTGTGCGACATCAATAACAGCCAGCAGACTGGGGAGGAGAGACAAAACTTGAAGAACTACTCATATCAGCTAAGTTTCTCAAGTTTTTCTTCTTTTAGATCCCAAGTTGACCCAAGGGCAACCTCAATGCTTAACTGCGCAGTGAGCAGGCAAAGCAAAATCTTGGAGAGAAACCCTGTTGGTCTGGGCCGGAAGACCAAGATAAGGGGCCTCCGTGAGCCTGAGAGTATTGGGGAATTATTGCTTTTGTTCCTTCTCTTTTTTTCTCTCCAACCTGGGCCTAGTGGCAGTGGTGGCAGCAGAACAGTCACCTAAAACCCAAGGGAAGACCTGTTTCTCTCTGTCCAGAGAAACTGGGAAGACGGTACCCTTTGGTACAAAGAGTGTGGGGAAATTCCATTATTCTCCTCTCCTTTTTTTCTCTCTGCTTTGACTCAACAGCTGCCCCAGCCCTGTAGAATTCTGCAGAAATAAGGGTGGCTACAATCCCAGGAGGAACCCCGTGTTTCTAGTAAGACGACTAGGAAATGAAACACCAGGGACAAGAGACTATAAGGGAAATCCCAGAGGAGATACCTGGAAAAGAAGATTCTTTAATTCTGTTAGGAATTATCCCAAGTTCCAGGTTCAACCTTTGAAAGAGCTGTTGTAATCAGCTCCAGGAACAAAGATAAAAATGTTTGAAATTAGTATAAAGGTATATGAGTTATCTGCAGGAAATAGAAACTATAAAAAAGAACCAAACTGGATTTCAGAACTAAAATCTACGTATCTGCTATAAAAAAAATTTCACTGGATCAGCTCTATTGAATAATGAAGATGACACAAGAATGGTTTTTTAGAAGTGGAAGGGTCATCAAGGAACATGTATAAAGGACCCACGGACAAAGATGGTGGGGGGGATGTCGACTGTGGGAGGTGGGGGTGGGTAGGGCTCGGGAGAGAAATTAGGGAAAATGGAGACAACTATAATTGAACAACAATAAAAAAAGAATGATTTATTGAACTTCAAGACAGAAGAACAGAAATTATCCAGTCTGATAAGTGGAAAGAAAAAAAAGATTGAAAGAAATGAACAGAGCCTTGGGAAGTTACAGAACAATACAGAAAAGATATAATATTCTCATTGATCGAGAATATGAGGGAGTAAGAAAAACACTAATACAGAAAAAATGAGAAAATAAGGGGCAAAAACCAAACTCGATGAGAGTAAACAGTACACCTTTTTACAGTCCTCATGTAGCAAAGATACAAGAGAATGTGCTTTGCAGTGCCCTAAACTGATATATTTCTTGATAAATTCTAAACTGAAGAGTGTACTTTTCCTGGACTTTCTTAACCTTAGACAATCTTTGGGGACTGAGATTGTTCAGTCTCTTAAATGCACTTTCCTAACTTTAGACCACTTTTTCAAAAACCGAAAAGAGCTTAGTAGAGTATCTTTCTTGCCCTCACATCAGGTTCTCTGTTTATCATGCCTATTCTTCCTATTTCCTCTTCCTAAAGTCTTTAATAAATAAAAATAATTGCTAACTGCCGGAATTCCAGAGCAGTCAGATTTTTTGGAAGGTCTCACTTACTATAGCAAGTATAAAGCTTTCTGTTCTCTCATCTATTTGGGGAGATCTTAATCTAGGATCCCAAACACCAGAATGTACCAGTTTCTTCTTTATAAGAAGGAACTAAAAACACATACTGGATATTTTCCTGGTTCTCACTATATTCAGACTTCTGAGAATTTTCCATATGAAACTGCCTCTTACATAGTAGGCCCTCCTCACCTCTTACCTGGACAACACCGAGTGTCCTACTTTTCCGTTTCCAACCCTATTTCCTCAGAACTCACCTATCATACCTACCATTGTGATATATTAAAAAAATTTTTAAATGACTATGTCACTCTATAGTTAAAAACTTTTCTGTTATCCTCCTGATAGGAGTTCTTTGTCAGATATGTTTTATAAACATTCTCAACCAAAATGTGGTTTGCCTTTTTATCTCTTGATAACCAGAAATTTCCAGCTTTCATAAAACCTAATTTATTATTTCTTTTCTTCTGTTGTTAATGCTTTTGTGTTCTAGGAAACATTTTTCTATCCTAAAGTCACGAAAATATTCTACTTGTATTCCAGAAGTCTTATGGTTCTCCCAGTAATGTTTGTTTATTTTTCCCATAAATGTTTAAATGATCCATCTCAAATTAGATTTTTGAATAAGATAGCAGATGAGGTTCATCTTTTCTGTGTAGATCTCTAGATATTCCAAACCATTTGGCAAAAAAAAAAAAAAAAAAAAAAAAACCCTTTCATTTCCCCATTAAATTTATTTGTGGGATCTTTCTATTCCATTAATCTATTCTTCTATTATGCCATTGAGATATGATTTATAACAGTGAATCTCAGCACTGATTTGCTTGACATCTGGAAGTCATAATGGAAAATATAAAAAAACATAATTTTAATTCCTGCTTAAAATCGGTGATCTCTTCAAGTAAGAGTCAAGGAGAGACACACAGCTTTGCAACTCCAGAATACCTTCATCTCCTATAAAACTGCTCATAAAACTCACTGTCCAGGGTTCTCAGAGTTCAGGTTATTTCTCCAGTCCACCTTTCAGAATAATGTTTATTGCACTACACATCATCAAGTAGAGGCTCCAAAGCATTTGTGCAACCTCAGCTACAATCTTGTTCACCTAGGAACAGTGAGTCAACTCTCCTCCATGCATGGTAGTCCCAAAATATTGCTTTATCTTCTATTTTAATGGAGGATTAATGAGCTGGAAGATGCTCATTACTACTATTATGAAATAAGTTTTCAAGCAAAAACTAAGGCAGATATCTGTGCATTTTCCGGAGTATTCATTTCCGACTGATCTGAGCAAACTATTATAGACATTATTCTAGGGAACAATAACACATTGTCTCTAGGACTGGATCAGGTGACCTGCCTGTAATGGAGTCAATTATTTCTCTGCATTCACTTCCAAAATCTTATTATGATAGAAAAAGCCTGGCCAAATTAGCTTGAATTGTATCCAGACTTCAAAAGTAATTTCACATCTGCTTTTAATCTAGCTATTTAAAAGTATAGCCTCCAGATAAGTTTCTTCATCTATCTTCCTTAAAAAAAATAGTGATTATTAATATAGATGATTATGCCCACATTGCCCTTATTGCGTGCTATAAAAGCATGCATCTTTTCCATGTAAAAAATATAGAGGGTATATTTCCATAATTACAAATATACTCCTACATCTTCCTGCTGAGAAAAATCTTTCTGGAAAGCTCTTATTAATGGTTTACAATCAATGTGAAAATATGCAAATGATACACTTACAACATTAAAATAATTCTAATAGAGTGGCAATAGATTTCTTTTTTAATATATATGATGAGAGACTTCAATAGCAGCTTTCCTTAATGCTTCCACCATAAAGCACCCACTACTGTTATTGTAAAATTTAGTGTTATCTGTAAATTTCATAGCAAAGTGGGAAAGGACTGAGCTTGCAAAGACACTGAGCAATGCTATCTGAGGGATCAATGAAAGGATCAACAGCTCATGTTAAATATTCTCTCTTGTCATGGCAGTAACCGCAGCTCCATCTTCTCTACTGTATGTAACTCCTATACATTCAGGAAAGGGGTTAAAAGTGTTATGGCCTTACACTTCATGAGAAGTCAGCAGAGTTCTCCACCCTCCACTCTATCTAGTCCAGTTCACTCTGTTCTGTTCCTTCTCTCCACTCCATCAGTGCCTGCGGAGAGTTCTGGGCTTTAAGATACCTGGTTTCATATGGTTCTCTTAACTACTAGTCTTTACTCCTTCACAGAGAGTTTCATTCTTTGAAAGTTGGAACCATGACTGTTGTTTTTCTGATGACTGTTAATGGGCTTAGTCTGGTGTTAGACATTAAGTAGATATGCCCAAGAACTAGTCATATATTGATTATTTAAAAAACAATAATTTAAGCTCATACATATTGAGTTCTGATGTGTCAGGCTTAATTAATCTTCCTGACAGCTGACTTATATTATTATGTTAATTCCACAGATATGGAAACTCATGTTTAATTATGGTAAATAGCTTGCCAAAATCACATATCTTGTAATCACAGCAAAAGAACTATATTTTAAACGATAGACAGAGAGGCTACTGTCCACAGCCAGTAAACAACGTTGCTAATTTTTTTGGTAAGAATTTATCCACAGAAATGTAACTGCAATTACGAGCTTCGTAAATTGTTGGATTTTGTCAGATAACAGGGAAATCCAGACAATTGCTAGTAGGGACATTTGCTGGAATCTTTAAGTGGTGAAGAGAGAGAAATCACCAGGTAGTAGAAAAAGAGATATGTTCAGATTGGGCTGAATTCCAAACAGTGTGCATTGTGTATGTGTGTGCAGGGGAGGGAGCTCCTTCCTTTCACAGGAAAGGTGGAGACAGAAAAAAAAACCATTAAGATGTCTTAGGTTCTCATTATCATATATGCACCTAAAAACAGAGCAAGGTTGGTTTGATGTCTGTACATAAATTAATTAAATACTCAATAGGGTAAAATGTCTACAAACTAATTAATGGGTAAATAAAACATGCTCTATTCCTATAATGGATATTATTCACCAATTAAAGAGAATGAAGTGCTAGCTCCAGCCAAGATGGAGGCATAGGTAGAAATGTTTCCCTTCCTCAAACAACCAAAAGAAGGATAACAACCAATTTAAAAACAATAAACAACCAGAACTTCCAAAATAGCAAACTTCATGGAACTCCAATAACCAAGGAGTTAAAGAAGTATTCATCCAGACAGGTAGGAAGGGCAGACATGGGCAGCTAGGTGGGTAGAAAGGACACACAGCAAGGCAGTGGACTATGCAGGCAGGAGGGGCTGGCTTACTGGGAAACTAAAGACTCAAAACCCCTAGCTGCAAACTACTGTGGGGGTTGTGAAGGCAGGAGAAACTCCCAGTCTCACAGGAGACTTCATTGGAAAGTGGGGCTAGAGCTTAGCAAGCCCACAACATTGTTCCCTCTCTGACCCCTACCCCATAGACAGCGCCACAACTCAGCAAAGAGGGTTGCCCTACCCTGGTGAATACCTAAGGCTGCTCCCCCTTACAACTTAACAGATGGGATGAAACAAAGAAATATAGCCCAAATGAAAAAAACAGATCAAAACGCCAGAAAAAGAGCTAAGTGACAAGGAGATAGACAACCTATCTGATGCAGAGTTCAAAACACTGGTAATCAGGATGCTCATACAATCTATTGAGCTTTGTTGCAAAATGAAGGAAGAAATAAAGGCTACCCAAAGTGAAATGAAGTAAAATATACAGGGAACTAACAGTGAAGGGGAGGAAACCGGGACTCAAATCAATGATTTGGACCAGAAGGAAGAAATAAACATCCAACTGGAACAGAAAGAAGAAACAAGAATTCAAAAAACTGAGGACAGGCTGAGGAACCTCTGGGACAACTTTAAGCACTCTAACATCTGAATCATAGGGCTGCCAGAAGGAGAAGAGGAAGAACAAGAAGTTGAAAACTTATTTGAACCAATAATGGAGGAAAACTTCCCCAATCTGGTGAAGGGAATAAATTTCCAGGAAATCCCGGAAGTCCAGAGAGTCCCAAAAAAATTGAATGCAAGGAGAAACACACCAAGCCACAACATAGTTAAGTTACCCAAGATTAAAGATAAGGACAGAATCTTAAAAGAAGCCAGAGGAAAGCAGACAGTTACCTACAAAGGAGTACCCATAAGACTATCAGCTAATTTTTCAAAAGAAACCTTACAGGCAAGAAGGGGCTGGAAAGAAGTATTCCAAGCCATGAAAGGCAAGGACCTGCATCCAAGATTACTCACCCAGCAAAGCTATCATTTAGAATGGAAAAGCAGATAAAATGCTTCCCAAATAAGTCAAAGTTAAAGGAGTTCATCATCACCAATCCCTTATTATATGAAATGTTAAAGGGACTTATCTAAGAAATAGAAGATCAAAAACTACGAACAATAAAATGACAACAAACTCATAACTATCAACAACTGAAACTAAAAAACAGAAACTAAGCAAACAACTAGAACAGGAACAGAATCACAGAAATGAAGATCACATGGGGGGTTATCAATAGAGAGGGGAAGGGAAGAATGGAGGGGGTAGGCACAGAGAATAAGAAGCATAATTGGTAGGCATAAAAAAGAAAGGGATAGGTTAAGAATAAAATAGGAAATAGAGAAGCCAAACAACTTATATGCACAACCTATGGACATGAACTCAAGAGGGGGGAGGAATGCTGGAGGGAGAGGGGGTGCAGGGCAGAAGGCGGATAAAGGGGAGAAAAAAATTGGGACAACTGTAGTAGCATAATCAATAAAATATACATAAAAAAAGAAAGAAACTTTGGAATAAACCATGTACTTTAGTTAACAAAAAAAAAAAAAAAAAAGAGAGAGGGAGAGAGAGGGAGAGAGAGAGTGTGTGTGTGCTGGGAACCGCCCTGCCTGGTTTCAGAAGCCGTAACCTCCTCTTTGCTAAGCCTGAGTGAGCGACCTTGGGACCATAAGCCACTGAAGAGATGAAGCTTATCTCCCTGGCAGGAGCACCACCTCTGACCACTTTACTTCACCCTGCCTGGCTCCCAGTGCATGATCAGTTAGCCAATGACCAGTAAGATTCCTCAGGGAGGGATGAGCTAAGATAGGCATGATCATGAGGGAGCCCTCAGAGAAGGAATTGGGGCCTATAGAGAAAAGGGGTGATGGACCCTCACCCCTCAGCTTTGACATAGCCTGAGTCCTCATTCTGTCTGCAAGAAGTCTCCTAATCTCTTGGCTGCCTTACTTCCCCTGCTGGACCTAAGCCTGAAACAATGCAAGAGGTGGGTCCAGCCCTGTGCTAGAGAAAGTGTGTTCCTGGTGCGATCAGGCCTAAGAAAGAATGCATAAAATCCTGTGAAACCTCCTTTGCTAATACCCTCAATTTAAATGATAAGGGTCCAAGCCTGAAATAAGTTTCTTTCCCCGAAGTTTTATGGCCCTTTAGCTATCTGACCCTGACTCAGAATGGGCCCTCAGAGTTCTTTGAATGTTACCTATTTGATCATTACTGCCTGACAATGATTGACGTGCTTAATCTTAGAATGTGGGTCTTTGGAACCACTGGTTTCTTACTGATTATAATAATGCTCTGTGTACTTTGACACATTTGTGAGTTATTTTCCCAGGGTTGTGTGAGATACCAGCAAGTAGCAAGCTTTGTGGGATCTATAGTGGTCCTAACTAAAAAAAAGTGGGGGGGAATATAGGAGACCATTCTACATGATGTGGGCCCAGCTCCCACTCAGAGGTGCACAGGACCCACACTTGCGGATAGGTTCTCCAGTGGAGTCAGGCCTGCATTGTACCTAGACCGCTTTGAGACTTACTTTTTGCTAAAACTCCCTCACCCTGAATTGAGGCAGTAAATGTTTACTGCATATCTTTAGAGTAACTTCCTAAAATCTATGCTAAACCTTCCAAAGACTAGTGTAACCAGTTCAACTACTTCTCCCTTTGCAGTTGCAAATATCCTTCTTTTGTGATGTGATTAGTGGCATCCTCTCCTTTGTTTTCTATAAAAGGTAACCACCTAAAGTGAATTTGTGCATAGTAAATGAGGACCATCATGTAATGTGCCCAGAAAAGCAATAAAAGCTTGTCAAGGCAAGGGTCAGGGTGCTCTCCTCTTGAGAGAGTGGCCTCACCATCTCTTTTCCTCCACAGGACTCAGTAGTCCATGTGAATTTGTCTCGTATCTCATCCACAATGCCTCAGACCCCACAAGCCAGGGTCCGCATCAAGAGAGAATGAGGTGCTGATACATGATACAATATGGATGAACCTTAAAAACATTATGTTAAGAGATAGACACCATCACAAAAGATTACATGTATCATTTCATTTACATGAAATGTCAAAAATAGGCTATATCTATGCAGACAAAAAGTAGGTTAGTGATTGCCTAGAGCTGAGGGTGATAGGGTTTGAGGTGGAATAGCTGATGGCTACAAGGTTCTTTTAGGGAGGACAAAAATATTCTAAAATTAGGTTGTGATGATGGCTGCATGACTCCAATGAAAGTACTAAAATAATTGAATTATATACCAACATGAGTGATTTGTACAATATAGGAACTATATCTCAATACAGCTTTGGAGGTTATTTGTTTTGTGTTAATCTCTTTGGAGAATGACTGAGTTTATGTCTGAAGCAGGGAATGTAATATAAGCATTGAATGTTTTGTTAAACCAGAAAGCAAATGGTGCTCAAATATTAATATTTTTATGTAAAATAAGTGCAAAATTGGCTTAAGGGGTGCTCACTGGCCATATTTGAAATAATTTGAACAATAAAAATAAAATTATACTGTATCAGGAAAGCTACATTTAAATAATTTGAGTCCATTGTGATATTAAAAATGAATATTACATAAATATATATAATGCATAGAAAGAAAATATAAATCAAAGAAAAACTCTCTTTATAAAAGAGTGTCAGATAATAAAAGTAAAAAGAATGATAGAATTTGAAAATCAACATTCTGAAACCCTGTTATAATAGTGATTCAAGTAAGAACCATCAAGAAATATACACATTACTGGATAAAAAACATTTGAAAACACATTTGCATTATCTCAAAGGATCCAACAGATTGATAACCAATTACAAGGATAAAATTGTAAAATGGAGCGATAAGACAGTCACCACCTTAACCAAGTGGTCAAGCTTGCCATCACCAATAATAAGACGTGCTGATATTCTGTGTCTCCTGATATGAGTGATGTGAGATACACATCACTTTTATGGGATTCTTGACAGAAACACACAATCTGATTTAATCAAGGTCTAACAGACCAACCTAGAGAGTGGAATGTTCTGTGAGACACATGGCCAGGAACCGTCAAAGGATGCAATAAAATGAAGAAAAAAAGAGAGGGGAGAGGACAGTTCTCAATCATAGGAGAGTAAAGAGACTCAACAGTAAATGCTATGTATATACTTTAGTAGGATTCTTATTTTAAAAATAAAACAATAAAAGCCATTTTGGAGATATTATTGAAAATTTGCATATGGATAGCATGCTAGATGATAACTATTGAGTTAATCTTCCTAAGGTGTGGTAACAGTTTTGTGTCTGTAGAACAAAAAAATGTTCTTGTTTTGGGGTTATGAATACAGAAGTACTTCTGGAGAAATATCAAGATGCCTTCATGCTACTTTCAGAAGTATTGGGAAAATACATGTACAAGCTTATATACATGCACACAGGTACACATATGTATATAGAGTGACAGAAAGAGAGAGAGAGAAATAGAGTCACTTCTCAAGGTGTTAAGAGATGTAAAATTATGTAAGGATGTACAGGCATCCATTATATTCTTTCAAATTTCTGTGGGCTGGATCTTTTCAATACTAGCTTATTGCCCATATGACTAATCTCAGCATTTAATTCTGCACATCTGCTTTTTTCTGTCTCACATATTTGTTTATTCTTTGCAGCACAAATAAAGTACCATGACATTAGAAGTATAAAAATATATAATTGCTCCCAAAAAGCAGTAATATTGATGGGGCTGCCTTTAGATTTTGATGAATTGTGGAAATAGAATGTTCCAGAGAGAGATGAAATTTCTAAGTAGAGAAAACCTATGTCATTAAAGACCTCTCTGTTTGCACCATAAAAACTCTAGTATGGAGAGAGAATGGGTTTTCCTATGATCTCAGTACGCTAACATTCCCTGCACCAGTTCCTCAGTGCAAGAAAGATCTTCTATAATGAAAAATGGTCCCAGGATGGATTAATGTAGATGAGATTGTCCAAATGCAATACTAATCATAATCTCTGGAGTTAAACTTGCCAATTCTGCAGGATTTACAGAGAAAAAAATTTAAATTTCCCCAAGATAAATGTACTGATATTTAATAAAAAACAAAGCCAGATTACAATGTTAGTGAAAAATAAGGAATCTACAAAAGCCCTTTTATATTTGAACTAAGACACTAATAAATTCCCAGATATGAAAAGATTGTGAGTAAGAGAAATATTTGCAGTCTGATAAAATATTTGGTTATTAGACTAAAAAAACATTCCAATGAAACTGTGTTGGTGAAAGGGACCAAATCCCTGTTGTTAGAATGATTATTCTTGTGTTTCTTTGTGGACATGTGAGCATGTTGTATTAATGATTCAGGAAGTTGACCATGACATATAATAATTTATCTCCCAAAAGATCAGTAATGACCATGGGAAAATGTAGCACAATTTTTGTTTTTCCTCATTTCAGATCACATAAGAAATGGCTCTTCCTCGCATTTGATTAGCTTTGCTGGAAGTATTCTCAAGATGGGTACCAGCACTGAAAGAGTAGACTGAAAGTGGATATTGGGGAAAAGCAGTGTCTGTATTCATCTGGAAAGGTTCGATCATGCTGCAAGAGCAAATAAAACCTGACATATCAGTGGCTTAAGATAATACAGTTTTATTTCTTGTTCACAAAATACTCAATTAAAGTTGGGTAGCACTTGATTTGCCATAGCTTCTCCATCTGAAATTTGGGGCCTCTGAGGTACCATCACAAAGGGAAGAGAGAGCTAAAACATAAGGAAAGTTGTTTATAAAGGCCAGGTCTTGAAGTTCCTTAAATCCCTCTTATCCATCTTTCCTTGGCTGGCATCAGCCATTTGACTTCAACTCAGGTACCAAAGAGGTTGGGAAATGCAGTCTTTCTTCATGGCCGGGGAGAGGCAATGATGTGGGGATTGCCCACCATTGCTTCTGCCACAGTGATCTCTCTCTAGGGTCCCTATTGTCATAGGATGAGCTCCTGGGGAACCTGATGGTCAGATTTTTAAAAATGTCTCAAGAACCATAATTTAAGGCTTCAGAGAAGAAAACACAGACAGAGAGCTTTTTGTCCATCATTGTCGAAGTCTGGATCCTGCCATGACTGTGGGCCAAAACACAATGCCCATTCCCTCCCTTTGTGCTCCTCAATTCAGCGTGAGTTGGATTTATGCCAATGGGCTACACATTACTATCACAGGACAAATTTTAATAAAGGCCAATGTCCAGGACCAATAGGTAGAAATTCTTATTTTATGGATTTGTGGTGGAGTCCTGACATCAGCGTTATTCTTTAAAGGTTCCCAAGGTGACTTTAACGTGTAAGCGGAGTCGATAAACACTGCCCTAGCTAGTACGCAGCTTGCTAAGCTTCCTGTGACATTCGTAATGTCTTTATACATAATCACGTACGTTGGTCTTGGAGCAGCATTAGTAAAGCAGTGTGTTACGTCTCATGGCTCTCATTTGACAATGACAGGCTAGTCTGCACTACCTGTCACTAACAAGCCCTTTAAGTACTCCTTATCCAGCAGTTTCTTAAATATATTACTTTTCTACTGTTGCATGACAAATTACTCTAAAACTTGCCATTTTAAAGCAACAGATATTTATTATTTCCCATTCTGTAGTCCAGAAATCTGGGCACTTCTTGTTCAAGGTCTCTCACAAGCGATTCAGGTATTACCCACCCTGGCTGCAGACAGCTCAAGGCTCGGGGCTTGGGCAGGGGAAATCCTCCTCCAAGATCACCCCACGGCTGTGGGTAGGCCTTAGGTCCTTGCTAGTCGATGCCAGAGTCATCAAATCATTTCCACGTGGGCTTTTCCGTAGGGCTAGTCCTAACCCGGCAGCTTGCTTCCCCAGAGCAAGCGGCTGTGGGCTGGGGGAGAGAGAGGTGGGTCGGGGGAGAGGGTGGGAAGGTGTCAAAGCAAATCAGAAGTCACAATGTTTTTGTAACTACATCTAAGGGACAGCCCATTACTTTCGTCACATTTTTATTTAGAATTGGGTTTATAAGTCCAGTCCACATTTTTTGTTTTTCAGTTATGTTAACTGCTTAATTTATTTGGTCTGCTCAATGGTCCAACTTGAGCCCACCACTCCACCTACGCTGGGGACAGCTGAGGCACACCAAGCCACACGGCGCTGACCTTGCTGCCTCTGCAAGCCCAGGGCTCAACCCCAAAAGCTTGCACACTCCACATATATGTATGGCCTACACAGCATAGCCAGAGACGACAGCTAATCCCACAACTCATCAGGTCTATAAACAGTATTTCACATGTCACCCAACAGACAGAACAAGACAGCATTAACAGCAACCACTCTCCCAAATCATTCCCACCCTCTTCCTCCCTCCCACCCCCAATGCAACCACCACACGTCGCAGTAATATCCCAAACCCATTCCCAGTTTGTTAAATATGGCCCAAGCTCACAGGTGCTTAGGGAGAGGCAAATCTGTTTGTGTTGAGTCCCTGGAGATCTGGGAGCCAAGGTAGAGGGTGCCCCCAGGGCTTTTCAGCACCCATGGCTGTGGCTCTGGAGGCTGAAGCCAGGAGCTAGTGATGTGGGCCAGCCGACAGGTGAAGTAGAAGCCAGATGGCCCAGCTCGGGGAGGTGTCTCTCCCGGCATCTAAGCTCTGGGACTCTTGCCACCACCTCTTCCCACCCAAATTGGTGCCTGGACCAGGGATGGGAAAGGGTGAAGAGTGGCTGCCCCAAGGCCAAGAGACTGCTGAGATTCCCACTCTCCTAGCCTTATACACTGAGCCTGCGACAAGCCATGCCATCCTCCAGAACTCATCTAGGTCTAGGCAAAGTGTCTCAAGCTTCTGATTGAGGTGCCCACCAGGATACGAGTGACAACAGCCAGGGAATGGGCTTTATAGAGGGCAGGGCCTCTCTCCAGTCCCCAGCCTCCTCCTGCACTGTGGGTGCCTTCTTGTTGCGGGCAGAAAGGATGCCAACCCAGATATTCTCAGCCCGTCTACAACAGTATAGTTGGAGAACACAAGATGCACACTGCCCTCAACACTGACGTAGACTGGGAGGTGAGCAGAGGAGAGATCCACACAGAAACACTTTGGGGCTAGCACATTATTATTTTAGATCAAATCTGGGTTCTTTAGGTAAACACCTAGGTCTATGCGTTAACATCAAAGCCCACCCTTTTAACCCATTGCACTCTAAATTTCCAGTTCTAATCTCCAGTTCTTCTAGAAACTTTTCCACATAACGTTTCCAAATAAAAACTTTTCCACATTACATACCCCATGTTGCTTAGCCACCATCTGGATGTTTTAAAATACCCTGATCTTGGAAGGCAGCCCATTTCTTCCACCTCATCAGAATGGCAACTTGCCACCATATTTCTGTTTGTTTGTTTGTTTGTCTGTTTGTTCGTTTTTAGCTCCCATATTTTTTAAATATATTTTATTGATTATGCTATTATAGTTGTCCCATTTTCCCCCTTTCACTCCCCTCCACACTGCACACCCCCTCCTACCCACATTCCCCCCCTTTAGTTCATGTCCATGGGTCATACATATAAGTTTTTTGGCTTCTACTTTTCCTATACTATTCTTACCCTCCCCCTGTCTATTTTCTACCTACCAGCTATGCTACTTATTCTCTGTACCTTTTCCCCTCTCTCCTCCTCCCACTCCCCTGTTGCTAACCCTCCATATGATCTCCATTTCTGTGGTTCTGTTCCTGTTCTAGCTGTTTGCTTAGTTTGCTTTCGTTTTCGTTTTTGTTTTTGTTTTAGGCGTGGTTGTTAATAATTGTGAGTTTGCTATCATTTTACTGTACATATTTTTTTATCTTCTTTTTCTTAAATAAATCCCTTTAACATTTCATATAATAAGGGCTTGGTGATAATGAACTCCTTTAACTTGACCTTATCTGAGAAGCACTTTATCTTCCCTTCCATTCTAAATGAAAGCTTTGCTGGATAGAGCAATCTTGGGTATAGGTCCTTGCCTTTTATGACTTGGAATACTTCTTTCCATCCCCTTCTTGCCTGTGAGGTCTCTTTTGAGAAATCAGCTGACAGTTCCTTATGGGAACTCCTTTGTATGTAACTGTCTCCTTATCTAGTGCTGCTTCTAGTATTCTCTCCTTAATTTTAATCTTGGGTGTGTTCCTCCTTGGGTCCAACTTCTTTGCGACTCTCTGAGCTTCCTGGACTTCCTGGAAGTCTATTTCCTTTGCCAGATTAGGGAAGTTCTCCTTTATTATTTGTTCAAATAACTTTTCCAGTTGTTGCTCTTCCTCTTCTCCTTCTGGTACCCCTATAATTCGGATGTTGGGATGTTTAAAGATTTCCTGGAGGTTCCTAAGCCTCTCCTTATTTTTTTTGAAATCTTGTTTCTTCATTATTTTGTGATTGGATGTTTCCTTCTTCCTTCTGGTCTGCACTGTTGATTTGAGTACCAGTTTCTTTCCCATCACTATTGATTCCCTGTACGTTTTCCTTTATTTCATATAGCATAGCCTTCATTTTTTCATCTAATTTGCAACCAAATTCAACCAATTCTGTGAGCATCCTGATTACCAGTGTTTTCAACTGTGCATCTGATAGGTTGGCTACCTCTTCGTCACTTAGTTGTATTTCTTTCAGGAGCTTTGATCTGTACTTTCGTTTGGTCCATTTTGGGGTTTTTTAAAAATATATTTTATTGATTATGCTATTACAGTTGTCCCATTTCTCCCCCCCCCCTTTTTTTTTTGTCTTGACACACCTGTTACATAATGAGGGGAAGATCCTTAGGTATTCACCCAGGCAGGGTAACCCAAGTCACTGGGTTGTGATGTTGTATGTGGGAGAGGGGTCCAAGAGGGAACAATGGCACTTACTCTACTCTTTGCTGGATTTCAGTCACTTCCCCTGCTTCCCACAAGCAAAGTGGGCCCTTCTGGTGCTGATTCCTGGGTGAGTGGGTTTGTGTACATTCTAGGACCCTGTGGGTCTCTCCAACAAACTTTCCTGTGAGGTTGGGAGTTCCCACTCCCCCTTTGCTTTGTCTGGTTTATCTTCTTGCAAATGTGGGACTGCCCGGTCCTCCACTGCCTTGCCGGCCAGCTGCAGCCTTGCATCCCACTCCTCAAACTGCCGCCTCACTGGGTCCTCCAGCTGCCACCTTCCTGTGAGTCCTCTCTGCCCAGCTGCCCATCTCTGCCCTGCCTACCAGTCTGGATGCATGTGTCTTCTTTAATTCCTTGGTTGTTTGACTTCCATACAGTTCGATTTTCAGTCAGTTCTGGTTGGTTTTTGTTTTTCAATTGTTGTTGTCCTTCTTTTGGTTGTGCGAGTAGGCACAGTGTGTCTACCTACACCTCCATCTTGGCCGGAAGTCCTAGCTCCCATAGTTTCAAGAATCTTCTCTTCAATTAATTTTATTAATTTTTATTAATTTCATTATACTTCAGGTAGATGATATCCATGTCACAAAATTTTTTAAATATATTAAAAACTATTGTTCTTTTGTGCAATATTATTCCACCTGTACTCTGAATCCCATCATGTCTTGCCTTATGAAAGCTCATGAGTATCCTGTTTCTCATATTTTTAAGCTCTTCCTCACTACCCAGCATTTCCCAATCAAACATGTTAAGTCACTTCTTTCTTTAAAACAAATTAAATTTAAAATAAGTTATTTCAATCACATATTCTCCTCCAGCTACTACTCTGTCTTTTTTTCTTCAAACCAGTTACCTCAAAAGAAGACCCTCCATCCTGGGTAATGGCATTGCCACCCAGCTGGACAAACTGGAGACCTCCCTACCTCTACTTCTTTAACTACCATTCATTACTCACTTTATTCCAATATGGCTCTGAGTCGCTCTGCTTCACCAATATTGCTCCTAATGAGATCAACAATGGCCTACTCTTTACATCTGATGGGCACTTCTAAGGTCCCCCCTTTCCTTGACCTCTCAGCAACATGTGACACTCACTATCAAGAACCTCCTCCCTCCTACGACTCTCATCTCTCTGGGCTTGTTTTCCTACTCTCGCTTGGTTTTTTCCTTCTACCTTGCAGGTGGTTCCCTCTAAGTGTTTCCAACTCTTCCTTTCCCTACTGGCTTTTGAAGATTGGAATTTTTAGGGCTCAGCCTAGGCCACCTTTTCAATCTACATTTTTCTGCAGGCAATTTTATCTTCATGAGAATCCTAGATTAATATTCCCTGCCCCAACCCCTCTTCCAAGTTCCAGATTGGTAGATCCCCTTGGCAAGTATTTCTATTTAAATGTTTAGAATGCTTATCAAACCCATTAAGTCTGAGAAATCAAATCATGGTCATTTACCCCAAATAGGTCCTCTTCCATACCTTGAGGAATGGCACCACCATCCAGTTGGCAAACTAGAAACCCAGATGTCATCCTTGACCACTATGTCTCGCTTATCCCCTGTATCTGGTCCTGAATTGGACTTACATCTTACCACTCACATATCACTTGTTTGTAGTTTTTCAGATACATTACTCAGAATACAGTTTTCAGCTCTAATATTTCCTAGCTTCCAAACCTCACTGAAACTGATTAATTTGTGGAGATGCCCTTATATTTCAAGCTGACTCTAGTCCCTTGGAAATGAGTGTATGATGTGAAAAGTCCTTTTGTGGTTTATAGTTTAATAAGCTAATTTAATTCTAAAGATTTATTTTTCAGTTCTTCACTGGACAGAGTTAATTTCTACAAATATAAGTTAAAGTAAAAATTTTGCATCTTTATTGCTTTTTATGTTTTTTAGCTCAATTTTTGAATCTCACACCACTGATTTAAAGCAAAACAATTTTTTTTCTTAACTTTCTGTTGGAAATGAAATATACTTCTCTCCCACCTCCTCTCAGCCTCCAGTGGAAAAAAATCTTTAAAAATTGTGGAACAAGACTAATACCTTGAGATCATAGAACTATTTCACATTAAGTTGATAAATCATGCAGGCAGAAGTCATTTGTCAAAGAAATATATTTGAATCAAATTCAGTTTAGGTGCATGGTGTGTTGGCTTAGTTATCTAGCTCTTACTAAATAATTTATCAAACTCTGACTTGTGTGAAAAATAATCAATAAAACCTCATAATAAAAGTTTAAAGTGTTCTTATATCTTGGACTATACATTGGAGAAATATAATTATAGCTCTTCACCATATCATACACACCCATTATGCCCAATTCAGTAGTGAAGTTGTTGCTAGTGTATTTCAAAATAAATACAAATAACAGTGTGAAGATAAACAGATAGTAAGTAAACAGCTGTTGATTTCAAAGTGGTTGTTAGATATTTCTACCCCCACCACTCACTCTCTGCTACCATAAGATAAAGGGGAAATAATCTTATATGATAGATACCTTCATGTAATATTATTTGTTTTTTCCTGAGGCTCTAACTGAACTCAGCACCTTATTCACTGCTCCAGTGTTCAAAGGAAAATATAGTATCTAATATTTATAAAAGCATAGAGACCCTCATAGAGTTCAAGAAAAAAATATGCCCTGTATATATAAATTTATTCAAAACGAATCTAAATGTAGTAGGTAAAACTATAAAACTCTTAGAAGAAAACACAGGGGTTGTGAATCTTTATAACCTTGGATTTGGCAAAGGATTCTTAGGTATGATATCAAAATTATAAGCAACAAAGGAAAAAAATGAAGAAATTGGACTTTATCAAAATCAAAAGCTTCTGTGCTACACAAAAACAATCAAGAAAGTGAAAAAATAACCCACAGAATGAGAGAAAATACTTGCAAATCATATAGTTGATAAGGAACTTATAGCCAAAATACATATACAACTCAATAATAAAAAGAAGGAAAACTCAATTTTAAAATGGGCTAAGGATCTGAATAGAGACATGTCTTCAAATGTCCAATAAGCACATAAAAAGATGCTTAACACCGTTAGTCATGAGAGAAATGCAAATCAAAAGCACAATGACATACTACTCATAACAACAAGGATGGCTAGTATTGGAAGACATAATAATAAGGGTTAGTGAGGAGGAATCCTCATATACTGTTGATGAGTAAGGACAGTGGGGCTATAGCGGATTTCATCCGATTTCTAAATTTTAGAAATTATTTCATTTTTCACCCACTAGTGGCAGTTCTTTTTTTTAACAGCACTGTTGTTGAAATTTTTTAGAAAATACTGTCTTTTTTGTTTTTTAGTCCTTATTGTATTTTTTCCATTACCATTTAGTCCCTTTATTACCACAACCCCAGCAATCACCACACTGTTTGAGAAGGAAAGTAGGATCATGGACTCAGCCTGCCACCTGGAGATCTCTTGAGAATATGAAAGGTCTCAGCAACAGGGGAGCAATTTGAGCTGAGAGCCGTGGAAATAAGCTCACCAGCGTCCCCAGAACTCAGTGAGTCCAACTCTGAAAGTACGAGCCGCCTGCTGGGAAAGCACAGAGGTAGAGGGTGATGTTGGCAAGCACTGCAGGGTCCCTGCCAGGAAATGGATCTTATAATCTGGATCTGTCTCTTACTGATCATTGTAGCGCAGTTTATGGACAGGCCAAACCTTTGTAAAGGAGCGGGGACATACTAGGCCATCGCCTTCCAGTCCTAAGAGACTGGAGCCCAGGAATGGAAAAATACTGGGTGGCCAGGAAGCCAGTTTCAGACCAGGTGGCCAGAAGGTGTCAAAACCACTCCTCCGCACACACCGTTAACCACATTTTGGTTACTATACCACCTTCCTGGGTTCATGGTAATGAGCAACAATCTTGCTCCCACAGCATAAGCACAGAGAAAGTGGCCAAGAAACCCTGCAGAAGGAAGAAGTACGCCATCCTGACATGGAAAATTCCACTCCCCAAACTCTTCACAAGCCTGCCTTTTCAAAAAGCCCGCCTTTCCAAGCAAGGCCCCTGTGTTTCCAGCTTATAAAGCATCCAAGGAGAGCCAGGCCCTGAGCCAGTGCAGAGGACATGCCTTTCCTCTGTGCTGCCTCCCTCGTGCTCAAGCATACGCTTAATAACACCCGTCTAGAAATTTCTCCGGGTTTTACTCTCAATTTCTATCTTGGGGAACCCAAGAACCCTAACTCTGGTAACACTAAGAATCCAGAAAACCGGATCTTCATCCACCACACTTCTCTCACTGATTAGAAGCTCTCTGACCAGATATGCTCCCTATCGCTGACGTCAGACATAAAGTTCTAAGGCAGTGGTCCCCTGCCTCCTTGGAACCAGGGACTGGTTTTGTGGGAGAAAAGTTTTCCATGGAGCTGGGGGGAGGAGGGAGAGGGGACCACAGGGACGGAGCTCAGGTAGCAATGCCAGCCGAGCTTTGCTGGGTCCCCACCACTCACCTCCTAACAGGCTAATAGGCCACGGACCAGGGGGTGGGGACCCTGGCTCTAGGGGATGCTCAGGCAGACATATGGAGACTGGGTCCCCTGGGGGGTGGGTAGATTGGTGCTGTTTCTTCCCAGCCTGAGGAGGAAATGCTTCCTTTCAGTTATTTCTGACAATTGCCTGGGGGTAGCCCTGCGGGAGAGTTTGTTGGTGTTTTTGATGAAAACCTTTTTGAAGAGAAGAACTAGAGTTTTGAGAGCTTCAGTTCAAGTCCAAATAAAGCTTTTGTTAGTGATCAACTTAATATTGATTTCTTAGTGCAAGTAGGAATGATTTAACAAAATATTCTATGTGAATTCAGTGCACAGCACTTGGTATGTATTGAACACAATAAATGTTAGCTGTAACTGTTTCTATCATTATGTACTTTGTTATCTACTTTGCCTATGTCACTGGGTCACTGTCTGTCACCCCTCTGAGTGCCCAGAATATTCTGAGATACAAATTCAAACCCACACTGTCTCTGTACTGCCCTGTCTCCATAGAGTCGGTAGTGAGGTGGCTGTGAATATCGGAGACAAGATGACTGCAGCTTGGTCCAAACATGGTCCAAACTCTGCTTTGTAAAAATCAGACATGAAAGTATTTTCAAGAATTCAAATCTCTGTGTGGCATTTTCAGGAAGCTGACACTATTGGTAGCCTGGAATACAATGAAGACATGGCCCTCACCCTCTGAGCATCCGGCTGTGTGTGCACACACACATGTGCATGCACTTGTATGTACATGTGAGGAGGTAGAACATAGCCAGTTAATGAAAGTGAGGCGAGGGTGTCCTCCCCAGCATATGGAATTTACTAGTGCCATGGCATTGAAAAACAAACAAATAAAGCCTCAAAAAAAGCAAAACAAAAAATAAAAAACAGCTATATATGGATTTGGTTCTTTTTATTTGATTTTAGCGACTTACCGAACAAGGCAAGAACACCATGCCAAAAGCCATGATGTTCTGTCATCCCATCAGGCAGTATCTGGAGGAGCAGTTGCTTGTGGGGAAAAACCAGAATCAGCACTGTCCCTCTGAACCTGCCTTGGAAACAGAATGTTGACCATCCTTCATGTGGAGACCAGGGATATGTTTTTTTTTTCATTGCATCTCCAAGATGACCATTGCATCTAGGTCATCTTTTCTCCAAACCTCCTGAAAGATATCTAGCCACTAATGCATTAAATTATTTTATAATTTATTTTCATTTCTATTGAGATATAATTGACAACAAACCAATAAACCACATTCTCATCAGGGTTTCTAAAACTGGCATAGTCACATGGTGGTGGCCAGAAGGACAGAGTAGCGGGCTGGGATGGAACGTCATTGAAGCTCTGCTCAGCATTCACAGGCCTTCCTCCCCTCCTCTGGTTTATAAATATCCCTTTTTCTTTTACCCACGACAGCTGCAGAGAACACTGTGATTTTTTTGGATGCATTAACCCCCAAAGGCCAAAGATGGCATCTCACTTTAACACATAACATCTGAGTCCATTTATTTTCAATTACAACAGCTGGATTGGCCTCCCTGGGAGAATGGAGAGAGGCAACAGCAAAGCTCCCTGAGTAACAGGTAGCATCTAAGCTGCCCTAAGAATATGTAACTGGGCTCCCACTTCTGACCTAAGCAGTGCAAGAAGCCACATTTCTCTTTTCTTGATATTACTTACGAGAAGATCATCTTGCAGATAACAAATGCACAAAGATGTAAACTAGAAAGTGAAGAAAAGAAAGTTATATTCCTATAACTTTATGAATAAGAACAGCTTATGGGGGAAAGCAGATGATTAAAAGAGATCTGATTTGAAGCTTTTGTTAGCACTGCAATTATGAACCTAAAAAGAAAGGGGCCTGAATATGCTTGTGTTTTCACATTTTTGGCTTCTCATTGTACACAAACCCTACAATTCCATAGACATTTTGGTGTACGGCCAACACCAGTGATTTTTGGTTGAAAGATTAAAAAAGGAGTAGGAATGACTTCAGGTAGGAGGAAGGGTCTACCTAGAGAACAAGAGGAAAGCAAGAGTAATGCTGGGTAAATTCTTATGCACAAGAGAGGCATGTTATCTGTAGTAAATATCAGACTAAAGTCAAAGAAATGCAGAACCTAGAGATCAGTGCTTCTAACTTGACTAGTTCAAAATTTCTTTGTGCGGCTCAGCTCTCCTGGTTTCTGTGAGGTACAGGATTTTAAAAGACTTCTGCTTTCTGAGACTTGATAGAACATCAGAATTGAGAGAAAAGAGTGGACCTGGATGAGCACATAGGAAAGGGGCCAAGGGAACAACAGAAATGGAACAGGTTAAGTTAACAAGCAACCACCTGACCAGAGGTATGACAACAAGATACCAGGGTCCTAAAGAAGCTGAGTGTGAGACGGGCTGGCTGGAGAAGGGCTGGAGATGGTGGCGGATCCTATCATGTGTTAATCAGCAGGATTTCCCATCTTTGGTTCAGTCTCCCTGTAGAACCAAAGGCATTTCTTGGCTTACAGTGACAAAGGCCAGGTTCAATAGAACAAGAACACAGACATCCACGTGTTTGTAACACCATTTACAGAGCACTTAGTACATGCCAGGTCCCTGCTAGGCCTAGTACAAGCCTAGTTTTATTTAATATCCACCACGCCCTATGAGGTGGGTACCACAGTCACTTACATCCTACAGATGAGTGAACTGAAGCTTAGAGAAGTTAAGTGCCCCAAATTTTGTATCTATGGAGGTGCTTCTATATGATTAGAAATATCTTAGTTTTAGTTTTTATGCTGTGCATCTAAGAGAATATTTTTACTGAGCTAAATTCTTAGAGAAATTGGAGCCAAGCAGCACCTCTTACGTATCTGGGGTGAAGACGCTCTGAGGAAAGCAGGGAGCAGCACCCCAACTCTGCTCCACCTGGTCTTTGAGAGTTCCTGCTTGCCACCAGCTGCGAGCGCCCATACAATGAACTGTTTTCCAAGTGGGCACCCTGTTGGGAAGGAACTGTTAAGAGAGCTAGAAATAAAAAAAGAAATGCCAGCAGTTTTGAAGCAAAAAAGAAAAAGTTTTTGAAGAAAACTCTATTAAAGTCATCAACTTTCTCTTGCTTAAGGACAAAACTTGCAGCATGCTGAAATACTATTTATTATATTACAAATGAATGCCGATGGTTATTTATTTCCTTGCTCCTGTCATGTTTCCGCCTGGGGTGTCTATATTTGATCATTGTTCTCTTAATGGACTGAACTAATAAATAAGCATGGGAAAGCTACAGGACCTGCAGATCTAAAGTAAGAAGGAAATACAGAGTAGGTTGTCTGTTTCCAAAGTGTCATCAGGGAAGTTGATTTGGCAAAGATGGCATTGAGTTATGGCTGAGGACAAGGGAATCTACTGGGAAACTAAGTGCCACACAATTCACCTTGGAAAAAGAAAGTCACAAAGTAGAAGAGGGTAGTAGTGCATAGAAATCCCCTCTCTGTTATAGACTTGGCTATCATTTATAGGCCAAAATTCTAGTCACAAAAGATCATACCTCAGGGCAGATTAGCCTGTGTCATTTTGATAATACATCAAGGTCAGAAAAAAAATGTCTCTCCACCATGTTATGGAATTAACTCATGGTAGATCTTCGGTGGCTGGACTTTGTCACCAAAGACAGAACCTAAAGGGCTCATATGGCAGATGCCTAATCAAGACAAGGATAATTCACGGGGATAATGTTTAATTATCAGCAGAGCTGAAACATGCAGAGAAGTGTTTCATAATTATTTGAATGCATGAACGAATGGAAAGAAAGGAAGGAAGAATGAAATTGGTGGTCTCCGTGGTCAGGACTTGTACCCATGACCTATGATTCTAATCTACCGTAGTCATTTTATATTAAGACTTTAATATATGAATTTATTATATTTGGGGGATCCTGTTCTGGTTGGCCACATATCTTAACTGACAGAATTTAGTGGTGAATGAATTTTAGGGAAGCATCCACTTTGGCTCCCATATTTCACAGAGGAAAAAAATGGAGGCTCAGAGAGCTCTGATGTTCATCCAGTTAGGCTTGTGAGGGCACAGTAAGGACTCATGGATTCAGTCAGCCCTGCTCTACTGCGCGCATGGCCACCACACAGACTCAGCACCCCCCACTTTGTATTCTTGAAGCACGCTCACAGGACGCACCCACCACCCCCACCAAAAAGTGTAAACTCACCGCTGCCCACAGGCCCCCAGTGTGGCTGCCGGAAGGAGGCTGCTGCTCCATCCAGGCTCACAGCTTTCCTGCTCCTGACCCTCTCGGTGACCAAGAGCAGGGACAGACTCTGGGAGCAGAGACCCTGGGCTCTGGGAAGGCTTCCTCTAGCCTGTCCTCCCACGAGTCCCCTGAGTAAAGCTGTGACTCTTCAGGGATTCCTCTCTTTTTCCTTCCTTCCTATATTCTGGCCTTTCTTTGTAATTTCCTTTTTCTAATAAAAATAAATATATCTCCTAATAAAGCTAAAAATAGTTACTATGTCCATTTTTTAAAGGCTTACTTAATTTTTCTTTTCAAGATGAGGCAACTTGGTCTGAAGCCATGAAGCATCCTAACCAAACGATGATTTCAACAATGATGAGCTGGGATAGGAAGCAGGTCAGTCTGATTCTGGGGCCAGGCTCTCGGCCGCCTTGCTCTACTACCCCCGCTTTGGAAAGAGGGTCATCAGCTCATAGCCTTGCAGAGTCAGCAGGGCACACCACTGGGCATCCTCCCTCTCTGCCCTAGTCACAGAGACAAGTCTGATTTTCTTGGGCTAACTGGCATGTGTATGCTGTAGAGGAAGCTTTTTAATGGTCCACGGTTATTCTGAGGCCCGAACAATACCTGGGTCACCCAACACAAAATCATCATGAACTAGAATAGCCACTTCTTTCCAAGAGGTTATTCAGTATTTACAGTAGAGTTTAGGGACAAAAAAAAAAAGTTTATGGAAAAGCAACATTATATCTGCAGAAGGGAGAAAAAATAAAGGATTTTTCCCTTGCCCATAATTCCATGCATCTTCTCAGGAACCTAATTTGCACTCAGGGTTTTCCCATTAACTGTATATATGGAATTAATGACTTGATTCCAGCAAAGAACATAAAGTACTTAAGAAACTGCTTCAGTCAGATGACACACTATTAAATGGTAATAAGGGCTGGAATTATTTAGTATTACATGGCTCGTTATTTACAGAGAGTCTGATGGCTTCCTTGCACACATATTGTTATCCTGATGGCCGTTTTGTGGTCTCCCATGCGCCCGGCTTGTGTGTGTTTGCACATTTAAATAATTGTGATTGTAAGTAACATTAACGCTCAGGAAAGCCTGCAGATGCCTACCCCGGATGGTTTAGTGCTTCATTTACTTAGAGAGCAATTGCCTCCCCAGCTGAGGATCATCAAAGGCTTCTATGGACCCAAAGGGGTCCCGAGCCCTACAACCAGCATCTTCTGTTAGTGGGGACTTTATCAATGTCCTAGTGCTGTCTGGCTCATTGAAAGATCTTGTTACAAAATATGAACCTCCACGGCTAGGGGAATTCTGCAAAGTATAACAAAGTTTACTTCTGCTTCAGCTATGCTCTCACCTCTGGCCTCTCCAGCGTCTCCAGTTCACCCTTCTGCAGAAGAGTGACCTGAGGTTTTGATTCACACCTGGTGTTGGTCGCACAGCATGGTAACTCTGTCAGCTGGCACTAAAATACAGGGTCTGGCAGAAGTAACACCTGCTTGAGTGTGGTTGGTAGGGTAATAATGTGAGTGTTATAACGTATACCTTCAATTTGAACATTTCACCTAAAATTTTATATGGTATGCTTGAGTGTGATATTATGTTACAGAATTGCATGCTTATGGTTGTGTGATCGAAGATTTTGTAATAAAAGGGGGCGTTATTTGTGCCAGACCCCACAGATGACTGTGTGTGCAGGATGCAAACTAAAGGGATGTTTCTCAAGCGGTAGAAGTTTAAGTCAAAGCGATGATCATGAACGACTACCAGGTTTGCACTCAGGCCCAGCCACTACATAAAGTTCTTCCCACATTATCATCGCCTTTCTCCCTGGCTCATCCTCACACACCAGACAACGTGATCCTACCTCACTAATGGAGAAACGGCAGATAATTTACCTCAGGGGTCACGCAGCTGGTAACTGGGGGAAAGGAGTTCAAACTCTGGTCTGTTTCATTCGCAAACCACGCCTAACCTCTGATGTCCCCCAGAACGGAGAACACAGCGGGAGCCGGAAGGCCCTTCCTGTGAAGGTCAGCCAGAGGCATCGCCCACTCTGCCTCCACGTAGGCAGACCCTAAGAGTTAGCTGGGATCGCCGTCACTCCCAGCGTGATGATGTCCCCTCCCATCTGCGGTGGGAATTTGCCAGGTGGCAGAGAGTGACAATGAGGATGATTCCTGAAACCAGGCCATGGCTATGGAATCGACCCAGGGAACCCTCAGACGCAGCTCTCTTTTGGACAGAATTAACCTCTTCGCCTCTTCCGTCCTCGGTAGGAGAGGGGCAGGGGATCCTACCCACGGGAGGAGCGAGGGCCCATTTACTGAGCCCATACTGAATGGCCTCTGCTGTGCTCCTTCAGACTCATCGCATAGACGGCTCATTCCTCTTTTCCTTCACACAAATCCGCTGACTAAACATTGTTTGGGGGAGCAGCAAACAACTGGAAAATAAATCACAAAGACTCCTTTGGTGTGGCTTTTGCATAGTCTTCAGCATGCAAGATAGGGCGTTAGACCAAAGCTGTGCGATGGTTCGTTTTATGTGTCAGCTTGGCTGGGCCGTCAGACCCAGTTATTTAATCAAACACTTTTAGGTGTTGCTCTGAAGGTATTTTGTAGATGTGGCTAACATTTACAGTTAGTTAATTTTAAGTAAAGGAAATGACCCTCAATAAATGTGGTGGACCCCACTCAATCAGCTGAATGGCATTAAAAACAAAAATTGAGATTTCCCAGAAAAGACATTCTGCCCCAAGACTTTAACATCAATTCCTGCCCGAGTTTCCAAGCAGCCCAACAAATTTCAGCCTCTACAATGCCATGAGCCACTTCCTCAAAAATAAATCTATCTATATCTATAAACTGTCATACGTTTCAGCCTGAAACATTTCAAAACTCTTGAAAGTACTGAGAGCTGCCAACTCTGGGAGCAACAGTGTTGCCTTTGCTTTGTCTCCTGAATGTTATTCTTTATTTCTCAGCCTCCCGAGACTATTTAGGCATCACTGTCACCTGGCTTGGGAGGTGAGAGACCACATGGTTCTTAGTTCTTCCACGTCTACCCCCCATCAAGAGGTTAAGAAGGAAGACAGTGTGACTGAGCAGTTGCCGCAATGGCCTGGAGTTGTGTGTCACTCTAGCATTGTGTGGCATGGACGCCTAATGCAGACGAGATCATCATAATCACCTTGCCGTCCTCCACGTGGACAACACCAGCAGAGGAGGTCGTTTCGCATTTAGAGCCTCCATCTCCAGGCTGCAGACTGTGGTAACATCAGACATCTGTAGCATTGAGTCAAATTTAACTGGTTTCTCTCTGACAGATTAAAAGTCCATCAGGCTGGGGAAAGATCACCTAAAGAGCCAGAAGACGAGTTTATTTGCCTCTCTTCAAGATAAGTTAGTGGCAAACTCCAGCAGAGGGACATTTAGCAGGTTGAAGCTCATAAATCTGCCAGCAAACTTTACCAACCCATGTACCTGAAATTAGACAAGGTTTTCTTCCCCCTTACCTTCAGGGTCATTTTGAATTATGTACTCTGCATTATGGATAGAGCAGCCTCTTCTCGGCTGTTACCCAGGCTTTTCGAAGATGGGGATAGGTTTTATTTTATATAGCAATCTGCTTCTGATCCAGAGTTTAGGGTGACATACAGTCGGGCATCGGGTTAAAAAAATAATCCGTAATGGATCCGTCAACCTGCTTTCAATTATGCTCAACAGGAAGTAGTTGGTGATATTGACAACACACTGAATTGCATTGATTTCCTATCGAAGGGGGAAACCTTGGAGACACTTTTTTATTCCACTACCCTATTAGTTATGAAAAATTCTCCAAAGAAAAATTATATTAGTCGTAAGTTCTTTATATGTATCTGGGCAGTTTTCCTGAAAGGCTTAACCTTGAGTAGAAATAATTTACTGCTCACTGCAGGCCGACTAGGCAGGGCCTGCATGAAATCTCATTCTGGTTCTGCAGTGCAACAAAGACGCCCAGCTGAGGTGGTGAGCGGGCGCTGGACTCACCACACTCCATTAGCCAGGTTGTCCACCTGGAGGAAAGGGCATCTTTTTCCAATTCACAGGAGGGATCACGTGGCAGGCCTGTTGGGTGGTTTGTATGCATCGTCATATTAAATATGCATGAACTCTGCTCCAGGTCGGGTTGTAAATATGGAGAGAGAGAAGATTAGGATATACCATGTGTGGTGGGGCTGGAATTGGCAGTATCAGTGTGAACTCATGGTATCAATAGACAGAGGGACAGACAGACATAAACAAATGTAGGTGGGGTATGTGTGTGTTTTCCAACTGTCTGCTTAGAATAAGACAAACTTGGGCTTAAAACATAGTGCCTAGTCTATATGGCTTTGATCAAATTACTTAACAATTCAAACCCTCAGTTTCCTCATCTAAAAAAAAGAAAGAAAGAAATGAAACGAAAATGGGAATGGTAATATCTACTTCACAAGGTTGTTGTGTGGATTAAATGATATAGCATTCTTATCATGATGTCCACCACATACTACACAACCCAAACTATGGCTAATTTATAACATTATTACCAACTTCTTCTTATTATCTAATATTTGTCTAAGATGGTGAACAATAGATATGTGCCCAGGACACCTGGGTAGCTCCCATCATGACCCTTGCTTGCTCTGCTAATTTTCTCCCAGGATGCCGAACCTAATTTGAGTAGAGCCACCAAAGTCCAGCCAAGATTTCCCCAGGATCCGGATTGGCCACGTGAGGAGCTGTCCATCTCAGTGAGTCAGGCCAAGCCCAGGAGACTGTGACAGCATTTCTGCGAATTAGGAAAAGACCCCTTCTCCAGCCTGATGCATGGTCTCGGGGCTGGTGAGAGGACCAGGGCTGGATTTCAGCCCCCGGTTATGGGAACTTTATGGTAAACGTGCACAGGTGTACACAGGCATCCTACAGCGACCCTGGATCTTCAGCCTGAGTCGAAAGTCCCACTTTGCCGGAACAGTTCCCTTCTTTCCTAAATATCATAACTCTGCTGTGGCTTTCTCACTGCCCAAAACATCCTGTGGTGCTCACCGAGAAAAGTCGTCCCTTTTGATCACTATAATAATCTACAAAAAGGAGAAATTTCACAGGGTAGGGTGACACTGGACGTAGAGGTGCATGTAAAGGGAAATAGTATGTGCTATGAAACCTTGGGACTTGAATCATCAGAGCAGCAAAAGACAACATGGTGACCGAACTATGAAAACATTCCACTTGGTCACCGAATGACGTTCCCAGGGATGCTGCAGATTCGTATCGTGAACATGGAAGGAGTCGAAATGCAACCAGAATGCAGCAGCCATGACAGGTATGCCTGGGCGGGTCTGGTGGTGCTTCAAGGCCTCTACAAACAGACCACGCCTCTCGGAGGCCAGGCACAGATTTCTGGAGGCCCAGAACAGGATCCTTGTAACTCACTACAAACAACCAGAAAATTACTCGATACAGGAGCTCTTTTACTGAGCCTTGAAGAAAGACCAGGCATTTTCTCTCAGGAGGAATGATGGTGAGGAGGATCTTCAGCATACATAACTGCCCATCTTTATAAACCTTATCAATCTCTATAAGTATTCGAAAAAGAAAACTATAATTCAGAGGTTAGCACAAGGAAGGAGGAAAACATACTTGGCCAGCAAGCTACATTTGAAGCCACAGGAAGGCAAGAAGCAGGCTTACTTGGAAAATGGAAACTCCTGCTTTTCCATCTCTGCTCCTGAGATGTAAAGATATAAAAATTGGACTCCTGGGAGTGTGGGGTTGGTGAGGGGGAATCCGTTAGTCTGTCAATCACCACTCTTGTGCCAGGACATTTGAGAAATGGTGCCTGCCCCACATTGAAAGCCATCTCTTTTCATCCCGTTAGCCATTGTTCAGATCTTTATGGTCCTTTGTCCTATGTTTTACATTAGCCTCCTAAAGTTGTCCTTGGCCATATTCTTGCCTCATGGGGCTCTGACAGTTAGAGCCATCTTCACAAATTGCTGGAGATGAGAGGCTTTCTAGAAAAGGGAGGTTAAGAACTTGGACTCACAGGTAGACTGCTGCCTCTGTCCCTCTCTTACAGGACAACTTGGTCACACTGGTTAACTGCTGTACTTTGTACCTGAGTTTCCCCTTCCCTGACCTCTGGGTAACAAGTGCACTCTCATAGGGTCAGAGCAGTAGAGGCAAGCAGTATATATAGAATGGTGCCTGGCACCTGGTAAACACTCGGTCATCAATAAATGTCATTATGAAGTCATTCCCCAGGTAGCAACACTCCAGTGGCCTCCTCCCACTGCCCCACAAGGTCCATCCAAATTCCTGACAGGGATGCCAAGGCTTTTCAAAATCGGGCTTTGGCATCCTTCTCCCCATCAGCTGATACTGTCCCCCAACCTGACTCAGAACTTCATTTCCTTAACTTGTCACAGACCTTTATTCCTCTGACCTGTACATACTGCTCCCTCTGTCTATAACTCCTCCTCCTCTACACTCAGTTATCAGCTACCGATCCTTCATAAGGGGGTCGTGAAAATTTAGTGATTAGATGTCTTGAAAAATGAGTGACCGGGATTTTAATCTTGACCTTAATATTCATCCATCAGGCATTCTTAGATTCATGTGCCTTACTATCCTGATCTGTAAAATGGGCTTCATGCCTACTCTGGTCTGAATGTGCCCCCCCAAAATTGTCATGTTAAAACCTAACCATCCTCCAAGGTGATCATGTTAGGAGGTGTGGCCTTTGGGAGATCATTAGGTGTTGAGGGAGGAGCCCTCATGAATGGGGCTAGTGTCCCTACAAAAGAAGCCCCAGAGAGCTCCCTCATCCTTCCACCACGTGAAGACTCAGCAAAAGTATGCTTTTTCAAGGTAATGTGAATGACTTATAATGAGCATATTCTCTCAGTACAGAGGTAGGGATGGGCTGGGGCAAAGATTCACAGTGGAAGCGTTAAGTATCCTCAAGAAATAAGAAGGCATGATCCAGGACCTGCCATGAAAGGAAAGGGCTCTTCATTCATTTCTGAATTCATTTCATTCAGAATGAATTCTGAAGGGCTCAAATTCATTTCTAATGCAAAATCAGAATGAGATGACACATGTAGTTATAGAGAGACACTGAAATAAATGAAAGATTTCTGTTAAGTAACGTTACACTTATGAACCACTTAGCCTATAGGGCGCTGTTAAATGTTTTATTAGCCACTTATGTTAAAATCTCTGATTTTGAGAATTTCTTCATATTTTTTATATGCTGGTGTGCACAGGAAAAAAAAAAAGAGTTAGATCAGGGTTCCATCAACTTCTGAAAAGAATGATTCTATTAGGTGGGACCTGAGCACCAACTGGGGTCATGGAAGTTTCTGAGTGTGATTGTTTGCCTGAAGAGGTCAAAGTTGGATGTGATCTGGGCACCCTGGGAACACGCAGCTACATGCCTATGATTCTCCTATGAGCTGGGCACATGGGAGGCCTATGTAAGAGCTGGGGATTCGTCTAAGTATGCTTTGTGTGCCCTACAACATTGGAAGGACAAAGGAAAATGCATTGTATAATCCAAATACTTTGAAATTTATTGATATCTCTTTTATGGGCCAGAATATGTTCCATCTTGCCAAATGTTCCATGTACACTTGAAAAAAATGTATGCTCTGCTATACATTGCTAACTGGAGTATCCTATAAATATCAATCAGGTGAAGTTGATATGGTCATTCGAATCTACTATATCTTTCCTGATTTTCTGCCGACCATTTCTATAAATTGTTGAAAGAGGGATATTAAAAACTCCATCTGTCATCTGCCTATTTCTCCTTGCAATTCTAACAGTTTTTGCTTCGTGTATTTTCAATCCCTGTTCTTAGCTGCATAAATGTTTAGAATTGCTATGTCCTCTTGATAAATCAACTCTATTATCATTATAAAATGAACTTTTTATCCATAGTAATATTTTTTGCTCTAAAATATATTTTATCTGATATTAATGTAGCTGCTCTGACTTTCTTTTGATTTATGAAATGACAAGTCAGAGGCTAGAAGAAAGTATTTGCCAAGCATATATCTGATAAAGGTCTCGCATCTAGATTTTATAAAGAACTCTCAAAATTCAATGTTTAGAAACCAAACAACCTAATTTATTTTAATTTTTATTTTAATTGTTGTTCTTGTACAGTTTTCTGTCTTTTACTCCCACCCCAGCCCACCACTCCAGCCCTCCCCAGCTCCCTCCCATTTCCACCCCCCTAGTTTTTGTCCATGTGTCCTTTATACTTATTGCTCTAAACCCTTCCCCTTTTCCCCTGAAATTCCCTCCCCCTCCCCTCTGTTGACTGTCAGCCTGTTCTCAATTTCAGTGTCTTTGATTATATTATGCTTGTTTGTTTGTTTTGTTGATTAGGTTCCTGTTAAAGGTGAGATCATATGGTATTTGTCTTTCATTGCCTGGCTTATTTCACTTAGCATGATGCTCTCCAGTTCCATCCATGCTGTTGCAAAGGGTAAGAGCTCCTTCTTTCTTTCTGCTGCATAGAATTCCATTGTGTAAATGCACCACAGTTTTTTGATCCATTCATTTACTGATGGGCACCTAAGTTGCTTCCAACACTTGGCTATTATAAATTGTGCTGCTATGAACATAGGGGTGCATAGGTTCTTTTGGATTGGTGTTTCAGGGTTCTTAGGATACAATCCAAGCAGTGGAATTGCTGGGTCAAAAGGTATGTCCATTTTTAGTTTTCTTAGAAAATTTCATACTGTTTTCCATAGTGGTTGTACCAGTCTGCACTCCCACCAACAGTGCACTAGGGTCCCCTTTTCTCCACAACCTCTCCAACACTTGCTGTTTGTTGCTTTGTTTATGATGGCCATTCTGACTGACATTTCTCCAAGGAGGACATACAGAGGATCCAGAGACACATGAAAAGATGCTCAATATTGCTAGCTATCAGAGAGATGCAAATTAAAACCACAATGAGATACCAAACAACCTAATTTTTTAATGGGCAAAAATTTTGAACAGATACTTCACTACAGAAGATTTGCAGATGGCAAATATGCAGATAAAAAGATACAGAACATCATTAGTCATTAGGGAAATGCGAATTAGAACCACAATGCAAAGTCCCTTCATACCTTTTAGAAAGGCTCAAGTTGAAGTGTCTGAGCAGGCAAGATGGCAAAGGTCTGGAGGAACTAAAACTCCCACGCACTCCTAGTGGGACTGTAAAATGGGACTACTCTTTGGAAAATAATTTAGCAATTTCCCACAAAATTAAACATATACGTATGACATAATGCAACCATTCCATTCCTGGGGATTTACCCAAGAGAAAAGAAAGTATATGTCCATACATGTATGAATGCTGAAAGCAGCTTTGTTTGTAATAGCCAAAACTGGAAACAACCTAAATACCTGCCAACAGATGGACCTGGAAACGGGTGAACAAACTGAGGCATATACATAGCATAAAATGTTACTCAGCGACAACAAATAAAAAGGAATGCATTGTTGATAAGCACTACGATGTGGGTAAATTGCAAAATCATTACATGGAGTGAATAAAGCCAGACCACACCCACCTCAAACAAGACTACACGCTTTATGATTCCACTGACATAAAACCTAGGAAATGAAGACTAATCCATGGTAGCAGGAAGCAAATCAGTTGTGGTCTGAGGATGGGGTGGTGGAGTAGGACAGAGAGAAGAATTACAAAGCTGCACAAGGAACTGTTTTGTTTAGAAGTAACAGACATGTTCTTACTTTGGTTGTGGTGATGGTTTGACAGGTGTATCCGTATGTCGGAACTCATCAAACTGTACACTTTCAATCTATGCAGTTCATTTGGGTGTCAATTATAACTCAGTAAAGCTGCTCTTAAAAATACTTCTATATCTACCCAAGAAAAATAAAAATATGTCTATTCAAAGACTTGTAAACAAATGTTCTTAACATTATTCACAGTCACCAAATATTGGAAACAACATAAATGTCCATCAACTGGCGAATGGATAGACAAAATGTTGTGTATCCCTACAATGGAATACTAGTCAGCAATTAAAAGGCATTAACCGCAGAAACATATTATGACATGAATGGACCTCAAAAACATCATGCTCAGTGAAAGAAACCAGACCACACATTGTATGATTCCATTTATGTGAAATTTCTGGAAAAGGCAGAACTGCAGAGAAAATGCTGATTAGTGATTGCCTAGGGAGTGAGGTGTGATAATGAAGATCAATAGTGCATATGCTTTAGCAGTCTTATGGGGACGATGAAAATGTTCTGCAGCTGATTTGTGGTGGTGGCTGCACAGCACAGGAAGTTGACTAAAATAAGTAGTGCTGAATTCCGGTCCACCTGTCTTGGGTCTCCCGCAGCTCATGGTGAACTCTCAGAATGGATCTGCATACCAGAAAGCAAGACTCGAGGAAACTTAGAAGGAGCTCCAGCAGTTAAATACTGCACCAAACACTCTCAAATCACCCCTCTGAGTATGCTGTTACCTTGAAAATGTGATCTTGGAAGATAGGTATTTGAACAGTGAGTATATTATGAGGATAGGGCCATGAAAATGAACTGTAGGCATTTCAGAAAATTAGAGGGGAGGACAAACTTCTCAATGGTTCGGCATGTTAGGTATTTATCAGGGGATAGTGCTATCACCTTAGTATATTAAGAAGTGTAAATTCTGAAAAAATCATAAGGGCAATGAAAGCAGGGAAGTTATGCTATATCCTAATGCTTAATTTTTACGGATGCCATGAAGACAGAGAAAAAGGGAAAAGAAGAAAGGGGTTATTTATTTCGTTCTGAAAGTTTTTCTTCTCTCTCTCATGGTAAATATAAATTTCACCTCTAAAATGGAAAAGCAAAGAAGTAGAAATATAATTTTACACACTTTCGTGTCATCCGGTGGGAAAGTTTATAGACAAGCAGAAATTACAATACATCATATCTTCCTGGGATTTCTATCTTACAGGAATAGTGCAGTATTGTATTTATATGCAAAATAATGGGGGGGGGGGTCCTGCTGGTGAACTCAGTGAGGGAGAGAGCAGAGTTGCTTCAGGGTGGTGTTGACATTAACCTCAGAACAGCCTTGTGGTCCAATGACTTCAGCTCCTAGTATTTGCATTTTCAGCAGAATTCAATCATCAGCACTATACCTAGACAATGTTTGCCCGATGGGAATGAAGGCAGATGAGAAACTTCACTTCCAGAAGATAACGCCAACACTAAGGGGAAAGCCTTGTGAGGGGCCAGTCCTCAGGGTCCTCAGAAATGAAGCTCTATGCTTATCAAGAGCCCTGTGAACTTTTGCACTTTGATTAATGCTAATATTTAACTAAGGAGATTGACTTGTCTCTGCCCCAGAAAGAGTAGAGGTGACACTAACCAGAAAGGAGATGGTGAATGCCTGATTCTGCTTCAAAGGAGATCCAGCTTTGAAAAACATACAAAGAACAGCGCCAGCTGTGCTTGGGTGTGAGCATTGCCTAAAGTGCTTAAAATGCTACTCAGTAAAGATATAGAATAGACCCCAGTATCTCCATAAGATTTACTTTGTTTTTGTATTCTACAGCTGGACTCAATTTGAGTTACTTTCAACAGCTTGATTCAAAGATAGGTTATCCTGTTCAACATTGGTCTGGAGCTCACAGAATTGTTGCAGCTAAAGATGAAACACAGTCTAATATCTCTACAAGAGTAGAACGTTTAATAAACTGATACATTGAGGAAGAGAATACTGAATGAGCTAATGAATAAGGAATTTGCTTTGACTTTTGCTGCAAAGGGTAATTCATCCATCTTATGTTTGAGTTAATTAATTATAGAAATATAACCTAAGTAGACTCATGCTGTGAAGTGATAAAATGCATAAGGTTAATTCACAAATATGGGGACACCCACACATTTTAACTGAATAATATACACTTGCAGCTTTAATTAAAGCAGATCATCTCACTGATTAAAAAAAGGATGGGTTTTGGCCAACACAAGTGTGACTAGTGGTTTTGCTCAGTATTGTTCTCTGCTCTGGATTTAAGGAAGTCCTTGGTCTCTGGTTGCAATCCTCATTTGTGTGGCACTCGTCACTGGCCTTCACATCTGAGGATGATGGTGGTGGTGGTGCTGCCATCCGTGTGAGCAGGTGTAGCCTCGGTGCCTGGTGGGTGTTTACCTGCTCTTTTCGTATCATTCTGTGTAGACAGAGCTGGTGCTAAAGAGCCTTTGTTGTAACCAACTCTGACATTTGGACTCCTGGTGTGCCCACAACCCGTGTCCAGACTCAGCTGCTCAGCGCATCTTACTTGCACATTATACTGGCCTGGTCATTGCTTTCATTTCCCACTTGTCCACCTTGGCCTTCATGTTCTAAGCAAGGGGACATCTTTAACGTGTTGCTTTCCTTTTGACTGCTGCTCACCCTTCACCTGTTTCAATAGAAATGCAATGAGTTAAGCATTCTTCTGGACTGTAGGCATTTCAGGGGGAAAAAATTAGAGGGAAGAACAAATATCACAATGGTTCAATATCCTAACCTGGTAAAGGGGCTCAGTACCTCTTCACACAATCTAGACAAAGGCTGAAAATTAAACCTGTAAACCACCTCTCAGAAGCAGGAATAGCCTTTATGTCAATCCTTCCTGGAATGAGGTGAAATATGAAATAATCAATTCCCTGGGTCAAAATGTCAGCGTGTGTGGAGAACTAAATGAGAGGGACCCATATAAAACATCTAGAACCATATCCAGTACACAGTAAATACTCATTGGATATGTGCTTTTATGGTTATTGTTATTAATGTGCATGTCCTTGTAGCAAGTCGAAACACCTTCAGTTCCAGAATTTAAATTGTCTTGGCTGAGGAATGGTCTAGAAATGGAGGCGCTGGGTTGTCCAAATGGCTCTCCCGACTTGAGGGACCCGGGATAACAGGAAAGAGCAGGCTGAAGGCTCTCAAAAAGCGGCACCAGGGAGGATGAAGAAGGCAATGGAAGGAGTGAGGGGTGGAAGGAGGGAGGGGTGGAAGGAGGGAGGGATGGAAGTAAAAGGAAAACTGCCTCCACTCCAGCTTTGCTGGAAAGAGCCGAGACACACACACTCAAGGGCAGCAGCATGTTTGGTGTGTGTTGGGTGGGGCGGGGGGAGATGCTGGGGAGGGAGCCCCTCCCTCCAGCATATCGTGCCACTGCAATATGGTCCTGAGGGGTAAAGAAAAAAGAAGGTTCAGACGGTGTTGGAACTAAGTGGGGGTTCTCCCTCTTGATCCTGAAAGTCCACTACTCTGACCACCTCCACCCCCGCCACCACACACACACAGAGCTGCATCAGTTTCCCTAAGGTGATCTATTTGGAGGAAGCCAATCAAAAACTAAATTGATTTGGAAAAGTCATGAGGCTTATCGCCTTCTGAAATTCGCCTTTGAGCTGAGCTGTCTCAAAAATGCAACAGAGAAGAAGTGGTCAAATTCCCATCAAAGTCACATTCCTGTTTACTGCCACAGTGTCACCAGCTCACCTCAGGCATTGCTATTGGTCCTAGATCCTAGATGCAGGCCATATATGGTATTTTTTTCTACAAGTTTACTGATGCAGTTAGGGCCCCCTTTAAAAAGTTGCTTTCCAAATCCCTTTGAGGGGTTTCGACGAGTGTGCCTGCAACTTAGTAATGATAATAATGAACAGTTATTGGGTATTTGTCAGGTGTGCTAAGCTCTTCCCAAGCCTTGCTTCATTTAATTCTCATAATCATCAATTCTAGCCTTTCTGAAAATCCCCTTTCAGGAGGAAAAAAATGGAAAGAAAGAAAACCAACTCTTTAAGAATGCATTCCAAAAATCCCAAATGTTTCCCATCTCAACTACTTCTCATAACTACTTTGCCCCATTTTTCCATGAGCACCCTCAACTCTTCCCAACTGGAAGGGGAGCATGTAAGTTCAAGTACCCTAGTGGGTACCCTACTGGGCAAGGCAAAGAGAAAACATGAGGCTTCGGGGCACCCAACCTAGCTTTCAACTCTGCACATGGCTCTGAGTATAGATTTCCCGAAGATGGTGAGAGGGGAGGAGAGCAGTGAGAGCACGCTCGAAGTCATCCACGCGGGAAATGGTCTCGCGCAGTGAGCATGAGGAGGAGCTCAGCCCTCGCCCTCCACAGAGCCCCACTTCTGTTTGTAAAGGTCACGCAAATATATATTCATCCCGCAAAAATTTCTACTATCTTTCTCTGTAAATGCTCGACAACACTACACGTGCAAAATCCAGTTAGCAGAAGGGCCAGCACAGGCTTTGGAGTTTGTGATTTTAAAAAGCAACAACTAAGAGTTGCTATAATTCATAAAATATGCAATAAGGGGTTTTGAGTAAGACTGAAAAATAGGAGGAAAATCTGTACTCCCAGCAGGCAAAGTGTGCATGGCAGTTTTAAATAATAATGAAATATAAGCCCTCTTTAAGGCAAAACCAAAATCTGTTTTACATGTAAAAAAAAAATAGTTCCCACTTAATTTTTTTAGGTTTCTTTGTTAGGTTTTATATTTCCTATTGAAAAGTTTGAGGATATGAAATGTATGATAAATGGTTGAAGGGAGGGGTGAAGAGGGAGCCACATTTTCTAATAAGACTAAGGGAAGAAATCTTTATAATTCCACCCTCTTTTTTCCCAAATTCACTCTCGTTTTACTTTCAAAAGACAAGAATGGAAACCAAGTATTGGCTTTCTTGCCTTTATGAGTGTGATATATAATATCCTGGTAGTGCATACATTAAAGGGGGTAGTTTGTTTTTCATTCTAACTGATGAGACTTATCTAATTCACATTAGAGAAGGAGAAAAGGGGAGGAGAAGGAAGGTATTTTTAGTTTGGGTTTTTTCTTTTAAAGCCTCATCCATGAATATGCTTATTGGTTTTAGAGAAAGGGGAAGGGAGGGAGAGAAATGTTGATGTGAGAGAGAAACATCGATTGGCTGCCTCTCCAATGCACCCCCAGGGGCCTACGCATGTGCCCTGACCAGGTATCAAACCTGAGACCTTTCGGTGTATGGGGTGATGTTCCAACCGTCTAAGCCACACCAGCCAGGGCAGTATTTTTACTTTTGAAAAGGAAATATGATCATGGCCTTCAAACACCAGGTGGATTTGAAACATCCTATGAGGGATGGATTAGACCCACCACGTGAGCTTAAACAAGGAGTGGTATGAACAGGCATGAGAGCTCAGTGAGGAAGAATACAATATCAGAGTTGCGCATCTCATTTTACCTTCCACTCAGGTTCCTGAAGCTGGGATGACATGTCCCTTAGCCACTGCTCCGCTCCCGCTGCCCAGCAAGGGAGGCTTTAATGGATGCATGAGTAGGGGCGTAGCTCCATGATGGTTCCAGCTGTCCAGTTACGGGAGCAGTAAGCTCTCCTTCTCCTGAGATGGTCCAGCATTGCTAACACGTGTAAGACTGGAGCAAAAAATCCAAGTACGGGGCCCGACTCAACAGATACCACATGATGCCTGGTTTAATTCTGATCTGGTAGGATTCCATTACTTTAGAGTACCTGTTTTGCCTCTGCATAACTGTGCCTTTTTACACAGATTTTAGGGAGACCTTCCTCTTCATCAACAAAACATTACTCTAGGGAAAACATGTGCTTCCGTGGCCCAGGGTGAGGATGGGGCACTGTGTGCTTTTTCCTTGGGCCTTGTTACGTTCCAAGGAGACCTGATGACCCGTTCTTTAGTCCTTTCACCTCATCGCCCTCTTCTTGACTAAACCTTCCCCATTGCCTGTATTTCAGAAGGCGCAGCTTACTGAGGCCAACGAGAGAAGCTTCACTCCCAGGGAGGTTAATTTTCTTCCTAAACGATACCTAACTATGAGGCTTCTACAGGAAATGCTCCATGGAAATTGGTCCATAATCAAGAGAATCGTGTTATTGAACATTCCTCTGTGCTGCTCCTAAGTGCTACCGGGCGCCGGATGTGGCTGCGATGCATGTGTGTGCTGCCCACGTGATCAGCAGTCGAGACAGCAGTAAAGACAGCAACCACCCTTGGAAGATCTGCCGGGCTCCCAGATCTCCTTCCTCTCAGAAGAGAAAGATCACAGGACTGGGAATTTCTGACAGGCAGAAATATTTTGGGGTTGGAAGACAGGCCAAGTCAGCCAACTTGCATTGTCTGTCCCTCTGAGAGCGGCTCCGGTGGGAACAATCCCTGCTGCTCTTTCCGGATCTACCTGGAAGTGACTGTGCGTCATCGTGGGTGTTGGCTGGCTCGCTTCAACTCCACATGTCGATTGGCAGAAACACAATATTCACTGCTTTCATTTATTCTTAATTTAAACTTTATTGGCTTTGGGGAGCAAACAGAAATAACAATTTGCAGGAAACAGTGAGTACAGAATGCTAAATATCTGTGAAGGAAAAAACAGGTAAGGCATCAGAAAACCATCTAACAACAGAGGGAAGTGGAGCTGGCCCTGAAGAATGTGCGTAAAACTGTGCACTACATTGCACACGCTCTCTCAGCGGGGAGGAGGGGAGGGAATACACACTCTCTCTCATCTAATATCCGCCCTTTTGAAGGTGTGTCAGACAGGACTTGAAGTATTCTGATCCGACAGATGGACTTGCTCTATGTGATAACCTAGTGACTCAGTCACAGGGGAGTCCAACCTGTGGCCTGCAGGCCGCATGTGGCTCAGGATGGCTAGGAATGCAGCCCCACACAAAACTGTGAATTTACTTAGAACATTGTGACTTTTTTTGGGATTATGTGTCACAATGTATTTAACGTGTGGCCCAAGACAACTCTTCTTCTTCCAGTCAGGTGCAGAGACGCCAAAAGGATGGACACCCCTGGTAGAGCATTGATTTGTAAGCTCTTCAGGATTATGGAAATGATTAAGGATTCTTGGAAAGACTTTCTCCAAGGAGTGGGGAAGGTGTACCACTGTTCACGTTGGAAAAATATTAGCACACATCGCCCGGGATCTCCAGCCTGAAGGCCTTGGACTCTGTTGAAGGATCTTTCTCACCTGAGGCTCACTTCCCAGTCTCCTAACCCCATGCAGTTTCTGGAACCCAGTGAGGGCGATTAAAATGGAAGCATTTTATGCTAGCATAGAAAGAATCACGAATGTCCTTAAAATGACTCACACACATAGGCTCTTAATCCGAACTCTCTAGAAAGTCACATGGGATACGGATGCAAAGCACCCCTGTTGCTGCAAACACAGAGCCAGGATTCCGGGGTGTGGGCAGTGGGCCAGAGCTGGCCTCTGACAAAGTCTTCTCCAGTCCACGGTGAAATATGAAAGATAAGCACAAGTGAGTTTTTCTTAAAGATAACTTTAGGATTTCTGACATATCTTTTCTATGTTTTTGGTTATGAATAATTTTGTAGTATTATTTTTTCTGTTTTAAAGGAAATGGTGGTGTTGAAAGTCCGTGTGTTGAGTGGTCAGGAGTCCAGTCTCTGGCTCTACCACCCACTAGCTGGGTTAGGGTGGGCAGTGTATTTAGCATCGGTGAGCTTCTGCTTCATTATCTGTAAAACGGGAATATTAACAGTCTGTACATCATACGTGTTGTGCAGATTGAGTGCAAGGAATTAGTCACATAATTAAGCCTCAATTGTTAACTAATATTAGGAGTCGATGGTAGCATATATCACTATCTCTAATATATGTAATAGATTATAATATGTGCTTATATGATATATACAAGGGGGAACCCCCCCCAAAAAACAGAATTATCTTCTGGAGAGTGGGCCTCTTATAGTACAGGCTTCCCCTGCTAGGTGAGTGTTCTAGGAACCCATCTGTAGCAGCTGGCATTGTTGTGAGAGGCTGCGTTCAGCTTCAATGGATTTTTTGTAAGACTCTTGCAATACCTTTGCCCATTTCATGACGGGTGATTTACGAGCACACCTGCCCACACTGGGCTGAGTGCTCAGCAGTTTTGGACCAAAAACGACATGACTCCCACCTCGTGCTCCACCCTCCCTATTCACCCCGTCTCTCCCTGAAGGATTTTGTTTGTTTGTTTCCCCCAGATGAAAAACGTCCTCAAAGGGACACGTTTTGCTGATGTGGAAGAAGTGAAACAACAAACAGCAGAAGCTCTAAAAGGCATCAAAATCAACAAGTTCAAAACCTGTTTTGAGCAGTGGGAAAAAGTCTCAACAGGTGTATTGCATCAAATGGAGAGCACTTTGACAATGACTGAAGTTTAAACATGTAAGACTAAATGCACAATTTTTTATAAATAAATTCTGGGGTGTGGGGGGTCACCCCTCATACACATACACATAAAACTACGGCCAAAAAAAGGTTGGCAGTTCCATATAGACCCCTCAAATTCTTAGTTTTTAATTTACCGTTGTAAAAATGCAAATGTCTAGGAATTGTTATGCCAGAATATAAGAGGACAGGAGAGAGAGCATGCACGCATGTGCTCCCGGGGTCAGGACCGATTGTTTTTAAAGATACGATCCACTTTTCCTGAGAAACACTTTCGTGGTCCAGAGGGGAAGGGGCCACTGCAGTGCATTCAGCCTCTTTTGGTTTGAAATCCGCAGGTTAGTCTCCCTAGTTTCTGTTTGTTCTCTCCCTCTGTATCCGGAACATCAACTTCGTAATAGCGGCATCCTTGTCTGGCATGCTCGCTGCTCTACCCCAGCATCACCAGACTGTAGAGTTATAGTCCCCTAATGAATGAAATAAAGATCAATAAACCCATGGTGTCAACTGCCTCAAGCATGAAATTGTCTAACGTTGCAAGTGCTCTGTTCCCCCCTGACCCATGATCCCACTGGCTGAGGGCACAGCCTCTGCCCAGCTCAGCCCAGCAGCTGTCACTGGGGAGAGCGGCTTGAATCTTCCCTCAGTCTTCGCTAGAGCACACGACACAAACAGTGCCAATCAGTTCTCCTCTCTTCCTTTCTCTGTCTCTGTCTCTCTCTCTCCCATTTTAAAATAAATTTTAATGTAGAATTTCAGCATCTAAGATGATCTCCCCTGCCAGTTTATTAGCCACAGGCAACTGGCTACAATTGGATTTTAATGCCGGATAGCTGCCAGCTGTAAGGTTAAAAGATGTTCGCCTTTATTCAAGGGGCGAGAAAGGCTTTACCTAGGATGAAAGATAATGGTGATATGAGGGATGGGGCTATCAGTTGTGGTTTAAAGTAGCTGTGTTTATAAACAATAAGGTCATACCTACTTCAAGGACTGAACTGCTCTTTAGTGGGGAGTCAGCGGGGCATGGGATTAAGGGTTATGTATTTTTTTATCAGGCACTACAGAGAATGGATGAACATGAACACATTCACTGAAGGCAACGGGCAACACTTCGAACACTATAAACACAAATCACCCTGTCAAGTGTCCAGGTGCCCTCGGAATAAGGACCGGCCCACTCAGGCAAGCATAAACTCCCCACCAGTATCCAGGTGTTTTTGAAAGTCACAGAGTTGTGCCCATTACATCTCCAGCTGGCTTGACCTGATTTAGATAGCTAATGCCAAGGTGAACTCAAACCAATTAAATGGGGGAAACCCCAAAACTAAGCTCTAACCTCGAGCCAACAAAATACTGAGCTTTTAACAACTTATTACTATTAAACACAGTCCACAGTGAATTAATTTGTTTCTGTGATTATTTGTATCTTGAAAGAGAAAGAATACTAGTCTTCTGCTTTATTTATCTAGTAAAATAACCCTAATGGCATTAGTTGAAAGGATGGATTCAGTAATTCCTATTGTTTGTCTAAGAAATGAGTTGTATTTCTGAATATGATTAAAATTTGCAAATAATCTGGTTAATCATTCCCCCTCTCACCTTCCTGAAATAGAATCTTTCAATCATCAGGGACTAGAGAGGAAGGATATTAAAAGGAAGATTTATACTTGACTACTGCAAGAAAGGCATGTACAAGTAGGTTTAGAAAGAGACACTAACTCTTCTTAAGAGAGCCCATTCAACATCCACTTTATAGACGATCATTCTCCTTCACAATGGATGTGTAGGGAGGAAGCAGATGAGAGGGGGGAATGGAGCAGGACAGGGTAGGCGAATACTTTCTTGCCAGTGGACTGTAATTTCTCCATTGGCAACCAAGTTGAAATTAAACATTCATCATAACTAAGTAGAGATGCTTTTTTCTATTAATGTAAGCCTTTCACTCTGTAGTATTAGTACAGGTCAGCCATTCCCAAGAATTTTCTGCCATATATAAATTCTATAGCTGCTAGTTGAAAAGTGGTTTCTAGTGTTAAAGAAATTTGGTCAATCCAGCATCCCCCAACGGTAAAAGGATATGCCACACTACAGGAATTTTGCCACTTATAAAATAGAACATGAACTTCTACAAGTGCTATGAAATGTCATACGGCACAAAAGCATGGTTTTATTTAGTAAAAATAATAGCCAATTAAAAAGTCCTATCCTAAGGCAGACAGTAGGCTAAATACAGATAAAATTGATATGGCTGAATTATGTCCCCTCAAAATGTGTATGTTGAAGTCCTCACTCCAGTACTTCAGAACATGCCTGTATTTGGAGAAAGGGTCTTTAAGAAGTGGTCCTCAATCCAATATGACCTCTATCCTTCTAAGGAAAGGAGATTAGATTACAGATAACAGACCACGGGATGACCGTGTGCAGACACAGCAAGCCAAGGAGAGAAGCCTTGAAGAAAACAAACTGGCTGACATCTTGATCTTGGACTTCTAGCCCCCAGAACTGTGAGGATATATATTTGGGTTGTTTAAGCCACCCAGTTTGTGATATTTTGTTATGTCAGCCCTAGCAAACTGATATAAATTATTACATATAATCCCACAATGACCAAGGACAGCATTATTATCATTCACTTTCACAGATGAGAAAACTGGAGTTCACAGAGGTTAAATAACATATGTAAGATCACACAGCTTGGGATTTGACCCCAGAAGCCTGACCTCAAGACCCATGGATGAGCACAGTGCTCATGTTGCCAGCAGAAACCAAGAGGTCTCAATCAGGTTTTGGAGTCTTAGGCAAATCCTGAGCCTCATTTGCCTTCCCCCCCCCCCCATTTGTGAGTTGAAAAGTAGGATGAGAATAGATGATGTTAGGTTCTTCTCAGCTTGGACACCTGAGTCTCTGTGAATGCACACTGACCTTTCTTTTTTCTTACAAGCACCAATAGGGCCTTGAATTTCACTAGTACAATATCTAAATGAGGAATATCCATGCTTTTAAAAGACCTGCTTGCTCTTAGTCCCACAAATATCCAGCAGTTATTTCTCAGATCCCATTCTTCCTAAAGCTAGACATCTTTGCTGGTGGGGGAAAAAAGAAGGAACCTGGCCAAGTGGTTAATTGTTGTATAAAGAATTACAAGTAATTTTACTTGTTTTATATTTTCCAATTTCTCAGCAGCAAATTTGCATTAGTTTTCCATTTTAAAAATATAAGTATAGGGGACCATTCCACATGGCATGGGAATGTAGCCCAGCTCCCACTTGGAAAAGCCAGTGGGAAGCGAGGTCTGGCACACAGGACCCACGCCCATGGATAGGTTCGTCTGTGGGGAATCAGGCCTGCATTGTACCTAGGCTGCTATGAGACTTGCTTTTGCTAAAACTCCCTCACCCTGGATTGAGGCAGCAAATGTTTACTGCATATCTCTAAAGTAACTTCCTAAAGTCTGTGCTAAACCTCCCAAGTATGGAGTGTAACCAGTTCAACCACTTTTCCCCTTGATCTGTAACATCCTTCTCTTCGAAGTAATTAGCAACATTCTTTCCTTTGTTATCTGTTCAAGGTAATCCCCTACAGCGAACCTGTACATAGTAAATGAGGACCATCCTGGGTGAAAGGTACCCAGAAAAGCAATAAAAGCCTGTCCAGGTGGGGGTCAGGGCCCTCTCTCTCGCTTAGAGAGCAGCCATGCCATCCCTTTTTCTCCATAGGACTTCTGTAGTCCTTATGAATTTGTCTCCTGCAGCCACGACACACGGACTCTCCCAGCCAGGGTCTGCATCATATAAGTAGATGAAAAAAGGAAGATTCATACTCCCAGTCATTTGCCTCTCTGCTATATTCCCATGGGTGACATGTTTTCACTCTGAGTCATCTTCGTCAACCCTTTGCATTTCTGTGCGTTCTCCCACAGGCGATCAGTTGGTGACCTCCTTGAAGACACAGCAGTCTGGGTATGATGGCTTATGTCTTCCTATCCCCTTGTGTTAGGTGCTATTTCAGCGTTGCCAAAGTAATATATGCTCCATTCAAACTTCTTTAAAATCATTTATTATATATTCTTTACTTAAATAAATTTCTATATTTGAAAATATTGTGCTTAAAGACTACACCCTACACTTAGGACTATTTTTTTTAGAGTAGATGTCTCAATTAGCACCAACTCAAAGGCTCTGGACACTTTTAGCATCTGGATCCAAATTGCCTAAGAGCTTCCCTAAACAGGGAACACTCTCCTCAGTGTGTGAGACAGCTGCATCCTTGCCAGCACTTGGTCACTTTCATTTTTCACAGCTGTTGGCCAATTGGCTGGGAAAGTGACATCTCCTGATTTCTTCAATTAGCATATCTGAAAAACTGAACATTCTTTCTACATGTTTATTTTGCAATGTTATGGCCTCTTTTTGAATTTTTAATGACATTATTTGTCATGGACTTAGTTACTGTTTATCTGTTATACGAGCTTTTATATTAATGAAAGTCTAATAACCTTTTGACACACTTACTAGAAATGGTTTTCCCCAGTCTGCCTGGTAATTAAATTAAATAAGATTTTAAATTTTACAAAGCAAAATCTTTGTGTTTTTCGATTACTTTTAACTAAGATGTTACTCCCTGTTTTCATTCAATTTTATTTCTATCTTTTGATGATTTTTGTATTTTTAGTAATACTCTTACAACACATTTTAACATGAAAAGCAAAAGGGAAATGAACAGGGAATGGAAGTGGTTGCTTCGGAGGTGGTCTTGCCAAGGGCTCACTAGCCATCTCCTTGTGCGCCCGCAGCAACCCTCCCCTTTCCCGTTCACTGAGTGTAAAAGGTTCGGTCCTGGATCACACAGTCTCTCAAAATGTCGGGTTTGGCATCCAAACTCCATAGCAAAAAGAAGAAGAAGAAGTCTTAGAGCAATGTTTCCCAAAGGCTCCCTTCTCCTTTCATACCTTGTTTCATTGGCTTTTTCCTCTGCCTCTCCAAGGTGACAGGTGTGGGATGTGCTCCTCCCTTTCTTCTAAGATGCCTTCTTTGACCACCCCCTAAATGAGGGAAGATACCCCAGCTATGTACTCCAGGGTATGCATTTGCTTCAACACAGCCTTATGCGCTGGGCCCGCTCTCTTTTAATATTTGAAATCCCAGCTAAAATGTAAGTTCTTTGAAGGAGATGACTGCTAAAACAAATAAAGATTTCAGTGGTTTAGTGTAAAATCTCAAGAATAAACTCTTCAGAGAAATATAACACATTAGAATCTCTCTCCGCAGTTCCCCATTCACTTCTTGGGATTCAATAATTATCTTCAGGCTGAATAACTCAAATCCACAGACGTCAGCACATACACTCTGGCCGCTCTTTCTAGCTTTCTGGCTGATTGTCTTAGGACATTCCTGCTAATCACTAGTATGCTTCTTGCCTATAGACTTCTAGGACCCTCCAAGGAACCCAGATCACTCTGTCTCTAAAAGCTAGAAAATTAAAGGCTTCCAAAAGATAGTCTGATCTGGGCTTCAGATAGTCTGAGGTGGTCTCATGGCAGTTTGGAGGAGCTACTTAACTTTGCTGAATGTCAATTACCTTATTTGCAACTCTGAGAATAAGAACCACCTTAAATTTGGGGTGCTCTCTGATTTAATCAAATGAATTAAAGCATATGTGAAGGTCTGGCCTGTCAGTGGTTCTCAGTAAATGCCGGTTCATTTTTCTCTTTGATGCTGCCTTTGGCTACCCTGGGATGAAATCTAGTGGCCAGCCCAGTGGCTAGCCAAGCCCTTTCTCCTAACCCCGGCTCCAGATTTCCCAGTTATGATGAGATTTAAGCTTTCCCTGAGAAGCCAAGATCTACGTAAAGGGTCTGTCCCAGATAAACAGGTTCTAATCCTGACTCAGTCCAGTTCCCAAAGTATCTTAAACTCCTACATGGCTTTTCTTATAGTGTGTCTTATCCTACATAATACGAATTAATTAGCTTAGCCTCCACATGAGATGAGAAGCTACCTGAGGGTTGAGAGTGTCTTAGCTCTTAGTACCTACAGCATCCAACATAGTGCTCAACAACCAGCAGGTGTGTAGTGATACTTGTTGAATGAGATTTCCCAACCACCCATATTCACAGGAAAAGTATTTTGCCACAGTTAGAAAACTGAGACCCAGTAGAATCATCAGCATGGTTGCCTGCTTTCCTAAGAACCACTCCTGAATGTTCATCCCCTCCGCACATTGTTGGGAGCACAAACAGGTTAGCTTTAGCCAAGTAGCATTACTGTAATTCTTCTTTCCTGGAATTGGACCAAAGAGGCATGAGGGGATCTCTTGGTAGAAGTGTCTGTTGTTAAAAAAAATACATGAGAAGATGGAATCAGGTACTTTGGTAAGATGCTGTCATATCAGTGTGTGTCCATGAAGGGAATATTCTGATGGACAAGGCCAAGAAGTAGCCAAGGAGTATGCCAAGGAGTAGAAAGCAGAGGAAAGTTCACGCTGAGATGGTAGAAAGGAGCTGGGGTTTAACAACCTGGGACCCAGCCACTTCTGCAGTTCTTGCTATGTCATATGTTAAATGTGCTCATTGATGAAGCCAGGAGATTGTTTTGCAACCAAAAGCACCCTAACCCCTTCAAAAAGGTCACAGACCCTTATGGGAGCAAACCTTTGCCTGGAGCAAAGTGCAGCACAGGTTTCTGGTCTGAGCTAAGCTGAGGGAGCACATAGGTCACCTCGTCAATCTTCATTTTGATTTAAAGCTTGCACAATGCACACTGTTCTCTGCAATATTCATTCATACCCTCAAGGAAATTTAAGTCTCCCCAGAGGCCTGGGAAGTGACCTCCCAGCCTGGTGATGTATGTCAGAGCATCCACTGTGTTTCTTAGTAGTGCTGGGTGCACAGTAGGTCCTCACACAACGTGTGCGTATTGACTAACTGATCAAGTAACTCTGAGTCATGTGCTTCCAGGGAGCATGATCCCTAGAAGCAGATGAGAGAAGAAAAAATGCATGAGCGAAAAGAAAATGTAACCCCACATCCTTCCTGCATTGAAAAATTCATCCTGGTTTTTGCAATGAAACATTACTGGGCCTTGCCTCAAAAACTGGCAGTGACTTGCACTTAAGAGTTCAGAGGCCCCATGTGAATGAATGAAAGGCATCTCCTCAATTATACAGCTGAGTTTCATGGAACTCCTTCCAAATTACCATCCTAACTTAGTGATTTTTTTTTTGTATGAGTGCCCTGAACAGACTCTTCAGTCTAGAAGCAGACAGGGAACTTGGGAGAAACATGTGTTTGGATGTCAGAAATGCTCCTTTGTGAGAGTTTGAATTCCTTTGAGCTGTTACGTATTTCAGAAGCATCGCACAGCACTGGCAGACCTGCTCCGGCTTGGGCATTTGTGAAACTGTTTTTTGAAGTATGAGGCCTGGCCTTCTACTTTGCTAGGTCTCATTTTCTTGTGTTATATATGAAGTTCCACAGTGGAGTCTATCCTGACCTTTTAATAGAGAGGGCAGGTGGGACTGAACTAGTATTTAGCTTCCACCATGATAACTCACTCGTGTTTTACTTTCTACAATAAAATAAAGCTCTGAATTCCAGATTATCTATTGCTTTTCTCTGCCTCTAGTTTCTTCGGTCCCGGTCAGTTTAGTCCAGTGTTAAACCTGGGAGCTGGAGCAGGGCGGAAACAGTGGGAGCTGTGAGTGGAGCACAGCAGGGGCTCAGTCTGGCTGTAACCAATGGCTACCCTAGGGGTGTGGTGCAGAGGGACATTGGAAAATAAAGGCCAAGGTCCTTCACTATGGACTGTAAGAAATGAGGAGTGGGCTGTACTCTGCAAACAATGGAGATCCCAAAAATGTATTTGAGTTAGGTAGTTGTTTTGATTGGGTTTTCCCAAACACCTGACACTGAGAGGAGGGTGTGCATCCAAGCAGCTGATTTGGGAGGCACCTGGGGACAGTGGGAGGAACTGGGAAAGTGATACAAGCCAACAAAGAAGAGTTGTTACGTCAACCATTCCCTAGATGGACACTATTAGAACAGAGCCCTTGTGGCTCACAACTAAGGCTCCAGAACCCAGAATCCTGGTTTTATTCTACCCCATTATTGGTGGATGAAACCTCAAAGGAGAAGGGACTGCAGAGCAGCAGACAAGAAAAGCCTAACATCCAGGAAAGTTGAGAAAGACCGTAGGAGGAAGGCATTTCAGTTTTCATCAGGAAAGTCAATGGGATGTATGGTGGGTAGAAGTCCAAGGGTGTGGACTAAGGCACCAGGAATCTGAGAGACACATTCCATGGTGGTCCAGAGCAGGTGATAATGGAAATCCTAGGCTGGACAATTCTAGGCTTGTGTCATATATGAAGCTCCACAGTGGAGTCTATCCTGACCTCCTAATAGAGAGGGCAGATGGGACTGAACTATTTTGTTTATATTATTTAACTTCCCCCATAGTAACTTGTGGTTTTTTCCCCTGCAATAAAATAAAGCCCTAAATTTCACATTTTCGGTTGCTTTTCTCCACCTTCAGATCCTTAACAAAGGATCTGGAGGCGGAGAAAAGCAGAAGACAGGACGTCACTCTTAGGGTATCTGTGGTGGTTTCCCAGGTTTCAAGAGAACATATTCTTGGAGCTGAGCTCCAAGGTAAGGGCTCAGTTGAAAGCATAGCTGAGTTCCCGGTTCTGGAAGAAAAAATAATTGTTAAACGTGGCGGTCAGGCCTGAGTTCATGTTCCTGTGTGAGCTGTTGAATTTGAGATTCTCAAGTTCCTTCTGAGGAAGGTCAGTGTCGGTCCAGGGAGCTGACTGTAGTATGGGACCAATCAGTGGGGAGTCTCCAGCCTCATTTCAAGGGGATTACGTAGGTGGAGCATTGAAGAGTGGACATGTCTGCTCACCCTCTAACTGCAAGACAATTGTTCAATGTGGGGAAATCTAGTCTAACTAGTCTAGCCTTTTATTTTACTTGCAAGAATTCATAAAGGGAGAGAGACAGAAGACAGAGGTGAGACATTTAAACTTTTAATATGACTTCTTGTCATATTCTCAAAAAGAAAATGAACAATTTTATATACCTCATACACGTTGAATCACTAGTATTTGTTCTTTTGTTACTGGCTGATCTCACTTAACATAATATCCTCAAGACCCATCCAAGTTGCTGTTTATGGCAGAATTTCCTTCCTTTTGAAGGCTGAGTAATAGCCCATTGTATGTATATAGCACATTTTCTGTATCCACTCATCTGTTGAGAAAGGAGGATATGGAGATTTGTTGTTCAACAGGTATAAAGTTTCAGCTATGCATAATGAGTCTGTTCTAAAATCTGCTCTACGCCATAATGCCTATAGTTTACAGTACTGCATTGTATACTTCAGATTTTGTTAAGAGGTGGGCCTCATGCTCAATGTTCTTACCACACTGAGTAGAAAGGGGGAGGAGGAGGGGGAAGAGGAGGAAAACAAGGAGGAAGAGGAATTCCTTTTGTTATGAGGCTTGGTTTGTTTATTTGTTTTCCCCCAGGCTGAATCAGGCACAAACAACATTCTGTGAAAGTGAGAAAGAAGCTTTAATTCCTGACCAGCTGTTGCCCTCCCTACGAGATGGAAGGCTCGAGACCAGCCTGAGCATCAAGGTCTGCGTATACCATGACAGCGAATGCAGAGAGCAGAGAAGAGGTTGAGCTTAACTTAGAAAATCGTCATCCTTAGCTAAATCTCAGACTTTTTTTCCTACATAAAACACAGTGACTTCTAGAAATAGAGAAAATAATTCTGCCACAGAGAATAAACTGGTCATTCACATCTGCCCTCTAAGCTTCAGGTGAGCCATCAAAAATAAACTAAACATGAGACAAAAATGCTGGAAATACAGAATAATTTAGATGTCCACAAAGGGCTGGTTGAATAACAAATGGACAGGCCACTCTTAGAAATGACAACAATGATCTGTGTTTATCAAGAGGGAGAGATGCTTGGTCCATATGCTGTTCATTGAAAAAACATAGGTGACATATAAAATAAACAGTATTATGATATCACACTGGTTTAGAATGTGTAATACATGTTTTTTAAAGTCTGGTAGGAAAAACAACAAAGCATTAGTGATGTTTATCTCTATGTGATAGGAGTGTATTCATTTCTCATTTTTTAATCTACATCATATTTCAGCAGTAAAAATTGATTCGTTGTGTAATTTTTAAAAGCATAATCAATAAATATCTTTTTAAAAGATGTTATTTCTTCTCCTAAACTGCTGTAAATATTGTCCTGGACTGAGGGACTGAAGAAAAAAGAATTTTGAGCAGGAAAAGGTTAAAATTAGAATTCTTGAAAATTTTTAAAAATCAGCTTTCTTCTGTAATAATATGTGCTCTCTCGTGGTGTGATAAATACAAACAAGTCATGGGGGAAAAGTAGACAATTATATGTAATAGGTTCCAAGGATTACTGTCTATTCAACATTTACCTCTAAATAATACCAGCAAAGAAATGTAATCTATAGAACTTTTTTGTTTTCTTATCAGACAAAATTATTCTTAGCCTTAGATTATTTTTTCACTTATTATGAAATATATTGTTTTCAGTGGAGTCTACAAAACACAAATAGAAATCTCAACAGTGCTGGCATAAAATAAAAACTATTAATAAGAAGAGAATTCATCCTCGTCAGGCTTAAATTAAAAAGGAAAACAGGATGTTAAGTGTTGACAAAATCGTATTGCAGGGCCAATCCATTTCTCTAGAGTTTTTGTTAGTGATTTATTAGAATTAAAAAATGCCGACTATTCTTAAATACCGTGGATAGTGAAGAAAATTGAGGAGTGCGTAACAGGAAGCAGATGGATCATCTAATTATTTTTCAATTACACGGGACATATTGGGCACAAAAATCTGCAAGTCATCCATCTGTACATCTTACAGTTGTGTTTTTTATAATAAATAAATCCATTATTTCAGTAGGGCAGCATTTTATAACAACCAAAAGCAAAAACAAAACACCTCATGCCACGCAACATGTAGGCCCTGAATGGCATCCCAGGAGGGAGGAACGTTGGCCCCACCGAGGGTAGCTGAGGGGTGGGCCGTGTGGGAGGAGGCCGTAGGCACCGAGGGGCCGGCACAGCAAAGGACCATCAGCTGCCTTGCACAGGGGTTGTTAATGGTTGGGAAGTTTTCCTTCTCAGATAGCTGAAGCCAGGCTTGATCATCTGGGTGTCTGCCAGCAACAAATGTGCGTGCTAAAATGTCATCCAAATGTGTGTCATAAAGTTTACTACACCCCATTTTAGACTCTGGTACTCACAGTGCCATAGAACTGAAGGAGGGAGATCAGAGGCAACTTCCGCTACTTTTCAATAAAAGTTTTGTTAACTGAAATTTTTATGGAAATAATTTTAGCTTCTCATGTAGTTTTGAGAAATGATACAGAGATTCTTAAAAACTTTGCCTGGTTTCCTCAATGGTGGCATGCAAAACTGTACCGTTGATCCTAGTCAATGATTTATTGACTGATCTTTTTCCAGATTTCCCGTTTTTCTGTATTCATGTGTGTGTGTGTGCATTTGTCCTTCTGTGCATGTTCACAATTTAAAAATCTTCACCCGTTGAATGACAAGAGAGGTCTTTATTCTCAAGTAATCAGGCAGACATCACATATTCCTGCAGGTTCCTCCTGGCACAGAAAGGCAGGGTGAAGGGAAGACAGACTGAATCCACTCATCAAATAGCATATATTTCTTGAGTGCCAAATCTTTTTAAGAAAAGCCTTAGGAATTCATCCTATCTTTAAATACGCCACTATGATGATGAGCATTTATGGGGAGGATGGTGCTACTTGCTTTCTGAACAGCATCTCTGTACCTCTATCCACTCAAACTTCTCTAGTCTGTCCTTCACCATCTATCCAGTGGTCTCCTTCATTCAAAAGCTCTGTCCTTGAAAAATCCAAAGCAAACTGAATTTTATGCACTGCTAGCTAAGGTCTTGGACTCTGGCCTCAGACAGATCTAAGTTCAAATGCCAGGTCCTTTGACAACTAATCTAAACTATCCAGGAATCAGCATATTTTTTTTCTTGCGCCCTCAGGTAGATGCTTGGAATATTATTCTAGACACAGATGAGGAGGAATTCTGGAAAAATAGAGTCTCTTTGTTTACAAAAAGCAACCCAGAAATGTTAATCACACCAGTCCCCATCTCTGCGTATGCCTCGCACAGATAACAGCTTTGTCTCAACAAGTAATGAGCAGGGAGAACAGCCGTTCACTCAACAGATTCTCAGAATACAACCTGTGCAGATTCTGGGCTCTTGGTCCCTGAGAAGCGTACTTGTCTTGAGTGTAGAGCTTAAATTTTTGGTGATTTTTTTACACCAATCTTATCAAATTCAGTCAAGAAGAGAAACATACAAACCTATGATAGATGATCTTGTTTCCAAAGAGTTATTTAGCTTACAGTTTTTCTTCGTGACATTGCTTTCTCTTTAAAGTACATATTTATTCATTTATTCATGTTTTCAGGCAGATGATTGCCAAGGCCAAGGCCTCTGCAGGGGAGAACACTACTGTGAGTGGAAGAAAAATCCAAGGAGTTTTGGATATGCTTGTTAGGTACACAGATTGTGGTTTTCTAATGAAAGATTACAGTGTCACACCAATAAACCAACAACAGAAAAGCACCTTCATGTCATTGAAGAATGGTGAACTGGAGGAGTTTGGATGTGATCTTCATGTGAATCAGTCAATTGTTGCAGGAGACCAAGAGACGTCCATATTTTTATTAAAAGCACCTAATACAAATCTCACTCAGTTCCTGGTCATGAGATTTACATCTGGCCTCTAATTTGTTGTTGTTACATTTGGGGATAGGGAGACTCACTTCAACACTAACAGTCTGTTGACGCAGCTTTGGCTTGCTCTGTGCATGCAGACGCCTGGCTGAACTGTTCAGCAAATCTATCACTACTTAAAATGGGTAGGAGCACTCCTGAGAAAGATGGGGAGAACAGAATCCCTATATCACATCCTGTGCAATCAACATAATCAAGAGTCAGACATTGTCTTTAAGTGAAAGTGTAGGGGGGAGGGGAACCCTTTGGAGTCAGAGTACCAGGATTGGTACCCAGAGAACCACCTTGGTTCCATTTCAGGTGTGCATTTCTCCAGCCCTCATCTCTTCTCAGCTTCACATCCTTACCCAGAAAGTCTCCACTGCATTTCAGTTTTTGATACAGATCAACTACAACTTTCTGAAAGGAGCCCTGTCTATATTTTGCCTTCCAAGCAGCCCTCCCTTCTCCATCACAGCACATAAACTGGTCAAGACCACTTTTGAGACCTTAAACTGGGTGCACTGCAAATTCAGAAAGCACTGCAGAACCCAAGAGCTTCCCACTAAACACAGGCAGCCTCCTCTCTATCCATCTGAACCCCACCTGTTCTGTAAGGTACACCTGTTCCATGTAGACTTCCCTGAATACCTCACCTCACAGGAATTCTGCCTGTCTTATTTCTTAGAGAATAAATAATGATACATTTCTTCAGACACATCTTAAATTGCCTTGTAAAATTTTTATCATTTGTATGTGTATATATATTTGTCCTATTGGTATATATATTCGTCCTATCTTATTAAATTATAACCTCCAGGAAGACATCAGACCTTGTCTCAAAACAACTAGCATCTCTATAATGCTATAGAGTTCCAAAACCACATTTCCTTGGCCTCTGTCCCCTTAAAATTCCATCAGTAAATGTGTTATCTTCACCATCTCAATGAAAAGTTCAAAGAAGTCTATTGGAAAAGTGAAATGGAAAACATTAAAGCATAATGTGCCCTTAGAGAAGCTCAGACATGTGCTTATAAATCTTCTCGTGATTCCACCATGAAAGAACACATTCTGTTTCACTCCAAGTGTTCTTGTTCTCTTCATCATTGCTCATAGAGAAAGAAAGACCAGTGGGGTTTACGGAAGTTGGCCTTTGCAACAACCAGTTTTCCAGGCTCTATGTAAGAATGTCACTGAGTTGATTCAAACTTACTTTTACAGGAAGATCAGCCGGGGCCGGAAAATCAGCAAAGGTGTTCACATGTGCTGATGCCATCAAGAGCCCTGCAGGCCTCCATCTAGAAAAGACCAAATAACAATCCTAGTAAGAATCTTGAGAACTTTGCTCCATGAGTTCTTTGCAGAGAAGTCACTATATTTTAGAAAATTTTAGGGTACCACAATTGTCCTGGCCCGCCTGGGAATGAAAGGTTCTGTCAAACTGTCAATTGGAATAACTTTAAAATCTTGTTTTTAAGTAGTTTATTGACTGCATTAGAAAAATTTTGGTTGAGGGGGAGAGAAAGGTATCATCTGCCTGTGCCTGAATTTGTTATGATCTGACTACAGTGATGATGTCTTTCCCTAAAAATAAGTGAGGACCGTGATTTATCATCATTAACTATGCAGATTATTGATTTCAGCTCAGATATTGTATTACCAATCTGCCCACAAGTGTAAAAAAAGCTCTGAGTTGTTCATTTAACTCCAAACAAAGCAAAGATACTTTCGGTAAATTCACTCCTGCCACTTCCCTGAAATTTTTACTGAAAGGGCACAGCTCTCGCCTGCACTTGGGTAGAAGCCCTAGGAGCATCCAGCTCTCAAAGGAAAGAGAAGGACACACTGTTCCATGGAGGGGGGATTAGGAGGGCCAGGCCTCCTGTGGAATACTTGTCTACAATTGCAGATGCAAAGAAAACAGGTCAGACATAGTTGCAATTATTTCAGCTCTGTTCATACAGAACTCAGTGCTCCCTGACCTTTACCCACACCCAAAATCCATACAGGTCATACTCAACCAGCTTTCTGGCAAATTCTATGCATCAGCATTTGGGCAGATCTTCAAAAAAAAAGAAGTATAGTTATTATAATTTTCTGAGCTTTTACTAGTATCAGGAACTCCACCAAGCATTTTATGTGAATTATTATACTTTCTCTTGTGGTGGGTACTATGCTGTACCACCCAGGTGCCCCTCCCTCAGGACTGAGTTACTCACTGCCCCAGTTGCTGGGATTGGTGCTGTCGATTGATGGTTCCCCTGTCATTGATCTTAGCCAAAATGAACTGCCTCACCAAGGTTGTGCTTCCTCCCAGGGACAGCCCTCATCTAATGATGGCTTAATGTGGGGGTACAAAAGCCAGCCACCTTGCTTAAAAGAAAGATAGTTCTAAAGGACAACCCCGTCTTGGAGATCCTCACAGAATCAGCTGAGCACTCGATTGTAGTTGCATTGTACTGTGCGATTTCTTCTCTGCCCTGTCTTGCTTCCCTCATCTCTCCCAGGTGTTGCTCCTAAAAGTATTCGCCATTAATGTTTTCATGCAAATCTGAGAATTTTTATGTCTATATCCTGAATTACCCAACCTACACCAGTTAAAACCAGAAGTGACCCAAGGGGGTGGAATCTAAATGAAATGTTGGCACTGGATGACTAATAGCAGGGTAGCAAGGAGGACCACTTGCTGGTAGTGGGTGGAGAAGCAAGAGCCCCTGGCACGAAGGCTCAGTGACTGTTCAGCTTGCTCCTGGATCACACTTGATAGGAATGCACAGGCGGGTGCAGTATCTCACACATTTGAAAGTTTCACGAGAAATAGTAATTATAAAGACTTTGGACTTGGAAAGAGTAATTATAATGACTTTGGATTTACTATTTTGCATTAGTAATTATAAAGACTGCCGTTGGGAATCATGGATGTATTTGAGAAGAGACAATGAAGGACAACGATGGGGTGTATAAAAGCCAGAGGGCCTTCTTGGCATCACATAAACAAGCTCCCATCTACAACCAGAGGACAGAAAGAGCAAAGGACTTAAGAATAGGAAGAGCAGAACTCCAGATAATAACAAAGACCAGGTAGAAGCCTCTTAAACTCCGCTCCTGCTCCGGCCCAAATAGTGAAATCAAAAACTGCATTCCATCATGGAAAGAATGTGATTGTGTTAGGAGGTGGGGGATTTGGAAGGTAATGAGGTTCAGGTGAGGTCATGAGGGTGGGGTCCTCATGATGCTATCAGTGCCCTCATTAGAAGAGACCAGAGTTTGCCAGCTTTCTTTCTCACTCCCCTACCATGTGAGAACACAATGAGAAGGTAGCCTTCTACAAGCCAGAAAGAGCCCTCACCAGGAACTGAATCAACCAACACCTTGATCTTGGACTTCTCAGCCTTCAAACTGTGAGAAATGAATGTCTATTGTTTAAGCCACCCAGTCTGTTATATTTTGGTTTTTTGCAGCCCAAGCTGAGACAGAGCATATGATCTACCAAATGATACATTTCTAATTATTAGCATATCTATGTGTAAAAGCTTGCCAACTATTACAAACAAAAATAGAATTCTTAGTAATGTTTCTTCATAATAATGGTGATTATTGAGCCATTAGTATTGAAAAGTACACATGGGGACTGTTTTGGAACTTCCAGGACGTCCAGTCACCATCTGGACAGAGCAAGTGCCTGCCATCAAAAGCACTCAAATTCCATTGTGTGTGAAATGCATTCCTCTTTGTCTTAAGCTCAGAAACTCTCTACCCTTCCTCCTACCCCCATGTCCATCCCTAATTACTGCTTCATTTGCCAACGATATTGCTCCTAGGATTATTTTTGTGGATTAATGGTTTCAGTGGCCAATAGAGAAATGGCTATGTATTTCTCATGTATCCTTTCCCTATTCTCAGTTACTCTGTGGTGGTTATAAATTTTGATTCTTTTAAAGTAACTTTCATCAGTGGTTCTGCACTGGTGGTAGTTATTTACAGAGCAATGGAGAATATTTTGACCTTGTCAGGGACTCTTACGTAAGCTGTTACAGGGAAGTTAACAGCTCTCTCTGGAAGTAGGCAGATTGAGCTCCAAATTGTGGCTTCCCCAATTTTAACCTGTTTGGCTTTGAGCAAGTTATCATTCTTAACTTCAATGTATTCACCTGTGAATTACTAATAATTAAATAATAATGCCTAATTGATAGAGCTGTTATGAAGATTAAGTGTGTTGACCTTTAAAGAACTTAGCACAATATCTGACACCTGGTGTGCAGCCAACCGAAGTCAGCTTTTGCCAGGATTTTCACGGATAACTTTCCATCTGCCTCGATCTACCTTGCCTCTTTTAAATATGGTGAAAATTATTTTTCTTTTCTTCTTACTACTATGAATAGCTCTGCAATAAACATCTCTCTGAATATACAGGGTCGGGCAGAAGTAACACCATTGAGTGTGTGGTTGGTAGGGTATGTGAATGCCTCGCATGAGATAGACAACAATTTGAACATTTCACCTAAAATGTCATATGGTGGGTTTGAGTGTGATATTGTTATGTTGCAGAATTGCATGCTTATGATTTTGTAATAAAAGATTTTTATTACAAAAATCTTTTAATAAAAAGGGCATTATTTGTGCCAAACACTGTGTATTTCTCTTTACACTTGTCAGATTATTTCCTTTTATATGTTCTTAAAACTACACTTTCTGAATCAAGAAATGAATTTTTCTCACAATATTTTAAATCATTAGTGAAGTCTAAGAGAAATATATTATCTAGCTCTTACATATTCAAAATATTGAAAATCGGGAAAAAAATTGACTCTCACTTGAAATTGACGGCACATGGAAAATCTACAGCTTGATAGAAAGTGTTCATGGTTTCAGAGGCTCCAGCCTGGACGATCTGCTGTCTCTGTGGCTCCTGGGCCTGACCCTGGTCATGTGACTCACCACCAGGCACTGCTCCCAGCCAGGCTGACCCTCGAGAAGAGCAGGACTTGGAGAAAACACACTGGCTGGTGTCCCACTCCCCAGGGTGGAAAGAAATCTGGTTGTAGTGTATATTCGGCAAAGAGAGAAAAGGACAGGAAGTCAGGAACTATTGCTAGTACGGCTTAACTCAAGACTGGGGACATATTCTAGGTTCCCCACTTATCTTACAGCATTTCAAAGTTTTTAGCTTCTCTAGGTTAAGCCCTGTTACAAACTCTCTTTCTGGTATTTCCTCATCTTTTAAAATGAGCTATTTAATGATTATTTACATTCACCTTTTCTTAGCATATCTGGCATTGCTCCAATGGAGAGGTATGAGTATGTCAGCCTATCAGCACTGTCTGACCTAAGACCATGCACATGGAGGAGGGACCTGAGGACCATGGTATGATGGGGCTCAAATCCTACAGGCTCATGTCCAAGAGTCACAAGGTGCTAAGAGATCCAGGAACAACTGAGAAGGGCACTTCCCAGGAAAGATGCCTCTGAGGTAGTATTCTCCTAATAGATCATGTGTATTCTTACAGAGACTAGAGAAAATTAGGCTAGTGGGGATTGTATAGCACTGAAGGGCTCTTTTTTTTTCCTTCTCAATGTCCATTCTGGAACTAAACTGAAGATATCAGTGAATTGGCTTCCAAAATAAATAGAAGTAACTACACTAATGTAAGAGAATATATGCCAGATATTATACTAAGAACTTTATAAATATGAACTTACTTAATCCTCAGTCCAACCTATAAAATAGATAGGATTATAATTCATATTTTAATATTGCATAAAGTAAAGCATAGAACTATTAAATGACCTGCCTAAAGTCACACAGCTGTTAGGAAGTGGCAGAGGAAAATAAACCTAAGCAGCATAGTTTTATACTTTTATACAGGGCACCATGACCTCGGTAAGGCCCAACAAGACTCTGTTAGTCTGACTGGCCCCCAGAAGCCACACTTTTGGGGCCTTGAAATGGGGTCCTATCACTAGTAAATAAATATTCATGAGCACCTTCTTTGTGACCACCTACTAACTTCCTGCAAGGATTGTTTGACAACTTCCTGCAAGTCAGGTCCTATTTTTATTCACATTTAACAGATAAAGGAACTGAAGCTCCAGAAGGTTAAGTTCCTTGTTCAAGGTCACACCACCAGTAAGGGCAGAGCTGGTGTTGGCATAAGTCCTTCTGTCCTCAAAGCCCAAGGGAGTACCCTGTACAGTTTTAGACATAAATGTTACAGCAGGAATCTAGGAGTCAATAGGTGTTGAATAATTTGAGGCCAGCTCTCCTGCTCTATCTTAAAACAAATACTATCAAGACCAAGGTCAGTGACACTGAGCCCCCCAGACCCCCACCTCCACAGTTGAGTCAGGAAGCACCTTTCCTGTGAATAGCTATCCAGGTGGGTTGTGGGTAAGATAGATAAGCTGGAAAGCGCTGTTCATTCTTGGCTCTCTCCACAGAGCACAGGGATCTAAAGAATCCATTAAAGCAATGTTAGCCACTTATTCATGCCATGGCTTTGAGTTCTGTTTTATTTACATTTCTGCTTAAAAAAAAAAAAATCATTCCTTGAAGACTATATTTGTGATTTCAGAGATCAGCTGGAAGATAGTAGCTGTTTTCCTTCTTGGCATGAACCTAAATATAGTTTAGCAATGTGCCTTAAATCTTCAAGAACACCCTATAATTAACAATGTATTTTTTCCAAATAAGTTCAAAAATGACATCAGGTCTGTGTAAGAAATCTGTCTTTTTAAAAAATCAGTTTATTGTGTGTTACTATGAGCAGATGTTCAGTTTGTGGAAGAATGTTTTTTTTTTTTAATTTCTCCATTTGTGTCACTTCCCTGTCCCCATTATCCATCTGGTATCTTTCTATGAATACCTTAGAAGCCATGAGCCGCCTTTTGGCACACAGAGTTAGAATCACTAGATTGATAATTTTTCAAGGCAAAAGAAAATTTCCTTTAGTAAAGTGATTTAATTTAAAGATTTTTTTTCCTCCCCTGAGGACATGGCAGATGAAAAGCAAAACACTGGGGTGGAGGAGTGACTTGTTCCAGGTACTCGAGTGGCCCCCTGGCTGGGCGGCTGGTCCTACTCTATTCGACGTACATTGTCAACTCAACATATGTTCACCACGGATGCTCTGTGTTCATAAGAAGCCCTCCTCCACCCTCTCAGGAAAGAAGAAAAAACTACCACAAAGCTGCTGTTGGAGAACATTCCTAGTTGAAGGAGAAAATAACTACTATTTACTGAAGGACAATTTTGTAAGAGATACTTAAAATGCATGATATTTAATCCTCACAATAACCCTGCGAAGTAGGTTTTTTAACCCCATTCTGTGAAAGGTAAGGTCCAGAGAAATTCAGTAGCTTACTGATTATCAGCCTCTACAAGGGAAGGATTCAAACCCAGGGCTGTCTTATTCCACGTCTGTAATTCTGGATGCTGTACACTTCTATGTACAATACACGCACACACAAAAGGGTGTTATTTATATTCAGCCCATGTGTTCTGGGGCCATAGAGCAGGAGAGATGAACTCCAAATAAAGACAAATCCTGGATTCTGTAAGTTGACTTTCACAAAGTACAATTTTGAGACATTAAGTTTTGACAATATTTTGTCAAAATAAACTATTTGTTTACTCCATAAATAAACCGCAAATAAACTCCAAATTGCAATGCATGCAAACTACCATGCTGTGATAAATTTATTGTCACCAGAGAGAAATGTATTCAGAAACAAAATGAATAAATCCACTTCAGACAGATCCAGAATATTGATCTTACCTGGTTAAAGAACTCTTTTACTTATTAATCTTAAGGGAAAAGGTTTCATTTTACTTACTATCCATGGGTAATATTTTCTATTAGATTTCAGAAATTTTGTGGTAAGGCAGGAATTATGGCCACAACCCATTCATGGTATTAACATGAATATCCAAAAGGGTATGATCTTATTTAATGGTTAAGGACAATTAAAGGGACCAACCAGGTTAGCAAATGGACTGACTTCTATTTTTGTTTAAAAATGGAAGGTTATAAAAGTAAACATGACTGTAGAAATAAGCAACATTTAGAATACTGCCTGGCACATTCTAAATGTTCTACTTAACAAATGTTTGATGAAAATTGATCGAGTGACCAAGCAATATGTCAACGTTGCTGTGTGGAACACTTTTTAAGGTTCATTGGGCATAAACGAAATTTCATTATCATGAAATTTTATAACCCAATATGATCTACAATGTAGTTTCTATAAAACATGCAGAAGGGGAAAATCCCAATTATTTTCATAACTTTGTTTCATTTTAGAGTAGATTGGTGTACCCAAAACAATTACCAAAAGTCCTTCAACAAAAGCTGTAGGGGGCCCTTACCCTCAGGGCCCCCTCCCCAACCACAACAGAATAAGTCTACCAAGACATGATTCTTCTTGGGGAGGAAAGGTGGCTGATCTCTCAAAGAAGAAGGGCCAAGAGCCTGTTCCTCAATGGGCTTTTACTGGGTTTAATTTGCATAGGAATACAGGGCATATATGTAAAGCTCACCAATCATTGTCAGGCAGTAACGATCAAACAATAGATAACATTCAAAGAACTCTGAGGGCTTATTCTGAGTCAGGGTCAGATAGCTAAAGGGCCATAAAACTTTGGGGAACAAACTCAATTCATGCTTGGACACTTATCATTTAAATTGATGGTATTAGCAAAGTAGGTTTCACATTCTTTCTTAGGCCTGATCGCCCTGGGGAACCCTCCCTTTCCAGCACAAGGTTGCACCCACCTCTGGCACTGTTTCAGGCTTAAGTCAGGCAGGGAAGTAAGGCAGCCAAGAGATTAGGAGACTTCTGGCAGACAGAATGAGGACTCAGGCTATGTCAAAGCCAAGGGGCAAGGGTCCATCACCCCCTTTTTCTATAGCCCCCCAAGTCCTTCCCTGAGGGTCCCTTCACAACCGTGCCTGTCTTAAGTCATCCCTCCTTTGAGGAATCTTACCTGTCATTGGCTAACTAACTGGTCAGGCTCAGGGCCAAGCAGGGTGAAGTAAAGGGGACAGAGGTGGTGCCCCTGCCAGGGAGATAAGCTTTGTCTCCTTAGTGGCTTATGTTCCCAAGGTCTCTCATTTGGCCTTAGCCATGGGGGATTACAGCTTCTGAAACCAGGCAAGGCAGTTCGCCCAAAAAAAGCAATTACTGTTTATTCATTAGGAAGACTTATATGACAGGAAGTAATGCAGACCTCTTTTCAAAACACTTTATATAATACTTATTCTACAAAATTGTTGTAGAAAAGAATCCTCATTCTAACTTTGTATCAAGAATTGAATGAACGATCTAATTTTCTACATATCTTTACATGGACATTAATCCTAAACTGAATGGAACAGGACATTGTGCTTTTATTACTGTTGATTCTTTAAAAAATAAAACTTAGAAATAGTCTTACTTTAGCGAGACTGTTCAGTGGTTTATGTAAAATAAAATCAATTTTGTTTTGTAACAGGAGGTATACAATATAAAATAAAGATTGACTTTAAAATAAGAGTGTGCTATTGCCTAGCTGGAAAATAGCAGGAGAAAATATTCTGTTCATTTTTAATAGATTATTAATGTAGTTGGGGGGGTGGATTTTTAAACAAAATTGTTAACATTTATGATGGAGAAGAGAAAAATCAAAGCCTGACTTCCTTAGTGAGCAGGCTGGTGTAGAGGGAAATTGCCTCACTTGAGAATCCATTTTGTTTGCAATAAATTGTTTATAATCCAAGTAAATGATTTATTTCTCATTTTACGACTGTGTTTTTAATGAGTATATGAAAAACATTATAAAACACCAACATTCTTTCCTTTTCTTTTACAGCTCCCGAGTCACCAGAGTTCTTGCAACAAGTCAGATTTTTAAAACTCTGCCTCCTACTCTGTGTGCCTCATATTTTACAACAGCTCTTTAGTATTGAGAACCTACCGGATTGAAAGCACCACTTAGGCTAGGAATTGGAGAGATGATAAGTGGAATCCTCATCCTCAAGGCACTTCTAACCTAGTGGAGGAAAGCGACACCTACTAACAAGAGAGATAAGAGTTCCATGCTGCACGGGCTAAGAGCCTACAGAGAGGTGTGATCACTCTCCAGTACCTGTAAGAGAGAAGCCCCAACTTCAGCTCCAGGAATTGAGTGAAGATTCTACTCAGTCCTTCCTTAAAGGACTCTCGTCCAGGTTCATGTTGTATCAGGGTGGGTACTATGCCTTTTGCTCTTGTTATCTTTTTTTATAATCCCTCTTAGAACTTTGTTTTGACACTCTGGTTCTTCCTAGGCAATTGTAAGCTTGGATGTTTATTCTCAAGATCCTGGCTTCTCTTGCTTTAATATATGTAAGAGCAAATTTATCAATAGCTTACAACCTATATGAAAGCAGTCATGTGCTCTGGTTCCTGAATAATGGTAATAATTTTAAAAAATACACAATTAGCCAGAAGAGTGTCTCAGCCTCAACACCACAAAGGTGATTCTTTGCTGGGGGCAGGGGAGGCGGGCTGCCCTGTGCATTGTATGATGTTAAGCAGCATCCTTGGCTTTTCCCCCTTAGGCGCCAGTAGCACCCATGCCCACTCTGACAACTAAAAATGTCTCCGGACATAGCCAAGTGTTCTGGAGAGATGGAAAGTGGGGAGAGGGGGCAAAATGATCTGGAATTGAGAACCACTGTCCTAGAATGATGTCCTATACCTCAGAAAATGAGAATTATGTGTGTCTACATATGCGGATGGAAGATCCCAGCCAGTATCAAGAATGAAGCAATGAACAGTATCGAGAGATTTCAGCCACACAAGCCAACCGTCAGGGTTCAAAGTGCCAGCAATTGAATCTTTTATGACAATGAATAATTTCAGTAGAACATACAAGCTTTTTTTAGAGTTTTCTGTAAGGAAGCTTATCTGTGTTCTTAAGTACATCACACCCTAACCCACAAGGTGAATAGTGAGTGAGAACTTCTACATGGAGCAGAGGGACAAGTTGGACACTGAAGCCTCATTCCTGAGCCCCAAGATGACCCTTATACTTGAGAATTCTCCTTCCTTTCCCAATGCAGAGGACTGGGGGTTGGGCTCATTAAAAGAAGTGCCAAGACTCTTGACACTTTTGAGTTTCTTTGAGAGAAGGAATCAGTGCAGGAATATGAACAACTAGCCTACAGGAAATTTTTTTTTAAATGAAAAAGGAAAGTAGGTAGAAACTGCCCTACTATCATTTGTAGAAAATGGAAGTCTTCTCCTCAGTCAAACCAGTTATCAGCGCTCCTTGAAAAAAGACATCATGGTACAACAGTTTTAAATGAAAAGAAAATTATTTTGACATCATATAGTAAGTTTTAAACATTAGGCTTAGAAACATTTTGTTAAGAAAGTGTCTGATTGCAAGTAAGTGAAAACTGACAATCTTGGCTTAAATATTTACTGGATCATTTTTCTCTCATAAAATGTAGCTCATCAGCCATCCAGGACTTATATAACTACTCATTGACATCATCAAGGACCCATCAGAGTGCCAAACTGCTCCTATCTTTCCACCTATCAACCTTAGTTTATGGGCTTTTGTCCTCATTGTTGTTACCTCGTGATCCACAAAAGGCTGCAATGTTCCAGACCTCACATCTGCATTCCAGCAAGAAGGAGAAAAAAGGAAAGGAATGGAAAAAGCACACTTCTGTTTATGACTTATTGGCCAGAACTGTGTCCTACGGCCTCCCCTTTCTACATGAGAGATTTGAAATTTGAGGGTTTATATTTTAGAGTCTCTGTGGTAGGAGACAGAGATCAGATCAGCCAATCTATGGGGTCTACAAGATGGAAGTTCCACACAACTTTGGAATTTTTCTCCCTTTCATTACCTACTATGTTTTACTTTCAAACCATGTCTGAAAGTAAATTTTTGCTAAGAAGCTCAGATCCTGAAATGATACTTAATGGCTACAGTCTCTGCTAATACTTGGTTGTGTCATCTCCCATGTAAAGGGAGATGACAGAAGTCCCTGTCAGTGTCTCTTTTGCTTTCTACCTGGTTGGCTTTATTATTCATTATCCAAAGGCTGGCTCAGTCTATTTGGTGACAATCAATACAACTAGTTATTTGCATGTTTATGATCTTTATTTCTTTCTCTGATGAACTTTCTGCTATTGCTCTTCTAACTTTCCAATGGATCTGAGTAGAGAAGCATTTATAGTAGTATGGTTGACCCAGATTTCTGGAGCCCACAGAGAGTACTTCTCTCTTGCTCATTAACTGCTCATCCCGACCCAGTTCTATCTCAACATTGACTGTGTCAGATATCTGTCCTTACCAGCCAAGACCTTCACTGTGGTTCCTGGTCAGGTAAGAATCCCGATTTTGACTTGACCAGAGTTGCATCTTGCTTTCCTTGGTACACTTATATTCCAACCCTGGGTCCCTTCCCTCTCCAGGTCTCCTAACCCTTCAGCATCTCTGTTTCAAGCTGGCGGGGACAGTGGTGATTATGGATATTAAGATAACCTCTCCGATCTCGGGAGCATCCGGAGGCAGCAGTGAGATTCTTTACTGGCATGGCCCTGAGGAGTTTTTAGACTTCTCTAGACATAACATGAAAAGCTTTCTACTATTTAAAAACAAAATAAAGAACCCTGAAAAATTTGTCAATGGCTTTTGTGTGCATTTAAAATGCTAAAATCTTTTAGTTACTAAGGTAACTCTGATGAAGGTCACCGCTCTTTTAAAAAGACCAAATCAGAGTTTAATAGCCTCAGGGGGGGAGGGGCTGGGGAGGCCATTAGCCATAGAGATGCCTGCACTTTATACCAGCGATAACAAAAGAGACAGCTCAGCCAAGGTGCCCTAAGAGTCAGCTGCCCCATTCAGTCTGTCCCATCACCGGACTTCCTGTCCCACCCCCCAACCCCCACTTCACCTGGCTCTCCTCCTCCAAGGCTCCATCTACACAGAGGGATGTGGTGGGAGACCCCGTGATAGGTCTGCACTGGAGTCAACAGTTTAGCTTAAAGCCATAGGCAGTCTACTACATATATCTCCAAAAAAAGAAGAGGTGAATAAGAGAAGCAGGCAAGGCAACAGGAGGCGATGGGAAGAGCGCAGGCTTTGGCATCAGAGTACCAGGCTCAGAATCCTGCTGAGACCTTGGGCAATGACTCGATGTGTGGGAGCTGCAGTGTCCTCCTCTCCAAAATGAGGAACGTGAATAGTTTAGGGTTAAAAAGATAAGAGCATGTGTACAGAGTGCCTAGTACAGAACACCTGGTACAAGAAGTGGTAGCAATTATTTAAAATACCTAAATTTTACCCACAGGAAGTTCAGAATTCAGATAATTGCATACATCCTGGGATCGGAGCACAGGTGTGATTTTAATTCCTGTTTCCTCACCGAGAGCAGAATCACTTGCTTCTGTCTGCAGGCTGGAGGCTCATTCTCCTCATTTCACAAACACCCTGATGTGTGTTGCTTTGGGTTATTCCTCAACATTTCCATCGTTGAAGTCTGCATCTTATCTTCTTCAGATCCTTTTGCTCATAATGTTTTCGGTAAAATTATACTCACTTCATTATTACTGTACTATATTTTCATCCTGTGCTATACTGTAGTATACTATTATAGGGCATTGGTTGATACCATATTCAGGCATTAACATTTTACTCAGCATAAAACTCATCAAATCATGAACACACAGTCTGTTATATGGCCTACAGGAGCCAATCTCCCTCCATTACTTTTGCTATGTTTCTAACACTCTTAAAAGGCTATTTTAATGATGTAGGTGTTCTTAAATTCCATTCTATCAGCAACACCCACAATATCTTCTGGAGCCTTCTTTCCAGGACCTCTGTCTCTCTCTCTCCTACCAATAATCTAGATTCATTAGTAACCTCCCAGGCAAAGGGGCCAGAGAGGACTCAGGATTGTAGGGCTACAGTGCTCTGTTGGGCCTCCGGACTGGCCTCTGCCTACAGGATGAATATCTGTTCTGTTAATTCTGGTTTGTCTGACTGACTCTGATGTGCTGTGGTCCACTTCCAACCCCAGGTCACAGGGAGGCCCAGTCCCAGCTCCTCCATCATTTCTGAGACTTAAGTTTTTCCTCAACATTAAAATAAGAGAATTGGACTGGATGATGTAAAAGTTCCTTACAACTCTGCCTGCAATCAAATCAGTTACCGGCTGAAGCATCACTAGCTTAGTGTAAATTTTAAAATGCCTTCTCTTCCTCAACTGCTGGGAAATCATCTTAAACATATATAGATTGATGTTGATTCCAGTGTGAATGCCGCCCCCTAGAGCTTTTGAGGGCACAATCTATACAACCACCTGTGGTGGCTGGCACTGAACCTCATTATCAGCCCACATGTGGGCCAGATTAGCAGGGTCACTGGGTCAGTACTGAGGGAAGGGAAGAAGAGAGTGTCAGGAGGATGAACAAGCGTGCTGATGAGAGATGCGACAAAAACCATACCAGTTACTTGAACAGGGAAACTAAAGAATTTTTAATTAGCTGCAAGGTTGAAGGCAACTAAAATAAGACAAATATCACAGAAGTAGAAATTGTAGGAAGAGCTACTACTCCGAGGGAAGGGAAAAAAGGATAAGGGTTGGAATAAGTAATACTGAGAAGACCCGTGCAGTTGGAACTCAAACCTCTGAGAGGACCTGCTGACTGGAAGATTCCGTTGTCCCTGAAGAGGGATACAACCACAAAGCTGTTGCTGAGAGTGTTGGAAAAACTGCAAACTGGATTCAGCTGCTACTATGGAAAGAAAACAGGAAGCCACAGAAAATAATAAGGAAAGATGAAGTCCCTTCTTATTCCTCCAGACTTACAAGATCCATCTAGACGAACGATGACCCAGCTGGCAAAACAGAAACATAACTTGCAAAATCCCAACACAAGCATCTCAAAGAAGAGCAGGGGGCTGTTGGGATCTGAGGGGGTAATAAATAACACCCCAAGTTAGTCCTACAGCAGAGGTGACAAGTAGATTTCATTTGTGTGCCAGCGTAGTGTTAAAAAGGATTCTGAGGTTATACTTATGCAACAGAAGAGAGTCCTGTGATCGCTGACCATACCTGCCATGGGCAGGAGGAGGGCATGGTGACATAGGGTGGCATTCTCTGGCCCCAAGCCACCTAACTGCACCCTCCAGGCATCAGGCTCTGGGAACAGAGACCCAAACTCCTTCTCAGTAGCAGCTGATGGCCAGTCTCACTCCATCAGGCAGAGAGGGTGCAATGTGGAGCAAAGCAACTCAGAGATCCTGACAGCTACAGGTTTCTTGGCTACACAGCTCTGGGGACAGAACACCCATCATCATCATGTTCAGGGAGTTCTGGCCGCAGGAAATCTCTTCTTTTTAAAGAACTTAGATCAACCTCAGTGGAACTGCTGTCCACTGGTCCACGTCTCTGCCTTTCAGAAAGACAGACTAAGTCAGACTATTTCTCCACATGCCGTCCTTTCGGGTGTTTGAACCAACTGCCGTATTCCACCGGATATTTCTTCTCCACCAGATCTTAGTGCCTCCAACTGTTCCTTACCCAAATGGCATAGAAACATTTCTGTCTTGTCCTCTGAGCTCATTTTAACCCATCTCAGCCCCTCATCAAGGGTGGCCTGAAACCAACACTCCAGATGTGGTTAGAACAGCACCAAGGAACACAGCAGAGAACTCGGCAAGTTTCTTTTAAGATCCCATCAACATTTCTGACGACCACATCACACTAAACACTCCTGTGGGGGGGACTTTGTCTTTTGCCTGAAATGACCCTCAGCCATTTCACCTCCAGGATAAATTATTTTCAGTTGCTTCAAACTTTCCCAAGGAAATTTATGTTGCAGCCAATGCAAACCATTGGGAGGTTTCTGGGAGAAGGCAGCAAACAGCTTTGTGAATGCCTAAATAAGTTAGAAAATTAAGCTCTTACTTGCTGATGGTGGCTGTCATAAATGTATGCTCCAATGAAAGAAGTGTAAATCAATTTGGGTGTTTTCACTGAGCTATAAACTTTGTTATTGTTCCTCGTGCACAATATAGGTGCCATAAACCATATCTAAGTGTGCAGAAGACATTTACTTCCACAGGGGTTTTTGAGTCCAATGAGATTTTATAAGTGGCTCTGTTCTACCTTTTAACTATTCTGTAATTTAAATTTATTTTTAATCACAGCTTTAAAAATTATCTCAAAGTTTAAAGTAATGTCATGTTTTTAAAATACATGCTAAAATCTCTTAGTCGGGGGTCTTTAAATACTCCCCTTGCATTATTTCTTTCAGGTTCATTCAGTTGCACTGTAATTTCATAAAGTTTAACAATAGTGGGACATATGAGGTAATCGACAATTAACCAAGCCCTATTTCCAGGCACATTATCAGAAGATTATGTAAAATAACAGGGAGTTTTACAAGAATAAGTCTTTAAGAAATCACCTGGTGAAAATTCTGTAGATACAAACTTCTGAAGGTTAAAGGAAGAGAGGTAAATAAAATTAAATACAAAGAAGCTGGGGTGTGACATACAGGAGAGAGAATTCTGATTTATATAGCACTGGGGGGTGGATGTGCCACCAAAATCAAATACCAGCCTTCAAATTCTCATAGCCAAGGCAAACCCTCACTTCCAATGATTTCATTTCAAAGGGCTACGGGTGTGTCACCAAGGCAGTAAGAAATTATTTTCTGGGTACAAAAGGTAAAAATAAAGAGTCAGATATATATTGTTCTAATAAAAAAAAATAGAGGTCTCCAAAGATTACTACTGTGACAAATTAGTCAGTGGCTTCATTTAAACAATATATATTTGTGACTTCCGGCCAAGATGGAGGCATAGGCGGACACACTGTGCCTCCTCTCACAACCAAAATTAAGAACAACAAATATTTAAAAACAAGAAAACAATCAGAACTGATAGAAAATTGAACTGTATGGGAGTCCAACAACCATTCACCCAGACCGGTAAGAGGGGCAGAGTCGTGACAGGAAAAAGTGGAGGTGCGGACCTGAGCACGCAAGCAGCTGTGGCTGGCAGTTCCCAGGCATGCAGTTGACAGCTAGCAGACCCCAGGTGCACAGGTGGCAGTAGCTAGCGGAACCCGGGCACGGGGTGGCAACTGTGCAGACCCAGTGAGGCCGTGCAAGGCAGCTGGCTGACCAGGTGGTCCCACATTTGCGTGCAGATAATCCAGGCAAAAGGGAAGCAGCAGAAGGGACTGGAATCTGAGAGAGAGCGGAGCAAGCACCATTGTTCCCTCTCAGACCCTGCCCCCACATACAGCGTCCCAACTCAGCGACTGGGCTGCCCTGCCCTGGGGAACACCTAAGGCTCCACCCCTCACTACATAACAGCCTAGACCAGACCAAAAAAAAAAAAACCACCAAAAATGGCTCAAAACAGAGAACAAATCAAAGCCCCAGAGCCAATTCCCCTAAGCCACGAAGAGATAGCCAACCTATCAGATGCACAGTTCAAAGCCCTGGTGATCAGGATGCTCACAGAATTGGTTGATTTTGCTCACAAATTAGATGAACAAATGAAGGCTACAATATGAGAAATGAAGGAAGATGCATGGGGAACCAATAGAGATGGAAGGAAAACTGGGACTCAAATTAATGGAGTGGACCAGAAGGAAGAAACTAACAATCAAACAGAAAACGAGGAAGAAACAAGAATTCAAAAAAAATGAGGAGAACCTCCGGGACATCTTTAATTATCCTAACATCTGAATTATAGGGGTACCAGAAGGGGAGGAAGCAGAGCAACAAGTGGAAAACTTATTTGAACAAATAATAAAGGAGAACTTCCCCAATCTGGAAAAGGAAATAGACTTCCAGAAAGTCCAGGAAGCTCAGAGAGTCCCAAAGAAGTTGGACCCAAGGAAGAACATGCCAAGGCACATCGTAATTACATTAGCCAAGATTCAAATGAAGGAGAGAATTCTAGAAGCAGCACGGGATAAGGGCACAGTCACCTACAAAGGAGTTCCCATCAGACTGTCAGCTGATTTCTCCAAAGAGACCTTCCAGGCAAGAAGGGGCTGGAAAGAAATATTTGAAATTTTGAAAAGCAGGGACCTACATCCAAAATTGCTCTATCCAGCAAAGCTGTCCTTTAGAATGGAAGGACAGATAAAACGCTTCTCAGATAAGGTCAAGTTCAAGGAGTTCATCATCACCAAGCCCTTATTATATGAAATGTTAAAGGGACTTATCTAAGAAAAAGAAGATAAAAAGTATGACAGTAAACTCACAGATATTAACAACCACACCTAAAACAAAAGCAAACAGCTAGAACAGAAACAGAACCACAGAAATGGAGATCATATGGAGGGTTAGTAACAGGGGAGTGGGAAGAGGAGAGAGGGGGAAAAGGTACAGAGAATAAGTAGCATAGATGGTGGGTAGAAAATACACAGGGGGAGGGCAAGAATAGTGTGGGAAATGTAGAAGCTAAAGAACTTATGACACATGGACATGAACTAAAGGGGGAGAATGTGGGTGGGAGGGAGTATGCAGGGTGGAGGGGAATGATGGGAGAGAAATGGGACAACTGTAATAGCATAATCAATAAAATATATTAATTTTTTTAAAATAAACAATACATATTTGCTATCTTACAGTTCTGCAAGTCAGATTCCCACATGAATCTCACCAGTCTAAAATCAAGGTGTCAGCAGGGCCATATTCCCTCTGGAGATTCCAGGGGAGGAGTCGTTTCCTTGACTTTTCCAGCTTCTGAAGGCTGCTTGTTCATTCCACCTCACAGCCCCTTCCTCCATCCTCAAAGCCTGCAGTGTTGTAGCTCCATCCGACCTCACGTAGGCAAGGGCCTCCACTTATAAGGACTCGTGATTACATCGGGCCCACCTGGATAGTCCAAGATACTCTCCCCATTTCAAGGTTCTTAATCACATCTGAAAAATCCCTTTGCCACATAAGGTAACATATTCATGAGTTCTGGAGATAAGGCATGAGCATCTTTGGGTGCTCTTATCTACCTTTCACTCTGTAGAAAGCAAAGATGAGACACTGCTCCAGGACAAACTGCTCATAGGGGACTTGATGAAGGTTATTTCCCTCATCTCATGTACTTCTTCATGACAAAAGTCCCTACTCAGTATGTCCCCACCGCACACCCACATATAAAGGCAAGCGGGCAGGTGTCTGCCAGGAAGACAGGACCAGATGGGAACAGATCTAGGATGATGATGAAGTCCAGATTAGGTACAGAGAGGATGTACAAGGGTGCTCTTCTAACTACTTTACTCATGTGAATGTATTTAGTCCTCACGGCAGACCTATACAGCAGGAACCTTATTATCAAACCTGTTTTCCAATTGAGGAAACTAAGACCCAAAGAGCTTGCTCAGAGCTACACAGCTGGTAAGAAGACCCTGCCCCCACAGTCTGACCTGACCCTCAAGAATATACAACCTCCTATTTGTTGATCACTGAAGGGGCTGGTTGCAAGTAATTTGTGACTAGCAATACTTATGTTAAAAAATCAATGATTTATGTTTGCATCAGGATTATCTCTATGACAACACTCCCGCAGTTACATTCTGAAACAGATTTCTAGTTGCTAGACTTATGTTGAAGAAAGAGCAAGAAGTTAACTAGTGAATTAATCTCAGCCAGTGGTTCTCACTTTACTGAGCATAGGAGTCACCTGGCGTATTTTGTTAAAATGCAGGTTGTCAGCGTTTCCTGTGAGGCTTGTGTGGCAGCCGCCATGCTTGACTTTACAAGGAGATGATTGCTGATTGACCAGAAAATACGATTATTGCGATTTATAATAAGAAATACAGATCCGATCTTCATCTCCTCCTGGTTCTTGGCACTAAGCTCCTAAACCCTTGACATTTCCTTAGTGGTAGGAGCAATACAAAGTCTTTTGTTATACAAAACCAGCCCCTTTCAACCACACTTGGGTTGATGCTAATGAGGTGAAGGGTGGCTAGGGCCTAGATAGCATCACCTGGTGACTAGAGGGTTGGAACTTTCAGTCCCAGCCCCCGAACCTCAGGGAAAGGAAGGTTGAAGTTAAATACCAAGGGCCAATGACGTAGTCAGCCGAGCCTAAGTAATGGAACCTCCTCCATTAAAACTCCACAAAGACAGGGGTCAGAGAACTTCTGGACTGGTGGCCCGGGGAGGTACTGGGAGAATGGAGCACTCAGAGAGACCAGGAAATCGAGTACCCCTGCCTGCATACCTTGACCTCTGCATAATCTAATAAAATATTTTCCTGACTTTTGCGAACCTCTCTAGCAAATGAATCAAACCTGGGGAAGTGCGGCAGGAACCTTAGTGATGTGATAGCTCGGTGTGGATGGACTCTGAGTGCGTGGGGGGCGTGGGGGACGATTTCTCATTGCTTTGGGATCTCTGTGCTGAAGAGCCGAGATAAAAACTTCTATTTGGGTTTTAAATTTTTCAAGGAAATGTCCAAATAAAGTTGTTTACTTATTAATTCGATTATGTCCATTTAAAAGTAGCTACATACTGAAATGTTGGTCCTTTTGTTTAAAAACCCCACCTCACTTGGGGCATGAGGTTCGAAACCTATTGGCACCATTGTTTTCACGGGAGCGAAAGCAGATGATCTGACCATCGTGCCTGAACCAACACGGGCAATGTCACGATCTCTACCCAACTTTGCGCTGTACCCTCTCCCTCGCTCTGAGCCTCACTTTCGCTCTTCAGGGCAGACTTCTCACAATGAAGGTGTGGCCTTCTCCGTTCTCAGCAGGATGCCCAGGTGTTAAGTCGGTCCCTTTGCTTCTGTCTGGCTAGCTCCATCTCCAGTCCCTTCACTCGGGGACCACTGTCCAACACAGTCACCCCATGGTTTGTTGGGTTTTGTTCACTTTTTTTTTTTTTTTTTTTTTGGCAGGGTGGGAGATTCTGTTTGCTTTTTTAAGTCAGGAAAACTAACTTGGTGCCAGTTTACTGCCTCTCAGCCCCAAGCAGAAGTTGTGCCTTACGTTAAATAACTTAGAAACATGACTTCATGCTGCTCGGTTTCTTCTTGCTTGTACTTGAATATTGATATCAGCTTTCCTTCTCGGCTTTGTGTCTTATACTCGTCCCTCACTCAACATAAGGGACAGCTGGTAAACACTTACTTGGCCACCCTTGCAGCAGCTCCCACCCAGGTGACACTGGGCCTTGAATGGCTGCAGATCTGACCATTCTTAGTTACTCTGTAACACTAGAGACTGGCACAGGTAGGAAGGGTCCTAACGATCCACTGTACTTCCTTTTACCTTAAATTCAGTGGTTTTTCTCTCTCTCAGTTTCAGCAACATTTTTACCTTCACCTCTGATCTTCCTCCTACTGCCACTGGTCTCCCCATTCTACAACCAGTGCTCTTTCCACAATACTATACTGACTCCAAATTTGTTTCTCAATTTGGAGAAAGAGCAATAGTCCATAAATGAATCAATAAGCAAGGGAAAATGTTATACTGTCTCAAAAAGCCATTACCTTGTGGAAGGACTGACATGAGCCACTTAAAGTAATTGCATCACAGACTGAATGTAAAAATTGGAGATAATTCTTGGAAAGTGCCTAGCACAGTGCCAGAATAAGGCAGGTGCAGATAAATATTCGTTGAATAATCAAGTCTCAGCTTTGATAAGCAAAGATCTTTCTCAACATGACTTTGTCTTTGTTATGACATGCTCAGGAGGCCCCAAACCATCATCACTGGAGGACTCACTGAATGATTTCCTTAGGCCACCCCATTAAATTTTAAGACTTTCTTATTCCTCTTATAAGAAAAAAACATTTAGAATTGTTTCTGTCTGCCAAGAAATTTAAGTGCACAATTTTGGGAGTAAACTGAGACTCTGTGGATGGACCTCAACTTATAAATTTTGACCTAAGGTTCTTCGTGGGTCCAACAGTGTGGGCACCAATGTCTTGCTGTACTGCAGTGATGCGGAATGCTTGCCTTGCAGGCCGTGATCGCACGGAACTTGTTCCCACAGTTAGAGTAAGGCCAGGTAGTTCCCTGATGCTTATTAGCATTTATTTCCATTCCCCATGAGACAGCTCAGAGAGTAATCAAATGTTCTGTGTCAGCACATAAAACAAATGCCTGAAGGATCAGAAAGCAATCTCCTCTCCCACGGTGTATTAGTATGTAATTTCCCGGATGCCTCTGATATTGGACTTTGGAAATACTGTTAATTTAGGGGTAGAATTGCAGGATAAGGCATATTTTGACTCCAAATAAGGCACACTTAAGGCCTCAGCAAAACTAGCAAGACCCACTCTTGGGTTGGCCAGAGAAGGGTATTAGTCTTCCAGGGGCTTCGGATATAATTTACTCTCATGGTTTCCAAACTTTTCTCTTAGCAACTGACCTTCCTAAATTAACCTTGGACAGATAATTCTATACATAAAACATAGACAAAATGGCAAGCACTCTGATTGGAGATCTGAACTCTCACCTTAGTGCCTCCGGCTCCTATATATGTGAAATTAAGAAGTTACTTACCATCTCTGAGCCTCAGCTGATTTAAATTCATGTAGGCCAGAATTCTTTATTGTAAGACTTTCTCCCCTTGCAATTAATAAGTGATCTATGAGCTGGTACAGTGAGATTACATGAACATGCCATTCCCCAATAAACCTTCGCTAATGGTTTTGGCAGCATTCGGTAATTCTTGCCTTAATAATTATTATACTGATCATTGCAAAATGGTGATTTTCTAACTTTATAATTTCTTGTATCTCTTTTAGCTAACATTCTTCAGTAAAAAGAAGCTTTTCCTGAAGAAGGTGAATTTTACAAATGGCATGTTCTGAAATTTTCTTATGATTTTTTTATATATAAAATGTTTAGTAGCCCACGAAATATATTTTCTAGATCAGAAACAACTGAGCTGAACCCTAAAATAAAATGTTCATTTCTACAGACTCACGGGAAGTGTGCCGCTGAGAGTTCCCGGCTCCTTCCGCAGCACAGAGGGCGCCGCCAAACAGCTTTTCACCTGTTCAGACGCGGCTGGTCTCTTCTCCTGTCAGCTATTTCTGTCAGGACTGGCTCTGCTGGTTCTCAGGGGACAACTCTGTTGAGGAGGTCTCTCAGTGTGTTCATTGCGGCTAAATTTGGGGGGAAAGTAAACAGTTAGGGAGTTATGCTATTCACAGACGACATGCGTAGGGGTACAGAGCTGTGGAAACTAATCCAGGCTCTGCTGCCATCTAGCTCGTGGCCCAGCTGTCATGCCTGAAAAATGAAATTCCAATGGTTGCTCATAGGACTCTGTGCATACACACAGCTCCTTATGAGTTGTGGTTGCTTTTATTTTTGAAGCTTTTATAAAATTTGGTTTCCAGATTTCAAAGAGTGGCTATGAAACGTGCTGTCCCAAAAAACATATATCTGAGGTGTGGGCTATATTGCGTGTATAATAGATTACTTACCATCAGCACCAGCATCCTGAGTGTTCGCTTGGTCTAGACATTGTGCAGAACACTAATCGTGGACTCTCTCACTGAGGACTCAGATACATTGATATGACACTACTACTTTCACCCAGATCTATAAAGATGGGAAAACTGAATCTAGAAGCTGCGATGGTAGAGCCAGGTGTCAAACACAGAGCTGATTCAAAGCCAATAAACTATCTTTATCACAGTGCTATAGTTACTTCCATAAGGGCACCAAAGGGCAGTAAATTGTTTGGACCTTTCTGAGGCCTTTATGAGATCCAGAGATCCCACAGGGACTTGGTCTCTATTCTCCAATTCGTGTTCCCATCCAGACACATCTTCTGTCTCATTAAAGCAACCCAGACTCTCTCACCCACCCACGGAGACTATGCCCAGAGGCCTGTCCACAATAGCATTCCCATTTCCAAGGTGTCAATCTTCAGTTTTCAATCATAGTGCTTCCTTTATATGCTCGTGTGTTATCAACTCTCATTAATAAGTACTATGTCCTCCTTGTCCATGCTACAAATATTTTTATCATGCTAATCTCAATTCCTATGGATTTCCCAGACTGTGAATGTCCCAGTGACTCATAAAAGCATGCAAATACATCCATAACTAGAAGCCTAATCACCAGTGTACCAATGTCCTTAGTTTGAAAACTTAAAGTGAAATGGGACATAGTAGCTTTAGTTGTATTTCTTTAACAAAACAGGAGATGGCCATTTCTGCAAGCACCACTGAGGGAGGAGAAAGGAGAATTATCTATCAGAGAATTCCCTGCCCCAACTCCAACTCCCCTCCCTGCCCCAACTCCAACTCCCCTCCCCGCTTTGTTGATCTATGTGCAAGTTTACAAAGACTTTCTACCCCAGAAGAATAAGGTCTTCTGGGAAGAATTTGCATGTGCTCAGCTGCTTGCACATGTTTGTGCTTTCAGATGTTCTCCTTCAACCTTGGTCCTGTTTGAGGAAGGAAGTTCTGAAAGGGTATCTTGATGGCAGCAGCTGTTTTCCTCACCCTGACCTCACGTGGGAGATGGCAAAACAAGAATCTGAGGATTAGTCTGACGGTCGCAGAGTCACAGTGAGAGCCTGCACTATGTTGCCTCTGACTTACAGGAGGAAGAAGAAGAGGCACGGATTCAGTTCTCGGGAATTTATCACCTTAATTGCGTGTGTGTATCTGCATGCATGTATGTATATATGTGTGTATACGTTATTTATTGCATCCTTACTATGTGATGAACCCCTCAGAGATATCGTATTCTTCATATAAGCCCTATGTGATTGGCATTATCATCTTCATTTTACAAATGACTGGACAATAAGTACAAACTGTATCTAATCTTGAATATCCAATCACAGTAGTGAGTATGCACCTTGTGCCAGACAAGGGGGGACGGGTACTACATGATGCCAGTTGTGTTCTTTATGGGACTTTAAACTTGGATGGGAAATGGAGACTAACACACAGGAAATTTCAGAGAAGACCACAAGAATGACCTATTGAAAGTGCCAGCTTGGGTGGTGTAAATTGCTGGACGATTGTGGGAGGATAAGAGTAGATCAGGGAGAGAACGTCAGGCAAGCTGAGGGGTGGGCTTTTCGGGCAGGGGAACAGCATCTGAACAGGCACTTCCTGCAGGAAACAAATATCCCTGTTGCAAATACTCCAGCTAGCACTCTGTGTCAGACATGGGCGTTGGGGGGACAAGATGGGAAGCAAAGTGTCTCATCTGTGGACACTTTCTACAGAGCAGAAGGCCTCGTTGGCATATGTTATACTTTGGTTTTATTCCTTCCTGCTGGAAACTTCTGCCCACTCTCCGGGCAATTCAAGTACTTGAGAAATAAGTGAGAATACACGCCAGTCAGCCAAACAGAATTCTTCCTAGAGACGGACAGGGACCTTCCTTCTGGGGGACTGGGGGTTTTAAGGACCATGTAGGGCTGCAGCTCTGGAGACCAGCTTTCCACTGGCAGGAGAGAGAGCTTGGCAGAGAATAATCCATGCCAGGTTCACATAGCCAATGGTCAGAGACAGACTGACCTGATGGTGTTGGTACAATGCCTGGATCCAGCCAAACCTGAAGGCAGTAGCTGGGCTTCCCAGTTTTGTTTCTGTGCTTCCTTGATTAGATCAGATAAGTCAGACTCAAGTCTAAGTCTCTGATACTTCTAACTGATACAATCTTGATTAACACAGAATGGAAAGAATGAATGGAACAAAATGTGAAATCACAAGTCATGGGTAGGGGCCCTGAGACAAAGGGACTGGAAAAATTACTAAGAAGTACTTCCTCATTCCTGCATCATTTTTTGAGAGGAAACTCCTTCAACTTTACTATCTAATCAATAAAACAAAGTTATGTTCTTAATCCTATGACATCTTCTTTCAAAGATCTAACTAAGCTGAGAAAAGGACTTTGAGATGTTTGCAAAAGGTAAAGAGCTTTTATTAGTAAGCATCCAAAATGAGCACCTTTTTTTTTAACATGGAGACATTGGAGAAATGCACTTAGCAGTAACTGAACATCATTTATTGAACTCCAACCATCTGTTTCATTTTTCCTTTCCAGAAGACGTTTCCCATCCTTCCGCTTTGAGAGGCCTGCTGCTTTCCCAGTTCATTATCCTCACATCCTCTATTTCTTCCTACCTTCATCATCTGTCAGCCAATCCACTTTTCTCTTTTTTCTTTCCCCTTATTTGCTACCTCAGAAAGAAACTTCTAACTAAACCTGGCAAATGACTCCCAGAAAATTATCTTCTAAAAGGAACATAATGTATTTTTTATATATCCACCAAATGACACGCTCTCTGTTCCTCATCCAGTGACTTGTCTGCTGCCTTCACACCTCAAATGGAAGTAAAGTTTATTCTTTAGCTTTGGCTTCTAATAGCCATAACTTACAGTAATACAGGTTAATGTATTGGGTGGAAGGGAAGTAAATTTAAGGTAATAATGAGAGTGACCCTTTATCATTCATGATGGATCTTGCGCTCTACGTAGGCCGTCATTAAGGAAGAGCTTCAGAAACCATAAAATATAAATAAGATTCCTCATTTAAAATCTGTATTACAGCTAGGAGTTTTTATTATAGTCTGGACTGAGCTGAGAGTACCCCTATAGGCTTTGCTATGGAGTTTTTCAGAAATCACCCAGGTGGGAAAGATTGGGTGAACCATGGTGGGGTTCCTGTAGATGGCAGCTCCGCCCCCAGGTATGGACACGAAAATGGAGAGGGCTTGGAGCTATACCCAAGCTCTTCAAGTGTGGCTAGAATGGATCCCTGAGAAAAGCTGTAGACACTGGAACCATCCAGCCAGTTCAAGAATATGAGGAGAAGTAAATAGGGTGGAGGTGACGAAATGTGAATGACTCTTGCGAAGAATCAGTGGTGGTCAGCTGTCCTGAATCTCTGCCGCAGTCTGAGCCATGCACTGACAAGGCCATAGGCTGGAGCAGGGAAGCCTCCTTTCAGGCCAGGCGCGCCTTCAGAAAGGATGGTGAGGATCCGCTCAGAAACATTCTCACATGGAGGGGTAACATTCCCTCCAGTGAAATCACAAGATCTCTTCTTTTCGCAGATCAGAGGGTTTTGAGGTATGTCATTTGGAGAAAGACACAAACTGGAGTGGGTAATTTCCCTCGGCTTCTGACCATGATGCATAAGGAAGAGGGTGCTGAGAGATAGCGAGAACAGGAATGAATGGACCAGGGCGAAGCATGACAGGTGGCACGTGCCAGCTGTAAGAGCTGGTGCGTGCACCTTGTCCTCCCTGAAGGACAGGGTGTGTCTGGTGGAATACACATCTGCGGAGCTGAAGGGGAAAGACTGGGGAAGGACGCCAACTTGCAGCCCAGGGACGGGAATGCGTGGAAGTGGGAGGAGGTGTTACTCCACGGCCACCTGTCATAGTCCTCCTCAAAGCCAGAGGCATGTCTGGGGAGCTGGAAGTTACTTGCCTTTTGCATGAATTCCTGGTCCATTTTGGCACCACTTGGCAGGCAGTCTCACCTTTCTCTTTCTTGTCTTTTTATTCCATGAATCAATCCATCTAACCACCCATTCTCCAGAGCATCACAGGGATCAACCAATCCACACAGTTAACCACACTCCACTGAAAGCCAATAATAGACACAGTATAGAGGTGGGTTGAGGGAGCAATTTTCCCCAGTGTGGAAGAAGTAAACCCACCTTCTGCTTTATTAGGCATAGGAAGCAAATGAAGCAAGAGTGACTGGGCTTTAGGCTGAGCCAGACAATCTGGGGTTAAAATTCCACCCCCATCACTTTCATACTATGTGACATTTGGCCCATTACCTTATCTTCTCTGAGCTTCATGTCCCTCCCATCTGTACAATGGAATAATAATACCTATCTTGATGCTGTCATAAGGGTTAGTCATAATGCTATGTCAGGAAAAGGAGACATAATTTGGAAATGGACTGAATTATGGAAGGTAGCCAGGGAAACGCACTTGTTTGACCCCTCTTGACTTTAACAGAGAAAGTTCAAGGTGATGGCATATCAGTCTGGAAGGAAAATACCTCAGATACTAGCACCCAAATGAGATGCTATGTAACTAACATGCCTCCACTTGTTTGTTTTCATATTGAGATATAATTGACACATAACATTATGTTAGCTTCAGGTGTATAACATAAATGTTCAATATTTGTATATATTGCAAAATGAGCACCACGCATAGTTACAATTTTTTCTTGTGGTGAGAACTTTTAAGATCTGCTCTCTTAGCAATTTTCAAATATACAGCACAAAATTCTTAACTGTAGTCACCATGCTCTATGTCACATCCCCACGACTTATTTATTTTATAAAAGAGTGCACAAGAGTTCCCTTTGCTAAACATCCTCACCAACAATTGTTATTTCTTGTCTTTTTGATAATGGCCATTCTGACAGATGTGAGGTGATAGCTCCTTCAGGTTGGACTTGAACTTCCCTGATGATTACTGACCTTGAGTCCCTTTTCATGTACTTGTTGGCCATCTGTAGGTCTTCTTTGGGGAAATGTCTGCTCAGATTCTCTGCTGATTTTTTAATTGAATTTTTTTGCCATTGAGTTGTATAAGTTATTTATATATTTTATAAATGAACCCCTTATGAGATATATGATTTGCAAACATTTTATTCCACTTGGTGGGTTACCTTCTCGTTTTGTTGATGGTTTCCTTTACTGCATAGAAGCATTTTCGTCTGATGTAGTCCCAATCATTTATTTTTGCTCTTGTTGTTTTTGCTTTTGGTGCAAAATCCAAAAAATCACCAAACCAATGTCAAAGAGCTTATGGTTTATGTTTTCTTCTACGGTTTTATGGTTTCAGGTCTTATGTTCAAATCTTAGTCCATTTTGAGTGGAGCGATGTGTGCAGTGTAAAGCCGTGGTCCAGCCTCACCGTGCTGCACGTGACTGTCCACGCACTGACCTGTTCACCAGAGTGTGAGGAACATCTCTTACCGGGGAATGCAGTCATGACCTGAAGGCTAGGGATGATGAGGTGTTTCAAGATGCACCAACAGTGCGCTCATAAAAAGGTGAGATGAACTTGATAAAAACTAGCAAATAATGGCCTTAGCAGGCCATGGTTCCCTCTAGCCAGCTTCACCTAACCCACCTGGATGACCCAGAATGCAGCCATCCTCAGAAAGGGACTGGGTCTGGCAAACAAAAACATGAAGAAACACAGGATATAGCATTTCTTTGTTTTTCACCTCTATTTCTCTCTGCTTCTGTCTCTCTCCTCCTCTTCCTCCTCCTCCTCCTCCTCCTCCTTCTTCTTCTTCTCTCTCTCTCTCTCTCTCTCTCTCTATATATATATATATATATACATATATATATATATATATATACACATATACATATATAATGCTACTGAGTCCATATGGTGGCAGAAGACAGTGATCCTCCAACTCTCATATGTTATTTTACAAGTTATCAACACAGGCAAAGATGCTCTGTACAAGTCCCTAAATTCCAATTCTAAATTCCTAAGAGACAAAAAGCAGTTGACTCAACTTGAATCAAGGAGCAGCCAGTCCACTATAGCCAGAGGTTCAGGGTCACGAACAGTCACCGGCCCACTCCTCTGCATCGGTAAGCCAATGCCAATGAGGAGACCCAATGAAAGGAAGTAAACAGGAGCTACAAACAGGGCCCCAAACTGCAGCTGGCCCAGGCACCATTTCCACTATTCAAAGGACTGTCAGTGCCTCCCATAGATGTTCAGGTCAAGTGAAATGGGATCAGGGTGGCAGTGCTGGACACAGACAAAGCTAAACTGGAAGTAGTTAAACAAACGACACCACTCACCATGTTCCACTAACCATTATGCCAATGGAGATTCTCGCAAACCACTCATTCCCTACTTCCTTTTCACCGCTCAAAGCTTTCTATTTTTAAGTTGGGTCGGAATTTTCCTAAGCAAAGATCATACACAAATATCTTGACCCAAACTACAATGCTATAAAAGTAAATAATGTATTCATTAATAAACTTTCTCTCCATGATTTCTGCATTGAGTTTATCGGCTTTTCCATAACTGAGATGATGAATGCAAGAATATTTCTCCACACATAAAGCAAACTGCCAGCTGACATTCTCTATGTATCCACCCCCCACCCCCGCCCAGTCCCACAGATAAATTCTACTGCCATATGTACAGCAGCTCTTGTATAAATCTGGATATTTTATTATTTGAGATTTTGCATTGACAAATTTCCAAAATGAGCTTGTTTTATGTTCTTGCAAACCATCATGCTGGGGTAATGAAGAATGAGTGTTCAGGATAGGGAATGGCTCAGCAGATGCTACAGGGAACATCTGTCACCCTGTGCCCTCTCCCGACTGCCTTAGGCCCCCTCCTCTATTCAATTTCCTTCCTGAAGGGAAGGCATAGATAGTATCACATTCAGTTTCTAGAATAAGGAGGACTGTAGGTTACCTCTCGTGAGCTGACTCTAGTTCACAGTGCTGCCCAGGCTCTGTGTTGAGAAGAATTCTGAGGGCTGGTCTGGGCTCTGTTGAAGAGAGTGCTGGGGCGAATTCACGATCACTGCCATGAGTAAAGAAAGGAAACACATCAGTACACATGCCAGATAGTTCCTATCCCTTCATCTTTCAAAAGAGTCCAAGGCGCACATAAGTGCTGATACCCCAAAACTGAGATCAAATCCCATGCAGCCTGGTGTAGGGAGAATACTGCTGCTACTCCACCAGCCTTAAACTATGTGGAATGTGGTGCAGCCTTGAAATTCTTGAGAGATATAATCGGAGAATTTTGCAAACCCATAATCTTGAAATTAATTTTAGTATTTTAGAACACACAGTGAGCCAGGCACTGTTCTAAATGCCTTATGTGTATTTTTCCTTTGTGATTTTCACAATAGTCCTATGAGATAAGCACTATTATTATCTCCCTTTTATAGAAGAGGAAGCAGACGTAGAGAAGTGAAGTAACATGCCCATAATTACAGACCCAGGGAGGACGGAACTGGCGATCTAGGTCAGGCAGTCTGAGTCAGTGCTCTTAACCCCTGCACTGTACGGACTCCAGAGGCTAGGGAACTAACACGAACAGAAATGCAGGTGCCAGACAGTCAGGGAGGGACCCGCACCAGCTGCATAATGGGCTCCTTCACACCAGCCTCACGGCTAACTTGACTTGGTCCTGGCCAGGCCCTTCCCATGCACTGCCTCATTGCAGTTCCAAAATATCCTATGGGATTTCTGTGATTATTCCTAAACACACACCTGCAGGGTTGCAGCAAGGGGTCAAAACTGTGACTGGGACTTCTGGACAAGATGGAAGCATAGGTGGACACACTGTGCCTCCTTGCACAACCAAAATTAAGGACAACAAAGATTTAGAAACAAGAGAACAAGCACAACTGATAGAAAATTGAACTGTACAGAAGTCCAACAACCGTTCATCCAAACCAGTAAGAGGGGTGGAGTCCTGGCAGGAAAAAGTGGAGGTGCGGACCTGGGAATGCAGGCAGCAGCTGCTGGCAGATCCCGGACATGCAGGTGGCAGCTAGCGGACCCCGGGCAAGGGTTGGGTGGCAACGGTGCAGACCCAGTTAGGCTGCACAAGGCAGCTGGCTAGCCAGGTGGTCCCATTCGCAGGCAGATAATCCAGGCGAAGGAAGCAGCAGAAGGGACTGGAATCTGAGAGAGAGCGGAGCAAGCACCATTGTTCCCTCTTGGACCCCGCCCCCACATACAGCATCACAACTCAGCAACTGGGCTGCCTCGCCCTGGGGAACATCTAAGGCTCCACCTCTCACTACATAACAACCATGACCAGACCCCCCCCAAAAAAATGGCTCAAATGGGAGAACAAATCAAAGCCCCAGAGCCAATTCCCCTAAGCCACGAAGAGATAGCCAACCTATCAGATGCACAGTTCAAAGCCCTGGTGATCAGGATGCTCACAGAATTGGTTGATTTTGCTCACAAATTAGATGAACAAATGAAGGCTACAATATGTGAAATGAAGGAAAATGCACAGGGAACCAATAGAGATGGGAGGAAAACTGGGACTCAAATCAATAGAGTGAATCAGAAGGAAGAAACAAACAACCAAAGAGAAAAAAAGGAAGAAACAAGAATTCACAAAAATGAGAAGAGGAGGCTTAGGAACCTCCGGGACATCTTTAAGCATCCTAACATCTGAATTATAGGGGTCCCAGAAGGAGAAGAAGAAGAGCAACAAGTGGAAAACTTATTGGAACAAATAATAAAGGAGAACTTCCCCAATCTGGCAAAGGAAATAGACTTCCAGAAAGTCCAGGAAGCTCAGAGAGTCCCAAAGAAGTTGGGCCCAAGGAAGAACATGCCAAGGCACATCGTAATTATATTAGCCAAGATTCAAATGAAGGAGAGAATTCTAGAAGCAGCAAGGGATAAGGGGACAGTTACCTACAAAGGAGTTCCCATCAGACTGTCAGCTGATTTCTCCAAAGAGACCTTCCAGGCAAGAAGGGGCTGGAAAGAAGTATTTGAAGACTTCCGGCCAAGATGGAGGCGTAGGCGGACACACTGTGCCTCCTCTCACAACCAAAATTAAGGACAACAAATATTTAGAAACAAGAAAACAACCAGAACTTATAGAAAACTGAACTGTACGGAAGTCCAACAACCATTCATCCAGACCGGTAAGAGGGGCGGAGTCTCGGCAGGAGAAAGTGGAGGTGCGGCCCCAGGAACGCAAGCAGCAGTGGCTGGCAGTTCCCAGGTGCACAGGCGGCGGCTGGCAGTCCCCGGGGCCCACAGGCAGCAGCTGGCGGACCCCGGGCACAGGGGGGCAACTGTGCAGACCCAGTGAGGCCGCACAAGGTGGCTGGCTGACTGACCAGGTGGTCTCACATTCGAGCGCGCAGACGGTCCAGGCGGAGGGGAAGTGGCGGAGGGGACTGAATCCAGGAGAGAGCGGAGCAGGCGCCATTGCTCCCTCTCAGGCCCCACCCCCCACATACAGTGTCACAACCCAGCGACCGGGCTGCCCTGCACTGGGCAGCGCCAGAGGCTCCACTCTTCACTACGTAACAGCACGCGTGTGTGCGCAGATAATCCAGGTGAAGGGGAAGCAGCGGAAAGGGCCGGAGTCCAGGAGAGAGCGGAGCAGGCGCCATTGCTCCTTCTCAGACCCCGCCCCCACCTATAGCGTCACAACCCAGCGACTGGGCTGCCCCGCCCTGAGGAACACCTAAGGCTCCACCCCCTTATACGTAATAGCCGCGACCAGACTAAAACCAAAACAACAACAACAAAAAAACCCACCAAAAATGGCTCAAACCGGAAAACAAATAAAAGCCCCAGAGCCAATTCCTCTAAGCAGTGAAGAGATAGCCAACCTGTCAGATGCACAGTTCAAAGCACTGGTCATCAAAATGCTCACAGAATTGGTTGATTTTGCTCACAAACTAGATGAAAAAATGCAGGCTACAATACGTGAAATGAAGGAAGATGCATGGGGAACTGATAGAGATGGAAGGAAAACTGGGACTCAAAGCAATGGAGTGGACCAGAAGGAAGAAACTAACAACCAAACAGAAAACGAGGAAGAAACAAGAATTCAAAAAAATGAGGAGAGGCTTTGGAACCTCTGGGACATCGTTAAATGTCCCAACATCCGAATTATAGGGCTCCCAGAAGGGAAAGAAGAACAGCAACGAGTGGAAAACTTATTTGAACAAATAATAAAGGAGAACTTCCCCAATATGGCAAAGAAAATAGACTACCAGGATGTCCAGGAAGCTCAGAGAGTCCCAAAGAAGTTGGACCCAAGGAGGAACACACCAAGGCACATCGTAATTACATTAGCCAAGATTAAAATGAAGCAGAGAATTCTAGAAGCAGCAAGGGAGAAGGGGACAGTCACCTACAAAGGAGTTCCCATCAGACTGTCAGCTGATTTCTCAAAAGAGACCTTACAGGCAAGAAGGGGCTGGAAAGAAATATTTGAAATCTTGAAAAGCAGGGACCTACATCCAAGATTGCTCTATCCAGCAAAGCTTTCATTTAGAATGGAAGGGCAGATAAAGTGCTTCTCAGATAAGGTCAAGTTCAAGGAGTTCATCATCACCAAGCCCTTATTATATGAAATGTTAAAGGGACTTATCTAAGAAAAAGAAGATAAAACTATGACAGTGAAAAGACAACAAACTCATAGCTATCAAGAACCACACCTAAAACAAAAGCAAACTAAGCAAACAGCTAGAACAGGAACAGAACCACAGAAATGGAGATCATATGGAGGGTTAGCAACAGGGGCATGGGAGGAGGAGAGAGGGGAAAAGGTACAGAGAATGAGTAGCATAGATAATGGGAAAAAATAGACAGGGGGAGGGCAAGAATAGTATGGGAAATGTAGAAGCTAGAAAACTTATGACCCATGGACATGAACTAAAGGGGGGAATGTGGGTGGGAGAGGGTGGGTAGGGTGGAGGGGAATGATGGGGGAGAAATGGGACAACTGTAATAGCATAATCAATAAAATATATTAAAAAAAAAAAAAAAGAAGTATTTGAAGTCTTGAAAGGCAGGGGCCTACATCCAAAATTGCTCTATCCAGCAACGCTGTCATTTAGAATGGAAGGGAAGATAAAGCGCTTCTCAGATAAGGTCAAGTTCAAGGAGTTCATCATCACCAAGCCCTTATTCTATGAAATGTTAAAGGGACTTACCTTAGTTAAAGGGACTAAGAAAAAGAAGATAAATAATAGGACAGTGAAAAGACAGCAAACTCACGGCTATTAACAACCACACCTAAAACAAAAGCAAACAGCTCTAGAACAGGAACAGAACCACAGAAATGGAGATCACATGGAGGGTTAGCAACAGGGGAGTGAGAGGAGGAGAGAGGGGGAAAAGGTACAGAGAATAAGTAGCATAGACGGTGGGTAGAAAATAGGCAGGGGGAGGGCAAGAATAGTGTGGGAAATGTAGAAGCTAAAGAACTTATGACACATGGACATGAACTAAAGGGGGGAATGTGGGTGGGAGGGGGTGTACAGGGTGGAGGGGAATGATGGGGGAGAAATGGGACAACTGTAATAGCATAATCAATAAAATATAATTAAAAGAAATACACACTAACCTAGATAGTGGTTAATTTTGGGAAGAAAGAAGAGAAAAGTGGGATAGAAAATGGAGAGATAGCTAATTTATTTTTTTCTTAAAAAAGAGAGATTGAGTGAAAAAAATAAAATCTTTTAAATGTGAAAAAAAAAAACTGTGACTGCTGTAGACATAAACTCCAAGGGGCAATTAGTGCCAAGCAACTCTTACCACTGCGTTTAGATCAATATGTGGAAAAGAACATAACAGAGACAAGCAGACAAAAACACAGAGGTCTCTATTTGTTCCCATGAGGGGACCTTTCAATGAAAATGCAAAATTATGACACACTGAAGGAAATCAGGATACAGTGGTGAGCTAAACTTGTTTTTTGTGTTCAGATAGCATCAAATCCCCCTGCACTACTGCTAAGTATTTTATGGAACTCATTTGTATTTATAATTTATTATATATCTCATTTCTTCTTTTCTGTCCAGTTATTTCTGGCTTATTATGATCCAGAGCACTGGATCATAATTTAAAAAATGAGAGTCTGTTTTGAGCAGTGAGGGAAATCAACAGAAAAAAAAATACACTAGGCTTTTTTTTTTTTTGTTTTTTGCTTGAAGTAATTAAAATCTATATTGTTGGCATTCTTCACATCAGTTAACAATCCTTTTTCTGTGTTAAATCTAAAGTGTTTTTTAATCAACCATCTAAATTGAGTCATACAACAATTCTCTGGAATAGGTAGATTACTATCCCTCGTATATACTTAATAAAATTTAAACAAATTTCCAATGATTGCTAGGCTTTTTATAAGAAAGCGATTAAGTCATTACAGAGGCAAACACTAACTGAGTATAACTGCAATCTTAGAAATTTGAGCTAAAAGAGATGGAGCCATCGATAAAGTCATTTGACATTTTTTATTTAGTCAAAAAATAAGTATAAACTACAGCCTCTCTTCTATTCCAAGGCCATAAGCATTCCTGAAATTATGTTTATAAAAATACAATTCTTGAAAATAAGAAAAAGGGGATCTCAGTGGATGAGAAACCATTAGGCATCCTAAAAAGCTGAAAAGCAGAAAGAATGGACTGAAGGAGGAAACCGTAGCCCAGCAGAGCTCAGACATGGGCCAGTGTTAGGAGAGGTTCCTATTCGCATGGATGGAAAACAAAATCTCCAAAACTGTTACATTAGAGTGTGGTTAACAATTTACAAGAGGATGCTGTGATGCATAAAGGAATCTAACTGCGAGGTTCTTTAAATGAGCAGGTATCCTCATGTCACTAAGTGTTTATTAATAGTATGTTAGGTAGAAAAGAATCTGAGGGAGCTGAAAAGAGCTGAGAACTACAGTGTAATTATATTGATCCACTAAGAATCAATACAAAACAAAGAGGTAGTATTTCTAAAGTGGTAATTAACATCAGAAGATTCAAATGTTTTTGACTTACAAGAATTCAGCCTGCAACCAAACCACCAGTGGCTTAAGGATAATAAAACTTTATTTTCTCATGAAAATAAAAAGTCCAAGGGTAGCTCTAGCTGGTGTGGATCAGCAGATTGAGTGCCAAACTGCGAACCAAAGGGTCACGGGTTTGATTCCCAGTCAGGGCATATGCCTGGGTTGTGGGCCAGGTCCCCAATAGGGGGCACTGAGAGGCAACCACATATTAATGTTTCTCTTCCTCTCTTTCTCCCTCCCTTCTCCTCTCTAAAAATAAATAAAATCTTTTTTTAAAAAAAGTCCAAGGGGCCCTGGCTGGTGTAGCTCAGTGGACTGAGCATGGGCTGTGAACCAAAGGGTTGTGGTTTGATTCCCAGTCAGGGCACATGCCTGGGTTGCGGGCCAGGTCCCCAGCGGAGGCCACATGAGAAGCAACCACACAGTGATGTTTCTCTCCTTCTCTTTCTCCTTCCCTTCCCCTCTCTCTAAAAAAATAAAAAGAAAATATTTTTTAAAAAAAGTCCAAGTGTAATGTTTATCTCCCCATGTGCCTTGACTCAGGAGTCAAATGACATCCTGGTATCTCTCTTCTCTGTGTTGGCCCCTTTCTCATCTTGTCATGATGAGATAGCTGCAGGAGCTCCAGGCAGCTTCCATTTATTCCGGGAGAAAGAAAATAGTATTTATCTTTCCTGGTCCCACCACACAAGCACCAAGATTAGTTCTCACTGGTTCAAATTGGTTCTGTGACTATTCCCACACTCAGGTCTGTGGCCAAGGGAACGGTGTGTGCTTCCTGGCTCCAGCCTGAGGTCACACGCCCACCTCTGCAGCAGCAGGCAGGCTCAGCCTCAGCCACAGCTCACTCTCAGATTTAAGGCTGAAAAGAAAGGCAACTAAAGCAAAAATGAACAAGTTGGACTCCATCAAACTAAAAAGCTTCTGCACAGCAAAGGAAACCATCAGCACAATGAAAAGACAACCTACAAAATGGAAGATAATGTTTGCAAATTATGTATCTGATAAAGGATTTGTATTTAAAATATATAAAGAATTCATACACCCTAATAGGAAAAAAACAATCTAATGTAAAACGAGGCAGAGGATCTGAACAGACACTATTCCAAAGAAGACATGCAAATGACCACTAGGTACATGTGCTCAGCATCATAAATCTGTGAAATGTAAATCAAAACCACAGTAAGATATCTCCTTATGTCTATTACAGTGACTATTATCAAAAAGACAAGAAACAGCCCTGGCTGGCATGGCTCAGTGGATTGAGCACCAGACTACAAAGCAAAGGGTCGCCGGTTTGATTCCCAGTCAGGGCACATGCCTGGGTTGCAGGCCAGGTCCCCAGTAGGGGCCGTGTGAAAAGCAACCACACATTGATGTTTCTCTCCCTCCCTTTCTCCCTCCCTTCCCCTCTTTCTAAAAGTAAATAAATATTTTTTAAAAAAAGACAAGAAATAATGACTGCTGGTGATGTGGGGGAAAAGTAGTCCTTATGCACTGTTGGTAGAAATGTAAATTGGTGTAGCCACTGTGGAAAATAGTATAGAGGTTCCTCAAACATTATAAAAAGAACTACCACATGATCCAACAGTTCCACTTCTAGGTATTTTTTTCAAAGGAAAAAAATCGCTATCTCAAAAAGATATCTGCAGCCCCCCCGCCCCGCCCCCACCATTCACTGCAGTATCATTTACAATAGCTGGCACATGGAAACAACGTAAGTGTCCATCGAAGGATAACTGACAAGGAAGTTGTTCTATATGAAAGTTAAGGAAGTGTCCATTGAAGGATAAACTGATAAGGAAGTTGTTCTGTATGAAACCCTGTCATTGTGACAACACGGTTGGATCTTGAGGCCATATCATGCTAAGTAAAATAAGTCAGACAGAAACACAAATACAGTAGAACCTTACTTATATGTGGAATCCTTAAAAAAAAGACTGAACTCACAGATACATAAAATAGATTGGTGGTTGCCAGAGGTGCAAGGGGCGGGGCATAGGGGAAATGGTGAAATTGGTCGAAAGACACAAACTTCTGGGAAGGTGAGTAAATTTGGGCACGTGATATATAGCATGGTCCCTATAGTTAACAATACTATATTGTGTATTTGAGAGTTGCTAAGAGAGCAGATACTAAAAGTTCTCATCACAAGAAAAAGATTTTGTAACTGTGTTGTGAGGAATGTTAATTAAGGTTATATGGTTATAATTTAGCAATGTAAACATAAATCATTACATTTTATACCTAAAACTAATACAATGTTATATGCCAATTATATCTTAATTTTTTTTTAATTTTTTTATTTATTTATTTATTTATCTTTTAGAGGAGAAGGGTAGGAGAGAAGGAGAGGGAGAGAAATATCAATGTACGGTTGCCTCTCGTGTGTCCCCTGCCAGGAACTGGCCTGCAACCCAGGCATGTGCCCTGACTGGGAATCAAACCGCGATCCTCTGGTTCGCAGGCCCGCGCTCAATCCACTGAGCTACACCAGCCAGGGCTCAATTATATCTTAATTTTAAAAATTAAAATTAAAAAAAAGAAACACATACTTTCTGTAAGTAGGGCAGCAGAGATCTCCCAAGGAAAATGGAAGTGTTCTTTACTAAAAGAAGGGAAAATGAAAGTGGGGTGGCTAAAAGAAACAAACAAATAAAAATAACAAGAAAGGGTTCACTAGGCTCAGCACGAACACGAACTTCCTGTGTTAGTTTGTTGTAAAGCGGTGCAAGTGAACGATACGGACCTGGTGAAGACGTGGAAGGAGGAAGGAAAAGCTTGATTTTTCTAACATTCCAAGATGGAGAGCAAAAAAAGAACTTCAGTTAGTCTTATATAGATTTTCCTAGTGATCTGGGATTTAACATAAGAACAATTCAATAATTCAATGCAGCCAAGAAAAAGTAGTGTGATTCTCCGCTTCATCTTATTTAAAATGAAGGAGGCCACCAGCTCGTATTCCAGCTGCAGTGTTTCTGGATGCTAAGCTTCGTGGGTGGGTCCTGCAGCATGCTGGCGTCCTGCAGAGGAAGGGCTTAGATCTGCAGGCCAGGTGAGTGCTTTCTTAAGGCCAGGTGGGAAAGGTAGGTGGAGACAGTAGATCTCTGGCTTTTACCTTCCCTGCTTTTCACTTCTTCCTTCTCACAAATGCTCCATTCACTTTGAGCTCAGTTTAGCATCTTAGAGAGGTCAATAAGACGTTAAGCAGGTGATGCGGAGAGTGCGAGCCCCATCTAATGGTGCAGGGACATCAACCCCATTGTTGCTCTGCGGGCGGAGAAGAGCAAGAGGTACAATATTTCAAGAGAAGCCCTAAATCCATAGTTTTATCAAATCTTTTGACTTTTTAAGTAATGATCCATATTTTCAAAAAAGAAAAAGAAGGCCTTTGCAGATCAGTAAAAGGTCTACAGGAACCTGGCTTGAGACATACACATATATAAAGTAAAAAGTCTAATGTTAAAAGGATGCCTTGTACTAGGTGGTACAAGGTCAATACTATGTATGAGTACTTGGGTAATTCAGTTAAACTCCTAGTGCCTCCATTATCCAATCTTTAATTATTCCCACTTTATTGAGATATAATTGGCATGTGATGCTAAGGTATATAATGTCATAATTTTATATATGTATATATAGCAAAACGATTATACCACAATAAGTTCAGTTAACACATCCATCACCTCACATAGTTACAATCTTTTTGTGTGGAGAGAGCTTTTAAGACCTGCTCTCTTAGCATCTTTCCAATGTACAATACAGTATCATTAACTGCAGTATCATTAACCGTGCTGTATATCGATCCCCAGCACTGCTCCCTCTACAACCAGAAGTTTGTACTCTTTGACCACCTTCACTCATCTCCCCTACCTTCCACCCCCGACCCTGACAACCACCAATCTGTTCCCTGTTTCTATGAGTTCACTGTTTTTTAGACCCCACGCATAGAAGATCATAAAGTGTTTATCTTTCTCTGTGTCACTTATTTCACTTAGCATAAGGCCCTCAAGAGCTGTTCATTTTGTCACAAAAGGTAGGATTTTACAGACTGTACAAGATTCTGTTAGGTCACTTAGAATGATTCCATTTCCCTCAGACGTATTCCTCGAAGTGGAATTGCTGAATCATATGGTAGTTCTGTTTTTACCTTTTCGAGGGCCCTGCATATCGTTTTCCATAGCAGCTGCCCCAATCTAGCTTCAGCATGAGTCCCACTGAAGGAAGTTGGGCTAGGTGCTGTCCCAGCCCCTTACCCTCATCTCTGTCCTACAACTAAAAATGGTGCGTTCTCCTATTACAAAATCTTGGCTTGGGGCAGCTTGTGTTATGTTTGAAGGGATGGAAAACATTACAAGATATGAGTTCTTTTTTGATGTACCTTATAGAAAAGAGCATTTTTTTGACCAGACTTGCCAAGGAAAGAGTGTTAGAAGAAGGGAATGCTGAACACCAAAGGCAGGTCAGCTCTCAGAGAACAGGGTAGGCCTAACGGTTGGGATTCTAGCCATGGAGACGCAACTGTCAAGGGATACACAAGCAGAGGTTGAAATGGGAGGACTGGAGCTTTGGTACAGGATGTGTTTGTTGAGAAAAGAGAGTACTCTAGGGGACAGAAGAAGTGACTTCAAATACCTGAAGGGCTGTCAAACAGGAGGAGGAGTGAATCTATTCTGCCTATCCCCAGGAGGACAATTAGTGTCAGCTGGGAAAAAATACTAGTGACAGGTTTTGGTTGAGTACTAGAAGCATTCTGAAAGCTGCCAAATATGGACAAGGCTGCTTCAAGTGAGAGTGAGTTTGCTGTCTCTGGAGGTATTTCAATGGGTGCTGGAGGTGAAATGCTGCAGGAGGGATTTGAATGTTAGAAGTTGGAGGTAAGATGAATGAGGAAACCTTCAGCTTCATTCAAGTGCATCCAGATTCCAAGTCTGACTGCCCATCACAACCACCTAGGAAGTTCGTTCACACGGATGAAGTGGAGAGATTCGCCAGGTCAAGAGACAGCCTGGGAATCTCTGTGTTATCAAGCAATCCCAGGTGATGTCATTGTTGCCACCTGCCTGCGGGCACTCTGTAATTTCTTTTCAGTTTGCTTATCTCATTACATTCTCACCATCCCCCTGTAGCATGTGTGAATTCTCACAAGAGGAAATTGAGGCTTTGAGAGGTCATGCAGCTGATGAGGAACACAGCAGAACTGTCAGATATGTTTTATTTAACTTTAATTTAAACAGCCACATGTGGCTGGTGCTACAACATTGGATGGTGCAGGTACAGAGCATTCGAACTGGAATGAGCCTTCAATCACTGCCATCCTGCAAACCTTGCACTTGTTTAGACTCTTGGCCACCAGAGGCCCAGATTAGGTCATTGTTTCCGGGGACAACATCAAAGCCCTCCTGCCTGAGGGTGGCTCTCATAGGCCCAACCTGGAAGGCTGGTCTGCTCTCCTGAAGGAGGACTCAGGTGACCCTCTGCTCAGCTCTGACCTCCTGCCTTTGGTTGAGCTCCCAGAGCTCACATTCCTTTTGGATTTGCTGACACCACCTTTCCTGGCATCTGCCTTTGCCCTCCGTGAATATCTGAAGTGCTCGCTAATATAAATGCATGGTCCCTGCTCTCATGGAGCTTATAGCCCAGCAGAGAAGCTAGAATCATCAAATGCTCACAGCATCGAGTATAGAGCCACGGTTGTTAAGTGTTATAAGGAAGTTCAGAGTATTTTAGGAGCTGTAAAAGGAGAATCTCACCCAAGCTAATGAATCAATCAGGCTCACAACCAATACGAGGAGCAGAAGCAGCTTCAAATCAGCCAGTTCAGTACCACCTACTGCCAAATGGAACAGACAAAAAGGCTCCTGCCCAAAGGAGACAATAATTGCGATCACTTGGCAGAGAAGGAAAGCAGGTTACCCCATGTGCACGTACATCGGCAACCAACCCCACGCTGCCCCCGCACCAACCAGCCACAGCTTCCCTCTCTCTTCATGGGGCAAGAAATCTACTTTATTTTTAGACCAATAATGTACTGACCCTGTATGACGTTTGGCAGAATAGGCAGTATTTTCTACTTTTTTTTAGCCTATGCTGACAAATGTCTACACTGAAACATTCTTAAAAATAAAGGCAAGGAAAGACTCAGGGGTTGGATGGATTGACTGTGGGAATGAAGTAGAGCAGGGTTGGTGTGATTACTAAGACCACTTGAGGTTTCTGGAAGACATCCTTCACTTCCCACTCAGCACCTGCAAAAAAGGGGGCTGGTTTTCATGGAAACACTGTTTGTGTGGTAGCAGTGTTTCAAAATTTTTTAAAAAAAGAGAAGATAAATACTCTTCTATTGTAAAATACCCTTGTAATGATCTGCAGATATATTTACATTTTAGGCATAAGCACAATCACTCGGAAATGATCATTTTGTTGAAGTCTTTCTTTTCACAGTTACCATTCTTCCACCACAAACAAATCTGATTTTAAAAAACCCTCCTGTTATTAAGAAAACGATTCCACTCTGCACAGTTTGTTTATAACTCGCCACTAGCTTCTCGGGTGTGTGTCCTGGCAAGTGACGACGAATTCCGATGACAGAATTAGAACAACGCTTGCGCTCGGTTGTCAAGAAAGAACACAGCAGGTGTCTCACTGGCGTCATTCAGCCTTCCATGCTCCCTGGACAGAATCTGGAAAACAAATCTTAGCACATCCAATATTTAACATGCTAATAAAGAAGCCAACATAAAGGCTGCATTTAGGGGGGAAAATGCGTGTTGACCTCAAAACAACACTAACACTCACCGTTTAAAATAAAGAACCACAAGCAGAAGAAGAAGCCAGCTGTTGAACCATTTGAAAGAGAAGCGTGAGCTACTCCAAAACAAAAGCCTAACTTAGGTTACTAATGCAGCACTTCTCTGAGAGTCACAGCACTTCACGGAATAAGGGGAGTCTTTTTCAGTTTCCAGAGGGTTCACTCCAGGCTTCTCTCAAGTAGAGAGTTGTCCTGGATTAAAGTGGAATTCATCTTATAAACACAAAACCACTCCACCCTCCTCAGACTGAATGAGTTTCTCCCTGCGTAAGGGTGGGCTGGGCGAAGTGATTCTCTTCCAAAGAGTACAGGATGGAAAGGGATGGGGAAGTGACTTCACAGTACAGAAACCTGCCAATCACAAGAGAAACTTCAGATAAATTCCCTCTGTGGATCATTCTACAAAATTTCTGGCCAGTAGTCCTCAAAACTGTCAAGGGCATCGAAGTCTGAGAAACTGCCCAGGCAAGAGGAGCCTATACAGACGTGACAACTGAACGTAACATAACATCCTCAGGGGGAGCATGAAAGAGAAAATAGGACATTTAGATAAAAAATGAAGGCAATCTGAATAAGGTGTGGTATCTAGTTAATAATAGTATCAATATTGGTTCATTAACTGCAACAAATGTACCATACTGATGTAAAATGTTATTAATATGAAAAATTGGGTGTGGGGTATTTGAAAAGTATCTGCACTATCTTTGCAATTTTTCTCTAAGTCTAAAACCATTCTTAAAAATAAAATGTATTTAGCCCTGGCTGGTGTAGCTCAGTGGATTGAGCGCGGGCCTGCGAACCGAAGGATCGCGGTTTGATTCCCAGTCAGGGCACATGCCTGGGTTGCCAGGCCAGTTCCCGGCAGGGGACATACAAGAGGCAACCGCACATTGATGTTTCTCTCCCTCTCTCCTTCCCTTCCCCTCTAAAGATAAATAAATAAATAAATAATAAAAATAAATAAATAAAATATTTAAAAAAAAGATATTCTTAAAATAAAAAAAATGTATTTTTTCTCTTTTTATTAAATGTGTCAGGGTGACATTGGTTAATAAGATTACATAGGTTTCAAGCGTACATTTTTCCGTGACACATGATCTGTATACATTGCATTGTGCATTTTTTAAAAAACGTAAGCACAGGTGGCTTTGCAGCAATGAGGCTGATGACCTTGTATAAGCCAGAGAGAAGCAGGGGTTTCAGTCCCACCTGCGGCCCAGTGAGGTCTCTTCTGCAGAATTCCCACAGATCTGTAAACACTGTTCTGTCCACAGGCCTTTGCGGTGTGAGGCTAGTGCGTAGCCCCAGAAAGATGTCTTCCAACAACCTCCCTGGGAGTCCTCCTTGGATAGCTGCTGTTTCACCTGTAATGGCTCTGCACACAGGAAAAGTTGGTGAGCACGGCAAAGACAACGGAAAGCAGCCCCTCAGCCAGGAAAGACCTTCTGCCCAAGAGTGCGTTCTCTCAGGCTTCTTGAGATTTATATTCTCTATGTGGCTGCCATTCCCTGACAAGGAAGGAAGATACGGCCCATCAAAGACTGCAGCATTCAGACCAGGACACTGTCCCTCTGGAAAGACAACATGCTTCTCCTCAGGGAGCCAGGCTGAAGGAGGTCAGGAAGGAGAGATGCTGTCACAGCTGGACCGCTGCTGCTTGTAGAAGCTTAACCTGCGCATCTGGCAGTCCACCTTCTTATCTCATTTAATGCAGATAAAAGGTCAGTAGATCTTTCTGTTGTGTTTCCAAGGGAAGTTTACTTTCAGGTGGTGCTATGATTTAAACTAGCTCATGTTGGGGTTACCACTGTATTATGATTCTAATTTAATGATGTGCCACATTTTATTTAGAATGGCCACACAGTGGATTGTGGGGTTACGGAATGCAAGGAACCTTGGTGACTCAGAAGATCTGCAGTATCCTGGATTCAGGCTGACTCCTTTGAGCCCAGAACCCTGCACTCAGAGGTGAATAAAACCATCTCTGCCTGGAAGGAGAGATAGTACCATATTCTCCAACCACTGAGGCCTCTGTCTGGGTTGTGTCTTCTTTGGCATGGGGGCTTCGTCTTGTTGCCAGCCTTATTATACCCACCTAACCCTCTTATGTAGTAGTCTGACTTGACATGCATCTCAGTCTGCTTGGGTTGTGGTAACAAAATGCCACAGACCATGTGACTTAACAGAATTTCTGTTCTCACACCTCCGGAAGCTGGCAGTCCAAGATCAAGATGCCATCAGGGCTGGTAACTGATGCAGGCTCTCTTCCTCACTTGCAGATAGCCCCCTTCTTACTGTGCCCTCACATGGCCTTTCCTCCAATCTTGAGTGGAGAGAGAAAGAGAGAGATGTCTGGTGTCTCTTCCTCTAATAAGAGCATCAGCCATATTGCATTAAGGTCCTGACCTTATGACCTCGTCAACCTTAATTATCTGCTTTAAAAACCCTGTGTCTAGCCCTGGCTGGTGTAGCTCAGTGGATTGAGCGCGGACCTGTGAACCAGAGGATCGCGGTTCGATTCCCAGTCAGGGCACATGCCTGGGTTGCAGGCCAGTTCCCAGCGGGGGACACACGAGAGACAACCGTACATTGATATTTCTCTCCCTCTCTTCTACCCTTCCCCTCTAAAGATAAATAAATAAGAAATCTTAAAAATAAATAAATAAATAAATAATCTTAAAAAAAAAATAAAGTTTAAAAAAAAAAAACCCTGTGTCTAAATACAGTCACACTAAGGGTTGGGGCTTCAACATATGCATTTTGGAAGAATACAATTCAATCCATAACAATACAGAAACATAGCACAATTTATATACCGTACTAGAAAAATCTCTAGTTTTGGAGTGAGAAGAGCTACATTTGAAACCAGGCCTACTAGAGGGGTTACAGAATACAGGCCACTTGCCTTCTCTAATTTGTTTCTAAAATAAAAAAGGAGAATAAAAACAATATTTATTAGTCAGCCTTGTCATGAATGTAAAATGTGACAAAGTATACGAAAATGTGTTGCTGTTAGCAGTCCTCATTTCGATTAACTCCTGAACCCACTGGTTCTGGAAGTGCTACAAATGGATTCAAAAGAAGGAGACAGCAGGCCCCTACAGTGCTTCAGTCTGTAGAGCAACCAGGGCAAGATGTGGGCATCCCAGGGTGTGGCCAGCTGCGCTGTTCTGAGTCTCTGCAGCCCCAGAAGAACACAAGCTGCTCTCCCTGTCTGAACGGGTCACTAATACAGAGCTCAGTCAGGTAAAGTCTACGTCCTGGGGCATTTACAGTGCTGATAGAGGGAATTTTAGAAATTAGATTGAGGCAATTGAGTGCTGTCACTTGCCTGGACCCAAGCTTCTAAAAACTGTGACCTCTGCTTAAAGGATTGATCAGTGAATGGATTGGATCCCCCAGAGGACAGGATTTTTGCTTCGTACAGGTAAATTTCAATAATGAAGGACAGAATTTCTTTGATCCACACAAGTCCTTTGTCTCCAAGGCCATGCAGTCACCCCAGGCAGAACTAGGACATGGCCCACTCCTACGGGTTTACAATCGTTCAATGTGTCTAACGAATAGTGCTGAGCGCCAGCTGTACTGGGGCCCAAGGATATAAGCATAGCCACAGATGGTTCCTGTCGTCATTCAGCTTATACTCTTGAAGGAGACAGATATTAATCAAATAATTACACACATTTTTAAAAAAGAAATCATACTGTCAGAATATATATATGGTGTGGTGGGGGGTTGAGGTGGGTGGCCCTGAGGATGTAAGTGACACAAGAGTTAGGATCCGGAGGATGAGTACCAGTCAGCTAAGAAATGATTGGGAAAGTCAGAAAATAGTGGATCAGGTAGAAGCTCCCTGTCGGGAGGGAGCATGGCAAGTGTGAGGGGCAAAAAGCAGTGTGGTTGGTGTGCTTGATGCAGAGAGAGAAGGTGAGATAAGTCGGGAGAGACAGGAAGTGGGAAAGCAAGTAGGCCCTTATAAGTCAGGTTATACATTTTTCTTTTATCCTAGGAGAATAGACCCATAGACCAATGGAACAGATTAGAGAGCGCAGAAATAAACCCATGTCTCTATGGTCAATTAATATTTGACAAAGGGGGCAGAAGCATAAAATGTAGTAAAAATAGCCTCTTCAACAAATGGTGTTGGGAGATCTGGACAGCTATGTGCAAAAAAATGAAACTCGAGCACCAACTTACACCATACACAAGAATACATTCAAGGTGGATAAAAGACTTAACTATAAGTCACAACACCATAAAAGTCCTAGATGAGAACATATACAAGAAAGTTTCAGATAGTCCATGTAGCAATATTTTCACCGATATGTCCCCTAGAGCAAGTACATAAAGGAAGAAAAAAACAAATGGGACTACATCAAATTAAAAACCTTCTGCACAGCTAAAGAAAACATCAACAAATTGAAAAGGGAACCAACTGTACAGGAAAATACATTTGTCAGCAATACCTCGGACAAGGGTTTGATCTCCAAAATATATAAAGAACTCATACAACTTCACTCCAGGAAGACAAACAATCCAATTAAAAAGTGGGCAACAGACCTAAACAGACACTTCTCCAAGGAGGACATACAGAGGGCCCAGAGACATGTGAAAGGATGCTCAGCATCACCAGCCATCAGAGAGATGCAAATTAAAACCACAATGAGATACCACTTCACACTAGTCAGAATGGCCTTCATAAACAAAGCAACAAACAATTGCTGGCAAGGTTGTAGAGAGAAGGGAACCCTAGTGCACTGTTGGTGGGAATGCAGACTGGTGCAACCACTATGGAAAACAGTTTGGAATTTCCTCAAAAAAATAAAAATGGACCTGTCTTTTGACCCGGCAATTCCACTGCTGGGACTATACCCTAGGAATCCTGAAACACCAATTCAAAAGAACCTATGCACTCCCATGTTCATAGCAGCATTTTTTACAATAGCCAAGTACAGGAAATAGCCTAAGTGCCCATCAGTAAATGAGTGGATCAAAAAACTGTGGTACATTTACACAATGGAATACTACACGGTAGAAAGAAAGAAGGAACTCCTATCCTTCAAGATAGCATGTATGGAATTGGAGAGTATTATGCTAAATGAAACAAGCCAGGCTGTGAAAGACAAATACCATATGATCTCACTTATAATGCCTGGTCCTGTGCCAAGGTCTGGAGATGGATTGAGGTAGAAAGATTTGAGCAATAGCTGAGAGATCAAATAAACAAGACATGCCAATAAATTGGACATGGAGTACAAGAAGAGACAGCTGTTGAAGATAATCTCTAAGTCCCTGATTCATCAAATACAAAATTGATAGTGGAGCTGGAGGCGGGTCATTGTTGGGGAAGAAGATTGAGCAGTTGGATCTGGGCATTTTGAGGTTGCAAAGCCTCTGAGACATCAGGTGGAGATATCAGTGGGCAGGCAGGGTAAGGAAGTCCACAACTCAGAGGACAGGTGTGTGTCACCAACATACAGATGGTCGTGCAAGCCACAGGTGTTGTGAGATCCACTGGGGCAAATGTGTGAAAACTGTGAGAAAACAATGAGCCTTAGGGCTAATCCTCAAAAGATAAACAGCAGTGAAGGGCTGAGGTTAGAGACAAACGAACTAGAGAAGAATTCCCCCCTCCAAAAACATAGTAGCAAGAGAGATCAAAGGAAAACAGATAGTGTGGAGTCATGGCCCAAGAATAGCAGGAACTGGTCAATAGTAGAAAATTCTTCTGCACATGAGTCAAATGAGAGGAGGACTGGAAAATATTCATTTGGTCCCTAACATGGGGATCATGAGGGTGACCAATCAGAGTGGTGTGGAGGGACAGTAGCCGAAGCAGCATAGGAAGAGAAGTGAGGGAGAAGGGAGGAAGGAGAAGCACCTCTAGAGGGCCTTGGCCGTGAGAAAGAGGGGAAGATGCAAGGTGAGCGTGTAGGTAACCTTGCCCTTACAGTGGCCAGCTTCACTTTGACTCTGACAGTCTAGGGCTTCCCCATCTCCATTTCCTGCTTCACAAGCACAGGCACTCAGACCTCTGGTTGTCTCCCGGGGGGATCCCTAGTGCTCAGCTCAGAGCATCCACCCTAGCTCTGAAATGCAGGTGGATATACTGCATCTGTCAAATCATCTCAGGGAACAAACAAGCTTACAGGAAGGCCACGGCCCCCAGTCAGGAAGCTGCTCGGAATGGTTCCAAGCATGAGAGGAAAACATTTGACAACCTATATCTTTATTAACAAAATCGCTACTCTGGGTAATGTTTCAATATGAGCAACTGTTTCTGTTAATGCAGGTGCATTCACAAGTAACTAATCCACTGTTTTACATGACAAGCAATGGAGACAGATCTGTGCTACTAAATACTTCATTTCATCAACAGAAGCTGTCTTTTTCCTTATCAACTCAGGGAATCCCACCCCTTCGAATCCTGCCAGCAGCAGGCATGTCATTATCCCGCAAACCCTGCTTTTCCAGTAGCTCCTTTTTCTGTTACTGCTTAAGCTTTACGGTGGTAAAAGATTGCAAACTGTCATTTGTCACTTTTTGATGGCAGTAATTTAGCATCTAATGAGCAAAATTCACCCCGCCCCCCAGGCAGTGCAGAAGCTCAGGAGCTAATGCTGGGGGTGACATGGAAGAGACTTTATAAGCGTGACTCAGACATGGAAATAAGGCCGAGAAAACAGGCTCCTGAGCGTGCTCGTGAAGGAAATACGAGGCAGGAAGGTTTGGGGCAGGTTATTAATGCCCATTAGGTGACAGAAGGGCAGCTGATGCCATAGTAGTAGTGAGAATGAAGTGCTAATCATAATACCGATGGCAGTCCCCATTCATCAAGTGCCATGTACTGTGTCCCATGCACTGGGCCAAGGGTTCCGCATGATGATCTCATTTGTTCATTACAGCAATGTTATGAATGGTTCACATAATCCAACTGCTCTGAACTTCAGTTGATAAATCTTCAAAATGAAAATTGTAATGACTACGAAGGTCACAAAGCTAACTTCAAGTGTTAGAGATAAATTTTAAACCCAGGTGCACCTGACTCCTAAGAATAAGGTTTTAAACAATTATGCCAAGGATTGGACTAGAAATGAAGAGATCTAGTGTTTTTCTCACACGTGGCAACAAATGTGACTCAGGACCAGAAAGGTAAAATAACTTTCTTCTGATTTTCACAACTATAACATGAGGGAGGAGATTGGAGTAGGCGAATTCTCTCCTCCCTCCAGATTTAACCCTGCCATTCTCACTGGCCTTCCTCCCTACAAGTGTCTTCAGTGGTGGTTTTTAAACCTCTAGTAATAGAACAGGTTATTTTAAGACATGGTCCATGCTATTCCAAGAATAGAAAATGCAGTTTGTGTCACAATTGCCGTGAAGTTGAAAGGTTTAGTAAACCTTTTTGAAGTTTTGGCTACACTAGTCAGATCTTCATCCTTTCCTCTCAGCTCAGGCCAACTGCTAACAGAAAATTAAAAACAAGAGCCAAATAAATCAAGTAATAGAAATATACAAGTATGTCAAAAACTGTGAAGAGTCTGAGGTTTTCCTCATAGCTTGCTCCCTGCTTGCAAGCCAGTAAGTGATTCTGCCAAAGTTTCATAGATGCTTATAGAAAACCAAGGTTCCTGGGTCAGAGGCAAAGCAGCATGAGTTTTACACTCACTTCAGGTCCCCTTGTCCCCCAGGTCCACAGGGACAGCGCAGAGCGGCTGGGTCAATGCTGTATGTGCAGTGAGTCTGCATAGCAGCTGAGGAACCCAGAATCCGGGAAACTCCAATCTTGTTTTAAATATAATTTATTGATTATGCTATTAGAGTTGGCCCATTTTCTTTCTCCCCTTTATTCCCCTCTGCCCTGCACCCCCCTCCCACTAGCATTCCCCCCACTTATTTCATGTCCATAGGTCATACATATAAGTTCTCTATTCCCCATACTATTCTTAACCTCCCTCTGTCTATTTTGTATCTACCATTTATACTTCTTATTCCCTGTACCTTTTCCACCATTCTTCCCCCTCCCACTGCCTGCTGATAACCCTCCATATGATCTCCATTTCTGTGATTCTGTTCCTGTTCTAGCTGTTGGCTTAGTTTGTTTTTGGATTTTTTTAGGTTCAGTCGTTGATAGTTGTGACTTTGTTATCATTTTACTATTCAGAGTTTTGATCTTCTCCTTTTTCTTAGATAAGTCCCTTTAACATTTCATATAATAAGAGCTTGGTGATGATGAACTCCTTTACCTTGACCTTATCTGGGAAGCACTTTATCTGCCCTTCCATTCTAAATGATAGCTTTGCTGGATAGAGCAATCTTGGATGTAGGTCCTTGCCTTTCATGACTTTGAGTACTTCTTTCCAGCCCCTTCTTGCCTGGAAGGTCTCTTTTGAGAAATCAGCTGACAGTCTGATGGGATCTCCTTTGTAGGTGACTGTCCCCTTATCCCTTGCTGCTTGTAGGATTCTCTTCTTCATTTTAATCTTGGCTAATGTAATTATGATGTGCCTTGGTGTGTTCCTCCTTGGGTCCAGCTTCTTTGGGACTCTCTGAGCTTCCTGGACTTCCTGGAAGTCTATTTTCTTTGCCAGAATGGGGAAGTTCCCCTTCATTATTTGTTCAAATAAGTTTTCAATTTCTTGCTCTTCTCTTTCCAGCACCCCTATAATTTGGATGTTGGAACATTTAATTGTCCTAGAAGTTCCTAAGACTCTCCTCATTTTTTTGAATTCTTGTTTCTTCACTCTGTTCTGGCTGAATGTTTATTTCTTCTTTCTGCTCTAAATCATTGATCTGAGTCCTGGGGAAACCCCAATCTTTTATAAGGACTCTATTAGCAAACCTCCCCAAACTTTGCCCCACAGAGAGACATTATCTTTATTGTCTTGGGCAGCAAACAAATCTTCCCTTTGCTCTGGAGGGTGATACTATATATTCCAAGGTTGTTTCTTATACAAACATCTTTGAAAAGGCTGTTCCAACAAAAGCTGATATAAGACATGAAGAAACACAAGGGCCCTGTAGATATTCATTGTCACTCAACCATATAAAAGTACTTAAAAGTTTAAAGATAGGGAATTTATAATCCACTACAACCAGGAAATAGATGGGAAAGAGGCAAATTGAAAGGAAGATGAAGTATACTGATCTCCACCATTGTTCATGGTAAAGAGTCAATGGTACCAGTTAAAAATTATAAAATTTTTTAAAAGTTAAACCAGATATACTTGCAACTTGAGAAATAAGCCATGCAGCAGCATTTGTAAAAGCAAAATGCCTCTTTATCTGTGAAGTTTCAACTGAAATGTGACTGACTTCCTTGCAGAGGCCCTCCTTGAACACAGACCGTGTTCACTGTCCTTGGTATCATCACCCATAGCTGCCAAGGTCACACTGCTAGTTAGTGGCAGAGCTGGTGCAGAAGCCTGCAGCCTCTATCACTCAGTGCCACAGGCCACTCACTGATGTGTCTAATTATATTCCACTGGCACCTAATAGTACATTGTTTGTTTCATCCTCTAACTTTTCATAAATGCAAGCCTTAATTCTTCAATGTTCTTCTAAGGTATCCTGAGCAATAGCTTAGGTTTTCTGAGTATAGGACCCAGTGCGAAACAAGTAAATCATTCAGAACATGATATTGAACATCAGTGAGCATTTGAGGAGCCCAAATAAGTGCAGATTAACCACACTGCCTTACAGCACACAGGTAACAGATTGAAGGAGCAAAGCCAGGACTGACTCTGCCTCCTGACTCTAACTCATTATCTGCCTCTAGTGAATTATGTGTGAAATCTCTGAGGTTAGAAGGAGAAGCCACGTACAGACGGTGAAAGAGCTTTAAAGGGTGAATAATGCATGTCCTATATTTAATGCATGAGAATGCAAACGCAGATAATTGCACAGAAGAGGTCAAACTTCCATTCCCTGCAAGGAGGCTGCCTTCTGTCTTCTCAGCAATAAATGAATCACTGGTTATTATATATTTTTAAACATCGAAGCAGCACCCCTGAGATCCATAAAGTCTGTTTCTCTGATCTTTTTGCTGCAAGCCATTCTCCTAGTCACATACTTTCGCATGTATAAGTAACACTAAGGAGTCTGCACCCTTCTGAAAAGCAGGTGTCACGGCTAGAGTTCCTAGTAACAGTGGCTAACAAGTTGCAGTTAGAGGAAAAATAAATCTCACCGTCCTGATGACACAGTCTGTAGCCAGGATGTAGATGGCTCTGAGAAAATGGAAACTTTGACAGCGTAATTGTAACACTGTCAGCTTTTTCCTTCAAATGCACTCAATACTTCACACAGCTATTACTTTTGCCATCAAATATCACTTTGGAAAAAGTTAATAATTTAGAAACTTTTATATGCTTTTTTAAAAGACTAACACAATAAATACATGAAGTGCCATAGACAGAGACCCCTCTCACCTGGGGAACTTCGGGTGACTGCTTCAGTTGGCATCGTCAACACAGGGCATCCGAGAGCGGGGAGGGGGGGCGGGGGGGATGGGGGGGGTGCTAACGACACACTCCCAGGAACCTGGAGGCCAGAGAGTCAGCAGCAGCACTGGAATGGTTGAGGGGCCTGCTGCAACTTTTATTTGGAAAAGATACTTTTTCTATTCAGCGACAGTCTCATCCTTCACTTTTAAATTTAAATAAAACATCTTTTTATTGCAAAGACTTTAGTCTGCAGGCTGAAGCTCACTGATAAGGGAAATGCATTTTCGACACGATGCTGGCAATGGAGCTGACCGAGTGCTCGCCACGGAGCAGGCTCTGTCCTCGGTGCCTTACACACGCTACCTAGCTGGACCCCCTGAGTACCACATGGTGGGTGCTATCACTTTACAGAACACTTCCCAGAAATGGGAACTGAAGCACCAAGTAGCTTGGCTATGGTCACACAGCTAGTATGAGTCATAGCTACTGTAACTACTACACTTTCCTGGCTCCTAGCGACAGCTACCAATTAAGTGCATTAAGTACATGCCAATGGGCCACATGCTAAGCATTTTCTCAATTGATCCTCTAAAAAAAAAAAAAAAAGAGGTAGATCTTTTGTATTCTCATTTTACAAATGAGGTAACTGAGGGTTATATAGATCAACAACATCCATAAATAGATTGTTCCTGTTACCTAATTTGTAACTCTGTATTGAAATATGTATTAATACATGAAAAGGTGTGTAATCTTGGCCTTTTCTGGGTGTAGGCTTTTCTTGTTTCTGCCCATGGAACCTCATTCTCCATTTATCTCAGCACAAATGGAGCCTTTGCAATCAGAGGGTCTTGGTGGGCCCTGGAAGAAGTCTTCCAGCTCAGGACCCAACCACACATGACCTACCAGCTGGTAACCAAGCGTCTCTGAAGAGGAGATGTTGGTGAAATCTTGAGAAACACCCCTGGGGGTGCAGAGGCTGGGTGAGACTGCGGCACTGGGGGTGGCTTCCCAGGCCTCTGGCTCTCCACGCTGCCTGCAGTCAGAGCTGTGCAGTAGAGGGAGAGAAGACTGAGTGCCCTGGTATAGCAGCAAAGCCTTTGTTTTCTGAGCCTCGGAGTGATAACCCTGTGAAATACCCCACCTCTCTCTACCAACACATCTCTCACTTTTGCATTGTCTCTATAGCAACCAGGAATGCATCCAAGACCTTGAGGACATGTTTCTCTGCCTTTCCACCTGCCTCAGAGTTACATTTGCTAACATAAGTGTGTCATAACCTGAAGGTTTCCAGCACACTTTTGAATTACCTCAGTGATGAATCCTGAAATTCCAGGAATTAAACTGCCCTTTTTCACACCCATACTACGCAGCTTATCACCTGTGTGTAAACTTGAGCAAGTTAACCTCAGTAAAACTAAGCTTCTTCCTCATTGAAACAATGAGGATAGAAATATAAAAATATTATCAGGATTGAAAGGGATAAGCAATGGAAAATAAAAGCTACCATGGTGACTGGTCTTGAGAAAGTGCTCAACAAATGTTCATGTTGCCATTAGGGAGCACCGGGCAACTTTGCATCCCTTTAGCTGTACGATGTGTTGATTCAATGGACATGACAAATGTGTCCCAGGCGTCCACCCTCACAGGCTCCCAACCCCTTTCCCTTTGGGAGATCGTGATCACACCCTTCACAGTGTGGCACTCCAGTTATGTTTTCCAGTTGATTCTCTGTGGGTCATCTCAGACGCCTGGTGGGGGAAATTAGGGGATGTACAAATTAGAGAACCTTGTGGTGAAGCACAGAGGCTAATAAACCAGCCAACTCCGTACCTTGCAAGCCAAGAACCCTTGGAGATTGAAGAGAATGGGTTTTACTTGCTAAAGCACCCCTTCTAAATTGCCTCCCTGTTTGAGAAAATGAGTTGAAGGGATTGAAAACAAACTCCACCTCTTTCCTATCTCTGTGAGGTTTTCGGAATTGAAGCAATGAAGCCCTCCCCTCGCCAGTCCACTGCCGAGTTTTCTTCTGGTGAATTCAAGATAAGAGACCTGAGTCCACGATCATGAATGTTCAGCCGCTCCATGAGAGGTGCCTCACTGTGACACTCAAACAGAATGAAATCCCTCACTCATTGGAGCAAAGCCCAGTCTGTAAAACAAGGCAAAGCTGGAAGTTTTGTGTTGCATTTTTTTAACAGTGGTATATTCCAACCAATGACAAAGCTACACAAAATCAATACTTCCCGAGTCTCCCCAAGGCGCACCACCTGTCCTGATCAAACAGAATGACCTACTACAACACACAGGAGCAGCTTCTGTACCTAGGCCCTCACACCCGCCCCTGGCAGCCTCGGCATGCTCCTCTTCACCACCAGTCCATTACCCACCCTCCAAACCCAGAGCATCACCCAGCACCAGTCCATTATCCACCCTCCAAACCCAGAGCATCACCCAGCACCAGTCCATTATCCACCCTCCAAACCCAGAGCATCACCCAGCACCAGTCCATTATCCACCCTCCAAACCCAGAGCATCATCCAGCACTTCCATGTGGTGTTCGGACAGCTCCTACTCTCAGAAATCCAAAGGAACTGGCCATCTCTACCAAGCCACGTTTCTCACACAGTGATTACTCATTTTCTGTAAGTGCTAGAAATTGCTTTTCTACCTAGTTATTATTTAAAGACAAAGACTATGTCATATGTTCCTTCCATCGTTTCACAGCATAGTAGGCTCAGTAAATATTTATTGGTTGGTTAATAATAATTTCTGTGTAAATACTGCTAATTTTGTAATAACCCATCAATTTGAATACTTCATGATAAAATATTCCTGCTCCATCTGTCATCCAAAGAACATGGCATTTTAAAGCCAGAAGGGAAATTCCTCATTTTTTAGATTAATTGACCGAAGCTAAAGGAATTGAGGTGATTAAGATCACACAGCTAAACAGGAGCCAGTCAGGGCCAGAGCCCAGACCTGCACACTCGCAGTGCTGCGTCCTTCCTGGAACACAGCACGCGCCCCAGGGCTACACGCTACTCGTAAGCTGGCCATCCCAGTTCGGTACAGGGTTGACCAGACTGAGAGTCAGCTGGCATGGGGTCACGACCTTGTTCTTTCGCTAATTTACTGTATGGCCTTGGGAAAGTCATTTAACCTTTGGCCTGAGATTCCACAGCTGCAAAAGGAAGGATGATAAATGCTGCATGATTTAACTACAGCCCACAAGCCAAATCTAGGTCCCCCCGGTTTTCTACATGAAGTCTTATTGGCATACCCAATCATTACCTGTTGCCAACAGCTCATTTCAGGCTACCATAGCAGGGCTGTGTAGTAGCTAATACAGAGAACACATGACTCACAAGGCCAAAATATTTACTATTTGGCCCTTACAGAAAAAAAATTGTTGACTCCATATATATATATATATATATATATATATATATATATATATATGGTATAATATTATATTATATTATACATATTATAATATTATTATATATTATATTACATTATGTATATAATTATGTGAATCTAATACAGTTTAATAGTCTATGCAAAGGCTCTTTTAAACTACAAGGTACTATACCCACATTCTAAAAATCACTGTTATTAGCAAAAATAGCAGTAATAGCAATAGTGAATTATAAAAGGTAATTACAATAAGAATGGTCAAAGTTTTCTTGGTTTAATACATGCCATCTCTGCGGCAGTATTGCTTGATTAGAGATCACCTTGCTATTGTTCAGAGTAATGTGTTTTTACAGAACCTGTGACACCTTTAACAGATTCTAGGAATACTCAAGAAATGATTAGGTCATCTGTACATACATTACAAAACAAACGTTTTCAGGAGAACATCCATGGAGGGCATCTGCCCTCCCCTTCATCACTGACCCGACCTGGCAGGGGGCACCAGCCTGTGCTGTAAGCACCTTTAAGGACCGTGTGATGGAATTAACATTTGCCTAGACATACTGCCTTGACACACACCAACCTTTAAGGTTAGGTCTGATGCTCTGCATGTATTAAGCTTTTCCATTTGCATTTTGAGAGAGAGATTGAGGGCTCAGAGAGTGGTTTTGCCCTGGCATGTGATGCACTCTGGCCAAGGCCATAAGACAAGGAGGACAAATTGTTCTCAAGACAGTGTGGATATCAACCATGTCCAACTCACTGCCATGGTGATGACATGGGATTTTATCTAAGACCCTCAGACAGTCACTGAAGGGCCTTGGAAGAGCTCTTCCTCTGATGTAGCCACAAAGTGGAGAGGGGGCTGGTGGACAAGAGCAGAGGTGGAGACTGTCCGACTGATGCAGGCAGGAGACCAGGGTGGTGTTGAGTAGAATTGACGTGGAGGCGGAGATAAGCAAACCGTCGATGACAAGCTGAAGATGGGGGCGACTTGGAAAGAGGGGGCAGGAGGTAAGACAGGCACCGGATCTATATTAATCCAAACCCAGCTTAGAGCTATACAAGGGCAGTTAGGGAAAATCAGCCAGATTAGTGTTTCCCTCAAATTCACTGCCTGCCCCTCTTTAAAATAGACTTAGAGGCCCATAAAACCAATTCTCATTGGGGTCCTTTATTCTGCTCCAATAATACTTAAAACTTTCATTTGATCCAGTCAAATTCTTAACATCTTTTTATTTCCCTCTTCAAAAAGCCATTTTACATGGTCTAAATATAATAACTAGTAGTGATAAATAATTTCTACTTAAACAATTATTTTGTTATATATTATCAGCCTCAAAATGTTGAAAGTCTGAGGCCTGTCAAGGAAAGAAATTACTTCATTTATAGGAGTTTGGCTGAAAGACTCAACCTTCCTGGCACAAATGAGGCAGAAACGAGCACTACGAGATGAGGCGGGGTACAGGAGGCTCTAGTGCCAAGATTCCCGTCTTTGTACATGGATGTTTGCGCATGCGTGTGCATACAGGGCAGTTTGCAAGGAAAGATAAGAAATTCCTACACAATATGAATTCTCTCCTTCCCCCCCACTAAGATATTCCTCTGAAATCTCTTTACCAGAAACCCCAAAACATTAAAGTCAAATACTCTTCAGAGAGGTGAAATAAAAAGCTTGGATCAGCTATAAATGACTCAGTGGGAACATACATATAAGATCTGTCATCTCCGGCAGCTGAGAATGAGGTATTGGGCCCATCAGAGCTTTGATAGAGGAACATTGAAATCATAAACTGGATCCTGGCACTTCCAGACATCCTGCTTTTAGTATCTAGGCACTGGGCACTACCAGGCTGTTGGTTGGGGGAATAGTAACCAAAGAACATATTTCTAATTTCACAATTTTGCGGAGATCAGCATGACTCCTAACCAAACCATATATTAAAAATGGGCTTTATTTCTGCCCATATGGACAGGCTGCTCCAAAGCTTGATTTGGCCCAGCCCACTGCCCCAGAAATTGGTTGTGTTTATATTATGAGAATGAGGTCTCTAGTAATTTGGGGCATTCCCCTGGCCTTATGAGTTTGTTTTCTAACGACAGGAATAGACTCCTTTAGACCTAGCTGCAACTTTTTTCCTGGATCACCTCAGCATCAATGTCTCTATGAAGAGGCTGGGACAGGGGATGAAGTGGAGGCTATCTGCGGCCATGTAGCAAGAAGAATGATGTAAACTGTGCATCCTTCTGTTCAATCGTTTTTCATCAGTTTCTTCAAGTATTCAATAACTATTTCCTGAGTGTCCCACCTGTGTTGGGCCCTGTGCTGGAGACTGGGGATAGAGTAGCAAACAAAAGAGCCCTGGTCCTTATCTCAAGAAGGTAAGACCCAGTAGTGGACCAAGACAGAACTTCAAATTGTAACCAGTCGTCCTAGAAGGGCAGTGAACACAGTTACCTGCTCTGTCTCTGTTTCACTGAGTGAACGGAGAATACTCTCCTGCTCTCTGAGCCTCGGGTTTCTCCTCTGAACTTTGGACCCTCCAAGGTCTGCAACAGTATGATTCTGTTTCCTGTGGACTCCAACTGTTGCGGACCGTTCAGCCTGGTTTCAGGAGTTGTAACCCTCACCCCATGGTGGACTGTGTAAGAGCCCAAGGGACCCACTTCATCTGGGTCTATTCTGTCACAAGGATGTGACCTACTAAGGAGACAAAGCTTATCTCCCTGGCAGGAGCACTGCTTCTGCCTCATCCATCTCTGGCCCCATTGCTTGGTTGGCAGTCAATGACGGGTAAGACTCCTCATGGGAGGGGCAACCTAAGCCAGACGCAACCACTTGGGAGGCCTCATGGAAGAACTCGGGGGGTTGCAGCAAAAAGGATGTGATGGACCCTCACCCCCTGGCTATTCTGACATAGCCCGAGTCCTCATTTCCATCTGGGAGATGTCTCCTGCTTCCTAATTGCCTTAAAGCCTGAAACTGTGGGGGTGAGCAGTGCAGCCCTGTGCTGGCCAGGACGGCTCCCTGGGTGATTCGGACATATGAAAGAATTCCTAAAGTCCTGTGAAACCTGCTTTGCTAAGAGTGCTCTTCCTGAGGTGACAAGTGTCCCAGGAGGAAATAAGTATGTCTCCCAAAGTCTGGCAACCCCCTTTCCTGACAAACACTGGCTCGGATTAAGCCCTCAGATTTCTTTGACATGTTAAACTTGTATTCCGGTGTATTGGAACCCAATAAAAGCCTAGTGAGGATGGGGCTCTGGGTCATTCTCCTCTGAGAGTTTGACCCCTTTCCTCCCCAAGCAGAAGATGTCTTGGTAGTTTTCATTTTCATCCGTGACGGAGGGATGGGGCTCTGCAGGCGGAGCCCCCCCACATCTGGCGACCAGGACAGGGTCCCCCGCATCCAACCAAGTGTGACCAGCTGTTTGGCAGCCATGCTTGTCTGCAACGCAGAGGCATCTAAAAACCACTGGGGGTGGTTGCACTGGGGGACTCTGCTTCTTTTCCATTCTTCCCCTGCTTTTCTAAATTCTGCTGGGCACTGACTCAATGTGGAAGATGCATGCCCCTGACACGCTCAGTGTGTTTTTCCTGAGCCTCAAATGATAAAATGGGAGGAGAGGGGATGCAACTTAGAAATACTCTTATCCAACCTCCTCATTTGTCAGGGCACTACGGGGTGGAGTGACTTGATTCAGAGCCTACGGCAGAAAGGAGAGAGTCTGGGGTCAGGATGCACGTGCCCAGACTTGCAGTGGCATGCTCCTCCGGACACCAGCACAGTGCCACGCTAGTTCACTGTCCCGGTCATTCGGTCCTCACCCGGGGGGAAGAGCATACTGGGAGCACTTGCACTCTCGCTGATCCACTGTGCAGCCAGATCACTTAGCCCCAGTGACCTCAGTGCCCGCAGCTGCAGGAGGGAACATGTCCAGTGCATGCTGCTGAGTGCAGACCAAATGAAGGTCAATGGTCAGACAAAGGCACTTTTAAAACAGATAGTGTTACGTCCACACAAACCACTGGAATCATAGCTGTTGGGAATGGTAGGAGTAACAGCAGAGTAAGTCATGAAATATAAACTTGACCTATGCCCATCAGGATTTGGGTTCCTTATATATGTGACATCAGCGTTGCTTCCATGGTGTCCACAAAAATGTGTCTTGTAAATTTAGATTGTACCTTTGAATATTTCTGAAGTATTTTAGAAACAACTGATATAAAAGTTTGTGTGTAAAACACAAATTAATATTGCCAAATTAGCAGCTCACTCATGTGGGCATCTGCCACCGTGTCCATCACTAACGTGGCCACACGTGGGCGCTCTTGTGTGCATAAATGTGGAGGCAGACCACTCACCTGGGACGCTGACTGAAGCAAGCTGACTTGCCATGTTTAAGTTTGTTGCTCTAATGCATTGGATTTATCATCATCATCATCATCATCATCATCATCATCATCATTAGCATAGGATTAGCCTTAGCACTTTTGAGAGGGAGGTTTGTGCCTCTAAGTGATTTAATTCCTGTTTGTGCTTTGAACATTGGTATCAGTTTAAAAAACACCATTCTCAGGAAAACAGGAAATTGTTAGACCCACTCAGCTCCCTACCCCTCCAGAACTGGGGAGAGGATTTATTTATGAAAGTGCAACCCCAGAGCCAGAAAACCAGTTTCTGCTTTCTGTTCCATGTTCCCCAACTGTCTATCCGGGTCTGTTTTCTTCTTAAATACATTGAAACAACATCTTTCTTTTTCTTCCTCATAAAGAGTTTTGAGGGGGGAAAAAGTAAAGTTATTGTGAACATGGAATGCTTGAAATGAATGAAGCACCAAATTGTATAACAGAGAGAAATTAGCCAATGCTTATAAACTCCTAATTTTCTGTCAGACCTCATTCTAAGCACTTTACATAAACACTGTTGACTAGTAGTAACAAGAAAGAGTAGATTTAATTAAAAATTTACCCATATAGCTAGTCACAATTTTCAAGCAAAATATCAATGCCTTTCAGCCGTCTCTACGCACCACTCTGTTGGGATTCCAGGACAGGAAGTAGAACTGTCTCTGAGCCTCGTGGGATCTGTGGGAAGATCAGGGCAGACTGTTGCACCCTGCAAGGCCCTTTCCCAGCTCCGAAGGCAGCAAAATTGTATCCTCTCTTTCTCATATAATTCCCTGTGCCAGGATGAAGGTGCTGGCTGTAGCTGCAAACCCTGTGAATAAAAAGTAACAAAATGCACATTTCGTTCCATTTGTGGGTATTTCAAAGGACTCCGGGGTTGATCAGGGAACAAGGAGGGAATAACATAGCAGTGATTAAAAGAATGAGAAGATAGATCGCATGAGTTTGTCCAGCTGCTGCTGGACTGATGTGTCCACAAAGAAAAGATTTAACATGTTGGCTCCCAAGTGCAGGAACTAAATAGACCCTGGCTTTTTTATTGCTGTTACCTTTGTTTTCCGTCTCTAAAGGAAATACTTGCAATCTGATAACTGGAAGTTTCTCCAATATAAACTCACTAACAACTCCCAAATAGAGCGTGGGCGGGCTCTATAAATGTAGTTTTATTGGTCATTGGTGGAAATAAAATAAAACTAACATTTTGTAGCTGGTGAGCTGACTGGCTGGTGTCACAGTCATTTATTTAGTTACCCGAGCATTTTCTGTGTGCCAGGTACTCTGTTGGGAGCTGGGTGGGATTTTAGGGGAATAATATACTTTCTGCCCTCAATGATACCAAGGGGGCATCGCTGAGTGTCCCTCTGTGCAGGCACCATTTGAAAGACCCTTACAGCAGTCCAAGAGATAGGCACTGTCATTGTCATCACTACTTTACACAGGAGGAAACTGAGACACGGAGAGGTTAGTACCTGGCTCAAGGTCACTGGCCAGTGAGTAGAGTTGCTGGGACTTGAACCCCAGCTATCTGGCTTTAGTGCTCATGAGACTGACCACTGCACTGGTCACCTTTCCTGTGGGATACGACAGATAACAGGTGTGATCACACCTTTTGGTTGGTACTGCCCAAATTGTCTGCAAATATGTGCTTCAGAGAAGGAAGATGATTGATTTAAAAAGCCTTCATAGAAGAGGAGAGCCATAACAGTCTTCTCTCTTTTCTTTTGATCACATAACACATAGAACTTCACAGGCAAAAGTCGGTGGAGGCCATTGCAACTTACATGGGAAGGGCATGAGTCATCCTGGTACAAAGAGCTGTTTGGCACAGTGCTTCTCAAACACTGATACAAATATAAGTCACCCCGTTTATTGTTGAAAAGCAGGCAAAGCCCAGGTGAAGGCTGCACAGGTGGTATCTGAGAATCCAATCAGGTGAGGCTTGGCCCACAAACTCAGTATCAAACGGACACACAGGCACGGAAATCCAGCTCCTACTAGGGTCTCATTCTTCTTCTTCAACAAAATCTGGAAATCCCATCTGATCCAGTAAAACTCTTAATAACCTCTTTTTTAACTTTCCTCTTTTACAATCTATTTTATATGTTCTAAGGAAAATAATTACTTACGAATGAGAGCATCTCCCTCATTCCACAGTCATTTCCTTAAAATCACCAACTCAAAAATGTTTTAAGTCTGAGGTTTAGCTAGACAATTATTTATTTAATGTGTATTACAGTTTTCTCTTAAGTAATTAGTTATCTAGCAATTAGAAAGAAAACTAGTTGTTTTCTCTGGGTTTCATCAGGGTGGAAAGCTCTGATGTGTAACTTTAGACTTTATTTCCCTGACAGAAATTAAGCAGAATTCGTGACTATGAAATTAGCAGGATTGATGTGCCTCTGTGGCTAAGGCCCTGATTTCCTATCGAGGTGTGAGTGTGTGTTCACGCGTGTGCATTATGTGTGCCCATGATTTATGTATATTCATAGATTATCATAAAAGAGGAAGTATATTTAAACAGAGGCTCATTTTTAATCTCAATGGCTATGAGTTGAAATAAGTGACTAGCGAGCTTATCCCACCCCACCCCCGTTAAAACACATATCTCAACTAACTCCCCAGACAGGTGATATAGGATACTTCAGTTAGTTGTTAATGACTCGATGGGAGTATAATTATCACATCCTCTGTATTTCCCAACAAGTAAGAATCAATCCCGGGAGTACTGGGAGCTTTGCTGCAGGGCAAGTTGGAATAATAAATTGGGACCTGGGATCCTCAGGGCACATGAGGACGAAGAGCCCTGAAAGCTGTGAGGTAGTAACCGGAGTGCAGGTAACCAAGGACCGACTCGGTTAACTAATCAACTCCACAGATTTCTGGGGACCAGTTTTGTCTTCTAATTTATACATTAAAATCAGACATAACTTTTGCTCATGGGGATAGTCTTCAAGGATTAGCTTGACTATCTTCACTGCACCAGAATTTTTCTTTCTTTTGTCTCAGGCATACAGTCAGACCCTGGGCTGTCTTCTTAATAAGGAACAGATTTGGTATTTTTTAGGAAATTCTCAGATAATCTTCAAACCCTTATGCCCCCTTGGGAAACTGGACTTTTATGAATGGAGAAACCCTACTACGGCCTTTGGACTAGGATACAATACAAAGATTAAGGGTTGAGACTCTCTCTCTCTCTCTGCCTCTCTTCCCTGTCCCTCCCTCCCTTGCCCTCCCTCCCTCCCCTTCCTTCTCCCTTTTCTGTCTTTTTACTCCCTTTCTTCTCTCCTTCCTTCCCTCCTTCTTCTGGCTTATCTACATGTCTCATCCACTTGCTCTTGGCTTACTCTTACTATTCTCAAGAATAGATTAATATTATTTCTTCTAGGAAGTCTCCCCATCAACCCCTCTTTAGCATCTCAGTCCCCAAATTACATTAAGCACCATCTTCTGGGCTATCAGAGCATCCTGCCCCCTCTTTAGCATAGTTCTTATTTTATGTTGCAATTTATCCTCTTACTTGAGTTATACAGATGTCACTAGGGGTCATCTGACCCTTGATATGGGGATAAAATTAAATTAAACCTTACATGTATTGGAGGAAAAAATAAACAGAAAATGATTATCCTGGGAACGGGGAGTAGTTAATGACTGAAAGAGAGCAAGAGGGGTGAGAGGGGTTCCGATAGCTGTTTCTTAACGTGACTGCTGCTACGAGAAGGCGTTTAGTTCATGAGATGTCATTAACCTGTAAGCATATCATTGGTGCACGTGCGATACGTATTTCATTCTTCAAGAAGAAAGTTTACATTAGAAACAAACGAACCAAAAAAATATACTAGCCATTCCAAATCCTAATTGGGAAAAAAAAGGCCCAGTATAAACATAGAAAAATGGGTTTTTTAAGTGCTTACCCCCCTGGCGAATCCTCACCTTACTTGAAGGGAAAAGTAACTATTAGAAGGAAAAACACTTCAGCTCCAAATCATGGCAGGATGCTTTGGGAACAAATCCTTGTTTACATAGCCACCTAACACAGATTTCCCTTTGAAATATGGAGTGAATACTGCAGAGTCTGATTTGTTCTAATACCTTATATGCTGAAGCATTAGGGTATTTAATAAATTGCATTTAGGAGGCGTTAAGCTGAAACCTACTGTTACCAAAATCACAGAACTTCAGCAGCATTGTCACCCCGTGGTGCTGTGATCCTGCCATACAGTGTAATGGGATATTAAGGATGTCAGGACATGGGGAAAACAGGTGTATATGAAAGGGATTATAGTCAGACCCATTACCATTGATCACATTTAGGTAAAGGTAACTCTTTGCTATTAAAGGTACCCTTCCATTATGGTGGAACCTGTGTTTGCAATGAATGGGCTGTTGAGGGTTGGCAGTAAGGAACTCTGATACTTCAGACACTAAGGAGAACAGTGGTTTCAGTTCATGAAACAGCAGGGGACTAATGGGAATCTTGAACAAGCACCAACCTATCTTTGAGGTCCTCGGGCAAGCTTGCCAGCAAAGAGCATCTTCTTGTGGAAGTCAGCACTTACAGAGGCAAGCACGTGTGCTGGAAAACTGAAGTGTAATACATGTAGATCTATGGGAGCATAAACTGGTACAATCAATCTGGATCATTATCAGGTGATTGTAGTGAAGTTGAAGATATGCATCCTCTGTGACCCAGCAATTCCCCTTCTTGGTACGTGCCTGGTAGAATCCTGTCCGCAGATACCCATGGAGACATGCTTAAGACTCTTCCTAGCAGCAATGTTTGGAATTCTATCCACATGAAACTGGGTCAATGAATGCTGACATGTTCATACAATGAAATACTGCTCAGCAGAGCTGCCCGAACAAGAATGACGTGTATCAACATGCATTTATCTCACCAATGTGCTTTTCATTATGAATGAAAGTTTCCGAAGAATGCAAATATGGTATTATTTTGCAAATGCTAAAAACAGGCCAGAAAATAATGTAGTTTTGTTAGGGATTCGTACATACATAAAAAATAAGCTTAGGATTCACTTGTGCATCCATCTGTATGTTTATCCATTCAACAAGTATTTATGGTCCACTTTGGGCTAGGCACCCTTTTTGAACTAAAGAGGGAAATGAGAAAAGCTAAAAAGGGTAGTTGTTGTGCTCACTTCCGTGGCACATATACTAAAATTGGAATGACACACAGATTAGCAGGGCCCCTGCTCAAGGAGGACATGAAGATTTGTGAAGCATTCCATTAAAAAAGGGGGTAGTCAATGACCTCAAAGGTCTACAGTCTAGACGGCATGAAGCGACACACAGGGAAATACAGACAACAGTGTAAACATTTCACAGTGAAGGAATCTGTGTATAAAAGGAAGATGCAGCTTAAGGCAAAAGTGCACACAGACCCTGTCTCTCAGTCATGTCGCTAACAATGAGGGGGACCATGGAAATGAGGCAGACCCAGCTCCACCGGAGCCCAGGACATTCGTCCTGCGCTGGCCTCCTAGCTCGTCTTCCCGGATGCACTGCGGTCCGTTATCTAGCCAAGTGCTCCCACTCAGCCTGGGCTGTTTCGCACCCCTTTTACAGGGGATGAAATTCTGCACAAGGGGTCATTTCATGCTGTGTTGTGCATCTTTTTCAATATAAGTGCCACCACTCTTCACCTAGAGGTGTAACACTGATAGGGGCTGTATTCATCAGTCATTTGATTGCCTTGGGTTTGAAGAGCACTTTGAAGCTCTATTTCCCCCAGAGTAATTTATATAAGAACATATTGGTTTAGACTAGAGCCTGTGCTCTCCTTCACAAAAGAACCACGATGTGCATTGCAGGAAGGCTCAACTGTCCTTGTTACCAACCCTCTGTGGGAACTTGGTGGGGTGGGTTACTGGTCATCTCATGACACCAGAAACTGTGCAGGGAAAATGGATGGGGCAGTATTCTAGCATAACCAAGAGAGGGAATAACTTGCAATATTTTTCACAGCCTGTATGATGCTAATGACAGCAATAACCAGTCAACTAAATAGGAACAGATATACACACATATTATTTGAGTCATAATTCCAAAGATGTCCATTATCATTAAATGGCATACAGAAAGCCCAGAAGTAGTTTACGGTAGAATTAGCATTGCTCTTACATTAAATACCTATTAGACATCTGGAACCCAAAACATAGTAGCTAAACATTACTAACATTACTAACATTTAGAATCTATGATTCTAAATGCTTTAATAAAATGCACATGTGTGTTAATTTATGCTTTATAGCCTCACAGCCTGTTATGGGAGGATTAAATCTAACCCTGACATTGTCCAGATGAGTACACTGAGACCCCAGATGAGTTAGGTAGCAAAGTTTAACAGTTTGTGAAAGAGCTCTCCTTATTCCCCCAGCACAGAGCTTTTAATCTTCCATCAGCGAACATAACAGTGCTAAATCACCAGCAATAACTCATAGAGGCAGTGGCTCTCACTTAAACTTCCATTTGGGCTAGAAGTTTAGGGATGATTCAGAAATAAGCTAATTTTCCATTCATGGGCAACCAGGGGCTGGGAAAATAAAAGGTGGATTGTTGTTTTCCCCTCTGAGTAGGGGAAGAGGTGGGCAGTAGCTGCCTGCACTCTGCAGGATTCATTAACCATGAGTCCCCCTTGCTCAGGAATACTTCATAAAAATCATGCCTATCCTCTGTCAACAGTGGTATCTATGCTGCAAAGAAATCAGAGTAGTGAGCACAATAAACATGAGGCATAGAAAACTCAAAATAAAAGAGCAAGCACTTTAACTTCCCTTGAAATATATGATGGGTTGAATCCCTGGGATGTGGGTTGGTTGGTTGGTTGGTTGGTTGGTTGGCTGGTTGGCTGGTTGGCTGGTTGGTTGGTTTTCACTGTAGAGGAAAGGGGGAGCTGAGATTGCTGGTCCTCAGGCCTGGACCGTGTGTCTGCAGGCAGGCTTGGTGCCCCTACAAAGTCTCTGGCACCCTGTCAGTTGTGTAGGAAGCAGATCATTCATTTATGTTCCCATTGGTTCCTTTGGGATTGAGCAGCACTGCTGATGTCTGCATTGCTCTGCCACCTGCATATTTAACCCAAGTTCTTCTCCATGTGAGGGCTTTTGGGGCATCCAGCCTAGTCTGACTCAGGGGTAGGAGTCACCTTACCTACATGCCTCTGACTGGCTCGAAGAACAGGTCATTCTACCCAGCTGTTAGTAAATCACAGGACTGCCTCTCCAGATGGCTCTGGGTTTAGCTGGTGTCCCCTGTTGACTGAGCAGTGCTTGTTTTCCCAATGCACTGATCCACAGACTTCATATCCTCCCGTTTGGATCAATAAGATTGGCGTATGGCATTTTCCTTCATCTTGGTTCTCTGGACCCAGTCACCTTACCATCTGTTATTTACAGTCTCTTAGAATTGGATGAAGTGTGGCATTGATCTTGCACTTAACAGCCTTACCAGGGGTTAGCCCCAGACAAGCCAGACAACTGCCAGAGAACTTGCTGCAGAATCTAACCCTGCCCTGATCCAACACACTATCCTCAGCAGCAGCAGGGCTGCTGATGTGGTGCCCACAATGCCACAAGCTATAAAGAACCACAGAGTTTAATGTGGAGATCACCCCTGGTGCCATAGAACACAAACATGCCAGAACAGGAAGGAGGCTGAGAGGTAGCAAAGGCAGGTGCTGATCCCAGATTCCACCCTTCAAGTCTTTTGCTCTTTCTGTCCCTCATTAGCTGGATGGCCTTAGGATAGCTATTTCACTTCTTTGAGCCTTAAGTTCATCATTTATAAAATGGAAATAATAACACTAACTCCATTCAGAGACAGTTACACTTATTATAGTTCTTGCTGTGGAGCCAGGCACATGATAAGCCTTTAATAAAGACTGGCTTATCATTATCATCCTGACTAATAGAACATATGAAAGTTCCTGGAATATAATAGTTGCCAAACAAGTGTTTGTGGAAGGATGCTGATTATTCATGACCTTTTTAAATCTCTTTACAGGTTTATAGACAAACAGGTGCCCATCAATCTTTTCACCAACTCTTTTCTTCCCTGTGCCATGTAATTATCACTATGGTCACTCCAGGGTCCCCGAGAGAACCATGACACAGTGTCAGTAATGACGCGTAGGCACTGGTGTGGCGCTAAACAGTGTTTACAGTTTTCATCTCTTGCTTCCTTCCAACACCCAAGTCGGGCATTTGAACAGGTGTTATCCTTTTTCAGTTAAGGTTAGATCCTCTAACCTTTGCTTACATGTCAGCAAGGAAACCAGAAGCCAGATTATACAATTTCTACTCTGGTTCCATATTACAGGCTGAGTCTATCACCTGCTCCAAACCCCCCAAAACCTGTGAATTGGATTGTTAAAAGCAGCCATGTCACCCTTTCATTGGTCCTAAGTTTAGACTAAAGAAAGCTATTCTGCAGTGCATAAACTATCAGCGTATTCACCCCCATGTAAGGGACAGTGGTGACCTGGTGTACCTCTGTCCATAAGGTGATTGTGGTCTCTTTGGAAGGACAATGTGACCATCATGAGGACAGCAGCATGAGACCAGATACAGTGTCGTCACCACAGTGTAAAAGAGCAATAGAAGATTGTGCTAGAATCTGACTCCATGTAGATTAGGTGCTTGATTTTGTCAATTCACTCATATCCTTGAGTTTCAAGTTATTCACAGAAGGTTTTTTGATTATTCTTCTTCTACAGATGACGTGGAAACAAGACAAGCAAAATGAACAGTTAGGCAAACAAAGATACAAAGGATTGCCTGCTTAAGATCTGGCCCAGGTTGGGGGAAAAGATCTACATTTTATACACACACATACATACACACCCAGAGTATCAGCATAAGAGGAAGAGAAGCAAAAAAACAAACAGTATCACATTAGTTTTAAATTTCTCTGGTCTGGGATGCATTTCTTTGCTTCCTATTACAACACCCCATTGGATTTGTTAAAGTGCCCTAGTTTCCTGATGAACAGCTGTATGTCTGTGGCATAGTCTAGATCAGAAAGAAATAAACCTCTGGGGGAATGTGGTTAAGACACTGCAATATGGTGACCCATTAAGAAAGCCAACCCACATTAAGGAGGATGAAACTTTGAAAGAATTACTGAGAGCCACCTATGCCATTCCATTCCTTTACAAAATAAGTTGCTGCGCAGCAGAGACATTTACAATACAAGGGCTCCTGGAAAGTGGAAAGTACTAAATATATTCACAGCTGTCTCCCCTCGGGGTTTAGGGTTTGCTCCAGAGCCAGTTTCAGAGTCTTATTTCAACTGAAAGCTTTTACTTGATCTGAAATGCATTGAGATTTCATCAGGTAGAATCCATTGAGGGAAATTACTTCCTGCAATGATGTACGACTCATTCATTCACATCTCTGAGCTATTTAGAGGAAATAATCCTTGGACTGTATCATTAGTTTAAAAGCCACTGCAGTTGTCTGTCAGTATAATTTTAAGCCACATAGGATCATTAGTTGGGAAAACACACTTGAAAGGATATACAACTAGTTCTGTCATTGGAACAATATGATTTATGTTGGAGAGATACAGCACTGGAAATTAAACTTTTAAGCATAAGTCATCCTTAGGACTGATGTCTGAGCCCCTCTTCTCCTTTGACATACCATACAACAATCCAGAGACTGAAAGATGCCCAGAAAATGCGAGGATATTTTTAGGGGTACAGAACACCACTGTGAAGGCATCCAGAGTACAACTGCAAAATTATCGTAATGACAAAATGCATCTCCATTGGCTCACTCAGCAAAAAGCCAGGAAGCTGCTCTCAGGCTTCATTATTCTATTTGCCATTGTTCTGTTGGACCATTAAGCAGCCTTAGCGTTCTTTCTCAGTTTGGTGGCCTCCTTGAGGGCTGTCAGTGTCTGGCTGCTGACAGCTTCCTTGGCCATGAATTAGGAGGCAAAAGCGCTGATTATATCTCTGCCCAAATTGCTGACACTGCCATCTTAGAGTCCTGCTCTCGACTTTTAGATCACCTCCTCTTCTCTCCTCCCTACGAGGGTAAAATTCAATATGAGATGAAATTCAATACAAGATCCATAAGTGTCATGTTGAGCTTTTACCACCTAGAAACATCAGAATCTTCTCTTTTGTTTTGTCTGTGTGTCTGACTACCCAGCACCAGCTGAATCATGCAAATCTTTCCTAGGAATTAAATATAGTATGAAATTGCTACATAAACTACTTAAGTGGAGTGATGATGGAAAAGGCAAGGGTGAGTGGAGCCAAACAAGTTTAATAAAAGGAAAATATTACGGTTTGCTGGCTATTCTTGGGCTACCATCAGGACTTTGGTTTTCTGCCTTGTACAGAGGAGGAGGTACACCCCAAACTGCATGTTTCTAGGAGGTAAAGCAATTTCACCCAGGGCGGCTGTGGTGGAATCTGTAGATTCTGCCTTCAGAGAAGGGTGGGCAAAATTTCCAGATAGAAAGTAGGGAGTTATTTGCTGCTGTGGGTTCTCTTATTGCAACCTCACCATTTTTTAAGAGTATAGGCTAGTTACATTATAGAAAGTCCTTTGTTTTCATTTTCCCTATTGCTCTCTCATGACTTTGCCTTTTTAGCAGGAATCCCTGGAAGCAATACCATACTCTTCTCAGCACATCATATCAGGAGGCACACTACACATATGAGCCTTTCACGGGCGATGTGACCTCTTATCACTTGGCCTGACGCCTGCCAGGTTTCTCCATTGCAGAGTCCATGCATAAATATGTTGTCCGTATTTGAAGCCACATGTTAGGAATTGTTGGTTTTGTATCATGAAAAGTCTTCCTACCCAAGAGGAAAAAAAAAAACCTCAACATGGCCCATTTTCTTAATAAAAGAACTGAATACAATACTATTCCAGCTTGGTGATACAAAATAGGGTTTCATCCTTCCCTAGCCTGGACACCCATCAGCTTCAAGCAATACACACAATATTAAATCGCAAAGCAATCGAGCAGGAAGGCCTTGAAGAGGAGCAGGTCCAAATTTGTTTCACAATGGGAACCATGAGGTCCCAAACCGTGAAGTGCCTTTCCCAGGGTCCCCCTCGAGTCACTGGTAGAACCAGGAGGAGAGAAGGCTCCCAGGGCCCCTGACAGCTGTGTTTTCCCTGCACCATCTCGCTTTCCAGGCAGGGACCTAGCACGTGCCACAGTGCCCTTCAGCCAAGAACAGTCATCGTGGAGCCCAGAGTAACCTCAAAGCCTTTGGAAATGCCTCTGTTTATCCCAACCTAAATGTCAACTATGCTTTGCCTTCCACCTTGACAAAAGACAGAGACTGGGAAATGAGGGGTCAGAAAAATGGCCTAGAAAAATTGTTTTTATGTTTAATAACTCTTATTACTTTATTATGATTAGGAAGGCATTAGATATTTAGGGCAGACTACTTAGAAACTACAGGGAGGAAAAGCACTCAGATGAAAATAACAATGACCCGCATTCCTGCCACAAAGGGATAAATACATTTTCTTTAAATCGTTCTGTCTCTTTACATATGCATGTTACAGTAGATAATAATATGTGATGATATAGAATAATATTTTTCTACCTAGCTAACCAGCTGCTTTTTAACAAAATAAATGGAGGTTATTATAGTTTCATAACTGTATACAGACTTGTTTACTAACTTATATATTGGCAACTTTTTCCTTTAAATATTCACATAAATAATATTAATGATTGCATAGTGTCCCACAGTACAAATGCATAATTATTTACTTAACCAATTTTGGAAACTTTAGAGGAAATAAATATAGGAGTACATTTTAATTTTTAAATTTATGTGTCTTACACTATTAATGAGGAATAACATTCAGAACATATTTCTGGGTCTTGCCATTTCCTCATTTGTGACTGATGCATACATAGCTTTGAACACAGAATTTTTCTTAATATTGATAATAGTAACTATTTTCTCTCATATATGTTGCAAGTATTTTTTCATTCATTATTTACCTTTTACTTTAGTTAAAAGTGATGTGTCTGTGTGTGTATTTATTTTAGGAGTGGGAAGAGAGGGGTGGAATCCTTCTTTCTAGATAAATCTGTGCAATGTGAAAATTCAAAGTTCACGTATTGACATGAAGCACACTCTTACCGGAATGGTTTCCCGAGAATAACACATCTGGCATTTGACTCCTTATCTTTGCTACGATCCTTGCCAGGCAGGCACACCTGTTTCACAGCCTCGGTTCCCTCCACCCAGCATTTAAGGCAGTAGGTGTTCTTGCAGGAAAAGCAATAAATCTGCGGGAGAGAAACCCATAATGTCTCGTTCAAGATGCTGAGTGTGAGAGACTTTGGTGGATGTAGAAAATGCCAACTATATTGTCACTAAGCTGTTTGGAAAATAGGCCATCAAGTCCTGATTAATGAGCATTTCCCACATCACTTATGCCCAAGCTTTCCGCCACTTACTTCTGCAAACTCCAATGCACGGCCCCAGAGGAAACACTTTTCTCTGGCTTCGAGATCTCTTCGCCTACCCCCATTATTGTTTTCTAAACCACATAGACAGCAATCGTGTTGGCGAAAAGAATATAATAATTATCAGGCTTAAAAAAGCAAGGAAAACAAAGAAAGAACTCTCAAATATGAAATGTCTACAAAAAAGTTCTTTTTCTTGTATCTCTGGACTACCAGTTAACTTTGTTTTCCCTACTCACAACTCAAGAGAGGCATCAGTATGAGTTAGTCATGTAGAAAGGAAGGTGGGAAACTTGTATCTCTAATGATAGAGATCCAGACCCAATCCTTTACATCTCTAATGATAAGATCAGACCCAATCCTTTACAAGTGTTTCTCAACCTTTGTTCATCATCATCCCCCAAAGAAGGCTTTTAGGCCATTTTTTTCTAGTGGCCCTCCTCCAATGAAAGTTTAATATCATAGATATTCTGTATATCTCTCTATGTACTGTATTTATAGCTGTACATTAAAAGAATACGTTTTTTCACAATTTCCCTCCTGTGAGAACCAGGGTCTATCCCTTAAGAGCAGTACCCCCCTGCTGAGAATGATCTACAATGTTTTCGCTCAACAACCCATCCATACTCACCTTCAGGATCACAGAATCTCAAAAAATAAAAGGAAACTTATTGTTCCACTAACTGAATTGTTCTTATGCATTGATTTGGAGTAGACTCACCTAGAAAGACTCTTAAAATACAAATGCCGGGCCTGGATCTAAGACAGACTCTATGAGACTCTGTGTATCTGTGGCCTGGATAGCTTTTTTAATGCCAAGTGACTTAGGTCACACTCTTAACTTTTGAACCCACTCATCAAGCCCAACCTTTATCTAATAATAACTTTTAAAACAGCTTCCTTTTGTTGAATGCTAATGATGTACCAGGCCCTGCCCTAACTCTCTGTCTCAGATTGCTTAAGTAAACCCATGAGTTAGGTACCACCATCATTTCTTGTTTACAGACAGGGAAACTGAGACATAAAGAAGCTAAGAAATTTGCCTACTGAAAGGAAACTTGTCTGGGCAATCTGAAGCCAGAATTATCTCTCTTTAGTCCACACAGCCACACAACCACCTTTATGCGTAAATCATCTATTGAGGTACAAATTTTTTTATAAAAGACACACACACATGCACACACACACCATTATTCATCTTATACTTCTGGATAAAAGCATGTTTTAAGGGGAAAAAACAAATGGGCATTAGAGGCTAGTAAATTCTGGTTGGAATTTTAAATCCTCTATGTTCTCAGTATTTTACCCAGGAATTTCCTAACCTTCCTGAGCCTCAAAAATTGTCACTTGTAAAATGGGCTTAACTGTACTTTGTAAATAAGAGCGATTGGGGGAATACAATGAAATAACATATATAAAAGTCCCGGTCCAGTGAACACATAACAGGTAGCCAATAAGTATTTGTTCATATCCCTCTACCTTCATTTTTCCCAGCTTTAACATGTCTCGTGAAAATAGCTCACCGCTTGCATAATGAACCAACGAGAGCAGAATAGCCTCCCTTTGTGACTAATGACAGCAGCTCCCAACAAGGGCTCTGGGGTATACTGGTGAGCATTCTTCAGAGATGTACAACCAAAGTGTACTCACTGTGTATAATCAATCTATTTTTGCAACAACTGAACAGTCGCATTATTCAGATAATGAGTAAGAAGTCAAAGGTGAGCTTAACATCAAACTGAAGAAAAAGTTGAGTCTTGAAAGAACGTTGCCCTTTGAGAACATAAAAGAATGCTATCAAGGCAATAAGCAGGTCTAACAGAGCACGTGACAGTGACCAAGCAATGCTGTGAGAACGATGGAATGCTTTTGTAGATATCGTGGGTCCTAGGAAATAGACTCTGGGATGGAGATTTGCATGCAGGAAATTAATTGGAGAATGTTTTCCAGAATCATTGCCTGCAGGGGAAAAGAAGTATTGTCAATAGAATTGTGAAGGAGAAATTAAACCATGCCACACACGGTCACAACAATGCCCTCAGCCCTGATTCCTACAGGAAGGGAGTATGAACTCGGAGGAAGCAACTCTCTCCAGCTGAGGGAAATTCTCAGACAGGGACTCAGCTGACAGCGGTCAGCTGACAAGCACCTCAGAAACTGGGAGAATGAGATCTCAGCCCTAAAGGGGAGGAGGGCGGTGCTGGGGGTGCACCACGACATCACTACAATCCACCTCTTTGAGATGATGGGATTCTCTTGCTTTGTATGATAAGTTCTGGGAGCATCTCCTTCAATATTTTGGTTGATCTCTTTTCCTTGGAGAGAGTCACACTTATAGACTCCATGGTGGTGAAGTAATTCTTTATCCTGAGGATTTTTTCCTTATTCACACATCCTGACTTCATTCGGAGTGGTGTCTGCATACTTCCTCTGTAGGAAAATCTTATTTACTTATACAAGAAGACTAATAGAGAATAGGTCATGGGAGGAGGTGGGAGAATGAGGTCCACAGAAAATGTATCCAGTTTGAAAGTTTGTGCAGCTGAATAAAGTAGGTGAGGCATGAGTCAGGGAGAGAACAGAGAGAAGCACGGTAGCAAAAGGAGAGGGAAGGTGGCCTCCGTGAAGGCAGATTGGAATCGTGAGAGGAACTGATGGGCTTCAGGGGGCGTGGCCTGGAGAGGTGGAGAAGGACTGTGCCCAAGTGTGAAGTCCCATCATACATGCAGGGGAGATCTTAAATGACTGGCTTTGGGCATCTGCACATCTTTTGTCTGCAGTCTAGCCTGGCCCAGAGGGAGGGAAATGAATGAGGTGGGTCTATGGGTCTTTAAGGGAAAATATACAGATTGCTCTGTAGATGGGACAAGGACCTTCTAGGCCTTTCTCTTCCACGGTCCCTTCTCTGGATGGGGGTGAAGGCATTCCTTTCCCTCTGATACTCTGTGTGTGTGTGTGTGTGTGTGTGTGTGTGTGTGTGTGTGTGTGTGTGTCAGCCCACAAATAAATGTCCTTTTGCCAAAAGATAATAACAACAACAAGCCAAAAGCCATGTGTTTCGATTCCTGCACATTGGTGCCCTGCTCCCAGCTAGGCCTCCCTGACAAATAAGATCTGAGGGAAGCAAGGCTGCCCTGACTGAAGCTGCTGATCCTCCTCCTACAGTTTTCCTGCTGAGGCTTTAACAGGTGAAATTTTGCTTTTTAAGAAAGTGCCATCCCTGCAAAGGGCAGCCCCATATTTCTCCGTGACTTGAGCAATGTCATTACTGCAGAGAATGGAGAGAGAGGGGATTTACTGCTTAAAAGGCTTCTCAATAAGTCACCGGCCTCAGCAGAGATGCATATCCATAATTTATGGAGAAAGCGATCAATCACTAGAAAATACGTCCTGCCCATTGAAGTGAGCCATTGGTCTCCAGGCTCCTGTCAGACCATCCCACAGAACTGGAGGGCGTGGTTCAAGGACACCGGGTACTGCCTCTCCCTCCATTGGTTTTCAGGGCACAGGCAGGAATGTCGTCCTTGCCTGAGAACCTTCAAAGCCAAGAAAGGAGCTGGGGTTTGGAAAATAGGTTTACAACAGGAGGAAATAGGAGAGGAAGAAGGGTCCATACTTCATCAGGTCCACCCCAAAGGGAGCAGCTTTTGGCTATTTCTGCAGGTGATGGGAAAGTGTGCATGAGTCAGCAAGTCTTAGCTATCTGGCCAAATAAGATTTGAGATAGAAGGTTGGGGGTCAAGCTGGGGATATGGAGACACGCAGTGAGCACTGACTTGTGTAATCGATCCACTTGCAAGATAAGAAGAAAGGGCAAGAGAGAGACTGAAGGGAAAACGAGAGCAAGTGAAGGACAGAAGTAACCCTAAAAGGAAAAAGAAAGTGAGTAAGTACTAATCCAAGAACCGGAAGGAGACAGAGGAAGCTGAAACCCAGAATCATAATGTGTCTGTAATTGCTCAGCACGGCAGCTACCTTGGCCTGGATTTAATGTCACTCTTAGCAAATGCTCAGGATCTCTAGGGGACACATTTCCTGTCTCCTATAATTTATGAAGAATGGAAAAGCCCAGACACCAGGGCAGCCTGGCAGACCTTTCACATCACACTGGCCTGAGCCCCCGCTGGGTCTTCTGACCACACAGAGGCAGCCCTAGGACCACTGCTTCCTGACCTACACGCAGGTCCTGTCTGCGAGCCCCTTGCCCTCCGGAGAGGAGAAAGACTTCGGCCAAGGGAGACACTGGAGATATTCCTTCTCCTGCTCCCACTGCGGCATTGCTCTAAGGGCCTCTACGGACCGAAGTGAGTAGTGTCCCCAGCATTCTTGTTTCTTTCACTCAGGGCTCCCATGAGGGAACGGGTCCACGCCTCCCCCAAAACAATCTGCTGCAGAGACAGCTTTTACACCAAGATGTCAGTAGAATTTCTCCCCACTCTGTGTTTTCACATTTTAACTGGGATCAAGCTCCAAGTCTAAAAGAATGAATTGCCAAGAGTGGGATTTTAGTTAATAGCCAGCCTCATGAGTAGCCTGGGCCCCAGAGAATCAGCCTTGATGTGGCCCATTAGACACTGAAGGACCAAGCCTCTGCCCAGGTCTGCGAATTATGTCCTACCACTTGTGACACTTGTTCCCCCTTCAAACACCCTACCGTATCATCAGCCCCAGGGCCTTTGAACACATTCTTCTTCTTATCTGGCACTCTCTTCTCCAGCTCTTCACATAGATATTAGTCCAACTCAGCCTTCATATCACAGCACAACTGTCCCTTTTTTAGGCAACTCATCCACGCACCCCTCCTCCACAGCATGCGTGATTCATTCCTCCTTCGTCCTAAAGGCCCTCAGGTTACAACAAGCTTGACAGCTTCCTAAAGAGGACCAGTCAGTGTGGGTGGGATGTAGTGGGAAGAGGAGATGAGTAAGTCGGAGAGGCCGATTAGTTAGGCCCATGAAAGCTTAATTCAGAGGCAATCAAAAAACTCTTGAGAGTTTTAAGCAATGAAGTGGTAAGATCTGATCTATATTGTAAATGATTACTCCAGCTACTGCTGGAAACGGATGAGGTAGGAGGCAACCTGAGAAGCAGGGAGATAACTGGAACAGTTAGGCAGAGTGGGGTTGTGCTCGGGGTGTTTAGTGGAGGTGCAGAGGAGTAAATGGCTTTAGTGCGTGTTTGGGAAGAGGACACCAGTGATATATTCATAGGTTGAATAGGGTGTTTGGGGGAAACAGCAGAAATAGTTTTCTCCCAAGTAACTGGTAAATGCAGCATTGGTTATTGACATGAGGAAGACTGGATAGGAGTAGTAGGTAAGTGAGCGAAATTGGTGTTGTTTCAGTGAGTTAAATTTAAAGTCTCTTGGATACCCAAGTGGACATGTCAAGAGAGCAGATGGAATTGCTCAGAAAAGGTCAGAGCTGGGCAAAGATATTGGGCAATTATTGACCTACAGAGTCAAGGTTTCTATCTGAGTACAGTGGAGAGAGGGGCTGACATTGACGTTTGCACGTGAGTGAAGGTATGGAACCTAACTGAGTGAGAAGGGAAAGACACCCCGAGACAGTGAGAACAAGGGAAAGGTTGTTACGGTCGGAGGATTGAAAGTCACAACGGAGTTGTAGAGCTGGTAAAGTGGGAGACGTGAAGGAGGGGAGATGGAGAGGCGACGGTGGTCCGAGAGCGGGTTTAAGGACCTCCACTTCCGACTCACCTAGCTGGGCCAGCTACACCCCACGCCTTCGTTGTGCTGCTGCTGCTGCTCTGCTCCAAAATGCCTCCTTCCTTTCTAGGCACCAGCCGATCCATGGCTGCTGTTGCACACTCTGTAACTTTAAACCGGCTTGATGTGCCTGCGGGCTGCCTACATACTGACCATTAAATGGGCCCTGGAAAGGCTCCAGAGCCATTTATGCACATCCCACATCACTTCCCCCTGCTGCTTGCTGCTCTGCACGACTTCTCACCCAGCTGGGCTCTGCTTGGCTCTTGTACTCTCTGCTCTAGTCCAGAGTCCTGGGTCTCTGATCCGTGCAAAAATCACGCCTTCTGCTCTGGATTCCCTCGGGTGGTAATCACTGCTTACTTCCAAGGAGCAGAGCCTCTGGCTGGCACGGCAGGCGCCCAGTTGGCTCTGCCAGGTTTTCCGTGAGAGAGAGGATTAGGCAACCCGCAGACTTCCTCCACCATCCCCTCCCAGGAAGCCCTTCCCTAGCAGAGGCCATCTCCACGTAGAAGATCCACCTCCCGTTTTCCCTCCACACTTGAGAATATGTTCCCAACAGCTTTATAAGCATGTTCCTCCTTGCATAGTTAATTATCCATAGGGATGTTATTCCGCTCCTTATTCACTTTTTTTTTTATTTTTTTGTGGAATTTGGTCTCCATCTTTTTGTTCGCTTTTACTCGGAATTGTTTTCCTGCCTAGCTTCGTAGCTCTGGAGCGCCCTCTTCTGCTGCTTTTGTGAAGCATTCACAATATGTTGTCTCCCTTTCCGAAACTCAGAACTCTCCTTTCACCTGAACTTGTTTTCTTTGTCTCTGCTGGCCCAATGCGGCTCACTTTCGATCCTATTCCCAGCAGTTTCTGCTGGCTGTGGGGCTTTGTCTTGGAAGGGAGTTTTGTCTGGTTAGTTTAGAGAGTTCGTGGGGCCCTGGCTACCCTCCTGGCCCCTTCTGAACTCACCACTTGCTGACAGGCCAGCGGAGTCTGAAAAACTCCCAGTTTCAGGAACTGCTCCTGACTCGTTCTCTGAGGTTCCAGTGGAGTCCCGTCTGCCTGTCTGGGGGGCTGCGGCTACATCGGTGCCCCGTTGTCTTCCTTCCCTATGCTCTCTCCCCTCCACGCCCCTCCTCTTCCCACTTTAGGACTTGCATGCAGTGTGGTGGTTTGCTCCCACCTGTTTATATTCAGGGTCAACTGGCTTTTTTTGTAGATGTCCACTACAGATTGGGGGAAGTTGGCGGGGTTTTTCCATCTTGTCGTTCAACTACCAGGAAGAGGAATAGAACAAATGAGCAATAGGAAGAAACCCGCTCCAGGCTGAAAGTATGTGACAAAGGTCCTGAGTCTTCCTGCTTCTGAGGAACCAGTAGAAGCCAGTGTGACTAGACACTTAGTTGTGAGACATGAGTGGATATCCTGAAATGATGCATGAAGCAGAAGCCAATGTGGATTATTCAGGCTACTGCAAGCCACAGAAGAGATTATGGATTTTATCATATAGGCAATTCAAAGTCATCAAAAAAGCTGAAAATTGTATGCAACCCTCTAACAGAGCTAGAAAGAAGGATCCCTTTGTCCCTCCACTTAACTAAGTTGGGTACCTTTGGCTGTGAACAATGATTTGACCACAAAGATGAATGAATGACATGATGTAGTGCATTCATTGCCCATGAAGAAGTGAACCGAGATAGAAGGAAAAATAGTACCCAAGGGAGGGGGAGAGTCCTGAGAAAGCAGGGACCAGATGGAGAAGGCCCTGCACAGCCCTCGCTCAGCGAGCTCCTGAGAGCCAGGGGCCTTTCTTCACATCAGTTGCTACTGGGAGAAAAGTGGTGACAGAGCCACGGAACCTGTGACACAATTGGAGCTAAAGAGAGCCACTGTGTTAGATTGAATAGAGCAGCACATTTTTTCAAGAGGCTGCATCTCCTCTTACAGCGTTCAGGGCCCTGCGTTAGAAGGTCAGCCACATTCACCTGTCAGGACAGTTCGGATAATAATGATTCTCCTTTCTTGCTATTCATATCAGTTGCCTTTTGTTACAGTCACTGGGGCTTTGTGAGCCAGCTTTGTAATAAGTCTTCTATATAATGTAATAGTCGGCACTTTCCCATTCTCATTCAAACTTCAGCCAAAGTGTCGGAAAAATGGAAGAAAGGAGAATGCCTGTGATTTGGGTATTATTGTTATCTACATTACATAAAAGAAAGTTGCTCAAATGGTGTGGAACGGTCTTTCTTGGATATCGTATATTCAATAAATATATAAAGCAGAGTCACTTTTTCAATCATTGATGATTGAATTTCTAGAACTGATCTAGGTTTCGATTTTAAACTCTGCCTTCTTATTTTAAGTTTGGAATCATTGGGAATTATTTGTGGAAAGGCACCAGGTAATAGGATGTAAGCCAAAGGCCAGAGGGAGTTCAGCATAGCTCTGGTCAGCTAAGGCTAGTTACGTGGAGATGAGTGCCGGTTTGAGCCTTTAGCAGCCAACACCTGCAGCTGCTGAGGGATGAGTGTACCACCTGGCCAAGGTACTCCAGGTGGGGCACCAGTCACAGCTACTGCCTGGGCTTAGGGAGGACTACATTTTTAATATTTCTAACAACATTTTGGATAAAAGGATCTATTCAGTAATATCTTAGACTTTCCAAAAATGCTAAAGGCTGTGACATTTACTTGCTCTGACATTTGATCTTAGTGACACTGCTCTGGATTTGGTCTCAGTCCTAAGCTGTGCCACACTTTGAAATGCTTAAAAGCAGTTTCATTTTCCAACCCTGAAAGTCCCAGAAAATCTAGGCTCTCACTGTCTATCTAAATCTGTTTGCAAACCTTCTTTCCTGAGCTCATCTCTTTCTTGTACTACTTCATCAAATAAAGCTAACAGCAACCAGCACATTTCAAATTCTGCTTTGAAACTGGCTAACCCAATGCTCAAGAATATTCTGTTTTCCAGATCATCACGGGTGATCACTTTGGAAAAGGTTTACCAGCACACGAGTTGCCATTCTTCCAACATGCTACAACAGTTCCCTCGATGCCATCTGTCCTCCAAGAGACCATGAAATGATTTTAGGTAAGTCTTCAAAGGTTAATGAAGAATTGGGACCAATACTATAATTAATACAGCATCTGCCCCATGCTGGACCAGTGAGAGTTCTTTTCATGGGGATGGAGAAGAGAAGTTACCCGGGTGGATCTGATCCAGATCCTTTCTGCCCTGGGACTCTCTGCAAAGAGAGTCAGTCTGCAGACATGGACAAATGAAGCCGATGAACAGACCAAAGCACGCACAGAGGCACAGAGAAGTTTCCCTGGATTCCCGTCTCTGCACATTCCTCCTCCCAGCTCCTTCTAAGGGCTCAGCTGTGTTCCCTTGCTTTCTATGAGTCCCCTTTCCCCCGTCTTTATGATGAATTTCTGTTTTTGTTTTATGCTAGCTTAAGTGGTTTCCTGTTACTTGAAATCAAATATTCTCAGCTAATTAAGAACATGATGTTTCTGAGACAAAAATCATGCATCAATCCTCATGTGGTCCAGCGCCCCAGCCCCAGCCCCAGCCCCAGTCTGTATGTCTCCATTTGCTTATGTAGCAAAGAAGGGCAATCTTCTGGACATCAGGAAACTGTGCTCATACACCCACTTCATATTTGATAATGATGATGATGATGATATTGACGATGATGATGATGGTGATGGTCCCACTGGACAGATATGTTCTATAGCAGATGAGATGGATGGCCCATGGAGACTTGGAACAAGCTCTTAAAAGGCCATCTCTTTCAGGAATCTTCCTGACTCCAAAAATGAGGCAACTTCGCATGCCCATAACTCAGAATTCCTTGTAGAATCACTTGCATTGATGTTTGTAATAAATTCAAGTTGGAGAGATGGCACTAGTTCTTATAGTATTTTGTTTTAACACAATATCATATAATCTTAGGCAGTTGACCTAGGCCTCAGTTTTCTCATCTGTCTAGTGGCGATAATAACATCTACCTTATAGAATTATTACGAAAATTATACTAAAATAGTTTGTGCTTACTCTATAGAGTTAGTCCCCTTTTTGCCTCTCCTGTTATTTTCTCCTTCACTTGCCTTGTGTTAAAGCATTGAACACAGAGACCCCATGTGTGAACTCCTTTTCACAAGAAAAATGAAGGGCATCACCTCGTGACTCTCCAGTTTTTAATGATCCTTATATTAGACGTGTCCAAACCCACCACTGGACAAGAACAGTCCTGTTCCTCTAAAGTCCTTTGAGGTCTGTGTATCACATCTCCCAAGAGTGTTAGAACCAGAAAGGGCCTTAGAGTTGGTCTATTTAATGTAATTATTTCATTTTATAGATAAAAGCAGTGACCACAAAAGTTAAGATGACTGCTTCAAAGTTACGGTTAGGTAGTACAAAGCACAGATTAAACACAGATGGACTATTCTAGTCCATCTCCCACTCTGTTATCATACCTGACAGATCAAACTGAAGACATCACAATTTTTTCTTGGTTAGTTTCCTGCTAAATTTTTAACTGTTTAAAAAAATGGGGAAGAATCCGATACTCTTCCCACTTTATCCTGGCTCTAGATCGCACACCTAAATTTGTAAATCCAGAGAATAATGGAAGAGGCACCATTATGGATGTCTTTCAGAGAGCAACAAGAGCTAAACAATTCTATAGAGCTTAAATATATGAAAAGCAACAATCTCTGTGGAGTTCAGTAAGGAAACACAAGAGCCCTCCCAGACCACCCACGTGGTCCTGCTTTCAGGAACACCCAGCAGGAGGCCAACAACAATACCTAGAGGGAGGCTAATTAAAGCACACATGACCCAGAGGGAGCCTAATTAAGGCCACCTGAATGATCAATACCCAGTGTTTGTTCAAACAACTGTAGCATTGAGAGAAGAAAAGGTAAAGAAAATGCCACTATTTATTGTAGTTAATTCCAAGAGAGGCATGCTGAGTTTTTTGTTTTTTGGTTTTTTTGATGTTTCACCGGAGCATGTTGCAACAAGAAACCAAGCTTGAAAACACAGCGCCGTTCAGTTGGGAGGTTAGCATCAGGACCAAGCAATATCATGAGAGACTGGAAGGCTGGACCAGTGGTTTCTCCATGTGTGACTGGGATACAGAACAAGACTGCCCTCAGATGCAGGACTTCACAGCAACCATACCTGTACCATGCACTGAGGTGGCCAAGACAGTGGCAGAAGAGGAGCCTGGTCTCCTCGATCTAACCGGAGAGACAAGGCCGCTCCACTCTAAGGCTACAGACACTAGAAACCCCAGACCTCAAAGCCAGGTGGGTGAAGCAGCAGTGAGAGTAGGAGGAGTCAGTGCAGCTGAGCAGACACACCTGGGGTTGGAGGTGAAGGAGGACTTAGGAGATGAAGTCCTGACTTTCCCTGCCTCCCTGGTCACCTCCTCTTGGACCAGTGGGTCTTAACCTTCATAGTTCAGTTTGGGTCATTATAGGATCACCTACCACTGACCTCTCTGTGCTCCTACTAAAGATTTATGGGAAAATGGGGAGCCGAGCTCCTGCTTCTCAGCCACCGCCTTGTATTCCCAGCACTGGCCGAGGCTGTGCGGTAAGCCCTTCACCAGCTCAGTCAGTCTCAACGCAGGCTCTGCTTACACACTTTCAGGACCCCCGTCTTCCCCTCGGTGAGCACTGTTCACTCTCATTTCTTCATAACCACATGTCCTAATAAGGGCTCTGGAACAGTCTCCATTGTCCCAAAATGACTAGTTTATTCATGTGCTGCAGTGACTCCTGCAACCACTGGGCTTTCTACCCACCAGTCCCCTTTACCCGTGTCTTTGAATGAAGCAGCTTCTGGATAACTGATGATTTGTGTTTACATATGTAATACCAGTGAATGTCTCCACTCTCCTAACACACATTTAACTTGGACTTAAATATCCCAGTGAGCTACCCACAATATCAGAATGAAAAGGTTCTCTAAGAGCTTTCTAATTTGCCCAAGACATACGCTGTGGTTGTTATACTGCGGTTGTTATCCTTAAGTATTATTATGTGTTATTTAACAGCGCACCGGCTGCTGTGAAGAAACAAAGATTTGTTTCCTTCTCAGTGAGTTAACAAGTTAAATCAGAAAAAATCAAAGAAAGTCAGAGAAAACACACCAGGAAAGGAAACAAAACACCAAGGAGATTGGCAATTACTTTGTAAGGAAGTTTGAGGTGCGTGGAGGGTGTGTGTTTCTGAGCATGTGTTCACACACCTGGGAACCAACCAGAAGATACCAGTGAGACCCCTGGGGAGCTGCTTCCATGATTTACACTGGCAACAAACTAGTTTCCAGTTGGAAGAGGTTTCCTTTACTCAGTTTAAACAGGTGCTGTTATTGTTCTAACCACTTTGAACACCCACCCGCAGGTCTTGAATTTTTGGAGGTTACTCTTGGGCCATTCCCAAGTGAGTCTCACACCTTGCTCTCAATAAGCTTGTCCCTGAGAGTGGGTTGGAACCTATGCTGTCTCTGAGAGTGGATCAGAACCTTCACTGTCTCTGAGAGTGGGTTGGAACCTACACTGTCATTCTTCCTACAGAAAGGAGGAAGTTGCTGGGGTGCACAAAGCACTGCAGGTTCTGGGGATAGAGTGGGGAGCAAAGAAGACAGGGACTCAGTCCTCATGATGCATACAGTCCAATGGAGTGGGCACACTTATGTGTGTACCTGTGTGATTGTGTATCTAATTCTACCTGCTCTGGAGGTGAAGTCCTATGAGAGCTCATGACAGGGACCCCACCTGTCTGGGAGTGGGGGTGGTCCGAGAAGTTTTCCCTGAAGATGGGGTGATTCGGCAATGCTATGAGACGTGAGTAGGGATTAATTAGAGGAAGGGGAGGAGATTGAAGGGTTGGCAGAATCTGAAAGCCCATTAGCACAGTGGGGTCATGCATGTGAGCAAATGGATGGTGGTCACTGTGGCTACAGCGCAGGCAGGACTGGCCAGGCAGGGGGCCCGAGAGCCAAACGAGGACCAGGTCAGTCAGGCATTTGTTGCTAACACGGAATGGACAATTTTGAATTTTATTCCAAGAACAGTGGGGAGTCATTGGGGTAAAATAAACAGTTGGATTTGTGGTTCAGAAACTATTAAAAGCTGAATGTTTAAATCATACTGACCTTTGGCTGATATAAAGAAATAGTTTTTTGAATCTTTCCAATTTGTGCATGTCTTTTTGCAGAATGTCATGGAGGCCTCTCTACATTCATCCGGGATCTCTGCTCTTCACTGTAAAGTGGGGGTGCATCTGGTTCTGTTCTGGCTCTGGAGACAGTACAGCCCTCCTGTTTTCTGTATGCTACGCATCTGCCCCCTTGTGTTTCCTTCGGAAATCTACTTTGTAAACTGGAGTTCAACAGTGGAGCTACATGGGAGCGTGAACCACGGAGAGCGAAGTTAGGATGTGGTGGAGAGTGAAACTGTCTTCCTCATCCCCACACCCCAGTCCTCCCACAAGTGGTGTTTAAAACTGGGGTGATGCAGGTTAACAGGGACAGCTAAGGAGTTTTGACATAGATCAAATATCAATTTGAAGTGAGCAGCCTAAAAGTTGATAAAATCCACAGAGATGATTGAAATCAACATCTTGATGACACAGTTCAATGTAGAGGGAAAGAGGACTTCCAGCCAAGATGGAGGCATAGGCGGACACACTGTGCCTCCTCTCACAACCAAAATTAAGGACAACAAATATTTAGAAACAAGAAAACAACCAGAACTTATAGAAAATTGAACTGTACAGAAGTCCAACAACCATTCATCCAGACCGGTAAGAGGGGCGGAGTCGCGGCAGGAAAAAGTGGAGGTGCAGACCCAGGAACGCAAGGCTGGCAGTTCCCAGGTGCACGGGCGGTGGCTGGTGGTCCCCAGGCCCACAGGCGGCAGCTGGCGGACCCCGGGCACAGGGGGGCAACTGTGCAGAACCAGTGAGGACGCACAAGGCAGCTGGCTGACCAGGTGGTCCTACATTCGCGCACGCAGAGGTCCAGGCAGAGGGAAAGTGGCGGAAGGGACTGAATCCAGGAGAGAGCGGAGCAGGCGCCATTGTTCCCTCTCAGACCCCGCCCCCACATACAGCGTCACAACCCAGGACTGGGCTGCGCCTGAGGCTCCACTCCTCACTACGTAACAGCACGCGCGTGCGCAGATAATCCAGGCGAAGGGGAAGCAGTGGAAGGGACCAGAGTCCAGAAGAGAGCGGAACAGGTGCCATTCTTCCCTCTCGGACCCCGCCCCCACCTATAGTGTCACAACCCAGCGACTGGGCTGCCCCGCCCTGAAGAACACCTAAGGCTCCACCCCTCATACTTAATAGCCGCGACCAGACTAAAACCAAAACAAAACAAAACAAAAAACCCCACCAAAAATGGCTCAAACTGGAGAAAAAAATGAAAACCCCAGAGTCAATTCCTCTAAGCAACGAAGAGATAGCCAACCTATCAGATGCACAGTTCAAAGCACTGGTCATCAAAATGCTCACAGAATTGGTTGATTTTGCTCATAAATTAGATGAGAAAATGTAGGCTACAATACGTGAAATGAAGGAAGACGCATGGGGAACCGATAGAGATGGAAGGAAAACTGGGACTCAAATCAATGGAGTGGACCAGAAGGAAGAAACTAACAACCAAACAGAAAACGAGGAAGAAACAAGAATTCAAAGAAATGAGGAGAGGCTTAGGAACCTCCAGGACATCGTTAAACGTCCCAACATCCGAATTATAGGGGTCCCAGAAGGGGAAGAAGAAGAGCAACAAGTAGAAAACTTATTTGAACAAATAATAAAGGAGAACTTCCCCAATCTGGCAAAGGAAATAGACTTCCAGGAAGTCCAGGAAGCTCAGAGTCCCAAAGAAGTTGGGCCCAAGGAGGAACACATCAAGGCACATCGTAATTACATTAGCCAAGATTCAAATGAAGCAGAGAATTCTAGAAGCAGCAAGGAATAAGGGGACAGTCACCTACAAAGGAGTTCCCATCAGACTGTCAGCTGATTTCTCAAAAGAGACCTTCCAGGCAAGAAGGGGCTGGAAAGAAATATTTGAAATCTTGAAAAGCAGGGACCTACATCCAAAATTGCTGTATCCAGCAAAGCTGTCATTTAGAATGGAAGGACAGATAAAGCGCTTCTCAGATAAGGTCAAGTTCAAGGAGTTCATCATCACCAAGCTCTGATTATATGAAATGTTAAAGGGACTTACCTAAGCAAAAGAAGATCAAAAATATGACAGTGAACTCACAGCTATTAAGAACCACACCTAAAACAAAAGCAAACTAAGCAAACACCTAGAACAGGAACAGAACCACAGAAATGGAGATCATATGGAGGGTTAGCAACAGGGGAGTGGGAGGAGGAGAGAGGGGGAAAAGGTACAGAGAATGAGTAGCATAGATAGTGGGTAGAAAATAGACAGGGGGAGGGCAGGAATAGTGTGGGAAATGTAGAAGCTAAAGAACTTATGACACATGGACATGAACTAAAGGGGGGAATGTGGGTGGGAGAGGGTGTGCAGGGTGGGGGGAATGATGGGGGAGAAACGGGACAACTGTAATAGCATAATCAATAAAATATATTAAAAAAAAGGAAAGGCGGAAGGATTAAGAAATACGAATTTGTAGTTACAAACTAGTCACAGGGATGTAAAGTACAGCATAGGGAACGGAGTCGATAATATTGTAATAACTATGTATGGTGCCAGATGGGTACTGGAAATATTGGGGAACATTTTGTAAAGCATATGGTTGTTTAACCATTGTGCTGTGCACCTAAGACTAATACAAAATATTGAATATAAGCCTTATTTGAAAACTAAAATTTAATTTTAAAAAAATGTAGAGGGAAAGAAAGAAGGAAATTCACAAAATTAAGAAGGCAGTTCCCTGTTGATCCCGGGCCATTGCTGCCCCCTCAGATCCATTCTGAGGGGCATTTTCCCCATGCCTAGTCCTTTCTTTCAGCATATCCTGGCTCAGTCCACTTCCTGTCCCTCCTCCTACCAGCCAATAACTACTCTCCACCCCGTCTATCTCCTAACTCTTTTCTCTTTTTTAATTCTTATCGATTTCTTTATGGAATACAACTAAATAAAGGGAAATATATGAAGAAATTGTACACAGTATGTCAAGAACTTCTAAGACTCAGATCCATTACATGGTAGAATGACTTTCCCAGGGAAATAAGACACCAGTCACCTGAGTTATTTAAAACTGGACAAAGTTGCCAAGGATATGCTGACAGGAAGGTCCCAGTTTTAGCCACACTGGAATGAAGAAAATGATCCTAAAAGGATTTTTCTCTCCTCATCTTACTTTTTCTCTCTTCATCTTACTTTTTCTCTAGGTCAAATTCTCTGACTCATCCTGAATTCAGTTACATCCATAGACAGATTCCTGCAGCCAAATTCATCAGACACTAGAACAAAAGCGGGAGGGTGTGGGGGGGATGCTAAAGATTCCCTTCTCCAGCTATCAAGGAACACCCTGGGCCCAAGGGAAAATATCTGCAGGGTTCTCATCCTCAGCCTGCTCTTGATTCTGTGATCAAAGGAGAAATTCCCTGGGAACAGGAGAGTAAGTTCTGCAACATTTCATGGTGAAAACTGCGCCATTAGACCTAGCGTTCTGCAGTGTCTGCCTATCATTTTCCTCCACCAACAAGTAAATTTTTATCCTCCAAATAGCATCTGTTTTCCCATTACATTTTCATGGTAATTTCTCTGAAATCTATTTAATATTGTTTTTTCTGTTACAACTTTTCAGAGCATTGCAAAAATCTTTTCAAACTCAAAATATATTAAATATAAGCATTACTATATTGGGGCATATCAATGTCCTTACCACCTAGCACCGTTGGGTCCAAGGAAAAGAAATGTCGTGGTTTTTTATGTTAGCTTCAGATAATCAAATCCCTTGACTTTACCCAACGTCAATGAAAACATCTACCATGATTTAATAATTCAGCAGTACTTCACACACAGATCGCTTGTACTTTATAAGCTTTTCACAAGTATCCACTCTTTTGATCTTCAATTTGGGTACTAAGTCCAGTTTCCAAACAAAGGGTCTGAAGCTCAAAAAAGGGAAATAAGCCGCTCCATGAATGACTCAGAGAGAGCAAAGGCAGGCTGGAATGCAATCCCAGATCTGTCTCCAAAACCCTGGCTTCTTCCCACTCTACCACCCTGCCCTTCTCAGGGCTTTTGAGAGGCTCGGCCTAGAAACAAACAATGTGTTTTAAATGCTGAGTATACACTCTGTATATGCCAGACTGAAAAACTCCACGTTCAAATAGACATGACATATTACTAAAAATGGTGTTTTACTCAGTGGCCCAAATGAAACAGCTGCTTGTCTACTTTCAAATGTTTTTCATTCACAGGCAAACAATTATGCAAATTAATTTGGATGTTATGTGTTTAGGTCGAAGGAATTCACCTGATTACCCAACATTGGATCCAGTCTGCCTGCCCTCTTAAAAAAAAGAAAAAAAGATTTTATTTATTTATGTTTAGAAAGAGGGAAAGGGAGGGAGAGAAACATCAATGTGAGAGAGAAATATCCATCAGTTGCCTCTCACATGTCCCTAGCTGGGGACCTGGCCTGCAACCCAGGCATGTGTCCTGACTAGGAATCAAACCAGCAACATTTCCCTTTGTGGGACAACACCCAACCAACTGAGCCACACCAGTCAGGGTATACCTGCCCTCTTTACAGAACCCTCTTCTTCCATTCTCCCTAGTCAACCCACCTTTGCTCCACCAAGCCAGGATGCCCACAGGTGTTCCACCGGCTTTTAGGAAGCAGTAACTTACCATTGGTTAGGTTTAACTGGAAGATCAAGCAGTGTAAGCCTACACAATCTCTTGAGCAGGAGCTCTCTCTTTTCTGCAGTTGACTGGTTCTCCACCAATTCCACGGAACCATCAAAAACTTGGCCTGAAGGATGGCAAAGAGTAAAGGAAGCCAGCTTGTGAACATAGAAGTAATGCCCTGTTAAAGGGAGCCTCAATCAAGACCTTAATAATACCTACCCATCCCCTCTTGAGGGTAGGGAAGACCTGACACTGGCTTCTAACCAATAAAATATGACAAATGTGATTGGATGTCACGCCTGTCTGGTTGGCTTGATGAAATGAACAGGCATGTTGAGAACGCCCATGTGACCGTCTGTAGGTGGACTGCAGGACCTGCGGGCAGCCTCTAGGAGCCGAGAACAACTCCAACCAACTGCCAGCAAGAAGCTGGGGCCCTCAGTCCTAAAACCACAAGGAAATTAATTCTGTCAACTCAGCAATAGAAAAATAATACACTGTACGAAGATACGCTTACCTAGAGAATGAAATAATACTTGGGTAGGCCAATTAGACATTTAAAGGGTACATGGCCATGTTTTCAATGATTTTTCTTAAGAGCCAAATGGCCCTGGTCAAATGACTTTGTCTCTCTATATTTTCATTACCACATCCTTAAGTTGCTGTGTTATACAGTATTATAAATGTAAACCTATGTTTGCTCACCCCTGAATAAATCACGTAGGTACCCCTACAACTTGGATGTTTTTGCTTCTTTCCTTTGTGTTTTAAAGCCAGCTATGTCACCCCTCACCAAAGGTCAGTAATGTTCAGATTTCTAAGTAATATCCTTGTGGACCAAGCTTATGCTGCATGGACCCTTGCCCCAGCAACCAGAGATAGGAAAGTATCAGCAAGCACCAGCACTGCACCTGTCCCCTCCCAAAACCCAAAATAGAATAACCATTATTATCCCATAAGAAGTCATTTTCAGACTGCCGGCCAAGATGGAGGTGTAGGTGGACATACTGTGCCTCCTCTCACAGCCAAAATTAAGGACAACAAATATTTAGAAACAAGAAAACAATCCGAACTTATAGAAAATTGAACTGTACGGAAGTCCAACAACCATTCATCCAGACCAGTAAGAGGGGCGGAGTCGAGGCAGGAAAAAGTGAAAGTGCAGACCCGGGCACGCAGGCAGCAGCGGCTGGCAGTTCCCAGGTGCACAGGCAGCGGCTGACGGTCCCCGGGCCCACAGGCAGCAGCTGGCGGACCCCGGGCACAGGGGGACAACTGTGCAGACCCAGTGAGGCCGCACAAGGCGGCTGGCTGACCAGGTGGTCCCACATTCGCACACAGATAATCCAGGTAAAGGGGAAGCTGCGGAAGGGACTGAATCCAGGAGAGAGCGGAGCGGGCGCCATTGTTCCCTCTCAGACCCCGCCCCCACATACAGCGTCACAACCCAGCGACTGGGCTGCCCCGCACTGGGGAGCGCCTGAGGCTCCACCCCTCATATGTAACAGCCACGACCATACAAAAAAAATAAAAATAAATAAAAATAAAACACAGAATTGGTTGATTTTGCTCACAAATTAGATGAAAAAATGCAGGCTACAATATGTGAAATGAAGGAAGATGCATGGGGAACCGATAGAGATGGAAGGAAAACTGGGACTCAAATCAATGGAGTGAACCAGAAGGAAGAAACAAGCAACCAAATAGAAAACAAGGAAGAAACAAGAATTCAAAAACACGAGGAGAGGCTTAGGAACCTCGGGGACATCTTGAAACGTCCCAACATCTGAATTATAGGGGTACCAGAAGGGGAAGAAGAACAACAACAAGTGAAAAACTTATTTGAACAAATAATAAAGGAGAACTTCCCCAATCTGGCAAAGGAAATAGACTTCCAGGAAGTCCAGGAAGCTCAGAGAGTCTCAAAGAAGTTGGACCCAAGGAGGAACACACCAAGGCACATCGTAATTACATTAGCCAAGATTCAAATGAAGCAGAGAATTCTAGAAGCAGCAAGGGATAAGGGGACAGTTACCTACAAAGGAGTTCCCACTAGACTGTCAGCTGATTTCTCAAAAGAGACCTTCCAGGCAAGAAGGGGCTGGAAAGAAGTATTTGAAGTCTTGAAAGGCAAGGACCTACATCCAAAATTGCTCTATCCAGCAAAGCTGTCATTTAGAATGGAAGGGCAGATAAAGTGCTTCTCAGATAAGGTCAAGTTCAAGGAGTTCATCATCACCAAGCCCTTATTCTATGAAATGTTAAAGGGACTTACCTAAGAAAAAGAAGATCAAAAATATGACAGTAAAAGACAGCAAACTCACGGCTATTAACAACCACACCTAAAACAAAAGCAAACAACTAGAACAGGAACAGAACCACAGAAATGGAGATCATATGGAGGGTTAGCAACAGGGGTGGGAGGAGGAGAGAGGGGGAAAACGTACAGAGACTAAATAGCATAGATGGTGGGTAGAAAATAGGGGGAAGGCAAGAATAGTGTGGGAAATGTAGAAGCTAAAGAACTTACGACACATTGACATGAACTAAAGGGTGGAGGATGTGAGTGGGAGAGGGTGTATAGGGTCGAGGTGAATGATAGGGGAGAAATGGGACAACTGTAATAGCATGATCAATAAAATATATTTTTTAAAAAGTCATTTTCATGAGGGAGGGGCAGTGTACGCATGGGTTTTCTGTTGCTCCATAACGAACTACACCAATTTAGAATTTAAAACACTTGTTTATTTTCTCACCATGTCTCAGGGCAGAAATCGGGTGTGGCTTAGTTGGGTCCTCCACACAGAGTCTCACGAGACTGCATTCCAGGTGCCGGCCACCCTGGGAAATCTGATCAAGCTCCCCCAGGCTGCGGGCAGAATCCATTTCCTAACAGAACTCACGGCAGCTTGCTTCTTCAGGGCGAGGCAGAAAGGGAATTTCTGACCACAGGGAGAACCCCATACCCACTTTTAAGGCCTTTTACCTTACTAAGTCGGAACCACACAAAATAATGTCCCCTTTGATTTACTCAAAATCAACTGATTTGGGGTCTTAATCACATCTTCAAAAATCCCTTTATTTTGTCATATTCTATTGACTAGAAGCAAATCACAGTTCCCCGCCCCCAAACGAGGGATAGGAGTACAGGGGGGTGGCTCATTGGGTTCACCGTAGGCTGTGTCCAGCGCAGGCAGGGTGCATCCAAACTTCTTGGTCAATGTCAGGAAGTACTTTCATTTAGCCATATTATTTGACCAGCTTCCATTAACTTTGAGAACTTTCATTTAGCCATTATTATTTTAGCAATTTGTATTATCTTGATGACAATGCTCTATACCTTATACATATCACCAGGTCAGCATCCTAATTAGGTTACACCTGAGTACATACTGATTTCTGTCCTTATTTAATACATAAACTCCAATTTATAGGTGAACCAAAAGGATCTTGTAGTCCCCTGGCTGCTAAGTCTTACAACGTTTAAAGGTTACTTAATCTTTTAAGAGGCAAATCTTAGATTCTGCAACCACTGTGCCTAAGAGAGACTTGAAGCTCCTAATAAACCACACTGACTTGGTCCCGATTAGTGTTTTTCCCCAGTCCTCCCTGCCAGCACCCCTCTGTGTCCAGTTCTCCCATCTTGAGTGTGGGCAGTGGTCACTGGTCATGATGGGATCAAGGGACCAGGAGTGCCTGTGGGACTCTCTCAGTGTTCCTTCTTCATTTTCACTTTAATTTCAATCTCTTTGGGTTAAATAGTTAAGTGTTTTTATATACACCCAACGGCTTTAACTCCAGATCTGCCTAACAGAGAATAAGAAGAGTGGTCTGTCCTCTATCTAAAACTAGTCAAAAGAACAGAGAAAGACAAATACCACAGCCCTAATATCACTTTTATGTGGAATCTTTAAAAAAGGAAAAAAAAAAAAAAAAAGGCCGAACTCATGGTAACAGAGAGCAGAAAAAAGTAGTTGCCAGGGGCTGGGGGTGAGGGCAATAGGGAAAGGCTGGTGAAAAGTACAAACTTTCAATTATAAGGTGATTCAAGTCTGAGGATCTAATAAATAACATGTGACTATGGTTAATAGCACTATAATGCATGATTCATATTTGCCAAGAGAGGAGAACTTAAATGCTCCCACCAAACATAAAAAGGGTAAGTATGTGAGGCGATGGATGTGTTAATCAACTCCATGGGGGAAACACTTCCACAACGTACATCAATCTGAAATCATCGCATTGCACACTTTAAATATCTCACTGTTCTATTCGTCAGGTAGCTATACTTTGAAAAAGCTGCGGGAGGGGCGGTAATAACTAGTCAGAGCACACAATCCTTGGTGCTTTTATGATTTGCAAGGTAACAAAATAAGGGAGATAAGCTAATCAACTTTACTGTAATTTCACCCTCTAGTATTCTGTGGTTCCCAGATTCAAAATATCTTTGCGGACCCACTGTATGCCTTCCCAGATGGGTTTCCCAACGTCCCTGGTGCGGAGTCACTGGGGCGAGGTTCTCTTGCCCCCGCGGGCAGGCTCTGGGAGTGAGGTCCTTGCGCAGGCAGTCGGGGAAACCAGTCCGGGCTCAGTGATGTACCAGCTTTCTGACTTGAGAACAATTAAGTCACCTCACCCTCTGAGGACAACAATACCTCCCACTTTCTTGGAACGTCGAGAGGGCCAGGTATGTAAAGTGTCTGGCACAGTGCCTAGCCCAGAGTTAATTTTCTCTCCCTAATCACATGCCTTTGTCACTGAAGATTCTCATCTGAGAAAGAGGAGGGCAATGAAATGACAAAACCAATAACAGGCACACAGCGGTCCCCCTCTCGTCTGCGGAGGAAATGTTCCAAAATGCCCAGCGGATGCTTAAAACCACAGGCAGTACCAAACCCTATATGTGCTGTGGTTTTTTTCCTATACATACATACCTATGATAAAGTTTAATTTGTAAATCAAGCACAGTGAGAGATTAACAACTATAACAACTATAATTTAGAGTATAGCAATTATAATGATGTACTGTAATAAAAGTTATGTGAATGTGGTCTCTCTCTTTCTCTGCAAATAGCTGGAATCTTCCATTTAATATTTTTCAACCATGGTTGACCATGAGTAATTGAAAATGCGGAAAGCGAAACCTCAGATAAGGGGCAGCCACTGTAATTAAAGATGGAGGATACCTGGGAGGCCGGGCCTAGCTACTGTTTCAGTTATAAGACATTCAGGCCATGTGGGAATTTACTGGTCTGGAGCACTAAAAGGAGGACTGAAGGCCCTCGGCTTCACACTCACCAGGAATCACTACAGAATTAATGGCAACTAGAGAACTCCTGAGACTTTGAGTGAGGCCAGCAGGGGCCGTCTTGGAGAGCCACCGTACTTCCTGCAGAGTACAGTCAGCACTCTGGGGGTAATTTTAGGTCCATCTGACTTTTCTTGGGGCTTTATGTTTCGCATGTTTTACTGCCTGGGAATACGACCAGGTTATGAATCCAGGAGTTAATGTCCTATATTTTCATGAAGCTGGGAATGCATTTTCCTCAGGGAAAACAGGTTGGCTGGCCATAAAAAGTGTTATGATTCAAGAGAAAATGGAAATTATATGAATTCAAGAATGGAATTCACAGGCAAGGTTATCTGTAGAAGGGAGCCAGGTCTCAGTGGCACCCCTCCCCCTAAGGGGCAAGGGCCACACGCTTCCTTCTGATGACCTGTATAGGACGGTCACTTCTGGAGAGAAAGACGTGACTGCCCAGTTGAAACTCAACTAGGTTTGGGCCTCTGACTCTCAGGCTATTGCATGAATAGCTGAGGCCATGGGAGCCTGAGAGCATCTCAGCTACTACTTACGTGGAAGCAAACAGAAGAAAGAGGAGCCAAGTTTTATTTGGTTCAAAGGAGAAGACATCTATTATTTTTTTCAGCATCCAGGATCTCTTCACCCTTCTTTAGGTAGAACAGTGATTAAAATTCCTTTTGGAAGATCAACCTTCCCACGCTCACAGTCTGTGGGTTTTCGGTAGAGTTGGCCTCAATCACCCTTCCAGGGGTGGGTACTGAAGCGTCTGTCACTGCTTTCAAACCTGGGTGCACAGTAAAATTGCCTGGAGAGTTTTCAGAAAATATTAATGCTTGCATCCTATCCTCAGATTTTCTGTCATAATTCTCGGGTGTGGCCACAACATAAATACTTTTTGACAATTCTAGGCAACTCTCCTCTGAAGCCAGAATGCAGAACCAGTGGGGGACCTCATCAGTGTATCCTATCCTCCTGACTATAGTGATTGTTTCAGAGATAGGAATTCAACCTTACCTAGTACACCGAGACCCTGACCCTAAACATTTGTCTGTTTGGAGCAGGGAAGAGAAGGGTACAAAGCTCTCTCTTTCCAGCCAGTGTTGAAGCTAAAATAACATGAGATTGGGAGGTGCTATGACCCTGAGGAGCATGACAAGGTAACCGACACATCAGAGAGCAGGCACTGAGCAAAGGGATGAAGAAAGGGGTGTCCTGGCGACAGTGTTCCAAGCTGCCCTGAAGCCAACAGCAGCCCTAGACTTTGCAGTTCTAAGAGCCAGTATGTTCCCTTCTGTCTTGAGATAATTGGGATGAGGTTTGGTTTGGTTTGGCTTGGTTTTCTGTTACTTGCAACAGAAATTGTCCTAATACACCACCGCCAGCAAACTGAGATGAAAAGTCTAGTTTCCCAGGTTGATCTCCACAGCAACATAGACCAATCAGAGCTACAGTATTTTTTTTAGATCTGGAAAAGAACCCATTGAGTGTGTGTGTCAGAGGGAGAGAGAGATTATATGTGTAGAGAAAGAGAGGCTCAGCAAGGGAGGACAGAGAGCAGGCTACTCACACTTGAGAAGACTGTTCCACATGTGCTTTCACTCAGTCTGACAATATTGAACTTTACCTAAGCCCTGTGCTCCCATAGAACAGTGACAGTTAAGAAATTCCCCCAGCATTTTATGTTTCATTAAACAGTCTACCGTGTGCGCACACATACACACATACACACATACACTACTCTTCTCATATGACTTAGGTAAGAGTCCACCCTTTCTCATGACTCTCATAAGACAGGAGGGTGGCTCCCTTATTTACCTGCGACAAGGCCAAACACAGACATTTCCTCTTCTCTCTGAACCTGTTGACAAGGCTGGACACAGCCCTCCAACTTCCTCTTCTTTGTCTCATGACTGATTAGCTGAGATTAGAATGATTTGTCCCCCTGAAACTAGCTAACCACAGAGAGAAACATTTCAGGTCTGACAATTGACGGAGCTTTGTCCTGCTTGCAAAACAGTCCCAACTGTAAATCGCCTCATCAGCAATTTATTCACTCCCCTTCTTTTCCCATAAAAGTTTAAGGCAAAACCACCCTACAGAGACATCTGATCTTCAGATATGAGGTGCTCTTTTTATTGCAACAGCCTGAATACAATCAATCTTCTTGTCTGGCATTTGCCTTTTTCCTCCCAGCTTTATTGAGATACAATCGACTGCTTTTTGCCTTTGACAATTGGCCCAGGTTTTATTGAACCTCTAACACATGCGCGGGATAACTATGACACTCTTTCTCTTCTAAGAGTTCAGCATGGAATAGAGAAAAGAATCTTAGTAATCCTGGTACCTGGCAGGCTGTAGTAAGTGCTCAGATCTGTCAAGAGTGCCAAGAGAACTACGGAGATGGAGAGAAGAACTCTACCTGGGGGATACGGAATTGAAAATGGTTATGGAAGAACAAAGCAATCTTCCCAATGTGTGGCCCCCTACTGGGGGTACTGCAGGGAGAGCAGAGACAGTTCTAAACACACCTGCAACAACTTGCCCAAGCCATCTCCTATCACACAATCGAAGTAAACCCAATGTCCTTATATGCTTCAAATATGATCACTTCAAAGAAAGTCTTCTGGCCCCCACTACCAACTGTATTGCTTCTCTCTGTGGAGAGGGTTAGTGGCAGACACTGGCTGCTTTCAAGAGTCTGAAAATTACCAGAGCAGCCTGAATGAGACTACCTGATATGAGTGGGGGTACGTAGTGTCCAGCCAGCCTCAGGAAAGTAATATACAGCTGTAGTTGCTGCATGAAGGTTATTTACACAAACCCAAAGTGAGCCTGCCAGTGAAAAGTGTATTGAGAAGGATTATCAGTTAGCAGCTCATGGTGATGTTTGCCTTACCTTAGTATGCATAGCCTCAGATAGCAGCAAGTGGGGTAGTTTCCTCCCTTTCAAAATTGAGAAGGAGGGAAAGGGAGAAAATTGCCAGATAGAACCAGATTACAGAGGGCAGTCCATCACAGCTTCTGGGGAATTACAAAGGGCATCACCTTCATCATAAATCATAAATGTGCATAAACTTAAATGCACAGTGCGGTGGCTGAAGCCTAGCCTAAATTGGTACATTTTTGTTTCAATAGCATTTGATTATTCTTGTGGCATTATTACTATGATCATAACTGTTGCAATTTGCCAGGGTATAGAGATGGCTTGTCCAAAGAGATGCAGCTTGAAATCGAGAATAACAGAGATGATGTGCTGTAAGAACCCATGGGGAGGGCAGATGGTCAAGCAGCACTCCGTGTAGAAAGCTCAGCGTGTTAGGGAGAGCCTGGCCACTCACACCTGGAGAGAAAGATGCTGTGGAAGAGAACTATCCTTAAACCCAAGCCTTGCTATTGTTAAACAACAGCATGACCTTGGGTAGTCATTTCACCCCCACCTGCAATATAGGTCCTGTCAAACATATAAAATTAATGCTGCCAGATCCTTGCACACCCTGTTTCCTCCACGGAGAAGGCCCTCTTCTCTTTCCCTCAAAGGTCCGTCCACATGGTAAATCGTCTTCCTTCAAGTTCTGCCAGAGCACCCCTTCATTAGGGTCTCTCCCTGGTCCCTGGTCTCTCCAGGAAGAGCAGATGACTAAGGACAGCCATCAACATTTATTAACTCCATGTGTATAAGGTAGTATGGTGGTAGGGACGCTCATTATCACAGAGTATTAGAACTACTTGTCTACTTGATACCTGTCCGGCAGATTCTAAGTGTCTGAAAAACAGGAGGTAATGTTGGCTCAACTTTCTATCCACTGCACAGTGATAGCAGCTGAATCTTTCATTGATTTATTTCTCCCTGGCCACGCTGATAAATTTCAGTGGAGCCCACACCTTCCTTCCCTCTCAGGTGTGACTCTCCTAAACGCTAAAGGTTCCCACAAGACTTGCAACCAGGGGAGCGCTGGGCAGTGGCAGCAGGCCCCGGGCTAACCCCCTGCACCTGCCCCCAATGTCCCTTTCCTCTGACCTTCCAGTGAGCCAAAGCAGCCCAGCCTAGACTCTCTCCAGCAGCTTCTTCTATCCTAAACCCTTTCTTGTTTCACTATCCCCAGATTTAATAAACATACTCTCCAAATAAGAAACTAAAATGAAAAGAGGAACATTGGCTCAGCCCCCAGAGATGCATGTACACAGAGGAAAGACCGAGTGAGGACGCTACGGGAGGGTGGCCATCTGCAAGCCAAGGAGAGAGGCCTCAGAAGGAACCATCCCTGCCAACCATAGTCCTAGACTTCCAGCCGCCAGAACTGTGAGAAATAAATGTCTGTTGTTTAAGCCAATTAATTAATTAATTAATTTAGATGGAAATAGTCAGGAAAAAATTCCTTCCCTCATATGTCTCTCCTCTAAAAGCATGCTATAACCCTCTTAGTGAAGCCAGCTAAGCTACTTGCTTCTATTAACAAGTTGGTGAAAAAAATTCAGGGAGAATACTCACTCATTATTTCCTTTTTTCAGGGAGGGGGTTCCTAGTAATTAGTTTTATAATTACTAGACTTTTGTTGGCTCCAGTAAACAACTGTTTGCCATTTGGGGAGCACGCCTGAGTGATAGAGGATGACTAGGTGTTGACAAATGCTAGAATTATGTGGCAACAATAATCTGTACTGCCTCTGGTGTCCTCGGCCTAATTAGCCAGCTTTCCCCACACAGCCCCAACACACTTAGAGATGTGCTCACTGCTAGGGGCAAGTCCCCTCCATTGCAACCGCTGGGTTGTGCAACATCGGTTATGCTGACAAGGAAATTGCTTAGTCCTTAAATGGGAACGCTATCTGCCTCCCCTGGGACCTGAGGCAGGAGCTGCCATCCTTCCAATGTCCATAGCCACAAGGACTTAGGACCCTTTAAAGGACCCTCTCGAGGACATCTCTCAGGCATTGCTTGTGACAGCTGGATGTCACTACCAGGAAACTGCTAGCTCAGAACATGGGCTTCTCAGCACATTCAGTTTGTTGACTTTTGAGAGGACCCATATTATATGAGAAATGGGAACTAATCGGAAAGGGGGGAAAGTATTATTGTCCTTGCAGCTGACTCTTCATTTTTTAAACCAAATTTAATGTATAATGAAATGCACTCCTTTTAAGTGTACAGTTAAATGTTTTGGCAAATATATATACCTTAGTAACCATCACCACAATCAATATGTTAAATATTTTTGTCACCCTCCAAAAGATATAATGCCTTTGCACTCAACGCCCCCCACCCCAGCTCCAGGCAACCACTGCTTTTTGTCACTGGACAAAAATTCCTGAAGAGGTAAATGAATGGAACAACATGGTGTATACTCTCGTTTATGACTTCTTTTTGCTTGGTATGTGGTTTCTGAGATTCATCCACATTGCTATGCGTATCAGTAGTTCTTTCTGTTTCTGAGTACTATTTTGATGCGGACACCTGCTAGCAGTGTCCACGTCATTATGGATGAAATAAAACATACACATGGACTACTGAGTCCAGTGGAGGAAAAAGGATGACAGCGTGACTTTTCTCTCAAGGGGAGCGAAAGCCTTGGCCTCCACCATCACAGGCCTTTATTCTATATCTCCTCACATTACAAGATGGTCCTCACTCACTATCCCCAGTTACAACAAAAGGAGCCAATGCCCCTAATCACATCACAGAAGAAGGATATTAGCAAATGAAAAGGCAAAAGTGGTTGAGCCTGTTACACTGGTCCCTGCAAGGTTTAGCATGGATTTTAGGAAGTTACAACAAGCATTTGCAGGGTGAGGGATTTTTCAGCAAAAAACAACTTAGGTATATTGCAAATTTGATTACCCACGAGAGAACCTATCTGTGGGGATGGGTCCTGTGCATCTCTGAGTGGGAGCTGGGCCCACACCACGCAGAAGGGTCTGCCACAGTATTTCCTTATATAAATATATCACAATTTATTTATCCATGTACCTGTTGATGGACCTTTGGGTTGGTTTAATTTGGGGGCTATTATAAATAAAGTTTCTATGAACAAAAGCCCTTTTGTAGACATTCATTTTCATTTTTCTTAGGTAAGTCCTTAAGAGTAGGACTGCTGGATCGCATGTTAAGTGTAGACTTAAATTATTAACAAACTTGCCGATGGTCCCTAAGTGATGGCACTATTTTACATTACCATTAGCAATGCGTGAGAGTTCCAATTGTTCCATAGCCTCACCAGTACATGGTCTTATCAGCCCACATCTTATTCATTTTAGTGTATTTGGAGTGGTATCTGCATGCAGTTTTATTTGCATTTTCCTAGTGACTGATAACGTTAAACATCTTTTTATAAGCTTATTGGCCATTCACATACCTTTTTTTGTGAAGTGCCTGTTCAAATATTTGGCCAATTTTTATTATTTATTATCTTCTTATTATTTTTGTAAGTAGAAAAAACTCTACAACTTTTCAAATGTAATTAATATATTTTCTCCTCATCTATTGCTTGCATTTTTATTTTTAATACGTAGGAGTTTTAAATTTTGATTATGAGATTATGCAAAATAACATGTAAGGGCTAAGAGGGGGTTGTCCAGGCCATGGACACAGAGTAACACAGAAACTGCTGCACAAGGCAAGACTGAGGCAGAACAGAGTGAAGCAGATCTGAGGCCTGAGGGCAGCAGCCTAGGTGCCGGAAGGCTTCCAGATCCTGGCTCAAGCCCCCGCCTGGCTGTGTGAACTGCCCCTGGACTTCAGGAGCAACCTTTGTGTCCTTCAGGCACACGCATAAGCTAATTCCAATTCTGCTTGCTACTTTTAGGAGATTGGCTAATGCAAGTATTCACCTTCCCTGCTTGCAATAGGAATTCAGAGAAAGAAGAGGTCTATGCAGCCTGGAGCAGCCAGAGGAAACTGTCCAGAAGAGAAACCTTGAAGTGGCCCTTAAGAAATGAGAAATATTTGGAGAGGAAGACAGAGGAGAAAAGAAGGTGTTATAGATGCTGAGAGGAGCGTGACCAAAGCCGAAGAGGCAGGATGTGCAGGGAAAGACCGCAGGACCAACCTGAGTAACAAGGAGTGTTTATGTTAGGAGGCTGTGACGGGTGGAGTGGGAACATCAGAAATGCTTATTTTGAGGACCATCATGACTATTGCCTCTTGTAAGGCTAACCTAGAAAGGTCAGGAATGCTACACGACAGCCTTAACTTTCCATTAACTCATCTGCAAAATAAAGTGACAAAATGAGGCCGTCAGTTGTGGACAAAGGCACCTCAACGTGGGACCAGCCAGACTGGGACTCAAGCCTACCTCCATCATTTATAAGTAAGACTGAGCAATATACGCAGATACCCTGAGCTTCAGTTTATTCTAATGTAAACTAGAGGTCATTATACCCCCAGCAGAGGTAATATAAAGGCTAAATGAAACTATATGTAAAGTTACCCACACATATTGTAAATCAGCATCATTGTTAATTAGGCATGTAACACAGCACTGATTAGTAATAATGATGGTACTAGCATTGCTGATTTTTTCTGATTACTGAGAATACTCTGTGTCACAAGCACAATGTTAAATGCTTTCTCTGTGTTACCTCATTCAGTACTCACACCAACCCTGAGAGTAAGACAATCCAGTAAAAGTCTGCCCTTGTAAGAATTTTCCAATGAATTTATGATCAAATGATTATCAGATTTGGATAAGAACTTCTCTGTTGTGGAGTTGGGCACAGCCATGAAAACAAATGCTCTCCCTCGAACCTAAACCCATCAGGATTCAGAGAATTGGGTTTACTCTAGTGCAAAGTGGTGCAGAAAGGTGGTTCAGGGTTCAAAGAACATTGATTGCTGGTAAGTTGAAAAATGGGAGAAGAAAGCAATGGGGCTAGTCAAAGAGTAGAATGGAAAGGAGACTTTGGTCCTGGATGCAGATTTGCTTTATTTTTTTTTTTAAATTGTTGTATTAGGTCTTTTCTATGACTCTCACACAAGTCACCTAACCTCTCTAGACTTGAGTTTCTTCCCTTGTAATAGATAATGTTTTGTCATATATAATATAAGGAACTTGCCTTAGATCAATGGTTCCAGTGCCTGGCTACACATTAGAATCACCTGAGGAGAGTTTTGTAGAAATAGGATGTCCAGGCTTCTAATGAAGCCAATTCAGTCAGAATCTCTGGAGTGTGGGTCTCTAGCATGGGTTTTTTTTTTCTCAATTCTCCCATGTGACTATAACATGCAGCCAATTTTGAAACCCAGCAAGCTAGATGATTTTTAAGAGCTCTTTCAGGCTTAATATTCAAAGTACCGGACATTGATACAACAAGATGAAGAAAAGGTAAATAAATACCTCGTTGTTTAAATTGAAACAGGTCAGTGAACATGGCATGGTGCAAACAGAGGTATGGATGCCTTCTGATTTGCGGAAACTATTTGAACGGCTAAGCCCAATGTGGAGAAAAGACCCGAGTCTGAATAAAGATGATGGGATTGGTAATAGATGTAAGAATCCCGTGAGATTTCCTGAACTTATTCATCAATAAGTATTTGTGAAGCACTTATTATACGTGGGTAAATCCCTGTTGGACTCTGTAGCTGAAACACAGGTAAGTTGGACATGGGTGATTGGATATGGACATAACAAAAACACTATCCATGAAGACATGAATCACTTCTCTGTGGACACCAGGACGCTTCGTGGAGGAGGCGGTGTTTGAATTCGACCTCGAAGAATGGGTGAAGTCATATACACAGGAACTCAGGCTGGGGGTGGGAAGCACGTTTAAGGCAGGAAGAGGAGGGCAAGAAAAGCTCCGCACTTCACACTCAGCAAAACTCAACCCTTCGCTTCTCCACACATACGCTTCTACGCCTCCATTCTTTTAATCAGGTGTTCTGCCTGTCCTCTTTGCACCTGGGCAAGTCCTGTCATTTTTTTTTTTTTTTTAAGAGTCAGCTGCAAGTAACTTCCTCTAGGACACCATTGCTGAGGCACCACGCCTGCCCCCCAACAGTTCCCTGGGCTTGGCTCCATCATGACACTCACACGTAATAGCCCCAGTCATGCTGTGAACTCTTCAAGGCCGAGGACGTCCCGTATTCATGGTCTTGTTTCCAATGCCTTTCATGTGCCCTGGCTCTTAGTGGGTCCTAAAAAGTACATTTTTAACTGAACCAAGAAAATGAAGCAATCTTTTTAAAGAATAAATCAGATAGTATCATTCCTTAACTGAAAATGTTCTAATGTTTGTTTATAGTATAATCCAGAATCCTATATTTGGAGTGATTTGGCGCCTACATATTTTTCTAACCTTAAACCATCATATTTTTATAACCCTTTTTCACTCTGTGCATGAAACAAGCCCTGAATTGGTCCACAAGTAAATTAACTGCCTGCCAAAACAAAACTTAATACTTCTGACTTCCAGCCTAGATGGAGGCATAGACAGATGCACCTGGCCTCCTTGTACAACCAAAAGAAGGACAACAAATTTAAAATAAAGAAATAACCAGAAATGTCAGAAAATCGAACTGTATGGAAGCCCAACAACCAAGGAGTTAAAGAAGAAACACTGATCCAGACCAGTAGGAGGGGCGGAGTCAGGCAGCCAGGGCGGAGAGGACTCATAAGGCAGTAGCTACAGGACCCAATAGGCGAGGTGGCAGCTAGCAGAGTGGGTGGTCCCATGTTTGTATGCAGATAAATTGGGAAGAATGGCTGGGGAGCAACACAGATTGTACAAGCCAGGGTTCCAGTGCGGGGAAATAAAGCCTCAAAGTCTCTGACTGAAAATACCTGTGGGGGTTGCAGCACCAGGAGAAACTCCCAGTCTCACAGGAGAGTTCGTTGGAGAGATCCACAGGGTCCTAGAATGTTCACAACACCACCTACCCTGGAATCAGCACCAGAAGGGCCCAATTTGCTTGTGGGTAACAGAAGAAGTGACTGAAAGTGGCTGAGAGCTTAGCAAGCATCATTGTTCCTTCTCAGACCCCTTCCCCACATATGACACCACACTGCCTGACGTACTTGCCCCACCCTGGTGAATACCTTAGGCTCTACCCTTTACTAGGTAACAAGCACACCAAGACCCCCCCCCAAAAAAAAAGTGGCCCAAAATAAAAAACAAATCAAAGCTCCAGGAAAAAATACAACTAAGTGATAAAGAGATAGACAACCTATCAGCTGCAGAGTTCAAAACACTGGTAATCAGGATGCTCACAGAATAGGTTGAGTATGGTCACAAAATAGAGGAAAAAGTGAAGGCTATGAAAATTGAAATAAAGAAAAAGGAAACCAAGAGTGAAGGGAAGGAAACTGGGACTCAAATCAACTGTTTGGAGCAGAAGGAAGAAATAAACATTCAATCAGAACAATGAAAAAATAAGAATTAAAAAAAATGAGGAGAGGCTCAGGAAGCTTCAGGACAACTTCAGACATTCCAACATCTGAATCATATGCGTGCCAGAAGAAGAGGAAGAGCAAGAAATGGAAAACTTATTTGAAAAAACAATGAAGGAGAACTTCCCTAATCTGGCAAAGAAAACAGACTTCCAGGAAGTCCAGGAAGTTCAGAGAGTCCCAAAGAAGTGGGACCCAAAGAAGCACACATCAAGGCACATCATAATTACATTACCCAAGATTAAAGATAAGGAGAGAATCTTAAAAGCAGTAAAAGAAAAGGACACAGTTATCTACAAAGGAGTTCCCATAAGACTGTCAGCTGATTTCTCAAAAGAAACCTTACAGGCAAGAAGGGGCTGGAAAGAAGTACTCAAAGTCATGAAAGGCAAGGACCTACATCCAAGATTGCTCTATCCAGCAAAGCTATCATTTAGAATGGAAGGGCAGATAAAGTGCTTCCCAGATAAGGTCAAGTTAAAGGAGTTCATCATCACCAAGCCCTTATTATATGAAATGTTAAAGGATCTTATCTAAGAAAAAGAAGAAGATCAAAAATACAAACAGTAAAATGACACCAAACTCACAACTACCAATGACCAAACATAAAAAAAAAAAAAAAAAACCTAAGGAAACAACTAGAACAGGAGCAGATTCACAGAAATAGAGATCACATGGAGGGTTATCAGCAGGGAGGGCAGGGGCAGAATGGGGAAAGTGTACAGGGAATAAGAAGGATAAAAGGTAGGTACAAAACGGACAGGGGGAGGTTAAGAATAGTGTGGGAAATAGAGAAGCCAAAGAACTTATATGTATGACCCATGGACATGAACTAAGGTGGGGGAATGATGGTGGGATGTGTGTTACAGGGTGGAGGGGAATAAAAGGGAGAAAAAAAATGGGACAACTATAATAGCATAATCAATAAACTATATTTTTAATAAATTTGAAAAACTTAACATTTCTATCAGGAAAGATGATGAAATACAGATAATCACACCATGACATCCAGCATACAATCAAAACTCTCAGGTTATGTGGGAAAGCGTGAAAATGTGACCCATATCCAAGAGAGAAGTCAGTCAATAGAAACAGATACAGAAATGAACGGGGTGATGAAATTATCAGAAAGGGGTTTCGAACAGCCTTTAGAGGAGATAAAATATGCTAAAAAAGGATCTCATTTACTTTTAAAGAATGCAGGGAAGGAGGGGAAAGGCACAAAGAACAAACAAATAAAAAACAAATAGCAAGATGGTAAACGTTAACCCAATTAAAGGTAGATAGGTTAAACACTCCAATTAAGGACAGAGGTTGTCTGATTGGATAAAAGTGAAAATACAAAATAATCGCATGAGAAGTGGCAAATGTCCAGTTGGACCTATTCACCAGGATTAGTAAGTTAAGTAACAGGAGAGAAGAATGGGAAGTTTGACTGAAGCCCAATTATGTTGGGTCATAGATGTCAAATCCTATGCTTCCCACAGACACTTGTGCTTTCTGTGTGCAAATAGATAGCCCACACTGTGAAGTGGAATGACCTTCTGGAAGAACAGGTCTAAAGCTGACTTACTTTTCAGAATATTTTATTTGATAAGAAAGTAAATCTTTAGCCCATCTCCTGGTTTTTATTTTCCTTGAGAGGAAGCAGGGTGGCCACGGTCATACCTTTTAGCTGCCCAAGCCAACAATGCATAAATAAGCCAGGTGACAAACAAAACGACCTCTAAGCTACATACTATGATCTTTCCTTTAAAAATGAAAACGTACTTGGAAACGGAAGAAAGTAGTAAGTCTAATCTCCCCTTGTCATTAAATCAATAAAAATAAATTAAATGCAACATTACTCAAAAGTGTGGTTCTTAGAAGATCTTGCCTTTTATTTTATTATTGTCATTATTATTATTGTTATTTCATTTTTCAGTGGCCACCGAGTATGAAGGTTCCCAGAGTTAAAGGCATAGCAAGATATAGGAAAGATATTGCTTTTGCCTGGGTTTCATGAAGCTGATATCAATCTTTTATTTCATAAACTGCAGGCTGGTTATTACTTCAAACGCAAGCTTTGGTGCATTGAATGTGGCACTGGCAGGAATACAAATAAGAGATTTCCCAGTGATACTAAGCAGGGAGGCTGGGGAAGGGCTGATTTCCCTCCCACACGTGGAGAAAGAAACTCAGGGAAGGTCACAAAGCAGCCAGACTTTGGAGGTAAATCTGAGCTCAGCTGACTCAAGGAATGATTCAGGGACCCGGTTTTTGCTGTTGTTTTTTTGTCTCCCAGTAAGAGGAGAAAGGACAAAAGATTTGATTGAACCTCAGGAGAGAGTCTGATGTGATGAGGTTGAAGGGCCCAGACCTCAGAATCAGAAAACCTGGAGTTCATCCCAAATTCAGCCCACCTCTGAGGGCCTCAGTTAGGTCTGTGTAGCAATTAATCTCCAAAAGTCCTTTCTGGCCTGAAATTTTAAGGACCAATATGAAGCAATCATTAATATTTGAAAAATACTTTCCAAAACACCAGTTTTCTTGAGGCTAATGACAAGCTTGAAAGGAATGAAGGGGATAGTTGAGGAAGCTGAGATTTAGTTAAGCTGAAAAACACACAACTAGCTAATCAATTGCTAGATCTGGTCCAGGTTGCATGGCTTCTGGCTTCTGATCATGTATCCTTTATCCCTCGCTGCCTTTCACCAAAGAGAATGTGAGACCTATTTAGCAGGGAACATTCACACGAAGTGGAGAAATGCTGTTTTTGAGTTCTTCGGGAAGGATTTGGATCTGGGACGGAATGATAAAAATGGAACGCTTTTTATCGTCTGGTCTGGTCAGGGTTGAGAACGGAGTTTGCCCTGCCCCTGGGTACATACTCAGAAGAATTGGAAACAGGTCCTGAAACAAATCATTGTACACACATATCATTAGTGTTGGGAGAATGAATGAGTCTCTATGTTACCGGACATCTGGATTTCTTCACGGACAATCATTTAAAGGCAAAATTCCTAACTTCCAAAGTCCCCAAACATCTACCCTTTGTCTTGCCTCTCCAGTCTAATCCTCACCACTCCTCCTCAGGCACCGCACTAATTCTTCCTGGCACCTGCCGAATTTCCTGCCACCATGTCATTGCTTGGTCAATATCAACCACTTCTTGGTCGATAATTGTATCCTCTTCCTTCATGGAAACGCATCTCCAGTTCTAAAAAGCGTTCCTTGATTCTTCGAGCTGGAAGTGCTCCTTCCTCTTTCTCCTCTAAACACTTTCCTCTTTCTTCTCTGTATACTTTACTTTTCTCTGATATTGTAATTATTCCTGAACTTGGCCTTAAGTGGTGATTTCCTTTAAGAGGACCATGGACGGACACAGAACATGGATTTAGGGATTCAAAACAATCTTATCTTGATCTCCTAGGGTGCCAGGGGCCACTAATTTTTAGCTCAAATTTGATATTAAACAGCTCAATACAGAGTAAATGCACAAAATATTTGTGGAATGTTATTTATTCATTTGATTTCAAGACCACTGCAATATTAAAAGTCTTTTTTGATCTTTAGTCCCTAATTTATTTAAAAACTGGCTTTTGGAGTAGTAACATTTCATACCAACGCAAATTTGTGAAATAGCCAATGTCTCCCATGAGCATTTTTAGGGAGTATTCTGCTAGAAAAAAAGGGGAGGTGCTGAGGACCAAGACTCAGGATCTCTTCCCCATTGCTCAATTCTGCTGGCACCAGAAGAACCTGCACCTAGGAGACAGAATTTTCTTTGTGACATATTTTTAAATCCCCCAGGTAGAAACATGCTAAACTGAAAGAAAATATCTTCATTTTGTTGCTTTCAACCCCTATTCAATTGACTACTGTAAGGAACCGTTTCACATGTCGTGGAGACGTACGTAGCTCAGCCCTCACGTGGAAAACCAGTAGGGTCCCAGTCAGCACACAGGACCCACGCGCATGGATAGGTTTTCCCATGGGGAATCAGGCCTGCATTGTACCTAGGCTGTGACAAGACTTGCTTTTGCTAAAACTCCCTCACCCTGAATTGAGGCAGCAAGGGCTTACTACAACTTCCTAAAATCTGAGCTAAACCTCCCAAGTATGGAGTGTGACCTGTTCAACCACTTGCCCCCTTGGTCTGCAACATCCTTCTCTTTGAAGAAATGAGCAACATTCTTTCCTTTGTTATCTGTAAAAGGTAAGCCCCTGCAGTGAACCTGTGCATAGTAAATGAGGACTACCCTCCATGTAATGTACCCAGGGAAGCAATAAAAGCCTGTCCAGGCAGGGACTGGGCTCTCTGGCCCTCTCACCCTCTCTCTCTCTCTCTGAGAGGGGCCAGGCCATCCCTTTTTCCCCACAGGACTTCTGTTGTTCGTGTGTATTTGTCCTCTGGCAGCCACCTCACACACGAATCCTGCAGGCCAGCATCCACCACAGAGTAACACACATACCTCATCATGGCACATATTTAAAGTCATGAAATATTTACAGTGCAATGCCTAAGGCAAGTAATGTATAGTTTATTCATTCTACAGCTCTGTAAATTCTGAATACAGAGACTCAAATTGATCCTCTCAAGTTTTTGTGTCGGTGCAAAAAAAAAAAAAAAAAAAACTGTTCATCTCCAGAATTTGATTTTCATTCTGAAAGATGGTGTTCTCTAGATATGATAATACAATTAAATCGAGGTTATAGCTCTTCCCCACAGCCATCAAAGTACATTCTGCCTTGTGACTGAATCATTTCTGAGCAGGTGACACTCTTCCTGCCATTCCTAACATGTTAGAGCTACCACACAAAAGGCTACATCTAAGCACGTATTTGCTAAATGAAATAAAAATCTCAGTTGAATTTCCCAGAGTTCTGAACAGCCCCTCACTACCGTTTTGCTGCCTCATGGAAAGTGCTGGCTACCTCAGTGAGTCTGTAACCCTGGGCAACCACAAGTACCTGGTGGTAGACAGGATTCAAAGTGTGACTTGCCAAGAGCCTTTCTTTGTCAGAGACTGAGAAACTGTTTGATTAACTTCTCCATTTTATTCATTGGCCTCTTTAAATCATGTTGCCTCTGCAACTTTGCTCTCTCCAGTGATTCCACAACCATCAACCTTTGGGATCTTTTTTTTTCCTTTCTTGCTTTGTACACTAGTCACTAGAATTAGTTCATGGGTGCTCAATAAATATTTGTTGAGTAAACAGAAAATTCTTTGTGAACCTTCGTTGCCATGTGTGAGGTATTGTGCTTGGTGCCAGAGGTGACACTGTGAGAACAAATGTGGCCTCTTACACCGTGGACTTCACGGTCTAGTGGGGAAAACATACCATCAGCCAATCACGACCCAATAAATGCTGGCTCACAGATGCAACAAATGCTGTGTAAAAACAGCATGACACCTTGCGGAGAGATCAAGAAAGTACCAGTATCAACAAGTCTCACTCCGAACTGGTGAATTGTACGGTATGTGAATTACATCTCAATAAAGTTGCAATTTAAAAAAAAAAACAAGTATCTCAAGCTGGGTTGGAAGACATAGGCCTACAGGCCACGCTAACATTCAGGGACCGCGCTGGAGCGTCCTCACAACCTGTAACGGACAGATGCTTCCACCACCCTCACTTCATCGACGCAGAAACAGGGGCTCAGAGAGGTTGCGTTCTCGCCCAAGGACCCACAGCCAGTGCCGGCGCCCTCTGCTGTACCACCGCGCCCCTCATCACTGCAGCCTTTCACGTGCTCCTTCCACGATGGAAAATAAAGTAAAACTTGCCTTAAAAAAAAAACCCACAAATTTCCCCCTTGACTTAATACGATTATGATACCACGCAACCAAGATGGCTTTCAGTCAGTGAAGTAGACACAAACTGATGTATTTATTCAATGGAATATTATTCAGTGATAAAGGGAAACAAGCTATCAAACCACAAAAGACATAGATAAATCTTAAATACGTATTGTTAAGTTCAAGAAGACAGTCTGAAAAATCTACATGCTATTTGATTCCAATTATATGACATTGTGGAAAAGCCAAAAGTATAGAGACGGTAAAAAGATGCATTTTCCAGGAGCTTGGGGGAGAGGAGGGAGGTCTGAATAAGTAAAGCACAAGGTATTTTTTTAGGTGGGGAAACTATTCTATGTGACACTAAAGTTGTGGATGCATGATGCTATGCATTTATCAAAATCCACTGAAACTCATAGCACAAAAAGCAAACCTTAATGTATGCAAATTGGAAAAAATCATGTAGGGTGTTAGGGGAATCCCAGGGTAGGAGGCGGAATGTGACGAAAGAAGTTCACTGTGTTAACATGGATGAAGTAACCTCACTGAAGGGAGCGGGAGGAAAGGGTGCTGACTTGAGGAACTTTGGGAATGGGTGGAGTGGGGAGAACCGAAGCCCAAGGAACTGCATGTAAATGCTGCTGTACTGGGCCCAACGCGAGGCTCCATCAGCTATGATGACTCCATTGTGACCACACCGCCATGTTACTCCTTTTCTTCTGACCTGAAGTTTTGCTCTGAAAATTTCTGATGGCAATCTCCTACTTTTGCTACTATAACTTACTGCATCACTTGTCTGAATGCTAAAGGATTTTTATTTTTCTTTAAAGTATAATAATTCTATTATAATATGTTCTATTGGTCATTCAAGGTCTAGTTATTTAGTTTTGGAGTGTTCCATTTCCATGTGTAGTTTCAAACTTTTAGGTTTTTAAATATCAGAAATGTTTTTTCTAGAAATTATACTTTTCAATGTTTGTTCTATTTCCTTGCTTTGATTTTCTTCTTAGGGGAAACCTATTTATTACACAAGGTCTGGCCAGAAGTCCAACCATTGTTAATATGATGAAAATGGTTTGTGTGACATCAATGTAACCTGGCAGCCAAGGAGAGTGCACTGGAATGCACATGCGTGAACAATGACGACTTCACTGTACTAGTCAGTGGGGTGGTAGATGCTGTTGAGTGAGCAGGTATACTGTGTGGCCATCACATTAAAAAAGACTGAGCAAGTAGAGCAACAAATCTGCACCACAGTTTGTGTTAAGCTTTAACATTGGGATGATTCAGAAGGCCGCAGCTATGGGCAACTGGTGATTGGCAGCTTCATCACAACTGTGCACCCACTTATGCATCATGTCTTATGCAGAGATTTTTGGTGAAACCAAATCACCCAGGTGACTCTGTCCCCCTACAGCCCAGATTTGACTTCTGGCTTTTCCCAAAACTAAAATCACCTTTGAAAAGAAAGAGATTTCAGACCAACGATGAAATTCTGGAAAATACGACAGGGCAGCTGGTGGTAATTGGGAGAACTATGTGAGGTCCCAGGGCACCTACTTTATTATATATTTTTTTTTATTTTATTTATCTTTAGAGGGGAAGGGAAGGAGAGAGGGAGAGAAACATCAATGTGCGGTTGCCTCTTGTATGTCCCCTGCTGGGAACTGGCCTGGCAACCCAGGCATGTGCCCTGACTGGGAATCGAACCGCGATCCTTCGGTTCGCAGTCCCGTGCTCAATCCACTGAGCTACACCAGCCAGGGCCCAGGGCACCTTCTTTGAAAGGGACTGAGACATCATTGTCCTGTGTACAGTGTTTATCTTCTTCAATAAAGTCTCTATTTTTCATATTATATTGAGTCTTTTGCCTGTCTTCTACATTTGTCATTTTCTTTTCAATCCCTTTCATTCACTTTGCATTTTTAGAGATTTCCTGCTTTTCACCTTGTACTTAGGACACTGTCATGCTTGTTTATGTGTCCCTTCTAGTCTTCGTATTTCAACTGTTTTTTTCTAATTCCTTCCTGGGTTCTCACTAAGCTTTCCAGCTTTTCTAATTGTTTTATGTTTTTCTTGCATATCTTCAAATCTGTACGTGTTTTTTCAAATATCATCATTTCCATCTGTTTTATGGACAAGTCTTTCTGATGTGGTTTCATTGAACGTCATTCTGCACCTTTTCAAGTTTGCCTAGCATTTTACCTCAGTCTATTTTCTGTTGTTCTTTTATGTGAAATTAATCTTTCTGAAGTTCTAGGAGAGTTCACAGATAGTTTTGACTTAGGGCTCTTAGACCGTTTTCCCCACTTTGTGCTTGATGCACGACCTTCTGCACACCGTGCTTGCCCTCTGCCACGTCCTGGCTTTTCCCTGACTGAACCGTCTCCTACCTTGGTCTCTCCTGCACCGGCCTGGCTCCAGTTTGCGCTGCGTTTCCAGCAGTTTCTCACCAGTGCGGGACTGTGCCGGCAGTTCGCGAACCCTCACACTCACCAGCTGCAGTGTGCAAACAGCTCCCAGTTTCCTTGCTGTTCTCAGAGTGGCTCACTGGCTCTCCCCACGTCCATCAGACCCTCCCCCACTCCCTCCCAGTCGCTTCCTTCGGCTTCCTCAGGCACAGATGCTCACTGGTCTTCACCTGCTCACATTAGGGGTCTGTGGGGATACTTACCACCTGTATTTGGTGTGGTCTCATCCGTGAGCTCTAGCTTTGCTATCCCTGTTTGTGTTCTCATGGAGTGATCTTTAGAAATTCAGAAACTGACATAACTGCCACCATGTAGCCAGAATCTGCATTTGTGCTCTTGCTCTCTTGGAAATACCAAGGGCAAGACCTCCCTCACGGTGTGAGTACAACCTGGGCTCCTTTCGCCACTGCCCATGCCCATCTGATGAGAATGCCTGACCGTCGTCAGTGCCAGGCAGCTGGATGCCAGGGTGGGCCCTCGAGCTGAGCACGTGCTGAGAGCGGGGATGGTGGGGCAGGCCCCTGCACGGGACAGGCCACGCAGATGGATTTTTTTCCTTACCAAAGGGTGAACAGCTTCTAGAAGTCAGCCCTTGGATGTTGACAGCAGATGCCCTTCCTTGAATCCTCAGTGTCTTGAACATAAAGCTTCTCAAGGGTATGAAGTGAACAAGACAAAGAAACAAGATCGGCTTCACTGGAATTATTCTGTAAGTTTGGCATAATGTTTGTTTTTTTCACCCAACCTCTTTTTAACTCATTTATTTAAAAGTAAAGAGTGAGTCTTTCAGTCCACGTTTTTCTCTCGCCTTCCCTCTGCGCTCTTGCACAGCACACATTTATCCTGGTCCTCGATCTTTCTGGGGCCACCGCACCCAGTTTACGTCTCTTGGACTTCAACGCCAAGACAGGCAGGTCGAGGCAGGGAGCTCAAGGAAACTTTGCTTCTCAGGCTTGGGCTTGAGCCAATTAAATCAACTTTGCTCCGAGGCTGCCTTGGGAAGTGACAGGCTTAACAACCTAATGAACCAACAGCAGAGGTGCCATCACACTTGAGTTACACTCTGTTTAAATTCCAAAATCAACTACAATTCACAACCCCTATTTTCTGAGGGAGGGAAATCTTCTGGGTATCAGAGACGATAGAGTCCTAAAGGGGAGGTCTCTGGACTTTTAAAGAAATGACAGATGAGAAACATGATGAATACATCCTATCATCTGAGGAGAAACTTCTAAGGCCAATCCAAGAGAACATATTAGAAGTACAAGCAAGCGGAAACCAAAGGCATTCAAGAACTGACCTTTGGTGAGTCAAAATAGATCCTGTTGTTGTGGGGCCATATGACAAACACAACCTGAAACCCAGCCACGTTACCTCACTTCTTCCCACAGAGCAAGTTGCAATCAACAGTCCCCGAGAGAAATGCACACGGGAGGGCCGGTGAAAGTCCGCAAGGCTGTTTTTCGGCACTGCGTCATTCTAGGCTCACCCTCTCTGTAAGATTTCCTTTGCTGCCACCCTGGTTCCGAATGGCAAATACAGATTAATTCCATTCAGTTCCTGCTCAGCTAGCTGGAGAAAGCAACGGGCATGGCCAACCATGCTTTGGGGAACGGCAACACTATGCTTCTATGTATTCATCTTCCAAAGCCACCCAAATCACTTCCTAAACAAACAAAAAGCCACCCAAATCCAAGAGATGGTTTAAGATTTAAGACTAGTTTTTAAAAAAACATAGCCATACAGTACAATAGTCTATGGTCATTAAAAATGGTTAGATCAATATGTACCGATATGGAAGAGTAACCTCGCCACATTGCCAAGTTAATAAAGCAAATTGGATATATACAGAATGACCCAATTTTTGTACAAGGGATATAGGTGTGTGTGTCTAAATTCCTTTATATGTACATACATATTCATTCTATATTGTAACTAAATACTAAAAACAAAGAACCAGCAAAAATATATAGCATGTACTATTAAATATAATATACTCATATATCATATATTTATATGTTTAATACATAGCATAAGCATTAAATATCTATATAATAAATAATAGTGGTTGCATGGGTACATCCTAGGCTGGGTCCTAAAGAAGCACACCCTAGAACAAGGCTGTGCGTGTAAATAATTTACTGGGGGACGGCCCCAGAAACGGTGGTGGGAGAAAGGAAAGTGAGACACAGAAAGAGAGGAAGAAATTAAAGGATGTGTTATTAAAGGAGTTACCATGGTGGACAACGAGGGCCCCATCCCATGGGGAAAACTCAGGAGACAGTGTTGACCACGCCTGGGACATCCCAGCCTAGGGGTGAGAAGTCACTTTCCCGTTCCCAGCCACAATGGCCTGAGGTCCGCTGGGACATCAGCTCTGCGGGCCCCCCGTGTGCACGTCAAGAGAAACCCCGCTGTCTGCAAGTGCTAAGACCACGAGCCGTGGTGCTATGGGGGAGACACCCGCCACGTCTACCCCAGGGTGGGCTGTGGAAGACTCACTCTCGACATGGTGACTTTTTCATTGTTTTTTTGCCTATCAATGACATTTTAAAATCGGGGGGAAAACTGATCATAAAAATACTCACCAAAATACTCAGTTTTCTAAAGAAAAAGAGGCTTACCACTAAGCCGGACAACCTACAGGGAGGCCAGGGAGCTCTCCTCAAAGGGGCCTTCCACCTGGAAAACGTCTGCCCTGGAGGCCACCGGTCCCGGGAACGGGCTCACCCGACAAGCAGGGTGGACCCAACATCCCGTGAGGAAAGACACAGCTGAGACAAAGCACCTTTGGACATTTTATTCACTGGTCATAAACACCATCTCGTGAGCAGCAAGGCGACCATGATAATGTACTAGCACCTGGAACCTGACGGCCACGGAGGACTCGCAGTTTCACCACCGCCAGCCAGGGAACGAGCTCACCGCGGCTGCGCAGGCGGCTCCACGCTGGAGTGCTCGGCTTTGTGGGGACCCTGCCTCGGGTGCAGCATGTTTATTCTTGGCTCGTTCTCAACAATTTTTAAAAAAAATCATAGAAGATCGAGTGTTTGCAAGAAAATATCAAAGAGGGTAAGAAGATGCTCAGTCCTTCTTAGAGTCTCAAAGTAAAAAGGGGAGGCAGGAAAGGAGGACAGGAGGGGGAAGACGTCAGGGGTCTGCCAGGTCTCGCCCTTCCCCAGAGCACTTCACAAGCACGACTCCAGGCGCGTTAGTGCCGTCTGGAGATGGGCTGCGTCTCTCTGATGAGCCACTCGAGCGCGTCCTGGCGGCCCTGCTTCTGCAGTTCCTTCCCGATCACGTCCCTGCAGATCTGGTGGTAGTTGTTGAGCCAGTCACACTACAAGAGGGAGAGGGACAAACAGACGCAGCGTGTTCACCATCGCACCTTTACCAAAGGCCCCGCAGGCAGACAGGGAGGGCCCCACAGGCCGAGAGCACCAGACGAGAGTCGAACTCTTTCACCTGCTCACGCACAAGGGGCTTCCTTGTGTTCTGGGACGAGGCCGTGTCGCTTATGGTGGAAATGCTCCAGAAATAATCTACTGTATGGGGACTGGCAACGACTGTGAGGGAACCATAAATACCCAAAGGCAGCCATGGCCTCGGGCTTCCCTGAGAGCAGAATAACTTGTGACAAGGTGTTCTGCTGACAGGCCATTAGAAGAGGGAGGGGCAAGGGGTCTTGTAGCTCCTGCACCCCCATGCAGTGGCCTCATTCCCTTACACCAGAGCCATTTGAGGTGGTGGGCGGAGAGGGCCTGAAAAACAGCCCCTGGATTGCTGTGAAGGCTCCTGCTTAGAGACACACCTGAAGCTGGCCTGCCAACACGCTGAGCAGGATCCTATCCTGTTTCCACTGACCAGCTGAATGAACTAGGATGTGGGTCTTGCATGTGTGGCCAAGGACTGTGGTCCTGCAGGGTGGGGTGGGGATTAAGCTTGACTGCCAGACCCTCAACTGAATGCGGCCACGTCAGGAGATAAAAGAGGTAAAAAGGAAGGAGCTCCCACAGGACTTGGTGCCGGAGTGCGGGCAGACCCACTGGGCCTGCTGGTTCAAGTCCTACAGCTGTAAAAGGGTGAGATCGATCCCTGGTGGGGGCGGGGGTAGGGGATAAACGCTGGAGTGAAATTAGTTTCTACAGAGAGGACAACAGCCTACTCCCTTCACGAGGTAGGCCTGACCGGGCACCCAGCCGCAGCGAGGCTGGCAAACTGCCACCACCATGGGTGTGGTTGTTGTAATGAGCCAACGCCATCTAGGAAGGTGGTGGTGTTACAAAATCATGGGCTCTGCGGACTACTGTCTGGACCGGACTACTGTCTGGACCAGGGACCAAAGCCCAGCTAAGGGGTCAAGACATGAGGGCAGACAAATGGGGTGATGATGCCAACTGGTGTTGGCCGACCTACACCTCAAATCCCCACTGATAAAGAGCCTACCAGCCCCCGCTGGCAGTTGGGGGAGGGGACTGTGTCAAAAGGAAGTGCTGGGTCTGCAGCAAGGCCAAGCCGGGCTGCAAGGCACCTGCTGCCCAAAGCAGCTCAACAGTGAAGGCCACGGCATGAGCCAACCATGGACCACAACGAAAGTCCCAAGGCCCCTTTGGATGGAGAGTAGGAAGAGGGTGAGCGAGGGCAGCCTCCCAAAGGCTGACAGTCTGCAGCTGCCTGTGTTCACATCCAACCAAATTCCTCTGCTGCCATCTGGTGACAGTGGATGGGAGTGCTGACCCAACCCCCAAACTCCCAAAAGTGACAGCGAAGACAGTTTGGGAGATAGTAAAGGGCCACAACCAGGTATTTTAATAGCCCAGTGAACAGAATCTTATTGCGGGGTGTTACTGTACTCAGCTTGATGTGCTAAATACTGTTGTCTATGGTTATCTTTGGAAAACGTTTATGATCCCAGGGTAAGAAGGTATCCGTCCTGTAAAAACTAAATGGACAAATAGTTCAGTCTCCGGGTGTTCAAGGTACAGTGATGAGCGCTGGACGAGACAGAGCCGTCTGGTCACTCTGTGTCCAACATCATAGGGCAGACTGTGAGTCACAGGTTAACAACTCTCCCCTTCAAGGAAAAGTGGCCTCACTTAACCTTCCTCACCCACTGCTTCCCTGGAAGAAGTGGGACGTCATACGGGAGAAGTGCCTCCGGATTAGTGCACTGTACGTGGACCGCAGGGACTGCATGACCGAGAGAACTGCTCGGTAGGAAGCCGCCACCTTGGGCTTCCAATGAAACACCAAGACTTATTCCTGGAGAGTCCCTAGCTGAGACCCTGGAGGCTGTGCCCAAGGGCCATTACAAGAGACTGTCCCTGATGGGGCAGAGGCATCTAAGCAGGGTGGCTCCTGTGCCTGCTGTGCTCTCGCCCCTTCCCCCTAAGGCATCCCCCACAGGGCTGGAGAAAAGCGGCTGGACCACTCAGTGGAAGAGACACCCCTGAGCCCGTGCTGCTGACAGGCGGAGGTTCCTGTTCTGCGTCGTCTACAAGCTGAATGAACCAGCACCAGCAGGGCCTGTGTCGGTCCTGAGAGTGGGATGTTTGGCTGAACCAAGGACACTGATGGTCACTCGGAGGTGTCCAAGCATAGAGGAAAGCTAAGCGGGAAATGGGTGACCTTCCTGTCACCCACCTGTGAGCCAAGTAGGACAGAAGAGGCTTCCAGCCGGGGAATCCATGCCGCAGCCCTGTGAGAGGGGCTGCCTCGAGCCTCAGAGGGACTCTCCCTTAGTGCCACGCGTTAGGCCTCAGCAGGCCCCCCAAGGATACGTTCCTGCATCAAGAGGCACCCAAAGGCCCCTGGGATGAGGCCAGGGGCTGCCTCCCGTAACAAGAACCTCTTATTTCTCGAGTAATCACCATGCTTGTCCTGCCTTTGGCTCCCACAAGTCACCTGCTTTTTGACGGCTCTTCCGATCACCTATCTTGCTCTGGAACGTGTGTTCTGGCTTCTGTCTCCTTGGCCTGGGAACTGTTTTGTCTGTCCAGTGCTGACCCTTGTCTCTGCTCTGACCTTGATCACCTGCCCGATCCCTCAAGCCTTCTCCAGGGTCCTGGGCCTGCCATCTCCCTGGCCTCGTGAGCTTGGGGAGTCACCCTGGGATGGGAAGGGTTCAAGACCTGTGACCCTGTGAGCTTGTAACCCAACCCAGGTGCGCACCATTGTGCTTCTGCTTTGTGAAGGGTGTCACAGCCCAGAACAGTAGTCATCACCGCCCTCTGCATGAAAATTAGGCATATGACAATAGACTTGCTTCTCATTTCCTTACTGTTTCACACAACACAAGAAAACAACCTGCTATGTGCAACAGTCAACAGACCCCACCCCACCTGGTTTTTGTAGAAAAGACATGTCCGTGTTTGCTCAGCACGCCTCCCAGTGGCTGAGGCTCCTGCCTTCCTGGAAAGCAATGGCACACGCTTCCACCCACAAAACCCTGCAGCCCCGCCACGGTCGGTGGGAGCGGGACCATCTCTACCTGGAGGCCCAAGGAATACAGGAAAAGCACCTGACGTGCTCAGGAGACCTAGATTGTTGGGCGCAGCTGGCCTAGACCTCCGACTTAAACGCCGAGAATGCAGTGAAGGACACAAGGTAGCTCTCCACCCCGACCCCACTGCTGCCCTCGCCCGAGACTCCCTCGTTACCTCTTTGTCTGTCAGAGAATCCACATCTATCATTTTGGTCTGTATGGGAACCAAAGTGAGAGGTTCAAAGGTCAGGCTGCCCCGGTTACTGAAGTTATACTGCGGGAAAAGAAAGAAAACAGAAGTTCTGACTCCTCTTTGGCACCGTGAACCACCACGAGGCCAGTTCCCTTGGACATGGCCGGCCCTCGGAACCAGGAGTAACTGGCTCTCAGGAGCTGACTAGCTGGTCAGTGTTGGGACGGGCACAGGGGGCACGGTGAACGCGGCTGAGGCCACTCTCCAGGAGCTGCTCTGAGGTGCAAACAGAGCCTGTGCCACCAGGGAAAGCCACACAAAGGGAGCTGAGGGGCTCCCAGCAGCAGGGCCCCAAGACCACTGTCCGCCGTGATGGCAAGGAAGTAGGGGCAGGGTACGCGGGCGTCTGAGCTCGGCGGTTTCTCTGGTTTGGGTTCTCAGGACTCTGCCGGGGTATGATGCCCAAAATCATTTTTTAAACAGTCACATACGTGGCTAGCTCTGACCCAGCCAGGCTCACCAGGTGACAGATAAAAGGTGTGACATCACACCGAGCGATACGCAACAGCCTGGGCACGCAACAGCACGCTGGGTCTGTTCTCAGCAGGGTCCTGGGGAGGGAGGGAGGTGAGCGGCCAGTGTCAAGAACGGTGACTTCACGGCGGAAGCAGAGAGCAGACCCTTGCCGTCACCCTCGTTGGAGGTGCAGAAAGCCACCTCCCTCCAGCTGTTCAATTTCCGCAGTCACCAACAGAGGAGGAGCAAACACATCTTTTAGGCAAAGCTCCGCACCGAAAGCCCTGTGACCTCGTGGTGGTACTGATGGGGGAGGAGGCGAAATGCCTGTCTTCCAGAGGGCAACACGATGGTCCCACTGCCTGCCTGTGGGCCTAATGCATGGGTTCCTCAGCTTTACCTGAGAAAAACCACCTGGGGCACTTGTTAAAAATATAGTTTCCAGGCCTGGAAACTGATTCAGAGCCTGGGAGGGGCCTTTGAACAGGTACCCCCAAGCAGAGGAGACTTCGTGACAAGATGTAGCCTCTAATAAACTCAGAGCCCCAAAGCATGTCAAGCACATATTCCATTTCTGGGTCCCAGCTCACTAAGGGTTTTCCTTCTGGCTTTGCAGAGGAGACTGAGTCCCAGGAAATCCCTGATATCAGGGAAAGGAGACTCCACTTTGGCCCCAGAATGGCACGGTCTTGGCTCCAAACATAAAAGTCTTCACCTTCCCCCATTAAGGAACAAGGAAGTATTTAAAAATAAATACATCAGTGACTCACCTTGGTCTTCACAGGAACCACCAGGACAACATTCTCAATGCGAATTCCAAAAGCCCCATCTTCATAGTACCCCGGCTCTGAAACACACCAAAGCCCCGGATGAGACACGGACCGCAATGCAGAGCATACACAGTGAAGCTCTCCCTCCGGGGATGACGGCCCGCCCCAAAGAGGGGGCAGAAGCAGGTGGCAGGCCCACTTGATCTGCATGCAGGGCCCAGACGCCCCCTTCTGCCAAGTGGCCACTTGAGGTGCAGGAAGAAGGACTGGGAGGTTCCTGAAAACTGAGGGCAGGTTAGTGAGGGCAGCAACAGGGGACCCACCAAGTAACTCATGTGCACATCCGACAGGCACAAGGATGCAGGCAGGCACTCAAATACATTCATAGGAACTTGGTAACGATATGGGGGAAAGCAATATATTAACAAAGCAGAATACAGACAATATGTCCAATATAATCTCAATTTAAAAAGATACACACACACACAAAAGACCAAAAGCTAACGTATCAAAATATGAAGCCATGTTTCCCTTGGGCAGTCAGATTACAAATAATCATTTTTCTTTATGCTGCTCCAACTCCTCACTTTTTCTACGATGAACACGTGTCACTTCTACGGTCATAAAAGGTTGTTTAATTCAAGGTGACAAGGGCAAATTATTTCCAATTTACTTTAAAATAATTCAAGTATAAGAAACGACACAGAGCTTTCGGAGACGCTGCGGGAGGGCACCCACCGTCAGTGACAATCATGCCCGCCTCCAGGGGCTCGTCTGAGAACGTTTTGTAACTGATGCCGCAAGGACCCTCGTGAACGTTCAGGAAAGACCCAACCCCGTGTCCTGTTCCGTGCAGGTAATCCAAGCCAGAATCCCATAACGCTGAGCGGGCAAAGGAGTCGAGGAGGTGGCCTGAAAGACAAATTAAGAAGCTTTCGCTGATATTTGTACAGTCCTTTTCAACTTGCAAAGCACTTTAGAGATTAGACTTATTATGTCTTAGCTCCAGAAGGTGGAACGGAAACCAGGGGTAAAAGTTACTAGAGGGTTCAGATTTCAGCCCAGCACAAGGCCAAACTTTCCAACAATCAGAGCTCCTGAGGAGGGCAGCTCCGCAGGCAGGCAGCACAGTCTGGCGCTGGAGGGCCATCTGTCCAGGATGCTGCTGGTGAGGGGATGGTCGCCTGCAGCGGGTAAGGGCTGCGCTAGATAACATGGACATCCTTTCCCAGGCCCAGGACCCTGAGGTTTCAGAATTACAAGGATGAGGTTCTACGCAGGCTGCAAGCAAGCAGGCAAGCACAGCAGGTGAGGAAAGCGACACCCAGCGAGACGCGTGCGGGCCCAACCTAAGCAGACCGATTCAAGGCCCAGGTCTTATGACTCCCCATTCAATGCCGCACTGCCAGTCCACATGCAAAGAAGTAAACATCTAAAGTCAGGTGCCCAGTAAAATAAACCCTGACAAGGGCCCTGAAAGGAGGCACTGGCCCAGGGCTGCAGGACAGACAGGAGGCTACACCAACATCCACGGGGCCCTGAGGCCCTCGTGCCCTGCTGCCCTCTCCTGCAAGGCGCCAGCCCGTGTCATCCAACACCGTCAGTGGGCAGGAGGGGCGCACATGGCTGAGACAAGGCCACGCCGTATGCCCAGCTCCCCGGGAGGCCCTCTGAGCTCAGTCGGCAGGTCTGGGAGACACACTCTGTGCAGCACACCACCTGTGCCCTGGCGGGGCCTGAAGTGGGCGGGGGGCCAACGCCGAGAGGGAAGGACATGGTCTTCCACCCCAACTCGGACGTTTCTGATGCAGGCCTGAACAAGAGAGAGCCTGCCACGTGAAAGAAGGCTCCACCTACCTTTGGTTCCAGCTGGGAAAACGGCTGCACTCACAGCTATGTGGCCCTTGAGGACATACGTGAAGCACTCCTGCCAAAGGAAACCCAGGGGGCATGTTAGGGAACGGGCACAGGTGCTTTGATCCTGCAGTTTCCTGACGGTTCAGAAAGCCTCGCCTCTGAAGCTGTTCTAGCAGTACCACACGGAAAATCAAAGTAAAAATTTAAAAATCTGGTGGAAAAAAAGGATGGCCTTGGGACCAATTATCCAGAAAATCTCAATTAAATTTAGTAAAAGAGAACGGTCAGAGAGATGACCCCATAGGCCTTTCCCTTATGATGAGCATTCCGACACACTCCACTTCATCTAAGCCGCAGAAAGACTGGGAAAAGGAACAATCGGTGCTGATGACACTAGCCCACATCACTCAGCTACTCCTCGGTGACAGGCGGGCTGCTAACCACCGCACGTCCCAACCCACACTCCAGGACTGGGCACCACCGTCACCCGACAGCGGTGAAGCAGCAGCACGCCAGGTCGTGCGGTCCCAAAGGGGCAGCCTCTGGCCTCAGAGCCGGGCGGTCCTGCTTCAACATCCGGGCTCCTTACCAACATGCTCTACTCGGGGGTTACGCCTCGTGCCCAGACAAGAAGTGTGCTGTTTGGAACGTCAGTGGCTTGTGAGCCCTGGCCAGGTAGGGCAGTTAGTTAGAGTGCTGCCCCAATACACCAAGGCTGTGGGTTTGATCCCTGGTCAGGGCCAAGAATCGACCAATGACTGCATGAATGAGTGGAGCAACAAATTAATGTTTCTCTCTCTCTCTCTCAAAATTTAAAAAAATAAAATAGAAAGTTAGTGGCTTGCCAGTAAGGTGCAAAGTCAGAACTAAACCCCACACTCCTCAATCCGGTCTGGGGCTCTTCCCACAGCACAAAAATAATCACACCAAAGGTGTCTGAACCCAAGGTCAAACTCTTACAAGGTGCTGGTGCCTACCAAGAGACAAGACAAGGGACCAAAACAATGAAATCTACCCCACTGCATCACATAAAACTCTCCTTCCCTAGATAAACTTCCTGAAGGAGCTCCCTAAGAGACACTCGGAGACTCAGCCGACACTCGCTGGGCAGTGACTTCGACCCAGGAACTTGCTCAGCCCATGGAACCTTCACAACCAGCCCTGGAGGCAAGTACTTTCATCCTCATTTTTATGGATTGTGCAAGGGTTTCATCAAAGGTCATGGAGCCAACGGACAGAGGAGAAGCCCTCTCTCCAGACTCCTGGTACAGCCCTCTCCACCTCAGAGCTGTTCCTTCCTTTCCTTGCAAGACAGACCAGAAACTGAGCATTGTACAGCACTGCAGAGGGTTCCTAGAGAGATGAGCCCATAAACAGAAAGCTGAACTTGAAAAAAACCTAGATACTTTTTATAAAAAGCATGTTATTTCAATATCCCACTCCCATCCCCCAAAAGACTTCCTGACTCAAGAGAGGGCCAAGGCTATTTAAACTTGAATCTGAGCTGCTTTGACCTGAGCAGACAGAATGCTTTTAAAAGTTCTCCAATAATTAATTCAATGACTGTCGTAAAGCAGATAAGCCTGACTCCACAGTAATGGGCCATTTTACTATCCCACACATAATTTTTACTGATTTATATCATCTCTTCATAAAAACAATGCTCTTCTTAAGAAAGCAGGGAGGGCCTCCCAAGTTTTCTGTTCCACCTTACCTTCTCATATGCTGTAGGGGTCCCAAAATGCATGGTCCGGGTCACATCAGTGGTTCCATCCCTTTCCAAAAGAAAAGGACAAGTTAGTTTTCAGTCTAAAGTTTTTGTTTAAATATGAGACAGGCAAGGATGTGGAGAAATTAGAACCCTCATGTATCGTTGGTGAGCTTGTAAACTAGTGCGGCCACTTGGAAAACAGTTTCTAGTTCCTTAAAAGGTCAAACATAGAGTTACCCTATGACCCAGCAATTCCACACCTAGGCAGGTAAATACCCGAAGGAACGGAAAACGTATGACCACGCAAAAACCTGTACACAAATGTTCACAGCAGCACTATTCATAATATCCAAAAGGTAGAAACAGCCCAAATTGTCATTAACTGTCATTAATTGTCATTCTGTCATTAACTGACAGAAGGACAAACAAAATGTGCTCTATCCATACAATGGACTATTATTCAGCAATTAAAAAGAATGAAGCATTGATACACACTAGGAGATGGATGAGCCCTGAAGACATTACGCTAAATGATGGAAGCCAGGCACAGAAGTCCGTATAATTCCATTTACATGAAATGTTCAGAATATAACATAATGTGATCATACAACTCCATTCATATGAAGTGTCCAGAAGAGGGAAGTCCATAGATACGGAAAACATAGCAACGGTTGCCTGGGTAGGGAAATGGGAAAGGACTAGCAATAGGAATGGGGTTTCTTTTGCGGGGGATGAGAAAGTTCTAAAACTGACTGAGGCGATGGTTGCACAAGTCTGTGAATACACTAAAAACCATGAATTGTACACTTTAAGTAATAAATTGTAAGGTATGTGCATTATATCTCAATAAAGTCATACAAAATAAAATGACACAAAGTATGCACGAAAGGGTGGCCCAGCGCAGGGGGAGTGAGCTCAGTCGGGCCCTGACGCACACACTCTTGGTCCCCAACGTGAGGAGCACTTCATGGGAGACACCACCGTGGGGATTATGAGGAAAAGGCCGGAGGACAAAGTCAACAAGGAGTCGAATTCCAATTCCTCCTGTCAGGATGGCAAGAAGTTTACTGGACCCTAAAAATATCCGAATGCATCGCTTTGAACACCCTAATCCACATCCCTGACATAGAAAGGATAACTTCTTGAATCCTGCTCAAGTTTAGAAGTGAGCCGAAGCTTACCCATTACCCCAGCAACGCCTACCCCCAAGGCTAGGCTGTGGTCTCCACGGACTTGGCTGAGCTCATTTAATAACTAGGTTCTCCGTCCACCAGGGACCCAGCAGTAGCGGGGAATGGACCATTAAAAGGCCTTGCTGTGCTTAGTGTAGACACCACCTATCCCAGCTCCTTCTCACGGGTTCCACATCCAGACCCAGCAAAACTGGGGTTCTCCTCTGAGAAACTATTCTAGAGGAGGACTGTGAAAGCAGCAAGACATGAGGAAGGAAATTCATAAATTCAGAGGCAACCGTCATTTCTCATTCACTCATTCAAAACAAAGCCCTTGCTTCGCAAGGCCCCGGGCCCCTTGCTACAAGTCCAGGGAGAGAGCAGGCAGTTTATGGGCTGGGGCAGAAGAGTTTCCAATGGTTCTGGAAAGCTTGCTTTTGGTTATTTATTTCATTGTTAACAACCTCCAGCCAAGGACTTCATGTTTCTATCAAACAGTCTTCTGTGGGAAGGCAGTCATAACGGGGCTATTTCAACGAGGGGTGAAAAAAAGGCCAAGACGCAGGAACGGTTTCATTAACGGCCAGTGCAAAACGAGATTACCAGCGGAGCACTCTCGGCTGGAGCTTGGCTTGTGCCCCTTCTCAACTGCCTTGACTCACCAGAGGTGAGCTCTGCAGCGGCCCCAGTCCACTTACTTGTATTGAGCACCCGAGTCGATGAGGTACACCTCATCTAGCGACAAGGTCCTATTCGTCTCAGGGACCGGCCTAGGACAGGTAATTAAACATTGATTATTCCACAAATGCTAAATCCGGAGGGAGGGTACACTTAATACTATTCTTACAACTTACGTAAGTCTCAAATTATATCAAAATACGAAGTTACCCAATAACTTAATTATTCCAACTAATATTAAACTCCCACTATTTAAAGACCCAGTCAACCTACTGCCCCAACTAAAGAGCTAAGAAAAGGAAGAATGACATGCTTCTTTATACCTGTCTCCATTTGTGTATGAAACAAAATAGGTATTCATGAGATAACTGTAAAAGCTACAAAAATAATAATCAATAGATACAATGAAACCAGAGTCTTGTAAACTAGGGGGAGAGCAGCCTGGAGTCACTTGTTTCTGTGGGGGGTGGGGGAAGAGCAGGGGATCCCAGGCCCCAGCCTCAGCGTCCAGGTCCCTCCCTCAGTGCTGACCTGATCAGGTACCTCCCCACTTGCTTCTCAGACCACCAGTCAGGCTGGTGAGTGTCTCAATGTAGGAGAAAAACCACAAAGGACTTTTGCTGGGGAAAGGAGTGCATCACGATGCTCTTATGCCAGAGTCCTTTTTCCAAGGACTCTGGCATGAACAGGAGGTATTTTTAAAAAGTGACCTCATTTCCTGTGCCTTTTTCCACACAATATCGCTGCACTGGGAAATGCTACAAGGGATGAGAGCAGCCCAAGGCCCAGCCCCACAGCTGAGAGCGGTGCTCCTTCAGTTCCAGGCACTCCCTCCCTCATCGATCAGGCGTCAGCAGCCACTCCAACCAGACATGGAACCAGGTCCAGAACCCTGCTCTCAACAGCCTTCCAACAGCTTTCAGTGAAGAAATGCCAAACGAGAAGCAAATGTCTCCTCCTTGCCCTGAAACTGTTTTAATGTGTTAATTATCTGGAAATTCTAGGAGAGTGTCCAGCCAGGAAATTCATCACATAACTTAAACACAGACAAAAGCTGGAGTCCTTGTGACATTTTAACGTTGGAACAGAAGCATTAATGTGAGAGAACTGTGCAGTCGCATTTGTGACTATCTCACACACGTGGCTTCAGAGTTTGCCCCAAGGCTAAAAACCTGAACAGCAGTGATCAAAACAGGGGTGGGAACCTGTGCCGGAGTACAGAACAGGGAGAGAGGCCAAGTGCTTTCACTGACTGCACGCCACAGACGGGGAGCAGAGAGCTCCAAATGCCCAACACAGGGCACAGCCACCCGACTGGGCAACGAAGCCGAAGCTGGAGCCCCGTGGCCAAGGCAGGTCCGCCTCCCATCATCTCCACAGGCAGAGCCACCACAGGCTGGGGCACCAGGCTGCCCTAAACCCAGCAGCGCCCTTCCTGTCTCACAGTGCGGGCGTGCTCAGCTCCGGTCCCTGGGCTCATGCAGGTCACCTGGTAACAATCCCCACAGGCTGGGGCACCAGGCTTTAAGCCCGCAGGGAGGGAAGAGAAGGGGCTGATTATCTCCCTACCTGTAACAGGGTGATCCACAAGGTAGTTGTACGTTTTTTTAGTATGGAGTTTCTTAGAACTAGTGCATCAAGAAAGCTGATGTTACCAGAAAACACACATACACACACACTAAAAAGTTCTAATCATTAAGATTCAAGGGCTATGACTACAGCTTCTACAGCCTCAGGAAGGAGGAGGGAACAACCAGTTGACTACCTCGTGGAGAATGTCAATGCCACACATCTGAGCCTAAGAGGAGGCTCCCAAATGCAGAGGCTTGGGGATTGAGAGCAAATAAGACCTTACAGGTCTTAATTCCCACATCAGGACAGTGTCAGCAGACACAGCGGGGTGGGCACTGGGGCCTCTGCTAAATAACGCCTCTCCCCTGCTCAGGCTCCTGTGCAGAAGCAGCAGCCAAGCCAGGCAGAACGCTCCTCTGCAGGCCTTACGCGTAGTGAATGATGGCCCCGTTGGGCCCCGTGCTGGAAATCGTTGGGAAGCTCAGGTCCACAAAGTCAGCCTGTTGCCTGAAACAGAAAGACACACAGAGCAGAGTGACTGGAAAGTCTGCTGAGAATCAGGGGCCTCCCAGCCGCACTGAACTCATCGAGGAAATAGCACAAGGTTCATGGGACCCCAGACAGACCCTTACCTGCGAAATTCCTCAGCTTTGTCAGCAGCTGAGATCTCTGTCACACCACCTTTGGGCACCTAGCAAGGAAGTTGCTTATAAATCATCTGGTGTGATAATTCACGTATCTCCTACTTATTAAAGAGGACACCTTGAAAGCTTACTTTCCCTTCAGTTCCCATGTCCCAACTGCCCCATGTATAGGACACACCTTATGTCTCATCTTAACAAGGAGGGAATTTCCAAAGGCTCTCACCAAAGCCATCTAAGGTGAAGAAGGGCTTCTCAACCTGAATTTCTGCTCACCTATTTTAGACCTTGTTATTACATCCTGAAACCTCCCAAAACTTAATACACCTAAGTTTAAAAATACAAAAGCATCCATCCCCTCCTAAGAAAGTCATCCTAAATAAATACTAAAGATAAATGCAATGATATTGTTACAGGGTTACTGAAAATAGCAAAAAAAAATTAAAAACAGGCTAAACACCTGAAAATATGAGGAATGGGTAAATAAATCAGTCTGGCCACTTAAATGTAGTCTCCGTTTGGATCATTTCTTAAAAGCCTTAAAGCACATGGAAAATGTTCACACTACGATACCAAGTAAATCAGATAAACAGAACAAAGTCATGTTTGTGCACTGAGAGATGAGTAAAAATGATTTACACAGACAAACAACAACCAGAAAGAGTTACACTGGTGGCAATATGGGTGATATTTTTCAAATTTAAGCTACTTTTAAAGAGGTGTTTATTTGATATTTAAAAGGAACATGATATCACGTAATAATAGCACAAGAATCACCCTCCTGTCAACTCTAGGGAGTGAACTGGCAGGGAACTAACGGCTAAAAGTCTGCGTAGCATAAAAAGTTTAATGGCTTAAATTGATGTTCAAAATGTACAGAAAGATGTTTTTCTCTGAATACAACCAGTTTCCTTATAATATTATCATGAGAGTCATTTTTCCTTATAATGAAATTCCACCTAGTTACAAGACAATTCCTTAACCCCAAAAGGATCCACTCTGTTAAGGAATGTCTTCATCCTTGTTACTATTTTCCACAATTAAATAATTTTTAAACGCACACACAAAACAATTCCAGAAAACTAGTGAAAGAGAGTACTAAAATCAGACCAAGATCTTAGGCACCACGGTCACCGGAGCACAGAAGGTGCCTCGGTTAGAACCACGCGTGTTGATTCCTGGACAATGTATAGCCGTATATTAAACAAAGACTAAAGAACCAACCTCTTTCTCCAGCCAGTTAAAGAGTTCACAGAGGGCAACAGCATCTTTTATCTGTGTAAACAACGAAGACATTTTTTAAGTTACTGCTGAACTTCAGGTGAACACGTTCGGAGCCCACCCCTGATGTGACACTGAGAGGGCTGCGCCTTCACGGCACAAGCCATCAGCAGCTGGGGCTCCACAGGCACCTCCTGGGACGAGTCTGCAGCAATTCCCCTCTCAGGGAGGGACAGGCCTCCTCTGCTGCTCAGCAGTCCAGGCACAGCGCGGGAGGGGCCCACCTCAGAGCACACGCAGCCCTGAGAAGGTTCCCTTCTGTCCTGCCAGGGCCAGGAAAGACAGGGCACTATCAAAAGCCATCTCTGGGCCCCAAATCTTTCTAGACCCTCCATGGGTCTCACTCCATGGGGTCTGAAACACAGTCTGGGCCTTTTAACAGGCTTCACTTTCTTCACTCTCATCTTCATCACCAAAACCATCATCTATGCCATCATCATCTCTTTTTGCGTTGTATGTTACGGTCTGTAAAGATCTAGCCCATCAAGTATCTTATTTCATTCTCTCATTAAATCTAAAAGGCTCAGAGAGGTTCCAACCTTGTGCCAAGCTCAAGGCCACAGAGCAGGTGAGGAGCTGGGCCTTCCGAGCACCACACACTCCCTCTTCTGCACAGGCTGCTTTACTCACGTGAGCTCGCCGCATGCCCTCCGATTCGGCAGAATTCTTCACAGCTTTGGCAATGCAGATGGGTGTGTAAGGCATATAGCAGCGATGTCCCTAGAAGCAAAGGGCCACAGGATGGGAAATGGAGCCCAAGGCCAAGGTGATCACCTCTTCACCCAGCATACCACGTGAGGCAAATCATTTGAAGAGTTCCCACTTGGGGCCCAGCCAAGGTGGCCAAACCGGGAGACCCAAAGACCTGCTTCTTTTGGTTGATGCCTCTGAGCCTAGCAAAAGGGGCCAGAGGTCATCAAAAAAAGATAAAGTACGTCTAACAAGTATTTCTTTTCAATCCCCTACCCCCCTAGCTCTCTGAGACTGCTGTCTGCTACCATCAGCAAGATGCTGCTTTTCAAGCCTCTGTAGCTGTGGTCAGAGTCCACCAAGAGCTCAGAGCTTGACCGAAACAACCCCTTCATTGCTGCCCAAAGGAGGCTTTCCCACCGTCTGGGGACACACATGACTAAGGAGGGAGGGCTCCTGTTCCTTCCCCCTTCTTGCTCAGGCATCGCACCTCAATTACTATGCACAGCCTGACCCTAAAGGGCTAGGAAAACCCTTCCCAACTGGAGAACGAGTTAGAATCCAGCCTGTGTTACAGAGCAGCAGGACTCAGCACCGCCTCGCACTTGCACACAGCTTTTCAAAGGGCCTTTGCTCCCTCCGCTTTCCTTATTCTCTCACTCACATACGCACCCTTCATGAAACAGAGCAGGAAGGATCCCCACATAAGTCAAGGAAGAAAAGCTCTGAGCAACTGAGTGTCTCACCCTGTGACAGTCACAGGGGTGTGATGACAAGCCAGGTCTAGGGGGCAAGGTCTGGGCTCTCCCCAGGTGGCCCACAGCTTGACTGAGAAGAGGGACATCACTGGGCTTGTCAATGGCCACCTGGAAGCCAGAGACCCAGGGCAGGACAGTCAAAATGGTGACATCTAAGTCAGCTTGGATTCCAGTCCTGCCTTGGGCCCCAGTTAAAATGAAGGCATGGGTATCACTCAGCAGAAGTCCAGTCAAGGGCAGGGCTACCACTATTATTTGACCTTTGACAAATCCCCAACCCCCCAAGCTTCTCTGGGCCTCAGATCTCCTTCTCTACAAAATGTTGGGGGGTTAGGGATGAAGTTATGTTCCCCAAACTTCAAGCAGTCTCATACCACCTGCACAGCACCTACCCTAGCTGCCTAACCCCTGGACTCTTATTTACTTAATGCTTTTCTTTAAACTACCTTTAAATCAACTTAGTTTATTAAACTCAATTTTATCTTAGGAAATAATTTGTATACCATGATCTCATACGCTAGGTATATATTTTTTTCTAGTGTACACTAAAACGCTTTTAAAACAGACACTTTTAAATAAACCAAAGTATTAATGTACACCACCTAAAATCACCTCTCATGCCACACCCTAGAAAACACAGGACTCGATGGGTTCTAAGGGCCCTCGGACTCTCGCAATGGCTCCAGCCCAGAGGGCTCACCCAGGGAGAGCACGCCTCTGACTCAACAGCCAGTCTTGGGGACCTGCCTGACCAGCCTCTGGGCAGGGGGCAGCAGTTGGAGTGTGGCAGGGTTTAGATGGGCTTCAGATTGGCTACCAACCTTGGGGATGGCCTCGCTCACGGCATAGCTGGCCTTGTCGCTGACCCACACCTTCTCCTTCGGGGAGAGGCTGGCGCACAGGACCTTGAGCTCGCTCAAGATGGACTTATAGGGAAGCACCTGGATTCTGTATTCGGCTTCCAGGCTCAAGTCCAGAAGCAGGTGCTCCTTCACACTGGGGGCATCTATGCGGTCACCGTCAATGAAGAGCCTGCAGAGGGGCCACAGGCGAGGTGACAGAAAAAGGAGGGCTCGTGAATGAGACCAACACGTACAACAAGCTCCATCCTCTGGCAATCCAAACCAAGCGCCTCTGCCCTCCTCCCCAGCCCCTTCCCAAATCCTGCTCTGCACACTGTACACTGTCCCTGTGTATACTGTCACCATGCACCCAACTTCCCAAGTCAGGATCTGGGCACTGCCCCCCACCTTGATGCCCCCCCCCCCGACCTTAAAATCTTTAGCCCAATAGCCTAAACGCCTATCAAATCTGTCCAGCTTTAGCCACCACCCAGCCCAGTCATTGCTCTGGTTCAGGCCACTGCCATTTCTCAGCCCAGTTAGTGCCACAGCCTCTGACCTGGTTTCCCTGCCTCCAGTCTTTCCTACCGAGGAAAGACTGCTTTTCACAGCCATAATATTCTTTGGGATTTACAAGACTAATCAATCATGTGGTTCCCTGTGAAAAACTCATTCAATAGCTCCCCACTGTCCTCGGGGTAAGAGCCAAAGCTCCTGAACATGGTTCCCAAGGCCCCCCTTTATGGGGCCTCTGCTCACCGCACACTCTTGTGTTCCACCCACACTGACCCCCTCCAGGTCCTCCACCTGCACTGTGCTCTCTCCCGCCCAAGCCTCTGAAGCACCCTTCCCTATGCTTAGCCGCCCTCCCTCCATTCACCTAGCCAACTCACATGCACCCTAATCTCTGTTTCAGTGTTGCTTTCCCCAAGAGTCTACTCTGACCCCAAGTCCAGCTCAGGGCCCTCCTATACACCTGTACCCATCCCACTGACCAGCTGGTGCCCACTCATGCACCCGAGTCCCCTGGGGAGACTCTCATCTGCCCAACTCTCACCAGGGACCCTGTCTGTCTCATTCAGCCCAGCAGCCAGCAGAGACCCTAGCACATAACACACTCAATGCCTATGTTGCCTGAATGCAATAAGCCACCTAACTGGAAGAGCAATGGCAGGGAGGCCACAGGCAACGTTAAAAGATAAACTATGATTTGAGGAGGTGCGACTCAGGAGAGTCTTCTGTGTCATCTGACCCTGAAAATGACTGGGTTTATGTGCACTGTGCACCCAGGGTTGTGTTAACTGAGCCAGTACACCCCTTGCTCTGGCTGCTGGGACACTCGGAGTCAAATATGTGGCCTGAACGAGACTTTGCAGCGGGAATTTTGCGAACTAACCTCGCTTAAGTTTGCTTTGATGCCCCCACCTAGTTATTCTTTTATCTGGCAGTACTGTAGAGACTTTCACAGATTTCAATCATTTGGGATAAAGGCAGGATGTACACAAATTCCTACTGTTAACGAAGACAGGAAGAGAGAGGAAAACAGAGGCAGGAGGGGAAGACCAGGAGAAAAGCAGCAAACCAGCCTAATGTGAGGCAGTGGCTGGTGGCTCTGACCAGAAAGGGGCACCCTGGGGCTGCAGCTGCTGTGGGGAAGGACCGCAGGTGTGGGGCAAACTCACATGATCGTCTCTAGTCCGATGATTGCGTAAGAGAAAAATACCGGATTGTGCTCCACATCTGATCCTCGGAGATTGAACAGCCCTACAAAAAAAAAAAAAAAAAAAAAGAGTCCCTGTCACCTGCCTGACTTGAGATTTTAAGGGGTGGCTTGCAGGGGAGGTGAGAGCCTCGGCCCATCCTCGGGAAGGAGGCGGTGGCCTCTCTCAGAAAGGCAGGGCACCTTATTTCCTGCGCACCTGAGCCGCAGTTGCTCACAGTCACCAAATGGTGGCGCCAGAACTGTTTCCTACGCAGCCACCGCGCTGTCCCAAGGAGGGAATGGAGGAGGGAGTTATTAGTCAGAAAACACGAGAAATGCCCTCCAAACAAAGAGTTGAAATGGTCCGCCTGGCGGTGACCTGCCAGGCCTTGCCGCAGAAAAGCCTCCGGCACTCCCAAATAAAGGGGAAGGAGCCAAGCGCTGCCTCCCTTCTGAGGCAGACAACCTAGGGCCGAAAAACCGAGGCCCGCCAGGCCCCAGGCCAACTGGGGCCCTCCCTCTGAGGGTCAAGGTCCCCCGTGGAGGCGGAGCTTCCCGGCAAAGGAACAAAAGCAGTGAGTCAGAGGGGCCCACAGATGAAACCTGAGCCTGCAGCCCACCCGCGGGCTAGCAGTGCCGCCGGGCGGGGTGGAGGACCGCCTGCCGCCAGCGTCAGGGGGTCTGGTGAGGTCACTGCCTGTCTGAGAAACTAGAGGGACCAGCCCCGAGCACGCACGCGGGTTCCTGGGCTTCCAGCTGCCTCATGCTTTCTCTCCTAAGGATCAGAGTGCCAAAGGGCCATGGGGTAAAAAAGACCGCCTCTATTTTAAAATAATGGCTTCTCAAAGTAAAGCAGCGAGGCAACATTTTTTTTGTCTATTAGACAAAACTAGCACTTAAAAAAAAAAAAAAAAAAGACAGTGCCTGGGGCTGGCAAGGGTGTGGCAGGATGGACCTACTCCTAGGCCCTTGTAACAACCTCTCTGGCAGGTAAATGACAAGATAAAGCCCAACCACACACATATTCCCTAAAAGCCGACCCGGAAAAGGAAGAAAATGATCAGAAACTAAGTCACAAATTCTGATGCACCAAGATTTTGATGGCAGTATCCTAACAAAATCGTGGCAGTACTGGAATTAACCAAAGGTCATCTAGGGGAAAGGTTAAGTATATTGTGGTATAACTGTATGCCAGGATATCTAATAATCAGTTAAAACCAGGCTTATACATGCTTAGAGTATACTGATACACTGAAAAAGTCAAGCTACAAACTTATATATGCACAGAATGTTAAAAGTGATTATCTCTGGGTAAAATGATTATTGGTAATTCATTTCTTCTTTCTACTTCCTCTGCATTTTCAAGGTCTTCCACAATGGCAGTGTGTTGTTTTTTGTTTTTGTTTTTTTAGTAACCAAGGGGAGAAATTAGCTTTGTATGTCATTTTCTCAGATGTGGAGGTTATTAAGTTAATTAGGGATGTAAGTCACTGATACACTTGGCAAAGTTTGGGGCTGGGGGCTGGAGAGGCAGGACACTTTAGGGTTTCTTTCACTAGTGAGAAAATAAAAAGTTAAGGCAGAGCCTCTTCTCGGTTATCCTGGGTCAAATCTAGTCAGAAAGCAGCAGACTGCACAGGAAGGCTCAACCTGATTCCTTCAGGTTCTAGAAGATAACACAAGGTCCTGAGTAATTACATGAGGGTAATTTAAGGTTTAAACTTTAAGAAACAGCTATTGTGTCGAAAAGCTTTGTAACGAACTCCCAGTTTCTAATTTTTCTGAGGTAGAAATATTTCTAGAACATTCTTACAGTAAAGAACTTAGGAAACCACAGGAAAAGTATATAAAGAAAAAAATGTCTCCGATGACCCCACTTGTACACCTGTAGAAAGACGTGAATGTTGACGGGCACACAACGTCTAGAGAAAACGTCCTTCCCTGTAGGTGTCCCAACTGGGAAGAGACCGGCCAGCGGTGGACATCACCACAGACTTACTTCAATCAGCCCTGGCTGAAATCCCACTCAGGGCCAGGCCCCCTCCTCCACCCCCCACTCCCTGTAATCCTTTCTCCACCCTACTTGGCATGCGCATGGCCATTTGGTGACACAAGTCTCTTCAGTATTCCCTGGCCACACAGAAAGCCGAGTGGCATGAGAACACGGATTCCCAGAGAACCAAAGGAGAGATGAGGTAACACGCCCAAACAGCGAAACCAGAGCACTCACTCACATGCAATCTCATCCAGGGCAGTGACCACAAACCACACGACGTTCCTCTCCGCCATTTTCATCCGGAGGTCCGCAACCTTGTCCTTCCAGGAGATGCCTGCAACAACAAGCACGCTCACAACTCCAGCCCTGGTTCTGAGGACCTGCGTCCCAAACATTCTCAACCAGCACCACACCCCAGGGGACATGTTGTATGAGCAGAGAGGAAACCTGGAACCAAGCCCTGTACAAGAGGTGTGACTCTGTCCAAGCCAGTTAGTTGACTGTCAAGAGGCCTGGCTACCTCACCCGCAAAATAAATTCATTTGTTCAACGGATGTCTGTGCAGCATCTAGACTTCCCAGGCACAGCTATCTGCCAGGCACGGTGCTGGTCACTGCTGTTACAGCTCTGAGCTACACCCAATCCCTGCCCTCACGGGACTTACAAATCTCTAAGGAAAGACATGCATTGAACCCAGCAATTAGTTATACTGTTGTACAAAAATTCGTGGGACAGGGGAGGCACAGGGAGCTCTGCAAACATACTGCCCTGCAGAGAGAACTGATCCAGTCTCAGAGGTCAGGGGAGTATCACCCACCACTTCACATTCCTGGAGCAGCAAGACTTGCCTTTCAGTGCTAAGATCACAGGAATTCCCTGCAATCTGACTCGCTGTGACTCTCACTTTCAAATCACACTTGCCCTGTCAAATACAGTCGGAGCCTCCCCCCTGCTACCCAGGATGACATCATGGCCCTAGAGGAGCTCACACCACCACCACCGTCACCTGCCATCAAGGAGCACTTGTAACTCTGGCTGCAGCCAACTGTGAGTGACAGGGAAGACATCTGTCCTATTCACCCAGCACCTTGTACAGTGTCCTGCACTCACATGTTTGCTGAACAGAAGTCTGACCAGCGGCATTTGCTCTCCCCTTTCCTACAGGCAACAGGTCAGAGCCTCTACTGCAGTTTTGTTTGTTTTTTGGTTTTTTTTTAACTTCAAAACACATATGGAAAATGTGTAGCTAACCTGGGCCACTCATTGGACCCATCCCCCACTCCCTACCCCCACCTCCACATCTGCAATACCCTTGGTGAGGGTGTCGCAAGGAGAGTGAGCTGGGACTGCCCCCACAACCAAAAGCTGCTTTGAAGCTCCGCACAGGAATGCTATTTAAAACTTGGCTGAGAGTCTGGGCTGCAATGCTTTCTTCCCAGGACCCCTCTGGGCAATCTGCCTGCATTCCAGACATCCCCCGCCCACCTCTCCCTCTCCTCTTTCTACACCCAGGCTCCCTCCCCTGCAGCCCTGCCTCCCAGGCCTCTCTCCCTGTGCCCCTCACTGCCCTATAAACTCGCACCTTCATCTCAGACCCTGCTCCGCACCCCCCACTATCAAGCAGGCCAAAGAAACCCGCCCATACCCAAAAGCCTCTTATGCAGAAGGTACGCGAGGGCAGGGGGCTTAGGAAGGTAAGCCTACAAATGCCAGCAGAAGAAAAGGAAATGGCACCCAGAAACCTCTAGGCTCTTTTCCCAATATCAGACACATTAAGGGGCAGTCAGTCAGCAGCTGCATGGTTACAAATATATGTATTTTAACAGCACCCACAGCCTGCCCGGGAAAGCTCTGCAACAGTAAACTGTTCCGGGTAAGTGGTGAGTAGGTGGCAAGAGCAGAAATAAATAAAGCTCCTGCTTTCACCAAATGCCCCACTGCACCAGGGTGGAGCAAAACCTTCCATCGGCTCAAGCTTAACTTTGATTCAGAGGACTGAGATGGAGACAACGGTGACACGTGGAGGGGACCGCGGCTGGAGGCCCCGTCGAGCACGGCTGTGGTTCTGACCTGTGTAATCCAGACCCAGAGTGAGGAGGGGCTTGCAGGGGCGCTCAGGACGGTCTGTCCAGATCTTGTCCACGAGGTTCTCCTTGACAGGAAGAAGGTGGTGACCGGCACTCCTCAGCACCTTGGCCATCTTCTTCCAGTAATCTGAGGAGAAACACACACGGCCCGGCTGTGAACCGAATGCCCGTAACAGGCGGCAGGGCTCTGGGAGCCTGGCGGCTTCTGAAAGGCGATGCTTCCGTGGCCCTGATGCTTCCGTGGCCCTGCGCTGGATGTGCAGGGCGAGAAACTGTAAAAGGGCACCCTTGCCACCAGTGGCCTTCCCCTGCCTCTATTGCCTCGCCTGGACCTCCACTGTGATATCAAGTCACAGTGAGCCCACAGACGTTACGCAACCCACGAGCACACAAGGAGGGTGAAGAGGCACCTAGAACCCACTTTCTCACCCAAGGCGGAAGGGCCTAAGCTCACTCACCCGTAGAAATAATCAGTGGGTCCACGCCAACCCTGGATCCTTCAGGAAGTACGCTCACCAGCCAGTCTTCCTGAGTTGGCGTGTCCTTCAGACCTACAGAGGGAAGAACTGATAAGAAACAATTCCCAGTGCGCCCAAGCGCACTGTCCTACCAGAAGGATGCAATTCGCCAACAGCAGGACAGCAGGGTCGTTATTAAGCATCTTCTTAAAGTGGATTGGCAGGATGTGGGAAGTCTGACCCTCCCTCACCTCTGGAAGGCTGCGAGAAGTCTAAGATGGTATGTAAGGAAAGCATATGATAAGCGTGAGAGAAAAGAAAAGTGGGGTTTTCACTAGTCAGAATGGCACCCCAGGACTCACGGCATCGTAGGTGCACGGTGTCATTGCGAAGATCAACTCATCAGCCTTCCGTCCTTTGGGTGGTGATATGGTCAAGGCTGGGAGCTTCCCTTACATCCCATACCAGGGAAGGGGAACACGGGCCCCAGGCCCCCCCCCCCCATCATTGGGAGGGGAAGCATCAAAGAGCGGAGACCCTAGTCCCACAAACAGACCCGATAAGGGGGCTGAACACAAGTCTCGGCAGCAAAACAATCTTTCCGGAGACTTCAAGAGAGACACGTAAGAACCACCATCGCCACCTTTAACATGGCTCCCTGGGCTTCCCAGCTCCCGAGAGAAAACAGCCCTTTCACTCTCCAAGACACTAGTCATGGGACACTAAATAAGCTTCAGGAAAGGAAATGAAGTTATTTTTGATATCCCAGTTTTTCTTTAATGAAAGCCATCTATGTTTGGGATGTATACTTTTTTAATTATAGTTTTGCGAAACAATTAACATCTTGGTAAAATACATGCATATTTAAAGTGAAAGTTCACATATTCTAAAACAGTACTTATCTTTACTGTGTTCCCTACTGAGAACCAATAACCCCATAACCACAGAAAGGAAGTTCAAAGGTTTAAACGGCAATGAGCTCATGAATCCCAGTTCCACAAAAACGGCCTGGAAGCTGGCACTGAGTTGTTACTTTGCTATTTGAGTCTTTCCTATTTTTTTTCAAACAGCTAAACAAGCCAGTTATTAAGGAAATTTCTTTAATGCCCTCGTATAACTTTCACAGGATGAAGTCCTGTCATCTCCTACCAGACAGGTATTTGGCAAAGCCCCAGGGATGAATCACTCACCAACCAAACCCACCGGAATCTCCCGACACAGGAGAGACGCCTGAGGAAAGGAAGACTTAGGGGAGAGGCACCTCAGAGAAGCAACTAGAGAGGGGCTTGGAAGGAACAAGGACTCACCCGCCGAGGCCCCCACATGCCTACTTTAAGGAGCAGGCAGACAGTACGGCTCCTCTGACCCTGTGACCCCCAAAGTGCTAACAGACCCAACAGCTGGAGTTCTGGGCCCCAAAGAAAGATGCCCACGCTGCAGGGGCACACTAAGTGATCCATGGGGGTGCAAACAGAATTTCCATTTGGGTTCATTTTGCTAAAAAATAAGGAAATTAATCTTTGCTCTTATGTGAAATACCGGTGGACACTAGCATTTGTTTACATAACACATAGACAAATGTACATACGTGTTAAGGATGCATGCGCCATCACAAAGGCATACGATTAAAAGTGCACAGGGCTAGTGGCCTGTCCATTCATCACGGTCCCAGAGCCCCAAATGCCTGCGTGTGGGTGAAGGGGCAGGGGGCAGGCAGAGAGAATAACCTCAGGAGAATAAATCCACTGCCAGGACAAAAATGTTCCTAAGGCCTCCCTAGGATGAACCACACACACGCACGCACACGTATGGACAGCATGGACTGCAGCAGGCCTGCACACACAAACGTGCATGCACACAGACCCTCAGCAGGCTAGCTGCTCGGATCTTGGTGTCATCTCAAGTCAACTCAGTGTCAACAGCCCCTGTTCCCCAAACTGTGAGTCTGGTGACAACTTGCTTTCCTCTTTACTTTCTGCAACAAACAAAAAATATCAGTCGTTTCCTCATCTTCTCTTCCTCACTCGGCCCTGATAGCTCCTTTCCCCTCCTTATCTCTCCAAGTTCAAAATTCAGGAGAAAGAGACCTTTGTACAACCACTAAAATCATGTTCCTCAAGGCTATTTTAGTGACAAGGAAAAAGACACACAGCACAAAATTCAATGAAAAACCAGAGTGCACGCACACACTTAGTATTGGATAAACACTGAACTCAATGCTTTCTGGGTACTATTTCTTTAATTCTCACATTTTGTGTGGTACTCACTATTATTTCCACCCCATTTTATAGATGAGGAAACCAAAGCACTGAAAGTGGAGTAACTTCTCCGAGAAAGTTCCAGACCCATGCGCCGGCCCTGTGTTCTTCTCCACAGCTGAGCCGCCATAAGTGAGTCCAGGATCCTTCGGGGCAGAGCTTCCTAGCCTCTGCTGTCAACAGCCCCTGACCTTTACCTTACTGTGAGTCATGAGGCAGCAAAGGACAGACAAGAGGCCCAGGTGCATGAGTCAAGTGCACTGTGAGCCATGCGATCTGCAGCGAATCTGCGGTCCTCTCTGGCCCCCAGTTTCTGGTCACTAAAACGAGAATCCTGAACCAGGACCTTCCACAATTGGACGCACAACGGTACGTATGTACAAGAATGCTATTTTCTTGATTTTCCTTGTGCCATGAACTAGACCGTGCCCCCTCGCAATGCATACATTGACGCTCTAGCCCCAATGTGACTGTACGTGGAGACAGGGGGTTTAGGAGGTAATTAAGGTTACATGAAGTCATACGGGTGAAGCTCTACTCCAACAGGATTGGTGGCCTTCTAACAGGAAAAGGAAAAAGAGATCCAGCCATGTAAGGACACAGTGAGAAGTCTGCAAGCCAGAAAAAGAGCTTTCACCGGACCCTGCCCACGCCGGCACCCTGATCTTAGACTTCCAGCTTCCAGGCGAAATAAATTTCTGTTGTTGAAGCCATGTAAGGACGCAGTGAGAAGTCTGCAAGCCAGAAAGAGAGCTTTCACCGGACGCTGCCCACGCCGGCACCCTGATCTTAGACTTCCAGCTTCCAGGCGAAATAAATTTCTGTTGTTGAAGCCACGCAGTCTGTGGCATTTTGTATGGCAGCCCAAACAGGCTACAAAGTGCCCATGACCCCCTAAGAGGGTTAAGATCCAAGAAGCCTGAGGAGCTCTAGGGTCCCTTCCCAGAGCTGGCCAACAAAAGCTGGGATGGGCCTCCCTCTACACACCCATCTTCATGAGCGTCCAGTTGCTGTCCATCTGCTTGGCAGCCTGCAGAAAGTAGCGCCCGTCGGTCCACATAGCCGCATGCTCTTCTGTGATGATGGCTGTGCCTGCAGCAAGGCAACAGAGAAATGAGCAAGGTTTCTGACCCCCACCCAAGAACTGCACAAACTGACCACAGACGGACAGGCAGGGTGAGAGCACCAGCTCCTGTGAGGAGGCCCACCACCCACCGGCACTCTGAGCGGGGCAGGCAGGCCTCGGACTCCAGAGCAGCCCCTGGGCGAGAGAAGACACAGCCACTGAGCACCGGCTGTGGGCCAAGCGCTGAAGAAAACAGTCCTGAGGCAGCCCGGGCTGCCTGGACACTGGCCCCTGCACGGAAAGGCCCCAACCTGTGCAGCATGTGTCAAGACTGGGAGAACGGGGGCCTGTGGGTCGCCAGCCCAAATGGCTTCATGATCAACAAGAGAGAGGTGGAAACGGTTCCCGGGCAGCGATCTCCGTGATCTGCTCCACCGGACACCCCAAAGGACTGCGTCACCTCTCCCAAGAAAGACCCTGTGTGTGTTCCTGACGATGCAGCGCAAGTGTGTGCCTTCCACCTCTACCCGCCTCAGTTCCCCCAGACCCAGCAGCACTTCGGGCTTTTGGCAGAGGTGTCAGCCAAAACCGATCCTAAGAGCCAACCAACACAAGCACTTACATCAAAAGAAGCAGGGGGCTAACCATGCAGAGAGAGGGGCTCTCGCCAAATCTAGCTAGCTTAAGGGATGCAAGTCTCAAGTGGGAAACACACCCTAAATATCAAGTGCACCACAGCTGCGGAAAACGTTAGGGCAGGGCCCCAACGTAGCTAAACATAATAAACATTACTTAAGGTGAAAGTGAAAAGTCAGAAATCAAAGCCAACCGCTTGGAGAATTAAGCAGGACCAGTAAGCTAAGGTGGGGGTGCTGGGAGATATTAGGGTCCCATTAATTATCTGCAGTGCTAGTTGCACAGGTACATTCAGTTTAATTGATGATTTTCCGTATTTATGTTACATTCAATAGAAAGTTCAAAAATACTTTCTAAGTAAAAACGTTTTAAAACTTTAAAAGCACAGGCACAGAGAATAGGGTCACTACAAGGGGACTGTCGGGAGCCGGAGGATGCTGGAAACTCACACTTTTCTGCAGGGGCTCGATGGGGAACGTCTGGTTTGCATTTTCTTTTTGGTGCTATATCACAGGCTGAAACGCGTTCCAGTTATTTTTGGGAGGCGAACAAAAGCACAGAAAGAACAGAGAGAGAATTTAGCGACTCACCCGCAGAGCCATCGAATCCAGAGATGAAGGCCCGCCGACAGTCACACGGAGCAATGTACTCACTCTGGAAAACAAAAAGGACAAGGAATCGGATCCCAGGCAGTCACACACCAGCGCCAACGCACTCAGCCCTGTGCTAGGCCCAGCGGAGAATACAGAGGCTGGCAAATCCTTGGCACCTGCCTTCAAGGAACAGACAGTCTACTTAAACGGCAAGCTGAACATTAGAAAAAATTTAGCGCACAGCACGGAAGACCCTAATTAATTAAGAACTTAAAGAGCTTTTCCCATTAGACTCTATTTCCTCATCTGGAGAACAAAAAGCAAGTCAAGAGAAACAGATCAAAACTGTTCTTTCCTCACTGAGATCTTACCCCAAAAAAAACCCATAGCCTTTCCTCTTCCTTCCCAATGACATTTAGGCATCTGTTATTTTCTGAAAAGTAAGGCTGAATTTCTGTCTTAAGTGCCAATAATTCTGTAACTTGAATCTCTTTAGGTATTACCTTGTTCCTGAATTTCCTGGTGGCGTCCCTTTCTAAGGTAGCATCGCCAACCGCGCCCACACAGATGACCCCATCCCTCCCTGTTAGGGAAAGAGGGGAGACACTTCCTCCGATCCAGGAGGCTTTAGCAAAATAAAACGTCCTGTCCAAATCCAGGTCCTTCCCAGATGATAATCCCCCAGCCTCTGGATGGGAGGGGGTTAGGAACTGAAGAAAGAGAGATTCTCGTTCCTGAGAAGAAGGTATGAAGCCACACAGTACGCAGCCTCCGGTAATAGTCAATGGGACACTGGGAGCTAGGTTAACTTGCCCGAAGCCATGCAGCTAGTAAGTAGCAGAGGCAGGATTTGAACCTAGGCTGTCAGCTCCACAGCCCAGACTCTGACACCTCATGCCTTGCTGCCCTCATGTGGCACATTATCTCATCCTCATGACAACTCTCCAGGACAAGACCAACGTCAAATGAGAAGAGGGAGGTTCAAAGACAGAATCTTTAAGTAACTTGCCCACTGCCAGGTCAACAGCAGGGCCAGGATCTGCTTAAGACCAGAGCTGCTGCTCCTTCTCCTGTTAGTAGCTGGTAGGGTCAAGAACGCTTAGGATAGAAAATGGGGCTTCTGGCTGGACCCGGAGGTGGTCCACCGGATGTAGGGGGAAAAGGTACCCATGTTTTACTCCTGCTGCATGGGTGAGAGCTTCTCTTTTAACCAAGGCAGCCACAGCCGCTTCCTCACACCAGCCACAAGACCACTGCCCGTGACGGAGATGCTAGAAAAGCCAGCAGGAGAAACACACCTGCCCTCTACCAGCCCAGCTACATGGTCTGCAACAAGTCTCATCACCTCTCCCGGCCTCAGTTCCTCACTTTAAAAAAGGTCATTTCAAATTGCAAAATGCAACAGCGGGGACATGCTTTATCCCCAAAACGTAAAGTAACATGTCGGAGATGGTACTACGCACATAGAAAGAAACAGCTGTTGACAGGATCGACTCTAGAATCCTCATTTGTTTCATTAACCCAGTAATCATGGTGCGAGAGGAAAAAAAAAGGCAAAAATGGGTGGAGGGGGGTCTCACCCTTCACCAAGGACTACTGTGAGGGACAGTAACTTAATGTTTACAACAACTCACCAGAAACATATGAGTGCTGTATACATGCAGTGGAACGAACGTTGTTCATTTCCGCTTCCTGAATGGTGAAAAAGCATCTAAGAGGCTGGAAAACTAAGTTAACAAAAGTAACTGTTAGGCTAACGATCACAGTGCAGGAAGACACAAAGAGGAGGTTCCCTGGCTTGGGGCTCTTCCGCCTGTGACACACAGTGAGGACACGGACAAAGGTCTGGCAGAGAAGGTACTGCTGATCTGGGCCCAGCAGGACTCTGCCACCCAGAGACACAGTTCTGGAGGAATGGCCCCTGCCAATGTGGGCAAGCCTCAGAGGAGGGACAAGGCGCCCACAGGGAGTTACCCAGAGGTACTTACTCATCAGCAGAGGCAGGAGGAAGGTCTCTCTAAAGGAAGGTGATATTTTAACAACAGATGGAAATGTTGGGTTTCTGATCGAGATAAGGTCTGGGGCAAGAACGTCTAGACATGACCTAAGTGGTCAACACGCCAGAAAGACATCGCTTACCAAAGCTGTTACCTCCACACCAACGGGCTAAACAGAGGCCAGAGAAGCAAGCGCTGGACCCAGCCTCCTCCTCTTCTCCCAACCAGGAAGCTGTCAAAGCCTGGGAACATTCTCCCTTGAGACCAGCAAAGGGTCTAAAATAAGCCAAAGTCATAGCATGCAAGGGAAAAGGCACAGAAGCACAGCTGTGGGCTTCTCCAAAAACCATCCAATCCTCTCCATCTCTAATACCATCGCTCAGTCCAAGGCTCCACCATCTGTACCTGGACCACTGTCCTTACAATCCACTGTCCACACACACTCAGAGGGAGCTTTTCAAAATGCTGAACCCTTTAGACTTCAGACGTACAGAACCACAAGATAATAAATTTGAGATGCTGTAATCCACTAAGTTCGTGGAGAAAACTCTGTGTAATTTGTTACAGCAGCAATAGGAAACTAATACTTTCCAAGGGTGTCAAACTCATTTTCACCAGGGGCCACATCCACCTCATGGTTGCCTTCAAAGGGCCAAATGTAATTTTAGGACTGTATAAATGTAACTACTCCTTAACTAGGGCAAGGAGCTTGGCACTGCCGCCAGTTAGAAAGAAGGTGCCAGGCCGGATAAAACAAGGTGGAGGGCCAGATTCAGCCTGCGGGCCTTGTGTTTGCTACCTATGGTATATCCAATAAGAAAAAGACCAGAAAGGATTATAACTGGAGTTTCAAACTCAAATGCCTTAGGGTATAAGCAGGTAAACTAAACTACCCATATTTTGCCATGTACAATGCTTATTTTTTTGCCCAAATTTTTTAGGAAAAAATAAGGATGTGCATTATACATAGGTAGTACTAATTCTGTATCTATATAAATGTTTTTAATTCTTTTTTAAAAAAGATTTTATTTATTTACTTTTTTAGAGAGGGGAAAGGAAGGAGAAAGAGAGGGAAACATCAATGTGTGGTTGCCTCTCACACACCCCCCACTGGGGACCTGGCCCGCAACTGGGAATCTAACCTGCCACCCTTTAATTGCAGGCCCACACTCAATCCACTGAGCTACACCAGCCAGGGCTAATTCTTTTATTTTTTTTAACTGTAGTTCAATTACAGTTACCCCCGCTTTCCCCCCATTACTATCCCCTGCCCTGCCCACCACACACACACACACACACACTGAATACCCATTGTCCTTGTCCACGGGTCCTTTGTACTTGTTCCTTGACTTTACCCTTCCCCTTCTTTTATGTATGCTTATGCATTAAAAGTGTAACTCGAGAAAGCAATAACAATACCCATATGCAAAATAATACCCTGGAATATGATGATCGGTTTTGTTCCTAAATATAAATAAATAAATACTTGAATTTAAAATTTAAACAAAAGATTTTTTTTTCCTGAAATTCTGGGCCAAAATCATGAGTGTGCACTATACCCGGGAGCACATTTTACACAACCAAGTACAGCAGTGAAACGGGACAAGGGCGTGTGTTTTCCAGAGAGACCAGCTCCTCCTCAGAGCCGAATCCTGTCGTGCAGCAATGCAGGCCACACACTGCCAGCTGCCAACATTTCAGGAGAGAATAAAGACACGTGCGTTCCTAAGAGATCACCCAATTTTTAAATTTTGACGTCTAATTCAAACAATGGAAATATTCAATAATACACAGCTAAATAAAGCACATCTGTAAACTGCGGGGGTGGAGGGGCGGGGCCGCAAGCCTCAGCCATCTCTCAAAATCCAGCCTAAACGCACTGCGTCCCACAAAGCTTTCGGACCCGTCCAGCCCTCGGCAGTCTCCCACATCTCCGAACTTTACAGGACCATCCACGTGGGCATTCACCCATGCCCCGCCTTGAATGATGATAACCCTTCCTATTCACCTGATCTCACTCTGCGCCACTGTCTTTTGTTTTCCCAGGTGAAAAAAGTCTTCAAAGGGAAATACTCTGCCGATGTGAAAGAGGTGAAACAAACAAACAAACAAACAAACAAAAAATGGCAGAAGTACTAAAAGCCATCAAAATCAACAAGTTCAAAAACTGTTGAGCAGTGGAAAAACATCTAATAGGTGTACTGCATCAAATGGAAAGTACTTTGAAGGTGACCGAAGTTTAAACATGTAAGAATATGTACACAATTTTTTATAAACAAATTCCAGAGGTTTTTGGGTCCCCCCTCATAATACTAAGGTTTACTACATACCTACTAGTTGCTAAAAACTATATTTATTTCCTCTAATTCTAATCCCCAAAAGAGCTCTGGAAGGTATCACCCTCCCCATTTACAGATTTTTTTAAAAATCAAAGTTCAGAGAAATAAATTATTTCTCCAAGGAACCACTGCCCTAAGGGGCAGCACAGACATCCGAGCTCAGGCCTGCCTTTCAAATGCCCCTGCCACGCTGCCGGGCAACCTCTCTACCGTGTGTAGACCATGCACACCTGGGCTACGCTACTGAATTACAAACTCCGAGGAAACGAAGGACATGGCCTGCGCTGCATCTAACTTGGCCTTCATCAACCATGTTCGGAGGCCTCCCACACCCAGGAGTCACCTAAGTCCAAGCCTGGCTTCCCGACTTAGGAGCTGGGTAAACCTTGGGCTCAACTTCATCTGTTATGATAAAAGTGCCCCTGTTGGAAGGTTGAGGAGTCACATAAAGCAATCAGCACAGGCTAAGCACTTTTAACTACTCAACAGGTGAGGCACTAGACTCTATAGGAAATATAATAAAGTATCTTCTTGGAGTAGACAATCTGGCCAGCAAAATAAGGCAGATATGCATGAAATATTAGCCCTAATAAACAGCCACATGAACCATGCTGTACACACAACATGGTATTTGCTATAGTTTCAAGGACGCTCAGATCTGCTGTGAATCCACAGGCAGAGACAGAGGTTTGACTAGGGCCACTACGGGCAGGTGAGAAGGAGAAAACCATTCAGAGAAGGGGAAAGATGCAAGAAGGCCCAGAAGGAAGAGGTGAGAGAGTGAGAGACACAGAGAGAGAGACAGACGAGAGAGAGAGACAGAGAGAGCCTGAGAGAGCAGATTAGCCCCACTGCTGGGGCAGAAAGTTCAAGGGAGTGGCAGCAGAGAATCCTGGAAAGGGAGGTTGAAGACAGTGGTCCAGGACCTCAAATACCACACTTTTTTCATTGCTTTTAGTGAGAGAGGAAGGGAGAGAAAAAAAACAACAATGTGAGAGAAACCTCCATCGGTTGCCTCCCGTACATGCCAAGACCAGGGATCAGACTCACCCAGAACCAAGGATAAAACCCGCAGCCCAGGTAAATGCCCTGACCGGGAATCAAACCCACAACCTTCCAGTTATAGGCCAATGCTCCTATGATCACCATAGGACTGGCCAGGGCAATCAGAGCTGAGTTATGAGAAGAAAAGTCAACATGGCCCCAAGCAGATGAAATGGGAGTAAACAAGGCTGATAGCTGAGTGGTGAGATAGGGCTACTAAAGTTATTAGGGCCCGTGATGGGGTGGTACCTTTGCCCCTCCCCAGCCCTTCACCCTCCTAAGCCGTGACTCTGACATAGTGCCTCAGACATATTAGGTTCTGAAACCAAATAAGCAAACGGCTACGTGTCCACAGGAAGTCCCACAGGTTACATTGTGAATGGAGACAAGAGCTACTTGTCCCCAGAGACTAAGGTAACTTCCCGTCTTTGGCACTTTCTTCTCTCTTAAATCAAACCAACTCAAGATATGTGGAGAAAACAGCTGTCCAATGATGCACATACCCTTTCCTTAGTGTACAGTTGCTGAAAAGAGGCTTTCCATCCAGGACTTCATTTCCCAGGCCCCCTTGCATTGGGGAGGTCACATGACTAGTTCTCACCAATGAAATGTGGGTGGCAATGATGTCTGGGTCAGGGCAGGATAAATGGATGTGTCTTCACCACGCTCCTTCCCCTTTCACGAGCTAGAATGGTGGTGTCACAGGATGAAACGAGCCTAGAACCCTAAATCACTCTTCTTCCCGGTGGAAGAAAGTCACCTACCAACCCGGAACACACCCTCTAGACTGTTACATGAACAAGAAATGAGGCTCCAAAGAACCACAAGACTTCAAGATGTATCACCACACCTCGCATTGCTCTGGTTAACAGGGTGGATACAATCACTCTGGGATAAAAACCACCACCCTCAGCCCAGGAGAGGGTCTGTTTAAGAAACACAGAACAAAACAGGAAGCCAACTCCAGGATGAATGAGAATAAGATCCAAAGAGTTTAGGAAAATCTGATTCATGTCTCCCAGAAGGAGGAACCATAAACACAGTCAAAAACTTAGTTGGCAGGGTCACCCCTGACAGAATGCAAACCTTTGACAAAGTTGATCCCAAAGGGGGAATGGGGGGCCTTACAGACGGGGAGGAGGAAGAATTCAGATTTCTAAAAGAATTCTTATTGCCTTGAACCTGATGGTGCAGGTTCAGCCCCAACCAATGCCTCTCCTGGTTTGGGGCCACTGGTGCCCACCAATCTCAATGTTTGACTTAGGTGGTCCATGAAAGCACCCAGATTACCAGACAGAATGGACAACTCCTCACTGTGGAAGTCCCCCTGTGCCCAGACTCATTAATACCACAAGCCTTGTTCAGGGATGACAAGGGGAAAGCCCCACAGCTGCAGAGAAGCGGACCCCTGGCCTGCCAAGTCCTTGCGTAATTAGGCGTTCGGGGTACATTTTCTCTCTAACACAGAACAGTGTGTGGGTGTCTGTATTTGTCTTTTGGAAAGAACACAAAAGACAAAACTCAAGATTCCCCTTCATTCTCCAACACCCGTCCTTCCCCACCCGGAGGAGAAATTCCAGCACCCCGAATCTAGCCTGAAATGAAATAATTAGGAACAAGAGCCACAAAGAACAGCAACCTCTCCTTTACTGAGGAGGCCGATGCGGCAGGTCGCACTAAGCCACCCTCCTGTCCTCCTTGTCCTCACGAATCTGGCAGGGACACGGAATTCCACTGAACAGTCTCCCCAACTCTGCCCCCCCACCCCCCAGAAATCGAAACAAGGAACTCAGGACTCCCTGTTCCTTTCTGTGGACGGCACCTGAAACACTCGGGTTCCAAACGCCCCAACGCCCTCGGCCATCTGCCTGTACGGTCCGCACACCATCTCTGTTTCACCCTCTGTCTCCGAACCCCTCCCAGCTCCTCTGCTGCTACAGCCAGCCCCCACCAGGGGTCTCCATTCCCGGTGCTCCCTTCTCCGGTCCACACTGAACACCGCTCCCTCAGGTGGGTCACGTCGCTCCCTCGTCCAAAGACCCTCAGGGCATCCCTACTGCCCACGAAAAGCCTCCACTCCTAACTCTGGTGGGCAAGGACACCCATGACCGGCCTTGACCAGGCCCCTATCTTTTTTCCTTTTTCAAGGTTATCATGACTCATGTTCTCCTACTTCCACGGACTTGCTCATGGTGTTTCTTGTCCCTCTCTATCTCAAGCATTTCGATTCTATCTGTTCACATTCCGGTTAGATGCGATTGTGCCCTGAAGCCTTCCTGGACCCTGCCCGCTCAGCACACTCCCTCTCAGCTACGTGCTCAGTCCACACTTGATCGAAATCTGTGCTGTCCCTTCCCGTCGCCACGAGCCACACGTGGCTGCTGAGGGCTTGAAATGTGACTAATGTGACTGAGGAACTGAATGCTTAACTTTGTTTCATTGTAATTAATTCAAACACAAATTTTAAGATTCAAGGTTCAGTCACCAGAAAACTTTTAAGTATGTCTGGAACAACTTGGGTCTGCAAGCCTCCTTTTTCAACTGTAAATTTTATGAAATCTAAATACAGACCAAATATTTTCAATGAATGTTTCACATTCAAATTGACATGTTTTATAAATGTAAAGTACATACCGAATTAGTGGACATAGTGTTATCAATACAAAACAAAATATAAAATAGCTCATTAATAATTTTTTATATTGGTGGTGTGTTAAAATGACAGCATTTTGGACACAATGGGATAAATAAAATATATTAAGATGAACTTCACTGTTTTTTACTTTTTAAAATATGGCTACGGGAGTATTTAAAATTACACATGGACTTTACATATTTCTACTCACGTTTTACTGGTAGTGCTGCTCCGGTGCTTCCTAACACTCTGTGTGAGCATTTGTGACTGGTTTATCTACCCCTAAAATCTCCGTGGGGGCGGTGGGGGGCATTTTCCCTCACTCGTCTCTGTCACAGTAATTGTGACAACAATAGCAATAGAACCAGATTTATCAGGTGACAGACATGCTTTAAGCATTTACATCTATTAACTCATTTAATCCTGACGACAATCCTATGGGGTGGATGTGTCCACCCCAAAGAGAGACCCAAAGAGTTCAACCAGTACTCAGGAATTTGAGGTGATCTGCCCGAGGTCAAGCAGCTAGGTGTGTCAGCTGTGGCACCTGGGCTTGTTTAGTCTACAGAGCCCGCATGCTCACCCTTCCATTAACTGCCTGTCCTCTGTACCTGCCCCGATACTTAGTCCTGAGCAGGCCATCAGAAAACATGCACCAAATAAACACAATGCGAGTTCTCCCACCTTACAGGGCAGACGGCTAAGCTACAGCAGTCAAAGATCATAAAAGAAAAATGGCGGGGGCAGCGGGAGGGGGCAGAGGACCGTGACAGTACAAGAACACAAGTTTGCAAAGCTTAAACGGCGACTTTTGTGATCAGCGCCAGCTAATAGAGAGCAAGCCTTATTTTTTGTGTTTTTAGGCTACTGCTGGAAAACACATTTTTCTAGGATTAGAGCCCCAATTTCGTAATCGAGGCAGGAGCCATCCAATTCCGACACTCCAGGATCACTAAGGGATGGGGCACAGAGGGAAAGCCTGGAATATCACCAGCGGTCCGGCCAGACTCACTGCCATTCCCAAAGTTTAACAAGGAACTGACCTGGGTATGTAGTAGGCCCTCATCTACTGCCAGAGAATTTTTTTAAATCAATGAGGATGTTGGACCAAAACCATCTTTATGACGACAACAAAGCTGGCTCAGAAACAGCGTCCAGAACCAAGAATATCAAGATAAACTTGCCTTGACTACAAGAGGCTCCTCTACTGGTAAACACAGATTTGCATCGTGGCCCAGGCAAAACAAAACTGGAACTGAAATACCAACATGACAAAACTTCTAACACACCCCTCCCCTGAAGCCTTCACTTTTTAACTCAAGTAAGACTCACAGGTCCAATCTTTCCATACAGTGAGGTCTCCCTGGAGGGGAAAGTTCATAAATAAAGTAGAACCATTAGGCATTTTTGGCTGCACCTCCATGACAGCCTGCAAGACCCATTTCGAAGGAGACCCAATTTCAGGCAACAGTGTACTGTGGACTGTCACGGTTAATTTTGTGACAACTGGACTGAGCTAAGGGATTCCCAGACAGCTAGCCTGTAGAACACTATTTCTGCAGCTACCTGTGACACTGTTTCTGGAAGAGATTAACATTCAAATCAGTAGACTTAATAAAGATGGGCCTCACCAATCAAGATGGGTGGCCAGCATCCCATCCACTGAGGGTCTGAATAGAACAAAGAGGTAGAGGAGGAAGGGCAAGCTTGATTTCTCCTGTTTACACTGAAACATTCATCTGCTCCTGCCCTTGGACATCAGCATTCCAGGTTCTCAGATCTTCAACTTGGATAGGGACTCACACCACTGGTGCCATCTGCAAGCTGGAAGACCAGGAAAGTGAGTGGTATGGTTCCGGTCCCAACCTGAAGATCTGAGAACCAGGGGAGTTGATGTGGTGTGCGCCAGGCCCTCACGAAATAAATCTCTCTACATACTGGTACGGATATCTGTATGTATCCTACTGGCTCGCTCCAAGAACACTGCCTGATAGAGGAACTTAGAGAAGACCCCCAACCAACTGCTACATAAAGTGCTCCAGCCGCAGGAACCACCATCTTGCTGAGATAGGGGCAATCAAATCAGCCCGTGGCAATGGCTTAATGCTTGAAAGGCAGAAAATAAAAAACACCACTTGTGAATTCAGCAGAGAAGCCATGTGACATGAAGCACAAGTCCAAAGGCTGAGGAGGCCTGGGACTGACAGGAGGCGGAAAAGAGCCCATCCAGGGGGCCTGGAACCCCTTGAGGACAAAGCCTGGGTCTGCCCTTCTTAAATAGTGGGGTACCTGGCTCCTCTACTACTTATACCTCCTCCCAGGCCTCAGGCCTAAATGTGCTGGCCAACCTACTTACTCTCCCAGCGCTTGGTCAAGATGAGACTTTGGACCCTGGCTGGTGTGGCTCAGTGGATTGAGTGCTGCCTGTGAACCAAAGGATTGCCAGTTCAATTCCCAGTCGGGGCACACTCCTGGGTTGTGGGTCAGGTCCCCAGTGGGCGCCACGAGAGAGGCAACCACACATTGATGTTTCTCTCCCTCCCTTCCCCTCTCTAAAATAAATAAATAAAATCTTTAAAAAGAGACCAAGAAGATGAGACTTTGGTTCCTATGAAGATGGTGAGTCTTACTCCAGAGAACAGAGGTAAATGGAAGAATTCTATTACCAACCCCACCCTAAAGCTCACCAGTCTCTGCTCACCTCCCCAGCGTCTACTAAGTTTAACACTAACGTACCCAGCTTCCTCCCAGGCCACCAACCCCTTTCCAGCTCAGTCTTCTACTTCCTCTACACTCGTATCTCGTGCTCCCGCACCTCCCCATTCATCTGCTCCTACTGCAAAACCCTCCACACTTCAGTGGCCTCCCCTCTCCACACACTGACCTCCCCTTCCTCTCACCTCTTTGCCCATCATGACAGGAGAAGGGCTATCGTGGGTCAACATGGAACAAGAGCCTGCTAAGGCCACCCACGAGACAGCTGCAGGAATTCCACAGACACTGAAGTCTGAAAAATGCTGAATACTTCATCCAATCCTTAGAGTTACACAATGCACAAGAATATATTAAAGTCCCTGAGAATCCTGCAGTTAAGAAGCTATTCGAATGGGCAAAGGACTTGAATAGACATTTCTCTAAAGAAGATACACAAATGGCAAACAAGCACATGAAAAGATGCTCAACATTGTTAATCATCGGGAAAATGCAAGTCAAAACCACAATGAGATATCACCTCAGACCTGTTAGGATGTCAGTATCCAAAAAAATCCCCAGCAAATAGCAAGTGTTGCTAAGAGTGGAGAAATTACTAAGAATGTTGGTGGGAATGTAAAATGTAAACAATATGAAGGTTCCTCAAAAAAATAAAATAAAAATAGAATTACTATATAATCCAGCAATCCCACTTCTGGGTATATACCCAAAAGAATTAAAAACAGGATATTGGAGAGAACATACCCATGTTCATTGCAGAATTATTCGTAAGAGCCAAGAGGTAAGAGCCACCTGTATGTTCAATAACAGATAAATGGATAAAGAAAATGTAGTAGCGTATATATAAATACAATGTAATATTATTTGGCCTTAAAAAAGAAGGAAATCCTGTCATCAGCTACAATGTGGATAAACCCTGGGGACACTATGCTAAGTGAAGTAAGCTAGTCACACACACACACGCAAAACCAGTATTTCACGATTCCACTGCTATGAGGTAAGCGGTCAAACTCTCAGAGACTAGAATGTGATTGTGGGGGAGGTAGAAGTTCTTCAATGGGTGCAGAGTTTTGAGAAAGTTCTAGAGGTCTATTGCACAACCATGTGCAGAGAGTTAACACTACTATACTGTACACTTAAAAAAATTAAAGAGGTAAACAATGTTAAGCCAAGAAAGTTCAAGTCTCCAGGCAAGGATCCAGTCTGGATGTTGTGCCCATGTTGGTACTGGCCTGATACTGTGCCAACCATCTGGTCTGGCAACTTTGGGGAAGGGCAGAAAGGAGGCCAGCTAAAGTGGACATCTTTTGGGAACTTTGCTCAAATACAGAAATACTCTTACCTGCCACCCCCTCCATCATGGTGGGCCCTCATCAGTCCCATCTATGCCATATGCCGTTTCTCTCTCTCTCTCTCTCTCTCTCTCTCTCTCTCTCTCTCTCTCTCTCTCTCTCTCTCTCCCCCCTCCCCCTCCCCCTCTCTCTCTCTCTCACACACACACCCACCAAGGGTAAACACCAAGCTCTAGCTCAATCTGGTATCTTGAAAGTAAAAGATAAAAAGATACAAGTGTGGGAACTGGGTGGCAACATATTTTTACTATCTACCTTGTTGCATAAGAAAGAAACTGATCTGCAGCAATAGCTGAAACCCTTCCATCCCAGTTCTCCTTGAGGGAGAGCTACATTCCCACCCTCGAGTCCACAAGACGCCAGACCTGAACCCTTGACGTTGTACAACTGAGAGCATCATTCCCAACCTGGAGCTGTGCCAGTGCAGCGGCCCTGACCCTAAACTCCTACACAAAGCATGTTTACTGCTCAAGTACATCTCGTCGGTTTCTGTTACCTACAACTAAAGACTTCCAGAACACCACTCATATTGCCCACTATGGCTTTTCACTTCCCTGGGCTTTTGCTGGGGAACTTGCCACATTGTTTCCGAAAAGCACTCCCAGCTTCCCTGCCTCACTGCTTTCACTCCTACTAAGCCTCCTGCTGCCTAGAGTCCCTCTCCAGCCACCACCACTTACTTATTCAACTCTACCCATCCTTCAAGGTCCAGTTTAAACGCCTTCCCTGCCCATGAAGCCCTCCCTCATCCTCCCCTCTCCCTCTCAAATTTCCACAGCCCTCTGTTCGGATGTTCTTGATGGTGCCTCCACAGTTCACCTTGCAATACAGCCATGTGTACGTATCTTTTTTTTTTTTTAACTTTTATTTTTTTATTTTATTTTATTTTTAAAGATTTTTATTTATCTATCTTTAGAGGGGAAGGGTAGGAGAGAGGGAGAGAAATATCAATGTACGGTTGCCTCTCGTGTGTCCCCTGCCGGGAACTGGCCTGCAACCCAGGCATGTGCCCTGACTGGGAATCGAACCGCGACCCTCTGGTTCGCAGGCCCGCGCTCAATCCACTGAGCTACACCAGCCAGGGCTGTATGCATATCTTAACTCCATTACTAAATTGCATGCTTCTTGAGACCAGAACTGTTCTCATCTTTGGGTCAGATAGGATACCTAAAGCAGCGCCTTGCACATGAACAGAAGCTATTAAAAATACATGTGCATAGATGGCTCTATGGAAGAACAGCACTTTGTATGTAGCCTTATCTCTCTGCTAAACTGTATGCACAGTGAGGGCAGGAATTCAATCTTCAATTAATCTTTGTAACCCCACAGTACCATGACCACAAAAAGGTATGCAAGCATTGCTGGCTCAATGGCCTAAAAGAGTGGAGCCTAGAATCTTTTCATCCTTCTGCCTTTCGGCCCCAGAACATGAGGTCTCCAACTCTGCAAATCCTACTCTCCCGTATTTAAATCACTAGTGTCCTCAGAGGTAAAGGGCACTTATTGAGCTGCTTTCATTAAAGATGGAGGTTGGGGAAAAAGGAGAGTGATATTCAGACTCGACCCTAAAACCTGCCAAGGTGGAGATCAATAATGACTTTCTTGATGCTCCCCCCTGGCTATGCCAGAGCACGGAAGCTTGGATGGAGAGAAGGGAGGAAGAACAGAGCCTTTTGTTAGGGACGAGTTGTGACGGAGGAGACAGGGTAAAGTGTGTCAGCAACAGAAAGGCCTAGACTTCTGCCCTTTCATTTGCCTGCTAATTCTTCCACCATTCACTGAAAGCTGGCTATATTCACTGAAAACAAAGAAGCCAGAACAAAATCAACAGGCATTTGGTGGAACCCTGCTGGACACAGGTCCCTGTGCCGAACCCTGAAGGCCATGGTTAGCTGTGGGCTGACAACGAGAGTCTGATAGACACGTGGGGTCCAGGGGAGAAAGAATGAAAGGGGAGGGGGGACTGGTGAGTTCTGTCACCAGCCCGTCCCCACTCGGTACCTGGTGGGCATCTCCCGACGGGACGATGTAGGCCTGGATCGGTTCTGTCACGTACTCCAAGTTCCTCATGGCTTGTCTCAGCTGCCGCAGCAGCTCTGAAGTCACCTTTGGAGGCATCCTGCCACCTGCAACGACAAGAGAGTTTGCTGCAGAACCGGCCTGCCCACGCAACCCAATGACCACTCACTGTCAGCTCAAACAGGGCCCCAGAGAAGCGCCTGCTGCGGACGTCCCACCCGCAATGCGTCTTCCCGCTGACCACCCCGCCATTAAACCAAACCAAGGCTGCCAAAACCTCTGAGGCTTACAGTTCTTAAATGCCACTGCCAAACACCCATTTGTAGCTAGAAAACTTGAGCTACTACTAATACTAATTTCCAAATTAACTGGTTACCCCTTTTACTTCTAGGATTTTACACTAAGGAGATAATTAACAAGTCCACAAAGGCGTAGGTCTTTATCTTTGTTTACAGTAAAAAAAAAAAAAAAAAATGTGGGGAGGATACATGATCAGTTCAATAATCACCATACATACAACAGTATACTACGAAACAATTAAAAATTACATAGACCTGTATTTTTTAATTTGCAAAGATATCAATAACACTGGTGGGTGATTAAAACAAGTTACAAAAGAACATGTATAGATTGTTCTTACTTATTTAAAATTCTGTATGTATATATGCAAAGATTATATGGGGCCACTCGCCAACATGTGGAGAGTGGTTACCTATGGGTAAGGGGATTTTTATTTTCTTCTTCTTGTATTTTACTGCTTAAGTTTGCTTAAAAGAGGTATGTTTTATGTTTTTGTTAAGTAGCCAACCACAGATGTGGAGGAGGAAGGTCAGTCCACTAGAGGTCCAAAGACTTCAGTTGTGTGTTCTAGTGAATATATGCTAACAACTGGGTGTGCAGCCCCGGGGCAAAGGGGAACGGGGCCTCGGGACCCTGCGTTCTCCTCTGTAAACTGTGGAGGGAGCAGAGTAGACCCAGGGTTTTCAAGCTGAGCCTCTCACGGGTCCTGAGGAGCCTATCATCCGCATAAAACTAGAGCTGGAGTCACCAGCTTTAAAAAATACAAAACGGAAACAGAAACACAAAAATCATTTTTAAAAAGTTAGGGACATGAAATGGAGTCCTGCCAGAAATTCTTAAACTTTTACTAATTTCTAAGGAGTCAAAATCCAAAGAGCTTTCCTCCTAGAGAGCGTAAGAGACTATGTGACAAAGGCACAGGTGATGATGCAAGCTGACGCTGAAAGTGCTGCAGCTGGTTCTCCTGAAAACCTTTTCCCAACAAATGTTGCTGTCCGTGAACAGTTCTGATGAGTCATACTGTGTGATAGCTACGGATCTATGACTAGAGAGAGAACCGTATCATAGCTGTAGTCCCATGGCTAAAATAACAAAACAACTTCACAAAAAGCCAATTACAGAACAATAATCAGACATAGTACACTACATGCCATATACTAGCACAAAACTATACTATTAGAATTCAAAGTAGAATAAGTTTTCCAACTCATTTCTAAATAGATTTTATTTTTTTTTAGCACAGGTACAGATTCTCAGCAACACTGAGCAGAAAGCACAGAGAGTCCCCACGAACCCCGACCCCACACACACGCAGCCTCCCCACGAGCAAGCTCTCCGCCAGAGGGGCACATCTCACACAACTGGCTAACCTACACCAGCACACCACTATTCCCCCAAGTTCACAATTGTTTAATAATTTCTCACTGTTGTTCAGTTACAGTTGCCCCACTTTCCTCCGTTACTCTCCCCTGCCCTGCCCACCCCTACCTCCCACATTCAGTTCTCCCCCCTGTTGTCTTTGTCCTTTGGGTCCTTTATACGTGTTCCTTGACTTGACCCTACAGTTCACTCGTGGTACATGCTATGGCATCTGACGAATGTATAATGACATATATCCATATTTACAGTGCCATACAGAATGGCTGAATAGCTTCCATTGCCCTACAAGTGCTCTCTGCTCAGACTCTTCATCCCTCCCTTCCACAGCCCCTGGCAACACATCTTTGTACTCTCTCCCCAGTTTTACCTTTCCCAGGAAGCCATGCACCTGGAATCATGCACCAGATAACCTTTTCAGGTTGGCTCCTTTCCCCGAGCAGCAATAGCACTGCCTCCTCATGGCTTAATAGCTCACTTCCTTTTAGTGCTAAATGATAATCCATTGTCTGATATATATCCCAGTTTATCACTTTACCTACTGAAGGCATCTTGGTTGCTTCCAAGTTTCGGCCATTATGAATAAAGCTGCCATAAACATCTGTGTGAAGGTTTTGTGTGGACATGGGTTTTCAACTTCTTTGGGTAAATACCAAGTAGCATGATGGCTATGAAGAGTGTATTTGGTTTTATAAGAAATCATCAAATTGTCTTCCAACCTGGCTGTACCATTTTGCAGCCCCACTGTTAATAAATAAAAATTTCCGTTTTTCCACATCCTTGCCAGTGTTTGGTGTTGTCAGTGTTTCGGATTTTGCCAACCCATTTTTTAAACAAATAAAAAATGCTTTACTTAACCAAAAATGTTCTGCTGCACAATGCTCCAAGTACCGGCGTTACATTGAAGTAATTATACTACAGGTTATCGTCAAGGACTGACACCCTGACTCACTGTGGCTTGTACCCACTAGTATACATCATTTTTTTTTGTTGTTGTTCTTTTTAACTTTTTCACCTGCTTTTTTCCTTCATCAGCAGCACCCTGGGTTTCCATGTATCAGTCAATATGATTATCACCAAAAGAATCCTCTGTAAGGTACCCCATCAATGGGACTCACTGAAAAAGTGCCCCATTCCTAATCCACAGCGAGGGGGCAGCTTTAGCCACAGGCCTCGGGGCTCCACCAAAGGAGTCTCAGAAGGACAACAGCACTCAAAGGGACAGTCCCTGCAGATGGTCCTGTTTACAATTCAAACACATCCATGTCCCTTTCATTACAACTGCCTCTGAACACTCTTCAGAGGGGCATCCTTTCCTTTGATCTGATGTCCTGAGCCTATAATCCCTCGCCCACCCGAAAAAGAGGGAGCAGAAGAATCTGGGCTGACGGAAGTTTACGTGTCAACACCTCCAGTGAGTCTGAAAAACTACATTATGACACCTTTCAGGAGCTTCAAAAATAGACTTAACTTGCTTCCAAACCATCCTTCTGAGTAACTTCACATTCTTAGACTCAAGTAAAAATGTAGAGTGCCTTTGAAGCAGTATTTCAACCTCGACTGCATATTAGAACTACCTGGGGAACTTCCGACTTAATTGGTCTGGAGTACAGCCTAGGCATCTGGAATTTTAAAAAGCAAATATATGATAGAAGCCAGCATATTTTCTTTTAAGATCATTAATTTCTTTATAGAATCTACTTTCTATTTGAGCACATTCTTACGGACTTTGATGGCACTGACTGGGTGTTTGTAGCGTTGACTATACAATGTGTCAACATTATCAGTCACTAATTTCATCAATAAAGTCAACAGAACCAGGGACAAGTACAAAACCCTCAATTACAAACTGCAAACCATCAAAGGCAAGAGCAACAAGCAGTGGCTGAGACAATGTGCTGGGGCCGTGGAAGCAGCTACCCCTGAAATAGATACAATGAGCAAGGTGTTGACGCAGCTGTGGCCACGAGGACCACGGGCCTTGGAAATAACTTGAGTGGATGAGCAGCCAGAGATGAGGCGGGGACAAAGCTGATGCAATTATAAGACCCAGCCATTGAAGTGGCAGCAGCTGAAAAAGTAATCAAGAAGGAGAAGATGAAAGGCATGGCTGGTGATCCTCATAGCATAATTTGTATAAGGATTAAATGGGTTACTATATATAAAGCACTTAGAGACAGTGCCTGGCACCTAGTCAATGTGATCTGCTTACAATTATTAGAGTTAGATGCACAATTAACTAACTATGACAGCAAGGTGATAAATGGTGTGACAGATGAATATACTGCTTCTCCTTAAAGAGGGCCCGTGTCATCTTCACCTCTGAATCCATTATCTAGCCCAGCACCTAACGCATACATATGCTCACTCAAAGATATCTGAGTGAATATCACTACTTTGTATCCATGGTCTTTTAGACTCAATATAATAAACAGCAATGAACCTTCAGTGAAAGAAAGCTAGGATCTTAGAAGACGCTGTATTAGAGCATCTGTTCATTCCACATCCCATTACTTTTCAGAAATGTCAGAAGCAGCCAAGAGCTAATCAGGGTGTGCAGGGAAGTGGTAAGCCAAGAGCAACAAACCTAGTCTATGATGTAACATTAGCCCATACACTGCCAGGTATTTTTAAATCATGCTTTAAAATGAATGACTCATTTAAAAGTCTCTTGCATATGTGGGTCTGCTTTTAAAAACCAGTTCCTAAACCTTCAACCTTGACCACAAACAAGGCTTTTCGCTCCTTGAAAGTACATGAAAAGCACACCTTCTTCACCTCCCTGGGTGGCTAGAAGAATTTCACATGACAACATGTGTGAAAGCAACATGTACAGCATACAGTACATTGTAGGAGCTCAAGAAATATGATTTGAATCTGGATCTGGATCTGCACCAGCTGGGACTCCTACATGCCTTGTCATAAGAATAGAAGGGGCTGGCTTTCTCCAATTTCAGCATCTTAACACGTGCACAGATGTGAAGCTCCTCCTCCAGCACCAATAGCTTTAGAGGTGGTGGTCTGTTTCTCTGTCTCACCACTGAGCAAGGGCCAAGGGTTTTACATACATTAGTGGTTAATTCTCACAATGACCCTCGAAGGGAGGTTTCACTATTCCCATCTTTCAGATAAAGGTATGGGAGTTAAAACACCAGAATTTGCCCAAGTCACTTGGATTATCAGGAACCACGACCCAGGTCTGTCTAATTTCCCAAGTTCATATACTATTACAACATATTATCTAGAGGACCATAACAGAGTCTCTCTTAAAGCATTCTAAGACCAATGGCATTGAAACAAGTGGGTTCTGGTTTCCAGCTGGAATCTGCAACCTCAGACTATTGAACTCCCTGAACCTCTATTTCTTCATCTGTAATAAAAAGAAAGAGCAGTTCTCTTCAACCTCTGAACCTGATGGTTCTATCACTTTTTCCCTTTCTTTACCTCCCTTTTTCCATTCCTTCTTTCTTCTTCATCTCCTCCCTCCTAATAAGGCCCAAAATGTTTCATGTACAAGGATCAGTACAATTATAGCACTGATCTTCCAAAAAGAGATTAGTCATAGTATCTTGCGTGCTTCAAGGGATGGATTTTTCACTCAGCTAAAAGGAACCACTGTGATTCTCCTGGGTAGTCCATGGAAAAGCTCTGGCTGACAGGGGCTAAAAATACAGAAATGCATCACTTTTCAGAATTCATGTTTCTGGCCACCTCACAATACAACTAACCAGTTCTGGGGAGAAGATACAGTTCCAGAAATTTTTCTAAAAAAGATTTTCCTGAATATACATTCAATTTATAAAGCACAATAATACAGAGTGGGGCAAAAGTCAGTTTACAGTTGTTCATATGGAAAATAATGCAATAATTAATAAATAAGAATATAAGAATAAACTCTGCATTTCACATACTCACAACTGTAAGCCTACTTTTGTCCCACCCTGTATATTACAAACTTTTCTCATTTTGTAATCATATGATAAAAACTGAAAACTAACCTGTAAAGCAGTCAATAAAGGGTTACATTAGAGATTACAAAAACCAGACTAGGACTTTTTCGATAATAACCTATCACCACCATAACTACCCCAAAAAAGATAAATGCAGTAACTTTAATTCTCTAACTAAACTACCCTAAAAAAGGTACTAAACACTTAACTACCCAGGAAGCCAAGATACAAAATGGTTTTTAATTTACAGATACATGTCCTCCTACCACCAGCCGTGATCAATTATTGACCCCTTACCTTCTCTTTTCTCCCACCCTGAGGTTGAGGCAAGAGGACCTAAACCCTTTGGAGATGCTCCATCTCATAATAGTCAAAATTATTACCTGTTTCCACACCTGTGTCTCCTGAGTATGTCACCTCGTTAGGTTCGATTATTCTTAAATTTTTCAGCTGAAAATCCCGGTGACTCGCCCTTAAGAAGAGAAAGAACAGGGTATGATAGACTTTGACCGCAATAAATGTGGCAAGGCTTAATGAGCAATTTTCCTTAGTGTGTCCAAAGAACGCCTGCCCCAGTATCAGTAACGAAATAAATAAAAACCTCAGATAAAAGCTGCAGATGAAACATTACCATGACAGATGAGCCTTCTCAGACCTAGCCTGTAGTTCATGAATATTCTTCAGCTGTGTCTCACCTCTGTTTAACTAGGATAAAAAGATTTGCAATGACTTTGTCACATGCACAAATTCTTGGTTCTTTTTCAAATGTGCCAGTTCTTTCTTCACGGTGTCCTATTCTTTCATTATGGTTTCTTTTCTTTCTCTTAGCTTTAATTATTTGGGGCCTTTATCTTGTAATTCATTCCACATTTACCACTAGAAGGTCTGGGGATAGTAATCCTCAAGTTTGCTGGGTCTACTGGCTCCCTTCTGAAGGGTCATTCCTTGTGGATTTTGTAATCTTTTAGTAAGAGCTTATCTTTAGTAGAGACTATTTTATCTATGAGAATGAAATACGTCCTGGATTGAACAAGCATTACTGTCGCTGTTGTTTTCTTCTGAGACTAATGTTCATTTTAATTTTTTTAGCTAGGAGATTTGCACACAAGTTTGTGTCTCCATATGGGGATAGTCTGACACCCTGGGCCCCTGTTTGAAGGCCTGTAGCATCTAATAACCTCCCCAAGGCTCAGCTTAACAGTTTAGCTTCCCAGAACGTAGGCTTTAAGTTCCACTGTATTTCTGGTACTTGAGGATTTCTCTTTCAAGTCCATTCGGTCAACAAATATTTATTGAGAATCTTCTATAATCCAGGCCCTATTCTAGACACAACGGCGAACAAAATATACATCTCTGACCTCCAGAAGTTTACATGGGGGTGGGGAGGGAGGGAAGGATAGGAAAGGAAACAAAACAAGACACAAAACAAGAATAGAGTATACCAGGTAGTATGTGTTCTACGAAAAAAACTGAAATGGGACAGGGAGAACAAAGGGTGAGAGAGGTAAGGGAAAGGTTATTTGATACGGGGTTGCCAGGCAAGGCCTCTTTGCTAACAGATGACATTTTATCAGAGACCTAAAAAAAAGTGAGGGCTCAAGCTACACGGATGTCTAGGGAAGGAACATTTCAGAAATGAAGACCAGCAAGTATAAAGGCCCTCGGGCAGGAGAACGCCTGGTGTACCGGAGGGAAAGCAAGGAGGCCAGTGCGCTGGGAGATCCGGAAGTAAGTGGTTAGGAGACAAGATCAGAGAGGCCACGAGGAGCCTGTTATAGGCCACAGAAAGGAGCCTGTATCTTTATACATTTATGTCTCATTCAGCTATGAACTTAAAAGTAACTTTTTTATCATTTTACCCCATTTTTACGTGTTGGTAGAGGGAGAGGGGTCCACATTAGCTCGGTCCACCACCCAGCCAGAACCAGAACACCAGACATTGTCACCAGCCACTCCAGGCCTGCTCTCAGATTGCTGCAACTCTAACTGCATTGGCAACAAGGAGATGTTCTTTACTGGGGGTACCATATATTCTTTCATTTAAAAATAAGACACCTCAATATTTCTTATAAATATAAATGCAAACTCCCTCAAAAATACTAGCAAAGTGAATCCAGTCACATATAAAAAAGATCTGACACCATCACCAAGAGCACTTTATTCCAGAAATACAAGATCAGTTCAACATACAAAAAAAAAAAAATACAATACAATACAAAGTCAAAACAGAATAAAGAACAAAAACTACATGACAACCTCCACAGAGACAGAAAAAGCATTTGACAAAATCCAACACCCTCTCATGATAAAAATACTCAATAAACTAGAAGAGAAATTCCTCGACTTGATCAAAAATCTTACAAAACCCATGGCTCACACCATCCCTAATGTTAAAGTCTGAATGCTTTCTCCCTAAGATCGGAAACAAGACAGATGTGTCTACTCTTGCCACTTGTAGTCAACATTGTACTGGGCAAGAAATTGAAATAAAAGGCACCTATATTAGAAAGAAGTAGTAAAACTACCTATTTGCAAATGGCATTATGTTAAATATAGATAATCCTAAAGAACCCACCAAAAAAAAAAATTAGATCTAATAAGCTCATCAAGAATACAGGATACAAAACCAACAGACAAAAATCAAATGTATTTATACATACTTGAAATATACACTCCAAAAATGAAATTAAGAAAAGTTCATTTACAATAAAATAAAAAAAAAATACCTAGGAATAAATATAATAAAAGACATGCAAAACTTACACTCTGAAAACTACAAAACATTGTTGAAAGAAATTAAGGAAGACCTAAATAGATGGAAAGCCATTTCTATGTTCATGGATTGGAAGACTTAATATTGTTAAAATGGAACACTTCCCAAAATAATCTAGGTTTCTAGTTAGTTTCTATGCAGAAATTAACAAGCAGATCCTAAAATTCATATGGAAATGCAAGGAACCCAGAAGTCAAAACAATCTTGGAAAAGGAACAAATTTGGAGGAGTCACCCTTCCTGATTTCCAAGCTAATAAAACTATAGTAATCAAGACAGGGTAGTACTGACATACAGACTTACAGATCAATGAAGTGGAATTGAGAATTCAAAAACAGACCCTCACATTTAACTGTCAATTTTTCCATTGCTTTAATTTTTTTTAATTTTGTATTGAATTTTCTCCCATTACCATTTAGTCCCCTTATACCCCTACCTCCACAACAACAACTGCTGTCCATGCCCATGAGTCCTGTCAATGAATTTTTGACAGCGATGCCAAAACCATTCAATGGAGAAAAACAGTCCTTTCAGCAAACGAGGCTGGGACAACTGGACATACACATGCAAAAAAATAAAGACACCACTTCACATCCACTAGGAAGATTATAATCTGTACCCTTACACCATATACAAAAATTAACTCGAAAACGATCACAAAAATGTTTTCTTAGAAGAAAACAGGCCTTAGAAGAAATCTGTCTGACCTTGGATTACGCAATGATTTCTTAGATATGACATGAAAAGCACAAGCAATAAAAGAAACAGATGTACTAGATGTCATTAAATGAAAGACTTTTACAATTCAAAGCATACCATCGAGAAAGTGGATATGGGAGGAGGGGGTTGGGTAGGGCTGGGGAGAGCAATGGGGACAACTAACTGAACAACAATAAAAAAACATTTTTAAAAAACAGAAAGTGAAAAGACAATTCATAAAATGAGAAAAAAAATTTGCAACTCATATACCTGGTAAGAGTCTAGTATACAGTATATATAAAGATCTATACCACTCAAATTTAAAATAAAAAAAAAAAGACAGCCCTGGCTGGTATAGCTCAGTGGATTGAGCACGGGCCTGTGAACCAAAGGATCGCGGTTCAATTCCCAGTCAGGGCACATGCCTGGGTTGCCAGGCCAGTTCCTGGCAGGGGACATACAAGAGGCAACCGCACATTGATGTTTCTCTCCCTCTCTCTTTCCCTTCCCCTCTAGAGATAAGTAAGTAAATAAATAAATAAATAAAATATTTAAAAAATAAAAAAAAAAAAAGACAAATACCCAATTTTAAAATGGTCAAAATCTCTAAATGTCTAAGATATAGAAATGGCCAATAAGCACATGAAAAGATTTTCAACATTATACATTTGGGAAATGCAAATCAAAATCACAGTGAGATACTTCTTATCCACTAGAAAGGAAAAAAACAATGACAAGGAAGAGCAAGGATGCGGAAAAATTAGAACCCTCGGACATTGCTGGTGGGAATGTGGCCCAGAGTTCAAACAGTTAAACACAGAATTACACTATGACCCAGCAATTCCACTCTTAAGTGTGGAAATGGAAAACATAAGTCCACATGAAACCTTGTATGCAAATATTCTTACCAATACTGTTCATAATATCCAAAAAGGAGACCAAATAACTTGCTCAAGGCCTCACAGCTATTTCGTGACAGAGCTAGTCTAGAACTCTAGTCCAGAGTTCCCAACTAAACTCGGTGCTTTTCCTGTCCCCAGGACTTCAGTCTACACTTTCTCAACATCCTGAAGTGCTAGAGGTGGGTTAAGAGGAAAGAAGCATGTAAAGATCTTCCTGTTCAATCTTTGCATAAGATGGCTATGGAGCATTTTCCTCCCTCTCTCTTTTTAAAGAAACCCCTGCAAGGTACTTCTTACCCTCCCTCTTCCCCCAGCCCATGATGAGAAATCTACCGCTCAGAAGGCAAAACAAAGACCGCTGAGATGCTCAATTACCCCTTGTGAGGTGAGATAAGGATGGAATGAAACCAGTTCCAGGGTGGATTACTGGGAGACTTGTGTTTGCCTACCCAGAATCCATCTCTTCCTCTTTTGAAGAGAACACCTTGGTTTTCCTTTTGAGACTGTCTCTTCTCCTTTTTCAGCCCAGAGTTGAAATGAATCACCCAAGTTCTGGGACCCAGGCCTGATCAATCCATCCCTGCAGCCACAATCACTGGTTCAGGGATGGTCAAAAGGATCAAATCAACCCAGGGAGAATCAGACCTGAGATTTCTCTCCCACCATTAAGAAGGCTCCATTTCTGCTGGGGCTGTCAGCCTAGAACTGTTATTACCTGCCATAAGGAAAGCCACCTATCAGTGCAGCCCACACTGAAGAAATCAGAGCCAAGAGATGTGAAAGAGAGGGAAGTCTGATGCCAGTGTTGGTCTACTGGACTCAGCTGCACAACCCCTTTTTACCTAAGTCAATTTGAGTTCAATTTTCATCACCTAAACTGAGTCATTTTTACATTGCGTGGCACTCAAATTCTGCCACGAGAACCCCCTTCTCTCAGCCTCTCAGTGGCCTCTTGTGTAAGGTAAAGAGGTTCTATCAGCTGATGCTGAAAGACCCCTGTGCCCCTAAAATGAGATTCTATGAACCCAGCAAAGACCACCTTGGTCCTCAAAGGCTACTTCTCCGCCTTGGATCTAATTCATCATTATTCACTTGCCTGATCTCATTTCCAGCATTTAACATACAAGCAGCTCCTTCCACATGCAGGTTTGCCATACCTCACCCTTCCATAGGTGGCCATGGTTCTCATCCCTAACGTGCTGTAGCAAGGGCAAGTTCAAATCAAGGTCGGCTTGGGATCTGTCCATTTACAAACAAGAGCACAAGCCATAGTGTGTGTTCTGCAAGTGAGCCTGTCCACACTGCCAACCAAGCTTGTTCATTCAAATTTCAAATGGAAGATAGCTGACTCCCTGTGGATCTCCAGGGAGTTTCTGGCCTTTGTGAACTCGGAATGTGTCTCTCAGTCTCCCATTTTGTTAGATGCTCTGATAAGTATACCCGGGCTGCTGTGGGGGAGGGGAGAGAACAGGCTGAAATGAATTTAACGTGAGACTGGAGGATTATCATTCTCGCCTCACTGCACCCCAGGAGAAGACAGGACAGGTTACTGATGGGAGTTTCCTGGAGATTATACCAAAGTGTTGCCTCTGAAACCATTTGGGTAAAGAGGCCCTGAGTTTTCCTATCTTTGTTACGGTGCCAAATTAGTAAAGCGAATGGCATGTGTCAGTACTGTCAGGGTTGTAATTTGAGGATTATTTTCCCAGGGTACAGGGGCGAGAGCAGAGGCTCGCCGGAGGAGGCAGGGGACATCAACTTCCAGCAATAGCGTGGCCTTCCTGCTGGGTCAGCGGCAAAGACAGCCACCGCCCCCTCAGCCGAACACGGCAGCTTAGCGGTCACACTCTTCCGGGTACCGGACTCTGGCTCGGGAAGCCTGGGGTAAGCCCCTCGGCCCCACCAGAAACAAACCGGAACTTGTCCGCTGCACGGCTCCCTACCCCAGCGGGGGCTCCAGCAAACCCCAGCCTTAGTCCTACGGCAGCTGGCTGCCCGCCGCTCTAGGCTCTAGACCAGCTCATCCCTGCCCTCCGGACTGACACACGTGCACCCGGGCCCCGGGAGCCGCGCGCTGCCCAGACACCGGGTCCCTGGCAGTCTCCTCACCTTACTCGCGGTGCCTTTCTGGAGGCTGCCATTCGGCGGTGACGTGCCCCAATCCACGTAAGGGGTGCACAGACCAGCTGATCACCCGCGGAACCGATGGAGGGAGGCAGGCCTGCGGGTGAGCCAGCAATGGGCGCGCGCACGCGCGCACGCGCGGGGGGGGGGGGTCGGCCACGCCCCTGTCTGTAGCGTGCGTGAGTGCCGTGGTCCCTCCCAGCCTCGAGCCCCGCCCATTACCCCGAGTCTTTCTATGAGCGCTAAGAGGTAGGTGGTGGACAGCACGTCGTGGTGCGTCATTTCGGTTCGTTTTTTTCCCACCATTCCCCATGGAAGAAAAAAGAAGGGCTTTGTCAGCTGAAATAGCTGCGACACGAAAAGCCGCCCTCCAAGGAGGAACAAGAGGAGGGGCACGTGGCCAGTTGTGGAGATATCTCAACAGGGTCTCACTTCCGGAGATTTTAGAGTTGTCCCCAAATTACTTCTCTAGACAGCTTTAAATTCCAGCTGCCCACGCCACTTGAATGGCTACTAGGCACCCCAAACTTAATGTGTCCGAGTGGCGCTCCTGGCCCTACTCACCACAGCAAAAATATGCGCCACCAAACAGTAGCAGCCATCTCAGTCAGTGGCTACTCGACTCTTCAGATGGCCTAGGCCAAAATCTTAGTCATCCCTGCCTCCTTTTCACACCCCATTCTAGTCTTTCAGAAAATCGAGTTGGCTGTGTCTTCAAAATAGGTCCCTAATCCCACCCCACTTTTCACCATCCCTGCTGTCCGTTGTCCATTCACTACCGCTTCGCCCATGTGACTGAGTACTCTGGCCTCCCAACTGCCACCAGTCACCTGCAGTCTAGCTGAGAACAGAGCAGCCAGGTCAGTCCCTTGCAGTCTGAGCTCACGTTCCTACTCTGCTTGCCACTTGTCTATGGTTCCTCATTTCACTCAGGCTAAAAGCTCCACTTGATCTACCCTTAACTTCTGTTCTCACCTCGTCCTCTCTGCTCCTGCTAAACCCACCTGCTTGCTATTCTTAAAAAAGTTGGGCACACCCTGCCACAACAGAGCCTTTGGACTTGCTCTTTCCCCAAATACCCGGGTTCCCTTCCTGACCTTGCCCTCCCCTTGCTTTCAAGCCTTTGCTCAAGAATCATCTTTTCAATGAGACCTACCCTGACAACCCTATTTAAAATTGTAATCCCGCCAATATTCCTAATGCCTCTTATTCCGGTCTACTTTTTTCATAGCACTTACCACCTTCTTACATGATGAAAAAATTATTTACATGTATTGTATTCTGTTCCCCCTTAAATACACACACACCATAGCCATCAGTGCAGGAATTTTGTCTGTTTTGTTTACTGATGAACAGCACTTAATATGTAGTAAGTTTCTCATACATTTTGTGCATGAATGAATGTCCTCAGAATGTGAAGTCCTCAAGGGTAGGGACAGTAGCTCTCTTGTTCATTGTTATGACCTTGATGCTTAGACTTGCACCGGGCACAGAGTCGGCACTTAAGAAATATTTGCTGAATGAAAGTGACCATGTTTTTTGCTTTGACCTTGGTGAAGGCCTGTAATCAAATAGGTTCTGCAGCCTTTAAGAGCTTGAAGTTCTAGTTATTTAGTAAGCATTTCAACAAGCTAAATTCAGCCCTGTAGAAAAAGTATGAAAAAACTAGATGATATGGTGCCTTGGAAAGCAGCAGGCGCCTGTTCCATTTTCCCAAATTTATGAGCCAAAAAAAGAGAGAGCTTATAAGTAAAATGACTGGTTCCAGCCCACAGCTGAGAACTGGTTGAAAGATCAAGTTGTACAAGGAAAGAGGAGATGTCAGAGAGATAAGTGGGACCTAAAGGGAACCAGTATTTGCAATCGCGGTGCCTAGAGGAGTTTGCTCAGAATTTATGGCATCTGGCTTTAGGGGAGAAAAAGAGAAATACTTTGTGTTCCCTGAAACAGATTTGTAGTCCTGTTTGCAGGATAACAAAGCATCCTCCCCCACTCTTGAACTTGTTTCAGCGGAACCTTAGGGAGAAGTTGAGCCAAATTATCACTAAAAGTTGAGAACACAGGGATTATGTCAGGCTCTTCTCATGGCTCTGCGGTCTTCACATTTTTAAAGCGGTAGAACACCCACACTGACTAACATGTACTGAGCACTGTGTGCCGGGCCCTCAATGACCCAATGAGTGAAGGACTGTTATCTTCAATGACCCAATGAGTGAAAGACTGTTATCCTCATTTCACTAGTTGAGGAGACAGGTTTTCAGAGATTGCCATTTGTCCAAAATCCACAAGCTAGTATGTGCTGGGGCTGTGGTGTACATTCAGGATTCCTAGCCCCCAAACTTAATCACTAAACTACGTGGAAGGAACACTACTAGAAGTCCATCATCAAACCTAGCCCACACAATGGAAGGAGGGATCATCTTTATCATTCAGACTCAGACTGGATATGTTTTAAGTGTAACCAGAAATATTGTGTGTAAAGGGGTTGAATTGTGTCCTCCCGAAGTTCACATATTGAAGCCTAGACCCCCAATACCTCAGAGTGTGATCCTGTTTGGATGTAGGGTTGTTGCAGATGTAATTAGTTAAGATGAGCTCATATTAGAGTATGACCCTCATGCAATATGCTGGTATCCTTATAAGACGGGGAAATTTGGACACAGAACGCCAAGTGAAGGTGGAAGCAAAAATCAGGATGATCCATCTACAAGCCAAAGAATACCAACAATTGCCACTAGAAGCTAGGACAAAGGCATGGGTCAGAGTTTCCTTCATGGCCCTCAGAAAGAACCAACCCTGGATGCCTTGATGTAGGACTTCTAGCCTCCAGAACTGTGGGGCAATACATTTCTGTTTAAGCTGCCCAATTTGAGGTAGTTTGCTCTGAAAGTCCTTAGGAAACAACACAAAATGAGTTCTCAATGTCCAGGTGTATGAATTGCAGGACTCTTATTTTGGCCACACAACATTCATCCATCCTCCTGGTTACCACACTCTGAGGATCCATCCTTTCCTCCCATCCCTGCCTAATTCTCTGTCTGTGTTCTCTTAGTGAAACACATGGATCCCGGGAGTCCATTCTGACCCAGTAATGAGTCACGAGGATAGGCTCAGAGATAGGGATGGGACCAGTGCAATGAAATTTTCATGGTAAGTGCTGGAACAGAGGCTTGTTCTCCTGCCAGGCAAGAACCTGGATGCATATACTCTGAAAGAGTTGCCTCTATATGCAACATTGAATGGCACCAAAGCAGAATCCTGCCATGCTTGAAACTAGATCTCCCACTGGACTTTTCAGAGGCCAGCCAAAAATTTCCTTTTGTGTTTACATCAGTTTGATGTGGATTTTCTGTTACTTGCAATAAAAACTCCTCAGTGAATCATTTTAAGTATGTTTTACCTGTACATTTGAATTTTATATACATGAAGTAGATATAATTTTTTATTTTTTTAAAAGATTTTATTTATTTATTTTTAGAGAGAAAGGGAGGGAGGGAGAAAGAGAGGGAGAGAAACGTCAATGTGTGGTTGCCTCTCATGCGCCCCCTACTGGAGTTCTGGCCTGCAACCCAGGCCTGTGCCCTGACTGGGAACTGAACCAGTGACCCTTTGATTCACAGGCCCATGCTTAATCCACTGAGCTACACCAGCCAGGGCTCTAGATATAATTTTTTAAATATTGATAATTAGTTATGAACTAAGAAATGGGAAAAGTAATTCTTACAAAGTGATGTAATATTCCGTTTTGTAATTATATATATAATTTTATAATTATATATATGAGGTCTGTCCAAAAAAGTCCAGCCATTGTTAATATAATAAGAGCGGTTAGCATGACATCGATGTAACCTGGCAGCCAAGGAGAGTGGAGTGGAATGCACATGTATGAACAATGACAGCTTCACTGAACCAGTCAGTGGGGGCAATAAATGCCATTCAATGAGCATGTATACTGTGTGGCTGTCGCATTCAAAATAACTGAGCGAATAGAGCAACGAAATCTGCATCAAATTTTGCATTGAGCCCTGGCTGATGTGGCTCAGTGGATTGAGCGCGGGCTGTGAACCAAAGGGTCACGGTTCAGTTCCCAGTCAGGGCACATGCCTGGGTTGCAGGCCGGGTCCCCAGTGGGGGCCATGTGAGAGGCAACCACATGTTGATGTTTCTCTCCCTCTCTTTCTTCCTCCCTTCCCCTCTCTCTAAAAATAAATAAAATATTTTTTAAAAAAATTTTTGCATTAAGCTTGAACATTCCTCCAAGGAAACTATTCAAATGATTCAAAAGGCAGCAGCTATGAGCAAATGGTGATTGGCAGCTTCATCATGACAACACACCCACTGCATGACAACACACCCACTGCATGACATCTTGTGCAGTTTTTTGGCAAAATATCAAACTACCCAGGTGACTTAGCCCCCCTACAGCCCAGATTTGGTGCCCTGTGACTTCTGGCTTTTCCCAAAACTAAAATCAGCTTTGAAAGAGAGATTTCAGATCATCAATGAGTTTCAGGAAAATATGACAGGGCAGTTAACGGTGATTGGGAGAACCATGTGAGGTCCCAAGGTGCCTACTTTAAAGAGGACTGAGGTGTCATTGTCCTGTGTACAATGGTTTTGTATCTTGTATCTTCTTCAATAAATGTCTCTTTTTAACATTACATGGCTAGAAACCGTCTGGAAAGACCTCATATACTGATATAGACACATTTTTAGAATAAAGAGAAAATGATTCACAAAATATTAACAATTGCTTTCCTTGATTTGGTAGATTTTGGATTGATCTTAATTTTCCTGTGCTTTTGTGGGTTGGGGGTTTTTTTTTAGATTTTTTTTTTTTTTAATTTAAAAGAAACTCAAAGTTCTAATCATGTCTCTGATCCTTTCTCCTTTGAAGACAGAACGAAGGACCTGTCACAATCTCCAAATCCGAGCACCACCAGCATTGGTCCTCCGGTATTCAATCTGGTAACTGAGTTGAAGAGGGAGGCGACATCCCTTTTAATAAACCCCCAGATGAAAGGACAGAAAAACAAGAAATTCTCAGAGGCCATTAAACAAAATTACAACTTCAGAGGAGGGTTTTACCCTTTTCAAACATTTCAATTTGTTTCAATAAAATTAATACAGGAACAGTGATGAGTAAAGCTCTCACAAGTTGTTGTACATGGACTTATTTTTTATAAAAATAAATGAAAGATAGGCTTGTGGTTACACCCTAGAAAGGAATGGCAGAAGAAAGGCCAAATTTCAGGATTGTAGAGTCTGCCAGAACAATGCACTGTAAATTAAGGGTGAGAGAATGCATTTGGCTCGGTTCAGAATTTACTCACCCTTTGCGTTCAATGAAAACCGAACTCAGACCTTTTGATATCTGAGTTCCATTTACTCTTGGCAAAGTTCACTTCTCTGGTTCAAATTTTTAAAAATGGCCCAGAGGGTTTCTTGGATGACGAATGGCTCTTGCACTAACAACATATTGATGAGCTAAGTGTAAATGAGTCAGAAATATACAGAGTAAGTGACTTTAACACACAGAAACCCCCTATGCTATAGCGGGGAAAAGGCTTCATCCTTTAAGGAGTGTTCCTTTTTACCATAATGTATCCCTTTCTAAGGAGTGTTCCTTTTTACCATAATTTATCCCTTTCTTAGGAAGTCTTTGAGAGACCTTTGCAAAATGTGGGAAAGGGAAGAGAGAATATCCAGCTATCACTGATGTTAACTTCTCACCATCCCTCCCTAGCTATGCCTTCAAAGTTGGGCTTTGGTTGGAGGCAGCATGGCCTAGAGGTTAACGTGAAGAGACAAGTTTTGGCTGTGGCCCTGACACTAAATAGGCATGTGACTTTGGAAAAAGCAGATTGCCTTCTTCTCTGATTTCCTAAGAACGTGGGTTTGACCAGCCCCTTCCAGGCCTGCTATGCATTCAATCAAGTCATAATCAGAGGACTTGAAATTGACAGGCTGACATATGTTTTATGTGACCTTCACTGTATTATTTTTTTGTAACAGCTTTATATAATTCACATACCATACAATTCATCCATGTAAAGCAATGATTTTCAACGGGTGTGCTGCAAGAATTTTTAAAACATGCAAACCTAACAATTTAGTCAGGGGCACTGACCTCTTTTTCCTGAGATTGTCAAATTAAAAAAAAAAAAAAAAGACAACAGCCAACACAACAAAAGCCATCTGGTGTGAATGAATCAAAATTATATCTATTTTTGTCAGATTGGCAAAAAATATATTTTTTGCTGTGCCACAGAGTTTTAGTTCACATGTACCATGAGATGAGAAAGGTTGAAAATCATTGATGGAAAGTATGCAATTCAATGGTTTTTAGTATATTCACAGAGTTGTGCAACCATCACCACAATCAGTTTTAGAACGTTTTCATCACCCCCCCAAAAAACCTGCATCCTTTAGCAGTCACTTCCCATTTCCTTCCATCCTCCCCTCTCTAATTTAACATCCTATGGATTGGCCTCTTCTGGACAAGTCATACAGACGGAATCTTATGTGGTCTTGTGTGACTGGCCTCTTCCACTCATGTATTCGAGGTTTACCCATGTTGTAAGAAATATCAGTACTTCATTTCTTTTTTTTATTATTTATTTATTTATTTATTTATTTATCTTTAGAGGGGAAGGGAAGGAGAGAGGGAGAGGAACATCAATGTGCGGTTGCCTCTTGTATGTCCCCTGCCGGGAACTGGCCTGGCAACCCAGGCATGTGCCCTGACTGGGAATCGAACCGCGATCCTTTGGTTCGCAGGCCCGAGCTCAATCCACTGAGCTACACCAGCCAGGGCTTCATTTCTTTTTATTGCCATATAATATTCATGTAATGTTTATCCATTCTTGACTTAAGGAGCATTTGGGTTGTTTCCACTTTTTGAATATTGTGAACAATGCCACTATGAACATTCACGTACAAGTTTTTGTGTGGGTACGTTTTCATTTCTCTTGAGTATACACCTGTGCCTGGAGATGTTGAGTCATACGGTCACTCACTCTGTGTTTAACCTTTTGAGGAACAGCTGAGGTGTTATTCAAAGTGGCCGCGCCATTTCACAGTCCCACCAGCACTGTATGAGGGTTCCAATTTCTCCATAGTCTCACCAACACTTGTCTTTCAGATTCTAGCCATTCTAGTGTATATGAAATGATATCTCACTGTGGTTTTGATTTGCATTTCCCTGATAGCTAATGACGTTGGGCTTTGTTTCATGTGCTTTTTGGCTATGTGTATATCTTTATTGGAGGAATATCTATTCAGATCCTTTGCCCATTTAAAAATAATTATTATTGAGTTGTGAATATTCTTTACATATTCTAGAGGCAAGTCCCTCATCAGATATATGACTTATAAACATTTTCTCCTATTCTGTATTTTTTTATTTTAACTAGATAGCAGCATTTAAAAAAGGAAAGTTTTACTATTTTAAAAATTAACACCTTCGGCTTCTTTTGGAAAATCAGAAGGTTGGTTTGGCAACACGGGTCCTTTCTTCTGTGCAGCAACGAGCAGCATGAACAGACAACTAGGGGCTACTCCCTTGAAATGGGGCGGGGAGCCCTGCATTCGACCATGAACACACTTCTATTTGACCTGCCAGGCTCTTGTAGACATCCCAGCTTGTGACTCCTTCCCCAAGAGAATTTGACAAAACATGGCCTAGATTTCAGCTCCACTGAAATTGCCCTTGCAATTGAGTTCAATCAGCTACCTCTTGCCAAAATCTTTTCACCTTTGGCACTTAAACACAGAGTCCCCTAAACTTAGCACCACAAACTATCAAGTCTTCTACTCTTCCTGTTTTGTGATTTGTATTTTGCAAGGCTCACTGGGGCTTGGCAAGTCCTCCAGAATCTTGGCCGCCTTGTTGGTACTGATGTCATGAGTGTCCCTTGCCATAATACATCCTCAATACTAACTCAAACCAGCCACACTCAACAAACGAAGTTAAAAAACAGAGTAACAGGTTGCCTGAGCTTCAAAACACGGCATAAAACAATCAAAAATGCAATTTCATGCTTAGGACTACACCCAAAAATGAAAATCACAATTTCTGATTATTAATCATCCTTTCCCTGGTCATAATTTGCCTGCTGCCCTTCTCAGAATAAAATGAGGATCTCTAAAAACACTTACTAGTAAGTAACCTAGTCATATAAAGTTGTTTTCACCTGTTTCTCTTTAACTTTTGTTTAACTTTTATTCATCTATCTCTTAATGTAAGTATTTTTAGTCTTACTATTCTCTTTTAAATAGTTTTATTGGGATATAACTCACATACAATTCACCTGTTTCAAGTGTACAAGTAATGGTTTTTAGTATGTTCACAGAGCTGTACAATCATCACTACTCTCTCATTTTAGAACATTTCCATCACCCCAAAAAGTAACTGCCTATCTTCTGGCATCACTCCTCATTTCCCCCATCATTCCCAACCCTAGGCAACCACTGTCTCTGTAGAATTGCCTCTTTTGAGCATTTCCCATAGATAAAAGTGTCTAATATGCCAACTCAGTGTTTGGCTTCTTTCATTTAGCACAATGTTTTCAAGGTTCATCCATATTCTAGCATGTATCAGTGTTTCATTCCTTTTGATCGAAGAATAATATTCCATTGTATGGATATGATGCCACATTTTATTTATCCATTAAAATGGACATTTAAAATATATTTTAAAAATTCACACAATTCAATAGCTAAATAAATAAATAATCCAATTACAAAATGGGCAAAGGACCCAAATGGAGATTTTTCCAAAGAAGACATACGAATAACCAACAGGTATAAGAAAAGGTACTCAACATTGCTAATCATCAGGAAAATGCAAAACAGAACTACAAGGAGATATCACCTCACACCTGTTAGGATGGATACTAAAACCATGCTAACGATGGCTTACAAAAAAGGTAAGTGTTGGCGAAGATGTGGAGAAAAGGGAACCCTTTTGCGCTGTTGGTGAGAATGTAAATTAGTACAGCCATTATGAAAAATAATATGGAAGTTCTTCAAAAAATTAAAACTTAAACTACCATCTGATCCAGCAAACTAAGTTCTGGGTATGCATCCAAAGGAAATAAAGTCACCATCTCAAGGGAATATCTGCACTCCCATGTTTGTTACAACCTAAATGTCCATCAATGGATGAATGGATAAAGAAAATATGGTATATACACAAAATGGAATATTATCCAGCCTTAAAGAAGATAGTCCTTTCATTTTAGACAGCATGGGTACATCTGCAGGACATTATGCTAAGTGGGTTGAGCCAGACACAGAAAGACAATTATTACATGATCTCACTTATATGTGGGCTCTTAAAAGAAATAGTCAAATTCATAATAAGAGAATGATGGTTACCAGAGGCTGGGGGTAAGAGGAAAATAGAAGATATTAATCAAAGGGTACAAACTTATTTTAGTTGTAAGATGAATAAGTTCTGGAGAACTAATGTACAGCATGGTAAATATAGGTAATAGTAATGTATTGTACACTTGAAATTTGTGTTCTCACCACACAAAAAAAAATAACTATAGGAGGTGATGGATATGTTCATTTGATTACGGGAATCATTTCACAATGTATACATATATCAAAACATCACATTGCATACCTTAAGTACATATATTTTTATGTTACAAGTAAAAACAATAAATAAAACTTTAAGTAAAGTAATGCTGCTATGAACATTCATTTATGAATTTTTTGTAGGTATATGTTTTTATGTCTCTTGGATGTATAGCTAGGAGTGGAATTGCTGTGTCGTGTGGTAGCTCATATTTTGAGGAAATGCCAAACTGTTTTCCAAAATGTCTGTATTGTTTTATATGCCCACCAGCAATAAGTTTTCCAATTTCTGCACATCTTTGTCTGCTCTTACCATTCTTTATCAATATATTTGTCTTTCTTCCTCCATCTACTCTCCCCAGACTTTAGCTGAAATTCCTAATGACATTTTCCTCTGGAGAAGTGAGCTGGCACTTCATTTTAGAGTGAACCCTTACTTGGCCTCTCTCTTTATGAAAGCCATTGGGGAAAAAAGTATACTTCAAAGGTGCCCCTTACTCTAGTAAATCAGAGTTGTTTCCACAGTATAAGCCTGAGAATGTAAGCACCTGATCTAAATATTTTAGGTACAAGCAAAAGAAAGCAATTCTATCACTTAAATTGAATCCATAGATTTATGGAATTTTGAAACTGGAAGGACCCTGTGAATCCCTTCACCGATGCTTTTACTTTATAAATGAGGATGCTCAAACCAAGAGATTCTCGTGAGCAAAGCCACACAGCTGGTTTATTGCAGAATAAGACTGGAACCCAGGTCTTCTGATTCCCTTCGTTGCTTTGTCAGTTCAACCCAGTCTCTCAGTCACCTGTGCACACCCAACTTAACAAACACTGGGACAGTTGTAATTTCAAGAACAAAGGCTACACCTATACACACACCAAGCAAAGTGAAGAAATTAGGTGGTCCCTGGGATAATTCCTACCACAAAATCCACTCAAGTAAAAACCTCAATCAGAGGTTGTGAATTGGGTACCTGAGGTTTATCCTTCCTGGTATTTTAAGATTTTTTTTAAGTTACCAACTCATGAAGTGATTTCACCACCCCCCACAAACCTATTAACATTGGACCTGCGGTTTCTGATTAAACTTTTCAACAAGCAGGCTGGGGTTGAACAGGACCATCCAGTGCCCACCCAGTGGGCCTCACCCATCACACAACCTGTGCAGTTCTACAAAGTGTGTGAATAGGACACTTAATTCAGATAGTAGAGAAACGTGAGAGGTGTTGGTGCATTTTCTATCTGCAGGAGTACCACAGCCCCCAGACAGTCAGACAGACAAATACTAGTCGGCAACTGAGATCTTTGCAGGCCTGGAGGGTGTGAGGTGGGAAAGGGAGATGATAAAAACAGGAACAGCAGAGTGCTGCAAGAAGTAGAGTGAGGAGGAGGCTGCGGGGCCTCCTTTTGGCCTAAATTCGCAAAATTAGCAGCAGATGCTGCAAGGCTTCTACAGATTTCAAAGAGAAATGAAGACAGTGTGTTGCCTCAGAGCGCAAGCCCCCACAGAGAAAGTCTGGGAGCAGCCCTTCCCCTCCCCTAATGCGAGGGGCTGGGCTTGTTTCCCTCTAGTTTGCTCTGCTGTGCAGCACACCACTCTCTTCTAATCAATTGCTAATTGGTGATTGGGAAAAAGACTGCCTGACTTTAAAGGCTATTCTGAGCCAGGCAGTGAAAGACAAATACCATATGATCTCACCTTTAACAGGAAGCTAATCAACAAAACAAACAAACAAGCATAATATAAACAAAGACACTGAATTTGAGAACAGTCTGACAGTGTCCAGAGTGGGAGGGGAGGGAATTTCAGGGGAAAAGGGGAACGGTTTAGAGCAACAAGTATAAAGGACTCATGGACAAAAACTATGGGGGGTGGAAATGGGAGGAAGGTGGGGAGGGCTGGGGTGGTGGGCTGGGGGTGGGGTAAAAGACAGAAAACTGTACAATATCGACAATTAAAAAATACTGATTTAAAAATAAAAAAATAAAAATAAATAAATAAATAAAATAAAGTTTGCAAAAGCAAAATAAATAAATAAATAAAATAAAATAAAGGCTATTCTGAAAACTAAACCAAAGAACACAAGAAAAGCACTTTCCACGGTGTTGGGAGCCCAGAAAGAACACAATAAATGTTAGCTCTATTACTACTGGTGAACTCCCACAGTGCATTTTAAAAATCCGATACCTATACATCTTCATAAAATCAGGACTGTCAAAACTGGAGGAGTCCTTGGAGAGCATCGAGTTCACTAAACTTATGAGAAAAGCAGTTTCCTCCTCCATAGCATGAGGTGCTGGCCCTGACCAGTGTGTGGTCCCATCAGTCTAGGGTTTTGTCAATGCCCTTCTTGTGCTAAGCAAGGAACACCTGTAGACACCAGGGTAGATTTGCCCATAGGGTAGGCCTTGCTGTTATGCTGAAGAATCACCTTTGCTGGCAGCTTTGGCTCACTGCTTAATAGTCAGAACGTAAGAGGCCCCTGGGTAAGGCTCAGAGACGAATGAGCTGGGAACCCACGTGTGAGGGCATGATTTACATCCTTTCCCTCCTCCCTGAAGTTGCCTGAGTATATGAGGAGTAGGATGGATGGCTCCCAGGTTGAAGTTCAGCACAGCTGTAAAAACAGCCTGTCCCTATGTCCCTCCCAGCGCTTTGGCACAAAGAAGCCATGGAGTGGTTTAAGGAGGTAAGAGCAAAGGAAGACTGCTCCTGAAGGCAGAAGGATTAAAACAAAACAAAACAAAAACTTCTATTGTATGACCTCATCACCAACCACTTCCCTCTTCCTTTCTTTGAAGTCACGTGGAATTGGAATCAAATGAGTGTTAAGTAATACTACTTTTAAGCAATAGATTCAAAATCTCTAAGATTTTGTGTTATATTTATGATGGCCAGTTCTCAGGGCTTATCAACTGCAAATAGTCTTTAAAAGTCTAAAAACCTTAAGCTACTATACTGGGCAAAGCCCAGTCCAACCCTCCCCCTCATTCTTTCTCCGTGCCTCAGGATCTTTGCACATTGTAAACGCCCCAAGCAGCTGCAGATTTCCTGGAACGGCAACTTTGCTCCGGGGTTGGGGAGGGGCGATCAGGAGCTTAAAGAAAAGGGAATCCAATTGATCTCTTAGGGAAGCAGCAGGACAAACTGGAAGGAGAAGGTGTCCTGGCTCTCAGCAGACCTGGGTCTCCCCAGCGCTGAGCTGTGGTTTGACCTCAGGGATTGCTGTCCCCATGGGGCCACCATCCCCTCATCTGGAATGAAGAAGCCTGGGTGTGTTTCAAGCCCCGTTCTTTCTCTAGCATTTGGTGACTCTAATATCAAGTGAAAAATGACAAAGATATCCCTCTCCTAGGTCTGCACACCCAACTGACATACATACATACATACATACATACATACATACATACACATGTTCAACAAAAGACACAGCCAATTGCAGCACTGTTCATTGTACCCAAATCAGAAACTACCCAAATGTCCATAGGCAGGAGAATGGATAAATTGTGGTAAATCCACGTAATCGAAGAGTATAAGGCCATGAGCATGAACAAATGCACAACGTAAATGACTCTCACAAACAAGGCCCAGACACCTAAGAGTACATGCTGTCCGAATCCTCCTTTATAAGGTTCAATAACAGGAAAGACCTATTAGTAACATTACAAGTTAGGTTAGTGGTTACCTGATCAAAACTCGGAGCAGCACTCTTATAACTTAACTCACTTTCCCTTAAGTACTTCAATTAAATTTTTAAAAAATACTTTTAGAAGAAAATACAGGAGACTATCTTTAAAATCTTGGGATGTGGGGAAATGTCTTAAATAAAACAAAAAGAATACAAATTGTTAAGGGAAAAATGATGAATTAATTACATGAATTTTTTAATTAGTGGGAAGCAGAAACGTAACTTCAGCAAATCTGCAAACAGCTTCAGTATAGTAAGGAATAATATCGTGAATAGGTAACAGCTATTCTGCTAAAACTATGCCAAACCCTTGGCAAATATTACCCATGAAACCTTTATAACCACCCTGTGAGGTCATTGCTATCATCATCCCTACTTTGCAGATGGGAAAACTGAGGCTTGGAGTTAAATTGCTTGCCTAATGGCACCTGGCTAGTGAGCCAGCACTTGAACTCAGGAGGGCCTGATTTCTGGACTCTTCCCCACTGCCCTCTCAGCCAACGAGATTTAGAGGTCAGCTTGCCGGAGATCCAGATTGGAAGAAGAGGGAGGTCGCAGGTCCAGATTCCCGTCCAAGCCCATCCCCAGCAGTGTTTGCAAATAGAGCAGGTAACTAATGAGGCCAAGCAACCATGGCACTGAGATCAGGAGCCTGAGATCCAGTCAGAACTCTGTCCTCGCTGTGGGAATACGTGTGAAGATGGGATACAGGATTGGGAAGTGAGAAGAGGATGGGCTTCGCCCTCTCATTTCCTGCACCTGTAATCATCAGGGCGCTGATGGTTTTCACAGCTCCTCAAAAGAAACCTTTGGCTCCAGCCAATCCTCTGCTCCTGGTTGTTGCCCCAACATGCCAGGTTCATTCTAACCTCTTCACACAGTGTCACAGTTTCTCCCACCTGGAAGCCCCTTCCCCCACCCCTTCTAATTCTGCTGTCCTTCCAGGCCCCACCAGAGCCATACCTAGTCACCAAAGTCATCTTCTATTACTCCAGGACAGCACTGCCCCATAGAAATTTCTGCAAAGTAAAAATAATTTTGCACTTTCCAGCATGGTGGCCACTAATCACAGATGACTCTAGAGCATCTACTATTGCTAGTATGACTGAGAAATTGAGTTCTAAATTATATTTACTTTTACTTATTTTATATTTGAATGGCCAAACTGTGATTTAGTAGCTACCATATTAGGTAAACAGCTCTAGTCTATGCTGACTCCCTGCATTGCCTTGATTTTATTACTCCAGGAACTGAATACAAATTTGATTGGTTCTCTAAGTATTTTATTTGCATAAGTCTTGTGTTTGGAGCTGGGTCATTAGCATAAAGATAGGGTTAAAGGTAGGAAAAATCTGCTTCTGTGGCCCTACTATTGGTACACAGTGTGGGCACAGAACTGGTTAGACTCCTGCTAAAATCACTTACCCTGTTTTTCAGACTATAAGACGTACCCCCCTAAATTTGGGAGGAAATGAGGGTAGGTCTTATAGTCCGAATGTAGCTTACCTGGCTCTCTGTGGGGGGTGGGGGGTGGGGGGTGGCAGCCTTTGTTATTAAATATTTTACCACGTTTTTGCTTCAGAAATTTGTTTCCTATTTTCCTCCTCTAAAACCCAGGTGCATCTTATGGTCCGTTGTGTCTTACAGTCCGAAAAATTCGTCACTTGTTGCTCAGAACAGGCAAAGACAGAATGCAAGACCTGGAACACTTGGAGTCTGAAGTAGCGGATGCTTCAATACGGAAGGGAGGTGCTGGGTGGGGTGTGATTCCAGGGAAGAAGCTAATAGCTCCCTTTTAAAGAAGCCAGCACTTAGCGTGCCCAGATGGGGGTAGCTTCAGCCCTGGCCAAGTACTTACACCCTTCTGAGGCCTCTAATCCTCTCTTTGCACCTCAGAAGTGCACTTCCTGTAAACGTCCAGGTCCAGGGCAGAGTGCAAAGATGATTACAATGCAGCAGGAGTGCCCCTGGGTGCTAATTAGGGGCGTTATCATTCCTATTAGGGGTGTAGCATTCCTGTGAAGCCATGAACCCTCCCTTCCCTTCTCCAAGCCTCTGAAGTGCTGACTGAAGAACAGACGTTGACAGAGGAGCTGGACTAGAGGGACCTTCGCACAAGCCCAGTCCCCAGTTTGTTCTTAGGTTCTGCCCACCAGTCTACAGTGTTTTCCATGGGGACAGGCAGTGAGGAAGGGGGTCTGCAGGGCACTATTGCTACGGAGAAATGAAACGATCCAGACGCAGGGAGTTCACGAAGCACGACTCTTCATTACACGCGTGGTCCCAGAGGAGGCAGTCTCCAAATTCTGGGCCCCGATCTCAGGGAAAAACTGTTCTTTTAAACATCTTACATTCTGACTTCCGCAGCAGGTGCGGTCATAAATCTTAACTCCCTTTCCCCCTTTCTTTGATCTATTTCTTTAATCGGGGGGGCTCAGAATAGGTCCTGTATCCCGTTATATCTTTTCTTATCAATAGGACTCGTATTCTGCTACATTTCTTTTTACATCAATAGGACTATTTCTTTTCTATATCACTATCAGCAATAGATAGACAGGAAGAGAGGCTGCAAGTCCACTAGACAGGAAGATGAAAGACACAAGGAGCTAAAGCCTAATAAAGAATCATTGGATCTTCCCAAGGCAGAGGTGCTCCCACAGGGATTTTGAAACAGATAAAGGTTGAGCTGCAAGATGAAGACAGAAGTGAAAGGGAAAGGATTTGGGTAGCCTGGGTATTGGGGCAAGCAGACTACATACACATTAGGCATCCTAGGTGGTCCTTGTATGGAATTTGAAGGGGACCCAATACCTTCCTTTAGTATGATGTCATGCCCCTGGGCTGGAAGATGCCCCTGGGTTGGTCTGGGGCAGGAAGAGGCAGAGAGCAAGAAACACCTGCTTACCTGAGCACAGGGCAGATGGGCATTCTGGAGTGACAGGACTCCTTCTTACTCACCCTGCGCTACCCTCTGGCTACTGGCCCTGCACAGCCCCTGGGTCCTTGCCCTGAACTGACTTACCTCCACTGTCATATATTTTACCTATCATACATATACCTCCAGCCCAAACCTGATTTCTCAGTACTGGGTCCTTAATCCTAACTTTCTACTCAACAAGATTGCCTAAATATTCTGCAGGCACTAGAAACTCAATATATCCAAAATTTAAATGATCTTCTCTTCTCTCCTTGATATTTGATTCTCTCATTGTGTTTACAAATATTCAATGCCATTCTATTCATTAATTTAAAAAGCCAGCACCAAATGAGATGCATTTTTGCATTTATTCCCTTTCCTTCTGTTGACAATAGATGGATTTTTATTCAGACAAGACTCCTGTTCCTCTCCTTACCCACTACCCCCAGGCCACATGCATCTGGGGAAGACGGTGCCAGGCATAGTCCTTGTGTACCAGCATATCCCATCTTTCTGGCAACACAGCTCGGTTTAAAAATAAGCAGTACATGACCCAGTTTTAACTAGTGAGATGTGAGGAGATATTCTTTGGGAAAAAAATTGACCCACCCTATAAACTCCTTGGGCAACTGCTTTTCTCCTGAAGGATATAAATAAGGAAGCAGCTAACTCTCAGAACATTCTGGCAGCCATCCTGTTATAAGGCAGGCAGTGAAGCAGACAGCCTGGAAGTCTGAGAAGAAAGAAAGGAAAAACTGGGTCTTTGGTGAACTTCTGGATCAAGTTTCCCCTGAAGGCCACCTTACCACTGGGCTTCTCAATAAATTCTTTTTATATTTTAAGACTGTTGAAACTGGATTTTTTATTATTATTTGCAACAAAAAGCACCCTAACAGCTACAACTAGTAATAAATTCTCAATAACTATTGGTTGAATTGAACTGACCCTAAAAAAATGAGTTAATTATGCTTTGGCTTCCAGGCAATGCAATGCTTTGATCCAGTTAAACTACACACAAAGAAAGCACTTTGACAGACACAAAGAGGATGTACAGATGGTCAATAGACATATGAAAAGATGTTCAACATCACTAATCATCAGAGAAGTGAGAATTCAAACCACAATGAGATATCACCTGACACCTGTCAGAATGGCTCCCATCAATAAATCCACAAATGACAAGTGTTAGAGAGGATGTGGAGAAAAGGAAATCCTATAGTGCACTGCTGGTGGGAATGCAGACTGGGGCAGCCACTGTGCAGTGGATGAGTTCCAGCAATTCCACTTCTCAGGATTTATCCGAAGAAATACAAAACACTAATTCAAACAAGTATATGCACTCCTCTGTTCATTGCAGCATTATTTACAACAGCTAAGATTTGGAAGCAACCCAAGTGCCCATCAATAGATGAGTGTATTAAAAAAAATTGTTGTACATGTATACTGATACAATGGAATATTACTCAGGAACACAAAAGAACGAAATCTTACCCTTTGCAACAGCATGGATGGACCTAGAGGATATTATGCTCAGTGAAGTAAGTCAAAGAAAGATAAATACCATATGGTTTTACTAGTATGTGGAATCTAAAGAAAAAAATAAACAACAAACAAAATTGAAACAGACTGATAGATACAGAGAGCAGACTGGTGGTTGCCAGAATGGGGGGTGGGCATTAAAGGACTGGGTGGTAAGAGTTAAGAGGTGAAGGGATTAAGAAGTATAAACAGGTAATTACAAGACAGCCATGGGGATGTAAAGTAAAACATAGGGAATCGAGTCAATAATATTGTGATAACTACGTAGGGTGCCAGGTGGGTACTGGACATACCAAGGCAACACTATGTAAAGTATAGATTTGTCTAACCACTAAGCTGTACACCTGAAACCAACGCAAAATAAAATTGAAAGAAATAAAAAGTTTAAAAAATTGTAAAAGAAAGAAGGAATGGGAGAAAACACTCTGATGACAGAGAACGCTTGTTTCAGAGGTTTCCAGGAACAGCAGCCCTTTGGAAGTGCTTCAGGTCCTACCCTGACAGTGGCTACTAGCTATGCTGCCTGCTGGTGAGCCTGCTTCTTTCTCTGTTTCAATTTCCTGGCACCTAAATTCAGGTGACAAAACTGTACTTCCTCCTACTGTTGTTGGGTCATGAAAAAAAGTTGGGAAGTCAGAGGTGTTACATTTTGTAAGTTGTCTTTTTCCCACAGCAAGAGGTATGGATGTTATCTATAGAAAATAGGCCTTAGTAATTTCCTTCTCCCCTTTGGAAAGGCAATTTCTTTCCTGGAAAACTTGTGAGAGAGCCCTTAGGTTGGCTCCTTACACTGAGAAAACCTCTAATGAGGTATCAAAATCGCAAACAAAAACTTCACTCGTTATTCCCAAAATAAACTTGTCATTCTATAAGAAAACCTGGAAAACAATAGAGTTGAACTGGATCAGAGGTTTTCAATGACACTAACATGCTTGTAAATTACAACCCTTTTGCAATGTATGCTGTATGTAATTTCTTATTAATGATTGCCTAAGTATCGTGTTTACTGCAGTAAACACATGTTGGTTTTATCCACCCAGCTTCCATTCTCCTAGTTTCTGGTAACAACCCTCAATTTTCCTTTGGAGAATACCCCACACCCACCATTATTAGTCTATATAATTCTGATGAGACTGACCCCACTTCCAACCCACTTCCAGTCCCCATGCCCTTGTGGGATAGAGAGACAGACACTACAGTTTTATCCAACCAGCATATCCTGTGACCCAAATTCAGTGGCTATTTCAAGGACAGTGGATAGTGCTTCCAAGTGAGTCCAATAAGTCTTAATCCTAGGACTTATGCTGAAACCATTGGCGGGGGGCGGGGAGCTCTCTTTTCACGAAGGGTGCTAAGCTTTGCTGATACAAGCCTAAGGCTTCCAGTAGCCATTTGTCACTCATGAAGAGACTCTGTCCGACAATGTCATGCAAAGAAAAGCAGAACCTAGAGATGGATAAATAGTTTAGTGCTGATGAAACCATTAAGCCCCTGGATCCGGCCATGACTGAAGCATCTGCTCCTGGATAATTCTTCATTACCCAAGTCAATAAATTTGATCTTTTCCTTAAGTCAGTTTGGGTCAGGGTTTTGTTCCATGTAAGAGTCCTGAGTCTGCATTTTTGGAAAATAGATTGAATGAAAACAAATTGAGTGAAATTAAGGTTACCCGTATGATAACATCACTTTCGTTCACATTTTGATATGCTTTCTTGAGTGCGAGAGCATGGGGTGGAGAAAGAGCCAACACCAGCAACAGCGTTTGACCTACAGTGTAGGTGTCTCTTGAAGTGGGAGGCCAAAAACCTGAGCCTGCCAAAGTAGTGTGTCCTGTTCACAACCATGGTTCATCTGTGGGTCTTCACAAGATTTGAAAACCTCTTTACTGTGCTAATTCTTAGATTTCTTTCTTAGGTTCCTTCCAGAGCATGTAAACGACTTTTATTATCACAGCACATTTCTATCTGTAGCTTTCTGCCTTTCTCAAAACACTGCCCCACTCAACTCACAGGCATACTTGCACTTATACAATGCTAATCACCCTACAGTAATCATGACACCACTGTACAGATAGAGAAACAGGGCCTGAGAAAGGTGAAGGAACTTGCCCCGCCCCACAGTAGGAAAAGCTCAGATTTGCTCATCCCAACGAGCTCCCTTTCCTCCTCCCGTGAGGGCAAATGAGATCATAAGTAAGAAAGTACTTTGGAAAGAAAGAAACTTTATTGATGCCAGATGTATTATTATAAAGCCAAACCAAAGTACAGAATGACCTTGTTATCACCCCTGGAGTGGAGATGCTTACAGACCAGGTCTGCTTAATCTCCTGGTACCCAGGAGAGAGTATCTGGGGCTTTCTGCACCAGGGTTAAGCCTTGCATGTTCCTGACATCACTTTCCCCAGAGGGGGCGCATCAGGAAGAATGACACCCCCTTCATTCCTTCAAACCATCATCCCCCAATTATACCCAGCTCAGACCAATCCAAACTTCAGAGGATAATAGCGTAGATGTCAGGATTCAAAATTTATAGACCGTGTGGACGTGTGTGATAGTTTGTTTGGACAAATGGTTTTGTCGTGTGCAAGATATATGGCACCAGATAAAACATCCTGACAATATTACATGTTTGGGGGTGGGGGTGCATGAGCATATTATTTTGAAAGCCCACTGTTATGTCATTTTAAAAATGCCAGAGTGAATGCTGAGCAGAACCAGAGGCTAAAGCGATACGGGAACACGCAGCTGAGCAGGACTGCAAAGAAGCCTCCATTTTGCATCACAGTGCGCATTTTCCGTTTTCTTCTCTCTCAAATCATTCAACTCAGTGCATTTTAAGCAAATTTGATTGGGATATATTTAAAAGTGTGTCATAGAGAAGCAATAATCAAGACTCATTTTTTGAAATTTTAAAAACACAAATACTTTTAAAATGTGTTCAAAATTGCAAACTTTTTAACTTCAGAGCCTAGTGAATTGAAAACTGCTTATTCTCGCAGCAGCTGGTCAACATAAGTGGCTGCCATCCTTTCCCAGGGTGGGGCGGCTTCTTGAGTCATGAGATTCGCTTGTTTTTTATTTACATGAGGTCTTATAAAGTGCAACCCTCACATAAAATTCAACTTTCTTCTACTCAGATGTTCTCAGTGTTTTTAGAGGGCTTGTTATGTATTGGCTTTCCCACATCTGCTATTTTAAACTTCGCAACAGCCTAAGAGATAGCTAATACTTCCTTTGTTTTACAGAGGAGAGAATGGACACAGGATTCCAGTACAGGCAGGAAGCTGCAGAACCAGAACTCACTCACAGGCAGGGCTTCTAACTTCTTATACCACAACCACCTCAGCCCAGAAGAGAAGGATGACATCTCTAGGTGCATCCTTTGAGCTCCAGGCATGTGCCAGGCACTGGGCTAGGCACCAGGTCACTGGAACGAGGAAAATGCCAGAACTGAGATTTCAGCGGGGCAGGCAGAGGTACATGACACAGGGCCTGAAGGTCCAGGCTGGTTTCAGCAGGCTTCAGTGGCTGCAGATTTGCATAGCAGTAAGAGACGAGGGTTGGAGGGAGGTATTCCTCCTACTAACAGTCTCTCACTTTATTTTATGGAGTTGATAGCCCTGAGATAGAACATCTGATTGGTTCATTTAATCACTATGAACTCCTCTGTGCAAAACTTTTGAGACAGACTACCATATCGGCTGCAAACGAGCCTCTGCTAAGCTGCCCTCAGGACAAGTGTTCATCCCTGACCTAATCAGTTATACTTTGGGAATGGGGTAAGGGTGGGGTTCTATGGTACAGAACCATCTACCTGTGCTTCAGGAAAAGCTTAAGACCATTCCTTCAGCAAGAACCGTAGGTGTGGGGTTGCCAGCTAAAATACAAGAGTTCAGCAAGATTTGAATTTCAGATGAACAATGAATAATTTTTTAATATAATTATGTCCCAAATATTGCACAGGACTTGCAAATATTATTCATTGCTTAGCTGAAATCTAACTTTAACAGGGTACCCTATATTCTTCTCTGTTAAATTTGGCAACTACTGTAAGGAGAAGGAATTGTGGATGTTCTTCTAAGGCTTAGTCAGTTCAGAAGGGAGAAGAAGGAAAAGAGCTAAGGCCACAGGCGCAGAGAAGGACATTTAAATTCATTACAGAAATTGAAGATAGGAAAGTATATATGAGGGATTGTAAGCCCAGGATGCCACAGAAGGAACCCACAGGTGGGAGAAATAGTAGCAGGGTAGTGCTGGTACATACCTGATGTAGAAAGCTGTCGTCCTCAGCTGGCTTCTTAGTGATCTCTTTAGACATCATGTGGGAGGGGAGACAGAAGACAGGCAGGCAGCAGGGTTGTGCTCCTGGTGCTCCGTTCATTCAGATGAAAGATCCAACCAGTGGCTGTCAATAGGAAGAAGAAAATGTAAGGGATCTTGTCCAGTTCCAAGGATAACTTGGCTTATAAGATCTAGGTAGCACGCAGACCTCCAGCACAGAGACTCCAGGGCATAAAGTTTAAGTAAAAGCCCAGTTGTTTTGATTAGGCAAAGGTAGCCATGGGCTGCAGTTTAGGGAGCAAATGAGGCTCTAGGATGTTCCCCATGCCACTGGGACACTGGGCCCTAATAAGCACAACTAACTAGAAACCCTACTTTGCAGGCTGGCCACTCCGACCGACTATCTGCCCAAATCATGGTGGACTCAGGAACCAAAAAGGGGCTAGAGCTGCTGATAAGTGGGCAAGAAAGGGCTGAGCTTAGAGACTCAGACTGCTTTCATTTGTCCACCTTCTCCTTCCTGGGGTTGCTGGGGAGTCTGACTAGGCTGGACTTCCCAGAGCTGGTCCTGGGCATGGAACTGAGAGAAGAAAGCCTGAGACCTGGGTAGGTGGGGAGCAAGAACCAGATACAAGACAAAGGGTCAGCTAAAATGGTCAGGCAAGATGGCAGAAGCAGCTGGGGAGACGAGGCCCAGAATGGCCCTCTGAAATCAATGTCCCCAGGTCGCCTGCATCAGACCTGTGGGCTGGCAGGTAGGCGTGAGTGTCACTGCCTGATTTGGATTTTGGTTTGGCTTTTGACCTTTTCTACCAAACCTCTGCCTCCAGAGCTTGCCTATCTGGCAACAAGCAGTAGAACCCTACTTGCCATTTGGTAACAAAACCTCACTAGGGAAATAAAAGATGCCAATGGAAACATGAAGGAAATGGGAAACTTGAGGTGTTACCAAAACTTCTCTCAGAAGGACAAGGACTGGACTTCTGGCCAAGATGGAGGCACAGGTAGACACACTGTGCCTCCTCACACAACCGAAAGGACAACAACAAATTTAAAAACAAAACAAACAAACAAAAAAAAAACTGGAACAATCAGAAAATCAACCTGTATGGAAGTCCAACAACCAAGGAGTTAAAGAAGAAAGATTCATTCGGAAAGGTAGGAGAGGAGGAGATGGGCAGCCAGGACAGAGAGGACTCACAGCAAGGCCGCAGCTGCCAGACTGGGTGGTCCTATATTTGCATGAGGACAAACTGGGAAGAACAACTGGGTAGTGAGACAGACCACGCAACCCAGGGTTCCAGCAGAGGGAAATAAAGCCTCAAAGCCTTTGACTGAAAAAACCTGTGGAGGTTGCGGCAGCGGGAGAAACTCCAAGCCTCACAGGAGAGTTCACTAGAGAGACCCACAGGGTCCTAGAACATACACAAATCCACCCATCCAGTAATCAGTACCAGAAGTGTCCAATTTGCTTGTGGGTAGCAGAGGAAGTGACTGAAAGCCAGCAGAGAGCTGAACAAACAGCATTATTCTCTCTCGGACTCCTCCCCCACATACAGTGCCACATGGGTTTCCCCGCCCTGGTGAACACCTAAGGCTCCACCCCTCACTATGTAATAGGCACCTCAAGACAAAAAAAAAAAAAAAAAGGCCCAAAACGAAAGAACAGATGCACAGTTCAAAACATTGGTAATCTGGATGCTCACAGAAATGGATGAGTATGGTCCCAAAATAGAGGAAAAAGTGAAGGCTATGAAAAGTGAAATAAAGGAAAATGTACAGGGAACCAACAGTGATAGGAAGGAAACCAGGACTCAAATCAACAGTTTGGACCAGGTGGAAGAAATAAACATTCAAGCAAACCAAATGAAGAAACAAGAATTCAAAAAAGTGAGGAGAGGCTGAGGAACCTCCAGGACATATTTTAACATTCCAACATCCAAATCATAGGGGAGTCAGAAGGAGAAGAGGAAGAACAAGAAATGGAAAGCTTATTTGAAAAAATAAGGAAGGAGAACTTCCCCAAACTGGCAAAGGAAATAGACTTCCAGGAAATCCAGGAAGCTCAGAGTCCCAAAGAAGTTTGACGCAAGGAAGCACACACCAAGACACATCATAATTCCATTACCCAAGATTAAAGATGAAAGAATCTTAAAAGCAGCAAGACAAATGGAGACCATTGCCTACAAACGAGTTCCCATAAGACTATCAACTGATTTCTACAAAGAAACCTTGAATACAAGAAGGGACTGGGGAAAAGTATTCAAAGTCATGAAAGGCAAGGACCTACATCCAAGATTCCTCTATCCAGCAAAGCTGTCATTTAGAATGGAAAGGCAGATAAAGTGCTTCCCAGATAAGGTCAAATTAGAGGAGTTCATCATCACCAAGCCTTTATTATATGAAATGTTAAAAGGGACTTACCTAAGAAAAGAAGATAAAAAATACAAACAGTAAAATGACAACAAACTCACAACTATCAACAATCGAACCTAAAAGAACAAAAACAAACTAAGCAAACTAGAACAGGAGCAGAATCACAGAAATGGAGATCACATGGAGGGTTATCAGCGAAGAGGAGGAAGAGGAATGAGGGAAAGGTACAGATAATAAGAAGCATAAAGGGTAGGTACAAAACAGACAGGAGGAGGTTAAGAATAGTACAGGAAATGGAGAAGCCAAAGAACTTATATGTACAACCCATGGTCATGAACTAAAAGGGAGGATTGCAGGTAGGGGGCCTACAAGGTGGAGGGGAATGGGGGGGGGGGAATTAGACAACTATAATAGCATAATCAACAGAATATATTTAAAGAAAAAAGAAAAAAAAGAAGGAGAAGGATAAGTTGGTAACAGATACGTTGATAAACCACATGGATTGAGATGAGCCACCAGGGACAAGATTACCCAAAAAGAGATAATTGGATTTAAAACAACTTCCTAGAAGGGTGGGTCAAGCTAAACACAATTCTCTCATTTTTACTCAGTGAACTGCGCATGTTTAGGGCCAGAGCTGAAATGACCAGGACAACAGAGCAGAGGCCAAGAGAGATTCTCCTCCTTTGCTTCACACCCCTCACTTGCATCTCAGGCGGGGCATTGCCTCTCCTCCAGATATCGATTTAAAAGACATCCAGCCTTGGCTGGTGTGGCTCAGTGGATTCAGTGCAGGCCTGCAAATCAAAGGGTCATCGGTTCGATTCCCAGTCAGGGCACATGCCTGGGTTGCAGACCAGGTCCCCTGTAGGGGGTGTGCAAGAGGCAACCACACCTTGATGCTTCTCACCCTCTTTTTCTCCCTCCCTTCCTACACTCTAAAAATAAATAAATACATAAATAAATAATAAAAATAAAATAAAAGACATCCAATTATTAGTCTTCCCAGGGTGCTAAGTTGTTCATCTGTCCATAGCATCCAAAGGATTTTGTCTGGTTCTTGATATAAGTAAACAGGAAAGAGAAAGATGGAGAGAACAGTGGAGTGATAAATAGGGCAATAAGTTCAGACTAGATGAAGCCCGGGGCCAGTGAAACTCACCAGTGGGAGGTGGCTTAAGAGTGGTGACTCCTACTGTTTCATTTAACGGTTGCACTACCAGAGTGTAAGCAAATTACTTGTGCTTCTAAATAGTTTGTGCAAGTGAGAGCTGTGTGTGTGATGTATGTGTGTGTATGTATGTATAAATCAGAAAAGGGTGTGAATATTATGTCTCGTCACAATGGAACAGAGCAGAGACCATGTGAGCTGAAAAACTCAAGAAGGGATGGAATCCATAAGAACAGAAGCTCCATTGGGCACTCGGCAATATCTCAGAAAAGGCTCTGGATACCCACAGGACAAGGAACTGAGAGTTCACCTAAAACTCAAGGAATAGGGAAGCTCCAGCTAACATCTGGGTCACAGCCAGAGAAACAATGAAAGCCAGTCTCAGAGTGAGAAAGGGTTAAACAGAGAGAAAGACCATGTTGCTTCTTGTGTGGTAACAAGTACACAAAATTTTTTAATTGCTTAAAAATAATATGATTTGTTATGTTGCTATCACTTACTCAACAGTTGAAGAGAACTCCTTTTCATGTAGTAATTCAGAAACCCAGGCCTCTTCCAGCTTGTGGCTATACTATCCTCTGGGGTCTAGGTCTTCATTATTATACATATCCAGCAGAAGGGGAAGGAAGCAAGGAGGAGACATAGAAGCTTCTTAGCCTGGAAATGGCCTACATAACTTTCACTCATATTCTGTTGGCTAGAACTCACTCATATAGCCACATACAGCTGCCTGTGTAGCCCAGGAGGTATGATCTGGCTGTACATTAAAGGAAAAGAGGAAATGGATTTTTTGTATACAGCTCTGTCTATCACTGTCCACCCTTCAGACACTGACACCTTCTTTCCACATAGAGAGCCTACCTGCATGCCCTTCTCAAGGAAGACACCCCAAAGGTCCACTGAGTCACTACATCTACCTCAAGGTATAGGATTCTTGAAGGTAGAATGTCTTCTCAATCAGGTCTGTGTGTGGCTCCTCAGGGTCCAGCAATTTATTAAGTGAAAGGCAGTTTTCTGCCCCTAGAACACACATCCACCATACTATGGCAGAACAGGGACTTGATAACTGCAATAAGACTCTTGTTCAGAAAAGGGAAGAATGGGAACTACTGAGTCCTTGGTTATTAGCATGATGGAACCCTCTAGGTGGGCAATATGAAGACCCTCCGCCTGGTAAGAGGGGATAAGTTCCTCGTTTAGCCCTTTACTTTGCTTTCGGGGAGGAATTCATTGTTTCTTTTTCTCTAGGACCTCTTACTCCACCCTTTGGATATCCTTCCTTGTCCATTATTCCTTTTGGCCACTTCTGAACTGCCCTCCTCAAAGACTCTACAGCATTCATAGTCTACTCTCTGCTCAAGCAAATTTAGCACCAGAGGGTAAGGTTTCACCAATCAAAGCTTATTTCATCCAAGCTTGCGACTTCTTTAGCAATGCAATTCCCTGAAAAACTTAGTAAGCTTCTCATTTATTTGCTTCCAAGTGCCGGTAACCACACCCAAAATTCTTTCCTGGACAGAGTTCTGAAGCCTAAATTATTTGCTTCCTTGTCTCTATAGCTTTCTCTCAATTTAATGGCAGCTAACTTGAGGCGGGCTATCAGAACAACAGACCGGAGTGGAAAGTCTACACCCTTAATCTGATCTTCGAGGCAGGGGTTGAGCTGCTATATTTAACTGAGAATTCTTTTCCAAGGATTTAGTCTTTTCCAAGTCTGGGGTTTTGATTACTTTCTTCCAGTCTTATTTCTTACTGTGGGGATCCAGAATCAACAGGTTTTTCCAAATTTGGGTGCTCTCTTCTTTCCCTTTTATTTCTGCTAACAAACTTGGTCATTTATTGTGAGGGATATTTTTCTAGTAATAACTTGTTATAAGTAGCAAAGTTTGTAACTCTAACCTTCTGTCTCTTTCTAATGGCTTTCCCTGGAGCTACAGGTTCATCTTGGCCCGCCTTCCACATGATTGCTGGCAACAGTTTTAACAAATATTTCGCCACTGCGTATCACAGGTCACCATTCTGGGAGCCTACTCTGTTTTCTTTCCCTTCACCACACAACACTGAGTGCCACATATTTTAGGTGTTTCTGACATTAACATCCCCTTTCCAACTCCAACTTCTGTATTACCTAAGGTAGGCAAACTGCTGTTAAAAATAAACCCCAAATGTGTAATGATTTGAGCAAAATAGAAATGTGTTTCTCATTCACATAACAGTCTAAAGCATTGCTCCTGACTGTTGGATGACTCCCCTCCACACAGTGATTCAGGGATCAGATTCCCTTCTCCCGTGGCTCTGCTGCTCCCAGAACTTTCTCAGCATCTGCAGCCAGTCTCAGAAGGCGAAGAGAGTGGAAGGGGGCATCCGTGCTTATTAAAAGTTGGACCCAGAATTGGGCCTCATAATTTAACTTGTGTTCCATTGGCTGGAACTCAGTCATGTAGCCATATCCAACTACAAGGGACCTGAGAGATTAGTCCCTGGCTGAGTGGCCATTCTCTAACAACTATATAGTTCCAGGGGTCTTCAAACTATAGCCCACAGACCAGATCAGGCATACTGCCAGCTTTTTAAATAAAGTTTTATTGGAACACAGCCATGCTTGTTCATTTACACATTATCTATCACTGCTTTTGCACTCAAACAGCAGAGTTGAGTAGCTGCAACAGAACTGTATGGCCCACGATGCCTGAAATATTTCCTATCCGGCACCTTTATGGAAAAAGTTTGCTTGACCTCTGCTTTACCCTGAGGATGCTGGAACTATTGCAGCCACCTTGCCACCACAAGGGGGAGCCTGGAACTGCTGGGGCCCACCACAGGACGGCTGAAAATGAAGCCAATCCAACAGAAGGCAGAGCCTAGAGATGGAGAGAAACCAAGTCCAGATGACCTCATTTGAGCCAGGAAGCCAGCCACTCCTGAAGCCATTCTAGCCTTGGGCCAATACATTTCTTTTTTCATTCAAACCAATTTGAATTGAGTTTCTGTCTCAACAAAAAGGGCCCCATCTGATAACTTCGCCCACCCTAGCAGTGACAGCAGCGGGCAGAGGGAGTGTTACTTATCTTACACTTCAGAATGGTGATAAAATTTCCCTGTGACTTAGCACGCCAATGGGTCAGCCTGTAGCTGTGGACAAGTCCTTCCCAGGCGTAACCAGCATGTGACACTTCCCCCCGTTTAACCCTGCACACTGGTGAGACACTGATCCTTGGGAGCGTCCTCTGAATGTTTCATGTCTCTGTCTGAGTCTATCAGATTTCTCCAAGCAGGTGAAGTGAAAGGCAGGGGTTCAGCGAGGCAGCTGTTTAATGATCACTCAGCCCTAGGAGACCTTCGATAAAACCTGGCCAGAAAACAAAGCACAGATTTTTTTCCCCCAATTCACCCTGTCCTGGGAAGGCCCTGTGTCACCTACACAAAGAAACATAATAAGCGGCCTCTCTTCCCCGCCGCCGAGCCTCGCTCGGAGCTCTCCGCAGGTGCACTGGCAGAGTGTGGAGGGGTTGGCAAAGGGCAGGTGGCTTTGTTCTCCCTGCTGCCTCCTCCTCAGAAGTTGCTCATTACGGAATGAGACGTGGTGTTGTATAACACGAACTTGGCCTGATTCCACTAGATTATACGGGAGAACAAAATATCTGAATGTCTTCAACACATGGCACACTGAGAGGCAACATATAGAGCCCTTCAGACCTCGACAGACGGGCAATGCCTTGAAGTCATAATTTACCCTAGATTTCCCATGAGGTGCTCCTTATGAAGGCAAACACTTACGTGATAAGAGTCTTCTAGAGTAGGGTCAACAAGACCAAAGCTTGTATTTCTAATAATTCTGGGCATTGCCCAAGTAACTTCCCTCCATGGATCTCTAAGAGCCTCTCAAACATTTGGTGTAAAATAACTTTACACACACACACACACACACTTACTCTTAAAAATCTTCCTGCAAATAAGCAAAAAGTAATTATACACATCCTCTTTTAATTAACAAACTTGTCCTCCTATAGCCACCTAGCTCCTGTGACATGAATAAGAAATACAACACCCAGGAGATGAAAATGGGTCCAGTGGCTTTTTAACCCTTTGTAAAAAGTACGGGACTGCTGTGTAAAGAATGTGATTTCCAAGCAGAAGTATGTGGGGCAAGAATGCTTAAGCTACTGAAGCATGAAAAAGCAGGAGCCCCGGAGGCCAGGAGCCTGTGGACGGTCCTGTGTGTACCTTGCTGAGTTCAGTCATACCTCTCCGGGTCCTTTGGGGTCAGTCTGTGAGGTCTCAGGGCTGGAAGCAGATCAGAGGAAGTTTTAGTCAGGGAAATAAACAGCAGCTGGGCCAAAAAGAGAGTTTAAATCATGGTCATCTAGGAGAAAAATACAAGGGTAAAGCTAGACATGGAGAGATAGAGGGTGAGGCAATTTCATGTGTAGAAAAATAAGCCAGAACCTCAAAATGTCAGACAGGAAGGTCAGGGGGAAAGGTCCAGTAGGAGATTTTTTATATATGTATATATAAACTTGAATATATATGTATACATATAGATTCATATTTCTACTGGGCCTTTTTTAAATATACATAAAATGAGAGAGGGAGAAATAAGAAAGAGAGACCTATTTTCAAAACTGGTTCATGCGAATGTTGGGGCTAGCAAGTCTGAAATCCACAGGGAAAGCCAGTATGCTGGAAAGTCAAGCAAAAGCTGGTGTTGCAGGCTTGAGTACAAAATATGTGGGCCAAGTCGATGGGATTTCGAGTCAGGTAAGGTTTTTTTATGTTACAGTTGTGGGGCAGAATTCCTTCTTCTCCAAGAAACCTCAGTTCCTTCTTAAGATCTTCAATTGTTTGGATGAAGCCCACTCGAATTATGGGAGGACTCTCCTTTACTTCAAGTCAACTGATCGTAAGTGTTAACCACATCTACAAAGTACCTTCACAGCAGCATCTAGGCTAGTGTTTGACCGAACGCCTGGGCACCATAGCCTAGCCAGCTGACACGTAAAATTAACCAGCTCGTGGTATTTAAAGGTGCCCAAACGAGCCAGATGCTCCCTGAGTTCCTTACATCATAGAGATTCGGGGCTAGGAGAGACTACAGGCAAGGTATGTAAGAACCAGACAGCAATGAAAACTGACCTTTGGGTCAGTCAATAAAGAGGCTGGAACTTAGGTTTCTTAACCCCCGCTCCAGTATTTTTTTTTTTTTTTTCAAACTCTAGAGCAAGGCTTCCTAAGCCTCAGTGCCAACTCCCACATAGTTTCTTTCTTTCTTTCTTTCTTTCTTTTTTTTTTTTTTTGATCAAACTTGGATGAGTATAAAAACAGACATGTGCCTTTAAATTAGTGCCAGCTAGATCACATTCTAATCATCCAAATATCTATTCCTTCAATAACTTCAGGAGGAAGTTAGGGATAACAGGAGGCTAAGGACAACAGCAAAATGCAAGTTTCCAAGAAACTGGAAAGCATATGTGCACTTGGAACCTTACCCTTATGGGTTTTAATTCTGAGTCAACTACTTTCTCAGCAGCAATGACTTTGGGAATTCTCATTTGCGCCTATGTTCATCGATCTGCAAAAATGAGTTACATCAACAGGGGCCTGCATAGCAAGATAGGATTGTTCACGTTTCCATTTGTTAGGTCTAAAATGGTGAAATCAGCCTGTTTCTGACTTTTTGTGAATGAAATAAGAGTGCTCGCTGTGTGGAACCCTCCGGTCTGTGCACAGCATGGATAGTTTGTATCAACCCCACCTGGCATCCCTCTGAGGTCAGGATCCTCCTATGACTGCCAGTGCCTTCAGGAAGTGCTTAGAGCAACAAAAAAAACTTGGCAAAAATAACCCACAAGAGCATCATGAATGCAAAAACTCTTGCCACAGCAGAACCGTTACCAGACAAGGCAGGCGCTTTTCTGTGGCAACCAGGGTGTACTCGAAGGAATTACCCAGAGGCCAAGGCAGAGAGAGACGATCTGTTTATCATTCTCCCCATTTAGCCTGCTTTTATTTCTCTAACGTCGCAGTTTGCCATGCGTGGGTGTTGCCATGCTGGTTTCCCCCTAGCAGGAATGACAACCATGAAAAACCTGCATACTGCATTTGAGCAAGTATTTGTCAATTCGAGTGGTGTATATTGAATAATAAGAATAGCTGACTCAGAGCTTATCATGTGCCAAGGCATGTTCTGAGCATTTTACATGGACCAACTCATGGAATCCTCACAACCACCCAACGAGACAGATACCATGATTATTTTCATTGTTTTAGTGGGAAGATGAAACAGAGAGAGGTTAGGTCCAAGAAAGATTAAATTTACCAAACAAGCGCCACGGTTCATCCATGCCAAGAGCAATCTGTGTCGTTGAAATCAGGATGTGCCTACAATTGACGGTATAGCAGCATTGTGTCAGAAATTAACTGACAACTCATGTTCTGTTTTTAGTCATTCTTAGAATAATGGTGTGTTTTTGCAGTCAATGGCATCTAAATTGGATGAGCTACCGAAGGCGGGGCAGACAGGGTAGAGCGCAAGCAGTCTGGTGCTGGGGTCTGTTCTCAGGCCTGCATAAGAAATCCTTGCTGCCCAGTGAGATGGGAAGGGCCAAACAGACTTCGACTTCAGCCAGGATTTCAGAAAGTGTTGTGAATGGAATTTCCAAGGAGAGCACACCATTTACCTTGTTTTTCAATTGGTCATTAAAAAGCAAATTTTGACCTCGTTGGTTTGGACCTAGGGAAAAAGCCAAGTCAGTCATTTCCAGTTGCTCTGTGGTTTCTTTATTGTTTTAGTTCTCAATGCTGTTTGATAAACAAAACTCTCATACTGGTTCCCTACCTCTGACACCCCCAGGAATTCTGATAATGCTGACCCTGGGATCACCCCCACGCAGAGTGAGACTCTTTGACCTGAAGAATAATAGTTAAAGATTTTCTTGTTCTGTGCACAATTACTCATGAGATTTGATCCACCTTTCACTTTCCCTGTCTTCTAGAGCATAATAATATTCGCACAGCACTAAACTTACATTTTTAAAAAGAGTGAGGCTACGGCAAAGGGCGAAGAGGGAGAGTTAAGTTTAAGTGTGTGTGTGTGTGTGTGTGTGTGTGTGTATGCATGTTGGTTGAATTTTTTATTCTCTTTTTGTTGTTTTGTTTTATATTTTGGGTTGGTAGGGAGGAAATCCCTCTTTGAAAAAAAATCTGTAATTTAAACCAATTTATTATCCCCAGTATTTCTATCAACAACACATTGATTTTGTTGCCCAGGAAACTGGAGAGAGTTTCTGGAGAATTAATTACCTCATTCCAAACCGAAGGGTCACGAAACACTGTTTTCAACTGTTTTCATAGGAAACAAAGGCCATTCCTTGTAGCTCACCTGAGTCTCTCTCGAGTCTGAAACCTGAGCCCCTGCTCATTCCTGGGATTTCGCACTTCCTGCTGCAAACCATATGTTAGGCTAGAGCGGGGAAAACCCTCTAGTTACGGTTGGGGAGGGTGGGGAGGAAAGGATGAGGTCACGCATCCCTGCAGGAGGCAATCGCCGCTCCAGCCCAAAGCGGCTAGAAAAACACGTTCCAATAAATTAGATAGCTTGTTTTCATAGGCCTCTAACTTCAGCGTTTGGTTCTTTTCAGTTGGAAGTGTCTTTCCCTCTACTCTGTGTCAAACGTGGCTCTTTCTAGACATCTGCAAAAGCTAGAGGCTAGCCTGCCCTGACCTGTAATCTGCCTGTATTTGGTTCCCTGCACCTGGAAAGTCATTTTAATTAGATGCATTTTTATTCCCCTCCTTTCTTTGGTGGAGACACCACATAAGGAGAGCCTGGGGGAAGTGAGGTCTCCAGAGTCACTGACCCAGACTGAGGCCTCTTAAGGGGCTTGGGTGGTGCGGAGAAGCCGCCTAGGACTCCAGCAAAAGATGCCGGCCAGAGGGCTCTGGACGAGAGCGCCAGGGGGGAATTTGACCTCCCAAGAACCCAAGGATGGGAGTGAAGATTTGCTAACACCCGCCCACCTCACCCCCTTCATGAAGGAAGACCTGAGTACCTAGGAGGACTCTTGTTACTGATCTGAACCAGAAGAAATCTGTCACCAGAGGTGAGAACCTAGTCAGCGTCCTGTAAGCAGAGGACAACAGGAGTGTTTCCTTTAAAATGACTGGCAGAACACTGACTCATATCCCGGTGGTGGAAGAGAAAGAGAACAGGATTTGAAATCTGGCATATCTATGTTCAAATCCTGGCTTTGTCACTTGCTAGCTGTGAATAACCCAGGCTCTCTGAACCTCTGTTTCCTCCTCTGAAAGGAGTGAAGTGAGGATGACGATACAATTTAGGATTTTATGAGAATGGAATTATACCATGTATTTACAGTGCCTGACACATAAAGGCACTGAATACATGCTCTGCCCCTGGGCAATGCATCATCCACGTCTCTGGGACTTCACACCTCCACCTGAGGGGCCTAGGGGCCTAGGGCCACACCTTTGCTGCTGAGGCAGCATCTCTCCAAGGCAGCGGTCATGCTTCTTTTTCTTTTCCCCAACAAAGCTCAGACTCATCCCATTCCTCAGCCCATCTCAGCTGCTTTCCTCTGGAGCCTGGCGGGCCTCTGCAGTGAGAGCTGTGCTTTTGCACTTCCAACGGGAGACCAGGAATGTGGACCCTCTGGCCTTGCAGGAACTGTGCTGTTGGGACCAGTCTGGGTTAATGTCATGGACAATTTACTGTCTTGCGCACTTTCAAAAACAACTATACAGCAGTACCTTCCCTTTCTTCGAGCTCTGTTCTGTGAATTTATTTCCATAATAAGCTCAAGTTAGAAGCCACTTGGCTAATTGCTGCCTCCATTAATCCTTGATGTGGCCTAAAGCCTTTAAAATCTCCATTCTGCCTGATTTGGGAACCCCACCGTGAAGCCCTCTCCCGTTGCCCAGCACCCAGTGCGCCCTCCCTTCTCACAACTCCTGCAACACTACTAATCAGCACCAGATGGCTTCGCAGGGAAGGCTCCTCGCGCTCCACAGCGCCCTGGTTATCCCCCTTGATTGCTGTTCTGTCCCTTGACTAGGGCTCCCAGATAAAATATAGCATGCCCAGTTAAATGCGACTTTCAGAGAAGGAACGAATACCTTCTTCATATAGGTATGTCCCAAGTATCACATCCCATATTTTGATATGCCGCATCGGGCGACAATAAGGCCACACTCATGCTTCTGCTTCCACCACAGCCCTCAGCATAGAAATGAGACTGTTCTGGGCCACCCAGTAAGGAATTACCGGTAACAACAACACTACCAGCCAACATTTATCACACATTGAGCTCCTACGTTTGCCAGATACTGCGCTAAATCCATAGACTGGGTCAAGGAGAGGACATATTCATGAATGTTGACAACACAAGGTGGAATTTGATTTTTTTTTAAAGGCAATGTAGTTTAAAGATTGACAGGTGTACCTCTAAGCCATGCAGTCCAGCTCTGCCATTCACTGTCCCTGAGACCTTGGGTGTTCACAAAATCTTTCCTTATTTACCTCATCTATAAAGCGATGCCTTTCCTCCTGGACCTGTTAAATTCAGCAAATACACTAAAGGCAAATGAACTAATACATTAAGGACAAAGCACGGTGCCCAGCACAGAGTAGTTCTCAGGAACTGTTGAAGGTATTGTAGTGATAGAGGTGGTGACACTCTTGCTGGAATTTAGAGAAGGAAGCTCTTTGGCTTGGACAATCGATAGAGCCTTTGAGACTGGGCACCTGGACAAGTGAGGGCAGCAGTACAATAGGAAATTGGGAGGCAATTTAGTGAGCAAATGGTAAATAGACTTATTTGCCAGAAATTAGCAACCTGGTTGCTTCAGTTTGCATGGCATTAGTTTAAAACCTTCTTTACCATCAACAATATTCTGTTAATCAAAATAAATTTTAAGTCCTTGCAGCTAAAACTTTTACTATGTTGTCTAGAATGATTTGTAGGTCTAAGAACACAAGTTGAATATTTAGTGATATGATTGATTTTTTTTTTTTTTTTTTTTTAGAAAAGGAGCTACCTGGTTCAGTTCTAAAACTTCATCTTTAAGCTTTTCACAAATGGATAATTGTCACCAAGGCACTAAGCTATTCATTGCATGAATCTATTTATCAATTGACAACAAAGAAAGTTGCACTCTGTTGACACTGAACCTCTAGAATCCTCCCCCAAAATTCCTTTTGCCCCTGTCTTTATGGCAGGAAGGCCAGGGTGCAGAAGCATGCACCCCGCACTCGGAACCTTTTGCAGGATCTGTGCTTCCGGAGAGGTTTGTGCTCAGAGCTGGGGCTGTGGGAATGAAACCAGAGAGAGTGCCAGATGGCAGGGTGTGGGAAGTCTCGGGCTGGGAGGGGATGGCCAAGATAAACAAGCGACTGGAGGTCTGAAAAATGAATGGATAAACATCCAGACCAAAGTCAACAGCGCTGGAGGATCCAACCCAGTCTCCGCAGTCGGGGACTTTTTGACACTCCAGTTCAGTCTCAAGTCCCTGAAAGAACTTTTGTGCATCTGATTCTTCAGCATCCCTGCCTTGGGGCATTGAGTAGGGGAGAGATCACACAGCAATGCAGGAATCGTGATGTTTCATCAGTATGACACTCTGTAAGATTTCTGCTTAAAAATTAAAAGATGACTAGATACTGGTTCATATTAAAGAGATAATGTTAATTTTAAAAATATGACAATGGTGTTGCATTTATGTTTTAAAAATAATCTTTCTTTTTAGAGCTACGTATTGAACATTTATTAGATGAAATGATATGATGTGGTTTGACTTTAATATAATTGAGGCATAGAGGCTGGATTCTCTCTACTTTTATATATGACCCAAAAAAGTTTATTTTGTATCATAAAAAATCCAAAGTAGGCTCTAATAGAATATATGCCTTTATTATTTTTTGTGTTTTTCTTCCCCACAAAGTCATTTGTTTCAGGCTTACAAAGAACAAAGTGACATGACACATTGGCAAATTAAGGCACTTGGAGGTATGGTATAAAAATATTATATATCTGAATATTTCGTGGCAGAATGCCAACATTTTTCTATAAATTCACAGATAACCTGTGCATAGATAGTACTGTTGGTATCCTTACTTTCTTGGATAGCTGGACTGTATAGACCCGATCTTGGGAAATGGTAAAGTCAAGGAGTAGAGTTTATGGCGTGGATCTAAGCGATGCTTCGGTCTAGCAGCTGTGACTGGGTTGGCCTGTTTGCAGTGCAGTGCGGTCTTGACACAGACTGGGGCCAAAAGAGGACTCAACTCCCTGAAAGGAAGGAGTCTAACACACTGTCCAAAAAGTCCCCGCGGGAATTCTCCTCTGACTCAACTCATTTCCTCCTAGCCTTCTGGTACTATGGGTTTTTGTTTATTTGGTTTGTCTTTTCAATCTCTGATAAATTTGAATTACGGGCACTCTATGATGAGTGCTATGGAAAAAAACAAAAAAGCAAACTGTTTAGAAATCCTTGTTTAAACTGGAATAACTGATTCAGCTTTGAAAGTAATACATGATCGTTTCCTGACCAGCAAAAGACCCCCAACCCTGTGTGACCAGAGTTAGTATTTATGCAACTAAAATGCCTTGAGTTTCTCTGCTGTCATTGGGGGCTGGGTGGAAATGCCCTGCTGTTTCTCTAAAGTACGGCTGGCACAGTCATTGAATACATAATCTTACTTGGTTCGTGGAGTTATTAGAAAACCAGCGCATGTCATGTCATATTGTTTTTAACGCCGGGAAGAGTCAGATGATACTGCACAGCTTGCACAGCACGGGAAGGCCATGTGCAGGTCTGGCTGCTCCGCTCACAGAGTCCAAATCAATTATGCTCTAATCAGGACTGTTTCCGGAACTGGTCGGATGGAGGTTCAGAGTGAAAAGGAAAAATTGTTATTTCTCTCCAGATCCTGTTTGCATCAGCAGACTCCATCTGAGACACATCCTGTTTGACCTCTGGCGTAGCGGGGGAGGGAAACTCTTTTGTTTGACTTTGGACTGTCACAGACAGGGGGGCCTCCACTTTTTTTTTTGAGAAAAAACTTGGATTAGTATTAAAACTCAGTCATTATCCTCAATTCATAAGGATACACAGTTTGGGCTATTCATTTTCTCAAGTAGTGCTCCCTAGTTCGTCTGAAGCTCTAGGAGGCTTGTTTAAAATGCAGATTTCCAACCCTGCTTTGACACTCAGTCAACTAGGCAGGTGATTCTGAAGTGCAGTCAAGTTCAAGAACTTGCATCAGGATGAGGACTGCTCAAATCTAGGTTTCTAATGTTACGCCACTAACTCCAGCTAGGCCCAGCTTCCCTATTTTGTTTGATGCTGGGAAAATTGTTTTGAATTTTGCCACTTAGAAGGAACCGCCAAGAGATGCTTCTGCTTGCAGGTCCAGGAAGACTTTAGGAGATCAGTTTCCAACCTTCCCAGGGAGTGATTAGTAAGGACTGGAGGGTGAGCCTGGAGTCATGTGGGGTCTGTCAGAGACTACTGACAGACCCTCACCAACTTTTCACTAAGGCATGTCAGAGAGAGAAAAATAAGGGCAAAGTTACATGTACTCAAATGATTTTGTGATTATGTAAGCCATAGCTTTCTGGGGATGTTAAAACATCTGTCTTAGTCTGTTTGAGCTGCTATAACCAAATATCACAGACTGGGCTATCCTATAAACAACTGAAATGTATTGTTTCTCATTCTGGAGGCTAGGAAGTCCAAGATCAAAGTGCCAACATGGTCAGCCTTCCATGAGGGTCTCCTTCTTGGTTCATGGCTGGCACCCTCTCCATGTGTGCTCACGTGGTGGAAGGAGCTAGGAATTTTGAGGGACACTCTTTTATAAACCACTAATCTCGTTCATAAGGGTTCTACCTCCATGACTTCAGCAGCTCCCAAAGGCCCCATCTCCTAATATCATCACCTTTAGGAGTTAGGATTTCAATATATGAACGGGGGGGACACAAATATTCATTCCATAGCAATATCTTTGCTTTTAGAAATTATTTCCTGTTTATTTATTTTTTTAAATAGTTGAAACATGATATGTTCCCTGCACAAAATTCAAGAGATACAAAAGCCTCCTACACTGTCCGAGTGGGACATGTCCTTCCCACCCCAGAGTCCCGGTTCCCAAATCCAGAAGCAGCAATGGTTACTAATTTCCTATTCTTCCAGAAATTCTCTGCGCACATACAAGTAGATAGGTTCATAGAAACTCATTTTTAGTACAGAAGGTACTATTCTGCATCTTGTCTTTTTCACTTAACAACATACTGAGAGAGACTTCCATATCAATATATTTGGGGAATCTTTAAAAAAATAATTCAATGATAGTGATGATACATTGTAATTGGGCATTTTTTAAACAGCCTAAAGACCACACACATACATGTATTTGGCAGCCTCATATCACATACATTTTCTTTTTAAAAAAAAGATTTTATTTATTTATTTTCAGAGAGAGGGGAAGGGAGGAAGAAAGAGAGGGAGAGAAACATCAATGTGTGGTTACCTCTCACATGGCCCCTACTGGGGACCTGGCCTGCAACTCAGGCATGTGCCCTGACTGGGAATTGAACTGGTGACTCTTTGGCTCACAGCCCATACTCAATCCACTGAGCTACAGCAGCCAGGGCTCACATACATTTTCTTTATCCATTCATTTGCTGATGGACAGTTAGGTTGTTTTCATGTCCTGGTTATTGTAAACAATGGTACAATGAACATAGGAGTACAGATCTCTTTTCTAGATAGTGATTTTGTTTTCTTCAGATATACATCCAGAATTGCTGGATCATATGGTAGTTCTGTATTTAATCTTTCAAATCATCTCATAGTGGCTGCACCAATTTGCATTTCTACCAAGAGTGCACAAAGGTTCCCTTATCTCCACATCCTTGCCTATACTTGTTATCTCTTGTCATCTTTATGATAACCATTCTAACAGGTGCAAGGAGATATTGGGGTTCTGATTCCCTGATAATCAGTAATGTTGAGCACGTTTTCATGTACCTGCAGCCATTGGTATGCCTTCTTTTGAAAAATGTCTATTTCGTTCCTCTGCTCATTTATTAATCGTTTGGTTTTTGCTACTGAGTTGTGTGAGTTCTCTATATATTTTGAATATTAACCTCTTATCATATATATGATTTGCAAATATTTTCTACCATTCTGTAGGTTGCCTTTTCATTTTGTTGATGGTTTCCTGTGCTGTGCAGAAGCTTTTTAGTTTGAGGTAGTTCCACTTGTTTATCTTTGTTTTTGTTGCCTTTGCTCTTGATCTCAAATTAAAAAAAAAATCATTGCCAAGACCAATGTTAAGGAGCTTACCCATTTTGTTTTGCCCTAAGAGTTTTATGGTTTCGGTTTCTTATGTTCAAGTGTTCAATTCATTTAAGACTATTTGTTTACCTGCATTTTTCTGAACATGAAGAAGGGAAAAAATAGTGTAGAGCAGTATTTCTTTAAGCCCCACTTTTTTCTAATAAATTTGTGTTCCTTGTTTCTTTCAGTAAAACTGCCCCACCCTGCAATCTACTCCAAAAATTTTCTTGCTGGTTAATGGGCCTCTTCCTCCTCTCCCCCTTCCCTTCTGATTCTGTATCAAGAAAGCCCAAAGAACCCTTCACCTGGCAATGACAGAATCCCAAAGAGTAGAATGATTCACAAATACAAAAGCCTCTTTGGTTGTCAAGAGAGGGAAAAGAATGGAAACTCTGCCATGTAATGACCCTTGTCCCTTCACAAATGAATGAATGATGGACTAAACCAGGCCAAAGTACAGATGGGATACAGAGAGACCCATGGGGTGAGCCAAAGGGTGTAGCTGAGCAAAACCATGAGCTGCTGTAAGAAGAATGTGTGCCTATGACAAACTGCATACTACATTTAACATTAGCTGATTGCCAGCACCTTGCTAGACTAGCAGGAGTGAGTAAATTTGAGGACAGAGATCATTCTAGGGCTTCTCCAATAATTGTGTTAAGAGAGCCAGTTACTCTTTCTGCATATAGAGCTGGTATTCTTAACCCCGAACCACATACCATGCTGTGGCATGTTACCTTTTTCCATTTCTAAGCAAGCCATCCATGCCCAAAGCCCCACTGAAATGTGCCGGGAGAATCCTGGGCATCAGGCCCAGCATCCCGAGATGAGCACATGATGGGAAGAGAAGGCAGGGGCCATGGGGAAAGAGCTAGTTGCTTAGCTGTGAAAACATTCCAAGCTCCTTGGAAGGGATGCCTCTCAGCCTCTCTTCCTTACACCCTCCTCCAAGAAAATTTGAGCCCAATTTAACAAACAGAAAGGGAGAAGACTTGACCTTGTGTTAAACTTGGTTATTTTCAAAATGATACTCTGGTTTGCTTAAAGGTGCAGTGGAAATAATTGGGTTCATATGTTTCACCAATTTGGTTGAAAAATGAGCATCAAATTGAGTAAGTGATAATTCTCTTTCACATAGAAAAACTCAAGTAACAGAGGCAAATCAGTGGAGTTGTGGAGTTGCTCAGAGCTCAGGCTTTGGGGTTAAAGAGACTTTGTCACACTCTGACTCCATCAATTTTTAGCTGTGTGTCTTTGATCAAGTTGCTTAATCACTCTGAACCAGATTTTCCTTATCGTAAAATGAGAATAACTAACCATACCTTCTTTATAACAATGTGGTGAGTACATGTATAGGGCACTTGACATTGAGCCAACCAGATTATGGCTCAATAAATAGTTTCTCTCATGGCTGCTAGGGGTTCTTAGGGAATCAGACTTAATGAAAGTGCACAATTTTCTAAATAAACTTAAAAATTTTTGGAATAATTTTACATTTATGGAAAAGTTGCAAAAATAGTCCAGAGAATTCCATTTACTCTTCACCCAGATATTTTTTTTAATGTTAACATCTTACATTATTGTGGTACATTTGCCAAAACTGAGAAGCCAATATTGGCCTATTACTATTAACTATTGCTATTAACATTGATATTATTATTACACTCAATACTCTATTCAGATTTCACAGTTTCTTATTCTAAGATATAATCTAGGACATCACATGGAATTTAGAAAAATGTTTTTTAATTAACACAACCATCAACATTATTACTCAATCAATTCACGACTCCATAGTCAAGGCAGCTGGACAACCTGAATGGGCAAGATGGCAGCTAGAGGACTGGGTGATCCCACATTTGCGTACGGATAAACTGAGAGGAACAACTGGGGAGTGAGACAGACCACGCAACCCAGGGTTCCAGTGTGGGGAAATAAAGCTTCAAAACCTCTGATGGTAAAAACCGGTGGGGATTGCAGTGGTGGGAGAAACTCCCAGCCTCACAGAAGGGTTTATTGGAGAGACTCATAGGGCCCTAGAATGCATAGAAAACCACCCACCGAGGAATCAGCACCAGAAGGGCCCGATTTGCTTGTGGGTAGCAGAGGAAGTGACTGAAAGCTGGCCAAGAGACATGCATGTGTCATTGTTCCCTCTCAGACCCCCTCCCCACCACCAATTAATACAGCACCACAATGCAGTAACATGGGTTGTCCCACCCAGTGGATACTTAAGCCTCCACCCCTTGCAATGCAACAACCCCATGGAGACAAAAGTATATGGCCCAAATGAAAGAACAGATCAAAGCTCCAAAAACAGAGCTAAGTGATGAAGAGATAACCAACCTATCAGATGCAGAGTTCAAAACACTGGTAATCAGGATGCTCACAGAAATAGTTGAGTATGGTCCAAAATGGAGGAAAAAGTGAAAGCTGTGCAAAGTGAAATGAAGAGAAATGTACAGGGAACCAACAGTGAAAGGAATGAAACCAGGACTCAAATCAATGATTTGGACCAGAAGGAAGAAATAAACAGTCAACCAGAACAGAATGAAGAAACAAGAATTCAAAAAAAATGAGGACAGGCTTAGGAACCTCTGGGACAACTTTAAACACTTCAACATCAGAATTATAGAGGTACCAGAAGGAGAAGAGGAAGAACAAGAAATGGAAAACTTATTTGAAAAAACAATGAAGGAGAACTTCCCTAATGTGGTGAAGGAAATAGACCTCCAGAAGTCCAGGAAGCTCAGAGAGTCCCAAAGAAGTTGGACCCAAGGAAGCACACACCAAGGCACATCATAAGTAAGTTATCCAAGATTAAAGATAAGAAGAGAATCTTAAAAGCATCAAGAGAAATGGAGACAGTTACCTACAAAGGAGTTCCCATAAAACTATCAGCTGATTTCTCAAAAGAAACCTTACAGGCAAGAAGGGGCTGGAAAGAAGAATTCCAAGCCATGAAAGGCAAGGACCTACATCCAAGATTCCTCTATCCAGCAAAGCTATCATTTAGAATGGAAGGGCAGATAAAGTGCTTCCTAGATAAGCTCAAGTTAAACCAGTTCATCATCACCAACCCTTCATTAGATGAAATGTTAAAGGGACTTAATCTAAGAAAAAGAAGATGATTAAAAACATGAACAGTACAATGACGACAAATTTACAACTATCAACAACGGAACTTAAAAAACAAAAACAAACTAAGCAAACAACTAGAACAAGAACGGAATCACAGAAATGGGAATCACATGGAGGGTTATCAGTAGGGAAGGGGAGGGGGTAGAATGAGTGAAAATGTACAGGGAATAAGAAGCATAAATAGTAGGTACAAAATAGACAGGGGGAGTTTAAGAATAGTGTAGGAAATGGAGGAGGCAAAGAACTTGTATGTACAACCCATGTACATCAACTAAGTGGGGGGGGGAATGCACGTGGGAGGTGGGGTGCAAGACAGAGGGGAATAAAGGGAGGAAAATGGGACGACTGTAATAGTATAATCAATAAAATATATTTTAAAAACACTTCAGAGGTCTTGAAAATCATTTATACTTTTAAGTAGTTTTTTACACACTGACCTATAAATTGGCCTAGTAATTCCTTGCATGGGTAGAGAAAGAGTCAAATGCAGATTAGCATCTATCTGAATTATCATGACATTCAGATTTGAAATTAGTAAGATTTTACTGTGTGCATAACCATGGCCTGCAAAGACATACAGGGTCTGGCACTTAGTAGGTCTTCAAAAATTGTTTGTTGCTAAGCTAGATGTAAAAGGGAATTTGGATCTCCTGACAGCTTGATCTGCTTACAGGCACAGTTAAGTGTATTTTGCCTTGAGCTGGGTCTTGTTTGAACGATCTCTTAGAGCTTGATTGCCCACAGAACCTGTTTGTACAAGAATCTGAGCAAATAAGACTTTTGTTTGGCAAATCGTGAATTCCTCTACCATCTTTCACTGAGCAAAGATTGTCCCTTAAGGGGATCAATTCTGATGTTGAAAATAAATCAGCTTTACTTTCATCTCTGAAGGAAAAATATTCATGTGTGTGAATTCAATTTCTTGGAGGTCACTTGCGGTAGTTGCTATTTTCAATAAACAGTATTAACCAGGAATGATGAGAATCACAAGGGTAGCTCTGAAAATGGAAAAGACAGAGATAAGGCTGTCCAGCCAGCCGTGAGCTTCATGGTGTGGCCAGATGGGTCTGCTGAAACCACACTGGGACCTCAGGGGTTAGTTATTACAAGATCGGTGTGGCAAGGGCATGGCCACCTTCACCAGTGTTGACCAGTGCAGCATTCATTGCATCCAAGTCATTCGGTTAATTATTCTTTTATTCAACATAAAATACCTATTGAGTGGCAACTATACACCATCTATTAGATCTCTGCTACTGAAAGTGTGGCCTGAGGAACGTCCATCTACTTGGGGGCTTATTTGAAATGCAGAATTCCAGGGCCCACCCCATCATCTGAAACAGAATCTGCATTTTAACAAGGTCTGTAGGCGATTCTCATATGAGAAGCACAAGAGCTAGGACCCTGTCAGGAGACAAATGATATATTTATTGTAGAGACTATTAATCAAATTTCAGTCAGTCACAGGACACCACTGAAGAAAGGTAAAGCGCCCGAAACGAGTACTAGCAGGAAGCTCATACCATCCCAGCAGGAGCTGAGGCTGTAGCAAAGAACTAGTGCCCAGGAGAAAAAATGGTCTCTGGTGGAGGGAAGCAAACATTACCAAACTGTGCCTTGGCAAGGCATGAGCCAGGGAATTAATGCCCTAAATTTTCTCTCAATCTCCTGTCAGTGCCTCATAACCTAATGCAAAGCCAGAGGGCAAGAGAACCCCGTTGGTGCAATCTGTAAAACATCATGTGCCCTGGGCAGAGAGCATGGTGGGAAAGTGTGGGAAGTGTCTCCTATGGGACCAACAGAGAATACCCATCACACCATGAAATATGGCCTCTGTTCTCTGTGACGTTGGTCTCTAGAAGATCTTATGTACTTGTGGGTTGGAGGAGATGATAGCCCCTGTTGTTCCCACTTAAACACAAAGTATTTTTTCAAAGTACCTTGAATTGGATATTCTAAGATTCTCCCAAATCCCACTTGAACAAGCTAACCATAAATCTTAGTTACTATTATGTGAAAGGCATTCGACTAGATACTGAGAAGGAGGTAGAAGTATTAGATGTGGTCCCTGACTTCAAAAAACTTGTGATTTTAGGAAAAACTTTGCAAAGAGGCTCAATCAAGCAAATAGAATTCAGTGAAGCAGGATATCGAGTTCAGAGCTTGAAACCAGACTGTGGGGTCTGACACTTACTCGCTGTGGGGTTATGGCTGTGCTGCCTGACTTCTCTGTGTCTGTTTCTTCCTCTGTGAAGTGGGGATGATGAAAAGAGTTACCTGCCCCGACAGGTGGTAATGGTGGTGGTGAGGATTGAATGGGTTAGTATGTGGGGTGCATTTTCAATGGTGCCTAGCAGCTGGTCAACCCTCTATGTGCTAGTTACTAAAAGCTAAGGAATAACCATGTGTCCAGGGGCAGACAGCCTAAATGCGCAGACTATCAAGTCCATGATATAAAGCCACCTTCTAAATTTATGTATTTAAATAAGTCAATTAAAGGAGAAGAAATAAGTAAATAATGGGACAGTTGGCACAAGGACAAGCAAGTATTGAGACAAGGGAGTCTGAGAACCCCTGACCTCCAGTAACCTCCAGACCCTGGACTCCATGCAATGCCTCGTTCTAGTGCCCTCAGAGGGTTCAGAGACTTTCTAAGGGTACAGGTTCCTACAAAACTTTCTGGTTTAGATGTAAATGTAAGTGAGTATAAATATAGGAGTGTTTTTAAGAAACTGAAATTGGTTGTATACTCAGAAGTAATTAAAGGAGTTCTAAATGTGTATGGGGGGCAGCTACACTGGGTATCGAATGTGCTATACAGCTGTGCTAATGGAAGTCATCCATATGTCTGAGGGCAGACGGTCAGCTCTTAAGATTTTGTTTACTTACCTCTTAGTCAGGATTTCCAAAGGTATAGGCTCCTTTTGTTTGATCCAGCGCTTTTCTTTGCTTTTGGATGAACTTTTGACCTAAATTGTATTTCCAATCTCCAGTCATTTCATGGAAGGTCATTAGTGACTGGTTAAACACACCCATGCACACACGCGCACGCACGCACACACACACTCACATATTACATTTCCAGACCAACTGAATTACAGAAGAAACCAATTTGAAAACTTATTGAATTAAAACCTTAGAAGAGAGAAATGGGTTTTATTGTTTGTGGTTGGCATGACAACTTGATATGCTAGAGAGTAATATGTGCTCTGTTCACATCATTGGGGACTCTGACAAGTTTAAGGCCAGGCCTTTGCCTCTAAATCTTGTTGCCAAGGTAATGCAGCATAAGGCCAGAGTCCACTGAAATGAATACTTCTAACAGCTCATGCCAGCAGGAGCTATCTGATTAAAAGGGATCTTTAAAAAAAAAGAAGAAGAAAGCAAAGAAAAGAAACAGTAGTTTAACAAGAGCAGGAGGAGAATGCAAAGGTGGGATATTGAAATATGGGCAACAGAAAATCTAAAAGGAAAGCAGCCAGTGGGTGCCAAGAAGTATCCAAATAAAGGGCTCTGTTTATTAGCAAGGGGTTGATGATGTGTGATGGTCTGCAGGCGGCCATTTTTGTAAACAAAATGATACTGCCCCAGTTTCAAGTTCAATAGAATGATTTCACTCGATTGGTGGCCACTCCCCTTCCAACCACAGACTTTAATTCGACAGATTTTCTTCTGTGATAATACATTAAAGAAAGTCATTCCTGAGGGACTTCATAGGCCACACATATGTCCCAAGAAGAAAATGGAATCCACAAAAAACTCAACTCAGAGTAGAGGCCACCCAAATGCCACTGCCTTCAGTCACTGGAATGGCCTTTTGGATAGTCTTCTGATTCATGTCTCTGAGATTTACAAGACAGTATTCTCAGGATCATGATCCTATGGGATCCTCGTTTTCCTAGTTTTATATACCAGTTGATTTTGGATTTGTTCATGATAAAACTGTGGCCCTTAGAGTTTCTTATGTCCTAAGAAAGGAGAAGAAATCTTCAAGTTCATAATCATGTTTCCCATCCAGATGTGATTCAGGTGCCACATGAACTACTCTCTTTTACACTTCCGGGGATTTAATGGGAATAATCATCAAATGAAGACATAGGGGTAAGAGGGTAAAAAGTGGAATCTGAAAGGAATTCAGAATCTGGATCAGCGGTTCTAATTTAAAGTTTCTACCAATTCAGATCAGAGTATTATTTCATGAGCAAATGAGAAAATGAAGTTTTACCATGCTTATCCTACCCTATACCAGTAGCTTCTACACTATAAGATGTAATGGAGAGGATTCTGGCCTTAGATTTACTGACCCAAATCCAAGTCCTGCCTCTACAGATAACTAGCCGAGTGACCTTGGCAAAGTATGTAACATGTTTAGTTTCTGTTTCTTAAGCTACAAAACAAGGTAGATGAGCCTAGCCTTTTCCTGGAACAGTAGTTCTCTACCTGGAATGTACAGCCAAATCACAGAAAGAACTTTTTTAGAAATTCAGAATCCCTGGCCTCACCCCAATCTCTATTGAATAAAAATTTGTACTTTTCAAGAGCTCTACACATGATTCTCATTTGCATCTCTGTTTAAGAATCAACAAAGAGCCCTGGCTGATGTGGCTCAGTGGATTGAGCGCTGGCCTGTGAAGCAAAGGGTTGCCGGTTCACTTCCCAGTCAGGGCACATGCCTGGGTTGCAGGCCAGGTTCCCAGTGCAGGGTGTACGAGAGGCAACCACACATTGATGTTTCTCTCCCTCTCTTTCTCCCTCCCTTCCCCTCTGTCTAAAAATAAATAATAAAAATAAAATTAAAAAAAAAGAATCAAGATTACATAACTTGTAAAGATAAACAAGCTAATATATAGGAGTTGTCTTAGGTCTCTTAATCAAAGAAGGCTACTGCTAAGTTTAGCTTATGTTTTTTTAGCTTATATTTTTAACATTTAAACAGGGCAAAGAAATTAGGAATGCAGGAAACTTGGCATGCATAAAGTGGTTACACTACCCTCTACTATTTGAAGCATTTGAAGATGTCCAAGCTTTCAAAGAAAAGCTCTTTGAAGTAACTCTTTGTTCATGGTTTGCAATATTCCCCTCAGCCTTTATTGATCTGGACAGAATGATAATCGATGTTTATCTAGTCTTACTGGCACTATTCTGAGTGCTTCATAAGTGTTAGCTCTTTTGATCTTTACCGCCTCTTATACACTTGCTGTGGGACAGATTAAGTAACCGAAGGCCTCATGGGTAATAACAGGAAGAGGTGGGCTTTGAACTCAGGAACCCCACTCCAAAGCCCAACTCTTAACCTCTGTGCTATTCACCACTTGGTAGGTTAAACATTTCCAATGAGTAAATTGCTCAACTTTCTCAAGTGAAAAGAAAAGCCTATTACATAAAGAGTTTTTCTAGGCATAAGTGATCATTTCTTAAAGTGTGGTCCTTAGGCTGCCTACATCTGAATGACATGAGGGCTTATTAAAAATGCAGTTTCCTTGGACTGCCCTAGACCTACCACACTAGCACCTCAGGTACAAGTCAGGTTTGGGAACTGGCATTCAGAAAATATACCTCTTAGGTGACTTCCCCCCAGTTTTATCGAGGTATGACTGATAAATAAAAAATTATACATATTTAGGTTGTGCAATGCAATTTTTCAGGTATACAATGTGATGATTTAATATACGTGGATACATTGTGAGACATGTGCCATGTTCAAATTAATTAACATATCTCTCACTTTACATAGTTACCTTGTGGGTAGGAATGTGATGAGAATACTTAAGATTCAGTCTCCTAACAAGTTAAGGTGACTCTCAAGGCCAGCAAAGTGTAAGAACCACTGGTTTGGATCAATATTTGTGGGTCGCCCTGGTTGGGGATGAGGGTGGGTAGAACATTTGGGGAGCCACCAAACTGGAGCCATTGTACAGAGTCAGACGTTGGGGCTGTCTGGGGTGGAGTGGTCAGTCTCATGGCTAAGGAATAATTTGCTCAGGACACAGCTTCCACCCAGGAACAACTGATTGTCGTTGTCAGGGAAAAAAGCCAGCGAACTGACAGTATGATTTGCCTTCAGGGCCCAGATCTCATTTCTCTTCAAGGGGTTTCCCACTTGTTGGTAGCAAGGCCAGAGCATTGGCCCGGAACTCTGATGTTTTCTCTTTCAGTCTCCAAATGCCAGGAAGGCTCCGTGTCACTGCACACAGGCACAATGGCAGAGTCAGGGAGCGTACTGTTTGGAATGTGGTCTGGCCCCATTAGGGCTGTGAATTGGGCTGGAACTTGCAGACTTTCACAAGAGTGCATCGTGGTGTCTTTTTCAGATGGTCAAAGAAAAGGAGGCCAAGAGACTAACCCAAAAGGATTGGGGATTTGTACTTTGGAAGAAGTCCATGGTGATTCTTTAAGGAGCTGAAAACGTTTATGTGAGGCTCATTGAGGTATGGTTCATTCGCAGGAACCTTCACCTTTGGTGAGTATACAGTTCCATGAGCTTTGGAGGACAGCTATCCTCAGCATCACACCCCCGTTGCCAGTTCTGCGACTTTTCACGAATGTCAGTAGCCAGCATCAAGTAAGATACAGAACATTTTCAACTCCCTAACAATTTCCTTTGTACCCCTTTGCAGCCAACCCCATTCCCTTTTCCCAAGCCCTTGGCTACCAACTGATCTGATACGTGTCTGTATTGCAGAAGGTCACACGAATGGAATCTTGTAATATACAGCCTTTTGTTGTGGCGCATATGAATAGTTCTTTCCTGTTTATTACTAAGTAGTATTCCATTGTGTGGGTTACCACAATTTATTTATTGATTCACCAGCTGATGGGAATTCGGGTTATTTTTACTTTGGGGCGGGGACTGGGACTTAAAGGAGCACTAATTCGGCAAGCATTTGTTGAACACTGGAATACAAGATAGTTGATGCCTGCAGCCTCTGGTAAAAATAATCATAACACTGGAAATTCTAACACCCAAAGAAGAAGGAGCTTCACGTGTGGCCCTAGAAACAAACGGGAAGGAGAAGAATGCTATGAAACGGTGTTGGAGTGATGAGAAGAACATTTCATGCCCTTTGAAAAGCCCTAAAATGATACTACCATGCCGAGACACATGAGGGCGCTCTAACTGGCCTGCATCAGCCAACACTCATTCTAACAAAGGTTGTTTGTTTTTTAATTTATTGGAATGTTTTGTTGAAAACCCTGGTGAATTCTCACTCCCACCCTTGGTCTCGTTGGCCATTCTTGGATGATAGAAAAGAACTGGGCATCAAGCGAATCCGTCTCTGACTCCTCCTCGGGGGGTTATTGTGCCCAACCGCAGTTTTATGGTGAGGCTCCAGTCAGCTTCCCTCCTTCCACTTGCATGGAGAGGCTTCCAGAGGGCTCTACGTTAGAATATCTCATAAATCACAAAGCGAACTGAGACTGTCCGTAAAGTTCCTTTTCTACTTTATTGTTATCTCCAGGCCTTCCCGGAATGCAGTACACAAGCGTTAAGAAATAATTGCTTTGCAAAATTTTCGAAAGACTTGTTAGGCACTGCTTTCACAGGGGTCAACGATTTAGCTGGTTGAGGGTTGTTCATTCTCGTCAAAGGAAGCACTGTGATCCACACAGAGGAAAACTATCTTTACAACAAAGCAGCAGGGGGAGAGGACAGGGTTACTGGTTTTGGCTTCTAAATGGCTGTTCAAAACAAAAACCAAAAAAAAAAAAAAAAGGTTCTGGATACATTTAAAATTTTTTGAAAATCAATGACTCATTTGTTAAAGAGGAACCAAGTACAAAATAAAAGACACTTCATAAAAACTTCATTAGAATGCTCTGAGGAGACTGTAAATGAATTTAGTGCTGCAGGAGGAGGGCACATGGTTTTCTTGCGAGGTATAGAAAGACTTAGACCCTTCCCCTCTCAGGGCAAGGGTTCGGTTCCCTCCTTGGCAAGGATGTCTCTGCAAGGGCTTTTTACAATTAACAGAATAAAATGACCCTTTGAAGAAAGAAGTCTTTTACTCAGTCAGCCTATCCAACATAAAATATAATTGTTTCAAGCAGAAAAGTATCTTTGGCTGTTATGTCCAAATTGCATAATAGGAGGGCCTTAAAATTAGGAAATTGGGAAGAAAATAGTGAAGAGATAATTCTAAGAACAGGGTGTGGGCCCTGGCCTGAATTCACAGGCACTTGACACCAATCAGGAAGACCACCCTGGAGTGCTCTCCCTCCCCATTTGGGAGAAATCCTGAACCACTCAGACAGGCCTCGGCCCTTCACACAGTCCCAGTGCAGACCTTCTCAATCACCCCCTTCAAAAGGCATTCTCCCATTCTCTGCTTATCTTATCCCTGGTTTCCAAAGCTCCCTGGCTGTGTGAGTGCAGTTGTTAAAGAGATAGACCAATGAGTCATAGGTGGCTATGTGGATCTTAATAAAATGACTTTACCTCTCTAAGCCTCAATTTCCCCAATACAAAATGGAGATTGTAATAGTATCTATTTCATGTCCCCATACAGTACCTATCTGAAGTTGTTGGGAAGATTAAATAAGATAGTGCATATAAAGCAGTAAGGTAATGCATATAAAAAGTATCATTTTTTATATAGTAAGAACTAGATAGAGATTAACATTGCTATCATAAGTAGCGTTATTATTATTCCTAGTTTTGCCCCTCTCAACCAGGATCTGACCTCCCCATCCTGGTAATCCATCTTCAGACTCCCAATGAAAGAATCTGTCTAGTCTACCAAGCCCTTAACCACTCTTGCCCCTCCAGAAATGTACCCCGCTCTTACCAGGGCTCACAAAAGAAATGCAGGCAATGTTAACAAGCTTGTCCCATCACATAGCAGAGTTGTCTAAAAATACCAGGAATGTCAAATGGTCATCACCTTAGCTAACCATCAATTTGGGATGGATTTACCTTAAAGGTGACGCACACTTCATTCTTTGATAAATCCCTAGACTTTTCATCCATCCAGAGGAGAAGTGTGATCATATTCTGCCCATCAACAATCATCTTATAAATGAGATGCAGAAAAAGTACATGCGTGGAAAGGTATTCTGTTTAAAGAGGGGAACTGCTATTTTATAGCATTCCAATTATGTCCCCAGCAAGCAATAGAGCCAAGGCCAAGGCTGATGGCTGGAAGTCCAAGTTTTGCACGAATAAAAGAGAAGAAAATCCAAAGAAACAGTGATCCCAGTTTTAGAAAATTGTCTCTGGTGATGAAGCTCTGCAAAGGATGAATGAGGAGGATCAAAGTGCCTCAAAATAAATCTACTAATATTTCCTTTTTTAAGAATGGAAGGAATGGAAGGAGGGGTGGTGGTTCTTACGGGCAATTCAGAGCAACTTATAGTCAAGCTGTATTTTAAACAAGTTTTCTTGATTAGTTGGTGTAGTGATGTAGATTCTAGGTTGGTCTAGCTGGGTTGATATTCTGCCTAAGGCTTGGTTCCCCCATGTGAAAAACAGGGATAATACCATTGTCTATCTCATAGTATTGTAATTAATTAAGTACAATGGTCCATACACACCATGAAGATCAGTGCCTGCAATGAAAAAGGGATAGGAGATGAAGAAGAAAATAATAAAGTAAGATTAAACACAGAGGGACCATACCCAGGCTAACGATGAAAGATGATGTGAACCCACAAGTGTGATTAATACGACCCCATGCACTCGAGGTCCAAAGAAAGCAGTAAGGTAAAGGAGCTTTAACACACAGACTCCTATTTGTTCAGCACCTTTTGACTTATTTCCTCATTTTCCAATGTGTCTGATTAGGTGATAGGCAAGTTCCAGAACATAGGAGTAGCAAACAAACAGGAGCTGTAGCAATTTATATATGTATATCAATATACATACATATATACATCGATTGATATATACAAATTTATATATATCTCCACAAACTGAAGGGACATTAGAGGCTCTTTAGGTCAACCCTCTGGGGTTGGAGAGGTTGAGCGGCCTGCTCAAAGTTGTGCAGCTAAGGAGATCCACACCAGGACTAGAATCTGAAGGTGTCTTGGGTTCTCCCCAGTACATCGGACTGCAAGAGGAATGCAGGTAACAATAATTATGTTACTTTGTTTCATATCTTCTGTCCAGTAAAAAATGAAAGAGAAGCTTCCATACAGGCATCGTTTGAAGTTCAACTCACAACAGGCTTTACCCTTTAAATGGGTCACTCTGTATCACCATGGTGATTCTTCCAAGTTTTCCTGGAATCATCAGCTGTTTTCTAATGAGGGCACTCCCAGAACTTGCAGCTCCACCAGACAGATAAATATTTCCCAGTAGAAAACACTTAGGTCCTTAAGCAGTTTAGTCAGCAATTACTTTTCTTCTCCACGTCTCACTCAAGGCAACAGTCTAAAGCCTGCTCCTACGTTTGCTTTAGATGGCATAGAGTTCTTTTCAAAAACCTCTTGATTCTACTGATGGCAATTCTACTTTCCTGGTCTTTGTTTAATTTATATATTAAGAAACTGCCACCTTCTTGCCTTCCATCTTTCTAATTAAACAGTAAGTATATGACAAGTTAAGAGACTTATAATAGTATGGCTACTCCTCAAAATATTTTTTAAAGTTACATATAATTCAACAACTGTACTTCTGGATATATAAGCAAAATAACCGAAAACAAGGTCTTGAAGAGATATTTGTGCACCCATGTTCATAGTAGCATTACCCATGGTACAAAAGCTGGAGGAAACCCAAGTATCCATTGATAGATGAATGAATAAACAAAACGTGATGTTTGTAATGGACTGTTTTTCAGTCTTTAAAAGGAAGAAAATTCTGACACATGCTATAACATGGATTAATCTAGAAGACATTATGCGATGTAAAATAAACTAGGAACAAAAAGAGAAAAACTACATAGTTCCACTTATATGAGGTATCTAGAGCAGTCAAATTTACGGAGACAGAAAGCAGAATGGTAGTTGCCAGGGGGTGGGGGGAAGGGAGAAACGGGGAGCTGGTGTTTAATGTGTATCAAGTTTCAGTTTTGCAAGATGAAAAAGTTCTGGGGATTGGTTGCAAGCAATATGAATATGTAGTTGATCCTGAACAACAATGGTTTGAACTGCACAGCTCCACTTACATGCAGATTTTTGTCAGTAAATATACAGTCAGCCCTTTGTGTCCCTAGGTTTCACATCTGCAGATTCAACCAACTGTCGGAATCCACAGATGCACAGGGCCGACTGTATGCATTGTTTGAGTTCATTTCATGGAAGGGATTTGAGCATCTGGGGGCTTTGGTATCCATGTGGGTTAGAACCAATCTTTCATGGAATGGTTGATATGGTAAATGTTATGTTGTGTATTTTACCACAGTTAAAAATGGTTGGAGAGAAAGAGACAGAGACAGAGACTGGAAGTGTTTAAGTCCTGTACAGTTTATCATAAGCATATGTGCAGTTAGTACTTTAAATCGTTTCATTAGCCTCATTATACAGCTCAGTCATAATTGTGAATGTTCACTGGTTAAGGCAGCGAAAAACATCAGCTGATAGCCGTGTAAATAGATAGCAAATCAAAGACCAACCAAGACCAAGTATTTACATATTGTTTACCTGAATTTCTCAAACTTCCACTCAGTTCATAATGATCTCCAATCAGCTTTACATATCTGTTCTCCTAGGTTTGTCAATATTCCCAGAGTTCCCTTGTATAAAATATGGTTTGGGCCAACATTTAGAAACTAGGGTATTGATCCCATGGGGGGGGGGAATGGTTAATTTCTTAAATGAACAAACCAAAATTCATGAAGTTCAAGTCCTTTCACATGACACAGTTCTCAAAAATGTTTATACCTACTTTTATGGGTTGAATCGTGTCTCCCCACCCCCACCAAACAAAAATGTATTTGTTCAAGTCCTAATCTCCAGTACCTCACAATGAGACCTTCTCTGCAAATAGGGTCCATTACATGTGATTTGTGAGGATGAGGTCATACTGGAGTAGGATAGGTCCCCAGTCCAATATGAAAAGGGGTTCTTATAAAAAGGGGCAATTGGGGCACACACACACACACTCAGGGAGAATTCCACATGCGCGTGAAGGCAGAGATCTACACCAAGAAGCACCAATGGCAGCCAGCAAATCACCAGAAGCTAGGGGCAAGGCATAGAACAGATGCTCCCCCATGGCCCTGAAAAGGAACTACCACTGCCGAAAACTTGATCTTGAATTTCCAGACCCCAGAACTGTGAGACAGTAGATTTCTTTTGTTTAAGCCAATAAATAAAAGTCTTGGCATGAGCTTCACTAACGCCACCATTTCCTTTTTCCTTGATGTTCTTGCCCCTGGGCTCCTTCTGCTTTTATTCAACTCTCTTCCTCCAGTTTCCCTACCTCTTGAGGCTTTTACTTACTCCATGCCTCATGGTATACTTTTAAAAATGCTCGGGCTTTATTTTTATTTAGCTTTATTAACTTTTTTCCTTTTATTATAAAAGTAACGCATAGTGATGTTTAAAATTTTACTTTCATGTAAGTCAAAGGGAAGTAAAGTGAAAATAAAGAGACTTCTCTGTTCATCCCCATCTGAGCAGACCTCTGAACATCTCCCATAGAAGTAATCTCTGTTAGAGTTGGGTACGTAGTCCTCCAGAATTGTTGGTGCCTATACATGTATGCATCTATGATTTATGCATCTGTTTTTTAAAAAGATAAAATGTAATAAAACACATGCTGTTTTACAACCTGTTCTTCTTCAATTAATAGTATATCTGAACAGTTTTCCATATCAATATAGATAGGTATGACTCTTCCTATTATGGGTGTTCTATAAGTTATTTAACCAATTCACCAACAAAAAATATTTATTTTATTTCCAGTTTAGTGCTATTGTAATCAGCACTGAAATGAACATTCTTGTGTGTGTAACTTGAGCGCTTATTTGAGTATATCTACAGGATTAACGATTCTGCACCCAATTTACAAACGTGGGTGTGGTTTCCCCACACCGCCAAGCAATTTTCTGAGAACAGCTGGACGTGCTACAATTCAGCTCAGTTCTGACTCTCTCCAGCTGGAGATAACATCAGATCCCACAGGTCGAAGGCTCAGTCCTACAAGACCTCCTACCACTCTAGATGTCATCGCAATTCCAGGTTACCACCTGTGCTTGTGATAGACCAGCTGCAGATTGGAGGTTCCAGCTTCCTGGCTGGGCTGAATTAATTGTCTAGAGCAGCTTACAGAAGTCAGAGAAATATTCTACTTACTGGATACCTATTTATTATAGAAGGATATAACTCAGGAAGAGCGTTATGGAAGGGATGCAAAGACATGAATAGCAAAAGGACAGAGTTTTCGGGTGCCACTCTCCCCAAATCTCCATGTGTTCATCAGTGCGGAAGCTCTCCGAACCCTAACTTTTAGGGTTTGTATGAAGGCTTCATTACATAGGCATGATTGGTTAATTCATTGGCCATTGGAGGTTGAACTCAATCTTCAGCACCTCTCCCCTCCTCAGAAATCAGGAGGTGTGACCAAAAGTTCCAGTTCTCTGATCACATGGTTGGCTCCACTGGCAACCAGCCCCCACCCTAATGAAAGATACCTAATAAGGCATCTCTCTCTCTCTCTCTATGTCGTCGTCATCATCATCATCATCATTTAGGAAATTCCAAGAGTTTTAGGAGCTGCATGCCAGATACTGATGAAGACTAGCATATATATTTCTTATTAGAAATCACAATATCACAAGGATAAATTCCTAGCAGAGTTATTGGGTCAAAGGGTATATGCATTTTATATTTCCACAGATATTTCCGTGAACCTGAGTATCTGAGAAAGCTGGGATTAAATCTGTGCTCTCTCACTTACTAGTGGTGTTACTTCAAATAACTTACTTTATTCATTCTCCATTTCCTCGGTTATAAAATAGATGTAAAATCTATCTCAGAGTTGTTCATGGATGACGCAGTAAGTTTAGTTCATACTGGTTAGGCGTTAGTTCACATACACTCATCATCCCTTTCTCTCCTTCATTTTTTCTCTTGTAATTCCTCCTTGGGTTTTTGCAAAGATGCCATTTCATTTCAAGTCAATGAATTTTTTTTTTTCCCACTCAGACTGTGTTCTCTCCTTCTTACTCTTCCAAAGGAAGAGAAGAACGATCATCAATGGCTATCAGCAGCTGCGAAAGCAAAACCAAAAGCCAGCTTTATGCTCAGGAGAGAACACTGTGCCTCCTCCTTATGGTTTCGAGTGCTCTACGCGCGAAACTTCTCTGGTAACAAACTATAGAAATGATCCCTGAAAGTATAGTCTTTCAAGTCAACAAATATTTATAGAACATCTAACATATGCAAGATTTGACAAATGCTCAGGGGGCTCTAATTTTTTTTAAAGACATAGTCTTTTTTGGAGCTTATTATATTATACAGGAGAAAAACATCTCTCAGATCCTAGAACCCTGACTTAACGTTATTGAATGAATGAGTAAATGAAGGAAGGAATGTTGTTGAATGAGTAGCACATCCATTGAAGTGGAGGTCCCAGCATCATAGAGTGGAGCAGGGAGTCAGGACTAATAGAAATGAGGCTTCTCAAAACATTTGCTCTGAATTCCACTTAATGGCAAGGGAGGCATTGGGGATGAAGGGTAGAGCATTTGGCTAGAAAATTATTTGAAGGGTTGTGGTTTATCTTAAAACTTCACATAAAACTTGAATTCTGGTGCACAACATATTGTTTGCTTCCATATAAATGGCATCCCTCTCTTCAACCATAGGGTAAAATAAACACTCCAGAAAGATGTACTGTATTTATCAGGTGACTCAGTACTTCTTGACATGTGCCAAGGGTGTGCATGCCTCAGTTTGAGCAGCATGAGATTAAGGCAGGTGATGACTGAGCTCTCACTTCATGCTTCCCCCACTGTCTCCCTGTCTGTCTGCCCTAGCAGCCTCATTCCTCCCAACTTTCTGCTACAACTCTTCCTTTCTCCTGTTTTCTCTTCAATCCTGATTTTGTTTTCTAATTTTTATGTTGAAACTCCTCAAGAATATTTAAAAAAATAACTCAACTGTATAACTGTTCCAATAACTACTTAGGGTCATTAGTCCCAGGGGACACCCTTCATTCGTTCACATTGTGTTGGGTTGTGGTCCGTCTCATTTCTGTCATCTATGACAATAGACTCTTAGAGGGATGTGGCTTGTTTCATTTAAATCTTGACAAGCACCCAAACTAATGCTGTGATCAATTAATGTTGTGCTAGTTCTGAGCACTCAGTGAAGTGCTCTCCTCTGTGTTTGAAGGACACTGTAAATGGAGCATGTGTTTTGAATTGCTTCTCCAGAGCTCAGGGTGACTCTGATCTGTCCGCCTCTTCTTCACTCCCACTGCCTGGGCTCTGGGTCAGGCCCTCATCATTTCTCATTGACATTATTGCTCTAGCTCCTGGCTTGGGACTTCTTGTCTTTCCACTCCCTGCCCCCTCCTCAAAGCTGTTAGAGTGATTTTGCTAGCACAGAGGTCAGCCATACCATTCCCCTGCTTAAAATTTAGGTGGCAGTGATCTGCAACTACATGCAACAACATTGTGTTTCACTTACCAACATGAGTGAGAGAGCCAGACACAAGACAGTACTGTGTTAAATAAAGCACAAAACCCAGTAAAAGCAATCTATGGTGTTAGAAGTCACTATAGTGGTTAACAAACAGGTACATTGAAAGGTGTTCAACATCACTAACAACCAAGGAAACAAATCAAAACCACAATGAGACATCACTTCACACCTGCTAGGATGGCTATAATTTTTTTTAAAGCTGGCAAGGATGTAGAAAAAAGGGAACCCTAATATAATGTTGATGAGAATATAAATTGGTGCAGCTACTATGAAAAATAGCATGGCAGTTCCTCAAAAAATTAAAAATAGGACTACCATATGATCCAGCAATTCCACTTCTGGTATTTATCCAAAAGAATTGAAATCAGACTCTCGAAGAGTAACTGCACTCCCATGTACTTTTTAACATTCTTCTCAATAACCAAGACCTGGAAACAACCTAAATGCCCATCAGCAGATGAATGGATAAAGAAAATGTGGTGTGCACATATACGAATATTTCCAGGCTTACAAAAAAGGAGGAAATCCCACCATTTGTGATGACATGGATGGCTCTGGAGAACATTATGCTAAACGAAATAAGCCAGACACAGAAAGACAAACACTGCATGACCTCACGTGTATGTGGAAGCTAAAATAGTCAAGCTCCTTGAAGCATAGAGTAGAACAGTGGTTGTCAGGGAAAGGGAGGACATGGGGGGGTGGTGAGAGTCAAAGGGGACAACGTTTCGGTTCTACAAGCTAAATATTTCCAGATCTCCCCTATACAGCATAGTCCCTATAGCTAATGATACTGGATTGTATATTTAAAATTTGCCATGAGGGTATGTATGTCTTATGTTAAATTTTCTTATCAGGAAAAAAAGAGAAGTATTATAAAGGAGACAGGAGGAAGCTTTGGGAGGTGATGGGTATGATTATGGCATGAATGGAGGTGATGGATTCGTGAGGTATTTTTATCCCCAAACTCATGAAGCTGTGTACATTAAATAGGTATAGCTTCTTTCCATGTCAGTCATACCTCAATAAAATGGTTAAAAATGGTTAAAAAGAAAAAAGAAGTCAGAACAGAAGTTCCTGGCAGGGATGGGGAGCAGTAGTGATTGGTAGGGACTGTGAAAGGGGCTTCTGGGCCACAGTTACTGGCATTCTTCTTGAGCTGCATGCTAGTAAAATAGGTGTGTTCAGTTTGTGAAAATTCATCAAGTTATGCACCAATGCTTCAGGCACTCTTCTCTATGTATACTCCTTCAATAAAAGATAAAAACAAACAGCATTGTTTGCTTCCCCAGCATGATAAACCATCTTTCACTCATCTCCTACCTTTCCCCTCTCAACCGCATTTGTTTTTCCCAGGATCCAACCACACCAGATGACTCAGTGCTCTACAAATACAGCACACTTCCTATTTTTTCCTGGTGCCGCTCACTTTGACAGGAAGCCCTTCAGTCAACTTATCTTTTGAGGCTCTGTTCAGATATCACCTCCTCCTGAGGTTTCTTCCTGACCACCCTCAGCAAAATTAATCATTCCCTTGTCTGTGCTTTTATAGCACTTGTAATGCTTTCCCTATAGCAGCAACGACCATACTTTCAATATTTAAAAAAACTCACAGGATTCTTGGTCTGAAAAGTATAGTTATACTTAAAGGGTCATAGGTTAGAAGACTGGGATCAGGAATGCCCTAGAATATCCAGGTTGTGTATAAATACATAGTAATTTCTCTGAATTTGCATCTCCATTTGGACCAGAGATTCTTCACCTGTTCTGTGCCATGAATCTCTCTGGTAAGCTGGTGAAGCCTATGGACCCTTCTTTTAAAGTAAAATTTTACTGAATGAAGTACAATGACTACAAGTGAATTATAGAGGGATGCTAGCTCAGTGAATTTGTGCAAGTGAACATCTTCACATTGCTAACATCTGGATCAACAAATAACCCAAAGCCACAACACCCCTCCCAGCCTCTACCCCACCAAAGGATAAACACTATCTTGACTTCTAACTCCATAGATTTGTTAACCTGTTCTTAAACTTTATATAAATTGAATCATACAGGATGTTCTCTTTTGTATCTGGTTCCTTTTTTGAAATCTTATGTTTGTGAGATTCATCCATGTTGCTGGATGTAGAAGTTGTTTATTCACTCTTATTGCTGGTAGCATTTTATTGTACGAATATACCACTACCGATTTACCCATTCTTCTACTGATGAATATGTAGTTTGTTTTCAGTTTTTCATTGTAATGAATAGTGCTGTTATGGACATCCTCATACAAGGTAAAAATATATGTTATGTACTCATCTCAGAACACTGATTTTAAATGCATAAAACAAAATATATAGGGATATAAAATAAATTTATTAATATGTAGTTTTCAAAATATAAAGCAAAATTTGAGATATAGTTATGTATGTGCTTCTTTATTAACACAATTCTGAGGTCTAGCAGTGGGTCTAATTACTATTATAAGTTTGAAGTAATAATGTGCATAAATGAAATTTCAAAAATTCTGTAAAGCTGCAATATTCTTTGAAAATGTCTTTGATTTCTGTTAGTGACAAAGTGACACACAAGGTCTGTCCAGAAGGTATCCAGCCATATAATATGAAAAATAGAGACATTTATTGAAGATGATACAAGATAAAAGAAACATTCTACATAGGACACTGACGTCTCGGTACCCTTCAAAGTAGGCACCTTGGGACCTCACGCAGTTCTCCCAATTGCCATCAGCTACCTCACTACATTTTCCTGAATCTCATCGATGGTCTGAAATCGCTTCCCTTTCAAAGATGATTTTAGTTTTGGGAAAAGCCAGAAGTTGCAGAGTGCCAAATCTGGGCTGTAGAGGAGCTGAGTCACCTGGATGATTTGATTTTCATCAAAAACACTCTGCACCAGATGTGATATATGAGTGGGTACGTTGTCGTGATGAAGCTGCCAATCACCAGGTGCCCATGGCTGTGGCCTTCTGAATCATCCGAATAGTTTCCGAGGAGGAATGTTCAAGCTTAATGCAAAATCTGATGCAGATTTGTCGCTCTCCTTGCTCAGTCATTTTGAATGTGATGGCCACATAGTACATATGCTCACTCAACAGCATCTACTGACCCCACTGACTAGTACAGTGAAGTCACGATTGTTCACCAATACACATTCCAATCCACTCTCCTTGATTGCCAGGTTACATCAATGTCCCACAAACCATTCTTGTTATATTAAGAAAATGGTTGGACTTCTTTTGGATGACCTCATATATTATAAATACCTCTATGATTTGATGCATAAATCCATAATTAAAGGAATGTTAAATTTCAGTTAGTGGTTAGTGAAAAATAAAGATGTGATTTTTCCCCCCATCCTAGTTCAGGAAGTCCCTGTATTCACATCTGGTCTAGACTTAAAGCCTCTTAAAAGCAAGAATTATATCCTAACCATAGTAAAATTTCAGAATACGACACAAATGTTGACATACACGAGAAGTGCTCAATAAAGTTTTTGAATGCTAACTCATACATGGTAATAGTAATCTTTGGTTGAGTGGGTACTCTGTGCCACTAGGCTACTAGAATATTCTTCTAAAAATGCTCACAACCTTTTGACTACTGCTCCCATTTTGCAGATGAGGACTGGAGGCTTGGATAGGCTATGTAACTTGCCAAGATTTTACTACCAGTACACAGCAGACCAGGAATTCAAAGCCAAGTGTTTCTGACCCCAAGTTTCCCAGCTGACCATTGACTTCTATGTTTGACTATTGACAATTGAATGGAGAAATAAATGAGTAACTGGGTGAACACATAGATGAACTTCACCAGTCACAGCCACTGTTCTCCTAATCCTTACAGCTAGTGGAACAATTTCAAGAAGGAATCAGCTAGTATTGGTGAAGCAGTCTGGTTGTTAAGAACATTGTTTTGTGTGAGGCAGGTTGGCCCCTTGGAAGAAACCAATCCAGGTGCTCCTCAACAGCTTTCATGCGTTGAACTGGCATCAAGCAAATGTTCGGTGACAGATGTTCACAGTGCTGAGCTTTAGAAGGCAAGCTCTTGGCCCAGAGCTTCATTTATAGTAACCAGTACTTAACTCCAACAGCTCACATCAGGTTGCTTGTGGAAAATGATCTGATATCCAAATCTCACCTTCTTTCAAGGGAAACACTCTAAACAGCCACACTCATCTCAGAACACTTTGCCCTATCTGAAGTAGTGGAGCCATATGAAGGAACTGTGGGATACCAGGGTTCCTCCCTTGTCACGAGAGCTCAGATAAGTGGGTGTCTTTCTAGGGAATCAAACAAGATGGTCTTTCAATTCTGGGATTCTTTGTAGTCATGGGAAACTCATTATCTGTCCATTTCTCTTGAAAAGGTGTTCTCCAATTGTGGACTCCCTGAAATTAAAGGAAAGGTAACTAAGTGCTTAAATGTATGATCCTGAGCTTAGCTATTCATATTTCATTGTTTTTAAATATTATCTAAATAATATTTACACATATAAAACCACTCAAATATGTAAGGATTTAAAGTAAAAAATCAAAGTGTCCCTCACCCTCCTATTCCCACGCCTCGGAATGAAGTCTTGTTAAATATTAACAGTTTCACGCGTAGATTTCCAAACTTTTTTCTAAATACACACAACACACTTATATCTATGCACACACACATTGTATATGCACATATACACACAAATATACTTACATACATACATACAAGTATGGCATTACTTTTTGCATATTGTTCTACAACCTACTTTTCCCCCACACATAGTGGATGAGATGCCATGTCAACGTTATATTTCATTAAGGGTGCATAATATTCTACAGGTTCATTAGAATTGACTGTTCTCCTGTTGAAAGATTTAGATTGTTGTTTCTTTTCTTTGCTATAGGAAACCACATCTTTGTGTCAGTTTACATCTTTGTAACTATCCTGTTTAAATGCTCATACAAAGATTTCTCTAGGTAGCTTCTTTTAAGTGTGTTTTCTTCTTTATGGTTTTATTTATTTTTAGAGAGACTGAAAGGGAGGGAGAAAGAGAGGGGGAGGAACATCAATGTGAGAGAGAAACATCTATTACATGCACCCTAACTGGGGATGGAAACCGCAGCCCAGGTATGTGCCCTGAGCTGTCGGTATGTCGGGAATCGAACCGACAGCCTTTCACTTCACAGGATGGTGTCCAACCACCTGAGCCACACCAGTCAGGGCTAAGTGTATTTTCTTGATCAATGAAGTCAATTTTTAATTTTTGATAGTGATGGCCAATTTCAAGAGGAGATACTGTGAAGATTCCATTCCTAAGGAAACTTTCTATGAGGTTTCAACTCTAAGACTCATAGCTCTGAGTCACCTCACTCCTAAACTCTCAGAATTCCTTTCACTCCACTAAAATCAACATGTTCTCTGTATTGTTATCATCTTTCCTCTTAGCGCACATTTTAGCTCCTACCAGAACAATCCTTTATTTTAGAAGGAAATTATTTATTTGGAGCAAAGGTCAGAAACCCTGCCTGCCTGAAAGTAAAGATTAAGCTCCACCTCTGCCGTGGACTTTTTCCTAACTGGTCAGCATACACTCTTGCACAACTTCATTAAGTCCATGTTCAAGCTCCCTTCATCTTTTAGTACAAGCAGAAGAAGGTGAGGATTTATTGGGAAGGAAAATATATTAGAAGTGATTATTTATTTAGGACTGGAACAAAGGGAAAAGTTAAGAAAAGTTCAGAACAAACCATTGTACAATAACAAGAACCTGAAATCCTGCCTTAAATTCCTCAGGCTCCAACAAATATTGACTTTGTTATAGTCTAAGAAAAAGAATCCTCTTAGTCTTTTTATTAAGCACTCTTTATTGAAGGTATTTTATAAAAATTATTTCTAATTTTTCCAACAAACTTGCAGGGTAGAGTACAATTTCTTCATTAGACAGATTTTTAAAAAAAAACTGAGCCTCAAAATAAATTAAAAAAAATAAATGTGTAATTACACATTTAAAAAAAACCTGAGCCTCGTAGAACTAATGCAATTTGGTGAAGATTTCACATCTTTTGTGTGAGACGGGGTCTGCACTGAGACTCACCTGATTCTCTTTTCACTGCTGTGTATTATCTCTTTTGCCATCCAAGTTTTCAACTTAGAACTTCATAGGAAAGAAGGAAGACCAATGAGTGAAGGTCCAGAGATGCAGAACTTAGCTCAATATAAGGAGAACAAGATTGTAAGAAATGTCCTTTCATGGGAGGTTAGGTAACTGGTTATCTGTCAGGAGTATCATAGAGGAAAATCCTGTGGTGGATTAGAGGCAGGACCGAGTGACATCCAAGACCCCTTCCAAGTTTGCTAATATATAATCTGACTAACACGCCCACTTTACAGATAGGAAAACAGAGGTTCTGAATCATTAAGTAACTTGCTCAAGTTCACAGTGCAGAACCCAAACATCATGGCGACTCTTCTACTCACCTTTCCACTAGAATACAAGATTGCAGACTTTCTAGCATTTTTTTTACATTTTGAGTTCCTTTCCTCATTTGTTGGTGACTTTGACTCACCTGGGTTCTACCTTGATATCCAATTTCTGTCAAGGCTGCTGAAAAGGCTTGTCGATTAGTTAACAAGTAACATCCAAACAATTTGGCTTCTGGAAGGCCTGTTTATTTTTATTACCTGGCTCAGGTAGTTTTCAAAGGTATAGAGAATAAGTAGCATAGACGGTGGGTAGAAAATAGACAGGGGCAGGGCAAGAATAGTGTGGGAAATGTAGAAGCTAAAGAACTTATGACACATGGACATGAACTAAAGGGGGGGAATGTGGGTGGGAGAGGGGGGGCAGGGTGGAGGGGAATGATGGGGGAGAAATGGGACAACTGTAATAGCATAATCAATAAAATATATTTAAAAAAGAAAGAAAATGTAGTTTTAAATATCCAAGTGCTGGTAGAAGGAAAGACCAGGCTGTTTCACTAACGGTCAAACAGTGTTGGAAGGTGGTAGGCGAAGGGGCTGGGAGCCCAGGTTCTGGGGTCATTTTATTATATAGACTCAAAACCCAACCTCTACCATTTACCAGCTTTTCAGGCAAATTACTTAATTTCTCAGAGGCTCAGCTCTCTTGTTTCTAAACAAGCATAATAAGACAATAAATCAGATGGTAGTTGTAAAGATTAAATTAGGTATTATTTACATTATAAAGCACTTTAAGAGTATCTGACACATACTAAGTGCCCAGCCAGTGTTAGTAATACTATTTTATGTTTCAATGATAAGAGTGCTCCCCACCCCTACTTGAAATGAAAACAATTTGCCACGCAAACTTTATATAGATTTATATCTTGATTTTTGTCACATACTTTTCACAAAGAGCAACTACGATCAAAAATAAAAAAATTAATTGGATTGGTTTTGACATTTGATTTTCATTTCTACTGCATATAATCTGCAAGTGATTGATTTCACTTTGATTATTCCTGTCAAACTATCCCATGTTCCTTATCTCTGCCTCGGTGTGGTTCACACTCAGCACACTTAGTTCAGCACCTTATCTGTTGTGACTTAATTTCAGCAATTACTAGGAATGCGGTTGTGAGACACTTACACTGTTCCAATAATATTGCTTGTAAGACATGAATTAAGTCAATTTCTTAGAGTCTTAGAGAATTATAGATCTTTTTTTTTAAAGATTTTTTTAAATTTATTATTTATTTATCTTTTAGAGGGGAAGGGTAGGAGAGAAGGAGAGGGAGAGAAATATCAATGTACGGTTGCCTCTCGTGTGTTCCCTGCCAGGAACTGGCCCGCAACCCAGGCATGTGCCCTGACTGGGAATCGAACCGCGATCCTCTGGTTCGCAGGCCCGCACTCAATCCACTGAGCTACACCAGCCAGGGCTATAGATCTTTTTTAAAATGGGCAGGGGGAGGGGAAAGGTCAACAAATGACTAGGATTTAACCCAAATGATTGAAAGGACAGGATGTTCTTATTTTCCCCTAAGGACCACAGAAGGAAATGAGAACTAAATTTAATACTATGAGTTCTCATGTTCATAAATTGATGTCTTAGGTTTGTATGTCCTAGTAATTATGCTCTGCTTTGGAAAGGCATATCCTGAGAGTTTACTCTGAAGATAGAAATTCAGGAGCTGGAAAAGCCAAGCAGAAACTATACAGCAAAAGTATTGAGAGTTTCCAGCAAGGCGTTTATCTCATGTGTAAACTCAAGGCAAACTTGTGAAGCGGAATCTACGTGCCTTGTCCCAGCCATCCCTTTACCTCTGACCTCAGTGGGACAACTGATGTCAAGCCATGGATCCCTTTCGGTCTCCTCTGCCCAACAGAGTGTGCTGTGCAGGCCCTACTCTCAGACACTCACACTTATGAAAACTTAGGTCAACGTGTTCCTGCTCCCAGGAAGGGTTTGTTTTAAAAGCTTTACCTCTAATTACAGATTGCAAGGATTTTAATTGCTGTGTCATAGATTAGACTGCAAGCAAGGGAAGCCACTCTAACTTAAGCACGACAGGAATTTATTGGAAGACTAAGGCTCATGGCTCGTAGAATTGAAGGAAAAACTGGAGAATCAGGAATTGAAAGACAGGGGCCAAGTCAGTCTGTGAGATCCTTGTAGCAGTATCCACTCACCTGCTCCTCAAGGACCTCCCTCGAGATAACGCTGATCATTTTAAGTCTTTGTGTTACTCTCCTCGAGAATCCAATGCCAGAGCGAGAACATCCGGTCGGTCCACCTTGGTGCCAACTCCCTGCCCAGGGGGGAAGGCAGAGCATCAAGACTGCAGCAATGGGGTGAAAAGAGGTTCCACAAAGGAATACGGAAGCATTCTTACTGGGAAAGGGAATAGATGCTATGTAAACAAAAACATCCTTTTACTATTATCATCAAGTAAAGGAATTTCACACACCTGTAACTAGATGTGGTAATCGAAGGAGACTGTCCCAACACTTAGGTAGCCATCTTTCTCCACATGAAGGGCCCTTCTAAGAGGCCCCTTCCTGATCTCCAACCATGGCGTACATGGCAAATGAGATGATAAGAACCCCAGGATTCTTTGAATGGTTTTCTCTCAAAATCTTTCAAATCCACACCTTATGATTTGAGTGTATTTGAAAATAACATTAATTCTTAAAGCCATACTTTGTAGCCTTTTGGTATGGTGCTGACATGTGGTTTCTAAGGTAAATATTTGAATGAGTACTAATACATCTAAACCACTGGTTTAGAATGCAGACAACAGCCCATCTACAGTGCTGGCTAAATACGCAGTTTCCTGAGTCCAGCCCCCCCACCTACTAAGACAAAGTCCTGGCGGGGAGGGCTTAGGGTGAGGGTGGATTGTAAACTTTAATGAGCTGCCCAGGTGGTTTTGATACCTACGCTTAAGTGTGAGAATCACTGAAACAGACTCAACAAATCCTAAAATTAATTGAGTAGACACTCTGTGCCAAATAGTGTTCTAGGCTCTAGGGATACAACCATGAACATACAAACCAATTTCTTGCCCTTTTGAAGGTTCTTATGAGGAGGAGAGTAACAATGAACAAGATAATTACAGAGTGGAATAAGTACTCTGAAGAGAAGAAGAGGGTGATCTCAAGCTTAACATGACCAAACATCAGTGTTCACTTCTACCTGTCACGCTGTTTCTTCTCAAGTCTTCTCTGTCGCGGATAATCGTGCCCCATCCCCCACTTGGTCAAGCCCAAGAGGCCTTTTGGATTATTTCAACTCGATTCCTCTCTTTCTTTCCTTTTTTTTTTTTAACCATCCCTCCCCTCCACCCCCACCCACCATACACTCTATCAGCAAGTCATGTCAGCTCTGCCTCCAAAATATGCACCAAGTCCGATCACTGCTCATTCCCACAGCCTGCAGCAAGACCCCATCTCTTCTCGTATGGGTAACTTCAACGGCTTCCCTGTCTCTAATCTCTGGAGTCCATTCTTCACACAGCAGTGAGAGTGAAGTCTGAAAAATGTAAATAGGACCCATCCCCTCCTTGCTTAAAACCTTCCAAAAGTCAAACTCTCCCCCTGATCTGCTAGACCTACATGTTCTAGTCTTTGCCCAGCTCTCTGGCCTAATCTGGGGCCACCCTCTCCTCTGCTCACCGTGCTCAATTGTCAAGCGTTTCTGTCTCATGACCTTTGAACTTGCTTTTCTCTCCAGCTGATAACTTGGGATCGTTTGGGTTTTAGCTCAAATGTTACCTCCTCAAAGAAGCCTTCTTCATCCATCCTAACTAAAGTAGCACCCTAATCATTTTCATTGGTCTGTTTCTTCATAGCCCTTAGCCTCTGAAATAACTTTATTTATTAATTGGTTTATATGTGAACATCTGTGTTTTCCCAGTACAATAAAAGCTTCATGAGTGCAAGGATTTTTTTGTCTGTTTTTTCCACTGGCTACTCCTAGCATTCAGAATAGCGGCTGGCACATAGTAGCAGTTCAAGAAATACTGTTGCCTTAATGAATGAAAATGAGTGAATTAATGGAAAGTAACTGGAGACGGTGCTACCTAAACAGACTATCAGAAAATGAAGGCTGAGTTTTCAGGGATGTGAGTTTGGGAACTACATACATTCTAACTTTGCCCTACACAAACTTTTCATTCCAGGCAAACAGGTTTTCTTGTTCTACCAACACACCTCATACTTTTCAGTCTCTGTTCGGTGAAGAGGCCCAGGTCGTGCATTCACCATAATCATGGCCGTGAGCAAAGTGCTGGGGGACTTGTCTCACAACACAAGTACACACGTTGTTCCTGCCACTATAAAGGCCATTCTCCTCCACCTTTTTCCCATCACAATTTTGCTCTTCCTTCTCAGAGTCGTCCCTGTTACTTCCAGCAAAAAATGACCTCTCTTCCCCAACTGCTTTTAAAGTCTTTATAAATACTCTTTAGCTTGATGCTGGTATACTTGTTAAATCATGCCTTGGGCAAGTTTTTTAACCTGTCTGAGCCTTAGTTTATTCATTTGAAAAATAGTAGTAATGATTCTGATTTAATGGGATTGATAAGATTATTAAACATAACGTATATAATGCCAAGCACAATGCTTAACACATAATCACTCATTAAGTGGTAACTATAACAATAATTATATCTTCTTATTGTTAATAAAACTACAAGAATTGTCTTAATAGTAATTAAAATAGAAAATATTGATAATAAGGCAGGCATATATTGAACATTTACCATTTCCTAGCAGTTTCACATTTATTATCTCATATGTGGCGATTTTGCAATATAATTGCTTCATACATTTGTGTTTTATTTCCCAACTAGATGTTTAGGGCACAGGCTATGTCGCAAAAAAGATTTTGTTTGTTTTTTTTTTAAATCTTCCCAGTGCCAGACTAGTTCATAATTTATAGCAAGTACTCAAGAACTATTTGTTGCAAATAAAACAATGATCTATAGCCCTAAAATTTCATGATTTGTATTATATCAGATTATAAACTGATCTGAAAAATCAAACCAATTTGGTTTATAATTTAGAACGTGGTTTTAGATACATCAGCTGCTTAAACAGTGTGCTGGTAAAAGCTCTGCCTTCCATTCATTCAATAAATACTTTTGAACACCTACTATATGCTACAATTCTGTTTTAGGCAACTTACAAAGGCTTCAAAAATAGGGAAATGATGGTGTTCATTTGTCTGTACATCTGGCATGTTTGTATACTCCACTTTTGCAGTTGCATATTCCTTCTGAGGAACTGGCTCATATGTTGGAATCTAAGCACTTAGAGAATATACAAAACACAGAGCGTAATGAACAGTTAGGCTCTAGGGTCAGAAAGCTGGGGTGGAATCCCATCCCTACTAATTCTTTGCTCTGAAATCCTGACAAGTTACTTATCCTCTCTAAGCCTCAGTTCCTTCATCTCTAAAATGAAAATAACACTGCCTATCTTTAAAGGGTATTGTAGGTATGAAATAAAATAATACTTATAAAGCATTCAGTACTGGCATAGTATAAGAACTAAAAATATTAGCTATCATTAAGTTGTGAGTTCAAATTTCCCTACCAAGCACACTAAGTACACTAGATAAGACGAAGGCACCTGGAAACTCATTTTTGAACAAGGATAGAGGGAATGAACATATACTTAAGTTCCATGATGTGTCAGGCATCAGAGTAGAAGCTCTCCGCATGGCATTTAACCCTTGCAACAACACAAGCAGGTATTATTTTACAGATGAGGATAGTAGGACTCAGAGAGGTGAGTACCTTGCCCAAGTGCACCCCAGAGAAATGGTGGAGCCAAACTTAATCTCTTCTCCAAATCCCTCTCACGTAATGAAAAAAACCCACCTACATTCCATTCATTGTGTCTCTGAGATTCTACACACATTGCATTGTTTCTATAGGATACTAGTGCCCAGATTTTGCTGTACAAGAGAATCACTTGGGTGCTTTAAAAAACCCTCAACCCAGGGGCACACCCAAAAAGATTGTAATTTAAGGATAAGGCCCAGGAATCAGCATTTTAGGCAATTACTAAATCATGAAAGGTAAGGTAGAGAATGGAGTTAATTGTTTTAGACCAGGCAAATTACAAGTATTTCTGTTACAGATAGTTCCTGATCATATTCTAGAAATAGTGCCTTAAGAATTAAAACACTCAGTTTTAAAATCATGTAATCGTGTGTGTGTGTGTGTGTGTGTGTGTGTGTGTGTGTGTGTGTGTGTATTAAAAACTAGCTGAAATCTTCAGGCATACGATTATATGATGAAAAGATACACAGGGACACTGACATATTTTAGGATTCACATAGCAATGGCATGTTTTGTGTTCACTTTGTATTCTGTGTAATCCACACAGAAATAGATAACTTAAACTGATTTTGTATGTTTTTGTGTCTTACCTATGAATAGGCCTCTCATTTGGACTATCTTATTTATAGCAATTGTTTATTTACTAGTTGCTTGTTTATTAGAAGTTTTTTATTAGCTGTGATGGTTTTAAAAGGCTCACCAAATGGAAAATGAATAACCAAGGATAAATATCTTTAAAAAAAAGAACCTTAAAGGTGATAATTCATTAATGTGACAGAAATGATCAGGCCTGATTACTTAAGCAGTTGTATAAGGACCTGATATTTAGCTGAGGTAATTTCTTTAAAATAAACCATATAGGTCGCAAAGTGCTAATAAAACATGTTGATGAATCTTTGAGTACTGCCCTGATTATGTCTCCTTAGGGAATGGAGAACTCATTAGCATGAGTTCCCTGTCAGTCCTTCCTGCTCTGTTCCCCAAGTACTTTCCAGATGGGCTTGGCATAAAAGGGTGATCAAAACGTATGTAGCATGGCCAAGTCTCAAATGAATGGCTCATCTAACCCCACTGATTAGATACATGACATTACGTAGCAGGAAAATTTCGTTGTGCTTCATTGACTTTACTTTTCTGAGAGCATTTTAAAAAAGCAATTTGGGGGAAGGGAGGGGGTGTGTTCATTCTGTAAATTCTTAGCTTTTCATATTCAACTGCAGATGTATATTTCCCAGACAAGAGGAAAGCTTCAGAACTGAGAAGTTGTTAAATTGGGAGCAGCAGGCATGTGTGTGTGTGCACGCGCGCGAGCACACACATACAGGGAGAGCGATAAGCCTGTTTGCTTTCTGAAACAGTAAGTAGTAAAACAGGTTGTTTAGGGTAAAGTCCCTCGAACTAGATATTTGGTTTTAAGTACATCTGCCTATAATATCTTATATTTACATAGTGCTTTGAAAATTTCAAAGCATTTTCACATTTATTATGTCACATGAATTTCACAACAGCCCCATGAAGCAGGTACAGCAGGCCTTCTATCCACCACCACCACTTAAAAGATGGCTAAACCGAGTCACAAGCATGTCAAGAAAGTTGCTCAAGGTCACACAATCAGTTGGGGTAACAGCTAGAACTACAGCACCAGAATTTTGAAACTTAAGCCTGTGTTTTCTTGGCAGAAAGTGTGTCCGCTACTGTTTGATCTCCTCAGAGTTCATGTGCAGATTTGTGGCTACAATTAATTGGAGAATACAAATCAGGCATGCCTAGAGAGCTCTACAGAAAGGAGATTTTTTTCTCTTAGATCATGACTGTATTAGAAAAGGGAGGTAGAGAATAGAATCAGTGGTTTGAGACAATGCAAATTACAAACAAACAAAAACACGTTGTAATCAGTTTCTAGATATTTTGGGGGCTATTCATTCATTAATTTGTGTATTCTTTTTTAAAAGTATCTACTAAGTATCTTTATATAAGAGACTGTGCTTAGTTAGCACTTTTGGGAGTTTACCAAGAAATGCATTTAATTTGAGGGGTTTGCTTTAAATTATACAGACAACTGCCATTATACTCATTTGTCATTGTCACCTGGTAGATAAAATGCCTTCCTTGCAGAAAAGCAAGATAAACAAAAACAAATGAAGAAAGTGGATGACTGCTTTCCTTCACTCTTCTTATTGGAGGCATTTTTTTAAAAAAAAATCAAAGTGAGCCCTGCCAGTGTGGCTCAGGCAGTTGAGTGTCCTCGGTAACTGAAAGGTTTCAGGTTGGATTCCCGGTCAGGACATGCACCCTAGGTTGCAGCTTCGGTCCCCAGTTGGGGCACTTACAGGAGGTGACCAATTGACGTTTATCTCTCACACCGATGTTTCTCTCTGAAAGAGATGAAGAAATGTCCTTGCGTGAAGATTTTAAAAATAATTAATTAATTAAAAATCAAGGTGATAAAATTGTCCCGCCAAGTACACAAAACACAAAATTCTCTATGTCATCCAACATAACACAGACTTTAACTGGAACACTCCCTCGAAACTGGAGAGAGTGGGCCTAGGTTAGTTCCAGGTTTCTTATCAGGAATGCAGATGAAGATTTAAGAGAAAATGTTAGTATCTGGCCCAAAAAGTAACTTCTGGAAAGCATCTGTGAAGGCCAGCCTTAATTCTCCAAAATACTTTCCCCTGCTTGGCTCCAAAATGAACTTTTTCTCTTGGGAGGCATGTAGACAAAAGGGAACAGAGGCGCCAATGGGCACAGGGAAACTGACAGCACAAGAGTTGAAGGCCCTGTCATTCCGGTAGAACATAAGCAAGAATTTGCTAATGAGTGTTGTAAGTTTCCTTGGAGGTCACTATTAAAAAAACAAATAAGCAAAAAAATTTCCCGGGACAATTTTTTCTTAATTCCTAGCATAAATACCTCTTAACCAGAAGGCAAAATTTGTGTTAGTGTTTACACACACGGTAAGTACGTTTGCTGTATTTCTTTAGTTTATACTACACGTACACGAATAGTGTCATAGAGTGAAACTACCTGTTTTGTGTTGTGACAGGTCCTGCTCAGCCCCCAACGTGGGTATGTGAAACAGCGTGTTATGTGCGTACGCGTTGTTTATCTGCATTGTGTGTGAAGAGTAGAGACTCAGAGTCAATCCCACCTCTGTCCCTACTCTGTCCCCATTTTGCTTCTCTGTTGTTTCCAATTTTTCCACTTGTGATATTATTACAGGGTTAGAGGCAGTGAGCTCTAAACTCCATTTCAACACTACCACCTGATGATGCTCCAGTTTTTAAATGTTTTCATTGCTATTGAACATATATTATTTTTCCAGTCCGAATATCCTTAGCAATATAGTAGAATCCTGCTTCAGGAAAATTTATCATAAGTCAGATAAAATTAAGTTTATTCACTTTATGAAAAATGATTAGCAAAATAATTCTGAATGATGACCAACAACAAGCATGGTTATATGTTAAAAATATTTATTTTTAATACAAGTTTTCAGGAGAAGTAATTTAGAGTGAGGCATACATGAATTAAATAACAAAAATACAAACATATAAATGTCAAAAAATCATAGCATTTTGGAATGCTAAAGAAAAATTTAATCCATTGTCCCATTTTACAAAACAGGGAGCTATGGAACAAAAAAGTTTTACTTACTTGCTTAGTATCACACAAGTAGTTAAAAAGGTTGTGCAAAGAAAACCAGTTGCGGAACATTTTCTGTATTTTTCTCTATACATATCAAGACCACACCTCTTCATTTACCGATGAAGAAAAAAAATTACAGTTGTTCAGTGCTTAAATTGAAGAATATTATTAAAAATATAATGTAAAGTTATAATATAGTCTCTCAAATTCCTCATATGTGGATACATTTCAATAGTTTAAATAGAAGATTCACATGCATTTAAAGTCAATCTGCTTGAGAGTTTAACTTTGCTAACCTTTGAATTGCCACTGAAATACCATAGTACTCTGCCATTATTTTCTAAAATTATTTTAGATGTTATATATTTTTGTTTTTTCTATAAATAATATTGTGATTTTTATAACATGAGTACAGATTAACCTCTGTCAATAATATTTTCTAATACTGATACTGAAATCCCAGGTATGCTTATAAGTGTTAGTAGGACTTGACTCCTGCTAAACACATATAAATGCTTCTAATTACATAAATGAGTTTTATTTTATTATTCTTTTCACATTCTTGTATTAAATACTAAACAACGTCCCTCTCTATAGTTTTCATTTGGGTGCAATGATTGAACATTAAGTATTAGCAGAAAATACTAATCAATTTCAAGGCACATGGCTTTATTTTTGCCATGGACCCCAATGTTTGAAGTTAGCAGGGCTCTTTAAAACTAGTGCTTCTAGCATTTCATTGACTCACACTAAATCGGTCCCTTGATCACCCAGTTAATTTTAACCTTGACCTCCCACAGCTGTACTGCTTTATTCAGTCCAAAAAAACCTCGCTGCTTCCACCCTTTCTGCTTCTTATGAAGCAATAGCAGGGAGGAGAAACCAAACCCATTCCTTTAAGAAAGATTCCGCCTCCTCTCTTATAAGCAAGCTCCTCATGCTAATTGTGGAGTCTCTCTCTACTAAGTCACACACTTTACTACTCAGCATTGGGGGAAGCTGCTGCTGCTGCTGCTGCTCTGCTGCTCTGCTGCTGCTGCTGCTGCTGCTGCTGCTCCTGGCGGCTGGCTGCCTCTGCTGCCACCGCGGGTCTGAGGCTGCAGCGGGTTTCTGTGCAGCATTGCAGAATCCACACCTAGAAGACACACGCGTCTACTGCCCTGGACACAAGAAAGCCTTGGATCCTCAGCGGGTAAGCAGATCTTTTATCCATTTTGCACAGAAACTGTGGGAAAGGGAATGATCATGAAAAAGATTGCTCATCAGACATGCTTACAATGTGTCGTGTTAATTTGCCTTCCTTTGATGCGGGGGGGGGGGGGGGGGGGTCTAGATCTGTGACTGGCAAATGCCCTGTGTAGTAGAGACTATTGTCTGATGTGTGCTCTTAACATACTTTTTTTTTGCTATTCATAAAAAGGCTAACCTTAATGCATGCAAAGCTTTTCATTTTTTGCTTTTTAAATATAAGGAAACATCCAGCCACTCCCAATATCTCTCTCAAATACTGCAGATATTTTTAAATACCAAATAAAAATGATAGGCTGAGCATTTTAAAAGTATTTTCTCCCCCAAACCAGGAAGCCTTCCCCATGATCCCTGAGGAGTATTTAAAAATCAGAAGGCATGGTTAGATTTTGAGCAGAGGGGAGATGGTGGTAGACTAAAATTTCTATAGCCTTAGTCCAGTGAAAAGAGAAAACGAAGATAAATGAAGCACAGTTTGTGTCAAATATTCATTTTCCACACTTCATATATAGGAAGAGGAAACTACATTTTAATTAGCACATTTTTAGAGGAGAGGGAGGGGATGAAGATGAGGGGATGGCGTGAAGTATTTGAGGGGGAAGAGTCTGCAGAGGAGGAAGGAAATGAAATGGACTGTCGCCAGTGCCTTGGAAACGAAGAGATGTAGGGTGGGGAATGAAGTTTGTTGTGTGTGTTAGGGTGGGGTTGACCCAAGGGACCATGAATAACCAGAATGGCGCTTGGAGGGGTGTGCTTGGGAGTGGATTCGTGCCAGTGGAGGACGGGTGCAGCAGGAGGGATGTGCAAGTCGTGGGTGGCAGAGAAAGGTGTGTGCGTTGCTGGGAGTTCTATTTGGAGAATAGGTTGGGGTGAGAAACGTGTCTGGGCAGCGGGGGTGGATGGCCCAGTGTCACCTGTGGATGGATCCACCTCCCTTCAATTGCGTGTTGCCAAAGTTTCCCAGGCCCCAGATTCATTTCGAAGGCTGGAGGTGCCTAGACTTTTCGCCTCCAAGAGGTCAGCTCTCATAAAGTCACAAGGCCAGGGGCCAAAGTGGGGATGAAGACCCTCAACGGGTCGAAGTATAGCAGGATTGAGAGCCCCTGCCCTGCGCCTCTGTGGAGCTAAGGGGGAAGAGCTGCCGCCACTGGCAGCTGTGCTCAGAAGAAAACTCCAGGCTCCTCCAATGGGGGGCGTGCAGAGCTTGAACCTCAGCGGTGACCTAACCCTGAAGACCCAGCAACCAGTGTGGCCAGCAGAGGCTGACTCCGAAAGAGGTGGCTCAGCCTCCGGAACTGGGGGTCTCGCTCAGGTTAGGGCGGGCGACATTTCCAAGGAGTCCCACCTCCCCTTGTAGTCGGGTCTCCGTCACGGTTGTTTTCCCCTCCAACCTCAGGGGACGCCGTGGATCTGAGCTGCGTAGCCGGAGAAAGAGGTGTCTGGCGGCCACTCTGCGCCAAGCCCTCCCCGAGGCCCCGAGGACCGCGGTTTCACTGACTCTGTGCCAGAGAGCTGGAGGGGGCCGCAAGAGGCGGGGCCAAGGCTCCGGGGGAGCACGAGGGGCTGAGGGGGCGTGGCCCAGAGGAGGCGGAGTCAGGGACAACCTGCGATTTCCCGGGGGCGGGTCCAAGAAGCTCAGAAGCCCAAGGGGTGGAACCTGGGGCGCGCGGGGGCTGCGAGAGGCGGGCCTATAGGGGGCGGAGCCAGGGATGCTTGTGGGCCTAGGGGCGGGGCCACGGAGGCTCCAGGGGCGCTAGGCCAGTCACGCCAGAGCGCGATCCACCAGTCGGTAACGGTCGCCAGGACGAGAGGCGGGAGGGAACGAAGTGGGGTTTAAATTATATTTTTAAAAACAGAACGAGAGCGCGAGGCTTCGGCGACTCAGGTGTCGCCGCTTCCTGCTACACAAGGCTCCGCTCCCAGGCCCCTCCCTCCTCACGCCCCCGCCCCTTCTTCTGCCCTCCCCTTGTCTGTCCTCCCCTCCGTGCGGAGCCGTGCGGCGCTTAAGAAGCGGCGGCAGCAGATCGGGCGACCGCTGCAGCACCCGCGGCCGCAGAGAAAGAGGGAGGGGAGCACAAAGCCGCCTGCGCGCTGCAAGGTAATCCTGAAGGGAGAGAAGGCGCTGTGGTTCAGCCCCTCCTCCCGACGGGGACGGCGGTCATCTGCGCGGGCTGGGGTGCGGGGACCCTTCCAGGGGGTCGCGCGGGTGTAGAGAGCGCGGTGGCTCTCGGGGCCGAGGGGACTTCCTATTGGCTGTCTCTGCGGCCTCAGGTGACCCCCTCTCTCTCCTAGGGGCGGGAATGGGAGCTTAGGGTTGGCCCGAGGGTAGTGGATCTGCGCGGGACGTCCCTAGGAGCCGCGGGGTGGGCCGGACTCTCTCCCGCGTCCTCTGGTTTCCCCCGGGAGGGCGGGGAGTTATAAAAATCCAGCGCTAGCTGAAGCTTCGGTGACCCGGGTACCTTAAACTCTAAAGGTGTGCGCCAGGAGGGTGGGAGGTTCTCGCTGTTGGAAAAGGTGCAGGTAAAGAAGGGTCTTGGTTTGGTTTGCTTTTGTTATTTAAAAAACTTTTTGTTAAAAGTTGAAAGTGTTCAACCACCTTCTCTTGTAATCCTCGTCCCCATCCCCCAAGACACGCACAGACACACACACACACACACCCCACCACCATCCCTATTCCCTGGAAACGTACACACGTTCGTTAGGTTGAGCTTCCTACCTGGGGTGACAAGCAGAGTTGGCAGCAGGTCCGGTTTGCTGGTGTTTGGGGCACGTCCAACTTCTTTGGAGGTATGCTATTATAGCTAAGGCAAGACCATAGAGACAGGTAGAATAAGCTAGGCCTCTATTAAAATGCCAAGAATGGCCTCAGGTGAACTTTTTTGTTGCAGAGATTTAATTGCAACTCGGTGCCCGTTTAAAATGGGAGCGTAAGGAAAACCACTGATTTCTTTGGCACGTGTGCTGTTGCAGTTGACTGCTGGAGTGGCATGGAGAGAAAATGGAATTTAATTCAACCAAGAGGCTTTTATATGGCGATTATATGCAAGTGTGATGAAGGAGTTGATAAAGTCCTGGGAATTGGAAGCAGCTACACAAATGTGTGTGCACGATTACATTAAGTTATACATTATAGACTTAGCAGTATGAAATGGTTGCTTTTCTTGAAATGGAAATCGAGTGCTTCTGCATCATGCCCAGTGCATCCTAATTTTGGCTTTAGAAGACTTCTAATGAGGGTGTTGTTAAAGAAAATGAGAGTACAACATAATTTGTCATTTGAAAATTAAGATGCTATTAAAATTTTTGTGTAATTGGGTATGAGATCGTCACATTTACAGGGTTAAGTTGCTTTTGGAGCACACATCCAGTTTTTATATTTAAGGCTCAACTACATTATACTTGCACTGTAACTAATTTTCCTTGTCTTAAATTAAGTACATTAACTTTGCAGAGGGAGGACCAGAAAAAAAATGGCCACTTTTGCTATATTTAACTTTCCATCTTTCTAAAGAGTTCAGTCCACTAACTCTTAATATTGAACTGCTGGTGTGTCGGTAGTACTTGCTCTTGAAGAAGAAAAGAGTGGTATGTTTGTTTTGAATGTTAAACGTAATTTAATACTCCTTGGAATGGTCAGTTATGATACATTCAGTATTTTGTAGCTTTTTTACATGTGTGATATCAGGAAACATTTGACATGTGACACAGGTGATCATATATCCAGGAAATATTTTGCATGATAGAAGGATTGTATTTTCAAAATATAAATTTTATGTTCTGAAAAAGAACAAGAAAATTACATTGTACACTTTGCTACTTCTAACTCCCCTTTTCAATAATGTTACACTGGAACTAATGTGTGTTCTGCTCAGTGATCTTTAAAGTATGGGTTTGGTCTTTGTAAAACCAAAATGGTTTTTTTTTTTAAGACTTTAGTTATTTATTTTTAGACATAGGAGAAAGGAGGAAGAAACAGAGGGAGAGGAACATCAATGTGTGTTTGGTTGCCTCTCTCATACCCCTTACCAGGGACCTGGCCCGCAACCCAGGCATGTGCCCTGACTGGGAATTGAACCGGCGACCCTTTGGTTCCCAGGTCGGCATTCAATGCACTGAGCCACACCAGTGAGGCTGAAATGTTATTTGAGACTAGGAGGATATAGTACCAGCTCACCTCCTACACACCATCCTAAAACCTAGATACAAGGTGGGGCTCAACATCAGAGGTTGTAAGGCTTCCTGAAGTGGGCCTATCTTGTATATTTTTCTCACACCTAAGCCTATACAGGTTGTTAGCTGTTTAGTGTCACCTGCCAAAGCACTTTGTTAGCAGTCCTGGGAGCAGTACTGGGCAGCAGTTATGCATGACATCAGGTTATAAGAAGCATTTCTGTTGAGGGAAGGAATCACATAAAAGCAGAGAAAGCCAACTCTGAACAAACTGAGTTTGTAGAATGTTGTGGAACAGTAATAAAAGAACCTTAGCTTAACCCAGTCGTTACATGTGAAGTGTTTAGAATACAGTCTGGGGCTAAGTGCTTTATGTGTATAACATCATCAGTATATAAAATGATCCTTTTTTGAAGGTGGTCGTATCATACTACCCACCAAGTGAAGACTTACCAAATATCTGTAACAGTTGATACTTATTTGCTCTATCTCTGTGTCAGGCACAGTTTTATACGATTTAATTTATTTAATCATCATGATAACCCAATGACTAAACAGATTCAGAGAGGTTAAGTATTTTACCCAAGGCGTACAGCTACCAGATGGCACAGGCTGGTTCTGACCCCAGGATCTGGCTCAAAAGTAAGTCCATGTAACTAGTGGGCCCTTAAACTCCATTATACACCTGGTAACAGCTGCAAATCAATGATACTTCACAGTATCCCCAAGATTACAGGTGTGCATGGGTCCTGTTTAGCCACACCCTCCTGTATTAATATCATTAACAGGTGATTAAATCTGGAGGGTGGTGATTAATCTGCATTAAGTGCAATGACCTTTGACTTTGGAAGAGGATTCTCACACAACGTATGTTTAGGATGCTAGAATTTGAGCTAGAGTATGTTATCTTTTTAATTACTAATTACATTAAAGCCACTTTTTTTTTTTAAGCTTGCCAGGTATATAGCACTCCAACTGGCCCAGTGGGCACTAATGCACATACTAGAGATTCAGGTTCTGCACTAAATCATCGAGACTGATCTTCTGATTACCACCACCCTATCCACCTGAGGTGGATTTTAACTTATATTTGCTCTAAATTCCACCTGAGTTGCCTTCTATAATTAGCTGTAAATGAAAAGATAAAACTTGTGCCTTATACTTTGCCACTCACATTCCTCAAGAAACTGTGCATTGCTGCTTCAGCAGTGTAGTTGATAGGTCAAGCAAATTAATTATAACCTAAATTAGGAGCCATTTTAAGTAATGTTTACAGTTATTATTGTAGAGGGCTGGTAAGTCATTTGTTGACAATTTAATAAGATGTAATGTAAGGGAAAATGTTTAAAAACAAGCATATGTTGAATTAAAAAAGCTCACGCTGTTTTTGACTCACAAGTTACTAACTAATCTGTTTTTACATTAGGTAAACACTAATTTTTTGGCTACAATTAATATTCAGTGTTATTTCTGATCTCTTTGGAAAGACTAAATTTGTAGAGTTTGAATAGTAAAACAATTTTAATGCCTAATCCAGAGTGCTATTTTTCCATTTAAACCTAGATGCCCTATTTGAAATTAATTGAGCCGTCATAGGCTGTGTCATGTCATCAAGATTCTAAATGAGGGCCCTAATACTTTATTTCATATCTTCTATGCTAATGCTTTATCATTTGATCTTGAAGTCCATGCCAGAGTATTTACAGATGAAACTGTTATGTAGTCTTTCGGGTTCTGCCGGAGACTAAAGTCTCTTGGCCAAAAGCCAACACAGTCTCAAATTTTTACTGTAATGTGTTGTATGTGTTAAGAATCCTTTCTAAATAATATAGGTTAGAAGTCTTTCATTGACTATGGCTTGAAAGAAAAAAATCCGCTATCCCTTATGTATAATAATTAGATGAATTTAATTATTTCGTTTTTTCAGCAGTAGCTAGTTATGGACACACATGCATGTAAACATGCTACTTGGGAGATACTTTTCCTTTCAGGTAAGGTTGAAAATTATTCAACTGCCATTCATGCAATGTTTGAGTATCGACAGTATGCATAGAACAAGGACTGTAACTAAAAATTAACCAAAGTGTTAGAGGAAAAGAGTTTGAGGGAACTTTTTGTTTATCTCATATGTATTTTAATAATGTTGATTTTTAAAATATCTGGACAAGTTTCAAAATGTTCAAATTGTTTATACAGTTGAACACATTTGAATGTTAAGAAAGTACTGTGTAAATTACCCTAAAGCCTTACATGATAGTATAGATGAGAATCAGAGTCTCTTGTTTCCTTAAACTATTTTTTGTTGGGTATCTTTGAAAAGCTACATTAATAATCTTTTAGATTTCTGGGACATTACTTACTAAACTGAAGGAGCACTTTAGTGAGGAATATCTTAGAAACCTTGAAGAATAAACGTGGCTGTCTATACTTGACCACCAAAAGGTACAGAGTGGTTGGAACCCATCTTTGGTGTTGGAAGGGGTACCATTCTAGTAGGTTTCCTTCTTAGGAAGATAGTACAGACTAGTTTTGAACTATGCAAAAGCTGTACTGTTTTTGTAAAAGATGTATAGGCTTTGAAATATACTTATATCTTTATAATTAATTTAGATCTAAACTGAGCTTTCACCTGATGTCAGTCTGATCTGAATCACCACCAGAAACTTTACATTTACTTAAAAGATAAACGGTGTTAGTTCAGACTTAATTGTGAGTGGTAAGATTCCCTGACATAAGATGAACTTTGAAACCTGTGTGTTTCAAATTGCCTGAAACTGGGCCTAAGGATATTGCTGTACATATAGGTAGTATATTAACTAGCACTTAAGATTGCTACCTCCTGAAACAAGGCTACATTTTGAACCTCAGGTTAAGAAATTCACTTTTTCTGCAGTAGGCATACATGATTTCCATAGGATAAAAATTTTCTGCAATCAGCCATCCAGGGGGTGCAAATACTTTTTAGAAATTTAAGGGCAGTAACAACATAATGTTCTTAAAATCAATGTCTCAAGAAATATATTGTATGTATTAATAAAACAGAATTTAAAAGTTTTAATGCTCTCAATGTGTACTAAGGCAAGTCAACGTTAAGGCAAGTAATGAATTAAGCCAGATGAAAATCTAACTCTAAGTAACATGTATGAACTTAATTCTTTTTGGTAACTCTCACATCCCTTTAAACTTATTCTCACAATTTTTTACTCCCCCATCTCCCACCTAGGAAGTACTCACCTCCTTGGATGGAAGAGGGGAAGGACAGTGTAGGTCTGAGTTCAGAGCTTGCTTTATTCGGCTGTTGTAGGTTGCCTGCTGGGGGGGGGGCTGGAATTCCAACGATGTAGAAAGCAATCAGACTGGAGAAGTGCTGAGTTTTTCATTCTCTTGGGGACTTGATGTATGCCTTTAATTTGTCATCATCAGCAATGTTTCTGTGAAGTTCTTCCATAATGGCTCAGCTCATCCTTTGCAAGGATAGCATTTCCGCATTTCCTTCTCCTTTTCCATACAGTATTCTCATCCTGTCATTTTTTGATCTTCTGGAATGGCTAAAAGCCATAGCAGAAAGGTGGGTTTACTCAGTATCCTCATGAAGAAAGTAATTAAGTTTATTTGGTATGTCTAAATAAGTATGTTTTGTGATCAAAGCCTCCCCCAGAGACTCTTGAAGAACACTCTACTTTTAGTCCTTCAGAAATTAGAGCCAGCAACTGTTAACTGCATTGTCACTTTTAATCTCATTTGTCTTATTAATACATAAGAAAAAGATTGTGTAAGGTCATCCTTTTAATATCTAAGGAATGGCTGGGGAAAGGTGATGGTCAGAGCTCAAGTGGGTTTGTGAATGGGCTTAAGTGCATTAAGGATGTGACGTAGAAAGGAGAGAGATCGGCAGTGAAGTTAACATACTAGTCTCATTTCTTTTCTCCACTTGCAGTGTGTTGGAGTTGTTGTTTTGTTTTTTGACTTTAAAACAGTTTTCCTCTTAACTTCCTTCTATGACTTTTTATTGCTGAGTTTTATCTTTCCTAGAGAAAGGTAGAATTTTTAAGGTGAGTCCTATCATATTGCTGAAAAGTTTGGCTTTCAATCAGAGGTTACACTAAAAGGAATTGCCATCTCATGCCACAACTGTCAGCTTGTTAAATTTTAATAAAAGATCTCAATCAGAAGTATGAAAACTTACCCATCATGTAATAGTTGTGATCCATTGTGTATTAAAGTAAAATATGTGTTAATGAATTGGAAATCCATACTACTTTACACACTTGTTTTGCAAAACTATATCTATAATAATTTTGTATTAGGATGTTTGATTCCTCTTAAGTATCAAAAATTATTTGCAACCAAAAAATGTTGAAAGTAATACATTTTTTATTAGTCATAGCGAATGTTGATAATGACAAAAATCACAGCTTTCTGTGTTACTGTTAAATACCCTAATGAAGTATTCGATAGATAGGCAAGGATCTGGGTGCTGGCCACTGTAAGGCTGTCACCTCTACAGTAGAATGTAATAGGGAAGGAACATTTAAGCCTGAGTAAGAACAGTGAATCTGCTTAAAATAGTGAAGGCCCTGAGAAGCTGATTACTTGATAATCTCTTAAATTAAGGTCATTTTATGCTGTGTTTGATGTTTTATAATCTGAACTTTCACGGGCTCTTTAAAAGTGTCTGGTTGGACCATCTGCTTTTGATGAATGTATTTCTGGAGGGATTGTGACTATCAGTTAAGTACTTTGAAGAGAGGATCCCTGCTTTTTATCACACCTGAATGTCAAAGAACATGTTTCTTTGAGCTTGTTTAATTTGGGCTCAAAGGGAAGAGTGCCATCTACTGAATGGCCTTGGTCAAGTTGAGCAGCCCCAAGTTTTGTTTAGGAAACTCTCATCTGGCTTTGAGAAACCAGACTCAGCTTTATTGAAGGATTTGATAGAATCTTGGGACCAAGTGGAATTGCTGCTTGCTTAATTTTAATTATGCTTCCCAGCAGGAGGCCTAGACACATGATGAAGAACTAATTCTCTACTTGTTGAAACGCATGGGAAAGGAGAAACTAAGAAGTTGTTGAGACTTTGTATTTAAAAATAGCATAGCAATGGTGAACTCATTATTAACTTAAAAGTGGTAAAGAAAATTATTTTAATGAGGCATACGTCATTAGTGGTTCTGGTTATTGATGGTGCATGCAGACAGTAGTGACGATGATGTTTAAAATTTGTTTGGGCTTAAAATAATCATCAAACAGATCATTTGCTTAACTGGAGCTAAGGGTTTTAAGAGACTTGACTATTTTTTCTCTCGGCTTTTTGCTTTGCCTCAGTTTGTAAGGCAGTGATTCCTACTTGAGTGAATTCATTTTTGCTAAGTGGATTTTGTTGTTGTTTTGATTTACTCAAGTGGGCTCTTGTTTCTTTCTTTCTCTCTCTCTCTCCCCCTCCTTCCTTCCTTCCCTCCATCCGTCTGTCCATCAAGTTTTTCCAAACTTCAAGAAAATGCCTGTGGTGGTAACTGAAGGTAGAACTGGAGGTAGGAGAACCAGAATAGGTCAGGGGAGATTTAGGACACCTGGGGTAGCCCTGTCGGCACCAGATAAGAAGGAACTTGAATTGAAAGGAAGCTTTGAAATTGTTATAAGAGTATCTTTGTTGTTATATCTATTATAATTACTTAATTAATCAGTAACTGTTTTTCTCATCCCTTAAAACCAGTCAAGGATCATGTTAAGCACTTGATGTAAATTATCTGAAGTTAAGTAACTTGCCCAAGATTATACAGTTAATAAGTGGCAGAGCCAAGATTTGAGCCCAGGGCCAATTTCCTTTAAACACTATGCTTTATTGCTAATTAGTTTAAGCTTGTTCTTGTTGGTGACTGCACAAAAGACTTGAACCAAGATTAGAATAATATTTCTGCCTCTGCTGGAACACATGGATTTTTGTTTGTTTGTTTGTTTGTTTTTTTAAGAGGGTGATAAAATGGGATTGAAATTTCACTAGAATCAGGAATTGTATGTGAGATGGACCTTCAAATATTTGCTAGTTGGTTTTGTCTATAATATTCATTTCTTTGTTCCTTATGCTATATTATTTATTAATTTAAACCACAAGGATAGTTTATTATTTTCCTGTATTGCTTAAAATATACTTCAAAGCCATGGGGAGTTACTGAAGGGTTTAATGCTGGGTTTGGAGTGGGTTAGGGGTTTTTTAGTTCTTTCTATATTTTGCTTGGTCCTAAATATTGTTAGGTAGAAATACTTTTTGATATGACAGTAATATCCCATATCCACAGCACAGTGGACCAAAATTCAACCAAGTACAAGTCTGAGGTCCTGGGGGAACCTCAATTTCTTGTGCACACCAAATATACTCTGTAGACCAAATGAGTGCCATACCTTACATATACTTTTGAATACATGTACCCTCTCAATTAAGAGAGATTTAATACCTGACTACTAGCTGAGGGTGTTTTTGTTTTTTCAAAACATTTCAACATTAAAAGCCATTCTTATTTGAAAGGTTGGGAATTACTGGTTTTGTATAACCAAATCTTCTAAAATTGTAGTCCAGTGATGGTTGTGCTGTGTACTTTAAGCCTAATTACTTTTTTAGGACTGCTGACTCTCCCCCTTTATATGTAAGAGAATTAACGCTTTACCAGAAGACCCCCATAGGAATATCAGTTATATAACTCCTTGGGATTTTTGACTTGACTTTCAAGTCAAACATAGAAAAGGTCAGCTACATCTAAGATGACAGTACAAGAGATGTTACTTGACAGTGTGTGATGTACACTAAATGACAGGTACCGATAACAAATGTCACAGGTCATCTGGTCAAGAAAAGAGTACCATAGATGGGATGGTGAGAAAAAGATGCCCACAAAAGAGGAACAAGGGTGGGCCTTGACAGACAGGGTAGGATTTCACTAGGTGTGGGCTATGGAAAGGTTTTTGGTGAGTAATTACGGTCCCTGAAAAATAACAATTTTTTTTTCCGTAGCATGATGGGAGATAGTTGATAACAGTGGTTCACAATCCCTTTCCACTGTAAGTCACTTGAAGGCTGGAACATACTCCTATCAGTAACAGTGCCGAGGACATACCTCCCTAGGAGGTATATTAGAATACTGCAGCGGTTGGGGGTGGGTGGTGAAGAACAATGTATAGATTTTAACCATGCTCCCTCTGAACCCTCATGAAAATGACTAGTTCATAGAAACGAACATATACTACTAGTAATGCTTAGGAAAGTGGCTGTTTGAAAAAAGCTTTAGAAATTCTCATCATCCTACCACTGGACAAGAAAAGTCTCTTTTTGGGAAGAGGTTTACATTTTTAAAAAATCTAAATTTTTCCATCATTTACTTTGTTTGCTGAATGCTAGAGTATAGTTCTGTTGATGACTCCGTCTTAACTTTTAAATTTAATGTATGTGTAGAGTTGTTGATACCATGAGATATAATCATTTCTACTTAATTTTTTGTAAATAACATTGTCCAGTTTTGGATTTTAGATGATTTGTTCCAAAGTGTCTGAATACTCTTAGACTTGCCAATGTGTATCACTTACTATTTGACAATACTTAGTGTAACTATTCAAGATATTTTGGAGCAAGTCACCTTATTTCCTTTTTTTTTTTAACTTTAATTTTCTTATATGTAAATATGTGAGGGAGTAAGAAAGATCACCTTAACATTCATTTCCACAGTTTGAATGTGCTGTGATTGTGCTTCCAAGGAAGGTGAATTCAACAATTAGTGGTTTTAGTTGGAAGGTGGCCAAGAAATCTGTGACTATACTGTATGAAGGTTTGGGGAATGGGTCTGAAAGAAGGCCAAGGCCGTGAAAGTCCTTGTCTCTACATAGATGTGGCAATTGAGAAAAGGACATTATCACTTCAGGAACTTGTCAACTCCCAGAATATTTCATTTCTTCAGAAGCTAAGGGTTCTTGGCATCGGACAATGGGCAGCTCCTTTTCAAAAATTATGAAATGAGCAAGGAGAGCAAACCATAGACGCATTGTGGCATATTTTTCCAGAAATGGTGCTTTCCATTTTCATCCTAACTTTATGTTTAGTACATTAGCTCCTCATAAATATTTTTCTGACCTCCATTTAGATCTCTTCTGAGCAGCTTTACGTTTCCTATCATTTGTTCACTTATTCATTGAGTACTTATTATGTGCCAGGCCCTGTTCTGAGTGCTCAGAATTCAACACTAAGCCCCCTTGCCCTAATGGAGTTTACATGCTTGGAGGTAAATACAAACAAACAAGGAAACTATATGCTATGTGGGTGTAAATGTAATGGAGAAATACAAAACAGGGAAGGAAGATAAAGAGAGTGTTTAGAGGTGGTAATGGCAAATTTAAATCGAGTGGGAAGGTGAAGCTCTCCCTGAGAAGGTGACATATGAGCAAAGACTTGAGATGTATGGGATACGCCTCAGGAGAAGATCATGGTGACAGGGAATGAACAACACGCCCAAAGGCCCTGAGGCCCAAGTGTGCCTGGCGTGGGTGAAACAGAATGAGGGAGGGGTGTTGGGGAATCCACTGGGTGACTTTGAACAGAAGTGGAACATGATATGACATAGGTTTTAAGACAATTCTTTTGGCTGTGTTTTGACACTAGACCATACTGATGCATTAACCTTGTGAGATCATGTATCTGGTAAAGAGGGTGGGACTGATTGAATTCTAGGTATTTCTAATTATATAAGAGCCAATGGGATTTACTAACTGGGATATGGGGGGGTACATGTGAGAGAAAGAAGTCAAACTTGACACCAAGGTTTGGAGTCTAGGCAGAACTTTAAGGAGAAACAAGTTTGGAATGTGGAAGAGAATAAGAGTTCAGTTTGAGGCATATTGAGGTTGAAATGTCTACTAGACATCTGTTTGGAGATTTTGAGGAGGAAGTCACTATGAGTACAGATCAAGCACATAGTTATTGGCTGACTATATACGCTTGAGACTTTTCCTTTTTTTTTTTTATTTTAAAATATTTAATCCCTTTGGTGCTAGAATAAACTTTGCTGTAATAAGGGTTTAATGTATTGCTTTACAATCTTTATGCATTGAAGGTATTTATTCTGTTTTGTAAAAAAGCCTTAAATTTATTTTAACTTCTAAGGACAATGGTCCCAAGGGAAATCTTTTTCTCTACAGATAGAACAATTTGCTTTTAATCAAAATATGCAAATAAAAATAGTGTTTTTAGTGCCCTTTAAAAACATATGTGTGGAAGTAAAACAGAATAGTTTGGTTGTTCTTCAAAAAGCTAATGTGCTTTAATGGTTAAAATAATAATGTATAAGTTATTATGACCCAGCAATTATACCCCTACATATACTCAAATGGAAACATATGTTCACGCAGAAAAACTTGCATACCAATGTTGATAGCAGCATTATTCAAATAGCCAAAAAGTATGCCCTGGCTGGTGTAGCTCAGTGGATTGAGCGCGGGCCTGTGAACCAAAGGATCGCGGTTCGATTCCCAGTCAGGGCACATGCCTGGGTTGCAGGCCAGTTCCCAGCATGGGACACATAAGAAGCAACCATACATTGATATTTCTCTCCTTCTCCCTCTCTCCTACCCTTCCCCTCTAAAGATAAATAAATAAATAAATATTTAAAAAAAAAAACAAATAGCCAAAAAGTAAAAACAGCCTAAATGTCTCCCAACTGATTAATGGACAAATAAATGTGATATATCCATGCAATGGAATATTATTCAGTCATGAGAAGGAGTGAGGCATGGATATATTTTATAACATGGATGAACTTGAAAGCATTATACTAGCTGAAAGAAGCCAGATGCAAGAGGCCAATATTGTGTGGTTCCATTTATATGAAATATACAGAATAGGCCTACCTATCCAAAGACACTGAAAGCAGACTAGTGGTTGCCAAGGGCTGGGGTTGGGGAAATAGGGAGTGACTGCTTAATGGGTACTAGGATTTCTTTTGCGGTGATGAAAAAGTTGTAGAACTTGGACAATTTAAAAGAGTGATTTTTATCTCACTTTTTTAAAAAAGGTGCCAGTAAGAAAATGTGCGTGTGCATCATGTACATGAGAACAATGAAAATAACTTATTTGGAGCTTATTTCTTTTTTCTTTTTTTTTAAATTTTTATTTTCATTGTTGATCTTGTACAGTTTTCTGTCTTTTATTCTCACCCAAACCCGCCACCCCAGCCCTCCCCACCTCCCTCCCATTTCCACCCCCCCCCCATAGTTTTTGTCCATGTGTCCTTTATACTTGTTCCTGTAAATCCTTCCCCTTTTCCCCTGAAATTCCCTCCCCTCTCCCCTCTGGTGACTTTCAGCATGTTCCCAATTTCCATGTCTTTGGTTATATTATGCTTGTTTGTTTGTTTTGTTGATTAGGTTCCTGTTAAAGGTGAGATCATATGGTATTTATCTTTCACTGCCTGGCTTACTTCGCTTAGCATGATGCTCTCAAGTTCCATCCATGCTGTTGCATAGGGTATGAGTGGAGCTTATTTCTAAAATAGAACTGCTTTTGCGTTAGAAAGTTGAAGCAGAACTGTTGCACTAAACCTGATTTAGCTTGATTTGCGTAAAGAGGCAGTGTTAAGATACTTTGATGATTCAGGTAGAAATCAGCGGGCAGTTTGTAATCTTACCTATGGCAAGTCATGGTTGAATCTAATTTTTTTTAATTACCCAATTTTATGGAGCTGACCTAGATAAGCAAAAGAAGGCTTTACAACGATGATCATTTCCATAGGTTTCAGATAGTAGGAACTAGTTTATAAGGTCTTAAGTCAATAAAGATGGTTTAATTTTTTTTCTCCATACCTATAATTTTAAAATATGTGTAACTCAATACCTAATAATGTTTTTAACCAACCCAGGATGATATTTACCTTCTTAAAAACATTATTACCTATTGAGGACTTCTGGCCAAGATGGAGGTATAGGTAGACACACTGTGCCTCCTTGCACAATCAAAAGAAGGACATCGACAATTTAAATACAAAAAAGAATCAGAACTGACAGAAAATCGAACTGTATGGAAGTCCGACAGCCAAGGAGTTAAAGAAGAAACATTCATCCAGACCAGTAGGAGAGGCAGAGTTGGGCAGCTGGGGTGTAGAAGACTCTCGGCAAAGCAGCGGCTGGCAGACCGGGCAGTCCCACATTCTCATGCAGGTAAACCAGGCAAAACTGGGGAGTGGGACAGACCGCACAACCCAGAGTCCCAGCTCGGGGGAAATAAAGCCTCAAACCACTGATTGAAAACACCTGTGGGGCTTGAGGCAGCGGGAAAAACTCCCAGCCTCACAGGGGAGTTCATTGGAGAGACCCACAGGGCCCTAGAACATACACAAACCCACCCACATGGGAATCAGCACCAGAAGGGCCCACTTTGCTTGTGGGAAGCAGAGGAAGTGACTGAAATCTGTCAGAGAGCTGAAAAAACAGCTTTGCTCCCTCTCAGACCCCTCCCCCACATAAAGTGCCACGTGGGTTTCCCCGCCCTGGTGAACACCTAAGGCTCCACCCCTTACTATGTAATAGGCACCTCAAGACAAACAAACAAACAAACAAACAAACAAACAAACAAAAAATGGCCCAAAACAAAAGAACAGGTCAAAACTCCAGAAAAAATACAACTAAGCAACAAAGAGATAGCCAACCTATCAGATACACAGTTCAAAACACTGGTGATCAGGATGCTCACAGAATTGGTTGAATTTGGTCACAAATTAGATGAAAAAATGAAGGCTATGCTAAGTGAAATAAAGGAAAATGTACAGGGAACCAATAGTGATGGGAAGGAAACTGGGATTCAAATCAACAGTGTGGACTAGAAGGAAGAAAGAAACATCCAATCAGAAAAGAATGAAGAAACAAGAATTAAAAAAAAAATGAGGACAGGCTGAGGAACCTCCAGGACATCTTTAAATGTTCCAACATCTGAATTATAGGGGTACCAGAAGGAGAACAGGAAGAGCAACAAGTGGAAAAGTTATTTGAACAAATAATAAAGGAGAACGTCCCCATTCTGGCAAAGGAAAGAGACTTCCAGGAAGTCTGGGAAGCTCAGAGAGTCCCAAAGAAATTGGACCCAAGGAGGAACACACCAAGGCACATTGTAATTACATTAGCCAAGATTAAAATTAAGGAGAGAATTCTAGAAGCAGCGAGAGAAAAGGAGGCAGTCACCTACAAAGGAGTTCCCATCAGAGTGTCAGCTGATTTCTCAAAAGAGACCTTCCAGACAAGAAGGGGCTGGAAAGAAGTATTCCAAGTCATGAAAGGCAAGGACCTACACCCAAGATTGCTCTATCCAGCAAAGCTTTCATTTACAATGGAAGGACAGATAAAGTACTACTCAGATAAGGTCAAGTTAAAGGAGTTCATCATCACCAAGCCCTTATTCTATGAAATGTTAAAGGGACTTATCTAAGAAAAAGAAGATAAAAAATACATACAGTAAAATGACAGCAAACTCACAATTATTAACAACTACACCAAAAACAAAAACAAGCTAAGCAAAAGCTAGAATGGGAACAGAACCACAGAAATGGAGATCATATGGAAGGTTATGAACAGGGGAGTGGGAAGGGGAGAGAAGGGGAAAAGGTACAGAGTATAAGTAGCATAGATGGTGGGTAGAAAATAGTGGGAGGGTAAGAATGGTATGGGAAATGTAGATGCCAAAGAACGTACATGTATGACCCATGGACATGAACTAAAGGGGGGGAATATGGGTGGGAGGGAGTGTGCAGGGTGGAGGGGAGTGAAGAGGGGGAATGGGACAACTGTAATAGCATAATCAATAAAATATTTGAAAAACAAAAAAAACTATTACCTGTTAAAGAGTTGCCTGTTGAAGAACATGAAAGGGTTGTTTTTAACTTTCTTTTGCCGCTTACCCAAGTGCTATTTTTAAATTAAGATGTAATTCATGTACCATAAAATTCACCCCCTAACTTTATTGTGAATGTGTTGACGATATTTATGTAGTCCTTTATTAGAATGGAGACATCTAGAGAGTAGAGGTTCATTATTATTTGAATGGTTTGATATGTTTTCAGCATTTTAAGGGAAGCATATGTGAACTGGACAAGAGCTGGGGTAGGGAAGAGAGTGTAACAGATGCCAGCACCCGCCACCCTATACCAGTGATTTAAAGGAAGTGCAGCTGGGCACAGAGAAGGGAAACGTGCCTCTCACTATGGAGGCACAGTTCATTTTAGCTGATCTTTGGAGAATCTCTCAAACGTTGAAGAGGAGGGTGAATTACAGACCAAGATAATAGAATATGCAAAGGCTTGTGGCTCTGTGGGGTGGACGTGGCTGGAGAAAGAGCAGGAAAGGACGGTTAAAAGAATCAGATTATAAAGGCCCTGGATGCTATTTTGAGACGTTTAGATTTTATTCTGTCGCATTTATTTTAGCTGATGAGAGGCATAATCAGATGTGTATGAGATTTGGTGTTGTGAAGAATGTTGCTATAGAGTGTTGGCAAAGGCCCAAGTTAGGAGGTATTTAGAGATAAACAAATGAACAAAGGCAATGGCTTTGAGATTAGAAAGGGAAGGATGGGATATTTTGGAAGCAGAAATCTGTATATTTTGCTGGACAATGCAGCATTGAAGGGACATTTGATCACAGGATAGAAATTTAAATGTTGCATTTTATTCCATTTTCTGGTATTATCTAGTTTTGTCCTTTTTATAAAAAAAACTTGTGTGTGAATAGAATTATGTTATATGCATTCTTGTGTGTCTTTCTCTCCTCCTTAACCTTAATTTTTTTTCTTTATTTTTATTGTTGACACTATTACAGATGTCTCTATATTCACCCTTCCTGCCTGCCTCCACCAGCCCCCACCCCCCTTCCCTCAGGCCATCACGACGCTGTTGTCTGTGTCTATGAGTTATGCGTATATGTTCTACTCCATGTCCAGTACTGTGATTTGTGACAGAGGAAAGATAAACCTGTACTACTGGAAATTAGATTCAGCAAGTCTTGAGTGTATCTTTTCCTTACCATACATAAAAGACTTTAGAAACTTGACCATTTCTTAATTTTCTTTCATTTTTATTGCTTGTCAACTATTACCCAATTGTCTAATCTTCAGATTTGTTCTCATTTGTGCATTTGGAAATGGTTGAATAGTCAACATTTTGGCTAAAGAATAGTCTTTTTGTTTCCAAATGAAACTGCCTCTCTATGCTGTGTTTTTGTCCTTCATTTGAAATTTTTGTGTGATGGAATAAAAAGAACTGAAGACACTGAGCACTACAATATTAAATATTGCATGCTGTCATTGCAGGAAGTCATTGTGCCATCTTAAAGATTCCCCTTAATGACATTTAGTGGTTCATCTCAGAACTTCAAAAGTAAACGTGTGGTGAGTGTGTATTGATACAAGTAACAGTTAAGCACATTGCAAAATCACTTGTTTTCACTGTGTAAATTCCGTGGAGAATCCAATGCAGTAAGACTTTTTGCACATTTGCATGACAGAACAACTGGCTCACAGCTTATTTACAAGCATGATGGTCATTTTTGTTTGTTTGTAGCTCGCTTTAATAGGACATACAACAAAGAGGATGCTGTACTAGGACGTAGTGATGTTATAAATGGATCAGAGAAAGTACCAGATTTAAACTTGCCTTCGTGCTTAAAAATTTTAAACATTAAATAATATTTAAAATAACTTATTTATTAAAAAGTAATTTAATAAAATTAAAACTACTTTATGGACATAAAATACAATTAAAAGTTTTAAAATCAAATGTAAAGAGCACTCAGTTTTTTTAAAGCGAAAATGATTTTATTAACTTGGTTTCTAAGGTATACTTACTATTTGAGTCACATTTTTATAAAATCCATTTTATTTTTTTAATTTTATTTTAATTGTTACTCATATACAGTTTTCTGTCTTTTACTCTCACCATTTTATTTTTATTTTTTATTTTTATTTTTTTAAAAGATTTTATGTATTTATTTTTAGAGAGGGGAAGGGAGGGAGAGAAACATCATTGTGTGGTTGCCTCTCACGTGGCCCCCACTAGGGGCCTGGCCTGCAACCCAGGCATGTGCCCTGACTGGGAATCGAACCTGCAACCCTTTGGTTCTCAGCCCGCACTCAATCCACTGAGCTACGCCAGCCAGGGCTCACCATTTTATTTTTAAAATTTGAAATTAATTGTTGAGTAGAAAATATAAGGAGGTGGAACAAAATCCAAAAGACACAAAAGATATACAGTGAAGAGTTCATTGTTACCCCAGCTTTCCCCCTTTCTTGTATATTATTCCAGAGATATTTTTCACTGTTTATTTTTAAATTCCTGAATCAAGACTTAGCCTGTCTACACCTGGTAGTGAATTGCTGCATAAGAAATATAGCTTTAGGCCCAGAACAACCTGGGGAAAGACCCTGCTCTCTTTTCCTGAGTGTGGTTTCTAGATCCATTGTGTCTTTTTATTAATGAGTGTGTTTTCCTAGCTTCCCCCCACTTAAGGCAGAGGTATGGAAAATGGGATGTGGTAATCGTGACCGTCTTTTCCTCATATCTTACCCTAGGCGATGACAAATAACTTTTATGAAATGATGCGTGCTAACAAAGCAAATTCCAGTGGGAGAGGGGCTCACACAGAAAACATGTAGTAGAGAGGGCACAGAAGAGGAGAGGAATTGGCAGCCTTTTCCAACTTCATGTATCTACCCTGTTATGCCAGCTAGTATTAAAACTTTACTTTTAATTTTTTAGTACTTGACATTTTGTTGACTCTGCTTTTTCCCACCCACCAAATCATAAGATTTTCTCCCAAACTTTGGAATGACCTGACTCTAAACTAGGCTTGGTTTCCTCCCTTTTTTTGGGGGCGGGGGGTGGTGAATGGTATTTAATAGAATGTAACTACTAAGCAGAAACTATAAATAATAGTCTTACGTTCTTTTTTGCGGGGGGATGGATAGTCCTATTTTATTTTTTTAAGGTTTTATTTATTTTTAGAGGGAGAGGGCAGAAGAAAGAGGGAGAGAGACTTTGGTTGCCTCTTGCAGGAGCCCAACCAGGGACCGAACCTGCAACCCAGGCTTGTGCCCAGACCGGGAATTGAAACGGGGGCTGTTCGCTTTGTGGAGCCATGCCCAACCAAATGAGCCACCCCAGTCAGAGCGGGAAGTCATGTTTTACATTTCCAATGTATTTTTATTTTTGTAGCAGTTATCTTTTATCAGGCATTATTCTCAATTAGGATATGAAAGGATTCATTAGTCGTCGAGTTCCTCAAGGAGTAGTGCCAGGCAAAGAAGGTCATGGTCAGGATTGCGGAGTGTACCCTCCACACTGGGCCCTCTTCATTGATCCTTGCAAAGCCACTCATGTTTGAATTCCGTGGAAAAAAAGTAGTAGTTGAAAAGCATGTAATCCCTGGCTGGCCAGTAAGCCTCAGTTGGTTGGAGCCTCATCCCGTAACTGAAGGGTCGCGGATTCGATTCCCAGTCAGGGTACATATACCTAGGTTGAGGGTTTGATCCCTGGTCCAGGTGCTTATGGTCCTCTGTCTGAGCGCATTCAGGAAGCAAGCAGTTGATGCTTCTCTCTCGCCTCAATGTTTCTCTCTCCCTTCCTCTCTCTAAAAGCAATGAAAAAAAAAGTCCTCAGGTGAGTGAGTAAATAAAGTTCTGCCTCATCTTTGAAGTAAGAGAAAAGCATGTAAGCTGCCAGCACCATAGAAACTCCAGCATGCTTCCCTTGTTCACATTGCCATGCTTGTTGTGATACTGGTAGTAACCTCTTTGAGATGCTCCAACAGTACTTTAGGGGTGAAATCCTGCATCAGTATCCAGCTTGGCACTCCCCTATTTTAACATCCATGAGTTTCTTTCCCTTCACTGGTACAGTTAATGTCATCTTGGAGTCACTGGGTGTCTGTTGTCTTCTGGTATCATTTTGGAGTCATGGGTGTCTGTTGTCTTCCAGTATTTTTTATAAAATACACCTAACATTAAATTTACCATTTTGATCATTTTTAAGTCTATAGTCAGTGGTATTAAAGAAATTCATAATGTTGTGACTGCTAAAATTCTTCCTTTGTGTGAATCATTCAGGCTTTCTATGATGAATGAAGTGGGAATTTTCTGTAAACTTTAAGGTAGGGAGAGACAAATAGGAGGAAAGAGGGGAATGAACTCTAGAATCACAGAATTTTGGAGACCCCCACCTCCTTTTATGTATGATGGGCCTGGTCTGGTTGAGTGGAGTGACATGTTTTAGACTCAAAACTAATGTTCCTGACTCTCAGTCTAATGGTTTGTGACTTTACCCCATTACCAGCCATCTTAACCCATCCAGGCAGTTCTGGAGTGAGGGTGTTCTCCAGAATTCCATTTGACCTTCCCTAGAGCAGGGTTTAGACAGGATGAAACCTCACTGTCCTAGGGAGAATGCATCTTTGAAGATGCTTTTTAAGAAATAGTTGGTACCTGTCCTTGTTTTGGGTTCTTTACATCCTTCATTGAATTCAGGAAAGTATTGTGAAGAAGTTATTTTAAAAGTCCAGAATATGAACTCCCTTGTTTTCTTGACAAAAAGCTATGTCGATCTTCTGTGTGTTCCAGGTTTTGCGTGCTCTTCACTGATGCAAGCCATGTACATGGTAAATGTTTCTGACATGTTTAGGAACATTATGTTGAAAATTCAAACTAGATGTATTTGGCTGCCTTGACATTTTCTTTTGGAAGAGAACATATTTAAATGAGAAACAGTTTCACCCTCCGATGAAAAGAAAGTTTTAGGTCATTTGTTTCAGTAAAATAGAGTATAGAACTTATGACCCCAATTTTCTATTATTTTCAAGTAAGTGGGCCGTTACATACGGCATAGTCAAGGAAGAAATGGGTCATATTAGAAATGTTAGTTTTAATCTAATTTTGTGGTGAAACTCACTTATCAAATAGATTTTAGCCATCAAGAATGCATTTTATATATGTTGCATCATACCAAGGATGTTGAAAAGAATCTGTCAGATTTGCGTGCTTTTTTTTTTTTTTTTTAATGTTTGGCTGTCATAGTTGATTCATGACAACAGTTTTCAAGATAGCCTGTTCTTGTTTGTTTGTTAGTTTTTTCATATATTTCTTTTTTTTTTTTTCTTTTAGATTATTTATTTATTTATTTATTTATCTTCAGAGGGGAAGGGAAGGAGAGAGGGAGAGAAACATCAATGTGCGGTTGCCTCTTGTATGTCCCCTGCTGGGAACTGGCCTGGCAACCCAGGCATGTGCCCTGACTGGGAATCGAACCGCGATCCTTCGGTTCGCAGGCCCGCGCTCAATCCACTGAGCTACACCAGCCAGGGCTGTTTGTTAGTTTTTTCAAAAGGCCTTCTATAATACATCCTTCTGAGGAACTGAGGAGATACATTATTAGGTGGGGGTCTAAATAAAATATAATTGCTTTTGATCTTACTAGAAATGTAAAAGATGTCAATCTATTTTTAAATCAGTTTTAATAAGAATAAGTCCAAGGTCAAGGTATTTACTGGAGAACTTTGGAGTCAGTGTTTTATTAAATTGATTTAAACTGCTTGGGGATTAGCTGTGTTTCATGGTGACAGTATCTGTATTTAAAAATCTTATAGTTTAGTTTTATGAAAACCATGTAATATTTCTTTTAATTTACTTACTGATATTTTTATAAACTTCAGCTAGTGCTTTTTTCCAAGATTTTGGTTTGTAGAAAATAAAATATCTATTAAGTAGAAACTTCAATTGCCTGAAATTCATTGGGCGATGTAATGAGAGGAGAACCGAACGATTAAAAGACAAACACATTTTGGGGATGTCATGGGAGCAGTAACTTCTAGGTGCACCCTAAAGTCGGTGCACATTGACTCTAGTACCTTCCTAGTCTACTTAGAATCACCACTCAGAATGAAGACCCTACTGTCTTTTTTAAAATTATTTTTCAGTTATAGATGAGATAACAATATTACGCCAGTTTCTGGGGTGCCACATAGCGATTAGAGATTCGTATACCTACAACCGATAGCCCCAAGAAGACCCTAGTATCTTGCACAAGCCTTAAGCAGTAAAGAGGGAGAGGGAAGTTGGAATGATGGCTTCTTTTAAGAGTTTGAGGGATCCTGGAAGAGCAGGCTACATTTATTTGGCTTACTACTATAAGAATTGACATTTATTTGCTACTTATGACCAGAATAATTGTATGGGTCTCCCCAAAGGGTTTTTCTTTTGATCACCTACTACATTTTCTTTTAAGAGGTTTAATCATAAGGGTTGGGGCCTTCTCTTCAGGGATGACTTTTGTACAGGGGATGGCTTTCGAACGAACTGCCTGCAGAGTTTGAAGTCTCATAGGAAGTCCCTAGACGACTGTCCCCTCCCCAAAAATAGGTATGCAAATTTTAAATTTTCTAGTAACCGCATTTTTAAAAAAAAGAAACATGTAAAATTAATTTAAATCATATTTAATACAATTTTAAAATATCTTCCAACATGTAATCAATATTAATGAAATATTGATTCATGGAAACATCGAGTCAGTGAAAAATTAATGAGATATTTTGCTCTTCTCTGTATGCCAAGTCTTTGAAATCCTCTGCGTATTTTTTACCATAGCACACATCCATTCAGACTAGCCACACTTCAGGTACTCAGTAGTCACTGAGTAACCATGTGACTAGTGGCTACCAAGTGGGACAGCATGGCCTTAGAACATCTTTCTCTTTTGTCCCACATCAGTGTTGAGGAGTCTTCTACCAGAAGTTTATTTTGGGACACTAAAGTCTTGCCATCTCTACTATACTCTTCTATAATTAAATGGAAAATGAAACATTTTAGAGAGGAAAACAAACACTAAGCCATCCTCAGCCATGATAGTTTAAACCATTTTTTGCCTTTATAATGTGATCATCAAAATGAGTACTTCTGAAGAAATAAATGTTTTTGAGTGAGAAATTGAGAGGGCAAGTTCAAGTTCAGTTGGTTGTGCTTAAGTGAGGAGAGATGGGGTAGAAAGGAAGAGGCAGCGCTCGGAGTCCCAATAGGACAAGGTTTGCTATGTGACAGGTATGACTTGGAATCCTGTTGGCCTTGAGCAAGTTACTTAACTTCTCTGATCCTTTTTACTTTCTTGGTATGTACAATTGGGATAATTGTAGCTCTTAAATTACTATGAAGATAACATAGGATTATATGATTAAAGTATGACCTGTGTAGTGATGAGGTGCTCAGAAAATTTATATTAAATTAGTAAATGATTATTGCTAATCATTAGATCCACAGTAGTTGGAACTAAGGAAAACTTTTCTGAATGGAAGAAAATTCACTCTGCGACTGAATTTGATGTTATAATGCAAGTGACCTGTTTTTCGGGCATTAACATCAATTTGTATTTTTAGATAAAGTGACATTAGCTGTGTGGCGTGTTCTGAATCTGTTTAGCAGGAGGGAGTTTTCAGTCATACATACCAGGTGGGACAAAAGTAGGTTTACAGTTGTTTATATGGAAAATAATACAATTATTAATAAATAATAATACAAGAGTAAACTCTTGCATACTCACAACTGTAAACCTACTTTTGCCCCAATGTGTATTTTTTTATTTTTGTACATTTTGATAAATTTCCTTTATTTGAAAATTTGAGACATCATTGACACTGGGAAAGCGTGAAGAGCTCTGAATAGATGGTTAGATTAGATGTGAGCCTTTCAAAACTTTCTACTCAACCCAGTGTGTAGGCCATATCCATGGGAATGTTCTTGGAAATCAGTCACATTTGAAACTCTAGCTCTTTGCCAACAGCATCTGGTTACACTTTACATTACATATTAGAAAGTACTTTTTGAATTGCAGAAAAGCAAAGCATATAACACAGACTTTTCTTATCTTACTGAAAGTCGTTTACAGTTATAGTTGAACTTTAACAAACTTAACATAACCAAAGGCATAATTGTCCAAGTGCATGGAATATCACAACACCTCAGAAATAAAACATTCTTATATTTATGAGCTTTAAAAATCGTCCAGACTTTTGCATTATTCTAGTGACCCCTTACAAAGGTCTTATTTATTAAACATTTTTTTCAGGTTTGTGGAATTTTGAACGCACTGACCTGATTGGAACACACTCTACAAATGAGCAAACAAGAAATGGTGTTGATTGATCTGATTGGCATTCCTCTTCCAATTTCTTACACCTCCCAACAGCTGTTGCTGGTTATATACTTCTGTATATGTTTGTCATAGGTGAGTGAGAGAGCTTTTGACATGCAGGTGTCCTATGATTACAGTATCCTAGGGCTTGGCAACCTGGAAGATTTGTGAGATGATTTTAGGTGGCATGGATCCAGGCTAACCTGTCAACTAGGCAAATACGTCTTTGGTTTTCTTAAGATTCCCTTCTCAACACCCCCTTTTTAGCTTTCCTTTGCTTCCTCCCCCACTCTGGACTCCCCAGGTGGCTAACCTGTCTCAGATAATCCCTGTTGAAATGTAGCTGATTAGTTTACTGCTTTTCCAGAGATGTTTACGTTTTAAAAGTGAGATCTTTAAGTAACAAGGTTTTTAAGGTCTCTAGTAAGACTGCAGAATAACAAGAATTAGGATCAATTCTCTGGACTTGGCCCAGGTTTGGTGCTTTTGGCGCCAGGATGGTAGAGACCCACTACTGCTCAGTATGGTGGCGACTAGCTGTGTGTGGCTGTTGGCCACTTAGTTGCTAAGATATAGTATAAGGAAAAAGAATATAAAATAACTTGATGTTTTATATTTATTACAGGTTGCAACGATGGTATTTTGGGTTAAGTAAAATACATAAAAATTAACTTCACCCATGTTTTTACTTTTTTTTATGTGGCTACTAGAAAAGTTCAAAGCATTTGTGGCTCACATTGTATTTCTATTGGACAATTCTGTTATAAAAACAAGAGAGTTTATGTTGTGGTATTAACTGGCGGGAGCATGCACAGGTTCAGGGAAACGCTCCCCGAGGATGCCTTAGCGGCACTTACTCCAGCTGACTTGGCTAGGCCACTTCATATCACAGGGTTGCTTTGAGAGCTATTGCCTGTAAGTAGCCACTATCTCTCTTCCTTCTGTAACTCTGGCGATTCATGAGATATTAAAAAAAAATATCCCAGCATCACCTCTTATGTTTCCTAATTTATGTCCAGCTTCTTGAAGAGATGATTTAAAAAGTTAAATTTATAGCTACTATTAGTTGGCACCTGCCATGTATCAGATACTGTGCCAGGTACTTTACATGAAATATTGAATCTTCACATCAGTACTGCAAGATTGATATTACAAGATAAAGAAAGAAATTCATGCATATTGTGACTGCACAATCAGGATTCCAACCCAAATCTGCCTGGTTCGGGAGCCATTATTCTTTCTGCTATATTATGCTCTCCTCGTGTTTCCATTAACTGTGTGTCCTTTAGCTTGAAGCAAGGTGCTCTATATAAAAGGGTCGCTTGCCAAATGGTGTTGACTGACCCTTGTTTTCCTTTGTCATGGTGAATAATTTTAGTGCCCTTCACTTGAGGCCACCTTCTTCCCCTGTCTGGTACCTAGTGATGGTCCAGACACTACTGAAGAGACTTTTGACAACCTGTTGAGCAGGATAGATCATCTAAAAGCCTCTTGTGAAATAGCATCTTCCCCACCTTGAAAATCAATCAGCAAAGTATGTTAGGGATGTCTTCAGGGAGAGATGCAAGAAGAATCTCCGCTAAATGCCAGGAATATCAAATTTTAGACCTTAGAGATTGGCCATAAAAGGAAAGGCCTTTTAAAGACAGAGGGTTGAAGTAAAATAATGGGATAGAATAAGCATATTGAGCTGGATAAGTCTTAATATAATCCTAGGTCATCTCTTAATGGCTGTGTCCTTGACATTGTTGCATTAAGAATTGAGAGCAAAGGGAAATCGTCCATGTGTTGGCATGCTAGTCTGTAAATTAGATTAGATGTAATCATAACTCATGAGTGCTCTGGAAGGCTGGATACTGCATTTGCTCACTGCTGCCTTCAGTCAAGCTCGAGCAAGTGGTGGCGACTTTGGAAAGATAAGGAGAGAAAAGGAAGAACAAAGAGGTTCAGAGAGTAAAACTAGACTGGAGGGAGGCTGCAGGGAGGCTTGGGCAAGTTCAAGCCACAGAGCCCTTTATACCTGTATCCGTACGTTATATTTATAATCCTAGAAGCTATGTAAACTGTAAAATACTATTATTTAAGAAAAAAACTGTAATGTTTCTGATAATGTTTCTAAATAAACTAGAAAGAAAATAAAATTTCTAACTATGTGGTCTGGATTCAATTTTCCTAGCTCCATTACCTTAACCAGGTAATCTCGGGAAATTATAGACTCTGAGATTATAATCGTCTTTCTGTGTCTGGCTTTTTTTATGATTTAATAAGATTGTGATGCATTTTGAGAACTTTGTGTGTGTTCCTATGCTGTATACGTGTTGTTACTGTTTTTTACCGTTAAGTATTTACTCTTTGTCTGAAGTATTGCCTACATGAAACTTCACTGAGGGGAAAACATATCCCCAAGAACACCCACAGTATGATTAAGAGAAGTGAGAGTTAAATTAAGTGGCCAATTTAAATAGGGCTAATTTGGCTTTCATTCCTAGGCTTTGTAAACGGGACAGTGGCAGCCTTGTGGGTGAAGGGAATGCAGGCCTGAGCACTTGTTTAATTTAATCATTCATCTCTTTAACCCCCTTTAAAACTTGACTTTTGTAGGTCAGTTATATAATGTATGAGCACGAAGGTACACACATGGTGTCCTCTTTTAAGTGAAAAGCCCTATTGAATGGCTATTTCTGAAAAAAAAAAAGATTTTGATAATAATAAAGATATTATTCATGGTAATAAACCCGGTTTGCATTTCTTTGAGGCCCATGGTCTTCAACTTCCGACCCACTAAAGGGTTGCTCTAACTACCAGATGTCAGTCTTTCCTAATCCAGAGTTAGGTGCCAACAGACTAATACAGAATAGATGTAAACAGAATTCAAGCACAGAATCTGAAGTATTGTTTAAACTGCCCATCTAGCAAATGTAACATAAAGAGGACAAGTTGGATATATTCATGTTACCATATAATCGTTTGGTTCTCAGAGCAATCACAGAAAGCATCTTTAATTTGTGTTCCATGCTAAATGCTGGGTACAGGGATATTTTGCCAAGCGCCAGTCTGAAATTTACTTGGGATTCATCCAGCTGGCAGATCAGTTGTACCAATCAGAAGAGCCCGTTTGTGGGGAATGGATTTCATAGCAGGAGCAGTGCTCTAATTTTTAAAGTTACTATACTTTAACTCTTAATTTAAAATTCTCATGTGCTTTATTAAAATGTATGTAGTTATAAACATAGTAATATATATAGCACAAATACTTCATGCATCTCTGTAAATAATAAATAACAGGCACCAGTAAGTTCATTGTATTGTACTCATTTGTTTTTCATTTCTATTTTGAGTTCCTGGGATCCTCCTTAATCTCTATGTACAAGAAAGATACTGAAATGCAGATGGGTTAAACCTAATAACTTGGGCAACTAACTTTCTGTGTAGAATAAACTCTAAACTAATACTTTGTTTAAGGTAAGCAGGTAGATAGGCATCGTCAAAGACTACTCGGCACATTTGAAAAGGAATTCAAACAGATGGGATTAGACCTGCAGAACTAATATGCAGGTCTGAAGATTAACCCTGTGTAAGAATAATACATTGTCACTTTCACATCAGAAACCTCATGTCCTGGAGTAGCATTTCCCACAGTATATTTTGTAGATCGTTAGTTCTAAGAGATTTTCCAGGAAAAGTTACTCCAAATGTTTTGGAAACAACTTTCTGCACTTTTTTTTAAAGGTTCATGATGCATATTAGCATAGCAAAGACTGATAAATATAAAAATATATTTACTTTTGAAAAGCCAGGTAATTTCTTTAACAAGTTATTTTCTAATTTAAATTACAAATTTTTAAAAAATGTAGTTGTTTTCAAGCATTAGGTAAAGTGACATGTTAGTAGCAGTTAGGCTGTTGGTAATTGTTTTCATTTGAACTGTTAGGAAAATCAAAGATTTCAATAACCCAAGACACTGCCATGTAATTAATTCTATTTTGAGACTGTCAACTAAGCATAAACAAATTACTTATCAATACCAAAGTCTATAAATATTGCTTTGATATTCTCTAACTTGCATATACATCAAGGATTTTAAACATTTCTTTGCTTTCCATGAATTTCTTAAAAATGACATCTGAGAATGGCTTTTAAAATGTTACAACTAAATGTGGATCTTGAATCATCCCCAGGTTGGAAAACTGGAAAGTTGTGTCATATTGTGAGTAATAGAAAAATACTAAATATATTCAAGCTTCTCAGTCTGCGCCACAGCATAAATTAAACTAAAAAAAGCTTAACCAGCCATGCTTCAGGTTTTGGGACATGTAATATATAAATGTAACCTCCTACTGGAAAAGAAATAGTTCCCTTACCATTAACCACCAAACCAAATCATGAGACAATATCTTATTTTCAGTTGTATTTGGAAAACCATGTATCTGTTGGCTTTGGCCTGCCATTCACTAAATAACTAAAAATGGCATGTTTAATGCTAAGTAGTATTTATGACTAGGCCATGGAACCCCAAATGGAATTGAGGCGGGGACTCTTTTGTATTGAAATACAAGATAAGCATTTTTCCTTAGTGTTATGTTAGACAGTACAAGAGCCTTAAACTTACTCCTTCTGGAACATGACACCATCTCATGGGGCACACGGATCCACACGGCTTCCTTTCCTCAGCGGGGCCGTCCACTCAGCTTCACTTAATAACTCTTCATTCGCATTCCCGTTCCACCTCCGTCCCCAACCCCACCCCGTCAGCATCCCATGTTTTAAAAGAAATACAGGTGTTAAGGAGCAGACTCACTAGAACCATCTTTATTCTAAAGGATAAGGCCTGGTGAGGAAGCCTAAAGATTAGAGTGATAACGAACTCTCCCAGAGAGGAGCTGCTCAGCAGAAGAAGTGGGCCCGAAAGCTTTAAAGCCAAGCTAGACTGGCTGACTAAACAGAAACTGCAGTGGTGGAGCTGTAGGCTGCTTGTGGTGGGACCTGCTGCCCTTTCCACTCCCAGCGATGGCATGAATCCTTTTAGAGTAGTGGTTCTCAGACTTAGCATGCATTGGACACATGCTGGGCCGCGCCCCCACGCTTTCTGATAGAGTCAGTAATTTGCATCTTTAACCAGTTTCCAAGTGATGCTGCTGCTGCTGGGCTAAGGTCAATTTTGAAAACCACTGTTTAAGACTAGGAAATCCTATTGAATCTTCTCTTTTCCTTTCTTTTTCCTTCTTCTTGCTACCATAGTCCCCATCAAAACCTACCATCTTCTGTTATGGACTGTTCCAGAAGCCCTCTCTTCTTACGAGCTTTTTCTACATTGGCTCCTTTATTTTTTTAACCATCTATAGTGAGGCAGTATTGTACAGTGGAGTCAATATTTATTATAACTGAACAGTATTTTTACCTGGCTTGGGATTCCATACACTTTCTCTACATGAGGATATCTCATGTGAACATCCTCTTTCCTAGTTTAGAAAGTACATCTTCCTTTTGAAATGATCACATTTTAATTTTTAAATGCAGACACATCTCAGATATATTACAGGTCAATTCCAGACCACTGCAATAAGGCGAGTCATTTTTTTGCTGGGGGAGGGTCTTGCCTTTAATTTTTACAAAACATGAGATCTGCGAAGCACAATAAAGTGAAACACAGTAAAACAAGGTGTGCCTCTAGCTGCTTCCCACTTTCTGGGGTGATGTCATATATGTGATCTTCTAAATTCAAATTGGCTTTTTAAAGTATCAAAGTATTCCTTGGAAGGGTATGAAGATCATTGCCCAGCAATAGAAAGTAGTGTCATGACCAGTATGCTGGAGTTAGAAGTTACATGAAGAGAAACAGATTATCCTCTTCAAGCAACTATTGCTTTAGCCGCAAACAAGATAGCCTTTTTTGTCATCTGATTTGCCACCTGGGCCATGATTAATCAGAGGTAACCAGATACTGAGTTCTGAGGGCAGGCAGGTAGATTTTCTGGGGGATGGAGGGTTACAGGAGCACTAGGTGCATCATAATAAAGAAAATGTTAGTTGGATAAAGCTGTTCATGAACCTTGGAGGTTGTATAGTTCAGCATTCTACTTGTACACAGTAGGACATGAAACCTTTCCTGGACTTGCCCAAGGTCACACAGCCAGTTAATCACAATCACTGGACCCCGTTTCCATCTTGCCTCAAGGCTCCTGCTGCTCTTCGACACTGCCGTGAAGGGGAGTTTTGTGGCATAGTCTGGTGGTAACTAGCCGCATAGTTCAGCTTCTTAAAAAATACGAAGCATACGAAGCATATAACATTTAGTTTTTAAAAGATAATGGTTTTAGTGACTTAAAATGTATGTAAATTCAAAGAAATTACTGCCATATAACATACCGTGTGATGTGTGTATTCAGCACTGTTTTGTTTAAAATAGTTTGTTTCTGACTGTAAAAATAATACAAGCTCATTTGAAAATGTTTAGAAAATACAGATACAAGTTAGTAAATAAAAACCAGGAATAAACCACTCAGAGGTAGCCTGTTATATTAGGGTAGGCTGCATGTGCTTATAAGCACATCCAGAATTCAGTAATCGAATGCCATAGTTTCGTTTCCACTCTGCAGCTCAGTGTAGATTGGGAGTGAGGGGGTGGGAGAGGATTTCTTCTGAGACCAAGGCTCATTCATCCAGTGGCTTCCTCCCAGAGGTCTTTAAATCCTGCACTGAATCTTGGATCTTTTGCCACCAGCTAGTAAATGAGAAAAGAGAGAGACTATGAAGGAACCCATTGTAGTTTTGAAGAACTAGTGCTCAAACCTGGGACAGCAGTCTAAAAACAATTTTGTATCTTATTTTTATTAAAACATTTACTGATCATTTGTCCCTAGTCATGAAATGTTATTGGAATATTATACAAACCTTACAGACTATCTCGTTATTCACCATATTTTTATTTTATTTTTTAAAAAGATTATATATTTTTATTTTTAGAGGGGAAGGGAGGGAGAAAGAAAGGGAGGCAAAACATCAATGTGAAAGAGAAACATCAATTGTTGCCTCTTGAATGTGCCCTGACCTGGGACCAAACCTGCAACCCAGGCGTAAGTGCCCTGACATGGGAATCAAACTGGCGACCTTCCGTTTTGTAAGACGACACCCAACCAGCTGAGCCACACTGGTCAGGGCTAACCATATTGTCTTTAAACATATGTTTTTAAACATATGTGAAAGACATCTTCTCTACTCAAGCTGCTCTTTAAAAGCATATTGTCTTGATGCCCTGTTTCTGAAGGGGTGTGTGTGTGTGTGTGTGTAAAAATGTTTTGTATTCTTTGATTCAATCCTGCTCCCAATAATTTACCAACAGAGCACAAATATAAAAAGTTGTATACATAGGCATGAAAATTAGCTGTAAAATAGTCAAAAACCAGAAAAAAAGTGAACATGTTTGAAAGGGCCTGGTGAAGTAAATTTTGATTACTGTATATGACATTGGAATACAGTGTAGCCATTAACAATGATGATTTTTATTTGCTTAGAAAGATGTCACAACAAGTAAGATGTGGGGAACTGTCCTGCCTGGTTTCAGGGACTGTAGCCTCATTAATGGACAGAAAGGTCCCACAGCTAGGGCTGAGTGAAAAGGCCTTGGGGTCATGAGCTACTAAGGAGTTAGAACCTATCCTCCTGGCAGGAGCACAGCCCCTGCCTCCCTCACTTCACCCTGCTTGGCCCTGAAAGATGGCTCGTTAGTCAAGGACAGGTAAGACTCCTCAAGGGAGGAACAACCTAAGCCAGGCACAGCCACAAAAAGGGCCACTGGAGAAGGACTTGGAGGACTATAGAGAAGGGGCAGAAAGCCCCTCACCCCTTGGCTTTGTCATAGCCTGGGTCCTCATTCTATCCGTAAGAAGTCCCCTAATCTCTTGGCTGTTTTGCTCCCCTCGCCTGACTCAGCCTGAAAACAATGCCAGAGGCGGCTGCAGCCTTGTACTGGAACAGTTGGCTCTTGAGGGCAAATCAGGCCTGAGAAAGAATGTACATTGTTTCCTTTGAGGCTTGCTCTGCCTAGCGATAACCCTGTTGGTATGAGCCTGTTGGTATGAACCAGACGTTTGAGCTCAAAGCATAGAGAGTGAAACCCCCTACTTCATGGTACATGCTTCAACAACCTTCCGGCATCAGCATATCTCACCAACCCTGACCAAAGACAATCCCTGTGTTTCTTCAACTATTATCTGTAGATGATGTCAGTTTTTCATTACTGTAGCTTTTTGGACATTGATTGATGAACTTTACGTGCATACTATGTATCTCTGTGTGAGCTGAACTCAATAAATACCCAGGAGCCCCGGCTGGTGTAGCTCAGTGGATTGAGCACGGGCCTGCGAACCAAAGGATTGAGGTTCGATTCCCAGTCAGGGCACATGCCTGGGTTGCAGGACAGTTCCCAGCAGGGGACACATGAGAGGCAACCATACATTGATATTTCTCTCCCTCTCTCCTTCCATTCCCCTCTAAAGATAAATAAATAAAATCTTTAAAAAAATAAATAAATAAATAAATACCCAGGGAAAAAGGTACTCGAGACCCTTCTCCTCTGAGAAATTAGCCAGCCTTTTCTCCCCCTGCAGATCTTGTCTTGGAAGTCTCATTTCATCCGCAACAGCTGGGAGGACTCCGCCAGACAGACTCCCACATCTGGCTCCCGAACAGGGACAGAGGTTACGGGCCCTCGTCGTGGACAGAGGCTCCCACAGTAAGACAGGTAGGTTGGAGTGGCATGTGTAATATGTAAAATTGAACATATGTATGTGTTTATATGAAGAGATATGTGTCTTTATCTGTGTATGAAGGATGTTCACCAAAATGTTTACAGTGATCGCCTCTGTGTTAGATTTGTGTTGACTTTTTTCACTTTTAAAAACTGTTTTAGTAGTTTTTAAGTTTAACAATGAGCATGAATCATTTTAATACAATCAATGAAATTAGTAAAATTATTAGATTAGTATGTGCAGGGTCATTTATATATTGATTTACTTATGTTCTCTGTTTTCAGCCTCAAAGTTACATATTCTTTAATTATTGTCGGACCGAATTATAAAGTTACATTTGACCTGTTACAGGAAGTCCCAACGGAGTTAGAGCTCTAGACCTTGTATGTAATGATCCTTTGCCAATAAGGAGCAAGCTTACATGCTGAAATTATAAACCTCAGACATGGGAACTATATTCATTTAGGAAGTGTAAGCCCTATTTTATGATATATTCTTGGTCTCTTGCTGTGTTTTCTTATTGCTCCATTTCTTACAGAGTTATTGTCATGGATTCCTTCTATTTATTTACTACTGTATCCATACCTGCCCCTTATATTCCTTAGAAAATGGATGTGGTCTATACTCGTAGCTAAAATGTGCTAAAAGACCTGAAATAACTCCAGGAGCCCACAGTCATGTCCCTTCCCTCCCCACCCTCAACTTTCACAGATAACAGGTTCCCAAATATCTTTTATGGCTTTTGTTATTGGTGTTTGGGTTTTTTCCCCTTCAAAAGTTGGTATAGGACTTCTAGTCAAGATGGCATGCGGCATAGGTAAACACAGCTCATCTCTTCACACAAACACATCAAAATTACAACTAAGTTATAGAGCATCCATCATTCAGAACCATCAGAAATCAAGTTGAATGGAAGTCTGACAACTACAGAATTAAAGAAACCACATCCATCCTGACTGGTAGGAGGGGCAAAGACACAGAACAGGCTGGTCTCACACCCATGTGTGGTGGATAAAAATTTGAGAGAGAGATCTTGGGAGCAAGGCATCCCAGCCCCATACCAGGTCTGCCAGCCCAGGGTTCCAGTGACAGGAAGAGAAATAAATCCCTGTAACTCCTGTCTGCAAAAACCAATGGGGACTCAGCCAGTGGAAGAAACTTTTGAAGTCCCAAACAGTTCCTCTTAAAGAACCCACACACAGACTCACCTACTCAGACTCACTCCCTCTGAGCTCCATCACCGGGGTGGGAGCTTGAAAGGCACAAGTGGCATACAAGGAGGAAGTGAAGGATCTGGCATCAAGGCAAGAGCTGGGGGACAGCTTTCTCCCAGACAATAAGGCCATTGTCACTTTACTGAACCCTCCCCCCAGAGAGCCGCAGAGCCAGCAGGCAGGTGCCATGTCTAAGACTCCATCAACTTGGCTAATACTGTTGGTCCCACCCTGGAGATCTCCTGAGACTCCTCCCACCCAATTTATGGGCCCACCCAAGCTGTTAACAGAGACTTTTCCATTTGAATGGCTGATCTTGGGTCATGCTTCACAACTTCCTAAATCCTCTCAAACAAGCAACTGCTGATCTCAGTGAATCCCCCAGACCCCATTCCTCTTGCTAAGTGGCCCCAGGCACAGCACTTGCAGCAGCCAACCTAGATTCACAGTTTGGCTTCACCTGGGAAACTCCAAGCCAAGCACAAGTGGCAGTCATCTCAGATTGCTTAATAGCGTAGATAGTGGCCCTGGGAAAAACACAGGTGGGGGCTGACCTTGGCCTGCACCACCCAGGAAACTCCAGAGCCTGCATACCCAGTAGACAGCTACAGACCATGTTGGAGCACCACCACCCTGCCCCTGCATAGCTGGTCCTCAATGGAAGGTGGAGGTTTGTGGTCAGTGGTCACAGCCAGTCCTTGCAGCTGACTGGTCTGGGTAAATCCCTCCCATTGCCCTACCGACAGCAATCAAGGCTTAACTACAAGAGAAGGATATACTTAGCCCACTCAAAAGGCACACCTTGACTACCCAGCTTGGGTGATAGGGGAGTCTGACGCTGGACCTACAGGACACCTACTACATTAGGCCATGCTACCAAGATAGGGAGTCATAGCAGCTCTAACTAATACATAGAAACAAACACAGGGAGGCTGCCAAAATGTGACAAAGAAATATGGCCCAAATAAAAGAACAGATCAAAACTCCAGAGACAGAACTAAACAAAGCAGACATAAGCAATCTATCAGATGCAGAGTTCAGAACACTGTAAGGATGCTCAAGGAACTCAATGAGGAACTCAACAGCATAAAAAAGAACCATTCAGACAAGAAAAAAGAATTAAAAAAAATGAGGCTAGTGTTAGCAGCCTCTGGAACAACTTTAAGTGTTTCAACAGTTGCATCATAAGTGTGCCAGAGGAGAAGAGAAAGAGCAAGAAATTAAAAATCTATCTGAAAAAAATAATGACAGAAAACTTCCCTAATTTTGGTGAAGGAAATAGACATGGAAATCCTGGAAGCACAGAGTCCTGAACAAGATGAATGCAAAGAGGCCCACTCCCAGACACGTCATACTTAAAATGCCAAAGGTGAAAGATAAAGAGAGAATCTTAAAAGCAGCATGAGAAAAGCAGTTAGTTACCCACAGGGGAGTTCCCATAAGAGTGTCAGCTGATTTCTCAAAAGAAACTGCAGGCTAGAAGCGATTAGCAGGAAATATTCAAAGTCATGAAAAGTAGGGACCTATAGCCAAGATTGCTTTACCCTGCAAAGATATCATTTAGAATTGAAGGGCAGATAAAGAGCTTCCCAGACAAGAAAAGACCAAAGGAGTTCATCATCACCTAACCATTATTATAAGAAATGTTAAAGGGATTTATTTAGGAAAAAGATCAAACTATGAACAATGAAATATCAGTAAATACCTATCTATCAACAATTGAATCTAAAAAAACAAACTAAGCAAACAAGAAGAACAGAGACAAGGAGTCATGGATACAGAGAGCATTTTGATATTTGTCAGATGGGAAGGGATGTAGGGGAGTGGGTGAAGAAGCGAGAAGATTAAGAAGTACAAATAGGTAGTTGTAGAATAGCCAGGGGGATATAAGTTATGGTGTAGGAAATGAAGTAGCCAAGCAACTTACATGCTTGGCCCACGGATATGAACAATGGTGTGAGGAATGCCTGAGTGAGTTGGGAGTGTTGGGTAGAAGGGGGTAAAGGGGGAAAAATTGGGACAACTGTAATAACATAATCAATGAAATATAATTAAAATAAATTATATAAACCTACAGTTTACAAAAGTTTATATTTTAGTCAAGTTTGAGAAATGCTGCTTTAATGGATTTCTGATGAAATGAGAGGAATTTCTGTACCTCATTTTTATAAGAGGAAAGCATACATAAGCACTCTCAATGTTAAAATAAACAAAACTGAGCAGTTCGGGACAATAAACATTTATCATTTCACAATTTCTGTGGATCAGAAATCCAAGAGCAGCTTAGGATCTGGCTCAGGATCGTTTTTGAAGTTGCAGTCAGGCTGCTGGCTTTAGTCATCTGAAGGCTTGCCCGAGCAGGAGAATCTGCTTCCAAACTCACGCACTTATTGGCACACCTTAGTTCCTCATGGGCTGGAGAGCCTCGGTTTTTTGCCCAATAGGCCTTGTCACAGGGCTGAGTGTCCTTAAGACACGGCAGCTGGCTTCCCCCAGAACAAGTGGTGGAGTGTGTGTGTGTGTGTCAAAGTTGGGGGGCGGCATCTTGCAAACATACCATCACTTCTGTCGAATGCTATTGCTCTCTCCCATCAGTCACGATGCAGTGTGAGAAGGGACTGCCTGCGTGCCGATACCAGGAAGGTGGAGACATTGCAGGGCATCTTAGAGGCAGCCTACCACAAATATCAGTGTTCTTTTGAAGTAAATCATTAGGGAAAGCTGATTTTTTTCACAGAGTCCCAACCCTTTATCTTATAATGAGATGCTAGACATTGCCAGAGATGCTTGTTCGAGTGAAGTTTGGGTAAGAGTACTCTCAGTGGAAAATGCGATGTGCCTTTTTTCTTACCATAGTGAAAAAAGATCATGTAAAACTTTTGCCAAGAATGAAAGGTGGTTAATGGGCCAGCTTAACTGAAAGAAGCATGATTGAAAAGATCGACACTGGGGGGATTACCCAGCACTCAACCAGTGTAATCAATTAGTATATGTGTACTTGTACAGTAATGTTTAGTGGTCATCATTCATGATTAGGAGTAGCTAATTGCAAGTTTAAGTATTCATTGTTTCATCGCAGTGTAAAGCAGACAGTAGTTTTGTAGCAAAGATTATATCATGGAGAAATTTACATACCATGTTAAGGAATTTGAACTCTCTTCCTTGAGAAATGGAGAGCCATTGAAGGATTTACAGGAAGTGGAGCGATGTGGTCAGATTTTGTTTTTAAAATCTCATTTGGCAGTAGTATTGAAAGTAGACTGAGGGATAAAATTTTGAAGACAAATAGATTATTACAGTATTCCAGGAGAGAGAAAATGAATGCCTGAAATAAATCAGTAGTCTCAGGGATGGAGAGGAAGAGACTGCGCTGAGAGGAAAAATCGTAAAATCAGAAGGAATTAGTTACTACCGGCTGTGGGAGGTGAAAGTCAGATTAAAGAAACTGCTAGGTTCCTGGCATGAAGAAAGAAAACTGGGACCAAGATCTCTCTCTATCTTTACCTCTATCTCTGTAGAACAGCAACTTTGAATCAGTGCAGCCAAAAGCGTTTTTAAAACATGCAACACCCGATTAGTTAGTCAGGGGCACTGACCTCTTTTCCTTTAGATTGCCAAGTAAAGAAATGACAACAGCCAACACAGTAATAGCCATCTGGTGTGAATGGCTCAAAATTACACCTGTTATTTTTGTCAGTTTGGCAAAAAATATATTTTTGGTGTGCCTCAAAATTTCAGTAATTAGTTTATGTGTGCCATGTATGAAAAAGGTTGAAAATGGCTACTGTAAAAGAATGCATGGATAATAGGAGTTTTATTTTTTGTTTGGAGGTTGAGAGACTTTGGACAGCAGTGGGAGATACAAAGTGAACAGCAAGACATGTAGGTCTGGGAGTGCAGGAAGTTTGATGGAACTGGAAACAGGGGTTTTTGGATTATGACGGGAGAAATGATAGTTCCAGTTGTAGGAGGCAGATGAGATTGTCCAAAGGGAATGTTCAGAATGAGAGAAGTGTGTCAAAGACAGAACTTTGTCAAATGAGTAAAGTACTATCAAATCATTCTGTGAGCTGCAATTCGTAGGAAGAAAACACCAGTGTAGGGATTCATCGAATTCCAACAGGGCTCGTTTGTGACTTTGAACAAATGACTTAAAATCTCCCAGCCTAAGTTTCTTCATCTATGAAATGAGAGGGTTGGTTTGAATCAGTGGTTCTCAGGCCTTTTTCCTACTGGATTATGTGTAACGGGATGCTCACATGCGCAGCACATTTTCACAGATGTGCTCAGAGTTATGGGCAGTTTCATTGCGCTGTCTCTGTTGTGCAAGAAATGCCAGTAAGTAAGCAGGTATGTTAATAAGAAGACCACATTGGGTCTGTTTCGTTATATATTTCAAAAAGCAGATATTTCACAAACATGAGCACTTAATCAGCAACAAGGCACTTGTGGTAGCTACCCCACAGCTGATTGACATGTACTGGTGAAACCAGAAGTGAACCCCCCTGTCTAGTTATATCACTTCCTTTTGTGGGGGTCACAGGCCACTTGAGAATCTGATGAAAGCAATGGATTCTTCCTGGAAAATGGCATTTAATTTGAGAGAATCCAAAATTTTCTGAAGTTTATCCATGGAATCTCTTGGGATCCATGGACCAACACTGTTAACTTTCTAATCTAGAAAAGTCTCCTCCTTGAAGATTTTGACTTGATGTGTTTCAAAAGGAGCCCTCATTCTTTGGAAATACACTTTGTGATTAGATAATTGTAGGTAAAGAATTCTATAGTCATTTTTAAATAGTGTTATTTCTTAAAGGCATTATTGTTTATATCAGAGCTCACCATATTAGAAAACAGCTGCCTAGTCTGTGGGCAAACTAGAACCACATTAACATGAAGAATGAGGTGATTTGAAACATAAGCATGTTAAAATAATTATTAGTTATGTGAAACTAGCATTCTATATTATCTTCTTGGGAGGGAGGCGGTGAGAGCTGTGGTAGCAAGGCATCCAGATGGTGACAAAAGCCCAGGCATTCAGGAGGTTTGGCTAGTGCAGAAGTGTCTTGCTTGATCATGGCAGCGTGTCTGTCTAAGTCAGTCTTGACCAAGTGATTCGGAAGTGTTTAGGTGAGCTGAGAAATAAATAATCCTGTAAACCTTTTTACAAAAACCGCATGCTTTAAAAAGAGAGAACATTAATTTATTTCCATTAAAATGATATTTTTAATCTAGAAGTATTCTTGAATAACATGGAATGGGGATTTTAATTTAATCACACTAATACAGTAATACAATAATCTTATAGCTGAGTTTTGTCTAGTACTTTTTTCTTTCTTTCTTTTTCTTTTCTTTTTTTTTTTTTTTTACTCCTTAGACTCAGAAAGCACGTCTCATTCTCCTGATAATGACAAATAAGTACAACTTCAACAGTTTTTCAATCATCCAATTATTTCATAAGAAAACTTGCACTAATGGTAATACAGTTTGATTTTGCTCTTTGTCTAAAATGATATATTTACCAAAGAAAATTCAGTTTTGATCTAAACTAGTTATTAAAACTTACCCTGGCTGGTATGGCTCAGTGGATTGAGCGCTGGCCTGCAAACCAAAAAGTTGCTGGTTCGATTCCCAGTCAGGGCACATGCCTGGGTTTCAGGCCAGGTCCCCAGTAGGGGGCGTGCGAGAGGCAACCACACATTGATGTTTCTCTCCCTCTTTCTCCTTCCCTTCCCCTCTCTAAAAATAATTTGAAATATTAAATAATAATAATAAACTAGTTAAATAAAACTTTGAGAGAAAAGTAGAATGCATACTTTTATTAGTTTTAATGGGTCACTTTTTCTTTTTTCATGAATTATCTTGTATTTCAGGTTTTAGGCAAATTGCATGCACTGGGCCAGTAATAATTAATCCTGGTTCAGTGGTCAAGAATGTTGATTTAATAAACTTATTTCCAGACTGTGGAATAGCCTGTGGAGAGCGTAGTAATTTTGTTTACATTTAAGTTGCATGCTAGAGACCTTGCTCTGTATGGTCTGTATGGTTGTTGGACCAGTCCAATTTTCAGTCCATCTGCTGACTCTTTACAGGTAGACTTTTCTCCCTGCTCTTCTTTTTTTTTTCTTTTAGTAGTTGTAACTTTACTTGAGGTTTTCTTGGCCCTTAAATCCAGATGAGTTGTTTTTTGATGAAATAACTTTAAGCCTTAAAAAATAAGACTTGTATGTCTGTCAGACTTGTTTGATATTTTTCAATCATGTAATAGAAAGTTTTCAGATCTGCACATGTATATTTTTGAGAGAATGAGTATTTATGTTCAGCTGTATCTGAGGTAATGATTTTAGAGAAGCTATCACATTATCATGAAAAGAAATTTATTTATCCCTCTCAGTTTTTTTCTAACAACCCTATTTATTTTTTTAAGTATGGCTGGTCTTTTCTTACAATTTCCTACTATTTACTGTGTAATTTGCTTTTGAAGGTTTCTGAATATTTTACTCACCCTTTTGCTGTTATCCCATTTTTATGATTAGCATATCCAGTCTGCTTTTTTATTTTTATGTTTCAACCATAAAAATAAATAGCTCGGGAAGAATGACGTGGTAAAAAGAACGTGTCTTTATTGGGGGTGAGGAGTATCACCATTGTATCCTCATTTTTCCACTGAATAAGTTTTCCCAAGAGTAGATTGGGAAATTTTTAAAGCTACATTTATTCCTTGAAATTAAGATGCTATTTTCAACTATTACATTGAATTCCTCATTTAGCAAATATTTTAATTATTGCTGGTACTAAGCAGGATAGAGGATACAAAGATAAACATGAAATAGATTATTTCCTGTGGGATAGCAAGTCGATTGGGAAAGATAGGCTGTGGACTTACATAACTACATTGTGAAGTATGAAGTGGCAAGAAGATACAGATTAATGGCTGTGGTATCTCAAAGTATTTTTGGTTTGGGAGGAATGAGAGAATTAGGGAAGATATTGTTATGAGTCTTTTATAATAAAATTTGTTAAATACTTAGTAGAAAAAAGAAACTTATGGCCCTGGCTGATATGACTCAGTTGGTTGGAGCATCATCCTATAACCAAAGGCTTGTGGGTTCAAATCCTAGTCAGGGCACTTTCCTAGATTGCAGGCTTTATCCCATTTGGTCGAGTATGGGAGGTAACTGGATGATTTTTCTCTCTCACATTGATGTTTCTCTCTCTCCCTTCCTCTCTCTCTAAATCTAAAATCAATGAAAAAAGTGTCCTTGGATGAGGAAAATCAGTGAAAGGAAGGAACAAATGAACAAATGAATGAACTTCTGGTTATATAAATGAGACTTTATAGTTTCTGAGCATACCCTATGGAAAACCTTTTTTGAGAATATATCATTTTGTATTATTGTGTCTCCTGGCCTATTAGACCATTCATTCCTTGACACTAAGAATCATGTATTATCTTTGTGTTGCCAGAACTTTATACTTGGTTAACGTCTATTACTTGATTTTTGAGAGAATGAATCAGCTAGAAACCTAGAAATTTACACATTGAATTAAGATGATCATTTCATATAGTGTTGTATTCTAGTCTCTAACGTAGATACTCCCCTTTGTATCGTGAGCTTCAGAACATTAATCCGTGGGTGCGCGTTATACACAGGAGCGCCTTGTACGCAGCAAAATACAGTGTATATGTAAACCGCTTCGCATGGAATTGAAAAGGAGGAAAACCTGAAATACTGTCATAATTTGGGATATTTGTCCCTTTTTCTAGTTTTACTTTCATGGAATTTGTTTTTTGTTTTATTTTTAATATTTTATTTATTTTCGAAGAGAGGGGAAGGGAAGGAGAAAGAAAGAGAGAAATATCAGTGTGTGGTAGCCTCTCCTGCAGCCCCCATTGGGGACCTGGCCCGCAACCCAGGCATGTGCTCTGACTGGGAATCGAACTGGCAACCCTTTGGTTTGCAGGCCCATGCTCAATCCACTGAGCTTCACCAGCCAGGGCTATTTTAATGGAATTCGTATTCAAGAAGTGCTGAGATCCCGTGCAATTCCGAAGTAATGTGTACGTACCATAAGTCCCTGATGTTTGTCCATAGGTCACAAATGCTGTCTATTTTGAGATGACACATTTGCCATCCTAAAAAACAGTGGAGTAGAGTAACATTCCCCAGGTCACTTGGCAATGCATGCTTTAAGGGTTACGCTTTCCTAGTGTGCCTCAATAATAAGGATAGTTGGTTCAAAGTCACTAAATATGTTACTCGTTACTCTAATATTTATCTGTAGGGCAGCTAGAAGAGTCTTCCTATTGATGGATCATTTATATGTTTAAAACTTGGGTAAAAAGAACTGGTTTTGTATTTTTTGGTTTAAATAAATTGGTTATAAAAATTATCTTTAATAATTCCAACAAAATTTTTTTGTTGATACATACCAATTAACATACTTTTAGCAACCATAATATTGGGTAATGTTGGGCTTAGGCAGTTTTGTGTAATGTATTTATAGTTGGAGGACTTGGATTCTATTACATGACCTTGGACAAGTCACTTGGCTAATTCAGCCTCATGTTGCTCGTCTGTAAATATTCACTGTGATGCAGAGCTGTTATATACAAGTGTCACGATTGTCATATGAGTTCTAGTGGTTCTTAAACAAGGAGACGAATTAGAATCAGATGCTAGCATTTTACATGTATAGATGGCGGGGTCCCATTCCAGGGTCTTCTAAATCAGAATCTTTTCAAGTTGAGGCTTATATAATTTCTTATACAGACACTTAAGACTCTTTTTACAAAGGAAAATTCATGCAAACCCTATCTTGTAATATTTATTCTCCTTTGAATCTTAAATAAGTGTTAGGGGGCAACCAGAGAGATATTTGTCAGGCTGCTCTTATCATAGGTGTTTTAGGAAAATAAGAAAAGACAACCATAGGAAAAAGGCTCAGTTGCAGAACAAAAAAAGTGAGTGAGTGTCTTAGAAGCAAATATAAAGAACAACTTAAATTCTAGTTCTTGCTCACCACAAATAGTAGTTTCATGTATACCTTCAGTCAAAGAATATCTTGGGAGTATCTTGGGGTGGTAAAGTAAAAGTGAGTATGTTTTAAAATCATACTCAACTAATGAGAATCACCAGCCATTTGAAACAAAAATATTACAGAAAGATTTACCTAAGTATAGTACTTACAAACATTATTTAAAAGATTTACCTAAGTATAATATTAAACATATCCTGCCTCAAGTCATATTATATTGCTCTTAAACATGTGTTTGGATGAAATAGACAGTGGATCCTCTTCAATATCAGAAGGAGTGTGAGTTGATATATCTTTTTTGGAGGGTAGTTTGACACTATCAAAATTAGTATTGCCCAGAAATTAACCCTTGCATATATGGTTAGTTGACTTTTGACTAGAATGCCTGCCAATACCATTTAATAGAGGAAGGACAGTCTTTCCCAACAGATGATACTAGGAAAACTGGATGTCCTGATGCAACAGGATAAGGTAAACCATACACCATCTATAAAAATTAACTCAAGATGAATCAGAGACCCAAACCAAGAGCTAAAACTATAAAACTCATAGAAGAAAACATAGGGGAAGATGTATATTAACATTGGATTTTGTAGTAATTTCTTGGCTATGATACTAAAAGCACAGGCAACAAAAGAAAACAGAGAACTTGGACTTAATTGAAATTAAAAATTTATGTACATCAAAACTTATATATCAAGAGAGTAAAATAGTTGTCGACTAGAAAAAAATATTTGCAAATTATATATCCAATAAGGAATTGATAACCAGATATATAATGAACTTTACAACTCAACAAGACAAATGACCCAATTCAAAAAAGGATAAAAATGGGACTCAGCCATTTTTGCAGAGAAGATATACAAATGGCCAATAAACACGTGAAAAGATGTTCAGCATCACTTTCATTAGGGAAATAAATACAAATCAAAAATCATAGTATATCATTTTATGCCGTTAAGATGGCTCTTACTAAAAATGGTTAGTAACAAGTGTTGGCACGGATGTGGAGAAATTGGAAATTCCTAGTGGGACTTTCCAATGTTCACAGCAGCATTATTCACAATAGCCAAATGATAGAAATGACCCAAATGTCCATTGACAGATAAATGAACAAACAAAATGTGATACATACATAACAATAGAATACTAGTCAACCTTTAAAAAAAATGAAATTCTTCCCTGGCTGGGGTGGCTCATTGGATGGAGTGCAGGCCTGCAAACTGAGGGGTTGCCGATTTGATTCCCAGTCAGGGCACATGCCTGGTTTGCGGGCCGGGTCCCCAGTGGGGGACACTCAAGAGGCAACCACACATTGATGTTTCTCTCCCTCTCACCTTCCCTTTCCCTCTGTCTAGAGATAGATAAATAAAATCTTTTTAAAAAATGAAATTCTGTTACATGCTACAAAATGGATGAATCTTGAGAACATTATGCTAAGAGAAATAAGCCAGATACAGAAGGACTAATTAAAGTAGGTAAATTTAAAAAATGCCAGTTTCTGTTCGGGCTTAATGTGAATTTTTTGGTGTCTAGCAAATGATAATGGGATATTAAATAGCTTTCCACTTTTCAATGAGCATTTCTCAACATATCTTTTTGGTTATTACTATTAAACACTCTGGATTGGATTCTACAAAGTCACTGTTGGGTGTTTAGATATGTTTCATGTTAGTGTTTCTAATACTCTGTTAGAATTTAGTGTGTATGCTCTGGTACCTAAACTGTTCTTTTTCTATATACGAATTTAAAGTAGTAAAGTTTGTATCACAAAATGTATTTGAATAATTTATTTACTTTTATAGCTTGAATTTTTTTGTTTGTTTACTTAAAAAACAATAATTGGAACCTTCACGGACCATCAGCAGTCTAATCTTTTCTGGGAAATTGATAGAACCACTGATGCCTTTTCCTTGAGCATTATTATTTACATCAAATATAGAAATAAGAGTGGGAGAGAATTCCCTGGAACCAAAGTTGCACATGAAACTTTAAAACTTTAATTCTAATATGTACACTGGTGATGAGACTGTTAGGTTGAATTTTTGTGGAAGGCAATTTGTCAATATTTATCAGAGGTTGAATAGGCCCACCCCTTGACCCAACAATTCCATTTCTAGGAATTTGCCTTACATTTTATTTCCAAAAAATGTGCAAGTTGGATGTACAAGGATGCTCATTATAACCGAGATGGTTATGATTTTTTTAAAAAGCTCTGAAAGTGTCTGACTATGGCATAATTGTACACTGAGACCATTAAGAATGACGTTATTCTATACATACTGACTTAGAAAAAATGTCAATCATATAACTGTTAATTTAAAAGCTAAGGTATAGAACACAATATATGTTGAGTAAAATATGAAAATATACCTGACGAACATTAAGATTCTAGGGAATGACATGTAAATATGAATATATTACTTTTATAATAATACATTTTTAGAACTCAAAAATGTAGTATAAAGATGAAGGGCTATTAACTCAGTCACAAAATATTTTAGTGCTTTCAGGTAATGCTAATATTATTTGTGCATAATGGGTGGAGAACTGGGTTTAGAGTTAGAAGTTGTAGATTCATGTTCTGGAACTACCACCCATCTAGCTGCAAGACCTTGGAAGAAAGCTGACCTTTAAGAGCCAATTTTCTCACTCTTAAATGAAACCCATGTAAAGTATTTTGCATCTCATGGAGTGTCCAATTATATTATTATTGTAATGCTACTGAAATCTTCCTTGATTGACGTGATCAAACTGGAAAAAATACCAGAAGGACAAGAAACAAGAATAAGCTATAATAATAAAACATCCAGAAAGAAGTTTTCAAAGTATTTGATTGAACTGCTGAACTTCTTGCTCAGGAGTTCTCAATTATTTTGGCATTGTGTAGATATATAGAACATAGTGATAAATCAATGTGTTTACAAAGGCCACCAGCCACTTATCACTATTATCCTTAACTTAAAAAATACAGCATATAGTACTTTATGAACATTACTTTGCTTTAAAATGAACCTTGAGGACATTATGCTAAGTGAAATAAGCCAGTCCAAAAAAAAAAAAAGACAAATAGTGTGTGATACCACTTACATGACATACTCTTTTAAAGAATATTTTATTTGTTTATTTTTGGGGGGGGGCAGGGAGAGAGGAAGAGAGGGAGAGGAATATCAATGTGTGGTTGACTCTCATGCACCCCCTACTGGGGACCTGGCCTGCAGTCCAGGCATGTGCCCTGACTACGAATTGAACCTGCGATCCTTTGGTTCTCAGACCAGCGCTCAATCCACTGAACCACACCAGCCAGGGCTACATGACATACTTTGATGGTCAAATTGGTAAAGACAGAAATTTGAATTGGTGGGCTGGGGAAGGGAAATGAGAAGTTATTGTTAAGTATAGAGTTTCAGTTTTACAAGATGAAAAGAGCTGTGGAGATGGATGGTGGTGATGGTTGCTCATTATGAATGTATTTAGTACCAGAGCTGTACATTTAAAAACAGTTCCAGTTGTAAGTTTTATCACAGCTGTGAATTTTTATCACAGCAAAACAAAATTGAAATATAAGTGTGTTACCAAATTATGCAGTGTAAGTTATCGGGCTAATGGTGTTACCTAAGGTTCAAAATTTACAAATATTTACAATGTTAATAACTTCATTTTTCCTTGATTTTCTCATAAGTCTAAGAAAAGTGCAGATTTCAAAAACAGATAAGCTAAGACTTCAAGTGACTAAAGTATGACAGCTCACCTGCCTAAGAATAAATCTTGAGACAGGCATCAGAAGACTTGGACTCCAGTCCTAATTTTGTCATTTACTAGCTCTGTGTCCTTGCTGGGTTTTAGTCTGTAATGGAGGTATAATTTTACAGAGTTGATTTGAGCATAAAATGAAACAAGTATGAAAGTGTTGTAGCCCTGGGTGGTGTGGCTCAGTGGGTTGAGCGCCGGCCTGCGAACTGAAGGGTCACTGCTACAATTCCCAGTCAGGGCAGATACCTGGGCTGCAGGCCAGGTCCCCGGTTAGGTGCATGCAAGAGGTAACCAACCAATCGATGTTTCTCTCACACATCACTGTTTCTCTCCCTCTCTTTCTCCCTCCCTTCCCCTCTCTGTAAAAATAAATAAATAAACTTTTTTGGAAGTGTGTTGTAAGCCTGAAGGCACTATGCGTATTGAAGGAGCTTCATAATCTTTTTCTAATTTAGACTTTCTTTGCATAATATGTTTTTATTAGACGACATAAAAGCCCGTCATGACAATATTCTTAATGGAATAAGACAGTAATGGTAAAATGGAGCACTTACTGTAAATCCGTGCTAACCACTATGAAATCTTTTGGCCTAGCTATACATGCAGACTAATACACTGCCTGTGGTAGCATACATGAGCTTATGACCTAAGGACTGTTGAATTGCAAACAGATTTTTATAAGTCAGCAAATACATTAATCCAAAATAACATTACAATTTCAAGTGTTGTTAATGAGCTGACTAGCTGCCTAACTGTCGCTCTCCCTGAGTTCCAGGGCTTAGGTTTGGAGGGGAAGCCTTTTGAGGTGGCATAATTCAAGAGGGTTCTGATGAGCTTCACATGTATATGTAATATTTAGTCTATGAATAACTTGCGTACCAGAATTACTTCTACTTTGCATTTGCAGACTTTCTGTTCCTGGAGTGAATGTTATGTTTTCTAATTAGTTGGTTCCTTTAATGATCAATTTTAGACATCAGGAGTACTATTTATAAAAAGCAGTGACGTGCAAGGAGAAACTCGCAAGGATTTAAAAATTAGTCTTGACATTCTTTTATATTGGGAACTAACGTTATTTTGAATATGACTGCCTAGCTGAAATTAGGGGTTTTCCCCCTTATCACAAATCATAGTAGACATAATTTTCAGAAGTAGGAGAATACCTTTCCTTATACCTTGGGAAGAAGTGGAACATTTTGCAAAGTAATTCCAGGATTTGGAGTAGAACAGAAAATGAAAAATGAACTTTGTGGTTTAGAGTGTTAATTTGCTCTGACCAGGAATTAACAGAAGGAAGTAATAAATGGACAAATCAGATTTATTGTCCAGTCAACACTGAGTAGATTCACAAGAATATTGAATTGTAAACCGCTGGTATAAATTTAAAATCCAAAACCTTCCTCAGAAGTACCCTCACCATGTATCTAGGACAAATGAAGAACACTTTTGACTGGTCATCTTCAGTTTCCAAAGGGACTGTTGGGCAGTGGCTATACTAGTGGGAAGATGGAATTATATAATTAGATTATTTTGTTTTTTTTCTAGATTCATATCTTTTTTACAAGTCATCTGGATTCCTGTAGTCAGTGATGTAAGGAAACACTAGGTTATTAACAGTGTCCAATGATTTCCTTAAGAGTTCCTTTGGTCACAGAATCTTTGATGTCTTTGTTCTTAAGAGGTAGGGTCTGAGGGTAGTGACTTAGGCAAAGGGATTTTAAAAAATACATTCTTCACAATTGTGAATAGTGGAAGCTCCTTGAGGGCAGGAAGCTTGTTCTTCATTGTGCCCCCAACATTTGAACTGGTATTTAGTGCATAGGAGGCACTCCAAGAATACTTTTTATTGAATGATCACAAATATGCTTGTTACAAATTAGTATAGTGTAAATTTATTTAAAGAATAAACCATTTAAGCATCAGTTCTTTGAAATAACCTGAACATAAGGACTAGTAATAAGTTAGTTATGAAACATGGATCTTTTGTGTATGTGTGGAAGAAAAGCTCAGGCTAAATACTCATTACAAAATGTTATAGATAAAAATCCCTGCATGAATAAAGAGTGCAGATATGTTCTTATCACTCCGTTTAAGCAGATTTGCACTTAAGAGAACCCGCTGGGACAAAATGATGAATCCACTAAGGCTAACTTCTACCATAACATTTCCTTGATTTAGTTATTTTCTCCTGTATCTCTTGAAAAAGAGCTCTGATTGTTCTGTGCATGTATTTTGCTGTGTGTGTGTGTGTGTGTGTGTGTGTGTGTGTGTGTGTGTGTGTTGGTTTAAATAGAGGCAGTGCTGTGTCTCCTTCCTTCAGGAAATTCCTTTTTTCTGTGAGGCAGTTTTTGTCATTTCCACTTGAATGTGAAGAAGTCCTCCTTTTCCTGTGAAAAGGAAATTTCCCAGGTGTTTATAAATTGTAGAGCCTGCTGTGGGAGAGGGCAGGATTCCAGAAAGAGTTCCTTCTCTCCATTCCACGTGTTCTTTTATTGCTCTTTTCATACAGCTGACCTTTTCATTTCTAATGTGCACCATCTAACCGACAAGATGGTGACTTCCTCTTTGAAAGTTAGCTCTGTTTTTGGGTATCAGACCCATGGTGATAGTACTTTGTGAGAGCTGTGGCAACACTCGAGTTCTCTCCTCTGATTGATTTAAGAGGTAAGCTGGGAAAATCAAGAGATCGAAAAGGGTTGTTATTTTGAAAGTAATTCTGTAGTGTTTTCTTGGTTAAAATGCTTACCACTTCCTCTCTTCTCCAAACACACCCATTTGAGTATATCACTGTTTCCTTTGTTTTGAACCTCTTTTATTTTTGTGTGTAGAACTACCATTTGGAATCTGATCTCCTGTTGATTTACCTAAGCACCTCTACTCAGAATCTAAGTATCCATCTAACAGCCTCTTTTCGGTATTACAAACTAATCAAGGATGTGACATGCTGTTAATTATCATTGGTCCCAAATATACCATTGCTTTTACTCATTCTGCTCCTAGTGCCTAAAACATGTTCCTGCTGATTTTGCTTTGCTAACTTGTATTGCTTTAAATTATAATTTATAAGTCACACATATGTACATATATATGTATGATTCATAAATCACAGGTTAGCTGCATTACGAAATGCTCCTTTGTTGCCTTGGCCTGGGTTAGATGCCTTGTTAGCTCACATAGTAGCTTGCAAAGGATACAAAAGGAAATTATGGGGTTTTTAAGCTATATTTTGTTGCTATGAAAACAACTTTCAGAAATGGGAAAACTAAAGATCATCTATTCAAGTATTAAATTTTTTAATATATTTTATTGATTATGCTATTACAGTTGTCCCATTTTCCCCCTTCACTCTCCTCCACCCTGCACACCCCTCCCACCCACATTCCCCCCCTTTAGTTCATGTCCATGTGTCATAAGTTCTTTAGCTTCTACATTTCCCACACTATTCTTGCCCTCCCCCTGTCTATTTTCTACCCACCGTCTATGCTATTTATTCTCTCTTTTCCCCCTCTCTCCTCCTCCCACTCCCCTGTTGCTAACCCTCCATATGATCTCCATTTCTGGGTTTCTGTTCCTGTTCCAGTTGTTTGCTTATTTGCTTTTGTTTTAGGTGTGGTTGTTAATATCTATGAGTTTGCTGTCTTCTTACTGTCCTATTTTTTATCTTCTTTTTCTTAGATAAGTCCCTTTAACATTTCATAATAAGGGCTTGGTGATGATGAACTCCTTGAACTTGACCTTATCTGAGAAGTAGTTTATCTTCCCTTCCATTCTAAATGAAAGCTTTGCTGGGTAAAGCAATCTTGGATGTAGGTCCTTGCCTTTCATGACTTTGGAATACTTTTTTCCAGCCCTTTCTTTCCTGTAAAGTCTCTTTTGAGAAATCAGCTAACAGTCTTATGGGAACTCCTTTGTAGGTGACTGTCCCCTTATCCCTTGCTGCTTCTAGAATTCTCTCCTTCATTTTCATCTTGGGTAATGTACTTACGGTGTGCCTTGGTGTGTTCCTCCTTGGGTCCAACTTCTTTGGGACTCTCTGAGCTTCCTGGACTTCCTGGAAGTCTATTTCCTTTGCCAGATAGGGGAAGTTCTCCTTTATTGTTTGTTCAAATAAATTTTCCACTTGTTGCTCTTCTTCTTCCCCTTCTGGTACCCCTATAATTCGGATGTTGGGACGTCTAAAGATGTCCTGGAGGTTCCTAAGCCTCTCATTTTTTTGAATCCTTGTTTCTTTATTGTTTTCTGTTTGTTTGTTTCTTCCTTCTGGTCCACTCCATTGATTTGAGTCCTAGTTTTCCTCCCATCACTGTTGGTTCCCTGCAAGTTTGCCTTCATTTCATTTATTATAGCCTTCATTTGTTCATCTAATTTGTGAGCAAAATCAACCAATTCTGTGAGCATCCTGATCACCAGTGCTTTGAACTGTGCATCTGATAGGCTGGCTATCTCTTGGTTGCCTAGATGAATTGGCTCTGAAGCTTTGATCTGTTCTCCTGTTTGAGCCATTTTTGCAGGTTTTTTTGTTTTGTTTTGTTTTGGTCTTGTCGAGGCTGTTAGGTAGTGAGGGGTGGAGCCTTAGGTGTTGCCCAGGGCGGGCAGCCCAGTTGCTGAGTTGTGACGCTGTATGTGGGGGCATGGTCTAAGAGGGAACAATGGCACTTGCTCCACTCTCTCTGGGATTTCAGTCTCTTCTGCTGCTTCCCCTTTGCCCGGATTATCCGCATGCGAATGTGGGACCACCTGGTCAGCCAGCTGCCTTGCGCTGCTTCACTGAGTCTGCCCACTGCCACCCTGTATCCGGGTCTGCTAGCCGCCACCTGTGCGCCTGGGGTCTGCTAGTCACTGCCTGCACACCCGGGTCTGCCACCCTCCACTTTTTCCTGCTGCGACTCCACCCCTCTTACAAGTCTGGATGAATGATTGTCAGACTTCTGTACAGTTCAATTTTCTATCAGTTCTGGTTGTTTTTTTGTTTCTAAATCTTTGTTGTCCTTAATTTTGGTTGTGGGAGGAGGCACAGTGTGTCCATCTACGCCTCCATCTTGGCCGGAAGTCTCAAGTATTAAATTTTTAAGAGCCAAGGCTGGTTTAGAATTTTTTGAAACAACCTATTTCTTCGAAGAGTACAGCCAACACAGGTTTTATTTGTGGGCATAATGATTAAAGGTTATCTGACCCTGACTGGTGTGGCTCAGCAGGTTGCATGTCAGCCAGCAAAGCAAAAAAAAAAAAAACAAAAAACAGTTTGATTCCTGGTCAGGGCACATGCCTGGGTTGTGGGTCAGGTCACTGGGTGCGGGGCGGGGGGGCAGATGGGGGGTGTGTGAGAGGCAACTGATTGATGTTTTTCACCCTCTCTTCCTCCCTTCCCATCTCTCTAAAAATAAAATCTTTAAAAAATATTTTTAAAGGTTATTCTGTGAACTTGTCATCCATCGAGTTCATCGCTTCATTAAGACTGTTTGATTGGGTATATTACACAGACCTGGTCAACGGGTGAGTGTGTGCTGGAAATGTGAAGTGCAGGGAGTAGAATTAGGGCTTGGGAACATTTATATTTTTAAAATTGCTACTTCCTGTTCAGCTACGAGGAGTCCTGTAACTTTGCTGTAGCTAAGGAGATAGTCCTGAAAGCTTGACAGATCACAGCTGTATCCTGTACTTTGTGTGAAAATGTACTTGCTTTCCATCCTGTTCGTTTAATTTTTCTAATTTCCTAATATATTAAAGTTTATTCCAGTGTTTCATGGAGCAAAAGGTTGGATATATGCCCAGATTAGGATGTGAACAATGCTTAAATACTAGGGTATAGGCAGAGAGTGAATTAAATATGAGGTATGTGTGCTGTAAAAACTGAATGACAAGGGAAAACCCCTTCTGAACAAATATTTAAAAGTAGGTCCCAAGAGCATTTGGATGTTTTAGACTAGCACCATAGTTTAAGCAGTTTTGTTTCTTCCATAAGCCACACAATGCCTTTACAAAGGGTCAGGTACTTGGTCTGTATACTAACAGCTCCACCATTTTATTCTCTCTCAAAGATTTAGAACAACCATCCTCAACATCTTTGATTACCACTGGAACAATATTAATTACCCAGAACTCACCCTTCCTTCCTAACTTCCTTCTTTCCTATTTTATACTCTGATGTCTATTTAAGCCTAATACACTAGTAGGTTGCTCACCTCAGTGCATTTCTTGACATTGGACAGATAGCTTGGAGGTGTTTTTCATGATCTCAGTTGATGCGAATGTTTCATTGATACAGAGGAATGAGAATTAATGTGTTTCATGGGGAGAGGATTAAAATTTCAGCCTTCTTTTCTGAGTGGCAGCTTTGACTTTGATAGAATGGAAAGAGTACTGGCCTGAAGTTAGGAGATAAATTTTCTGTGTGACCTTAGAGAACACCCTTAGGCACCTCTGAATTCTCATAAATGAAAAAATTGGACTAGATGAACTTTAAGATCCCTTCAGCTGCATTTGATGTTGAAAAGCCTGAGCTCTCTGCTTGGACAAAATGCAGTTGTCTCTCTTATTATATTAGCGTCAGTTATTCCCAAAGACACACTATATATTATATGAAAGGCGGAGAGAAAGTAAGCCATTTGACCTGTTTGATTTAAAAGGATGAAGCCTCAGTTTTCCAAATGGTGAGGCTCATGCAGCAGGACACAGACTACAGTCGAAGCAGATACAAGTAACACTGATGCGATGGCCTGATAGTGCAGGTAGTGGATGGGGGCTTATGGATTGATTTATTCAATGATACTCGCTTTTATTGGTACCACATAGTCTAGAAAAGGTTGAGACAGTTTTTCCTTTTCTCTTCTGGCCACTTGGTCTTGGGGAAGCCTAGGCGGGAGGATTGATTGTAGTCAGCCTTCCTTTGGGAACACAGAGTGAGAGCAGCTTCAAGAAGTACTTTTGTGTGGAGGGAAGCAAATTGGTACTATATTTATCACAGGGTGAACTCTTCCTACAGTGCACGTAAAACCTGAAATACAACAGATGAGAAATCTAGGTGCCTATAGAGGAATAACATATCCATTTGCATGGAGACCTACCATAACACTGGCTAATAAAGAATTAACTATTGGAAAAAACTAAGAGAACTTTAATAAAAGACATTTTTCATTTTCGCCAATAACTTTATTAATTTGGATATTTTGAGTATGTTGGCTATCTCTGATGATATAATGTTCATTTTTTCAATTATTATTTTGATTTGATCACTGTCAACTTCAACTGGTCTACCTGACCATGAAGCATCACCAAGCAAGACATCACCAGCACAAAACTTAGCAAACCACTTTTGACACGTTCGATCGGTCACAGCACCATCTCCATACATACCTGCACAAATCTTTTTTTTGCACTGCAGTTGCGTTTTTACCTTTCTTGAAATAATAAAGCATAATATGCCAAAAATGCTGCTTATTTTCTTCCATCTTCAATGTTAAAATGGCTACACAAAAATTCACCAATTTTGATGTTTTTTTTTTTTTTTTGTGCACGCTGATAGGACAGTTGTCACAATACAACCTAACAAAATTGTTTGGAGTGAAACTAAAGCTAAGTGCCAAAAGAGCCATCTTAAGGGAAAAAAACAAGCGAACTTTTTGGCCAACCCAATATTTGCTTTTTCTTTTGTGTTGCTATGTTATTTTTATCTGTTTAGCACAATCATCCATGTAAATTTCTAGTCTGAGACGCATCCTTCAGTGTACTCAGCATTTTATGAAATGTCTGAGGGAATTTAGTTCTACCCATCATTTGCAGTTGAGAAAATTGAAGCTGAGAGAGTAACTTGGCCAAAATCATGCTATGAGTTAGAATTGGAGTTAGGACTGGAGAATCCAGTCCTGGTTACTCTTAGATTTTTACTATTGAGAATACAAACCTTGAAAGTATGAAGTATACCCACAAAAATTTCCAAAAGATAGCAGTTTTAGTTAGTGAATGAGATTAAATCTTCCCCCCCAGGAATGCTCCCCCAAGCCTTTGTGCTTCACTGACTTCTGAAAGCAGCATTCTGCCAAAAGATACGAGTCCGTATCACATTCTCTATCAGATTCTTGCACTGTGACATAAAACCGTGTTAGGCAAAAGTAGGATAGTGTGAATGTAAAGTTTCTATATAGTAAGGATCTAGAAAATTCTCATGTTACAGGGTAAGATTGCATAACACTGAAATATGTTGGTTTTGAACAGAAATTTCAGAGCCTTAACTCATCAGAGAATGTAATAAAGGGGGAAAAAGAATTCCTGGTTATTTGCTGTGCATTAGTGATTACATGCAGGGTTTTTGTTTTCTTTTATGTAATTACTTAGTTTTGAACACTGTCTTAATATTTTTAATAACTAAGAGGCCTAATTTATCTTTAAATGTTTTATGAACAAGTTGGGAATGTTTCTGATCACTAAGAAATGGCATCAGGATCTGAAGGTGGGAGGAGCTGTTGCATGCATTGAGACAGTGAAACATGTTAATACTTCAATATCGCTGTGGGCCACAGTGATTGAACACTGTGATCACTTAAGCCACACTGTGCAATTCAGTCTGTTTGCTGCATTATTAGCGTAGAGAAGTGGAGTATGTACTATGCTGATTTGAGACCTAAATTCTCTGTTCGAGAATCTGTTAATTTACTATGCTGAGTAGTTAAAACTATATGGATTACATATTTTATTTTTGCTTTTATAGGAAATGTGCAACTTAACATGTAAGAGAGCTTGCATTATTTCTTATGCAAGTTTAGGTTAGGAAAATGCTTTGGTTTTGTGAGAAAGAGGATTTAATAATGTTTCTGGAGAGCTAAACTAACCAACAAAAAAGATGAAATTGAGTTATAAGCTCTTGCCAAAGAAAAAGAAAGGTTTTTCTTTCTCTTTTAGATTATCTTAATTTTAATTTTTTCAGATAAACATTTAAATATGAGTTTAACATACATTAAGAAAAGTGCACCAAACATAAGCTGTAACACCATTAAAGTCCTAGAAGAGAACATAGGCAGGAAAATCTCAGATATTACACACAGCAACATTTTTACTGATATGTCCCCTAAAGCAAGGGACATAAAGGAAAAAATAAACAAATGGGATCTCATCAAAATAAAAAGCTTCTGCATGGCCAAGGAAAACAGTATTAAAATAAAAAGAGAACCGACTGTGTGGGAAAACATATTTGCCAATGATACCTCAGATAAGGGTTTAATCTCCAAAATGTACAAAGAACTTACACGACTCCACTCTAAGAAGACAAGCAACCCAACTAAAAAATGGGCAAAGGACTTGGGCAGACACCTCTCCAAGGAGGACATACAGAGGATCCAGAGACACATGAAAAGATGCTCGATATCGCTAGCTATCAGAGAGATGCAAATTAAAACCACAATGAGATACCACTTGACACCAGTCAGAATGGCCCTCATAAACAAAGCAACAAACAGCAAGTGTTGGAGAGGTTGTGGAGAAAAGGGGACACTAGTGCACTGCTGGTGCGAGTGCAGACTGGTACAACCACTATGGAAAACAGTATGGAATTTTCTAAAAAAACTAAAAATGGATCTACCTTTTGACCCAGCAATTCCACTGCTAGGACTATATCCTAAGAACCCTGAAACACCAATCCAAAAGAACCTATGCACCCCTATGTTCATAGCAGCACAATTTACAATAGCCAAGTGTTGGAAGCAACCTAGGTGCCCATCGGTAAATGAATGGATCAAAAAACTGTGGTGCATTTACACAATGGAATTCTATGCAGCAGAAAGAAAGAAGGAGCTCTTACCCTTTGCAACAGCATGGATGGAACTTGAGAGCATCATGCTAAGCGAAGTAAGCCAGGCAGTGAAAGACAAATACCATATGATCTCACCTTTAACAGGAAGCTAATCAACAAAACAAACAAACAAGCATAATATAACCAAAGACATGGAAATTGGGAACAGGCTGAAAGTCACCAGAGGGGAGAGGGGAGGGAATTTCAGGGGAAAAGGGGAAGGAATTACAGGAACAAGTATAAAGGATACATGGACAAAAACTATGGGGGGGTGGAAATGGGAGGGAGGAGGGGAGGGCTGGGGTGGTGGGTTCGGGTGAGAATAAAAGACAGAAAACTGTACAAGATCAACAATTAAAATAAAAATTAAAAAAAAAAAAAAGAAAAGTGCACCAACTGTGAGATACAGCTTGATAAATGCAAAGCGAATAGCCTGCCTAACCTTACCTAAAAAACAGAAAACTGTACAAGATCAATAATTAAAATAAATAAAAAGAAATAAAAAGAAATAAAAGAAATGAACACCAGAAACACCCTGAGGCGCCTTCTAAGACATTGCCCCTTCCAGCACTGTGGCCATAATGCTGACTTAGTCTTAGTTGCCTTCTTCTGAGTTTTATATAAATGTAATCATTCAGTATCTTCTCTTTTGCATCTGGCTTCTTTTGCCTTTTTTTTTTCCTGTGAAATTCATCCATGTTGCATGTAACAATAGTTCTTTTCATTATTGTGTGCAATCCATTTTATGAACATTCAGATTGTTTACCAGTTTTTGTGTATTAAAAATAAACCAACCGTGAACATTTTGGTGCATTTTTTTGTGTTCATATATTTGCATTTCTCTTGAGTGTATTCCAGGGAGCGGAGTGGCTGGATTACAGGGCATGTGTGTGTGTCTAGCTTTTGTAGATGATGTCCAACAGTTTTCCAAAGTATTTGTACTAATTGACATAAGGACTTGTAGTGTTTAAGAGTTCCGGATGTTCCACCTCCTTGCCAATATTTGGCATTAACAGTTTTTATTTTTGTTTTCATTTCAGCCATACTGGTAGGTAGATAGCAGTATCTCAGTGTGGTTTCAATTTGTGTCTCCCTGTGATGACAGATGACAGTGGCCACTGCATGTACCTACTGGTCATTTGGGTGTTCTCTTTTACAAAGCACCTGTTCAGATCTTTTACTGATAGGCAAAATTCGGTTGTCTTTTTATATTATTATTTATTTTAGTGGTTTTTACAATATATTCTGGGTAATCTTTTATCAGATTAAAGTTTTGTCAGTTTAAAGTTAATAGCTCTCTCTCCCCTCCTGAATAATACAAGGGTCTTTGAAACGCTTTAACTCTTATTCTCCATTCCCATTTATATGATGCTACTGACCAACATTTTATCCCCACCTCTTAACTCCCTACATTGACTATTGCTATTAAAGTTTTATATAATATTTTAAAAATTACTATTTTACCAATACCTTTGCTCACTCTTTCATCTCAGTTCTTTCCATTTTTTTTCTGAAATTCATCCTTTGAAAGTTCCTTTAATGTACCTATAGAACTCCAGTGAGGCAATGTTTTATTTTACTTTTGAAAGACAGTTTTGTTTGATACTATTATTTCTGTTTCTTACAACTTTTATTTTTTCTTTTGAAATCTATTGTAAATCTATTTGTTAATCTTTTACAGGTGATTCATCAACAAAAAGCTCTAGAAAATCCCTAGTCATGATCTCCTCAGTATGACCTTCCCATTATCTATCTGTCTTTGAGGAACCTCAAGTATGTTGAACCTTCTTTCCTCGGTCTGTCTCTCTCTCTCTTTTTTTTAAAATTTTATCTAAAAAAAATTTTGTCTTTCTCTGTGCTTCAGTCTGGCTGTTTTTTGTTTTTTTTTTTTAAATCTATATTCCAGTTTAATCTCTTTTTACTGGGTCTAATCTCCTGTTCAATGTATTCATTTTTTTTCAATTATTATAGTCAGTAGTTTTCAAATTTACTGGTATTCCTTTATAAGATCTTGTTTCCCATACTTTTAATTCTATCTTTAAGGATTTTGAACATTGTAAAAATACTTGTCTTATATTCTGTGTGTCAATATTACATGGTCCGCAGTTCTGGGGGGTTGGGAGGGAAGGTGTCAAATTTTACTCTTGTTTCTACCGACTTTTGTCAATGTGGTTTCTTCACTCCTGTGCTTTGTAATTCTGGATTTTGAACTGGTCAGGATTTATCTGTGGGAATCCTTAGGCAGCCTGTTTTGAGAGCACCTTTCTCCAGACAGGATTTATGTTTCCTTCCCACCAGGTGTCAGTGGAGGGGGTGGGGGTGGGGGCACTACCAACCTAAGACCACCTCGTGTTACTCTCTTGTGTTGGGGTTTTCTGGACCATACTGGTGCATAAATTCAAATTCTAAATTCTTGGGGGGTCGGCCTGTTGTTACAGATTCTTGGAGATTTTTACCCCCACTCAGCATTTTGGAAAAGACATGAGGTTTTTTGGTTTGTGTTTTTAATTCCATCTCTTGTTGAACAGATTTTTTTTCTTTTGTCTACCTTTGAACTTTCCAGGGCTCTGACTTTGTGTGTGTTGGGGGTCTATAACAACTCCCTATCTACCCCTGTAACTGGTGTCTTGAAGAAAACCTGGTGTCTAATTTAGCAATTTTTCCTTCACAACATTGAGCTTATCATTTTAGGAGACCAGCCAGCTTCCATTTTTTACTTCTGATCCTATTCATCCTAGTAAATTAACTATGATTCTTGCATAAATTTTAAGCTGTTTTATATTTGCAATGCAATTAAATGTCTAGGTTTTTTTTTAATTTTTCAAATAGAAGAGTGTTTATTGAATATCTTTTAGTAATGAAATGATCTATATAATGACTTTATATTAAGAGCTATGCGTGTTTAGATTCCTCTTTGGAGCCCTAGCTACAAATCTTTGTTTTTAAACTGAGTCAGAATCCTAGTGCTACAGCTGGCGGCTCTGCTCTGACTTCTAAAAACACTGATTACTTACTGGTTTATCAGGTACATCTTGACTTTCGTGTCATAGCAAAGGCCAACACTTGTTGAATGTACAGTGCCCTTTTTCCAGTTCTGTGGGAAGGTACTAATGAATGCTTACAAGAATGCACAGATTTGATTAATATACTAAGTCACCTGCAAAAAGCTAGAAATGTCTTTTTCCTGCTTTCATTTCTGGGGGCGTGTTGCAAAGGTAATAAATAACTGTTAAACTTAAAATTGAAGAAAGTGATTTGCTTCTGGCAGAAGGCCTTTCCAAAACCCTTTCTGTAATTTTCAGCCACATGGTTGGAAAATATAGCAATAAATGTATGTTATCTTACTGCTTCCCATTTTCAGTTTTTCTTCTCTCCAAACTTAATAGCAACTCCAAAGGTAGTAGTTTAGGCCTTCTTTCTCTCCTCCCACTCCCCCCCCTTTTTTTTAAACATCATATCGTTTATTATATTGGACCAGCAGGAATCAGTTTAAAGAGGTTGAGAGCTGTTTTAGATTAATGGCTTGGCAACTTAGAAGTAGCCCACTGGAGTCACAGCCCTGCTTATCTTGGAGTAAGTTTTAAAAACTTAGCTATTGAGAATTGTTTCTGTAAGCTGCCAGACTGAAAGTTGGAGTGAAGAAAAACTTTACACTGAGCCACATACCCCCAAGTGCTTGTCAGTAGGCCTTATGGGGATCTTGTTGTTTAGAGGGTGCAGAGCCCACAGGATAAAAAGCTTTCCCTGACAATCAGTAAGTGATGCTGCTCTGGGTCTACATGGACTTGACAGTGTTTTTGCTCAAAGGTCCCAAATTTTCATTGTAATATGTAAGATATTTTCTTTTTTCACTTAATATTTTAAAGTGGTAGCCATTTATTACATCCTAACTTTTTCTACATTAGAAAAAACATCCCCTCTTTTCCCTTCTCCCATTTGTGGGATTGTACAACCTTTCAGTTAAACAAAACCAAAATTGTTCACTTGCTCAGTTTCCACCCCCTTGAAATAAGCCGCATAGCTCCCTGTGGGTGTGCCGGGCCTCAGACCGCTGCCTGGTAACCTGACCCTCCTTATCGCGGGCCACTCCGGGCTCCTTACCACGCCGCCTCTTCTTCTGCTTTCTTCTCTCCTCCTTTTCCCCCTTGCACCCGGTTTCTGTGCTGCTCCAGTCACCTTCCCCTCAGAGGCTCAAGAGCAGTTCTCATGAGTTCTTTTTTCTTTTCCTTTTCTTTAAATATTCTGAGGGATTTATACACTGTCCAAAGTTCGTACATGAGGATTAAACCCCTCAATCTGAAGATTTTGCAGGGGTTTTTTTCTTTCTTTTGTTTTGTCAGAGATTAGGTATTATAGATGTGAATTCCTAAATATAAAGTACAGATGGCCCTTGCTCTGTGTAAATATGTACTCTAAAAAGTTGGCTGTATCCTAATATAATATATTAAATGCAGGGGAGATTACTATTTAAAAGAACTTGGCAAGGCATCTTTAGAGTAAAGAATTCACAATATAAATAATACTGTCTTTCTTTCTCTGTTTTAGGTTTTTTTGGCATTTTCACATCAGTAGTAGTAACCTGAACAGTAACAGGGTTATCTGTTCTCAGCAATTTGACATGGCGTCCTTTTCACCTTTCATTTGATTAGCCCAATTTTCCAATCCCCAAAAGTAACCTTTCTATATGGGTCAACATCTTTCTGGGCCAGTGAGCTTGAGAATTTAGGTGTCTTACAGATACAGTGCTTGGTGATTAGTTGTGTTTTTCTTTTTTCTTCCGAGCCCCTTTCATTAAATCTGCCACGCTTGTACTTTTAAGTATTTGAGCCTATAGTACTAGTGTTACAGGTTGATCATGCCTTTGTTTTTTGACCTTGGTATTAACCTAGAACATTCTTACACTCCTCTGATGATGAGTGGTGACAGATTACAGTTTCAATAGCTTCAAGATAATTGACTTTAATTATTTGTAAATCATTGATTGGTTAGGGCAGTGTAAACAAGCATTGTTCCAAAAAAGATATAAATGACTTCTGAGGTTTTTTTCTTAGCATACAAGTAAAAATTAGGGTGAAAGCAAAAGCACATGACACAACAAGTGTGCTTTGCTAGTAGATCGTAGGGTTCCTGTGGCTTAAATTACATAAACCACTATAAACTGTTAACTAGTAACAATTTTTATTTTCCTTTTGTATTAGCTGCAATGTGCAATCCTTTCATTTAAAGCCATGTGGTGAAGTTCCAGTTTATTAAGAAGTATGTTGTTTTTGCATATCTTTCTGCCAGGGTTGTACATACCATCCTCTCCCCCAAAGACCTACTCATCATTTTAAGTCCAAGCTCCAATTATAACTTCCCCAAACCTGCCAAATCGACTCCATTCTCTGAGTCTGTAATGCATCTATTATAACACAGTAACACAGTGTGCTATATAGTTGTTTAAGAGGCAGTCTCTTCCTTCTCCTTTAACTGACTAAGCTGCTCTTAGCTTAAGATCAGGGATAACGCCTCACCCATTTTTTGCATTCTCCACTATACTACCCCCTCAACTGTGGCACATAATAGGTGTTGAATGAATTGTTGCTCAAAGAATAAATGAACTTAAGCAGAAAATAGACAGATTTGTTGATGAATTGACTTACCAACTTAGATTTAAAGATAAAATGTCTAAATCTAAAATCAGAGTGGATTAAAATCAGTAGACCCATAGAGTCGGCACAGAACAAATTATTCTCCAACTTCAGTAATACTGTAAGCAGAAAGTGTGATACAGTGAATTTAACTGCCCCTAAAATACAAAGAAGAGATATGTTTACAGGTCATTTCTGTTTTTATGTTTGTTTTCATTTTAATTAAACCTCCTATCGTGCCTGAGAAAATAGAAAAGTGGCAAATCTACCAACCTTCCAAAAATAATTTCACTGAGGCAAGTGGAACTGGAAGGGTTGAGGAATGGGAGTGAAGATGGGGAGAAAATTTCTAACCCTGTCTCTTTCCCTGTCTTGGGAAGAGCTTAGGATAGTATCTGGGGACTCGGAGCTTTAGTTTTAAGAGGCTGGGATGTGGTTCTCACCATGGGGAGGCAGCCCATGTTCTAGAGCTTGATGTTGGAGAAGGCAGTCATTTAAGTCATGTGACTTGTCAGCTTGGCCACCTCCCTATTTTATAGCAGTGTTTGGAGGTAAGTGCTTGAATTTTGGGGGGTGAGAATACTTAAATTTCCCAAGATTTAAAAAACTTTGGTATTTGTCTTTACTGGGTAAATTATTTGAAATGTGAAACATATTTGTCCAACTAAGATTTTTGTCTCATATTTAGAAAAAGCAACAATTAAAAAATACCTATGCCCTTAGAACTGATCAAGGCAAAAGTAATATTTTTTTAACTTCAAATAATTTGTTATTTTCAATTACAGTTGACATACAATATTATATTAGTTTCAGGTATACAACCCAGTGATTAGACTTTATATAACTTACTAAATTATCACCCCAATAAATCTAGTACCCATCTGACACCATACATAGTTACTAGGATATTATTGACTGTATTCCCTATATTATACTTTATATACCCATGACTATTCTGTAACTACCAACTTGTACTTCTTAATCCCTTCACCTTTTTCACCCATCCCCCTCAACCCTCTTCCTATCTGGCAACCTTCAAAATGTTCTCTATATCTGTGAGTCTGTTTCTGTTCTGCATGTTCATTTATTTGTTTTTTAGATTCAGTTGTTGGCAGATATGTATTTATTTCCATTTTATTATTCATTCTTATTTTTTATCTTTTTTTCCTTCTTAAAGAAAACTTTTAACATTTCACATAATACTGGTTTGGTGGTGATGAACTTCTTTAGCTTTTTCTTGTCTGGGAAGCTCTTTATTTGTCCTTAGACTCTAAATAATAGCTTTCCTGGGTAGAGTAATTGCGGTTGGAGGTTCTTGCTTTTCATCACTTTGAATATTCTTGCCATTCCTTTCTGGCCTGCAAAGTTTCTGTTGAGAAATTAGCTGACAATCTTATGGGAGCTCTCTTGTAGGTAACTAACTGCTTTTCTCTTGCTGCTGTTTAGATTCTTTCTTTGTCTTTAACCTTTGGCATTTTAATTATGATGTGTCTTGGAGTGGGCCTCTTTGGGTTGGTCTTGTTTAGGACTCTGCACTTCCTGGACTTGTGTGTCTATTTCCTTTACCAGGTTAGGGATTTTTCTGTCATTATTTTTTCACATAGGTTTTCCATTTTTTGCGCTCTTTCTTCTAGCACCACCATGATGTGAATGTTAGTTCACTTAAAGTTGTCCCAGAGGCTCCTTATACTATCCTCATTTTTTTAAATTCTTTTTCCTTTTCGTTGTTCTGGTTGGGTGTTTTCTGCTTCCTTATCTTCCAAACCTCTGATTTGATCCTCTGCTTCATCTACTACACTGTTGATTCCCTGTAATGTATTCTTCATTTCAGTTAATGTGTTCTTCATTTCTGACAGGTTCCTTTTTGTATGTTCCAGTTCCATTTTAATATTTTCCAGCTCTTTGTGGATGTTCTCACTGAGATCATTGAAGATCCTCTACCCAGTGTTTTGAACTTAGCATCTGCTAGATTGCTGGTCTCCATTTTGTTTAGTTCTTTTTCTGGAGTTTTGTTCTGTTCTTTCATTTGGGGCATGTTTCTTAGTCTCTCCATTTAGGCAGCCTCCCTTCGTGGGTTTCTGAGTATTCAGTAGACCTGTTACATCTCCCGGGCTTGGTAGAGTGGCCTTATATAGCAGGTATTCTACAGGGTCCAGTAGCACAGTCCCTAGGCACCTGAGCTGTGCACTCCAGGTGCACTCCCTCCCTACTGCCCCCCCCCCATGTGGGCTGTTTACATCTACCTCTGTTGTAGTTGAGCTTGATTGCTGCTGGCATGTCAACAGAAGGGGTTTATCCCCAGGCCTGTTTGCTGCAAGGACTGGCTGCTACCACTATGGAGGGGCAGCTGTGCAGGGCCTGACCCCACAGAGCAGGACTTACTTCGGTGGAGGTCTGGTGCCTACCAAGTCCACCCCTTGAGTGTGAGGCTTGTGGAGGTGGTTGTGGGGCCTCCCAGGAGGTGCAAGCCAAGGTCAGCTGCCACCTGTGTGCTGCCCGGGGCCACCTGGCTTGAGCCACAAAGTGATCTTCAGATGGCAGTTACTTGTACTCGGCTTAGAGGTATCCAGGAGAGGCCAAGCTGCAATCCAAGGCCAGCTAACACTAGTGCCAGACCTGGAGCCACTTAGCAAGAGGTACAAGGCACACTGTGTCGAAATGCTGCTTGCTTGAGAGACTTTGGAAAAGTCTGAAGCATGAACCAAGACAGGCAGTTTGCATGAAAAGGCCACAGGAAACAGCTTAGGTTGGGCACATAAGTTGGGTGGGGCAGATCTCAGAGAATCACCAAGGTAGGGCAAATAGTATTAGCCATATTGTTGGAGATTCAGATATGGCACCAGCCTCGCAGATCTGTGGGATAAGGACTCTGTAGTGAACAAAGGGCTATGCCAGAGGGCTACTTCTCTCTGGGAAAAAGCCACTCCTCCAGCCCTCACCCTGAAGTCAGACAATTTAGTTCCTCCCCTTTGTGTCTCTGCCTTTTCCGAGCTGCTACCCCAGTGCTGGAGCTCAAGGCTAGTGAGTGTGAGGTAAGTCCATGTGCAGGCTCTTTAAGAGGAATGCCTGGGACTCCAGAAGCCCTGTATCTCTCCGTCACAATCCCTGCTGGTTTTTAGAGCCAGAAGTTGCAAGGACTTCTCTTCCTGGCTGAAACCCTAGCTGGGGGGCCTGGTGTGGGGCTGGGACCTTTTACTGCTCAGTGGGCACCTTTGCAGCTGAGATACCCCTCCCAATTTTTATCTACCACACATAGTTGTGGGAACAGCCTGTTCCACATCTTTGCTCTTCCTACCAATCTCCATGGGACTTCTTTATATCTTCACTTAATAGGACTTCTGTTCAGCTAGATTTCAGGTGGTTCTGAATGATGGTTGTTCTGTAGTTTAGTTGTAATTTTGCTGTAGTCATGGGAGGGTTCAATTACCACGTTTACTGACACCACCGTTTTGACCAGAGGAGATCACAAAAGTAATATTTTTAACAAAAGATTGCATGTGTCATAAATGTTTTATGTTGTATGTTCATATTGCATTCTAGTTTTCCTTGTTTTTTTGTTCCATTTTTGGACTTTTTCCCAATGCAGAAATTATTTGTGAATCTAATTTTTTAATAGAAGATATATAATACTCTTCATTTTTTTATTCTGTAGTTTATTCTGTTATTTAATGTAGTTCTTGTCTTCTTTTAAGAGATGGTTAATAAAATATGTTGTTTTTGGAAGTGTTGTACCATGGAAGAGTCAAAGCCACATACTATTTTTTCACTTCAAGTTTGGCAACTTTCAGATACAATACAAGCTCACTAGTTTAGTTAATTTTTGTTTTAAATGGGGATCATGGCTAATCTTCTGACCTGATGATTTATTGAATTTCAATCTCAGCTTTTTTTTTTTTAAGATTTTATTTATTTATTTTTAGACAGAGGGAAAGAGAGGAAGAAAGAGAGGGAGAGAAACATCAATGTGTGGTTGCCTCTCATGTGCCCCCTACTGGGGACCTGGCCCACAACCCAGACTGGGAATCAAACTGGCGACATTAGTTCGCAGGCCGGCACTCAGTCCACTGAGCCATACCATCCAGGGCAGCTTTTCTTTTTATCTAAAAGAAAACCTGTTTGAACTCTGACCATATTTCACTTTTCCCTACCCTTGCCTTTTTTGTAATTGCTTACTCTTTAAATCTTGGATTACTTCTTTTAACAAATAACCATCCATCAAATGTTAAATAGGCCACGGACATTATTCATTCACTATCCGTAATACTTTTTGAACGTGCTCTGTACTAGGTAGTTCCTGAGATGTCCTGTTCTCTAGTTGCTCACAGCATGTGTGAGAGTTACACCAGTGAGCAGACAGTTGGGAGGCAGTGTGTCATGAGTGCCGTGTTGGAGTTCAGCCAGAGGACTGTGGGATTTGAGGCTTTAAACTTCAGGGTGGAGGCTTCCCTTCACAAATCCATCTTGCAAGGGAGGCAAAACCAGGGTATTCCTAAATAGGAAATTATAGAACGTGGCCAGAGATGCCCACAGACAAGGGTTGCATTTCACCAGCTTGGCGAGGCTCTCATCTTCTGGAGCATGAGCACCAGGGACAGCATTTTTATCATGGAATTATCCATGTTGTATTATCACTTCCAAGAACAATTATTTTGGAAGGAAAAAAGCCATGAAAGAGTAACAGCTGCTCTTCAGCCCTCTGTGTTTCTAGGACCATCTCTGCCTTAGGTTTTATGACTCCAGGATGGCAGGCTGTTAGTTACGTGATGATTACTCCTACAGAGAACACACACACCTTTTACCACCGCAGCTTTGGTTTGTTTTTGATCCAGGCCTTTTTTCTCCCCTTGAGACTGCTCCCTCAGCTGCATCTCTCATACTGTTTGGATGCCCGACAACTATCTGGGTTTTTTTATTTTTATTTTTATTTTTTAACCCAGAGCCTCTCTACACTGCATAAAATTAGCCTGTTGCGAAAATCACTTGCGATGAAAAATCACTTCTCTACTTTTTATCTCCATTGCCATTAGTTGTATGAGCTATTTACTTAACCTTTTAGAATCTCAGTATTCTCGTCTATGAAAGGAGCATAATAGTACTGTGTGATAGGATTGTTGTGGGTGGTCCATGGGAAAAGTATATAAAAGCAGTGTGCCTTGTTCCAGTGGAACTTCAGCTGCTTAGCAGCAGTCACATCAATGAGAACACAAAAGTTTGCACACAGTTGGTTTTTAATCTCTTTTTGATTTTTCATGCTTTTTAATGTGCCCTGTGATCATCTCCCTGCCCCCATTTTTCTGACACTTTGTTTTCCTTTCTGGTGAGTGTTCAGCTATAATTTTTTTTCACCCCCTACTTTCATTGTAACTGAATACCCCTTACCTAGCATATCCGTTCAGCAGACATGGGCGGTTTCCATGCACTAGGCATTGGATACAGAGGTGCTCCCGTTGAAGCAGGGGAAACCCATGGAAACAGCCAGCTGGTATGAGGAGCCCTGGAATGCTGTTATTGAAAGCATTATGGAGACACAGATGAAGGAGCTTTAAAGTTTTTCAGAGTAGATCAGAAAAGTAGGTTACATTTGAATTCTGGGCCTTGAATTCTCACTTGGTGGATAAAAGGAAGATCTTGTTATGCAGTGGGAGCCATTTATAAAAAGACAGGTGAAGATAAAAGTATATAAGGTGTAAGCAGTCTCCACGAAATCAAAGTCTGTGCTTTCTCCCCTTTACCTTCCCAGTTCTGTCACAGGAGAAAGGCAAACAGAAAACAAGTAGCCCTTTTTTTTAAGATATAAAATGCTGCTTGTCTCAGTAGTGAATAGAAAGTTCTGCTTTATTTGCTTTTGCTGTTACTTTCTTTGCACGTACAAAATGAGTAAGGACAGCACAGAACCTTAGAAGCAGTATGCGAATGTATATATTCTTGAACTGTGCCTCGTACTATCAGTTTTTCCTCCACTTCCTGTGTTTTGTTCCTTTGATCACTTACTACATGCCAGGCACTTTGCAGTTGTTATCTCTCTTAATCCACACAGCTTTATGAGTTAAGACTTTCTTGTTTTTTTACAGATGAGAACACCGAGAGTCAAAGGAGTTTTAGAAACCAAAACCAAAAAAAACTTGGTTAAGATGCATGGCCTATAAGTGGGAGAGCTCGTCCTCAGAGCCAGCATTATCTCCAAAGCTTCAGTTCTTTTCATCCTAAAATGAAGTGCAGAGCTGCTGCCTAAGAGCCTTAGACTAGGCCCAGCCCATAAATTACTGACCGTTGGATGACTGGTACAGGCAGCCAAACTTTCTAAGTTGTATTCCCTTCACCTAAGAAGTAGAGTAATTGGAACAGATGAGGCTGTACTTCCTTTTAACCTTATGGTTTCTTCTTAGGCTCCTCCATCTATTTTGTTCATGTCTGATCATTTCGTGCAACCAAGTATTAGTTATGTGATGTAGAGGAAAATGTTCTAAAGCACAGGTGGCAAAAGCATAACTCTTTGGAGTTGTTTTAAATCACTTTTAAGATCAAAATAGTATTGCCTCTGGGGAAGTGGGAGAGGGGATCGCCTGGGAAGAGGTGAAGGAACTTTTCTGTGAGAGGGTGATGTTCTATGCATATATCTTGATAGGAATTTGGGTTATACAAGTACATTTCCACATTTCATTGTATGTAAATTTTATATTGAAAGAAAAAAAGCCATAAACAAATATAGCACAGTGTTTAAAGATTTTATTTTTAGAAAGAGAAAAAGAGGGTGAGAAACATTAATGTGTAGTTGCCTCTCATGCACCCTCTAATGGCCCACAACCTAAGCATGTGCCCTGACTGGGAATCGAACCAGTGACCCTTTGGTTCACAGGCCAAATCCACTGTAGCTCAATCCACTGAGCTACACCAGCCAGGGGCTATATTTATTTTATATACAGTGTTAATGATAGATTCTAGGTAGTACTTATGGTTTGGTTCTTACTAAAATTCTTTCAAATTTGCTGTATATTTAGCCCTGGCTGGTGTAGCTCAGTGGATTGAGCGCGGGCCTGCGAACCAGAGGATCGCGGTTCGATTCCCAGTCGGGGCACATGCCTGGGTTGCGGGCCGGTTCCCGGCGGGGGACACACGAGAGGCAACCGTACATTGATGTTTCTCTCCCTCTCCTTCTCTCCTACCCTTCCCCTCTAAAAGATAAATAAATAATAAATTAAAAAAAAATTAAAAAAATTTGCTGTATATTTAAAATTTTTAATAATAAATAAATACACATATAAAATTTAAAATGTTACTATAATAAATTGTTGCAGAGAAAATCACTTTTAAAATGAGTCGACATTTTTGTATCAACAGCCTTCCCTGCTCTTGAAGGGTCTTTGTTAATGCCACCCCAGTCTGGAGTTAGACTGTCATGAGTTTAAGTGACCTAATTTAAATAGCTCAGAGAGACCTTTTCTTTCCTTAGCCAACCTGTAGGCTGGGAGGTTTCCTTAAACACTGAAGCTAGTCTGAATGTCCCACAGAACTGAGGCTTGCCGAGCAAAGCTCATCCCTGTGGCTGGTTGAGTCACTAGTAGTTATAGTTCTAGAAGTCAGTGTCACTTCTAGAAGTTCAAAGAGTGAACTTCTCTCCTCCTCCTTCCACTCCAAATATACCCTTGATCAGATGATGTTAAGAAAATAGCCTTTTTTTTTTTTTTTTTTTTTTTTTTGGTTTTGTGCTTTGTTTTTAGTCCATCACACGTTTGAGATGTCTTGGATTTCTTTAACAAATCATACTTGGTGCTTTCCCAGCACTTCAGCTGCAGACAGTCTCTCGCTGTGCTATTTGGAGTTCTGGCGCTTGAGAGCATCTTCATTCTGAAGCTTATAGAATGTTGCTCTTACATTTGGAGCAAGTTACCTTTTCTTCACTGGTTAAGCCCCAGCCCCTAGTGGTGCCCGAATGGGTCTTATCCAACTTGTGTTTGAGAATGTGAGACAATTAGGAATGCATGAACTCTTGTGCAGCAAAAGGGTCAGCAATGAATTGCATTAGATCGATAAATTCAATCATGGGATACTTGTATATATATTTTAAAAAAATAGTGGATAGCTAAAATGTGTTTTGAGTTATTTCATTTAAAAAATGTCATTTTTCACCCTGGCTGGTGTGGCTCAGTGGATTGAGCGCCGGCCTGAGAATGAAAGGGTCACTGGTTCAATTCCCAGTCAGGGCACATGCCTGGGTTGTGGGCCAGGTCCCCAGTTGGGGGAGCACAAGAGGCAACCACACATTGATGCTTCTCTCCCTCTCTTTCTCCTTCCCCTCTTCTCTCTCTAAAAATAAATAAATAAAATCTTTTTTTAAGTCATTTTTCTCTAATTTCTATAACAATAATTGCTCACAAGTTATTCTACATAGTGAAAACAAGTTACATGTTGTATGTTAAGAATACAACAACAAAATGGCATTTTATAACTTAAATGCAACAAATATTTGAAATAAAATTGGAGTTGGAGGGCAGGAAGAGAGGGGGATAGACTACTTCCTGAGTCCCACCTGAGCCATACTATAGGTGTTGAGCCTCTAGCACTCAGTAAAAGAGTACTTTATTTAAAATCCACAAAACTGATGGCAAGAGGGAAGGAGAAATTTGATTGCTTGAGAGTTACCCTAAAAGATTGGATCTGTAAATTTACATGAATCCCTGAAACAGGCAGGTGTATATGAGTGCCAAATGATGTCTGAACTAACCAAGAAAAGCTTGCTTTTCTGCAGGACTGCGGTGAAAGCGTTGGTTCCCAACAACTTTCACATCTATAAGGATTTGTTTTAAGGGTCTAACTACACATTGGGCAAGCAACTATGTAGTCCAAAAGTATTGGCTGGATTGAACGTACTGGGGGCATGTGGATTCCTAAGAATGTCACACCTTGTCTGTGCCAATGAATCACAGAGTCTATTCTTGATACTAAATCTGATGTCATTGGCAGATTTTCCCTCTTTATTAGAAGGGTGATATTCAGAAGGGAGAATATTTTTCTTACGTATTTTGCTCTTTCTGTGATTTGGGGTATTTTATGGTTTTTTTTTTTCTGTTTTAAGCTATGAAATATTACTGGCAAGTCCCAAGAAAACTAGATCTGGATTTCATTTTGTCTCTTCAACTCTGTGTGATCTTGTGCACATTCCTGACATGTTACAAACAGCTTGTGTCTCTGAATGTGCAGTATCAATTTTCAGTGGTGAAAGCCCCAAAAGGAAACAGGCCGATTCTTCCATGCACAAACAGCTGGGCAGTTGTGGATGGAATTAATTGCTGATATATATTGGCTGTGTTTTTCTTCTCTTGTCATTTCCTTTGCAGCTGCGAAAGTGAAGTTTGACTTGAAAACAGACATTTCCAGCAGTGCAAATCCAAAAAGTATCAAGATGGGATTCTTCAAATATAATATCTAATGCTGCTACCTTTGAATTGTTCAGTTTGGGGAAGAGCAAACACATGATTTATAATTACACATATGGTTGAAAAGTAATTAAATCAGGCACTTGAACTCTGAAAGGAGTATTTTGGAATGGGTCAGTTTATCTTACAGTAAGAGCGACCTCATAATTCAACGAAAGGTTAGGTCAGCACCCCCCTCCCTAGGATCGTGAAAGAGGGTGTTCTAGGCTCTCTCTCAAAATATCAAAATGGTCAATACTCCAGACTGACTTACTGTTCCAGTGTGAGGGAGTAGCTGTAGGTGAGGGTAATGTAACATGCATCACTAAAAATAACATTTTCCTGGTTTTTCCCCAAAGCCTTTCTATTGTTTGTTTTAAATTCCATGTGAAGTATTATATAGCTTATTTTTTTTACATGCTTGGGAATTTTGCTGAGAAACATTTTTATTTCATTAGTTATAGCAGTTCAATTAAAAGTAACTGTTGGTTGTGTTTCTGAATTTGCATATTCCGAAAGTAGTATTGAGTTAAATCACTTTGAATAATAATCAGATGTTTGGTAACAGTTTCAATAACTGATAAATCATTTTAGACACCAATTAAAGATTTTAGACATCCTACTGAATATCTTCTTTGGAAATAAATTTTTTTTAATTTAAATCAGAAATTATTGATTTCTCATGAAATTATTTTAAAAAGTGGGTGATTACAAATTTTTTTCAAAGTATAGTATGCATATTAGTGATTTTAATCAAAATAATTTGTGTTCATTTCAATATTCTACCAAAGGAAGTCCACAAATAAATCTCTTATTTTTGAAGGCAATTTTTGCTTAGTTAGTTGATAAGAAAATGATTTTATTGTCTCCAGTTGCCAGGAGAACTACAGCACTGATAGAGAAGGGTAAGTTATGTTCATGTCCAAGCCCCCTATTTTGGCCAAATGGGCCAAAGTAAAGTTCTAGAGTGAACAGTGTTGCCAACACCTTGAGATATGTAGAAGCTGCTGTTGCTAAACTTAGAAGTTGGCGTGGTTGGACTTCCTTTATAGTAGTTCACTTCCACCTAACATTCTATTCTGTTGATTGAGCTCTATGACCTACCTTGCATTTTATCTTTACTTTCTTCAAGAAAAGAATGAGTCCGTATTTCATTTCATGGCAGGAAAGCTGATCTACAAACATGAACTCTCCCCCTGTTTCTTTAAGGAGGATTAACCAATTAATTTTGACTCAGAGGCCCTGAAAAATGTTGTGGCACTATTAACATGCAGTTTGCTCTCCCTGCAGTCTGCCTGGGTGTGTTGTTTCCCCCAGAGTGGGCTCCACCCTGCTCTAACCGCACTGAGTGGGGATATCTCGCTGTTTAAAACAAAGTTCATTTTTAGGGCAGCATTGCATCAGAATTGCCACACAAAAACCAGCGTAAGAAATGTACAGCAGCTTCAATTTTTTTGTAAGTAATGGATTGTCTATTGTAATACTGATAGTGCACAGCTTAGGGGGAAGCATAGATAAGGTTAATTTTGTACCAGCTGCTAGTAACATGCAATATTCTTGGGGAGGAGCCTGTGGCTTTATCACTCAACTTAACTTTTTTTCTATTCACTTGTCTACTCTTTTTTTTTAAAGCAGTTTACTGAATTGGGTTTTTTTTTTTTTAATTGTATTGGGGGTGACTTTGTTTAAATGAAGGAAAATACTAGTAGTCTCCTAAATGTGCTAATTATTTAACATAAGAATGTTCGAAGTCGTGCTTCACACTGAATTTATTGGACCCATTAATAGCATAATCTGGCAGTACTGTATTGCGAGACATCATGGCATGAACTTTGTGTGTAAGAGTGGGTTCATTCAGTGAAAAAAAGGCAGCATCTAAAGAGCCTTTATTTCTGTCATAATGATGCTTTGTCCTGTTGCTGTTGGGTATTTGTCAGAAGAGTTGGGGAAGGTTGCAGCCCAAAGTTCTGTTCCATGCCCTGTCTGTGCCTCTGTGTTCTTTCTGGAGTTTGTGACATGAATGGTAAGTTGAACGACAGGAGAATTATTATTATTCAGTGAGGTCCATGTTCAGCACATTTTTCTTTGCAAATGGGGTCTGACTTTTTTCCCCTTGTGTATTGGGGTTCTTGTTTATAGCGGGGCTTTTAATGCCTGTGAAGTATTTGATTATGCCCTGACCAAAGCGGGCCTGTTGAGAGGCCGTGCTTTGTGATGTCTACACTGTTTTCTTCCTTTCGCGCATGTTCATTGTGTACTTTTGTGGAGTAGACACACCCATTCCCTACAAGAAAGTTGAACCACTTGCCCCAGATGAAATCAGAGCTGAATGTTGAAATTGGTAGATTTCAGTAAAGTTTGCAGGAGGGACATTGTGTCATCCGTCTTGGACTTAGACTGTTTAGCATTTCCTTGCCTCACCTTCCTCTTTGTAACTTGGTAGTAATTGTGTTTAGCAATTTTCTAACATCATAAGGATGTGAGAAGAAAGTAAAATCGTTGTATCATAGAAAATAGCACTAGCCTGGGAATCAAGAGGCTATTTCTTTGGACACTACAGTTTCTTCACCTGTGCAATTAGGAATTGGGTTAGCTCTTTAAGATCTCTTCCAGCTTAAAATACCCTTATATTCTTTGTAAAGACACATGCCTGTTCCTGAAAGGAATGTATTAGAATTGAGAGGAAATGTTTAGATACCCAGGATCATTTTTATAAATGACAAGAAAACTAAAGCTTTGCTTTAAATAAATTGTGTATGTATATCAAATATTGGAAATTTATTCTTTAATATCTGAGCAGTAGAATTAGCTATATAAATCATCTCCTCAACAAGGAAATAATTTTCAAGTGGAAACTAGGTGAACCTCTTGTGACAAGTGTTGTATAGACGTTTCATTAAACATTTCCTTTACTCAGTGTACAATTATTAGTTGTGTCCCCTTCGGTAAGTGGCTTTAAAACTTTTCTTTGTCCCTGGCCAAGTAACTCGGTCAGAGCATCATCCTGATGTGACAAAGCTGTGGGTTTGATCTGTCATCCGGACACATACAAGAATCAGCCAAGTGGAACAATAAATCAGTGTTTCTCTCTTTCTTCCCCTCTCTCTCAGCAAATTAAAAAACAAAATTTTTTTCAATGTATTTTGCATCACGACCCAGTATGTACACCACATGCACACCGCTTAATCTCTGGAGTAAATTTCTCTTGTAGTACAGAATATGCTGCTCTTTTCTGTTCTGTTCTATTTTTAAAAATGTTGATCTCCATCCATTGAGCTAGATGATGTCTGCTGCCCCTTTGAACTCCAGGAGAATACAGTTACTCTTAGACTTTTACAGTTGCTCTAGAGCAAAGTTTGCCAACTAGTTTGTTGTTAAATGTTGAAATTAGAAGATGTTTCTAAATAGATTTAATTTATAGCTTTTGTAGAAAGTCAACAATTAATATCCCCAGTAATACACTTATTTTTTTCTTATAATGTTTATGCAGTGTAAAGAAAATGGGGTGAATTTTTTTCACCAAGCTTTATAGAACTGCCCCCAAATGCCCTGTTTACTTTAGTGTACTATACAAATTTTATATTGTTTATGCTGACTGTTAGTAAAAACTAAGACATATTCCATATTCATAAAAAAAAGCTGGGAAGTCTTTTCTAGGGAATTAGATACAACGTGTCATGTAGATTAAACATAAAATATTAAATTACCCTTAATAGACCCCGTCTTTATCTTCCTCACCAGAGTTTTTCCAAAACTCTGTACAGAAGTTCCCTTCTCTGCTTTAACATACTTCTGAAAGTATTACTTTTGTAACTTAAAAATGCACGTGGTAAAAATATGAAACAGTACAAAGGGCATGTAACAGTCTCTTTCCTGCCCTAATTCCTGAACCCTACTTCTGAGGGGTGGGGGGAAGTTTCTTCTTTATTTTCCCAGAAAATTTCCGTGAATATGAGTGAGATCTTTTCTTAAAATCCAAACAAAATTATACTGTGCATACCATTATGTATCTACCTCATTCTTGTATATCATTCTTTTTCTCGGCTACATAGTACTCCAGTCTATAGCTAGGTGTACTGTAATTTGTGTATAACATCTTTTGATTGTTTCCGAGTTTTTCTCTTTCTCCCCTATCAGATATATTTATCCTATTAGTCTTCTCTTTTATCTCCACTTTGGGACAGAACCCAGAACCCAGGTGCTACAGGAAAGGGGTGATGGTACTGTGTGGACATGGAAAAACCCCTCCCCAATTGCTCCTCTATTACGCCACAGGTAGGGCTCTGCTGTCCTAGCCATCCATGAGTAGGTAACTGCCCTGGGAGTCGTTTTCAGCAGATTAATGAGGGTAATGTTGGGTCCAAAGTTCAGAAACTTGAGTGTGAGGTTATGGGCAGATCACCTGCCTGCCTTGTTCCTCAGTTATGCCATCAATAAAATGAGAGGTTGGAAGAGATGAGTTTTAATGTCCCTTCCAACTGTAATATTTACCTAGTATTTTTGTTGGAGTATTGATTTAAGCTATATAACCTAAATTATATGAAATTTCTGTTATTTAAATTGAAAACATCTTTAGTATATGTTGTGTGGTCTGTAATTTATTTGACCTACTGTATGGCCTAAGCTATTTGAAAGTTTAAGAATATGGAAAAAGGGAAGTTGAATATTATACTATATTTTACATAAACTCTCTTTTGTAAAATGTCAATTTCAAAAGCATAAAGCCCATTCCAAAGATAAAAGCAAATTGTTTTTATCAGGCTTGAATACTTGAGGAAAAGATTCCAAGTGAGGTGATGTTTGTTTTTAAAATGGATCCTTGCAGTTTTCAATGACTCTAACCATTCAAAGCTAATCCTAAGAGCTTTGCAACTTGGCTTCAGCCCCCTTGTTTAAATTGTTTTCACATTCTAGCCCTCTAATCCATCTTCTTGTTTCACTGAATGCTAAAATTGATACTGCTTGACATAGCTAAAGTTGTCTGATTTGGTGCTGAGGAAGCAGCCTTAGAGGTGAACTGTACACTGTCACCCGCCAGCGAAGTTCTCAAGTTTCACAGCAAAGTTCTAAAGTAACAGAAGCAGGAATCTTTGCTGCATCATACATGGGTTGTTTAGCATTGCCTGTTTCACAATTTTATTGTTGTAATTCTGTCAAATGACAGCTGTCCTGAAAACAAAATGGTTTAAGAACTTCACCACTTGATTTGTGTAATTTCAACAGGAAGATAGGCGTTATCTTGATCTGGAGGTAAAGAGTCTGTGTATTTGTGAACTGGTTACCTACCGTAGCTTCTTGGCAGAAAGCTTGGCATACTTTGAATAAGTATACTTTTCTAAAACCTGAGCTATGTTTTATTATCCAAGTAATGTCAGATAGTTATACTACTGGCATTCTGTGTTAGTTTTTATATCAATTGACATAAGGCTCAGTTTATTAAAATGTACTGAGGACCTTCTAGGACCCAACCACTGCACTAAATGGTAGGACTAACCAGATGACACAGACAACCTCATTGGCTTCTACTGAAATGACAGCTGTTCTCATTTCTTTCATTGTTGGAGTTTTCTGATATCCACTGGTAAGTGGAATTGGACAGAGAAACTTCATGACTCTGTGAAAACTGATGAAAAACAGCATATTTTCATTATTTAAAAAGGGGGTCTTCGTGTCTTGTTAGGGCACTGTCAATTACTGTGCGTACACATTCTTCTGTGTGTGGGTCTATTAGCAACATTGGTTTTTCACTAATCAAATTCTAAATGAAATAAAGTTGTGATGCTTGGACTAATTGAGCCTCAATTTTAGCCTACTAAAGTATATCTGAGATATAAAAACCTGTTGCAGTTATTGTACCTCAGATATTTTAATGACTTAAATGATTGCTTGTATGGAATTAACCTTGAACATGGTCACAGTATGTCTTCATGACACATCCTGATACCTTCTTTGTCAAGTTACCCCATCCATTGTGGTATTTATGACTGAGGAAATTTACTATAGTTAGAAATATACAGGATATTGCTGCCTACAGGATGTTGAACACACTTTGTATAAAACATTTTAAGTCATTTTAGAAAAGCCGTCCTAGGACAGCAAAATCAGTCCAAGAGATTGTATTTTGAGCTGAAGAAAAAAGCTGTTTAAACAAGGGAGAGAGAAAAAACGTTTAATCTTTATTCTGGTCTGTTATGCAATCCCAGAAGGGACTAATGTTTCTCCTTCAGAGCCCACCCAGCCTTTGGCTAGGGTCCTGTGATACACAGTGGGAATTCACTTCCTATCAGGAAACGCTGTTTTTCAATGTATTATCTTGTTGAGACAACCACAGTGAACAATAGGCTATTAATGTATTAGAACAACAAGTGTCATAACTAAGCCAATATTTGCCTTGTTTTTAGTGTTACACTAAAAAAAAAAAAAAGACTTTGGCTGGGCTTCAGAATACATTTGTGCACTTGACCATCAGTGACTGCTGGACTTAAAAGCCATGACAGTTAAAGAGAACAAAGAAGAAAAAGTGTTTTAATAATGGTGATGAACTTTTGCAGGTTTATTATACTCACTTCCTGTCCACAGACAGGAATAAATTTAATAATTTCAAATACATCTTTCAGGTTTGAAAAGTGTTCATTTAAAAGTCTGTTTTGAATTTTGGAAGCCACAGCAAGAAACTGACATAAAGAAAAGAAGCCTCCAACTCAAGTTCTCTTATGAACTATTAAACTCTTTTGTGAGATATATCACATTCGGTTTTGGATATTTATATTTAAAATAATTTAATAATACTGCTTATTTGGAGATTGGTGCTTTTTAAAAGCTGGAGTTTTTAAATAATGATTAGGAAGAAGAAAGTTCCTTTTAAGGGGTAGTCAGTGAATATCAAGTTATTACTATAATTATGTGATAAGAGTACAATAAAATTTCAGAGCTGGAAGGTAAACCTAGAGGTCATCTGGTCAAATCACCCTCATTTTATACACGAAGAATTTCAGACTTCAGCTGTTCACTGAAATCATCCTTCTATTCTCTTACTAGCAAACTCTGTTTATTAGCAGTCCTCAACAGTTCTTGGGAATCTCATATTTTTCTTTTATTTGGCAGTTGTCATAAACTAGCTTTTATTGTCAGTTATCTTTCCATGTGGACGTGTTCTAGTTCTGTCATTGATTAAAATGGAAAGTCATTAAGGGCAGGGTCTAGATCTATACTTTATATTTCTGTATATCCTTTACTTAATAGCTCATTTGTGTTTGCTGATTGATTGAATCGTAGTTTGCCAGGTTAAGATGACATTTTTATAGTATTTGTAACTGGTCTCAAAACACAGCACTAAGTATAGATTTTTTAAAAGTGCTCTTTTGACACCTTTATGCTTTCTTGTGGTTACTTTTCAGTCAGCCGAAGACATTTTCTATGCCCATCACAATGTTATTTCCTCAGCCCTCCTGGATACCTGGTCATTCTGATCAAACCATGATCAGCCCAGTTTTCAGGAGTTGCTGTGGGTTCCCTGCCTTAGTTTCTTCTTCTTCTTTTTTAATTGTTGTTATTGTACAGTTTTCTCTTTTACTCCCATCCCAGCCCACCGCCCCAGCCCTCCCCACCTCCCTCCCATTTCCACCCCTCCCCTAGTTTTTGTCCACGTGTCCTTTATACTTGTTGCTCTAAGTTTATTCTAAAAGGAGTAGAGAATGAGGTATGAGTCAACAGCCCTACTCACCTCACTCAGTTTAATAAACCCTAATTGAGTAACTTTAAGTGGACAGCGAAGAAAGGAAAAAGATGTTGACCATTACTGGAGCAGGTACACATACTCAAATAATGTAGAAGCAGCACAAACTATGCCAAAGTGCTTTGAGTACACTAAGGGGGAAACGAAGGCTGGCTCTGACAGAGGAGGTTGGGGACGCCATAATGGCAGGACATGGCTTTTGAATCAAGACTGCCAAGTGTGGGTTCAGATTTGGATGGATGAAGATGAAACAGGAAAACAGCCCAAGTGTGTGTGAGAAATACGATGACCGAAGCCGCAGTCAGGGAAAGGGCCTTTGCTGGGGAGAGTCACCATTGTCCTCTGCATCTGTGGGGGGTAGTCTCGAACCCTTTTCCATCCTATTTTTAGATCCTGAATTTTAGAAACCCCTAGGCTGATTCTTAAGTATTTTCTTTTTTAAGATAGGGCTCTAGTATGCTTTTTCTTTTCCTTTGAGGGAGAAGCTAAGAAAATGGTACTGTGGTATATTATAGTAGGTAGCCTTGGGCTTCTCCCTTGTAATCACGAACCCCAAGGGTTCTAGTATCCATACTACATTTCTAGATGTTTGAAGAACAGTTTCCTCCGCATTACAACTCTATAGAACCCATTTCTAACAATAGAGATCAAAAGTAGACACAAAATATTTACCAAACTCTGGAGAGCTACTTAAGTTGCTAAGCTCCATGAAGATTGCTTTTTATTTGACAATAAAATACTTGATGTAGGCTTTATGTCCAGCTAAACAAACACGGTAGAGCTAAGCTGTGAGTCTAGTCTTTGTGAGCGTCAGAAAATCAAGAACCCTACTGCAAGCCTGGACTTCAGATATAGCAAGCAATTTAAATGGACCCTTCAGGCCTGTGTGAGTGGGCACAAGAAGCTGAGTCATACAGTTTACTCTCTCTAGTGAATTACCACGAAAGCTCGAAAGAGAAGCATTCTTTTTTTTTTTTTTTTTTTTTTTTTAAGATTTTTATTTATTTTTAGAGACAGGGGAAGGAAGGGAGACAGGGGGAGAGAAACATTGATGTGAGAGAGAGGCATCGACCAGTTGCCTCTTGTACACGCACCCTGACCCAGGACAAACCCGCAGCAACCCAGGCATGTGCCCTGACCTGGAATTGAACCAGCAATCTTTCACTTTGAGGTATGATGTCCAACCAGCTGAGCCATACCAGTCAGTGCAGCATTCTCATTATTTAAAAATGGTATAAATGGCCCTAAAGTCTTATGAAAACACATTTTTAAAAATCTACTTTATATGTTGTTAACCCTGAATGCATACCTACCAATCCTTTAAAATCGAGAAATCAGAGCTCGAGTCATTAGGTGCTTTGTCATAAAAGTTAACATTTTATTTGGTGTACTTTAGCTTCTGAAACTAGTTTATTGCCAAACCCTTTAGTTAAAGGACTATTTAAATACAGTTTATGTTTTAAATATTATCTTACAATGACAGATCGTATGCTACTCGAGGTAATGCGAAAGGCCTGAGTAAGATCAATCGAGGGACCTGGGCAAGTCATACTTTCTTTCGGGGCCCATTTCCTCATTTGGAAAAATGAGGGGGTAGGACTGGACATAATATTATCTTATGTCCTGTTAATCTCGAACACCTTTAAATTTTAAAGGTGCTATTCCTCTCTTGGTTCTAATTAGGTAATACTAGGGAAGGCAGTATTTATTTCTAAAGAACTGACTTTGATTCTGAATAGGTGTGCTGTCTATCCATATTGTTATGATGGTAAAATGCTTCCTTAAAATAGGTGCGATCAGGATGGAAATTCCATTGGAATGGTATGTTCCATTGAAACGGTATGTGTATTAGTTTCCTAAGGCTATCATAGCAAAGAAACAGTAGCAGTAATGCAAAGCAACAGTGCATGTATTTGTTTCCTAGGGCTGTCGTAATGAAGTACCACAAAATGAGTGACTGAAAAACAACAGGGACTTCCTCTCTTACAGTTCTTGAAGCCTAACGTTAAAACTCAGCATGTCAGCAGGGCTGGTTTCCTCTAAGGGCTCTGAGGGAAAATCTGTTTTATGCGTCTCTTCTAGTTTCCAGTAGTTGCCAGCAACCCTGGTGTTCCTACGCTTACGGGCACATCAGTTCAGTCTCCATATCCGTCGTCACGTGGCTTTTCCCTGTGTGTCTGTCTCCTCTGTGTCCACGTGTCCACGTCTCTCTCACTTTTCTCCTATAAAGACACTAGGCATTGTACAATGTTTAGGGCCTCTCTGGATCCAGTACGACTTCATCTTAATGTGATTACAAATTAAGACTATTTTCAAGTAAGATCACATTCTGAGGTAATGACAAATTTTAGGGGATGATTCTAACATAGTATAGTATATAATAGTAAACTATAGATCCAAAGGTGATTCATTTGAAAAAGCTAGTTTCACAAAAGTGGGTTTTGAGGGGGGATGTTGTTTGTTTTTACAAAAACAGATTTCCAAGGTTGATAAATATCTCTTTTCATGGACTTCCACTGAAAACTATTATCAGTTTTTCTAAAATGGCAGGTAGTATTCTTAAAAGTGATTTCCCAGTACTATTTTCTGTGCTTTAGTAAGTCGTATTTTTCATGGCTCAGTGTTAGACTTTCTGGGCAGGAGGGAGGGACAGATGAGGTTGCGGTGACCTTGAAATCCTCCTTACTAGCTAAAATCTGAAGGTAGGAACTCCTTGAAACCAAACTCCTTTGCGGTAATGATGTATCGCATTATCTACAGCTTTTGGATTGACTCCTACAGCCGTGGTTTATAGGTTACAGCCATAAAAGCCAAGAGTCTTTAACGGGAATGCCGGAAATAGGAGAAAAAGATGAACTCTGGAGACTTACTTGAACCCTGTTTTCTTTAACATTTTGTTGGTATACATTCATATAGTTTTTAAGATAAGGAATGTTACCTGATATTTTTTGTGCACTCCCAGCCTCTCCTGTCCCTCACTTGTCACAAAGGCCATCTTAGGGATGGACCTACTAGAAGTATGGTCCATAGAAACAAATTCATTTTCTAGGTTGGCCTTTTGGGTGAATATTTATTTTGCAAAACTCAACTCATTTTTATTAATGAGCTTTGCAGGATCATTTGCATATCCTCAGAATTAAGGACCAGAATTTCTTGAGTTCAAAAATCCTTGAGAAATAGATAGATGTGAGATTGGAATTTCAGGGAGTTAAGTTTTCCGTATTACTTGTATTCTGATACTCACTTCGGCAAGTTTCCCAGGTTTCCAGAGTAGATATGCAGTAATATGTAAAGTGAATTTGACCTCAAACATTACTCTCAAGAAAATGTCAAAAGCAAGGGCTTTAAATTTTCATGCTCAGTGCTGGACAAATAATTAAATTGACTGTAGTTCATGAAGTATGCAAGAGTAATGTTTCTTTAAAAAAAAAAAAAAAAGATTTTTACCCAGAAGAACTATGTACCAAGTAGTAAAGAACCAAAGCCATAATGTATGTCAGAAATTGAGAGCAGTGAATCTTTCTTTAAAAATCATAATCTCCAGTGATTCCATTTGTTGAAACCTCTCATTTATCATAAGTTGTCAAGTTCTGGATAGTTTCCTGGATCTCAATTTTTTTTTAATTTCACTGATACCAGGGGACTTAATAACAGAAACTAAATGTCTGAGAGGCACATTTGAATAATCAGTCCACTTGTCTTTGTCAGCTTTCTCTTAGGGAAAAAAAATTCCTTTTGTTTTTCCCCCAACTCTTTCCAAAAACTCTATGTTGTAGACAAATGATGACTGAGGGAATATATATACAGCATTCATCATGTTTTGTAGAAAGGTGGGTAAAGGCACCAAGGCGTGTGGTTTTTGATTTTGCAAGATATGTGAAGGTTCCCTCTTAGGTTGATTGTTTTGCTCATCATTTACAAGACTATACGAGGACTGTCCAGAAAAAGTCCAGTTGTTGTTATATAATGAGAATAGTTTGTGGGACATTGCAGTAACCTGGCAGCCAAGAAGAGTGGACTGGAATGCGCATATGTGAGCAATGAAGACCTCACTGTACTAGTCAGTGGGGGCGATAGACAACATTGAGTGAGCACGTGTGTGTACTGTGTAGCCGTCATATTCAAAATGACTGAGAAAGTAGAGCAACAAATCTGCATCAAATGTTACGTTAAGCTTAAACATTCCTCCACGGAAACTATTCAAATGATTCAGAAAGCTTTTGGGGATAATGCAGTGAGTGCAGTGCAAATAAAAGTGTGGCACAAACACTTCAACGGTGGTCGAGATTCTGTTGAAAGTGATCCACTTTCTGGAAGGCCTGCAACAAGCGGAACACCTGAGAATGTTGAATGTGCTTGGGCTACAATCAACAAAGATCAGCGACTGATGGTGCAAGAACTAGAAGCTGATCTGGGGATTCCGAAAACTACTGTGTCTGATATTTTGATGCAGGATCTTGGCATGAAATGTATCGTGGCAGACATTGATTCCGCAAAATTTGTTCCTTGACTTCTGCTACCAGAGCAGAAGAAATACGGTGCTGCGGTTGCTAAAGACTTGACTCAAACTGCTACCAACAAACCAGATTTCCTCAAGAATTTCATAACTAGAGATGAATCGTGGGTCTACGGCTGTGATCCGGAAACGAAGGCCCAGTCGTTCCAGTGGAAGTTGCCTGGTTGTCCATACAGAGAAGGCGTGGCAAAGTTGCCCCAAGATCAAGACCATGTTAATTGTGTTTTTTGATTGGGAAGGTGTTGTCCATCATTAGTATGCCTCTGCAGGCCAAATAATTACTAAGAAGTACTACCTCAATGTTCTCCATCGATGGAGAAATGCAGTATCACCAAGGGCTGCACCCATGGGCAGCTGGTGTTTGGCAGCTTCATCACAACAGTGCACCCACGGCTTGTGTGGAGTTTTTTAATGAAACGTCAAAGCAACCAGGTAATTCAGCCCCCCTACAGCCCATATTTGATGTCCTGTGACTTCCGGCTTTTCCCAAAACTAAAATCGCCTTTAAAAGGGAAGGAATTTCAGACTGTTGATGAGATTCAGGGAAATACAACCCGCAGCTGATGGCAATTCCAACAAAGGATTTTGTGAAGTGTTTTGAACAGTGGAAGAGACACTGGGAGAACTGTGTGAGGTCCCAAACTTCCTACTTTAAAGGGGACTGAGGTGTCATTGTCCTGCATACAATGTTTCTTGTATGTTGTATTGTCTTCAATAAATGTGTAATTGTGCATAGCACATGGATGGATACTTTCTGGACAGAGCTCATATATTACTTTATCGAAAATCCATTTCTTATTTGCTTTGCCAAATGATTCATGTTGGGAACAGTTTGAGCCAAATTTAGATAATGATTGAGTTCGAACTTTAGAAAATATATTTCCTCTGAACATTTTATATATTTTCAAGTTCGTAACTTTGCCCCTTGCATGGCCATTGTCATTGGTAAATTTTTAATGATTTTTTTTTCAAGATAACTAGTGAATATTATTTCTACTCCTACCAATGTCTAAGCAAGTAATTGCCTCTCTTCTCCCCAACACCTACTCTTCAAATACAGAAGTCCAGCTCACTATTCCTTGCAACAGGTAATGCTAATCAATAAATATTCTTTATCAGTCATTGGTACTTTAGTGAGAAAGACGTTAGATTCATCCTCTACTTTGTCCAGCAGTGAATGCAGTTATTCTATGGATCTCCCTGCTGAATGCTGATTTAACAAGCACCTACTTGAAATTTTTATACTTACTAGTTGGTCCAAAGGTTGTAGGTTATTGCCAAGCTGATTGAAATTTTTGTACTTTTTGTTCTGCACTTAAATTTTGAACGATGTATGTTATGTTGTGTCAAATTACTACCATGTTCCAGTTGTACAAGTACAGGATGTATTTTTCATGTTTGCTAAAAAAGTTCATCTTTTTTTTTTAAATTGTATAAGTTTGTATAGCCTTTTTTAAAATATTTTATTTATTTTTAGAGAGAGGGGAGGGAAGGAGAAAGAGAAGGATGGAAACATCATTGTGTGGTTGCTTCTCATGTGCCCCACACTGGGGACCTGGCCTGCAACCAAGGCATGTGCCCTAGACTGGGAATCAAACCAGTGACTCTCTGATTCACAGGCCTGTGCTCAATCCACTGAGCTATGCCAGCCAGGGCAAAAAAGTTCATCTTTTTGTTAAAATATATTTTATTGATTATACTAGTACAGTTGTCCTACTTTTCCCACTTTTATTCCCCTCTGCCCTGCACCCCTTCTCCCACCTGCATCCCTCCCCTTAGTTCATGTCCATGGGTCATACATGTAAGTTCTTTGGCTTCTACATTTCCTATACTATTCTAACCTCCCCTCGTCTATTTTGTGCCTACCATTTATGCTTCTTACTCCTTGTACCTTTTCCCTCTTTCTCCTCCCTGCCCTCCCTGCTGATAACACTCCATGTAATCTCCATTTCTGTGATTCTATTCCTGTTCTAGTTATTTGCTTTGTTTGTTTTTGTTTTGGTTCAGTTGTTGATAGTTGTGAGTTTGTTGTCATTTCACTGTTCATAGTTTTGAACTTCTTTTTCTTAGATAAGTGCCTTTAACATTTCATATATAATAAGGGCTTGGTGATGATGAACTCCTTTAACTTGACCTTATCTGAGAAGCACTTTATCTGCCATTCCATTCTAAATGATAGCTTGGCTGGATAGAGGAATCTTGGATGTAGGTCCTTGCCTTTCATGACTTCAAATACTTCTTTTCAGCCCTTTCTTGCCTGCAAGGTTTCTTTGGAGAAATCAGCTGATAGTCTTATGGGAACTCCTTTGTAGGTAACTGTCTTCATTTCTCTTGCTGCTTTTAAGATTCTCTTCTTATCTTTAATCTTGGATAACTTAATTATGATGTTCCTTGGTATGTGTTTCCTTGGGTCCAATTTCTTTGGGACTCTCTGAGCTTCCTGGACTTCCTGGAAGTCTGTTTCCCTTGCCAGATTGGGGAAGTTACTCCTTCATTATTTTTTCAAATAAGTTTTCTATTTCTTGCTCTTTCTCTTCTCCTTCTGGCACTCCTATGACCCAAATGTTGGAATGTTTAAAGTTGTCCCAGAAGTTCCTAAGCCTCTCCTCATTTTTTTTTTTTTTTAAATTCTTGTTTCTTCATTCTGTTCTGGTTGACTGCTTACTTCTTCCTTCTGGTCCAAACCATTGATTTGAGTGCCCGTTTCTTTCCCTTCACTGTTGGTTCCCTGTATATTTTTCTTTCACTTTTTCCTCCATTTTGGACCATACTCAACCATTTCTGTGAGCATCTCGACTACCAGTGTTTTGAACTCTGCATCTATATGTTGGCTATCTCTTCATCGCTTAGTTGTATTTTTTTCTGGAGTTTCGATCTGTTCTTTCATTTGGGCCAGGGTTTTTTTTGTCTTGTGTGCCTGTTATGTAATAAGGGGTAGAGCCTTAGGTGTTCACCAGGGCAAGCAACCCATGTCACTGCATTGTGGTGCTGTATGTGGGGTAGGAGTCCAAGAAGTAACAGTGTCCCTTGCTAGGCTCTCTGCTGGCTTTCAGTCACTCCCTCTGCTACCCACGAGCAAATTGGGCCCTTCTGGTGCTGATTCCTGGGTTGGTGGGCTTGTGTACGTTCTAGGACCCTGTTGATCTCTCCAACGAACTCTCCTGTGAGGCTGGGAGTGTCTCCTGCTGCTGCAGCCCCCACAGATTTTTTCAGTCAGAGGTTTTGAGGCTTTATTTCCCCACACTGGAACCCTGGGTTGTGCAGTCTGTCTTGCTCCCCAGTTGTTCCTCCGGTTTATCTGCACACAAATGTGGGACCCCCTGGTCTGCCAGCTGCCGCCTCAGCCACCCAGGTCCTCCAGCCACCGCCTTTCTGTGAGTCCTCTCCGCCTGGCTGCCTATCTCTGCCTCTCCTACTGGTCTGGATGAATGTTTCTTCTTTAACTCCTTGGTTGTTGGACTTCCATACAGTTCGATTTTCTAGTAGTTCTGATTGTTTTCTTGTTTTTAAATTTGTCGTTGTCCTTCTTTTGGTTGCGTGAGGAGGCACAGTGTGTCTACCTACGCCTCCATCTTGGCCAGAAGTCAAAAAATTTATCTTAATGAGCAGTGTTACACCAAAATACTCTCATAGCTGCACTCTCCAACTGAATTTTCTTTTCTTTTTCTAATGCATGCCCATCCAGCTGTCAACTTCCATTAAGTAAAGAACACTTAATAATGTAATTGGATGTTGCTACTCTTAGTAGTTTATTTTGGTATTTTTCCCTTTAAATTGTATTTTTAACTAAGGCTCAGATTAATTGTATCTTTCACTAATCAACTGTAGATTCATTGTTTCATAGACTTTTAAATTGAATTTTAGAATTTATACTTTTAAATATATACTTAACAGAAGTCATTTCAAAACAATAACAAGGGTTCAGATATTTAAGAATGATTTGGATCAATCTTAAGATTCTGGCAGTAGGCCAAAGAGTGCTAAGTTTCTACATTTATACTAGTTTTATAGCCATATGAGGCTTTTTAATTTTACTACTTTGAGAGCATATACCATTTCTGTTTTGGTGCTGAATATTGTGATCCTGTATTTCCAGGCACCACAATAAAGAAAGGCCATATCAAGGTTGTAATCGCTCTATGTACTTCTGAGAAATGACTGTCCTTTAAGCCAGTCCATGTTTTTTGGTCAACTCTTCCATACCTATTAAGACCTGTAACTGTGAATAATTCTATATTTAAAGAACATTTGGTTATCTGAGGCAAATTATTAAACTTCAGGGGGGTTTGGTTTTGTTTTGGTTTTGTTTTTTTAATTGTTGTTCAAGTATAGTTGTCTCCATTTTTACCCCATCATGCCCCCCTGCCCATCCATCCCCACCTCCCACCCACGAACCTACCCCCTTTGGCTTTGTCCATGTGTCCTTTATACATGTCCCTTGATGGACCTTCCTTTATTTCCCCCCATTATCCTTCTCCTCCCTCCTCTCTGGTTACTGTCAGTTGGTTCTTTATTTCAATGTCTCTGTTTGTATTTTGCTTGCTTGTTTGTTTTGTGGATTATGTTCCACTTATAGGTGAGATCATATGGTATTTGTCTTTCACCATCTGGTTTATATCACTTAGCATAATGTTCTCCAGATCCATCCACACTGTTTCGAAGGGTAGGAGCTCCTTCTTTCTTTCTGCTACATAGAAATCCATTGTGTAAATGTACCATAGTTTTTTGATCCACTCATTTACTGGTGGGCACTTAGGTTGCTTCCAGCACTTGGCTATTGTAAATTGTGCTGCTATGAACATTGGGGTGCATAGGTTTTTTTGAATTGATGTTTCAAGATCTTAGGGTATAATCTCAGCAGTGGAATTGCCTGGTCAAGAGGCAGTTCCATTTTTAGTTTTCTGATAAACTTCCATTTTTTATCTGTGAAATGGGGGATGCTGTTGACAGTCTTTTTCTGAGGGTTAAAGGCCCTCAACTCTTTCAAAATGATGTCAAATTAGCTCAAGTGGTAAAAGTGTAAGCTTGAACATCATTTACCCAGGGCACAATCAATGTCATTTTGATAAACTCTAATTAAGACACAGTAGTCATCTCTTAGGTTAACAGTTAAAACTTCCAAAATAGTGACCACTGTCCATTTGGTGGTCTTTTCTGGTGGACTTGAGCCAATTTAAGGGCCCTCACCTTGCATGTATCAATGTAGTTCCTTTCCGTTTACAACTCAAAATTATATGGAATGTTTAATGGTATTTTATGATATTTATATTGCCTGCCTCATTAAATTTCTTGGTCTCCCCATCTCGTAATATTCCTTGTCCTTATGTATCTTATTTATCTGGTTTGCTATGCGCTGATGGAAAAGAAGACCAAGGGTACAAGGTGGTGAATTATGAAGAAGTGATATTTTGTCAGGCAGGAACCCTGAACTGGGAGAACTTAGATCACCCCTGATGATACCAAGTGTGTGATCTTGGACATATCTTTTTATGAAGACTTCTTTATTAGTTATTTAATCTAGAAAACAAGGGGGTTTGGACTAGGTGTTCTCTTAATTTTTGCTTCAAAGCCTTCAGAAAGTCTAAGTGGGAAGGTACATCCTTGAAAGTAATAGGTTAGTAGATACTTCTTAATCCTTAAAAATCTAGTTACTTAAAGAAAATGCATTTCTTGGGTTTGGTTTATTTAGGTCAAACAAACCAGCACCATATAACTACCTCATACATTTACTTTGCTGTGCACCCTAGACAGACAGACAATCATAACCTTAAATCCATTAATAAACACTAGAATTTTTAGCCCTTCCTTATACCCTGTTCCTCTCAGTCATTGGTATTTATAAAATACCTGCACACCCCTGGATGATGTGTCTTGGTTGGAGCATCATCTATAAACCAAAAGGTCACAGGTGAGGATAAAAAAAAATTCTTTTAAGTAAAAACAAAACACTCGCACAAACTGTGTGCGATGGGCCTGGCTTTTTCTTATGTTTCATTGAATAAGTAATACTGGCCATGGAGCAATCTGTGACAGATATGGTAATGCTAATAAATGTCATTATTATGATTTTAAAGCAGTGTGATACTTGAGTTGTGTAGCTTTAGGAAAATCACTCAACATCTCTGAGTATAGTTTCCTCTCATCAGTAAAATGCGATCCTTGAATCTAGTATGAAATATTCCAAAACAGCTGTCACAAAATCAATAGCCATTATAGCAATAAGTACTCTTTGGGATAATTAAATCTTCTTCCATTGGGCACTTAGAAAGCGTCATCTCTATTGCTCAGTTCTACTCAATGCCAGTTTGTTTCTTGTTTCATTTTCCTTGACTTTTATCTACTTTTTCAGATCTATCAATTTAATGTGAGTTGTATACAAAAATTTGGCTAGCAGTTGAAAGTAGTTCTTGCCTTTTAGAATTTAAAATGAAGACAAACCCACTGGTCAATATGAGGATGTGGCTTGTCATAGTTTGTGCAAAGTCCATTTTGTTTTTCAGAACTTGAAATGCCTTCACAATTTTATAGTAACTTTCATGGAGAAAAAATCTAACTCAGTAAACAAGTTGTTGTTATTGTTACTGAATATGCTGCTTTGAAGTCTTGGCATATCTTTGATTATTGTTTTAAATATGGAACATTAGGCCTGGTACTTGAAAGTACAGCCATCTCATTGCTTATATTCTAGAGAAAACTGTTGAAACTGCCAAGAATTTTAAGTTTAGAAAGACTTTTATAAGTAGTAACTTTCATAAGATTGTTTTTACCATTCCCAGCCTAGAAATAATGCAAACCAGATTGATTTGGAAGGAACTCTGATGTAGTAAAGTAATTCAATTCAGCCGCCACTTATGGAGTAGTCTGCCATTGTGGGGACTACAAGCATGAGCAAAGCGTTCTGGACAATTAAACTAGAAGTAGACAAGAGTCAGGAAAAACCTGACATTGAGTTATACAGATGGCATTTTCTAAGTGTCCAAATGGAGGAAAATTTAATTATCCCACAAATCACTAAGACATTATTTCTATAACCTGCCATAAACATTTATGTGTGTATGCATCAAGGAATTTACATATCTGTATATCAAAGAATATATATATATATAAATTTATATGTATATACTTCAAGGAATCATTTCTTATTTTCCTCTACCTCTCTAGCACATATTCATTTCCCCCCTTCCACCATCTCTCTCTCCCTCTCTCCCTCTCTCTCTGTCTCACAGACACACACACCTCTTTTCCTTTCTGTTTCCCATCTGACCATCAATTGAATTTTTAGGGTAGTGTTTCTCAAACTGTGGGGTATGACTCATTAATAGATCATGAGTCAATTTGATCCACATTTAAAAAAAAAACAGTAGATTACAATAGAAAATATCAGAATGTACCACATAGTAAGTCATAAATTTATTTCCGTTATATATCACATGTATCGTATGTGGTTATAATATAAAGTATATTTCTTATTGTTGATTGCCATTTTTAAAAAGTTTGAAAGCCACTGTTCTAGACTGTTTCATCTATTTGTGTCCTGAACCTAATGTTCTTTAAGTGTACTTGTTGAATAGTTACTGCATAAATATTTGGGTAAGATTTTTTAAACTAGAATTTTGTTTATGCTTGATATCTTATTTCTAATCTGCATTGGCCAGAGGGAAACCCATAGTGTTGACAAGTTGTATAATATTACTTTTAAAAAAATTCATTTTTCTGGCTGGTATGGCTCAGTGGATTGAGTGCCAACCTGCGAACCAAAGGGTCTCTGGTTCAATTCTCAGTCAGGTCACATGCCTGGGTTGCAGGCCAGGTCCCTGGTAGGGAGGCACGCCAGAGGCAACCACACATGGATGTTTCTCTCTCTTTCTGTCTCTCTTCCCCTTCCTCTAAAAATAAACAATTTTTTTTTTAAAAAGCTAATCTTTTTTTTCTTTAATGGAGTTCATACTGGTTTGCACTGGTTTATATTGCCCTGCAGTTGTAGAAAGCCTCACTGAACAGTAGTGGTATTGAAAACAGCATTGGTTAAATTTAAAGAGAAGGAGCCCGGAAACTGAATTGTTCCGCATGTCACCTGGAAGCAAAAGATATTTGTGTTAGGCTTTGTTGTTCAGAGTTAAGAGGAACTAGAATCTACTCTTCATTAATACTTCCCTTAAACATTTCTTCTTGTGAGGTAGTATAGTGAAGATGTATGACTCCCTTCCAAGCCATGGTAATTCTGGTATTTTAAAAATTACTCTTTTCTTAATTTTTTCATTCATTCATTCATTCATTTTTTAGCCTGGGTGAAGTCTGGGTAGCTGAGTAGCTGGCTGTACTGAATAGCTGGAATTGGCATTTGAAAAGAAATTACTGCCAGTGGGAACATAAACTGGTACAACCACTATGGAAAACAGTCTGGCGGTTCCGCAAAAAATGAAGAATAAAGTTACCATATGACCCAGCAATCCCTCCCCTGGGTATTTACCCGAAAAACTCAAAAATGGGTATTCGCAGAGATATAGGCACCCCTCTGTTCACTGCAGCATTATTCACGGTGGCCAAGATGCAGAGCTGACTGCAGTGTCCTTCCGTAGAGGATTGGATAAAGAAGATGTGGTACACGTATGCTATGGAACGTTACTCCGCTGTAAGAAAAGATGAAATGCTGCCATTTGCAACCACGTGGATGGACCTTGAGAATATAATGCTGAGTAAAATAAGTCAGTCAGCAAAAGCTAAGGACCATATGATTTCTACCCATATGTGGGGTGCAAAACTGAAACTCGTGGACACAGCAGTGTAGTGGGTACCAGAGGGAAGGGGCTGGGAGGGCCTAATACATGGTGACAGAAGATGGTTTGACTTTGGCTGATGGGCATTGAGTGCAACATACAGACTTAGTATGGAAATGTACACTTGAAATTGATATGACACTATTAACCAATGCCAACCCAATAAATTTAGTAAAAATTTATAAAAAAGAATAAAATAAATTATTGCTACCCCCGGATCTGGATTATGATTAAGGTCATAGGCTGTAGAGATCTACAGACTAAATTTAAATCCCTGGTGCACCACTTACCAGCTCTTTGACCAGCTCAGTGACTTTATTTCCTCCTGCAAAATGGAGATGGTAACACCTACCTCATAGGATTTTAAGGAGTGAATTAGCTAATTATGTAAAGTCCAGCGGCTAGCACCCAGTAAGGGCCCAGTAACGGATCGTTGTTTTTTAAATGCAATAATAACCTATCACTAAAGTAAGGAATACCTAGTTATTGTTAGAAAATCACTAGCTGTTAAGAATACTAACCGTATCAAGGGTCTTTGTCTGCCTCATTGTGGGAATAGGTCGGAGGATACCAGCAGAATCATAGGTTATAAGAAATCAGGAAATCCGAAGCCTCTTTTGAGATAGTCCTTTTATCTTACAGTTGGTTGTGGCACCTGTATAATGTAATTGTCTATGTACTTTACACAGGAAGAACTATGTCTTATTTGCCATTGTATCCCCACTAGTAGGACTTGGCATGTAGTAGATGCTCAAATGTTTGTTGAATGAATATTCCATGGCCATTCTGTCACACAACAGTTGGTAGAAATGCCAAGATCTGAGTCCAACAGTTGAGTTAGTATTTTCACTTGCTGTTTCTGGCTTATAAAGACTAATACTGAAATCTCAATAGTAGACATTAAATGCCCCCTTTTTACAGTATTTTATTGCCCTTTTATAACCACACCCATCTCCCTCCCTCTTAATTGTATCCCTCCCCAACTCCTGGCAACCATCAGTCTGTTCCCCACTTTTATAATGTTCTAATTTAAAGAATACAGTAAGTCCTCACTTGGTGTTGTCAATAGGTTCTACGACTTTAAGCAAAATGACCTATAACAAAACCAATTTTACCGTAAGCTAATTTAAGTGAACAAGAGTTAAGTTTCTATAGCATCTTATCAACATTATAACAAAACATTATATAAATGGAATCATGCTCTAAATAACATTTTGTAATTGCCTTTTGTTTTTTACTCAGCATAATTCACTGGAGATTCATGCAAGCTGTTGTGTGTATCTGTAATTCATTCCTTTTTATCGTGTTTATAATATTTGTAGTTTAATCATCTGCCTGTTGAAGGACATCTAGATTGTTTCCAATTTTTGATTGTTACAAATAAAGCTCCTATAAAAATTTTCATATAGATTTTTGTATTTTGATAGGAAAACATGTTTTCCTTTTTCTGGGTTAAATGATTAGGAGTGTAATTGCTGGGTAATATGGTAATTGCATATTTAGTTTCTTTTTTTTTTTTTTAATGCCAAACTGTTTACCAGAGTTGCTATACCATTTTACATTCCCAGCAGCAGTGTGTATAAGGGATCCAGTTTCTCTACACTTTCTCCAACATTTGGGGGTTGTCATTATTTTTTTAGCCATTCTGCTACTTGTGTAGTGGTATCTTGTGATTTCAATTTGCATTTTGCTAATGACTAATGATGTTAAACATTATTTTATGTGCTTATTTCTATGTATGTTCTTCCCATATTCTAATTGAATTGTTTTATTTTTTTTAATGGCTGAGCTTTAAAAGGTTGTTATATACAAGTATTATACACACTAGTCCTTTGTAGAATGTGTGGTTTTAAAATTTTTTCTCATGGTCTGTAGCTTGTCTTTTAATCCTCTTAACAGGTTTTTGCAGACAAATATTTTAAATTTTGGTGAAGTCCAATACATCAGTTTTCCTTTATAGATCACATTTTGGTGTGACGTCTAAGAACTCTTTGCATGGCCCTAGATCTGAAGTTATTCCCTTACATTTTTTTCTAAGAGTTTTACGGAGGGAGGGGGTTGTGGTTGTTGTTGTTGTTTTAATTTTATTCACCGATTTTAGTAGGGATAGAGGAAGAGAAAGAGAAAGGTGGATTAGTTGTTTCACTTATTTATGCATTCAGTAGTAGGTTATTGTATGTGCCCTGCCTGAGGATTAAACCTGCAACCTTGGCGTATCAGGACACCTCTCTAACCAACTGAGCTACCCAGCTGGGACCTGAAAGTTTTATAGTTTTACAATGAAGTCCGTGATCCATTCTGAGTTCATTTTTTATAGTGGTAAAATACATATCACATAAAATGTACCATTTTAACCATTTTAAAGTGTGCAATTTAGTGGTATTAGCATACTCACAATGCTGTGTAGTCAATCACACTAGATTCAGAATTTTGTCATCACCCCAAACAGAAATATAGTGCCCATTAAGCAGCTCCTCCCTATTCTTCCTTCCCCTGAATAATATTCCATTATGTGGGTATACTACGTTTATTGTTTATCCATTCATCAGTTGATGGAATTGGGGTTGGTTCCACCTTTTGGCTATTGTGAGTAAGTGCAGCTATGAACATTTCATGTATAAGTTTGTTTCTGTCTGACGTATCTCACTTAGCATAATGCCCTCGAGGTCCAGCCATGTTGTTGAAAAAGGTAGGATTTCCTTCTCTTGATAGCTGAATAATAATATAATAGTTCATCATGTATATGTACCACATTTTAAAAATCCATTCATTCATCAACACTTAGATTGTTTCTATTAATCTTTGCTATTGTAAGTAATGCTGCAAGCTTCTTCCACATTTTTCTGAGTTCTGTTTATGTTCAGATAATCTTGTGGATCCTAAATTTTTTCAAGGCTTGAAACACAGTTCAGTCTATAGTACTTGGTGTACAAAATTGCAGATAATTAATTGTGCTTATGATTGGCTTAACATCTATGTAAAACTCCTACTATTCAGCATCTATGTATAGAAGAACACTTAAATGAGAAGTTGCTACTCTTGTTCTTTATTCTGCACCCTTTGTATAAATCCCTAATTCTTATTCCAAGTACATAAAACTTTGAAACTTCTTGTTTTAAAAGGCCAAGTTAAATAGTGAGCTTTTGAAGGTTTAAAAAGGTCAGTGTTTTGAGTCATTTCTAATCTTATTTCCCTTTTTTTGGTGTCATTTCCTCATTTTTGACAACTGCCATAAGCTCCAGTTGTTAGATATTTGGGACAGAATGTAGACTGAAAGTCTTAAAAATTGTGTGGCTCTCTTGTGTTTTATGATATGTGGAATAGTATGTGGCGTTGTAAAGTAGGAGACAGAAAATTGTGGCTTGGAATATTGCCTAAGACATAAGCAGTATGAATTGGAGCAGGATGTTTAATCCACCAAACGTCTTGATTATCAACCTCTGTCTCATTGTGTAGCTACAAAGGTAAAATCAGATAGAAAGGTAGAAGAGATGGTATAAACTAGAAAGTGTTATACACATATAGTGTGTTCTTTTATTATCAAAATGGGTGGTTAGATGTATCTTTCTGTTTACCTTACTCATTGAGAAATGTGTTCATCAAGAGTTCTTCAAACTATAAGCTTTTATTTATTAATGTTTCACTTACCAGCTTCTTAAACCAAATGCTGGGACAATGAAATGAATCTACCACCACAATGAATCTTTACTTTTTGCTGTGTTTTCATAAAATTATTTTGTGAACATCAGAAATTTGGTTAGACACAGCTTGCTATCTAACTCTATTTTCCATTAAGCTAAATAGTGCTTTTGGAATTGAGGATTAGATGGAATCCAACTGAAGGCAATATTCATAGACTGGCTTTTTTAAAATGACTTAAGCCAGTGGCCTACTGTGATAAACTAAAATAGAATTAATTTCTTTGTTAAATGATATCCCAGTTATTGAGTACTCACTTAGTCTGTACTTGACCATTTAAAAGACAGCATGACATAAACAGCTTCTAAGAAAATAAGGTTCCAAAGGTTGGTTAGGCCTTTAGACTTCTGACTACCAAGCTGGATATGAAAAAAGAAAAGTTTTTTTACAGTTGGCATTCTGTACCACATTTTTGGATAATTGCAAGGTAACGGTAAAGACCATAGGTTGGTAAGCCAAACTAATCACAGTACAGCAAAGTCTGATTTTTTAATAATATATAATATTGCTAGCTTCGTTCCATTAGTAGTGGATATTGTATAAAAAGAAAAAACAAAAACCTGTGAAGACATGTTTAATTATCACATACTCATTCTTGTGTTTTTTTCTCGATTTTTTAGTTAATGGCTTAGGATGTGCAAGGTTCAATTATATAAAAGCTCATATTTTACATTTCCTTCACTAATTAGTTGCTTTCTAGTCAGAAAGTCAGAACTTTATTAAAGCAGTGTGATATAAAGTTTTAAACCAGATTTCCTGAATTCTGTGTGTAGTACACTAAACTAATTCAGGTAACTTATGGGATGTTACATATGCGATTGACATTGTCAAGAAGGAAAAAGTTTAATGTGTTTTGCAAAAAATATTTTTAACAGAATGAGTTTACACTTCCAGGACAAGAGTTAATGCAAGAATTTGCAATGTCTTATCATTCGTTTCTGTGGGCTAAGCTGGGTCAAGGCAGAAGACTATCATTAGAAACAAACTGGTTGTTACTGTGTTTAAAAGTTGGGACCAGATGTCTCTGGTCTTTATCAGGGATTCGGGCCCACAGGATGAACGTGACCTATTTTGCCTTTCCCGTCTGGATCTATCTAGAAAAGTGTTCTGCTGGGACTTTGAGGTGGTGCAGAATTTGCAGTCACGGGCTCCACAGAAATTTCTCTCCCCTTAGTTTTCAACATAAATGGAAAAAAAGTACTTGGATGTTTTACATTTAACTCCCCTTATTTTGAAGTGATTCTTCTCACCAGACAAATAATCACTTAAAAATACAATTTTGTAGTTAGTCAGAACAGTTTTTCTATTACCCAACCATTTATATTGGGAAGGTTGCATGAATGAAAGTCACCACCTGTAGAAAAAAATTAAGCAAAACCATTTTTACAATTTCTACCCTGGCTGGTTGGCTCAGTGGATTGAGCGCCAACCTATGAACCAGATGGGTGCTGGTTCGATTCCCAGTCGGGGCACACGAGAGGCAACCACACATTGATGTTTCTCTCCCTCCTTTCCCCTCTGTCTAAAAATAAATAAATAAAATCTTAAAAAAAAACAAACAAACAATTCTTTTTGTTTCCTTTTCTTCTTCCTTGTTGCACATCTTTGCATTTTCTATACTCAGTTCAAAAGTACAGCTAGGGAAAGGAATATACCAATCAGTGGTCTCCCTCTTTCTTGACGCTTATTACCATTTCATGTCTAAAAGTTCAAGGAAGCGTTCCTTTGGTTGGCAGTGGCTGTTACTCTCTGCTAAGTCGTTGTTCCTCTGAGTGTGGCTCAGAATCTAGTGTCAGTCTGCAGACTGGACTGTCTGTGACAAGTACAGACTACGGTATTATGTGTTCAGGAACTTCTTTCAGTTTGACAGTTGCCAAGAATCTTAAGTATTGGCCCACAGCAAATCGGATAACGTCACCACAGACAATTTGGAAAGCACCAAGCTAGATGACTTCAGCTACATTTGACTGTCCCGCTGATCTACCTGTAGTCAGTTAGGTGCTCAGTTGTAGCAAAGCCAAGATGAATTTATTTCCCTAGCATAAAATCAAGGGTAGTCCTAAGTATCAGTGATAATCATGATAATTAGATGAATCAGCTGTTGATGTGTTTTCTGAATAGTTTTTCATTGTTGCTTAGTTGGATTTGAAGCACTGTCTGCTGAAGTTACATAGTTTAGCAATGTTAGTAATTCCCATATTTTCCCTGGGAAGTTGAGTCATTTTAAAAACTTAAAGTTGCGTTTCTCTCCTGTTAGCAAATTACATTCACTACAAACTGTAGTGGCCATTAAATATGACCAAAGTTTGGTCTAACATAAAATCATGAGTAAGAGAGAGAAGGGCCCTCCTGAGAGTACTCACCTTGAAAACTTGCCATCTTAGGTGTGGCATTTTACTTTTGTATTATTTTGATCACTGCTTCCTTTAAAAATTCAACAGCAGTTGATGACATTGTTATAATTGAACCACACATTAGCATTAGCCCTGAAAACATCAATTTCTGATTTAGTGTTATAATCTAAGATATATTTACCTTAAAAAATTGGTCTAGTATTTTTTTTTTTTTTTGAGAAGCTATGTTTTAAAGAAAGCTACCAATGTAACTCTGAGGGAGGAAAAAATTCTACTAGACACATGTAAAATTTGAAGTCTATAACGAATTTACCGTGAATGTCCTTTGTGTTTATTAATACAGATAAGGGGAATCGGCAGGCTTGAAGCATGAGTTCAGATGCCAGCCAAGGCGTGATCACTACTCCTCCTCCTCCCAGCATGCCTCACAAAGAGAGGTATTTTGACCGCATCAATGAAAATGACCCCGACTACATCAGGGAGAGGAACATGTCTCCTGATCTACGACAAGACTTCAATATGATGGAACAGAGGAAACGAGTTACTCAAATCTTGCAAAGTCCTGTGAGTTGAAATAATTAAGAGGCTATAATTTTTCTTCTTTGGAAACCTTGATATAATGAAGTAGGAGATATCTTCAGTCTCAGCTTAGAAGAGGGGTGGAGGGAGAGTGACTCTTGCAAAGGCAAAATGCACACCTACTTTATATATTTAATTTGCAAATCTTTAATAACAAACTAGTGTTGTCTTGGTGGTATAAATTTTCTTTGTGTGATTTCTGAATGTAATGCTTCATTAAAGGAGAGAAAAAGATGCTCCTGTGCTCAGGGACACCCAACTCAGACTGAATATCTGTGAAGGAATGAAAGCCATGACTGAAGTATTAGAAACCAGGAAAGGAGTTAGGGACATCTCGCGCACGTGTTTTCTTCTTCCTTTGGATATCTTGACACTCAGAACAGTGTAGGAAGACTTAAGGTTTTGAGGTCTGAGATTTGGCAGCCTCATGTTACGTGACACCCAATGCAGGCTCACTTGTGTGCACGCACACCGAACTGACTACTCTAAAAGTGGATTTTAACCTCAACGCAAGCTGAAAATTCTGTCTGCGCAGTGATATCCAGACTTGACAAGTCATATTCTAGTGATTTGTTAGTTTTCTTACCCTTAGTAGAATTGCAAAAGTCACATAAAAATGCTAGAAAATGAGAGAACAGCTTAATTAATCTTAAAGATGCAAAGTTAATTCATAACTTTATGCGTAATGAAGGTCACGGGCTCCTTAAGGCAGACAGCGTTCAGCACACAAAGACACATGATGCCCAGGTTAGGGTTATATTAGGTTTCCAGCTTAGGTACTAAAATAAGCACCAAGGCATAGAACTGCCTGAGGTGGCCCTGGTAAATCATTTTTGTTGTGCCCTTGTGGATTTAATCACAGAGGTTAGGTCCGAAGCCAAAGGGGAATTCCACTCTGAGTAATTCTCCTATACCAGTGGCCTAGATAAAAGCGAGTGAAAGTTATAAAAGCAATGCAAGCTTTGAGGAATTTAAATTAGCTTAAATTTAAAGCTATCCTTCAAATAACCCTGAAAGAGCCCTGGCTGGTGTGGCTCAGTGGATTGAATGCCTGCACACTGAAAGGTCACTGGTTTGATTCCCCGTCAGGGCACATGCCTGGGTTGCGGGCCTAGTCTCCGCTTGGGGACTTGCGAGAGACAACAGATCGAAGTATCTCTCACATGTCAGTGTTTCTCCCCCTTTCTTTCTCCCTCCTTTCCCCTCTTTCTAAAAAATAAATAAATAAAAATTTTTAAATGAATAAGCCCTGAAAGAAACCCTTTCCCCAATGGAAAAGAGATTAACCAGAGAATTCATAATGAGGAAGTGAGTGCCTTCTTTCATGCAAGCCTGAGTTTCTGTGTTTAGAAATAGTTGAAGGGCATGTTAATTATTTGGATCAAAATAGATACATTTCCTCTTCTAAAGAAACTCCACTTTTAAGATCTAACTTATCAGCCAAATGATTATGTAACATATAGAGTAACTGAAAGAGTAAGATGGAATTAGTATTTTGTTCAGGGTTGTATAATATTGAGATTTCTTTGGGAAGTGCTCCAAAGAGGACCGTTTAATTCTAACAGTAAAGTTTAAAAGGAAAATATACTAAACTACATTTCCATGCCAGGGTTTTTATTTTATAATTTCCCCATTAACCTTAAAGACAGCATAGCTTTGAGTAGATTATCTAATATTTTAATACTTATGCATTTTCATTTATAACTTGGCTTAAAAGTATCAATTTTACTTATGCCTTGGGAACTTAATAAAATAATGGGAAAGGGCAGTCATATATATAGATAGGTAGATATAGATTGTTATTCCCGTATTCATGTAGCAAGAATGATAATCTTAAGCCCAGAGAGTAACAAAGTTTGAAAAAATTGTGGATTGATCATTTTTTCCCCTAGATCTTTGCTAGTAAATTTAAAATCTTGTTCGTGCCCTGGCTGGTGTGGCTCAGTGGATTGAGCACCAGCCTGTGAACCAAAGGGTCACCAATTTGATTCCCAGTCAGGGCACATGCCTAGGTTGCAGGCCAGGTCCCTAGTAGGGGGCACGTGAGAGGTAACCACGCATCGATGTTTCTCTCCCTCTCCTTCTCCCTCCCTTCCCCTCTGTCTAAAAATAAATAAATAAAATCTTTTAAAAATAAAATCAGATCTTGTTTGTGAAAGTATAAAATTTTGTCTTCCTGCCATGTTTAACACAACAAACTTTTCACCAAAGAAATTACACAGAGTGGCCTGTATTAGTTATTATTGCTAAATAATAAATTACCTGAAAACTTAGCATCATAAAACAGACTTTAATTATCTCATCATTCCTGTGGGTCAGGAATTTAGGAGCACCTTAGCTGAGTGGTTCTGGCTCAAGGTCTATCATGAAGTTGCAGTCAAGACATGAGGCAGGGCTGCTGTCATCTGAAGGCTCGACTGGCCCAGTGGTTTCCAGTCTTCAGATGGGCCAGTCACGTGGGTCCTGGCAAAAGGCCAGGGCACCTTGCCACATGGACCTTTACCTGACGCTGTTTGAGGGTTCTCTTCTGGAGTAAGTATCTGAGAGTCAGCGAAGAGGAGCCTGCAGTCTCTCATGACATTAAACTCTCATCCCTGCTGTATTTATTAGAAGTGAGTCACTCAGTTCAGCTCATGCTCAAGAGCAATTAAGCTCTGCCTTTTGAGGGGAGAATTGTTCACTCTCTGATCTAATTTATGTTAAAAGCACCATAATCTGCCAGAGTTTATTTACCTTCCTCCCACATGCAAATTACACTCATCTTCTCCTAACACCCTGCAAAAGTCTTGTTCCAGTACCACGTTAGCCTGAGTCAAGAATGTCATCTCAGTCTGGCCCAGGGACAGATGATGCTCCTCGGGTATAATTCCTTCAGTACAAGCTCCTCCTCTTCATCTGTTTACCTAAAGAGACAAGTTACCTGCTTGTCTCTTCAAGAAAGGGAAAAATTGGGTTACAAAAGAGTAACTCATCTGTAGCAATTCTGAAACCCATCTGGGCAAATATTTGGAAGCTCCCCTGATGAGGAATCAGTCCTTCTACTTACTCGGGGTGAGTTTTCTTAGCTCTTGACTCAGCCCTCTGGGCTTTTGGTTCCATCCTTTGAATCATCATTTTTCCGTGAAAGGTTGCCAGTGTTTGCCATTGCTTTTTCTCAGCCTGCTTCTTTCTTGTAGAGGTTTTGGGGTTCAAAGACCTCTTTTTTTTCATATTGTCTTTGTTCCTTTAAGCCCAAACTTGCGTTGTTTCTACTTATATAACTCTTTTAATACCTGTGGGTCTCCTCTGAATATTGGGGTTCACTCTGTTAGACAAAACTCATAGCCCATAAAGGTTAAAAAACAATGATATGTCTAATTTGTGTTTGTAAGAAACAGATTTGTAAACCTGTTTAAAATGATGAGTTCATTTTGGAAGAAAGGAAATCAGGAGAGAAATTAATAAAAGCGAAGTATAATACTTTTTTTATTAAGTACCTACTATGTGCCAGGCACCTATTACATAGTGAATCCTATTTAATCCTCAAAAACTCAAAGAACTATTAATATCCCTAGTTTCCAGATGAATAAACTAAAACAGAGATTTAACTAAAACTAAAACTTTTCTGTTAGTTGAATTGGAGTAACTAACTTGCTGATGTTTTTAAAGGTTCACTTAAATGGTGGGGTCTGAATTTAAACTGCCAAGGTTCACTAAAGTGTACCACTTAAAGCATTCAATAACAATGAGTTAATTCTACCCAACTCAAGAAGAGTTTACAGTGAAAAGACATTTTGATGTTTGCAAATTTGAATGACAGCACAATATTGTCTTGAGCCGAGAAAATAAAAGAAGATAGGATTTGTCTCAATCTAGCATAGAATTTGTCTCATCCTGACTCCAAGTACTGCTTCTTTCTAGGAATTTCATTTCCTTTTGTCATTTTTTTTTAAATTTAAGAAAGTTTTTGTCTTAGAAATTAAGTGCTCGTGAGGAAACTGATTTAGCTATAGATTTTGTTAATGCAGTAGAAAGAATCCACAAGTTTTCTTTGACTCCTTATTCCTATGTCTGTGGAGACGCTGGATTGTCATTTACCCCCTTGTCTCAGAATGAAGTGTTCATGGCAAAACACTGGAATTCAATGATGCCTCATCAGAGTTAAAGAAGAATGTAAGTTGAAACACTAACAGCACATTGTGCGTAATAGACATTTAGTAAATTCTGAATAGATGGATGAACGGATATATGAATAGTTGGGTGGGCTTTGAGTCTTTAAACACTTGAATGTTGTCCAGCCAGCTCCTACTGAACTTGGCTGCTTAAGATAGAAACAGTTGGTGAGTTTCAGAAAAAGAATGAAAGTCGTACTGCTTATAGGAAGCAATTTAGACTGGGTGACAGAATGGTGCAGTGTTATTCTGAAAGATAGCGTAACAGGAGTATAGATGGTGAGAGGTCAGGCATGTGACACACTAACATTTCTTAACAATAGGCCAATGTATAATGCTACAAGCTTATTCTGAAGACAGGAGAAAATTCAAAGTCATATACATCTTAGAATATCACTGTAGTTAAGGCCTAAGATGTTAATGGTGCCTTAATTAGAATAGTTGATCAATATCACCATGATTTTATTGGGGCACTTTGGAAAGTTAATATGCAGATATTCTTTACTAACTGTTTGCATTTTTATTATATACCAGTTTCAAGAAAAGGTATTATTCTAACCTTTAGCTTCATATTAAGACTTAGATACAGGAGAAAGACCATCTGGAAGAAAATTTGGTTTATTTGTTTTTTCTCCTTTCAACAGGACCAGTGGTAATCTATTTCCAAATGAATACATTTCTTAATGGAGAATGTCTAAGTAAGTTTGTTACGCTCCTAATCCCACTTTAGGAGAGACCCGATAACGTAATTGCAGGGTGCCTTGGGAGCAGCAAATCTGTAATCTTTTGTTCTTTTTGCTCCAGTTTTTCTCTTTAGTAATTATTGAGGTAGAACATCCACAAGTGGATATTTTAAATCCATCTCTGATATTTATCAGTATTGGTACCTGATTTCTATGAGTTAGAATTACTTATAAATTAGCCTATGTGCTTTTCTTAGCCTTAATTGAAATAAATGCATCAGGTCAGTTTCTTTTATCAAAGTGATCCTTTTTGTTGTGAATTAAAAATGTTCTCATCCAGTGCCACTTTCTCCCGAAAATCCTGATTGGATGCAGAAGCCTTAAGATCTGACATTTCAAGTTAATTCTACTTTTGATTTATAGTGTAAATGATTGTGTATATACTTAAAAATATACTCCTACCCTACATGAATCACAAATCTCTGAATCTTTCATGTTTTTGTAAGTGTATTTTTATTCATACCTTATGAATTCAAAGCTTACAGGATCACTCCCTCAGCACTGACAGACGATGTAGAAAATAAAAAGGTCGGAGATTCAGATAAGGCTTTTAAGGCACCCTCTCTCTAACTTAAAACATTTTGTTTTTCACCTAGTGATTTTTTTTATCATACTTTTTTAGACATGTGTTTGATGAGGGAGCTGACCAAATTACAATACTCTGGGGACAAGCCAAGTTTTCCAGTACAATTTTGAATTGAAGAATGAAATGACATTTTAAAAATCTATAACATTCATTTATAAAATTCATTTCTTAAAAAAAGATAAATTTATCCCATTTCATGATGGACAGGCCTAATTACACAGGAGAATTTCTCATTCAAGTGGTAGACTGACGAGATTGTTTTCTAGAGCTTCAGATTCCAGGACTGATAACATATGGAGTAGGTTTTTCTCTCATTAACTCAGTCAAAATTGAAATATTCTTTTTCCCCTTTTATCCAGGAAAATAACAGAACTCTAACTTACTATTTTATTAATTAAACATTGAACTTAGACCCTCGGGGTGACTCTAGGAATATGACAGACAGCCCAGGCATCAGATATTGTGGTGTGGTAGAATAGGAAAGATAAATAACAGTCGTATGGGAGGGACCCTAAGCGTAGTATAGGCAAATGTTAAAAGAATTCAGAATGGGGTGCAAAGAGAAGAAATAATAGAGACCCCTCTTAACGGGGGTCATTAAAGGAGAGACACGAAAGGAGGGAGCAAGAAGGTGGCACTTAAGATGAATGTTGAGTAAAGGGTGATTCATTAGCCTTTAGTGGAAGACAGCATTTTCACTGGAGCAAGGATAGAAAAGTACAAGTCGCGGTCAGACGATACTTGAGCAAACCTCATAGGCTAGACCAGAGCACAAGGTGGTAATAATGGTAGGCACAGACAAAAAATTACTAACAGATTGTAGAGATTCTGAAGTAATACCAGACTGTTTGGGTCTAAGTTAGGGGTCAGCCCATTTCTTACCGTTTCCAGTTCTAATCTGTTCATGTTATTTTTATATATACATATACGCATACAGTGGTTGTTTTGGACCTGGCTTCACCACCACTTACTAGCTATGTGACATTGAGAAACGCACTCAACTTGATCTTCAGTTTCCTTGTGGGTAACATGGACCTCATACGGTTGTTGCGATAAGTAACGTAAAAGCATGTAGTACAATACCTAGCATATAGTAGGCAAATCATTTTGTGAAAATTGTATACATAGTTATATACAACACTGCTAATTTAAAATATTGTATGCTTTTGTGGCGACACTTTGAAGATTATTTATAATCATCATTCCTCAAGCTGCATTGTAGTTTCGTAAAGGTCTCAAAGAATCTGTCACCCTGATGGCACTCCGCGTGTTCACGCTCTCGTACTCATGCATTCGGGGTGTGACAACCCCCGCTGCATCCTCCTCTCTGCTCCTCTCAATCCAAGATGGAGGCTCCAGTTTATGCTGTGGTTTCATATATGTGTTTTTTGATCTTTTAACCTGATTCCTCTCTGGTAGAGACTCTAGGGAAATGTTGGATAAAGTGACTGCAGAAGCCAGCCTGTCACCCTGCTGCCCTGCTCTGAGTTAGTTTCTCAGTCTGCTCTGAGGGGAGGATTCCTGGTTGTAAGAGCAAGTACTCCAGGATCATCATCTGCTGCTGTGCAGGTTTTTCCGCTATCATTTCAACCTAATGCTCTAATCTAGCCTAAAATGTTTACTCAGTGTTTCTGATGGCAACATGCCTGCTGCCTTCATTAGTTGCATTTGATTTCAGGGATACAGCCCATCTCTGATAACATGAGGAAGAGTCCAGATGGGAATCTTCATTTCATTATGTATTAGCTGTGTGTGCAACCTTGAGCACGTCATTGTCTGTCTCGGACTTTCTTGTAGTGAGATTCAAAAACCAGCTATAAAGGATTATTTTCTTAACATTGGATTTTAGTAGGAATATGATTAATTATCCATTACAAAGATAAGTAAAATTTTTATTTTTTTAATTTTATTTATTTTTAGAGAAATGGGAAGGAGAAATAGAAGGAGAGAAACCTCAATGTGTGGTTGCCTCCCGCACACCTCCTACTGGGGACCTGGCCTGCAAGCCAGGCATGTGCCCCGAATTGAACTGGCTACCCTTTGATGTTCAGGCCTACACTCAATCCACTGAGCTACAGGAGCCAGGGCTATTTTTTTAATATTTTAATTAAAGCTTAGTAAGTTTATTGATAAATTTTGAAAATGAGCTAAAACAATTTTATATCATTAGTAATTTTTACACTAACTTTTATGACTTAGGTAATATCTGAATAATATTTGAAAAATATATGAAACATTAAAAATGAATTATGAATATCATGACAAAAATATTAAGTCTCTTGGAATAGAATAACTCTTATCTGTTGAAGCACTTTCAACTATATTAAAAGGCTGGGAAATCTTCATTTGCTTTGAAATTTTCCTTTTCTTATACTTTATAGAAGCTGTTCACTAGCCTTAAAGGGAGAAGTCGTATTTTTCTCTTAATTGATCACAGATGGACTGATACATTTCCCTGTAGATACCATGGGTCATCCCAAAGCTTGAGGATGGTACTCACCATATCTGATCACAGCTTGTACTTTTCTAATGAAAAACGCATTTGACCTGAGTCCTTGCCTCTTACACTGGGCAGCTCTGTGACCTTGCACAAACTTTTCAACCTTTCTTATTTAGCTTTCTCATCTCACCCAGCAGAAATTTCTCATCAGTTTTACAAATGGTTATGATTCTCTTGAGCAACTGGTTAATTTTAATCTTAAAGCCATTGTAAATCAGCACACCAAGCAGATTGTCTTGATTCATGTTGACTGCTAGAGAATTCAGATAAAATTTGACTCATCTCTAGCAAGCACATACAATTTTACAGCATGTACTTTGTATCTTAACCTCATTCCTGGCTCTGTCTAACGTCCTTATACATAGTTCTCTTTAGCTTGGCTTTTCAAACCTGTATTTAATTTAATTTTGGATCATTTTAATCTATGAAATCTGCCTTCAGTTCTTCCTGGAACAACATTCAATAAAATAAATAATGCCTACTTCTCAGAGCTATTATAATGTGAATAATGAATGATATAGTAGGTATCCTTAATTTTTTTTTTTTTTTTTTTACTGAATGAAAGAATATTGGTTATAGTTGCTTTGAACTGAGAAAAGATGAAATAAAATTTGGTTTTAAAGAGAAGATGAAGTTTCAGAAGAGCAGATTGGCCCATTGCCAGGTGTACAGAAGTTTTCTGTAGTTTATATAAAGATGAATGAGGGTATCTGGAAGATTGTTTTCTTTTCAGCCTTAAACATGGTAAAATACTCATGTTACTCATCTCCGTGAAGGCATCCATCCATCTTCTATGCAGCTCACAACTGCTTTATGTTCACAAGGTCTTAGAAATATATTAATGGAGTTTTCTGATAAATGTAATGCATCTTTGTGGAAGAGATTTTATAGGATAGTTGCTCTGGTTTCAATCATGTAGTTAAATGAACTAGATAGAGACAATGGAATGAGATGTTTAGAATTTTTATAATTGTATTAATGATTTTCATCTAACAAGCTTTGAATTATAAAATAAAAACCGTATAACTGGTATAAACTGTTCCAAGAACTCAGAATTCAAATATAGTCACAGCTAGTATTTTTTAAATTAACTATTCAAAGTCCTGACTGGTGTGGCTCAGTTGTTTGGGTGTTGTACTGCAAACCAAAAGGTCACAAGTTTGGTCCCCAGTCAGGGGACATATGAGAGGCAACCAATCGATGTTTCTCTCTCTTTCTTTCTTCTTCCTTTCCCCTCTCTCTGAAAATAAATCTTAAAAAAAAATCACTCTAACATACACCTGCATATTTGCAAAAAGTACAGCATTTTCCTCTTGGAATTTCTACTTTCCCGTAAACTGTCCCAAGAACTTCACCAGCTTACATAGTCCAAAAGGGTTCATCAGTGGCTTCCATATTCCAGATGCCGTGTACACATCTGCCTACGCACATGAAAGTCCCACTGAAGCCTGTTAGCCCGCCACTGCCGTTGCCTCTCCCTGCCACGTGGGGGTGGTGTTGAAAACCAGTCTTACCCTGTCCAACAGAAGATAAAGGTTCACTGTAGACCCAGATGCCTGGGCAGGCCACCATGGTGCATCAGGGAAGGGTGACCTTCCTGTCCCTCATCCTGGGCTAGGCTCAGTTAGGGCGTTCCAGGATGTCCCATGATTAAGTTCCCAAGGTTACAGCCATTAGCACTCAGCTGTTTGAGTTCATATCACAGATGCTGGTCAGCTGTTGTTCAAAAAGCAACACGCACGTTGCTTCAGGACTGGTCCCAATATCTACTACCTCGTAGCCTCAGAACCACATTTTCCCTTCCCACCAAGGGCTCCTGTGCCATTATTTTTTTTTTTTAGTTATTCTTTCTGAAAACCTCTGAGTTATTCAGCTATACTCTAAGCAAAGCTATATCTAAGCATAGACTCCAGGGGATCTTATTCCCAGTCATGTGAGAAAGGCTACTATCTGTGACTCAGAGTAGATTTACCCTTCTAAGGAATAATTCCCCAGTGATCTCCAGGGTCTTCATACCTACCCCTCTTGAAAGCAGTAATTCCAAAGCAGTTGTCTGCCTTCTCCCTCTTCGGTGAAGTGGGTAAAAAATTGAATTCAGCTTCTGGCAGGGCATCCTGCTACACATGTAACCAATCTCAAGTGGAAGAGCGTGGTTGAGATGATTTGTATTGCAAGAGCTTTCATGTTTAAAATGATTGAAAGTAGACATGAGCAAGAGAACAAATGATGAATTTAATAAGTGTGGTTGGGTGTGTCGGAAATAACAAAATGAGCCCTTTCACCTAGTGTGAAAGACTGGGAGGGGTTTCAAATGAACAATCATATTAGCAGCTCAAGGGTTACTGGAATAGAGATTTTCTCTTAATGATCAGGATTTTTATTTACATAGACACTTTCTGCCACACACAACTCCCCCACACCACACACCCCCAAAAAGAAGAAGAAAAGATACAGCAGAGCTCCAGAACAGGCACATACAGTATCTGAAGCTGGGGAAAAAATGTTCTTTCTTTAGCACAGTGTTGCAGAAGGGGAATAATCGGTTCTCAGCTCTCCTTATCAGTTTGCTGTCAGAGCTCACGGAGCTAAGGCGCTGCTATGGGAATCATAAACGGAAGCCGTGATTTAGTGTGACTTCGTGAAGACATGCCGTGAGGCACTCTGCAGCTGAGCCTCTCCCCATTCAAACAGGGAGTCTATTTAACCTGGACGGTGAGGCTGCTGGGCAAGGAGCAGGTCTCTTAGTTATCAGCCCATACATGGTGCAGATCATTCACAGTTGCTTTTACTATGCCTATACTTGTCTGTTGTAGGTGTTATAAATACTAGCTAATTTTCTTTGAGATTAAGAATGCTTAATGGTTTTTTTCTCCCCTGAAAACAAGCTTCTTGCTTCTTCTTCCAGTTTTTAAATGTTATTATTTCGTGTTTAATATTTGCTTTAAAATAGTGTAGATGAAACCTATTCAAAAGAGGGACGGAGAAAAGATTGATTCTATCAGAGCAGGTTATGTTGGGTTGTTATGCTCCAAGTGAGATGTACGTGCTCAGTGGTTATTTTTGTGTATTGCAGGCCTTTCGGGAAGATCTGGAATGCCTTATTCAAGAACAGATGAAGAAAGGCCACAACCCAACTGGATTGCTAGCATTACAGCAGATTGCAGATTACATCATGGCCAATTCTTTTTCGGGCTTTACTTCACCTCCCCTCAGTATGTCAGTTTTGGAAAGTTTAAAAAATTACAATTTTATCTCTATTTTGAACACTGTACCTCTCTAGCAGCATATTCTGCTCTGGTTCAGTCCTTCAGTTTAAACATCTAATACTTACGAGTAACATACTGTTAGTATCTCTTATGTTTTCATGCCAACCAGGCAATTGCTGGACTTTGTGAGGGTTACAAAATAGCTATTAAGATGTGGTCATTGCCTACATAAACATATATTTTAGTTGAAGACGCATACCATGAATGTACAAAAGGTTAAAACTGCAAGATAACTATAGAGGAAAAATTACAAAGCAGTTCGTAAGCAATTGTCTGATGACCCATAACAAGTCATCATGCTACAAACTCAGAGATTGAATTGATTAATAATGGCTGAAGTGGCCTGAGAAAACTTTAGGGAAGAAGAGAGGCCTAAACTAACCAGGTTTAAAGGATGGAGTCATGAGAACATCGTATTAAAGTGGAGTTAGGACATTATTTTATTAACAGTTCTTGGCAGGGGCACCAAGTTGGTGAACTGAACACTATATGGATATCAAGAATCATAAGACATTGAGTTCAGGCAAGTTATATCTCAGTGAGCTGCATGTAGCATTAACTGCAATACCAGGACAGGCACACAGAGTGTCACAGGGGATTTCAGTGATGACATCACATCAGAGTCAGTGGAAGAGCCTTCATATCAGAGTCTAGGGATTTTCTCTTTTTTACTTGTCTTCTCTTTGTTTTTCCTTCCCTTTTATCGTTTTGGTTCAAGATTTATAAGTGGAAGTGCAATGATTTTGGGTACTTTTCAAACAGAAATGGCATAAAGAGAGACAGGAGGGTGGGGACATGCAAGGCGTGGGTGTGTTTGTAGAACTCGAAGTGGACAAGCACATTGTGTTGACACGCATACTGGTCAACGAGTCTTGGAAAGAGTCTCAGTGTGAGGTGTAAGTGCTTGAACTACAGGAGTGGTTGTAGTTACAAGAAGGAAGAGATCAATGAGAAAAGTATTACCAAGGAAAGGTAGAGAAGATTCAACAACAGGTTTGATGTGGTCAGACAGGGGATCCTGGGAAAAATGATGAGTTTCCAAATCACCCACTCTTGTAGCTTGAGAAACATTCTGTCATAAGAAACTGAAGACTTCTAAGGTTGGGCTTCTAAGTTTGGTTTGTTCTTTAGGTAATATTGAATGTCTGTTATATGTCAAACACCCTGTTGGGAATAGGGGATACAGCGACAAACAAGATTCCTGTGCTTAGAAAATAGTGTGCTTGTGGAGACAGAAAATAGACTAAGTAAATAAAGAAAATGGTCAGATAACAGGAAGTGCTATACAGAGAATTAACATACGGTGATTGGATAGGAGTAAGTAGATGACTGCTTTAGATTGGGTGATCAGAGAGAGCCTCTCTACGGTGACATTTAAACTGAAATCTGAATTGCAAGAAGGGGCAATATATACTAAGATCTAGAGAAAGCATTCCAGGTAGAAGGAACAAGAAGTACAAGTGTCAGGTGAGAATAAGGTAAGAATGAGTGTGGCCGCCTCTTCAAGAACAAAAATAAAGATTATGGTGTAGAGCTTTTTTTTGGGAAGAAACAAGTAGAACGAAGTGAGGTCAGAAACATAGGCAGAGGCTAAGTTACATAGGGCTTCACAGCCAGGGTTAGAAGTGGGGAATTTATTCTAGCTTTGGAAAGCCATCTGAAGCAGGAGGATGATGTGGAAAGGCCAATATAGATTCTCTGTAAAGAATTAACCGGGAGATTTCACAGTATTATTAGACAAAAGTGGGAATGTCCAAAGTTGAGGATCCAGTTTGGCTTGGGAAAAGGAGGAAGTCCAACTTTAAGCATGCCAAAGCTGCCGAGAGAGTTGCCGGGACATTGCAGCAGGTAGAAATGTAGTCCCAGCGTGGCTTGGAGAGGTAGTACTCAAAGCTTGCAAGGAGATTAAATAGTCGTACAAGAGGGTGTAGGCAGAGGAGAAAATAGTGTAAGAAGAGAATTCCAAAGTGAGAAGAGGAAGACTAGTCAGGGAAGACCAAAAAAAGGAGGAGCTATCCTGTGAGTCTGCTAGATGCCACGGCAGGAAGGGGTGCTGGCTGGGATGTACAAGGTGTGGCAGCAGGAAAGCCATGTCCCAGTGTTCAGAGGTCAAGGAGCAGAAGTCAGCCAGTTCGGCTGGAATACGTATGGTGTGTCGTAAAAAGTGTACATTCAACTTGGAAGGGCAGGGGGAGTGGGAGGTTAATGGTTGACTTTGAAATTTTGCCAAAAAATTACATTCTTTTGTATGGCTAACATTTTAAAACTATTTCTTTGAATTAGTTTGCAGCATTGAAGAATTAGAAGATACCACATTAGAGTGCTAACCCAGGGCTTCTCTTTAAATGTTCTGATAGTCCTGGACTCAGGTTCTCATATGATAACCCCCGACCAAGGAGTCGTGGCTGCCCCTTCAAACCAGGCGTGTGCTCTCCGTAGCCTGCAGGCTGCACCCGTCCCAGTTTATGCACTTGCACTAATTTCCTGGCCTCTGGAGGCCTTCAGTCTTGGGGCTCCTGCAAAACTTCGAGCAGGATAATAACGGTGAGGTTAAAGGTAGTACTTTAGGAAATTAATCTGATGGCTTTATGCAGAAATGGTTTACAAAGAGAGGGCTTATAGGCAAGGACATGAAAGAGAATGCCATTGCAAGGGTTACTGGTAAGGTAAGGCTTGAACTCAAGTATGGAAGTTACAGCCTTTGAATAAAAGTTATGGCACATGGTGACCAATTACATATGGTAGCCCAGGAAAGGGTAAGAGGTACGAGTTACTGAGTGTTTGAGCCTGCAGGAATCGTAATACCATCAATATCAGAAGAAGAGTAAGGAGAAGAGAGAGGATAACAATTAGAGGAAATAAAATCACTTTTAGACTCTTTCCATTTTTATATTGTTATGTTGAGCGCAGTTAGAAACAGTAGGTTGAAGAAGAGACAGGAGGGTCAAAGAAGGTCAGAGGTGAAAATCACAGTGTCACACAGAAATAACAATGTGGAAACTTGAAAGTATATAATGTTTTCGGAGGGGGGGAGTAAAATGAGAAAAGAACGTAATGGAGGGTTGAGCTTTGGGAAAAGAGCCACAGTTGGGGACAAGGGACAAGGAAGGGAAGAGAACTTGCTGAAGGAGAACGAAGAAGCAGGTGAAAAGGGAACAAGAGATCCAAGACGGGGTCATACAGGCATGGAGAAGAATTCTAGGGAGTAGGTAGCAAATGGTGTCAAAGGGAATGAAGACTGAGCAGAAGTTGAACTTGGTCAAAGTTGAACTCAGCAATTGAGTCATTAGAGACTAAGACTAGTTTAAGCCAGAGTACTGTTTAGATGTATTCTTTTCCATTCTAAATATATTTTTAATCCACACCTAAGAATATGTTTATTGATTTTTGAGAGAGAGAAAGGTGGGAGGGAGAGTGAGAGGGCAGTGGAGAGAGAGAGAGGCAGAGAAACCTTGATTGGTTGCCCAACTGGGGATCAAACCTGCATCCTTTTGGTGAAGAGAACGATGCTCCAACCAGCTGAACCACTCAGCCAGGGTCCATCTTAAATATTTTGGGGTTGAATAAAAATGCAACGTTTAAAATGTAGCTTTCTGTTTTGACCTTTTAGTCATAAAATTAGCAATAATTTCAGCATTACCAACACTTTCAACAATGGGGTCATGAGACCATTTTCCCCAATAGTGTGAGCCTAACTCCCTAACAAGTCACTCCCTAACAAATACTGGATGAAACAGCAAAAAGGATAGCTGATGCATGTTCTTACTCTCTGTGTATTTCTCCCAAGGAAGATAAGCTACTGAAACATTGTGTGGGCCGATAAGGTTCAGATCATTATTTACAAAGCGGGACACTCTCAGACTCCGGCTGCTTCCTGGCCGTTAATTTCAAGGCAGGGGATTCCTTGACTAAGTCTCTTTCCACAATTTTTCCTCTTTTAGGTCTCGGCATGGTCACACCTATCAATGACCTTCCTGGGGCAGATACATCTTCCTACATGAAGGGCGAAAAACTTACTCGTTGTAAGCTTGCCAGCATGTACAGACTTGTGGACTTGTTTGGATGGGCACACTTGGCAAATACATACATCTCAGTGAGTTCTTTAGCTTTCTATTCCCCACCCCCTTTTTTTAATCCTAACTAAAAGGCAACTATATTCTTCTCACCTTTACTTGGAAATCCAGTTTTCAGACTTCATTTTCTAAACCTAGCATGCTAGATTACAGCCTAATCCTAATTTAAACCTATTTCTGAGGGAGAGTCTGCAATTAATGCAACTTCTCCATTTACTCTCTGTAGAGGTTTTTAATTAAGACTAGTAGTAGTACCTACACAGGAAGAAATCTTTCTGGCAGAATTTTGTCTCTCTGTGCTAATTATATCTGAGCATCAGTGACGTTAAAAAAACTATTTGGGGCAAGGAAAATAGAGGGAGTCGGTGAAGGGAAGCGTCCTCCCTGGCCTTTGTTTTTTTAATATATTTTTCCCAGTTGTGATCATCTTGTTTTCATGTTGCCACACTTTATAGCAAGACAATATTTGGAAGCAAAAAAGTACGACAATGTTTTGTGATGAAAATAGCACAAATGGGACATGCAGCCTTCCCACAACTTCCCTTTCTCCTGGCCATTTCCGTTTCCCTTTCATTTCGTTTCCATCCGCAACTTAATTCCTTCCCAGGAAGAGACTGTATTCTCTTTCCTTTGCCCATTTTACCTTAATTTCCATGTTGTAAAAAAAGAGTGTAGTCTTGACCGCATTCAGGTGAATAATGTTGGCATTTGTTTTGCATGAATGTAGCTGAGCCTAAGCAACCTTAGGACCCCCAAATAACACTTTAGTTAAGTCTAGTAAATGAGAAGCTAATGTCAGAATTTTTTACCTAGTACATGAGGTTTGAGGGGAGAAAACTCTTCAGGGAAAGTTTCATGTTGCACATCTTTAATTTGTTTATTTTTCTCCCCCAGATCTCTTATTTTTATTCCTAGTCATGTTTATCCTGCAAAATATGAACACCTCACAGTAATTCCCTATTTTTTTTCTTTCTCGCAGGTAAGAATAAGTAAGGAGCAAGATCACATTATAATAATTCCCAGAGGCCTGTCTTTTTCTGAAGCCACAGCCTCCAATTTGGTATAATTTTCATTCCTCTGTTACTTTTTCTATGCTTCCTTGTTCTTTTCTGACAGTTTTTTAGCTTTTAGTACAGGATGGAACAATGAAAGGTGTGGGTGGGAAAACATTTACTAGTGAACAGAAAAGTTTGGGAAGTTATGTAGATTTATAAAAAAAAAATTAGGGTTCAAAAAAAACAGGGTAGTTGAAGAGACTAATGATGAGTTGGTCTTACCAGTTAACCTTCCATGTTTTGAAGGGAATCTTTTCCGTTTTTTTCCACTCTGTGCACTCTGGAATTTTTTTTAAATACCCACACAGTCCATCTGTATTACGCATATTTAAACAAAGTTCAGTGGGTACGAGTGTAGGGTCTGACCTTCTCGTGTTTCATTTTTCCATGATTGTACTCCTAGCATCAGCCTCCAGCACAGCAGGAACCGCACTGGTGCGGGGCACTGCAGTGTTAGCAAGCGGGAATTTTCCAGCCAGTTCAGTAAACGCCAGACTTGTCCAGACCATTGGGGAAGACCTTTAGTTACTCACTTTCTTTGGAACTGTGCTTCTTGCCCAGTACTAAGTTTCGTTGCAGACTACCTGTTTCTGTAAAGTTTGATGGGATGAAGGCCACACCCATTCTTGTCATCGTCTGCGGCCGCTTTTGTACTACAGCGGCAGATTTGGGTGGTTGCAACAGAGGCCCGCACAATCTGAAATATTTTCTCCCTGACCTTTGACAAAGTCTGCCACCCCTCTGGTTTAACTTGGGGAACACAGGCAGACTTCGATACATGTTGTACCAATTCCATGTCTTTCTGATTTGTTTCCAGGTGAAAGTCAATATAATAGGAGAAGTGGTTGATCAGGGAAGCACCGACTTGCAAATTGACCACACGGGATTTAGCCCGCATGCTGCAATCTATTCGACTCGTCCCGATGTGAAGTGTGTGGTACACCTCCACACCCTTGCAACAGCAGCTGTAAGTCCCTGAGGGGCCGAACCGACAATGACTGTGGGGAGTGTGTTATTTTCATGACTTCCCTTACATGATACTCTATTATCTGCACTCTTTCAGACCCAGCCATTTACAATTAGATATGAAATATTAATGCTTTGCATACCCAGAAAGCAAAAGGCCCTTTGGTCCAAATGCTGCCATTATAGGAAACAACTAGAGAGAGAGTGCTTACATTTTTGAACTAATCAGTTTAATAATTGGGTCATTGAGTTTTTTGAAGCAAAGCTTGTGTAATACTTGACACAGAACTTAAATTGTGTTGTATCCCATAAGTCCTTTTTTTTTTCTGGAAGAAGTGAACTAAAGTGGGAGGCAGGTTGGAATGGTGAACACAATGAATAGGCTGATGTTTCCTGAGCTGACTAAAGAATCAGGTTCTCATGAAAGTGTAATTAGTAACTGAATGTTATCTTGGCATGGACCCAATCATACATACAGGTATCCTCCATGAAATGTGGAATCCTTCCAATTTCCCAAGAGTCGCTGATCCTGGGTGATGTCGCCTATTACGACTACCAAGGGTCGCTTGATGAACAGGAGGAGAGAATTCAACTGCAGAAAGTTCTGGGGCCAAGTTGTAAGGTACGCAGTAGAGTTTCTATCTAAGGAGCTATTTTTGTTGCTGTGGCTGTTGATGAAAACAGTGTGAGCTATGCCAGTTATTTAAAGTGATTGCTTTGGAATTCTATTTTAGGTGCTGGTACTCAGAAATCATGGTGTGGTTGCACTTGGAGAAACAGTTGAGGAGGCCTTTGTAAATATTTTTAATGCGCAGATAGCCTGCGAGACTCAGGTAGGAATAATTATCCAACCCTCCTCCCTTTGTTTTGTTGCTTTGTTAATTGGCTTGTTGAGTCGTGTTTTCGTATTTCCAAAGTCTTACTGGTTGGTGACTTTTGTTTTGTCTTTTAAGAGAAGTTCTGCTTTACTTCAGTAAAAAGGGTCACCGCAGTTGTCTCTTGAGTTAAAAATAGGAAAGAAAATTAGAATTCATATATAGACAGACCCCCACACACGTGTGAATCTGAGTGCCCCATAAAAATTATTTTCCCTATAATTCTACTTTCTTAAGAGGACGATTCCACATTTCTCCGCTTTCACCCTCCAGTGGTGTGGCGCTACGTGAGACACAAAGGCAGCCACCAGTCAGTCATCCAAGACCAGCTGTGTCGTGGCCACATCTATAAATTTGTCGGGACAGAAGTTTTAAGAACTGAGGCAGTATTCAACCTTTATTCCACGGCCTCAGCCTCATTAGTATAATAATAGGTTGAATATTTATTCACCAGGTTTTTTCTTCGGAAAACCTGAATGTATTTAATGTCTCTGATTTCCCTCTTCAAGAAAATCAAGCAGGTTCTCTTGAAGCAAGCGATAATAATCTTAATTTATTGGAAGGCCACAAAAAGGGGGACTTTTTCTACCAACTTTAACTTGTCTTAACCAGTTCTTTTTTTTCTTTCTTTCTTTTTTTTTTTCTTATTTAATGGTCCCTCCTCTTCTCAAATGACACTACGAAGAGCTTAAATAAGTCAAGATAAGAGCTGACTTCCTCTGCCTCAATATCCTTAAAAATCCAAAGTATAGTGCCTGTATTCCTTGAAAATTATAACTTTCAGCTAAAGTATTAACTGGATAGCCATGGGGAGACTGCAAGAAAATAACTTTAAAATTTGGCAAGAGAAATCAGTTTCTTGAAATGTATTAAAAGGCATGTTTTCTGTCAGGGGAGGATCAGAGGCCTGGCAAGGATGTTCTTCAGATAGATGGAAAAAGATATTTCAGCTGCCTCCTTTCATAAATGTGTTGCCTTGTTTTTGATGTTAGTAGCCTAAACAAGTATTAGATATATGCTGGATCAAAAGTGTGCCTTTTTGAAAGTAAAATTCTCCTTGCAGTCTTCACAGTCTTGTCTTTGTGTACTTTGCACTGGTCGCAGGTGCGGGCAATCGCAGCAGCAGGTGGAGTGGACAATCTGCTTGTACTGGATCTTCAGAAGTTTAAACCTTTCACTTTCAACATCGCAGCATCCGGAGGAGGAGGAGTGAACATGGGTTCCCAGCAAAAATGGAAGGTTGGCGAGCTTGAGTACGAGGGGCTGATGAGGACTCTGGACAATTTGGTAGGTGAAAAATGGAACATAACTTGGGTTTCATACTTTCAGGTTCAAGAGCAGTTGCTTCCATCTCCCTTTGCTTTTGGAAGATGCTCCTTACTCCTCTGGGACCTGAGTTTGACCCTAGGATGGCATTCAAGTGTAGTCCTACCACATTTTTAAGAATCAAATAGTGAAACCTGCAAATGTCATCCTATCGTAGATTTTACCCTCTTCTACCAATGGGCAGGGGCAGATTGCCTTCAGATGGAACAAAAAAAATGAACGTTATGATTTGGCCTCCAGAAGACTGGTTTATAGCTAGGAAAAATGTTTCTGGTCAGCAGTTTTGCAATTACCTTTGTCAAGAACGGTTGTCTGAGTGGAAATCACATTGTCGTCAGCTGGAATCAGTTTTGACCAGATCTTGAAATTTGTTTAATTTCAACTCGGGTGTAATGTGGGGTTTTGGAAGGATGTTTTCCCCTTTATTTGTTTTTCAACAAAGGAGTCTTTTGAATCATTTGTTTAAAGAATTGGAATCCAGATGCTGTGTTTGGTACAGGTTTGATTGCTTCAAATGTGGCTTTTCCCTCCCTTAGGGGTATAGAACAGGCTATACTTACAGGCATCCTCTCGTTCGAGAGAAGCCTAGGCACAAGAGTGATGTGGAAATCCCAGCAACTGTGACTGCTTTTTCATTTGAAGACGACACAGTACCACTCTCTCCTCTCAAATACATGGCACAGAAACAGCAGCGTGAGAAAACCAGATGGCTGAACTCACCTAATACGTACATGAAAGTCAACGTGCCTGAGGAGTCTCGGAATGGGGAAACCAGTCCCAGGACCAAAATCACAGTATGCCACTGTTTTACATGGTTTGCCTATACTACATGTTTTGCCTACTCATGAATTGAATGTTCTATGTTGAAAATATTGGGAAAGTGGAATGTAATTAACAATAATTTTATCACTGCCATTTATCAGGGATTAACTTCGTACAAGGCACTTTGTTCGGAGTACCTTACATGAAGTATCTGGTTTAATTCTCATATGGAGAAGATGCTGTTTTTCTCCCCCATTTTATAGATAAGAAACTGTGGGACAGAGGCGTTAAGAAATCATTTGTCAGTGGTAAAGTCATGATTTGGATACAGGCACTCTGACTGTGGAGCCCAGTGCTTACCCACTACATGAGACCACTTTGTAGTTGTTACCGTAGCCGTCGTTCAGTACTAAAGAAGTTACCCATATGCCAGAGTTTCAGGAATCACTACACAAAGCTACCCCGCTACAACATCTCATAGATACAGAAATGGGTTCTCGTGTCTTCTTCAGCTTTTTGCTTCAGATTTGGTTTCGTTTTAGAGCAAAGATATTCCCTAGATACTCAGAATTAGTTCATTCTGTCACATACATCAGCAGCATTTCATATGGAAATGCCTAGGCATCGGTCTTTTTTTCCCTAGTCTGTAAGATTCGTTATTTCCTAGTTAAAGAACATAATTAAACTCACACATTTCTCAGAATTAATTTTATTGACAGAGACTGCTGGCCATCCATCATTAATCTTGATGAATATTAGCTTTTTAATCTAAGGGATGTAATGTGGGGTAAATAAGAATTCTATAAGGTTCTTTAATTCCTATGGTTCTGTGTACTGTAGATTACTACCAAATTATCCCCTTTGTGAAATGCTGGTCAGGGCCTCGGCACTTTCTGTCAGCCAAAAATAAACACTGAAGCCTGGAAAACTAAATTTTAAGAGATTCCCTGAGTCCTTTTTTGGTGACTCCTTAGCCATCTTCAATCTGAAATTTCAATGCAAGTGACAACTCTGAACGTGAGTTGATGTTAGATCAAGCTCTATGTCTATGCTTGAAATATTTCCAGCATCATATTTAAATGCCAAAAGGAGAAAATTTATATAGCAGCATAATTGAGTATTCATGTGGATATTAACCATTTTTAAAAGTGAATGTTGATTGTGAGCCCTTTTCTGACTAATATGAGGTAAATAGTAATTGACCGCTAAACACTCATGGGTGAAATTCTTTACAATATTGGCAGTATATGCGCCCCCTCCTTGAGTCAGTAAACAGAATCTATCATATTTCCTTAACACAAAGCTTCATGCTAAAAAATTTTTTATTCTTTAGTGGATGAAAGCGGAAGACTCTTCTAAAGTTAGTAGTGGAACACCCATCAAAATTGAAGATCCAAATCAATTTGTTCCTTTAAACACGAACCCAAGTGAGGTACTAGAAAAGAGAAATAAGGTAAGACATGGGCTTCTGTGCCCAGGGGAGGCATTTTTATGCTGTTTTATGTTTAAATCATTTATGATTGGATCTGATTAATACCAAGCTCAGGGCTTTGAAGCCGGGGAAATTTACAATTTAATTCAGTATCATTTTAGCTTGTAACGAATACTTCCAGCTCACTGCCAGTCACTAGTGAGCAGGCTACACAGGGAAGAAGTAGTAAACATACATCTGCTGTTAAGAGCTGTTGCATTAGTGAAAAATGTCATTTTCTAACAATATAAGACAACAAAAAAATCACATGTCAAGAAGGGTGGGGGAGGTTACTGTGAGTCGTTAGGATGGTGGAGGAGGGCTTTAAGGAGGTGAGAGTTAAAGAGGCTCTCACTCTGCTAGGTCAGGTAGTGAAGTCATCTGCATAGTTGCCCCAAGAACTTGTTGTTACTGTTTTTCAATTCAGATTCGAGAACAAAACCGCTACGACTTGAAAACAGCAGGACCACAGTCTCAGTTGCTTGCAGGAATTGTTGTGGATAAGCCTCCTTCTGTAAGTTCATGACGCAATATGAACTTGGTTTTTCTTCTACCACATTAATGTCTTGGCTTTTTTACATTTGAATATTTTTGCTAAAGTGAATAATCCATGAGACTTAAAATGCCACCTTCAGTTTCATTCCCAAGAGCAAAGACTTTCTTCTGGTGGTTAACTACCTTCATGTTTCTAAAGAGCCACTCCATTCTGCTTTTTCTCAATTTGCCAACTTTAGACCTCATCTGTACTTCATCAGATCTTCGTCATCAACTGCACCATTATTTTATGCGTCGATAAAGGGAAACAACTCTGGCAGTTATAACAGGAGGAAGCCATCAATTATAAGATGAATCCCAACGTTAGAGATGAGGAAATGTGCATCTTAGACTCAGTGGAAGACAATAGTGGCTTCTGTGGCAGATGAGGGTTTAGCCTCTTAACACAGTGCTCCCCTTTGTCATGCTCCCAGTGAGGTATACAGTTTCTGTTTTTGGTTTTGGCTTTGGTTTAGTTAAATCAGCTTTTATCGTTTATATTATTAACATTTCCTGACGATTGAGATAGTATCCTGTGATTATACAGCTTTGCTCCCCCCGGAGTTAATAATTATCTTCTTTATTCATTGGCTTAGTATTTTGAGTACATTGGCTTAGTTCTTCCCAAACTTTTCAACAGAATTATAGAGTTCTTCTTCATATTATTTTCCATGGGGTCAAAGATAACAGGTAGTAATCTCCCATTTCCAGCCCCCTGCCGTTCTGGTCCAGACCTGGGCTGGTGGCTCTTCAGGCCAGCGCCCAGGTTCATCTGCGGGATCACTGTGCTTCTCACCTGTGTAGTACCCAGCTTCCTGCACCGCATGCCTTCCGCTCTGTGGGTTCACTCTCGTATCGCTGAGCACAGTCTGTCGTAGCTCTCTGAGAAAGCATACATAGGAGGTAACCATCTGAAGTCCTGTATTCTACCTTTAAATGTGCATATCATGGATATGGAATTTTAGATCAGAAGTAATTTTCACCCAAAATAGGAAAAATACCACTCTGCTGTCCCCTAACTCCATGTTATTGTTGAGAAGTAGGAGAGTATAGTGATTTGTGTACCTTTGCATAGGTCACTTTTTTTTCTCTTGGACCTTTTTTACATCCCTGCTTTTCTGAAATTTTATGGAGGTATGCTTTGTAGTAGATTTTGTTTTAGTCTTTGCTCTTGGCATTAGTAACCCTTTTTAATCTGCAGGGTCATAGCCTTCAGTTCTGAGACTTTAAGTATTTTTTTTTTTTATAGTTTTTCCCTTCCTATTTCTTTTTATGTCAGGATATACTGTTAGTTGGACCTCTTTGACTGAGCCTCTGGGTTTTTTTCTTTCCTATTTGCCATCTCTTTATCTTTTTATCCTTTCTAAGAGACTTGCTTGACTTTATTTTCTAACCTTTCTATTTAATTTTCTATTTTGGTGTCTTTCTATTAATTTTTAGACCTATTTCTTGAGTGTTTCTTTTAAAAAAATAACATCCTGGTCTTTTATGGTTACAGTATTTTCTCTTATTGCTCTAGTAAATCAAATTTAAATTTTCCTCAGCTGCCTTTACTTATTGTGTTCCTTCTGCGTTCTCTTTTTCTTATTTATTCCGGCCTCTCTCTCTTCCATGTTGGACGCTTTCCTCAAGTGTCTGGTAATCTGTGGTGGTCTGTTCATACTTGAGAGTGAGATACTGAGGGCCAGTCAGAAGCTCTGGGTGTGTGCAGAGCTTGGGGATGGGTGAGCTTCGCTGTTGGGTGATTGGATGTTGGTCAGGTTGTTTTCTGGGGAGTTCTCAAATGTTATTATCTGTAGTTCTTTAATCTGGGACCACTTATTTATCTGGAGAATTCTGTAGTCTCCCACCAGTGTTCTGGGAGCCCTCGGCTGTGCTTTCTGTCCCCCGATCAGTTGTTCTGAAGAATGAGCCTCTGATCTCCTGCAGAGATGGGGAGAGGTCGAGGCCTGGCTGTGCGGCACCGGAAAGAAGACCTGGGAATCTGTTTCTTATTCAGACTTTCAACTCGTCGCCCTTTTCAGCTTTTCTTCACCAACACTTGCTGTGGTACCTGATGCCTCTAGTTTCTGAGCCATTCTGCAGGCAAGTGAGGATGCTTCTTACTTGCATCCTTCTTTGCAGGGCCAATGTTCTGCTTTCTCAGCTCTGCTACCTACTCTTCCACCTGCTTTCTTTCCAGCTTCCAAAAATGTGTAAGTGTTTCCCATCCTCTGTTGTTTCCTCTCCCATTCTTTTTTCCTTATAAGTTTACCTCAGGTCTGTTGTTGTTCCTTTACTATCATTTTAGTAGGGTTTTGGAAAGGATTTTTTTAAAACGCATGGGTTCAATCTGCCAGGTAAAGTCTCATTAATTCCTTTCCTACAGCAAAGACAAGTTTATTTTCATAGCAAACTTAAAGAAGTTCTTTTGGTACCATTATGTTTTTCTAATCCTTTTTCACAAAGGCTTTTTGAAATGCAGCATTTCTTGGTTTTTAAGATATTTCAGAGTTATGTGAAGCTTATTAGAACTTGGCTCAGTTTTATTTTTTTAAGAAAGAGGTATTGAAATTGACATCTACAGGCTTATTGAGGAAACATCACTGGTAGTTTTAGTCCATTGGATCGATAGTGTGAAAGCACTAATCTGATATGAATATTTTAAAGCATGTTGCTCTGTCACTTTTATGATTACTATAAGGTGTCACAAACATCATATCTACATTTATACGTGTGTGTGAACTTGTGTGTATGTGTAAATATATGCACATAAATATACAGATGTAAGTAAAGCTCTTAGTAATGAGTCAGTGTTTTTCTCTGCAAGACCATGCAATTTGAAGACGACGATCTTGGTCCACCGGCTCCCCCCAACCCCTTCAGCCATCTCACAGAAGGAGAACTGGAAGAGTATAAGAAGGCAATCGAACGTAAACAGCGAGGCCTGGAAGGTCAGTTCGTGTTCAGATTAAGTCTAGGGTAACCACACTGTTAACAGCAGAGCACCTAGAGTTAGGTGATGGAAGGCGGTCAGTGTTTTCTGAAATGTTTCTTTGGCAGCCGATTGTTCCTTGTCATCTCTCCCAGCCCCACGTGTAGACGAGGCTGAACTTCAAAGGCTACCATAGACCCTGTATGTTAATGTGTAGGGAAAACCGTTTTCCTCAGAAAACAGTCTGATTTGTAGCAAAAAGTCTTCTAAAGTAAAGTGAAATCCCCAGATGAACAAAGAATCCCTAGCTAAAGTAGATGTAGATGTATTAATAGATCTGAACATTTCAGAGTTTGTGCCTTTTTAAAAAAACTTTTTACTTTGACATAAAAATTACAGATTCACAAGTATGTGGCTTTAATGCTTTGTAAAATTTCCATTGTTGCTGGATGTCTCAAGGTGCCAGTATTGTGATCTCAAAATCAAAATGTAAAGCAAACTGCTAGGATTTTGATGTGACTTTCCTGAAGCACATGGCACTCTAGGTTGAGTTCTTCTGACTTCAGGACCCTTATTAGTAAGGGTTATATTTTAGAATTATTCATGAAAACACCCAGCTAGAATACTATACTAGGTCCCATTTTCTCAAGAATAAGAGATTTTTTGAAGCAAGGGCTCTCAAATCTTGGTTCTTTGGATAAACTTCAGACAGTCTACGAACCGTCATAAAAATACACGCTTAATTGTGTGTGACATACATTTGGGGGAAGGGGGTTCACGGTGGGGGACGAGAGGTCTGTGGCCCCAAAGGAGGGCATGGGCCTCTGCTTTAGAGCACCCACAACATACAGTTGAAGGTTTTTTTATCCAAAACAAAACAGAACCAGTAGTTAGAGAATTTTTGACCATGTTAAATATCAGGGAGGAAGAACTAAGGACATTTGGATCATCCAAACAACAGTTTTTATCTGTATGTTAGTGTCCTTGTCACCAAAGGGAGTCATCCTGACTCAGTGTAATTATACTAAGTGCTCCAAGTGGTACTATCGCATTTGTTATTCTGACGTAAGGATGGAAACTTTCTCTGTTTCTGTATTTTATAAAATGTCCCTCTTTAATCTCTTGTTTTTTGAAAGCCTAAAGATGCCAGGTAACAAATACTGTACTCGAGCACGTCACCTTTTACATATAACTTCGAAGTTTCTTCCACATTCATTATGACCTTCAGAATTAGCTCACTAATACTGCTCTGGCAGGAATCACTAATTGGATATTGTTCAAAAGTTCAGTGAAGCATTTTGCCTCACTAATGTAGCATCATTGGTGAGGCCTCGTAATTCTTTTCACCTGGCTGCTCAATGTATTCTGTTCTCTAACACCCCAGCAAAAGCTGAATGCGTACATATTATTTGCCTGGGCTCCCGGTAGCCATGCTTCCTTAGTAAGCATGTATATAAAATTACTATTAGCAGCCAGAAATTCTAACACATTGCTTTTCCCCTAATGCACAATTACTGATGCATGCTCAGCCGTTGCTGAGTTTCTCACCTCTGTGTACACAGGCATTTGATGTATGCACTAACCTCCCTGAAACCCTGTGCTTCTTTGTTTTGCATGGCTTTTAACTAAACTCTTATCCAACAGATGCTGAGCAGGAATTACTCTCAGATGACGCTTCATCTGTTTCACAAATTCAGTCTCAAACTCAGTCACCGCAAAATATCCCTGAAAAATTAGAAGGTATTCCATGTAATTTCCCATAGCATTCACTGAGTTAAACTTAAGACTGTTCCTCTTTCGTTTGTGTTTATGTAAGGAAATTGAAAACCTGATTGCAGTAAGTTTGCCATGGATTTTACTTAGAGCCCCCAATTATTTTATGTTTTTTATGAAGTGGGGCGCTACTTTTGTTTAGTGTTTATATTGACCTGCCTTAATCTGGGTTTTGGTAACTCAAAGTTCTTAAGAATTTGTGAAATTAAAATTGGTTTGTCATAGGTCTTCCACCAGAAGCATGAAATCTTTTCAATTTCAATTCCCAAATGACCCCAAAATTAAAGGAAAATATATGTTGTCTTCCTCATTTATATTGACTTGAATTAGAGTGAAATTGTCAAGTCATCAAACTGGACTTAATCTCACCTTCATTTTTTGGTCTAACAACTTTGTTCCCTTCCCCTTTATACTACTTAAGAAAATTTGCCTCATTAATAGATCTTTGTCCATTAAAAAATACTGATCTATCTTTATTGGAATTAAATAATGACTTAGTATCTTGATAAAACATTTGAGTTTTGTAAAATAAAGCAAAAGACATTAACTGTGCAAAATAATCAAAAACCTCTCCCCTTTTGTAGAAAACCATGAGCTCTTTTCCAAGAGCTTCGTCTCCATGGAAGTGCCTGTCATGGTCATGAACGGCAAGGATGACATCCATGATGTTGAAGATGAGCTTGCTCAGCGAGTGAGTAGGTTAACTACAAGCACAACCATAGAAAACATCGAGATTACCATTAAGTCTCCAGAAAAAATTGAAGAAGTCTTGTCACCTGAAGGATCGCCTTCAAAATCTCCATCCAAGAAAAAGAAGAAATTCCGCACCCCTTCTTTTCTGAAAAAGAACAAAAAAAAGGAGAAAGTCGAAGCCTAAATAAAGTTTTTTATAGTTGTGATTACAATGTGACGTTGCACATTTAAATACCACATTTAAGTTGATCATTAATATGCAGTGGTAGGTCAAACTGGGGGTGTGGAGCAAACTGGACTCTGAGAACTGGAAAGGGGTTTTACTAAAAGAAACACACATTATGAAAAAAAGCTTTCAAATTCATCTCCGGTTTTATATGTCAAAAAAGGCTTTGAATTTTTAAACACTGCTAGTTTTGAGTAGCTCTGCCCTCATGAAGTGTTACAGTTCACCACAAACAGATACCTGTCTGAAGTACTTCAGGCCTTTTCTATAATATCTGTTAGAAAGAAATTACCAGTTGAGCAGGGAGAGAATTTTTTATTTCTCCACACCTGCTTCACTTGGTAATCAGATTATACTTTTTTATTCCTATCAACTGTACCTTTTCGGTTCCCATTGTTTCAATGGGCATTAACAGAACGCTTTAAAAAGCTTCTAAGAATCTATAGCGTTAGTATACACTGGCACATAATTTTTTTAAAAAAATATATAAGAAAAGATTCATTTGAAATTTTATTCATAGTATAAAATTTCCTCACCTGAAGTAACTTTGTTTGCCAAAAAAAGGTCATTTTAGTAAAATATAATTTTTGAAAAACTTCCTTTTTTATTAGTTTAGAAAGCCCCTTATTTTTCAGCAAAGGGGATTTTATACACATAACATGGGTTATTTAGTTTAACTCTGGCAAAAAAAAAGATTTTTGTATGTTGAGATGTTTGTATACCATTCAGTATAAAAATGTCATAAGCCTATTAGCCAATCATGTAACAATAGAGCAGATTTGAGGCTGCTTGGTACCAAGTATACTCAAGTATAATTCAGGAATCCAGGGACTTGGTGTGAAACGGGGTTAGAGGATTTAAAGGTATACCTTAACTAAATCCATTTTTGAACCATATAATGTATTTTTCTCTTAGTACTGCTCAAGAATGAAAAAGCTCTCATGATAACCAAAGGAAAAGGAACAATGAGAAAGTGAAAAATGAAGGGAACAAAAGAGGTGTCACGAACTGGAGAATTCTAGTTTGATAACCACTTATAGTCACGATGGATTGGAAGAGTGATTTATTCGAAACGTCCCAAATTTCTAAAATTCTGCCTCTCTTCCAAAATCATTGTATTTCTTGGTTGATAGTTCAGTTTCAAAGGATCAGATCCTTTTAACTGATAAATGTTTAGAAGGCAGCACTAGAAGTAACCAGTAGGTCTAACCCCCCTCCTCCAGGGAGGAAACTACCACTTGTTGATTTTTACAAATGTTTATCTTTTCAGTTAACTTTCTTTCTCATGTAAATACAAATTTAAACCTAGGCTTAATATAGTTTTTCCCCCCTTCACCCAGGTGATGTCACAAATCAATGTAAAATCAATGATCCAAAATGGTCAGTGGGTAAAAATAATCCAAAGTGTTTCTGGAGGGTAAGTTGGCATGTAAAACGTTCCATTGATCACAGTGTGTTCCGGGCTGGTTCTGTTTGACTGTACGTGTATGTTGATGAAAAGTTGAAACAGAGCCGGAAATTCATTCTAGATTTCACTAACTACTGGAATCAGTGTTTTAATCTCTTAGTGGAATTACTTTCAGTTTAATTCTGTATTCGTGGATTTTCTTTATGTTCTATGTCATTTATGTTGTATTACAACGTATGTAGAAACAGTAACCTGTGAACTATGCTTTTCCATAACTTTTTAAAAATATATATATCTTAAATGAATGCAGTGTGCATTAATATTTTTTAAACTACAACAGTGAACTATTTGCACCTTTTGCTAATGCCTCTATTTACTTGCTTTGGCATAAAGAATGAGCCAATGAACTTCTGTGTCCTGTGGAAAATGTATAAATGTTATCTGATATTGCTCTTAGATGTAATGCTAATTAATGTTAAATCACAAATAAACAGTATTTTAAATAGATGGATTTGGTATAATGACCTTTCAATTCAGACTAGTAACTTAGCCTGAACTACTTTGTGGACTGAGTTTTATACTGTAATGAGATTTGGAATAGGAGTGATGCTTCTGAGTAAGGAATGCCCTGATAAATTTATTTTCTAATTAGTTTAAAATTAACTATATAAAATCCGCCTTGTTTCAGCTTACATTGAAAGAACTATACTCCAAGCGACCTATTTTTTGTCTTGATGTAGAGTGTGGCGACTTTATGTCTTTGAGATCTAAAGATCTGTGAAGGATTTAGGATTCTCAGTCTCAATTCCCTTCAAATCTATGGATATAGACTAGAGAATGCTACAGAATATATGCTGGGTTTATACACATCACCCTTCTCTTTGATTTTATGTAACTGCAACAGTAAAGGAAGTAGCAGAAAGAAGAGAAAATAAGTTACAATTCCACCACATTAAAAAAAAACTTCGCCCTGGCTGGTGCAGCTCCGTGGATGGAGCAGCAGCCTGTGAACGTTCACAGGTTGAGTCCCTGTCAGGGCACATGCCTGGGTTTCCAGTGGGTCCCCAGTTGGGGGCGTGTGAGAGGCCACCGACTCATGACTCATGTTTCTCTTGTTTCCCTCTCTTTCTCCCTCCCTTTTCCTCCCTCTGAAAATAAATATTTTTTTTAATTTTTTTCAAAAGTTTTTATTCCTTTCCACCTCTTGTCCAGTTATATTTGTATTGCCTGTATATTGGTTATCATGATGTTAATGTGATTTTATTCTGGTTTTTTTTTCCTTCTTAGCATAGCATAATCCATCCTAGAAGATATTCAAACTAAATCCCTCACATATGTGATTTCTCGTGATTTTTTTTTCCACTTTGTCTTAAAAGTAGAGTGCAAGAGGGGAAATCATGTTGATTGAGGGTTCTGGTTATTTAAGTTTCTACTATAATTACCCATTATAAAAATGAAGGGCAGGGGCCGAAAAGAATAGATTCATAGACTTGGGCATATTTAATTATTACCTTGACTTGTAAATAAGCCTGTGGTGAAAAATTGCTGCTTTAGAAAGATGCTCATTTCAAAAGTCCCCTCCATAAAGCAACAAAGATAATTATCTTCAGTACTCACTTGAGAGTCTAGCATGAAAGGTGATGTTGCCTGTACCTTTTTCTCTATTGATTATTATTCTCAGCAGGGAATAAAGAGAACCAAATGGATCAATTGTGACTGTATTGGTTTCTCTTAACGTTAACTCTTTTTTTGATGTAGGAGACACATAAAGGCAAGCTGATTTTTTTTTTTTTTTTAACTAATGGGTGATAAATACACATCTAAGTCATAATCTTGATTAAACCAGGTTTTCAAAACAAGCCTTGGTGGCCACTAGAGGGTGCAGTAGACCTAATAATCCAGTGTGTTCCCAGTCATTGCACTTCACTTCCGTTTATTAGTCTGTCGTCGCCACCATGTTTGTTGTGAAACGCCCAGAACTTGAAACAGAAGACATTTCCTTCACTGCATATTCTCCTCGCTGGACTGTTTTCAACTTTGTTGTCCCATCCCACCAGTACAAATAACACTAGCAGGGTCCCTGATGTCTGTGGAGAACACGTTGAAAATTTTTGCGGTGTAGTCTCAGAACCCAGGATAGAAAATGACTCCTAGGGAGTCTTCATGCCTCAGAGTGGCAACGTAAATACTGCTTTCAAATGATCGGCATTCTTTTCCTGAGGAGATGATTGATAACATCTGTCACTTGATGCCTTGTGTGTACCAAAGATGTTGCTGTTTTTCCTGTGTTGCTTCATTAGCCTTCCCCAACATCCCAGCAAAGTGACATCCCCCATTTTGAAGAGAATGGGGCCAGGGCTTGTAGAAAACAAAAAGGAGATGTAAGAATTGCACCCACAGAAATTCAGATTTCTAAGATCACGAGTGCTGGTTGTGAGCCAGACCCTGTGTGGCTCTAGTGTACATTCTTGGGAATTTTTAGGAAAAGGCAGTCTCCTTAGTTTGGACTGGAAGTCCAGCCAAAGTGACTTCGTGTTTTGATATAAGATGGGATATAGATTGGGGATAAAACATTAACTTTTGAGTTTGAAGACTTTTTTTTCAACAAGTTACTCCAAGAATGAAAAAACTGGTGAATGCCTCCAGAGTTGGAATGACCTGTGGTAATGACACCTACCATCCTTTAGGACACTTGCGAGCCAGCTCTTGAATCTTCAGCATGACACCTGGAAGACGAGGTATCTGCCTTTGCTTAACATGTAAAAAGACTTGGATAGAAGCCCTTTATCTCTTACTTTTTTTTGCTTTTTGTTTCCAGTGTTGGGGGCAGAGAAACATTCTAAGGAAAGTATTATTTTAAAAACCTGAAAAGACTTTAGTTAATGAAGTAGTTTTAAAGATGAGAAATATACTGTATCTACTTACAGCTTTATTTAAATGAATACACTTGGAGATGATCTTTTTTGGAGAAAAACCTAGTGTATGTGCCAGAGATGAGAACAAGGATAAATCTCTGAGAACTTTTCATAGAAAAAAACTAATTTGCGAATTCAGTATTTTTTTCAGAGATTTTATTTCTGAGATGACCGGCAGGGGGCAATCCTGGGTCGATCTAAATTTAGTTTTAGTTCATTGAGGGAACTTCCTTGAAAATACCTTTGAGCTTGGATTGAGAACTTCATTCTGACGCTGGGCGCAGTTTAAGGTTGAGGAGAATTTATAGATCCCAAATGACTTCATTCGTTCCTTACAGCCTAGTTGCCCTGTTCTGACTTAGGAAGAGTCAGTCCTCCGGAGGAGCTGCGTTTGCCTGTACAATACAGCTCGAGGCGGCTGCACCAGGATGAAAGCAAAGGTCTAAGGTCTGCACCCCAAGCTGTTCTGCTTCACAGTCTCCCTTGGATGCCCATCGGTCATAACCTAGGAACAGATCAATATAGGAGACATGTAAATAAATATACTCTTCCAAATTTCTCTGCAAATTCATGTTTAGAACTTTATCATGGGAATAATTAAGAGAAACAATGCAGGACTAACCCTGATTCTTATTTATCAATAATGGTTTTTCATAAAAGTTGAAGCCTGGGAGATGATCTTTGAAAGTCTTTTGTGTACTTTCTTGAGTTAACCATGATGCCGAGTTCTTTACTGCTGCAACCCATAATATTTTAAATGCTGGTTATACCTTAAATGACATACTGGTACCTTTGGAATTCCTCCCATAGCAGCAACAACGAAAAGTAGTATCTTTTATTTAGCAGAAAAACAGATGGATATAATCCAGTCCACAATTATTTTTAAGGCCTGTACAATTTCTGGTTGGGTGAGTCTTGACTGAAGCAATGGTGAAGGTTATTAATTATGCTAGTTTTTGTTTTATTGCTACACAAGCTACTTTAGGTTTTGTCCTTCTCCAGGGCCAGTCTTGACATCCGTTATAATGTTTTATTTTTTATAATCTCATATTTTCAGTCCAGGTAACTCCTGTCACTAGACGAAGTAATAGTTCCTCATTAAACTCCGTACCTTCAAGTCAGTAGCATTGATTTTATTCATCTAATTTGGATATGGACAGAAGAACAGTAAATTCCTAAGAAATTCTAAAAACTTTAGACGTGCTTTCGAAATGACAAATAAGAACACATGGGTAGTACAAAATCTCGTAGACAAGATTTGCCCTCGTCGTGTGTCTGCTTATAACAGACTGCCCCTCAAAAGCCCAGGAAATGTGTGAGCCCTATAGAGAGACCAGTTTGGGGTGTTAATTAATTGGACTTCTTAGACCAAACAGTGTCCTAGCTGGTTGCTATTTAGACTTGAAATTTTTTTCAAGAAAAATGTTGGATTTCCCAAAGCCATAATATCCTAACAGATAGCGATGGAAATGAGGAAGTAGCGTAGTTCTAAAACCCAGGAGTTCGGAGGTAGACTGTTCTGTGGATTTCCCACTGGTTCTCTCTACTTAAATCATCTTTTCTGGGTTTAAAAATAAAGTTGGTGGTGACAATCCCAGCCTGGACCTGGAGCTGCGTTGTCACTAAACTCTTTTCAATGATTTTCCAGACTAGTCTAGTGTCTGTCGTTACTTAACATAGGGCGTTTTCTTTCATAAGCAGGATTTAAATGAATTGTTTTTTCTAAAAGCAATAGCTTCTGATAATTCCGATTGAGCAGGAGCTATGGAGGAAGTCGTTGTTGCACTCTATAACTCACCCCTTTCCTGTTGAGTAATGCTCCAGGAGCTGGATTTCAGCGGTGACTGGTTTGATAGACTTTGACTTCAGCATAGATGACCTCCTGACAGTTTTATGAGGGCACATGAGATACAGCCAATTTGTTGGCAGGCATAGGCATAGGCATACTCTTCCAAAAGTGTTTACTGAACTAACAAGTTAAGGTTAAACATTACTTCCTACCTGACTTCTATTTTGGATATTTGCTTCAATTGTTTCAACTGAAATAAAGGTCATCTGAGGCTGCTAAGACAACCAGAAATGTGTTCTAAATATTATCTACTGGTCCACAGTGGGGAGAGGGAGGGGAGAGACTCCCTCTGCACCCGGATGTTTGGGTGTGTTAAGCCTTTTAAAGTATGCTGTGTGGTAATTGCGAGGTGTTTTGTTTCTAAAATATCTTTTAAATAGTTTTATATTTTAGAACCATGGATATGAAATGATTTTGTAAACATGTAGTCTAACGTCTCCATTTCGACCTTTAGGCTAATGTGGAGCAAGACTACATGCACGTACACTTGCTAAAGTCAAGCTGAGCGTGGCTCAATTCACTGCAGAGGAACAGGGCAGACTGGGTGGGGCAAGCTCTGGAATTCTACCCACTGAGCAAAGTCAGGCGCTGGGGGAACAGCTTGAGCTGAAGCAGCTAGTAGGAAGTCCAGCCCAGCAGGTATAACATGGGATCTGGAAGACGTGGCAGTCAACCAAAAACACAATCTGGTGAAGTAGTCTGCATTGGGGAAGTGGAAGTCCCGATCGAGAATCCGGTACAGAAAAGCAGGACTGCAGAAGTCTCATAGCGCGTGTAGGCGCCCCAGCAGGCAAAGCTTCAAGAGCAGCGCTTCCTCCACTTCCTGTGGGGCAATGGCAAGATCAGGCAGGACCTCAGGCTTCAGGGGCCCAAAAACAGTTCATCAGGACAGGAACTCAGATGTAAGGAGAATGACAGATGGGGATCCTGTTATCAGAGCTGAGGTACGTAATACTGCTCAGAATCCCAGGCACAGTTCAATGCTTGGAGCCAAGACACAAGGTCATGACTGGCCTGGAGAGGAGTACGGCTTGATTCTAAGTTTTAGAGCCTAGAGCTACCGCTGCCTTAGTTCTTCCTGCCTCATCAGGACCAGTACTGGAGACCACAGCCAGGTACGAGGCTCAAGTAGCCCCAGCCGTTCGGGGAGAAGGAAGGTGACCTCCACAATGAAAGCAGCCCCACGTAACAAGAGCCTCAATCTCATAAGAGTGCTACAGGGCAGCAGGAATGGGCTACAAACATTCCACAGTGAAACCTACCAGGAAGGACCACAACGACTAATAACAAGGGCCCAGTGCCACTCAGGTACTAGCTATACAGATGGCCTTATGTTTCTTGCAAACTAATTGTCCCTATCAGAAGGCACAGTTTCACCAGAGAAAAAATGAGCTCTAGCGATGCCTCTGGCTCCCCACCTGGGAGTCACTATAAGATGTTCCTCAAAGTACTAATTGGATAGAAAAGAACCAAAGACGGGGGTCTGTGTTTCCTCCTCCTCCTGGGGTAAATGAGCCTATGATTTTAGACTTGGAAAAGCAGCTTTGATGCTACAGGTATTGCCTCCATAACCCTCTGGTTGTGGGAATAGTCTTTTGCTCCTGAGTCAGAAGACCCCTCTGGCTCGTCCTGCCACGCTTGTGCAGTTAATGGCCTCTCAGTTCACTCCTCAGCCTGCTACTAAAGAGAGTGGCTTCCTGGGGCCTCACCTGCAGGAGCTGGATCTGTCGTCACTGTCCGTGTGAGTCACCCAGCCTCTTTTCCAGCAGCTGCCATAAAACACCCAGCCCCACTCCCTGGCAGACAGCCTCTTACCACCCACCTCCCTTCACCTACGTACCCAGCAGAGGGCTTGCTGCCTCCCCAGCTCTCCAGGCACTCTCCGCTGATGGAGGATATTTCTTTCATCAAAATGACTTTCTTCCACCCTTGCTGGTGTGGCTCAGTGGATTCAGCGCTGGCCTGCAAACGATAGGGTTGCCGGTTCGATTCCCAGTTAGGGCGTGTGCCTGGGTTGCGGGCCAGGTCCCCAGTAGGAGGCACACAGGAGGCAACCACACAAAGATGTTTCTCTCGCTCTCTTTCTCCCTCCTTTCCCCTCTCTCTAAAAAATAGGTAAACAAAATCGGTTTTTAAAAATGACTTTTTTCCTCTACCAAACTCCAGTAGCACCTTAGGATCATACTTATCTCAGCCTATCTTAAGTTAACATTATCGATTCTGTATCTGTCTCCCCTCTAAGACAGCGAGCTCTGGGAACACAGGGACTACGTGATTAAGAGCTTAGGCCCTGGAGTCATAGAGACCTGAGTTTGCTTCCTAGCTCTCTACTTTTCTGTAGAAGGAGTATGAAAATTTGGGTGGTTATAAGAATTAAGCAGTATTACAATATACACAAAACTGAGCATGGAGCCCAGTGTTAGTAAGCCCTCAAGCTGATATTGTACGTATCATCCCTTTTTGGACCTCCTTTATCTGCTAGAAGAGAATGCATATTAGGATGGAGATTAAACTCTAGCTGGCTTACCCCTTTTACTGTTGTCCATTTGAAGTGTTGTCATTCCTGTTCTTTCCAGAATCTTTTGTACCACGGTGACCAGATTTTCAGTCTTCAAAAAAGAAGGGCAGAAGATGAGGAGGAAGAACAGATAACCCTACGTAACTTGCTCTTTACCAGTAAGAAGCCTTACACACGTGGGTTGGTCACCTGCAGGCTCTATGGCCCCAACAGTCTCATCTTGGCAATCTAAGAAATTCTTTTATGAACAAGTTTAAATATGCTTCACGATTTCAGTTTTCCCTCTTAGGGAGCTCTGGTGACAGGTTATTCTGAGCTGTTCTCACAGCAGCCTGGAGAAGACCCAGAAGAGGCAAGTCCATCATCAAGTCTAGGCTGGGAAGAGCATTAAGAAAATAAATATGCTTCTGAAGAAAAGCCTGCAGACACTTACAAGAGAATGGTTAGTAGAGGAAGAGAGGGGAAGGGTGTATGTAAACATAAATGGGGGGCAGGGGGAAGAATGTAAAATTCTTTCTATGATCTGAAAAAGTAAACTTATTACCTACTTTTGTATTCACAGGGCAAAGACAGAAAAGAGGGAACCCAAACAGCATGTATTTAACCGTGGGGATTTCCAGGTGGTGGGGTCACAAGTACTTTTTGTATTCTTGACTCTCTTTTATATTTCCAATTTTTTTAAAAGATTTTAGTCATTTGTTTTTTAGAGAAAGGGGAAGGGAGGGAGAACAAGCGGGAGAGAAACCGTGGTCAGTTCCCTGTCTCAGGCGCCCAACCGGGGACCCGGCCCTCAACCCAGCCATGTTCCCTGACCAGAAATCGAACCAGCAGCCTTTCGGTTCGCAGGCCAACACTTTTTCCACAGAGTCACACCAGCCAGGGCTATATTTCTGAACTTTGGATAATGTTAAAAACTTAGAAAAGTAAAAAATTATGATAATTAGAGGAAATGTTACTTTTAAGTCAATCTCAAATAATAAAAAGCAGAGTGCAGAACAATGCCTATGCTATGCTACCATTCATGTAACAAAGGGAGCAAACAATACATGCTAGTTTGTACATGTATAAAATATTTCTGGAAAACTAAGCCAGGGATCAGTCGCAGAGAGGTGACCATGGGAAAAGGAACTAGCCTGTGGGGGACAGAGTGAAAGGGAGACTTTTCGCTATAAATCCTCTTTCTTAAAGATTTTATTTATTTTTAGAGAGAGGGGAAGGGAGGGAGAAAGAGAGGGAGAGAAACATCAGTGTGAGAGAGAAACATCTATCAGTTGCCTCTTGAACGCGCGCCAACCTGGGACTGAACCCGCAACACAGGCCTGTGCCCTGACTGGGAATTGAACCAGCAACCTTTCACTTTGCGTGACGAGCCCAACCCACTGAGCCACACCAGTCAGGGCACTATAAAGCCTCTTATGCCTTGTTTTCTTTTATCTAGTAACTATGTAAAAAGCTTTTAAAATACACTGTATGTTTTTGCCCTAATTCTGTAATGCCAACAGTTCCTGAAAACCGTCAGAAAGCGCATCCTTACAAGTGATCTGTGTTCCCCATTTGAAAGCATGTTCACTCATCATGATCAGGTGCAATGTCTGCAAGATTCCAAGCTGCCGTTCACCACGCCGTGTGATGCCATTTTTTTATCTGAAGGCCCACATGTCAAATGCATATCCTCGTTCAGAGCCAAAAGAAAAAAATAGTTTTAATATGACCCATCAGGTTTCTATTTTTGCCTTGACTTCCCAGAAGCCTAAAGCTATGTTTTGTCTTCAACCAGATTTCTGGTCAGAGGGAGCAGCCATACTCTTCCCTACACCCACCCCATTCACTACTTCACTCTCATCTTTCAAATCTTATTCTAATGGCTTCCCATGTAGTCAGAGCTATGCCTTTGCTTATACGCAGTTTCAAAACCTGTTTAGGAGTAGATATATATTAGTTACTTATTGCTATGAAACAAGTCACTCTAAAGTAAAGGGAGCACCAATATACGCTTACTATATCTCACAGTTCCTTTGGGTCAGAAATTCAGGAACATTCGGACTTACGGTCTTTCAAGAGGCTCAGCTAAGATGTCAGCCAGAGCTGCAGTTACATGAGAGTTTGAATGAGGCCAGAGACTCTGCTTCCAGAGGCTGGCACGCTGGTGCTGACCGGTGGTGGGATACCTTCGGTCCGCCCCGCATGGGCCTCTCCAGGGGCTGCTTGAGTGTCTTTGTTACAGGGTGGCCCACAAAGCAGATGGTCCCGGAGAGAACAAGGCAGAAACCACGGTGCCTTTTATGGCCTTGTCTCAGAAGTCACACACCTTCACTTCTGCCATATCATCTTCCTTAGAAACAAGTCACTAAGTCAGGCACTCTTCAAGGGGAGGGCTATTCATTTCCAAAAACCACCACGGGGTATAATAAGCAATCAGAATTAGTCAGTGTCAAAGTAGTCAAATGAGAAGTAAAAAAGGAAGGTCATTTTCAGAGGGGATGCCACCTGCCATATCCTGGGCCCTGTACTTCATATTCGGTATTGCATTGAGTTTCAGAAAAACTTACTCTGTTTTTCAGGTGAGGAAAGGAGGCCCTAAGAGGATGTATAACTTGTCCGAGGTCACACAGTGAGAAAGTGTCCAGAATCACGCACACCACGTGTCGGCCTGCAGTCCTGGGGGAGCCACCACCCTACCCCGGTGAGAAATGGGGAGCATTCCCAGTGGCTAGCTCCTCGGCCTTGTCTGAGCCGTGGCTATGCTGTGCCGAGGAGAAGTGGGATTAATCCTCCACGTTGAGTGAATTCTAACAGAGCTGTTTAACTCCTCTCTCAGTCCTCTGGAATCAAACAGGTGATACTCCTCCTTCGAAGCACACCCCCTGCCTTCTGCCGTAGCCGGTATTTGCCCAGCGTGGGCAGTGCCGTGCCTCTCCTCACCCCTGGCTTTGAAAGCCAGCCAGCTTCTCCTCCTGTTGCAGCTGGCTGTGACGTAGAGGCCAGTGGGGTCAGTGGAGCAGGGTGACAGAGCACAGGGATGTGTGAGGACAAGGCCCTCCCTCTTATGGGGACTGAGCCAAGCCCAATGGGGTGGAGATGGGACAGCCCATCTGCCGTGGTGCCATGCTGGACTGCAGGGGCCTGATAAGGCCAGGGCACCACCCACCCAACTCGGCGTCCTCTTCCGAATATAGATTTCTCCCAACGCTGCCCCCCAAAGCCATTGGTTGTCACATGGCTACTTATCCTCGAAGGTAGCTGGTGGCCTCTTTGCTTCTGCAAGATGGGACCTGATCCAGGGCAGGACCAGCTCCTTGGGGTGCCAGGCTTACTGGCCCCGGGCTGTGAATTCCTAGCTCTCCAGCCCCCATGTCTTAGCATCGACTACTCCATTTCTCTTGGGGAACAGATTTCCTGATGGATGCTCCGGTCAGCACTGGCCTTTCTGCAGAGAGCTCAGGCCTGGGGGATCACTGGCATCTCAGCTCGTCAGCCACAGGTCCTCACACAGGGTGGAGGTTGGCAGGACCAGCGGTCCTGTCAGAGGCAGAGCTGGGGTGAGAAGGAGGTCAGCGGGGCCGGTGGCCAGGGCTCCAGCCTATGTGGCACACAAGGCCATCCTGATGAAGATGAAAAGGACGAGAAGATCACCTTAGCAGAACTCCTCTCGTGAATTATCTTCCAAACGTCCGTGGATGAAAGGACACCACGATGGACCGCACTGAGGAGAGGGAAGGCCTGGAGAGAGCTCTTGCGTCAGTTTATGGCCCAAGATGAAGATCTGGTTAACGGCAGGGCCCTTTCCTGGGTGTGGCCTATGCATTCGAAACCTGGGGCTGCTCCCACCCCACCCGACTTGGTCCTCCACCCTTCCCTCTGTGCTCAGCCTCCTCTCTAAGTGAAGGAGTGACAAATATTGAGAGGGTATCAGTGGAGGACCACTATCAGGTGGTTAGCTCATAGAAGGACCCAGGGCTTGTCTGCCCTGGTTGGAGCAGTGTGGTTATGGGGGCCACCCTCTGAGCAGCGCTTCTCTGTGGTGGGTCAGAGCCGGTGCTCGCTGGGATACAAGGAGATGCTGGGAGGGGCTGAACCCGGAGATGCTGCTGGCTATCCACCTTCCCCTCAGATCTTCCTCCTGGCTCCATGGTCAGCAATTCAGGCTGAATTTTCCTCTTCCCTGTAGCTGGGGCTGACCTCACTGGTGAGCCCCAGGACATGTGACATCAATGAACAAAGCAGTATGAGCCCACGATTCTGCCTGTCCAAGTCACGTGCAGGTGAGGGGAAGTCGTGCCTGGTGGCCTGCTGACCTGACTGTTAGCCACGCTGCCTGATCCGTCAAGAGTGTGTAGTGTGGGCCCTGTGAGGAAGCAGCCTAAGGGTATACAGGGTACAGGAATGATAAACTCCACATCTCAGACGGTATGCTGGGTGCTTTACAGGGATGATCACACTCCCGACGATGCCCCCAGGGCAGACCAATGTCACTTACCCTGTCTTCTGAGTGAGGACCGGCAGGCCCTTAGTGGCTAACATACTTGCCCGAGACGGTAATCAGTAAGTGGGGGTCAGCATCCAAAGCCTGCTCTCTCTGGCTCTGGAGCTCTTTGAGCCAGTGTTGCTCCTGAGCAAAGCTGCTGCTTCAGTGCTTAAAAACACCCCCCATTCTTGCCTCTCCTCTGTCTCTGTTATGCTCCACCCCACCCCTGAGGATGGAGGCTGGGCCCTCTGGCCTTGGGCACTGTTAGGGATGCTCATGTGATCCCTGCTGTGATGTGATCCTGTCCAGAACACATCCGGGCCAGAAGTGGGGCCATGCGTGTCCCTTTAGAAGGCAGAGCCCAGCTTGGTGAGGAGCTGGGTTGTGGGTGCCCAGGCCTGTGATCACAGCTGACAGACTGACTGTCCCAGAGCAAGAGAATGTGGTGAGTCAGAGACAGTGGCGGAAAGGAAGCCAGCACGTGAACTCGGGGACAGTGGCGGAGAAGGAGGCCCACCTGCGAACTTTGGAGCCAGAAGCTCTGCCACAGCCCAGCTGCATGGCCTCGGGGAAACCTCTTCCCTGAGCTCAGTTTTCTCAGCTGTTCAGTGGTGCTGAGCCTGTCTGCCTCATGGGGTTGGTGTTGGGGATGAAACACGTGTGAGTCAAGTGCCTGGCCCTGAGCTGGCCCTCTCCAGGCATCCATCCAGATGTTGTCCCTAAAGGGCACGAGAGGCCCCTCCTGGGACCTCCGTCTGGCCCCACCTGACCACACCCCTTCTATTCCTGTCTCTCCTTCCCCTTCTTCTGCCTTCATGATGGAGGCCTCTGAGTGACCAGAGAGATTGGCCTGAGTGTCCAGTGATACTCAGGGAGGGGTCACTGGACTTACCTGTTTGGTGGCCTAGAACCCTTCCAACCAGAAAGGTCAACTGAGCCAGGCCGCAAGTCAGTCAGAGAGTATGTGTCGCATGACAACCACACCCCATACCTCTGACCTACACACCCGCCCCCTCACTCACAGGCACCCTGCCGCGTTGCTCCTCACCCCAGACCTCCACCCCGGGGAGTTCTGCTTATGGTCTGGGAGAAACAGTTGACTGAAGAGAGACATGGCCATGGTCACTTAGAGCTGGAAGGGACTGCAGATTGCCTCTCCCCCCTCCACCCCCCCCCCAGAGGAAAAGGAGGCATGGGGAGGGGCCCAGCCATCGCCAGGCTTCGATGGCTGGCTTTTGAGTACAGGGTGTTGAGGCCACCTAAGTGACAGACAGTAAACATGCATAAAGACTAGGGGGTCATTGGGGTGAGGCAGGCTGAGGTACTGGGGAGCAGCGTTGGTGGGTCCTGGGAGAAGACCAGAGGGCTCCCCGCCGTGTTCCCATCAGGGCTTCCACGGTCTTTAAGGTGACGGAGCAGAGCCCCATGGATGAAGGGTGATATGCTCATGGAGGGGGCTAGGAGGCGTATGGCCTGGGGGAAAGAGGAAGCAAGGGGCTCCCCCTTCTGTGTGAGGCCTGGCAGCGTGGGACTCCCCTCACGGTGTCCTCTCCTCCATGCCTGTCAGCTCACCTGCTCCCGTGAGGCAGGCCTGAGACAGCTCCACAGGGTGCATTCATGTTTCCTGCAAGGGGCTGGGGTCTCTGCAGCCTGGCCTCAGCCGCCAGCCCTGTGATACCACCCCCAGCATGGCCCCAAACCCAGAGGATCTAGGCTCCCAGCACTGGATGGGGCTTGGAGTGAGGGGAAAGGAAGCTGTCAGGTCTCCACCTGGGCCCACGCACCACCCTCACTGCAAACGTGGGCGGGCTGGGGCATGGTCTCGTTCACCCACTCTGGTCCACCGGAGCTCGGACTGCCAGTCCAGCCACCTCTGTCTGAGAACACGTGTCCTCCCCCTGCTTTCGCTCCCTTTCCATTCGTCCCAGGCTTTACCGTGTAGCTAAGTCCTTCCCAAAGAGACACCAGGACAAAGAAAGCAGGCAAAGTGGGTTCGAGTCATATCCCTGCTGCTTTGAATTTGGGCAAGTCACTGAATTTGAGCATCAGTTTCCTAACCTGTAAGTAGGAAACCAGGTACCTCCTTGCAGAGTTTTTGTGAGGTCTTTTTAAAATATATTTTATTGATTATGCTATTACCGTTGTCCCATTTTCCCCCTTCACTCCCCTCCACCCTGCACACCCCCTCCCACCCACATTCCCCCCCTTTAGTTCATGTCCATGTGTCATAAGTTCTTTAGCTTCTACATTTCCCACACTATGCTTGCCCTCCCCCTGTCTATTTTCTACCTACCATCTATGCTGCTTATTCTCTGTACCTTTTCCCCCTCTCTCCTCCTCCCACTCCCCTGTTGCTAACCCTCCATGTGATCTCCATTTCTGTGGTTCTGTTCCTGTTCTAGTTGTTTGCTTAGTTTGCTTTTGTTTTTCTTTTAGGTGTGGTTGTTAATAATTATGAATTTGCTTCATTTTACTATACATTTTTTATCTTCTTTTTCTTAGATAAGTCCCTTTAACATTTCATATAAGAGCTTGGTGATAATGAACTCCTTTAACTTGACCTTATCTGAGAAGCGCTTCATCTTCCCTTACATTCTAAATGAAAGCTTTGCTGGATAGAGCAATCTTGGATGTAGGTCCTTGACTTTCATGACTTGCAACACTTCTTTCCAGCCCTTTCTTGCCTGTAAGGTCTCTTTTGGGAAATCAGCTGACAGTCTGATGGGAACTCTGTTGTAAGTTACTGTCTCCTTATCTCTTGCTGCTTCCAGGATTCTCTCCTTAATTTTAATCTTGGCTAATGTAATTATGATGTGCCTTGGCATGTTCCTCCTTGGGTCCGACTTCTTTGGGACTCTCTGAGCTTCCTGGACTTCCTGGTAGTCTATTTCCTTTGCCAGATTGAGGAAGTTCTCCTTTATTATTTGTTCAAATAACTTTTCCACTTGTTGTTCTTCCTCTTCCCCTTCTGGTACCCCTATAATTCGGATGTTGGAATGTTTAAATATATCCTGGAGGTTCCTAAGCCTCTCCTCATTTTTTTGCATTCTTATTTCTTCCTTGTTTTCTGTTTGGTTGTTTGTTTCTTTCTTCTGGTCCACTCCATTGATTTGAGTCCCAGTTTTCTTCCCATCACTATTGGTTCCCTGTGCATTTTCCTTCATTTCACTTAGTGTAGGCTTCATTTTTTCATCTAATTTGAGACCAAAATCGACCAATTCTGTGAGCATCCTGATACCAGTGCTTTGAACTGTGCATCTGATAGGCTGGCTATCTCTTCGTCACTTAGTTGTATTTGCTCTGGAGCGTTGATCTGTTCTTCCGTTTGGGCCTTTTTTTTTTGGGGGGGGGGTCTGGTTGCACCTGTTACATACGAGAGGCAGAGCCTTAGGTGTTCCCCATGGTGGAGCAACCCATTCACTGGGTTGTGATGATGTTTGTGGGGGCGGGGTCTGAGAGGAAACAACGGCACTTGCTCTGCTTTCTCTCAGATGTCAGTCCCTTCCGCCACTTTCCCCAAGCAAATTGAGCCCTTCTGGTGCTGATTTCCATGTGGGTGGGCTTGTGTACATTCTAGGACCCTGTGGGTCTCTCCAACAAACTCTCCTGTAAGGCTGGGAGTTTCTCCCGGCACCTCAACCCCCACAGGTGTTTTCAGTCAGTGTTTTGAGGCTTTATTTCCCCAGTCAGTCAGCCGCCTTGCCTGTTGTGCCCCGCTTCACAATCACCGCCTCGCTGGGTCTGCCCGTTGCCACCCCACGCCTGGGGTCTGCCAGCCGTTGACTTGCAAGCCCAGGGTTTGTCAGATGCTGCCTTGCATACCTGGTGCTACCGCTTCAGCAACCCCTCTCTGCCCGGCTGCTGGCCTCCACCCCTCCTACTGGTCTGGATGAAAGTGTCTATTTTAACTCCTTGGTTGTTGGACTTCCGTACAGTTCAATTTTTCTGTCAGTTCTGATTGTTTTTTCCTAAATTGTTGTTGTCCTTATTTTGGTTGTTCGAGGAGGCACAGTGTGTCTACCTATGCCTCCATCTTGGCGGGAAGTTTTTTTTTTTTTTTTGTGAGGTTTTATCAAGACAAGAACTGTGAGCGCCAGGCCACAGCAGAGTGGCCGCCATGTTCCAGTGATGCTATTTCATAAACCTCTCTCCCTTTCACCCCTCTTTCTATCCCGTCGTCACAGTCATCCAGGCTTCTACCTGAGTTCATTTAAACAGTCCCTTCCTGGCCTCACTGCTCCCAGTCCCAGTGGCTCTAGTTTAGCCTCCCACTGCTAGACTTCAAGATGTCAATCCTTTAAGAGACTCCCACCTGGAGTCTCTGGCTTACAAGAAAAATGAAGTCCAACCTCCTTCACATACAAGAAGCTCGTTGGAGAACTGGCCCCGGCTGCTTCCTGGCTTCATTTTCACACTCCCTCCACTCGCCTCACTCCAGCCACTTGCTTTCGTACCACTGCGTCACTGCATACACTCTGTCCTAGGAGTGGCTGTCCTTCCCCAGCTCCTCTGACAGCCAACTCTTCTTCCTCCCAGGCCAAAGGGGAAGGGACCTGCTCTGTGGCAGGCACTGAGCTGAGCATTTTATTTGCATTATCTCATGACATAGGTACTGTTATCAGCCTCCACTAAACAGATGACAGAATCAAAGTCTCAGATGCTTGCCTGTGCTCCCGAATCTGGGCTCTTTGGTTACGGCTGTTTCCCAGCTCAAATGCTTCCTTCTCCACAAAGACTTTCCCCACTGCAAGTGCGGAGGCTGGGTCCTGCTTGGTGTTTGTGGCGGAGTGTGGAGATGGGTTTCAGAGAAGCAAACTGTTTCCGTCCAGGGACAGTGCGTGCTGAGCCCAGGAGACATGGGCTCATGTATTCCTGCATTCAAGGGGTTGTGTGGGGTTACATACCAGGTGGTGGACAAAGGCGAGTGCTGGCAAAGATGTGGAGAAATTTGAGTCTCATTGCTAATGAGAATGGGAAATGGTGAGACTACTTTGGAAAATAGTTTGGCAGTTTTTCAGAAAGTTAAACATAGAGTTGCCCAAGTGATCTAGGTATCGACCCCCCAAAACTGAAAACATATGTCCACATAAAAACTGGTGCACAAATGTTCATAGAATCAACATTCATAATAGCCAAAAAGAGGAAACAACTAAATATCCATCAAATGCTGAATGCATAAACCTAGTGTGGTTTTATCCATACAATGGGGTGTTATTCAGCAACAGGAAGAAATGAAGTACTGGTATATGCTGCAACGTTATGCTAAGTGAAGAAGCCACCCATTTACTTACATGATCCCATTTATATGAGATGTCAAGAATAGTCAAATCCATAAAGACAGAAGGTCGATTAGAGGTTTCCAGGGACTAGGGGTACGGTGACTGCTAATGGCCATGGGGTTTCTTGCAGGGGTGCTTAAAATGTTCTAAAGTTAGATAGTGCTGATGGTTTCGAAACTGTGTAAATATGCTAGAACCATGAAATTTCGCACCTCAAAAGGATTAATGTTATGGTATGTGAATTACATCTCAATAAAGCTGTTATTTTAAAGAACGGGATACAACCTAAATGCCCAACAATAGGAGACTGGGCATGAAAATCGGGATACAACTGCTTGATAGAATATTCTGCAGCGATTTTCAGTGCTAAAAATGTTGATATGAAAACGTGTTAAGACTATCAGGCAGGCATGAGAAGGACTTACAGAACACAAAACAGAGTGCTCAATTCCGTTCTCTCAGATGACATGGGTGGGTGTCTGTGTGTGTGTGCCCCCGGGAAAACGAAACACCCCCCAAATGTTTCAGTCCCAGCTGGGGCATCATGGGTAAATTTCACCCCCTTTTGGGGATGGGGATGCTCTTTGATTTTCCTGATATTTCCACACAGTGAATATACATTACTTGTGTAATTTCTCGAAAGGGTAAGAGGGCACCCATGCCCCCCCGCCCAAGGGCTCACAATCTAGGAGGACAGATACAAACGTTATGAAGGGAGACTCGACAGGCTGGGAGAAGGCCAAGGGAAGTCTTCCTGGTGCTCTGGGGAGCTCTCCTGAAGCAGATGGAACTTGAAAGTATGGCTGGAAAAAGGCATTTTGGGAGCAGAACCAGGAAACTGGGTCAACAGCCCTTGGTTTTCCAGAGGACAAATGTGCATTTCTCATCAACAGTCTCCGAAGGTCCTGTGTCCTGTGACCCCGCCCCCTACCGCTGCCCCCAATGTTGGGTGAAAAATTCCAGACAGCACTTTTGCCTTCCATGACCATCAGTGGAAGAATGGGTACATTTATTAAGACTGGTAGCTGAGCATTCGTCCAGGTTGGTCCTGACAGTGTTTGAACAAGTTCTGGGCCAGGGTTCCCTGGGGCAGCCACCTTGGTGGGTGGGAGGGGAGCCCCACCTTCCCAGCAAAGTGGATGAACAGAGGCAAGACACTGACCTTCCATACCTTGCTGTTTCCCACCTTTCTTTCTCTTGGTATTTTTTTTTTTAATGTTGTTTCCTTCCAAGCTGGGGAAGTGCCCAGTGGGCTGTGAACAGAAGTCGGAGGCTGTGAAATAAAACAACCTTCAAGATCAACAGGAAGCAGTAAGATAAATCACAAGGAGAATGACTTGGGGAGGGCGTGTGCTGGGTTTGGCCTTATTTTTAGTGGTCATGGTGGTGATGGTGGTGGGGAATTGAGGCCAGAAGCAGGAAGCTGGGTTTCCCAGCCTCAGCTTTTGATGGTTTCCGGGCCCCCTCTAAGGCCTGTGAAGCAGAGACCCATCTCTGTGATAAACCAGCCCTTTTAATTCGCCTTTCTCATTGAAAGGTGTCAAAATGTTCTCATGAAACTGCCACAGGTCCCTCAAACCATGGGCAAAGCAGAGCGTGTTAAATTAACCAGCATCTGAGCAGTGCTCTAAAATCATAGCATTGCCAGTGAGCCCCCAACACATACGGTCCCACGTGATGTTCACACGGGACCTGGAGAAGACGGCTTTCATCAGTCTTCAAGGGACCACAACCTGCCCCCGTTAAAAATCACTATGATGTGGGGAGAGCACTGGACTGGGAGCCAAACACAAAGTCTGAATCTCAGTCTTGCAGCTGATTTGCTGTGTGATTTGAGACAAGTTATTCAATGTCTCTGAGCCTCGGTTTCCTCATCAGGAAAGGACACCTACTCCCAACACTGAGGTGCTAAGGAATATCTGCTGTATCCGAGTATCTCTGGAGAGAGTTCTGGGGCAAGTCAGGCCAGGGTGCCATGCAGCTGGAAGGAGCTGGGTCGGTTGCAGGGCTTATAAACTGTGCAAAGGTACTGCCACAAAGAATCACTTCTTTTTTCTCCGTCCATCCTCCTGCCCTCTCCCCAGCAACGTCTCACCCAGAACCGCTCCATACACTGGCCCACCAAGCATCTTGCTCCTCTCTGCTGGCCCTTCTAGCTACCACATGTTTGAACTTGTGTCTGAACTCCTTCCAGACGCTGTGAATGCATCCAGGGTAAAGAGACAGCCTGCGGGGAAAGAGCGGAGTGGAGTGAAACAGACCTGCTTGAAGCCTGGCTCTCCTGAGCTCCGAGACTTCCGGGCACTCGATCCCTGGGAGCTCCAGTTTTTTTAAGCCTATAAAACAGAAATAATTAAGAGAACCTTCCTCCCTGACCAGGGAAGTTCAATTGGTTGAGCATCATCCTGCAAAGTGAAAGGTCGCTGTTTCAATTCCCGGTTAAGGCACAAGCCTCGGTTGTGGGTTCAGTCCACACAGTTGGGACGTGTACAGGGAGCAACCGGTCAATGTTTCTCTCTTTCTCTTTCTCCATCCCTTCCCTTCTCTCTAAAAATAAGTAAATAAAATCTTTTAAAAAAATAAACTTAAAAAAAGTACCTTCCTCAGAGGATCTGTCTCTGAAGACAAAATGAGGTGTTTTATGTAAAGACTGAGACAAGTAAACTCTCAGGGAGTCTTGGTGGCCATTCTCCTCCTTCCTTGGCATGTGGAGCACAGCACCAGGCAGGGCTCAGCATCCAGAACTCAGCCAGGTCTCCTTTCTGCCCCGCCCCCACAAACTCCGTTTCTCAGAGGCTCTCCGGGGACTGGCTTGTTCTGAATGTGAGCACCGTATCCCCAGCAGCAAAGAATGAGAGTTCCTGTTGCTCCACATCCTCGCCAGCATCGGGGGTTGTCAGCGTTCCAGACTGTCGCCATTCTAATAGGTGCGTAGTGGTATGTCATTATGTTTTCATTCAACAGGGCTGCTCTAGACGCGGGGACACGGTAGTGCGACCCACAGCATCCCGGCCCTGTGGAGATCCTGTTGGTGTGGAGGGAGATCACAGAGGCAAGTCAACAGCTCAGTTGGCTTCTCCCAGAGAACTAGACCAAACACCTGTTCCTAGTCAAGGATTTCATAAACGAGAAGCATCTGCAGAATAGAGACAAGACGGGGAGTAAGAACAGTTCAGTGCTGCCCTTACCCACCACTGGGAAACTCACCGAGAACACATAGCAGAACCACGAAGAATAAGGAGCTGGTGGGTCCCCACATCCTGATTTTACAAAGGTGAGGAAAGACTCGAGTTAGGCATGTGCCTTACTCAAGGGCACTCAGCTGGCGTGAGACAGGGCAGAACTACACCCCGTGTTTCCTGGGTGTACTCCAAGGACTTTACCCTGCACACACTCTCACGGGTGTGCACAGGGACTTGGACACACGATTACCCACTGCGACATTGTTTCCAATGGAAAGCATTGGAAGAAATACATGTTCCAGGGGAGGCTAGTTAAATACACCATGATGCATCCATAAATGGCCGGAGTAGACACAGCAGGGGGAAAAAAGTGTAAGAAAACTCTTAGTGTGCTAACAGGGAACAATTTCCAAAATCCATCATTAAGTTAAAAAGTAAGGTGCAGACAGTGTGCAGAGTGTGTTAATTTGTATTAAACATTGGATGTGGGATTGGGTATGTAATACATATATTATTTGTAGATACACAGACACTAGAAACTGGTACTATTGGTTGACTCCGGGGAGGAACTGGGCAATTTGACAACTGAGATAGGGAAGAAATTTCTTTATTTTTTTGGAAGAGAAAAACTGTATTATATATCCCTGTGTTTCTTTTGTATCCAGGAAATTAAATGACATATTCAAAATATCACCCCAGAAAGCAGCAGAGCTCTTTACAAATCTGAATGCGGGCTCCTCGGCCAAGGTTGACATGACCCACGGCAGAGGCTGGAAGTCAGAGGACTGGATGGCCGTTCTGCAGGCAGAATTGCTGTGTGAGTTATTTAACCCCTATTTGGGAGGGGAGGGGACGACAAGGGCCCCATCCCCTTCTTGCTCCTGGGAAGGCTGAGAAGCTAAAGGTTCTTCAGGCTGAGCTCTGGACTCCTGACACAGCTCAGGGTGGAGGTGTCTCTTTCGGAGCTGTGGGAGGGCTCCCCCGCGCTCCCTCATCTGACTGAGAGTCCAGAGGTGGAGCTCTGGCCCTGACTCCACGTGGGAGATGGGACAAGTCAGGGAACCGTCTGCTGCCGCAGGACTCCTGTAACACCCACCTCCCTGCCTGCTGGGGACAGGGTGAGGGTCACCGAGAATGCGCAGCAGCCAGGCCCTAGTTTCTGGGGAACACCAACGCTCCCATTTGGGAGTAAGTGGCTCTGTGGTTACCCAAAGAAGAACGTCTGGAAAAGGCTGGATGAAGAGAGTTAATCGGATCCTTCCCTGCAGACCTTCTCAGGGCCTCGCACATGCTCAGGGCCTTGTGACATGTCAGGTGCGGCTATAGTTGAGAATTATTTCCCAACCTTTACTGACCCCGGGACCACTTGGGAGGAAAACAGCTACTCAGATCTCCCAGAATAAAGCTAATCCACGGAGCATGTTTGAGAAACCACGGAGCATGTTTGAGAAACGCTGATTAGATGAAAGGAGGGTAAACGCAAAGCTGCTGAAAGGCAGGAGGGTAGAGATAATGACTGCCATATAAATTCTTGTCATTAACACCTCCTAGTCAGGTTCCCGGCTCCAGGTGTTTTTAAACTGTGGGTCATAAACCATTAGTGGGGAGCCAAATCAATTCAGCAGCTCACAACCAGCTTTCAAACAAATGAATTTGGATAGAACAGAAATACAGCAGAGTGCACTGCGTTGACGAGGGGGAAGTATTTTTCCCTGAGACACTCGTATAGGCACGTGACACTAAATGCATCTCTTACTGTGGCTTGTCGCCAGAACGTTTGGAAAACACTGTCCTCTTCCCGATGGCGGGGAAACTGCCGCCAGAGGGTCACCCCCACCTTCCGCCTGAACCTGAATGACTGTCTGGTGAGGTCTGTGGGGACAGGGGCCTCTCTCTGGCCCTGTGATCGAGGGATAGATTTTAGGATTAGCAGTGTCACCTTGCTGGACCCAGAGAATGACAGAGGCCCCCTTTGTTATACACTGTGCTCCAGAAATGCAACCGATCTTTGATTCCTTTTCTGCAAATGCTGCCTAGCGTCCCAACCAGAAAGTACCTTCCCCTGGGAAAACAGGCTTTAGCTTCTTGGTTCGGCTTCGACATTCAGAATGCAGCATCAACGCCAATGACTGGTTTTAACTTTGTGTCCAGCTGTTACAGTTTTATTTTATTTTTTACTGTTGGGCCTTAAACTAAGTCATTTCCTCATTCTGGTTCTAATTCTCTGTGACAGGTGAGTATTGTTTGGAACTTTGGAGCGTTTCACCCTGGCCAGTTACAGTAAACATCCTGTGGGTCCTTGTTCCTCAATTACGGTGTCCTTCGTCGAAGTCCCAGCTCAGCCACCAACTAGCCGCGTGACTGCGGGCCGGTGCCCTGCTTCTCATCTGTCCACTGGGGGTAATAAAATCTGCCTCATGGGGAAAGAAAGGGGATTAAATGAGACGGTCTCCATCAGACATTTATCACAGTCCTGACGCAAAGTAACGGCTCAGTTAAGAGCTGAGTTAGTCACCGCCCCTCCTGCTTCTTGTAAGAGGGTAAGTCGTCTGTTTAGCTGGAACTTGAGGTGATCTGGGCCTAGTCTCTTTCAAGAGACCTTTCAAGGTTTGTAAAAGAGCCCGGAGTATTCAGAAGTGGTCCGAAAACCTCCAGACTTTCCGGCTTTCCTTCACCTGCTCCCTGGGTGGAGAGAGAGTCTACTGCCAGGAAGATTTCAGGTGGCCCTTCCATGCCTTGGGGGAGCCTCAGAGCCTCTGAAGGTGACGTAACCTGCCTCCTGTGTAGGGTGTGCTCCCTTTCTCTGGGAGTCCTGCATCCAGGGATCCCCTCTATCCCTGGCAAACCTGGTAGGTTAGCCCCCTCACTTCCCAGGTTGCCCTGCAGTCGCCTGTCTGGCCCCAACCAGCCTTCACCCCCGCCCCTCCCAGCACTCCTGTCCTGCCCGCTGGACTGAGCTCCAGCTCCCACAGTGCCTGGTTCAAATGCCCCAAGTTCACTGACATTTCTCGCTTGACTTGTCCGCCTTTTCAACAAGACTCTGGGTCCCTTGAGGCCAGGAACTATGTCTTGTCCTATCAAATTTAGTTTTGTGGCCCTGGGCAGCTCTCACAGCTCAGAGCAGAGATGTAGCAGGAGGCTCAGTAAAGGCCAGCAAGAGGTCACAGGTGAGGGAGGAAAGAGGGCGGCTGACTGAGCATCAGGCAAGCCACTGGGAGTCAGGAAGGCAGCAGCCAGGAAGAAGTTCCAGGGTCAACCTCTTCCTTTTGTCTCTGCTCAACGAACAGACCCAGGAGCCGAGTTCCCGTCCTCTGGTATTCTCCCCCTACGCCATCGCCCAAGTGGAAATAATCGAGAGTCCTCCTCTTGACTACACTGCCGGCAGGGGGGATAACGTGGACTCCAACCTTGGTCGGATTCTTGGCCAACAGGCCACCCCGTCAACAACTCTTGAAGGTGTTATTGAAAACCCCTCAGGCGGACCCCATTAGAATCCTTGGGGTGAGGCCCAGGAAGCTGCCTCTGAACAGGTGATGCTGATGTGAACTGAGATCGGAGGCCCCTGGGATCCAGTGGCAGCACTGCCTTCACCTGGCCCACTCTCGGATACCCTCCTGGACTTGACCCAAGTGCACACCCGACCAGAAAGGCAAGTGGAGGCCCAGTCGTTTCAGGGCAAGGGAGCAGGTGTGAGATGGAGCTGCCCAAGAACATGGGCTTTCTTCAAACGACCAGAAGGGTGTGGCCAGAACTGACCTTCTCCCGAGTCTTGGGGTAGAGCCCCAAATCTGGGCCTGGTGAAGGGGAAAGAGAGCTTCGGAGAAGCCCAGCGGAAGGCCTCCGGCCTGTGCTTCCTCTTCCACGGTCTCCCTGGAAGTGTAAAGCCAGATCTTTGTTTTCAGTTTTCTATTCATTAATCCTTAGGTATTATTAACCTAGAACTGGACCCCAAAACAAAATCTCAGGAGCACCCCAAGTCCAGTGAAATGGAGTGCACATTTATGTTTGGGGGGGCTTCCCTGGAGTGAGGCAGTACAGAAGATGCGTCGGAGCTACTGCGGGGGTGGCTCCGCACCGACACATTTGTCTCATGTGCCGCAATAGAACGAGTCGTCGTCTTTTCAGTGGTGGAGGGTCTTCCCTTCAATTTGTAAAGAAACTCGACATCTGGGACGCACGATGAAGGGAAATGCAACAAAACAGGCCCGGCCTGTGTAGAATAACGTCGTAGGTAATGGCATGGACTTTGGAGTCAAATTCACCGAGTCTGAAGCGTGGCTATATCGGTTTACCACTGTTGACACAAATGACTCAATGTCTCTGAGGCTCTGTGCTCTCACCTGTTCGGTGGGGGTAATGATCCTACCCCTTTGGGGCTGTTGCTAGGATTAAGTGAGTCAGTACATGTACAGCACCTAAAACCATGCCAGGCCCCGTGGTCAATGTTACTGATCACTAGCTGTTAGGACAAAATAATAACTGTTGGCACATCTTCAAAAGTCAGTGATCCAAAAGGAAGTTAAGATACATTGAGTCCTCTGGGAGCCTGCGGGGCCACACAGTGGGGTGCATGGTTAGGAGTGTGTTGTCACTATCAGTGAGACCCAGAGACTCTGCCAGTTAATGTGGGACTGGGGACAAGTCCCCATACCTCTCTAAGCCTCATTAACTCATCTGTAAAATGGGAGCCATTGTGGCATTTATGAGACTTTCATGAGGACTGACTGAGAGGCTGCATTCAGGGTGCTCAGCAGAGCGTCCCGCACAAAATAAGCGCTCCCATCACTTTGCTTTGAGGAGACAGGACTTCTCTGCAGTATCTCCTCTACTTGTTTGCCACAAAGCCGTCCTCCAACCCTCCCATCTACCAAAGCAGCTAAGAAATGGTCCTGGGAACTTCCTTCCCTCCACCCCTCATCTCTAATGAGGGATAACTTCTCTGCAAGAGCAGGTTGCAGCAAGGACAGGTCTGGGAGAATGGGGGCCGCCCTCAGAGCTAGAAAGGAAAGGCCTTCTCCCTCTGGCCCTTCCCGTCCACTCTCCGCTCTCCCCAGGTCTCCTCCCAGCCCTGCTCCACATATCTCTGGGGCATCAGGGCGGCTCTGAAGACAGCTCAGGTGCCCTGGAGTCATCAGAAGGTGCCAGAAAGTCTGACACGTTGGTTCAGGGAGGCCCTGCCTAAAAATACAACAACAAAATCTTAGGCCCCGAGAAGTCAGCTGGTCCAGCTTCCACTAGGTACAGGAGTCCCTCAAGCCAGGCTTCCAAGTGTTGCCAAAAACAGACTCTGAGGCCCTCCCCAAAGATTCAGCTATGGTTCCGGGGTGAAGCCTGTGAAGCTGGATGTGGAAGAGCATCTCCTGGATTCCTAGGATCAGACAAATGATAGCATCTCTTGAATACCTCTGGGAATGGGGAACTCACCATCTTCTCTAGAGGGCTGAGGAGAGGATAAACTAACCAGGCTAAGAGTGTGGACTTTGGAGCCACATGTGGGCAGGGATCTCAGCTATCCCGGATGCTAATTCTGCCACAGTTAACCAGTTAACTTCACTGAGCGTAGTTTCTCATCTGTAATGTCAGGGACACTAATTAACTGCAGGCATCTACTCCCCAGGTGGTCAGGATGTTTACTTAAATCAGTGTAGGTAAAAGTACTTGGCACAATGCTGGTCCTCAATAAGCCGCAGCTGTGAGAATAATAATACCGAAAAGAAGTAGTAGTTTCACTGTCTGTCTTAGTTTAGCTGACATCTGCTTCCCTAGGTTGTGTGTCCACCACTCTCAGCACCCTCCCTCGGAAGCCCCTGTCCCTGATCTCTTTTTTGTGGTAGTCCTTCAGGCAGGTGCCACACCCCACATTTCCCCAGCCTTCATGGAGGTATGACTGACCAACATAAATTTGTATACATTTAAAGTGTAAACCCCAGTTTTGATATACACGTACATGGCGAAACGACCACAATGAAGCTAATTAGCACATCCATCAGCTCATAAAGTTACCTCTGCGTGTGGGTGAGGAGGACAGTTAGGATCTACTCTCTTAGCAAACTTCAAGTACACAATACAGTTGTTTGAATGAAAACCACCATGCTCTACATCAGGTCTCCAGAACTCATCACGTAACTGAAAGTTTGTACCCTTTGATCAGCATCTCCTTGTTCCCCACCTCACACACCACACGGACCCTGAAAAATCACCTTTGCTCTCTGTTACTGTGAGTTTGACCTTTTTCTAGATTCCACAGAGAAGTGAGATCATTCAGTGTTCGTCTTTCTGTGGCTGGCTTATTTCAATTAGTATAATGTCCTCCAGGTTTATCCATGTTGTCTCAAATAGCAGGATGTCCTTTTTTTAAGGCTGAATGATATTCCATTGTGTGTATGGGTATATACACATATATAGATATATAACATATAAAATATGTTATGAAATAGTATTATGCATATTATATCGATAAACACAAAATACACACACAGAATATACACACATATATATGATATGTATGTAACACACACAATACACCATATTTTCTTTATCCATTCATCTGTCTATGACATTTCGGTTGTTTCCAACTCTTGACCACACCCCAATTAATTCCCCCACCCTCGCCCCACAAAGTTTTTTGGTTCCCCCTGAATGTGAGACTCCTGGAGGCTGGTGGCAACCTACCAGGCTCAATTTGAGGAGGAGGTAGAGATATCCCCCAGACCTCCCGTGGTGCCCAAACCGCCCCCCAGCACTTCCCATCTTTACTTCTACAAGGGCCCTGTAAAAATATTTGTAACCCAAAACAGGAAACGAACAGGCGACTTAGTGGCAGCCAGCAGCCTCTGAGAACAACTCAGCTTCAGAATGTGTTGGAGGAGAGCGAGGTGCTGAGAGAAAGGGCCCAGGGCCTAGGCTCTGCCTGGGGTCAGCACCCAAGGGCCTGTAGCAGCGGGCAATCAAGGTGATCCTAAGTGACCTCCTGTTGCCAAACAAGCTCCCTTCCCACCCCCACCCTCCATCCCCTCCCACTTCCCCTCCCATTGGAGATAACTGTGCCCCATGATGTCCGGAGTAACTGCTTCCTCTTTTCCCAGGAGGGAGAGGGGCCCCTGAAAACTTCCCATTGACTTACCATCATGGGATGGAGGCCACTGTGCATTTTTGCTGCTCTGAGAGAACCCAGGATGCTCCCTGGAGCCAGACTGCCCTGGTGCTAATCTCACCTCCACCACTTAACCTCTCTAAGCCTCGGTTTGTTCATCTGCAAAAAAAGGGGTAACTAGTATCTACTTCACCTGGTTACTTTGAGGAGTCATAAGACAACCCACATAAAGGTCTCTAGCAAGATTTTGCCACTGTTACTAATCTCACTGTTACTATTCTCACTAATAGTAGAAGATAAAGCTACTCTTGAGCTGGGTGGGGAATGGCGCAAATGTGAGGTGGTCTTTTGCTTTGCTGACCCCTGGTTCGACCAGCTACAGCTGGTCTGTCTGTTTCCACAGCTGGGAAATATTTGGTCTAACACCTAGGTGTCAAAGCACCACATGGGGTCCCCTGGAGCCTACTGGGGAGCCTGGAGCTGCTGTCCGTGGATGGAGACAAATACCTCTGGACCAAGGGTTGGGGTTTTGCTGGCGTGAGGCAGCTGGATTGATGTCACCTGGGACTGTTCCTGGAGCTGCCTATGAGCACTGTTGTGACCCTGGGTTCTCTTCCTGGCTGCTCCCCCAAGAAAGGGAAGATCAGTCTCCACGTCCTTTGCTCCCAGCATGTGGTAGGCGACTTTGGGGGCCCATGCTCAGGCTTGTCCCTGGGACAGGCAGGAATGGGTGTGACCTGAGAGGTTGGGGGAGGGGGAGAGAAGGACTCTTCTCTCCCTAACAGACGTGAGCCAGGGACTTGCACAGCCAGCACTGACTTTCCTTCTGTTTGCTTCAAGCTATGGGAGGCAGAGCCTGATGTTTGGTCCTCCCAGGGCTTCCCAGAGGGAATCCCACCTTGCCACCACCCACTGACTGTGCAGCCACTGCAAGGCTGCTGGGCTGACAGTGGCCACAAATATTTTTTCTTCTTCTAACAAAGAAGACTTCCTCTATCCCATGCTGCACTGAGGATCAGTAAACTTTCTAACAGAGATGGGAGAGCAGGCGTCAAAATATAACACCAGGAAAAAACTCTCATCCTGTTTCCCTGGTGGGTTTGCTGCAACCTGTTGAAATATCCTTGGCTTTGGAATGTCCACGCTCACTTCCTGCCCAGGTCTGAGAGACTCTAGCAGGTGGGTGGGAGCGGGCAGTGGGGGTGGGAGGAGGTGATGGTGCCGTCCCGTCTCATAGTGACTCCTCTTCGGAAGGCAAGGGTCCCTCCTGGAGAGCGGAATCTCTGTGTTCTTTCGGGTCCAGCAATTTCGCACTGGAGGTTTTGGTAGGCTCCTCAAGGCTCTAAGCTGGGAGAACCAGGGCGGCACACAGGGAGCCCAACCTTTTTTTCATAGATGAGAAACCTGCAGGGAAATGACTCACCCAAGATCACAGCCAAACGAGTCCTAGGGGGAAATCGCACCTCCTGTTTCAGCGTTGGACAGAGTGGCGCCCAAATCACTGCTGCATGCGGCTGGAACACAACCCATCTTTCTGAGATACACATTTACCGGTGTAAAATAATACCCCCTTTTGCTGGGCTGTTGTGAGGATGAAATTACTGTTTACCATACCTGGCCCTTAATAGGTCATCAACAAATTGTCTGAGCAGCCCCGCCCTCCTCCTACCCCCACACAAAGTTATCAGTCACTGCCCTGGTTCCCACAATACTTGTATCTCTCTCTCTCAGGGCATTTTTCATTATTTTATTGTGATTATTTATTTTTATATTTATGTTTATTGTAAATTTTATTTATTTATTTTTAGAGAGGGGAACAGAGAGAGGAGGAGAGAAACATCGATGTGTGGTAGCCTCTCACGTGCCCCTTCCTGGGGACCTGGCCCCACAACCCAGGCCTGTGCCCTGACTGAGAATCACCCCGATGATTTTGGTTCACAAGCCAGCACCTCAATCCACTGAGCCACACCAGCCGGGTCAGTGATGATTTAAGTCTGTTTCTTCCTCTCTGATTAGTACCTTGAGAGAGTTAGGGGATCAGAGAGGCACCTCCAGCCCTGTTCCACTGTGGCGCCTGCTCCAGCCTGAGCCCCCAAACTCACACACAGCTGCCTGTGCACACACGCCCCAGCCCATCTGTGACACGATGGAGGATGTCATACACATGGGCCAATGGTGACAGAGAAAGCATCACTGCAGTTGGGTGTAAAGTCCTTGGCTCCTTGGTCTTGCGCTCTCTCTGGAGGAGCGGGACCTGTCCCCCTTCTTCCTCAGCATCCCATGCCCTTCTGCTCTCCCTCCTCCTTCCTGTTTCCTGCATCACAAAGTGAAAATGGCCCATACACCTTGGTTGCCTCACATATGTGCCCCACCCAGAGACTGAATCTGCAACCTAGGTATGTTCCCTGACCGGGAATTGAACCCTCAATGTTTTGGTACACGGGATCAAGCTCCATCCAACTGAGCCACACCCAAAGGCAGGATTTGCGCTTTTAAATTGAAGTCTTTCAGTTCAATGCTTCTCAGACTAGGACTACAGACATCAGGATCCCTGGTAGGCTGGTTGACAAATAGTTCACCTGTCTGAATCAGAACCAGGTACTGGGGCCCTGGAATCTGCATATTTATGTATCTGAAGTACATTTCACACCGAAGTTTGAGACAGGCAGGTAGTCTCAGGCTGTGCATTTTGGGACACAAACTTCTGGCTAGAGGAGAAATTCAGAGGGGATACATGCATGGGCCTCCCTTGAACCCCCACAAACATCCTACATTAAACGTCCTGGTAATAAAACTTGGCTTCTTCGAAGCAAATTGGATGCACAGCTCACCTTCTCATTGATTGATTGTCTTTGTTCCTTCTCATCATTAGACAGTGCCAATTATATTAAAATGCAAGAAAAAAAATTTAAACACTTGAATGCAGGTCAAGGACCAGCCCTCCACTTGCTGAATGAGCAGCACCAAAAGGACCTCCCTACTCCCAGACCCTCCCACAGCAGGCTGGCCCTGGGTCTGGAATTACATCACAGCTACTGTTGTACATTCTCTGTCTATGACTAAATGTCCCTGGGACTTCCCCCTCAGCGGCGATACATCATTCAGCCACTCAACGTCCAACTCTCGAATAACCACAACTTTCCCTCACTCCCCCACTACTGTGCACCTATTTTCTCCTCATTTGCACTCTTGGCATTTGCTCAGTGTTCTGAACGCCAGATGGCATGTCTCTCTTGCTACTTTCTAGATTTTTTTTTTACTGCATATCACGCTCACATACCCCAAAATTACAGTCATGCCCAGTTCCCTTACAACAGCTGCTCCATTTATTTTGTGATGTCTTCCTACAGATAGGATCATTGTGCAAAAATGATTTTACACAGGTGTAACCAAGGCTTGGAAACTGTTATGCGTTCTTCATTTACGCCAATATCATTTCATATGTGCTTCCCAGGGACCCACTTAAACTTCATTAGTATCCTTCTTAATGGCAAAGTAATAGTTCCTCAGTTTGATAAAACAAACATGGCTTAACCCATTCTCTTTTGTTGAGTGTTTGGGCAATTTCCAAATTTTCATAACTCTGACTTATGCTGTTATAAATATCTTTAGACAAATAGCTCTTTAACTTTTGATCCATTCCCTGAACCCATTTGGATTTCGAGCTCCTGGCAGGCAGAAACGGTACTCGACTGTTCCACTGACATTTTGCATCCTCCTCACCCACCTCCCAGCCCGGGATCTCACCCAGGACAGACATCTGCCCACCAGGAGGGCTCCGAGCATGTGCCGACTGACATTACAGGGGGAGGAAGCCCTGACTTTCCTACTGGAAAGGAGTTTAGAAAGGAGGTGATGATCTTTTTTAAAGGAAATATCCTAATCCTAGAAGGGTTCAGCTGCTGAGACATGGTACCATGGTGATTGAGGAGACCCTCTCAGCAGTTGCAGAAGGAAGGACCCTCGGTGCAGTAGACTGGCTGTCCCCGGGTCAGCCACAGAGTTTGACTGGGACCCTTCTCCTTGAGAACTATTCTGGGTCCTTTTATTTCCTGGTAGTGAGTGATGAGGACAAGGAAAGGTTCTCTGCCTCAACCAAAAGGCTCCTGAACTGAATAAGCCCAAGCAAGACCTGGGTGCCGAGCCACAGCAAGGTTGGAGTTGTGTTCCAGGCGACCAAGAACACTTCACTTTAAGCTATATGCATTCAAGAAACTGAAAAGCAGAGGCCAGTGCCCGATTAGCAGGACTCCTCAGGGGCACTGACCTCAACACTTTCTTTGGAGGCTGGACCATGGGGACAATGCTGATCCTCAAGGGCTTCACAATGTTGTGAAACTCAGCAATGTGTAAGAGAATGAGCCTCCACCTTTGCAAACACTGAGCAAACGCCATGAACTTCTGTCGTTACTGTTTTGGGATTTCCGTCATTGGCTAATTGGAGAACACTTCCTGTGTGCTTTTGCATGGAGCTACGACCTGTGTCTTCTCTTTAGGGCATCAGGGAACCTGGCTGAAACAGCTCAACCTTGTCAAGAAAAATATGATTTCAATCACAATGCATTGAATGTTACTTTATGTGCAAGACACTGAGCTTCCTGTGGAAAGAGAAGGAGAATCTGGGTGTCAGACTCTTCCCATCCACTATTTTATTCAGTTCCTACTACAACCTTGTATGACCCTATTTTACATGCAACGGAACAGACTTTACTTGTTAAAGGTTCTATCTCTGTACATGTCCGACTTGAACTCTGGGATTTAAATCCTGTCTGTCTGACTTCAGGGTCTAAGTTCTTGCCCTGATACCTCCCTGTCTCTCTGTCCCTGGGGACTGTTGTGCAGATGGGCAGTGGGCCAACACATGCAGGTAGTGAGTACCAGAGGAAGGAGAAAGTACAGTAGCTTACTGTATGCACCAGGTACTTATTGCTGCATAACAAACCACCCCCAAAACTGAGTGGCTTAAAATAACAAGCACATGTTTAGATCTGGAGTCTGTGGGTTGGGTAGGTAGTACTTCTGGTCTAGGATGGCCTCACTTATGCTCCTGTGGTCAGCGGTGGTTTGCCTATGGGTTGGCTCATTGATCACTGCCGGACTTCCTCACACGTCCGGAGCCTCTGCTGAGACAATAAGGCTGACTCACCTCTCCCTCACGTAGTCAGTTATCATCCAGCGGACTAGCCTGGGCTTGTTCTCACCGCAAAGCCAGGGTTCCAACAGAACAGAAGTGAGTAAGACCTCTTGGGGCCCAGGCACAGAACTGGCCCACTGTCACCTCTGGCCAGAGAAACAAGCTGACTCAGATTCAAGGAGTGGAGAAATAGACTCTTATTGCTGACCGGGGTTCCTGCAAAGCCACATTGCAAAGGGCTCTATACAGAGCGGGTATTAATTGAGGCCAACAGTGTAGTAAATCTATAGCGTAAGAGTTCTGTTTCACATGCTTTATCTACATTTAGGCATTTAATTCTCATAGCATCCCTTTGAGATGGAAACTACTGGTGGCCCCATTTTACAGATGGGGACACTGAGTTACAGATTGAGTAAGCGAAGTTGCCCAAAGTAATACAACTGCTAAGTGACAGAGGCAAGATTGGAACCCAGAGCCCACTCTCTTAGCCACTGGTGCCTCACAGGATGGTGTGTTTACATCACAACGCTCCCTGGGGAAGAGGCAGACCCCCAGGTCAGAAGGAGATGGGACAGGTCACACAGCACTGAATGCCTGACTGTGCAGATCTGGCTGGTGGTCTGGTCAACCAACTTGTGTGACCTCCTTCTCCTGACAAGGTGCTGAGGGAAGACAAGTACCAGGCCCCGAGGATGGCATAGTCCAACCTGAGCCATCGCTAAAAATACTTGTTTTGTTGCATTTAATTTTTTAGAAAGGTCCCCTGCCTGGGACTTCCCGTGTCCGGCTTGGTCTGCAAACTATTTGTGCGGGGAAAGCTGGGAAGCCCTTGGACCTCAGAGGCCAGAACAGCTCAGTATTGTCACAAAAATAGCCCTTCTCGGGGAAGGCAGGTACTTCCTCTGGCCATGTTTCCCTCTCAGCCTCGCCTGGCCCTCAGAAGAAAGGAGACAAGAACGGACTGCCTGCGGGGCTGGGACGGGACAGGGCTGCTGAGAGAGCTTCACAGGACTCCCCGGTAACAAAGGGAGGAAGGGAACATGCAGTATTAGTAATTACACTGTACACACCCCAATTTGTATTTCATTATGTCATTTCCATACTAAAACTGCCAAAGTAAGAAACTAAGGACAGGAACTCAAGTCAGGGAGTCGAGGGAGAAAAGGGGGTGGGCGCAGGAGTTTTTTGGGTTTTTTTTCTAATAACAAAATTGCCTTCAGTGAGAAACACTTTCACGGCAGACTGGTTGTTTACAAGGCGGATGTATTCCAGGAGATGAAGCTGCAGCCCGAACTTTCTATGGGAAAGGACTCCAGGTGGATGCAGGTGGACGGGCCCACTGTTGGGGTCAGCCCAAGTTCCATAATCATGCTGAGTTGGGGTCCAGGACAGGGGTGCAGCCTGCAGGATCCCCAGGCCAGCTCAGAACAACCTGAGAGGGGCTTTGGCTTTGGGGAGTCTGTGAGATACAAGTGAGCTGACACCAGCCTTGTGAATTTGGCTGTCGAAGGCTCGTGAACCTGTTAGACCGCTGATAACTTCTAGGCCTTGACTCATGCTGTTCTTTCAAGTGGAGGACCCCCTCCTTCCCCTTTCTTGGCTTAACTGCTTGTTTGTTTTTACTCAGCACTTGGTTACCTCCCTAGAAGCCAGCCCTGACCACCAGAAGTCCCCTGTGTCAGATTCCCTGTCCTGGAGAGAATTGCTCTCCGTGGATTCTGGTGACCTCTGCAACACTCAGCACAACAGGTAATTGTCTTGCTGCTTTTCCCATCCCCCACTGGACTGTAAGCCCCTGAGGGCAGAGTCCTGCGGGTGACTCTGGGGCTGGGGTGGGGGCTGGGGGCTTCTGAGGAGGGGGAAGGGGAGCGGCTGCCACAGCCTCTTTCTCCTCACCAGTGGCCAGTTGAGACTTACCTGGCTTTGCCCAAAGTTCATTTCCCCACCTACAGATGGAATAGAATGGGATCTTCAAGAAAAATAACCAAATAAGTGTCTGGGCATGAAAAAATAATAATGGTGCCCGTAATTGTATGGTGCTTTACCCATTACAGGGCTGTTTGTGGACTGTTTCAACGGTTCTCTCACGACCACACTGCGAAGTAAGCAGGCGGGGATTATAGTTATTCTCCTTTCACAGAAAGGAAGCCAAGGCTGTAAGAATAAGTGACCTATCCAAGGTCGAATATGTGTGTGTGGAGCTGAGACTTGAACCCAGGTGTTCAATTCTGATTCCAGAGCTCTTGATCTGGAGTGTGTCCGAGGTGGTTTTATAAACTGGTCTTTAGGCTCCGATGTTACAATAGCACTGGAAGCAGAGGGTGTGGGTTGCCTTTAGCTCAAGGTTTTTGAAGATATCAATACAAAAAGACAACATATATATGAGGGGTGACCCCCCCAAACCTGAAATTTATTTATTTATTTTTAAAAAGATTTTATTTATTTATTTTTAGAGAGAGCAGAAAGGAGGGAGAAAGAGAAGGAGAGAAACATCAATCAATTGCCTCTCGCATGTCCCAACCAGGGATCCGGCCGGGGCAACCCAGTGTGTGTCCCGACTGGGAATCAAACCCATAACCCCTTGGTTTGCAGGCCAGTGCTCAATCCACTGAGCCACACCAGCCAGGACCCAGAATTTATTTTTTGAAAATTGTGTATTTATTCTTATATGTATGTTTAAACTTTAGTCACCTTCAAAGTACTCTCCATTTGATGTAATACACATATTAAGATGTTTTTCCACAGCTCAAAATAGTTTTTGAACTTGTCAATTTTGATGCCTTTTAGTGCTTCTGCCATTTTTTGTTTCACCACTTCCACATTTGCAAAAATGTTTCCCTTTGAGGACTTTTTCCACTGGGGAAACAAAAAAAAAAGTCACTTGGGTAAGAACTGGTGAATAGGGAGGGTGGGGCACAGGGGTCATGCCATTTTGGGTTGAAAACTGAACACTCAGTGTGTTATGAACAGATGCACTTGTAAATTACCAATCATGAAATGGGCAAATATGTCTTCAAAAAAAAAAATTTCACTGAAGCAAAACGCAGCCTCTCACAACAACGCCAGCTGTTATACTGGTACAGATGGGTTCCTAGAACACTCACCTAGTGAGGGAAGCCTGTATTATGAGGGGCCCACCCTCCAGAAGATAATTCTAGTTTTTCCTGGGTTCCCCCTACTAGGAAGAATTTGCCTTTTCTGAAGCTGACATTGGATGAACGTTCCTTAGAAATAACCTCTAATGGATATTTATTTTAGAGCTAGAAGTTTTAGGCAGAATAAAAGAAAAATAAAAGAGGTTCTCTAGCTCTCACACATGAGGTTTTTAACTTAAAATATTATGTGTTTAGTTTGATCTTTAATTCCTTTCAATTTCCCTTTTCATCTATTGTCTTATCTCTTCAGTCAAAAATCACTCTTAAGCACTTTATTTTATAGGAAAAGATAGAACAAAATCAACCAAAAAGCAAATAAGAAACATCTTTCCTAAGCTTCACCTTCCTTTTCTGTCCAGCACTACACTCCTAGAAAGACCTCGACATGTCCTCTCCAGTCCAAGGTCAGTTCCGTTTCCAAAACCACCTTCCTCATTGGGACCATGCATTTCTCTCTCTCTCCCTCTCCCTCTCCCTCTCCCTCTCCCTCTCCCTCTCCCTCTCTCTCTCTCTCTCTGACAGTCACCTCAACCTCCTGAGGACCTTCCCATCATCAGCCTCCCCTGACTCAGGCTCATCCTCTTTGCTGATCGACAAGGTGAGCTTTCCAACACATCATCCCCCAACCATCACAAACAGGACCCCACCCACTCAGCCAGGGTCTCATCTCTTACATGGTCTGAGTAAGAGGACTGGGTTGGGCAGAGTAAGGGCTACATCCTGAAATGTTCACCTCCTAATCCCTGGAACCTGCGAATAAGTTATGTTACATGACAAAAGGGACTTTGCAGATGAAAATAAGCTAGGGGTCTCACGATGGGGAGAGTATCCTGGATTATCCTGGTGGGCCCAATATAACCACAAGGGTCCTTATACATGAAAAAGGGGGGAGAAAAGGGAGAGAGAAAGATTGTGAAGATGTTATGCTGCTTGCTTGGAGGATGGAGGAAGGGGCTACAAGCCAAGAAATGCAGGCAACCTCTAGAAGCTGAAAGAGGCAAGGAAACAGATGCCTCCAGAGGACACATAGCCCTGTGGGCACCTTGATCTTACCCTGGTGAAATCCACTTTAGATTTCTGACATTCAGATCTGTAAGATAATACATTTGCATTGTTTTAAGCCACTAAGTTTGCTGTAAGGTGTAATAATTGCAACAGGAAACTAATACACGGCCCTTCAGAGTTTCCCCTGACTGTACCGTGCCAGCCTCATTGCCTGGTGATGTCCGCTTCACACACCTGGCCCAGCCACTCAGTCCTCCAGGGACAAGGACTTCCCTTGAGCACGCCAGTTTCATTCACGCCCCTAGTCTTTGCAAAGGCTGTCTCAAATTCTCTTCTCCTTTGGAGTGACTGACCTCAAGGGTCATCTCTACATTAAACTATTCCAGCCTCTTCAGACTGATCAAGTAGCCCCCTCTCGCAGCCACCGTGCGTCTGTCTCCCATTATTCCAGGACCTGAAGTAGGTTCCATGCATCCGTTTTGTTTACTGCTGTGCCTTCTATGCCTATAGTAGACACTCAGTTAATTGATATTGAATGGCTTCCCCAATAGAAGCGGGGGTTCTGGTGCCAGACTTTTCCTTCTTTGTATCTCAAGCCCGGTACCTCGTAACTCCTCAAATATATTCCTGATTAATTCACTAATAGCAGTAAACCATGGTTTAAAAACTAGAGATTGCTCTAGAGGCTCGTCTGATTTCAGAAAGGTAAAACTTGGACTCCCCCCCAACTTACTGGGAAAAAAGCGGAATCTTCCTTGTCAGCGCAGCTCACAAAGCAGCTGGCTCGGCATCCTGTCACCTGTACCAGTGGATTGGGAGCCTACCATGTGTCCCTTGCTTTCACACACGTTTCCTCCCAGCTTCTGCAGAACAACCCCGCCCCCACCCTGTGTGGTCCCTGCAGTTGTCCCTTTTTGCCTGTAAAGCAACTGAAGCTCAGAGTCACATCTACAAGATCAAGAGCCAGTCAGCCTCAGAGGCTGGAATCCAGTCCGCGTCTGCCTGCGCCCCAGCCACGATTCTCCCCACCCCATCTTACTGCGTGTGGGCTGACCAGCACTCAAGCGGACTGTTCTCTCTGTCCCTCAAAGCTCTGCCTCCTGCCAGTGTGCGTGGGGACAGGAGGTGGGAAGAGAGGAGGTAATGAGGGGCTGTATTTATGTCACAAATTATACTGACAGCTATGCTCGTGTGCACGGAGCATTTCCTGAGGGATACGCAGGAGATCAGGATGCTGGGTGGCAGTTCTTCAGGAGTGGGGTGGACATGTCCTTTGTTTGTGGGTCACTATGTGTCAGGCACTGTTTTAGGTGCTGAGATTACACCAGTGGATAAGACAGACACAATATATTATTCCCCTTTGTACTGTTTGACTTTACCCATGTGTGTACTTCCCTTTCAAAAGAAAAATAACCATTTTGATAACTAAAATAGAGGGGGGAAACACATCCATACTATTGAATGTTATATACCTATTCAAAAGAATAAAAGAATACCAGAATATATTTTTTGTTAAAAATCACAATTTATATTCTATTACTTTCGGTGCATAAAAAGTGTATATCTACAAAATTCTTTGTCTATTTTTGCATAGATGAATACAAATATAGAGGAAAATCCAGAAGAATTGTGGTGAGTGATCTGGGCAAGGGTGGGATGAATGAGAATTGTACTTTTTACACTACTTCTGCAGCATTTCAAATGCATTTATGTGTAAAAATATATAATTTTTAGATTAAAAAAACAAGACTGCAAGACCCTGCGGCCATAGCTGGTCTCACTCAGAACACGGCTCCTAGTGGAGGTGGAGGTGAGGCTCCATCGGTCCTTGGAGGCCACTTCAGCCCCAGGTTCGGACCAGCCCCCCAAATCCAGTGGAAAAGCTCTCCCCTCTCCTCTCCGGGAACCAGAAAGCCTGCTGGCTTTGAAAACTGATCAGGCTGTACCTGCAGATAAGACCAGAGCCCTCAGGAAGGCCGGAGGGGGTGGGAGGGCCGGGAGAGCTTTTACAGCCATATTGTTGAAGGCTTCACCTAGCCCACCCCCCACCCTCCCAGCCCCCCCTCACCCCGCTCCAGGAAACAACAATGAAAAGATATTGACAACTTTGACCTGGAGGAGTTCTGTTTTGAGGACAAAGAGCCACTTGCCCTGACAAAAATGCTTAATTAGGAGATAAGCCAGAGAATAGGGGGAGAGTATTGTTCGCCAGGATCCTCAGGCTGCTGGTTCCCAGATGCTGCCCTGGGGTCCCAAGGCCACTGCTGCTCGGGCTGGGAGAAGTGCTGTGTCAGCGACTGTGGTCCAGGTTCCCTAGGCCTTGGGCCAAGCCATGGAATGTGTCAGGACCTCAGTTTACTCTTCCGCAAAGCAGCGACTGTAACCCCTATCTCCTCAGGGGTGGACAAGATTAAATGAGACTCTGCATTTCAAGTCCTCAGGGTCCTAGTGTATATGCTCAGTGGCTGGTGGCTGATGTCACTGTGACTATCACATGGGCAGTTCTTTATGGTGGCAAAGGACATGGGCTGTGCAGTCAGACCACCTAGGTCAGATTTCAGTTTCTCTACCTACCAGCTCTGGTACTTGGACAGTCTCTTGACCTCCATGGTCTTCGTTTACTTAGTCAAATGGGGATAATGCTCCTGCTCAGCTCCTGGAGCTGTGGCTAAGATTAAAAGAGCTAACTCCTGTTAAACCATGTGTGCCTGACCCATGGTGCTCAGCCCTAGGCACATATTAGGGGCTGCTAATGGTGACAATGATCATAAACCCAAGGCAAGCCTATCTTGAGGGCTCAAAGTGTTTATCCTCACCGACCTGTTCTCATTGTCCAGTCCTGTGAAGCTGGAAGAGGTATGAAACAGGACAGCCCTTCTTCTTGTCACCCGGATGGATGAAACAATGAGACAAGGTTTCGCCCCACAGCCTCAGCTGCCCTGCCAGAGAGCTGAGCTCCAAGATCCCCATTTCCCTGGTTTCAGGATCCGTGCGACTCCAGGGCAGCCTGGCCAGTCAGTGATGTGGACTGCATGGCCACTTGCCAGGCAGCCGAGAGTGAGGATGGCAAGTGCGGGGCCTCTGTGTGTCACCAGAAACTATCTGTGGCTGAGAAGGGGGTGCTGCCACCACTGAAGCTGGCCCACCTGGAAGGAAGTCTGAGCGGAGGTGGTGTGGGTCGGCATCTTCAGAGACTTGGGCTCAGCTGTTTTTAATGGAATCACTCTTCCCAAAATGGGTGGGGAGAGGAGAGCTGCTGGCAAACCACCCTCCAACGTGGCGTGGCGGGCAGTAAGCTGGGGACATCCCAGTGACACCTCCTTTGATCTCTGAGTGCTAGCAGCAGATGTCACAGAAGTGTGGTCCGTTAAAGGGCACACCACCTACACCACTCGCCTCAGACACCCGCATCGAAAGTGCAAATTGTGACGGTAAGGTCCAAACGGGTCCAGACGTGTGTCATCAGCTTCAACCTTTAGCTTCAGTTAAGAGCTAATCAGGAATTCGTTGGCAGTTCCTTGAGAATTAGAAGGGCACCCAAGTGATGGGGACGCTGTGTGTGTTTTGGGGAGAGGAGGTGACACATTTTCATACACAGCAAATGAGAGCAAATTAACTGCAGGATGATTTGACAAGACCTTTGTATACCCTTAAAAATTGCAAACATATACCCAGCTATTCCCTTCCAGGAATGTATCCTAAGGAAATAAGTAAGAATATGCCTGAAGATTCTGCTCCAGGATGTTTATCGTAACATTGTTTACAGCAGCAGAGATATATATATTTGGAAACAATTTAAATGTCTACCATTGGGAGACTGGTTAACTAAATTATGGTCCGGTCATACAATGGGATATTGTGCAGCCATTATAATATTGTAAAAGCATATTTATTGACCTGGAAAGATGTTCATGATTCATTATTGAGTGAAAAAAAGAGGTTACAAAACAGCCTGTACAGTATGACTTCATTTTTATTAAAGTGTGTGTGTGTGTGTGTGTGTGTGTGTGTGTGTGTGTGTGTAGTAGCTAGGGAGAACATTGCTTTGGGGAAGACTTTGCTACAGGCACATGTAATGCAAGGCCTTACGTAGTCCATTTTACATTATGGTAATACAGCTTTTTTACTTAACATATTTTCCCTTTACCCTGGAGGGGAGAGTGGTACAAATTAAGTGCCTGAAGTGGGAAAATAAGGATGTTTGTGTTATATACCAACAAAAATGTTATCAGTGGCAGCTGGGATTTGGATAATTTTTTATCTTATTTTTTCTTCTCTGTATTTCTATGATGATTATTTACTTACTAAAATTTTTTAACCTATTTTAAAAAAAAGACTAAAAGAAATCCAAGCTGAATGGCTGAAGTATCACGAGAGCTGGGAGGAAAGAAAGGGGAGTTGAGAGACCAGCAAAGCAAACTCCAGTGGCTCCAGATATTCATCCATGGTCTCTCAGGGACAATGCCCATGGCCTTCCCTGGGCCCCCGGGACATGTGCCACCAATTGCCAGGCAGTTTTCTGCAGGCACGTCTCCTCGGGTCGATCGTTTGGACGAGCTAGATTCTGTTTCTGAGCAGATGCTGGATCTCCTCGGCCTGACTCTGCCACGTGGTCACCTCATTTTTGGTGAGGCCTGGAAAGGAGAAAAAAACAAATGAAACCAAAACTGCTGCTGTGCAGGAGAGCCGAGGGTGAAACCCGAGGCGGGACTCCGGAAAAACAGGACTCCAACCCGGAGACTGTGGAGACACTCATAAGACAGAGCGTCTGCCAGTTTTGCTTTGTTTGGCTGCAGCCATTATTTAATAAAAACATCATTTAAATAGAACATAAAGCAGTGATAAGCACATTATACCAAACATTTGTGTTAGAGAAGCTCTATGCCACACTAACGCATTTTTTTCCTTTTCTTGCATTTTATATCACAGTGAGATAATTCTAGTTCTCTTTGGACCAGTGGTTATGCACATTGAAGTAGGATGAGGTATGTTATGATGTCCTTGAACTCTACACTTACAAATGGGGGACATGTTATGGCTTCCACAGGTAATTCTGATTTTTCCCCCTGACCTATTTTTAAAATCAAATATTTTATACCAATGTAATTGGAGATCCTGTCTACCCTTTACCTGGTTGCCCCCAGTGTTACCATCTGGCAAGTATATTCATGTATGTGCATGTGCATACAAAAATACAGCTTTACCAAGATAGAATTGACATATAACATTGTGCAGATTTAACCTGTATGATGTGACAATTTGATATGCATATACATTGGGAAATGATTACCACAATGAGGTTGGCTAATACACTATCACTTCACATAGTTACGTGTGTGGAGGGGGGGGAGGTGAGTACTTCTGAGGTCTACTTCCAAGACCACAGTACAGCATTATTAACTACAGCCACCATGCTGTGCATTACATGCCCAGAACTTATTCCTCTTACAACTGGAAGTCTGTACCCTTTGACCACTTCCACTTCATCTTCCCCTCCTCACCCTACCCCTGGCCCTGCAACCACCAATGTAGTCTTTGTTTTTATGGATTTGGGTTGCTTTAGATTTTGCAGGTAAGTGGGATCATACAGTATTCGTCTTTCTCTGTACGGCTTATTTCACTTAGTGTGATGTCCTCAAGTTTCATCTGTGTTGTTGCAGATGGAAGGATTTCCTTCTTTTTTTATTTAGCGCTGAATAATATTCCACTACATATGTGTATATATACCACATTTTCTTTATCTATTCATCTGTGGACTCACACTTACCCATATTTTTCAGACCATAAGACTCACTTAGGTTTTAGAGGAAAATAGGAAAAAAACTTGAAGCAAAAAATGTGGCAAATATTTAATAACATAAGTAACATAATATTTCACCAATGTAAATGTAAACAGAAACTCAACAGCAGCATTAACAACCATTATTCCTCCCAAATTTGGTGGGGGGAGTGCATCTTATAGTCCAAAAAATACAGTAGGTTGTTTCCATGTCTTGGCTATTGTAAATAATTCTGCAATAAACATGGGGGTGCAGATATCTCTTTGAAATTGTGACTTCATTTCCTTCAGATATATACCCGGAACTGAAATTGCTGGATCATGTGGTAGTTCTACTTTTAGTTTCTTGAGGAATCTCCATACTGTTTTCCACAGTGGCTGTATCATTTTATAACCCCACCAACAGTGCACAAGGGTTTCCTTCTCTCCACATTCTCCCCAGCATTTATTACTTTTTGGATAATAGCCCTTCTAACAGGTGTGAGGTGATATCTCACGGTGGTTTTGATTTGCATTTCCCTGATGTTTAGTGATGTTGAGCACCGTTCATGTACCTGTTGACCATTTGTATGTCTTCCTTGGAAAAATGTTTATTCAGATCTTTTGCTCATCTTTAAATTGGTTTTTTGCTATTGAATTTTATAAGCTCCTTATATATGTTGGATATTAGCTTCTTATGAGATATATGATTTGCAATATTTCCTCCTGCTTGGTAGGTTGCCTTTTCACTTTGTTGGTGGAATTTTTATTTTTATTTTTTGCTGTGCAGAAGCTTTTTAGTTTGATGTAGTTCCACTTGTTTATTTTTGCTTTTGCTGCTTGTGCAAAAAACCATCACCAAGACCATATTCAAAGAGCCTTTCTCTTATGTTCTCTTCTAGGAGTTTTACATTTACAGCTCTTACATGGAAGTCTTTAATTCATTTCAAGTTCATTTTTTTAAGTGGTGTAAGGCATGGGTTATACTACATTAGTCTTAAAATCAAGCAGATTGAGTCCTCCCACTTTATTCTTTTTAAAATTGTTTTAGCTATTCTAATTCATTTTCCTTTCCATATAAATTTTTAGAATAATCTTGCTTGTATATACCTTTTTCTCTGGCTGCTTTCAAGATATTTTTCTTTGTTTTTAGTTTTCAGAAATTTAATTATGGTACACCTTGGCATGGATTTCTTTAGATTAATCCTGTTTAGGATTCACTCAGTTTTCTTTTTAATTTTATTGAATTTATTGGGATGACATTGGTTAATAAAATTAGGTTTCAGGTATAAACTTATATAATACATCATCTGTATATTTTATTGTGTGTTCATGACCCTAAGTCAAGTCTTCTTCCATCACCGTTTATCCTCCTTTACCCTCTTCTACTTCCCCTGACCCCCTTTCCCTCTGGTAATCCCCATACTCTTGTCTGTGTCTGAGTTTTTTCTCTTTGCTTAATCCCCTTAACTTTTTCTCCCAGCCCCCAACCCCCACCCCTCTGACAGCTGTTAGTCTGTTCTCCATCTATGAGTCTGTTTCTATTTTATTAGTTTATTTTGTTCATTAGATTCCACATATAAGTGAAACATGGTATTTGTCCTTCTCTGACTGGCTTATTTCACTTAGCATAACACTCTCCAGGTCTATCCATGCTGTTACCAAAAATAAAGTTTCTTTCTTTTTTACAGTCGAGTAGTATTCCATGGTATAAATGTACCACAGCTTTTTTATCCAATCATCTACTGATGGTCATGTGGGCTGCCTCCAGATCTTGGCTACTATGCTCATAAATAATGCTGCAATGAACATAGGGGTGCATGTATTCTTTCAAATCAGTGTTTCACGTTTCTTCAGATATATTCCCAGTAGTAGAATCACTGGATCAAAAGGCAGTTCCATTTTTAGTTTTTTGAGGTAAGTCCATATTTCTTTCCAAAGCGGCTGCACCAGTCTGCATTCCCACAAACAGCGCATGAGGGTTCCCTTTTCTCCATCCTCGCCAGCGCTTGTTGTTTTGGGTTTATTGGTGACAGCCATTCTGACAGGTGTGAGGTGACATCTCATTGTGGTTTTAATTTGCATCTCTCTGAGGAATAGTGACGTTGAGCATCTTTTCAAGTCTATTGGCCATTTGTATTGTATGTCTTCTTCAGAGAGGTGTCTATTCAGGCTCTTTGCCCATTTTTTAAATTTCAGTTTGTTTTTTGGGGGTTGAGTTTTATAAGTTCTTTATAAATTGGACAGATATTTGGCAAAAAATTGAAACTAGACCACTGCCTTACACCATGCATGAGAATGAACTCAAAATGGATTAAATTAAAAATTAGACTCAAAACCATAAAGATCTTAGAAGAAAACACAGGCAGTAAAATCTCAGACATTTCTCAGAGCAATATTTTTTTCTGATATATTTCCTCCAGCAAGGGAAACACAAGAAAAAATAAACAAAAGGGACTACATCAAATTAAAAGGTTTTTGCACAGCAATGGAAACCATCAACAAATGAAAAGACAACCCAATGAATGGGAGAACATATTCACTAATGATACATCTGATAAGGGGTTCATAGCCAAAATTTATGAAGGATTCAAGCAGTTTCTTGAATCTGTCGTTTAAGTCTCTTGAAAATTTGGGGTGGTTCTTTTGTTTAATTGTTGTTCTATTACAACTGTCCCATTCTCATTCCCCCCCCCCGTTTCTCTCCCCTGCCCCAGCCACCCTACCCTGCCCCACCCCACCCTACCCCCACTCTCACAAATTTTGGGTGATTCTTAATCATTATTTCTTCAAGTATCATTTTCAGCCTTGCTCTCCTCTCTCCTTCTGGGACTTCAACGACACAGATGTTAGAGAGTTTGTTGCACGTGTCCCTGCGGCTCCATTCATTTTCTTTTCTGGTCTCTTTTCTCTCAGTTGTTCAGATTGGGTAGTTTCTATTGTTCTATCTCCCCATCCACCGACTATTTCTCCTCTCTGTCCTGCTGTTGAGCCTGTCCACCGAGCTCTTTATTTTGGTTGTTGTCCTTTTCAGTTCTAAAATTCCCATCTGGCTCTTCTTTATACCTTAGATTTCTTTGCTGAGACTTTCTATTTTTGTTTTTTTACTTTTTTTCAAGCATGTTTTCTAACTGTCCACTGAAATGGTTTTATGTGGCTAGTTCTCTGTTCTAGGTGTCGGCACCTGCTGATTGTCTTTTTTCAGTTGGTTTGAGAGCGTCCTGGTTCTTGAAATGGGGAATGAATTTCTATTGAAAGGTGGACATTTTCACGTTATATTATAAGACTCTGCATCCTAGTTAACCTTTTGCTTCACGTGGCTTCTTCTGATGCCATTGTGGCAGGAAGAAGGGAGCCCTGCCTTTTTACTGCTAGGTGGAGATAAAAGTCCAGGTTCCCCTCTTGGCCTCTGTTGACACCTGAGGACCAGGGCACGTTGCTAAGCTGTGCAGGTATGGGAGTTCCCAGTGTGATCTGCGTTCACACTGCAAAGGGGTGTGCCTCATTCCAGGCTAGTGGAGTTCAAGGTCCTGGCTCTTTTCTGCCTACTTTGACACCACTCTGCGGGAGGATGTTGGGGAACATTTTACAGCCTGGCTAGGGTGAAAGTCAAGGCTCTCCACTTGGCCTTCAGTGGTGTGAGTGTGGGTGAGGTCACTCGCACCATTTTTCTGTGGTGTTTGGCTAAAGTAGAGTAGTTATTATTTAAGAGATTTTTGTCATGCTAGGCTGCCCCTCTCCTGGTCCTTTAGAAAGAGAGAACAGGTTTTTCTTGCCCTTTTTTTTGTCTTCACTTAATGTTTCCAGGTTGCTGGCTTCTTTAACTCCAAGCCTGGGATAAATGAGGTCAAAATAAAACCCAGAGAATTCACCACTGTGTTGTTCCTTGGGTCCTGAGATCTCTTACCGCTCTGCCTTTCTCTCTCCACCTTCTCCATCTTCTTCTGTTTGTTTTATGTGTGATGTTGCAGGTTCTTTTTTGTGCTTAGTAGGAGGAATCAAGAAAACTGTCACCTTCCTGGAGGTGAAAGGCTTTCCTTCCGACTATTACTTATACCTCTTAGCCAAAGCAAAAACCCACTGGAATTTCAGTATGTCCACTCACCAACATTTTTAAGTGATCAAATTCCTTTGCTGATAGAATATCTTCCTGAGATATTTTGGGCCTGTCTTTCTACAGAGAGAATCAGGTCTGAATTATGCAAGGATCATCTCTGGGTAAATCTGTTACCACAGTGAAATTAATGCCATCAAAGGATGTTAATTCTTGCTCGTTCAAAGGGAGGAGGCAAAGATAGTTTTATACCCAGCATGGCTATCCGAAGAACACCAACATGCCCCGCCGTTGGGTCTTGCTTTACCATGCTTTGTGGGCTAACAATGTCCCCCAGAATTAATTATCTGTAACCCCCACCTCAACCTTTTGATTTGATCTCCCAGAAAAACTGTCCAAATTCTTATTATGTTTCTTTTAGCACAGCAAATTACAAAACCCAAATCAGGAACAAATCTGTGAATATTATTAATGAAGGAGGGGTTTCCTTTAAACAAGAGTCTTTCAAATCATGTTCCCTAGAGGTTTCCCATGCAGCTTCAAAAGGAGTCTCTGCCGTTTTGATTAGGACTTTATCTCAAGCCCTAATGAAGACAGGCGTGTTCTCTGAATATCCATCAGCATGAACATTAGCCAGTTATGTTCCCTTGTAAAAAAAGCAACACAACCCCACCTGATCCCCACTAATGAAATGATTTCCTTTATCAGAGGTGAGAGTTGGTTGTTTCTCCAACTCTGAGCCCTGTGGCAAGAAAACTGGAAACCCAAAGAGGAGTTTTCCTTTTGTTACCTGGTTTGCTCCTGGGTCCATCCCGATACTGAACACACATGGACAAAACGCTGTCTGCGGCAACCAGAGTCTTTTATTGCACTCCTATTTCAGTCATCTCAGGGTTTGGAGAGAGATGGAGGGATGGAGGATGGCTGATGGTGACAGATGGGCCGTGCAATTACCACTTGAAAAACAGGTTTGTCCTTCAAAAATGACAACGGCAGTGGACTCTAATGACAGGTGAAATTTGGAAAAGGATTAGGAAAGGATTACTCAAGGGAAAAAGAACAGGTGTATCCAGGGGGCTCCAGTTTGGGGGGTGGACTTCAGCTTTTGAACGACACCCTCAAAACAGCCCCTTCACATTTCAGTTATATTTGTACCCATGAACTTTGGCAATGGCCAGGGTTGGTGAGTTTGGGGCCATCTTAAAGAAGGGCGAAAGGTAGAACAAGTGCAGAAGTTTCCTTTCATTCTTTAAAGGGAAAGCGCAACTCAAAGGGAGAAGCCATGTTGTAATTTTTAGCCAAACAGAAGTGTATAGGCACCTGAAGAGAAGACAGGAAATCCACAACTCTCAAAGCTCTCTGCCCTACAGGACCCCAATGTTCAATTCCAGGACCCTGGAAATAGGCAGAAAAAGAATCTCAGTCCTCTGGGGAGAGAGAGTGGCTGTGCAGTCGAGGCCAGAATTTCTACGAGGAAGCTGATCATAGAGCTTTATGGATGGACGTGATCGTCTGGCCTGTATTCATCTTACAGGTGAAGAAACCTCTCTGAGAAGGGCAATGACCTGCCTAAGATCAGGTCCAGTTAGTGACAGAGTCACAACTGGAATTCAGGAAGTCAAGTCCCCATTGTGCAGTCGAAGCCGTTTTCTTTATGCTATGAGTAACCCTATCTTCCAAGGCTTGGTCAAGGGCTCCAAGCCAGAAAGGTGAGAACAAGAGAGGCTGAGCCCGAGCTCTGTCCAGCAGAGGGACTCCTTGGGGAGCTCCAGATGGTTCTGTTGCTGCCAAGCCTTGGGGCAGGAAGATCTGCAGGGGGCATCTGGGAAAGGTAGCCGAATGAAATAATAATACAAGCTACTTATTGAATGAAATAATAATAACAGTACTTATTAAAATTTTAGCATAAGTATATCACGGATACTAGATGGGTTATACTTATACTAAAACATTATTTGTTGTTTATCTGAAATTCAAATTAAACTGGGCACGCTCCATTGTCATATGAGGCCCTGTGCTAAGCACTTTATAGGCATTTTCTCATTCAATTCTCACAATAACCTTGTGAGATAAGTCTCATTATTATTCCCATTATGCAGATAAAAACCTGAGATTCAGAGAGGTAATGTAACTTGCCCAAGCTGCTATACTTAAGTAAATGCCAGAAACAGAATTTGAATCCATCTCTGTCTGGCTCCAAACTCCAGGTTTTTAACCCCTGTGTTGTATCACTTCTCAAAGGCAGAGACTGAACTGAGCTCCCCAAGTCACAATAAGAATTTGGGTGCCTGCTTAACTCAGATGCACAAAGGAAATGAAATTTGATGCATGCTAGCCTTGCTGCTTCAGGACAGAGCTAGCAGGGGGAGAACTGGTGTCTCTGAGGGCATCGAGCCCCACAGAGATGGTGCTAAGCACCCAGGTGTGGCCCTGATGCAAAAGCTGGCTGCTCTATGCAGCAGAAAGAAAGAAGGAGCTCCTACCCTTTGCGACAGCATGGATGGAATTGGAGAGCATCATGCTAAGCGAAATACGCCAGGCAGTGAAAGACAAATACCATATGATCTCACCTTTAACAGGAACCTAATCAACAAAACAAACAAACAACCATAATATAAACAATGACACTGAATTTGAGAACAGTCTAACAGTGACCAGAGCGGGAGGGGAGGGAATTTTAGGGGAAAAGGGGAACGGTTTAGAGGAACAAGTATAAAGGACACACGGACAAAAACTATGGGGGGTGGAAATGGGAGGAAGGTGGGGAGGGCTGGGGTGGTGGGCTGGGGGCAGGGTAAAAGTCAGAAAACTACAATATCAACAATTAAAAAATACTGATTTAAAAAAATAAAAAAAGTAAAAAAAAAAAAAAAAAAAAAAGCTGGCTGCACAGTCCAGCTCCACTCTGACTCCGCCTTGCTTGATCCCTGGGATATGGCCCAGCAGAGCTCTGCAAAGGCAGAGAGCCCTGGGTAGGTGAAGTTTGCCTCATTTCCACTACTTCCTGCTTGGTGGTTTCCTACCTTGGGCCAAGCCTCATTGTTCCCCCAGGTCTTAGATCCCCTCTGCCAATGATTCTCAAGTACAGGTACACATGAGAATCACCTAGGAAACCTATTAAAGTTACTAGTATCTGAAGCCCATTTCCAGGGATTCTAATTTAATTGCACTAGGTTAAGCTCCCCAATTAAAGTTGCCACTTAAAATCTAAAACACTCAGTTATATTTGAATTTCAGATGAACAACAAAAAAATACCTGGGACATACGTATGTCCCAGATATTACATGGGTTATGCTTATACTAAAACATTATTTGTTATTTACCTGAAACTCAAATTAAACTGGGCACCCTGTATTTTCGTTTGATGACTCCGCTACTCCTGTCCCCAGGTCACCCTAAAGCACAGGCACAAACTGACAGCCCTTCCACGTGCACTCATGTGTTGCTCTCAGCCTCACCACGTCTGGCCCAGGCAGCAAAGCTGTGTGTTTTCTTAGAGCCTCTGTGCCACCACGCCTGGCCTTTCACTGGGCAGCAGAGCTGACTGCGTGAAGGGGAGGACAAAGTGTGTGAGGGCAGCTGGGGCACCAGTGGGAGATGGGCGACGTCTGACACATCCCACTGAAGGCGCTGCCCGCTCCCTGCGTTCATCCTGTGCTGAGTTCCTGGTAACCGAACAACGTCTACTGCACACAAGTTACATGGGGTGCTTGTTAGGTACTCAGGAGATGGTGTGGAAGCTCTGGAACAACCACAGCCCGGGAAGGGGGAATCCACATTTCCTTTACTGGAGAGATTTTCAGTCTACGATCTAATGAAGATTTGGAACAAGCACCCTTGTCATGCACAGAAACCCAGTTAGCCAGACAGTATAAGCTTACACCCAGCGTATGTGTGGCCGAACAGAACCAAACGAAGCTAAGTGAGCTGTAAACAAGAAGGAGGAACGTTCTGCTCTGCCAGCCTGGGACCAGGGAGCATCCTAGCTCCGTCACTTGCTAGCTGTGCCATCTGGGGTAAGGCACTTACTTTTCCTCAACCTTCATTTCTCCATCTGTAAAATGGGGGGTGATGATAATGCCTCATGGAATGATTATGAGGATGAAATAAAATTGGGCTTGGAAAACAAAGCCAAGAATGTTATAAGCATTTTATAAATAGTAGATCTTATAGTAAACAGTATCTCCAGGGCAATCGGGGACCACATTACACATATGTGTAAGGCACTCAGAAGTGTTCATGTCCAAAGGAAATAAAATTAACAAGATGAGAAGACATTTCTTTGAACATTTGTTCAGCCAGAGATTTGATAGAACCCAGTTCCTCCACAGCTTTGAAACATGGACAGGAAATGAAGAAGAACATCCCAACTCCAGCCTCTGTGTCTGGGATGTTTTTACTCAATTCTATTTTAACAATGACACAATTAAGTATCAAAAGTCTAAGGCAGAGTCTTGCAGCTGTATGCCAACATGTTATTCTCATGTGCCTGCCTGTCTGGGATGGGTGTTCTCAGGGTGTAGTTATATGAAAATAGGCTTTGATTACGTTTCTGACTTTTTCAGGGAGGTTATAATTTCAGACAGTTGTTTTGACGTGACTCCTTGGCAGACCACGCATGTCTGTGAGATCATTAGAACTCTGTCAATTAGAGTTCTAATTATTAAAAATTTAACTCTTCTGATACATAATGTGGTATGTGTTCCTACTGTGGAAACATGCAAAGGTTCAGTTGAATGCAAACAAAAATAATTCCTTATGTAAGCAAGAAGAAAGAAAGGGGAACATGGAGGCAAACCCTCACTCTCTTTTACGACTGTTTCTGTGGTGTATAAAAGGATGTACCAGTCCCTCTGGATGAATCCCTACTACTCTGTCTCCAACCTGGAGTTTAATTTCATTTTCTGAAACATACAGGCGTAAAGAAAACTGTCTTTGAGTGGATGTATGTGCCCATATGCATATCTGCACGCACAGACCTGGTCCTACGTCTACATGAACACCTGGGTAAGAGATAAGTCCCATGAGAATGGGGGTTTTGGCTCTTTGCTTACTGCTGTGTCCCTATACCTAGAACAAGCCTGCCGTATACAAGATTCTGTCTTCTGATGGAATGAATAAATCTGTATGTTGAGTGTGTGCTCGTGCGTGTTATCCCTGATAAATGGACCCATTTCAGTGCTCAGCAGCTTTCTTACCCATGAGAACTGAGGTCTGGGTCAGGAAAGGGAGAGGGCCACTCACAGGGCTCAGGTGGGACAACTGGAAACAGAGAAAAGAGGCTTCAGGGGAGAACAGGATGGGGGTGGTGCGCAGGTGTCCTGCTTCTAGAAAGTCAGAAGCTAACCTGAAGATTTTGCATACCGCCTGCTGTGGGGGCTGCCTGCAAGAATATTGATTCAGTGGTTCATAGACTGGGGCCCTGAGCCCCCAGACCTCCTTGAAGGCAGGAAAGGGGCTCCTCTAATGTTTTGTTTAGTTTTGCAAAAAAGAACAAATGGGAAGCAGGCTTTTCCCAGAGGAAAGGCAAATTGGGTGACTTAAAATGCCAGTTTCTTTGCTTTGGGCTAGAATTTTACCAGCTCAGTGTGGTAAAATTCTCAGTGCTGGTTCTCCCAAGCCAATCCAAAGCCTCCATGGGTGGGCAGTCACATCCAAGTCTGTGATTAATGAACATGGGGGAGATGAGTTAATGATGCTTTTTGGAATGGGGGAGAGGTAGACCATGCTGATGGAACTCTCCCTGCATTCATGAGGACCCTGATGCTGAAGATGGCCAGGTTATTTATCAAAACGACACAGTAGCATGGTGGAAGAGCTGGCCCAAAACTCTGGGCTTCCAACTCTCATTCCCATCATTTTGTCATTGTTTTTGTTTTCCCCAAAAATCTTCCAGGACTCTCCCAGCCTAACACTATCCTGATGTGTGCACAACACTTTACAGTTTCCAAAGGCCCTTTATGTGTACTCCTTCAGCAAGGGAAACCTTGTTCTCCCCACCTTGCAGATGAGAATACTGAGGCTCTGAGAGGTTAAGCAACTTACACAAGTTCATCCAACTAACAATCAGGAGGAAGATCTTTTGCTGCCTGCAGATACCTTTCCTTTCCAGCACCTGATACCTCATATTTCATCACTAAAACTTTATTCTTTTACCCCTGGCCATGTGGCTCAGTTGGTTGGAGCATGGGTTTCTGCACTGGAAGTTTGCCAGTTCGATTCCTGGTCAGAGCACGTGCCTGGGTTGCAGGTTTGATCCTGGTTGCTGTGCAGACAGCAGCCGATTGATGTTTTCTTTCACATCTCACATGTTTGTGCTCTCTCTCTCTTTCTCTCCCTCTTTCCCTTCCTGTTTCTTTAAAAGTCAATAGAAACATGTCATTGGGTGAGAAGTGAAAATAATTCTTTTAGCTTAAGGCATTGACCACTTTTTCATGCCAAATGCCTCTGGAAATGATTGTATTTAAGCTCATGTCATTCACTGGTACCTTAAAGTACATGAGTTTAGAATGTCTGGTGAATTCCCTTTAAAAAATATGGAGATACTATAGAAAGTGGGGGCCTGAAAGATCCATTTAGAACACACCCCTGAGTGAGAAGATGTAACAAAATGAGCTGCATATGACTCCCACCTTGATCTCCAGCCACGGCCTTTATTGCCTGGCAATTTTTAAAAATTCTCCATTAGAGGCATCTTATTACAGAGGAGACCCATTATGTCACCAGATCTGCAGAGCAGTAAGGACAGGGGAGAGTATGGCTGAGCCTCTGTACTTTTTGGGAAGGGAACTTCAATCGTCTGGCTCAATGGGTTTCTGGCTTCTCCATGGAGACAAACAACATCTTGATATTTAAACTTTAATGTGAGTGACTCAGAAATAGTTTTGCAGACAGTGTCAAATGCCTCTTCTTGCCATGCTGCAGCCAGAAAGCCATGGAGGTCCAGCACGAAGATTTCAGCCAAGCAGGAAAGTGCACTCATGCCTACGACCCTCATGGCCTCAGCTCCCATTTGGTGTCATGCATTAGCTGTGCCAAGTGCCAGGGGCTGGGAACGCCAGGGAAGCGAGGTGTGTTTCCTGTCCTTGATGAGCTCATAGTCTAATGAACCCTGTAAGTACTGGGTGTTGTATAGGAGAAGCCCAGGACTTGGCTGAGACAGGAAGGGCCTGCCAACCTCAGAGGTCCAGGAGGAGGGAGGGCAGAGTCCAGAAGAGCAGAGATAATGCCTCAGGACCAGGTGACACCCGGGCTAGCTCCAGTGCAGGGTGGAGGCTATTTATCCTCTGTCCATGTCTACACCCGCTGATGAGTGTGTGGGTGGGGGTGGGGGCCTGGGGAGTGGCTGAAGGAGGCCTGGTCAGCACTTTTAAGGCTGTGCCAGGAGCCACTGGGATAGACAGAGTCCCACAGTTCTCCTTGCTCCTGCCATGCTACTTGTGTCTTACAGCCCCTGACTCTCGAGTCCTAGGCTTACCTTAAAGCCATTCTCCCTTCTAATAGATGAGGACAAGATAAAGACTTCTAAGGAGAGAAATTGCCCTGAGTTAGCTCCTCAGCTTGCTGCTGGATGATCTCTTTCCAGAGAGAAAGGTGCCGGGGAGGGAGTGGGGGGTGGAACTTGGCTGGGAAAGCTCTGGGGATTAGGACTCAGGTGACAATGCAGAAGACAGATCTCTCTCTCTCTCTCTCTCTCTCTCTCTCTCTCTCTCTCTCTCTCTCTAATCCTCACCTGAAGATATATTTGTTGGTTTTAGAGCGAGAGGAAGGGAGAGAGAAGAACATCGATGTGAAAAACATCAATCAATCACCTCTCGTGTGCGCCCTGACTAAGGATCAAACCCATAAACTTTTGGTGCACAGTCAATGCTCCAACCAACCTAGCCACCCCTGCAGGGCCAGAAGATTTCTTGATGGTATTTACTAAGCCTGAGTACAAAGACCACAGGTCACAGAGTAGGGAAGAACCTGAATTGGCCATGCTGGCAAGGTCCAAAGAAAAGTTAGACATTGGAGGGAGAGACTTAGGCAAAAAACACTAGTGAGGGGAGAACAGGTAAGGAGGAAAAGCAGAAGTAAGGAGCCCAGGAGAGCCAGAATGGTCCAGGATGGGAAGGGCATCACATCCAGTTGCAGGACGGGGATGTCTGGGGGCAACTCTCCTAGCGCCATCTCGGTAATTAAGCAGCTTCTGTGCACCTGAAGACACAATTACAGACAGAACCACTCCTTTGATGTAAGAGTATATAGAATGTCTGGGGAGAAAGAGGGGCAAATAAAAGAGAGAGTGATGTTGCTTTCACATGCAAACAAGGCTGATAGAAAAAAATATTACCAAACAGGCAAATAGACCAAACAAAGAAAAAGAAGGTTGGGAAGATAAGATTCATGCTGAGCAGACACCAGAGATGCCTTGGGTCATTAGGAGCATCATGGCTGGCCTTCCCGGGCACTGCAAAAAGTCAGGGCTTTCCTTTCAAAGAGTTGACATGTTCTTATCAGGCTGGCTGCCTGCCTTCTCTTCCCCTACCTGTTCTCTGCAGAAATTCTCAACCAGTTTCCAAAGAGGCGTGGTTATTCATGGAGTCAAAGCCCTGGAGAAAGTGAGGTGCAAAGGGTTTGAATGGCTTCTCCTGGGAAGCAAAGCAAATCAGGAATGGAGCTGAGCTTGTAACCCAGCATCCTGGATGCCTGTCCCATGATATAACCTCTGAAACACCACTCTTTCTGTTGAGGCCAACTTTATTGGAGAAATCTGTTAATTGGGGGTAGTGGGGAAGAAGGGGGAGAGCAATATGATGCTAACATGATTTAACACTTGATGGGCTCTGAAAAAATAAGAAAGGGGCTTTGAGCTTCAGCTTGGCACATTCATCATTCCACATACGTGTTACCAAAATGAATGTATGCAACTAAACTATATGTGAGACTCTGGGGCACAATAGCACAGACTTTGTGAAACAAAAAGGCATTTCTCGTGCCTCCACTGTGTCTCTTGTGGTGTCATTGTCTGGTGCTAAGAACTCACATAATAACAAAAAACAATGCCCCTATGATGGGGGAAAACTTGATTTGGCACCAGCAGTGGTGTTTTCCATGGGAATGACGGTGGGGGCTGTGGCCGACTGTGGGAATAGTGCAAATCAGCACTTTTTTGTAGATTTTCTTCAAGCCATTGTTTACTTTGGCTTTAGTCAGATCCACGGCCCAGCTTGAAGATTCCCACTGGGCTTTCTGAAGCTCACAGACCTATGAGAGATGAAATAAAGATAAATAAATAATTACACAACACCCTACCACTACCCCTGCACTCATGTGTGGGGTGTGACAATCTCAGATGTGTGTGTGCATGTGTGTGTACACATATATGTTGGTCACAGGACTGCATATGTATGTCCCTTGGCCCAGGCTTCTACCTGGGAATTAGAGAGACCAAGGTGTTTGGGGTCTGGGCTCCCCTGGTTCATTGTCTCACTGTCATTTTTCATTTAGGGCCAGGGAGATCAGGGCTGTTTCACACAAGTGCCAGTTTTTGCAAAATGGTATTGGATAAAACCTGTTTGAAACCGTACCTTCCTAAAGCGCTTAGACATTTGTAGACTTTTAAACATGAATACGAAAAAGGTAACTTGTGATATTGGAAGATGAACTTTTTTCCTACAGCTCTTAGGAGTACATTGGCTTCAAAATGTCAATTACTGATGGTTCCTGCCATATCAGCAGCTTGTTATTAGTATAGAGTAAGTCCTCACCTAAGTTCTTTATAGGTTCTGTGACTTTAAGCAAAATGACATATAACAAAACCAAAATTTTCATTGGTTAATTGATAAAAACAGAGTTATATCTTTTTTATATCTTGTTTATATCAATTATATAAACGGGCACCATGCATGTATCTTCTGTGAAAATAGTTCTGGAGGAAAACTCCAGGTGGCTTTGCAAGGTGATGATATTTAGATGGGCTTATTGCAGAGACATTTTCCAACAAAGTGCAGAAGAGTCTTATTTCCTCAACATATTTTCTCTTGGATGCAAGTTGGGGACCCAGGCTCTTGTCTGGGTCTGGATTGGAAGAAAAAGATCTTACTATGGGTTAGGCAGTGTGCTCAGAACAGATATAATTTAATCAGGACCAGACTCTTCCTGGAGGTTTCACAGGTGGGGAAACTTAGGCCAGAGATTAGGGGACTTGCTCAAGCTCACACAGTCTGCATGCTGCAGAGGTGGGTGGGAACTGATTCCTTCTCTAGGGCACTTTGCAGAGGCCTTCAAATATCCTCCACTTCCACAGCACTTCCCAGGCCTGGAAAGCATCCAGGCTTCCTGCAGAACCTGACTAGGTGACAGCAGCAGCAGTGAAAACAATGCCAACTGGGGTAGGGGTCTTCAGAGACAAAAGGTGGAATTCAGTTGGGGTGGGGTGGTCCTGGGCTGCCATTTCTGTCTCTGTCAAATTAAAGGGGGCCAGGTGTGATAGCACCCTAGTGTTCTTTGCACAGCTGGACCTAGGGTGGAAAGAGGTGTGTGGAGGGAAATGCTTACATCTCCTCCCCTTCCTGGAAAAATAACTTTGCATTTGAAGGGAGAAAGATAGAATGAGTAAATCTGTAACCAGGATTTGTGGGCCTGGGGATTTCATTTGGCCCTTTAAAGGCACAAGGCCTTGCGTGTGTGTGTGTGTGTGTGTGTGTGTGTGTGTGTGTGTGTTAGAGTGTGCGTGTGTGTATGGGGGGAAATTACATGTGATTTTTTTAAACTGGACTTTTATTTGAAATAAATGAACGTCATGGCTGCTACCATTTATGGGGGACCTATTATGTGCCAAGCATTGTGCTGGACGCTTTAGAGGTATTATTTTTATGCGAAGAAAAAAATAGCTTAGTGGATTGTTTTCATGCAGGTACAATCAGAGACATCGAGTATTTTTTCCCTTCCGGTTAAAATACAGTCCTCTACACGGTGATGAGATTTGGGGAGACTCGGGAAGGATGCGGGGACCGGCAGTGGGCGGTCCCTGCCTCGCTTGTCTCCACCTTTTATTTTGACCCGTCCGAGGGCGACAGGCTCGCACTAGGACCCAGGCGCCACAGCGCCTCCGTCTGTCCTGTAGGTTCATTCAATCTCCCATACACACAGACCCACTGCGAGACCGACACACACTCACTCACAGTCAGGCACGCAACTGCACTCAGTGAGGCTCGGGAAGTCTGATCGCCTCCTCGCCTCGGCGCCTCCTCCGCTCCAGCCAGCCGGGTCTCCTCTGGGGCCCGGAGCTCCGCCGGGCCGCGCAGCCCTAGAAGAGGACGAGCTCGGCAGACCCCGGTCGCTCCATGGGCAAACGCGGGCGGCCGCGCAAGGAGGCGCGCTGCGAGGGCGCAGGGCTGGCCCCCACCGCGCCCCCGGCTGTGGCCGCGCCTCAGCCCCCTGCCCAGCCCGAGGAACCCGCGGGGGCCAAGCTCAGGTGCCCCTTCTCGGACATTTTCAACACCAGCGAGAACTCGATGGAGAAGCACATCAACACTTTTCTGCAGAACGTGCAGATTCTGCTTGAGGCCGCCAGCTACCTGGAGCAGATCGAGAAAGAAAACAAAAGTAAGTTTGGTTTCCCCGCTCCTCCTCGGCGCCCGGCTCTTTCTTCCTCGCCCACTTGGGCGACCCCTGTCGCCTGCTCGGCCCGCGTCCCCCTCCCCCCAACACACATCCAGTACTAGGCAGTAAAGCCGATGACACGGGAGAAAGGACACGCACGCACAAAGCTACTAAAGATGTAACAAAGACGAGCGGGGGGGGGGCGGGTGGAAGGGGGGGTCTGTCCGTGCGTCTGTCTTTTCGTTTCCTGGAGGCTGGGAGGATCGCCCAGCCGAGAAGCAGGAGAGTGTTGTTGTTTTCTGACAACTGAGCCGAGAGCTCATCTCTTCGAGGTCGCCTTTCTTCCTTTTTTTTTTTTTTTTTTTCCGGAGCCTTCTCGGGCAGACAAGTGTTGTTTTTCTGTCGCTCGTTCCTGGGTGGGGTGGGGAGGATTAGAAGCCGAAAGTTGGAAACCGTAGGCAGTGCTCAGCGGTTTCAGAAAGAAAACACAAGACATACACGACAACAATAACAACAGCCACCAAAAGCCCCTCACGGCATGGGCTCGGGCTGGCTCGGCTATGCTTATCCCTTCTGTCTACTTCGCTTTTCCCTCCCCTCGCAGCAGGGCTGGGCTCAGGCCATCACGTCCTCCGATACAGTGCCCCTGCATCTCTGTTACCCTGGGGTGCCACCGCTCCGCCTCCCCCGCCCCACCCGCCCAAACTGGCCGGCTGGGCCAAGCAGCGCCAGCAGGTCGCTCGGGACCCGCCGTCCTACGGGGAAACTTGGCGAAGGGGACGCAGCTAGAAGGAAACTTTGGGATCTTGCAGGAAACAATAGTAGGGGAAGAAGGTGTGGGCTGTTGTGTGCAGTTTCTTTATTTTCCTAGTGAACGCTCAGTGCTAAGAAGGCAAACGCCTTTCTGATCGATTTCTCCGTCCACCCTCACCCCCACAACCCGCCCCCCCGCCCGACTCAGGTGGAGAGTTATGCGGCGGGGGGAGGGGCTGGGAGCCCCACCCCGGCCTGGTCTCCTTTTTCGTATTTGTTGGTTTCATTTTTGCCCCTGCCAGCCGGGTCTCCCAGCCCTCCCCAGGCAGTTGACTCTGCGTCCTAACGGGGGCACGCGTGTGCGGTGTCTTCAGCATGGTCCTCACAAATAATAGCTGCGAGAAGGGGGAAGGGGCCCGGGCAGATAGAACGACAGGCTAGAGAAAAGAAAGCTGTTTAATCTGTCCGAACAAGTAGGAAGATCAATGAGAAGAGAGGGGAGAAAAAAAAATGGTACTATTGCAACGTGTCAGATCTTGTGATATCCCCCCCCCCAACAACAACAACCCTCAAACACAAAAACACCTTAGCAGACCGACACGCCAGTTCTCCCGGGATAAAGTAAGCGTGTTTTGGCAGCGCAATTGTGCAGAAGCTGTACGGAAAAAAGCAAGGATTTGTGTTGGGAGGTCGGTGGTGCGTTCTTTTCTTTCTCTTCTCTCGTTTTCTCGGAGTGCTTGCCTCGATTTCGAGAAAGGCGCATCGCCGGCTGTGTGGTGGGCCGGTGGTCGTGTAGGTTGTGCATTCGTCAAGAGAGTAGTTTATGAAAAGCCAGAGCCTGTGGGGATCTGGGTGAAGACACGGTTTTGTTTGGTGTTTGCTTTTGTGGGATGGGGGAGGGGTGAGATTTTTTTAGCGGGGTGGGGGCGCGCCCCGGGTCCCCGGTTCTCTAGAGTCTGTCCCGTAGCGCCGGCTCCTGCTGGGGGTGCACCTAACAGGGCACCTTGGAAGTGTGTGGCAAACCTGATTTGACCCCCTCCCTCAGCGAGGTGTACTAAGGAGGTTGCTGGAGCTCCCGCCGCGTCCCACCACCCTTTCTCAACGGCAGACAATCGGAGACGTTCGCCACCTCCGCCCCCCCCCCCCCCGCGGCCTCCCCGGCCGCCGCCACCTTCTTGTTTACCCCGTGCCGGGGCTCCGGCGTGGCCACCAGTCACGTAAGCAGAGGGCCGGGCGCGCCGGGCCGGCTGCCCTGCACGGGGCGGGACAGCAGCAGCAGAGCTGGGCTCCTGAGGCTGAGAAAGCCTAGGGGCTTCCTCATGGTCCCTCTCCCGAGGCGTTCGCTAGCCCCCGAGAGGGGCTCGGAACCTCAACCCTCCAAAGTCAACTTCGAGTACGTAATCAGTCCCTCGGCCTCGCTGCCCCCACCTCCAACCCGCTCCCCGTGGGAGTATTTTTAGCTCTCTTGCCTCTTTTCGCCGCCGCTGTTTGGCTCTGCATGACGTGATGTCAACGGCCCCCAGATTTCCCCGAGAGCGTGGGACGCTGCGCCGTGCCCGACTCGGCTACGGGGATCCTACTCCAGGCCTTCGCCCTCCTCCCCAACAGCTCACGCAGTCGAGGTCGACCTCCAGCAAACTACCGGCGACCCTTTGCCGGGCCTCTATGATCCCCCTTGCAAACTGGAGCGACCCACGGTGGCCACTTTATCCACTCCACCCCCTCGGCCCCCCTCCCAGTGTGGGTAAGGAAAACCGCGAACCCTACATCTGCCTTATTTTATTGGGGGCGCTTCTTCGCGCTGGCGGCGCTCGCCGTTGTTTTCTGCTCGCTGCACACAATGCCCGCGCGTCACGGCGCTCCGCGTGTGCACAGCAATAACGCGAGTCTGGGGGCGGGTCGTGCGTGCTCCCGGCTCGGGCACTGCGGGTCGCTCCGCGCGCGCGGGGCTTGTTTTGCTTCTGAGCCCGGCTTTCCGAAAAGCTTACATCATTCAGTTGTTGGGAGGAGGGATGGGGATCTGGGCGTTCCGATAGGATTCCAGCATTTCCCAGGTCCCTGTTTTTTGGGAGGAAGTAGGGATCCTGGCTTTTTAATTAATTTTATGAGGGAAAGGCTCCAGTTTTGTTTGTTGGGCAAGTTTTGGGTTTTTTTATTTTAGGTCACTACTGCAAAGGGCATTGCTGGCCGGCTCAGGTGCACAACCTCCCCGCCTTCATTTCAGCCAGTTCCCCTGTAATCACTTGATCTTAGTTTCTCCGCCTCCTCCTCCCCCTCCCAGCTAGAGACACATGGTTTCCACATGGAGACAAACTTCTTTCCTCTGACTGGACTTGACCTAGCTGCGTCGTCCAGCCAATCGGCAGCTGCAGCTTCCTATGACGTCACGCGTTGCTGAGCCCAGAGACAGGGGGTGGGGCCAGGAGGCAAGCCAGGAAATCTCTGGGAGCTGTAGTGCGGCCAGCTGGTACAATCCCTTCTTAAAGGGACGCTCTTCTCCCTGGAGATGGCTGTTGAGTCTCTATTCCGTTCTTCATTTCGGGTTCTGTAAGGCCTCCCGAAATGCACCGATAGACCCTGGTCATAAGTCCACACGTTCCGTTTTTACTGTTGTTTGCAAAGTACTTAACTTGGCAGGAGCTTGCCTTATTTTCCATTGTTGCCAGAACTGCTTTTCATTGACTAGTTGAACTTTCCGAACGAACTAGGAGTGCTCACCAAGTTGTGGCCACAGTGCTGAATTATTTCCAGTAGATATGGTGCGTTTTTTGGGGGGGAAGGGATCCAAGTTAAATCACCTAGTATTCACTGCTCTGTGCAAGGCAAAGATTCCATAGTCTATGCAGGTACATTCTCTTCAAGTTCAATTGATGTGAATCCTTAAGAATCTCAAAGTCCTCCAAAAACATTAATCATGGAGATTGTGACCCTGTTTTCACAAACTCAGAATTTGTATATAAATAATCTCAAGCATCAACACCTATTTCAGTTTGGGGTCCAGTGGAGGGGTGGCAATTTAGGATTGACTGATAAACAAATATTTGCTTCCTGTTTTGGAAAAGGTTAAAACTGAGAGAAAAAGAAAGATTCACAAAGGGGTGGTGGTGTGCATAAAAGCTGTTCAGTAGTAAAGTGGAAACCACTGTAACAAGTAGAGGTCTAGAGGGCAGAAATGGGCTTCTCAGTGTCTTGGGAAGGTGACTTTTGGGACAACACTTAAGACAGAGAGAAATTACTAAATGGGAGTAGAGGGCAGGGGTTGCTCTCTGTAATGGACTACCTGGGTCTGAGGGTGAGGTACTTCCCTAGGGGCATAAACTGGCCAAGGAGCAGCCTTTTCCTCCTCATGGAGGGAGCTGTTGCTGCATGGTATCATTTGGCTCCACCCTACTTCCTGACTTAATCTTTTCTGCTCTTGTCCAGCAGGTCCACCAGCAAGCAGGTTCACAGTCATGCCTCTGTGCTCAACTCAGACGCTTCCCTGTCTAGAGTGCCCTCATTCTCTTATTTCCTTGTGTTTAGTTGCATCTCACCCACTTTTCAAGACCTAGGTCAGATCCCACCTCCTCCAGGAAGCCTCCCCTGGCTGTTTCTTAAGTTGGGGTAGTTGAGAAAATGAAAACTTCATAGTCACAAGAGTGGGAAAGAAATCCCTCCTTCTCTGCTTACTGGCTGTGTGATCTTAGGCACAAATTACCTAACTTCTCTGAAGTCCCATTTCTTTTTTTGTAAAATGGGGATAACAATAGCACCAGCCTCACATCATTGCTGAATGACTAAATGAGGCACTCCCTTTAAACATTTAAGGTACCTGGAATATAGTAGGTGCTCAATAAAGTCACATTTCTGAGCTCTGATAATCAGTACTGTGCAATTCTCTACTGGTTTCCTGTGTTAGCATCTTAAGGGAAAAGATCACCTACAGCTTTTCAGTATATGTCACTGTTGCATATAGCATATCACTGGCCATACAGTAGATACTTAATACACATTCTTCAATTGATTGGATGTGTCATTTATTGGCTGTGGCACAGCAATCAGGTTTGCAGGCCATATGACAGACTTGCTGAAGACTTGGAGAAGAGTTGGAAATGCTTCTCTCTCTTTCGAGGAAGGAGGATGTCTCATAATCTACACAGAATGCCTTGGGCTGTAGAGACCAGGGCCAGCAAGCAGATAGTAGTAAAGGCCTGGAGAGCTGAAAGTGCATACTGAGATCAGCTGTGACTGAAAATGAATCAGTTACTGGCTTAGAGAGCAGGTGACTAGGGCAACTTATGCTGAATTTGAGGGCTTTGGTGGCAACTAATGTTCAAGCAGGTCATACTTCTATGTGGCAGGTGTGTTATGATTCATTCATTCCACAAATATGCATTGAGCACCTACTATATGCAATTGCTTTTTTTCTGAAAAGTCTCTGGATTGATTTATGCTGAGCATGGAGTGGGATATTTGTATTTGGTGGAGTTGTATAAAGAACATTTCTTAAATGAGGCTATTTTCTCTGCATCCTAAATTATATTCCCTGGATTCAGCTTTTTTTTTTTCTTCTTCTAGTTTTAAATATGATTTCTGCCCACTGGTTAAGTGCCAGAAGTAGATTTTCAAGGGTACTGTTGTGGCTTTTAGAGTCCCAGCATTCTCAGGGACTAGGTACTCTGTAGAGGGGACCCAGGGAAAGGGAATAGGGCCTGAGGAAGTTGAAGTTGAATTTGAATTGAGACATTTCTGATTTGTGGGGGGAAGGATGCTCCATCAGTAACAAGGCAAAACAACTACTGCTCACCTACTTTCCCCTCTCTGACCAAAACACTCTCCCACTGACACACCCAGAAATGGGGATTTTCACCTGAAGATGGCTGAACAAAAGTCTCGGGATAAAAATGAAGGAAATGAAGAGGGTGCCCGCATGCAGTAGCAGCAACTAATTGGATTGCATAGTATCAATACTGGCTACCATTTGTTGAGCACTGACTATATACCAAGTATGGAGCTAAACATGTGCATTATCTCCTCCAGTCTTTACAACAACCCCTTGATACAAGCACCTTTATTACACTCATTTGCAGAGGAACCTGGGATGCTGGGTAACTTACCCAAAGGTCACATGGTTAGTAAGTGGTAGAGCTGAGATTGGAACCTAGGCCTCCGGTTCCAGAATGAGCCTGAGGTCTTAACCATTTATGCCGGTATGGATTTTATAGCCAAGGAATGAAGTCCAGAGAGGTGAAATGACTTGTTCAAGGTCACCCAGCAACCTGGAACAGAGCTGGTATTTGAAACACCCTGTTGATTATCAAGGTCTTCCTGCACACACCCTGCTTAGAGAAGGTTGAGAAATGAGGATGGAGTCAGAATAGCCAACCAGAGAGGTTTTCTTGTTTTTCAGAGTTGTTCACAATGCTCCTGGCCCAAACTTGAGCTTATGCTCCTAGGAAACAATACCCCCCTATGCCATCTTTCCCAAGTCTGTCCTCTGGACATATTAGAGGACTTGGGGCTGTTGCTATGGTGCTGGAGCCAACAGCAGGTTCATCAAAAGCTGGGTCTTTTGCCTTTAAAAAAGCCTTGCCCTGCAGAAACGAATTGGCCACAAAGATTTGCATCAGCCTTTGTGGCTTGCTCTGTTTTAGATCCCCCTGCCTCTCCATCCCACCTCCTCTGCCCTACCACCACCACTTTCTATAAATACAGTTAGATAAATATTGATTTAAACTGGGTTTCTGGAGGAGGAGCACATGGTTGCCCTGGCCTGGTCCTAGATACCACCAGTATGCCAGGCTGGACACACCTAACCCCTGACAGCCCTGGCTTCCAAATGACCCATTTGGGGGAGGTGGGTTGTGGTTTTGTGGCTTTTGAGTTTAGAGAGAGAGAGAGGGAAAGAGGGTGTAGAGAGAGGGAGAGAGGGAGGGAGAGAGAGAAAGAAAAAGAAAAGAAAGAAAAGCAACAACTCAGGAAGAAAGCAGGCAGAAATGGAGGGAGGTTTATTGCCGTCTGGCCTTCTGAACTATTCTCTTCCCTTCCCCATTCTTCCTTCCACTCCATTCTGGGTTTTGTTTAAAAAGGAGGCAGGTGGTAAGACAGAGCTTGAGGGCCAGAAGGAGCCCCAGAGGTCACAGAGCATCCATCATCCTCACTATACAGATGGGGTGGCTGAGGCCCAGAGAGGGACAGTGGCTTGGTCAAGAGGACACAGCAGAGGCCAAACCAGGTCATTCTAGGCTGTGTTCTCTCCTTCCTGACATGAGAATGGGTCCCCGGCAGGGCACCAAACTGGGCTTCTGTTTTACAGGTCAGGTGCTCATAGTGTCAGCAATTCTCAAACCTGGTTTACAGATTCTAGGGTGTGTCCGGTTATTGCAAAGGTCATTACAACATTCTCAATAGTCTTTCAAAATGAAGCTGATTTGCATTTGTCATTTAGAAAAAAATACTTTCTTTTATATTGGGGTTGGGGATGGGGCCTGGGAAGGCGATGACAGTGGCAGGATGGCTACCCAAGTCTTAACTGAGGAAAAGGAATTCAAGTCTTCCCAGAGGGGCCTCTTTCTGGGGGCGGAGCTCTGGGCTCACACAGGAGAGAGGCTTCGGTTCTGCAGGGACAGACACCTGCTCTCTCTGGCTCTTCTGCTAAACTGAAGGGAAGTAATTATCTCTGATATGATATCATTGTCCCTAAGTGGCCTGGCTGGAGGTGTTAAAGCTGTCAACAGCTGACTGGATCTCTCTGGCCAAAAATAATGGGGCATTTGCCACCATCCCCCGAGCTAGAGGTTCCTTCTTTACTTCCTCATCTTGGCAGAATGCTGTGCTGGGCCCCTCACTTATGAAATATTTTGAAAGTGCAGGTGCCTCTTGTTTTGAGCAATAAATCTCCATGAAACATATGTAAATAGGATCCCTTTAAAAAATTTTAGAGAACCTCTCCTTAAAAGGCCCTTGTGGCAAGTACTTTTATAAAATGTGGAATTACATTACGTGCCAGGAACTCTCCCTAATTTATTCTGTGAGCTTATTCATTCATTCATTCATTCATTCAACTGGTATTTAAGGACACATATTGCTTATGTCAGGCACTGTGTACAGTCCCCGTCGTCATGGAGTGTATACTCTGTTCCAGTACCAATTGTCTGAGAGTGAACCTGAGCAAGGTAGGATTGCATCTGACTTGGGTTTGTGTCTTTGGTTCTAACCATCATTGCAGAGAAAACAAAAATATATCTTGGGCTTCCAAAAGGAATCCTTTCTGCCCACATACATGCCCCTCCAGTGTTTAAAATCCTTTGTGTTTATCCTTGTAATTTTTATGGATCTGACTTTAAAAAGAAAACTGCCTGAGCTTAGGAAACTAAGTATCATGTAAGCAGCCTTGTAAATAAACACATTCCACTCTTAGTTCTTTGCAGATTGGTGCAGTCTGTGCTTGGAGGACTGTCCCTGCCAGTGTTCCCACCAAAGCCTGCTCCTTTCATACAACGTGCCCTTGGGCACATACCGCTAATGTCCAGCTCCAGTGTCTGCTAAGGAAATTTTAAACACTGCAAAATTAGAAAGATAAACAGTGTACTACGGGTGAGGGAGATTGGGAAATTCAAACTAAACCCAATAAAAGGGGACTTGGATTACCTACTATTTGAGATATTTTGCTCTGTATTTTATTGCCATTAGCAAGGATACTTGAATAAAGACAATACAACAGTATTAAAATAAAGGGCATGCCCAGGGCTGCTGAGTATCTCACCATGGATGGCAAGTAGGAGCTTGCGTGACCTTTGTTTTTATTTCTGCAGGGACCCAGAACTACCCTGTGGTGGTGTCCCTGTGTTATCTCCTTCTTATCGCCACCACACCTGACCATCTCTACTATCTTTCTTTAAAATTTGATTCTGGAGAGCAAGAGGGAGGGAGAGAGAAGGGGGGGAAACATCAATTTGTTGTTCCAGTTAATTTATGAATTCACTGGTTGATCCTTGTATGTGCCTAACCAGGGATAGAACCTGCAATGTTGGCGTATCGCAACGATGCTCTAACCAGCTGAGCTACCTGGCCAGGGCTCTACCATATTTCATGATTCCAAGGACTCTGAGTGTCTTGCATACACTTTCTTTCATTCTTTCCACCATCTGTAAAATTTAGCGCAAATCCACACTTCCAGGTGCTAAGCACTGTGCTCAGTGCCCCCAAAAGCGGTATGTGTGGTGTCCAGTTCTGTATTCCAATGCACGTGGTAGACAAATAGAGACCAATAAATAATTCTTGTCTATCTCCTGGGAGTCCAATAACCTGTGTCCAAGGAGCTGCTGGAAAGTCTCTGTTTTCTAAAGGAATACTGATAATGATACCCCCTTTTACTGAGCAGTTACTATGTGCTAGCACATGCAATGCTAAGTGCTTGCTATTAAATCCTCACAACCATCCAATAGAAGGGTGCTATAATTAGTCCTCATTTTACACATGAGGAAAGCCTGAGCCTTAGCAAGGCTGACTGACTTTCCCAAGGCCACATGCTAACAAAGAGTGGAGCTGAGACTCAAATTCAGGTTTCTTTCTTTCTAGGAGAACCTAGGGCTCTGGGAGAGGCCTTGGGAAGCCAAAGGCAAGATATGGAATCTAGAATGTTTGAAGTTTAGGCTGAGAGTGCCCCCTGGAAATGCCTCCCAGGAGTGACTTCCTTTATTTCCCACTCATCCTATGGCAGAGAGCAGGCAGCCAAAATCTTCCAGAGCTCTTTGGGTGCAGCGAGACAGGGCCCTTTTTCTAGAGGGCGGTGGTCTAGGGTATTGCTACTTGCATATGCGTACTTCCTTGCCCAGCACCCGCTAGGGAGCTCACCCAGCCAATAGGGCTCCTGTGGCTCTGCACGTTAGGGTGTCAGAGGTGTGAATCCATACCCTGTCAGGAGTCCTTAAGGCGCCCAAGATCATAGACAACTGGTCCGGCCCGTGCTTGGAGCTTCTGCCAGAGAAGCCAGAGGGGAGAGGCAAGTGTGAGCTGCAGGGATAAGCTTGAGGCCCTGGCTGCCACTGTGACAGCGTGGGCCAGCTGATTCTGGTCAAACGGCATAGGTCCAACCTCTTCCTTTCCTCAGTCAAGATCTAGGAAACCACAGTAATCTTAAATGTAACTGGGTTCATGTCACTTACTTGTTTAAAGCCCTTAAATAGTTTCTTTTCTTTTTTTTTTTTTTAAAGAATTTATTTATTTATCTTTAGAGGGGAAAGGTAGGAGAGAGGGAGAGGGAGAGAAACATCAATGTACGGTTGCCTCTCGTGTGTCCCCTGCTGGGAACTGGCCTGCAACCCAGGCATGTGCCCTGACTGGGAATCGAACTGCGATCCTCTGGTTCGCAGGCCCGCGCTCAATCCACTGAGCTACACCAGCCAGGGCATAAAGCCCTTAAATAGTTTCTTTCCTGGCTCCCTTAGAATAAAATTCAAATTCTTTGTGTGGCCTTCACCTCATTGTTGAGAGTGAGTGCTGCCTGCAGAGGGGGAGACTTGGGGTCCCCTGGGAGCTTGTCAGAAATGAGATCCCAGGTCCCAGCCCAGACCTGCTGAATCCGAATTTGCATTTTACCACAATTTCCAGGTGATTTGTGTATTCATTAAAGTTTGAGAAATTGGCTTAAACAGCCCTTGTATTTCCCTAATCCTTCCACCCACCTAAAGCTAGCTGCCCCCCCACCCCCGCATTTATCCCTTATCCAACTTATAACAACTTACAATGCTTTTACTTGCATATAATCAGGCTGTCAGATTAGAATACAAGAACCTTGACAACAGGGACCGTATGTAATTTTGTTCATTATTCTATCTTCAGCATCTAGGTTAGTACCCAGAACATATTAGATGCTTAAGCAATATTTGTTGAATGAACGATGAGTTCCCTGTCTTTAACATTCTGACCTAGGGGCTTTCAACAAGGGAACTATTGTGGGGGGAGTGCTTGTGTAGATTTACTCAGAACACTGCACGATTTAACATCTTTGGTTCCCACTCACTAAATCCCAGTGGAACTCCCAAGTCATTGTAACACTCAAGGAAGACACTCCTGCACATTTCCAAAACCTTCTGGGGGGATGATATTACCCCTGGTGGAGACCACTGCTGTAATTACTTTTGTTTGACCCTGTGCAGTTGAACATGCCCTGATGTATGCTGTGGGGTCCAACAGTGAGAAACTCCAGGTTTGAATCCATTCACTATCCATGTGACAACCTTTCTGGGCCTCATCTGTGAAACAGGAATCTCAAAGGCATGCTAAGGATAACATGAACCGACTGTAGGAGCAGCACCATGCACATAGTTGGCTCTCATTACATGACAACTAGTAGGCAAATGGAGGCATATTACTCTAGGATCTCTGGAGAATCCCAGAGTCCTAGAATCAGAACGCTGGAGTTGGAAGAGATGATAAGGTCACCAACGTCCTTGAGCAGCCAAGGACCTGGTGTTTTTATTCTAAATGGTACACCTGAGGCTGAGAACTCAGCCACAAGGCCGCAGGGCTGGATATGTGATTTAATGTCCAGGGCCTGGCTGGGCTTACGAGTGACCTCTACAAGTTCCTGCTGCCTGGAAGGGAGTGGGGATGCCAAGAGGTGGGGGCAGGGCAACTCTAGGCAGGCTCCTGGCAGGGGATGGAGGGTTACCCAGGGCTGTGGCAAGAATGTGGGGCATCCTCCTAGCAGCAGGGGAAGGCCTCTGGCAATGTTTTTATTTTTTTTAAGGTTTTAAAATCAAGTTGCATCTAACTTTGAATAGGTCATTGCATCCAAAATCCAGTAAATGCCACAAAAAATGTGTAGTATATAATCTTACTTTTGAATATAGATGCAAACATTATAAACAAAATATTAACTCATGGAATGAGGAACGTTTCAGAAGAATAACATACCATGGCTGACCAGGCTATATGCCAGAGATGGCTGAAAGTCACAAAATCTACTACTGTAAATGATTATAACCAAAAATTAAAGGAGAATAATATGTGACTACAGCAACAAATAATGAAGTGTCATTTGAAGAAAGTATTTGGGAGGCATTTGTAATGAAGGAAACTATGTACTTCCATACAACAAAGATTATTTCCCTGTGGTGGTCTTTTAAACAAAGTGGCGTATGGTGTGAGGTTGAGCCCATGGCTGTGGTCATTGCTAGCAGAGGAGTTGATTCTGAAGCCATCCTTTCCTTAGGGAAGAATGAACCCTGAACAGAAAATAAAAGCACAGGCCTTGGATCCCTTCGGAATGTAACTTGATCTTGATATTTCAAGGAGTGGGGCTCCACAAATTTAAAAGACCAGAAAACTCACTCCATTTTATTTATGTATTTTTAAAAATATGAAGTCAACTAGAAAAAGGAGAATGGAAATGGATAGAGAGCATAAGGCAAAAGTCTGTAGGCCTGAGCCCTACCCCCTGTTTGATAGCTCTGTGGCCTTTGGTAAGTTACTATTATCTCTCAGAGCCTCACTATTCCCATCTGAAAAATGGAGACTTGATTGAGCAATAAGCTTAATAATATAAACTTCTATGAAATAAACCATGAAATACTATTTGGGGGAACATTAATTTGGCATGGACCTAGCAAAATCCTCCCAAATACCTTATCAGTTATACCCCTAAGTAGGGTGCTCCACAGTAAGCAAGCTTCTTAGATGTGAATAATAATCGAGTCCTGCAATGCAGGTTTCTTTCTTTTTGTTAATGCAAAAAAAGAAGAAAAGTGCCCTGGCTGGTGTGGCTCAGTGGGTTGAGTGCAGCCTGTGAACCAAAGGGTCTCTGGTTTGATTCCCAGTCAGGGCACATGCCTGGGTTGCACACCAGGTTCCCAATGCGGGGCACGTGAGAGGCAACTGCACACTAATGTTTCTCTCCTTCCCTTTCTCCTTCCCTTCCCCTCTCTCTAAAAATTAATAAATAAAATCTTAAAAAAAACTGAAAGAGACTCCAGAAAGCCCCCTCCCCCATTTGGGGGGGGGGAAGGAAAGGACCATTTGAGAGATTAACAAATAACAAATCACTGAAATAGGTTGCTTATTACATACCATTTAATAAAATGAAGAAGCCCTTTTCGTCCTGGCCAGGTATCTCAGGTCGTTGGGGCATCCTGATATGTCAGGGTTGTAGGTTCTATCATCCCCAGTTGGGGCACATATAGGAGTCAACCAGTGAATGCATGGGTGGGTGGAGCAATGGATCAATGTTTCTCTCTCTCTCTCTGTCATCAATATATTTAAAAAGAGAAAAAGCCCTTTTCTTTACTGGGAAAGAGATAGGTCAGAATGCACGTCAAGTGCAGCTGTTTGAGCCTCTGCCAGTGGCCTGATCTCACCAGAAAACTGAAGTTGAAAAACAACTAACTTCCAGATTCAGAAAGCTCAGACTGAGACAGCCTTCCCCTGCTGTTTCCTCCTACCCCCGAGTCCTTTCTTTCCCTTTCTCCCCACCTCAGGCACCTGGGTCGACTGGTGCTTTTCCCTGTGGTTGGGATGTCAGCCGACAGCCCTGGCGACTGGAGCTCTGGGAGGCAGCAGCTACCTCTCGGGTTTAGCATTACGTCATTCCTTCTAGACCCAAATTTATCTCGGCTGCACACAGACCCACAGCTCTGAGCTGCTGCTGACTTGAGGAGAGCTTACGCATGAAGTTAGGCAAGGCTGACTCACTGGGAGGAGAGACAGGTTTTCTGCTGCTCTTCACGTTTCTGGGCTTTAAGGGGAGGGGAGAAAAGGAGGCTGCATTTGTCATTTCGGGGTGGGTAGATGAAAAGATGTATAACTGTTATGGTTCTCATTTAGGAGCTCAGGACTCACCCACTTCCCTGTCCCCAATCTTGATTATTTGAAACCCCCTTCCTTAAAGGTAATTGCGCAAAACAGTGCCCTGCACAGTAAGCACCTTGCAGTTTCAGGGAAGTTCTCTTAAACCCCAGGTGTCACCAACACAGTGACTTTCACCTCATGGTCCCTTCCCTTTTTTTGATCTCTTTCTCTCTGCGTAAAAGATATAACACAAACCAGCCTCCTCCATTGTTCATGAATATGCAATAAATCATCTGAAAATTTGCATTGGGTAAACTGTGCAGGGAAGGGACCCCTAAGAACAGAGAGTTTTTGCCTGCTTCCTCCAGAAGGCAGATTGTTCACATCAGGCTATGTTTGTCATAGGCCTGGGGGACTCTGAGGGTTTTTTCCATCTTTAGTGAGATTTCCCGAGAGAGCTGCTTTAAAGATAGGACAGAACCTGAGACTACTGTAGGTAAGATTCCAGGTTCTTCTGTGAGTAGACTTTGGAAGCCATGCTTTTTCCTCAGTTTCCCCGTCTGCATTTGCAGTGCAAACAGATTCATGTGAACAAAAGAAAGGCCATGGCTGCCTCTGGGTTCTTCTAGGCTGGGACTGATGCTGAGGGATGGTTTGTGTCTGGCATCACTCTCTTGAGGCTGGAGCCCCAAGCTTTGTGCTTTGTCGGAGGCCCTTATGGCCAACGTCCAAGCAAGAATTCCAGAGTCACCCAAAGCAGGGAATGACACCTTCAATTGCTATTAGAAAGGGCTAGATATTTCTCTATATAAATCAGTCTGTAACACTGTCCACTTCCCACCAGCACCATCATCTCATCTCTTCTTCAGTGTATGCAGGTGGCCTTTTGGTGGCTCTCATCCTAATTTCCCATCTCCTAATCTTCCTCTTGGCTATGGCTCTAAAAAAAAGGACTGGTTCGAAGCAACAGTTTACCCTGGCTGGTGTGGCTCAGTGGATTGAACATTGGCCTGCGAACCAAAGGGTGGCCGGTTTGATTCCCAGTCAGGGCATATGCCTGGGTTGCAGGCCCAAGTCCTCAGTTGGGGGTGCATGAGAGGCAACCACACAGTGTGTCTCTCTTTCTCTTTCTCTCTCCCTTCCCCTCTGTCTAAAAATAAATAAAAATAAAATCTTTAAAAAAAGAAAAAGCAACAGTTTACCTGGTTTATGCATACTCACCTATTTTGAAAAATATACTAAAAGACAAGAACATAGAGTTATGACTTTTAGTTTATCTGCATGTTTCTCTTACTTCATACTTTTTATACAAATTCACTTAAGGATATACTGTTAAAAATCATTACAGAAATGTTGAATCCAGCTTAATCCTGATGTATCCACTTTATAAGATTTCCCATAATAATTATTCTTTCTAGGCTAAATGAAATTTCCAATATGTTTCAACAACAAGAAAAGAAACAACTGATTATTTTTTTTGCCAGTATGAACGATAAAAATTTCAGAAAGAGCGCTCCCTGGTGTGGCTCAATGGATTAAGCGCTGGCCTGCAAATCCAAAAGGTGGTAGGTTTGATTCCCAGTCTGGGCACATGCTTGGGTGGCAGGCCATGTCCATGGTTGGGGGCATGCAAGAGGCAACCAATCAATGTTTCTCTTGCACATTCTTATTTATCTCCTGCTCTTTCTCCCTCCTTTCCCCTCTCTCTAAGAAAGACAAGAAGGATCGGTTAATTCGTCTGGAAGTCAATTGAGAAAGGCCAGGCATGTGTGCCAAGCATCCCACTTTCTCTTAATAACCTGGTAGGGCTTATGATATATAGATTTCAACCCATCCTGAACCTGTATGTGTTTTCAGCTTGTACTTTTTTTCTTGATTGCATTTCACATGGTTTACCTACCACTGGGTAGACTTTTATTTGTCATAAAACTATGGTACATCTTTTAAGTAATTCAGGTAGCTCTTAGCAATTTGGGATCTAAAACTTAATGGGGTTCTACAAGTGGCAGAAACTAACTCTCAACCTAATAATTTGTATCCTCAACTAACAGATGTTCTAAGCAAATAGGTATTTTCTTTTAAATTATTCTATTCTTCCCCTACCCAACATGTCCCTTTTGAGGGGGGAGGTTGGCTGGTACCAACACCCAATGGGAAAGCCCAGATCTGAAGCAACCTACCTGACAGCTAAAAAACCATAGTCCCTGTTTTAAAGTCTTTACAAAAAAATTAATTCTCCTGTGGCTTGTGAACACTTCTCATTTTGGGTCTCCCTGCACTTGATGGAATATCTCTTTGGTTCTTAAATGTGGTGCCAAGTGTAATATTTAAAAGGGCTGGCAGAATATTATAGTTTTTGACCTCATTAGAAATCTTGCTCACTTTGGAAAAAAAAGAGAGAGAGGTATTAAAATGCACTATGAGGCCCATGACATTTTTGAGAGTAAGGTTTTCATCCTGAGATGGTATTTTCAGCAGTAGCCACTGGAATTTCTCCCCTCACCAAGAGCTTCCTGTTATTTTGGATATCTACCAGCAGGTTAAAATAGTCAGGGTGGGGGAAAGTTATGGATGTTTACAAAATTCCCAGCTTGGCCCTAGAGCATTCAACATTTATGACCTTCTTGCCTTTTCCTCTCCTTAGATCAGTAGTTCTCAAACAGGAGTTATTTAGTGCCTCGGAAGACATTTGGAAGACATTTGGCAATGTCTAGAGACATTTTTGGATGTCACCCATGAGGGTTGGTGGTATGCTACAGGCATCTAGTTGATAGAGGTCAGGGATGGTGCTGATCCTACCACAATGCACAGATAGCTCTCTCCCACCTCCCAAAGGAATTATTCACCCCAAAATGCCAGTAATGCTGAAGCTGAGAAACTCTGGTCTAGACTTTGAAGACTTGTTAGATTGAGGACTTGGAAAGACGGGGCTGGTGAGGACAGTCTTTTAATGTGGTCCCAGGAGTCATTAACCACTGCTTTCAGTTCTGTCTCTGTGGAAAACATGAGAGGAAACAATCATCATATCTTCCATTTATTGAGTGTCATGTACTAAGTGTTGAAATTATTTTCATTTAATCTTCAAAATAAACCCTATGAACTATACACTCCTTGAAAGCAGGGTCCATGTCTGTTTCTGGCATTACGGTACACTTTATGTCTAGTACAGTGCCTGGCACATGACAGGCCTTCAGTGTCTGGATATCTATTTTACATACGAGAAAAACGAGGCCTGAAAGTCCACACAGCTAATTAGCAGAGTCAGGATTTGAACTGACCCTGTGTGACTTTACCAAATCGCTTACCCACTGAATTATATCCTTCACTTGAAGCACCGGAGAGGTTTTCTAGCCTTTAAAACCGCTAGTGAGGGGTGAGAGAGAAGAAAGGAGGTTAATAAAAATAAGATTTAAAAGAAAACATCTACCTCTGCGTGGAAACTGAAGTGGAAGAAGGGCCTTATGAAGCCATGTTTCTGAACAGTGACCGTGGCTTTTCAAGTGTTTCTGTTTGTGCTGTCCGAGCAGCACATTTTGCAGAGGGAGAAACTGAGGCACAGAGGTTACGTGAGAAAGTAGCAGATGATACATGACTTGGAACTTCGGAAAATGAATGCTCCAGCTCTTGGGCACCCGCTGGGAGTCGTTGACAAAAGGGCTTTTTGGAAGTACACACTCAGCCGGCTCAAGTCCTTCCTGAAAGACGCAAAGTCAGGAGAACTCCTTATTGTTTCCACCCTGGGTAGAGAAGCCAAGCAGAACTACACGTCCCAGTGGCCGTTAGGGAATTCGACAGGGCGCAAGAGTACTAAAGCTGTGCGCACACTACAATTCCCGGCGTGCAGTAGGCGGGGGCGGGACTACATTTCCCAGGAGGCAGAGGAGGGGGGCGGGCCGCGGCGCTGCTCCCGCCCCTCCCCCGTGCTCGCGCGGAGAGGTAAACAAACCACGCGCGGGCTGCCGGCTGCGCGACCAGTGCAGAGGGGCGACAGGCGCGACTGGACCCGGGCGGGGGGGCGCGGTGGACAGCGCGCCTAGCTGCGGCCGGGCTGGCCAGCCCGCCCGCCGCGCATGTCCCGGGGCGGTGCTGGACTGTACTGGCTGCGGCGCCTCCTGTCGGCCGGGGAAGGGAGCGCGGAGAGGCCCTGGTAGCCGCCGCGGTGCCCATGGAGCGAGTGAGGATGATCAACGTGCAGCGCCTGCTGGAGGCGGCGGAGTTTTTGGAGCGTCGGGACCGAGGTAACGGCTGGGCACCACCGCCGGACCCTGAATCTGCTCCGCGTGGGGATTGCGGTGCGGCGTGTGAAGGGTGCGCGTGTGAGAAAGGGGTGTGCGCATGTAAGGGGAGGTGCGCTTGTGAGGGGAGGGGTGTGCTCGTGTGAGGGGAGATGCTTGTGTGAGGTCGCTTGCGTGCGTGAGGTGTTTGCGCTTGTGAGCGGAGGTGCGCGCTTGGGGAGGGTGCACCTGTGAGGAGTGTGCGCGCGTGAGTGAGGTGCGCGCCTGAGGAGAGTGCGCGCGTGAGGGGAGGTGCGCGTGTGAGGAGTGTTGCGCGCGTGAAGAGGGGTGTGCGTGTGTGAGGGGAGATGTTTGTGTAAGGTGTGTGCACCTGTGAGGGGTGTGCGTGTGTGACCCGGAGGTGCGCGTGTGAGGAGGGGTGCGTGCACGAGGAGGGTGCAGGCGTGAGGGGAGATGCTTGTGTAAGGAAGGGCGCGCACGTGAGGAGGGGTGTGCGCGTGTGAGGGGAAATGTGTGAGAGGTAGGCGTGTGTGAGGAAGGTGTGCACGTGAGGAGGCGTTTGCGAGTGTGAGGAGAGTTGCTCTTGTGAGTCGGGGTGCACCTGTGAGGAGTGTGCGTGTGTGAGGGCAGGTGCGCGTGAGGGAGGCGCACATGCGAATCGGGGTGCACGTGTAAGGGTGGCCGCGCCTGTGTTTGTGAGGGAAGGGGTGTGTGGGAAGCCACACGTGTGAGGGGAGGTGCGTGCAGGTGTGTGTCTGTGCGGGAGGGGGAGGGAATGAGAGCTGCGGAAGGTGGCGGGGGGCGGGGGTTGGGGGGGCCGCGGGCGGGGGGCAGGGGTCGGGAGAAGGGGAAGACCGGAAGACCCAGGAGCTGAGGGGGTGGGGGCGGGGCCCCAGGGCGGGGATCACGGGGAGGCAGTGCGTGCGGGGAGGCAGGGAGGATGCTCACGCTGGGCTGGGAGGGGAACCTGCGGGTGTCCAGGTGCGGCGACCCGGGGTCCCTTTAGGGACGGATAGTAGAGGGGGTACGAAGAGAGGGGCTGCGAAGAGTAGGCACTCTGGGAATGGCGGTGTGAGGAGGGAAAATGGCCTTCTGAGACTGGGTGATTGCGTTGAATACACGCAAGTTGGAGGGCTTAGCGTGACACTTTCTGGAATACAAAGAGTTAAAGGAAAAGGGGAATTTCGAAGTAAGTGACATAATTGAGGTGAATGGTAATTGGGCTCAGAAATGAGGGGGTTTAAGTCAAGAATTCTGGGAGAAAAGGATTTTGTGGAGGAATAAATTACTTAATTTAGAGGAAGTACCCATACGCCTTTCAGGTGCTTGGTTTGTAATGTCACAGGATTGATGTCCAGGTAAGGACTGGAGAGTATTTGATTTTTCAACCGAAAAGAGTGGAAAAATATTACCTCTTTTTCTTCCGTTTTAACAACCTGTTACTCTAAGGACTTCAGATTTGTGGATCCATGGATTTGGGTATATTCCTCTTATCATATCTTTTTTTTTCTTGCTGTCTCTTCAGAGTGTGAACATGGCTACGCCTCAACCTTTCCCTCCATGCCGAGCCCCCGGCTGCAGCATTCAAAGCCCCCACGGAGGTTGAGCCGGGCACAGAAACACAGCAGTGGGAGCAGCAACACCAGCACTGCCAACAGGTAGCAAGCTGGGGAGGTTTAGGAAGGACGGTGGAGGGAGGGAGCACACACTCAGGCAGACCTGCTTCTAAAACCAAGTCTGGAGCAATGCTGAAAGCCAAATGGGTTCCTTTACCACCACCTCTGGGGAATGGCCCTTTTAAAATAATAAAGGCTAGGAGTAACCTGAATTTGTGTGGAAGGGAAGGGCTAGAATCTGGAAAGACAACCAAAGAAATTCTTGCTGGGATTATTCAGCGGGGAGGTCTATGATTTAGAGGGACAGTAAGTTGAGAGGCTTTGCCATGTGTGTCTATGCATGTAACTACATGCTAAAAGTAATTTGGGCCACTTTTAAACTTGGATGATCCAGGAATTTTTAAAATTCAGAAATATGTCAGGAAGTATACAAAGCAGAATTAAGGGTTTTGTTAAAGGAACAGAAATACAATTACGTAGAGCAGGAAGTTAGTGGGCATGGTCTGTTTAAAGATGAAGAGGAAGACTGCTATGAAAGTTTTGCCTTTTATTGAATGATAAGAATGAATTGCTAAGGGAGCCCTTTTTTCCCCAAAAAAATTTTATTTATTTTTAGAGAGAGGGGAAAGAAGGGAAGAAGAGAGAAACATCAATTGGCTTCCTCTGGCATGCCTCAACTGGAGACCTGGCCCCCAACCCAGGGATGTGTCTGTGTGGGGAATTGAACCAACAACCCTTCACCTCACAGGCCAGTACTCAATCCACTGAGCCACATAAGCCAGGGTAGCAAGGGAGCTTTTAAAACAAATAGCCTTGGCTGCTATAGCTCAGTAGGTTGAGCCCGTGCCTGTGAACCAAAGGGTCACTGGTTCAGTCCCCAGTCAAGGCACATACCTGGGTTGCAGGCCAGGTCCCCAGCAGGGGGTGTATGCGAGGCAGCCACACACTGATGTTTCTCTCCCTCTGTTTCTCCTCCCCTTCTCCTCTCTCTAAAAATAAATAAATAAAATCTTTTAAAAATAATAATAATAAAATAAGGAAAAAAAGGAAAGATGCTTATATTTTAGTCAGAACAGGTACCTAGAAAATGCTTATTTAGATGTTCTCAAGATACAGTTGATTTCTATTTAAAAAGTTTTTTTGGTAGTGTCTGGCTATCTCTTCAATGGAATCTAAGGAGTCATTTCATGAAGTTTTCAAAAGTTAGTTTTAAAAGAAAATCAACAGATGCTGCCTTTTCCATTGCTGAAAGGAATTGAGACCTTTTTTCCTGATTCCCAAAGTTTTGTGCAGTGAATATAAACATTCATTTTGGAGGGGCATAGAACAATCTCTGGGTAACTAAATTTGCTTGAAAGCTTTGGGGAACTCCAGACAGGTAGTTGGGTAGTCACCTAGGAAGGCAGCAGGACTAGGGGCTCTTACTAATTGATGCAGAAAACCTGAAGCTCCTATAGATCACATTTAGAGCTCAAAAGGCTAGATCTTAACCTGATCTGTTTTGTTTTTAAAGATTTTATTTTTATTTTTAAACAGAGGGGAAGGGAGGAAGAAAGAGAGAGGAAAACATCAACATGTGGTTGCCTCTCGCTCACCCCCTCAGGGGACCTGGCCCGAAACCCAGGCATGTGCCCTGCTCTGGAAATTGAACCTGTGACCCTTGGTTCTCAGAACAGCACACAATCCACTGAGCCACACCAGCCAGGGCTAGATCTTTCTATTTTGCATTTATTCTGCACTAAAGCAAAACTAGGATTCATTTACCCTTTCTCTTTCACTCATCTTTAAAGCTGTATGTTTTCTCCATGGGCTTCTTTTATTCTTCAAGACTATGTGTTTTTTTAACTTAATTTTAAAAATAATTAGCTGTAAGCTTAGTATGCTATATTTATGTGTATGTGTGGGCCTAGAGGGTTTGTTGTGGTATGGTAGGTTTGGAATGAAAATTATATAATATGTTACATAGCATTTAAAAAATATAAGTATACATTTTCTTGCTCTTTATAGTTTTTTCTGGTTAAGGTATGAACAGTTAAGACCTACAGTATATTCAGGAATTTATGGGTTTTTCAATCCATGTGTGGATTTAAGAAAAGGGTTTTTTTAAATTTGGAGACTTGAGAAAAGTACCAGATAGGACACCAGACCTAGGTTCTGTCATGCTATACATATTTATTGTCTTTTTATCTTCTAGAAATCAGGTATATGATTGCATTTTTCTCTCTGTTCCTTACCATTCTTATTTGTAAAATGAGGGAATAGAGACTACATACTTCCCCAGGTCCTTTCTTCCCTGAAGTTCTATGACAGTGATTTATTGACAGTTTTAGAGATCAGTTACTATATTGGTGATTCACTATACTACCCCATCATTGCAGAGGTGACACTTTTATTAACAACTCACAGATTATAAATAAATGTGAATTTCTAGATTCTACCAATTATGTTACAGGTCATTAATGAATCTTTGAGATCTTTTGACCCATACATTGCTCAGCTTGGGATTTGACTAAGTGCTGTTTCTCTTTCATTCTAGTGTTCCTGTTAGGATTCTACTATTGTATGTTGGACCACAGTGATAGTTATTGTATGTTTTAACATAGCATGTCAGAAAATTTATAGAACTACAAGCATGCCATTTTCTTACAGTACCCAAGGGAAAATAACTACATGTACATTGGACCACTTAAGGCTAAGGAAGGTAAATTTTTGAGGGGATATAAGTAGAAAGAGAGATTTTAGAATTTATTGTCTCAAGGTTTATTCATGTGTGGGATTTAGGCTGGGGCCTATAGATAAAAACTAGTGTGTTAAGGTGAAACACTAAAAATTATGCCTCCTTACTATTCAAAAAAACATCTGCTTCATGAAGTAGGGGAGCCAAGGATCAAATTCCAATACTGGGGTACTTGGAAAATAGTGTTGTTAGTCCATTTGTAAGGGGAAACTGTAGACTTTCTGTTAGCTTTAAGCCTATTACTGAATTTAATAGAGATTTTTATTATACTGGTTACATAAAGCAGAAAGAAAGACGACTTGTAAAAAATTTTCATTTACTAGTCATCTGAAACAAGGAAAGGAGTAGACTTGATGAGCACATATATCTTATTTTTCTGATTAAAAAGCTACCTATGTGGAAGTTGCTGTTCCTGTTACGCATTTTGAATATTGGTCTTGTGTGTCATAAAGTAACATTTGTTTCTTTGGTATGGTAGAATCTTTAAGACATAATGTTGGTTGACTTTTTTCCTAATATTCTCAGGTGTAATAATATATTCCTGATATATTTTATAAATTTATGTTGCTATTTGACTGATAATACTGTAAATTCCTATTCTTCCTTTTCCCCAAGTTTGAAATACTATTTTCACACAAGTACAAAGGAGAGAAAATAATTGATATAGCTTGATGTTACAAGCTTGTATCAATCCCAGTAATTTTATCATTTGGGGTCCTTCTAACGTTTGGAATATATAACAGTATATGAGGTCTGTCCAAAAAAAGTCCAGCCATTGTTGATATAACAAGAATGGTTTGCTTGATATTGATGTACCCTGGCAGCCAAGGAGAGTGGGCTGGAATGTGCATGTGTGAACAATGATGACTACACTATAATAGTCAGTGGGGGCAGTAGATGCCATTGAGTGAGCATGTGTGCTATGTGGCCATCACCTTCAAAATGCCTGAAAGAGTAGAGCAACGAATCTGCATCAGATTTTGCATTAAGCTTGAACATTCTTCCATGGGAGCTATTCTGATAATTCAGAAGGCTGCAGCTATGGGCAGCTGGTGATTGGCAGCTTCATCACGACAATGTGCCTGCCCACGCATCACGTCTGGTGCAGAGTTTTTTGGCAAAATATTGAATCACCTAGGTGACTCAGACCCCCTGCAGCCCAGATGTGGTGCCCTGCAACTTCTGGCTTTTCCCAGAACTAAAATTACCTTTGAAAGGTAAGAGATTCAGGAAAATACATTGGGACAGCTGATGGTGATTGGGAGAATTGTGTGAGGTCCCAAGGTGCCTACTCTGAAGGGGACTGAGGCGTCATTGTCCTGTATACAATGTTTCTTGTATCTTCTTCAATAAATGTCTCTATTTTTCATATCACATGGCTGGATACCTTCTGGACAGACCTCATATAATTACTTTTAAATACATGGTCTATTTCACTGAATTTTTGGTTATGGCCTTCTGACACACTTCCTAAAACCACCCTTGCAAAGATATTACTGCCATTAGAGAACCTGGCTACGAACACTGTCTGGCTTATTTCGGAGCATCAGGTAAGCTGAAATTCCCAGCTGCTTGACTGTTTTGTCTCACAACTGAAAAAAATCTCAAGATCTGTCATCTTTAAAATTCTACTGACTCTACTCTATGTGTCTTCAGTGTGTAACACTGATTTCCTCCTAAGTATCTCTTCAATCTGCCTTCTATCTTCATGACTACTCTTCTAATCTATGATACCATCATCTTTTACCTGGACAACTGCCATAACCTAACTAGTATCCCTGCAACCACTCTCATCCCAAATATAATTCTAATGAATTATATTGGCTAATCTTTTTTCAATTTCAGTGTACCATGTTTCCTCCTATATCTTTGCATGTACTCTGTTCTCTGCTGGGAATCATTTTTCTTCTCTTTTTGCCAAGCTATCTGCCTAATAACTCTCTTAAGCTCAGCCATCACTTCATCAGGACAGCTTTTCTTTATCTGCTAGAGTAAATCAGATGTTTACATACCTCATGGCACCCTTATTTTTCCTTCTTATAGCTTGAAGAAATACAGTTATCTGATTGTTTGATTAATTCTTGTCTCATTTATTGGACTAAAAACTCCATGAAGGCAGGAATTTGAACCTCTTCTTAAAGCTTTATTCCCAGGACTGATCACTGTGCACTGTATACCGTAGATGTTTCTTAAAAATGGAGGGCTTTAAAATTCCAGGTAGACTATTTGAAGTTGGAACTGACTTTCTCTTTTGTGCTGAGTACCATATTAGACTTGAAGGAGAAATGATGGAAGAATATGCAACACTGGCTTTGGCAAACTCGTTGATTACTTTGTATTCTAAAAGATGTTAATGATAATAGATTTGGAAAGGAAAACAATATGTGATATTTGAAGAATAAAAATCTTCAAACCACCAGTTCTATAGAATGCTACAATTAATTTTGAAGAACACTTACTATCTATCATCCTATGTCAAAATAAAATATAAAAGTTTGTGTATGCAAAGAACATATGTCTGTCAAATATTTGCAGTAAATACTGGTATGTGCCTATGAAATATGCATAATAATTGCATTATTTTAAAGTGATCTAGAAAATAGTATCAATTTATGTTTGAATTTTAAGCTGGTGAAAATTCCTTCTTGTTAATATCTTTTGTATACTACACAACAGCAGCAGTATTTTAGTTCTACCTGCTAAGTTTGAGGACACTAAAAAACAAAGCAAAACAACTTTCCTTTTGCTTATGTGGCATTAGTTTAACTTTTCAGCTACAGAATAATGAAATGTTTTAGTCTTATAGGAAATGAATGTATTGTTATATTTGTAGCTTTATATCTTTTTTGGCTGTCTTATTTATGGATTATTAATTTTGGGGGGGGATGGCAGTGAATTCTTTTTCTAGGATAGTTGCAGAGAATTTTTTTCCCCACTGAAAGTAATTCGAGATTTGTTACATCTTCTGCTTTTATTCTCTCTCTCTCTTTGCATTTTTTATAAATACCTTTAATGTCTGGCTTAATAGAAGATAGTTGGATTTTATATCTGCTTCTGCATTTAATTTGTTGCAGTATCTTCTGTTTTTATTTTTAAACATGTTGTATCTATTCACAGAATAATTAGACAAAGATTTAGTTTTGTGAAGTTTCTTTCTACTATTGTATGTTTTTCAAATTTTCTATATATTAAGAAATAGTTTTTGGGTCTTTGTCCAGCAGAAAACTCCCACAGTTTTAGGACAAATGTGAAGATTAGTAGCAATTAAGCTCTTAATGATGTTACTATTCTTCAATATTTTCCAAACGTTGAGTGATTAAAACATCCTGTGTGATATGTTCTGTGATATTCTGTCTTCCACTAAAATTGAGCTTAAATTAAAAGTTCTCATGAACTGTATATATACATCTCACTCTAAACATATTCATACTCTCCATTAAATGCTTCTTTGAAGCATAAGTTCGCTGTTGCTGGGGTTCTTAAGGATGTATTTTTCTGTGGGAGTATCTGTTGAAGGAGACTTAAATGATCATGCCTTATAAGTCAGTAGGGTAGCTGCTTCCGTTCCTATTTGATTAGAGGCCTTTTGCCAGAATATTAAATATATGATGTGGAAGATTACAAACATAGAGAACTCAAGATTTCATCTGGTATAGTTCTCTGCTTTATGAATGTAAGATATTGTTACTCATTTTATGGTTAAAACACATGTAGCCTAGAGCTGGTAAGTGATTTGCCCAAGCATGATAGCTGTAGGTGGTGGTTGAGGTGATATAAACCACCATCTACAAGCTGGATTTTAAGTAGTATATGTTCCATTCTAACTAGGCATGACTGTTGACCTGAAGAAAGCATTCTCTTCTAAATTTTTCTTTACAAATGAAATAGTATTGCCTCCTTTTGGATATAGCATGATTCTTTGTCATTTCTTAAGTGAAGACAGTTTTCCAGATATTAATATAATCAAAGAGATTTGATGCTATTTGACAAAATAACGTATCTAGACCCCATTTTAGGTTAGTAGTGCTGATGTAATTTGAGCTTACTTTTTTTTTTTTTTGCTAGATCATTTTTATTTTTCATTTTGGCTTCCTATATTTTAAAATATTAGCATACTACTTTTCTTCCTCTGCATGTATGTGTGTATGTGCATCACTTTTACTACCATCTAATAAAGGAAACACATGTTGTCAAGAAACATGAAGATATTTCAAATTGTGTTGAGCTTAACAGGGAAAATAGAGGATCCTTTGAGGGATTTTAGGGTTGAACGTTTTGCAATCTTGCTTTTTCTTATCGTGAACAGTTTTTCCTGTTCATACACATCTGTTAATTTTAAATTATAGCATGATATTTTATTTCATGTATGTGCCATAATTTGTTAAGTGACCCATCCATTGATGCCATTTAAATTATTTTTAGATTTTTTTTCGTTCCAAACAGGGCTACTGTGAACATCTTTGTACAGATATCTTTGTATGTTTGACCACCTAGATCCTTGAGATAAACATGAAGAATTAGAATGCCCACAAAAAGACTTGAATGTGAATGATCACAGCATTATTCATAATCACCAAAAGCTGGAAACAGCTTTTGAAATTGAAATGTCCATCAGCTTGTGAATGGATAAATAAAATATAGTACTGTATATTTTATGCAATATAGTACTACCTAGCAATAAAAAGAAACAAACTACTCATACAACAAAATAGATGAACCACAAAAACATTGTGTAAACAAAGTCAGATACATAAGAGTACATAGTATATGACTTCATTATATGAGATTTATAAAAAAGGCAAAACTGTAGAGCTAGAAAGCAGACCAGTGGTGGGCTAGGGAGTGGGAGTGGAAATTGACTACAGATGCACATGAGGGAACTTTTGGGATGACAGAAGTGTTCTAAAACTGGATTATTGTAAAGGCTACACAACTGTATGAATTTGCTGAAGCTCATTGAATCATACACTTAAAATGGGTGAATTTTATAGTATTTAAATTATACCTCAGTAAAATTTAAAAGGAAATCTTGACTTTTTATTTTTTCAGTAAGATAATGAAGAGTCTTAAACATATGACCAATGCTAAAAAGAACTAAAGGTGTAATGAATGAATATTGAGCAGTGATTCCTTTAACACTTGAAATAAATTAATAGGTGGGAAGTGTAGCCTGTTGAAAGAAGGCATCTCCACTTTCCTGCAGGTCCCAGAGCAAGGAAATTCGGCTATCCTGCCAATCTTGCCTGCCTTTGAGAATCACTTTTCTGGGTGATATACTTGCCTTGACGAGGCTCTTGCTTACTCTCTCTCTTTTTTAAATTTATTGATTGATTTTATATCAAGAGAGGAAGGGGGAGAGAGAGAAACATTTTTTAAAAGTTTTTCATCTTTACTATTTTTTATGGTTTTAAAAATTGATTTTAGAGAGAGGGAGAGGAAGGGAGAAAGAGAAACATTGATTTGTTGTTCTACTTATTTATGCATTTGTTGGTTTCTTGTATATCCTGATCAGGGATTGAACCCACAACCTTGGAGTATCGAGACAATGCTATAACCAACTGAGCTACCTGGCCAGGGCTTTGTTAAGAATTTTTATGACTATGTTCATGAAAGGTAGTATTGTGTGCATGTTTCCAATGTAATTTCTTTGTCAAGTTTTTGGTATCAGGGTAATAATACTGGCCTCAAAGTGAGCTGGGAAATGTTCCCTCTTTATTTTTTTGAAAGATTTTCTGTAAGATTGGTATGATTTATTCCTAAATGCTTGGTAAAATTTACCAATGAAGAGTTCTGGGTCTGGAGTCTTCTTTATGGGAAGGTTTTTTATTTTGAATTTAATTTCTTTAATAGATGCCAGTCTATTAAAGGTTTTTATTTCTTCTTGAGTCAGTTTTAACAACTTGTATTTTCAAAGAATTTGTCCATTTCATAAAAGTCGTTGAATTTGTTGGAATAAAGTTGTTCATGATATTCTCTAATCATCTTTTTAATGTGTGTAGGGTCTGTAGTGATATGCCTGTTCGCTCTTGATATTAGTTATTTTTTGTACATATTATTAATTTTTTTTTCTTCTTCAGTCTTAGAAGAAGTTTAACCATTTTTACTGATGTTTTTAAAATCAGCTTGTAGGTTTATTGATATTCTCTGTTGTTTTCTGTTATCTGTTTTGTTCACTCCTGTTCTCAGTGTTACTAATTCTTTCCTCTACTAATTCTTTCTTCAGAGTTTTTCATCCTCAGCAGTATTGACATTTTGGGCCATATAATTTTGTTTTGATCATAAGATGGTTACAAGCATTGCTGGCTTCTTGCAAAATCCCAGCAGTATCTACCTAGTTGTGCTAACTAAAAAATGTCTCTAGACATAACCAAATGTATTCTGGTGCACAGAATAGCCCATAGTTGAGAATTGGTGCTCCTCTTCTTTTGATTCAGTTTGTTTCTTTTTCTAGCTTCTAAAGGTAGAATCTCTCTGATAATTGGTTTTGGGCTCCCCCTCCATTAACATAAGGATTTACAGCTAAACATTTTTCTGTAAGCACTGATTTAGCTACAGCCAATAAATTTTGATATGTTGTGTTTTTATTATTTTTCAGTTCAGGATATTTTCTAATTTCTCTGCAATTCATCTTTCGATTTGTGATACATCTTCCAAATAGTGATTTTTTTCTAGTTATGTTATTGTTATTGATTTCTAATTTAATTCCATTGTGCTTAGAAAACTTACTCTGTATGACTTTTCTGCTTATAAATTTATTGAAAATTGTATGTTACAAAGTGCATAACTTAGGGATATTTATGTAGTTTACCAAAGGACTTGTCAGAGATTTAAATTAGGGTGTTCGCTATAATTGAAAATGAATTGATTTTTACAGAATTCTGTTTATATGTAATTTCATTTTTTCTGTTTATTGAAAATGTGCATATGGAAAAGTGCACAAATCTTAAGTGTATAGCTTGATGAGTTTTCACAAAGGTGAAGAAATAAAATATTTCACAGTCTTCCTAGAAATCCTTCTCTTGACTCTTTTCAGGCACTGCCTCCCCCTCCCTGAGGTAACCACTATTCTGATTTTTGATACCATAAATTAATTTTGTCAGTTTTGAACTTTATATGAATGTAGTTACACAATATGTATTTTTGTGTCTGCTTTTCATTCAACATTATTTTGAAATTACGAAGATTCACCCATGTTATTGCATTATAATTCATTCTCAGTGCTATATAGTATTACATTAATGAATATTTCACAGTGCATTCTACTGTTGTTGGATATTAAGTTATTTCCATTTGGGCTAGTGAAAAAAGTGAGCATTCTTTTGCATGTCTTTTGGTGAACATATATGCATATATTCATCTTTGATATGTAAGTTTAAGGAAAAATTTGATTGTAGCTTTTGTTACGCATCCTATTAGGCACTTGCTTTTGGGGGGGTGGTCTTAGTTATTGTGGTGGTGATGTGTTTTTGTCATTGTTAAAGAAACAACAATAAATTTCACCCTGGCCTGTCAGGCTTGGCTGGAGAGTCATTCCATACACAAAAGGTGAGGTTTGGATTCCCAGTCAGGACACATACGTAGGTTGTGGGTTTGATACCCCTGTCAGGGCATGTGTGGGAGGCAACTAATCGATATTCCTCTCTCACATTGATGTCTCTTTCTCTCCCTTCTTTTTCTAAAATCAGTAAACATTTTTTAAAACGAATCAATAAATTTCTTAGGATGCATTTTTTCCTAAAAGTCTGCAATATTCAAGTGTTACTGTCTTTGATGATTTTTAAAAAAATGTATACCTTTTGGTGATAGCTAGAGGGAAAGGGGTGTTGGGGCTAGGTGGAGGTGGACAAAGAGGGGGATTAAGGGCAGAAAGAGACTTTGTTGGGGGCAATGGGCTCACAGTGCAGTGTGCATATATTTTATTGAGTCGTATACTTGAAACCTGTATGGTTTTGTGTATCAGTGTCACTCCAATAAATTCAGTTTAAAAATATGTACCTTTGATAGAAACATGTACGAAACTACCTTTTGAAAGAATTACTTTACTGGCAATAAGTATGATTTTCTTCTGCTACAGTGTTCAAACTTTATTGACTACTTTATTATACTACTAGCAATTAAAATATTTTGTATTTCCAATACATGTGTATATATTTGTAATTATACACATGTATTACTGTACTAACATTTTATAAATATACATGGTAAAGTTTTGGAAGAATAATAAATTTAAACAGAAGTTTTACTATTCTCCTAATTATTTTTAATCTTCACGTATATATGTCACAGACCCTTTCTCTAATGTAGGTGAAGTTTTCTGCTTTTCTTGCTTTTTGAATATGTATATATGAAGTAAAAACTTTAGAACACAGGAGATGTTCATTTAGCTTCACAGAATGTGTGCTTTTCATTGTGTGGAGGATTGCATCCATTAGGCATTTTAGGATTAGGAAGTAAGTGAAACAAAAATGTTAATGACTTGGGAGTTGGTTCATTAATTCAACAAAAATAGAGGTCTTTTCTTTTTCTAGAAGTGAATGTTAATTCCAGGAATGGGACCTTTTATTTTCCTTCCATGGTGGCACTACTCTTAACTATTTTGTGCAGTTTCAACTCTATGCTTCTTTACATTGGCTGCCACCAAACTGCATCTGAAAGAATTAAAAGTTTATATATTATAGCTGTGTTGTAGTCAATGAAAAGTCATGGATCTGATTGAGATGAATGACTCCCCAAGAGGGAATGCGCTAGCGTGTCTCTCTTAGAGGAATGTTATTGGTGAAAAAGATCACCTGTGATTCCATGATAAAATGGTAGAAATGTCCTTCTCTCTGTCCTTTGAAGCTGTTGAGCATTCAGAATAAGGAAAGAAAGAGTGTCTGAAAGAAAGACAGTTCATTAGTGTTTGCTCTCAGAGGTGTATTTTATTTGCAGAAGAAGAGTGGGTTAACTAGATGAATTATTCAGAACATCTCAGTCTTACAGGGAATGATCATAATTGGATATTTCAGTGGCACATTATTGGAAGAGCTTGGTTGGACACATAGGCTCAGAAGAGCAAAGTTGTTTCTGAGTGTGCTAGTACGTGATCAGTTCAGTTACTCATGTGGTGCCAGCACTATGTGGGTTATTATTTTCTCTGTGTACATACAGTTAGGCATCTTTCTGTCATACCCTAAATTTTGTACTGCCCTCATAGCTGGCTCAATAATAAAAATACCAATCTTCTCTTTCAGTTTCATTTTTCATCATTACGGTTGTTTGTTTACTTCCAGGCTAATTCCTTAATAATACTTACTTAAAATAAAAAGAATACTTGCAGTGGCTAACATTTACCAAGTACTTATTACATGCTGGATGCTTTTACATATTTTTCTCTTAATTCTCACAGTAACCCAGCCAAGGCATGTATTTTTATTCCAGTTTTACAAATGAAGAAACTGTTAATCAGAGAAGTTAGAATTTGTTCAAAGTTACACAGTTAGTGTAAGAGAGTTAATATTTAAATTCAGGATTTTCCCCTCTAACACCATGGGCCTTGCTTATGCTATTCTTTCTACTTGGAATGTCCAAACTCTACCGGGTCCAGCCTTCACTAGTTGCACATGTACTCATTGCTTAAGTCCCATACTAAATGCCACCTTTTTCTAAAGTTTACCTGGATAAGCCCATTCGGAAGTAAATCCTGCCATCTTTAAATCCCCACCACACTTTGTACCTTTCTTCATATATTTATTTTGCCTTGAGTTATTATTTCCCTACATATCTTAATTTACCAACTAGAGATTCTCTTTGTTCCCCACAGCCTAAGACAGCCTTGAACATTCAAGATACCCACTATTTGTTAACTTAAGATTACAGGCAAAAAAACAGCCATCAAAACATAAGTAAATAGTTCTGGTGCTTTTTCTGAAAGTTTGAAGAGCATGGCAGTATGATAAAGATTTGTATGTATAATCATTTTTGCTTCTTGGTATATGGAAATCTTGTTAAACTTAACTAGTGGTATAACTAGAAATGGCATACATTTCCTGGTTTGGTGAAAAAGTTCATATTTTTAGTTACTGCTTTATATTTGTTTAGAAAGAAGATAAATAATAAAGTCTGAGAGAGGTTAGAAGAATTTGCTGTTTTAATTTTGTTACTAGCAGGGGGTCAGATTATGTTCTTTTGGTGCTCCTTTGATAATAGACTCAATATAATATTGGAATTCAACAGTTGGTTTTCTTTGGGTATATTATCTTTTGTATTTATGGCCATATATTGGATTGCCAGACTGTTTAGAATAGGTTTGTAGCACATAATCTACTTCTCTCTAATTAGATTGTTTTCATTTATTACTTGCTCTTGTATTTCATTGCTTTTGTTTTACTTAGAATAAGTTTTCTTCTCAAATAATGGGAGTTAACCCAAAATTTACTAAGAGGGAATGGGGAATTTTGTTATTGATTACCCATTCAAATTTTGAATGATATTTTTTGTTTTCTTCTTTTAACTTACTGATTTACTTTGAAATTTCGGTCAAATAAAAATGAACTGAAAACTTTTTATAAACACATATGGTAATAGATTTAGTTGTAATAAGATTTATTTATTGGGTTTTGACCTCTTCAGTCTCTGTAAGACTAAAAGTTCTAATGTTTTTATAGTTTCTTTCATCTGAATTATACATATACTTGCCTTTAATTTGGCTGATCTCTAGAAACATCATAAGATTCTTTTTTTTTTTTAATCTTCTATGAGGGAGAAGTCCTTTTCTATTAAGATAATCTCTTGAAAATGAACATCAGTCTTTTTTATCCTGTGTCACTTGGACCTTATGAAATTGCCAAAAAAGCAAATGGTAGATAGGAGACAGTAACTCAGAGAAGCCTTTTGGCTCTTGAACTAACACAGTGGGTAAAATTTCCACAAAATTATGATATTGATAAAAACACTATTGAAATTTAGAAATTTGATTCTTAAACATCCATTGGAATTATAAATCAGATTAAACTCATCAGTAGTGTAATATTCTAAAGGCCTTTGACATTCAATGGGATATAATATATTAAATGGTTAAAGTTTTAGTTCTGCTGACAAAAACTTAAAGTTTTCTTTATAAAATTCCTGTTATTAATGTTAAATTATTGTAAAAGTAATACATGTTCATTCAAGAAAACTAGTATAACACAATTCTAATAGTACCTAACTTTAGAGTTTGTTATATTTTACTGTTCAGTATAGGCTTGTTTATTCCTATAACAGTAATACGAAGTAATATTATTTTTCCTAGTTCATAGATGAGGAAACTGAGCACAGAGAAATGAAGGGACTTTAATGAGGCCACACAGTATTTGAACCCAGGCAGTCTGGCCTTAGAATCTGTGCCCTTAACCTCTCTTCAGTATTTCTTGTCACCAGGTGGTTTAAGAGCTTGGGCTTTGGCTGCTACTTATACTCTTGGGACAAGAGCATCTCTCTTGACCTCTCTGAGCCTCAGTAATCTTGTTTATAAAACAAGGGCTGTTTGGGGGATAAAATGAGATAATATATGTTAACCGCTTGGTACATTCTTTAGCAGACACTTTGCTTCCTCAATAGGTGGTATTATTAGAAACAAATCTTGACTAAGCAAAAGAAGAAAGTCATGAAAAGAAAACAATCATTGTTAGTATTTTGAGGTATATCCTCCCAGTCTTTTAAAAAATGTGTTCCTTGATTTTATTAATATCTTATATTTACGTTGTTTTCATTTCTTTTATAACTTTCTCTTGTTTATGTTTTGCATAAAAGGCAGAAAGGCTTGAATTTTTCTGTATTACTTAGCAGTAAGGCAAGGCTGTTTCAGCTTTTATGCTAGCTAAAACTTTTTCTCCCTGTGTTTAGGAGTAAGTGGAGATGGAAGAAGACATAGAAGCACATACATTTTTTTTCCTGTCTTTAAACAAAAATGAGATTATATGTGAATTAAGATTTTTGATATGTCTACAAATCACCAAAATGTGAGATACTAGAAACAGGCAAAAGAACATGTGCTAATATTAATTTTAGTACAAGAACAATGAAGCTCCAGTTTCAGAATATTTAGAGTTATTACTGTATTTGTAGGACTATAAGACACACCTAGGTTTTAGAGGAGGAAAATAGGAAAAAAAATTTTGAAACAAAAAATGTGGTAAAATATTTAATAACCTGTGACCCCGCTCCACCACCACTCCTCCAGCTGCCCCCCACCGCCCACAGCAAGCCAGGTAAGCTACATTCAGACTGTAAGATGCACCCCCATTTCCCTCCCAAATTTGGGGGGGAGTGTGTCTTTTATAGTCGAAAAATACGGTAACTGAAAACACTATATCTGGATGAATAGTCCTAGTGAATGTAGACTGTTCTTGATGAGTAATATTATAGAAGTCTGGTCATATATTGCATTGTTAAATAAATTCACTGAATGTGGTATAGCAGTAACTAAACTAATCCCCCTTTCTGTAGCCCTAGCAACAAAACATGGCTAATGCTCTTTTTTTCCCTTTTAGGTCTACGCACAATGAGCTGGAAAAGAATCGGTGAGTCAGTAATGAAGTGCAGCTTTCATTTATGTTTAAAAAGAAAACTCAATATTTTACCCGTGAAAATAATGCAATAATGCATATGTAGTTATACTTTTTAAGAAATGCATAGCATATCATGATTCTGATATACATGTATTCTCTCAGAAAAATGACTTAAATAGTAAGCTTACACTATCCAAACTGGAAATACATTTTTAACTTCATTTGAATTATGAGTTTATGGTTTAGCCTTCTTCTATTTCTGAAAACAAGTTTATTGTGATAGGCTTATGGCTTAAATATGGTCTTGCCTAAAGGATTAGGTGTCTGTAGTATAGCTATTACATATTGTGACAAATTGTAGAACATTGAATTTCTCCTTCTTTGCAATTTGTTCATTTATTCATGCATTCAACAAATCTTTATCAAGCATGAACTGTATGTCAGTGCCAGGCAGGCATAATACTTTACATAGGAAGTACAAGAATGTATAAGATAGTTTCTATTCTTAAGGAACTTAGAACTTCCTAGGGGAGACAGACAGGTAATTAAAATACTATATAGTGTGGTGAGTCTGGAAATGGAGAGGCAGAGAGTACTGAAGATTATTTTGCAGGGTCACCTGATTCTTTTCTGAGGGAGTCTTGGAAGGCTCTACAGAGGATGGTGAGTAGGCACTGTATGTTGAAGAAACTCTGAGAGGTTCAATATGAGTATAACAGATTGTAGCACAAGGCAAACCAGGCCAGAGATTGACAGCTATGCTGAAGAGTTTGGATTAAAAAAAAAAAAAAAGATTTTATTTATTTTGAGAGAAAGGGGAAGGGAGGGAGGAAGAGAGGGAGAGAAATATTGATGTGAAAGAGAAACATCGATCATTTGCCTCTCATGCTCGTATGCTCCTGACTAGGGACATACCCACAACCTAGCCATGTGCCCCAACTAGGGACTGAACCCACAACCCAGGCATGTGCCCTGACTGGGAATCAAACCGGTGACCTTTCACTTTCCTGGATGACATCCAACCAACTGAGCGACACCAGTCAGGGCAAGCTTGGACTTTTTTCTGAGAGCAATAGTGGGTAGTTGAATGATTTTAATATGGGCTGTCACATGATCAGATTTGTGTTTTGGAAAGCAGTTTGGCTGCAGTGTGAAGAATTGGTTGATTGGGAGAAGGGATCTCAGAGACAAGAACACCCTTGGAGGCTATTGGAAGCCTCTGTGGTAAGAGATGATGGGGGCCATTGGAGATAGAAGTACATAGAATAGAGAGGTATAGTATGGAGTAAAACCAATAGAAATTGGTGATTAGTTTGCTATGGAAGGTTAAGTTTTAGCTGGTATTACTGTTTACTGAGAAAAGGAATATAAAAAGAGGATTAAGTTTGCGAGAGGAGATGAGGATGGTATAAATATTCTTTTTTTGATAGAGATTAAATTAATAACCAACAAACTGGAATTGTCTGCACCAGTCATTTTTGACAAAAAAAGGTCTCTGTGACTTTCAACTTTCTGTCCTCCCTTTTTTAAATAGGAAGGACTTTACAGATTGACTAGCTTAACTGCCTCACTGCAGATTAATTTAAATGTCAAATTCTCTTGAACAAGCTTAGTGTAGTCCTCCAGGCTGACTTAGTGACTTTTACCACTTCATTTGTGCTATGTTCCACTTGTATCTCCAACTCTAACACTTAATCAGGTAGTAGTATCTGTTCATATGTCTCTTTCTGTCAAATGACTAAGATTTCCTCAAAGGCAGGGATTCTGTTTTGTTCAATTTTTTGTTTTGTTTTGTTCAGTTTTTCATCCTCGGTTCCTAGCATTTGATGTATAGTAGATGATGGTTTCAATACTGAGTGAAGGATAAAAGTGGAGCAAAGTTCTGTGTTATAGTCAAAGTTGTTTCCGACTTTGTGGCAAAGCAGTTTGGCAGGAAACCTTTCATTTTAAAGAATCTCTTTTCTGCTTTATATTATGGTTAGTTAAAACATGGCAAAAAGGCCAAGAAATAATGACTCTGAGGATTCAACAAATAAGTAAAACCTTACATTGAACTTTAAATTAGAGTGTACTTTGGGCCACACATTTTAAATACTGATAAACGTGGATTTTATAATTATTTCAGCCACTTGAATGTGGTCCTTGGGAGACCCTTATTGGAAACTTGGCAAAAAGCTTTTTTTTAAAACACTGGAGTAAAGAGACTTTAGTAAACTGGAATGGAGCTCTTTAAATCTTGAGTAAAGTTTGTTTAATGCATTCTGCATATCAATTCTGATATACCCTATAAGTTCTTTAATCTATTGTCTGTCTGTGGCACTGGTAGAATACGCATGGCTTTTATCGCCTGAACTGTACACAGTATCCAGTGTCTCCAGTGAAGGCTTTTGTTCTAATTTTATTTCCTTATGTCTGAGCCTTCGTGATTGGTTTCCTACCTCACCCAAAGCATGGTTCCCTCATCTTCTTCTGTCCTCTTCTGATAGTCCTAGATAGCCTTTATTTCTCAAATTATTTCTTCTCTCTTCTTTCCTTTATCACTCCCTCCTCCCTCTCTTCCTTGAGGCTTAATCAAATTAACCTTTGCAAGATGAATTTGTTTTTAAAAGGGCTATTTGTCAACATAAATAAATCTTACTTAGAATGTGTCAGAGACTGAGTGCCAGAGAAGAATCCAATTTAATAACTTGTACTTTACTTCTGAAAAGTTACTGGCTTATGATCCAGCAAAAATAAATATATATTGGTAGATACAGGATAATTTAAGGGAGGGTGGGTTTTGCCACCCCCCCTTAAATTATCCTGTATCTACCTTGCAAGAAGCTAAATATAAAAAAAAAATTTTAAATTTAAGCCTGTATTGTTACTACATTTTTAAGCCCCCTCATAGTTCTATTTAATAGTTCTTTGTTCCCAAGGTACCATTTTTATTTGACATATTAAAGGAAATATGTTAACCTTGCTTTAGCATCCTTTAAGTAGAATTTTGGTTTTACCTTTCATTTACTTTTGAGTGCGAGCCTATGTGATGAAAGTAATTCACTGTCAAAAGGACAATTTGATTTTGCCTTCATTCTGAAAAATGTTTTCCTGAAGTAATTCATATTTGAAGTTTTGTCACTACATATATGTTAATGTTAGAAGGTTTTTTTGTTGTTGCTTTCTTTTTTGCTCAGTTCTAAAATCTTGCATATAAAGCTGCTTTGAGTTAGTGTTTTCTACTAGGGCAATGCAGTGAGAGTTAGAGTAGATGATTTTAAACTGTTAGTTAATGACAAGAGTAATTCCAGATGGTTATCTTAAACAAAACCCCAAGATGGCTATAGCCCACCCTGGGTTTGTCCTTGAGGAGACAATAGGCAACAAATATTGAGGTTCATATTCCCAGATCTTAGAAACCTAATGGTGGAGATTTGGGGTCTGGCAGGCCCAGGGTAGTTTGTTTTAGTCCACAATTACCCTAAAATGCCTACAGCCCATTAGAGAGCTTTAGGTAGATTCAGGACTGATAAAGAAATTCAGATTCTTTTTTGGATAGGTCCTAGGGAGCTTATTTCTGCCTAAAATCCTGATAGTTACACTGAGCCTAGTTTAGATGGTTGAGAGCATTTGTTATTTGGGTACTTACCCTGTATCTCCCTAGATCTATAACGGACTCAGGAGGTAGAAGAAAATGAACAAATCTTTGAGATTTAAGAATTAAGAATTTACATTAGGTTATCTTATGTGTTGGATCCTTTGCTAGAGTAGAAATCAGTACAGATTTTAGATTGCTTCATTGTTTTTTATTTTATTAAAATTATTGATGTTTTTAAAAGAAAACAACTTTAAGAGGACTTTAATGGTCAAGAACTTTAATGCTGATGACAGAAGAGGCCATCCAACCTTAATAGCTGCCATTCCATTGAAACAAAAGGCTCACCCTTATTGCAGTTTTGACAAAGCTAGAAGGCCCAGTAGATGATAGTAGATTAACAATGCCTTCCTAGGCAGCGCAGAAGTGCCTGAGTATTTTTCATAAAAGAAAAGCATGTCCAATGAATGGTAGTAATTGCTATCTCCATACTGAGACTTTCTCATACTTCTGAGGCATAGATGAAATAAGCATTTATGGAGTACTTACTCTCTTTCCCCACTATGCAATAATATTAAAATCATATAAAATAGGAACCCAGAAAGTGTAGGGCAAAGTGATATTAAAAACTAGCCATTTTGTGGAAGGGCAGATAAAGTGCTTCCCAGATAAGGTCAAGTTAAAGGAGTTCATCATCATCAAACACTTATTATATGAAATGTTAAAGGTACTTATCTAAGAAAAAGAAGATAAAAAATATGAACAGTAAAAAGACAGCAAACTCACAGCTATTAATAGCCGAACCTAAAACAAAAACAAACTAAGCAAACAAGTAGAACAGGAAGAGAATCACAGAAATGGAGATCACATAGAGGGTTATCAGTGAGGGAATAGTAGGGGAGAGAAGGGGAAAAGGTACATAGAATAAGTAGCATAAACAGTAGGTAGAAAATAGACAGGGGGCAGTTTAAGAATAGTATAGGAAATGTAGAAGCCAAAGAACTTAAATGTATGACCCATGGACTTGAACTAAAGGAGGGGGATGCACATGGGAGGGGGTATGCAAGGTGGAGGGGGAAAAGGGGGGGAATGGGACAACTGTAATAGCATAATCAATGAAATAGATTAAAAAAAAAACAACTAGCCATTTTGACCAGCATAGCTACAGTTTGAAACAAGACAATGGGAACACAAAGCAGACCTATTCATAGTCTTGTGGGATCATCAATATGATGGTCGTGTCTATTATCAGTCTTTTCCTTCTATAATGATTAATAAATATTGTGATTGACATGATGGTGGGTAAAATGAAGTATGAGAGACTGACCACATCCTTTTTTTAAGGTTAAGGTCATTATAGTTTGGTAATTATAGGTTTCATCTTTCAATACCAGGATCTAGTTAAGTTACCAGTGAATTCTAGAAAGGTGGCTAAAATTGGTTTCAAACTGAATGTTGAACCCAGTTGTGGTCTTTGTAGTCATTTTGAAAAAGGAATAGAATAGAAAATATCAAAGTGTATTGCTTAAAGTTAAACGTAGAATTGTGAAACTTTTATATACATGATGTAAAACACTGGTCATAGTCAAAAAGCCACTGCTCTGGATAATCAAGGAAAATGTATGCTGAGCCATGAAGAAGAAATAGATTTTGAATCTAAGGAAAGAATAAGGAAAGGGGCAGTCATGGAAAGCAGGAAGTTGGCATCAGAAGCCATGTTTAGGAAAGAGTGAGTAGATCATTCTGAGATAAAGAACAAAGTCTATCAAATTAATAGTGGGAAATGAGGCTGGAAGGTGGTTTAGAAATAAAGTGTGGAGTGTTATTGAATGTCAAGGAATTTTTATTTTACTTTGATGGCAGTAGTGAGTATTTGAGACTTTAGAAGCAAAAAGAATAGGCATGGACAAAGCATTTAAAAAAAAAAAAGTACAAGGTCTCTCCAGAAAGACCCAGCCATATACTATGAAAAATAGAGACATTTGATTGAAGAAAATACGAGATACAAGAAACGCTATACATAGGACAATGACACCTCAGTCTCCTTTAAAGTAGGCACCTTGGGACCTCGTCACACAGTTCTCCCAGCATCTCTTCTGTGTTCAAATGACTCTGCAAAATCCTTTGTAGGAATCTCCATCAGCTGCCCTATCATACGTGTATTTTCCTGAATCTCATCATCTGAAATCTTTTCCCTTTCAAAGCTGATTTTAGTTTTGGGAAAAGTCAGAAGTCACAGGGCACCACATCTGAGCTGTAGGGGAACTGAGTCAGCTGAGTGATTTGATGTTTCACCAAAAAAAAAAAAAAACTGCACCAGACCTGATGCATGAGTGGGCACGTTGTCATGATGAAACTGCCAATCACCAGTTGCCCATTGCTGTGTCCATTTTCATTGTATTGCATTTCTCAACTGGTGAAGAACACTGAGGTAGAACTCTTTATTAATTGTTTGGCGTGGAGGGGTGTACAGGTGATGCACAACACCTTCCCAATCAAAAAACACAATTAACAAGTCTTGGTCTTGTTGCAACTTTGCCACGCCTTCTTTGGGCCTGGAGAACCAGGCGACATCCATTGGGACAACTGGGCCTTCATTTCCAGATCATAGCTGTAGACCCATGATGCATCTTTGGTTAGGTCTACTTGAGGAAATCTGGTTCATTGGTAGAGGTTTGAATCAAGTCATTAGCAACTGCAGCACAATGTTCCTTCTGTTCTGGTAGCAGAAACCGTGGAACGAATTTTGCCGCAACATGTTTCATGTTCAGACCCTGTGTCAAAATCTTGGACACAGTAGTTTTTGGAATCCGCAGATCAGCTTCTAGTTCTCACCGTCAGTTGCTGATCTTTGTTGACTGCTGCCCATACACATTCAAGCATTCTTTTGTGTTCTGCTTGTTGCAGGCCTAACAGAACGTGTATTACTTTTGACAGAATCTCAACCATCTTTGAAGTTTTCGTGCCATATTTTTGTTTGTGTCACTCATTGCATCATCCCCAAAAGCCTTCTGAACCATTCATATAGTTTCCATGGAAGAATGTTTAAATTTAATGCAAAATTTGATGCAAATTCGTTGCTCTACTCAGTCACTTTCAATGTGATGGGCCATATAATACACATGCTCACTCAATGATGTCTACCACCCCCACTGACAAGTATAGTGAAGTCATCATTGTTCACGCATGTGCATTACAGCCCACTCTTCTCAGCTGCTAGATTACATCGTCATGCAAACTGTTCTTGTTTTATTAATGATGGCTTTACTTTTTCTGGACAGAACTTGTCCAGTCTAGCTGTAGAAGCAGAGATTCTAGTTTGGATATTATTGAAGTAGCCCATGTGGTAGCAGGATATAATAATCAGCAGTCAGGTGATGGAAATGGGAACAAAAAGGAAGGACTAAGAAACCATATAAAGAAAGAACATGGTTCTCCATCAACAGCTACTATTTATTCATCCTCATGTTTCATCTTCACATAGCAACAACAGTGATCTTCTCAAAGGATATATTATATCCTGTCATTTTTGTTTATAATCTTCTACTGGCTTCCCATTGCAATTAGATAAAATCTGTGGTCTACAAAGTTCTGTCACTCTATCCCTCGTCTCCTTTGGTCCAGCTGACACTGCTTTCTTTCCCCCATGTCTCTCAAATACACCATGTTCATTTTTGTCCTGGGCTTTTGCACTTGCTCTTTCTTTTGCTTAGAAAGTCCCTGCTGTAACTCTTCATTATTTAGTTCTCAGTTCTCAAGTCATTTCTTTAGAGTATAGTAGTTGCCCTCCAGTCATTCTCTAGCTCATTGTCTTTTCTGTCACCTTAACATTTATTTCTGAATTATTTGTTTGAATTATCTGACTTCTTTCACTGGACTGTAAGTTTCAGGAGGGCAGGGATTTTGTCTTATTTACCCTTAGCATATAGCAGTCATTTAGTAAATATTCATTGAGTGACAAACTGATTCTATATAACATTGAGTATATTTATAACCAATAATATGTTATTGAATTATAATGACTTAAGTGAAAAATGACAAATATATAAAATACTCTTGAGAGTGTGACAGACATTACAATAAAATAATTTTATATGAAGTAAATGGATAATTTAATGACTTCTTAAAATGTAAATTATATGAAAAAACTTGGTGAGAACATCTTAAAGGATTTTTACTATGCAGAACTTATGCCTGCTTATAAAAAAAAGTCAGCAACCTTTTTAAACAGGCTAATTGATTCTTTCAGTTCATTAGGATATTATGTAGTTAGTATAAAGACAGGTGGTTTTGTGAAAGGGAGTAGTTTACCTGATGGAGTTTATGCTCCACTTGTGAAGTCTTTATTCTTTTCTCATTGCATAAGTTGAAAATGATAAGCATTTTAGGAGGTAAAGATTTATAGCCACTTAAAGACTAGAATATAAAAATAATTTGAATTTTTTTTGGTGTTAGAATTTTTAATGTATTAGTTAGACTTATCCCAATGGTTTGGACATGGTAATGAATATTATATTTTTTCTAGATTATCTGCATGTCCCCAATTGACATGGAAATTTTGACAAAGTGATTGTTTTAGTCTGCCTTATCTTATAACAATGTACAAGAGTAAATCTTTGTGACCATGGGTAGGCAGTGATTTCTTAGTACATCACCTGACTTTATGATTCCTTGGCAGGAGGAACATATCTTAACTGCTTTTAGCTGTATATTTTGGGTGCTTATATGACGTTTGTTTAAAAAGAACATACACTTTTATATACAGTATGCACATTCTAGAAAAAAGCGCACATTTGTTTTATTAGGAGGGAAAAGCAGAGTGCAAGAGTGGTTTGGCAGAACTTATATTAAAAACAAGTTATGAGGTTAAACCTTTGGTGTAGGTTTGATATGTATAACTGTAGCTGGATCAAAAGTCTACAGTGTTGCATTGGATCTGATAATTATGGAAAGTTTAGTGAAATGCTCTTATTAGCCTTAGTTTATTACTAAGATACAAGTCTCAGTATGAAAATGCCTTATAGTAACTTCCTTAGCCTGGTAAATGGCATTTATGAAAAACCCACAGCTAACATCATATTCAGTGGTAAAAGACTGAATGCTTTTCCCTAAGATCAGGAACAAGACAAGGGTGCCTCCTGTCATGATTTCTCCTCCATGTTGTACTGGAGGTTTTAGCCAGAGCAGTTAAGCAAGAGGAAGAAATAAAAGGCATCCAGATTTGAAGGGAATAAGTAAAACTGTTTCTGTTTGCAGATACCAGTCTTGTGTATAGAAAATCCTAAGGAACCCAAAACAAACTATTAGAGTTTATATACGAATTTAGCGAAGTCGCAGGGTTCAGGACTGACACAAAAACCGTTGTGCTTCTATATACCAGCAATGAACAATCTGAAAATGAATTTAAGAATACAGTTCCATTTACAATAGCATCCAAAAGAATAAACTACATAGGAATAAATTTAACCAAAGAGATTTATTTTTTATTTATTTTTTTAGGTTTTTTAAATTTATTTTTAATATATTTTATTGATTATGCTATTACAGTTGTCCCATTTAACCAAAGAGATTTTTATAATTGAAAATTGTAAAACACTGTTTAAAGAAATTAAAGAAGACATCTTTGTTTATGGATTGGAAGCATTAATATTGTTAAGATGGCAGTACTCCCCATATTGAAGTACAGGTTCAATGCAAGCCAAATCAAAACCCCAACTTCCAACTTTAGCAGCAATTGACATTTATTTGATCCTAATCTTTATATGAAAATGCAAGGTACCCAAAATAGTCCAAACAATCTTGAAAAGAACAAAGTTGGAATACTCATACTTCCCAATTTTAAAGCTTATTACAAAGCTTTGTAATCAAGACAGTATTAGCCTAAGAATAGACTTACATAAATCAATGAAATAGAATCCGGAGATACTCCCTCATATTTAGGGTCAACTAATTTTTGGCAAGGTGCTAAGATGTGCAATGTATTTTCAACAAATGGTGCTGACACAACTAGATGTCTACATGCAAAATAATGAAGTTGGATCCCTAAGACAACCCAATATAAAAGCAGACAAAGGATTTGAACAGATGTTTCTCCAAAGAAAATATACAAAAGGCCAATAAGCACATGAAAAGATGCTCAACATCAGTAGTCATTAGGAAAATGCAAATCAAAACTACAAGATATCACTTTGTACTTACTAAAATGGCTAACTAGTGTTGTTCAACAACTTTGTGGTCATCCATTTATCATAGCAGTCACCACTGATTGGAGGAAAGGCCCTAAAAAGTCCACTAACCTTATAATTTAGCCCTTAAAAAGTGCTGATGTCATCATCATCTAATGGCACTGCACAAATGACTCAACTTTTTACAATTAATACACATAATTAATCAAAGATAAGTTTACAATATATTATATGGTGCTGTTGCCTAATGCAGTTTACTTGATAATGAGGAAAGATTGAGCTCTGTGTATAAAAAGGGTATAGTTAAAGGTTTTTAAGAGCCTCTAACGTATAATGAAGTCTAACAAAATTAAGACCATATATTGAACAAGTGTGGTAATTGTACCAGTTTCTCTTAAGGTATAATAAAATATGGCTTGATTGTATTTGCTAGATCTTGAACAACAAAATTTAGAAGTGTAATTGTGTAGGGATGGGGAAATAGCATTGTCCAGAGACCAGGAAATAACTACTGATCTGGTTTGGCAAATAACTACTGATTTGGCAAATAAAATTAATGGCTACTTTCCTTTTTTAGTCTAAAGATGGAAAACTGACACCCTTATTTTTAATTTATGTAAAAATCTTAAAGAAGAAAAAATTATTCTTTGTACTTTTTGAACAGTATGAGTCCAGTTATGGTACTGAGTTTTCAAGTGTAACTATAAAACACTAAAAAAGTAACTAAACATTAGGAAGTACAGGGCACTTATTTAAAAGATTTGACTATTTATGAAGCTGTAGAACTAGATAAATAGAGAAATTAACATTACTAAACAGTATGCAGAGTATATCATTTGTTAGAAAGACATATAATTGGTGCATTAATTTTTGTATGCAAGTCAATGAATATTTTAACTGTATTTTTATATGGGTAGGAATTCTGAAAACTGTAGACAAACTAAAAATAGCTGTTAGAGTACAGAAATAGGCACCTGTTAGCATTAGAATTGAATGTTATATGAGATAGAGATGAAATAATGGGTGGGTTTTAGAGATAAAATTTATGGTTAATAGAAGAAGCATAGCCAGGATGAAGTTACACATCTAAAATGCAGCCTATGCAATGAAGTCATTGCAGTAGTGTCTAGGTAGATTCACAGTCTCTATATTGACCTTTGTCAGAAATAGCTCATTAAGGCTAAGCTTTCCACTTCCTGACCCAGGCTGCAAGGTGACAGAGGCTGACTCAGACAAGGATTGCATTCTAGAAACCAAGTGTTCTCAGAAGTTCAGCTATCCAGTTCTAAAGTTTAAATCAATTCTACAGCTGATGCATGGGAAGAGATGAGATCATTAGTCTTAAAAATAACCCAGAAATATTATAACTTGACACTCAGATTCTAAAATTATGTCTGGAATAAACAAATAAGTCAGATTTCAAAATATTGTAGTGAAGATATAGTAGCGTTTTATCCAAGTAATTTCAAAGTGTATGTCTCAGTGCAGCTATAACTTGCTTAAAAAACACTTCCTCTCAAACTATGAATTTGTAATTTAAAAAAGGAATAGGTTAATTAATAGATTTTCTTGATACATTTTGTATCAAAAAATGCTGTATATAAAAATTTATTTTGAGGACTGTGTTTGATACATAAAACTGACTATACCTTTTATACTGGTGTTCATAGGAGCAGAATTCTGCTAGACTTTAAGGCAATATGATATTTTATTAAATTCTTTTGCTGCATATAGTAGTTACTGCAGTATAAATGTTCTGATAAACATTGGTTTAATAGTAAATTCAGTTCAAACACTTTTTCTTAAACTAGCATCTTCATTTGAAGAAATTTCTGTTTTGGTAATAAATTTTGGCAATTCAGGCATACCAAGAGGTATATCAGTCAGAAATCTTTTCATTAACTGAGTGACTTCCTTAGTGTCTTGCATTTATTTATCTTTTAAAAATGAAGAGATTCAGATCCTTTTCATATATTTTACCTTTGCAGAGAAGAGGATAATATTTTGAACTTCCTATATTTTCCTATGTATTCTAGTAGATACTGCCATTCGAAAGTCCCATGGGTGTTACTAGTGAAAAACCACAGGTCTAAAAAGGAGGATTCAGTAATAAGAATAGAATTTCCAAATATGGTTACCTGCTAACCAGTTCCTAAAGACATATTTACTTGGAAAATAATTAATTCAGCCCTGGGACAAATGTGTAACATATTGCTTATACTCATATCTTCTAAATCAAGAAAAGTTGAAACTTAATAAATTTATAAGTAAATTGACTTTTGTTGTTATTTTGGGGAAAAAGCAAATTGAGAAAGGTAGATTTTAATACTATACATGATTTAGAAGCTAAATTGTCAAAACGATACCTGGAATCCAACACAGATGACTTCTTTGAGGATATGTAATACATTGATGTAAGAATTGTACCAGAAATCAGAAGATAATTTTTCTTTTCATCTCTGCTACTGGTAGGCTGTGGGTGTCAGATAAGTTATCTTAATTCTGGGGGCATTGCTTTCCTTGGCTATAAAAGAAGGAGACCTAGATGACCTCTGAATTCTTTCCCTACATGAAAAGTTTTATAGTTCCGTAAATTTTTTTTAATAATACAAAATTAGGGCTTTTTATTCAGACAGGAGAATAAAGCTCAGCAAAGTGGGAGGGTTATGCTGTCTCCATGACAACAGAAAGTCTCATAAATGTAAAGTCCTGGCTTCTGTCAGGCAGACTCTTCTTGGGTCAGGAAAAACACTTTGAACTTGAGAACAAAACCAGGCAGAGTGGAAAGGTGGCTGGGTGTACAGTGTCTGGTCACTGTTGGAAGTGCTTGGTGAGCCTGTCCAGCAGCTCCAGCTTCCTCATCCTGCCCTTCAGCCCATACACCTTGCAGGCTTCCTTCAGCATGGGCACAGTGAGCTTATCCAGCACGTCCTCGCTGACATGGGCCTTCAGTTCCTCTTCAGTTATTTCCACCTTGGGCCTTCAGAACCTTCATCATCTTATTTTTGCCTGAGAACTTTCTCCTCGGGATTGTAGTGTGGTAGGTACACAAATTCCTTAAGCTCATCCATGAGGTAACCCAGTCTTTTATCCAGTGCTTCAACCTTGGGCAATGTCAGATCTACTGCTTGTTCCGGCTCTGTCAAATTCAAAGCCAAGGCCTCTAGGTTCCTGAAGTGCTGCCGCAGCACTGGGTTCTCAAAGCTGTCACTTCTATATTTAAAGCAGAGCTTCTGAACAATAGCCTTCATCTTGTCTCCCTGCTCTGGGTTTGCCATGACTTTTTTAGTAAAGGGCACCTTCCATTTATCATCAGCATAAGGTAAGAAGACGAGCTGAAAACCTGGGGAAAGCCGCCTGAATTTTCTGATCATCCCAGTTCCTCTTCCTCTGGCATCAAAGCCACAAAATAAGAGGGGACGTTCTGGCAGAGGGTGTATCTGCACATTACCATGACCTTCTCCAGACACTTCATCAGTAGAACACTGAACAAGGTTGAGCTCCCATTAACCGGGGACTCCTCAGGGTACACTGAACAGGGAGGGTCTCAGGTAATGGTGCTTTTTCTGCATTTTCAAGGACTTGAAGCTGATGAGAACCAAACCTGGTTCATCAGACTGTTTTAGCTGTTTCGTTCCTCTTTCTCTAGTACAATCTGATGACTCATAGATCTGAGATCTCTTGGTGGCTCTAGACAGAAGCAAACTGCCTGTATTTACATTAAATGTCTGCAGCCTGGTTTTCACTGGTTCATTTGTTCCCCATAAAGCCTGATTGGAGGAGGTTTGAGAGCTTTCTGTACCATATTTTAATGCCGACAGTGAGCATTCTCTTTGTTGAGCTTAAACTTGAACCTGCTGAGTGCTTGCTTTCTGATATCCTTGGCACAAACCTTCCTCAACGATCTTCTATCTTGCTTGATTCCTAAAAGTGAGCCTCTTGGTCCTTATCTTCTGCTATGCTGATGATATCTTTAAAATAAAGATATACGTCAGAATAAAGATATAAAGATACATCAAGGCCCCTATGTTTCTTCAGGTGCATAAAGTCAAGGAAGATACCTGAGTCATGGAAATCCCTGGCCCTGCTGGCTTTGGCACTGTCATTGCCATCTGTGTTGGTGAGCAGCAGGGTACTCTATGGCTTGTCTTGAACCCACAGCACTCCATGTAGTCACATCCATGGCCAATCAGGTTTTGGGAATGCTATTTGCCCTGCTGCCCCGTAAACTGGGCAAGCTCTAGCATTTAACTCCTGGATCATTCAGCTCCTGTACGATATAAATATTTTTGAAATTCACTGAGGTTTTGTCCTTCTTGGTACTATAGAACACCGTGGCCAAGAGCTCTTGATCACTGCTTATGATCTTACTGGTGTATACACTCTGGATACATGTCAAATTGAGTCAATTCATCTTCACCCTGAGATTTAAATACTACCCTAGAATCATCAACCAAAAAAAAAAATTAAACTATCTCTTGCTGAATATTTATATTCTTCCTCTGCTTCAAGGACCTTCTCTTGTTCTTCCTCATCGTCCTTGTTTTTGTTGTATTAAGACTCCCACCCTGACATGTTAACCAACATTGCTTGTTTAAGTACAGGGAAGAGATCCTGAATGTTTTAAGTTTGGTAATTATAGGCATATTAGAAATTTTATTATTTTGTTGTCTCCAAAGCATTTTCCTTGATATAAATATGCACATACACATGTATATATGTAACATTCCCCACCCCTCAGAACAAAATGAGAGAGAAGCTGGAAAAATGAGCTTAGAACCTTATCTCATTAAAACTTTGGAACTTTGTAAAATTTATAAATATAACACATGGTGCTGTAGCTATAATGATAAAAGGTTATTTTACAATAAGTAGTTATTTTATCATGATAAATAGTAAATACTTGTATAAAGCTAGCATTCACCCTAAGAAGCATAGAACTAAGGAAATGTAACAAGTAAACATCATTGTGCTAAATGCTGATCACATTTTTTTTTCTATTCTCTGACAAGTTTATATTTGCTCAGGCTCCAGAAATCCAGTCTTGTGGTGGTTGTTTTGTGATAGTGCTGTATTGAATTAGTCATTTTAATAGGTGCCAGTGATCAGTAGATGAGGGTGTGACATACTAGGAGGGAGAAGCACATTGATGTTACACAAAACTCCAAGGAAACATGACTTAGCTTACTTAAAATGTTGGTCTATAAACAATGTGAAGAGAAAGCCACAGGTCAGCATATTGGAGTTTTTCTTCCTTACTATTCGGACAAAGTAGCTTTCTGCCTGGGCTGGTGTGGCTGAGCGGGTTGGGTGTCGTCCTGCAAAGTGAAAGGTTGCGGGTTTGATTCCAGATAGGGCTCCATTTAGGGGCATGTGAGAGGCAACTGATTGATATTTCTCTCCCTTTTTCTCTCCCTCCATTTGGCAGTCTCTAAAAATAAATAAATAAAATCTTTTTTTAAAAAGTAGCTTTTCAATAATATCCTCACTGCTTTAATAGTTTGCAATTCCATCTCTAATTTTAGGACATCTCCGCTGTTTATTTTTTTCTCCTTCAAGTTGCTAAGGGTTGCTGGAAATCAGCGATGCTGACTGGATCAACTTGAAATTTATGCTGTTTTTAACTGCAACCTGCTTATGGACCAGCCATTCTACTTATTGTTTTCCTATAGTGTTTATCACAGTAACTACTCAAACTTTTTAAAAAATCCCTTCAGCAGAGTGAGAGGTAAAGCACAAAGCTAGGCATTATCCATATCACACTGTAGTTTTAGGGTAGGACTTTCATTTCTCTAAAATTAGGTGGTAGAATTGAGTGATCTTTAAGATCTCTTCTAGTCTGAAAAACATTCTGAGATTTCAAGTACTGAATCCTACTCTTTACTCTCAGAACTAGTTTTTGAACCAAGGGCTAGACTAAGCCATATCTTTCAACTCCTGGTCTAACCGTATTTCCCTATATGTTGTTATGACTCCTGTTTCCTCTTTTGCTGAAAATACAGACTTGGTTCAAACTTCTTTATCTTCCCCTATATTTTCTGCCTTTATACTTTTGGCTTGAATTCCTTGACTCTTTTTCTCCCCACTCCCCTCTTGAACTTCTAATGCACATAGAAGCATGAGCAAGAATAACAAAAGTGTTTATAATAACCAAAAATGAGAAATAATATGAATTCCTGTCAGTAGGGGAATGGCTAAATAAATGATAATACATCTATAAACTTGGAGTAGATAGAAAGAATGATACAGACCTCTATGTGTATATGTGAAGAGATTTCTAAGACATAACTGAGTGAAAAAAGCCAACTGCAAAATAGTATTTCTAGTATGATTTCATTTATGTTAAAAAATACCATAATCTTGTATGTCAGTACATTGGAAGTTCTGGAAAGATACATGTGAAACTGATGTAAAACCTCTGGGAAAGGGAGAGAGAGTCAAGAAGAAACTACCATGTTGATTTTATTGCTAGAGTTTTTGTAGTAAAATTATGTTACATGTGAACTTCAAGGTTTAAAAAGGCAATTAATGTATGGGTAATCTTACCCATGTGTTTCCATAGGTAATAAAACTGGAAGGGATCTTATAAAACCATTGTTATTTTCTGGATAAGGAAACCTAAGTCCCTCCAAGTTATATGTTCCATCAAGCTGATTAATAATGACAAAGATGGGATGAGAACCTAGATTTTCTGACTCCCAAACCAGAACTTGTTCACTCTGCCTTCTTATACAGCTGATATGTAGGTCTTTCATGAAGTCTTTCCCGATTATCTAGAGTGGTGTCTTCTCTAAATTCCTGCCTGTTCACTGTTTGTGTCATTTATATGAATTTTAACCCACACTACCTTATACTGTAATGTCCTCCCTTTCTAGATCATATGTAGGCTATGAGGCGACAGTGGACTGTAACTTATTCCTGACATAGTGTCTTACACATAACAGGTGCTTAGTGAATTAGTAATTAACATTTTTGTTTGTTTGATTTTTGTAGTAGTCTGTCTACCTTGTGTTAGATTAAGAGAAAAAAGTTAAATGAGAAGTCAAATAAATAGCTGGGTTGTTTTTTTTGTTTTGTTTTTTTGCTTTGTTTTAGTTTGTTGTATGTGTGTATGAGACCACTTGGAGATAGAAAAAATATTTTAGGAAGGCACATAGTGAGATACTTGCTACCCTGCAAATACCTTCCCTTTCCAAGAAAAATAGTTTTGTCCTCCACTCCTGCTTCAGAGAGAACAGTTTGTCCTCATAGGATATTCTAGGTAATATGACCCACTTAGGAAATATGTGGTGATTGTGCTTCATAATGGGATCTCTGCTGAAGTTGTGTACCATAGGAAAATGCCTCTTGAGTGTGCTGGTTATGCAGATGAAAGTATATTTCTTTCTGTATTTGAATTTGTACAGCTGACCAAGAAACACAATTGTGACTTAAAATTTTACTATAAGTAACATAGAATCTGTGACAGATCTTTTTTTATTGTGTAAACATTTCCTCAAGATGTTTGGGATTTATATATATGTCTAGTCCTTTATGTGTTATCATCCTGATTTGTCTACAGAGCTGTATTACTCGATATTAGATCTCATTAAATTTCAGCTTGCTTTTCGAGATACAGACTCTTCTCTATGATTTTTATCTGCAGTTGTATTAATAGTTTTGCTTCTAATTTTTTTGTAACTTGGTTTATTTTGATAGCTGTTTAATCTGACATCATTAAAAGCCTGTATAATTATTTAAACAGATTCTTTCATGGAAGTTTCCATAATCAGCTGAGATTGTTCTTGGGTGGAGCCTTAGGAAGATTTATTCTTTTTTGGAAAGTTAATGTCTTTCTTAGTTTAGAATTAATAGCTTTAGGAAAACATCATAGAATGCTGGGAATTGCCATAAATGCTTCTAGCCAAAGAGATTGTATTGAAATGGCCAATTGGATCTCATAGGTGTTCATCTAGAGCCACTTATTATGCCAGAATTAAAAAATATATATGTATGTGTATGTATATGTATGTATGAATATATGTATATGTTTAAAAAGCAGTTATGAGTTTGGCTCTTTTGAAATCTCTGAAGTAATTAAAAGAGAGATAACAAGTGTTTATTATATAGGAAATGATCTGTGACTTACTTCAGTGTGTTTTAAATATGGTATATTAAAACTTATTCTTTCCCTCTTGAACATTTTATTAGAAATTTTAAAAAATATTTTACTTATTTATTTTTAGAGAGAGGGGAGGGGAAGGTGAAAGACAGGGAGAGAAAGATCAGTGTGTGGTTGCCTCTTGCGTGCCCCCTCCTGGTGACCTGGCCCACAGCCCAGGCATGTGCCCTGACTGGGAATCAAACCAGTGACCCTTTACTTCGCAGGCCGGTGCTCAGTCCACTGTGCCACACCAGCCAGGGCAGAAATTTTTAAAAACTGTGTTTAACACATTTTGGTCTGCTGTGCTTGGAAGAAATATTATTTGTGATTAGTTTTTCACTATTTTTGAGATCATAGATTTTTTTATTTTCATGCAGATAAAGATACGTAGATTAATTTACTTGTGATAAAATTAATAGACATTTTCTAAATGTTTAATTTGCCTTAGAATTTGCTACAGTAAAAATCTTTTTATTTTAAAATTGTAGTCAACAATGCTTAGTTTTATAATATTTGTTTGAATGAAATAGGAAAGAGCAGATTTTTAAATATTAGGTGTGGGGCATTTTCTGGTTTAGTGCTTTAATTTAAAAATAATTTTTTTTCAGTTGGTTGTCCTCAATGGATAAACCTTTTAGGAAACTATGAAGAACTATATCCTATGTCCATCTAGGATTTCTTAGTTTAGACGTAGCAAAGCTGGAGCTCAAACACATGTTTGTACCTGGCAGCTTCATTTTGTAAAATGGCCCTGTCTTTCTTGGCAAGTGAAGGTTAATTAGAGGTTTCTCAACATTTGTGTTAGAGCTTTGAGTATGTTAGTACAGAGGGGTTAGATGCTTAGGACGAGGGCAACTGACAGTGATTAGGAGTAAACAATAACTAAGAATTATGTTTTAGCAGCAGTTTTACTATTTTCATTAAAGTGCAATTTGACCCTTCTTTCTCTGTCCCCTTTCCCACTTTTTTCACTTTTATTTGTGATAACTAGGAAATATGTTGAAATTTTAGATTTATTTCAAAGTTCCTTGATCTTGAAAATTTAGGGTTTGTTTTAAACTTCCTTTGAAAATCAATGTAGGATGACTTATAAGCAATGGGTAATCGTCAGTTGTCTATGCTAATGTCTCTTAACAGTTTTATATACCATTAACCCCAAGATGATGTTTTATGATTTAAAATCTTTGGTGGTAGTGAGACTTCATTTGAAGTGGGCTATTAGTTCCTGGCACTGACAAAGGACTCCTAATGATAATTACAAATCAAATGACAAGCACTTACTAGGCATTGACTGTGTGCTGGGTGCCGGGGATAGGACAAAAGAAGTAGTCCTGGGCCTTGCTCTTGAGGATTTATAATCTAACTAGGTAGAATACAAAAGATATTATTATAAAGCCCCTATAAGCAATATATATAATTAAGTGTTAGGTTGTGTGTGCTCCCAGTGGGAGCTGATGTAAACTCATGTTTAAGGGATTATCATGGGCTAAAGTTAGTATGAATGACTTAGTTATGAGTGATTATTCCTGTGACTTGCATGGTTCTAAGAGTTTGCCAAAATTGGTTTTTATCACATTTTTAGTATGTTTGAAAGGGCTTTCATTTCAGGAGGAATGCTGCCTCTGAAACTTTTTTGCTCTGTCTTAATCATAAGTTGTCACTTATTTTGAGGTGAAAGTGAACTTTCAGCTATTCAGCCTGGATAAGATACACATGGGCTTGGGACGATCTACATTTAGAGTATGATAGAACTTCTTATTCTCTTAATCTATGGTTGCTTTTCTGCTATGTCTTTAGTGACAGCCAAAATACAGTATCATTTTTAATGACTGTGTTTTCCCTATGAAAGAGTGTCTACTATGGTTCTCCCCCATTTATAGGAGCAATGTTGGTGAATGCCCAGGTGTCTTATGAAAACAGCCAAAAGCTTCAACGGGGACAGATAAATCTGCTATAGCTTCAGGTGAAAAAGGATAACTAAAAGCCCAATATCCATAGCTCTCCAGAAGCTCTTAGATGTTATTTTGTTTTGGAGCACTGTTGAAGATGTTCATTTTATTCTAATAACTCCTATGTGATGAAGAAACTTTTGGGGTCATTTATTTACCCTTGTAACTTATATTTCATCTGAGTATTTCTCAGTTTATCGTTTATTAGAGAACCCTGAACAAGATGTTTCTGTGGGAAATCCTTTGCCTTTATAAACTTTCTGCCCTCTCTACTAAATCAACTTTAGATTATTGACTTTTAAAAATTTTAACATAGTTTGCCTAAAAACTGATACAAGAAGCTGATAGTAAGATTTTATGCCACTAAAAATCTGTTTTTTCATAGAATGATTTATTTTTAATATATTTATTCAAAAATAATTAGAGCAAAGCTGACCCTTTAAAATAATGTGAAATTAAATGAGAAAATATGGGCTAATCTGGAAATGCAATAGATAAATTAGAATAAGGGAAAATTCTGGAAATTAAGAAAAGGTACACTAAGATTTTTTTCCATCAAAATTATAATAATTAGAATTAGGGAGTATACTCCCTTGCAGCTTGAAGGAGGAATTTTTGAATTAAAAAAGAAGAAAAGGAGGACAGTCCTACTTTACACAGTGAATGCTAACTATATAGGGGCTAATTACCCTAATAAAAAATGAAAATAAGATCAAAGCAATTTAGATCAGTTCTTTAAAATATCACAGTTGTACTTTATTATAAAGATGTTGGAGGTATGTTTTTGTAATATATATGGATTGTCATGGAGGACAGCCATCATAGTTTCCCCAAGCCATCTGTTGGTGTCACTGACAAAAACATACTCTGGCATTTGGATCCTTGGTGTGACCAATTACAGCATTTTTCTCTAGGATTGTAACGTCTGTATGTTTTTCTGTCTTGATTCACTTTATTCCAGCCTGATTCACAAATTATAGAACAGCTTGTCTTTGGCATAACTATAAAAAAAAATCCAGTCTCTTCTAAATAAGGTTCTTTTTCAATTGGAAATTCCATCTTTGTAGTTAAAACATTTGTAAACATAACACAATTTAGATAGAGCTGAACAACTTTTCAAGAGTTGCTATTTTTGTAATGGGGGAGGCTTTCCTAAAGAGCAATTTGGTGATACTGGTCTCTGAGAACTCCTTTGAAAGCAGTTGGACTTGACTGCTGCATGTATTGGGTCATATGAGGAGGAAGCATGAACTATATTTACTGGCTTGAATGTTCAGGAAGTATTGGTGTGTTTAAAAGAAAATAATGACTAGATTTTGGGTCTTATTTTTCATCAATTTAAAGGATCATTTGTTCCCTGAGAGTAGAGATATTGGTAATCCTGAAAGCTGTTTTAAGACTTTTGTCCTATAATATCTCTAATATTTGAAGGGAAATGTAGCCAAGTTGGGCAAATGTATCCTCCAAAATCTACTAACTTCTTTGGTCAGAGCAATAGCTTTTATGTTGTTGTTGTTGTGATATGCTTAGACGAGAGAGCCACATAGCCTGCCCTGATGAACAGCCACGATTTTGATTGGCAGTGGTAACAAAATGAACATGTTCCCTCATCCCGGCTTTTCCTTCTTCTGAAAGCCACAGAACAATATAGATTTTTTTTCAGGACCATTCTCCAGGAATCAAAGTGTAATGGTACGTACTTGTGTAGCAGTCCTTGGACAGAATACTGTAATGGTATTGAGTTGAGAGTAGAGTCACACAAAATAAATAATAGATCTCTGATTCTCTTATTATTTAATTTTTTCCTGGACTGATCCAGAGGAGAACCAAAATAAAATTCAGAAATAAGTCAAAACATGTAGTGTTGCAACCAAGTCATAATTTCAAACCCAGTTTTTTTACTGGTAAGAGTTTGTCTTTTAGGAGACTATTGTATTTGTTGTTAATCCATTGAAGACCTTAATACCATTTCCTATTCAGAAGAGTTTTAAAAAGTGAAGTAGTTCTTAAGGTATGCTTTCTTTCTTTTCTTTTCCTTTCTTTCATTCAAGATTTTATTTATTTATTTATTTATTTTTAGAGAGGGAAAGGGAGGGAGAAACATCAATGTGTGGTTGCCTCTCATGTGGCCCCCACTAGGGGCCTGGCCTACAACCCAGGCATATGCCCTGACTGGGAATCGAACCTGCGACCCTTTGGTTCACAGCCCACACTCAATCCACTGAGCTATGCCAGCCAGGGCGGTATGCTCATTTTCTACCTGCCTAAAAAATGTTAATCTGTCAGTGCCCGAATACAGTATTGAAAAAATTTTTGCTTTATCAGAGAACAGCATGCTCAGGATTGATGCCAGGTGTTATGTGAGGCAGCCTCCAAAAGTAACTCTCAAAAACTGCTCTTCAGTTGGGCTCTTTGTGGTCAGAAAAAAAAAAAAGTGATACAGTATAATGAAAGAGAAAGATCAGAAGAGTTAAGTAACTTTGAAATAAGACGATACACCAAAACATGAATTCTCTGTCATTGTCAGAACCATGATGCTTAAAATTCCCCGAATCTTATTTTTCCAGAGGTTCCAAATGCCCAGTGGGTTTTAATTACAGATTGGCCAAACTGTTGCTCCCGGTTACTTTTTCCTGCCCAAAATTTTACACCCCCCCCAAAAAAAAAAATAAAATAAGAAATAAACAAAACTCCCTGCATTTTGGTTTGGGGAAAATTGTACTAAAAGGGGACATTAAAAATAATCCCTGGCTGACTTGACTGAATTGGCAGATACCCAGCTATGCTAAACCATTTGCCGTCTGCCAGTAGTGAGCATGGCCACCACTTTCAATCATTTAACTCCCTGTTTCAGGTTACTCACATTCAGTACACACTGTGAATATTCATCTTCCAGGGACGCAGCAATTCTTAGGCCAGAGTGTTCCTGTTAATAAAACATGTCTTTCCTCCCAAGTGGATACACCCCCTTAAAATGAACTATTATTCTAATCATCTTATTAGCAGGGCCATTTTTAAAAGGCATTGTGCTGTTTTCATTTTATGCTTCTAAATGAACATTTACATTACAAAGCATTCTTTGAGTGTGCTATTTGTGCTATGTAGGCTCACCATTTTATTAGAGATCAGTAACAATATTTTTTCATTTCCCCTCTACCATTCTGAACTATAATTTGATATAATAAAATAATTCCACTGGTCTGTGGTTGGGAATGGACTGAGAGGCTTAAACTTAAAAAACAAACTTTTATAGCAGAGTAGACTAGTGCTTGTTACGTGCATTTAGCGTATGAAACTAGGGCAGTGTCTTACAGAACCTTATCACTGTTTCTCAGATCTGACTTGCCAGCACGTAGGAAGTTTGTTTTGGTTTCAAAATGTACTTTACCCCATGGTGGCTGGCAGGGTACAATACTATTGACATCACTGTGTTTCAAATAGAAAATTAACAAGTAGCTACTGTTGTGATTGCAGATTGCCTTCCCAGTCCCTGTGAGAATGCTTTTTCTTTTGGGCAGCAATACTTCTCAGCCCCTTGGTACCATTAAATCAGCCAATGGGGGCTGCCAGAATAGGGTGAACACCAACAAAAGGCTGAAGAGTAGAAAAACTGCTAATAATGCCAAAAATCTTTAATCAGTTTCCAAATACATGTGAAAAGTAAATAATTTTTTAAAATTTCTCGTCCACTCACAGCTAAGTTTTGACAGTAGGCCAGGTTCAAGCCTGATCTCTACTGATCTCTCCAGAGAAGAGTATCCTTTCCCTCCACCAAAACCCCTGGAGAGTTGCCAAAGGAAAATAAGCTATTTTGTATTTAGAACAAATTGCCACTGTTTTCTCCAGTGATGTAGCCCTATTTCCCAGACTTTGAAACTTGGAATACAGAAAGTTCTTGTGTGACCAAAGAAGAAATATGGTGAATGAATAAGTTTTTTTTTTGTTGTTGTTGTTTTGTTTTTTAAAACCAAATCCTGATAAACATAGAGGGGATGAATCTAAATTTAGCTCAGAGTGGACATCAAATGAACAATTTCTGTTAAATCATTTTGGAGATTGGGTTCCTTGTAGGAATTCAGTGAAGAATATATGCCTCTGGAACTGGATTTTAGTTATTTTTTTTCAAATGAGGCTGTGAAAAGTCAAGTCTTCCTTAGAGATGACTGCATGACAGTGGAAAAAATAATTTGTTCATGTGTTCTGCATTGTAAGATTCATCTGATCAGCAGTCCTGGGATCTTGTAAAATTTTGCAAACACTAATTTCTCATATTGTCAGATGGGATAAAAACTGTTCATTTAATTTTTCCCTGTGCATTGTAGCGTACTTCTTTTTAGACTTTTCTCTTTCATACCTGGGTTTTCTTAGCTGTTTCTTTTCCATTTTGTCCTTAGCAACTGCCTTTATACCATTATATGTTATTATCACTATTTCTTGAACAACATCTGGAACAGAGGCCAAACTTAAGTATCAGTCAGATTTTCTATTTGCTAGGAAGCCTGTTAATAACATCTAAAAGTCAAAATTGGTGCCAAAAAAATTGGAGACTTGAAAAAATTATTTTCGAATTTCATTAGACATTGTTGTCATCACTATAAATCCTTTGATAAGTCACTTCACTGTAATACCTGCAATTCTTAACACTATACTTCACTATTAAAAGAGATGCCGACTCTAATCAAGAGTTAAGTTGAAGATTGTTGGTTACTCTACATGTAGTCATCTTTTGTGGTGACCTCAGCTGCACACAAAAAAACCCAGTGTAGAATTTTGGCATCCATAAGCAGATCTCTAATGAATGTTGGCCTAGCATCTGATTATACTGCTTAGAGGCCCCAGTATTGTTACCTCAACTTTGGTGAGTTACAAAGTCTCAGACAAATCCACTGGAAATTATGTTACATTCTTCCTCCCCACTGTGGTTCAGTGTTTTTATTTGGTATTTGACAAACTGAAATGACTGAAAGTATGGATTCAGTCTTATCTAGAAGATAATTAAAATACAGTGTGATTAGTGTGAAAATCAAGTATTAATTATGTGAGGGAGGTGTATGGCAAGGAAGGCCTCATGGAAGAAAGAATACTTGAGCAATAGGCTGACAAATGAGTTAGGTGCTCACTGGTCGGACAGTGGAGAGGACATTCCAGATAGAGAAATCAGTAAATATGAAAGCACATTTGGTTTGTGGAAGAGGTTTTCAGGAGGTAATACGAAATGGGGCTGGAAAGGAGGTACGCAAAAGGCTAAAGTGAATAAAGATTAATTACTGCTGGCATCTTTCAAAAAAAATCTTTACATCTAGTTCAGTGATACGATAGGGTGGAGTTCATTGTTTACTGTTGATCATTTTTATTGCCTGAATAGCACTTCATCTTCTTCATATCTCTAAGATGTTAAGACTAAATTTTAGCCAACATGGATTCTGTATAGTTTAAGAAAGAGCGTGTCACTATTTTCTCATCATTAATTTACTGAGTATTCACATTACTTCTCTTTTCTTCCCACCTCCCCACTATTCCTCCACTCTTCCTCTCTGTCTAAACCTTTGAAAGACATAATTTCAGTCATGATTCAGACTGATGTTCTGAGATCCAAAAGCTGTGATAGTGATCTGCAGTAATATGCTCTGGTAGTTTCAACATAGATTCCTGGAGATCATGAGATGCAGCTTGAGATTTATTTGAAGTCTTTTTCATCATAAAAGTATATTGTTAAGACCTATGCTTGTTTTTTTATAAAATAGTGTTTTTCTTCCAGATCTTAGAGGAAAACTATGAACTTTGGGACGGCACACTATATTTAACCTTCTGCCTTTAAATACTCTGACTCCCTACTCTAAGAACTACTTAGATTTTATTAGGAGAAAGTGATTTTTAAAAGTCTTTCAAGAGTGAGTAACATATATCTCAGCCTTACTGATTTTATTTATTTGTATATAAATGAGCCCTTCAGTGCTTAGGTGGACAGTGTGACCATAGAATAATCTATATAAATTTTATTTATAATTTGAAACTTCATTACAACACTTGGTGATATTCCTATTCTGTTATTTTACAAGATACCAATTGAATTAAAAGGAATATTAATGAAAGCATCTTTCTTTGAAAATTGAGAAGAGGGTCCTAGCTGTTTTCCTGAGTTTTGATGTTGTTGTCATTAAGCCCCATTACACCTCAGTCAGGTCTGATCCTAGGGAAATGCCCTTTACCAAGTTACTACCTGGGAGTTAATGGTCCATTTATTTTTTGTGAAAGAGATAATATGTAAGTTGTGAAGCATAATGCCATGTGCTATTTTATGGGAACCACTTGTCTAAGCTTTTTTTAAATTTTTTAAAATTTATTTTCTTTTTAGACAGAGGGAAGGGAGGGAGAAAGCGAGGGAAACATCAACGTGTGTGGTTGCCTCTCATGTGCCCGCTACTGGGGATCTTGCACACAACCCAGTCATGTGCCCTAACTGGGAATCGAACCAGTGACCCTTTTGTTCACAGGCTGGCGCTCAATCCACTGAGACACACCAGACAGGGTTTAAGCTTTCTTATTTCATAAACAAAATAAGCTGAATGACAGAATGTGATGATAGTTATTTTTGTAAATAAAATTCACTAGCAGCACAAATGTGTTTCATATTTGGATCCATTTTTAATGTCATTTTTCATAAAAGCAGGAAGGCAGATTTGGGGGAGAAATTTTGGAGATTTTTGGAAGATTCTCAACACATTGAATTTTAGAGAAACGTTGGAATATAAAATGTGTAGGATAAGCAGCTAGTTGCTGTCATGTGCGAAAGTGTTGTGTAACAAGTTGGGAAACCTGGCCACAAGCCACTGCAGCTTTGAAGAATGTGGCTCAAGGGAGGACTCAAAGCCCATTGCGTAACATTCAGTAGAGAGGAAAATGCAAAATGCAAGTACTGTCCCTATCACTTGACTTGTTTTCCATTTTGATTTAGTTACTTGGCAGTCTTGGTATCTTTTAGTGAAGGAATGAAAGACAAGTTCCAATGAAGGACCATGCCTTCAAGGGCATCAGCCAGTGGATGGTTTGTGAGACTGGGCAGGAGCGTTAAATTTCTTATTGTTGGGCAGAGGGATTAGAGTTTCCACAGACGATTTGAAAAACATCATTGTGTGCTGCTTGCAGTTTTTTTCTGAAAGGGAATTCTTTTTTCTCGTTGAACATTTTGTGCTTCTTGTAGTTGATATACCTGTGCTTTAAAATGTCACAGCTACTAGGAGGGGCCATTTAATAGCAAAATCATTTCCCCTCATGTTTTGTGATATTTCAGTTTGGCAGTAGAGTTTACAAGGTTTGAAATCAAAAGCAGCTTTGGTTCCTTCAGAGGAAAATGATCCTAGTCTACCAAAATGAAAGCCAAACAGACTCTAATTGTTCCTTTTCCCACAAGGGGCTTGCCCTTTTTGAAGGTATGGGTAATTTTGATAGGACCTTCTTTCTGACAGGCTTAGTCACTGGGAATTGCCTCTTCCCCTGGGTAAAACCCATTTTTAAATCTCATTTTAAAATAGACCTCAAAGTATCTTTGAAAATAAAATACTTTGGTATCTCTCCATTCTCTTGCTCTTTGTCTCTCAGCAAGGAAACTGAGTTTTCTCATAGGGCACTTCCTGATCCAGTGTCTAATCCTAACTTTACAGTCACTTATGCTAAACTAGGAAAGATTTTAGTTTTATCATTTTTATCGTGCCATTCATGTGTTGTGAAAAGTTAAATAAATGCTAACCAGGGAGCTAAATTCTTTTTTCATTTTCAATCAAGTCTAGTTCCATAGATTTTACGATGTTAGGGTTCTTCTTTCGGTTGCTAGCCTAATGTTCATCAGCACAGCAGCCTTAACTTTCCCCAGCCTTCCTACCCTACTTTGTAAAGGTGCAGGTCATGCCTAAGAATCCATGTTGTCTGTCAGCTCTTCCACTCCTTGGAGACTTGAAAAACATTGTATATATGATACTAGCAATTTTTTTCCCTCAAGGCATAAGACTTTTCAAATCAAACGAAGCTTTTTTCTTCTCTGTCTCCTGTCGTCTTTTCTTCCACCAGTATCTTACAGCCAGCCTAAGATTTGTCAGACACATACAGGAGTCTCCTAAGCCACCAGTCATGTGATAATGAAGGCAAGAAAAGAAAGGACCAGATGGCATCAAAAGATATGCCTTTCTAGGTCGTTGGTGGTTAAGCTTGCAATCTGGTTACCAGCAGGGAGACTATGGGAAAAGGATTGGAGAATAGCAAAGCGCCATTGTAAGGGAAGAAGAATTTTGCCATACAGTTTACAATCACAGGGTGTCCATTGCTCTTGAAAGTATGTACCTAAGTGCATTAAGCACATATGGAAAACCGTGTGCAGCATTTGGATGACACCTTTGGAAAGTGTGGGTGGCGTCCCGTTGGTTAACTGCTATCCTTCACCTGCTCTTAACCCTTTGTTGTCCTACTCTCAAAATGCCTGATTCAGTTACAAGTACAAAAACTGTAAGAAAAGACATTTGGCTCCCACAGATACACCCCTTCCCACAGGAGGGCAGAGGACATCATTCACCACTTACCCTTTTTACTGTTACCTATTTTGAGGACTGTATTTATAAAACATAGAAAACGGCATCATTGGCCTTTGTGAGAAGTGATATCTCAGGATATGTTTTATTGGTGTAAGCTGTTTCTTGGAGCACACTTACAATTATTTGACTGAAGAAATGTTTGGCAGTAGCTAATAAAAAATATTTTAGCGGATAGTGTGCCTTCCTTGTTCATTCTCACACCTCACTCCCTTGACCTGTGTATCTCCTGGTTTGACTGTGCTATTGCAGATCACCAGACTGCTAAACTTGGCTTTTATTTTTTTTTTTTGTAGAATTTCAACTCAGTTGCTTTCCCTTGAATGAAAAAACTAAGGTATTTTTAATTTTAGGTTTATACTTGGTCCCAAATATGAACTTGAATTCTTTTCTTTTAATTACTTTGGAGAGCCTTGCATTTTCACAGACAAATTCAGTATCCCTGACGTCCAAAATCAAGTTTTAAGCTTTTATGTCTACCTCCTCTAATTACAATCTCTTCTTTTTTGTTCAGATTCTGTTGCCCTTGCTATCTGTATGACTCATTTCATTATGAACCAAATGAAACAAAACAATATATTCTGTTCTTCAGTCTAGATTATACAGTCTTAAAGTTTACTTTTTCTTTCTTTTTTTTTTACATCTCCCACTCAAGCAAGCATCTGGTACATTGCTGAGTATACAAAAGTCATCTAATAAGTATACAACTGAATGATTAAAAGAGAGAGAGAGAGAGAATGTGGACATTTTAATATTATGTTAGTCGATTTCTGCCCAGATTTTAATGACTTTAACTTAACGTCTCACAAAACAGAAAATTGACCCACCCATTTTTTCCGTGATGTAAAGAAATCATTGTGAAGTTTCTTAAACTAAAAGGTATTTCCTATATATACACTGAATTTTTTGTTTAGAGCAATTTAAACAAAATTGGCAAGTTGTTATTGTGGCAACATACTTGTTAACTTTGCCAGTTAGTTGCTTTGTTCACTTCTTTAGATGACTTAAGTCAGAGCCCCTTGGGAGCCTCTAATTATTAGTAAGGCTCCCAAGGCAGCAGTAACTCTCTCCAACCTCCAGTCAGGTCATCAGTGCAGTTGTTAGGTATGTGCTATAATAATCCTAATGAAGAGTTTAAAGGCATTTTTTACTGTGGGTTTTCTTTTGTTTTTAGTCTGCTCAGCAAGAGCACTCACTCTGTGATCATGTGAGAGACCTCACCTAAGAGGTTTTCCAGTTAAAAATGAATATTTTGTTAAAGGGTCTGTGATTCGAGGTAGCACAGCAGGGGAGGAAAGCAACTTTTTAATTATTAAATCACATTAAGGGGAATCCGTTGATTTAGGGGAAATAAAAACTCTTTTGTCCACATCGAGTATGTCAGGTTTCAGCCTGGAGTTAATTATTAGGGTTGAATTATTGAACTCAGTAGATTTGGAGTGCAAATACTAACAGACCTTTATAGCTAGGCTAGTGGGTACTGGAAGAATCTTAATGATTCATTAGCCAAATCTCTGATTTTACTACCTTTAATCATCCTTGCTTGTGTACCCCTCTTTCAGAATGCTAGCATTTGAGAATTTCACTTGACATTATTTTATGTGTATTAAGACAGAGAAAGCATAGTTTGGTGAGTAAGCTAATGAAACCATTTTGGCCCTCTTTGAGGAAAAAATGGAAGATGTGTTTGTTCCTGGTACATTTGAGACAGTTGCTAAATGTTCAGTTCTGGCTCTTTAAGAAGTTAGGGGTAAACTATGAACACATTTGTGAATATTCTTTTCAGATATATTGTTAACTGCTGAATTATGTTATGCCTTATGAAACACAGGTCCAAAGATGTGGACTAATATTGTTCTACTGTGGAATTATGTACCCAGAACTCTCATCATGGTGATCAGAGTTCCTTTAGGGTACAGGGAAGGTAAATCCATAATGCTGCCTGCTAGCATTTCCAGGAGAAATTTCCCCTAACTTGCCCACAGGATAGGTAGATTAAAGAATGCAATGACTTTTAGTAAATAATTTTTCACCTGGCTCTTTCCCATATGTAGAAAATTGCATGTGGGTAGTAAGAGAGTGGAGAGGGAGAGAGAGAGAAATAAAAATTAAAAACCAATGAGCTGGTACACTTAGGTATTAGGAAGCAAGGGGCTGTTTTATAGGTTGTGGTTTCAGTGGCTAGAATTGATCACAGACCCATGTATTTTGCCTAATCCTATTTTCCTAGCTGGTTGCAGAATTTTGCTGTTTTTATTGTGTTGGCTCTCATGAAATTGTCATCTTTATAAGTGAGAAATGGTTGAATATCATAAATTTCATATGGTTCAACCTGATACATAATAACATGTAACACTGTAGGATGACTCTATGTGTGTGTGTGTGTGTGTGTGTGTGTGTGTGTGTGTGTAAAAGATGGAAGGGAGAAATGGAAATCTTGAGTTCAATAACTCTACTTGGGGTACCCTAGCTGAAAACCCCTATTCTAGTCTGCAGTTTTAGGCATTCAGAATCAAACACAATTGCCCTAGTATGCTTTCCTACTTCCATTTGAGATAATTTATGGGGTGAGTTCAAATTAAATAATCTCTGACAGAGATTACCACTGGCGATAATAATCTGAAGTGATCAGTAGCTGTAGGGCGCACAGAAATGGCAGACTGAAAATCAGTAGGCGTGCCTGCACTTGCAGGTGAGGAAGACCTAGGGACGTGACATGGTAATAGACTAAATAATGTGCAAATTATTATTTGTCTTAAAATAGGTTTTAGGATGTTTCTAGTGGACTATTCAGACTGTGATTTGACTTTTTTTTGTCTTAGACGAGCTCATCTGCGCCTGTGTTTAGAACGCTTAAAAGTTTTGATTCCACTAGGACCAGACTGCACCAGGCACACAACACTTGGTTTGCTCAACAAAGCCAAAGCACACATCAAGGTGAGAATTTTAACTTTCATGTTTGTCCATGATTCTTTCACTCTTGGTTTCATTAGAAGCAATGATTCCTATTCATATACATCAACTAGCTCATCAGGGCCCTCTTTAAAAACTAACTCAAGAGAAATCCAAAAAACTTGTCAGCTTATCTGATGGGAGGGAGCAACATAGCCTGATCAAACTAAATTGTTTTGACAGCATGGTCATTTGAAGAGCTGGGAAGACTAGAAAAATAGCAGTTACTCTGATGATGCCCAGAGACAAGTCAGTTGTGCCCTCTGGTGGAGATGACTTCATTTGGCTGTGTCCCTTAGTATTTTTCCATCAGACTACACTGCAGAGCAAGTTCTCTTTCGTGGAGATAACTTTACAGACTTTGGGAATTCCGTACTGTTCTAGTAATGTGGCATTCATTATACACACAAAAAAAGTGAAGAAAATCTTTTTCATGTTTAAAAGTATGTGTTTATGTATGTTTTTATGTGCACATACACATATATACATGGGGGTACCCCCCCAAAACAAGTTATATTTTGGAGGGCAGGCCCTTTGTACTAATAGGCTTCCCCCACTAGGTGAGTGTTCTAGTAACCCATCTGTATCACTGTACCAGCTGGCATTGTTGTGAGTGGCTGCGTTCAACCTCAGTGAATTTTTTTGGGAAGACTTTTTCAGTGAATTTGTCCATCTCATGACAGGTGATAGGAGCGTACCTGCCCACACTGTGCTGAGTGTTTAGCAGTTTTTGACACAAAAAGGCATGACCCTCATGCCCCACCTTCTCTATCCACCCGATCTGGCCCCCAGTGACTTTTTTTTTTGTTTCCCTGGATGAAAAAAGTCCTCATAGGGCAACATTTTGCTGATGTGGAAGAGGTGAAACAAAACACAGTAGAGACACTAAAAGGCATCAAAATCAATGAGTTCAAAAACTATATTGCATCAAATGGAGAGTACTTTAAAGGTGACTGAAGTTTAAACATGTAAGAATAAAGACACAATTTTTTATAAATAAATTCCAGGCTTTTTGGAGTCCCTCCTCATACTCGTATATTCATTCATGTTTGCCAAAGAAATCTTTTGAGATGTTAGGTAAAAATCAGTTTTACTGTTTGTACTGGACTATACACAAACCTAAATCTCATTTTAGAAACTTGAAGAAGCTGAAAGGAAGAGCCAGCACCAGCTAGAGAACTTGGAAAGAGAACAGAGATTTTTAAAGCGGCGACTGGAACAGCTCCAGGGTCCTCAGGAGATGGAACGAATACGAATGGACAGCATTGGATCAACTATTTCTTCAGATCGCTCTGATTCAGAGCGAGGTAGGCAGTGTGCTTCTTACCTAATGAAATACTAAGAATCCCTGTATCTGGATTTAGGGAGGGTAGGTTTGTAGTGCTTCTTACTTAATGAAATACTAAGAATCCCTGTATCTGGATTTAGGGAGGGCAGGTTTGGAGGCACTATATTTGCTTTTTTCTCTTTGGCCAACACTTGTAACATTCGAGGTTTTATGCAATCACAACATTGTCTAGTAATGCCCATATGAACTATAGAACTTTTTTATTGTTTATATATATTTTTTTAATTTTCTACTTTGAAAGAGTTTTAGACTTAGAGGAAAGTTGTAAGTTTTCTGCAGAAAATTAGAGTTCTCATATGCATATACCCTTCACCTAGGTTTCCCTGATGTTAACATCTTACATAACCATAGTGCAATTTATCAAAACCAAGAAATTAACATTCATGCAATACTATGAATCTATAGAACTTACTCAAATTTTACCAGTTTTCCTATTCATACCATTGGTCCGATACAGGATCCAAGGCAGGATTTCATGTTGCGTTAGACAGTTCTTCACTATTTCTTTCATGACCATATTTTTTGAAGAATATTGGCTCATTATTTTATATAGTGTTACTCAGTTTGGGTTTGTCCAATGTTTTCTTTTTCTTTTTCTTTTTTTTTTAAGATTTTATTTATATACTTTGAGAGAGAGGGTAAGGTGGGGAGAAAAGGAGAGAAACATCAATGTGCAAGAGATACATTAGTTGGTTGCCTCTCACGCACCCCTAGCCGAATACCTGGCCTGCAACCCAGGCATGTGCTCTGACCGGCAACTGAACCAGTGACTTTTTGGTTCGCAGGCCTTGGCTCAGTCCAGAGAGCCCCACCAGCCAGGGCTGATGTTTTCTTATTTTTAGATTGATGTTATATATTTGGGGGAAGAAATATCATAGAAGTGATATACTGATGTTGATATGTCTTACTGCTGATGACATTAATTTTTTTTACCTATATTTTAAATTGCCACACCCTTCATTCTCTTTCCATCTGTCCCAGAACACTTATCTTTGGCAGAATTTGAGAAGAAAAGCCACCAAAAAGAAATTGTTTGAATTTTACTATTCGTCTGTAGCTTCTACATCAGGCCTCACACCACAATAAAAGATCCCAGAGGTAAACTCTGGTGATTTCAAATTTTATATTTGGGAAAATCAGGCTCATGAGACTCTTGAGAATTTTAAAACAAAAAAATTTTGCACAATTTACTTTGACTTTTTATTATGGAAAATTTCATACATCCACAAAAGTGGAATAGAATAATGAACTCTCATATGTACCCATCATTCAGTTCAGACAGCTGTCAGCAATTCTGTCATTTTTATTTCATCTGTTTTCCACCACCTTCACTCTCACAATTGTTTTTGGAATGTTTTAAATCAAATCCCAGATAACATTATCATATGTTTTCCCTAAGTACTTCTTTATGTATCTTAAATAAATAGGACTTTAAAAAAATGTAGTCAGGTTATTATCATACTCCACAAAATTAATAAAATCAGATGATATTATTTAATGTCATGACAGATTTTCTCAAAAATGGCATTTTACCAATGGTATGTTTCATCCAAAGTCCACATTGAATTTGTGCCTTTTAAGTACTTTTTAATCTATAAAATTTTCCTTCCCCACTTTTTTTTCGGTACTATTTATTTATTAGAGAAACTGAAGAACTCAGTCATTTTTCTTAAAGAATTTCTCACATTTTAGATTTGGATGTTTCAGTCTTCATGGTATCAATTAATAGTACCTCATATTTCCTGTAAACTGGTTGGTAGATCTTAGTTGCTTGATTAAATTCGGTGTCTTTTTTGTTTCGTTTTTTGGGGTTTTTTTTGAGGCAAGGGTACTTCAATAGGTGGTGCTATGCACTTCCTGGTGTATCAATAGTATGTCTAGTTGTCCTACTCTAGTGAAAACACTGGTTAGTAGGTTCAGGTGTTGTCATCTGGGTACTTTTATGAAAATATATCATCCTTTCACTTAATAGTTTTAGCAATCATTGGTGATTATCGCCCTGGTCATTATTTCATTAGGTATTACAAAATAGTATTTTCTAATTCCATTATTCTTACATTTAACTTTTTCTTCTATAAAGAAGAGCATTTCCTCAAGTTTTGGTTACTCTGAAATAAAGTCGATACAGAGAAGATGGGATAAATGCTTGTTTTTGCTTTATCAGTTTTCTGAATAAGTTGGTGCCTTGGCAACCTCCAGAGGTAATAGGCTTTTTTTTGTTTTGCAGTTTCTTTGTGATTATCTTATGAACTCATGTTTTCATGTATTGAATGTGTTCAAATCCATTGTAGTCTTTCTTTTTAATACTCAAATTTCCTATATTCTGTAGGAGCCTTTCAAATTGGTTTTTGATCCCTTTTTTAAAAAATTTATTTTAATTGTTCTTGTACAGTTTTCTGTCTTTTACTCCCATCCCAGACCACCGCCCCAGCCCTCCCCACCTCCCCATTTTTGATCCCTTTTGACACACGTTGGGAATTCTTGGGTTTATTAGCTTTGTTGTTATTTTGCTTATATGAAAGTTTATTTTTATGTGGCACTCAGTTTTGAAGAATAGAACTTTACCAGGGGCAACAGCAAGAACCTCTAGGACATGCTACATTTTTGAGTGACAGTGAGGTGTAGCAGAAATACCCCTGAGTTAGGGGGCTGTCTGTGATCCTAGTCTTTTTCCTACTGCTTACTAGCTGTGTATCCTGTCAGGTCTTCAGGTATTAACTGCTCTTCCTGCTGTTATCTCCTCCTGTACCTACCTACCTCTGAATTTTAGAGAGGTGTATCTTCATCACTACGGGGTTTTTTTTTGTTGTTCTTTGTTTTTTTGTTTGTGTTTGTGTTTTTGTTTTTTAGTATCCTCAGTACACTAGTACCTTATCTAGTACTGTTCTTGTTCTTATCTGGCAGCCTTCTTTCCCAGTAACTTTCAGGAACATCTCTAATCCATTTGGCTAGAACAGTCTCTCATTTTAGTTTGTTTTGATTGAGTTCAGCATGCTCTATTAGATAGGCTGTCTTCATTTTATTTCTCAGTTATAGTTTGGATAAGTGTTCTCTGATACTGGGAAACACTAAATAGCCTGTGAAGCATTATGGGTATGAAACAAATAGTTATGAATTCATAGGATTATTTGTACAGCTTGTTTGGACAGCTGCCTGCATTATAAAAACAGATTTCTAAAACTTTTTGAAACAACAAGCCCTTTTGAAAATTATACTCTTTGAACTAACCTACTCTGTCTTCTTGGGCTCAGCAAGAATCCACTTTTCCTAAAGCAGTTGTGATCAGTGTGAACCCTTAAAGTCAGTGCCAACTGTGAAACATCAGGCATTGAGTTTGTTTTAAGAGAATTGAAGAACCTTGAATTCATTCTAGCTGTTATGGGAGAAAACAGTTTTCCAGCGGCCTTTTATTTTTTAATCGTATATTGATTTTTATTTATTATTGGTGATTGTGTATGTACTATTTAACAAGATATCTATTGATAGCTGGGTCATGTGTATTTAGGGTTTTTTTCATTGTGTTAAATACCACCACTGAAATAAATGCCTTTACTATAATCTTTACTATAGAACTCACTACAATCCAGAGACGTAAGCATCAGGCCATCATTTCAAGCTGTATTTGATTGCGAGAAAATTAAATCGAAAACAAACCCATAGAGTCCACTTTATAGTGACTGGCTTATTTTGGTTATTGAATAGTCAAAGATCATTTTAGTGAATCCTAAAAGTCTGAAGAGCTGTCTGTAGAATGATACCACCAAAGGCCTGGATGGATACATTTTCTAGTTTGCCTATATTAAGTTTATGCTTTTCTCCCCCTTAAAGGCAACTCTGATTAATAAACAGCATTAAGAATTAGTTTCTAGTTTAATACAAAACAGATGTTGTTAAACCACTCAGGGTTGGGATCTTTTAATATTAAGTACTAATTCCCAAATAGGCCAAGTGCTTTTTGGTGGGAGGTCCAGACAGACTGGCGTCAAAGGCTTTAGTAAATTTGCTGCCTAAATTGAGACCACCACTGTATACCAGACATTCCCTTTTGCAAAATTATCCCGGTGTCTCTTCACCTTTGGTTCCTTCTGTTCTCTAGACGTCACTGATAATAAGTTTGTTCAATTATTTTATACTATAAAAAGTAATCACTTTTCCTCTGTTAGTTTTTTAAAGTGCCTATATACTAGATTACTAATGTTCTTTCTTTTTCCCCTTTGGCAGAGGAGATTGAAGTGGATGTTGAAAGCACAGAGTTCTCCCATGGAGAAGTGGACAATATCAGTACCACCAGCATCAGTGACATTGATGACCACAGCAGCCTGCAGAGTATTGGGAGTGACGAGGGTTACTCCAGTGCCAGTGTCAAACTTTCGTTCACTTCCTAGAACCCAGCATGATATAACAGTGCAGGGCAAAACATTCACTGGGCCAATTGAGTCCAAACAATCTCTTAAATTGGGTTCATGATGCAGTCTCCTCTTTAAAACTAAACTAAACAAAATCATACTTGAACAAAAAGGTTAGAAGACCTCTTTTTAAGCAAATACTTAGCAAAAAGCGGGGTAGAGCCTCCCCAGCAGAACAAATATTCATAATATTTATTTTTGAAAATCACAATTTCTAATGGCAGCAGAAAACTTGTGTGAAATTTTCTTGATTTGATTTGGTTGATTTGAAATTGGAAATTCCATCCTTTTTTTCTTTTCTAGTTTGCTCCTAGTATATTGTGTAGACATATTTAAGGATGGGATTATGAACCCTTCCTGAACTTTATGGTCCTAAAAACAAAATCAAATCTCTAGTGATGACAAGACAAGATAATCAGGCATTAATCTTGCATAGCTAAAGAGCTATTAATACTCAGCCTGGGCCAGCTTATCATGAAGCCTGTGGATGATCAATTCTTTAATTAAAAAAATAAATAAAAGCTCATTTCATGCTCTGCAAAAGGAGAGACTCCCATGAAGCCTTTTGAAAGGGATCATCATGCAGCTCAGCTTTCTGTTGGATTCCATGCTAAGCAAGCTAACCTTATCCTGCCTTGTTAGCACTAGGGCACCAACCCAACCGCCAGCTCCACAGTTAGCCACCCTTTAGGCCCTTGGGCAGCATGGAGGCAGTCCATGCATGACAGCCTCTACCACACAGGGCCTATGCATTTGGATCGAGGGGCCAGAAGGGAAAGTTCCACGTGCCTCTTTGTCTGCGTGGGCCAGAAGAGTTGTGCACGCAGATTAGCAGGCCAAGGTCTGAGCCACAGCAGCATTTTTATTTCAGATTTTGATAACTGTTTGTATGTGTTGAAAACCAAAATGACATCTTTTTAAAGCTTGTCCATAAAAAACATAGATGTCTTTTGTAGTGGAAAAACATGGGAAAAAATCATCTATTTTGATGCAGCATTTGATAATGATAAAACACCTCACACTTCACTCTTTATAGTGCACAAAATGAATGAGGTTTGGGCTAAGTAGAAGAAAGGTCAATGCTGTTTTTGTTTTCTTTTATAATCATTATCTTTTACCAGCTTTTAACCATTTCATATCTATAGTAGACACACTATCATAGTTAACATAGTTAAGTTCTGCACTTGTCTCATTTTAATGTAAAGATTTGCTTCCGTTTTTCTACAGGCAGTCTCTCTCCTTCCTCACAGTCCCACTGTGCAGGTGCTATGGTTGCCCTTATTAATATTTTCATAAATGTTATTTTAAGCAAAATTTCTAGCCTGCACTTTGATGTCATGTATTCCCTTTGTCTTTCAAATTCCCAAGTTTTCCCTTTGCCCTCTCCTCCCTTACCCCAGGAAGCCTTCTTGGAGACCTTACCCCTGGCTCTTTGAACTTTGTATACTTTAAATAATTTAACTACCCTTAATTACTTAAAAGAAAAGCTTTATGATTTTCATAACTTATTGCTGATTTTAATGGTTGTTAATTTCAGTCCTGTAGTTTTATTTTGTTTAGATAGGGCTGGGCAAGGAAAAAGAAAATAAAGACAACCTTATTTAGCAGTGCAGTTGAGTTGTGTGTGTAATGTCAGACTATCCTTTGTAAGTAGCACTTTAACAACTTTCACTGCTTCTATATACGAAGTGTACCATCTTGGTCATACACAATGCCTCAGCATATACTTACTTGTTCTTGTGCTCTTCCTGTGCCTCCAGAAATTTTATCCTTGATTGTGCTATGTTTGAGTGGAAGAAATTCTTTGAAGTAGATGTGTGAAAAACTGCATGCCTTTAGAAGCCCATTATTAGAACTTGCTACTTCAGGTGCTGGAGACTTAAGGAAAAACATAAATTCATTTCTGTGGCCCAGGTAAATTATTTCTGGTTTCATTTAAAATTGCTCTTGGCTGGGTCAAAATACTGCTCTATATATTGTAGTTGCTTACTTTGACTTCCCCAAGTAAGACAGTTTGAAGACTCTGCTAACTACCGTGGAAAGTAAACAGAAGCCAGTGACTAAGCTTCCATTTTGTTATTCCCATGGCATTCACTTGCATCACTTGCCTCGGGCTGGAATTTGGGACTTCATTCAGGTGAACTTGAGGTGCTGCCATTTTGTTGTATATGTATTGGATGGTGGGCTGAGAAGCCTTTGTCACACACCTAGAGTACCTATTTCAACTGCCCCCTAAATTACTCCTTCCCTGATTTGTTTTACTTGGGGGAGGGGAGGTGGATTGTATGAGTAAGAAGTATTAATTTTTTAAAAGACAAATCGACTTTGAAGATACAAAAGTTAATTGCAAGAAATAAAAATTGTGAATGAAGAATACCTGAGTGCTTTTTGTATCACCCTTCTCTATGAAGGAAAATATAAACAAGCATCCACACTTCAAGAGGCAACTGTCACCTACATGTCTGTGTTGATACTACTTCAGTAGTCCAGAATTAATGGCAATTTGAATCTTTGCCAGTTCTAGAACTGAAACAGGTGCTTTCTTGATTGATAACTCTTCCTAACATAACTGCACATGGTTTACTGTATGTGGTAATCTTTAACTGTTTCGGGTAGGACACAAAGCCATTGGTCATTCTTATCTGTTCTCCAAATACCTTTAAGGGATCTCTTTGGTAGCACATACTCAACATTGAAAACAAGTCTGAAGCTCCTGTTTAGTCCCAACTGACCTGACCTAACGTATCCTGTATGTAAAACACGAGTGATCGTACAGGTAAATCCTATCTCAGTGCGTATTACCAAAGATTCAGATGATGTCATTGGTAGTTTCTGATTAGAAAAGCTGTAACTCCCCCAGTGACAATGATAGCTTTTAGGATTATGAAGGCGTTTGTAGTGATGATTATTGAGGCAAAGCTCCACACAGCTTCCTGGGTCATTTCATTTCTAATGAGAAAATTGTTTAGCCCCTTAGGGGAGGTTTTCTGCTGAGTTTTTCTTCTCCTTGGAGCAACTAGCTGCCTTTTTCTTTTACCTTCCACCTAAAAAAAATTTCATACTCTCTACCAAAAACAGCATAATATGGTAAGAACAAGGGTTTTGGTCACTTTAATTCCCAGTTCTAGTATTTGCTAGACCCTGGGCAAGTGACTTAATTTCTTCATGGAGACTGTTTCTTCCTGAAAAGTTGTGATAAATACTACCTCTCTCTCAAAAGGTTGTAAGGATTAAAATTGATATATGTAAATTACTACCCCCTCCTCAATCTAGGAATTTGTAGCACCAAAATATTAAGAGGTATGTACTTCTCTACTTTCTCTGATGAATGCAATCTTCTAATCTCCCCATCCTTGATCACGAATTTCAGTTATTCTGACTGTAGGTCTTGCAGAAGACAACTTTCTATTAAATAAAATGGTTTGTTTTCACAAAATTCCATGGCAGGTTATACTTTGTAAGAAGTCAAGTTTGATGTCGTATAGAATTTTTTAAATAAAGCCTTTATAAGATTGATGTATCATCGGTGTTAGTGATTACCTGTGTTTCTAAAAGGGGGGGGGACCAACCTGAGCTTGAGCATGTCAGTGATAGTAACCATTGCATAATAATTGAATGCCCCAGTTAATATTTAGTGCTCACCTTGCGAAGGGGGAATAATCTTACTGGCTTATGTACCAGATCTAATAGGAAACCAGTTTTCTTGTGGAATACATCTGATTCTTTTAATGAATCAGTATAATTCAAAATATATGTACTGGCTGACAACTTACTTCTTGGTTCTGTTTTACCTTTATATAGAATCATACATTATCAAGGGAAATGGCTTTAAATGAAGCTCTTTTAAAATAATCAGCTAATTTCCTAGAATTTTGCTATTTTTTTATTTCCTCAATCTCTGAGCTATGGAAGAATGCTTAAAGTCTGTATTGATAGGGTAATATTGGGTTAGCCAAAAAGTCCTTTTACATTCTGTAAAATAAGATACTTTTTTCATTTTTACCAGTAACTATTGATTTGGGTATTGTGTGTTGGCTATCTCCTGCTATTGACTTCTAGTTGTGTAGAGGCCATTGGTGCTCTGAACATCTTCTGATGTCTAAGACAGCCCCACAGCAAAGAATTATTTGGTCAAAATGTCAATAGTACCAGGAAACCTCACAAACCACTTTTGACATATTCCATTAGTCACAGCACTTTCCCCGTACATCACACAAATCCTTTTTCCCATTTCAATTGGGTTTTTACCTTCCTTGAAATAATTAAGCGTTATACACCAAAAATGTGTTACTTTCTTCCATCTTAAAATGGCTGCACAAAAATTCACCAATTTTGATGTGTTTTTTAACATGCTGATATGACAGCTATCACAATACATTGTCTAACAAATTGTTTTGAACGAAGTTAAAGATAACTAGGCACTTAGCCATTGTACTGAAAAACTAAAACTTTCTGACTATCCCAATACGTGGGACATTTATTTTAGGTTTTCAAACCAAGGCACAGAATAGCACTGTGAAAACAAAACCATAAATAAAATGTCTATAAAGTGTATAAAAATACTACAAATTTAAGTCATTGGTTTCTTCTAAATTACTAGCTTCATCACACTTTGAAAGCTAGGCCAACTAAACCTGACAGTACTTTAGTACTTTAGGAGGGCAAAACTGGGCAAAATGAACCAAAGGGATACTCCTGCTTCCTGCATACTTTTGAGCAATGAACAATTGGACAATTACCATCTATTAAAGACTAGCCTAGCTGCAGCTCTCAGGCTTCACCCCTTAGTTTTCCAAGGACTTAACAGTCAAGCGTTCCCTCCAATCCTAAATTCTGTTTCTCTGATCAGAAATTCACTGCATCTTGCTAAAATGAGTACAGGGCTTGAAATGGGGCGGGGGGTGGGGGGGGCACGAAAGCACATCAGTTTCACCGAGGAAAGGGAATCATGAGCCAGCAGCCGACTTTTGGCCTCAAGCTGAAAAAGAGCTCTTCAAACAAAAGGCAAACCTTTTCTCATAGAATATAACCATGGCTTCAGCTGTGCTCTTAAAAAAGACTAAGGATACAAATTACAATTTTAATATATGCAGGAACTTAAGCCTGCTCTGGTTTCATAAAAATGAACTGGTGAGGTGTTTGGTGGAAGTAAATTACCAGTTTTTATTTCCTGGGAACTGAAAGATAAGTATCTGTAATTAGATAAGTATCTGTAATTAGTTATTTTTAGCTAGTTGAGCTGTCAACTACCACAAGCCCAGTGATACTCTCAGATCTGCTTTGCTCCACTCAAAGGCCACACAAAAGAACCACCTCTGTATACATAAGCTGAAAGGCAGAAAAGGCATATTGAAAAACTTCACAGAAACCTAACACTTTCCATCTTATGTTTTCTTTTACTGTTTATTTTCAGCCAGGCCAAAACAAATTCTTAGCATGTTAATAATGGTTTCTGAACCTAAGAATATATGTATATACAGATATTTTTTTTTTAAGATTTTTATTTATTTATCTTTAGAGGGGAAGGGTAGGAGAGAGGGAGAGGGAGAGAAACATCATTGTATGGTTGCCTCTCGTGTGTCCCCTGCCGGGAACTGGCCTGCAACCCAGGCATGTGCCCTGACTGGGAATCAAACCGCGATTCTCTGGTTCGCAGGCCCGCGCTCAATTCTTTTTAAAATATAGTATAAGGAGATTCAATTATTTGGGTTTCCATTCACTTCAACTACTGTATTACCTGTTATTTTGCCTGCTAGGTTTCTTCTCCACTGCAGTAAAAATTCAGTTTAGCTTGCAACTCAAAAATCCTAAAGAATGTTCACATTTACTTGTAAATTACATTTACAGTAATTGGTGCTTCATAGTATATTTAATACAAATTGATCAGGTATTTATTGAACTCTAAAGATTTTAACTGTAAAGCTTTGGTTTTAATTAATTTTCATTTAATATCCAAATTAAGGCAGGGTGTCAAATCAAAGCTTTAAAAATATTTTTTGGCTGAATTTGCAAATGATTATTTGTCACCTTTTATAATTACAATCTACAGACACACACAATTTACAAAAAACTGATTTTCCTTCGTTACCTGATGGTTTTCCTTCGCTTTATTAAAGGCGAACACACTCAAGTTAAAACTGCACTGTGATGGAAACATAGACACCCTTGTGTGAAAGACAAGTTTTTTTTTTAAATGAGTTGCAATAAACGGATGCATTTCATTTTAATTTAATGCCTTGTCTTCATAATTGAGCTAAGAAAACTACCACTTAAGGTAATTTTTTCCTCATTTCAGAAATTAAACTGCGTTTATATGAGGTGGGCAAAAGTAGGTTTAGTGTGTATGGAAAAAGGCATCCAAATTATTATTACAATAGATTTTATTAACTCAATGTCGTAATAGCACAGTAAATCTACTTTTGCCCACACTTGTATTTACCCCAAAACGTGGATGTCAGCCAGGAATGCACATCAGAATCACCTGTGGAGTGATAGCTACCTTAACTTAGACAGGTCTGGGGTAGTACCTAGCAATCCCTGTTTTTAAACAAGTATATAACCTGTACTCCCTTCCCATTAAGAATTGTGCCCTAAGATATTCTAATATAAAACTTAAACTTTACTAGGATATACTACTTACAGGTTTGGTAATTTGACATTTCAGTAATGTTTCTAATTAGGGGCCACAAATTGTAAGCAATGGGTATTACTCATTTTAATATGAATTAGTGTTCAAATTAAGGGAAAAAGATCAGAAATTCACCATTACCACTCTGCACAGTAACAGCCAACACTTCTGTAGTGCTTACCATATGCCAGGTACTCTACTAAGCACTTTCACGTATTAACTCACCCATCCTTACAACTTAATGAAACAGGAATTATTCATTTTACAGCTGAGAAAACAAGCAGCGAGGAGTTAGGCACAAGGGTAATAAGGGAGCCAGGATTCAAGCACAGCAGTCTGGCCAAATCCTTGCTAATATGGCCTTTCTACATGTTAATTTTAAAAGCATGTTATCTGTGGTTAATACAATTTTAAATAGTTTATTTGGGGGTTAATACAATTTTAAATAATTTATTTCGGTCCTACTGTTCTCTCCTTGAACTCTTCAATAACAAAAATCAAATGTCAAGTCTTGAAAAGATGCATGCCATCATGGCTACTTGGGGGCCCTAAGTGACCGATGGATCTGTCAGTTACCAAGCTTGTCTAGTCTCCTTTCTTAAGGGAACTCTAAATTTTGTAACAGAACTTCTTAAGACCAAGTATCATACTTGGTTTCAGAACACTGAGAGCTTAACTACCTTCATCTGTAAGATACTATTGGTATCGTGAGATGCTTCTCATTATGCATCTTCTCAACTTTAACATAAGACAGGTACTCTATCACCCCAGGCATCCTAACTTTTTAGGCCAGAGACACTATCATGCTGACTGACACCTAAGTCTTTGACACAAAGGTTCCTGATCTCAATGTGTATATGCCTATGTTTTTAAAGTCGTAAGAGTATGATCACCTTTACTCCTTTTTGTCCTACTGCAAAAGCCTCCAAAAAAATACTCAGAAAAGGTCCATAGGGTCAAAGAAGGTACAAGTCTCAACACACAAGCACTAGGTGAATGACAAGCATACTAAAGTGATCTCACCAAAACCCATTTTGGGTGGTCACTCAATTATACCAAATGTCTGTCCTGTGCTTTTGAATTAAAAAGGTTCCATTGCAATCCTTCAAGGATATTATTGATGATTAGCATATTACAACTAGTAACGAACATTAGTATATTTAATAAGTTTTTCAGGCTAAGTGGCCTATTTTTTTACTGTAATTTGTACCTTGTATTTAAAACACACCTCACCTTTTATTCCATCCCTGTGGCCATAAGCTAAAGGAAGTAAAAGTAACCTGGGCTGGGAGGTGAAGGAGCACAATGAAAAATTCTACCTCTTACCACTATCTCCCTGAAAGTTTCGATTTACCAAAAAGTTAAAATTCATGAAATAAAAAATTCTTCCCCTTTTACCAAAAATTTACCAACTCTATACAAAGCTCAAGTCTTTGAAATAAAACTGGTTTAACCTTTAGAATCCAATTTCTTATGTCTAATGGAAGAGGAGTACAAAAGGATTTATTGAAATCTTTATCATACTCATTGTCTTCTGTGGAAATGATGTATGCAAGTACATTGATGTTAATCATTATCAATGCTGGCAGCTAAGCCTTTACCTTTCTGAGGACACACCCTGGAGATTTTAAAAACATTTTATTTAATAAAAGTTAAACATACAAAAACTGAAATTAACACATCCTAAAAAATCACCATCTTCCATTAATGGGAAGATCCTTTTCTACGCATATATTTGGCTTAAACTCAACTCGGGATAACTGTGATGTTCACTTACACCAGTAAATGCTGACAACTTGATCTAGTTAACAAAAATTCCAAATTCAGCTAACATGAACATAATGTACAGGGGAAATTATGGTCAGATTAATGCACAAGAAATACAGTAAATTTTTAATGATGAAACATTCAGTACTCTTGTTCATTAATTTAGCCTTGGTTTATGTTTTTTTGTTTTTTTACAAAAATAGTATCTACACTGTATACAGGGCTATACATCAGCTTTTTGTTTTCTCATATAAACATTTCACATCCAAAAAAATGGTACCACTACCGTAAGTGAAAAACCAACACAGGAAAAAAGCAAACGTACAAAAAAGAGAGGGGGGAGGGGAAGGGGGCGAGGAGAGAGATTAGAAAAGGCAGCTGGTCCTACACATGGTTTCTGACATAAAACTAGAACTCAATGAAAAGAATAAAAGCTGGATCAATTTTAGAGATGGCTTGGAAAACAAGTTATAGAAGGAAAAACCTCAAAACAGACTTTGCCATTTACAAATTAATCCATTTTTAGGTTTAACTGGCCAACAGCTCAGTTTAAGATAAGGAAAAAAAAATAAGATCTCTGTAGAAGTTTGGTGTTTTGCCTTGATGTTCCACTGAACTGCTAGAATATGTGGCAAGTTCAAAGGATCTGAAAGTTCCAGGTTAGGACTTTACAAAAAGCATATGCCATCAGGTAAGTGGGGGTGATATTAGGAAGATCAACAATTCATTTAAGTGCTTTATTTAAGCAGCATCTGTCTAGAAGAGTTGCTCTACCCAACAAACTTTGAGGAAACTGTGGTGGTGGTAGTAGTAATGAAGAAAGTTAAATGAATAGCCGTTATCAAATATGCAATTTCTTCAAGTTTCATTCTATTGAAGTCAAACAATGACAAGGTATCTTCCTTACTCATCTAACAAATAATTTACCTTTAGAAAAATATAAGGATAAAAAGGTAAATGTAAAGCCCTGCAGAGATGAAATCCAACAGTTTTTCTGATTATTGAGGCATCAAATGCCTGACATTATATTTAGAGGTATCTTGATACTGTGTCATAGGTTTATCAGCAATTCCACAAGTTCCTACTCCAACTTTGCCAGTTACACTCTCAGGTGAAGCAAAAATACTCCTCTTTACCTAGGGGAAACAAAATAGAAATCATTCTTGATTAGTTTTGGAAATAAAAATTGCAAAATACACTTAGAAGGAAAAGTATATCAAGGAAACCTGTGTGCTCTTTTAAATAAAATCTACCAGTGATGTCTAGCATAAGGCGTGTTACCAGAGCAGGTATGGTTCAACACACTCCCTTTTAAGTGGTAAGACAGCAAATAATTTTTCAAATTTTAGTTTACAGATTAAAAAAACTACATCTTTTGTAATTCTTGATATAAATTCTCTCATTCATAGTGTTTCTACTGTAGACAGTGGCTAATGAAGATTTTTTTTTCAATGAGCCAAACTGAAAATTGAAGAGGATTCTGAATTTAAGATCCAGTTATGTATTTTTAAAAATCTATGTACCTCCTTTTTTCATTTTAAAGTTATTTTGATGACAGTTGCACTTCTCAAATTTATGAAGTACAATGAAAGGATTTACTGACCTGGCCTTTTTTGTTTTTAGAATAGGCTCTGTTGTTAAACTGTTGCCATTTCACTTTCTGGTCCTCTCTTTCCTGCTCCAGTTCTTTTATTCTCTGTGCTTTTTTCAAAGCTTTCTTCTTTTTATATTCACGCTGCTGGGCAATCATTTCTTTTCTGTGTGGAAATAACAACTAAACGTTAACTCTTAAGATTTAAGAGATGACTTCCTTGGGTATATTTAGAAGTACAAAAAACAAAACAAAACAAACAAACAAAGCCAGAAAACTAATAAACTTACATACTCTTCTCCCCATGAAAAAAAGCACTAACATCAGTGCCAATCATCCAGTGCTAACAAATGTTTTTTGAAATACACAGCATCCTTGTAAACTCTGAAATATAACTGTAATCTATTACCCACTACAGATATTTCAACTATGACTTTTTATCTGATGTCTACACAGCTTTGGCCAGTTGTGTTTTACAAACGAGTGTCAACAGATGTCTAAACCTTCTACCAATTTCTAAATGGACAATTAGCAAGTGTAATAATGCTGCATCTGGAAAAAGTGTATGAAGAGCTTAGATGAACATAAAACTAATTTCACTTAGATTGGAAGAGATCAGCAGCACAAAGGGAAATGACAGCTAACAATTCTTAAAAACACCTGGGGTTTTCCAAAAACAGTAAATAAGATCAGAGCCTAAAGCTCTCACAATAAGTCTGCTCAGTCAACTGACTTCTCAACAAAAAAGGATGAAGAGCTCTGTAAAAATAGGCAATAAGCCCTGGCTGGTGTGGCTCAGTGGACTGAGTGCTGGCCTGCAAAATAAAGGGTCACCAGTTTTATTCTCAGTCAGGGCACATGCTTGAGCTCCTGGCCAGGTCCCCAGTAGGGGGTGTGCAAGAGGCAACCACACACTGATGTTTCTCTCCCTTTCTTTCTCCTTCCCTTCCCCTCTCTCTAAAAATAAATAAAATCTTTTTTTTTAAAGGCAATAAGATCTAGCTAGATTCCTTTGAATCATATAAGCATCACTATGAAGCTAAGTGTGACTTTTTACAGATATCAAAAACTAAATACAGAGATGTTATGTTGTTCTACAATCTGATTTTCTTACTGGGATGCTTAATCAAACGTTATTCTAATAGGCAACAATTTTCATAAATTCAAATGTATTTATGTAGCAATTAAGTTTTGAAAACTCTTGACAAATCCAAAGACAGCCAATTGTGGCATATATGCAGAATTTAACCAAGATATTGTTAATTCTGCCTCTTGAATACCTGTCACACTGTACACTTTGCCATCTTCACTCTACTGCTCTCTGGGTTCAGGCCACCATCCTCACCTGGAATTACAGCAGTAGCAGCCTTCTCTCTGCTGCCAGTGATCAATGGAAAGCTCCAATCTGATCACACTGTATCTCCTCTATCCGAAGGGCATCGATGGCTTTCAAGCTTTCTTATCATTTGGCCACTACCTCTCTAACCACTTCTCTTGTCAAACCACCCATCCTCAACCCCAAGTTTTCACCATAGGAATTTCTCTGTTACCTCTGTGTTCCCACCTTATTTTCCTTTTTAAAAGTAAACATTACTGAGATCTTACTACTTGTCAAGAATAATGCTGCATGCTTTACTAATGCTAAAGCTTCACAAGCCCATCATGTAGATACTATTGTCTGTTGTACAGATAAGGAAGTAAGATAAGCAGCTTGCTCAAAGTCATATCTTTTAGGTCTTTAGCTGGCTAACACCTTTTCAAATCTCTAAAATTTATATGTCATTTTCTCAAAGATATTTGCTCTAATAACTACGTGCAGTTTAGGGATCTTGTCTGTTTTGTTTCCTTAAAGTAACCACTATGTTTCCTTCATAACTTCTATACTTTACTACTGAAGTTCTTTTTTAGGAATTTTGTTGTCTAGACATAAACTCAGGCCCTGGCTGGTATAGCTTCATGTATTGAGTGTGGGCTGCGAACCAAAGGGTCACTGGTTCGAGTCCCAGTCAGGGCACAAGCCTGGGTTGCGGGCCAGGTCCTCAGTGGGGGCCACATGAGAGGCAACCACACACTGATGTTTCTCTCCTTCTCTTTCTCCCTCCCTTCCCCTCTAACAATAAATAAAATCTTTAAAAATAAAATAAAATAAAAATAAACTCAGAACAAAGCCCAAGTTGGTCTTTACTGTAGTGGAACCCCAGCATCTGGGCTAGTGATAGTATACATAGTATCTGCTTAAGAAATATTTATTAAATGCCTAAGTGGGAACTCCAACGTCCTTACCTTACCTAAGCATACAAATATAGAGAATGAATGACCTTCTATTGCTAATTTTCAAAATAATGGTAAATAGTAGTATAATCTTCTTACCCTAAACTAACCTGCATAGATTCTGCAGCCACCTCAAATACCTAATTGGGGAAGATTACACTTGAAATGCTAAAAAGTCACTTACTTTGACATGGGTTTGCTGCCACTGTCCTCCTTTGCCTTCCTTCCTTCTTCTACAGGCTTCAGGTTCAACAGTGGAGTCACTTCAGCATTGCCATAGCCAGCAAAGGTGATTGCAGCGGTGCCGTTTTCTTCATCTATCTCCTCAATCTCCGCTTCATAACACCTGTAAAGATATCATGGCTGTAAGCAGGTGAGTAAAGGTTTAGTACTCAGCCTACAAGACTTATACTGCAGTGATTCAACAATTACATGTGCCTAAAACAAAAGTTCTATAATCAAACAGTCCTTAGACAAAGCTAATGCAGAAGAGTGGCTGGAGTTAGCCATCTGCTATCCTAAAAGTAAGTCCTAATCAACGCTGCCAGGGAAGTCTCTTGCATGTCCACTAAATGTGCTTTAGTCGATCTCATTGACAAAAGATATTTCTTACAGGAATAATTTCAGTGCATGTACTTCACAGACATCTAAGACAGCCAACCATTCACTCAATTTTCAAGTTGAGGAAAAAAGAATTTAGATTATTTTTTAAATATCCATTCATTTTCCTCTGCTTTTAGTTTTTCTTTTCTCTAGCATCCTAGCCATTCTTCTGCCCCAAAATGTAATCCAAAGCTAAAAATAAAACTGTATTAATGGTAACCACCCAAGAATCAAATTGGCTCTATTAACCATATTGGCTATATAGAAAGATTAAAATAGGGTAGTTTAAACTGAATAAAAACATCTTACCATTGTATTTTATTATTTCATGTTATAGTTAGTTTTTTTTCTACACTTACTGTCCATCTTCACTCCAGATTGCCATACACTTGTCCCCTACTTTCCATGAATGAGTAGGCTGAGCAGAAGCAAAACAGTCTGAACTTGCAAGAGTTTCTGAAGGCTGAGTTGACAGAAGATCTTTGGTTAGTTCTATAACTTCCTAAAACGGAAAAACAAAAACCATAACACTATTATTATAATTCACATTGTCACCTATTTTCAACAAGCAAGTTCTTTCATTTTTTGATGACAGCTCTCTCACCATACAGCATTTATTAAGTACTCTACACATTTGCAGTTCCTAACAATATTATAATGTAGGTACTGTGATTATCCCCAGGTAGAAACTGAGTTAGTTACTTTATACAGTGGTGGACCTGGGATTTAAACCCAGACAGCTGCCTTTCAACTTAATTAACCTCAAATACTAATAGAAATAGGACAGACTTTAGCTTATACCGTGCATTTTTCTCTAAGTGTCAATTTTAGCTAAATAGATCTCTGTAAAGATGAGCAATAGGCAATTACGAAGGACTGAGCTAGAATCAAGATCACTATAATCTACTATCATTGTCATATATACACTGCCCAGCCAACATGCCCCGCAGCTCCCAAAGCCCCAAAACATTTGAAGCAGCTTTATTAATAAAAATGTTCCTGCTCGTACACATTTCTACTAAAATACTGTAGGCATATATAAAAAGCCATTAGTCTTCCTATTCATTTACTATAAAGCTTACCTCATCTGGGTAAGCAAGTTATCAGGTTATATTTAAAGTATCGCAATACCTTAATGTTAATAAGCACATTAACACAGCTTCATTTAAAAGGAAAAATAAATGTTCACACACACAGGCAAGCGATATCTTTCTGTCTGGCAAATATTTTTGGTAATTCAGGCTTATATTTATTGGCTTCATTCGAAGGTATTTGGCAGGGCTAGTTAAAAAAAACGTAGATAGTATAAATGATAGATCTACCTATCTGCTATATTTTTACGCTAATGTAGACTCATATTATGCTTCATCTTATTTAAGAACCTACATATTTCCCTCTACTGCATATAAAATACCTTAAAACATCACCTTGTATGTTTGGGGAGAAAAATGAACTCTGTACTGAGTTTTTTCTAGCTCCCATTTAAGTTTTATAAATAGTATTTCTGGTTCAGTAGCCAAGAACATTAATTACCTCTTGCCTAAGAGCGTAAATCTTCCTGGCTATTTCTGAAAAACTAATATTTGAGCCTAGAAAGGGAGGGATGTTAAACCCTTGGAGAAAGGTCAGTTTTGTTAATTAAAAAATTTTGTGGAAACAAACAAACAAACAGAAGACTCAGATTTGAATTAAAAATTCAGTAGAGTAGTATTTTTAATAAAGTTTTATTAGGTGCCAAGTAGCCATTCAAATAACTTTTAATTTGATGTTCCTTTGCAAATAAAGCAAAGAACTTCCAAATAAATATATCAAGTACTATACAAAGGAGAGTAAATTATCTAGTCTTTTTTTTAATTAACCACTTTTAGGGCCAGGAATGTAATGTAAGCCTGACTCAAGAACCCATACAATCTCCTGAAACATTATAAATGTTATAAAGTATTTCAGAGCCCTGGACTGAAATGACTTTTAAAAAAATCCACAACATTTATCCCTAGTTGTTCTTTGCCATATTTTACATATCCCTCCCAACAAACTGTGAAGACCCCTCTGAGTTTTTTTCTCTACATGTGCATATGGACCAAAGTATCAGGAAAACTATTTTATGTATGAGGGGGTTCTTAAAGGTACATACCATTAATTACTTTTCCTCCCCCAAGTCTGAGTTCTGAAACTGCTCCTTCATTGACAGATGGGCAGCAGTTACAGTAATCGGCAATTCCAGGAAGCATCAGATGTTGTGATCTACATATCAGCAGGTCAAAAGGGATGCACTCAAGCACTCTGCTTACTGAAGGAAGGCGTTTCGGGGATGCAGAGAGCCACTGTAATATATGAGACAAGTGACTTGACCCCTGCCTCCTTTAGAACCAGTTTTATTCAGCAAAACAGCTCAATAAATTGATTATTTTTGTGATTATCATAGACTGCCTAGGGAACTTGTCAGCTAGCTAGCCTGGATTTTACTATACCCATTCTTTTAAGTAAAAAAAGAAAGGCAATTAGAACTTCAGTAGATCAATTTGTTGCCTGCTGAGTAAATTTATTCTATAGGAAAAACAGTATATAAAAGATAAAAATGGAAGCCTTACTGGCAAATAGGAAGTCACTGAAAAAAGTGCAAAGAGTATTTGTCATAAATGAAAGGCCAAACAAATTCATAACCAGAATAAGTATATTCCATAGGAGGAACACAAAAAAACAAAGGAGGCCACAAACTCAATGAGTCTGAACAGACTTTTTAGCAAGTATAAAAGCCAGAATTAACTATCAATGACCTGAGGTATAGCCCAAGAAGCAGAGAAGAAAAAAACGACACACTTAAAACCCATTTTAAATAGAAGCTGTAACGAGACAACAATTACTAGGTAGAAGCGGATATCCAAACACTGTTCAGCATTTTATCTAATCTTAAATGTTGCCTTTCGTCTTTGTAGTTTTTAGTTCAAAACAGACCTAAATCTAGTAACCAAAATGAAAATGTTTTTCATGATAGGTTAAGGTTTTGAGGAAAAGAAAATGTGATCAAGTTTAGTCAGGAAGACATTCTGTATTATTAGTACTTGAAGTATTAGAACTTAAGCTTCTAAACCTGTGCTATCTAATAAGGTAGCCATATGTGGCTATTAAATTAAAATTAAAAATTCAGTGTTTTCGTTACCTTAGCCATATTTCAAATATTCAATAGCCACATGTGCCTAGTGGCTGCAGCACTGCACAGCAGATATAGAACATTTCCATCATTACAAAAAGTTCTATTGTATAATGCTGTTCTAAATGGTTATAGAAAGAGAATGTTTTATAGATAAATGACCCCCAGGGCATTATTAACTCAGTCCTAAGCAAGCCATTTATGTGCTTACTACAAGGCCTACCACATCAGTCTCTCTCCCTACAGTTCTTCCACTACAGATCATGTCATTATATGGCAATTCTGCCCAGGCTCTGACAATCTATTTTAGACACATTAAAAAGACCTCATAATCACGATGCTATTTCAACTTTCACTCGCAACTTTGCCTTGACCAGTGCCACACAGACCCTTTCTCCCAATATACACATTGCACACAATCTTTCATTTTCTTCAAAGAAAAAAAAGAAATGCTTTTAAAATGGTAAAAGATAATAGGGGCATGCCCAGATCTCTCTTTGAGATAAGAAGAAAGTTGGCCTAGGAGTGGGAAAAAGTTTTCCCCAAATATCTCTTCTTTATTGACTACCACCCTGAAATCCACTGGCCTGACTTCCATATACTGAAAAGGGGTCCTGTTTTCTGTGTTCTTAAAAATACACCATCGTTACTTCATGTAACTTTATCCTAAATCTAGAATTTGAACCTGAACATATTCAACATCTTAATCATGCCCAGATAAGCTCTTCCAGAATCCTGAATCTGGACCCCCATGCCAAATAATTTTCATTTGTTTGAAGTTTCTATTATCCCTAAAATATTAATAATTTTAAAATGGGCAAAAGATGACAAAAGAGAGAAAAAGGATTACTTAAATAAGACATAGATGATCAAAGTTCTGTATTGACTCAGTAAAGGAAGATCATCTAATCAAAACACCTTTTAAAACTTTCCAAAACCTCAGATTCAAAATTTTAAGTTCTCAAATTTGTTCAGATGAACAGTCATATATATTTACAAATCTTACTGTGTGATGATTTTATTAATCAACTTAGTATTGTGCAAAATAACAGATATTTACTACCATGGCTTTGTTTGTCTTGAACCACCCCCAGAACCGGCACAGATTTTTTAAAGTAGGTGTCACACCTCCTGAGCTCCTCCTCTGTGACAAACAAAACAAGTTAAAATCCCTTTCACATAGATCAATTTAACTTCAACAAATGTCAACAACTATACTGTAAAACCTATACTTAAGTTCAAATATTATGTAACATTATACAGAAAACAAGTATCTTTCAGATATTTTTATAATGTGTTTTCAATACAAGATGTTACCCACTAGCTTTGACACACACTCTCATTTTCAAAGAATCTTGTGGCATTAAAAACAATCAGGTTTTATTTTTCCCCTTCAACTTTAGTTACTCTTTGAACTAAATCCTTTGCCAGGTCATTAGATGTAAAAGCACTCCCCACTGTAAAGCTATATGTATCTCTTCTCTAGTAACTTTGACAGACTTCTAAAATAAACTTATTTTTAAAAATTGTAAGAATACAAGACTTACATAACAAAGGACAATGCTCCACTCATTTTGATGTATGCAAACTGAGGAAGCAACCCTACTTCTACAAGCCATATATTCCTGTGGGAATATACACAAAAGGAGGGGTAAATAACCACCTTCCAAAGGATGCTTTGGATATCCAGAGGATAAGCAATATCAATCATCTGAAAAACACAGAACTACTCTTTTTGAATAACGTAACGATGAGTGTCCCCTCATACTTACTTGTAAATCTTTCTTTAATTTTAGTAAATCTTCATTTTCTCCATTTCCAGACAACGCAGCTTCAACTTGCTGGAGTTGAGCTTTGTAGCTTGCGAGCTGTTTTGCTAGATCCTCTGACATCTGGAGGGAAAAAAAAGTAAGGTCATTGAAAACTGAACAAAACCAAAGCACCATAAAGGAAATAATTCCCTGTCTGCCTGAATTAACCTTACCAATTTTGCTCCCAACTCACAATTCTCTGCAGCTTAGTGTATCACCATCACCTCTACTGGTTAGTTCAGAGAAAAGCTGTCTCTGAGCCAAACCACAAACTTCAAGGGAATGGATTCTGAGTATTATAGACATGTCATATAAATTCTACACAGAAAGAGAAACAGAAAACACTTAGCGATGAGGGGGAAAAGAGAATTTCTAATTTTCTTAAAACTCCTGTAATAAGGAAGGCACTGTATTAGGCTCAATTAACAGGGTTGTCATTCACCCCCCCCCCGCAAAAAGCACTAATCTCTTGGAAGAGTCAAGACCCCAAAAATATATGTATAAGCACTAAAGGATATTCCCAAAGCCAAATACAAGTGGCTTTTAGATTAACTACACAAATAACTCTCTCTACACGCACTATTCAATTAATGAGTGTGTTTAGGTGCTCTTCTCCGAGCAGATGTTATTTCCTTCAATATAAGAAACAGCGCAAGTCCTCTCCCATTTAGGTATCCTAAGGAACGTGCCTTTCACCAAATCCGGATCCTCCTCCTCCTGAGAATAAGGTATGAGCGAATCCTTTCTCGACGAGTAACAACCGCGCAGGGTTTCAGAGGACCCTTCCCTATCTTACAGTTCCCGTCCAACGACAGCCCGGAATCTGGAAGGGCTCCAAGGCGGCGAGAGGAAGCCGGGCTGCTCCCCATCCACCCCAGACTTCAAAGCCCGCCACAACTTGGCCGATTATTTCAGATCTCCAAATCCAAACATCACCTCCCACGGAAACCGAACGCACGAAGCGATCGGAAGCCCGCGGGGCCGGGACCCCACAGCCCCCAACAGGCTCCGCCCGAAACTGTCGAGGTTGTCCTTCAGAGGCCTCCCGCGTCCCAGCCCCACCCGACAGCTTCCCCGGGTTAGCCGGGTTCTCCGCCAAGGCCCGGAGGCTCCAACCGGTGGGGGGAGAGGAGGCCGGGGCTCCTAACACTCTTGCCGGCGCCCGGGCCTTTCCAGCGCGGCTGGCAACTCGGCCTCGGGCCTCCTACGACTGGGGAGAGGCCGCGCCCGGCGAGGCCTTACTCTCTCCCTCACCGAGTTCGTTACCTTGCGTGGGGTTGGGGGCGGGACGGCGGGAAGGGGTCGGGGCAAATGAGCCCGGGGGTGGCAGCGGCGAGAGTGGCGGCAGCAGCAGCAGCAGGAAAAATCTCCGCGACAACAAGGCGACTCGTCTAGGAAGAACTCGGCCCGCGGTGAGGAGGAGGGGAGGAAAGCCGGGAACTGGCAGGAGGAAGACGGAGGCGGGTGAAGTTTCGCGAGACGTTAAAAACCCTGGCGAGACCTCGCTGGACTCACGTGACTCTTGGCGCCCATTGGGCCGCCTTCCCTTATTCGCGTTGAGGACGCAGAGTGGGCGGGGTTTAGAAGGAAGGAAATGGCGTAGCTGAGCTGCGCCCGGCTTCGAGTGTAGGTTCGTTTTACTAGTTCCGGCTGCGGAGGGAGGTCTCGTGGGTTTGTTCTTTTGGCAGTGGGTGCTGTCCCTCCGTTCTTGAGGTTCCAGGGGAGTAATCGTGTGTACCTCCTTAGGCGAGCAGTGGTGGGAGATGGGAATTACGGGGTTTAATGCAGCATTCGTACCAGTTGTTGGTTGTCAAGGTGTGGTCCCTTTACCAGCAGCACGAGCATCGCCTGGTAATATATTACAAATGCAAATTTTCGACCCCCACCCCCCCCCCCGACATGAATCAGAAACGCTGGGAATGGGCTCCGCAACCTGTTTTAACAAGCACTCCAGGGGAACAGGTAAACCCGGTGTCCGCTCAAGTTTGAGAACCACCGCTTTTTATAATCTCAGTAGTAGCAACAAAAAACTAAATTGTGGCAGAACCTATTGGAGAGTGATTTATTTTAAACTTATTTTGTTAGAACCTATTTGGCTTAAATTAATTATATATGTTGATCTCTCTTGATAGGGAACAATTACGAAGTTATAGTCCTGAGTAATGAACAGTGGTGTAAATACTTAGGTGTATGTTTAAAAGAAATGTCTGTTACGTTTGTATGTTTCTAATGATATATTACTTAGGAACAGGTAAGTTCACAAACCTAGCTAGAGATTTGAAGTGGAAACCAGATGTTTTCACTTACTACCCTTTTTAGTATTCACCATTTTTACATGTACATTTTCCCCCAATTGAATCAGTTATAAAAAAAGATACAGACCCATGACACAAAGAGGCTACTATATGAATGCCCAAGAGGCTACTATATAAATATTAGAAACCAGTTATAAAGAAAAATACAGACCTGTGACACAGGCTACTATATGAATACCAGGAGAGGAGGTCTTAAGAAGGCCCCTTCTCAGATGGACTAGCTTTTGGACTGTGTCAGCAATTTCTTGCCGTAGTGCCTTCTTGGTTGGTTGGCTGGTTGGTTGGTTGTTTTTTTCTTGAAGGGGCCTTGCCTTTTACACACACATATCCCTCCTATTGAGTCAAATAATCTGCAAGATGAAAACCAGGTTTGTAAAGACTGGAGTGACAATTTGCAAGAATTGAAAATGCTGCAGAGGGCAGCAGTGTGTAACTAAAGGGGGAAGACAAACCAGAAAGATGAACTTTTCCTTAATGTACAGTAGAAATTTGTTTAAAATATAATGTTTTTGACAACTGCTCTTATTTTAATTGTATTTTTTATAAAATTAATCTCAGAAGGATCTTTCTTGATTATCAAATAAAATGTGCAGTTGTAAAAATCTCTCAAATAAGAACTCTTCATGAACCCTCCTAGATCAGAAAATAGGGAAATATTTGTTATAAGCTCCAGTATAGGATTTTTTTTCTTATCATCTTGATAGTTTTTCTTTTGGGATTGTTTTTAATCTCTCTCTCTGTGCAACATAGATTATAGATGTTTTCCAATCCAACATAGATTGGAAAGAAAAGCTATATTGAATGTTAGTTTCTCACAGAGAGGTTGTGATGGTAACAGTTATATACCAGGTACCATTTTTACATGTATTCATTAAATTTTCACGATGATTCTGTGTGCAGTTAAAGACAAAATGAGCAAATATGAGCTCTGACTTAAGAGTGATACTTCAAATAGGTATTCTGACTTCCCACCTCCTTTGAAGTGTCAAAATATACTTTAAGTGTCTGATTTTTAAAACATTCTCATTCAGATTTAATCATGCTTATTCTTCAAAAAGATCAGTATTTAAAATCTCTAGTTCTTTAAGCCTGGTATTTATTTAATTGAAACCCAATAGTAAATGAAATTTAAAGACTCCAAATTACCACTAGAATACACAGCTATTTCACTTTCACTTCCCTTTTCAAAGAAAATTTTAAACTGCTAAAGAAAATTAAAGTATAGTGGCTGCCTTTGGAAGTGTGCCAGTCCACTACAGGGCACAATAAACTAATACGTGTTGGTTAAATGGGAGATTGCATTCTTTAATTTAGCTTTTATGGTATTCCTTCCTAACTAAGAATGGCCCCAGATTTGCCCACAGTGTTTGCTCTTGACAAATGCCTAAGGAGATGAATTAGAGATATGTACATAGTCATAATAACTGCTTATGTCCTTTGTCCTCTTTAGTCAGAATAAGTATTTTGAATGTTCGCATGGAGATACGCTGCAGGGCAAGCTACTGGCTTTTTATACTTACCGAGTATTTGGGGGTACAGTGCATTGGAAACATACCCTGGGATGACTCTTACAAGGCCTCATTCATTTAAGGTTGATAGAAAAACAACCTTAAATAGATGCCTACCAGTGCAGGTGCTCATCAGTCATAGCATTCCTGATTTTGTTCACATCAGTCTGCACTGCCTTGCTAGTCTCGGGATATGCATTTTCATCCGTTCTGTTTTATGCGTACCACCAAAGAAGAGGAAAATGTGCCACTAAAAACAAAGCAAGGATTCTTTCAGTTTGGAAAAGATTATAATCAGAGGCTTTACCAAGATCAGAAATGGTAGAGTCATTCAAAGTTCTTTAGACCTATTTGAAAGGTGTTTAATAGTACTTTTACATACATTCTTTGTGGGATATATTCTGAAGGCAAAAAAAAACAACAACAAAAAAATGTTGTCACAGATGTACTGCTAATAGTACTATTGGTAATGTAATTTTGAAATTCATGTCTAGTATAGGTAAAGTAAATAATATATGTTGTTTAAAACCCTTAAGGGGAAATAAAAATAGAAAATAAGAGTTTGGTGGGGAGCGCTCTGATGACGTGTGTGTGTGTGTGTGTGTGTGTGTGTGTGTATAGATATAGGGTCCGGCACAAATAACGCCCCTTTTTAATTGCAAAAATCTCTTATTACAAAATCATAAGCATGTGATTCTGTAACAACTGTATCATACTCAAGCACACCATATGACATTTTAGGTGAAATGTTCAAACTGTTGTCCATCTCATGCGTGACATTCACATACCCTGCCAACTACACTCAAGCAAGCCTTAACTTCTACAGGATCCTGTATATTTCTTAGATGTAATGTTACTCCAGTGGGGAGTGCCCATATCTTGATATCTAGATGCCATCCCCCACAAAAGAAATAGCATGTCTTAGGGAAATGGTTGATTTCAGGTCTCAGATCCAGAAAGTACAAAAGTGAGCCTAGAACATCTTGCCAGAAAGCAAGGAAGTGCCCCCCAGACTAATAGGATCAAGTTAAAAGGTCACAGACCAGCTAGAGGGGACCCCACTAGCCAAATGTGAGTCAATATGAGTCTTAAAAAGAATAATGACTGCCATTTATTATCAAAGCATGTTTTTAAAATCCCTAAGTCCGGAGTGATACTCAAAATCAAAGGTGGGGGAGGGGTTTTTTCTTTATAGAAGAATGCCAGCCAATAAATGTAGATGAAATAATAGAAATGGAAAAATTACCATATGCAGTCCCCAGTGATTTGGGCACAGGTCATCCATAGAAGCTAAAACCCATCTTACAAGAAGAGGCAGGGAAAAGCAGAATCTTCACACTGTCAGAGTATCACACCACAGAGTGCTTAATTACAAAGGGGAAGATACATCTTATAATGAAGAAATTCAGCGGTCACCAACTTAACCTAGTGATCATACTACCACCAGTGGTGGAACAGACTGACTGCATAGGCCTCGTGATTTGGTGCAGTAATTATGTCCCAGCATCACCTGTGAAGGGATCTTGCCAAAAATACTTAACCTGAATATAATCAAGCCTTTTATTTTAAAGATTTTATTTATTTATTTTTAGAGAGGAAGGGAGGGAGAAAGAAAGGGAGAGAAACATCAATTGGCAAGAGATATCGATTGGTTGCCCCTCGCACACCTCCAAATGGGGACCCAGCCGGCATCCCAGACATGTGACCTGACTGGGAATCGAACTGGTGACTTTTCTGTTCTCAAGCCAGCACTCAATCCACTGAGCCACACCAGCCAGGGGCAATCAAGCCTTTTGACCCAACTTCCAGTTTACAGGAACTACAGGGATAGAGGAACAAGTAAAATGACTCCGAGGAAAAACTCAGGCATATCCAGAATGTGGGACATTCCAAAAGAAAACTGGCCTAAATTATTCAAAGGTCAATGTCATTAGAAATAGTGGAAGACTGTTCTAGACTGAGACAAAGGACAAATCAATGAAATGCAATGGGTAAATCTTGATTGAATCTTGGTTTGGAAAAATAAAACTAAAAGAAACTTTGAGGACACTTTAGGAAATTTAAATATGGACTGGATTTTGTATGATAATTGAGTTATTGTTAATTTTATTAGGTGTGAAACTTCCCTAGGTTACTTAGGAAAATATCCTATTCGGGTACTTAGGGATGAAGTACCGTAACACCTGTAACATAGCTTCAAATGGTTCACCCAAAATATTAGGTTGTACAGTATTCATGTGTGTATGAATATATATGTATTCATATGTGTACATTATATATAGAGAGAGAAAATTAAAGTGTGGCAAAAGGTTGAGTGTCATTATAGAAGGACATATGTGTTCATTGTACTAGTCTTTACACTTTTCTGCGTGTTTCAGATTTTTCAAAATAGAAAGGAAAGAATTATTTCTAGGCTAGCTTAGAATAGTTTTGAGGGGTGTTGTATGTTTGGAGAATGGCTGGGGAAAGCAGGAGATAGTTGAGCGGAACTCTGGGAGCAGGCAGTAGCTTAACGGTGGAGAAGTCATATCGAAGACTGCAAAAGCCTGTGTGGTTGTCAGGAACGAAAAGGCTGTGAAAAGCCCGATGGGTCAAGGCCTAGCAGGAAGAGGTGGGCAGTGGAGGCCAAAGCAGTCACGGGATCTCTTTGAAGGCCAGGAAGGAAAGCATGAGAAAGAGTTACTTCGACTTCCCCACATACAGGAGAGATTCCAGTGGGTCTTGCTGTCTGATGTGGTGACGGGCTTTTTAAATTTTTTTGTCTTTCTCGTGTAATAGCCTCCAGTGGTAATCTTAAAATGGTCTTTCAAACCGGAGTCAACTGGACTCATCTGCAGCACAGCCCCTGAAAGCACCCTCCTGTTATTGATCGGGGTGTTTCCCACCCGCAAGTGCATGTTACCAGTTTACTTATCTAGAAAAAGTTTATCGCAGAAAAATCTTGGAACATTCCACATCATCTTTATGCACAGTGAATAATAGAACAATCTTTTTTAGGGATACTTATATCCAACAAAAGGTGGTAGGGGACATACATATGTTTACAAGTGTAGAGGAAAAAGACAACTAACATGACTTTGCAGAGGCCAGAATGAGACCCAGAGATTTGCCCCATTAAGACGATTGGCCCCTAGTTTGGTATAGTCACATTTAGCCATTTTATCGATACAGTTTTCAACAGTTGTGGGTGTGGGGGGTGGACAGTTGCAAAATGGAGACTTTAATACTCAAAGAACCATTAGGTGGCAGTGGGGACACAGGCATCTTTTGATACCTGATTGTTTTCTGCCCAGTGATGAAGCCTTAGGACATTGCCGAGCAGCTCTGTGGGGCAGTGTGACAGGAAAAAACAAACAGCCAAAAAGCTTCATTACTTGGCTTAAAGTGTCCAAGTAATGAAGAACTGACAGGCATCTGTACTCCTGCTCTTGGTTTTAATGTACACGTTTTTATTTGCCCTTGCTATGATTCTTTTAATAAAACAACTTTAATCCAGAGTCCTTTAGATCATCATTTTGTGTGTTGTTTACAGCATCTCTATGTTGTCAGTTTTAGAAAATAAGCCAGAAGTGTGGCTCATTGTGTGTAAGGCATCCTCATTCTCTCTAATTAGTGCTCATGAAGGGCCGTTTGTGGACCTGGTAGGTGGCATAGTTGTGTTTCCAGGGGAAAGTACTCTGAGATTTCTGTGCAAGAGGTTTGTTCAGGGATGCCCTTGGGAACATCACCTGTGAGAGGTGACAGAACAGCACTGGGCAGAGGGAGAAGTTGCTGTGATGCAGTTACATCAGAGGCCTCAGCCCAATCCTCTAGGGGCTGTGGAGCGGGGAAGGCCCTTCAGAGATGCTCCGCACCCCGTCCCCACCTTAAGTTAAGGGAGCCAGGGCTTTATAACGAGCCCCAAATGATCAGCCAACAGATGCAGGCTACCTTTGTGAAGGGGCTAAGAGAAATTCAGCTGAAAACTGTCAGCCACCCACTCTCCCTAGGTCTAGGAGGATGGGAACCTTGATCCTCAAGGGGGAATCTGGGCAGCCCACCACAACATTCCATGTTTTTGGCATCTCTGGTGCAGCCTTGCTTACAGAAGTTGCTTATATTAGAAACTGAAACTGTCACCTTCTCCATACTGTTTCCTTGCCTTAAAAGCTAGTGGAAAAACACCTCAGTATTTCCTGCAGAGAGCACGTTTGTTTCAAGTTGATTTCTGATACATATGTATTGCTGTAGCAGAGGTTGCTGAGTCCTGGGCAGCTCAGGTACAAAGACTAAGTATTTTCTCTTTTGAAGAATGCTCCAGAAATTTTTGGCACAATTGGTGATTATTTATTCCAACACATCAAAAGCCTTTAGGGTGAATTTTATTTTTTTAAAGGAATAAATATTTTCTGAAAATAACCTCTTTGCAGGAAGAAAAATGCATCATCGACTATTTGTAAAGAAGTTTTTTAATTTATATTTTTGCCTGACTTTGTCTTCTTTTGTATTCTGTGACACTGAGGCTCTTCCTAACCTTTTTTCAGTTTCAAGTGAAGGAATCATTTCCCCCCTTTTGCAGCAGTCACTGCGCGAACTCCACCGCCTCAGTCTTTTGGGCGTATTCCCCCTCTTCGTGCTGCAGACCAGGCTGTCCATTTCTCGGCCAGCTTAGTGCAGTAGACTCACAATGGGATGCCTTCTCTGACATGCATCTTCCACGCATGGGTACCAGATTGATCTCCTGGGAACACTAATCTGAACGAGCCTACTTGTACCCGTTAAAAGCTCGACTTGTTAAGATTATATATAAGGCCGTAGATGATAGGGCCACAGTCTGCCTCTTGGCCTGGGCGCTGACCACATGCACATAGTCGATGTCCGAACCCTCCGTGCTCTCTGTTGCCTCACTGGTTAGCCTCTCGTGCTTTTTCCCACTTTCCTGCCTGGAAGAATATGTTTAACGGCCCAGTTCCGGTGGATCGTTGATGACTGCCCACCAGCTTTTACAGATAGAGCACCTTGCTTCTCTCTTCTCCCTCAGTATTTCCACTAGGTGCCCCTAGTCAGCGCACCCTGGTCCATTGGTGCTTAGAACAGAGCTCTTCTAGACATGCTGTCCAAAAGGCAGTGATGATATCTTGCTCTTTGCATCTTTAACACTTGGCAAGGTGTGCCTGGCACTAGTAAAATAGAAAACTTGGAAGAAGCAAACTTTTGATAGCAGTGAACATTATATTTGACTTTGGAAAACATTCTAAAGATGTCTTGTAATTAGTGTTATATTTCTCTGACATGTGGGCACATGATACCAATTTCTTCATACAAGGAATTAATATTCGGAAGCATTTTGTTGAAGAGAACTTTTTTTAAAGACTTTATTCATTTATTTTTAGAGAGAGGGGAAGGGAGGGAGAAAGAGGGGGAGAAACATCACCTGTGGTTGCCTCCCACATACCCCCCACCCATGACCTGGCCCACCACCTGGGCATGTGCCCTGACTGGGGATCTAACTGGCAACCCTTTGGTTCTCAGGCCAGTACTCAATCCACTGAGTCACATCAGCCAGGACTCAGAGAGAACCGTCAATTGATCCTAATTAATGGTGTGTCTCTCTGCAAGCAGTTAAACGTGATTTTTACATTTGTATTTACTGGTAAAGCTATAAGATGGGAAAAACAGTACTGTAGTAACTTGATTATAAGCAATTTAATCAATGTATTTCTGGTGGTTGTTATCAGTGTTACTGTTTAGCTGCCTAATTTGATGATTTCTCCACAGCAGAGTGAAGTAGAACCAATTAACCCAGTAGTCGGTGGGAGTGCAACACTCATGCAGCTGAGAGAAGAAAGTGGCCACAATTTATAGATCCATGTGGCCATTTGTCTTGTGTGTGAAAAGTGTTGAACACAGAGCCATGTTTACTTACTCTCTTTCGTTATGACTGGTAAAAGCACCCGTGTTAAAGTCATAACGTGGTAAAGTCATGTTAATTTTTTCTGTCCCATCTGAAAGAAAAAATGAGAATATTTCCCTGTATTCTCTTAAGACAAATAAGTTAATGTGAATATAATAGCTGCTTCTAACAGTTTATGAATCTAGAGTAAGTGGTCGCGAGCTTTTTTGGTTGTGATTGACATTCTGTTTTGTCTTACTGTTCTTCTTTTGCCTTGCTCTCAGATTACTATTTCACGATCAAAGGAAGGCAAGTTGGCATGTCTGACTGGCCCATGAAACAGCTCACTGGACCTGGGGTCGATAGTGTGGCTCCTGTCTCTCACTAGCTGTGAGACCCGCAGGAGGACGGTCTTGACTTCAGTGGGCCCACGTTTCCTAATCTGTGTTTCCTTGCAGCCCTGAGACTCTGTGATTCTTAAATTTATAGAATTTATAAATTTATAGAAGTCAAGAAAGCTGACATACAGTTTTCTCTAATTAACTGTACATAATTACTTGATCCTACCGCCATCTATCCTTCCTGTGAATTTCGACTGAGGTATATCAGGGCTACATTTTCTAACCAATATTAGTCCTTTGATGCTGAGCTCTAATAAGGGATTTCCATGTATGAAATCCCATCGCATCCACTCCCTCCCCACCCCACCCCAGCCCGCTGTCAGACCTAGGCCTCTGTTGTAGATGCAATACATGTGCGCTAGAGGAGGAAGCTCAGGGACTCTATACCTGTCTCTTAAGTGTTGACTTCTCCTTTTACTTTGCAGAGAAAAGAAGGGTCATTTGGCAACAATTTCTTCTGATAATTTCCCCCTCCAGCACATGTAGCTAAAAATTATTTGTGTTGATTCATCCTTGAAAAGATTTTTAGATGACTATATTAAATTTAAATCATGTATACAATCAAAGCATCATTAAAAAGTTAAAGACAAGCCACAGACCGTGGGAAGATATTTGCATAAAGCATTAGTGACCAGAATATTTTCTTTTAATTTTATTTTAATTGTTGTTCTCGTACAGTTTTCTGTCTTTTACTCCCATCCCAGCCCACCGACCCAGCCCTCCCCACCTCCCTCCCATTTCCAACCCCCACCCCAGTTTTTGTCCACGTGTCCTTTATACTTGTTCCTGTAAACCCTTCCCCTTTTCCCCTGAAATTCCCTCCGCTCTCCCCTCTGGTGACTGTCATCCTGTTCTCTATTTCAGTGTCTAAACCAGAATATTTTTTAACATCCTATATGTCAGTCCTGGCTGGTGTGGGTCCGTTGGTTAGAGCATTGTCCCGTAACCAAAGGGTTGTGTGTTGGACTCCCAGTCAGGGCTCGGTTATGGGTTTGATCCCCGGTCCAAGCATGTGCAAGGTGTGATCCAGGTATAGGCGTGTATGGGAGGAACCAATCGCTGTGTCTCTCTCACATCGATATTTCTCTCCCTCCCTCCCCCTCTCTCTAAAAAGCAATGAAAACATGCCCTCAGGTGAGGATTTTTTTTTTTTAAGATTTTTTTTTCCTTTTTTAGATTTTATTTATTTATCTTTAGAGGGGAAGGGAAGGAGAGAGGGAGAGAAACATCAATGTGCGGTTGCCTCTTGTATGTCCCCTGACGGGAACTGGCCTGGCAACCCAGGCATTTGCCCTGACTGGGAATCGAACCGCGATCTTTCGGTTCGCAGGCCCGCGCTCAATCCACTGAGCTACACCAGCCAGGGCTCAGGTGAGGATTTTTTAAAATCCTATGTATCAGTACGAAAACATAACCCAGTGGAGAGCAAGTGAGCCTTATCTAGTAAGTAGAAGGTGGGCACCAGCACTTCTACTCTGAGAGAAGCTTGCATATGAAATAAGGAAACACATTAAATTCATTACAGCTTTGATTTTTAAAAACAAACATCAACCTGAATGTCCACCAACAGAAAAATGGAGGAAAAAATGTGGTACATTGAAGTCCACAGATGAATAGATATTCTTGAAATTAATAAGTGAATGAACTAGAGGTCCATGTATGAACATGGATAAATCTCAATAATATTCAGCCAAAAAAAGCAAATTGTAGGATAATGTGTACAGTAGGAGACCACTCACGCAAACTTTAGAGTCATGCAAAAACACGAGTTTTCTCTTTACTCTTCTACTCAAGTAGCTTCCACAGTTACTTAACAACTACTTATTGAACTCTTACTCCATGCCAGGCTGTTTTCTCTGTCCTAAGGATGCAGCAGGGACAAGCAAGGCCTTGCCCCCGTGAGCTGATATTCTAGTGAGAGGAGACTGACAGCAAGTTGAGGAAGCAGATCAGTAATACATGGTGCTCAGTTCTACGGAGGAAAAGGAGAGTAAAGGAAGAGGCAGTGCGAAAGGAGGGGCTGGGTTGTATTCATTTTGTAGCACGTGGTCAGGAAAGCCTCCCTGAAAAAATCGACTCTGGGGGCTGAGTCCGGAGGGGAGCGAGAGCTGTGAACCACGTGGCTGTCTAGTAGAAGACCCTCCCATGCAGAGGGGATGGCCAGTGCAGAGGCTCCGAGTTCGGAGTGTTCCAGTGTGGGACAGGTTGCGTTTGAAAGGCCCGTTACACATTCGGAGGGAAATGCCCGCGAGTCAACTGAACATCCCTCTATAGCTCTGTCTGTCTGTTTCCCACCACTAGGGCACAAGTTCCATGAGGACAAGGCCTTGCCGCTGCTGCATCCCTAGCACTGGCTCAGAGTAGGCCTTCAATAAATATCTAATTGAACGTTCAAACTGCTTCACCTCTGGGTCAACATCAGAAGTTATAACGTAGGTATAATTGTAATCCCCAAAGAAGATGAAAGATAAATCAGGAGAAATTTTTGGAAAAAAATGGCTAAAAGTTTTCCAAATTTAATAAAAGACTTGAAATTATACTTTCAAGAAGCTTAAAAACCCCAAGCAGGATAAGTAAATTAAATAAAACAAACAAACTAAAGCTAGGCACGTCATACTCAAACTGCTAAGAGCCAAAAGATTCTTAAAAATACTTAGGGAGCCCTGGCTGGTGTAGCTCAGTGGATTGAGTGCTGCCTGTGAACCAAAGGGTTACCGGTTCAATTCCCAGTCAGGGCATGTGCCTGGGTTATGGGCCAGGTTCTCAGAAGGGAGCATGTAGGAGGCAACCACACACTGATGTTTCTCTCCCTCTCTTTGTCCTTCCTTTCCCCTCTCTCTAAAAATAAATAAAATCTTTTAAAAATACATAGGGAGCACTATGTGCAAGTTATATTTTTGGCCACTGGAATAAAAAAAAATGCACAAGATAGTATAGTCCCTCTACCCACAGCCAATACATTTCTTATATCATATTTTTAAATATCAACTGACAATTACCTGGGTGAGCTATCTCTCATACACATGTCTGAAATGGAATTTATATTCTTTTATCCAAAGTTGCTCCTTTTTCTTTTTTCATTCAGGAATATAAAGCTCTTTTAATTGAAGTATAGTTGACATACAATAGTTTCAGGTGTATAACATGGTGACAATATAACATGGTGATTACATAGTCCACATTTATGCACCATACAAAGTGATCATCATATTGCCTTTTTCAAGAAATTGTGCCACCTGCCACTCTCCTCCAAGAGGGAAGCTTGGAGTCCTGGGCTCATCCTTTCTTTTCTTCTCTACCTCAATGGGGCATCCACTTTATCCATTACATCATTACATAGCTCAAACCCTTTCCCCCCTGCACAGATGCTATCTTAGTTCAATCTTTTGTCATTTATAGCCTGGAAGCCTCCTAAACTGTTATCTTGCTTTCTCAGCTGCCAGAATCGTTATTTTGTCAAGTCATTTTCCAGTTCTTAATTTTCCAGTGGTTTTCCATCCCTTTGGAAGTGGTTTCTGTAGCTTAGCATGACCTAGAAGGTCCTTCAAGGTCTGGGACGTGCTAAAATCTGCAGGCTTAGTCATACCAAATCACTTGCAGCTTTCTGAATGAGCCATAGTATCATACCTCTGTGGCTTTGCCAATCTTTTTTTTTTTTTTTTAAGTAATAACTTATTAGATCAAAGAAAATTGAATTCTACACTAGAAGGTGAAAGCCAAAAATCATACCACCAAATGTCCCGAGGGCTCCTTTTTTTTCTTTTTAAAAAAAATTTCCGCACTACCCAGAGAAGGGCCCACACGGTGTTGGTCTCAGTTCCCATGTAACGTGCAGGGAAACCTTCACAATGTCCGGAGACATCGATACCCTGCAAATGAAGGAGGAAGATGTCCTCAAATTCCTTGCAGCAGGAATCCACTTAGGGGGCACCAACCGTGACCTCCAAATGGAACGGTACATCTACAAGAGGAAAAGTGACAGCATCTACACCATAAATCTGAAGAGAACCTGGGAGAAGCTTCTGCTGGCAGCTTGTGCCATTGTTGCCATCGAAAGCCCTGCCTGTCATATCGTCCAGGAATACTGGCCCATGAGCAGTGCTGAAGTTTGCTCTGGAACCACTCCTATTGCCGGCTGAGTCACTCCTGGCACCTTCACTGACCAGATCCAGGCTGCCTTCCAGGAGCCAAGACTTCTGGTGGTTACTGGTCCCAGGGCTGACCACCAGCCTCTCGCCGAGGCATCTTATGTTAACCTGCCTCCCACTGCCCTGTGTAATGCACTGTCCTCTGAGCTGTGTGGACGTTGCCATCCCTTGCAACAACAAGGGGTCTCACTCAGTGGGTCTGATGTGCTGGATGCTGGCCTGGGAAGTTCTGCATGTGTGCGGCACCATCTCCTGTGAACACCCATGGGAGGTCAGGCCTGATCTCTACTTCTGCAGAGATCCTGGAGAGATTGAGAAGGAAGAGCAGGCCACTGCTGAGAAGGCTGTGACTGAGGAGGAATTTCAGGGTGAACGGACTGCTCTGGCTCCCGAGGTCAGTGCTGCTCAGCCTGAGGTCGCTGGCTGGTCTGAAGGCACAGGTACCCTCTGGGCCTGCTCAGCAGTTTCCTGCTGAAGGCTGGTCTGCAGCTCCCACTGCACAGGCCATGGAATGGGTAGGAGCAACCACTGAGTGGTCTTAAGCTGTTCTTCCACAAATTCTTAATAGGATGAGAATAAGGTTAACAGAGAATAGTTTCTAAAAGTAAAAAAAAAAAAAAATTGAATTTATTGGGGTAACATTGGTTAATAAAATTATATAGGTTTTAAGTGTATATTTCTGTAATACATCGTCTACATATAATTTTTTTATTGGATTTATTGGTATGACATTGGTTAATCGAATTATATAGGTTTCAGGTGTACAGTTCTATAACACATCATCTCTACACTGTATCATGTTCATCACCTCAAGTCAAGTCACCGTTTATCCCCCCTTTATCCCCTTCTCCCTTTCCTACCCCCTTCCTTCTGGTAGCCAACGTTCTATTGTCTGTGTCTATGAGTTTATTTTTTGTTTGTTTGTTTTTTGGTTAGTCCCTTCACCTTTTTCACTCAGCTACACAATCCCCTTCCCCTCTGATAGCAGTCAGTCTGTTCTCCGTCTATGAGCCCGTTTCTCTTTTGTTAGTTTATCTTGTTCATTAGATTCCACAGATGATTAAAATCATATGGTACTTGTCTTTCTCTGACTGGCTTATGCCACTTAACATAATGCTCTCTAGGTCCATTCATGCTGTCACAAAGGCTGAATAGTATTCTATTGTGTAAACGTACCACAGCTTTTTATCCACTCATTTACTGATAGGCACTTACAACTGTTTCCAGATCTTAGCCATTGTAAATAATGCTAAGGGGTGCATATATTCCTTCAAACCAGTGTTTCAGATTTCTTCGTATATATTCCCAGAAGTGGAATGGCTGGGTCATAAGGCAGTTCCATTTTTAATTTTTTTGAAGTAAGTCCATACCTCTTTCCATAGTAGCTGGGCCAATGTGCATTCAACAATGCACAAGGGTTCCCTTTTCTCCACATCCTCACTAACATTGTTTTTTGATTCTTTTGTGATAGCCATTCTGTCAGGTGTGAGGCGATATCTCATTGTGGTTTTAATTTGCATTTCTCTGATGATTAATGACATTGAGCATCTTTTCTTGTGTCTATTGGCCATCTGTATGTCCTCTTTGGAGAAATGTCTATGGGGGTACTTTGCCCATTTTTTAATTGGATTGGTTGATTTTTTGGCATTGAGTTATATAAGTTCTTAATAAATTTTGGATATTAACCCCTTATCAGATGTATAATAGGCAAATATGGACTCTCATTCAATGGGTTGTCTTTTCATTTCATTGATGGTGTCCTTTGCTATGCAAAAACTTTTTAGTTTGATCTAGGCTTTGCCAATCTTGATCTTGTGTGTGTGTGTAAGATTCTTCTCTCATTTCCCTGGCTAGTCTGTACTCATCCTTGACTCCTCAGCTGAAGGATCACCTTTTCTTAGAAAAGATGCCTGGCCCCTTTCTCCCACTGGAATCAGATGTCCCCATGCTCCTCTGTGATGTCATGGCAGCCCATGCTTACTTACCTCTATTATGCCTCATGCTCCACTGTACTCTCATCATTGATTTTCCTTTCGGGTCATGTCGTATGTATCTGTAGGTCTCCAGAATGTGCCATATAGTAGGTGCTTGATGTTTGTTAAATGAGTGAGTGCCTGAATGAAATACTGTTTGAATTGATTACCTATATGGATCCTGCCCATTTCATAGTCTCTAAGATCTTGATAAATGTTTCAAGATATAAATATCTAGGTGAGAAAAGTAGAAAATAACCTGAGGCAGCAGCTCAAGGAGAGGAATTTTGTACGCATGCTTAGGCAAGGAGACCTGAGTAGTGAGGTGTACTGAGCTTACTTTCCCACCAAGAGGACTAAATAATTCACCTCCTTAAGTGATCACCTCCTACGAGCATCAGCACATGGGTAGACCAGCTGGCTTAAACTGGGAGAGCACTCTTTTTCAGTAAAACTTTTTTTGTACTCTTCCCAGCTATAGGTGATAGACTGACTACCTTTATTTGCTTTTTATACCACCTTTTATGGAATAGTCTCATGCCCATCATTCATATTCCCGGGGTCTTTGCCTCTAACCTATATTCAGTAGGCCTCCTGTGATTCTTTGTAGAACAGATTTAAGCAACTCACTTGCCAAATCAAGGCCCAATATTTTTCAAAATATTGTCTTTTGTTTTCAATCATTTTCACTTTGTCAGCTTGTCTAATCCACTATGAAGAGAAGACTGCAGAGTTGACACTAGGGAAATGATTCTCTCTGACTTAGAGACCAGCTCAGACCAAGAAAGATGGTACCACAGAAAGGTTTGGCTCTCCCAGCTGAACAGGTGAGAGTCACCTTTAACTTTGTAGGGAGGCCTCTGCCATAGCATCACCCACATGTCAGCTGCCCTCTAGCACAGGACCGCTCTTGGTTCTGCGACATCTTCCATCTTCCAAAGCTGGTTGGGTACAGGGCTAGGGACCAGGTGAGCCAGCTCTAACCTCTGCCCTCACTGGCTTACGCCAGTCCTCTTCTCTGTGGCCTGGTGTTTTCTTTCCAGGGGCTCCCAGGCAATAACCAGTCTCTTCCAAAGTTTATAGTCTGACCCCCTACTTTAAAAGTATGCACATAATTTTTTATTGCTGCACCTAACCACTACATTTGCACTTTCTATAGATACCTCTTGATCTACCCAGAGTTCTCACCCTGAGCCCACTTAATACATAACGTAGGAAGAGCTCTTGAAACCTGTGAGAGGCAATATTCTACCAGAGTGTCCAGCCAAGACCACACATGGCAAGTCTGCTGCCAATTCTCTTTCCATCTCTGAGACACTCCTTTAGCATGAAGGAGACCCCTAAAGAGTTCACAGTTTAGATGCAGCAGAAGTAGTAACAAAAAAGATATACCAAAGAAGGAAAGTAAGTTGTCAAGAACAATGAGTAATGGTAGTTTTTTAAAAAATCAATATCTGTCCACATATTTCTATGCATGGGGTGCATTCATCAAAGTGAGTGGGCGACATTTGTCCCAGCCTGGCTGAGCCAGTGCTGCATGACTCACTTTCTGTGCCATCAACAAACTGCCAGCCTCTCGCCTGGGAGTTAACAAACTCACTGAAGGAAACTCTATTCTGAATCTATCACTAATTGAATCTTTAAATGTAATCCAACTACCAGCCAATTTACAAACTTCCTCCACATTCTTCTGGTTGTTTCTAACCTTCTCTTAATCACTTTTGCAGCCTAGCTAGATTTGATCAGGTTTATCTTAGTTTCCTTTCAGGAGGAATTAAATGCCTCCTTCTCAAAGATCATGTCACACAGGTTGAGTAGAGCAGAGAGGTGATCTCATAGGGTTTTTCCATCCAGTGATGCTAATTTTTAAAACAAATACGTGAAAGCCCCAATCATTGTCTGTTAAAATCCCCTTTGTGCTCAAAGAGGAAGCTTGGCGGATAGTTCCAGCAAAGTGTCAGGAATATCAGATACCCTGATTCACTGAGTCCTGGAAACCTCAGTTTCTCCAATCAATGGTTCAAGATGAGAAAACTCTAAAGATGAGAAAACTTCCCATTCTCACACACTGATATGGCCACAAACTCGAGATCAGTTTGTCCTCTGGCAGTCATGACACATGAATTTGACAAGTGTTCCATCTTATTCTAACAGGCTCATGCTGTGCCCTTCTGGCTACATTGCTCCCTAGGGCTCCCTATTCAAGCCTTATTTGTCTTTGGAGGTCCCACTCTCTCCCAGTAACCATTCCCAACTCGCTGGCTTGGAGCTTTTCCTCCCCTGAACTCCTCTGGCACATATGTTAAATTTCTTCATTGACATTTAGTGTAAGCTTTCCAGGGACCGAGCTGAAATCTTATCAGCACACCTATGGGGTGGTGGTACTTCGCTCACAGCACTGGTGTGCAGTGTAAGCTGGGCATCAGAGTCACCCCTCTCCAGGCCCCAGAACAGACCTTCTGAATCAGAATCACTGCTTGGATAAATCTGACTTAACCCAGGTTGAGAACTACAACTTTACCATTATGGTAAGGATTACATGAGCTGATATATAAACAGCCACTTTTTAAAACTATAGACTTCAATTATAAATGTTAATTATGGTTTGTAATGAATGCTAATGCTACCCCCTAAACCCACCCCTAGCCCCCTAGTTCCTACTCCCTTTCTAATAGAACCTCCATGTGTTCAGAGGGCCACCCTTCGTCCACACAGTCAGTCCTCTTGCTTCAGGGACAGCTCACCCACCCCCGTTTGAGGTGAGGGGCTGAGTGGTCTAAGGTTAAATCCATGGTTCAGGATTGAAACTGGCCTTTGAGAAGCCAGAAGAGTGCTGAAGACTTCTGGGGAGGGTCTTCCTCTTATAGGAATTTTTACTCTTTCTCTTGCTGTTGCCCTAGTTGTCACTGTCAGCCACCAGTGATCTTTCTCCCTCCCCTCTCTGCCTCCCCCAGAGGAAACAAGTCTTAGGAAGAACCTGTGGGGAAAAAAATCTGGGGCCTTAATGGTGGATCAAGCAAACCTGAGTTAACCTAAACCTGGACTTCCTCTTATGAATACTAATAAATGCCTAATTGTTTAAGACAGTTCTATTACTTGTGGCTGAAATATCCTCCCAGGTACACTGTTTTTATTACTTCAACCCCAGGTATCACCTGGCATTTGCTTTCTTTAGTAAAATGTTTTACTAGAATGTTTAAGTATAAGCGTTAGTTGAATGAGTGAATGAATGAATGAATGAACTTGTAGTCATTGAGTACTGTGTATGCCAAGTAACTAAGCAAAGTCCCCATCATCTTGGATTTTATATTCTGATGAGAATAACACTGCATGACACTGCACTTGGGGGCCAGATTAGCAGCTTCTCTAGAGAAATAAGCTCTATGTTTCTCCTTTTGCAGAAAGGAAATGGGTTCAACCAACATAAGTAGGTGGAATGGGAACACCTGGTCCAAAGGACCACTGCTTAGAAATTCGCCTGATCACCAGAGTGACTTTCTGCAGTTAAAGGAAAAGTAAACAACAAGTGAGATCATGAAGAATACTTGTCTCCAAGTTTATGACTCACTCAAAGGGAGTACTACAGGGCTCTTGTTACCATTTCTCAGCCCCAAAGCCTAAGACAGGTCATTGCAGAGGACCGAATGGGCAGTAACAATCTGAAAGAGTTAGGAAGACTTGGTTTTAATAAATGAATGGAATTTGGAGAAATGAAAACCGACGACGTACTGACATACTGAATGTCAGTCTGTGACTGTGCGAAAGGGAATCACAGGAGTTAGCGAGCAGCGCATCTCCAGGTCTTCCCTCTGCGTGAAAGTATTTCTTTAAAGATTGCCCAGTGCCAGCTTAAACTGGAAGATGGCCTTCCTTAGAGATATTTTAGTGTAGGATACGGACTGTCATTTAAGACTGCCTTAAATGTATTCTCTGTGCACATGATAGGATGGTCTCAGTACTTTCCTGGGGAAGTGAACACTAGTAAGAGTGAGTAGACCCATCACTGAAGATTAAGGACGAGGTGAGGGAAATGACAGATTTGGGTAGTGATAGGCCTAGTGAGCCAGCCTGGGTGGTCAGAAAGCAAATTCAGCAGGTGAGGCAGGAAGGAGCAGTCCAGCAAGATGAAGTGAGGAGCAAAATCAGGAAGATCAACTATGATGCAAAACAAAGGTAAACCCTGTAGACCTAGAGAGATGGGGCCTCACTGAGCAGGGCTCGGGAACTTGGAAGCCTGACAGCAGAGAAACAGGAGTCAAGGACATTGACTGTAAGGTGCTGAGGTCGGGCCTCAGTAATAACAGCACCAGCTGAGAGACGGGAGACCGACAGGCACGACACCTTCCGGGCAGCGGTTCTCTCAGAGGCTCGTGAGATAAGTACATGGCCGGCATGTGTAAATGTTCGGCGAGCTCCTCACGCTGCCCTGTGAGATGGCAGCAATCAGCTCTTCATTCTTAAGCTCTAAAATTACAGGTTCTTCTGGCACTGACAAAACCTTCAGTTCCCTGAGACAAAAAGAGTCGTGGCAGACATCGTTCCCCCCACCCCCCCAACGACTGTCATCTCTTTCCCTGGCGATAGCGTTGCAGTTTTCTTTGGAAGACTGCTCCCCTCTGTTCCCAAACCATGTGACTCAGGTGATGCCAACTCCCTCCCAATCACACTCCCCCATCTAGGAATGGGTGACTGCGCTGGAGCAGTGAGCATATCCCATCCCTCCAGACACGGTGGTTGGTTCAGGGATGGGCGTATGATCCAGGCCGGTGCAATGAAAGTCAATTCTGAGATTTTTCTGGAACCCCTAGGAAGAGGCAACACATTTTTTGCTGGCGTTGCTGAGCGGTACAATGTAGAGTGCGAGCACAGAGCCAGCAGAAGCCACTGCGTGGAGAGGGCTTGCCAGCAAGCGCAGCCGATCCAGGGCGAAGCAGAACAAAGAGGGAGAGAAAAGTAGGAATTGAAAGACAACTCCAGTGACATAACTTGAGTCTCTCAGACCAGCTGTGACTGAAGACAGGCCCACTCCTGGTCTTCGGTTACCATTGCTAAGCACAACCTGGATTAGGTTTCTAATACTTGCAGTTTGGCACCCTGAAATGATAAATAATGGAGACCATATTACGATAAATAACTTTGCTTTCCCATCTTCTCAGATGCTTTGATGGGATCCAGCCAGTCAGCTTATATTTATGTAGTGTTATCTATTGCCAACTATAGCTGTAAGCACTGGGATATAGCCATGAATAAAATAGGGTCCTTGCTTTCAAAGAATTTACATTCTAGAAGATGAGGCAGCCATTAAGTCAACAGTAAATATGTAAGTTTAGCTACAGATAAGAGATATCAAGGACATGAAGTAGGATCACGGGGAGGAGAGGCTGTTTTTAGTGAGGGTAGCCAGGGAATGGTCTCTCAAAGGAAGAGGTGATAATATTTGAGTTGAGGTCATAGTGGTAAGGAGAGGCAACTGTTTAAAGACTGCGTAAGAAGGCTCTCAGCAGAAAGGAGAGCAAAGGAAAGCAGAAAGGAAAGCAGTAAAGGCCCTGAGCCAGGAACAAGACTGGCCTGTTCGGGAGACAGCAACAAGGTGAGTGTGGCTGGAGTGGGCTGAGTTAGGGGGCAGTGGAGAGCAATGACACTGGACAGGCCAGCTGGGGCAGACCCCTTGGCCTTGTGAGAGTGTGAGTTTTATTCTGAATGCCATGGGCACTCACTGGAGTGTTAACAATGTCCTGACTTATCTTTTATAAATAAAAACAGTATTCCCATTGTTGAGTGAAGGTTGGACTAAAGAAGACAAGGGGGAAGAAAGAAAGACCTATTAGGAAATAACGAAATAGTCCAGACAAGAGATGATGGAGGGACTCGACCACAGTTGAGGCAATAGAGATGGAAATGGAGGAAGGTGGTTGGCTTTAGGACACATTTTGGAGGCACAGCCAATGGGATGCACTGATGACTAAGTTTTAGCTTGAGCAGCTAGATGGCTGATGGTGAGGTTTACAAACTTGAGGAAGCTGAGTTGGGGAGCAAATGGGGTAGAAAAGAATGTAAATTTCTGTCTCAGCTATGTGAGACATCCCAGCAAGCGATGTCAGACAGTTAGCCACACCTGGAGCTCAGGGTCGACGTTCAGGCTGTCGATACTCATTTGCAAGTCACAGACATAGGGATAGATGAGGTCATCCAGCTAGAGAAGAGGGATGGTCAAAAACAGAGTCCCGGGCTCTGCACCATTCAGAGACGGCGAGAAGGAGCAAAGGAGAATGAGGAAGGGCCAGTGAGGTAAGAAGAATACCAGACACACATGACGTCATGGAAGCCTAGACAAGTGCTTCAAGAACAAGAGGGTCATCATCTAGGGTGAGCACTGTCCAGAGGTTGAATAAGATGAGGACAGAGGACCAACCATTGACTTTGGCAAGACAGCCCTGATAAGGGACCTTTCCTTGGAGCGATGAGGACCAAGCCCTGTGGCAGAGCAAGGAGAAGAGAGCCAGAGGGAACCCCCCAGTGGCAAGCAGTGCCAGGCTTGCTGGCCAGGCACTGTAGGGCTAGGCACGTGCGATGCATCGGACCTTGTTACAGAGATGCTCTTTTGATTTTTTAATTGAATATTTTTACAGTTTATGTTTTAGTTTAAATTTACATATAATAAAATGCACTTAAGTGATGAGGGTTTTTTTTTTAGATAAAATTTACATAACATACAATCAACCATTTAAAAGTGAACAATTTATTACATTCACAATGCTGTCCAACCATTGTCCAAACATTTTCATAACTCCCACGGGAGACCCTATACTCTTCAATGGGTGTGGGGCTCCTTGGGTGAAGGTGTATTATATGCTTTCTTAATATATTATCTAATGTACTCCAAGAGAATAGAAGATTTATTTTTTAGGTCTAAATAACTAAACTCCACAGAAAGCAGCTCTTTAGTGAAAGAACATGAGCCAAGCCAAAGTAGTCTATTGTGTTAAAAGTCAGGGTCATGGTTACCTTTGAAGAGAGAAGACTTTGTAGTGAATGGAAGGGGGCCTTCCGGGATGCTGGAAATGCTCTATTTCTTGACCTGCATGGTGGTTACATAAGTGTGTTCACTTAAAGATAATTATTCAAGCTGCACATTTTTGATATGTACAATTATCTGTATATATACTTCAATTTAAAAAATTTTTAAAAATATCTAGGAATCAGGAGGCCTGGGCTTCAGTTCCAGCACTGAAGCTGTGTGATCATGCACAAACCACTTACCCTCTCTGGACATCAAGTTCCCTCACCTGTCCACAGAGGGGATTGAGCCAGAGGCCCTCCAAGGTCCCGTCCACCCAACATGATCCACATGAGGCTTCCTCCATTTGAAGTCAGACACTTGTGCTACTGAAATGGGCCCGAAGCCTCTGCCAACCTTGACAAATGGGGAGTCAGGCCTTTTCGCATCTTCCTCCTTTCAAAAAGTAGCCGCTGCCGCTGACGTCTCGGTGGTGCCACTTGTCTCTGGCAAGGCAGCTGTGAAGTTAATGATAGTGCAAATAAAAAGTGCTAGTAATTAAGCGGCTGGATGTTCAAGCATTACTGTTATTTTAAAAAATCAATTAGCTGAATAAGACAATGCCACTGAGACAAACATTTATTTTTCTCCCTAGCTTGGTTCCAGCTGGGTAGGAGGATAACATGGTCAACTCCAGAAGGGGAAAATGTGTTTCTGATGTACTGGAACTTAAAAATGTGTTTTAAACCTGCATAGGGAAAGATAGAGGCTTTTAATTTTTTAAGAAAGTTTTTGGAAGGGAGAAAAAAAGCTTCACATAATTACCTGTGATTTGGTACCCGCTGCTACCTTATTAGCAAGCCTCTCTGGCAATGACTGAATCATTTCCTCCTTTTAGAAGGCCTTTGGTAACAAAACTGCTTCTAGGACACCTGGGGTCATGGATCCTTGTTCCTATCTCGAGGATAAGACCTGGACAGTCTATGAAACAAATCAATGAAACAACAGAAATTTTTCCCTGAACTTCTCTTGTTCATTGTTCAGATGACTCTGTTTAGCTAAGCAGGTAACACAATATGTGAGTGTTTGTGTAGCGCTCTCTTCTGAAGACTACCTGGGTCTGTCCGTGTCCTGCATTAGCCGGGTAACTCTGGGCCAGTTACTGAAATGTCCTGAGCCTTAGTTTCCTTACCTGTAGAAGGATGCTGTTAGTAACCAACTGGGGGTGGGGGGTGTACACGTGTGTGCATATATACACATATGTATTAGTTAACATAATCCACAGAAAGTGCTTTGTTCAGTGCCTGACAGATAACAGGCACTCAGTAAATATTAGCTGTTTTTACTCCGGGAAGAAAAGGTAGTTCTTTGGCCAGTGGGGGAAGCAATTTGAGGCAGCAGAAACTGGATCCATTTTCCTTTTGTGTGGCCTTGGGAGTTCCTGCATGCAAGGGCTTTTGACCACTGGGGTTCGTAAGACCCTCAGCAGGGCTTTTAGACTTCTCCGTGCTTATCAGTTTTTAGTCCCTGCTTGTTGCACTTTTAGAACTACAAATAGCCCTGGAGAAGGAGTCAGAAGTTCTGACTCTTCCCCCGTAATAGATGGTGACCACACCCCCTGCAGCCACAGCTGGTGACACAGGCTTTTAGCATAATGGAAGGCATTTGGGGATCTATTTTTCTCTCCAGGCGCAGAGCATTACTCACCTCACTCCTCTGTGTCACAAGGAAGGAGGGGGGGAAAACACAATAAACTGCCAAGGATGAGTCAAGTTTCAATAAAGCCTCTTTGCTCAGAAGGTACTGCTGTTTCTTATGCATTCCTGAGATTCAAATTGCAAAGCAAGTCCTGAACTCACGCTCCTTTCCTCCTCCTTTTGTGGGAAGGGCGGCAACTGGAACTGTGTCGTGGTTGTATTCTTTCCAGGCTGGAGAATGAGGGAAAGCGATACTCTCAGAACTGGCTTCTCTAGGGCTTCTGGGAGTCGTGATCGTGAACACAGGCTGGCTCTTGCTGCCTCAGCTCTCACCTTTCTGCCCTTGTCTTCCAGGAGTGGCCCCGCTTGCAATGGTTTCTCAGCCGGCTCTGGATTGAAGATGAGTGTGAAGAGGTCCTCCTTCCCTGACCAGCGCATGCTCTGGGCTTCTCAGCAGGTGCAGTGTCTAACTGCTGCTGTGCTCATTTCAGCTGGCAGGCTGGTCAGCTCCCATGTAAGTGCAAGAGCCTCCACCTGCGACCCTGACCTCCCAGCCCTGCTCTCTTCTCAGGGTGGTGGGGGGTCTTTCCCCAGGAGGTGTCAAGAGAGAGGAATGCTAAAGAGAAGGAAGAAATGCAGTCATTTTTATGATCATTCGGTGTTTAAGCTAAAGGGTTTTTCTTATAACATACTGTACTTGCATATATTTTCTTATTTCCATGGTTCACAGCAATGGAACGATCAGAAGGAAGGTAAGGAATAGGGTCAAGTTCAGGATGTAGAGCAGAACGTGAGACGCTGATGAATTAACCAGTCTTCTGTCTGGCATGAGTCATGTCTTGAGCATCTCCAAGGGCCATAGGAAACAGCATTGCAGAAAACATTGATCTTTAACGGGATGGGTGTGCTTGAGGCCTGCAGTTCCCAATTTTGGCTGAGCATTAAAGTCACAGGGAGCTTTCTGGTGATACACATTCTGGGCCCTGCACCAGGGAATTCTGAGTCCCTGGTTTTGGGTGGGACTCCTCAGTTTAGAAGTTCCCCCAAGTGGTTCTGATGACTGGTCAGGACTGGGAACTAAACAGCTGGGCCACGTTTCGAGGGAAAATCATCACGCATCCTCTGCCGTCAATAAGGCAGTTCAGGGCACTTCTGTACCTTTGTTGTGAAATGTACCGCACCTGCAGAAAAGCACACACAGCAACACCAGTGTCCACCTCCCAGTGGAGAAATAGAACGTTGCCAACAAATGTATTTTTTCACAACTAAACAAAATCTTGAAAATTTCCCTATTTATAAGTCATTGGAGCTATTCAGTTTCTCTAGCATCTGTGTTGTGAGCCTTGGGTTTTAGGTGTTTCTCTCACACTCTCTGGCCTTTTTCTGACTTAAGGAGCTATCTTTTCACCCTTCAAAACCTTGTACTTGGATCTTGTAATTAACCAGGAGTCGGAACTTCAGCTTCAAACCCCAACTCCTCCACTTTCCTATAGAGTGATGGGTGGAGTTACTTTTTACCTTTGGCCCTTAGAGTTCTCACCTATAAAATAAAAAATTAAAAAAAAAAACCAACAAAAAACAACGTCTACCTCATAGGATTTTGTGAGCATTAGATTTATTGAGAAAATTAGATGTAGAATCGCCAGGTAATTTTTCTATTAAATCCTGTTTTCACTCTGCTCCTCTCTGAAACATCTCTGCCCAGAAATTATCCCCTCTCCCCCTGCATCTGGGCCCCGCGCCAGAGGCCTGTGTCATTTCCATCCATATAGAGACACATGCCCTTATCTCTTGCCATTAAAGGAAACAAGCAAACCGACGAAATCCCCCCTTGACCCCACATCTCTCTCTTGCCGTCACCTCATTTTTCTGCTTCCCTTCATGGAAAAGGTTTTGTAATTACCATCTCTGCTTATTCACATTGTTTCCTCCATGCTCTGCAGATGGGCTTCTGTTGTCCCTAAGTCACTGAGACCACACTTGTCCAGAAGATCGATGCCTGCATCGTCCCAGTCCAGTGACTCCTGCTCTGTTCTGAACTTAGCTGGCCTTTCAGCAGCACTGACAGAGTTGACCATGCCAAAGGCAGAAGGAATGGCAGGCACAAAGGCCCTGAGGTAGGTATATGCTTAGTGGGTTCAAGAAACAGAAGAAAAGGCTGGTGTGACTACAGCACAAAGAAGGAGGGGTATGGGCTGAGAAGGCCGAGGGCTCCAGGGGCCTAATCACATGGCACCCTGTCGCCTGCAGTGAAGCCTCAGCAGTGGGCCGGGCACAGAACAGGTGCCCAGTGTTAGCTATCATCATTGTTATGATGAAGAGCTTAGTAGTGCCAAGTGCAAGGGAGGTGGAAAGGGGGTTGAGAAAATGCCAGGCCTTGAGCTTTCCTTCAAGTTGAGGGTCTTATATCCGTTACCTAGGGAACTGGACAAGAGCCTGTGAGCCGATGCCTTGATGGTCAGTTTGTTGCCATTGCCCTTCTCCCACCGCCGCACACTTTCTTGGTGAAATGTGCCCCATCTCATGATTCTCTCTGGGTATTGAAAGGTTAGTTCCTCACTTGAAAGGGAGCAAAAGTGGGCTGTGAGTCCCAGTGAGGGAAGAGATGACTAAGAAGATATCAACCATGAGATCACAGTACAGGCTGGGGACGGAGACCAGCCCTGGGGTCCTCTCTGCTTTTCCAGATTACTCAAAGTAATCTCTTCCAAAGAAATAATAGCTGGCCTCTGCTGTCTCACTTGTGCTGAGCTGCACATCACACAAAAGAAAGCAGAGTTTGGGAGCAGCCCTTTGGGTTCCTGATGCAATACTATGACCTAACATGGGTGTGTTTTTATTCTTTTTGCCTATCACGGGCACACCTGCAGGCATGTGTGCACACACACACTCCCAACATATATACAGACTTAACATGCACACTCAATGCACATACACAGTCAACACAAAGACATTTAATACACACAGACATTCAACCCACTCAATATTTAAGACCTACAAACACCCCCAACACACATAATATATACTCAGCACACACACAACCTCAACCCCCACACATACTCAATATACTACCCAACAGATACACGTGGGCAATACACGCACACTCACCAACACACCCACACCGAGTGCCTACACATTCAACACTCACGCCAACATTCACGCACAACCTGAATATTCATGATGCGAGTGGACTGTGAGGTACTTCCCATTTCCTTGCCTTCTTTGCCCAGCAAACTGAAAGTGGGACAGTGTGGAAAACAGAAGTGAGTCAGGAAAGATTCAACACTTTCAATGATAATTTTATGCCACTTATCGGCCAGAACAGGGTTGGGAGGAGAGACCAAGGAAAATGAGCACGTAATTCTTGCACACGCAGACACAACTGGCATAGTGCACTCTCTTGTCCTATCTCTGCCTGTCTGTCTGTTTCTGTCTCTGTCTCTGTCTCTGTCTCTGTCTCTAGTTACGGAAAAGTTGGCCCAGAAGAGTAACCCATTTAGAGCTGAGCTCGACAAAAAGTTAATGTGCAGTGTGGCCTTTCAAGGAGACCTGTTTAAAATAGGTCACACTGAATTTATTTTCCCAAAGCTTGAAAGTTTAGAGAATAGTCCGGTGACCATATGGGCAAATTAACTGACGTTGGATGATACGAAACCAAAACTTTAGTGGAGAATGCCATGAACAAGTGGAATAGATTATCTTGTCACCTCTAAAATTAATCTGCTTTCATTTCCCAGCTCTGATGCTAGCAGACTTCTTCCTCAAAATGATGAACCCATAGAGCATTCTGATTGATGCCATGTAAATGAGGAAGATCACTTTGTTTCCCGTTTTTGATTCTGGTAGACCGTTCATACGGCAAATCCGCTAGAGAAGGATGTATTCCATTCGTAATCTGGTTGTTTTCAGGCTTTTCTGCTTGAGGACATTTTGTCATTACACTAGTTTTTGTTCCTCTTTTTCATGTCTGGTAGCTTGAAATTTTTTTCTGTCATGCTCCATTTTCAGCATTCCAGGCCAGCGCGATATCTTTATCCTCCCCACTTTAGATTCTGCAGCATCTGTCGAGTGTCTAAATGTGTCTGGCTCCTTACAGGTGCTTCGCTTGAAGGAAACCTAGTGGAGAATTAAAAGTCAAAGTCTCAGAGATTTCCTTGACTATCGTCTCAGCACTTTTTTGATTTTTTATTTCTAATTTATAGTAATAATTTTATTTTAGAACATATTGGTATGCCACCGTTAGAAAAGGTGGGGGGAAACGGTTCCTCACCCACAGGTCATTTGAGAAACAATGATATATATAGACAACATTAAAAGTCAAGAAATCCTGTTCATGGAAAGGCTCACAAAGGATGAAAAAGCAAGCCACAGAATGGGGGGGGGGGGAATGTTTACAGCACGTTAATGATTAAGGGGGTTGTAAGATTAGCTCAGAGCCCCGCGTGGAGACTCCACATCGAAATGGGTATATTTTTATAGTTGTTTCTTGTATTTCTTTTTTTATCAGTCTCATTTAAAAATATGAAATGGGTTAAAATGCACATTGCACAAAATACATAAGGTAAAAAGGGGGGTACATGGCGCAAAAACTGTCCCTTTTGCTTTGTCCCCGTTTCCAGCCTCCCAGGCCCCTTCTCCAGAGGCAACACTGCCGCCAGGTTCTGCCGGAGACAGCCTGTGCGCACGTGATATCGCATGTATGTACGGCCTTGCTGCTTTTTTAAAACCTCACGCAACAGCGTACTACACACAGTGTTTGCCTTCGCGCTTGATATTTTTTGGAAATTGCACATTTAGCTCTGCCTCGTTAAAGGCTTCATATCCCTCCACTCCGCAGAGGTTCCAATGGCTGGACACTGGGATTTCCCCCCTAATTTTTGTCTATTGCCAATGAGGCTGCTGTGAATAAGAACCTCTGTATTTCGATGTTCTTCTCTGGACTGAGTTTCCGTGAGTAGTTATTAAGATGTTTAATGTTTCATTTCTAAAAAAGAGGATGTGGGAAGGGAGGGGTCTTCTGTGGGCCTGCCGGGAAGTCAGGGCCCTGCTGTGTACCAGCACATCAGCTCGGGAGAGCCGCTCTACGCGTGGAGATGGCGCGGGAAGACTCTTCTGAGAATGATCCGGGTGAAATGCAATAACGCATCGGTCAAGGTGCTTTAAGAAGCTGAAGACATTATACAGATACAATAAGGTGTGACGATAAACTAATGGAGTAGGTACAACTGGAGTCATATGCTGGAACCAGGCACGTTGCTTTATGTTTGTCCAGAATACTGAGAACACCTAATTCAGACTGATTCGGGGAAGAACTGGAAATGTATTTTCTGTTCTAGAAGCTCGTGGAGTAGGGCTGGCTTTGGGCAACACTAGATTCAAAGGCTCAAATGATGTCATCAGGATTCAGTTTCTTATCTTGGCTCCATCTTGTCACGTACAATGGTCACCTTTTATCCGTGGGCAATATGTCCCATGATGCCTGAAACTGCAGACCGAGCCAAACCCTACCTATACTATGTTTTTCCCTGTACAAGCCTACCTGTGATAAAGTTTAATTTATAACTTAGGCCCACTGAGATATGAACAGCAATAACCAATAATGGAAGATAACAACTAGAACACTGGATTGTGATAAATGTTACGTGGATGTCGTCTCTCTCGGAGAAAGGGTCTGACAGTCGGGACGGCCACCGAGTGGCTAACGGGCGGGTAGTGTGTGCAGCCGGGGCGCACCAGACAAAAGCTGTGGTTTGTACCCCAAGCAAGACAGGGTGGGGAGGCCTGAGATTTCATCACATGACTCAGAAGGGCATGCAGTTTAAAACTGATGAATTGTTTATTTCGGGAACTTTCCATGTAATATTTTCAGACCACAGTCAGCCACGGAAAACTGAAACTGTAGAGAGCGAAACCACGGGTGAGGGAGGACTGCTGTATGGGCCGAATTCTCACTTGTCTCCAGCTTGTGGGGACAAAATGGTCACAACAGTCCAAGCCTCATGGGCCCTCGGGCTTTTGTACAGCAGGAGAGGGAAAGAATCTTCTTCCCTAGGAGCTGAAACCCAAGTCCCGTACTGAGGCTCCTTGACTCTCATCCGCCAGTCTTCAGTCAGGTGGTCATCCCTGAACCAGCTGGAGAATGTGATTTTCTGGTTGTCCCAACCTTTTCTGGGGCTGAAGGCAAAATCAGCCCCGTGGAATCCTGTGGACTGAGAGGAGAAGAGGAGCTGTATGAATGTGAGCCCAGTGCTCATCTGGTATTCAGTGAAATGGACATTTCCACTACGTTTGAGGACTTACTGTCCACGAGCCTGTCATTTCAAAATTCTGGCTCAGACAGCGTCCGAGTTCCCTTCAAGGAATAGCTCCGCTTTCTGTTTTAGCGGGTGGTAGAAACAAGTAATTCCATGCATACTGTGGCAAGAGAAATGTTTCCATATTGAAATGGACTTTAAAAATGCCTCCTCCTTTATGAGACGGAAGAAAACGCTCCCTCCTGTTAGGTAAAGAAGGTTTGCCCTTCAGCCCTGGCTGGTGTAGCTCAGTGGATTGAGCACGGGCCTGCGAATCAGAGGATCGCGGTTTGATTCCCAGTCAGGGCACATGCCTGGGTTGCAGGCCAGCTCCCAGCAGGGGACACACAAGAGGCAACCCTACATTGATATTTCTCTCCCTCTCCCTCTCTTCTACCCTTCCCCTCTAAAGATAAATAAATAAATAAATCTTAAAAAAAAAAAAAAAAAAAAGGAGGTTTGCCCTTCAAAGCGCGAGCACAATTATTTTAGTTTTGTTCAGAGTTGCAGGGAAAGCAAACACGTGGAGAGTGAGCATCCTTTCCCTGCATGGCCGAGCAGAAATCATGTGCAGGAAACTCCTCCACATGTGCAAGGGTGTTTAAATCAGAGTGAAGAGGAAAAAAGCAATTGTTTTTTGACCCAATGTGTGATTGCTTTTAAGATAAGCTCAGCCGTGCGTTTATTGTCACCAAGGGAAAGTGGAGGAGGTCCCCAAATAAGCTCCCTCAACTTCAAGTTTTGGAAGAGCCAGTTATGGGATGCAAATGACCCAAAATTATGCTAGGAAATTCACCCTGAAGTAATTGATGAGCGGGTCAATTCTCCGATCTTACTTTCTCAGCTTACGCATCTGTTCAGCTTCCTCCTGCATGTTTCTGCTGATTATTTGCCCAACCACACTCCACCCTCAAATCCTCATGTCATGGGAGCGCGTCGGTCTCACTGAGCCGAGGGGACCCAGCAGTGATGGCAACCAATGGACAGGCCCTTCTCCACCTCACCGTTCAGGTAAGCCACCGGTTGCCACCCTGCCCTTGACTCTGCTTTTGGAGAGAGTGGGGTGACTCTAGGGACAGGTGAACTCCAATATGCAAGCTGGAGCGGGCCCAGGGGGCGTGATGGGGAGCAAACTGTCTGACAGCCGCTGGAAGGAAATAAGACCCGCGGGGCTCCTTTGCTCTTTTTCTGGTTCTAGGGTCAAGCAGTTCCCAGCTTTCTCCTCCACATTTTTGTTTCCAGCCAAATTGTTCCCTGACAGTCAAGCACCCAAAACTGTGTTGACCCTCAGATTTTGCGTTGTTTAATCAGAAACAAGTTTTAACATACTTAAATTTAAATATCTTTGGGTATAGCATACATATACACACACATATACATACATACATATGTGTGTATATACATACATACGTACATATATCCTTTATGTATACATCCTTTAGTTTTCCATAATCCCCACCACTCCCTATTGCTTTCACATACCTGGTCCATTATACCTTACCTGACTCTGACCTTCAGCTGATGGGTTCACTTTGACCACCTGATTCCCTCCCTTCTGTCTCTTTCTCTGAAGTAAACAGCCTCGAGGAATGACTCTTGGTCTTGACCGTATACCCTCTCCCACGCCTCCACTGCTTCACTGGGCCTCACTGGGCCCCACCCTTCACATCTGCCTTTTACATCTTCCAATAGGCAATGCCCCCGCTTAGACATTCTGCACACATTCAGGGCCCTCTTCATGCCATGACCTCCGCCCCCACCTCATTAATTCATACCCAGCCTCCAGAGCTCCACCCAATGGCCCTTCCTCAAGAAAGCCCTCCCTGACTGCCCCCGACTGGGCTGGACTCTTCCACATGCTCAGAACACCCTGCACTTCTGCTTCACAGCAGTAATCACCTATGAAAGTTGCTATTAACCGATGTCTGCCTTCCTCCCACCTCCCACCCCAGACCTCCACCATCTCCCAAATGTGAACTCGAGGAGGGCAGGTACTCTTTGTCTTATTCACAGCTGGGTCTCCAGCTCCGGGCGCACTTGGAGGGCTCATTACTTATTGATGAGTGAGTAAAGTGGACGGGAGGGTGGTGACGGTGTCATCAGATGAGAGGGCAGGGAGGAGAATTTCAGGGGAAGGACGGCATGAACAAAGGGCCCAGAATATCACCGCATGGAGCTTGTGACGGCACCACGGTAAGTGTAGCTCACTCATAAATTCCAGACCTTCTGAGGGAGCTCCATGTCCCGAAGGGACTCAGTGAACCAGAGGCTGTCATTCCGTCATTCTTTCCCTCACCACTGTGTCCCAAGTGCCACCATGTCTAGGCAGAAGAGGGTTTCCAGCTCCTGTGGGTCCTTTTACTTGTTCCCCCAAAGTCTTTTTTGCACTCCCTTTGGTAAGCTTTTCTTACCCACTCTGTTTAAACTTCTTACTCCATTTCTTCTTGAAATAAAGGTCATTTGCCAAGATCTTCCTCAGTTTCTCTTTTTTCCATCTCAACTCTGGCCCTCAGCAGCACTTATACTTAGTGGGGTAGGGAGAGTAGTCTTCCCAGGACAAGTCTTTCTAAACATCTGTGGTTTTACCTGAATTGTTTTTATTTGAGATTTGAATGGATCCCTCGGTTTTTCAGACCCATTCAGCAACGTTGCTACGGTTAGGCAAAAAAGGGATGTGCCAAGAAAGAGCAAGCTGAAACCCCCTCCGCTGGTGAAAATCACCTTTAAAAAGGGCAGGCATCTTCTGGAGGCCTGTTCAGGCGGCGAGCGGAGGGGAGGCAGTCTGGGCGCAGGGGCTCGCGCTGAGCCCGCTCTGACCCCAGGCCGGCCGTGGCCCTGCGCAGCACTGGCCCTCTCCGCACTCGGACGGAGTTAGTTGCTCAGGGTCTGGATCTCAAGTCCCTCTCTAACCCTGATGACTCACCTGGGTCCCCAGGCTCAGGGCCAGTGGATGTCATGCTTTCTCCTGGCACTGAAACTCAGGAAAGCCCCAGAGCATGGGTCACCGTGTGGCCGTCTCAGGTGCTTGCCTGTGTCCCTGGACAGTCAAGGTTCCAATCTGCGCAGGGGGTGCACTTGAGGCCCCATTTACAGGAATGGAAGGAGATTGGAGAAGTGCCTCTTTCCGTGACCTGCGAAAACTCTAAATGAGCCAGTCTCTCAAATCCACCCACTGGGCCTGTGACTCAGAAGTTGGCCCTCATGGTTGGTATTGTGGATTACATGTTTGTGAAAATTCATGTTGAAATTCTAACCCTCCATATGATGGTTTTAGGAGGTGGGGTTTGGGGAGGTAATTAGGCCGTGAGGGTGGAGCCCTCATGAGTGGGACTAAGTGGCCTTATAAAAGAGGCCTTAGAGAACCAGCTCACTCCCTTTCTGCCATATGAGGACACAAGGGGAAGTCAGTCATCTGCAGCCTGGAAGAGGGTCCTCACCAGATTCTGACCAGGCTGGCACCCTGACTTCAGAATTCTAGCCTCCAGAACTTGAGAAATAAATGAGTGTTGTTTTAAGTCACTCAGCCTCTTGGTAATTTGTTTTAGTAGCCTGAACTAACACAGTCGAGTTGGGATAGGGGTTCTCCACACACATGGGGGCTTCCCTATAGTCCCTTCAGGGCACCCCACATTCTTTTCCCTTCTCTAGCTCTTGCTGCCACTGACTAGAATATGCTGAACACAGAGGTGGTCCACAGTCAGGTATTTGCCTTCTCCTGGGGAGCACATCATGGTAGAGCATAAGGAATTCCTGGAAGAGTCACTGGTCTGGGGACACTTATGGCCTGGACAGTGAATAACCAAGTACCAGGCTAATGCATTCCAGGACTGGAGCAAGTAGAATCCATTCATCTCAGGGCCCCAGCCAGCAATGGCAACCCTCGGGTTTGGTCACCAGGAGGAGATGTGGGGTGGGGGAGGGGGAGGGCATGAGATGGGCTCAGGACTCCATATGCTAGCTCACGTGAGCACTGCCACCGAGTCATGCTGCCGGGCCTGATGAGGTTCACAGCACAAAGCATGGCTGGTCTTCTGGTTCCAGTCCTGACCCATTCAGACCCTTCCAACTCTTCCTAAATGCCTTTCATTGGCCTCTCCCTGCTCAGGAAATTTCATAAGTCTCTTGTTTTCTAGAGCAAGACAAATATGACCTCCCCTGCCAGGCCAGTGCTCAAGGCTGCCCAGGTCTTCCGTGACGGAATAGCCCCAGCCCTTTTCCGCTTCCACCCTCCGTATGACATCTAGGGGGCCGTGAGGCGCAAACCTCTAAGCCCACCCACTCCTTCTCTAGTCCTTGCTTCCTGAAGCCTCCCCTAACTACCTGGTCCCCCCGAGTTCTGCTGTGGAAATGAAGTGCTGAACCCAGTTCCGATCCACTGGCTTATATGCTGTCTGAGGGCAAGGACCATTCCTGTGTTGTTTGCAATGTGTAATAACCACCATCTACATAGTAGCTGGCACAACACATTAGCTGATTTAATGAATTCTATTTTTTGAATTGTTTCATGTATGCAATTGGGTTGCTCCAAGTGGACTGCAAAGCTCTTCAAAGCTTAACCCTGGTCCATAACAGGTATTTGTAAAATTCTAGTCTATTGATTAAGGTGGACAGCAGAGCCCAGTGAGAGCAGTTACTGCATAGGACTGGGTAATTTTGAGTATCTGATGCTTTTATTACAGGAATGCAATTTGACAAAACAAATCGAGAACCTTGAAACTGTCCACATCCCTTGGGAATAATACTTCTATAAATCCAAACTAATGAAAGTAACTGACATGTCATCAGTGTCAATAAAACAATAGTGGCTACAAATTACTAAGCACTTACAGTGCCAAACTCTCTGCCGCTGGCCAGTTTACATGCATTCTTTCACAGGATCTTCCAAGTGATCCCGTAAGTATTGTGATCCTCCTTTTACAAGGAGGCTCAGAAAAGTTTATGAAACTTAACTATGGTCACATTCCTGGTAAATGGAAGAGTCGGAATTTGAACTGGGAATGCCTGACTCTAAAACCCATGCATCGCATCCCTATTATGACAGTGGAGCAATCTGGATGTCTAGCAAGAGGACACTGTGGTTAGTTATGATATATCCACAATAGTGACTATTATTAGCCATAAAAATAATGTTTTGGAGATCTGTTCAATGGCATAGGGACTACTTTAGATATAAAGTGAAAATGATAAGATACTATAGTGGATTTGATAGTGGCCCCTAAAAGATACGTCTGTGTCTAAATCCTTAGAGCCTAGGGATGTGACCTTATTTGGAAAAAGGGTCTTTGTAGAAGTAATTAAGGATCTTGAGATAATATCATCCCGGAATACCGAGGCAGATTCTAAACCAAATGACTGGCACCTTTATAAGAGACAGAAGAAGACAAGGCACAAAGAAGTGCAAAAGACAATGCGAAGACAAAGGCAAAGATTGGAGCGATGTGGCTACCAGCCAAGGAATGCCAGCAACCATGAGAAGCTAGTAGAGGCAAGAAACAGTTTGTTCCCTATGACTTTCGTAGGGAGCACAGCCCCACTGATGCCTTGCTTTTAGACTTCTGGACTCCAGAGCTGTGTGCGAATAAATTTCTGTTGCTTTAAGCCAACAAGTTTGTGGTGATTTATTGCATCAGCCCCAAGAAACTACTGCAGATTTCTCAACATATATGCCCAACCTACAACTCAAGTTGACAAGCATTCTGTACGTTCTGCCTTAGGGGTGGCCTAAATCCTGCCAGCCTCCTGTTTCTCTTTCTTTTTTTAAGATTTTATTTATTTAGTTTTAGAGAGAGGGGAAGGGAAGGAGAAAGAGAGGGAGAGAAACATCAATGTGTGGTTCCCTCTCACGTGTCCTGTACTGAGGACCTGGCCCACAACCCAGGCATGTGCCCTCACTGGGAATCGAACCAGCGATCCTTTGGTTTGCTGGCCAGCACTCAGTCCACTGAGCCACACCAGCCAGGGTCAGCCCCTGTTTCTAAATAATGTTTTATTAGAACCTTGTTTAATTCTTACTCATTCATTGTCATGTTGACTATGGCTATTCTCATGCTACCACAGCAGAGTTGAGTGGTTGCGATAGGAACTGTGTAACCTGTGAAGTCTGAAATATTTCACTGTTTGACCCTTTGCAGAAAATGCTTGCCGACCACTGCCGCAGATGGGTCCATGTGTGTGGAAGGAGCTTGTGAGGGTAGAGGGTAAATGCCTACAATATAAGGAAATCCAGTTTCTGGTGAAAAGTAACATTCAACTCCTCAGAGTAACTATCTTTCTAGTCTTACTAATAATAGCAAAGACTTATATGGTACCTATTATGTGCCAGGCAGTATTTTAACTACTTTATACATAACAACTGTTTATGATTATTATCATCCCCATTTCATGGATGAGAAACAGGAACAGAGACATCAAGTAGCATGCCCAAGCTTGCACAGGTAGCAAGTGGCAGAGCCAGTGGACAGGGCTGGGCACACGCCAGAGGCGGTGTGCGGAGCTGCCTCCACACCGCTTCGCACACCCGTAGGAATTCTGAGCACTTATTGATTCCCGTGACAAGACTGTACGGAGCCCTGCTGTGATGCAGGCCCGGGGCTAGATCTATACTAAGAGCCAACTGTCTCTGCTCAGGCATTTTCCTGACAGTGTCCCCCCCGCCCCCCCACCGACACACACACACACACACTCTGCCACTCGCTGGGAGCAGAAACACTATGTGCAGAATGGTGACTGTCTTTTGATGCACTGGCCTTGGGAGGGTAGGGAAGCTGTGACAGAGCAAATGCAGGCGGTTTGCCAGAACAGACAAAGTGCTACAGCGTGAGGCAGTGATCAAAGACAGAGTCACCAGCTGAGTAAGGGAGGGAGGGAGGGAGGCGGAGGGGCCCTGTGGTGACGCCCTCTCACTCTGGCCTTGAGGATGTTTTACATCCACCGAGGCTGCAGGACTCTTCTGAAAGCCACAGCATGATTAACTGGAGAGGATAAGAAAGATGGGCAAGTCCGTGAGCTCTGGCATTGCACCCCCACCCCACCAGCACCAATCAGCTTTGTTCAGCAGCCCAAGCATCCTGGGGTGGCTTATTTCTCATCCCTTGCAAAGGTGATTGGTGCAAGAAAATAAGTATCTAGCATCTTATTGGGAGACAGAAAATTTCCCGCTGATTATTACATCTGAGGTCGGGTGAAACAAGGAGGCCGCTCTGCCGGAGTGTGTCTAAGAGGAAACAAACGCTCACTGGAGCAGGCGCCCACTTGCAAAGGTGAATTCACCAGTCCCTGGCCTCTTGCCACTCCACCCCCAGCTGCTGGGAAGCTGGGAGGGGGAAGAGAAACTGCCTGCAGTCGTTATCAGCTCTCTCCACCCACAGCCGCTGATCCCCAGGCAGCGAGTCCAGGAGGAGAAAAACAGGTTGTACTTCAGTGCTTCTCAGCCACATAAATCCTTCCCCTCCCACCTCCCCAGCCCGATGCTGAAAAGAAGCAGAAAGAATTGATGGAGGCTCCCTGGCTCTTAGGAGGATTGCACACAGCATCAGTCATGGGGTAGTGGGTGTTGAGCTGAAGAAGAAGAAAGGAGAAGGAGAAGGAAAAGAAGAACACACTCTACTCCAAATTCAATGGAATGAAAGGAAAAAGCACTTGGGTCTGAGTAACAGGCTACCCTCTCTAGGTAGCACCATTGTCTGCAGGCAGGCGGCCCAGAAAACAGGAGAGGAAACTGTCCCTGAGCTGCTTCATTATTCCCAGCCCTGCAGCCTTTGGGGACATCTACCTGTGCCATCTGCCTCTGCAGGTGACCTCAGCTGGCAGCCCCTGGCACAGCTGCTGGTGAGCTGGCCAGCTAGGGGTTTGGGAGACCCTCACAGCTCAAAGAGGCGGCCCCTAGAGAAAAGGGTGGAGTACCAGAACCCACTTCAAGGACACCCAGAACCTGGCTTGTGCCTCAGCACCACTGAGCCTGCTTGGCTGGTGTTCCTGTTCTGGGGGGCCGGGCGCCTCTCCCCACTGGCCACCTGCTCACGTGCCCTTTGCGCCCAGAGCTAAAGGCTCAAGCAAGTTCCCAGCTGTAGGCAGGCCTGGCCAGGATTTCGGGAATGAGCTGGCCAGCAAGGCTGTTTTTGTTCCAGGTGCCTGGTCCAACCCAGCAGATGCCACCGTTTATTTAAATCAGCCAGTGACTATGGAGAGTCTCCATATGCCACTCAGAGGCACCAAGGGCCCAGTTCCTGCTCACACAGCACTGAATGTCTAGCTGAGGGACACAAACCCAAAACAGTTAAATACAAAACCGTAAATGACACTATGTGCTCCGAAAGAGAAGAACCAGGTGCGGTGCTGAGATGGGAGGTACCAGGGCCCGAAGTTAGCTGAGGGCTCAAAGGGACTTTGGAGGCAGCTGTGCAGCCTTGTGGTGGGTGGGTTGCTGAGGCTGGGGGAGGGGCAAGCTGTGCAGTCAGAAGAAACCACACCTGCAAGCATGTGGCTTAGGCCACCGAGAGGCCACCAGTCACCCAATTTGGGTACAAGAGACAGTGGCATGAGGAGAGGCCAGGAGCTCGGTCATGGCCCAGTCTGACGTGCCTTACTGGGTTTCCCCGGGGTTCAGGTCTCCGATACCAAACAGTGCGGCCCCCGGTTCTTTGCTTTCTCTCTCTCTTTTTTATTTCTCATCACACTGAAACCCAGATCCGGCAGCCTTTTGTTTTTCCTGCCTGTCTTTCTGCTTCAGTGCCATCATTTGCTTTCTCTGAGCTATACTGGCAAAAATGCATGTCTACGAAAGTAACCAGAAGACATGAGAAAGACTCTGGAGGGGCCCTAACTCGGGGGCTCCTTCCCCGGAGACCCTACTCTCTGTCTAGTGCTGAAGGCAAGGCTGTTACAGTGCAGGAGGAGAGGGAGCTAGGGCCTCAGTTCCAGTCCTGACTCTGCTCCCAGCTGACTGCGTGACCTTGAGCAAGTCACTCACCTGTTAGGGCGTTTGTTGCCTCATCTGGGAAATAAATGGATCACACTAGATCAAGGAGTCCCTACCTGGGATCCATTGGTAGGTTTTAAAAGGGTCCAAGAATCCCTGGAATTGTACATAAAATTTAGTGGGTGTGAGGATTATGCATTTTCTGGGGAGGGTCCATGGCTCTCACTCAATTCTCAGATGGAAGCAGAACCCCAAAAAGGATTACGAACACCCACCCTGGGTGAAGTCTCTGGGCCCAGGGCTCTCGCAGCTGTCAGCCTGCTGACTCTGAAGTCTCCCCAGAGGTGCACTTACTGTAAAACTGAAGATGGGAGCCGGGGACGGCGGGAGTGTTGGAAGCAGGGGAGGGAAGCCAGGGTGCAAACAGGCAGCGCTTCCACATGCGCATTTTGGGCAAACCGGCTGAAGAGATCTCTGAAGAAACACACCTGAACTGAACTGCCGGCCTCAGCAGACTGCTGCGATTCCCCCTAGTCTCAATATTCACTGTGCATTTGATCTTGTTGTCATAATGTTGTATTTTTAAAACTATTATTAAGGAAAAACTCCACACTGCAAGTCTTTGGATTTGTTCTTGGGTCTAGAATGTAACCAAGATGACCCACGGGCGTAACCGCTAGCCAGGCTGGTGGCAGACAGACACCTGGGGGTTGGGGTGGGGGGTGTCCCACGCTCAGGTGCTGCTCCCATTGGCTAACTCTCTACTCACTTGGCAACTTAGCCATCCTGAACCTTTCCCTTCCTTCCTCTTCCCTTCCCTTCCCTTTTCCCTTTACTTGTGGATTCCAGGGAGTGTGTTGGAAATGACCCAAATGAGGGGCCAAGCTCTCTGAGACAATGGCCTGGCATTTTTAAGGTGGGAGTGGCATGTGCTGTGACTCAGTCCTGCACCGGCCCAGGGACGGGGACACCTCCTTCAGAGTCGCCACTGCGTTCGTTCCAGGCAGCCCAGCTGTGTTCTGCATGACCGCATTGGACACCTCTCACTTCCTCTGCGAAGGGAACTTGGTATTTGGATGACGCGCGGGCAAGCCGGTTGCGCAAAACAGCACATCTCCACCTTCGGTCTCCCCTCCAGCCCAACCCCACCCCCAAGCCTGAAAAGGAAAAGAAACAGGAAAAAAAAAGTAACACCTGAAAGGCTCTACCAACAAGTAAAGACTTTTATCAGCCACAGGTGCCACCTCGGGACTGCAGAGTGACAAGGTGCGCGCCCAGAGAAGGGTTCAAACCGCAGGTCAGCGCCTTCCGGCTGTGTGACCAGTACTCCGCAGGCACCTCCTCCTGCAGTGGCCAGAAGTAGCCGGGGGTATGGTGCAGCCCCTGGCCTGCCGGTGACCTCCTTCCAGCACCATCTCCCACCCGAAATGCAAGGTGGGGTGAACGGTCCAAACTTCCAGCCATTCCTTGAGTGGCCACTCCCTCCAAGGCCAAGGGAAGCCCAGTCTCCTGGTGAGTCACAGAGTCCCAGCTCCCCACTTTTACAAGACACACAGGGGACAGATGTTTTGGCCTCTGGACCTGCCCATTTCCTTCCTGCTTGCAGACTCGGCAGCACGACCATGACATATGGATGAACAAATACTCCAGGAATGCTGCTGCTTTAAGGTTATTGAGTTAAATAAAATAAACGAGGAAATGAAAATACAAGTCACGTGAGGCAGCGTTGGTCGGAAACCTCTGATGATGAAGAGGGGTTTCTGCAGGGCCGGACTCACACCGCACAGTCTACAAGTCTCCTCGCACAAGCCTGCTTTGTCTGAAGATGAGGGAAGATGAACCCGAAGTAGAAGTCACAGTACAGGAACTGGGCAAGTCCCTGATGCTCTCGGGGGCCTCACTCTTCTCGACTTTAACGCCCACATCAGAGGAGTGTTTGGAGGATGAAAGGAACACTACTTAGCTTAGTGCAGTACGGAGTCGTATCTGTGCCTGTCGTTACCCCGCCTCTGCTTTCCCTCCTTTCTGAGCCACTTCCCTTCCTCTGGCCGCAGTCTCCAGGTGAAGGTGCTCACCCTTGGGATCCTGCCAGCACGCGAGGCCTCGCTGTCCCTCCCCACCCTGTTCAGAGGCTGGCGGATCCTCCTACACCTGCATTCCGCTCCCCGCTTTCTTCCCCACCCCAGTTCTATGCCAGGTCTCTTGTCTCTGGTCTGGGCTCCAGCAGCAACTCCTCACCTGCCTTAGGGTGGCTCTGTGCCCCTAAATAGGACGCTATTCTACCCTCCTCCCCTTGCACGGGGAACTCCCATAGGGACCTTCCCAGCTGGGGATGATAAATGCAGCATGGGGTCAGGTCCACAATAGGGACCATTAAAAGTCCCCAGAGAAGGATCAGCCCCCAACCGCCTGCCCATCACAGCACAGAGGCTCCAGGAGTTCTCATTTTGCCAGGAAAGAACAGGAGTCAAAAGGTCAGCTGGGCCTCCACCTGCACCCCCACCCCAGGTGACTTCCTTATTCTTAGGAGGAAGGACAGGAGGAGGAAGTCACAGCTTTTGGAGGCCTATTCCTGGGATGCTCTGGTGGAAAGAACCAGACTTCTGTCTTCAGGAGCTTTGTGTGAGACTGGGGGTGGGGTGGGATCGCTGTCAGCCTCCACCCTCCGCCCCTCCCTCTGCCCCATACCCTCTCTACCCTGAGAGGGCCTGGAGTTTAGTCGAGGCTTCTCTTGGCTCTCCATGTGATCATCAGGTTAAGTCTGTGTCCTAAGCCTCGGGTTTGACAGCTGGCATGCCGTCCGAATCTGCCGAGTAATGTATTCCTCTGGCTTTGAAGTTTCCGCCAAGGAGAAATGCCGCTGGAATGCAGCTTCCACTGACACCTGGGCTGCTGGGCCTCCGCCATGAGGCTGACCCATGGAATGATGCGGCTTCCCAGGGTGGCCCATGGAACCTCTGCTGCACCAGCCACCCTCTCCAATGAGCATGTCCCCAAGACAGGGCAGCTCAGGATATGGACACAATCTGTGGCTAGGAATGGTAACAACGACCACGAAAGTGAACAATAGCAGCTCACCTATTAAAGCCCGTCCAATATACCAGTCTCCGAGCCAAGCACAACCCTATGTGGGATCTATTCCAATCACCCCAGATGACCCAATCAGATGTAAGTATCCCCCATTTTGCAGAAGAGAAAACTGAAGCTCTAAAACCAAGCAACTGGCCCCGGGCCACATAGTGGTGGAGCTGTGCACCGGGCAGTCCAGAGCCTTTCTAACCATTGTACTCTGCTGCCTCATGGAAGTGGAGTGAAGCTGGTTCTGAGCCCACACAGAGGCTTAGAACAGCAGGTTTAATCAGCGTGAATGACTGAGTGTGTCTGAGCAAGGCTGCCAGCAATCAGCGAAGGGATTCCCCTCTGCCAGGGCTCCAGGTGGAAAAACAAACAGGAGGGACGGGCCACTCCTTGCACGCCCCTCCCAGCCTCCCCATTGCAGCCCACTTCCTTCTCCCACGTGTTTTCCAACCACCCTCCCACCATCTCCCGATGTCTACCAGAAAGGAGGAGGGAGAGTTTTTTGAGCGCCTACGACATGTTAGTTTCCCTTTATTGTTCATGTGATCCTTATCCTAGCCCTGTGAGGTGGGGTGTCATTCTTCCAATGTTATCGATGGAGAAACTGAGTCTCTGAGAAGGCAAGCAGCTTGCTCAAGATCATTTCATTGGAAGAACGGGGCTAGAGACAAAGCTAACTCTGACCTAGAACCTGTACTTCGGCTGCCATACCATGAAAGAAGAGAACCTCTGGAAAGTAGCTGAAAAGATGTCAGAAGCTTGAGAGCAGGGCTGGGCCTGACTGGGAAGGAAGGGGTGGCCAGGAAAGGAGAGATGTGCTCTCCTCTGGTGAGGTCAGCCCCTGACCCTCTCTTGCTCAGGCCAGCTGATCAGCCAGCCCCCTGCCAAGACAGGGAAGCCGTGGGCCTCCAGGAGACAGGTGTCTGCAGAAGAAGCCACCTGTCACGGGCCTCCTCTGTAGTACACTTAACGCAAAGCAGCGAGAAGCACCAGACCCAGAGGCATGACTTCCGGATGCCACCGTCCACAGGCCGCTCATCCAGCCCGGGAATGCTCTGCCTCCTAGACCTCGGATTGCACACTCCTTGTCCACCAGGGCCCCAGCAGCTCTCCCCACTGCAGATCAGAGGTTCCCATGGCCAGGTTGGGCTCCGTCACTTCCCTCCGGGGAGAAGCTTCACCTGGGGCCACCCAGACCACAGGCTCTGATGCACCTGCCTGCTGCCCCTCGCTATGGAAACAGAGGTGGGCGGGAGCAGGCCGATTGCACAGGGCTTGAGAAACTTCAGGGAGGTGCAGGGAGCCAGGGAGCCAGGCGGCCCTGGGGGAAGTCCCATGCCACATCTCCCACCCCGGGCAAGTTGCCACGCCTTGCTAAGCCTCGGCGTTCACATTTGTAAAAAGGTGTCACTAATACCTCCATTGTAGTTTTGGTTGAGTCAGAAACTAGGGGATCTTTAAATTAAAGCTTTAATTTTTATTATGTAATTATGCATCTTCAAGATTCATGCAGCCAGAAAGAAGAGCTCCAGAATAATCCCATTTGATGGAGCCAAAAGCCACAGATTGAAATGTTCTCTGTGACTAAGAACAAAAAGATGGTTATTTAGTCTGGAAGGAAGAGTACGGTGAAGTCAGAAGAACAAAGAGGACAGATCCGTCTTAGGTGCTGCGAGTGGGTGGGTGTGCGCGCGCGCATGCGCCCTGGAGAGAGCGCGAGACCCAGCCGGAAAGAGGACACACATTCAATAGGCTCCAAGTTAGTCTCCGTCTTCAAAGTGTTTATGCCAAACTGGAATAAAAACAAATTTAAAAAATTGTCAAAATAGCCATTTGTGAGGTGCAATGTGCCATAGCAATACAGACACAGGAGAGAGAGGCGAGGTCCCGAGTGATCGGTGATGCTTCCAAGAGGGGTTGAAGGTGGCGATGGGGGTGGGGGAGAGGGCAACGCGAGAAAGCAGAGGGTGCTCTGTGACTCTCAGGTAATCTGGGAAAAAAAAAAGCCAAGTACCAAAATATTCATATTAGTTAGCTGTGTGCAGTGGGACTGATTTTTTCGTACATTTCTGAGTATTCTAAATTCTCTAAAATGAGCATGGGTGATTTTTATATTTAGGGAAAAAATCATTTTCAAAGTCAGCATCAACAGCGAAATCAGCAAAAAGATAGTTCCTTTGAGGCTGAAGGTAAGGAAGCAAGAATTTCCACAACTCCAGGAAAGGTGGCAGTAGAGGGGGGCTGGCGTCCACCTGGGGTCTCAGTCCCAGCACTGTGGACTTCCTGGGCTGTATCATCCTCTGTCCCGCGCTTGCAGCGCCCTGGCCTCTACTGGCTAAATGCCCCGCATCCCTCTGCCCCAGCTTTAACAGTCAAAACTGTCTCCAGACATTTGCCAAATGTCCCCTGGGGGGGGGGGGGGTAAAATAGCCCCTAGGTGAGAACTGCTACTTTAGGCCCCCGGAATCTTTTCTTTATAAATATTTTATTGATTTATTTTTAGAGTAAGGAGAAGGGAGGGAAAAAGAGAGGGAGAGAAACATCCATTGCTTGCCTCTCACACGCCTCCAACTGGGGACCTGGCCTGCAACCCAGGCAGGTGTCCTGACTGGGAATCAAACCAGGGACTTCAGTTCAAAGGCTAGCACTCAATCTAATGAACCACACCAGCCAGACTGGAACCTTTTTTTTTTCCCCCATTTTTATTGAAGCTCTGGGATCTTTGCTGTGAAGGAAAAGTCATCCTTACCTAGTTCCCTCCATGGTCTCCTGAAATGCTTCCTTCTTTCATCCAGTCCCACCACAGTCCAGGAAGCAGAAAGCCTACACTGAGGTCTCAAGTCTTAACGTCACCTACCTACATGACCTTGGGGAAACTGAATGACCACTCTATACCTCAGTTTACTTCCCTGTAAAATGACAGTAAGTCATTGAGCTCTAAGGTTCCACGAGCCTCTGTGTCAGTGCCAACCCCTCTGTTGTGGAAGTGAAGACAGTGACGTTCGGCAATGTTGTTTTGCCCAAGGTCACACACCTAACCATTCTAGTAATGGCTCTGCCATTACTAGAACCCAGGCCTCCTGATTTCTGCCTGTGCCCCCTCCACCCCATGCTCTTCCGTTTGTGTCCTCCATGGATTAGAAGCATTCCTTTCTTGTGACTGAGAAAGGAAGAAAAATGGATAGTAACCAGATCAGGTCACTTATATGTGCCACTCAGTGAGCAAGGCCACAGAGAAACCTCTTCTTCATAAATAACAACAGTGCCAATGATGTGACTTTCTGAATGAGCCAAAGCAACACACAGAAACCCGGGCTCATTGGCTCTTTCAAGACAGAGGAGAATCTGGGGGTGATAAATTGCATGCTATTCAATGGCGGTTGCTGTGACAGAGGGCTGCAAATGCCACTCTGGGGATGTGTTAATGAAGGCTCTGCATGTACAACACGAGAGGCAATTATTCCATTCTCCCTGGCACCGGCTCCTCCTGGCAGCAGAGCTGCCAGCAGGGTTGGAAGGAGTTCAGCAGAAAGTTCACCAAGAGCCAGATGGAGAAGGAACAGAACTTGCTGTCTGGACCAGCCATCAGCAAACAGACGGAGTGCTTGTCCATCTGTGTTACTCTTCTCCTGGAGGACATGAGGAGGAGGTGGCATGGTGGGAGGAAAAGACTCAGCTAGTGGATGGAAAGAGATCGGGACCTCTTCCAGCTGCCTGGAAGCCTCCATCTCTGATAACTCTACAGCTTCTGGGGCTGCCTTCTTTCCTGGCCTGGAGATGCCAGCCACATGGGGGGCCAGGAGCCATCCCAAGACAAACCTCGGCCAGGACATGAGTCAGGAAACGGGGGAGCAAAGGCAGATCAGTTTGTGGATGGGTGGCATGGTATTCACTTCCTGCACGGACCCAGCTTCTTTCTCCCAGGTTCACACGGGCGGGGGCAGGAGGGAAGGTGTCCAGGGCAGAGAGGCTTCGAGGTGGTGGAAAGGGGAGTTTGTCACCTTCCTGCTGCTTGGGACCAGCCCTGTGAGTCGAACTGTCCAGGTAGATGTGAGCCCTGCCACATGTAGCTGTAGTCAGGATAAAACCATCATCTGGGGCTTCTGTGGGTACAAGCTGAGTCAGAGAACTTAGGGTGAGTGGGCCCCACACATTTCCAGGGATGATGCTGGGGGGCAAGGGCAGGTTCTAGAGTCTGTGGAGGGGCCTATGAGCCTTGGGTATTAGCAGCAGCCTCCCTCTACCCCTCCTGCTGGCATTTCCAGGCCAGGAGGGGTCGTTCTGTTTTCCTGTGTCCCAAAGGTCACTTGTTACTGCCTCAGGGAGCTAGGAAGGCCTGCCTGGCTTCTCCTGCGTCACTGGCATCAGCCACATGCCTCCCTTCTCTATTTCCAACTGTGTTTCAGAAGATGGCTGTGCCACCTAACACCCCCCACCCCCCACCCCCCCCGCCCCCCGCCCAGGAAATCACTGTCACTAACTTGAGTGAGGCATCGTCCTGGGTCAGTGACCTGGTTAGAAAAGCAGTGCTGAGACTGTGGACAGGTCAAGATGAAGTTCACAGAAAGGGGGAGAGTGGAGTCTTCTCGGGACAGCTTTTGCTGATAGAGGTGTGGGGGGTTAGAGGCCAAGATGTCCTCAGGATGTGTTATCCCTAATCCTGACAAGAACTTGGGCTAAAATAACAGGCTCTCTACCCCAGGCCTCCTGAGGACTCCCCTGGGTACCTGGACAGCACTAACCTGAGACTGGGTAGGTACTGTTTTAGGCTCCCACTAATGCAGGCAGAGTGTAAGGCCAGCTGCCCGGGGCCAGAGGCGCTCTCCAAAGGATGTCTCTGCTCAGTGAAGGCCCCCAAACTCCTTAGGGCATCATGAAGGACCCTCTGCCACTGGGGCCTTCTCACCTCATGCTCACCCACCGCAGCACCCACCCTTCTCCCCACTAAGTGGACAGTGGAGCACAGCGCAGGGGATTTCAGACTTTACGTGCATCAGAACCACCTGGAAAGACTGTCAAAACTGCAGCTTCTGGCCACCATTCCTGAGATTCTGATTCAGTAAACCCAGGCTGGACCTGGGATGCTGACCTTTTATCAAGCATCCTGGGAAAGGCCTAAGCGTGAGTCCTCTGGATGCCACTGTGAGAACCCTGGTTCCATAGCTGAGCTCAGACTCTGAGGTCAGACCAGAATTCGCATCACCACTTTGCCTCTTACCAGCTGTAGGAGCGCTGAGCAATGGGAATGATGACACTTCCCAATGAAAATGAGGATCCTCGTGCTGTGAGCATGAAATAATATGATTGGCATAAAGGCCCAAAGACCGGGAGACAGTGAGTACTTAATAAATGTTAGTTCTCGTCGCTGGTGGTGTCCTGGCTCTCCCCTGCAACCCTCCTGCCCCCACCCCCACGCAGGTGCTCAGTATTCGAGGGCAGGTTGGTGGCTCTGACTCAAAGCTGTCCTTTTCTTTAGGGGGAATGATGCAGGGACTTTGGGGTGATCTGTTCACTGTTTGCAGAGCTATAAAGGAGGACCCCCTTTTTCTCCCCCAAGCATGAATTAAAATTCTGTGTTTGGCCATTTCCCCGTGGAGCAAAGAGATGAAAGACTCTCCTAGCACCTACACCCAGCCCAAGTGTCAAAAAAGGCTGTTTGACAGCATGATGCCTTTTTTGGCTGTGAAAAGAAAACAGAAGTCAGCTTGTGAATAGCACCACCACCGCACAGGGAGCCTAGGGGAGCAGGCGTGGGCCGGGCAGAGCGGCGCTAATGCAGGAACCTTAGGAGGAGGGTGAGGTTCTCTGCAGAGAGGCTGCGGGCAGCTGAGCCCAAGGAGAGTGGATTCCAAGGCGAGTGGACCCACCAGGGCACAGCCCAGGCCCTTTTCGGCCAGGCCTCCCTCCATTAGCAAAGTTCTTACCCTCTCCTGTCCGGCTGCTCCTTACCTCCAGCCTCAGGAACCCATCCTCTGGGCTCTTGTCCTCTTAGGCTGCTCACACTTTGATAATCATGAACCAGGGGCCAGAGGCAGGCCAAGAGCTCCAAGGACCAGGGCATCAGAAATGTGATTCATAGCAAGTTCTGTTGGCATCGGTGCCCCGATTCTGCCAGTGGCTCCAAAGCCAACGGACACAGGGAACGCTGTGTGTGACGACCAAGGCCACAGACAAGGCAGGGGCCAAAGCAGCCCAGGAAGGTGGAGCAGCTTACAAAATCTGCACAGAATTACTATTTGGCCCCACACCCTGCCCAACTTTCTCAAAGGCCTTGTGTATGTTTCTCCTGCAGGTCCGTCCGGGAGCATCTGAGCTGTAAGACCTGGATGCAGTTGCAGGAAGTGATGATCTGTGGCTCAAAAGCACCCGCCGGGTCTGAGGCCTGAAACTGTTCCACAGGAGCGCTCCGGCGCCCACAGGCTTTGGGCCCCGATTAACCCCACGTGATAATGCCGTAAACTCTTACACGGAGTGTGTGCTCACCCTGTGCCTGGCACACGGTAAGCATGTAATAGTTGATCACCAACAGCAGGAACAGTGATAGTTATCATAATCGTCTTTAATACTTTTGTGTCACCGAACTTCCAATTCTTCACCAAGAACACTCACGAAAAAGAGGCACAAGAAGACAGCATCGGGCTTCTGAAGGAGAGAAGGCAGGATTCCATAAAAATCGTGTGTAGAGCCTGTTAAGTTCGGCAGGTCAGCCAAATGCTCTGTGCGTCGGTTCCCCTCTTGGTATAGCAGTTACACTGGTTCTCTTGTCCCTTAGCTCTTAAAAAAATTTTTTTTAAAGAGAAAATGAGAGTATAGCCTTCTATGGGTTTGGAACATATTTGCCCTACACATACCTGCAAGGGATGTGATTCATAACTTCTGTCGGTGTCAACACCCCAATTCTGCCTGTGGGCTCGGGGGATGCTGTGTGTGAAGACCAACTACGCTTGGCAGGGGCAAGGAGGCCCCATCCGCATTCCACGCTCTGCTGGCCGGTCCTGACTCTTGTCAGTGGCCAAGGTCATGCTCCGTCTGCAACGCTGGAAGAGGAACCACAGAGGGAGGCACGTCCTGGGCAGTGCGGGGGGTGGTTAAGAGCGCAGGCTCACATCAGTGGTGTGAGCTCGGGCAAGCTCCTGCCAGCCTGAGCCTCAGCTTCTCCTCTGTAAAATGGGACTCCTGGCTGGGCTGGGCTGGGGCTCGCCGAGGGTCTGCATGGAAAGCCCTGAGCTCAGAGCCCACCTTGGGGGAGAAAAACCTGTAATGCTCATTGCTTCCTTTCTTCTGTGTGCACTTTAACATTTATTCAGCACATTTTTTATTTGTCCCTCTATGGAGGGAGAGAGAGCCCTCCCGAAAGACTTTCAAGAGGTGGCGTGGGTGGTTCCTTTTTCTCCTTTGAAGAAAGGCTGCCCTGGGTGTTTTTATTGTCACGCTCCCCAGGATCCAGGGAAGTGGTGTGAAGCAGATTCCCCAGGAGAATCCAGGGGCTGTGTCATCACTGGCCCCACAGGGCTGAGGTGTCCTTCCTGACCTGGGCTGACTCATTGTCCCCAGGGCAGGAGATGCGCCCCAGAGACAGCTGCCCTTTCAGAGAAAACCCCCTCCTGGCGTGAGGAAAGGAGAAATAGAAACCCACTTGACCTTTATCCAGAAACTCCCGTGTATTTAATGACTCTCTCTTCCCTAGTCTCCCAAGGGTCACCTTGTTCACTCCCATACGCTTGGCAGCCAGGGCAATGGTGGAGACACATTGAAAAACATAAACAGACAGACGGATCAATAGGCAGATGCACGAAGGAGTTAGGATGCCACCCTTGGCCCGAGCAGCTCACAGGCCTGTGGAGAGCTCGATAGACCTAAAACAATTTGCAGGTGCAGAAAATAATCTTTGCTGAAGCATCAAACTGAGGGTGTGATTTGTAGAGCCCCCTGCTTTGGGGATGCCTATGAGAAGGAGCCTCGCAGACCTGCAGCTATGCTAAGTGCTTTCAACTGCACTGCGTTCGGAAATCCTTCACTGCTGAGGCCACGTGTCCTCTGGGCTGCTCCCAGCCACTGACAGGGTTGCAGGGGCAAGGCGTCAGGCCGGTTCCTGGTGGCAGCAGACGGCCCTGACTGCTGAGGCCTTCCTGAAACTGTCGGGCAGGCCAGTTGCTTTCACCCAACCTCCCTCTGCTCTCCTCTCCCGGTTAAGGCACATCGATGTTGGACGGCCCTCCCAACCCTGCTGGTTCCCTCTCTTTTTTTCTCTAATAAGTGTGCTCCCAAGTAAAACCCTGGTGTGTCCAATGCTCCGCTGGCATCCGTGCCTCAGAAGACCTGAACTAACACAGTCTGAGAGGTTTGAAGTGTTCACTCTGGGCCAGGGAAGTCGGAACGGGCTGGAAAAGGAGGAGGCACTTCCTGGACGTTCCTGGCGGGGGCGTGGGGGGGGCAGGCAGCCGACAAGGCAGATCCTGGTTTGGGCGGAGGAGGCGCGGGTTGCACTACCCGGGCCAGGAGTGAAGAGGCTGCACGGTCCACTGCGAACCCCGCACCTACCTGACTCGGTGCCAAGCTGCAGTGGTCCCCATCCCCGGATTCTTATTGGATAACTGGATCAGCAGACCCCTTCGTTCTCCTCTCTGGCACCTGAATGTCTTTTGTTTGCCTGGGTTCGAGAAGCCTTTACCCTGTACTGTTATAGAAGTAGTGACTCATTTACCTCTGGTCCTAGACTGTTTGCTTCTGGAAGGCAAGGAGGTCTTACTCTGAAGACTCAGACGCTGGTCAAGAGGATGTGGCTCAATGGACTATCACATCTGAGAGGTGGCTCCTATTTAAGGGCGGGGACAGCGTTGCTGGGTGCTGGCCAGGGAGTGCTAGTCAGTGAAGTGCTCAGAGGGAGAGCTGGCTGTGTCCTGGCCCCATGGCCAGATTCTTTCTTTCCGGTTGACATTCTCTGGTCTCACGAAGACCTATTTGAGGGTATCTCATATTTTTCCAAGTCCCGCCACACACACGATTCCGTGGGAGCCACACAACTCCGTGGCACAGAAAGGTTAGCTATTATTCCCAATTTTACAGCCTGTGGTTTTAGGCTGCCCTCCTCCACCAAGACTTCTGCTGGTAACAGCATCCCAAGTTTGCTTTGAGGAACACCCCTTTCCCACTGGACTGTGTTGTGGAAGCGTCCACCAAAGTGCCTCACCCTTTCCTGACCATGGGGTGTTCATGTGACTTGAGTAAGGCCAATCAGACACTCTTCCTAGAATTTGAATCTCCCGTGGAGACACACAGAAATTGAAAACAGTTGGGGACTACTATATGCTCCAGCAATTCTACTTCCTCTTTGTGTCTGATCCCCAGAGTGTCTCCAGTGCCTTCAGTCAGTGGAATTTAGTTTCTGAAGACGGTCTATGCTGAGAAGTAGCTAGAGGATGGGTAACAGGGAGGAAAATCTCTCCCAGCCCCACTGAAGGGAAATTCAGGAGCCTAGAGTTCTCAGCTGGAGACGCAGCCATTGCTGGGTCACTTGGGCTCTCTGTACCCTGGTGTCCCAGTCTTTCCACATTTACTAAGCACTTGCCAAGAACACCAAGATGAGGAGAACACAGTGCCCTTCGGGGCTCTACAGGGGAGTTTCTGGTGCCTGTCCCACACACCCTGGTCCATTCTGCTCCCAGCCACAGCTGCCGTGGACACAACCCCATCAGCCTGACACAGCCTCTCCAGCTCCTGCCCCAAGGCTCTGCCGCACTGCAGGTATCTTTGGGGTCCTCAGGGAAGCCTAGGCCAGCAATGGGTGGCAGAAGTTCGTTCCCCTGGGCAACCCACCACCAGTGGGGGGCGGAGCCAGTGGGCAGACACTTCTGCCTGGCCTGCCGAAGACTGCTCCGGTGCTCCCAGGGGAGCTGAGCCCACTTCCCACAGAGGCCAACTTGATGCCACACCCTTCTGTGGGCCTCCCTCCTTTCCCATCTCACTTTCCCCATGCCTCACTCCCAGGATGACCTTCCACAGAAATTACCTGCACCCGAGTCCTATTCAGGCTCTATTTGGGGGAATCTAAGATTGGAATCAGCCCAGACAGAGACAACAGAAGTGGGAGAGAAAGTGAGGAATCTTCCAGTATTTCTGCCGGCTGGAGTCCAGCGTGCCAGTGAGAGTGGGCCAGGCTAGGAAGGGGCCACGCATGCAGTGGTGGTGCGGCTGTAGGTGGTGGTGGACGAGAAACGCCCGTGGGAACTGTAGCAGCCACAGGTGTGTGAGAGCCTACACCCAGGTCTTTCCAGTCCACCAGGGCCCCCGGAGCTGGCTGGAGAGAGCGTTCCACCAACGTGTGGGGAAGGAAGAGAAGGAGGAGAAGCCAGTGGACTGGGGCTCAGCAGCTCTCCCACGGGCCACACCCTGGATCTTGCAGCAGGAGCGCAGGGCGGCCCTGCCCACTTCCAGCAGCGATGGAGGGGGCAGATGGAGGGGGCAGGGGAGGGCAGCTTCGTTCTGCAAAGCCTTCCTGGGAAATCACCCCACGGCCCCCTTCCCCAGCAAGCCTCTAGGGCAGCTCAGGCCTCTTCCTTCACCCCTCCCCCACCCAGCCATATGGGCCCCATCGGCTACCCTCCCCCACCTGCCACCTGCTAACTCACCGCCACGAAAAACTCCTTGAGAGGTGCCCCTTCCCTTAAAAAGAACAGTCTCCAGTTCTCTTTTCCCTCAGAGGACACCTGACCGGATGCCTAACCCCATTTCATGGTGCTTGCGTGGTTTTTAAGAGAGCACAGAGGGGCCAGGTAGGTTTTTTAATTGCCTTTCTGTATTCTTGTAAAAGAAACTGCTTTATGGGGCAGGAAGCATCCTCCTCAGGGGGCTGGTTATCTGAAGAAGTAGGCTGGCTTGACCTTTCGTGACCTGTCGTGGATTGGATGAGATGAGGGATCTGCCCAGGAGGTCAGGAAGGATGGACAGTGGGAGGGCTGGGGGCCTCTTCTTCCCTCCCTTGCCAACCCAGAGCTGGGACAGAAAACCCACCTTGAGGGGCATCCTCCCACAGCTCGGTCTTTAGGCTCAGTGAGAGCTGATGGTATCGCCATTCTACATCCTACAGAGGCGAGTCTGCCCGCTGCCCGCGGCCCCGCTGCCCAGCCTGACGGATCCACTCCCGGGGAGCCTCACCTTGGGGGCAGTCCCCCTCCCCTCCTCCTCCACCACCACCACAATGGTAACCTCCATCTAGAGTCGCTCTGGGCCAAGCAAGGCCCTATGCTAAACACTTCACATGTGTTAGTCCATTTCATCCTTACAGTACTGTAAGATACCCTTATTATCCTCAGTTTGCAGAAGAGGAAACCGAGGCACAGAGAGGTTAAGTAGGTAGCCCAAGATAACACAGCAAACAAGTGGTAGAAGAGGGCCCTTCGGCCCTATGGACCTGTGACAGTGAGTTGAATGCTTCCATAATTGGTCGTTTCACGGCCTGAGTGGAGGGAGGAGGAGGCGCTCGTGTGAGTGGCCTGTGGCTGAAGGGAGAGGGAAGCCTAGAGTTAAGAACTGTCATAATCCCTGGCTGGTGTAGCTCAGTGGATTGAGCGAGGGCCTGCGAACCAGAGGATCGAGGTTCGATTCCCAGTCAGGGCACATGCCTGGGTTGCAGGCCAGTTCCCGGCAGGGGACACATGAGAGGCAACCATACATTGATATTTCTCTCCCTCTCCTTCTCTCCTACCCTTCCCCTCTAAAAGATAAATAAATAATAAATTAAAAAAAAAAAAAGAACTGTCATAATCATAACACCAGCAGCATTTACTGAGCACTCTGCGTGTCCTGGGCCTGGTGCTTTATGGGTACCTTCTCACTGACACCATGATGTGGTGGGCACTACTGACGTCATCATTAGGAGGGGTCCTTTCTCCCCTTCCTTCCTTCTTTCCTTCCTTCCTTCCTTCGTCACTTCTTGTGTTCTTACAGGGTAGTTGTCCCACGCTATGAAGCAGATGGTCAGTGTGAGTGGCCCTGCTCTGTCCTGAGTCCCCTGTAAAGAGACTTCCGCTGTGCCATGCTCAGAGGATATGGCCGAGGCCCCAGGCACACATGCTGGGTGTCTCACTCCTCCATCTGTCCTCTCTCTGCACCAGCTGCCCTCCGAGCCTCGGGGCTCCTCATGGCTTCTCGTACAGGTTCTCAAGCCTGGGCATGGCTCATCCAGCGCCCCTGCTGCCCGTCCCCCACCTGCCCAGCCTGCTGTCCGTGGGGCCAAGCACGCATCCCTCTCTTCACCCAGCCAGGCTGGTTGAGTGGGGTTGAGGGCATGTGGGAATGACTGAGGGCCATGCCTCTGGCTCAGCCCCACGTCCAGCTCGTGACCCTGAGTGCATGCTCCATTCAGGCTTTGTCCAAGGTCCCGGCAGTGGCCTGGAGAGACCCCATGGCCCCGACCCTTACCCTCATCTCCAGGGCTCGGCGTCTGGGTGTCCATCCAGGAAGTTTATCCTTCCTCCTCGGCAACCTGGCCTTGGCCAGGGAGCATCCCAAAGTGCGATTTCCGTCCAGCTTTGTCCCATGACTCCTGTGCCGTGGAAACGCCACCCTCCGCTCCCCTCCCGCCCCTGGCGCCACCTCAAGGCCACTTCCCATGTGACCTTCCTGTGCCTGGGATCAGAGTTATTCCCACATGGGCTGGGGCCCGACCACCCCCTTCTCTCCCATCCTCCCTCCCTCTTCTGGCCCTCCCATTCTCCCCAAAAGAAGGCCTGTCACCAGGATTCACAATTGATTAATAGCCCAGCTTTCACTGATAAGTCCACCCCGGAGAGCTGCAGCCCAAAGCTTTGAGTAAACATAGTGATTTTCCTTAAATAAACATCCTCCCCACAAAGTAAAGTTGGTGACCCGGCCAGCTGCCCCCGCAACTGTTTTCACCTCTGTGTATGGTTCTCCCTGCGTTCCCCACCCCCATCACATGCGTGTGGGAACAGCTTGGAGATCAGTCCTCACTCTTCTTGAGCTACAGCCTTTAGACCCCCTCTTCCGCCTGAGGAAGCTCCCCCACCCCCACCTGCCACCTGCAGTCCCTAGCTGTTGTTTCCAAGGCTGACAGCTCCTGCTTCCGCTGACCCTTCAAATGGCTCCCGCCACCCAACCCGACAAGGGGCAAAGGTAACAGGCTGGCCTCCTGCTCGGTGCCCTTCCATTCCTCCCTGCTCTTCCTGGCTGTCCCCTTGGCGCTCTTGGACTTGGGAGACAACACACCTACTCAGAGAGACCCTCAAGAGGGAGCTTCACCCTGTGGCCTTGCTGAGCCCATCACATGAAACACCGTAGTCACTTAGAAATCTGGGTTCTTTGGAACACTAATTTTTCTTTTTGCTGCCTATGGGGCCTCCTTTTCCTCTCCCCTATTCAGGCAGGAGTAGCTTGACAGTCTTGCTGGGTCTCTGCTGCACACTGAGGACAATTCAGGGAGCTTGCAGAAGAGCTAAACGGAGAGGGTTTACTAGGATGGACAAACGTCCCCAGGTTGCAGTGGAGAGCAGGCGTCACCTGCTGTGAGACCAGAACATGATTATTCCGGCCCGAGATGGGGATGCCCCTTGGCGGCAGGAGCCCCTGCCCTTCTTCCCTGCAGGGTGTGTGGGGACAGCCAGGCCCCAGGGAGGAGTGGCCCCCACAGTGCCCCAGGCATGCGGAGCCACCAGCACTGGGTTCCTGGCCTTGACGGACTGCAGCCCAGCACAGAGGCAGGGAGAGGGTGGGCACAGTGGCATCTCTGGGCTAAGCCATGGAGACTGGTGGCTGACCCCCTGTTTCGGTGCAGTCCAGGGCCTCGGAACACCTCCGAAACCATTTCTGTAGCCTGGAGGAGTGGGGCTCAGAGGGAGACATAATAATAAAGCACGACTTCTGAGTCAGTGCACTGAGATTTACACACGTAACAACCGCAGGACTGGAAGTTGGCGGAGGACCCCACGCTGTTTTCTGTCTTTGTGCCCAGCCTTGGCCCACGCTGTTCCCTCTGATTAAAAGGCCCCTCCTTCCCACAGTCTGATAAATCTCGTTGGTCCTTGAACACCAGGCTCGGGTGGCGCCTGTTCTCTGGGAAACCTCCCCCCAGAGGCACACTTGTCCTCACCCTGCTTCCCCTCCTGTGCGTCCCTTACGTCTGTGCTGTTGCGTGTTTCTCTGTCCTTCTTCTCACGGAGATCTAAGTCACATACCATTACATTCACACTTTCAAAGTGTATGATGCGGTGTTTTCAGCACAGTCACAAAATTATGCGCCACTCTCTAATTCCAGAACATTATTATCGCCCCCCAAATCAAGCCCACGCCCTTCTCTTCCCTTCCCTTTCTCCTCTCTTCCTGGTCCCTGACAACCATTTCCTCTGTGTATGGATTTGCCTGTTGTGGACGATTCATATAAATGGAATCATACTATGTCTGTCCTTTTGTGTCTGGCTTCTTTCAATTAGCATGGTGTGTTCAAGGTCCACCTATGTTGTAACACAAATGAGTGCTTCTATTTTTTCTTTTTAAAGACAACAATATACTGTTTGACTGAATTATTTTTCAAGATAAGGTAGTTATTACACAATAGAAAAAAGTCTCTTATTCAACATGAATTACCCTCGATCTATTCAGCAAGTCTTATTTTTATCAACAAGCTAAGTATCAAATTCAAATGACTTTTTATATGTATTCCACACTTCTTTATCCTTTTCTAATGAGTCGATGATTCAATTAGTTTCCATATAGTTTTTCCACTGTATGTAAAGATTGGTAAAATTGCGAAGAAGCATTAAAATTTGAATTTGCAAAATATGTTCTGAAGAGCCCAGAATCTGTTTTGAACACATGCTCTTGTTTTTGTAAATAGTAGCTCACCATTACAATTTTCCACGTGTTACGTATCCACCTTTTTTTGGAACTTAGGGGCAGGAAGTGATAGAAGAAGGCGGGGCAAGGAGAGTTCAAAGACTTTGTCCTTAAGGACTCCGTTTCCTAATCAGACGGGTGACTTCCGCTGCACCTCTTTAGTCGTCAAAGGAATAAAAGAAATAATAAATTCTCAGTATAGTTATAAACCTCATGTAATGACACTAACGCGGTGAATTAACAGAGTCAAATGAACGTACGATTCTTGTGTTCTCAGAGTGGAGAAGATGGATCCCCAGGGGAGCGGGGATGCGCGGGCCCACTGAAGCTGAGCAGCCGTGGTCTCGGCCGCTCAGGCACCTGAACCCACTGCTCATATCGGGGGATGGGGTTTATTCTGTGTGGTTCTGGGGACAGAGCTGGTATCAGAAGATGAATGCTACTCCCAGCTTGGGATCCTGTGAGACTTCCATCTGATAACAAGTGAGCCTCTGGGTTTGTCTCGGAGGCTATCTGAGTGTCACAGGAAAGGCGTATCAGCCTTGGAGGCAGGTAAGACCCACCCAGGTATGCCTGCTATCTCCCTGGCTGGGGCCCTGGACAAGGCATGTGACCTCTTTGCCCTTGGCCTCTTCATCTGTACTGAACACTTATAGGGTAGCATTTTCAAACTTTTAAAAAGGAAGTAAGTATATAATGGAGAAGGATGAAACCTCTGGGAGCACCTGGGCTGGGCTCAGTGTTAAAGACCCAGTGTGCCTGGTCGGGGGTCTGGGGACAGGGACCGTATCAAGGCAGGGGAGTTGGGGGTCCAGTTGAGAGGTTGCCCTTCCAGAGGGTGAAGTTGAGGGTCATGCTGTGGGGCAGCTGAGATGAGATTAGAGAGACTGGTGGAATCCGACTCCCCTACCTGATGGGGCCCAGGGCGGGGGCAGCAGGTATGCCGGCACAGGTGAAGGGACGGCGGGGACACGTGCTGGCCGCAGAGTGCCAAGAGCTGCCTAAGCTTCCACACCCCCCTCCATTCCCTCATGTGCTCCACGGCATTCAAAGAACATTTGCTACTGCCCGTGACATTCCAGACCTATGTTAGATGAGGGGACCCAGCAAGAAAGGTCCAAGTCTTGGTCTTGAGGCGACCACAGACCAAGGTGCTGTGCATGGTTAGACCAGGGCTCTTTCATGAGCTCTGTGATTCAGGGCAATAGCGACTGGACTTTTTCGTAGGGTTGACTGGGGGAGAAACAATGTGTGAGATGATAATGGAAAATATTTAACGTTCCCTGAGTGACAATAAATGCCAACCATTTTATTGATTTTCATTTCTGTATGCTTGAAATCTTAATAAGTAAGTAATAATTATTCCCTAAAGAAACACTTCTACATGTACACAAAGAGGACTTTATGCTGAACGGTGTAAATATCCAAATAACTGAAAGCAACCGAAGTGGCCAACAGCAGGGGAATGTTTATCACACACTGGGACTTAATGTGTGGCAGCTTTGAAGAATGAGGTCGCTCCTATGAACTGACATGAAAAGGTCCCCAAGAAATAGCGTTAAGTAAGTGTAAAGGCTAAGGTGCAAAGTTCACACAGAATGGTTCCATTTCCGTAAATCTAAAAAAAGATCTAGAAGAATTCACACCAAATGATTTTGCTGGGGTTACCCCCTGGGAGGGGATGTGGTTAAGGAGGGTGGCCTGCAGGGGGTTTCACTTTATCTGCAATGTTGAAATTCAAGAATACTTGTTATACTTCTGTTATCAAAAATTATTTTAAAGGAGCAACTTTCTCCTCCACATTTCTCTGCAGAATGAGGGAGGTAGTCTCCGCACTAGGAGATGGTTAATGGCCCTTGCATTAAATTTTGCATTGTGCTAAAATATATATAACATGAAATTTACTTACGTTACCTTACCCGTTTTAAGTGTACAGTTCAGTAGCATCGAGTACATTCACATCATTGTGTAACCATGGCTACTATCCAGCTCCAGAACTTTCTCATTATCCCAAACTGAAACTCTATACACATTAAACAATAACGTCCCTCCACCCTCCAGCCACTGGTAACCACTGTTCTACTTTCTGTCTCTAAGACTTTATCTATTCCAGGTGTCTGATAAATGGAATCCTGATCGTCCTTTTTGGTCTGGCTTATTTCACTTAGCATACTGTCTTCCAGGTTTATCAATATTGTAATGTGCATCAATGCCATTTCTTCAAAAAGCAGATTATTGTTGCATTGTACGTCTAGAGCGACTTTGTTTCTCTAGTCTCGTCTATCAGTTGGACACTTGAGTTGTTTCCTCCGTGCCTACTGTGAATAATGCTGCGATAGCATTAGTGCACAGCTATCTGCTCAAGTGCCTGCTTTCAAACCTTCTGTGTATGTACTCAGAAATGGAAACTCCTGGATTATATGCTAATTCTATGTTTAATTTTTGGAGAAACCTCCACACTGTTTTCCATAGAGGCTGTACCAACTTACATGCCCACCAGCAATGCACAGGGTTCCAATTTTTCCACCCACCTGCCAATGCTTGTTGTCCTCTGCCTTTTTGATCACAGCCATCCTACTGGGTGTGAGGTGGTATCTCACTGTGGTTTTAATTTGCGTTTCCCTGAGCAACAGCGATGCTGAGCGTCTTTCCCGGTGCTTACTGCTCATTCCTGTACCTTCCTTGGAGAAATGTCTATTCAAAGCTTTTACCCATTTTTGAATTGGGTTGTTTATTTTGTTGATGTTGAGTTTTAGGAGTTCTTTATATATTCTATATCAACCCCTTATCAGATATATAAATTATAAATATTTTCTCCACCTCTGTAGTTTGCTTTTTTACTTTGTTGATAGTGTCTCATCATACACAAAGTTTAAAATTTAGATGAAGCCCAGTTTATCTAAAGGGATGACTTTAAAAATATTTACAATCAAAAAAAGAAAAAGAAACAAAGAAAGAGCAGAGAGATGAAACAGAGATACGTGGAACAAAACACAGATTCGTGGTCTTTGACCTTCGTTCCTACCCGACATCACCTGGGTATCGGACGCCCCAGCCCAGGCGCACAGCCCCTGAGAGTAGCTGTGAGGGGGAGGCTGCTGCATGAGCTCCTGTACACCCCAGCCCTGGTCCTCTCTGCAGTTCCGCTCACCAGGAGTGGGCGTGTGTGTGGAGGGGCTTGTGACCCTGGGGTTTCCCTCCGATCTGTCAACTGAGGACAGGTGGGTGGGCTCAAAGGCAGGAAATTCTCGGTAAGGAAACTGGTGGGTGCGCCCACCTGCCTCTCTCAGCCTGGCTAACTGCAGGTTACGTTCCAGCCCCCAGAGCTGCGCATCTAAAGAGCATCTGTCTCTCTGCCCTTTGCTCCCTGAGATCACTCGTCTCCTATCAGTTCTCGCCTTTCTTTGTTTCATGCCTTTTTTTTTTTTCCCTTTTTTCTGATTCTAAAATTAATGAGCCTATAGTAAACTGGCCAGAGCCTACAGGGGAACAACTGAGCTCAAGGCCACCGTCCTGCAGTGATGACAGTTACCGGTCGGTCGTGGAGCGCAGGCTTTGTGCCAGGAACTGGGCTTCGGATTCGCCCACACCCTCCTGCAGCACCATCCCCGCCACCCACACCAGCGTGCACCTCCTTTTAGGCCCTGAGGGGGAAGGGCGAGGGGGAGTGGAGTGCCGCTCAGCTCAGGTTTTCCACTTTCGCCTCTGTCCTGCTGTTCACGTTCGGATTTTTCTTGCTTTAGAAAGAATTATTTTACATTTCAAGACCCCTTAGAAATGTGGGCTGGCTTGGGTGTGTTAGAAATAATCAGCTATGCTATTTATAACATCGTTTACTCATGAAATGTTCACACTGGGTGTTACTTAAAATTGTTTTGAAAAGGATCAGGCTCACGTTACGGTGTGGCTGGCTGTTCCCTCCGGCCCTGCTGGGGCCACCGGTGCTCTTCACCCTCCACACGACAACGACGTGTCTGGAGGGGGCAGCTCAGCCAGGTTCGTGCTCCCACATGGACCCCGCGTACCAATCACCACGCAAAGTGTCCTCACCTCACCACCGTCTGCAAAGAGCCGAAAAGTTTAGGCTTCCCAGTGGCTTCTGGGAAGGTTTTCCCCTGGTCTCCAGTGAAGTCCATTCTTACTGGAAACTCCAGATAAGACCCCAGAAACACCCCGAACCCTGAGTACTGCATGGACATCCCTACCTGTTGCCCTGAACTTGAATGGGGCTGAACATACCTCAGCTCTAAGACTGGGGATGAGACCATGTTTTTTTCTTGTTACACAAATAACATATTATACACACACACACACACATATAACTTATATAAATATTAACATAGGATTTATATATTATTTATATATAAATATGTAAAGTACTTATATATAAACATAGTTGCACATCTGAAACTAGAGATACAAAACAAATAAAATTCATCTGCAATCTCATGACCTAGAAAGAACCACAGGTAACACATATATTTTGTGATGCATATATACATGTGTGTGTGGAGGGGTATATGTATGGGTTTTTAAACAACAACAAAAAAGACATTATACTACATATACTATTTTCTTATCTTTTTTCTCTTAGTAATATGTCATGAGCCTCTAACAGGCTGTGTGACCTTGGTTAAGTTAACTAAACTCTCTGTGCCTCAATTTCCTCATTTGTAAAATGGGGATGCTGTGAGGATTAAAGACATTGTGTGTAACGCTCGGGACTGGGCTTGGTACATAGTGTTCCCTCGTGAGTGTTCGTTATAATTACTTTTATTACAGTATTATTTGTCATTAGTATTTTTGCGCGTAGACTTCCACTGTATAGACCAATGGAATTGGTTCTTAACAAGTAATATGCAATGTCCGGAGACATTTTTCATTGTCACAATGGGGTGGGAGGTGCTGTTGGCATCTGGTGGGTGGAGGCCAGGGATGCTGCTAAAAATGCTACGGTATAGGACTGTCCCCCACAACCAGTCAATCATGCCGAGCTTGAGAAACCCTAGTCCAGATGGTTTCTGGTTTGCTTAACCAGCTCCATATTGTTGGACATGTACTTTGGACTGACCCTTCTTATCTTCTACCTTATTATAGAACATAAACATGCCAGGGGAGGGAGGAAGGGCCCTGTGTGCCTTGGGGAGAATGTTATGGTGCTTAAGGAAGGGCTGGGGAGTGGCCGTGCCCATATCCACCTGGGACAGTGGGCGGGAAAGGAAGTCTGAGACGTGTGACCCTCAGGACCCCATGCACCTCCTATGACCTCACTAACTATGATGTAAAGCACGGAACTGGGTCATGTCGTGGTCGACAGACCGCGCAGTTAACGACCCTGCTGCCACCAGGGACAGGGCTCTAGAGATGTCTGGCTGAGATAAGGAAGGGAAATAAAGAGCCATTATATGTTATGGCTCTGGGCGACCCATGGCGGGCGGAGAATGTCTTCCTTTGTCTTGTCTCCAGGCTAGAAACTAAAACTTATACACTTATAATTGAATACCCAAAACCACATGTTAAAAAGTGCTTCCTTTGCTGTTGTATGAGCCTATAAATCTTGTGAAGAGTGTAAAGGGCTCCCCAGGCCCCAGAAGTTTGACGGGCTAGGGCAGAGATGCCCCAGAATGCTGGCCTTTGGGGACTGCACTGCCAAGTCCCCTCCTCTGGTCTGGCTGCTCCCCGAGTCCCTCCTGAGGAACCCCAGCCTTGCCATCTGGGTGTGTTTCTACAACACACAGCGTGGCTTGCTCCTCCACTCGCCTGCTGCCCTCGGGGACCCTCCTGGTCTTTATCTTCTCAGCCTTCTCGGCACCAGGCACCATGCTGGGCTCTGGGGGTAAATGAGCAACACACACATGGCCCCAGCCTTCGCAGGACAGACCATGAACATGGGAACAATTCAATAAGCAGGTCAGGCTTCCCGTGTCCAAAAAGTGACAGGAGTGATGGAACTCAACTGAAAGGGCACGCCAGAGCATCAGGCATCTTCTCCGAGGGGAAGGCATCTGGGCTGTAGCCGGATGATGAGAAGGGCCAGCGTGTGAAGACCAGGAGGAAGACTTTTCTAGTGGAGGGGGCAGCAGCGCAAAGACCCTGAGGAAAGAACGAGTGTGCTCACGGCGGGGAAAGACGCGCATCGAAGCTTTGGCATGCTCTGCGGTCCCCTCCTCGCTGCATTTCACCAACTTACCTTTTCTAAAGAAGCGAGGTTATCTTGTGGTTAAGGACCAGGGTCCTGGTGGTCAACTGCCTGGGTTCCAATCCTGGGCGCTGGGATTTCGTGGTGCCCACGAGGTTGGCAGAATCACCTACACTCTGTTTTCTCACGAATGGAGCTGCTAATAGCTTCTCTCTTTAAGATCTTCTTAACAGCACTTGGCACAAAGCAAGCACCCAATAAATGTTACTATTATTTTATGGGCCATTGGGAAGCTTGCTGGAGTCAATCCACAGCACATTGAGAAGAAATTTATTTCCCCACAGCTTCCCTCAGCGGAACTCAGGAGGAGAAAGTCATTTGGCACCGCTCGGCCACTGAGTCTCGGGAGGCAGCCCTGTCTGCCATTGTTGGGGTTTGTGTTGTAAGAGGTGTGGCTGGAATCCAGGTAAGACCCAGGGAGCACGCCCTCCCTGGGTGTCCCTGCATGGGCAGGAGGTGGGGACCCTTCTCTGCTGGGGTCCTCCTCTGGCTGAAGATGAAGGAATCACGAGGAGGTAGGGCTGAAGCCTAGTAAGGCCCAGTTATGTCACTTCTCGTTCTTCAGCCACAATTCCCACACAGGCAAGAAGATCTAGGAGTCAAGTAAGGGACTCGGGTGACAGAGGAAGCCCCCTCCCCTGCGCTCTCCTGCAGTGGCTGTGACAGAGTATAGGTCACAGAACCTACCCAGAGGCTCCGGTTCCTCCCTTCCTCCCCCAAACTCAGTGTGCATCCCTTCCCGTTCCTGGTGTCAGCCGCTCCCTGGGCCTCATAACTGGCCAGGTTGCCCTGTTTCTGGACAGGAAGCCCCTCTTGGCTTGACCCTCTTGATCTCCAGCCTTTCCTTTCCTCCCTTCCCCATCCCCTCCTGCTTCCCTTCTGCCTTGCCTCCCCTCAGCCTCCCCAAAGGCCCAGGCATCCCCTGCCCCACCCCACTTTCACAATGGGGCCAGGGCTCTGTTATTCCAATACCCCCCAGATCCATGACAACAATGCCAAGGGAATCATTAGGTGCTCCAGGCACAAGCCTTGACATAAAGGCACATCTGATCTGGAAGCTACTTTCTGGAAGCAAACAATGCAAGTGTCACCAGCAATTTTCCTTCTTTAAAAAAAGTGGTAGATGCGACCCAGGGGCTTTGTGCCACCTAGCAGTTTGCAGCTTCCTTAGCTGCGGGGGGGAGCCCAAAGAGGTGCAGTCAACTCCTCCAGGCCGAGGCATTGTCAGGGAATTAATTGAGGACAGTCTGAGCCCTGGGGCAGTAATGAGCACTGACTGCATGCATGGCCTGACTCCGGATGGTCACACTTTGCCCACCCATTCAATGGGCTCCCACTGGACACCCTCCTGTCACATCACTGGGGGACATGCCCCACCAGCCTATGGGGCACGACATACCTGTGGACTCCTGCAGATAACTCACCTGCTTCCACAGGCTCACCACTCATCCCTACTCACCCCTACATCCAACAGCTACACACAACACAGACTCACAAAGATAACGATATCCCCCACTAGCTGACCCCCTACAGCTGACAGAGCTTTCCTTACAGAAAAACAGCTCCCAAAGGCAACTCGCACCTCCCACCAGTGTCACTTCCACCCACCAAATGAACACACGGCAGATCCACAGATGCAAAGATAACCCCCTGCCCTGCCCCCACCGCAGGTGCACCACCGCTGTGGGACCCGGACCTGCCCCATGTAGACAGGACAGATGACTCTCACAGCCCTCACGGTTGACGCCCAGCAGCCGCGTCACGTCAGTTCCTTCCCCTCACCCAGCCGCCCCCACAGACACACACGAGAGCACAGGCGGGCGGCTCGAGCCTGCCCTGTGCCTCACCTTGGTGCACGAAAGTGTCAGGCCTCTTCCCACGTGCCCACGCAAGGGCCCCTTCTTGTCTTCCCCTGGGTGAGCGCTGCCAGACTGCCATCTTGCCTGACTCTCAGTTCAGAGTCACCTTGGCAAGGAAGGCTCTTGCTTCACGAGTGTCAGAAACCTGTAAGACACTGGCTTAGGTGAAAGGGGGCTGGTTGGCTTATGTGGACTGAGAAGCCCAAAAGGTCTGCAAAGCTGGACTCCCAAAAGATGCGATCAGGACCCTTCCTCTCTTTGTCTCTCTCTCTCTCTCTCTCTCTCTCTCTCTCTCACACACACACACACACACACACACACACACACTTACACACACTTCTGGTCTTCTCCATGAGAACTCCCTTCTTAGATTCTCTGCAGTGGTGACTGGGATGGTGGCACCCACCCAGCTCCAGGCTTCCAACCTACAACTGAAGAAAGGCTACGTAAAAAGGGGTCCTCTTTCCCCACAGCTCCTGCCAAAATCCCGGGTTGATTCTGATTTGCCGGGACTAGCTTCCTTGCTCCCTTTGGGACCTGGGCAGTGGATAAGCCCCAGTGAAGCACAGAGAGCTAGAGTAGGGGACGGGGCATGATCCTGCCAAACAAAATAAGATCACTTTTACCAGAAGAAGAGGGAATGGACCCAGGATGGGCAAAAACAATGTCCACGAAAACGGTGCTTTTCAAACTTCAGTGAGCACACACATCTCTTGAGGATCTTGTTAAAATGCAGATTCTGGTGCGGGAGGGCCGGGGGCGGGGTCGACCCGAGAGTCTGTATGTCTGACAGGCTCCCGGGGGATGCTGCCGCTGCCCCACTGGGGCCCACACTCTGAGTGGCAAGGGCCCCAGTGAACCTCACACACAACGGGTCGGGCCTGGTGCCCACCTTTGTCCTCCCTCCATCCTGAGGCCCAGCTGTGCCTCTTACGTCACTATTCACCCTCGCCCAGGGAGGTGGGTGGGACCAGCTTTCCTTCGGATTCCTGTTTTGCCAGTGAGAAAGCAGAGGCTCAAATAAATTCTGCGACCTTCCCCAGTCACACCTGTGGCCGTGGAGCTGGGCCCCAGACACTAGTCTGCTCTGAAGGACCGCAGACCGCTCCTCGGCTAACCCCTCTTACCGGGACAGAGGAGGTAAGTGTGCAGACAGCCCTCACCAGAACCCCTCCCACTCTCGGAGAGGTGTTGAAGGGCTGCCAGAACAAAAGAAGAGAAGTGACCTACCGTGTTATGGTCACATTTCCCTGGGCCTGGAAATTCCCAGGCCACTGAGCAGATGCTGCGTCAGCCGATGAGGTTTTTACGGCCGCACAGACCCAGGTGGCCTCCCGGTTGTGCTGATGGTGAATCAAAGTTGCAAAGGGCAAGGTCGTCTGGGCTGCCCCCCCGGATTATTTTTATCCTTCTCTCCCTTATCACTTTCTCCTTCCTGATCTCCAGTTGTTATAATCAGATGCAGTCTCAACCAAGGTGGGGCCAGTCCCACCTGGGCCCCAGAGAAAGAAATGTGGATGGCCCTGGCCCCTAATGCCACCTTACGGAGGTGCACCAGGCATTTGCACGGCATTTGAAGGAGAAATCCTTAGCGGATCTATGGGCTGGCACCAGTGGAAGGTCACCAGGGCAATCCAAGTACAATGCAATGAGCTCCAGGAGAGGGAAGGCGTTCCCCGTGTGCCACATGTTGAATTGTGTGCCCCCAAACTCATAGATTGAAGTTCCAACCCCTAGTGCCTCAGAAGGTGACTTTATTTGAAAATAGGGTCTTTGCCAATGCCGTCGCATTGGAGCAGGATGCGCCCTGAATACAACATGCGGTGTCCTTACGAAGAGGACTCTGTGGACACAGGCACATGTCCAGGGAGGACACCATGAGAAGAGGAAGGCAGAGACCGGGCGATGCAGCAGAAGCCGAAGACCACAAAGGTGGCCCGCAAGCCCCCGAGCCTGGGGTGAGAGGTCCGGGATACATTCTCCCTTCCCGTCTCAGAAGGACCCGGTCCTGCCAACAACGCCTTGATCTCAAACTTCTAGCCCCCAGAACTGTGAAATAATTAATTTCTGTCCTTTGAGCCACCAAATCGGTAGCATTTTGTTACGGCCGCCCTAGGACACAAATACACCGTCACTGGAAGAGCTCGTGCTGAGGTCAACAGCCACATGGCAGGATGTGGAAGCAAAATACAAGCTACCCATGTAATTCAAATTTTTCCCACCAGCCACATTAAAAAAAGATGAAATTAATTTTAAGAATATATTTCATTTCATGTAGTGTATCTGAAATATCATAAGTGCTAAGAAGAGTTATTGAGATCCTTTGTATTTTTTTGTTTGTCTCATACTAAGTCTTTAACATCTAGCATGTTCTTTTCTACTCACAGCACAGCTCATTTGGGATTAGCCGCGTTTCAAGTGCTCAGGAGCCACACACACGTTGTGGCTACCCTATCTGACACGTAGGTCCAATTCCTTCTCCCCTCTGTCCATGTGGCTTCGGACAATTTACTGAGCCAGTTAGAGCCTCAGTCTCTTCACCTGTAAAATGGGACAATAATGCTACCATCACCACAAGGTTGGCATGAGGATTAAGCTAAGAGGGACGCGGCTGTGCTTGTCAGGTCCTGACCTGGGGTAAACCTATAACTGAGCGCTGTCACCGTGGTTCGGGCCTGTGCGCATCAGACCGGAGGTTTAAGGCCATCCCACGGTAACGGATCATACGATCACCACGTTTTACACTGGGCTCATGCCGAACACTGGTCACACACTCAGACCCACCTCCAGGCTCCCCACTGGAACCTACCTGAGTCTACCTCCTCCAGGAGGTCTGCCTAAGAGTCCCAACCCCCATTTTAAACTCCCAGAGCACCGAGGGAGAGTCCCACAACTTAATACTTAATTGTTCTGTTAATTGTGTTATTACGTGGGAGTGAGGTTTGAAGTCCCTTGAGGGCTGGGATATGACTCCTCTGGTTTCTCCTCTGGCCTCTGAGTTCTGGGTCCGTTTCATCACTTCAGCTGGGCAGCAACCTTTATTGAGTACGCACCTAACCCACCTCAGCCGGACTCAGAGTGTGTGTCAATGACCCCATGCAGGTCGATTTACCCAGGCACACCTCTCAGAAGCCCCCAAAGAGGTGGTCTCCAGGCACCAAGATCCACGGCCCAGGCTAGGATGGCCATACCTGTGGTCAGCCCAGGGCAGAGGAGGTCCTAGAACCTCTCTGGAAACAGAGGTCAGAAGAGCCAGCAGTGACACTCTGCAACATGCTTCCCCCAAACAGGGAAAGGTGTCCCGACACGGGCTGGGTGGGCCTGGCGAGGGAGGTCCAGGCAGCCCAGGAGGAGCTAAGGGCTGCCCTTTGAGCCACCCTACCCTCCTCACTTCCCCCTTGCCCAGATGGCACTTTGCGTCTTGTTTACTCCGAGTCACTCCCTGATAGAGGCCCCACTGGCTGGGAAGGGTAAATGAATCACCAGCACCTCAGCAAGAGGCTGATGTGGGCGAGAGTCACAACCACGCCAGCCCAGCCGGGCCCCTCCTAATGCACTGCCCTCCCTACCCCCGAACACGAACACGCGCAGGCAGGCAGGCTGAGAGTGCGCACGAGGGCGAATCTGGTGCAGGACGGGCTGGCTGGAACACAAGTCCTGGGGGCACACCAGGCCCCGCCCGCTTCGGCTTCTGCGAGCAGCACCCCTCTCTTCCCTGTCAGTGCTCCATACAGGTTACAGAGAGGGCATGTGTCCCCCAAGCCAGTCCTATGGATCCAACCCTCCCCAGTCTTCCTGCGTCTCCTCTCCTATCCCATGGAGGCAAAAGACCTGGTTGGAATCAGACTACGCCTCCTGCCAGCTGTGTGGCTGTGGCCAAGTCGTTTAACCTCTCTGAGCGCCAGGTTCCTCCACCGTAAGATGAGGATAGCAATGATATCTACCCTGGCATGTTGTTCCGAGGTTTAAAGGAAGCGATTGACATCACGTGCTGGGTGTAGCGAGTGGCGCGTGTGCATGCACTTCTTTTATGATCGCAGTGACGATTATCAGTGCTTGCGTAGCACAGCGGGAGGCTTATTCTAACACCAGTGCGAAGCTAGGAAACGTGAGGTCAGTTTTACCTGCTATTTGGGGATATTGCAGTCTATGACTTTTTGTTGAGGAATTCATATTGATAAAAGGCAACGCATTCATTCCACAAATATGCACTGAGCACCTGCTGAGGAGGTGACGTGTTCTTGGCGGCCCCAAGAACAGAACTGGAGGATGTGAATGAGAGGCGTTCCTGGCAGCTGCCCAGACCCACAACATGAGTTCCTTTCATGCTTCGTCGAGGTGATGCAGGCTCTTCGTCTGTGTCCCTGTCTGGTGGGCCCAGCGTGGTCTGGGGGTGACGCCCAAGGAGTTGCGCCTGGACGGGCCTGTGCCCAGGGACTTGGACTAGCTTTGGGGCTTGGGTCCCAGTGTTGTATCTTCTAACTCTGCAACCTTAGGAAAGTCAGTTAGCTTACCGAGCCTCAGTTCCTCCTCTGTTATGTGGACATAGTGATACCTAGCCTGTGAGCTCACGGGGTTGCTGTCAGCCCATGTGTGTGGAAGCCTCTTAATCACTGCTTTTTCCTGCCTGCCTTCATTCCTTCCTTCCCCCTCCACTCCCATCTGTCTACTCAGCCATCCAACATTTTCTTTTCTTCCCTCCTTTCCTTCGGTCTCTGTGGAAGGAGCTAGGAGTAGAGGGGAACCCAGGCAGACCCGAAGAAGTGCTGACCACCAGGATTCTCAGCCCTTCTTCCACCCTCCCGAGGCCTACATGGGGCCAGTAGACAGTCCGGCCCAGGGCACTGGTGGCTCCTCTGTGCCCAAACCCAGTCTGGGTGAGAAGCAGCCCATGCTCCAGGGCAAGTGGGCGGAGTGGGCCTCCCTCCTTCTTGGGCCCCAGCCAGCCCTCCCAACTGGACTCTTGACCCCGTTTTCCGGCTCCTGGGCAGGAAACGAGCTCTGAAAGAAAAGGGCTGAGTGGACTCCAGACAACATACCCACGCTTAAGGAAGGAAGTAGGAAGAAGAGGGGGTCCCAGCCATAGCTGCCCCCTTCTCTCGGAAAAGCAATGCTCTCATACACATCTCCCCGGCAGACTTCCTATGAGTTCTCTTTGGAAAGAACTGGAACACGTGGCTACTCCTAGCTGCGAGAAAGGCTGGGGGGAAAGAGAGCAGGATTATCACAATTACCTTCCACTAAGTGTTGGCGAACTTCTGTAAAGGGCAGCAGAGAAAATACTGTGAGGCTTTGTGGGCTGTTCAGTGTCTGTTGCAACCACTGAGCCCTGCCTTTGTAGCAAGAAAGGGCTCTAGACAGTCCATTAACAGGTGGGCGTGGCTGTGCACCAGTAAAACTTTTTATTCATGGACACAAACTTGAATTTCAAGTAATCTTCATGTATCACAAAATATTATTTTTCTTTTTATTTTTTCAACCACTTTTAAAAATGTTAAAAAATCATTCTAGCTTGTGGGCCGTTTAAAAATGGGGAGCGCAGTCCGACGTGGCCCTCAGGCCTCAGTGTGCCCGTCCTCGGTGGGGACCAGTCATAACCCATTCCCTGGGGCTGGACACACTGTCACTGCAAGGGAAAGAAGGTGTGTGATGTGTGTGGTGTGTGACTGGGATGTGGTGTGTGCGTGGTGTGTGATGCGTGTGGGCTGTGTGTCTGTGTGTTGTATTTACTAGCTGGTACTCAGGGGTCACGGGGGTGTGGCTTATTACTAGAGCGACTAAAGTGTTCCGCACAGGACGCTGTGTCGTCAGGGCACAGGACGAATAGCAGGAGTTGAACCCAAACCATCCTAATTGGAGAGCCCACCCTCTTTGCCTCCATGCTGATGTTCTCTGCCCGGCTTTCAAGGGAAGGGAGGTGGGGAGGCATGTGATCAGGTGTTGTTACCACTGTGGGGACACAGGCATTCCCGCAGCCTCTTCTCCTGGATGGGAGATCCCAGCAGAGGGGCGCTGGGAGGAAGGGGGACCTCCCACCTCCCTCCCTCTCCCAGTGAGTGCACATCCCTGGGGTGGGGGGTGAGGGAGGGGCTTTCCTCCAGCCCTGGAGCAGGATTTCCTTTTCCCTTGACATTGATAGACCGGAAATTGGGTCTTATTCTCATGATAGAAGAATTCCTCCCCCTCCTGTGACTCCTCTCCTTCTCCTGTTCTTCCCTTCCTGCAGCCCCAGCACAGAGGAGATTCGGAGGGAGCCTGGCAGAATATGAAAACTCAGAGATGTTGTCTTTTCAGCCCCCAAAACATCTTTTCTTTAGCTCCTACTGTATAATTTTTAAAATTTCATCCGGTTCCCACTGAGCATGATCTGGGCGCTGTTCCCTGGAGTTTTACATCCTTCGACTCATGCAATCCCCCAGCAAGCCTCTGAGGTGTCATTACACCCATTTCACAGAGGTGGAAATGGAGACCCAGAGAGTTGACACAATCAACGGCAAGGCCAGGATTTAACCTGGACTGACCCCATCAAGGATCCAGGTTCTTCCTGCTCTACCACCTTCAGAAATGTCAGCCACATGCTCCGAGGAAGTCCTCTCGTGGTAAAAGACATAGTTTCAGGCCTCGAACCCTCATACTAAGACACAACACTATCTGGCAGAAAAGGGGCACATCTCATATGTGTCTCATTGGGAGAACCAAAAAAATAACCTTTCCCGGAACCTGCTTCCTCACTTTTTCTCACAACTCATTGGCCAGGTTGGTGTCACATGCCCACAGCTACACCGATCACTGGTGAGGGAAATAGGATGGCCCCAGCTGACCAGGTAAACACGCACCTGACTATGTGGCAGAGAGAAGGTTACCCACGTCCAGTCAGAAAGGGGAGAGGTCTTGGGGGCAACTGTCTCTACGCCTGGCTGGCATGTAGAAGATGCACTGAGGGGAGTGGCTACTAGCTTTTGGATTTGGACAGACCTGGTGTTGTAGCGCAAAGAGCACTAGGTTGCATGGATTCATGAACAGGCTTCACTCCACCACTGAGGGCGGAAGGCCACAAGGTCTTGCACTGAGTCCTACTTTTTCGTTGGCCTTGGGGGAGACTCTCTCCAGCTTGGGCTTCTCCAGGGACCACAGTTCCTACTTCCTCTCACCTGGACCCTGTCTTGGTGTTCTGTGGGCTCTCAAATACACAGACACTCTAGCTGGAAAGCCCAGCTAGACACGCCCTGCCACCCCACCCCCCACACTAGCCTTCTGGAAACACATATGTTCCCGTTCCCAAGAAACACTACCCAAAATTGCCCTCTAAATCTTGTTCTCATTGTTGCTTTCAGTCTGGGTAATTAAACTCAACACCTTCAGGGTGATTAAAAATTAATTTAACATTCAACAGGCCCAGAAATGAAATGGGGGGCAGGGAACACACTTGGTGTGCCTGGCTAGAATTAATTAGGAAACCGTCCTGCTGGGAAAGGATAACCAAGGCATTGTCCTGGCCACCAAAGTGTCAGGCTGCAAGGCAAGTGACCCCGTACAGGGTAACAAGCCTCTTCCTGGCCTCTAGTTATTTGCTCTTCCTCAGCTGTTGCTGAGTTGGTTTACAGTAAGGGTTTTTAGTTTGCAGGCACCACTTCTCCCAAGAGTGTTTGAGTCTCCACTCCCCTGTTTTGCTCCTCCCCCCACCCCCACCCCGCCCACCGACCCCATCATGTCCCTCTTCTCACAGCCGCTACCAACACTTTCCTCCACCCCAGCCCCACCGTCTCCAGCTGGCCCAGCCCAGCCCCTTCCACAAGCTGACAAAGTCCCAGCATCTCTTCACCTCCTGCTGCTAATGCCCCATCGCAGCCCCACTTGATCCTCTTCTCACTACCGTCCTCCTCCTCCAGGGGTGGTCCCTGCTGTAGGCCTAGTGCCCCTTCATCCAGCCTCATCTCCCAGGCAACAGCTTGGGATGCTGGTATTCCAGGATGCCACAGAAAGGCATTTCCTTTCCCTGTCTCAGAAGCCACAAGGGGCCTTCGCACCTCCCAAACCATCCAACTTTCCCATCTGGTACCTCTGAGCACTGTGGGCAGCAGGAAATAGCTTGTTAACCCTGGAGGGTTAGAACCACTGTATTATTTTGAGTTTCTCAAGAGCTTGTGGCAAAAACTGTGTTTTGCTCAGGATAATCCCATCCCTTACTGTGAACCATTTAACTGCAACAAAGCTTACGGGGTTGTTTTGGGTCTTTCCTTGGCCTTCTGGAAGGACTAGGACAATGTTGTCCAATACGGGAGCCACTAACCACTAGCCACATGTGATCATTAAATTGAAATTAATTAAAACTGAATAAAATGAAAATTAAAATTTGGTTCTTCAGCTGCACATGAGGCCAGTGGCTACCGTGTTGGACAGTGCAGATATAACATTCCATCATCACAGAAAGTTTGGTGGGACCACTGGCCTTTAATGCCATGGTCTTGGAAGTTGGACAGACCCTCTGCCATTTATTCTGCAATCCTGGACAACTCACTTAACTTCCTGAAGCCTCCTTCCATTTCTTTGTCAGTAACAGTAGCTATCTTGGAGCATCCTGAGGTCCAATGAGACAATCCAGGCACATTCGGCACAGTGTTTAATGATAGGAAGACCTGACTACTGGAGTAGAGGGTGCAGCTTGGTGAAGCAGAAGGATTCAGAACAAAGGAGACCGAGTTCTAGTCCCAATTCTATCACTGCCTATAAGTCACATGTGAAGGCTGTGACTCATGCAGCCCAAATTAAAAAGAACAAATGGAAAAAAATAAAAATGAAATGGAAAAATCCAGCACAGATTTTCCTTTGGAGCTTGCGACCCAGCATCCAACTGCAACTCCAGTGAGATGCATTACAGGGTCCTTAGAACCAAGAATTCCGAATGGGTTGGAGTCTCTTCCAACCAAAACCCACCTGTTTTCCCTGCATTTCCTAGCTCAGGAGTAGCACCTGGTTTCCAGAAGGCTAGAAACTATACGTGCTCTGTCTCCTTAATTTATAATCCTATGGTGCACTTAAAGTTAGTATCACTATTTTGCAGATGATCACGTATCTTTCCAAGCAGTGGTAGAGTCAGGATCCAGAGTCTGTGCTCTTAAGCAACATGTGATGCTACCTTGATCCACCAACAAATGCTCTTGACTGTACCTTCAACCTGTTCACTTCTCTCCAGCCTCATGGTTAGCGCCGTACTCTGGCCACCATGCCTCCTGCCTGGCTCAGAGCAATTGTCCCCTGGCTAGTTCCCAGGTGTCCTGGCTAGCTCTCTCCTCTTCTCCTCTCCCAACCCATAGTCCTCTGCAAAAGCTGAATATTGGGTGGCATTCTCTCCTGATGGGGATTCCTCATGATCTTGTTTACCATTGGGCACCTGGAGTCTGGCACGTAATACATTAACCCCAAATATTTGGGTGAATGAATGTTATGAACCTTTGGAAACAATCCAATCCAAGAGACTGTTGGAAGTACATACGTGATTGAAATGGTTTGTGAATCCCCAGACTCTAAACGAGACACTGGGCAAAACCTCAGACAGGTGTGATAAGTGAATTATTGTAACTAAGAAAGCACGGGATAACAAATTATATGTTTCTTCTGAGAAAGAATGGGCCAGAGAAGACAGGGGAGAGGAACTGGTCTGTAGAGCGTTCAGGAAAGGAATTCACAGAACAAAACGGTGGCATTCTGCCTCCATGACTATATGAAGGAATGTGGACTGAGACTCTCTGTGAAAAGATGATATTGACTCTCTAGACTGTCCCCTTGTCATTAGTACAAGGGATTCTGGTTTAGACTTTGGTCTCCAGAGTTTGGTTACTGTCAGCCAGGTCCAAGGTGGGGGTTACCTTTGGATGCCCTCAACAAAACTAGTTTCTGTTTCTGGGAAACTGAGGAGGAGACACTGATACATGGGATAAGGTCAAGTTCATTCCCCACTGACTCTACCCCCACACACCTTCTGAGGCAGCCTCGGGGAAGCATCATGAGCCCATGAGCCCTGGAACAGGTCATTTCATTACTCTGGGCCTCAATTTCCTCCTCAGAAAATGGGGGTTGAACTAGATGACTTCTAAAGGTCACTTCACCTCAGTGTTGGGGCCTGGGGGAAAGATATTTCACACGCAGAAATCTGGAGGGTACCACTAAGTGTGCAAGCTTAACAACACCAATAATCGGACCAACTGGCATTATGAGCCTCCTGATACGATGCAATGAGAATATCACCTATGCAGTATTCTTGCCCCCAAAATGTTTATCTAGGCACGAGGAGACAATCAGATCCAAATTATATGCTATTCCATGGAAACGACTGACAGTAACTCCTTCAAGATGCCATTGTCAAGAAAGAAAGAAAAGGCAGAAGATAATCAGTCACCTGATATATAATAAGACCCTAGATTAAAAAGGACCTTACTGAAACCCTTGGAGAAAATTTAACATGGAACATCTACTTGATACTATTAGTGCATCAAATTTATTAAATATGATAGTGGTTGCAGAGAATGTCCTTGTTCTTCTGAGATAATAGCTGGTGTATTTCGGAGGTAAATTGTCATCATGCTTACAACCTACCTCCTGAAAGAGAGAGACAAGCAAATGTGGCCAAATGTTAATGACTCATGAACCACCAAGAAGCAAGCTGAGTGAACATTTATTGAGTTTTTACCACCTGCCAGACACTGTTGAGGGCTTTATGTGAATAATCTCACTTAGTCTTCACATCAGTCTTAGGCGGTGGGACTATTAATACAGAAGAGGATCCTTGGGCACAGGGCAGTCAAGTGACTTGCTCAAGGTCACACAGCGAGGAAGCAGCTGAGTCAGGATACGAGTCCAGGCTACTGTGGCTTTAGGACTGTTCTCTTGGAAAGATTAAGTCTTTCCAAACATGGATTCCCTGGGACGAAAATAATAAAGACAATTCTGGGGGAAGAAAAAAGGTTGCTAGTGGTTAGGGGACAGAGGGATGGAGAGAAAGAGCACAGAGGATTTTTAGGGCAGTGAAAACACCTTATGTGATACTATAATGGTGAATATATGGCACTGTGCATTTGTCAAAACTCATAGAACGTGCAAAGCCAAGGATGAACCCTAATGTAAACCATGCACTGTGGGTGAGCATGCTGTGTCTACCCAGGTGTAGCAATTGTAACAAATATACCGCCCTGGAGGGGGTTGTTGACAGAGGAGGAGGCTATGCATGTAGCGGACCCGAAGTGTATGGGAGTTCTCTAGATTTTCTGCTCAATTTTGCTATGACCCTAAAACAGCTCTAAAAAAAAAGTTTATTTTAAAAACACCACTACATTTCTCAGGCCTCCTAGATTCCAGATCATTCCAGTTCAACCACCTGACTCCAGTCTAGCCGACAGACCCTGGCAGCGGGAGGGTACGGTGCAGGCACCTCCCCGGGAAAGAGCCCTGGGTTTGGGGAGTGTCTGAGCTGAAACTCCCAGAGAGGCCAAGGAGCCTGGGCGCCTGTGACCAGCTGCATTCTGGGGAGCGTGCAGTCCCCACCCAGGGGGCCCTGTTGTTTGGGCTCTGGGGAGAGGCTAGAGGAAGTACACATCGGGGCATTTCTGCAGGGCCCAAGAGGAAGATCTGCCTCTGCGCTGTGGGAAGATGTTGTTTGTGGAGGGGCGGGTGTGTTTGCTGTTTTCTGTCTGCTTTCTTTCTCCTTTCAGCCGCCCCTCGCCCTCATCAATGACTGGAAGAGCCTGCAGGGCTGATGCCGGCCTGGCCCCCTTCCTCTGACTCAGTGGCGAGGAAGGGGAGTGTCCCAGAGAGCTGCCCACAGCTCTGGGTGGCCGCCTCGCCCCAAGGGTTTTTGTGTCCACCAACTTCCACTGGGCACTCTGTTCCTCTTTATACTTTTCCTTCTGACTCGAATGCCCCTGGGCTCCAGTGCAGGGCTCCCTCAGGTCTCCAGCAGCCAGGATGAGGGGGGCCTCACCGGGCCTGACTTGGCAGGGGCAGCACTTTAGCCTCTTCCCATTCCATCTGCCAGGCTCTCCTGATTCCCCCATCAGCTCTTGGGGTGAATGCTATCACCCCCATTTCACAGAGGAGTAAACTGAGGTCCAGAAAGGGAGAGGGACTTATCCAAGTTTATTTAGCTAACAAGCTGTCTGACAATGATCATAGTCCAAATCCTTTGACTCCCCCTCCCCGAGTCTGAAGTTATTTCCATCATAGTCAGCAAGGGTACCCATATCAGCTACCTTCTTTCCAACAGGAGACCTCAGTGGACTCACCGTCCCCCCACCCTAGTCATCCCTGGAAGTCCCTTGGATGTCTCAAAGGTGCCCGAGACCAGTCTGTAGATGTTTCTTCTGCTCCAGCCCCTTGCTGATTTCCACTGAGGCCCGCAGGGACCTCACCTCTCACTGCCCAGGCACTCCGTGAGGTCCCTGCTTCTCCACTCAGGCTGTGCCTCCAGCACTGGCTCCAGTGGCGGGCCCTCAGACCGCAGGAAAATGGCTCTGTGCTCTGAGCCAAAGTAGCCAGAAGGCTCGTCTAACTTGTGTCCCGATTTACAACCCAAGCCCCAGAGAAGCCTCTGAGCTTTTCCCTGCAGCCTTCTTCAGAAAGGGAATAAGTGTGCTTTTTGGCGGCCTTTCCCCATTCACTCAATTATAGTAACGTGCTCAACTCCGTTTGTATGATTCCAGTGAAATTATCCCCATTACCCCCACGACCAAGCTCCCTATAATGTCCCTGTCCCACACACCCAGATACCCAGATACCCAGATACGGGATAGAGACTGTGACACTCCCCTAAACCCCCATTACTCTACTCCATCCCCATGGCCACAGTCCTTGGTTAAGGGATGTTTGGTCATTGACCAAAATCAGGCCAATCAGAGCCCATGAAACTGAGTTCCAGAACTTTGAGGTATCAGAGAATCGGTCTGGTTCTTTGCCCCAGTGAGAGGGCATGAGGCTTGGTGGTTCTGCAGCTATTTTGCCCCCATGGGACAGAATCTGCCTGTATGAGAGCTGTTACCTGGAGAAGAGCCAAGCCAAAAGACAACAGGGAGCACCAGGTCTTGGTGACTTGTTTAGAGTTCCCGATTAAGCCTTGTCTAAAGGCGGCCACACCCCTTGGACTTCAGTTCCAAGGCCAACACATTCTGATTTTGCATTAAAGAAAAATTGGGTTTTCTTTCACTTGCAACCAAAATTCTTGTGATACAGAAGGTCAGACTGGGGCCTCTTGCTTCTCTCCCATCCCCACCCCTGAAGTCTCATGAAACTTCCTCCCTGGAGGCTTACTTACCCCACGCAAATGAACGCATCCAAATAGATGGCAGGGCTGCCCACTGCCAGCCCATAGATGTCTTTGTACTGTTGAGAACTGTTGGTGCCGTATAGAAAAAGTCCTGCATATGGTCCCTCCTGGACCAGGTGAAGGGGTAGGGGCTGGGGGTAGAGAGAACAAGGCTCAAAGGCAAACACTGCCCCAGCCCAAGTGGATCAGAAACCCCTGCCAGCCCTGTCTCCTGAGGGACGATGCCCACAGCTGGACTTAGCCCAGAGCTCAGGAAAGGCTTCCTAACTGAGGTGGCCTTGGGGGCCTCCTACTGCGGCTTTCGGTTGGGAGGATGGATCAGAAAAAAGAAAAGACACCCCCGCCCTGCAATAGAATAGCTTTTTCAAACTAGCCCCTTACCAGAACTTATCCCTGAGCTAAGAAGTCTCAGAGCACCCTTGTTTCTCAATGCATCCCTGTTTCTCACTGTGCCCTCTGGCCTGACTTCCTCCTAGCCACACCCCGAAACAAGTCCTTTCCTTCTCAGAGCGGGAGCCTGAGAACAACTCAGCGCCTCATTCATTCTCTTCATTCCTTCCTCAGTGACCGGGCCCCTCCCTCTGCCAGCCCTTCCCCGGCAGAGCCGTGGGCACCACATACAGTGCGGGCCGTGCCCAGGAGCCATTCGCGGGGCCCTCTGTGCGCGAGGAGAGGCGGGCAGGGCTGGGCTCTCGGCTCCTGGGGGCCCTTGAGAGATCTGGGGCCTCTGGGGATAAGCCGCAGTGCCTGGAGCCTTTCCAGTCCCTAAAGAAGGACTTTCCCGTCGGGTCTCTCCCAACAGGCCCTGTCTCTCTCCACAGTGTCAAGTTCATTTCTGTGTCTGTTCCAAAGAAGAAAAATGAAAACTTCAGCAAGTGCCTGCTATGCCGCAGGCCCTGCGGTGAACTCTGAGTTCTTACAACAACCTGTCCCGTGGAGAACACTAACCACACTTTAGAACAAGGAAATGAGGCTCCGGGTGGTGGAGCGCACACCTGCGTCAGCACCCCCTCTGTGCGCTGCTGGCCCGTGTCTCACTGTCCCCCCGGGGGCCGCGGCTATTCTGGGCCAGTGCCTCTCTCTCTCTCTCTCTCTCTCTTTCCCTCTCTCTCTCTCTCTCTCTCTCTCTCTCTCTCTCTCTGCCCTCATCTCCAGCGAGCTTCCTTCGGCCCAAGGCTGGCAGGCTCCAAGCCAAGAGTGGATTCTTCTGTACTCTCTGGCCTCAATCAGGCAGACAGGGGCAACCCCCGATGGCCCTCCGGCCTTATTTGGAAGAAGCATAGCCCAGACAAGAAATGGCCATGCACCAACACGCCTCTTCTTACGGCCACGTCACTGCTGCCGTCATTCTCTGGAGTGAGGGGAACCTATGCCCCAGAGGGCCCTGAGCTGGGAAGTCAGGAAAAGAGAATAAAACAGAGGGGCTGACTGGTACTGCCCTAGAGGAGGGCCAGTGTTTGTGATGGTAGTCCTTTTCTTCCCCCAGTTAAAGGCATGTTCTACTCTAAAACAAACAAAAGTTACGGGGGACTTGGGAGCCTTGGGGAGCCCCTGTGAGGCCCCTAGGAAAGTGATCCGGGAGAGAGTTTGTGAGGTAAGGGAGGGGGCGTCCATCCAATCAGGGGCCAGTCTCTGGGCACGGGTTTACCTCAGGTCAGTCTGGCTACATGCCCCCAGAGTATTAAATCACTAAAGAGGTGGTTCCATAAGCACCAGGTAGCCCTGGTGTCTCAAAAGAGATCAGTAGAAAAGTCTGGGACCTTGGAGAATCTTCTAGAATCAGCTCTCAGCCGTGGCTGCACGTTTGAATCACCTGAGGATTCTAAAAGTACTGTTCCCTGGGCTGACCTCAGACCACCCGAGTCTTAATCCCAGGGTGGCAGCTGAGCGGCCATCTTTTTAAACCTCCTCAGCTGACTCCATTGAACTGTTTTTCCAATTTCCCATATGATAAAAATCACCCATTCATCAATAAAATATAATTTAAAAAAGAAAAGAAAAAAGGGAAAACTAATAGCATAATCAATAAGATATAATTTAAAAGAAAAAAAATCACCCAGAGGGCACATAGAAAAGTAAATAAAAAAAAGATTAGCAGACCCACCAAATCCAAATTGGTGGGGAACGAGGCAAGGAATCTGCATTTCTCAAAGTCACCGAGGAGCCGAGTGACTTATGCTGAGTGAAGCTGCAAACCCTGTAGGTACCCCAGTCTCACTCAGCGCCCCACCTTCCATCCTCAGCCCTCTGCCGAGGCCTTCCTTGACTCATGCGCTTCCCTGTGACTCAATATGAACACCCGTTTTCTTCATAGTACTTATCATCACTTGGGGCTGTGCAGTTATTTCTGTGTTTGCTTCGTGCCAGGCTCCCCTGCAGACTGCAGCCTCCAGGAGGGCAGACTCTGCTCCAGGTGGTTTGGGCTGGGCTCGCTCTAGCGTCTGTGGTCAGTGAGCTGAAGCACCCCCGGGTGCTGGGGGCTCCTCGTGGCCTCGCTCCATGACTGGCAGCTGGCTGAGGTCAGGGAGCCTCAGTTTTCCTTGTGGTCTCTCCCACAGGGCAGCTCGGGCTTCCTCATGTGGCAGCTGGGTTCTAAGAGGGTGAGAGTGGAAGTCACATGCCATCTTTAGTCAAAGCAAGTTACAAGGTCATCTCAGAGTCCAGGGAGGAAGAAATGGGGCCCGTCTTTGACAGGGGAAGGTGCAAGGCTTCCGGGGCATTTTTAACCCTCTAGAGTGGTTCTTTTCATGGGTCTAGCATGGCACGCACAGGTGCCTGGCCCCGTGGGCCCCACGGATAAAGAAAGGAGAAACGGAGACCAGAGAGAAGAAGGGACTTGCTCAATGTCACACAGCAAGTGAGCGGCAGAGCCAGGATCAGAAACAGGTCTCCCGGCGCCGGGTCCCGCCTCTTCCCATAACACGGATCTGCTCAGACAGCTGCCTGAGGTGGGGCTGAATTCTCCAAATAACTGCCTTGAGCCTCAGCTTCCGTTGGGCCTCTGGAGAAGAGTCTAGAAGGTCAGGGCTGTGCTTGCTTCCTGAAGAGTCTGGGGTGGGGAGAAGGGAGCACTTTTTGTTTCCCTGGGCACAGAGCGTCACGGAGGGCGGTCAGGACATCAGCAGCCTTCTCCTGGTTCCATTGCCTGAGGGCGGGCGGCGGGGTAGGAGTCAGAGACAAAGGCAGACCCCTGTGCGTGGCCACAGTGTGGCCTGTTTATTTTCCCACCAACCAGGCGTGGACCCAAGGGTGTGTGAGCACCACACAGGCATGCATGAGCACATCACACTCACACACACACACACCCCGTCTCACTAGCCTTTCCCTTTAAACCCTGAGAGAATGCCATCATGAGCTCGGACAGTTGGACTTGTGGCTCTTAGTTGGTTGGGCCTGGACCGGCAATGTCATGGCTTTTGAAAAGTGAGTTGAGGGGAGGGGTGGGGAGCCAAGAAAAAGTCGGCTTGTCCAAGAAGAGTTGTGACATGCCTACTGTGCTTCCCTCCCTGTTCATAGGCTCCCCCTGTCGTCCCGGCACATGAGGTAAACCGGGGCTGAGAGCCTCACCTTCCCTGCACCCAGGAGCCTGCTGAGTCACCCACCTGCTGCGGAGAAGGCACCTATTTTTAGCCTGAGGTCAATGAGCTCTGCAGTCACCCAGACCACGTTCCCTTGTGTTTCTTTGTCACAGCTGGTGTGACCGGAAGGGGACCACGTCACTGCGGACACCCCCCAGCCAAGGTACTTTCAACCCCTTCTTCCAAGAAACCTCACTGCAGGGCAGTGGCTCAGGTAACCCAGCGGTAGGGTGTCAGTGGGCGGCACCGAGGCGGGGCCGTGAGCACAGCCCCTCCTCCGTGGAAAGTGTTTCATTACAGACGTTGTTTTGAACTCCTGTGCGTTACTTCTCGTTGGTTTTATAATTGTTTTTAACTCTTCTCTAGACAATATGTCCCCTTCTCGGGCCCAGGGGGACCCCTCCCACGACCTCCCTACCCCTTGGAGATGCCACTACTTGCAAGCTAAGACCGACCAAGGACCTGGAGCCCAGCAGACCGACGAAGCCAGGCCCTGCGACTCACTAGCCATCCGACATGAGCAAGACCCTTAACCACGATGACACCTGAACTCTCTCTGGTCACCCAGGCTGGTGACGGATCGCAGGATGTCAGAGTAGGAAAGGCACCTAGAAGTCATCGAGTCCAACCCCCCTCCACAACACACACGCACTTTGTCGATGGGAAACAGAAGGGAAGGGGAGGGGAGGGGAGGGGAGAGGAGGGCAGGGCAGAGGCTGGCCTGCGCCGGGCGCCCAAGAGCCCCCTACAACACCCTTCCGCCAGAGCCACCGCATGGCTGAAAAGCCGGTAAAAAGCAGGTGCCCACTCGAAGGCCTGTGCTGGTCAGAACTACGTGCAGCACAACCCAGTACTCCAGTACCGCCTCGCGTGTGGGGAACCCCACCAAGCCAGCGAAGTATCTCTCTGCGGGCCACCCACAGCAGAATCGCCCCAATCACCAGGCTCTCATCAAAAGCGCAGACCTCTAGGCTCCACTCTGGAGTGGGGTCTGACCCCCAGCGGGGCCACTCACTCGCTGTGGGGCTTGAGGGGTGTCGACCGCCTCTGCTTTGGTTCCCTCCCCTGGGAAACGAGTCTAGGCTTCCTTATGCAGCTGCAGGGAACAGTGCGCTCCTGTGGGGGAGGGGGCAGCACGGTGCCCCACACGTGAGACCTGCACGACACGTGTCACCTGCTAGTGACTTCCAAAACTGGCTCTACAAAAGGCTGCCGGTCAGAGGCACCACTCAGATGGGGGCTCAGATCTCGGGTCGTTCCACTGTCTGCTAAAACCCCCACCCTGCCCCCAACATAGCGGCTGGACACACGCGTCATTCAGCAGAAAAGCACTGGTCACATCCCTTTTCCTCGTCTCTCTCTGGTGACTGAGCCCAGTGCCCGTCAGACCTTTTTAGAAGCGGGACCCGCTTTCCAAAACAGAATTTGACAGGGCATGGGGACCCCGCGTGTGCAGCTGATAAAAGCTGCACTCCGTTAGTTTATGTTTATTTTCTAAGTTCAAGTTGCCAATATGCTACTGTGTTATTTATAAAAGCAGAGTTGAAGGCAAGTGGGCTTCAATGTGTGAAAGTCACGTATTGCTTCTAAATGTGCATGTTGATGCTTACTACAAATTGTCAAGCAGTCTAAAATGTATTTTGGAAATTATGTTTGAATCGAGCATTGGCAAAAGCCACTAAGCTCCCCGAAAAAATGCTAGCATTTTGTTTAGCATAATTTGCAATGCCTGGAGAATTCCAAAGGCCTTTTATTGGATGAGAAAACTAAGGCCCAGGTGGGAGATGGGACTTGCCCTGTGAGTGGCCACAGCAAGTAGAACCCAGGTCCCCTGAGCCTCAGGTCATTGCTCCGTGTCCGTGTCCGCATTCCCAGCCTGACTAGTGGGGTGGGCTGCTCGCAGGGTTGGGGGCAGCACTGGTTACTCTGGCCATTGGCCAAATTGGTCTTAAGTGATGAAGGCTGTTTGAGGTTCTCAGTGGCTGTAGCTGATAGGCAGGTGATGGGAACAAAACCAGGCCCAAGGCCTGCAGGAAGGAAGGGAGTAGGTGTGCAGTAAGGGATGGATGATACTGGAAGGGTTCGGATTGCCTCACCTTTGGTGGCTAAGCTCTGGGTCCAGCCAAATTTTCACCCTGCAAAGAGGATTTCAGTTTTTTGGTGTTTTGAGATCCTCAGATAAAAGACTCCAAAGAAATGCAAATTAATATCATCACTGATGACCACTTTCCCAGGCCAGCCAGCAGCCTGCTGGTCCCTGTTCTCCCTGCCCGGCCCCTGCCCCGAGAGAGAACTCCTGTGGGGAGAAGGTAAATGATGCCCAGAGCCCTTGCCTCCGGCCAAGCCCTGGGCATCCTAACCAGTGGAGAACCAGGTCTCCACTGTCTTTTCTACCACATCCTGAGCCACCACACCTGGCACGAGGGACGCTTCTTCCTCCTGTGGGACAGTGGCTGCCAAGGTGCAGAGTCACTCCCTGTTGTCAGTTGATGCTCCTCGCCCTGAGAAGGGCGCCCTGTGAGGGCGTGGCAAAGCGCCCGGGGCCAACAGGCCTGTGATGACCTGCCTGCGCACCCCCGCACCCCCCCTCCAGCCCCGGGACGGGCTTCCGGACCAGCAAGGGGATGCCTCCGGAACTCTCAGTCTAGGCTCTGGCCGGAGACCTCAGGGCACTTGTTGGAGTAGGAGTGGGAATAGGGGTCCAGCTCCGTCTGTGGGGGTGGAGTGGTGGTGGTGGTTGTGTTTGCTCTCTGCCCCCCCACCCCTCAGGAAGGCCTGTCCGAAGGGAGAGGAAGGAGGTACAGAGTGCCCGAGGGTCCCCCCGACTTAATTCATAGCTGTGGGCTCCAAGATAGTTACTTTCGTTTCGTTTTGTTGTTTTTTCTTTTTTAAAGCTACGGAAATAACACTTATGCCTCCTCTGATCTCTTTCATCCAGCTCCCATCTCCATGTCCCCTCCCTCAAGCAACTGTCGTGGCCAGCTTGGGGGACTATCCTTCCAAAGATACTCTATGCTTGTATAAGTACCCGTATGTGTGCATGTGAGTCTATTCTTTTATGTTTTGTGTAAATGTAACGAAGTACACATATTTTTCTGGAACTCTTCTTTTTCATTTAATAACATATTTTGGAGATTGGTCCGTATTGGCGACTGGGATCTACGTCCTTCTTTCTGAGGGCTCTAGGCAAGCCCTAGACCAACCATGAACTATTAACCAGGTCCCTAGCGATGGATGGTCAATGGGTCTCCAGTCTTTTCCTCCTTTGATGAACACTCTTGTGAATGTGTCTATTTTAACTCTGTTCCTGCTGCATTTCTGGGGTGCCTGGTACACCCAGGCCACTGGGGAGGGTGCCGCAGGGGATGAGGGGTACCATAGTGCCTGACAGAACTCCTGGCTCTCAAGCGGGGAAGGCAGCCCCACCCATGACCTTTGCGTGGGGCAGGGGGCAGGGAGTTCAGGTGAACAATGCTACAGAATGGCTTTAAAGAGAAGCAGGCAGGACGGATGAATGACTCTTTCTTGAAGTTATTTGAACAAGTTCTTTACTGATTATAAAATAAATGTCCTCGTTATAGGACTTTGGGAAACACCAAACAGATGGTCAAAGAGCAGTCACCGGGACCCCAGTCACCCAGAGGCAACCTCTATCGATGTTCAGTGCACTTTCTGTGTCTTCTGGATACCGAGGTTGCTGGCGGCCAAGGGGGCCCCGGGGGAAGCACATGCAGGGAAGGTCCTCTCTGAGCAGAGGGAGCGCCTCAGGGGGCATTGGACTCTTTGAGGAAACAGAGTCAGAGGCAAAAGGAGACAAAAGGAGATCATGGCAGAGGGGTGGGGGTGCAGGGGCAAGGTGGGGATCAGCTAGCAGGTGAGCCTGAGAGTGGCTGGGAAGAGTCTCCCCTAAGTCAATGGGCAGGGGAGCCGCTGCAGGTATCTGAGCACGGGACTGGTAAGATCATCCCAGCAAGAGATCTGAGGAGTCTGGCTTTGAGATTTTAGGGGAATATCTAAGAAAAAAACAATCTCACCAGGCCTTTGGAAGAGCAGGGCTGGAGTTCCAGAGGGAGGTCACCTCCGATATTCTTCACTTTGGAGTCACAAGAAGAGAGGAAGGCCTGAGTGTGAATGAGACAGAAAGATGTTGACTTAGCATAAACCTGGGAATAGTAAGACCTTGGTCGAGTCCCAAAGACACCGCTTACCAACTGTGTGGCATTAGATGACTGAATTATCCTCACTGGGTCTCTGCTTCACCATCTGCAACATGCAGATGAAACTAATACACCGACGTCAGAGGGCCAACATGAGGATGACAGAAGGTGACACAGCTGAGCGTCTAGCATGGTGCCTGGTGCGCAGGAAGCACCTGGTAGTTGCTGAGAGGCTAAATGAGAGCAAAGAAAGGGCTGAGGTTCAACCCGTGGCAGAGGGCACCTGGAGAAACAGAGCGTGGGCCTCTGGACAAAAGAGAGAGTGGCCCTGGGGCAGAGCAGGGCCTGGAGGTTTCAGAAGGAGGAGCTGGCAACAGTGCCAAACTCAGCCTGGAGCCCAGGAAGGGCTCAGGGCTCAGAAGGTCTCTGGTGAGTGGCAACTTCAGAGCAGTTGCCATGGCAATCGGGGTTGAAGGCAGAGGCGGAGAGGTCAAGGGGTGAGGGGAGGGGAGGAAGTCCAGTCCAGGGGTGAGTTTACAAGTCTTTCAGGAAGTTGGGCAGTGAAGAAAAAGAGGTCCTGGCTCAGGGGAGTGGCTGCAGGGAAGAGGGAAAGAGGTGTTTTGTTTTGTTTGGGTTGCAGGGTATTTCAACATGTTTATAGACTGAGAAGAGAAATCAATAGACGTTCTCAAAGAGGAGAGGTGATAAAAGATGTACTCCATCCACCTCTCTAGACTTCAGGTTCCTCATTTTAAAAATCAGAGTGTGGATAAGGGATCTCTGAGTCCCTGCTGGCTTTTTAGTTCTATCATCCATCCATCCATCCATCCATCCACCCATCCATCCATCCATCCATCCATCATTTTAACACGCTGTCTGGGCTATGTGGGGAGAGGGGGCCTGACGGAGGAGTGGGGAGGCAGGAGACAGAAATAGAAGCAGAGGCCCCTCTCTCCAGGGGTCTGTGTTTAACAGAAGAGTAGAGAAGACAATCAGGCAATGATCACAAAAGGACCCAGAAACCCACACCCTGGTAGCCTTCTGAAATGGCATTCTAGCACTTACCCAAACCCCGACCCCCATCCCTCGTGTGCCTCTGCCCCCCAACCTTTGAGAACCTGACCTTGTCTTATTATTCCACTGAGTTTCCCCCATACCTGGCATTGTGCTGGGCCCACATAAGCAATTGGTAAACCGGGACTTACTGTGTCCACTTACTCAATGAATGTTTATTGATCACCCACCGTGTGCCAGACACTAGAAGAAATCGTGAGCAAAGGAGAACCCTGCCCTTCTGGAATTGGTTGGGGAGCACGATCATAGGAAGGGGAGGGAAGGAAGGAGGCGTGTAGGCCTGAGGAGAAGACCACATTTCCTGACAAGTGTTCCAAATGCTAAGGCAGCAGGAGGGGCCTCCCAGCTCGCCTCACTTGTCCCTCTGAGCCAGCCTTGGGAAACGGGGCCACCCCCTGAGGACTGGTGCTCTCCACCCCCGACAAAAGCTGTGCCCCTGGGGAGTGTATTGTTGACCAGCAACCAGGGCTGCTGATTTAGCAGAATGCTGGAGTCCTGGAGAAGCAGGCGCTGCCCAGCAGTCTCCAGCTTCCACGGAGCAGAGGGGGGCTGACCGGCCAGGTGGTTGTTCCCTTAGCTCCCGCCCTTTTGGCAGGGCTACTTGAGACGGTGCAGGCTGACCTTCTGGCCAAGGGAGGGGAAGGTGGAAATGGAAGTTCTTCCCTCCACTGGGATTCTACTTTGCTACATGACCTCTGAGAAGTCACCAGGGGTGCCTGCCAAGGACGGGGAGGCTGAGAACCCTCATGTTCTGATCCTGGCGGGGCTAGGGGTGCAGTCAGGCTGCCTGAGAACCTCACGGGCTGTGTGAAGGGGCGTTCAGGGGAGACGTTCCTCCAGAAGCCTGGCAGGGACACTTTAGATCTGGGCCCCCCAGGGAGTAGACTTGGTGTCTTCCCTGGAACTACTTTGGGGGTGTCAGGAACCCCTGAGAGCCGTAGCCCAGATCTCAGACTTACAAGTCAAGGGAAGAGGAAAGACAGGGGAGATCTGCCTCAGTTTCCTCACCTGGGAAATGGGAATGACACTGCCTTCTCATGACATGGCGATTGGGACTGAGTGGGGTGACTCTGTAAGGGGCCCAGCACATAGCCCTTCTCCTCCACCCCTGCCACTCCTTCCACCTCCACACTCTCACCCCACCTCTGCATCCAGAGACCCAGGTCTGACCGAGCACCTGGGGCAGGCCTGAGGTAAGTCACTTCCTCTCTGGGTTTCAGTTTCTTCCTTCTCTGAATCTGGGAGCTCCATGGAAAGGCCACAGGCAGGAAAAGTAGTCATTTCTGATCTACAGGCAGTTTTGCGTCCTTTGAGGTGGAGGCATGATACTTACTAGTTTTGGCATGGGCTAGAATAAACATGTGCTCCCGAAACCCCAGTAGGTGGAAGCCCTTTTGTTTTCCACAAGAACCGATAGCAATGGAGGGTGCCATGACCCCAGCCACACACAGGACAGGATCCGGTTGCCTCCGCCTGGCCCAGACTAGACGTTTTCCTGGAGGAGTGGTGGGTTGGTGGAGAGAGGTCAGGGTTGGGGGAGGGGAGGGAAGCTGGAGGAAGTCATCTTCCAGGGGCTAAGGGGCCAGGGAGACCACTGATGAGTAACTCTTGATTGGTGTCCATCTTTACTCTGTAGGACTCCGTTCTAAAAATAGTAGCACCGATACACAAAGATGTACCCCAAGAGCACCCTCGTCACAAAACTGCTTGTCTTGGTAATAATGGGAAGCAACCCTTAAAAAATAGACACAGCATGCTCCAACCTGGAAAGTGGTTCATGGTACATTAGCATGTGAAAAGCAAGTAGCAGAACTGACTGTATGGTGTGATCTCAGTTTATTACTCTATATGCTTTGTTATATATAACTGAGTATAGTGCATGAACCTATTCACACACACACACACACACACACACACATGCAGTTTGAAGCGTAGACACTAAAATCCTAGAGGTGCACAGCGAACAGTTAACAGCAGTTACCTCTAGGGTGGAAAAAAGATTTTTTTATTTTTCTTCATACAGTTCTGCACTGCACCGTATGAATTTCTTAAAATTTGCACCTGTGAGGTCTGATTTAACACACACACACACCAGTAAACAAGAAGGAAACTCGAGAGGGTCAAAGGGTCAACCTTTTCCTAGGAGCAACCAGAGACAGTGAGACTAAGGTGATGAGGTCTGTGCTGCAGGGCGATGTCCCAACAATAACCTGAGCAAGTGCAGTTGATGGGGGTCGTGAAAACAGCAGGGAAGGGAACAACCATTCCGTTGCCCTGGTGACCACCCTCCTCCAGCGCCTGGCGGGGGGGCCCCACACAGCCAGGGGGGGACTATGGCCCTGGGAGAAGATGGTGCGGGAGTGCTGACCCTTCGGGAGACGGAGGCTTGAGCGTGCACCGCTCTGTAAGTCCTGGACATTTTGAAGCACGCTGTTTCTTCATTCTGGGATACCCACTAAAGGAGCCCGTACTGATAACCGAGCCAGTATTAATAATAGTGCTCAGCATTTGTTATGCTTTCCACGCGCTAAGTACATTGCATGTATCATCTCGTTTTATCCCAGTCAGAGTCCTAGGCGGATCCACCCTTTAATTCCATTTTCTAAGTAAAGAAACTGAAGCTCAGAGGGGATGTGTAACTTACTGAAGTTCTCACACCCAGAGGGAAGATGCTGAATTCAAACCCCTGCACTCTGACTCTGGAATCCACCTCCAGAGCCACCATTCAGTGGCTTTTTAGTGACATATAAAGCAAATAGACACCAGCTGGGGTTTTTTTTTTGGGGGGGGGGTGGAGAGCTATGTTTTCTTGGTAAAGTCACCATTAGCCTGACTGCAGAAGTTTCATAAGAAGAAGCCGAGGGTTCAGTATGATGATGTCATTGGCTGGGATCAGTTGAGCCAAACTATTGTAGGCTGTGATGCCTGGTGCTATCCATGAGATGCCTGGTTACTACCCAGATTTAAAGAAAAGGTGGAAAAAAATAATCCTAGCCCACTGTGTGGCTCAGCTGGCCATAGTGTTTACATAGTTATAAAAGGTCAACAATGAATAATGGTATAACCAAAATTACCATATGTTACTTTATTGGGAAGCTAGACAAAAGGGAGTAGAGGCGATGCACCCAGGAGGTGAAAGAAATCATCTCCCAGGGCAAGAAATGGGTAAATGATCCCTAAAGCTGCCAAGACCAGGAGCAAGATGTTACTGAGAGTGAGAGACCTTAAAGTGCGTGTTTCAAAGAGTCGGTTTCAAGAGTTGAAAGTGGCTACACCTGGAGCTGGACCAGGGTTGCAGTTGTCCACCACTAACTGTGGACCTCTTTGACTCTTTGTATCATGTTCATGGGTAACTTTTAGTCTAAAGAAAATTAAATGAAATCCAAAGCAAAAGCAAGGAGAATTCTGGCCCCAGATGGGGTAGGATGAAGATGAATGGACCGCGATCAGGAGAATGGGTGCCTGGGAGCTGGGATTCCTTTGTCAATCAAACAAAGCAAAGCTGATGGGGCGGGAGCCAAACCAATGGCTTTGGCAGAGAGATCATTAGAATGGTTGCTTCACTTGGAACTTGTGTGGGTGTGAGAAGGTAGGAAGACTGGGTTAAAGAAAAAGAAGAACGAAGTAGTGTGGAGGAAGAGAGCCTGCTTATTCCATGCTCCTCCGGGATCTCTAACCCTTCACGGGGGGAAGTGATCGAATGGGTCCTTTGGTTACACAAATGTAAAAAAAAGCTACGGTCTCTCCAGCAAACAGGGAAGTTTCACCGTGAGGCCAGTGTATCATTGAGCAATATGAATTGTTGGATTCAACCACCCCTGGCTGGTTAGGCCAACACATTGGACTCCAGGATGTCCTGGCCTAAGGGGCTGAAGGGCATGAATGTGGCATCAGTCTCTTCGGAGAACAAGGGGTCTCTGTGTGCTCTTCCTGACTCCTGAGGACCAAATACCCATAGAGCTAAAGGAATCCACACAGGAAGAGAGGACTGGACTCATGCCCCCAAGCCTGGGTCAGGACCATGTCTCCCTGGAAAGGCAGCCCTCCTACTTCCAGGGAACTGAGCAAGCCCAGAGCTTGGGCCCAGGGAGGCCAAGACCTCCAGACGGACCTGCAGGTTCCTCCCCCAGAATCAATAGCACTGACTCCTCCAGAAAGCATTTTCCAGTGAGCTCATCATCTCACACCTTGACCTCACATAACCAGCTTCCTACTGTTTCGACCTCCAGATGTTTGGTCTGTAAAGGACACCTGACCCCCTGTCTGAGAGATGCATGATAGAGCAGGAGAAGCCCAGCCCTTGGTGTCTCCAGCCTGGGTTTGAATCCCAGCTTTTCCACATGCTGGTTGTGTGGACTCTAACATGGGTTAGGCGCTGGCCTAAGTAAGGCAGGGCTGGGGTGAGGTGAGTGGGGGGTAGTCCTCTTGGGGGACACTGCAGAAACCATTCCTGCCAAGGCAGGACGTCGGACTGGATACCCCGAAACTCCTCTGGACCAGGATGTACTCGTACCACTCGCACCCAGGGGCCCTGGGCCCTTCCGGCTGCAGTTTCTCCCACAGTCGTCACCACGTTGGAGAAGGGGCAGGCACAGGCCCTGTTGTCATCCTGCGTCCGCTTACGCTGTGAACTGTGCCTCCCTCCCTCTCTCTCTCTCTCCCTCTCTCTCCCTCCCGCTCGGTCCAGATGACACATGCCTCCTCTCCAGCTTATTCTACATTGTCTTTGGATGTCCCTGTGTCTTGTAGTCCTGCCACTTGGGTCTCCGTCGTCCAGCTGCTTCATTGCACGCGTGGCTCCAACCGCCTGATTCCCACTCTCCCGCAGTCCCCATGGATTTCACCAGCACCCTTTCCCACCTTCCATTTTCTTCCATCTTCACACGCCTGGGACAGATGTCAAGGAGGGACAATCACCTCTATTTTAGAGGTGGACAAACTGACCTAGAGAAGTGGCGTGACTCACCTGCCCTCCCGTGTCTATTCATCCCCACCCAGCCACCTGTGCCCCGAGTTACCTTCCTAAATCCAGACCCACCTTATTTCCCTTTTCGGACCTCTCTGGCCATTTCCCAGCACCCACCAAGTGAAGAGGCCTTGGCTGACGTTTCCCGGGTCATCGCTCCCACGCCCTTTCATACACCCTACACTGCAACTCATCAGACCACCCGCGGTTGCTGGATGGGCTTCCCCACCTCGAAGACTTCCCTCACGCTGTATCTTCTGCCCGGCATTATTTTCTTTCCTTCTCTGAATGGTAAAGTTGAGTTCACATACCAAGGTTAAACTCAAATGCTACCACCTCCTTTGGGGCCTCCCCTGTCACTCCTCAGAAGACTTAATTTCTTTCTCGGCACTTGCTTTGCATTTACGTCTCCTGGTACATCGATTACATTTTGCGTCCAGAACTGCTGGTGGTTTGCACTACTTAGTCTGTAGGCAGCTTGAGAATCAGAACCCTGACTTTGTCTTTGCTCTATGACCTTGGGAAGTCATTTGCCCCTTCCTGGTCTGTAAAATGGGGATAACACCAACTTTTCCTGGTCGGGGTGGGGATTATGCAACTCACCCAGCCCAGTGCCTCCAGTACTCATTCGGAGAATGTTGGGGAACGGTGACTGTGAACTGAGTCAGTTAGAGCCAGGTGTGGCTCAGCCCCGGGCCCAAGAAGCATTGTGCTATTTGTGTACCTCCTTCCCCCAAAATGCACAAACCTACCTGGGGAAGTGAGATTGCTGTGGTTCTTATGGGCAGCTACATATTGGAATCACAGTGACTTGTTGCATCAGAACCCCTTGGGGAACCTGCTGAAAATGCAGAGTACTGGGCTTTACTCCAGACCTCCTGACTCAGATTTCCTGGGGTGGGGCCCAAGAACCTGTGTTTCCCAGGGGATCCTGAGGCAACAGCTCTGGCCACACTGAGCCAGAGTAAAGTTTGAGGGCAGTGGTGTGGGGGGGACATGGTGACCACAGTTTCCCTTTCCTTAGGTGATAATGGGGTGTGTTGGGGGCCTAACAGTGCCACTCCCCAACTGCCTCCTCTTAGACCCCGCCCTGGGCCGGATATGGGGCTGATCTGTGGTCACCCTGGGTTACCGGTTCACCTCCGTCTCCCCAGCCATCAGCACAATAGCTGGCCCAGACTGGGTGCTCAGCAAATGTTTGTTGAACTAACTGAACTCTCCTGGGGTCAGCTCTGGCAAGAGACTGAGGACCCCTAGATCCCAGCCCCTGTCTCCCGCTGGGCCTAGCGGTCTCCCCACAGAACAAATAAGGGGGCTGCCACACTGGTTCCAAGGGAGGGTGTGTACGGTAAGTGAGTGGGCAGAGGGGGACCATCATTTGGTCCTTGGGCCAGGGAGCCATTCCCCAAAGAAAGGAAGCTGGGGATAAATGTCTCGGGACAGCCCCTCCCCCTAGCAGTAGAGGTGGACCCCAGTCAGCAAGAATGTACTGAGCTGACAGACACTAGCTGCACTGACTCAGAGCTCATCCAGGGCCCCTCAATCCCAGCTGTCTATTCGACTATCTAAAGAGGTTTAAAATATACTCATACTCGGGCCTACCTCAGATCAAAAGAACGAGAATCTCTGCAGTGGCGTGCCTGAGCATCGGTATTTCTGTAAAGCAACCCAGGTAATTCTGTTTTGTGGCCAGAACTGAACAACTGCTGGGCTGGCCCCTGCTTTCCTCTCCTCTCTCCTCCCAGTGCTTGCAGCCTGACATTACCCAGACATGTATAATAACAATACAAATCAAAATCAGTGAGCCCTTTCTACGTGCCCACCACCACCTTGCTGACTGTAGATACAGCAAGGAATATGTGGCCCTTGCAAGGCCCACAGGCTAGTGGGACAGACAGACTAATAATTATTACAACTCATTATAATACAGAGTGTTGTGGGGGTGCATGGAAAAAACCCCCACCTCAGCCTCTGAGGGTTGGCAGAGCTAGGGGGAAGCGTTCTGGAAGGCGTGGAGTTCTGATAGACAGGTAGGACAGGAAAGGGCTAGCCCGGGGGAGAGACAGGCAGGCACGTGCAAAGCCCTTAAGCCAGAAAGAGCTCAGTTCATGGAAGGAGTGGAGGAAGTTCAGGTCCACTGCATTGTGGATGGAGGGATTCCCTTGGAGAGACGACTGAGGAGAAGGTAAGGCGGAGAAGGCAAGATCACATGGAAGTTTGTAAACCATGTTAAGAAGGCCAATTTTGATCCTGAAAATAATAAGAAGCCAGGTGCATTTGTAAGATAGGAGGGTAGAGGTTGACAAGCACAGAGGTGTGTTTTGCCTGCTGCAGGGTGCAGAATAGATGGGGACGAGTAGACTGAGGCCAGGAGACCAGTCGGGAGGCCGATGCCACAGTCTGGGTGGGAGACGATGGCTGTCTGGACTCAGGGGAGGTAGCAGATTCCAGAGCTGCAGAGGAAGTGGCATTAAGAGGCATAGTGATTTACAGGAAAACAAGAAGAGTGAAGAGCCCAGGATGATGCTTCAGTTTCTACTTTGCACAGGCCAGTGGGTGGGGTGCCCTGTGCAGGGCAACCAGGTAGAGGAGCAGGTTGGAGAGAGAAGGTCATGGGTCCACTCTGAAGCCAAATTTGAGGGTCAGAATTTTTCTGGCCATAGCTCTTCCTTCCTGACAGGCACAGAAAGGGAGCTATGTAGGCATGGAGGAACAGAACGAGATGTCCGGAGACCATGTTCTGGGTTTGCCTCCAGCCTGACTCCCTGTGTAATGTTGACAAGTTCCTGACCCTCTCGGAGACCCTCTTGTAGCAGGAGGGATGGACCTTCCAGTTTCTGCACCCTCCTGGGCCTTAGCGGCCTGTCCCCGCCAGCGTGCTCCTGGGACTGCGTATCAATGCCTCTCAGGGCAGAAAGGCTGTTGGGCTTGGCCCTCCCATCCAGGATACTAACCAGGAAGGGGGCCTGTGCTCCAGAGAGCCAGTGAAGTGCAAACAACTCTGAGTTGGCAGCAGTCCCCTGTTCCTCCCACAGAGCCTCGCTTAGGAGGCTGGCTCCCATAGGCCCCCGGGGCCACGTCGCCTCAGACCCAGGAGGCCTAGGGTGGAGCTCCCGGTGCCAGGGCAGCAGAGAGAGCTGGGCCCAGCCACGTCCTGCTCCTGCTCCTGTTCCTTCAACCCCTGGCCTTGCCTCCTCTTCATCCCAGCCACGTCCTGCTCCTGCTCCTGTTCCTTCAACCCCTGGCCTTGCCTCCTCTTCATCCCCCTCTCCTGCATACCCCAGAGAAAGGGTTGTCAGATTTGGTGGGGGAGGGAGGGGCGGGGAGGGACTCTCATTTAAATTTGGATTTTAGATAAACACCAAACATTTTTAATATAATAATGCCCCGGGTAATATTTGGGATGTAGGCCAAAAAAAAAAAAAAAAAAATTGGCATTTTTCTGAAATTCGGATTTAGCTGGATATCCTGTATTGTATCAGGCACTGCTGCACAGAGAAGAGCCCAGGTGCCAGAAAATAACCCCTGGAGGAACGGATGGTTCCTCCAGCCCTTCCCCGCACCCGGCCCCACTTCTTTCAACAGTGAGAACCTGTCATTCCCCAAATCCTTGGCAAGCTGCAGCCTTCACCAGATGTGAGGGCTGGCTTTGGAGCCAGGGTATCTTTGGAAAGGTGTCCCGTCTAATTAACCTAATAAGGGGGTTGTAAGCCCTGACCGGAACCTGCAGAGGATTCACCCCGACAGATGGGGAGAAGTAGGTCAGGCCTGCTGCTGGCGCCTGCCAACGAGCCGCTGGCTGTGGCCTGAGGAAGAGCTAATAGGCGGCTTTGACTTCACATCAGATTCAGGGCAAACAGAAGTCACACCAACATCGTATTAACAGTGGTAATGACTGCCATTTATGCAGCCCTCGCTACGTGCAAAGCAGTGAGCAAGCATTATCTCATTTAATTCTCACAACACCTCAAGAAGGCAAAAGCTATTATTATCCCCATTTAACAGATGATACAACTGAGGCCCTAAGAGTCTGAGTAACTTGCCCAAGGTCACACAACTAAAAAGAGGCAGAGATGGGGATTCAAACCCAGCCATCTGGACCCTGGAGTCTGTGCTTTTGGCTAACGAGCTCTCAGCTCCTTCCCCCATCCCTTCTCCCCAACCCCAATCATTTCCAAGACAGTTGGTGAATGTCATAGATACAATGAGATGGAAGGAAACTCCACTCATTCATTTCACCAACTTTTGAACCATTGTCTGTGTTTGAGACAGGCTCCCCTCCACTGCCTTTGGGGATATGGTAGTCTAGTGGGGGAGAGAGATATCAATAAATAATTGCTTTAAAAAAAACCAATGGAGTAGCAGAAGTGTTATAACATGGTTTTGCTGGATTGCTATTGAGAGAGGCCTCAGAATGTGGTGGTGGGAAGCCTGGGCCCTGGAGCCAGGCTCTGGGACACAAAGCCTCCCTTAATAGGTGTGTGACTTTGGGTAAGTTACGCAGCTTCTCTGGGCTTCGGTTTCCAAGTCTGCAAAATGGGAATAATATTACTCATCCCACAACCTTGTAAAGACTGAATGAATTAATACTTGAAAAGCACTTAGCCCTGGCTGGTGTAGCTCAGTGGATTGAGTGCGGGCCTGCGAACTGAAAGATCGCGGTTCGATTCCCAGTCAGGGCACATGCCTGGGTTGCCAGGCCAGTTCCCGGCAGGGGACATACAAGAGGCAACCGCACATTGATGTTTCTCTCCCTCTCTCCTTCCCTTCCCCTCTAAAGATAAATAAATAAAATCTAAAAGAAAAGAAAAAAAAAAACACCGTTTAAAAAAAAAAAAAAAGAAAAGCACTTAGGTAGTTCCGGGTACATCGTAGACACTTTATTCAACAACTACGTAGTGAGTGCCTGCAATGTACCGAACACAGGTCTGGGCAATTGGGACGTAACTGTGAACCAAAGAGACAAAACCACCTGCCTTTGCAGAGTTTGCATTGTTGCTTACAGTCTAAGGTTGGCTATTATTCATAAACGAACTATTATTATGTAAATACTGGTAACTGCGAGCATCTTTAATTATTATTTTTAAATGATCTGTTATTATTTAATAAATCGTGCTCTGCTGATCTTGACAGGGCACAAAGCAGGGAGATAGCTAATCCTCCGTGTTGGCACAGAGACATTTCCTGTGGTTTCAGAGATGAGTGGGTGACTTTATTTTAAACCCCCACTGGGCCTGGGGTTGGGAGTTGAGGCTATTGATAGCCTATCAGCCTCGAGACAGATGGCTTGAAAAACTGCGGGGGCAACTGTGTCTCTAGGTTCAGGGCTTGAGTAACCTTGACGTCAGCAGCTGGGTGGGCAGAGAAAGCGTGGGGATACAGAGCAGAGGTAGTCGGCCTGGCTGGGGCAGAGAGGATGGGAGCCAACCTTTTTCTGAGAATCCTTTTCAAAGCCCAGCCCTGAGTGGGTGGCTAAAGTTCATGAAGGTTAATGTGGCAAGTGAACCTGACACTGGGGCAGGGGAGGAACTCAGCGACAGCTTCCACTAACTGCTAAAAACAGGGTCCCAGCCTCAGGCCCAGGACACTCGAGGGGCCCACAGACTTCTAGGAACTGCCACCCCAGTCTTGGCTTCCCTGCCCTGTCCCCCGAGCCCTGGCACACACCTGTTTAGAAGACAGTAACTTTTGATTTGTCACCTGTCGAGCTGCCTGCCTGTTCCAGGGCGGGGGCCCGGTGGCGGGGGGGGGGGGGTGGAGGCTCACCGGAAGGCCCGTGGGAAAACTGAAGCTGTGGTGAAGATTAGAAGGGGACAGAGGGGGAGGGGCAGGTGTGCCTGGGACAACCCCGAGAACAGGTGCTGTGTTCTCACGTCCTCATTGTCCCGAGAGAGAAGGAGCCTCTGGCTGAGAGCAGGGATGTCATGTGTCCAGCTGGGTGACCCCCCCCCCACACCAAGCCCAAGTGCAGCATGTGGGGCTTGTGGTGTGACAGGGTGTTTAACTTGACATCAGTGACACCAGGGAGGCTCCTGGGACCATTTTTGTTTGCAGACACGCAGTTTAAACTTTCGGCCAATGGAAGGTGTCTTTGGTTTAGGGGGAGGTGGGGCAATTCGGGCCCGATGGTGGCTGGTACCTGCACATGAGTGACTGTGGCTGTGTGCCTGTACCCGGGAAGGCACATCTGCTTTGCATGTCTGGGTGCCTATGTCTGCATCTATCTCTGGGTGGATCTGTGTGGACATGTCTGGGTGCCTGCTGTCTGTGTGTCTGTTGTGTACATGCACGAATATGGTCTGCATGCTGGGGTGGGGTAGGCAGGAGGGGTGCTCTACAGAGCAAGTCAGGAAATGTAGATTCCCTGGGGTCTCCTCCCAGGTGGGCCTCTCGTAATGTGGGCACTTGGGATCTGTCCCTTCTGTTCATGCCTTCCCTGTCACAGAGGCTGTTGATCAAGCTACACTGGCTGGTGCTGGTGACCCTGACCGCACTGGGTTCCCAGTGCCTGACCCGGAGTGGGGAGAGGCTCTGAGGCTCAGGGAGCCTCTGTGGATTGGCAGCAGGGTCATGGGAGGCACCCCATGACTGGCTAATTGGTCCCTTAGCACTGAGCGCAGGCACCATTATCCTGGCACTGCTGCCCCTGCTCCCAGCCATGCCCTCTGTCAGCCCACGGGCCCATCCAACCAGTGGCCAAGCCCGGGAATAAATCAGTATTCAGTGCTCAGCCTGGCCTCCTGGGCTCAGCCTATTCTGACCACTTCCTGCTGGAGGCAGCCCTCAGGCTTCCTGATCTCATGGTGAGAAAATGCTGTTTCTGGAGAAGTTGCCCAAGATGGCTATTAGCAGGGAGGGGGTTGAGCGTGGCGGCCATCCCTGAATGTGGCCAGCCAAACAGGGTCTGTAAAAACGAACTAAAAATCCATGCCACCCGCCCATTTCCGCTCAGACTCCCTCTCTCTATATCTCTCCCTCCCATTCCTGTGCTGGTTGTCCTATCAGAAGAATCCCAGGGCAGTGCTGTCCAATGGGACTTCCTGCCATGACAACACCACCATCCCGATGCCCTCTCAACACCATACCAGTGGCATAGCGCCTCCGTGTCCATTGGTCCCCAGGGGAGCCAGGCGAGGGCAGTTCGTCCCCAACGCTGCCGGGTGAGTGCAGAAACTACGAACGCCACTGCAGAGAGGGTCAAGCAACTTGCCCAAGGTCTCCCAAACATCTGCAGAAAGGTGGGACTGGAGCCTGGGTCTTCTCATTCTAGAAGAGGGGCTCGCTCTGTCACTAACCTCTTTCCGGCAGACCTGCAGTGATCACTGAGAGTTCAGCCAAAAATCGATGACCGATGCTGGAATTTCAGACTCAAGCTTGACTTGTGGGCAAGAGATTTTTTAAGCGTGGCAAAGGGAGAGGGTCGCTGGAACCTAAAGTTGCTGACTCTCTTTTAGGAAATATGAATATTATTGGGAGGACTTATAGGCCAGGCACTGTGTTAGGATCTTTACAAATGACCCTCACGAGTTTGGATATTATTCTCCTCGTTTTACAGATAAAGAGAGAGAGGCTCAGAGCACTTGACTTCAGTCATTCAAGATCATACAGCAAACAAGTGGCAGAGCTGAGCTTTGAACCAGGTACTTTGGCTCTGAAGGTGTCTCCTCTGCTACCACCTGGCTTAGGCTGAGGACCTCGCTTGGGAGAAGCTGACTCGGGGGACTCAGACAGCATTTGAACTGGGCCACCACTGTGTGCAGAGCTCTAGCTGAGGCTCCCAGGGGCAAAAGAACATAGCTCCCTGGGCCCCAGCTCCAGGGAACCTGCCACCAAGGCTCAAGAAACAGACATAAAAGACTCAGTTAATGGCAGCGAAACAAAGAAAAGTGACTGGAGTGACCCGGGTGAGCCAGGCTGGGGCCATCCACCTAGGAAGCCTCCCTGCATCTTAGTCAGTGACTCATCTGCATTGGAAGCTTTCATTCATTCAACAGCTCCAAGGGCACAGTTTCCTGACCAATTTCTGTTTCAAATATCTATTATGTGTAACAAAGCACCCCAAAACTTAGTGGCTTCAAACAACAACAATCATTTATTTGTTCGTGATTCTGCTGCATGGGCAGGGCTTGGAGCAGGGCTCGTCTCTGCTCCTGAGGCATCAAGCTGGGGCAATTCTTCTGCTCATCTTGGGGCGGGGGTGTCATCCGGTCAGTGGGGGACCAGTTGAGGCCTGGGCTTACCTGGAACCCTGGAATAACTAAGCTTCTCTCCCTAGCAGGACCACCCCCTCCCCATGGGCCTCTCCACGTGGCCTCTCTAGCAGAGGAGCCAAACTTCTTACCTACAATCTCAGGGTTTCTCCAGCAAGACCTTAACAATAAGGCCCAAAAAGAATGAATACCAGCCCCTATCTCATGGGGCATTCTGAGGGTGTGGGCACAGAACGCGTAGGTGCAGTATCCCAGGGCCTGGCTACTATTACCGTCAGCTTGCTCTGGTACTGCTCTGTCTAAAAAGCCAGTCTCTGCCTCCCCGCCTAATACCCTGTTTATGGCCTTCTAGATTTATCTTTCAATGCTCCTCCCCTTCACGCCCCACTCCTCCTGACGCAACTGAGCTCCACAAAATCCACCCTGTGTTTCTGTGCCTCTGCACATTCTGCTGCCTGCCCAGAACGCCCTTCCTCCAGTTGCCCGTCTGGCCAGTCCTCCCCAAGGCCTTCTGTGAGCTCCCCCAAGAGCCAGCTTTCTCTGCTTTTCCTGCAGTTATTCAGGGTGACCGTGTTTTGCCTGGACCATGGAGACAGACAGAGCCCGAAGCTGTAGAGCCTGTCTCAGAAGCCAGAGGAAGCAGCCGTCAGGAAAGGGCTCAGGGGCCTGGCCCTGATGATGGCAGTGGGCCCCTGTGGTCAAACACAAGTGCTCTGGAGCCGGGTTTGTGGTTCAAATCCCACTTACAGCCTAACTTTTTGGTGCCTCTATTTTCTCATCCGTACAATCGAAATAAGGTAGTACTTAAATCCTCAGTTTGCTGAGAGAGTTAAAGGAGACAATTACATTGGACCTGAGTCCAAGGCATAGTAAACACCCCATAATTATTGCTCTTACTATTACTAATATGTGCTCCTCATAGGCTGGGCTGTGGACAGCTGACTACCTTGTGAGCTGGAGGACCACAGCTTGGCAGAAAGGAACCAAGGCTGACCCCACAGTGACCTTCAGCCTGCTCTTCCCTCCCACCCCATTCGCAAGAGGCCCACTAGAGCCACAGTTTGGCCTGTCACAGGGTGCCCTGGTGCTGAATTTCCAGTCCCCCAGCCTTTTTGTCGGTGCCTCCCAGTGCAGGCAGTCTGAGAGGTATCAACAGGAGGTCCTAGTCCTCCAGTGGCCTGGGCTTTGGTGCCTCACAGCCCCTTCCTGCATGTGACAGAGACAGGAGGGTCTACAGCTCCCCAGTCCTGGCTGGGTGCACTCTTCCTTCTCTCCTGGGAGGTCTGGTAAGGGGACTATCGAATACAGTGAAGGCTGTGCTCCTCGCCAAACTCTTGCCAGTGGCTCGGTATTAAGCTCGCACCATTTGTCACAGGGCTCTGAGACAAGTTAGGGAACTTCAGCCTCGGAGTCTGGGGTGGGCCCATCTAGTTAGCTAATCAATCACTTTTGTTGTCCGTTCTTTTCTTCATTCCACAGAGATTTCCTAAGAACCTACTATGTGCCCAGTGCTATTCTAGACACTGAGGATACAGAGAGAGCAGGACTAATAAAAGTGGACCCAAGAGAAGTGTGACCATGCCTGTGAATTAGCAGCCACCTTGTAGCCTTGAGTGTTGGGGACCCTGTTTGGTCCCCTCTCTCACACTCACTCATGCTTGGCACAGGGGCAGAGCACAGGCTCTGGACACTGAGGTCAGATTCCAGTCCTGACTCTGTCGCTTACTAATGAATAGCAAGTTGGCTCAACTCTCTGAGCCTCACTGTCCTCATCTGAGAAATGGGAGTGCAGTTAGGATGGCCAAGCAAGAACCCCCGAAAAGGACCCGGCACTGTGGCCGACGCTTCCCAGCATGCAACAAATGGCCCTCGTCCACACTCGGCCGTCATCTGCCGTCACCATGGCCCTACCTCCATGGGCTGGAATCTTGCCTTTCCTCCTGACTTCCTGGGGCTAGAGGCAGCTTTGCTGACAATAGCCACATTGCCTCTGGACCCTGGAGGATGCCGAGACCTTCCCTGTGAGCCGTTTGCCCCCTGATGCCGGGGTCACAGAGGTCTTACAACCTGAGGTCAGAGAAGAAACAGGGGGCGGGTGACAGGGGTTATATATCAGAGGCCTGTCCCAGCTGTTGGCAGGAATTCCTTCCTAGCCAAGGACAGACGGGACCAGCCTCCCAGAATCCAGATCGATTGGGCACCTGGGGTGGGAGCCGACACTAAGGGTGAGGAATTCATGTGACCCTGTCATCTCCTGTCAGGAGACTCCCACGCTTTTCTTCCTGCAGCTGGGAAACGAAGTGACAGGTCATTCTGAGGGGCAACTGCTGACAGGCCCTTCTGCAACATTCGTTTAGAACTGGCAGCCCCGTCTCCTTCTGAAAGGGGCCCGGGGAGAGCTTGAACATTTGCGCAGCACCTGCCAGCCAACCAGGCCCTTCCGCAGTCACACTGACATCGAAGTCCCACGAGAACCCTCATTTTAGCGATGAGGAAACTGAGGCTCAGAGCGGTAAAGTAACTTGCAGAAGGCAGAAGAACATTAGAAACCTGGTTCCTTTTACAACGCAGATAGGATAGGCCAAAAAAAATTTTTTAACATAAAAATGGATTATTAAAAGTCAAAGAGCAACCATTGTTAACTTATGGGAGGACCTTCTAAGAATAGGATGCGCATGATGCATTTATAATGCTGGTAAATGCATTAAGTATTTTCTGGAGGGATTTATAAGAAAGCATTAATAGCTCAAAACTATAGCAAGAAAAACCGGAATGCGGGAGGGAGAACTGAGAGGATTTTGCTCTTCTTTCTATAGCATTTGAACTACTTTCCATATTTATTTAAAAAGCAAAAACATAATGCCTTCAAGCATTGCGCTAAGTGAAATAAGTTGAGAGAGACGGATACTGTAGTGTTATCTCTCTTACATGATACGGACTCTAAAAGAAAACAAGCAAGCTCACAGAAACAGAGAGCAGATGGGCAGGCGCCGGGAGAGGGGTGGGGGATAAAACGAAAACAGAGCAAAAACCACAAACAAAAAACCCCAAACAAACAGACAAGCCCAATACTGCAGGTCGAATGGGTCAATAAAGAATCTAAGTGACTTACAAATACATAAATACATTTTTAAAAAATAAATAAAATACCAGAAACAAGGGGTCATCTGAATGAAAGAAATATGGATTATTTTTCATTTTCTTTTTGATTACTTTCTGAAATAAAAATAAATTTCTTAAGAAAAAAAAACAACTTTGAGAAGCTGATGAAAACTGAGCAAAACCCCCCAAAATTTCAGAAATACATTTACTCCTATAATAAGGAACTCTTTGTACGGAAGATCTGAGGGAATATTTATGCCTAAAAGCCAGGCTGAACCAAGATTCTCATGACTGAAAGCAGGAAGCAGTCAGTTCTCTGACATCAATACTGAAGATGTTGTCATTAATCATTGAAAATGGGAAAACAAAAGCCTAGGCTAATGTGGTTTCTGGAAGCAAACATTTCATTTTACTTTGCGCCCCATACCTTAAACGGAGCCCTGGACTACGGTAGATGCTCCCCAGGCCCATTGGTTAATGGGTAATTGTTGTGCTCACTGGGTCCCAATGCAGGTGCCCAGTCAATACTTGTTAATGGAAATCAATAAGATGCTATTGATCCCAACCACTACCCCTGGACCCCAGCTGTGCCCCTGGTCCAGGTGGGGACGCAGGGTAAATACGGTCAGCACTGGGCTGAGGTGAAAAACTCTAAGCTCCCCTCCCCCCTAAAGGCTGAGGCTGACCCCTGTCGCTGTCCGGTGTCCGGCAGGGTCTTCCCTTCCTGCCTGTCCTTGGAAGACAGTACACAGCTGATGTGTCAGCCTCAGCCTCATCCAACATCGACTGCCCTTTCCCCGTCTGCCCACCCTCCTCCCAACACGTGCAGGGGTGTGGAGGCCTGAGATGCAGTCCTTGTGCCCAGAATCCGACCCCACGGGGTTCCTTTCCTCGGGTCAGGAGATGAGAAAGCGCTCGGGACAGCGTGGGCGTGCGCCGCTGCCTCAGAGGCAGCACATGCCTCCTACGTGAGTGACCATCTTCCCCCAAAGCAATCCGCCTTCCGTCTCCGACCCTAACCCCGCATCCCCCCCTCCCCCAGGCCCGTGGCCTCAGGCTGCGCCTCACTCTCCAAACCCAGTCTCTGAGCACCTCCCCCACCAGGCCCACCTTTCCCTCCCCTCCAGTCTCACTGGCAGCCCCCTCACCAGGCGCCCGCCATCTCTTGCCTGGACATTGCAGTAGATCCTAACTGGCCTTCCTGCTTCCAGACTTTCTACCCCTAATTCAGCCTATGCAGGCTAGAGCACCATCGCATCCTTGCACGGCCCCGCCTAAAAAACATCTGAAAGCTTCCGAACACCTTCGGCGGGGGCGGGGGTGGGGGGTGGGGGTGTCTCTCTTGCTCACCAGCATGCAGTGAACGCCACCAACACCTATGTCACACTCCCTCTGGACCAGGTGCTATTTAATCTAAGTGCTTTGCAGACGAACTCATTTAAGCAGCGTAGAATGAGGTTGTTGCAGTTATTGTCACTGTTTCATAGAATGGGGAGCAAAGGCACGGAGAGGTAAAGCAACTTCACTGTCACATCATTAGTAAATGACAGAACCCAAATTTGAACCCAACCTGTCTCGCTCTGGAGTCCTCATGCCTGTCTTTGGGCGTTTCTGGCTGCAACGCTCAGGCTTCCCACCTGGCTACCTCTTCACAAGCTGGTAACCTCTTTGCTTTTCCAACTTTCCCCTCCAACCCCCAGGCCTAGGCAAAGTGACTTGAGCATGACTGTCCTCTGATCCTTTCCTCCCACGATGACGCCGTGGCTCCGTGTTCCTCCTACGGGGAGTGTCATTCCCTCCCCCTCTATCTAGTTCTTACTCCTGTCCAGGCTGAGTTCTAGCCCACTTCCCTTCCAGCCTCAGTGGGCATCCACGCCTCCCATTACCTGCCCTCAGCCCTCACCTGGTGCTCTGTCCAGCTGTATCGCCAACCCTCTCATAGGGTTCGTATAAATTCTATCTTCCCTGTTCCTCCAGGTCAAAGAGGAAGCATGTTGCAATTCTCACCCATCTCCCATACTTGCCTGTTGCCACAGAGAGCCAGGGCAACTGGTGAGACTGGATCAGTGAGGCCAGGGAGGGCTTGGGCTTCCTGGAGGAGGTGAGCACGCACAGGCTCATCAGGCCCTGTAAGAGGAGAAGGGGAGGTTCTAAGGACTAGCCCCTGCCTGCCTCTGCCATTTCATGAGCTCCCCATCACCCCTGCCTGCTCACACAGCTCCTGGTACCCTGACCGCCTCATTCCTGTCCTGGGGCACTTGTGCCTGGAATGCTCTGCAGGGTCGATTCTTCGGGTCTTTCTCAGCACAGCTCAAGAGTCACCTCCTCCTGGAGGCCTTCCCTTCCCTTCCCTTGCCCAATGTTTGCCATAATGCTCTTGCTCTTGCCATTCCCTGTTTTATTTTTCTTTGCCATCCTTGTCAGAGCCCAAGGGTATTTATTTCTTTCCTCGTTTGTTGCCTGTTACCCCCACCACCCCACTTAGAACTAACCAACTCTCCCTCATTCACCTCCGAATTCCAGCAACTTGCACAGGCCTGGCACATAATAGGCCATGAGCAACTATTGACTGCACAAAAGAATGAATACGGGCCAAGCGAGCGCATCTCCTTTTTTGTGGACCCGTGTAACTGTGCTTCTTCCCATTCCATGGCTGGAAAAGGCCATCTATGCCCACAGGTGGCTGAAACACAGAACTTCCTCCAAATGAATGCCTTTGGCAAGACACCAAAGAGACGATGTGGAAAGATCTGGCAAGGTCAGGACACAGGGACCGGGGACCAGGGTGGTCTTGGTCCCTAGAGTTTCCCACTTAAGTGGGATAAGCTGCAAAACCCCCTTTTTGGTCTCAACCCTGATGCAAATCTTTAAAATGTATAGGTCAGCTTCACCATCGCAGTAGGCAAAATGTTTCACTGAAGTGTAACTTTCTCAGCAAACCATTTTCTTACTGGACTCTCAAATGAGCCCCAAAAGGTAAGCAGGAATCTGTTTTAAGGGCAGATGAATGTGAGATTAAAAGATGTTAAACTACGTGCCCAGAAGTACTCCGTTCTAAGTTCTTCTCCTAAACCGGAACAGTATGGACTGATATTTGCTCTCATTCTCATTGCAAGAGTGGGTCGTTTGTACGGAAGGCCCTAAGGAGAGGTGGTGTTGATACCGTTTAACTCTTATTAACCCCCAACAACCTTATCTATTTCTATGTGTCAGGAACTCTTCTGAGACACTTGCATGTAGCAACTGATTTAATCCTGACAGCATCTCTAAACGAAAGGAACAAATCAGAATCCTCAGTTAACAGATGGGAAAGCTAAGACCCAGAGAGGTTAAGTAACTTACCCAGAGACACAGAGCTAGTGAGTAGGCGTGCCTCCCTTTGTTTCCCACGCTCTCCCTGAGAGGCTGTGATTAGTTCTAGCCGGTGCAATGTGAGTGAAGGGATGTCTGTGACTTCCAAATGGAGGCGATGCAAAGCTCGGGCACAACTCCACAGCCTCTCCTTTCCCCTGACGTGGAAAGTGTGAAGACGTGCAGAGGGTGCGGCTGCAAGGTGATGGCTCTTCCCGCCACCCGGATCCCTAAGTGACTGTGTGGAGCAGAGTCCCTCGCTGTCCCACATGGGACATGTAGCTTGGAAAAACCAAATTTGTATTGTGTCAACCTCAGGGGGCTGGGGGATTGCACATCCCACACCTCTCCTAGCCGATCCTGACTAACACAGTGCGAGGTGGAAGCCAGGCTCAGTCCAGCTCTGTCTGAACCGTGAATTCTAACGCTCAACCCTTAGAGTGTCTGGGCAGGAACCTTACCTAGTAATGGTAAAATCCTCAGAACGAATTGGACCCCTTCTTGCCTTCCCCAGCACTCCTCAAATATGGAGCCTCCGGGTATCTTAAAGCCTTCGCTAGTAACCCTGCTCTGTCTGTTTGGTTCTGGTGGAGCCAAGAGCTCAGCCTGGCCAATGAGAGTGCTGAGTCCTCCTCGCCCAGCACACGACTCCAGCTGGGGCTGATGACAAATCCCAGACTGTGTGGAGGAGTTAGCAGAGCAAGAAGCACTCTCTCTTCTGCTGATGCTTAGGGGGTACAGGCCTGAGCTGATGGCCACTTTGCCACCCTCTGGGACCTAAGTGTGAAGGCAATGTGGGGCAGACGCTGAGCTGAAAGATAAGATCTGATGGAGCCGTTTGAACCGCTGGATTCAGCTGTGTCTGAGACCAGCTCTACTGGGCTCTACTGGGCTCTACTGGGCTCAGACACAAAACATCTGCTACTGAACAAAATAGTCTGAATAGGAATTTTCTATCACTTGCAACCGAAAGAGTTCTAAGTAGGATGTCACTTCCCCATCCGCCTCTGCCATGCTGCAGGGCACTGTGTGTTGGACGGAGGCAGATGAGAGATGCCTTGGGCCCCGGGTGACCAGGCGCAGGGAGCACCATTAAAAGTCAGAGAGAGGTCTGGCAGAGATGGTGGGCTTGGACCCGGTGGGGCTGAGGGGCTGGCAGGGTGCACAGAAGGACATGCCCCGAGGCGGGAAGAGATGTGTGGGTGCAAGTCTGGAAGGTGCTGGAGTCAGAGGTGGCAGCTCAGTGTGTGGGAGGACATGAGGTCATGGAGGAAGTGAGGGCTCAGAAGGAGATGGCAGAGGGAACGCAGGCCAGAGCTTGGGGAGCGAGAACGTTGCTGCGATGTGAGAAAGAGTGAGCAACGAAGGGCTGTGGAGGAGTGGAAGGTGTGTGTGGTCTGGGGCAAGCTCCTGAGCCACTCTCCCCCCCGAGTTTCTTGTTCTGTAAAATGTGCTATGGTAGGGGGAGGGGGCAGGGAGGATGGAGAATGCTTGGGAGGCCCTTCTCTGAGTGCCAGAGCTCAACAGACAGGAGATGGTATTTCAGTCAAATGGGAGAACGGAGATAGAGTGCCCCATGTCCGTGTGGAAGGAGGAGTTCCCGAAGGGGCGGCTTCCTTCCTAGCATTCCCCAAACACAGCTCTCACAGCCTGTCTCCATGTCTCTCTCTCCGTGACAGTGGGCGCATCTGGTGTGGGATCCAGAGCCCGGCACGGCGCCTAGCACTGAGTGCTCGGTGACCGAGGAATGAAACGGACTAGTCAGGCTGCTGACTTCTCCAGAGGTAGAGGAAGAGAACTGACAAGGGGCAGTTGGATTTGTTTCCTAAGCAGTCACTGGTGGCTGTTGGCAGCTGGGCCTCAAAAGGTTGGCAGAGAATCTGTAGCCAGCCTTTCCAGGCATCTCTGCCCCTCCACCTGTCCACAGGTCACTGCCCACCACCACCTGCCCCCCCCCCCAGCAGGTGAAAGGAATTGGTGGACATGGGAGTATCAGGCTGCACCCTTCCTGAATGTCCCAAGGGGTGTTCTTTATGCCCTTTCTCAGGCCAACTTGTCACTGGCTGGCAGGTAGCCAAGGCTGCTGCACCCTCAATTTGGTAGGAGCTCTTATCTCAGAAACTGCTAGAAGAATTGAGCACCTTTGACCCTCTTTCATAACACCTGGGACAGTGCGGCAGGCAAAGATGCTTTAAACAGCAGCTAGGCTCACATCCAGAAGCATCACACACCCAGCAGGCCCCCCCCCACCCCGCCCCGGGCGGGTGGTATCCAGGGCACTTCCTCCAAAGCAAGCCCCCAGGGAACCTGCATCTCTGTTACAGGCACCGAGGGGGCTAAAGAGAGACTCAGGAAGGTTGATCTGATGTGAGTTGGAGTGCAGCAACAACTGGAACCCACTGCTCCTGAGTCCCTCCCTTGCACAACTTTGTTGGCCCTGAGGCCCCACATTCCATCCTTAGGGTTTAGTGCACTGGGGCGTGAGTCCTCCCTTAAGATGAACATACTCCCGGGGACACATTCACTGCAGGGGAAACAAACAAATCCCACAGCCAATCCCTCTGGGCGGTGAGAACTGGGACTTGCTGGAGGGGAGATGCAGAAAGGTTAGCCAGTGGAAAAGTACAAAGAAGACCTTTCCCTCCCTCGCAACTGCAGCCAGCTCTGTGGGCGGGGCTTCCAGCTCTGTGGGCAGGGCTAAGCTTCCTTCTTTCTTCCTTCCTCGCACTAGTAGGGGCCGAAAACTCCCTGCCAATCGCTGGTCCAGGTGCCAGGGACACCCTGTTTATTCAGTCAAGTGCCTTGAGGTTGAGGGTGAGGTGAGACTCTCTCTCTTTCTTAATGCCAGAGAACTACGAAGCCCGGAAGGGAGTAAGTGGGAAACTGAGGGACTGCAGAGACCTCCCCACCTTCCACCTTCCCGCCTTCACCTCTGTCACAGTGCTGAGGAGGGGCACAGGCTAATCTGACACAAAGGGGCGGAGCTGAGTCCTGAGGACTGGTGGGGGCTTGGAAGATGCTGCGCACTGGCCTTGACCCTGCAGTCTCCGGGGTGGGGCAAGATACTCCCCGGGTCCCTTCTAGCGGAGACATTCACAGTGTTCCAATTCAAAGCATCCCTTGGACCTACCCCCTAGGAGGTTTTCCCCTTCCTGCCCCCAAGCGATTCCTGGGACACAGGAGGGGATAGGCCTTTGTTTCCAGCTGGAGCCCCTCCCTGGATTCCAGGTGAGCCCAGAGAGGCACAATCAATGCCCTTCACTGAGAGGAGTGGCCCCCCAAATACAGTAAGAGGCCCCTTGTTAGCAGAGTACATTTCAGGCCCCACCCCAGGCCTGGGGTGGTCCAGCAGTCTGCTTTCACAAGCCTCCCATGCGGTTCTGATGCCACCAGGTTGAGAACTACAGTCCCAGAGAACACCGAAGCGGGAATTTCTTGGACGGCTGGATGTGAAGTGGGGAGAAAGGAAAAGGACACCCTGGTGGGCTGGCTGGCAACAACAGGTGAGCTTCTCCGTAGAAAGGCACCGGGTCAGCTCCAGGGCCAGGAGTCTGGCCTCGGCCAGGCTCCTGGTCTCTTGAGGCCGGTATCTTGTGTTGTTGGCTGGTGCACTGGGAGGTCCACTACAGTGCCCAAGAGCTTTCCGAAGGGATCTGAAACCCCCAGAATATCAACAGCCTTTCTTTCAAAAGCTGTCAATTTATCTAATACACAATTTATATTTAAACACATTGTCACTGGAAAAAGTCAAACCAAAACCGAGGGAGCGACGTGGAAAACTCTTCCCTTGACGTCCCCAGGGCTAGACCCCTCCCAGAAGCAGCACTGTTAGCTGGCGGCGGTTTATCCTTCCGGAGCATTCTGTGCATTTGTTTGCGCTACAGAAACAGGTTAAGGGTGGGTTTGTTGTGCTTCGACTCCCCACCCCTCTCATTTAATAACACCCCATAGGCTCTGGGCCTCTTCTCGGCATTGTCTTGAATGTGATAACAACTGGGGCAAGAGGAAAAATATTCTCACACCACACTGGAGCAACCCCCTTTTCTTGGCCCCTCCATATCCACCCTAGTCCTGCCTACACTACACCAAGCATGCAAAGTATACACACACACACACACACACACACACACACACACACACAATATGCACACTAACAATGAACGGTGTGATTGGAGGAACTCCCAGGTTCTAGGGTGCTGAGGAACTGGGGCCTCCTTTGGCTCCAGGCAGACATTCCTTGGCCCCAGGAAGGGACAGATGGGCACTGCAAGGTTGTGTCACCACTGAAAGCAGTGTGTGTGTTGGTACATACGTTTATCCTGAGTGGTCGTCCAAAGCTTTCCCTCAGATTCCCAAAGGTCTCAAAAAACCCCAAAAGGACTAAAACCACAGCTTTTTGTTGATTGCCTCTTAATGGAGAAAAGCACGTTAGTAAAAGTAATCCCTGCCTTTCTAGAGCACTTTCCAACTCACAGTCACAGGCTCAGGAGCCAGTGGGCTCTTGGGAAAACGGAGCATGGCCCTCCTTGCAAGCTTGGGCCCAGGTACAGAGTGTCTACTCCCTAAGTGGCCGAGCGAGAGGGAGGAAAAGTTAAAGATGAGACGACAAGTGAGGCGGGCGAGCAACCCAAGTGTACTGGGTTGAATAGTGTCCCCACAAAAATCCATGTCTTTCCCGGAACCTCAGAGTATGACTTTGTCGGCAAATAGCACGGTTGCAGATGGAGTTAAGAAGAGGTCTTACTGGAGTAGGTTGGGCTACTCCAATAGGCCTGGTGTCCTTGTATGAGAAAAGAGAACAGACGCAAGGGTCACAAAGGGGAGAACACCATGGGAAGGTGGAGACAGGGACTAGAGTGACTCATCTACAGGCAGGGACCCTGCAGGATTGCTGGCAAACACCAGAAGCTAGTGGAGATTTAGGAATTCTAGCCCCCAGAACTGGGAATCAGCTTCTGTTGTTTAAGCCGCCGGTTCTTGGCACTTTGTTATAGTAGCCTTAGGGCATGAATACACCAAGATAGGGGTGGCAAAAAGTGGAGCTCAACAATGGCTTCCAGGGAGACCCTGAAGCCCCCACAGAGTCCCCAGCCCTCAGTAATTGAAGTGACTGGGGCTCTTTGGGTCAGTCGGTGCTGTGGCCCACGCCAGCTGGGATTGTGCTCGCTCAGGTGTGCAGGCAGTTCTTAGCCTGGAGAGATTTCTCCTATAAACAGCCAAACCAAACACATGTTCCCCTCCAGGCCCCCGAGTCACCTGCCACTTGGCAATGAGAGGACGTCAGCCCAGTTCCTGGCTGGTAGCACTGACAGGCGCCCATCTGCTCCGGAAGCACCCGGCCTGGATAAACAGCCAGGCTCTGCCACCCACAGCCAGGCCAGCCGGGCCACGTGGGCTGAGCGGAAGCCCTGGGCCTCAGGTCTCAGGCCCCCAGGGTCACTTTCCACCACAACCTACCCGTTGGCTGCCTTGGAGCAATGGCATTCTTGGAAAATGGGAGGGAAGACGCCGGAAAGGAAGAGTTGGGCTTGTCATAGAACTCAGCCCGTCTCCCAGGTGACTCTCTTGAATTCCTCCCTACTGGGCGCAGGGTCACTGCCCCCTCTGACTGGCCCTCCCCCCTCACTCACACCCGCATAAAGCCATCTGCCACCCTCACCCCCCTGGCAGGCACCAGGGCCTTATGACTCAGCACCCAGCCCTGAGGCTGCTCTGTGGGTGGCAGCTCCGGAACCTTGGTCGGGAGGGAGATGCTGGGAATGGGGGCCTGAGCTAGGAGTGAGGTGGAGAGAGAAGACACCTGCGGACCCCAGGTGGCCTTCCTGGAGCACAAAACCCTGACAGTGCTGCCTTCATCTGCTTTTTAAAGCAGACTAACTCTCCAGCAGAGGTGTTGGCTAAAATGTAATGGTCTAGTTAAAATGCACCTAATAATTCAGTTCCCTTTTTCCTTCCAAATTCTACCACCTGTTCTCCAGGCCCCGACCCGGCTAAATTGGGACCTGTTTCTCCTAGCGTACTCCACCCTTACCTTTTCCTGGGCCAGCCTCAACCCCTGCACCACCACCCCAGCATGTTCATCCTTCCCTTCCCCACCCCCACCGCTGCCCTTAAACAGATAAATTTGCAGGAAGGTGTTACAGATTTCATAGCATTCTCCTGGACTTGGAGCAAAAGGTCTGACCCCAAGTGCTTATCCCAAAGAAAGCAATTACAGTAAGACCATAGGTACCATTCTAGGGAAAAGAGTGAGTGAAGGTGGAGAATGTCACCTCCACCAGTGGCAGGACAAGGGGCTGGTCCTCACCCTACAAATCCTGGGGAGGTGGCTCCCCAGGTGTGGCTCTGAATCAGGCACTCTGCATAGGTGCTGCTTCAACTCAAGGGGGCTTGGCCCCTGGAACTTGGCTCTGGAGGGAAAGCCAGCAGGTTGGGCCTGTCTCACAGCTGGAAGATTGAATTTGAGGCCTGGCCCAGAGATGGGGATGGGGCTGGAGGATCCCACCCCAGAAAGGCCTGACTTTTCTGCCTGAGGGACCCTGCTTTGAGCAACTGTCTCTGCTCACTCCTGCTGAGCCCCCTTCCAGAAGGTCCAGCCTCCTCCTAGGCCTCTTGTAAGCTGCATGGAGCCACCTGGCCTCAAAGCTGAAAGGAGGCCCTCAGGATACGGCCCCATTTTCTCCCTTGCCCAGTGGCCCCCTGGGGTCTGTCAGGATTCTCCATCAGAGCCAGGCAGGGATGCACTTCTCCTTCACAGCCCTGTTCTCTCCAAAACAAGCCCACAGTCTCCCTTCGTTCTGTTGCGGTTGTTCTTGCTGGTACCACAAAGAAACGGATCAGACCTAGCCAAAGTAAAGAATGCTGGGAAGCTCCAAGAAACCTCAAAATTGTAGCAGGAAGAGCCTAATGTGTCTGACACTGGCTCTGCCGCTACACGTGAACTTGAGCAAGGCACCCCCTCTCTGTGCCTCATCTTCCTCAACGCCAGGAGGGGGATACCAAGAGTACCTGTTCCAAAGGACTGTTGTGAAGGTTGAATGAGACAGAGAATTGTGCAAACACACAATTTAAGAGGGTCTCTTTGGTTCCTTTCTTCACGGAAGTGTACACAGTCTAGTAATAGTAATACTTACTGGTCACGTTCATTATTCATCCGGCACTTTCTGTGTTGACGTGCTGAGTGCTGGACATTGTCTGAGGGTTGGCCTGCACTAAGTCCGTGTTCTTGTATCCCACTCTCCCCAGTTTCTTTCTCAAAAGATGGTTCACCGTCCCCAGAGGTGCCCCTCCCCTCGGCATTGGGACATTTTCCAGGCTAATCCTCTGTGGAGTCTCCCAGGTGTACGTGTTGCTTCCCAGAACAAGAAGGTGGGCAGCAAATGGCCCTAGCTGGAAAATCAGAGTGTGTGTTCCTGCACTTCTTTAGAGCAATAGACACGTGGGAAAAAAGGAAAAGCCCCACTCATTGAGCGGCTCTCTGATTCCTCCCGGGGACTCCCAGCCTGCCCCAGTTCACAGCTGCCGAAATTGTGATTGTCCTGAGGCCACCCAGCGAGCAAGCAGCAGGGGGTCCACAACAGGTCCTCCGCTGTCCACGGAGTAAACCCCCCTGGTGAGCACGACGTGCTCCTGGCACATAGGGATGGGGAACAGCACCAACGTTTTATGGAGAAGGATCCGATCCCAGAGAAGTCAAAAAAAGTCAATACTGAGACTGATCGATACTCTGGAGAAAATAAATATGAATCGTGGGTGGATTTAGGGGAGAGAGCATTCTCTTTACCTAGATTAGTCAGGGAGACCTCCAAAAGGTAACCGAGAGCCCAGAACTGAGTGATGCGACACAGGTATGTGAAGAGCTGGAGGAAGAGCTGTTCAGCTAGAGGGAAGAGCAAGTGCAAAGGCCCTGGGGCAGAAATGTGCTTGGGCTCTTCAAGGTACAAGAAGTAGGCCAGTGTGGCTGGAGCAGGGAGAGTGAGGAGCAGTGGGGGACGCAAGGCCAGATCATGCCTGGCCTCGTAACCATGGAAACGAGTTTGGATTTTATTCTAATAGCAACAGGAAGCCGTAGGAAGGTTTTTAAGCAGGGCAATGACCACTGAAACTTGTTGCTTAGAAAAATCACTCAGGCAGCTTCGAGAAGCATAGATTGAAGGAGCACAAGCAGCTGTGAGAAAACTTCAGCGGCCTGGACCACAGTGCCAGCCGTGGGGATGGAGGAAAGTGGAAGGCGGATACCTCGTTGCAAAACATGTCCTGAGCACTGGGCCTGGCATGCACCAGATGACACTCAGGACGGAGCTGGGGGCTAAAGAAGAAAGGGGTACTGCTGGCTAGATGTGTGGCCAGGGTCAGGTGGCTGGGGAGGCTGCCTTTCCTGGGCTTAAGGCTACAGCAGGCAGGCAGCCCTGCCCCCGCCCCCCCCCCCACCGTGGGAGGAGGCAGGGGCCAACCCTGAGGATCCCACACCCTACTTTCGGTTCCTCAATGTGTACAGTATCTTCCCCTCATTAAAAGGTCATCGTCAGAGCTGCTATCTGTGACACTTAAGTGTTCCAGAAATAAAAATACGGAAGTAGTTAAAATAAAACCAGCTTATATTTATTTTTATATTTCAAAATTTTGTTGAACATGTACATACACGTGAGAAAAAAGTTCAGTGTGTAAGAACACACAGCAAAAGAACTTCTCCTCTACCCTGTCCTTGTCCCTAGAAAATATTCTGTTATCTGTTTATTTTTAATGTTTCCAGAAATCTCAGCATATACATACAATATATATTGCATATCCTATTTTTAAATACAGAGATAGCAAAAATTATTGTTTTGTACCTTTTTTCACCAAACAATATTTTTTGAAGATCACTTTATATTAGTCCATGAATCACTATTTCATTCTTTTTTAGTGGCTGTAAGGTATAGCATAGCATGGTTATATCATAGAGGGAAATAGGTATTTAAATGATTTCCAAGTTTTGGCTACTACAGTGTCACAACAAACACCTTCATATGTAGGATTTTGGTGTTTACGTTGGATAAATTTCTAGAAGAGGATTTCTAGCTGTAAGGATAATTACATTTTTTTCTGTTTGGATAAATATTGACAAATTGCTGTTCCGAGCAGTTGGACCAATTCACTTCCAGCTCCCACTCCCAGCTGACCTTGACAGTATCCCCTTCCTGTGTCAACTCAAAGTATTTACCAAAAGTTTCATTTTGCCATTCTCATGACACCTGACAATTTACACATGTTAAGTGTACGCTCACCTTTGTTGGTGTGGTGAATGCTACCACCCCGAGTCTGCAGATCGGAGAGATCAAGTCACCCGCCCAGGATAACACCAGTGCCCCAGCACTACCGCAAAGCCATGGTCAGGGATAGGATAGGCAAGGCTGGGGGACCAGGGGGTGGTGACCTCCGCAGACACTCAGACTCTGGCAGTCAAGGTAGGGGAAGGGAGCACACAGGTCAGAAGCCAAGAGACCACTCAATGGTAAGGTCTCTTAACTTACTCCCCCAGGATCAGGGACACAGTGCTGCCTCTTCTGCCAGAGCCTGAGGCCCAGATGTGGGTGTCGATGAGCCATACTAGAGCCGTGGGCAGGGCCCTTGCTGGAGGAGTAGCAACTGTAGGGGCAGGATAAGAGGGGTGTTGACCTCTGGGACTTTCTTCCCACCACCATCGGGATGGTGGCTGCAAATCAGGAAAATGTAGGTTCCGTTAAAATTGGGGGTTGGGGAGAGAGAGATCCCTGTCAATAAACCACAGTAGCCAAACGAACCTAAGTTTAGCATCCGTCTCTAAGCCTGTTTGGGAGCCTCTTGATTCTTCTAATGGACTCCACTTCCGTGAACTCAAAGTAATGGAATCGGCTTCAGCAAAAACAATGTTCTAAATAAAGCACTGCAATCAGAGCAGCTGACCTTCGACAGAAAACTCTTCTTGTAGGCCTTGGACTTGAAGTGAGGAATGTGCTTTTTGAGAGGGGTGTGTGTGTGTGTGTGTGAAGACTGTGAATTTCAGGTGTGGCTGAACATGCTGAGAAAGTCCTACCATGTTACTAAGACTTACCTGTCAAAAAAATTTTTTTAAAGAAAAATTGTTAGAGTTAGGCAAGCAGGGAAAACCTGACAGTTTTGAAGCTGACATTAGGGCCCACCCGGGTTGAGTGGGTCTTATCAATAGACAGGATTCCCAAAAGAGAGGGCGCTCAAAGCCTCCCTCCCAGGCTCATGGCACAAGCTGAGCAGCAATCTGAAAAGCCTGCTATGGAAGGCTGCAAGGCAGGCGGGGCCAGTCATGAGGCCCCCAAAGCAGACTCAGACTGGAAGCTTGAGTCGATAAGGAGAGGACTTGCTGAGCGCTGAGGTCAGAATCAGGCCATCACAAAGGCCTCCGAAGGGGTCCCAGGGTGTCAGCCCAGAGAAGCCCAGGTGCAGTCTGTGGCCAGCACTGAACATCTGAGATACCGGGCTTTCCAGTTGCTCGTCTTTCTGGGTGGAGATGATCTCTACTCCTTCTCTAATTTTCTGATAGCTCATCTTCCACACCACCCGCCCAACCATTTCGCTATCTCGTATCTAGGTAGTCAGTAAATAAGCCGCCATTTTTTGAGGCTGTGTTACATCAGACACTATGCTAGGCAGTGTGGGGGACTCAGAAGGAGGGTACATGTGGCAGTGGGATGTTGGCAGTGGTGGCTCTTACACAAGGTGGTGGGGAGTACATGCAGGCACAATTGCTTTGGAGAACAATTTGGCACTAGCATGTAGAGTTGAACCTGCACACACCAATAAGCAACAATGAACTCCTCTCCTAGGTATATACCCTGGAAACTCTTGCACTTGTGTGAAAGATGTGTACAGGGATGTTCCAAGAAGCATTGTTCGTAATAACAAACTAATGAAAAACCGAGCTGTCCGTTACCAGGAGAAGGAATTAACTGTGAAGCGTGGTCTATTCCCGCAATGCAATAAACATGATTCAGCAATGCAAATGAATGAACTATAGTTGCAAGCGATATAACACGATGACTCAGAAACAAACGATGCGTTAAAAAAGTGAGTGGCAGAGGAAACATATGCTATACCATTTTTTCTGAAGCTTAAAAGTAAGCAAAGCTAAACAACATTTTCTAAGTCAATCATACAAATGAATCTTAAATTTTTTTTTTGGAGCAAAGGAATAGTAAGCATAAAATTTAGGATGTTGTTACCCCTGGGGGCAGACAGGTTATGGGACAAAGGAGGAGCCCACAGGTAGGGTTGGTAGTCTCAGTCCTGTTCTGGTTCTTGGGCCACATAGCAGGTTACAAGTATTCATCTTATCATATTTTGTTCATTGCATATATTTGTTTCTATCAAAAATATGTAATAAACCTTTTCATAGAAGTAACTCTTGCTCTGAAAGAGATTGCCATCTGTATGAGAAGACAGAACAGAAGCACAGACCCCCCACCCAAAGGGCATTTGTATGACATATTACAAGAAAGAACCTTATGAGTGGTTGTACTTGTTTGGACTCTTAATTGCAAGTGACCGGAAGCAAATTCAGACTTGTTCAACAAAAGTAAGTAGTAAGTAAATAATAAGTAAGAAAGTAAATCTGGCCTATGAGTTGAGGTGGGGCTGGCACCAGGGACTCTAAATCCTCAAATAACGAACAAGTCACTCCCTCACTCTCTGCCTCTCCCTGCGTGTGGCCTCGCTTTCTCCCACTGCAGACAGGAATCTTCCATCTGGTAAAGGGAGGAGAGGAAGGGATGCAGGCAGTGCCAGCTTGGCTTGCATCACCCCAAGTTAACAAATCCAAAGGAAAGAGAGAGGGGGTGTTTCTTCCTATGTTCCATATACAAAATCCCAAGCAAGGATTCCAATTGGCCTGGTGGGAGCCACATGCCCATCTCTGGGCCAATCACAATGATCAGGAGAGAGGGTACTATGCGATTGGAGAACCCATCTATTCTCAGGGAGTGGAGGAGGGGCTGTTCCCCAGAGGAAAAGCGGTGCTGTTATCAGAAGAAAGGGCCGAAGGGATGTTGGACAGACAAACACAACAGATGTCCACTCTGTGGGATCAGACAGCAAGGGAATAAGAGCTCAGCGTTATGGGGAGAGCAGTGAGGCTCTTTGGAAGAGAAGGTCCTAACCTTGAAGGCTGAAGGAGGAGGAGAAGAATTTGAGGAGGGAGAAGGGGAAGCTCCCACCCGACCCTGGAGGCAGAAGACTGTGTAATGTCCTGCATGGCTCCCAGATGCCTCCGGGGGAGCCATGTTAATTGTTCTGTGGGCTGGTTGGCTCCAGAGTGTAAAAACAAACCCTGATGGGAGGGATTCCCTGAGAATGGAAAATAGGTACACAGACACAGGATATTGCAAGAAGCCCAGAGGACGCCCCCACACGGGCCTGGGCTGACTCAATGAGGTCTGAGGCCACGGAGGGGGCAGGCTGGAGGCAGGCTGGGAACAGAGCACAGCTCTGGGCCAGGAACTTTTCCTTCTAGGAGGAGTTGCCTAGAGGCATGGTTTCTAGTGAGAATGATCTGGCTCACCAGCCCCAGACCAAAGCCTGCCGCAATCCCACACGTAGTTCTGTGTCAGAGATGCAGCCTCGGTGTGGGGACCAGGGCGCAGCCGGCCTGAAGGCCACTTCAGTGGCCTAAGGAGAGGCAGGAACCTCCAGGCCCAGGAGTCCCTGCTTTACAGAGAAGTAGGAAGGGGTCAGGGGTGGGGGGAAGTGGTGCCAAATCACATCAAATCAGCAATGCCACGAATCCATCATGAGTCCAGAGCTCAGGAGTTTACACTGGATTTTTTTTTTTTTAAGATTTTTTTTTATTTATTTATCTTTAGAGGGGAAGTGTAGGAGAGGGGGAGAGGGAGAGAAATATCAATGTACGGTTGCCTCTTGTGTGTCCCATGCTGGGAACTGGCCTGCAACCCAGGCATGTGCCCTGACTGGGAATCAAACCGCGATCCTTTGCTTCGCAGGCCCGTGCTCAATCCACTGAGCTACACCAGCCAGGGCTTACACTGGATTTGAATCTTTGTTCTGCATTTGAAATACAAGTGGCCTGAGCAACTTTGCTCTCTGAGTCTCAGTGTTCCAATCAGTACAATGCCCAAAACACAGTAGTAGTAGTACCTACCTGAAGAACGATGGTGAGACTCAGATGGGGAAAAGTTGTGGTTCTACAGGCACGAGGTTGTCCATCAGTGTTATAGCCATAGTTATGACTATGCCATGATTTCATAACTGATAGAGTCCCTGAGATGGGAGTGGGAGGCCCAGACGGTGCAGCCCTCACACAGAGGCTAAACAACCTCTTGCAGAGAATACTTGTAGAGGGCACTGCGCATTGCACTTGAAGCAGATCTCCACCTCAGGGTCTTCGTACACCTGGCATGTGCTTCTCTTGAATTCCACATGGGTGGCTCATCTGTCATCTTCCAGGCTTAGGATAGATATCCCCTCCTCAGAGCAGCCTTCTCTGATCCCCTTAATTTAAAAAGTAACCCCCCTGTCCTCCAACGCATTACTCTCCTTTATGATCTTCCTATCATTACAACCCTCTGATATTGATTTATATATTTTATTTGCTTAGTATATGATTCCCCTGTGGAATATACGCCCACAGAGTGGAGATACCTGCTCCACCACTGGATCCCTAGCCTAGCATGGTACGTGCTTAAATGTTTATGGAACGAATACTCGAAGAATAACGGGGCAACACTCAGCCCTTCCACTTCAGCCAAAGCTCAGAGTGGTTCACTCGCATCTCCCACGGTTTCATCTGCATCTGACTTCTCAAGGGTCTTGGCTGTGAAATCCTAATTCAACTCAAGCCATGGGCGTACCAAAGTGCCCACCACCCTCTGGACCCCTATACCAAGCTGGCCCTCCCTGGGGTTCATTGGTCTACGCAGAGCCTCTGTGTGGGGCTGGGGCTAGCTAGCTGGGGCAGCTAGAAAATCCGTCAGTTTGTGAGTGAATGTTTGCAGAGACCCTCCTGTAGGTCCACCTCAGGCCTGACGTGAGGGTAGAGAGCCTCAGAACCTATCCTTGGGGAGAGGCAAGACCTGCTGGGTGTCCTCCTCATTGACCAGCTCTCCCGAAGCCTTCTTCATGGCACCTACTGGGCAGTAGTATAATGTCCAACCCTGAATGACAGTTTAGGGTTTCACACTGAAAAAGTCACTGAGACTCTGCTGAGCAGCATGACCTTCTCTCCCTGAGAGCCTGCGTGCTTTACGGTGCACTCTGCGGGTTATTTGCAATAAACCATAGGATACTTGTGTAAAAACAACAACAACAAAAAAAAAACAACGCAGGCCCCTAGCCCGCCTGGACCTGCTAGATCAGAATCTCTGCAGAGGGCTGTGGCATCTGCACTTTGCTCAAGATTAAGTAACTGCACACCCAGAAGAAGAGCAGTGTACCCAGGGAGGCAGGCTCCGGAGGCTGCCCTCCTAACTGTTGCTCAGTGGCTCCCTCAGCCCTCTGCTTGGAGTGCCCGTAAGTCCACCTCTTCTGTTCCTTGTCTTCCAAAACCCAAACACGGCCACTGTTGTCTTCTCACTCAATCCCAAGGCTGAGCCAGGCCCTCTTGTCCATGGCCCACCCCTCACCTGTAGCTGCACGTACCTCACCACAGGGCAGGGTCTGCGGGTTTGCCGTGTCCCCCTGGCCCAAGCCCCTTCCCTCACACACTTGCATCCATTCACCCCTCTAACCTCAGTGCTCAGAAAGCAGTACACGCTCAGTTGTGCTGCAGGAACACTCCAGGTATAAATTTGGGGGCTAATCTTTCTTTCTTCCCCCCATTTCTCGTTACAGTAACATTTTCTAGAAGGCAAGGTTTATATCCGAAGACCAGCCTGTCAGTACAACCAGCCTTCAGTAGACACTTCGTGAAATGAAAGGCCGACCTCCTCGTTAAAGTCAGGACCAATTCCCATGGTTCCTAGTAATTGGGGAAGGCTGGGCCATTCTCACATACTCGAGATTAACAACATCCTAGCAATGCAGGGATTTTACGGGCTGATCACTCTTACTTAATGACTGGAAATTACCTGTCTTCCACTTTCCAGTTCCTGAGGTGTGGCCACCCTGAGGAAGTCAAAGGGAGCCAGTGCCCAGAACCAAGATCAGGGACTACCAGCTCCACCCGGTAGTTATGTTTACACCTATAACCAGGGGCTTCTTGTCTGGCCTAGAGAAGTCCTTTCATGCCTATCAGGATCTTGGTGATCTCCCTCCCCACTGCCCATCCTCCATCCCTCCACTGCTTGTTATTTTTCTGACATCATTTGAGTCAAGGTAAGAAATGTCCAAACCTGCAGAGAATTTTTGTAGTTTATTTGAGCCACACTGACGACATATGCCCGGGAGCGAGATCTCAAACGCTCCCCAAAACAACAGTTTTGCAGCTTCTTTTATGCATTTGAAATCAATGAAGGGGCATAAGGAAGATTCCATGAAGGTGGGAGGAAGCAACTCAGGGATGGAACTAAATGATAGTTAATATTATGTCTTCTATTGGGAGTGGTCATGTGCAGATTGGATTACAGGGTAGTTAAGATTATGTGCTCTCTTGAGGGTTGTTACTGTTTATTTCAAAGACTTAGATGCATAGAAGCGATGGGCAGAGCTTGCTTAAGGCAAAGATAAACCTTTTACTAAAGAGTAATATGCCTGGGGCATGACTACCCATAATGACCTACCCAGTTAAAAATTTATGATTAGATCACCCTCTGAGGTTACTTTCCACAGAACTCCTTTCTTCCTTCTCATCTGCCACCAACTCTACCCAAATCTAGAGCAGTGTTTCTTTACCTTGGGACTACTGACGTTTGGGATGGATAATTCTTTGGGCAGCGGTGGCGGTGGCAGGGTTGTCTTGCGCCTTGTGGAATGGGGAACAGCCTCCCTGGCCTCTTATCCACTGGGAACTAGTAGCATCCTCTTCCTAGCTGTCAACAACAAAAAATGTCTCTAAACACTGCCAGATATCTCTTGGGGGAAAGGGGCAATCCCCCCCGCCGACCCGCCAGCCCACTGAGAACCACTGGTCTGGACCACGCTTCTCTGCCCCACTGCCTTCCTCACTGCTCTCCCTTCACCGTAAGTAGGGTCTTTGCCCTCTGCCTGCAGAGCAACAGGGCTCTCTGTTGCCTTCTTTACTCCCGTGTTATTTACTCGTCAAGACCCTCCCTATTTAAAATTGCAACCCATGCCAAAAATCCCCTAAAATCCTTCCTTGTTTAAATGTTCTCCCTGGCTGGCACTTATCACTCTCCCGCATACCTCGAGTCTTACTCATGTGTTTTAGTGTCTATCTGCTTCCAGTAGAATGCAAACTCTCTGATGATAAGATTTTGTTTGTTTGATGTTTTGCTTTGGTCTTCACTGTGCACTGAGGTATCCTTGGATTTAGAGCTATAACTATCACACAACAAGCCCTCAATAAATATTCATCAAATGAGTGAATGAATTGCATAGTTCTCATTCTTTCCTATCCCAGAGGCTCCTGTGTCAAGGGACTGGACAAACGCGGTGACTTCTCCAGCTGTAATCCATGGGGGCAGTTTGAGGGAATTACCCATATGTATGTTGTTTTTAGGTATAAAAGTAATAATACCAGCTGACCTTATCTGAGTGCTTCTGAATGCCAGGCATTGTGCTCAGCGCATAGGTCTCCCTGTTTAACCCTCTAAACAACCCTGTGAGGTGAGTTTTGTTGTTAATGTCAACCCACTTTTACAGATGAGCATCAGGAGCTGCTGTATCTGATCCAGAGACATGTATCTGAGTTTGAAGCCAAACAAAATGGTCTGACCCCAATGTCCCCTTCATTCCTAACCGGCTACAGTAACTGCCTCTCCCTCAAATTGGGTTCATTAGCGGAGAGTCAAACAAAGTAAACAGGGAGAGCTCACCGTCCTCCCCCAAAGGAGCTGCTGTTAGCTGGTAGCAATATTATACTAGAGAATTTCTGACACCAGCAGGATGCGTGTAAGTATATAAAAAGGTCTACATGTACGTAAAAACCCACACCCGTCTTGTTAAGCGGTTTTCTTTCTTTTCCAAAAGAATAGTTCCAGACTTTTTGTTTCACTTCGTTGTTTTGCTCTCTAATAATACATTTAGGACCAGACCTTTAAACTTCACTAAGGAGATGCATCCCCTCTGCTAAGTTTTAGGTTGATGTTCTCTTTACAGGGTTAAGGATGAAGTGATGAAGACAAAGCTAAGGATGAAGTCAGACGGGAGACACAACGTGCTGGCCGGACAGCCGCTGGTTGGGGCTGGACTCTTCCGAGTTCAGGAGTTGCCTTGAAAAAGGGTGTGTGTTGTTAGTTTATTTGTTGCTTGCCATTGTTGTTGAGCTAAGACGGCTTCAGGGTGTCATCCTATTGGCTAAAAATGAATAGACTTCCCTGCCTGGGCCAGAGGTTCTCAAAGACAAGCTCTCCTGGGCAGCCCCAGGGTAACCTTTTGGAGGACCTGGATGATGTGATAGTTTTATAGAAGATGGTGGTCAGAACACGCAAGTGTGGCCGGAACTCGCATCTCAGCTCTGCCAGCGCCCACCTGGGAGAGTCTCAGTCTCCAAATTAGTTCCGTGGAAGTACTTCCACGCTCTCAGGCTTATTGTACTGATTCAATAAAGCCAATACAGAAAGCGCAGTGCCTAGGAAACACTACTCAATAAGTGTGGCTATTATTATTTGTAACCTGCCATTTCCCTTTACATTTTAACATAATTGACTTTGAATGTTACTCACAGCCTTTGAAAACATCACATTCAATGGCTTCTGGATACACCAATTTCTTTGCCATTCTCTTATGAGAAATGTTTTGGCTGCTTCCGTTTTTACCTTCTTATAAATAGCTCTGTGATGAACACTGTTGTGAATATAGTTTTACCTCCCCCGGATTTTGGAGATTTTCCTTAAGATCATTTCCCAGAAGTGGAATTACTAAGTCAAAGGGTAGTGAACATTTTTAGACTTCATATACATACTGCCTGATTGCACAAAGCAGGTGTTCTTCCCTAGACCTGACCTTCCCTACCTTCTTGCCATTCCCAGGACCTCCCCAGCCCCCACCGGGCAACCTTCTCCTTCCTGGAGAGACACCTGGCTGCCTCCTTCCTTCCCCTTCTGTTCTTCCTTCTACCCTGTCTGCTTCAGCTGCAGAGCCCTTCTCCTCTCTGCCTGAGTAAATCCTCCCTGGATTTCAGTTCTTACACTTTCCCGCAGCCCGCCCTGACCATTGGGTCCTTGACCATCCCTCTTCCCTCCCCCTGATTTCACCCAGCCCCTTGAATCGATAACCCAAACACAGTCTAATTTATAGACCCTTTTTCCCTTTCGTAATTCAAATTCGGGTCCATAACAACCAGAGAGTAATTCCCTGAAGCCAGGGATGAAGTCTGGGGCTTCTCTTCCTTTTCCACCCATCCCAGGGCTAGGACCTGAGTCCCCATTTCTTGTACTTAGTGGGCAAAATATCTTACCAGGACCAGTTGTCGGCCAGGCTAGGGGCCATGACTGCAGAGGCCTTAGGAACTGGTTTCTTGGTCAGGGGGATAGGGGAAAACATAGATCACCAAGTGTAACCATGAAGGTACAGGGGCTATGATGCAAGTTCATAACAGAGGAGAGAGAAAGGAGGGGGTCAGCTCAAACCCTAGGCTTTGCTCAAGGGGTGATATATGTTGAATGTCTTGCTGTGTGACCCTGAACAAGTCACTTAACCTCTCTGAACCTGGGTGCCCCCATTTTTGGTAGGCTCTCTTCACTGGGAGGTAATAAGATTAGATTCGTTATTCAGTAAACTTGCCTAGCCAGAGGCATGCAGCAGGCGCTCAATAAATGTATGCTCACAGTGAGGGGTTGCCACGAGCAATAAATTGTCTGGGGCTGCGCTGGCAGTGTGTTGGCAGCCATGGGACTCATGCATCTCAGTGGGCCTGTTCTTATCAGTTGGGTTCTGGGTTGCTGGATGCCCATTTCTTTCACCAAGGGGCAAGTTTCTTGCAAGGTTTTGAGCCCATGCAGAAGGGCTGGAATCTCACAGGTGTGATATATGCATACAATGAGTTTACTTGTGAATCATCTTTGCTTCCAGTGCAGTGAAGCAGTGGGATAGAATGTCAAAAATGCCTCCTTTTCCAACCTTTATCTGGGCACGCGCAAACTTGCTCCTGTTCAGGCTACAGATCTTCCTGCCTTAACAGGGAGACCTGTGCATGAGGCCCAGGAATGGAGGCTTCCGGGGGTGACATCATCCACAGCTCAAGGAACACCAAGGGCACCAGGCTGGGCTCTCCAGTTATTCATCACCCCCGCAGTCAAGGCAGGCTCAGAGCAGGCCCATCTCTGCAGTAGATGCAGCTCAAGGTTATGACCAAGGTTATGGCTAAATTCCAGCCCGTTGAGTGTCTTTTGGTGCTTGGGGGTGGAGCAGGGATTGCTAGTGTCAAGTTTTGATTTAAAGCTGAACAAGTCCTTAGACACCATCTAATTCAACGCCCTGCCCTTTTTGTAGAGGGGGAAACTGAGACTCAGAAAGGTCAAGAGATTTGCCCAAATTCACACAGGTATGGCATGAGTTAGAAAGCTGGGACTTGAATCTGGGTCTCCTAACTCCTGGTACACTGAGCTTGCTAAACCCCACAGGTGCAGTAAGTTGTATCATCAACTCTACCTGGGGTTACCTCTCCACCCAGCCCTACCACCCCCCCCATATACATCAATCACTATAATATTGACAACAGAGCCACCATCTATTATTGGCTAAATCCCTGAATAAGCACCAGGCCAAATGTTTAGGATGTACTCTCTAATTTAAGCCTTTCAACACCTATAGGCATTAAGTACTACATGCTACTCACGGTGTGGCCTGCGGACCAGCAGTAGCAGTAGTACCCGAAACCTGGTTGAAAATGCAGAATCTCAGGCCCCAGAATGACAATTTGCATTTCAACAGGCTCTTGAGACTTTGTGTCCACTTTAAGGATGAGGAAACACAGGCAGAGAGGGGAACTGACTCCTGTGGTGTCCCACAGCAAGTGAAGTGGCAGAGATCTGGAGAAGGCTTGGGCACAGCCCTTGCTCTGAACTCTTGAGATTTAGGAAAGTTCTTTCCATTAGTCCAGTTCAGGGGTGGAAGGATTGCAGACACCACCCCCAATCCCCAACCCCCGCCCAGAAGCAAAGAAATCACACGTGAAAAAGAATATCCCAAGCACTTTACAAGGTGTTTGCATGTATATAATTTTGTTTCTACTTTACATCTTATTGATTACCTCAACTTTTTTTCTCAAGAGGACCCTGTAGCTCGGGAGAGTTTAAGCCATTTGTCCAAGGCTACATGCCGGCCATTTCCGGAGACTGGGTCTGGTCTCTTAGACTCCAGAACTCAATAACCACTTCCCCAAGTACAGGGTACCATCCTGGTGGCAGGAAAGATGATTGTAGCTGGTACACAGATGAAAGTCTCCTATTGAACTGTCATATATTTTGTTTTTATTTTTATTTATTTATTTTGTATTGCGGTACAATGGACATATAGCATACTACTTTCAGATATACAATGGAATGATTCGGTATTCCTATGTACTGGGAAATGATCCCTTTTGTACTGCAAACGTTACAAACTTTTGTTTCTTGTGATGATAACTTTTAAGAGTTTTTCATTTTACTTTTTTGGCATTGTCATATATTTTAATTTCTACTACCCAAAATAGAATTGGATTATCAAACTGCAGACGCTATTGTCTAAGACAAAATAAGCGTGTTTTGTTTTGTTTTGTTTTGTTTTGTTAATGAGTCTCTGTAAAGTCAATTTTGGAAATGATAGAGGAAGTAGCATTCATATATTGCAAAATCCATGAAGGTAATAAAAGAATGAAGTCTGGAAACATCTCCAGACACCAGATGAGGGAGAGACAGAGACAGAGACAGAGACAGAGAGAGAGAGAGACAGAGACAGAGACAGAGACAGAGAGAACAAACCAGCAGGCAGGGAGAGCTATCCCCAGAGGCTGTTAACATTTCCTATGTACGTAGTTTTCTTCTTATGGCCCTCCCACCCTCCTTGCCCCCAGGGTCTCAGTAGGAGTAAATCTGATGTTTACTCAAGGGCACATACTCCCCATTAAAAAAAAAAAAAAAAAGATGAAGTTGCACCAGACATATCTTTCTGGGCAGAATCTCTAGAGCTGAGGCTGGAGAAATGACAAGTTCGCTCCTTCTAAACTCCCACCCCCAGCCCACTTCCTGTAGCTTTCAAGGATGCCCCACCATCCAGACCACAGGTGAAGGGTTGCATGGGGAGGCTGGGACTGGAGATACACCCCCTCCCCCCACCCCAGTCCTTCAGGGGTAGCCTGTGGCTCCTCAGTGGAGAGGGAAGAATGGCATCTTTTTTGCTTTTACAGTGTTTGCTCTTTTCTATCTCCTTTCTCTAACCTGTCCTGGACCTTTAACAGCCACTCTTTTTTGTAGAACCTCTGAACTTGAGTAAATGGACATTCTTTACTCTACCCCAGCTTCATTCAGGGACCATCGGTAAAGAATTCTGGCAAATAAACAAAGTTTTCTAGGTCTGGAAAACAGTGATGGCAAGGACCCGGAACAACATGTTATCTTAGAAAAGAGAAGGTGGGAAATGGATAAGATGACTACCTTCCTATATTTCAAAGAGAGTCTAGGTTTATGTGGTATTTCTCCAGACTTGGAAGCAAAGGGTAGAAGCCACAGGGAAGTCGGCTTCAGTTATGTGACCTTGGTCAGCTGTAAAATGGGACAATAGTACTTACATCACAGGGTGGCTGTGAGGATTCAGTGAAGGGCTCAAGACATAAGCCCATCATCTCATAAAAATCCCAGGATATGCTTGTTGCCTTTTTCGGCCTCACTCAAAAACGGCTCATGAGGCAGGAAGCTCCCTCTCTGGAAAACTTCAAGATAGAATTATAATTCCTTACTGCCAAGATTCCGGGCTTCATTGCTGCTGTGACTGTTAATAAAGAAAAACGCTGGCTCCCGTGAAGCGCTCACCATGCGCCTGGCGTGCAGACCAGGGCTCTTCTTAGGGACTTCATTTAATCTTCCCATCAGCCAGGGGGCTGCTATTACAACCACCCCCGTTTTTCTCGGATGAGAGAATCGTGGTTTAGAGAGGTGAAGTAGCCTGCCAACGGTCACGCAATCAGTAGTGGCAGACGAGCAACTTAAGCCTCAGGATGTCACCTTCCAAAGTCCTTGCTCTTAGAACTGGAGGGGTTATTTATGAAATCTAAGTGCCTCTTCCAGGCTCACCTTCTCTAATACTTCAGATCAATACTTTATTGATCTCTCTCCTTTAAAATTTCTTCAGCTCTCATTACCCAAATCATCCAATGTAGCACTTCTTCTGAGAATGGCTTCTTGTCTCTCCTACCTTACCTTAAGTGGGTCTGGGGAATTTTACTCTTTAAACATCCCCCTATACTCAGCAGGCTTTCAGAAGAGCAATTTATGGGCTTTTAATAATTTTTCTTTGACTACCAGCTGATTAGAGTGCCACGTCTACCCTCAATACTACAACGAATTCAAGTAGCAAACATTCATTGAATTCTTACTATGCATCAGGCACTGTTCTAAGTACTTTACGTGTAGCGACTCAAGAAATCCTGACAGTAACCTATGAGCTAAGTCCTATTTTCACTCCCACTTCACAGAAGAGGAAACTGAATGGACCAGTGCATCAGGACTTGATGAGTAAGTGAGTGAATGCTTTGCTGATGGATAATATTGTTAGCAACAACAACCATACAAATACTTTATGCTTGCATCATGCAATACAGCTTTGTGTACATGATGTCATTGTCACTCACCATTACCAGACAGGCACTGATGTCTCCATTTTATAGAAGAGGCAACCAGGGCTCTAAGAGGCTGTCTGTACCCCTGAGTGAACACGTATTTGCTCTATTCTAACGTACTGGGGGCAAAGGAGATGGGAGAACACCTATATGCACAAAAGACACGGTATAAATACTAGGTAAATGAAAAAAATCTGGAAATAGCAGAGACTGGCCAGGAATCCAGATCTCTGATTCTTAGTCCAGTGCTCCTTCTTTTATCCAAGATGACAGGAAGCAAGTTTTGGACCCAGACCTTGACTTGGGATCTTAAGCAAGAGCAAGCAGCGTTCTTTTTTAGAAAAGTATTTCACTTCTCTGTATTTTCTACATTTTCAACAACGAGCACATGCTACTTTCATAGTCAGAAACAAACAAGCCAATGAAGAGAGGAGGCAAAATGCATCCTCCTGAGAGGGCCTGAGCTGGTAGAGGGCTCTTGCGGTGGGCAATGGACCACCCCACGGGCCACCTAGCCCCACCATATGGTTGGATAGGGGAAGCAGGGCAGGGGAGGAATCCCTACAGGTTTCCCTGAGGCTGTGAAAAGCAGGGACAGGCACAGGAGTTTCCAGGTCTGTGAAACTCTCCGATCCTCCAAAAGGTAGGAACCCCAGCTCACAATAATGAGGGAGGGCTTGAGGGTTAGGATGACTGTGCAAGTGAGGTCCAAGAAACCTAAAAATCTTCTTGTACCCCTGTTGGAATAACTGTCGGGGGGCAGGGGGAAGAATGACAAAGAGAACAGGGTCCTACCTCATGGACTCACAATGTTCATTTAAATTCTGTTTTTTCCCCCGAACCCACCCTTACCTCCATTCCAAAACTATAGGGAGGACAGGCATGATATTTACACAATTCTAGACTCAGACACCTTCCTCTTCCACCTAGGCCTATGGCCAAAGAATGCTGGAGTCTGTGTCCATAGGATCCTATGGACTCCTTACCCAGGATCTAAGGCTCCGATTTTTGCTATGGCCAACTTTCTTTCCAGGCACCTCCTAAAAAGCCAGCGCTCTCAAGTCTGAGCAAGCACCGAATTCCATTCCACCAACATTAAGCTCCTACCATGTGCTAGTTGTTTTGATGGAGTCACAGATGGTGGGATAAGTCCCCAGAGTAGCCTGGGAGCCTGCAGGCTAATGGCAGATCATACTCCTGCGTCAGGCTGGGCGAGGGGAACTCCCAGGAGGCTGGAGGATTAGGGGATGGCTTCTTCCTGGAGGTGCATCAGTAGCTCTGGAGCTGGTGTATGAAGGTGAAGAGGGAGTTCTATACAAAGGAATGGGGGAGGCACTCAAGTCTTGTAGAAAGGGTAGAGGTAGCAAAATGCTGGGCAAGTTTAGGAAACAGGCAGCTTGGTGTGACTGGAAAGGGGGCAGGGGAACAAGGTTAGAAGTGGGTTATAAGTAACGGGCCAGAACAAGGACCTTCGTGTTCCACTAACGAATTTGGGATTTATGACAGTGCGGAGGTTGTCGCTGAAGGTTTCTGAGCAGAGCAGGTGGGCTCCGTGCTCCAATCTGTACTTAGAAAGATCACATTGCAGAGGAGAGAGCAGAGCGAGGAGAGGGATTGGAGACTGGGAAGCAGGGTGCTACTGTAGGGCCTAGTGTGGGGGATAATGGGGCCCTTTAACTACAGCCATGGGCAGGACCAGCTACGTAATTGGTGGGGTCCAGGGCAAAAGGGAAATGCAGGGTCCCTTGTCCAGTAAGCATTAGGAATTTCAAAAGAGTGACAGCAGAGCATTAAGCCAAGCATGGGGCCCTTTTAAGTCTGGGGTCCTGGGAACCTGCACCGGTCACATGCCCACAAAACAGGAGGCCCTGACCACTGGACTGGGAAGGGCAGGTCAGAAGGAGAGATCTAGGAGGCAGAGTCCTGGGACCTGGTAATCTATTGGCTATGGGAAGTGAGGGAGCAATCCAGCTGACAGATGACCTTTCTATAGTGGTTGCCAGGCCACCACACTGCTTACTAGACACCCCCTTAGGTGGCCCATGATCAACTCTAACTTACTAATATGTCTGAACTTCACACGTCCGTTCTTCCTCCTGCTACCCACCCAAACCTGTTTCTGCAGGGTCCCTATCTAAAGTTGTCCCAGTTACCCCAGTTAAAAACCCGGGGTCACCCTCTACTCCTCTTTCTCTATCCCATCCCTTCTGGAAGGTTACTTCCTAAATGTTTCTCCCATCTGTGTGGCCTCTGCTGTCGCTGCTATCACTGTCGAGTTCCGGCAGGCCGTTATCAGCTCCGGCCTGGATTACCCACAAAAGCCTCCTATCTGTCTCTCTGACTCCGGTCTGGATGCCGCTCCCACTCTCAAATAAAACATCCATCCTCCACAGCGCTGCCTCAGGGAGGTCAACAACTGCTCATCTGACCGAGTCACCAAGTAAGACCCATCACCTGGGGCTGCTCCGGCCAAAGGATAAAATCAAAATGCCTTACAGGGCACACAAGGCCCCCAGTCACCTGACCCTGCTTCATTTTCTAGTCAATGCCAGAAGTGCCTTAGTTTCCCACACATCAGCAGCACATACCATGCTGGCTGTTTTTGTTTTGTTTTCTTTACCTCAAGCAGTTTCCTCTGCTTAGAACGCCTTCCACCCTACCCCTCCATGGCCTGGCTAACCTTGGTTTATTCTTCAAAGTTTGCCTTGTTCTCTTCTGCTCCGAGAGGCTTTTTCCAGTCGCCCCCAGCCCCCCAACACACACACCCCCTGGATGGTCTTCCACACTGACTACAGGAGCTTAGGCCTGGGGCTGGGCCAGGCCTCCTCCTCCCTGGGCTGGTGGCAGCTGGAGCCGTGAGTCCTGCTGGCTTTGGTATCCAGCACCCAATCCAGAGCCTCCCAGGTAGGTGCTGCATACCTGTGTGGCTCTGGGCTAGATGTCTGGGGGTGGGTGTCCCTGGGGACACTGGCAGAGCAGATTTCGGGAAAGGCTGGCACAGATAACCCCAAAAGAGAAAGAAACCTCCCCACATCACATCTTCATTAAGACCTCCTTGGCAGGGCAGCATCTCCGGCCGAGCACCACTGTGACCCAGGGCAGTGCCTGCTGACAGGTGTCCAGCTGACTGCATTTGATTTCAGAATTTGATTTCTGCTTCCTTCTAAAAACCTCATTCCCTGATAATGGTCGTAGACTAGCCCCTCTAGTGGAGGCAGGCTGTTTTCCACTAAGCAGCCCCTCCCCTCTCGAGCTAACAATAAAATGGTTGGTCTCCAACATCAGGGTGGAGACATGCTTCCCTCACAGATGTCCCTGAAGCTAGCAGAATGTGACCCAAAGCTGACCCTCAATAAATCCATGAACGGGTGAATCGTGTCCAGTTCCCCAAGGGGATGAGAAGCCTGAATCTGCTGGGGACTGGCGGGGGCAAACAGCCTGAGATTATACTTGATCCACACATAATCCCCCAAATCCAGAAGCCACCTGGACAGTTGGCCGGACTGCGCCTCGACAACGGATGTATGATGATGCTGTAGCTGATTTCACGACAGGTTTTCCAGGGGCCAGACAACGGCTCCTCGAAAATCAATTATTCTGATAATTATTGGAGTGTAACAGAGAAAAGGACTGTTTATCCTTTAAGGAGAGAATTCATTTGGAAAGATTAACTGCTGGCTCTTCTCTCTCCGTTTTTATTTGTAGGTGCTTTTATTATGAAAAATTACACACATACAGAAAAGTGGAGAAACAGTGTAATAAACACCGCGGTACTCATAACCCAGCTTCAACTATACCAACACAAGCCCTATTCCAACTCATCTAAAAGCCACCCCTTGAAACAAATCCCAACTATCACGTCATTTCACGCGTAAAGACCGGCAGGGATCAGAATTTCTGATCAGAATTTCTGATTCATCAGGGGGCACTGGCCCGGGGCGCCGCTTGCCCTGCCTAGCGCGGTGCCTGGTGCGTCCCTCAGCAGGTTCGGAACCCACGTCTATGCCACTCAAAGCCCGATAGCGCAGCGCAGACCAGGCATCCTCCGCTTCCTCCTCTTCCCGCACAGCGTGGGTCATCTCGGCCTCGTGGCGTTCCTGACACCCAACCGGCAGTTCTCGGTGATGCGCGAGTGAGTCTCTCCGCGCGAAGCCACAGAGAGCACAAGGGAGGAGCCTTCCACTTCCTCTTTCTTCGGCTGACTAATCCTCGGCGCCCTCCCCGCGCGTCCGGCCCCCGGGGGCGTGGCCAAAACCCGAGGGGCGGGGAAACACCCATATTCGGCCTTATATGGGCAGCCACGTCACAGGACTCACACTCCACTTAAGACGCGGCGCTGCAGGCGGAATCCCCGGCTTCTGGGGCGGCGAGTGGCCCGGCAAGGCGCCGAACGTGTGGGGCGGGAAAGAAGAGTTGAGCGACCGCTCGGGCGCCGGGCTCCGTAGGCCGGCCGCAGGCCCGCCGGCCGCCCTCCTGCGCCTCGCTAGTGGGCACCCTGGCCGTGAGCACCTGCGCGGCAAGGGGCCGCTGGGCGGCGGCATGAAGGTCACGTCGCTCGACGGGCGCCAGCTGCGCAAGATGCTCCGCAAGGAGGCGGCGACGCGCTGCGTGGTGCTGGACTGCCGGCCCTACCTGGCCTTCGCCGCCTCCAGCGTGCGCGGCTCGCTCAACGTCAACCTCAACTCGGTGGTGCTGCGGCGAGCCCGCGGCGGCGCGGTGTCTGCGCGCTACGTGTTGCCCGACGAGGAGGCGCGCGCGCGGCTCCTGCAGGAAGGAGGAGGCGGCGTGGCTGCCGTGGTGGTGCTGGACCAGGGCAGCCGCCACTGGCAGAAGCTGCGCGAGGAGAGTGCCGCGCGCGTCGTGCTCACCTCGCTGCTCGCCTGCTTGCCCGCTGGCCCGCGGGTCTACTTCCTCAAAGGTGAGCGTGTTGGGACCGACTGTCTGTCCCCTGTCACCCTTCTCCCGCAGGGGCGGTCCCAGGCTCTAGGGTCCCCTCCTCACGCAAGGCTCCCTCCTCGGCTCTGGAACCCGGGAAGTCTCCACCTGCCGGAGTCTGCACCCGGGCTTGACGCTCCGGAGGGCGCTGCCAGTGTTAGCGCTTCCCTCTCCCCACCCGCGTTCCTCGAAAGCGCCTGACAGCTTGTCCCCCTGGGTGGGTGGGGTGGTTACGCAGCTGGGGACGCTGCTTGTTGGTAGTTTGGGGGCTGTCAGCCCTTGCTGGGCTCGGGCCCTGGATCCTGGCGCGGGCTTCGCGGGTCTCCGCGGGGCCTGGGCTCTGAGCATTTCAGACGTAGACGTATCTGGCGGGATCGGCAGGTCGCGACCACCCCCAGGAGCGTGGCGCCGAGTTGTCCCCTCTCCTCCCGCCTGGACAATTAACATACTTTAGGCTGTGTTTTCACTGACCCCTCTGCCTTTTTGACCCTGGCGAGTCCCTCCCCTTCCTTTTCATTTTATTGCTTTTTATTGTTTTCCTCCGGCCTCCCCTTTCCCCCTCCAGGCCTTTCTCTAGTTTAATTTGGAGCTAACAGCCTTCCCACCCTTTTCACCTCCTCCCTCCCTTGCCCTGGGATCATCCTGGGTCTTGAGCCGAGCTGGTCGGCTAGCAAGCCAGGACCTAGGAGAGGTGGTGGAGGGGATTCTGTCGCTTTTGGTGTGAGCCTCCCAAGCTGTGTCACCAGCCGGCCGTTACACCTGCTTGAGGAGATGACTTTGATTTCCGGTGGAGGGTGGGTGATTAGCTCTAAAAGCCAGAGCATCAATTTCTGGGTTATTTCCAATAACCACTCCCTCCAGTCTTGTATTTGAGTCCTTAGCCCAGCAGTGCAGAGTTAAGAACTCAGGTCAGGCCACGCCCCAAAGCCCTGTCCACCCGAATGTCCAGACCTTAAGATGTAACAGTGATGTGATGTAGTTCAGAACTCAGGTGGGTGAGCTGAGAATAAGGGCCCTATTTTAAAATCTTGCACCTTGGAGAATTTTGCACACCTCCAGGCCAGGAGATTCCTGAGGCTCCCACCTCTATTAGGGCCCCTGTTGGTTCCTGTTAGGGAGATGACAAAGGCAGATGATGGTAATCTTCCTTGTCAGCCAGCCTCAGCCCCCAGTTGATGATGGAGGGATGCCCTCCAAGCTTGCAGAGGTTTCCACACATGGCCCCTGATTTCTCTTCCTGATGTGTGTTTTTTTTGTTTGTTTGTTTTGGTTTTTTTTGTCTCTTGTTCTTACTTCCACCTCCCCAGTAGCATGAAAGATGTGTTCCAGGAAACCCCTCCTGGTCCTATCTCTGCTCCCCTTCCCACTCCAGTGGGGTTAACGCTAACAGTCTAGAGGTTATTGCTACAGGAAGTAGTTAGTTCTGTAGACTTCCATCTCAGGAAAATTAATGTTTAAATGTTTCTAAATGAAAGAAACACACATAGGTAAAAATCTGAATACAAAGGCTGTGCAATGAAAAGGGGGGCTTCTGCACACCCTTAGAACCCAGTTTTTCCCCAGAGACAACCACAAACTATTTCTTGTTCATCTTTAAAGTTAATTTGGCATGGGTATCCTTAAAAAAATAGGATTTTGTACATTTCCTGTCCCTGTCTCTTTCACCCAGTTACATCTTGGGAGACTTGTTCGTATCAGAGCATTCGTGCCTGGTTCACTTTTTTTTAGAAAAGATTTTATCTATCTGTTTTTAGAGAGAGGAGAAGGGAGGGAGAAAGAGGGGGAGAGAAACATTGATGTGCTGGAGAAACATCAGTGGGTTGCCTCTCGCACGCCCCCAGCTGGGGACCTTGCTGACAACCCAGGCATGTGCCCCAACTGGGACTCGAACCAGTGACCTTATGCTTTGCAGTACAGTGCCCATCTCACTGACCCACACCATTCACGGCGGGTTCATTTTTTAAACCAGTCCCCTAGTGATAGCCAGTAGGTTGCTGCCAGCCTCACTATTTGAAACAATGTGGTAGAGCATATTTTTATGTAAATGTTTTTGCAAGTGCATTATCTTTCAGTAAATTTGGAGGCTTGCCTGTTTGAAAGTTACGTGTATTTTAAATTTCAGTAAAAATTGCTTGCTACTTCTGCTTGTAACACTACTAAACTTAAAGTTGTTGCCAAAGAAAATTTTTATTTCCTTACCTAACTCATGTCCACAAATGAGTTCAGATTTGATCTAGTGGTATCTCAGATCTTAGGGGGACAGTGCCTCTTGTACTCCCTTAATTTAGCCCTCGCCACCCGCCCCCCAACCAAAAACCTGTGTTCAGTCATGAGTTGATGACCGAATGGCCTTGTTGATGCATATTTGTATATGGCGTCCGTGCACTTTGCTCCGCTCCCCTGGTCATGTAATGGCGATCAAACACAGAATCACTCTGAAGAGCTGAAGCAGCCAAAAGAATTGCCAAGGCTCTCAAGTGAGGCACCAGAGAGGAATGTTCTGTCTCTCCACGCCTCTCATGGGAGTGGGTGAAAGACAGAGACCATCTAATCTGGAGGACTCCTCCTGACCCCAGCTTGAAGAGGCAGGGCTCTGTTTATCTGTCCCGCAGCTACACTGAGACTCATTGTCTGCCTGTCTTATTTTGTCAACAGGCAGTCAGGACGCAGCCTACACCCGCACCTCCTTTCTGTTCTCCTGGCAGCCAGCTCTTAAGTGCTCTATTTAAAGTCAAGAGATGCGGTGGCCTAAAGGCTTCTGTTTCCCAAGCCTTCTCCTGAAGTTTGGGAGGGTCTGGGCTACTCTTACTCCAGATTCCCATACCATATCTCTCATTTTGTCTCCTGGAACCCAAAATGTTGAGGCACAGGCACAAGAAATGATTTGCTAACTTCCTCTTCCAAGGAAGCTCTGGGTCAGTGTCAGTCTGGCTTCTCTCTGCCTCCTAGGAGAGAAGGGAGCCATGGGTGATGGTTGGCGGGGAGGAGTAGACTAAGACACAAATACCTACCTCCATCCCCCACTGGCATGGCCTTCTGTCATCATGACCAGGAATATGCTCATTGTGGAGGACCAGAAGCTCATCTAGGAAGGCCCAATGGGCTATTTGTTGAAGTGAGTACAGAGGAGATCTGGGTGTACTAAATGGGGGCAGGGGCAGTTCCAGCAAGCCGAGAGGAAGCAGTAATGGCAAGATGACTCATTCAAGGAATGGGCTGCTGGGAGGGAGCTGGAGACTGCCATGTAATCCATTAATCATTTGTCTACTGCAGGGGTCTTAAAAAACCACCATGTGCTCTACTGTGGGGCTATCACAAAACCAAAAGACAAAAGACAAAGGGAGGCTTTTGGAGAATACATGGCCTCAGAATACATAGTGTTAATTGATGATTTGATACCCGAGTGAATTCTCGGGGCAGAAAAAGACAGAAGCAGGTCTTTTTATCTTTCTTTCTTTCTTTCTTTTTTTTTTTTGGAAGCGCTAAGAATTACCTTTGGTCCCTTTGGACTTGAAAGCAAAGGATTTCCCCAGGCAAGGCTGCCTGTTCACCCAGCATTCTGAGGCTTCAGAGGCCAGGTTTTTACTTGGCTCTTCCCCACTGGGTATACTGGGCCTAAAAAAGCTTATTTTTATATACATATACTCACATTCTACCTTAAGCGATCCATTTGGAGAAATTTAAATGTAATATTAAGAAATTTTAGGGGGGGGCTGGGATGGGAGTAAAAGACAAAACTATACTTGAACAACAATTAAAATAAAATAATTAAAAAAAAATTTTATAAAATTGCGCTTGGCTGGTGTGGTTCAGTGGATTGAGCACTGGCCTGCAAACCAGAAGGTCACCCGTTGGATTCTTCGTCAGGGCACATGCCTGGGTTACGGGCCAGATCCCCGGTTGGGGGCATGGGAGAGGCAACCAATCGATATATCTCTTGCATATTAATGTTTCCCTCTCTTTCTCCCTCATTTCCCTTCTCTCTAAAAATAAATAAAATCTTTTTTTTTTTTTAAAAAGAGTTTTTACAGAATTGTACCTGTCAGTCAGTAGTTGACTAATCCATTTGAGGACATGTGGGGAACAGAAAGCTCAGGAGGGAAGGGTAATAAGGAAATTTAAAGGGAGGGTAGGTGTTAATCAGGAAAGTTGTTACTTGTTAGGGCTGTGGTTTAAGTTCAGAAGGCCCCATTCCTCCAGTTTGGTTTGGAAGGTAACCTAGATTAATTATTCTAATTGGGCCTATGGAAAGAATTGTTAGCAGTGTTCTTAGCTGTTTTATTGCCCTGAGTTTAAACCTCATATTAGCTTCCATTCTCGTATGAATGGAGGGGATTTTCTCTATTATCCCATTTAGAGAGCAGGCTGGTGATGAAATAAAGCGGTTAGGAGTCTCTTTCTTCTTGAAAATTAATGAAATTCTGCATAATCACACCTGCATTTTAGATAAACAAGAGACAAAATAGCTTTTGTTTTCTCGAGGGATTTGGTTAATATTTGCCAGAAGTCAGCTATATTTCCTTTCTCAGTTTAAGCTGCTTCTGATAGACACAAAAAGTTAATTATTGCCTCTCTGACCTATAGCTTTTTAGAAGAGTGTGTGCCTGTCTGTGTGTGTATGTAGAACCCATTTATATACCATAAAACTGTTAGCTGGTTTGGCTTAATTTTTCACATGACCAAAATCTATATAAGCCTAACATTTTTGACTGTTTCACACTCAGGGTTAATTATGGGCATTTTCTGACAGCCTCAGAAATCGATGCTTATGTCTGGTTTTTTTTTGGTTTGGTTTTTTTTTGTAGGGGGATATGAGACCTTCTATTCAGAATATCCTGAGTGTTGCGTGGACGTGAAACCCATTTCCCAAGAGAAGATTGAAGCCGAGACTGCCCTCATCAGTCAGTGTGGGAAACCAATGCTCAGCATCAGCTACAGGCCAGCTTATGACCAGGTATGTGCTGGGGAAGTGCAGTCATGGCTCCTGGCCCCCATTTCTTGCTCGGCACCCTGACTCTTCCTCTCCCCGCTCAGCAACCTCGGTTGCTTCTTTTGTGGACCAGGGTTTTGGCAGAGCCTCTAGCTTTAGAGAGCCTCTGTTGCTTGCCAACTTGAGTTTCCATCCAAGAGTAAATGGGCTTCCATCCAGCAAACAAGCTGACGAGAGCAAATGAGCCACAGGATGCTTGACAGCTTCTGGAGAAAAGAGGAAGTGAACAATGCATTATTATTAGCTGGCCTGGGAGGTACAGAGAAGTGTCGAAATATTGGTTTAGGTTTCCCTGAAGACTTTTCAGAGCTGACTTTCAGGCTTCCTGTGTTGATCTTCTTTGTAATTGTTCACGCTCTGCAGTTGGCGCACACTAACCCAGCACCTCACTGGTGGTTTTTAACTGAGATGACGAGGGGGTGGAGGAACGCGGAAGGATGGCTATAGAGAAACTTCGGTTTGGATGGCTGAGCAGAGTTGTCTAAGGGTTTTTGTTGCTTATAATTCCATTAATTCTGGAACCAGAGGAGATCAAGAGATACTACTAGAGGATTACATGTTGCTACTAATGTGTGGGGTTTTTTCCTTCAAAAAATTGTACTTCGTGACAACTCAATAAAGGAGGCGTGATGTAGAAGGGAGGAGGGTGAAGAAAAGGCAGGAAGGGACTCAAATCTGGCAGAAACCAGAGAGCAAAACCCACCTTCCCACTTTACAGAGAAAAACAGCCGTCCCACGGCCGGTGAGATGGTGGCTTGGCGGAGAACCCTGCAGCTGGGTCCCTGGCAGTGTGGACCCAGAACCGGTTCTAACTCCCTTCCCTGGTTCTTTTCAGGACCTCGTTCTGTTTTCCACACGCCTTCTTTTGGAAAAGGGCTCTTCTCTTCTAATCACCTGACGTGTGGGAGGAGCTTTTTAAAATTTCCCCCCCAAATATGAATGCATCCAAAATCATAAGAAGGAAGATTTCTAGATGGCTGCCTGAAAACGCCAGCTCCCTGCCATGAGCAGAGAGAGTTCTGAGGATACATTCCAAGGGAAGCCAGGTGACCTTTCCTTGAATGGGATCATAGGTCAGGAAGCCTATTAGCTTGGCGAGGTGCCAGGGTTTTATTTTGTTTGTTTTCCTTTATTAAAAATACACTCGGTGAACCCTTAGTTTACAAGCCATGGGCATCTGGCGAGCTGGACTTCTATTTTTGTTTGTTGTTTGGGTTGTGTTTTCCCCCCTTGTTTCTCAGAAAGTGAAAGAGAAACAAGAGATGACAGGATGTTGTAAAAGCGTTGCAGACCTTTGGCCCATGGGGAGGACTGGGGAGGCCCTGCTGTGTCTCCAGGGTTCATCTGGGGAACCCCCTAGCACTACTTCTTAGAAGCCAGTCGAGGTTGTGTTAATCTTTGGGGTTTCTGAGGGCCCTTGGCTGCTTCCTCTTGCATCTAAACAGAAGATTCAGAAAAGAAAGAAACATGGTTTCAGGGATATGTTGGGCTAAGCTCCAGAAGAAATTGGATAGGATCCCAGGCTCGCTGTGTCCGTTTCCCAGGCGCTAAAGTGAGGAGGAGATCTCCCTAGGCACATCTACCTAACGTGGTAAGCCCAGGGGCCGGCCAAGTGAGTCCTAATGAAAGTAGTGGTTGTCACTGTTAACGACCTTTTGCAAAATCCTCTATTGCAGTGATGTTCATCTCATGATGTTCATCTCATTGCACCTGTTTCATCTCATGGCACACATAAACTAGTTACTAAAATTTTGCGACACACCAAAAGATACATTTTTTGCTGATCTGACAAAAAAAGGTACAATTTTGATTGATTTACTACTACTACTACTACTACTACTACTACTAATAATAATAATAATTAACTACTTTTTTTGTCCCAAAGTGACTTTTTAAAAAATCAGGTGGCTATATTTGTATATAGAGTCCTGGTACCAAGAATTAACCAATCAGATGCAACTTTATTCTGAGATGTGACCAGTAAGATGCAATGCTATTATGTGACCTATGTACTTATGGGTCAAGACGGCATTCACACAAGCCGGCTGTTGTTGTTTTGGCTATTGTCATTTTTTTATTTGACAAGCTAAGGGAAAAGAGGTTAGGCCCCTGACTAAATGTCAGGTATTGTGTGTTTTAAAAATTCTTGCGGCACACCCGTTGGAAATCACTGCTCTGAAACTTTCTTCCAAGTGGCTAAACTGGTCTTTGCTTAAACACTTGACTTCTCAGGAGAGAAAAAGCAAACACCACATGCGGGGGAATGTGAGTTGCCTGCTGCTGGTCCATGGCCCTTTTCCTATTAGGGGTCTGGCAGAGCTTCCGTTCTATTCTCATTCCAGGACAGGAAATGGAAGCACAGGAAGCGGATGGATGATATGGAAGAGGCTCCCAAAGACACAGCCACTGTCCCTGCAGCCCATTGTTTTCCTCTAAATCTCCAGGGCCTCCATTGTGCCAACTATCACTGGCCTTTCTCCCTTTGTTTCTTTCTCCCTCTTTTTCTCCTTCCCTCCCTCCCTCCCTCCCTCCTTCCCTTCCTTTCTTGAGGCTGAGAGTATTTATTTATCTGTGTGCCTGGGAGGCTGGCCCCTAAACTTAATTGTCCAGCTCAGAGCCTTGGCTGTGGATGGGTGCAAGAATGGGTCCTGGAGCCCCTGTCTAGTGCAGTGGAACCCAGTGACCAGAGGTGGGATGCCCCTGAGCCAGCACCTGCCAACAGCAACAGAATGAGAAAAGGAGAATGGAGTCCTGGAAATGTTAAAACTGCCAGAGTCTGACCAGCGAGCAGTTCCTTTTGGCTTTGCCTTGGGGTGGGTGGTCTCTGGTGGCAATGGGGATCCTCCTTAACCAGAAAGCTAGTGTTTGGGTGATCTCCCAAAAGGCAGAGGATGTAAGCCTCTCTCACCAAAACCTTCTGCCCCACACGAAGAAGATCATGACTGGGAGAAGCCCCTCTGCTCCCGGCCTAACGGCTTTTCCTTGTTTGAGGGTTCTGGGTAGATAGTGAGTATTTTCACTTCTGACAGGAATGCTTTTTAGAGGGAGAGGGACTGCATTTTTAACATCTCTGAAATCGGATGCCTCTTACAATCAGCAGTGTCCTGAGCTTGATGAAATACACTATACAAAACGTCAAGACTGTGAGGGGTGGAGCTCACCTCTTTGAACCCTTCTCCGTCTAGTCTAGAAAGAAACCGAAGCTGCCCCAAGTTGAAGGGCTGGCCCTGTGCTCTCAGGTCAGCTAGAACTTGAACGCAGGTGTCTCCATTCCTGCCATCACACCACACTGCTCCTCATCTTTGTCAGCACAGGGAGGCTCCTGGCCCTTCCTACCTCCTTGTTATGCGTAAGAAAATAGAAATCTTTGTTGTCACTGAGTCACCGGCAGTAATGTGGGGTAGAGAGTCTGCCAGGAGGGAGGCTGCACTCAACTCTTGGTTGAGTGGCCTTGACTCTGAACTGTCTCTACCTAGAAACCAGGCAGGGAACCTCCCACCTTAAAACAAATAGGTCGGGGTTGTTTCATTTCCTCCAGTGAGCAGGCTGATCCAATATTTCCTGCTTGTCCTCTGCCCCTGCTTCCAGGGTGGCCCAGTTGAAATCCTTCCGTTCCTCTACCTTGGAAGTGCCTACCATGCATCCGAGTGCGAGTTCCTTGCCAACCTGCACATCACGGCCCTGCTGAATGTCTCGCGGCGGACCTCCGAGGCCTGCATGAGCCACCTACACTACAAATGGATCCCCGTGGAAGACAGCCACACAGCTGACATTAGCTCCCACTTTCAAGAAGCAATAGACTTCATTGGTAGGTTCAGCCATTCCCCCTCAACTGTTCTGGGCACCTCGTAGAGACACACGTTCTTGGATTTTGATGTACCGATGGCAGCCACCTCTGCAGAGAAGAAAAGTTGTCTTCCATATGTAGCCACCAGGAGTTGGAGCCAAGAAGGGATGCAGTCACCCAAAAGGCAGGGGGGAAGGTTTGAGTCGCTATTAATAGTAGCTTTAATTTGCAAGATAAATTAATATGGTTTCATGGCAATACTCAGTGCCGCTCTTGTTATGGTTTCTAGCTGGGTGGGAAGCACAGTGCATCCGTGCGAAATCTCCACGCAAGGGAAGCAGGCGAGAGAGAATCATCCTATCTGTGCTTCTCCGTAGGTTGGGATATTTTTAAAAGCAAACAGGATTGAGAGAGCACTACTTATGCACGAAGCCCCAAGGGCCCTGGCAGGTTTCCATGCTTTTTAGCAAACTGCTTTGGGGGCAATTTGTTTTGCATTTCCAACTAATTTTGGATTACAGATAGCACCTGACTCAAGCTCCACACTTTGTGCACAGAAAGGGTGGCATCTTTTGCATCCTCTCTAATTCTGTGAATCAGTTACCATTTACTTTGTTGCGTAGGCCTGGTAACCTCTGTTCACTGTCTGTTCCCTTGGGCCTTGGATTCCGGCTCCTCCATATAGCTCGATTGTTCTCCCATTGGACATCTTCTCTTTCTCCTGTCCTTCTCCCTGGAGGCTGAGCTGACTTTTTTTTTTTGCCTCAAATTTGCAAGCACCATTCCCCAACCAAATGGTCTTGCCTTTCGTTCTAGAGTCCTTCCCCTTCAACATGTGTGGTTGCTACAGCTGAGATGTGATTTTCCTGTATCTTGTTCCGAAGGATCTTGGAGGGAAAAGGCATGTGTTGGGCATAGCAATACTTACTTAGTGCAGGTAGCAATTAAAGGGCTCTCTTCAGCCACATAATGGCCCTCTTTGTTCATCGCACACGACTTCCGTTCCATGGTTGAGAAACTCACTGGAGGCCTATCCTCCTTGTCCCCTGAGCCTCTCGGCTGAGATGGTCCCTTTGGAGCCTCACAGAGGGGCAGCCTAAATGATGGGTTCAGGGTGGGAAAGCCTTGACCTGTTCTCCCTCTCCCTGGGAATACCTTGCCCTTCTCAGCCTGATAGCTACTCAGTGAGGTCATGAAACCCGCCCCCATCCATTTCTCAGAAGGCTCCCTCCCCATCCTGTGTGTGCATTGTGTCTGTTTGTGTACATAACCACACACACCCACGGTGTTTTGAAAGCACAGGATGCTTTCCCCCAGTCTCCTTGCCCTGCTGGTGGAAGGAGGGACTGAGGCTGAGCCATGCCCTGACCCCCTTCCCAAGGGAAAGGCCACAGGAGGGCCCCGTGGAAAGCAAGCCCCGGGGGGTAGAGTGGGATCCAGATGCAGTGCACTCTAGGCCTTCTGCTTTTTTGGATGTGCCATTGGACCAATTAAAAGCCAGACTATAAGGAGGCCAAGAGAGGAACAAAGGAAAATGGGAGTCACAACCCTGTAATCCTAGGGACTTGGGGTCCCATTTGAATGAATTTACAGGGCCTGTTTTTTTCTTTTGAGTCAGATACTGAATTGGGAGCACCTCTAATGAGCTATAGCAGGGTGTCCTTAGATGGGGAAGCTCCAGGGTTCCTCCCTGATTCCTCAGAAACTTGATCTTTTAGAACTTGCAGATTCATTTGCATGCTCCTTGAGCTTGAGGAGGAAGGTGGGAGAGAGGGCTGACTTTTTATTTGCCCTTCAAAATCTTAAATGTTTTTGCATATCATGGCTGCAGTGTGCCACGTACATCTAACTTCCTGTGATGTAATTGTTTCTTTAGTACCAAGAGAGGGACTTGGAAAGATTGTAGTTTGTGGTTTTTATTTGATGCGTTTTATATGTTTAACCTTTTACCCTTTCCCATTTTTAACAGTTGTAGCTCTTCTGGGGACAGGAGTGGAACAGAAAAGGAGGGCTCCCTCCGTTTTGTCCTACTGAGCTAAAGAATACTAACTGATGGTGGTAGCTTTATAGCAGTGACTCCCATTGTTGTGCAAGGTGGAGTTTGCGAAAGCCATTTATGTCCTCCGCCTAGTAAGCATCCCTTAGCCAGGGCTATAATTAGTGGCTATACACTATATATTGTGTGTTTGGTAGTGGGAACCCTGGAAGCTGGGCCAAGCATCCCGCCCTGGCACAGCTAGACAGGGTGCCTGGGGCAGCCAGAAGGCATCCACCAAGATGGGGACTAGGTCATCACTATTACACTCAGACATGGAAAGACAGGAATTGCTTTTCTAAGTCAGTCTGAGCCTGGGACCTTCTCAGAAAAATGCACATACCTGATGAAAATTTTCATGCAATTTCAAAGCTTTTCCAATGCCCTCTTGAAGCCCATACATGTTAAGATGGCATCCTTAGGAAGGGATTACCCCAGGTCTAGAACCTTCATTGGTGGAATCTGTGCAAGTATCCTGGGGCACCGGGAAGCAGCTCTAAGGATCAGAAAGGTCCTACATGGCAAAAGACACTGGTGGGACCCCAGAAGCTCTGTCCTCACTAGTGGGGATTGAAGTGTGGCAGAAACCTGGTGTAGGACCACAGCTGTTGAGTAGGCATGACAGTTTGATAACTAGGTCATTCTGTGTTTAATTCTTGTGTTCGGCATTGTCTTTGGGTTCTAATCCCAACTCCCACTGTCTTTTCTTCCTTCCAGACTGTGTCAGGGAAAAGGGAGGCAAGGTCCTGGTCCACTGTGAGGCTGGGATCTCCCGTTCACCCACCATCTGCATGGCTTACCTCATGAAGACCAGGCAGTTTCGCCTGAAGGACGCCTTCGATTACATCAAGCAGAGGAGGAGTGTGGTCTCGCCCAACTTTGGCTTCATGGGCCAGCTCCTGCAGTATGAATCTGAGATCCTGCCTTCCACGCCCACCCCGCAGGCTCCCTCCTGCCAAGGGGAGGCAGCCAGCTCTTCCTTCATAGCCCATTTGCAGACACTGAGCCCTGACATGCAGGCCTCCTACTGCACATTCCCTACCTCGGTGCTGGCACCAGTGACCACCCATTCGACGGTCTCAGAGCTCAGCAGGGGCCCCATGGCCACCGCCACATCCTGCTAGAACTGGATGGGGTGACCCGCCCAGCCCCAGGAACAACTGTGATTTTGTTTTTTAAACGTGTGGACATTTCATACCTGTGCAATACTGAAGACCCTGCTCTGTCCCACTGCCCCAGTGGGATGGTGAGGGGTCCCCAGGCTTGCAAGCGATTTTCAGACTGACCTCGGGCATAGGTTCTCGGGAACTGAAGGAAGGCCAAGCCATCAGAAGAGCACAGCCTGTGCTGACTACTGTACTTCCAGACCCCCTGCCCTCTCAGGACTGCCCGGTCCTGGCACCTCAAAGTTCGCCTTTTCATTTCAAGCGTAAGGCAATAAACACCTGCAACAATCTGGGAGAAAGCAGTTGCTAGACCGGAAGAAAAGGCAGTTACGAAGCCAATTCATTCTGAAGGAAGCACAATTTCCACCTTACTTTTTTAACTTCGGCAGTCTCCGTACCTGTCTCTGTCGCTTCAGGGAATAGCTGATCATCTAGTCAGGAAAGTAACCCTGCAGGGTTTGTAGGACCCAGTCTGTATACGGCCATTTGAACCCTCATGTCTTTTTGAGATTCTCTCTCGGGTCCTGTGGAGACAGTTTGTTGAAGTAGCAAGACGTTGACATTTCTGGGTTGCCTTTTCACTGTGGGTTCTTCCCTGACTTTGGACTTTGGCATGACTCTTACTCATACTTGAACCTTTCTCGTTGCACCTCTTCTCAAAGCAACTCTTGTGTCCTTTTGAAGAGTTTTTAGACCATAGACCAAAAATCACCCGTTTGAGGTGGTGGCAGTGCGTGCCAGGAGAAAACGGGGACCTACTGCCTGGGTCAGTGTCATTGACACAGTCTTTTCCCCAGCTCGCTGTCCTTGCGTGTGCTTGTCTCGTCTCTTGTGACACCTGTTTGTTTCCTACCCGTGAGGGTTGTCTTCAAGCCGTTGACTTCTAGGATTTGCAGATTTCGCAGAGTGGTACTACTTCTTTTTTTGTCTGTAGGTTATTTCTCCAGGGGAAAAGGCAATAATTTCTTAAAATCCATATGAATGTGAAGAGAAGCAGTATGTTACTGGTTGTTGTTGTCATTTTTTATAGTGTAAAATAAAAATAGTAAAAAAAAAAAAAAAAAAAAAAACTTCTCCGTGTTGGTGAATTGGGGTAAGGGACAAATAAATACATTTAGAGGGAAACCAGCCGGCTTCGCTGGGTATTATTTCCAAAGGCACTCGAAGGTGATGGGGTGGATCGCAGCTCCAGACGTGAGGCTGCGCATCTGCTTGTGAGCTAGTGACGTAACAATAGAGAACATAATGCTTTCCGATTGAGAGGCTTCCCTAAGCTTATTTGCAAGAGAAATCCTCGAGTACGGGGGCCCCAGCGAGATGGTCAGCGCACCTGCTCTCTCTGGGCTCTTCACTCCCATGAGCCCAGGGCTAGGAGTTCAACTTGAACCTCCGATTTTTCACCTCTAAAATGAGTGAACTGAGGTAGATGATCCCCAAATCACTGAAAACTCGAGGTCCTGGATTCCAGCAAACCTGTGTGCCACGCTTGTGTTCAGCCTTTCCCTGCCAGTGCCTGGCACGTGGCAGACTCAGAAAAATGTTGGGAAAATGGCCAAGGAATGGAGAAGTGAACTAGGTGAAGGTTCACCGTAAGTGCCTGCGCCCCACGCCCCACCCTGTTTTACCCTTGGAACTAATTCTACCAGATAATCTCAGGAGTTCCTAGATAAATCCCTCAGTGAGTGGGTTTAAATCCAAGGCGGCACTGACTTGCCTTCTGAGTAATTTCCTTCGTATTGATGTCTCCCTACAGCTGGCTATACCTCCACTCCAGCCTCAGTCTAACTTCTGGGGCCTGTTTCCTAATCAGAGGGAACAGAAAACTGGCTGGGATTTATGCCGCCCCAGTCAGCTGGTGCCTGGCGTGAGGATTCCAACCATACCCCTAGATTCTGGGGGGCCCAAAGAGGCCTCCAGCTCCCCTGGCAGGTACCATGTTAGCAAATACCAAGATGGTGCTGGAGCCCAGGGTAGCCCACCTCTTTCTAAACATCTTACCTCCGAGGCTTTCCTTGAGGCCTTGTTTTCCACATGCCTTTCCTTCCCATAGTTTGCTTGGAAAGCCCTCAAGTAAGAGTGCCATTCAGACTGAGGAGACAGCATTTCCTTCAGCCCATGTCCCTCATCTGCATAACCTAAGCAGGGCTTCCATGGGAGGGAAGTGGAGTTGAAGGACACTAGACAGGGAGGGGAAGTCCTAGGTTCTAGTCCTCACACACCCCCAAGTCCAGAGCTTTGGAATTAATCGCCAGCCTCTCTGGACAGAACTTCTCCAGAGGTTGGTCCAGCTGCTCCTTGAGGTCCCTCCTTGGTTTCATGTCTCTGAGCCAGTGCTCAGCCTAGTGACATGTCCTGGGAAGCCTGCCCATTGTTTGGGCCTGCCCAGGTGCCGAGTGGTGGGAGGGGCCTCAAGCTGGGAGCACCAGGGAGTGGGAAGCTGGGTACAAGCTGGGGTGATGTGCTAAGCTTCATCCCACTTGCTGACATTTGCTTTATTGCATTAAAGTCTTTCTCTGAAGGGTGAGTAAGTCCTCTAAATCAGGCCTGTGAGGATTACTCATAAGCCAGTGAGTCATTGGAGGGTAAGCCAAATGAAGCCCCACAGGCGGGCATGGCTCTAACGCTCCCTCCCTGAACAGTCTCCTCATCAATTACAGCTCCGTTTTGTCCAAGACCAACTTTACACTGGCTTCCATGGCTAGCTGGGGGATTAAAGTTGGTGTTTTCCAGTTTCTTCATCCTCAGGTTTTGAAGAAACACCTCTGTTGGCCTCCAGCAACGTTTCAGGTAAAGATGTGTCTGGGAGAACAGCAGTATTAGTTCCCTCTATTCCGATGTCCTCTCAGGTCCCTCCTAGTTCCTGCACTGGGCCTGACAGGGGCAAGCAACATAGGAGCAGCCTCACACCAAGGTGTTGGCAAGAGATCTGCGTACCCATGGGTCTCCTTTGTGTGAGGACTGGGAAAAATGCACCCCAGATCTCAATGCCCTGAAGGGCTGCATGTACCTCTCTGAGTGCGTGGTGCTTTATCTTCTGAACACCATAGAGCTCATGACTGCCCTTTGCCCTCCTTGCTCAGGCCACTAAGCAGCCCAGAACCAAATTTTTAGCCTACCTCTGGCAATTTTATAGGACCTTATACCTTAAGGTTATACTTTACACCTCACTCTTTAATGAAATAACTCCTACTGGTCCTTCACATCTCAACTCAAACTTCACTTCAGGGAAGGCCACCCAGACACCCAGACTAGGTTAGATGTCCCCATTCTATCTCTCACAGCTCCCTATCTATACCTTGTTTTCATATTTCACCAAGGCTTCAGTGTTATTCATTTATCTGTGATTATTGTATCAATGCATCTTTTCCAGACTAGAAATACCAGGAGAGCAGAGACTGCATTGTGTTTCAAGAGGGACCCATCACAAGGACTGATTTCTAGTATGTGTTCGATAAGTATTGGTCATGCGAAGGAGTGAATGAATGATAAACTAGGAATGGAAAACCGTCCAAATCAGAAGCTGCTCCCCACCTCTCTCGAAGCCCATACTGCCCTCTGCACATGAGCATTGTTTACCCCACGACATTTGCCAACCTCCTCCCCCATCCTGGAGGAAACAGGCTTTCTAGATTTAATTATTGCTACCCAATAATTAGAGTTCATGTCGCCACTTCACCTCATTGGTCACGAGTCAGCCCTATGGATGGGCTGCCCTTGGGTCAGGCGTCCACCCTAGGACCAATCCGTTTCCTCTAAGTTCAGACACCTGCCTAGCTCAGACTCCGTGAGGTGGGGCTATAGATGGGGCAGTTTCAGCTGCAAGGGGTGGAGATCCTGCCACGCACTTGGCTAACTTGTCATCTAAAGTGCCCAATTAACACCAGTAGACTGAGTTTCTGATAAGAAGTCCCCGAAAACTGATGTATAGCCTATGCACAATAAAATTCGACCCCACCGCTATTGTCCCACCTCCAGTGAGCACCCTAGAGGGATCGATCATGGTACCTAAATATAAATCCTGGTAGTACTTATTTACAGTAGCCTGTCAGATCCCTTCCTGTGCACACATGTACCTCATCCACTTATAAAGTTTACAGAAACCAAGAAACCCTAGGTGGAAGCTTAAAATAGACCCTTGAAGCATCTGCACACTTTTCGTTCTAAGCTTCACCAACAGGCAGAAGAAAATGTGCTGCCGGAGAGGAACAAACCACCCAAACGGTGAAGCCTCCAACATGTCTCTGTTGTAGGAAAATGAAAAAGGTTATGTCCAGCCTTCAAGGAAAAGGACACTAGGCTTAGAATCGGGAAGCGTACTGCCAGATCCCAAGGAACCTGATTGCTTAGGACCTTTTAAAAGATCTTCAAAAAAAAAAAAAGCACTTATTTGAGGCAGGCTATGTGCTGGGTGCTTTGCGTATGTTCTCTCACTTAAAACCCACAAAATCCTGCAGGATGGATATTGTTAGCCATGTTCACAGGTAAGATAACTGAGAGGTTACACTCCCAGCCCAGGCTGCACAGCTAGAACGTCAAAGCCAAGATACCCAACTTGCACTGGACTTCCAAGGACACACTCTTTTCCCTACGCTGCGCTGTTTCCCAGAAAATGAGATTCAAAAGCTTCTCAGTTATACGTCTTCATGTCTATAATACAGTACCTTAAATGTGATTATGAAATCTGTCTTTCGGAGCGGGATTTCAAGTGATCTCATTGTAATAGTTCATTAACGTTTCAAACCTTCTTCCAAGCTTATTAAATTTAGACTTGGGAGCTGAATTTCAAGTGGGACATGGACAAACTAGTGTGTTTACAAATATCGGGCAATGAAGGGATTGAGACTGTTTATGAAGAAGAACTGGGAAAGGGAGTGATGTTTGGCCTGGAGGGGAGAGCCAATGATGTCTAACTGAAGTTGTATAGTGTAGTGTCTAGGAACTTGGGCTGGGGTTTCAACACCCCGAGTTTGAATTTTGGCTCTGCTACTTGCTAGCTGTATGGACTTAGACAAAGTACTTCATCTCTCTAAACCTTGCAGTTATTATCCATAAAGGGGGAATACTAAATGAATCCACCTTATGGGTACAATTTTGAAGAGTAAACATGATGAGAAATAACTGCCTAGTATGAGGGTAAAGACATAATAAGTCCTCAGTGAATAGCGGTCATGATTATTAATTACAATAATTGCAGCAGTGAGCTACCCACTGCTGTGAGGGTTGGGCAAGCAGAAGTGAGGTCTCTTTCGGAAAGGCTGTGGTGGAGAGGATTTGGGCCTCAGGGCCTTTGCACATACCGCTCCCTCTGCTTCGTCCCTCCCTTCTTCACCTGCCCATTTCTGAGCCTCCTTAGTACCTCGCTCATGATCTCATTTCCTCAGGGAAGACTTCTCAGATTTCAGGATTCTATATTAATTGTTCTCCTGGCATGTGTACACCTTCCTTTCAGAGCACTTCACAGTGGGAATTAATGATGTTCATAATTTTTAAAGGTCAGCTTCATTGAGGTATAATTTACATAGTATAAAATTCACCCATTTTAATTTTAGTTAAATGAGTTTTGACAAATGTACGTATTCAGTGATGTAACTACCACCACAACCAAGATATGGACTATTTTACTCACCTCCCAGATTTCCTTGTGTCCCTTTGCATTCATTCCTCTTTCCCCGCCCCAGCCTCTGGCAATTTAATTGTACCTTTTCTAGAATTTCATATAAATAAGGTCATATAGTGTACAGGTTTTGAGTCTGGATTATTTCACTAAGCATAATGCATTTGAGATTCATCCATATTGTCATGAGTACTAATAATCCATTCCTTTTTATTATTGTAATAATATTGCATGATATGGATATGCCAATATTTGTTTATAGGTTACCCATTGATGGACACTTAGGTTGTTTCCATTGAGATCTTATGGGTAAAGCTGCTATGGACATTCATGAGTATATTTCTGAACATATGGTAAGTATATATTTAATTTTATAAGAAACTGCCAAACTTTTTTAAAGTAGGTTATACCATTTTGCATTCTTACTATTAATGAAGGAGAGCTCTGGTTATTCCACATTCAATACTTGGCTTGTCCATTTTCTTTTTAATTAAGCCATTCTCGTATTATGTAGTGATACCTTATTGGATTTTTCAGTTTGCATTTCCATAATTACTAATTATGTGGAGAATTATTTTATGTACTCTATTGGCCAAAAGGTTCGTTCATTTTTTTTTTTTTTTTGTAAGATGGCTCTAGTAGCACTTAGTCATCTTTAACTTCATTTGAAACAATTTTATTAGATTGCACTGTGACGGTTGTCATATCAGCATGCATTTTGATTTTAAAAAATCAAAATTGGTGGATTTTTGTGTAGTCATTTTCATATGAAAGATGGAAGAAAATAAGCAACATTTTCAGCATATTATGCTTTATTATTTCAAGAAAGGTAAAAATGTAACTGAAATGCAAAAAAAGATTTGTGTGGTGTGTGGAGAAGGTGCTGTGACTGATCGAATGTGTCAAAAGTGATTTGCGAAGTTTTGTGCTGGAGATTTCGCACTGGATGATGCTCCATGGTCGGTCCGGTAAACCAGTTGCAGTTGACAGCCATCAAATCAAGACATTAATTGAGAACAATCAATGTTATACCATGTGGGAGATAGCTGACATGCTCAATATATCCAAATCAAGCACTGAAAATCACTTACACCAGCTTGGTAATGTTAATTGCTTTGATGTTTGGATTCCACATAAATTAAGTGAAAAAAGCCTTCGTGACCTTATTTCCACATATGATTCTCTACTTAAGTGTAATGAAAATGCTCCTTTTAAGACAAATTGTGACAGGCAATGAAAACTGGATACTTTACAATAATGTGGAATGGAAGAGACCGTGGGGCAAGCGAAATGAACCACTACCAACCACACCAAAGGCCAGGCTTTATCCAAAGAAGGTGATGTGTAAATGGCGGGATTGGAAGGGAGTCCTGTATTATGAGCTCCTTCTGGAAAACCAAACAGTTAATTTCAAACACTGCTCCCAATTAAACCAACTGAAAGCAGCACTCAATGAAAAGTGTCCGGAATTAGTCAACAGAAAATGTATAATCTGCCAACAGGATAATGCTAGACTACATGTTTCTTTGATGACCAGGCAAAAACTGTTACAACTTGGCTGGGAAGTTCTGATTCATCTGCTGTTTTCAGCAGACGTTGCACCTTCAGATTTTTATTTATTTCAGTCTTTACAAAATTCTCTTAATGGAAAAAATTTCAATTCCCTGGGAGACTGCAGAAGGCACCTAGAACAGTTCTTTGTTCAAAAAGATAAAACGTTTTGGGAAGATAGAGTTATGAAATTACCTGAAAGATGGCAGAAAGTAGTGGAACAAAACGGTTAATATGTTGTTCAAGAAAGTTATTGGTGAAAATGAAAAATGTATCTTTTATTTTTACTTTAAAACTGAATGAACTTTTTGGCCAAACTAATACTTATTGACCTTTCATATATCTGCACTGGTCAAACATTTCTTGAAAACTTTCTTCAGATAAGCTGTTTGTTGCATTATTTTAAGAGTTATTTATATATTCCATTGATCTATATGTTTATCCTTATGGCAGTATCACACTATTTTGATTACTGTAGCTTTGTAGTAAGTTTTGAAATCAGGAAGTGTGAGTCCCTCAATTGTTTATTCTTTTTTTTTTTTTGGTTTATTTATTCTTTTTCAAGGTTGTTTTGGCTCATCTGGGTCTCTTGTATTTTCATACGAATTTTAATATCAGCTTTCTAATTTCTGCAAAGAAAGCAGCTGGGATGTCGATACAGTTTGGGGGAGTATTGCCATCTTAACAATATTAAGTCTTCTGATCCACGAACATGGAATGTCTTTTCATTTATTTAGATCTTCTTTAATTTATTTCAACACTATTTTGCAGTTTTCAGTGTACATGTCACATTTCTGCTGTTAAATGTATTCCTGAATACCTTTTTCATGTCATTGTAAAGGGAGCTGTTTTCTTTCTTTTTTTAATATATTTTATTGATTATGCTATTAGTTGTCCCATTTTCTCCCCGTTATTCTCCTCCCCCCTGTACACCTCCTCCCACCCACATTCCCCACCTTTAATTCATGTCCATGGGTCATATATATAAGTTCTCTGGCTTCTACATTTCCTATACTATTCTTGACCTCCCCCTGTCTATTTTCTACCTACCATTTATGCTATTTATTCTCTGTATCTTTTCCCCCCTCTCTCCCTCTCCCACTCCCCCGCTGATAACCCTCCATGTGATCTCCATTTCTGTGATTCTGTTCCTGTTCTAGTCGTTTGCTTAGTTCATTTTTGTTTTTGTTTTTGTTTTTGTTTTTTTGATTCAGTTCTTGATAATGGTGATTTTGTTGTCATTTTACTATTCATATTTTTTATCTTCTTCTTCCTCTTAGATAAGTCCTTTTAACATTTCATATAATAAGGGCTGGGTGATGATGAACTCCTTTAATTTGACCTTATCTGGGAAGCACTTTATCTGCCTTTCTATTCGAAATGATAGCTTTGCTGGATAGAGCAATCTTGGATGTAGGTTCTTGCCTTTCATGACTTTGAAGACTTCTGATACAGACACTGGCCTGCAGTGTCCGCATCATTATGGATGAAATGAGACATTCACGTGGACTACTGAGTCCAGTGGAGGAAAAGGGACAGCATGGCTTTTCTCTCAAGGGGAGCGAAAGCCCACAGCCTCCGCCATGACAGGCCTTTATTGGGTTTCTTCCCCATTACATTATGGTCCTCATTTACTATGCACAGGTTCGCTTTAGGTGGTTACCTTTTACAGACAACAAAGGAGGTGATGCTGCTAATCACATCACAGAAGAAGGATATTAGCAAATAAAAAGGGAAAAGTAGTTGAGCCATTACACTCCATACTGGGGAGGTTTAGCATGGATTTTAGGAAGTTACAATTAGCACTTGCTGTCTCAATTCAGGGTGAGGGAGTTTTTAGCAAAAGCAAGACTCCAAGTGGCCTAGGCACATTGCAGACCTGATTCCCCACGGGAGAACCTATCCATGGGTGTGGATCCTGTGCATCTTTGAGTGGGAGCTGGGCCCACACCACGCAGAACGGTCTCCTACAATTTCTTTGCAGCCCTTTCTTGCCTGCAAGGTTTCTTTTGAGAAATCAGCTGACAGTCTTATGGGAACTCCTTTGTAGGTGACTGTCCCCTTTTTTCTGGCTGCTTTTAAGATTCTCTCCTTATCTTTAATCTCGGCTAATGTAATTATGATGTGCCTTGGTGTGTGCTTCCTTGGGTCCAATGTCTTTGGGACTCTCTGAGCTTCCTGGACTTCCTGAAAGTCTGTTTCCTTTGCCAGATTGGGGAAGTTCTCCTTCATTATTTGATCAAATAAGTTTTCAATTTCTTGGTCTTCCTCTTCTCCTTTTGGCACCCCAGTGATTCAGATGTTGGAATGTTTAAAGATGTCCTGGAGGTTCCTAAGCCTCTCCTCATTTTTTTGAATTCCTGTTTTTCATTCTGTTCTGGTTAACTGTTTATTTCTTCCTTCTTTCCTTCTGGTACAAACTGCTGATTTGAGTCCCGGTTTCCTTCCTGTCATTGTTGGTTCCCTGTACATTTTCCTTTATTTCACTTTTCATAGCCTTCACCTTTTCCCCTCTAATTTGCAACCATATTCAACTAATTCTGTGAGCATCCTAATTACCAGTGTTTTGAACTTTGCCTCTGATAGATTGGCTATCTCTTCGTCGTTTAGTCATATTTTTTCTGGAGCTTTGATCTGTTCTTTTTATACCTTTTTTTTGTTGTTGTTGTTCTCAGCACGCCTGTTATGTAGAAGGGGCTGAGCCTTAGGTTTTCACAAGAGCGGGGCAACCTAGGTCTCTTCTATGATGCTGTATGTGGGGGAGGGGTCTGAGAGGAAACAGTACTGCTTCCTCCGCTCTCTGCCAGTTTTCAGTCCCTTCCCCTGCTTCCCACGAGTAAATTGGGCCCTTCTGGTGCTGATTCCTGGGTGGGTAGGTTTGTGTACATTCTAGGACCCTGTGGGTCTCTCCAACGAACTCCCCTATAAGGCTGGAAGTTTCTCCCACTGCCACCACAACCCCCACAGGTTTTTTCAGTCAGAGGTTTTGAGGCTTTATTTCCCCGTGCTGGAGCCCTAGGTTACGTGGTCTGTCTCACTCTCCAGTTGTTCCTCCTGGTTTATCTGCACGCGAATGTCGGACCGCCCACTCTGCCAGCCGCTGCTTTGCTGTGAGTCCTCTCTGCCCAGCTGCCCGTCTCTGCCCCTCCTACTGGTCTGGATAAATGTTTCTTCTTTAACTCCTTGGTTGTCGGACTTCCATACAGTTAGATTTTTCCGGGAGTTCTGGTTGTTTTTTGTTTTTATATTTGTTGTTGTCCTTCTTTTGTTTGTGTGAGGAGGCACAGTGTGTCTACCTACGCCTCCATCTTGGCTGGAAGTCGGGGAGCTGATTTCTTAATTTCATTACATAAATCGATTTTTTAGTGTTGATCAAATCTTGCATTTCTGGGATAAACCTCACTCAACATGAATTATAGTGTTTTTACAATATATTTCTAGGTTTGACTTGATAGTATTTTGTTATAAATTATTATATCTATGTGTATGAGGGGTATGGTCTGTAGTCTCTTCTTTACTTGTCATGTATTTGTCTGGTTTTGATAGCATGATAATGCAGTTCTCATTAAATGATTGGGGAAGAGTTTCTTCCTCTTTCACCTTCTATAAGAAACTGCATAGAACTGGTATTATTTTTTCCTTAAATATTTTGTAGCATTACTAGTGAAGTCATTGGGGCCTGAAATTTTCTTTTTGTGAAGCTTTTGAGTTATAAATTCCATTTCTTTTAGTAGATATGGAACTATTCCAGTTACTTATTTCTTCTCGAATGAGCTTTGTTAGGCTGTGTCTTTCAAATAACTTGTTCATTTCATCAAAATTACTGAATTATGTAGCATGAAGTTGTTAATAGATGCTTTCTTATTATCATTTTAAGGTCTTAGCATCTATAGTGGTATTCCCTCTCTCATTCCTGATATTAGTAATATTTGTCTTCTCTTGTTTTTTCCTGATGAGTCTGGTTAGAAATTTATCAATTTTATTTGTATTTTCAAAGAACTGGCTTTTGGTTTTATTGATTTTTCTGCACTATTTGTCCATTTTCTACTTCATTGATTTTCACTCTTATCTTTGTTTTTCTTTCCTCCTGTTTACTTTGGGTTTAATTCACTCTTTTTTATAGTTTAAGGTAAAAAAGTCTGTCATTGGTGCTATACTTTCTTCTTTTCTAATATAAACATTTAAAGCTATAATTTTTTTCTTTAAGCTTCACACAAATGTTGGTATGTTGTGTTTTCATTTCATTCCATTCAAAATATGTTCTAAATTCCCTTGTAATTTCTTTTGGATTTGTTTGACTAATTTCCAAAATTTGAGGGATTTTTCTAGATATCATCCTGTTATTGATTTCTTGTTTAATTCTTCAGTGGTCAGGGAACGTATTTGGAGTGGTTTCAGTTCCTTAAATTTATTCAGACTGACTTTATGGCCCCAAATATGGTCTACCTTGGTGAACTGTTTACGTGCACTTGGAAAACAGATGTGTGCTCAGCTGCTTTGGGGTGGAATGTTATGAAATGTCAATTAGGTCAAGTGGATTGATAATCTTGTTCAGGTCTTCTATTCCCTTACTGATTTTCTGTCTACTTTTCTATCAATTACTGAAAAATACGTGTTGAAGGCTTCAAGGAAAATTGGAATTTGCCGTCTTTCCTTTCAGTTCTATCAGCTTTTGCTTCATGTGTTCTGAGTTCTATTAGGGCAGCACTGTCTAGGGTTTACGTGTTCTTTTGATGAATCGATCCCTTAATCATTGGGAAATGCCCCTTCTTGTCTCTGGTACGAGTCCTAGTTCTGTTGTGTCTATTGCCTGATAGTGATATTGCTGCTCTAGCTTTCTCTTTGATTAGTGTTTGCATGGTATATCTTTTTGTTGTACTTTTAACCTATCTGTGTATTTATGGAGTTATTTTCTTGTACATAGAATGTAGTAGGGTCTTGCTTTGCTAACCTTTAATGTGATTATTAATATTGTTGAGTTTACATTTACTATTTTGCTATTTGTGTTTTATTTTCCCCTTCTGTTCTTTGTGCCTTTTTTCCTCTTCTCCTGACTTCTTTTGGATAAATTGAGTATTTTTTATAATTTCATATTTTCTCCCCTGTTGGCTTATTTGTTATACATATCTCGCTGTTGTTAATGGTTATGCTAAAGGTAAATACACATCTTTAATGTATCACTACCTGCAAATGCTTTGTGTATAGTAAAAGAACTTGTAATAATATATTTTACATGTCACCCTTCCTAATCTTTGTACTCTTGTAATGAATTTAGTTCTACATAAGTTATAAACCTTGTAATAAATTGTTATTAATTTTGCTTTAAACAGTTGATTATCTTTTAAATAGATTGAAAAATAGGGAAAATTTTTTCCAGATCCTTGATTTGTGTGATAATTGACTAGTGTAGGGAGTATGAGGATGGCCTTGCCTTTCCAGTTAGAATACTGGACATGTGGGCAGTGGGCACACAGTGCAATATACAGATCATGTGTCACAGAAATGTATACTTGAAACCTACATGACCCTATTAACCAATGTCACCCCAATAAGTTTAATAAAATGAAATAATACCAGGCAGTCGCTGAGTCCCCAGCTGCCTACAGCTCCACCCCAAGCCACATGTCCTCTTTTAGGTAACGGTCTCTCTTAGTTACTGCCCTCATAGTGGACAGGGCTGACAGAGCTTCATAGCTGGGTTTCTTTCTAAGTCCCCTTTTCCTACAGGTGCCTGCAGCCAAGAATGGCTATAATGTGCCCTTAAGCTCTTTTTAACATTTATAAGAGCATTGACCTTCATGCCAAAGCATTAATAATCATGATGGCTCCCATTAACTGACCTCTTCCTATATGCCAAACTCCTTACTAAACTCTTTGTGGGCATTTTCTCTTAAATCTCCCTGCACTCTGATGAGGTAGATAAGTACTGCTATCCTTTTTACAGGTGAAGAAATGGAGAAAAGAAGGTTTAAGTAAATTGCCTAAGTCGTACAGCAAGGTCAATGATGGAACCAAGATTTGGTTCTTGGTGGTCTAACCTGAGAGCCAGCCACTCTCAGCTCCTGTGCTCTACATCTCCCCAGGGACCTGCCCGGGGACATTTGGCTGCCCTCTTAACACACACCTCCACCGATGTTATACACCTGGAGAACCACTGGCTGTGGGGCCTCATCTCTCCGTTTCGTTCTGCACATCAGTGCCTGTGGTAGAAGGATATACACTGTTGATTCATGTGGTTTAGTGGCAAGAACACTGGACTGGGAGTCAGGACACTCTGCTCTCATTCCAGCTCTGTGGCTCACCAGTCATGTCTCTTTAGGAATGTGAGTTAATATCTCTGGGCTTGTAGTTTCTCAACACTTAAGGTAAGGAAATTGAATTAGATCATCTCAAAGGCTCCTTCAAGTACCAACATCCTATAAGTCTATGAATTAGTGACCTTTCCGATAGAGAACTAATAATTACCTAACCTGGTAGGACATTTAAGATTTATTTACTTTAATAATATTTATCAAGAACACAGTGCTTAGCTGCTTACTTTATGCTCGTTTATCTTCTCTGGCTTCCTGTTTATCCCAAAGGTTATCTTTTCAAACCGCCCTTTGGGCTTATAAACCCTCCTTTGTGTTCACTACATATTATTAAATGAACAAAAACAGATTGCAAAACTGTATGTATCCCATTTTATTAAAAGAAAAACACACGTGTGTGTTTGTGTATACAAATGTAGAGTTTTATTTATATTAATGTTTACATTTATGTAGTCTGAAAGAATGTATATTAAAATGTTAGAATGACTTTTTTGAATGGAGAAGTAACTGGTGATTTTTGTTTTATTTTTTCTTTATATAGTCTTGTCTTTTGCAATCCTGACTGATGGAATTGCTTATATTTTTAATACTCATTGCTTATAAACAGAATAGCTCACAAACCAATAAATAATATCTCCTTTAGAGTCAGAGTCTTCTCTGAAGACTCTGAACTTTGTCTCTGGTGTCTTCTCCCAGGTTGGCTACCTGTCTTTCAGTCTTAAAAAAACAAGACAACCGCGGACAGGGTACGTGACACATGGGACAAAGTAATCTCACTTCTGGGGAGTCAGCCCTCTTCAGCTCCAGCTTTTGGCTACCTCCCACCCCCATTCAATCACTCTCCTCTTCTTGTCTCTCCTTTTGTGTCAGTATTGACTGAACATTTCCCCAGCAGTCTTCCCACTTCCAGTTTCTTCCTCAACAATCTATCTTGAGAACTTCTAGCATTTATTCATCCATCCATCCATTCATTCATTCATCATAAATTAGGCATAAATCAGGACAGTAATGGAATAAGTGTATTGTTCAGAGTTGAGCACTGAGGTTTGAGTCCTGTGTCTGCCCTAGGTATGCCAGGATCATGTGAAAAGCACTTGGAAATCTGTGCAGATGGATCAGTGGGAATTGCCATTGTCAAGGCCCTATGCTGAGCCGGGCGGGCGGGGGGGGGGGGTGGAAATGGTGAGGAGGATCCTCTGCCTTCAAAAAGCTTAGACTTGTTTTCTATGGTAGGGGTGTAAATGCAAAGGGGGGGGCAGGGCATGGAGGGATGCAGAAATGGTATCCACAGGCAGGAAATGAATGTCTGGATTCTGCAGAGGAGGAGGAAGGAGGAGTGAGAAATCACCAAGGGGTTTGGGGCCATGGGCGGCTGAGAAAATAGTGGGATTATTAATCTCTTTATCAGTTCATCTACTCATTCATTCCACAGATACACATCGAGCACCTGCCACCAGATCAATACTGTCATAGGTGCCAGAGATGAAACATCAACGAAACAGGTAACAATCCCCCAGCTCTTCTTCTACATTCCTCTTTTGCTTACATTCTATGGGACGACAAAGAGAAAGGAAGTAAAACCAGATCATTCCCAAAGAGGGTAAATGCTATGAAGAAAATAACATGAGGTAGTGCATCTGAGAACAACGGGGGAGGAGATATTTGGGCTTCCATGCCATTAGCAGAAATAGAAGTTGGGGGAGGGGCTGGACTGAGGAGGAGGAGGAGGATGGTAAATTTATGGTAGGGCTTCTGACTCAGAGATGCTAAAATTTACCACCTGGTGAAAATATTTCAACCTCCTCTCAGACTCTGCATGGTATCATTCTCTGGCTCAGACACATCTGTGGGTTTCCACTGCTCTCTGGACAAAATCCCAATTCTTTAGCTTGCAGTTCAAGGGCTTTCACAATCTCCCCCAGCCTGCCCATCTGCCTGCCTCAGTCCTCACAGGACCCTTCCATTCTGATCTCGAAGGCCTCTTCATTGTCTCCACTTAGGCTGTGTCCCTTTGCACCTCCATACTTGGATGCAAGGAAAGTCTCCTGAGTTCTCCAGCCCACAACGCTCCTACTGTCTTCAGAGCTCAGGCCTTTTCTCTGCCTGCCTGCCCTTGTGATAACTTAAGTGTGTCATAAGCAAGGACTCAACTATCCAGAAAAATGTAGTTTCCTTGAGGGAGGGGCTGGCCCCTTCACGAGCCTGTCTGCATTGAATTTGCTCTGTCTGGAAACACATCAAGCAGCTTTACAAATCAATTATCTTCTCGTATAAAACGAAAGAGAGAATGAGAAGAATTTAGAAAACCCAAAGGGTTTCCCACCCAAATTCATGGAGCCAGGAGATGATTGAATTCAGCCTGTGGGCAAGTGTTCAGAAGCAATCAACAAAGAATCAAATCAGTTCACTAGGGGAATTAGAAATTGGAATAAATTCTATCTACCTTGTGCATCTAGGGATGAATCTATTTTGTGATGCGTGGCCTGAGAGTTCTAGAATTCCTCCCACCCCTCAATCCACAAGACAGGCAGAGTCCTGGACTCTGGCCTAGAATAACCCATAGCACCTCTCTCCGAGGGTTTCTTCCTCAGTTTCGTAAGCTTTGTCGTATTTCCTCCTTTTAGCCTGTGGGGAAATGGAGCACCTCAGTTTATCCATCTGAAATGCAGGATGATGGGGAATCAGCTGTCCCATACCCTTCTCTCTTCCCCTTTAGCAGCATTTGATACTGATGCTCAACTTCTGTGCTTTGAGGCCAGGATGCCAGGGCAGTGGGAGGTTAGGGGAGGAGCACGTGATTGTCCTGGTGGGTGTTTGGGAAGAAAGTCAATACCTATTCATCATGGCACTCCTTCTGCCCTGTCTTTCATCTGGGGAATCTGAAAGCCCTGGACAAACGGTAATTAATTTTCACAGCAACTTCCAAGGCGGATGGGGTGCTGCCTGTCAAAGTTCAGAGGGGCATTTTCCCAGTACCCCTCCCCCAGCACTTCCTGCTCACTTCCAGCTGCTGTTTGTCCCCAAGGTGACCATGCCAGGTAATGGCATGCATAGGTCTAGAATGCTTCCCAGGACATCTCTGCCCAGAATGCTCCGGGGTCCAATGGAGACTCTCAACTAGCATCCTTTCCCCACCTCTACCCTCTTTCTAAGAGGATGACTAAGTGAACCGGGGCAGGAGTGGGAGCATTTCCGGCCTTCACAGGCAGGCTAGGGCCAAACAACTAGTTAGTTGACTCAGCAGGAACCACATGTTCCAAAAATACAACTGCCTCTGCCCAGTGCCACCTTGTGCTCCCTCGACTCTTTGGACACAGCCACCTGCTCCTCCTCCCCCTCCCCTTCCTCCAGGGGAGCCACTGGAAGTGATGTTTGCCTTGTCCCTGATGACAAAAGAACTACGAGCTCATTATAGAACGCTTAAAAATATAGAAACATACAAAGCAGGGAATTATTTTGTTAATCCCATAATTTCTCCACTACCCAAATAACCACTGTTGAAATCTTGTTATATTTCCTTTGTTTGTTCTGTTTTTGGTTTTTATTAAAAGATCAGTATATCATCATGGAAGAAATGATATATATGATATTTATATAATATGTTATTTTATATACATAAAATAAGACAGGTTATAAAGGGAAAAGTCAAAGTCCATCCCAACTTTCTATTCCCACCCAAGAGGAAAACAGTTAAGAGCTTCTCGTGTATCTTTTCAGAATTGCCTATGACACATAGAAGCATGCATGTGCTTGACTGCCTAACATTTTATCTTATTGGTATGCCATGTTTGTTTAATCTCTTTCCTATTGTAGTTTATTCAAGTGGGGGCAGGGAGAAGGAAATGAGTAAGAATGAAGTGTTGGGAGGAAGAAGCAATCTAGGATACAGTGAGGGCCTACTGTGCACCAGCCACTTTTGCTATCTTCCCAATTGTTCAGTGTGAGAGTTAGGCACAAACTCCATGCTGCAGATGAGGTAACTGAGGTTCAGACAGGCTAAGAAAGAATTTGCTTGCAAGGGAGAGAGCCAGGGTTTGAAGCAAGGTTTGTCAGCTCCAGAGCCCATAGGTGTTCTGTTTTGCCAAGATGCCTTAGAAAAGCCCCAGGGTTTCCTTTTGCTTGGCATGGGGATAAGGAGAGCCCTTCATTCATTCATTCTCTCACTCATTCCAATAATATTGATGCGCCAGGCACGAGGGATCCGGGGGGCAAGGCCCAGTTCTGTCCTCTAGAAGTTCAGTTGCATGGAAGTGAACACGCAAACGAGCGAGCACAACCCAGCGTGGGAGAGCGGAGTACAAGGTGCCACGGGGGCAAACCAGAGGTTCCTCTCCCAGACTCCAAAGGTCAAAGAAGACCTCCAGGGGGAGGAGACCTATGCTGAGTCAGTCTTGCGGCACCAGTCAGGAAGTGCCAGTGAAGCCTGAAACGCCTCTGCTTCCTGTCCTCCCTGGATCCCATTGCACCAAAGTCACAGGAGGCTGGCTCCTCCCTGACCTGGCTCCTGCCTCAAGCTTCCTGCTCGTCCCAAAATGGCTTGCCTGACAATGACAGTGGCAGGGTAGGCTGTGGACTCCCTACTTCTGAGAAAATTTTCAATACTGTTGCCGGTTATTTTCTAGAAGGTCAGGAAATGTTTATCATTCTCTAGGGAAGAGTGAGTTACACAGAGAATTGGTTACATGCTTGGGCTCTGGGTGGGCAGATCTGGATAGGAGTCCTACTTCTCATTTGCTCTGGGACTGCTAGATAATCACCAAAATCAACCAGAGATCTTGGTAACAAGCCACAGAGAGGGACTCTGAGTCTCTTAAACAAAGAAGGGAATCAAATACAGTAGACTTGGCAGAGGTGCAAGAGGGGGGACAGTCTTGAGGAAAAAGCAGACATGAGAGTAGCATTCCTCCACGCCCAGAGCAGCAGGACACACAAAACCATCCTTTGGCCAGGAAGCATCTAATCAGGACACCGATGCCACTGCAGGCAGATAGCACAGCAAATGGAGCACTGTGGTTGTCTGGGTCTTTATCATGTACCCACATCCATTGCCAGGAAGCTAGAACAGGGAGGATTTGCCCTTGGACCTCAGTGGTGGAAGGTCAGGTGCCGCCTTCCTGCAAGCCAGCACACAAAGGCGAGTGCTGCACGTTACGCAGGGAGCTTTAGATCCTGAACAGCCACGAACTCAATGTCCGGGACTTGTGCTAACATCTCAAAGCCTTTGTAAAATAGAGACGTTGACGATGTCCACCTCACAGGATTGCCACGAAGAGTTAAAAAAAAAAAAAAAGAAAAAGCAAGTAAAATACTTCACACAGTGCCAGGCACCCAGTAAATGCTCGGTACATGTTAGTTTACCATTATCCTTGTTGTAATTATTATTACTATTATTGGCCACTTTCTCTTAAAGTAAAATATGAATAGTGTTTTAAATATAAAATATATTTTTATATATTGGCCATATATGGCACGTAAAGTAACATATGCCATATGTAGTAAAGTTGAAAAATACTAAAAAGTTGAAAGAAGACAAAGAAATCACCTGCTACCCACAGAAAACTGCAGCCAACATTTCAGTGTTTCCTGCTGATCTGTTTACTGTGCATTGGTTTTGGTTCTTTCATTCTTCCTCTATTGTCTTTCAAACAGTTCTGACCCATCCTGGGCGTACCTTTGTGCTTCCTACCTTCTAGCATTTGCACTTCCTTATGTCCTTAAGGACTCTTTGTAATCATCATTCCTAGGGGCTGCAAAATATCCTGTGGTGGAGATAGAATCAGCCCCCAAGTGTTGTTTCCGCTGTCTGGGAGGAGGGAGAGGAGAGGGAGTGGTATGCATTCATAAATTAGCGGCGGTTTTTCAAAAAGCGCTTCTCATTCTCAGTACTTCTTCAGAATCCCAGCTGACACTGAATTGACATCAACTGTTCCAGCAATGTTTGTTCAACAGACTGTTTCCTACAGTTCCCATAAGTTCGCAGCTGATTGGGGGTGTAATCCTCCTAGATGCACAACTCCCTCACTGTGTCTTGATGGGACATTTTCACTGCCACCAAGAGTATGAGAGTCCCATCGTGCCACCATCACCTTGGCACCGCTGCCCTGCCCACTGCTTTCTCACTTGCCCAATAGGTTCAACCACGGGTTGGACTGGGGTGGTTCATCCTGCCCGTGGAATTTCCTGCCATTAGTGAAGTTAGTGGAATGTGCCCCTCAGCTCTGCCGCTTGGCAGCTTGGGACTTGGGGCAATTTTCTTAAGCCTCTCAACCTCTTCTAGAAAACACAAAGAATCACGTAAAAATTCTCTTAGTAAGTTTCTTCTTTCCTTCTTCTTGGAGAGTTTCATATTCTCCTCTCCCTCTCCCTCACGCTCCGGGGCTCCCACCACCACCTGCCCCAGGACCCTGCCCCAGCCCCTGGCACTCGCAGGTCTCAGGCTGGCCAGGATGTGGTTGGCTCACGTGACCAAACTTCCCACTGAGGGTGACTAAAATGCCAGTGATGCTGATTATTTGGACTTCCTGGGCAGGGCCAGGCACCCTCCAGTAGTGGGGCTTTGGAAGCAACAATAATTAATATTTTGCCAAGTGTGATTCTGATCGCCCAGCCAAAAAGAGGGTCCCACCCTGAGCTGGGAGCCCTGTGGGAACTGCCCTCCCCTGCATTCCACTGGCAGTGATTACACAATGGACACCTCAGGCTCCGAGGGCGGGGCAGGAGGGCAGAGGATGTGTCCTGGCCTGACAAGCTTGGACAGGCCAGAGGGGCGGAGCAATAACCTTTACCCTGCAGTGTCCTGGGCCGGGACACCCACGTGGTCCTCATTCCATCCTGGGCTTGCCCAAAGCCCCACATTGGGTGGCCAGGCTCTGCCCAGCCATGGCGTGGGAGTGAAGTGACCAGACGGGTTTCTGAGGAGGGCAAAGGGAAATGAAATCGTCCTTTCCCCTGCCACCCACACCCCCGACCCTGCCAAATTAGAACCTGAAAGCAGCAGGAGGCTCGGAGGTCTTCCGGTCCAACTCTCTCATTTCACACAGGAGGAAACTGAGACCCAGGGAGAAGTGAACAGCTGTACTTGCAGTTTCAATAAGAATGGGGAGAGTGGCTGGAGCTTTTGAAAGTGCTGTCATGACATTGCTCATTGACTACAGTTTCAGTGACCCCAAATCCTCCTCCTACTCCCCAGCACCTGAAATTCCTACCAGCTTCCTTTACTTTAAGGCTTTGGTACCAATTAAAAAGTTCAGTTTCCTCCGGCATGGATCACTTCCCATGTCGGTAAGAAGTAGTCTGTGTTCCTTTTCTAGAGCAGATGGGATGGAGGGAGTGAAGGAGAACAGAAAGCTTCAGCGTGGCCAGAGGAGTCCGCATCCAGAGAGTGGTGTGTTCAGCTTCCTGTGCACTTGCACTGGAAATCTCCCCTCCCCTTTTCCACAACGCTATGAAGCAGGAACACCCCCAACAGTCGTTCCCATTCTCCAACTTGCCCCAGCATACCCAGTAAGCGCCCAGGCAGGATCGACATAGGGACACTCAGCTGCTCCCCACAACCTAGTACAAGGGTCTGATGTTGGTACTTTGGTCAACTGGTTCACAGAAAAGTAAGTCCTGGAAGTTAGGATTTGAGAGGGCTTGGAGTAACATGAAACAGAGCGCTTGCCTTCTCGCATCTGTGCCTCACTGCTGCCCTAGGCAAGTACCACCCCATTTTCCAGAGGGAAGACGTAAGGCTCAGAGATTTAGTAGACCCAGTGAACTGTGAGCACCTCCAGCACAAGGAACTGAGTCATGTCCATCGTTTTACAGTTGATTCATAACTTTATTTATGAGTGTTTGTTGAGTGTTTGCAGAAAGAATCCTGTGAGATGATCCGATATGCTCTGCGCATTTCACAGATGAGAGAGCTGAGGTCTGCGGGGTTAAGGAATATGCCTGGGTCACATGGTGGCAGAGCCCGGACCTCAGAGCTCTTGATGCCCAGTCTGGTGTCCTTTCTACTTCACCCATTCCTCCATTTGTCTATCCGACTGTGAGAACTGAGCCCACACACCTCCAGGAAGCATGCTGGGCTCAAGAGATACAAACAAACAGGGCAGTGGGTAGTGTGAGGCGAGCGGGGCACTTGCTTTAGTAAAAAGTCCTAAGGGGGAGGGGAGGCGCCAAAAAACTCAGTGACCAAGATGAATGCTATTTTAATGCAATATTAAAAAAAAAATCAAATCGGCAAATGATGGCCCATAGGCCTGCAGCCTGTTTTTGTAAATAAAGTTTTATTAAGACTAAATCCCACTCCCTGTTTTGAGGAGCCCACTGTTTTGTCAGAGGAGACAGGCCCGAATGGAGTATTCATTTAATTCTCTATGAATGTCCTTTGGCAGCAAGCAGTGGGTGAGGGGGAGTGCTCCAGGCAGGGAAGGAAATGCACAGAAGTCCAGCTGCATGACACCACCAGGTTATTGGGGGAGATGGCAGCAGAGTTCACTGAGGTAGGAGACTCGGTGTCAGGAGCCAGGGGAAGGAGTCAGGTCTCAGAGATCCTGGGTAGGGGTGTTGGGGTGGGAGTGGGGAGGATGCAGAAACCACCAGGCTGAGAATATTCCCTAAAGATTTTGGACTTTACACCACAGACCTGGTGACGTGGCCTGATGGCAGGTCACTGAATTGGAGGAATCAGACACAAGCCAGCGCGGACAGATCTTCCCTCAGAAATATGTTTAAAACCGCAATGAATGGGTTTGGCTGGCTGTCCCCAGGGGTACCTCAGGTTTTTCACCCCCTCCAGTTAAGCTGCTGGAAACCAGGGAAAACCTTGGGGAATGAAAGCTACTGAAGACTTCTCCTCATTTGCTGAGAATATTGTAAATGCATATTTAAAGATAGTCCATCTAAATCACTCAGAAGAGAACCTGGCATCAAATATTACTGAACTAAAGATGGCTGTTACTATTTTATTTTCATTCTAGAAGTATTTTTAATGTTTTTTTATAAGTTTCCAAGTTTGATGATTCGAAGACTGTGTTTGAAGGACATTGTCCCCTTCCCCAGAAGTTCGAGTTAATTGTTGGTAGTTGCAGAAGCATTTGCTAGATCAGGCTATCCACTAACAGCTGAGAGGACTCGGTGTCCTGGGGGAGGTTTAATCCAGGGGGACTTCCTGGGGCAGGGGGTAGGTTGAGGGCAGAATTTTAAAGGAATTGATGAGAAGGTGGATGGAAACATTCTGAATGACATAGCTTCTGAAAGATGGAACTATTTTGCTTGCCTTCTATGAGAATTAACTGCAATCGTGTACATAAAATGCTTGGCATGTAAGGCCCCAGTGAAAAGTGGATAATGAAAAAGGAGGAGGGGAGGGGAAAGAGAAAAAAGGGGCGGAAAAGCAGCTGTGGCCCTGGTTAGTTATGTGAGACTTTGGGAATGTCACTGTCCCTCTTGACACCTATGGATTATTCAGGCTAAGATTTCCACCTCTGAGAATCCCTGGTCATAATCAATATAAAATAATAATACCTATTGTTTATTACCACCTACTTTATACCAGTCTCTCTTCTAACTGATAACATCTCCTATGATTTTACAACAACCCCGTTCGTGGACTCTTATTATTTCCATTGTATTGATAAGGAAATAGAAGCTCAGAAAAGTAAGTAATCTGCCTAAATGATAGCTCTAGTAAGCATTTCCTCACGTGGCTGGGATCCCGGCTGGCCATGGCTTCAATATTTCAGGAGGCTGCTCTCCTTCCTGGTTTCACTGCCCAGTTTCTGTGGCAACACTAGCCTGTAACTTGAGCATACCCCCACTCACCCACGCTGTCACCTCAGCCCAGTGACTTTCCCCAAAAGTTGTGTCACTCTTGACAGATGACACTCAGGGAAAAGCTCTGTGGTTGAATCACTGTGACCACTTCCTGTTCCATTCAGGGTCCCCTGTTCTCTGGGGCCCTCACTCTGCCATGCCCTGTTCAGCAATAAGAGCCACGATATCTATGACTCCCTGGCTGCTAGGAAAACTGGTCACCCCCTCCTATGCCCTCATCCTGCCAGCCTGAGGGACTCTGGTTCTTCACTTCAGCCCCACTCTACAACCCCGCTATGGAAAGCCGCGGGGAGGGACCCTGGTTGTCCCAGGGCTGTGTAAGGACACAACGGGATAATCCCCATCCCTTCAGACTGGTGATGTAAGGCTAATGGGGACAGGTGGGCGGATGTCAAGCATCAGCCATGAAGTAAAGGAGTAGTCACTGACCCTGTGGGTGCCTCGTGGGCACCCACTCAGAGGATATTGTTGTCTCCATGTACATGGGTCAGCACACCGAGTGAAAAGACAAATACAGATAGGGCTCTGTGTCTTGGGGAAAACCCCAATTCTCTCCCAGTTGCTCAGAAAGGGCTTCCTGGAGGTTGACAAACTGAGTGTGAGAGCGGAAGAATTCATCACGTATTTGAAGGGCTATATGGAGAAGACTTCCTCTGGGTAAATGCAGAGAACAGAATCTGGGATCATCTGGACTGTTTAAGATCCTTAGAAGTCTCAAGCCTCTAAAGATTACGGTATTTCTTGCCCAACTTCCACCCACATAGGTAATACAAAGTAAAGCAATCTAAATCCTAAAAATACATGTAAGGAAATCCAACAAAGTTCTAATTTTCTTTTCCATGATAACCACTTCAGTGCTTTTGTTCTTTTTTTTTTTTTTTTAAGACTTTATTTATTTATTTTTAGAGAGGGTAAGGGAGGGAGAAAGAGAGGGAGAGAAACATCAATGTGTGGTTGCCTCTCATGTGGCCCCCACTAGGGGCCTGGCCTGCAACCCAGGCATGTGCCCTGACTGGGAATCGAACCTGCGCCACCCTTTGGTTCGCAGCCCGCGCTCAATCCACTGAGCTACACCAGCCAGGGCTTTTGTTCTTTTTTTATACTATCAATTATCAAAGTCTTTTCAAAAACATTTTTCATTTGTTGGGAGTTTTTTGATTACTGCTTCAATTTCATTAGGTGTAATCTATCTATTCAGATTCTCTGATTCTTCCTGATTAAATTTTGGAAAACTGTATGTTTCTAGTAATTTATCTATTTCATCCATGTTGTCCAGTTTATTGGCATATAATTGTTCATAATACTTTCTTACAATCTTTTGTCTATCTTTGGTGTCAGTTGTTATTTCTCCTCTTTCACTTCTGATTTTATTTTATTTTATTTAAAGATTTTATTTATTTTTAGAGAGAGTGGAAGGGAAGGAGAAAGAGAGGGGGAGAAACATCAACGTGTGGTTGCCTCTCATACACACACGCCTGGGGACTTGGCCCACAACCCAGGCATGTGCCCTGACTGGGAATTGAACTGGCAACCCTTTGGTTGCAGGCCTGCACTCAATCCACTGAGCTACACCAGCGAGGGCTCATTTCTGATTTTATTTATTTGAGTCCTTTCTCTTTTTTTCTTGATAAGTCTGGTTAGAGGTTTGTCAACCTTGTTTATCTTTCCAAAGAACCAGCTGTTGGATTCATCAATCTTTTATATCATTTTTTTAGACTATTTCATTTATTTCTGCTCTGGCCATAATTATTTCCTTCCTTTTACTCACTTTGGGCTTTGTTGTTCCTTTTCAAGTTCCTTTAACTGTGAAGTGAGATTGTTTATTTGAGCTTTTTCTTATTTTTTTTTTTGAGATAGGCCTGTACTGCTATGAATTTTCTTCTAGGATTGCTTTCCCTGTGTCCCACAGATTTTGGATTGTTGTGTCCTTATTTTCATTTGTTTCAAGATATCTTTTGAATTCTTCCTTGATCTCGTTGTTGGCACATTCATTGTTTAATAACATATTATTTAGCTTCTATGTCTTTGCACGTTTTTAGTGTTCTTCTTGTGATTTATTTCTAGTTTCATAGCACTGTGGTCAGAGAAGATGCTTGATGTGATTTCAATCTTCTTAAATTTATTGAGACTTGTATTGTGTCACAGCATTTGATCTATCCTAGAAAACATTCCATGTGCCCTTGAAAAGTATGTATATTCTGCTGCTTTGGGGTGAAATGCTCTGAAGATATCAGTTAAATCCATTTGGTCTAGTGGATTCTTTAAGACCATTGTCTCCTTGTTGATTTTCTGCCTGGAAATCTATACATTAAAGTCAATGGGGTGTTAAAATTCCCAACTATGACTGTATTTCTATTGATCTCTCCTTTTATGGCCATAAAGATTTGCAAACAAAGCCCTGGACCAGATAGCTTCATAGGTGAATTTTACTGAACATCCCAAGAAGAACTAACACCTCTCCTTCTCAAACTATTTCATAAAATTCAAGGGGTGGTAAGACTCCCACACTCATTTTATGAGGCCAGCAATATCCTAATTCCAAAACCAGATAAAGACATTACAAAGAAAGAGAATTATAGGCCAGTATCCCTGATGAGCATAGATGCTAACATCCTCAATAAAATATTAGCAAACCAAATACAGCAATGTATCAAAAAGATCATACACTATGATCAAGTGGGATTTATTCTGGGAATACAAGGTTGGTACAACATTTGCAAATCAATAAATGTGACACACCACGTAAACAAAATAAAGGATGAAAACCACATGATCATATCAATAGATGCAGAAAAAGCTTTTGATAAAATCTAGCACCCATTTTTTATAAAAACTCTCAGTGAAGGGAATAGAGGGAACATACCTAAACATAATAAAGGCTGTAAATGACAAACCCACCGCCAGCACCATACTCAGTGGGCAAAACTACAAGCATTCCCCTTAAGATTGGGAAGAAGACAGGGATGACTGCTTTCACTTCTCTTGTTCAACATAGTTCTGGAAGTCCTAGCCACTGCAATCAAACAAGAAGAAGAAATAAAAAGCATCCCAAATTGGAAAGGAAGAAGTAACTGTCTTTATTTGCAGATGACATGATATTGTATAGAGAACTCCAAAGATTCAACCAAGAAACTACTAGAACTGATAAATGAATTCAGCAAAGTAGCAGGACACTAAATTAATATTCAGAAATCAGTTGCATTTTTATATGCCATTAACAAATGAACAGAAAGGGAAATTAAGAAAACAGTCCCATTCCCAATTGCTTCAAAAAGAGTACAATACCTAGGAATAAACCTAAAGAAGAATGTAAGATACCTGTGCTTGGAAAATTATAAGAGACTGAAGAAAGAAATTGAAGAAGATAAAAATAAGTGCAAGCATATACTATGTTCATGGATAGGAAGAATTAACATCATTGAAATGTCCGTACTACCCAAAGCAATCTATAGATTCAATACAATTCCTATAAAGATTCCAATGGCATATTTCACAGAACTGGAACAAATACTTCAAAAATTTATGTGGAACCACGGAAGGTCCTGCATAGGAACAGCAATCCTGAAAAGGAAGAGCAAAGTTGGAGAAATCATGCTATCTAATATCAAACTATACTACAAGGCCATAATAATCAAAACAGTCTGGTACTGCATAAAAACAGACACACAGATCAATGGAACAGAATAGGGAGCCCAGAAATAAACCCACACCTCTATAGTCAATTAATCTTCGACAGAGGAAGCAAACACATATAATAGGCTAAAGATAGTTTACTCAATAAGTGGTGTTAGAAAAATTAGGCAGATACATGTAGAAAAATGAAACTAGACCACGTTCTTACACCGCAGCAAGAATAAATTCGAAATGGATCAAAGACATAAATGTTAGACCTGAAACCATAAAAATCCTAGGAGAAAACATAGGTAGCAAAATCTCAGACATTGCTCATAGAAAATTTTTATCAGATATATCTCCCCAAGCAAGGGAAACAAAAGAATAAAATAAACAAATGGGACTACATCAAATCAAAAAGTTTTTGCACAAAAAAGGAAAACATCATCAAAATAAAAAGACAACCTACAGAATGGGAGAACATATTCATCAATACATCTGAGAAGGGGTTAATATCCAAAATTTATAAAGTGCTTAAAAAACTCAACACCAAGACAACAAACAACCCAATTAAAAAATGGCCAAAGTACCTGAATAGACATTTATCCAAAGAGGACATACAGATGGCCAAGAGACATATGAAAAGATGCTAAACATCACTAATCATCAGATAAATGCAAATTAAAACCATAATGAGATACCATCTCACACCTGTCAGAATGGCTATCATCAATAAATCAAAAAACAAGTGCTGGTGAGGATGTGGAGGGAGGGAAACCTTTTGCACTGTTGGTGGGAATGCAGACTGGTGCAGCCACTGTGGACAGCAGTATGGAGATACTTCAAAAAATGTAAAATGGATCTGCCTTTTGACCCAGTGATCCCACTTCTGGGAGTATATCTGAAGGAACCCAAAACACTAATTTGAATGAACATGAGCACCCCTATGTTCATTGCAGCGTTATTTACAATTGCCAACTATGTAAACAGCCCAAGGTCCATCAATAGATGAGTGGATAAAACAGCTATGGAATTCTTCTTGGTCCTAAAAAAGAAGAAAATGTTGCCCTTTGCCACTGAATAGATGGACATGGAGAACATTGTGCTAAGTGAAATAAGCCAGGCAGAGAAAGACAAATACCATATGATTTCACTCATATGTGAAATCCAGTGAACAAATTGAACTAACAAGCAAATCAGAGACAGACTCATAGATGGAGAACAGATGACAGTTAGTGGTGGGGGGCAGGGTGGGGAGGGAGGTTAGGGGGTGGAGAGATTGAGCAAACAGGAAAAAGGACTCATGGACATGGACAACAGTGTGGTGATTGCTGAGGGGAGGGGGATATAAGGGGACTAAATGGCAATGGAAAAAATATAATAAAGATTAAATTATTTAAAAAAGAAAAACATTTTTTATACTTTCAAGTGCCTCCACTTTGCTGATCCTATCAGCTCTGTTTGGTCTTCCTGTAGGGAAGGTCTTTCTAACCATTTGTATTGTGTGACCACTGAGTGGGCTATCCCAGGGTGGGAGTACCTGGTCACTAGTGTGTTCCCACCCCCACAAGCCCAGGAGTCCCTAATGATGGGGACAGGATGTGTGGGAGGGAAAGTCTGCAAAGCTGGTGGGTCACCCTTTAAAGTCTTTTCTTTTAAAAAAAAATATATTTTATTGATTATGCTATTACAGTTGTCCCATTTCTCCCCCATCATTTCCCTCCACCCTGCACACCCCCTCCCACCCACATTCCCCCCTTTAGTTCATGTCCATGTGTCATAAGTTCTTTAGCTTCTACATTTCCCACACTATTCTTGCCCTCCCCCGTCTATTTTCTACCCACGGTCTACGTTACTTATTCTCTGTACCTTCTCCCCCTCTCTCCTCCTCCCACTCCCCTGTTGCTAACCCTCCATATGATCTCCATTTCTGTGGTTCTGCTCCTGTTCTAGCTGTTTGCTTAGTTTACCTTTGTTTTAGGTGTGGTTGTTAATAGCTGTGAGTTTGCTGTCTTTTTACTGTCATATTTTTTATTTTCTTTTTCTTAGGTAAGTCTCTTTAACATTTCATATAGTAAGGGCTTGGTGATGATGAACTCCTTTAACTTGACCTTATCTGAGAAGCACTTTATCTTCCCTTCCATTCTAAATGACAGCTTCACTGGATAGAGCAATCTTGGATGTAGGTCCTTGACTTTCATGACTTGAAACATTTCTTTTCAGTCCCTTCTTGCCTGTAAGGTATCTTTTGAGAAATCAGCTAACAGTCTTATGGGAACTCCTTTGTAGATGACTGTCCCGTTATTCCTTGCTGCTTCTAGAATTCTCTCCTTCATTTTAATCTTGGCTACTGTAATTATGATGTGCCTTGGTGTGTTCCTCCTTGGGTCCAACTTCTTTGGGACTCTCTGAGCTTCCTGGACTTCCTGGAAGTCTGTTTCCTTTGCCAGATTGGAGAAGTTCTCCTTTATTATTTGTTCAAGTAAGTTTTCCACTTGTTGCTCTTCTTCTTCCCCTTCTGGTACCCCTATAATTTGGATGTTGAGATGTTTAAAGATGTCCTGGAGTTTCCTAAGCCTCTCCTCATTTTTTAAAATTCTTGTTTCTTCCTTGTTTTCTGTTTGTTTGTTTCTTCCTTCTGGTCCACTCCATTGATTTGAGACCCAGTTTTCCTCCCATCACTATTGGTTCCCTGTACGTTTTCCCTCATTTCACTTATTGTAGCCTTCATTTGTTCATCTAATTTGCGACCAAAATCAACCAATTCTGTGAGCATCCTGATAACCAGTGCTTTGAACTGTGCATCTGATAAGTTGGCTATCTCTTGGTCACTTAGATGAATTGGCTATGGGGCTTTGATCTGTTCTCCCATTTGAGCCATTTTTGGTTTGGGGGTTTTTTTTTTTGTTTTTTTTGGAGGGGTGGGGGGTCTGGTCACAGCTGTTATGTAGTGAGGGGTGGAACCTTAGGTGTTCCCCAGGGCGGGGTAGCCCAGTCTCTGGGTAGTGACGCTGTATGTGGGGGCAGGGTCCGGGAGGGAACAATGGCACTTGCTCGGTGCTCTCTTGGATTCCAGTCCCTTCCACCACTTCCCCCAAGCAAATTGGGCCCTTTTGGTGCTGATTCCTGTGTGGGTGGGCTTGTGTACATTCTAGGACCCTGTGGGTCTCTCCAACAAACTGTCCTGTGAGGCTGGGAGTCTCTCCTTGTCTTTCAACTCCAACGAGTGTTTTCAATAAGTGCTTTTAGGCTTTATTTCCTGGCACTGGGGCCCTGGGTTGCGCAGTCTGTCTTGCTGCTTGTTTTCACCTGGTTTATCTGTGCTCGAATGTGTGACCACGGTCAGCCACCTTGTGTGCCTCACTTGGTCTGCTTGTTGCTTCCCTGTGTCTGGTAACCGCTGCCTGTGCGCCTGGGATGTGCCAACTGCCGCCTGTGCATCCGGGACCACTAGCCACTGCTTTTTCCTGCCGCAACCCCTCTCCGCAGGCCGCCAACTCCACCCTTCTTACCCGTCTGGGTGAATCATCGTCAGACTTCCATACATTTCAATTTTCTATCTGTTCTGGTTGTTTGGGTTTTTTTCTGGTTCTAAATTTTTGTTGTCCTTAATTTTGGTTGTGAGAGGCGGCATAGTGTGTCCACCTACGCCTCCATCTTGGCCAGAAGTCCTAAAGTCTTTTCCTGTCCAATGATGCTAGGGTGGGAATTTCAAGTACTTTGGAAGGAAAGCATTCGTGAGGCATGTTCCATGCTAGGTGTCACCAGCTGTGGGTGTGGCCTCTGAGGTCCTGCTGGGGACTTGGAGGAGAAGGATTTCCTTTTGCACTAGGAAGGCAAGCTTAGCCCTGCCTTGGAGGCCTTGGACCAGCCTGCAGCTATGTCTAGAAAACCAGCCACTGTCACGAGACAGCACCAGTGGTGGATAGGTCAGGACCAAATGGGCACATGGGGGTCACTAGTCTGAGCACTCTGTGCAGTCAGTCCTATTTATATGTGCTCCCCTTTTGTTCTAGTAGGAGTTCCTTGAAAAGCCATAACTGCCTTATTGGTCCTTGTATCCCTGATGCTGGGCCCCCAGTTGAATTAATTGAATGAACAGAATCAGGAGGAATGGGATAGCATATTTCTTTCAGGCAGTATATAAATGCACATTCTATAAACAATAAATAAATGCCTTCTGATGGTTTAGTGACTTTCCAAAAGGATGCAAGGGAAACTGACCATGGTGTTTGTCTCTGAAAAGGTAGACCAATGGATAGAGGGAGAATATTGGTCACTTGATGTTATTTTTGTCATGTGCATTTGTTAATTGTATCAACCAAAATTAAAATGCTGGGTTGAAAAGTTTTCGAAGTGCTTTGAACTGCCACCATGGGTGATTTAACAGGTATAATGCTGCAAGTGTGTGACACCACTAAGAGGCTCGTGGCCTTTTATTCCACTTTACTGACTTTCGGTTTACAATGTTCACAACACTGAAGGGGTTATTTTCCAAAATAGAGCTGTATATTTTCCATTAAACACATCAGATTAAAAGTGGGTTTGTGATAAAGGCAGCAAACACACTTTCCCCAGGAAAACGAGTATTTTTGGGGGGTACATCACTTGACGGTCACCAAGATGGCCAGCAGTTACTGGCAAAAGGTTACTTTGTATTCAGATTTTTAAAAAAGAATGGGAGTCTAAACACTTCAATTGGCTATTCCAGACAAACCTTACACCTGGAGAATGGGCAGGTAATCAGGGAAAGTAAACTGCTGGACCATCTAAATTCTAAATTCCCAGCAGGCTTTCTCAAGATCTACAGAGTAGACTTTGCTGACACCGAGAAGTCTGCGATCATTCACAAAAGGGAGGGGATTTCCACTTCAGGGACTGGTTCTGCGTCACAGAGCTTCTCCCGACTGCACAGCAAAACCCACACTTCCTTCTGTCATCTGTGTTAGCCCCGGGGGCACCGCTGCAGCTCTCTGCACCTCAGTTTCCTCAAGTCAATCAGAAATTAAAATTTCTACACTTTGTCCTGTATTCTGATTGCTAGTTACGTGAACCTATACATGTTAAAATGCAAAGAAGAAAAAATCAATTTTAATGTATAACAATTTAAAAACAAATTTTCTTTTAAATCCTATGCTTTTTGGACATTTCTCATAGCAAAGTTTTTTTCTGATTACCAGGATTACATCAAACTAAAAAGTGTTTGCACAGCAAAGGAAACCATCTACAATGAAAAGACAATCCACCAAATGGAGAGGATATTTGGTAATGATACATCTAATAAGGGGTTAATAGACAATATTTATTAAAAATTCATAAAACTCAGTAACAAAAAAAACAAACAATCCAATTTAAAAATGGGCAAAAGACACGAATAGGCTCTTCTCCAGAGAGGACATACAGATGGCCCGTAGACATATGAAAAGATGCTCAATGTCACTAATTATCAGAGAAACGCAAATTAAAACCACAATGAGATATCATCTCACACCTGTCAGAATGGCTGTTATCAATAAATCAACAAACATCAAGTGCTGGCAAGGACGTGGAGAAAAGGGACCCTAGTGCATTGTTGGTGGGAAGGCAGACTGGTGCAGCCATTGTGGAAAACAGTATGGAGTTGCCTCAGAATATTCAAAATGGAACTGTCCTATGATGCTGCAATTCCATTTCTGGGAATATGTATGAAAAAACCTGAAACTCTAATTCAAAGGAATACACGCACCCCAGTGTTCACTGCAGCCTTATTTACAATAGCCAAAATTTGGGAGCAGCGCAAGTGTCCATAAGCAGACGAGTGGATAAAAAAAGCTGTGGTATGTTCACACAGTGGAATAACACGTGCCCATAAAAAAGAAGGAAATCTTACCCTTTGCAACAGCATGGGTGGCTCTGGAGAGTATTATGCTTAATGAAATAAGCCAGGCAGAGAAAGACAAATACCATAGGATCTCACTTATATGTGGAATCTAATGAACATAATAAACTAATGATCAAAATGGAAATGGAGGCATGGATACATGCAACAGACTGACAGCTGTCAGAGGGGAGGGAGGTTGGGGGGCTGGGTGGAAAAGATGAAGGGATTGAGAAAAAAAACTCATAGGAAAAAACAATCCTATGCTTTTAGTAAGAAGCTCTTTTCATGGCATCCTTTTTACCTCTTTATTCTTTCTAGCATTCGGCACAAGATCTAGCTCATAGCAGACAAGTTGCATATTTGTCAATGAATGAATGAATGAATGAATGAATGAATATCAGAAAGAGCAGAATGCTGATCCCAGGCAGGCACTCAAGAGTTGTTCTTCCTGGCACCTTCCCTTTGGTCATTTCAGGTAATAGGACATAGTGCAGGTCTTCAGAAAATATTTGACCTAAGGGGAGAGAAGAGGTAGCTGCTGCCAGGGAGAGTGATCTGGCTGGTTTTCTGTAACCACAGATACATTCTGTTCTGACCAAACATCTTCCCCAGCCACGCGCCATGCTAGATGGTAGGGAAACCAAGTCTGTTTAGACACGTTCTTCTCCTTTCAGCGTGCACAATGGGAACTGAGCATTTTTCTCAATGTCCTGCCTGGGTTAACCCCTGCTGGAGGATCACCCAGCTTCTGGTATTTACAGAAGCCACGGCTTATTTCGGATGACCCACTGGGAGCTGGAGTGAAGGAGGCTGTGCAGGAAGCCGGACAGGGTAGCCGGAGCGTGCCAGCGTGGATCCTGGTCTTGATCCTCCAGTGCCCCCAGCCGTAATCATGCCTAGAGGGACCAATTTCTTCTAAGTGATCGACACGAGTAGGAATAATGAAACAGGAAGTGAATGTATCAGTGTGTAAGGCAATTCCTTGAGCCCAGCCACAGCGGTAGTGTTCTCTCTGCTGAGGACAAAGCAAGCTAAGGCTGCTACAGAAGCAGAAGGTTGCTCGGAACATGGAGAGAGCACCCAGGGACCTGGGAATTCTTTAAAGGGAGGCAAGTGATGATGTAGAAGGAGGGTGACCTTAGAATCCGAAGGATTTGTGGCTTGAAACTGTGACTCCAGCACTCATCAGCTGTTGGCCTTTGGGCAGGTTACTTAACGTCTCTGTCAGTTTCCCTGTTACTCTAACGGGCACAGCACCACCTAACTCATACTGTTTTAAAATATAAACGAGATAATGTATGTGAAGAGCCCGGCACAAACTAGCTATCACCAAGTGGTCACTTCCTTTGACCTATTTTTTATAGATAACTTCTATTTGCAAAGATAATGCATGTTAATTGTTGACTATGGAAAATATTAATGAACCAAAAAGAAAAAAATTAAAACCTCCCCTAATGCTATCATCCAGAGGTAATTGTTGGCAGCACTACAATACTTGTCCTTCCTGGCTTTTTATGCAATATTATTATTTTTTAAGATTTTATTTATTTAGTTTTAGAGAGAGGGCAAGGGAGGGAGAAAGTGAGGGAGAGAAGCATCAGTGTGTGGTTGCTTCTCATGCACCTCCTACTGGGGACCCGACCAGCAACCCAGGCATGTGCCCCGACTGGGAATCAATAGGCGCCTCTCTGGTTCACAGGCCAGTGCTTAATCCACCGAGCCACACCAGCCAGGGCACTGCAATATTATTTTTTAAAGCAAAAATTGAATCCTATTCCTATGTGGTCTTACACCCACTCTTTTCACTTATGAGTGAGTATTAACATCATCTTATGTCTTTAAATGGCCTTCTACAGCATCATTTTTAAGAACTATCTGGCATATTGTCCTACCATATGGCCATACCATCATTTATTTAACAAATCTCACATTGTTGAGCATTTTCACCATGCTGAAGTGAGCATCTTTCATTACTCCACTATAATGAAACTCCTGAAGGAGAGTTGTTGGTCCATGCTGACAAACTGCCTTCCCAAACCTTCCCTATGGTTTATGTGCCCATCTACCAAGCCCAGCCACGGCAATTATCTTGATGGCAGATGAACCCAGGTTTCGTCATTTTTTCCCTCTCCAGAAGTTGTAACCTGATTGCTTTCCCTCCTCCATTCTAGAAATATTTCTGTCCAAATACATCAGTCGGGTCTCCCAGCCTCACAGGGCCTTTCTGGCCCTGTCTAGTTCTGGAAACACAAGGTCTGACTATTGTCTCCTGCCAATTTTTCACCATAGCCCCCAGGACTTGTCTCACAGAGGAACCGTGATAATTAGTTAGATGGCTGTTTATCTGCTGTTGGTTACACGTCCCAAATCTCATCAGCCTTGTTCACAAATCTCACCTAGGGCGAGTTCTTCCCCAGCGAAGATTGCCTGCTGCTGTTAGCTAGTATCATTCATTTTCTGTTGATGCTGCTGGTTTCCACTTTGGAGGTTGAGGCTCTGACTTTGTCTCTAAAGGCAGCGGTGGGGAGGAGGGCATTTTAGCAAAGTTGAAAGTAGCAGTTGGGTTCCTGGGTCAAATAGCAGGAAATGAGAGCTCAGATCAAAGGAAGGGCACCCTTGCGGGGGAAGGGCAGTGGAGAAAGCAGAGGCCCATGTTCACACGTGCATTCCTTGTCTCCTTGGCCCCACGGTCACTCCAACCTCTGCTTCTATAATCGTACCTGCTTCTCTGACCCTCCTACCTCCTTTCAAAGGAAAGGACTCTTGTGATTACAAGGACCCTTGTGATTACATTGGGCCCACCCAAATAATTGGGCCCACCCTGGATAATCTCTCAGTCTCCAAATTCTCAGATCAAGCACATTGGCAAAGTCCCTTTTGTCATGTAAGGTCACATAAGCATAGGTCCTGGGGATTAGGACTTGGACATATTTAGGGTCATTATTCTGTCCACCTCAACTGAGCAAGCCACTTTTCCTCTCTGGTCTGATTTTCTCACCAATAAACTGTGAGTCTTCAGCACAAAGCTCCAGGGGCCCCTCTGGATTTGGCTGGTGGGAATATTCTAAAATGTGAAATGTAGGAACTGCACTGAATTTCTCTACTTCTTCCTCTGGGCCTCCACCCTCTCCCCTGAGTGTTAGAGCTGCCATTTGTACGTATACTTCAACTGTTGGGAGAAATCTGCACAGAGTGCTTACTATGGGGAGTGGTAACCCTTATTTATAGAGGCACAGAGAGTTTGAGTCACTTGCACAAGATCACAGAGCAGCAGGGCTGAGGTCAAACCTCAGCTGTCTGACTATAAAGCCTGTACTCTTAACCACTTTTGGCCCAGCTTCTCCTCAAAAACCCTTTTCCCACAGTCGTATAACCATTGCCTAAGTCTCTTCCAGACTGTGAGCAATTCAAGAGCAGGAGCCTTGCTCTGGCCAGGTAGCTCAGTTGGTTAGAGTGTCATCCTGATACACCAGGGCTGTGGATTCAATTCCTGGTCAGGGCACAAGAAACAACCAATGAATACATAAATAAGTGGAACAGCAAATCGATGTTTCTCTCTCTCCCTCATTCTCTCTCTCTCTCTAAAATCAATCAATATAATTTTTTTTAAAAAGAGTAAGATCCTTGTCTAATCCTGTGAATTCTAGCTTTGATATCAGTCTGACACAAAAATAAATAAAAAATGAATGAATGAATGAATGAATGAATGACTATAAGCATTACTACTTACCTACCTGAGGACCCTTGTAGATCAGAGCCATGGCTGGAAAACACAATAATGAACATTTATGGGACACTTCAAAAGAGAGGGTGATCCTCACACCAGCACCGCAAGGCAAGTACTCTTATTACTCCCATTTCGTAGACAAGTAAACGGCAACAGGAAAAGGATAAATAACTTGCCCAAGGTCAGGACTGGATTTGAGCTGAGATTTGCTTGACTTTCATGTTCGTGTCAGGAAGGTCAGCGCGAACTCCCTGAGGCCCGCATGTTCTAAGTTGGGACCGAGCATGACTCTGGACAACCAAAGAGAAGGAAGGAAGCAAAGGAGCATTTCACTGGGCAATTACTGCGTGCCAGGTCCTCAAAACTACCTTAATGTCCCATTTTCACAAAAGAGGAACCTAAGGTTTAGAGAGATCCCATGAAGTTTCTAGAGTCTAGTGGTGGATCCAGGATTTAAAACCAGGTCTGTCTAACTCAAAAACTCATGATCTTTCCCCTATCACTAGGCTGCTGGGCCTTAGCTCTGTCATCCGCAGAATGAAGGAGTTAGGTGAGGTGATCTCTGAGTTCCAATTCTGCTTATTCTTTAAAAGCCAGCATTAATTGCGTACTTATAGCATGCCAGGCATCGGGCTGATAAATTCACATACATTATGTAATTTCATCCTCACAACACCCCCTAAGGTGCTCCTATTATTGTTTCCACTTTAGAAATGGGGAAACCGGGGCTCAGACATACAGGTAATGTCCAAGGTTACACGGCTACCACGAGGCGCAGCCTGAGTTGTAACTGAGGCTTGTTTGATTCTCGAGCCAAACTTTGACCCATAGCCCACATTGCTTCCAGCGGTTTCAGACAGCCTTTGGAGTGAGAACATCCTGTGTTCCTACAGGATCGGAACAAGGCTGGAGTGGACGTGGGATGAGTTCCTCAATGCGTGGGCCCTTCTTCCTTTGGATTTCAAAGTCTCACTTCAGTGTAGTTCTGTTGCAGTCAAAACGTGACATCCTTCCATGGACAACTGGCCGAGGCTCAGAGTCCAGCCCTGGCACCTCAAAGGCTTGGCGGTTTTCTCTGATCTTGCCGTCAAGGCAACCCTGTGGTTCTGTGGCTCTGTAGTTATTCTCTCTCTTGCTTCCTTGTCTCCCCACCTTTTCAGACAACACATGAGAGATGGCAGGTCCAAGTGGCCCACTTCTCAATGTTCAAAGACAAGTCTGACCTAAAATAAAAAGTTTTCAGGATCTTCAGGACCTCAAATAGAAAGTTATATTTGCTGAACACTTCGAGAGCAGAGGCTGTCTGCCTCATTCACAGCTGTGCTCCAGAGCCTTGCATGGTGTCTGGAACAAAGCAGGTACTCAGTAAATGCGGAATGGATGAATTAATTATGAAAAGGGGCCCCTTAAAGTAATCAGCTGGAAAACAGGGGTAGAGCGATGAGCTAAGATTTGTAGTAGTCCCCCAGAAAAAGGTACCTGTTTTGTACCTGTGTGTGCCATGGGTGACAAAGTAAAGGTTCAACCACCCTTGTGATGTACTGGCTGGTGTCTCCACTTCTCCTCTCTACATCTTGTGACCTGGAGCTGCCAACATACACAGTTCCTGCACAGCCCACTGGAAGCTCCGGCTGAAGGACCGCTCTCTGTCTCTGTCTCTGTCTCTGTCTCTGTCTCTGTCTCTCTCTCTCAAATACACATAACACAAAATTCACCATCTTAACAATTTGAAAACGTACACTTCAGTAGTGACATGCATGTTCACATTGTCCTGTAACCAATTTCCAGAACTCTTTTCATTTTGCAAACCTGTTGTCCCATTTACATCAACTATCTTGGATTTTAGTTACAAATACATAGACAACAGGGTTTGAGCTCTTTAGTGAGTCTTAGTGTGGTACAGAACAGTATTGGTGCTCAATAAATGTTCACTGGGTAATTGATCTTGCTCTGTTTTATTTTTTCCTGTCTGTTTCAATCTCTTGGTCTAAGAGCAAGTTCGGCTTTAGCTGCACCTGACAATTATAGGTACTTCTTGACCGCCCTCTGGTGGGAAAGATGAAGACGTGAAACTCAGAACGACATTGATTGCTGCTGGAAGAAAGTGGCCCTTTTTTCCCTAACTCACTAGACGACATTCACACCATCCAAAATTGTGATTAGTACAAAGTTAACAGTTTATCCTCACCTTATAGGTGAAGTCAACACATAGAACAGTGGTGAATGAATTTTTGAATTTTTAAAATTTATTGGAAACCAATCTATTTGTAAAATACAATAAAAATGAATCCCCAGATAAATTACATTTAAAAACAAAGACATAAAAAAATCTAATTTTTATTATCAGATTCAACAGAGAAAATTACATTCCAATAAATATAATCAGAACAAGCATAACAGGAAAGAAATATCATTGCAAAATCTGTGTGTTGTTCATTGAATGTGCATGTTATAGGGGGTTGATAAAAAAATTGCTATTCTAATAACTTTTTATTGTTCTGCAATCATACCTACACAAAAATTCTAAGTAAAATATAGCGTTTCTTTACTTTGAATGAATACCATGTATATTAACATTAAGGGTTTTTAATAAGCGAATACACATGTTGATGGCTTGTTAGCCTATCTAATTAATTGAGGAAGAATGGATGAGAATGCCACTCAAAAGGTACAATGTCTGTCGAAACTGTTTCTATGTCTGTTTTAATAAGAGCTCTAGTGGAGAAGCCAGCCTCCAAGAGGTTTGCTGATGGAATGGAAGAAGAAATTTTAAAGCAATTTCAGGAAGCTCAGGATTTTCTTGTTTTACTTGTATCCAAAATAAAGGAAATTATTCTAATTTTCAAAATTCATCTTCAATTCTCCATCAATATTTCCTGTTGCACCAATTTATCCTGTAACATTATGTAAATCAAACCATCTTTCAATTAGAGCAGTGGTTTCTAGACCTGGAAATTTCCCAAGCATAGATCTTTTGATGGAAGTAAAATGTAAACGATTCTGTCAAATCTGTAAGGCATTTGGCCATACGGTTTCACAGATTGCAATATCAAGATCATCAAATATTTTATTGATAATTGTTGTTAAATTATGAAGCATGTTATCACATTTATGGAAAGTGTTCTTTTAAGCTTCAAACTTCTAATTTTTGCTCTTTGATTGTATCTGCCATTGAAAATTATATTGCATTCTTTCCTTGCTTAGAAGCAGTAAGATCACCGAAAATGCCAAAAGTATCACACAAATAAACAAGCCCTTTGTCCAAACTGCATGGTTAAAAGTTTGGGACTTTGTAAAGGTGGTTTTTGGCTGTTGTATTTTTTTTACTTTTTGGGAACGCTAAATGTTCCTTTCAGATTCAAACATTCCCAATAGAACTTTGTGCTTCAGTGGACATCACATCGCAGCATGAAACAGTTGTTATCATCAGCTTTCGTGTTCTCACATGATAGAGTCATCACAAATTTAATACACACCTTTCACATAATTCACAATTTTTTACCATGTAAGTAGACATTGTTTAGTTTAGCTAAAAAAAATTTTCATTGCAGAATTTTCTCAATGAAGAAAGCAGTGTATTGATTTACATTCTCAGGCAACATCTTTGATTTGGAGACTAACTTCAGAATGTTTATCTGCAGCGCAGCTGCACCATCAGAGCATGTTGCTACACCAAGCTTAAATTCAAACCATATTTCTTGACAACATGGTTCTCCCCAGCTTTATCCAGTTCAGAGCTAGTCATGTTTGTCATCAATGAAGCTGAAAAAAAATGTTTCCTCCTATCTCCAGCATGTTCAAATTATATAGTATGCCAAAGTACTTGTCGTGTGAGCAGTGTGCGTGCATTCAACAACCCCTGAGACTGAGATGAAATCGCAGCCTGGCCTATGCATACCTCTCATCAACTATAATCCTGCATTTATTTATGTTCTTCCTTTCGATGTAAAATTCACAAATAATGAAGTGCAAAATTCTCACTTGAGTAGTTAGTGAGATTTGATAAATGCATAAACCTTGGAACCCAAATCCGTATAAAGATATAAAACATTAGCATCACCTTCCAGAATGTTCCTATATGTTCCTTCCCAGTTCTCTTCTATCCTCCCTGAAACAATCACATTTCTGATTTGTGCCATCATTAATTTGTTTCACCTGTCCTAGAACCTCATATACATAGAGTTATACAGTAAGTGTTCATTTGGAATACATATAATATATTTGAGTATACCTGTAAGATTTGTCAGTATAAAATTTTTGAGATTCATTTATGTAGTTCATTATGTGGTCATTTCTTTTCATTGTCAATGTAAAGATATACCTCAATTTATTCATTGAGTCATCTGCTGATAGACATTTGGATTTTTTCCAGGTTGGGGTCATTATAAATAAAGCTGCTATGAACACTATTATATAGGTCATCGGGGACACACGTGTTCTTCTTGGGCTCAGGTCATAGGGCAGAGGTACATGTAGTTTTATGAGAAAGTAAAACTCTTTACAAAGTGGTTGTATCACATTACATTTTTATCATAAGTATATAAGAGTTTCAAGTTGTATAGTTGCTCCAACACCTTGCCAAGATTTCACCTTGTCAGTATTTTTAATTTTAGCCACTCTGATGGGCTAAAATTTAAAAAATCAGTTTAAACTATATGTTTAAAAGTAGTCTAATAGTATTTAGTAGTATAAAAACAAATATTAAGTGTGCTTGAATTTTAAAATGTTCAGAGATGTCAGGGTCTTTAGAATTGCTTCTTTGGAAAGATACCAAACAAATAGCTGAAATACATATGGTAAAAGTATAAAATGTGACTTGCTTTTGGAAAGAGTGATTGAATGAGGTATTGTTGCATGTTCAATTTTTAACCCCTTCCCCCCAAACCAGATGATACAATGTCTGTGTTAAATGAGTTTTAAATCAATAATTACTTTTTTCTTGCTGAGTTTCAACCTGAAAAAAGAAATTTAACTTTGGACTACAGGCCAAGGAATTCAAAGGCATCTTGGACCTGAGGTTAGGGTCTTCGAATCTTGCCTAAAGCAAAAACTCTGATTCTAGAAAATGTGTGTTACCTTCCTTCCCCCCCAAAATAGTTATTGAATACATTTTAAATTGTAAAAGATAATTTAAAAACATCAATTAAATTTAAAAATTATCATACGAACTTATTGTTAAAGAATGTAACAATGTGTGTCTAACTTTGTAATGATACAATTACTACAAAATGCAAAATTGGGAATTTGGAATATGACATATTTGATTCCACACCAGAATTTGAATTTCCTCACTCGTCTAACTAGCTAAAGCTTTGTGTAAAGATGACAGAAACCTGAGATTTCAATAGCATATTTGCGATTATGATGTATTTTAATTATAAACACCACTGGTATCTTTTATGAAATGGTTCTAGAATGACCCAGATAATCTGTACATTATATAAATCTGTACGTGGCCTAAATCTGGGTATGGTTTAAAAATTCACAGTTAAATTTGAGCTGTGATCTGCGCAGGTTGTTGGAGATACAGGAAGGACTCAGGGAGACCCAGAAAACCTGGAAATGGACTCACCTGGCTTGAGGATGTGGCTGTAAAGCTCACCCTGGAGGAATGGGCTTTGCTGAATCCTTCACAGAAGGAACTCTTCAGAGATGTAATGTGGCAAACCCCCAGGAAGCTGGCTTCACTAGGTGGGAAATGGGAAGATCACGACATTGAAGATCAGTACAAAAGCCAGGAGGAGAAAACGAAACTTTCTTATTGTAAAGAGAATCCATGAAGAGAAAAGGTTGGTCAATATGGAGAAAAGGTCAGCGTTATTAACCTGGATGAGAAATCTCTTTCTGGAGTAAAGCCATATGGATACAGAGTACGTGGGAAAGTCTTCACGGATCGTTCACCTCATAATAAGCACAGCAGATATCACACTGCGCATGAGCTCTCTGAGTATCAGAAATATAGAGAGAAGCCATATAAATATAACACCTGTAGGGGGACCTACAGTTCTCTCCAGTGTATTGAAAACCATGAAAGAACTCACAGAAGAGAAAACCTATAAATAAACGTAAGAAACACCTTCAAGGTGCTCAGCTTCTTACAAAAACACAAGTCACACGTACTGCAGGTGCTCTTCCTAAATGTAGGGTGCATGGGAAAACCTTAGCTCTTCAACTTCTCTGCAAACATGTGAGAGAGCCCACACTGGAGAGAAGCCCTGTTAGTGTAAATCCTGCAGAAAAACCTTCAGATATTATAAAAGTTACAAAAAACATGAAAAAAACCACACGGAAGAAAAACCCTATGGATGCAAGTTATGCCGGGAGGCCTTCAGGTGATAAATTATTTAGACCCACACGAGAGGACTCACACAGCAGAAAGACCTTATGAACGTCAGGGGTGTGGAAGATCAGTCAACGCTGCAGTTCCTTGCCAACCCGTAAAGAGACTCACACGGGCCAGAACCCCTGGGAATGTAAGCATCGCGGTGGCGCCTACAGTTGTCCCAGCTTCCTTCCAGTGACCATGAAAACGCTCTCTGGAACGCTCCCCGTCAATGTAAGGAACGTGGGAAGGCAATTCCTCGCCTTAGCTGGTATCAAAAACACGAAAGAACTCATGCTGGAGAGAACCCCTATAAATGTAAATAATGTGGTAAAGCCTACGGAGATCATAGTTCCTTATAAATAAATGCACAAAACAAATCATACCGAAGAGAAGCCATTTAAGTGTAAGGAATGTGGAAAAGCCTTCACTTGTAACAAAGGCCCCCAGTGACATTGGAGAGTGCGCACCGGAGAGAAACCGCACAGAAGATGTGGAGAATGCGGGAAAGGCCTCATTGATCACTCTTCCTTCCGAGGGCGTCAGAGGACTCGCTGGACAAAAACCAGTGCACGTAGACAGTGCGGGAAAGACTTCAGAGGGCGTGCATCTCTGCATGCGAAAATTCCCACTGAAAGAAATAAGAATGTAAAGAACCTGATCAAGGCTTGATGAAAATTAGTTTATGTACAATGTTCCAGAAAACTTTTAAGGTCAAACAGTTGTCGTTAAAACTGTAAGTAATCACGTTTACCAAGTTTCTTTAAGCGTGTTATTGGAATGTGGATTCCCACTTCAGTTGTCCCTTGGACGATGCCAGGGGGTGGGGGGGACACTTTGTTAACAGCAAGGGATCGAACTGCCACAGCTAAAGGAACCCATGCGGCACCAACGTGGGCTGTTTAAGCGTTCATTGGAAGTGCTTACAGAAACTAGTATTGCGGTGAGGTAATTTTGGGAGTTGTCTTTCAACAATATTACATATTAATAAGTAGTGACTTTTCATTAAGTCAATTAATAATGTTGACTACTTTTTGAAGCCTATTGGATTTGAATTGTGTGAACACAAGTGTGTTTCTGATATGCAATTAGGTTTATTTTTTATGATGTTTTATTTGTTTTATGTTAAGGGGGCATTGAAAAATGACAGTCTGTTACTTTTGACTTTGCTATTTGAATTTTCCTAATGGTTTTGTGAAATTTCATATCCCTACCACATTATATATTTTCTCCCTTTCTTACTGACAAAGCTCCTTTTTGCGGGGTGATGGGTATAGAGACTTTTCTCATTTTCCTTACCAATAAAAAATTGGACTAAATTTTTATGTACATCAAATTTATGAGAGAATGTATTTTTATGTTTATTGTTACTTTCATATTTGACCTGGTGCATCTGGATTTTTCTTTTGACATGCATGTTGGACGAAAGCATATTTGGATGTAAGGGAAGGTGTCCGATATGATCAAAAATCAAGACTTGGAGGTTCTCCCTGTGGGTAATGTTAGGAACTAGATTTCCCAGAATTCATTTTCTCTGTGGTTCCATATTAGACTTTACCAATAGCCTCACCTGCTTGAAATTGGACAGGCAGATGCAAACAAGGCACTAGTCACACCTCGGAGCCTCCATACAGGGAGAGAGAACGATACATAGCGGGTTCAAGGACACCATCTTCCAGCTCATTTTTTTGGATTTTATCCTTCCAGTTAAGAGTATTCTCAAAACTACTACGATCTATTTGATTTCCATTTTATTAGAGGTGTAGTTTTCCACTGGTGCCTTTACAAGATGCACTTCAGAGATCCTCCAGAGTCTGGCTTTTTCTGTAACCTCTCTTGTGTCCACCAGGGAACGAATTCAGCCTTTCACGCATGGGATCATTGTCTGATTCCCTCTTTTCTAGATCACATCCATATAAGGTCTAATTTGTATAGCTCATGCTGTTAATAGTGTTGGTGAATATGTGTTTTTCATTCACCATGACATCTACAATTGTGCTCAGAAAAAGAACATAGGAGTTTTTAACTTGACTACATTGTGCATGGTTGGCTTGACCCGGTCCTTTAATGGGACAGTAAGCACCTTCCTTCTCTCACAAATACTGAGTACTGTATTTTTTAGGGAAAAATAAGGATGTACGTTATATGTGGGTAGTACCTGAAATACCTTGTATCTTTTTGGTGTTTTGTAATTATCTGTTACATAAAATATATTGTACCATAACATGTTCAATAATAAATGCTAAAATTCCTTTATAATACAAAAAATAAGTATCTAAATATAAATAATTAATTAAATTTAAAAATTAAAATGAAATATTTTGTTCCTGAAAGTTTAGGCCTAAAACATGGGCGCACATTATACATGGCAAAATACAGTATTTTCTGTTACTTGTAATGAAATGTAATCCCTCAGAATGTTTTCACTTATGTTTAATTGGATTAAAAGTATTCATGTTTTTGGTCAAAAATAAATAAACATTCAGGTAAAATTAGTTTCTTTCCTGCTTTATTGAGATATATTTTACATATGATAAAATCTACCCATTTAAAGTGTACAGTTCTGAGATTTTTTAACTATATTTAAAAAGTTGTGCAACCATCATTATAAAATAACATTAATGGATTTAGAACACCCCCCCAAAAAACCTAGTACTCCATTGCTAAATCTTCCCATCCAACCTCCAGCCTCAGGCAACCACTAATCAATTTTATGTCTTTATGGATTTGCCTATTCTGGGCATTTCATGTAAATGGAATCATACTATATATATGCTCTTTGTGACTGGATTCTTCCACTTAGCATAACATTTTCAAGATTCACCCATGTTGCATTGGTATTCTCAGGCATATGTATCAGTCCATCCTTAAGCACTTTTGGTACACTTTTATATTGCTGAATCTTATTTCATTCTAAGGATAGACCACATTTTGTTTATCTATCTTTCCCTCAGATAAGGAACATTTAGGTTATCTCTATTTTCTATGAATAATGCTGCTATGAACATTCAAATATAAATTTTTGTGTGGAAGCAGGTTTTCATTTCTCTTGGGCATATACCTAAGAATAGGGTTCGGAGCTCATATGGTAATTCTATCTCAAACTTTGGAGAACAGTCAAAATGACTGCCCCAGTTTACATTCTCTCCAGCAAATAATATGAAGGTTCCCCTGTCTCCAAATCTTAGCCAACACCTGTTATTGTCTGTCTTTTTTTATTTTAGCTATCCTGGTGCGTGTGAAGTGGTATTGGAGTGTGGTTTTCGATTTGACAACAAAAAATGGTGAGCATATTTTCATAAGTGTACTGGCCATTTGGGAAAATGTGTATCAAATCCTTTGCCATTTTTGAGTGGTCTTTTTATCATTGAGTTATAAGAGTTCTTTATATATTTTGAATATAGGTTCCTTGGCAGATATATAATTCTTTAATATTTTCACAGTCTCTGGCTTGTCTTCTCATTTCTTTTGATCCACACAAGTTTTGATGAAGTGTAATTCATTTATTTTTTCTTTTGTCACTTGCATTTTTAGAATCACATTTAAGAAACCATTCCCTAACCCTTTGTCATAAAGATTTACTACTATGTTTTCATCTAGGAGTTTATAGTTTTAGCTCTTACATTAAAGTTTATGACCCACTGGGGTCTATGGCTATGGCTAATAGACCATGCTGTTCCTAGGAGACAGGCAGCAGCCAATGAGGGTAGAGTTTCATTTATATATCAAATTAGATTGAGCTTGGATAAGCAGAGGCTGATGTCAGTCACTACAATGGAAAATCACAACTGCTCACCCACTTTCTAGACCCGAGCCAGATCTCAAACTGCAGCCCATAAATTGAAGGGCAGCCTGGGTCCAGGAAAAGGCATCTTCCTTCCTGAAGTATATTCAGTATCAATTCCTCCAATCTGAGTATAAGGTATCAGAGTAACTGAAGCCTGGGAAAGGGGAATACCCAGATCTTCTGAATGCTGTTAGATACAGGATGTTAGCTGACACTAATACTGATGGGGACTCAGAAGTTGGAAAATTTTAGATTAAGTAATAGCTAATAAGCTTAGTAATCAATGCATATAAAAGCTATTGTTCCAGGAACTCAAGGTATGACCCACCCTGACTCCAGCCTTTGTGCCTCAGGGGGACTGCAAGGAATTCAAGACGGTATCTGAGTCACTGTGCTCCAGGGGGAGATGTCCACCGCCCAGGATGAGAATGCTGCGGTTTTTAAAATCCAATGGACTTTTCCCTGAATTCCAAACCCCTTACCTACACTTTGTTCTCCTTATAAAAAGGGCCATTTTAAAATGGAATTTAAGACAGTCTGTTAGGGTACAACCCACCATCTTCTCAGCTCACCGGCTATCTGAATAAGTGCCTATAAAGATTCAATCCCTGTCTCTGCTTACCGGGTCTGGTAGGTGACAGGCGGCACGAACACCGGCTTTTCCAGTTACAGTACTGGGGGAGTGCAAACACATTTGTGGCTTTCTGGTAAAGTGGAGGTGTACAGAGGCCAACTGATATGTGACGTTCTGGTCCAAGTTTGTTTCAATTGGTTGCAATGGCTCCACAAACTCATTCCGTGATCATTTCCCTGACCCATGAGTGCACAGCCATGGGGACTGATGTTCTTAGTGACTGACAGAAATCCCATTAGTCTCCAGATCTATGGACAAAGATCTATTATGGTAGGGGAGGCCAAGTGGAAGTCCCTCCCCAAAACTGCCTTAAGCCCAGCCAAGATAGTAAATTAGAAACAGTGACATCTGGGGGAGAATGGCAGGGATGAGTACCACTCTCAAGGGTTTAAAGAATGAGATGTGGGGGCCCGTTATATCCCCATGTAATTCATCACTTAGGTCCTTGCAGAAACAAGATGGAGTCTATCAGATGATAGTGGATTAACATTACTTAAGGAAGAGGTGACTCAGCTGCCATATTGGACATGAAATCCTTACTAGAAGAGATCAACACAGCCTTTGGCATTTATCATGGAGCTGTTATCTGGCAAAGGCATTCTTTTTAATCTTCATCTGGAAGGAGCGGAACGTTCCTGGGGTTGGTTCTGGCAGCAATTCACATTCAAGGTCCTACCTTTGGGCCACATTGTGTCATAGCATTGTCTGAAAAGTCCTTAATCATCTCATCCTTGAGCAGAACATGTTGTTGGCCTACTATATTAATATCATTTCTGATAATATCATTTCTGAAATGGGGAGAGGAGGAAGTGGCAAGTACTCTGGCTATCCTAGAGAAGGAAGAATAAGCCCTGGTGGCATAAATATTATTTTGAGTGAAAAGTATTTGAGTTTCTGCCTTGGCTGGTGTGGCTCAGTGGATTGAGTGCCAGCCTGCTAACCATAGGGTCACTGGTTCAATTACAGGTTGGGGAACATGCCTGGGTTGTGGGCAGGGTCCCTGGTGGGGGGGCGTGGGAGAGGCAACAACATATTAATCTTTCTCTCCTTCTCTTTCTCTCTCTCTTCCCCTCTTTAAAAAAATAAATAAAATCTTTTTTTTAAAGTAAAAGCATTTTGACTTTCTGAAATCTCTTACCTACGTTAAAACATAACCTCCACAAAGAGTTCAAAATAACTCAGTTGTCATAAATCCCCTCCCTAGGAACGCAGAGGGAAATCCGACTTTAATGAGGTTAGATGTCTTCACATTACACCGCAACAGAAAATGCCACCAAACTAGCACATCTTTCCTAAAAGTCACCTGTTTTCCCTTAAGTGCTCTTTCTCTACCTCCCTTCTAATAAGTCATTGGATTTCCCTTAAGTGTCTTCCTCCTTCCCTTTTATTACAGTGGTATATAAACTCCAAATTCTAACCACCCCTTTGAGTAAAATTTCTTTGTGCACTGTGCAATGTAATTGAAAACTGGGTTTTTTTTTTCCTTGCTAATGTCAATTTGAGTTTAATTTGAGTTTACCTCCCAATTCCTTAAGGAGGTAAAGTTTTTTTCTTTCCCAACAGAGTAAGACACATTCATGCTAGAGGTGCTCAGTAAATATCTGTTGCATGAATGAGGAGGTCCCAAAACATTGGTCAGCTCTCCTCTGGTGTCTCGGATCTCTCAATGTAGCTGTTTGTTGTTTTTTCCTGGGGACTTGCTGGTTTGGTTATAAACTATGAATGACAATTGCTAACATTCTCTTGTGCAAGCTGTTTCACATAAATCATCTCAATCTCTCTGCACAGAGGTTTTAGTAGGTATCATTACAATCCCCGTTTTATAGGTGAGGAAACAGAGGCTCCAAGAGGTTAAGATCCCTTTTCCTCAAGTGGTAGAGCAAAGATGCGACATGGGAGTCCCAAAGTTGGGCCCTCAGCCTACTCATGCCTCCTCGTCCAGGCAGTCCTTGCCTCTGCTGCTTGGAAGGACAGACAGCGGTCCCATCATAATTAAAGGAAAATGATGTATCCCCAAGTCACAGAATGTGCAAGATGGAGTCAGCATAAGACCCCTGGGTTTCTAGCTCAGTGCAGAAAAATAAGCACCCTTGTTTCTCAAGACATCATAATGAGAAAAATGGGGTCATACACATGATAGAACTTTGAAACTGATAAAGAGCTACACAAATATAAGGGTTGATTGTTGTGTGTCTATGTTTGGCGTATTGAATAGATTCTGGCTTTTTTTCTTTTAGAATAGATCCTGTTCTTAGAGAGACTTTATAATCAGTGTCTCTCCCCCCACCCCCAACACCCACTACCGCAACTCCAGCGTCTTGAGGATCGTGTTGAATCAATGAGGTGGGGTTGAGGGAGAAAAGCAAAAAGACGGAAGAAAATGATGCTGTGTTGCTAATGGGATATTTTGATGTAAAAAGCCTGCAGGACTCATTTGCTTGACCAGGAGCAAGTAGGCGTTGCTGTAGTTGTCAGCTTTATGGTGTCGATTTCATTTGGGAATGTCCCTTTGCCCCCAGACAGCGCACATGGCTTTGATGAACTATTCCTCCCTACTACCGGAGACCCATGTGTCCTACTAATAAATGCTTCCCACAAGAAAATGATGCTGCCATGGGGATGGGATGGGGTCCTGGGGAAGCTTCAATACCAATAGCTGGCATAAATGAGCCAGGATTGTGCTAAGTACTTACTTTCCTGCATTTTTCATTCATTCGTATTTGAGTACTTTCTAGGAAGAGGTTACTAAGGAAACAACAGGAACAAGATAAAGTCCCTTCCCTCTTAGATTAATTTTGTAGTAGAGGTCAATAAAAGTGTAGTAGAGAGACTAAATACATAAATGGGAGAGGGGAGAGAAGAATGGAGCAGCAAGGATTCCACACACCGGATTCCCAACGACCAGCAACATTCTACCGGTTCGCAGACACCGCCCCCGCCTTGTCGCATTTTTAAATAGTTGGAGACCACGTGGCCACCGGCCCGCCCTGCTACAGGCCCTTGGACTCTCCCACTTGGCTTTGGCGCCGAACCTTTCCCCTCTTGTGGACGCAACCATTGGCTCCGCACTCGGAGGGACTACGAGCCAATCTCGCAGTCAAGGCTTTTCTGACTGAAGGTTCCAACTAAGTCTCAGGGAAGTTTTAGCTACAAATTGAAGAATTAAGTGAATCCACGTAGGGATGCCGCAGAAGCCTCCTTTTTGAAACAAGAAAGAGCAGACCCGACGCTGACTCCCCCTAGGCTTTGGAGGGAAAACGAGGGTGGGTCTGTCCCAGGCGCGGACTCCGCCTCCTTGGGCGCCGCCATTTTGTTTGGCTGGCGGGGACTGAGCGGCGCGTGGGGGGAGGGGTCCCGGAGGTGCCTCACCTGACCCCTGCGTCCGCCCAGCTGCTTCTGGAGGGGTAGCCCTTCTCCCCGGCGGGGGTCTGGGCACCATGTACATAAAGCAGGTAAGGTCTGCACGTCCTTCTCATCCCGCTGGGCCCGTGAGGACGCTCCTGCAGGCGGGGGTATCTCGGCACGATCTGCGGCCTCTCACTTTTCCTTGCAGAGTGGACCCGGGCTGGACAAGGGACGGGGGGAGGGCAGAGCCCCGCCCGGGGAGCGCGGGGAGCGCTGAGAAGTGGGGTGCTCCTCTGCAGCCCGGGCCTCTCTTCACGGCGCTGGTTTGAAAGGAGGAAGGACCTCCGAGAGGTGTGGAGGGGCCGGCGGGGCGGGCCTGGCGCGGAGATCGGGCCTTCCCGGGTGGGCCGGGGGCGGGAGAGGCGGCGGAGCTGGGTGGTCCGGCGGGGAGAACCCCGCGGGGGCCACCCCGCGGGGACCATTCGAGTGGGGTGTGTGGAGATAGGGCTCCCCGGCCCGGGGGCGCCCCCGGGGGCTCAGGCTGGGGTGTCAGCTTCACCCGGGGCCTTTCTCCGCCCGGACTGACAGGACCAATCAAAGGGACCCCCGTTCTGGCGGAACGTGTGGCCCCTCCTCATTCAGTTGCTTACTGCTGTCAAAATGCGCTTCCCGCGCTGCGCGCATCACAAAGGCGAGCCGGTGCATGGCCCTTTGGGGAAGTTCCTGTGTTGGGAGGTCGGGCTTCGAACTCTCGCTGGTTGGAGTGTCACGTCTGGTTGGCTGCCCCGTGTGTCGGGGCACACGGCGGTCACTCCATCCCCGCAACGTTAGCGCTCCAGCCGACCTTACCCAGTGGACTTCATTTTGAGTCTCCCTGAACGGGGTACTGATGGGAGCGCCTTAAACAACAACTGTCAGTGGTTCCTGATCATCAGGCTGCTTGTTCTTAGGCGATTTTTAATCGCCACTTTCCAAAATGAACTTTTCCTTAGGTGAAGTGGAAAGCTCCCTGTCTGGCATTCGGTGAGAAACGAGAAAGGGGAAGAAGTGCAAGAGAAAATGTTGATAAGTTATTTTTTTCGTGTGTGTCCTGAAAAATATTTCTTTTGTTTATTAGGTTATTATCCAGGGTTTTCGAAGTTACAGAGATCAAACAATTGTAGATCCCTTCAGTTCAAAACATAATGTTATTGGTAAGTGCTATTGGTTTCCTAGATTTGTATCTCTGCAACCATTTAAATGCTGCCTATGGCTAGGTTTAAGGAGACAAGAATTATCTTTGAAGATACATAAATTTATATAGTTTTTATATGAAATAACTTGTCTTTCTGCGCTGGTGACTCACTTATTTTACATACTTGAAATATTTGAATAACAGTCACAAGTTATTTTTATTTGAGCAGACCCCTATGTGGGTATGTTTTAATAGCTTTAAGTTTATAGTAAATGACGGTAAATTTAGTGAATTCTGTTCTTGATATGTCATTTCCCAGTTAAAATGCTCCCTTACTTCAAAGATGACCATTTTCTACTCACAAATACATTGCTCTTGGATCACCCCACCCCCACCTGCCCCCAGTGTCTAAGGCTAGACCCGGCAGCTTGGTGGGAAGATCATAAACTTTTGGAGCAGAAGAGAATGGGACTCAAATCCCGGCTCTGGCATGCGTTCTTTTTCAAACTTGACTCCCTGAGGACGCTGTTTCCTCATTTGGACAGTGGAGGTAATGGTACCCGTCTCACAGGCCTATTGAGACTAAGGTTAAGTGAGAAAGCATCTGTGTGAGGATGAAGGGCTAATGGAGATTTCCCCACAGTACGGTGTTTAGTCTATAGGTTCTTCAGATGATAATGTTCCATTTTGCTGATAGAGCCAGCAAAAGTGGATTTTGATGCTCTGAATTATTAAAGGATAGATGAAACGAGTGCTTCTAGACACCAGAAAGGCACAGAATGTGCTGTCGATACTTGTTAGACTTCTGCTATACAGTGTCCTCCTTATGGGGTATATTGGTATAATCTGTTCGGTCTACTGTAACAGAATATAGGCTGGGTGACTTAAGCAACAGGGATTTATTTTATCACGGTTCTGGAGGCTAAAGTCCATCATTAGGGTGGACTTTATTACGGTTCTCAAGTATTACTGTTTTAGCTGTTACGAGACAGCTGTTTTACTGCGGTGCTTTGGTTGCAACATCAGCATTGTTAATAGTAATAAGGGAAATTATCTAAATGTTCTTTTCAATTTAACTGAAAAAATGAAAAAGCGTAATGTGATATTATTGGTTTAACATGTTTCAATATCTTAAGGTCAGAAAGACCAAAAATAGCATAGACTGAGATTGACCATAAAACTATCCTGTGAATGCATACCACTTTCTTTAAGGATTTTGACCCTTTAAAAAAAAAAAAGATTTGAAGGCAAACATCTGTGTGCTGGTGTTTGAATGTTTAAATATACTAAATATATCTTTTTTAAAGTTACCTTTTTTCTAGCTTCTTAACAAAAGAAATATGATAATTATAGAATATTATGGAAGAACATAAAAGCTAAAAGGAAAAAAATTAAAATAAACTGTAATCCTTTTACCCAGAAATAGCCATTTCTTAATTTTAATGTCCATACTTGTATTCACCCAGGTTTCCTGGAAAAACAGCTTGACGCCTGCTTTGCTAGGAAGGCTCTAATGGGAGGGCACAGTCTGAGGGCTGGAGTGAGGGGGTAAGCTGGTCATAGCTTTGTAAAGAAGGCACCGCTGGTTTGTGGTCACTTTGGATGACTTCCAGACAGACTGCATGAACCCACCATGTCTTGGAAGGGTCACATGGGAGAGAAATGGAGAGGGTTCTGTCCGCTGGCTCCTGTTGGTCACTGGTCAGAGTTTACCACAGAGAGCATTAGTTCCCCCATGCCTTTGGATTGTGTTACTCTGGGGGCTAACTCCTCTGGAGTAGGTGGGGGGCTGTGGCCTCCTGTAGGTTTCACAGATCTAACTTGAATGTACCCCACCCAGGATAGGGTGCAGCAACCTGAAGTGTTGGGAAATTGAGCCTGTCTGTTGACAGGCAGCTGAGGCCTGGATTGGGGCAGGTGAATCTGGGGTACACATGAACTGGGTCTACGGGCTTGAGTGTAGTATGTTGATAATTTCCTATTTTTAATAATAGACTTGATTATTATTATTATTATTATTAGATATATTCAGCATCTTTAAAATTACTATATAGTATTTCAATCTATAGGTAGTAGTAATTCTTAAAGGGAAATGAATGGTTATGGTTTTAACTATTTATGTAATTTTGTTTTTTAATCCTCACTCGAGGATATGTTTATTGATGAGAGAGAGAGAGAGAAACATTGATCTGAGAGAAATATCAGTTGGTTGCCTCCCGTACATGCCCTTACTAGGGATCAAACCTACAACCTACATATGTGCCCTGACTGGGAATTGAACCCACAATGTTTTGGTGTATAGGAAGACGCTTCAACCAACTGGACCACTGGCCAGGGCTATGTAATTCCTTTAATGTACCTTTTTTAAACTTTGGTTTAGAGATAATTTTAGGTTTACAAAACAGTTGCGTGAATAAGAGCATTACAGAGAGTACTCGTGTGTGTGTGTGTGTGTGTGTGTGTGTGTATGATACCTATTTACTATTAATGTTTTCCCCAATTGCTTTGTTATTTGTACTCATTTTTTTAAGTTGTGTATATCATGGAACTTTATCTCAGACTTAAATGTGAACTTTCTAGGAATAGGGATGTTTTCTTAATAATCACAGTCCATTTAGCAACTTCAGTAAATTTAACATCCATGCAATAATCTGCTGTTCATTTTCTAGTTAATGTTGATTGACTCAGAAATGTTCTTCATAGCATTTTTTCCCCTCCAGTAATCTACTTTAGGATCAGGTATTGCATTTAGTTGTCATATCTCTTTATATTCCTTTTTAAAATATTGATTGATTTGAGAGAAACATCGATTTGTTGTTCCACTTATTTATGCATTCATTGGTTGATTCTTACACATTCCCTGACGGGGGATCAAACCCACAACCTTGGTGTGGCCGGCCAGGGCCTCTTTAGGTTCCTTTAATGTAGATCATTTCCACAGTGTTTCTTTGTTGTTACTAATACTGTTTTTGAAAAATATTATATAAATAATGCGTCCTCTGGGTATTAATTACATCTGGAGGTCCATGATATTCATCTGTCTCTTATTAATGTCACTTTTTTTTTAAAGATTTTATTGATTCATTTAGAGAGAGTGGAAGGGAGGGAGAGAAACATCAATGTGTGGTTGCCTCTCACATGGCCCCGCAACCCAGGCATGCGCACTAACTGGGAATCGAACCAGCGACCCTTTGGTTCACAGCCTGAACTCAATCCACTGAGCTACACCAGCCAGGGCTTATTAATGTTAGTTTTGATCACCCAGTCAAGGTAGTATCCAGTTTTTCCACTGTATAGTTAGTGTTTTTTCCCTTGCAATTAATAAATAATACGGGGGTGGGGAGACACTTTTGAAACAGGCAAACATTGTGCTCCTTATCAAAATTTTCCCCTGGATTCAGCATCCATTGATAATTGGCTTTATTCTGATGGTTACAAAATGATTTTTCTACTTCCAGTGCTCCTTTCACATTTATCACAAGCAGCTAAGAGCCCTTGCTCTATAGCTGTTTGTTTATGGATTATCCCCCCTCTCCCCCCCGCCACCCACCCAGTCCAGCACTAATTTGTAATTCATCTAATTATTTGGTAGTCATGTCGTCCTAGGTTTAGCCAGTGGAAGTCCACTTCAAGCTGGCTTCTGTGTCTGTTATATACCTCCTTTTAAAAGCACTTCATTAATTTCTGGCATAACATAAATGATCCCTTTAGGATTTATTTTGTGTTAAAGGTGATAACTTTGGGGCTAAATTTTTCAGCGTTTTTTGGTCAAGATTAAGACTTAACTGAAAATTTTGTTTAAAAAACTCAAATGAATTCATTAAATTTGAAACATTTGATACCCTCTTATGTATAGGATTGTTTGTTTCTGAATTTGGGTAGTAAAAACAATGCCTTGCACTTGTCTATATTTTCGTGAGTCCATGAAACTGTGTTATATATAGACCAATAGTTTGAGAATTTAAAATGATTCTTTTTAAAAAATGTATTTACTTGAGAGAGAGAAGTGTGGTGGGGAGAGAGAGATCGGTCTGTTGTTCCACTCATTAATGCACCCATTGGTCGACTCTTGTGTGTTCCCTGACTGGCGCTGGAACCCGCCGCAACCTTGGTGTGTCAGGATGACGCTCTAACCAACTGAGCCAACCGGCCAGGGCTAAAACGATTCTTTAAGTATTATTAAATGTTGGCAATATATACATGAATCTTTAAATTGTTTAAAAAATATTGCCTATAATTAAAGTAGAATTAATGTTCATTGTAATGGTTATAACTTATGAAAGCCAGGTAGTATATTTATTTTTATTAATTTTAAAGTACTAGGAAAGGACAAAAGAATCAACAATGAAATGAATGCCTTTAAAAAAAATCTGAAGTCTGTATAAAAACTGCACTCATTTGGTAATTGAAGCTGTTTTGTTTATTGATTTTTTCACTGTTCTGTTGTATTTAATATCAAATATTAAGATGTTTTGCTCAAAACCTAGATTTATAAATTTTCTAATACTTTGAGTAAAGTTTTAATTATATTGGTTTTTATACAAAATAACATGTACTTTTTGAAATTTTATAGTGGGCAGAAATGGATCTGGAAAAAGTAACTTCTTTTATGGTAGGTATTGTATTTTGAATTCTAAATATATTAAGACCTAGGTATCTTAAGACAGTTTATTAAAAAAAAAAAGTCTTCAGAGATTATATGTGCTTGAAACTCAAGAAATACTTCTTCATACAGGGTTGTAGTTGAGTGTAGAGATTGAAGTGTAAGGATCTGAGTTCTCTGTGCCTAGTGATTAATGAGCTGAGTGAGACTGGGCAAAACACTTAACCCCTCAAGTTACTCTTCCCACTCTAAGAACAGAGATGTTTGCCCTACCTATCTTAGATGGGTTGTGGGAATCACATGAGATAATACATGTGGAAGAAGTACTTTTTGAATGAGTGAAGTATATGTGTTGTAAATGCATATGTATAATAAATATAATATTTTTTATATGTGTGTGCAGTAGAATAGATAATATTGTTTTAGACAATGGCTTATCTTTCTGTTTCTTCTTTTTAAAATGTTTTCTAAATCAATCATTGTTTTTATAAAGGATGGAGGAGTGTAAAAACTTTATGGACTCAACAAAGACTATTGTCAATTTGAAGATGCATTTAGGTACACATAGTAATGCCTCTGTTAACATATCTTCTGTGGAGAAAAAATCATGTTAACAAAATTGACTCTACAGGAGTGAGTTGAAAAAATTTTGAACCTCTTAGTTGAGTAGTGTTTGAGGAAAAGTGGGGTTTAAAAGAGCAAAGGTTCTCTTCTGTCTGTGCTCATAGATTTAAAGGCTACTCTATATCCTGTCAGTGGTTGTAACTTGGGAATAGTGGGAGAGTGACATTACGGAAGTATTTCATAATCTCCAGGGGGATGACAGCAGTTTGAATTCATCTTCCTGCCCCAAGGTGATTATAATAGACGACCGATCCTCGCCTTCACCCCACTCATGCACACACACTCACTCTTAGAATATCAAAGGTGTTTTGGGTGGACTGGGAACAGAACAGCTGTGTAAAGAGTTCCATTTCTAGGTCAGGGTGGTCTGGAAGTAGAAATCACTCCTCCTTACGGAAGGTAAGGGCATTGCAAGCAGTTGAGTAGAAGGTAGAAATCTGAAACATTTCCTATATTGTTTACTTAGGTCTATTTCTTGGACACAGTATCCAATTAAGGATATTGTAGGAATGTATCTTATTTTATTAATAAATAATACATGTCATTTATGTCTGGTAAAAGCAAATACAGTGTTAACCTAATCAGTCAGTGAATACTTTGATTAAGAGGGAGACCTTAGTTCTGCTTGTTTCTTCCTGTACCTTTTTGTTTTCTTTTTATTTTCTTACCTTAAATGTTTCATTGAAAGCTTCTTAACATTTTTGTTATGTCATCATTTTCTAGCTGATTAGTCTGAAGTACAGGCAGATTTCTGCATAGCTTTTGTCTATATGAAGTGGGTAATCCACTTTATTAGCATTGGTTTAGACAGTACTAACAGTTATGTTTTTTTATTTCCAGCAATTCAATTTGTTCTCAGTGACGAGTTTAGTCATCTTCGTCCAGAGCAGCGATTGGCTTTATTGCATGTGAGTGAGACTGCTTTAAGACATTATTGATATTAAGGGACCTTTGAACAACTCGAGGGACAGGCGCTTCCACTGCCTTTAGTTGAAAATCTGCATGTAATCATGTAATGACAGTCCGCCCTCGCAGTATGTGGACCCCCAACCCCCAGTGGATCCTTGAACAACATGGGTTTGAATGTGCAGGTCAGTCAAGAAAAAAACGTATGTGAGTGGACCCTCACAGTTCAAACCCATGTTCAAGAGTCAACTGTGTGTATTTTTTAAAATACATTGTCAGTCCTGATAAACAAATCATTTGTTCTAGTTCATATTCTTTGTGAATAGAATACAGTTTTTTAAGTGTGTTATTCTGCTGTAAATTTTAATGTTATATTAATGCAGGGTAAGCCCTAATTTTTATACAATAAAATTGTAGGATTTGCATAAATTTTTTTATTAAGGATATTGTCTGGTAAAGCTGTAGAAGAAAGTTTGCTAAGGAGAAAGAAGAGTTGGAAATTGGGGATTAGGAACTTTTAGGTTCAGAACCAGAAGTGAGGTGGGAGTGTAGAGAAGCAACCATTGCAAACTAAGCAACAGATAAGTTATTTTTAGCCATATTTTTACTTAAATGGTAACATTATTTTCCAGTATGAAAGAAGTACAATATGTATAAAGAAAATTATTATAATTTTTCATTTGAATAATGAACTAAAGTAATTTTAGTATAAAAGTTGTAAAAGACTATAATAAAGTAATGTAATTTACCTTTCTGGTTTGAATGTGGCTTATACTTAATTTAAAGGCCAGAAAGCAAGATTCGTCCTTATATCTTAACAATGTCTCTCACACCTAGGATTTTTTAGCTCCCCATTAGCTCCCCACTTCACCTGCTCCCCAAAATTTGAATTTTTAGTTCAGTAATCAGGACTAATGTCCTGTAGAAAAATTCTGTTTAGGTTCCTCAGATTGGCAATAAAAGAATAATCTTTTTAGATATTCTCCATTATATTGAACCACTACATAATAACAGTGTCCAGAATCTAGAAATTACCTGGACTGGGTATGTAAGTGGTTGGGTCATAAATTGATCTAAATGTTACATGTGTTAAATGTGTGTTTTCTTAGCAGATTTCAGACTACGTAGACTATGTCAAATTAAATGTTTACAAAAACAGTTCCAATAGTTATATGATTTGTTAGGGTTCATCTCTAGGATTAAGATGAGTCTATAAAAGAAAAGCCCTAAAGTGTTTTAGAATAGAATTTAGTGTCTATGGGGTCTTTTGTTCTAATAAGGACCTAACTTTGACATGTCTTGTATTATTCTCATTCAGAATCTAAAGCCTTTTGGTTGGAAAGTATTTTATCCTAATCCAGTGTCTGACATTTTGTCAAGAAGGATATATATACTAGTTTGGTAGAAAATTTTTTCCATTGAATCAGGCTTGTTACCATGTACAAAACTTTAAATGTATTTAAAGAATTTGAAAATACCACTTAAAATAAAAATTTATCTCATGTTTTAGGAAGGTACTGGTCCTCGTGTTATTTCTGCTTTTGTGGAGATTATTTTTGACAATTCGGATAACCGGTTGCCAGTGAGTAACTTTTTTCTTTTCAGTAATGTTGAGAATTTTATTGTTGCAGCTTACTTTTTCCCATGCTTTAAAACACAGGTGGCAAACGCAAGGCCTGCGGGCTGAATCCGGCCCTCCACCTTGTTTTATCTGGCCTGGCACCTTGTTTCTACCCGGCGGCAGCGCCAAGCTCCTTGCCCGTAGTTAAGGAGTAGTTACATTTATACAGTCCAAAATTACATTTGGCCCTTTGAAGGCAACTGTGAGGCTGATGTGGCCCCTGGTGAAAATGAGTTTGACACCCCTGCTTTAAAACCTTTATTTATAGCTTTATTTACTTAAGCTGTTATAATTTAGTTTATGTGAAAACAGTGATACAGTTTACATACTGATTTTGTCTTAAAATTATAATGAACATTCTTGTAAATAAATGGGAATGCGCACACTTGTGAAAAAATGTCTATCATAAGAATTAAGTATTCATACCGTGCCTTTAATAAGATTGACATTTCAAAATTATTATGGTCAGGGATTCTAAAATTACCTTATTAACTAAAGTTTTTCATTTTTACTGTTTTTATGGTGTCGGGTGTATTTTTTTTTTAAGATTATTTATTATTTTTCGAGAGGGGAAGAGGGAAACATCAGTGTGTGGTTACCTCTCATGCGCCCCCTACTGGGGACCTGGCCCACGACCCAGTCATGTGCCCTGACTGGGAATCAACCCGGCAACCCTTTGGTTCTCTAGCCAGCACTGGGTCCACTGAGCCACACCAGCAAGGGCTTATGATAGTTCTTTTTTTTTTTTTTTTTAATTGATTTTAGAGAGGGAGAGAGGAAGGGAGAAACAGAAACATTGATTTATTGTTCTATTTATTTATGCATTCATTGGTTGATTCCTGTCTGTGCCCCGACCAGGGATCAAACCCGCAACCTTGGTGTATTAGGACGATGCTGTTTAACCAACTGAGCTACCTGACCAGGGCTTCACTTTTACTATTAAATTAACTTAGGGCTTTAAAAAATTTTGTTTTTAGATTGACAAAGAGGAAGTTTCACTTCGAAGAGTTATCGGTGCCAAAAAGGATCAATATTTCTTAGACAAGAAGATGGTCACGTAAGCATTTGCTTTACATTTGTAATTTCTTTATAAAAGGCTAAAGGTATTCTTTTTTTTTTTTTTTTTTTTTTAAGATTTTATTATTTATCCTTAGAGAGGGGGGAAGGAGGGAGAAAGAGAGGGAGAGAAACATCAATGTGTGGTTGCCTCTTGCGCACCCCCAGCTGGGGATGTGGCCTGAGACCCAGGCATGTGCCCTGACTGGGAATCGAACCGATGGGCCTTTGGTTCTCAGGCCGGTGCTCAATCCATTGAGCCACACCAGCCAGGGCTAAAGGTATTCTTTTACTTGCCTTATATGTGGAGTATATTTGCTTCATGTTGAACAAATCAGTATTTAGAGCATAAACATAAACATTAGAAGATTCTCTGAGGCTGATGAAACTGATGGTATAGTGACTGTTCTGCTCTCCTTCATGCTCCTTAACCCAAAAGTTAGTGTGCTCGTTTTTTTTTTGGTTAATGTTGGATTGTTATTTATCTGAATTTTTCAATCTTTTTCAATAGGAAAAATGATGTGATGAATCTCCTTGAAAGTGCTGGTTTTTCTCGAAGTAATCCTTATTATATTGTTAAACAAGGAAAGGTAAAAAAATTGTCTTTTTTTAAATAGAATTTGCTTTCTGAGTACATTCCTTGAATGAAGAATTGGTTTATTGATTCTGGTGGTTATGTTTGAAGCAAAAATGTATCTTATTCTTGTTTTCATTGATTTCTTTTGTATTGAAGTTAGTATTACCTTTTATGTGGCCACAAAATACAAAATAGGTCCATCACATAATGGGAGAGAAGTATTTCAGCAGTTGTTTAAGTGAATCATCTTTCCTTAGTGACCTGTATCACTAGTACTAACGTGCATTGTACTGGAAGATGTTTTTGCTTTGTGAAAGTCATGATAATTGTGATTTTAAAATATTGTAGAAATTCTATAAAAGTCACATTTGAAAAAATTACCATCTCAAATTAATAATGTTACTCAGTATATCACAGAATTAAATTGCTAAAAGGCTTATATTATCAGAAATCCACCATAATGCTATGTATTTTTTAATAGAGATTATATTCCTAATAGTTTTTAGTTTACGTGTACTTTAGCTGATTGTTCTGTTATTTCCTCATATACTTTAATTTATATTTGAGATAAGTTCTTTTTCTTAGAATGTACCTCTAATAACCTAAGGTTTTCTGTAATGTTTGTTTGGACTAGAGGAAAATTCTTTACAGATGTCCGTTTCTTATATCTCATTGGAGGTGTTTTTAGATATGTGTTGGAAAGTTAGCATTTAGAAGAAGTAATTAGGAAGAGTTTCATGTTTTACTTTTGGGAAGTGTGATACCAGAAGAACAGATTTTTGAAAAGATGAACTATGTAAGAGAAACTTTTTAAAAAGAAAGTGGTTTGATACAGCAATTATCTGAGTTTTCTCTGCACATGTACAACATGGGCCCATTTACATCATTTTAATATCTGTTCATCTCTGATTTCATATAAGCCACCATGACTTCCTCATCTACCAAAGCATTGCCTTCACTCCTACTCTATGTGCTTTACTTCCTCACTTTATTTTATTTTTCTTCATAGTGGTTGTATTTTACTGTGATGGTATGCTTATTTTCTTTCTTTTTCCACTAGCATGTAAGCCCCATGAGGGCAAGACCTGTTCTGTTTCGTTCACTGCTCTGTTCCCAATACCCAGCTGAATGGCATATATATTGTAATCATACATTAAATATTTTTTAAGTGAGTAAATTTAATGAATGAACATGCTTAATTGGTATACCCAATGATAAGCATCTGAAGGATGATTTTTTGTTGTATATACTTTTGTTATATATACTTTTCTGATCAATTTTTTTCAGATCAGAGCTGGTTCTTTTATGTAAAAGTGTTAATGTACCTGTCACTTGAATTTTTAATGCAGTTGTAACACATTTTTACTTTAACTGTTTAACTTTATTTTTAGGAATATGTGAAACTCATGCTTGTTATATAAAGTTGCATGGCACTTAGATTTTACCATTCTTTGTATTTTTTTGTCATATATTTGTAAATGATATTTTAAAGATTTTTTTGCTTATTTAATGCATACTACCCCTGTGAGACAATTATTTTTATCTGTATTTAAGCATACCATTTTTATCATACTTCTAATAATATAATTTGTAGCTTTTGAAAAAATGTAGTTTTTAAAGAGTTGTGGTGTCCCCTTCTGTTCTTTTAGAATGAGTCTCTTGTTTTATATCATATTGACTAAGAAAAAATGGTGGTGTGATATTCCTCTGTCATTTGTAATTTGGAGAATTTTATCCATAAATTAGTCCTATGAATGTATCAATTCTATCTGGATTTTTGTTTGGTAAATTTCATTTAAGTAAAAGGAAATACAAGTATGTAGGTGTACAGGGGTGGGCAAAGCTAAATTTATAGTTGTGAGTATGCAAAACACAGTTTATGCTGGTACTATTTTTTATTATTGTATTATTTTCCATATAAACAATGCAAACCTACCTTGCCCACCCTTGTATGTACTATAAGATTACATTAGCAAACTCATACTCAACTTATGTGAATACTCTTTTAAGGTACAGTTCTTAAGAGTAACCTATTATTTTTCTCTAAAAATTTTAGATTAATCAGATGGCAACAGCACCAGATTCTCAGAGACTAAAACTATTACGAGAAGTAGCTGGAACTAGAGTTTATGATGAACGAAAAGAAGAAAGCATCTCTTTAATGAAAGAAACAGGTAAAATAAATGTGATTCTACCTTCTATTTGCTGTGAATTACTTTGCATCATGTTATAGTGGCAAGGAGTTATGTCTGTTCTCAGAAATATATTGTATGATAATTTGTCTATGTGCTGAATGGGGCAAAAATTAGTTTTAAGCTGTTTAAGGTTTGAGATTTCCAATAATTTATTTCTTTGAATAAAGAATTGTTACTGACAAGTATAAAGGACACGTGGACAAAAACTAGGGGGTGTGGAAATGGGAGGTGGGTGGGGAGGGCTGGGTGGGTGGGCTGGGATGGGAGTAAAAGACAAAACTGTACTTGAAAAACAATTAAAATTAAAAAAAAGAATTGTTATTGTGAGATAATAACGCCTTTTTAGGTCAGCTACTTGGTGCCGTTATTGTCCTCATGTGTATGAGGATAATAGATTTCAATGCATTCCTCAAAAACAAACAAAAAACGTTGTTCAGGAACAAGCAAATGTAAAACTTCGAACTTGGATTCTTCATTAGTACATTTATTATGGAAACCCTACTTGCCTTTTCAAGTACGGTGCCCTGTCATAGCTTAGAGTCAAACTGTCCTGGATTCAAAATCTGTTGATAATTAACTGACATATGACTTTTTACTTGATCTCTCTGTAGAGGAGCAAAGTAACACCGTAAGTGGAGTACAGTAGGCATTCAGTATATGCTGCAGTTAATGCCATTGTTGTAAAACTGAGAATCAGTGACATCAATGATGTTAGTAGGGTTTGTTTGTTTGTTTGTTTTGTTTTTTAGTGTTGTGGGAAGGCTCACTGGCTTTTAAAGGAAGCTTAAACTGAGGCCCTCACCACACCTATTTAGAATCAGTTGTGCCATGGCTGGTGTGGCTTAGTGGGTTGAGCGCTGGCCTGTGAACCGAAGGCTTACCAGTTTGATTCCCTGCGATGGCAGGTGCCTAGGTTGTAGGCCTGGTCCCTGGCTGGGGGCATGAGAGAGGCAACCTATAGATGTTTCCCTCACATGTCAATGTTTCTCTCTTTCCCTTCCCCTCTCACTAAAAATAAAGAAAATCTTTAAAACAATCAGTTGTCACTATGTGTAAGCTTGTTCTCTGTTTAATAAATCATATCAATTGTCATTTTATTATCTTAAATCTGGTTACCACATAATATCAAATAAATAATACTATAGTTCTTAAGATTAAGTTTAACTCATGGCATATTTGAGAAGTGATATTATATAAAGTTTATTCAACTCTTTCTTCCCTCATTTTTTTTATTTGAAAGAGGGCAAACGGGAAAAAATCAATGAGTTGTTAAAATACATTGAGGAGAGATTACATACCTTAGAAGAAGAAAAGGAAGAACTAGCTCAGTATCAGAAGTGGGATAAAATGAGAAGAGCCCTGGAGTATACCATCTACAACCAGGAACTCAACGAGACTCGTGCTAAACTTGATGAGGTAAAAAGTGAAACATTTATTTTTGCCACTTCAGTTCACATTAATTTTATTATTATGAATGTGCTAAACTTATGCTGTATTTATGCTTTTAAATTAAATTATTTTTAAATAGACACTTAAATTGAAAGCTCCTTTATGAACTTACTAGTTAGCAAATTTGTTCTTTCAATTTATTCCAAGAAAAATATGTAGGCTCATGTTGGCCTTGCCGTGGTTGTATCTGAAATACAATCAGGTGTCACCCAGACCGGGATCAAAGGAAGCCATCTTTAATGCTTCGTGACTTTTTTCTTAGCTTTTTAAAAATGTATTTTTGTAATTACTGTTGCTGAGATTTTGTACAAAAATTTGTTTTAGGTAATGCTTAAAAACTAAGAATTTTTTATCTAAAGAAAACCACAAAAAATTTTTTGTAAAAGTTTTTAAGTGAATGATTATTTTAGCAGATATCTAAAAATTTTACTGGGTGTTATGAAATATTAAACAGATTCAAAATGGATTAGAAACCATAGCTTATTATTTATTTATTTGTTTGTTTGTTTTAGCTTTCTGCTAAGCGAGAAACTAGTGGAGAGAAATCCAGACAATTAAGAGATGCCCAGCAAGATGCAAGAGATAAGATGGAAGTAAGATTACAAACTAAGCTTAGGCTAACTCCTATTTTTTCACCACAGTAAACACTTTGTACCAGAATTAGGAATGGTAACTTGAAGTGGGGTGTGACTGGGATTGCGTATTGGAAACATAGAGTACTGAAAGTATAAATGAAGGACAAAACGAATGGTTTTCTATAATTCAGCTGTTGTACTTTTAATTGCCTGACTTGTGTTTGAAACTTTTGAATAGGATATTGAGCGCCAAGTTAGAGAACTGAAAACAAAAATCTCAGCTATGAAAGAGGAAAAGGAGCAGCTCAGTGCCGAAAGACAAGAACAAATTAAGCAGAGGACTAAGTTGGAGCTTAAAGCGAAGGATTTACAAGATGAATTGGCAGGCAATAGTGAACAAAGGGTGAGTTAAAATGCTAAAAATGAAAAACATAAATGTTCAGGTGAGTAGGAATTGCAGAACTAAGATAGTCCTTTCTGTGACAGGGTATATGCTTGAATTTTTATAAAAGATTTGACACATTAATTTGCACTCATGTAGCAATTCAGTACTATCTCTTTGTTTCTTACATTTAAAAATTAGTCTTATCTCAAGGACAAGTTTTCTCATGAATTTTTTTCATGAGAAAACACTTTATTTTTTTATTTTTTAAGATTTTATTTATTTATTTATTAGAGAGAGGGGAAGGGAGGGAGAAAGAAAAGTAGAGGAACATTGATGTGCGATTGGTTGCCTCTCATGCCCCCAACTGGGGACCAGGCCAGCAACCCGGGCATGTGCCCTGACTGGGAATTGAACTGGCAGTCTTTCACTTTGCAGGTCAGCACTCAATCCACTGAGCCACATCAGCCAGGGCCATGAGAAAACATTTTATGCTAGAGTTATAAATTAAACAAAAGAATTTTAAGCACGTTGTATTTTTACTTGTCTTGCTTTATTTACAGAAACGCTTATTAAAAGAGAGGCAGAAGCTACTTGAAAAAATAGAAGAAAAGCAGAAAGAACTGGCAGAAACAGAACCTAAATTCAACAGTGTAAAAGAAAAAGAAGAGCGAGGAATTGCTAGGTCTGGGATTTTTTTCACCAACACTTTTACCTTTCTACCTAGTTTTTCTACAGAACCTAAACAGTTATGGGTTAAGAAGGCACAGTATCAACGGCAAAAGTTAAATGCCCATTACAAAGTAATAGCTAGTGTTAAACAAATACTGTGGGCCAAGCATTACTGTATGCATATTGCCTACATTTTTTCTACTCAAAGGCCCTAAGAGATCTACACTGTCCCCACTTGAAATTTGACAAACTTGCAGCTCTGGTAGGTTAAATAACTTACTGAAGATAACATAGCTAGATACTGTTGGTCTTTTAAAAACATTCATGATATTTGTTTTTTTCACCCCAGTAACATCTTACTGTATGTTTCATTCTGCTGCTTTCTTTTTTCACTCAATGCTCTTTTAACATGTAGACATTTTAGTATCTATCTGTAGATTGGCCTTGCCAGTGTTTGCTGATTTTATGAGTTAGTGTATTGTCATGTTTTTATGCCATTTATATTCATTTTAGTGAAATACCTGTTTATATCATTTGCCCATTTTTTAAATTTTTTTCTTTTTTGTAGGGTTGTTTTATGTTAATATGTGTTGTGAATATTTTCTCTTACCTTTTAACCTTTATAGTGTCTTTTATTGTAAAGGGTTGAAATGCTTGTACAGTTAAATGTAGTGGGAACATTTTTTAAAGATTTTACTCATTTATTTTTAGATAGAGGGGGAGGGATAGAAACATTAATGTGAGAGAGAAACATCAATTTGTTGCCTCTGCTATGCTCCCTGACCAGGGACCAAACCCACAACCCAAGGCATGTGCCCTGACCAGAATTGAACCTGTAACCTTTTGCTTTGCAGGAAGGCACCCAACCACTTAGCCACACCAGTCAAGGCTAGTTGGAGCATTTCCTGAGATGGGGTACTAGAACTGTCTAGATTTACCAAGTAATGCAGACCTGGAATAAAGACATTTTCTGTCTAATCCTTTGAGTGTGGGCTTGTTTATAGTATACCTGACTTTAACTGCTATTTTACACTTCATACCTCCTTTAATGGAATTTTTTAAATGGCTGTTGTCTCTGTGTACTTCTGATGTGTTGATTGCAATTAAACTTGGTTATTTCCTGTTCTATTTTTCAATCCATTCTCTTCTATCTTGTGTAGATTGGCCCAGGCTACCCAGGAAAGAACGGATCTTTATGCAAAGCAGGGTCGAGGAAGCCAGTTTACATCAAAAGAAGAAAGGGATAAGTGGATTAAAAAGGAACTCAAGTCTTTAGATCAAGCTATTAATGATAAAAAAAGACAGATTGCTGCTATACATAAAGATTTGGAGGACACTGAGGCAAATAAAGAGAAAAATTTGGAGCAGTATAATGTAAGAACTTTTACAGCTGTTTTGTAAAAATATTTTCGTAGAGATAAGTGTGTGGTTTTACCTATTTGTTTTAACAGTTTCCATACTATTCTTAAAATATACAAGACGGGTACTCATTTAGAAGAGACCAGCACAGATTTAACATTATACATATGGTAGTTCTCTTTGACCAGCGAGTGTCCATACAGACCGAGTACATTTTGAAATATATTTTTTATGAATTGGTAGTATGTGTCTGAACTACCCTAAATTTTAGCATCATACAAATCTAAAACATAACTTTATGTAGTAATTTTCTGTCAATTTAATAACTTACTGCAGAATGTATTGTTTATTGGTTAAAGCGATGGTGATTTTATGACATTTTCTAAATGAATTAAACATTTACTATGCATATTTAGCTAGCATTTCCTTAAAAGTTAAAGTAGAAGATAAAGTCACTTTCAGAGTAAGAAGGATCTCTTGTAATTTGAAATAAGAGAGGGAGGAAAATGCTCTTCCTGAGTGATACGTGCAGCTGGTGGTGTAGGTGATTGGGGAGTGACGGAAGTGATGCGAAGGGGGTGTGTAGGACAGGGCAGGGTCGGGGCGATGTGTGCGTCCGTCCGTGCTACCCAGAGGGGACCCTCGTGCCACGTAAGATCTGTACCAGTTGGTGTGGTTGGTTTTTCAAAAAAGCCGTTAAAACATACAATCTTAATATATATATATTACATATGTAATATGCATGTGTACTATATATACACGTAAAACCATGTGCATTTATATCTTTAAGCATTTTATTTTAAATAGATAAATGTATGCTTATGTGCCAATTTTTGTTGTTGTTGTTAGACTTCATTTTTTTTAGAGCAGTTTTGGGTTCATAGCCAACTTGAGAGAAGGGTATAAAGATTTCCTATATTCCCCACATGTGCATAGCCTCTCCATTATCAACATCCTCCACCAGAGTGTACCAGTTTTTTGAAGTAGAGCCCAAGATGTGTGTTTTGTTTGTTTGTTTTTATTTTTGGATGAATCGTAATTGGAGTTCCCAGGGATCGGTCTTGTTAATGAGCCAGCCACATATACATGTACAGTTTTTCTTAAAGTTGGATGAAAACAGTTTAATTTAGGTTTAATCTAGGATCATATGTTGCATTTAGTTGTTACGTATCTGTTATCCTCTTTAATCTAGAACAGTTCCTTAACTTTTTGTGATTTTTTTTCTAATTATAGTTGACATGTAATATTATATACCTTACAGTGAGGTATATAAATGAATGACTTCTTTGTGACTTGATGTTTTGAGTTACTTTGATAAAGTGCATGTTATATATTGATACATACATTTATGTATTACAGATTATATAATATTTTCCCTAGTCGTTTAAAGTTGATTTGCCCATTTAATTTTTAGTGACTCACCTTTGAATGTGTCCAAAAGTAAATCAAGTTTTTTTTTTGTTTGTTTTTTTAAGATTTTATTTGTTTGTTTTTTGCAGAGGGAAAGGGAGAGAGCGAGGGAGAAAAACATCAATGTGTAGTTGCCTCTCATGTGCTCCCCCACCTGGGGGACCTGACCCACAGCCCAGGCATGTGCCCTAGACCTGGAATCGAACTGGCAACCCTTTGATTCACAGGCTGGCACTCAACCGCTGAGCCACACAAGCCAGGGCATAAATCAAGTTTTTAAAGAAGTAATTCTTGGTACTCATTCTCAGTTAATATTTAATATAATCACAGTTAGCCAAAAAATGATAGTAACAGTTGGAAGCGAACAGAACTGACTCTGTAACCATAAACGACTCAACTAGTAGGAACAGTAACTGGGAGTAATAGACAGCAGCCTACTGGCCTTGAGAGTGCAACGTGCTTTGGACTTTGGTTTGGATGGAGGGAATGGAAAATGCGGGTCTTAGCTAGGTAGACGGTATGGTTTTTGTTATAATACACATCGTTGAGTTTATTGCAAGAAATGGTAAAAGAATGGGGTTGCAGAAAGAAAAGATGTGGAGGCACAACTGGTGGGTAGGGGTTTTCCTACAGAGCTGACTGTTCACAGGCCTCGTCAGCCCTGCCTTGGATCTGCCCGGTTCTCTCGCATCCGAAAGTTGATCTTGGGAGTCATGCCCAAGTGTAGATCCTCTGACAGGTTTCATAGCTTTTCCACTGTCAGCGGTGGCGGCAGGGCTTCTCGTAGTATTGGCATCGCTTGATGTCCTCATCAGTGAGCCCATCCATGGTGAGGATTCTGTTTAGGGTCCTGTATGCACCTTCCACATTCCCTTCCTGCACCATGACAGTTCTGGCAATGCTATGTTTTGCCATGACCTTGAAATTGAGTCTTCATTCCACAGGACCCCGGGTCCTGGGGACCCAGCTGACACAAAGTCCCTAGACAGTATAGTTTTAACTGCGATGCCTGCACGTCATTTCCTGAAATAAAGAAAATGCATTTTGTCTTGGGTTCGTGGAAACATCAAACTCTTTTTTTTTTTTAAGAGTTTGGTGACAAACCAAGATCCTCCAGTGAGAAGGTTATTTATTCTTTCTCAAATTTCAAGTTCTTTATTTTCCAACATTTCAGTCATACCTTAGGGTATCAAAATGGCCACTTGTGAAGGTGAAGTCTCTCCTTTATATGGGATAGATATGATTTTACAGTGCTGATTACATTATGCAAAATAACCTTTAGCTTTTCAGTAGACTCCTAAATCACTTGTGGTCTAGTGTTTTGTGTGCAGAGGAGACAATATGAAAAGTATGCACTGCAGTGTTTCGAGATTTTACGAACGTATGTTTTTCTCCTAAAATTTGGGAGTATATATTATATAAGTAGTAAGGTTTAGATTATTAATGAAGAAATTTTAGTTTAGCAATATTTTCTAGAGTAATTTTATGATTTATGTTTTCTGATGATATGCTCTTTTATCTAAAGATAATTTTTAAAAATTGAAATTTGATTCTTTAACAGCTTTATTGAAGTATAATTGACACGTAATAAATTGCACATATTAAAAATGTATCATTTGCTAAGTTTTGACATATATGTACACCTGTGAAACTGTCACCACAATTAAGATCACGTCCAAATGTTTCCCATACCCTGTGCTAATTCCTCCCTCCATCCCCTACTGCCTCCTATGACAACAACTGATTTGCTTTCTGTCACTTTGGATTAGCTTGCATGATACTGAATTTTAAATTTGAATTATTTTTATTTCCATAGAAACTGGATCAGGACCTTAATGAAGTCAAAGCTCGAGTAGAAGAACTGGACAGAAAATACTATGAAGTAAAAAATAAGAAAGATGAATTACAAAGTGAAAGAAAGTTAGTATAAACTAAAATATACCCTGTTTTTTGAGAAATGTTAATTACTGGCTAAGTGGTCTTTAAGTTATAAATTAACTGTTATTCAAGTTTGATTTCATTATTGTACTCTAAATTATATACTGTTAGTGCATCTTCTTAATACTTTTTTTATTGTTCAGTTAAAGTTGTTCTCATCTCCCCTCATTACTTTCCTCCGCCCTACCCACCCCCACCCCCTACATTCAGTCCTCTCCTCCCACCCTGTTGTCTTTCTCCATGTGTCCTTTTGAAATGAAAGACGTCTAATTTTTATTGGTTAGTTACTTGTGGAGAGAGGAGAATGCAGAACAGCAAGCACTTGCTGCTAAAAGAGAAGACCTTGAAAAGAAGCAGCAACTGCTCAGAGCGGCGACAGGAAAGGTGAGCAGGTTTTTTTTCATTACCTCAGTTTACATTGAGTCAGTTGCTATTGCACAAAAATTTATAGCTTTCAAGCTGAAGGTCATGGGTTCCATGTAATAAGAGTAGAGTGCAAATCCCTTATCCTTTAGGGTAAAATGATGGTTATTACATAACTATGTAATTAATGATAACACTTTAGATTTTTAGGTGAAGAACCCATTTGTAATGCTAGTGTCAGAGAACAGAACCCACAGTATAAGATTTTGCATGTAGTTGGGATAGTTCAAGTGGGGGTGTGTTTTGGGGGAGGGTGTTTTTAGTTTAATATCTGGCATATTTTTAAATAAATATATAAAGGGTTTATTTTTTACTAGCAAGAGAGCCGTTGGTAACTTATTTTAATATTTTTCACTTATAAACAGGCCATTTTAAATGGAATAGACAGCATAAACAAAGTGCTAGACCACTTTCGTCGAAAAGGAATAAACCAGCATGTTCAAAATGGCTATCATGGCATAGTGATGAATAACTTCGAATGTGAGCCTGCTTTCTACACATGCGTGGAAGTCACTGCTGGAAACAGGTGAGATTATTCGCTTGATATCTTGAGTTTTTTAAGGAAAGAGGGAGCCCTGGCTGGTGTGGCTCAGTGTATTGCGTGCCAGTCTGCGACCAAAGGGTCACCTGTTCGATTCCCAGTCAGGGCACAGGCCTGGGTTGCAGGCTAGGTCCCCAGTAGGGGGCATGTAAGAGGCAACCACACATACATGTTTCTCTCCCTCCCTTTCCCTCTCTCTAAAAATGAATAAATAAAATCTTTAAAAAGAAGAAAAGAAAAGATGTCAATCCATTATCGTTAACAAATGAAATAAAATAAAGGAAAGAGGGAATAAGAATAACCTAAGAAACAGCTCTTTGTAGTTTTAATACAATATGTCTCCCATTATCTTCTTGTATTCTCAGTTACTTATTTAATTTCCTAATTAAACATAGAGGTGCCAAGTATTTGTTTCTGATTGTAGACCTAGAACTTTCCCCTTTTAGGGCTCTTTCTTTCTCCCTCCATTTGAATTTTTCTAAGTAGTTCTCCCCATCCCTCATATAAATTGGGTTGCATAGAAAGGAAGTGATTTGTTTTTTTAAATGTGTATAGCACTTTAAAGTCTAGCAATTAAAAACCAATCTAGCAGTAAAAATGTGTTGTGTTCTGTTTACATGTAGGTTATTTTATCATATTGTTGATTCAGACGAAGTCAGCACGAAGATTTTGATGGAATTTAATAAAATGAATCTTCCTGGAGAGGTCACTTTTCTGCCTCTTAACAAGTTAGACGTAAGGGATACTGCCTATCCTGAAACCAATGTGAGTTGATTCGTCTTTCTTTCAATCAGTTACTTTTTAAATGTTTGATACATTCTTAGTGCAATGGCACTGTACATTAGGATTTACATGGTCTGGGAGTTAAACATGCCTTTTTTCCAGTGGAACACAGTCCATGCTCGGTGGGGACGACAGAGGCCACAGCCACAACATGAAACAAATCATTGAAAATGTGCAAAGTGTTAAAATACATAAATGCAGGATACTTTGAGAATGTATCCTGGGGTGACATAATTAAGGCTAAGTAGTTGGAGAATTCCCTTAAAATGAGTATCACTTAAAATGAATATTTTTAAGTTTTCTGAATATAGTTTTTTAAACAGCTTATAAATTAAAAATGTCTACAAGATGATAGGCTTGAAAGTATAGTGTTGCTTTTGTTTCTAGCTGGTATCCTTTAAATGGACTGAAAATATTTCTGAGACACCATTCTTGAAAAAAACTGTAGTTAGTTTGAGGCATTAAATTCCAGAATGTTCACGGTAGTAGCAGCTATTTTACTATCCTAAGGTTAAAGCGGAAACCTTATGAGAACAATCAACAATTTCGGAAGAACAGTGAGAACCTAATAAACTGCTTAACGGGCCCAGCTTTGTTTGGGGGAGGAGGAATTGAGTCACAAATGTGTCGTGTGAATGAAGCAAGACAGAAGAATTCATGTAGTATGGTTCCCTTTACACTTCCTAAACAAAACTAAACTTAGATTATAGAACTAGAAAGAAGTGCAAGGAAGCGATTATCATAAAAATTAGAATAGTGGTCCATCTCTTGGAGGTGACCCCTCTAATTAGAAAGGGGCACACAGGTGGCTTCTGCATCTCTGCAGTGTTGTTTCTTGTCCTGCATGCTGATTATATTGCTATTCTCTTTATAATTATTAATTTAAGCCTAATACAATTGCATTTTTCTTCAGTGGGATCTATTTCCTAATTTAAAAATTCCAAAAATCCTACTTTAACAGTTTAAGAGAAGGGGGAGTTAATTTTATCTGAAAAAATGTTTTCCTAAATATCTAAGATAGGTATAAAATTAAAATGTTTTGAGAATACATTACTAGTTTACATTTATTTTGCCCTTCTATGTGACAGATGCTATCCCAAGTGTTTCCCATATATTAATTTGTCTAGTTTTAACTTTGTAGGAAAGATACTGTTATTATAGGTGAAGATACTGTTATATAGGGAAGCTAGACGGCTTGTTCACTAAGCTGTTTATCACTGTGCTCTACTTTTGAAAACCTAGACAATTATCTGAGCACAATTTCCAGGATATTTCAGTAGAATGATTTTTCTGACTTTTTCAGTATAAAAACCAGTAGTTTTAAAATAGAAGGGCATTTATGTTTATTTCTGTTTCATACGGATGTAATTCATAATTGTGCTAACATGTTTTAATTAACTGTATTGTGATCTTTTTGCTTGCTGATAAACTCTGCATTTTTAGGATGCTATTCCTATGATAAGTAAATTGAGGTACAATCCCAGATTTGACAAAGCCTTCAAACATGTATTTGGAAAAACACTTATTTGTCGAAGCATGGAAGTTTCAACCCAGCTGGCCCGTGCTTTCACTATGGACTGCATTACCCTGGAAGGTTCGTAAGGGAATTTACTTACCATTTCAGTTTTAGGAGTATTTGAAAATTCATGTCCAGTTATGTTTTAGTTGGTTTATTCACATCAGAATCCAAGCAGGGTCCACACTTCAGTGTAATCATTTGGTTTATAACAGGTATTCTTTTTTTTTTTTTAAGAAAGCATTTTTTTATTTTTAAGATTTTTTTTTTTCCTTTTAGATTTTATTTATTTATCTTTAGAGGGGAAGGGAAGGAGAGAGGGAGAGAAACATCAATGTTCAGTTGCCTCTTGTATGTCCCCTGACGGGAACTGGCCTGGCAACCCAGGCATGTGCCCTGACTGGGAATCGAACCGTGATCTTTCGGTTCTCAGGCCCGCGCTCAATCCACTGAGCTACACCAGCCAGGGCTATAACAGGTATTCTTAAACTTTTTTTTTTTACCATGGAATCCTTTGGCTCTTTGGTAAAGCCTATCAACTCTTTTTCAATGTTTTTAACTGCATAAAATAAAATACTTTGGATTTTTTAAAAAGATTTTATTTATTTTTTAGAGAGAGGGGAAAGGAGGGAGAAAGAGAGGGAGAGAAAGAAACATTGATGTGTGAGAGAAACATTGATCAATTGCCTATCCCATGCCCCCCACCGAAGACCTGGCCCACAACCCAGGCATGTGCCCTGACCAGGGATAGATAAAACTGGCTGCCTTTTGGTTCACAGGCCAGCTCTCAATCCACTGAGCCACACCAGCCAAGGCTAAATTCTTTTCTTTTTAGTTCCCATTAAACAGGTAAAGCCTGTAGATTAGTTGTTTGATTATAAGTCAGTATATCATTGAGTAAAGGTGTTATGAAGAATTGCTACCTTTGTTTTGTTTTGTTTGTAGGTGACCAAGTTAGTCATCGGGGTGCTCTAACTGGAGGTTATTATGACACAAGGAAGTCTAGACTTGAATTACAAAAAGATGTTAGAAAAGCAGAAGAAGAACTAGGTGAGCTTGAAGCAAAGCTCAATGAAAACCTACGCCGAAATATTGAAAATATCTTTTTGTTTTGTGCTGTATGTAGAACTGCATTTTGGTTGGAATATATAATCTTTTGCATGTTAGGTGTGTCTTCTCATATATACAGTGAGGAAAAAATTCCATGTGTTTGACTTTTATTTAAGTACAGAAGCTTATGTTGTTTGTCTCTTTAACTTCTGAACACAGAAAAAACTAAAAAGTATTTTAACATTGATCCTTTGCTTTGCTGTCAAATAGCTAATAGCACTGAGAAATTGGCAGCTTAGACCAAATACCTTCCTGTACTTGATATTCCAGTGAGGTGAAATTATTCTTCCACATTGGGCAAGGCCTCTTCGTACATAATTTCCATATATAATGCTTTAAGCATACTAGATTATGTAGTAAATATTTGTTGAATGAAAAGATTTTTAGAAGTAATACTGTTATATTTCATTTATCTTCTTCTAGGGTTTCCCAAGAATACTGATTGATTGGTATAGCTATTAGAAAAATAATAAACATTATTTTGAAAGAGAAATGGTGGGGTGAGCACCATTTAATTCAGCATTATTATGGTCCATAAATTTGAGGAAACAACTTTCATTGAAGGGTAAAGAAAAGGAAGGGGGATACAAAATGTGTTTATAAGAACTGGGAGAATTTTCCTTAGCCTTGTATATGGATTAATAATGAAATTGACCAGTTGATGAACCAAATGCAGCAGATAGAGACCCAGCAAAGGAAATTTAAAGCATCTCGAGATAGCATATTATCAGAAATGAAGATGCTGAAAGAGAAGAGGCAGCAGTCAGAGAAAACCTTTATGCCGAAGGTTCGTAAGTATGCCCTTTGTTATAGATGTTTTAATTATGTAGAATTGGTTCTCCTGGATTTCAAGTGTTCCATTTTTGTGTTTAGGCCCATACTTTTTTGGATATCTGCATTTGTCATGTGACACTTATACTCAGAGGTACCCATGGTCTCCTTTCATAGCCCACTTGCAGACTTTTCAACTTCATTAAACAAATTGGCATTTTGAACTCTGGCAAAATAGTATTGTCTGATAGTAGTAAATTTGTCAGTAAGCACTTTGTCTGTAGAGTACTATTTATGGAGTCACATGAATATTTCATTGCATTATTAAATTGAGTGGAAAGCAAACCATTATTGCTGTTACAAGTGATAATACTTAATGGTCTTATAAACGTGAAGCAATTTGACAAAAACTATTAATTTAGTATATCAGTAGTATTAAAACTTTTTTCCCTAAAAATTGCCCATAATTTTTCTACCCGTGTACATTCTAGCAACTATTTTTTGTCCTTATGAATATGTATCAAGCTTTTTATATAGGTTGGTCATGAGATATGGTCTTCCACACAGCCCCATAGTATTGTGTCATGAATATTGTTGCTGCAGTTCTAATTATCAAATTTAATGGATACCTAGTAGTTAATTGAGTTGATATTATTTCTCCCATTTTACTCTCAAATATAGATTGTTACAAGTTTTTCACTATTATAAGTGATACAGTAACTAATAATTTATTGATAAATGAATAATTGTCTTATAGCAACGTAGCTTACAAAGTTTGGAGGCGAGTTTACATGCTATGGAGTCCACCAGAGAATCATTGAAAGCAGAGCTGGGAACTGATTTGCTCTCTCAACTTAGTCTGGAAGATCAGAAGAGAGTAGATGCACTGAACGATGAGATTCGCCAACTTCAGCAGGCAAGTACAGCTGACAGGAGGAGGGTTTTGTTGGTAACTGGCTACTGTGAAAAGTGTCTTTCTTGCTAATAAAGAAATGCGAAGGATTATTAAGAAAGTGTGAAAGTGACACTTGGACTTAAAATAGCTGTAAGAATAAATAAGTCTTTCTAAACCATTCTATATATGTTAGGATTATACAAGAAATCTTCATTTTATTCTATCTTATTTAATGCGCATTTATCATTAGTAAGGTTGGGATTGTTAGCTTTGCCATATTGATCTGATCACCTTTATGTATTTAATATTGTCTTGATTAAACATTTTATTATTTAAACTGAGATAAAAACAACACTAAGTCCAAAAATTAAAAAGCAGGAGAAGAAAAACATTTTTGATAGCATGCTTATAAAAAGAGCCAGGCATAAAAACAGCATTCTGAAGAGAGAAAATGAAGAATGTATAGGGCTTTGGGGAGGCTAGAAAACTCCATTTCAGCTCATTTGAAAACAAGTGATGGAGATGACAGCAAATTAACAGCATTCCTGTGGGTGATAATATACATGCCTCTGTAGACAGATAGTTTTCTTTTCTTTTAGGAAAACAGACAGTTGCTGAATGAAAGAATTAAATTAGAAGGTATTATTACTCGAGTAGAGACTTACCTGAATGAGAATTTGAGAAAACGCTTGGACCAAGTGGAACAGGTACGTTCTTTTTCGAGAGTTCCTTGATGACCGTAACTTTCTGAAAGTGCGTATATGAGAGGCCCTGGCCAAGAGCGTGGACTTAGGGGACAGAAAGACTAGCAGTCTGACCACCTGCCTTGAGTTGGAATTCTAGCACTGCCACCTGGTATATGATCTTGTATAAGTCATTTCATATTTCTTTTTTAAAAATTTTATTTATGTATTTTTAGAGAGGAGGAAGGGAGGGAGAAAGAGAGAAACAGATCAGTTACCTCTTGCACACCCCCAACGGGGGGCCAGGCCCGCAACCCAGGCATGTGCCCTGACGGGGAATCAAACCAGAGACCTTTTGGTTTATGGGCCAGCACTCAACCCACTGAGCCACACCAGTCAGGGCAAATCATTGAATATTTCTAAGCTTCGGTTTCCTCTTGTGTTAACTAAGTAAATGTAACAGTAATACTGTTTTGTATGATTATCTCGTTACAATCTAGGAACTCAGTGAAAGTTAATTAATATTTTATCAGTAGTAGGCAGATGCTGAGAAACTTTTTAGTAATTATATTATTACTCCCCCCATAATGATAGTTTAAGTATTTCCAATTATATGAAATGGTTTTATTTGTTTGTTTTCTTAAATGTTTATTCCAGAATAATAGCTATAGAAACTGTTGGTAGTCATATAACATTTTGAAAATAACAAAATCCATATTTTCTGGCTTAATGCTCGTAAGTTCCTTTTGTGTTGCAGGAACTGAATGAACTGAGAGAGACGGAAGGGGGTACTGTTCTTACTGCTACAACCTCAGAACTCGAAGCCATCAATAAAAGGGTGAAAGATACTATGGCACGATCAGAAGGTAAATTATTATTTAGCAAAAATTTTAAAGATAATTAATTAAATTTAGCCCTGGCTGGTGTGGCTCAGTGGATTGAGCACCAGCCTGCGAACCAAAAGGTCACCAGTTTGATTTTCAGTCAGGGCTCAGGCCTGGGTTGCCCCCCAGGTCCCTGGCTGAGGGTGTGCGAGAAGCAGCTGATGGATGTTTCTTTCTCTCTCTCTTTCTCCCTCTCTTCCCGTCTCTTTAAAAATAAATAAGTAAAATCTTTTTTTTAAAGCTATTTAATTAAATTTAGCTTACGTATTTTTATAACATTGTTTACTACAAAAAGAAATACCTAAATAGGCAAAAGCATCTGGTAATGATTTTGTATTTTCCATCATCATAAACAATCTGTAGTGAATGGAGTTTAGGGTATTGATTATAAAATAGTAATCTTTGTTTTATTGAATTTTTGTGACAATTTTAAGACCATAAATTATTTTGTTGACAAAAGTAAGAAATAGCTGAATCAAGTTTCTTATCTCCTAGCTGCTGAGAAGAAAATTATTCTTTTTTCAGTTTTTTTATAAACATCAATAAGAAAAACTATACTTGTGATTCTTGTATAAACTCCTAATTTTGTCCTGATTAAGTGTTTTATGATTTTTTATAGATCATATAAAATTTTATCATATAAAATTCTTGTATAAACTCCTAATTTTGTCCTGATTAAGTGTTTTATGATTTTTTATAGATCATATAAAATTTAAAGAGACATTGAAAAAGCCTATCTTTTGATAGATTTGATTATTAAAATAAAACATTTATTCACACTCTGGCTGTAAAATACACAATGTGGCCTAATTTGTTTTTTTCCTCCATTTTAGATTTGGACAATTCCATTGATAAAACAGAAGCTGGAATTAAGGAACTTCAGAAGAGTATGGAGCGCTGGAAAAATATGGAAAAAGAACATATGGATGCTATAAATCATGATACTAAAGAACTAGAAAAGATGACAAATCGACAAGGCATGCTGCTGAAAAAGAAAGAAGAGTGTATGAAGAAAATTCGAGAACTTGGATCACTTCCCCAGGAAGCATTTGAAAAATACCAAACACTGAGCCTCAAACAGGTAAATCCTATTGGTTTTGAATTTGAAATCTCATTGCAAATTTTCCTGCATATGAATTTATGTATTCATCTTTCCTCTTTATAGTTGTTTCGAAAGCTTGAACAGTGCAACACAGAATTGAAGAAGTACAGTCATGTAAACAAAAAGGCTTTAGATCAGTTTGTAAATTTCTCTGAGCAAAAAGAAAAGTTAATAAAGCGACAAGAAGAGTTGGATAGGGGGTACAAATCAATCATGGAACTGATGAATGTACTTGAACTTCGAAAGTATGAGGCCATTCAGTTAACTTTCAAACAGGTATGTTTCTTTTTGTAGTAGATACACAAGACAAAATTTTCAGCTATTATTCAGCTCACTGTTCAGTTTATAAGGATTTTAAAGCTTTTCCCCCCACTGATAATTGGATCTAATACATGTGAATAAATCCAGCATATTAGCTACTAACCTAGTAACTGGAATGTTTTATACAGTTCTTAAAAGTATCCAATCTCTTACTCTTGTTCTTAAAAAAATACTTAAATACTTGTGACTGCTTTTAAATATCTTTGTTTTGAGCAGTAATACATATAATTCCACCTAAGCAAAATTTATATTCAAATTGATACCCAACCTTATCATTTATGTGTTTGTTTGTTTGTTTGTTTGAAGGTGTCCAAGAACTTCAGTGAAGTATTCCAGAAGCTGGTACCTGGTGGCAAAGCTACTCTGGTGATGAAGAAAGGAGATGTGGAAGGCAGTCAGTCTCAGGATGAAGGAGAAGGGAGTGGTGAAAGCGAGAGAGGTTCTGGGTCACAGAGTAGTGTCCCGTCAGTGGACCAGTTCACCGGAGTCGGAATTAGGGTAAATACCTTAGCATCCAGTTTTCCTTGATGATTTCCAGTATGGAATTTGTAGAATATTTTGCAAATCTAAATTGATGCGTTGTATGCAGTTTAATTTGAAGAGCTGATTGTGACTCTGCTCGTTTAGGATATTGACTCAAAATATTTTCTTAGGTGTCATTTACAGGAAAGCAAGGTGAAATGAGAGAAATGCAACAGCTTTCAGGCGGACAGAAATCTTTGGTAGCTCTCGCTCTCATTTTTGCCATTCAGAAATGCGACCCAGCTCCTTTTTACTTGTTCGATGAGATTGACCAGGCCCTGGATGCTCAGCACAGAAAGGCTGTGTCAGGTACAGTTTGGTTTTGTACTTAACAATGGGAACGTGCTTTAAAATGATAGCTTGCCTCTTACAGTGATTTCTTGTTCCATGAGATATTTGGGGGGGAATAGACAGGGTTTGTATTTAGTAAATGAAATTTCTCTTTTAAGAGGTTTTTAAAAATTTAGTATTAGACTACTTTGCAAAGTTTAGTTCTGTGAGAAAGATCTAATTCTTTGAATCCCTTCAAAAGCCTACTTCAGTTAAACTTTTATGTAGAAGCCTCTCATTTTAAACTTGTATTTCTCAGTGTTTGAGTGGTTCCTGTCATAAACAGTTGATTCTGTATTTAAAGAATCTGTATTTGATCTTTAGTAAGTTCAGAAGATCTTTGAGGAGTGAGTAGAGGGGAAAAGTGGTTCTGTCTTTCTGTGTGGAAGAACTTACTTTGCTCTCACGTTATTTCTAATGCTGTGTTAGAAGTTGCTGCTGCTGTATATTCTGTAACTTGAAGGTACTGGGGTTAAAGACTTATCCCTAATTTAAGAAATTAAGGTGGTAATTTTTGTAGGTATATGCATGAAAAATAGATTCACAGGCTTTTTTTGAATTTTAAGTAAGTGTAAAGATAGTTGGTTGTCAAATTTTAAGATCTGAGAACAGGATTCTATTACATTACCTTTTTTTTTTTTTTTGCTTTTACAGATATGATCATGGAACTTGCTGTACATGCTCAGTTTATTACAACTACTTTTAGGCCTGAACTGCTTGAGTCCGCTGACAAATTCTATGGTGTAAAGTTCAGAAATAAGGTAAGTTTTTTTACATGAAGTTTAAGTTCATGTAGTATTTAATCTGTTATATTTGTTGAATCCTTTTTTATGTTACTTAAGTCATGAAAGAAAGCTTGAAAGTAGTTGCTTATCAGGTGATGTCTTTGTAAAGACGAAACTTCTACTTTGGCATTCATTGAACCTATTTTATTTTCATTGGCATTAAGAAACAGTATCTTCCTCTCTCTTCAGTACTTATTTAATGCAGTCTTTAACAGTTAGGTACGTTGATTTATGTTTGGCTGAACCACATAGTTTTTCCTGGTGTTTTAAGCCTTAATTAAAGTTGGTTCTTTGAAATATCAAAATAATATTTAGGCATAAGTACTTATCTACATCTTCAAAGCACTGAAAATGCAGAGTATTTTTAAACATACACATTGAACAAACACCATTAGAAAGATTTTATCTGTCAATGTTTTAGAATCATTTGACTTCATATGTAAAATTTATAGGTGATAGCTGTGCATTTCAAATATTACCTTATACAGTGAGAACACTGATACGTTTCTTTAAGATTTAACAGATTTTGTTTTTAACATTTATTCTTCAGGTTAGTCATATCGATGTGATCACAGCAGAGATGGCCAAAGACTTTGTGGAAGATGATACCACTCATGGTTAATTGGAAAGTATTGTCCCCTGGTTTTCAAGATGTACATACTATTCTGATTCTCATGCCCAGGAACCTGTAAATTTAAACCTAAATATCTGGTCATTATTAATAGTTTTCAGACTTACAGCACACACAGTCCTTTTATATTTCTGTCATTGTATTTTATAAAATACTCTGTAATGTTACATTTCTATGTATAGTTTAAGAATTTTATTTCCCACACAACTTTTTGTAAGTGTCCTGTTCCTGTTCTAAATCTTTTGAAACATGCTAAATGTCATTTCCTAATTATTTTATCAATTTATATTGCTTCTTTTTTTATAGCTTCAATTAAATAATTGGTTTTGTGACTAATTCTGTTTTCTGTGTCTTTTCATTTATAGTTGTGCAATTAGAAACAGATTTTTCTTCAATATTTGTGTTTTATTTTGCCTAAGAAAAGGTTTGTCTTCACCTAAAAGAAGATTTTAAAAATACAGTTTCATATTCTGTTGAATTACATCAGTGGTTCCCAGTCCTGGCTACACGCTTAAATTCATGGGGGAAGCTTTTAAAAATGTAACACTGCGGGAATCTTTCCCTACATTTGGATCGAAATCTTCAGGGGGTGGTGTGCTGGTCATTGTTAATTCTGAAGTTCTCCCAGGTCATTCTTTCTCTCTGAGGGTTAGAGAGAAAGAAGCTTCAAAGTCCATCCCCTGCTTCAAAGTCCATATTAACAGTCCTTTAAAGATTATTTTAACTTTACGATGGCAGTGTATTTAATAAAATTTGGGAAGGTAGTTTTGAGAGTAACTGGGAACACTAGAACCAAAAAATTGAGCCATAAAATGTCCTTGTTTTTCTGGTTAAGTAAGTAGTTTTGGGAAACATTGTTATTGACACATTTTTTTATCCCCCCTCAGATGAGGTCTTTGTTGTTTATTGTTTTAAAATTGCTTTATTGTGCTCTTTTCCTGTAAGTGGGCTGAAGCGACCGACCTCTGAATGGTTCACTATTCCTTTGTCCCAGAAAACCCCACAAAATCATGCAAATCAAGAGGTTCAAATGTTCACCTTCGTGTTCACTTTTAGGAACACTCATGAAATTGCCCAGGCCATCAAAGGCATGCATACCCGAAAAGCCACATATCTGAAGGACATCACTTTTACAGAAGCACCGTGTGCCACTCCGTCATTACAGTGGCGGGCTCAACGGGTGTGCCCAGGCCAAACAGTGGGGCTGGACAACAGGGTCTGTGGCCCCAAAAGTGTGCTGAATTTTTGCTGCACATCCTTAGAAAATGCAGAGTATAATGCTGAACTTAGGGTTTAAATGTAGATTCTCTGGTCATTGAGTACGTTCATGGTACATTTAGTAGCTTATCAACTAAACTTCCAGTTTTTCCACTAATGCCTTCTTTTCTCAGATCCCACAGAAGATACTAGTTGTCATGTCTCCTCTGGTTGGTGACGCTTCCTCAGTCTGTGTTTTTCATACCTTAACAGTTTTGAAGAGTACTTTTCAGATGTGTAGAATGTCCTGTTTGGGCTTGTTTTATATGGTTAGACTGGAGTTAAATAATACCCCAGGGGTGAAGTATCCTCAACATATCATATCAAATGATGCATTATTAACATGCTTTATTGGTGGTGATGTGTACCTTGATTGGCTGCCCAAGATTTTTTTGCCAGATATCTTTACTGTAAAGTTACATTTGTTTCCCCTTTGATTCTGTTTTTTGGAAGCAAGTCACTAAGTACAGCCCACACTGGGATTCGCCCAGCCTTGGAAAACTCATTTATTCTAGTAGTGTTTGGTTTTTTTTTGTTGTTGTTATTCATTTGTTTTTTGATTCTTGGGGATTTTCTACATAAGCAATCATGTCATGTGCAAGTTAGAGACATTCTGTTTCTTCCTCTCCGATCGTATATATAACCTTTTATTTTTCTGGTTGATTTTAACCCCCAAGTTTATAGTTGTCGACAGGTTGTTTGGTTTGTTAGGAGCTGCTACTCTACTAGTGGAAGCCAGAAATCCCTAAAGAAGCACTTTTATTTATTTTTTAGAACAACACAGAAAAATGATGTTAATGCCTTAACTGTGTGTGTGTTGTTAGGCCTGAGATCCTCTCCCATCCTTGTCAAGGGGAGGGCTAACCTCTCCTTTTACACAGCGCAAGAGACACTCTTTTAAAGTGAGACAAATAGTTTCGCGACTTTAAATTGAATTTTAAAAATTTTTTGAGTTTGCACTTTGACTAGCTGAATCTCTAATGTTCAGTATATTGTTTACAGTTTTGCCATAATATAACTGATCTTCCCTAAGAGACAATTTGGCATAAAAAATATTCTAAGACCCCATTCAAAGGGTTATGCTAGGACAATATTTTTCTAGTATTCCTAAAATGTTTTTTAAGCATCTCCCTGAGGGTATTAACTATGAATCCGTATGTAAGGAGGTTGCTGTGGTTGGTGTGTAGTCTATGATCTATAGTTTTGCTCTGCTGTGACCAGCCCTCCATAATACACAATTTGGCAAGGGATGTTATAAGCATAGCATCATTCTAGAACAATATTCCTGAGTGTCTCCCTCAGCGGATATCATGTATAATGAAACCCCAGTGAATTTGTAACAATAAGCACCATTTAATGATGAAATACAGAATATAAATATAAAACTTATATTCTTTGCTATATCTTAGTCATAAATTTTTTCTAATGAAAATGAATAGAAAAATGTGACCATCTTGGGTATACTTGAACTAGAGAACCCAGAAACTTAGAGAAAGGACGGAAACTGACCCCAGGAATTCGCCAGTGATTCAGAAGAAAATCTAAAGCGCTTCTGTGGCTGGACAGTTCCATCTTGGGTTTTCTACTTAGAGATTGTAATACTGCTATAAAATATATATATTAGTAGATTTGAAAAATGTATACAAGGCATGTCCAGAAAAAGTCCAGCCATTGTTAATATAAAGAACAGTTTGTGCAACATCGATGTAACTTGGCAGCCAAGGAGAGTGGACTGGAATGTGCATGTGTGAACAAGGGTGACTTCACTGTACTAGTCGGTGGGGGCAGTAGACGTTCTTGAGTGAGCATGTGTGCTGTGTGGCCATCACATTCAAGATGAGAGAGTAGGGCAACAAATCTGCATCAGATTTTGCGTTAAGCTTGAACATTCCTCCACAGAAACTATTCAGGTGATTCAGAAGGCTGTGGGGACAATGCAGTGAGGGCAGCACAAACAAAACTATGGCACGAATGCTTCAAAGATGGTCAAGAATCTGTTGAAAGTGATCCATGTTCTGGAAGGCCTGCAACAAGCAGAACACCTGAGAATGCTGAATGTGTACAGGCTGCAGTCAACGAAGATCGGCAACTGACAGTGTGAGAAGCTGATCTGGGGATTCCAAAACTACTGTGTCCGAGATTTTGACACAGGATCCTGGCATGAAACTAAAATCACCTTTGGAAGGGAAGAGATTTCAGACTGTCAATGAGATTCAGGAAAATACCATGGGGCAGTTGATGGCGATTCCAACAAAGGATTTTGCAGAGTGCTTTGAAGAGTGGAAGAGATGCTGGAAGAACTGTGTGAGGCCCCAAGGTGCCTACTTTGAAGGGGACTGAGGCACCATTGTCCTATGTACAATGTTTCTTGTATCTTACATCTTCTTCAATAAATGTTTCTTCATATTACATGGCTGGATACCTTCTGGACAGACCTAGTATTTTTAAATCACAAGCTGACTGCCATTATTAACATTTGGGGACATTTTCCTCAAATTTTCATGAAAAGTTTTGTGGTTATTTATATTTATACTAGTTATATAATTTCATATACTAAACTTTTCACTTAGTAATATGATATAAAGTATTCCTGTGTTTAATCTCTGGAAACAAATTTTTAAAGCCACAAAATTCTGTCAACTAAAAGTAGCTAATTTACTTAAATATTTCCTCTTGAATGTTTAGAGTGTTTTTTTTTTTTTTTAGCTATATTACCAAACACAAACCAACCCAAAAATCAAACACATTTTAACACATAATTCTCTTTGGAAGTTTAGGATTATTTTAAGATAGATTCTCAGAAATCAGCATATGAACATCTATAAAGCTTTTTGTATAATTTTGGCACCTTTTTAAACAATAAAATGTGAATAGGAGATGGGGGTAAACATTTGTCCATCCAAAAAAAGTGAAAAAATGTTAATTTTAAAGAAAATAATGCAGTTTAGAGAAACAAATAGTGGTATAATAGTCATATACAGAAGTAAGAAAAAGTGTAAGATGAGTTCTGGAGGACTTCTTTTTTTAAAAAAAGTATTTAAGCAGTAGCCACCCTGTCTTTGAAAACAGTTCTTTTTTTAAAATTTTGATTTTAGAGAGAGGATTCATCAGTTGCTTCTTGCATGTGTCCTGACCAGAGAGCAAACCCGCAACCTTGGCGTATCTAACACACCCAGCGCCCAGTCAGGACTGATTTTTAAATGGAGTTTCCCTCATAATAACTCTCAAGATAGAGGACTAGCACTTTCATTCGGCTCCCCACAAAGGGAGAATATCAGTGCTGAGGAAAAGGAAACAGATTAAGATTTCACTGTCACCCAGCAAATGGTCACCCTACCCTGGGAGAAGCATGCTGCTGGGATGCTTGCCAGGGAGGTGCAGAAAGTATTTACTGTCAGGGATCTTTTTTTAATAGTAGCATGGTATTCATTCTTCATCTTTCTTCACCTCTTACTCCGGCATTTCTCCTTATCCTGGAACACTAAGGACTAATCCAAGTTTGCATCTTCAACGGGGGAAAGTAAATGGAAAATGGATGCACACTGATGCCGTTAAAAATTGGTGACAGCAAAGGGTTAAGCTACTACCAAGAAACTAGGAATGTCCTTCCTTACTTGAGAATTTTTTCTTTTAAGTTTCATTTATTGATTTTTTTTTAGGAGAGAAGAAGGGAGAGAGAAACATGGATTTGTTGTTCCACTTATTTATGCATTCATTGGTTGAGTCTTATATGTGCCCTGACCTGGGATCGAACCTACAACCTTGATGTATCGGTATAATGCTCTAACCAACTGAGCTACCCGGCCAGGGCTTCTTTTTCCCTTTTTAAATGATAAGTAATTAGATAGAAATCCTCTACTTTTGTGTGAATATTAATCCCATAGCGATACTCTTATTTCCTAGGTTTTGTACTTCTTTTGGGAGAAATGTTCTTTTCCTCTGAGAAAAATGATGATAGAATCTATTTCAATTGTCTATTGCCTGGAGGGGTGGCATGGCCTTTATTTAGGTCACATTAAATAATTCTTGATAAAGTGGATTGATTCCATTACATTTCTAGAAGGAATCTTAGTTTGACAGGAACTCGGATTTTGTAAACAATATTTCCTTTTCTTAAATACAGCTTTTTTGGTCAACACACTCCAAGCTAACAATATCAGGCCTTACACGTAGGATCCAGGGATACAAGATTTTTTAGTTTAATACTTGCATTTTATAGTTGAGGAAATTGGAAGCCCAGGATAACGCCCAGGCAGCGACCCAAATAACTTGAGTAAGCACACACAATTTGGTAACCGATGGACCCAGAACGTAACCCAGGCTTTCCTGCCCAAGTAGAGCGGACTTCCCGATGCATCGGCTCTTCGTGCTCCCTGGCTAACGATGAAAATGGGAGAGATGCTGGGTTATGTTTGCGCAGTGCTGATTGATCCGTGATGTTAGAGTACCAGATTTTATGAGTGGGGTACCATCTTTAGTTTTCTTCACCTTTCCCTTCCCCACTCTCCCACACCCTTTTTTTTAGGCCTCCCCTATTTTGGTACACTCTGATCACTTGTCTCAATGTCCTAGGGGGACTGGCTGCCAGTCTTCTGCCTAGAAGATGCCAGTATTGCTCCATAAATCTGCCACCATGTGGCACTTTGTCTCCCCTTCCTAGAGACAGAAAGTCTCCTGGGTGTAAGAGTCCTTGTGGCAGCCAGTAAGTGCACAGGGAGATGAGGCCACATAGAAATTAGGTCTGCAGGGAGAACATGGATATATTTACTCTCTCCAGTCATTGCATCAGTGGGTGTAAGTCCCCTGCGAAAGGAACATTAGCATTTGAATGTTATCTTTTTCGGATCTGTGGGGTTCAGCCCAGTGCCTGGCATGTTGATTATGTAAAACTTTCAAGTGTACAATGATACCAAGTCCTGCTCTAGCCTCATAAATTAAGTGAAATTACTCAGCCATTAAAAACAATGGTTATAAAAACTCGAAACATGGAAGCATATATAACACATCCAGATGAGAGAAAAAAAGCACAGTAGAAAACCGAACTCGAAAGACATGGGTGTAAAGCCAGATCACTTGCGACTAAGGTCACAGAGGCAGTTAGCGTGTAACATAGTAAAGAACCGTGCCACTTCTAAGGCACAAGCCTTTGTTAGGAGAGGTTTTTCCAAGCGGAAGTCTATCATACCACCTCAGAATTAGAGATGATCACTGCAGAGGTTGGCAAGTGTGACGCTTTCTTCAGCTTTGTCTGCGCGGCTACTTTTTCCTCCCAACAGCCTAAATCTCAAGTTGCTCCATTCATTTCCAGCGCCGCTAGAGGGGGCCCTCGGCACATGCCAACCCTTCCTCCATTTCTTTTCAGTCTAGTTTTCAAACTAGTTCCCTCTCTAGTTTCTCCTTTAGTAAAGTTCCCGGAGCAAATGGGTTGACGTGTGATATTCTTGAGATTTCTCTGTTTATGAGCCAAGTGTTAACTGCTTGCAGCTCAGTCATAAATTGCAACAAGTTATATTGTTATTTCAAAAGCTATGCAGCAGCTGTTTAACGGCATCTTGTTAAGGAAATGGCAGCCCTTTCCTACAGCAGCACTGCTTGTTTCTCTTCGGAGCAGGAGCTTCTTCTGCCTGGGCCTGCTTAAACCAGCCAGGCTTGTGTAAGCCACTTAATAGTTACTACTTACACACTAAGTACCAAACAGGGCCTTTCGTCATCTCACCTCAGGACAAGTTGGAGGTGGGTGGTGTTAACCCCCGTCTGCAGAAGAGGACATTGAGCTTCCACGAAGGTGAAGTAACTTGCCTATAACTTTCCATTTAGAAAGTGGCGGAGCTGAGAGTAGAACCCTCGTCTCTTCTGCTTCACCAGCCCTCTCTGGCTGTCTTCTTGAAACTCCGACTTGCAGATCAGCAGCCACAATGCAGGGTGAAAGTCACTTCTGACTGGCTGGTTTCTGAGCTGTGTACCGGTTGGAGGTGTGGGTGTGGAGCTTTATTCTTTCCTGCAGCCTCATCACCTCCCACTCCACCCTCCAGGGATGCCAGGCCACGAAAGCAAAAGGCTTTGTTGTAACAAGATCCTGGATTACGCAGGCTCTTTCAGATGGTACCCAGGAAGGAGTTGCAAATCCAAACCCAGGAGCCCCTTCTTCCCCTCCCTGGATGAGCCACAGGCTTCTTTGCAGTGTAGGGTGCTGGCCGAGTGCTTTTGGGTCTGGAATTCGCCAGCAGTTAACCTTCAGCTCCTCTTACCTCCCCCAGTCCCATTCTGTGCTCCCAGTTTTTAAAAAGGTTCTACAGTTCCCATACTATTCTTGCCCTCCCCTGTCTATTTTCTACCCACCGTCTATGCTACTCATTCTCTGTACCTTTCCCCCCTCTCCTCCTCCCACTCCCCTGTTGCTAACCCTCCATATGATCTCCATTTCTGTGGTTCTGTTCCTGTTCTAACTGTTTGCTTAGTTTGCTTTTGTTTTAGGTGTGGTTCTTAATAGCTGTGAGTTCGCTGTCTTTTCACTGTCGTATTTTTTATCTTCTTTTTCTTAGATAAGTCCCTTTAACATTTCATAGAATAAGGGCTTGGTGACGATGAACTCCTTGAACCTGACCTTATCTGGGAAGCGCTTTATCTGTCCATCAAGGCATTCGTTGCACATGGAGCACTTGCGGAAAGAGCTCAGCTTTCCGGGAGGAGAGCCTGGCTCAGCCCTCATCATTCACCCTCCAGTTCCGAAGAGCGGGACTGTGATTCCGGTCCCATCCCCACCGCCCCTGTTCTCGTTTGGCCCTCGAATCCATTGGATTATTCTTCACTGTGTAGTTTGCAGGTGTAGGAGGGTTTTAAAGTAGTAACTTGAGACATTCGAGGTAGAGAAGGATATGGAAGTTGACTGAACTAAGAATAGTTCCAGGTCACTAAGCTATTTAGACACATCAGAGCAGGGGCGGGGGGAGGGGTGACAACTTTATCTGCTCTACGGATTGAAGTCTCAGAGGTCTCCGTGTGTCACCCCCTTTCCTGGGACCTCTACAGTCTATTCCTGCCCCAAACGACGGACTCTGAAGCAGGGGCGAGGGCAGGGCGCCGGCGGGGCTCTCATCCGAACCTAGCCAGCGCTCCCCCTGCGGTTCTTTTCCTCTGTCACTTGAAAACCAGAAACCTTTGTCTTCTTTTCTTTACCTTGGAGTAAAATTCCTTTAAGACTCTCTGCCCCACAAGCACTATGAGCGTGGGACCATGTCTGTCTCTTTCTGGTTTTGTTGTTTGTTTTTGCCGTTTTTGTCCAGCGAGTGTTTGTTGAATGAATGGTGGATGACAGCAGCCACTCTCACCGAGCGCGTACGACGTGCCACGCCCTGTGCGGAGTGATTTGGATTCCTCCTGGCAGACCAGCCGCCCAGCAACTCTGAGAGCGGGACCGCCCTCCTTTTCCAAACAAAGAGACTGGGCCTCAAAGGGGCTCTTTCCCCACCCACGGCCCCCGCAGCTCTAAGTGGTGGCATCGCAGGACTGTCCTCCCCTAAGGTCCTTAGCGACGTGGGGCCTCCCATCAGGGAGCCTCCCACCTGCCAGTGGGCCGTCTCCTCTGACACCCGAGCTTCTCCCTCGGGTGACTCCAACCATAGACTCCCTCTTGGCCATGGTTCTCTCTGACTCGGTTCTCCCCCGCGGGGAAGAGGAGCGGGCGCTGGAGACAAGCCGCACTCAGTGGGCTCCCTCGGTCCCACCCCAGGGATGAACACGGTGGCTAAGTAAGATATGGGAAAATTTAGCCAGAACTTTGTCTTGAAAGGGGTGCAGGACCCCATACCCTATCTCGTTAGCAGACCGGAAGGGTTCTAATCACCACCTACGTTACCCAGGCCTTGCCTCATCATCGAATTCACTTGGAGTGGTTGTTGAAGATGCAATTTCTGCAGCCTTTCCTCCGAAGATTCCAAACCAGGAGGTCAGGGGCAGGGCCCAGGAGGGCCACCTGTAATACCTGTTAACTGGAGCAGTCTGCTGGCCTCAAAGAGCAGGGTTGGGCCTATTGAATACTTTGACCTCTGGAACAAAGGATGGTGAACCTGGGAAAAATCCCTTCTGAGGCATCTGTGCAGAGGAAAGCTCCAGACTTTTGTTTTTCTCCAAAGAGAAAGTGAAACTTTCATCCGGACTATGGTAAACAGTGAGCAGCAGCTCCATGTGGGGTGGGGGGGCTGGGGGCCGCAGCTGGCAGGACTTCAGACAGAAAGGTCTCCCGGCTGGAGGGCGGGGATAATAGAGACGACCGAACCAGAGTTGCCTCTATCCTGGCCAGACACAGAAGTGGGCCAACGCCCTCGCTTTCTGTGGGGGCTTTAAGCAAATTCCTGTCTGGAGGGGAGAGTCATTTTAAACTTCCCAGCGTGGCTCCTAGGCATCCTCGGGAGAAGGGACCTGGAGGCTCCCCGCTGGGGGTCCCTGCTGGGGGTCCCTGCCCGCAGCCTGGCTGTTCTGTAGGTAGGATTAGGGCCTTGCAGCTGCAGCCTGCTGCCCGATACCTTCCTTGTACACCTGTGGTTTCTAGGGAGGTGTGTTGAAAGCCAAGAGCCGAAGTGAGTGTGACCAACTCAGTGGTCCTCTCCTCTAGCCCAGCCTCTGAGTCTGGCTCTTGCTCCATGGCCAGAGAGCAGACCCGATGCACCCACACCTCTGGGCTGACACCAGGCCCTGTTCTGGCAGGAAGCCCTGGGCCGGCCTGGTCTGTCGCCGGCCTCATGACTCAGCTTCCCTTCCAGACGGCTTCCTGCCACCTGCTGCCCTCCTCATTCCCAGACCTGAGGAGCAGGTCCTTGCTGTCTGCCATCCTCCGTACTTACCCTACCTCCTCCAAGAACCTCTTACATCTCCGAACCTCATTCTCAACACCTGGAACCTTCCTTTACCCCCCCCCCCCCCACCAAGGATTTCCTCTGAAATCTCTCATCCCTGACACTGTTTTGATGGAGACCACATTTTCTCATCTACCTCCACTCAGGTTTGGGAAGAGGGACCAGTGACCTCCTGGCTCTCTGTTGCCACTTGGCTTCACCACTATTGTTGGGCAATCACTCCTTGGTAGTTCTGTCCACCCCAACCTTCCCGCCCCCCACCTCCCCACCCGCCACATACAAGCATCCCCAAGCATCCCCATCTATTCAGGGCGCAGGTGCACTCCCCACCTCAGGCTCAGCCTCCCTCTCCATCCTTCAGCCTGTGATCATCAACGGGGCTTCAACTTCCTTCCTACCGAGTCCCGCCCTCCAGGGTCCTTCCACCTCAGCTCTGGCCTCTTTCCCAAACGTGAGATCTCTGTTGAAGCATACTTTCCGAAAACCTGAAACACGATTCTCATACACAGCGTAGGGAGCATGTACCAGAGATTTGTTTATCTCATTACTGAGGGAGCCAGCAGGACCACAGACTTTCTATATGCCAAAAAAAACTCATAACCTTTGGGGTTGTCTTTCTAGCCTATAAGAATCATTTCAACTTCCCAATCCTCCATTTCTTTCAGTGAACATCTAATTGTACAGAATCAGTAGAAAACAGGGGCTCAAACAGAATGACCTCTTTAGAGAGTCAGGTGACCCTTTGGGGGCCTGTTGGACAGTGCTCCAGTAGGGCTTTGAGAGAGCATCCAGTAGGCTCGTTGCCTCATTTCCAAGTAGTGGATACATTTTCTAAATATCTGAAGCTTGTCTAGCCACCCACTCCAGCCCTCAGTAGCACAAGGAAAGTAGCTTTCAGGGTTGGGAGGGGGGTGCCTGGTAAAGAGCAACTCCGGTCAAGCCCAGCCGAGTAGGTGTGGGGTAGAGAGAAGGCAGGGAGATGTGGAGGAAAGTGGGGGTCATGGAGCTGCATCATAGGGGGTGGATGGATAGAACTGGGGGGTGGGGTTCTGGTTCTATTCTACAAGCATTTGATGAGGACCTGAGATATCAAAACCCGTGAGTCAGGTGCTATGATGAACCCATTTGACAGATGTGGAGACTGGAGGTTAGATTAGGAGCAGGCCCAGAGCCACCAAATTAATAAATGGCGAGGCTTAGAGTTAACCCAGGCCTAGATCTCCTGAGCCAGTAGTGTGTTAGGAAGCCACGGGGTGGGAGGAGGAGGTGACTTCCTCCTGCAGCAGGTGCGGAGCCCAGGCCTGCACGGTGCTCTATGTCTACACAGAGCCAACTGCAGGATTCCACACATCCCCGGCGCAGGGCCCTCATTCCTGTCCCTCTTCACACCAGCCGCCTAAGACCCCAGGGAATGAGCTCAGAGGGTGGGGACCACAGGGAAGATGGCAGCTGTCAGTGCCTTGGATAGATTTGTCCTCCATCTTCAGCGCTGTTCCCAGGCAGGATGGGTCTCTGCCTTCCTGTGCTCTGGAAGGAGGAGGAGGAGGAGGTGGTTGGGGGCTCTGGGGTCTGTAATCGGATCAGAGGCTGTGTTGGTGACAGCTGTGGCAGGGGCCTGAGGAGGGGGCTTGGGCAGGTGGAGAAAGCCTGGGCCTGGGGTTTGTGCTCATTCATCATCCGGCAGGCAGCTCTCCTGGGACGCTGGGACCTTCGCCCCGGCGTCTGCCCCAGAGCCCCTAGTGCTGCCAACACAGGCTGTCCGGTGTGCCGTCTCGGGGGTGGGGAGGGCCGCGGGGAAGCTTCCTCCACCGAGGAGGCGGTCCTTGGGGAGAAAAGCAGGGTTCGGAACCCTGCCTTTTGCTGGTTGTGTGGTCTCGGGCAAACTTGTTAACCTCTGCCTCCATTTCTTCTCCATGAAATGGAGATACCACACGAAACTATCTTGAAAGGTGGTTCTAGAATTAAATGTGAATAGAATGGTCTGCATACGATGGTTTCTCCATAAGAATTAGGTTTAATATTTTGTGCCTGTTGGCATCCAAGTCACATTTGTAATGTTTGCAGCCAGGAATAGACTTAAGAGACGCTTGAAAGAAATCCATGCAAACAAAGTATATAAAATTTGTGGGGGTCGGTGTATTCGCTTTAGAAAGAACTCAACAGCGGGTCGCTCTGTTCTGCGGTATGTTCAAGATGAAGAGTAATGGCACAGTTACCTGTTAACAAATGACACCAAAACTCAGTAGATTGCGACACCTACCAACATATTGTATCTCATGATTCTGTGGGCCAAGAGCTTGGGCAGAGCTCATCCAGGCGGTTCTTCGCTCCAGGTGGCACGGATGGGGTCACCGATGGGGTCACCGATGGGGTCGCCTAAGTGGGATTCTGGCAGGTGCGCTGACCTTTAGGCTCCAAGGTGGCTTCATTCCCGTATCTGGCATGATGTTAGGGTCCCAGCCATCAGTTCCACATCGTTCAGTTTGTCCAGCAAGTCACAAAGCCCAGCTCAGTTCTAAAGTGAGGGGAGTGGGGCCCCGCCTCTCCATGGGGGGGAGAGCCGAGCTTTTGCAGCCATCTTAATCTACAACAGTCACCCTCAGGTAGGGTCTCACACAGTATTTCTCTGTTTAGAACTTCAGTGGCACCTCGGGGGGAGGAGAGAGAGAGCTGGGTTTGAGCCCTGCTCCGCATCGCTTTGAGCCCCTGTTAAGGCATCGCTTGAGGCTTCGGCTCTGATGCTGGGACACACAGATGGGCGAGAGAGTGTTCCTGGGGTCCAGACCTCAGCCTGGACCTGCTTCTAATGTGGGTGAGCTGTCCCTTGTCAGCACCCCACTTTCCTGGTCAGTGGGGTGAGGAGGAGGTTGGACTTGCTGCCCAGGGAATCTTGCCCCAGGATCAACCCCCACCCCCACCCCCACTCCACCGCTGTGGGGCTAACTAGAACTTCTGGTGAACTAGAGGCCTGCCTGGCTCCGTGCTGGCCTTCCAGCGGTGTCTGTGTGCCTCTCAGCTTTAGCAAAGTCACAAGAAAACAGCTTCTCAAAATTTAGCAGGGAGGAGGTATCCGATCTGTTTAGAAATAGATTCACAGCCATCCTTTGTTTTATTTTATTTTATTTTATTATTTTATTATTTTATTATTTTATTTATTTATTTTTTTATTATATTTTCCCATTACCTTGTAGTCCCCTTCTGCCCTTCTACCCCTGGCAACCACCACACTGTTGTCCATGCCCGAGAGTCCTCTTTCCTTTGCTTAATCCCTCCACCCCCTAACCTGCCCACCCCCTTTAGCTGTCATCACAGCTCGAGTCCTTTAAACGGTCAGGTCTCCCAAAGCTCTACAGAAAAGGGTGTGCAAACCCCCCCGAGAATCCAGGCTCCTTCTCAGAACAGTGCGCCCACTTGCTCCGTGAGCTCCAGCGTGGGAGGGGCTTGGGGTTCTGGGCCCTGGCCGGGCCAGGTTGTGTGTCTCTCTACTCACTGGTTCCGGACTGGTTCCTTGGACCCAGAGAACTCCTCCGGGCAGGCAAGCAGTCCTGGGCTGTCTCCAAAAGGCCCATCAGCCCTGGCTGGTGTAGCTCAGTGGATTGAGCTCGGGCCTGCGAACCAAAGGATTGCGGTTCGATTCCCAGTCAGGGCACATGCCTGGGTTGCAGGCCAGTTCCCAGCATGGGACACACAAGAGGCAACCGTACATTGATATTTCTCTCCCTCTCCCCCTCTCCTACCCTTCCCCTCTAAAGATAAATAAATAAAAATTAAAAAAAAAAAAAAAAAGGCCCATCAGACCACTGGGAGCTTGGCCTGTGCTCCAGACCCTTTGGGGCCACCCTGGAGCCTCTGACATTCTCTGACCTCCCAGGACCTGGGCATTCGTGGGCCAGGCCATCCAGAGAGAAGGGATCACCACAGGGCCCCGGCCACCAGCGGAGGAGGTGGGGGAGGGTGGACAAGGAGTGGTCTGGCCTGGGGCCAGGACTGTGGGATTTATAATCATCCTGGGGGCTGTAAATGCTCCGAGCAACTTTTTTATTTTGAGCCCATGAGTAATTGAGCCAACTGTGTGCTGTATCCCACAGTCCACCCTGCCTCTTCCCACTCACGAGCACACACAGACTTTTACACCTGTCACACACACACCTGCACACACACCAGGGGGAGAGCTAGGAGAAGCACCTTGTGTGGAGGGTCTGTACTCGGTGCTGGGCCTGCGCCCAGCGGTTTTCCTACGCTCTCTCTCTCACTGTCTCACTAACTCTGACAACAACTCTTTAAGCCAGGCCTCATCCTTACTTTGCTGATAAGGACACTGACTGGGCCCAGGCGAGGTAAGGTAACTTGCCCAAGGGTCCACGGCTAGTAAGTAGCAGAGAAAGGAATTGAACCTCTGTCCCTCCCCATCAGCTCAGGCCCGTCCCAGGCTCAGGCCAGCGCTGCTGTATGTTGCCTGAAATCACCTCTTTCTGGTGTGTCGGGGGGGCGGGGATGTTGTACTTAAAAATGACCATATACCATAAATGAAAAGATTGATAAATTCCATTGCATTCACACACACACACACACCCCATACACCCACCCAAAAGACAAAAACCCCACATGGCCAAAAAATACACCTTAAGCAAAGCCAGATAAATGACAAGCTAGAAGGAAAATTGCTACTAATATTAAAGCAAAAGGCTAATCTCCATAACATATAAAGAGTTCCTAGTCATATATAAGAAAAAAACCAAAGCCTAATTTTAAAATGGACAAAATATGATGACTATTCTCAGTAAAAGGAAGGACAAATGGATTGTAAGCATATGACAATGTGTTCAACCTCACAAAAAGAATACTCCAGATTTAAGATATACTGACATTTCTGTCCAACAAATGACTCAGTTTCAACATACAGAGAAATCCTACAAAATAATGAGAAAAAGACAACCCAATTTTTATTTTAAAAATGAGCAAAAGACTTCAACAGGCACTTCACAAAAACCGGCGCCCATTGAAAAGTCTTCAGAGTATGTACACGAAAATCTTCTAAGGAGTTACCACCACACAGCCCGCGTGCACAGCTAAAATGGAAAGGGCTCTCAACACCCAGTCTGGGGAGCACAGAGAGCCCCTGAGTTGCTCACGGATTGCTGGTGAGGGTGTAACTGGGACAGCCACTCTGGAAAAGGTTGCTGGTCTCATCAGACTAAGCGCGAACCACCCCATGATTAGCAATTCTACTCAAAGGTACACACCTCGGAGAGGTCACTGTGTTTTTATCATCCCCAGAGTTCGCTGGTGACCCTTCATAGTCGACCCTCCAAAGCCTGGTCCCAGGACACCAGCGATCAGCTTCCTGTCATTATAAATGACATTTGCCTTTTCTAGAATTTCAAATAAAAAGAACCACACTTTATGCATTCTTCTGTCTGGTTTCCTTCGCTCAAGGTAATGTTTCTGAAGTCCATCTGTGTCATTCTGATGTGTTCTATCTATCTATCTATCTATCTATCTATCTATCTAATTTATTATTCCTGCTGGATTTTTTGATCAATTTTTGTTAATCCTTTCAAAGCAGTAGCTTTTGGTTTAATTGATTTTTATCCATTTGTCCATTTATTTCCTAAATTTCTGTCTTTATTATTTCCTTCTATTTATTTACTTTGAATTCAGTCTGTTCTTTTTTAGTAGGTTCTTGAGATGAAAGCTTTGATCCTTAACTTTAGAGCTATCTTCTTTTTCTAACATGAGCATTTAAAGCTATACATATTTCTCTACGTACAACTTTAACTGCATCCCACAAATGATGATGTGTGGTGCCTTTATTTTCATTCAGTGCCGAATATATTCTAACTTCCATTGTGATTTCCTACGCTGACCCATGGATTATTTAGAATTTTGTTGCTTAATTTCTAAATACAATATTCTGCATATTTTTAATGTTTTCATACCACATGAAAATGTTACCTATTTAAAGGTTAAATTGCAAATCAATTTAAAATAAAAATAATGACTCTCCGTTTGCGAGTAAGAAGGCCCCCCAGACTGAACTTGCCTCTTCCCTCCCCCAACTGCTCGGTCTCCTGTGTGCGTAGCTCGTCTCAACCCACCCGGATGCTTCACATCCTCGGTAGCTTCTCCCCCTCTCATTCCTCATATCCGAACCACTGCTACGGCTCGGGGCTCCTATTTACTGAGTTTTGTGGAATATGGCCCCTCCTTTGCCAGTATGTCGGTTGAAGACACCGTTGACGGCAGTTTGCACAAGTGCAATAGCACCCTAATGGCCTCCCCGCAAACTTCTTCTGAGTCACAAAGGGGGAAAGAGTGACTACAGTAGAGGAGCCTGGCAGGTGGCCTCTTGATCAAGTGTCAAAATGAACATCACTGGTAATGGGACCGACTGAAACTGTGCACCACTTGACACGATGCAATGAGAAAAATGCAATTGAAACACACCACTTAAAAATTTTGTCAGAGAATCCCATTATTTTAAGTTAACCTCTATTAATTTTCCCTTTATATTGTTTGATTTTATAGCTTTCTTTCTTAGGGTTAGAGTTCTTTGTGTGTATAAGAATTTTGGTTTTCCATGTCATTTTAAGTAGTCCATGGAGCTGTTCATTGTGCTTTTGAGCCAAGATCGATTTTTAAAGTATTTGATCTTTTCTTATGGGCTTAGAGCCGTGGTAGTGCCTTAAAATATGAATTTACAACCTGGCCAGTGTGGCTCATTTGGTTGGAGCGTCATCCCATGGCTGAAGGGCTGTGAGTTCAATTCCCAGTCAGGACACATACCTAAGCTGTGGGTTCGATCCCCAGTCTGGGTGTATACGGGAGGCAACCAATCGAGGCTTCTCTACCACACTGATGTCTCTCTCTCTTCCTCTCTCCTTTCCTCTGTCTTCAAAAGCAATGAAAAAAGTGTCCTTTGGGGAGCATATAAAAAGTATAAATTTACAGAGAATCCTTCAAGGCCAGCACTCTGTGTCTGTGCTGGAAAGAGCCAGGCTCTTCACAGGCCAGAGGCCTGATTGTGAATCCCAGTGCTGCGGTGTGATCTTGTTTAGGTTTCTGAACTTCTTCGAGACCCAGTTCTGTTGTCCAGAAAACAGACAAGAAATGGACAAAAAAAAAAAAAAAAAAAAAAAAAAGTCATACCTTGCAGCATTTTTGTGAGGATTAGGTGAAAGTACCTGGCAGGGCTTCCCAAACGTTGTTGACTTTGTAACTGAAACTATAATAGACTCCTCCATGCAGCATGAATGCAACAGAAAGTTGATATTCTGCCAACAGGTGCAAAGGAGGCCGCTGGACTTTTCAAAGAAAAGGACTCCAAATACATGTGACTGTTTACATGACATGTGAGTGGCCCCTTACTCCGATTTCTGTCAGCGGGTCTCAGAGGGAGTGAGCAGAACACGCACCGGCTGGGATGTGGGGTGTTCCTGCAGTCAGAAAGTGACAAACCCGGTAGCAGGAGCACCCTTTCTGGTGCCCATCGGCAGCTGGGGCTCTCTAACTTGCAACAGTGGACTAGGGGGGACCTGCGTATGTCTCAGCCTTGAGGGGGCGGGGAGACAGAGTCGAAGGCTCCTGTCATTCGGATCCAAACAGCCAGCAGCAAGAATAGGGTATGGGGAGGGGGGCATTGGAAGCTCAGGTACAAGAGGTGGCAAGCTAGAGCTGTGGATTTGTCTCCACTTCTCAGCCATCCCAAGGTCCTTTCCATGGGACAGAGGACCCATGGATTTGCTCACCAGCTGCCCCCCAGCCCCAGTGCCCTGCCTCCTGAAGTCAAGGCCCAACCCACACAAATCAGCACTTGAGTAACTGACCCCCCTTTTTTGTTCAAGGTCTCTCTGATGGCCAGGACGCCCTTCACAAGGTCACCAGAGGGGGAATTTAAAACAAGAGAGAAAGAACTGGAAAAGGCAAGTGACTACATTCAAGGTACAGTGACATTTGGAGGTTCATTTAATTCATTAAAGCCTGGTAAAGCAAGTAGGGCATAACACTTTTTTCAACTTTGTTAATGAGGCTCAGAGAGCTGGTAATAAACCCAGGTCAGTTAATTACAACATTAAGTAATGTGATCATATCACATTACTTAGCTGTATTAAAAGAAATGGTTAAAGTGTTTTGTTTTGTTAGTTGTAATCAGCCTAGAGGAATTGTTTTTTCTTTCACCATTGCTGTAAATTATAATGAGAACAATGACATGCCCACCATGTATCAGACACATGTTCATAGGAGGCGCCGTGCTAAGCACGTTGCCTGTTGGTCTCAAATCGTTACAGCAAACCGACACAGCAGATGGAGAGGGCCTCACTTTCTAGGTGAGGTCAAGAGGAATTTCCCTTGCCCATTACTTAGCATTCTCACATTATTTCTCTGTTTCCACACAATGTTTGTGATTGTCATTTCTAATTGCTACATGCTGAAAATGCTCGCTAACTCACTGAACTCATTTCCCCTTGTGAAGTACGATGACTGGAAGGGGTCATTGTTCATTCATTCAGTGAACGAATGGGTGAAGATGCCCCACGTTGTCAGGTGTCCTTAGGTCCAAGGGATACGACGGTGAGAAGGCACAAACGCTTTGTCTTCCGACTAGCTTGCACTCTCCAATGGGAGCAAGAAGGAATTACGAGACAGGCGGTAAGGGGGCTAGTCCTAGATGCGGTGGGAGCACAGAGCAGGGAGCCCAAACCACCCAGCAACGTCAGAAGAACAGATGCCAATCAAGGCCACGGACAGACTGGAATAAGTTGAATGGCCACCAGTTTACCACCTGCAAAATCAACGATGGCCCCCAAACACGATTCACCCGTGGCTCTTTGATGGAATTTGGGAATGCAGGGAGTGCCGGGGGTTCAGCTACTTTAGGATTTGGAGCCCCAAACTATTTTTATTCCATGTTAACATTTTCTTTTTTAAAGAAAATTTCTGTGGTTTTATTGTATCATGAAGCATGGAAACATCTGACCATCAATTTCTGGATGGTGAGTCGCTGCTTTCCGCTTCACTTCAATGGGTTACTAGAGCAACTTGTGGGTAGAATTAAAAGCAAGGAAAAAGAAAGCCTTTTGCATTCCTCAGGTCTGTCCTAGGTATGTGCTGGTACAACACGAACTGCTGGTACGTATAACTAGCCTAGCATCCAAACACAATTCCTAGGCGGCAGCGCACTGGGCCCCCTCCCTCCGCAGCCCTGCTTATTTGCGTTTGATGTTTGGAGCCTCTGGAGGATCGTGAGTAGTATCAGGAAGAGGAGGGAGGAGGAAACAGCCTGAGTGCCTGGCTGGGAGGAGCTCAGCCGAAGTCGTGCTGGGCAAGCCTGCCGGAACACGTCATTGGTGCAAACCCGAGCACCGTTGTGCTCTTTAACAGAAGCGTCTGGTGGAACCCCATGACGGGGGTCTTCATCGGCCTGAAGCTGGCCCACGGCCATGCTGGTGATGCCGCTATCTAGCCTGGGCTGGTGGTCCTGCACCACAGAGCTGTGCAGGAATTTCTGGATCAGAAGGCTAGACAGCATCTCCACGATGGCGGCTTCTCCTGGGAATTGCTCTCCTTCCCACACAAGGCATGACGCATCCACGTAAATCGCACCTAGTTGGGTTCTGTTGTTACCAGATGGCTGGTGGTAATGCTGAATGAAGCTGGATCCGGTCTGCTCCCAGACTGGCTTGTCTCTCATTCGGGAGCATCACCCGGCTTTGTTGAGACCTGACGGGCTGGCACGATGGCAGCGGTATCGCTAGACCAAGGGGCCTAAGACAGCATTGTTCATCTCTATTCAATGTTCATGCCTCTGTTGTCCTTGTGGCGATGATGCTGATGACAGTGATGGTGGTGCCGGTGGTGGTTTTGACGGCTTCCATTAACTGAGCGTCTCCATGCTCACCTTATAAATGTTATTTCATTGATCCTCACAACAGCCTTAGCAGGTGGTAACGTTATTGTCATTTTTTTAGGTCAGAAACTAAACCAGAAAGGTTAAGGTTACTTGCTTAAGCTCAGCCCACCAATAAACAGAAGGAGCCAATTCTCTAACCGAAAGTGCTATATCACTTAGACTATTAAAGGCAGTGAGAGTTAAGAGCTGGTTTGACCTTAAAAGTACTAGTGGTCAGTTATTGTGTTTAATTTATATATGCCCTGTCCCTTTTGATAAATGACTTGAGGGGGTTACAATAAGAGCATTGCCATGTGGCTTTAAAATGGGTAGCATTGAGTGGGAAGTAAAGCCAGTATGCTAATTGTGGCTTCGATTGTTCAAGATAGGCTCTGAGCTTCCTGGCAGCCATGGTGAAAATGTAGGTATGGCAAGTTGCAAAGCTATTACTATGGAGATACAGCATGCTTTTCTTACTCCTGGAATTCATTTAGAAAAAGTGATTTTTATGATGGCTCTAAGTTATGGAAAGAATGATATCCTCAATAATCTTTTGGGGAAAAGTAGAAGATGATTCCCCATGGCTATATTTTTCTATATACCTTCCGTAAAAACCAAAGGCAGATACCTGCAGTTGAGTTTCCCAAAAAGCAGACTCTAAGACTGTGCGCTGGAGAGCTATGAAGGAGTCCTCTCGGGAACATCTGGGAGGGGCGGGCAGGGCTGTGCAGAAGGAAAGTCGAACTGCAGTGTAGTTGCCACAGAGGCGTCACCTTCCTGACCCCATAAGAATCTCTGGATGGCCCTCGGCTGGCCCTTCAGAGATGTCCCGCCCTAAGTCAAGGGGGCCAGGACTTTATACTCCTGGGCCGATGTGGGCTTCTCCAGGGGAGGTCATCGTCTTCAACAGAGGACAATTTCCAGAAAGAGAGTCAGTTGTGAGCCATCAGGAGCCAACACCTCTGGCCACAGAGGGAATGCACACACTGGTCCAGAAAGGGAGACCTGGGTAGTTACCACAGCAACCTCACAGTCACCCCTTGGACCTGTCAGTTCCAACTGCTTTGTGTAACAGACTTATCCCATCATGAAATAACTTCTCCAAGATGCTGGTGGTTTCTTCTGGAGGGAAACTTACAAGAGAGAGGTTACTGAGATTAATTACAACCCCCACTGCTAGAATTGGTCTTAAAGCTGCAACTGACACTCATCATCCATGGCAGGCAGAGTAATGGACCCCTAAAGATGATCTCCCTGCAAGTGATTGTTCTCCCTGAGGGATGGTGCTCTGTCAGGCACTCAGCCTTGGTCTCTGTTGTTGGCAGATTGGATATTCAGCAGTGCAGTGGCTAGACCAGCCTTAATGGTTGGGAGCCCGTGATGTTGACTTCATCAGTGGCCTCTGTTCCTGGTTCTACTCTAGATATTTCATCGACACATTCATTGTGATAGTACACAATGAGTATGGCTCCTGACAAAAGCTGACGGATGATGTCAACTGACCAAGTCGTTCTGGATGCTTGGCTAATCAGGGTCTCTTCCATGGTGAATGCTTTCCGGTGAGCACTTGCATGGGATACATGGGCTCCACGTCCATAGGTCCACCCACGTGCCTCTACCCTAGACTTCCTCATGCCTGATATTCCAATCTTTCTCTTCCCAGGACCCTGTCCAATCCGCCAAGTCACTTGCCAGTGCCCACGAGTCTATGTGTAGTCTTATCTTGGGCTCCTGTTTCCACACCAAGTGGATGACCAAGTGTAGCTCTCAAAGTGCTCCCCGCCGCCCCACAGGGAGGATTTCCTGTCAGCGCTCTCACCGCGCTACGCCAGAGTGGATGGCATACAGCAGCAGTGCATCGGGGCTCTGTATACCAATGGCCCACCTATGCGGCCTTTCCACCTCTGCCAGCTGGTCATGAAGGACCTGCCTTTGTGAACACAGATACGAGTTGGAGGAGAGGGCCTGGTGCAAGAGTGATTCCTGCCAAGGGGATCTCAGCCATCATCGAGTGCATCTTACATGTGTGCTTGGGCTTTGCTCCTGCCTAAACCCAACATACAGCTTGCAATGGATTGCTGATGGACCTTCTTGAGCTTATGACTTAGTGGGTCTAGGATAACCCAGTTCCTGATGGGATATTGTGGTAGGGACCATGTCTAGAGTGGCCCCCAAAATGTTCTCTCCTAATCCCCAGAACTCATGGTTATGATGAGATAGCTCTCCTGCGATTCTGTTTTGTTATATGGCACATTCGACCTTAAGATAAGATTATCCAGGTGGGCCTGATCTAACCACATGAGACTGTAGAAGTGAAGCAGTTTCTCTGGTTGATAGCAAAAGAGAAGTCAGACAGATTAGAAGTATGAGGGGAATTCAATACACTCCTGTTGGCTTCAGGATGGTAGGGTCCACCTGGGAAGGAATGCAGCGGTCTTAAATTGCTGAGAGAGGCCCTCAGTTGACAGCCAATAAGAGAATAGAGATTTCAGTTCTACAGCTAAAACAGAGCTGAATTTGTCGATAACCTGAATGAGGTTGGAAGCAGATTCCTACCTAGAGCCTCCAAATAAGAGCTCAGCCTGATCAACACTTTGATTTGGGCCTTGTGAGAACATAACAGAGAACCTGTTTAAGCCATTCTGGACTTCTGACCTATATCATTGTTAGCTGAAAAAATTTGTGTTCCTTTCAGCTGTTACATTTGTGCTGATCTGTTACATTAGCAATAGAAATACAATGTAGCATCTCTGGCCATGTAGTGACTTGGTGTTCCATGGTCAGCAAGATCAGAGTCTTTGTCTCTCCCAGGACCTGGCTATTTGTCATCTGGTGTGTAAGTCTCGGCTGTGCATATCACAGCTTGTTCCAGAACTCGGGTTTGCCGGAAGTCTGACACAGCAGCCCCTCCCCTCCACGAAGCGCACTAGCACTGCAGGTCTTCTGTGGCCCGGGACCCAAGCGCAGCAGGGTTACTTGCTCCACAGCCTGGACTTGCTGCAGAGTCCTTCCTGGTCGGTGCCTTGTGCAGAGCCAGCCACCTTCTGTGTCACTTGATAGAGGAGTCAGAGCAGCATCCCAAGGGTGAATCAATCTGCTGCCTCCAGAACCCAAAGAGGGCAAGCAAGTGTTCTGCTTCCTTTTGGCTGGTGGACAATACATGGTGTAGTAATTTGTCTGTTACTCTGGAGGGGATGTCCTAGAAGGCCCCAGGCCACCACTGGGTCCTTATCAATTCATGAATGTGGCAGGCCCCTCACTCTTTTATTTTTTTAATCCTCACCTGAGGACATGCTTATCAATTTTAGAAAAAGAGGGGAAGGGAGGGAGAGGGAGAGAAACATCTATCTTGCCTCTTATAGGCACCCCAACTGCAGATGGGGCCTGCAGTCAGGCAAGTGTCCTGACTGTGAATCAAACCCACAGCCTTTAGGGTTATGGGATGATGTTCCATCCTAGCCAGGACAGGACCCTGACTTTTATGAAGTTTAATCTCTCACTTCCAACATGGTTCTTCGTCATCTGGTATTATTAGCATAATGTTATCATAATAGAGGACTAGCGTGATCTCCTGCAGGATGTCCAACTGGTCCAGGTCCCTTTGGATTTTTTTATAACAGAGGATGGGAGAGGACACATAGCTCTGGGCCAAGGCTATAGTTGTAGACTGCCGACTGCCTCATGTGAAGGAAAATGACTTTTAATAGTCCAAATGGGCCATAATGGGCTTAGTCCAACATGCTGGAAGTAGAACTATTAAAGCAGAAGTTAATGTGTCAAATAATTAGAAAAAAAAAAGTAACAGTAAACATATCCAAATGCTGGTTCTTTGAAAAAAAATTAACAAAATACACAAACCCCTAGTTAATCTAATGAAGAAAAAAAGAGGAAGGCAAAATATATAAAGTAAATGACAGGAGCCAAATAACCATTGGAAAAGATAAAATTTTAAATATAAGACTATATTGCACAACTTTGTGAACAGACTTAAAGATGAACATACTGGGACCCCCAAAAAATGGTCCAGATGAAGAACAGATCAAAGTTCCAGAAAAAGTACAGCCTAGTGATGAAGAGATAGCCAACCTATCAGATGCAGAGTTCAAAACACTGGTAATCAGGATGCTCACAGAATTGGTTGAATATGGTCGCAAATTAAAGGAAAAAATAAAGGCTGTGCTAAGTGAAATAAAGGAAAATGTACAGGGAACCACCAATGAAGGGAAGGAAACTGGGACTCAAATCAACGATTTGGAGCAGAAGGAAGAAATAAACATTCAACAAGAACAGAATGAAGAAACAAGAATTCAAAAAAGTGAGGAGTTAGGAACCTCTGGGACAAATTTAAATATTCCAACATCCGAATCATAGGGGTGCCAGAAGGAGAAGAGGAAGACCAAGAAATTGAAAACTTATTTGAACAAATAATGAAAGAGAACTTCCCCAATCTGGCAAAGGAAATAGACTTCCAGGAAGTCCAGGAAGTTCAGAGAGTCCCAAAGAAGTTGGACCCAAGGAGGAACACACCAAGGCACATCATAATTACATTAGCCAAGATTAAAAATAAGGAGAGAATCTTAAAAGCAGTCATAGAAAAGGAGATAGCTACCTAAAAAAGAGTGCCCATAAGACTGTCAACTGATTTCTCCAAACAAACCTTGCAGGCAAGAAGGGGCTGGAAAGAAGTCTTCGAAGTCATGAAGGGCAAGGACCTACATCCAAGATTGCTCTATCCAGAAAAGCTGTCATTTAGAATGGAAGGGCAGATAAAGTGTTTCACAGATAAGGTCAAGTTAAAGGAGTTCATCATTGCCAAGCCCTTATTATATGAAATGTTAAAGGGACTTATCTAAAAAAAAAAGAAGGTAAAAAATATGAACAGTAAAATGACAACAAACACAGTTATTAACAACTGAATCTAAAACAAAAACAAAATCAAAGTAAGCAAACAACTAGAACTGGAAGGGAATCACAGAAATAGAGATCACATGGAAGGTTATCGGTGGGGGAGTGGGAGAGGGAGAGAAAGGGAAAAGGTACAGAGAATAAGTAGCATAAATGGTAGATGGAGAATAGATGGAGGGGAGGTTAAGAATAGTATAGGAAATGTAGAAGCCAAAGAACTTATATGTATGACCCATGGACATGAACTAAAGGGGGGAATGCGGGTGGGAGGGGGTGTGTAGGGTGGAGAGAAACAAAGGGGGGGAATGGGACAACTATAATAGCATAATCAATAAAATATATTTAATAAAAAAAGGTGAACATACCCTTAATTTACAATTTAACAAAATTGTCCATTGTAAAGATAGAAAAGTTAAATAAAACAATTCCCATAAAACAGCAGTTGTCAATTTTTTTGGTCTCAGGACACTTTTATACAATTAAAATTTTTTTTTGTAGACACTCAAAGAGCATTTGTTTATATGGGTTATATTTGTTGATTAGACATTAAAAGTGAGACATTAAAATATTTATTTATTTTATAACCCCATTTTATGTTAATACAACATGGTTTTATGAAAAATAACTGTTTTCCTCAAAAAATTCAGTAAGAAGAATGTTTTACATTTTGCAAATTTCTTTTTTTTAATATGTTTTATTGAGTATGCTATTACAGTTGTCCAGTTTTTCACCCTTTACCCCCCCTCTCTTGGTACCCCCATTCTCTCCAGCAATCCTTCCTTAGTTCATGTCCATGGGTCTTGCATATGAGTTCTTTGATTTCCCCATTTCCTATATTGTTCTTAACCTACCCCTGTTAATTTTGTATCTACCAATTATACTTCTTAATCCCTGTACCTTTTCTCCCATTCTCCCCTTTTTCCCTCCCAACTGATAACCCTCCAAATGATCTCATATCCATGATTCTGTTTCTGTTCTGCTTGTTTGCTTATTTGTTTTTTAGATTCAATTGTTCAATTGTTTAGATTCAATAATTGTTAATTTATTGCCATTTTAATGTTCATAGTTTTGATCTTCTTTTTCTTATATAAGTCCCTTTAACATTTCATGTAATAATAGCTTGGTGATGATGAATCCCTTTAACTTTCCCTTGCTTAGGAAGCACTTTATCTGCCCTTCCATTCTAAGTGATAGCTTTGCTGGATAGAGTAATCTAGGTTGTAGGTCCTTGCTTTGCATCACTTTGAATACTTCTTGCCAGTCCCTTCTTGCCTGCAAAGTTTCTTTTGAGAAATCAGCTGACAGTCTGATGTGAACTCCTTTGTAGGTAACTCTGCTTTTCTCTTGCTGCTTTTAAGATTCTCTCTTTATCTTTAACCTTTGGCATTTTAATTATAATGTGTCTTGGTGTGGTACTTTTTGGGTCCATCTTGTTTGGGACTCTGTGCTTCCTGGACTTGTATGTCTATTTCCTTCACCAAATTAGGGAAATTTTCTTTCATTATTTTTTTCAAATAAGTTTTCAGTTTCTTGCTCTTCCTCTTCTCCATCTGGTACTGCTATGATTTGGATGTTGGTATGTTTGAAGATGTCTCAGAGTATTATTATACTATACTATCCTCATTTTTTTGAATTCTTGTTTCTTCTTTGTGCTCTGGTTGAATGTTTATTTCTTCCTTATGTTCCAAATCATTGATTTGATTCTTGGCTTCATCCTCTCCACTGTTGGTTCCCTATAGATTTCTCTTTATTTCACTTAATGTAACCTTTGTTTCTGCCTGGGTCTTTTTCATGCTGTTGAAGCACTCAGTGAGTTCCTTGAGCATCCTGATAACCAGTGTTCTGAATGCTGCATTTGATAGGTTGCTTAACTCCATTTCATTTAGTTCTTTTTCTGGAGTTTTGTTCTGTTCTTTCATTTGTGCCATATTTCTTTGTCTCTTCATTTTGGCAGCCTCCCTGTGTTTGTTTCTGTGTATTAGATAGAAGTGCTTTGATTCCCTGTCTTAGCAGCATGGCCTATTGTAGAAACGTGTACCTGTAAGTTGTATGCAGTGGAGCCTTAGGTAATCACCAGGGCAGGGCAACCCCATGTCACTGCTCTGTGGCACTGTGTGGGAGAGGACTTGGAGAGAGGACAATGCCGCTCCCTGGCCTCTGGAGTTTTGCCCAAGTGGAGTCTCTTTCCCAGCACTTGCCCTGATGCCAGTCACTTCAATTTTTCTTCCTATGACACTGGTGCCTTTTCAGCTGTTGCCCCATGCTAAATCCCAGAGGGAGTGAGTCTGTGTAAGTCCTGAGTCCATTGTGAGCCCTTTAAGAGAAGTCCCCTGAGAAGCCTGCAGTTCTTCTGCTGTCCCAACCCCCACTGGTTTTTACAGCCAGAAGTTATGGGGACTTATCTTTCTGGTGCTGAAACTCTGGGCTTGGTGGTCTGCTTGGGGGCTGGGATCCCTTGCTCCTGAGGTATCCCTCCTGATTTTTATTTACTGCACATGGATGTGGGATTGCCTGCTTTGTATCTCCATGCCACTCCACATCTCTGTGCCTCTCTATCTCCCCTCACCTCTTCGCCTCCCTGCACCTCTCTGAGCATCTCAGCATCTCCACTTCTCCTACCTGTCTGGATGAATGTGGCTTCTTTAAATCTTTGGTTGTTGGACTTCCATATAGCTCGCTTTTCTGAAAATTCTGGGTGATATTTGTTTTGTAGTCTAGTTGTAATTTTTGCTGTAGTTGTGCAAGGAGGGAAAATGTGTTTACCTGTGCCTCCATCTTGAACAGAAGTCTACATTTTGCAAATCTCTTTAATGTTTGGCTTATAAAAGACAGTTATATCCTCATGTATGCTTCTGCAGTCAGTGTTTTTGTACATGTTGTTTGGTTTGAAAGTGATAAAGAAAATTTAACCTCAAGCAGATATTTAGTTTTAAAGGAGAAACTTCCTGTCACCCTTAAAGGCTTACAAGGACTCCTGGGGGTCCTAAAGTCATTTGTCATATTTGCAGTATATAATGTGCACTCCTTTACCCAAAGTTTTGAGGGAAAAATAAGGATGCACATTATACATGGGTATAATGATAACATAACATGGGTATAATAATCCTATGTATAATGTGCACACACATTTTTGTGCACATTATACATGGCAAAATATGGTATTTAATAATCAATTCCATAGAGGAAACAGAAAAAGCTATTAAAGATTACACCCCTCTCTCTTGCACACACACATACACACATTAGAATCACATGATTTTATGGGGGAATTTTTTAAATCTTTCTGAGACTCAATAATCCTAATGTTAGAGCACAGAAAAAAAAGAAAACATCCAAACATTTTTATTGAAGTAAATATACCATTGATACCTAAATGCAATAAATACTAAAGAAGAAAATATGTAAATCTTCCTTACCTATAAATGTTTACGCAAAAATCTCAAATCAAGTATCAGCAAATTGACCCTAAGGGGACATTAATAACAATAACCATAATTAAGTAGGATTTATTTATTTTTTAAAAAGATTTTATTTATTCATTTTTAGAGAGAGGGGAAGGGAAGAAGAAAGAGAGGGAGAGGAGCATTGGCCTGCAACCCAGGCATGCACCCTGACTGGGAATTGAACCTGCAACCTTTTGGTTTGTAGGCCAGTACTCAGTCCACTGAGCCACACCAACCAGGGTTTAAGTGGGATTTAAAAAGGAATGTAAGGATGGTTTGATATTATTCATTAATATAGTTCACTATAATAACAAATTCATGAAAAAATTATGACTATGACTATAGATACTATGAATACTTTTGATAAAATCAAATACTTATTCATGATCAAAGCATTAAATAGAACAAGTGCATTTAAATAAAATGCATGTATATAAAAATGTATGTGTATATAATAAGTGTATATATTAGCAATCTATACTTCATTCCTAAAGTCAGGATTTTACTTATTGAATAAAAACATGAAGCCAGAAACAAGGTAAGGATGTTTACTACTATTTAATATAGCTTTGGCAATATTAACCAATACAACTAGACAAGAGAAAACTATCAGAAACAGAAAAATTGAAAATGAAAATAAAAAACTGTATTTGTAGGCAATATGATATAGTGTTGGGAAACGCAAAAGTTTTAGTAAAACTAACACAAGCAAAATGATCCTGTAGAATATACATATATATGCATGATTTTATATACATAAATAACATATAAGTATGCAAATATGTTTAGATTGATATAAACAATAGCCAGTTAAGGGAGATAATGAAAGAGAAACCCCTATTTATTTACTTTTTATGATTTTTTTCTAACTTACATATTTTTTAAGGCCTTAGATAAGGTGTATAGGCACCATGCCTGGCTTTGTCCCCCAACGGCCACTTTGTCCCACACAAGCCACTGTCCTCCCTGTTTTTGCAGCCTCAACCACAAACGGAAGAGGCTGGCCGACGTCAGGGTCCTGCCGTCATCGGGAACATGAGACACTGCTGTAGTTAGTCTGCACTGAGGAAACGGAAGCCCAAAAGAAGCCATCCCACACTCTGTCCCGCAGGCGCTGCGTGCTAAGCCACCACCTTACAATTCACGAGCTTGATGGGGAAACCCCTGCTTATTATAGAAACAAAAAAGCATAAAATATTAAGGAATAAACTAACAAGTGTGTGAACTCTGTGGATATTCTAATGTAATCTGTTAGGGAGTTGTTTAACTAATATTGTGGCTCTTGGCATCTAGAAAAGGAGTTGCATAGTCCTAAGAAAACATAGCATGTGAGAGGCAAACTTGGCTCTGAACGTAGTCCCCCATGCAAGTCATTTGGAATCTTTAGGGTGCCAGGAGGGCGGTGTCGCGTCCAGCAGAGGTGCTGTGGGTGCCTCTTCTGACTCAGCTGGTTATTTATCTGGCTCCAGGTCTCCTGTCCCTCTGGGCCCTGAGACTGGCAGCTGGTGTCAATGTGGTGATTCACTTGGCTCTGCCCTGTCTTCTAGGATCACATTTTCTGTAATAAAACTTTTGCTTTGATCTCCTAGAGTGTCCAGTGTTTTATTTGCTACCACTCGCATCATCCAAACCTGTCTGAGGAACACGTGAAAGGGCTCCCAAAAGGCTTAAAGGAGACTTGAGCAAAGCAGAAGACATCCCATGTTCTTTGATGGGTTAACTCAAGATCATAAAGATCTAATTTTCCTCAAGTTAATATATAATTTTAACATGATCCTCATAAAAATACAACACTTTTTTTCTTGAGTTGATTCTGGAATTCATAAAGGAAAATAAATATGCAAGAATAGTTAGTAAAAATTCTAAAAGGAAGAGCTGTGAGAAGAGACTAGGCTTACCAAATAATAAATAATGCTATAAAGGATCTATAATTAAAACTGGTAAATGAATGGAGACTCTTAGAGTAAAATAGAAAGTCCAGAAATAGACCTAAGGGGATATGAAAATTTACCATATGATAAAGATAACAGCTGAAATCCCTCAGGAGAAGCTGGCTCTTTTAATAAGCGGTATTGGGGCAACTCAATGGCCATTTGGAGAAAGATAAAGTTGGGTCCATGCCTCACACTGTGCACCAGAATAAACTCCAAATGGATCAGAGGTCTATGTGCAAAAATAAAATCATACGGGTGCTAAAATAAAACAGGATAGTTATAAAGTAATCTCAGTGTAAGGGAACTTCTCTAAGTCTGACTCAAAACCCATATGCAACAAAAGAAAAGATTGATGAATTGCTCTACATGAAAATAAAGTGACATTAACATGGCAAAACTATAATATACAAAATTAAGAGAAAAATAATGAACTAGGTTGGAAATACTTGCCACCTACATCAGAGGTAAAGATCTAATTTCCCTTATATATGAAGAAGACTTAAAATTGAGGGGGAAAAAGAAAAAAGACTATAAACCCAATATAAAAATGAACAAAAGAGGCAGTATGTTAAAAATGTATATAATGGTCCTTAAATGTCTCTTGTGAAAGAAAGAAGGGAAACTAAGACTATGAGTATGTTACACACAAACAAACACATAAGAGAAGGAGGGGAAGGGAGACAGAGAGAGAGGAAAAAGGAGGAAGAGGAAAAAAGGAAGGAGGAGGAGGAAAGGAGAAGATAAAGAAGGAGGAAGAGAAAAAGGAAGAAGAGAAGGAGGAGAAGGGAGAAAGAAAAAAGAGAGGAAGGCCTTGGCCAACTAGTTCAGTTGGTTACAGCATTGTCCTGGAATGCCAAGGTTGTGTGTTCATCCCTGGTCAGGGCACATATAAGAGCCAACCAATGGTACTGGCTGGTATGGCTCAGTGGATTGAGCACTGGCCTGAGAACCAAAAGGTCCCTGGTTCAATTCCTCATCAGGGCACATAGCTGGGTTGCAGGCCAGGTCCCCAGCTGGGGGTGTGTGAGAGGCAACTGATCCCTGTCTAAAAAAAGTAAATAAATGAAATCATAAAAAAAAAAAAAAAGAGGCAACCAATGGATGCATAAATAAGTAGGACAACACATTGCTGTTGTTCCTTCCTCTCTCTCTCTGAAATCATAAATAAAATTTAAAAGAAGAGAGGAGAAAACAGGGTATGCCCTTTCTTTACAAAAGAAATAAACTAAAATGTAGAAGAACTGTGATGGGAATGAAACCAGGACTCAAATCAATGATTGGGAGCAGAAGGAAGAAAGAAACATTCAATAAGAACAGAATGAAGAAACAAGAATTCAAAAAAAAAAAAATGAAGAGGGGCTTAGGAACCTACAGGATAACCTTAAACATTTCAACATTCAAATCATAGGGGTGCCAGAAGGAGAAGAGGAAGAGCAAGAAATTGAAAACTTATTTGAACAAATGATGAAGGAGAACTTCCCCAATCTGACAAAGGAAATAGACTTCTAGGAAGTCCAGGAAGCTCAGAGAGTCCCAAAGAAGTTGGACCCAAGGAGGAACACACCAAGGCACATCATAATTACATTAGCCAAGATTAAAGATAAGGAAAGAATCTTAAAAGCAGCCAGAGAAAAGGAGACAGTTACCTCCAAAGGAGTTCCCATAAGACTGTCAGCTGATTTCTCAAAAGAAACCTTGCAGGCAAGAAGGGGCTGGAAAGAAGTATTCCAAGTCATGAAAGGCAAGGACCTGCATGCAAGATGACTCTATCCAGCAAAGCTGTCATTTAGAATGGAAGGGCAGATAAAGTGCTTCCCGGAAAAGGTCAAGTTAAAGGAGTTCATCATTGCCAAGCCCTTATTATATGAAATGTTAAAGGGATTTATCTAAAAAAAAGAAGATAAAAATATGAACAGTAAAATGACAACAAACTCACAGCTATTAAAAACCAAACATAAAAAACAAACAAACATACTAAACAAACAACTAGAACAGGAAGAGAATCACAGAAATGGAGATCACATGGAGGGTTATCAATGTGGGAGGGAGAGAGGGGGGAAGTACAGAGAAAAAGTAGCATAAATGGTATGTAGAAAATAGACAGGGGGAGGTTAAGAATAGTGTAGGAAATGTAGAAGCAAAAGAATTTATATGTATGACCTAGGGACATGAACTAAAGAGCGGGGGAAGCAGGTGGAAGGGAGTGTGCAGGGTGGAGGGGAATAAAGGAGGGAAATGGGACAACTGTAATAACATAAGCAATAAAATATACTTAAAATATAAATAAATAAAATGTAGAAGAACTGGCTCAGTAAGAATCATTTATAACTGATTGTGGTGAGGTTCATCAGTGGATGCTAATACTGTTAGGTGAGTGACTATTGGTGAAGAGGACACTTACACAGTCTCAAGTATCAGTCTGAGGATGGTTTCTAATTACAAAGGGAGAGAGACAAGATTTGTTTGAACCAAGGAAGATAACTCAGCATCGTCCATAATGGAACAATCCCCGCATAATGGGCCTCCTCATGTGAGGAATGGAAAATACATATCACCTATGTAGTCTTCTTGCTAAAAGTTCCCACCTGAATCTAGTAATGAGAAAATGATAAGACAAATCCAGAATATAGATTATGAATTGTATAGATTAATTCACCTGGACTCTTAAAAAATGTCAATGTTACGAATGACAAAAAAACAAGTGTGGAAACTATTCCAGGATAAACCAGACTAAGGGCAATAACCAACAGATATAATGCATACAATTTGGATTTTAATTTAAACCAAAAAGCAAATATAAATGACATTACGTAGACGATTGGGAAATTTTGCATACAAACAGGAAATTACATATTATTGTATCAACGTTAAATTTCTTGGGTGTCTTAACGATATTGTGCTAGAGAAGAGGATATCTTTGTTCTTGGGAAATAATAGGTATTTAGGGATAGACCGTCGTGGTGTCTTCCACTTATTTTCAATTAGTTTAGCAACAGCAAAGCAATTAGTTATCTGAATCCTTGAAGCTTAGCAGGAAACACACGTTTAAATGACTGTTGCTTTAGCAAAGATCTTCATGACACACCCTAAAGACCCAAATCGTAATTGTTGGCAGAGGGACACCCACTTATTGTAAAGATCACCCTAGATGAAATACTTCTTCGGGCAATGAACACCCAGCAATGGAGATGTTGTAACTTGTCTCAGGTTATGGACAGAAAGAAAGGACTAGAACATGGAGAAAGAGTGCACTGTTATCACCTGTGCCTCAGACTACGTGAGGTTTCTTTTTTCTTTCTACTTTTTAGGAAACTTTTCATGAAAGTATAAGATACATGCAGGAAGAGACACGAATCTTGCATGTCTAGCTTGCTGAATTTCTGCAAGTGAATAAGACATAAGACCAGCATCCGGACCAAGACGCAGAGCCGTCTAACAGCTCAGAAGCCTCCTCTCTAGGGCTAAGATTGAAAACTCACCTCGAGGATCACCTAGCAGATGCTTGTGTTCCCTGTTCGCTTGGCATATTTATTTACTTTTTTCCCAGCAAACATGTTTGAATGCCTTTCTGTGGGTCGGACCGTGTCAGACACCTGAAGCCATACTGCGCTTCACATCCTTGTGTCCTTCGTGTAGCTGCCGTGCCAGGGGCTGCTTGTGCCTTAACATCTTTTCCAGTTAAGAACAGACATTTGCCAGGCTTTACTGTCTAGCATCCATTCATTCTTGGCACCCTTAGATTTTCCACGAGGGGACTCACAGACTCTCCAATTTTCAGTACCCGTGCTTCAGGTGGAGTTAATGTCACATCTGGCACCAGTGGTGAGGATATGACTCTGGCTCAGCCAATGAGATTATCACATTTTCTGGCCATAGATTGGATCATGAATAGGTATGTGATTCAGTTAGAGCCAAAGAAATGTAATCAGGATTTTGTTAGGATCCTTGGGAGAGGCACACTCACTGTTCTTTTAGGTTTGACCCTGGGAGGATGTAAATGTGGGAATGCTAAGAGCTGTTGTGTCACTTCTGAGAGGTCACCCCAGGTTCAGAATTTCCGTGGGGTTGGCTGAAGTCTCCTTCGAGGCTTCACCGTAGCCCAGCTTCTCTTTCAGCTCAGGTCTGCTTCCTTCCCTTCCCTCCCCACATGTTGGCCCAGGAGCAGCCTCTAATAAACCCTGTTTCGGAGTCTGCTTCACCGGGAACCGAACTGGCAGGCCTGGTGCTAAGCACTTACATAAATTATTCTTTCCGTAGATGAATTCTGAAGACCTACTATGTGCCAAACTTACAGCATTGTGACTCTTAAAGCGTTTAACAGGTGAGGAAACAGAGGCACAAAGCAGTTAAGTTACTATCCAATGTCACAAGCCATTAAGCAAAAGAGTCAGGATTCGAACTCAGGTCTGATTCTTATGGTTCTGCTATAAAGCAACCAATGGCAGAACTAAAATCCACTCTTACATGCAAAAGGTGACTGCCATCCGGATTCAGAGCACCCCTCTCTCGTTCAAGAGAAGACTGTGTATTGTGATTATTGATTCTCCAGTGGGAAGTCTAGTAATCATAATATTAAAAACAGCGAATGACAGCTTGCTGAGCCCCAGTCACATGCCAGGTGACATTCGTCTGAGCAGTTTACATAAAAAAAAAAAAAAGTCAGCTTTTCGAGGTGTAATTGGCAAATAAAATTGTGAGGTATTTAAAGTGTACATGGTGGTGATTTGATATCATGTCCATTGGGAAGGGATTCCTCCCAGGTAGTTAATTAACTCATCCATGGCCACACATACTTATCTTTTTTTTGTGTGTGTGTGTGATAAAGGGACCAAATGGTTTACCTTTTGGGATACTGTTTTTAAGCTGTTTATAGAGAAACAAAAGGCTCAGAAAGAAGCTTTGATCTTCCCTCCTTTCCTGCCCAAGAGATTGAGATAGAAAAACCTGTTTCAGGAAGACCTTAGGATGTTGTTTTAGCTTAATCTGAATTAACTACAATAAGTAGAGGGGTTCAGGCAGAGGTCTGTCAGCTAGGTACTCCCTGGGTCCCACCATTCTGAGCTGCTTAGCAAGAATTTTCCTACCAAGTGTGTTCCCCTCTTCCTTAACTATCTGTGAACCGCCCATTCTCACCACTGAAACCTAATGTCCCATCCACATCCTCCTGTCCTTTGTCCAAAAAATGTCTTATACACCCAGTGCTGTCTCACTGTCTTTGGAATTTTATGCATATGTGAATTCCCCAAGTGCATGCATTAAACATTTGATTTTCCTTGTTAATCTGTCTCTGTTAATTTGATTATTAGATCAGCTAAAAGAACTTAGAAGATGGGAGGAAAAGTATTAAATTTTTTTTAGCCCCACAGTGAGAACATTTGAGTTCTACTCTCTTAGCAAATTTCAATTATACAATACAGTATGATTAACTGTAATCACAGTTAACATGCTTTGCATTAGATTCCCAGTCCTATTTATCTTACAGCTGAAAGCTTATGCCTTTTACCAACCTCCTAAGTGCTTCACATTTAACCCTCACAATAAGCTCATGATGTGGTCACTATTTCTCCCATTTTTCAGATGGGAACACTGAGGCTCAGAGAGGTAGATAATGTGCCTAAAGTCATGCAGCTCAAAAATCATAGGGCTGAGTTTCTAAAGCAGCTGTTTTGACTCCAGTGACTATGCTGAAAGGGGACCAGGCAAGGTCTCCTGCATGGGGGGACCCTCGATGACCAAAGGTGCTGCATCAGGAAGTGGAACCAGTCTTCCCGCTCCAGGTCCGGGCCAGCTGCATGGGTGCCCACTCAGTGAGGTCAGCACATCACAGGAGGCCTGTTCCTGGCGTCACACTGGCATCCAAAAGCCTCGGTGTTGCCTTCCATAATGGTCACCTGATCCCCAAGCTGGTGGGCAAATAGCCTGAGATGTTTATTCCCTGACAACCAACTGGCCTGACAGACAGAGAGCCTCAGTGATAAAAGAAGACCGAGAAGGTGACTGGGGGAGGGGCTAGATAGAGGAATCCTCTGCCTAAGAGAAGGGCTGTTTTGCTTGGCTGGGGCCCGGAGTCACACTACCAGCCTCTGAATGACGGTGACATTCCCCAGGGATTAAGCATGCAGGGCAGGAACTGGGTCTCCACGGGGGTGCCGAGCCCCTTGGAACTTAAATCATGCAATTAGCCACCAGCTAATGTTTCTCCCTCATTCATTTCATAACTCCGTGACTTCCCCTCCCCACTCCAAAAAATTCAGCAGTGACTTGTTTTATAAAATCCCCTGTCTTACCCTGCTGTTTGCTTTCTTTTGGAACTACCAAAGGAGAGAAAGCCATTCTCTGAATCCTTCAAATCACAGCTCAAAATTCTTCTCTCCCAGGAAGCCAACATTCTTCTTTTCCAGGAAACCATGGCAGTTAAGCCTGCCCTTCACTGCTCGGAGACCCTAGGATTCTGAACTCAATCCACAGTTGTTGGTTTGTCGGCAGGTACTGAAGAAGTGGTGGAACGACAGAACTCAAGCCACCTGGGCTTGGGGCAGTGGTGTTATTAAGGCAGGCAAAGGTGCTGATGTCACTCCTGGATTGGGTAACTGCTTTTCTGTACAGGGATATTGGATGTATCTTGTGATCCAGAACCCAGGTTTTCTGACTCCCAGTAAACCACGACTTTGATTAGGATCCAATACCTACGCTGCTCAGAGAGCAGAGAAGGGGGCCTGGCTGGTAAATGCACAACCAGGGAGATGGAGACTATGCCTGCCCCTGCAGCCAATAAAGATGAGTTGTTAGGCAGAAAAGAACCTCATAGGTCATGTCCTCAGTTTTCCTCAGCTAAAGTTCCCTGACTGTCTCCTTCAAATTCAAATGTGCATCCAGTTCCATGAGTAACCACATTATTTTTAAACAGCATCCTTCAGTCACTCTCTCTCCTGGGTTTTCGGAGAGGCAATCCTTTGTGAAGCCAACACAGGACTTTATTTTGATTGTTTTAAAACATCTACAGGGGTTTTCTGGAGTTCAAGTAAAAGATTGTGCTGTAGCTTTGAGAGAGGGGAGGGAAGAGAGAAGCCCGGTCTCGGGGACTCACGGGACACCGGGACACCGAAGGCTGAGATATGGGAAACAGCAGAGAGGGTCAAACCTGCTAGGAGTTAGCAGAGGAGCGTCTGGTCTCCAAACCCGGTGACGTCAAGAAACACCATGCCCAGTGGTTACAGAATGCCACCCTAACTGTAATCAAGACTGGGGTCCTATCTGCGGCTCTTCCACTTAGCAGCCGGCTGGGTGGCTGAATTTCTTTGAGTTCTAGTTTTCTTACCCGTAACACGGGCATAAAATAACCACCTAATAAGGTGGTTGTTAGGATTAAATAAGAAATATTATGTACTCAAACAATATAAAAGGTCATGATAGGAAATGGTTCCTGCCCCATCCTAATTTCCAGAGGTAATTAATGTTAATAATTAATTAACTGTATAATTTTCCAGAAATGTTTTATGCTGTTTGATTTAATCATACTGCAGTAGTGTTGGTGAATGTGCATTTTCTCCCTAAGAATACATCTTGGAACTCTATCCCCAGCAGTGTACATAGACCCCCTTCTTTCTTTTATTTTTTTTAAAAGATTTCATTTATTTATTTGTAGAGAGAGGGGGAGGGAGGTAGACAGAGAGGGAGAGAAGCATCATTGTGTGAGAGGAACACTCATCAGTTGCCCAACAGGGGACCTGGCCTGCAACCAGGCATGTGCCCTGACTCGGAACTGAACCGATGACCTTTTGGTTCATCAGAGTGGCACTCAATTCACTGAGCCACATCAGCAACCCCCTTCTTCTCAAGAGCTGTGTTGCATTCCCTTGTATCAGGGACCTTTTTTAATATGACCAGTTGTTTCTAGTTTTTGCTATCAGTTAACCCATAAGATACATTTCTAGGAGGGTAACTGCTGAGTCAGTTTTATTTGTTGCACTTTTAATAGACAATGCCCACTCACTTTCCAAGTGGCTGCAGCAACTGACACGTTCACCCACAGTGCATGAGAATGTCTATGTCCCACAGTTTCACCAGCTCTATGTATTATAAAACTTCACAATTTACTAAGTAAACTATTATTTAAAAGAATGAGCCCTGGCTGGTGTGGCTCAGTGGATTGAACGTGGGCTTGGGAACCAAAGGGTCCTGGTTCGATTCCTAGTCAGGGCACATGCCTGGGTTGCAAGTCAGGTCCCCAGTTCGGGGTGTGCAAGAGGCAACCACACATTGATGTTTTTCTCCCTCTCTCCCTCCCTTCCCCTCTCTAAAAATAAATAAATGAAATCTTAAAAAAAAGAAAGAATGATAGTAATAACATACATATGTGAAATAGCAGTATGCTAGTGAGCAGTAAGCTCACTAAGTGAGCTTATCTGCAGAGCTAAATGCTCACAAGTACCATGCACGGTAGACTGGTTTCACTCTGGACAGAGGGCAGTGGGCAGAGGGCAGAGGGCAGAGGGTTGCAGGGAGTCAGACCAGGGTCCGAACCTGGGCTCCAGTTTGTTTTTTATCCCTGTGACCTTGGACAGGTTCCCTGGGCTTCTCTGTCTGCAAAATGGTGATACTAAATGAAATAAGGCATGAGAAAACTCCTAGAACCAGTGTCTAAAAACCAGTTAACATTTATTAATCTTATAAAACCCACCAGGGTGCCAGAGACTTGAAAGTAGGGGAGCTGACCCTAGCAGTAATGGAGACCCGGATCCTATTTCCCCGCTCCTTCCTACCACCTCCTGCCAGGCTGCTTAATTTCTTTTGAATTTTCTTGCTTGTAAGATATCAATTTGGAGGCTTCCTGTAAATGTACTGATCAGGGCAGAAATGAGTGGCAGCCGAGTCACAACGCAGGTGGCATTTTACATCCACCGGAAGGTTCAGGCAGAACCACAGCAAAGAAGCAGATGGATCAGCTCCATGCCCGTCACTAGGGCAGGGAATGGAACTAACTGAGGTCCTGCTTCTGTCCCTGAAGGCGAGGTGGACTGGGCCAAGTTCTGAGAGCTATCTGTGCCTCAGATTCCAAAACACGGATAACAGTAGCTACCTCATGGGGTTATTGTGAGCATGAAGTAAGTAATAATCTATAAAAAAAAAACACTTAGCAGCTGACTCCTATTAAACGTTCAATATATCCGTAGACAGCAAAGCCTCCTTGCCTGACCACAGGTTTCCTGGTGGGTCTGAAAGGAGGGGATTCTTCTGCAGACTGAAACAAAGAGAGTTGTTGGCAGCCCTCACCACCTAGCCCCACTCCGTATTTGTCAAGTCCAGCGACTCACACAGCCTTTCTCTCACTTCAGTAACTGGGAAGGCACCCTGGGGTGCAGGGGGTGGTGAAGGCCCAGGGCAGACAAAGGCAAGACACTTTTTTACGTGACTGCAACCTCAGCTACGGATGTTTTGCCTCCTTCCTGGAAAGAAGTAAGGAAACAGAAGTTAATTTTTTTTTAATTGGGACTGTTTAATATACCTAATTTTGACTTGCGAAGTGGAAATGCTTGTTCAATATCTTTATTTTGCAGGGACGTGCGGTGGGGCACGAACTAGCTGAGGTTTCTGCTGCAGTTACCCGCCCCCCCCCAACCTGCTTCAACTCCCACTTGCGTTACTACATAACACAATTGTGAAGATCAAGCTGTAAACATGAAAATGGGATTACTGGAAAACACCTTGTGAATTCTCAATCTTTCCATTTTTCTACTTTGAAAATTTCAAACTTACGGAAAGAATGCAAGAAAAGCTCAGTGAATATCTAGATTTACCCACTGTTATTATTTTGTCACATATGCTAATGCATTATTTTTGAGATGTAGAGAGCCTCATTTATATCACATAGGCTGAGTTGGGTTTTGTTTTTTTGTTTTTTGTTGTTTTTGACCAGTAAAAAATGTTATGGGGATGGATTTAATTATGTAAACAGTCACTTTCAGGGACTCAGCTTCCCGGAGTTTGAGATCTGTTGCACTATTTGGCTTGGAGGTTGGAATATAAGGAACCATGTTTGTGGAAACTGTCAGATTGAACACCTCCTTCTCCAAATAGGCAAGATACATTGTCCCTCATCTCAACAGCGACTGTGTAAACCAGGGTCTCACTGCTCCCGGTTTACTTGTCTGGTCACTGGCACTCACAGAGGTTTGAGTCACTCTGCGGGTAAAAACAGATCCGTCTTCTTGAATGCAAAGCTCCTTCACAAAGGTTTTGGAGGATTCTCAGAGGGAGATTTTAATGCAGGCACAAGGAAGATTTTCGTTTTAGTATCTAGGGGAGTTGCAATGTTAATTTCAAGTAATTTCCCTCAACCAAGGAGGCTCCGGTGGTGGAAGGCAGACTTTTATGGAAACTATAGCCCGGACTTTGGTGATAGAAACTAAAGATACTGAACTAAACATTCAGAGAGCCTGAGAAGACTCGTTTGGAAGCAGCGTCTTACTAGCTGTGTTTGGCACAAATCACAGGGTGGGACAAATCACCCTGACATCTCCTCATTTGTGAAATGGAAACAACAGTCACTATCTCTTTACCTGGGTTTTTGGTGAGACTCAATGTTGCCGATTGCGACGATCTTTGTGAACACAAGGAATTGATGCAACTTTTTTTTCTCCCTTCCTGTGGGAGGAAGGAAAGAAAGAGAGGGACAGAGGAGGGACTGGGCGGGAAAGATCCAGGCTGGCAGGGAAGTTGACAGGGAACTCAGTCTAGAAAGAGAAGAAAGCATCTTTAATCAGGTCCCAGAGAAGCCTTATCCAGAACTTTTCCTCCACGTGGCTGCGAGAGGAGGATGGGTGGGATTGAGACCCCTCAGCAAACTTCTTCCCAGGTCGCGGGCCACCTTGGCATGCGTTCTGGTTTCCAAAGCACTCAAGGGACAATTGTCCTTGCTCCCCAAGGCTGCGGAGTTTCAGGATTTAGAAAGCCCTTGAGACCGAAGGATACTAAGAATTTCCCGGGTGACTTCGGTGGTCTTAGATGTTTCTTCAACACCAGGTGCCTCCCCAACAGCGCCAGGACGACGAGCTGCTCCGGCACGGGGGTACAGGGTAGAGTGCGGGAGCCCAAGGCGGTGAACCGTTGTGTACAGGTGAACTGGCGCACACCTGTGCCGGGGCAACCAACAGAGCTTCACAGAGGCGCGGAGGGGGACGGCGCGAAGTCGGCGAACTCTCTTTTTCATTCTTCGCATTTCCATCGAAGATTTCACCAGCAAATAACAAGAATTAAAAATATATGCTTGGTTTTGTCCCTGCGCTCGCGGGATTGTGGCGGGTCTTTTAGAGAAGAGAGGGGGTGGAAAGAAGACAAACCACAGCGGCCCCACCGGCTGCTTCTGGGGACCCCTGAAATCAGCAGCTGGAACTGAGAGTCTGGAGAGCTCTAGGGCCTGGTCATTCAAGAGTCGGGGGTTACAAGTCCCACCAACCTGGGGCCGGGGGGGGGGGTGTCCGGGCTTTCTCCACTCGCGGGGTGGGACCTCTCGGCCGGGAGTGGCGCTGGCTGGGCGCCAGACGCTGAAAGGTGCCAAGCCGGGTGCGCTTCGCATTGCCGATGCGCGCGGACGCCCCGGGCGCGCTCGGTCCGCCCCGCTTGGCAGGATCCCGCGAGGCCGCGCGCGCCGTCTCCGGGGCAGCCGGGAGAAGCGGGCCACAGGCAGAAGCGAGAGCTCAGCTGCCGGCGGCGGGCTGGCGTGCGTCTGGCCGCCTCACGCGTTTGCTCCGCGCTGCGGAGCGCCGGGCCTGGGACCCTGCGGGCGCACGGTTGCGGGTGGCGCTCGCTGCGCTTTCTCCCGGCTCCCTGCACCGGGGGTCGGCGGGCAGAGCTTCCCGGACCACCTGGACTGCGAGCGAGCCCCGGGCCCCGAGCGGTTCCCGCCGGCCGGGAGACGCCCCCTAACCCCCACCACAGAGTGGCCGTGTCGGACTAGCGGAGCGGCTGGAGGAAGAGGAGGCGGCGCCGCCGGGACAGCCTCTTCCCCGCCCCTCGCGTCTCCTCCCCGCGCCACCGGGAAGGACAAGGGGACTGGGCACTGGGACCCCGGCCAGTGAGCGCCCGTGCCCCGGGGCCGCCCCTCGCGCGCGCTCTCTTGCTGCGAGCCGGGGCAGCTCTCGCTTCACCCGGTGCTGGCCGCAGCCATGAGCCAGGACGTGGACCCTAGCGGCTCCGAGCAACCGGACAGAGATGCCCGCAGCGTGCCCGGTGCCCCGGCGCCCACAGCCCCGGGCCCGCGAGGGATGCAGCCGCCGCCGCCACCTCCACCCCCGCCCCCAGCTGGTCTACCCCAGATCATCCAAAAGTAAGTGGAGGCAGCCAGGTGCCGGGGTGCGCAGGCGGACACGCCCCGGACTCCCCCTTCTGTGGCTTCATCTCTCCAGCCCTTGCTCAACTTTGCCCGGCCGCCTTGCGTTTGAAGTTTTCCTGCCCACTCTCCCGGCAGAGTCGGCGTCATTCTGGCTATTTGTGAGCTTGGGGACAGGGAGGCCAAGTTATTCGGGGAAAGTAATTTTGGTTTTCCTTATCCCCTTTTTCACATCTTTAGGGATGTTACTGGTTATTTTGGACTAAAGTAGCTCAAATTAGGGGAAAATGGACCAGAGTCTGTATTTCATCTTTCTGGTCCCAAGAGGCCGCTGGAATGTATGGAGAGCTGTGCGTGAGTGTGCGCGCGCGCGCGTGTGAGGGTGTGTAAGTGAAATGCCGCCACCGAGAAGTGGCTCTTAATGGTACCCCTGAAGTCAACCAGTACCACAGGGTGAAAAGGGTGGTGAGTGTTTCTAAACAACATGTTTTGCTTTGCCCTGTAAGACGTGTTTACACTTTTCAAGAAGGCCCTTGAGAGGAGTTCGCCACCGCGCAACCGTTTTTCCATTAAAGTTAGCATCTCGCCATTCCGGTGCGACGTGGGTGTTGAATTTTCCCAGCGCGTGAGTAGGTTGGGGTGGTCCACGGGCCCTTAGAAACTATTTCAGCCCATCCGGGGATACAAAAGTAAAGCGGTGACGTTGCGTTCCTTCTTCCGAGAGTTTGTTCGACAGTGTGAGGCCTAGAATATTGGTTGGTTTGGAGGATATTTGTTCTCCTAAGGGTTTCCCCTTCAGCTTGTAGTGAAGTCCTCAAAACTAGTTTAAGTATAGCCAAGTCTGAAGGGTGAGTGCTCGGGCAAAACTGAGGAAACTGGAGAAATATACTCAAGTACAGCAAAGTCAACCTTATGGAACAGAGCAGACTTTTTTCCCCAGCGCGGCTGCATGGATGCTGTGAGTTACATAAACGTATTAAAATGTGGTAAGACAAATGGCCAGTAATGGGATGTAAACGGTAGTAAACGGTGTTTAAATAAATGTTGTTATTAAGACTGATTTGTATAATAGAAAGAATAGTGAAAATTCAAGTTCGACATCAAAGAACGCTGGTATATTTCAGAACAAAATGGATCCCTTTTTAGACTGGCAGAATGCAAAGCTCCATTTATGACAACTTTTTGCTTTAATTTATTTTTGTATAGCTTTCAACTGCTAGCCACTTTCCAGCTATGTGAAAATTAAAATATTTTATATTGTCATTCTTTTCCTCTTGTTTTGCAGATGATTTCAGCTAAGACTTACTAAATATAATTGACAGTTTATGTACATCATTATTTAAGATTTCTCTTTAGATTTTAATATGAATATAAACCAATAGAGAAAAAAATGTTGAACACCTAAAGTTCATTTGCTAAAAAAATACCAAACTGACCAATTACTACTAATTGGGAAACATCTAGTGCGCTTCTTGCTGGGCCGGTGTTTTGTGGCTAAAGATTAAGCTGCACATTAAGTTTATTAAATTTGCTCTAGTATTGTAATTGCCCTGCATTTTTCTGTCACTTACTTTAATTAGGAAAAAACTAGGAGTTTTATGTCCACAAAAAAATCTTTGTAGGTGGGTGCCTGATTCTGAAACGTTGCCGTGTTGAAAATAAATGTCACTTTGTAGAAAATGGGTCATTTAAAGTATATTTCAGTAACCTCATATAATAAATAATTTATCCTGTAAATTCACCCCCATTTTGAAAATTCCGCGTCTGGAATATCTCACTTTTAAAAGATGAGAGTGCGATTCTCAAAGATGGCCCCTTCTGCCAGCAGTACAGGATGGAGACCTCAAGAAGCACCTGATAGCTCTGCCTGGTTTTGCCTTAGTGACAGACTAGTGTGGGAGCCAGGTCCAAGGCCGGCGCATGTGCCCATGGGAGTTGATGTTTGTGTGCTTATCTTTCAAGGTATTTCTATATAAGGATGGTTTGGGGCTTGTGCTCCCCTGTAGGCAGGACCCACTGAAATTCTGCTGGAACCAGGCGTAACATGGCAAATGCTTTTCGGGTCCACCTTTAATGCGCTGAAACTTGAGCATGTTATTTTGAAACTACGTTTGCATAATTTAATCCGAGCAACCATTTTTCTGTAGTCGTGAGGTGCTGTTTGCATCAGCCATCTTCGAGAAAATGTAGTGTGGAGGTCGCCTTCAGCCGCGGAATGAGCCGTCGGCCTCTTGATTTGGAATTTTGTGAACTAGAGCTTGGGATGAAATTCTGCTGTGGTGGATTGAATAGGAAATAAATTTTATGGTGGAACTAGTTATTTTAGTGAGGTTTTTATGTAATTTATAAGAGGAGAAACTTTAATCTCTTTCACAGTGGTTAAGATATGAATCTTCATATTGCGTAGCGTTTAAGGATTGCAAGAATTTTTTCACATCTTAATGTCTAGGTTTACTGACATTTTCATTCATAACGGCTTTCATTTGGGGTTAAGTTAATGACTTGGTAAAATAATTGTCATGATTATAATAAAAACTAGTTCCTATTCACATACATTTTGTCATAAGAGAACTGCTATATATTACGTTTATGTTGGTAGACACATGAGGTCTGACGGTGAATAATGAGGCTGGTTTTGGTGTTTGTTTTATGGAAGCCAGTCTTAGTACTTACGAGGATTGCATCGAAAGTTAATTTCTGTGGAGTATTTTTGTTCTTCTCAGGGATATTTAGTGGTTTTTTTTATTGTGTCCTTGGCTTTAGTCAAGAATTGTTCATGACCTTTCTGCTCCTGTTAACCCCTGTCTCCTGGCCAGTATTGGCATCACCTATAAAGACTATCAGCAATGCTGAGACACACATAACTCATATCTTGTAAGATCCTTGTTTTAAATGTGTACTCTCTAATTTGGCCACTGTGGAGGTATTATTGGATAAAATATAAAGCATTATGTAAGCTGTTTGGGCAACACTTCTAGAGGAGATTTGGGATGAGTTTAGGAAATCAAAGTAATTTGAGGACTTATAATATATTCTCCGTATTAGTAGAAGTAAGGCGACATGGACTGGTATGTTTTGGTGAATGTTTTTTTTTTTTAAGGATTTATCTTCATAAACATTCACAGTACTTTATTTCCAAAAGTATTTTATGTTTTAATTTTGTGCTGTCACATAAAATCTAATTCTTGATTTAGAAGAAGTTGTTTATTAATCTTGGTGAACACCAGAAATTGAAACTTTTGGTTGTAAGTTTTAAAACTCTCTCCAGAAAGAAAACAGGGCCACTCAGTAGTGTGTGAAATGTTGAAGACAGTTGTCAGATACAGCTACTAAGTGTAGCACTAATCATGGTGAAAATGAGCCAGACAAGCATACACACCTTCTCTGAGGTGGACACACAGGTGATTTCCCAAAACTATTTGATTTGCAGCAAAATATTTCTGGCTAATGCAGGGCATTAGGTTGCGTATTTGAATATTGATGACTTAGTTATTCCCTTCCAGCTTATTTTGATAAGCAATGAATAAAAATGAAGTATAAAAATTGAAAAAGTTTTGGGTTAACATTTGATAGCTACTGTCACCTGCATGTGTTTGTGACTTAGGGGGATATAAATCCAGCTTTAATTTCTCGGTTTTATAATCTTCTGCATGGCGTTAGTTACGCTGGCTGGCTGTGTTTTCAGAGCAAAGTGTTACCCTTGATTCAGAATAGAAAATGCTACAAGTACTCACTCTGATTGAAGATAATTTTTACAGACCTTCTGATCGTTTGACGATCTCCATGAAACTCTTAGGGAGTGATATGCAGGCAAGTTGTATGTGATGTCCACCCACTCTGATGGACATGCTGACAATTACATCCAGAATTGGGGAGGAAATAAGAATTTGCCAGAAGGGACATTATCTCACTCATACTTGGTCCTTTCCTGAAAAAAAGGATGGAATTTCTAACATCTGTGCCAGTTTCCAACATCGGTTTGAGCCCATTTTTAGGGGAAACAGGGATACAATTGTAGAAGGAATTTTGACAATTTTAAATACCATCTTAAACTGCACGTAAGACAAGCATTCAGCAGGAGAAAACATCTGAGAGGATTAAGTGGTTACCCAAAACAGGGAAGGAGAAAGGGTGGGCTCTTTTTTTCAGCCTTCTGCAAAGTTTCTTTGCTTCTCTAGAAAGTCTCTTAAAAGTTTTTTTTTTTTTTTTTAAAGGAAATTTTGTTGAGGGTTTGTTGTGGTAAGTATTTTTAGATAGCAAGTGTAGCTATCAAGTTATGAGTTTTTCTGATATGTCCAAAGAGATCAGTATTATGAAATGTAGTACATTATTCCCATTAGTCATGGAAAATGACTGTACATATGGTGAGCGCAGGGCTGTTCTAATGCCAGCGCTGTAGGGAAAGGAAGGAAGAAAAATTTTATCACCCACTTTATTCTTCTGTACACTTATTCTTTTGCTACCTCCTGAGCAGTTAAATCACATTAATAATTTTAAAAGTCCAAATCTGTCCGTTGGAATGTGAACTCTGATATGTGAGGATCTCCTTGTCGTTCTTTATAGTTACCAGGGGGAAAAGGAACCCCACCAGGATTGACTCACAGTGAAATGATCCCACATTATCCAGTTTCTTTCTCTCTCTCCCTGATTTATTTTTCTTGGGACTGTAGGGTTTTTTTTTTTTTTTTTTTAACTCCAGTTAAACTAATATTTCTTCTCTGCCCACGACAGCTAATGCACAAGTAGACAAATCAATAGAGCTTAATTCACAGCTTTGATAAACAAGAATCCACAGAAAGTTGGGAGCTGGGGTTTCATGAAGGGGTAGGGTTAAAATGGACTGATCTAAACATGGAAAGCAAGAGTGGAAGCAGCAGCTTGAGACGGAGAGTTGGAGTTAAAACTCCAAAGTAAATCCAGAGGCAGGGCTGCCTTCTCTTTTCATCACCCGGTCCCCCTGCCAGACAAAAGCCTGAAGGGGTCTCCTGTGCCACAAAATCCCACTTAATCTGACTTTTATTTCCTGCCACAGTAATTATCTTGTTTCGGATGGCCTAACTGATAGGATTTTGTGTATTTTAACGGGGGAAGTTGCTGCGGAGCCACAGCTGGTGTGAGTGACTGGTAGCTGTGTTTGGAATACCGTGTTGAAAAGTTTTGCAGAAAGTAAAGTGATCCGTATTCCAGAGTCCAAGCAAAGACGGTAATTAGCGGTTTGTAGAAAGGTGTTCACAGCATTTCACTTTCTGGTTAATGAACCTGGTTGGATCCTAGTGATATGTGTGTTATCCTGGAAACCTGATACTGCTTGTTCCCACCCGTGAGAAGACTGGGAAATCCTGACTTTAATTAAATAGGCACATTTTTGAATCAGGAATGTGAATTTGGTTTCTAACACCACCAAGAGGGTGTTGGCGGTGGGGCTGATATTTTGCCTGGCTTGGTGGGTGGTCACTGTTTAAATTCCACCCAACTAATGTTTCAGTCTTTGACATTTATAGACAGCAAGTTTGGGGACAAGTCATCACTGCCAGCTGTTTGAGAAAGAGGTGGCAGGGAAGGACTCCTGCACACCCCCAATGTTTTGTTTGTGTATTTTGGGTACGATGTGTATTTCTATGAATATGATGCATATTCTGATATGATACCGTCTTTACAGCAGCAGAAGTTGCAGCCAAGTTAACTGATCCTCCTCTTTCCTATATTCCTGCTGGATTTTATAAGACAAGTAAGTCCCTTCGGTGGCAACTTTTCCAACTCACTGACAGCACATCCATCAGGGAGATAGTACATACTGCTTTGAATGTATTTTATGAGCAAAAAGGGAGCCATTGAGCAACTTCACGAGGAGGTGTTGATAACTTGTAGCTCAGTTTGCTGAATAAATCTTTTCATGTGTTCAGAAACAAAAGGCCGAGGGCTGTGCATGGACAGGGGAGGGGTTGTCACTCCATAAAGATAGTTTTCACGCCACTTTGCCCTTCTTTTAATGTGGGTATTTGCTTTAAGGATGCACGCATGAGGCCCTCTGCTGCTGCCCTTTGCACCTGCTTTTTCTCCATCTCAGCAAAGACCCAGCAGTTCTCAGTTGCCACTTCCTACTTCTAGCCCAAACCTGGAAACCTCCACTCGCTGCTGTTTGGACACCTTCAATACTTTTCAGTTGTGCAGCTTGTCTGTAGACTCTCTCCCAAATTTGTTTTTTGCTCTTATTCATTAGATCTGCCCTTGAACCTGACCCTCCAGCATCATGACGCTGAAAGAGTAGACAAGGTAGCATATATTTTAAAGTTCCTCATTCCGGTTTATTTAAAATGCATTGTTGAGTAGAGAGATTTAGGATCTGCCTGGTGTTGTCAAGTGTAAAACGAGCATCTCTGCTCTAAATTAATTACTGAGTTTCTGACAAAAAAGGTCAGAGAGGAAAAGAAAACCCCGGATTGGGAGTGTGTGACCTGGACAAGCCAATTAACCTCCCTAATCCGGCCTCTCCAGGGATTGGGAATGATCGATGGCAGTTCCTTCCAAGAATAAAATTACGCGACCCTCCAGGAACACCGCTGAGTGATCACTCGTGTATTGCAGGACGCGCCCCCTCTCCTGCTGTGCGTCTGATGGGATATATTCCACAGAGTTACCTTTGAGCCGTGGGTACACGCACATGTTTGTGAGATTGAGCACGCTTGAAAACAACAATAACCACAAAAAGAGAATTGAATGCTTTCTCCAACATTTGCAAAGTGAATTTGAATCAGTGACATCATTTTATTTTATTTTTTCCGCGACATAATTTTAAGTCAGAAAAGTAGACACTGCTGTTGGTGAGAGAGAGGACATTTTACGTTGTTTTTTAATCGCTAGAAAATTTTAAAAGTGAAAACAATTATTTTTGGAATGTTAGTTATTTTCGAATGTCAAAATAAATACTTGGGTTTACAGACAGACTTGTATGTTTTCAAGTCAGGAGACAGATCCAATACTTTTCATGTATCTAAATTGGATTGTGTTAAACACAGGCAGGTGGGAGTGTGTTTGGTGATGTCACTGTTTTTAAAGGCAAAAAACGTCAACACAGGACCTCCAGGCTCTTCTGGGAGCCTGACTGCCGCGCGGACGGGACTCCGAAAACTGACGCGCAGTCTGATGTCGCGTGGGCTGCAGAGACAGCCGCCCAGAGCTCGCGGCCTGAGAAACATTTTGTGAAGAGGTCATGGCTGTGCAAAAGCTGGGCCTCAGGTTTCTCTGTGGTATCCTTGAACGGAGGAGACCACATGTCGTTTGCAGAGCCTCCGCGGGACAGGTCTCCTTGGGCCCTGCGTCCGCCTGGGCTAACAGGGTCACTGGCTGTCTGGGTTCTGGAGAGCCTTTATTTGATTATTTGATTATTAAAAGTTTTTTTTTAACCTTCTGCATAAAAAGGGAGATGGGTTGTGTGATCCAATTTTGATTTATAGACGTTATGTTACGTACATAAGAGTATTTATTGTAGCATTGTCTAGAAAAGCAAAATTAGAAACCACCCAAATGTTTCTCAATTGAGAAAATAAATCATTTGAATGTATAACAGGGTGTACCATTCAACCATTAGAACACTACTGTTATCTTATATTTATTAATATGGAATGTAAACGGTAGAGTAATGTTAACTAAAAAAAAATCACAACATGTCCACAGGGATCTCATGTTTTTAAAAAAATGTGTATGGTCTTGGCTGGTGTGGCTCAGTTGGCTGGAGCATGGTCCTCATGTACTGAAAGGTCAGCAGTTTGATCCTTGTCGGGGCCGCATGCCTGGGTTGCGGGTTCGATCCCCTGCCGGGGCCTGTACTGGGAAACAGCAAATTGATGTTTCTCTCTTTCGCTCCCCCTTTCTCTCTCTCTCTAAAATCAATCAATAAAATTTTTTTACAAAGTATTTATGAGTATTTATACGTGTGCCTGCAAACCTGGAAAAATACATCTAAAGAACAAATATAGAGATGTTAGCAGTGGTTCTAACTCTGGGTGATGCAGTTATAGTGGCTCGTGTTTTTTTAATACTATTTGTTTTCATTTACATATATTACCTTTATAATCAGAAAACTTTCCATTTTTTAGAACAAAAGTAGGAATGGACATTTCATATCGGTATTGCGCTGTTTTAAGACTCAACTGCCTATTAATGTTTTAGATTTTAGATCTGGAAGGCATCTGAGAGCTGCGTTAGCCCAGTCCTCCTGTTTTTCTTGGGAAGGCAAATGAGCATCATAGAAGCCAAATGACTTGTTCAAGGACACACAGCAAGGTAGTAGTCAGATTGGCATAGGATTCCTCATATTTCTGTCTATTGAATTTTCTGCTAGGCTACCCTTTTGTCTGCTTGGAAATAGGGGAAAGTGAAATGGAGAACTTTTTTTTTTAAGATTTTATTTACTTATTTTTAGAGAGGGGAAGGGAGAGAGCAAGAGAGGGAGGGAAACATCAGTGTGTGGTTGCCCCACACATGCCCCCTACTGGGGACCTGGCCCACAACCCAGGCATGTGCCTTGACTGGGAATCGAACTGGAGACCTTTTGCTCCATAGTCCAGCGCTCGATCCACTGAGCCACACCAGCCAGGGCGAGAACATTCTTAAACTAACTCTTTATCCACTGGCTCTAGTCTGTTCTCATCTCCCACTTATAAACCCCTATTTGTAAAGGGGATTACAAAAAAGCATCCTCGGGTAAGTTATCTCCTGCCCTGATCCCCCATAGGTTGTTGTGCAGGTGGCAGTAGACCGGGTCTCCCCAGGGCACCTCATGCTCTGTTCCATCCCGCCAAACAAGCCAAGCATCACATTCTGAACACCCCCCCCACCCCCGCCAACTATTTGAAATTAACAGGCATAACCATAGTTCTGTTATTGTATCTAAGGAAATCAATCTTAAATATTTTTTCTAATAAATACTAGACTTCTAACTTTTTTAGATTGCCATAAAAATATCTCATATAGTTATTAAAAAAAACACACCAAAACCCTGGTTTTGTGTTTGTTTATGATGTCTCTCATAGTTTAGCAAGTACACCCGCCTTTTTCCGTTCTTCGTGACTGAAGATTCCAGGCCAGTTGCCTTGAAGGATGAACCACGGTCCGGATGTGCCTGCTGTTTTCTCATGGCCAGATTCAGGTTAAGCATTTTGGCAAGAGCAAGCAACAGGTGATGCGCGGCCCACTAAGTTTGGTTCTGTGGTTAATGTGGTCACTGCCAGGTCTCTCCGTCATAAGAGGACCTTTTTTTCTTGTGATTAGTAAGTTGTCTGTGGGAGAGATACTGTGAGACCCTCTGAGTATCCTGTTTTCCAACAAATGTTCATCTAGTGGCTTTATATTTTAGTTTGACCATATTTTATAAAAGCCCCTTGGATGAAATATGTGGAACTGAAATGATAATTAAATATCAGTTTGGAATGGATAGAGTTTAAATCTGACAGCCTTGACCATATGTTTGTATTGTACCAGCCTGTACGTATACCAGAAGCCTCTGGATTTTTCTAGTGCTGCCTCAGTAGGAACTTAGTTGATGGGCCAGCCACTTCCCACTTCCTCTGCAGCAGGCATTTAAAGTCCATACAAAGTGAATATAAATCTCTTTTAATGCTAGTGGCAGCGAGCAGATGCTAATGTAATTTTTGCTAGCTCACACAATATTTTGGCATCCTCTTGAAGGTATGTTGACTCTTTGCAAAAACCTTTTGTCTTCCTTTTCAAAATCGCTACATGAAGCAGACTTTAAAAATGTCTGATGACTGGCCCTGGTGAGCCTGACCTGGGGGAGTCCTGGAGCTGGTCTGTGACTACCAGTTTGTTCATGCTTTTTAGATTTAAGTTACATAGCTATTTTTGCCTCTTCCTGATTTGTACTTTTATTTTCATGCAGAAAATATGTGTGGGTGGGGAAGGTGGTGGGGAGTGGTGCAAAGAATCAGGAGCAGCCATGCTCTGTGTTCTAGATCCAGCTTTGTCCCCACTAACCCTGAGCCTCAGTGTTCTCATCTGTAAAAGGGAACAATAGTAGCCCTGGCCAGTGTAGCTCAGTTGGTGGGGTGTGGTCCCACAAAGTGAAGAAGGGTCACTGGTTCGATTTCTGGTTGGGGCACAGGCCTGAGTTGCAGGTTCGGTCCACGGTTGGGGTACGTGAGGGAGGCAACTGATCGATGTTTCTCTCTCCCTTCCCCTCTCTCTAAAAATAAATAAATAAATAAAGTTTGAAAAAGGGAACAGTGATATAAAGTGAATAACAATGAACATTCATTCAGTGCTTTCTGTGTGTCACCTACTATTCTAAGCACTTTATGTATGTCTAATCCATTTAATCCAACAATAATCCTGAGGTAAGGGCTGTTATATCCCCCATTTTACAGATGAGCACATCAAGTCACAAACTTATAAGGAACCAGCAAAGCTAAGAAATATAGTATTTATGAAGAACTGGTGGGTTGGGGCTGGGATGGGAGAAAGTTATATAAATTCAGGTGATTATATCATCCCTATGTAAATATCTGTGTCCTCAGAATAATTTCTAGAAGACCCATTGTTTACAAAAAATTATAGAAAAAATTGCTGAAATAAATTTGAAAGTACATAAAATTTAATTAGAGGCAAACTAAGCATTCTAATTAAAACCATTTTTTTGTCTCCCCTTTTTTTCTTGTAATTTAAGTATGCCTTTTGGTTTAAAGTGAAATCCATATCCCAATTTAAATTCCACGAGCAAATCTGACTCTGGCATTGATTCACTGTCTTACTCTGCTTGTTATGCATGTTAGGCAAGATCTGAATTTGATGCTCACTGAGAGTATATAAACACTTATAATCCTCTCAGCATGTGCTAAAATAATAACAGATATGATAGTTTGATTTGCAAAGTGAGTCTCTGCCAAGTTCTACCAGACCATTTCTGAACCAATTCAGAAAACCAGGAATCAACAATGATTTAAAGTGTCCTAGGTTCCTATTAATAGCAGAAAGAATTCCTGACTTGAATCACAGCCACAACAAGCTTGCTCAGACTCCACCAGACGTACTTCTTGAACGGCCTTAGCAGACACTGTTTCAGGTGTTCTTTTGCTTTAAGAAGCCATGGTATGTAAAAACTTGACTTAAGAGAATCAATAAATCAGAAAAGGATTGTTTGCTTTTGACCTGTGAAAGGGTTTACAGTAGTGTCTCAGTGTATTTCAAGTAGAAATTTAATAAATCTAAGAATTTAGAGGTCCAGTAATAATTTTAAAAATGTTTTTGTCTTTTCACAGAGGTGTAGTTGAAATATACTAAGCTGCAAAAGCCTCCAGCAAACAATCAAGCTGATAAATATGTTTATTACCCCCAAAAGTTTCTTAACGCCTTCTATAATTTATCCTCTCTTTCTCTTAACTCCCTCCCCCTCGGGCCTCTACTGATCTGCGTTCTGTCACTGTGGACGAGTTAGCATTTTCTGGAATTTCATACAAACGGAATCACAGTATGTTCACTGCCCAGCCCCAACCCACTGGCATGATGATTTGGGGGGAAGTAATATTTTTAAAAATCGGGGCAGAACACATATAACATTTACCATTTTAAATACTTTCAAATGTAATCCAGCAGCATTGAGTGCACTCAGAATGTTGTGCAGCCCTCACCCCTACCTAGTTCTGGAATGTTTGCGTCACCCTGCCCCCAAGAAGCGGTGTTCCCCATCCCCTCCTTCCCCCGGCCCCTGGCAACCACTAATCTGATTGCTGTCTCCGAGGATTTGCCTGGACATTTCATATACATGCACTCATCCAATACGTGGCCTTTTGTATTAGGCTTTCTTTCCCTTACCATAATGTAAGTTTCCAAGGTTTATTCACGCCTTAGCATATATCAGGACTTCCTTCCTTTTTGTTGCTGAGTAATGTTCTGTCATATGGATAGACCACATTTTGTTTATCCATTCGTCAGGGAATAGATTTGGGTTATTTCTAATTTTGACTATTGTGAATAGTGCTGCTCGGACCATTTGTGTACACGTTTTTGCTTGAACATCTGTTTCCTGTTCTTTTGAGTATAGTATATCTGAGAGTAAAATTGCTGAGTCATGGGGTAACCATGTTTAATTTATTGAGGGAATAAATGGAATTATTTTCCAAGGTGGCTGCACCATTCACATTCCTACCAGCAGTGAATGAAGGTACATTCCAGCTGCTCCACAATTTGCTAGCACTTGCTGTTTTCCTTTGTTTTTAATGATGGCCGTCCTCGGTGGTATAACGTGGTCTCTCACTGTGGGTTCAATTCGTATTTCCCTAATCTTTTCACGTATTCATTGGCCGTTTGTAATCTTCTTTGGAAAACATCTATTCAGATTCTTTGTCCATTTTTTAATTGAATTGTTTGTTCTTTTGTTTGGAAATTGTTAGAATTCTCGATAAATTGTAGATACTAGAACCTTATCAGATACATGATTTCCAAATATTTTATCTCATTCTCTGGGGTTTCTTTCAGCATAATGATTTTAAGGTTCGTCTGTTTTTTTGTTTGTATATATCAGATGTTTGGTCCTTTTTATTGTTGAGTGGTATTCCATCTTGTGGATATACCATGAATTGTTTATCCATTCACCTGTTGTTTTAGGGTGCTTCCATTTTTTGTCCATTACAAATAAAGCTGGCATAAACACCCCTTTATAAGGGTTTTTTTTTTTTTTTTAAAGATTTTATTTATTTATTTCTAGACAGAGGGGAAGGGTGGGAGAAAAGGAGGGGGAGAAACATTAATGTGCAGTTGCCTCTCACACACATCCCACTGGGGACCTGGCCCACAACCCAGGCATGTGCCCTGAGTGGGAATCGAACTGTCAACCCCCTCGTTAGCAGGCCAGCACTCAATCCACTGAGCTATACCAGCCAGGGCCCTTAATAAGTTTTTATAGGAACATACCTTTTAGTTTTCATGGGTAAATGTGTAGGCCAGTGATAACCTTTTAGGAGCATGATGTTATATATGTGAGAATCATTTTTTGGGTAAAAACACCTTTGAATTTGTATTATTGTGTCTTTGAGCAGATACTGTTTATATGACCCTTCAAAGCACTGAAGAAATGCATGCTTTTTTCACGTCAGTTTTCAGGGTTAGCCACTCATTAGCTTAGTTTGTTTTTTCTCCTATGGATGAATCTTCCTTCAGGTTTTCATGTGACAAATTATTATTATGGTGGAAGCTGGGACATAAAGGGAGTAAGACAACACAGCTGCAGAACTTTAAGCTGGAAGAAGCCCTAGAGATCATCTAACTCAATTCTCTTCTTTTATGAAAAAGAAAGCCGGGTCCAGAAGGAAGACCAGATTTACCAAAGGCCACTCTGCTTTAGAGAAGCTAAGTGAGCAGGGAAAACGTACGTGCCTGTGAGTGTCATCTTACGTCTCCTAGTGATGAGGGGTCCAGAGACGCCACAGTGCAGGAGTGAGCGAACAACCCTGTGTCCCTGCCGTTCATTCACTGCTGGGGAGTTCATAGGGCGCTTTTCCCCTCCTGGGTTATCCCATCTAATCCCCCAACAACCCTGTGAAGTAGGTAGGGGTTAAGTAACTACCCCTATCCAGGGCCCCCTAGCCAATGACTGACGGGCCCAGGCTTAGGCCCTGGCCTCCTGACCCGTTCTGGCTTGTGCTCCTCACTTCTGTGCCCATGGCCGCTGCCTTCATTCAGGCCCCGCGCTTTCCCCCTGCCCCCAGCAGGGCCTGTCCTCACATCTCTCTTTTCTCCACACCCTCATGGCCTTCATCTTGTCACCACTCGCTTAAAGCCTTGCTGTATCTTCTCCTGTTGCCTGTCAGTTAAGATTGAGCCTGTCTAGAAGCCCTCCTGGGTCTGCCCCCACATATCTGTCCAGCCCCATCCTCCTGCTCTCTCTTCTGCACCCATGCTCTCTCCCCAACTAGAATATTTCTTTCATCTTTACTAATTCTGCCTAGACTTCCTCTCTTTTAGGGAGCTTTCCCTGATGCCATGCAGGAAGGGGAATTGGGTACCCCTTTCCTGTAATGCACCGTGGCCCCCACTGTAGCATTTACCTCTTACTGGTTTCCCCTAAAGACCCTGTGAAGCCCTTGTGGGCAGGGCCATTGTCTGTCATCTTGGTGTCCTTGGCACCCGGCAGGGTCCCTGGTGCACAGTTTGTTGGTTACATGAGACAATGAGCAGTTTAACTGCAACATGCCTTGACCTGACTTTGTGATGAGATAACCACTCGGATGGTCTCGTGGAGGAGAACAGATGTGAGACCAGAGCTTGGCTTTCTCCAGCTTAGGTTTAATTTGGCCTGCCTGTCTGAAAGGGCTGGAGAGACACGCATACCCTGCCTTTATGTTCGGGGCAGTATACGTGGGGTCACAGACCCAGGAAGTAAGGAACCCCATGTCTGGTCTGCGCTGCACCTTCAGCGCACTGTGGGAGCAGAGGTGAGGCACTTAGTTTCTCAGATCCCACGTTTGTTAAACGGGGTCAGGGTATGGGCTTGTCCTAGAACGTGGGGTTTGTCACAACAATCGATGAGAACACACAGGAACATGCATTGATAGGAATAAAGTGCTGATACGTATGTGTCGTAATATAACCTGACTCCTGTCTCAGTCATCTCCAGCCAGGAACCCGAGTGAGCAAATTCCAGGCAAATTCAGCAAATTCTTCAATGGGATTCAATCCAAGTAGGAGAAAGGGTAGAAATGACTACTTGGAGCACCCCTTACACCTTGTTGCATCAAAACATTTAACAACAGAAATTTCTGGATCATAAAAATCGCTTTTAAGCCCTAAGTGAACTCTCTTCTTATTTCAAGCTATTTCTAAAAGAACACAACTCAAGGCAACTGGGATACTTTATTATTACCTTGACATTTGCAATAATGACAGTTTGACTGTGGCAATGATAATGACGGTTGACCTGTGGCAGCTGCAAAAAGGGGTTGCCCAGGAAATAAGGTAATGCCCATGATTTCTCAATGAGACCTACTCCACCCACCTTATTTAAATTGCATCCTGCGTCTTCCTGTCCGACCTCCCTTACTCTGTTCTCTTCTTCCCGTAGCACTCATCATCTTCTAACAGCTTATGTAATTTACTTATCTTATTTACTGTATTTTTATTGTCTGTGATAGCTCCTTCCTCCATGTCTGTGCCAGGGGAGTTTTATTCAGTGATTTCCCCTCCCAGCGCCTAAGAATAATTCCTGGCACCTAGAAGCAGCTCACTAAATATTTGTGGAAGGACTAGATGAACTGTTAATAAAAAAATGCCTGTTCACAAAAAGTTTAGGCATTGTTACATGGTGGCATTTGTTTCTTCTCTGAGCCTACCTAGGATGTGAACTATAAGTGCTCTGAGCTTTGTGTGATTCAGGAAACTGACATAAATGTGCAAGATGTTGGATCATAGCCCTTGTTCCTGTGTGATTCTTAAGAGGAAAGGAAGATGCAGGCCTGGACTGCTCCCACTGGCCCCAGGGATCAATGACTCAGTGCTCTTATTGCGGCCTGGTGCTGGCAATGGTGGCCAGTCTAGTTGGAGTCTCTTTGGAAGACATCTGAGCTGTGCATTTGGTGGGATCTTGATGTTGGGTGAGGAGCGGGAGGGGCTAGGTCTCACGCAGTCCGTTGAAATCGAGGCCCAAAAGACTGGGACAACCATATGTCTAGCAATAGGAGATTAGTGAATAAATTCAGCTACATTCTCCCATACTATGAGGATCATCTCTGTGTGCTTTTATGGAGAGATTCCAAGGATATGGGGAAAAAACAGGGTGTAACAAAAGTGTATATATTGGGTTGGCCAAAAAGTTTGTTTGGTTTTTGCCATAAGACGGCTCTAGCGGCGCTTAGTTGTCTTTAATTTCATTTGAAACAATTTTGTTAGATTGTATTGTGACATCTGTCATATCAGCATGCCATTAAAAAAAACTTATCGAAGTTGGTGAATTTTTGTGTAGTCATTTTAAATGTTTTTTTTTTTTTTTAATTTATCTTTAGAGGAGAAGGGTAGGAGAGAGGGAGAGAAATATCAATGTACGGTTGCCTCTCGTGTGTCCCCTGCTGGGAACTGGCCTGCAACCCAGGCATGTGCCCTGACTGGGAATCGAACCGCGATCCTCTGGTTCGCAGGCCCGCGCTCAATCCACTGAGCTACACCAGCCAGGGCCGTGTAGTCATTTTAATATTTAAGATGGAAGAAAATAAGCAACATTGTTGGCATATTATGCTTTATTATTCCAAGAAAGGTAAAGATGCTACTGAAATGCAAAAAAAGATCTGTGCAGTGTATGGAGAAGGTGCTGTGACTGATCAAACATGTAAAAAGTGATTTGCAAAGTTTCATGTTGGAGATTTCTCCTCGGTTGTGTTGACCAGTTGAAGTCGATAACGATCAAATCATTAATTGAGAACAATCAATGTTATACCATGCGGGAGATAGCTGACATACTCAAAATATCCAAATCAATAAAGTTATTGGTGAAAATGAAAAATGTGCCTTTTATTTTACAGAAATAACTAAATCAACTTTTTGGCCACCCCAATAGTTGCTATCTTTTCCATTAGAAAAGGGGAATATAAGAATATGTATTTGCCTTAGTTGCATAAAAATACTGGAAGAACAAACTGAAAGAAAACCTAATAAAATGATTACTAATCAGTGCAGATGGAGAATAGGGTTGAGTGGTAGACGGGTGAAGGTGAGACCTATGTTACGGCAGGTGATGGAGGGTGGAGGAGAAGGCTCCAGGAATTGAGGCTCTGGGAATGAAGGCTCTAGCTGTCTGAGGAGGTCTTTCTGAGTTGCTTAGAAATCTAAGCCTAGGGGCTTGTCAGATGGAGGTGGGAGGAGAGGAGAGCGCTCTAGGTAGAAATGCCTTTTCAGGAGTGATGAGAAAGACCATGGTCAACTCAGATCCTCTGAGCAATCCTCCTTGACTTGAGTGTGGTTTTGATGAAAAGGGTTGATATGGGATGGGGTAGCTGGGGAATGGTGAGAGCTGAGGATGTAACATAAGGCAGGTTGCTGGTGACACAGAACCATGCCTCTCAAGGTTAGGAGTTTGGATGTTATCTTTGGAGTAGCCATTCGTAAGCAGGGGTCTGATGTAATGAGACTGGTGTTTTGGACGATTACATGGGTATTGGAGAAGAGAGGATAATGGGCAGAGTTGCGCGTGTGTGTAGGTTTGCACCTAGAGGTGTCGATATCAGTACGGAGGCCTCTGCACGTAGGTGACGAACATCTGTAACGAGGAAGCACCATAGCACGACAGTTAAAGGTAGGTATTGGGGTTGGAAGGCCTGCATTTGCATCCCAGTCTCCTACTTGCTCACCAGCTGTGCAGCCTTGGAAAAGTTACTTAACCTCAGTGCGTGTCCCTTTCTTCTGGTGTAAAATACGGTGTCCACCTTACAGTGTTACTGTGAGGAGTAAATGAGATCACGTATGTACAAGTGCATTAAATGTTACCTACTTGTATTAAGGTGGTGGCAGTGGTGATGGAGCGGGGAGGCCAGACCTGAGAGATGTCAGAAGTAGGGATGACCAGGAAGAACCCACAAAGTCCACATGTCGCCTACGCTCCGATGCTGGGACCATCCCGTGGGGCAAGGGAAGCTCAGGTGATGCTCTTCCGTGGTGTGGGTGTGGGTAGGAGCCAGCGCTCAGTCTACATCAGATCTGTGATTTGTTAAAAGGCTGAAAAGGGAATTAGGAGAGGAGGAAGCACCAAGAAGCAACCCCCCACAACTTTGATTTTCCAAATCAGGAAACCACTTGTAGTTCACAAAGACTCAAACTAACCTATGGCATTTTCAATCTGAATATTTAATACTGTGCCTAACTTTCTGACATACGTGGGCTAGGTTGGGGATAAAGACATTTCCTTGAGCACATCACTGCTCATTCCCCTCCAAAATTTCCTCTGTCCAAATGTAGAGATTTGAATTAGTTTTAATTAAAATCCTTGTCATGGCTTTTTAATTAAGGCCCCTGGGATTTGAGGTACTTTTTAAAAAACTGAAGTCAGCACATAAAACATATCACCTCATGGTGGAATGTAAAAATGGTATCACCTCTGTGGAGGGGAATTTGGAAATACCTAGCAAAATTACATGTGCATTATTTTTTGATCAATATTTTTAATGAGATCTTCCTCAAAGATACGCAGGCAAAAATAAGAAAGGACACATGTAAGGCTTTCGATGTAATAAGGCTTTCCAGCATTATTTGTAATAGCAAAAGACCGGAAACAGCCCAGATGCCCTTTGGTAGTTGGGACATTCATACAATGGGATTCTGTGTAGCTATAAAAAAGAAGGGGGTGATAGCCACAGTATATTGTTATGTGAAAAAAGCAGGGTGCAAAAAATAGCATGTTTTCTTTTATCTGAGAAATAACTATGTATTTGATTATAATTAAAAGAAGTAGAAGAGCAATAAAATTGTTAACCTGTACAGGGAAATGGATGATTGGGTTGGGATACAAGCTAGATTTTTCTTAATGTATTTTGTTGTGTATGCTTGACTTTGGAACTCTGTAGATGTTTTTCTGAACTATAAACAATATATTTTTTAAAAAATCTTTATTTATTTATTTATTTTTAGAGAGAGGGGAAGGGAGGGAGAGAGAGAGGGAGAGAAACATCAATGTGTGGTTGCCTCTTGTGTGTCCCCACTGGAGACCTGGCTGGCAACCTAGGCATGTGCCCTGACTGGGGATCGAACCAGCAACCCTTTGGTTTGCAGGCCTGCACTCAATCCATTGAGCTACACTAGCCAAGTCTAAACAAAATTTAATCAAAATAGAAAAAAAAAATCCCCCAAATCAAGAGCAAAATAAAGCAAATTTTTATATCAAGTTGGTAGTTTAACCACATAGAAAATGATTTTTATCATTTATTTTTATCATTTAAAATGATTTTTATCATTTAAAGTTATTAAAGATAACTTTAAAACACAATAATTTGATTATATATCTATAGTGGAATTTATCCTAAGGTCAAAACAAATTCCAAATAAGTCTGAAGCTGTTTTCAGTAATGTTGTTAGTAATAATGTTGGTATTGCTATTCTGAATCAATTATATTTATGTATATATAAGTTATTATTTTTAAATCATCAGAAACCAATATTTTTAGTACACAAAACAATTTTATAATCAAAGGTGTTAAGTAAAAATCCTCTCATTCTAAATTTGAATTAGAAATACAGCATAAACTCCTGATACATTTTCTCTTTAGCAACTGAAAAAGTATTTCCTAACTTTATCTACTAAAAAGTCTAGAAATAATGACTAGCAGCAGTGGCAAACGCTGTGATATCCAGATTGTGGGCTCTACATACAATTTCTCAATAATAGGAAGTAAAATTCCTCAGGAAGATGGCTGATTCCAGGTCCGGAACAGAAAATGTTCAAAATGAGTTGGAATATTTTGTGTATGAAAGTAAAGATGCTATTGAAGACCACTTGTGTCCTGTCCGAAGGGCTCAGAAGCCAAGGTGAAGCCCTGCCCCCATGTCCAGATATGGAACAATTTGAGCTTTAAAAGAATAACTGTCGTGGATTGACATACATTAAATACATTACAATGTATAAAAACCCTGAGTTAAAAATTCAGTGGTCCCTCCCCGGTAGATGCTGGGGGACCAACTCATTCTGAAAACTGGTCAAGAGAGGGAAAGATTTATCGGACATTTATTTTGTCTTTTATTATTGGTTACTTTAGAGTAATTGTTGATGAGGAAAAGTTCTTTTTTTATAGAAGAATTCCATCTAACAAATACAGAGGGAATTATAGAATTGGAATATCACCCACACTGCATCCCCCAGTGGAATAATGAATGTAAACAATATGGTTATTAAATGGCTGCTAAAACGTTAGCTGATGGGAGACTTAATAATGGGTGAATTAAACTGATGACCATCAAAGCCACTAATCAATCTTAATGTCACAGAAAAAGACTCTAGGTATCATGTACCTATTGAGGTGATGTAATGGGAAGTACATAGCACTATCAGAAATAGAACTGGAATCTTTGCCAGGCTCAACTACTAAAGTAACAGTTTATAGAAAATGCAGGGGAAAGAGGAACATGTCAAGACAGCACCATGGAGATAAAAATCCACCAACCGGAATGTGGGACATTCTTCTGGCCCGAAGACCTGGTTTCTTCAACAAATAAATTATAAGAATAAGAACAACAAGAGGAGTAATGTATAGATTAAAAGAGACTAAAACTACTTAGCAGCAAAATGCAGTATATAATCATAATCCTTGTTTGGATCCTAGCTCAAACAAGCAAAATAATAAAGAAAATAGGAGATTAATTAAGACTCATGAACACCCTGGATATAGAGGCTAAAGAATTACAGAATTAGCCCTGGCTGGTGCGGCTCAGTGGGATGGGCGTTGCCTGCAAACTGAAGGGTCACCTGTTTGATTCCCAGTCAGGGCACACGCCTGGGGTGTGGGCCAGGTCCCCGGTTGGAGGCAAGTGGGAGGCAAATGAATGATGTTTCTCTTCCTCTTTTTCTCCCTTCCTTCCTCTCTGTCTAAAAGTAAGTAAATAAAATCTTAAAAGAGAAAGAGAATTATAGCGTTGGCTTTGACTGGTGTGGTTCAGTTGGTTGCGAGTCGTCCTGCAGGCGAAAGGGCACCGGTTCGATTCCCAGTCAGGGGTCAGGGCACATGCCTGGGTTATGGGTTTGTCCCCTGTTGGGGCGAGTACGACAGACATCTAATTGGTGTTCCTCGCTCACGTTGATGTTTTTCTCTCCCACTCTTTCTCCCTCCCGTCCCCTCTCTCTAAAAACAAATAAATAAAATCTTTAAAAAAGAATTATATAATTATTCATATATTTATTTAATTTTGGGATATTGATATTGTTATTTTGTTCAAATTTAAAAAGTTACTGTGTTTTAGAGCTATATACTGAAGTATTTCTAGATAAAATGATGTATCTGAAATTAGGCTTCAAAATAATAGTGTGGAGGGTGAGAACAGGCATCAGGTACAAGCTGGGTGATGGGTACATGGGACTTCATTATACTGTTCTCTCTGCTTCTGTACAGTTAGAAAATGCCCATAGTAGAAGTAAAAAAAGTAACACCCACCAGCTCAGTCAGTGGTCAGCGCAGATTTCATCTGTCTCTGAACTTAATTTGGGGCTGGGGAGGATACTGTTGAAGTCACCTGGGTAGAATTAGAAGGGGTAAGATGCAAACTCTCATCTGTCTGGCCCCAAAACTCATGGTCTTTCTTCCACTTTACTCTGTAGACTTTACATCCCTCAGTGGCTCAGACTATTGCAGGATACTTTAGATTGAGGGTTTATAGGGTTTCCTAAGCAGCCGTCATATAAACATGGGAAAATGGGGGCAAAAGCCAACCAAGAACCAAAAATCAGAACCAAAACATCAGAGGCGGTGTGCCTTTGAGACAGGGAAATTTGCCCAAGTGAAAGGCAAGAAGGTGGAAAGACTGCATACCTCCCACCTCGACCTGGTTGGGCTTTGCCTGTTGCATCATCCTGGGCTTTGGACAGAGAGAGACCTGGGTTAAAGCAGCACGACCTGTCACTTACTGGCTAAATGACCTTATGTTCTATGCTTTGGTTTTTTCGGCCAACCTCATCTGGTTGTTGGGAGGATTTTAGGAGCTTGTAAAGCCTCAGGTGAGTATTTAGAAGAGAAAGCAGAAGTTCCCCAAGTTCCTGAGAATCCCAGAGCTGGGCTGGGGGTTGTGTGTTTGGAAGTGCTTTGTGACCTGGGCACCCGCTTCCACCCCCAGCCACAACATGTTCTCCAGCACTTTCTCCAGGACCTGGGAGGAAGTCTTGTCTAAGTTTGGAATTCCTATTCTGCCTGGGTGACAAGGCTCAGCACTCTGAGGGCAATCATTTTCCGACCTGGCCACATTTTATTTTGTCATGTGGCCTGATAACCAAGGGCAGCCAGAGAAGATCCTTCTTAGGTGGGTCCATAGTAAAGTCCAGCTGGCAAGGTGGAGGCCAACTTGAACTTCACCATCTTTGAGACTGGGAGCAAACGGTGACATTGTTGGTCCTTTCTGAAGGAAGCACCACATTTTCTCTCCCTTCTACCCTGTTCACCTCTCACAGCCATAACCTGCTTCCTTTCCCTCACTAAACACCGTAACACACAGAGTTCCGTCCTGCAGTATGGATCCTTCTTCTCCTGAGCTCTTTAAGGGTTCCGAGCCAATTCCCTTGGTTGAGTCACTTGGTCACCTGAGAAGTGTCCAGGAGCCATACCTTGGGGCTTTTGATCACTGGGTGTCTGGCTCGCTTCCCCCCACTGCATGTGACTCTGACCCACCCACTTGCCAGGGCTTGGGTGTGAGGAAGCCTCTGGCCTGGGGCAGCTCAGCCAGAGGAGCCCTGATTTACAGACTGTCCATATTTAACCGAGGCTACAGCACTTTTATTAATAGAACATGCTGCATTTCCTTTTTATAAAAATATGAAGATCACTGCACTCAGGAAAATGCCTGGTGACTTTCTGTCTTTAGTGCCTGTTCATCACCAGGCTAAAATTAAAAGTGAAGTCAGCCCCTTCTTGAGTCTATTTTTAACCGAGTTTAGCATATGAACGTGAACGTGAAGTCTTTCTTTAGATCTCCCTTAACTCAATTACTTACTTATGCCAATCATCCCGCCTGGAATTCTGAGCTGTGGCTGGGTCTACCTAGAGTGGGTGGCCCACAAAAACGTTAGGGACAATTGGCCATATTCCCTGCTCTCTGGGTTTGTGTCTCCACCCATCCCAGCTTCCCTGTTTCTGGAAGGTTAAGGTGGAGCTTGTCATTAAACTGAAGGAAAAAAAAAAAAAAGACAAAATGAGAACAACCCACCAAACAACCAACCAACCAACACACCTATGGCCATTCTGTGACACTTTAGTATCAAGTAGCCTCTAGTTGGTACACATTTTCTCGGGGCTCCAGTTTAGAAGCAGCCACTTGGGTAGAAGGCAGAGCTGGGGAGACTTTGTCATTCAAGCAGAAAGTGCAAATGGCCCTTGCATACCATTGAGACTTGGGACAACAGGTGGAGGGAGGGAGAGGGAAAAAACGTAATGAGCGTCATTCCTGTCCAGAGAGTCTGCGATGAGTGATGAGAGTGTTAGGGAAAACTTTCAGAAACCCTCTTAAATTCCCTCTTTGAAATCTTTTTAATGTCTCAGCTCTTTGAGGCCTGTGAAGGAAGGGGAGGGCAGAGGGCAGAGTTGATCCTAAATCTTAAGATTCTTGGGCCTAAAGTTTCACTTGAAGGCACGGAATGACAAAGGCTGGTTTTTGAGCAACTTCTGAGGGGTATGTTCCCTGTGGACGTTTTTCAAGTAACACATTTAAAAAAAAAAAAAAAAAAAAGCCTAAACAGGCCCTTGTCCTGGCCCTTGTTTCTGTGGTTTTGAAAAGTGATTTTAGAATGGTATTTTATGTGAATTATATTCAGCTCATGTCCTGAGCTCCTTGAAGGCAATGCCACTTTTAAGCAGAGGAAAAAACTTCCTTCCTTTTTTTTTCTTTTGGTATGGCGGCGAAGCCATCATTGAGGATAACAGAAGATTTATTCAAAATGCCAGTTATTTTTCCTAATCTGCTGATGGTAAGATTGTTTATAGCTGGAGAACTTTGAAAATGTTTCTAGATAGAGTCTGAGAGGGGAGCAGGGGGAAGAGGTGTGTATGTGGCAAGGTGGTCATTTGACTTTTGGGGACTAAGAATGATAAATAAACAAAAAGCTCTTTCCATATACATATTATTGCATTTTTTGTTAAAAGCAACCAAAGTGAGGTATGATGTGGTTATAGGCCACTGCCCCTTGTCTGAAAAAGCTCTTGTGGGTTTTTGCCTGCAGTTCAACAAACCACTTACATGCTTTAATGATTTATTTTATTTTTTTATTTTTAGAGAGAGGGGAAGGGAGGGAGGAAGAGAGGGAGAAAAACATCAATGTGTGGTTGCCTCTCACTTGGCCTCTGCTAGGGACCTGGCCCACAACCCAGGCATGTGCCCTGATTGGGAATCAAACCAGTGATCCTTTGGTTTGCAGGCCGGCACTCAATCCACTGAGCCACACTATCCAGGGATGTAATGATTTTTTTCAATAACAGTTTGGATTTAATTACTTCGCTTATAGGTTCAGAACATTGTTTTCAATTCTGAAAACGTTGCACCCTCACGTGGTTGCAGAAGTTCTAAGGGACTGCCTCCCCCAGCCAGACTGGCATTTCTGGCTGTGTCCAGTTAGGAAAACACGGTAGAGGTGGGGGTGGGGAAGGGTATATGTTGCTGCTCTCTTTAAGCCCTGTTCCTGAAAGATGCTTGGGACTTTGTGAATGGACAAAGCCCCGATAATGAGAGTTGTGACTTCCAAATACTATGCCGTTCCCTTGAACCCTTTGCTTTCATCCTATTCAGTTGTTCAGATATTTTTATCTTGGTTTTCACCTTGACTCAGTTTCATTCTGTAGTGAGTCTAAGGATTCATGACTTTGAAACCTTTTAGTTTCACCTTGTTGGGTAGCTCCTGCTAAAGAGAACATTTTTGTCTTGTTTTTCTTCCTTACCTCAACTTGACCCCTTATGGGAGTCTAAGGATTTCCCATCTTAGAGTTTCAGGGTGAATATAAGAAATGGATGTCTCCTTCTCAGGGACTGTTGGGTGGCCCCTGGCACAGATAGACAGGTAAGGAAGTGAAGAATATGGCACATCCTTAAATTGTCTTTTGAGGTGAGAGCTGAGCCTGCATTTCTCATGACTGGACTGTGTGAAAAGTCTCTTGCTTCCTTTATTATGATTGGTAGGAGGGAGGTGAGGCCTGGAATCCCCATTGCTCCTGGTGCGAACGCCAGCAGCCAGCATGATCCTCCTCCTTCCCTGGCAAATGGGAGTCTGGCTCAGAAAACATTTAAATACACTAGAACCATCCCTGTTGCAGGTTTTGTTCTCCTGAAAATATGGCTTATTCCCCTAAACCCTTTAAGACATACTTTCCTTTCTCCAGGTTTTATGACAGCTACACTGGACAATATAAAGGGATATTTTTGAAAGCAGAAGATAATTACCAATAATCTCTTAAAATTTTTTTAATTGTCACCCAAGGGTATGTTTATTGATTTTAGAGAGAGCGGAAGGGAGAGAGAAACATCAGCTGCTCCTGCACATGCCTCAAGCTGAGACGGAGCCCACAACCTAGGTATGTGCCCTGATCAGGGATTGAACCCACAACCTTTTGGTGTATGGATGATGCTCCAACCAATAGAGCCTCTTGGCCAGGGCCCAGTAATCTCTTTATCGGACTCAATAATTTGCCTATGTTTTCCTTCATTTCTTTTATGTTTGGTCATATACATATATTTGGAAATAGCAACTTTATATTGTTTTTTCTACTTAATATAGTGTTTTTTCAGTTGCATCATCTTCGTAATTTACTTTACCATGACTGCGTAATATTCTACTCAGCTGATCTACCAAAATTTATCTAATTATCTATCAGCCGATGAACAATTATGATTTGAGTTTTTCCTCTGATCCATGCTGCAGTAATGGATATCTTCATACCGGTAGCTTTGGAATTTCTTCCAGAAATGGGATTACTAGGTCAAAGGATATGAATATTTTTGTTGCTCTTGATATATTTGCCGTATTGCTTTACAATAAAGTTGTACCCGTTTTCAGAATCAGCAGGAATTTATGGGGATAGGAGTTTCACTATGAAAATTATGAGCGTTTCATGAGAGAATGTGAAAACTACTTTCCCTGGGTTGAATCCCAGCTTTGCCATTTTCCACTTACCAGGTGTGTAACCTTGGGGACGTTATTTAACCTCCCCGTGCCTCAATTACCACCTCTGTAAAATGGGGGTAGTACCTGTTCCATAGTACCCACCTTAGGAATGAGTTAATTAATATTTATATAGTGCCTAGGACAATGTCTAAGCAAACACATTTCTCTAGTTCAGGATTTTAAAAAGTAATAGAAATAGTGGCTTTTAAAAATCTTTTTACATGTTCATTAACAGTATTTCTAAGACACTCCTTTTAAATCTTTTTTAAAAGATGAATTCCAAATATTAATTTACAGAATATCCATTTTAGTGGGGTTATTCACATTATTTAGGACCACTTCCTTAAACGATTAAAACAGAGCGTCCCTTAGCCCTTTAGGGCCTGGTATGAAGGTCAGTGTCAGCTGGCCCAAAGGTGCAGAGGCTGACAACTACTCACCTCTGAGGAATTCCAATGCCTCTGCGGAATTCCAATGCTTAAATCGGGCTTTCCCCCCTCGGGCTGGGGTGTGGCAAACATATGGTATCTTAGGGCCTTTATCAGGCGCTCTTCCTCCTCTCTGGTTAGCTGCCTGGTAATGCAGAATGGCGATTGGATGTCTGAGATCGCTTTTACCTTGGGGACTTCAGGGGACCCCCTTGGCTGTTTCTCCGCTCACTGGAAGCCGATTCTCCCGCGAGCATGCGCTCCGTGGCGATGTCCCGGACCCTGCGGGTGGGGGCAGTGGTGAGGCTTCAGTGGGACCTGGCAGCGGGAGGGTGGGAAGTGGCAGAGTGGCATCCCTTGTCACGTTCGACTCTATCAGCTTTCCTCTCCTTAATCCTGCTTGTTTCTGCTGAGCTCTCCGAATAACTGAATCCTGGTGTGAGTTTAAAAACCCTAGAAACCTGAGAAATCTCTGTGAGCATGTTGCAGGGGAGCCTCCCCTCCCCGGCGCTGTGGGTCACCTGCGCCAGGACCCTGCGCCCCCTCTCCACGGAGACTGCCTCTCTGGTCTGGCTGTCGCCCTCCCAACCCCTCCGAACTCTCGGGGTCATTGGCCGAAAGCACCCGGGCCAATGCGCTGTGCCCGGCGATCTTCCCGGAGGCGCGGGGAGGTGTGCTTGTCCACCGGCCCGCCCGTCTCTCCCGCGCCCCCAGGGCTCTGTTGGCTGCATCTGTCCCCGGAGTGGAGACTTTTTCAGGCCTGGGTGGTCACAGCGGCCCCCCCGGAGAGATGGAGCGATAATCGTGTCTCCTGCAGTGGGAAAGAGGGCTTCTTTCTCTTGCAACGACAATGCCCCCACATGCTGGGATGTGCTGCGGACCTGAACCTTCTGAGTTTTTCAAATCGCACTTAATACGTGTGTCTTACAGGAAGTGGAAAAGTAGGAAAAACCGCGCATGGGTCCACTGTACAGAGTTAGCTCCTGTTTGGGATAGTCCCTTTGACTTCTTTTTCTACACATAAATTAATTTTTTTCTTTTTTTGTGCCCTCGTTTTAATTGTACCATAATCTTCAATTTTGAAGTTTGCTTATGTCACTTAACATTCTTTTACTAACACTCATACTGGCTGCATAATATTTTATTAAGTATATACAGCCATTACCCTGTCGTATAGTTAGATGGTTGGGTTTTTCTTCTTTTTAAAAAGGTAACTCTGTAGTAAACATCTTTTTGCATAAAGCTTTTTCCATATAAGGTTATAGTCTCATTATAATTATTTGGGACAGCATGTGGGGGTATTTTAAATCAGTCAATCTCTCTCGCTTTCTGGCCAAGGCCACAGGTTAGTAGAGTAACCCATTTATTTTCAACTCCCGGCTTTTTGAGGAAGATGGCCTACAGTGAAACTGGGGCAATGAGGTTTAGCTATGTTTCGGGGATTGAGGTGGTATTAGAGGTTTTCTTGGTTCTGTGTGTTTGAAGTGGAGCACTATCCGAAACTGTCGTGACCTTGAAACTCATGACCTTGAGACACACATACAGGGAATATCGTTTCCTACATGAGGCACAGCTTTTCGGAGTTGGTCCCCATTTTGAGGAGAATGAGTCTATCTGGGGACCCTTTCCATTGGCAGTTTGAGGATGTCTTTCTGGGCATCCTCCCTTTGTTTTCTAGACACCCCAGCCCCTGTTCCTTGTACACTGCAGTTGCGTGTTAGGGTTGTTGCCTGGAGAGGGGAGGTCTCTCTGTAAGGGTGCATTCTAGTCCCTTAGTATGTAAGGTGGAAGGGAAGGCATACAAAAGTCGCTTATTAGTTATTAGTATTATTATTAGTCTGCAGATGTATTGGAAGGACAAGGTTTTAATAACAAGTGAACTGTGTGGGACAGTATTCATTTGAGTTGTTCATGGTCAGTTCTTATGTTCTATAAAATCCATTAGAGAACCTGTAACTGTCACCAGGTAATTATTCTGTGCCTGTCTCATGTTCCTGGGGCTTTGCAACAATGAGCTCTTCAAGCCAAGGCTGCTGTCTTTGCTCTTCTAGTTTTGAGTAAGAGAAGAATTTCAACGTCCTGCAGTATAAACAAATTCTGAATATCTCCTTAGAATTACTCTCAGTCCCCAGCCCATTTCCAAATGACAGGCAGACCTGAATTATGTAACCTGTGGCTGGACATTTGTGTCAAGCCCTCACAAGCTCCGTAATGTCCTCCAAGTCTTTGCGGATCACTTAGAAGCTCACTGGATTAATAGTGTTTAAGTTTTTTAATCCAAATATTTTAATTGCATCAGTAAGCCTGTATTTTAACAAGCTAGTAGTAGATATAAGCATTAAGATTAATAGTCCTTAAGTCTTTGAGATAAAATACATGGACTGTTATTTTTGAGGATATCGATAGACTGTATTCTTTCAACTTTTTCTTGAGTTCATTCTGTACTCTTGGAGGTAATTTAACTACCTCAAATAATTATTTTACATTTCTTAAAATAATAGAAGCAGTACCTTTAGGATTCTCCCACCAGAGGATATACCTTTTTTTGTATGGCTCTGTGTGTGAGGGCACCATGCTGCCTCCGTGTCATTGCCTGTAGAGGATATAGAAATATCTCACACACTGTCCTCAAGGAGCTTGCAACCAAGTTATAGGGATAAGACAAAGCTGAAATATCTAACAAATGTTTCAAGTCAGGATATAATTCTATATTCACAGTGTATTGCTAAGTGATGACGGTGTTCTCAGTGCCAACTTTAGGCAAACGGTCTGGAAGAAGACCCATGGGGCCTCAGTATTTAGGGAAGACTTCATGAAGAGGGTGGGATTTGGAGGGGCCTTGAAGGAATGAGTAGGTTTTGGATCAACAGAAATGAAGTTATTGAAGTTATACCCAGAGAAGACTGGTGGGATAAAAAAGAGAGCCTGGTTAGTAGAATAAAGTTTTCGTTGAAGAATCGGGATATGTTAGAGGTTAGCTAGGATCATGGGTCTAGGTTTGGGAGGAGCCCAAAGTCAAGAAGAGAGGCTGATCTTTGAAACCTGCACCACTACCGTCATCATCATCACAGCCTATTATTAGCATCTAACCTTTATTGTGTGCTTACAACATGGTTCCGAGGGCCTTTTTCCCCCTGCAACAATCTTATGAAACAGACAGCAGTCATTATGTCCTCCTCTTCATAGCGAAGGAACTGAGACATGAAGAAGTTAAGTAACTTCTAGCTGGTACTTGGCAAAGTTGGGGTTCAAACTGACTGAGTCAGGTGGTATGTTACTAGCTCTTAGTAATAGCTGAGAGCTCCTGATGAGACTAACATGGCCCCCCTTGGGTTCTGGAGGATCCAGACAGATCTGGGCTAATATTCTGGCTCTCCCACCTATTAACTATGACCTTGGAAGTTATTTCTCAGATTCCTGATTTCATCACTTGTGAAAAGGGGATAATAATACTACTTCAGGGTTGTTGCAGGGGGATTACATGAAATAATATGCATAAGTCACCTAGTGGAATGCCCAGCAGGCAGGAAGGTGGGGTTTTTATTTCTCGAATATACCCAGGGCTATAAAGGGGTCTCTGAGGAAGAGAAGGAATGAGGGTAAGACATAATTCAGGTAGCGCTTATTTGGTGTCACTTGCAATAATAATTAGCCAACACAGATAGATATCAGATGCTGGATTCCTCCTTCTGGAGCATTCCAGGAATGGACTCTAAATCCCAGATGTGATTCTGCATTGCTCCAAGGACTGACTGCATTTCTCTTTGTTCTCCGAAGTGTGGAGGGTAAAACCAGGACATTGCCATTGCACTGAACTTCAGCACGGGATCGGGTGCCAACGGTGCATTCCAGGGGCTGACATCGGGATTGCTGGAGTGTTCAGCACCCTTGTTCTGCTGCTCCCTGCTCCCTGCTGGTGCTGACCACAGGCGATTGCCCTGTGTCTCAGAGAGGAAAGTGGACATGGGGAAGGAGTTGATTTAATTTAGTTGTGTATAACGTTACACAATGCATGGGGAAATTATAACCAAGGAGAGACATTTAAACAAAACATTTAGAAGACAAATCGATGGAAGAAAAACTGCGCTCTGAGACAAAATTCTAATTAGAAATATCACTGCCAGAATTTATGGGGATGGGGCACGCAGGGTGCTTCTCACACTTGGGTTCCTGCACGTTTTACACTCTTTACCTGCTCCTTCACATGCTAGTTTTGCTCTGTGTGACATTCTGTGGCTGTAGAGGTTATCTTGGCATTACTTCCTTTGAGACTTTTAAAAGCCACAGTGCAAGTATCTGCAAAGAACAATTTTTAGTTCTTTTCTGACATTCAGTCTGCTCGGTTAGGATAAACCTGTTTGTTCCTGTCCCTGTGCCCTTGGTACAATTCAATTTGGCTTCCTCGGAACCACCAAGTATTCTGTTGCTCTTAATCCAATACTGGTTTTGAAATTTGAGGATAGAAGAAGCTATAAGGAAAAATAAAAGTTAAAAAATGTAGTGTGTCTGAAGATGTGAAAATTCCATTGAAATGCCACAGTCACTGTAGAATTTTTAAGTTTTCAAATAAGGCTGGAATCAGATCGCTCCTTGCAGATCAGTTGGATGCCGAGTGGTATTTTGGAAAAACTGGAATGTTGCCCATTGTTTTATTTTCTAAAATAATAGCTTTCCAAATTGTTTTGTGTGCAGTGAGAGGGGTTCTTATCCTCCAGAGCTTGCTGCTTCCCAAACCCACGGGACAATTCATTCCTCGTTCATTCAAGTAAAAGAAGTATTTGTTGAATGCCTACTATGTGTTAGATGCTGTTGTAGGTATTGAGGGATGACCAGACAGATACGGTCCTTATGGGTGGAACCTACAGTCTAGTGGAGAAAACAAACATAAACTGTAAACATACAGATAACCATAAAAACAGACACTGAAATAAATAACCTGAAGAAAAAGGAAGGATTTCTTTCAACCCAAGGCAGGGTAATACAGTGATCCCTCACCTATCGCGGGAGTTACATTCCGGAGACCCCCGAGATAGGTGAAAATCCGCGAAGTAGCAGTGTTATATTTATTTTATTATTTATATAAATTTAAGGCTTTATAAACCCTTCCCACATGCCTATAAACCTTTCCCACTCTGTTATGAACACTTCATATGCTCTTAAACACTTTCTACACTCTTAAACCTATGTAATGTTAGCAACGTATAAAGCTCTATATGGGTACTCACCAGTGAAGTATACGGTCGTCCCTCGCTATATCATGGTTCACTTATTGCAGCTTCACTGTATCGTGGGTTTGTGATAAGTGAACCATGATATAGCGAGGGACGGTTGTAGAGTTATTGGAGTACTGAAAAGTTTCCCCATATAAAACAGAACACTATTTTTTTAAAAAAAAACCCAAAGAGTGAAGATTAAAAATGATTATGTAAAAGGTGGGTAGGCGTGAAGGGATTGAAATGCACCAAGTTGCCATTGATGGTCCAGTTAAGTGTCACTGAGTGGAGTTCTACTTGAAAACAAGTTTGATTCCATGGTGGTGCGGAGTGAGGCCATGAGTAGCGCATGTTCTCACAGTTCGGTTCACTTTAGTTAAAGCAGCATCCCACCCAGTGCAGCGTCACTATAGAATGGACCTCCTGAGTCAGGGCCACCGTGAAAAGCGCCTGGCTGGGCGACCTCTCCCTCGTTGCTTGTACCTGGTGGGATGCAGTTTGGTTCTGGGAGCATCCTGGAGTGGGCCGGCCAGCGGGATCTGGGCGCTCCCCTCCGCCCTGCAGCAGCTCCTCTGGGCAGTGAGCTCCACTTCCCTGAGACTGGGAGACTGAAAATAGGAAGAGGTTGAGCATGATGACCTTAAAGAGTGTTTCTAGGTCCACATTCTATTTCAGAAGGAATGGGCAGTAGGAGGATGTTTGGGGTAGAATCACTTCATACAATACTTACTAATGAACAAAATACAATAACAAACAAAACAGAAAGAGACTCACAGGTACAGGGAACAGAGCGACAGCTGTCAGAGGGGAGGGGGTTGGGAGCTGGGTGAAAAGATGAAGGGAATAAGCAAAAAGCAAAAACAGCAAAGTGGTGAGCAACGGGAGGAATGGGGGGTGGAGGGCAGTGGGAGAGGGTAAAGGGGGGATAAATGGTGAGGGAAGGAGACGTGACTTGGGATGGCAAACACACGAGACAATATACAGACGATGTATTGTAGAATTGTACACCTGAAACCTACATAATTTTATTAACCAGTGTCACCCCAATAAATTCTAAAAAAATAAAATGTAAAACCACAACAGAGGCATGACATTTTCACGGTGCAATAGAAGGCCCACTGGACTCGGGTGTGAAAGTTTCAGGCTTGGCAGTGCCACCGGCTCCGGGGATCACCCGACTTACACTCCTCAAGGCCCGGAGCGTGGGTCACAGATGAGTTCCTGCTCGGCTGCCACCGTGGGTCAGAGACAAGGAGGTTTCGTAGTGGGTAAGTGCTCGGGTTCTGGGTTCAACTCCAGAACACTCCACTAAGTAGCCATGTGCACTTGGGCAGGAAACTTGGCCTTCTTGAGCCTCAGTTTTCTCATCTGTATAATGGAGCCTCTTTTTCATCTATAAATACTCTTCCAGGGCTGGAGCAAGGATGGAGGCTGTGTAAGATGGTCCGTGTAGTACCTGGCACATAGGACGTACACATTAAGTGTTCAGTGTTGCTGTCATTTTGCTGGTTAATTATGGTTTCTGTTACTATAGTTCTCCAGCTGGGCATGTCATGTGAACCCCCTATGGCTTGGCGCCCTCCCTGTGGTTTTGAAAGTGCAATGCAATTATGTAAAAGTGTTTTGTGAACCCTCAGATGGTCTCCGAGGGTGGGATGGTAGGACTGAGCAAGAAAAAGCAGAGGCTGGAGGTCTGTCTGTCTGCAGCTTGGCTGGAACACAGGTCTGTCTTCCTCTAGCCCTGACAGACCGAGGCACATGCACACACACTTCCCATCCAGGCGGACAGGCCCGACCGCAGATGGCCCCAGGGCAGTCATTTGGTGACTGTCATTCACGGCTCATGCCAGAGGCAGCCGAAGGGCACCTCAGTCTTCATTTCTTCTCTATGCCGATCCTGCCCCCTATTAGCGCCCTCAGCTGAAATTTCCAGTAGTAGGACAGCACTGTTCTAAGTGTCTTGAAAAACAACAAGATCCAGAAACTGGGAGTGGTGGCTTTAGAGGCGGGCACCTGTTGTCATTCAGGCTTCGCTGAGGGAGAGCATTTAGTTTGGCAAAACCACTGGAATGTTCCCGGAGGGGGCAGAAGCCCGGGAGTGGGTGGTGGGTTTGCTCCCTGGGTGTGTTGCCTCCTTCCCAGCAGATGGGGCTGAAAGAATTTCCAGAGGGAGGAGGGACGGCTCAGCCGGGGGAAGGCCCACGGGCTGTTTCCTGTCCAGATGGCCCATTCATAAAACGTGGCCGCTTCCTCCTCCTCCACATGGCACTGGCCTCAGCCTGGGCTCCCCACCCCGCAAGCGTTCGTTTCTCACAGAGGGGGGAGGTGAGCAATGTCAGCTAAAAAGGTGGTAGGAGCCTCCTCGGAGCTCCATCCGTTTTGCTGCTCACCTGGCTCCTGTGACGGATGGCCTCGCTGGGTCGCGTGTTCAGCTGCGAGCCAAGACCTGTCAGGGATGTTTGGCCAGCTCTGGGACTGACGGGCAGGGTGAACCAGCCTGAGCTCTGGTTCACAGCAACAGCTCACCTGGGGGCTGGGAGCGGTGGGTGCTCGGGGGAGGCTGGCCAGCCTGCCATGGCTCAGCTCAGTGGGACCTTCCTCTTCGTCCCGGCTTGGCCCACTCAGACTAGGGTGCCCAGTGACGGGCAGGTCCTGAGGGTCGGTTTGCCCAGCTGCTCCTTTCGTGTGCTCCTCACGCCTGGTCCCATCCCCTGGTTCCTCTTTTCTTTCCACTTCTTGCTCGCAGTCTTACTATTCTCTGATTCTCTTTCTCTCTATTCCGGCGTAATTGTAGATGTGACTTTGCTGAAACTCACGAACAATCTCGACTCCGGGTGGCCTGTTTCCGTTTGGGGGCAGTTGCTGATGGGAGAGAGGCAGGGCTAGCTGCTCTCACGTCCCTCTCTGACCACGCAAGGATGGCCGTGAGTGCATGCGGAAGGGGCGCCTCTGCAGAAGGCATTTCCCTCCTTTATCGGGGCTGTTCCAGGAACCGATGATAGGACTGGTCCTGCCTCCCAGGAACGCGCTATCTCCCTCTGCCGTCGGGCCTGGCTCCTCTGCCGTGGGTTCGACACCAAACCTCCCCACAAGCACTTCCAAGAAAATCCTCAGTCCACCTATCTCCTAGGAGCTGATTTAGGCTTTGAGAGACCACCGGGGAGAAATTTAGATGTCCAAGTTCATGCTTTCATGTGGTACTGTACGTACAGAAATCCCCAAGCTATGATAGTTGTTGTTGTGTGTGTTTTTTTTTAATCCTCACCTGAGAATATTTTTTTCATTGCTTTTTTAGAGAGAGAGGAAGGGAGGGGGAAGGGAGAGAAATATTGATACAGGAGAGAAGCATCGATTGGTTGCCTCCCATATGTGCCTGGACTGGGGACTGAACCTGCAACCCAGGTATGTGCCCTGACCAGGAATCGAACCCTGTAAACTTTCTGTTACAAGATGACGCTCCAACCAACTGAGCCACACTGGCCAGGGCTATAATATAGTTGTAAAGGCAGTGTTGATAAAAGCAAGGAATACTGTCTGCTAATCCTGTCTGCCTTCAGGTCCCTGGCACGGAGTGTCAGCGATGCTGGAATTCTTTTTGCAGTTGCCTATAAGCCCCATAAAGACAAACTTTGAAAGGTGATGCTGGCCGTGATACACCCACTGCTACTCCCTCAGCCTCAGACCGCGCCGAAGAGTTTCATCACAGTTCTTCTTTTTACTTTGAAATAATTTTAGAATGACAGAAAGTTTGCGAAAATAGCACAGAGAGTTCCTGTACAACCTCTCAGTCAGCTTTCCCTAGTGTTAACTTCTTGTACAACCTCAACACAGGTATCAAAACCAAGAAAAGTTTTGATTGGTACACAGTAGTAACCAAATACAGACTTTAAGAACAAATTTTAGCTGTTGTCCACAAATGCTTGCTTTCTACTCCAGGACGCAGTCCAGGATCCCCCGTGGCATTTAGTTGTCGTGGGTCCCTAGTCTTCCCCAGTGTGTGACCATTTTTTATGTTTCCTTACCTTTCGTGACCTTGATGCTTTTGAAGACTGCTAGCCAGTTACTTTTTATAACAAGGATCACTCAACTTCTGTCAAGGGCCAGATAATAAATATTTTTGGCTCTGCGGGCTCTATGGTTGCCATTGCAGCCACTCAACTTTACGCTGAAGCGTGAAAGTAGCCTTAGCCAATGTGTAAGTGATGGGCATGGCTGTGGTCCAGTGTAACTTCATTTCTGAAAGTGGGCAGAGGTCTGGGTTTGGCCCTCACGCTGTCGTTTTCCAACACCTGTTGTGAGGAGACCCCAGGTTTAGTCTGTTCGTTGTGTTCTCACGACCAGCTTGAGCTGTGCATTTTAAAACAAGAGTCCCGCAGAAGGGACATGCTCATGTTAGTGCGCTACGGAATCGCTTGGCAAAGGTGGTGTTGACTGTACAGTCTAAGGTTGATTTTCTGTCCCCTGTGTAAGTACGAGTATCTCCAGGGAGATGCAGTAAGAATGTGCAAATATCTTGTTTCTCCTGAAACTTTCGCCTGCTGGTTCTAACGCCCATCGCTGGAGCTTGCCTGCAAGTCACTTCCGTGGTGTTTGGATGCTGAATTTCTATTTCACTCACTTCTACTCTTTATTTACTGGAATTCTCTCGTCAGAAAGAGCTGTTCTTTCTTCCCCAATCACTTATTTATATTAATGAATACTCATAGGTGTTTCAGTTTCTGGATTTGGATGTTCACCATTTTTGAAGTAGCTGCTAAATATCACCTCCTTTGGACTTCTTCGGTCTCATCAAATACTAGACCACCTTCTTGATTTCGTGATTGGCTTTAGATGACTTTGTGGGCATCTGGTGGCCTCAGACCCAGCAGGTCTGCGCTTCATTGACTTATTAATGGCAGAGGCAGTGTTATTTTTCAGCCCAAGCACTGGCCAAGTTTAAATGTGCAGTCTACCTCACAGGTGGCTGAGTTGCAGTGAGAGGTCAGCCTCAGGGCAGCTGGAGCCGGTTGGGTGCAGGGTCATTGGTTTTCATGAATCTGGTTGGGAGAGGAGGCATTGGCAGTATTTTCTGGTGCATGCTAGGTCACGTTTGAATTGTGAGTGTGGTAGAAATTGCCACTTCTCCTTCTCTCTTGCTCTCTAAGAGCTTTTTTCTTTTCATTCTATTTTTGGGAGACATTAAAGGCAAAAACCTGGCTTAGGTGCAGAGTTTAAAGTAAATAGAATTTCAATGCTTCTGTATGCACATTTCTAGATTAAAGTAAATATGTCAGTTTAAATGGCTCAGTTGGAAAGCCAAACAGGCTTCCAAAATATTAAGCCGTCTGATCTGCTTTTAAACACAAAATATGTTGAGTCAGTTTAAAAAAATAGAAACTTCTATTACTTACCATAATTAAAATTATTCCTTTAGTAGCCACATGGAATATTAGGTGAACAGCCAATGAATGTGACTCTTAATTTTTGTTAGCCCTTTGAATGATTTCAGGAAATGTTCTTTACACAGGGTTTTTTGATGATGATGGGGGAGAGAGAAATTTAGGTATGTTCTGTGACTAAGAACAGGGCTGTATCCCGCACTTTGAAAGATTTTTTTCAATGAATTCATTTTAGGGGGAAAGGATGAGTAAATCTACTCAGCTTTTAAAGAAATTCATAGAGTCCTCCCAGAGTGTCAGTTAAGGTAAAAACAGAAAGAATAGAATTATCGTTGCCCAAGACATTGTGAAAGTCAGAAGGAAATGTGGGGAGCTTCCGATCTTGTTCTGGTTGCAGAATTTACTGACAAACAGGGCCTCATGGATGGCAGTTTAATTTCTGCCTTCTCGAGGGTAGAAATGTGCATGCTACAGAGTCCTGTGGAAGTTCAGGCAGGTTCCCACTAGTGACTGAGAAGTTGTGATCCAAAACTCTGGCATGCTTTTTCTACATAACTTCTTTATTTCTCCTGAGATGTAGAATTGGATGAAAAGCTAAGCTACCAATACTTTTCAAAAAATCTATAAAAGGGTACCATAGACTTTCACTATGCATTGATTTCACTATCTGTGAGGCAGCCTAATAAATTCACATGCTTGAAGCCCTGGTCGGATAGCTCGCTTGGTTAGAGCATTGTCCAGATATGTCAAGGTTGCGGGTTTGATCCTTGGTCAGGGCACATACAGGACGCAACCAATGAGTGCATAAATAAGCGGAACAACACATTGATATTTCTCTCTCCCTCCCTTCCTCTCTCTCTCTCAAATCAATAAATTAAAAAAAAAATAAAGTCACGTGTTTGAGTCAGCTGTAGGTCTCTTGAAGCTTAGGGCCACCAAAACCATCACTCCTCCAAAACAATGTGAAGGAGAAAGGTAAAGAGAACGGTTAGTGTCATATCTGAATGATTGTGGTAGATCTTGACTTCTTGAGAAGTGGATTTATTCCCAAAGGTCTAGTTTTAACACAGGTTCCTGGATCTGCTTCTCAGAGGGAACCACATGTTGGAAATGACACGGAAAATGGGTGTGCTCATTTGTAAAATGAGGCCATTGGACCAGCTGTTGGCTTGGGGGGAAAATGTTGTGTGGGCCCTTCCTGTCCTTCCTGGGGTTTGTGATCACGGTGGAAGGTCAGCACTTTTTCATGCAACCTTACAGAGTCATTGTCATCATGTCCTTGGCGGGCATTTCATTCCATCAAGTGCTCAGTGCATTTCGCATTTCATGTAACCACTGGAGGCCTCTGAGATAAGAGTGGAAAAGGGCCCTGTGCCCTTCTGAGAGGTGGGTGATCTATTTTCGACTTGGAGACTGGTGACAATTTGTCTTCTGTCAGGTCAAACGCACAGGGACTTTCTTGTTTTCTGTTCTTCTGTTGACAGCTGTGTCCGTGTTCAGAATGGTCATAGGGTAGTTGGAAGATAGCTCTGGCATTTACCTAGATAGGAGGGGTGGTGGAATGTATTTTTTTTTCTTTGCTATTTTGGGTAGCAAGTCCCTAGTAGTCCATAGTGAGAGGTGAAGAAGTGAGGAGAGATCTCTGGGAGTGTGGGCAGGAAAAGACGCCCAACTCCTGGTTTGAAAGGCACAGAGATATTTCTACCACTCGTGGGTTTTAGTGCCCAAAAAGGAAATGGTTGGGAGGAAGGTGGAAAATAAAGGTTGGATGGGAGAGCCTCGGGTAGAGAGCGGGTATGGAGGTAGAGTGGAGAAGAGAAAGGCAGGGTTTTTGTTTGTTTTATGCTATATAAAACAAATTAAAACTTGTGCACTGGAAATTGCATTTCTATCATACTTTTACATACTGTAAGATCTTTGTTTTAAAAACACAACAGTACAGGCAGACCTGATGGAAGCAGTTTCAAAGGACCCTGGTTTTTTATTATATGTGGTTTTTTAAAGATTTTATTTATTTATGTTAGAGTGAGGGGAAGAGAGGGAGAGAAATGTGTAGTTGCCTCTTAAGTGCCGGGAACCTGGCCTGCAACCCAGGCATGTGCCCTGACTGGGAATTGAACCCTCGACCTTTCAGTTTGCGGGATGACACCCAACCTACTGAGCCATGCCAGTCAGGGCAAGAGACCCTGTTAATCCTCAGCAGCACTTGTCATAAATGTGCATGTAGCTTGCTTTAAATGTCAGTTCCTAGCATCTTGCATCCACATTTATTAGCCGTTGAGCTTTGACAGGTTCCTTATTGTCCTCACCTGCAGAGCAGCCTTGTCTGCCTCACAGGCTATTCCACGTGTCCAAGATCCAGTGCTACGCTACGCTGTCGGAGCTGTGTAGATATTTTGTAAAACCTGTCACTGGGAACTAGAGATGTTGCTCCCAGACCTCACTCTCCTCTGTTTACTTATCCTGGCTAGTGATCCTTCCCCTCATTCCTCCTTTATTCAAGGTCATGGCTCCCTCTGAGATTCTGATGAGAGTAAGGACCTCCTTTATACACTCATGCACACTCACAATTTCGGGGTCCACAATCTGAAACCCAGTTGAGAACCTCTGATTTGACTGTCGTTTCTCTTTTATGGAAATTACAATTTGATCTGGCATTTGGAATTTTCTGCTTGTAATCTTCTTTCTCCTCATTTATGTTTCCAGTGGAGGAAACCATTAAATTGTGTTCTTAGTATAAGCTCAGGGCTTTCCTAGTACTTACTGCCTCACTTCAGCTATAAACAGCAAGATTGTAAACTGACAAAAGCATGATTGTAAACTCAATAAAAGGAAAAGCTGAGTCATGTGGTACCAACAGGGAAAGTGGTAAGACATTAAAAGTGGAGAAATCAAAAGCACCCAAATCATGCTTGCCCTTCCCATACTTAAAATGTCACAGCTAACCAGAAGGGTAACATTTTTTTTTTAGCAGAACCCCATCAAGGTGATTTAAATCGTCTGTGATATGTTCATAGCTGAATGGTTAAGTTGGATGATGGGACAGGACTCTCAGATTGTGTTGATGGTCATTGACGGTTTTATGCATTATTAGAGAGAAGCATAGTTACACCAAATTAAACAGAGACATCTGAGCCAGACATCAGTTCAGTAATTTCATGGGAAAAATAAATTTATATTAGCAAAAAATGTTGTGGTATTAACTCCAGTGTGATGGTATTACAAGTTTTCCCAGTTAATTAGTAACACATTGTAGAACAAATGTTTGAAACAGAAATCTTATGTTTTAGCATAACAAAAAGAACACTGGATCAGAAGTCAATAGGGGTCTTGGCTCTCCCCCAGCGGTGCTGTGTGACCTTGGGCAGATCACTGCACCACTCTGGATCTGTAAAGCAGGGAACGGGACTGTGTGTCTTAAATGACAGAAGGTCCCTTGCAGTGTTAACATGTTGTGACTTTAAGTTTTCATTTAATTCTGTGAACGCTGCTTTTGAACAAAAGGCCTGTCAACATTGAACGTACATCAAGAATAGTGGCCACATCATATGTGCATGGTTCATCATATTTTCACCCCTCTAAGCAGCCCTGGACTGAGAAATGAAACATTATTAACATTCTAGAAGCCCCCTTGTTGTCTCTGGACTGAGTGCCACTCCTGAATATGTCTGTGTGTGTGTGTGTGTGAGTGTGTGTGTGAGAGAGAGAGAGAGAGAGAGAGAGAGAGAGAGAGAAAGAGGTGGAGGGAAGAGAGAATTCAAGGTGATAATTTTTAGAAATTTGGAAGTCTAACATTAAAAATCAAAAGCTTTATTCATTTGGAATCCTGTTAATACAGTCCACAATCCCCTATCCACTATTTTTGAAATCTGAATAATTTGGAAAGCAAAGTTTTTAGCAAAATTATTTGGTTACAAAGTCTTACATGCAAGGGTGAGTGGCTGTTTGTAGTCTTTGAGAGACGTCTCTGGGCCACACTGGCAGAAGAAGAGTTGTCTTCAGCCACACATGAAATACACAAACACTAAAGAAAACCGATGAGCAAAAAAATGGTTTTAAGTAAATTTACGATTTTGTGTTGGGCCAAGGGTTAGACAGCCCTGTGTGCTCATGTTCTTGCTAAATAAATGTTCTTGTGTTCGATGATAAAATGCTGCCTCTGGACCCCAGCTGGGGTTTAATGCACAGCTCAAGTCATGTTTCTTCTTTGAGATCAAAGAGATTCTGAATTCCAAAACAGATCGACCCCAAGGGTTTGGGCTGAAGGATTGTGGATTCAAACCACAGCAAATTGTGTGTAGCTGGGATTCCTCAACGTTTTTATTGCTTAGATTTACATGATCTTTATCTGGAAAGATAAGCAGGCCACAATGCTAGTTAAGTACTTGGTGCATTACTGGATGCTTCTCTTCCAACCATACATTTTCTTCAAAAAATATACTTTAATTTTGGACTAGTTTTAGATTTAATATACAGTTGCAAAGGTACTACACAAAGTTCCCAAAATACCGCTTACCCATCTTCTCCTAATGTTACCAGCTTATACAACCAAGGTACCTTTGTCAAAATTGAGAAATGAACATTGGGTACAATCCTGTCAACTAAATTACATTATTCAGATTTCCTGAGTTTTTCCACTGACGTCCTTTTTCTGTTCCAGGATCCTATCCAGGATCCCACATGGCATTGAGTCATCGTGTCTCCTTGGTCTCCTCCAATCTGTGACTCTGTCTCAGTCTTGCCTTATCTTTCAGGTTGTGACAACATGGATGGAACTTTAAAGGCGTTACACTAAGTGAAATGAGCCAGACAGAGAAAGGCAAATACTGTACGATCTCACTTAGATGTGGAGCAGGGGGCATTGGAGGAAGGCGATCAAAAGGCACAAACTTCCAGTTAGGAGACAAACACGTGCAAGGAATGTAATGTCTGCGGGTAAAACTGCTGTACGAGACGAAGGAAGGCTGTTAAAAGAGTGGCTTCTCACCACAAATGAAACTATTTTTGTGTTTTCTTTTTATTGTATGTATATGAGATGATGAATGTTAACTAAACATATTTTGGTAATGATTTCACAATATACGAGTCTGTTCAGAAGGTATCTGGCCATGTAATATGAAAAATAGAGACATTTATCGAAGAAAATACAAGATATAAGAAACATTATACATACCCTGTCCCCTTCCAAGTAGGCACCTTGGGGCCTCACACAGTTCTCCCAGTCGCCATCAGCTGCCCCGTTGTATTTTCCTGGATCTCATGGATGGTCTGAAATCTCTTCTCTTTCAAAGGTGATTTTAGTTTTGGGAAAAGGCAGAAGTCGCAGGGTGTCAAATCTGGGCTGTAGGGGGGCTGAGTCACCTGGTGATTTGATGTTTTGCCAAAAAACTCTGCAGGAGATGTGATGCATGAGAGGGCACATTGTCGTGACAAAGCTGCCAATCACCAGTTGCCCATAGCTGCGGCCTTCTGAATCATCCGAATAGTTTTTGCAGAGGAATGTTCAAGCTTACTGCAAAATTTGATGCACATTTGTTGCTTTACTCACTCAGTCATTCCGAATGCCATGGCCACACAGTGCACATGCTCACTCAATGGCATCTACCCGCCCCACTGAGTCGTACAGTTCACGCATGCACATTTCACTCCACTCCCCTTGGCTGCCGGGTTACATCAGTGTCACACAAACTGTTCTCGTTATATTAACGGTGGCTGGACTTTTTCCGGACAGACCTCGTATGTAAATCAAACCATCGTGCTATGTACCTGAAACTTACACACTGATACATGTCACTTTTAACTGAATACAACTGGAAATAAAAAGAATACTGGCCAGGTATTTTGTAGAATATCTTCTAGGCATTTGTTTGCTTGCTTAAATTTGTGTTTGTAAGCTTTTTAAAAAAGTTTCAATCTTGAAATCATGGTAGGTTAACATGCCGACGTATAAAATAAGAGAGAGCTCCTCTGCATCCTTTAGCTAGTTTTCCCCAGCGGTAACATCTTGAAACCTTCAGTCCAGTGTCCCAACCAGGGTATCACCATCAGTGCAGTCAAGACGCAGAAAGTTCCCGTCACCACGGGGATCCGTCACCCAGCCCAGCTCTCTCGCTTCAGCGTGTGTCGACTGAGGCCTCCTGTGGGTCAGGCTCAGCTCAAGCCCTGGGGAGACAGAGGTGAACACGGAGCCCTCGTGGAGCTTAGATCCGGGAGACAGACGTGAACAGGGAGGCCCGTGCACAGATGGAGGATGTCAGCCAGTCAGTGCTGTGAATTAAAACCAGAATACTGAGGACTCAGAGAAAAGGAAATCCAGAATTCTAGCTTCTCTTGAAAACTGAGAGCCTGGTCATGTTGGGCCAGACCTCCCTGGCAGCAGAGCAGGGGGTGGAGTCCCCCCTTCATTTTGTTACTGTGGCGTATCACATTGACTGCCTTTTACGTGGGGAACCATTCTTGCATTCTAGTTCTAACTGCCACTTGGTCGTGGTGTATAATTACTTTGATATGCTGCTGAGTGCGGTGTGCCTGCATTTCATTGACGATTTTGCATCAGTATTTATAAGGCATGTTGGCCTGTAGTTTCCTTGCTGTGTCCTTGGTATTGGGGTTATACTGGCCTCATAGAATGAGTTAGGAAGGGTTCCCTCCTCACTATTTTTTTTTTTTTTTTGAGAGAGTTTGGGAATGATTGGTGTTAGTTCCTTAAATGTTTGGTAGAATTCACCAGTGAAATCATCTGAATTTTCTTTGTTGGGAGATTTTTGATTAATGATTCAATCTCCTTATTTGTTTTAGGTTTTCTCAGCTTTTCTGTTTCTTCATGGGTCAGTTTTGGCAAATTGTGTGTTACAGGCATTTGCCCATGACCATCTTAAAACTCAGCTGTTGGCAAAACACTTACTTCTGTCTGTTTCATTTTATTACTTTCTTGCCTAAGAGTGAAGGTCTTGTTTTAAGTGACATGTTATTTCTTTACGAAGTTAAGTATCAATAAACAGGAGGATTTTGCTTGTATATATTGTCATTGATGTGTATTCTATTTTGTCAAATATTTAATAAAATATTTTACGGTGTGTCTTCTGACCCATTGAAAGTGGGAAAGTATATATAAGACGATCAGGCTGTGGTTGCCAAATGGGAGGGGGGTTGGAGGACAGGTGAAAAATGGAAGGGATTAAGAGTACAAATTGCTACTCATAAAAACAGTCACGGGGATATAAAGTGCCGCATAGGAAACACAGGCAATAATACTGTAATAACCATGTGTGTGTTGGGGGGATGCTAGACTTATCGGGGTGATCACTTCTTAAGTTATATAAACGTCTAGTCCTGTGTTGTACACCTGAAACTACTACATTGTATGTCAACTGTAATGGGAAAATTAAGAAGATGATTATGAGGCTATATAAAAAAAGTTGTCAACATACCTAGTTACTGATGGTTTAGCTACAGGACACCTATGAAATTTTATCAGCTGACAATTGTCCTTACTCTTGTAAACTGACTTCGTTTTTATATGGTCTTTAGCCCATTCACTGGTACAACAGAGTGAGCCAGTGATATATTTGGCTCAAGTTTAAATTGCTCAGGTTTCTTTTCAGCAACCAGTTCAGCGTCAACAGAAGCAACCCTCGTCTGTGTACATGAGCTTTGAGACTTTCCCCGATCCTCAGGGTGGGTGTCTTCTGGTAGAGAGTCATTCATTCAATAGTTATTTATTGAGCACCGGCCATGTGCCAAATGCTGTGGTCACCATAGATACCCAATGACGCAATACTCAGAAGCACACAAAACAGGCAACTTCCTGTGTGCTGGGAGAACCTAGGTATGGCACCCAAACCAGAAGGCAGATGGCCCTCAGAAAGAAGAAGATTCTGCTATTCAAACTGTAGAACCGTTTCGTCCTGTTTCCGTTAACGGAGTGACTCCAGTTCCAGGTACTGTCATCTTATTTGGGGCTGGGTTGGCCCTTATGTTGGAAGCTCGAGCAGCTCCCTCTAAAGGGAAGGGGGCTGTGATGAAGCAATAGGTAAATTTGTGCCAGTCCTTGGAAGCCTTCCAGGATTATGTATGGAAGGTAATATTCTCTCTGCAAAGGAAATTATGGCCAAAAGGAATCTGATCATTTCATTGGAACAGGAGATTGGACTCAAACTCCTAATGCAGGAGGAGACAGTTGAGAGAAGAGTTGAAGTCTGAATTCTGAGTAGCTCTGCTTGAAGCAAAGAGCTGGTGATGGTTTGGGTTACAATAGTAATTTCCAAGCCATGGGACTTCTAACAACAGTAAACTGGCTCTTACCACAAACGGGGAACTTGTTCTTTTAGAATGTACCTTAGTATTGCACATTTATTAGACACTATGAGAAGCTGACCAGTGTTCAACTTGAACGTTCCTACAACTTTGAAAAACATTCTACCCAAGGAATTGGAGTAAGTCTGGCCAGTGCCTTCTAACAAGTCAGACGTGTGTCCAGAGAGTTATTCTAACAGAGCATCACATTTATGGGCAAAGGTTGTGCCTTTACCTCTTGAGTTACATTTTCATTGAGAGAACAGAATTGAATTGTGCAGGTGTTATCACTTCAAAAGGTTTGTACCACTCTCCACACATGATTGAATTTCTTAGGACATCCTTAGACAGAGAGTGTGATGATATCCTGGGGTGCTGAAATTGCTAACTTTTCCGGCCCATGCTGAGTTGTGACCGAAAGTCCCCCGTAGTTTAACTGAGGTGCTTTATTCATCTGCAGACTGGAAGCCCAGGATTGGAAATTTAACACGATATAAATAATTAAATCTCAGCCTCCACAGGTGCAGAGGGCATAAATAATCCGACTGCATGCCGCCTGAGCATTCCATATCGTGGGCCATTTAGATTTAATGCCCAGGCACTCACTCGTAACTGAATATGTCAGAACGCAGTTCCTGCCTGGGACAGGGGAAGGGTGCTATTTCAGAGCCGTGTGCTTGCCTGTCTGCTGGAAAGCTGCCTCTGCCCTCTGACTCTTCAGAAGACCCTTTGCTGGCTTGGTGTCCAGGGAAATTCATTTGTCTTCCTGCCCAGCCCGGGGAACAGAAATCTACAACCAACTCTTCTTGTGGTTAAATGAAGGAGGTGGTATGTTCAAGGGCAACCCAAGAAAATCACTCTTTCATTGGAGACATTTGGGGAAAGATATGAGTTCACTGATGGGAGCGGACCTTGAAAACTTTATTCTCAGAGTCAGGAGTTTGAATCTGAGCCCATTTGAGCACTTGGGAGTGGCTGAAAGGTGGTGTCCTTTTCTGCTTCAACAGCAAATCTGTGAAGGGCACTGCGGAGTAGCAATCCATTTTCTGGTGACCAAAGGTGAAAGAACACAGCCATTCATTCTCATGATGTCTGCATCACTTACATGGCTTCGTACATGGTAGAGATTTAATAAAAGCTTGTTAAATGAGTGACCGAAAGAACACCGATGCATCGTGGGGCTTTGTACAGTGTCCTGGCTGTGGTCTGTCTAGCCTGGTCTGGTCCCATTCACAAGGAGGACCCTGGACCTCACAAGGAGGACCCTGGACCACCAGCATCCACTGGGAGCTGGTTAGGAATGGAGATCCTGAGGGCCTATTCCTGACCTGCTGATCCCTATCTCTGAGGTGGGCCCACGAATCTGCTTGTTTTTTCCCTTAAGATTTTATTTATTTATTTTTAGACAGAAGGGAAGGAAGGGAGAAAAGGAGAGAAACAGCAATGTGTGGTTGCCTCTTGCATGCCCCCCCTCCAGGAACTTGGCCCTCAACCCAGGCATGTGCCCTGACTGGGAATCGAACTGGCAACCCTTTGGTTCACAGGCCAGCGCTCAATCCACTGAGCCACACCAGCCAGGGCAGGAATCTGTTTTTAACAAACCCTGTGGTGATTCTGATGTCCACTAGAGTCTGGCACCACTAGCTTCAACCAGAGATGGGATTTAAGAATCTTCCACCCACTTCCTCTCTCTCAGGAGCAAGTCACCACAGTTGGTTTCAAGGGAAGGAGATTTAAAATCCTTCAGGTACGTTTCTTCACCACCAGCACCCCTCCCCCTGCCCCAGGCTTCTCACTCAGGACACAGCTAGCCCCCTAGCATTGTTCTTCAGATCTCATGTTTCCAGATTCTCTGCTCAGTCTCTGCCAGGGAAATAGAGATGGGCTGGGGTAGAAGGCATCCTCCCCCTTGCTGATTGCCGGAAGGAGGGTGGGCAGTGAGTCGGACACTTACTGGATGCCCTCTGTGTGCTGCAGGCTCTGTCCCCAGGACCTTGGGCACTCTGAGGGAGGCAGACAAGGAAGTGATGAGTACTAGGCCCCGGAGAGGTGTCACTCACTGGGTGGTGTCACTGGGAGCGCCCCAATGGGCCAAGCTCAGACCCGCATGAGGCTGGGGTACAAGAGGAGGAGGTGCTGGAGGAGGTGACGCCCAGGTCACCTGTTATTGGGTAAGCAGGGTGCAAAGAGGAAGGAGAGACTTTCAGGCAAAAGGGGCAGCATTGCTGAAAAGACACTTTGCAGGGGTGTCCACACTGCAGCCCGGGATGGCTATGAGTGTGGCCCAACACAAAATCGTGAATTGACTTAAAACCTTTGTTTGCTCATCAGTTTTCGTTAGTGTTTGTATATTTCATGTGTGGCCCACCCGAGACAACGCTGCTTCTTCCAGTGTGGCCCAGAGACGCCAAAAGGTTGGACATGCCTGCTAGAGTCCTTTATTCAGCTTCTGGGAACTGAGTACTGCTCATTTTACTTTTCAAATTGAGTTATATCTTGCACATAGTAAAGTGGACAACTTTTAGGTTTGCAGCTTAGTGAATTTTGAGATCTGTCCTCACTCTTGTAACCATCACCCAGACCAAAATATGGGACGTTTCCAACCTCTCGCGGTGCTCCCTGTACGTATTCCTTCTGGTTGACAGGCTCCTGCCCCCACAGGAAACCCCTTCTTACCTCTGTTGCCACAGTTTAATTTTTCCTGGGCGACTTTTTTAGACTATAAACTTCTTGAATGAAAAATTTATTCTGGTAGCTAAAGATTGCTAACAGGCTGCGTATGGCTCCAAATGATGTGTTTTGGTTTTAATGCATTGCTATCATTTAAAAATTGGGGGATTTCACATGAGAATCAAAGGATCTGACAACACTTGGCTCACGTAAGTTGCCTGGTGGGCTGCAGTTGGGTAGGGACTGTCCCCCCGAAGGTGGGGCGTCTGTTCTTTGGGAGTCCCCTCTGCGCACCACTCCCTCCTGGGCACCAGCTGTACTTCTGTCGCCTGCCTGGCTCTGTGGGCCTTTAAGTTTGCAGTCCCTGCCCTGAAGTATTTTTGGTTTGTGACCTCTAGCATGGTTGAGGGTGCCGAATAATTTTATTTGTTCACTCATCAATGTTTATGGAGCACTGGCCATGAACCTGGCCAACTCGCCAGGTGTTGGGAACAGGTGTTCTGGGGCAGAGAGACAGTGCGTCGTTAGTGTGCGGTGCATTAACCCCACCTAAGTGTGGCACTTCCTGTCGGTGGGTTCACTCCTCACTCCACCTCGGATGCCACCCATGCTGGCTATTTCCTGGTCTCTGAGCCCACCTCGTTCCTTATAACGGTCACACTTCTGATGTCACCTCCCTCTCTCTTTCCTCCCTGTCTGGCCCTCAGCCCTTTCTGAACCTTTTGCTCAAGTCTCACCTCTTCCAAGAAGTCTTCACTGAGCATCCCTTTCTCTGAGACCTCCCTCCTCTGAACACCTATCCGTGGATTTCCCACACCACCAGCAATCCATTCTGTCCTTGATTCCCTAACGTTGCCTGTCCGAAGGGCAGAGACTTTGCCTTCCGTTTCCTGACATCGCTCCATACCGCCCTGCCTGGTGCTGAGCATACAGCAGGCGCCTAGGAAATACAGAAGAGGCTGCGGATGGCAGTGCCTGGGGGTTGGGGGCAGAGAGGAAAGTGCTTGAGAGAAGTGCCAGCCTCCTCACCGGGAGTTGCCCTCGCTGGCAGGTGTCCTGCAGGGATCCTGCCTGTCTGTGAGGACCTAGTGTCCTTGCGAGAACGTTGACACCCTTCAAGGAGGGCACAGACACTCCAGCCACCCGGCCACAGGCATTCTGAGCAGTGTCATGTGAGGTGGCATTTGAGGTTCTCCGCTTACAGCCTGACAGAGTGTCCCTTGGGATAGCAGGAGACGGCTCACTGAAGCTAGCGTGTGGCTGGAACAGGAAAGCCTTCGTTTTGAAGGCTGTTCGCTCAGCCTCTGCCATGGTCCATCCAGCCTGGGCTGCCTGCTCGGTCTCAGTTTTCTTCCTGACTCAGTGATGCACATGGCTAAGGGCGACCCAATTGCAAATAGCCCCACACCTTGTAACATTGCTTCTTTGAAAAGTACCTTAGATGTTGGCCAAGGATGGTGACCTTTCTTTAGTGGACTTCTGCTCCTGGCCCAGCCAACCAGACCACTGCAGTGGAGGTGGGAGAGGTAAGGAGAGCCTCTAATTTAAGGATATTTGGCAAAGAGCTGTCCCCTTTGCTAGGGTTCTGTTATATGTCACTTGGTGTGCAGGGTTCCAACAACTATTTGGCCTCTTGACAGGGAACATGATAGAATGTCAGGACCTAAGCTAATATAAAACATGTTTTGCCTCGCCAAGTCATGCATAGCCAACGCAAGAAGCCCATCGGTCATCCACATGTCTGCACCATGTGGCCAAGGGGCTCCACGGATGGGATTTAGCCTTTCCAGAGCCACGTGAGGGTGGAGATCAGGCACAAAGTGGCTTCTTACTCAGAGCATGCTGATTCTGAGAAGCATGAGGGCATCTCTTAAAAAATACACATTTGTAAAGGGCACGTTTCCCATTTCTTTTCGTTTATACATCCCCTTCTCCCCATCCTGCTCCCGCCAACCTCTTTCTGTGTCTTTGTGTTTTAGCTATTGTGCCTTTTGCACAAGCCCCAGATCTCCAGGTGACAAGGCAGGCTGCGTTTGTAGGTATTACCTTCTGTTACTTGGGGGCTTCAGATTTGGATACGAGGACAAAGAGACCTTCAGATTTCATCCAGGCTTCAGCCTTGGGCCAGATAGGGAAGCTGGCGCTGGCAGCTATCATACAACTATTGAGCAGAATCATTACGGGGAGGGGGTTGTACCAATGAAGAAATGTTTGGCTGCCAACAGAAACCCAGCAAACGGCGCCTGAAGCCAGCAGGACATTTATCATCTACTTAGCAAGAGGTCTGGAGGCAGGCAGCCCAGGGTTGGTTTAGTGGTTCAGTGGGTTCTTCGGGGACCAGGGTCTTTCCATGCCTCCACCTCGCCACGCCCAGTGACGCCGTCACATCTGTGGTCTCCTCTCCACAGGGGAGCTGACACAGGTTTCATTCAGGTCACGTGTGTTTTCAGACCAGCTGCCAAAATGAGAAGTGTGGATGGAGGGCGGGCATTGTAAGCTTCTGTTTACCTCTCATCTGGGAGCAGGATTTTTCGGGTCCTTGATGCGAAGGAAATCCCGTTTCAGCGTGAAAAGCTATGCATGGACCTGAGTCATTTGGGGTTATCTGTGACAGAGTGAGCTGAGGCTCCATTTTTCTGCTGACTCCCATTCCCAACTCCCTTCCCTGTGGTTCTTTCTTAAAATTACGGAATGTGAAGAACTTTCACATTCTTCTTCACCTAGTTTCACCTATTTTCTTCCAGCCCAGAGTTCATGATTGGGTTTAATTTTCATTAACTGGTGCACCAAGGCTTGACTGCGAATCTCTGTGAGCTCCTGCCTTAGAAACTGGAGACATATCTTGCCTTATTGCACTCCACAGACGTTGCAATTTTTTTTATGCAAGTGGAAAGCAAGACCCTCCACTATCAAAAAGATTATGACTTGCTTTATTGTGGTGGCCCGGAACCAAACCTGCAATATCTCCAAGGTCTGCTTGTAACAAGGTCTGGCCCCTACTCCCTGGGACTCGTTTCCTTTTTTTCTGAATGGTGCATCATATCAGCTGGCACCATGGGTAACATTCTGTTCACATCGTTTAGCCAGTGGAAACTGAGCCCGCGCTCTCATCAGTGTTAAGTTGCAGTGCCCTCTGGTTGGGAATTTGTCTTGTGAAAGGTTAGGGTCTAGCGCTCTTCTGGACCTTTCTAGCATTAAGCCTTGGGAAGTGATTTCTCTGCTAAAGTAACTTTGGTCTGTACATACGCAGATGCACACACAGGCACGCATCCTAGCTCTGCACCCCATCCAGTGGGAAAGGCAGACTGCGGCTTCATGGTACTTGTCTTTTTGATGAATGTCCCATGTCCGCCCACAGGGCCGTGACATTCCTGCCTCCCCACTCAATTATCTGAAAATCTTCTAAGCCAGATTGCCTTTCCGTAGGCCTGCAACTCTGGAATGCCACATAGGTTCTGGGTTTCAGTCCCCTGGGCCTGCACTGGCCAGCATTTGTAAGAGGCTGCGGGCTTGAAGCTGATGAGACAAGGAGCCGATGGAAGCCGTTCGAGGGCGCCAGAGAAGATACGGCGCTCCGGTGATAGGGCGGCCGAGCGGGGCCAGGGGCGTGTGAAGCGGGCCGCAAGTACACGGTCTTGCCTCAGCTTTCCCCTTCCATCGCTCCCAGACACAGTGCGCTCTTTAGGGCTCCTCGCCCTTTCTTTCTGAAATGTGCTCCCAAATGTGCCCAACTCGCCTCTCCGTTTTCCAGCCTTCGCTGGCAGAAGTGACAAAAGGAAGAGCCCACTTTACTCCATGGCAAGTTCCTCTTGAGTGTAAGAAGTGTTCACCTGCCCGCCCAGGGAAAGGTGTTACATCGGAATCCAATAGGTCTGTTTACTTCCGATAAAGTTGGTGGCATGTGACGTTTAGGATTGGCTGTGTGATCTGAAGGGTGTGTCCCCCTTTCACCTTGCACGCTGGCGATCTTCTAGAAGAGCCTCTGTCAGGACTCCGGATCTGGTCTGCTCGGCAGCCCTCAGCCTTCAAGGGTGAAATGCAGAGGTCTCAAAGGGGACACTTCTGGATCTAGAGTGCCGTGGAATCGGACTCCATCTGTTCCTTTGCCATATTTTGCCATGTAGAATGTTCTCCTGTGTGTAATGCGCATTCACATTTTTGGCCCAAACTTTCAGGAGAAAAAAATCTTTCATTTTAATTTTGTATTTCAATTTTTTAATTTACGTATATTTAGATACTTGATTTTTTGTATCATAAAAGAATTTTAGAATTTGTTTTTGAATATATGGATATTGCTATTGCTTTCTAGAGTTACACTTGTAACACAGAAGCATAAATAAAAGAATTAAAAACATTTATATAGATACAGAATTAGTACTATCCATGTATAATGTATATTGTTATTTTTCCCTCGAAAACTTGGGCAAAAAGTGCACATTATACACAGTAAAATATGGTACTTGCTGTGTGTCCCTAGGACAAGTTATTTGACTTCTCTGTACTTTACTTTCTCCATCTGTAAAATGGGAATAATAGTACTACATGCCACATATGGTTATTAGGAGGATTCAATGAGTTAACATTTAAGTGCTTAAAATGTTACCTGGCAATTAGTAGGGATCACATGAGAGTTTGTTAAATAAATACATCTTACTAGTTGGCGATATTTTTGTTGGCTTACTACTCTTCTCACTGAAGTTTCTGTTGAGATCATTGTAGGTTCAAGTACAGTTGTAAGACAGCCCGTGCCCATTCCTTTGCCCCTCTATGCCACACTGAGTCTCCTTGCCTCTCTGCCCTGTCCCCACTTCTCTGCCCTGCCTATCTGTCTGGATGATTGTGGCTTCTCCAAATCCTTGGTTGTCAAACTTCCATATAATTCAATTTTCTGACAGTTCTTAGTGTTATTTGTTTTGGGATTTAGTTGTAATTCCTTTTTGTGGTTGCTCAAGGAAGTGAAGCATGTCTACCTATGCCTCCATCTTGACTGGAATGTGGTAGGTAAAAATTGGGAGGCATACCTTGGGAGCAAGTGATCCCAGCCCCAGGTCAGACTGCGCAGCCCAGGGTTCCACTACTGGGCAGATAAATCCCTATAACTTCTGGCTGTAAAAACCAGTGAGGGTTGGGGCAGTAGAAGAAACTGAGGATTTTCAGGAAATTTCACTTAAAGGGGCCACACTGTCTTAAAATGTATGCAAACCCACCCACTCTGGGATTCAATACCAGGGCAACAGCTAGAAGGGTGCTGGTTGCATACAGGAAATGGGCGAAGGGACTGGAAATGGGGTGAGCACTGGGCAAATCCCCGGAAGCCAGGAGTGGCACATCCCCTCTCTGAGCCCTCCTTCCACACAGAGCCACAAAGTGGTGAAGTGGGTTGCCCCACCCTGGCGATTAACCACAAAAGTTACAGGTGCCTTTTACAGGGAGTCAAAGCAGCTCTAAAGCAGTCACAAACACAGGGAGGCTGCCAAATTGAGGAGACAAAGAAATATGGTCCAAATGAAAGAACACAACAAAATCTCAGAAAAAGAACTAAATGAAACAGAGATGGGCAACCTATGAGATGCAGAGTTCAAAACACTGGTGATCAGGATTCTCGAAGAACTCATTGAGTACAGCAACAACATAAAGGAAGAAATGAAGGTGAAATAAAGAAGAATCTACAGGGAACCAACAATGAAAGGAAGGAAGCCAGGATTCAAATTAATGATTTGGAAGATAAGGAAGAAATAAACATTTGACGAAAACGGAAAGAAGAAACAAGAATTCAAAAAAATCAAGGATAGTGTAAGAAGACTCTGGGACATCTCCAAATATGCCAACATCCCAATCATTGGGATGCCAGAAGGAGAAGAGGAAGAGCAAGAAATTGAAAATTTATTTGAAAAAAATAATGAAAGAAAACTTCTTTAATTTGGTGACAGAAATAGACATACGAGTCAGGAAGCACAGAGAATCCCAAGCAAGTTGGATCCAAGTAGGACCACACCAAGGCACATCATAATTAAAATGCCAAAGGTTAAAGATAAAGAGAGAATCTTAAAGCAGCAAGAGAAAAGCAGAGAGTTACCTACAAAGGAGTTCCCATAAGACTGTCAGCTGATTTCTCAAAACAAAACAAAACAAAACAACTTTGTAGGCAAGAAGGGACTGGCAAGAAGTATTCAGAATTATGAAAAGCAAGGACCTATAACCAAGATTACTCTATCCAGCAAAGCTATCATTAGAATGCAAGGGCAGATAAAGTGCTTCCCAAGCGAGGTAAAGTTAAAGGAGTTCCTCATCACCAAGCCATTATTACAGGAGTAGTTAAAGGGACTTATTTAAGAAAAAGAAGATTGAAACTATGAACATTAAAAAGGCAACAAATTCACAACTATCAACAACTGAATCTAAAACAAACAAACAAACAAACACACCAAACTAAGCAGGCAACCAGAACAAGAACAAAATCTTGGGTATGGAGATCATTTTGAGGTTTATCGGTAGGGAGAATGGTGGGAAAGGTACAGGGATTAAGAAGCATAAATGGTAGATACAAAATAGACAGGGGGATGTTAAGAATAGTATAGGAAATGGAGAAGCCAGAGAACTTATATGCATGACCCATGGACATGAAATAAGATGGGGGGGATTGCTGGAGGCAAGACAGGTACTGGATGAAGGGGGGCTAAGGGAGAAAAATTGGGACAACTATAATAACATAACCAATACAACACACTTAAAAAAACAAATGCAGCTGTAAGAAATAATACAGAGTTCCCATGTCATGTTCCATGATAATTTCCCCCCATTGATAATGTTTTGCAAAACTGTAGTACAACGTGGCAACCAGTATATTAACATCAGTACAGTCCACCTCTTACTCAGATTTCCCGTGTTAGGTGTGCTCGTTTGTCCATGTGTATGCAGTTCGGTCACATGTGTAGGTTCCTGTTTGCACCACCGCAGTCAAGACAGTAAACAGTTCCATTGTCCCAAGGAGGCTCCTGTGGCCCTTTTCTAAGTGTTCCCACATTCCTCCCTTTCCTGGCGACCCCTGGCAATGACTAATCTGTTCTGTTTCTAAAATTTTGTCATTTAAAAAATGTTATATAAATGGAATCATACAGTTTGCAACCTTTTGGGACTAGCCTTATTCACTCAGCATAATTTCCTGGAGACTTACCCAAGTTGCTGAGTGTATCAGTAGTTCATTCCTTTTTCTTGCTGAATAGTATTCTGTGATATGTACGTACCACCGTTTGTTTAACCGTTGACCTAATGAAGGGCATGTAGGCTTTTCTCAATTTTTGGTATTACCAATAAAGCTGCTATGAACATTTGTATACAGGTTTTTGTGTGAACGTAAATTTTCTTTCTCTGAGATAAATGCCCAAGAGTGAGATTGTTGGGCTGTGTGGTAATTACATGTTTGGGTTTACTGCTGTGATAGGTATTATACTTTGTTAAAGTTGTACCTCCCAGCAACAAATTTATATTCAATTCTTTGACTTACAGTAAGTATTGTTTTAGTACTTGTTGAACAAATTTAAAGGGGCCACCGGCTTTCACAACATACCCAGGACTGTGTTAAGAGGTCGGTGAAGAGAGGAGATTCAAACGATGGGGTGATGGTTCTTGTGTTGCAGAAATGTTTCATGTTGGATCTGGGAACTGAGTAGTCGCAAATAAGAGCTGATGTAGATGGATTGCTGTCAGGTTGTAGAAGGCTTGAAAAAGCCCAGCGGACAGGTGGGTGGGAGGTGCAGGGAGGAGAGAGTGGAGGTTTGAGAAAGGGTTGTCAATGTTGGTGCCTCCAGCGCCTGAGATTGCAAATTTGATGGTCTTTTGTATTTGAGAAGAATTTGGAATTACTTGAATTTGAAGAAAAGCATCAATTTTGCATGGAGCATGTGCTTTGGGTCAAAGGTAAGGATCATCGTAGAGTCATAAATTCCTTTGTAAGGGCATCCTCAACTTATAAGAAGAGACTGAAGCATGTTCCACCAGTGTGGGTGAAGAGTTGACCTCGGGGCTGGGTCACACTGGTTGTCCCAGGTCCTCACAGGATGCTGGTCCTTTCTGTGCAGTGGGGTCAGTTTAACAGAGTGCAGTGAAAGCTTACCTAGTTAGTGTCTTTGACACCTGGAGCAGGTAATTTTTTCACATTCCTCTCCTCTGAATGACAAAATTATTTTCTGGAAAAACTATGTAATGAGCAGTCATTATTTTCTTAATTTCTTTCTCTTTAGTGTGTAAACATTGAAGGATTGAAAAAGAATACCTTTGTTTTAAAGATACTACTGAAGTTTAATAAGATATTTCACATCCGCATTAAAAGTTGTGCTTACCAAGCCAAATTATTACATCTTGCAGTTTGCTGTTGTGCTGTTTTAAATTTGACACACAAATAAAACATCCCAGCAGTCACAGGGTGACTGGACGGAAGTAACCTAAGTTCTGTGTTTTCGTTTCCACAATCACTGCCATCACAGTTTATTTTAAATCTGTTTAAACATTGGAATGTACAGTACTGCAGGGACTGGAGACAGAAACTGTGTCTGAAGTGGAATCAAAATATTCTGACCTATTACGAATTTATTTTGAAATCAATCGAAGTCTGAGTTTGCATGTGTCAAAGCCAGGGGGGCTTCAAATTACCTTTGATGTGGATATGATATTTGTCAAGGATAGATAATGCACATATGCCAATTTGAAGCTTGCTTCTATATTGTCATTCAAACACAGCAGTAACTGCAGGAATTGTTTATAACTTAAGCCAACAACATACTTGTTTTCGTTTTTTCGAGGAGGAATGACTTCTCATTGACATTGCTTAGAAATTGCTGATGCTTGGTGATAAGACAATGCAGGTAACTTTTAGTAGTTTTATTATTCTTTTATTTTTATTTACTTTATTTTATTGAATTTATTGGGTGACACTGATTAATAAAAACATAGAGGTTTCAGATGTGCGATTTTATGGCACATCATCCGTATACTGTGTCGTGTGTCCACCAGCCCAAGTCATGTCGTCTTCCTCACCATTTATCCTCTCTGTACCTTTTCCTACCTCCCCCACCCCTCTTTCCCTCTGGTAATTACCATACTCTTGTCCATATCTGTGAGCTTTTGTTTGTTTTTTGCTCTATTCCTTCATCTTTTTCACCTAGCCCTTAAGTTCTTGGGAGACAAAGCCCTGCCTTCTTGCCTGCACTGAGTGTTGCCACTGATGAAAAGCAGGGGTTTGGGAAGTTCATTTGACTTGAATTTGAAGCCCAGCCTTACCTGTTGGTAGCCCTGGTGCCTCTGACTAGCCGCAGTCAGCTTTCTTGTCTGCAACATGGTAAGCTTTGGTCGGGTTCATCACGTCATCTGCACAGAGGGCCTTGAGTTGTTTCTGGCGCACACGAAGTTCTCAAGAAATCTGTTGTGTTCCTCTCTCCATTGGAAGGAGCCACTAGCCCTGGACCCTGAGAAGAGCTCGGGCTGACCAGTCAGACTTGCCTCCCTTTGCATCCTCTCTGACCTCAGGCAAAGCAGCAGGTCTGTTTAAGCAGCATGCATTGCGTGACTATACTGAACCCCAAGGGAAGCTTGAACAGATTCCCTGGATTCTGAGATGTGTCCATCAGCCTGCTGGTTTGGGTATTGGAGAGCTATCCTGGCCTCTCCTGGGCTGAGAGGGTGGGAAATTTCAGGACGATGTGATCAGCTTGTCTATCAGAAGGGCACACTTCAGGAACAAAAGTGATTGTCTTTTGCTTCAGACAGAAGAGGTTCTGCAGCTGTTTCTCCTAATGGAAGAGGCTTGGTTATCATCACGGCCTTTTGCAAATCACTCTCCCCTCTTTCTCTACCTCCTCCTCGTACTGATAATTGCCAAGGAATGTGGTCCAGGCCTTTTGCTGGCGTTTGCTAGCCTTTTATAGCAGCTGAGAAGGAATTCTTGGTATTCTTCTCATGTATTAAAGATCAGACTATTCTTATGCATTAGCCAGCTCATGTTAAACATAGAAACACGTTTAAATGACCCAGGGAGACACTTGGAAGACTACTTTATGTTGCAACTTTTTTTGTTGTTGTAAAATGAACCCTTTGTACTTTAAAGGCGCTAAAGAGAATTCTTAATTTTATACAGTTTGATCTGCCAAGTGATAGGTTTTCTTTGCCTTTACTTTTAAGGGAAGTCTGTTTAGCGATGGCTCATTGCAGGACAGGGAAGGAAGCACGTAGTTTGTTATTTAAGAAAAAATAGAAACTATATTACAAAATATATCCTAGGAAACGATCTCATGTTGTAAATAATCTCAGATGTAGACTTTGGGATGTGAAATGGAGCTTAAGGTTTTATTCTTGAATGTTTTGTATTTCTACAATATTAGCTGCATAGCTAATTCATTTCAACTGGAAAGTACATCAGAAAACATGTAACTTAATCAAGATCAAGTGAAAAATATACTGTTTTTTAACATTTCTCCTGGCCTTCTTATCATCCTGCCAATGCATTGGTTAGTGAAAGCTGTACATTTTAAGAAGATACAATGAACAATCTCAAAGGCAAATATGGCAGATCGGAAGCCTTAAAAATACAGAGTAAACACTTGGTGATCACATGGTTAAATTAATGTGTCCAGGCAGGGCCAGTTTCAATGGTGTGCATGTGACCTGTGCCATCACACAGGGCCCTGTGCTTAGAGGGGCCCATGCTGGTTGAGTGCTCTGTTTTCATGGTTTTGAAATTCTTAATACTTTTTGAACAAAGGGCTTCATGTTTCATTTTTCACTGAGCTCCCCAAGCTCAATTGGGACCCTAGCTGGTCCCAAGTATTGGCCACCTGATAATTCAGCTTCAACTAGTTTAGGGCTTTTGAATTTCCAGATTAATGAACTGGAAATTAAATGAACATTTATCAGCCTTTTTGTTTTCTCTACGAGAACTTGTGGGGGCCATCCGAATGACCTTTTATGTGGATATATTTCTTTTTAACTATTTCCAAAGTTCTAAGTACTATACTGAGTAAAGCGGTATTTTTGAACATTTTTATTTTGTTACATATGATATAAAGCTAAAATCCCATTTCTTTACTTGCATCTGTTCAAATACATAGCTCGCACAGGTTTTTGCTAGACTGTCAGCGAAACGAAACTCTCATTTCTGCAGTCATTAACAGTGGCTATTGCTGGAGCCTGAGTTTCAGAAGATTTTCACTCTTTCAGTCTTACAGCTCTGAGTTTGAGTTTCTGCAACAAGCAAGAGTTATTTTTGTAATTGGTGGGAGTTGGGGAGTGGGGAAACAATACAGATTTAAGAAAAACTCCCTGCCCTGGCTGGTGTAGCTCAGTGGATTGAGGTCGGGCTGGGAACCAAAGGGTCACCAGTTCAATTCCCAGTCAGGGCACATGCCTGGGTTGCAGGCCAGGCCCCCAGTGGGGCGCCTTATGAGAGGCAACCACACATTGATGTTTCTTGCCCTCTCTTTCTCCCTCCCTTCCACTCTCTCTAGATGAATAAATAAAATCTTAAAAAAAAAAAAACCTCCCTTTATGTGTTGTAGCTTTAAAAAGAGGAGTAGCTCATTGTGATTGTGGAAAGGTATTCTGATTCTGACAGGTCGCCGCCTTGCGCAGTTGGGGCTCTGGGGTTCCCACTCCTGTGAGCAGTCAGAGAAATGTTAGTCCAGATGGAGGGAGAAATGGCTTTGAGTCAGCGTGGCAGAGAGTCAGTGGGACCATTTGTGGCAAAAACCTTCAGTGTTTGTAAAGCGGGGGGTTAGCGGGGCCTGGCATTCAATTTTACACAAGGCACTGATGGAATCTCATGTCATTTTACGCCCTTGGCCATCAATTGTTGCGTTTCTTGTTTGAAATGCTCCTCTCACTCTTCAACAGCAGATCAGAAATGTGTTGCTTTTGGCTAAAGCTGCAGCTTGCCTTTGAACCAGGTCAGGGCTGTCCTCCTCCTGACCGTGGGGTCAAGTTCAGTGGGAGAGAAACAGCTTTGGCCTCTAAGCCCTTGTGGACATCTCACTTCTGTGCACTGTGACACCACCACAGCCCTCCTGCTGCTTGTGGGTGGGCCCGGATTTAAATGCTGGGTCCAGAGTAAAAGAACCAGGGGGCGACCCTGGTCATCTGTTGGACCCCTGCCTCTGAGAGGGCAACCCCGTTGGGTTTGAGCACTGGACAACCTGGGACCCACCCCACTCCAGCCAGTCCCCCAGCTAAGGGAGCATCCAGATTTTCCAAGTTTCCTCTAGAGGAGTGGCTTGGGAGGGAGGCCCTTATCGGTGTCCTGGAGCGCAAAGACCACAGATGAGGACGTGTGTGTGTGTGTGTGTGTGTGTGTGTGTGTGTGTGTGTAGCATAGTAGTAGTGAGTGGCAGTACTAGTCGTAAGTGCTGCAATCATGAACAGAGGTGAGTCCTTTTAAACTAAAGGCTACAGCAGTTTACTAGCTGCTGCAATAGTGTAAGCATGGTATGAGAAGACTTTCTACAAGTTTTCAGTCTTTCTTGATTGAGGCTAACAACAATTGTTCTAGAGACCCTGAAAATTACTCTTCCGTGCTGTCCTAAGACTCGAATATGTGTTTCTGTCTGGCAGGAACAGTATTTTTCCTGTAATTCCCCAGCACACCTATTAGTACACCTGCTGTACTCTCTGTAGTACTCTCTGAGTGGCTGGCAGTCATTTCAAGTCCCCCGCACTTTGGCTTCCATATTCTGGGTGTCTTTCCTTCCCTCCCTGTTCTCCTGTGCCTCAGTTCCCCCAGGCTGGCTCCCATAACGTCCTTTTGTTCTGCCCACTGTCTCAAATTGTTTCGTTCCCCTTTTCTCTCTGCTCTTCAGGACCCTCCATGTGGGAGTCACGACAGATAAGTAGTTAACAGAGAGGCCGGACTAGCTGGGCAGATGCAGAGAAAGGGATCTGTATGCACACGCATGGGGAGGCGTCCGCACTCGCGGGTTCCAGGCCTGGCTGGGCCGCGGTGCTGCTGTGTGGTCCTAAGCCAGTCTCTGACACAGAGCAGCGCAGCACAGGTGTTAGCCAGCATGAGAGCTGCTGTCGGTTATTAGTTACCCTTCCGGACCTCAGTTTGCCTCCCTGTTCGTGTGGGACATGGCTTGGATGACACGCTAAGTCCTCTCCACTCTCATTTTCAGTACAGCAAAATTAAATGGGCTAATGACCCCAACTGGGGTAATTCGCTGGGGACCGAGGACCAGGCCTTAAACCTCCCTGTGGCCCTGTGACAGTTTGCACACTAAAGGGGCAGAGGAGTTTTGAAAATCTGGTGCTGCCATCTGGGCATTTATGACATCAATAAGGATTTTTTTAAATTAATTAAACATTTGCATTTCTTGCAAATTAAAGAATAAATGAACACTACTACTCAGCATCGTCTAGTGGTTTGAAAGAGCCTTCACATTCATTTATTTAATGTCGGTCTCACAACCATTCCCTAAAGGAGGTAGAGCAGGTCTAACACCAGTTCACAAGTGGGGAAACCAAGGCTTAGTTAGGGAGGGCGTTATTTTTTCAGGTTCCCTGCTACTGAGTGGCAAGTCAGGAACCAGACTCGAGGGCTCCTTCCTCCTGTGCCAGTGTATTTTTCCAGCGCCCTGAGGGCTGTCTCGTTAGGCTGGGTGGGAACAGTAAGAGATACTTCCTTGTGAAGACCGATGATATTTAGAGGCATTAATCCCTAGAGCACAGGTGGCAAACACAAGGCCCACGGGCCGAATCCGGCCCTCCACCTTGTTTTATCCAGCCCTGCCCCTTGTTTCTACCCAGCGGCAGCACGGAGCTCCTTGCCCCTAGTTAAGGAGTAGTTACATTTATACAGTCCTAAAATTACATTCAGCCCTTTGAAGGCAACCATGAGGCTGATGTGGCCCCCGGTGAAAATGAGTTTGACACCTTGCCCTAGAAGATGCCTGTCCCGCAGGATCGTAACCCAGGAATACATGAAAGTCAAAGTGAGAACGAAGCTTTGTATCAACCAGGAGGACCTGGGTTAAGCGGGCTGGAGTCGTTGAAGTGCTCCTGATCCTGCTGCAGGGATGCGGAAAGAGGAGTTTGGGGCTTCTGCCAAGTCCACTGAGCAGGCACTTGGGCCTTGGCACAGTTAAGATTGAAGAGTGATAGGAGACCCTCTTAAGGGAGAGAGAATGTTCCCTGATTCAAGAGGCTCATGACCTTGGGTCTTGTCCATGCCAGGCAGCTAGAAACGTAACTATATCTGCAGTCCTTGGAGGGCAGCGGAACGGATTTGTGAAGGAGGAGTTCATTGGCAGATGTCTCCAGAACCAAGACCACAACAAAGAGGGCTGGCCTAGCGTGGTCCCTCGGGAGCGGTGCTCAGCAGTGCTTGCAGGCCTGCCACCTTCGCCGTCTGGCCATCCAGGCCCTTAGGAGCAAGACACAGAGGACCCCAATAGCTGCCAACCCGAGGCACTCATGGACGATCACTTTACTTGAGTACTTTGCCCCTAGGGGTATTGAGTGACCTGCTGATGAGAGTGGCTGCTGGTCACTGGCAAAAGGAGCTGCTGCCCCAAATAGCAGGAACAGCTCCTGGGAGCTATGGGTGGCCTGTGACCAGTGGGAGCCACCAGTGGGAGCAGCAGATAGAGTGCCAGGCTGGGGAGTCCCTCCCGTGGTCCGCAACACCATGGAATTCCGGAGGATGGTCAACATGGTCCGTCTGCCAAAATACTTCTTAGTGAGGAGAAAACCATTTTCCATTAGGCGGCCTGCTGGAGACCCAGCCGGTCCGGGCAGCAGTGCCATCTGGCTTGAATTCTCGCCTGGTCTTCAGATTCCTGGTGGAAGGGCAGCTCAGAGAAAAAGGGTTACCCTTGTTCTAGGGACCTCTCCAGGTGACCTTGAAAAAAATATCAATGATCCAGCAGTTTTTTCAACATTTCTGTTGTTAGTATTCATACTTCTTTTGCTCCATCACCCTTCATGATGGACTCCTAAATGGATGTAATGATTCCAAATTAACATTTTTTAATATATTTTATTGATTATGCTATTACAGTTGTTCCATTTCTCCCCCATCATTCCCCTCCACCCTGCACACCCTCTCCCACCCACATTCCCCACCTTTAGTTCATGTCCATGTGTCATAAGTTCTTTAGCTTCTACATTTCCCACACTATTCTTGCCCTCCCCCTGTCTGTTTTCTACCCACCGTCTATGCTACTTATTCTCTGTACTTTCCCCTCTCTCTCCCTCCCACACTTATAACCCTCTGTGTGATCTCCATTTCTGTGTCTCTGCTCCTGTTCTAGTTGTTTGCTTAGTTTGCTTTTGTTTTAGGTGTGGTTGTTAATATCTGTGAGTTTGCTGTCTTTTTACTGTCATATTTTTATCTTCTTTTTCTTAGATAAGTCCCTTTAACATTTCGTATAATAAGGGCTTGGTGATGATGAACTCCTTGAACTTGACCTTATCTGAGAAGCACTTTATCTGCCCTTCCATTCTAAATGACAGCTTTGCTGGATAGAGCAATTTTGGATGTAGGTCCTTGCCTTTCAAGACTTCAAATACTTCTTTCCAGCCCCTTCTTGCCTATAAGGTCTCTTTTGAGAAATCAGCTAACAGTCTGATGGGAACTCCTTTGTAGATGACTGTCCCCTTATCCCTTGCTGCTTCTAGAATTCTCTCCTTCATTTTCATCTTGGCTAATGTAATTACGATGTGCCTTGGCATATTCCTCCTTGGGTCCAACTTCTTTGGGACTCTCTGAGCTTCCTGGACTTCCTGGAAGTCTATTTCCTTTGCCAGATTGGGGAAGTTCTCCTTTATTATTTGTTCAAATAAGTTTTCCACTTGTTGCTCTTGTTCTTCCCCTTCTGGTACCCCTATAATTCGGATGTTGGGACGTTTAAAGATGTCCTGGGGGTTCCTAAGCCTCTCCTCATTTTTTTGAATTCTTGTTTCTTCCTCGTTTTCTGTTTGGTTGTTAGTTTCTTCCTTGTGGTCCACTCCATTGATTTGAGTCCCAGTTTTCCTCCCATCTCTATTGGTTCCCCATGCTTCCTTCATTTCATGTATTGTAGCCTGCATTTTTTCATCTAATTTGTGAGCAAAATCAACCAATTCTGTTAGCATCCTGATCACTAGGGCTTTGAACTGTGCATCTGATAGATTGGCTATCTCTTTGTTGCTTAGAGGAATTGGCTCTGGAGCTTTGATTTGTTCTCCAGTTTGAGCCATTTTTGGTGGGCTTTTTTGTTTGTTTGGTTTTGTTTTGGTCTGGTCACAGCTGTTATGCATTAAAGGGTGGAGCCTTAGGTGTTCCCCTGTGTGGGGCAGCCCAGTCGCTAAGTTGTGATGCTGTATGTGGGGGCGGGGTCTGAGAGGGAACAATGGCACCTCCTCTGCTCTTTCCTGGATTCCAGTCCCTTCCGCTGCTTCCCCTTCACCTGGATTATCTGTGTGCGAATGTGGGACAACCTGGTCAGCCAGCCGCCTTGTGAGGCCTCACTGAGTCTGCACAGTTGCCACCCTGTGCCCGGGGTCCACTAGCCACCGCCTGTGCACCTGGGGTCCGCTAGCTGCCACCTGCACACCTGGGAACTGCCAGCTGCTGCTGCCTATGTGCCCGAGTCTGCACCTCCACTTTTTCCTGCTCTGACTTCGCCCTCTTACCGGTCTGGATGAATGGTTGTTGGACTTTTGTACAGTTCAATTTTCTATCAGTTCTGATTGATTTCTTGTTTCTAAATATTTGTTGTCCTTAATTTTGGTTGTGAAGGGGGCACAGTGTGTCCACCTACGTCTCCATCTTGGCTGGAAGTGCAACATTTTTAATGAATTCAAATTTGTCAAGTCTTTTTCTTTATGTCTTCCGAGTTTTTTTTTTTCTTGTTTGTGTTTTTTTTGTAATTCTCACCCAACGACATTTTTTCATTGCTTTAGAGAGTGAGAAGAGGGGAGAGAGGAAGGAAGAGAGAGAAACATCGATGTGAGAGAGAAACATAGATTGGTTGCCTCCCGCATGCGCCTTGACTAGGGATCATATGCCTCCAGAACGAGGACCAAACCTGCAACTTAGGTATGTGCCCTGACTGGGAATTGAACCCACAACCCTTTAGTTATGGGACAGTGCTCCAACTGACTGAACCATGCCAGCCAGGGTGGCTTCAGAGTTTGTCTTGTTTGGGAAGGCCTTTCCCATCCCAGATTATGAAGAGTTTCTCATATGTGTAAAGTTAGATATTTCATCAGCATTGTCATCTTTATCTCAGTTTCTTCACCGGCAAGTGAAGAGAACATGTACCTTCTTGAGATTCAACGAGATGACGGGTTAAGGGTCCTGCCGCCCTCTCCAACCGCGCACCTTTCCCATCGCTGCACTGACACACCTGTTTTTTCATAGTGGAGTCATCAGGGCTGTTTCTTTGATGCCAGAGAGTTTGGGCACGATGTTTGGGAACCCTGTGTTCACCCTGCCATGAGCAGGTGGCGAGCTGCTTCCAGGAAGTGCCCAGGACCTCATGGCACTGTCACTCTTCTGGAAAAGCGAAACTTTTCTCATATTGCCTGTCACAGTCCACAGTCTGCAGCATAACCTTCAGACTCCAACAATATTCTTAGACCCAAAACCTTAGAGTCGCCCTGGACTCTCCTCTTTCTCTCTCCCCACAACTGGTCCATCACAGAGCCTACCAGTCTTACCTGGAAACACATTCAGAATCTACCGCTTCTCACCGCCTCCTCCGCCTGCACCGGGGCCAGGCCCCATGGCCTCCCACCCAGGCACTGCAGCCTCCCCCACACCATCACCCCCTGTGGTCTGCTCTCCCGCAGCAGCCAGAGTGACCTTTTAAAATGCAGGTCCAGTAATTTTCCTCCTCTGCTCAAAACCCTGCAGGCCCTCCCCACGTAACTCAGAATGGAAGCCAGAGGTCTCGCCTGCCCAGCTCTCGTGGCCTCTACCTTCACGCCGCCGTTCGTTCTTGCCCTCTTCCCGACACTGTCCCCTCAGGTATCTTGCTCCTCAGGTGCTCCCGGGCCTGTGCTCTTGCTCTCCAGAGCCCTCTCCAGCAGATGCCTGCAGGGTTCACTGCTTGGCTTCCCGCAGACACCTGCTCAATGACCACCTGGTCCAGAGGACTTCCCCAGCCCCTGTCTGCAGCAGCAGCCCGCAGCCCCCATCACTCGCCATCTTTTTCCTTTGTCAGTTTTTCTCTTAGCACTTCTCTTTGCCTGACACACTATACGTTTGTCTGTCTATATTTCTATCTTCCTGCCCTGGAATGTCATTTCCCCGAGAAAAGACTTGGCTGCGTTCCCTGCTGAATGAATCTCTGGCACCCAGACCAGTGGCCGGCATATACAGGTCCCTCACCTATTGGTTGAGTGACTGTAGAAATGTCCAACCTGGACTCTTTCTGATGAGGGCAGAGCCTGCTGTTAGAACTGTGGCTGCCTTCTCATGGCAGCTCGGGGCAGGCAGTGTGCGTGCTTGCTCTTGTGAAGGCCATTTGCCCCGTGGGCTTCCGTGAACTCCGCCAGGACATGCAGAAGAGGTGGGCGTGTGCGGGTCTCCACGGTTGGGTCCGTCCAGGCAGAGCCCTCTCGGCAGTAAATCTTGGGGGCAGAGATCGTGCCTTTTCACTTGACCGAAGGGCGCGTCAGCGAGCTCTGCAGCAGCCACCTCCCCAGTCCGTGTCATCTTCAAAAGCAGCCTGTGGCTTCCAGCTCTGGTTCTGCTTGAGTAAGCGTCTTCCTGCCTCTCACGGAACATCGCGACGTAGCCTCGTATTTGGATCTCCCTGCACCTGCTCATTTCGCCAAGCTATAAAACGAAGGCCTAAAAATAGGGGCGAAATGCAGATTAAGGCAATTATTGCGGAGTTCCCTGCCCCACTTCACCTGCAGCCCAAGTGCGAGACAAGACTCAGGAGCGCAGAGCAGGCTCAGGGCTCAGTTTCGGGGAAATGCATCCCTGCGACCTCAGACGCTGGACTGAGACGTGTCGGGGGCACTCTGTCTCTCCTTTCATTGTGGAGGGGAGGCTTCCCTGCGGGGCACTTGTCCCTGCCCCAACTCTGCTGCCTTTGATGACCAGGTTTTGGGCGGGGAGCACTGTCATCTGGCAACAAAGTTAATGGTATTAGAAATGACAGTTTCCTTTGAGGACTGTGCCATCCTGGCTTTTAGCTGCTATCGGTGTTTCATTACAGTTGTTAAGCCAGACGATTTGAAATGATTAATAGAAAGATGTATTTCAATCATAATAGCGGGCATTTTAAAAATTAAATTTTAATCATGCAAGTACTATATCATAACTACATTCTGCTTTAAAATATGTATAAAGCTGCTCCCCCCGCCCCATCACTGTCTGTCTCAGGTTCCGTCCTGAATCAGTCCCTATCATCAGTTTGTATCCTTCCCTTGCGTCCTAATCCGTGTCGAGTAATGTTGATGAAGCAGCTGGAGGGCCAGGCCAGTACCAGGGGCTACGCAGCGCAATTCTCCCAGCTACCCAGTGGGGTTAGGAGGTGGGTACCCTGTGGTCGGTAGCAGTTCTATTGAGAGACATGTCGCGTACCGTGACATTTAGCCTTTTAAAGTGCACAGTTCAGTGGTTTTGGGCGCGTTCACAGGGTGGAACACCCATGGCCACTACTGGGTCCCAGAATGGCATCACAGCCCCCAAAGGACACCGCAGGTGCAGTGGCCGTCGCTCCCCATTCCTGCGGGTACAACACCTGCTCCCACAGGTTGCCAGCTGCTCAGGTCGAAATTGCTCAAAGCCGAAACGGAGCGACAAAGTGGCATCACGGCCGATTGTCACTTCTTTGTGGAAGGACAGAGTCTCCACGTGTCCCACGAGGCCCCATCTTCTTCACTTGCTGCTGTGAAAAGTGATGAGTCAGGATTTCCTTAGTTTTGTTCCAGGGGTGGGGGTGGGGGTCATCGAGTCACACTCCTTCTTGGATCTTGGGCTTCTCCGCCCACATAGGGGCTCGTAACTTGTAATGCCCAATAAACGTCCCTGCCACCCCCGGTGAGCTGGGTCGGCGTGCGGTCCTGCTGGTGGTCTGGCCCTCGGCAGGGCACACGGAGAGGGTACATTCTGTCTTCGTAGCCAAAGCGGGTATTCTGGCTGCGTGTGAATCATCTGAGGAGTGAGAACAGTGAGCAAGGAAGGCATGATCAGCATTTCACCGAAAAGCATTTCTCAGGCAAAGTTTACTGCGCAGAGCCCTGCATCGCCCCCAGGCCCTTGCCCTTCAGAGCTCAAACGCACACCTAGCGCCCCCAGTCTCTGTCTTCAAGAAGCTTTAAGTCTTTGGGTTGGAGAAACACCTGTGAACCGTCAAGTCACTACAGGGGCGGCTGTGATAAACATTTACTGAGCCGCTGACAGAGTGAGAGGCCCCCGCTGTGAACTTGGGCGGTCACCGCCCTTTGCCTTCTGCCGAGCGGGTAATCATTCTTCCCCTGTTTAATTCACAAGGACGTGCTGAGAATGAATGAGACCGAGAATGTGCCAGCTCTGAATGTGCTGGTAGCTCTAACATTTTGGGGTCAGAGATCCCTTTAAGGAGCCGATGAAAGCTTCGGACTTTCACCTCAGGAAAATGACTCCGGAGTGCATACCCACATGATTTTGCAAACAATGTCAATTTCATGGTTTTTATGGACATCCTGAAACTCATCCGTGAACCCCTGTGGGCCTGTAGGGTAATAACACCTATTTCAGAGTTTATCCCCTGAGGGTGTTGTAAAATTTCCAGATGGTAATTCATATTACTGTTCTTAAGAATGCTGTTTTTCAGTTATTTCTGTGTTAAAAACCTTTCTTTATTAAAAAATTATTTGCTAAGAGCCCCATATGACTAGGTATTATTTGGATTCTTGAACAACAAGGATAATGCAAAAGCAAAGTAATATGATTGACTAGATTTTTCCTCTGCTCCTGCATATTTGTATAAAATAGAATAGAAAACAACAGAATAGGAGCAGAGTTTAAAAAAATATATACAAACACAGCACGTAAGTCTGGATTTCAAGTGTGACATTTTGCTTGGCTGTGTATTTTGGGGACAGCAGAGCCCACAGAGCTGCTTGGGGGGGCAGGGTTAAATCTATTGCTCTCGTAAAAATAATTTTATGGCGCATAGCTGGGGTGGTGTGTGTGAAGAGGCGGAAGGCATTGCCACCCCAGGTTTCCTGAGATGTGGGGACACGATTGACAGGCACAGCTTGGTCTACATGCTCGGGGGTGGGGGTGGGGCGGGGGGGAATCTGCTGCGTGTGCAGCCTCCTTCCTGCCCCTCCCCATTCTGGCAGGCGGTGGTGTGTGGCTGACACCATCCCTGACTGGGGGCAGATGTGCCATTGGCCGCCCAGCTGCCCCCTCTCCCCGCACACCCCCCTCGCCGCTTGCCTGACGCAGCCCTTCGGCCGGCCTCCTGGTGGAATGTCCTGTCCTAGGAGGCGTTACATCACTGCTCTCCAGGCTTCTGCTCCTGAGGGCCGGCGTGACTGACCATGAAAGGGCTGAGGTTCGGGCTTCTGGGCCGCTGTGGTGTCTGTGTCGTAGGCGGCCTGTCTCAGAGTGGAATGGTAAGGTCACAGTACCACCCAGCATCTAGACAGCGCAGTACTTTCTTCTCCTGCTAAAGCACTTTCTGAGATCTCCCCTTATCCTCTGACAGCGCAGGCTGCTGTTCAATGCACAGCATTGAGGGGGGCCTCCATTCACCTGTCTGCAGCTTTCAGGGTGGCCTGAGGTCTGGTCTAGCAGCTGACGGCAGGTCCCCCATGTTCCCCGGTGAGAGTTTCACTGAGGCTGCAGCCTGGTGACTTAGCCGCAGGTCCCCCGCCCGCTGGATGTGGGATCTCGGGCAAGTAGTGGACTCTGTAAGCTGCTCAGTCTCCTGGTCTGTGAGGTGGGAAGAGCAACGCCTGTTTCCTTGGGTTTACGTGAAGATGAAATGAAAATGCAGAGGGACTGCAAAGTCCGGGGGTCCCCAAGACCACGCTTGTGGTATAATTTGTTAGAAAGACTTACAGAATTTACTGTAAGCTGTCATAATCCCAGTTACTCTGAAAGGTGGAGATTAAAATAAGCCAAGGGAAGAGGTACACAGGGCAGTGAGAGTTCTGTACACGGAGCTTCCCATCGTCCTCTCCCGAGGAACCAGGAAAAGCACTCACTTTCCTTGGCGACAGCGGATGACGGTACACACGGAGTATCACCAACCAGGGAAGCTCCCCCGAGCCTGGGTGGCCAGAGATTTTACTGGAGCTCAGTCATGTAGCCGTGATTGACTGCCCATGCGGACAGCCTCAGACTCCAGTCTCTTAGGAGGTCAAGTCGATACCCCATGGCCCAGGGCCCCCACTGTAAGCCACATTGTTGGACTGTCTGGTGTGGCCCAAGGGCTCCAGGCAGACAGACACTCTGACCAGGCAGGCCAATCCAAGGGCTTGGAGGTCACCTCCCAGAGCCAAGGGCAAGGCAGAAGCCAGACCTCTGCCTGGGTGAGTTCCATTCTTTATAACACAGGGACGGTGTCTGGACATAGTAGATAGACTTCAGGGATTTGCTGTGAGCTCTCATTTTCATGCCCCAGGGTCAAGAGGGGGGGGTGGTTTTGATTTTTTTTTCCTTCTCTCTTTTTTATGTCCCTGTCTTGGGAGGGTGTCACTCACCTGGCCTATTTGAAGTTAATATCAGGGTTTGTTTTGCCAAATAATAATGTCTCTTGTTCATGTGGTGCTTTAAACATGCCTGACTCACCTGTGTCTGTTTGAAACTCACAACAGCCTGATGAGGTAGGTAGACAGGTGTCATTATCCCAGTTTCACAGGTGCGGCAGTGACGTCACAGGAGGCACGTTCAGTCACCGGGTCTGAGGACTGACCATATGGATAAAGGCAGTGTCCCCTGGGTATCTTTTGCCTCCTTCAGCCAAACTCCTGAGCCCTGCTGTTCTGGTTTATGTGCATGGCCTTGAACCAGATGGGCCTGAGTTCAGACTTGGGCCCCACCATACCCAGACTCCATGATCGCAGGCAGATTCCTTCGCTGCTCCCCTGTCCAATAGCATTGTTGTCCGAATCACGTGAGATCAAGCACGTGAAGCTCAGGCTCCTAACTCTGGTAGCTGACGTGGAATGTTAGTGCTGACAGTGACGCTTGTTCCTGTCACTACTTCTACTATGGCAGCAATGACTTTTTAAGCATTTTGCTATGTGTGTAAGAAATTCAGAGAAAGATGCCTTGAATACAGAGAAGGCAGTCTGTGGCATAATCATTCATCCTTTTTAGATAGTCACCAGACAATTATCTACCTAGTCTGTAAAACATTATTCTTCCCTCCCAAACCTCCCTCCGGCCAAGGGTGGGGTGTTTCTGCCTTCGGTTCCCAGTACCTGGCGCTCTTCCCTGCCTGTCCTGCCCTCTCAGCTGGGAAACTCCTGCACCTTCTTCACAGCCCACCTCCTGCCTGACCCCCATGGAGGCTCACGGGCCCCCATACCACTCCTGCTGTTGAAGCAGTTTCACACTTCTTTGACAGTTTAGTTACAGTCTTTCTCCTCTGCCGGCCCTGAGCTCCAGGAGGGCAAGAGCTCAGGTTTATCTCCCAGACCCAGCAGGATGCTGGGCAACCACAACAGTGGGCCCCAGGTGCTGGTTCTCACTTTGGAGAGAGCTGACCTTTGTACCCTGGCTGCCAGCGCACAGCCCGGGGGACTGCTCCAGGATGCTGGAGTGACCGCATCACTTCCTTTTCTTTTCAAGCCGAGTTCCAGATCTGGGCTGGCCCTTAGCTCTGCACGCTGCTTTCCATGCCCGGGAAGAGCAGCCTCCCAGAAGGAAGACAGCAGCCTTTTCTCCCTTCCTTCTTGCCTCTGCCTTAACATCACCACTTAAAAATACAGCAAGAGGGAAGCTGGTAAGGCCCCAGGTTGGTGCCTGAACCATTGACAGTGCCCTTTCGGGACATAGATTTCTTGCCTACTTCCTTGATGACGTTCTTGGGATCTTTTTCCCGCCTTCTCGCCCGGGAGCTGGTTCTCTGTGTCCTCATTCTGTCCATCTGTGCCCCACCCAGACATTCTTTTAGGGCAGGATCACTGACTCCCCTCCTGTCATTCACCCCTTGCTGGGGCTGGATGAGCAGCAGTATGAGGTGAAACCAGGAAGTACAGAGCCAGATATAGGGCTGAGACAATTGTCGACGTGCCTTCCAGATACTTTCCCAGGGGGGTGACTTTTGGAGGAGGCTCCCTCTGGACAAATGATCCCGATACACAGAGGCAAACAGTGTGATTCATGGTTACTATGAATAGAGTCACCCAGGCTAGCTCCTTGGTGTGTGCGTCTCGATTAAGGTCCTGGCCAATCAGGGGTGCAACCTCTTTTGTCATCCCTGGGGATATTGTCTGTGGTTTCTGTTTAGCCTGAGAAATACGGGCTCTGCTCTGGCCGCCCATTTCCCACAGTTCCGTGACTCAGCACTTTCTGGCTGCCTTTAACGTGCCTGTGACTTTGCAGAATGCCCAAGAACTGCTCTCGCGGCTACTCTCACTCTCACTTTAAAGATTATCGCCTCTAAAGCCAGGTAACGGACATATTTATCCCCAGCAATTTGGTTTGCTCTTGGGGAGCACTTTCTTGAAAGAATGGTCTCATTGTAGTGACTTCAGCTAATTAGCTTGGGTGGGTGTGTTTAACCATGCTTGTCTATTTCTTGACTTTTTCAGTTACCTGGGAATGTCTGTTAAACCCCATTCGCTAGATTCATTCTGTCCCTCCTTTTCTTAAGCATAAAATCAATCCCTCCGTCCATTAAGTGAGGAAATAATTTTCATCGTTCACTGAAGGTCTCCATTTTGTCCCGAATCATTGATCATTGGGCAAAAACTTGAAAGAAGCCTGCTAATACTGAAATATTCTCTTCATCGATCTGGTTTTTACAATGTCATACAGTGTGGTAAGAGGGTCTCATCTGTATCCTCTGGGAATGACTCCAAGAGCATGTCAGAGAAATTGATTTGTTCGTCCTTTAATGTGGATCCACTCGGGACGCTGAGGAAAAGGACGTTGAAATTGTGGGAGAGAAAGAGGAATGGAGAAGAGGCCTGACCAAGGGAAATGGGGCTCAGAAGGGCTGCCTCGCCAGCGCAGACGTGCGCTCGTGAGTTGGCTTCCACAGCTCATGCTCGTCTGTAACTTGTAAATCATTTACTTTCAGATATTATTGTGAGTGTTCTTTGAACTACAGGTACTATTGGAAATGAATTCCACTGTTCATTCTCTTCCCCCATTAAAACTGGATTTGCATCTGCTTCTAATTTCAGTTTTGGCCTACTTTATTAATTCTGGGGGCGAGCGCATTGTGTCATATAAGCCAAGGCGTTACAATTTTGGCATAGATCCTGGATAAAAATGCCCTCGTAGTCTCATTTCAAGAGGGTCCTCAGTATACCTAGACTACAATCGAATCTACTGAGAGAGACAAGTAATATTACTGACAATAGTGGATATTTTCTTCTTTATAAAATAGGGTGGCTGAGAGGATGGGGGAGGTTATATGTGTACCTGGCACACCTCTCAGGTGGCTCTGTCATCACCATCCCCACGGTGACACGGGCTAAGCCCGTTTACATACAGGACCGCACTTCATCTTCACCGTGGACCCCACAAGGGAGTGTTTCTCTCCGCACTTTACTGATGAGGAGAGAGAGGGGGCCCTCCGCCCAGTGGTATACGGTGGGTAAGCGGCTGAGCCAGGATTTTAACCTAAGTCCATCTGTTTTAAAAGGTGCGATTTTGACTAGTCCCTAGAGAAATGCATATTTAATGAATATAGTGATAATGTCAAGATCCCTGAGGCCAGGCGGGAAAGTGGCTACACTTTTTCACAGGCTGGCCAAACATACACAACATTTCATAGACTAATGGCATTTCTTCGGGGTGGGGGTGGGAAGGGTCTAATTGTGTCATCCTGCCGCCCGCTGCTCAGGGCTGACATGCTCTTGGAGTCACTCCCAACTAATTCAGACAATGACTTTTGGCTGAAGCCTTTGTTTTGATGTCTTCCTCCAAGCTCTGTACTATGCTCAGTTGGCTCGTATTGATCGGGGTGAAAATTATTGTGAGTTTCTGTCTTCTATATGTATATTTTTCTAGTGCATATATAACTAAACTACATTTATCATTTGAAAAGATTGCTTGCATTTGATAAAAATGCAAATGATTTCAAGGTGTATATAATAGTAAATACATCCCTTCCTGAGACATTCCTCACTTTACTTCCCCTCATCAGTTTCTTGTGTCTCCAGCGATGTTCTCTACTTATATAAAATACATCTATCTGCACATGCCTCTTTTTTATGCAGAGGAATATGTATATACATAATATATATGTATACACTATTGAGCCACATTTAATATTTCTAACAGTGCATCTCAGAGAAGATCGTTACTTGTCACACAAAACCACCTTGTGCTGTTGGTTGGATTGGATGGAATTCCACTGTATGGATCACTATAATTTCTTTGCCCGTCCCTATTCACCGAGGTTGTATCTAATAGTCCGCTGTTACTGACAGTGCTGCAGTGCGCATCCTTGCACGCGCACATCTGCGTTATGTGTGAGTCCATCAGAAAGATACATTTTCATAAGTAGGATTGCTGGGTTGGAGGTACATAGGTCTTTTTTTTTCCTTTTTAATACAACTACCGTCCAGTGTCTGAGGAGTACCTGTCTGCCCCACCAGCTGGCCATCAACTCTAGGTTTTATGCCTTCCAGTTAAACACCTGCCACCTCTTAGAATTCAGGACACTGTCCTACATACAAAAGGTATGTTTGCAAAGTTGCTAATTAACGCACATCTTAGTGGGAGTTTGGGGTTTCGTCCAGGATCGCCGGCTTCATGGCTTGAGCATGCAGCCCACGGAGTAAAAGGCTGAGGAATTTAACCACAGCTTAGGCTGTGAAGAAATACTGCTCCCCACCCTTTGTCCTGACAGCACATTAACTGGGCAAAGCTGACCCTTCCCTGTGCCAGCCGGCCTGCCTCGGGCGGCACAAATGCATCTGCACAAAACACTCCCACTTTCAGACCCGGAGAGGGTGAAACTCAATCTTTGGGCAGTAAATCCGAAACAACACGCACTCGGGCTTATAGAGTCACAACTTCTCTGCAACGAGAGAGTTTGGGAAGAAGTTGCTCAAAGCAAGAACATCATAATGTGGCATTTACAAAAAGTAAAGAGATCAGTGTCCGCCTCCCCAAATTATGTTCTCTGTCACATGCTTGCTTCTCTGCAGTGCCACTTGCATGAAGCGTGCCCGGTTCACACTGCATTCCATTACTTTCTCCTTTCCCCCAGTCACACACTATGTTTGTCAACACGTTTACAGCTCTGTAGAACAAGACATTTTGTTTTAGTTTATTTTTTGCTTTAAATTTCACGTTTTTGGATTAGGTCGTGCAACATTAATCCCGTTTATGTTGGGTATTTCTGGGAAAGCAAGTTGGAACAATTACCTCCGTCTAAAAAAAAAAAAAAAAAAAGGAAGGAAGGAAGAGCCGCCCAGATGACAGAAACAAAGAAGGAGGGGCCGAGGTGGCCGCAGGGGCCCGTGTGCACCGGGAGCACTAAAGCGCACCAGCGGCCTGGGAGACTGTGCTCTGGGGTTGCCCAAACGCCCTCTCGGCCTGCTCGGATCCGGCACCATCTAATGGGGGAGTTCTTCCCCTTTTGCAGTAAGGTTTTTACTGAAGTATGACACATGTAGGAATAATAAATGAACAGCTCGATGAACTTCCACGCTGTGAGTGCATCTCTAAAAGCCTACCCCCAGATCAAGAAACAGAACATCCCGAACCCCCAGGAGCCCCTTTGCTCCCCTCCAGTCATTCCCCTCCACCCCCAAAGGTCATTAGAATTTTTACCACTCCGACCATGGTTTAGTTTGCCTGATTTTGAGCTTCACATAATTGGAATTACACTGTGTGTTCTCTTTTGTGACTTCCTGTTGCTCAGTGTTATGTTTGTTCGGTTCATCCACGTTGTAGCAAATAATGGTACTTTGTTCATCTTCTCTGCTGTATAATATTCCAGTGCATGAAAAATATGTCTCACAATCTATGTATTATACTATTCTTGGATATTAAAGTTATTTTAGTTTCTGGCTATTACAAAAATGCTGCCATGAACATTTTTATATACATCTGTGTTGGCTTTGTGTGTAGTGACCCTGTGGATGAAATCAAAACATCCTTTGTGGTTCTTCTGTGTCTCACCTGTCCCGTTGGTGTTTGTTTATTTTTGTGTTTTACTTTGGCACCTATCCCATAAAAAAGGCAACTGACTCACCACCTGAAACCCTCCCTGCACCTGTGACATGAAAAGCTATTTATAGGTCTCCCACTAATAAACTTCTTCACCCTTACGGGGCTCACAACCAGCACCTGCAGCACCCATGCCAAAGGCGGGGCTCCTCCTGGCCCCTGCATTCTTGGAGTTGGCCTTTTGCCTTCCTTCATGATGTTCCCCTTGTGTGGAAGGAACCCCCGTTTATCCATTTAACCCATTCTTCAGGTCCCAGGTTAGCTCCCCTGCGCGGGAAGCCTACCCTGGTCACCCCCACTCACGTCTTTTTGCCTCTCTCCAGTTTCTAATGACTACGGTTGTTCCCTGGAGACAGAGACAGTGTGGGGACATTCTGTGGATGAGCGGGTCGCAGAATTTCCTAGAGGAGACTTTGAAAAAAATCTACTTAATATTTTAACATAAATTGATTTTTGATTAATGAAACAAACTTTTGTAGAAGAGTCTGTGGGAAGTGAAGCCAGGCAGATGTTCTTATCTGGTGATTCTCAGTGGGGTGGTTAGCTTCACAGGTGGGGGGACGCCAGGAGACGGAGATGGAAAGTGTAGGGTATGAAAAGGTGCTCATAGGAAAATGCAAGTTACAGCCATAAATATGATACTGCTACATACCCACCATAATTACCGAAAATTTTAAAGACTGAAAGTACCAAGTGTTGGTGAGGATGCAGAGAAAGTAGAACCATCATTCATTGTGAGTGGGAAGGTCAAATGGGGCAGTCGCTCTGGAACACAGTCTGCAACTTCCTCAGAAAGTCACACACAGAGTCACCATGTGGCCCAGCCACTCCGCTCCGAGGTGCATCCCAGTGAACAGATCTCTCTACACAAAGACTGGACATGAATGTTCATTGCAGCATTATTCCTAATAGCCCCGCAGTGGAACCAGCTCAGATGTCCATCAGCCGATGAATACATAAATGCAACCTCGTCTACCCATGCAGTGGACTCTTACTTGGCTGCAAAAAGGACTGGGATGCTCACACATGCTGCTGGAACCTTCCTACACTGCTCTCGGGAAGCTAAAATGGTGCAGCCATTTTGGGACACAGGCGGTGTCTACTAAATTCAAGTTTTTGCCTCCCCTGTGACCAGGGCGGTCTACTGCTAGTTTGTATCATGGTCAGCTTGTGCGTGCATGTGAAGATGTTCGTAGCAGCTGTGTTCACAATAGTTACGAACTAGAAGCAGCTGAAGCTGTGTTCACCAACTGGCAAATGGACAAAGAAATCGTCACGTATTCATACAATGGAATACCACTCAGAAATTTAGTAGAAATGCTGCTACACACGTGATATGAATGAATGTCACGGATATGTTGAATGAAAGAAGCCAGACACCAAGAGATATGTATGACATTATTCCGTGATATGAAGTTCAGGATCAGGCAGCACTCATGCTGGGTATTAGATAAGTGGTTACCTTTTGGAGGAGGCAGGTCTGTGAGAAAACCTTTTGAGGTCCTGTGTATCCCGACTGGGGTGGCGGTTAGATGGTGTATGTGGATGTTAACAGGGCTACTGCCCTTCCTTGTACCTTTCTTATTTCACAATTAAAAAAAAAACTAATTTAAATTATTTTAAAATAGGTATTTCTAAAACTTAATTAAATTGAAAACATTTTAAAGCAATCTTAAACTCGTCTTGGTTCTCAAACTAGTTGTAAGCAACTTGAGTTGGAAACCCTGGTTTATTCCTCCCCGGGGGTAACTCTCAAGCCGCAGGAAGGCCCAGCGCTTTAGCTGAGCTTTTCCTTTGCTCAGCAGAAGTAATGTGGGGGCCAGGGAGCTTGCCCAGTCTCCTCTTCTCCCAAAGGAAATCCAGTGAATGGCGCCACAGGTTCTTCAGACACAGCGTTCCCGAAAGGGACTCGGACTGAGGCGTTTTGTGAGGCGTGAGCAGTCCCATGTGTCCACTTCATTCCTCGGTGGGACACAGGAGGCCTGTGATGGGAGCCCGCACCAGCGGCACTGGATGGGGAGGGCCCATTGTGCAGAAAAATTAGTAGGAAGCGTTCCGTGATGTCTAGAAGCCGTTGGGGAGCTGACACGTAGCTGAAAAAGGTGTGGGGCGGTGTCGGTGTCTTCCCAGGCTGCACCTGCTGCAGGTGGCATTTCTGGCTGGGCAGCGGGAATCCGATGGATGTCTTTCTGGTTGTTGAGTGCAGCCTGGTCTCGTGAGGATGGAGGGGAGCCTGCGCAGCTGAGTTCCACTGTCTACCTGGCTGCTTTAGTCCAGCGGAGGGCTCTTGACATCTTGCCTTGTTCGTAGAAAGAGTTTTGACCATGAAAACTGCAAGAATGTGCATTCTGGGAGGGTGTTTGCTCAACAAACATTGATCGGGTGCCTCCTCGGTGTTGGCACGTGCGAGGCACTGCCCTAGACATGGGGCATTCGACAGTGAACAGAGCCGACAAAATGCCCGTCCTCATGATGCTGCGCTCACCCGTAGCCTCCTCTCAAAGCAGGATTGTTTTGTTGAGCTGCCTGGTCTCTTGACATCTCAGACAGTTTTCCATGAGGGAGAAGCGCTTGTGTGTAGGCACAAGGAAGAGAGAAAGCCTTCTCGATAGAGCTGGATTTGAGGGCTGACCTGGTGGGGAGGCAGAGCGGAGCTTGAAAGCGCTTCAGCATCAGTTTGAATCCCAGCCCGGGCAGCTCGGGGTATAGCTTTCGCAACCTGGTCTATAAAACTTTGATCTGTAAAATATAAAGTCATTGCCACCAGCAGGGTTCTTGCAAAGGTGAACTGAGGTGGGGCAGGTCCAGCCCGTGGCCTGAGTACAGTGGAAGTCTTGGCTTCCCAACCATACCCTGAGTGGTAGCGAGGAAGCTTACGCAGTGGCCCCACCCGCCTGTCCGCCTGTGTTCCCAGCCCCAGCTGTGCTGCCTCCCTCTTGCTCCCTGCCTGGGGTGCCCAGACCTGCTTCAGCCTCCCTGATCCTCAGCAATGCAGACTTGTCTGGGAACTCAGGCGCTCAGGCAGCTTGGCATTTCTGGCCAACTGCTGAGCCGAGACAGGTTCCCTGTCAAGGCCAGGGCCAAGGAAGGAAGTCTGATCAGAAGCCCCAGGGCTGCTCACCCCAGAGCTCTAGAAAGAAGGCTGTTTAGGATCTTGTAAAAGACTGTGGCTTGGGTGTGTGTTTGACGACCTTGACTGTGGGTTAGGGTGGAGCAATGTTAACATTGGAAGGTGAGAATGCTCTTGTTTCTGATGGGGTCATGTAGGTTCCCAGGCTTGTGTGGAGGAAAGAAAGCTTTTTCCTTCCTTCCTCCCTTCCTCCCTCCCTTCCTTCCTTCCTTCCTTCTCTCTCTCTCTCTCTCTCTCTCTCTCTCTCTCTCTCTCTCTCTCTTCTTTCTTGTTGGGTGTTTTTGATCCAGCCACACCTGAATGGGCTGGGCAGACCTGGGCCCCTGCATTAGTACCAGCTGGATGTGAGTGTTCCATGGGTGAGGGTGGGGTATGGAAAGAGAAGGTCGACCAAGGTCCCAACAGAGAAGAAGACTGCAGAGGAGCTCGTGGGGCCCAGTGTGGGGAGCTGCCTTTCTGCAGAGCTGGGTTAAGGGTCTACCAGAGAGGTGGAGCCCACCTTCCTCTCGGCCCCGCCATGGCTTCCTCCCCGACAGGGCTCCATGGGGAGTAAGTACGTATGCGGTGCAGTTTGTGGCCACCTTGACCTACACTGGGAGTGGACTGGGGACTCCTGACCTTCATCACTGTCCTTACTCAGGAGGACAGCAGCAGATATAACATCATTATTTGCGCGAAAACATGTAAACACGTCTGCTCCAGGGGGCAGTGTGCAGATGCATAGGACAGCCCCGTTAGCTCTGCTGAGTTCAGAGAGAGGATGCAGAAGCCAGCTGGCTCCAGCTTGGGAGAAGCATCCTCAGTGACTCACCCCTGGAGGCAGGAGCTTCTGTCCAGGGTGACACGGCTCTCACCTTCCCAGGGCTCAGGTCCTTCTCCACCTTACTAGCTGCATTTGACTTTTCTGTCTGATTCTGTGGCATTCAGCTGGGCTTTCCTTGACTTCTGGATCAAGATGGCAGCCCCCATCTCTGCTTCCCTCGGCAGCTCGCAACGCATCCTCCAGCTCGCCTTGCTTCCCCAGCGTCCCCCATCCCCGTCAGCACATTCTTTGCCCTTGCCTCTTACATCAGTTTTCATCTGAGACTTCTTCCACCCCTATGAATAAGCTGAAAAACACATACTAAAAATATTTTTAAATTAAAAATATTTTATATATAACATTGTGGAAGTTTAGGGTGTACCTGTTAATTTGATGCATTTATATATTGTGATATGGTTGTCATTGTAGTGATAATTAGCAGCTCTAACACATCACTTAATTTTCTTTTTAGTGGTTGGAATCATGTGGTTCTGATCTCTTGGCACACTTGATGATTATAATACGTTATTGTCATCTGCATTCACTGAACTGTGCATTAAGTTTCTAGAGCTATTTACTGCTTATTGTGAGTTTGTGTCTCTAAGCGACATCTGTCCTGTTCTCCCAGCCCCATTCCCTGATATCCACTGTTTTACTTTCTGTTTTTACAAGTCTGGCTTTCTTAGATCCCACATGTAAGTGGTAGCTTACAGTGCCTGTCTTTCTCTGTCTGATTTATGTGACTTAGCATAATGTGCTCAAGGTCCACCCCTGTTGTCACGAATGTCAGGATGCCCTTCTTTCTCAGGGCTGAATAGTACTCCGCTGTGTGTACATTTCACATCTTCCTCCTGCCTCCTTCCTCCATCACAGCCTCCTCCCCAAACTCCACTTCTTGCCTGGCTTTGTCCTGCTCTTTCACCAAGCCTTAGCTCAGACCTCACCTCCTCTAGGGAGTCCTCCTGGACTTAAGGTGTGTGTTCCCCCTTCCCTCCCCAGGATTGTCTGGCAGTGCCTTCTTCCAGGTACCTGCTCTTCTGGAATGCCTGCTTCCCACCCACCGTGGGAATAGTTAGTTTACATAGCCGCCTCCTCTGGCCCAGCTGTACAGACTTGCTCAGGGCTGTTACTCATTCCACCTGGTCAAGATGAGGTGTGCTTTCCACATCCCAGGGGAGTCTGGGAATATCTCCAGCGGGGTGAGGGGAAGAGACCGAGAGGCCTTCCAAGACAGGGAGAAGGTACAAAGTAAAGGAAGAAATAAATAAATAATCAGTCCTAAAAAAGTAGAAGCAAAAATCTAAGTAGAGAAAATCTTTGCCCAGAGGTTTGGGGGTAAGAACATTGAGAAGAAGAAAACAAGAACAGCAGCCTAAGAAATTCGTGACGCTCAAAGAAAACACAGAGAAGCAGGAAGGAGCAGAAACAACAGGCAAGGAGTTAGAGTAGATATCGCTGCCTTCTTCCATTGCCCTTTTCGGGCTGCTCTTGTATGCGCGGGTCTTAATCTGTGAGAGCCTCGTGCTCCTTGTTGCAGCCCTGAGGCTCTCTGGACGGCCGTCTGTGGGGTAGCCAGACCAACCCCAAACTACTCACAACTGGTGTTGGACTGCTGGTAGAGCCTTGGGCGTCCTCAAGTTCCGGTTCATTCTCAATGACTCTAGAAGTTGGTTATATGTGAAAAGTTCCCTTTTCCAAATTCATTTCTTAAAGCTGTAAAAAGAGCAGGAACGGCGACTGTTCATTGAGGGTCTGTTGTGGTCTAGCTAGATCATTGGTTCTCAGACGTCAGCAGGCTTCCGAATCTCTGGAGGGCGTGTTTGAACATGGACTGCTGGGCTCGCCCCAGAGTTTCCTACTCAGTAAGCCTGGGGCGGAGCTCTGAGGTTTCAGTTCTAGCTGATGCTCCTCTCCAGGGGCCCTGCTCGGAAAGCCACTGCCCTAGATCATCCAACAGGTGCTTAGGGATAAACTTCTTCCTCACCACAACCCTGTGAATTAGGGATTATTCCCCCCACCTTACAGACAAGGAAACGGAGGCCTGAGAGACAACAACTTGCTTCAGCTCATGGATAGCAAAAGCAGAGCTAGGATTTGAACCCAGAGCCCTTGTACCCACTGCCTGCCACCAAGCCACAGTATCTCCCAGATGTCAGAGGTGGCAGGACTGAGTGGGTGCTCTGAGTTTCTTACAGGCTTGTCTAAGAATGTGAGAGCCGGAAGGGCCCTGAGCCCCACCCCTCACTGTTCAGGGGAGGGCCGCGTGGTTTTGCCCCTGGTTGAGATTTTGACTCGCAGCCAAGTGTTTGTTCTCTAGCCACACCGTTTAATGTTTCTCATTCACTTGTTCGTTGAGATTCTCCTTTGAGAAGGGCTCATGTCGGACCCAAGAGGAATTCTGCCATCTCTGTCTCGATGGTCTTGACCGTCTTTCATGGCAGAGCGAGAATTGCACCAGGATGAACCATCTTCCGAGAGCTCGGTGCTGCTCTGGGGGTGGGGAGGCATGGGGGAGGGGGTGGTGCTGTGGTACAGAAATGTACACTCAGCATAAAAGAATCTATTCATCTTCTCCGCTGTAAAGAAAGCCCTTCTAGCCCACGACACCCCACGGCAAACCTTCAACCTGTTTGCTGTCACTCTGTCCTCGCTCTTCCCTTGCTGGGCTCCGAGTCCCAGGGTGCTGGTCCCGGCAGGCTGCATCTTCTAGGCTCCTGCTTGGTTAGCCCCGTGCAAGGCACTGCGGGGAGACTGGAGGGTGGAGGAAGGGGGTGCCGGGGTGTTCTGCCCCTCTTCTGGCTGACAGCGTTTTTGTGACTGTGGCTGACTATCTTCCTGGGCTCTGCGCACCTGCTTCTGTCCCCACCACCTTTTGTTTGCCTTCTCACCTATATGACAAATGCCCTGGATTAAATTCTCTTTGTTCCAAATACGCGGAGTGGTTTCTCTTTTCTTAATGGGGTCCGAATATAGCCACCCTTCCCTTCCCCACTGTAGGCATCACATCTAATTCAATGCCAAGTCCTTAGCACCTCCCTGTAACTGATACGTGTGATGTGCTCAGTTAATATTTGATGAATGAATAAAGGGCAAGGCCTGAAAATGTACAAGAAAATCAGAATGCGCAACATTCACAGTGTGTGAAAAAGTCAAGATTCACCATGTGAAAATATTGGTGCTCCTCCCCCATTGCAAACAGTAGTAATAAACTAAACTTACGGTCCACAATACAGGTTTTTAAAACGCACGTTTGAAGGTGTGTCAGCTATCTGCTGGCACGTTGCAGGCCACCCCAGAATGCCCTGCCTTAAAACGTGATTCTGTGGGTTAGTACTGGCACTGGCTCCAGCCAGTCTTGGCTGGGCTCCCTGGTCACTACGTCTGGTAGTGGTTCACCCTGACTGCCTGGCTCTGCATGACCTCACTCACGGGTCTGGGGCCTCCGAAGGAACGGCTAAGACAACCCGTCTGTTCTCTCTCTCTCTACCTGGAGTCCCACCCTCCAGGAAGCAAATCCAGGCTTGTGCAAGGGGTGGTCTTGTTCCCAGAGGGTGGGGTGGGGAGCTCTCAGGTTTGGGTTTTCTTTTCCAAAGCATCAGCCCCACGCAGATTCAAGGGATGGGGAAATTAGACTCCCCCTCTTCTGTGGCTGTATTTAACTTACCACACAGTAGTTATTCTCATTACAGAACGTTCTTTCTTGGACTATTCAGTACAGTCGCACCTAAAGTAGAGCCTCCTAGAACAGATGTAAGAAGTGACTCAACTCAAGGCCCCCCCGCAACAAGCTACCCATTCTCACTGATTTTCTCAGTTCTTTGTCACACCACCAGATGGCGGCATTGCTCAGTCGACCCGCACCAAATTCCACCTGGAGATGATGCCCTTAAAGCTGAGGGACATCTATGATTCTCCTCAGGTGGATCCCGGCGGGCAGTGCTGACCCCACAGAGTGGGGCTGGGATAAGCACTGTCACTCCTCTGGAAAAGGAGCACAACTCTTTTTGCCTGATTCTTAGAATGCTTTCGTAGGAACAAGGATCACTGCAGCCTCTCCACCTCCCAGAATGGGAGATTCTGCAAATATCTCCACATAAGGTGCTGCAAACATCATCTCATCACAACGGATATGATCACAAAAAATTGTTTGTAATAAAGTAATGTTTGCATACTCAGTCATGAGCTGCCTGTCAAAATTACACTGTCTCGATTTCATCCTGGTGTGGTGAATAATTATGTACCAGTGTTTTCTCTACTCTCTGCCCCATTAGGGTTGTTTGTAAACTTAGAAACAGTGTTGTATGCAAGGCCGATGTCATCTGTACTCTACTTCATCATATTGTGACAATGTCAGGTCCTGGTTTTGACAACATGGTGTGGTGTTATATAAGATGTTACCATCGGGGGAAGCTGGGTAATAGAGAACGAGACCTCCTGTACTATTTTTGGAACTTCCTGTGAGTCTATAGTTATTTCAGAATAGAAAGCAAAAAAAAAAAAACAAACAAAACACCTCTTTATAAATAACCTCCACCTGGTGGTGTGTTACTGGTATGTGCATTGTTGTTCAGGAGAAGAAGGTTGAGTGTGGATTACACAATTTTGTTTTGTTGTTCTGCCAGAGTAGCACCCTGCCCTCCCATTTCGGATCCGCCGGCCACTTCCGCAGGAGCCCATGCAGACTCTGGGAGCACCTGCTGGCCCAGCCGATGGTCTGTGCAGAGGACTCGGGGCCACGGAGGTGGAGGTGCGTTCGCCTCCCTACTTCCCTCCTCTCTGCCCTTTGCACACTTTCCCATTTGGTGTGTTAATAGGGCCTTACAGCACTCCTCTCAGGCTCCCGGGAGGGCACTTTTACTCCCATTTCGTGGATAGAAAAACTGCCTCTGAGGGGCTCAGGGACTTGCCTGTGGCCGTCAGTAAGTGGTGGATGCCAGGCTATCGTACACTCCTTTTAACCTTTGGTTTCCCTTGCTAATTTCTCAATAGAATAAAAAAAGAAAATCTTTTTCAAGTGCAGTAATACAACTTCATTTGACAGGTACACGTTTAAACCCTGAGCAGTTATTTCACGGGTTTTTATTTATTGGCTTCCTCTATTAAAATGCAACCTAGCGTGTTCATGCGGTGTTTCAAATAGAGAACTGATACTTTATAAATAAGTGGAGAAAGTGGTGTTAACTCCCCCTCTTCCAATCAATAAGAAAACACAGGTAGCAATTGGTTAGTTCTGTTAGTTCTGGTGAAAACGCATTTCCTGAGATTGAATCAAGGGCAAAAGGAAACTGCTGTTATGTTTTTCTGAACAAAAGAACAGTGGGAACTTTTCAGACAAAGAGCACATTAAACTGTGTAAAATGTAAATAGGATGCCGTGTGCTTTACAGCTTCCGTCACTCTTGTGAAGTCAGTAAGCCCTGTGGGCAGGCTCTGCCTGGCTTCTGTCCACAGTCTCGCTGTGGGGACCGAGACCAGCACCCGTGAAGTCACCGAGAGCGACATAGGGCGCTGATGCTTTTGTGCAGGGCTGCTTCTGGAAACGCGGGCCACTGCGGCCTGGATCCCTCAGGAGGGGTGTGTCGGTCAGGGAGGATGCACTGGACTCGGGGTGGATGTGGAGGCATTGGGGGAGAGCTCTCCACTGACTCAAAATTGCAGTGAAAAACCGAGCTCTTAAAATCAACTCGCAATCACACTTGCTAGCTGTGTGCTCCTCAGATAATTATTTCCACCTTTCAGCCTCGCTTCCCTCCCTGGCCTTTTTTGGTGATTCAATACCCACAGCATAACATTTCCTATGTGAACCATGGTAAGGTTTATGATTCGGTCTCACTAAGTACATTTATAATGGTGTGTGGCCATCAATCCTGTCTGCTTCCAGAACTGTTTCATCACCCCCGGAGGAGACCCGCACTCATTGGACAGTCAGTCCCTCCCTCCCCCCGCCCCAGGGCACCACTGATCTGTTTTCTGTCCCCATAGATTTGCCTGCTGTGCACATTTCATACAAATGGAATCATACATCATGTGGCCTTTTGTACCGGGTTTCTGTCACTCTGCACACTGTTTTTAAGGGGTTATCATGTCGTTTATTTCAGCCTCAGTTTTACATTCTGGAAAACTACTATATAAAAGCCTTGGTGGGGCACGGCTAGAAGAATAAAATAGGTCGTGCCCTTAAGGGTGCTTGGGTGCTGGAGAAGAGAGGTATGTATCTGGTTCATTCGAATGCAAGGTGAGGACACTAGTCATACAGGAAAGAGCACCAATGTAACCCTAAGTTCAGGGGTAAAAAGGTGCCTGGCATGTTTGAATAAATGCAGGTGGTCTGGGGTGACCGACCCTTAAGGCCTAGAGGGAGACAAGGTGGGAGTCGGACTCGGCTCAGAGCTCAGTGCCTTTCTGGAGAACCTGGACTTACTCAGTGACAAGTAGGAGCCATTGAAGGTATTGAGCAGCGGAGTGGAGTGTTCTACCCGGCTCTTTAGGAAGCCGGCTTCTGTGGCATCATTTGGGCCTGGGAGTGATGGGAAGGGGTATTAGCCTAATCCAGGCAAGAATGTTGACCAGGGCACTGGCAGTGGGAATAGCCAGGAGTACATGAATTTGCTATTCATAGTGCAGACTGACTGAAAAGAATTTGGCCCCTGCATGGATGTGGGGGCTGGGGGACATGAGGAGGGGAAGATGGCCCCTGAAGGATCCCGCAGGAGGCCCTCCAGTCCAGCATCCTATTCAGCCCGTCCTTTCAGCTTTGCCCTGCCTGGAGCGGACTGAGACAGATTGCTAAGTGATAAAGGAGTTGTAATTTGACACAGGGAAGGCTTTATGGGTCTTCCTGGCAGAGCCCAGCAACCGGCTTATCCCGTCTTCTCGGCTTGCCTGGTCCTTCACGCCAGCCATTCAGGGATTTTCATTCTCTGGCCTTAGTACAGACTTCCTTCAGGGGCTTTGGACTTTTCAGGGATGAAGCAGGCTGTCTATTATCTCCGGCCCATGCTACAATAGTACTTGGGACCATAGTGCTTGTCCCCATTTTACAGATGATGTATTTAGAGGTTGAAAGGTTGCCTGTGATGATATGGCAAGTAAGTGGTGGGGCTGAGACTTGAACCCAGGACTTCTGCTTCAAGAGGAGTGTGGCCCTCTCCCCACCCCCTGTGCCTGTTTCCACTTTTGCACTCTCTGCTGCCGGGGAGTGAGTCACTGCCTTCAGTCACTCTGATTTTACCCCAGATATGAAGCATTACTTATTTTCTGTCTTTCTAGCTGTTTGTTTGAACAAGGCCAAGGACAGTTTGGGGTCAGGGGAGCGACAGTGATCTCCTCTCTTAACATTCATTCCTCCTTTCCTCCGTGTACCTCAGGCAGTGAGTGAGTTAAGAGCTGGGGACAATGACTTGAAGGGAGTAGCTGAAGGCTTAGCCAGTGGTGAAGGAAACAGGGACCTGAGTATAAGAAGGAAGCACATTTTCTCATCAGGACTGCTTGGAGGTCCTACTGGTTTTGTGTGTACAGCCTCAGAGAGACTGGGCTGGCCACATGCCCAGGAATTGCATTCTTTCTGAGAAGCCAGGAGGTGTGTGGCATCCCTCCAACTGAATGATGTGAGCAGCCCCCTCCTGCCTCCGGAGTTGCTGCTCTGCACAAAGAAATAGATCCTTGTGCATCCAAAAAACATCAGTGACCCATTCAGGGGCCAGTTAATCTCTTCAATTAATTCTTATTCATATGGGATGAACAAGGAGGGAGAGGATAAACAGTCTGCAGAGGGTGATCAAATCCCACATCGCTGAAATAATTCACTTTAAATAAACCAGAATCCTTCTTTCTTCTTCATGAAACCCCTAGAGCCTCACTGCATGAGCTACCATAGAGTTAAGTATACACACACACACACACACTTAAAGAACATTTGTCTTAAAACTATCTGGCCCAATGTTACCCCAGCATCCATTGCATTTGCTAAAGTCAGAGAAGCAGGAAATGTCAAAGTAAATTTCAGGCAGTAAAGTTTAGAAGTATATAAGCAATTGGCAGACATTTACTGTGTACAGGCACTGTGATAATAGTGGATGGAAAGATGTGTGATATTTAGTTGCTCTGAAATTGCTTACTAGTTGGGAACATACCATTTGAGCACATAAAAAAGGCAACTGCTATGGTATGGTCAACATTATGCTTGGAAGGGAAACCTTAGAAGCATTCCCAATAAGAGTTAGAAATAAGATAATGACACTAGATATCACCACTGCTGTTCAGCGTTATGCTGGAGGACCTAGACAATGCAACAAGACATGAAAAACAAATGAAGTTATAAAGATGGAAAATAAGAGACAAAGTTCTTGTTATGTGAAGATTATATGATTGTGCCTCTTCAAAATCCAAGATTTTTCTGAAGTATTATATATAATAAAAGAGGTAAGCAGAGTTGCAAGTATAGTATCACCATACAAAAAGCAATAGCATTTCTGAGCAATAACCTATTGGAAATGCTATAGGTAAAAATATTGTTCATAATAACAACTAAACTAGGAATGAGTTAAATAAACTATGTATAACCTTTAACGGAGAAAATCATAAACCATCATCACAGTATATAATAAATGGACAATGATATGTTTATAGATGGGACAACTTATTAGCATAAACACATCTCATTTAAGACAATTCTAATCAAAACCATTGTAAACCAGTGGGAGGGGCTGAGCTCTGCAGTGACTCAAGCTGAGACAACTGGATTTCTAGAGAAAAAGATTAGATCTGATCTCACAGCATACATAAAGGTGAATTTCAGCTAGCCCTAAACATTAAAACCAAAACCTTAACACTGTTAGAAAATAGCTCCAGGACAGTATCTTTCTGCCTTCCGGGCTTAAAAAGAATTTCTTAGAAAAGGCTCAAAAAACACAACTCAGAAGTGAAACAGTTGATAAAGTTGACTATGTTAAAATATTATTAGTTATGGGTGTATAGTATTGTATAAGAATATGGCTTAGAAGTGTACACCTAGAAGTTGCCTCTGGATGGAGAGGGAAGGGAGAGGACGAGACAGGGAACTCAACTTTATTCATAAAGTCAAAAGCAAGGAAATGTTAACAGTGGTTAATTCTGGGTGGTCAGAATATGAGAGTTTGCTATATTTATAAATATTTTTGCATTAATTTTTTTCAAGAAAACACAAAGAATACTCGCTTCATCAGCATATATACCAAAAAAGAAAAAAGAAAAGAAAGAAAAGACAAAGCAACTGCCAACCCAGACCAGCACGCAGTGTGGAAGCTCCAGTTGTGTTAAGGAACTTGCCTGCCCCACAGAAGTCTGACTGACTCTGGTCCTGGCGCTGCCATCAGCAGGCCGTGCCCGTGGGGCAGAACCTTCACTCTGGAAAACAAGAGGATTGGATAGGACTGCCTGCCTGCTAAGCTCCTCTTCCTAGGCAGCTCCCATAGTTTCTCCTCTCTCCGTGGAAGAGGAGACAGTTGCTAGGGGGGCAGAGAAGGAAGGAGGTGTAGGGAAGGACGCTGGCACAGCATAAGCTTGGTCTGAGTGCTCAGAAGTGATCGTCACTGTGCTCAGTTCTGACTGGCCCGACCTCTTCATTTGCGGCCCCGCCTGATTTCTTTTAAGCCCTAGACCTTGCTGTTTCCCTTGACAGAATGGGTCTGGGTGTCCTGTAGCGAGAGATGTGTGCTCCTTACCAAGTAGCAGAGATTTTTAATTAGCTGGGGCTAAGTAGGAGCAGCTTGCTGCTGACATTGATGTATCAGCTTAATTGGTCTCCTTTACTGCTTTGGAGTCATAGCCTGAAAAGCAGCCAAGAAGTGCATCAGGGTATGGTGAGGTGGGGGGAGGGAGGATGTCAAGGGTCGTTAGCGAGGCAGCAGTATTTTGACCGAGGTGGTTGTCTGTGGGCTGGTAATACAGAAACAGGAGTGATGGAATCTGGCCTCGGCTATGGACCTGTTGGCCTCAGTTTTCTTATCTGTGAAATGGGGCTGACCGGATGAAACCAGAATGATCTATGAGATCATTTCCTCTCTGCGGAGAGGAGGCTTTGAAAACACAAAACGGGTAGGGGGACAGTTTTCCACTGGGTGTTTGTAACTACAGTTATTACTGCTCTCAGTCCAAACGGAGAGTGTAACCAAGATCTCAGTCATGTCAAGTGATCTGTGTGTGTGGACAGATTCTCCAAACTGTACATGATGTCTCTGTGAAACCAGTTTGGCTGCTGGGCGATAAGGAAATCAGAGTTGAAAGGCAGGGCGTCCTGTAGTAGGGTGCAGGCCCCTTCCTTTCAGCTTGATCTTCCCACTGCAGGCACTAAAGAAATCCATGTGCTTTCGTTTACAGCCTAATTGATCTTTTCCCCTCCCTCCCCCGTTTCTCCCACTTTCCACTGCATTTAGCCTTCTCCTCTGTGCATCTGCTGGGCGCTTTCCCTGCAAGGTGGTTTGAGAAATAAGGGGGCCTTTGAAGCTCTATTCTGTTGTCACAACGGTGTTTTGCGGGCTGTGCTCTAGACATGCCCTAAAGTGAACCTGCTGTGGCTGCTGTGACCTGAACAGTGTGAGTGAAAATGGCCACGAATTTTGAAACCCACGGTTCCCAGAGTTCTGGCTGTGATTTGACTTTGCCATGTGTGAAGGTTATCACCGGCTTGTTGACATGCACGAAGAGAGTGTTCTCATGTAAGAGAGAAAAATTGAGAGGGACACAAGGGGTCCCTGTGTTTTCAGTGACCAGTGTTGGAAAGTATGAGTTTTATGGTGGTGGTTTGAATCTGTTAGGAGACTATATAGAAAAGTAGCAATAAATAAAGTCGCTCTTTAAATATCTATTTGTATTAAGCTGTAAGGGGTTTCTTAAAAACTCTGCAGATTTATTTCTTTAGCCACTGCTGCTGTGTGTGCTTCTCCTTCTCGGCCATCCCTGCCCTTCCCCGCCCCCCATCCCCACCCCCGAAGAGTGTGATTGTTCCTCCTTATCCCTGAGGAGTTCCTGCGTCTGGGCCAATGGCTGCTCCCCACCCCCTGCCCCCACCCCGCCACATGGTGCTGTTTTCCTATAGTATGATGCATGGCTCTTTGAGGTTTTAGCAGCATTATTTTTGGCAAGCATCTCATTGGGAAGCCACTCTCAAGTCTGGGCTTGATTGTGAGCCCTGTTTTTTTAATCTCTGCTCTTGTACCATTTGAATGGTATCTTTGCATCAGTATTAAAGGAGAGTCTTACAAAAGCACTGTTAATTACAGGCACTTACACATTCCTGACCACTAGCATGTCTTTCTTAAATATGCAGAATAATTAGAAGCAAGGGAGGGCAGACTCAGTCCCGGGGGCCATCTCCGTGTAACAGATTCAACACTGGGAAGTCTTCCTGATGAATCCGTGACATAGGGAGTATGTATACAGGGAGGCAAATAAAAAATAAACTGCCTTTTTTGGAAAGAAAAACAGGTAAAAGTTATTTTCAATCATCTGTTCAGGTGAGGTCACTATGGCCTTGGATAAATTATTCTGCTTCATCAGACTTTGCATCATTGGTAAACCGAGTATAATAAGAATTTACTTGTCAGGAGACAGAGGGCTGGGTGGAATGGTTTCTGGAGAACTCATCTCTGGATCTTTGATTTGCTAAACACTGAGCTGAGTCCGGACATGGAGCAGAGATACAAGAGTCTGGATGTACCAGTTGAAAAGGATAAATATGGGATTTCCCCGCCCCCATCGCTTTCCATTATAGAACATAGTATTCACATCAGAAATGCTTAAAGCATACCTGCAAGGTCAAGAAATTGAGGCAAACGCCTACGTAACTGTCACCAGGACAGTGAACGGGAGGCTGGGGCCCAGAAGCCTCTGGGAACTGCCCACCCATCGCAGCCGCCCTCCCCACTGACCCTTCTGTGGCCGCTTCCTTGTTTTTTTCCGTAGTTTTACCACCTATGTTCCCTCTCCTACTTTGAAAGTCATGCATTCCTTCTGTTCTAAAAATTACGATATTTGTACTTAGAATGAAAGTTTATCAAAACTTTCATTTCCCATTGGGTAATACTGGGTCCTTGGAACACTGAACACATTTACCTACTCCCTGCTTGTTTCCTCTCATTGTTGTGGGTTTTAGTCCCATATATTTAAAAAGAACAGCACAGAACGTGTTATTCTACACAGTCAGCGCACATTTAGGTCTGCTCATGCATTTGCCACTATCTTTGCTCTTCATTCTTCTCGTATTTCCAGTCTTCCATCTGGGATCATTTTCCCTCAGCCTGACGTACAACCTTCAGAATTTCCTTTGCGGTAATGACCTCTCTCCCATTCTGTATGCCTGAAAACGTCTGGATTTAACCTTCATCGTGGAAGCATAGTTTGGGCAGTTGTCTTAGTTCCTATGGCTGCTGTGACAGAGTTGGTGACTTAAAACAACAGACATTTATTTTCTACGGTTCTGGAGGCCAGAAGGCCCCCGGCAGTGTCCCCGGGCTAATGTCGAGGTGTCAGCAGGGCTGTGCTTGCTCCCTCCAGAGTTCTAGTGGAGAACCTAAGTGGTTTGCTCCGGCTCCTAGAGCTGCATGCCTTGCATGCCTTGGTTATGGCTCCTTCCTCCACCTACAGAGCCAGCATCGTTGCATCTTCGAATCTCTGTCTCCTTTTGTCACAACAGATCTCTCCTGCATCAGATCTCCCTTTGCTTGTCTCTAGTCACAACACTGGTGGTCGCCTCTAGGGTCCACCCACAAAATCCAGCCCACGATACCCATCCCCAGACCCTTGAAGGACTCACACCAGCGAAGTCTTTTTGGCCATATAAGGTAACATTCACAGGTTCCAGAGACTAGGACCTGAACATCTTTGGGGGACATTACTCTTCCTTGAATGAGAGTGTATAGAATTATAGGTTGGTCATTATTCTTTTTTAGTATACAGTTGACTTTAATATCATGGGTTGGAACTGCATGGGTCCACTTATATGCAGATTTTTTTCCAATAACTATGTAGTCGGCCCTTCATAGCCTGGGTTTCACATCCACAGATTCAACCAACCTCCGATTGAAAAGAGTATTTTCCATCCATGGATGGGAATCTGTGGATGCAAAGGGCTGACTGTGTGCATTGTTCTGTACCATTTTATATAAGGAATTGAATATCCGTGGATTTTGGTATTTGGGGGGGAGGTCCTGAAACCAGTCCTCCACTGATATTTTGGGGGAGTCAGAAGTTACATGTGGGTTTTGAACTTCATGGGGTGGGTCAGTGCCTCTAACCCCTGAATTGTTCAAGGGTCACCTGTATTAAACATACAGCTGTCTCCTGGCTTCCATTTTTGAAGTTGAGACATCGTTTCTCAGTCTAACCATCATTTCCTTGAGGTAATCTATATGTTTTTTAAAGATTTTACTCTTGATTTTGATCATTACGATATGTCAAGGTGCATTTCTTTATATTTACTTTGCTTGGGTTTCTGTGGGCCTTTTGAATCCATGGCATCTTTCAATAGTTCTGAAAAATCTGTAGCTATTATCTCCTCAATATTATCCCAACTCCACCCTTACTCTCCTCTTCTGGGACTCCAGTGAAATGTGTGTTGGACCTTTTTACTGTATCCTCCATGGTGTAAATCCACTCTTCTGTGTTTTCCCTCTTTTTGCTTTTCTATGCTATATTCTGGACAGTGTCTCTGATCTAACCTCTGGTTTCTAATTCTGTCTTCCATTGTTTTTAATCTGCCGCCAAACATTACTGTTGAGATTTTAATGTTACTGAATTTTCCCTTTCTAGAGGTTCTGTTTGATTCGCTTCCAGATTTGTTAGTGCATTTTATGTTTTAGTTTTTTTTCTTCCCTGCAGATGTTTAAAAAATGGTTGTTTACTTTTGTCATGTGGTAAGCATATATGAACTTAAAAATCCATATCTGAAGTCTGCCTGGGTCTGTTATTGCTCTCTGTCATTTTTACTGATTCTCACTCGTTTGCCTTATTTCCCTACATGTATGATTTTCTTTCATTGTTTTGCTGGCTGTTGCCCTTAAAGAAAATTATTTGTGGAGATGGCTGAAGGCTCGGAATAAATGTACTTTTCCCCTCTGGATGCTTTAGGGGCATGAGAAGCTGGGGACCACTTTAAGCCAAATTCTCTGCACACCTATGCTGCACACTTCTGGGGTGAAACATGTGTGGCACATCTGGGGCCACATCTTCTCAGGAGTATTTTGTCCCCTTCCCTCTCCTGCTCTGATGAGGTACAGAGAAACCTTTTTTCCACACTCGTGGGGTTAAGGAGGAACAGCAGGTGATGGAATAGTTCTGGTTCATCCTAATCCTGAAAGTGTAGCCTTTGGGGCCCAGCTTAATGAGGAAAAGGTATCCTGTAAGTATGTATGTATCTATGTATTTATGTATTTATTTATTTACTTACTCACCCAAGGAAATGATTATTGATTTTAGAGGAAGGAGAAGCGGGGGAGAGGACGAGAGAGAGAGACAGACAGACAGACATCCTTGTGAGAGAGAAACATCAACTGGTTGCCTCCTGTACATGCTCCGACCAGGGAGTAAACCTGCAACCGAGGCCCGGACCCGGAATCAAACTATGACCTTTCAGTTCACAGGATGACGCTCCGGCCAACTGAGCCACAGTGGCTGGGGCTCCTGTAAGTCTTTCCATTGAGTGTGCTCTGTGCCCTGACTTCGATCACCCTATCCCTCCAGTATCTTCAAGGCAGAAGTGACTTTGGCATGCAAATAATTTCCTAGTTTCTTTGGGTTCAAGCTTCCTCTCAAAACCGGCCTGGCAGAGCTGCGTTGTCTTTTCAGCTCCTAGGGGCTTTCAAGGTGATTTATCCAGAGTTGTTTTCAGCCCAGAGGGTTTATCCAGATAACTCACTACCTAACCCATGCTTATGGGAAATAGCTATTACATTTTTATTGTACAAAATTATGCATTTGTGTTTAGCAACCATTGCCTTGGGGAACAACCCGTTGCCTTTAGGAACTTTACAAGCAAAAGGATCAAGGGACTGTAGGCCCACGATGTTTTATTGGTTTTCAGAGGGTAGTAGTAACCATATGGAAAACTGATCTGGTGTAGACTTTTGCGGGGGCGGGGGGGAAGGTGTGAGACTCTTGATGGATTGTCCCATTAACATGAACTTGAAGAGCCTGTCTTGCTTGATGCCACTTGTTCTTTCCTCAAGGGGTAACTTCAATTGGTTGGCCAATAACTGGCATTGTTGCCTTGAAAAAAGAGCCACCAAAGGAAAGGCTCTCTCTCGGCTGTTTCCCAGCGACCTTGGCCTGGTCCTGAGCGGCCCTGAAACAGCCCAGGCCCAGCCTTTTCACCTCAGGGGCAGCTGTGAGGGCAGCTGGTTCTGACTTAGACTGTAGAGACAGCATTAGTTAGCAGCCTCCTCTCCCATGCCCTGATGCCTTAGCACTCCGACGTGCGTCTGTGACAGTGAAGGCAGATTTCTGACTCTGGCCAGGGACAAGCAGATACGCTTGGGCCAGGTTTCCGAGTCCATCTTTGGCTCACCCTCAGCATCACGTTTTGACCAGTTGGTCCTGGATCAAGGCTTCAAATCTTTAAATCCCAAATGTCAAGAGTGAATTTTTGACCTCTTGGTCCTCCTATCCCAAATTTGAATGGAGACCTCTGAAAGTATAATCAACCTGAGGAAAAGCCTACAAATAATTGGTTGATTCAGAAAACATTTAATGGACTTCTACTGCCTGGACAGTACCCTCCTGGGTATTGTGGAGTCCTTGCCCTCAGCGTGCTTGTAATCTGATCCTATGTAGAGAACCCAAGGATGGTCACCTCAGAGGGAAACACAGAGGCCCCTGAGGCTGGTTGTGCGAGCGGTCGGCAGTGTCTGTCATCCTGTTACTTACAAAGTTTGATTTGGCCGATCTGGCTGGCTGCTGTTCTCTTCCTTTCCCATACCTCAAATCTGAGTTCACATCAGTTAGTACGATTGTCCCACCTGGAGGACGACCAGCCTTTGGCCAAGGTGCAAAGGTGGCTGTGCTTTTCTGTTTAAGACTCAGCAAAAGACAACGTGGATAGAAAGCCTGAAGGTAAGGCGGGACTAATTTTGCAGCCTATCACCAGGCTTCATGTAATCATGGTCAAAGAAATGAAAATTAATGTATGACTTATGCATCACAGTAGACTTCACTTCCTGGAAATCATTTCAAAATGGATGTGGGAATTTGATGACTAAGACGAGGCTGGAGTGAAAGATGTATTCTCCCTGCCAGTTCCTTACAAATTCCTTGTTCAGCAGCGCTCCTACGAAAGCAGGGTTGGTGCGTTTATTAATTAATGCCATCAAGAGAGCAGTTAGAGCTTCAGCAAACAATTGCTGTGCGTGCCTTTAAGAGGAAACCAGCTTAAAATCAGATTTGTTTCCTCGGCAGGAATTAGAGAGTACGGGGCAGAAGCTTCCCCCGGGCTGCCCCGCGTCCCCGGCAAGCTGTCAGGCTGTTCAGCGCCCAGTCCCGTGACTTCCGTGACTACGGGGATTCCTTTCCAGTCCAATTCTGAGCACAGGTTCTGCCTGTTCTTATTTTTGATTTCTATTTGTTTATTATTCTCCATTCATTAGGTATGCTATTTTTCTAGGCCCTGCTCCTCTGATTGTAATGCTGAGTTGTTTGATCCCAAACAAAGGCAACTTCTGTACTCAGCTTGTTATGAAAGTTCAGTAAAATGTGACGCATGGTATGTTTTCCCACTTTTATATCTTTATGCTCCTCCGGTGATTGGCCAGGGGGATCAAGTTTTCCTGAATGTAATACTCTTGCCATTCAAACTTTAACTGAAGTAAATAATAAAACTAAGCAGTAGGCCCTGGCCAGGTAGTCTGGTCAGTTAGAGTATTGTCCCGTACACCACGTCTGTGGGTTCCATCCCCGGTCAGGGCACATGCCAGAACCAACCAGTGAATGCATAAATAAGTGGAATAGCAAATTGACGTTTCTCTCTCTCCTCCCCGCAACATCCATAAATAAAATTTTTTTAAATAATAAAATCAAGTTATAGCAGACCAATTTCTCCTCCATCACCTCTTCCTCCTCCTCCTCTTACAGATGGGGCATCAGAAAGCACTCAGAGGGTACGCAGAGTATTAAAATGCCAACTCCTTAAACTTAGGTTAGATCCCATCCTGTTACTTGCTTTTGTACATGCAGGTGGAGGAAAAGTGATTCCATGGTGGAGGGTGTCTAATACTAGATTAGAGGGTATTCTGATCTTTTGCAAAAGCAGAGAAAGAAGACAGTGCAGGCACTGGGCATAGCACTGTTGACTGGCTGATAGAGGCGATGAAGACAACTGGGGTTCTTCAAGGAGAAAGAGGACAGGGTTGGGTGTCAGCTACCCTGCTCCTATCCGGGCACCCCCGCAACCCTCAGTTGTGGGCCCACCATGGGCTCTTGGTGGGCCCATGCTTCGACGTTCTCTGGGTCCATGGGAAGATAAGCTGCAGCTGTCATGGGTGGCTACTGTCCTTTGATCTCAGAGTGATGGGGTAGACCCTGTGAGTCACTTGTTCAGGAATATTTACTGAGCTTCAGCTTATGCTGGCTACTGTTCTAGGCCCTGGGCATGCAGCAAGAGAGGAAGCAGACAAGGCCTGTTCTCATGGAGTTTATATTCCTGGGGAGGGACAGGCAGTAAAGCTCGAAATAAACAAGGTAATTTCAGGTAGCAATAAAGGTAGGCCACAGGGACAGAGAGAGTGACCTTTTGTCCTGCAGAGCGAGAGGAAGGACTTTTAGGCAGGGGAAGCAGGTTCAGTAGAAGTCCTGAGAACCCTGAGAACCCAGCATGGGATCTGTGTCTGGAAGCTACATTCAGTCTTTAAAGAGCAAATCTGAAAATCTTGAAAACGCTTCCTGCCTCTGTTTTGTGGGCCCCCAGAGAACCTACAGAGGAACAACAGTGAACCAGATGGGAATTAAAAACCCCTGCCCAACAAAGAACCCGTTTCCTTTCCTGGGAAGGGCGCATTCCCGCATCGTGTGACTCACAACGCTCGACTGGCTTCCTCCGCTCTCGGGCCGGCGGGCCTTTCTGCAGGACGTAGCCGTTACATGGGCTGAGCTTGTTCATTCTGGGCACGAATCCTGTCTTTGTTCTTCCCTGGCATCTTCCTGTAACAAGACGCTGGAACCTCCACCATTGCTTTTTCAAGGGTCACAAGGCAAATGCTTCTTACTGCCGTCCATTTATCCCAAGGGTCTGAGACCTCATCTCTTCTGGCTTAACTTTTCCTTTTTCCCCCCATGCTAAAGATAGCATAGCCAGCCCTGGTCATAAAGAAAAACTGGGGTTTAGTGATAGTTTCACCACGAGTTGCCACCTTCATTGAAAGAGTTAGGAATGAAAAGAGGAGGAGAGGAGAGAAGTACAAAGTTTCCAGGAACGTTTCCAGTGGTTTTCTCACATGCCGCACATGCAGGCTGTGGAAGACTCTGTACCTCTTGGCAAGAAAGGGGCTATTCCAAGCAGCCACTGGTTTATCCCAGCACAGCAGGGGAGGGGGTGGCCATGGCAGGGACCAGCTCTGCCTGTCCCGTGTGGGTGGGGATTCAGCTCCAGCAAGCTTCCCAGCCGAAAACAGACATGAGGTGGCCTCTCCTGGCTCAGCGTGCTGAAGATTAGAGAGAGAAGGCCCAGCCACACAGCCTAATCCTGGGCTAGCCTGGATTCGGTGTTGGTTGCCGCTCTCTTGGCACTTGCATGCTCCAAAGAAAACACAATTACCTAGCACCACCCTGAAAAACATGTAAAACTGAGCCAAGGGGATCAGAATGTTAAAATTGGAGAGCACAGGCCCGAGCCCACTTCCGGGGGCTGAGTGGTGACTCTGCCTTTTCCCCTTGGTCCCGCCTCACTGTCTGTAGTTAAGCAAGAGCTCCTCCTCCCCCTCTCCAGACCAGCGGTGGTTTGGGGCGGAGCAGGCAAGAGGAAAGCGTAGAGGCTGTTGACTTTGAACTGTGGCATGTACAAAGAAGCTGTCTTTTTTTTTTTTTAATTTTTAATATATTTTATTGATTATGCTATTACAGTTGTCCCATTTCTCCGCCATCATTCCCCTCCACCCTACACACCCTCTCCCACCCACATTCCCCCCTTTAGTTCATGTCCATGTGTCGTAAGTTCTTTAGCTTCTACATTTCCCGCACTATTCTTGCCCTCCCCCTGTCTATTTTCTACCCACTATCTATGCTACTCATTCTCTGTACCTTTTCCCCCCTCTCCTCCTCCCACGCCCCTGTTGCTAACCCTCCATATGATCTCCATTTCTGTGGTTCTGTTCCTGTTCTAGCTGTTTGCTTGATGCTGATGATCTTGATCTCTCTGGGGAGAAGTCTGAGGTCGTAAAATGAACCTTTGTTTACCCTGATGAACGCGCTGGCTTGTCTCACCTGCTTCGTGCAAGATGCCTTCCTAGAGCACAAGTGGAAAATGTCAGCATCATGTGCTTCGGTCTACAGGAGAAGAGGTGCATGACCACGCCTCGTGTGGGTGCCTGAGTTCTCATGGGCCTTGCCCTTGGTTTTTGGCGTGGGGTTCTCCACGAGAGAAGTGCCTGCTGTGGGCAAGGGGCTCTGTTAGCTGCATTGGAAGGTTCTTATAAACAATGGGGCAGTATTAGCCCAATTGAATTGGTCTCTAAAAAAATTACTTTTTTTTCACTGAAAAATAAACATGTTTCTTAAAGAAATGAAAGAACATTTACAAAAGGAAAAAAGGAGAAAAAAAATGACCTAAGATTCTACTATCTACACACAGCCACCCTGTTCACATTTTGATGTGTTTTCCAATAGTATTCTTTTTTCTGCCTAAGGGTTATTTTGCCTTTTACATGTCTGTAAGTGTGTGTGTGTATACATATATATATGTATGTATATATATAAAATATGACTTTGTGCACTGGTTATTAAACATTAAGTAGTAAGTGGATAGTAAGCATCACTTTTGATGGCTATGTGGTAGTGCCCTTAAGTTCCTGTGTACTTGGCACTTGGGTATTTTGAGCCACAAGGACTTGGTAACTGGCTGGAGGGCACACAGGGAGTTGGTGATGAAGCCAGGCATAGCTGGGTGTTCCTAATAGTCCCTGGTTCCCAGCCTTTCACTGCCTTCATCCCTCACACATGGGCTGTCAACCCCCAGCCAGAGTGACTCCTGCTACATTATTGTGTATTACCCTCCCTACCTTCTACTGAGGATCACTGCCATCAGCTTCAGGACATCTCCCCAGGAATTGAGGCCCTATTATCCATTCTATCTTGTCCCCTCAAGAAACTCAGTGTCATAATAAATGGTGGTATTTTGTTTAGGCCAGATTTGCCTCCTGCTTCTCCCAAACCAAGTTCCACCCCCAAGTTCCATAGCCTCGTGTGCACGCAAGCTCGGCACAGGAGAAAGGATTAGCCAGAGGAAACAGGGGCAGGCTGGGATGTCCAGGAGGTGGCCTTGGGCTGTGGTGCTCTGGGAACTGCTGTTGTCAGGGTGGATGAGTGACTCGGCTCCCTCTGCCTCCCCCTTCCCCGTCAGAGGTCTTCCATCCCGTTTGGGACTGGCTCCATGGACATGCGTTCACATAGGGCCTTTGCTTAGAGGGGTTCTGTGCTCGGTTTAACACTCCGCTTTTGCCATCTTGAAATTCTTTATAATTTTGAACTCTAACCCTGCATTCTTCTTTTCCAACGGGCTCCATAAGTTCTGTAGGCTGATCACACTTGGAATAGACCTTATCAGCAGCACTCATCTTGTTACTCTATTATATACACTATGGCTCACCTTGCACACTGGGGGGTATTTTAGTAGAAAGACAAGACTGTTTCAAATGATGACATAATGACTTTGGGACTTTGGATAAGTTATCCAGTCCTTTGGAGCCTCAGCGTTCTCATCTCTAAAGTGGGAATAGTGATCTTAATTTTTTGAGACTTGTGAAGATCAAGAGAATGTAAGAAGGGGTAGCATAATGCCTTGTGTATCCACACTCAGTATTACCTTGTGTTCCTCCTTCCCTCCTTGCCTGGCACCATCTATAGTAGGTGCCCAACATGTGCTTGTATATTTCAACTTGTGATGGTTGGTTTGTGTCTCTTCATTTCTAAATGGGGCCAGCCCTAATCTTGGGGTAAGAGCTAGGACAGCACAATCAGAAGGGCTCATTCTAGCACTGACTTTTCTTCTCCTGGAACTCACACTTTTCTTCTCCTGGAACTCACACTGCAGGCCATGTATCAGGGCACTTTCGTTCTTAATAATTAAGTTCACTATCCACATATCACACTATGGAGCTTGCAATAGCAGATCCTCAGGCAGCACTGACTAGGCTGTTGGACACATACCTTCCACTGTACTTCTAAAGGTAGGCATGGGCTTGATCCCATTTCCCTTGGCTGACTGCAGCTGCCTCCATGGCCAAGTTTCTTTCTTTTCTTTTTTAACATTTTCTTTTTTTTTTAAGGTCTTTATTTATTTATCTTTAAAGGGGAACGGTAGGAGAGAGGGAGAGAAATATCAATGTATGGTTGCCTCTTGTGTGTCCCCTGCTGGGAACTGGCCTGCAACCCAGGCATGTGCCTTGACTGGGAATCAAACCGCGATCCTTTGGTTCGCAGGCCCACACTCAATCCACTGAGCTACACCAGCCAGGGTCATGGCCAGTTTTCTTAACCACTTCATACCACTGCCTCTCCTTTGGGGGCGCAAGTGAGAGCAGAGCCTTAGATACGGGTTTGGGAAAGTGAATGTGGGGGAGCACTTTTTAGTAAACTGTTATTTTTAAATTAAAACAATTTTATTTTCTCCCCTTTCCTTTCACCCCCCTTCCCTTTGGCAAACATCAGGTTGTTCTGTGTATCTGTTTCTGTTTTATTTTTGTTTTTTAGATTCCACATATAAGTTAAATCATACAGTATTTGTTTTTTCTTTCTGACTTATTTCACTAAACAGAACACCCTCCTGGGCCATCCTTGATGTTGTGAATGGCAATATCTCGTTCTTTTTATGGCTGAGTAATATTCCATTGTAAAAATCACATCTTCTTCATCCATCCATCTATCGATAAACCCCTAGGTTGCTTCCATATGTTGGCCATTGTAATGAATGCTGCAATGAATATAGGGGTATACATAGCTTTTCTAATTAGTGTTTTTGTTTTCTTCAGATGACTACCCAGCAGTGGTATTTCTGGGTCACTTTTACTCACTGAGGACTCTCCATACTGTTTTCCATAGTGGCTGCACCGATTTACCATCCCACCAACATTGTGCAGGGTTCCTTTTTCTCCACATCCTTGATGGCACTTTTTATTTGTTGATCTTTTGATGAGAGCCATTTTGACAGGTGTGAGGTAGTATCTTATTGTGGTTTTGATTTGCCTTTCCCCAATAATTAGTGATGTTGAGCATCCTTTTATATGTCTGTTGGCTGTAGGTCCTCTTTGGAGAAATGCCTATTCAGGTTCTCTGCCCATTTTTAAATTAGATTTTTGGAGGGTTTTTTTGGTATTAAATTATGTGAGTTTCTTATATATTTTGGATATTAACCCTTTATTGGATATATAACTTGTGAATATCTTCTCCCATTCAGTAGATTGTCTTTTCATTTTGTTGATGGTACATTTTGTTGTGCAAAAACTTTTTATAATAGTCTATGTACTCCCATTTGTTTATTTTTTATTTTGTACCCTTGCCAAAGGAGACATTTTAAAAAGATATTGCTAGGATTGATATCAAAGAGTTTACTGCCTATGTTTTCTTTCAGAAGTTTTATGGCTTCAGGTCTTACATTGCTTAAGTCTTTGTCAGATAGTGGGTGCCCTTGTGTTGTTCTTGATCTTAGAGGGAAAAGATTTTAGGTTTTCAACAGTGAGTATGATAAAACTGTGGGGTGGTCATATATAGTTTTATATTGTTGAGATATGTTCCCTGTGTACCCAATTCGTTGAGACTTTTTATCATAAAGGGATGTTGAAATTTGTCAGTGCTTTCTCTGCATCTATTGATATGATGGTATGATTTTTATCCTTCATTTTGTTTAATATAGCACATTAATTGATTTGCAGATGTTGTACCATCCTTGCATCACTGGAATAAATCCTACTTGGTCGTGATATATAATCCCTTTAGTGTATTTTTAAATCTGGTTTGCTAATATTTTGTTGAGGATTTTTGCATCTATGTTCATCAAGAGTATTGGCTTGTAATTTTTTTGTAATATTATTTTTATTTTTTGAAATAGTTTAAGAACCATAGGTGTTAATTCTTCTTTAAATGTTTGCCAGCATCCACCTGTGAAGCTCTCTGGTCTTGGACTTGTTTTTTAGAGGGTCTTTTTTAAATTACTGCTTTAATATCATTGCTGGTAATCAGTCTGTTTAGATTTTCTATTTCTATTTCTATTTCTAGTTGAGTCTTAGAAGGCTATATGCTTTTAGAAATTTACTTATTTCTTCTAGGTTGTCCAATTTGTTGGAATATAATTGTTCATGGTATTTTAAAATAATTCTTTGTATTTCTGTGGTATTGGGTATAACTTCTCTTTCATGTAAGATTTTATTTATTGGTCTCTCTTTTATTCTTTTTTTTTTTTTTTTTTAAAGATTTTTATTTATTTATCTTTAGAGGGGAAGGGTAGGAGAGAGGGAGAGAAATATCACTGTATGGTTGCCTCTTGTGTGTCCCATGCTGGGAACTGGCCTGCAACCCAGGCATGTGCCCTGACTGGGAATCGAACCGCGATCCTTTGATTCGCAGGCCCGCGCTCAATCCACTGAGCTACACCAGCCAGGGCTCTCTTTTATTCTTAATGAGTCTGGCTAAAGGTCTATCCATTTTGTTTACCTTTTCAAAGAACCAGCTCTTAGTTTCATTGATCTTTTTTATTTTTTAATCTCTATTTTGTTTATTTCTACTCTGATCTTTATTATTTCCTTCCTTTTGTTTACTTTGAGCTTTGTTTGTTCTTTTTGTAGTTCCTTTAGATGTAAAGTTAGGTTGCTTATTTGGAATTTTTCTTTTTCTTTTTTTTTTTTTTTTTTTTTTTTTTTGAGGTTAGGCCTGTATAGCTATGAACTTCCCTCTTGTGACTGCTTTTGCTGCATTCCATAAATTCAAAAATTTGTTTTTTTATTTTCATTTGTTTCAAGGTAGTTTTTTTTAAATTTCCTGTTTGAGTTCCTCTTTAATCCATTGGTTGTTATATAGTATGTTATTTAGTTTCCACATATTTGTGGATTTTTTCCAGTTTTTTTCCCTATAATTGAGCTCTAGGTTTACACCATTGTGACCCTAAAAGATGATTGGAGCATCATCCTGTACACCAAAGGTTGTGTGTTCAATCCCCAGTCAGTGCGTGTCCAGGACACAGCCAATCAATATTTCTCTCTCACATTGGTGTTTCTCTCTTTCTCTCTCCCTCCCTCCCTCCCTCTAAAAATTGGTAAACATAATCCTTGAGTTAAGAGTAAAAATAAATTAAAATAAATAAAAGGTACTTAATATATTTCAATCTTTCTTGAATTTATTTAGTCTTGTTTTATGGCCTAATACATGATCTATCCTAGAGAATGTTCCATGTGCACGTGAAAAAAAATGTATATTCTGCAGTTTGGGGATGAAATGTTCTATAAATGTCCATTCAGTAAACTTTTATCTAAGCATAATGAAATGAGACAGAGAGTTAAGGGCAAAATGTGCAATCCATGACTGGAACTCCACCTTGCACCTTGGGGAAACCTAGTAAATCATGGGTAGGACCCAAGGCCTGAATAGAAATGCAGCCGTGGCCAGGTTGGCTGGCTCCCATAGGTCAGGATCTGGGACTGGCGCCTTTAGGTGTCTGTGACTGCGTCAGGGGCAGAGAGCCAGGTGAGCCTGGGGCAGCCTGTGGGCTGTGACTAAATTAGGAAGAAAGAGTCCTTGGGCTCTCTGGGGAGCTAACTGGGCAAGTGGGCCTCCGGTGGAAAGCTGGAAGTGGACTATTTAGACAGACATGACTGGCCTTCACTTGGACTTTCCAGTGGTCGGCAGAAACATCACACACTGAGTCCTAGCAGGAGAGAAGCTTCCCTGATACCAGTGACCATACCCACCCCGCCCCACCTCTAAGGGTGTATGTAAAATAGGAGAACCCAGTGAGCTTTAATCGCTAGTCCTTTGTAAACTATTTTGGGGAGGTTGTACCTTGTAAAAAACATAACCTCCTGGATAATTTTGAGAGGGGATTATATTGGATCCTGGGCATCACAGATAAACATCAGATCTTCCAGACAGGACAAACTGGATGATGGCTGCTTTACGTAACCTGGCAACGAGGTACATTTGGACAGCAGATTTTGGTTTAGAAAATCACATGAAGACTTAGTTTGGTTTGATTGTGTTGTAAGTACTACAGTGTAAGATTTGGGAAGAAGAAGAGGGACACAGTGGCAAGAGAATGGTGGCTCCTGGGGAGAAGAGTGATCTGGTTCCTAAGTAACTGAACCGTAAGTAAGGCCAAGCTCATCCCTGCGCCCCCGGGAATGTACTAATTCCTTGTAGAGGGGGCTTCTTGGCTTTCTTTTCTTTCTTCTTCATTTTTTGTGGGGTATCATATTTTCTGTGAGACTTGCAGAAGGGCTTAGCCTCAGAGCAGTTTCTCAGATGTGGCACTATCGATATTTTGGGCCGGGTAATCCTTGTTCGCGAGTTCCGTCCTGAGTATTGTAGGATTTTAGCAGCGTCCCTGACCTCTGTGTAGTCAATGCCAGCAGCAGCCTCCAGTTCTGACTAAATGTCTCTAACAGTCCCTGGGGGAGGGGAAATCACCCCCAGCAAAGAGCCACCACTTAGAGCAGAAGACAGTCCATTTTTCCTGCTGAAAAATATTGTGGTTACCACCAGGCAGGTGGAATGATGGGCCACCTCATTCCATCTCTTGCTTCATACACACAGGGAAAAAAAAGAAGGGGTCACCGGCTCAGGAGGTCTGCTGGTTGTGAGTCAGTTTGTTGGTGCTGTCTGGTGTGGCTACATTACTCCAGGTCCTTCGGGGACCTTGAAGATCAAATTGTCACCCAGACAAAAAACCCAGAGTAAAAAACAAGCAAGTAAACACACAAACAAATCACCATCACTACCACTACCACCGACATTTATAAAGCAGTAAAATAAACCAGAATAGGAAGCTTTGGAATTTTATTAAAAATGGCCACATAAGATCCTGGCTGGGTAGCTCAGTTGGTTGGAGTGTCATCCTGATAGGTTAAGGTTGTGGGTTCAATTCCTGGTCAGGGCACATACAAGAATCAACCAATGAATGCATAACTAAGTGGAACAACAAATCGATGTTTCTCTCTCTTCCCGCCTACTTCTTGCTCTCTAAAATAAATAAATGAAAAAAAAAATGGCCACATGATTAGCCCAAGCTCCCCCCCTTCAGAAGCACTCTCAAAAGCTGGCCTTGGTGTTGATATGTGAAGAGGCTGAGAACATGTGGCGTAAACACTGGCTGATATTGTTTGCCATTTACACTCAGCCTGTGTAATGCGGCAGGAATGGCTCCCGGTGGCATGTGACTGACTCCCCTTCCAGATGGGTGTGCAGGGCACTGGGACTGCTCTTCTCTTTCGCTCTCTCCCTTGCTTCATTCCCCCTCCGGTGCCCCTTTCCAGACTCCTGAGAGTTTAAGCGGAAGCCTGTCATGATTGGCATGCAGAAAGCTGGTAGAATGTCATTGGAATTTTCTAGGGAGGCACATGCCCGACACCCAAAATGACTCCCGGCTTCGGTGGCCTCAGGTCCACGCTCAATGCCAGGCTGTCTGGTCTTTTTCAGAAAGGTAAGGTTGCATGATGTCATCCTGCCTTTCCCCAGCACAGGGGGAAACCAAGGGTGTTGTGTTTTTTTTGTTTTTTTTTTAATTCCCTAGTCCAGGCAGCACTTCTGACCTTATTCTTGGCGCTAAGCATTTGTGCATGAGTGTGCGATTTGTCTGTATCCCCACCCCCTCCCGCTTAAAAAAATTGTAATACGTGATTCACAGGGTAACATGTGACCTAAAACAGCTCCCCATTACTCCAGTGAAATCAGTGATCCCAATGTCAGGATATCTAGCTGTTCTTTTTACGCATTATTAAACTCTTTGATAAAGGAAAAGTTGATGGCCGCGGGAAAACAGATTGCATTATCCCCACATCTGAGGGTAGAGAAGGGGATATTTTCGGAATCATGAAGCCTTATGAACGATGGGGGTCTCTTAAGATTGAGGCGTTTTGTATTCATTGCTGGAATTTGTCAATGATGGAAAAATGAATGTAAAGTCGTTTGCAGTGTTTCCCATCTCGAGTGCAGAGTCAGGCTCACGAACCGGGCAGAGAGTGCCGTGTTAGGATTCACGAGCTGGGGATATTTTGCTAAGAAAGAACGCTTGAAAGTTGCTTCTGAGCACCTGTGAAGGACCCGCGGTGTGCATTTCGGCAACTATTAAGTGTCTTGAAATAAAGTTAAATTTCAAAGCAAAACTATTTTAAAGTCCCCACGCACACAAGAAAGTTAAGTGTATGAACTTCTGTCTCGAGGTTCAGGGGACGTACTTGGACATGGACATGACGATCTGTTAGCAGGCTCAAGCACAACTGAACATGACTCACCTCGCTTCTTTATCTGAAGTGATTACGAGGAGCTTCAACACCTTTGGGAGAGGAATCCCGGGTTTCTACTAGCAAGTGTATAAAAGCAAACCCATACTCATATGCTTGTGAAATGGCATGATGCTGTATTTTACATCATGGGGATTTTTTTAACTTTAAAAAAAATCCATTTTATAGCTTTGCCATTGCTTTTTTGCCTTATATGCTTTAGAATCTTTTTTTTTTCCAGTGTCAAAACTGAAAGGGAGAGGGTTAATATTTTCACACACTCGTTCCCTCCCCCACATGTATACCCTAACAGCTGCCACATATGATTTTATGGAATTTGATATTTCGAATGAAATGACTTCCTTATTTTTCATAGTAATATAATAATCAATTTTACCATAGAGAGCTGCGTACATGTCAGGCCTTGGCTGCTCCTAATTAGCAATGGTGGGGTGGCAGAGGGGAGTGCTGGAGAGCGGGTTTGAGTGAAAAGTCAGCCATCGAGTTTGAATCATTCTGCCTTGCCTCAGCCTGCTCGGGTCTTAACCGCAAGTTTAGTTTATAGTTGATCTGACAGACATATCAAGAAAGGCAAATGCAATTGTAGCCGATGGACCTGCTCCTCTCGCTGTTGCTGCTTGGTCTTTTATCTCTTCTCTGCAGTAACTTTCAGACGGCCATGGCTTTGTGAAATGGAGGCAAAAGCCAGGAGTAACCCGCATATAATATTCTCTGCCTGGGGTGGCACCTGTGTTTGGTTGGCTGTAGTCAGAAATGTTTGTTTCTTTAGGCACCAGAAACTTCTATCCACTTGGGGAAAATGGAAGCTTTTCCAAATATATAGTTATATGGTTTATTTATAAAGTTCCAACCTCAAGGTTCTTATTTACTCTAAGGAATTTGAAAGAATTAAACAGTGCCCATCCCCAACACAAACATAATATGCCTTGTACTTCACAATGAAACACAACATATTCTGCTAAGGTCTGTGTTCCATGTGCTTAGAAAGAGCCATACATTCAAGTGAGTTGAACAAGTATTTGTTCAGTGCGTCTAATTTGCCTGGCACCGAGCCAGACAGACACTTAGGAATTTGAAAGCTCTTAGGATGTGGATGATGTCTCCAAGGTGCTTGGAGACATTTAGAAGGTAGAAGAGTTTTCGCCCAGCAAATCTCAACTGGCTCTCTGCAGTAGAAATTGGCTCTGTAGTAATGTACACTCTGGGAGAAGTCTTGCCACAAAAAGTATTTATTAAAATGTGTGAATGATGCTTCAACATAGCTAAGCAATATTAGTTGATCGGCCACTGTGTTTGTGACCCTTTGTGGGCTGATATGATTGTATTCCTTTATGTAGATTGGTGAGTCTCAGACTTCACAATAGTCCTGGGAGCTATTAAAAATCCCAGTGCCTAAGGTGAATCATATTCTCTGGAGATGTGGCCCAAGCATCAGTATTTTTTAAAACACCCCAAGTAGTTGCACCATCAAGTTTGAAATCTAGTGATGTAGACGCTTTTATTAAAAAAAATTTTTTTTAGCCCTGGCTTGTGTGGCTCAGTGGATTGAGCACTGGCCTGCGAAGCAAAGGGTCACTGGTTCTATTCCCAGTCAGGGCACATGCCTGGGTTGCCAGCCAGGTCCCCAGTAGGGGGTGCTCAAGAGGCAACCACACGTGGACATTTCTCTCCCTCCCTTCCCCTCACTAAAAATAAATAAATAAAATCTTCAGAATTTTTTTTTTTTAGCCTACAGTGACTTTGGAAGGTGGAGTTTTTCATAATCATGATGTTGCTTGACTAAAGAATTTTCGGCATTCTAGAATCTGATCCTTCTGTTCTCTGCATTACTGAACTCAGTGTGAAGGGTGTTATGCTTTCTTCCTCCTCAGCAAACCTGATAACATGATGCTGAGCGAATTAATCAACTAAGTTAAATGAGGTTTTGTGAACTTGAGTGTTCTGGTTCCAGGAGGCCAAATGTTGAACACAGTGATTAAGTCTTTTAAAGAGATGTAGGTATAAGAGTGATTGCGTGTGCTCCCAAAGTTATTTTTGCAGTGCTTAAAACCCCCGTGGAAAAGGAAGCCCCTTCCTGGTGTGCTGGGAAGTTCATTAAAGGCAGAGGTGGCTCATTAAATATATAGTAGTTAATACATTTCTTATAACTCACCCTAGATTCTTAGAGTTGGAAGGTAGGTGCAGTGATTCGTAGAGAGCAGCATCCATAGTATCACGTTAGAAATGCAAATTCTGAGGCCCCCACCCAGACCTCCTGAGAAAGAACCTGGGGGTGAGCCCAGCATCTCCTGAGGCCCGCCAACATTTAAGGATCGCTGCTCTGGTCTCACATTGTCCTTTTACAGACAGGTCTGTTAACTGGAAGTTAAGTGACTCCCTCGGAAGGACTAGACCCAGGACTAGGGGAGCAGTGGAGGCTACAGCTCAGCTCTCTCAGTGCAAAGTCTTATCTCCGCACCATGGCCAGATCATCCTAACTTTTCCATGTGTCACGAGTAACAGCTTTAGGAAAACACCCACCAACCTGGCATCATAAGACATGAAGGAACCTTAAATGCTGTCTCACCTGACCCTCCCATTTTACAGATGAGAAAACTAAGTTCTACAGAGTGAAGTGAGTGCAGTAAGATGTACAGTTATTGGTGGCGGCAGCTGTTTAAGAAGTGGGTCTGCTTCCAGCCCAGACAGTGGCACGCCTGCCTCCCTCTTCCCTCCCTGCGTCTTCACTTTCGTACGGACTCCATTTGGCTTAGATCACGTTGGTGAAAATGTCCGGTGAACAATCGGGCAACTCTAGGAAAAGACCAGCTATTTTGACGGAGAATTTTAATTCTTTAAAATTACTCTAAAATTTTATTTTGGTTTAAAATTGGCTTGAATTTTATGACATCTACCAGAAAAATCTCAGTGATATAAATTACTAAAAAGAAACTTTAGAGAACATAGGGGCCGTTCATTCCTTGAGCATATGTTTCATCTCAGAATCGTGCAGATTAGACACTTACATCTCCTCAAATCGCACACTGAAATTACATTTTCTTCAGATTTAGTTAAAAGGGAAAATGTGGCAACAAGTCTGTTTGTTGAGTATTTTAAGATTTTATAATTGATGTGGTTGGTGATGTTTACATAATTTCGACAGTGTTCAAAGACTGAATCTAATCCACATTCTCTGCAGGACTTCAGCTTCAAAGCCTTGAGCCACACACACGGAACACTTGCCCAAGAAAACACACTGAGAATGCGATACACAACTGTTGTCCTGCACACCTGCACATGGATCAGGTGTGTACATACATAGAAACGCTTGTTGGCTCCACATACCTGCCACGTGCCAGGCTCTGTGACATGAAGTGGGACGCACAGTCCCTGGCTGCAGAATGACCAGGGGCAGTAAGGAAGTCGGATGAGTGACGGGAGATCATGGCAGGAGTATGAATAACATGTAATTGAGGCCAACGAAGCAGCAGGGCATTGTGGGGGATCATAGAAGGGATACCAGCACACACTGGATGGGGGCAAGAGTCAGAGAAGTCTGCCTGGAGGAGGTGACCTCTAACTGCTTGTTGAAGGATGGTAGTTGCCTAGGTGAGGGGGAGTAGGGAAGAGATTGTCCAGGGAGAGGGAACAGTATGTGCGAAGGCGTTCATGTTTGTGCGTACTGTCCTTCACGTGGGAAGTATTGGCCTATATACTCCTAAATATTTTCTTTGTGTGAATAAACATGAACATTTGGCTTCTTAGAGGACTTTGTGGAGCAGTTTTAAAATATATATTTTAGACAGCTTGTTTTTCCCTCTCAGAAGGCTCCCACATTCCCCAGGAAAGTCTGTTGATTGAGGGGCCATCGTATCTTATGTGACTGAGACATGGAAAGAGCTAACCTCAGAAGTCAAACCAACTCCCTGCATAAAACCAGTGAAATTCTGCCCAGCACGAATTTCCTGAAGAATTGTGTGTCAGACAAACCCACGCCAGCCCCGAATGGATTCGAGCTGCCTTTTACTGTGAAGGCCTGGGTCTGTCTGTGGAATGCCTTTGTGCAGCAGAGACTCCTGTAGAGAGGCACTTTCGGTATTTCCTTCCCTAAATCTTCATGCACAGAGTTAGGAGAGCCTCTGCTTGTGCTGAACGGCCTGCCCACGATATCACGGATAGAAGAAATTAAATTAGTTCATGCTGGCTGGCCAGCAACACAGACATCCGAACCAAGGCTTCTTCAGAAGCATTCCTGGGAGCTTACAAATAGCTTACTGTGTGAGTAATAATAATTATTACTCAATATTACTCAGTAATAATTATTATTATCAACCACCATCATGCTTTGCAGAGCATCTGCACACCATGTTAGATCTTTCCAACAGCTAACAGGGCCGAAGTTATTATCTCCATTTGACAGGTGAGGAAATTAAACCTTAGAGTCATCAGATTTCAAAGGTGGATGAGACCTTGGAGATCCTTTCATATCTAGCTTTCTCATTTTACAAAAAAAAAAAAAAAAAAAGGGTGGGGGGAGCTGGCTGACCTACAGTCCACAGGGAGTAAATAGTGGCTGTAAGACCAGGCAGGTCTTCTGATTTCTAGCTGGCTAATTTTTTGTGGCAACACATTGCCTTCAATATTCAGTGTATTAAAAGCAACTTGGGAGAACATGCATTTGTTTCTTTAGGAGAAATATTGTTGAAACCAGTCCTACATGCTATTTTATGAACATATGCATGTATAAAAAGGTTTCTTATTTGTATATTTTTTCTGTATATAGATACAAATAGACAGGCTCAAAGGGGACTTCAACTTCATCAGTATAATTTTACTTTATTTTTTTGATAAAAAAAAGCCGAGTCAAAATGACCCTAGCCATCTCATTTGTTAATTTGGGGTGATGGGCAATGAATTCATAATATTTCTTATAGTCTTCATATTTTTGTAGTTTTAAAATTCAAAACAAAACAAATATGAATATTAAAAACAATTACCACTTACAACAGCATTCTCTTATAAAATAAAGGATAATTTAAAGAAAGATCAATGGTCCAGAAAAAGAGAAAAAAACTAATAGATGACTCTTGGTGGTAAGCGGACCATCAGTTCCCTCTTTGCTTTAAGTTTTTCCTATATGGCAGCGGCAGAATGTACGTTATTTTCTTTGCATTTGTTGCATGACCTGTTCTGTTTTGTACATTTTGAGCCCTCCTAACACCTTCAGCAGGAAAACAAGCCCTCTCTAGGCAGTTATAAAACTGCTAGCTGCCCGTTTGTGCCTGCAGGTCTGCTGGTTCCCAGAAGCTCTCTCTGCTGAAAGTGGTGCAGAGGGTAGTGGACCAAGAGGCTGGTGATTCGATACCAAGTGTGTTATTTAAACCCACGTCCCAGATGTGCTAACTAAGCTTATTGTGGTAATTGTTTCACAATATACACAAATATCAAGTCATCAGGTTGTGCAGCTTAAATTTATACAATATTATATGTCAATTATATCTCAATAAAACTGGAAAAAATTTAAAAATCACTATGACAAGTTGGGAGGAAAAAAAAACACAGAATAAAGGGAAAAGCTTTATAATTTAGTACTTTGGAACAAACCAAAAAAAAAAAAATCACATTCAAGGAAGCAGGGCCAGAAATGTGGTTTTAGAAGCTCCTGTAATGAACTTGTAACAGAGAATAGAACATTGGCCTTCGAGTAAAAAGACCATCGTTCAAGTCCCAGCCAGGTCCCCTTATTCACTAGATGCACTCAGGTGGTTCATCCGACTTTTCTTGGTTTTATTCTTAATATAAACATGAAATGGTCATATTTGACTTGCCCACATGGTTGTCCTGGAGATCAGATAGCTAACAAAGTGGACACACTTTTCAATACTCCAGAAAAGCATGAAACAGAAGCGAGATGATAGGGTTATCATTGCTGGTGGGAACCACTCCAAGAGGCGTCGGGGCGGTAGGAATCTCCTACGGCAATGTCATGGCTGAAGCCCCCACGTGGGGCAACAGCGGCAGTGACCCAGTGATCTTGAAGTTAGTCACAGGGGCCTAGCTAGTGATAATCCATAGCCTGTTGTCACCAAGAAGGTGGCACTAACCAAAAAGCGTGTGATCTCACTCTGCTCCTCAAAAAGAAGATGACTCGCTGGGGAACACTGGTGGGGGCCTGTCCCACTGTAGTGGCCCCATTAGCCCTGAGGAATGAGGAGAACGGGGTTCCCGGCCCTCTTTTCCTCTGTGTAGAGGTGTGACTTCACATAGTATGTCAACTTCATTGGGCTTCACTTTTTTCTTTGTAAACTGAGTGGGTTAAACTAAATGGTCTCTAAGGCCTCTTGCTGCTCTTAACATTTTTGATAATTAGCTAGAATTTGAACTTGAGTCCCAATATTACTGTAGTACCATCATTGTCATCTTGTAACCTGGCATTTAGGGACTATTCTCTGTGATTCATATTGTGACCTAGCTTCTAAGAGCATTACAGTAGAGTTGAGAATTTATGATTTTAAAAAGTTTTATTTATTTATTTATTTACTTACTTATTTATTTATTTATTTATAAGGAGAGGGGAAGGGAGGGAGAAAGACAGGGAGAGAAACATCCATGTGTAGTTGCCTCTCAAACACCCCCTACTAGGGACCTGGCCCACAGCCCAGGCACATACCCTGACTGGGAATCGAACAGGCAACCCTTCAGTTCGCAGGCCGGCACTCAGTCCACTGAGCCACACCAGCCAGAGCAAGAATTTATGATTTAAAGTTCAGCTCCCAGGACACCATGGAGGGGCAGAGCCCAGCAAAGACTTGACCCTGATTGTACTTGATTTCATGTGACCACGCTACAAAGACATGACCGAACCTGGAAAACATCTTCTTGCCTGGTCATGAGCCCTCTCACCTGGATTATATTTTATATCTTAACACATAGGGAAAAAAATGGCAAGTCCATTGCTTGGCCTGGACAGGGAAGTGAGTTGAACCAGAAGGGAATTTAAATTCCTGATTGGTCATCTTGGAAGATCTTGTGCTCACTGAGAATGTGACCAGTCGGGTCTACTTAAGCACTGCCGCGCTGGGCTGTGGTTCTCGGCTTGTGCTTCTGGCTGGCTGAACATCACCAGGGAAAAGCTCGCTGTGAGTCCGAACACACTCCCACCACTGACCTTCAGCCGCGTCCTGGTTATTCCACAGCCCTTGAAGTCTGCGGTTGACCACTTACCCGGTTCACCGCACAACCGTTACAACTCTCCCGGTTCCCTCCAAGTCCCAGTCCCCACCTCTCCCTCCTCTCTCAACAGAGGGTCATCCTTACTTTTTACTTCCCTTCTCTCCATCTGCACCTCTCCTTGTGATTTCTGTCATCTATCTCTGCGTCTTGGGAAGATTTGTCGCTGCCCTGGCAGAGCTCCCCTGCCATGTGCACCGACGATGACAGTGACAAGAGTGATAGTCACGATAATGGTAATGATGAGAAGACCAGCTGTAGTAATGGCTGCTGCTGGGTTTGTCTAGTCAGTGGTTACATTTGTTTAGTGCTCGAGATGCTACAGAACAATGTATGTATGCCCTATCATTTAGCGCCGAACAAGTCTGCACCTTAGATAGCTACCCTGGCCTTAACGATGAGGCCCCCGAGGCTTAGACAGGATACATATTTGCCCACAGTCCCCAGCTCATAAGTGGCAAGCTGGAATTCATACCCAGGTGGACCCTAACTCTGGAACCTGAGCTCCTTCCCGCCCACGCCCCCCCCCCCATGTGTGTGCAGAGCACAGTCATGCTCGTGTGGCTGCTGCTTCATAAACGTGGCTGATTTTAACCCTGAATCCTTGTCTCCAAGGACATGAGTGACAAATAGCACTTCCTCTGTAGAGGACTGTTTTCTGAAAGGGAAGGGTGTGTTGTGATCGCTCAGAAAATGTCCTCTTCCCAGTATGCATCCGGACAATGCCACACCCTAACCTCTGTACACACCTAACAATTGAAACAATTTGCAGGGCGTTCTGACCGGCATCAACCTTCATCATGCAGGAGAGAAAAGATTGTGACTTCTTTTGTACTAAATGAGGATGCTGAGGCTGTCTCCCAAGGTGACCCAGACGTCAAGCATTGAGTGAGGACTGGAACCCAGGATGCCTGACTCCTACCCACATCTTGTTCTTATGCGGAACCTCACATCCCAATAGGCGTTCACTAAATATTCTTCTCTCCTCCAAGTGAAAGAAGCTAAAGAACCTGTGCATCTTTAATAAAGACCCTTTCTCCTGGGGGCGGGGGTCACTGATGCCTTGCATAAAGCCCGTTCTTAAATGGCACTGTTGTTAAAAAGAAAAAAAAATGAAAGGTGTCTCAGTAGATGAGAAACTGCCCCTTTGTGAAGGTCAAGGCATTACACCCCCAGCTTACAAGAGCACCTGTGTGGCCAGGGCTGGGTCTCTGAATCTGCAAAAAGGTTGTTGGCGTAGCCCACACCCCATCCACGCCCTGGTCTCATGACCACCACGTGTGGCTCTTACTCCACCCAGGGTGGAGGCGCCTTTTCTGTTCCCCAAACCTCCAGGAAACGGGTCTCGCTGGCTAACAGACACTCACACCGAAGCGACTGCCTGAGTTTCCCCTGCAGCTCCCTGTTAGCTGCTGGGCCCTTACGATTGGTCCCCACTGCAGAGGAAGCTGGAGAATGATAGACAACCCTTGAGTCAGTGTGGGGCCCTAGAGGGAAAATGTCTGAATTAAATGCAGATAATTCACGGAGGTTGGCTTTCTTTTTACATGATTGTTTTTATTAGACAAACAAAGGAAGTGCGTTGGTGTGTGTACAGAAAAGCCCAGGCAGATCCAGGGGAGTTGTCTCAAGGTGTCCCTGGGCAGGTGGTCACCCAGGAGCTGCCTGAGCCCATCTCCAGGCCAGTGGCCTTGGGTTGGCTTTATTTTCAAGCAGGCCCTCCTTACATGGTAGCTCAAATTGAACCAGGTTAGCAACCCAGGCACAGCAAAAGGGCGTCTCCTGATAACACCAACAAAATGTCAGGGAGCGTCCAACTCTGAGACAGTCAGTCCCTGTGGCCAGGGGGCTCTGCTGAGTCTGTGTCACATTGGGTGGGGATTACTACGCCCATTTTACAGATGAGAAAAGTAGGCACACTTACAGGTCAGAAAAATTAAGCGACTTTCTCCCATCACATGAGCAGTAAGTGGCAGGTGGAAGCCCAGGTCTCAGACCACAGTTCTCCCTACAGCTGCCTTTCATTAACGGCCGGATCATCTTTGCATCGGCAGATGGTTGAATAAACCCAGAAGGTTTGCATGTCTTTGTTCAGGGTTCTCTCCTGAGGACTCTGCCCTTCTGTTTCCTTTGTTACATTTCTCTAAAACGTCTGAGGCTTGAACCACTTCCTCCCGTGCCTGCTGATTTGTGCTTCCGTCTGAAAGAGTCGTCCTCGCTCTGTGCTGGTCTGTCTCCTCTTGGGAAGGTACCTCCTTTTCCACGTGTGTCCCCACCACCTAGCAACTTCGCCTGGCATGTCAGAGATGCTCGGTCCCTGGGGCTGAATGGAAGATTCAAGAACACCCACCGGCCCCTTGATGGGGCCTGTGCAGAGCAGATGGGTGCCCGTAGGCTGGGTGCTCTTCCTTCCTTTCAGAACAGGGCGGAGCACATGACAAAACTCTGGCTGAATCTCCAGCCCCTTGGCCCAAACCAGGGAAGGACACTGCCTCATTCCTTGTGCCCTACGTTAACCCACCCTTGCATCCTGCTTGGGACTCAGAAAAAACGTGGAAGAGCTTTGGGGCAGATGATGAACGCTGCCAGGCGGGGACAGCTGCTGTGTTCTGGTGGACGCAATGCGTTGCACATCCCTTTGGCACCATGGGATTAAACCATTAGAAACAGTTTTCATCTGGATCCCCTAAGTCTCCTGGCATTACCAAGGCAACTGTTTCTTTATGTTATATTTTATTTTTAAAACTATTGAGAGAAACCCTATTTTAATTATTTTTTTAAGAGATGGGAAGGGAGGGAGAAAGACAGGGATAGAAACATTGATTTGAGAGACATCGATTGGTTGCCTCTTGCACACGCCCAGACCACGGACCGAACCCACAACCCAGGCATGTGCCCTGACTGGGAATTGAACTGGCGACCCCTTGCTTTGCAGGGCAGCGCCCAACCCACTGAGCCAGACCAGTTGGAGCTGTTTTAATTTCTTTTTTTAAACCTTTGTAAGTGAGCAGGGAAGCAGATTTTTTTAATGTAATTATTCACTGTGAATTCTTTATGAGGAAACATCAGCCCTGGGGGCGGTAAGCCCTGTGGAGTCCTGGCTGAATCAGAGCTGTGGTGCCCTGTTTTTTCTGGGAGTGTGGACCCGCCCTCCCTGCAGCCGTGTGGCCGCTTTTCTAGCTCCGTCCGATACCCAGCTTAAGTAACCCACTGTGCTGCTCTCCCTCTTTCGAGGTTTGACCGTAGGACCTCCAACCAAGCCACTGCACAGATTTAGGAGAAGAGGATGTAGAAGGTACATAGAACCTTATCCTCCACCTGCTCCTCGGACACGGGGGCATCCCTACTGTCACCTCGGGAGCTTCCAGGGGTCCACAAGGGCTTTGCATGTCGACGGTAGTTGGTGTTTCTCTGAACAGAGGGGAGGACCACAGATAACTGTGGGTGGAGATGGTAAGTTGGTGATGAAACAGACAGGGCTTTGTTCAGGCTGTTTTATCAGCTACCGAAAGCTGGTTTGAATGATCCCAGTTCTCATTAAGGTTCTGCTGCTACCCAGCTGTGTGGCTTTGGGCAAGCCACTTTCTCTCTTTGTTAATGAGGGAGTTGATCCCTAAGCATTTGCAATTCCAAGCTTTCCCAGGTTGCCATTGCTCCAGCTGGGCAAGAAAGTTGACTTGGAAAAGGAAGAGACCTCTGGGTTTTTCTGGCTCCTGGCTGAGTTCCCAAGGGTCTTCAGTCACCTGGTCAGTCACAGGTCAGATGGTCTGTGTTCTCTAGGACCTCTGGGAGCACAGGGTCATACCAACAAGATCCAGCCAGTGTCCTTTCTGAGTGGACCCCTCTTTTACATACAATTTTCTTCGTGCGTTATAGTAGTTCCCTATTTGCTTCTGTAACATATTGCCACACACGTAGTGACTTACAACAATACAAATTTCTTAACTTACAGTTCTGGAGGTCAGAAGTACAAAATCCATCTCACTGGGCCAAAGTCAAGGTGTTACCCCGGCTGGTTTCTTCTGGAGGCCCTGGGGCACAGGTGGCAAACACAAGGCCCGAGGGGTGAATCCGGCCCTCCACCTTGTTTTATCCGGTCAGGCACCTTGTTTCTACCTGAGCTCTCACTTAACTGTAAGGAGTAGTTACATTTACACAGTCCTAAAGTTGCATTTAGCCTTTGAAGGCAACCGCCAGGCTGATGTGGCCCCGGTGAAAATGAGTTTGACACCCCTGCCCTAGGGTGAAATTTATTTCCTTACCTTTTTCAATTTCTGAAGGCTTCCTGCATTCCGTGGCTCAGGGCCCCTTCCTCCATCTTCAAAGCCAGCATAGCATCTTCTCTCCTCTCTGAGCTCTGCTCTGCGCCCCCCCCACCCCCACAATATTATCTCAGTCTGACCCTGATCCTCCTGCCTGCATTTTAGAAGGACTCTTGTGACTGCATCAGGCCCACCCAGATAATCCAGGATAATCTCTCCATCTCTTGCTCGTTAATCTAATCACATTGGCAAAGTTCCCTCTACCATGTAAGGTGACATTTTACAGACTCTGGGAACTAGGATGTGGATATCTTTGGAGGCCACTATTCAGCCTATCGCAGGAATTATCCATGAATTTAAAAAACGTAGACTTGGACAGGGAGGAGAGTGTCTGGGAACTCCTGCTTTGGAATGGGGAATTATACACAGTCCCCTAGGTGGGTGACTGTAGCCAATGACAGTTTAAGCTGTATACAACAGCAACACCTATTTGCTTTCTGGGTATATTTAGATTCTCCTTTATGAATTGTGTCAGGGCCTTTATCCGCAGAAATATATGTATACTCTCAAAAGACGTATCCATATCTCAAAACCACCAGGTTCTGATGAGCCACTTCCATTATCTTCCTTCTTCATTCTGTTTGTGACAGTTACTGAGTGTCTACCACGTGCAAGACAGCATGTCAGGGAAATCAACAATCTCCAAGATGTGCTCCTTTCCCTCGTGGAGCTCATGTCTAGGGAGGCACATAAACAGTTATTTTTGACACAAGACAGCATGTGCTAAGTGATGTAACAGTGATGAACCCAGGTAGTGGGAAGACAGGAGGGCAACATCACTTCTAGTCCCCAGAGTGTCAGATCATGCGCCCCGATTTTTAGTTCAACACTATGATTGCTATAGCGCCTGAATGTGAGGTTATTAACTCTTGTAGGCTAAAAATTATAGGACTTTTAAAGGATGGGGTGATGGGTCTTCCTCTTTATCTAAGGGCCCTTGTTTCAGAAGAGGTAACTAGCTCTGATGGTTTATGTGAAATCGCTTCTACTCAAGGTTGGGGACAATAAGAATTTGCCAGGCAAAGCAAAAGCTGAGAAGAGAATGGTCTCACTCACACTGGATCTGAACGGGTAAACTGCAACCGGGCTGTGCTCGGACCAGCGCTTGCTTGCCAGGGCTGACCCACAGACACCCAGTGAGGCTGGCTTTCCTAGTTGGAAAGGTGGTCCTTTCCCGCGTGTCCTTGCAGAGGTGAAGGAGAATCTCCAGCAAGAGCTCCTTCCAGCTCAGAACACAGTTCTAGAAAATACAGCTGACTTCTCCTGGAAAAACAAAACCAACCTCTTCTTACTCTGGTCATGGAAACCAAGTTGGCACCTCATTATCGCCTTGTTAGCAAGGGACAGGCTGCTTCTAGGACAAACCTGGTAGAAAGGGTTGGCTCCGTGTGGGCAGGGTTTTGCGGTAAGCTTAATTGCTTTTCTAAAGCTCAGCTACTTAATACTACACAAGCAGAAATCTATCATCAGACTCTTGACCATCCTCCTCTTCCTTTCATAGTCTCGCCTACGTAGACAATTAGAGCCTCCCCAGCCCTGCTGACGCCACCCACCGCTATGGTTTGTGCCTGGGCCCCACTGGGGCCCCCAAGGCTGTGCTGCAGTCAGCACATCTAAGAGGAGAAAAGGTCTGTAACCACCTTTAACCTAGAATGCCCAGGCCCCCAGTGTCTTAAAATGCTGCCAGCTTGTTCTGCCTTTGGCGTACAGCAGGGCTGCTGGCTGAGGGAAGGTAGGATGTCTTGAATGACTTAGAGCAGATTCTTATTTCTCACAGAATGGGAAATAGTAACCCACAGTCATTTTTCTCTGGCTCTGAAATGTGTTTTGTACTTGCATTTGAACGTGGGTGTGCCTGATGTTCTGAGAACTCACTTCAAACACAACAGTGAGGCAGCCAGCCTGAGACATACTCAGAGAGGGCTGAGAAGCTGCACACTTAACCACCTTTCTCTCCTTTGCAAAGCCTGCCTGCCGTTTGAACCCCATGCTTCTGTTCACTCACCAGGAGTCTTTGCAAGGTGGTCACCCAATTTCTCTGAGCTTTAGGTTCTTGCCCTGCATAATTGGGGTGAAATTTCCCTACCCCATCGGACCGATGGAGGGATCAAATGAGATAATGTAGGCTAGTTAAGCACTGGCCACACAGTAGCATCGCAGTCAGTGTGAGGCTCTCTCCCATTCACCTTCTTCCCTATGACCTCCTCGCCTCCCCCGGCCTCCCACCATCTTCTTAGACCAATGCAAAATGCCACCTGAAGCAGAAGCTTGCTTTCCTCAAAGCAAGTGTCTCCAACGGGGGAGAGAAGTGACACACCGCACACTTCCCACATCTCCCGTCATTTTCTGAACCGTGCCCACCGCCAGCCTCTCTCCTTTGTTTCATCATCATCAGACTTTTACTCCGCAGAACCTGTGACAGAGAAAACCTTGACTGAAGTGCCCCAACTGTGTAGTTTCTACTCCACACTTTGGTAGGCATGCTGACTGTACAGCCCGCGTCGTCCATGGTAATCCCAAGTTCAAGTGCACAGTCCTATTCTTCACATTCAGACGTCCTGGGAATTCCAGTTCACCAACTTCCCAAACCTATTTCCCGATTACACCCACTCCCCAAAACGCTTGTGTAAGACCCGAGAAACATGGCCTTACAAGGGCCCTGCCTGTGGTAACCACATCTCCCAGGCTTTCTGGGAAAGTCTTTCCCCTTATGCGCCCCGATCTTTGGTCCAGAAAACACCATACCCAACCAGCAGAGGTCCCGTGGAAGGCACATGTTCAGACAGACCACCGCTGTAGTAAGATTCAGGGCACGCCCACCACGGCCTAGGACCTCAAATTCAGATTCTGCTCCTGTGAACTTCTGGTGGCTCTTCGTGGGGGCTGGGTTTGAGAGTGGGCTGAAGGGCGCCTGATTCTTGCTGCTTTTGGATGTGAACTAAGGACGGGGATGAAAATGTGTTTGGCGCAAATACGCACAATTCCTTCCGTCTGCAATTTTGAAGCCTGCTTTTTGCACTTAACATTACAGTATATGGATTTTCTCAGGTCACTCATTTTTTGAGGGGGTGGAAAATAATGACCTTACCAACTCAAGACAGTGTCTGTCACTGGCATTGATGGGGGGCAGGGGTGGATAGGGAGAGTGGACACCCAAGGAGCATTCCACGGGTAGAATGTGTTCTGCCTTAAGCTTGTGCCAGGTACAGTTTTTCGAATGTCTTAAATATTACAAAGTGAAGTAGGAATTTAAACACCAGTAGTAAAGATCTGCTTAATAGTTCACTCTGTGGCTATCTCATAATTCACTCGGTTTAAAGCTCCCCTCCCTGTTATCGGATATCTGTACTTCTCAACTGTGGACTGTTAAATAGTGAAGTGCTCTTAAACACCTTTGGGCGTCAAGCTGTGTCTGAATTGGAGCTCACTGTCTCAGGATAGATTCCGAGCACTGAGCTGTTGGGTCGAAGCAAATGGCTGTAGGGCGTGCACATCACACACGCTGTGTGTTTCTTTCTAGTGGTTTTAGCTTCTCTTTGATTGTCGGTGAGATTGAGCATTCTTTACATAATAATTTTCTGTTGCAGTTTTATTTTTAATTGATGTGTGTGTGAGAGCACAGGCTTTTGCAGACTCACTTATATGTGGGACCCTGTGGGAGGGTCTTGTGTACGTGGGAGGGGGGACCATGGGTGAGCACAGAAAGAGCCCCCTGGCCTCCTTGGGGAAAACCAGCTTTGCATCTCGACCTCTGTCTTCTTGCAGTGCCGCCAAGCTCCTGGACAAGAACCCGTTCTCGGTCAGTAACACGACCCCTCTGCTTCCCTCGCCTGCCAGTCTCCAACTGGCTCAACTGCAAGCCCAGCTCACCCTCCACCGGCTGAAGTTGGCACAGACAGCTGTCACCAACAACACTGCAGCCGCCACGGTCCTTAACCAAGTCCTCTCCAAAGTGGCCATGTCCCAGCCGCTCTTCAACCAGCTGAGGCATCCGTCTGTGATCAGTGCCCCCCACAGCCATACCGGGGTGCCTCAACATGCCTCGAGTGTGCCCAGTGCCCGGTTTCCCTCTAATACAATTGCCTTCTCACCCCCCGGCCAGACACGAGGTCCAGGCCCCTCTGTGAGCCTTCCCAGCCAGCCCCCCAATGCTGTGGTGATGCATCCCTTCAGTGGTGTCATGCCTCAGACCCCTGCCCAGCCTGCGGTCCTCTTGGGCATCGGCAAGACCGGGACAGGTCCCTCTGCAGGATTCTATGAGTACAGCAAAGCCCCATCCGGCCAGGCGTATGGCTCTGAAACGGATGGTCAGCCCATCTTCCTGCCAGCCTCGGCCTCTACCTCGGCCAGTGTGACCTACGAAGGGCACTACAGCCAATCAGGACAAGATGGCCAAGCTGCCTTTCCCAAAGACTTCTACGGAGCCAACTCCCAAGGGTCGCACGTGGCAGGCGGGTTTTCAGCTGAGCCAGCTGGGAGCCTGAAAGGTGAGGTAGGTCCACTTTTGCAGGGTCCAAACAGCCAGTGGGAGAGCCCGCATGGATTCTCTGGCCAGAGCAAGCCTGATCTCACAGCTGGCCCCAACCTGTGGCCTCCACCCGCCAGCCAGCCCTACGAACTGTATGACCCTGAGGAGCCCACCCCAGACAGGACCCCTCCTTCCTTCGGGGGTCGGCTAAACAACAGCAAACAGAGTTTTGGCGGTGCACGGCGGCGGGCCAAGGAGGAGCAGGCGGTGCTGTCCGTGCGGCCCCTGCAGCCTCACGAGCTGAATGACTTTCATGGGGTGGCCCCCCTCCACCTGCCACACGTCTGCAGCATCTGTGACAAGAAGGTATTTGATTTAAAGGTGAGTCATCCAAGACCATCTAGGAGCCATCACTGGAGCCTGGGCGGGCTCACCACCACCACCTGATTCTCACTGTTTGTAGGCAAGAAACTGGTATGTTTGGGGATTGGGTAACAAAATGTTGCCATCTCTAACCTTGATTAAAATCATAGGTATTAGAACCAAAAGGAATTTCAGAAATGTACTAGGGCCACTCCCTTGCTTTAAGGCAAGTAAGAAATTCTTACCCACGTGTATAGCTGAGAAAGCTGTGGCTGAGGAGGAGGACCAAATGACCCCACCTGGGTTACAGAGAAGGGGCTTGGGAACCAGAATCTCCTGCCTCCTAGGTGAAGAAGACTTTTCCTCTGTGGTACACGTAGAAGTTACTGTTCCTGGAGCACATACATTGTGCTGAGTTTGAAAGGGGAGAAAATGCAACCAGGATTTTGGATCAGAGGCAAGAGAGAAATTCTCAGGTAGGATCTAGACACGTTACCATAGAGGGTCTCCGCGTCCCCCTCTGCAACATGGAGACGGAGCTTCCTGGCCCTTCCCAGTGGTGGTAAATGCTTCAGCCCCAGCAAACAGGGGCCCGTTACAGTGTGAATTTCTCCCCGGGAATGTATGGATGATGCCGTGAAGTATTTCAAAGCAATTGTAACAGCTAACATATATTGAAGCCTTTTCTGGATGTCAGCAGTAACTCTCCATAGGTGACACTATTATTATTCTCACTCTGCAGATGTAACAACTGAGGCCCAGAGAGACACAATGATGTGTCAGGACCGCATAGCTAGAAAGCGCAGAGTGGAGATTTGAATGTGGGTCTGGCCCGTCCGGAGTCTGTGCCTCTCGAGCTATACTGCCTCCTGTCTCCCTTCCCACCTGCATTTCATAGTGATCCCTACTTAAATGACCCCTACTTAGTGGGAGTCACACTACACTGTCATTCCCCTCTGCGTGGGTCCCCTGGTGCAAGTGCATCTTGTCACTCAGGAGGGACACACCTTCTTACCTCCAGTCTCTGGACGGGGCTGGCTGACCAGAGAGGTGATGGAGGACTTTGTCTCCTAGGGCTTTGCACCTCACTGTGAGCGCACCGGCCAGATTCTCCCACCTGCGGATGGGAATGGGACTAAGGGTCCAGCCAGAGGGGAAGAAGGAATTAGGTTTGTGAATCAGGGCTCCTGTCCAAGATGGGCATGGGCCGTGTATGCAAAGCCAATGGCAGGAGGACTGGATGGAGAGCAGGAGCTGGTCAGGAACCTGGAAGGGAGAGGAGTGGGTGGGGGTGAGGGGGGAGATGCGGCTGCAGGGCTGGTCCGGCCTCTGGGGGGCGCTGAGCTCCCAGCCTGGCCCCCCGGAAGCCTGCACCCATCCCCTGCCTTCCGGTGGACTCAGTTTTGCTTCCGTCATTTTTCTTTCCTTCCGTCCTAGGACTGGGAGCTGCATGTGAAAGGGAAACTCCATGCTCAGAAATGCCTGGTCTTCTCTGAAAAGTAAGTGCTGTCCAGCAGAAGAGGTTCCTGCATGCGCCCAGCAAATATTCACTGAGCGCCTACTGTATGCCATGCTTTGTTCTAGGTGCCGGGGAAACAGCAGAGGACAACACAGGCACAGTCCCTGTCCTCAAGGAGCTTACACTTAATGGGGGATCAGATGTAAACAAAATAAACAGTGAATTATATAGCGCCCCAGGTGGTAAATGCTAAGCAGAAAACAACGGCAGGGCACGGGCAGAAGGGGTGTGTGTGTGTGTGTGTGTGTGTGTGTGTGTGTGTTCCTTGCATTTTAAATGGGAGGGGGCCTTGCTGAGGACAGGCACCCCAGGAGAGGAGGGAAGGAGCTCAGGACTGTCTGGGGGATGTGCATTCCCCGCAGAGGAAACAGCAGGTTCCAAGTTCCTGGCGTGGCCTGCGACACCCCAGCAGCGTCGGCGTGACCAGAGCAGCGTGCCAGGGAGGAAGCCAGGGAGGTGCCAGCGCCCAGGTCCTGAGCCCGTGGGCCCACTGTAGGGACTTTGGCTTCCGCTTCGAGTGTGGCTGGAGTGTTGGTGGACCGAGCAAAGGAGCGATAGACGTGCTCTGGCTGTACTGACGACAGATAGTGGGGGCAGAGGCAGGTACCCGGAGACCAGGGCGGAGGGGGCTGCGGATTTCCGCAGAGAGGAGGACGCCTGGCCCAGGGATGCAGGACAGAGGATGGGGTTCAGTGTTTTGAAATGAGCACATTCAAAAGGCCTCCCTTCTTATTTCTAAAATCCCCCAGAGTGGAAGTAATCCATGTGTCCCCACCAGATGCATAGGTAAACAAAATGTGGTATTATCTTGCCACTGTCTAGTTCCAGAACATTCTCATGCCCTCACACCCATGAAGCAGTCACTCCTCAATCCCCTTCCCCCTAACCCCTAATCTGCTTTCTATCTGTGCAGGTTTGCTACTTCTGGACGTTTCATATTAAATGGAATTATGTACTATGTGGTATTTTGTGACTGGCGTTTTTCACTTAGCATAATATTTTTGGGTGTCCATGTTACAGCATATACCACGTTTTATGGCTGAACAATATTCATATATGTGTATATATATCACATTTTATTTACCCATAAATACATTTTTGATCTATTTTTGGAGCCTTTCTGCCTTTAGACTATTGTGAATACTGCTGCTATGAACATTCATGGACGAGTTTTAGAACATCTGTTTTAGACTATTCTGAGTCTGTTCCTAGGAGTGGAATTTCTGGGTCATATGGCAATTCGTTATTTAACTGATGGAGTAACTGGTTCCCCTTTTCACCCCTCTCCAGCGCTGGTGTCCGGTGTGTGCTCGCATCTACAGAGGGCGCTCTGTGTGCCTCTCCCAACAGCCCAGCTGTTTATAACCCCGCTGGGAACGAGGGTGAGTAAGGGCCTACAGGTCAGCGGCTGGAACCGGAAGTCGGCCTCTCAGAGGCTTGTTGTGTCATGTCCTTCAGAACCAAACTTCCTGTCCGCACTGTTCTTCTGCATCTATAAAGCAAACAGATCCCAGGACTCTGAAATGTGCTGGACCTGCCGGCTGGGCCCTTGGACATTTTCTGACATAGTTTAGACGTAAGGCTTTGCTGGTTATCGACATGCTCGGAGGCATACAAGGGGAGACTCCCCCCAAAACACCAGAATTTATGTCTAAAAAATTGTGTATTTATCCTTACATGTTTAAACTTCAGTCACCTTCAAAGCACTCTCTATGTGATGCAGCACACCCATCGAGATGTCTTTTTTCACTGCTCAAAACAGGTTTTGAACTTGTCGATTTTGATGCCTTTTAGTGCTTCTGCTGTTTTTTGTTTCACTTTTTCCACATCAGCAAAATGTTTCCACTTAGGACTTTTTTTATCTGGGAAAACAACAAAAGAAGTCACTCGGGGTGAGATCGGGTAGATGGGGAGGGTGGGGCATGGGGGTCATGCCGTGTTTTTGGTCCAAAACTGCTGAGTGTTCAACGTGGCGTGGGCAGGTGTGTTTGTTAATCACCCGTCATGAAATGGGCCAACACATTGAAAGAGTCTCCAAAAAAGTTCACTGAAGCTGAATGCAGCCTCTCACAACACCACCAGCTGGTACACCGATACAGATGGGCTCCTAGAACACTCACCTTGTGGGGGAAGCCTGTACTACAAGGGGCCTGCCCTCTAGAAGATAATTCCAGGTTTTGGGGGGTTCCCCCTTATAATCATGACAACTACTAAACAGTATGTTAAGAGAGAATTTTCATTTTTCTCTTTTACTCATGTCCTAATAGTGACTTCCGCAGGTAAAGTAAATAACTAGGTTTTCAGCCAGTTTTCTGTGATTTATCATTTAGATTATGCCTCCAGTCTCGGAACATCATATGCAGCCATTCCAGCAAGGACATTTACTCAGTCAAATCCCACCTTTCCATCGGCTTCCCCGGGGACAAATGTAAGTACAGAAGCATTTTCTCCATGTCCTTGTCATCATCAAGGCGTTTGTATCACCTGCTCTGCCTGCGTGGTGTGTGCAGAGGAGCTGGGCAGAAGCTGGCGTCCTTGCGGCTTTGTGCCGCGCAGGGGAACCTGGCCCTGGACAGGGTCAAGGCTTGCTTAATTCAGTCCGGCGAGTTTTGAAGCCCACAGATAAAATGCTGACATAAAGTTCTAAAATTGAAGGCATTCATAGATTTTCTGGCGTTCAACACTGGTTCCGAAAAAAATAAGTTTGAGTGTGTGCCTGTGCGTTTCTTAAGATGTTGACATTTTATCGAAGTGGACCATTTCCTGTGAGCAGGTAATTGTGACACTTGAATGTGTCTGAAAGTAATGACCTTGCACCAGTGGTGTTTGTCGGCCCCTTGGGGAAATGGCTGCTTCTGTATAATACTCTGTTTTTAGTTGTGTTCGTCGTCCTGTCTCTCTACAACATGCTCTTTAGTCCCTCGGAGCTCTAAAGTTCGTCCCTCCTTTTCCACCAGTCAGGACATGACAACTGTTTTCCTCGCTCTGTTTTCCCACTGCGTGTAGCCTTGTCCCCCCAGGAGCTCCCTGACTTGCGTTCCCCGAGAACACCAGGAAGGGGGTGGGAGACGCAGAACTGACTGTAAAACAGAATGTGTTTGCTAGAGGGCGTGTGTCTGTGTGTTTCGCCTGAGCCTGTATTTTTTTTTTCCCAATTTGGAGTAAGAGCAGCTGCAGCTTCTTTCTCTTGTCTCGGGCAACAGGCAACGAGTGAACACAAGCTCCCGACAGCAGGCCTCTGCGTGCTGTCCCCTCCATGTCCCCTCCATGTGCCGTCCCCGCCACATGCCTGGCCAGGTGTTCCTAGGGTGAGCTGAGCAGTGGAGGCTTTAGGCCCTGCGGGAGGAATGAGTGGGGGAGGTGAGGAGGTTCATGACAGGAAGCAGGCCTGCCTGGGCGAGATTCCTATTTGTCTGTCTGTTTGTGATGTTTAATGGGGGAAGGGTTTCAAGAGAGCCCCTGGCTGCGAGCCCAGGGTTCTGGAGAAGAAATCGGTGGTCTCCCTCTCTGCCTTCCTCTCAGTGCTCAGAGCCACACCTGGTCAGGAGCAGCTGTGGGTCGGTCCCAGGAGAGCGCGGCGGCTGGGTCCAAGGAGCCCCGTAGTTGGTCTTTGATTACGTGACCTTGTGTCCCAGCGGGAGTGCTGGCAGCTGTTTCCCCATACTGTGGACCAGGGGGCATCTCGGTTCCCACAACCCGCTCTGAAACCCCAGCACTGAGGGGAAGGGAACTGTGACCCAGGTCAGGCAGGCTGGACTGGCAGGTAGGTGGCCCAGAGGTCTGGGCACGGGAGGGAGCTGGTGTCAACGGAGCCTCTTCTAACAGGGAGGGGGCTGAGGAGAAGCAAGGGCAGGACAGCTCTTCGGTGTCCTGTGCCTCAGCCCCATCCTCCGAGACAGAGCAGTGAACCAGGAGCCCAAATTCAAGTTCCAGTCCTGGAGCCCACCAGCTGCGCAGCCTCAGGCAAATCACTTTACTTCCCTGAGGCTCCGTTTCCTTAAGCAGGGACAGGACTCCCCTAGGAATGACTTTTGAAGGTAAAATGGAGGGCTGCTGTTCCCCTGGCTGGTGCAATTGACTGCGACCATGCCTAGGTCTCAGAGCCTCCTTTGTGCCCGTTTGAGCATGGTCTCCTGATTCAGTGGTCAGAGCTGGAAGTGGGAACGAGGCCCAGGGTAGACCAGATGAGGCCACGTGTGTGACAACGAATTGTAAACCATGCAGCGAATAAGAAGTAACAGTGGCTCTTGTTGAGTCATGAGTCCTTTTAACCCGCCGTGGGGCACCCTGTCCTAAGACTGGCCCCGTCTGCTAGCTGCGTGACTTCAGGCAGGTCTCAGTGTTCCTTGCGCTCCAATCTGTCCAGGAATCTCCGTCGCTCTATGTGCTCCCCTGAGAGATTTGGGAGGCTCCCTTCACTTACGTGCAGGGCAGGCACGAGCCATCTGCTGACCCGTGATAATTCGTGAGTACAGTTTCCTGCAAATACCTAGAGACAAGGAGGTCATCTGGCACGAGCCCGAGAAGAAGCAACACCCAAGAAACATTTTGCTGTCTGCACTGCAGGCCAGCAGGAAGGACACGGAGAACCACGGACACTGTAGGGTGATGATGATGGCCGTAGCAGACCTTCATAAAGTGCTTAATACATTCTTAGCATTTTTGATGCCCCAACTCACTTGATCCTCCAGACAGCCCTATGAGGAGGGGAAACTGAGGTGTGGAGATACTAAGCGCCTTGCCTCAGGTCATGTTGCTGGTAAATGGAGGCCTTGGGATTTGAACCCAAGCAGTCTGGCTCAAGACACCGCATTTTTAATCACTAAGCCCTGCTGCCCCTCTCTGAAAGTTTCTGAGTTCTCTTCCTTGCTGTGGTGATCTCTTTAGTATACTCCCTCTGCTCCCCCTACTCCCAACCCACAAGCCACTTAGCAGGATCTGAGGCTACCTTGGGGGTGCAGGCCCTGCCCGGGCCTCGCCAGCCAGCAGCTGTGGAGCAGCGTTCAGAGGCCAGGCAGACCCTACTCCCAGATTCTTTGCCACCTTGACAGTGTCTCCCAGGAGGAACTCAGAGGTTTGAAGGCATTTTCCACAGACCCAGTGGAGGGGGGGAGGCGTTACTCGACTGGTTTTATCCTTGGACGGCCTGTGGGGTCTTGCTGGTCTCATGAGCCTCCCCCAGGATATCTGGGGTACCAGGACCAAGCCTGCCCAGCCATGTGCCATCAGCAGCTGGATAGCCACACCCTTCTGTGGGCTTCTGGTGCTGATGTTGGCCATTTCTGGCCAATGGAATTGCATGCAGGTGTGTCGGTCTTTAGGCAAACGTGAGAGACACAAATATTGACATTTGAAGACACTCTGAGAAATGAAGGGCCGATGAATCCGCTACTGGAAGATAATTTACAAGGCTCCTGAAGTAGCAGGGGCATCTCTCAGAGAAATTACTGATTTTTTTTTTTTTTTTTTGGCCTACAAATACTGACCTCCAAAGATAAGCAGATACATCAAAGGCAATTACTCTGCTAACAAAGGACATTCCACCCAGTGAGCTCTTTGTACATATTCATTTCTGCCGGGTTTTTCTGCTTACAAAATGTATGCTTTTTGTGAAAATTCAAACAGGAAAGACATAGTTAATGAGTGACTGAAATTCCTCCATCACCCCCCCCCCCCCCGCCCGGCAGCCCCCTGGAGAACCACGAAAGCTTTCTCGGGCTTTCCTCCAGAGGCGTTTCCTGGTCCCGTGCCAGAGCTTTCCCTGTCTGATTGCACTTACGTACATCTTTTCAGAAACACGTTTGTTGAAGACCAGCCAGGACTCTGCTGTTGTAGGATCACTATTGTTTGTGCAGCAAAGAGCGGTCCGTCCCTGCTTCTAAAGTTCCCTGTTTTTAAGCAGAGCACAGTGACACGGGCCCTGGGAATGAGCCCTCAGAAGGTCTCTGAAGTGCCACACAGTGTGACACGATCACAGATCCCATCGACCCCCGCCCCCAAGCCCAGGCTCGGTTGCTACATTTACACTTGTCTCGGCTCTGTGGAGTGCCAGCCTTTCGTGTCCATGTGTATTGTTGACAGGGATGGGGAGGGGGAGGGGGGCTGGGACAGACACAAATCACTCCCTCCCCCAACTCCAGGGTCCCAGGAGGCTGCGTTGACTTTCACTGAAGCTCCTGCCACTTGACAGAGCAGTGGCACTTAGTCTTTGGCTGACAGTCGACATAAATAGAGTGATCGGGTTTCCTGCACGGGCCTTCAGGGCCTTCTCAGGCTGTAAATAGTTTTCTTGCACCTGTCCAAGGCGGACTTGGCCTGCTGGCTGTCCCCATAAACCCGCCTGGAAGTTTTCACAGCCACCTTGGGGGTTATTTCGTGCCAGCGCCGCAGATGGGCCTCCCTGGAATGGGATGATACGCATTGTTTTTATGGTTTCTTTCTCACCAGGACCCCACACACCAGAAAGCTTGCATGAACAAGGAAATTGAGGCAAAGGGAAACAAATGTTTGTGGAAGGCCAGAGGTTTAAGTCATAGATGGTGGTTTTCTAGAACGTCTGTCCGTCCTCTCTGGTCTTCTGGGCCCATGGTTCAGAGCACTGGGGTCTCCTGACTTCCAGAGAACGTGAAGAGTAGCAATTGCCCTGACAAATGACAGCCACCCCTCCCACCAGTCCAGCTCTGCCATTGCTCCTGTCCCCCCGGTGGGGGCCACCTTGCGCATTTTCAAAGAATGCAGAGAGCCAGGAAACAGGTGACCCGGGTGGGATTTGTTTTCTGGGTGTTTTCCTTTTCTTTTGACAAATCTTAGTTATGTTTTCATGTTGTAGAAGTAGTATGGACATAATGCAAAAAATTTAAATAGTAACAGAAACGTAAAAAATAGGAAGCCCAACCCTGCAGATGCAACTGAAAGTAGATGTCATTTACTCTGATGATGTGTTTCTAGCTGGTGGGCATGTGCCTGCGCAGCTACTAAACGCATGTATGTTTGCAAAAATCAGGTCGCACCATATAATCTGTTGTACAACTTGAGTCCCCCCCCCCCCTTAACTTAAGCTCACAGTACATATTTAATTGATTTCTAGACATCTTTGTGCATCTGGACCTAGAACCCTCTCTTATATATAGCATCATCTATTGTATGCACTTACCACAATTTATCAAGTCTGCAATTGATCGATTTTTTTTCTCCGAGACCTGAGCTGTAATCACAAACCCACCACACCTTCGTCATCCGTGGATAAGCCCCTAACTGCTTCCAGGCCTCAGTCTCACATACACAGTGATGGGTGTGGACCAGCTGAGCCCCACTTGGAAGACTCCCTGACTCTAAAGTTTCCATGTCGAATTACCCCAAGACCTGCAGACAAGCCTGGCACTGATAGAAGTAGATCTTCTCTAAGTCAAAGCTAATATGCTTTCTAAAATAGTTGGAAGTGTCAATAAAGACATCTGTGTCTATCCTGCAAGAGCCATAGCTGGGGGACCCACGCCCATTTGCTCTCTGCACCATATGTTCAAAATCAGCACTGTGTGGAATAAACATTGGCGTTGTGTCTGTCCTGAGGTGTTTTTAGCACAAAACCAACAGGGGCCCGCAGACCAAGTGCCAGGTGAAATTAAGTCACAACTAAAGGAGATCAGTCTGGAGCACAGACATTGTTTATTGAACATCAAACTCATATTTATAGCTCTAGCAAGCACTTGGAGAGACTTCTCTCACCCCACAGGTCTGTTGCGCTAGCCACATTTTTATCGCAGCTTCATGAGTTATTTGAACTGGGCCCGTTCTCTGAACTCATCAGTGAGGCTAGCATCAGAGGCTCCCACCAGCATCAGAGGGCGTTGAAAGGTTCAGAATCTTCCTACATAAATCTGTTTGGTCTTTGTGTTTCCACCCACCTGTAAAGACTTGTGGGTGAGCTGAGCAGTCTGGGGCCCAGTCACATGAACCACTGAAGCAGCATCTGGCTTTAAATGAGGGACCCCAGCCTGTGAAAATGGACAACGCAGGCCCCTGATCTCACACAAGGAGGGGATTCCAGGTCAGTGCTGGCCTGCAGGCCTACTGAAGCCGGCTGGGAAAGGATGGCTGTCCCTTTAGGTTAGTAATTAGGCCTTTGGTTACAACCCCAGACACCTCAGCTCTCTCAGAGATTTGACCTTGGGTGGGAAAATTTCAAATGCACGTGTCGCCTGTGAGCCTCCCAGAGGCTCAGCAGGCAGAGTAGCGGGTAGGAGGTTAATGGGGCCCATTGACCCCTGACACCAAAAATTCAAGTTGGAGAGGTCTTATGATTCTCTCCTGCCCCAGAGCACAGCTTTTAAAAATGTATTTTGGTAACTTTTAATTTTAGTATCACTCAGAACTACAGAAAAGTTGCACAAAAGGTTTAAGGACCATCTTGTATACCTTTTACCCAGATTTACTACTCATTGACATTTGGCTCTTTTATCATTCTCTCTGTGTCTCTCAGCGTCTGTGAGTATGTCTGTCATCAGTCTGTTCATGCATTTCTGTCTATCTGTCCATCCATCCTTTTGTCCATCTGTCCATCCGTCTCTGTGCATCCATCTGTCTGTCCATCCATCTCCTGTTCCTTTCACCCATGTATGTGGTCATCTGTGTCTGCTTTTTCTTGACCATTAGAGACATATCTTTTTACCCCTAACTACGTCAGTAGGAATTTCCCCCAAGCACAGATTTTTCTCTTCCATAATCACAATAGAGTTACATTCCTCCCCAAGTCTAGAATCGCCGTAGCACATCCTTTAAATGTTGGAGAAAAGGAGACCAATATTTATTTACAGGAGCCTGCTGGAAGCCAGGCATTGCACCAAGGCACGTCCTATACGTGTGGCACTTCTGTCTTCTCAAGAGTCGTGTGGGGTCAATTCGTATTCTCCCCATTTTGTAGACAAGCACACTGAGGCATGGAGAAATTCAGTAATTCACCCAAGGTTAGACACTGGGGAGCAGATTCAGACCCGGGTCTGTTGCACACATCTGGTGCCTGGCACTGGTGCCTGGAGACTGTAAGGCCACCCACTGGATGTGCGTCTGTCCTTGAAGAGGCACCCAGGCCTGTGTCTCCTTAGTTCATGGCAGTATATCATTTCAGCTGTCCAGGTACTGTGGACAGAGTCATTCAGGGAACGGCAGAGCTCACCAGCAAGGTGCTCACTGCTTGGAGCTTACCTTCAGCACTTAAGACGAGAAGGCCACCGACACATACAGGCGTGTCTGAAAGAGGAACATGCTTGTAGACGTATTTGTGCTGACACGGATGATCATGTGCGGACGGAGGACAGACATTGCACTCGCTGGGACAGAGAGTGGGAGCGTCGCAGGCTTCCTGTTTACGCCCAGCACGGTTGGGGAAAGTTATCGTTATCCTGGATCGTGGGGTTTCGCTTGGCAAAGCTTCTGGGCGGAGTGGGATTTGAGAACTTAGAACCACGTAAGTCTGGGCATTTTACATCTGGGAAGGACTTCGGATGCATAGGCTGCCTCCCTCACTCCGGATACTGGGTATCAAGTCCAGAAGGGAAAATGAGTTTGCCCTGTCACGCACCTGCTCAGCGGCCAAGCTGGGGCTTGGATCCAGGTCCTCCGTCTTCCGGGATTAGGTTCTCTCTGCTACATCGAGAAGTCCAAGCTTTTCCCAGCCAAACCCCCGTTTAATCATTTACTCCTACCTCCAGCAGCCGCTGTCCTTCGTTTCCTGTGTGGAAAAGTTCTCTCTCTGCCAAAGTGCTTGTATTAGTGAGTAATTAACTAGTTATCCGTTTATGTTCATCAGAAACAAAGACACACCAGTCATACTCTCTAATTAGCCTAAGATCTAACCAGGGTCACCGCACTGATAGAGTAAAAAAACTCAAAGTATGACCTCAACTCAGAATTTCAAACGTCAAAAATAATGTTTCTCCCTTGAGATATTATTACCTAAAGACCTGAAAGGACTTACTAGAGAACTCGGTGTGGGGGGACTCTGCCCGCAGGCCACGCCCCCTCCAAGGCCCCCCAGTCTGCCACGGATGAGAATAAGTCTACCAAGACATGATCTTCTTGGGGAGGAAAGGTGGCCAATCTCTCAAAGGAGAAGGGCCCAGAACCTTTTCCTCAATGGGCTTTTATTGGGTTTAATTTGCGTAGGAATACAGGGCATATACATAAAGCTCATCAATCATTGTCAGGCAGTAAGGGTCAAACAATAGATAACATACAGAGAACTATGAGGGCTTATTCGGAGTCAGGGTCAGTTAGCCAAAGGGTTATAAACCTTTGGGGAACAAACTCATTTTATGCTTGGACCCTTATCAGAAAACTGAGGACATTCTTAGCAAAGCAGGTTTCACAGGATTTTATGTATTCTTTCTTAGGCCTGGTTGCCCCCGGTAACTCCTGGTTCCAGCCCAGGGCTGCACTGTCCTCTGACATTGTTTCAGGCTTAAGTCAGGCAGGGGAAGTAAGGCAGCCAAGAGATAAGGAGAATTCTTGCAGACAGAATGAGTACTCAGGCTATGTCAAAGCGATGGGGTGAGGGTCCATCACCCCCTTCTTCTATAGCCCCCCAAGTCCTTCCCTGAGGGTCCCTTCGTGACCATGCCTGTCTTAGGTCATCCCTCCCTTGAGGAGTCTTACTCGTCATTAGCTAACTGACTGGTCAGGCTCGGGGCCAAGCAGGGTGAAGTAAAAGGGGGCAGAGGCAGCACCCTTGCCAGGGAGAAAAGCTTTGTCTCCTTAGTGGCTTACGGTCCCAAGGTCTCTCACTCAGCCTTAGCCATGGCAGGCTGGTTACAGCGTCTGAAACCAGGCAGGGCGGTTCCCAACAACCCAGGCTGGGGATTACTGTTCAGCATTGCGCTGCCTGCTCAAAGGCACTCAGGGTTGTCTGTGCCACGCCCCCCCACCCCTGCCCTGAACAAATTTTACTCCAGATGTACCACCTAAAGATGGCGTTCTCCCTTCCTCATACCTGCCCACTTCCCTCCCTCCCTAACTTTCTCACGCATCATTCAGATCTGCCATCGGGTATATGGTACAAACAGCCATGTTTATATAAAGTGTTCAAGAATAGATTAAGGTGACTTTATATGTGTGTGTATACATACATGTACACACATGTACATATATAGCTTTTACAATTCAAATATGATTTTGAACCTAATCAAGTTGAAAACAAAAAGATATTTTAGATTGATGACAGAAAAGAATGCAGACTGAACTCTCCTAAATCAAATATTTGCAAAAGAATATATAGGCATACCCTGGAGATTTTGCAAGTTCGGCTCCAGACCACCGCAATGAAGAGAGTCAACGAATTTTTTGTTTCCCAGTCCATGTGTTTACTCTATCCTGCAGTGGACGAAGCATGCCATATAGCATCTTGTCTAAAGGCACAACGTACTAGTACATATCTTAATTTAAAAATACTTTGTTGCCAAAAAAAAAAAAAAAATGCTAACAGCTATTACCCGAGCCTTCAGAGAGTCGTAATCTTTTTGCTGGTGGAGGTCTTGCCTTCAACTTGAGAAAACAATGCAGTGTCTGTGGAGTGCAATGAAACAAGGTATGCCTGTAACACACAAACCTTTTTGTTCTAACTGGACGGGGGTTTTCACGTGCCCTGAAGCAAGACATAATACAAAGCAAACCCTCAACACAGAGATGCTCAAGATTTTCATTTCATGGCTTACTTAAAAATGCTGCACTGAAATACACCGGTGCACCGAAGACGAAGTCGTCTGTGGTCACTGGAGGTCCTTGGCCTCCACCCTGAGGGGTCGACGCCTTGGCACACCTAGAACCCATTTGCAGTCTGCCAGTGGGGTGAATACTGGAAGAATACTAATGATCTCATGATTACTTTAAATGGCAACAAAAGACTCCATAAAATCCAACTTCTATTTCTGACCTAAAATCTTGGGAGGAAACAGTGCTCATGGAATGCATTTTTAAAATTTGAATGGAAACCTTAATTGAGACCCATTATTTGAGGGCTTCTCTAACAAGGTCTGCAGCACGGATTCATCTCGTTCTTCGGTGACTGGCAGCTGTGAGGGTGTTTATTCTCCCGAGGCCTGCTCCACCGCCCTGCAGCAGCTTTTGTTGCACTCCCGCTTGAATACAGCGCCTCTCTCCAGTTGCTTTTTCAGTCTGTGGAGACAATGAGACAGGCGCCGGCCCTTGTGCCCGGTCACTAGGCAACTGGAGAGAGGATCAGGCCCAGAACCGCCCTGCGTGTCTGCTCTGCTGTCCAAGCACACGTTAGCCCAGGCCAAGCACAGCAAAGTCACGTGGGACAGAAGCATGCCCCGCTGGGAGGCGGTGGGTCAGAGTGCCCAGCCTCAACCCTCCTGTTGATCAACTCAGAGGACCAGCCACGTTGCCTTACCTGAGAGCTCAGCTGGGTCTGCCTCTTCATGGGGACCATTCACCCTAACGGGAGGCACTGATCCTGCCTCTTCACTGCCCTGCTCCTGTCGTCCCTGGAGAGCCTTGGGAGCCACCTGGGCTGCACACTGAGTCTCATTCCCCTTTGGGAAAGTGACCTCTGGACATCGCAGATGGGGAGATCTGAAAGGGGCAGTTGGGTTTCTCCGCTTCAGGGCTGGACCATAAAAGGAGGTTATTATAGACTCTAATTGTCCTCAGCCCCAATAGGACAAGTAAGGGCTTTTCATGGTAGAATCACCCAAGTATTAGCCCTTGTTAGGGATGGGACCTCAGACTTTCCCACTGTGTTAGCTTAGCTAGCCAGGCCCACATTAATGTAATCAAGTGTTAAAGTTCACATTATCGTATACCATGTGGTACTTATGCAAATACAGGCTGTGCTATGCGAATGTGATTTGGGTTTAGAAAAATGGCATCCTTCTCATCCACGCCGGGTTGGTTTATGGTTACTAACTCTCAAACCTCTGGAGTCTCAGGCTGATGAAGGTCTGCACGGACAAAACAGACACACTTCCTTCCTCCACAGCTTCGTTTAGGCCTAGGTCTTGGCTTCCAAGCTGTGTTTCTCAGACGTGTCTTTGGGACCACCAGCTGGAGTGTGGCAGCAAAGTGCTGGACCTCAAAGTCTACCTAGAGCAGCTCCTCTTATGTGTCACGTATCTTGGCCTGGTCAGCAAGCTTGTGTTTGGAGAAAGGATTCCAAAGGCCAACGAAGTTTGGAAAGCCACTTCCCTTCACCGCTGCTGCTGTCAGTGTCTGTGTGTGTGCAGCAGGGTCCACGCATCCTGTCTATGCCTTTTTTCCTTCACTGGAGCCTTTTAAAGTGTGAGCCAGACAGTATGAAGTATGTAAGGAAAAGGTGAAACATCTCTTCCCTTCCTCCCTTCCCGTTCTGCTCCTTGAAGAAAGCCAGTATTGATGAGTCAATACGTACCCTCCCATCCCTTTTGCTTCTGCTGATATCCTTTAACATTTTTGTCTTTGGGGAACATTTCAGACAGACGGAAGAGTCAACACTAGTATAAGTAACACTGTATCCCCACCCCACCCCCAATTTCAATAATTATCAAATTTTTTAAAAGGTTTTGTTTATTTTTAGAGAGGGGAAGGGAGGGAGAAAGAGGGGGAGAGAAACATCAATGTGTGGTTGCCTTTTGAGCGCCCCTTACTGGGGACCTGGCCTACAACCCAGGCAGGTGCCCTGAGTGGGAATCGAACCAGCAACCCTTTAGTTCACAGGTCGGCACTCAATCCACACCAGCCAGGGCTGTTTTACCTTATAAATTGCTGCAACAAATTATCCATGTACCTAAGTATTTACATACTGATACATTTATTCTGTAGGGTGAATTTCCAAAAGTGAGATGGCAGGATCACGGGCTATGCGTGGTTTAAGTTTTATGTGCTGTTGCTCACGTATATTCTCAAAAGATAGTAGATAACCTCCCACCAGCAACATATATTTCCTCAAAGCCCTGGATGTGACTGTTCATTGAAAATGTTGTGAATCTTTTGTGTAAAGAGATGACATAAAATTAACGTTTTGTGTGTGTGAATGGGGTCGTTTCTGCGTTGGTGTTGTCAGTTAGAGTTTCACAGTCACTGTTTGGGAGGAAGACAGCTGTTAGGAGCAGCGGGCACAGCGGGCAAGAGGGAAATGTCTGCTGAAGACCAGCCACCGCTCTTGGTTTCTCTTGGTTCGTGCAGCGGAAGACGGGCTCTGGCCGTGTGGTGCACATCTGCAATCTTCCCGAAGGAAGCTGCACGGAGAATGACGTCATTAACTTGGGGCTGCCCTTCGGAAAGGTCACCAATTATATCCTCATGAAGTCTACGAATCAGGTGGGTCTGTGCACTTTCACAGCGGTCTGTACCAGCTTGGTCATGCATCAGTGGTGATCTCTCCGGTGCAATAACATATGTGTACTTTTTTTTTTTTTTAAAGAAGCTGTTCTTAACATAAAGAGGGAGACACAGGTGGAGTCCAGTTGGTAAAGCACAGAGGTTTCTGGTGATGGTGGTGTTTCGATTCCTCTTGTTTCGCCTTTCCCTTCTTGGGATGGTTACAGGCCTCTGTGGGTTGCCTAGAGGTGAGAAGGTGCTTTGGAATAAGGTGCTCATTAATATGGAAAAGCTAACTGGTCCCCAAAACAGATACCCATGGCCCTGAATACTGGCCCCTAAAATGGAGCCATGGACTTGAGTCCTTACCAGTCCCCTGAGCTAATGATACAGTCTTACCTTCTAAGCTTCTCATAGCTGAGGACTTGGCTTTGGAGACAGCCAGCAACTGGGAACAGAGATTTTTACTGATCCTTGGTGATAGCGTCTAAAGTCCTTGGGTTGCACAGTAGAAGAATAGGTGGGAACTGATGGATGCCTGGTAAGTCTAAGGAGCTAAGAACCCTTAACCCTTAGGGACTGACTGAGGCCTTGGGAGTTAATATGTCTGCCTTCATTTCTAAAGTCAGAGGGGGAGTTTATACAGAGAATGATCAGAAATAAGAATATTTTGTGTTTGACTATTGATAAATATTTTTATTTTATGAATGAGAGTAGCAGGCATAGGAGAAATTCTTTTCTTAATTAAAGCATGAGCTTTGGAGACAGCCATCTGTGGTCTTCCTCCACCAACCTGGGCTTGGGTTTTTCCCTTTGTCTCTTTGTTCCTACTTCTCAGCATTCTGTTTTGGGTAAATGTCCAAAATTCAGTTTGCAACATGAATGAAGTGAAAGTCACTGAATTGCCATATTTCGCCATGTATAATGTGCTCCCACGTGTTGTGCACATTGTACATGGGATGATTATACCCATTATTATACCCATGGTATGTAATCATTATACCCATATATAATGAGCATCCTTATTTTTCCCTCAAAAATTGGGATAAAAAACAGTGCACATTATACATGGCAAAATACAGTAGCATTACTCACATTTGACAGGTGAGAGCTAGAGGTACTAAAATGCTTCCAGGAACAAAGAGGCACTTAGAAAGTTGGGTGGCAGAATTTGAATCAAACTCAATAATCTAGCCTCTAGTCGCCCACACTGTGCTATAGACTGTAGCAGCGTGCAGAAAAGTGTATGGGAAGTTCAAACACAACTGTGAGGGACGGTGGGAGGACGCGTTTGTTCAAGGGAACGGAGAGTAGGCGCTCACACCAAGGGCCCCCGTGTCACAGATCACTTTTCCTTCTCCCCATCGAGGGACCAGGTCGGTACCAACCAAACAAATCTGGGAAACAGTGACAACGATGAATCCACCATAGCTCCTGGGGTAAACTGACAGGTCGGTCAAAACAACCTGTTTAGAAAGTCTCTGTAGTCACCGATCGAGTGGAAAAGCCCATTTCTTTGTAAGTTTTGGTATGTTTCTTTTTTCGTAAAGAAAGCGAGAGCTCAGATACCCAGGGCCTGTGCCTCTGTCTTCTGCTGTTGCAGGGATTGGCCCAAGGTCACTCGTGCAAAACACTCACGCTCCCCTGCTCTACCGCTCTACGGTTTCCCCTGGGAAACTGTCGGTGAATGGACCCTCCCACCCCAGGGGGCTCCTGCGGCCTGCTGTAGCCCGGGATGGACATACATAATTAAGAACTGTGTTTGGTAACCATGGGGATCAGGAGAGGGGCCATCTTATAATGAGCTCTTCTGGTGGAGTTAATAAATAGGTCTCTTTGAACAGATGGGATCAAAAAGAACTCTTCCTTGTACTATTTTTTTCCTTCTTTTTATTGAGGTTTGAAATACATACTCTAAAGTGCACTAGTCTTAAGTGCACAACTCCATTAATTTTTTACATGTGTACACCCATGTAATTACCACGCAGGTCCAGATACGGAACATTTCCAGAACCTCAAAAGGTTTCTCATGCCCCCTTCCCCGTCAAAACCCTGCTCCTTCCCAGGGGGACACTGAACTCTAACTTCTTGCACCATTGATTTATTCTGCCTATTCTTAAACTTCGTGTACATGGAATCATACCTTGTACTGAATGTTCTTTCCTAGGCCTTTTTGGAGATGGCTTACACAGAAGCTGCTCAGGCCATGGTCCAGTATTACCAAGAAAAATCTGCTATGATCAATGGGGAGAAGTTGCTCATTCGGATGTCTAAGAGATACAAGGAGCTGCAGCTGAAGGTAAAGCATTCCCTTGTTCATTCAGTCATTCGACAAGCACCAGCCCAGTGTCTCCTCCTGGTCAGGCACTGTCCTAAGTGCTGGCAGGAAGGAGAGGCCAGGAAAGATGCAAAAATTACCCACTGCCTTTGAGGATATCGCATGGGAAGGCACACCATTATAACATGGCAAGAAATGTGCTCATTGATAATAAGTACAGAATGGAAAGGGATGCTTGAGACAGGATGACTGACTACCTGGGACCCACAGGAGTTATAGGAGAGTCTCGGAAGATGAAGACGGAAGGGAAAGGTGCTTGCTTTTCAGAGGTGGAAGTTCCAGGCATTAAACCCTGAATAGAACCCTCTACCCACGCAGGTCTTCAGTAACGTTTTTCCTCCATCACCCTCCTCGTTCTCTTGTTCTCTCCTCCACTCTCTATATTTCTGCCTTTGCCCTCACTGAAATTCTCCTAAGCAGCACATGACCAAATTGACTGAATTCACCCCTGACAAGACCCAGGGGTGAATTCAGATGATTCCAAATAGGGCTTTTGTTTTTATTTTAGTTTGTCCTACATTTGTCTTTGTTTTACTGGGAAGTACAACACGCATACAGAAAAGTGACTAATTGTGCACCGCACTGTTTAAAAAGCACTAATGGGTGAAATCCATTAGTAAGCCCCGTAAAACCACCACCAAAGTCAAGGAACAGGACACCGAGAGCCCCGGAAGGCCCCTCGAGTCCCTCCTCACACCCAACCCTCCCCTCTCCACTCTTGAGACTGTGAGGATGATCATTTCCTTCAACTTACAGTTCTTCCACCTGTATCTGCCTCCGCAACAGTACAGCTTAGTTTGGTCTGTTTTTGAACTTTATAGGAAAGGAGTCTGTGTTCCTTCATTCAACATTATGCCTTTCATCTTGGGTGTGTCTCTTTTCATTGCTGTATAAATTTCTATTGTATGACTACAAATTTATTTATCCATGCCTATGTTGATGGACATTTTGAATTATTTCCAGTTTTAGGGTGTTAGGGACAATGCCACGGTGAACATTCTCAAACATGTTAGTTACCCTGTGCACATATACACCGACATGCACATGACTTGGGGAGTAGAATTGCTGAATCACGGGCATGTATACCCTCGAATTTACTGGATAATAGCAGGCTCTTTTCAAAATTAGGTGTCCCACATTTATACTCCCACTAGTAGAATCTGAGAGTTTTCAATGGTCCACGGTCTCACTGATACTTTTGTCTTACCCGACTTTTTGATTTTTGCCCATCTGGGGTATGATGGTTGATCATGGTTTTCTTTTTTATTCCCCGTTACTGATTGAAATTGAGCTCTCTCTTATATGGTTATTGGCTGTTCCATTTGGATCTTCTCTGGTACCAAGTTTCTTTTCAAGGCATTTACCCTGCTTTTCTTTTTGGTGCTTCTTTTCATGGTCTGCAGGAGCCCACTTAACTAGCGCACTTAACCATTTGGATTTATTGTCGTTAATGCTATATTTGTGTTTAAATCTATTTTCATTTTGTGCTTTCTACTGTCCTGTGTAACAGGGATTTTTCCAGGTCACTTCAGCTCATCCCACCCTTACCTGGGGTCCATTTCGTTTAAGACCCATAGCCCTCAATCTGTCTTCATGGTTGACGTCAGAAGACAAAGGCTGGGTGGCTATTTCTGGCCAGGACAGCGTTCAGACAGGTCTGCATATGTAGATTGGGTATACGTCAACCAGTTGCCAAAGGCCTGATTCTGCTTTGCTTGCAGTCTTGCTTCTGAAGTTCTGGCAGGACCTGGCATTTTTTTCTGACTAATGAAAGCATGTGACTTTTCTCAGACGAGTGAAAGAGCCCACCCCACTCTCCACCCAGCCCGAGTGCCGTTCTCCCGGATTCTCCCCCGGGGGGCTGAGGTTGGATTTGTGTGCTGAATTGCCAGTGGAGTTTTGGTCTCCAAATAAACTGTTGCTGTAGTTTCTAATTAAGATTAATAGCAGTACTCAGCCTCTCACATTAAGGCACCGAGGCACTGCGGTACCTTCCCAGGTGAGGTAGGTGGTTTGGGGTGGTGAATACACCATGGATTAAAAAGTCATATGGTCCAGACTTGTGTTCAGCAAACGTTGTGCCCACGGTGGGCAGCAAGTGGGCGGCACCATGGATGTGGAGGCAGGAAGCTTATGGAGCTCAGTCTGGTTGGAGAAGAACAGGCAAAACATTGCCACCCACACCCTGTGAGCTATGCCAGATTGGAGGGTGGAGGTGCCACCCTAGGCCCTACCCCTCCCTGCTTTGATGAGCTTGGACAAGTTGCTGTACCTCTGAGCCTCAGGTTCCAGGTCAGTGAAGGACCATACCTTGTGCGTTTTGGTTATGAGCGCCTTTTTCTTACATTGTCTCTTTGAGTCTCACACCCCTCCTCTCCTGTGAGGTGGACAATAACAGTAATTGTAACAGTACAACAGTAAGAACAAGTGTATGTAGCTTTGATTGAGTCCCGGTACTCTGGGTCAAGCAATGTGCCAAGTGCTTTACGTAAAGACATTATCTCTTGTAATTCTTCCACCAGTTTTGTCAAATAGGTATTGTTAACCTCACTTTTACAGATGAGGAAACTGAGGCTTGTAGAAGTTCGGTAATTGGCCCAAGATCATAGTTACAGGCAGAGCCAGGATTAAAACCTAGGACCATTTTCGTTTTGCACGGTATCCACATCTCTGTACTGTGTTAGTATGATCTCCATTGTCCATGTGACAAATCAGAGAGAAACCTGGTAATTTGCTGCAGGCACCCAGCCAGTACGCAGCAGTGGTATTATTGCAGAGCTGCTCAAATGGATCTTGTTAAAATTTCTGTTCAGTAGGTCTCAAGCAGGGCTGTGATTCTGCATTGCTAACAAGCTCCCACAGCTGCTGATGCAGCTGATCCTCAGAGCCCACTTGGAGCAGCCAGGGTCTAGAACACACTGTTTTCTCACCTTTCATGAGAGGTTTCAGCTCCCCAACGCTTTCATACTGCCTCTATGTGAAAGCATCTCAAAGCATGTTTCAACTACATAGCAATGCATGCATTATGGTCCCTAAGTTGATGTCAGCTAGAATTTTCTTTGTAAGGAACAGAAATTCGTGTCAATTAAGCAAGCATTGGAAGGAAGGAAGGAAGGAAGGAAGGAAGGAAGGAAGGAAGGAAGGATGGATGGAAGGAAGGAAGGAAGGAAGGAAGGATGAAAGGAAGAAAGAAAGACAGACAGAAAGAAAGAAATGAATTTATTGGCTCATGTGAATAAAAAGTGCAGGAGTCTCCTGGCTGCAGGTAGGACCAGAGTCAGGGCCCAAGTGATGGTGTTAGGACTTGGCCTCTCTCCACTCTGCGTTCTGCTCCCTTGGCTTTGTTTTGGGGTCTCCCTGGGATGGCCGTGGGCAGCCCCAGGCTGTCTCCTCTAGGTGGCGTGATGGCTTCATTGACTTCAGCAGCTCTGGCTTCACATCCTCCCGTTTCCTGCAACAAGAGCGAGCTCAAGTTCTTCCTGGCAGCTCCCACAGAAGTCCCGAGAGTCACTCTGATCATCGGACTAGCTTAGGACACATGTCCTTTCCCGAAACAATCTCTGTGGCCAGGGGGTGACTGTGCGGTGACTGGCGAGGTTCGTGTCACCTGCTGCCTCCTCGGAGGAGGGGTGGAGAAAGGGAAATGACTGTGGGGAGGGAGACAGGGAAACACTGTATCCATACATGTGTCTGGGCCAAAGGAGCCACCACGTGGGGTCCCACCGGGGCTTGCAGAGGCTGGGGGAAGACCACTTTAATTGGTCTTTATCCTCTAATCTTAGCTTTTGCTCACCAGGCAAAGTAGAGGGCGAGAAAGAAGAGATCTTAAAGCCCTTTACATTTCCTGTCTTGAGTATTCCTCATGCCATGATGCAGTCCCTCTAAACACTGTTTGTGGCGGAGGTCCTAGTCTTCAGGGCATTTGGGGCGGAATCTGTCACATGACAGGTATCCAACCAGTGCGTGGGATGAATGAGACAGAGAAAGTCTTTAGCAACAAGTGAGTATTTTTCTTCCTGCAGACCTGGACGAGAAGATTGAATTATTCTCTGGTTGGTTCTCTAAAACTTCCCCAGAAGGATAGGATCTGACCTGTGGAAGGGAACTTGGAATAATTTAAACCAGTCACTGCATCAGAGAATTGTCAGGGCAGTGTTTAGGTCCTGCCAGAGTTCCCCTTCAGTAAGTTCAGGGTGGGATTGAGGCTCTTGGGTGGTTTGGGGGCAGAGGGCCGGGTTTTAGAGCCACTGGCCTTGCCAGCCCCCCAGCTACAGAGAGGGTCTCTGACCCTGGGCAGCAGTCTCAGGAATGGTCCATGCTGCTCCTGGGAAGATGAAATCCACAAACAGTGACTGAGGGTCTCCTCCAGGTAAGACTGTGTGCCGAGAGCTACAATGAGTATGAGACACGGTCTCACACGGGGACAGTTTGCTGTCTACCTGGAGAGACAAGCTATTCTTGTGCAAAATGATACAAGACTTCAGCATGAGTGCATAAGTACAGAAGCTTCTAGAAGCTTAATGACAAAAGGCAGTGTGACGTGGTTGTGTCAAGAAGGGCGAGATTACTGAGTAGGTAGGGCCTTGAAGAATGAGACAAAAGACCCAGGCAGAGAGGGGGCTTCCGGGTGAGGGGAATCGGGTGGGAAGAGATGCAGAGCCTGGACAATGCAGTGATGCTGAACACAACCCGGGCATGGTGGCAGTGAGGCTCGGACGAGCCGAGGGCTCTTCTGGAAGGTTTCAGCACCTTCCCAGGACACTTGAGGCATGTGAAACAGCAGTGGAGGGGTCAGAGGGCAGGAAACCCTCTCGCAGCTCCTTTCATGTCGGTCCAGCACTTGTGGTTTTTGTCAGCATTGCCTGCCATGCCCCGAGGCTCCCAGTGGATGCCAGATGGGCCTCATTATCTCACCCTCATAGATGAAGTAAGTGAGTCTCTCTCAGACAGCGAGCCTGGGTCCCAGATGACCCAGCCAGCTGGCTGGCGGCAGAGCCGTGGGGCTGCCCTTCCTGGGTGGAGACCCTCAAGCCTTGGTGCCTCCCTCTGGGTGTGCCAGCACTTACCTAGGGCCATGCGGGGCTTGGCATCTCACCCTTGTCTTAAACGCAGCAAGATGATTGCGACCACTGAGCACTGTGACCGTGAGCACTGGGGATGGCCCCCTGGGGAGTCGTTGAGCTGCATCAGTGTAACCACAGAATGGATGAAAAAGATACTATGTCTGGGATTTGCTTCAGAACACTCCATGAGGGGGTGGGGAAGAGAGTGGGAGTATCGGTGAAACAAGGTTGGTCGTAATCCTTGATGATGGAAATGGAATCACGGGGGTTCAGTATACCATTCTCTCTGCTTTTGTGTATATTTGAAATGTTCTGCAATAAAAAGGTACCCAGAACATCAGTGCAAACCTGCTCCATTCTCTCCCATTTTCACTTTTCTACAGTGATTACAGCTTTATTTTACTTGCCCCCTTTATGCCTTTAACCTCAGGAGGATGAGGCCAGCCCTGAAGAGGAAGGTTGGGGACTTCCTTAGGGCTGTGAGAAGTTGATTCTGTTATTTGAAAATCTTTGGCCACTTTTGCCCCTTTCTCAGGTCTTTGGGTCAGAGAATGCCATCAATTTGGAATTATGACTTAAAATAGAGCAACTGGCCACTAGTGTTCGGGGTGAGGGAGTCACAATGCCAGTGACCAGCAGCCCTGGCATACAGTCTTTGCAGATCGTCCTGTTCTTTCTCTGCTGCCCCATCCCTGCATCCCTCCTACTGTTCCTCTTGGAACGGTTACCACGGAGCACCAGCTCCACGTGGGTCTCTGTGCTGGTGCCTGCTGTGGAGAGACCCACGATCGGATGCCCTGCCTCACTGGGAACGTGGGACCTGAAGAGGAGTAACCTCGGAGGGCACTGGGCCGACAGTGGCCTCAGGAGGATGCTCTGTTGTTGGGAAAATAAGGGTAGGGAGACATTTTAGCCAAGAAGAGGCTCTTCCAGCCCCCAAAGAACTCTAGGTGCATCTCTTTGACCATTGGGGGCCTTCATGGGTCCCTAGGAGATGTTTTCATCTGTGGTGTCTGGTTGGCTGGCTCTGCCCCTCATCAGGCGGCACCCCGGAGATGAAGGGCACAGTTTCTCTCACCCCAGGCTTTCCTGCACCTGGGCTGGAGGGAACAGTCGTGAAGATTTAAGGTTGCAGAAGATCAGAAGAAACGTATGGAGGACTTGGAGACTCCTTTTGCTACAGAGAACCCCCCCCCCCCCCGCATCCAACCTCCTCAGGGAATTCAAATGTTCTGAAAAGTGGCTGCGGTCCGGTCCCTTTAACTCAGCTTGAGGAACACATTCTTTAGCATTTGCTGCTTCTAGTTTGGCAGTGCGAGCCATGGATTAGGGACCCAGGATGTGGCCTCCCAGGTGACAGTGGATCCGTTACGCGACCCTGCCCTTGGTCCTGATGGCTCCTGCCATCCTTCCCAAACGCCATGCGCTCGGGTGTTGGCCTGCGTGGAGGCAGTGCTGCCGCAGGTCTTCCGGGGACCAGCCGTCCCAGGCTGGCCTCTCCTGTGATGATGCAGGAGGCAGCTCCCATTTTGTGTCCTCAGGCGGGCAGCCAACAGGAAGACCTCCAGATGAACCTCCTCGTTCTACCCCCAGGTAGAGACAGACAACCTGGCGGAAGGACAGGTGGTCGTAGGTGGGGTGGAAGGAGGCATCCTGGGAGGCAGCCTTCTCCTTGGCCTTGACCCATAGCCTCAGTTTGTTATTTCCTTGGTTGGCCTTGGGTCCCTGCTTGTGGTCCAGGTTAAGCCGATGAGGGGGTAGCTGACAGTGCAAGCCCTGGGTGGTCTGGTGACCTGTAGGTGACATTTTCATACACTCATAGAAGGTCAACCCTTACAGCTATGATCGGAGGAAAGAGACCGTTTGCCAGAACTCTGAGGCCTTTTTTCAGGTGGGTATCCTGACCAGTGCTAAGTTCCTGGGCCTCTTCTTGAGCAGAGCCGTACTGGCTCCTGGACCTCCTCCTTCCCGACCTCAGGGGAAGGCATCCCCGCCTCCTCCTTGTCATTCCTTCCTTTTGTATTTCCCACAGACTAGAGAGCCCTCCCTGGCTTGCACAGTTCATGTCCCTTCCCTATGTCCCGGCCCTGACCTCTCTCCCTGAAACCACAGGAAACTAACTGCTCCTTCCTTCTCTCCCTGACTCACACTTCCCCAGCCCAGCCCTCCATCTCGGCGCTGACACGGGTAGAGTTCTCCGAGGGTGCAGAGAATTCCCGTCCCGCTGGTCACGTGGCTCACTGCAGGTCTCTGGCCCTGGTTTTCCATCCGTAAAATGAGATGTGCGATGATATCTCCCATTCGTATGGTTCTGAGATGTCACAATTCTTTGTAAAGTATGTAAAAAATTTGAGGATAAAAACAGCCACGGATTAAATTTCTTAATAAAATTCTTCATCACCAGTTGACATTGCAGACCAAGGCTTTTCTTGGTTCATTGAGATGTAATTACACAGCATAAAATTCGCCCTGCTCTGTACATTTTAATGGAATGGATGGATTCTGTGTAGTCTTTTGGAAGATGCTCTCGCCTTTATTTTGTGCCCATGAATTTCATTCTTTTTTCATCATTTATTTCTTACTGTTTTGTTACTATTTTCCATTTTGGGTTCAGGAAAGGGCTTTGGTTGGGATTTGGGGACTGGGGTTGGTTCTGTTCTGGCACAGCCACCAAATAGTGATTTCTGGAATGGGTGGGGCCTTTGGCTCACAGCCTGTGCTGCCCGCCCACCCCACAGACGGACGTTGGGCACCAGATGGACCCCATGGAGGGGCACGCCGGAGCAAGGGGCTGCCTGGGTCATGGGAAGGATCTTGCCTTGAAATGCCTATCGTCCAGTCCAGATTCTCTAAGGATCTCTACAGCCTTGAGTGTGTTCCTTAACCCAGCACAACTCCAGGAGTCGCCATCTACGTGGAAGACAGTGTGGCTGGCGACTCTGGCCTTGCGCAAGGCAGAAGTCTGCTTCAATCCCTCTGGGTGTCAGTTTTCACATGTGTGAAATGTAGGGGCTACATTCAGTGATTTTCAAGTCTCTTTCCAAGTTATAAGGCCTGCCTGCTCTCCTTCCTTCCCCTCTCTCTCTTCTTCCCTTTTCCCCTTTCTTCCTTTTACATCTCCATGTGTTCTTTTATTCAGGAAGGGATGGGAGGCAGGTGTGAACAAATGCTACTTTTCCTCAGCACATGCATGGTGAGCATCAGGCTCCTTCCTTCCCCAGCTCAATGGACACCCTGTCCCCTAGACCACTCAGCCCACCACTGGGCAGCATTGTGCTCACCCTGCTCCTCCCCTGGGTTAAACTTTTTTTCCCCTAAAAAGGCACGTTTTCCCCACTGGTAGACTGGACAATGAACCCAAGTCCTAGCTACTTCCCTCTGGTATTTGCAATGCTGTCTCTGGTCTGATGGTGACCTCTCTCACTTTGTCTAGAAACCTGGGAAAAACGTGGCGGCCATCATCCAGGACATTCATTCCCAGAGGGAGAGGGACATGTTCCGGGAAGCAGACAGGTGAGGTCTCCGCCCCGGATCTCAGGGCGCAGGCTGGGCAGTTGGAACATTCTCCTCTTTCTTATTCTGGAGGGTTTTTCATTCACACTGTGCCCCGCCCTTCCTCCCTCCCCGCCCCCCGCCCTGCCCTGTCCATCAGCCTTTCTGGACGCTACCTTTCCACGTGCCCGATGAAACACAATGGTCCTGTCAGAAGTGCTGCTCGGGTTAAACCTCAGGAAAGTGCAAGAAGCTAAGCTTCCTCTCAGCTGCTCCTTCTTTGTTAGAAAGGAGTGTAGGAGGGGATCTATTGACAGTTGGCTCTTAGGGGCAAGTCTATACTTTGCTAAAAGAGCCTGAAAGTGTGTGCGTATGTGTGCGTGTTCTATTTAGACCCAGCTCGTGATGTTTCGTGGCTAAATGCAGGTGTAGGAACAGGAATGGAAACACTCTCCCCAAAAGCAGTTACTTGGCCAGTCGCTGTGAACACTGAATGCATTCAGTTTTCTAACTGAAGTTGTGACCACGCCAAGCTGTGGCGTGGTCACAAGTTCGCCACTGTCACTGCCCTCCAAAGACAGTCCCTGTGGAGAGCCAAAGTGGCAAACAGCAGGAGTGGGCCCCTGGCCTGCTTGTCCTGGGATTCTTACTCAGGCCTGCCACACGGGTGGCCCTCTGACATCACCGCCAGCGGCTGAGCCTAGACTGTTTCTCTGTGATGGTTAAGGCCACCAGGTCCTGGGAGGCCACCTGGCCCTAGGGGGGCCGCGTCTCCATGTCCCCTGGTCAGTGAGGGCTGCATGGTTTTCCTGGGTTTGGGAATCAAATGAAAAGTGCCCATCCTTTTAGAATATTGGGTATGTGACTCAGTTTACCTGCTAAATAACTGAACAACCTTCATAGCGTGTGTGTGTAGCGGGGGGAGGCGTGTTATTTTTGTTTGTAGCTGTTTAGGTTTGGGATTTTTCTTTCTTTGTTTTTTTTTTTAATCATGATTATTTGTCTTTAAAAAACATGTATAAAAGCTATCCTGTGCCTTCTGCAGTTCTGTGGTGGGGAGTTGTGGGTGGGGTGAACTAGGAGATCTTGTTTGGACCCTTAGGCAGGACTTTGGGGTCCTTCTCTGGGTTTCAGTTTCTTTGTTGAAGAACTACCAGCTCGGTTCTCTGAGGTCTCTTCCAACCCCAGAATGCCTTGCTAGTTCTTTGGTTTTGGACTCTCTGAGCTGGCCTTCCCTTCCTCAACCCCCCATCCCCAGCAGTTAGCCCAGGATCCGAATAAAGTGAGAAGAGAAATAAGGCAACCGGAGTTCAAGAGGTCACCCTTATGCTGATAGAGGCAGAGGTGGGGGAATGACTTCACTCCTGTAGCCCAGAGGCCGGCTCATTGAACCTGAAGGCTAGGCAGCCTTGCCCACCAGGCTGGAGCAGGGCCACCCTGCCCGCATCCCCACCTGCACACCCCCAGGAGAGCTGAGCTGCCTTCCGAGAGGAAGAAAGACAGGGCGGAGCTAGACCAGCCTGATTATTCATTGCAGTTCCAGGAGCAGCAGGGTGAGTGCAGGGGCAGAGTGACCAGGCCTGTGCTTGGGGAAAACCCCTGCTCCCGGGCACCAGGCAGGAGGAAAGCTCTCTGCTGGGCTGCTGTCTGTGTGGCCCACACAGCAGTGGGGAAGGTTGCCTGGCCGATGGTGATGGCGTTATGGGCAGCGCTTCTATGGAGAGCCTGGGGATACCTGGGCGCAGGGCTGGAGAGGTGCAGACTCCAAACCCACTCCTCTCCTTTGCTTCTTCACAGATACGGCCCCGAAAGGCCACGGTCTCGCAGTCCCGTGAGCCGGTCGCTGTCCCCGAGGTCCCACACCCCGAGCTTCACCTCCTGCAGCTCCTCCCACAGTTCTCTGGGCCTCTCGAGGGCTGACTGGGGCAATGGCCGGGACTCCTGGGAGCACTCTCCCTACACAAGGAGGGAGGAAGACAGAGACCCGGCCCCCTGGAGGGAGAACGGGGAGGACAAGAGGGACAAGACAGACACGTGGGCACATGATCGCAAACACTACCCCAGGCCACTTGACAAAGCTGAGTTAGAGGAGCGACTCGAAGGAGCAAGGGGCCACCGAGAGAAGCACCCGAGGTCTGGGTCCCCCAACCCTCTCCACTCTGCATCAGGCTACAAAAGTCGAGAAGATGGCTACTACCGGAAGGAGCCCAAATGCAAATCGGACAAGTATCCAAAGCAGCAGCAGGATGCCCCCGGGAGGTCCAAGAGGAAAGAGGAGGCCAGGCTGCGGGAAAGCAGACACCCCCACCACGACACTGCAGGCAAGGAAGACGGGCTGGAGCCAAAGGTCATCAGGGCCCCTGAGAACACCAAGTCTAAGCAGAGTGAGAAAAACAGAGCCAAGAGACCTGACAAAGACCAAGAAGGAGCTGATGACAGAAAAGAAGGCAGAATGACAGAGAATGAGGTAATGACGTGATCTCCTCCCCAGGTAAGGAGAGGCAGGTCCCCAGGGATAATTGTTAACGTAATGACGAGGGACATCTACTGAATGAGTGAAACACTTAGTGAATGTTTACTCTGTGCCAAGTGCTGTGTTAAGCACTTTTTTCAGTCAAGTCATTTAATCCTCACAGCAACCCTCTGAGGTCATCTTACCACGAAGGTAATTATCACCCTAGGTGAGGAGACGGAGGCGCAGGGAGCTTAAGTTGGTTGCCCAAGAACAGACACCGGGGACCGGCAGAGCTGGCGCTGCACCTGGATGCTCCGGCTTCAAAGGCGATAGCACCCTGGTGTCTTTGCTAGAAGTGAGGGAGGGGCGTGATGCAAAGGTCTCCTGTGTTCCTGTTTGTCCAGGGCGGAGTGCCTCGAGGTGCTTGCACCTCCAGACTCTGCCAGGGCGGATGAAATCTTTGGTCTGCTGTCTTCTCTCCTGCCAAAGGCATCTACCAATCCTGGGCCTTCGACGGGAGGTGGGAGAGGAGAAGCGGCCACCACCCACTAAATTATACTGAGTGCCCAGGGTGTGGCGTGTTTCTCTAGGCACTGTCCACAGGGTTTTCCTTCCCCTGTAATAAAAGTACTCTGCAGTTGGCTGGCATCTGTGATTGAAGCCTCTGGAAGGGCTTATAACCTGCTGCCTGGCTTCAGTTCACACAGTGGGTCACCGGGAAAACTCAGGGTGTGTCCCACGTTCATAGTCTTAACTTGGCATGCACTTTCTTCTCGCCAGAACCACCTGTGTTTGAGTAGGAGAGGAATAGTAGAGGCTAGGGGGTCTGCACAGAGAACCCAGTTTTTAAAATCCTACAGGCATGCCTCCTAGTCTGATCCAGGTGTTGGTGACCATATTAAGTCCAAATAAGGAGCCCAATTCTCAGCTCCATGAGCACTGAAGTGTCACACTTTTGGCCAGCATTTTAGCATGCCACTTTGCCAGGTAGTGCGCTAGGCACAGGGAGGTCCCGAGGGGAATAGGACACAGTCCATGTTATGGCAGAGGCCAGGGTGTAATGGTGGAAGCAGATTCGCAGAAACAGTTTACATCCAGGGGCGCCAGTGCTGGAGGGGAGGCGTGGGTGAGCTGCTCTGCGGGCAGCTGACTCTGTGCAGAGAAGGAGACATTTGAGCTGGGCATTGAGAGTGGGGAAAAAACAGTTTGGGAAGTGGCAAGGGCAAAAGTGAGAAAGACAGACTGGCTTGAAAAACGTGGAGATACTCAGCATGACTGCACTTTTAGGGCGTATTAAAGGATCATGTTTTTCAAAAGTAAAATCTTGGCTTTCGTGCAAAGTGGATGCATGTCAAAGATGCTATTTACCTCATTAATGAATGAGGGAACCGTGAGATGTAAAAGCCCGTTCAAAGGAAAATCTAAAAATCAGACAACATGTAGAGGCAATCATGTAGAACTTGGACATGAATTTGCCAATGGGCAAATCTGACCTCTCTCCTAGGGAACCTGGGACCAGATAAAATTGCAGCTCCTCCAGATAAAATTCCTTTGCATCTCTCTGGACAAGAATCATTTGCTCTACTATCAGTTATCTGCAGTTTACAGAGTTGTAAAACAGCTCAGTTCAAGTTAAGGTACAGACTCTGGTGGAACCAAATACCCCGAAGGGTGTGCTGGTGAACTGCCCAGCATTCCATTGAAGGACACCCACTGGTCTTTTTGCCCATCTCAAAGTGTATAGCACTCTTTTTCCTGGCTGGCCTAGCGGGAGGAAGGTTGGGAGATAAGACTAGGGGATGGGTGTGGGAGACATCAAGGACCTCCTGTATCTGGCTGAGAACTTGGACTGGATCCTGAGGACTTATGAACGAGTGGATGTTTTTAAGAAGAGGGTAAAGTCCTCCCTCAGCGTCCCTGGGAATTGGTTCCAGGAACCCCTGCGGATACTAACATCTGAGGATGCGCAAATCCCTTATAGAAGATGGTGTGGTATTTTCATATAACCTATATACACCCTTCCATATACTTTAAGTCATCTCTAGGTTACTTATATAATACCTAATACAGTGTAAATGCTATGTAAATAGTTGTTATGCTGTATTCTTTAGGGAATAATGACAAGAAAAGGAAGTCTGTACATGTTCAGTAAAGATGCAGCTCCGTACCATGTGTCAACAACAATGCAACCTTAGTTTTTGAGACTTTCTATCTGAGGTCAGTTAAATCTGCAGATGAGGACCCTGCAGGCACTGAGGGCCAACTGTATATGCTTGGAGGTGTCTGAGGTGCTAGTGAGTGTTCAGCGATTCGAGGAAAGGCACAGAGGGGCGGAGAGCAAGGGCTCACGCTGCCAGTGGAGAACCACCTGTTCCCACAGCAGAGGGGTGGAGCTGCCCCTTCACGCTCCTACCCACGCGTCTGAGGCTACTCCTTGGTAACCTTGTTTCTCCTCCTGTTATCCACCCTTCGCTGGTTTGCACCACCCTTGCCTATTTAAGGGGACTCACATTGTAGCTCACCCTGAGAGCCCCTGAAGCAAAGATGATTCCCAGAAAGCCTCATGGGTTTTCCCACCATCTGTCCCTCTCATGGGTTCTGTCTCTCATAGCCTTGGAGTGGGGTCAGCAGGGACTAGTTGGGGGCCCCCACAGATTGGTTCTGTGGGTTTGAAACCAGGGAGTCCACCACTCTTTGGTGGAGTAACAGCAGAACAGAGAGTTTTCCTGCCTGATCTCAGACTCTGTTGTGATCTTAGAACAACCCAGGTTCCCACAGGGCTGCCCAGCACTCAGATAACAAACAGAAGGGACGAGATTTGGGAAACAAAAACAACAGGGCTGAGGACAGTGTCCTTGTCTTTCTTCTAAGGTGCCAGGCGCCTCCCACCATCGGGCCCTGCCTAGGAACCCCACCCACAAGTCCATGTGGTCCCACCTCCCCTCCTCTGTCTTTCGTCGTTGTCATGTTCTCCACACATTTATTTTGGCCACTACACACAATCACAGCGACACACTTCTGATTCTTCCCGGCTTTCCTTTCCTTGGTAGCAGTTCTCTCCTTCTAATCTATCTCCTAACATCTTTATTTATTTCTTTAACGTCTATCCACTGCCCCCCACCCCCACTGTAACCTCCGCAAGGGCGGGAATTCTTGTCTGCTGTGCTCATTGCTATGTTCCTAGTCCCTAGATTAGCGTGGGCATTTATTACACACTTTGTTGAAGAAATGAATGACCAAACCCAGACTCTGGAGGCAAAGGCCTGGCTTTTGAGAACCAGGTCACACCCAGTTCTTCTCTCCCTCAGTTTTCTTGGTTGTGAAATGGGTGTGATCACAAGGCTGTTGTAGGACTTTAACGAGCTTGTGCTTGTTAGAAACTTTCTGGGGGACTTCCGGCCAAGATGGAGGTGTAGGCGGACACATTGTGCCTCCTCTCACAACCAAAATTAAGGACAACAAATATTTAGAAACAAGAAAACAACCAGAACTAATAGAAAATTGAACTGTACGGAAGTCCAACAACCATTCATCCAGACCGGTAAGAGGGGCGGAGTCGAGGCAGGAGAAAGTGGAGGTGCGGACTCGGGAACGCAGGCAGCAGTGGCTGGCAGTTCCCAGGTGCACAGGCGGCGGCTCTCGGTCCCCGGGCCCACAGGGGGGCAACTGTGCAGACCCAGTGAGGCCGCACATTCGAGCTCGCAGAGGGTCCAGGCCAAGGGGAAGTGGCGGAAGGGACTGAATCCAGGAGAGAGCGGAGCGGGCGCCATTGTTCCCTCTCAGACCCCGCCCCCACGTACAGCGTCACAACCCAGCGACTGGGCTGCCCCGCACTGGGGAGTGCCTGAGGCTCCACCCCTCACTACGTAATAGCTGCGACCAGACTAAAACCAAAACAAAACAACAACAACAAAAAAAAAAACACCAAAAATGGCTCAAACCAGAGAACAAATGAAAGCCTCAGAGCCAATTCCTCTAAGCCGTGAAGAGATAGCCAGCCAGCCTATCAGATGCACAGTTCAAAGCACTGGTCATCAAAAATGCTCACAGAATTGGTTGACTTTGCTCACAAATTAGATGAAAAACTGCAGGCTACGTGAAATGAAGGAAGACGCATGGGGAACTGATAGAGATGGGAGGAAAACTGGGACTCAAATCAATGGAGTGGACCAGAAGGAAGAAACTAACAACCAAACAGAAAACAAGGAAGAAACAAGAATTCAAAAAAATGAAGAGAGGCTTAGGAACCCCCAGGACATTTTTAAACGTCCCAACATCCGAATTATTGGGGTCCCAGAAGGGGAAGAACAAGAGCAACAAGTGGAAAACTTATTTGAACAAATAATAAAGGAGAACTTCCCCAATCTGGCAAAGGAAATAGACTTCCAGGAAGTCCAGGAAGCTCAGAGAGTCCCAAAGAAGTTGGACCCAAGGAGGAACACACCAAGGCACATGATAATTACATTAGCCAAGATTCAAATGAAGGAGAGACTTCTAGAAGCAGCAAGGGATAAGGGGACAGTCACCTACAAAGGAGTTCCCATCAGACTGTCAGCTGATTTCTCAAAAGAGACCTTCCAGGCAAGAAGGGGCTGGAAAGAAGTATTTGAAGTCTTGAAAGGCAAGAACCTACATCCAAAATTGCTCTATCCAGCAAAGCTATCATTTAGAATGGAAGGGCAGATAAAGCGCTTCTCAGATAAGGTCAAGTTCAAGGAGTTCATCATCACCAAGCCCTTATTCTATGAAATGTTAAAGGGACTAAAAAGAAGATCAGAAATATGACAGTAAAAAGACAGCAAACTCACAGCTATTAAGAACCACACCTAAAACAAAAGCAAACAACTAGAACAGAACAGAATCACAGAAATGGAGATCATATGGAGGGTTAGCAACAGAGGAGTGGGAGGAAGAGAGAGGGGGAAAAGGCGCAGAGAATAAGTAGCATAGATAGTGGGTAGAAAATAGACAGGGGGAGGGCAAGAATAGTGTGGGAACTGTACAAGCTAAAGAACTTATGACACATGGACATGAACTAAAGGGGGGAATGTGGGTGGGAGAGGGTGTGCAGGGTGGAGGGGAATGATGGGGGAGAAATGGAAGAACTGTAATAGCATAATCAATAAAATATATTTTAAAAAAAAAGAAAGAAACCTTCTGGGATCTCTGGAGAAATGGCCCGTTCTGGAGAAGCTGGTGCCGGGCTGCACAGTGTTTGTGGGTGGCCAGGTCCACACCTAAGAGCCACACCTGACCACAAGACCATAGGAGGGAATGAAGTCACTGACTTAGGAGAACATGGGAAAGGAGCACTCCTCCACCTTACTGGAAGGGAGGGGGACCAGGGGTTACAGACCCAGATACCTAGAGGAGAGAAGCCAGGCAGGTAACACAGACCAGGTCACAGGAGTGAAGCCAGGTGGAGAGAAGGGGCCATGGCAGATGGAGGAGGAGGTGCCTGTCTGTTGGGAGCAGACAGCCACTGCCCTGCTCCATTCTGTGCCTGCCATCCGGGAATGCATGCCCTGGGCTGTTAGGTTTCCCATTCCTTAGAGCAAGGCCCAAGTGCCGGTATCTACTGAAATTCCCCCATGTTAGAAACTGTGTAGACCAAAATATGTCATGGGACAGGGGAGCCCAGCAGTCCCCAAAGTACAGCCGCCAGTATAAACCATCTGTAGGAGGGAGAAATAGAAAACCACCGATTCTCAGTTCAGAACCCAGGCAGAGACCCAGGCACACTGGGAAGCAGCTGAAAACTTGTTATTCGTGCCCCCTCCCTCCTACCACTTTCTGTTCTCTTACTGACCAATATCCATGGAGCACCCAGCACTAAGGCTCGTTGAGAGTGAAGCTGAAGTGACCCCTGATCTCATGGAGCTCATGGTCTAGTGGAAAGACATACTAATCCAATAATTCCTCAAGTGAGTATGAGAGGGTGAGTGTTAACTGCTAAGGAGATGGTGGCATACACAGCAGTCACTGCCTGTAACCAATCAGAAGCTTCCCTAGGTGAGGGTGTGACTACTGAGATTTGAAGGAATGGTGGGTATTTACTGGGTGAAAGGAAGAAGAGCAGAGAAAGGAAACAGCATGTGCAAAGGCCCAGTGGTTGGAGGCCAGTGTTGTTGGAGTAACACTGGGTTAGAAGGGTGGGAGGCGAGGCTCATTTTTCTGCAGCGGCCACATCACACCGGGCCTTGGAGGTAGGTTAAGGATTTTTGTTTATCCTAAGTGTAAGGGGAGGCAAATGAAATGTTTAAACTAGAAGGTGCAACGAGGGCATGGTGGCTTTTGCATTTTGGAGTACTGGAGTAGAAGGTGGAGACCAATTAGGAGGTGGTTTATGGAGGCCATAGCCCTAGGGTGACAGAGCCCTGCTTGCAACAGTTGGGACCTAGTATCTTGGTCCCTGAGCTGGTGCAGGCAGGGGAGTGCATTGGTAGCATTTGTCTGTTTCCCTTAAGCTGCTGCTATCACCAACCCATGGTCCCAGGGCCACAGGTGCACTGAAAGGCACTGCTGTTTCCTGCGCCTGCAAGAGGAAGAGCAGGGGTCTGCCTGGTGGGGGCTTCTGTCCCAGCCAGGCTGTCCCTCCGTCTCCCAGCTTGAACTGGAGAGGCTCCCTTTACTGTGTTGACTTAGGAGTGTGGCTGCAGTAACTGCTTAAGGGAAGTAACTGGGAAGGATGTGGGTTAAGTATTTTGACAAGGGGAGGTCATGGATAATTTTATTCGGGGAGATAAAAATAAAGGAAAGTGGCCCCCTATTGGTAGGAGCTGTGGGTTCTGATGGCTAAAAAGGCATTGGAGCTGCTGTGCCCTTAGGTTAACTCAGAAGACTTGAGCAGGGATTTGGGTGGGGTATTGTGTTCCAAACACTGGAAAGAGTAAGGACTTGAGGGTTTCCACTGTCTTCCCCTGTCCGGTAGTAACTGGTTAAACCGGTCAGCCCTGAGCTCCTGCCTGCACCAGCTGGCTCCTCTCAGCTCAGGAGGGGTGTGTCTGCTCTTAAGAAATCAGAAGTACAGTTACTTACTTTTTAAGCCAACCTCAGCCAGAAATGTTGAGAAAAATGCACTTTGCCCCTGGAAACCCCAGTTATAGTCATGGATTTGGCGGCCAAAATTCAAATCATGGGAGAATATCCTCTCAAAACTGAAACAGGGGTTGCAAAACGTTTTCTACAAAACACCAGATAGTAAATATTTTAGGCTGTATGGGCCAAGGAGTGAAATTGAGGATATTATGTAGGTACTTATATAATCATTTAAAATGCAACTATTTAAAAATGTGAAAAGCATCATTAGTTCACAGACTACAAAAAGAGGCATTGGTCAGATTTGGCTTGAGAACTATAGTTTGCTGAGCCCTGTTTTAAAGGCTGATGGGAGACCCTAATTCTCAACCCAGACGTTGGATTTCAATTGTTCAATTTCCCTGACATGAGCATTATTACGAGGGACCTCATTGGAGGGGAGGGATGGCCAGATGAGGCTGTCGCTGTAGGACAGAGATGGGGCATAAGAGAGGTGAGAGGGGCACTGGTGGGTGACAACCCCCTTCGTCCCCATAAGTGGCCAGGATGTGATATTTTGTGGCTGAGACAGACCTGGTGGGGAAATGGACTGTGATGGCTGTTAACCCCAGGGCCAGTTCCCCCTCGACGCCTCCACTGTCCGTGGGTTTCACAGTTGCAAAAAGTGTCCCGTTGGCCAGGGGTTTCTGATCTCCTGACGGTATCAATCCAGCCATTAAGACATTTGTGGGACTCCATTTGTCCGTGTGACCTTGAATGAGCTACTTAACCTCTCTGAGCCTCAGTTTCCTCATCTGTAAAGTGAAGAAGATAATAGCACCTGCCTCTCAGGGGTTTTGTGAGGATAAAAGAAGGGTGTGTGCAACACACCCGACAGCTGTTAACTGTGCTCATTGCCTTGGTGTTCCTCTTCTCTGTGTCACTGCTGACCGTTGACTTCGTCTGTTCTGCGCTTCCTTTGGCAAGGCTGGAAAAGAGGGCCCGGAAGAAAACACCCCATCGGTGGGCAGGCAGGAGAAAGAAACAGAGTCCTCTGATCCAGAAAACACAACAACAAAGAAGGTAAAATTGGTCCCAGATGCCAACGGTGTAGCCCTGTCTGCACAACGAGCCACTGGGGACCAAGTTACAGAAGTCCCTGTCCTGTCCCTTGACGCTTGGGTGCCCACCGTGTGGGATGTGCTCGAGACCCCACCAGTGGCTCCGTGAATGGAGCCACCTTCCCAGCACTTTCTGGAGGAACGTCTCTGCCGGGCCCTTTGTGTAGTCCTGACGGGGAGATCTCAGCCACATGCCCGGGCTCTGCCGTACCCTCCAGCAAGTGGGCTGTGTTCACAAGAGAAAACATGTGCCCAAAAAAGACTCGGGCTTCAGAGCCAGGCTCCCAAAATAGGCCAGTCCCTTGGGAGGGGCTGGGACAGGAAGGGGGGCTTTGGGTACTCGAGCTGGAGCCCTGACCTCAGCAGGCCCAGACTCTGGGATTAACAAGACATCTCCTCTGCTCGTAAAGACTATTTGACGTAATTAAATGAAAAAACCCAGTGACAGTGCCAGGGCTGCCACAGCCCAAAGAATTGTCCTTGGAATGTGGCCAGCTTCGTGCCTTATGGGTCAGGAGAGGCGGAGAGATGGGTATCACTGGCCGGGAAGCTGATCTCCTAAATCTGGCTGCTGGGCCTGTAGGTTGCTGGGGACAGCAGGGACAAGTGTCAGGAAGGGCCTACTATGAGCCAGTCTGTGCAAGTTGTACCCTTGCTGGGGTAGGGTGCTTGGGGGAGTTTTATGGGGGACTTTGCTGCAGTTCCATTTAGTGATGCTTTACCTGCAAGGGAATAGCTCCAATACTTACGGTTTATAACTTAGTCAAGTATTCATTCATTCAAAATCAATTTACTGAGTTCCTATGTACCAGGGGCTGAAATTCTTTGTGCCATGTTAAAGATGGTAGATAAAGCATTAAGGCCGTATTCCAAGTCCTGTGCTGTTTTGAGCCTCGTCCTAGGGGTGAATCAGTGATGTGGGACTTGAGTGGTTTACAGCTTCTAATTACCCAGTAAGCGTTCCTAGGTAGAAGTAAGAATGCTCAGGATCGTTCTGGTTTGAGGGGTCCTGGGGTCGAGGCTTGTGCCCTCTGGTTGAAGACTCAGACCTGCTCCTCAGGCACCCTCCGCCCTCCCTTCTGTATTCTTATTCAGGATCAAGATTGGGAGAGCGGAAGTGAGGCAGAGGACGAGAGCTGGTACCCCACAAACATGGAGGAGCTGGTGACCGTGGACGAGGTAGGGGAGGAAGAAGATTTTATCATGGAACCAGACATCCCAGAGCTGGAAGAGATCGTGCCCATTGGCCAGAAGGACAAAATGTGCCCCGAAATATGTCCCTGTGTGACAGCCGCCTTACCCCTGGACCTGGCCACGGATTTCACCAAGGAGGGGGTTAAGACCATAGGTAATGGGGCTACGGAAATCAGCCGCAGGTCTCCCAAAGAAGTGCCTTCTGCTTCCACAAGCTGTCCCAGTGACATGGACGTGGAAATGCCTGGCCTAAATCTGGAGGCTGAGCAGAAGCCAGCTGAATGCGAGACAGGCCTCTCACTGGCGGGTTCAGATTGCTACGAGAAGCAGGCAAAGGGAGCAGAGAGCTCAGATGTTCGTCTGTCCCCTGCACTCCAGCAAATGTCTTCTCCCAAGCCAGCGGAGGAGAGGGCCCGGCAGCCTAGCCCATTTCTTGATGACAGCAAGGGCAAGGGGACTCCCGAAGATGGGGCTTGTGAAGGCAGCCCCGTGGAAGAGAAAGCCAGCCCCCCCACCGAAACCAACCTCCAAAGCCAGGCTTGCCAAGGAGTGTCGACCCAGGGTAACTAACTACCTGCCTTTTCTCCTGTGTGGTTGGGTTGACGGGACCCCTGCTCACCTCGAGAAGTGAGCGGGTGTGTGCAGGCCAGAGCAAACCTAAGAAAGGTTTCAGCCCGAGTTCAAGCTAGCACAGAAAGTGAGCTTCTAAAAGCCTGGTTAAACTGTTTAGAGCTTTCAGGCAAATGGTGCAAAGGAAATCAGATAGGAGATCACACGTTTTCTGAGAAGCAAATTCAGATAGGATGGATTTCTCTGAATTTATGGGAGCCCAGATGGACTCTGACAACTAAAATTAGCAAAAGTTTTGAGTTATCAGCCGAAGTGCCTGGGGGCAGCCAGCTGCCTCTGTGCCTACCAGGCAGAGGACCACCCAGGCTGTTACTTCTGTGAGGCCCAGGGGAGGGAGCAGGAGCAGAGGAGGCCCAGCAAGGAGGGGTGGAGGGAAGAATGAGGGGCTCACTAAGGGGCATGGCCCATCCCCCTTCTTTCCACCTCAGACCTCCTTTTCTCCAGGGCCCGGTGGTGACATGAGACTTGTCCCAGGACCTCCTCTGCCTCCCTTGGAGGTGATGCTGTGTCTGTGCCTGGCACTATGACATCATGAAAAACAGAGTTTAAAATAGGCTAAGCCCTGTCTTCTCCGCCAAGTGGAAACTAAGATCCATCAAGGGCTCTGGGGGCAGGAAGGAGGAGTAACTCTGCATGTTCTCCCTGTGGAAATAAGCAGATACTCCTTTCACAGAAAGCCTGTAGCATTCCAGAGGTTGTAGTAAGAGGGGGGTGGGGTGGGCAGGAGTCAGGCGCAGAAAGTCTAGAGCAAAGCCTTCAAAATAGGCATTTCAACCCAGTGCCCTGTTGCTGGCTCAAGCTGGTAGGGGAGCCGGAAGCCTGGGCTCTCCTCCATGTCAAGCTGACCTGAGCTGTTTTTCACCTGCCTGGATCTGAGTCTCCATGGAAACTCTGTCACGAGCTGCCTTCTCGTTGCTAGAGAAACGCTGAGGCCTGGGCCGTGTCCAGAGCAGGCAAGAATAAAGGAGCGAAACGTTCACCTTGCTCTGATTGAACCCTCTTCCTTTCGCGGTATAAGCCTCAACATGCACAGCATTCATGGCTTATTAGCTTACCCGGTATTTGGAGTTCATACTTAATAACACGGCTCTACAAGCTTGAGGCGAGAGAATGGCATGGCCTCTGCTGCCAGCCTCGGTGCTCCCGTGCACGTCAGCACAATTTTTGCCCTTCAGTAATTCTTCCTTCTACAGAGATGGAGTGATACGGAGTTGGGGGGATTGGGCGTGGATCATCCGCACCCACCGCATCAGCAGCCCATCCTCCACAGGTCCAGTGCTGAGATTTGCCAAGTCTCCTTGTGTGTGGCATTCTTCTGGCAATGGAAAATGCTCTTAAATTATAGCACTTGGGTTCTAATGAATGAGCAGTCCTCACCCTGGCCCCATGTAATTAGGCAGTCCAAGGGACCAGTCCTGATCACACAGCACAAGGAGTAGAATTGCAGGGATTCTTGGAGGCGTGTTGTACTTCATTAGTCCTTTGCTTTGGCTCATGTTTTGCAGAAAACTCCAGGTACTTGGAAGTGAAATCTCTGGACGTGAGGTCACCGGAATACACAGAAGTGGAGCTGAAACAGCCCCTTTCTTTGCCTTGCTGGGAACCGGAGGATGTGTTCAGTGAACTTAGTATTCCTCTAGGTAGGTGGAATACACAGTCCTTCCTGAGAAGTCAGCTCCCAGAAATGACAATTGCCTAGTAACGTCTAAGAGCTTGACAGGGCTGTTTGATACTTTGTTGATGTTTTTCGTGTCTGATGCAAAAACCTACATTTGTAAGGTGCTACTTCCCAGACTCTTGCAACTTCAGTCTCCTGTAGGAGAGCTGATGCAGCAGGGGCTGGGCCTTGAACAGCCCCGCCCTGGGAGCCAGAGCCCTGAGGGACTGTGCTCCCTGCCAGGGAGTGCTCTGTCAGGGAAGCAGCGGCCTCATGGCCGCCGAGAGTCCATCAACATGCAACACTTCTGCTTCTGTCTTCCCTGTCTTCCTCACCCCAGCCCTTCTAGAAACAGGGCTACCTTTTTGTCTTTTGAGTGATTAGCTTCCCTGAAGCAATGATGCTGAATAGACTGCATTGGGAGCAGACTCTGTGTACAGCTGACAGTGAGAGCATTGGACAGGGAGGGACCTGGGTCCCTGGGCCTCTACTGCTGGGTGGCTGCTTGTCCTCAGGCAAGTCAGACCCAGGAATGATTTTCAGTTTGGGTTTTTTTCTAGTCTCTTCGAGTTTTTAGTATCAAGTCAACTAAAAAAAGAGAGAGAGAGAGAAGAAAAGAAAATGATGTAAAGATACTTTTCTTGCAGGCCTTGGAGGTGGGGTGTTAGAGTTAGGGTTAGGGTCAGAGTTCAAATGGCCAGGGAAGGTATCCCAGCCAGAGGCAGAATGGAGATCAGGGCTCTGTCCAGGGGAGTAGCTGGCAGGGTGCAGGGGTGGGGGAGGAGGCTGAGGGGGTGTTGGCTCAGGCCCCAGGCAAAGGAATGGCAAGCCCTCACACACAGCAGTGGGCTGGGGTGGGAGGGGTGGGTTCCTGGGCCTTGGTTTCCTCACCTGTAACATGGAATTGGACCAGATGGATGTGTTTTCAGTGGTGGCAGTGCTGGAGTAGGTCAAGGAGGGAGGTCAATAATACAATCACCTGGGATCCATTTTTGAAAAGGAGAGTTAACCAGAGTTTCAGGGCGGGGAGTAAAGGTCCTTTAAGAAAGTTCCCTGGGAGCTTCTGACACCACCGCTAACCCTGCGACTCCCACATCAGCCAAGATCATCTCTGAGTCTCTGTGTTGCCTCTGAAAGGTTGGAAAGCAGCGGGAGAGGAGTAGTAGCAGCTGCTCTGAGGCTGACCTTGGGAAGGTGCCACAGGGAAGTGTGAGAAGTGTGGGGTGTGTGGCGGCCACTGCCAGTGACCACGTGGCTGCTCAGTCAGGCAGGGGCCGGGCAGTGTGGAGGCGCCCCCATTTCACCAAGCTTCTCTTTTTAATTTTTGTGTCCTTTTAAAAAGTTCTTATTGTTTCTCCAAGTTTATCATTTTTACAGAGTCAGATTGAACAGCAAATGTCCTTTTTGTTTCTTAAGGGATAAATTTGCTGCTTAGCCTCCAGCATGCCTCAGGGCAAAAACTGAAAACAAGAAATACTGACTTCAGAAAGCGCTAAGAGGACTGCATGTGGGCCCTGAGTGTGGCGACCCTCGGAGGCAGCCTCGAAGGAAGGCTGCCTTTCGGGAAGAAGGTGCTGGGCGGGTCATCTGTGCCTCCTTCATGCATTCCGTCTGTCAGGAGCTCTGCGGGCCCTGGCTCCGAGCTCGGCACTCCGGGGGAACCGAGAGATGCCCCACAAGTCACTTGTCATTCCAGAACTTGGAATCTCACTGACACACACACGCAAGCGAAAATTAATAAATTCTGCTACCTTATAATTTGTTTAAAGATTTTTGTTATTTGTTTTTAGAGGGGGGGAAGGGAGGGAGAAAGAGAGGGAGAGAAACGGTGGTGAGAGAGAGAAACATCGATTGGTTGCCTCCCACACACGCCCCAACTAGGGACAGAACCCACGACCCAGGCACGTGCCCTGACTGGGAATCCAACCCGCGACCTTTCACTTTGCAGGATGACACCCAACCCACTGAGCCGCACTGGTCAGGTCAGGTACTTTAGGTTAGGTACCTTATAATTTGTGTCTTTTTATTGATATTTTTCACTATAGAAAGTGTGTGAGATTACTGTAGCAATTAAAAAGTAAGAACTGCCCTGGCTGGTGTGGCTCAGTGAATTGAGTGCTGGCCTGCAAACAGCATGTCACGGGTTTGATTCCCAGTCAGGGCACATGCCTGGGTTGGGGGTCAGGTCTCCAGTAGGGGGCGTGTGAGAGGCAACCACACACTGATGTTTCTCTCCTCTTTCTCCCTCCCTTCCCCTTTGTCTAAAAATAAAATAAATAAAATCTTTTTTTTAAAGAACCATATAAAGTAAATAGTGAATGTCATGTCTCTTCCCCCCAGACTCTACCCAACTCCAGAGGTAGCCGCTATCATATCCCCAAATAGCTTTCCTCTCACAAAAGTAGGATCACAGTATATACATTACGTTCAGCAATTTGTTTTTTTAATTTAACAGTGAGTCTTAGAGAGCTCGTCATGTCAATACATAGAAAATTCCTTCTTTCTAACCACCGCAAATATTCCATCTTAAAAGATGTGCCATAACCTACCAAACCATTCCACTGACGAACATTTAAGATGTTTTTAATCTTTTTCCTCATTATTAAAATGCCGTAATAGCTAAGCTTTTTATTTTTATCATTTGCCATGCAAGCACCATTCCTGGTGTTTTGCATGTATTGGAAGCATCTCATTTAACTCTCTGGAAGCTCCTATGAGGTCAGTAATGTTTTTATTCCTGTTTTACAGATCTGAAATCTGAGGTGCAGGGTGACAAAGCTAAAGATTGGTCCTCAGCCCATGTGGCTCAGTTGGTTGGGTGTCGTCCTGCAAGCCGAAAGGCTGCTGTTCGATTCCCAGTCAGGGCACGCATGCCTGGGTGGCAGGTTTGGTCCCCTGGGGCTCGTACAGAAGGCAACCAAAACTGATCTTTCTCTGTCACATCGGTGTTTTTCACCCTCTCTTTTTCCCTCCCTTCCCCTCGCTCTAAAATAAAAAAATAAATAAAATAAAATATTTTTAAAAAAATATATAACAAACAAAAAACACCAAAGCTGAAGATCAGCCAGGACTGCAGTCCAGATGTCAACCCCAGTAGCTGGACTCCGGAGCCACACTGCCTGTGTGCTCTGCCGCCCCCTGCACGAGCTGTTACCTTTGTCTCTGCACGTGGTGTTTCTGTAGGGCCGCGTCCTAGCCTGCGGTCGGTCGTGGGGTCATGTGTATTTGCATTTCAGATTTTCATGATTGCTACTAAATTGCACTCCAGAAAGATTGTACCAGTTTTAATTGCTACTTTGGGGGAGAGTTCTCATTTCCCACATCCTGGCTAACATTGGATATTATCAGTTTTTAATCTTGCCTAATCTGTTAGGAGGAAAATGGTGTCTCATTCTGTTTTTTAAAGCGGCTCCATTGAGGTGTAATTGATGTACAATGAAGGACACATATTTAAAGTGTACTGTCTAACCAGTTTTGACAAAGGTATACACCTGGGAGATCGTCACTACAGTCGAGATAGTGAGCATATTCATCACCCCTCAAATTCTGGTACTCCTTTCCAAACCCTCCCTCTTCACACGTCAGTGCCCAGGTAACCACCCGTCTGCTTTTGATCACTAAATACTGGTTTGCATTCTAGAAATGTATACAAAGGAAACAGACAGTAGGAATGTTTTTGCCTGGCTTCTTCCACTCAGCATAATTATTTTGAGATTCATCTATGTTGTTGGTTGTGGCCACAGTTGGGGTTTTTTTGTGTGTGGAAGAGTATTGTGTTGTGGATATGGATACACCGCATTCAGTTGATTCTTTCATCCACGGGTGGGCTGTTTCTGGTTTGGCACTATCATAAACTGTAGTCTTGTACTTGGTCATCTTCTTCCATTAGCTGTGAGACCCACATGCCACTGACAGTGGGGGTGGGGAGAGGCGTATGGTGCTATTTTCCACATTGGACAGCTGAGGAAACTGAGGCCCAGAGAGGCACCTACGCTCACTCGGCAGGTGCAGGTTAGAGCTGAGGATTTCTAATCTGAGACCACTCTGCCCTGCTGTTCCTCCACTTCGGGCAGCACCATGTAGGGAAGGCAACGCTGGGCAGTGGCTCAGGGCGCCAAGTGTGGAATCTGACTCCCTGGTTCAAACCCAACTGGCTGGGGGACAAAGAGCCGCTTATTTAACCTCTCTGCTTGGCTTTTTTCGTCTATAAATCAGGGATAGTAACAGAAGCCTGCCATGTAGGGTTATTTTGAGGATTAAATGAATGAATACTTGTAAGGTTTTAGTGTCTTCCAGAAGGAGGTACTTAGAGAGAATTGTCTCTTGTTATTATTTGCTCATGAGGGGTAATTATTGAGACCTACTATGCTTCCTGTCACGGGGGCTGCATAACCCATCACTCTCCAGGATCGGTCACTATTGCAGAGAGACTTTTGGAAAGGTAGGGGACAACCTTCTGGCTTTGTCTCCATAGAGAACAGGGAGGCAAAATGAGGAATGCCAAGGTCAGGGCACACCATGGAGAAGAACAGGAGGTGAAGGCCCCTTGCTCAGGCACTGGGGTGGGCATTGCGGGGAGGGGCTCTGGGTGACTCCAGGCAGTGTGAGCCTGCCAAGGCCTGCGCTTAACCAGAACCAAAAGGCATTGCCTGCAAAATGAAAGCTCCCCCTCCACCCATCCCAGGCTTCACTGGGATGATGGGGTTATAATTACCCTGCCAGGAGCTATTATTAGACAGGCAAATGCAGCTTTAATTATTGTACTTAATAGAGGCTGAAAAATGGGACGACCAAGTAGCTACAGAACTTGTCGGGGCTGTGGCAGCTTTCCTTGATGCGGCTGCTCCCCTTGGCCCTCCCATTACAGAGGTGCCCCGAGGCGGTGTTGGCCCTGCAGTGCCTGGGACCACTCCCAGTTACACAGGGGAGTCTCCAGCTTTCAGGAAGCCTCCCCAGTCAGACTTTCCCAGTGCTCTCTTTCAACTGCCAGGTACTTCTGAGCAGCTGCTGGGTGGGGGGGTGGAAAAGAGAGTCGCCGCCAAACTGTGGAGTCCAGGTTCTTCCGGTAGCCATGGTGAAAGGTCGGAGGGCAGGCAGGCAAATGCGTAGGCAGTTGGCTTCTGTGCAGAAATGTGTAATGCATATGTTGAAACTTATGTATTCTGAGCATCAGGCGAAGTGAGAAGTGCTTCCCCATAGCACCATTTGTGGTATGATTATTCCTATTTTACAGATGAGGAAACTCATCTCAGAAAGTTTGAAGATCACACTGTGTAAGTAAAGAGCTAGGTCCATCTGACTCTAAATTCCATTTTCCTTCCACTGTCCTGTGGCTTCCAGGCGGCGGCGGCGGCGGCGGCGGCGGCAGCAGCTGCTGCTGCTGCTGCTTCTTCTTCTTCTTCTTCAGCAGTGGAAGCTTTTGTTGAAGTGAAATCTCAGGCCCTGCTTCTTGCTCTTTGGCAGTTTCTGAGTCAGCTGCCTCCCTTCTGCGGGACCAGAACAGGGGCTGGAAGGATTCTTGGGGGACCTGGAGACTCCTGGAGGCCTCAGCCAGGGTCTGCAGTAAAAACCCCAGGGCTGCTTTCCTGGTGCCAGCTGGCTGGCCCATCCTGCAGGGTCTGGGGCAGGGCAGAAGGGGTGTCCTGGTCTGCTCCCCGTGGTCTCCAGGTGGTGCCTCTGCTCTCTTAGCTGCCTTTATCTTGTCTTGTGTGAGCCTCTGCTCCCTGTAGAGCAGCCGCAAGGGGCAGAACTATTCTGTAAGAACGGAGAAAACGGGCCTTGCTGGATGCTCCTTTGGCAGCCACAGCCAGGAGCCAGGACCCGTCTGTGAGGGGGTGCGGGGGGAGACTGCCCGCTCACAGGCAAAGCTGGAACCATTTGCCATCCTTTGCAGTGGAGGGTGAGGAGGGGAAGGATACTCAGCCTCCCTCGGGGCAGTTTGGCCTGAGCGACACCGCCTCACTTCTGGGGTGGCTGAGGGCATAGCAGCGTGCTACGTGGCAGTCAAAGAAACCTGGCTGGGGTGGCAGCCCAGGCCCTGCCCCGCCGGGGAGCAATCTGTCAGGGCAGGCTGTGGGCAGGCCTCCAGGGCTCCCTCCTCCCTCAGGCCTGGCCCTCCACACTGAAAAGTGGCTTTTTTGAAATGGGTAAAAAGAAAGTTGTAATTACACATCTCTGCTTCTCCTGCGCACTCAGCTCTGTCTCACAGGAGGTGGGAGGAGGAATGGGAGGGAAGCCCCACACTCGGGGTCCCACACAGCGCCTGGTCCGTCTCCCTCTCTGCAAGAAGCTGCTGTTTCCCTGGCATTCTGCTCCCAGCACGCTCTCCCCTGCACCCAGGGTAGGGTGCAGCCCTCTGACCACCCCCAGGAGAGCAAGGGGAGCTCACCAGGTGGCAGTGGCGAAGCTCTGCTGAAGTGTCAGCACATGTAGGGTGTGGCCACAGCCTGAAAGCAGATCTGAAATCTGCCAGCCCCTCTCCTTTGGTTCTGTGATGGCTCCTGCTTTTCACAACCTGCTCTTGTGCTGGCGCTGTACAGTCAGGTGCCGGAGGAAACTGAGGCCCGGGAGGGGTTCCACTGACTCTCCCCGGGTCACCGGCGCTCTGAGTGTCCGGTCTGCATCCTCTCAGACTTGGACTCTGTACTCTGCTGACAGTGTCTTCAAGAGGAAAAGCTGTGACCCCTGAAACACCTTGGTGGGGGCTGGAACAGCCACCATCCCTTCAAAGACGAATTGTCTGGGCTGCGACACTGTCACTTCTCAGGCTGTCGGGCCACTGTTTTCTTTCCTTAGGATCAAAGCCCTCGCAGCATCCTGGGATGTACATTAACGAATGACAGATAAAATTCTATTAGTTAATGGTTTAGCTGAAAAGGCTGGAGAAAGATGGGGAAATGTGTACATGAAAAAGGCAGGAGACACACGGCTCTTAGGGTATAATTAAATCTGCCCCCCCCCCCAAAAAAAAGAAAAGGCTTTACCTATAGATAATGTGAAAGAAAATGTTTAATTGGAATGACTCTGGGTAATTTTTCCTCACTTTTGTTTATTTAAAATTTTTCTTTCATGAACATAATTATAAAATAAACAAAAATGAGCATTCTTCTAGAGTCCTGGCCACAACTGCTGCAAAGAAACGACATCCAACAAGTGAACTGTAAGAAACCTCTTTCCCCCTCCTTCCCCAGACACAGGCTGGTACTAGGACAGTCTGGACCTAGTTCCCGGGGACAGTTGCAGAGCGTATACTTGTTAAGCACAGCCACCACAGTCTAGTCTTTTGGTGCCTGTTTTGCAAAGGAGGAAACTGAGGCTTGGAGAAGCTCGGTTACCAGCCAAAGTCAACAGGAAGTAAGGGGTGGAACTCATTGTCCCCATTTACACCTGAAGGCTGCAGGACCACAGGGGCCCCCCCATTGCCTTCCTAATTGCCCACCTGTCCATCCCCCATCCTTCTGCAGGGGTGGAGTTCGTGGTACCCAGGACTGGGTTTTACTGTAAGCTCTGTGGGCTGTTCTACACAAGCGAGGAGATGGCGAAGATAAGCCACTGTCGCAGTGCTGTGCATTACAGGAACTTACAGGTAACCTTTGGCCTTCCCCGCCTAGCTCTGGGGGGCTCTCTAGCTTCTGTTTCTTTCCTCTCGCCTTCTGCCACGGGGAGATCTGACTCCACCACGCTGCTCCACAGGGTGGCTGCCTCCCACGTGCTCTCAGAGTGCGTTTCCGCCGTGGTACTTAACACATTCCATTGGGTAGGGTTTTTGTGTCTGCCTCTCCCTCAGTCCTGGGTAACTGGAGTTCATGTTCACCTGGCCTGTGGTCGGGGCTGACCCCTTTCACAAAACCTGGATGTTCCAGATGCAGATCTCTCTCCGGGTTTCTGTTCCCCTGTGCAGTGTCCAGGTTTACTGGTATAGAGGCCACTATCTCACTCTGTGTAAATGTTCATCCGTACTGCACCTATGTGTCGCAGGTGCACTGTCTACCAGACACTGTTCTAGGCCCTGGGGATAGAGCAACACAAACAAAAACACTGCAGACAAAACCCTGCCCTCGTGGAGTTTCCAACCTAGTGTAGGTGATAAGCAATAAATAAAGTAAGTTTTATAGGCCATCAACAGATGATATATAAAAATACTCTGCGTAGCCATATTTCATACAGTCTAAGGTGCCATCAGTGGTAAGACACTATTTTTTTGATACCAACAAGAAAAAAATGTTGAAAATTAAATAGACTTCATCAATTGTAAAATGCATCTCAGTTTCAGAGAAGTCAGTATGTGAAAAAAGCATCTTAAAAACAAGGAAATATAGTCATATGCTCCATAATATATACCTAACTGATATGTAACATATTAGGAAGTGTTTTTCGTAATTAACATCTGGTATAGGCTGGGTTTAGTAACTTCATAGAAAGCCTGGTCTATCGGATGCCCAGAGCGAGTATCTCAAGCACCTTCTGTTTTTACTACAGGCATCAGACTAATTTCTTGACGTGCAAGGCCTCAACTCAGGCAGACCCTCAGGCAGGCAGTGTGCCGGAGCTCTAGAGCCAGCATGACTATCACAGCTGAAGTGGTAGAGTGGCTGGTCTGGCTTTTAACCAGGGATGTGAGCCAGAATCATCTGGACAGTGTTTCCAAAGTCTCCATGCTAGCTCAGATAGTCAGTAGAATTTGGGGAGGGGGGGACCCAGGACTATGTAATTTGAGAAAATTCCCCAAATTATCTGAAGTGCTCCCCTAGTGAAGAAACTCAGAGGTGGGCCAATTCTCTTGCTTTATAACTGAGGCCCAGAGAAGCTGTGGATTTGTCCACCACCAGGCAGGTGGTGAGTTACCAGGCCTGGAAACAGATCACCCGATTCTTAATCACTTTCCTCTTTTTACTCTGTTAAGCTGGTCATGCCGACTGAGACCCATAATGTCGTGGCCTGATTCAGCACCTGCAAAGGACTGCCGTGGGCCATGCCCGAACTCAAGCCTCTTTGAAGCCTCTCTGTTTCCCTCCAGAGAGCAGCTGCTCTGTGATGGAGAAGCCATGGGGGCTGAGGCCCAGGTGCCAGCTGCTTCGGGGGGAGGGCAGTGAAGGCCTGACTTGGCCAGACCAAGGGTTCAGGCTGGGCTCCCCATAACCAGCAGAGGGCCATCTTCTACCCAGGAGACCTCATCGCCCCCCAGCCCAACAAGATGAAACCTGGAGAATGGCATCATTGGACCGGGTCTTGGAGATCACCTACTCCTGATTTTCCTAACCTTGGTCCTCATACTAGCTGGCATCTTTTAGAAATGCAGTTTCCTGTACTCACCTTATACCTGCTTCTTCATTCTCTCTAGGGCTAGGCCTGAGAATCTGAATTTATAAAATCTTTCTAGCAGGTTCTGATACCTTGACGTGAGAGAAACTTTGATCTCACCCAACATTGTCTGCTAGACCACACAGCTCAAGGTCACCCAGGAAGTTAGGAAGAATGCCAGGGCCTGTAATTCTAAATCCTGTGTGTTTTCCAGGGCACTGCACTACACGGTATTCTGGGCCTTTGGGCCAGACACCCAGGCAGACTCACCTCCCACGGCAGGGCAGTGCCATTCCTGTGGTCCCTAGGCATGTCCAGGCCAGATGGTGGCTAAGCCCCTTGCACCTGCCAACCACAGTTCAGGTTTCCCTGTGCACCTGTCAGGGAGCTTGGAGCCTCCACCACAGGCTTCCCAGATAGGGTTTCTGTCAGTGGCCTTGGCAGAGTGTCTTTGTCCACATAGCCTCGCCCACCCTCCCTACCCCAAGTTACATGTGTGAAAAGTGAAGAACTCAGACCCAAGTAGCAGGTGCTGGCTGATACCTAAGTCAGGTAACTTGTAAACTTAGCCACCCAAGTGGCCTTGAAGTAGGGGTAGGGGATTACTCTTTGAGGCAGGAGCAGGTGGAAGGAGTTCTCTCTGTGTGTCTCCTGCTGTGCCCTAGCACTGGTCACAGCCCTCCGAGAACCCACCACAGAGATCCAGAACAACAGGTGGCGTTGGTGCCAGATAGGAAAACTGGACACCTGCTTGGCTCCAGGTCCAGAGGAGGAGCATGCCCAAATGCAGTACACTCACCTCTCTGAATACACCTTTCCCTTCCCCGGGGGCTGCCCTCTCACAACCACCCACAGCCACCTCTGGAGAGGGCGGGCAGGCCCAGTGCATATCATCTCGTCTGCCCCTCAAAGTCACCCTGGGAGGAGGAAGACTGCCGTTCCCAGTGAACAGAGTGGGCCTGCGGCTGGGAGAGGCTGAGTCGCTTTCCTGAAATCAGAGGGCTGGTGCCACTCGTGATAAAGGGCAGCACCACCGAGTGTTTATTCTGGGCCAGTGCTATGCTAAATGTTTTTACGGTACTTCTCTTGGATGTCATAGCAACCTTATGTGGTAGTTCTGTTATGACCTGCACTCGACAGATGTCAGAGATATTGGGTGACTTGCCTGCTGAGGTCTAGGATTTGAACCCAGGTCATTTGACAGAAGAGCCCACACACTTGACCACTGTGCTGGACCTGACCGCGCCCACTGCTAATCCAGTGCTCTTTGCACCGCCCCTGGCTGCCCGGCACTTGGAGGGCCCCGCTGGGGCCCCAGACGGTTTCTAGTTCTGTCTCACTGCCATGAACCCAGAATCCCAGGGCAGCCCGACAGTGGGCTGGGGGCTTGTCCTAGCAGTGAGCGTCCTGGCGCTGCGAGGCAGGCCCAGCAATAGAACAGAAATCCGTGGAAGGACCTGCAGGACACTCCACCCGCCAGCCTGCCTGACGGGAAACAGGATGTCAGGAGTCTCAAGTGTCAGGCTGCGGTTTCGTCTGTCCCGATCTCTATAGGACAGCATTGCTCTCCTCCTGCTCTTCCAGCTGCTTCCCTCCCCTCTCTCTTCCTTTACACGTGGACACGCTGCCCGGACACTGGGCTTTGCTCCAGGAGACATGCCTTCCTCGTGACTGAACATAAAAGGGGAGAAAAGTGCATTGCTTAGCGTGGGTTCTGTACGGGGAGGGGGCCATACAGGCGAGGGGGCCTCGGCCACTGGAGGTGAGATGACAGGAGAGGAGGCCAAGGCACACACCTTCCACTCCTCTCCTCTCCTCTCCTGCCCTGCTAGGTCGCCACTGACTCCCTTTCTTCCTCTTTTGCCCCTCTCTTCCCACCACAGAAGTACTTGTCCCAGCTGGCCGAGGAGGGCCTGAAGGAGACAGAGGGGGCAGGCAGCCCGAGGCCGGAGGACAGCGGAATTGTGCCCCACTTCGAAAAGAAAAAGCTCTGACCTGTGCTGCTGGAAGCCGGCAGGGAGGGCCCCCGCCCAGGTGGGGCCTCCCTGACCACCAGGACAGGAACTAAAGCCAGAGACGAAAGAAAACCAGGCAGGCCACGGTGCCTGGGTTTGTTCTCAGAGACTCATGAAAATGCCCCTGCAGTATTTCCCAGAGCGATTACCCCGGAATGTCCGGCCTGCCAAGGGTCGCCCACTCTCTCCTTGTGACTCCTGTTTCCTTCAGACAATCTTTTAATTTGCTTCTCTCTCTTCTACTCTCCCTCCTCCTGTGCCAAGGGTCATTTCCTTTACATAAAATCCAACTTCTCAGGGATTTTCAGTGTTCAAATTCTTGATGGTTTAGGACAGGTCAGGCCAGGCTGAGTCATCCAAGGAAAAAAAATTCCCAGAAGCTCCTAGGTCAAGAACTGCTTCGGTGAACCTGGAATGGTTTCTCTGCCTCGCATCCGGGGCAGGGGGTGAGCTGTGTGGGGTCCAGCAGTCCAGGAGAGGGGCACCTTCAGTAATCAGTTGGCAAAAGCTGGGAGTTCCTCTAGCTGGGCCACCTTTTTGAAAAGCCCCTGATGTTACGAATGACTCTTTTGCCCTCTCAGTTATTCTACGTGTCTAGCAGAGAATTTTACAGAGGAGGAAATGAGCTCTTCATTTGAGGAGCTCTGACAATTTCCCCCGAAACTTATTTTCCTCCCCTTGATTTCAGGACATGCCAGGGTTTGTTCCATTCTGAACAATGAATTTGCTGTAGATTCACTTTAATTAAAAACAAAAATGGAAGCATGCTCTCCCTCCAGCTAAAACAGTAGTTGGTAAGGGCTTAGGTTGGATGTCGGCCTCCCTGCCACGGGAGATACCCAAACCAGGAAATGGCATCTGTCCCTGACTCACCGTCGGTGCCTGCACTCTGGCTCCAGCAGCTTTGCTGTGGGATGGTTTTAAGTGGTGTCCCAGTGCGGGGACAGGCTAAGGAAAGAAGGCCGTGGGACTGCCCAGGATCTGAAGATTGCCTGTGTTTGTTGTAAGTAGGCCCTTTCCGACCTGGCAGAAGGTCAAGGGCGTCTCAGAGTCGACCGCAGAGTTGTCTGCATGTGCAGACCTTGATTCAAATGTTGTGAAGGACAAAGCCCTCGCCCTCATCGGGCCGTCTGATACCAGAGGGCAGAGCCTTCGGGCCCCAGACAGGCTGCAGGACTCTCGTCTGATGTCCTGTTGGAAGGCTTTGGGACAAAGGTGTAAGGGAAAATGAGGCTTGGCTGCCACCCTAGGGAAGACCTCAAGACCTCAGAGGGGAGCCTGGTGCTGTTTCCACAGCTGAGATACTCGACTTGGAGTGGCCTCCCTGGCTCAGTCTTTGCAAGATAGCCCCTGTTTCCATTCCTGACCACCAGCAGATAAACTAGCAAGAGATTGATTTTTTTTCCTTTTGTCTTTTTAAGGTAGGTAGTATACTGCATATTCTGTCCTCCACACTAAAGGCAGAAGGGTAGAGAGATTATCTGAGTTCAACACTGTTTATCAGTGAGGAAACTGAGGCACAGAAAGGGAAGAAATGTAAAACACAAATAAAATGATCACGTGTAAACCTTGGGGCGAATGGTCACCGACAAGGAGAAACCTGTTGGGAATCTGCAAGAGAAGAGTTAAGACACCAGAGGAAACAGATTTGCTTGGACAGGTGTGGTGAGAAGAGGCTACAGGAAGCAGGACACCTGAACTTGGCACCTGACTACCTGGGGGCCTCAGAAAGGTCTGTGTCTCAGAGCAGAGATTGAAGATGGTGGCGCAGCCTGGACCTGGTCGGTCCCCTGGCTGCCTCCACGGGTGTTTTTTAAATCCGGCGTTCTGGGAACCAGCCTCCTCCATTTCTCGGAAAACCTTTGGCCCTGTGTGTCTGTCTTCTCACCAGAGGAAAGTCCAGGGCCAGCTCTCCGGCCTCCTTGCAGAACCTTGCTGGGAAAAGCCTACCACCTTGGTCAGAGGCTGGAACTGTGCATTTTCAAAGAGGCTGGCAGTCTTCTCCAGCAGAGTGGAAGCTGACCCCGGCAGCGTTTCCATGGAAATCTGGATGGCTGTTCAAACAGCCTCATTCCTGAGTCATGTAACGGCTCCCTTGCTGACAGACTGACCTTCTCCGTATTGGAAAGCTGGAGGAAGCCCTTGGGAGGGAGGAGAGGCGCTCTGCACTCTGATCGGAACCCTCAGTTAACAAACTATCCAAGAATCTACATTTGTGTGTACATATATTTATTTTTATTTATTTTTATACAATTCCATTGGCACGGTCCTGCACCCACTCTGCAATTTGCTCTTTCTATTCCTACGTGTATCGTACACACTGCAGCATTAAAGGCAACCAGGAAGATACTGATGCATTTTTTAAAGTTTTTCTTCAGTGTGCGTCAACCATTTCAAAGTGTCTTCCCAAAAAGATTGTTCAAGAGCAGCTGTTACCTTGAACAACAGATTCCTTCGTACCCTGGGTTAATACAACCAAAGGTCTATGTAATTTTCTTCTCATTGTAAACACCTGAAAAAAGTACACCCAAACAGTATTTCCAAGTAATTTGGTGACTTTGCAGTTGATGCGAGTATCAGGGTTTCCTTTTCTTGGACAGTCCGAGGCTGTGATCGGTTAGATTTTACTTGAACTGGACCAGGGTTTGTGTTTTGAGCTTACAAGAAAAAGAAAAACACTAGCTAATTTAAGTTGGAACTTGTAAAGTATTTGAATTTGTTGGACGTCCTATAAATTGTCACTTTTCCTGATCTGTATAACTGACTGCAAGTGTTTGTTTTTACAAAAGGGAAAAAAAAAAGATTTGTAATAAAGAGAATGTGAAAGCTTGTGAGCGAGTAGCGGGCCTGTCATGCAGGGATTGCTTGACGTTCAGCTGGGGGAAGTTCCCTGGGCCCAGAGGCTGGGATTTGGTCCCTCTCGGATGGAATCTAGAATGTTTCTAAAGGGTTGAAAAGAGAAGACACAGCAGCTTCCACCCGGGAGTCTGGGGGCAGCAGATTCTCAGGGAAGGGTTGAGTCTGAGAAGGGGAGGAGCTGCTGCCCTTTTTGGAGGATGAGATAGAAAAGTCTCTTGGCCTCATACACACCCCTATTCCTGCTGCCTACTGCTCCCCAGTCTTCCGGTGGCTGAACCCGGTGGCACTGCACTAGAGTCAGGCCGCCTCTGGCAATTTCATCCCCGCCTGCTCACTTGTTTGTCCTGTGATTTCCTAAGTCCCATTTCCTTGGGCGTGACGGGGGGTGGGGGGAGGGGGGCGGGGGATGGTGGTGGTAATCCCCTCCCAGGTCATTAAGTTAATCAACGACCGAAACACTGCTCGGTTGATGCTCAGCACGAAATCTACTTTGCTTCAGGAATCTGCCCTGGACAACCCTCCACATTTCAATGGTTCTTCAAGTTCTTCTTTCTCAGCCCAGTGCCAGCCTCCTAGGCCCCGCTGGCCAGTCCTTTGAATAGCCTGGACCCTTCTCTGGGCCCTTCCCTCCCCTTGGCAGTGCTCCAGCGTACATCAGGGGAGGGGCTGGGCAGTCTGCTAGCCCCAGAGGGCAAAGTGAGTGTGGCCGCCTGTACGTGGTGGGAGCAGACTGTGGACCTGAGGGAAGTTCCTGTTGAGCCTGTTGCCGCTCCCCCTGCCCCACCCCAGCCTGTGGTACCTCCACCTCCGGGCGAGCTCAGTTCTCCAGTTCCCAACCAGGAGGGGTCGAGAAACCTTCCCCACAGCTGCCTGCCGGCCGCTCTTCCGCTGGCTGCAGTAATGAATGAGCCTGGAGCTTGTCTGGCTCCCCTACCTTCAGGAGCCAGGGTGCCTAGTCCTGGCACGTTGCTCCTCATGGTAGGGGGCACCATGCACACTGTATTGTGTAAGACAGCACCCCCTGGAGCTGTGCAATAGAGACATTCTGCTGGGGAGCCCCCAAGTAGCAGCTTCCCCCGTGCCTGGCTGTTCCCGTTTGTTTTCTAATGTTTCTGCGGGCCCTAGAACCTGGTTCTGAGCCAGTCAACTGGGGTGGGACCCTAACATTCAGATCCACCCTCCGTGCTCACTTCTCTGTCTGGAATCAGCACCAGATAGCCCCTGGCCTGACGGCCTTGGCCTAGGCACGGGCCTTGGCTCCTGACAGTCAGAGGCCAGGCCATTTGGATACTTAGTTTCGCCCTTGTCTGGCCTGAGACCTGTGAGCCCCTCTGAATGTCAGTGACAACTATCGGCTGTCCACCTAGGCAGCAGTGGGACATCTGGGCTCATCCCCAACAGCTCCTCATCCTCCTGTCCCACCTCAGTGGTCCTACAAAGGAGCCTGTCTCAAGTGAATTTCCAAGCATGGTGGAGTGTGATGGCCCCAAAGGCCACCATGCTCTGGCCCTTCCATTTGCAAGTGAGAAAACTGAGACCCAGAGAGGGAAAGTGACCTGCCTAAGGCAACACAGCTTAGTAGTATAAAGTCAAGACTAGAATTAAGATCCCCTGGGTACTCCTATTGGAGACACACGGAGGTTCGGGTACCTTCAGTTGGTTGATTTCACGAGTTCTCCAGATCTAGCCCTAGTTATTCTTTGGCTCTCAGCAAGGACTCAAGACAAAATGGTTGATTTTTGTGCTTTGTGTGTGTTTCGGAAGCACCTGTGGAGCTTGTTAGAAAGCGATTCTTGGATCCCTCGGTGGAGTTTCTGTCCTAGTAGGTCACGAGGAAGGTATTTACATTTTAGCAAGCTTCATGGTAATTCAGTGCAGGTGGTGTCTGCTGCTCACACTTTGCAAAACACTGCCCTAGACTGGGGACTTCCCCAGCAGCTCCTAGAATAGAAGGGGGTTATTTATTTTACTGGAGGAAGGGCGGGAGGGTAGTGAATGAGGCCATTCAAGGTAGGAGAAGCTTCAGCGTGCAAAAGGCTAAAAGATGGAGACAGAGAGGAGGAGACCAGTCTGGCGGAGGGAGATGGTGGTGGTAGGGGTTGGTCATATGTGGGTTTGGGGCACGCGTCAGAACTTTTTTAGGTGGTTTCATACTTACTGTGTTTGGGCTATGGTCAGTTTTCTAAGGGCATCTTTATCCTTGTTGATGGCTCAAAGTATTGTTTATTAAGAAGATTCCTTGAGACCTGCTGATAGCCCTGACCTCAGGGTGGAGAGCTGAGCTGCAGTCAGCGGGCTTTGTGGGGAGACTGGTGTCAGGAGAACAGGGACATCCCCCAAGGGCCATGTCACCACCAGCACGGAACCCTGGAAGTCACACACTTTCTCTCTGGCCCTCCGCACACCAGCACGGATACCAATATCAGCCCTGAGGATTATAGAGCTTGTCTACACTCAGTGTGTATTCTGTAGGGACATTGTCGGTTGGCCTCTTCGCAACTCTGAGAGACATGTATTGTTATTCTCTCATTTCATAGACAGGGAAAATGAGGCTCAGAGAGCCAAAGTGGCTTGCTCAGGGTCAGACAGCCAGTAAACCGCTGAGTAAGGATTCAAACCCAGGTTTTCGTGACTCAAACTATGCTTTTTAATCACTCTTCTCCACTGCCCGTTTCAGGGGCGGGGGCTTGTTTCTGCCTCTCCCTAAAGCCTCCAGACCCTGGGTCCTCCAGGAGCCAGCCGCGTGGAGATTGAAGAGCCCAATGTAGCTATCCTCAGGTGCTTATGATTGACATCTGATTGTTAAACTCCTGAAATGGATCTCCTCAACCCCTCCCCTCCTTAGAAAGTAGCTAAAGAAGGCCTCCCAGCCACCACACTGCCAGAAAAATGGGCAGGAAGGCCGAAGCGCTTCCTTCCTTCTCACGGAGCAGAGTTTACCAGGGGAGCTGGATCTAGGAGGTGAGGACCGAGGGCAGAGGACCTGGGGGTGGGGGCTGTGCCACCTCCTTCCGCTTCAGAGAAGGAAGGAAAGAACCCTGGCTTGATCAAGAGGGGACTTCCCATGGAACCAGAGTGCTGGCCAGACTTTGCACTTTAACCCCTCCTTTCTGAGCAAAATTACATTGTTTATTTACCTGCCACCTCTTTCCAACAAGAAGTTGAGAAGATATACAACACAGGCCGTGTGTGACCAGATTCAGCCATGAGAAAAATTCTAAGTGAAGCCTGAGGCGAGTTGAAGGGTGGCAAGTATGTGAGCTGTGGCGTTGGTGGAGTGGTGGTAAATAAGCATGAGCTGTGCCTGGGAGCCTCCTGGGAGCCAAAGGAAAAAGAGGAAGCGTGCTCCATTACTTGTTGGAAGAGCAAAAGCATTCCTGTTTATCTGGGGAAATTTTCCTACTCAGCTCTATGTTCCAGAAGACTTCTGTGGTCTGGGCAGAGGCCCTAAGAGGCTTGGAGAAAATCCTTAGTAACTGGCAGGCCCGCGTTAGAGACGAGCACAGTGGTAGCCTCTATGGAGGAGACACTGGGAGGCTTCCTGGCCTGTGCGAAGTGGTTCCTCATGTCGGGGTGACACTGCCCTGGTGTCCCGTGGCCTGCTCTTTGCTCATGCCTGCCTAGCCCACCCGAGCCAGTGTGCTGGCTTGAGTTTGCGGGTCTGCGTGTTTGTTTTCCTCCATCAGTTTTCAAATTTCTCTTGTTACTTGGCTGAGCTTCCGGGGGCCATGGCTTCTCGGGGCCATGTCCATAGACAAGGCCATTGTCATCACTGCCATCCGACTGCCCAGCACTCTCACAGCAGCAGGGTGCTCTGGGTGGGTCCCCTATCCATCTGGCTCTGCGGAAAAACCTCACAGGCATTTACCCTTTGGGGTTCCCCCATGGGCCGACTGCACAGGGAGGAACCCAGCCTGACTGGAAAGCTCTTAAGCTCTTGACTCTTTCAGGACAAGCCTGGGAACTACCTCAAACCGGTCTGATAAGGACTGGCCCCAGGAGGAGGGGTGCGGGGGGTACCACCTGCCCATTTGCCCATGAGATCTCTCACCCTCACTGTCTGCAAGGCCAGAAGGGAGAGGACTTGCTGGTTCAGAGGCAGGTCCCTGTGCTGAAAGCCCGGACCCTTGAGTCTCTGTGTCAGATCCACAGTGAATTCACTCAGGCTTGGGCAAGTGTCTGCCTCCCTCTGCCTCAGTCTTCCCACCTGCACATTGGATGTGCGCCTTGTGCTCACCTGAGCCTAGAGCAACAGTCAGGAGCAGGGACTTGCTATCATCAGTCACAAGGGGGTGGTGGTCACTTCCGTCCCTGTAATTTTCACAGCTGCAGCGCTGCATGCCACAGGCCTGCTGGGGACATGATCCTGCTACCACCCTCCCACCCCACCGCCAGCACAGTCTACCATCCGCAGGGGACCAGTCCCACTCAGGAGCAAAGGTGTGTCTGCAGGGCAGGCCTTCTCAGGCGCCATCCTGTTCTCTGTGGTCCTGCTCCTCGTACGCCTTAGCTCGGCGCATCCCAGCCTATTTAATGCCTGCCTCATCGCCACTCACCTTCTCACTCCCTAGCCTCCTTCCATGGCTTGGCCGTGCTCAGTGCCTCATGGGTCCGCGAACAGGCTCCTCGGTTTTGCATGTGGTCTCCCCACTGCCTAGAGCACCCTTCCCCTTTCTATTTGGAAACTATGACTTCCTTTCAAATTCTAGGTAAGTGCTCCCTTCTTTATGAAGTTTTCCTTGACCTTCTTTGACCTCTGGCAGCTATTGCTGTCCCAGCATCGTGTGCCAGGCACAGTCGTGCACCGCCCCACCCCACCCCACCCCCGGCCTGTCTCTCACAGCCATTATCAGGGTGCCTTGTGATCTGTTGTAGGTTTGTCTCTGCATTAGGCACCAAGTCTGCTGCCCCTAAGCCCACCACAGAACAGGTATCAACGGCTGCTAGTCGAAGTCCTAAACAGCTTCTCTGCCCGTCCCTGCGACTGTAAAGCAACAGAGACCTGAGCCCCAGGTCTCTGCCCAGCCACCAGCTGGCTGGGGGAACAGGGTGTGTCCTTAGAGCAGTGCCAGGGAGCACCTGCTCCCCACCCTCCACCCCCCACCCTTGGCCCTGTTTGTCCTCCCCTGGGTTTCCACCCACCCAGGACTGGGAGGTGGCTCTGATAGCTGGCGATACAAGCCCTGCTTTGCGGTGCCCAAAACTCAGCCTTTTTTTTTTTTTAAATCCTCACTTGAGGATATTTTTTCATTGCTTTCAGAGAAACATGTGAGAGAGAAGCTTCAATTGGTTGTCTTCCCATATGCACTGGAATGGGGGGGGCGGGTCAAACCCGTAACCTAGGTAGGTGCCCTGACTGGGAATCAAACCCACAACCCTTCAGCTACAGGACAATACTCCAACCAACTGAGCCCCATCAGCCAGGGCAAAGTTTGGCCTTTTAACCAAGTCAGATTCTTCTGTAGCCACAGAGCTGGGCTTCCTATGCCAGCCTCATCTCTCTGTGTCCCCAGGGGCACCCCCTCTCCAAACCTATCTGGCCTCACCCTTCATCCCCACCTAGTCAGGCCCACCCTGTTCTCAGAGACCTTTCCAGGTAGAGCTGGGAACAAAGGACTGTTTATGACAGTTGTGTAAACACTGGGTAGATGGCCTCGATTCACCTTGGAAACCACTCCTGCCCCCCGGGCCCACACCTACTCAATGCCTCCCAAAGCCCCAGGGGCTGCAGGGAGGCTTCTTTCTCTCGTAGTGTCTGGAAAGTACTGGGGGCTTGGCCCAGTAAGCGGAGATGTCACGGCCCTGGAAGCGAGAGCCCTTGGTCCAGGTTGATGAAGCTGATGAATAATTAACCTGACTGTTCCCAGCCATACATACACCCTGCAGCCAGGAACCACCAGATAGCAGTTCTGCATGGGCCCGATGCCCAAAGCCCCTGAGGAAATAGCTTGCAATAAATTCAATACAATAAAACATATCAAAAAAGAGTCTCAGGGCTCCTCCTTTCCACCTACACAAGGTCCTTCAAGTCCACCTCCCAAATGAAGCCTTCCTGACTTTTCCCACAGGCTCTGAGCGGGCTTGGTCAATTTCTAGGGTGCAGCCAGCCTTGGGGGTTCTGCCCTGTAATGGGATTTGCAGATAAGATTGAAATTTGGCTCCACCTGCTCTGACACTAATTTCCTCAACTCCATGGTGAGCTCTTTCTGAGCACAGCCTCCCCTCTTTGTTATTTACACTCCCACTGCCCAGCCATCCATGCAGTGCGGGGCACACTCGCAGGTTTGGCTTCTCGTCTCACCCTGGCTCAAAGAGCAGCAGCACTCAGCTCAGAGAGGTGGAGGTTGGTTAGCCAGGTTGCAGTCCACCCTGATCACCAGGGCCCTCCTAAATTCTCCCAGCATTCTCCTCCAGCCACAAGGACCCTGACTCCAGGTAGTTGCTGAACAACTTGGAAGCTGAACACCCAAACACCAGGGCTCAGCTAGGCAGCTAAAGTGGGGCTCCCTCATTCCCTCCCTGCCTGTGGACTCATCCTTCTAAATTTTTGCTTAGTTTTTCCAAGGTCCCAGGGGAGCATGATCTCCTCCCCAGAGGCCACCTTCCCACCTACCCTCCCTCCTTCTCCAAGTGTCCCCAGAGCTAAGAGGCCTTGCCCTCCGAGTGGAGAGCACTCTCTTAGCAGGTTGTCCAGTCTGGTGGTTAGTGTTTATCTGGGCAGGGTGGAGGGGGGTGAGGCTTCTATCTCCTGTGGTTCCCTGGCCTCAAGCCAGCCAGTACAACCTCCCTCCCTGGGCCTGTGCAACCCAGGAAAAAACAGGCGGTTGTTCCAGGCCCGCCTGCCTCCCTCCCTCCCAGTGCTATTCGAGCTAGGACAGAAAGGCCTTGCCGTGTTGTTTAAGTGTGTGCACGCGCACATGTGTTTGTGCCCGTGTGTACATGCGTACTGCAGAGCAGTGGTCACAGTTGATGGTTTTAAAACCTGAGCCTTCCCAGGACGCCCCACCACAGGTCGAACCCCGGTTTTGCCCCTGGCTGCAGCACAGTGCACCCCCTCTGTTTTAACCCACACTGTGACCTGCCTGTTCTCTCACTACCGGCCCAAGAATTATTCCTGTAGGACTATTCACAGCCTCTTTCCCTGTCCCCTTCCTTGTCAAATAACATCCCACCTGCCAAGCCTTTGCCCCTCCCTCTATTTGTTTCTGAGTAACACTGGTCAACCCAGGGATGGCAAGAACCAGAGGAGTGGGGCTGGGGCGATGTCCTTTGAAGGCTGCTGAGGTTGACTCCCAGGGAGCAGGAGCAGGCTGCAGAGGAGGAAAGAGGAGGCACTCCCTCTGGGGAAGGTGTTGGGGAGGTTGTGTTGTGTTTCGGTGGAGAGTGGAAAGTTCCAGACGGAGAGAGAGGTGCTGGGCAGCTGTAGGGTGCGAGAGAGTTGGAAACCTGAAGGAATGGAAGCAGGGGTGTAAGGTGGTCACATTATTTTGGATTACAAATTTGATTTCAGTGTTCTCTTGAGAGACCCAAATAATACTTTTCATCTGATCTATGACAGCATTGATTGTAAGTTTCATCTGTACTTATTTCCTTATTTTTTACAAGTGGGAAAGAAAAAGCACTGCCCATTAAATGCTAACGCAATGTATTATTCGTATCAAATCCTTTGTTAGATGCAGCCTGACTCTGGGGCTGCAGTCAGGTCCTCTCCAAATGTCTTCACACATTTTTTTTTTCACTTAAATGACTATCCAAAAGGTGGATAGACAGATAGACACCCCCCACACCCCGAATCTGGGCCCCTGGGTGGCCAAATGACCCGAGTCCAGTCCTTCTGTGTGAAGGGGGTTTCTAAAGGCCTTGGTGCCCGAGTGTCCCACCTGCTCCAGTCATCCCAGGATGAGGGAAGTATAGCTGGGGGCCTCGCACACGCAGAGCGGGTCTGCGCCTGCTGACAGGTGGCGGGGGGGGGGGTGCGAGGGAGGTTTTACAGCAGTTTTAGGAAGACACATGGTAGTAATTAAGAGCATGGGGACAGAGAAGAAAGGAGGTTTTATGGCGGAGCCCCTGAAGATGACCGTCGTTCATGGGATGTAACAAAGGAACCTGAGGAAAGCAGTCAGAGAGGGAGGGGGAAACCTGAGGGACATCGGGGGGACCCGAGAAAGAGTATTTCAAGAGTTGGTCACCGGCATTGTCATCCTGATAGGTTTTATTAGTGAAGTGCTCAGTAATCCTGAGGATAAACGAAAACAGGGTGCGGAATGTTAAACAGTAAATACGAAAGAGTCTAGGCAGGTAGAATAGCGCCTGAGAGAGAGTCACTGTGAAGCTGCGGTACCTGTGGGACATGATTTCCACGGACTTACAGGTAGTCTAGGCAGTCACTCTCCATCCCCAGCGTCTAACACTGAACCCCCTCTGCCCCGCCCCACCCCTCGCCCCGGAGGCCCACTGGGTTCCAGTTCCTAAGTTAAGTCTGACCGAGAGAGGAAGCACATACATAGTCACAGCCCCACGACCAGTGAAGGGAGCCGTGGAATGAAACCCTTGCCCCAAGAAACACACGCTTTGACCAAACCTGGCACCTGGTTGCCTGGCCCTGCCTGCTGGGCTGAATTCAGGTGCTGCCAACCCGGCTGCAGGGCCTGGTGCCCTCAGGAGCCAGGCTCCCACCCGGGAACCTTCTCCTCCTTGGCTTTGGCCCACTTTCCTGCCTGATGCCGGCCTCAGCCTCCCCGCAGGAAAGGCCTGGCCCTGTGGCCCAGCCATTATTGCCAGCTTCCCTTACCCTAGAGAACAGCACAATGGGTTGGTTTGGCCTGTGCGTTGTCCCTTTCCTCATCTTCTTGCAGAAGAACTGCCCCTTACAGGAGCCCACTGTCTGTGACTGGGACGGACTGATCCATCCCATCCTTTTCAGGGAGGTGCTCACGTGATCCATCACCTGCTTCACAGTGATTGACTCAGGGAGAGGAATGTGACCCAGACAGGACCATCAAAATCGTCCCCTTGACTTTGACAGAACCATCCAAAAAACAAACAACTCCCCCCCCCAAAAAAAAAACCCACACACTCTAATTCTGGGGTTGCTAGCTGTAAGTCAGTGTTTTTCCAAGTGTGGTCTGCAGACCCCTGGGGGTCCCCGAGAACTTTGCAGGGGATCATGAGGTCTAGACTACTTTTATAATAATACTGAGATTTCACGTGCCTTTTTCACTGTGTCGACATTTGCACTGATAGCAACGGCGGGTAAAATACTGGCACCTTGGCATGAATCGAGGCAGTGACACCAAATTAAAATTGTTGTCCTTGTATTCTTCACTGCCACACATTCAAAGGGTGTAAAAAAAGCTAATTTCAGTTAAGAAATCTCTTCATGAAGCATCACAAGTGATTATTGAACCTCAACCTGTACAATATAAAGTGCACATCCTCATAACACTGCGATGTGATGAAATGGAAAGTACCCATAAAGCATGTGGGGGCGTGAAAATGCACTCCTCGCACCTCCTGCTGGGGAAGGGGGGGCTGCTGTCCTCTGGACCCAACACCAGCTTTGGGCCAAGGCCATGCGTCCCTGCTCTGCTCCCAGCCGATGACTGAGCACAGCGGGTGCACCTGTGCAGTGTCATTCTTGGGAGACAGGGGACTCCTAGGCCGGGTAACTTTGGCTTGAGGACTTCCCATTGGCCTGGCTGGAGCTTTACTGAACTAGCCTGTAATCCAAGACTTTTCCTACCTGACGTTCTCTCCTTTCCTCTCCCTCCTGCAGTTGAGCCAGCATCATGGTCTAAAGAATCCCCTTACCTTCCCTGGCTCCTATCCCCTTTTCCCTTTCAGTGTTTTCCCCGCCATTCACATCTCATGTCGTCTCGGTATCTGTTTCTGGGAGGTTCGATATGTAATTCTGCATCACAGAACATCACAGTTGTCTCAAGAAAAACACTCATGTGATTGTTGGAGCCATGAGCTAAGTTAACTGCTTTTTTTTCATGGACTATCATTTTGGCTGAAAAGAATGACTGACTAGCAAACTGTGGTTATTCAGACTTGGTGTTTGGCAGACTTCTCCTCAAAAACGAGCGAAGTGAGCTTGCCATTTTAAGGCAAACAAAGGACAATTTTGTTATCAATGATAAAATTTGAGCTTTGAAGCAAAAATCAGAATCGTGAAATCTTGTATTCGCTACCACAAGCTTAACAGCCTCCCAGTGCTTACAGGTTTTTCTGATGAGGTTGGTGGTGCCTAAAGAATCCCTAAAGAATGTGATTTTGGGGTATTGTGTAATGAAATGCATCAATGTAGAAAATGAACCAACATTTCTCAAATGACTAATCCATGCTGTTTTAAAATCCTGCATGGGTAAAACATCTGTCCAAAGTGCTGGGCAGATCCATGGATTTTAATGTAACAGAGTATGGAAACATCATGGGTATGGTTTCAGGTTCCACATTGAAACTCCCCTTTAAGAAAGTACTGTTTTTGAATTTTGGTGTAGTATCAAAAGAGCATACCATAATTATCTGGAAAAGTTATTAAAATATTTCTCCCTTTTCCACTACATATCTTTGTGAGGCCTACATATTGCAACAAATTGAATTCAGGAGTAGATATGCAAATCCAGCTATCATCTTTTAAGCCTAAGATTAGAGGTTTGCAAAAATGTATCAACAGTAACACTCTTCTTAGTAAAGACATTTTTTGGAAAAAATGTTATTTATGTTAACATGTTATAAGTTTGTTATTGTTATTTTAAGTGAATCCTGTTTTTTTAGTTTCTCAGTTTTATTTTCTACTACATTTAAATATTGGTAGCTGTCAATGCCATAAACGAAAGTTCTTTGAGGTCCTCAATTATTTTTAAGAGCTGTTGGAGAGCTTCTGTTCATCAGCGTGGGCAGCCAGCTGTCCTTTTGTCATTATGTTGCAAGAGCCTCTGAAAAGGAAGGCAAGCAGAACTGAAAACTAGAGAGTCAGAGTTCAGATATACACAAATAGTAGGAACAAATTCCGAAGTGAGCATGCAGGCAGCCCTGAAAAAGACTTTGCAGCTATTTTTTCTGTTTGTTTGTTTGTTTGTTTCGGCCATATTCAGTTGGGTTATCACTTGCATCCAAGGATAATGACCAATAACCTCATCTACCTGATGGGCTGGCCCAGGCTGTCTGTCCTTGGCTCATGCCTAGACAGAACACCCTCTGGACATTGTACTGTTGGTTGGTTTTAATTGATAAATGTTTAATTTTTGTGGCCATGTAGACATGTCTACAAAATGTGGCATGTCAACTAGTCAGTCTCCTGTAATTCAACTCATCTCGTATGCATATATGTTATTTCAGTGTGGGGTTATCGTAATGTAAATGAGGACCTCTAAACCTTGGGGACTCTTAAAACACCCCCCAAATTATCCTCTTGATTCATCACCATTGACTTTATCAGGGGCCTATATAACATATCAACTGTACCAGGAGCCCCCGACCCCATTTACCCTGCCACCTCGCACCATCCCAGTACAAACTTTAATATGCATATGATTCACCTAGGGATCCTTTAAGATGCAGCAAGTCTGGAGTAATACCTGAGATTGTTCATTTCTTAACAAGTTCCCCAGATGATGCCTTTATTTCTGGTCCATGGGTAGCAGCATCTGGAGCAGTGAAGCAGGAAGCCTGTATTGCTCTCAGGTTTGACATTTGCAGTTTGTACTCTTCCTTTGGAATCCCAAAAGTCCAGAACCTGGACTTGGAAATGTAATGAATTGTCATTCTATTCATCCATGAACTTTTAATTGTGCAAGGTTTGAAACTGATGAATGGTATAAGCCATTTATCCAGTGACAATCCAGTTGATAGCCTACCATCCCCCATTTTAAAACTCAGAGTAATGGATGCACTTAACATAAGAAATCAAATAGTGCTCAAAGATTTATAACAAAAATGGCAGTTCCCTGTGCTCCCCTGCTTACCCTTCCCCCCACAGCCTCCACCCAGCTCCCAGCCACTCCCCGCTGTTTCAGCTTTCCTTCTGAAATCTGCCTCCGTATTTTGAAATAATGTGCACACGGTGCATTCATTCTTGGTGAATACACTTTAGACACTATCCATCGACTTCCTGGAGTGATAGATGAGAGTCTTAGCTTGCTTATCTGATACCTTCCCAAGTTCCTTTCCTCTCATTCTAAATCAATGCATGTGTTTTTGTGATTATAGCTAAAAAGATATAAACCACTCGAGAAAAGTAGCAAACTCTGATTCCATTGCCTTTCTTATACTTTTTTGTAGTTAATAATTACCTTTTTGTTGTTGTTGTTGTTGTTAGTTCCCTTCGACCCCATAGATAGGTCTTCCCAGTTCTGTAAATAGATTTTTCCACAGAGTCAGATACGTCTGGTGGAGTTTTTGTTTGTTTATTTTTGTTTTTGCTTGGAGCATCCCTCCAGGACTCTTTCCCCACTTCAGCCACTTCCTCCGGTTTCAGTTGGAATCAGTTGCCCTGTGGACACACCGCACAGCTGTTGTCCTCTGCCTGTCACTACCATAGTCTCCGATCCCCTTTGAGTCCCTCCTGTGTGGCATCTCCTATTTCCTGGAGCCTGTATCTTTCTCTTTGTTTATTTACTTTTGTTCTCAATAGCGCATGCATTCAAATAATTCCTGACTAGCATGGGAGGTAATATGTTGGGGGCTTTGCAGCTCTCGAAACAGCTTTATTCAACTTTGGAAATTGATCAGGTATCTGGCCAGGCAGAGATTTCTGGGTTGAGAATCATTTTCACTTGGAACATTGAAAACGTTGCTGCATCGTCTTCTGGTTTCGAATGCTGCTTTTGAGAGTCCCCATGCCATTCTTCTAACTACTCCTTTGTTTGTGATCTGACTTTTTTCCCTGCCTCTGGAGTCTTTTAGGGACTTCTTTATATCCTGAGAGTTTTACATGTCACTGTACTGTACTTGGTGGGAGTGTGTGTGATAATTAAACTCATTCTGCTGGTTTCTTTGTGCCTGGAGATTCACGTGAATGTTGTGCTTTGCCCTCCTGGCCACCTTCCTTAAGGCTCTTTCTGCAGCTAGGTCAGTCTTCCTAGCTGCTGAGTGCTGTCTCTGGCCTGTTTGATGAGAAGGAGCCGAGTGGCAGGTTGATGATAGATAGCCACGAGCCCTGTGCAGCCCATGCTTTGCCCTGTAGTTACAGAGAGCAGGTCCATCAGCCATAATAGTCCAGGGCACCATGAATATGATGGTCTATGTGAGTCTCATTAAAGCAGTGCCCAACCTTCATAGCTATACCCAGTGGTCCTAAGAGCTGTGCTTCCCAAACTGTGTTCCATGTGACCCTTGTACCACGGGATTGAACTCTCCCAAAAGATGCCATAGTTAAATAAACTGGGGAAGGCTGCATTCTATAGAGCCCTCCCTTGGAGATTGTCAATGGAATCAGCATAGTAAAGGTTCTGAGGTCTTACAATAAAGTAACCTAATTAACTTGACTAATCCACTCTTTTTTCCAACTATTTTACCATGTAATCATTTTTAATTCAAGGAATACTTCGTGATAAACCATGAAATACTGGACTTTAGCAAATGCCATTAAACAGTACCATAAATTCCATGAGAGCAGAAACTGCGTCAGCCTTGTTTTGTGCAGTGAGCCCAGGGCCTAATACAGTGCCTGACACATAATGGACCCTTGAACATTATTTGTTGAATAAATGAATGAGTCAGTGATTGACTGATGCTTTTCCAAGTCCCTGATGTCCTGAACACTTTCTGTATTTGCAAAAAGTGAGGATCATCTTTTAGTGCATCACTTTTGTCGTTTTGCCAGCATTGAATTCTGTGCTATGATCTGTTGTCTCTTGATCTGTTGTCAAATGATATGTTTTTGAAGATGCAATGAGATTTCAGGCTTTTAAATTTGTTCCCTTGTGCGCAGGGCCGGGTAAGCACAACTGTTTCCCATTAACCTAGCCACTCTGAGGCCCCGCCTTCCCACTGTGGTTTGGGCTGAAGAAGAAGCACAAGCAAGCCCTTCCCAGCGGTTTTCGCGTGGTTGGCAAAGAGCTAACGCCAGCCTTGGAAAAGGAAGGGCTTATAGCCGCTCTGACTCCACTCTGTGATTCTGAGCCGCTTGGGTAATAACGATGCTCCCAGACCTCCTTCTTGGGAAGTTGCCAGGCTCAGCCTACGTGTCCTTTTCTGAGATGAAAAGGGCACCGAGAAAGGGAGTGAAAGTGTGTTGGAAACCCCGAGGTTCAGAAAGTGTAGGATCTGGAGGGCTGTGGAAGGAGAGAGAATGTGAGTATCTATCTTCCTCTGGGTTATCTGCAAGTGCAGGAATGATAAATTACAGCCTGAAGCCACAGCCAGCCCCCTGCTTATTTTTATACTGCCTGTGGAAAAAAAAACATTAAAAGGATAACATTTTATGATATGTGAGAATTATATGAAATTCAACTTTCATTTTCAGAGATGGAATACATAAAATCTCATTACAGATCCGCATTAACAGATGGTCATTTGCAAAAGATTTTGATGCTAGAAGGCACTAACATTGAACCTCATTAAGCAAAAAGTCATTCCTCAGAAAAGAATTTTGTTCTTCTAATTAGGAGAACTCTTAATTTTTTAAAAACTGAACTCTATTATAATTATATTTTGAATTTCATTAATAATAATTCATAGGTGTTGTTTTGTTTTTTGCTTTGTAAGCGCCTACATGATGACAGCCTCTGTTTTGCCTCTTGCCTGCAAAGTCGAACTTATTTACAGAAAGAGTTTGCAGGCCCCTGCTCAAGTGGATTATCTGCTGTGTTGGAATGCCTGGGGCAAGGGGGAAGGAGTTTCAGTAGACTCAACCAGTATTCATTCATTCAGTCGACAGGTTTGAATGGGAGCCTCCTGGGTACTAGGTTTATACAATTGGACAAGTCTGCCATGGTCACTGCCCACAGGGAACTTACAGTCCAGAGTCAGGCCATTGGAAATTCACCAGCCTGTGGAGCATGTCAACAGGATGATGAGTCAAAGTGATACCTAACAACGGGAGTTTTAAATGTGTCAGCTTCTCAGTGGGTCACCTTGGCCAGGGCACAGCTGCCCAGAGCGCTCTGAGAAGTTCCGGGAGGGTGTGTAAGGGAAGCAGGATCAGGTGAGCACCATGAGACCAGTAGGGGCGAAGCCAAGTGCAGGAAAGTCAACCAAGATAGGGTTGCTCTGTATATTGGTTCAGGCAAAAGGCCAGAGAGCTGGCCAACAGCCGCACCTGGAGATGAAAAACAAGGAGGCGAGCATGGCTGCCTGTGCTAAGAGCCTTTTACATTCTCTGCAGGGGCACAGGGATCATCCCCTAGGGAGGCTGAGCAGTTCAGAGACTCGAAAGTTTGTCCTGTCTTATGGCTGCAGCCTCCAGAGGAGTTCGCAGGGGAAACTGAAGTGTCCCAGGCAGCTGAAGCCCTGACCTTTGGCCCCAGGCAGCATCAGTTGACTGCCTGGGCCACCCTTTGTGTTCAGCTTGGCAGGTAACAGAACCTGCTCTTGTAAACTGTTCTCAAAGAGAAAGGCAAACCAGAGAGGCCATCTGGGTGCCTCAATGGCCAACCCCTGAACCTCCTATGGCATTCTGAGGCTCTAGGAACTGGGGCAAAGGTCAGAAACAGAGCACCTTCCCAAGATCTCCCTGAAGCTCACCATTTGCCCCATGCTGCCAGAAACCACCCAAGAAATGGCTCCAAGGCTAGTCATAGACTTAATTCTATCTGCCTGATAAGAGAAGGTAGAATCCTGTGAGCTATTCTCCTTAACCCGGACACCCAGGAGCAGCCTGACAGCGCAGAGAGAACATGGGCCTTCAGGCCATCTGACCTGCCTGGAGTCCTGGGGCTGCCACTCGGTAGCATCTCTGTCATTTCACCTTGGCAAGTGACAACTCTATGTATGCAGAGAAGATAATAATTGCACCTGTTTCAAAGATATGTAAAAAGAAAAGTCCTCTTCTTTGACCAACCAAATCGTCTTCCCTGTACACACGTTATTCATGCTTCGGTTCAAATACTTTCATACTTTTCCCTAGGTTCATACTGACACAGATAGCCATGCACGTACACCTGTGCATATGTGTACAAACCAAATTTTATTGTACACGTTGGTCTACAACTTGATTTATTTCTGTTCAGCAACCTATCGCGTATAGCATTTCAAGCCCACATGTATGAAATAGCACTCTTCTTGACCAGCTGCGTGCGTTCCCCAATATGGGTGCGAGGTAACTGCTGCAACCCACTGATGGGTATTAGGCTTAGTGCAAATGTTTTCTATTCTGAACCTGGTGGCCATAGACATGCCTGATCATAAATCTATGTTATTATTTCTGTAGGAGAAAATCCTGAGAGTGGAATTGTTGGATAAAAAGCACATACATTCGAAGTACCCACATTAGATTCTACCAAGTCCCCCTCCTCCCGAAGTGGAGCTAATCGACACTTGCACTCGCAGTGTGGGAGAGCACGCACCTCTACGCACATCCTTGCAAGCACTGGCGCTTACTGATTTTTAAGTTTTCGCTTTTCCCTGACAACAGGGAAGTTGAACATCTTTTTATATTTATTGGCCATCTGCCTTTCTTGCATGAATTCTTTGTTTATATTCCTTGCCATTTTTCTGCTTGGTGGTTTGAGCTGTTCTTGTTTGCAGGCTTTTTTTTTTTTTTTTGGTACATTAAGCATGGACATCTGTTGGCAGAAAGAAAGGACACTGTGTTTTGAAGCACCTTGGGCTGGGGGCAGGGTGCTGGGGGCGGGCGCTGGGTGCCAGAGGTCTGTGTTTGATGTTAGGATATTAATCCTCGGTCGGCAAATGTTTTACCCAAGCCTATTTGCTTTTAAACTTTATGCAGTCTTTTTATCATTTAGGAATTTTAAATGTTTCCATGTTCAAATATGTTATTTTTTTCTTTCTGGCTTCCGGGTCTCCTGACTTGCTTAAGAAATTTTTCTCATCCTGATGTTACATGATTAGCCTACCCTGTTTCCTTATACTTTTGTGACTTCATTTATTTACACTCATATCTTTAGTATCTCAAGAATTTGTACTTAAAGTGGATGAGGAATTTATGTTCTCAGAATAGATGGTGTGTTTCTGAGGTTTTCTTCTCTCATCATTCTGAATGTGGTAAGGGACCGGTAATTTTTTGAGTAAAAAAGGCCAGTGTGCAGTGTGATCCTATCAATGTACTCATTTATATGAACAATTGTACAAGTTGTTAATACTGGTTATTAATATAAATGTTAATATTGGTTCTTCCTGTGCAATGCAATTACAAACGCTTTTAATTTCTCTCTCCTCGTTAGTATTTTCTTGTCTTTCTACATAAGTGAGTATTATTTGTGCACTGGGATGTATTTAAAAATAACAGTATTGGCAATAGTGCTATTTACCTCATACTTCATGTGTGACCTAGGCCCTCTCCTTGAAAAGCAAGTAGTCTGTAAGCTTCTTGAAAGCAGCCCATGGTCCTTGGGGGCCCCTCCCTCCCACGTACCTAGCACAGGGCCTGACCAGCAGCAAAAGTGTATGATTCGACTGGTTAAATTTCTCTACAAGCCCACGGAGCTCACATAGACATAAAGACTGCAGCTCCACTCATTGAAAAGGACATTCCTTCTGGTCAGAGATTATATTTGCTGGCTCCCCGTCTCCCCCCGCTCCCCACCCCCCCAGCCACAGTGAGCATGCCATGCTGTTGAGAAAAGGTAACAATGTAAACACGACTAAAGGCAAAACAAATTTATGTCCCAAGCCAACCCATCAACACCCATATCTGTTGGGATAATTCTAAACAGTCAGCCATCAAAAATAATTTGAGACCAAAGGGATTACCCCTCGCCATCCCAATGGTTAATTTGGATAGTATCTTATACCTTTTTAGTAGCTTCTGCACGCCTATTATTCGATTGGAGACTTAGGCCAGGGCCAAACGCTGATTTGCAGAGAGTAAGTATGACTGTGCCCACTGACGACTTGTGGACTATGTGTGTCTTTTCTGATATCTGTATGTTCAGGATATTGGAGACTTCCCCCTTTAAGCACCAAGGCTTTATTTACTTGAAACATTTGGGAGGCAGTTTTTCTAAAATAGTATTCTGGAAAGCCCTGCCTTACTAAACAGTAGACATGGAGTACAGTCATTTGAAATCTCCCTGGAAGATCCTTGTGAGTGTCACTTACCACACAAGACTGTGAGGCGAGATGGCCATCGGAGCTATTGACATATGTAAGCATATTTGCGCTAGTACCAAATGGCTTGCGTTGCTTTTAAAGATCTTGTTTCTACCCTAGTTTCTCTCTCTCTCATCCTTGCCTGAGGACATTTTTTTTTTCACTGCTTTTAGAGAGAGGGAAAGGAAGAGAGAGAAATAGTGAGGCCAAAGAGAAGAATCGATCTGTTGCCTCCCCTCTGTGCCTCGAGCGGGGATTATACACACCCACGCCTGGACTCTGACAGAACCTGCAACCCAGGCATGTGCCTTGATCAGGAATCGAACTCACTACTTTTCGGTTATGGGAAAATGTTCCAATCACCTGAGCCACACCGGCCGGGGCTTTCTCTCTCTTTCTTTGCTCTCTTGGTTGCCTTTTATGTTTCTGTCAGTCAACAGTATGCCTATCTCCAGCAGACCACCTCCCTGCTAATCAATTGTTTGTTATCTATGGTAGGCCAGGAAGCCAGAAAACCAAACATATTCTCATTATATGTAAACTAAGAAAGCACAGGTTCCAAAAGAAGATCTAAGGCAGGGGTATCAAACTCATATTCACCCGTGGCCACATCAGCCTTGAGGTTGCCTTCAAAGGGCCGAATGTAATTTCAACTCCTTAACTGTTAAGGAGTACCATATTTTTCTGACTATAAGATGCACTCCCCACCCCAGATTTGGGAGGAAAATGAGGGTTCGAATGTAGCTTACCTGGCTTGCTGTGTGGGGGAGGGCGGGGGGGCAGCAGCCTATGTTATTAAATATTTTACCATATTTTTTGCTTCAAAATTTTTTCCCCTATTCTCTTCCTCTAAAACCTAGGTGTGTCTTATGCTCCAGTGCGTCTTACAGTCTGAAAAGTTTGGTAGTTACATTTATACAGTCCTAAAATTATTTCAGCCCCTTTGAAGGTGACTCCAAGGTTGATGTGCCCCGCCCCCCCGCCCCCCCCCCCCCCCGAACACGAGTTTGACACCCCTGCTCTAAAGGGCTTTTCTCTGAGTAAAGAATGAAATAGCCTGACAGGTGAAGGAACTTCTTTTGATTCCTCAGAAGTCTTTGAGGATTCTCTTTGTGATTTTCACACCGATGGAAGTGTTAGTCCCACTTTGCAGGTAGGCGATGGCTGCCCGTGAGACCAGCCGTCTGGGTCACGTGGCAGCTGAGTGGCAGGACGAGCACTAAAACCCAGGTGACTTCCTCGGCTGCAGGGCCCTGTCAGGTACGGCCCCATACTTGCTTTCTTTGATGAGCCCAGTGGCAGAAGCTTGGCTGGGGCAGGACACACTACTGCCTTTTCGGTGTTTCTCACCAGAGGAGTGGGCCGGCTTCAGAGCCTTGCCCCTCTGGGAGGTTTACCCAAACCCACCAGATACCTGGATCTCCTCTGCTAAGGAAGCAGGCCTTTTGGTCACTGGAAATTAGAGCATGGGAAACAGCTATGTTTACTTTCAGAGGGCTAGTTTATCACTGCTGGCTCCTGGAGGGGATTGTTCAAGCTTATCCTCTCTAGATAGTGATGTGCTGAGGGCTGCACAGTTCTGACCCAGATTGAAATCAGCTGCAAAACACGTAGCCCTGAGTGAGCATGCACGCGTGCGCACACACACACACTCTTCTCCGGCAACCGAAGCCAACTACAACTTCCTGACATCCTTTCTTCAACAGGCCGACTCCTTCCCAGAAGGCTGTGAGCTGAGCCAAGGCAAGCTGGCAGGTCAGCAAAGGTTCCCGGGCACTCTGTTGAGCCAGGACCATTTCCCTGAGCTGGATACCTGCCTCCTGCCCCATGTGCCTCATTCTCATGTCTTTCATGCAGGGAGATGGCTGGGTAAGGGCACAAAGGAGAGAGATGGTGAGGGTCAGGCTAGGAACACTTGGGACCAGGATCAAAGGACAGCTTTTAACCACTGCACATTTTAGGCAAACTCTGAACCATTTTATTTAGGGAACAAAGCCCTTGTAAAAATGGTGGAACTTCAGTTTTTCCCTTTTAGAAATTCCAGTCTGGTGGCTCCAGGTGGTAGAGGACTAACAAAAGGCTCTAGGCCCCATGGCTCCGATCTGGCCACTGTCCTTCAAGACGCATTTGATGGCTTTCAGCAACCTGGCTCCAAAAAGTCCAAACTATCATTCAAGACCCTTTATGGACTTGTCACAGCTTTACCTCCCTCCCATCCCAGAATCACCTTCTATCTTCTGTCAACATTCATAGTATTTTTCTCTCACCCTTCTAATACACTTATCACTTTTCATTGCATACTCTACTTATTTTTATGGGTCTTATCATCCCTACCCGTCTAGTCTATGAGCTCCTTCAAGGCAGGGCCTATGCTTATCTTTGTACTCTGAGTCCTTAAAACAGTACAGACTGTTCCCGGGTACTCAATAACATTTGTCTAATCGAACCAGAAACAGGGCTGAGTTCACCTTGACAGAGACAAGAAGACATCCAATTCTCCACTGTCCGTAGCAGGAAGGACCCTTTCACACCAGCCTGCGGAGAGAGCATTTTAGATAGAAACCTCAAAGTTCTATTCTGTTCTAGAGGAGCCCCCAGCCTCAGCTCTTGAAAATCCAGCTGTCCTGCTGGTTTCCCAGAAATGGGCTCTGGCTGAGGCCAGGGAGGGTTTAGGTACTGAGGCAGGCGGTACCTGGCTCCAGTCCCACCTGAGCTCTGTGGCTGGAGAAGCTGTTGATCAACTCTGCCTGGCCCAGGCCTGGCAGCTCAGCTACCCCAGCTGGGTCTTTTCACAGAAGACCTGTTAGGCAGCCATTAGAACATCACACAGAGCCTTTGTCCAGAGGGCCTGGTGTTTTCCAGTGAGAAGTTTGCATTGGTCATGCTGGCAGGGGTACAGGAAGTGGAATCCTTCAAGCCTCCTGACCACAGGGCACGGCTCCAAGAGGGCAAAGCCTGCAGCTCCCAAGAGGGAAGAGGGCAGAGGGGAGGAGAGGGAGCTTGGACCAAGGGGAATCCAAGTAGAAACCTGGGAGAGAAAGGCGTGGGTGGTATTCAGGACAGTGGATTAGGAACTCCACAAGAGCTTGAATCAGATTTTGTGTTGCTAGGCTGCAGGAGGCAGTGGGAGCAGCTCAGGCTGACAGGTCACTGGGGCTCACATCCTGTCCCTCGCTGCTTGTGGGGCCTCAGGCGACTTTTTGATCTTTCTGAGCCTCTGTTTCCTCATCCGTTGTGAGGGGGTACTAGGAGTGACTGTCTGGCTGGGCGTGGTGAGGATCAGACACCTGGAGTGTGCCGTGTGCCGGGCACACAACAGTCACCCAGTGACTGGTGGTCTTTGTGAAAGTGTGTGTGAACCTGCCCTCAGTTTCCAGATTTATAAATAAAAGGACAGAGCTTCAGAGAACACCAGGTAACGGTGGGGTCGAATGACTGTTGATTGAGAACAGGAAGGGAAATCATTGCGAGGAGACCCACGTTTAGAGGAACTCTGCCCCAGAAACCGTTGGGGGAAGACAATCTGCTTCCACTTAGGGAGCAGCCAATGGAGGACTGTGGAATTTAGAGCTGTTGATTCATAAATGTCTTAAATTTAGCATGTGTGCGTGTGTGATATGTGTATGTGTGCGTTATGTGCATGTGGTATGTGATACATATGTATGTCTGGTGCTGAAGTGTGTGGTGTGTGTGTATAGTATGTATATATTGTGTGTGGCGTGATTTCAGGGAGATTTCGCCTTATGACTTGAGACCTTGTCTCTCACCTTCAACACTGCTGCTAAAAAAACAAAATTCAACTGAGTAAACTTGAAAATCCAATTGGTTTTATTAAGAAATTCATAACAGGGCAGCATCCCATTTAGCAGCCAGAAGTGCCGCTCTGAGGGGCTGTGTGAAATGGAAGGTGTTTATAGAAAGAAGGGTGGGAAGAAGGAACCAGTAACAGAAAAAAAGGGTTATTTTTAGATCACGATGTGTTCTTTTGAAAGGAGGGGTGAGGCAAAGGGTTTTATCATACAGATTGCCTCTTCTTTTTATGGGGGTGATTGACAGGTTCCTGACCAGAAAATTCCAGACTGATTAAGATTATAGTTCTAGGAAAGGTTAAAATAACAGTAAGGTTAGGTATTAAATGTAGGTTTGGGCCTATAGTTTTCTCTTTAACAGTGCTGAATAAAGAAGGGAGGAAAGAAATGTTTATTACGTAGGTGCTTGAGTATGGTTTTTTTTTTTTTTTTTGCTTAAGCCTTCGAAAGGCTCCCAAACAAAGGAAAAAAAAAGGCTCAGAGAGGTCCCTTATCTAAACTCAATCATCTGGTTAATTTCAGAGCCACAACTAGACCCCCATCTGCCTGACAAAAGCAGGTATTCTTGACTCCTGAAAGAAGAACCCCCGCATGCAAATAGTCAGGGCTCTGTTCTGTGTTCTGATAATCAGGCAGCTTTTTTGTGGTGTGTCACCCAAATACCTGCGCTCTGTTCTGGCTCCCAGACCTGCAACTTCCTGTGCAGCACCTTACCACTCTGGTTTTATTTTTGTCAGCTCTTCCTCTGAGCCAGTCCTCACCCCCAGCGGGGCAGGCTCAGCCAGAGCACAAACAGCTCAGGGGCTGTCGGGTCTGGCCCCCGAGGCAGAAATATCAATCCTGCCTCAGTGCATTAGGCCACAGTGTTCCTCAGACAGCTGGAATGTTATTCTGCACGTTCTGCCTGGGATCTGGCTTGGCTGGGATCCCTGGAGAGCTCCAGCTTCCTGCTATTCCTGAGGCCTCTATGAATCGCCACAGTCCCCCTTCTTGGCATGTTTTCTGCAAAGCCAGACTTCAGCCGCAAGCACTGAAGCCCAGTTGTTGCCATGTATTCTCTGAGCAACTCTGCAGCCCCAGTGAATGACAGGCAGGCAACTGCGGGGCTAAACCAGGAAGGGAAATGCCCCTGACGCTCCGGACAAACTCCTGTACGGAAAACCAAAATTGTATTTTTTCCTTTATTCTTTCCCCAAATGTTACTGATAAGCACTTACTGTGCCTGATGCAGGGACTGGATATTTATTTATTTACTTGCCTTTCAGGGACCTACAGTCCAATGGGGAGCCAAGATGAAAACAAAGAGCTGAGCCTGAAGACCAGCGTGAGACCAGACAGGCATATCATACTCTGCCCTGGATCAGGAAAAACTTCTCATAGGAGGTGTTGTTGTATCCAAACCTGAAGGGCCATAGAATTCAATAAAGAAAAATAACATCAATAGCAACCAAGGTATTTTTTTTTTTTTATTAATCAGATACATGTAATATGTCGGACATCCTGCTGAGTACTTTACAAACGTTGTTTGTGAACAAAGCCCCGATGCCCTAGGCGCTGCACTGATCCAGGTGATGTTACAGGTGAGGAAACTGAGGGTCAGAGAAGATGCAGGAAACTCGCTCAAAACGAGGAAACAGAGAGCCAGTATTCAATCCCAGTTTTGGTGACTCTAGAGCCCAGGCTGTTACACTTTTTAGTCAAGCTCAAACATAACAGCAATATATACAGGTGTGTGCTGAGAAGTCTGCCTCGCTCCTGGTCCCCGAACACCTCATGTCCTCACTGCCCTTATAAAAGTTACGTTAGTTTCTTGTATATCCTTTCAGCGTTTCCTTATGCAAATATAAACAAGTCTGAATAAATATTCTTGCAGCTCCATACCTCTTATAACATAAGGAGAAATGGCACATGGTAACCCTGATCTGTACTTCGTGATGTCTTGGAGAACTCTCCACTGAAGTGCCCAGGGATCTCCCCTGCTCTCCTACACAGCCGAGTCGTCCTCCAGTTGTGGATCCCAGCCTTTTGACCTCAGGCCGTTTGCCCTACCTGGGGAAATATGCTTTACTAAGCCGTTTAAATTTCACGGGCAAAGGAGTGATAGGATAGGGTTATTTTTTATTTTTTATTTATTGATTTTAGAGAGAGAGGGAGAGAGAAAGAGATTTGTTGTTCTATTTATTTACGCATTCGTTGGTCGATTCTTGTATGTGCCCGGACCAGGGATTGAACCACAACCTTGGTGTATCCCACAGGGGAGTCCGACCTGTGGCCTGCAGGCTGCATGCGGCTCAGGATGGCTAGGAATGTGGCCCAACAAAAAACTGTAAATTTACTTAGAACATTATGAGTTTTTTTGTGATTACATGTTGCAATGTATTTAATGTTTGGCCCGAGACAACCCTTCTTCTTCCAGTGTGGCCCGGAGACACCAAAAGGTTGAACATACCTGGATTGGGATGATGCTCTAACCAACTGAGCTACCCAGCGAGGGCAGGGTAGATTTGTTTTTGAACGATTTCTTATGCGACATAAGAAGCTGCACTCAGCACGGCCTGCCTGGACATGTGGCCCCACCTGGATATAAGGACACGAAAGTGGTGGCTGGGGAAACCCTTCCATGGAACAAGTTCCAACATATCTCTGGCCTTGCTGCCTGTAGCTCTGGGCTCCTGCATTTTATGACATCTTCCCTGTGTTATGCCTGCAAAATTTTTATAGAGCTTCCTGGGCCTCAGATGCAGAAAGTGAATGTAATCTTAACGCATCATCTTGTGCTACTTCCCCACTGATTGTGCAAGAGTTAAGAGCGTCACAGGTGGTACTTAAAGTGTTCCCAGGCCTCTAGAACACCCTGGGAAAGCTTGTTGTCAGGGCTGTTACTGACTCAAACACCTTTGAAAGGAAGCTACAGTCAGTACTCTTTTTCTCTGACACAGGGGATTCTCCCAGAGGATAATAATGCCTGTGGGAATAACTTTGGTCCTTTAAAAAAAAGAAGGCATTTGTTCTTAAGGTCGTGTGATTATGCTTGGCAAAATCTTGCTGGCTTCAAAGAGGTCATGTAGTTTCCCAAGAAACAGCCCCATCAAACGTGTATGGTCACCAGCCAGCTGCCTCTGCATGGACTGAGGTCTACGGCTTTGGGACTACCACTTGCCCTCGTCACAGTGAGTAAAGCCACCCCAACCTGGCAGTGTCGGTTCCGTGCTGTCCTAGTACCCCGACATCTACCTTATCCTTCCACAGGATTCTTAAGAGACTGTCGCTTATTAAGGGTAGCAGCCACCGCACTGTCTCCTGGATGAAAATACGCACAATCGCTGAAAATGGCTAAAAGCAGAGTCTTAGGCCATTACCCAAACCAGAGATCATATTGGATGGCTCACAGCCCTGGAAAGAATCGGGGAGACCTTTTAAATTCTACCTTCAGAGCAGTCAAATGGCCAAAGGTCACACATCTGATTAGCAGCAGAGCTAGGACTGGAGTCTGAGCCTCTAGTCTTCTAGCCCAGGTCCTATTCTAGCACATCAGCGCTTCCCAGCGCGTATTCCCCTGGATGTTAATGTCATGATCGAGTAAATTTGGCAAATATTGACTTAAAGAAATTAAATGGGTTTACTTATGATAGGGTTTCTCAGATATTTTCAAACACCATTGTTTATTGTAATTCTATAAAAGGGAAGACAATATTTTCTCCAATTACTTCATCCTAGAACCCTTTTGTGGTGGAGTGTCTGTTGCACACAGTAAGTCCTCACTTATCGTTGTCAATAAGTTCTGTGACTTTAAGTGAAATGATGTTTAATAAAACCAATTGTATCAAAGGCTAATTGATATGAACAAGAGTTATTTTCCTATAGCACATTCCTGGTCACAAAAACCTCAAAATTCAAAATAGACCCAAAACACTTCTAATATTAAATATGAAACTAAATATGAGCTATATAAATGTAAGATGAGTAGAAATAAGTAAGATAATTCTTCTGCTACCTCCTATTCTAGTTCGGGGTTGCTGGGGGCTGGAGGCTATCCTGGCATCTCTGGGGGTAAGGTGGGGACCAGCCGTGGACAGAATGCCCTTACATTGCAGGGCATACTCACACAGCACACACTCACTCACACTGGGACAATTTAGACACACTAGTTCAACTCACATGCACATCTCTGGGACATGGGAAGAGACTGAAGCCCCCAGAGAAAGCCCATATAGACATGGGCAGAATGTGCCAGCTCCATGCAAATAGAGACCCTGGCCAGGAATTGATTTTTGTTTTCTAACCTGAGTTATAACAAAAGGACATTGAACAAAACAATGCTATTCAAGGACCTGCTGCATTTTGACAAACACTGTACACAATTTTCTTTTCTTAAATAAGTTCAAGAGTTTTTAAAGATAAATTCATGGTTGATAGAACTATGACCTTTGGGAAACACTGGGATGTTCAGCTTATATTTCCGGGCCGTTAAGGACAACGTAATGGAAGGTAGCTGCCACACCTGACTGGAATGACTGCTGTGGTGTCTTAAGATGGCATCCCATTTCTTTCTAGGACCACTGCGGTCTTTAAAACCAATTTTGTTTCCCTGCTGTGGTTACTTTGAAGGCACTTTGATTCTGTACCTGGTTTGACACACAGAGGAAAGTCTGGTGGCACTTCTGGTGGAATACCCACTCTAAAGATGATGCTGTATTCTAGAAGTTCTTGATCTGTTTTGAGATGTAACTCTCCTGGGTGTCTTATGAAAATGTTATAGATCCTTGTGCCAGAAAATGCATATTCATAATGAAATTTGCATTAAAGTTTAGGATGTTCTTGTACCCTTTGAAGCTCATCAATAAATCACTGACCCAGATTCATTGCCCTGAAAGAAGACTTTCTAAAAACAAACACACATATGCACTCACACATATACAGCACAAGAAGTGGTGGCAAGATTTAAATTGCCCCCTCAGGAGTTATTTTCTTCTTTCTGTTGAATTCTTGGTTCTTGAAGGGTGCCTTGTCGCCTGCTAGTTCCTGTTTCGATACTGGTTTTGTCAGTGTGTTGAAGGGCTGCCAATCATGTTGCTTTAGATGCAGAATTTGGGGATTTCCTGGAGTTGCTTTAAAATGTCAGTCCTTGTGTTTGTTTGTTTTTCAGTAAGCTTCCCTCTTTGGAAAGAGAGAGGAGGGAAGGAAGGAAGGAAGGAAGGAAGGAAGGAAGGAAGGAAGGAAGGAAGGAAGGGGAGGAAAGGAAGAAGGGATGGAGGGGTGAGGGAGAGAGAAATGTGGCCGAAGGAGAAGATGTGTTCAGAGAACCATATGGAAAGAGGAAGGCAGCTGTATGTAGCGAGAAGAGGTACCGTGGCTGTCTGTAATTTGGCAGGAGCCAGACTTCTTCCCTACTCTGGGCCTTAGTTTTTCATCTGTATTCTGAGCAAGTTGGCCTCATGAGGCCATCTCCCAGGAACTTCTGTCTCTGACCCTCCATGGGACTAACTTCATTTTTATTATAAACATTTAATAATAAAAAAACAGTATCTTTGTTGGCTTGCCCCTGTTCTCTTATTTTCCACTACTTTTATTTCTTTTTGCCCCAAGGGAATAAGGGCTTGATTAGTTAGTTCCCTTCCTTAACTTTCTTTTCTTCCCTCTGCCCAGCTTGGACTTCATGAGCTTGCCCTCCCCGCTTCCCAGCCTTCCTTCCCCAGTTGTGTTGCTCTGTAGATCAGGCTCTCAATCACAACCTGTGATACTTCATTCTTCTTATTTCCCAGCATGAAGGGTCTCTCATTTCCACACCAGGCTTCTTGGGCTCTACTACCTTATTTGGGAGGCAAGCAGAAATTACATCTCAGACAGGAGGAGGGCATAATGGCAGCTTATGTTCATTCAGGGCTCACTGAAGAAAAGAGATTCAGTTCTGAGAAGTGTGATGCTTAGCTGAGGGACCCAGTGTTCCAGAAGAATGCAAACAAACCCTCCCGAGATACAACTGGAGGAGTTCTTCTCCACCCTGGCTCAACACAATTACATAGATTCAGGGTGTGACAATTTTAGTCACACTGGAGAGCATTGGAGCAATGGCAAAATTCGGAGCAGCTGGAGTCTTCATAGGCTTAAAATTTAGGCCAGGTGCAGGAGATGTGTTAACATTTCTGGGCTTCGTGGGAAAAGATGACCTGCTGGAGCTCCCCATCCTTAACTGAGCTTGTTTCTAAATCCTCAGGCAGCAGGAGCGATTTGGTAGGGGAAAAACAGAAATACATGCACCAAGAAAACCTTTCAACACTTGAATTGGGGAAGTAAAACCTTATTAGCCTTTCTTGGTACATACTATTTTAAAACATTGCATCTTCTTTGTGCTATGCTTCGCATTACTCCAAGCTCTTTACTCTATGAGAGAGATTCTTGAAAATCACCCATCGACAGCTTCTGAACATCATGCAGAGACTCTCCATCCACCACTCCTGCTCCTTCCTCACATCCAGGACCTTAAAATGGACTCATCTGATAGCCCAGGCTGTGGAGACCAGCGATAGGCTGAGGTATATAACTTTTTTTTTTTAAATCAAAAGACACAAGGTAGAGTGGAAGAAATAATGAAGTCCAGGCCTGGGTGTCAGGAAGTCTGGACTTCCCCTGTCAACGTGTTTCCTACCCTGTGCAATGCTGGGACACTGAGACCTCATTTGCATTCTGCTTCTGCTTACTGACTAGCTGTGTGGCTTTGGGCAACTCACGTAGCTTCTCTGGGTCTCCGTTTCCCCATTTATAAAATGAAGGATTTGGACTAGGGATTCCCACATTTCCTTTTAGCATAAAAGGCCCATGATTACCAATGACCTGCTCAAGCCTCATTTTCTTCATCTTTTAAGCAGAGTGATAGCTGCTTCTCTACTTCATAGGGAAGAGGTGAAAGTGCTCAGGAAGCCTTAAAATGCAACACAAATGTCAGCTATCATCATCAGTATTAGAATTCTTTGTCCGGCTCTTTCTTCGGAGCATGTTTCCTGTCTTTTATTCATAAGAGCAATTCGGTGCCTGACAGCAGTTCCTAAAATTCAGTTCTTGGTTTGATGAAACAGGCAGGATGGCAGCTCAGGTAGATGAAATTGCTGCCGATGAGAGTAGCATCTGAGAGTTCTTCGGCAGGAAGTGGGTTGAGGCCCCCCTCAGTCTCCAGAGATGGCCTGTTCTTAACCTTTTTCAAGGGGTGTGAACAGTGTTTCCTACGGAACTTATGTTCTCGTATATGGCTTTGCCTACAGAATTGAAAAGACCTTGGAGAGTTCCTAGGACAATAATAGTAAACTGAGTTGCTTATCTTTTGCCTAGCACCTGTGCATTTCTGAGTAATTTACTCACGTTAACTCATTAGCATTCCCAACCCTACACCAGCCTTTGTTCTTGCCTTTGGTAGGAAGGGAGGTGATATTATCTGAGCTTTGCATTCAGAGGAAGCACCTGGGTTGAGAGTGACAGTCCCTCTGTCCACACCTGGTGGAATTTTTCCTTGTCACCAGTGACAAACCTGTTCATCTCTTGTCCCCCACTACAAGGACTCCAGTGGTGCTCAGTGCCTTTCTCAGCATCACTGGGTGTCAGAACACAGATGGCTCTTTAAGGACTTCCTGCAGGGGCCAACTCCACTTAATCCTGCCCTGACCAGTGTAGCTCTGTTGGCTGGGTGTCACCCCGCAAAGTGAGCTGTCCCCAGTTCGATTCCAGGTCAGGGCACCTGACTGGGTTACAGGTTCATCCCCGGTTGGGACATGTAGGAGAGGCAACCGATTGGTGTTTCTTTCTCACAGTCATATTTCTCTCCCTCTCTTTCTTTCTCCAACAATAAATAAAATCTTAAAAAAATATATCACTTAATCTTGAGGGGTTCCGGGGAGACATGTATGTCTCTCTGAACACACAGTACAGAGTTTCCACTGCTACCTCTGAACAGCTCTCTCATCCTGGACTACACGGTGGCCCTTCCTCTCCTAAAGTGGAGTTGGTTATTCTCAGGGGAAATGAAAATTGCAATTCCATCACCTTGGATAGAATGAGTTAAAGGGACGGGCTCTCTCCTTTTCTCTCATCTGACAGCTAAATTAACGTAAGTCCCTAGGCACAGGGCTTTAGGAAACAGAAAGTTAGTAAGCAATTATAAAGAGAAATGAAAATGAACATTGAGGCCCCGAAGCCTGAGCAGCTCTACACTTCAGACGTTACCTACCCTAAAATAGAATATAGTGCCTTTGCCAAGAATACAGCTGGATCAACTCCGTCTTTTCCCAGGTCAGGCACACAATAAACATTTGTGGATTGATTTGGTGGGCAAACATTCTTCGCACTGGGATACTTTTCCATTTTCCAGCTTATTCTTTTTATTTGTTAATTGTTTTGATTGATTAGCCAAGATTCAGGTAACCAGTGTGGCCAGTGTTTACTACAGCAGGAAGGAATGTTGATCACAGTGGCTATCATCTGTATTTCCCAAACTGGTCTCTAAGTAACACCGATATATCCAGGTATCTTGAAAAAAAAAAAAAAGGTTCTGTGTTTAAATAAGTTGGGGGAATGTTATTTACCTTCCTACTAAAGATCCTCCAACTTTCTCAAGGCACATTAGCTTGTTAAGTAGACTGAGAAGAGTTGAGGGAAAAATAAAGTTTTAACTTTGTTAAAACAATTTCTTCCCAAGTCATTTGATGAGGGACTAGTCCCTATCTCGTATTTTTTTATGATATCCATTAAAATTCCACAAATTCGTGGTCTTTGGGAAATACCTTGGGATCTACTAATTGAACCTAATTTCAAAGTTTTACTGGTGAAAAACTTTGGTCTGAGAGGGGCTGAACTTCTTACAGGTGGTTAGTAGGGGAGCTAGGACTAGAACTCCATTTCTTGAATGCTTGGTTCAAGTACTGACATTCTGGGCTGGCAACAGGTAGCTAGTAAAGGTTTTTATTTTTGTTCGTTTGCTTTGTATATGTAGGGGAATAACAGTAGAGATGATTCCCAGGTGGGGTGACTGGACAGAAGGGGTAAATCAGGGAAGGGGCTCACCTAGTGAGGGAGGAAGCACTTAGGCTTTGGACACACCAACCTATCAATCAGAAAACCCTGCCAGAGCGGATGCCCATGTCCTCTTCTCAGAGCACAGAGACACCAGAAGGTTCTGGGCATTACTTCAGGGGTTAGGGAAGAAGAAAGAATAAGACTAGTCAAAGAGAATGGTAGCCGGGAGGAAAAGACACAAAGAAAAGCGACAGGAGGTGGAAGTTTCTTTCTTTTTTTAATTGAACTTACTGGGATGACATTGGTTAATACAATTATATAGGTTTCAGTGTACATTTCTATAATAATCATCTACATATTGTATTGCGCATTCACCATCCAAAGTCAAGTCTCTTTCCATCACCATTTAGTCCCCCTCCCCTTTACCCTCATCTACCTCCCCTTTCCATCTTGGAATCATCATACTATTGTCTATGTCTGAGTGGTTTTTTTTTTTTTTTCTTCACCTTTTCCAGGAAGGCTCCCACCCACTCTCCCTCTGACAGCTGTCAGTTTTCTGTATGTATGATTCTGTTTATATTTTGTTTATTTATATTGTGCATGAGATTCCACATATAAGTGAAATCATATGGTATTTGTCTTTTTCTGACTGGCTTATTTCACTTTGCATAATGCTCTCCAGGTCCATCCATACTGTTGCAAAGGGCAAGATTTCCTTCTTTTTTACCACCAAGCAGTACATTGAGTAAATGTACCACAGTTTTTTATCCACTCATCTACTGATGGGCACTTGCGCAGTTTCCAAATCTTGGCTATTGTAAATAATGCTGCAACAAAGATAGGGTGCATACATTCTTTCAGATTAGTGTTTTGGGTTTCTTCTGATATATTCCCAGAAGTAGAATCACAGGATCATAAAGACCATGGAGTTTCCTCAAAAAAAAAAAAAAATTTTTTTTAAAAGAAAGAACGAAGAAGAGGTGGAAGTTTCAATGAAGAAATTATAGCCAGAGTTGAGAAACTCAGCCTTGGAATCTGGAGTGTGTGAGTTTGAACCCCAGCAAAGGGACTTCAAAAAGTTTTTGAGTCTGTTTCCTCATCTGTGAAATGGGAGTGATCTCCATCTCAAAGGGTGAGAGCATTCACTAAAATAAAGTCCTTACCATGGGGTTAGCATGGTTAGCTATGGGGGTTAGCATGGAGTCAAGGTGTGAGCAGAGACCAGAGAAGGAAGGAAATGGAAAGATTAAGCATATCCCATGAGGAGTGGGTCCTGAAGCGGGGCAGGGACCCTTAGGAAGCCTGAAGCCTTTGCTTTACCCGAATTTGCCCACTGCCTTGTGAGGGAACTGGGTGAGCTGCTCAAAACAGCTGCAGCCTAGTCCCCACTGCAAGACACGCTTCCCTCTCACCCATGCTTCCAATTTCCTAGCCTCCCAACCTCCCTCACTGCAGCAGCCCGCCCCACTCCCACTCCTGCAAGTTCTGGGAGCCAGACGCGCATGCGCCTTCTTGGGCCCTAGCCCAGCTTTCCACGTTTCACTTCCCTCCCTTTCCCTCCGCAGCTCCAGCTCCACCGCTACGATTGGCCAGCCGAACTCCTCGCCTTGCCCAATAAACGCCGGCCTCTCGCCCCCGTGTTACTGGGTAGAACAAAACAAAAACAGCGAGAGGGGCCTGAGACTCTACCAGGCAGCGGCGGAGGCTGAGGAGCAGGGTCAGGTCAGCGGACCAGCGACCTGGGCGAGCTGCGGCGGCGGCGGCCCGGGGGTCAGTACCGACGCGGCTCGCACGCTCCGGAGGACTGCGCCCTCTCCCCGAGCCCGGGTCTCCTCGGCTGCAGTCGCACGTTGGGAGGGGGAGGGGGCGTGGAGGCCGAGGCCCCGGGCGGTCAGGTCCGGGTCAACAGGCTGGAGTCCGGCCGCCTTCTCCGAGCCCCGTTGGCCCCGCCGTTCCCTCCCCAACGCCCTGGGCTGCGAGGAGTCGGCCCCAAGTTTCCCCTTTTGGGCTCGGCCGGGAGCATGGCGGCGCGGGCCCGCCCCCTCCCGGACCCCATCCCGGACCCCCTCCGGGACCCCGTCCCCGCTCAGCCAGGCGCGCGAGGCGCTCCCCGCCGAGGAGCTCCCTCTAGTCCCCGCGAAGGCCGAGGCTGTGTTTGATTTGGGGAGTGGGCGTCGGGAGGCGCGTTTCTGGCCTGATTGAAACCCTGAGGGAGGCTTGCCCCTCCTGGCCTCTTGGAGGGTCTTCTGAGGCGTCGCCTCCCGGCCAGGCCTGCCCTGGCTCGGCCCAGCCGCTCCCCTCTCCCCACCCGGGGCCCGTGGGACCGGCGGTCGCCGGGGGGCCGGGCCTGCTCCCGCGGCGGGGAAGCGGGCACGACCGCTGCAGAAGGGGCAGCGCGCTGGCCGGGGGCGCAGGGAGGCGGACACGTGCCGGCCGCCGGGGTCCTGCGCGAACTCCTCCGCTTCGCCCCTTGTAAGGCAAGGGTGGTTTTTTTTTGTTTTGAGTTTACGTGAAATCTCCCAGAGAAAACAAAGGCACGAAGGGAGCCCCCTTTTTTTGTGAAAAGCGTGCTGTGCTGCATTTGTCAGATTGATGCTGCAGCGTGCACGAGAGGGTTGTGGGTTTTGTGTGTGCGTGTTTTTGCAAGAGCTTCCAAACCGGTTTGCTGAAGTCCCTGTCGCCCGTCTCCCCGCGTCCTGGTGGGTATGTAGCCAGCGGACAGTGTACTATCTTCAGATAATTAAAACAGTTAAAATTGCAGCTTCCTGTGGGTGAAACAGTCGCTGCCTGTTTATGTTTTTACTTTTGAGTTTTAGAATTTTGGCATTCTTGCTAACGAGGCTTTTTAGGAAACCACCATATATACTTTCAAAAGAAAAAAAAAAAAAGGAACCAGTGTCAATGCGTTGTGAATTTGTTTATGCCTTTAACCTTCCTTCATTATACGTTATTAAATTTCCTAACATCTCAGCAGGCCTCTTTGAATTACATTCTGATCAGTTTTTCTGTTGTAATAAAAATGGTGGCTAGGAGTGCAAAAATAAATGACACTGATATTTTCTGTGATGCTCACTTTTGCATTTGTCAGATTGATGGTGTTGCATTTGCACTTTTGCATTTGTGGTGTTGAATACTTGAACCACAAAAGTGTCAGAGTACATATTGTGGATTATCAGGTATATTTCAGGAAATAGATTTTTGGAGGGAATTTGGTGGGAGACCAAGACTCTTAGGGAGTGGCTTGGCAGTTGAAGACTTCCAAGTATTTCTGTGAAACACGTTGGAAAACTGAAAACAAAGATTAATTTAAGCATTAATTTTAACACATGTATAGTTTTGTTTTCTTATTGAAACTTAATTTTGTAGTTTTGGTATGAAGGATGGGGCTTTAAATTTTTTTGCTTTACATTTTCTTAAGTTTGGGGCAAAGATCTCAAGGGTTGTTAAGTAAGCTGGGAGAAAACCCACTGCTTTGAAGAGAGTAAAAACAGGGAACATATCTTTATCCTTCTCCAAATGTCTGTGTTGCTGTCGAGTGTGACTGAGTTCTTGATTGCATTATCATTGCCTGAAGGCACAGGGCTTTTTTTTTTTTTTTTTTCTTTGTGATTACTGAATAAAAACAAACTTGGTAAATATAGGTGATAGTCTCATTACCTGATAATTTTCTTTGCCTAACTGAATGTCTTCTTTATAATAGTTTAAAATAAATATTTTGGTTTGGAGAGCAGTACTTAAGAATTTGTCGTAATATTAGGAATCTATATTTTAATAAGCTTTTCTCTTTTAACCCTAGGAAAGAATATTCCTGTGATATACTAAAATTTGGTATTGAATTGTGCGAACAGTGCTGGATTTGGAACGTTTAGGTTCTAACCTTGGTTCTTCCACTGAGCAGCCTTCCCTGTGGACAATCACTTGCCTTCTCAGAATCTGTCTAGTTGTGTGCAGAGTGGAGTACCTACCTCAAGATTGCTCTGAGAGGTACATGAAATAATGCCTGTAAAATTATTTTTGAATTAAAAAGGGCTTTGTAAACATCAGTTATAATCACTTCATTTCCTTTATTAGCTATGTTCTGCACTAAGCATTTTCTCATGAAAAAGACTTTAATGCAACTATAGTGTAAAAAACATCATATGACGTTTTCACTTAATTGTAACATATACTTTATGTACAGAAATAAAATAGACGGCATTTTCAGCCATGGACACTAAATATTTAGGTTTGCAAACTGTTTTTATTCACATATCTGTATGTATCTCCTCATACATTTTAAGGTCATTTTTTTCCTCCTAAATCCAGAGTTTGTGGGAATTAACGGTGTTAAAAGATATTTATATAAAATCATATATGTCTTTTATTCTGAATAGAATTGGAGTGATACCAGTATTTTGTTAATTTTTGAAGCAACGTGATAGCATCTTAGGTCATAGGTCAAGGATTAGGTCATAGTAAGAATTTATGATTTTATGACAAAAGTGTATTTGCTTTACAAAATAATACCCTTTTCTGGAGAACAGGGCTTTGAGCTTATAAGATGTTTGAATAGTATATATCGAGGAATTTATAAGTCAGTTTCAGCTTTGAGTTCCCAGTAGGCATCATATATCATTTTAAAATAATGTATACTTTTGGTTTTGTTATATGAGAAAAATACACTTTTCTGTATAGTTTTTCATTTTCATTAATTTGTACATTTTATATTTGAAAGGAAGAGCATACTGCTAGTGAAATTATTGTAAATGACTGGAAGGACTTAGATGTAACCTATAATACCTAAGTACTGTAAGCCACCGTTTGAAAAGTATTTCCAGATAAATTTTGAAATCTTATTCAGTAATACCTTCTGGCAGTAGTTCTCATGAAAATATGTTTTGATAGTCTTTCAAATAACACTGAATTTACATCACTAAGTTAATTATCTAAAATAAGATAACTGATTTTATCGAAATCTTCCAGCATTAGCAATTTTTAAGCCATTTTGAAATTGAGGTCTAAAGTACCGAGATGCTAATGTCATTGTACTTATTCCCTTTTAAAATAGGTAAGATTTAAAAAATGCATTTTTCAGAGCATAAAAATAATATTCTTGTTATAGAAAACAAGTTAAAATTTTTTCCCAGTTTCAAAGTTGTATAACGGTAATTATAGATACTTAGGTAATGAAATGATAGATATGTCTGCCTGCAGATATGCTATAGAGTGGAAAATAATAGTCACATAATTTTCTTCATTAATCAAAACTCTATTATTTGTGCTTTGGAGTACTCATAACTTATTGGTAGCAGACTATCCAATATTTATTTATATTAGGTTAATTATGAGGCCTGTTAATTCTTAGAAACATTGGAAGTATTTTCATACTCTTCAGACTTGAAATAAATATGTATAACAATATTTTTTAATACCAAGTTAAAGGTGTAATATGGCACATTGAGAAGTATGGGCTTATTTTTTTCCTTGACACAGATAAACTTATTAAGAAGATTGAAACCAAATATTATTTAGGGTAAGCTGTTTTTGAAAGTGAAGTGAACTGTTTTTTAAAAAATGGAATTAGGTGGTAAATTTTTTCCCCAGTGTTAAGTAAATTGAATTTACCTTAATTATTATATCAGTTTGGAAGATACTGAAACTGTTTTTTTCTTTTTAAAGAAATAGATCCCAAAGGAAGACTCCCATTTGGTAATTTAATCAGTGCAAGTGAAATTAAGGAATAATGGATGTAGAGAATGAGCAGATAATGAACGTAAACTCTGCAGGTAAGTATCAATATTTTGAACCTTGATTGTATTATGAGCAAGTTTTAGGCCATATCAAACTTTATGAAAACACGATATTAAAACTGTATTTACTTTGCTCTAGCTCTTGCAGCTCAGTAGGCTGGTAGGCTCATACCAGCCTGTAGACGGAAAGATCACCAGTTCAATTCCCAGTCAGGGTGCATGCCTGGATTGTGGGCCAGGTCCCCAGTTTGGGGCGTTAAGCAACTGATCGATGTTTCTTTCCCTCTCTTTTCTTCCCCTTTGCCTCTCTCTAAAAAGAAATAAATAAAATTTTAAAAAATACTCTTTACTTTATAAACAGTCTTACTCATGCTACAAGAAAATAGGTCGTATTATTTTTAAAACCAAGTTTGTGATTCTTATTTTCATTTATTACATATCCTTAATTTTCTGCCTATCTTACATCCATACATTCTTATTTATACTATATATAATAAACTATTGTGCAAAATGGAGAAGAATAGTGAACTTGCTCATTAATATTTTCATATGAGCTAGGTAGTGATTTCTGTAACAAACTACTATGGGTATCTTTGATATCTTTTTAACTAATAATTTATATTTTATAAATACTTGTGGGTAATTTCTCATTTTTTACTGTGCTTTAATAGCATATTATTATGAAGATGGTTTTTTGAAATAGGTGGCCAAATGCAGAGTAACTTTAGACTATTTAGGATGTATTTCTAGCTTTCAGAATAATCATTGTAGAGAATTAAATAGGATTTTGAAATACTCTGAATAGTGAGAACTTTTCATGTTGGTATATTTTAGGTAATTGTTTGCTTGTAACTTTATTACTAGTTGAAAGATCATTATTATTTCTAATTTAAATATATTTATATTTCACTTTTTAATAATACAGCTTCATTTTTTCCAAAAGACTAATTCACTGTTTGTATATGTTATATAATTTTCTTTGAACAGACACTTTGAAATTGAAACTTCTTTGCCATCTTGTATTTATAAATCTGATTTCAAGTGTGCTAAAAAATTATAGTTGAAAAATTGTTACAAGATTAATGTTTATTTTGGTGCTACTATATACAATAGCTATATGAGTATAGCTATTTTTATACTTATTTTTTAAGGGTATGAATAGGTATCAGGTATCTCCTTCATAGAGGTGGGGATGGTAGTAATACAATTTAAGAATATATTTCACATATAGGTAATTGCCTCTTTAAAAAATTTATACATATTTAAAATGTATTGCGCTAACACTGGTTAATATCATATAATTTTCAGGTAAATAAGACTATAGTTCTGTATCTGTATATTGTATACTCTTCACCTAAAATCTAATTTCCTTCTGTTTATATATTTGACCCCCTTCACCCACTCTTGTCTTCCTGCACCCACTTTACCCTCCAGTAGCCACCTTTCTGTTGTCTGTATCTGTGAATTTTTTTTGTTTGTGGTGTTTGTTACTTTTTGTTTTATATTCCACATACAAACGAAATCATATGATTTTTTCCTTTTCTACTTGACTATTACATTTAGCATGGTACTGTCAAGATCCACTCATGTTGTCATAAATGGCAGTGTTTCATTTTTCGTGGCTGAGTAGTATTCCATTGTGTGTGCGCGTGTACACACACACACACACACCTGGTAATTGCTTCCTTTCAGAAGTGCCTAGTATGATACAGTTGTGAGTATGCAAAACACAGGTTGATTCTTGTATTATTATTTTTAATTATTTATTTGTACTACAACAGTAAACCTACTTTTGCCCACTCCTGTATTTGATAAGATATTAAAATAGTGGAAATATGTTTAACTGAATACTTTAGTACTTTAAGGGACAGTTTAAAGCACTTAATATACTTCTAAGTCTTTTATCTTCTGGATGCGTTTGGTGGTTCACCTTAATTGTAGAATAATGAAAAGCAGTATGTTACAGGTAGATGTTTAGTGTTTTCTACAACCACTCCATTTAATTTGTCTGAGCTCTGGTCCTTCTCCTTCTTAATCTTTCGCTTTTCTCTCTTTACCTTCCTCTCTTTGTTCATCCTGTCTCTATAGCTGTCACCACTCTGCTGTGCTCTAGCTTTGTATTTTCTATAATTATAATCATCAGAGATTCACATGTGGGTTTGAATCCTGACCACAATTCACTTTAAGTATGTAACTTTTCTACAAAACATCTTTCTTCTGTAAATGAGGATAAACATCTCCATTACAGAGCTTTGTGAGGATTATAGAACCATGTATGTAAAGTGCCTAGGGTGGAACCTGATACCTAGTTAAGGTAACAATTATGGTAATGACGAAAGATATAGTAGTACTCCTGTGATAGTTTAGTTATGATGATGGTTATGATGATATTGCAAACTCTGGCTTTCTTTCCTAGTCTAAAATCTGTAAGCTATCATGTTATTTTTCTCGAATCTATTTTGTTGAAAAGCTCTTTAATTTTTTGTTAAAAGTGTCACTTTCTTATTTACCCCAATGTTACTACCCTTTTGACTGACTTATGGCAGTATTTTCTTAGCTGGTCTCCCACTTTATACTTTTACTTTTTTCTGATATGTTCTGTATTCTTTTCCTATACTAATGCCGCCTTTAGGTCAGTAGGTCAGTAATGCTCACGTATTGGTATATCATATTCCCCTGCTGTGGTACCAAATCTGAATTCTGACCATTTGAATGTAGAGCGGTCAGCAGTTATTCTGATATTGTAAGCAGGGGCGAGATCATAAAGTACCTTAAATTACAAGGTAATGTGTTTACACTTTATTTTGACCCAGTGGGAATATGTTCAAATGGTTTTCAGTGGGGGCATGTTTTAGAAAATTAGTCTCCATGCAGTTTGGAGAATGGTGTGAGGACCAAAAGAATGAAGAGTTCTTATGAGACTTATGAAATAATTTGACTCTACTTAATGTTCTTAATGTTTTTTGATTATCATGAGGTTTGTTCCTAAATTTTATATGTTTTGTCAAGAATTACAAAGATTTTGCCCTGACCAGTGTGCCTCAGTTGGTTGAGCATTGTCCTGCAGAGTGGAAAGGTCACTAATTGGACACATGCCTAGATCAGGGCACATGCCTAGGTTGTGGGTTCAGTTCCTGGTAGGGGTACATGTAGTTGCTTTGGAGAGGCAACCAATTTATGCTTCTCTCTCATCAATGTTTCTCTTCCTCTCTTTCTTCCTTCCTTCCCATCTCTCTCTGTAGAAATAATAAATAATGAGAACATTTATTTATTAACATTTAATAAACATTTTAACATGTTTATGCATTTTAAAGGCTGACTTAAAAAAATTAGTTTCAGGAAAACTTCCAGCCAAGATGGAGAGACATAGGTAGATACACTTTGCTTCCTCACACAACCAAAAGAAGGACAGCAAATTTAAAAACAAAAACAACCAGAACTTCCAGAAAATAGAACTGTATAAAAGTCTGACAACCAAGGAGTTAAAGAAGAAACATTCATCCAGACTGGTAGGAAGGGTAGAGATGGGCCCCCGGGGTGGAGAGGATGTGAGGCAATGTAATGGACCAGGTGTGAGGCAGCTGGCAGACTGGTGGTCCCACATTCATGTGTGGCTAAGCTGGGAGGAACACCTGGGGAACAAGACAGACTGCACAACCCAGGGTTCCAGCGTGGAGAAACTAAAGCCTCAAAACCTCTGTCTGTAAAATCCTGGGGGCGTTGCGACAGTGGGGGAAACTCCCAATATCACAGGCGAGTCCGTTGGAAGGTCCCATGGGGTCCTAGAAAGTACACAAACTGACCCACCTGGGAATCAGCACCAGAAGGGTCCAATTTGCTTGTGGGTAATGGAGGAAGTGACTGAAAGTAGGGTGAGAGAGGAGCAAGCAGCATTGTTCCCTCTCTGACCTCTCCCCAACTCAGTGAAGTGGGTTGCCCTGCCCTGGCAAAATACCTAAGGCTCTGTCCCTTAAAATGTAACAGGTGTGCCAAGACAAAGAAATAGGCCCAAATGAAAGAACAGATCAAAACTCCAGAAAAAGAATTAAGCAACGAGGAGATAGCCAGCCTATCAGATGTGGAGTTCAATACACTGGTAATCAGGATGTTCGCAGAAATGATTGAATACAGATGCAAAATAGAGGAAGAAGTGAAGGTTATACAAAGTGCAGTAAAAATATCCAGGGAACCAACAGTGAAAGGAAGGTAACTGGGACTCAAATCAACGATTTGGAACAGAAGGAAGAAAAAACATTCAACCAAAACAAAGAAGAAACTATTTTAAAAAATGAGTGGCTTAGGAACCTCCAGGACAACTTTAAATGTTCCAACATCTGAATCATAGGAGTGCCAGAAGGAGAAGAGAAAGAGCAAGAAATTGAAAACTTCCTTGAAAAAATAATGAAGGAAAAGTTACCTAATTTGGTGAAGGAAATGGACTTCCAGGAAGCTTAGAGAGTCTCAAAGAAATTGGACCGAAGGAGGAACACACCAGGACACATCATAATTAAATTACCCAAGATTAAAGATAAGGAGATAATCTTAAATGCAGCAGGAGAAAAGGAAAGAATTCTCTACAAAGGAGTTTCCATAAGACTGTCAGCTGATTTCTCAAAAGAAACCTTACAGGCAAGAAGGGGCTGGAAAGAAGTATTCAAAGTCATGAAAGGCAAGGACCTACATCCAAGATTACTCTAGCCATCAAAGTCATCATTTAGAATGGAAGGACAGATAAAGTGCCTTCCGGAAAAGGTCAAGTTAAAGGATTCATCATCACCAAGCCCTTATTATATGAAATGTTAAAGGGACTTGTCTGAGAAAAAGAAGATGATCAAAACTATGAACAGTAAAATAATAGTCACAACTATCAACAACTGAGTCTAAGAACAAACTAAGCAAACAACTAGGACAGGAACAGAATCACAGAAATGGAGATCACATGGAGGGTTAGTGGGGAGGGGGAGTGGGGAAAAGGGCGGAAAAGGTACAGGAAATAAGCATAATTGGTAGGTTCAAAATAGGGGGAGGTTAAGAATAGTATCAGAAATGGAGAAGTCAAAGAACTTACATGTACGATCCATGGACATGAACTAAGGTGGGAGGAATGCTGGAGGGAGGAGGGTAAAGGGGAAAAAAGAAAATGGGACAGCTGTAGTAGCATAGTCAATAAATGCACTTAAAAAATTAGTTTCAACATATTAAAACATGTTGAAGCCTAGATACATAGACCTGACACATCCTGATTACATTTAGGAGTATTTAACACCATCTGAGGAATTACACTCTGACTTAAGTTAGCCTAAATGAAAAAAAAAAACTCAGGCCCAGGGGTAACTAATTTAGTAGCTTTCTGACTTAACTGGTACAGAGTTTTTCAGAGTAAAGCTGAGTATTTTTGCCATTTGATCTGCACAGACAGTGCAGATGGTATGAGGAATACCATACTCCGCTAGCTGCTGAGGATAAAAAGTACAGGTTATCTTTTGGGGGTTATTTTGAAAAGCAGGACTGTGATGTAAAAAAAATACAGAGATTTGGTGATGAGGTTAATGAGCGGTATATGAACATTAGTTTTATTGTGGATAGAATTGTTAAGGAGAGATTCTCTTGACCTATATCCTCAAGGATTTTGGTAACTAAAAGAGCAGTGAGGGTGACATTTTAAACAGGTGACTGGGAACTTCAAATATGTTGCTGTCGGGGGATAGTGTACAGATCTTATATAAGCTGGGAAATTTTCATAGGATGTTTAAGTTTAGAAAGATGAGTTAGGACTTTGAGATGATGACTTTTAGAGCAAGCTTATTTTTGAAAGCAGTGAACAATTCAGCTAAATATTCATGTGATCACTTATTTGCCAAATTATTAGTATTTCCTAAGTATCTGTAATTACTCATGAGATATTTGTCAAGTTATTTAAATATTTTCAGCCTTAGTTTCTTTATCTGTATAAATGATGTAATAAGTAGTTTTCACACTGTGGATACATGAAAAAGTGCCAACACAGTGCCTGATAAATAATATTAGGCATTCTGTGCATATTAGTTTCCCTTCTCTCAAGATTCCTAGTCTTGTATCTCCAATTGCTTAGCTCTCTTAGCTCGTAAAGTCTAAAGGTTTTATATTTGGTGTTAATGTTAAGATAGATTGTATGATGTTAATACATGAGATAACATGTTTTCAGTAAACTTTGTTCATTAAAATTCAGCTCTGGCTGGTGTGGCTCAGTGGATTGAGTGCCAGCCTGCAAACTGAAAGGTTGCCAGTTTGATAACCACTCAGGGCACATGCCTGGGTTGCATTCCAGGTCCCCAGTTGGGGGCAAAACTAATCAGTGTCTCCCTTGCACATCAGTGTTTCTCTCCCTCTCTTCCTACCTCTCAAAATAAATAAATAAAATCTTTAAAAAAATTGGCCCTGGCTGGTGTAGCTCAGTGGATTGAGCGCGGGCCTGCGAACCAGAGGATCGCGGTTCAATTCCCAGTCAGGGTACATGCCTGGGTTGCAGGCCAGTTCCCAGCAGGTGACACACGAGAGGCAACCATACATTGATATTTCTCTCCCTCTCTCCTACCCTTCCCCTCTAAAGAGAAATAAAAAATCTTTAAAAAAAAAATCTTTAAAAAAATTCAGTGCCTTAGTTTACTTTCCATGATAATGTGAAAAGTAATCCTATTTAATTGACATTTATTACACTGATCCATATTAAATTGCCAATATGTGACGATCGCTGACATACAAAAAGGGTAATTTCATGTGATTCAACCTAATATAACTTATGACTATAATTGGTATGACAGTAGATTGTTAAAATATTTAGAATTTTCTTTCTTCATTTTTCTCTTTAAGATCCTGATAACTTAAGTGACTCTCTCTTTTCTGGTGATGAAGAAAATGCTGGGACTGAGGATATAAAGAATGAGATAAATGGAAATTGGATTTCAGCATCCTCCATTCATGAAGCTAGAATTAATGCTAAGGCAAAAAGGCGACTACGGAAAAACTCATCCCGGGACTCTGGCAGAGGCGATTCAGTCAGTGACAATGGAAGTGAAGCCATTAGAAGTGGAGTAACTGTACCAACTAGTCCAAAGGGAAGGTTGCTAGATAGGCGATCCAGATCTGGGAAAGGGCGGGGACTACCAAAGAAAGGTTGGTATATACCACATCTGAAGATACCAATGGAAAAAAATACTGTCTGGTTCTTGTACAGTTACCTTGTTCTACAAACAAGAGAAATTTAAACAATGATAATGTATGATTTTGTGGTCTGTATATATTTTTTACATAATACTAAACCGAGGGTCATCCATGTTTTAAGTTGAGCCTTTTTTCTTGTTTCAATAGAGTTAGTGTTTTTGAGCAGAACTTAATTATTTCCAGCAAAATACAGTCATACCTCAGTACTTGTCAACTTCAGAACTCATCAAACCCTGTACTTCTTGCATTTTGATGAGAAAAAACTGTTGCAGCGCTCAGTGCTTGCTCACCACTCGGTGCACCTCTCTCTCTCTCTGAAACAGGTCCATGCGTCAGTCTTATGGTAGCTTGCAAACAGTTCAGTGCTCGTAGGTTTCTGCACTTACCATGGTTTCTGGAATGAATTAATTATCAGTACCAAGGTAGCACTGTACACACCGACGTTTTTCACAGTTATGAATTGTGCATGTACTGTCTAACTTTTCTTGAAAGAAATAGGGTCAGGAATTCATCATACCTATTCTTTAATGAATCAGTTTATGTCCGTTGTGAAGAATACATGACATGTATAAATTTGGTAATACTTTGCTCAGAATTTTAATGATTTCGTAGATTTGGTTCTGAGTTTTCTTAGCTCTGTTTATCTTGGGTCCTGGAGTGGAACTGTTTCACTGCTTTGTCTTCAGTGCTTGGAGTAGAGACTCGTAATGTAGGTAGTTAAATATTTGTTGAATGAGGGGTCTGTCAGCTTTTGTCTGTGGTAGGATTTTGATACAGTTTGATGATTTCACAAGCTTGTGAATGGTGGGAGCTTCAATTTATAGCCTAGGTTTCCTGCAGAATTTTTTTATCATATGTCCAAAATTGTTATTCTTGTTGAATGGCTCTACAGCCATGGGTCACCATGGAACCTAGTTCTCAGATTCTGTTTTGCTCTGGTGACAAGGATTATACTCTGGATATAAAATAAAAACCTCCCAAAAATATCGGTGATACTGTAAACTTTTAAAAAATGATTTAATATTTCAAGACTTACAAAAACATTAAGTTTATGTAGAAAAGCAACTTTGAAAGTTGCATTTGTTAAACTTTTGGTCAGCGTGCATATAGAAGTAGAAGCGGTTGGTGCCATTAATGCTTAAATAGCAATTGCAATACTTTTAACATTACTAGTTACAAAGTATAACAATATAATCTAGAGAATATTTGATTTTAAAATATTTGATGGTGGTCACCCTGCTTCTTTGTTAAATAATTTCTACTGAGTTTTCTATGCCACATTTTACTGGCCCACCATATTTTTGTTTTGGTTTCAAGAAATGCCAAATAAAATTTAGAGCTAAACTGGAATATCACCTTCTTGGAGGTCTCCGTTAGAGCTGTTTTTCTGATCTTTGTTTTGGCTTTTATTTTAAAGAACCGGCCTTTTTCGGCTTTAACTTTATAAGCTGTTTAAACTTGATGTTTTGAAGTAGGTTGTAAAGTATCTAATCATTACTGAAAAGGAGGTGATCTGAATAAAAAAAGGTTTAAAGCATAACTTTCAACTGGAAAAAAACTAAAAAATTAAAATACAGTGTTTTAGCTGATACTTTAACATCTGAACAACTAGAATGATTTCAAATTTTCATTAAAATTTTATGAACGATGGACTTTGTTTCTTTCTCAATTCAAAACTTTTCAGGTGGTGCAGGAGGCAAAGGTGTTTGGGGCACACCTGGGCAGGTATATGATGTGGAGGAGGTGGATGTGAAAGATCCTAACTATGATGATGACCAGGTATCAGTGTTTTTGCTTTTTCAGTATACAGTTAAATACTTACAAACTCTTTTGGTCTCATGTTTGTAGTTTATTCATGACGTTTGTCAAATCATATGCTCCATATTTATAATTGGTAATTGTCAAATCCTATATGTGGTGATTATATATACTAATATGTGATGTGTGTATATATGACTTACGACTATATATGTATGTATATATACACACATTAGTATATTCATGTAAGACATACACAGCTCCTTCAGAATTTTGGTTATTTTTGGATTAGGAAAACAAGATAACCGATACTAATGTTACATAATTTTCACTTGGTTTCTAAAGTGAGTCAGAAGTAGATCTTGACAAATTCACTTAGGATCATCAAGTTGAGTATTTTTCAGTAAATTCTTTTGAGTTAATGTAATTTCTTTAGTAATGAGAATTGAGACTATTCTTTTGAGTATCATAAAAGACTTACAGATATTAAGCTTTTAAATATTGCTGTTTAGCATGGTAAATTTGGTAATTTTGAAATGTGGATCTTTTTCTAGGGATAGTGCTGAGAATATAAATTTTTAATAGATTGTTCTATTGACTTTACATATATTTATCTTTTTACTGGAAAGTTTTTTACTTATACAATAGTAGAATAGTATAATGAATCTGCTTGTACTCATCTTCCAGCTTTTACCAACTTTAATAATAATTCATGGCCAAACCTTTTTATCCTGTACTGCCATTTACTCTTCCCATTGTACCTGTTCCTCCTCCTCATCCCCCACTCCTCACAGCTCTGGGTGAGGTCCTATCTGTATGAGATAAGACGTAGTGATTAAAATTTTAGACAGGAAATTATCAGGGTATTATATATGTTTGATTGTTTTTATTGTGCATTGTTTATGTACTTATCTGTTTTAAGTAATAGTTGGATGAGGAAATATTTCAAAGACAACATGAAAAAATATATTTTCAAACCAGTAGGATTCAAATACTATAGAAAGTTTGCTAAATGTTCTAGTTTTAATACATAATCTTTCAAGTTTATGTTGTTAGATGGAAGCCAGGTCACAAGTTGCATATAAATATTACAGGGATTTATGCATGGGAGAAGGGGGAATACTTTTTGAAATTTCAGTTTAATAGTGCTTTTTCTTAGAGAATTATTTTGTCAACTACAACATAAATTTTTGTTAAGGGACTTTTATTGTAAACTAATCATGAAGGCTTTGGTTCCTGCTTCATTTTTTTTTAAAGTGAAGTTTTAATGAAAATACTAGATGTAATAAGAAACCATCTTAAAGCTTTTTGGTAACAGAAGGATTGGTTTTGTGGGAGATACAGAATTAACAGAAGATAAGGGAGTGTTGGAAGCAAGTCATATTTGTTGTGGTTAGTGGGTCTAATCTGTATATTCGTTTGTCATGTGTAGATTTTATAAAAAGAACCATGACAGATTCTATTTTTATATGTGATCAAAGCAGGTAGCATGTCTCCTCTCCCAGAATTGGGATTACTAACCAGGTGGAATTTAAAATTATAAAACCATTTCAGTTAATCTGAATATTTTGCCTATTAATTTATAACTTTCTCCCCTTTTCTTTCCCAGGAGAACTGTGTTTATGAAACTGTAGTTTTGCCTTTGGATGAAGCAGCATTTGAGAAGACTTTAACACCAATCATACAGGAATATTTTGAGCATGGAGATACTAATGAAGTTGCAGTAGGTTTAAAGTTGCAATTATAATTTATTTCATATAGGAGAGAAAACACTCTTAAAAGCAAAACATCATACCTAGAATGATCTTGGATTACTGAATAAGTTTAGTAATTTTCTTTTTTGCCATGGTAGGGTAGCTCAGATCGTTAGAGCATTGTTTCTACATGCAAAGGTTGTGGGTTCGATCTCTGCTCAGGGTACAGATATACAAGAAGGAACCAGTGGCCCTGACTGGTATAGCTCAGTGGATTGGCATTGTCTTGCAAACTGAAAGGTCACTGGTTCAATTCCCAGTCAGAGCACATGCCTGGATTGCGGGCCAGGTCCCCAGATGGAGGTGCATGATGTTTCTCTCACATATCGATGTTTTTAATCCCTCTCTTTCTCCCTCCCTTCCGTCTCTCTAAAAATAAATAAATAAAATCTTAAAGAGGCAACCAATGAATGCATAAATAAGTGGAACAAAAAATCAATATTTCTCTCTCTTCTCTCTTGCCTGCTCCTTCCACACACTCTCTGAAATCAAGTAAAAAAAGAGTTTTCTTTTTATAAATGAATTTCTAACCAAGAAGTGGAGTAAAATGTCGTGAATTTAGGTGATTTTTTACCTTCTTGGGATCTGATGAGGGCTATGTGCTATTTCCTTCCCTGAAAAATAACACAATATTTTTATAATTTTTATAATTGATAGTTTATACTGTCAATTATAATATAATTTTAATGATTTCAGTGTATTTATGGATCTGTTGATGTCTCTTCAGGGATCTCAGTTAAAAATGCCTGACTTTAAAGTTTCATTTTCTTGACATTCACTTCAGTGCTTAGGATTTGGATAAAAATTATCATTGTACTCTGTCCAAAAAAAAAGAGTACACAGATAAAGACTTGAAAAAGAATGTATACAGAAACCAAGAGAACAAATGTGATAATTGGTTATGGGAACATTTATTGTGTTACGAATTTATCGTAAAGTAAATCTGAAAGGCTAAAATAACATTATTGGTCTAGTTATTAGGATTGTTGACTTAAAGCTATAAAATTGCAACTCTTAAAAGACTTAGATTCTTTTAATGCAGATTGGGCTGTCTTGGTTTGTTTGATACCATGAAGTTTGATAACTTGGGATTGGTAGGGTTTGAATATGAAACAAATATTTGTTTAGTTCATTCCATGTGGAGAAGTTTACAGTAGGTGATTCCTGCCCTTTTGAAGCTCAGTGAAGTGAGGGAAACGATATATGAACATTAAAATATAATGTGAAACATTCTATTGTAGAAGAAAGCTAAGTTCTGTGAAGGTATGGACTGTTGGAAACAACTTACCTACCTTGGGTGGGATGAATAGTATGCCATGTTTTTATTAACTGAGTACTACTATGAGCAGAGTGTTAATGTAATCGTAAAATTGAGAGTAATAGAAGAGATGATTCTGAGCTGTCTAAGGATGGTTAGGAGTTTGCCAGGGTACGATGGTTGGAGAGGGTTTTTTAGGAAGGAGGAGTATTGTGTTCAAAGGCAATGATTTAGCTGTTCAAGTGCAGCCCAGAAAGATGAAATGGAGTTGGAATTTGTGAGACAACTAACAAGGATACCAGTTAGGTGCTTGTGAAAATAGTGCTGGCACCCTCTTAGCAGTTTACCATGATTTAAATACTCTGAGAAAACTTTTAAGTAAAAAGGAAGGCACTCTATGTAACTGAGTTAGAATTTAGCCTCGAGGGTCAAAATGACTATATTCCATTTCCAACTTGGCCACTCAGGCTGTATGCTCTTGGCAAATAATTTTTCTGTGCTTTGTGTATGAGTATGGTGATAATACCTCTCCTCAAAGGGTTGTTTGAATATAAAATAAGATAATAAAAAAAGTGGCTGTTATAATGCTTGATACATTATAAGTAGTTCAGTGAGTATTAGCTGTAGGAAATTTTAACTTTATTCCAACATTTAAAACAATAATCCCACTTAAATGCAATGGCTTAAGATCTTGTTTTAAACTTTACATGACAATATAAATTTTTGTGCAAGAAGAAAGCTTCGAAGAAAAGTAGAGTATAAACAGCTTATGATGTAAAATGAACTTCTCGGTAAAGCTTATAAAGTAATATTTTTAGAAATAATATTAATAGATTGTAAGAGGATTAGTTAACTCTGAACACCAAACTTAGTAATATTATGTGATTTAATAAACTATTTTAGGTGTATAATTCACATTCTTGAGTTCATTGATATTCAGAGAGTTAAAGTTTGACAAAGTGGGTCAATATGTAATTTATATAGAAAGTAAGATATTTATCCTATCCCTCAAAATATGACCGCTTTTCTGGTTATTTCCAGTTGGGGAGAGGTAAGGATACATAAAATCTTGATTTTTCAAAAATAAAATACTTTTTTTTGAATAGGAACTACTAAGAGATTTAAATCTTGGTGAAATGAAAAGTGGAGTACCAGTGTTGGCAGTTTCCTTGGCATTGGAGGGAAAGGCTAGTCACAGAGAAATGACATCTAAGCTTCTTTCTGACCTTTGTGGAACAGTAATGAGCACAAACGATGTAGAAAAATCATTTGATAAATTGTTGAAAGATCTACCTGAATTAGCATTGGATACTCCTAGAGCACCACAGGTATGTGTGATTTTCCTTGTTCATTCTTTCCCCCACTACCCTTGCAATTATAGAAATAATACATGCTCCTAGAAAATTTTAGTAGATAAAAGAGGAAAATCTGACCTGTATTTCCAACCACACAAAAATGGCCTTTTAATATTTTAGTGTATTTTCCCCGAGCTGGTTTTTCCCCAGAGTTTTCATCATACTATAGTTTTATATCCTACTTTCCTCCTGATGCTTTGTGTAGTTTTAAGTCATACTTTTTTTTTTTGCTGTCTGTAAATTCTCTATTATATGTAGTTAAATGGTTTTATGATCTGGGATTTAAAAAATGTAGATTGTTATTATTGAGGATTGAATTTTCTTAACTAATGTTTATTATAAAAGCAATCATAAGTAAGACTTCCCTTTTGTAATATTGTGGGGAAATAGAAAATTCATGGTTTATGCTTCTGTTCTCAAAGGCTTATACTTTTATCTACTATTAGACTTAATATATGCTGACATTATAATGTGACTTTCTGGTTTGAAATTAAAAATATATGAAATTATTGCTGTTTACTTGACAAAGTCTTAAATCAAGGTAGGACCACTTTACTTAAACATTAATTGAGAAAAAAAGTATAGGTAGGTAAATTCCTAAATGCTGTTTCTATTTATATTGTCCTACGCCAGACAGTAGCTAGTGTAAGTTATTGAGCTGTGTTTCAAACAGGGACTTCTTTTTTATACCAATACCCATTCTTAAATGATTATATAAGTTCATATCCAATATAGAATTTTTGAAAAATAAAGAAAACCTAAATCACGGATATCCAACCTTTTGGTAACTCTGCACCACACTAGAAGAAGAAGAGTTGTCTTGGGAGGGGGCCACACATTAAATACAGTGTGACACGTAATCACAAAAAAATCTCAAAACGTTGTAAGCGAACTTACGATTTTGTGTTGGGTCACATTCACAGCCATCCTGGGATGTATGTGGCCTGTGGCCCCCAGGTTGGACACTCATGAAACGAAGAAAAAGGCCAGCAAAAATAGTCGCTGTTTACATTGTCGTGTTAAATCTTCCATTCTACTTTCTGTGGGTATAAATGTATTAACAGAAAGTAGAATGGAAGGTTTATATATAGCCTTATATTTTTTATTTTAATAAAAAGTGTAATAATACTGAATCTGCTGTTTGTAAACTTGATTTTCCTTATACTATAAAATGTAAATTATTTTCCTGTGGCCAGATAGTATACCATCCTTATATATGTAGCATTTAACCACACCTTTATTGTTGGATGCTAAAGTTTTTATAAGAAATAATGCTATGAATATACTTTCAGATAAATATTTTTGTACAACTTTTCACCATAAGATAATTCCTTTAATTAAACTTCTTTTTTTTTAAACCTAGTCCTATTTATTTTTTCCAGAAGAGAGGTTTCTCTTGACTTTAAGTCATGGATTTTCCAGTAAGTGTTTTTGATCACATACTGTTTCAGACGTTGTGCAAGGTTTTGGGGATTCAGTAGTGAGCAAAACAGATGTGGGCCCACTGCCCATTGCTCTTAACTGGAAGGTTAAGATGTGGGAGTGTGTGCTGAGCATAATTAGTAGGTGCTGGATAGATGTACTTCGAATATTCCAATCTGTTTTAGGTATTGATTGGTTGAACTCAACCAGTCATCATCACTATGTATTTAGAAATTGTATTCTATAAAGGTTTATTTTAGATTTTTTTAAATAGCTCTTTTTCTTTCTTATTATAGTTGGTGGGCCAATTTATTGCTAGAGCTGTTGGAGATGGAATTTTATGTAATACCTATATTGATAGTTACAAAGGAACTGTAGATTGCGTTCAGGCTAGGTAAGTAAATTAATTTTCTTAGCATTTCAAAAGAGGGGAAAGTTTCACAGGATTCTATTGAAATGATACATGAGTTAATCAGACTTGTCATTTGTTTGTATTCTCCACTGTTTAAAAACAAAATTGAGAAATTGTTGGCCTGATAAAATAGAAAGAGAACAAACAGTACTATAATGCAGAGAAGTTCTGGGTTTTAGCTAAAGCATCAGCCATCTTCATGTCAAGCCATTCATCTCTGGGCCTCAGTTCCTTATTTATAAAATTAAAAGATTGGACTTAGAGTGTTCTTTAACGTTCCCTCAGGTTTTAACTCTCTGTAATTTAATAGTCTAATAAAATGGACAGTATTAACAACAAAGCCCCATTTCAATTTTATTTTATATTTACCTCCTATAGAAATCTTAAGAAATAATGTTTTTCACACTTGCTCTTTGATATACAATTAATTGTAACCTAAATGTTATATTTGGCAGCTACACTATATGATTTTTAAAAACTATCTGGAAACTTAGATTTGGTCTTAGCCATGTCTTAGGTTTTTTTAGGTGTAGATGTTAATTTTCTAGTACTAATTTAGGTCATTGTGGAATGGTCCCTCTGGTGGGAAGGCATGGATCTAAGTAAAAGTTTTATGTGAAATACTCCTTTTCATTGTAGATGACTTATTTTGTAATGACATTATATTTCTGTTAACTAAGAAATGGAAATAGTGGAGTATGAGAATATTAATATGAGAAATAACTTTTAATTTTGCTCCCAACTTTTTATTTTGGAAAATAATTTTTTGAAAGACTTTTGAATTTTATAGGTTTATTTTTTCAATTTTATCCATGATTTGGTCAACCTGAAGCATGCCCAAATGTAAAAATTAAATTAATACTTTATTTTATTTATTTTTTTTGTAGAGCTGCTCTGAACAAGGCTACTGTGCTCCTGAGTATGTCTAAAGGTGGGAAGCGTAAAGATAGTGTGTGGGGCTCTGGAGGTGGGCAGAAGTCTGTTAATCACCTTGTTAAAGAGGTAGCTATTGGTTATTATCTTTAATTTAATTTATAATGTATTCCTCTAGAGAAATAAACTATGCCCTCTAGCCGGTATTTTTGTGGACAAAATCTAAGTCATTCTTACAGCTTGCAAATGAAAAATTGGATAATCTTTGTGTATTAGCTTTCATACCCTTTTGTTGTAAATTCTACAGTAATTATATAATTGTTATTAAATTTGTATGGTTTCCCTGACTTTGAAGATGAGACTGCATTAAAAGGGATTTTATGATTAAGAAAGCTATGTATGAACCTCAAAAGAATGCAATGAAGTCTTTTTCTTATATTGGTATTTAAATTTTTTCAGATATTTGTGACATAAGACTTTTTATTTTGTAGTTATCCAGTATTATCCATTTTTATGTGAGCACTTTGAAACTGGATAGTCTCAGATGATAAATTATGAACACTAGGGTAGATCAGAGTGGTAGATTTTTGTAAGGAGGCTCACTACCTTCATGTATGCTTTGAAAGAAGAAGTAATTAATTTATTACATTAAAATGCCAGGCTTGTTCTCTGGATTATTTTTTTCCTGGCAGTAAAATGATGTTCTATATCAAGAAATCAAAAAGAAAATTTCAAGAACCAGAAATAAAATTTAATCTTAGTTGCAGATTTTTTAAGAAAAGTAGAAGATTTTTAGATCATGTGCTTCTGTTTTAGAGTGTAATATTTACATGTGGCTATAGTTTTGATACTTAATAAATTTCTTAATGATATGCATATCTTATTTGTGTGTTAAGGAACTTAAAATCTAGTTAAGAGCATTGACCATTTTTGCTTTCATGTGTGTTAAGGTAGATGAGTCAGTGTTTGTAATATCTTTTTTAATTAAAAATTCATTAGAACAATTGTATAAAAATAATCAAGATAACAGGGCGGTTGGGCAATAAATTGAAATAAAAGGCACCTAGGTTATAAAGGAAGTAAAATTATCTCTAGTCCCAGCTGACATGATCTATATAAGGAAAACCAAAAGAATCCACACACACACACACAAAAACCAACAAAAGCAAAAAGCCAAACTATTAACTAATAAACAGATTCAACAAAGTAGCAGGATATAAGATCAATATACAAAATCCAACCTGACTTCTGCAACTAACAATCAAAGATCTGAAATGAAATTAAGAAAACAGTTATATTTACAATAGCATAAAAAAGATGAAAGTAGGAATAAACTTATCAAAAGAAGTGCAAGTCTTATACACTGACACTGCAAAAATATTGTTAAAAGAAATTAAAGAAGACCTAAAAAGAAAGAAAGATATCCCATGTTTATGGATTAGAATACTTAATATTAAGATGGCACTACAGATGGTCCCCAAATTTGGATGGTTTGACTTAATGATTTTTTTACTTTATGATGGTGTGAAAGCTATCCACATTAGTAGAATCTGTACTTTGAATTTTGATCTTTTCCTGGGCTAGCACTATATACAGTATGATACTTTCTTGTGATCCTGGGCAGCGGAAGCCAGATGATTTTGCCTTAAGCGTAGGCTAGTGTAAGTTGTTCTGAGCACATTTAAGGTAGGCTAGGTATTGTTAAGTGCATTTTTGACTTAATGATATTTTCAGTTTATGAGAAGTTTACTGGAACATAACCTCACCATAAGTCAAGAAATATCTGTATTCCCCAAAGTCAGTATTTAGAGAAACTCCAGACTATTTTATGGTGTGAATTATCTTGACAAAAAATGATCAAGATAAAAATTGAAATAAAGCTATCTAGTATTTCAGCTTGACATTATTTGGCTATTCATTTACTTTTACATGGAAGGATGAGTCAGACAAAGAGGACTTTTAGAAATGTGTACACGTATTCATAATGTGTCATTCTCAAAAATGTATGGAACCTGATGGAAAATATTTAAAAACTTTTCTTTTAATCCTCACCTGAGGATATGTTTATTGATTTGAGAGAGAGAGACAGAGACAGAGAAACATCAATGTGAGAGAGAAACATCGATTGGTTGGTTGCCTCCCCCAAGTGCGCTGACTGGGGATCAAACCTGCAGCCTTCTTCTGGTGCGTGGGATGACGCTCCAGCCAACTTCGCCAACTGGCTAGGACCAGCATTTAAATACTTTTTAAATAACAAAGTTTAAAAACTAAGTAATAAAATTTAAAATAAATGTATTAATTAGAGTGAAAATGTTACTGAAACGACATGCTTTAAAATTTACTTTTCTAAAAAGCATAATAGGAATTATCAGGCTGTATTTGTTAATCAAATTTTACCTTTCATGAAGTACATTGTAGAAGTGTGAAATACAAAGTAGAAAATACATGAGATTATTTTATTCAGTTAGCCAGCACTGAACATCAGCTCGGTGTAAAGGTGATTTTAATAGAACATGTCTAGGGGAGAACATTCCTAGTTGACATTCTCATGCTGAAAAGCTTTTCCCCTTTTGGGTCTATAGATGTTTTTGTGTAGATGTGAATAGTCAAGAGAAGGCTTGCCTATTTAGCTATATGCAAGGTCTGTCCAGAGGTATCCAGCCATGTACTGTGAAAAATAGAGACATCATTAAAGAAGATACAAGAAACATTATACATAGGACAACGATGCCTCAGTTGTCTTCAAAGTAGGCACCTTGGGGCCTCACACAGTTCTCTCAGTCACCATTAGATACTCTGTTGTATTTTCCTGAATCTCATTGACCATCTGAAATCTCTTTCCTTTCAAAGGTGATTTTAGTTTTGGGAAAAGGCAGAAGTCGCAGGGCACCAAATCGGCTGTAGGGGGGCTGAGTCACGCTTTGGAGGAGATGTGATGCAGGAGTGGGCACAGTTGTGATGAAGCTGCCAATCACCACTTGTCCATGGCTGTGGCCTTGTGAATCATGTGAATAGTTTCTGTGGAAGAATATTCAAGCTCAACGCAAAATCTGATCGTTGGCTCTGCTCGCTCATTTTGAATGTGATGGCCACACAGTACACATGCTCACTCAGTGGTGTCTGTCGTTCCCACTGACTGGTACAGTGAAGTTGTCATTGTTTACACATGCGCATTCCAGTCCACTCGCCTTGGCTGCCAGGTTACATTCATGTTGTGCAAACTGTTCTTGTTCGTTCACAATGGCTGGACTTTTTCTGGACAGACCTTGTATAACTGGAAGCTGAATTACTGATGAACGTTTTAGATAATTAGTTGCAGAGAAAAGTTTATGGAAGTCTTTATCCTGTTTAGTAAAGCCCTGATGCCTCATTTTTTAGCTTCCAGTGCAATTTAAGGTCATCTTGATGGAAGTGAGAGTTGGTGCCACTTTGAAAGTTCATTTTGAGACTTTCAGTTAGTGCCCTCTAGTGGTATGTAAAATCCCTTGTTCTACAGGGAGCATTGAAGAATTAATGGTTTCAACTTCAGGCCATGCACATCCGAAGTCTACTCAAAAATCTCAGTGATTATTAAGACACACTGAAACACTTCATTTTCTTCGTAATTATGAACCATTTAACAATTGGGGATTTACGTTTTTAAATACGAAAAAATTCTGTTACAGTGTCATGTCAAATTTGTATGTTATTAATAGCTATTTGTAACCTCTTTCATCATGTATTACAATATATCGAGATGAGGGTAAGTAAATTCTTTAGGCAAAGCACAATTTTTTAAAAAATTAGAAATTCTAAAACACCTCAATTTTTCAATTTAATAGATTGATATGCTGCTGAAAGAGTATTTACTCTCTGGAGATATACCTGAAGCTGAACATTGCCTTAAGGAACTGGAAGTACCTCATTTTCACCATGAGCTTGTTTATGAAGTAAGATTGCTTTGACATTCCAAAAAGAATAATTGTCTTCCTTTACGCATTATAGTGACTTCATGCTTCTTTAATAACGTACATCTTTTTTCTTTTTAAAAATTAACACTAATGGAGAAAGTTATTTTTAAATTTTTATGATTATAGTTATGTGTTAGAGAGAAAGGATGTGTTACATTTTAGGAGCTGTTTCTTATATGAAATAATGACCAAAAAAACATTCATTCATTCAATTTTTAGGCCATTGTAATGGTTTTGGAGTCAACTGGAGAAAGTACATTTAAGATGATTTTGGATTTATTAAAATCCCTTTGGAAATCTTCTACCATTACTGTAGACCAAATGAAAAGAGTAAGTATAACATTATTTTGAACAGTTTTAAGGCTTATACCTTAAATATATAGTGATTGAATAAAGATTACAAATTGTTAATGAAATTTTTCTTTAGATAGGTATGATATAGTATTATGTCTATAGTTTTTTTTTTTAAATGGCAGTGTTTATGTTTGAATCTCTTGCAGTCATTTCTTGGAGAGTATTGTTTTTTTTAACCTGTATTTTATTTTACTTTTACTTTTAATTTTTTAAAAATGTTAACCTATATTTTAAAAAATGTGATTGTGTTCTTCCTCAAGTGTTCTATTTCTAAGATATGGAAATTTGTTTGTATCTAGAGAGAAACATGAACATTTAACAAACTACCTTTAAAGTACGTAATTTATTCTCATTTAGAATTGTATGCATTGCTATTAAAATGTTGGTGAGGTTCTTTTTATTTTTGAAAAGTACAGTAAATTATAGGGGTGGGCAAAAGTATAGACTTACAGTTTTGAGTATGTGAAAGTTTACTCTTGTACTAATTATTATTTATTTGTATTATAATTGTAAACCTACTTTTGCCCTCCTCTGTATATAGAGAAGTTAGCTGGGGAAGAAATTTGTCCAGTATCTGGTGTCTGCCTGAAGATCTGTTGAGAGAAAAGTTTTAAATAAAACTCTGTAAAAAAGTTCCTATTATCTGTACTTTTCAAGGTTCAGATCTGACTTCAGTCTTATTATAAGAACATTTAGCCTTAAATAACAGCTTGATGACAGTAATGAGTTATATGACATTACGTATTTTATATAGGCTAATAATTCTATATACAATTTCATTGTTTTAGGGTTATGAGAGAATTTATAATGAAATTCCGGACATTAATCTGGATGTCCCCTATTCATACTCTGTGCTTGAACGATTTGTAGAAGAATGTTTTCAGGCTGGAATAATTTCCAAACAACTCAGAGATCTTTGTCCTTCAAGGTATTTTATTTATTACTTTCTCAACCTAAAATACCAGCTGAGGTGATTGAGAAGGCGAAGCTAATTTCCTATCATTCCAGTTCTGTCAGAAAAATGATACTATCTTTCCTGGAGCCACTCAAGAGTGAAAATCATCTATTTTGTGTTTATGGAGAAACAAGGGCGAAGTTTATTTTGCCCCCTTGTGAATCCAAACAGAACTACCTCCTAAAGCCACTGGAAGGAAACCAATTTTGTGGAGTAGTTCCATGTACCAGGCTCTGTTTTAAGTAGTTTAAATATTATTTCCGTGTATATATTATCATCAATAAGATGAGAAAATGGAGGCTTAGGAAGTTGTAACATACTTTTTCTAAGGTTACACATGTTAGAGGCCAAGGATGAATCCAGACATTTTCTGGCTTCAAAGATCTGTATCATTCCTGCACTCTATGTTGCTTCCTTTTGCTCCATCATAGAATGGAGAATTGGGGCTAATTGGATCTTAATTCACTAGAAAGTGTATATGAGATTCTTTGAAAGTAACATATTGGGTTGGCCAAAAAGTCTGTATGGTTTTTTTCTGTAAAATAAAAGACACTTTTTTCATTTTCACCAGTAACTTTATTGATTATTTTGAGTATGTTGGCTATCTCCTGCATGGAATAACATTGTTTGTTCTCAATATCTCGATTTGACGCTACCAACTTCAACTGGTCTACCCAACGGTGGAGTGGAGCATAGTCCAACAAGAGATTGCCAGCACGAAACTTCGCAAACCACTTTTGACACATTTGATCATTTACAGCACCTTCTCCATACACTGCACAAAACTTTTTTTGCATTTCAGTTGAGTTTTTTTACCTTTCTTGAAATAATAAAGTATAATATGCCGAAAATGTTGCATATTTTCTTCCATCTTCAGTATTAAAATAGCTACACAAAAAATTGCAAATTTTTATGTTGCTTTTTTTCTAAAATGCACATTGATATGACAACTGTCACAATACAATCTTAACAAAATTGTTTCGAATGATGTTAAAGACAACTGAGCCATTACTAGTACCATGTTGTGTAAGAAACTAAACAAACTTTGGTCAACCCAATATTTGTGCTATTAGGATCTGACTCTTTAGTAATAGCTAATTGTCTTAATGTTGGTCTATTTTTTGTACATTTTAAGTTTTTACAATTTTTATCAAAGAATTTCTAAGCTTTGCCTATTTTTATTTAAGTGTATTGTGAGTGTTAAATGTCAGAAAAATACTTCCTGGTAGAGTCCTTTGTTCTAGAAAGTAGGAGCCATTAAGAGAGAAGGAAAAGATAACAGTGAAAAAACACAGTTTATAGCTTTGATAAACATGTTTGAAAATATGGAACTCTACTTGACGATGGCACCCTTTATGTACTGATGCGCCAAGTGGTATATATACATCAGTGAAATGGTCTGCTTAGGCAAGACTTCTTGCTAGTTACTTACTGCTTTGTTCCCCAGCTGGTCTTCTAACATTACAGTCTACACCTTTATGTTCATGAAAATATAGCTGGTTTCCACTTGGTATGAAAAGGGGTCAGCACCTTGGCACTGGCTTTTTAAGTTTCAGCCTCTGTTCAAAGGTCTGATTATTTCTATTGTGGCTGTACTCTGAAGTATCAATTTCAAGAGATACCTAAACTTTTTATGTATCCCATACCATAGAACTTTGAATTTTTAAGCCTCTTTTCTTTTGCTTATTTAGGTGAAGTGCACATTTGTGGTCTTAAATGCCTTTGCATGTTGGTGTAGGGTCAGAGAATAAGGGCTAATTCTGCCCAAGCTCTGTTTTCTACTTACTGCTTTAGGCTGCTGGTCAACTATTTCTCCTGGACTGTTGCTGCTACACAGAGCTAGAATGTGGTTACAGTACAGAGCAAGGCCACTTGAGATTGAAATAAGAAAAATCCTGAAATGGGGCATAGAGTAGAATTAATTTTATTCTGATTCTGATTTTTCCCACCCCGTATTCAGGTTATGGCTTTTCTATATCTGAAACATTTTTTTAAAAAACATTTTTACATGGGTACTTGGATAGGTTCTGTAGCTCTAGTTTGCATAATTCCAGATTATATTATTTCCTATTTGGTTTACTGTTTAGCTTTCAAGTAATATTAATGACATAGTAGAAATAAATATCAAATTTCTAAATAGCAAATGTTTGCTTTATTTATAGTTTAACTTTTTTACAACTCCCTTTGTTTGTACAGTGAACTTCAATAATTAAACTTTTATTAAATTAAAAAATGCTCAGATTAGCAGTTCATTTGGTATGCCCTAGTTATACCCTAGAATATTTATGTAGCGGGGAAGGTCTTTTTCAAAAGATATAGAGGCATACTGACTTTTCAAAACAACAATAAAACCTTTCAAAACTTAATGAACCAGGAAACACCAAGTTTTACGTTTCTTAATTGACTGTAGTCAAAATTTATATCTGTTTTCATGTTTATGTTCTTTGCATTACAGGGGCAGAAAACGTTTTGTAAGTGAAGGAGATGGAGGTCGTCTTAAACCAGAGAGCTACTGAATATAAGAACTCTTGCAGTCTTAGATGTTATAAAAATATATATATCTGAATTGTAAGAGTTGTTAGCACAGTCTTTTTTTTTTTTTTTTTTTTTTTTTTAAGCACTTGGGTACAAGGCGTTTCTGAAATTTTATAGACTTAAATTTAAGGGGATTTTTTTAAAGGAAATGTTTTTCTTTTTCTTTCATTCTTTCTAAATTTCTTATTTTCTTTATTTTTTTGACGGTATAAAGGAGGGACAGAAAAGTAACCACTTGTTAAGTGGAATATTCTCATAAGCTACCTTTTTTAAGTGCCATGTTTATGACCTAATCATTCCAAGTTTTGCATTGATGTCAGACTGCTACTCCTTTCTTTCAAGGACAGTGTTTTTGTAGTAAAATCACTGGTTTATACAAAGCTTTATTTAGGGGGTAAAGTTAAGCTGCTAAAACCCCATGTTGGCTGCTGCTGTTGAAATACTGTGCTTTGGGATTAAAAAAAAAGTTATTTGTCTTAAAGAATTTTAAGAAAATGAGTTAGTCATGAGACTTATTCATCTTTCCAGGGAACATAATGATTGGTCTTAAAAGACTAGACAGTTAAGTAAATGGTGGCTGGAACATCTTATTTTTCTACAAAACTGGAAAAATGAACCTGGTTCTAGAAGAATGTGTGACAAAATAAAACATGTGAAGCAGTGTTGATTCTTTATTGGGAGTACATTTATTTTAGGCTTTAAAAAAACTTATTTTACACAAATTTTAAATCACATAAGGGGGTGTATTTGAACCTAGTGAGTTTAAACTTTGTTCCTTACAAACTTATTTGCTGCTGTTCTTCTCTGCCATTTCTTGTTGGCGAATCGTTTCCTGTGCTGCTTGTTGCATTTTCTCCAGTTTTTCCAGAGTCAGAGATTTTAAGGGTAAAAGTTTGGGCTTACACAGCACCATTGTGGTTATATCTTCCACAGACAACTGACCTAAGTTTAAAAAGAAATAAGGATTAATTTGACTGTGATAACCTAGTTATTTGGTGGTTTGTATTTGCAGGTAGAATGGAGGTCTAAAAACTTGATAATGAAAATCTCTTGTTTCTCAGTTTTACTGCTGTAACATTTCTTCAATATATTAAAAATAAAACTTTTAATGCTAGGGAGAGTTCATGAGGAAGACACATTTTGAAATTTCTACCTAAGATTCTAAGCCATCACAGGGCACAGAACTTTTTGTTGTCAAATATTTAATTTGAAAAGAATTGGGAGAAATGCATAGTGCTTAAAAAGACTTGCATAGTGCCTAAAAATTACTCTAATTACTAAATGTTTAACGGAAACCTTCAGCATTTCTTACTGCTGCTTAATTGAGGTTTCTTTCTTTTATTCACATTCAGACCTTATTTAATATGGTGGATTATTACAGAGTTCTTTTTCATTGAAAATTTAGTACTGTAATCTGTAATCTTTAGTATAACAGGATTTCTAGGTTTAAGAAACACTTTGTCACCATTTTACTGGGAAAAATAAAGTGATGGATTACTCCTTGACAACCTACTCCTGAAAGAAGCATAGTGGAAATGGACAGTAAATGTGGGATACATAACACAGTCGTTTCATATTTTTAGCTTTTGAGCCTACTATGTGACACTGCCGATTACTTTTTTAGGTCCCCATAATATTCTGTGATCTCAGTACTTGTGATTTAAATACCTTGTTTTGGAAGAACTTCCCGGAACATGGACTTCACTTCCGCCATATCTGAATTGTTGGATACAGTTTATCCTTCAATGAGAAATCAAGTATTAGCATTATTCAAGAATGGATTCCCCAACATACTGCTTGAGATATTTCCATTGTAATTTAAGAAGTAAAATTGCAATTCCCATAAAAAAATGAACTACTTATCCTTGTATATTTTTACCCTTAATTTCCTGTGGATATTTTAATTGAAACAAGGTTGAGATAGTTCATACAAGCATCTAGATCTTGACAACTTTCACTAGTCAGTAGCAGTGTTAATTGGAAGGCTGCATATTCTACATTCCCCCCGCCCCGCCCCAGTGACAAATTTGTAGGGCTTGTGTTTTAGGCAAAGGTAATTATCCAGGAGATACTAGCAGAGGAAAAATAGGGCATTTATGTGCAGCCACCTTGGTGTACTGATAGCATCTCCTCTCAGTGCCTAACTTTAACGACCATTTGGGAGGTGGTAAGTGGTAGGGAAAGAATGAAGTAGGAGGTAAATGTTTCCTGACTTTCTCACTCCTCTCAATAGCTAATAGCTGGTTTCTACTTGAACCCTTTTGCTATAATGACAAAAAGTATCCTAAAGGTAAGTTACTTGGCTGCACAGCCGCAGGTTCTAAGGAAGTAACAAACAGGTGAAATTAGGTCTTGAACAAGTTGAGGTATGCTTTCAGTTTTCTATTTCCCTCAATGCAAAAATACCATATGCTAAAGTACCCACAGACACCCTTGTTTGAGTATTTTGTGAGGACTATTCCAGCATATATGCTGTTTCTGGCTGATGACATTTGTTCCCACTGTTACGTCCCAGATTACAGCTACACTATTCAAGGTGTTCTGGATGTAATTTGCAGCATGATCCCTTTCTAAATAGGTGCTTCTCCAGACCCACCCATTTTGATATTTCGCCATACTGATGTATCCTTACCATGTGCCTTTCACAACATCACCCGCACAAAAGATGTATTGTTTGTAAAGTGGTAATGCTGGCCTGGTGCCTGCCTTAACCGCCCACTGCAAATGAGTTGTAATCAAGTGAAGCTGCTTCTGGTCTTAGTTATTCCCACTGCACTACTACATTCATGTTCCTAGTAAAAAGCTTCCTACTCTTCATTCACCAAGCCTCTTCCCCCTCATTCAAATTCCTATTCTGGAACATCTACACAGCAACTTTATGCTGCTCTTTCCAGGAGTGAAGATTAGGGAGTGGGCCAGGAATAAAGCAACTCCTCACTAACTGGAATGTGAGATAAATATGCCATATGTATGCAATTTCCTTAGAGTGCACAACTCCTCTTGCCACATTTCCCCCCCTGTACTTAGGCCTGCCAATGGTAGGTACATAGTGATCATTTCCCCCTTTTTTCCCAGATTATGTTGAAGGCTAACAATGTTGCAGATTCCTGATCAGCCTGAATATAACCAAAATAACATGTAACCTCTCCAAGATAACTGCAGTGAAAACATGCATTAGGCCCTTATTTGCACCTAATCCGACAGGACATGCTACTGAAGGGGAGGATATACAGTACAGGTATTGACAAATATGAAGGAAGTAACAGCTAAATGGTTTTATATCACCAGGTATCTTTATCACCGAAATACTAAATTGGTGCGTGACCCAAAATCAATTCTTAGCTATTTTATAGATTAGCAGTGCCAGCCAGCCAGAATTCAATCACTATCCTTTGCTTTCTCTAGTCTATACCTCCTTCACATCCAAAATCTGGCCTGAGGAAAACAGTGAAACTTGGTGCTCTCTACCAGACCTTAGTTCTCAGTTGCCATTGGTACAGGAGAGGGTGTGGGGATTGGTGGCATCACCTGCCTGGGTGGACTATCTGCTTTACTAACATTGGTGCCCTCTATGCATTGGCAGGAGAGAAACAGGAAGGGAGGGGCTAAAATAAGCATGGTGGTGGCCAGAAGGCCACACTGGCAAGGCTAATTGTCTTGTTAATCAACTGCCCAGAGAGTCAGAGTAGGAAAGAGCATTTATTTCCTTGTCCAGATAGACTGCTAATAGCTAAAGGTGGGTGTTTTGTGTGGTGTAACCTGCCCTAAGGAGCTGGGTGGCTGCTTCTAAGAGTACTTTCTTACTGGTAAGATGTGTGTAATACCAGAGACAGATGGGCCAAAGAATAAATACCAGCTATGGCTGAAACTCGTTTATCATACAACTGCCCTGTATTCAGTTCAATAAATGTGTGTCTACCATGTGCCAGACACTGGTCATTAGTGAACAAAATAGACAAAAAACAAAAACTTTGCCGTTTTGGAGCTTACAGACTAGAGTAAGAGGAGAGAAATAATAGAATGCTAGAAGACAGTATATGCTATAGAGAATAAAACAGTTTAAGGGGATTTGGGAATGCTGGGGGTCATGGTATTGCAATTTAAATGGGAAGATCACTACAGGCCTCATTAAGGTAAAATTTTCTCATTTGGTGTGCATGTTATGTCTCTACAAAGTGTAAAAAAGTCAAAAGCCTGTTAGTATTTGTATTTAGGAAAGGTACAGAGAAATCAGTGCTCTCCATGGTTGGGTGGGTTTATCTATACAGCTCTTTCAGAGGAGTATTTTGTAGTAGCTACTTTGTAGTATTTTACCAAAACTAAATATGCACATTTCTTTGACCCAAACATTCTAGTATTGAGCCCTAAAGAAACAAAGCATGAATGTATAAAGATACAAGAACAATGCTCCATAAAGCACTGCATTGAATAGCAAAATGTTCAGCAATATGTCAAAGGTTAAATTATGGAACAGACATACAATGGATTACTATGCCAGATTTTTAAATGATACTGCTTGTGGAGAATGTAGTGTCAATCATTTTTTTGAAGCTCTTGGTCTGGGTAATTAGAAAATAATGTGCTGCTTCCTTTTCTCCCTTGGTTCCTTTAGTTTGTAATCTCTCCTAGAGATAATGGGTTTAGATGGGTAGTGTATTTGAAAGACAGGACAAAGTAAGCAAAGCCATTTGAGCTGGATGTCTAAAATTAGAAGAATCTGGAGGGAAACCAAGTCTTTGTCATGAAACATTTTACTAAGCCGTAGGAGAATTGAAAGACATTTAAATCTAGGAAGGATTACTGCTTTAAATCAACCATACACACGTGGATAAGTAAATCATACAACTGGTGTAAGTTAAAATAGCTGGGGTGATTTAGTTTGGCAATCAAACTAAATTTTGGGTGTAGGAGTAGGTAAGAGCAGTGAAGCATGCTTCTGATCCTTGAGAATATATATTGGTGGCTCTCAAATTTTATGCTTTCATAATCCAGAGATTTTGAAAAACTAGGTAGAAACACTATGTACTCCTTTACATATTTGTAAATTGACACACATTTGTTTTAAGTTTAAATAGTTATAGAGGATATAAATTCTAGCATACTTAAAAATAACTCACATCAGTCTTTGAAAAGTGTATCCAATATAATCTAAATATTATAGCACTTTGATAGCTATCACCGCCTATTAATTTTAAAAGGAATAATTTATTTGTTAGGTATTTTACATTTTCTCCCTAGATCTCTATTTCTAGTCTTTATTTTAATGTAATGCATTTTCATGTTTGCACACATTTTAATGATTATCCTGCCATACTTCTCTGCTACAAAAAAGGTAAATGAAAATATTTTGAATTTACAATTAGTGAAAAACTGGTTAAAAATTACACATTAATACAATAATTACTGAACATAAAAAATAATTACTGAACGTAAGAAATAAAGTCAATCCACTGAGCCACCCGTGGCTGGGGTGGCTCAGTGGATTGAATGCTGGCCTGTGGACCACAATGTCACTGATTCCATTCCCAGTCAGGGCACATGGGTTGAGGGCCAGGTCCCTGGTTGGGGGCATGCAAGAGGCAGCCAACTAATGTTTCTCTTTCTCCTCTCTCTAAAAATAAATAAAATCTTAAATAATTATAAAGATAATGGCTGTATGTTAAGGATAGAGCTTTGGATGGGAACATTGGGCAGTAAAGACTGCAGTAGAAAAATACACTGTTTTTGGTGACAAGAATTATTCTGTCAGAGTGGAAAGTAAACAAGTGGAATTTGGGATCATATATGCCTATGCAAACAGATTTTTTTCTTTCAACAAAGATAGGAAATGTCTATAATGTGCCAGCCACAGCTAAATGAGGGAGATACAGTGGATAAGAACCAGTTCCTCTCCTTGAAGAATTAGAGGGAGGTGAGATCGGGGAGAAACACATGTAAATAAATAGGTACAACGGAATATAACGAAGTTTAATAGAAGCATATCTACCGTGCCTTATGAAACCAAAAGCATGAATGACTTGGCTGAGGATAAGTGACAGTGGCTGGTCTCTGAGGAATTACTACACATGATGTGGACTAGTCCCAGAAGGATGAATGGGGGTTTACTATGAAGAAAGATGGTTGTGTGGCAGGGGGAGGGTGTTCTAGACAAAGTGAAAAATATGTTTAAAGACAGAAACATTTAAAAAAAAGCCCAAGGAAATGGGAATGGTGTACACAGTGTATGTACTTCGGTGGGACTGGCTGGGTGGAGGCTGGTCATGCTCAGTCTCAACTGCCAGGACTTGGAGTTTGAACTTCATAGACAAGAGGGAGCTAATTGGATGGCTCTGAGTGGGCCTGTGACATCTCATTTTTTGGAAAGACATTCTAGATAAAAAGGAAAAGACACTAGAGGCAAGGAGATTAGTAAGGAAGCTGCAATTGTTTAGGTAAGGTGATTAGGGTATGAACAAAAGCAGTGATAACAGGCATTAAGAGAAGATAACAAGGTATTCAAAGATGTATGAAGTTGAGACTGAAACCCCCATCACCACTCTCCCTGTCCCTCACACTCTCTTGGTGATAAGGAAATGATCCAGGCCGATTGAGATTTCGACCTCACAGGTTTGAGTGGAGGGCTGCAGGTATTCAAGCTGGGAACACAGGAGAAACGGGAGGAAAGGGTAAAGACCATGAATTAGGTTCAGCCCCACTGAGTGTGGAAGTCCAATAGGAAGGTAAAAAGGACTGGAGGCCCACAGAGTCAATGGTACAGTAGTTTAAGCTACAGAAATGGATATGATCTCAGTTAAGTATGTGGAGGGATGGGAGATGGTGGTAGGACTGGTGGTAAAAATAGATAAGAACATAGTGTAGTATCTAAGAGAAGGATCTGGAGTCAGATTAGTCATTCAAACAAATTAATTTTCAAAGCCTCAGTTTAATGGGTAAAGATTAAAATGGCACTGATGTATTAAGTAACATAATTCATATAAAGCCATTAGACCAGTCCTTAGCATATGGTAAAAGCTCAGTGCATTTCAGTGACTCTTACTGTTGTTATACCATTACAGAGACATGCATTAGAGTTATCTAGGCTTATTAATAAAACAAGAAAAATACACAGCAAGCAGGAACACTCTAATTGTCCACTCACCTCCTTTACACCCATATTCTCTTAAAAGTTATCTTAAAGGAAGAAAAGTTTCAATATCCAGAAATCTATTTTAGCTTCTTTCCTTTAGTATAGCATAGTGGCTCTTAAATTTTAGTGTGCTTAAGAATAACAGCACAGTGTTTTAGTACAAAATTAGATATTTTAACTACATAGACATTTTAAGGGATTTCTGTAGTAATTTTGAAAATAACTTTTACCCTAAGAGTTAATTTTGGAATTGAATTACACATTTACTCACCTCCCAATGCATCCCCTCATACATACATATTAAATTTAACAGACTCAAACCAGGTCTAGGAAAAGTTATCTTGTCCAATATCACATAGCTGGTGAGTAGAGAAACAGGACTTGAACTTCTATCTGCCTGACTCCAAAGCCTGGTCTCTTCAGTTTTCTCTATTCTGCATCTGTAGGAATGGCCTGACGCCCCCGAGATGGGTTTAGTATGGTGCCTCACTGCAGGAACACCCAATACTTCAGACACTTTTAGATAGCAGAGTAGACTATGGTGTGTAGAAGCTAATGAAGGTTCAAGTAATACAATCTTTAATTTCTGCCAAAATGGGCTGTTTTGAAGCCGATGATGACCTTTGCAAAGGAGGATGAATGTAAAATGAATCGAATAGTAATCTCACAATAAAAATGTAAGTGCAGCATACTGACTAGAAGCACTGCAATCCTCTCTTCAGGGAATTGTGTCAAAATCAGACTAATGTATGGCTCTAACCAACACGTGGTTTTCCCTTCTCACACACTCCTTAATTTGAGGATTCAGCATTGCAGTTGTCATGTCTGATACTCCCCTAAAAGAAATTCAGCAGGAAAAAATACTGCTTTTAGTCTGTGGGTTTTGTTTATAGCATTAGTTACTATCTTTTAAGAGATACCACTGGAAATTTTAAAATCTCAAGCTTAATTAGAAATATGCAACATTTTAAAAGCATACAAGTTTTGTATATATTTATTTTTTACAGATATGTAATACGATGTGACCAAGATCATGGTTAAAGAGCGGGACAAAACTATTAGCTTTAGATTGTGCCTTAGCTTCATCTGGGCATCTGGAGAATGCAGGCTTCAGTCATACAGGGGGCAGACAGAGAAACGGAATAGATGACTAAAATCCAAATTCAGCTCCTGGCAATTCAAAGCGTTATATACTACAGATCAGAAATATCAAAATTAAAACATACTCTGTGTGCCAAAGCCAAATCTTAGTCTCTAAAAATGCTCAGGACAGTATTTGGATGCTTTAGAAACTGTCCTCCTAGGCTGTACTAGTCTCCTTGATCCATTTATAACCTTTGCTAGGTGCCCCAAGGGGCCACTCTGTGGGTCAGTGTATCCATGGTTATCCTCCATGTGTTCCTACCACTCCAAACCAGCCGTTAACTCTTCATGATCTTTTATACATCCATTCATTTATCTAAAACTTACTGGTTTATCCTAACTGTACAAAAGCCCATTTTAAAGTTTGAATTTAAATGCTTCAGAGTATTCTAGGGTTCCAAGTATTTTAAATAAGCTGTGACAGTAAAATCCAATGCATGATTTAAAATCAAACTTGTATTGGAGTTTCATTTTTTTCTAATCTGATGATTAGAACTTTATTTAAAACTTCATTTATACTTTATTTAAACTGGGCTACGGGTTTGTATTCTAGCTCTATTGCTAACTGTGCGATCTTGAATACATTTCTTAACCAATTAAAAGTTTTTCTCACAAAAAACATGTTTGGTATCTGTGCTGGGTTTCGAAGTTCAAGTGAGAAGTAGATGTGAAAGTGCTTAGAAATACAGTGTGACACCTATTATCCCAGGTCTGATTTTCGTAACACTATATTAAAGGATTTGTTCTAGATTTCCCATTAAGTACCTTTTAACTCAAACGTCTTTGAATCCTCATCAACACCATGGTACCTGTAAGTCAGCATGAAGGTGTTTTCCTTTTAAAATCTGTTTTACTTAATTTACTCTTCAAGAGCATGTGCTGCCATGTTTAAAAAACAGATTTCACGTCAAGTCCACATTTCAGATCCTCTTGACAAACACGACACCGCCGGGCCCGTACCCGCACCCGCACATGGCGAAATTTGGCTAGGGCTGGAGAGGGATGCCCCACGTAGATGAGCGCGGGGAGCTCTCGTTTCCACGACTGCGTGTTGCTTCCCTGCGCAGCCGCAGCAGGCACTTGACCGCAACTTCAGTAAAGTGCAGAGCCACTACAATGCGGTGTATGCCCTATCTGATTTTATACTTAATGGGTAATAAGAAGCAAAAATACAATGTAGGAACCAAAGAAGACACCAGAAGAAATACTGTTTATGTAAAGGAAAAAGACATTTTTCTTGTGTGAATATTTAATAAGTTCCTTTTAAGTAAATTCAGTCTGGCCAGTATAGGTCATGTGGATGGGAGTAGAAGGAATGGTGGAAAAAATGGCAAAATTTAAAAAATCTTTTGTCTTATCCAAGATCTGTGGTTAATTACTAGATGAATTTTCAAACAGATTTCCGAGTGTAAACTAACATGAGAAAAAGGTAAAAGAGGGAGCTCAGAAAGAAAGTGTTTTTCAGCAGACACAGCGCAATAACGCTCACTCTCACTCAAGTGGCTACCCACATGCTAGCAGAGCGCCTAATCTGGATTGATAATGTGCATCGGAGATGCCAAATAACGTCATCTGGCATGTAGTTGGAAACCGCAGTAGACTCTATCCTATTTTGCTACTGGGCATCTCCTGGTAGAAAAATGTTGCAACATGCTTTTTGGCTAATTAATCCAGACTCATGTGAATAAAATGTGTGGTGTCTAGCTTCTGGAATGTGCCGAGGTTGAAGAACAGGAACTGTTCTTCTTGGGTGAACTCGGATGATGGCATTGGTTTTGGTATACTCCAGTAGCAGACACTACTACTCAGCAAGTAGAAAATGACACAACATCCTACTCATGCAAATGTCTTTTTCTAATAATTTTGGTATCTTAAAATCCAGTACTAGAACGTAGTCCTAAAAATGTTAGCTATTAACCTTTTAAAAAAGTATCTGAAGAACTTTTTCACATTCTCAGCAGCTGAGATGTCTATTTCAACAGTATGCAAGGAAGGGGACTGATCTTCAGATCACCTGCATCAAAATTCTCTGGACAATTATTAAAAAAACAGATTTTTCTGGAGACTCTCAGAACAGAATCTCTATTTTATTTAGTTTCCCACATAAAACTTGGAGAACACTATCTTAGATTCATTCTCACACAATAAATATTTCATCCCTACTATGTGCCCAAATTGGACTAAGTTATAATATCTACCACACAGTGACTACATACCATGAGCCATATACCTGGGGTAAAGCACTTTATATACAGTTGAGTCATTCCGTTCAACAATCCTAAGGGATTTTATGGCTCCATTTAATAGGATAAATAGAATGAGTCAACTGTCCAAAGTCACGGGCTAGTGAATGGCCCAGTTCCTGAAACCCAGGTCTGATTCTAAATTCTGTGGTCTTAATTGCCTTACTTGAAACTGCAGTCAACTTAAATTCTTTTCATAGTCCCACATGAGCAAATTTCCTTCCACGCAAAAGAAGTGACTGATGGAGTGTATCACTTACCTTTCAATTTCTGCCCTCCCAGAGCATTTCCTTCTGCTCCCTTAAGTGTATTTTCTGCCTTTCACTTATCTTTCATGATCAAATGTAAGTCTAGGATATGAGGAGTACTGAGCTTGGCAGTTTTGGAAGTTTTTCTCTTCAGATTATGAAGCAAATTCTGCAAGTACTTTGTTATCCATTGGGCAGAGAATTTTCCTAATGTACTAAGTGTTAAGTACAATCTTGATTTTGTAATTTTAAACAACTTTGATGAATGTTACCAAAAAGCTATCACAAGAACACCAGGACCAACTGGGACTAGCAAGAAAATTTCAGGGGGAAGAGTAACATTGCCTAAATTGGAATGTGGCCAGATGGCCAGCAGTTGCCTTGGTATTTACTTTGATAACATCAAGATTCACATGTATTTGAACTGCAGACCCACACATCTTTTCATCAATAGTCCTCTGGGTGCCATGGGTTGAAATGCATGAAACTATGCTGACATCAGTACTTTGCTGCAGATTGCATTGCATTAGCTCTACGTGTAGGCAAAGTAGCAGCAACACTTGTATTAAAGGTAAAGCAGTCTATGTTGCTAGTCCAAGGCACTAACACATACTCTATGCAAACAAGATTAAATGCTAAACTTTTTGAAAGATGCCATAGAAGATGAATGTGCTGAAAAATGGAATGGATTCAAATCCATGGGTAGATGTAGCTGCATTTGAGAAGGCTTAAAGTATGACTACCGTGAAGTAATCATGAAGCAAAAAATGTTAAATAGAACCTAATTGAGTCTCTACACCAACTTCTGATTTATAAGAGATAAGAAAAACAGGAGACAAAGACCCTGGTCTGAACTCTTCAAAATGCCAATGTAACAAGGGAAAACAAAGAATGGGGGAACAACTATTCTACATTAAGGATGAAGAGTTACAATATCCAAACACAGTACAGGAACCTTGACTGGATTCTGATTTTTCTTTTTCTTTTTGGCAGGAGGGTGGAGAAGATATAAAGATATTCTTGGATCAAATGAGAAAATTTACATAGACTGGATTTTAAATATTACAGAATTATTAATTTCCTCATTTGTAATTTTCTCATTTGCAAAACTGTGTTTTGCAGGAGAACTTTATAATTCTAGGAAATACAGACTGGAAATTTAGTAGTGTCTACTTAATGAGAGAGGTGTCTGCAACCTATTTCTAAATGGTTCAGTGACAACAAAAAAGTGTGTGAGAAGGGATGAAACAAATATGGCAAAATGTTAACAACTGGTGGACCTAGGTGAAGGATATATAAATGTTTATTGTATTCTTTCAACTTTTTAAATGTTTGACTATTTCTTTTAATAAAAAAAATTGGGGGAATAGATCATGTTTGAAATCTTCAGAGGGGAAGTCTAAGAAAAGGTTGAGTACTAAAGACGATGCTGAATTTCTGATAAACTGAAGTTCTGTGAAACTTTGCTGTTAGTGTCTTGGGCATCCAGGAGACATCTCAAAATTCAATCTTTCAATACTTACCAAAATATTATGTGCAGGATAAAATAATAGGTGGATGAATCTGATACCATTCTATCTAGACATAACACAATAGCAAAGCTAAGAACATAAGCAGCTGTTATATAAAATAGTCTGTCACATAAGAGATACAAAAAGTGCTAGGTAAGCTCAGAGAAAATTACTTCCTGCTGGGGAGAATCTGGAAACATATCTCCAAGGAAAAACCAGGACATGGACACAGAATCACAAAAGGCTGGTGCTTCAGTGATTAACCTTGGAAGAAATAAGTAGTTCATTTTGGCTGGAATATGAGTAGTAAGGAAGTAGAAATTAAGAAGGTAGGCTTGCTAAACAAGTTTCAATTTACCTGAAAGTTCTCCTGGTCTTTTTCCTCCGCAGCTTTAGGCAGCTTTAAGCATCCAACCCAGTATTACCAAAATGACTGACGATTTTTTTTCAAGCCTACAGAACGAACTACATGAAATAGTGTGTGACACTCTTGTCTTTACAAGCCATATAAAACTAATTCTGTATTTTTATAGATATTCACAAACATTAAATTGTTTAATAAACTGTAGACATGCAGGATCAGGACAGAACTGCAGTCAATGCTGACGAGCCCTCAAGAGAGAAGGAAGGAGAAAATTCAGAGTGTGAAGGAGGCAGGGAAGTAAGGCTAAGAGGAGTTGCCGCAGTGGTGGGGGACCGACCATCCTTTTCCTTTACAGCTGAGAACGGAAAAAGAGGTTCTCAAGCTCCTTAGTTTTTAGTTCTCCAAAAGTCAGTGATTGAAAGTACTTAATAGGAACTTGTGGGGGCGTGGTCAGGAGCTCCAAGTGGGAGTTAGGTTCTCCGCCCGCGGCCGGTGCCCAGGCCCCTCGGGTCCCGGCGGGCTGCAGCAGGGCGAGGGAGGACGGTACAGCGACCTCGCCCGACAGGGAGCCTCAGAGGGGTGGAAAGAGGCGGGCCGCCGCCTGGCCAGCCCGGAAAGAAAAGCTTCTTCCAGCGGAAGCGGCTTTGAATCCCGCTCGCCTCCGTGACGCTCAGTCTCCCAGGGACCGTCCGGCCCAGGCCTGCACCACTGGTCGAGGCCGAGGGACACTCACCTCACTTAGCTACTCCAGTTGGAATGGACACTCCCTGGGGCGCGTGGGGCGCACGCTTTCCCCACCCTTCCGCCATGACCCCATACAGAAGTGCCAAACGCAACTTCCGGGCAGAACAGAAATTATTGAAGCCCTAAACTCTTGTCCACCTAGGTAAGTGACCAGACGTCCCAGCAAACCAAGGGCCAGGAAACCTGCTCCCTCCTCTCCCCCATCCCAGGCAGGTGATACTGAATATTAACTTGTCTAACATGGGATGTCTGGTCACCTTTGGTTCCATTTTGGGTGTACTTACAGGTAATTCTCTTCCCAGACGGCTCAACTGTTGCCCGGGCAACGGAGGGATTGGGCGAAGGGAAAACTACGTCACACTGGAGACATGAGGCTAGAAAAACTCCCTTTGCCATTATCAGTTATGGCTACCTTGGCTTCAGCGGTAACTTCCGATTGAGAGTTGTCACTCTACCCCGCTGGAGGCTAACTCTGTGACCAGGCTAGCCAGCGGCGCCCAGTGGGCGCGAGAGAGGGCGCAGGGGAGCGGAGGAAAGGAAAAGGGAGGGGAGAGGAAAGCTGGAGCCAATCCCTTACTCCCGTCCGCTGGTGCCAGTGCCTCATCCTGATTGGGCAGCGTCTATTTCTCTTGCTCCGCCTGTTTTTCTTCCCCAGCAAGTGATCGGCCTGCGCCGGAGGGGTGGGGCGGCGCGGTAGGAGCGAAAGTGAGTGGAGGAGCGGGCGGGGCGGGGCGAGTGGGGGAGGGGCGGGGCGGGGCGAGTGGGGGAGGGGCGGGCGGGGGGCGGCGGTTGGGCAGCGTCGCTTGTAAGGCGGAGGAGGAGGAGGAAGGAGGGCGAGCGAGGAGGATGGCGGAGTCCGGGCTCCTGACGGTAACCCGGGGCCGCTAAGGCGGGAGGGTGTCCGTGGGTCGGTTCTTTCTGCCTTCCTTCCTGCCCGTCGGGCAGTCCGGCCGACTGTCGGCAGGGGGAGGCCCCGAGCGCCCTGACAGGCGCGAGCCGGCGGGGCCGGGGCGAGGCCCCAGGGGCCGGGGCCCTGGGAGGCGCCGCCGCCGCCGCGGCTTTCTTGGGTGCTGTCGCCGGGAGGCCTGGGTCCTTGGACCTGGCTCTCCGTGCGGGGACCGCAGCCGGGCGCCAAGAGCAAGCCGGCCGGCTCTGACAGCGACTGGGGCCAGGCCTGCGGTGGCGGCGGGCGGCCGGGACAGCGCCCGGGCGAGGGCGAGCCGGCGCGAAGGCGAGGGCCGGGGGCGTCTGGCGGACCGTCCTGTTCCGCTCGGCTCCCGGAGCCACGGGGTCCAGGCTGCTGGGAGACCCGTGGGCGTCCAGGAGGGCGTGTAACTGGTTGGCGGGGTCCCTGGCGCCGCGGTAGTGGCACGGGGTGGGGTCTTTCCTTGTCCCCTCCCCGAAGCCCTCCACGCTCTCCTCGTCTCCTCACCCTTTGGTGAAGAGTGGTGAAGTAGCTTTTGGGTGTGTTTCCTGGTGAAGCGAGTTGTAGGCATCCACGACTGCCCAGTTGGACATGCCTGATGGCACCCTCTTTTGCGGTAGCCTTTAGGGATAGAGGAAAAGTGCTCTACCCCTGTCCCCCGCTCCAGCTCTACGCTAGAGGCTTCAGGACAAAACGATTTCCCCCCAGCCCCTCAGTACCCATTGTGTTGTACCATCCTCCTCCCCCGCCCCGTGCCTAGGTAGAAGAATAATGACACCAAACCATTAATTGCTCTCCCCCCACCCCGCCCCGCCTTCAGCAGCGGATTTGTGTTATTGTGTTAGTGGGGATTTACAAACAGGTGGAATGAATACTGATTCGGGAGGTGGAAAGATGGATTTTTGTGTGTGTGTTTTTAAGCTTACAGCCCTTACAGTTGCTGATTTGATTTTCTCTTCTGTCTGTTGCTTTGTATCATAATGGGGGTGATGAGAATAAAAGAGGAAGCAATGTTTTGCAACCTACCCAAAGAAATGTTTTCTAAGTCTCTGGGGATGCTGAAGCAAAAGTGGGTTGCAGATGTGGACTGTATAGTATTGCCTCCATCATAACTACCAGCAGTCTATAAGCTTACACTTGTACAATTTTGTACATTTCTTAAATGTCAGCAACTTCTAGTAGCTACTCAGAGGGATTATTGTATCTAAAACTTATTTTTTGTTATGTTTTGCAGAACCTAGGGTACACTTGTGTAACAAAGTGTTTTGCATGTGAATGTAACATCAACACTGAAAGATTGCCTTGATTTTACATACTTAAGTTTATTAGTGTACTAATCTCCAGACTTCACGCTTCGATGCCATAGCCCTTGTAACTGTTACTTTGTATATGAAGAGACTTAGTTATTGTGTGCAATTTGTAACAGTCAGTAGTTTACATTTATAGTTTGAATGTATTGTGTTGAGGTTTTTCTATGTGACAGTGACAAGAGTTTTGAGGAATATAAAGTATATAAACGACTATTCCCAAGGTATGGAACTTAGACTTTTACGATAAGGCTTTTAACATAAGGTACACTGTAGTGCTTTTGTTTAATTATGAATACACATTTGGAAAATAGACCACAGACAAATAAATAAAGACTTTGTTTAAGGTTTGTAACTTTCTAATGGCTTAAATGTAATATAGCACTAACATGTAAAACTATATCTTTTTTCCAGAGATAGTGAGAAATAATTGACATATATCACTGTATAGGTTTAAGGCAATATAGTATGCTGGTGTGATTTTTATGTGTTGTGAAATGACTACCACAATAGGTGTAGGTAGCATCCATCTTCTCGTATAGGTACAATAAAAAGAAACAAAAGGAAAAAAAGCACAAAATTTTCTCCTTGTGATGAGAACTCAGGATTTACCCTCTTAACTTTCCTCTTTATCGTACAGCCGTGGTGGCTATATTCATCATGTTGTACATTACATCCCTAGTACTTACTTATTCATTGTATAACTGGAGGTTTCTACCTTTTGACCACCTTCCTCCAATTCCCCCTCCCTCCATCCTGCACTTCTGGTAACCACAAGTCTGATCTTTTTTTTTTTTTTTTTTTTTAAAGGTTGCACAGCTAAGTGAGATCATACAGTAGTTATCTTTCGCTGTCCAGACTTATTTCACGTAGCATAATGCCCTCAAGGTCAATCTATTTTGTCTCAAGTGGTAGGAATTCCTCGTAAACCTATAGTCTTGAAATGCTAATTTTGAGGTATGGACCTCACCTATCTCTAAGGTTGCTGCTTTTTCCCAAGGTGTTTGTTCAGTTTTTGAAGAAACAACTACATTTATGTCAGGTTGGCATGTGTTCTCTGGTGTCATTGTTAGTACAATTTTCAAGTGTTTAAAAATTTCTCTTAATTCTTATAACTTGTTATGGTTTAAAGAGTGATATTAAGAGCTACTTTAAGAGCTTGCAGCTGGGTAATTTTTTTAGTTTGTAAACTACCATATTCAAAAAGTTTATCAGAGCTCTTTTGGTAATTGTAACAAGTAAGAATCTTACAACAGCTTGTGAACTACAGTCAGAAATTTGAAATATTTCACTTTTCAAAAGAAACAGCAAAATTAGAAATTCTTTTGTTAGACTTGCTGGAATTATACTTTTTAAATAGTACTATTTTGTCAGTATCTTGGGTCAAGCAAGGCTTGTTCCACATTCAAGAGACAGAAACTGGAATTCTCTGTAGAATACTCCCGAAGATGGTTTCTGAATAGTTGCCGGTAAAGTTTTTGCCTTGGCTTACCCGTGTGTATTGTGGGGGAAGGGTGAATAAAATTGGAATTCTTCATTATTCAGGTAGTTAATTGCTGTCATATTTGTTTTGAAGATACGCTGGATTATCAGTATCTGTCATGTAGTTTAATATTTCTGTAGGACTTGTGTTCTTTAAAGAATTTAAATAAATTTTAGTACTAATAAAGTCTGTTGTGTTTTTTACTAACCCGTATGTGAAGGGTGAAGATTAAATTAAAGACTATATCTTTAGAATTCAGTTTACTCTGTCATTCGTGTATGAAAAAATGTGAAATAGTGCTTATAACATAATAACAACGATGGAAAAACCAAGACCTCCCCTCCCCCAAACCCCCTAAAACAGTAAGAAACAACAGACAAAGAAGTTGACCCACAAGTCCTTCAGTGAGTTCCAAGTTTTGTAGTTTGGCCTTGGTGGGGAGTGTTCTTGAACTAGTTTATAATATATCAATTAGGAGAGTAAATTTAGATATAAAATAAACACTTTGACAATTTCTAATAAGACTAGTAGGGAATTGGTAAATATTTTGTTATAGATGAATTAGATAGAAATTGGCTGTGATTTAGCAGCAGAGTGATACATTAAGTATTTTTATGTGGAACTTGAAAAGTGAGTAGTGGAAATATGAAATTGGTTGTTATTTTTATTATTGTTAGACTTAAAGATTTATGCATTATATTATGCATTAGGTATGTTATAATGTAAGGATAAACCTTTCACATATAGATGCAATTTGTTATTCTGTTATCCATCTTCTGAATTTTGTTTTGTCTACTTGTTACACTGCATCAAAGGTATGCCCTATAGATCTTTCTGGAAATATTTTCTCTGTTAATAGAGTGGTTAAATTTTTGTATTTTCCTACCTCTCTGTCTACACTGACTTTTAAAACCTGAAAAATGTGTAAGTTCCCAGGTGACTTATGGTGTGCTTGAACTTGATATATTATAAAGTTTTCTGAAATATAATTGTCAATCAGTATAGTTTGAAAAGAACATGCGTAAGTCTGAGAAACCGATTTTCATTCTAAAATGTGTAGTTGCATTATTTTAAAGTAAACTAATGTTTATTATGTCTTTGTTAGGTATTTTTCCCTGGTTTGCAACTTTTTCACAACTCAGAGTTCTAACACATGAAAATAATATTCTAATTACAAAGGACTCTTCAGCTTTTGAGATGTTGGTAACATATGTGCTTTTTGAGAAAACATGAAGTTCCCATTATCAAGAATTAAAAGAACTAATTAGCTTTCACACTATATGTCTCATTGCAACTTTTCTAAAGATCAGCACTGGTTGCAAAAAGTAGTGCATGCTATAAAAGGCAAAGGTTCTTTTCTCAGAAAGAATGAACATATTGCTTGAAGCTAAAACATTACAGGAGACCTTTAAAGGGTATAATTGGTCCCTATGTGAAATGAACCTGAAGGGCTTACATGAAGTATTTGGCATGTCTATCTTCCAATGTTTATAGCACTGTGAACACTCAAAATTTAAGCACTTTATTTGTCCTCAAATACTACTTATAAACCCTACAATTTTAATTTAGTAATTTTACATTTGACAAAGATGTATCTTTTTCTTCTTAGCTTTTCTAATGTCTTGGAGGTAAAGTGTAAATGACTTGTTTGACACTGAGAATGTTTAGAATTTGGAGTGAATTTCATCAGTTAAATTTGGGCTTTCTTAGTTCCATGTTATATAGTATTCCTTCCTGCTTTTAAGACTTTGACAGGTTTTAAAGATTTTATTTATTTAATTTTAGAGAGAGGGGAAGGGAGGGAGAAAGGAGAGAAACATCAGTGTGTGAGAGATTCATGGATCTGTTGCCTCTCACTTGCCCCCAACTGGGAACCCGGCCTGCAACCCAGGTGTTCCCTGGTTGGGAATTGAACCTCTCGGTTCGAGGGCCAGCACTCATTTCATGGAGCCACACCAGCCAGGGAAAGACTTTTGCAGTTATGCATTTAGTCTTTATGCTAACTTTTAAATTTTGTTCTGTAAATATTTCTTACTAACTGCAGTTTTGTATTCAATAATGTCATAGATGTACTGAGTGCCATGTATTTCCTACACTCTGGGGATGCAGATGTAAATATACTGTTAACTGCTTTCAGCAAGTTCAGTTTGTTGCATGAGCTGGACACATCAGTAGTTAATTGTTTTATTGTGACAAGTGCTTTGATACCACTATACACAAGAATTCAGCAGAGTTAAGACTTAGACGACATGCATAAGCAGCATTGCTTACTGGAAGATAGGACCTGAACTAACTCTTAGGGAGTAAATAGGATAGGTAAAGGTTAGAAAAAGCACAGAAGTTAGAGACGTTGAAGTCCATTTGGGGAATTGCAGGTGAATAGCAATTTGCCTTCCATGTGTGACCTAATATTTTAGGTGATACAGTCGGCTTTCATGAAAGCTCATATTTTTAGAGATTTATTTTCTGTGTGCCTAATTTAATTTGGGCCTTGAACTGTAGACTTGCATTAATGTTAGGGAACTGCTCCAAATTATTACTTAAAACTTAGTAAAATTTTTATTTCCTTGATAGTTTAATTAAATACAAGGAGGACATATCAGAATGATGTGAAATAATTTCCAGACTTAGAATGTGGATGTGACAACATGTTATAAAATTAAAATTAAATCTTTTTCTCAGCATTTATGCATTGTGTTGAGTAACCCTTATGAATTATTTTAGAACTCATTGTAGGTTTTTATTATACAGACATTTAAAATTTGCTGTTCTGAGAATTAGAAACAACCACTTTCCAAATTTACCTAGAAGTACTACCTTTTCCAGGAGGTAGGTCAGACTGTATGATCAGTAGTTACATCCTGGTAGAAGTCATTTTATGGTCTTAAATAATTTAGAAATTTTCTGCACTTGAATATTAAGTAATGTTTCGTGTAGAATGATTTGATACTTTTCAAGGCCACAATGAAGGCTTCTTTACTATCCCAAACTCCATTTCCCCTCAAAGTACAATTAGTACCCCAGTTTCCCATTTTAAAACACTCACATACTGCTTTTCTTTTGATTTTTGATGCTTTTAGTTATTTTCATTATAGAAATTTGAAATTTCTTTTTAAAATTTTCACATTTTAGCAGTTACCTTATAAATGTTCTAATACCTCATTATTTTAAAGTTATTTATTAGGAAACTAAAACTTTATGTTACCAACTTCTTGGAAAGATCGAACCCAATGCAGTGTTCACCTGGCTAACCTAAATGCCATTCAGCCTTCAGTGTTTCCTCCCTGGGGAGGCCTTTGATTTTTAGGTAGAGTCTTCTGTTAAAGGTCCCTTAGCACCTGTACTTTCTTTTATTCCACTCATCATTTTTGTAATGATGTGTTTAATGTCTGTCTTTCTGCTAGATTGTAAACTTCATGAGCATCAAGTATTTCTCCAGTATCCTAGACCTTGTAGGCTCTTAATGGAAAATTAGTTTAAACTAACACTCTTGAGGCCCCCAAACAAACAGGCCACTGAAAAGGACAAGAGATGTCATTGCTCTTAAACACATTTCCTGTTCTTAGAACCCCTCAGGACATAATTCAGGACTTTTTTTTACTGTCATAATGTACAATTTAAAAGAACTTGGAAAACAAATGTAAAAAGGCCTGTGATGTTCCTAGAGGCCATACGAGAGTTGAAAATAAGAGCAGAAGAAAGCAGTTAAAAAGCAGATACAAGACTCTAAAAAAAATATATCAGTTTAAGGCAACTTAATGTTTCGATAAACATTTAGAATCTTTTAAGATACCATTTGTTTTATATGCAGAACAGTATAGCAATAATGATGTTGTAAGCTTATGAAGAAGAGTTTATTTGCTATTAGTGGATTTTGTTAAAGATTATACAGGACTATGTACTGTGATTCTGAAAGGTTTCTATCTAAAATGATACAGTTAAAAAATTTTAATGTATTACACTTTTATTATTGGAAAGATGTGGCTCAGTGAGATGAAATATAGTAGACACCATAAATATTTGAGTGAAATTAAGTAGAAGGAAATAATTATCTCACAGTACAGAATCAGTGCAGTGTAATATTACAATTTACAATTTGCAGAAGTACCTAACGTGTTCTTTGTTTACTTAGCTGTGAAATATGTAAAATTGAGTAACATGTTTTTCTTCATCAGTTTTGAATGAAAACATACCTGTTGCAATGATATGACAAAATGACACATTTCTGCAACTTCTGTTCAAGAGAATAAGCTTAATCTCTTGGCACTTCCTGGTAACCTGGACTGGAAAAATTAGATTGGAGGTCATGATTAGTTTTTTGCTAGAAGTATGTGCAGTCTAGTCTTTTTTGCTAGAAGATTGGGTGACCTGAAATAGATTATATTCAATTCAATTTTGTTTTATATATCTTCTGAGATAAAATGTTGCTTTAGTTTTGGGTCAGATAAATTTCATTTTATCTTAATATTGTAATCTGTTGCATTCTTTGACAATATAAGAATAGGTAGAAGACCTACGCTGCGTAATTATTTCTTATTTTGCTGCTAAAACAAATACTGGCTTATCTACTATGTGTTAATTACAGTTTTGAACTCAGAAATAGGATGCTTATATACTTAGGCAGTTTAAAATAGTAAGGTTTTATGATTTAATCTTGAAGACATTTATTTCTGTACTTTGGAAGTAGGGATTTGAAATTCTTAATACTAGAAATATGGCCTAGTTTCAGAACACCCACTGAGCAACTGTGGGAAAGCATGCTAAACGGCTTGTAGTGCTGCAGTATTTTTTAATCCCCCCTCCACCTGCTGTTATATAATAGCTTATAGTAGTACACACTGATCATGAGTATTTGGGACAAGAGTGAAGTTTACTGAAGCCCCAAAATATGTGAGACTGTATCAGGCTTTGTGTTGGGCTATAAGAATCTAAAGATGATCAAATGTAATGATTACCAGCGAGTGCCATAAATCAGGTGGTAGTGTTTCAGGTTACAAATAAGCATGAAAAGCAAGAATAGTTTTGGGGTTTGAGGAAATGACTTTAAAAATGGAATAACTGTCTTTGAAATAAAAAAATTTTAAATGCTATTAAAATTTTAAAAATAACTCCGTCATAAACATTTCCGTGAATATTGTGTACATGACTTAAAAATGTTAGTAGAAATAATTTTAAACACCTCCCCCAGAATGTTGTGCAATATTATGCCAGTCTATGAGACTGAGCTACTAAAACTGTTTAGAGACTAGCTATAAGAATGAAATTTGCTAGTTTATATACATTGTTCAGAAAGGTATGTTTGTAAAGGCATATGATAAAACATACCTCTGCCAGCTTATTTTGTTAAGTAAAAAAGGGCCTGATAATCTGCACTAATTGTAATATCTGCAAATGGATGTTAGAGTTAAATGTTACATTTTAGGGGATTTTATGATATGAAAAAGGAAGGACAATAAATTTACTTTAAAAGTCAGCTATATAATTCTTGTAGATTTAGCTCTGAGAGTAATGCCTTAATACCTGACTGATGATTCACATACAAAAATATAAAAAACTTAGGGCCTTTTCTCAACTGAAAAACTCAGTTATACCTGACATTTTCCTGTGTGTGTGTTTGTGTGTGTATATGATAATTGATATAATAATAAGGGTCTGTGGCAAGATTTTAAAGATTTTTGTTTCATTAAAGAAAGTTGAAATTGAATTTAATATAATTGAAGTTTTGCTATATTATACTCAAATTCTTTGAAAATTGATAATTCACAAATGGTAGAATCATGTGCTAAAAATAAAAACTTAATTAGCCCATCTCTTTCCTGACTGTACCATTACCCAGTTTTTATATGTAACAATTTTATAAAATTTGAGTTGGTTCTAAGAGTAATTAAAATTAAGTATTGCCAAATAATTTTTTTCTTTCTGGTATGATTTAAGTAATGTAGCACTTGCTACCAGCAATTACTAGTGATTTACATTTTTTGTGAGGCAATAATTTTTTTACATCAGTGCTTTTGTAAACTATGTGAGAATCATATTTTGGGGTTACAGTCATAAGGTAGATAGTACATACCAATTGGAAACTGGTTGGGTTTAATGTGTTAAATTACAAAAATAATAAAATGTTCTTTTATATATATTCAAGAATATAAGCAAGGGCTGCCTTTATTTTGAGTGGCTTCTGATGGGAGAAATCTCTTTAAGTTAAATTGGGTCTGGCTGCTCAGTGTATTTCTTTTAATCTTAGAAGGATTTTTTTCATTGGGATATTTAAAAAAATTAATAAAGAGGTGTATTTTTAAAGTCCCAAATGTATTATGCAAATCTTATTTTAACAACTGTCAGGATAAGTAGATTATGTTGTCTTCATTTAAATAGTTTCAAAATGTGAAAAAGGCTATTCTATAGTAATGGCAACTTTCTAAATATTGATTCGCAAATGTAAAATACCTATCTTGAGACCACACAGTCCTCTAATCTTGTTACATATAGTACATTTATTTTTGTTTATATATTTTTGACAGTTTCTGATAAGTAGTTTATAGAGCGAGTAATGGAAAGGATTTATAACCAGATAAGATCTAGTGAAGGAATGCATAGGTTTATACATACAAAAATGAAGCAGTTAAATGTAATTAATTTTTAGCTTAAAAGTACTGAAAATCATTTTTTTAAGTTGAAAATACTTTATTGAACACTATAGTTGTCTTTGTATGAATAACCTAAGATAGCAATTACACTTTATCTTTTTTGCTTTACGCTGATAACTAAGTAACCAACTTACTGATTTATTGCCAATTTGCCCCTGGCAAATGAAGAGTAAATTATATTTTGGGACTACTTAGGTTGTGCATGACATATTTTGAATTCCTTGGCAAGAAAGGCAGTTTGATCAGTATTCAGAGGTAAATCTTTTTGGGGGGAGTGTTTGTGTGGCATGATTTTTTTTGGATATTGTTTGGTTAAGGATATTTGATATCTACTAGTATATCTTAATTCATATTGAGACATTTAAATCCCCCCATCTCCCCTGCCTTTTATTTTGATACTTTGCTGGAGAATCTTGCAATTTATATATAAGGTGAATTGAAGAGAGCTGTTATCCCAGTTACAGTTTATATTGTGTGTTGGGTAAACAAGAATTTTCAGTTCTTTGCTCAAAACTTTTGTTTGACCAAAATCAAAATTACATAGTAAGTCTTATGCTTTCTCATAAGAAGGAACACAGATTTCCTGAAAAACGCTCATGTATTTGCTGTTGTATAAAAAATTACTGTACTTAGTTGTGTATAATGCTCACCCATGTTTTTGTGTGCATTATACACGGAATTATTATACCCATGGTATGTAATCATTATATTCATGTATAATGTGCACCTTATTTTTCCCTCAAAAATTTGTGCAAAAAAAGTGTGCATTATACATGGCAAAACACAGTAACCTTGTCCCTGTCCATGTCAGTTCAAACTATTTCATTTTGCTTCCTGACCAAAGAGGACAAAAAATTGAATGAATGAATTTGAAGGTGCTGTGAGTTGTACACTCTTGACATAGTTCTAATAAACAGATGGTTGTTTATTTTTCCTCACAGAGAACTACTTCTTGAGCCTCTGTGAAAACTGATTTTAACCTCAGGTTCATTCATGCGGCTTAAGGATGTGTTTTTTTTTTTCCCCTCTCTGAACAATAATGTTGCCTTCTGCATGTTAATTTGGGGAGGTTTTTTGACCTTAGGTCATCCAGTTTTAAGGATTCTTTTTTAACTCCTGAATATGAAAATACTGGCTTGGCCAAAGTCTGTATGTTTTTTTCTGTAAAATCAAAGATAAATTTTTCATTTTTACCAGTAACTTTATTGATTTGGATATTTTGAGTATGTTGGCTATCTCCTGGGTGGTATAACAATAATTGTTCTCAGTCAATGTCTCAGTTTGTTCACTGTCAACTTCAGCTGTTCTACCCGACCGTGGATCACAGTCCAGCAAGAATCTCCAACATGAAACTTAGCAAACCACTTTTGACACGTTCGATGAGTTAAAGCTCCTTCTCTATACACTGCACAAATCTTTTTTTGTGTTTTAGTTGCTTTTTTACTTTTCTTGAAATAATAAAGCATAATATGTATGCTGAAAATACTGCCTATTTTCTTCCATCTTCAGTATTAAAATGGCTACACAAAAATTTCCCGGTTTTGATAAGTTTTTAAAATGCACACTTATATGACAGCCATCACAATACAATCAAACAAAATGGTTTCAAATGAAGTTAGACAACTAAGTACTACTAGAGCCATCTTACAGAAAAAAACAAACGAACTTTTTGGCCAACCCAATATATAGTTTCATTTGATTTGGAGGGGTGACAGTTTTTATTTTTGTCCTTTAAACTAATTGAATAAGGAGTGTTTCAGATCTTTATAAATATGGGAAAACAGACATGAAATCTTGCCATTTTTAGGCATTTATTTAAAAAATTGAGTGATGTAGACCTGGCTGGTGTGGCTCAGTGGATTGAGTGCTGGCCTGCAAACTGAAGGGTTGCCTGTTGATTCCCAGTCAGGGCAGAAGCCTGGGTTGCAGGCTAGGTCCCTGGTGGGGGACATACAAGAAGCAACCACACATTGATGTTTCTCTCCCTCTCTTTCTCCCTTCCCCTCTCTCTAAAAATAAGTAAATAAAAATCTTTAAAAATTTTTTTAAAAACTTTAAAAAATTTGAGCGATTTATAATTTTAAGTGGAAACTATACATGAGACAAGGTTTTAACCTGTTTATTGTTTGACTATCTTCATTCAGTAAGTGTTTATTGAGCAGTTTAAAAAGTTCATAATATTGTTTAAGTTGTCTAGCACTTTATAGAGTGAAAATTGCCTCTTTAAGTAAGGATCCTGCTGTCTAGTAGGGCAGATAAAGCCAAGTTAACAAATATTTGTAATTCTTTAAATAAATATAACAGCTATGTGTGTGAGGCATTATTTCTAAGGATACAACTGGTAGAAAAGAAGGGTCCCTATTTTCCCATTACTTTAAATGAGGGAGTCAGACAACTAACCTGGCAAGTATAATACAATGTGATACATACTCTGATAAAGGGGAACTGTAAGTGGTAGGCTGGAAAAGGGCAGGATTCAGAAAGGCTTTTGAGTAATTAAAGGCTTCCTGACCTCAGAGCTGAGATCTGAAGAATAAAAAAATTCACCTAGTGAAGAATTGTAAATCTATGTTTCTGGCCGAAAAACTTGTATGAAGTCCTAGGGACATAGCAGGACCTACTGTGGGATCTGAAAGAAGTTCTGTGGCTGGAGTGCCAAATGGGAAATATCAGAGTCTCAGCCGGAGAAGCAAGCAGGGGCCAGATCTTGAAAGGCTTGGTAATTACTGCTAAGGATTTGGGTTTTATACTGAGAGCTGTGTTTGTGGGGGCCACCCACTCTTCCCCCAAGTGTTTCAAATTGGACAGTAACTCCATTAGCTATGAGTATTTGAATGATCACTCTAATTACAGTGTAGTGATTAGGTTAGGAATAGGATGGGGAAGTGGATGTGGTAATAAGACCAGTTACAAAGCTATTAGAGGAAATTTGGTGTATCCTGGAGCAGGGTAGTGGCAATGAGAATGAAGAGTAGTTTGAAGGGTTGAGAGAAATTTGGGGAGAAGAATGGATAGGATTTGGTGATTGTTAGGATGTCAGAGTTGAAGAAGAGATAGGAGTCATGATGACTGCAGGATTCTTGACCCTCCCCACCTTTTTGGTTGATTTCTCCTTCGCTGTTATCTTTTATTTTATTTATTTTTAGAGCTGGGGGAAGGGTAGGAGAGAGGGAAAGAAACAGCAGTAGGCTGCCTCTTGCATCCGCCCCCATGGGGACAGAAACCAACCCATGTGCCCTCATTGGGAATTAAACCAGAGGACAAGGACGCCTAAGCAACTGAGTCACACTGGTCAGGGCTCTTTAGCTGTTATTTCATGTTATTTTTTTAAAGAAGCCCTTGCGGATTCTCCCAACCCGTAAGAGTGGTGTAAGTGCCTTCTCCTGGTGCTGCAGCAGTTCTCACCACACTCTTCTTTGCCTTTTCCACTTGTTTGTAAGCTTACAGGCAAGACCTGTGTCTTCTTATTGCATATTAAGCACCTTGAACAGTGCATGACACTTAGTAATATATTAAATAAAGTGTTGAATGAATGAAAATGTAGTTTTTATACTTATAAAAATTTAAATATTTATAATTGTAGAAAAAACTGGTTTTCTGAACTGTCAATACCCAAAAACTTGGTTTATGATTTCAGTGAGTTAGATCACTCCATATATTTTTTAATATCTTTTGTAAAAACAATGTACATTGTAATTCACATCTGAAGTGCTGAGTGTATTTAATTCTTCACTGACCATCATGGACTAATTTAAGTGGGTTTTGATGATATGTTGACCTCCTCTTGTACCATGCATTCAGCTTTTCTTTATAAATAAATTTTTAATTACTTTGATCCTTTCTCTGTTTAAAAGTAAATATAACCAAACCAGCACTTTTAGGATTTTTTCTGTTTCAAAATGAAAATAGCTTTTTTTCACCCTTGATTATGAAAGGAGGGAATGCTGCTTATATACATTTAAAAAATAATACAGAGATAAAGAGAAGTGAAAAACATTCTAATACATTGCAATCATTTGATGAATGTTTTTCTAGACTTTTAGTATTATATGTGTATTTATGAATGCCATGATTAAGTTAAAAGAAAAGCCATCAACAGAGGGAATATTTATGACGTACATTAATGTGCTCATTAATAAATAAAAGGTATTGATGTTTTTCATATGAAGAATACTGATAACTAGTATATAACCTAATAGATTGGGAAGGCTTGTATATTGTATTCTTCACAAAATAAATTTTATTAAAAGCATTGATAATTTCTGCTGTAAAAATAGAATATAATTATGTTTGAAATACATCTTATCATAAAACTATTTGACCATGGAACTAAATGTTGTAGAAATAGATTTTGGGAAGTTCTGAGAATGTATTACTGAACATTTCCAGATTAGCATGTTATTAAGGTATTCCAAAACATGTGTTTGCATGACAGTTATGATTACCTGTAGCCATGGATAAATGGAATGTAGATAAACTCAGAAAGTAATTTTTTTAAAGATTTTATTTATTTTTAGAGGGGAAGGGAGAGAGAAAGAGAGGAAGAGAAACATCAGTGTGTGGTTGCCTCTCGTGCGTATTGCAGTTTATCAAGGGATTTGGAACCCACATCCACAGCTCCAGATCTTTTGGTCTTTTTCACTCCATTTTTTCAATATATTACCTTTAGTCACATTCCGTTTGAGGTAGAAATAGCTAGAAGATACCTTCATTTAACATGCGAGTTGAACGTAGAGTTAGTTTTAAGGCAGGTCATATTTAATATAGGTAAAATACCCCAAGTAAGTGCCTGGACCTCCAGTCTCCCCTCACTTATCTGAATTATTCTCTTTCTTCTAGACAAGAGAAAAATAGTTTTAAAAGATGCACATACTCTTAACAATATTACTGTAAAGAATAATCAGTGATAGTTTTTAAAAATCGGTGCATGGACTAAGGATGAATGAATCAGTTTCTTTTCTGAATTGAGCCACGTTGCATCATCACTTCCATAGGGGTCAGTTATAGAAACATTTGTGTCTACATTCTATTAATGGAAAAGAGAACTTCAATGACTGTAGAGTTAGACTCTGTGGTATTGAATTTAACCTGATTTATAAAATACATTCTTTTTATCCTACTTTTCAGGAAGATACTACTTAGTAAAAATAATTGAACTCAAGGTTATATAAATTATATATTTAGACATATAATAATATATTACTGGAAGAAATGCCTCTATTAAATGCCAGGATAATCAGTAAACTACTAGTGTGCTCTGTAGGATTAGGTCTTAAATGAGGTGGGGGAAATACTTTTTGAAGGTACATATTCAGATTTTCTAGAGTATCTTGTTGGCTCTTCTGAGTCAACATTTTCTCAGGCTATAGAAAGCAATCCTACCTTTTCAAATCTTGTTCTGTGAACAGTTTTCCTTGGTTCAGGTATCTAATCCTGATTATTTACATCTACTGAATATGTTCTGAAATAGTATATTGTAGTAGTTAAGACATGGGTTTGGAGTCAGAACTATGTCAGGCTTGTGACTACCAATTATGGTCTGTGTGATCTTTGACAAGTCATTTGATTGCTCTTGAGCCTCAGTTTATCTTTAAAGGTTTTATTTATTTTTAGAGGGGAAGGGAGGGAGAGAGAGAGGGAAACACCAATGCGTGGTTGACTCTCCACCCCTACTGGGGACCTGGCCTGTGACCCAGTCCCTGTGCCCTACACTGGGAATTGAACCAGCAACCCTTTAGTTTGCAGGCTGGAACTCAGTCCACTGAACCACACAGCCAGGCCAGTTTCATTATCTTTAAATTAGGAGTAATCTTCCCCAGAACGGCTGAAAGCACTTAGTACAGTGCCTGGCATGTAGTAAGTACTCAATAAATATTATCTGTTGTTATTAGTGGTGTTATTGTTAGATTCACACCATCCTATTTGGGCAAATAATTTAACTTCCATAAATCTTGGTTAACTCATGTGCTAATAGAAGTAACACTACTTGTGGTGACTTGTTTACAGACTTAATTTGGAAATCAAATGTAATCGTGTGATAGTAGTTTATAAACTCTCAACCTGGACTGAGGTGACAAGTCTTACACCGTTGGACTAGGCAGGTGAAAGAAAGAGTAGAGGTTTGCCTTTGGGAAAGGATTTAGCTGAGGGCTTGATGACACATCTGTCTTCCTTCATTACTGTCACACCGAGGCACATGCAAACACATGAGTTCCTTCCTGGCTCAGTCAGGCCCAGAATGCGTATCTGTTTCATCAGTGTCCTCCATGCAGTGTTCGTAAGATCCAGGATGAAGAATCTGTAGCAGAGTCCAAACTTTCAAGAGAGTGGGGGCAAGCACTTAAATAGAGTTTGGGATATTTTATTTCTTCAGTGATCTTACACAGATGTGTAACTCTCATATACATTTATGTTTTTCTTCAAACAAACAGGTAAAAATACCCCAGTTAATCATATTATAGAGAAGCCACATTTTCAGACAGGCTCCTCTGGATTGTATGCCCACCAGTGGACTATGATGGGCAGTTTTTCTGTATCCTCACCAGCACTGTTAGTTTTTTATATTTTCACCAATTCGATAGATATAACGTTATTTCTCACTGTATTTTTAAATCAATATTATTCTAATGACTAGTGAAGGTACCTTTCTGGATCTTTCAAACAGCCAGGGAGGGACTCAGAGTTCATTTGAGCATTTACTTGAAAATGGAAACATAGGTTTGGACTCTGTGATTCAACTCACCGAGCATTGGTTTAGCATTCTGCCTTACCTTGGTTTTTACCCTTAACTATAGCTCAGAAATCACTATTGTAAATTTGATGTTTTTCAATCCTTTAAGTGTAACTAATCTTTATATGTAAATACCTACAATGTATATTTTCGTATATTTTAAAACTTTATACAAATAGAACCATTCTTTTAAAAAAATTTTAATGGATTGGGGTGACACTGATTTATAAAATTACATAGGTTTCAGGTGTACAATTCTAAAATACATCATCTGTATATTGTATTGTGTGTTCATGTGAAGTCAAGTATCCTTCCATCACTATTTATCCCTCTGTACCCTCTACTACCTCCCTCCACTCCCCTTTCCCTCTGGTAATCACCATGCTATTTGTCTGTGTCTATGAGTTTTTTTTCCTCTTAAACCCCTCTCCCAGCCTCCAACCCCCTCCCCTCTGACAGCTGTTAGTCTGCTCTCTGTATCTATGAGTCTGTTTCTATTTTGTTTATTTTGTTCATTAGATTCCCCATGTAAGTGAAATCATATGGTACTTTTCTCTCTCTGACTGGCTTATTTCATTTAGCATAATACTCTCTAGGTCGATCAATGCTGTCATAAAAAGTAAGATTTCCTTCTTTTTTTTTTTTTTTTTTTTTATGGCCAAGTGGTACTTCATTGTGTAAATATACCACAGCTTTTTATCCCCTTAGCTACTCATGGGCACTTGGGCTGCTTCCAGATGCTGGCTATTATAAGTAATGCTGCAATGAGCATAGAGGTGGGTATGTTCTTTTGAATCAAGTTTTTCTGGTTTCTTTGAATATAGTCCCAGGAGTAGAATCACTGGGTCATTTTTTGAGGAAACTACATATTGCTTTCCACAGTGCTGCATTAGTCTGCATTCTCATCAGCCGTGCATGAGGGTTCCCTTTTCTCTGCATCCTCACCAACATTTGTTTGTCGATGATAGACATTCTGACAGGTGTGAGCTGATATGTCCTTGTAGTTTTAATTTGAATTTTTCTGATGATTAGTTATGTTGAGCAATTTTTTTTTTTCCATGTCTATTGGCTATCTGTATGTTCTCTTTGGAGAAGTCTATTCACGTCCTTTACCCATTTTTTAATTAGATTGTTTGCCTTTTTGGTGTTGAGTTTTGTAAGTTCTTTGTAAATTTTGGATATTAACCCCTTATCCGATGTATCAGTGGCAAATGTGATTGCCTTTAGAACCATTCCTTATGTATTATTTGCAACTTATATGTTTCTGTTTTTGTTGTTGTTCACCATTGTTTCTGAGATTTGTCCGAGTTGCTTCCTGTAGGCTTAGTGATTTTTACCGTGGTGTAGAGTGACTTTGCCACAGAGGCTCCTTGTACAAGCACATAGAAGTTTTCCTACTGTAAATACCTGCAGGTAGAGTTGATGGATCTAATGGGTGGATATGACATTTTCATATCATTAGGTTTTTGCCAGATTGCTCTCCAAAGTAGTTTTAACAGTTGATACTTTTACCTGTAGAGTGAGGTTTTTTGACTCCATGTTTTTCAACAATAGTTGGTTTTATCAGACTTTACTTGCTAACCTGATGGCAGTGATATTGCTAAATGTTGCTCAAATTACTAGTGATACTGGGTAGTTTTGAAACAATATTGGATTGGCCAAAATGTTCATTTGGGTTTTTTCTGTAAGATGGCTCTAGTAGCACTTAACTGTCTTTAACTTCTTTTGAAACAATTTTGTTAGATTGTATTGTGACAGCTGTCATGTCAGTGTGCATTAAAAAAAAATCTTATCAAAATTGGTGAATTTTTGTGTAGTTATTTTAATATGGAAGATGGAAGAAAATATGCAACATTTTTGGCATACATATTATGCTTTATTATTTCAAAACAGGTAAAAAATGCTATTGAAACACACAAAATGATTTGTGCAGTGTATGGAGAAGGTGCTGTAACTGATCGAACGTGTCAAAAGTGCTTTTCAAAGTTTCATGCTGGAGATTTTTTGCTGGATGATGCTCCACGGTCGGTCAGGTAGACCAGTTGAAGTTGATAGTGATCAAATTGAGACATTAACTGAGAACAATCAACACTATACCACGTGAGAGATAGCTGACATATGCAGAATAGCTAAATCAATAAAATGAAATAACATTTTAACAGAAAATGAATAACATTTTACAGAAAAAACCATATAGACTTTCTGGCCAACCCAATATTTATTGACGATTAAAGTATTTTCTGTGATTTACCTGCCCACTTTTTAGTGCCATATTTATATTATGGATACCCTTTCACTTTGCTTGTTTGTATTCTTAACTCTTCATGCCATGCCACCTACCCCTTATCTACCCAGTTGTCCAAGTAGACGTCCTCTGCTCCATTACCACCTGTGGGTGCTCTTTTCACTCCATTCAGTCTCTGCTTCTCCATGATGAGTCATCCCTCTATGAGGATAGCCATGGCCACCTCACTTGGCCTCTGAACCTCTTGTGGATTGCCAACATAGGTTATGTCCACTTTGTCCTGGATAGGTTCTGATTACTGCGCCTCCACCCCAGCTCCCGCCCACACACTGAGCTGCCCTTTTGTGGGATTGTCTTTCTCATCTCACCCAAGCTCTGAAATCCAAGATGGGGGTTAAGTTTTCTGTACTCTACCCTCTTTAGTGTGTCTGGGCTCTGACTTTCTGCTATGGGACACTTTGATTTTTTCATCTACCATCATTGGGGGGATGCCCGCCTTGCTCTACAATACTCAGTTGCTTTAGTTTTGACTTGACCAGGATGGGGAATGAGTGTGTTTAATTTTCTTGACACTCAAAAATGTTACTACAGTTTTATTAAAGAAATAAAAATACAGCTCTAACAGAAGATATTGATTATATAGGAAAGACAGGTATATTGCTGTTGTGAAAGTTAACAAGAATTTGAGGTGTGTAAAGATTTACATATGAGTTAAAAATAAAACTGATAATTAAAAAACTCTGTTATAAAGTGGAAGACATTGATGAGAGCTCCTGGGAGTTATATAGCTGAATGAGAGCAATGTAGGAAAGACTTTCTGGAAAAAGTGACTCCCAGAAGTCTTAAAGATGGGTTCATCTGGAAAGGTGGCACCTGGAAAAGGAAGAGGTGTGAGGGATATGGAGGGGAAGGCATACAGGCAGAGGAGGAAACAGTAAGAGTATAGATACAGAGGGAGAAACAGTACCATATATTCAAGAAACTGAGAATACTGATGAGGGTAGTATGTAAATTGTATGACCATGGAGACTAGGGAGTGGAGGTGGAGAGGAGGGAAAGGATCATCCCAGCAGAGGGAGCAAGCTGAATAAATATGGTAATGCAGAAGCACTTTGAGCTGTCAATAGTATGTAACACTGGAATGGAGAGGGTATTGGTACAAGTGGTAAAGCTGGAAAAGGTAGATTGGAGCCTGATTATGGAGACACTGTACACACACACGTAAGTATGTGCATTTACATGTGTTTTTAGTGTGGGAGTGATTTCAAACCAATGATTCTCAAAAGTGCTATAACATATTTCACTCATCTGAGGATTTAATAATATATTATCAATTACTTAGTTGTCATATGTTAGTATTTTGGCTGTCTAAACTGTAACCTTGTATAGGGTAGGACCCAAATCCTCTACGTAGAAATTTTTAGCACAATCCTGTGCACTTAGACGAGCAGTTTCCAACTGGTGTGCTGCAAGAATTTTTAAGACATACAATACCTGATTATTTTAGTCAGGCGCACTGACCTCTTTTCCCTTAGCTTGTGTTACAGCCAACAACACAATAGCCTTCCCGTCTGAATGAATTGAAATTATACCTATTTTTTTGTCAGATCGGCAAAAAAATAGATTTTCTAGTGTGCTGCAGAATTTCATTAATCAGTTTATATGGGCCATGAGATGAAAAAGGTTGAAAATTGCTGACTTAGACTATCAAGGACTTTTTGTGGTTTGATAAAATTTTATTAACATCTTTTAACCTCTTAAGGTAATCAGGTAAGATGTTATAGTTAAGCCCTAGTACTAAATAAAGATCAGTTATAAAATTAGTAATAGAGCCACAAAGCAAAAAATGTATTTTAAATTTTGAAATATTCGGGGAGAACTACTTCATGAAGATTTTACTCATCTTTTCATCCTTAGTGGATCCCTTTAGTTAGTCCTTTTACCAGTGAACATTTCTACCTTTAAGAATGCTTAAGAACCCTAACTTTTTCAGTAGAACATAGACATGACTGGAGCCTGCTTTTTTTTTTTTTTTTTTTTTTAAGGTTTCTGGAAGGCAGCCTCCAGATCTACCTGCATCAGAGTCATCTAAAGTGCTTATTTAATTGCAGGTTTTTCATGCCCCTTTTCCTGAACTTTTTCCTCATTTCGTTCTTTTACTAGATTGCTTTCTTCTATATATATCATCATGTTTGAAATCCTTCCTGTTACTTAAAGCTACCTGGGCTATCTGGTAATCACCGGTAGTTGCAGACAGGGCAGTGTTAGTGTCGTGGTTTGAAACCTAGGCCTTGGATACATACTACCAACATTGGAATATCAGCTCTGTCACTTTTCCAAGATTACAATGCTAGTTACTTAAAAATAGTTCTGTGACTCAGTGTCTTTATGAATAAAACAGGGATAACAATTTATCTCATAGGGCTGTTAAAGTATTAAATGAATGAATATTTATAAGTTTCTTACAATAGTGCTTGTACATAGAAAGCACTCCAACATCAGGTGCTGTTGTGACTTCTTCCCCTTTTCAGCTCTTAACGAAGTTTGGTACTATGGTAACTTGTATACTTATCTTACCTCTCTCTGTTCAGGTTGCAAATTCTTTGAGGATAGGACCTGACTTAACTAATTTTTAGAACTTTTCAAAAGATGTTATGTGTTTGATAAATCCTTATCATATAAAATCATAGGAAAATGGCAAAATTATCAGGATTGTTTTTCAGACCTCATTTGCTTAATATAAATTATAATCTAAAGTATTAATACTCTTTGTATTATATTTCAGGAATTCTAATGAATCATTGATTGACCAGCACCATTTTACCAATTGGAATGAGTTATCAGAAATGGGAATAGATTCAACATGTAACAAATGGCTCTTACTCCATGGTGATTACTTCTTCAAGCCAACACCTTTTTAATTCCATAGGATTTTTGTCTCTTCATCTTTGAATTGCAGTTCCTGTTGTTGGCAAATAAAATAAAAGGAGTTCATGTAGTTTTTGCTCAAGCTTGAGTCACCATGAGTAGTAGCTTAGGAAAAGAAAAAGACTCTAAAGAGAAAGATCCCAAAGTACCATCAGCCAAGGAAAGAGAAAAGGAGGCAAAAGCCTCTGGAGGTTTTGGGAAAGAAAGCAAAGAAAAAGAACCTAAGACCAAAGGGAAAGATGCCAAAGATGGAAAGAAGGACTCCAGTGCTGCCCAACCAGGGGTGGCTTTTTCAGTTGACAATACGATCAAACGGCCAAATCCAGCACCTGGAACTAGAAAAAAATCTAGCAATGCAGAGGTAATTAAAGAGCTCAATAAATGTCGGGAAGAGAACTCAATGCGTTTGGACTTATCCAAGAGGTCTATACACATATTACCATCATCAATCAAAGAGTTGACTCAATTAACAGAACTTTATTTATATAGCAACAAATTGCAGTCCCTCCCCGCAGAAGTGGGCTGCTTAGTAAATCTCATGACACTGGCTCTAAGTGAAAATTCACTTACCAGTTTGCCTGACTCTCTTGATAACTTGAAGAAGCTACGGATGCTTGATTTACGGCATAATAAACTGAGAGAAATTCCTTCAGTGGTGTATAGGCTAGATTCTCTCACCACTCTTTACCTTCGCTTTAACCGTATAACTACTGTGGAAAAGGACATCAGAAACCTGTCAAAACTCAGCATGCTTAGCATTCGAGAGAACAAAATCAAACAACTACCTGCTGAAATTGGTAAGAGGCTTTGGTTTGCCGTTATTATTTTTAGTATTTGTTATGCTAAATAATTTAATTGAGTGCTCTTCCCTATCAGAATATATCTGATACTTGCCTAAAACCAGCTGGTTTACTTTAATTATTCAGTTTTAGCCATATTAATAGGACATGGTTTGAGGTCTGAGGTCTTTCATTGACTTAAGAGAAGGAGTGAGAATATAGATGTAATTTGGTCTTTTTCACACAAACTTAGTCTGTTTTCATTTTCATTAAAGAAAAAGTGAGTTTGAAGCAGAAAAAAGATGTTTGCCTAATGAAGTTCTTGCCATCTATTTTTAAAATATTTACACATGTAATTTTAGTATACCCATTAAGGCTATATTTTCTCATTTTCTGACTTCTTTACCTGAAAACTGTTTAAATTCACATCACTTTTCTACCAAGGTTACTGCAAAAGATTGGCCTAACAGAGCCTTGTTAAAAAGCAGTGTCGTAGAAAATTGAAGAGGTTTTATTTTTTTCATTTTGATAGTACTCATGTTCATTAAAAATAATCCATGAACACAGAAAAGTCAGAAAAGTAGGCAAAAAGTTAGGTATCCTAAATGCAACAATGTTAGCATCTTAGTAGATTTCATTCCAGTTTTTGTATATAAAGCTAAATTGTACTGAAGCGAAGGAATGCTTTTAAAAGAATGGTAGTAGGAGAAAAATAGGTAAGTCAGTACAAAGAACTGTATTGTCTTGATATTTTTAATTATGGAAAAAATTTAGAAACATTTAGAATATAATAAACCATCCACTTGCCAATTTTGGGAAATTGATAAAGGTATTAGTGGGCTCTTTTTATAAATTTTTAAAAACTGACAAAATTGATTTTGCAACATTTTAAGGAAACTTTTCTTTTTGTATGAAAGCCAGTTTATTCTGAATAAAACAGGTGAATTAAATATTTTGTGGCTTTGAGCATTGGTCTTATAATAGGTAATAAAGGAAACTCTTTTTAGGCTGAGATTTGTAGAGATATGATACTCTGTGGGTATTTAAAACATTTTATCTAGTTTTGAAAAAGATCCAGTTTAAGTTTTAGGTATGTTTGAATTTTAACTTTAAAATCTTAATTTAATTTTGATATATTTAAATGTACTTAGACAAATCATGATAGATTTTCTCAAGCAGTGCACTGTACTTATAAAGTATGACTCACTCATGAGATATTAAAATATTCCCAGGAATTTGAATAGAAATATTCCTTTCCACATGTTCAGATAAGGGATGTGGTTGTTGAAAGACTTTTGATTTTATACCAGATTCAGTCAAAATTTGACCTGTGTGTGTATGGCTTATTGTGGGATGGAATTATAGGCTGTTGAAGAAAGAAATGCTGACTTTTTATATAGAAATAAAGAATGTTATTTCCTGTCTTTGTTCTTGTTTTGTGTATGTATTATATATTCTATTCCAAAACTTTGGCTTTAATTCATTTGAAGTCTCTTTTTAAGTATTTTTTTTCTGTAGTGATGTTATCAAATTAACATGGGAATTAGAACGCACATTTCTTAAGCAAGGAATTATTTCATGGGATTTTAAATTTACTTCTTTTGTTCTTGAGCATATAGATATTTAAGCAATTTTACTAAAAAGTCAGTGTATTTTTTAAATTGACAATTTTTTAAATTAAATGATTGATATTTGAGGCTGCCTATTTTTGACTTTTATTCCTAAATTTGTTATTTAAAAAATAACCATAGAATTTGGTTTTTAATGACCACCCTATCACCATTAGTGACATTATTAAAGTTTATGTTGTAACTTCTGTGTTTCTGTAAAACTACTAGCATCATAAATGTTAATTAATTTTTCCAAGAAGGGCATCAGGTAGAAAGTAAACTGTTTTTAAACATAAAAATTAATATTTCATATAAGGAGTTGAGATTTATATGGTTTAACTTAGATGCATGGATTTGGGGCAAACATTGCTAAAGTTTGCATTATCTGTTTCCTTGTAGGGTAACAAGAAAATAAAGGTTCAGTAAAAATAACATAATTGTAGTAATAATAATGGCTGTTATTTTAGCATAATATGTCATATACTATACGCGGTTCTGTACATATATACTTTACATATATTATCTTATAAAATTGTTATAGTAACCCAAGGAAATGGGTACCTCTCTCGCGCCCTGCCCCCCCCACCATTGTACTGAAGAAGGAACTGAAAATGTAGAGAGATTAAATAATTTACTGAAGATCATCATGCAGCTGAGAAGTTAGTTGGCACTAAGAATGCAAACCTAGGTCTCACTGTATTGCTCCCACTAGTCTAGAAAAGTGGGCGCCACTCCCATAGATTATGATTTAGTGGTCTGGAAGGTCCAGGGGATCTATACTTTTATTTTTTTTATTTTTATTTTATTTTTATTTTATTTTATTTTATGTTTTTCAGTATTTTTTTTTTTTTTAAAGTACTTTTTTTTTCCTTTTTTTTTTTTTTTTTTTTTAGATTTTATTTATTTATCTTTAGAGGGGAAGGGAAGGAGAGAGGGAGAGAAACATCAATGTGCGGTTGCCTCTTGTATGTCCGCTGCCGGGAACTGGCCTGGCAACCCAGGCATGTGCCCTGACTGGGAATCGAACCGCGATCCTTCGGTTCGCAGGCCCGCGCTCAATCCACTGAGCTACACCAGCCAGGACTTATTTTTATTTTTAAAAGATCTTTATTTATTTTAGACAGAGGGGAAGGGAAGGAGAAAGAGAGGGAGAGAAACATCAACGTGTGGTTGCCTCTCATGCGCCCCCAGCTGGGGACCTGGCCCGCAACTCAGGCTTATGCCCTGACTGGGAATTGAACCTGTGACCCTTGGTTCGCAGGCTGGTGCTCAACCCACTAAGCCATACCAGCCAGGGCGGGATCTGTACTTTTAAAGAATAAGCTGAGTTATTCTACCTGTAGCTGCAGTTGAAAGCCATTGCATTAGTTTCTTTTTTCTTTTCTTTTCTTTCTTTTTTTTTTGAGGTGGGAAGGATGGAAGCAGCTTGAGATATAAAATCATACACCATTCAAGTCACAGACTTGAAGTGTACAATCCAGTGGTTTTTTAGCATGTTCACAGAGCTGTACAACCATCCCGAACAATTTTGGAACATTTTCATCACACCAAAAATCTGTTTTAGTAGTTACCCACTCCTATTTTCTCCCAATCTTCTAGCCCTAGGCAAACACTAATCTACTTTTTGTTTCTATAGATTTTACTATTCCAGACGTTTCATGTAAATGAAATCATACAAAATAGGGCCTTGGTGATTGCTTTCTTTCACTTAGTATAATGTTTTCAAAATTTATCCAGGTTGTGCATGTATCAGTACTTCATTTCCTTTTATTGTTGAATATATTCCATAGCATGGATATACCACATTTTATTTATCCATTCATTGTTTGTGTCGAACATTTGTGTTGCTTCCACTTTCTAGCTATTATGAATAAAATTACTATCAACATTTTTTGAACATTTTTGCACAAGCTTTTCTTTGGACATTTGTTTTCATTTCTCTTGGGTATGTACCTAGAAGTGGAATTACTGAGTCATATGATAATTTTATGTTTAACATTTTGAGGAACTGCAAGACTGTTTTCCTAAGTTGCTTCACCATTTTACATTCCCAGTAGCAGTGTGAGGGCTCCAGTTTTTCTGCATCCTCAACATCCTTGTTTTCTGTCTTTTTTATTACAGCCATTTCATGAGTGTGGTTTTGATTGCAGTTCCCTTATGACTATAGACTTGTTTTAAAATCTTGAAAGTGATCTTTTATTATGTAGGACAAAGTTATTTTCTGTGATGCATATCTTCCTTTACTGCTTTTTAAAGAAAATGCATAAAGTCAGCTCCTTTGAGAATATTTTCAAAATAAGACTCGGACACAAAGATCAAGTAAAATGGAAATCTGACATTTTTTAAAAGTGTTAACACACCTTTAATATAATTTGCTGAAACCCATAAGAGAATTTAGAATCCAAAATTTATGCATATTATCATTTGGTTTTATAACTCTGCCACTTTCAATTATGCCATCCAGTTTGCGTTTGTCAGTATATTTGAGAAATACAAGAAATTAGAAGTTTTTGAAATATAGCGACTATTTAGTTTAAATGATGTATTTGGAATTTAACCATTACACAAGGTTGTACTGTGCTGCTGCCTTATAGGGAAACTATATTAAAATTAGAACATTGATCTATTTTAACATTAGTGGCATCTTTATTAATGCCATGTGATTTGATATCAGTGATAAATTTTCACATGGGTGAAAATTGGCAGAAAATAAATATAAAAGGATACCGAACAGAGAATACATGTAAACATTTGAAGAACCAGAGATAATATATCAGAGTAGCCAATAAAACTCTGCATTTGGTAATGTTCATTTACTTTTCTTCTTTTGTATAAGGCATGTAGATAGATGGAAATCTCAATTATTACTTACTTTTATGGATCCATATTCTGTTCTTTCTTTCCATACCTCCTTTCACCAGTTGTTTCCTTGAAAGAGACTGTTCACATATGCGAAGAGTCAAGAAATCATGTTTTCAGAGGGAAAACAGTAAATAACCATCCCCTATCCCTTAAATTGTCCTTTGAGTTTCATGTTAGAGATAGGCTTTTGTAAATTTCTTCTTCTTCTTTTTTTCCCCTGCCTGGATGGATTAGATTAAGGGCCATCAGGTACTCAGTTTGAATAATTGATCAAGTTAGTTCGGGAAAATTACGGACAAGGAGTATTAAAGAATTTCTAGGAAGGAAATGGTTACTCTTTCAGATCAGAAATAAACTTCATCTCTATCTCTTACTAATATTCCTACAGTTTATTTTCTTTCATTGTATTATGACCTATTTCAGGATTTCTTTTTCTTTAAAACTTCCCCCTAATATATTATTCTTTCTAAGATAGCTAAGTTAGAGGAATTTTTTTAAAAAATCTATTCTTTAGTGTAACAATTTCATGTGAATTTGTCAAAATAAGCCTTTTTGCTTAGGAGAATAATCTGGTATGTTAAAAGCATACGTTTTTTGAGAACTCAATCATTTTCATGTATTTAAAAACAATCCACAGTATTCAGGTACATGAGAAAGTAGAATCAGTACATTTTTTTTTTTACACATTTGACTCAATAACATTTGTTGAAATAAAAATCTGTTTATATGTACAATCAGTACACAATAAATATATAAATAATATCTATACAAAAATACAAAGAACAGAATCAGCAATTTTTAAAAAGTTGAAGGATCTCAGAGATTTTCTAACACCCAATTTTGTAATTTTCTATGAATTATAGTAGAGAATAAATAATAGATTTTCAATAAATGTGGCTTGAAGTGAATTTAATGAAGCCTAGCACTATTACCCATTTTACAGTATTAACTCAAATTGTAACCCTAGTCCCTAAAATTTTTGAAATTCTCCCAGGGGTAATACAGTTGCTTTCACGATCCAGTTCATGAACATTATTTAATTATCTCATTTGAGTATTTTGTGCAAGTGTTAATGAGTAACTTAGTTTGGCAAGAAAAATAATAAGGAAAGGGAATTCAGAGTTGTTAATAACTCCTTTTGACTGGGATTCAGTATGAAACCTTAGAGACATAGAAATAAACTGTTAATTTTGTTTATTGTTATCAAATTATCAGGTCTTTCATTAAATAACAGAAACCTGGAAAAAATATTATTGCTAAAGGAGGAAGGAGGAAAAGAGGGAAAAAACCACTGGAGCTGTCGGAGGATTTTTTGGTGGGATACGGCTGACTTCTGGTTCTGCTGAGGTGTGAGGAAGAGGGCAGTCATTGTGCTCTAATAACTGCATTCAGACTGCTCAGAGGAGTGCGGGCATTGTTGTCCATGGTGCCAAGTCGCAGAAGCAGTTGCTTAGAAGAGCTACTGAAGCCTTCTTTGCAAGGAAAGGGAGAATTAAACCCTATAAGACAAATTTAAATAATGTATACATTCTGATCTAAGTCCCTAAATCCATTCAAGCTTATGTGATAGGTATTTCTAGCCCTTGTTGATTATGTAGTTTTACAAATAAATGTATTTTTAGTAAAACCTGATGTGATTTTTTTAGAGAGCTAAACTCAATATTTGAAAAATATTCTTGTAAGTTCAAGAACAAGAGTTATTTTTAAAATATAAACATCCTTAAAAAAATCAAATGATAGTATAGGGAAGGCCACAATTTATGAAACAAACAAACCTAAATTACATATTACTTAGCAATATCTGAGTGCCTACTAGATACATTTTAATAGGGCCTTTTTATATGTTGCTATATTTATTAAAATTTTGTGAAGGATTTTTGCATCTGTATTCATCATGGATATTGATGTGTAATTTTCATTTCGTGTGTGTGGTTTGCTACTAGGGTAATGCTAGCTTCATATCATAGAATGAGTTGGCAAGAGTTCTTTTATGTTCTGATAGAGTTTGTGTAGAATTAGTATTGTTCCCTCAAATGTTTAGAAGGATTATCAATTATGTAATCTGGGTCTAGGGTTTCCTTTGTAGGAAGGGTTTTAATTAGTAATTTAATTTAGTTAATAAGAGAGTTATTTTTTGAGTTTTCTATTTTTTCTCAATTGAATTTGGTAGAATCTGTCAAAGATTTATTTTATATAATTGTTGAATATTTAGGCATAAAGTTCAACATAGTTCTTTATTGTTCTCTTATTGTTTGTAATACATGTACTCATGTCCCTCTTTCATTCTTGATAGTAGTAATTTGGGTCTTTGCTTGATCAGTTCTGGCTGAAAGTGTATCCATTTTGTTGGTCTTTTAAAAAAACTGCTTTTGGTGTTTTTTTTCTCATTGTCTGTGTTTTCGTTTTGTTTTTTCCTTTTTAAATAATTTGGTCCTTAAGTTTTATTTTATTGTTTTAAAGATTTTATTTATTCATTTTTAGAGAGAGGGCAGGGGAGGGAGGAGAGAAACATCATTGTATGGTTGCCTGTCATGTGGCCCCCACTGGGGACCTGGCTTGCAACCCAGGCATATGCCCCGACCAGGATTTGAACCAGCCACCCTTTGGTTTGCAGCCTGCACTCAATCCACTGAGCTACACCAGCCAGGGCTGGCGTAATATGCTCTTCTTTGTCTCCTTTTTTCAATGATCAGATTGATTTCAAACCTTTCTTCTTTTCATTATACAGTTGACCCTTGAACAAAATAGGTTTGATGAACTGCTTGGGTCCATCTACACTTGGAATTTTTTTCAGTAAATATACAGTACGCCCTTTGTATTGTGGGTTTTGCATTCAGGGATTCAACCAACTGCAGATGGAAAGCAGTATTTTCCAACATCTTTGGGAATCCGTGGATGTGGAGGACCACCTATGCATTGTTGTGTGCCATTTTTTATAAGTGACTTGGGCATCTGTGGAGGTATTGGAACCAATCCCCCATGGATCCCAAGGGATGACTGTAGTTAAGTTTTTGGAAAGTCAAAAGTTCTGCCTGGATTTTTGACTGCATGGGGGTTGGTGTCCCTTACCCCCCATGTTGTTCAAGGGTCGGTCAATCATTCATATACGCATTTACAGTTATAAATCTCTGCCCAAGCACTGTTTTCACAGCCACACACAAATTTTGATATGTTGTATTTTCATTGTTGTTCAGTTGAAAAAATTTTCTAAATATCTCTTGTTACTTCCTCTCTCACTGTGGATTATTTAGAATTGTTCAGTTTCCAAGTTTTGAGAGATAGTTTCAGATATTTCTTGTTATTGACTTATAAAATACAGTCTGTCTTGGTAAATGTTCTATTTGCATTTGGAAAAATGTGCATTATGCTGTTGTTTTTGAAACAAGGTCAAGTAGGAGGAAAATGTTATTCATTTCCTCTCTAACTCCATTGATTTTTCTGTCAATTAGTGAGAAATGAGTTGAACTATTCCAGTATAATAGTTTGTGTTTTTCCTATTGGTGCTATTATTTTTTATTTTGAAACTTTATTATTAGTTGTGTATATAATTAGAATTTTATTTTCTTTTTGATGAGGTGTCTTTTTATTATAATAAAATGTCTTTACCTCTGTTAATATTCTTGGGAATATTTTTCTAAATTCTATTTTATTTGATATTAATTACTGCTATTTAAGTTTTCTTGTTGATTGGTGCTTACATTGTATATCTTTTTTCCATCTTTTTTTTAGTAATGGTTTCTTGTAGACATCATGTAATTAGGTGTGGTGTGTTTTTATCCTGTCTTGACAGTTTTTGCCTTAATTGAAGGGTTTATAACATTTACATTTAATATAGTTACTATATTCATATGATCGGGTTAAAATATACCATCTGGCAATTTATTTTCTGGCTATTCGTATTTATTTTACTTATGTGCCATTTGTTACTTAGTCCTTTTTTCCTTCATTTCTTGCCTCCTTTTGGATTTTTTGGTAAATTCTATTTATCTCAACTGTTGGCATATTAGTTATACATCTTTGTTACTCTTTTTTTAGTGTCTGCTCTGGGATTTGCAGTATATATCATAACCTAACACAGTCTATATTCAAGTAATATACAACTTCACATATATCCTAAGAACCTTACAATAAAACACTTCTTTTTCTCCCATTCTTTGTGCACTTACTGTCATTTACTTTTACTTCTTTATATTTATAAATCCCATAGTAATATGTGGCCATTGTTTTTGCTTTAAACTGTATCTTTTTTAAGGTTTTTATTCTGAATGAATTTTAGACCTACAGAAATTTGCAAAACCAGTACAGAGGGTTCCCATGTACCCTTTACCCAGTTTCCCCTAATAGTAACATCCTATGTAATCATTGTACAGTGATCAAAACCAAGAAATTAACATTGGTACAGTACTATTAACTGAACTACAAAATTTATTCTGATTTCACCAGTTTTTCCACTAATGTAATTTTTCTGTTTCACAATCTCTCATTACACTTAATAGTCACGTGTCTATAGTCTCCTCTAACCTCTGACAGTTGGAAATACTACATGCCTTTCCTTTTCTTTTATGACGTTGCTACTTTTGAAGAGTATTGCTTAGTGATATGTAATATATCACTAATTTTTTTGCTTGTATGGTGTTTTCTCATGACTAGGTTGAGGTTGTGCATTAATATTTTGCTCACTAATTTTAGCGTTCATTAGTGGATCTTCCCTTAACCAATTACTACTGTATTTGAATGACCTTTTTATTTCCCTTTTCTTTGCATTTATTAATTTTAATTCTTATATAAGGAAGAGCTGTCCCTTCTCCTCCATTTATTTATTTATGCAATTACTTAATGACATAATTGTGGACTCATTCTATTCTGTGGGTTACAATTTGGTATTATTTTTATCTTTTTTTTTTTTGCTCAAATTGTTCCAGCTTTGGTAATTATGAACTCTTTTTACATTGGTTCGTATGCCTTTTGATGTCATCATTCTTTCAGTTACCTTTTAAAGAGATTTAAAAATGTGAAAAATATCTTTAATATTTACCCATGTGTTTACCACTTCAAGTACTTCTCATTCTTTGTGTAGATCTGAATTTCTATCTGATATTTTTCTTTTGTCCAAAAATCTTGCTTTAATATATATTGTAGTGCTTGTCTTCTCATAATGAATTCTGTAGGCTTTTGTTTGTCTGAAAGCCTTTATTTTGCTTGGATTTCTGAAAGCTATTTTCATGGTATTGAATTCCAGTTTGATAGCTTTTCTTTTCAGTATTTTAAAGATATGTCTCCTATTTTGGTTTGTTTTGGCTTGCCTAGTTTCTGACAAGAATTTTGTTGTTATCGTTATTTCTGTGTTTGTAAAGTCTTTTTTTCTCTGTATAGTCTTAATATTTTTTTCTTTGTGCCTGGTGCTTGGTTTCCAGAAGTTTGTTTACAAATACTTGTGTTTGGTTTTCTTTATGTTTCTTCCGCTTGGAGTTTGTGAGCTTCTTGGGCCTATGGGTTTATGGTTTTCATCACAGGTGGAAAGATTTTGGCCCTGAATGGTGTGGCTCAGTTGATTGGGTGTTATCCAGCAAAGTAAAAGGTCTTGGGTTCAATTCCTGGTCAGGGCACATGTCTGGGTTGCAGGTTCAGTCCCCGGTTTGGGGTGTGTACCTTATCCGTGTCTCTCTCTCTCCCTCCCCCCCCCCACCTCTCTCTAAAAATAAATAAATAAAAATTTTTAAAAAGGTGAAAAGATTTTGTACTTTATTTCTTAAGATTTTCCCCTTTTTGCCCAGCCCCTTCATTGCTTTTCTGTCCTGTCTCTGGATCTCTACATATATAGTACATCATATATTATATTGTCTTTTAGGTCATTAATGTTCTATTTATTTTTTGTTGTATATTTTAGGTTGTTTCTACTGAAAATTTTTCACTGCTACATATCATTTTTTCAGTGTCTAAATCTATTGTTAATCCCATGCAATGAAATTTTAATTTTAGATAACATACATTTAACCTGCATATACTGCATTTGGAGTTTTTTGTTAGTTTGTTTTGTTTTTGCTTTCTTGAACATATGGACCTTTTTCAATGTCTTCTACTTCTGTCACTCTTTTATTCCTGTATATGGTAGCTTATGGAATGATTTTTCTCCTGGCTGTGGGTTATATTTTCCTGTTTCTTTGCATGCTTGATAATTTTAAGTTGAATGTCCTACATTATAATTCTTACATTTTTGAATCTTAGATTTTGTTGTATTCTTTCAAATAGTGCTGAACTTTGTTCTGGCCTAATGTTAAGTCACTTGGAGTCAGTTTGATCCTTTTGTGGCTGGCTTTTCAGCTTTGTTATGGTGGTTTCAGAGTAGTCTGTAGTCTAGATCTAATTTAGCCACACTACTAAATTGGTATCTTTCAGAGGAATTTCCTTGATGGCATTGTATATTATGAGGTCTTTTCTTTCTGCCTGGTAGGAACTCAGACTATTCCTAGCCTGTGTGACTGCTAGGAATTTTATGGGCTACTGCTTGTTTTTGCTGGTTCTTCGCTTAATCTTTGGTAATTTCTTTTTACATATATGCAGATCAGTACTTAGGCAAAGACTGAAAGGAATTTTTCTGCAGATTGCACAGATCTATTTGTATTTCTCTTATCTTTCAAATTCTGCTTAAAATATTCTGACACTTGTCCTTTTGTAAACTCACATCTTTTGCCATTACTTGGTAAGACTATCAACCTTTGTTTGGTATTCCTTCCCTGCTTTTTTAATGGCCTGGATTATGCCAGACAATTATGTGGGACAATTATAATTATAATGCTCATATAGTTTCTTTCCTTCATATCCAGGATCACAACCATGTATGGCTGTTGTCTCCTCTACCTTTTTCTTATATATAGCAGTCTGCCCCTTGTCCACAGTTTCACTTTCCTGGTTTCAGTTACGTGCAGTCAGAAAATATTACATGGAATATTGCAGAAGTAAATAATTTATAAGTTTTAAATTGCACACTTTTCTGAGTAGTGTGGTGAAATTTCATGCCTTCCTACTTTGTCCCACCCAGAGCGTGAAACATTCCTTTTTCCAGCATATTATACTACCTGCCCCTTAGTCACTTAGTAGCCATCTTGGTTGTCAGATGAACTGTCATAATATTGCAGAGCTTGTATTCAGGTACCCTCATTTTACTTAATAATGGCCCCAAACTTCAAGACAGTGATGCTGGCAATTTGGATATGCCAAAGCGAAGCTGTAAAGTGTTTCCTTTAAGTAAACAGTGAGCATAGCATAGTAAGATATTTTGAGAAATACCATATTTACATAATGGTTACTACAGTGTATTATAATTATTCTATTTTACTGTAAGTTGTTCTTGTTAACTTCTTACTGTGCCTAATTTATAAATTAAACTTTATCATAGCTATGTGTGTATAGGAAAAAACATAGTATATATAGGGTTCTATATAATCTGGTTTTAGGCATCTGCTGAGGGTCTTGGAACATACCCCTTGCAGATTATTAGGAGGTACAGCTGTATTTTGTCCATTTACTAGTTGTATTATGGCAAGAAATAGAAGTCAATCTATAAACTTTTTTTCCAGATATTAATTTATTTTTAGAGAGGGGAAAGGAGGCAGAAAGAAAGGGAGAGAAATATTGCTGTGAGAGAGAAACATTGATCATTTGCCTCCTCCATGCACCCCGACCAGACAGAACCCACAACACAGGCATGTGTCCTGATGGGAATTGAACCAGTGACCTTTCGCTTTGTGGGTGATGCCCAACCAACTGAGCCACACTGGTCAGGGCAATCTAGAAACTCTTGATTGTATAGTATAAACAGATGATATTGTAATGACTAGGGATTCTGTTATTCACCTCTAAAAAAAAAGTGTGAGATGTGCCCTGGCCAGGTGGCACAGTTGGTTGGAATTTCACCCTATATACCAGAAGGTTGTGGGTTCGATCCCTGGTCAGTTGGGGCACGTACAGGAAGCAACTGGTTGGTGTTTTGCTCTCACATCGGTGTTTCTCTCTCTCTCTCTCTCTCTGTCAGTTAAAGAAATACCCACGGGTGAGGATTAAATAAATAAACAAATAAATAAAAAGTGTTAAATTTTATTCTGGTAGGTAACTAAATTACTATTGAGTCACTTCGATCCTGTAGAGTCTTGGATTTAGCTCTTAGGGTGGTTCTATTTGGTTATGTCCTTAAACTCAGGGCAAATTCCAGTCTTGAGATGTGGTCTTTACTCCTATGCTGTGGTCATTTTAGGACTTTGTTACCTGATCCTTCTAACTTGGCAGGACCAAAATTCTAAAATCTCACCCACAGCTCATGGCTGCTGTCAAATTTTCTGCTTGGCTTTTTTAACCTGGCTGTTGTTTTCCACCTGGGCCCCTTTTAGTTTTTTCTCCTATAGGTATATTTTTGGAGCCAGTCAAGAATTTGAAGGTTTTTTATATACAGATTTTGAGACTTCATTCTTTGTAGTTTCCTCCTTTTCAGGGTTTCCAACCTTGAATTCTAATTACTGTTGTAACTCTGGACCTTGCCTTCTGGCTTCTCAGGCTAATAGGACACTGGCTTTCTACTTGAGATTTATTTTCTACAGGCAAATTTATAACTTCATAGTAAAAGCCTTACAGATGTGGATCTCACCCAGTGTGATTCCTATGTTAGTTTTCTACTTTTGTGCAACAAATTACTGTAAAAAAATAACTCTTAAAACAATATTCATTTTAAGTTTCTGTGGTTCATACTTGGGCACAGCTTAACTGGATCTTCTGATTCAGGGTTTCTCACAAGGTCTCTCAATCAAGGTGATATAGCCTGGGCTGGGATGTCATCTGAAGACTTGTCTCAGAAAGGATTTGCATCCAAGCTCATTTGGTTGTTGTCAGGATTCAGATCTTAGCAGGCTGTTGAACTAAGGGCTTCAGTTTCTTACTGGCGGTTGGCTGGAGACTGTGCTCAGTACTTTGCCGTATTGGTCCTTTCCAACCTGGCAGCTTGCTTCTTTGAAGGGTTAGCTAGTAAGTATAACCTGCTCACAGATGTAGCATCTCATCACCTTTGCGATATTCCATTCATTAGAAGGAAGTCACTGAGTTCAGATTACTCTCAAAGGAAAGGGTAATTATACAATGTGTACAGTTATATATATGAGGCAGAATCATTGGGGCCGTCTCAGAAATCTGCCTCTCACAGTTCTCTTTTGGCAAGACTTGAATTCCCTTCAGTTTCTACCTGCTCTTGGTCTCTCCGTATGCTTTTATAGTGTGTTTTTTAAAAATAATTTATCCAGAGTTTCAATTATTTATCCAGGCCTCCACCATTACCATTAGCCAGAAGCCCGATACTTGACTTTTTGCAGATACTAACCTCAATTCCCTCTTTAGAGCAAAAATGTTCTATCAAGATCATTGCTTTCTTCACACCTGTTTTATTTATTTTTTTCCCTAATTAACCATTAGATATTTTACCTGGTTGTCTCACTGGGGTCTCCAGTTCAGTGTGATTAAAATATAACTTCTCACTAAAAACTCTTCTTTTTGGATTCCATTTATCTTTCTAATTGTATCATTTCTCTATCAACAAGGTTCAAGATCTTAGAATCAGAGTATTTTTTTCTTTTGTTCCAGTTGTAGTCAATGCGTGGCCTACTCACCAGGCAAGTGTGGAACCACCAATTTTTTGTTACCAGTTTGCTGCAAGTTAACAAAAAACAGAAGTTTGTATTTTACACAATATTGACTCACAACAAATTGGGAAAAAACAAAACCACAAAACTGAGCCTTCATTATACGTAATTTAAGAATCACTGTTCTGTTGCATTCCAATTGCTTTTCCACCTCTCCTGGTAGCTACTGTAAGTGGGTCTGTTCATCCCACTGCTGTTGATTTTGCTGTAGTCCTTCATGTTATTTCATATGGGCTAATTGCAGTAGCTTGCTAACACAGTGTGCTTTCTAACTCTACCTTCTTCAATCCATCCATTCAAATCTATGAGAAAGTAGTCTTTTCAGAATGGAATTCTGATTATCATGCTTTGTTGAAACCCTTTAAATTGTGCTTTCTTACCTGATCAAAAAGGTCCAGATTCCTTAGTTTGATATTTAAGACCCTAGGTCCCTTCCCTCCCCTCCCCTCCCCCCCCCCCCCCCCGCCCTGTGGTTCAGTTCAAATATGCTCACAGTTTCTCCTCTCAATACACTTATTCCCAGCTTCCCTTTCTTTTTTTATTTTGTTTACAGCAATTACTACTTTTTGTCCCTTTATTTCCTTATTTTCTGATTCCCTACTCCCTGCACACTGGGATGTAAGCTCCACGAAAATAGACTTTGTTTTCTTAACTGCTGAATAAGTGAATGAAATGATCACCTTAGGGAATTTTGACCACTGATGACCTTGAAGATCCAAAAGCATGGCACTTTAATGGTGAAATTTCATAAGCAGACTTCTCTCCAACCTCCCTCAAATTACATATAGTCTATTTCTAATTTTAAGTTTTATAAGAATAAGTATTTAGTGTATTGTAGTCTCTTTGTATCTTTAGTGCCTGGTAAAGAGACCATGCATGTAAGAATTTTTGCTGAATTAATGCTCAGTTTATCTTCTGTTACACAGACATAGTATATTCAAATGTTTGTATAATGTTCCTTTGTTACTAGTTTTGTCACTTACTTAAATATTCATTAAGCTTCTATACTGAACAAGCCATATGTAAAATATTTTTAGCATACTAAAAGTCAAAGATTATTATAAAATAATATGGTAAACTCAGGAAAAAAGTACCAAATAATCTTCAGGAATTTGGTGTTTAAGAATTTTAATTACTTGAAGTCTCCAGAAGGAGGAAAAAACACTTTTTCCACTTAGAGTTGCTCTTCTATTGTTTCATGAATGTTAGTTTTATATCCCAATTATCTAACTTCTGGATATCAGGGGCCATGTACCCCACTGCCTTTTGCATATGGAATATTGCCTTTCTGTATTACAAAATGAAAATGACTGTGATATTTTAGTGTAACCTGGGAGACTATATTGCTTGTAAAAATAGCAGGAAGAATTCTAACATGAGTCTAGTTAGCATTGTCACTTTTGAGAAGGGATGTGTCCATCCTGCTTCGTAGCTTGATGTAGGGTAATATCATGCTTAAAAAGCCTTCGGTAGAGATTGTAGTCTTTGCATCCTCTAAAGCCAGGACAAAAGGAAAGTAAAGTTTTCAAGATGGAATTAGTTTAGACTTTAGAGAACATCCATAGAGGAAAAAAAAACAACACAGCATTTTACTAAAATATGTTGACTACTCTGCATCTAATACAAATTTTAAAAATATCTTTTTTCTGTTTGTTTGCCATGGTTGGATTAAGCCGGACCCAAAAGTAGGGACTGAGGTCCAAGACTGTTTTCTTTTTTCTTTCTTTTAAAAATATTTTATTGATATGTCATAAATGTACAACTCAAGATTATTTGCAAACTGTGTAATCAGTATCCAAGTGAAAAAAATAGAACATGAAGACCAACCAGGAAACACCTTTTTCAGTCACTGTTCCCATCAAGGATAACCTAGTATCCTCACTTCTACCGACACACATTAATTTTTCTTGTTTTAATATAAATGGAATCATATAATATATATATATATGTTTGTGTCCAACTTCTTCCACTTGGCATTATTCATTGTATTGGTATATGTAGTCAGAGACTGTTCATTCTCACTGCATAATATTTTATAGTGTGACTATGTCAATTTATCCGTTCTGTTTGATAGTTCTAACCTGGAGCTAATAAAAACAGTGCTACTATGTTATCATAATATAAGACTTTAGTTAAACATAAGGACTCATTTCTTTTGAATACATACCTAGCAAAGGAATTGTGGAACCCATGATTTTTTTTTTTTTTTTTTTGCCTCCTGTTTTCCTCATATTTCTTTTTCTTGGAATACCTTTGTAGTTCCTGATTATCTTTTAGAGTCTAGCTTTCACCAATCAACCTAGTTAGAATCTCACTTCTCTATTTACTCATCTCTTTGTGTATATGTATATATACCTTCTACTTTATGTTTATAACATTCTGCTTTTTATTTTAAAGTAGATCTTATTTTACTAAGAATAGATTCTAAGTTGTTTTTTGTTTTTGGTGGCAAACATTGACACATTGTTATTGCTTTTCCATAAAGCTACCTTATATCCTGCAACACTGTATTTTAAAAGTACAACCACCACCACTAAATACCTATTAGAATGGCTAAAATCCAAAACATCGACAATACCAAATGCTGGTGCAAAGTCATTTGTTACTGGTGGGAATGCAAATTAATACAGCCACTTAGAAAGACAGTTGGCAATTTCTTAAAAAGCTAAACATAGTTTTACTATACAATCCATCAATCATGGTCCTAGTTATCTACTCAAAAGAGTTAAAAGCTTATGTTCATACAAAAAAAAACTGCATACAAAATGTTTTTAGCTGTTTTATTTGTAATTGCTAAAAATTGGAAGCAACCAAGATGTCCTTCAGTAAGTTAATGGATAAACAAATGTGATACCCATACAGTGGAGCATTGTTCAATGATAAAAAGAAATGAACTATTAAGCCACAGAAAGACATGGAGGAACCTCAAATGCACATTGCTAAATGAAAGCAGCCAATTTGAAAAAGCTATGTGCTATATGATTCCAACTATATAACATTCTAGAAAAGGAAAAGGGAAAAAGATCAATAATTTCCAGGGGCTCTGGGAGAGAGAAAGAGGGATAAATAAGTGAAGCACAGGAACTTTTTAGGAGAGTGAAACTGTTCTATATGATACTGAAATGATGGATACATGCTAATAATGCATTTATTAAAGTCCATAGGCCTGGGCAACACAAAGGATGAATACTAATGTAAAACATGGACTTTTAGTTAATAATATTAATGTATCAGTGTTTATCAACTGTAACAAATGTACCATATAGTGCAGGATGTTAAGAATTGGGGAAACTGTGGGGAAGGGGGTGTATCAGAACGCTACTTTATGTGCAGTTTCTCTGTAAACATAAAACTCCTCCAAAAATAATAATAATACTTAAAAAAAAAAAAAACCCACTCTTATTACCTTCACCACTACCTCCTCAAGTCACAGCTGAAGTCTTTACCTTAGTCTACAAGACCCTCAATGGATTTGACTTCTGGCTACTTCATCTCCTACCACTTTTCTTCCTTACTCATTATTCCAGCCAATTCACCTTCTTTTGTGTTTTGAACTACTCTCTTGCCTCAGAGGCTTTGTGCTTTCTATTCACCCAACCTGGAACACCTTCCCCATAGATAGTCCCATTGCTTCATCCCTCTCATTATTCAGGTCTGTTCTCAAGTGCTGCTTTATCAGGGTTACTTTCCTGGTTTATTTTGTTATCAGTACCTCTAATTTCTCCTTTCCTCATCACACTCTTACTCTTAGCCTGCATTATTTTATACCTCTTAATACTTCCTCACATTGATCATCTATTAATTGGTGTATTTTTCCTTATTAAAATATAAGTTTTATGAAGACAGGAGTTTTGTCTCTTTCTTACCCTATCGTATCCTCAGTCCCTAGAATAGTGTCTAGCACATGGTAGGTGTTTAATAAACATTTGTAGAATAGATAAATGAAGTCAGTGTTTTCTCTGTAGGCAAGTCTATGTGGGGAGTCAAATTTAAAGTCAGAAGATTGCTTAGTAAATATGGAACATACATGAGTCATAAGGTGCATATTAATGGCTGATGTCATCAGTATGATAGATAGCATGATGCATTCGTTTTCACTAAAAGATACATCTGCTTCACAAATAGGAAACTTCTGTTTATGGGTCAGGGAATGTTCTTCCATGGAGTGTAGGAGAGACTGCTAGTGTTACCTCTTAAATCTCCTTCTTTCCCCTTTGAATTAAAAATATGTACAAAAACAATTAAAATCACAAAATACAAATGTATAAAATAGAATATAAAGACCGCATTTAAACCTAGTCAATGACAAGTCACTGTTTAGTATCTTGCTTATTATCCATTAGAACCATCATAGATAGACTTTAGTTTTTTATTTTATTCAGATCGTATGTGGTGAAACAAATGTTTAAAGGTACTATATAATTGGACAGAGTATAGAAATAGTAAGTAGTGTGAATGTGTCCCATGAACTGTTTAAAGATTTAATATTCATGTCCCTTGCAAATTGTTACATAGGCTCTTTTCCTGGCACAGTATTGTCTAGTGCAGAATTTATTGTATTTTCAGAATTTTCAAATGTTTCTGATTATTTGATTCAAAAAGAGGAGCTGGGGCAGTTATGAGCGTTACTCTAAAGAGAGAGAGCTTTTTTTTTTAAATAGTCTATTGTATATTTTTTTAATTACCATTTATCATCCCTAAACCATCTTCCTCCTCCACTCACCTCCCCTACCCCCTGCAATCACTACACTGTTGTTCAGGTCCATGAGTTCTTTTTCTTTTTTGCTCTGTCCTGCCACCCCTTCCCCCCAATTTACCCCCTACCGTGAGAGATCTTAAATTCTCTGTATTTTTCAAAACCACACTAAAAATGTTTTGTTAATTGCATTAGGTAGGAAATTCTGGATTAGTTTGGAGAATATTTTAGATTTTCATGGAAAATTTTTATAAAGATAAATTTTCCTGAAATTTATTAGGTCTTTTTTTGGACAGAAGAAAATTGAAAGTTCTTAAGAGAAAATGTTCTTCATGAATCTCTTAAAATTTATACATGGATTTTAGGGAAAATCTAAAATAATTTTCAAATATAACTCACAATAATGTATATAATTTAGTTGTGAGTTTATTTCATGCGTTAGCAGACCAAATTTCCTTATTATTTTTGTGTGCTGATGCTGATAAAAAATTTAAATCACAGTTTCTGAGTTTCAGCATTTTCAAAATTTTTAGGAATTTCTAGATTGTGAGAAAGAAGTATTAATGTTATTAGATGACACTTTTCTTATGTGTTGGTAGTCACATGATTTTATTTTCAGAGTTATATTACTAGAGGATAACTTCCTAGAGAGAATATACGATTAAATAAATATGTTATCATGTAGTGATTTACACAAATCAGAAGGGATTTTTTAAAATCTTAATGATTTTACAGAGAGGGGAAGGGAGGGAGAAAGAGAGGGAGAGAAACATCCATCAGTTGGCTCTGGTTAGTGACTTGACTGGGGACCAAATCTGTAACCTAGGCATGTGCCCTGACTGAGAATTGAACCTGCTACCATTTTGGTTTGCAGGATGAAAACCAACCAACCTACCAACCAACTGAGCCACACCATCCAGGGCAAATCAAAAGGGATTTAATGTAATTTGAGTATAGGTGATTACATTCTGCTTTAAAAAAACAGTCAAGGTTTTGTTTTGCCTTTTTTAGTTTTTAATATTAAAACTAATATTTTTAATATTAAAACTGTCTAATATTGATAGTCTTAATGCAAGTTACTGTCCTAAGATGTTGCTAATTAATTTGTTTCTGTGTTCAAAAGTGTCAAACTGGCATCCTGAATAGTGAAAAAGCCTACAGATAATGTTTGGTAACAGTGTTTTGTTCTGTTTTAACCTAAGAATTATTGGGTTTGCCAAAAAGGTTAGTTTTCCCCGTATGATTGTTCTAGTAGTGATTAGTTGTCTTTAACTTCATTTGAAACGATTTTGTTAGATTGTATAGTGTGTGACAGCTATCATATCAGCATGCATTTAAAAAAAAATCAGTTGGTGAATTTTTGTGTAATCATTTTAACATTGAAGATGGAAGAAAATAATGCAACATTTTTGGTGTATTATGCTTTATTATTTTAAGAAAGGTAAAAACGCAACTGAAATGCAAAAAAACAGATTTGTGCTGTGTGTGAAAAAGGTGCCATGACTGATCGAATGTTTCAGAAGTGGTTTCTGAAGTTTTTTGGTACTATTGACATTCTGGCCAAGTAATTCTCTGCTGTGAGGTTGTCTTATGCATTGGAAGATGTTTAGCAGCACCCCTGGCCTCTACCCACTAGAAGCCAATAGTGGGAGATAGTGACATACCCAAAATACCCAAATCAATAAAGTTATTGGTGAAAATGAAAAATGTGTCTTTTATTTTGCACAAAAAACTAAACGGACTTTTTGGCTAACCCAATATGATTTGCATATATTTTTCCCCCTTCTGTGGGTTGCTCTTCAATCTTGATGGTATCATTTGATACACATAAGTTTTTAATTTTGATCAAATTCAGTTTTTTTTATTTTCTCTTTTTTTTTGCCTATGTTTGTTTGTGGCTTAATAATGTATGCCACACCAACTTTTCAGAGTTCTGCACATTTTATTTGCTCATCTTACTTTTTTCAGCCTTTACCTTAAAAAAAAATCATGAATGAACAAATACATCTGTTACAAAGTGTTTCAAGACAGAATAACATTAAGAATAACCTGGATTGTCAATACAGCCCTTGCAGCTGGAATGAAAATGAGAAATATTCGTTATTTTCTACCCTTTTGGAGTACTATTAAATTGAGAAACAGTTTCAGTTTACTTATTTATCAGAAGATATGTCTATTTGAGAGCCTATAGATTTTGAAATAGAAAGTGACTATGAAATTGAATCAAAGCTAATATTTTGTTGAATTTTGCTAAATAATTAGTGAGCTCTTGGAATATACAAATGTAAATGTTTGTGGTTGAATTGGTTACTTAAAAAATATATATAATGTTGATTGGTAATCATTTACAGCCAACATTTTAATTTTATCATGTCATTTTTCTCTTTTTGAGGTATAATTGAGATGCAGCATATTAGTTTCAGGTGTAGAACATAATTCAGTATTTGTAAGATGCTGTTTTCAAATAACAGTTCTAGATTTTTTGTTTGACTTTAGCTTTTTCAGAAAAAAAGTATAATTGTGATACAAAAAATGAAATTTTTTCTTTTAGTGTTATTTAATATATTCTTTAATAATTATTATTGAATTTTTATGTTGGTTAATTCACAGGTGAATTATGTAACCTCATTACGCTGGATGTAGCTCACAATCAACTTGAACACCTTCCAAAGGAGATTGGAAACTGCACACAGATAACCAACCTTGATTTGCAGCACAATGAACTGCTAGACCTCCCGGACACTATAGGTATGGTATGAGAGGAGGAGGAAGATATTGATGATGCATTTATAGCTATTTGCACATTGGAAGGCTATTTTGGATCCATTTTGATAATAAATATTAAAAGATTAAAATTCAACATTGTTGAAGTAGTAAAACTTCTAAAAGATATCTTAAGATCACTATTTTCATTTCCTGGCAAAGAAAATAATGAGGTTTTGGGAAATGAGCTAAATTCCATTATAAAGAAGATAGAATATTAAGTCATATGTATGTATTCTACTATAGCTTAAATTGCAGAACAGGTGCATTTTCTGTTTTTGCTGATTTCAGAATGTTACGTGATATTGTATAGGGCGTGGTTCCTTCTTTCCTATAGTAGACTACACTGAAAAATAAAACCATTACTGTTTAGTTTTTAAAACACAGCCAGTATAGTTTAAAGTGTGTTCATCTATAATACTGAAGGACCATACAAAATGTCTTGAGGTTCAAAATGTGTTTCAAAGACTTAGCCAAACTGCAAAATGTTGAATTGCACTTACTGTGATATGTTCTGTATTTACAGTCTTGTTAATTTTTCTGAATGCCCGCAAATTTATACAAATAGTAAAGAGAATTTTGAAAAATTTGGACATCTTTTAGTTATTGATGTACTATAAGGTTACTATGTTTTGTTTTGTTTTTTTTTTCAGAAAAATTACACCTGTACTTAATTTATATAATTTCAGTAATAAATATTCATGAAGTTCTATTACTAAATCATTTGAGACTTATGATGATACCTTTCTCCAGAGGATTTTTGTTTCCGTTTTTCAGTACCTAAGGGACCCTTTAATTCATTATGTTCTGAGGCGTGAGATTTTCCTGATCCTCCAGGTGATTCAAAGGCAGGCTGCAGACTAATTTTTGGGCTTTTTTACTTCCAGTTCACCTTTAGTACTAAGGTGCAGCCCTGTAGGGTCCCAGTGGATATTGATTACTGTATTTTGACTCTTGGCAGAAACATGTCCCAGCCTTTCAGTTATATCTTCCAGTTAGGGAAGCACTTGCAGGATAAAATCATCTGCAGTGTTTTTGCTTGTTTCTGGGTTCTGAGTGGTTTCTGGCCTGGAAGTTAGTATTAACTTGTTAGCTCTCTGATTTTGTTTTGGAAGTATTTTTTGTTTTTTGTTTTCAATGGGAGGGTTTGCTTGAATTACCCACCTAGTCTACCATTACTTGAAACAAAAGCAATTTTAAGGAGTTTTTTAATAAGTTATAATAGACCGTGTTAGGCTATATGACAACTATTTATTTACATAAAAGCAGTCTGAGACTTCTTTAGGATACAATAGCTAGTCATTAGATCTTGTATCTTCCTGATTCTTGCTCTAGAGCTCTTTAAATCACATTACTGTTTGTAATGGCAACTAAGTATTGTGATTAACTAGTTGTAATTGATTAAATTTAATAAATTGATTAAATTTATCTCTGAAAGACAAGATGGTCTACAACACAAAATGAATTTTTCTGTTAATATTTACACTAAGTATTTTACTAAATTTGCTATGTAAATAAAAGAATCAGATTTCTGGTTTACTAGGGACTGAACACAGTTATTTCTTGTTTTTTTCTCTTTAAAGTCTATTGAAATGGCCAAGATGAACAAGGAGAATTGACCCTAGAAGAAAAAGAGCATAGAAAAGATATATATTGCATCTATAAAATGTGATTTGGGTTCTTGGAAAAGAATATACTTCTTAGAATACCTTTGCCAAATGAAATTTAATGAAAATGCTGTGTAATATGAACACATCCAAAGGCCAAAAGAGTAATGTGTAAGATAAGTGAAAGAAGTCCCCTAGAATCTAAAACAAAAAGAAAAATACAAAATAAGTGGAAAAAAAGTCATGGCAGACAGGACCAGAAGTTGTAGAAAGAGAATGAAGGTAATACAATAAAGAAACAAATAAAATAAAATCTTACAGTATTTCCCTGAACTTTAAAAACAAAACAAAACAAAACAAAAACAGATAATAAGATTAAAATTGCTTACCAAAAGAAATAACGGGAAAAGATACATTCTAGTAGACTTCTTAAAAATTGAATTTACTTGTTTTGAATGAACAATAACATTCACATACAATGTTATAAAACCTCTGTGTAGTTTTAGTTTCAGGGTAATGCTAACTACATATAATAAACTGGGAAGTGTTCCCTTCTCTTCAGATTTTGGAACAATTTGTTTAAAATGGGCATTATTTCATCCTTAATATTGGATAAAATTTGTGAAGCCACCGGGATCAAGATTTTTCTTTGTAGAAATTCATTCATTCATTCATTCATTTATTTATTTTCAGTTGCATTTTTACCTTCTTTTTTTAAAGATTTTATTTACTTTTAGAGAGTGGGGGAAGGGGGGAGAGAGAGAGAAACATCAGTGTGTGGGTGCCTCTTGTGCACCCCAGATTGGGAGCCTGGGCTGCAACCCAGGCATGTGCCCTGACTGGGAATCGAACTGGTGACCCTTTGGTTCACAGGCCCACGCTCAATCCACTGAGCTACACTAGCCAAGGCACATTTTTACCTTTTTTTAAAGTATTTTTTTTTTATTGACTATGCTATTACAGTTTTCACATTTTCCCCCCACTATTCCCCTTCCAACCCTCCAGCATTCCCTCTGCCCTTTAGTTCATGTCCATGCGTTGTACATATAAGTTCTCTGTTTCCTATACGATTTTTGACCTCTACCCGTCTATTTTATGACTACTAATTATGCTTCTTCTTCCCTGTACCTTTTCTCCCCATTCCTCCCTTCCTGCTCCTCACTGAAATCCCTCCATGTTATGTCCAGTTTCTCTGATTCTGCTCCTGTTCTGGTTGTTCGGTCTATTTTATGACTATATTGTTTTCATTGTTTTTCTTTTCTTTTAGGTTCATTTGTTGATAGTTGTGGGTTTGTTGTCATTTTACTGTTCATATTTTTGATCTTCTTGTTTTTAGATAAGTCCCTTTAACATTTCATGTAATAATGGCTTGGTGATGATGAACTCCTTTAATTTGACCTTATCTGGGAAGCACTTTATCTGTCCTTCCATTTTAAATGAAAACTTTGCTGGATAGAGTAATCTTGAATGCAGGTCCTTGCCTTTCATGACTTCAGATACTTCTTTCCAGCTCCTTTTTGCCAGCAAGGTTTCTTTTGAGAAATCAGCTGATAATCTAATGGGAACTCCTTTGTAGGTAACTTTTTCCTTTCCCCTTGCTTCTTTTAGGATTTTCTCTTTGTCTTTAATCTCAGGTAATTTGATAATGTGCCTTGGTGTGTTCTTCTTTGGGTCCAACTTCTTTGGGACTCTCTGGGCTTCCTGGAAGTCTGTTTTCTTCACCAGATTGGGGAAGTTTTCCTTTTTTTATTTGTTCAAATAAGTTTTCAGTTTCTTGTTCTTCCGGCACCCCTATAATGTGGATATCGGAACGTTTCAGGTTGTCCCAGAGATTCTTCAGCCTTTCTTAATTTTTGTGGATTCTTGTTTCTTCATTCTGATTTGGTTGGACGTTTACTTCTTCCTTTTGTTCCAAATTGTTGCTTTGAATCCTGTTTCCTTCCTGTCACGGTTGGTTCCCTGAATATTCTGCTTTATTTCATTTTGGGTAGCTTTCATTTTTCAACCAAGTTCAATCAGTTCTGTGAGCATTTTGATTACCAGGGCTTTAAATTCTCCATATAATTGGTTGGTGATCTCTTCCTGGCTTAGTTCTCTTTCTGAGGTTATGCTCAGTTCTTTCATGTGGGCCATATTTCTTTGTCTTGGTGCAGCTGATAGGTTGTAAGGGGGCAGGGCCTTAGGTATTCACCCAGGCAGAGCCACCCTCTTTGTTGCACAGCAACGCTGCCTGTAGGGGAGGGGCCAGAGGGGGAACACTGTGGCTTGCCTGCTCATTTCCAGTGCGCTTTTCAATGAACTCTGGAGTGAAACTGGTAGAAACTCCCAGGCTGGCAACCCCAGCCATAGTCCACAGTCAGCTCTGAGTCTCAGTTTTCCCCTTAAGTCAGCCCCTTCCCGGAAGCCCCACCCCTACATTCACCAGGACATGCAGTTCTTCTGAGTCGCCCACCGTAGTCTGTGCTTTACAAGTCTGGTTGCTCTGGTTGATTTTTTCTTTAATTCCTTGGTTGTCGGAGTTCCATGCAGTTTGATTTTCTGGTGCTTTTGCTGGTTTATTGATTTTAGATTGGTTGTTACCCTCCTTTTGGTTGTTCAAGGAAGCGAAGGGTTTCTACCTATGCCTCCATCTTGGCTGGAACTCCTGTAGAAATGTTTTTTAAAACAATTTTAATTGCTTTAATAGATATAAGACTTTTTTGGTTATCACTTTTTCCCTTGAGCAAACTTGATTATTTGTATCTTTATGTATAGTAATTGAATAAATATAATGTATCAATAATGTTAATTTAAGTTGTCACATTTAATATGTGTAAATTACTTATAATAATCCCCTATTATGTTAATATTTATAGAATCCATAGTAATACTTCTTTTCTCATTCCTAATGTCGATAACTTATATATTCTCTTTTTTCCCCCAATCAGAAGTGTATCAGTTTTATCAGTTCTATCAATTGTATTGATTGTCTCAAAGCGTTATTGTCTCTTGTTTCTTTGATTCTTTTTCATTGATTTCCACTTTGACCTTTATTATTTTCTTTCATTGGCTTGCATTAAGTTTTATTCTTTTCCTAGTTTCTTAGGGGGGAAGCTTGAGGTCATTGATTTAAGACCTTTCTGCTCATATAGGTATTTAGTGCTATAAACTTTCCCCTATGTACTTGCTTTAGCAGCATCCCACAAAAATTCTCAGATGATTGGTTTTCCTTTTTGTTCAAAATACTTTCTGATTTACCTTTCCGTTTCTTTTGTGATGTGTGGTTTACTTAGAAGTGTGTTATTGCCCTGGCTTGGTGGCTCAGTTGGTTAGGGCATCGTCCCATACGCCAAGGTTGTGGGTTTGATACCCGGTCAGGGCACATGTAAGAATCCAATGAATGCATAAATAAGTGGAACAGCAAATTGATGTTTCTTTCTTTCTTCTTCTTCTTTTTTTTTAAGACAATACAAACAAACAAAAAAGAAGTGTGCTATTTATTTCCCAATATCTCACAGTTTTCCAAAGGGTCTTTCTGTTACTGATTTCTGATTTAATTTCATTGTTGTAGAGAATGTACTTTGTGTGACTTGAATCATTTAAATTTATTGAGACTTAGTTTATGGCATAGCATATTGTCTATCTTGATTAGTATGCCATGTGCAACTGAATGTGCATTCTGCTTTTGTTGAATAGAGTGACATAGATGATGCAGTTGGTGAATTAAGTTTTCTACCTGTCTTCTTGTCTCTCTTTCTCCTAATATTTGTTGGTTACATTGCCAGGACATGCCATGTTTGCTTATTAATTTCTGCTTTTGCTTTTTAGTCTTAATGTTCATCAACAGTTCTGTTGGCCATAGTTGCCTCCGTCATCTCTTTATTGACTAAAGGCAATCTTATAGTAGTTTTTTCAGAAATGGTTTATGAAAAGTAGTTTACTAGTTCTCGTATGTTTGTAACCTTTATACTTGAAGAACAGTTTGGATGGGTATAAAAATCTTTGGGTCCAATTTCTTTTCCTTGAGCATCTTAGTAGAGCTAAGAGGTAGTTTTGTATTCTATAATATAATGTACAAGAGTATGAGGCCAGTCCAATTTTTTCCCTTTGTAAGTGATTTAATCTTTTTGCCCCACCACCCAAAGGATTATTTCTTTATTTCTGAAGTTCAAGAACTCTAATATATTTCTCAGTGTTGCTCTTTCAGGTTCCATTTCCCTGAGATATTCTGAGCAAATTCAACATATAAGTTTAATTTTTATTTCAATATAGTTTTCTTGAATTACATATTGACATATTTAGTTTGTATTGTGTGTTCTTATGTTGAGATATATCTGTAAGTTTGTTTATTTTGAACAACTGACTAAATTGGAACAGTAAAGGAGAAAAGAATCTTACACAGTCTTACTGTGATCACTTTTTAATGGAATGTCATTATAAAAGCACATTTTAAAAGCAACGTCACCTACAAGGGAGTTCCCATCAGACTGTCAGCTGATTTCTCAAAAGAGACCTTACAGGCAAGAAGGGGCTGGAAAGAAATATTTGAAATCTTGAAAAGCAGGGACCTACATCCAAAATTGCTCTTTCCAGCAAAGCTGTCATTTAGAATGGAAGGGAAGATAAAGCGCTTCTCAGATAAGGTCAAGTTCAAGGAGTTCATTATCACCAAGCTCTTATTATATGAAATGTTAAAGGAACTTATTTAAGAAAAAGAAGATAAAAAATATGACAATGAAAAGACAGCAAACTCACAGCTATTAAGAACCACACCTAAAACAAAAGCAAACTAAGCAAACATCTAGAACAGGAACAGAACCACAGAAATGGAGATCATATGGAGGGTTAGCAACAGGGGCGTGGGAGGAGGAGAGGGGGAAGGTACAGAGAATGAGTAGCATAGATAGTGGGTAGAAAATAGACAGGGGCAGGGTAAGAATAGTATGGGAAATGTAGAAGCTAAAGAACTTATGACACAAGGACATGAACTAAAAGGGGGAATGTGGGTGGGAGAGGGTGTGCAGGGTGGGGGGAATGATGGGGGAGAAACGGGACAACTGTAATAACAATCAATAAAATATATTTAAAAAAAACAAAAAAATAAAAGCAACTTCTTTTATAAAATTAAAGTTTTGCCCAGTATTAAATAGAAAAATAAAGATTGTTTACTGCAAATCAGACAGGGGAACCAAAATTAAAGATGCTTGAAATATTATAGTTTTCTTCTTATCCTTCTCATTGATGCCTAGTGACTGTGTATTTCTTAGGATATTATAGATGCTACTTTGTTGTCCTCTGAAAGTATCAGGCAAGTTCTAGCCTAAGGGCCTTTGTACTTTTTTATTTTTCTGCGTAGAACTCTTTTCTCCTAAATGTCCACATAACTTCCTCTACTCTTTCAGCAGACCAAATGGATATATAGGGCATGATCATCAATCAGCTCTTCTCTTCCTCTCAAATAGTCTAACAAATTTTATTATTTAATATTTTATGAGCATATTTTATTCCTCTCTTCTTAAATAACAACCAAAGGAGGATACAATAAAAGTACTAAAATGAATAGTCCTGGCAAACAGAGACAGCATAGGTGGTAGTGGATGATAAAATGTTCCAGTTAGTAGGATAGGGTCCTTTGGATTCATTTCCTCTGACAAAGGGTAATGTCTCCATGTATCTTTCTTTCTTTCTCTTGGTTTTTTAAATTTTGCATTTCTGGGTTCCCTGAGAAGTAATTCTTCTGTATTTCAAGTGTATTTATTAGGATGAAAACATTTTACTTTATTATTAATCTCCTATAGTTAAGATGTTATGTCAGAATAATACAAGTGCCTCACTTCTGGCACATTCTGCATGGTCATATTACAAGTATGTATTGGAAATTCATGAACTGAAACATTTAACAGTAAGAAAAATTTTAGCATTTCATTTTTTATATTCTTTGATAGTTGTCAGCAAATAGAATATTGCTGTTATTCCAAGTATAATGGCAAAATGAATAAGTAATGCTTACTGAAATTTTTTATATCGTAGTCATTTATCACATACCATACTTACTAAAATAATTACTCTACCTTTCTCCATCCCTCTCATTCCTAGTACTTTGATTGTATAGCAGAAGTGTAAGATTTGATGAGAAACTTGAATATTCGGGCTTTGGTCTGTTACAAATCTCAGCAGTCTTAATGACCTCTGAGATTTTCCTCTCATTACTGGAGAAGCACGATTCACCTAAAACAGTGGCAAACTAATTAGAATGTAGTTTTCTGACACTTTCCCTTTTTCTTAGTCTGCTTCTTAAAAAGTGTAACTTAAAATGAAAAACAAGCAAAAAGCCAACACCTGTCCTAGAGAGTTGGTGCTAGTCCTGCAGCAGCTGCCCTGCTCTCTTTTGTCTGGACTAAAGAAATTAGCCCCGAACTCACAGTTGAAAATCAAATCTTCTAACTACCACCTTACAATTACTTTTCCAAAGTTCACTTTCTTTCCTTACCTTTTCTTTCTTAAAAAACATGGACTGAGATGTTGTGCCTCTTTCCTTTATTTAACATGAACATCTTAGAGTAGTTATCTTTCCCCGGTAGCCATCACTGCCCTTTACTTCCAGGCTGAGCAGTGCCAGCCAGGGTCGCTGACAGCTCATAGAGTGAATGGGGATTGGGCAGCTAGCTGCAGTTACGTGAGAGAGTACTTAAGAACACGTTTATAGTTTCTCTGATTTAATTAGTCTGCCCTGTGGAAGAATAAAAAGTGTATTTTCTTTCCTGTATATATTTTCTAATTTAAGAATCAGTTATAAACTAAAGAAAATATTAAGCTTCATTGCAAGTCTTTTGATTTCAAATTATGAACCTGGTAATCCTAAAGCCTCCTGAGATCTCTGGTGGTTTTATGAAAATTGAGGGTGGGGAGGGTTATATCTGAAGTAGGAAAAAATATTTTACTTTCTGTGTCTTTTCAAAATGAGATAAAGAGAGAAATAGGCAACAAGACCTTGCTGTTCAAGGCTGAGCACAGAACGATTCACAGAGGTCTTTTTGTTGCACTGGGTTCTGAAGAAATGTTAGAGTAATTATGGATTTATCAACAAGTAAAGTTTTAGTAGTTAGGTTTTAGGTAATTACAGTGCAGCTTATATACAGCAACTTTTGCTAGTTTTCTTTTTAGTAGTGGCATTATTTTAGGTTTTGGGCATTTACGAACTTTTGTATTGCTTGCTTTTCAGTTTTTTAGTTTAATGTTGAAAAAATTATACCTTTGATGTTATTTCATTTTTAGAATTTTATGTCTTTTTCACTCAGTTTTCGCTACTTTGTTAAAATAAGTTTAAGGCTAATTAAGTTAGTCTTACTCGAAAGTTATACTGAATTAACCTAAAGATGCTGGTTATATTTGCTGAAATTGAAAGCATCTAATTTTAATTCATAGTCATTTGATGTTGCCATATTTTAAAAATCTGACAGCATAAGAAAGCAGGCTGTCAAATTGGAGCACAGAACGTTTTACAGTTAAAGTTAAACACTTAAAAGCTAAATGCCAGTGATTGGCAATGATGAGCCTACGTTTATACACAGAATCACAGCAACACTGATTTTCCTTAGTCGAAACGGCTCAACATTAAAGCAGGCTATGGCTTGATTTCTAGGTTGCAGTTTAGCTTGTGGTTAAAGCTGCTCATTGAAAGAGGTTAGAGGTTGAAACCACTGCAGGGATGAATCACAGTAAATGCCAGACTTCTGATGTCAAGTTTTTTTTCTGGCATAGAGAGTTTTGATATTTCATCCTTAATTTTTTTTCACCTCTTTTATTTTTTTCTTGACAGTAATGGATTTCGGCAAAATGTGGATGGCTCTTTGAACATGCCATGCTTTCAAGATAGCGATAAAGCCTTTGCAAATGTGAATTTCTTCATCAGAGTAGCATGTTCACAGACATTACATTTTTTAAAGTTCAGTCTCTTCCACCACACAGGGAAAAAGAAAAAGTTTAGGAAGGTCGGAGGTACCAACTTGTTTAGATAACCACAGATTTTGATGTAATTTTATATGGCAACTTCACCATTTTCATTTTGTAATTTTTAAATTCTAGAAACCTATTCTGATTTTTTTAAAAGTGAGAAACTTTAAGAGCTATTTTGCTTTTGGGAGAGAAATTTCAGGAATCTGGTTCTACAATATTTCCTGTGCTTTTAAGTTGATAAACATTTAGATCTGGTTACTGTACTTTGTTAACCAGAGAAAGCTTTTAGGTTTCAGTGAAAATAAAAATGTGCTTAAAATAATGTATTTGTATACTATTTTATTGTGAAGAGTGATTGAATGAAACATGTCAGTTGATGGAACAAAATTATGGGGACTTTCTACTATTAGTAAGCTCTTTCCTGTTCTGGAAGATTTCAAAGACCCCTTAATCAATGCTTTAGCCATTTTATTACAGTGGAACAGCTTCCTTCCATAGGGAAAGCAGTAGTATGAAGGAGAGAAGGATTGGTCTTATCTGCTTCCAGGTTTTTTCTTTTTTCTTTTTTTTTAAGGTTTCTTACCTCTTTTATCTTTAGTTTAATACAGCAAAGTAAAATGTGTTCAAAGACATTGAAATTCTTTTAAAAAAATTTTATTTATTCCTAGACAGAAGTGGAGGGAAGGAGAGAGGAAGAGAAACATCAATGTGTGGTTGCCCCCCTCAAGGGCCCCACACTGGGGACCTGGCTCACAACCCAGGCATGTGCCCTGACTGGGAATCAAACCAGTGACCCTTTGGTTCGCAGGGCCGTGCTCTATCCACTGAGCTACACCAGCCAGGGCTGAAATTCTTTATTGTCAGACATTATAACTGCTAGTAGGAAAATTTCCACCTTTATAAGCCTTGCTGTAGCTAAAGTGGCCATGGGCATTGAATAGGTAAGTGATAAAATATTAATATCTTTCCTCCTTCTCCATTTTATTTTTATTTTTTAAGTATATTTTATTGATTATGCTATTACAGTTTTCCCAATTTTTCCCCCTTTGTCCCCCCCTCTGCCCTGTACCACCCAACCCTCCAGCATTCCTCCCCCCACCCCCCCACTTAGTTCATGTCCATGGGTTATACATATAAGTGCATCGAGTTCTCTGTTTCCTATACCATTTTTTATCTCTCCTTGTCTATTTTAAGCCTACTAGTTATGCTGCTTCTTCCCTGTAACTCCCCCCCCATTCCTCTCTTCCCTCTCCCCACTGAAAACCCTCCATGTGATGTCCATTTCTCTGATTCTATTCCTGTTCTTAGCTTTTGTTTTCATTGTTTTTTTCTCTTTTTTTTAGGTTCATTTGTTGATAGTTGTGAGTTTGTTGTCATTTTACTGTTCATATTTTTGATCTTCTCCAGTTTCCTAGATAAGTCCCTTTAACATTTCACATAATAAGGGCTTGGTGATGATGAATCCTTTAACTTGACCTTATCTGGGAAGCATTTTGTCTGCTCTTCCATTCTAATGATAGCTTTTCTGGATAGAGTAATCTTGGATGCAGGTCCTTGCCTTTCATGACTATTAAGTACTTCTTTCCAGCCCCTTCTTGCCTGCAAGGTTTTCTGTTTTCTTTCCTTTTTTCTGTTTTCTTTTCTTTCCTTTTTTTTTTTTTGAGAAATCAGCTGATAGTCTTATGGGCACCCCTTTGTAGGTAACTCTCTCTTTTCTTCTTGCTGCTCTCTTTATCTTTAATCTTGGGTAACTTAATGATGTGCCTTGGTGTGTTCCTCTTTGGGTCCAAATTCTTTGGGACTCTCTGGCCTTCCTGGCCTTCCTGGAAGTCTGTTTCCTTCGCCAGATTGGGGAAGTTTTCCTTCATTACTTGTTTAAATAAGTTTTCGATTTCTTGCTGCTGTTCTTCTCCTTCTGGCACCCCTATAATTTGGATATTGGAGCATTTCAGGTTGTCCGAGAGTTTCCCTAAGCCTTTTCATTTTTTTGAATGCTTGTTTCTTCATTCTGTTCCTGTAGGATGTTTATTTCTTCCTTTTGTTCGGAATCATTGATTTGAGCCCTGGTTTCCTTCCTGTCACTATTGGTTCCCTGAATATTTTGCTTTATTTCATTTTGGGTATCTTTCATTTGTTCTTTCATTTTTTGACCAAGCTCAATCAGATCTGTGAGCATTTTGATTACCAGGGCTTTAAATTCTCCATCAGATAGGTTGGCTATCTCCTTATCACTTAGCTCTCTTTCTGAAGTTTTGCTCTGTTCTTTCATTTGGGTTCTATTTCTTTGTCTTGGTGCACCTGTTAAGTTATAAGGGAGCGAGGCCTTAGGTATTCACCAGGGCAAGGCAACTCTGCTCGCTGCACTTCAGTGCTGCCTGTGGGGGAGGGGCCAGAAAGGGAACAGTGTGGTTTCGCCTCCTCATCTCTAGCACACTTTCCAGTGGACTCTCGTGTAAGACTGGGAGTTTCTCCCACTGAGGCAACCCCCGCAGTAGTCCACAATCAGCTCTGAGTCCCAGTTTCCCATTCAGCCAGCCCTGCTCACACGATCTACTGCCTCTCTGCAGTTTCTGTCCGCCACCTTACCCATCTGGTTGGTCTGGTTGACTGTTTCTTTAATTCCTTGGTTGTTGAAGTTCCATGCAGTTTGATTTTCTGGCACTTCTGGTTGTTTATTGATTTTTAGATTGGTTGTTATCCTCCTGTTGGTTGTGCGAGGAAGCGAAGGGTTTCTATCTATGCCTCCCTCCCCATTTTAAAAGTATGTGAGTAAATGGGCACTGTCCTTCACTTTTGGTGGGAATAAAACTGATACAGCTTTGTGGTACTATCTATCAAGATTGAAAATATCTATATCTTCTTTGGATAGAAATAATTTCACATGCATACAAAGATATCTTTATAAGGTTATTCATTACAGAATTTCTTTTTAAAAATTAGAAACAAATGCTATCAAATTGGGAAATGATTAAAGAGATAATGACACAAACATTGTAGAATTCAAAGATTAAATAAATTGAGGTGTATTTGCATTTACCATAACCTGTTATGTGGGGGATGGGCATATAGAATGATACCATTATATATACAGACAAAAAAAAAAAAACAAAACCCTGTATTTATTATATGTATAAGTAAATGCTTAGAGAAATGTGTGAATAGGTAGATGTTAGATTGCAAACCATGGTTATCTGGGGGAAGAGTGAAAGATGCATTCATATATTTTGTAATTTAAAAATCATTTGTTGGGGAGAAGAAGGTGGAGAGTTGGAATTAATTAGTCTTCTGTTTCTGGAAATGGGCTGCTCAGAAGTTGGTTATTCCAGAAAAAATTACTGCAAATATTTGTAGAAGAATTAATTTGTATTCAGGTAGACCAGACAAATCTGATGTATGTTTTAAAATCATGTTTAGTAAAGTGTATGTTTTGTAGGCAAGCCATTTTGTAAAATAGGAGTATGTAAAAAAAGTTTATGAGCCTTTCATATAATTCTAAGTTTTTTTAACCTTGTTCCTAATGGAAAGGAAGACAAATAGTGAAATGTTTCAGCTTCTGTAATTATTAAAAAAATGTGAATGAAAGTCTGCTTGCATACTTAGCACTAAAACAAATGCTATGGGGAGATAGAAAATCAGTCTAATGGGGGAGGTAACTAATCTATGCAACAACTAACAGCATAAGACCAACTATAATTAAATGCTAACTTATGGTGAAAATAATATGCTGCTGGAAGTGGTACTTGTAGGGAGATCAATAATACCCTGATAGAATGGGCCAGGAAAAGCTTCATGGACAAATGTATTGGACTTAGAGTGGGATAAAAATGAATTCCATGCACCCAACAGCATGGACAGTCAGACAGCATGGAGGTAAGAATAAACATTTTACTTCTGCGTCAAAAGAAAACAAGCTAACTGGAACAGTCAGTGAAGATCTTGAAAAATGGTTACTTGATAAGGAGCCAGCTCAGTTTGCTTATACCTCTACCACTAAGTACTTGGCGACTTTGACAAGTTGCTGCACGTAGCTCATGCTAAAGTCTATGCTGATTACTCACAGATGGCTCTTACTGCTGCTTCTTGGGTATCTTTCTCATCTCTTATCTTTATTTTTTTTTTTTTTTAAATCAGGATGGCTATCTAAAACTTCAAACCACCATGCTCTGTTTTTCCACAATTTAGCTCCTATTTTCACTTTATAGAGAAGATGAGCCTCAGCATGCAAAGTGTCCAAACATCTTACTTCTACATTGGTGAAAAACATCTCTATAATGTAAACTATTCATTCAAAGAAAAAAGGATGGTAGAAAAATATTCCAGTTTTTAAACATTGTTTTAAAACACTTAAAATGTCTTTAGAACTGGATATTTTCTTTATCAAAAGGATTTTTTAAAATTATAAAACTATAGAAAATTAGGAAAAGTATGGACAAGTTCAAAGAAAAATATTTTAATCTTTTGTAGTTGTACCATGCAGAGATAACTATGAATTCCGATGTGTTTTGTTCCCACTCTTTTTTACATTGTTGAAATTACACAAAGTGTACAGTTTTCTTGTTTTTTTTTCGCTTAATGTTATTACTTTATAACATCTTAAAATTTTTTGTAACATAATCTTAATAGGTACAGAATATATGAAACTATACCCATAGAATAAAATTGTTTTGAACATCTGTTATGTATCAGTGTCATTTTGCTAAGTATCTTACACACTCTGTATTTAACCCTTAGAGGCAACCTTGTCAGGTATTTGGCATTATCCTCATTTGACTTTACGAATGAGGAAATAGTCAGTTAAGTAAGTTGCCCAGGGTCACAGAGATAATATAAAGTCCTTTTGTTTTTTCTATTACCAGTATATCTGTGATGCCTCCAGTTTAAATAATTTTCCATCTATTCTTGAACATACAGGTTGTTCCTATATATAGCCATTAGAAATATGACTATAATTAATGTAGTCATAAAGCAAATTATTTTCTGACAACCCAACTTTTAAGTAACATTTGTATCATATTCAACATCATAGTGCAGTGATAGCAATAGTAGATACTGTTCTTTCCTTTATTTCTAATCTGTAAAGTCCCTGGGGCTTTGGAAAGTCATCCAGTCCTCTGCTTTATTTTATTTTTTTTCTCCAGAATTGACACATCTCACCAGAGTGTCATCAGAAAGGCACTGGTGAAGCATCATTAGTTAATTTAGGAAACACTTTAAAGACAGAACTAAGTTTTTGTCTTTGCTAAATGGTAGTTTTTATTATTGCTTTTGTATTCAGTTTTCTGCCTGTTGTAATCTTACTTAATCAGAACCAGTGAACTCTTAACCCAGTTTCTAAACACCATGATAAGAAAGTAATGTAAATGAGTGGAGCATACTTCTGGAATAGTTCTAATGGCAGGAATCGAAATGGTCTCTAAGTGTTTCTGCATTATATAGTTGGCTAAACTTATGATACGGAATTATCAGAGTATTTTCATTGTAAATAATTCTTGCCTTGAAGATGTAAAGGATAAAAATTAACTCCATATAGTCATGTTTTAAAAGATTTTATTTATTTATTTTTAGAGAGAGGGTAAGGGAGGGAGAGAAACATTGATGTGAGAGAGAAACATCAATCAGATCAGTTGCTCCCTTGTATGTGCCCCGACTGGGGACTGAACCCTGACATGTGCTCTGTCCAGGAATTGAACCAATGACCTTTTGCTTTGTGGGACGACACGCACTAATTGAGCCACACTGGTGAGGGCGCGTTTAGTCATTTGTTTATAACTAGTCACTGATTTCTTCAGCAAGAGGGAAAAATAAATAATTAGATGAGGGTTGTGAGGCATAGTATGTGCCCTCCTAAAGTTTCAAGGCTGAAGTTATGCTATAGGCTAATCTTTTCTGTAAGCATTGTAGTAAAGTTGCATGTAAAAGAGAAAGTTATTCATACAACAGCTTTTTGTAAAAGAGACAGAACAAAAAGAAATAGAGGAAATTGAAAGGCAGTCAAACGTTGGTCTCCAAAAAGTTGTAGCTTGCCATATATGCAGTCTTGGCAATAAAACTAGAAAATGCTTATTTTTCTACTCTGCTTTTTAATGTTTTCAGTAGTGGCTAGTTTGTGCTTAAGCCTGGTATATATTTAGATAATAAGAGAGACTAACTTTTACTTTTGTTTGTAACTTAAAAAAAATAATTTTGAGAAATTTTTTACCATCAGGTCAGCTTTTCAGAAAAGTTTTAGAATGTTTGTATATAAACTCATGGAAAATAGTGAACCTTCCTTATCTCACAAAATAATTGTGCATTACATATTTTAAATAATACCCTTAGGAATTTGAAAATTTTTTTATTATTTTTTAAAAATATTTATTTATTTATTTATTTATTTATCTTTAGAGGAGAAGGGTAGGAGAGAGGGAGAAGGAGAGAAATATCAATGTATGGTTGCCTCTTATGTGTCCCATGCTGGGAACTGGCCTGCAACCCAGGCATGTGCCCTGACTGGGAATTGAACCGCGATCCTTTGGTTCACAGGCCCGCGCTCAATCCACTGAGCCACACCAGCCAGGGCTGAAAATTTTTTAAATTATAGCACTCTTTTTATATAACCACTTGTTCCATGTTATATCATCATCACGTAGATACAAATGTGATAACTACTATAAATTTAAAATATACACTCAATATTATTTAATTAGGCATTATCTAAGGCGTTTGTTATTAAAGTATGCCAATACTTTCTATTAATTTATTTTTATAATTGATTTATAGCTGTGTATTTCATTGTTTCTCTAAGAAAGTGGACACAAAAGTGTTTTCAGTATCATCCTAATTGATAAAGTGTAATAATATGTTGTTCCTTGATACTTGAAGTTAAGGATCTTGCCAAAATAATGCTTCACAGTAATTCATAAATATTTGGTTGATAGCCTAGGACAGTGAGAAGCTCATCATATTAAAAAATTTTTTGTGTGTGTGTTCACAGGAAACCTGTCCAGTTTAAGTCGTCTTGGTCTGAGATATAACAGACTGTCAGCAATACCCAGATCACTGGCAAAATGCAGTGCACTTGAAGAATTAAATTTAGAGAACAATAACATTTCTACTTTACCAGAGGTAAGAAGTAGAAATAAGCCTGCAAGATAATGAAGGGAAAACTAGTAAGTCTTTACAGCTGGGTAAATAATTTGATGATTGAGATCACCTAAAAATGAGTATGCTGTGGATACATAGCCACCACTAAGGTAAAAATTTCAAAGAATAGCTATGATTAAAGGGAAATACTAAATTTTTTTTTGTTCTGGAGTAGGGAGAAATGAAGGTGGAAAATTGTCGTGCTACATTTCCCTTTAGTACCACATAAATCTTTCTTATGTCATTTTGAGAACTGGCAATAAAAGCTATAATAAAGGAAAGGTTGTATGGCTGGTTTTAAAACTCACTGCCCCACCCAGCTCAGTAGTTTAAAAAAATGTACTGTAGAAAGATGATAAATGAAAAGGAATGAACTACATAAAACATACTATTTATTAGGAAGGTTAATATTAGCGGCAACACTCCTGTGACCCAAGTTATTACCCTGCTTATACAATAATATTAAAGCCTATTTAGCATCTATTGGTCGCTAAAATCTGTCATCTTTTAAACATATTAGTTTTAATTTGGGTTTTCTTGGTTCTATTAGAAAAAATATTTTCACTTATTTTGCTCAGATTAATTGGGCAAGATGCAATAATTTAAAAAAATTTCTTCTAAACTTTATTACTTTTTTATTCTTGCCTTCCCTTCTTTTGCTACCTACTGTTTTAGCATACCCAACAACTTGTATATGTGCTTAGGGTTATTTAGCATAATATCTTATTGTAGTATTCTAACATAAAAGAATGGAATTGTGGACTTACGGATTGAGTGAGCTTTTGCAAAGTCTTTTTTTCTAACAATTAAAAATGTCTAATATAAATGGCCCTATTATGTTTCAACTATTGCTAGTTTTTCCATGGTGTTTGTGTATGTATATTTGAATTAAGAATGAAGGTGCTTTGGATGGATGTTTTTTAGATTTATGCTTTAATTTAGAGAGAACAACTGAGTAGGTGAAGCTATAGGTTTGTAGCAGTTCATATAATAAATGTATTCAGTGTTTCTGTTTCTTAGAGATAGAGAAATAAAGTAGCACCTCTTAATTTGGCCCCTGTTAATCTGAGTGTTTCAGGTTTCAGAAAGCAGTTTGGTCAGAGGACAAAAATGAGTTTCTCAGGATTGTAGTTTCTAGGCTAGACCAGTGGCAAAAGAATGCTATTGTTAGTAGCAGTTTAAGTGGGATAAGGAATAGAGTCCACAGATTGTAGATGGAGCCTCGACAACTAGATTATCTGGATTTTTGTGTTTCTGTGATAGTGGTAATTTAGAGTGATCAAAATGGGTGAGGTTCTACTGCTTAATGTGATTCCCCTTTTCTAAAAAATGATTCATATCCATAATAAGACAGACAATACTCACATTAATTAGACCTTGTTGGGATGCTTTTAGGGATGATTTGTGAGCTTAAGTAAGATTGACCGCTTTTACAACTTCAATGTGCCTAAATATAAAGACTGGGTATATATCAAATTACACAGTGAGAAATTTAGAAGTTTATTTATATATTTAGTCTTACCGTCTGTGAAGGGAAACTGATAATTATTGGTTATCTCGTAGGATACAGAGATTGTGGTAAGTACTTTCATATATAATATTTTGTGAGAGAAATTATTTTTAATAAAATTACAATGAGGACAGCTCTTTTCAGTCTGGCCGTGGAAGAAGGACCGTGTGCATGTGAGTTTGTGTGCATGTGTGCGTATGTGTGTATGTGTTTAAACTGGCCTATTTTCAGGTGGAAAAACTATGGGGGAAACCCTTGATTGGCATTGTTCAAATATGAGAAAGCATTAAGTCTTATTTAAACATAGTGTATGTGCTTTGGAAAAGCATATTCCTAATTAAATATATCAAATTATTTATAATAAATACAATATATTGTATAGCTCTATTAAATATATCGAATTATTTATAATAAATACAATACATTGTATAGCTCAAAATCCATTAGATAGCTCTTACTCTAGACATTCAAGCTGGGTTAGGCAAGAAAAATTAGGAAAGTGTTTTCTAGTTGGGGCTCATGTTGCTGAAATCAGAACTGACAGAATGACTATATACTTTTCTATTTGAAGACTACCTGAAAATGCACTAGTTTTAATGTAGACATACACACATAAGCAAAGGGAACTTAATAATGCTCAAGGCTAGGAGTTCTGTATATATTAACCCATTCAAATCTTCATTATAATCCTACTAATTATTGGGATATTCTTATCAAATAGGCAGGGAAATAAGACTTAAGAGAAGTTATGTTTCTTAACTTGTTTAAGGCTCAATTTGTTACCTTACATATTTTGGGGGGAATATGGTAAGAGATATATTGATTACTAGCTAATTCAGAGCTCACAAAACAGGTAAGTGACTATCTAAGATGGGAACCTAGATGTGCCAAATCTAAAGCAACACTAAACAGCTCCAAAGCTTCACAGTGCAGTCGAAGAATGGAAGGTTAGAGAGCTCCTCTTTTGGTGCCGCTTTTCAGATATCACCAGTTATTAACATTTTTTAATAGAAACATGTCAGTTCTGTAAAGTAAGCTGTAAGGATAATAACATTTTGCCATGAAACTCAGTAGAAAACTCCTTTATTTTCAGTGAAGTATGACATAGATATTTTTCCTGAATTTGCTGCCATGCCAAGCTTTCTCACCACTCTTATCTGTGCTCTTTCTCTTATCTGTGTACACCAGTAGACAAATGTTGGGTAGCTTCTTAACGTTCAGTATAAAGAACAAGGTTCAGTTCACCATATAATTACACCTTTAATGAAATGGTTATTTCATTTCTTCTGTTGGCCATGCAATTCAAATGACACCTCAGGTATTAAGTCTTTAATTTCCTCATGGTGGACTACCAAAATCTGACCATTCTTTAAAACACTCGTACACATGCACATTTCACACTGCTTGTTTTAATCCTTGCTTGGGCTTTTATTTCAGTCTACAGTGTTTTCTTCTACCTCTCTAAATATTTAATTATTTTTCATCCTTTAAAATTTAGGTCACTGTTGGCCTCCTTACTGTTGCTTTTCCAGTTATTCCAGTATTCCTCATCTTTTCTTTCAATTTAAATAGAGAAGGGACTTAAAATTTAAGTACTTATTATATGCTACATATTGTAAAACTGTAAATGTATTTTATTTCTTTAAAATGTCTTTACTATAATCCATGAAATAAGGGACCATCATTTACAAATGAGTAAACTAAAAGTTCAGAGAAATAATTTGTGTGGAGTCACACACAAATGTGACTCTCTACTAAAAGATAGAGCCAGGATTCAAAGTTCTTTTACAGCTTATACTGGTGTTTCTTAAACATTAATGAGCATACAAATCATCTGGGAATTTTAAGATTCAAATTATGATTCTATAGGAGTGGGGCCTAAGACTCTGCATTTCCAGTAAGCTCCCAGGGGATGCTGATTTGCTCTTTTTTGAACCAGACTTTAAACAGCAAGAGCTTATTTCATATCATTTATTCTTGATTATATACCATCATGTATTATTTTCTTTTTCCTATCTGTGTGGTTTATTTATCTAAATAGGGTGTAGTCTTCTTAATAACAGAGATTCTTTTGTCATACCTAAACACCTAGCACCGTGGTTACATGATAGGAGGCTGAAGTAAAGGGATATGGGATCATGTGCTTAATAAATACTTACTTGATAGGTGCATATTCCCTGAGAAATTTTACTATATGGAAAAGCAAGGCATTATATAATATCAGGAAGTATAATCATCTTCTGAATTTAATATTTGTAGAAGGTACCATTAAATTACTGAGTAACTGCTTACTCTGTGCCAGACACTATGGTAATCTTAATAATAATTTAGAGATAGTATTTAACTAAGACCTGCTAAAGATTGATTGGTCACACAGCCAGTGGCAGAACCAGGACTGTCTGATCCCAAAGTTTCTGTTCTGGAGATGTCTCAAACTGGCCATGCATGAGGCACCTCATCCCCATAGACATATTTCTGTATGAAGTGTTTTAAATAAATTGAGCTAAATAATAAAAATTATATTTCATATAAGTAATTGAATTTATTTCTTGTAAAATCTGAAAACTTGACTACACTGGCTCCATATTCCTGCAAGAAACAATTAGCCAGAGTTGAGTAGTGACTGTGATCCTCCATGAGACATCACAGAAGAGCCCAACCAGGCTCTGTCATTTCTTACCTGCAGGGCCCATTAAGGCATTGGTGTTTGGGACTTCTGCTCTATATTCTACAGAATAAGTCTTTTTACAGTTCTAATTCTTATGTTTATTTCATTTGTTACAGAGTCTTTTATCAAGTCTTGTGAAACTGAATAGTTTGACCTTAGCTAGAAACTGCTTCCAGTTATATCCAGTAGGTGGTCCATCTCAGTTTTCCACCATCTATTCCCTCAACATGGAACACAATCGAATCAATAAAATTCCATTCGGTATATTCTCCAGAGCAAAAGTATTAAGTAAGCTGAACATGAAGGTAAGCCTCTGTTTGTATTAGGGGGGAAAAGCTGCTATTACTAGCACTTCTGCTAATACTTATGTTTTCTCTGTTAGTGTGGAGAGTGGATATATACTTCTTGCTGATGGGGTCTAAACTAATAATAAGGATATTTCAGGGCAATTTGTATTAGGTAACAAATATCTTAGAACCATGCAGACCCTTAGCAATTTGTCCTAAAGAAATAACTATGAATGTCCATAAAAGCATAGTTGTAGAGATATAACAGAGCTTTCTATTTAATTGGTACCAACTTATAATATTAATAGAGATTTTATTTTTTAGAAGTACTGCAGGCACCTCATTTTATTGTATTTTGCTTCATTGCACTTCACAGATAATGTGTTTTTTTATAAGTTGGATTGTGGCAACCCTGCATCGAGCAAGTCTTTCAGTGCCATTTTTCCAACAGCATTTGCTCAGTTGGTGTCTCTGTGTCACATTTTGGTAATTCTCACTATATTTCAGACTTTTAAATTATTATATGTAATGATGTTGTAATTGTTTGGGAGCACCACACATCATACTCATATAAAGATGGTGATCTTAATGGATAAATGTGGTGTGTGTTCTAATTTACCACTCAACCAGCCTGTCATCCCCCCATTTCTTTCCCACTCCTAGGGCCTTCTTATTCCCTGAGATCTAACAATATTGAGATTAGGCCGGTTAATAACCCTGTAGTGGCCTCTAAGTGTTCAAGTGAAAGGAAGAGTTGCATGTCTCTCACTAATGAAAAACTAGAAATGATTAAACTTGGTGAGAAAGGCAAGTTGAAAGCCAAGATAAGCTGAAAGCTAGGCCTCTTGTGCCAGTTAGCCGAGTTGTGACTACAAAGGACAAGTTCTTGAAGGAAATTAAAAGTGCTACTCCAGTGAACACAAAAATGATAAGAAAACAAAACAGGCTTATTGCTAACGTGGAGAAAGTTTCAGTGGTCTGGATAGAAAATCCAGCCACTTACAACATTCCCTTAAGACAAATCCGAATCCAGAGCAAGACCCTAACTTCACTTCTTTGAAGGCTGAGAGAGGTAGGGAGGCTGGAGAAGCCCTCTATGAAAGGAAGAGGTAACTGACGTGGCAAACTTCATTGCTGTCTTACTTTAAGATATTGCCACAGCCACCCCAAGCTTCAATAACTGTCACCCTGACTCAGCAGCCATCAGCATCTAGGCAAGACCCTCTACCAGCAAAAAGACTATGACTTGCTGAAGACTTGAATTATGGTTAGCATTTTTTAGCAATAAAGTACTTTAAAATTAAGGCATGCACATTGTTTTTTTAGGCATAATGCTATTACACACTTAATAGACGACAGTATAGTATAAAAATAGCTTTTATGTGCACTGGGAAACCAAAAAATTCATGCAACTTGCTTTATTGCCAAATTTGTTTTATTGTGGTGGTCTGGAACCAATACCTGCAGTCTCTCTCAGGTGTGCCTGTGTATCTTTGATGGAATACTGTGAAGCCATTAAAAATAATACTGTAGTTTAGAAGACTATTAAATACCAGTTGAAGCATTCGCAGTTTATTAAGTAGAAAAAACTTAAAGCATGTAAGACTTTCTTTCCACACAGTTTTTAAAAGCTGTTTTAAAATGTACTTACTTATATTAAATATCTTTAGATTTTTATGCAAATATAGAACCAATGTACACCAAAATACAATATTTATCTTTGAATACAGAATTATTTATGGGTCTTTAGCTTCTTTTTGCTTATTTATATTCTCTATAGTGAATGTATTTTACATTGTGGTAAGGAAAAACAAGTTTATTACCAAAGGAAGAAAGAAATGGGAAAATTATTTGTTTAGTGATTTAATTTGTAGCGAACAAACCTGAGGGCCAGGGTGAAAGTAAATTGGTCACATAGCTAATTCATGGTTGACGTAGGAATTCAGGAAACCTGTATTTCCTGCTTCCAGGTGTAGTGTTCCTTCTGTATTATCATAATACATCCTTTTGTCTTTGATGAACCATTTCAACATAATTGTGGTTCTTTAAACTATGGTCTAAATGTACAGTGACTCTTGATTCTATCTATACTTCTTCATAAATATCTTCTAATTTGTAAAAGATGCTTCATAAATATCTTCTAATTTGCAAAAGATGCTTCATAAAGTATCTTTTATGATAGTTCTTTGGAAAGATATAATAAATGAACTAATGGAAATTCAAAATAATTTTATAATCTTAAACTAGTATAAAATTGTTAATCATTCTGGTTAAATGAGATTTAGTGGTGGTAATGGCATTAATCTGATGTTCATTTTGTGATAAAAGGTTTAGATCACAGCAGTCCATGTAGATGTTCATTAGTTTTTGCATTTGGTTATACATTTTTATTAATATGATATTAATGTAATGTGTTAGCTTGGGAAGGCTGGCTGTTTTCAATGAAATAATAAAACTTTGCATGGAGCTTTGTCTTAATTTTTCTTCAAGATTCTAACAAATGTTTAACAAAACTTTTTCTTGAAAGAAGTCAGTTGAAGCGTGACATTCCCTCCTCATATAAGCACCAGTAGTAAGTTTTTTTAAACTCTTAGCTATCAGTAGTTTGGGTATAGATAGATAGTAAGTTTAAATAGTATAATAAATAGGTAGTAAGTTAAAATATTATAATGAAAGAAAAACTTGGTTTTTAAAGATTTTGTTTATTTCTAGAGAGATTGGGAGGGAGGGGGAGGATGAGGGGATGAGGGGAGAGAAAGGAAACATCGACCAGTTGCCCCTTGCATGCTCCCAGTAGGGGACTTTGCCTGTAATGCAGTCATGTGTCCTGACTGGAAATGGAACTTCGACCTTTCAGTTCACTGGCCAGCGCTCAGTGCACTGAGCCACCCCAGCCCGGGCAAAACTTGGTTTTTAAATGGATATTTGCTCCTTGAGATTTGTCTTATGGATGATTTTGTGTAAAATAAGACAAGTAATCAATATACATTGCAAAAAAATATTAAAAATACAGATTAGCAAAAAAGACATAAAGTAATACCACCAACGAGAGAGGTAGCATCATTGTTAATATATTGGCATGTACCATCGATACCCAGTTGGGATAGTGGTGCTGGTAGTCCCTATCGATGCCAATACCCCCGTGATGAGAGTTGTTATTGATGAAAATGTGTTTTATAAATGAATGTGAGGAAGCAAAAAAAAAAAAAAAATAGTGAATCATTGGAATATATTTCACTTTTTTTCCTGTGTATAGCTAGATCTAATTTTTAAACAAAATTAGACTCCTACTATTTTGTCACCTGTTCTTATTATTCAGTGATATGTTTTTGTCATTGAATGGACTTTTAAAGTAAAATTGTGGGTGCTTAATTAATGTTTTAATGATTTAGTTTGCTGTCTGATTAAGACATTTTCCCTCTCACACTTCATTGCTCAGCATCTCTAGGATTGCTGAAGTTGTCTGGTGTCCTTGTAGGCCACAGTTAGATGCTCATCTTCCATTGTGCTCATGAGCACCCACGTTTTATTGAGTGATTTCAGCACATTATTGTGAAATAAGGAGGATGTCATATTTATCACTGGGAATTTTGAAAACTTAAGTGTTGGTTTCTATGGTATGGTTTTTCTATATACAGATAATCACATAGGAAACAAACTTTCAAGTTACCCTCCAAATAAAAACAGAATTACTTTATGGGAAACTTTGGAAGCTTAGCATTTTTGTTGTTGTTTTTTGTTCTTTCTATATTTGTTACAAAAAAGGGGAAAAGGTTTTGTTTAATTAAGAATTCTCTTTCCATCAGGTGGTGATCATGGAACTCTCTTTTTGTGGTTATACTTTAGATGCATCTTTTTGTCTTTGCCAGGACAATCAGTTGACATCACTTCCTTTGGATTTTGGAACTTGGACCAGTATGGTAGAATTGAATTTAGCCACTAATCAGCTCACAAAGATCCCAGAGGATGTGTCTGGTCTAGTTTCTCTTGAGGTGTGTATAAAAGAGCATTTATAAATCCTTAGATCCTTCCACAGTCATCTCACTTACAAAGTTTCCAATTAAAATAAGAAATTTCTGTTTGGGTGAAAATAATAATTAGAAATGTTAGAGCTTTTCTTTTTTTAATTTAATTTTAATTTTTTAAAATATATTTTATTGATTATGCTATTACAGTTGTCCCAATTTTTCCCCCTTGGCCCCACCTCTGCCCAGTACCCCCATTTTCTCTGGTATCCACCCCGTTTAGTTCATGTCCATAGGTCATGCATATAAGTTCTTTGGCTGCTCCATTTCCTATATGGTTCTTAACATTGCCCTATTTATACTGAACCAATTTGTACTTTTTAATCCTTGTACCTTTTCCCTCATTCTCCCCCTACCCCCTCCCAGCTGATAACCCTCCAAATAATCTCTGTATCTACAATTCTGTTATGTTTTGCTTGTTTGCTTAGTTTGTTTTTTAGATTCAATTGTTGATAGTTGTGAGATGGCTGTCATTTTAATGTTCATAGCTTTGATCTTCTTTTTCTTAAATAAGTCCCTTTATCATTTCATGTAATAATGGCTTGGTGATGATGAACTCTTTTAGCTTTATGTTGTCTGGGAAACACTTTATCTGCTCTTCCATTCTAAATGAGAGCTTTGCTAGACAGAGTAATTGAAGTTGTAGGTCCTGCTTTTCATCACTTGATTACTTCTTGCCAGTCCCTTCCAGCCTGCAAAGTTTCTTTTGAGAAATCAGCTGACAGTTTTATGGAAACTCCCCTGTAAGTAACTAACTGCTTTTCTCTTGCTGCTTTTAAGATTTTCTCTTTATCTTTAACCTCTGGCATTTTAATTATGATGTATCTTGGTGTGGCCCTCTTTGGGTCCAACTTCTTTGGGACTCTCTGTGCTTCCTGGACTTGTATGTCTATTTCCTTCACCAGTTTAGGGAATTTTTCTTTCATTATTTTTTGATGTAAGTTAATTTCTTGCTCTCCCTCTTCTCCTTCTGGAACCCCTATGATTCAGATGTTGGTACATTTGTAGATGTCCCAGAGGCTCCTTAGTACACTTGTTTTTTTGAACTCCTTTTTCTTGCTGTTCTAATTGAATGCTTCCCCCCCCCCCCCACTCCCCACCTTATGTTCCAAATCATTGATTTGATTTTCAGCTTCATCTGCCCCACTGTTGGTTTCCTGTAGACTTTTCTTTTCTTCATTTAACATAACCTTCATTTCTGCCTGGGTCTTTTTTATGCTGTTGAAGTACGCAGTGAGTTTTTTGAGCATCCTGACAACCAGTTTTTTGAACTCTGCATCTGATAGATTGCTTATCTCCACTGCATTTAGTTCTTCTGGAGTTTTGCTCTTTTCTTTCACTAGGGCCATATTTCTTTGTCGCCTCATTTTGGCAGTGTCCCTGTGTTTGTTTCTGTGTATTAGGTAGAGCTTCTTTGACTCCCTGTCTTAGTAGTGTGGCCTGTTATAGAAAAGTGTACATGTAAGTTGTACGGGGCAGAACCTTAGGTAGTTGCCAGGGCTGGGCAACTCATGTCATGGCTCTGTGGCTCTGTGTGGGAGAGGGTTTAGAAAGGGGACAGCGCTGCTGCCTGGCCTCTGAAGTGTTGCCTGGGAGAAAGCTGTCTGCCAGCACTTGCCCTGCTACCAGTCACCTCAGCCTCTCCCTGTGTGCCACTGGTGCCCTTCCAGCTGTTGCCGAATCCCAGAGGGGGTGGATCTTCTTAATTCCTAAGTCTGTTGTGGGCCCTTTAACAGGAGTATCTTGAGAATCCTGTAGTTTCTTCCCCTGCTCCAGCCCCCACTGTTCTTTTTCTTTAGATTTTATTGATTTACTTTTACAGAGAAGAGAAAGGGAGGAGGAGAGAGAAACAGCAGTGTGCAAGAGAGATACATCAATTGGTTGCCTCTCATGCCCCCCACACCCCGCCCCCGCAGGACCTGGCCCTCAACCCAGGCATGTGCCCTGACTGGGAATCAAACTGGTGACCCTTAGGCTCACAGGCCTGCAGTCAATCCACTGAGTCACACCAGCCAGGCCCCCCACTGCTTTTCACAGCCAGAAGTTATGGGAACTTACCCTCTTGGCACTGGAACCCTGGGCTGGTTGGTCTGGTCTGGGTCTGGGATCCCTTGCTCTTAAGGTACCCCTCCTGATTTTCATCCACCACACCTGGATGCAGGACTGCCCGCTCCATGTCTTCATGCCCCCATGCCCCTCTGTGTCTCGGTGCCTCTCGGTGCCTCTCTGCTTCTCTGCCACTCCACCCCTCCACCCCTCCTACCTGTCTGGATGAATGCAGCTTCTTTAAATCCTTGGTTGTTGGGCTTCCACACAGCTTGAGTTTGTGACGAATCTGGATGACATTTGTCTTGTAGTTTCGTAATTTTTGCTATAGTTGTGCTAGGTGAAGTGTGTTTACCTATGCCCCCATCTTGACTGGAAGTGCGAGCTCTCTTAAATATACAACCCTATTAGGATGATGAGGTGTTGCCTTAATCTGGGCTCAGTGCTTTTGAATTACCCTTAGCCACTAAAAGTTGGTTAGTTTGAGTGCTATGAAGTATCTTCAAAATAAAAAGTATCTAAAACTTACCATTTTTTTTAGAACATTTTTTCCCCTTAATTGTTTAAGAACTCTACACCAACTCTATCAGAATAATTGTGGATTTCTCATGCTGGCATTCAGAACTCTTCGTACAATTCTGGCCTACTTTTCCATCCTAATTACCCACCTACTCTTTTATTTAGTAAATAGGTTATTTTATTTATTGGAAATGTGTATATTTCTAGATCTGTACATTTAGTCTTAATTGTTTTCAAAATCTAGAATACCCTCTTCTCATTCCTTTTTTTTTCTTCTTAAAATTCTTTCTATAATTAAAGGTCCATCTTACTGTCACCTCCTTACTCAAATATGATTTTGCTTACCTCTGAGTCCCTGTAACATTCATTCTTTTGATGAGAAAGGTTACTAATAGTAAATTCTTATTTTAAAAAATTTTCTCGGTATCAATATTTTCTAAGTCCAATTTCTTACTGTATTTTTTTATGTAGTAAGGTGAAATAGTATGGTATAATAGTTGAAACGTGAGCTTTGAAGCCAAACAGATCTGAGACTCTTTACTTATGGATTTAACCTTCTCAAACTTCAGTTTCCTAGCTGTGAAATGGGGATAATATGTAGAATTTTTTTTGTAAGGTTGTAGATTATGCATTTAGTATAGTGCTCTACAAATAGTAAACTCAATAAATGATAACTGCTATTATTATTTTCTTGGTCTTACTGTATATGTTTATTTTATTTTGAGTAGTATAACTTTGAAAGAAATAAATTGGTACAAAATATTAGCCAGACCTTATGTAGATGTTCCCATTTAGCGTTGTTTTCACTGTGCCCATCCCCAGTATTTTCTCCCTACATCCACATTGTAATTTCCATGAGAACGATGACTGTGTTCTTCAACCTTTGTTTTCCTCTTAGGCGTATTGTGGGATGTCTTGCACTGTAAATAAATATACCAGAAATGACAACTGTGGTGGATTGATATAGGAAATTTAGAACTCATTTGTTACCTCCATTCAATCATGGTTTGTTTGGGAGCTGAATAAATAACTGGTTTTCTAGTAGACATTTATAACTATTCAGCATCAAAATACCATTAACTCTATGAACCTTAGTATAAGTAGATGGTAATTGTATATATTTTTGTAAGTCAATAATTATATATTTTTAATTTAGTTAAATTCTTTACTTTTGCTTATATCAGTTGTGACTTAAGTAAAATCTATTTTATTTACAATAACTATGGTGATTTTTTAGAATAGTACGTTAAGTGTTTTATGTAATATAATTGAATATTACCTTTAATATTCAATGTTTAGAAAATTAGCATTGCTTAATAAATATTAAGCCAAACAACGGTAATAATAATTCCATTTTATGAGTTGCCAAACACTGTCAATAATTTCCGCTTAGGTTCTAATATTATCAAACAATCTTCTAAAGAAGCTTCCTCATGGTCTTGGAAACCTTAGGAAGTTAAGAGAGCTGGATCTAGAGGAGAACAAATTGGAATCCTTACCAAATGAAATTGCTTATCTTAAGGATTTACAGGTAAAACATTATCCTGATAATTTTATAGTTATATGATTAAAATTTGGGGGATGCATTCCAAATTGCACATTTTTCTTAAAAAAATTGATCTAATTCTGGGACTGGAGAGATTTTCCTGTTAAAGCATTAGGACTGAGTTTTATGTTCATTTAACTTCTTTGCTTTTGTCTTTCTAACAAATGATTTTTTTTGAAAGAAAAACTTACTGATTCTTGTCCTATCCGTTCTAATTTCCCTGTTTATGTTATTGGTTTAGTGCATGTATGATTTTAAATTTACATCAGTTTGTTGGAAATACGTGTGTAACCATCTTTTATTATGTTGATCTTTTAGAAATTAGTCTTGACAAACAACCAGTTGAGCACTCTTCCCAGAGGCATTGGGCACCTTACCAATCTCACACATCTAGGCCTTGGAGAGAACCTGCTTACTCATCTTCCTGAGGAAATTGGTATGAAGCCTTTGGATGCTTGACTCTATTAATAATTTGTTCTTTCTGTGTACAAGTAGTATTTCAGATAATTATGACAAATCTGTTTTTGTTTTTTAAATCCTCACCCGAGGATATGTTTTATTGGTTTTAGAGAGAGAGGATGGGGAAGGGAGGGAAGACAGCGGGGGTTGGGGGGAGAAACATCGAGAGTGAGAGAGAAACATCAGTTGGTTGTCTCCATTATGAGTCCTGACCCAGGACTGAACCCACAACCTTTTTGTGTATGGGACAACATTCCACCCAGCCAGGGCTCTACTGTTTTTGTCAGCTGAGGTTCCAGCATGCTCAAGGTGTCTCTGCTGTGTGCTATCCTATCCTATCCAGCACCGGTGGTTGGAGGGTTGTTTGGTTGGTTTTGGTTAGGTGTCTTCATAGGGTTAAATTTGTATTTGAGAATGTTTTTGCATATTTATATTTCTAATGGGTATAATCTTAGTTTCAAAGAGCTATTTTGTAATTTTTCCAAATTTAAAAATTACATAGGCTTGCTTTAAATAGTAATGTCTTATGTCAAAAGAACATTTTTTATGAGATTTTAGGATTAATGATAATATTTGATGAATGTTAAAATTTGAGAATACTTTGGAATTTTCTAAGTGTTTTCCTATCTATTACTTCAGATAATCAACTTAACCACCTTGAATTTGTGGCAGTGCAAGTTGTAATTCCATTTTATAAAGAGAGTTAATTGATTAAGGTCACATATTAGTTTTTAAATTAGTAATTTTATTAACTATGAATTATAAATGAACTATAAATTACTAATAGCCGTGCCGTTCCATAGGCACTATAGATTGTTGATTAAGAATGGTTTTGAAGTAAAACAGACAATTCAAAGTCTGGTCCTGTGGCTTTGAATAAGGTAGGGAGACCCTCGGGTTGAAGTTTCCTGTTTGTAAAATAAGGATGATAATAGTAATTTCTTATAGGATTGCTCTGAATATTAAAAGAATATTAAATGTAAACGAATCCATTATATTACTCTTCCATTTACACTATAAAGTAACACAAAGTTTGAAGTATAAAACTTGACAACACATGAGGTAACTTTCCACTTTTATTTCTAGTATATTTATTCAGCTGGCCTCATGCTGTTGCTTGAGACATTTGCCCAGAAAGTATGAGTATCCTAAGACAGTCTAGGAAAAAGTTTTAAAAGATTATATAAATTGATTTTTGGCTTACTGCCAAGTGTGTGGTAATTGTCTTAGAGAAAGATTTATACCAACTAACAAAAATCTTTCCACATGAGAAATGTATTAATAAGAGAGATTGTCCCGTTGTCCACAACAGAAAAATGATTATGGGTACTGACTGTACAATAGACTTGCCTCTGGAGTTTCCAAAATAACTCTCCACGCTTGAACACCAGTCATAGGAAGAGATTCCGATTTAACTGGTATGGAGTGTGACCTGGATATTAGGGTTTTCAAAATCTCCCCAGTTGATTCGAGCATGCAGCAAAGTTTGAGAGCCACAGTTGTAGAGAGTTTCAAAATTAGGAGAATTAGGAGAAGAAAGTAAGAGGAAGTGGGTATTTCAGTGTATATAATGTGCAGAACAGCATCATGACATTGAAATTTTTTAGGAGTAACTAATTAAAAAATGATGATAATTGATTTGGTTTCTTCAAACAGGTACACTGGAGAACCTAGAAGAACTGTATTTGAATGACAACCCCAACCTGCACAGCCTTCCCTTTGAGCTGGCGCTTTGCAGCAAGCTTTCGATCATGAGCATTGAGAACTGCCCGCTCAGCCACCTTCCACCTCAGATTGTTGCTGGGGGTCCTTCTTTCATCATTCAGTTCCTGAAGATGCAGGGTCCATATCGTGCCATGGTCTGATACAAATCTGCTGGTCCCACACACTGTTCAAAAGTAGACTGCCGTTAATGTTTCACATCTATATCTGTATCTATTTATGTAGATATTGATATATTTGGCAGGTTTATAAAGACTGCATTATGTGTTTCTGCTAATAGAGGAATCATAGCCATTTAGATTTTTTTTAATTCTGTACAAAAGGCTTATATAAGTTTTCTTTGCTGACCTTGGATATTTTTCTGTTTGTAATATGATACGCCAGTTTGCTTAAAACATTTGTAAACAAATTATGAATTTATTAAATTTAAGGGGCAGAGGTAGTATAGTTATACTTTCTCTTAGCAAATATAATGGGCAAACAATTTTGTTGCAACTTTTCATAGGCATTTTCCCCTTACCAATTGTCAGACCTTTATAGTATTATAGGCCCTGAAGGTAGAATTTTTCTTTAACTTATTTTGAAATTTGAGATTTAAATTTTATATATTGTTTACAGTCAGAGTAAATCACTGGATTTTTGTTGTTGTTGTTTTGATTTGCTCTGTTTTAATCAGTCAGATCTAGAGTTTATATCATCTGCTAAAGAATTTGCATCAGCTGATTCAATTATTAAAAGATATTTGGTTTTTGAAACAACTGGCAAATTGAAGATATGGGCAGAAATTCTAGAATTCCTCTAATCGTGATTCTCAGATCAATTGTGAAGCAAACTATTTGACAGGAGTCTTTGGGGTGGGTGGGGGGAGGGCACTGAGACCTTTTCTAGTACAAATGTCTTTTCTTAAGTTTGGGGGAAATACAGAGGAAGTTTCATTCTTAAAAGTTGCAGGTCCACAACCTATAACAGAATAATTTAGCAAAAAAATACACATAAACACACATTCTATATATGTATATACAATGCTATATAGATATGTATTTATTATATCATAAACTACGTTAGGCAACTTTAAGGATTTCTCCCTAGCCTTGTACAATGAAAATGAATGTTTTTCTTTGAACACTGCAATATATGTATGTTCCAAGGTTATTTAACAGTGTACTATGGTTTTATATCTTGACTTGCCTTGTACATCTTTTCAGTTCTGGAGTATCTGCGTCTAAGCACACTATCTTCACACTGTGCTGTATTGCTGCTGAACTAAATGCACTTTTCCCCACATGTGGGGCACTGGCTTCAAACAATTCAGTTCAGTACCATTGATTTTAATTTCATCTTTCCTTTCTTGGTAGTTGCTAATACACTTATGGAAAAGAGGCACATTGCACAGAAGCCATTGATAGTTCAGTGGGAGTTCTGTAAAATGCGCACGTGCTATTTGGTGTGTTTTCTTTGGCTTTACTGCTTTAAGGCTGGCAGCGTTGTCAATGCGTGCCCCTTATTCAGTACTTCGACCTTTGGTCAGGTCAGTCTCAGTCGATTTAATTTTTGAAGAGACTCATAGAGCAAGTGCTTTATAGATAACCATCCTAAAAAACACTTTCCATATAATGAATAACTATTATGTGTAATTACATGTTGCTGCTTGGATTTCTTTTTTTACTTCCTTTTAGATGGGCATTGTGTCTTAAACCATTTTTGAATTAAGGCCATAATATGAAGATAGAAATTTTGAGTGGTGGTTTGCTTTTCCTGCTGCTCAAAATCAGGACTAAGTTTGAGTTGGAAACTGTATTTGTAATTGGGAAATTGTTAAGGAGCAACTAAGGAATTGAAGGCAGGTGAAGATATAAAACCCTAGAATGCTTATATGTGCTGTTAAACTATTGTAGATATCACTGGATTTTACCAAGTAATATCCTTTCTTCTTTTTTTTCCATCTACTGTGGCTTTTCTGTTAAAATTTTGTTTATAAAAGGAATTCGTTTATTACAGCTCTACCTGGAGCTTGTGTGTATGTGTGGTTTTTAAAAATCTCATATCCAAGTGTGCTTATGTATTGAGATGATGGAACTTGAATTTTAAAGGGAGTAACCTAATGTCTTTTTGAAAAAATGGTTATTGTTCCTTCAAAATGAAAATAGATACGGTTTTTTAAACATTTTGGTTCCCCTACCTTCATTTATATTGGTCTGTAACATGCAAAATGATCAAAATCTTACATGTAGAAGGGATGTTGTAGGCAAACCGTGTATAGCTGAGGAGTTATAACCCTTTTTTACAAAGCATAAAACATGTGTCCTGGGTATGGCTGCCACCTTGTAAGAACCCATGAATTTTATTAATTTGATTACTTCTTCTAACAAGAAATTAAAGTGGACTCTAATTGGTATACCCTTGTGAAATCAAGATATTTAATATTAAAGTTAGAATATAAGGGATAGCATTGACTAAATGTGGGTTAATACTTTTCCTGAACTGCAGTAGGACTACTCAGCATGTCCAAAATTTTTCTTTTTAAAGAAAAATTGTCTTTTAAAGAAATTAGGTTAGTCTCTCCATGAGGTGCAGTAACTTTAAAAAAAAAGTCATAGAATGTTACATTGCTCTAAACTTTGCCTTTTGTTAATCTACAAGGTGGGGCAAAAGGAGGTTTACAGTTGTGCATGTGGAAAATATACAATAATTAATAAATAATTATACAAGAATAAACTGTTTTATGTACTCACAACTGTAAACCTCCTTTTGCCCCACCCTGGAAAGTAGGAAAACAGCAATAACTATGTCAAACAGTCCTTCTGTGGTAGTTTACTACCTTTAAATCCCAAATGATTATTTCATACAGAAAGAAGGGGATGATCCTACATAACTTAAGGACTTGATGGACACAAATGAAAGCGGTAGAAAATAGAAACTCTTGGAGGAGAAAATACACATAAAACATTTATTTGTGCTTATATTAAAAGATGGGTGATGCAATTGGAATAAGCTCAAAATGTAATTGCATATTTCTAATTTATCTTGTAAAGTCTGAATCATTTAAAATGGATAAACTGTTATACATCCTAATTTATCGAGTCTTTCTCCAATGCCTTTGTTATAACTTTTACTTTTCATGTCAGTTATTGCTAAGCCATGTGTATTGAATCCACATTTCAACTTGCAAAATTTGTAATTGTTTATTAATAAGAATGGGTTGTGGTTAAAGCATATGAAATATGGGACCTTTTGAAATGGAAAGGGGACACTCCTGATGGTTATATTGGGCCAACAACCATACATCAGAACCGTCTCTGGAAAACCGGGATACATGATTACTCTTCCATGATTAAGCTTAGGTAAAAGCAAATGGCACAATCCAAAAACAGGCAGAAGAAGAACTTGTAAAGAAAGATTTCCTTCTTCCTATACTAGAGGATAAGTAGTATACCAAATATCTTAGCTAAAATGTTTTTCTTGCTTTATTCTTTTGGTTACTTTAGCCCTTAAGAGCCAGTTTGGGCCATTGGAAAATGTGACAATATTTGGTTGATTATCAGATCTCTGAGAATTTGAATATGTAGAGTTGTGACACTGATTTGGTATCTAAGGGAATATCTTGAATGTTGTTAGATTAATAAAGTGTTATGAGAATGTTTTATAAAATAGTTATCAACACTTTGTTATTGAACAGAATGCCTTCTAAAGCTGATGACACTCTAAGGAAACATTTCTGGGTTTATTTTAAACTTTGAAATATAAGTTAAAATATAAATAAGTGTTTTGAACAGGTGATTTTTAACTTTTAAAATTGAAGTTGGAAAAAAATTGAAGTTGGTCATTATTATCCTTAAAAGAACTTTCTCTTTACACACTTGTTAATTATCCTGCTGACATTATATATTCTAAATATAAACTTTTTAATGTAAATACTTGTTAGTGTCAGGACTTCAACTGGGTAGTAGTTTATCACGTTTCAGACTGGGGATTTTTAAAGTTTGGTAGGAGAAGTAGTGTCCACTGTGGAGAGTAGTACAGACAGAGCTGTCATGTACAGGTTGTGCAGTTGTGCAGAGCAGCCGCCACCACATGTTAGGGGGGATCATGGGTATACCGATCGCATCATGGATTTGTATATGATGAAAGGTTTCAGCAGATGGCAATAAAGTGCCTTGTTCTAACAAAAATCAGTGTATCATGTCAAATTTCTGAGACATGGAAGTCTTAAGGAAGGGCCATTTCCTCCCTCAGTTGCACAGTGGTGCTAGTGGGCTAATAATAGGGAGGTTTGATCTTCATGCAAATTGTAAGAGCTCCAGCCTAACAATCCTAATAATAAATGAATAATATTTAAATGACATTATATGCATTTTATATGATACAGGTACTGTGAAAAATTACTTGGAAAACCTAATTAGAGTCTTAGGTTCTTCATCAGTGACCATTGTTCATATTTTGTATGTTATTTACTTTTTATCATTACTGGTACTTTTTATGTGGAGAATTTAACCTTCCACTGGCCTGATCAGGCTTATATACAAATAACATTCACATTAGTTGTTAATGCCATTTTCTTTTCATGATTTTGTAAGAATTATCCTTCAGTAAGTCTGTTCATCTAGCCAGCACTTACAACCTGGTGTCAGCCACCAAAGGGAACGTGTCTGGCTCACATTGCTTCATATTTGTTTGTAATAGAATAGGACACTAATGTGTAATTTTTCCCCATTTAGAGGTTTTCTTACCTCAGAAATAATTTTATCAGAGTTCAGAACGTTATAATGGATAAATAAGAATGTAACAAAGTATTTTGTATGACGAATAGTATCTATCCTTTGATTATATTTTCATTTGCATGCTAGAACTTGTTTTTAATTAGCTACACGGTAATTTGCACAGTACACAGTTCACAAGGCACAGATTGAGCTCTGTAAAAACAATAATATCTAAAAACAATATATAACAGTTTTGACTTCTAGTGAAGGTCAAACTTCCACTAATGTTTATCATGTTTTGTGCTGTGGTACATACTTGGCTATTTTGGGTTATGTGATTCAAGGCTAAAAGGTATAAACAGCCTTCAGAAAATGTGCTTTTAACTTGAATTGTTAGTTATTTTGGCTATATAAAAATTATCGTTCTTTTGTAGTCATTCTGTAGTAAGGTATTCAGTATAAATAATGTATTTGTAAATGTTTTGCCGTTGAGACTTTCAAAGAATTTTCCAACGCTCCAGGTAACTGATGTCGCACGTGAAATCTTTGCCATGTCATTGAACCACAGAAATGTGGAACTAAGAGTGATGACCCTTCACTATCAGGGAATCTGGAAAACTTTAAAACAGCAAACGTCATGCATGAGGTGTATAAAAATAGTGCGCAAAAGATGCGCAAAATACATGGTCAGTAGCAACCTTCAATAGTTATTTATGTTTTTTATATTTTCTGTTTATAAAGTCCAGAACTATGGCTAGGGGCTGTCTGTGTGTGTTAAACTATTGGAATACATAATGAATATATTCTATAATGAAGGCTGACCTGTAATGGAGATGTTAAATTATTAGAGCCCATTCTTCTAGCCTTCATGAAGAAAATGCTTTTTGTGTTTTGTAACTTTTCATACATCCTCTCTGTTGTTTAAGATGTTGTGGTAACAAAAGGTGGAAATTAAGTGCAGGATTCCAAGAAAAAAAGTTGATACTTATAACATTATTTGTGTTTTTAATTGTTTCATGAGAACAAAAGCTGTAAAAGAGAACTCATCTAGTGGGAACTAGTTAATTGGCTGCAGAAAACTTATCAGGGAAGGTAACAGATATGAGTCCTAGGCACAACTTGATTAATTTTCATCTTTTAACATTCTTTGATATGTATTTTTTAAAAACCAACATCAACCTTGAGAAGAACGTGTTGAAGGAAATCAAAAGTCGAGATCAGGCAGCTGGGCGGGCCTGTTGGAGTGATCCAGGTGAGAGAGAACTGGCTTTGATTGGGATTTTATCAGTGGGGATGGGAGGAAATACACCTTCAGGGCAGCCATAGGAAGAGGTATTAATAAGACCTCCCGGCTGATTGGGAAAGATGAGTTAGAGAATCAAAGGTTACTCCCAAAATTACGGTTTAAGCCTCTGGGCATATTTGCTAAACTATGGAAATTTACAGCAGGACCAGGTTCTTTGAGTTTGGATGTGAGGAGAGGGAGAGTGTGTTCTAGTGACTGCAGGACATCAGTCAGAGATGTCAAGTAAGTGACTGGGAAGACACATCCGATAGCATATAGATTACAATTAAAGCAAGAGTTTTCTACGGAGAGCAGGTAGAATGGGTGGAATCTCCTAGGATGGAATCCTGATCAACATTTAACTTGCAGAGGTTGGGAGGAACGTGCAGAGACTGAGAAGTAGCTACAATAGAAGTGGAAAGGAAACAAGAAATACACTTGATAAATAGACTAGCCAGTTTCATTGAGTTCAATTTTTCTAACCTCTCAGTATATTCTGCTTCAGTATCATTTTATTTTCCATACCTGTTTCACCTATTTGTCTAGGATCTGCCCTATAAAAAATGATTGCCACTAACTAGCCACATGTGGCTTTTAAAATTCTGATTAAAGTTACATAAGAATTTAATTTCTCAGTTAACACTAATCACATCAAGTTCTCAGTAACCATATGAGGCTGGTGACTATTACATTGGTGTAGATACAAAACATCTGTCATCAAAAATACGTTGGGCAGTGATCCTAGTTTATAGCTACTCTTTCTTTATCATCAGTCTTCAGCCCTGAAACTGAGGTAGAGGTTACACCAAGTGTTTGTTCCGGTTGGGCCTGTGTGCAGTTCAATTTCCACAAAGAAAATTAAATTGGGTGGAGGGTGCCAGATGAGGATTGTTAGGGGCAGCTCTTCATGGTCTTTTCAATAATTCTTATATGATTAATTATATTCTTACTTAAATTTGAGTTCCTTAAATCTTATCTCTAGAAATATCACCTAAAGATAGAACTGATTTTTTTAAAGAAAGATTTTGTTTGCTCTCTTCCATATTCTAATTCAACTGATTTATGGTGGTCTTTCTCCCTTTCTGGTATTTAACTCTCTAGTTAATTTTATAGGTCAGATTTGATATAACTGGCTAAGTCTGTGCACTTGATTTTAACTCATCTTTGAAAAGCACTGGCTTAACTGGTCTAGCTGAAGAACTAGGTTTTCATGGTCTTAGCCCTGTTAGCAAAAATCAGGCCTGGAAAGAAAATGTCTATCCTTGGGAGGGGTACAAACATTCTGACTTGAGAAGAATACCATTATAAAATACTTAGATTAAATTTAAGTGATTAGATGATTGGCTCTTGAATGACTTATTATTAAGCTATCATACTACTTTTTTTTTTACTGAAATTTAAAAAAATTGGTTAATTTCTCCTTCAAATTACAAGGGCAACAACATCTAATGGGAGAGTTAGTATATATTATAAATATTACTTTAAAGTTAGGCAGTGTGAATTCAAAATCTTTATAAAGATATCATCTTGTTGAATACAAGGTCTATCCAGACAGTATCCAGCCATGTACTATGAAAAAGAGACATTTATTGAAGAAGATACAAGGAACGCACATAGGACAACGATGCCTCAGGCCCCTTCAAAGTGGGCACCTTGGGACCTCACACAGTTCTCCCAATCGCCATCAGCAGTCCTGTCATGTTTTCCTAAATCTCACTGATGCTCTGAAATCTCTTCCCTTCGAAAGGTGATTTTAGTTTTGGGAAAAGCCAGAAGTCACAGGGCACCAAATCTGGGCTGTAGTGGGGCTGAGTAACCTGGGTGATTTGATGTTTCACCAAAAAATTCTGTACCAGACGTGATACATGAGTGGGCAGTTGTGATGAAGCTGCCAATCACTGGTTGCCCATTGCTGCAGGCTTCTGAATCATCCCAATAGTTTCCGAGGAGGAATGTTCAAGCTTAATGCAAAATTTGGTGCGGATTTGTTGCTCCACTTGGCCATCTTGAATGTGATCGCCACAGACGACACATGCTCATTCAGTGGCATCTACCACCCCCAGTGACTAGTACAGTGAAGTGGTCATTGTTCACACATGCACATTGTCCACTGTCCTTGGCTGCTTGGTTACATCAAGGTTGTACAAACCATTTTTCTTACATTAACAATGGCTGGATGCTTTCCAGACAGACCATGTATATGGTTACTTTAAATTTTCCTGTTGAGATTAGAGATAAGAATCTGCTTGGATTTTTTTTATCAATAACTTTGAAAACTAGTTAGAAAACCTAATTTTAATGTTATTTATATCTTAGAGAGTTGGAATGCACAGTGTTTAAGCATCTAAATGTCCAAATTTGGTATGACTGAAGTAGCATTCAAAATGCTTGGACTTAGCCTTTCAGTTTCCGAAGTGTAAAGATAATATGTTTATGTGACTACATATTTATGAGTATATGAGTATGGAAGAAAGATAGTCAAACCATAATGCTGAAAACAGGTGAAGTGAGTTTTATGTTTTAAGTCAGGCAGTGTGATTGGTTTGTAAAGAAGTCCCTGTCTTTGTTGATTTGGGTTCAACAAAAATTCATTGTATTTCCTGAATTTTATTTATTATGGATAATATTCCTTTTAACTAGCACTATTTAGTGCAAAATAATGTTTATCATATATCTTGACTTTTATATAGCCAAACACTATAGTGTTTATCATTATCTTAAATATATATGATATAGTCGAACACACTATAGATAATTTTTTGCCATTGAGGAGGTCACAGTCCACTGAATTTCACACCTATTGAGTACTGTACTTCTAAAAAATTAAGAATAGCTGATTTCATTCGGAGTTCAATTTTTCTAACCTCCAAAGCACCTCCTGTTACTGCTTAATAATGGCCATCCTAAGGCAATTGAAAATACTGGTTGCCTTTTAAAAAAATACTGACAGACTTTGGTTTATGGAGAATAAAATATTAACGTGAAGAGTTATGGATGAGCCTGGGTTTGGAATGATTACCAGTTTCTTTTAAAACATTGGTAACTTTTTTCTGTGAACATCAGCTTAGATACAAATAATCTACACATTTTGGCCTTCGAGACCAACTTCAAAAAAAAACCTGTACAGTCAGTTCTTGTAAGTAACTCCTATTTAGTCGGGTTGCAGATGAAAACTAAAAGCAAAATGTTTCTAGTTTTCTGCTTTTGTACAGTAATAACTAATCCTGTTACTTTCCCAGGGCGTAAGTCTTACTGCATTCATTAGGTGTCATTGTAGATGTCTGAGTAACGAGGTTTACTTTTTTCACCTGTACATACTCTTCTTAGAGATTACATTTCTCCACCTTTTCAAACATATTTGAATACCATGTAGGAAATAACAGCTTTAAAAAAATACACAATTCTAAAATATACGAATAATTCTTCCAAGTTCTAAGTTTAAGAAAGAGTTTGTTTATACCCAAGAGCCTTGGGAGTTATTAATAACTTTTATATACTATTATTTGTTCAGGAGTAAATTTTAAAACATTTAAAATTTCGGTCCCTGGAATTGGCATGAGCTGTGCATTTTCCTGAGGATTGTTAAGGACTCAGGTTGCTTTTGAACCTTTAAAAACGTGACAACCTTGGTAATCATTTTTTTTCACACTTCTTGGTTTGGGTTATATTTAGGTTTAGGTGTTCTTTTCTTAAGGATCGGTTGTGTATTATTTTAAGTAACTAAGCTAACCTCATTTTTCCTTGGTATGTCCTTGGTTTTTATGTAAATCCGAGTTCATTATCTCTCTTCAAGACGAGGGAATAGCCAGGATAACTGAATGAGTCACCGCACCGGTGCAGTATCGTGTCCATAGTGTGTTCGAGTCTGGGCCTCTGACTCGTCCCTTAATCGGTGTTCTTGCTGCTCCACTGTACTGCCGCCCCATCCAAACCACATCGTTTCTACTGTGCTGACTGACACACGTGAACCAGGTAGAAGCCTAGTTAGTAAGTGGAGCCTTCATTCAGACAGGTGAACCAGCTGAAAGCCAAATCACACAGATTTTCCTCCGCTAAGAATCCGCAAATTGGACACAAATCTGAACAACTTCAATTGAATTCTGCACTTCTTTCCTTCTAACCCTCTTAAACCAAATGCAAGATACAAGCCACGAACTAGGTGCTAGACTCAAATCTATTAAGTCTGTGATGTATAATTTACATACGTAACTGCAGCTATTTTTGTGTAATCTTTCTTGGTGATTACAGGTGAATAGTAGAATTTTCGTTTTGGACAAAGTCAAGGATTGGTGACTTTAGAGTTCAACGAAAGTACATGGACTACTTGTCAGAGATTTGAGGTCACAAGGCAAACTGCTGCCCCCGAAATTGGGGAGAGAGGCAGACACACAGAGTCACAAGCACCTGAGCAGAAACCTGTGAGCAAATCTACACCTAGGCCTATCATATCCAGATGGCAGAAAAGAAAGATACATTGGAAAGGTAAAAAAATGTTGAGGGAAGCAAGGAGGAAAAACACTGTATCTGTGGAGAAGCGAGGAAAAGAATTATATCAGACTTGTTTTTGAAATCATGCAAAAAGAATGAAATATTTTGTGTTGAGAGAAACCCACCAACCAAGAGTTCTGTACCCTATGAAATTCTTATTTGAAAGGGGAATACCTTCTCACATGAATTAAAATTTAAGGAATTTGTCACCAGTGGACCTGACCTACCTTCTAAGAATTGCTAAAAGAAGTTCTAAAGTGAGAAGGAAAATTATATTAGTCAGAATCTTAATCCACTGTACATGAAGGAAGAGAATTAAGGAATAAATGAAACTAAAATAAAAGCATTTTTCTTAACTGATGTAACAGAAATTCTTCAAAATAGTGATCATGTATTTGTTGATTATAGATTATAAGAGAAATAAACAGCAGTGTTATAAGGGATGGGAGAGGAATCGCAAACACTCTCTTATGAAGTACTTGCCCTACCCATGAAGCGATGTAATGGTTATTTGAAAGTGGACTTGGATTAGTTGTAAATGTATATTGTGAACTCTAGGGTAACCACTAACAAAAGTTAAAGTGTATACTTAATATGCTAAGAGAGGAGAGAAAATGGAGTCATACAATAATACTCAATTCAAAACACAGAAGGCAAGAAAATATGGAAGACAAAAAAGCAAAATTTATATATAGAAGCTAGATATTAATCCAACTATATTAATGATCACTAAGTATCAATGTTCTAAATACACCAATTGAAAGAGAGAGACACAGTAGGTAAACAAGGCCACATGTTGCCTAGAAGAAACATTAAATATAAAGACATAGATTAAAAACAAAAGGATGGAGAAAGATATACTACGCTAACACTAATAAAAGTTGGAGTAGCTGTATTAATTGAAGATAAAGCAAACTCCAGAGCAAGGAAAACTATCAGGGATAAAGGAGCATTGCAACATTTTAAAGAGATCATGTTTCTAAAAAGACACAATTCCTAACGTGTATGTGCCTAACAGACCACCAAAATCTGTGAGGCACAAACAGAACTGAGTATAGGGAAATCCATCCACCCTTACATTTGGAAATGCCAGTGCCCCTCTATCTGTAATGCACAGACCTGGCAGTCGGAAAATCGGTGAATGTACTTGAACTCAGCACCACCGTCAGTCAGCTGGATCTAACTGATACCTACAGACAGACTGCTTCAGCAGGATACGTACCCTCTTCCCGAGCTCACACAGAACACTCACGTTCTGGGTCATAAAACACGCCTACGCGAATTTAAAAGAATAAAAATCCGGGGATGGGAGACCGGTGGACGTGGAAGAGGGTGTGGGGGTGATAAGTGGTAATGGGGAGAAAAAAGAGAAAAGAATAGAAATCATACAAATATGTTCTCAGACTGTAATGGAATTAAACTAGAAATCTGCTACGGTTTACTATTTGTTACTTTTTGATTTTTTTTCCAGATGTTTTAGGTGTAATTAGTGAGAGAGGCTATTTGATGCCAGGAATGGGTATGCCTTTTAAAATGTATCTTTTATTTCTTCGTGATTGGATAAAGGAATGCTTTATTTAGTGCCTGAGCCTGGAGTGCCATCATCACTGGAAATACTTGGTGCTCTTTAAAAAGCTCAATTATTATATTTAAAACTTGGAGCATACACAAGGTCAATGAAAAAAGGACCCCTCTCAGAGACGGCCTCCCAGGCGGCAGGAAGTCTGGTTGGTGATTATTCACATCGGTGTCTAGCACTAGGTCTGGCTCACTGTAGATGATCAATAAATAGTTTTGTGAAGTTAAAGCTCTAACGTTCATTTTGGTCAAGCATTCTGTTCACACAGAAAAGAAACTTACTCCAACAGACCGAAGTGAAAGGGGGAAGCAGCCCTGTGGGTTCTGGAATCTTAGGGAATCTGAGAATAAAAGCAAGAGGTCTGTCTCAGCTTCGTAGCAATAAAGTCCGGAATTTGGAGTGCTGGGAAAACCAAGGCCGCGGAGGAGTCCGCGGTTCCTCGCGTCTGCTGCTCGCTTTGCATTTGCTTAATCCTCTTTCCTCCACTGGTAAAGAGAGATGAAAGGAGACCAGGCCGTTCCGGAGAGCATTTAAGCCACAGCATCAGCCCTGCCCGAAGACAACTCTGCCCCTGGCTTGAACTGTTTTTCGTTTATGTGAATTAATCCATTTTTGTTCTATTTTAGCCAGTTTTGGTTGGGCTTTCTATTGGGGAGCGGGGGAAGCATCCTGAAACCGCACTACCGTACTCTCTGGAGTTCCATCGGCCTCCAGATCCCGTGCCTGTCTTTTCCTCTTGACTCTTTCCACACCTCCAGTCTGCCCCACATCTGACTCAAAATCAACAGACAGATGTAAATCCTGCTTTTAAAGCACCCAAAGGAGATCATTCTCTTTCCATCTCTCACAAATGTGAGTTCTTAACGACCTCGTGGGGAGGCTTCTCCTATGCAAGGCCATGTTCTTGGTTCTCTGAACTTCACTGATTTTGCGTCTCCTCTTTGGTAGCTAATAATGTAAGGAACTGTGTGCATGTCATTGTTATGGACACATCAAAAACCTTTGACTCCCCCCCCCCCCCCCCGCTTCTCTGCTGCTCACCAAAACATAAATGCCTGTTAAAGTCATATTTTCCCACTTTCATTTCATTTTCAATTGGTATTTCTCATGCTAATTTATTAGCCGTCAAACTTTAACAGAACAACTTTAGGATCTATTTGCATTTCTGAGGAAAATTCAAATTAATAAAGTGTTGCCAAATAAACAAATATTCCTAATGCATTATGAGCACCTATTAAACACGAAACACTGTTACGTGTTTTCCATGTATTTGCTCACTTAATTTTCATTTAAAAGTGTACATGAGGTAGAGACAACTTTTTCCCCCGTGTCCATATGAGGAAACTGAAGTCCAGAAAGTGAATTCATGGTTTTTAAGGGACAGAATGAGCGCACCAGAACTCAGGTTTGTTTATTTGACTCCAAAGCCTAGATCCCTAATGACTTCATTCTAATGCCTCACCAGCAGGGGACCCTTTAGGAAGGAAGAGCGTGTACTTCTGTATTAACTAAGGACAATGGGAAAAAATCTTTTCTAGGGAGCAGTGATAGCAGACCACCTCTTAAATACTGTATGTGTGAGAGTGAATGAGTGTGTGCGTGCGTGTGCGTGTGCGTGTGCGTGTCAGGCACCACGTCTCCTTGGTTTCCTTGAGTAAATGTGAAGGGTGAGTCACCTTACCTAATTAGATTAACGGGATGTTAGTTTAAGAGTTATTAGTTAATGTTGGTGACAGTGCCTTTACACCCGAGGGCCAGTGGACCCGGCTCACCTGTTTTCCTGAGAACAAATAGCCATCCCTCACCACAACTGTTTCAAGCCATGCTTTTCCTTATTATGCTTCTGGACACAGCAGGCAAGATACTTCCCCTGGATTTTCGGGGAGGGGACACTTATTTGTGAGGACCAACCTGGAGGACCAAGGGAGGCGACGGTAAGGTCTGCGTGTGCGCCCAGCCCTGGGTAGTCACGTTGTAGTGGAAACGCAGACATACCCTGCAGGGCTGGGCTGCGGCAAAGAGCCAGAGGGGAGCCCAGCCTTTCTTGGTATCCTGAAGGTGGAGAGGATGCCGGCACGGACCGCTGTCATTTGGTCTTGGCCAGAGATGGAAAACACCTGGCTTCATCTTTCTTCCAGGCTGGGGCAGGATGGACTGGCACTTTAGAATCTCTTTGATGAAGGGGGTGGCAGGACTTCTCGCTTGTTTTTGTGAGGACGGCAGGATTGATTGGGGAGTCCGATGAGAGACTCGGCTGGTGGTAGGTAAAGCAGTTCCTACAACAACAGTCCCAGAGTCCATGCTTTTCTTTTGGCTTAACTCCACCTCCAGTAACAATGTGATTCCAAGGGCTCCGGCACAGGTACAAGAAAGCGGAGGAATTAAATCAAGGCTCAAAGGAAGCAATAGATTTTTTCCCTCGTGACTGCCTCCTGCCTCCGTGTCAGCAACACAGCTACTTGACGGATGTTTGCTTGCAGCTGCGTGTGCGGCGAGGATGGCTGTGCGAACATTGTGTTCCCCACGTGGTCACAGTGTTCAGATGGGTGTGTGTCCGAGCTCCTGTTTGTGAGGGTTATATCACAGCCTGGGAGTCTGAGCTGATGGGGCATGTAGTTTTTCCTTAGCCAAGTCTTCAAAGGAAAAAAAAAACCCAAACAAAAGTAAACTATTAATACCATCACTAGTCACTTCCTCATTCATTTTAGATAAAGTCAGGTGGTATTTTGGTGTCCTTCTGCCTGACTCTTTAACTGCAGATACAGTTCCAGGTTTTAATAAACCTGGTTCAGGTATGCTCTGGGAATACAAAGGCAGACAGGACAGTCCTTTCCTCTTACTAGGCCATAAAAAGGAACCTGTACAGAAGGAACAGGTGAGGGGGTGCAGTAAGGGTTCACCTAAACTGCGGGAGAAAGAGGAGAGCAGGTGGCTGCTCCCACCAGCTGCTGGGAGGCCGGCGGTCTCGGCTGCACCACCAGTTCGCGTAGTGCTCTCGCTGTCCAGCAGGCTGGCCACTGGGCACTGTAGTGTGCTTCCTCCAACGCAGCAGGCATTGTACCTGGAGGGGAAAAAAAATCTTGCCCTGCACTGGTTTGCTCCAGTAGCCATGAACGGGCAGGGAGGGTCTGCCAGCTTGTCACCACTCTCATTCCTGGTGACCCTCTTGCTGGTTCCCCTTTGTCACTGTGGCAGAGGGCGGAGATCCTCAGAAAAGGAGTTAGAAATCTTGTTGGGCTTATAGTCAGGAAACACGGGGTCGGGGTCTGGGTCCGCCCCTGCTGCTTATTAGCTGGGCAGTCTCCCAGGCCCTCAGAGCCTTGTCCCCACCTGCAAACGCTGGGAATGACAGCTGCATGCTAGGGTTGTTTTGGGAACAACATAAAATATCTGGTACATAAACTGCTCAGCATTGGACCTGACAGGGAGTCAGTGCTAATACATGGTATGTATGTACGTATGTATGTACGTATTTAATTCTCACCCGAGGACATTTTTTTCATTGCTTTTAGAAAGAGAAGAAGGGAGAGGGGGAGGGAGGTGGGAAGAGAGGGGGGGAGAGAGAGATGAAGGAGAAGTATCAATTGGTAGCCTCCCCTATGTGCCCTGACTGGGGATCAAACCCACAGCTGAGGTATGTGAACGGACCAGGGAGAGAAACGGTGACCTTCCGGTTTATGGGATGGCTTTCCAATCAACGGAGCCACACAGGGTGTATTTAGTTTTATTTCTAGTAGAAATATAATGGACCTCTGTTTGTATGCCCAGACCTGACTCTTGCTCAGGCTGTGAAAGGCAACGTGGGCTCTCCCCTGTTTGTTCTGCCTATCAGATGCCTGGCGGGCTGTCCCACTGTCCCACCAGGACAGCAGTTCTCAATCTGGGACCCGTTCTTCGTGGCTCCAGTTAGCCTGATAAATGTCTCCAGGTCATTCGAACCCCCTCCCTGCCCTCTACTGACATGTACTGCTTAGTGCAGTGAACCTTCAGCCGTGTGCTTGTGACCTTCTCCCAAGGAGCTCTGTTGGAATACGCAAACTGCTGCCCACTGCAGTTCATCTGGCTTGAGTCATGATTACCCTGGTGAAGCCCTGGTAAGTGTGTGTTGGACCTTTCCAGGCAATGCCGATGTACAGGCTTGGTGAAGAGATGCTGCCTCGTGGATGTCTCTCTGCTCAGTGCTGTCGCACTAGGCTAGCATAGCCTAAATCTTCTAGCAAAAACAATCATGTCCAGTAGCTTTTCAGAGCTCAGAGATCCTGACCCTGTGTGTCAAATAAGGAGGCAGAGCCTGTGGTAATGAGGTGCGCATGTCAAGAGGACCTCTGCCTATACAGGGACTCTGCATATGTTCCTGGACACAATGCACACCAATATTGTGTATTAGCCTAGATCCTTGAAAAGCCTGTTTCCATCGTAGGAGAAAAGACTCCAAACCCAGGAATTAACAAACCAACTGGCTGTTGGGGAAGCATTTTAAAAAAATGTGACAAGCGGTGTCATGCACAGTAGTAGCAGATATTTCAAGACAGAAAAGCACCGTGGTCTCTGTTTTTGTTTCCCCTTTTGCTTCTTAAGTGAGACACCAAGGAGAGCAGCATGTTAGCGACGGGTTCGGAGTGGGGCAGCGCAGCGCCGGCCTCCTGGTACTCAGTCCTACTGAGAGCTACCAACAGCACGGTGCACCCCCGATTGCCACAGCCTTCGGTTTTTGTCTCTCTCAGCATTTATACTTGACGTCTGGGGCTCCTGGGTGCTATGCAAATACGAGCCTAACCACATCTCCAACAGAGCCTGGTGCAAAGTTTCTGCCCCTGCCAAGAGACTCGGAGCCGAGATCGGAGCAGGAGATGGGAAATGATGGACCCAACAGAGGGCGGAAATTCTGCCCGTTCAGCTTTCTTCAGATTGTTCAGAAAAGAGATTTAGAGAGACTCCTCAGAATTGAGAGAGGAAGGAGAGCTCAGGCTATCACTTCCCCAGCAAAGACTGGGAGATAAAGACATGGGTGAAATCCTTTGAAAGCACTTTAGCTAGACTTTGTGACTACATCAAGAGCAGCAGCCTCAATGACTATCATCAGCTCGGGCTGAAGGTGATGCTCAAGGTCTTGAATTACTAGTCCTCAGCCCGCTGCCAGACCCCAGCCTGCACCCTGCTGGGCTGAGGTGATCTGTTCAATCCTCAGAACTTCCAGCTGAGGTGGCTGCGTGAGGTATTTGGTATAGTGGATCCTTAAACAAGAACTTTTCTTTAGGTCTAATCTCTTTTCTGCTGACAGTCCCTATCCACCTGGGCCTTACCGGTAACTGCCTGCTGCTTACTTGAAAACTGCAAATAGCACAATACGATTTATTATAGGACATCTAGCATACAGAGAGAAACAAACAATTCACCCCGCTCTGTCCTATCAGTGAGAACACCGAAAATCTCTCACCCCTCAGCCAGCACCTCCCCTTACTAAGAGATGGTGTGTGTGAGCATCTAGACTGGGACTGGACTTGGGGGTGGAGTCTAGCTTTCCCGCTGCAACAAGACACAGTGGTTCACAGCTGGGCATCCAGACGGGATGCAGGCCTGGCGGATCTGCGGGGAGCTTGGGCTTTGCCAGTCCAGGGTGGGTGCCAGTTGTGGGTTCTGATGCCTGCTTGAGCTCTTCCTGATGTGACTTCATCAGACAAAGCCCCGCTCCTGCTGGGGGTAAACATAAAAAAGTGCAGAAATCTAGAAAGATTTCTAGATTTCTGCAACATAACAGTGCAATATAAAATCTGGGTCCTACTCTCCTGAGCTTGGGCCCACCCAAACTTGTCCTGAGATAGAAGGCGCTTTAAGCAAAGGACTGCAGGGGCGGGGGGAGAAAGCGCCTGGTGCTGGCGGGTACCTTCCCAGCGGTGACGACGAGTGGCCAGCAGGTGTCAGTGCGTCCTCGCTCTGTCGCGGCGCTAGGCCTTCGCCTCCCGGCCCCCTCCCCACCGCGCTGATGCGGAACGGTCCAGACTCTGGACCGCTCGGGTCCTGGAGACAGCTCCGCCGCAAGGACGGCATGTGGTTACCCACCCCCAAAAGCAGCTCTGAACTCTGGCGGAGGCTTCTCCCCGAGAGGCGCTTACCATTCCGCCCAGAGGGTCGATCCGAACCTGTGTCTTCCTTTCTCGCCAGGACTCCACTCTCCCCGGTCTCTAGGAGCACTTACAGTTGAGAGCGGCCAGGCTCAGGGCGGGACTGCTCTGGGGGCAACCCGTACCGTTGGCTGCTTTTCCAGTTTAGGGTCGAGGTCTCCAACCCCTTTTCTCCAGGACCCAGCTTGATGGGGACATTCCCGGGTGCCTGCTTCTTTGGGCTGGGCCGGCCCATAGCTGCTCTGCCAATTCCCAGCAGGGGCCGCTCCCCGCTCCCCACTTCCCGGGCACGCTCCTTAAACCCCTCGCTCACCGTACCCGCTCCTCCAAACGCCAGGTCCCGCTGGGGAGGTAGCGCTCCCCCGGGTCCGGCGCGGGGCGCGGGCGCTGGACCCACGGAGGGGAGGCGCAAGGGGCGGGGGAGGGTCGGCTTCCCACGTGGGGGCTGACGCCGGCTGCTCAGCAACGCCGGCTTGATCCCGGGGCTATAAAACCAGTCCACGGTGAGCGCCGCGGAGCAGCAGCAGATCTGGCTTCCGTGCAGACGCCCAGCAGCCGGCGCGCCGCCGCCCGGCCACCCCCAGCATTTTCTACCCTCAGCCCGGAGCTCCTGCCCCAACTCACGCTGCCCTCGGATCCTGGCCGGTCCGGTCGCGCTCAGCGCCAGCAGCGCGCCAGGCCGCCGCCCAAGAGACCCTCTGCCTAGACCGCGGCTCCTGGAGGGCCCATCGCGCACCTGCCCCGGCCCGCCTGAGGACGGGGGCGCCTTGATGCGGCCCCCACACCTCTCACCCCGCCGCCGCCGCCGCCTCCGAGCTCCGCGCGCTGCCCCCCAGCCCCAGCAGGGCACGCAACTTTGGAAGTCCCGCGGCGCTCCGAGAGGCGGCAGAGTCCGCACCCCGGCCCCAGCCCTGGCCCCGGCGGCACCGCCGCGTCTGGGGGAAGCAGGAGAGCTGGTAATCGCTTCGGGGATGTAAGGAGACAAACATAGGACCCCGAGCCCGCATCAGCACCCCTCGGCTGCCTCCCGGGGTGGGGGCGGGCCCCGCACACGGTAAGACCTCTTGCTTTCGCTCAGGCTCAAGAGTCAAGAGATAGAAATATACATGTTTTAAATTTCCTGTTATCCTTCCAAGTCATCAGGCCAGCAGTGATTTTTGTTCTCTTGAAGAATAAATCTCTTCCCCCATAGGCTCGACCTAATCTCTCCGGCCCCTTAGAATAAAACTCGGCTGTGTTTAGGAGCTGGGAGCCAGAAGGCGCCCACCTCGGGCGGCCGAAGCGCAGGCAGGGCGCTGTTCGCTGGACCCATGGGCCGCTAGCGACGCCCCCAGCTCCGGCCCGACCTCCCTGCGGCCTTCTCCCCATGTGAAGAGCCGCGGGGCGAGCGGGGTGCGGGAGGAAGAGGAGGACCCACGGGCTCCCGGGCCGGAAGGCAGCTGGCAGCAGGCCCAGGCGAGCGGGCACCGGCGTTCATGTTCCGCCAGGAGCAGCCGCTGGCCGAGGGCAGCTTTGCGCCCATGGGCTCTCTGCAGCCGGACGCTGGCAACGCGACCTGGAATGGGACCGAGGAGCCGGGGGGCGGTGCATGGGCCACCCCTTACTCTTTGCAGGTGACGCTGACTCTCGTGTGCCTGGCCGGCCTCCTCATGCTGCTCACAGTGTTCGGCAACGTGCTGGTCATCATCGCCGTGTTCACAAGCCGCGCGCTCAAGGCACCCCAGAACCTCTTTCTGGTGTCTCTGGCTTCGGCCGACATCCTGGTGGCCACGCTCGTCATCCCTTTCTCGCTGGCCAACGAAGTCATGGGCTACTGGTACTTCGGCAAGGCGTGGTGCGAAACCTACCTGGCGCTCGACGTGCTCTTCTGCACCTCGTCCATCGTGCACTTGTGCGCTATCAGCCTGGATCGCTACTGGTCCATCACGCAGGCCATCGAGTACAACCTGAAGCGCACGCCGCGCCGCATCAAGGCCATCATCGTCACCGTGTGGGTCATCTCGGCGGTCATCTCCTTCCCGCCGCTCATCTCCATCGAGAAGAAGGGCGGCGGCGACCAGCAGCAGGCAGAGCCGAGCTGCAAGATCAACGACCAGAAGTGGTACGTCATCTCGTCCTCCATCGGCTCCTTCTTCGCGCCCTGCCTCATCATGATCCTGGTCTACGTGCGCATCTACCAGATCGCCAAGCGCCGCACTCGCGTGCCGCCCAGCCGCCGGGGCCCAGACACCGTGCCGCCGGGGGGCGCTGAGCGCAGGCCCAACGGCCTGGGCCCCGAGCGCGGCGTGGGGCCCGTGGGGCCCGCGGGCGCCGAGGACGAGCCGCTGCCCGCCCAGCTTAACGGTGCACCCGGGGAGCCCGCACCAGCCGGGCCGCGCGACACCGACGCTCTGGACCTGGAGGAGAGCTCGTCGTCCGAGCACGCGGAGCGGCCCCAGGGCCCTCGCAGGTCCGACCGCGGCCCCCGGGCCAAGGGCAAGGCCCGGGAGAGCCAGCTGAAGCCCGGGGACAGCCTGCCGCGGCGCGGGCCGGGGGCTACGGGGCCCGGGGCGCCGGCGGCGGGGCTGGCGGAGGAGCGCGGCGGGGGCGCCAAGGCATCGCGCTGGCGCGGGCGGCAGAACCGAGAGAAGCGCTTCACGTTCGTGCTGGCCGTGGTCATCGGCGTGTTCGTGGTGTGCTGGTTTCCCTTCTTCTTCACCTACACGCTCACGGCCGTCGGCTGCTCCGTGCCGCGCACGCTCTTCAAGTTCTTCTTCTGGTTCGGCTACTGCAACAGCTCGCTGAACCCGGTCATCTACACCATCTTCAACCACGACTTCCGCCGCGCCTTCAAGAAGATCCTCTGCCGCGGGGACAGGAAGCGGATCGTGTGAGCGCGGAGTCCGCTCTCCACCCCCCACACCGCCCGCCCCCGCGAACGGACTCGCGCGGGCCGCAGGCAGCGGGGTCGAAGGGCGCGTCTACGCAGTCCCAGCGCGCTGAAAACGGGGCCCCGCTTACTCCGTGTTTCTTGGCCCCATCGTTGCTGTGCGGCCTCCTTCGAACATCTGCTCTTCCCCACCAGGGAAGAATACTGGCGGGGAGGGCCACACTCCCCAGTTATTGTTAGGGCCTCTTGGGAGTCCCAGTGACCTTCCAGAGTTGTTGGGCCGCCCCTCATCAGTGTTGTTTCCTAAAGGTGTTTGCACCTCCCCTGAGTCCAGAGCAGTTCAGAGCAATTGTTGAGCCCCAACGAGTATGGCTCACAAAGGGTTAAGGGACGGGGTTACCCGGCTCTGCTAATTGCTCTTCCCTTCCCACCAACTCTATTTTTAAACGAAGCTCAGGGCAGTGCAGCCCGCCCTCTCACCCCCCACTGTAAATATGCACTATTTTTGATAGTACTTGACTGATGGGGGAGAGGGGTCCCTAACGTCGCTTGGCTTTTGTCGTCGGAGTCCTGGCTGTGGGGGGTGGGGGTGCCCTGGAGGCAGGCACCTTGTGTCTGGTTCGGCCCAGTCCCTCTGCGATGCAAGCCCTTTCCTAGTGTCATCACTTCCCTCTGTGTCCTTTTCACCAGCAACTGGTGACTGTCCCTTTGGGCCTGGACCTGCTTTGAGATTTCCTGCGTCCGGAAAGATTTGTCCATTTTTCCTCCTGTGCCTAACAGCACAATTGCCTTTTCCTATGTAAATATCGCAGTGATGGAGCAAGACAGAAGTAATGAACCTTTCCGCCCTGCATCAGCCCGTGTATAAAGCCATGAGCCCCCATGTCCCCTGGCCCCCGGCAACTCACTTTAAAACCTCCTCTTTCTGGTGTCCCTTCCCTTCCCTTCTCCCTGGCCACTGCTTGAAGAATGTGTATGTTTCTATTTTATGTGTACGTGTGCCTCTCTGTCTCCCGAAGTGCTGACTGTGGGGAAATCTTTTAGCTGCTGTTTTTAGACCCGGAGAAGTGTAAATTATGTGGAAGAGGCAAACCTGGTACGATTTGCCCAAGGCAAACAGTGTGAAAAGACAAATGGGCCTGCCAAACTGGACGGTTCTTGCCCCAGGAGCTCTTAGGTATCAAAGTGTTGTCCTTCCCCCACCTCTGTTTTTCTGGTGGCGATCCTGTCGCCAACGAATTCCCAAAGTCACCGGAGGAGGGCGGAGACCTCGTGTTTACATCGAGTTTCTACACGTTACAGATGGAGACTCTTTAAGGCCTGCACTCTTATTTTACTAAAGAAAAATTAATGTCAGCACATGTTGCTAATGACAATGGATTTTTAATATAAAAAGTTTACAGATCAAATGTAAAATAAATATGAATTAAATGGCCCTGTCTGTTATTTGAGTTTCCAAAGGCTTTGAGACTCTGAGAACATCTGGAGATTATATATATATATATATATATATATATATATATATATATATAAATGTGGTATATATCATATATATGATGTGTATATATATGTTTATATATGCATTCTTTATTCTTTAAGTTAAAAAATACATGTACATTATAGAATACCTTTACAAGTGCAAGCAATAACAAAGCTACCATTTACCAAGTGGTTCTTATGTGCTGGACACCATCATAAGCCCATTATAGGTTTTGCTTTATTTAATCTTTCCCGACCCTATGAGATAGCAACTATCATTATCCCCATTTTATAGGTGAGGAAACTGAGTCTCAAAAGGCAAGTGATTTGCTCAAGGTTAATGAGAGGTAAAAATGCTTTGCATCAGGCTTTATCTGGTTCCAGGGTCTACGCTCTCAACCTCAGAGCCCAGCCTGAGTCACATCATTACCACTTTGCAGAATGTAAAGTGAGGTCTCTACACAAAGTGTGTTATGTATACAAAGTATGGGATAGATCCCAAGTGTGTAAATATGCACAAAATGCGTACATACCTCTGGGTGTCTGGATGCCCTAAAGCACATACATACTTCAAAGTGTGTATATATATCCCCTAAAGTATGGTATATGCACCAAGTGTGGAATATACGCCAAAATGTGTATCACACCTTACAGTGTGATGATATACAACATGTGGTGTATAGCCCATAGTGTGGTGTGTGCACAGAGTGTGGTATAAACACCCTAATAGAACCACATATTAGTTGGTGGCTTGAATTGTTTCTGGCCAAAAGCAGGGACACTTCCTATTGCCTTTCTGTAACACCAAGTTCTGCCCTGCTGTGGAGAAGGCCTTAAGATCCTAACTCCACGGTTAGGGTTAAGGCCCTCTGAAGTGGGAAGGGCCCTTAAAAATCCAAGAATCCAACCTCTCATTTTCTAAGAGGAGGGACTGGCGCAAGGTCCCGCAGCTCTGCGTGACAAGTCTTTGGACCGACTCAGCCTCGTCAGCTGGGAAGCAACTGGAGTGGTTCTGCGCACGCGCGTGGCACACACACGCGGCTGGTGGGGAGCTGTTCATCCAGGAGCCACAGGTCACGGTTTGGGGAAGGATGGATTTTGTGAGGCAGACACACATGCAGACCAACCCTGGATGCCCCCCGAAGCAGGGCCCCAGTCAGCCTCTGGGCAACACTCGTCTTCCTTAACCTCTTCCGCGAGGGCCAGGGTGTGTGCACAGGGGTGGGAGGGTGGGGAGCCCTGACAGGTCATCTGGGCTCTGCGGGGCCTGGGAGAGGGAAGGCGTTGGTTCTCAGAGGTTTCTGTAGCACATCTGAGCCTGCAGACAGGAGGGCGGGCGGGCTGCCGGCTCCAGTGACCCTTGCCTGGGGGCTTTGTACACCCTGGTGTTTGTTGCCAAGTCTGGCTGCCTGGTCTGGTGCTGAGCCCTGCTCCCTGCCCCCACGCCAGCCTCTCTCTCCCTCCCACTCTAGGCACCCATCGCCCCAAAGGCAAACAGTGCCAGAACAATAGGCCAGCCTGGCAGGCCCCCAGGAACTGGGCTGCATGTCTCAGACGCAGAGGCAGATCCCAATGTGCTTGCTGTTGACTCTTTTCTGCTCTGTCTGCTGGTCTGTGTTTGTCTTGCCTTCACCAGCAGAGGCCCTGTGCCCTGGGAAAGGGGAAAGTGTGGGCAATGGTGCACCGTAAGGCAGAGGAGCCTCAGAGATGGAGGAATCCTGGGCGATGTGGGGGACAGAAGGCTGGAGAAAACGGGGCATCACTGTTCATTGCGGAGGGCTCAGGCAACAGTCTGCAAAGGTCTGGGGTCGGGAGGGTATTGGAGGAGGAGAAATGGGTTTCTTGGGGATCTTAGCCTAAAGGTCAGGAGGTGAGACTGTGTCACCGCACAGCTTCCTGTCCACATCTGACCCCGATTATCTTGGCCAAAAGGATCTGTCCTTGTGATAGAACCTCATACTTTATTTGACTTTGGTTAGCGTGTAAAAAGCCACTGGCTTTTGGGTCTAATGTGTATTTTGCCAGTTTCACTCCTGCCAGGTGCCTTCAGCTGGGGGATGGGCGGCAAGGTGCCTTGAGTTGGTGGGGGTGGGGTAATGTCTTCACTTGAGCCTGGGAGCAAGACTGTTCTACTGCTTCTGTGCTATAGGGCTGCAGGAGAGAACGATAAAAAGGGGCCTTTGGTTTTCCCCTCCTTATGACTCTATCATTGAATCAGAGTTTTAGAGCTAGAAGTTTCTACACACACCCTCCACTCCTATATTGTGCTGTTGAGGGGCCTGAGACCCTGAAAAGGCAACTGGTTATGTGACATCCCAGGGACCCTCGAGCCCACTGATCCATGGCTCTCTGTCTGATGCCACCATATTCAACAGGAACTCTGTTTTGCTGTTGGGTTTGGCGAGTTGCTGATCAACCCCAGAGAAGCCTTCTGTGCTTGTTCCGTGCCAAGCACCATGCCAGGCACTGTGAGGCAGCTCTGTCCCAGGGAGAGAGTGTGTGCAGGTGCCCCAGGGAGACCAGCAATGGCCCTCAGAGAGTAGGGCCTGCCCTGTGCTCTGGAAGCATTAAGGCTGCACAGGGAGACAGGACGCGCCTGGGGGGAGCGTCGGGCAGCCATACAACAGCGATGGTGTGGCGGGGGTTAGAGGATGCTGAGTGCCCTCGGAAGCTCATGGGCATCTGGCTGTGCTGTGAGTGTGCGGTGGGGGAGAGGTTGTTGTGGCTGGGAGCTCGGGGAGTAGGAGGGGGGAGCTGGGGTGACAGGACTGTACCTGAGGGAGGGGGCCAGCGAGGCAGCTATGGTTCCAGCTGCTGAGCCCTGTGGAAATGTTGCAGGGCCTAGATCAGGCCTCAGCCTTCCTTTCTCCAGCCTGATCCATGGGATGGCATGGTGAGCTCCTGTCCCCACTTGAGGACACCCATCCTACCTGGAAACCTGCCTCCCTGACTCAAGTGGAGTAGCAGGATCCAAGTACCAGGGCTCCTGCCCTTGTGAGAACCAGGGCCCAGCGCCAGGCCTTGCGTGCGGGCCTCTGCCCTGGGCCCTGCGTCCCCACGGTGGGCCTGAGAGCCTGGGCCGCGGGACGGGACCGGCTGCCTTCCTCAGCAGAGGGTGTGCCTGTGAGAGCAGCCACGTGGAGTTGCGAGTGCAGTCCCAAGTACCCGGATTGGTTTGAAAACAGCGTCGATCGCTTCGATTACCAGAAATGCTGGGGTTTGGAGTTAAACACAACAAAGGGAACAGGGCCTGTTGGAAGGAGCCTAGACCTGGGAATTAGGAGGCCTGGGTTCAGTCCCAGCTTTGGCTTCCACCAAAGAGGTGTGACCTTGGGCAAAGCCCTTTCTGAGCTCCCGTGACTTCATTTATGAAATGAAAATGGCCGGTCTGGATCAGTGTTATTTACAGCTGTGTTCTGTAGAGTTTATTAACTACACAATCGGTCTCAGTCTCTCTCCCACATGCATGTTTATCATCTCTCATTGATCTGTCTGTCTGTCCATCTACATCATCTACCTGATGAAGTGCTGGTGAAGCGAACTCTAACAGGTGCCTTTTCTTCAGGGCTTTTCAGAGTCTTGAACATGCCGGTGCGGATGGTGATTCGCTGGGGGCGGGGGGTGGCCATGGAGAGCTATGCTTCTCAGACTCCTTGGACCACCTTTTTACAGAGCATCTCAGGGACTCGTGTATGCTGGGACACTGGCTGGGTCATACTGGGCTAAGGGGTCTCACTGGGGTTTTCCCTTGACCAGTTTTGAGGTTCTGTGACATGTCAGCCCCGCTCTCTCCTCTGCCCCCCTCCCCCTCAGGTGAAGCGCACTGGGCAGGGGCCAGGCCGTATGTTCTACACAGCCTCACTGAGACTCGGGGTTGTGCTGGCCTTGTTATGAGTATGGGCAGACACGGACATGCAGGCACACCATCCTCCCGGCCAGCTGGCGAGTCGGGTGAGAGAGAGCCCCAGCGAACCATGTGGCTGGCTCTTAGCCCAAGTTGTGGAGGCTGTCCTCATGGAGATGGCTCAGACCAAGCCTAGAAGGCCAAGAAGCAGACCCTGGGCTGCCTGGCAATGATGACCCATGAGGCCGGGGTCTGGGTCGGCAGTGGGTGGGGACTGGCCCGGGTCAATGACCCCACCTGTGCCCTCGGTACACTAAGAGTTCTGCTGCTCCTTACTCAGCACCTGTGGGCACCCTTTGGCCTTTTTTTTAGCAGCAGAGACACACCTTAAGGATTCTTTTTTATGCCCTGGCCCCAGAGGAGGCACTGAGAGTTTTAACAAATGATAAATTCCTTCCTCCCTCCTTCCTCCCTCCCTCCCTTCCTTTCTTCCTCTCTCTCTCCCTCCCTCCCTCCCTCCCTTCTTTCCTTCCACAGCAATTTTTTTGAGCTGTGCCCAAACTAATATCACTGATACTGCACTCTTTGTGTCGGGGGTGGAGTGGTGAACAAGATAATTAAGATCTTCACCCCACAGAGCTTCTTCATTTGTGGGGAGACAGATATAAGTGGACACCAGGGAGGGGTAAGCAGGTTGATAAGGGTGGTACAGTGGGTGACAGAGACTCACTGTTGAAGAGCCTGACCTGGGCTCAGGCATCAGAGGACAGTCCCTTCTCCAGAAGTGACAGCTAAAGAAGAGCTGAGGGGTGGGCAGAATAGGTCCGGAAAAGGACTAGGGTGAAATGGGAAGCATCATATGTTCAAGCACCAGATGAAGTCCCCTTTAGTGGGATTGGACCGTGAAAGGCTGAAAGGAAAGCAGAGAGCCTGAGAGAGGTGGGGCCAGATCATGCAGCCAGTTGGAAAGATTTACCTCAAGGATAATGGGAACCACGGTTGGGGGGAGGTGGGGGCGGTGGTATCCTGGAGGGGCACTTAGGCAGATGATGAACATGATTGGATTTTTAGTTTGGTTTGGAAAATAATTCCGGCTGCTAGGTGGAGACTGATAGGATGGGGTGTGTTTGGAACAGATGCTAGTGGCCGGATTGGGGCACGGGCATGCTTTTGGGGGAGGCTCAGGGCGCCTGCCTCCCCTAAAGTCATCCAAGGGCAGTGCCGGTCAATGTGCCGACCCAGACATTGATGTTTCAGAGGTTCCCTTGCTTTCAAGGATGGTATAGCACTGTCCCCATGCCACCCACCCTTAGAGAGGGGTGCCCGGGCCCAGAGCTCGGGGTTACCACCCAGCCAGCCTTGGCGGCGTGGAAAACTAACTGCCGTGGGGCCTGGTCTGACTTGCTTCCTGTTTCTGAACCTCAGCTTCCTTATCTGCTCGGCGGGTCAGGGAGGATGAGAGGAGAACACAGACAACCAGCCTGCGCGCGGCGGTGTGCGCTCCTGAGCTGCCCACAGCCTAGCCGACAGGGCAGCGCATATGAGAGCTGGAAGCATGTGCCCTACCATGCTTGCCCAGGCCCTTGAGGAGAAAAAGCCCTCTGTTTGTTTGCAAGGAGTTCAGGAAACCTGTGACTTGATGCCCCTGTCTGCTCCGCCTGCTGCGAGGAGCTCTGAGCGGCAAATGCAGTGCTCCAGGCAGGGCCTGTGGGATGACTCTCCGCATGTGCTGGATTGTTCGAAGCCCAAGCCCTACGCTTCTCAGCAATTGCTGGTTTGCAAAGGAGCTCTCTCTCCCAGAAGTTTCCAGAGAGGGTGTCTAGGTCTTGGAGGGAACGGCTGGTGTTACTGAGAAGGGTGCTTTAAAGCTAAGGCTTGAGCATCAAAAGACCTGATTACAATCCCGGATCCATCACACTGCTTTGATTTTAACCTTGAACAGCTGATTCCCCCCCACCCCCCCATAATTTGGAGAGTATGGTTCCCAGTGTTTTGGTGAGTTGCTCGGGCTAGTGCTTGGCACAGTGCAGAGAACCAATAGTGCCAAGCTTTTCCACTCCAGTTTGGGAGCTGGAGGCTTGGTCTTGCTCTTGAAGCTGCTGTGGGGTGAGCCAGGCTGGGCTGGCCAGTTTGGACAGGGCCAGCACCGTGCCCTTGAGAACCGGTGTTTTAGGGTGATTTGTGCTAGGGATATGACCTCTGAGGCTCTTAGCTTTCTTGCTTTCCAACCCAGTGAAAGAGAGACCTTGTGTGTTTCAGTAGAGCAACAGAGTGGGACTGCATGGACTCTAAGTCCCGTACAGGACCCACGATAACGGCAGTGGTTTCCGGCGAAGCCACCCTGAAGCGGGGGCCTCCTGATGTCCAGGTTAGTGCTCTTTGCAGCTTGTTGCCCCCCACACCCACCCCCACCCCTGCCCTGGCTGGTTTTCCTGTCCCCTGATGATAACAGTCTTGTTTCTGCCTCCATACTCTGCTCGCGCTGGGCCATCCTGCTTGTGGAATGCCACATTGCTCTTCCCTGGCTGCTTGCGACATCGCACCCGAACTTTAAAGCCAAACTACATCACAGCACTTTTTAATTTGAAGAGTGGAAAGAACCTGGGGCTTGGCATCAATCATCCCGGGGCTTAAACCCTGGGTCTGACTCCCTGTCCGCTTCCTTCCCTGTCCCCGAAGGTGGCAAATGCCCCGTGAGTGTGTGCGGTGGCACACCCGGTGGCTGAGAGGGGCTGCTTGTGGGTCTGTCCCCTGCCTAGTCCATCCTCCCAGGCTCTGGGGGCGGGTCTCTTCACCACCCTTTCTTCTTGCTCACGTGGTTTGGAGCCAGGGGCTGGTGTGCTCGCCAGTCTGCTCTGCCTACTTTGTGTGTGTGTGTGGGGGGGGGGGAGGGGGGGGCTTATGGTCGAAGAGTTTCAGCTGTTAGCCAAGAAGAAAACACGAGAAGTGCAGATGTTTTGCTCTTGGAGAGCGCTCTCTCCTCTCAGCTGCCCCTAGCCTGCAAGCTCTCTCCAGCTCTCTCCAGCTCTCTCCAGCACCTGGGTCAGATGAGCTTGGATTTTGGTATCAGACAGATGGAGGCTCACCCCGTGGTTCCATCTCTGAACTTGGACAAGTTGTTTCACTTTCCAGAGCCTCAATGTCCTTATCCGAAAAATGGGTAAAATGGTATCTTTTCCCACGGTGTTCACGGCTGCATGGCTATCTCATCAGACGCACATGTTTTATTTCTGAGAGTGTAAGCTCCACAAGGGGAGGGACTTTGCTTCCTGCTGAGTCTCAGGCAACCCGCGGGAGGTACCCACTGAACATCTGTTGTATGAACATGAGAATGACGCTTAATGTGATGGAATACACCCACGTCAGGAGACAGGACCATCGAGAGCTGGGTTGAAGCCGGGATGGTGAGTGCGCACATGAATACACAGTGTCGGGTGTGAAAAGGAACGCCTCCAACAGGCACGCACACACTGGGCGCCACTCCCCGCACATGCACGCCCACTGTAGGACAGAGGGGAGTGTGTTCCTGAGGAAGAGCGGGCGTGCCGCCCTTTGTGGAAGGGCCTGTCCCCAGGTGGGTGAAGTTCCCTCTCTTAAAAGTGTTTAGGCAGAGGTTGCTTTGGTAAAATGGTTTCTTCTCTGAGCTAAGGTCGAATTAATAGAGATCTGAGGTCTTTTCACCTCCAAGAGCTGCTGCTTTGCTGTGCTTTGGTGCCTGAATGCGCTAGAGAAGGGAGGCAGGGGCTCCAGAGTCAGTGAACAGACCTGACTGCAGAGGTTCCATGGGGTGAGATGAGCACCAGCTGGAGGGTCGTGGACGGATCCCAAGAGGATACCTTTTTGCAGGGCCTTGAGGGTATGCGGGGCGGAGAGAGAGAATAGAGAGAATGCTTATGTGATGTCTATATATATATATATATATATATATATATATACACCATAGATATGATAGATATGATATATGCAGGAGATCTCTGTCTCTGTGTCTCTGTCTCTGTCTCTATGTCTGTCTCTGTCTCTATCTCTGTCTCTGTCTCTATCTCTATCTGTCTCTCTCAAGAGGCAGTGAAATGAGAGTTTGGGGACATGGGAAAGAGTTTCATCTGTTAAACCCAGAGAAATGGCGCATTAGTCAGGGTTCTCCAGGGAAACAGAACCGACAGGATGTGTGTATCTGCCTGTATGGATGGATCTGTCTCTCTATTTATCATCTCTCTTTCTAGATTTGTGAGACAATTGGCTCGCGTGACCGTGGAGGCTGGCAACTTCAGAGTCTGCAGGGTAGACCGGCAGGCGGGAGGGCCGGGGGACGCTGAGGTTTGAGTCCAAAGGTGATCTTTCTCCCTCGGTTGGGGAAGGTCAGTCTTGTTACTGTTGAGGCCCTCAGCTGACTGGATGAGCCCCTCTGCCCCTCCCCCCACGTTATGGAGCGCAATCTGCTTTCCTCAAAGTCTGCTGATGTGAACGCTAATCTCATCTAAAAACACCTTCACAGAAACATCTTGAATAATGTTTGACCGAGAATCTGGGTACTGTGGACTGGCCAGGTTGGCACATGAAATTAACCATCACAAATGGGTTTAAAACTGAACGCTGATCTAGGATTTTGTATTCAGAACAGTGGAGCTAGGGGCAGGTGCCCCTGTCCCAGCTCGTAGGCCATACGCAGAATGCGGTCTGAATGCACTGAAGCTGTCCCTGACTCAGCAGGGAAGGCCCAGAGGGGTCAGAACTGATTAGCTCGTGTGGTTTAGAGCTTCAGTCGCATTCCTGGTGATCCTCTGCGTGTGCAGCAAGAAAGACACCGGCTTTGTTTGCTCTCTGGGTGACTCAACTCCTGCATGCCACGCTCCATGGAGTCAGGGTCACTTCGGGTCCACGTTAATAGCCACTTGTGCTGGGTTCTCTGTTCTGTGGCCCGTGCCTGGCAGGGTCTGGGCTTCCTTCTCATCATTCTCCCTTGCCTTTGAGCAGCTCTGGGGGGTCCTCACTACTTGCCTGTGTCGTGTCTTACTCTCAGCTGTCCCGGTGACTGACATGGTAGCTGGTGCTCTTATTTTTAAATTTTGAAATTTGTTTTAACTTGGATTTGGCACATGCTCTTGTGTTCTGGGTCTTGGTTCCTGTTGATGATGATGATGATGATGATGATGATGATACTCAATAACAGGGATGCCTGTTCTCTGCCTCAGGACCACATGAAAATATCTCGGACATGCCTCTCTGACCCAGTGGCTGGACCCGACTATGAGGGTGAGTGGATGACTCACTCTCTGCTGGTCTCAGCTTCGCAGATGGGCCTGCACCATTCCCACAGTGGGAGGACCATGGGAGCAGAGTGGAGGGAGGCAGTAGATGTAGGATGCTCATTGCTAGGCTCCCCCTGCACGCTCTTCATGGGTGGGACACTTTGACCTTCTGTATGTCCGCAGCTCCCCAGACTCTCCCCTACACTGAAGCAAAAGGAACAGGCGTGATGGTTTCTATCCGTAGCTCATCAAGGTCAAGTATATGATGGGATGCCCGAGTGAAAATCGATCTATTTGTTATGACTCCTGTGGTGGACATTTGTGGTTTGCCTCCCCAGCCTCCATCCCCTCTTCTGGCCATGACCATGACCAATCCCTGTCCCCCAATCTGTTTGGACACTTCCCTCTCACCATTCTCAGTCCACGTGGTGGGGGTGGGCTCCTGTCCATATATAGGAGCTGAGCCCAGGACCCTAACCTGTCAGTGCGTCTCCCTCCCTGACCATAATAATTGGTCATTGTCTTAGTCTCATCAGGCTGCTAAAACATAGACCTTGATACCATAGACTGGGGCGGGGGGGGGGGCGGTATAAATAAGAGAGTCACAGTTCGGGAGGCTGGGAAACCCAAGATCAGGGGACCAGCACAGTTGGGTGAGGGTCTTCTTCCAGGTTGCAGACGTCCCTTGTATACTCATATGACAGATGGGGCAAGAGAATTCTGTTGGGTCTCTTTTATAAGGGCATGAATCCCATTCATGAGGGCTTCACCCATATAATCTAAGTACCTCCCAAAGGCCCCATCTCCTAATACCATCACATTAAAAGTTAGGATTTCAAGGCACACACTTTTGGAGATATAAGCATTCAGAATATAGCAGTGATGGTCCCACCCCTGAATGGGTCAGAACAAATGACTTTCCTGTTGGGAGAGAGACGTGTGCTCTTTCCCACTGGATCTGCTTTGTCCATCCATCACCTGGGGTCACCATTGTAGATGGCGGAGCTCTGAAAGAGGGAGTCTTGATGGCGTCAGTTTAACCCTTTAATCCAGATGTGTGTGACGTAAGACCTACCTCTAGATATTAAAATTTTTTTTTCCCCTGACCAGTGTGGCTCAGTTGGCTGGGTGTTGTCCTGTAAAGTGAAAGCTTTCAGGTTTGATTCTCAGTCAGGGCACATGCCTGGGTTGCGGGTTGAGTCCCTGGTCTGGGCGCACGCAGGAGGCAACTGATTGATGTTTCTCTCTCACATCGATGTTTTTTTCCCTTCCTTCCCCTCTCTCGGATAAATAGATTAAATACATAAGAAAATAAACAAACAAATAAATATTTAACAAAAAAGATTTCATGAGCTAGTAAACTCCCTCCTTTTATTTAAGCCAATCTCAGTTGGGTTTTCTGTCCCTCGCAAACCAAGAAAGTACTAATGGATATTGGCCTGTGACCTTTGGGTCAAAGTCACTTTATCAATATTCTCGAAGGTGCCAGACTTTGAAATGAGTAGTTGTTTTGCTTTTTAGTTGGGTGCCACTTGATCCTATGTCATGATCAACTCTTTAATTCTGACTATGTGGACGGACGTGCCTCTTGGTTTTCAACAGCCCTAAAGTTGGTCTGAAGGCCAGTCCCCCCGAAGTCAGAAACCCATAACTCACTTGCCATCCCTGGGAGCCGGCAGATCGGGTATATAGGGTGACATGGCCCAACTTCTTGGATGAATTGGGAGGAACTTTCAGTCATCCATCGATTCTAGGGATTATTTTACACTGCGGGAGGAGTAGAGGGCTCCTGGTCATCTGGGCTTCCAGTCCTCGAGTCCGTCTCACCCTCCCTGTGTTTTTAAAGAGGATGGAACAGTTGTTTTCACAGCAATTTCCTGGCTGAACAAATAGCACAACACAGTTGTCATCACCAAAGACAACTGAATTCATGGCCCAAATTCCTGTTGTCCTTGAGTAGGAGCTTGCCACCCAGTGATTTATTTCATGGCTAAACCTTCCAGCAAATGGATTTAGAGGCTGTTGAAATGTGCGCATATTTTTGTGGGATTTTTTGGGAGTTTTTGCTTTGATCTAGTTGGCAAAATGAAACCACATGAACTGAGAGCACGGCCATTTGGGCTTCCAGCTTTCTGCAGTTACATTTGGCCTCTTTGCACATTCCTCCAGACATTCGGCCTTCAAAGCTGTGCGGTGGAGATTGGGCACGAATCCTGTAAGTGCCAATAAAGCCTATAAGTCAACTAGGTATGAGATTGGGTCCTATGGAAAAAAAGGAGAATTGTGGTCAAGAGTATATACCCTGGGGTCACATACCTCTGCTCCTTTTAAGCTTTGCGATTCCAGGAAGAAGGGACTCTCTGGGGAACCACATTTCTCTTGCGTTTCCAAGACCAGCTGAGGTGTTACTGACTTCCCAAATGCCTCCATGTTTTTTGCTGCTTATGATCTTTCTAGTCTGCTTAATTCCATTATGTAGGCGGATTTTTAATTTGCCATATTACTTGATATCTTTTTGGGGGAGAAAGTCTATGTAAGCCTTTCTCTCTCTCTAGCCTGAAAATGCTGGGTGGGCCAAGACTCTGCTTTACCTCTACAAACCTACCTCTCTTCCTGCCCACCTGGTATGTAGCCTGGTAGCCCTGGGGCTTTTGCTGTCATGGGTGTGGGGTAGCCAGTGGGTGTGAGGAAGAGTCTGAGAGCAGGAGTTAGGTTTGGGAGGGAAGGTGTGGGTGGGGTGGACAGAAGAGCCAGGAGGAGGCCAGTGGGAGGCCAGTGGGAGGCCAGTGGGAGAAGGAGGCTAACCCCCCACTCCACTGTCCAAGCTGCGCTCCTGTGCCCCATTGGCTGCACTGAGCCCTGAGTAGAGTGAGCCTGGATTCTTGGCCTGAAGTAGAGACACGGAGGAAAAAGCAACCATAGCCATTTAAACCAGGCGAGTTGACCTGCTGGTCTGGTGTCCTTCCCCTGGGCCAGCCCTGTTCGGCGCTCTGTGCTCTGAGCCACAAGGTGTGGATGGCATAGAAGAGACAGTGGACAAAGGGCTTGCCCTTGTCCTTCTTGGGCAGAGAGCTTGGAGGAATGGAGTTGGTCTCCGATCCTCTGCTGCCTGCAGCCTTATCCTAAGGGTCTTGTGGACACAGGGATTTTGAAAATCCCAGCCCTGTTACCAAGGCAATTGTACTGAAATGAGGCTTGATCACTACCTCCTGCCTCCACCCCAGGATGGTGGCTGCCCCTCCGTGGGAGACAGCACCCTCATTTCCCCTGCCTATTGGCACCGTGCTCGGTTGTGACCAGGGAAGAAACTGACAGCCTTCCAGAAGAATAGCCCTGGCCTTCCCCCTCCAACCTGAGATGGCCTGGACACTGGGTCCCCGACTCAGCTGGGTGCACGGGAGAAGGACAGGGAGAGGGAGGGAGTGAGTGAGAGGGAGAAGTACAGGGAGAGGGAGAGGGAGAGGGAGAGGGAGAGAGAGGCCGAACAGGAACAGGGGGCAGGGACAAGTGCAAAGGCACGAAAAGCACTTCCTCGCTCTCATCCTGGGCCCCTGGGAGGCTGGGGCGGGAGTGGAGTCCAGAGGAGCCGGGTACTTGCAGGGACCTCCAGCAGTGAGCAACAGACCTCGGGGAGGAGACCTTCCCCAGCGCTGCCCCTCCTTGGTGACCACGTGAGTGGCCTTAAATAGGCAGCTGGGCCTGAGCCAAGTCCCTGATCCCCCCACTTACTGTCACTGTGACGTAGGCACATCATCTCCCCTTTCAGTGCCTCAACTTCCTCATCTGTAAAATGGACATCCGACCACCACCCCCACAGACAAGTCAGACGAGACTGCTGCGAGGCAGTGCTTTGTGAACGGTAAGGTTCCCGCTGCAGTGATGACGGACACCGCAGGGGCAGAGCACGGGTCTCCCTGCTGCAGTGCTGGGAGTCTGCAGGGGGGCAGCAGGGACAGGAACATCTGCTCCGAGGAAGGCAGATTGGTCCCCACAGGAGCTTGGATCTTTGCCCCTTCGTCCTGGGCCACCAGAAACCAGGAACTCAGCGGGGCTTGGAGCAGGTGAGTACAGGCGGCTGAAGTGGATGGAAAAACAGGCAGAGAAACCGCGGCCCTCACTGCCTCTGACTTATCTAGTCACTTGCCCAGGTCTCGGAGTCGGTTCCCTTCCAGACAGCGGCAGGAACCGCAGGGGCCCTTGGGTCTTCGAGCGGGATACTTTTATGGAGGTGGCGTTTGGGGACTCAGGAAGAAAACCAGCCCTCGGTCGTGGCTGTCCCTAAAAATACGATGTGATGCGGCTAATGAGAAAGCACAACAGGCCTGGCTCGTCATGACCTAATATAGCCTGGCATTCAAACCGAACCAGCACATAAATGCGGACTTGTAATTGAAAACACAAGATGTCTCTCTGATGGGATGGCAGGCAGCCTGCTGGGCTCCCTATGGGGGCACGCCATGGGGGCCGGAGCAGATCACGGGTGCAAGGTTCGGGGGCTTCCTGGATTTACCAGTGTGGGGGGGTGGGGACCCAGCTGAGACCACCCCTGCAGCCTCTGGCCCACCCTCTGGCTTGTGGGTTGCCATCAAGCTGACCAGCCCAACTTGCTCTTTAAGGAAGAGCAGTGGGCTCAGGGACAGCTGGGTCAGAAATTCCATCACCCCGGCTTTTTGGAGAGCAGCACAGGCCACCCTCCCCTCCCGCCACCCAGCCCTGCCCCATGGACACCCTGGCTAGCCTGGCTGTGGTCCCACATGGAGTCTCTGAGAGGGTCTGGCCCAGCCCTGCCGCCTCAAACAGTGGATTGATGCCAACCTCCGGTGTGGACACGTCACGGCGGCAACACCAACGGGTTGTTCTTCCCCTTCCTCCTTCCTTCTGCGTAAACGTGGTCCCGTGGGTCCGCCACAGAGCTGAAGGGCTCAGGAGCTGCTCTGTGCTGACTCGTGACTCAGGTCTGGGCAGGAAGAGGGGACAGAAGCAGCTCTGCCAGGGACCCGCTCACCTTGTCTGCCTGAGACATTGCTGGTGTGGGCACTGCAAGTCGTCAGTCCTAGGAAGCCTGTCAGTCCTGTGACTCCCTGGATGGTGGGCCACCCTAGTGTATCAACCACCCTAAACCTGCTCGTCGTGGGGGTCCAGGGTGCTCTGGATTGGTGTTTCAGGCGACTCACCCAAGGTCATGGAGCTACCAGCTGGCAAAGCGAGGACTTGAATCCAGGACCCTTGATCACAAGTTCAGGGTTCTTTGACCCTCGCCTGCATCTCTCAGGTTGCTCCATGAGGCAGGACACTGGGCGCTCTGCAGTGACCTTGGCCAAGGCCTTCCCCGGGGATGGAAGTGGTGGTGAAACAGCAGAAAGAGGAAGCCGGTGGAGACTTGGTCACTCTTGGGGGAGTAAAAGCTCTTGGGACCCCAAGAGGGGACTCAGTCTCTGCCTTAAGAATTGCCTCTCTAGCTAGAAATACGCCACAGACTTGCCTGTGGGTGCCTGGCTCGGGTGCCACTCTGTGCCACCTACACACCCGTACCAGGGAAGATAGGTAAAGAGCGTGGCTTGGAGGGGTGGCGTTACTCTCATTTCCCTTAAATAATTTATTCTTCAACAAATGTTTATTGCATATTTGTTCTTAAATGCGTTGTTCCCTCTGTCTGGGACACCCTCGTCCTCTCTTCTCTACCTCTTGCTCCTCTCCTTCATCTTTACCTCACCTCCGTATCCCAATTCCATCCATTCCTCAGGCCTCAGCTTCATATATTGGCTTTATCGAACCCTCAGCACTGTGTAACTCACTTAATCCCCACGAAAACTGTGTGAAGCTACCAGACCCACTTCCCAGCAGAGGGAACTGCGTGGTTAACTGGCTCGTCCAAGGACCCGTGAACTTACCTGGAGCGCAGCCTGGACTGCCCTGCCCTGGGGGGAGGGCGCACCTGACCCCCATGTCCTGGCTCGCAAAGCCTCTGTAGTTACCGCCAGTTGGAACACTAGCCACAGAGCCATGTCATACCCATTCTTCTGTTTCCATGAAACGGTTCCCGGACGGCTGGGACGCATCTGTGCTTCATACCTGGGTTTAGGCATTTTAAAAAAGCTCAGTAAATGAACTTTAAATGGATACGTGAATGAGTCGATGGATGAATTAATGCTGCAGCTGCTCTGAGGCTGAGGTCCTGAGCGGAGGCTTTGGCTTTGTCACTGCGAGGTCCCACGCACTGGCATCGTTGAGCCAGGGGGCTCTCGATGTCACAGGAGAAACACAACTCTCCTTTCTGGAGTGCTGATAGAACTGTGAAGTTGGGGAACAAGGTGATTTTCGAATACTAACACAAACGTGGACTTTTTTTGGAGTGGAGAGATATTTTTATGAGTTCTCAAGATAACCCTGAGCTTCAGAGGGAAGTTCACGCTTGCGGTGGCCTCTATAGGCAAGTCTCAGGCCTCGCTAAGCCCTCCGCGCCCCCTGTAGTCTCCCCTGTGCTGTTGGGTGCACTTCGGTGAAAAGTTTCAGAAATGCTGCTCAGAGGGGTGGTTGGGACTCGGGGCAGGGGTGACTTGACTCAGCGTGGGGGACAAGGGGCACCGCACTAGCAAATGCATGGAGATGGGCCGAGCAGCAACTCTCCGATAGCTCCTGGGAGCTGGGGGAGCAGTCAGTCACAGTGAACGGCTTTAGCTTTGAGCGCACCAATAGCTGTTGAAATAAACGCTTTGTAGCCACATCCTGAAGTACCACTATGGCCTCTTGGAAAACCTCACACTATTTTTAGTCCTTTTAGCTCAAGAAAATACCATCTCTTTTCCTCCCCACAAGCCAGTTCATTGTTGATCTTGCCAGGGTCTTAAAACCCTGTTCTCTTTTTTAGCTCAGCGAGACCAATCAGCAGTGGGGTGGAGTTCCTCTGTCCCTTTCTATTTCCGTATCTTGTGTCACTTGTTCACATGGGAAAAATCCAGCTTCCCCCTCCATGCGGGGGCCCGTGTAACCTGGCTTTGTGTTGTAGGCACGTGATTGCTTCGAATCATGGGGGGATGGGAAGGAAGGAACATCAGAACTTAAGGTCCGAGGCACCTGAGGTTGGCGTGACCGGCGCTCACCCCGACCTTGTTTATTTCAGAAGGGTTTCCAAGGAGAAAGGAGAAGAGGGGAAGCAGTGCCTCCCAGGACGCGAGGGGCCGAGAGGGGTAACTTTCTCCGTTGGAGGAATTCATTCTAATTTAATAGGAATGCCAGAAGACGCTCGGCGGTTGTAGTCCTTTGCAGTTTACAAAGATACTTTTCTTCGGTGGTCTCCGTATGTGTCCACAACCATAACAGGGAAATGAACAGAGGACGGAGGGGGCCGATGCTGTCTGGAGGGACCAGGGAAGACCACAGGGGAAGTGGCATGCTTGCTGGGCCTTAAAGGATAAGAGGAAAGGAAGAGAGGTTCCAGGCAAAGGGAAGGGCATGCACAGATGCAAGGAGGTGTAAAAGGGCGCTGTGAACTCAGGACGCAGGGAGGGGAAGTTCAACCTGCCGACACCCTAAGGTGCACACGTAGGAGCAGCACTGATGAGACTCGGGAGGGAAGTTGGGTGCACACTTTGAAGGGCCATGTGTGTTGTTATAGGCAACAGGGAGCCGTGGGGTTTATTTTGTAGGATGTTCACTCGGGAAGCTGAGCGAAGGCTAGACTATGCTAGAGTGTGAGGAAGCTGTGCTGGGCACAGCCTACTGGAGCCCTACTGTGAGAGGACTGACCTTTTATTGTAAAGGTCTGATGAGTACAGACCGGACAGGCAGGGGTGGGAAAATTCCATGTAATCTCCAAATAGGGGTTCACGCAGCTACCTCCACTCCTCCTTCTCTTGTCCATTGCAGACATTGCTAATCAGTGACAGCACTGTGCCCTGCTGAGTCTGGCCTTGGCCACAGACGTTTCCCCCCAGAGCAGAGCTCCACATAGCCGTCATCGTTTATCTGAGGTGGTGCCTGAAATGAGGCATATTTGCCATTCTTGCCTCGGGAAAATGAAACCTAACATTGAGGTTAGTCTCCACCAAGCCGCACCGGCTTGGAAAGTCCAGTGGGAAAGCTCCTGAGAGGTAGCTTTCAAAATAGATAAAGGCTGTTTGTGGGGGAGAATCAAGTTTACAACCTTGAGAAAGTACCACTCGAAAAAGGAAATTACCTTGGGATTAATGTTCCTCCAAAGTGGCAGAATCGCACAGTGATCCTCACAAACCTGTCACTTCCACACACCTGGAAACTGGAAGCGATTTTCAAGGCCTTGCCGCCATCGGTGTTGCCTCCCAGTTTCTGCTTTCACAGGAAGAAAGAGGAGGGAGTCGCAAATTCTGACATAAAAAAGGAACCGGCTAGTTGGGTTTCCAGAGGGAGCAGGGGTCAGGGCAGCCATACTCCTTATGGGGCCCAAGAAGGCCAGCTATGCTTCTGGTTAGGAAAGAGGTGAGACTCCACCTGACCACTCCCCACTGTCCCCAGTGACAATTCCAGACTGACAGCAGGGCTCAAGTTCATTGGAAGATCTGAGCTTTGTGCTTTGGCTGCCAGTCACCTTCCCTGCGGCGTTTGGCAAGCAGATGGGACAAGCAAGTACCACACTGGACTTTTGATCCTCGCCTCTTTGAACTTGACCTTTGCCCAGGGCCTGTCTTTCCTTCTCAAGCCTCCCCAGCTCCACCCTAAAAAGCAGAAGAAATGTGGTACTGGCCAGTGGTGTCCCCCCCATCACCAGGTGTAGCACAGCCTGCAGGGTGCTGTGAAGGGTCCCACCCCATCCCCCTGTGCAGGCCCCACCCCCTTTTCTCACTGTGAACAAACATCTGTGTGCCTCCCCTTCGTCTGAAAGCCCAGCTGGTTTCTAACAGGCCCATCACCTGGGTGGGTTTATGGACCCAGCTCTCCGAGTCTAAAACCAGATGGCATCTGTGAGTCCTGAGTCCCCTGAACCACAGAGGAAAGGACCCCTGCACACCCCACCAGGACCCTGCAGGCCCGGCCGTGCACAGAATAGAAACCTCGCTCGTTATTGCCATCGGAGTGGCAGGACACCCACGAGAGGCTCCTTTCCAGCCCCAGCCAACTCAGGGCTGAGTTGTTCCTCCTCTGTGAAACAGGGACTGTCACACCGACTTTGCAGGCTTGTCAGGAGGATTAAAGACTGCATGCATCAGGAACTGACTGTCTGACATGGTACTTGGCACTCAGCAGGGGCTCAGCACCTGCTGGCTGTCCTGGCGGCCTCAGCTCACCATCTCAGGGAGTGTCCAGGGGAAAGGAGCTGACATCCAGCAGGATGGCCCTCCTAGAACCTGGGGAAGGCAGGAGGCTTGGAGGCACTGCTCACTCTTACCGGGTGGCAGGGAGGTTGCTGTTGTCACTGAGACGCAGAGCTGGGGCCGGACACTCTTGGTGAATGACATGAAAGCAGGAAAATCACGTGCCCCAAATCTCCCCACTTTCCTCTCTTCACAGCTTTCCTGCATCTGCCCAGACTCACTGGAGGGATTCTGCTGGGGAGGGGGTTCCCACACCTCCATGGAGGGCTTTCCGTGGTGCCCAGGGCGGCAGCCCCGTGAACCCCAAGGCCTGTGCTGCTCTGCCAGCCATGAGTAGAGCAGCCTAAAGATGCGGTGGCCCAGGCTGGCAGATAACTGGACCCTTAAAAAACGAACTCCCTTTCAATTCACAGGGTATCAGGGAGGACCTGAGATGGTGGTCCTCAGTCTATCCCCAGACGTACCCAGCAAGCCAAACGCTCATTGGAGAGTTGTCGCCACCCTGTTGAGGGGCCCTCTTATGTTCTGAACACATGTCAGTGGCCATTCGCTGTCCCCCAAACCTTCCAACATCATAGGACACCCCCTGAAATCCACTCTGGTAAACGTTACCCCTCATGATAAATCTTCAGTGGGGGGTTTTGTGTCCCCTATGGATGAAGTTCCAGGCAGCTGCCCAGCTACCCACCTGCCAATCTGACTGAGGTCCCAAGATAATTCCCTTCTTACAAACCCGCAGATCGACAAATGCCAGCAATTACCCACATGATAGCTGCTCAGACCACAGCCTGTTCAGCCGCCTTCTCTCATCAGCCTTCACTGCTGCAAGGGCGAGGACATTGCTCGGGCCACCTGGCACCCACCTGCCTGTGCCATGTCTAGTTAAAGACTCGGTAGTTCTCACCCAGCTTCCTCAGCAGCATGCTGAGACGTAGAAAAAATGGGGATCCTGCAGGTGAGGGCGCCAGGCAGGCTGAGCAGGGTGTATAGTGAGATGGGATATTAGCGGTGGAAAATACTAACATTATCAATATTACGAAGTTATCACTGATGAGCCCTTACCACACTCCTGGCCCTGGACTCACACTTAACGTTGGTTATTCCCTTCCACCCAACTTGCGGAGGGACATTATTACCCCATTTGACAGCTGAGGAAAACGAGGCTCAGAGGAGATGACCGCAGATGGTCAGTCCGTACATGGGAAAGCCTGGGTACACACCCATGTTTGTCCGAACCCCTAGGCTGCCTCACGGGTCACTGCCCTATCGGGTTGTAGATTCCAGTCTTGGCCCTGCTGCTTCCTAACTTGGTGGGATCCTGGGCCCGCCTTTCCACCCCCATTTGTTTCCTCAATTATAGGATGAGGCTGAGGCTGTGATTGATTAGCCAGGCCTGAAAGGGAAGGGTGACGGCACCTGTGTGAACCCCTATTTAGAGATTACATGGAATTTTCCCACCCCCACCTGTCCGGTCTGCACTCATCGGACCTTTAAAATAAAAGGTCAGTCCTGTTACATTTGGGCTCCAATAGGCTGTGCCCAGCACAGCGCCCCATACTCTCTAGAATGGTCTAGCCTCCACTCAGCTTCCAGAGTGAACGTCCTACGAAACAGACACCCGCAGCTCCCTGTGGCCTGTGGCCACATGTCACCCTTCAAAGTCTGCACCCGACTTCCCCCCCACCCCCGAGTCTCATCAGTGCTGCTCCTACACACGCAGCTTGTAACGTCGCCATGGACCACTGTCTCTCCTTGTGTCCTGAGTTCACAGCGCCCTTTTGCACCCCTTTGCCTGGAACCTCTCTGCCTTTCTTCTTATCCTTTGAGACCCAGCTAATTCGTCCCCTCCTCTGAGAAGTCTCCCCGATTCCTCCAGACAGCACCGGCCCCTCCATCACCTGTTTCCCCAGCACTCTGTTTGTTCCCCACTCTAGTGGACACAGGACCATTCCAGACACAGCAAACTGTTTCCGCACTAGCCCACCGGCTTCCACAGGGAGGGGACACCGGGAGATTCTGCAGTGTGGCACTGTCCCTGGCTCATAGACGGAAGGGACTGGGTGGAGGTTTAGGGACTGAATAAACATGAGGATGAAGGAACTCAGGATGTGTTGCCAGTGACTTGAATTTCTATTCCCATTTATTCCTGCCAAGGACGTGGCTTAAATCACCCTCGTTGTAACGAGAGATGAGGAGGAAGAACAGTGATTGCATGGGCTTGATAAAACTTCTCTGTTTCGTGTTTGGAATAAAAAAAGGAAGGTTAAGACACAACAGTGCTTATTTCATGTTGTTTCTATCAAAGCCGATCTGGCTTCTCCAGGCAGGGCTGTGTGTCAGATCCTCCCCTGCTGAGCTCAGGGGCAGCTGGGCGGGCTGGGGGCAGGAGCAGGTGCGGCAGTGGGACAGAGGTTGCCGCTCAGGAGGCCGGGACCGGGACCGTATTACAGGAGGAGAGGCCCCAGCAGCGGCTTGCGCGAAGAGCAGGAGTTTGTCAGGTGGGGCGGCGGGTCCAGGGAGGAGCAGCGAGTGCAGGGACTGGGGACGTGTGCCCAAAGGGCCGCTACACCTGGAGCTCCACGCGGACCGGGGGTGGGGGGACAGTCTGCTGCATCCCTCCTCAGCCAGATCCTCAGCTCTGGGAGGCTGAGCCCCATCCTGGGCTCAGCACAGGGCTGGCCACCGCAGGGGACAGTGTGGAGCGCTCACTGTCCCGCTTGCTGATTTTGCTTTCCCTGGCCGGCCTGTTGACATATTCTGGGTGCTGGTCTGTGTGGCACGTGGGACCTTTTGGAGGTGGCGGAGGGTGTAGGTTTTCCTAAGAGTAGACTGTGGCAGACTCACAGTCTGTCCCTCTAAATGGAAGGGCAGGAAGGGAGGGTGAACCCGCCCACACCCCAGAGCCACCATCCATCACCCCTCCCATTAAAAAACCAGGCAGGCGGACTCCGAGCAGTGTAGCCAGGGAGGGCAGAGGCCCCACAGACCCCCTGGAGCGGAGCACGAGTGGAGAGGAGCAGCTCAGGCACTAACGAGAGTCCCTGGACGCTCCCTTCAGCTGCCCCCACAGGACTGGGAGGGCTGCGGCCTCAGGACGGCCTCAGGACGGCCTCACAGGGCCCGGTCCCGCCCTGGCCCTCGCAGCTTCTCCCCCAAGGAGGCGGCCAGGATTTCAGCTGGGTCAGGGTCATCGACATCATCATCCTGGGCCGGTCCTGACTGAGGCCCTGCTGAGCACCTGGCACCGCTCCGTGGCATGTACTCCGAGGGCCTTCCCTCGCAGGGCTGGGGAGAGAGACTAGACCGACAGTGGGAGTCAGCTAATGCACAGTGTGCATACGACCCGATGGTGCCTTGGGAACAGACACACCCCCAGAAAGGTGCTCGGAGTGAGTTTCAGTCATAAATACCGTTTGGCCTGACTCACATGTTGTCATGCCCTGTTCCGCCTAACTTAGCCCTCACAGCAGCACAGTCCGAGTAGAAAAATAACGTGAACTGCGTATGTAACTTAAAAATTTCTGGTAGCCGCATTAAAGAAATAGAAGGAAACAGGTGAAACAGGTGAAGTTAATTTCACTTCATCAAATGCAATATATCCAAAATATTATTATTTCAACTCATAATCAATATAAAGTTATTATTGAGCTATTTTACATTTTTTTCATACTTTGAACTGCAGTGTATTTTGTAATTACAGTGCATCCCAGTTCAAACTAGCCACCTTCCAGGGCTCAGCCGGAGCATGTCGTTAGCAACTATTGTATTGGACGTAGGGTCCTAAAGGTTAAAGCAAGGTTGTTAGCTTCTCTGTGCCTCGGTGTCCTCATCTGACAAATGGGGCGATAATAGTATTTAGAGACAACACACTCAAACAGTGGCTGGATCAGAGCCATTTCGCTACATGTTCATTCATTGTATCTTGTTGGTGTGCTCAGGGTGTGTTGGAGGCTGTGAGTTTGAAAGGGACCCAGATGCTGGCCAGCAACCAGGGAGGTGACATGTTAGAAACCACCCCTAGAGCCCAGTCCTGGCGTCCCCAGGGGCCCATACTAAGAACACCTCATCTTGGTTCCTTTATTCTTCTGGATGTGTGGACCATTGCTCCCCCCACGCCCTTGGGGTTTGACTTTGCAAGTGACTTGCTTGAACTTGGCCCCTGTGTCCACCTTAATGGTGTGTCCTACTAACGTTTGGCCTTCTGTCCCTGCCCTCTGGCTCTCTAGGACTGTGTGAATCCCTAAGCAATAGGCATCAGAGTGAGGATGCTGAGTGTGGGGATACTTTCTGCAGGCCAGAGCCACACCTCCCACTTCCTGGGCACTGTGGTGTTAGCTGGCCTGGGTCATGGGACCTGGTTTAGTTGTTCCAAATGGCCTCTGTTGAGCACCCACATGCCCTGCCAGAACAAGCCGAAGCCACAGGTATTATGCCTCATTTGACAGATGAGGAAGGTGAGGCCCCGAGAGTCTGAATGGCACAGTGGGGAGGGCTGGGCTGAGCCCAGAAGACATTTCTCCTGGACTTCATTTTGCCACTCTAAGGAGAAAGGTCAAGAGCGTGGGGCAGGACCCACTGTGTGGCATTTTGCCATTCAGTCAGTTTCTCCCAGGTGCATCATGGGCCTCATTAGGGGCTCCCACAGTTACGGTGTCCAGAGCTGAGGGACCCAGCCTCACTCCTTGTTCTGAGCTGCACTTAGGGTCGTCTGTCAGTCAGAAAACCCTCAGCAACCTGGCCAGAGTCTCCGGTCAACATCTCCTTCCCCCATGGTGGGATCGATCAGCTCCCTGGAGAAAACAAGTTGCCTGCCACAGCCCAGTAAGTGTCCTGTACCCTTCCCTGTGGGCGGCTGGGCCGAGGAGGGTCTCACTGAGGGGTCCTGGCAGGGTCCCCCTTCTGGCCTCGCTGTTGCCTTATTTCCTGCCCCCTGCTCTTTTCTCTAGGCCCCAGAATTCATTCATTCATTCATTCATCTAATATTTATTGAGCACCAAACTTTTGCTAGGCAAGTGGGACACAGTGGCGAGCAAAGTAAGCACAGATTCTGTGCCCATGAGCATACTGTCCAAGAACGCTACTGTGCTTACTGTGGGCGCACTGCGAGACCCTAGGCAGAAAGTCCCTGGCCCAGATGCAGAATTACCACTGCAACCAAGGCCGGTGAGAGCACTGTCCCAGCGAGTCCAGCCGATCTGACTGGTTTGGTGTTGGGTCCGGCATCAGGATTGTCTTTCAAGCTTCCCAGGTGATTCTAAGGTGTGCCCAGGCCCGAGAACCACCAGCCTGCTGAGGCGGAGCTCGGGGCGGGGACTTCAGATTCTGTACTTGGGTGGTCTCTTCAGTTTCCTACTGGTGACTGGCTGTGGCACAACTTGATATAGTCTCATCAAAATGCAAAATTGCATTCTTTTAATTCCCAGGAAATACACCAAGTACTTATCTTTGACCCTCATGGTTTTCGCTTAAATGGTCCCTGAGCCTCACGCCAGGGTCTGGGATGAGAGGAGGCTAAAGGAGGTCGGTGGGGTTGGGGAAAGTGGAGAAGAGGTTGTCTGTTTTCATATTGTGCTTGGTAAACCATGATAAAAATGGGAAATATGTCACAATGTATTAAAATTTAATTTCTTGAATAGCTAATATACTGACATGGAGAAAAGGAAAGGTCAGGAGTGACACCTCACCCTCTACCTCAGTCCCCTGTCCTTAACAGGTACCATTTTTGTTCATTTCTTTTGTTTAGGTTTCCTTTGAAAATACAAGTAAGTTAAAAAAATGATCCCCCCAATGCCTTACACCAAAGATCGCCTGTCCCAAACCATGGCCGGCACTTCCCCCCGAGCACTATGTGCGTCAGAGTTCTCTCTGTATCGGCGCACGGAGAGCTTCCTCATGCTTCCCGCACCTTCTTCCGGACAGCTGTACCATGTGCTCTTCACGGGGTGGGTGCGCCATCACTTACTTAGCCTGCGCTGACTACTGGCCATTTGGCTGTTTTGGCCCATCTTCTTCTGCCATAAGGAAATTATGCTGCAGAGAATAACCCGTAACTTGGTCACTCCCTGTGTTCTTGAGTCCGCCCGGAGGGTAAGTTCCCAGGAATGGCATCGCTGGGTTAAGGGGTGTAGGCATTTGTAATTTTGGTAGATTTTGCCAAATCGCCCCCCGTGGGTCTGTCCCCACAAGTGACAGATGAGGGATCTTGTTTCCCCACAGGCTCACCAACAGAGCAGATAGCTAAATGTTTGGCTTTTGGCCAACTTGCTAGGTAGACAACATTATGTCAGTGCAGTTTTTTAAAAAAGATTTTATTTATTTATCTTTAGAGATAAGGGAAAGGCGGGGGGAAGAGAGGGAGAGAAACATCTATGTGAAAGAGAAACATTGATTAGTTACCTCTCGTACATGCCCTGACTGGGGACTGAACCCACAACCCAGGTATATGCCCTCACTGAGAATTGAACTGGTGAACTTTTGCTTTGTGGGATGATGCCCAATCAACTGAGCCTCACTGGTCAGAGCTCAGCGCAGTTTTCCTTCGCATTTTTAAAAATTGGGAATGAGGTTGAGCATCTTTTCAAATATTTAAGGGTCATATACGTTTCCTTAGCTATGAACTGTCTACTTACATCCATTTGTGTTAAATTTATACATAGTAGAGAGATTAGCCTTTAATCTGCGATATGGGTTATAAATATTTCCTTTCAAATTTTTATTGCTTATTTTTTCCATGCATGTGTTAAATTTTATTAGTTGATTGATCCATTTTTTTTTCCTGAATTTGAGTCTTGGTGAGAGAATGTCTACCCATGGCTACCTAGAAATTCTGTGCTTTTCTTCCAGTCATTTTATGGTTTCTATTTTTTGTTTTAAACCTTCGATCCATTTGGAGTTTATTCTAGTGTATGATGTGGGGGATGGGTCCAACTTAATTTTTCTCCAGATGGTCACCCAGGGGGCCCTGCACCATTTATCGATTCATTCCTGTTTCCCTCAGTGACCTGCGGTGGCATGATGACCACACACTCAATTTCGTACATAGCTGGGTCTATATTTCTCACACTGTTACTCTGTTCGGTGGGGACATTTGTCTGCATGTATGCAGTAACACTCTGATTTAATCACTGGGAATGCATAGCATATCCTTTTTAATAGCTTTCCCTTTTTAGAATGTCTATGGATGTTTTGTTTTTTCTAATTTTTCTACATGAATTTCAGAATCTGGTTGTCTACGTCCACACCTCCCTCTTGATGCTGTTGGCGTTTTATAAGCCAGTGGTTGGGAGTACAGGCTCCGGAATGAGACTGCCTGCTTTCCATTTGCAATTGCCATTTACTCCGTGAATTTGGGCAAATCCCTTAGTTTTTTAAGCTTCACTTTCCCCATTATATATTTCATAAGATATTCTATGATGAGAACATCTACGTAAAGAACTCGGCTAACGTTATTTTGTTGACTATGTACCAGGTACAACAAAATTGTTATTTTTTATATTATTCTTTATCTTCTTCATCAAAATCTCTTCATGACTAAGTGTGAGCACATCAGAATGGCCCTATCTGGAAACCCGTTTGCGGGGCGGTCAGGGTGCTGGACGGCCTTCCTGCCAGCCCCGTTTCTTCAACCCGTCATTTCGGCCACTGCTCCTGTGTTTGCCTCTGTTAGCTTAGGCTGCAGGCCCTACGGTGCGAACTGAGCTGAGAATATTTGAAGCTCTTGGGAGCACCTTCTGGAGTGTGGACTTCTGCTAGGAAACTGTAGTTATTAATTTTTGCCTTATTTTAGGTTGAAGATGAAAATATATCTATGCATATGCATACGCGCCCTCCACGTTGTTTATGCGAAAGTATCTTAAAGTAAGTAGTAGATGAAACAGCAGAGGCATTTTTCAACCCTCACTTCACAGGTGGGGAAACTAAGCCTCAGGAAGGGGGAGTAACTCATCCAAGGTCACATAGCCACTAAGTGGGGTATCAGGATTGGAACCCAGGTCTCTGCCAGCCCAAAGCATAGGTGAGCATCTGTCCCGTCCAACTTTTCCTGAATGAGGCTTGGAGCCCTTGGAATATTCCCCTTGGAATTGCCTCAGTAGTGTCTGTGTCAGAGCTCTGGTTTGAGGTGGCTTCAGGCCCTTGGTTCCAGAGTCCCTAGAGACTGGCTGTAAGGGGACTGAAGGACTTGGTGGGTAGGTATCCCAGGCCCAGGCTCTGGAGCCAGCTTGGCCACTTTCAGCTGTGTGACCTTGGGTAGGTTACTGCATATCTCTGAGCTTTCCCTTCTGTGAAGTGAGAGTGATAATTCCCTACATGAATGTGGATCCAGAGCTTAATTCAGTGCCCAGTAATACTGGATTTGCAACACCTTCTACGTCATTGTAAGGAATAGGACACCCAGCCTGAACTAGTTTAATGATAAAAGGTGATGTTTGAGTCCTGTAACCAAAAAGCCCGGAGGTGAGTAGGTTGCGGAATTGGTTGATCCAGGGCCTTGATGATATCACCAGGGACCCAGGTCTTTTCCCTCTCCCTGTTCTGGTTGCATAGGGGTTGCCAGCTGCCTTGGGCTTCATAGCTGGGCTCGTAGCCCCAAGTCAGAGTCTGGAGGATCCTTCTGATTGGATGGGCTTCGGGCACATGTGCTCCCAGGGACCAGTGACTCTGGCCAGGAGTGGAATGTGTTGATTGGTTTAAGCCAGCTGGTGTCAACCCCTTGGTCTAGAGGTTTGTATTCCTTCCAAGTCCATGGTGTGTGTGTGCGTGCGCACGTGTGTGTAGAGTGGCTGTCCCAGTGTGAACATGGGTTTGCTTAGGGAGGGGAAAGAGGGTTGGCAGATGGGTGGGCAGCCAACACCCCCCTGTTGTGGTTTTTCTTCTCCTTTTTCCTCCACTCCAACAAGTACAAGGAAAACTCCCCCTGTGACATCATCGTGGCCCCGCAGTGCACCTGGGGCACCGAAGATTTCTCCTCTGCCCCACGAACAGCCCGGCCTCACTCCTGTCTCCTGTCATTTGCTTCCTTGGACACCCTCAGCCTGTTCAAATGGGCCCTTCCATGAGGTTTCTCCAGGAAGCCTTCAGCCCTCAGGGAGCCTACCCATGCTTTGGCCTCATGGGTAGGCATACTTTGCCCTGCCATGCTTTCCAATTGCCTTTCTCAGCCTCACTCAGTGAGTGGGGCTTCAGGAGCTGTTGCCCCGACCACGCCCCCTGACCCCACCCCCTGTCCTCCACTCAGCAGCTGTCATCCCAGCTCAGGCTGACCCACTCCTCACCAGAGTGGGGCATGGAGGAGGCGCTGTAGCCTCACAGGGGGCAGGGCTGGGTGTTGGTCCTGCTGCCCCAAATCCTCCTGCCTCCCCCCACCTCAGGGCCTTGGCATTTGCTGCACCTTTGCGTGAAAAGCTCTTCCCACAGCTGGCTCTTTCCCATCCACTAGATCCTAGAACATGTCACCACTTCCGTGAGGACTTCTTGATCCCCTTTCTGGAGCTGGACTCCCTATAATTCTTCTCCTAAGCTCTCACGTTTCCTTTACAGAACTTTTCACAATGTGCGATTATTTCATGCCTTTTTAGGGGTCCATTTCTCCCCTGTTCTGTGGAGGCAGGGCCATGGCTGTCGCGTTCCCCCTCACACCCTGGTGCTTAGCACAGGGCCCAGGGCAGAGGAGACCATCCACGTGGCTGAACGAATGACTGAAGGTGTGTGTGAGTGGTCCAGTGAATGAATGCCTCTGTCTGGGATCCAGTGTGACCTCTGGCTTTCTGAGGGCCCAGCTGTTCCTTATCCTCCCTCGTTCTCTCTGCTGTTGGTTTACTGTGGCTTCTCTTTGGGTCCCCTGAGCCTCCCTGCTGTGGCTGGGCCTGGAGCCATGCTCTGAGCCACAGCCTGCCTGTACCCCAAGCTCGTCAGAACCATCACTTCTGAGGGTGTGATGTGGACAGAGGGCTTCCCCTGCTCTATTTCCCTGCACCCCGGAGGGCACTGCTTCCACTCTGAGCTCACTTGCACCTGGAGGCCAGTCCAGCCCCATTCGTCTGTTTGTGCCTCTTCCTTCTTTTAATGGCCAAACCCCCAGCTGCCCTCCGTGTATCAATCTCACACTAACTGAGCTCGCCCCTCCCTTCCTTCCTCTTTTCTTGCCTCCTTCAAGAGCCGCATGCTTGCCTAGTCACCCCCACTTCCCCTCCTGGGCAGAGCCCATGCTGAGCGCTCTGTGTGCTGGGTGGGCGTGCTGCAGGCAAAGCCACGAGTGAGCCTCAGGTGGGTGCTTTCCTCCCATTTTACAGATGAGGAAACTCACGCACAGAGAGGTTAGGAGTGATCTCTGTTGGCCAGGGCTCGTGCTGACTAGTAACTCCATGATCCAGGCCTTGTCATCTTGTGAGGCGCCTGTGGCTGGCAGGTGTGGCGAGGCCCCCATGTGCTGCCCGTGAGGACAGGGTCAAGCCACTTGGTTGATATCTCCACGTGGAGGCCATTCCTTAGCCCAGAGCTCCAGCTTTTTCTTCTCCCAAGGGGGCGGGGAAGCAGGCAGGCAAGCGGACTGAATGATGTAGCTGGTGGGTGAGTGTGGGAAAAGAAACAGGTCATGGGAGCTTTCGCCACTTTTTCCTGCACGAGTCTCCATCGTTCTTGGTCACGGGGTGAGTGTGGGTGATGGCAGCCTCCTCCTGCATCCCTGTCCTTCCCTCAGTAGGACTGGGAGTGCCCAGGCTGCCTGGGACTCGGTGGGGCCTTTTCGAATCTGGAGGTTCGGTACTGGGAGGTCCAAGTGCTTGCACATCCCCTCAAATCCACTTTCTCTGCCATCAAGGTGACATTGGTCTCCCTTCCTCCTCATTTCCCTCTTCATCATTGGTCAGGCAGGACCTGGCAGGGCCCTAACCCCACTGCCCTGAGAGGGGTGCAGGGTGGTCATGGGGCTCCGTGAACACCTCCCGGCTGCCATAGGAGGCGTGTCGACATCATGCCAGAAACTCCTCGGCGCGGTGAAACCATTTGGGGGCATAGGCGACTTCTAGGTGAGAGAAATGAGGGATTTGTTCCCAGTCAGGGCACATGCCTGGGTTGCAGGCCAGTTCCCGGCAGGGGACACACGAGAGGCAACCGTACATTGATATTTCTCTCCCTCTCTTTCTCTCCTACCCTTCCCCTCTAAAAGATAAATAAATAATAAATTAAAAAAAAATCTAGTTTAAAAAAAAATCTACTTTAAAAAAAAAAAAAAAGAAATGAGGGATTTGGAGTAGGGTGCCAGATAAAATCTAGGGCATTTCAATTTTAGCTAAACAATGAATAATTTGGGGGGATAAGTATGTCCCAAATATAATACAGGACATCCTTATACTAGAAAAGCACTTTACTGAAGTTTAATTTTAACTGGCTGTATTTTCATTTGCTTACCTTAGTTTTCTTCGGCAATGCTAGTTTGGAAAGGCTCTGGATGTTACTTGAGCATGATGTGGGGAGAGGAGAGGAGATGGGTCCCTGAATCTCGTAGAAGGCTCCCAGCTACGGTAACAAAACTCCGAGTGCATGGGCCTGGGAAGCAAAGGGATCTACTGTTCCTCATGGTGACTCCTGAGACGGGAGGTCCCCGAGCTCCAGCACTACTTGCTCTGAGGTTCTCGCACCTCTGCCTCCAGGATGGGGCCCCTGAGTCACGAAGTGGATGCAGTACCTCCAGGCACCACATCTGCATCTGCTGGCCATCAGGCTTGCGTCTCATTGTCCTGGCCACATGCAGCCCTGGTCTGGGAGGTGTGGGAGGATGAACCAGTGTTTTCATGAATGGCAGGCTGTTTGGACACAGCTGCTTCTCTGGCCAGCGACATGTACTGATTCTTTTTCCCATTTGGCTCCCAAAGGGCCCAATAATGGAATGAAAGAAATCTGAATAAATTGTCTGATGCATCATGACTAAGTTTGCAATGTGCCAAGTGTCCCCCAGGAGAGGCCCCAGGACAGCAGGGCTGCAGTGCCTGGCCTGCATGTTGGAGACCGTTCCCAGGACAGGCCCCTATGTGAGCTGCTCCCCATTTTAGAAGTACTTGGAGGATCTGGGGGATTGTCACATGAATTTGTGGCACGGCCTCATGGCCTCTGACTAAAGGGTGGTGGCACAGTTTGTTGGCCTGGCTTGGTGGTGGGTGGATAACTCAGTCCACACAGCTTGCTTCACTGACAGCTTCAATTACTCCCAAGTTCTGTTAGTGATCCCATTTTGACCACCCAGAAAACTGCGTGTGTCAGTGTTTGTAGATTTACGGGGCCTTGCAGGATAATTCTCATTGCATGGCCATGAACACTCTATTTCAAGTATGTGTAGAAAGCCCTTTACCATTTCTTTTCCTGCTTCGGCGCCCCTCAGCCTCCTTCCTACATCTATACTCCAGGGAGAATGTTCTCAGTTTAATTAACTCTTTTCCCTGTGTTTTTATGCCTAGGTCCTTTCACTATGCTGACCAGTGGCTGTAAGATTTATTGATCCGGTACTATGAACTCTTTAAAAATCTGGTATGCACATTAATGGTAATAGCCAGGAGTTTTTATTGAGCTTGAATCCTATGCCCACTGTACGTCATGTCCATTTACTCTTTGATTTCACAGTGACCTGTTGAAGTCAATATTATTATTAGTCCCCACACACACTTTATAGATGGGACACTGAGATTCCCTTACTCAGAGTTCTATGGCAAGTGACAGAGGCAGGGCTGGGACAGCACCTGGGAATCTAAACCCAGGGCCTGCGCTCTTAACCCCTCCACCTGCTACCCAAAGTGCGGCCTGTAGACCAGCAGCAGGCAGTCGCTGGAGCCTTGTGAGAAATGCTGAGTCCCAGGCCCCCACCCAGGAACCCAGGTGACTCACATGCATGTGACAATCAGAGAAGCTCCAATCTAGCTTCCCTGGAGGAAAACGTGTCCCTTGATGCTGCCTTGGGGTCACATTCAAGTTTGGTAGTCACAGCCCTGCTCTACTCTCATTGACATTGTCCTGTGGCTTGTCTGTGTCTTGCACAGGCCCTTCCCTCAGGGGGCACATTTTGTCAGAATGACAGTGCGATGGTTAATTTTATGGATCAATTTGGCTAGGCCGTGGGACCCATATATTTGGTCCAACATTATTCTAGATGTTTTTATGAAGGGTTTTGTTTTTTTAGATGAGATGAGCACGTGAATCAATAGATTTTGAGTAAAGCAGATTGATTACCCTGTATAGTGTGGGTGGGCCTCACCCTATTAGTTGAAGGCCTTAATGAAATGACTAACACCTCCTTGATAGAAAAGGATGGATTCCTGCTTTCGGACTGCCTTCACACTGAGTCTGCAACGTCACCTCTCCACTGGGACTCTGGTCTCCCTGCCTACCCTGCAGACTTTGGACTTTCCAGGCCTGACAATTGCGTGAGCAAATTCCATAAAATCTCTGTGTCCCAACAAATCGGATTCTCTCTCCCTCCCTCCCTCTCCTCCCTCTCTCTCTTCACATATATCCCATTGGTTCTTTTTTTTGGAGAACTCTGACTGATACAAATAGCCTTGGACCAGTTAAATAACTGTATGATTGCACTGTCTGGTCCCCAGGCTGAACCAATAATAAGGACCTGCCTTTATCCTAGATGGGACAGGCAGCGTGAGTTGAAGAGTGAGAAAAAGATCCCTTTTGTGAGATCGGAGCTGCCGAGGAACCACAAGAAGGCAGTGAGCTAATAGCAAAGCAAGGAGTGTATTGGAAGTGGGGTCCCTCAGGAGCGAGGGAGGGGAAGCAGTGGGGCTGAGGCCAACTCCCAGCTCAGACCGGTTGCCATCAGGGTGGTTCTGTGCAGGGTTTTTAAAGAAAAACAAAACCTACGTACTACGGGGAAGTAGTCGTGTGATTGCTTGCTTTGAGCTGCTCCACTTTTCTCTTCCTGGGTTTTCTCTGGTTCCTGGGACTCATCCCCGCAGCTTTCTAGCCAGTTCCTGAAACTGTTCTGCCCCTGGCCGATGACTTGGGTGCTGTGCCACCTGGTCTGTTTGTTCCGATATCCTGTCTTGCTGGCTGGGTTGCCTCTATGCAAGGTCAGACCAGGGTGTCACCTTTCCTCGGGTGCGCTCTCTCACTGATGCCGGGGAGGTGAGGCTTCCATGGTGGTACTGAGTGAGTGCCTGGGCTTGGCTTGGCTTTGGGGTGGGAAGGTTTTAGAGCTCTGCCTTCTGTCCCCGTCATAGCCCTCCTTCCTCATCCAACGGGGAGTTTCCACCTGTGGCCACTATGAGAGCAGTCAGGGCCTGGGAACTCGCCAGTGTGGATACATTCCAGTTTGCTCTGCATGTGATGTGTGAGAGAAGCTCGCAGGGATCAGACGCCTCGGTCTCTGAGAGTGTGAGGAGCGCGCATGCGTGATGGAGGAGCCCCCCAAGTGTCTTAGGGCAGGGCTGTGGGGCTGTGAGGCTGTGGCTCTTTTCCTGTTGGAAGGTGTGTGAGAGAACACGGGGGTCCTAGCGTCCGGCCCCCCACATGGGTACTTTTCAAACCCAACTCTGTGCAAACAGCGAAAATTGATTGAGCCCTACCACATGCCAGATACTACGCTAAGTGCGCCAGAAGCATTATTTGGATATGTTCTTCTTAATTAATTAATTAATTGATTAATGCAAATGATTTACCTGTTTATTATTTTTAAAACTTCGAAAAATCCATACCCAAAGACATTTAAAGAAACTTATTTGAGAGCGAGAGGAAGAGAGCGAGAGAAACAGAGAAACGTCAATGTGAGAGAGAAACATCTATTGGTTGCCTTGTATGCGCCCCGATTGGGGATCAAACCCATGACCTTTCGATTTATGGGCTGATGTTCTCACCAACTGAACCACACAGGCATGGCTAGATGTATTCTTATCACCACCTTAGGAAGTGGGTACTAGGAGGAAACTGAAGCTTTAAGGAACAAGGGACTTGTCCAAGATCACACAGCTTTTCATATGGCAGAGCTAGGATGTCACTCAGCCCTGTCTGCCTGGGGACTGTTACCTGGGTATGTAGGTGCTGGAAGTGGCGTTGGCCTCCAAGTCTGCATCATTCACTGCTCGGTGGGATTTCAACCTCTTGTCTGTGTGTGGGATAGACGTATCGACCTTACCCAGTGCTCCTCAGGCTCCCCTCTGTTGCGTAGAATACGTGGGAAGCCAGAGAAGCCAGACCAGGTCTCTGGAGGGCAACCCAACTCAAACAAGGCCCCCGAAAAGCACACAAGGTAGAAGGAGCTGGTGCCCAAGACTAGCATAAAACCTTGCTGCCCAAGCGTTCTTCTCCTTTCCACGGGGGCAGGAGAGAGAATCAGAGGGCAAGTAGGGTCAGCCGCAGACACGGTGGGTGAGAAGACACTCTTTTCTGAAACACGGCCCTGTTATTCTCTGTGTGTGGTCTGGCCCGTTTTGGTAGGAAGCAGGATGTGCTTCGGTCAATGGGCTTGTTCACATCCTTTTCCACTGGGTGTGGTGGTCACTGGAAAATGACAAGGTCTGTTGACCAGGGACCCACTCAACCAGGTTTACTTCCTCTAGAATATAAAACCTGTGGGAGCACGGGCGTGTTCTGTCTGGTTCCTCAGGTAGCAGATGCTCAATCAGCACTTACTGAATTGAGTGAGCACGACTTCTCCCCAGTATCCTCTGACTGTGCTCAGAAACTGTAAAGTGTGGACCAGGCTTGGGGGCGGGGTCTGTGGACCTCCTGGATTTAGGGGCAAGGTTCTATACAGCATTTCCCCCCCCACCCTGGGAAGTAGGTTGGTGGTAATCATTTATTTTCTTCACCAATACTTCTAGCTTTCCATCTCCTGGGCACATGGTAGGACTGCCCCCTTCAAAATCAGGTGTTGCCCTGGACTTGTTTTGGCCTCTGAAATGTGAGTGGAAGTGACATATGTCACATCTGGGCAGACACCGTAAGAGCCAATGTGTGATTCACCATGTACTTCTCTTCCACCATGATGGTCATGGACTTGCATGTTAGACGGAGCCCCTATAAGTCTGGGTCTCTGAATGATGGCCATAAGCAGAGGCCCCTGACTTTGCTACATGCTGGACATGCAGCAGGAGCAGGAGCAGGAAGTACAATTTGGTTGCGTTAAGCCATGGAGATTTTGGACTTGTGTGTTATCACAACACAGCCTAGCCTACCCTGACTGGTAAAGAGCCTTTAGTTTTTATTGATTTTCAGAGGGGGTCTATCAGCCACACTGTCAAGAATCACTGTCCCAGGGCTCAGCTAGAAAGGTACAGGTGTGCAGGAAAGCAAAACTCATGTTTATTACGTGCCCCACTCTGTGCCAGACACTTTGCTGGGTGCTTCGTATATGTTACGACATTTACTCTCCAATGATCTTGTGAGGTAGCTAGCATGAGCCCCATTTTACAGATGAAATGAGGCTGAGAGAGTTTAGGGTGTTGCTACCCAGAGTGTGATCTTCAGACCAACAGCATCAGTATCACCTGAGAGAATATTAGAAAGGTAGACTTTCGGGCCCCTCTGCAGTCCTACTATATCAAAACCTGTGTTTGAACCAGCTTCCCAGGCTATTGGTGAGCACATTGAAGTTTGAACACGTTAAAGTGAGCACACTAATGACACTGCTTTGGGGGACTTGCTTGACATTACTAGTTAGCTCATAGCAGATATAGATAAGGGATGCAGGCAGCCATCCAGCAAGAGATAGGAATGTCTATACCCCCCTCACCCAGTGCCAGGAGAGTGGGGACAAGGATGTGAAGAACTTGGGTCAGGCACCTGGATCTCCTGCCCAGTCTGTGTTGATGGGCTCCCCTGGAAGGCACGTCTTCAACCAGTCTGAGTGGTCGACAGTAACCAAAGCTATTCATTGGTGTAAAAAAAGCACCCTGCAAAGCACGCAGACTGTGTGTCCAGGGTATGTGTTCCTTCCAGCTGCGGATCCTTGAGTGACCACCGGGAACACCGGTGGTGGGTGGGGGTGGGGTCAGACGCTGTACTCAGAGGGGAAGTCTTATGTGACTAGGGAGCTGGGATAATCCCTTGGTAATGGTCGCCACACACCTTGGGGCCTCCGTGGGTGGCAGAGGTGGGCCCCTTTGGCTTTGAGCTTGGTGCCTGCTTGGACCATTAAGTACCCCGAAACCGTGGTCCTGCACATCCCAGATGATTTTACATGGAGCCCAGGCCCACCAGCGGCTGATGGTCTTGGTTCCCTGCAGCTCCTGCCCCCAACTTCAGGGCCTGAGCGAAGCTTCTTGGTTATCAGGTCATCAGTGAGGAAGTGACCAGGACCTTGCGCCGGGAGACTGCAGCTGCCTGGGGACATGGCCCCGGCTGGGCATCTGGGAGAAGCAGATTCCTGTGGCCCATGGCCTCTGGGACGCTGATCAGCATTTATCTTTGCGGAGACACAGTGGAGATGCTGAGGAAATCGGAGCTCTTGTTCAGAGGAACATAATGTGTTCCCCACCGGAATCGCTAGACTGACCTCTGCTGTTTTCTCTCCAGATATTTAGCTTTTCCATGAAAAAGGTGCAGTTCCCTCTCCCTGGTTAAGATCTGGTGGTCCATTCAGCTAAACAAAGACATTTCCTATTACAGGGTAATCAATGCATTCATATTGGGAACCTGCTAAGTGCCAAGCCCTAGGGATGCAAAGAGCCACAAGGCACAGTAGCATTGGTTAGGCTCTGGGCTAGTTCAACTATAAAGAAGGAAACAATAGGCCCTGGCTGGTGTGGCTTAGTGGACTGAGTGCTGGTCTGTGACCCCAAGGGTTGCTGGTTCGATTCCCAGTCAGGACACACGCCTGGCTTGCAGGTCAGGTTGGAGGCATGCAAGAGGCAAACGATCAATGTTTCTCTCACACATCAATGTTTCCCTCCCTCTCTTTCCCCATCCATTCCCCCTCTCTAAAAATAAATAGATAAAATCTTAAAAAAAAAAACAGCAGAAGCAAACTAAAGTGTCTTGCCCTCACTTGCTCCCAGTCCAGGGAGGCAGGATTTCATGTTGCTGTGATGTGGGTGATTGAAGGACAGGTGCAGTGTTCCCCAGGCCCAACCGAAGGCGGCAACAGTACAGGACATTGGCTGAGCGCCCAGGCCTGAATTCCTGTCCCGGCCCCACCATTCGCTTGCTCAGAGTTACATGGGTTAGATACAGACATCAGCAGGACCCAAGGAGGGCGTTGCCTTCGATGGAGCTCCTATCATAAGCCGAACGTTGTGTGAAGGCGCACTGATTATCGGACACTCGAACCCGTGGGTGCTTAGGGGGTGTTGGGGGGAAGGGGCATTGCCTTTGGAGAATCTCATTCATGAGTCGGGGACTGAGCTGCCCGAGGCCGCAGAGCCAGCTGGTGGCAGAGCTGGCTCCAGCTCCCAGACCTCTGGTCTCCTTCCGAGTTGACTGGGCACTTGCCCCATTTTCCCAAGCTGAGCGGGGTTTTTTGTTCCGATGTGAAAATGTAGCCGCAGAGGGGCCGCATGGAGCAGAGAAGCTCATGCAGGACCCGACCGGTTCCCTTCCCCTCGATAACTGGAGCCTGGACCTCTATTTGGCCATGGGCAGAAAAACGAAACCGAGAAGCTCCATCTTCTTTTTACCCCTCACCCCACTCTGACCGATATATTTTGGAAAGTGAAAGGAGGCTAATGGAATCACTTAATTTCCCCGATAATAGATTACCCCCAAGTGCAATAATTAAACGTTTCACAACAAATGGCTTCTTTCTGCATAATGTTCCTCACAGGTTTCTCCTGCTCTGATAGCCTCCGCCTCCCCGTCCCCTGTCCTGGCCCTGAGCTGGCCTGACCTCTCTGGTGAGTCACTTTTCACTTTTGGGCTTTGAGAGTCTGACCCAGCTAATAATAATTGCAGGAGGACCCTATAGGATTGTGGGAAAGTGTAATGAAAGCAGTAAGCAGATCAAGGTTTGAATCCTGGCTCTGCCACTTCCCAGTCACGTGACTTAGGTAAATCACTTAATTTCCACGTGCTTTGGTGTCTTCAGTTGCAGATGGGATAATACTGCTCCTTGGGCTTGCAGGGTGCTTATGAGGCTTACAGTGGTAGCTGCCAAGTCCCTGGCACGCTGGACCTTCAGCAAGTGGAGAATGCTGTAATTTGAAAAAGAAGAATATTGTGAGTCTAATTCTTTTTAACATGCACTGGAAGGAGAGGGAGAGGGAGAGAGACAGAGAGAGGCAGAGAGAGAGAGAAGAGAGAGGGTGGGGGGAGAGAGAGAGAGACTATGAAAGATACAGAAACGGAGAGAAGTGGAGCAGAGACTGAAAGAAAATAGAGGGGGAAGGAAAAGGATTGAGACCATGGCAGGGCTGGAGCGAGCAAACGTTTGTCAAATGGTGCACAAACCCTTATATAATCATGCACTCCACAGCCAAGGGACGCACATTTGCCAAGCTTTCTAGCCAGATGTCTGAGGTTTCACAGAGCGGGGCCAGCTGGAATTTGGAGGCCTGTTTCTCTTCCCCAGCAGCTCAGAGACTGGGTGCCCGTCTGTGTGTTAGCAGAAGATTTGGAAGCAACGGTGGCACTTTCCCCTGTGATGCATGATTAATGTACAATCGACTGTGGCATGCACAGCTGTTGGATATTTTCAAGGCAAATGTCTCCATAAGACCAAGAAAATACATGGGGCTTATCCACCGCAAGGTCTGGCCTTGGTGTTAGATGGAGGCAGGAGGCAAGAGTCAGCCCTGCTGTCCCTTGGGCCTGAAGGCTGGGGGGCAGGGCGCCTGGTGGTCTTTTCAGTGTCAGCACCGCTGGGAAGCAACACCCTGTGAAACATCCCGTGTTCTTATGGTTTCCTTTTGTGTCATGCCACGTGGCTTCATGGGTGTCCGGCTCCAGCCCCGGGCTCAGCTGAGCTGGGATCCAATCTACACTGGACAAGGCGATAGCCTGACACTCAACGTGCCTGCAGTCCAGAGGGGCACCAAGGGTGTTTGCATCTGCTTTAAGAAGGACAGAGGCTGGGGCAAGGGCCATCCCAGGTTGGGGGACCATGAAGAGGTACCTACCTCTAACTGGGAAACTGAGGAACACTTCCTGGGCTGTGGCCAGAAGGCATGCCATGAATTGAGCCTTTTAAAAATGTTAATTATGAAGGGAGCCCAGAGGAGCTACAATATGGTTTTGGTGCATGGTCAGCCTACGCCCCTGAGTCTTAGTCTCATCGATAAAGGGACAATAGTTTCTGTGTCACTGGAAAATTGAATGAGATAATGCCCATACAGCGCACCATGCGTGAGTGACCCACTGCAAGTGCTTAAGGGCGGGCAGCTGCCCCTCCACTCTCGATGGGGTTATTCAGTCACTGGAGGAGGCAGTGGGAGTCTGGCCCTGAGCCCAAGGTTCTCCTTCAGTCCTTCCTTCCATGCTTCCCCTAGAGAACCTTCACCCCTTCGTGCTAGAGTTCCAGGCAAGAATGGCCGAGCCTCCCCAAGAGTTGGGGAGAGGAGGGGCCAATTGCCATGACTCTTCTCTCTCATGGAAACCCTGTTCTTCCCTGCCTCCTTCAGGGATGCTAAACCATGAACCCCTTAGCCCTTTGGACCAAGAGCCATTTTGGGGTGCTCATCCTGCCTGCTTTCAGCCAGGAAAAACAAGGTGCCTGTCCCTGTGCATCTGGGAAGGAGTTTCAGCCTCTTTCAAAAGGCCAGCTTTCAGTGAAGGAATTTAGCTGGCAACGTGGGGGGTAATCCAATAACCACAAGTACGAAGGGTGAACGCTGCCTTGGCCTGGCCCTCGTTCAGGTGACCTATGGGATTAACTGGGTGGCACGGCTGTGCTATTTCCTGACCAAGCCCCGTGATTGGAATGTGGCTCGAGTGCGTATTAATCTGAGAGGCTGGTGTGGCCGGAGCTGAGCTGGCAGATATATTTTAGCATGATCATTGAGATTTAGAATTGAAAAGATCTCCAGAGAGAATGCAATCCAAGAGCTTCCTTTATAAACAGGGGACCCTCACTCAGAGAGTAGTGTGAACGCTGATTGTCGGTTTCTCTCTTTCTCATGAATTTAAGTGCCTGCCTTAAGCTTTGATGGTCAGGCATCCACTTCAAAGATGGCTACGGCAAATAAACATTGCCAGCCCGAGGTCGAGATAAGAAACCAGGCCGCCTCCTCCCCCGCCCTTCCTGCCCTGCAGCTCCTTGTTTCAGAGATCTTTGACTGAAAATTGACTGTTGGTCAATTTCCCCCCTTTCTCCTCCCAAGCTTTAATTCCAGCTCTTACATTTTAAACTCACCAGTTAAGAGTGGACCTGTGAAACCCTAGGTCCTACCCTTAGCCCCAATAAAAGCAGAACCCCTTTCCCCCTGCCGCCCCAGTTGTGACCTTACTGTGTGGCCCCAGGTTTGCTGTGTACCTTTCAGGACTTGTGAGTAATAAACCTCATCTTTCAAACGTTCCTGACCATCGTGGTGGCTGAGGGTGTCTTGCAACGACAAGCTGGTCCTACCACAACATTCGTTCCAGAAGGGAGACCCGGGCCCCAGTGAGTGGCCCTGGACAATTCTATCCCACAAAACAGGGAGGTGCCCGGGCTGTCTGCAGCGGACCAGTGTTCCGTTCTTTCCACTGGGGCAGGTTAAGTTAAGCTCAACCGTAGCTGCCTGGGACATGTGGCCTGTGCCTCCTTGGGAGGAAAAGTATTCTGTAACTGTGTGTCCCATAAGCAGTACATATTTGTTGAGGGAATGGGTTTGTATTTGCTCCTTTGATTTAGACTATTGTCTTCAGAAAACCCAGTGAAAATGCAAATATGTTTTCTGGGAGCGGCAGCCTGTTAAGCTGTTAAATCCATATCGCCAGTTTATTGAATCCGTTCTGGTTACCTAACTGGATCCTGGGGAGCCTGGCGGGTCATTTTTGGGCACAGAAGCTCGGAGCAGGACTGCAGGGTGGGGGTGTCTGCGATCCAGGACCAGCCAGGGAGTCCCCGGCTCCGGAAGGAGAGTGGCCCAGCTCGACATTTTGCCAGCCCTGTTGGCAGGGTTTTAGGCACTCAAGGGGAGGAATTAAAAATTGTGTCCCTTCAGGATCCTTCCAAATGCAGGTCCCCAGAGAGGAACTGAAGTTGGCCGGCTGAGGACGAGTCCTCATTGCCAATTCACCAGCTATTATGCTGAAACAATTAAGGAGATATTGAGAACTACCCCAATCACCGCATCGCAGACATGTGTTCCATCTATATTGTTTAAAGTTCATTAAAATTGTTTTAAGAACTTACTGTTTTCACCACTTTTAAGTGTGGAATTCATTAGTGTGAAGTATATTCTCATTGCTGTGCAACCTTCATCATGGTCCAGCTCCAGAAGCTCTCATCACCCGAAACAGAACTTCTGTACCCATTAAACGATAGCTCCCCACCCCCACCTCCCCTTCACCCTAACATTCTACTTTCTGTCTGCATGAGTTTGCCTGTTCTAGTTACCTCGTCTAAGTAGAATCGTACAATCATACAATCTTGAAAGCTGGACTTTTGAAAGAGACTGAAACTCCTTCCCAGATGAATGGGGACAGGCACCTTGTTTTTCCTGGCTGAAGCAGGCAGGATGAGCACCCCAAAATGGCTCTTGGTCCAAGGGGCTAAGGGGTTCATGGTTTAGCATCCCTGAAGGAGGCAGGGAAGAACAGGGTTTCTGTGAGAAAGAGGAGTCATGGCAATCGGCCCCTCCTCTCCCCAACTCTTGGGGTAGCTCAGCCAGTGACATGGAGCCCAGTGAAGCCAACACATGTTTAATAGTGTGCATGGGCATTAAATCGGGCACAACTGCCCCCCCCCCCAGAGGTGAGAACTTCATTAAATTTTTTGTGGCCAAAATAAACTGAGTTTTTCCTCTTAATTTGTCTCTAGTATCATGCTCAGCATATGGAGAGTGTGTGTGTGTGTGTGTGTGTGTGTGTGTGTCTCGGAGATGGTGTGTGATCGTTTTCCCTAATGCTGTCCCTTAGCTCCACCTCTGGTCCAACTGGATAAGCACCTTTTCTTCCAAGGAGCCAATCCTTCTTCATTTCTGTTTTCTACTCTTCCTTATCTTCTTGTTTTGGATGCTGATAGGATGACTACAAATAAACTTCTGGGCCCTGAGGCTGAGGGTCAAGGAAAAAGTCTAGCAAAGCCATAGAACCAAGTTCAGACCTTACAGATGTCACTGACTGCCGCTTCAGGTTATGTTAGATACTTTCTCATGTATTGATTTTGTGGAATCCCAATGACAAGGCAAGAAGAATTATCCCTGTTTTAGGGATGAGGGAACTCTTTCCCAGAGAGGCAAGTGATTTGCTCAAAGTCACCTAGCTGCTAAGTAGAAGAGCTAGGACTTAAATCTGGGCCTTTTCACCGAATGCTTTTCTTCCTTGCATTACCACCTGCCCCTTCATAACAGAGGCAGTTGAATCACAGGTGTGGAAAGTTGACGTCTAAATTGTCACCGCAGGAGAACTGCCTCATACCACGCATATTCATCATACTGCAAATACTTGCGAGGGTGCCTACTATGTGCCTTCCCCATGAACATAGGCTTCCGTATTCCTGCAAGAGCAACAAATCGACCTTGAATGGTCTGTGCCTTTCCATTTTGGAGTTAGCAGACTGACTGTATGAAGGCTGTAGTTATTTCTGAGACCCCTGAGAAAGCCTTCTGACTGATGTTGGTTATTTAGGAGAATAATGCAAGGAAATCCTCCATGGAGGATCTTGACTTTTCTCAGTGACACAGGCTATACTGCAGGATCTTAAGGATCTTGATGATGAGGATGTTGACAATGATGAAGGACTTACTGTTTACTAAGCTCAAACAAAATTTTGGTTTAGTCGGGGGGATTTCTTTCACCGTTGTTGAAAGTTATTTATTAATTTATGTACGCACTCAAAAATATTTACTTGGCACTTGACAGGTGTGAGGTACAAAAATGAAAAATGACCCTTGACCAGCTCACTCCCCGTGACTAACAGTGGAGGCAGCACATAACCCTTTAACTAGAACGCAGTGTAAGGAGTGCTGCAGTAGAGAATGTGCAGGAAGACTGTGGCAACAGGAGGAAGTAACAATGGCCTCCCCTCACAGAAATCAGTGAAGGGTCTCCTGAGCACGGGACCTTAGAGTTGGCTGTAGAAGGATGAGTGGAAGCCTGCGATATGCAGAAATGGAAGATTAGTTGGTGAGGCAATAAGACTGGCAACTTGACCTGGAACTAGCTTGATAAGGTTCACGTAGGGCAGGCTCAGGCATTTGGACTTTTACCCGTCGGCATTGGGATCTGTTGAAGGAAGGATTTTAAATGAGGTACCCAAAGTACAGGGCACGTGTTTGGTCCTCACACCCTAAGAAACCTTTCCCAGGTTGCCAGGAGAACTGGTAAAGTCCATGTCTCTGAAAACATGCTCATCGCAAACATTTTATAAACCATCCAATGATTTCCAGATCATCTACAAGATACTTTTGGATTTAGTTTTTTTTAATTTTTGAGGGATCTTCTAAGTTGTGATGTTTTCAAAAGTCTCTTCAGCCCTTCATAAGCCTCCCAGCCAAGTCGATTATGCCTTTCTTGTCAGGCTATTCTGAGGGATTCATGAGCTCATTGCCGTGATGTGTTTGGCACATGAAGCTGCAGTAGCTGGGGTTTCATCGGGCCAACTTGCCATTTCTCAGATGAGGAAACTCAGCCGTGAAGAAGCCAAGCGCCTGGCACAGGGTCTCAGCTAGTGAACAGTGGAGCCAGCGTTGAAACCCAGTCTGCCTGGCTGCAGAATCCTCTTCCTAACCATGACGCGGTTGTCCCCTCCACAAAAACACCCAAGTGCGGCTCAGCAATTCACAGTCTCCAGGAAGAGTCTTCAAGTTATCCAGAAAACCCGGAATAGTGGGGAGAACAGGATTATGGAGTAAGATCTTGGATTTCAATCCGGACTTCACAAATTTGGAGTAATTAGACCTTTTTGACAAGTCGTTGTAACTCTCCGTGTCTTGATTTTCCCATTTCAAATGTGGTGTAGGACTTACTGGTGACATCTCTGTGATCATTAGAAACAGCATATGCAGAGCATAGAAGGGGACCCAGTTCATGGCAGCTGCACAGTAAATGAAGGGGATTAATTAATAATGATAATAGTTATAGTTACGATGAGTTATAGTGAGCAGAGACCTTTTCCTAACCTCAGACTTCAGGATATCAGGTGTTTCTGCAATAACAGTTGTTGGGAACGATGGTCAAACTTCTCTTTTTCACAGGAAATCAGGGCATAGGAACCTTCAGCCCATGCACGCCAAGCCTGTGCACTTGGTTTTATGTGGTGTGCAAAGCATAAAAGGGCAGGAGGTAGTGGCTTCTCCACCCACCCGCCCCTTACCCCCCTTACACTTGCTGGGAAAGTGTTAGAAATAAATAAAAGACAGTGCCCTGTGAGCACTTGAGAATGGTCATAATTCTGGCTAATGACAGCTGAGAAGACTTCAGGAGAAGGTGGCCTTCGCCAGGCCCAGAAGGACAGGAAGGACAGGTAGAGAGGCTGGGGAGCAGGGGACATTTGGGGGTGGGGTAGCAGGAGGCATTGGAGGATGAGGGCAGGGACAGCACGTGTGAGTCCTGTGCATCATGGCTGCGGGCTGTGGCTCCTGGGGATGAGGGAGGCCGGTGGCCCAGAAGCATCCTGGAAGGGAATGAAGAGACAAGGGGCTGCAATGAGGTCACGTGACTGTGAGTCATGGGGACCGGCTATGGTTCTGGAGATAAGTGATGAGCGCATCTGTGTGGAGCCAGCTCGGGGGTTTTCAGGACAAACACAGAGAGGTGCATCGTGGAGGCCAACCGAACCTGCCCCTAATGCATCCATCCAGGGGACTCTAAACGCTTTAGTGCATCCTCTGATGAATAATTTCTCCAGCTCTAATCCCATTAGGGACACATGGGGCCATGGCTCGGTGCTCTGTCTGTCAGATGTCGTTGCCATTTAAGTGAGTGATGCAGAGTGGGTCGACCACAGTGCCTGGGTCTGCGGACGCGGCAGGCAGCCAGGAGAGCTGGCCCCAGAGGTTTGATTTCTTTGGCTCTGTAATCAGATTGGAGGCAGAATGTTTTTCTGTTGCTCCTCCTTATCCTCTGTTTTGGTACCATTTCTTCTCCTCTGCTAGTCCTCTCCCTATCAGTCCTGAGGGCTGGCGTGGTAAATGGCTCTGCCTCCCACCCTTCTAGGCCCACCCGCCCCACGCAGGACTAGGCAGGGGAAATGACCCCCCGGCGGCCCAGTCTCAGTTCTGCGCCCCCAGGGAGTGGAAGTGGGGAGAGATAATTTGCTTATTAAATTTCCTAAAGGTACAGAGTCTGGAAACTAAGGTATCCATGACAGAAGCAGGAGTCAAAAGGACCCCAGCAGTCTGGAAGTCAGGGTCAAAACCACAATGATGACCTTCTGTAGAGATAAGTGGAAAAGTTGGCATTTAGGTTCAAAACCAACTATGTAAGACCAGGGGGAAAAGTCTCTGGGCTTTTTATTTTTATTTTTTATTAAGCAAATTTTTATTGAAACAAATTGTCTTAAGCTAACTAAATGTTCTTTATCGATTTTCTAAACTGGACAGATAAACTGTTTCCATTTTTTCCATTTGCATTATTTTTAATCTACCAAAAATATTTTCACTGATATTGATTAGTTTCATTTTCAATTTAATCATTATTGTATATTTTTCCCATTACTTTTCAGTCCCCTTATACGCCCCTCCCCCCAGCAATCACCACACAGCTGTCCATGTCCATGAGTCCTTTTTCCTGTTTGCTCCGTCTCTCCACCCCTTCACCTCCTCTCCACCAGCTGTCAGCCTGCTCTCCATCTATGAGCCTGTCCCCATTTTCCTTGTTAGTTCAGTTTGTTCATTAGATTCCACATGTGAGTGAAATCATAAGGCGTTTGTCTTTCTCTGATGGGCTTATTTCACTTAGCATAATGTTCTCCAGGTCCATCTATACCCTGGGCTTTATTTCTTATGGAAGACTTAACGTGGACCAACTTGTGGTAGAGTATCTTAAAACACCCAATGTAATTTGAGTTTACAATACAAAATTTTAGTATTTGGAAAGAAACTCATATTCACTGTAAAAAAATTAGAAAATTACTATACAGGAAAGAGAGAGAGAGAGACAGATGGGGAGAGAGAGAGAGAGAGAGAGAGAGAGAGAGCGAGCGAGCTTGGTGGGGGGGTTACACTGAATCCCATCTCCCACAATTGTCTGTTAACCCTAACCCATTGCGTTATAAGCTAGTATTTTCCCTAGGCAAATCTAGTGTATACAATATGATCCAATTTTTGAAAGAATGTATTTTGGAAACAGGTTTTTCAAAATAACCAAACATTATAAACAACTTTCAAAGTAGTTAAATATTTTTCTGCAACAAAAACATTTTCAAGTGCTTAAAAAGTATTCTATTTTAGCCCTGGCTGGTGTAGCTCGGTGGATTGAGCGCGGGCCTGCGAACCAAAGGATCGCGGTTCGATTCCCAGTCAGGGCACATGCCTGGGTTGCCAGGCCAGTTCCCGGCAGGGGACATACAAGAGGCAGCCGCACATTGATGTTTCTCTCCCTCTCTCCTTCCCTTCCCCTCTAAAGATAAATAAATAAATAAATAAATAAATAAATAAATAAAATATTTAAAAAAAGTATTCTATTTTAGGGATGTACCATAATTCATGTACAAGGTGCTATTTTGTACATAAATTAATTTTTCTTTAATTAAGTGAATGCTTGGAAATAATTTATTGTGCCCACTCTTGAGCATTTCCTTAATGTGAAGTCCTAAGAGTGGAAGTTCTGTGGGTTACAGGGCTTGGTTTTGTTGGTTTGGGTGGGTGTGGGTGCACCACCACCATTGTAGTCCAATACTTCTTGTGTTTATCCCTAGTACGGGGTGGTGTGATTTTAAAATATCTCATCAAGTTGATAAGTGAAATGAGGTATTTAATTTTAATTTTCATGGTTTGGATTATTAGTGAGGTTAAATCTTTTTCTCATATTTTGTCTTTTTAATCTCTTCTAGATTGCCTATTTGTGTCTTTTTCTAGCTTTATCTTTTGCTAGGTATTATCATTTCATTATTGACTTTAAAATATTTTAATATTTTATAATGTCAAGACTATTAGCTCTTTGCCTTCTAATTTGCAAATATTTCTTTTCTGTTTTGCTTCTTGCCTTAGTATATACATATTTCAGATTTTTATATTGCCAAGTCCATCAAAAATTTACTTAAATTTTAATCTATCAAAATTCTATTTAATGTTCTTTTGGAGTCATAGCTAGAAAAATTTTTCCTGACCTCAGGTTATATGCTCACCTTTATTTCTTCCCAATACCTTTTGGGTTTTGTTTTTACACTTAATCCTCTTAGTTTCATTACAATGCACTTTAAACTGATATCCCAGTCAAAGGAGGTAAGTTATGGGAAGGAAGATTTTGATTCAGTATGTGAATGAAATTTCTAATGATTTAGAGAAGAGGTTGACAATGGAGAAAAGAGGCTAATGTCGTTGCTGGACCTTCTACCAGGGTGTAAGGATTGCCTGGCATTCCGTAAGGGCTCAATTAACATTTGCTCAATGAATGATGGAACGAGAGACCTCCATGGTGCTTTTCAACATTCCTCTCTGACTTTCTGGCTCAGTTTTCAGCTCATTCCATCTCCACAGATCATTCCAGAAATGGGGACTTGGCTCTCCGGGGCGAAGCCGGCACGAGGGCAGGATGGTATGGCGAGAACTGACGCCGGGGCGTCTGTTTCTCAATTTTCACCCTCCACATGGTGAGTGAAGGTCTGCAGGGTGCCTCGCTGCCTGCAGGGCACTGGGTGGGGGTGGGAGTGGGGATGGGGGTGGGGATAAGTAGGTGAGCCGGTTGTTAGTTAGCCAAGGGGATTTACAAGCAGGCTGGGAGGTGAAGCAGGTACCTCTGAAGACTGGAAGGATCAGCACGTGTGACATCGATCCAGGCGAAGGGCTGCGGGAATGGAGGGCTGCCCGTGTGGGGGCGAGGGAGGGGGTGGCTGCTGTAAGACCTTGAAATCAGGCAAGGTGGACTTGATGAGCGGAGTCCCAGAGTTTTGTTCCAAGTGGCTGTCTCCTGAAGGATTCTTCTAAGAGGTTCTCCACTCAGGTAAAGGAAAGAAAGTACCACAAGGGTTAGGAGTTTCTTCTCTACTTTTTCAAATAACTCAGTGACTCAGGGAAGAGAATGTACATGTGCATTAAATTATAAATGAAGGGAATGTGAGTACACATGTGTCTACACACGTACCAATGTTCAAAACCCATACACGTGGTGTGTGCATGTACATACATGCTTGCCTGATGTTTGATTTTATTTCTGTTTTTTTCCCCCCCTCTGGATACTAGTCTCACTGCACTTTCTAGATTATGCCAGCCTGGGGTAAAAGTAGGCAAATAGGAATTCCTCCCTCCTACCTCATGCATTCGGTGGAAACGCCAGCCCTCCTCCCAGGACTCAGGACATGTCTGCTCTCCCCTCGGCATCCCCAGGCATCTGTCATCGCAGCCACTCTGGTCTCGGGGGTGTCAACAGCGAACGGTTCTGCTTCCACTTCTGCGGCTGCTCCTGCTGCCATCTGTGCCCAGCTGACCACCACGACGGAGGCGGAGGGCGATGTCTGCATTAGGGTGCTGACTGTGGCAGCAACTGCATCTGCCCGGGGTCCCAGCAATTTTCACTTCAGTGACTCTGTTACTTTACTGCGCACTGCTAAGGTTCACATGAGTCTTTGGAGACTGGGCTGGAAATGTTCCACGGTGGCTGTTTGCAAAGCTCCTTCGCCGTCCCGGCTTACTGTGTTTGGAGGGCGTGGGCAACTCCACGTCTCTTCTCCTTTCCTGGACTCCTTGTGTCTTCAGGCAACGCTCTTGGTCCAGATGTGCCTGAAGTCTAGGGTGACCGTAGTTTATGGCACATGTCTGCCCGTCAAAGACTGCTATGGTGGATTCCCTTATGGGCTCCGGAGCCGGCTGCGCTGGTTTGTACCGTTTATTAGCTGGGTGGTCCTGGTCATGCAGCTCCATCCCTTTGGGCCTTAGTACTTATTGGTAAGGTGGAAATGATAAGAGTACCTACCTCATAGCATTGCCATGGAGATTTTCTGTGTTAACACAAGTATAAATAAAATGATTAAGAGAATGCCAGGCAGATGGTAAGCACACAGTAAAAAATATTACAATTATTATTATCCCTTCAAGTTCGTTCTTGTTTCTCTGATCTTGCTTGATTGGAATGTTCTCATCGGCATAGACTCTTTATGGACACCAAAGAGTTGAAAGAAGAAAACAGAGGAAAGCCATTCAAATAGTGTTTATCATAACATCTATCCTTTTGAGGACCAGTGGCCTGGCTAGACCAACTTTCCACTTTTATAGACAGGGAATAAAGGGGGAGGTAAAGAATTAGCAGAGGGGGAAAGAAAAGAAATATTCGCAGGGTGGGTAATAGTGTTCGGTGTACACGTTTTAAGTCTTTCAAACCTGTCCTTGTCATCTCTACTGTGACATTAAGTAAACTGCTTAACCATTTTGAACTCAAGGTCTGTACAGTGGGTTTACTAATTACCTCTCTCATGGGGTGGATGTGAGGGTCAAAGGAGAGAACTTCTATGGTGGCTACTCGGTAGATGTTCATTTCTTGCCTCCTTCTGCCCTCACCCCCATGAGGTGAAACCAAACTAAACCAATGTCACAAGTGCCTGCCCATGACATAGACCTTGGGAGAATTCGGAAGCCATTGAAAGATCATTTTTAAAGAGTTTATCCAGCAACATTCATTCTGCAATGTTTTCTCTCATCAAAAAAAATTTTTTTGTCTTTTAGAGGATGGAGCTTGTCTGCAGCAGGTATACGTGAAACGGCCAGTGGTCGCTGGACCCAGAGATGGCAGCTCAGGCGCTTGCTGACTGACTTCTGCTGACTGCTGGGGCTGTGGAATGATGTGGGCAAGGGACACACTTTGTCACTTTCCATCTGTTCCCCCTCCCTCTTCCCCCCCTGCGTTGGTATTTTTGGAAGAATGGTTGACTACATCAACCTTCAAAAAAAGTAATTGCTAAATCTTTCTTGTCATCGAGATGCAGTGGGGTTGTGTGTCAGGCACAGCTCTGGGCGGCATCTCAATCTGGGTTTTTGAAACATGACGACGTTTTCCCTTGGCCCTTTTGTTTTCCTTTGGAAAAAGTTCAGCTTCTGCTGCAGCCTGTTGGTTACTTTTTAGAGCTTGCTCTGACTCAACCAGTAACAAAACGATTTCCCCATTTGAAAAGCTTTGCCAAGGTCCACGAAGCCACACAGAGCTGAGTGGTGGCTACAGTGAGCTTTGCCACTTACGAAAAAATAGTTTTTGGTTTATTCACTTCTCCTCTCTGGAGCCTAAAATGTGGGGCTTCAGCAGTAGGAGCCCAATGGCTGGTTGGGCTGCTGGATGAATGAGCTGGAGCTCAAGTTGGTGGCTATGGAGAAGTAACAACGTACTCTCACGTACTGAATAAGCGCTCACCCCATGTGAGCAACTGGAGAAGGACTTTAGGTGCCATATTTCAGTTGAGCCCCCAAAACGACCACCAGTATTTACCGAGTGCTTAATACGCACCAAGCTGTGCTCTGTGATTTTAAGACATTCTCATTTGATTGTCATATCATCGTCTGAGGTGCCGTTACCTGGAGAGGGTGCAAGTGACAGTAACCCGACTCAGTTCCCTTTGATGTCCAAGCCAGTTTTATCGGATAATAACACTGAAAAAAAGTCCTTGAGATAACTCTTGATAACTTTAGGCCTGGCTGAATCCAGGTGTTCAAATGATGGGATTGAACTCTCTCTTTCTCCTCATACTGCTTTACCTTTCTTTGTACTGAGTTTGTTCTCAGCAGAAACTCTCTGTGAGATGGTAAAGATGCCTGCTAGTAGCTCTGGCTTATATCCTACCAGCCTAAAGAGCAAAGTCCAAAGAAAGCGTTTTTTGCCCGGTGGGTCCAGCATTTGCTCTCCGTGGACTATCTTTGTCCACATGCTTATACCCGAACCAGAGAGGCCGACTAGATTGATTGGCGTGAGCTGGGTCACGTGTGCACCCCAGGTGCCTGGGGGGAAGGGGTAAGGTCTGCTCCATCCACCGCACATGGACTGGGAGTGGGAGGAATGGTTACTCCCTAAGAAAATCAGGGCCCTTTAATCCAAACAAGATAAAACATCAGCATCTTCCACAGTTCTATGACTGGGTTCATTTCGTAGATGAAGAGACTGCGGGTCAGAGAATTCGTATAATCTGCTCCAGGATCTCACCACTGGGAAGTGCCAGAACCCTCACCCCATCTTCTTTCCATGATTTGGCCAGTTTTGGGCCTGTCCTAATGTATTGCAGTCCCCGTCTCGGGTGCACCTACTGTGCCTTTCTGCTGGCGTGGATTCCTACAGGTCACTTGTGAAACCCTGAAGCCAGGTGCCAAACAAGAAGTCATCCAGGAACACAGGTGGGCGATTAGAAGGGAGGTTTGCTGTGTGCTGTGGACCTGATCACTACACGTGGTGAGTGGGGCCCGAAGAACCAGGGCCCATGGCCTGCGGAGAGAGTTCCTTAGGAGGAAGGGAGTGACCCAAGGCTGCTTCTCTGCACGCTGCTTCCCGGGACCTGAGACTCTTCCTTCCCCTTTGGTACAGCGAGCCTCAAGGTCACACCTGAGAGTTTGGGGGCGATACACCCTCCTGCTATTGGAGAAGGGACAGTGTTACTGTGGCTTGCGCTGCTTCCATTACTGATGGGCAGGCACCCTAATATGTCACCAGGGAGCCTTCCGCTGGGCTCTGTTCTAGGGGTTCATAGGAAAGAGGAGGTCAGTGAGTTGATTGCCCTGTTCTTGTGGCTGGGATTGCCAACTCCCTGCAGACAAACCAAGACCCGTTGTTCCAGACATTGAGTAATCACCGTGAAAGATTAACGGTCCTACGCTGTTCTTCCACACCCCTGCAGTGCTGTCTCGGCCAGTTCCGGATGGAAACCTCAGGGTGCTCCGCACAGGGTTTCAGGTGGGACGTATGTGGATGTAGCATTAAAGAACACGGGGCACTCGATACTCTGAATCATTTCCTCTGATCAGCCGCTCCCTGAGGCTTTGTCCTTGATGTAGACTCATCGCAGCACTGAACCAGCTCGCACTGATTTTCCTTCTGCAGTAATCAGGACGGGCCTCATGCAGGACGAGCCTTTGGCAGGCAAGAACATCCAGCTGGAATTTCATGGCATTGCTTTTGTTTTTATTGTATTTATCTTTACGATTCCTTCCCTTATGGCAGGTGGTCCTAGTTTTCCACTTATGGTAGGGATATAGGTTGGTATACAAAATGAAGCCAGTCAAAAATTTTGGACTAAATTTTGAGTCAAAGAAGGGGAGTGGGTTGAAAGAAAACATTCTAAATTATATGTATCTTATATGTGTCAGTCAGCGTTCAATCAAGTAAAGACAGGCAGTAGGATATATGTATTAAGAGGTCTATTGGAAGACACTGGCCCGCATGGCTGTGTGGTCTGGCTAGGTGAGCTTAAAACCCACAGGATGGGTGGTCAGGGTGGGTAGACTGGAACTCTCAGGCAGGGGCTGATGCAGCTGTCCACAGGTGGAATTTCTTCTGCTTCTGGGAACCCTTGCTTCTGCTCTTTTTAAAAAAGATTTTATTTATTTATAGAGAAAGGGGAAGGGAGGAAGGAAGAGAGGGAGAGAAATATCAGTGTGTGGTTGCCTCTCATGCACCCCACACTGGGGACCTGGTCCGCCATCCAGGCACGTGCCCTGACTGGAAATTGAACTGATGACACTTTGGTTCGCAGCCTGTGCTCAATCCACTGAGCTATACAAACGAGGGCTCGCTTCTGGTCTTAAGGCCTTTCATCTGATTGAATCTGGCCCACCCAGATTATCTAGATTTTCTTTAAAGCCCACTGATTACGGACTGCAATCACATCTATAGAATGCCTTGACGGCAACACAGAGGTTAGTGTTTGATTGAACACCTGGGGACTGTGAATAACGCAGGCGACACAGCCAGGTTGAGGCTGTGAAGGAGAATGGCAAATGGTGGGCAGTTGGCAAACTGGAGCCAAGCAGGTGGGGCAAATGGCTAGCATGATAGGCCCTGAGCAAGGGAGCTGGGAACTTGTGGTCTGGGAGTGAGGCTTTCTGTGCCTGGCGAGGGGTATTTTAGCAATCAGGGGACAGGCAGCAAGTGGGCTGGGGAGAGCAGGACGCTGCAGCCTGCCTTTTCTGCTGCCTCGTCTTAGGCCCCTTTCTAAGGGCCTAGCTTCTGTCAGCCTCTAGCCCCTTAATGTCATCTGTCCAACTTAATAGAGTGAAGTTTATTCTTAGAAAAGATCTGCAAAATGATCTGGACTCCAATGACTTAACGCCATGGTGATTGTGATACTCGCAAAGCCTCCCCCATCGCCAATGGCGCCCCTTTACCAATGACGCCGCTGTCAGAGTTATAGATGGACTTCAATCTTTGAAGCTCGTGGGTCACCCTGTCCAATGATAATGGTCATCGAATTGGAAATGGCATGCATGATTATTAATCAAATGTATTTTCTCAAGATTGAAGAAAGAACTGGAAAGGTCCATGGGGCACTTTTTCTCGTTAAGGAAGTTAGACAAGGATGTAGAACTTGTGCTCAGATGAGAAGATTGACTTTGTGAAAGTCTCCTGGGGATGAGAGGGGAGCAAAGGGGAGTTGATTTCACTTTTTAAAGACCAGAATTTTGTGTTTTTCTTTGGAGGCCTTAATTAATTTTCTGGATGGTGAGCCGTGCCTTCACGGAACACAGATGGCTGATCACATTCCAGTGCTTGGCCGTCGGAGCAGCGGGGGTGAGTGACCGTCTCTGTGGGCCGACATCCTGAGGTTGACATGCTGACAGGTGCAGTGTGGCCTGGAGATCTCTCTGCCATCGCTGCCAGTGTAGAGCGTTGTTCAGGGTAATTGCTCTGGGCCAGCCCTCCACCTGGAGTTCCAGAAGCAGGGCTTCCTGTCAGACGCCCAGTTGGATCACTTTCTAACGCCGGCCAGAGTGAGATGGGTGGGTTTGGGTGCCTGTTTCACCTTCAGTGGTGTCTGGGAAGCTGATCATATTTTGGGGAACCCTAGGGGAAAATTGTCTTACTGAAGTCTGTGGCGACAAGAGAATAGGTATATTTCAACTGTTTTTTTTTTTTTTTTGGTGTGTGTGTGTGTGTGCATGTGGTTTGAAAACTTCAAGTTTGCAGGTGACGCCAAGCCAGGTAAATAGGTCTCGTTTCAAGGGCCAACCTCACCTGAGTGGTAGGGGGCTGCTTGAGGGCAAGGAAGGTGCCAAGCCTTACCTAGGCCAAAAGCGGAAAGAGTGATAAGACTGTTACTGACCTCTGACCTGGGTGGTGGGTGTGGGAGCAAGCTTGGTGTGGGGATGAAATGCCAGCTCTAGGGATTAAAGCATGAAATGTCAAGGTTAATATATTTTTTTAATTTTTATTTTAATTGTTGATCTTGTACAGTTTTCTGTCTTTTATTCTCACCCGAACCCACCACCCCAGCCCTCCCCTCCTCCCTCCCATTTCCACCCCCCATAGTTTTTGTCCATGCGTCCTTTATACTTGTTCCTGTAATTCCTTCCCCTTTTCCCCTGAAATTCCCTCCCCTCTCCCCTCTGGTGACTTTCAGCACACCATATGATCTCACCTTTAACAGGAAGCTAATCAACAAAACAAACAAACAAGCATAATATAACCAAAGACACAGAAATTGAGAACAGAAATCAAGGTTAATATTTAGATTAAGGTAGAATTTTTCTCCTCCGTCTCCTCATTTAGTTTGCAAACAACTTGAGGGCAGGGTTTCAGTGGGTTTATTTATAATACAGGTGATGGGGTTCTTTTGGACAGACTCTTTTTTTGCCCTGTGCCTGCACTACACAGAGTAATTTTGTCATGCCCACCTGCCTCTAGAAGCCCCTTCTGACACTGTTGAGGCTATCCAACAGCCTTGGTGAGTTGAATCCAACAAGACGTAGGAAGACAGGGGAAGGAGTCCTATTGCTTGCCTTAGAGCAGCCCTTCATCTGAACCTTCTCTGGATTATTTAGGAGTTGGTTTGGCCATTTGAGGTGCTACCTTGACTTTTGTGGCTTAACCCTGTTGATGTAAGAAACATCCAACCCTGTAGAGAATTTTTACGAGTTTATTTAAACCAAATTGATGAGGTATGCTGGGAAGCAAGATCTCAGATGCTCCAGAGAGTAACAGTTTCATGGTTTATTTCTTACTTTTGGAATTAAGGAGGGGACATAAGGAAGATTACAGGAAGGCAGGAGAGAGCAAGATGGGGGCGGGGATTGGATTACAAGATAGTTAACAAGATTATGGGCTCTCCTGAGGGTAATTACCGCTACTAAGGAATCCGAAAGGGGGCATTTCAAAGGTCTGTTAATAGGGATGCCCCAGAGCAAGGGATAAGGCTTATAAGGCAAAGGAAAACCTTTTACTAAAGAATTTATGTGCTTGGGCTGTGATTACCTACCTTGACTTCTTAGATTAGGAATTTATCATCAGATCACCCTGTGAGGTTACTTTTGGTTGCTAGACTTGTCCTATTTGTTACAAAGCTCCTTTTTGTTCACAACCCCAAGGGAGTTCATTTTTCCTTATGTAATAAGAATTCTGGAGGTGGGCTTCCCACAGGTAGCAGCTCCACCGGACTGTCAATCTTCTGGGCTTTGTCTGTCTTTGTGTTCCAGCACCTCTAGCATGTGGTTTTCACCCTCAGGCTTATCATCTCATGGTGGCACAATGACTGCTTCCCCTGTTCTCAGTGTCTCAGGTTCATCTTCTAGGTAGGAAGGAGGAGAAGAGGGGAGATGCCGGTTGAGCCGGTTTCTTTTAATTGGGGACATGCAGCAGGTTTCTGCTTCCTTGCTTCCATCTCACTGGCCAAAGCTGGGTCACATGGCTTCTTCTAGCTGCAAGGGAGTCAAGGGTGCTTTTGTGCTTAGCAGGAAGGGCAGGGTAGATATTGGGTAAGAAACCAGCAGTATAAGCACAGCTTCTAGCCCCTTCCTTGTCTTGCCTCTGTGGCTTGAAGACATCACCCACACTCACAGCCACACTGGTTCCAGCTTCCAGACTCCTGGGGATCTTCTCCTTCCCTCAGAACTCTTCCCCATCCTGGTGGTTAGGGAGATGCCCTGCTCAGTTCTCTTTGCTCAGGGAGCATAGCTGCCCACCTTTGGATCCCTGGGATATTCATACCAAGACCACACTTCCTGGGCCCTGCCCAGCCCGTGACTAAGGCCAGTGGGGACACTTAAGTTGGCCACTTCTGCTCAGTGTGGGACTCCTCTAACAGGCAACCTTTGCTCAGAGCTTCTCTATCCACCTGGTGAAACTTCCAGAGCTGCCCTGGAGTCTGGGGCCCTTCCTACCCGACCTTCCTTCCCCCCTTTCTCCCCCCGTTTCTCCTCTCCTGGATGTTTGATCTGCATTGTGGAACTAAGTCTCTCCCCTCTCATTCCTCTTCATACCCCTTTATCCTTTGCAAGCATTTCCCCCCAATAAATCTCTCGCATATCTAATCTGTCTCGGCATCAACTGCTTGAGGAAACTGCTTGTGTGTGCCTCCCCTGCCACACACACAGATCCTTTCCCGTGTCTAGGAAAATCCCACTCTCCACGATCTCCAGTTTGCAAGGAGAGGGGCATAGTTTTCCTTGCAATCTCATTACCCCTCGGCTTCTAAAGAGGGGGGAACCCAAGAGGGGTTCTTTGTCATTTGGGAATGTTTTCCTTGCCAGAAAATACATCAATTCTATTTACTGAGAGTTTGTGAAGCACTAGGTGCTGGGAGAGGCCAGTGGTGCCTCTGGCAAGGCTGGGTACCTGCCTTGCTGCAGCGCTCGGGCTAGTAGATTTGGGAAAGAACCTTAATTGTTTAGTGGTGGCTGGTGTGTTCTTCCCACCCACAGTGCAGCATTTCTGCCTTTTGAGACTCTCTGCCACTTTTCTGGTAAATTATAGAAGGAGCAAAGCAGCTGTTGCCCCTGCATCCAGCACATCCAAAGTCCAGGTAAATAAAAAAGCAAAACAAACCAACCAAATTTTAATAAAAGAAAAAAAAACTACACAAAAATGACAACAAAAAGAAAACCCCCAAAACACAAATAACAAGAAAAAAAAAGTCCAGGTAACTGGGGCCTGGTGTAACCATGGCAACACTAATGGGGCGCAATGACCCAGCATAAATCCAGCCTCGAGCTCTTGTGAAATGTGAGGGAGCTCTGTCTGCTCTGGATGTTTAGAGGGGAAGGTGGCTTGCTCCACACGGGTTTCCCGAATGACACAGAGAGGGAGCGGGGGATGCTGTGCTCGGAGTGAAGAAGAACAGAAAGCCGTGATGTCAGCGCAGAAGGGTTTCCCATGGCCTGTGAACTGGGCTGACATGTTAATCTGGTCATTTATTTCCATGCTCTGGGTCTGCCTCGGACTTGCTAAATAAAGCCAGATGGGCAGCTCCAGCTGTGGGAGGAACGTGGGACGTCTTGTATGCACATACATGGGTCACGCGCGTGCATGCATGCGGTCAGACATGCGGATGGGGCAGAACTGCCTTGTACACATTCCTTACATCGGTCCATTCTCTCTTTTCACCCTGCGCGTGGGATTGGCTTCATGACAATGTGTGCTGGTGGTGCGTTTTCTGCTCCCTGTGCTAAAAGCTGCCTTCTTCACAGTCTCCAGGTTTCGGCCCAAGTGTCAAGTGTGTCAGAGCGGCCTCCCTGACTATCGTGCCAAGTGCCCGCCCCCCGATGACCCTCTCTTACATCACCCTGCTTGTCTTCCTCGGAGCCCTTAACCTCTTCTCCATTTCCCTTGCTCATTTGTGTGCTTGTTTGTTCTTGTTTTCCTCTTCTACTTGCACATAACTTCTGTGTCTATCATGTTTTATCTCTTTATCGTTTAGCCAAGGGCTTGGCACAAAGTAGGTGTTCACTAAATACCTATCGAGTGAACGACTGAATGCTTTTTCCAGGTCCTTCGTGTCCCCAAGTGGCAGTAGTGCTGAGGATCCATGACCAGGGCAGTATAGGGGAGACCCCAATCTTGAAGGCATTTTCTTCTTTGCAGAAGTGGCTCCCACCCCAGCTGCCCTGGCAGTTAGATGAAGTTTGGCTATAGGCAGGCCATTGCTTCTTCCCTGTTGGAGAAGCAGTGCTTCTGCTTCGGGTGCCAGGGGATCAGTGACTGGAGGGCGGAGCAGGGGGGCAATGGAGCTGGCTCTACTTTCTGTTCTGTGTGTGCGTATTTGCATATCTTTATCCTATTGCTGTATTAAAAAGCCCTCTGGACTGTGTAGAGCAAGCTGGAAGGTCTCAGGTAGAACCAGACAAATGTCTCTCTTCATCTCATAAGCTGATTATATCCTGCTGTGTCTCAAAAATAAAAGGAAAAATAAATTAAAAACTCCTCAATCCTTGCCTCTTTCAAATTTCATTTAGAAGTCACAAACGAGTCCTGCTCCTTTGGCACAAGCTGTGCCACCGAAAGGCTTGTTTCCCCTGTCACTCCTGAGGGCTGATTCCCTTCCTCAGTGCTACTCCCATGGAGTGTTTGAATTGTTTACGGCTGCAGATAATTTATACATGGGATTGACCCCCCTCTGTCTAACACGATGCTGGTGATAGAACACTGTGGACCAGGGTCTGGACTGAGTGGCCCATGGAGGAAGTTTTGGGAAAAGGATGATGGGATCGCCTCACATTTCTTTGACCTGTGACTGCAGCTGTAGACTGATATTGTACCAGTTCTAGTAACTCGGACTGTTTTTGAACCTGACCGTTGCCTTCTCCGTGATTAGAGAGGCCAGCAAGCAGCTAGTCTTCCTGGTGAGCTGGGAAGGGGCTGGTAGTTGCTCCTGCATCACCTGAGTCAATCTGCCCTCTGCACTTTGCTCCCAGCCCAGCTGCATCCGTTGTTAAGACTGGATGGCAATGGCGTGTTTCCTTGCTCAGAACTGCTGCCGCCTTCGGATTGAGCTGGTTGAGCTCTCCACCTAGGGAGGATCCCGAAGGCTTTTACTCTGCCCCTCACCCCCTGTGTCTGTGGTCCTAAAATGAAGAGGTGTGACCGATCCTCGCTGAGGCTGATGGGATGCGCTCCCCACCTTTGTCCCAGGCCCCACGTGGTTTCCTAGGTGCTGTGGAGTTACTGAATGGTTTTTTCTTTCTGGCCTTGTCCCTTCAGCCTCTGTCCCCACTTTCCTGCTGTTCTGGCAGCAGAGACTTTTGATGGCAAGCCTAGTCCCCAAAACCCTGATGAGTGGCCACCAGAGGCTGAGCTGTCACCCAATGTCAGGGAATAGTTTACTCAAAGTGGTGTTTTGCTTGCTCCCCAATGACTTCAGATTCTTCCAGTAAACATTTTTGGAATCACTTAATTCCTCAGAGCTCATCAGAGTTCTCCTGGTGCAAATGGGGCTGTGTTCTTGATCATATTAAGACACTGAAAAAGCACTTCAGGGACTGGATTTCTCAGCCACCACCCACTGCCTCTCACCGCCAGGTGTGGGGGGGGGGTGGTATCCTTTGTCTTGCTGGTTCGAAGGGTGAGGATCATTTTCTTTGCATTGTGTTTGAATCTCGAGGGTGGTGAAATTGTGGTGGTTGGATCTGTGCTGGGAAAATTTGAGAAGACTCATGGGCTTGAGAAATGCAAAGGGGAGACAAAGAAGGTCAGAAAGCATTGGCTGCAAGGTTGAAATTTATAACTTGCATCCTCACATGAGTCCGGAGGTACATCATTTTTAGGATTCTGGTGTTTCCTGTCAATAAAGCAGAACAAAGTGGATCAAGGGTTCAGTGTCAGATGTTAGGCATCGGAGCGAAGCAGAGACAATCCCTGCGCAAGAGGTTTGAGGATGAGCTGGTGCAGTGGACATTGTCCAGTCCAGAATCGAGAAATGCTGTGTTTTGGTGGCGGGGTGGTGGTGGTGGCCAGAAATGCTAACTTAAACATATTCAGTGTACTGACAAATATTCTGATGTTGGATAAATAAAAATAATAAGTACCATTCATTAAGCTCCTGCTGTGTTTCTTGAAGTGCTTTTCATATTTACCTCCAATCATTACAAAAATATTCAGGCTGGTAGAATTATCTTTATTTCGCAGAAGACACATCCCGCTGAACAGGTCCAAGGGGATCTCTTGAGCTGCCCACCGTTCCCCAGCCTTGCCCATCTGAGCAGGTGGCCCTGCCCCCCACCGTGTGTGCAGATGCTGCAAACCTGGCTTTCATCCCAGATGGCCTCTCCACCGACCCTGGCCTTCTACCCATGAACTTGTTCTATTTCCACCTTGCACTTTGAACTTGCACATCTCTTTGTTTCCACTTTTACCAACTCAGTCCAAATACAGACGGTCTTCTGATGCCTTCCCTTGCCCCTCCCACTGTCTTCTCACAGCATCAGAGCAGTCTTTACAAACCACAAATCATCCAGGGCATTCGACCACCTCAGCGTCCTCAGAAACTCCCCATTCCCTCCCTCATCTGGTCTGGTCTCCCTCTCAACCCCTGGGCTCCTGGACACAGGCCTCCGTTCCTGTCCAGGAAACAGGAAACGTGTCCGCATGTCAGAGCCTCCCTGCATTCTTGTCCCTGCTTCCGGCATGCCACGACCCCCTCCAACACCCCTGCCCCGTCTCTGACCTTCTCCTGCCTTGGCTCCTCTTCTCCTTTAGTTCTTGTCAGAGGCTTTGTCAGGTCTTCTCATTATTCTCCACCAGTGGATTCGTTTAATTTCCTCCTAGATTGAGGATGGGGCTTGAGAATCCACATTTCAGCATGCTCCTGGCCCTGTAATTCCAGGGTAGGTACCCATAGTCCCCACTGTGGCGGAAATCATAGTTTCCTTTTTTGCTGCTACAGCTTAAGATGTGTCTTTGGAAAGTGCCTGCAGACAGGGGTCCTCTTTGGGAGGGGCCTGCAGAAACACCACATGAGATATGAGACTTCCTATGCCCTTGTTGATCAGTGGTCTCCAATATTTTAGGCACCAGGGACCAGGTTTCTTGGAAGGCAGGGGGCTGAGGGAGGGCTCAGATGGATTGGATGGGGGCAGTGGGCGGGGCAGAGCTCAGGTGAGCATCCCTGACTAGCCTGCTGTGGAATGGGCAAGGGGCGGGGAGGAGACTGGAGGTGGAGCACAGGTGAGCCTCGCTTGCTGTGGGGATGGGGGTGGTGGTGGCTGGGGACCCCTGCCCTTGATAACGTGCAGTAGGTTTTTCAGAAACCCCAAAATGGGGTTACTCAGCTTGATCTTCCAGTTATACACAGTTGTCTTTTAGATGCTTCCAAAACCCTCACAGCTTAATCCTCAACAGGTAAAAAGTAGCCACCTCTGTGGATATATAAAGGTGGTTGCTGAAGTAGTTGGAGTAGCAGCTTTGTATTAGGGGTGAGTGTTTAATCCTCCAGGCGGTGGCTGTGATGGTGGGGGTGCTGTTTGTGAAATGGGTGCGTTGTCATGTAGTTTCATTACCCTGAGCCCGGGAGACTTTGGACTTGGGTGAGGGGTGCTCGTGCTGAACCCTACTGTGCAGACTTTCCGGGTCGGTGGCTGGGTTCGGGCATTTCTTGTTTCCAGTTGGCAGGTTTGGTGTTGCCCCAGAACAATGGATTTGAGAACTACATTGGTTCTGCCAAAGGTTTTGAAAATCCTTAATACTCTCAAGGGACCTGTGCAATTTTTGGAAAGAGGAAAAAGTATATTAAAAAGGATGTCATACAAAAAGTGAAATAAATGCTAAGGATGACATGTTCTTTGCTCATTCCAATTATTGGGAATCCAGGAAACTGGGGGTTTGCTGTAGTGAGCTGAGTTTTCTGTACAAAGTCTTCATTTATAATTGATGCCTTTTCTTCCAATGGTTTCATATTAAACAAGTTTTATGTGTATCCAGCCAGATGTCAACAAGCGGCATGTGCCAAAGCTGCGGGCAGGGAAGGGCACAGTACATTTCAGCAGCCCAAAGAAGTCTGGTGTGGGATAGGATGGTGAGAGAAGGCAGCTGGAGAGATCTGCAGGGGTCAGACCTGCACAGGCCTCCGGGGCCAAAGCCAAGTCTGTGTACCTAATTCTAAGAGCATTAGGAAGCCATTGGAGTGTTTATGCAATGGTTTGTGTTCTTAAAAGCTCACTGTGATGCTGAAACTGATTGAAAGGAGACAACGGTGCGGGGTAGGAAGACCAGCCAGGAGGCCACAGAGGTAGCCTTGTCACTAGATCATAGTGGTTCGAAAGAGGTGATAGTAGTAAAGTTGGAAAGTAATGAATACATTGGAGAAATATCCAGGGGGTAAAACTGTTGATGATGCAGGGAGAAGCGGGTGTCGGGATGACTCTAGCATTTCCTCTTTGAACACAAAGAAGCACCGTTTTCTGAGACGGGGAAGCTGGGGAGGGTGGGGATGGACGAGGTGGCTGGTTTGGTTTTATACTTGTGAGGTTGGAGTTGCCTGTGGATCGTCCAGCTGGAGTCGTCAAGAAGGCAGGAGACATGTAGGACTGGTGCTCAGAACGCAGATCTGTCCCAGAGAGATACATTTTTGAAATTTCACCATTTGCTAGCACAGATTTTTCTTGACCCCAACTGTCCCTTGCTTAAAGAATGTCACCCCTCCAACTACTATGCAGGATTCACAAAGCGCCAAACACTTGTCCCACCAACTCTGACTTTGAATTCTGGGTGTCTGAAACCCTTCACAGTGGAGGTCTTTTAGCATTGTTCTCTTTCCACTCCTCCTGCGGTCAGTCAGTGTATGAGTCAGGGTCCTACAAGGAAACAGCCAATGGGACACAGATACTGATAGAGATGTACAGTAATCCCCCCTTATTCATGGGGGGCATGCCCCAAGACCCTCAGTGGATGCCTGAAACCACAGAAAGCAAAACTGCAGATAAGGGGGTGCTGCTGTAGCTCCAGGTATGGACACCCACAGGGAGATTTATTTGAGGAATTGGCTCACGTGGTTATGGAGGCCAACAAGTGCCACCACCTGCCATCTGCAAGGTGGAGATGCAGGGAAGGTGGTGTAATTTAATCCGAGTCCGAATGTCTGAGAATCAGGAAGCCAAGGCACAAGTCCTGGTTTCAGTCTGAAAGCTCAGAAGCAGAAGTGCAGATATCTGAGGGCAGGAGAAGAGGGGTGTCTAGTCCAAGGAGAGAGAGAGAATGAGAGAGAGAGAGAGAGAGAGAGAGAGAGAGAGAGAGAGAGAGAGAGAAAGAGAGATGAATTTGCCTTTCCTCTGCCTTTATTTGGTGCCCAATCACATTGGGGAGAGCTAGGGAACTTCTTTAGTGATTCCAGTGCTAATCTCTTCTGGCCATGCCCTCAAAGACACACCCAGAAATAAAGTTTTACCGGCCATCTGGGCATCTCTTAGCACAGTCCAGCTAACACATAAAATTAACCATCATCATTAGTTGCTAGCATCCCTAGGGCTGGAGCAGGAGGCAGTGGTCACAAGGCACTGTGGTACCAGGGCTTGTCATCAGCTAGGGCAAAAAGGGGGATGCACAAATGAAAGGCTTGGCTAGAGTATGATCCATGGGTTCCAAAAGTCACTGGAGAGCCAGCTAAGCAAGCCTCAGGGAAGGAGATGGACGACACAAGGGATGAGCAGAGAAAAGCGCTGAGTCAGGTGTTCAGAGGGTGGTGGGGAAATCAGTAAAAACCAGCCCGTGAAGCCCTGGCCGGGTAGCTCAGTCGGTTAGGGCATCATCCCAACATGCCAAGGTTGTGGGTTAGATCCCCAGTCAGAGCACAGACAAGAATCAACCAACGAATGCATCAGTAAGTGGAACAGCGAATCAGTGTCCCTGTCTCTCCCTCTGTTTCTTTCTCTCCCCCTCTCCCTCTCTTCCCCCTCCCTCTCTTCCCCCTCCCTCTCTTCCCCCTTTCCCTTTCTCTCCCCCACCCTCTCTTCCTCTCTCTCTAGAAATTAATCAACAAATTAAAAATTGGAAAAGAAACCAGCCCATGAAATGGATGGAATACGGGCCATAAACAGGTGTTGCTGGGAAGGGTGGCAGGTCCATGCCTCCCAAGCTCCCCCAGGAGGCAAATGCTATAACCGGGGGAACTCTGGTAGAACCTCAAAACGACATGAAATCGCCACAGAAATTGTGAAATGTGGCCACAGTTTCACTTGTTTTGCAACAGTGTAAAAAGCACAGTCCTCCACTCCCTTTCAAAATAGAAAAGAAAATCAAAGAAAAGCCGGGAAGGAACCAAGGGCTTTGCACACTGGGAAGGACCTTTCATCAGCTGCACCTGCCTGGCAGCCACATCGTCTTTCGTTTCTCTCTCTCCCTCGCTCTCTCTGTCTGTCCCCTCCAGCACCCTCCATTCTTCTTCATTCCCTTTGTCGTGGGATTGAACATTTCTGGAAGATTCTGAAAGTGTTAGGCAGGAATCATAAAAGACCATAGAGAAATAGCTGTGTGGTAGAACAAAGGGAGAAATCCAGGTTGAAAAGAGTGGCGAGAACGTGGTGATGGGCGGACGCCAATGCTAATCTTGTCACGTGGCTGGTAGTGAGGCAAGAGTCTACTTCCTCTGTCTCCCAGCCCCCATGCTCCGAAAGAAATTCGTTATTGGTTTACCTTGAGAATGTGGGTGCCCAGGTGAGAGAAGGTGAGTGTACTTAACTGTAAAGGGGCGGGGGAGGAGACAGGTGTTCATGGAACTCAGTGCACAGTTCATTTTGTTTTTCAGTTACCAAATCATGAGTCCCTAGTTGAGAGTCTCAAATCTTTGTTTCCCTGGCTGTGTTGTTTAAAGCAAGCCACTCCCTCAGTTTACTGAGAATGATCCATTTTACCTTCATTATAACTTTGCAAAAAAAAAAAAAATAAATAACATACACAAATCCATGTTATTGGTATTGTAAGTGTTATTACATTGAACATGAATTTGTGGCAGTTTGCAATGAGACGATTGCATACATAATAGGACTGTAGAAATGTGGGTAAGAAAATGTAACAGAGCCCCTTGGTGGAATACGGGTACTAAGAAGGGCAGCTGTGTATAGTGGAACTCTGAGGCTAAAGAGAATCCTCATCAGCACCAAGGGTTGAATTTCCTGGCAAACGAGACGCAAAGAGAAATTAGCTTATAAAAATGCTCAGAATTTCATCAGGAGCCATCCACTTTTCACCAGGAGTTGCTGTGATAACTCTATTCCCTGCTGCTAGCCCAGGGCGCATGCGGAAAATACCTGGCGACTTGAACAAATGTACCTCAGACACGACCCTTGCCTTCAGCCTAGTGCTGAAGGGTTCGCTGTGAGACTCCTTACCTAAGGGGCCAAGTGCACCCCATGCAACCAGTTTCCAAAAGCTACTTTACCAAAGACACAGAAATTGTCCCCTTAGCACCATTTCTTTGCATGGCTTCCATTGCTCGGTCCTTCCAAGATCACTTCCGGAGGACCTTGGTTGCAGACACTGTGTGGGTTCCCCGCAGAGCGAAAGGACATCCGTAAGGACCCAGAGTTTCAATGTCTAGAATCTATCCCCCTAAAATGTCCCCTTGTGGACACAGAGATAGGCACACGAAAAGTTTGTGTGGGTGTTGTCTGTGCGTCAAGGAAGATGAACGTAATGCAGAAGTCATTCCGCGGGGCCGCGGGTCGGTGAGCCCCCGTGCCCCCTACGATGGAACGCTGTGCGGAGGTCACAAAGCACCAGCAGAGCCAAGTGCCCCATCAAGGAAGCCCACGCCTGCGGTGTGCGGCTCAGCGGTAAAACCAAGCTCCGAAACAGCATGCGGGCGCAATGAGCTCGTCTTTCAGGACAGTTATTACATCAATAATTTATATATATGTTTATACAGAGATTACGGGTGAAATACGTGCCACACTGGCCATGGTGATCTGTGGCAGAGAGCTTCTGGGGAAGTTTCACTGCCTGCACTTTGTCTTTCTATGAGATTTGAGTTTTATATTGCCTTGTATTACACGTGTTATCAGAAAAAAGCAATAAAAATGCTAAGCGCCGTGTGGGAGCTGTGGATAACGTGGTGCGGAAGTTATTGTCCCCACCCTCGTAAAGACCAAAGTCTAGTAGGGGAGAAAGCACTAAAGGAATTAAAGGGCCATGTGAGCCCTGCCATGACGGACCTGGGTCCAGGGGCGTCGGTGCCAGGCAGGTGTCCCTGCAGAGGCGGGGGTGGTGGGAAGGGTGCTGTAGAGAGGGTGGTCCATCTGGAGTGTGGTCTGGAAGGGTACACAGAGTGCCCATGGCCAGGCAGCTATGACAAGTGCCAAGGGAAGAGTCAATGGCCACCAGCATGTTGGTAACTCGGGAAGTGGCTCAGTGTTTGGGACATTCTGAGTCATGAAATGCCACTGGGGGCCAGACGGTGCTGGGGACACTTTAAAGACAGATGGTCTGAGAGAAGCACAGAGGGTCAGCTCAAGTTTTCTACAGACCAGTCACGTGGCTCTGCTTGTTCCCCCGCTTGAAAGAACTTGGCATTAAATCAGAACTTTGTTGATGATCTAAGGACAAATTCCAGACGATCCTAATTAAATCCAAGCTTCCTGTATAACATCGTTCTTAAATCTTGACTTTATGGTCCAGAGGCAAGACATAAGTGTCATCCGAGTGAATTTATCTAGAGATGAAATCACCAACATACTCTGATTGATAGCAGGATGAAGGACAGAGCCTCAAGTTTTCTGCTGGCAAAAAGAACTTTGTTTTCTTGATATCCTCACAGGGCGTTTATCCCACAAAGGGCTCCAGTGCACACACCGATGACCTGTGGTGGTCCTTATAGCTGGCCCCTTTGGTCCTGCACTTCCCCGAAAGGTTTCTCATTAGACTTGGGCATCTGACTTGGTCAGAATGGAATGAGGCCAATGAGAGCAGGCTCTCTCCACCTCTGCTCCTGTGGTAAAGAGGCAAAGGAACAGAACAATATGCAAATGATGGGAAGGATGAAACGACTGTGGATTTCTTTAGGAAATCAGGTAAGAAACTATGGGCTGGCTGTGTCCAGCCCGGAGGGGAGCCGCGGGGAACTTGAATGCCCGAAAGACTCTTCCCTGTATCATTTCCTTGCCTCTCTTTGCTCACAGACCAGAAAATTAAGCCAGGCAGATAATCTCTACCAATGTTATCATCAAAGTCGTGGTTGCGAAAGTCCCCTGAGTCTGCCAGGAGAGGCTTATCTTTATCTGACAGTTTTCAGGTCTGGCCTCACAGGCAGTGGCCTGTCCCTGACACACAGCCTGGTAGGTCAGCTGTCCAGCAGCCACAACCAGGACGGGCCGTGGTGGCTCTATACGCATTACACCAATAAGGAGGATCACAGCCACAGACTTAGCCGTGTTTGAGTTACAGGCCATCAGGGGCCGGACCTTTACAAAAGACTTTTCTTTCATCCTGTGCAAGAAACTTCATTTTTATTTTATTGTTCTTCCCCTTATCTTTTAGCCAGTTTTTTTCCTGACCCTTCCATCATTTCTGCTGTTCTTGTACCTCTGGGTCTTCTGTTTCCTCCTCCTGGGGTGCCCATGTCCCCAGCCTGGTCTGGCCACTCGGATCCGTCCTTGAGGACTGGGCCTCTGGTTGGCTCCCTTTTTCTCCTGGCCACTCACTCTCGTCCTGGTCCTTAGCTTAGTATAAAGCCCTGTGTGTTCACAGGTGTTGACTGGCACATAGCAGGGATTTTTCTTTTTCTTCTTTTCTTTTCTTTTCTAAAGAAATAGGGAGGGAAGGTGGTTAATCATTTCATCTCATAAATAAAATGATAGGGGTCAGAAGGATCACACAACATGTTCGGTACCCACTTTCACCTAGCACAGACTTGTCCAAGGAGAGAGCCCTTCACACTGCAAGATTCTCACATTTGAGAAAGTCACAGACATGTGGCTGCACGAGATTTTGAATATCCTCCAGAATCTACCTGAGGCATGGCCAAGGACTCGCTTGCTTGCTTGTTCCTTCTTTCACTCGTTTATCCAATATTGATCTATGCATGCTAGTCACTGTTCTAGATGCCAGTCGTATCTCTCATGAGCAAAGCGGAAGAAAAACCCTGTCTTCGTGGAACTTGCACTGTGTGGGGGCACGTGACAATGGGTGAAGAAATCTGCGAAGCCAGGGTGATAAGCATCATGAAGAGAAACACGGCAGCATTAAGATGGGGGGAGGTGTGGTGGGAACTACTTTTGCTGAAATGATCAGGGAAACTTTCACTGAGAACATCTGAACAGAAGCCTGGACGAAGTGAGCGGTCAGCCATTCAGACACCTGGGGGAGAAGGTATTCCAGGTAGAAGGAAGAGCAGTGAAACATCCCTTGGTGGGGACAGCCCTGATAGAAATGACCACTAATATGTTTCTGGGTAACATGATGACCAGAGCACTTTCATTTTGTATTTTATTCTTTGCATTATAACTCTCACAAGATAAACCAAATACTGTTACAGGTCCACCTCGTTATATATGGTGGGCATATTCCTGGAAATGTGAGCCTCTCTGTGTGAATTAAATTTTTCTAATTGAATTCCATTTTAGAGGCACACAATGGGCTTGTCATTTTAAGGGACCACATGGCCAATCCTTTTGGTAGAGCCTTAGAGGGTCCCTCAGGTTTCTCTCGCTGTAAATTACTACGCCTGTTTGTCTCCACAGAGGCTGAACCTCCATACGTTACCATGAAAGTGGGGATGACACAGCATGAAGTCCCTGCAAGTGGCAGCAAGTAGTTACGCGGGCACGTGCCACTTCATTGGAAGAGATCGAATTTTTCTTTTCCTCGAAATACTGCCCTTATCATGCAAAGATTACCTTTTTGGGGGCATAAGGAAAATAGAAACTAGAAGCCAGAAGACTAGGAAAAACAAGAGTATAGAGTAGCTCTTCCCTAAATCTCTAGTTAAAGGAAGAAGCCAACATTTTTTTTTTCTCTTAAGGGAAGTAACTTTTTGCCTTGTGAACTTGAGGTTGTGTGGGCTGTGTTGTGATAGGAGCAGGTAAGTATGATCCAGTTCCAAATCTTCTTGTGGTTTTCCAATATCATCTTGGTTATCGTAAACAAATGGACAAATTAAATGAGTTAAAAAATAAATCATGCTGTGTGTATGTGTGTGGGGGTTGACATGTGAATATTTCACATGTTCCCATATAAAAATCCAGTTCTGGCATGATGAGTACATTTAAGAGTGCAGGGATAGCATTGGGCAATATGGCTTCTAGCGGAGATAATTTTTTTCTGTGCCCATCCAAGCACCCAAGGATATGTTTGTTGATGAAAGAGAGAGAGAGAGAGAGAGAGAGACATTGATGTGAGAGAGAAACATTGATAGGTTGCCTCCTGTACCTGCCCCGACTGGGTATGGACCCTGCAACCTTTTGGTTTATGAAATGAGGCTCCAACCAACTGAGCCACCCGGCTAGGGCTGGAGATATTTTTGATAGACTGTGTGCTTGGGTGCCTGGCTAGTATATAGCATGACAACCTCATATACCTTTTATAGGATTCAAAATGCTTTATCAGCTACTAGAGCAAAAAGAGAAAAATCAGAGAGCAATTACAAGTTATTCAAGGACAGAGTAACTTTCTGGTTTGAACAAGGAGCCAGTCCTCAAAAAAGCCTGTTCAGAAGGTTCACCCTCCAGCCATTCAGGGATCTTCCCAGGCCACGGTCTTCACCTTGGCTCACTGGGGCTGCTGGGGCTCTGTTTGCAGCCCTCTTTGCTCAGTTGTGGATGGGAGGTAAGGCTGTTTCCTTTCCGCCCCCTCTTTTCGCCATGGGTGAGTCAGCAGGTTTCCCATGCTGCATGGTTTCCCAGCTCTTTACAAAAGGGAGCGGTTTTGTATGATTTCGCTGTGGCTTCTAAACCTTGGAAAGTTTACGCAGTTCCACACTTAGGCACTGAGAGTGAACAGGGGATTTTGTTACTGAGGGTAACTCAGCCCAGCAGAACCCTTCGTTTGGCACCTGTGAAGTACTGTCCCCTGTGAGATCATCCTAAAGGTGACACTGGCATCCCCACTGATAAGGAAACAAACGAAGGTCCCTCTGAAATTGCCTGTGGGTGAATTCTTAGCCTCTCCCTCCTTCCGAAACACCTTCCCAGCTCTCTCTTTGCCTGGAGCTGACATAGCTGTTACCCGACCAAATGCATCTGTTGTTCTTTGAACCCACACTTTGCATGGAATTTATCCATGTTTGTGAGGCCTGCAGCTAGACATCATGTTCTTTAGAAAGGCCACGCATTCACTCATCCAATGAATAGATCCTCCGTGGCTGTGGCTCAAGCCCTGGTCTGGTCTTGGCTGTGTGGAGCTCCCGTGGTCATGGCTTGTTACCAGCCCAGTGTCCACCCACCTCTGGCAAATTCACAGACGGACGTTGTACCTCCAACAGTGGTAATGCTGGCAGGGGCCTGGGAGGCTCGGTCCAGTGGGCCTGCAATGAATGTGGACGGTGAAGGTGAAATAAACGTCAAGGATCCTGACTCCACTTTCACCCATTTTTTCTCACGTCTGCAGGTCAAGGCCCAAGTTGTGCTCTCTCTCTACCCACTGCCACCCTCACCCCATGGTTTGGCAGAAGAGAGCACGCTCGTGTTTTCAACTCTAATGCAGAGCTTTTTATATCTGGCTTATGTTAAAAGCAAATTAAACAGAACACAACAAAGGTTTTAAAAATACTTTTTTTCTCAATAGTTTGTTGTTGAACTAAATATTTTGTGAGAGATTAAAGGCAAAATAATTGAGTGGACCTCATTGCATGTGCTTGACCTAGTCTTAGAAGAATGCATGTTAGCCAAACTTTTGTAGCTGCAGTTCTATTTAAAGTTCACTCTGAAGAGTTGTTATTAAAGAAACCCTATACAAAGAATAATCAGAACCCCCCAGATTTAGAGTAGGTGGGGTCAGCAGATTTTTTTAAAGGATAGTGTGAGCAAGAGTCTTACCATAAACCATTATGGTTTTATCCCCAGACTGGCGGGATCTGGGAAACATGATTATATTCTTAGGAAACTTTGGGAATAGCGAGAGAAGAGAAAGTGGATAAAAAATTTTGTAGAGAATGGACAATGGCTTCATTTTTCATAATGATCCCACCCACCCCACCCCCAAGGGATTCAGGGATTCAGGGACTCAGTCCATTCTGAAATGGGTACCAAGGAGACAGGGGGCATGTCCTGACTTGACCCTGTCCAGTCACTGGACTTCATTTCCCAGGAGCCCAAGAATGCAACCTCACAGAGCAAGGGGGGAATTTCCACGCCTGCAAGGAAAAGGTCCGCAGAATGTGTTTGGAATATTTGGTTTGGAAATGCGGCAAGATCATTTGTTTGAGCATCTGGACTGGCCACAGAAATCCTATACTTTGCATTTACTGGGGCATTTTGCGGGTTGTCATCTTAAGGAGAAACAGAAAACTTTGGTTCCAAACCCAATATTCTACAAGGAAATGGAAATTCCACTTTCCATGAAAGGTCTTTCTGACATGCAAGGTCATCTTGTTGTTTATCTACAAAGCCAGGGGAAATTGGCCATTGAGCGTTTCGCATTTGGAAACACTGGCCCAAATTCAAAGAAGTTTGATGCTCTCTTCCCTCCCCTCCCCGTTTTTATTTAAAGATGTTGCGCTTCGTGAATCATTGGGTGAAGGCAAGAAATACAGCTCCTTCTGTTCCAGAAGATAAAAGCCTGAGTCCACAAGGAGAAGCCCAGAGTCAAGGACGCCCTAGAACTGAGACTGTGGGCACTGAGAATAGAGCTTCCGCAAGGTTCCTGGGCTCTGGGCTGCAGAATACACTGGACTCTCTTGTACTCGATGAAGTCACTAAAACCTTTGGCAAGATGGTGACGTCAGACCCGCCCTGAAGTTGTAGCAAAGTCTCAGCATAGTTACCCTGCGAGCAAGGCCATGACAATATAGATGTGGCCCAGTGCAAAATGAAGGATGTGGAGCCCCTGGTTAAAAAAAGCTATTACAATGTAAACCTTTTCCTTTAAAAATACTTTACTGCGTATCAAAGATAATGGTGCGATTGGGATGCAGGAGTAACAATGACATATGGTAAAAAAGTACGTCATGACTGTATACACTACAATAAAAAATGATGCCTTATCCATGTGATACCTTGAGGGACTATACAATTTTTTTTGTCTCTCTTTTCTGCAAATTCATTTACCAGGTTATCAGAATCTATACTTTTAGCAATTTCATTTTCAATCACTGTAACTGCAAGCGGCATCGGTTGCTCTTTGAAAATAAGATCACGAATAATTTTTGATACTGTTTAATTTTGAGAAGGATCTTTCTGCTAATGCAATCTTTCCTGGAGTTGTTTAAGTATATCTCATTGGTTGTAATAGCATTAGGGTAAATTTCTAGGAAATAATTTTGAAATATAGACTTCGGTATGTTTAAAGCTGATGATTCTTATCTTACAATTTTTCTAAAAAGATTTAACTCTATACAAATCAGTTTTCCGCAGGTTTGAATTTAATTTTAAATGTAAATTTATAAAATGGCATTTTAATGTTTTTCCTGCTATGTTCTATAACTCGTAGGTACCCTGCAAGCATCCGAAGTGTCTTCCTGATTTGCATGTAATATAAAATGCTTGTTTACGGAGTGTGTTGTGTTTCTTCGTACAAGGAAACATTAATATAACAAATGTCTTTTTGTTGCTAGTAATTGGTTTATTTAAAGTTTCCTATGAAAATTTTTCTGTTGGAAGTGACAGGTTACATCCCAGTTCCATTTTTAAGCTTGCGAATATTTGCTTTGCAATGTTGCAGTAGTTTTTAAAATGGGAGATTCTAAAGTGAAGAATCCTCATCACTCCTGGATATGCTTTACTGTAGTGTCCACATGTAAATGTTTATTTTGTAATAATGTATGGACCAAGTTTATTGCCTGAGCACCGGCAGCCCCTATCCCAGCACTAAGGAAAGAGAATTCATCCTGTTTCTGCAGAGGTAACACGGGCGGGCGGCCCGAGGACAAATGGGCAAGCGGGCTCCCCGCTGCTGTGGCGTTGCTGCTACCCACCTGGGCTCAGGTGCCAGCCCTCGCTGCCCCTGCGTCCTGGACTGTCCTGGCCTGCCATCCCCAAGGCTGCCTGTCCCCGTGCTGCCTGGTGCCTCCTCTCTGCTCAGACTTCACGTGGGTATAACGCACACCCACGTTTCTGGCCCAACCTTTCAGGAAAAAAATCTTTTGTTTTAATTTTTAATTCAGTTATTTATTTACTTATAGTTAGGTACTTGTTTTTTTGTATGATAAAGGAGTTTTAGCCTTTATTTTTGAACCTACAGATATCGTTACTGCTTTCTAGAGTTATACTTTTAATGCATAAGCATCAATAAAAGAATTAAAAACATTTACATAGTTACAGAATTCATACCACCCATGTATAATGCACATCCTTATCTTCCCCTCAAAAATTTGGGCAAAAATGTGCATGTTATTCATGGCAAAATGCAACATGAAACTCACATTCAAGGATAAGATTATGAAGACTTGCAGACAGCAACCGAGGAGCGTTAAAGCAAGTGCGGGCTCCTCTGGGAGGCGGTCCCTCTGGGAGCACAGAAGTTATACACACAGGAAGCAGCCCTGGCTTGGCACCCAGAATGCGGCTAATGGAAAGAACATGGTTCCTTATCACAGGCAGACTCGCTCCATTTCTGGTGGCCAATCTTCATTGCCTGAAAGTTCACCCTCATGTCTAACGCTGGCCACAAGGAGGCCGTTTTTTTAATTCTTTCTTTAAAACTTGTTACTATTCACTTTTATCAAAGCCTCTCGTTAGTTTTGCCTAATGAGTGCAGGTTCTCCTGAGCACAGACCAGCTCTTGTTCTTGTGTCTGGGGATGGTGATTCCTTATATTCGTGGCTTTACTTATGGACCATGAGGTTTCAAAATTAAGGAGGGCTCTGTAGTTCCACTAATCCAGGGGATCACCATTTTGGCTTGTTATCAGAACTTCTGCAGTCTTGTAAACATGTTACGCTATTCCCTGTTCCTATCCCTAGAGATTCGGTGCTGGACATCCGAGGTGGGGCCCAGGCATCTGCCTTTTTACAAGGGCTTGCTGGAGATTCTGATGAGCAGCCTAATTTGGGAATATCTGGTGATTTTCCTGATTAGGAATTTGTTCAAGGCATCCCTGTTTTGTTTTCTTCTCTGCTGCTGAGTCTACGGCTCATCTCACGGGGTCCTGTAGTTTATCTGGCTTTATCTGATTCAGCCACCAGAGTCCCACCACTTGTGTTTTCCCCTCTTGAGTCACATGGTTGTCAAATGGAAGAAGCCACTCTTTCTGGACACCGCTTTTCCATTCAAGCCCTTGTGAAGCTCTGTGAAGTGACTTTCAACCAATGCAACAAGGAAGAGACTGGGTGGCCAGATCCTTGCTAAGCTGGCACCATCAAATAGAGCTGGGTGCGTGTGTATGGGGGAGGGTGCGAGTATGAGCATGTGTGAGCGTGCGTGCTCATCTGTACATGTGTGAGTATATTCATGAGCGGCTAGGAGTGATAATGGTGGAGGAGGTTTATCAGGGTGAACTCAAAATGCAAGAGTGTTTTAGATGGGAAATACCACACCTGATGAAGGATTTGATCAACACCTATAATTCATGAATAGTTCAGAAAAGTCAATATACATTAGCTCGCCTAATTCAGGAATATACCTTTTGAGGCATAAAATAAGTAGCTTTAACTATTGTACCATTTAACCTAGACTCTGTTTGGCTTCAATAATAAACAACTGCAAAATCTTAATGGTTCTAACAACTAACATCGCACGTCCATTGCATGTCTTCTAGGAACCTGGTTCCATGTCTCCTTTTTCTGAAACTCAGGCTGTTTGGGGGAAGCAGAGGGAAGGATAACTTCGGAGCATCGTGCATAGCAATATCATGTTCTGGCCTGGAAATGCCACATCCTTTAGGCTTAAAACTCATTGGCTAGAACTGGTCACATGAGTCATAGAAAAGAGACGATCAAGTCATACAAACAGGAGAACTGCAAAGCACTCTACAGATTCCATTTCTCTTTCAAGGTATTTTAAAGAAGGTACAGCATTATCCAGTTGCTAGTAAACATACAACCTAAGGAGTGGGAGAATCCAGAAATAGGCCCTCTTCGAAGGACCAGAGATATTCATGAATAATAGATTCCCACCGCGGAAGGCTGAGAGGTGCTTCTCGGCTGGAAGAGCCTCTTTGGGAGGATCTGGCTGAGATGAAATGGTTCACATTGTTCTCTCTCATTGTAACCGAGACCCGGGGGATAAATTGGCCTCTCTTCCTGCTTTATTTTCTAAGCATTTTCTAATCTCTATTTTTTTCTCCCACCTCCACGTAGATCTTGATGGTGAAGCTGGAGTTGGTGGGTGTGATTATAGGTCTTAGAGCCTAGAGGTGGCTGAATGGGAGTTGTTTTTCTTGTTCTTCCATAATTTTATGTTGTCCCAGTACTTCAATCATCATCCCCAATGGGAAACTGCTGATGAGGGGTCTCTTCCCATCCAGGGTGAGTTGAGTGAGGCAGGAATTCTGTGGAACAGTCTAGTTCTCCTCTGGTATCATTATTTCATGGTTCAGTTTCTCCGACTTAAATGTTAGTCTCTGTTGCAAGGAGCATTTCAGACTACATGCTTGTGATTTATTTACAGTTAACACATTGCTCAGTATATTAGTAGGTGGCATTTAAAGAAATATGGCTCTTCTGAGCCTCTTTAAGTAAGGCAGAGCAGAGAAGTTTCTGTATGCAGCAAACTACTTTGCCCAAAGGTGAGGCTCGTTAATCAGGAGGTTCAAGAGAGTTTCAAGTGGGGGGGGGGGGAGCATTTCCCATCTTTATTTTGTTCGCTGTTAAGTAAAGTGGCATTTTTATTTAATAAGCCTGGCAAACCCCGTTGCTTTTTTTTTAAATGTCAGGTGTATCGAGGCATAATTTACATAAGACAAAAGTCACTCTTTTAAAGTTTACAATTTGACAAGGTTTGATAAATGTATACAGTCACGTAGCCTTCACAACAATAAAACTATAGAACATTTGTATTACCTTCGAAAGTTCCCTGCAGTCAGTCCCCTCTTCACATTCTGAGCCCCAGTGACTACAGATACATATTCCGTCACCATAGTTTTACATTTTGTGGAAGGCCATATGTGTGGAATCATGGAGGCTTTGTGTCTGGCTTCTGTTAGTTACCATGATGCTTTTGAGATTCATCCATGCCGTTACAGGTATCAGTAGTTCTTTTTTAATTGGCAGGTAATATTCCGCTGCGGTGATAGAGTGAAATTGGTTTATCGATTTGCTAGATGAAGGAGGGTTGTTTTCAATGTTCAGCTATTATAAACAAACTGCTATGAGCATCCCACGCAGGTTTTTGTGCAGACAGAGATTTTCATTTCTCTTGGGTAAATAAGTAAGTAGCAGCATTTCCGGGTTAGATGATAAACATATGTTGACCTTTATAAGAAATTGCCAAGCTGTTTTCTGAAGTGGCTGTATCGTTTTGCATTCCCACCAGCGGTGTCTTAGAATCCAGTTGCTCTACCAGGGGTGTCCAGCCTGCGGCCTGTGGGATGTGTGTGGCCTGGGATGGCTATGAATGGGGCCCAGCACAAAATCGTAAATTTACTGGAAACCGTTGTTTTTTTGTTTTTTTGTTTTGGCTCACTAGTTTTCATAGTGTTTGTGTATTGAATGTGTGGCCCAAGGCAACTCTCCTTCTTCCTGTGGGGCCCAGGGACGCCAAAAGGTTGGACACCCCTGCGGAAGTGTACCTGTGTGAACCACACCTGGTGCTGTCGGTCCTTTTCATTTCAGCTGTGAGTGTTGCGGGCACCTTTTCACGTGCCGTTGACTATTTAATGCATTTTTTGAGAACTTTCTGTTCCAATAGTTTGCTTGTTTTTATTGCTGTTTTCCTTGTTGAGTTGTAAGAGGTCTTCATACACTCTTTATTCGTGTGTTTTTGTCAGATTGGTGTGGTTGATGTATTTTCATCCAGTGTATTGGTTTCCTTTTAATTTTCTTTCTTTTTTAAGAATTTGTTTATTTTAATTAATCAAATATTGATCCCACCGGGAATCAAACTGGTGACTGTTTTGTTCACAGGCTGGTGCTCAATCTACCGAGCCATACCAGCCAGGGTAATTTTCATAACAATGTTTTGAAGAACATTTTAAATTTTGGTGAAGTTCAGATTATCATATATTTTTTAGTGGTTCATGCATTTTGTGTCCTATCTAGGAAATTTTAGGTAACTTCGGACAATAAAATTCTGCCTTCCTTTCTTTAAGAAATGTTATGTTTAGCTCTTATATTGTCTGTGTATATGGTGTGAGAATAGGTTTGGGAATCTCTCTGTTTGCCTGTCTGTAAATATCCAACTCTTCTAGCACCATTCATTGAAAAGATTCTGCTTTCTGGAATTAGCATGGACTCCTGAAAATCTATTGGACTTTGTTTTATTCACCTATATGTTAATTCTTATGCCATTAACATACTTTTTATTTTTATGGCTCTGTGGCAAGTTTTAAAATCTGTTAATGTGTGTCCTTTTTAAAATTTATTTAGGCTTTTCTAACTCCTTAATATTTCTATATACATTTTGGAATTAGCTGCAAATTTCTACACAAAATCCTCCTGGGATTTTGACTGGCATAACGTTTAAACTATAGGTTAATTTGCTGAGAAACAACATCTAAATAATATCAATTTTTTAAGCCATGTATTTAGATCTTCTTTTGCAAATATTTTGTTAGAATTATTTCTAAATGCTTTTTTCTTTGATGCTATAAATTTTAATTTCCAATTGTTTGTTGTTAACAGATAGAAACAAACTTGTCCTTTTTTGCCATCCTTCCTCTTTTCACTCGTGTATGCCTTTGTTACATGAGTTTCTCACTGTACAGTTAGATCTTACTTCTTTTCATCCAATTTGATAATCTCAGACTTACAATTGGACTGTTTACATTTAATGCTGTTATCCATATGATTGGGTTTAAATCTACCATCTTGCCATTTGTGTTCTTTGTCCTATCTGTTCTTTCTCTTGTTTTCATATACAAAAACCATCTTGCCATTTGTTTTCATATGTTAATCTTTTCTTCTTACCCTCTGGGATCTAAGGCTTTTATGTCATATTAGATAAGGAGAAATGGTTTTAATATCAGTTAACTTTAGTTTGAATCCTGACTCTACTAACGGCCAACTCAGGGCAATTACTAAGCAACTTTGTCTCCGTTTTCTTACCTGTGCAGTAAGCATATTAATAGCACCCTCCCCCCCTGGAGGGGTCCATGAGGATGAAAAGAGATAATTTATGTAAATCTCATAACATAGAGCTGAGCTCCTAGTAAGAGTTCAGTACGTAGAAACCATTTTTCAACCTTAAATTACATCATAAACGTGATTGCATATTCCTATGTAATCTTTATAACTATCATTTTTTTCCCCTGGTGGGATAATAGTCTATAATGCGAATATAAACCACTATGACTAACTAACTTCCATTTGGTTTGACAGGTTATTTCCAGTTTTGGGCCATTGTAGATAATGCTATAATCAATGTCTTTTTTCATATAATATGCTTTTTGTTTCGGTTTACCGACTCCCTTAGAAAAATCCCTGGAATGGTATTTCTGGGTAAAGGTTATATATGACCCCTGCCATGGTTCTTGAGACATAGCTGAGTGTATCTGTTGGAGTCACAATGCAGACCAGAGAAAGATGTCACCCTCCACCTCTCACTCTCCTGGGAACCAGAGGGTATTCCTTGCTCATGTCTACCTCCCCCGACCCCCAGAAGAGGTACCTTCCTCTTGTTTGTTGCGCTATTGAGTAAACTGCCCTGGCCTTTCCTACTCATCCTAACAGCTCATTACTCACACCTGTCACCCATTTTGGTTGTTCCAGAAAATTGCAAGGTTCATCTTTATGTTGGCTGCCTCTGCTTGGAGCTCCTCAAGAAGAAAGGCAGCCTAGACTTGATTGTGGGGTGCCTGTTTTGAGTCCTTACTTGGCTCAGGTGGAAGTACGCACGTTCCCTGGGAGGTGTGGCTCCCGAGCTGCTCGGAATGTTTCGAGCTGGAGAGAGAAGTGGGCCCTGGTGTCTCCTGCCAAAGAGATCTCCTTGCTCCTGCAGACGTTACTGCTTGAGGGTGAAACGTGGGGAGAATGGTTCTGCTTTTCGTACAGGGCCAGCCCCCCACGGCTACGCCCACCACAGTTCGGTCCGTTCCTTTTTCTTCTCGGAACCCAGGTCCCCATCAGTCTGCTTCTGTCTCACCATTGTCTGGAGTAGAGAACACACGCAGACACGCACCCACCTGGTTTCACGTTAGGCCAAGGCGTCTGGGATAGAGGGAGAATTCTGCAGATGTATTCAGGTAGGACAGGAAAGTTGCCACGTCTAAGGAAGTCAGATGTTCGGCAGGAGGTCACAGGGACCCCACAGCCTTGCTTTCTGCCACCTCAGAGGGCAGCTTGGGCCGGTTGGCATTGGCGGTACTGAGACAATTCATTTGATGTACGACTTGATTCCAAGTTGAGAACGTTGAGGGCAGGCAATGTTGAAATTTGGAGACACTGCGAGTTCAGGCCTATGTTATTTGATGTATTGCCATCAGTTTGGTTGTCCTGGGTCGGCTCTCTGATGCCCTGTCACCTTGTCTGAAGAGCCACAGTGGCTTACGGCAAACGCTTTGATCTGTGTCCTTTTCCATCCAGCGGCCTTAGACCTCCCAACGCTTCTCCAGTTCTTCTCTTTTTTTTCTCAAGTCCTGTTGATTTTTCACCTTTGGTCCCCACACATCAACAGCCCGGGTGGGGAGTCAGCTTCCCTCCCCTGTCACTTCTCAGACTCCTCTTCGTCAGGGATGCCTGCCACACACCTGCCTTTGCATATTGGCTCCTTCCAAGGCCAGTTCTACCTGTGTGTTTCCTAACGGTGCCAGGTGGTGTGGGTGTGGCAGGGGACGTGGAAATGAGGGGGAACCTCACGGGAGGTGGATTTATGGGCTTTGAGTCCAACCTAGAAAAGTGAGCGATGGCGAGGGGGGTTCTTATTATAGAGGAAGGGAAGCGTATGCTCAGGCCGGACACTCAGAATTAAAGGTGAACGTCCTGTGAAGAGAAACCCCAAGCTCATTCGCTGTCTGTAAAATTACCTTGTTCTACCTACCTTAACGATCTCTCTTCCGTTTATGCCAAATTCACAACGAAGGTGTCGGATCGGAGGGAGGCCGCATTTGCAAGTGCCTGCCTCCAAGGGTCTCAGAATACTATCGGTGAAGTTTTTTTCAATTATAAAAACAAGTTGAAGTCACAAGTCAGAGTGGCTATACATGGATTCCCAACTCCGCCGAGGGAGGGACAGCCACAGCAGTGAAGACCTCGTGTTTCTCGTTCATGATGGTACCTCTTACTTGGGCCTTTTCCATCTAGGCTCAGATGGCTCGTGCCCAGAAAGTGAGAGGTGACAAAGTGATTTCTGAGAGAGGACCCAGGAGTTTCTTGCCTTGATTTAAATATCAACAGAACTTCCTGGCACCCAGAAAGGAACAGAGGGACAAAGAAGCTTTGCCAGGCCACACATTCTTCTGGGCGACGAAGTGGCTTTCTTCCATCTGCCTTTCCACCTGCTCTTGTTATTTTCCTGGGAAGAAAGTTTTAATGTTGACTTTAGTGTAGAGGCAGACTGAATATATACTTAAGGTGTCAGCAAGACAAAAGCATTTCAGCAGGAAATTTATATTTTGTTTTATATCTCTGTGTCTGTACCTATATCTGTATTTATCCATACAAACATATGTAAGATACAGACAGATTTTAAAACAAATCAAAATGCATGCATATATGATATTCATAGATTTTAAAGTGAAACAAAAATGCATGCAAATATCAGTCCACCTATATTCACATGCCTATATAATAGAATAATATCAGGAGTGGCCCGAGGAGGGGAGGCCTTCACTACTTTTATGAAACCCAAACCCTGGGATCTGTATGCAAACCACCTGCAGCCTCCTTTCTTCAGAATTACTGAATGAGGAGGGGCAACGAATCTTTCTGCGAAGGTTTGGTGTTTCCAGAGGTACTAGAAGGCTCAGGGTGGTGTGATAAGCAGGACTTCTCTGTCACTCACAATGTGGAGATATGTAGCCTGTCTCTGCTGTGACAACCTCAATCGTCGCTGGCTGCAAGTGCGACAGTAAGAGGAGTGAGTTTGGAATGCCTTCGTGTGGTTTGATGACTTTTGTATTCCCAGGCAATTTACTAAATCTTATCAATTCCAGCAATGAATTCATTTTTGGCTCTTCAAGAAAATGTACAGGATGAGAACTTTGGAGTCAGGGAGTCACAGGTTAAACTCCTGCACTGATCAGGCTGTGCGATCTTGAAAGTTACCTAATCTCTCTGAGCTTTAGGGTCCTTGTCTGTAAAAGGGGGGCATCAAACGGACCACTGCATGGTGCTGTTAGGAGGATCCTCACAAAATATTTGCCTTCCTTCCTTCCTTCCTTCCTTCCTTCCTTCCTTCCTTCCTTCCTTCCCTCCTTCCCTCCCTTTCTCCCTCCCTCCCTCTTTCCCTCTTTCATTCTCTGAATTCCTTCTTCCTTTTCCTTTCTACATCCTTCCCTCAGGTGCCTTCTGCTTTCCCATGCTGGCTCTTTTGGAGGCAAGGATCTTGAAAGGTGGATCAGACTTGAAACAAACAGATCTCACGGTTGGGGCTGGCTGGGAGGGTGCTCTGTGCACAGCCTGCCCTGGGTTGAAAGAGTTAAACCGGAATTTGGAGCCCTGAAGCCTATTAAGGGCAGAAGACCTGCCCCTGTACTCCATTTCTTACTAACGGACAAACAGGAGCTTTCGGAAGATGTTACCTATGCGACACGGGTCACAATCAGATGTTCCAGATGATTTTTTGCTGTCAGTTGCTCTGAGTGCTGAATGGGGAGGTCTTCAGGAGTGGGCTGGGGAGGTGCGGAGCCCATGGTGAGACCCGGCTGGCTCACCTTTAAGAAGATGTCCCCCAGGGTGCTTGGCAGAGTCTGCTTGGGGACAAAGGCTCATTTTATTGGAGCGGGACTCTTTCTTCTCCTTCTCTAAGCCTTTGGTTCTGATTTCCTTCTCACCTTTGCTCAGCTCTGCTTCACATCTGAAAAACGCACTGGAAACGTGGATTGCATTGGAATCTCCTGAGCATTATCCTGATCATCCTTTGCCAGGGCTAATGAGGGTATCTTTCTAAAGCAGGCTTAACAGGGAATGAATGTGTGTGCTGCCAAAATTAATTTGTTATGAAAACAAAGCCACTTCTTTCTCCAGATTCCTTCAAATATTTGATCTTTTCTCTAGTTCTCTGGCCCTTGTCCTTCATGACCCATCTCTTTTCTGGGAACTTTTTCCTGGCTTAGAATCCTAGCCCTGCTCCGAAGGAGGAACAGGGAGATCGTGCCCAGATCGCTCTGGAGGAGCCAGCGGGCAGACCCACCCAGCCCGCTGAGCTTCGGTAGCGCACGCCAAGGTCCTCAGCAGGGACTCGGTTTCTTAACATGTCTGTCTGAAAATAGCTTTCTTGTCATAAAGCGGGCCCCAAGGGGGTTGTCAAAGTGTCCAAGCAAACGAAAGGGATATGTGTCCATATACCCGTTAAAAACTTATCTTATTCATGTGATCCGCTGTATGGTTTGAACTTAGCTTGATGGCTTTGGAAAATGAGTCATTTAATGTCCGCTGTGTTCCTAGATCCTTCCCAAGCCTTCTCCCACCACCTCTCCAGCCTCCCTGGAGCCTGAGTCACGCCTGTCCCACGGGAGGTCGCCCTCAGGGCCCTGGTTTAGGGTTTGCTGGTGCTGCCCTTTCACCCAGCTCCTTAGCTGATTGGACATTGCTTGGATCAGGGTGTGGTGGGTTTGGTGGATTGCCCTTTCTCCCCTCCCCACTCTCATTCACCTTTGTTTTACTTACTCTGCCATCATTTATGAATTTCTTGCAATGTTCCAAATGCTGGGCTCAGCCCTGGAGGCAGGAGGGAACTGAAACTGAGTACGGGTCTCGGACTTGCCCAGGACCTTGCCACCACGGCAGGGGTTGAGCCCTGTTCCCAAATATGGGAACTAATTCAAGGTAAATAATAACAGGTACTTAAGTGCTCACAATGTGCTGGATGCTGTGGTTATCGGCTTTCATGTAGGTTGCCTTCCAGTTTTCTAATACTGAAAGTATGTTTCCCCATCTCACAGATGAGGAAGCTGGGGTGCAGGGAAGGGGATGGCCTCATCTAGGTCCTAGTGCTAGAGCTGGGATTTGGACTCGGATCTGTCCAGTTCAAACCTTAAGGGCAAAAGGTGACAAATGCACTCATAGTAATACCTCATTTCTCAGTTTCTCACCCGTAAAGCAGGGTCACTGCCCTGATGTTGTCCCCACATGGCTGTGGAGAGGATACAAGCTCACATGAGGGAAGGCGCTGATACGCTGTGAGGACCACATGGGAGCCAGGCGGTTTATATTTGTTTTCTGGTGGGATTGTAATTAGAGTCTAGAAAGAAAAGAGGTAGAATCTCAGGCCTTTCCTGTCTAAAGACTTGGCACCCTGCTGCTGTCGATGGGAGAAGCCTGCTTGCTTGGTGGTGGCAGCTGCCATGGCTGCGGTGACACAGGGGGTGTCACTGTCCAGCTAAGCCCCAAGTTGCTGCTCTCTGGGGATAAATGAGGAGAATCTCTCTCGGCTTGGTTCACCACATGTCCTGGTCCCCATGGTTGGGTCCCCAGTGCTCACCTGTTTGCAACCCACACCCCTCTCTCCACAGCCGCCTTTGAGAAAAGACCTCAGTGTCTCTGGATTGCCATGAGCAACACTGTGTCATTGTGACAGGTACCACAGGCCTCTGCTTGTGGCTTCAGACTTGGGAAGTAGAAAAGTATGAGCTCGACCATAGCGACGCCAAGGCTGATACCAGTGCCAGGGCTGCCAATAGTAAAATATCTTTTGGGCACTTCGGCCCTGCTAACCTTTGTCTAGCAGGGTGGTCTCCCTGCTCTCCCTGCCCCCAGATCCATTGCAAAATAACTGACATGTAACATTGTATGAGTGTAATGGGTACAACGTGCTGACTTGATGTGCCTGTATCTTACACTGCGATTACTACCATAGCTCACACCTCCATCATGTGACATAACTACCATTTCTTTTTGGGGGTGAGAACACTTAAGATCTACTATCTCGACAACTTTATAATACATAACACAGTATCTTAGCTGTAATCACACTGCTATGCACTAGATCTGCTGCCTTTGAACCTAGGCTACCAGGGTCCTTTTCTTGGGCCCTGAGCTTGGGAGGGTCCGTCTCTAGCTCCCCTGCTGTGCCCTCACCAGAGGAATTTGCCCCTTTAAGGGCTTCATCCCCTCTCCCACTGGAAACCCTAGAATTCCCTGACCAAAGGGCCCTCTTGGGCAGCCCTCTTCACTGAATCCACATTCCTGAGGTCACACCGTGCTGCCAGTTTGCACAATGGGTGGCCATGGCCAGGGGAGGTGGGGAGGGAGCCTGCTGTTCGCAGGGGCTGTGGGCAAAACTTGGAATGGGGCCTGGGATGCCCACCCTTGACAGATCCTGGTGGTGTAGAGTAGACCCTGTGTGGGAAGTGAAGAGGAGTGGGCTGCAGGTCAGGGGGCCTCTGCTTGCAGTCTTGCCCCAGGTCCCCCAAATATTAAGCATGAGCCTCTGCTGGGCACCATTGCTGCATTATCCCCTTTGAACCTCATAGCAAACCCTTGTGGTGTGCACCTTATCCTACAGATAGAGAAGCTGAGGCTTAGAAAGCCTGAGAACCTTGCTCTGTGTCATAGAGCTGGACTTCGAACTCAAGTGTCTGTCCAAAGCTCGGACTATACACCACCCATTGCATTCATGGGCATCGGCACCATTGTGGGGGTCACATTAAAAATGCAGATTCCTGGCCTTCAGCCCACGCCAGTGCATTAGCATCTGTAAAGGTGGGGCTGGGAGATCTGTTTTAAACAAGCTTCCCATGGGACTGTGTGCTCACTAGCAGGGAGCAAATGCAGACCTGCCCTGTCCTAGCTATATGATCTTGGCTGAGTAATTGACCTTGTTCAGCCTCAGAGACCTCGTCTGTCAATAAGGATAATGACACCTGCTCTTGCAAGGATGGCAGTACTGACAGACCTTGCGTGTTCCACATTCGGCATGGGACAGAGGCTTAGTCAAGGCAGGATGAACATTTCTCCCTTCCTCTGATCTTTCTGCTCACCTGGTGTCTTTGTAGGTCATACCTGGGTCTCACTTTTCCAGGGTTAAATTAATTTATTTCTGAGATCTTGGCTACTAAGAGTTTACAGCTTAATAGTCCCTTCCGTGGCTATTGGGAGAGGAAAGGGGACTTTCGGAGATGGGAAAGCACTCGGCATCCGTGGGTCTATTTCCCCAACGTGGAATGCTGGGCTATGTCAAGGGCAAGGGAGAAAGTCACAGCTTTATAGACAATGAGAGTCACCACAGAGGAAGCTGCAAACTGCGACCCATCCCTGGGCCAGCTTTTGTAACCTTCTGAAAATACCCATCGTTCGGGACCTACACCTGCATGCTGGCGTCTCCTCTGCAGCTTAGTGCCTCGTTTTCCTGGTCTCCCTGGCCTTGAAAGACGAAGGGAAAAAGGCATCTCCCTTCAGATGCGCTGTGCTCACAGCTTCCACGAACAGAACCGGCTGTTGGGAGGCTGCAGGGGAGGTGTTAGAGTCTGACAAATGTCAGGAGAAATTGATCACAGGGAAGGTAAGATGCCAGGGAATCAATTGCTCTCCCTCCCGGGGAGATGCACAGACAGACAAGCTGTTGGGAAGTGAGTGCACACCTTGTACTGTTCAGGAGGAGGGAGCTACCTCCATAAATCTTCGTTTACTCAACATTCTCAACACACGCTGTGGGGCTGTAGGTGTTATGAAGGGTGCAGGTGTGGTCGCTGGCCCCAGGGACCCTGGGCTCAGCAAGGAGGCAAGGCACAGAACTCAGGGAACCCTCAGCCACTCCAGTGTTTTGGGGGGTGGGCACACTGCAGAGTGCAGCTGAGTGCACCCTCCTAGTCTCAGAGCGGGTTCCTTCAGGAACTGGACGGACTGGCCACGGGGGTAGATGGGGTCGTTCTGTTTCCTGAAGCACATCCACGTCTCCGTCCCACAGAGTGAAGCCCAGCAGATGCTGCAGTTCAACCCTGACTCCGTTCTGAGCACTGCGGAGGGCGCATTCCGGCTCCTGTCATGCCTGGTAGCTCGATAGAAATACTGTTATTATTGTCGTTGTTTTCCATCTTCTTTCGGTGAGAGGCTCTTGGAAATTGTCAGACGCCATGCTTCCAGGTGGGGTAGCCACAGGACAGGCGTTGCCAAGAATAAATGCTGTGGCTCACTTGGGAATCCTTTGATGACTCCCAAACGTCACTGTGGTCCCCTGTCCTGGAAATCACTGCTCTGCACATGGACTTGGAGAGGGCCTCCATCAATGGGCCCTGCTGACTTGTCCTGGTCATGACGGGCATGTCCCTCACCCTGGGTGCTTCTGCCATGTCGAGTTGCCCGGGCATACCACGCTCCCTCATGCCTTTGCGCACGTAGCTCCTTGCGGCCCCTAGAAGGCTGCTTCCGCCTGCGTGCTCCTGCCTGCTCATGCACGGACCCTGCATGTCTCAGCTCTTACCGTGCTCCTTTCTCGAAGGAAGACTGAGGGGCGCCTCCTCCTTTAGTGCTCCCAGCACACCTGGGCACGCACCTTCCCCGTGGGGACCCCCTTGAGTCTCCGTTGCGCTGCCAGTGCAGCAGTTTTCCCACCACACTCTAAACCCTTCTAAAGGCAGGGCCTCGGGGTCAGTCCCCGCTGTCCCTTCACTGCTCCTCGCATGGGCCTAGCCCATGTTAGGGCTCAGCACATGTTTGTTGAATGACTGAAGGACTGTGAGGGGGCAGAAACCCCACCAGACTGAGAATCAAGGGTCAGGAGCTCTAAAGTAGACTTGAGGGGACCAAGTAGCTGTGTGCCCTTGGCCCAAACAGCCCCACCTGTGTGAGGTAACTTCCCCAAAGGCATGTGGGAGGGTACAGATAAGAGGCCAAGGTGCTCAGATAACTGTCTTCATTTCCTGGTAAGCCTGTGACGTCATGGAGAACAGTCAGGGGACATGCTTTTCATCATTAACGGAAGCAGGTAAAAGTTGGCCTCATTCCAAATACCAGGTCCATAAAGCCAAGAATTTAGTTTAACCATCAACATAAATTGAATATATGATCCTGGAAAAGGCACGTAAGGCCTAGGTTTCGGTCGTGGCCCCTCCTTGTTGGCCGCGTGACTTTGGGCAACACCTCTCTGATTCAGTTTCCTCGGTGCACTTGTCTATTACCTGTCCAATACAACTGTCAGATGTTCTTGTGCCGCCGGCCTCCCTGGGAGGCTGCAGTGGAGGGAGATGATGATTCATGGGGAAGCACCCAGGAAGCCGCAGAAATAGGTGGGCCCTGCAGAGGGTGCTGCCAGCACCCCAGCCAGGTCCCGCAGTTGAGAGGGTTGGCCATGAGGGTGTGCAGCTGCGCCTTTCCTGACTTGCCATCGGAGGGATGGGCATCTCCTCGCAGACCACCTTCCTGCCCTCCCACGGCTCAGGAGTGCAGACACCAACAGGAGGGCACAAAAGAAAGGCCGGCCCCCTCACTTCAAGATGTGCCAGTCTTCGGTGCTGTTGGTGCCTGGCACCCCCTCCAGTACTGGTGAGCCCCAACAGCCCCTTTAAAGTGAACTGCCCTGCTCATTATTGAGTTAATTCTCCAGAGAGGGTCACCTAACCTCCATATATCAAACATCAAAATCACTTACAGAACTAGAATGATTATATGCCAGCTTTCCAACACTGCTCTTCAGAGTCCCAGGGCTATGGTGGGAAGTCCCAGGGCCTGTTGGTATTTGTGTAAAGAACAGAGAGGCCTAGGGCGTGGTGGGGCTTCTGGGCATAGATCCAGCCTCCTCTTCTGGTGATGAGGCCCGGAGAGGTGAACGGTTTGGTCAAGTTTGCATGCAGTAAGAAGCAGAGCATGGTCTAGAAGTCAGCTTCCCTTAATCCAAGATTAATGCCTTTTCCATTGCACTTCTTAACCAGCCAGAGCTCTGCCAGGAAACACAATTCCTCTTGGTTTGGTGAGGGGAAGACTTTTAGAGGACTGGGCAGGGTAATGAGGCCCAACAAGGGATGCTGCGGCAGCCCTACACAAGCGAGATCGGGAAGCTTCCACCATCTGTGAGTTCTCAGAGCCTAAGGGCGAGGATGGAATTATCGGGACCCAGTGAAGCTGGGTGCGGAGAAGGGGAGGGAGGCAGCCCCTGCCTGCAGCGTGGCCCAGAGCAGCAAGCAGGTAGCGGGAGATGCCCACCCCTTCTCCTGCCCTCTAACCAAAGTCAGGCAGCAACTCGGGTCTGGTGACGCAGGTCCAGGAGGCAGAGGAGGGTGGAGCATGGAGCTGAGGAGACAGAGAATGACCAGCACAAGCTAACTACTCAGTTGTCCCATCTGTGCAGGTAGTGGATGGCAGCAGGGCAAGACTGTGGCGTGTTTAGAGGTAGGCTTCCTGGCGTGTGGTGCGCTTGGTGGTGAATTTAGCACCTGAGAATGTGCTCTGCGTCCCCTCACCCTCAGAGCTGTCTCCCGTTCTGAGAAAGGCTTGTTTTTCTGAGGGCTCAGGGAAGAAAAGTTTTCCCCGGTGAAGGGGGAGAAGATGAGAGACAGGACAGAGCCCCCCTAGACAACTGCAGGAGAAGCACAGCAGGTTCCACAGCAGACCGGCTCTGCAGAGTCGGCATGGGTATGCGTCTGATGGTTTGGATAGACCTTGAAACTGGGTTTTGCTGACAGAGCCCTATTCCATCATGACAGGCAGGGTGCCCTGAATCTTAATTTGTAGATTCAGCAGCTCAGTGTTTGCGTGTTGTCTCTATGAAAAACTTTATTCAGAGTTGGGCTATTTATTGTGGTTTTGTATGTCCTAAAGAGAAAAGCTTGATTCTGCAGAAATAATTTTATGATGTATGAAACTCAGTCTCATCTTGTAAATTCTTGCCCCTGAGGAGTAGAGGCTTTCCTTGGCAGGCGTTCTTCAGGGAAAGCCCAGGGGACCAAGCAACACTCTATCTATTTTTAAGTCAAGCATTTCACACTGATTTCAAGTTCAGTGTGATGCTCTTGTTGACTCAATAAGCATGATCCTGCATAAGCAAAGCAATTATTGACTAGAAGGCTGTGTTGCAAAGTGGAATAGGGAATATATGTCCTCTGTACCTTCCCAGAACCTGACATGACGAAAACAAAATGATTCACATTAAAAATAAGATTTCCTGTTTCATCTGATCATGCCCAGAACATTTGCCACTACAGACTGTTGGCTGTGTGCCCTTCCACACTCCTCCAGGCCAACTTCCTCTGATGAGGGTCTCCCTAGCAATGCTCTATTTTCTGATTGGGTAAGGAGTACCATGCCTTTGAATATCATCACCTTCAGATTCTTGTGGGTGCAGTGAAGAAAGCTGATGGCACCCAAACAGATAGTCTGAGGGACCCTTGGGAAGTCCTGTCCCCTCTACTCTGTGCTTTTCTTCTGGGCCTTTAGAAAGCCATTTAACTTCTAGGTGTTCTCAACTTGTATGGGCAGTGTGTACAAAAATTAGCTCAGGAAGAACTGACCTTCTAATTTTCCTCAGCAGCATTACTAAAACCTATTATAGAAGCTGAGACACAGGAGTCAAAACTCATATGAATGTATGGACCAGCTAAGAACACCTCTACCTTTTAGTGTTTGGCACAAGGAGACTGCTTATCAGCTACTTCTTTCGTTCAACCAATATTTCATGAAAAACTTTTATGTGTATGGCAACGTTTTAGGCACTGGGGCTATAGCTGTAAAGGAGGACAAGGAAATCTTGTCTTCAAGATGTGTATAAGTGTAGCTTTTGACTTAAATTTAATGTAGTCTTTTGTTTTGTCCATCAGCTTGTCCATCACCTGTCCATCCATCCATCCATCCATCCATCCATCCTCCACCCCTCATCCATCTGTGTGTTTGCTTCATATTGTCTTACATTGTCACCTAGTTCTATGGGGCTAGAAGGGCTATGGAGAAACGCTGAGCCCCATGTCATTATCCATAATTCAGCTCACAGGCCAGACAATGTCTATGGCCTCTGCTGCACTGCAGGTGTGGGGACCACGGTGCCTGAGACCCTGTCAGTAAACTGGGAGGACTAAAGGAAGTGTAAGGCTTTTCATATGATGGGAAGGATGTAGACTGTTGGAAGAGGGAGCATGTCCTGTGGCTCATGGCCCTTCTCTGGTACCTCTTGATATTTAAATTAATAATCTTTCTCATTGATACATATATTCACTCAATAAATGTTGATTAAATACCTGCCATGTGCTAAGTACTAGGGATATAGAGATGAATCAGATGTGATCTGTGCCTTCAAAGGATCATAGGCTGGAGGTTTAAACTAATCCTCAGTCAATCTTGAACTGAAGGTTAAGGTTTGTCCCCTTCTTACTCCTGCAATCCCAACCTATCCGATGGTTTGAAAATGGGTGCTGTTTTTGTTCTCAAGACTCTTCCTAGAACATTGGGGCAGGCTTTCCACCTTCCCCTCCTTGTGACAGTGACTGAGTATTGGAGCAGATACACATTTGGGATCTGTTTGTGATAAAGTTTCGGACAATCGGATGTCCACGTGGACTTGCGCTGGGCGTGGAAACCCGAGGCAGCACAGCATTGGTTTTTCGGTTGGTGTCTGGCGCCAAGACCACCCAAGCAAAAGCTGAGCCTTCTCACTACTAGTTGGATGACATCAGGCAAAGTGACTTACTCCTTTGCGCCTCTATTTCCTCATATGTAAAAGGGGAACCGTCATTGTAGTCCCTAATTCGTAGGTAGACGTGTTCTATACAAACTTGTGTTAGTGGGTACATGACCACGCATTTATCAAAATGCATAGAACTACAAAGAATATGTTTTATTGTATGTAAATTAAAAACAACCAATGACAATGTGTATGTGTGTATGTATTTAGAATGAGACACATGATTACACTGGGGGGTATGGAGAAGAAAAGAGCCGGCAGGAGTAACCTTGGAAAAACAGTGTACTTACGGAATCGGCAAACAAGCGAAAAGAATTGCATGCAAACAACCGTGCAATGGGTGGATTTGTTTCTCTCATTGGTGCATTTGTTTCTCTAATTGGTGAAACAATTAGAAAATTGTTCAAATTCTCTTTTTTAATCTGAAGAATCTCTCTTTAATCCCAGAAAATTCCTTCCTATTAGTCTTTCTTCCATTATCTGTTTTCCTTAGGTCTTGCTCTTTCTTTTATGTCCCCTGGCTTCTCTTTCAGATTCCTCACACAGTGTCTATTTGGCCCCCGAGTACATTCCACAGGATACATGTCCATTCACTAATTCCCTCTTCGGTTGAGTCTGTCTACGGCTTGAGCGGTCATTGATGCTAAAACCCTCCTGCCTCTCCAGCACTCTCTGCCACCATCCTCTTGCTTGCATTCACTCCTCAGTTTCTTCAAAGAAATAACACTTTCTGCCCTTGAGACCTTTACACATGCTGTTTCCTTTGCCTGGAACATCCATCTCCCAAGCCTCCTTTTCCTGGCTGATTTCACTCATTCTTTATTTTCATAGATCTCACTCCAAGACTCTGAGGGACTTGCCTCTTAGCTAGATGATATTACTCCCTGCTCTATTTGCTCAACTCCCTATGACTTCACTGAGCTAACACTCCTCATCGACATTCTTTATTCCCCCTCAGATTCTTCTTTTCTGCCTAGTGGGAAACTTGAGGGGGTGTATCACATCCATGTCATATTCCCAGGACCTGGCTGAGTGTCCCAGGAACTGGCACAGAGTAGGTGCTCAGTTCATATTTGCTGAATGAATGGGTAGAATTGGCAGTTCTGATTAACATCTGCTCAAAATGGATTCTATCCTTAGGATGGCTTTAGTGCTACTGTCTGCTCAGCTGTCTTTTCCCTTCTTCCCCCTCTTTTTCCCTTTCTCAACTTCCTCCTCAAGCATGGCAGAGGAGAAAGCCTCCCTAGTTCCACCTTCTCTCCTGCACGTGGTTGGATGCAGCAGGAGGAGGAAACAGATCCAGTCTCATGGTCTGCGTCTTGGGTCACCAGGGAACTCGGTGCCCCCGGATGGATTATGTTCTCCTCTTTTCCTGTGCTAGGAGCCAGAATACTTCTGTAAATGACCCTGCCCCCGAGCACTGCTGAGCGACCAAGCCCTCAGTATATCCAGGAAGCATGGCTTATTTTGGATTACCATGAGGCTCCTTCTGAGTTCACCTCATTCTAGGCTTCAACGGAGGATGGCATTTGCTGGAACTGTGCTGAACACAGTCAACAGGGAGTCCTGCCAAGGGAGTCATGTACATACACATGATGCTCTCACCTGTCTCATTGCCCTTGAACTGATGTCCTAACCTTTCTCGCCCTGGTAACCTGGGCTGTGGGGACTGCCATCCACTGGGGAACTGGGTTGTTGCAGTAGCCAGGTTAATGGCTTGCTCCTGTCACCAACACCCTTGCATGGCAAGTGGGGAAATTGGCTGGTGTTCTTTATCTGTAGGGAGATTCGATCCGTATAAATGTCTAACTTGGGTTCTGCCTTCACTCCAACGGATCACTGAGTGGGGCTAGCAAGGTCCTGTGCAGGGATTCAGCTGACTTCCCTTCTCTACATCGAATAGCTCATTTGGATCAAGGGCAGCTGCTGAACGCCATAAAACCCCCATAAAAATGCCTGTTAGAAAAACATCCAGGAAATATTGCTAATGCACTTGTGGAGCAGAGACCTATGGAGCAGCACCAAACGGTGATGATTAGCAGAGAACAGGAAGGACCATGACTAGAAACCGCCCAGGAGAGAGGCGGGCACAATGTTCACAACTGCACCAGGAGGGGCAGGTGCCGGGGTAGCCGAGGGTGCTTTTCTCAGGCTGACCCACTCCCCACCTCTCCTCTTGGCTCAGTTCGGGCTCCTCTAAAAGTAGACCCTGAGAGGAGGATTTGGTGCAAATACTTCATTTGGGGGGTGACCTCAGGAACCACCATGAAGGAGTTGGGCAGGCGGGCCAGGGAAGAGAGGAAACCCAGTGAATGGTGAGCTGGGGCTCAGTCCTGCTGGAGACTCCGAGAAGCGGTGTGGAACACGCCTTGGAGTTGGTCCTGCCCCTCATCCCGAGGGGGGAAAGAATGGCGATGCAGTGGGCTGGAGCAGTTTAGCATCCATCCCCGCTGCCCAGAGAACCTGTGCGAGGGTGTGTGTCCATGTGAGCATCGGCCACAGGAAGACCTAGGTCCTTGCGTAAATCAACCTGAAGGTCTAGATCTTTGCTGTCATGAATAACTTGCTTCCCTGCCCTTCAGGGAGCTGTGGATGCCTCGTTGGCATTCTGCCTGGGAAATGAGAGAAGAGAGACACATCGGGAGGCCATCAGGAGGGTGGCTTGGCGCTACCTCTCATTGCTGGAAGGCAGCTGTGAGAATTCTCACGTGGTGCTCAGCGTTCAGGAAGGGTCTTAGAAAAGCTGGCTGAGGGTCTGTCAGAAGATGATCCAGGCTCAGGGCTGGAGTGCACAGAAGCTGGCATTGGTTCGAATTAGGGCTGCGCTGCCAGCCACTCTGAAGTTGAGATGAGACGACTAGATTTTTAGGGGAAGGCTGAGATAATTCCTTTTTCAGATTCTTCTCTGAGACTTATGCTTAGGGCTCTCGTTGGTTGGTTTGAATTTGGTGGAGTAGGTTGCTGAAAGTCCTGCTGAATTGCAGCATCAGTAAAATTTTGGGGGGCGATGCTATTTTATACATCTCTCTGATGTTGGGAATTTTTTCCCCACCAGATATCAGCTCCCAGTTTTAGGGGCTGTTAGTTGGGCCTGTGTTTCACAAAAGCCAAACCAAACCCCAGAAACCCATATCTAACTAGTTTAGAGGGAAAGAAGAGATTTTTGCCTTTTTAAAAAACGCTAAGTCCACAGGCCTCAGGCATAGCTGGATCTAGGGCTCCAATGAAGCATCAGACCTCTACTGTCTTTCCATCTCTTGGGTCTTCTTCTCCCCTTAGCACATCACCTTTATTCTCTGGCAAACTTCCCCTATTTGGAAGGAGAGATGGCTACTGGCAGTCCTGAGCCAGCATCTTCAAAGTTCCTAACCCAACAGGAGGAAGGACTGCCTGCGTCCAGTATTTATATTTTCACCTCAGGCCAGATTCTAGTCAGCTCCCCCAGGGTGCTATGCTTGTTCCGGAATGAACCACTGAGGCTGGGGGAGCACGTTCAGGCAACTTTAGTGCAATGCCTTTGGTGCCTCACCTAGCCGTGATTACTACCACGAATGCATTCATAACGCAGGTTTCCTGAGGGGAGGAGGAGTTCTATCACCAGATGAAAAGGGGGAAAGGGATGCTGGCAAGATGAAAGCAATGACTTTCCACCAAAGCAGCCAAGTTGGGTTTTCTGTTGACCTATGGGGTAGTGTTGTGGGCTCTGTTTACACTTCTTCCTACCATTGTGAGGTTATTTAATTGCTTCAGCTGCATAATTGGCTAAATTGGTTAATGTGCCTCATTCTGTGGCTCCATAACCATCCTGTGTGCTCTCTCTCTTCTTTCTTCCATTCCTCCCCTGCCCCCCACCCCCACCCCTGCGTGAGTCATCACCAGCGACTTTCCAGGACTATACTGCTTTGGCAGGGATAATTCCTTACTTGTATCGGAAGAGGATGAGAGCAATTAGCTGAAGAGCTGGGGTCAGCATCCATCCAGGCCTCCTTGGAGGATTCTATGTTCCGTGGGAGAAGGATAATCAGGTTAGAGGTAATTTAGGAAAGCCAATGGGATGAGGATGGCTCTTGGGTTTGATGGAAAGGGCACTTCCCATGCCTGCCAGGGTGGAACGTTCTGAGCGTCTTAGCCTGAGAAGCTTCGTTTGGTGATATCCTGTGTCTTTGGGCTCACTGAGCAATCACTCAGGCACTGGTGTGTGTGTGTGCGCGCGCGCGTGCGCGCACGCACGGGGGGGGAATAGAAAGCATCATTCTTACTTGCAAAAGATTCTCAGTCTACTTGCAGAGACTTGCAATACAGGCATGAAGCATCAGTGACCAATAAGAGGCTAAACATAGTTATGTTTAAGCTATGCTTTGGGTTAGAAATGAAGAGACACAGATTAGACAGGGATAGAAAAATCAGGGAAGGCTTCCTGGAGGTGGCCTTTGAAGTATGAGTAGGAATTGACAAAGTAGTGGGAAGAGGTATGCCAGATGAAGGAAGTGCTATAAATCACACCACAGAGGAGGAAGTGGACGTGTGCAAGGGCCAGATTTTGGAAAGTATCCTGGTGGGAGGTGAAGAGGCACAGAACAGGGAAGACTGGACAATGAAGAGCCTGGAATGTGCAAGCCTCGGCCCAAAGTGAGCGATTGCCTTCCTGACTTATCCATGCTAGAGGCTTTGTCTTTGTTCTGAAACCCCCCAGGCTGGACTTTCTTTGATTCCTTTCATACCACAGAGTAGGTGTGTAAATTTCCAGTGATGGTTAGTATAGATTACGGGAAGTGCAGATTCTCTGGGAGGTTAAAGACCAGGCAGTAGAAGGACTTCCTATGGGCTCTAGGATGTCCTGGGTCTATTTCTCAGAGATGGAAGTGAAGAGACTTTGGGACTCAAGTTTATCAGCAGACTCTTGTTAGTTGGCAGTTAGATAAGGCATAGGACACGGCAACAGTGGCTGACAGTCTGGAAAGTACCAGGCTCCGATTATGGACCTGAGCGTTTAACAGTCATTTACAAAGCCATTACCCTGGCTGTAAGAAGTGCGCCACAGAGTCTTCAGTGGAGAAGAAAGGGGTCACAGCAGCAAACGTGGGTCTGGTGGTAGGACAGGCCTGACCTTGGATCCTGACCCTGCTAGTTACTAGTTGTGTGGCACCTTGGACAAGCTGCTAAAATGTCCCTAGACCAATCTTCTTCATCTGTGAAGCGGGGCTGACCCCCGCTCTGCAGGGGTTTTGTAAGGATTATAGATAACCTCTGCAATTTAGCGACCTGGCCCACAGTACATATGAAGTAAGTGTCAGTTACCAATATGACTTGAGTGGGAGACAGGACAGTGTCCTTTAGCTGAGATGAGAGGATCCCCCTAGAGCACAATGAAGAGAAACCTGAACCCGCTTTCTCAGTCCTTACAGGTCTGAGCATTTTTTCATTGGAAATACAAATACATTTGTGTTTCCTCGTTGGCTAATAGTAACACTTCAAGTAAATCATCTGAAAGGCTGGCATTTGGATAAATCTCAAATTATAACTTTTGGTGGAGGATGATGAAGTAAACACCATTTCTTCAGCACCCTCTCACCAACCATGACTGTAATCTGTCCCAGTCTCCTAGCATTGTTGGCATATTCTGCATTTAAGACATATTTAATAAATGATTACTATGTGCTGGGAGCTTTTTTAAGTAATAGATTTTTGATCCTCCATCATGAGCATAGAAAGGCTGAGTAACCCACCAATCATCACTCCAGCTGACACCGATAGATAGAGTTGGATGTAAACCCTGGCAGTTTGGAGCTAGAATCCAGCCCATCTTCATGGAAGTCCACTTCCAGATGTTAGGTGATGCTAGTGTGAAATGGAAACCCTCCTGAGCATGTTCATATTTTTGCAGGGAACTTAAAAAAATTTTTTTATCAATACAGTGTTGACATAAGAGTGTCCAAAACTATAGAAACATTATTTTGAGTGTATTTGGGTCAAACAGAGCACACACCTGGAAATAAGATGTCAATAGAAAAAAAATGCTTCTCGCAGGGAACTCTTGCGAGTAAGCAAGGCCCCACAGAGTAGAGTTCCAACAGTGAAATGACAGGGTATAGGGTTGTTTGCTAGTGACCAAGTCTTTCTGCTGAACAACCCCCTCGGGGTACCTCTGCAAAAGGCCACTGTAGCCTTACTGGTTCGAGACCCCCTAGAGTCCCCCATGGGCCAAATAGTAGCCAATTCCAGGATTCCTGGGAGTCAGGGCTACCTTGAAAACAAGTAGTTTGTAGTTGAAAGGGTCTTTGGACACTGTCTGGTCCAGGCTTCTTTCTAGTATGAGAGTCACCAAGATTGGCCAGGAAGTGTCCAGCATTCTGTTCTGATTTGAACGCCGCCTCTGACATACAGCTTGCTGCAGCTTCCCCTCCGTCGCTGGACAGCTCCAATTGTTACATTTTCTTTTTTCCTCTCTTCAGTCAAAATCTTCCTCCTAACACCAACTGTCATGTTCCAGTTTCCCTGATAGATAAATTTTATTTCTACTTTTGGATGGTAAACTGGTGGAGAAAGAGTGTGTTACCGTTGGCGGCTGATGCAGGTTTGGCAGGAACTCCCTAACTTCCAGCCACTCATTTGACCCACTTACTTAGAGAATGTGGGTTCTGACCTCTGTACCTCTCTCTCCAGGGAACAGATGCTTGTGCCTTGGACCCCTGATACCCTCTCACTCCTTCTTCAGGGTTCTCTATATGTCAGTCATCTCTGTTCTCATCTTTAACCTCTTTTTCTCCATTGGCTCAGTGCAATCAGCATTTAAATATATTTAAGTTTTTCTATCTTAACAGCAAAAATAAAACTCTCCATGGTGTCCTCAGCCCACTCTTCTGGTTTTTCCTTCCCCTTCACAGCCAAACTTCTCAGAGTTGTATCCGTTCCATCTTCCAATTCCTCACTTTCCATTCTCTCCTCAACCCATTCTAAACTGGCTTCTATCCCACCCACCCTCTGCAGTGAAAGTCTCGCCAGACGAAAGTTACCTGAGATTTCTTTGTCCTTAAATGCTGTAGATATGTTTCAAGCCCAATTTTATGTGATCTCTGTGTAATGTGACACCAGGCACCACTCTTTAATGCAACATGTGGCTTTCCTGGCAGTGTGCACCCCTGATCTATCTCTATACTACTTACTAATCACTTTGAAAAACATATTCTGAAGCATCAAGTAGCGGGTTCATTGGGGTTCTGTCCTTGGATCTGTTCCGACTTGGAGCATTCATGCACATCCATGTGCTTCCGTCACCACCTGTGTCTGACAGCACCAACACCTCTATATTGAGTTCAGAAGTGCCTCTTCAGTTCCAGATCTATATTCAATTGTCCACTGAGCATTCCAAGATGGATATCCCACAAATCCCCCAACTGTATACATGCACAACTGAATTTGACATTTTCCTTTGAATTTGCTTCCTCACTGAGGTTCCCAATTCAATATTTGGCAGCACTGTTCTACCTATGTCCAGCCAGAAACTTTGGGGGTATTTTTGACATTCCTTTTTCTCCATATAAACCACATTTTGCTTATTCTATTGGGTTGGTCAAAAAGTCTGTATGGTTCCCCCCCCCACAAAAGACACATTTTTCATTTTTACCAATAGCTTTGTTATTTTTGATATTTTGAGTATGTTGGCTATCTCCTGCATGACATAACATTGGTTGTTCTCAATTAACATCTTTATTTGATTGCTATCTACTTCAACTGCTCTACCCAACCATGGAGCATCGTCCAGCAACGATCTTCAGCATGAAACTTCACAAACCACTTTTGACATATTTGATCAGTCATTGTACCTTCTCCATACACTGAACACATCTTTTTTTGCATTTCAATTGTGTTTACCTTTCTTGAAGCAATAAAGCATAATATGCCGAGAATGTTGCTTGCTTTCTTCCATTATCAATACTAACATGGCTACTCAAAAATTCACCAATTTTGATAATCTTTAAAATATACATGCTGATATGACAGTTGTCACAATACAATCTAACAAAAGTGTTTTGAATGAAGTTAAAGACAAGTAAGCTCTAGTAGAGCCATCTTACAGAAAAAACCAAACAGACTTTTTGGCCAACCCAATATTTCTCAAAATTACCCTCTTCTTTCTAGTTCCTCTGCCATTAACCGTATATTGTCTATTATATTTTGCCTAGGTTAATGTTTCAGCCTCTATCCAGGTATTTTCTTCCTCCTCCATTCCTTGTACTAATGCCTCTTAAATCCCCCTAAGGGTCCAATTTGTGGGTCTTGCTCCTCTACTTAAAGCCCTTCTTCAGTGGCCCTACATTTCTCTCAGGATGAAGTTCAGCTGTGTTTGTGTTCAGTGACCTGAGGCAGTGGTGGGCTGGGCTGTGGGCAGCGGATCTCAAATAATAGGTAAAGCTCAGTCCACTGAGGTTGGGAGTGTTGCAGAAAATTGAGAGATTGAGAAAGGGTGTGGTTGTAAAGGCACAAATTGGGACTATATAGCCAGAAGAACAATGACAAGGAGTTGAACAAGGGCAGGAGCAATGGGCAACTCAACAGGTAAGACTCCGTGTGCCCAGGCTGCAGTAGCCATTGAGGCAGCACCAGGGACAGCTCCAATGTCATGGTCCCATTGTACCAACTGCAGCCCCTTGCAATCTAATGGTTCCACACTTTATTAACTTGTTTGGGCCCTTTGATGCTAGAAGGACAGACTGAAGGATGCAGCTGACTGGTAGATTGAATGCGGGTCCTCCAACAGGCCATATCCTTGTCCTTTCAGAACTCTCCAAAGTTTGAGAGAAGGCACCCCATAGTTCTGGGTGGGTGGTATGGGGCTCAGGTAAGGGAGTTTGGGAATCATTTCTTCTTGTCCTTAGGGTTCACCTCATGGGAAGCTGTTTGTTTGAGGACTCTAATGCTTTCATAGTTTTTACTATAGCCTTGGTATGGCTCCCTTCTTGTTCCTCTCAACAGCAGATTCCCCTGCTCCTGACTTCAGAATGTATGTTGGCTCCAACCTGCACCATGTTGAGTTTCTTCCTCATACAGTTGTAAAATAGTGTGATGAAGCACTACAGGCAGATGTGTGGGGCTCGCTCCCCAGACCCCTCTCAGGTACTTGCTTTGTCTGGGGAACTTCAGGAAAGGAAATAGAGAAAAATTACTGAGATCGAGGTTGCCTTCCTGTGGGCTCAGTTCAATAGCCAGACCTTCCATACTTCTTTCCAAGCTGCTCTTCTCCCAGATATCAGGGTTCTTCATCTGGAAGTTTCCAGGGGGGGATAGAAATGGAACTAGAAAAAAATCAAATTCTAGTTCTAGTCAACATGAAAAATAAATGAGCTTATTGGGGAAACTGCTGACTACACGGAACTCAGGGACAGATCCAAGCTATTTTACAGACATACTCTGAGGAAAGGGAATCCAAATTTTAGCATTTTTTCTTCCTAGTTCAGTCAGAAAATGTGTTTCTACATCCTGGGGAAGGGAACAGTTTTCTTCCTGGCATAATAATGGTGCAGATATTATTAGGCTTTCCATGGGCATGAGAAATGAACAGTTTTTTTTGGGGGGGTGGTAAGAAGGGCAAACTCATTTTCTCAAAGACTGGACTAATTTCTTTAAGGTGGTAGGCTCTAGGGGCTCAGTTTCTTCAAGACTCTTTATGTTCAAGAGAAGTAAAAGGCATTTATTGGTTCCAGTTGATTATTTGATAATGGCACATACACAGGGCAGAGAGTGGGCTGGATCGACCTTATCACGAAGCTGTGCTGAGAGTTGATGATTCTCCAGCATGCAGATGAAGCCAGCCTGGATGGCAAGGAGCAGAAATCTTAGAAAACTAGCCAAAGACTTTGCAAGACATCCACTTGGAACCTATGCTTGGATCCTGAGCTACCATTTGGTATTAAGGTGGGAACTGGAGAGAAGAATTTTAAACCCATTGTGTATTGGGTGATGGGGAGAGGAAGGTAGGGAGAGTCCACATCCGTTAGTTGCTAAGACAACTAGCACCTGATACCACAACTTTCTTCAGGGCTCCTGTAACCCTGTTCCAAAAACTAACACTTTATAAGTGAAAAAAATCCAAGCAGGAACCCTAGGATGAGGTGGAAGGAGGCCCAGACTCGCATAAAGTCCTTCATGTTCCATGACATGACTAGTGGGAATTTTATAATTAGAGGAACATTTGCCACCAATGTTCTCTTAACATGTTCCAGCCTGATGGACTGCATGTTGAGTGAATGCCTAGGGCCAACTGCTTGGTTTTCAAAATTTGGGGGGACCAAGAGAGAACTCTGGAAATTTGCAGAGGGAAGTTTGCCATGATGCTCAGTATACTCTGCCAGTTCCATGTTTCTCAAGTTTTCCCCATTTGTAAATGGAAACTTCTGATATGGAGGTAGGTAGCCTGGAAGTGAAAGTTGTGGGCTTTGGAGCGAGACACGGCTTGGGGGTGGAGTAAGGCTTTGCCATTTCCTAGCAGGATGACATGGGACACAAGCTCCCTGTGCCCCACTTATCTGAATAATACATGGAGGTATGGACCACATCAAAGTGCCACTGGAAGAATTTAGTGAGGATGAAGGTAGGGCACCCCATGTAGTGCTGGGACATGGCAGGCACATAATAATTACTAGTTGTGTGGTAAGGAGACTAGAAGTTTGGTGTGATCCCTTCTAAATGTCACAGCTCCAGGAGGAAGCTGTAGCATGTCTTGTTGAATGTGCTGTTTGGGAGCTTTGATTCTAGACTCAAACATGTTTGGGTTCAAATCCCAGCTTCATTTGTTAGCAGCCAGTTGATCTTAGGTGGGTCTCTTAATTTCTGCATGCTTCCGTTTTACATCTGCAGTGTAAGATAAAACACCACAGATGTCACTGAATTATTCTGAGAACTAAATAAAATAGTCTAGATAGAAGGCTTTGCAGAATGCTTTGCCCAATGAAAATGCTCTTGTATTTAATTGTTTAGTATTGTTATTTTGTAGCTATTGCTTAAATGGCGGTGTTTTGTTTTGGGTAACTTCGCCTCGCAGAAAGAGGACAAATACAATATAGCTGTATCAGTTAATTGAATGCACTTCTCTCCTCCCTCACCCTCACAGGCTGATGTTTTTTCTTTTAATTTAAATCTCATCACCAATTTAACAGAAACATTTTCTAGGCTTCAAATTTGGTGGACATTTCTCCTGTTAAGGGCCTTTATTAACCCAACTAGATTTATCTGGGTGGATGAGCTAGTTTAATCAATTAGAATAGCTTCCAATGGAATGGTAACCCTCCGCCCCCCTCACAATCTGTCATTTAGCACCAATCCTGTCCCTGAAGGGGCAAACCGGGCATAAATGGATTCAATGGGTGTTTGCCTTGGGAAGTGCTAACCCTCAGTTATTGTACCTGGGATTTTTGGGCCCCGGGAAGTGTCGAATCAGGATTTAAGTTAACCTGAGAGTTGGTGCTGAAGTCAGAGCAGTTGGAGCATTTGTAGCTCATCTAGGAGAACCCTGTGGAAAGAAGGCGAGCTCCTACTTGGTACTTCACCACTTAATTCTCCATGGGTAAGAAAGGTGATAGGTTTCTGTCACAGGCTTCCTGGTCAAGTTTCTCCCAGAGCCAAGGCTGTCCCTCCAGGAATGGCCAAGAGCACTGGTTTGGCGGTTCCCATGGCCTGCCCTGGGTCGCGTCTGGGTAACAGCAAGGAATTTAGTACTTTATGCAGCTGGTGCAGAGGTGAGTGCCTGATTGAGCCCTGCCAGATGGAGAAAGATAGCTGATGAGTTGCTTTCTTGTCAATGAGTTATGTAATATCAAGGAGTCCAACACACTACTGTTCTATAGTAGTGTGTCCTAGGTACGGGGACAAATGAGGAATTGTTCCAGCCTCTGTGTCTGGGAGGCCATTTGGTCTTGGAGTTACACCTGACCCTTGAACAACATGGAGGTTGGGGTGCCAACACTCACCAAACCCTGCAGTTGAGAAAATTCACACAGAACTTTTGATTCCCCCAAAATGTAGTTGTTCCTTGGTGTCTGCGGGGATTTTTTCCAAGACTTCCCATTGATACCAAAATCCACAGATACTGAAGTCCCCTATATAAAACAACACAGATCAATGCATATGGTTGGGTCTCTACATCCGTGAACTCCCATCTGTGCATTGGAAACACTACAGGTATTTATTGAAAAAAATCCATGTATAAGTGGACCCGCACACTTTGAATTTCCTAGGAGAGCTTGAGCAAACCCTTTAAAATCTCTACTCCTTTGCCCTCAATGAAAAACCAGGAGCCAGCCAAGATTGCCAACTGATGAGAGGTAAGAATACATCAGAAAGGCCTCTCTTTCTCTTCTAAATTATCCTCTTAGCCATGGCATCCTTGGTGAAGCAATGATTCCCAACTGATTCACTGTGGGGCAGGGCCTCCACCTGCAGAGCCTCATCCCTCCGTCACGGATGAAAATAAAACTACCAAGACATGATCTGCTTGGGGAGGAGAAGTGGTCAAACTCTCAGAGGAGAATGACCCAGAGCCCCTTCCTCACTAGGCTTTTATCGGGTTCCAATACGCCGGAATACAGGTATGTCAGGCAGCAAGGATCGAACAATGGCTAACATTTCAAAGAAATCTGAGGGCTTAATCTGCGTCAGTGTCTGTCAGGAAAGGGGGTTGCAAAACTTTGGGAGACACACCCATTTCCTCCTCAGACCTTATCATTTAAATGAGAGCACTCTTAGCAAACAAAGCAGGTTTCACAGGACTTTATGAATTCTTTCTTATGCCAGATCACCTGGGGAACTGTTCTGGCCAGCACAGGGCTGCACTGCTCGCCATCACCATCGTAGTTTCATGCTTTAAGCCGATTAGGACCAGGAAGCAAGAGATAAGGAAGACATCTCCCAGACAGAAATGGGTACTTGGGCTATGTCAGAATAGCTGGGGACAAGGGTCCATCACCCCCTCTTTGCTGCAGCCCGCCCCCCCGAGTCCTTCCATGAGAGCCTCCCAAGTGGTCATGTCTGGTTTATGTTGCCCCTCCCATGAGGAGTCTTACCCGTCATTAACTATCCGACTAAGCATTGGAGCCAGAGATGGATGAGGCAGAAGCGGCACTCCTGACAAGGAGATAAACTTTGTCTCCTTAGTAGCTCACATCCTCTTGACAGAACAGACCCCAGATGAAGCAGGTACCTTGGCTCTTACTCAGCCCACTATGGGGTGAGGGCTACAGCTCCTGAAACCAGGCTGAATGGTCTGCAACAATTCACAAAATATCAATACTACGAGATGATTCATCAAAAGAGGCGCTGGGAGGAACACACATGAGAAATGCAGAGGTATGCTATCCTCCCTGGCAAGAAGCTGGTTGTGAAATTTTGGTGGGAGTGCTAGGGGGCAGAATTGTGTGACCTATGCTATTTTACTGTGTTTCCCCAGGGCCTGAGAAGGTTAGACATATATGGTGGTGGGAGAAGTATTTATAAAATAATTACCATGTTTCCTAAGAGCCATTACCTGGTGATTTAACTTGTTCCCAAGCAGAGAAAAGTAGAGATTTAAAATGGAACAGTGTGGGCAGCACATGCACATATAGGGAAACTTATGCACAGATGTACACGTATCTTGTCTTTGGGATGCAAGACACTGAAATAGTCCAGGCGGCTGAACTAAATTGTATCTGTTGTTTAAAAAATAAGCAAGTTGGAGCTGTTCTTCCATTGCAATCACATGTATATTTCATCAGGTGTGTACTTTTTGCCAAGACTGGAGTTTATTTAGTTGCTTCCTCTGGAAAGCAATTATTACCACACCTTTCTAACAGGCTCTCTCCAGCAATCCCCTTTGTCACATTAATTCAGCACACAGCCACAATCAAGCAAAAGGCAAATTTAGTTACAAAGGAGAGTTATAGTTTTTCAAAGTAATGTACAGTATACATAAATGATAGGTTTGCAGATGTCGGTAATGCTGATCAATTCTTGGGCTTGGAAATTGTACTTTCTTGTGAAGCTGGAGACAATCTAAACCAAATCTCTGCGGAGGCCCCAAGTCATATACAGACCCACTCACTTTCCCTAATAGATGAGGCGGAGGTTGTTGCCAGAAGTCTGGGCTTCTATGAAACAAGCGTCTTGACCTCTAAATTCTAGCACAAGACAGTTGACCCTGACAGGGTGTACTTTGGTAAAAATCCTGAGCTCCAGGAGACTCCAAAAGACAAGGTGAACATAACAACAGCCAGCCCTGGTTTTGTTCCCCTCCCAGCAAGTGGTTGTTTCTGATGGACAGTTGCAATGAAAGATAGAAAGTACTGTAGCTAAGACCACCGAGCACGGGGCTAGAAGGCATTTAATAGGTGGTTGTGATGCAACACGTGTTGTGATGGCGTAGGTGGGGAAAAGACCAGTTTGGGCCAGAGAGGAAGGGAATGAAATATTTATTGCGTCTTTTCTCAGGGCCAGGGAGGAATTCAGATGCTTTGCACATATTACCCACTGTGGACTGGTATGATTAATCACTACAGATTGTCCATTACATCTAGAAATTCAGTTGAATATGTAGCATGTCATTAAGGACATCTTCAATTTGCAAAATACTAAAGTTATTTTTTCTCCGTTTTCTAACTTTATGGAACCCTGCAATTTGCAGATGGATGAAGTGGAGTTCAGTTGGTCATGCGGTTGCTGGGACCAGGACCCAAGCATGCCTGAATTCAAAGGCCAGGTTCTCTCAGGTATAGCCAGGACCAGGAGTTTGACCTGTCCGGCAGGCGGCACACTGTTCTACAAATAGGAGACGAGGGAGTAAAGCACACGGCAGTCAGCTAGGCAGGGGAAGCAGCAAGGATCTCAGATGAGGACAACATATCTGGAGCCAGGGCTCGGAAGAGTCAACAGTGGCAGCGCTAGGAAGCAGGTGATGCTGAAGCCCAGTGATTCAGACCCTGTGCTTCCCGGGGGTGGGTCGGGGGAAGGCTGCAGAGAGCTCCAAGGCCTGACCCCACCTTGAACCACTGCGAGCCCACAGGCTGAGTGGGAAATGAGCCTTTTCCAGCATCAGCAGGACCAGCCTTTTAGAGGAGAGTTGGCTGTGGCCTACACGCATGGTAATTACAGTCCCAGGAAAAGCAACCTGAATGAATAAGTGGACGGCAAGTTAGACTTAAAGGTAAGAGAAAGTGTACTGCCTTCTATTCTAAGAAAGAAAGGGGGAAAATTGCCAAGCTTTTCCAAAATCCCTCTAGAGAATAATCTGATTGGAATAGAAAAAAAAAAAATCCCCCAATCCCTTGAGAGCACCTGGAAAACTCCATTGAGATTTAGAACAAACAATTCACTGGATTTTTTGCACAGGTCAGAGCCCAGACATGGATCTTAGCTATTACACTCTGCTTACAGCGTCTCCAAGCTTAGTTTTTTCACCACTCTCTTAGTTTGGGGTTATTAAAAAACCCAACCACTGTTTTTGTTTGGCAAAAAAAGTTGGTCGAAGAGAATCCGAATGCTGCTCTCTTCCTGAGGCCTCCCTGGACTCCCAATGAGCTGCTCCCTCCCCCAGGCTCAGCTGCAAAGCAGAGGCCAGAGCCAAACCTAGAGCGTCTGGGAGCCTGGACCCAGGGATTCTGTGCCACAGAACAAGCCAGCTCTCTGTCAAGGCAAAGGAAAATGCGGAAGGCCCGTCGGTCTTTTTCTACTAGATAATCTGAAGATTTTGTGCTTAGAGGCAGGAGCTTATGACGTGCCAAGTAAAATGATCATTAGAAAGAGGGGTGAAGTTATGCAAAGTTCTGTTGCAAGTCAACAGGGAGGGGGCAGGATATGTATGGATCCCCAGACAGTTCCTTTATTTTTTTTCTTTGTTGCCTGTATCACAAGCTAGAATTCTCTACTACTTCTCTCATCACTGGTTTATTATCATTTTCTACCCGAGCAAGTTCTGCATCTGCTTAGCTCATTGCCCTACTGTCAGTTTCCAGCACAAAGCCCCAGGTAGATGGTTCCCGAGGGTACAAATGGATGAGCATCGGGGCACGGTGGGGCCGAGGTGGGCCCTACGCAGAGGTCCGAGGGAAGGTCCACTGTCTGTCTCCATCCGTGGAAGAAGAGGTGAGGCCAGGGGAACTTTGGTGTGGCCCGTGAATGGGAGAACAAGGCAGCCTGTGTCAGCTGCAACACGGAAGAGAGGGAGTTCACGGAGGGCTGGGGCGGCTAGGACAGGCTCAAGGATGCTGTTGGAGTCTGGGTTACGGGAGGGCACCCTGGGGCCACCTGAGAGCATGAGGCAAGGCAAGCTGAAGCCGTGGGGACAAGTGCACTGTGGGTGTGAGTGATGACCGCCCAGACCACCAGTTTGAACCTGGCCTTGGAGATGTGGGAAGTTACTGAGATGCCATGGGAAAAGCACTTTAGATGGTGCTCAACAGTAACACCACCAGGGACTTAACACTTGCTGAGCTCTTACTCCCTACCAGGCCCTCATCTAAACATTTTACATAATTAATTCTCCTAATTGATGCATTGAGCCTGTGAATTTGAAACAATTACCGCCCCCCCCCCCCTTTTTCTAAGAGAGAAAACTGAGACACAGCAGTCAGGCTGGTCAGTACAGAGTGTACGTGGCTGCAGACCTGGTATTCGTTACTGTAACACAGCCAGTCTCCCTAACTCATGTCTGGGCTTAATCTCAGCTCAGCTGGGGACGGTTTCACGATACCTTCCCGCCCTCCCAATTCAGCCTCCATGCGGGTGGTGCTATTCTTTAAGTGTTTCATCCTAGCCATGGACATTGTGGACATTTGGCCTTTGCTCTCCCCCTTGGGTGACCCTGCAGAGTCACTCTGGAGTCTAGAACGAGAAGTCAGTGAGGGGGGCAGGTTTTGAAATCTGCAGGGACCGGCTTCCGATCCCTGCTCTGCCCCTTCCTCGTCTGTGACCCCTTGCCTCATCCTTCCAGTGCCGTTGGCTGTTATCACCTCCCTGTCACAGAGCAGGAACTGAAGCTCAGAGAGAGAGGGAATGGACATGGGACACCCAGCCTGGGGCTTGGATTATGACTAGAGATGCTGGGGGGGAAAAAAAGGGAGGCTGTTTCGGTTAGTAGGTTTTAGGCAGTGAAAGCAGTTTCAGTTGATAGCCCTGTGCTTTTGTGTATACATGCCCACACTTCAGGGAACCGTCAAGAAAAGGAAGCCCCGCAGCAGGAAACACTACTGTGTGGCCCTCTTAGCAGCCGGACCGCTGAGCGGGGAGAGCAAAAAGCCACGGCAAGCCGTCCGGGTCCAAGGAAAGCAGGATGCGGGTGTGGTATTTGTGGTGGGAGCGAAGGGTGGATATGCAAGGAAAAAATAGGTTGCTGTGGTTACAGCCTAGAAAATAAAAACTCTGTGTGCCAAAGAGAAGCCGCTCACAATTTAGTTGGAACTTAAAAGCCGATGAAACAGGTGTTCTTGCAATTTAATGAAACACTGAGACCTTGTTCAGATCTGGGGAGGGGGTGCCAACTAATACGTTTGCATGGCTCAGGGGACATCAGAGCTGGAGTGTTCCGGGCATGGGCTCTGTAGTTGTGAGCTAAGAGCGTGCTGCGTGTACTCAGAAGGCTGCTGTACGCCCAGTGTGACTTTGGCATCGAGTGTGGAAATAGCCTGGTGCTGGGACTAAGGTGAAGACGGTACGGGACTTGCCTCAGGAGCAAAACATAGGTGGCGCCAAAAGACACAAAGAGCAAGATAAATAATATTTTAATGCATATTTTTAAAAAAATCAAAATTAATGAAAAATTATGATGAACGAAATATAGAAATTGCAAATAAAGACAGAACATGAATAGCACCATGCCACCCCCTTACCTGGGCTTTTGAATTCCTATATTTAGGTGGGAGGAGACGGACTCTCCTGCCCTGTGGAGTTCAGAGAGTGGTAATGGCTTCTAGACTGTTCCATGGGGTCACGATACTCATGGGATAGTGCAAAGAGGCAGATGGTGGGAGTCTGAAAGCCTTATTTTGAATCCCAGGTTGCCATTTCCTGGTTATATTTGGACAGGATAGTTGCAAGTTGTTTTCTGAAGCCTGTGTTTTTAGAGTAGTTTTAGGTCTGCAGCAAAACTGAAAGGTACAGACATTTCCCATATACACTCACATACGCATAGCCTCCCCTGTACGCTTATGTCAGTCTTGATCTTCTCTTTGAAAGAAGGTAGTACAGTCCTACCTCTGGGGTCGCTGTGCGGATAAGAGATGACACAGAGAGAGTTCAGACCAGTGTTTGGCATGCAGCAAGTACTTCCAAGTGTCGGGCAGAATCATTTGAAAGGCGTGAGGGGAGCGAAGGAGAGACAGCCTTACATGAAGCAATACAAAGGGGCAAAGCAGGTCGAAAGGCATCTTTCCTGAGGCTCCTGCAGCCAGAGGTGCTTTGGAGTGACTCACGGGCTCCTGGTGACAGTCATAGATGAGGCACGTTTCATTCTTCCAGAGTCTCCCAGGATTAACTTACTGCATATCCTGATTTAATTGTCTGCCCTTGTCATGCTGTCTCCCGATCGTAGACATATTAGCAACAGGTATAATCTTATTGTTTTATTATTAGACGCTCAGCATGGATAATGCACTTGGTTTATATCAGCTCTATGAACTTGGAACAGGAGCTGGAGTAGATGATTCTGGAAACTTTATAAGCTGTTTTCAGCTGACCACCACTCCATGTATGTGATTGGGACACTCTGGGCATTGCTGAGTTCCGATTGGCTGAGCTTTCTGACAGCTGATAGTAACAGACCTGCAGGCTGTGATAATGGTTCTTGCAGGGTAATAATGTTTCCTAGGCTTTATCTCTATAGAGTACTTGTTTATTTTTAAAAATATTTTTTATTGTAACAGAATATACGATTTTAGAAAAATAGTTTGCTAAATTTTACTAATTTGACATTCTCAGGAAATGGGCACTCAGTTCAAGAAATAGAACATCCCCAGCCTCTCAGAAGCCCCTCCTACCCCTGCCAGACCCCCTTTGCCTCCTTACTGCTTCCTTCCTTTAGTAGTGGTGACCATCCTGACTTGTAGAAGCATAAATTAAACTTGCCTGGTTATTTTTTGTAAATGAAATCATAAACTAAGTATTCTTTTGTGTCTGGTTTTAAATTTTTTTTTTTACTTATGTTTATTTATTTCTTTAAAATTTTTAAATTTATTTATTTTTAGAGAGAGAAGAAGGGAGGGAGAAAGAGAGAGAGAAATATCAATGTGTGGTTGCCACTAGCATACCCCCTACTGGGGACCTTGCCTGCAACCCAGGCATGTGCACCGACTGGGAATTGAACTGGTGACCCTTTGGTTTGCAGGCTAGTGCTCAATCCACTGAGCCACACCAGCCAGGGAATGGCTTTTTTTGTTTTTTTAATCAACATATGGTTGCAAGATTCATCCATGTTGTTGTTATTCGTTATGTCTTTTACTTTGATTGCTGTATATTATTCCAAAGTATGACTATCTCATGATTTATGTGTTTATTCTGCTATTGATAGATGATTGGGTAATTTCTACTTTTGAGTGATTAAAAACGGTGCTGTTGACAAACATATACAGCTATGGAGCAGAGTAAAAAGCCCAGGAATAAACTCTATCCTATATGGTCAAGTGATTTTTGACAAGAGTGCAAGGCCATCCAGTGGGGAAAGGATAAGGATACTCTCTTCAACAAAAGACTATCCTTGTTGAGATAGTCTCAACAAAAGATGTTGAGAAAACTGGATATTCACACTGAAAAGAATGGAGCTGGACCCTTACCTTGCACCATATAGAAAAATTTAGCTAAAAATGCACTAAAGACTAAATGTAAGAGGTCTTTTTTTTAAAATATATTTTATTGATTATGCTATTACAGTTGTCCCATTTCTCCCCCATCATTCCCCTCCACCCTACACACCCTCTCCCACCCACATTCCCCCCTTTAGTTCATGTCCATGTGTCATAAGTTCTTTAGCTTCTACATCTCCCATACTATTCTTGCCCTCCCCCTTTCTATTTTCTATGCACCGTCTATGCTACTTATTCTCTGTACCTTTTCCCCCTCTCTCCTCCTCCCACACCCCTGTTGCTAACCCTCCATGTGATCTCCATTTCTGTGGTTCTGTTCCTGTTCTAGCTGTTTGCTTAGTTTGCTTTTGTTTTAGGTGTGGTTGTTAATAGCTGTGAGTTTGCTGTCTTTTCACTGTCATATTTTTATCTTCTTTTTCTTAGATAAGTCCCTTTAACATTTCATAGAATAAGGGCTTGGTGATGATGAACTCCTTGAACTTGACCTTATCTGAGAAGCACTTTATCTGTCCATCCATTCTAAATGACAGCTTTGCTGGATACAGCAATTTTGGATGTAGGTCCCTGCTTTTCAAGATTTCAAATATTTCTTTCCAGCCCCTTCTTGCCTGCAAGGTCTCTTTTGAGAAATCAGTTGACAGTCTGATGGGAACTCCTTTGTAGGTGACTATCCCCTTATCCCTTGCTGCTTCTAGAATTCTCTGCTTCATTTTAATCTTGGCTAATGTAATTACGATGTGCCTTGGTGTGTTCCTCCTTGGGTCCAACTTCTTTGGAACTTTCTGAGCTTGCTGGACGTCCTGGTAGTCTATTTCCTTTGCCAGATTGGGGAAGTTCTCCTTTATTGTTTGTTCAAATAAGTTTTCCACTTGTTGCTGTTCTTCTTCCCCTTCTGGGACCCCTATAATTCGGATGTTGGGACGTTTAACGATGTCCTGGAGGTTCCTAAGCCTCTCCTCATTTTTTTGAATTCTTGTTTCTTCCTCGTTTTCTGTTTGGTTGTTAGTTTCTTCCTTCTGGTCCACTCCATTGATCTGAGTCCCAGTTTTCCTTCCATCTCTATCAGTTCCCCATGCATCTTCCTTCATTTCACGTATTGTAGCCTGCATTTTTTCATCTAATTTGTGAGCAAAATCAACCAATTCTGTGAGCATTTTGATGACCAGTGCTTTGAACTGTGCATCTGACAGGTTGGCTATCTCTTCACTGCTTAGAGGAATTGGCTCTGGGGTTTTGATTGGTTCTCCGACTTGAGCCATTTTTGGTCGTTTTTTTGTTTTGTTTTGTTTTGGTTTTAGTCTGGTTGCGGCTATTACGTATGAGGGGTGGAGCCTTAGGTGTTCCTCAGGGCAGGGCAACCCAGTCGCTGGGTTGTGACGCTGTATGTGGGGATGGGGTCCGAGAGGGAAGAATGGCACCTGTTCCGCTCTCTTCTGGACTCCGGTCCCTTCTGCTGCTTCCCCTTAGCCTGGATTATCTGCGCACGTGCGAGTGCTGTTACTAGTGAGGGGTGGAGCCTCAGGCGCTCCCCAGTGTGGGGCAGCCCAGTCGCTGGGTTGTGACGCTATAGGTGGGGGCGGGGTCCGAGAGTGAACAATGGCGCCTGCTCCGCTCTCTCCTGGATTCAGTCCCTTCTGCCACTTACCCTCTGCCTGGACCGTCTGCGTGTGCGAACGTGGGACCCCCTGGTCAGCCAGCCGCCTTGTGCGGCCTCACTGGGTCTGCACAGTTGCCTCCCTGTGCCTGGGGTCCGCCAGCTGCTGCCTGTGGGCCCAGGGACCGCCAGCTGCTGCCTGTGGGCCCAGGGACCGCCAGCCGCCGCCTGTGCACCTGGGAACTGCCAGCCGCTGCTGCTTGCGCTCCCGCACCTCCACCTTCTCCCGCCGCAACTCCGCCCCTCCTACCGGTCTGGATGACTGGTTGTTGGACTTCCGTACAGTTCAATTTTCTGTGAGTTCTGGTTGTTTTCTTGTTTCTAAATATTTGTTGTCCTTAATTTTGGTTGCGAGAGGAGGCACAGTGTGTCCACCTACGCCTCCATCTTGGCCGGAAGTCCCAATGTAAGAGGTCTTTATTATTTACTTCTTACTATAGCTATCCTAAGTGGGGTGAAGTGGAATCTCATCACAATTTTGATTTGCGGATCCCTGTGATGATGAGTGATGCTGAGCATCTTTCATGTCTTACTGGCCATTTGTATGTCTTCTGTCAAGAAATGTCTTTTCATGTCCTTTGCTCCTTTTTAAAATTGAGTTCTTCGGTTTTTGTTGTTGAGTGTAGGGGTTCTTTATATATTCTGGGTGTTTGGATATTAACCCCCTATCAGATAAATAATTTGGAAACATTTTCTCCCATTCCATGTGTTACTTTTTCACTCTGTTGACAGTGTGCTTTGATGCCCAAATTTTTTCATTTTAATTTAATTCAGTGTATCTATTTTTTCTTTTTTAACTTTTATGATTTGGGTGATGTATAAATATTATCTAATGGATTTAATCTGCCTTTTCATGATGACTAATGAGGTTAAGATCCATTTATTCTCTTTTTTGAATAATCTGGTCAAGTTTTTGCCCATTTTTTAAAATTGGGTTGTCTGCCTTTTTCTTATAGTGTACATAACTGTATTTATTTATCCTAGGTAACTGTTTGACTATACCTAATGTAATGGATTCTGAAATTAAAATGCCCCAAATACCACTCAAATGCATATATTTTAATTGTGCAGTTTATGAAAATTGAACTTATATTACCAAGGCCAGATTTTCCAGAACCTCCTTGTGTGGGGGGGGAGGAGGGCACTCTAGCTTGAGCCTTTATCAGCAGGGGCCCTAGACATCACTTGCCTGTGGGCTGGTTCTGGTTAGTGTTCCATCCCCTGCTGCCCAGGACAGAATCAGCGCAGACCCAGGGAGCTAAGCAAGAGCGAGTGAGGGGCGAAGAGACTGCATGAGTGGAACACTGGTTAAATCTGTTAGGTCTGCTTTGATTGTACACAGCAAATGGTTAGCCTTGATGAGCTGTGGAAGGTCTATGAACTATTTAGAATTGTATGCAGAATGGTAAGTTGGGGGTCTGTGCAGTTTTGGGGGAGAGGGTCAAAACTTTCAATGTATTCTCAAAATGGGGGGTGGTGGTTGTCTGCGGCCTCTAAAAGGTCTGGCATCCATCCTTGGTTGAACATGAGGCTCATCTTCTAGGCTCATTCTCAGTTAGCTTCTGCGTCCCATTTCCTCTCCTACCTGTCTTTACTTGAGGCAAGCTCAGTAATTTTAGTGTTAACCCAGTTGCCCAAAGAAGGTTGTCTGGAAGGTTCTGAGCCCTGCCTTCTCATTGTGGGTGAGCTGTGGTAGGCTAACTAATGGTCCACTAAGGTGTCCAGGACCTGATCCTAGAACCTGTGGATGTTACTTTATATGGCAAATGGGATGTTGCAGATGTGATGAATTTGAGATGGGGAAATTAGCTTGGATTATCTGGGTGGACCCACACTGTAATCACAAATGTACTTTTTAGAAGGAGGAAGAAGGAGATTTGACAGAAGAAGGCAATGTAACAATGGAAGCAGGATGATATGCTGTTGGTTTTGAAGATGGAGGAAAGAGCTATGGCACAAGGACACGGGCTGCCTCTAGAACTTGGAGAAAGCAAGAAAACATATTCTTCCCTGGAGCCTCTGGAAAGAACCTGCCTTGCTGGCACCTTGACTTTACTTAGCCCAATGGAACTGATTTCAGAGATTAAGAGGATACATTTGCAATGTTTTAAGCCACTAAAGTTAGGCAATTTGTTACGCCAGCGATAAAAAACTAGTACAGGGGTTTTATCCACTATAGGGATTCAGGGAAGCCAAGTCCACAAGGATTGCTGGCAAATGGGTTGTGTTTAAGACTACTTTAAAACGAAGAGTGTGAAATGGGTCAGTAGACTATGAGTTTTATTTTATGAAAATATAAACCCCATGAGGCACTGGGTATTGGTGCTATCCGTGCTCTCCCAGGAAGAGTCTGCTGCAAAGGAAAGGGACCAGTGAACTTGGATTTGCAGCCCTGGGGGCCTGGCTGGGTAATTTTGGGTAGTTCAGATCACCTCTTGGGTTGACAGTTCCTCCTTCATGAAATCTAGAAACCCCTCTAGAGGTTAGATGACCAAGAGACATGTCATATGGAATGTATCCTCCTTGCTGGAGAATCTTCTCTGGATGATGCTTCCTTTGTATCTCTTGGATCCATCAGCATCTGTGTCCATGGCTGTTACCTGAGTGGAAGTCACTTTTACTTCCCACCTGTTCTACTCCACTAATTTTCTAACTATTTTCTGTAGCACCTTTCTGTCCCGTCTGAATCATTATGGACATAGCAATAAGACTGGCATTTTAAAACACAATTCTACTCAGGTATCCTCAAGTTTAAAGTCCTTTGGGAGATTCCTTGCCTCTAGGATAAAGGCCCCCCACCTTTCTAAGCCCTCCTCTTTGGCCCTGCCTGTCTCTCCATTGTCACCTTAAGGCTACTGCTACTCTATCCCCTGCTTCCCCGGCCTCTCCCAGCTCCTTCTTGCTGCATGGCCCTGACCCTGGTAGCCTGATTTTCCTGGAATGCTCCTCAAGCCACTCTTTCTCTTAATTCTTAATTCCTATTTACCTTTCATATCTTAGCCTACAGATCACTTTCTAGTGAAGACTTGTTATTTCCCAGATTAGGTCAGAGCCTCTGTTACAACTCTTGTAACCTCCCTGTACTTGTTCTTCATAGCATTTACTCCAGAATGTAAATCTGTGTTTGTGTTGTTATTTGATTGATATCTTTCACATCCCCCTCCCCAGATTGCAAATTCATGAACTCAGGGACTGTGTCTGCTAGGAACTGGAGCTGCAGGGTGAATCAAACACGAAGTCTGGCACATAGTAGATACTCAATACATATCTGATGAATGAGTAGAAGCATTAATGAACGACCCATTTTCTTTTGTCACTGCCCCCTATCATGACACGTGGCTCCTACCCATTAGCAAGAAATGCTGACCTTAAGCTTGGTGACACCTGCAAATAAGATGAGATGGTAGAATCTGGAATCTGTCTTGTGCTCAGTGGCAGCCACAACAAACCACTTCAAATTCATCAACAAGTGGCCTTCTCTTGCTTGTACCCCAAAAGGCAGGAGGTAAGGTCTCTGAAACCTGGATTTAAAACTTTGTCTTTTCTTAAGCAAAGCGCTCACACTCACAGAGTTGCTCTCTGTGGGCTTTAGACCCTTCCTCCATAAAATGCTGTGTGCCTTGGAGAGTGCTGTCCCCTAAAAAGGTCTCATTAGCAGAGGTTTTACCTTAAGACAGAAGGAAAATCAGAAATAAACTTCGTGGCAGAGGAGGAAATACTAAGCACATCTTTGCTCTGTTCATCCAGGTAAGCAGATGAAGACGTTTCTTCCTCCCCTCCCTGTTCCAATCATATCTGCCATCAGGGACAGACTCAATGCCCTCCCTCCAGGAAGACTTCTGTGTCTGCTTCAGTCCACAGAAATTGTTCCCTCTCCCAATTTCTAACTGAATTCAACCAGCCCTTCCCAGGGTGACTCCTAATTAAATTTTAATAGTCTTACCACCGAGTCCTCTTTCCCCGGCTGCAGAATAAGCAACTTTCTGGTTCAATGGCTGCCCTGGGTATCTGTCCCTGGAGGTTAGACTTCCTCACCTCTGGTCCCCTGGCTTTTTGCCTGGTGGGCTTCTATGTGACTGGATAGCCATTTTATTTATTTACTTACTTATAGTTCGATTTGTTTCATTGGTCAATACTTTTCTCTAGAATGGCAGACTCCCCCTGATAGAGTCATCTATTCCTGGAACTGAGCAATTGCTATTCAGATCTGGGCTTTGGTTCCAAAGAGCTGGTAGAGTGTAACAAACACAGAGGTTGAGAGTGGGGATTTAATTGTCAAACTTGTTCTTGGTTTGAATCCCACTTTTCTACTTTTTATTTTGTGGCTTCTGGAAGTTACTTGATCTTCAGTTTCTGATTTCTCCTGTGGAATAATAAGCATATCTAAATAATTGAAAAATATATAAATATATAATGTAATAAAATGAAGATAATAATATTATCTACATTTTGGGGGGGGAGATTAAATAAATAATGCATTTCAAACTCTTAACCATTAACAAATGATGGATGATCTTGGTTATTTTTATTATGGATGTAGCTCTCCTGTCTCCCTTTGGCGGGGGAGGGTACTCCTTCTGTCTTGAGAGCCACCCAGCTCCCTCCTGACTTCACGTGGCCTCAGTGGCTGGGCCAGCAGCCGAAAGGTAGGTAGTGATGGGATACACAGCAGCAAGACATCTAGTCACTCACTGACTCTAATTCTCCCAGGAAGCCTCCTGAGTCCTCTCCCTCACCTGCCAGAGGCCTGGGGGTCACGCTTTGTTTGCCTCACAGCTGCACTTGTGAGCTGCCCTGAGAATGGCCCACTCAGGCACATGGAAAGATGGTGGTCCTCCCAGTGACCTGTCCCTTATCCCAACGCCAGTTCAGAGGCCTTTTCTACAAGCTGGACCACGTCTCCGGATCTGGTGTTCATGGAATCTCACCTTATTGGACGTGCCATTGTCCCATTCCAAGGGGTGCAGGGCTCAGTGTTGCCTGGGCTCACGCCACCAGGGAAGGAAGCATTCATGCGCAGATGTGGCGGAGCAAGCTAATCAGTTCCCGAAGCCTGGCAAGCAGAGAGAGGGAGAGGGGCCGGCTCCCGAGGTCCCGAGCCTTGCAAATGATTTATCAGGAAACACATTATTTCATTTAGAAATTAATTTCTTCCAGAGAGAGATAAATCACTTGTGATATATTTATTTCCTCCCTAATGAAGGCAGGCTTAGTGCAGCTTCCCCTCCTGCTTTCCACCCCCACGTTTGCGGCTGCCAACGTGTTCGGAAAAGCGAAAGGTGTGTGTGTACGTGGGATGCAGCGCAGGGAGCTGCGAAGGCCCGGCGCGGCCCGCCAGCGGAGTCCACCTGTCTGTGCCGAACCCACCTGGCCTGGAGGGGACGGCCAGGCACCTGGTTGCTCAGTTGATAAGAGCCCAGCCCTCTCACTCGTGGTTACTGCCTGGGAGACTGCGAATCTTTCTCACTCTGCACCCCAGAAGGGCCCTCGCAGTGAGGCACAGGTAGTGTTATTAGCCTCATTTGGCACACACCCAAGCAGAGATGACCAGATGGACGTCGCCCTTGCGCAGGCTCCTGCTGAGGCCACCAGAGAGTGGGAACCGGGACCCAGGTGATGAGGTCCCTTCCCTTAAGTTGCAGAACTCTTTCCTTACATATCTGACAACTTCTTTTTTTAATGGGAAATTTCAATTACGTGCAGCAAGAGAATAGTATATTGAGGTCGCCTGTGCCCACCACCCAGACTTATCGGTTATTAGCATTCAACCCTTTTATCTATCCCCTCAACTTTTGTTTTTACTGGGATATTTGAAAGCAAATTCCAGACATCCTGTCACATTGCCCACCCACAATTCGGCATGTATTTCTCATCAGCAAAAAAACAAATGTCATGGCATTACCACACTATTCAGAATGATGGGAAATTGCTTCATATGATCTGAATCTGTCCATATCTATTTCCCTGATTTATTAAAAACTTATGTTTTGTTTTTTTACCCTAAAACATAACATTTAAAACTGACAAATAAGTTGCAAGAAGAGTGCAAGGAACTCTGATATATTCTACCCAAATTCAATATGTACTTCCACTTTTCTTTATTTGATTTCCTATTAACATATTTTTGTGAGTGATGTGAGAGTGTATTGATGATCATATCCTTTTACTCGTAAACTCTTCAGTATATATTTCTTGAAGGCAAAGACATTTTCTCACATAACCACAGTATACTTATCAAGAGCCAGAAATTCACCACTGCAGTCCAGTTCAAAATTGGGCCATTTTCTCAATAATTCTTTTATAGTTATACATTTTCTCCCAGTGCAGATCTGACCCAGAATCACCATTTAGTTATTATGTCTCTGTAGTTTTTTTCATCTGGGAAAAATTCCTCAATCTTATCTTTGTCTTTCATGACCTTGTCATTTTTAAAAGGGTACAGGCCAGTTATTTTGTAGAATGTCTCAATTGGGTTTGTCCGAAGTCTCCTCATGACTAGATTTATGTCTTTTTTGACAGGAATTCCAAATCTTTTTTGACAGTCATGTTGGTCTCTGGGCATCGTATCAGGAGGATCTTGGTGATGTGGACTTTGCTATTTGGTTAGAACAGTGTCTTCAGGTTTCTCCAGTGTACAGTTAATTAATAAGTAATCAGTGGAGAGCAATTTGTTCTTTGAACACTTCCCTGGTTTCTGGAGTAACAAGGTGTTCCAGATCACCTGTGCTTTTCCTGTTCCAGCTCTGGAATCAGCTCTTTAAAAAAAAAAAAAGAAGAGTTTTTTATTCTTTCTAGTGGAGGATAGTACTTAGAAACCAAGCTCTGAGTGCTGCATGCCTGTGCTGACTCATATCGTTGCTCTTACGCCATTTTTGTGGACAGAGACAGGAAGTACTGTAAAAACATTAAGTTTCATTTTGAAAGTTCAAGTTATTTAAAACTATAAATGAATACTGATGCCTCTAGTTCCAATCAATACATTCCAGTTTTTCCCCTTTCCGCCTTTGTATCTCCACCCACCAGGGCCGAGACACCTGACCCTGTTATCCTCAATGCATTCACCGCTTGTTCAAGCCTAGAACACAGAACACTGTACGCAGAGTGGCTTCAGAATTGTTACACCTGCCCCTGTGTAGAGAAAACTTGTTGACTAGGGTTCAGTATTACTTTATGGTTCTTTCCTTTGAGGCTAAATTTACTTAGAGAGACAAGCGCGAGTCTTCAGTGTGCATTTCCGTAAATTTGACAAACGTATACCCCCTTGGAGTTCACGTAGCTTTCAAGAGATGGAACATTTCTGTCATGTCAAAAAGCCCTCCATGTCCTTTCCCAGTCAGCCTCCCTCCGAGAGGCAAGCGCCTTGTTTTGCCTGCTGTAGACCTTCATATAAAGGAAATCATGCAACATTCCTTTGTGTTTTAATTTTTTCATTTATCATGTAAGATCCGTCCATGTTGTATATAGAGCAGTGCGTTCCTTTTTGTTAAGAGCTAGTATCCCATTGTATGAATATATCACATTTGTTCATCCATTCTCCCACTGATGGGCATTTTCTCCCCACTTTTTGACTATTATGAATAAAATGTCTATGAACTTTCTGGTACAACTATTTGTGGGTATATGTTTTCTTTTCTTTTAGGGAAAGAACTAGGGGTGGAATTTCTGGGTCATAGGGTGAGTAAATGTTTAACTCTTACCTTGTTAACTAAGACGCCATAAACTCAAAGGCTTTTTTTTTTTTGCATGTGGTTTTGCAGTTAGTTGCATAGTATCTGAAAAAAATCCCCATAATTGCATGTGATTTTTGTGTCTTTATCAAGCTCTTCCCCAACCCCCTTTTTATGGCATTTTATTTGTTGGGGGTACCAGAACATTTGGTTTGCATAATGTTTCACATTTGGGATTTGCTTGATTATTTTCTCACTATGTCATTTAGCTTGTTACTCTATTTCTAGTATTTCCTGTTATCTTGCTGCTCTAGCTAGAAATTGAACAGATTCAGATTCATTTTTTTAGACAGAAGCATAACATAGGTTCATAGGTGTTTGTACTGTAATACATCACAAAGCATATATATATATATATATATATATCTCACATCACATCACAAAGGATAGACACATACACACATATATATACATATATATACACATATATATGTGTGTGTATTGTATGGTTCTCCCATTTTCAGTGTTGCAGATAGATTTGTGTTTCATGGTGTCAGCTTGATTGCTCCATTGTAATGTTCTCCATCAGCCTTCCAGTTACCGAATTTTAGCATCTATTTTCAGTTATTACCTAAATCTTTTATTTCAATGAGGTTGTGAAACGGTGATAGTCTTATTCCACTACTCCTGCCTTTGTTACCTTTCTATGGAACTTCCTTCCCCCCAACAATCTTTTTATTACTCTGAAAGAAAATTTATACAGGAAAGACAAAGTAAATGTTTGATCTTTTCACTTTATCAATTTTTAGAGTAATAAGTTGGTGCCTTAGCAACCTCCAGTGGTGATTAATGAGATTTTTTATCATGATGAACTCATGAATTTTTATGTACTTAGTGTGTTTCAATTCATTGCATAGTTATTTTGTCATGTGATGTCATCATAGGTCAGTATGTATGTCTCATTGTGACCTTTTGCCATGACTCTATCAGTCTTTGATACCTTCCTTGCTTTCCTGGTGCAGCAAGAAATCTCAGCCTCACTCCGTGTGCTTCTAACCCCAGACTTGGAATGAGTCATTTCTTTGAGGAGTCCTGGTACCTTTTTGTAGATAGTAATATTTAGAAAGCACAGTCTGGGCACTAGGGTTTTTCATTGCTACTGAGTCGTCATTGCTTCTAGGTATTTTTAGTGGTTGGAACTAGGATATACATATTTTTCGAAAGGGAAAAATATGGGTAAATATGATTTTTTAATTCAATTTTAACTTTACAGGGTCTTTTTAAAAAAAAAACTTTCTTTGATTTGTACTCTTTTATGTTCAATATTTTGATTCCTGATGTCATCAAATTGATTATTTGCTACAAAATACATGTAACAGTTAAAAAAAATGTCATGCACATTCCTACTCTACGCAGTTCTGCTCCACGCAGTGTCGATGGCACTCATATGGCATCTGGGCGTGGCTGGGCTGGCCAGGGTGATCTAAGACAGCTCATGTCCATGCCCGGTCCCTTGGGAAGACGGCTGGATATCCACGCTCAGCTGAGCTCTCCTCCTTCTCCAAGTAGTTTCATGGCCTTTCTGTGGGGTGGTCTCCCTAGCAGGGTAGTAGACTCCTTCCTTGGTCACTTAGGGTTCTAAGAGAGTAAAGTGGAAGCTGCCAGTTCTTTCATAGGCTAGGCTTTGACTGATGTAGTGTCATTTCTACCACATCTTATCGGTCCAGCCAGCCCAGATTCAAACGGTAGGAAAATAGGTCCCACCGGAGTGAGGGGTTATTGCCTGGAGACATTCAGTGGAACAGGAAGTAGGTAGGAAGCCAACAGGAAGAAGCAATTCCTCCTTCCTCCTCCAGCCTCACAGTCTCTCTAGGACTCCCTATAATTAAAGCAACACAGGGAGAAAAACAATCTTTTTAGGTCTGTAGTACTGGACACTTAATGAAGCCATCTTACAGGTTTACATGGCCCATGAATTGGAGTAATAATCACTACATTGTTCACTCAGCCGACAAAACTGATATTGGTTTGCAGAGTCCCATTTCTGCATCCAAAGCTGAGTGTTCATGGGAGGGTTTAGAGCTGAAGGACAATAGATTGATAACTGGCAGCATAGGTTAACTTTCTATTTGACTATTTTACTAAATTATTTCATTTTTTGTAGTAGTTTTATTCATGACTCTTTTTGGGTTTTGTGATTATATAATTTTCAAATAGAGATATTTTTTACCTCTTCCTTTCTAATGTTTACTGCAAATTTCTTGATCTTGATTCCTAAAATGTTTCAAACACAATGAGTAGGACATCTAGGTCACCTGACTTTTGGAGTCAATTACACTCCATTCTTGGAGTAATTTTTTTGAGGGGGTGTTGTACAGGAGGAGAAAGCTTTTCTTTAGCGTCCTCCTTGCTGAGTGAGGACTTACAAAAGCCAGTGCAGCACAGTCTACTGTTTCTCCACTATGTCTGGGACACCGGAGGGGCCTATTAAATGCTAAATACTGGTGAAGTAGATGCATCCGTTTGCCTGTCCATCCAGTTTTCCTTGTTCAGACCTGGTTACATCTACTCTCTTTTCCTCTAGCTGGTTACAGTCGTTCTCCCTTCTTTTGACATATGATCAAGACTTGTTCAATGAGGACATTCTATCCATGTTACTATAGTGATTGGTTCAGGGATTGACATATGATCTAAGTCAGCCAATGATCTCAATCTCAGATTTTTTGCTGAAGCTAATGGAAAGAAACTCTCTCTCTTTTCTTTGAATCTCCTTGGCCATTTGCTTCTAAATCTGGTGCTCTTGATGGCTATTTCTGCTTCAGCTTGTAGGAAACTAATACCAGGAAGTAACCGGAGGGAGAGAGAGAGATTTCTGATGGTTTTATTTGAGCACCTGGATCTCGCTGTGCCTGAAATCTTAGGTCCAAAGCCTTTTACACAAGCAGCAAGAGGCTTTTTGTTTTTTTTCTTAAAGCAGTCTGGGTTGGCTTTTCTGTTATTTACAACTAAACACATCCTAACTGATTAAGTAATAATTATTTTCCTCGTTACTAGGACTTAATGGGCCCTGGAAACCTTTGAGATCTCTTTATGAAGTGTCCAGTACTACAGACCTGGACAGCTTACTAGGATTTTCAGTGTTCACAGATCTTTCTCTGCTTGAGTAATAATCTTGATTCCGGTGACCTCACTTCTGCTCTCGCCTTCTTCCTTCTGTTCTACTGTGACATCTTCCCATTCTCTCTTGAGGACAATAATAGACCACTGTTGAGCCACAAGTCTGTTGCTGTCCAAGAACCTTGAACATCAGTGCAATTTTCCTTGAAGAGCCAGAGAACTAGAGAACCACAGCATCACTAGCCCACCTCCTTTGGTCCTCTAATTCTACCTGGTTTTACGCCATGGCTTTTGCTTTCTGGTCCATAGCTTGCCTGAAGTGAACTCCCTAGAGTGGTATCACCTCACTGCCTAATTGGGCACTCCAGGTACACAACATGTTTGGCCTCTCCACTTGATCTCTATTTGAACCTTGCAGCCACCCCTCCTTGATGGTTACTATGCATCCTCCCTGGGTGAAATTGCTATGGAGCACCCAAAGATTAACAAGATGTGGCTTCTGCCTTCAGAGGGAAACAGACAGGAAGCAAGTGTTAAAGTGAAGTGTACATCTTGGGCTGTGGGGGTGCAGAAGGTGTGTGTCTGTAAGACAGGATGGTCTATGAGAAATGCTTCATGGAAGAAATGACAGTTTGAACTGAGACTTGAGGAATCAGTAATAGATTAACCATAGGTGATCAATTCAGTTTGGTTCAGTCATTGAGTTAGCAAATATGGCCAGCATTATTTCCAATCCTGTCCCAGTAACAGAGGAGACAAATACAAGAATCCTGTTGGAAGACCATGAAGGGCAGCATTACTTCGCTGGTCATTGCAATTTGTCCAAGTTCAGTGCCATCTGATATGGTGGACAACCAGAGGTAGGGGCCCCAATCTTTGCAGGCAAGGAAGCAAAGCCATCTCAGAGATCTCGAGTGACTTGCTCAAGGACATGCAGCAGAGTAAGGGAAGTGTCTTGAATAGGCCTCAGGATTTCTATGCTTTTTTTTCTTTCCTTTTTAAAAATTTTATTTTATTCTTGTTTATTCTATTACAGTTGTCCCAATTTTTCCTCTTTTGCCCTCCTCCATCCAGCCCACCGCCCCCTGCTCCCAGAGTCCATCCCCATACCATTTCCTATGCCCCTGGGTCATTCGTACATGTTCTTTGACTAATCCCTTCCCCCTCTTTCCACCATTCCCCCCTTCCCTCCTTTCCTCTGGCAGCTGTCAGTCTGTTTCCTGTTTCCACATCTCTGGTTCTGTTTTGCCATGTTAGTTTCCTACGCAGCAGAAAGAAAGAAGAGGGAATCCCTACTCTTTGGGACAGCGTGGATTTCTGTGGTTTGCACCTGGCACCTTGCCTCCCTGGGGAATGCACCTGGCAAATAAAGAAAGTGGGATGGTTGAGGCACAGGAAGGATGTGTGTACAGAGGAGCTTTTTCTTTTCAGTAACTTCAAGGAAAGCACAAAAGAGCTGGTCATTAAAGTTGTGGAAAATTGATCGAAATTTTCTCACCTTGCATGATTATTATTACCATTCATCAAGATAAAACTTCATTGTGTGCTGACAGTGTAGCTAGCATAGTTCCAACCATTGCTGTGGATGTGGTCTTCATAAAAAAGGAAGATAGTGCCCTGGCTGGGTGGCTCAGTTGGTTGGAGCATTGTCCTGTGTACCAAAAAGGTTGTGGGTTTGGTTCCTGGTCAGCCCACTTACCTAGTTTGCAGGTTCAGTCTCTGGTCGGAGAGCATAAGGGAGGCAACTGATGAAAGTTTCTCTCTCACATGGATGTTTCTCTGCATCTCTCTCTCTCCTTTCCCCGCTCTCTCTTGAATCAATTAAAAATATCCTTGGGTAAGGATTAAAAAAAAGAAGAAGACAGTAATCTATGAAGCAGCAGGAGAAGACAGATCACCTAAGTGAGGAAGGGCCTGCTGCCTCCTGGTTTCATTTTGTTTATCTTTAAGACCTTTTTATAATACAGGCTTGTGCCCTCATTGCAAAGAACCTCAGCTTCTCTAATTTGCATGATGTTCATCTGTTAAGAACACAATGTTTTGCTTAAATATCATTCCAGCTGCACTCATATTCTATTTTGTACCATCTCCCTTTTAGATCAGGAATAAAAACAGTAGTCATGCTTTGCAAAACTTTCATTATAAGAACTGAGAAGAAAAGTAATAAAAAAGGGATGTTCTCAAGAGGAAAACTTGGAACAGGACATAATATATCAACCAAATAGAAGGAGGAATTGCACGAAAGTGCCTCCTAGCTTACAACTCCATCAGACATGGGGAAAAAAGAAAAAGCCAGGTTGATTAAAACAACTTATCACCTTAAAAAAAACCTCAGGAAGATGATGTCTGGGCATATAAATTATACCTCTGTTCATGAAGCTAGGAGAACACTGCATCAAGGCTGGTTGGATGGAGTTCTTCAGGATATCGCTATAATCTTTATATCCACTTCTTATCTCTCCTTCTTTTTGTAGTTCATGTTTGTTTACTTTGGTGAGAGCTTTTTCTACTTTCTGTTATTCCTGCCCTGAAAGCTGACCTTAAAAGTGGGCCTCCTGGGCTCAGTCTAATGACGAAGATATAAAAACCTCTCTATTGCCAGTTTTACTGTATGAAACCTTAGCCACTTGGACACTTTTATAGCAGTCATATAGTTGTCAACTGTTGTGTGAGTTGAATTGAAATTTATAAACATCCCTGGGCACCTACAAAGTGCTTGGCACCGGGACGCTGTGATGAAAAAGAAGAGATTCCTACCGTCAACTTTCTTATGATTGAATGAGGGAAGCATTATGCAAACAACAAGAGAGTTTATGTATTTTGGGATACCCTCTCCCTGTCTGCCATAAATGTCCTGCAGGATGGTAGGAGCCGTTACAGAGGGATAGAAAAAGGACCGTGTGGGACTGAGGAGGTAGTGGTCAACTCTCCCTGGGTAAATGTGGAAGGGCTTTACTTCTGCATATCAGGTTAGCGTGAACTGAGAGGGAACTTACCAGGTGAAGGGCAAGGTGAAGGATGACAGAGGGGGGAGAATGGCAGAGGCATGTGGGAGAGAAGCAGCTCAGTGGTTTGGGCAGGAGGTAAGAAGTTTGACGGAAGGTATGATTGGAGTGCAGAGTGTGAAGGGATGGGAGGTGGCAAGAAACAAGCCTGGGAAGGAGAACAGGGGCCAGATGAGGAGCGGGAGTGCCTGCATGACAAGGAACCGGGACAGCATCCTCCCGATAGTTGGGAGCCTTTGAGAGCTCAGGAACTAGATCAGATCTGCATCTGTGTTTAATTTCCTTCAATACAACTTTGCAAATGAAGGTGAGTTACCACCAGCAGAACATGTTGGCTGATAGTGGGAATGAGTCTGAAATGAATCCTTCTCCTGCCTTCCCATTTCTTTAGGGACTAGTCCTATGCATTGTGAGATGACCACTGTTGAGCTGGGCCTGGGCCTCTTCAGTTCCTGAGGAGAGCAATGCTAACCTGCAGCCTCAGCCAAGGGCCTGGACAGCTATGCTCTTACCTCTGAGTGGTTAGCTGTGGCTGCAAAGAACTGCTGTATTACGGAAGGGTGACTGCAAGCAGGCCAGGGCTCATAGGTGACTTAGATGATGACTTTTGGGGTCTTAAGACTGCCATCTTCCTTCAAAGTAGAAAGTTTGAACAACGCTGACCAAGAATGCCTTGAGGAGTGTTTATAGTCCAATAGAAAATGCTCATTGGGTTCAATCAGCCCCAGGATTTTGGGTTCTGAACCAGGTTTAACCAAAAGAAGGAGCTGCTCCAGTTTGGCTACAAGAATACCTGATAGGCTGCAATTGACTCTTGGTTACAGGAAGCCCCAGGAGTCTCAGTACTCTGACTGTCTCCATGAGCATCTCTTACCACTCACCAAATCTTCAATCTGTCATTTGGAAATGAGGGAGCCGGAGAGAGAGAGTTAGGAATGGGGTGGGGTGGGGGATGAGATGACTCTCCCATTCAAGCCATTCAGTAAGTTCCTGGTGGAGCCATGACCCCTGACTCTGGTCAAATGCTCTTTCTACAGTGATCCATGTATGTGGCTTGATCGTAGGTGCTAAGAGTAGGGATTTCTAAATATAGGGACGGTTATAGCCTTTTTGGTGAAACAAGACTGAAGCTAAGAAGCCTTGATAAGTTATCATGGTAGTTTCATAATAGTCACCACCATTTGTTGCACACTTACTGTGTGCCGGGCACTCTGTGCATAGTAAGTGTGCATAATAGCCAGAAAGTATAAAAGTACTCTTTTATGCAATACTTTCTGGCTATTAAGAACAGAGCACATGACATTGATAATGTTATTCTCATTCTATAGATGAGGAAACTGAAACTCAAGGAGGTGAGGTCACTTGCCCAAGATCATGTAACTTCTAAGGGGACAAGGAAGTGGCCTGTGATGTGCTCATCATTGGGACTCCAGAGTCTATCAGATGAGGTGCTTAATTTTGGATTGGCCAAAATGTTTATTCACTTTTTAAAGTAAAAGTAGAAGACACATTTTTCACTTTCATTAATAACTTTACTGAACAAGTATTCATTTTTTCCTTCCACTATCTGCTGTCATCTTTCAGGCAGCTTCATAATTCCATCTTCCCAAAATGTTTTACCTTTTTGAGCAAAGAACTATTCCAGGTGCCTTTTGCAGTCTTCCAGGAAATTGAAAATTTTTTCCATTAGGAGAATTTTGTAAAGACCAAAATAAATGGAAATCCAAAGGTGCAATGCCTGGTGAAAACAGAAGATGAATCAGAACTTCCCAGCCAAGTTGTTAACAGTTTTTGCCTGGTCATCAAAGAAACATGCGGTCTAGCATTATCCTGTTGGCAGATTATACATTTTCTGTTGACTAATTCTGGACACTTTTCATTGAGTGCTGCTTCCGTTGGTCTGATTGGGGGGAGTACTTGTTGGAATTGGTCATTTGTTTTTTTGGAGAGAGCTCATAATAGAGATGTCCTTCCAATCCCACCATTTACACATCACCTTCTTTGGATGAAGACCAGCCTTTGGTGTGGTTGGTGGTACTTCATTTCACTTGCCCATGATCTCTTCCTTCCCACATTACTGTAAAGTATCCACTTTTCATCACCAGTTACAATTTGTTTTAAAAATGGAGCATTTTTGTTACTTTTAAGTAGAGAATAGCATGAGGAAGTATGGTTGAGAAGGTTTTTTTTGTTTAACTTATGTGGAACTCAAACATCAAAGTGATGACCATAACCAAGCCAGTACAAATGATTTTCAGTGCTTGATTTGGATATTTTGAGTACGTGGGCTATCTCTTGCGTGGTACAACACTGATTATTCTCAAGGAATGTCTTCATTTGATTGCTATCAACTTCGACTGGTCTACCTGACCAACTGTGGAACATCGTCCAGCAAGAAATCTCCAGCACGAAACTTCACAAACCACTTTTGACACATTCGATCAGTCACAGCACCTTCTCCATACACTACACACATCTTATTTTTGTATTTCGGTTGCATTTTTACCTTTCTTGAAGTAATAAAGCATACACAAAAATATTGTTTATTTTCTTCTATCTTTAATATTAAAATGGCTACACAAAAATTCACCAATTTTGTTAAGTTCTTTTAAACGCACACTGATATGACAGCTGCCACAATACAACCTAACAAAATTGTTTTGGATGAAGTTACAGACAACTAAGCACTAGTGGAACCATCTTATAATAAAACTGAACAAAGCTTTTAGCCAACCCAATAAACAGTACATGGATGAGTGGAGGGACAGTCACACAGGTAGAAAGTGCCCCAGGTGGGTTTGGAATCCAAGTCTGTGTGATTCAAGAGCAATTCTTTCTTCTTTACTCCACTGTCGTAGAACAGAAGGCAGCAGGGGATCGTTGCCAGAATCAGTCTGATGATGGCAAATGATGGAGAAGATCCAACGAGAGAGCATTCACTGTGGCTTTACAGTGGGCAGTGAAGGTGTCATGAAATGGTGGAGTGTGAGCAGAGCTTCAAAGGCCAGTGAAAATTTGGGTGGCTAGAGGCAAGAGGTGGGCCTCTCCTGGGTGGCTTCAGAGGCAGAGATGTCACGGTAAAGAGCTCAGCCTCCAGGCTCAGACTTCCAGGGTCTATGTGCCTTGGTGTTCTCATCTGAGTAGTTCAGGATGATCCATGTGAGGCCTTTCACGCTGTGCCTGGCACACAGTAATGGGCCAGTGAATGAGCTGCTATGAGATTAGAGCAAAACACTTCTTTCATCTGGAATGGGGAGAAGAGTTGGGAAGACAGGATGGGATCAGAAGGCCCTGTGTCTGAAAAGCAGAGGAAGGAATCTGAACTTTACTTTCTATTTAAAAAAGATCAATGACTCTGACAAGGACTAAATCATTGCTGATTCGATGTCATCCCTTCCTCATTGTAAATTGTCCCCTTGTAGAAAAATTTAAAAAAATGAGTGTCCCAAGCCACTAAATAAAGTTCCTAATTTTGTGTGCGCTCATGTGTTGTCTCCCTGGGGGGCTTGGAAGGCAATCTTTGCTAAGGCCCAGTAAATGGAGGCCAAGCTGTAAGCAAAGCAAAACCCAAAAGGCCCAATAAAAAGAGGATGGACCAATAAATAAACCCACAGCCTAGAGAAAGGTAAGCTCTGTAAAAGCATTTGAAAATTGAGAAAACCCTGAAACCAGCTCTGCCCTGTCACTAAAACCACTGCACTGAGAGATGGCTGCAATATTCCCAGGCTTTTTGCACGTTAATGCCTCAAAAATGCAATAATCGAGTTTGCAGATGTGAAATTTACTTAGGAGGCAGCCTATTTGCTGTGATCGTTGGCTTGGGATGCTGGCACTTGGGATAATTTTGCAAGTGGATAAAGATGCCAGCCTTCATCCCAAATGATAGATTAGCACTGAATCATGGTATTCAGTGAACATTCTTCATCTGTTGCTTTAGAGTATTTTATAAGATGGAGTCCTATTATTTCCACTACGTGTTGATATACCAGCTTGTTTAATTTTTCCAGAAAATTTATCTCTGTTCTCTTGCCATCTTTCTTCAGTTTCATCCACCACCACAACTGCTTCCTCCAGAAGATTGAAACCCAGAAGATAATTGTCAGAATAAATATAACTCAAAGAAGTTTGCATGAGACATACCAAAGGCCATGATCTTGGTATTTGTCATTGAAAACTACAAATTTGAAAACTGCTGTTAGTCTTATTAAGACAATATTTCTCATTTAGGACTCTACTGAGAAAGGTGAAAAAGTTAAGATGGGGCAGGAGAGAAGGAACTTAAACATAATTCAATAGAAATGCTTAAAGGAGGTATGATGGTTGAAAGTACAGACAAGCTTGGAAACAACGTATGACTTTTGAAAGTCACTAAGTCTTCTAAGACAAAAGACAAAGGCAACCTGTTTTCCAAGGTAGGCAGCAGTGAGGGAAAGATTGAATGGGTTTGGTGAAACCAGGAAGAGCCGGGTTCCCATCCTGGATCCACCATATAACTGTGGATCATCAGCCATGGTACTTAACTTCCTTGGCCCTCAGTTTCGTCATCTATGAAATGAGGGTGATAACACTGATTTTGAGTGACTGTTTTTGAAGAACAAAATTGTGTATGCTGAGTGCCTAGGACAATGCTTGGCATATCATAGGTACTTGCTAAGTGCTAATTAATTATTTAAGTAATTATTTACAGGAGTAAATAACCTTGCATTGCAAGAAAGCCATGAATGAAATAAAGCATGCTGTCTTTGCAGCCCATGACAGGGTGCTGTAGTTTTGTTGGGAGGCAGGAAAACAGCTAAAAGAAGCTGGAATTTGTGGGATGTATTTGAGATGCAGAAGCATGAGTGTTATACTGAGTTTTCAATGATGATCAGAAGCCTGCAAATATCTCGTGAATATTTGCTTTGAGGAAGGCACCAGACAGGGATTTGTCTTTAGTCTCTGTGGGGACTCACTAAGTCTGATAACCTTGGTCCAAACCTTGATGACCGTTGCCATAGAAACCAGCAGGTGTGCACAGCTGAAGTTCATTTCTCAGAGCTTCCAGCCCATGCCAACAGAGCGTGGCTCTAGAGGTGAGAGAACCACTCTTTATCCCAGAGGGGAGGTCCTGGCACCTGGCAAAAAGTTGAATCAGCGTAATTTGTGACGCCCCAGGAACCCTGTCCCAGAGGAGAGATTGGGCCAAGAGATCCTGCCACAGTTAGCATTCATCCCCAAATGATCAACACACCACAGAAAAAACAGAGTCCAAACATCGCTATCTCAGATCGATTGACAATGTACAAGACATGATTTTCCAAAGAAAGCAGAGGGCCTGCCTGTGTTTACACTGTGTGGTGGGTCGTCCTGGAATAGTCCTCCGCCTCCTTTTTCCAGGAAATGTCCACGCAGCTCCGGGAACACCCAGCTCTCTTCTTGGCTCTTTCGCCTCTGCCTTCTTCCGGAAGCCCACCAGGATTCAACTTGTAAGTGGAAAGTGGCTTTTCACTTTGCAACATGATAAAAATTATATGAAATCTAATATAAATATATATATTTCATTCTTCCCACTAATTGTAAAAGTGGTTGAAGCCACACTAAGGCAAGTTTCATTCCCCAGGGTACTGAGTTTGTATATAACATTTTCCAACTTGGGAAACATTTAGAAGCCGAGCTTTTACATCCCTCTGACAAAAGAAAGAGAAAGAAATGTTTTGAGCTGAAGAGCTTTGTACCCAGGTTTGACAACAGGTGGGCCGATGGCCGGCTGGCATGCTGGGAGTGGAGGAACTTAACCAGTGAGACAATAAAGAATTTCTGAGTTAAAAATGACTCCTTAGGCTATTAGCCCATGGTTTGCTAGACTTTCAGTTGTGAACCTACAAATCTCTCATGAAAGTTCATGCACTGTGCTGCTTTGTGGTAGTCCATAGACACCAAAACTCACCAAGTGACTTCTTCGGCAGAGCGTACAAGACTGCAAGCACCTGAAAGTTTCAGTAATCGTTCACGCACTGACGTGTTTCCTTTTCCCGGTTAGCACCTCCCCCCACACAGAATGAGTTGAGAAGCGTTAGCCCTACTTCTGAGTATAAGATCCTTGTAATGGGAGACAAAGTAAGTTAGCTTTCTAGAGATTCCGACCCTCAGCTTCATGTGCCTGAAGCTGATTGGGGGCATGTGCTCATTCAATGGGTCCAGCATTCAGTACTGTACTAGGTCAGCTCAGTACTAGGCTGGACAAAAAGTTCATTTGGTTTTTCCTGTAAGATGATTCTAGTAGCACTTGGTTGTCTTTAACCTCATTTGAAACAATTGTGTTAGATTGTATCCTGACAGCTGCCATATCAGCACACATTAAAAAGAACTTATCAAAATTGGTAAGTTTTTATGCAGCCATCTTAATATTGAAGATGGAAGAAGACATGTACCATTTTTAGCATATTATACTTTCTTATTTCAAGAAAGGTAAAAATGCAACTGAAACACACACAAACACACACACACACACACACACACAAGATTTGTGCAGTGTACAGAGAGGTGCTGTGATCAATCGAACACATCAGTGATTTGTGAAGTTTCATGCTGGAGATTTCTTGCTGTATGATGCTCCATAGTTGACTAGACCAGCTGAAGTTGATAGTAATCAAACGACACATTAATTGAGAGCGATCAACGTCATACCATGTGGGAGATAGCCAACATACTCAACATCTCTAAATCAATGAAGTTATTGGTAAAAATGAAAAATGTGTCTTTTATTTTATGGAGAAAACCATACGGACTTTTTGGCCAACCCAGTATCTCCCTGGGGAGGGAGGCCAGGTATGGCTGGGAGAACGGTTCCTGGGCCAGTCTCCCCAGGGCTTCCTGCAGCACTGGGAGGACATCCTTGGAGCCAGGCGTGCGGTGGCCCCCTTCCTCCCTCAGCCCCCAAAGCCTACTGTCCCTCTAAGGCCGTGGGTCTCATCCCTTCCCCCTAGGACAGAGGTTTTCAGACTTGAGAGGACATCAGACAACCTGGGGGTAGAAAAGGCTTTTTTGACAATGCAGATTTCCAGGCCCCCAGAGGTTTTGGTACAGTCTGTCTGAAGTGGGACACAGGGGTCTGCATTTTATCCAGCTTCCTGGGGTGTTCCCTGGTCATACATCGGGTGTTCCTGGAAGATTTCTCATGTTGGAAAAGTTCCATCTTTCTCTTTATGGATGAGTTGTGGCAGAAATAACATAAACTTCCCAGGGCGACTAACTTGTCTGTGTTCTTCATTGCCTTGGCCTTGGTTTGTCTTTACTTCTGCACACAAAGACATGACCCCCTTGTCATCTCACACTCTCCAAGGTGAGGAGGAAAGAGGCCGGGATGTGAGCCAGTTTTTTTGGGTTTAGTTGCTAGCCTCTTCGGATTTGTGAGGCTTGACCTCAGCTTTCACATCTGCACACAAAGAGCTGATAATGCCCTGACTTGTTGTGAGCTTAAATGGAATGTTGAATAGTGTGTGAGAAAGTCTCCAGTCCACAGCGTGGCACATTGAGGGGCTCGGGGCTCGCCTGATGTGCTCTAGGTGTTAAAGCACCACTTACATCATCTCCTGTGGGACCCATCCACAGGCTGTGCCCACCCTGGGTGGCCAAAGTCATTGAGGAAAAGGCACCGGGGTTACCTCTGGGCATCCCTCCCAGTGTTTTGGTTGTGCATGGGAACAGGCATCCGATGAAGGAAGAAAGAGAGGGATGAGGCAAGATGGGGAGGCATCTCTTTGGGGAAGACTTCCCAGCAGAAATGCTGGAGAGGCATAAATGAAAAGAGTCATTGTTTCTTCCAATGTGGCATGCTTAGGTATTTGGCACTTGTGATCTGCAAGACGAGAGAAAGAGATTGACAGAGAGAGAGAGAGGAGAGAGGGGGAGAAAGAGTAAGAGAAGAAAGAGAAGGAGGAGGAGGAGGAAGAGGAGGAAGAGGAATGGAAGAAGAAGAAGGAGAGAAAGAAGGAGGAGGGGACAGAGGAGGAGGAAGAGGAGAAGAAAGAAAGAAAGCTAAACCATGCCGCCCCCCACAACTTTGAATAATCTAAGCTGTCTTTTTTCATCTCAGCCCAACTCATTTGAATTCCTCTGATGGCCATGAGTGATGAATTGAATATCTCCTAGAGTCAAAAGGTAGTTGTGTCTCTGGGTCGGGTTTTAGAATGTCTATTGCACCAGAGAAATGAGGTCTGAGAGATGGCAGGGATGCTTCCTCCCTTAGTTAATGCCAGTGGGTGAACGGCCCCATGTGTCTGGTCACAGGGCCCCCATTCATCCGATTACATCTATTACTGGACACCTTCTCTGCGCAGGCCTCATGCTAAGCACTGAGGCCTCAGGGGTGAGGAGAAAGCACTCCAAGCCCTCAAGGAGCCCCTGATCTCAAGGGAGAGACAGACAAATAGACGAGAGCAGTGTGCTTGTGGCTGGGATGTGACAAAGCAACCCTGGGGCTAGACTGTGTGGGCTACAGATTTCTGCTTGGCCACTTGGGCAAGTTACCTAGCCTCTCTGAACCTCAGGGCTTCATCTGTAAACTTGGGATTATAATTTTGCCTACTTCATGGAGTAATTGAGAGGATTAAAGAAAACAGTTTAATTTTTCGATACATGGTAACATAATTGTAACACATCATTTAATGACAGAGATGCATTCTGAGAAATCTATTGTTGGGCAACACCGTTGCTGTATGTCATGGAGCACACTAATGCAGGTCTAGATGGTGGGGCCTGCCGTGTAGCCAGGCTACGTGGTGGCATTGGCAGTGGGAGGCGGACAGGGCCATACTGCACAGAAGGCACAGCAGTAAATTAAGCACAAGAGAAAATGATGGTAAACACAGCATACTGTTTCAAGCAAATGTTTTTTATAAGTAGGAAGAATGCACTGTAGAATAACAATAAAAGATATAGACAAATAAATACATAAACCAGTAACATACTGATCAATTATATTTATCAAATATTATGGACCGTACTTAACTGTACATGCTATACTTGGATATGATTGACAGTGCAGTTGATTTGTTTATGCCAGCGTCACCACAAACATCTGAATAATGTGCTGTACTGTGACATCAGGGCAGTATGATGTTACTAGGCGGCAGAAATTTTTAAGCTCCACTATAATTTTATGGGACCACTTTTGCGTATGTGATCTAGTGATTGAAACATGTGATCATATGTTGTTGTGATTGTAGTAGCTAAGACTTACTTTATTATTATTGTTGTTGTTGTTGTTGTTGTTGTTAGTAGTAGTAACAGCAGAATTCCTAGTCGTGGTACTTGTAATAGTAAATGCAATTACACTAGACAAGTGTCGCCCCGAGTGTACAGAACACCTCTCGGTGAGCTGACACTTTAGTTGAATGCTAGGGGACGTGATTAACAGGGTGCCTGTCGCTCCTCTTGCTGCTGGTGGAGGCAGCTCAAGGGGGTGCTCACTGGCGAAGAAGCAGAGCGGACACTCAACCTTACTGTACCAGCGAGGCCTGGGGAGCCCTCCCCACCTCCACCCCAGCAAAGGTCAGGCCTTCAGCTTTTCTGGATGCTGGGCCAGTACGCGCACACTCTAAAGTGAAGCCTACGTGAGGGAGTGTGCTGTGTGTGCCAATATGTGAGAACTGCGTCTGTCTGACCGGTCTGGTGGGGCTGATGTCATCTGGCGGCTGCTGTATTAGGAAAGAAGGAGGGGATGTAGGGAAAATTCCCACCGAATGGTGTTCACTACAAGGAGGGATCTTCACAGGTAGAGTTCACCAGTGTGGGGGTGTGTGTATCATTGGGATCATTTTTCATTATTCACTACCTCATTCAACTCGTAACAAACATTTTAGAATTTGTGGATGTCACAGGTATTAAATGAACATCTATTGTGTGCAAGACTCTTACCTTGCCCGAGGACACGCAGCCAGTAAAGAGGTCTTGGGATTCAGAGTTGGCCAGCTTTAGCCACTAGAAGTTCCTTGGTGTAAACTGTTCCTCTGGGGATAGAGTTCATGATCCCTAAAGAGAGGCTCATTGTTGGGGCTTTCCCCCCATTTGTTCACTAATTCAGTTCATTGATTCAGTGACTGAGTCATCCGTTCATTTGACAAACCATGTTAGAAATGTAAATCGAGTCACCTACAAGTGGCAAGGTTGTGTGCTGCCTGCTCGTCTGAGATTTCTCCCCACATGAAAGCAGGGAGACACTGGGGTGTTTTAGGCAGAAGGTGACTTGCTCGATATGACATAACTAGTCAGTGACGGTCCTGAGATTTGCACTTCACCTCGCTGTAGCTCGGTGTTTTACATTTAGCCAGTGGTTACTTGAATAGTCCAGATCAAGAGCATCGTTACAGTACTGCTCTGCTCCATCCAAGGGTCCGGACTTGAGGATTTCTCTGAGCTGACTGCCGGATTGCGAGTGCGGTGGTGAGTTGTCTGTAAGTGCGGTGCAACAGCTCCAGCTCTCCTTGGACGCATAAGCTGCCCCTCCCATTGAGGGGTGGGGTCTGTTTCTCCTCTCCTTAAATTGGTGCTGGCCTTTTGACCAAGAGAATGCAATGGACTTGCCCCTGTGCCAGTTTCCAGACTAGTCCTGAAGACACTGGGCGGCTTCAGCTCTTGCTGTCTTGGAAGCTATGCGGAGGAGTCCAGCTGCTCAGGAAGGTGAGAGGCTGTGATGGCAGAGACTCAGCTGGCTGCCGTTCCAGCCTTTCCAGCTTAGGTGCCAGAAATGTGGGTGAAGCCACCTTCGACTCTCTGGCACAACAGAACCACCCACCTGATACCATGCAGAACGAAGGCAAACCATCCATCCTGAGCCCTGTCCAAACTGCCAAATCATCAACAAATAAATGACTGTTGTTTTCAGTGGCTAACTTTTGGGATGGTTTTATGCAGCAATAGATACTGAGACACACATCCTAAGTATTACCGTATTTAATTCTCTCAGCAGCCCCACTGGCTGAGTATGGTTACCTCGCCCTTTCCCTCTGAGCATGCGTGGCCTGGCCTCACACCCAGAAAGCTAAGGGCTTTACAGATGAGGACACTAATGGGGAAGGGCAGGTAACTTGCCCAGGGTCACACATTTAGTAATGGTGGAGGTGAGTTTCAAGCCCAGGCAATCTGGCTCCAGTGTCCGTGCTTGAACTAACCACTGTGCTCTACCACCCAAGTTCTCCCAGCTCCTTTGGGTGCGACTGCACCTCTCCTGCCCCGAGTCAGACGCTTAGAGCTGTGCCGCTGTCCCAGGTTCGATGGTGTGAAGGTTGGTTAGTCTCGGCCTGAACCACATCCGCACTTTGCTCAGTCTGGCCAGCCATCCCACACTTACTGGGTTCAGGGTGGGAGGGGGGAGGTCCGAGTGGGTGCCTCATGCGAACAAGCCCGACCGCTGGACAGACCATTCCGATGCAGCACCTGGCAGGTGGTCGTTTGAGATAGTGGCACGTGCGGGGAAGTGTGCTCCTCCAGGGGAAGTGGGGCACCTGCTGCTGTGGGCGACCCTTTTCCAGACCTGGGGGAAGCCATGTCTGATCCACATGCATGGAGGTCTCCTGAGAGCCACCCCCACCCTGGCCGGGGCCTGCAGGGAAGCTGCAAGGCCAGCTGGCATGACTTTTAATGTATTTGAACGTCGGGAGCTTAGAGCCCACACAGGCTGCAGCCTGGCATGGGTCACGAGGCCCTGCCCTATGCCCTCCTACTTCTGCGAGGTGAGGTAGGGGTCAACATCCTCTGGGGCTCAACATCTCTGTACTCCACTGCTCTTCAAGAGAAGCCCCATGAAAGTTGCCATCCAATGGGGGTTGTCAGTGAGAAGGGTTCTCAGTGTGTTTGTATTTGCTCATTAATGCAGGCCTTCACCCCACACACCAAGTGTCCGTCTGTGCCTGGCGACACGTTGGTGGATGGGACAGACGCACCAGGATTCGCTTCCCGAGGAGCTCACATCCTAGTGGAGAACTTCCCCAAACAAAGGGGTGGGAGAAAGACACCCCCCACTGTTTACTGCAAACCTCAAACCAGGCAAGGCATCAGATTCCAGAGGAGTTATTTGTTCAGAAGTTTGTAAATGATTGTCCACTCCTTGACTCTGCACGGACATGTGTAAATACACGTCCTGGGCCAATGCGAGTCCCCTACCAGTCCTGGGACAAACAGGCTCAGTGAAAAAGCAACAAAGTTTTTCTCCAGCAGGTGGAGTTCTGGAAAGTTGAAGGGAAAGTTCTAAGTTGCAGGGAGCCTGCGGATCTGAGCTGAACAAGCTGAGTCTGGTAGAGAGAGTCTGATTAATTAAAGGCGCACTTGTTCATTTGCGTTTGATATTCGTTTGGCACTGAGCACTGTACGGAAGTTATGGATGATACCAGAATAGTAGTGATAATAAAACTAAATTGTTTTAGCCATCAGAAGATTTAGGATCTGGGTGAGCAGGAGGACACTGCCAAGTGCAAGGGGTGAGATATGACACAAAGTTCTCAGATGGGCACCATGCCCGTGAGCTGTGGCATTTGGGGATTTTTGAGTTGATGGGAACCTGCCGGGACTCAAAGGTCATTTGAGTGAACAATGTGCAATTTAGTGACAGAAAGCAGATGGGGAGACCAGCAGAATCTGGTGGGAGCTGAAGGTCCCTGAGAAGTCACATACCCTCTGGAGTGTGGAGGGGAAAGGCCCTTCAGCAGAAAGCTGGCATAACCCGGTCACCTGACACTGGGACAGAGTGAGGTACACAGAGGTTGCCCGAGGTTGAGAGAATCTGGGGCCGCTGGGCTGTGGCCCACCAGTCTGCAGCATCCTCAGAGATGGGGTACTGGCTCAGGAGCTGGGGTACAGCTGGAGCCAGCCTGGAACGGGAAGGTATTGGAGAGCAGGTTGAGGCTTTAGAATTGTTTCTTGGAAGCTACAGGAAAACACTAAAGTTTTCTGAGCAGGGAGCCGTGTTGTAATTCTGATATTTTATTTAAGCGTCATTGGCAGCTGAGTGTTGAAAACTCGCTGTTAGACATTTTCTGCCTCAGACCCACTCCTTGGTCACCTTATCGCCTGGGCATTTCCTTCTTTCCTCCTTCTGTTTCGTCAAGTAACATCAACTTCTTTCCTCCTCCCCCCTCTGCAGGATTAGTTCAAATGTCTTGCTTCTTTATTGCGCAAAGTAATTTTTTGACACCTGTGTGTCTTGAGCTTGCTCTGGGGCACTTACCCTTGACCCTGAGCAGGTTTAAAGTGTATGCAGTGTTTGCTCCAAAAAAGACTTTGATGAATAGATCATTCTCCACCTTTGTCTCTACATGTTATTGTTTGTAGTACCAAAGGTTATGCCTGAATTGTTGTATTATTTGTAACATCTTTAGTTGTAAAAAGACCCCTTCCCCTGGACTGGTTTTCTTTCACCCTTCACCCAAGGGAAGAATCCAACCTATAATTTTGCCTGTAGCTTTTATAATTAAAAAACCTGTGGCCACGGCAATGCAAAATAAGTCCATGAGTGGAGAGTGAGAAATGCCTTGGTTATAAACACAGGTTCTTATCGAGGGATTCCATGAGAGCTTCTGCACTGTGGGTTGCATGTTGGCTTGGTTTGGGCTGTGAATTGCTTGAGAACATAAACATATGGGAGAGCATATGGAAAAGGGCTTGGCAGGTGTGTGCGTAGATGTGTACACAATCTTCTGGGTCTCCGGGTGCACAGGGTACAGGTCTGCCAGCATTTCCTGCCAGCAAGTACTTGCAAAAGCAAAGAGGAGCTTGTATCCTGCTTAGCAATGAGGACAAAACTTCTTGCAGAAAAGTCTTAGCCTCATCATCTCTGTCTATATTGGAAGAAACATTGATTCTGGCAAAATTTCACTCAATCTGACGAAGTGTTAGTTTGATAACCTACATTCAAGATTCCTCTGCCAAAGCCAAGGAGTTGAATTTCACTATTATTTAATAGAGTTTCAAAGGATTTTCAAAGGATAGGATTTAAAAAAGAAAAAAGATTTGCTTGTGTTGGTGGATAAGGAAAGCTTGCTTATTCCTCCATCTGTATTTATTTATTTTATTTTTTGCACGTAGACACTGATGATAGGAAATAGCTCCGAGGCTGATAAAAACCAGCCTTCTTTAGCCTTCCTCAGCCTGCTCAGAGAGTTGCTTTTATTTCCAATTATCCAACTCACTGGCTGCTAAAGCATTGCTCCTTCAGTGCTATAGACAAGAGGAATTAGTTACGCGGGCAAATTGCTTTGTTGTGTTTCTCTCCTGAGCCATAATTCATGCGGAGGAGTGTCCGGCGTTGCACTCTGATCCTTGTTCGAAGTGCAAGTGGGCATGGAAACTCTCTCCCCTGTGGGTTCCGTTGGGTGAACCAGCTGCGCATCATCCAAACCAGAGCTAGCCAAATGCTGTCTCTGCCATTTCCCTTTGGTTCAGGGGCCCTCACATTTTGGTGAACCACCACAATTTATGATTATTTAATGTTCCTAGCTTTTGAGCTAGGAGCACCTTGTGGGGTGCAGTGCTCCATGAGTGAATATTTGGAAGAATTGTCTTTGCTGTCACTCAGATATGGGTTTGAGTCCTGCCTCTGCCACTTACCAATTCTGTTGAGTCTCTGTTTTGTCATTGACAAAAGGAGAATGATATTTATCCTAGAGGTGAGGCAAGGACTGGATGAAATAACACATAAGTCATGTCTCTTTGTACCTGCTACCTAGCAGGCCCTCAACTGGCGTCCTTCCTTGAGATGGGTGGATTCTGCTCAATGCACCCTGTGTATTGAGTGTCTACCATCCGCCAGACACTGAGCTGGGGACCCTGGGGATACAGCAGCAAGTGAGATGTGACTCCTGCTCTCTGGAGTCTTGTAGCCCAGTAGTGAACTGTTTAAAGTAAAACGATAATGACACTACTCTCTCTTGACCACTTTGGCTCTGTGGAGAGACTGGTTGCTGGAGAAGCAAGGTTCAGTTGCAAAACCAAGGGGATACAAAGTGTGGAGTAGGAAATACAATCAATAATATTGGAGTGACTACGTATGGTGTCAGGTGGGTACTGACTTATCAGTGGGATCACCGCATGTTATAGGAATGTGTAATCACTATGCTGTACACCTGAAAGAAACCAATATAATATGGAATGTCAACTGTACCTGAAAAATTAAAAAAAATTTTTTTAAATAGCCAATTTAGCTTCCTTCTTAGTCAGTGCCTTTGGGTGCTGATTCTGTCATTGTTTTGTCATGCAGACTGGAACAAGTCCTACAACCTCTAGAGTCTTGGGGTGGCAGAAGTCCCGGAGCTTTGTGAGGCAGGAAAGATGACAGATCACAAGTGTCCAGCCACTTAAAATACTCAATCTTTAGTCTAAACTGATGCTTTTTAAAAAAGAGTTTCGGGTCTAGAATTTTCCCTAAATGGCGAATTCCCAGAGATGGCATACTCTCCCGCCTGACCTCATCTTGCCCCCCACTGCTCTTTGGGCCCCGCGTTGCGTCTGTGCCAGGCTGGTCAGCTCCCCAGTGTACACCTTTGGGTCTGTGAGATGGGAGAGCAGACTGACAGGCCCAGGAGGGAACTTGGAAACGGGAACCCACTGTTCAGACATTTCAAAAACCTTCACTTGCTCACCCTGTGTGCCCAGCTGGCGGGTGGAGTGCATCATTGGAGATAGGTGTGTGTCTGGGGTAGTTGTGTGATTCAGTAGGAAAGGGTGAAGTGAGAAGAGCGTTGGGTGCCAGGGGATTTGTTCCCAATGGGTTTGCAGAGCAAGCTTCCTCTTTTTACTTGGACTTCAAGTTTGTTTTGGGGCAGGGCATGCTGCTGATGGAGATTATTCATACGGCAAATATGGAGTGAAGGTCTGCTACGTGCCAGGCATTATTCTAGGTACTGATACGTGTTGGTGGATGAAGCAAGGCCCCAGCCCTCGTGGAGATATGCTACGGGGGCAGGGGGGAGGAGCTAAAGTCCCTGTACCATCCCTTATCCTCCAGCCGCTTTTTAATCTCTAGTGCTATTTCTGCCATGACACCTTAATCATACTGCCTCGGATTCCCCAGAGGGTGGAGCAAAGTAACCAAGCAGGTACAGAGAGTCCACATTTTCATATGTGAACTGAGGGACTGGGAAGTGAAAGAGGAAATAATCAGTTTACAAGGGGCTCAGCTGTTTAGCCACATCGGAGAGAAGACGTAAGCCCATGCAGGTGAAGAGGTGAGCAGTGGCTATCGTGCCGCATTATTACTGATATGCGTTAAAAACAAACACGCATGAGCACGATTTAGGCCAAGTCGTCTTCAGCGCTATACTGGCTTGCTGTTGTTTCTTAAACGGGTTCCTCTGGATACTAAGAAAGGAGGCCAGGAAGGAAATTAGTGCCTAAGCTGCTTGGATGAAGCTTGGCTACTCTCAGCGGTGCTGGTTCCTTGTGCCTGTTGATCTTGATTTTGGCACCTACTTGCGGTGGGAACTTGAAGCTTTCTTTCCCCATAGTTGGCCACTGGCATCTTGGTGCCAGAAACCTCAGAGCTGGTGATGGTTTGGAAGACCGTGCAGCTAACTACGCAAGGTATTGAAAGCAGATGCGAGCTTTCCTTAAATGAGATACACACACACACCCTTTGGGTCAGCTTCCGGGGTGGGGGGTTCCTCCTTTAGAAGTAAGCGTAACTTCAGCCATCTGGAGTCACGAATTTCTTAGAATTGTTGTATGGTTTGGGGTGGTTCCTAGGGTGTATGTGCCTGTGCGTCAAGGAGGGTTCCTCTCCCTCCTTCCTCCGCAGTCCATCTCCTCCCCTTCCCACTTTTCCTCCTTCTCCCCGCCCACTCCCCACCTTACTCTCTGAAAAGAAGTGCGAAGCTTTCTCCTGGCCTCTGACGCGTGTTCACCAAGTCTCCCAGAGATCCCCGCAGGGACTGGTCTCATTGCCCAGAGTGGAAACCTGCTCAGGAACACACCCTTTTATCAGCCTCATCCCCTTCCCTGACTCACTTCCCCGCTCCTTTTATGGGGCTTCCTGGATTTTCCTTCCAGACAAGCCACTGGCTCCCAAATCTCTGTCTGAGAGTCTGCTTTTGGGGGAACCTAAGCTCAATCCTACAGGTCCTTACACAGAGGCGGTGACTGTACCCACTCTTTTGTACCTTCCTTTTCGGCATTAACAGAATATCGTGGTTGTTTGTTTCATGTCAGTGTGTTTGTGTATTTCAAGTTCCATTGTAGGAGGCCTTCAACCCTGGTAAACTTTACATTTCATTTTCTAAACAAGTCTTACAGAATGGAGCTTTTTTGTTGTTGTTTCTTGAATTCCAAATATTTGTGGAATTCAAAAAACATAAGGGCCCTGGGGTGTAAAAAACACAGGCTCTGGGTGAGCCAGGCCTGCATTCAAGTTCAGCCATCTCATTCCACCTGCATGACCTTGGACAGATTACTTGAGCTCCCCGAGTCTCACTTTCGTTGTAAAATGCCTACGTCCCTCAGAGCAGAGGAGAGCAGAGTATGGCTGCAAACATCAGGCCCATGATAGTTGCTCCGGTGATCTGCATGCTGACCTCCAACCTGTCCTCCTGGGGCTCCTGGGATGTTGTAGCAACTGTCACCTTGCTCACTAGTTGGTGGCTTTATCTGGACTATTGTGGGACAGAAAGGAGGGAGGGCATCGGGATTAGATTCAATGGAAAGCATTGGGTAAAGTGTCCCAGAGGAGGTGACATTTGAGCTGGGTCTTTAAGAGTGATTAGGAATTTACTAGGACAAGCAAGAAGGAACACAGACATTTGGAGCATTGTTCTGGGTAATTACAGCTCAGCTGGCTGGAGATGAAAGGAGCTCAGGAAGTCCCACTTACAGCTCTGCAGGAGGCCGTCCATTTTGCTTGATCACGAATTCCTGTGTCATCCCAGGGTTCAAACCCAACGCTGGCCTTTGCGCCTCAGACAGGACGGAGTGAATCTTGAGGGAGCGGGACAGGGACAGTGCCTTTGTTCCTTCAGTCTCTGAGGTCCACAGAGAATGTGGGGTTCTCTTATTTCAGCCCCTAGTCTTTAGGGCAGGGGTTGCAGCCAACACATTTATTTTATGTAGTATTTAAAAAAGAAACTAAAGCCAATAGTTAAGACTTGGGAGAAGTCACTCAAAAGTCTGGATATTTAGCATCTTTTGCAAATTGGGAGGATGTGGCAAAGCCCGGGCCATGTTCCTGTATGCCAGTGGTCCACTGGAGCCCGGGTGGGGAGCGACCCCCACCTTCCAGGCAGGACCTTTGCTCTCCTGCTCTCCCAGGGAGCCCACCACTCCTCAACTCTGAGCCAAGGGCCACTGCTCCTTATGTTATGCTTGTGTTATTTCATATTTAATCCCCACCTGAGGATATGTTCATTGATTTGAGGTGGAGGCGGGGAGGAGAGAGAGAGAGAGAGAGAGAGAGAGAGACAGAGACAGAGAGAGAGAGAGGGAAGAGAAATATCAGTGTGAGAGAGAAACATTAATCAGTTGCCTATTGTATGTGCCCCAACAGGGCATCAAACCCACAACCTAGGCATGTGCCCTGACCAGGAATTGAACCTACAAGCTTTTGGTGTATGGGACAATGCTCCAACCAACCGAGCTACCCAGCCAGAGCTATGCTTGTGCTATTTTCATTTTTTTGAAAAAAATTTTTATGTATAATTTTTATTTATTTTAATTACATTTTATTGATTATGCTGTTATAGTTGTCCCAATTTTTCCCCCTTTGCCCCCCCTCCACCTAGCACCCCCAACCCCCTCAGGCAATCCCCTCTCCAGTGTTATGTCCATGGGTCATGCATATAAGTTCTTTGGCTATTCCATTTCCTATACTATACTTTACATCCTCAAGGCTATTCTGTAACTACCTGTTTGTATTTCTTAATCTCCTCACCTCTTCATCCATTTCCCTACACCCCTCTCCCATCTGGCAACCATCAAAGTGTGCTCCTTGTGCTATTTTTTAAAAAATAACAGAATTTTTTCTCTGCATCCATGTCTCATACAAAAGACCAGTGGTTACTTGCAGCTTTCCTTGGCTGCAGGGCGGAGTGGTCAGTTTTTTGTTTTTGCATGTGGACTTGTGGAGAAGCAGTTCTATTTTCAAGAGCTCTTTGATTTCCTTCCTACTAAAGAGGCACTTTATGTTTCTCTCCCTCTCTCCTTCCCTTCCCCTCTAAAGATAAATAAATAAAATCTAAAAGGAAAAAAAATCTTTAAAAGAAACTCATCATCTGTCTTCCGATCAGGACTCACTTAGCCGGGGACTCCAAGAGGCAGAGGCTCCTTTCTTACTGCTAATAACGCGATGAGTCAGGCGGGTTCTTCTCTCTCCTCTCTCTAGACCTTCCCCGGCTCTCCCATCCAGATCCCTGGGCCAAAGGGGGTAATCTTTAAGAGTAGAGGGTAAATGCTAAGTGGCTCAATGAATGAATGTCTTCTAGAATGTGCAGTAAAACCCTCTTTCTGCAAAACCAGTTGCTGTTTGCTCCCAGAGTACCAAACCCGTAAATGTGGCAATGACTTTTTAAAAATAAATCATTTCTCTGGGTCTATTGCGCTTCCTCCTGAGTGGGCGGAAGTCCTCCAAGTAGTTTTGTGTCCAGTCACCTTTCAGGAGTCACCACCTTGACTGATGAGGTGACAATTGCTTCACTTTGTTGTGAGGTGACCCAATCAAATGAGGTGAAACTGACTCAGTTGGAGACCAAAATCGCTGCTCTCCAAGACAAACAAGTGGGTCTGAAATGAGAGAGCTGGGGGACAGCGCTGCCCCTCCCCCACCGGGGTCTTCCTGCTTTCAAGGTAGCATCCGAAGCCCTCAGGCAGTCAGTCCGTGGAGGGGCCTCTGTCTTTGGGAAGACCAGAGAAATGTCTCCTGGGAACAGGGAGGGATTCTCCAGAGGATACTTGGACGTGCTTCTTGGTTTCTGGGAGATTAGCTGGCAGTTTTTATATCGTTAGAGTTTTCTGGGAAGTGAGGAGTGACACTTGCCTCCGACAATAGGTTTGACCTCCTGTGGAGGCCACAGCTCTACCCAGGAGACAGAGCAAACTCAGGGTGGAGACCAGCCCCCTGGCGTCAGCTCGGATCTGGGCCCAGAAGGTGAAGCTGCTAGACAGTATGAAGCAGAAGAATCACCTGGGGCCCATATTTAAAAAATTCAGTTTTCTGAGCTCCACCTGCTAACAACTGGGTTTGAGAGCTTGCAGGCGGGACCCAGGAATCTGTACTTTGACAAGTACCGGTCCTCTCTATGGCAGGCACTCTCCGGATGGCAGATTTGCAGAACTCCAGCTCAGTGTCTCTCTCTCCCTTTTTTTTCAAAGCCACGTCGTACATTTTTTTTCAACTAGTTAGAAAAGTGCTCCAGGATTTATGAGTATGTCCTCAAACTGTGGACTCGGCACTGCTTCAACAGACAGCCTTATTATTTTGGATTTAACACAATGGGACTATAAATTATTCATTCCCAGTTGGAAAAGGGAGCTTGACTCAACATCTGGGGGCTGAATGCAGCATACAGATCACTTATGCAGATCATTTCTATAAAAATGGAGTTCAGGTTCCAGCAAGGCACGTATGCTGCTGCTTGGTTTTCCTGAACTTGCAGGTTGCTCCGTCCTGCTGAGAGCCTAAAGAAAGCTTGTTAAGTGCGGCCAGGTTGGCAACCACGCTTTCCATCTGCTTCTTCCGGCCATTCTTACCTTCCTTGGGCCTGGGCCCAGCTCACTGCTTCTCAAATGTTGGCATGCAAATAATCCACTGGAGAGCTTATTAAAAATGTGGATTCCAGAAATTCTAATTCACTTGCAGAGGGCGAGGCCTGAGACTCTGCATTTGAATCAGCATCCCTGGTGGACCATGGCTCCACCATGCCTTGGGGACACTCTTGAGGCACCCAGGTATTTATTTCTTGGGTGTTCTAGGCAAAGTGTCTGAGGCCTGAACGCTTTTCTGAGGTGGACAGAAGTGTTCAAATCTGGAAATCTTGTGTTGGCTCCAACAAAGAAACAGAAAACTCTAAAATCACAATTGTTCATCAAACATAACATGCCAGCTGTATTCATTATTAAATTTAATATTCATAAAAATTTCATTACATTTGTGAACAATTTGTAGACTATATTTTTTTCATGACTTCACCAGAATGCCTATATATCACAACAATCGTTAAGAAGCCACAATCCATGGTAAATGATTTCATTGTAACCAGATTTCAAAGGCAAAGTTATAAAAATCTCCTTTAAAATATTTTTATATTTGAACACTTACTTATGCTCACATGTACAGGATCTGGCATAAATAATGCCCCTTTTTATTACAAAATGTTTTATTACAAAATCATAAGCATGTAGTTCTGTAACATAACACTATCACATTTGAGCACACCATATGACATTTTAGGTGAAATGTTCAGATTAAAACTATAAATTATTACACCCATATTATTACCCTACCAACCACACTCAAGCAGGCATTACTTCTGCTGGACCCTGTATATTTATGTTTATTATAGCATGTAGCTATGATGTAGTACTTTTGATGCCATGTCGGGATGACTGTTTCAGAAGTGAAGGTTCTTATGTCTTCAAAGGGTTTGAAATGTTCCTAGAGTACATTTAGGGTTTTCTTGGTTTCTGGACCACTGAGTTCAAAGCGCCCCATTTACTTATGAAGTAGACAGTGGTGTAATCCTTGCTTTACAGAGTAGGAGGTCAAGTAGTTTCCCAATTTACCCTATGACCAATAGCCAGTAAATGACAGAGTCAGAACTGAAACCTGTGTTAGGACTCAAAATTTAGTATATCTTGTACCTCAGTGTCAGGAACCATGCAACCAAAGACCCTACACACTGCTGTCTTGGGAGGGCCCAATCTTTGCATCAGCCAAGAACCAATCATATCAGAGGGGCGATTTAGAGACTTTTGACCAAAGGAGAAATAAATTTCATATTTTGGGTCAGAGAGCAACATACTAGTAATAATCTTTGTGTGTAGGAGAAGCCAGCTAGCGGAGGGCTGGTTTTGGAGCAGGGATAGCACCAAGGGAAGCAGGGCTATTGCTTGACATACCTATAGATCTGCTTTCTGAGCACACTAAAGCCTTGGCAATCTCGAAGTGTTATTCCAATAAAGCTGGAGCAGGATAATGCATGGATCATAAAAGCCTGGTTGCTTAGAGCACAGCAGTCAAAAATCAGAGAGGACCCAGCAGACTGTGTCTGGAGAGCTTTGTGCTTCCGACCAGACTGCAGACCCCCCATTCCGAGAGCCTGGGCCCCTCATGTTCACCCACAGTGGTCTCCTCATTACTACCGCCTGTATTTCCCCTCCTACCATTCTCTCTGGGGCTTAAAACATTTTTAAAAAAGAGGTGAGGGGAGAGAGCTATTGATCAGGTTATTTTTATCCATCTGTGAACAACAAGAAATCCATGTTCATTGAAGAATAATGAGAAAATATGGTGAAACCAGAGTGGGGAAAAGGCTCTGAATTTTTTCCATCCAGAATATCTGCCATTAATATCTTAGCATATATCATTCTGGATTTTTATTATGCATAAAGACATGCCTCCTGGTACTGAAATGGGACCACTTCCTTTTCAGAACTTGCATTTTTCTACCTGACATGCTATGAACTTTGTACCATACAAACAGACAAACATCTATGGATATAGATCTATAGATCACGTTCGAGACAAAGCCTTTATTGTATGGCTGCACTACAATTTTGCCAATATCTTATTATTGGGAAATTTAGCTGTTTCTCAGTTTTTGCACTTATAAACAATGCTGCAGTGACTATGACTTTACATGTAACTTGTATCTTTCTTAAGATGGAAGAATTGCTCAATACCTTTGAGGAGCCAAGGCCCTCAGCAGAAATATACAGAACACCTATAAGAAAGTGGGTGCTTTTGCCCTGAATGTTCAACAAAACACTTTTCCTTGGCAGCAAACTCTGGTAGGTGGGCATTCTGTGCTGAGAACTGTGCAGGGTCTGAAATGTCACTCTATTTGCAAGATAACAAGTTAGTCTCCCAACAGTTTCATAGAGGCTGGCAGAAGATACGAGACTCCCGGGTCAGAAATAAAGGACAGTTTATTACTTACAACAATAACAGTAGCCCAGGTATCAGCATTTTCACCAGTTTTCCCAAGCCCCAGTTTTCACAGGTCCATGTAAAAAGAGCCAGAGATAGCTGCACTTATAGTGTAGTGTGTTACAGAAGAGGAACCCCACATTCAGGGAACCCGAATCTTTACTGGACAGCAAGCACACCTACCTTCTGCTTTGCAGGGGAAGACACTATCTCTAGGCTGGTCACTATACAAAAATACTTGCAAAGGCAATCCAGGACAAAGGCTGTCAACATCTCTATCCACAAGACACTCAGAAATGTGAGAGACCCATTGACTTATGGAGAATTGTGTCCCAATATTCTGTCTGTCTGCTGGTAAGAAACCTATCAGTATTTCGTTTAAAGTATGAAGTTTTTATATATATGCCTAAACATTTCTGTCCCTCCAAAATTCACATGTTGAAATCTTAACTCATAATGTGATACATTTGGGAAGAGTTTAGGTCATGGGGCTGAAGCCCTCATAAATGAAACGAGCGTTTTTATAATAGAGACACCAGAGAGCTCTGTCACCCCTCTGCCATGACAGCAAGAGAACACAGCCATCGATGAACGGCGAAGTGGGCCCTCACCGGGCCGAATCTGCCAGAGCCTTGTTCTTGGATTTCCTAGCTTCCAGAACTGTGAGAAGTAACTCTTTGTTTTTAAGCCACCTAGGCTATGTTACTCAACAGTCTGAGTTTCTTTCTTTCTTTCTTTCTTTCTTTCTTTCTTTCTTTCTTTCTTTCTTTCTTTCTTTCCTTCCTTCCTTCCTTCCTTCCTTCCTTCCTTCCTTCCTTCCTTCCTTCTTCTTTCTTTCTTTCTTTCTTTCTTTCTTTCTTTCTTTCTTTCTTTCTTTCTTTCTTTCTTTCTTCTTTCTCTCTCTTTCTATTGGTTTTGGGATATGGTAGAATGGATGTTGACAGTTAGACGTACTAAATGAATACCTTTATCCAAAACAGATATCTAAAATGCTTCCTGAAAGGTCATCCAAACCAGTCTTCTGCCTTCACCTAAAGTACTTTTCCCATCTATTATTATTCTCTCGCTAGCACCAGTTTGTGAGGTGTTATGCCAGATCACACCTCTGGAGTAATAAAAGAAAGAGAATACATTGCACTCTGGAATATACAATATTAGTGCTGAGATTATTCTTAAGCTTGTCCAGCAGTGAAGTATCTGAAATTCATGGTGCTTTGAGGAACATCATGAATATATTATTTTGTGATATATTGAGTTTGATAAACCAGGTATCTTAGAGAAAAATAGTAAAATGTACTCATGGCTTAATAAAAATTTGTAGGATATAGCTTTAAAGTTGAGAAACTATCATACAATAACTTAATCTTGTATGACTTGAAAGACTGTCATTGCCTGATTTTAATGGTGGAATACCTCTATGTACCCACAGAATACTGCCGTTTCATGAGTCCTTAGTTTGAGAAACTGTGATTCCTGGAATCACCTTAGGCTAATCACTGCCTCTTTCTAGGCTCCAGTGTTGTCATCTATATCAGGATTAGGACCCTGGTCCCCCAACACCTAGCCTAGTACTTTTATATAGCACCACCCTGCCTGAGCTGAGCCGACGTCCCAACTGCTCTCCATCACCCTTCCCCATGAGAAGGTTCTTCCCAGTCCCAATTAATCACTTAAGTCTAAGCAAACATTTTCTTACTTATTTCTTAAGTCTTCCATGATGACACCATCCACAAAATAAAACATAAAACCAACAAAAACCCTCAAACGGACTTTGTCGTGACTTTTTTCTTTAAAAATGGAGATTCATGGCATATGAGTACTTGCACGATTTCCCTGCCGCCCGTCCTCCTGCTCTCTGTAACCTTCACTGCTCTCTCTCTTTGGGTGGCACATCTTTTGACAAGAGGTGCTTGTAATTTCTTGGGAAAAATCCATCATCCCTTTGTGATTTTCTTCATCTTCAGGTTTCTTTTTAATTTCTGCCTCTGCAGGGTGAAGATTTATTTCAGCCCTTGAGATTCCTTGGATTTGGTATCATATCTCTTCAGATGGATGACAATGAATTTTCAGCTATCATTAAACTATTCGAGTAGCCATTTTATTCCAGCTTCTTTGTCTTTATTTTTTAACTATACATTTGGCAATAAATACTGTTGGAAGTTTTAAACCATGGACACAGATTCTTTGACACATCTCTCATTAAGAGGAAGGGTCTGTGTCCATTCCTCTCCCATCTGGGCATGCTCACGCCTGCGTTGACAGTAGAGTACATTGGAAGTGCAGCTATATGTCTTCTAAGACTATGTCATGAAAGTCTTCAGGCTTCTGGGACACTTGTTCTTGGAGTCTTGGGCTGCCATGGAAAGATCCCAGCCCTGAGAATGTCATGCTAGGGAGGCCATGGATAATTTTTTTAAAAAGCAGTCCACCATTCCAAGTTCTAGTCCCATGGATGAAGAAGCACTCTTGAAATTGAGTCCTCCAAGCCCAGGTATACTAACAGGCAGCTGCTGAGCCTCCCCTAGTTCTACGAGTCATCTCAGCTAAGAACTCAGACACAGTGGGCCAGAGAAGGCCCAACCCTGCTGTGCCACTTCCCAATTGCTACCCACAGCACCCCTAAGAATAAAAAATTAGTTTTGTTTTGTACCATTAAGTTTGGGCTGGTTCATTACATAACAGTAGATAATTAGAACACAAGGTGGTATCTAGAAAACAAAACAAAGCAGAAACCTAAAACAAGCAGCACTGGCTTTGCCACTAGGTCACAGGTGAACGCTGGAAGATTCTTGAGGAGGCTGTTTGCAGAAGCTTGACCTTGAGGAGGCTGTTGTGAGGACTAGAAGGGAAGTAAGGACAATGTCACTGGAAGCTGAAGCAAAGGGGAGCTTGTTTTGTAATGTTGGAAAGTTGGTCAATGCCCTGAGCTGTGCTAATGCGGAAATCCAGAATGTAGTAAATGGACTCAATAATATGACTAAGGAGAATTCCAGGCATAGAGTTAGAAGGGTCACGTGGAATTTTCTTTATGTTTCTGAACAAATGTCAGCGGAGAAAGATAAATTGAAGAATGAACTATTCAGTTTTTGAATGGAATTTGGAGCAAACATAAAGGCCCCCATAGACAATCTTTCTACCTAGAAAAAAGTTCTCAAACTAACAAAGAGCCCAATGGGAAAAATTAAATCCAAGGCACTGTCAGGAAAATGTGGTCTCAGGGTAAAGATGAAGCCAAGAATGTGACTGTAAAACCCTCCCTTTTTGGGTAATACTTCAGAATGGCTGAGATAATGCCTCATTAACACTTTCCAATAGACAAAATTCTTCTAAGAATATTAAGAATGTGTCTCACAGACTCTAACAATGTTAAGTTTTTGTCCCACAGTGGCTTCATATGAAGCCCAGGAAAGAAAAAGTTTATCTTGAAGAGATGTGTAGAAGTAGTTTCTGTCTAACGGAGCAGATTTTAAATTGCTCATAAGAGACCCACGGCATTTTTAAAGAAATTATAGCAGATTGGACTGAAAAGGGTAGAGAAAGTACAAAATGAAAAGAAGCCTTGGGCTCCCCACGGTTCGACGGGCAGGAGGCAGGTGAGAAACTACTCAGCTTCAGCTGCAGACGAGGGGACTTTAATGGACAAGGATGACTCAGAGGGCAGCATCGAGAGCTCTGAAGGTCACTCCCAAAGAGCCGAGATGGGGCCTAGAAGAGGAACTGGGGACTTGTGCCCTGATGGATGGCAGAGCTGCCGTGGAACATTGACTGCGGCGTGCTTCCAGCTTTCCTCCTCCTTGAACAGGAGTGTCTGTGTTCATTTTCTCATGCCTGCTCCATGATCGTGTGTGTGTCTGTTGTGTTTTGGGGCAGGGGTGCAAATAACTGGTTTATGTGGTTAATGGATTTTCAGATCAAGAGAAACTATAGCTAAGGCAATAACCTTCAAGAGACTCATTTGCACATGATTTAGCCTCATTTGCTCTTGATATTAGAAGATGATATTCAGAACCTTGAGCCTGGGTCTGATGCTACTATTGGGATGAAACTCTTAGGGGCCTTGGGAGGGAGCTGAGTATATTTTGCCTAGGGGAAGGATGTAAATGATTTGTGGCTGCGAATTAAATAGGCTGTGAATTCTTTGTCTTTCTTTTCATCAAGAGGTGATATCTTTGTCCCTTCCTCTGAATGTGGATGGGCTTATGACAACTTTATTAGATAGAGTATAGCAGAAGTAATGGCTTCAGTGGCAAGATTATAAGCATCCAGACAATTTCCTCCTTGTACCACTGAGAACATTTGCTCTTGGAGCCCTCAGCTTCCATGTTAAACTGCCAGCTACCCCGAGATGTCTGGCCATGCTTGCAAGGCCTCCTGTGGGTGCTCTGGTCAATAGCCGCAGCTGATCCGGCCCTTCCACTATTCTAGCCCAGTCTCCAGACATACGATTCAAAAAGCCATCAGGGAGGAGGGTCCTCCCAGTCCAACTGCTGGTGCCCCAGCTGTGGCAGACTCTTCTGGCCATTAGAGTTACCCAAACTAAAGGACTGACTGTCACGGAGCTGAGAAGAGCTTTACCCTCTGAGTCTTTTCCAGATTCCTGACTCATAGAACCTGTACGCATCATACAATTATTATTGTATGCCACTAGATTTGGATGTGGTTTATTATGTAGCAACAGCTAACTGGAGTAAATGCTGTGTTATTTAATTTTTCGCTCCTCATTCCCAAAATATGTCATATGACAAAGAGCCCAGGAGGTTTTACTTAGGGATAAGAAGTCTGGAAGGATCAAAGGGATTCTTGGAGGATATTAGAATACAGCTACAGCTCTTTGCTTGGCTCAAGGATGGATACAGAGACTTGGCCATCTACGGGAATCTGCCAATCACCAAGAGTGTAGGGTTGCCCTACGGCAAAGACCAGGGAGGCCCACTGCTGCCTTCCACTTCAGGGTTAGTGGGATGCAGGGGAGGAGGAGTATGGATCTTTGGGTGCATGGTGGTCTTAGCAGAAAATCCTTTGTTGTCTGGGTGGGAAGCATGGTTTATGGCAGAAAAGCATGGAGCTAAGGTATTGTTAGGGTATTAAGTGGTCTGGGCAAAAGCTTTGATCTAGAACACAAAGAAGTTCATGGGGAACAATAAGCCAAGACCTTTCTGATTAGAAATCTGGAACTTTTGTTTGTGTGACACTTCATGTTATACACCTTAACATTTTTTTTAAACTGTGGCTTCAGTACTTTTCAAAAGTGTAATGACTTTTAGTACCATTGTTGAGAGTCCAAGGTTCCCAGGTGTGAAACGGTCCTCTTTTGAATTCCTTGGTACATGGAATAAGGGCATGCCAGCATATTAGAGTCGATAATAAGCAACCATCTATGCAGAAGATCCGGATGTGCTAGACTTTTCCCTGTTGCTGAATGTTCTATACATTCTTTGGAAAAGATGGATTTGTTTTCCGGCTTTCAGAGCAGGCATTGGTCCTTGAATTATTTGATGAGATAGTTTGTCTTGGAGCAGATTTTTTTTCTTTTTTTAAATATATTTTATTGATTATGCTATTACAGTTGTCCCGTTTCTCCCCCATCATTCCCCCCTCCCTGCACACCCTCTCCCACCCACATTCCCCCCTTTAGTTCATGTCCTTGTGTCATAAGTTCTTTAGCTTCTACATTTCCCACACTATTCTTACCCTGCCCCTGTCTATTTTCTACCCACTATCTATGCTACTCATTCTCTGTACCTCCCCCCCACTCCTCCTCCCACGCCCCTGTTGCTAACTCTCCATATGATCTCCATTTCTGTGGTTCTGTTCCTGTTCTAGCTGTTTGCTTAGTTTGCTTTTGTTTTAGGTGTGGTTCTTAATAGCTGTGAGTTTGCTGTCTTTTCATTGTCATATTTTTGATCTTCTTTTTCTTAGATAAGTCCCTTTAACATTTCATATAATAAGAGCTTGATGATGATGAACTCCTTGAACTTGACCTTATCTGAGAAGCGCTTTATCTGTCCTTCCATTCTAAATGACAGCTTTGCTGGAAAGAGCAATTTTGGATGTAGGTCCCTGCTTTTCAAGATTTCAAATATTTCTTTCCAGCCCCTTCCTGCCTGCAAGGTCTCTTTTGAGAAATCAGCTGACAGTCTGATGGGAAATCCTTTGTAGGTGACTGTCCCCTTATCCCTTGCTGCTTCTAGAATTCTCTGCTTCATTTGAATCTTCGATGTGCCTTGATGTGTTCCTCCTTGGGCCCAACTTCTTTGGGACTCTCTGAGCTTCCTGGACTTCCTGGTAGTCTATTTCCTTTGCCATATTGGGGAAGTTCTCCTTTATTATTTGTTCAAATAAGTTTTCTACTTGTTGCTCCTCTTCCCCTTCTGGGACCCCTATAATTCGGATGTTGGGACGTTTAAAGATGTCCCGGAGGTTCCTAAGCCTCTCCTCATTTTTTTGAATTCTTGTTTCTTCCTCGTTTTCTGTTTGGTTGTTAATTTCTTCCTTCTGGTCCACTCCATTGATTTGAGTCCCAGTTTTCCTTCCATCTCTATCGGTTCCCCATGCGTCTTCCTTCATTTCACGTATTGTAGCCTGCATTTTCTCATCTAATTTATGAGCAAAATCAACCAATTCTGTGAGCATTTTGATGACCAGTGCTTTGAACTGTGCATCTGATAGGTTGGCTATCTCTTTGTTGCTTAGAGGAATTGACTCTGAGGTTTTCATTTTTTTCTCCAGTTTAAGCCATTTTTGGTGGGTTTTTTTGTTTTGTTTTGTTTTGGTTTTAGTCTGGTAGCAGCTATTACATATGAGGGGTGGAGCCTCAGGCGCTCCCCAGTGCGGGGCAGCCCAGTCGCTGGGTTGTGACGCTGTATGTGGGGGCGGGGTCTGAGAGGGAACAATGGCGCCTGCTCCGCTCTCTCCTGGATTCAGTCCCTTCCGCCACTTCCCCTCTGCCTGGACCGTCTGCGTGCGCGAATGTGGGACCCCCTGGTCAGCCAGCCGCCTTGTGCGTCCTCACTGGGTCTGCACAGTTGTCCCCCTGTGCCCGGGGTCCGCCAGCTGCCGCCTGTGCGCCCGAGGACTGCCAGCCACCGCCCGTGCACCTGGGAACTGCCAGCCGCTGCTACTTGCGTTCCTGGGTCCACACCTCCACTTTTTCCTACCTCGACTCCGCCCCTCTTACCGGTCTGGATGAATGGTTGTTGGACTTCCGTACAGTTCAATTTTCTATAAGTTCTGGTTGTTTTCTTGTTTCTAAATATTTGTTGTCCTTAATTTTGGTTGTGAGAGGAGGCACAGTGTGTCCGCCTACGCCTCCATCTTGGCCGGAAGTCCTTGGAGCAGATGTTTGATTTGACAAAAGGTGCATGAAGTTGGTTCTGTTCAGCTGGCTGGGCTGCGACCGAGAGGATTTTACTCTGTGACAAACTGTGCCAGGCTCTGCCTTAACTAAGAGAGAAGTGATCTGAGCCCTAGTTAAACTATTTTTTAATCCTCTAAGGCTGGTTTGCTCTCTTGTTTGTTATAATCCCCCGTTTACAGATGTGTTGCAAAGGCCAATTGAAATCCAAGGAGAGCGAGGGGAATAAGATTTACAAAACAGTGTCACATTCCATAACTCATGAGGAGAGGATGGTACCTCACTCAGCCATTTGCTAATTCAACACACTTTGCCGGTTGCTTGCCCAGTGCTTAGTATATAGCAGTGGCTCAATCAACATTTGCTGAATGAATGAATATGTTCAAGAGCATTAGCTGTCATTCCTTACCCATGGCCTTCAGTCCGAACAGAGCAGGCCAGCTGGAGTGGGGGCCAATGTGAGATTCCTTTGCCATTGTTGCAGCTCTGAAGTGAGTGGGATGACTGGGGACTGTTGTTCTCTTTGGGACAGCATGCTCCCCACAGCAAGGAAAGGAGAGTACAGGTGTGGGATGGAGCATATCCATTTGGAAGCACTGCTTCCTTAAGCCAGCGAGTGGACACAGGAAAGGGGCCCTGGGGGTGGTGATAGGACAGGCTCAGAGAGAGAAGTCAACACATCTGACTGAGGAGATGGACACATGTCTTGACGGTGCACACCCCAGCGATCCCCTTCCAGACGAGGCTGGACAAATCTCCAGACTGGGGCGAGGAGGGCCCTACCCCTTGTCAAGGGTCCTGAGTTTAGACTCTGCTGTCATTGCCACATGTTTCTACATGCCATCCTTGAGCGAGTCTGGTAAGACTGAAAGAAGACATGCATCATACACTAAAATTGTGTTCCTTCATCTGGTAATCATTTTTGAAATGTAAGCATTTAAAATATGTTATACTTTTGTAACAGTGGTACAGCATTCTTCATTTGCAACATTCTGGCAGCTGCAAATACAGCAAAAAAGTCAAATAGACATGGCTTAGTCCTCGCCAGTCTCTGAAAGTCCCTGATAGGGGGCAACCTATCTCCATTCGGAAACTTAAGAGGAAGCTGAGAGGTCCTTGGGACAAGTATTTGATTTAAGTTCTGCTCAGTGGCTGTGTTTATGTCTGAAGCAGCAGCAAAGGAAAACCTAGGATCCCTGGAACGAGGTTCAAAAGGATCATAGAGTTGTCACAAAGGCTGAAATGGCAGGCAAGGGATGCGCCTGCATTACTTTTAGCTGCCACCACGGCCGGTCTGGTAGAGACAGCCAGGGTCGCACACTGAGCAGGGGGAATGTGGGGAGCAGGGGTCAGCTCGTGCTGCCCGGATCTGGCTTGAGAACTGAGAGACAGTTACCGGTTAATGGCCATTCCACCCAGGCTGTCGTGTACTTGCTGTCTTGCCCAATGGTGCCCTTGTTGCCGTAATTTCTGCTATAAATGGCTACTCTGCAACCTTGTTTCTTTGTTCCTGCTCCAAGTCTTGCAAACACACTTGCCTTGTCTGCACATAAAAATGCCTGATGGAAGAAGCAAGATAGTGAGTGCTCTAGGTTTGCTCACGGACAAAGTCCCAGCCGTAATGACAGCTGCTGAGAATAGCCCTGTGCTACCCATTATTATTTCATTTTATTTCATTTTCCAATCCTCCCCCAAGGATATGTTTATTGATGTTAGAGAGAGCGGGAGAGAGAGAGAGAGAAATGTAGATGTGAGAGAGAGACATCACTTGGCTGCCTCCCATGTGCTCTCCCACCCTGGATCGAATTTGCAACCAAGGTATATGCCCTGACCAGGAATGGACCCTGCAACCTTTCAGTGCATGGGATGATGCTCTGCGGGGGGCTCCTGTCCTGGGCGCCAGATGGGGGGGGCTCCGCCCACAGAGCCCCATCCCTCCGTCACAGATGAAAATAAAATCTACCAAGACATGACTGCTTGGGGAGGAAAGGGGTCAAACTCTCAGAGGAGAATGACCCAGAGCCCCTTCCTCACTAGGCTTTTATTGGGCTCCAATACACCGGAATACAAGTTTAACATGTCAAAGAAATCTGAGGGCTTAATCCGAGCCAGTGTTTGTCAGGAAAGGGGGTTGCCAAACTTTGGGAGACATACTCATTTCCTCCTCGGACACTTGTCACCTCAGGAAGAGCACTCTTAGCAAAGCAGGTTTCACAGGACTTTAGGAATTCTTTCTTATGTCCGATCACCCAGGGAGCCGTCCTGGCCGGTACAGGGCTGCACCGCTCACCCCCACAGTTTCAGGCTTTAAGCCGATTAGGAAGCAGGAGACATCTCCCAGATGGAAATGAGGACCCGGGCTATGTCAGAATAGCTGGGGGGTGAGGGTCCATCACATCCTCTTTGCTGCAGCCCCTTGAGTCCTTCCATGAGGCCTCCCCGCGTCTGGCTTAGGTTGCCCCTCCCATGAGGAGTCTTACCCGTCATTGACTGCCAACCAAGCACTGGGGCCAGAGATGGGTAAGGCAGAAGCAGCGCTCCTGCCAGGGAGATAAGCTTTGTCTCCTTAGTAGCTCACGTCCTTGTGACAGAACAGACCCAGATGAAGTGGGTCCCTTGAACTCTTACACAGCCCACCATGGGGTGAGGGTTACAACTGAAACCAGGCTGAACGGTCCACAACAATGCTCCAACCAACTGAGCCACCTGGCCAGGGCATGTGCTACCCCATTACTAGTGCACACCCCCCAAGATGAGAAGGGTTTCCTACCAGCAGTGAGTCAGTCAGTCTTCCTTCGAGATAAAGGCAAACAACGAGCATTCGTGGTTCCTTTGACGTGCACCATCAGTGGCTTCATTAGTCATGGGCATTTGAAACTTACCAATAAAGCAGTCTCGGGACTTAATTTGTCTCTGTCGACCATTTGAGAGATTACTGGGTGCCAAGTAGGCTCTTCTAAGCATTTTGGTCACAGTTGCTTACTTAATCCTTCTCCCGTTCTTATGAAGCGGGGCCTCATGTTACTCTCAGCTTTACAGATGAGGCTGAGAGACTTGTCCCAGATGACAGGTTTTGTAAAGGACTTTGTTGAGACTCAAATCAATACATTTATGGCATCTTGGGAGGAGTTATTAAGTTTCGAAGACTATTAGGGCATTCCCATATACCAAGATGGTGAGTGCATGGAAGAGAGAGGGACTTGTTACCCTGTCTGCGGTCCTGGCTTCTCGGGTTCTGGATGGGTTCTGCTGAGTCATCATGCTTAGTAAGCACAGTGAAAAGCAGGGCGAACGTTCTGGGATTAATCACTTTGGTTAAAAAAGAGAAACATTTCATTGAAGCAGATGAATGGAAGCGAAAGTTTAAGAAGACTCACCAAATAAATGATCTGATGACAGAAAGAACATAACATAATATTAAGTTCCAAAGAAAAAGATCATCCAGGTCAGTGGCTCTCAGAGGTTTTGATTTCATAGTCTAGTTCAAAAAATGTTGGGGGCTGGGTGAGTTGACAACTTCTAATTTTGTTAGTAAGATTTTTTTTTTTTTAAGCGAAGCAACCAGGAACTGCCACCAGCATTTTTTTTTTTTTTTTTTTTTAATGAAAGGGCACTTTAACACTTAAAAGCTTAGAAAGGGTAGATTTAGAAAAGGGATAGTTTCTCTTAAGAAAAGAGAGTTGGGGCCTTGGCCAGGTCACTCAGTCGGTTAAAGCATTGTCCGGATACGCCAAGGTTGCGGGTTTGATCCCTGGTCGGGGCACGTACAAGAAGAACCAATGAGTGCATGAATAGGCGGAGCAGCAAATCAACGTTGCTCTCTCTCTCAAATCAATCAAAAATATTTTTAAGAAAAGAAAAGAGAGTTGGCAACTTTATATTGGCATTTAAAGAGAAATGACATTCAGTATTTCTTCAGTTCTAAGGAGCTATCAATTACAAAGCACACCATCGATTTAAATGTGGTCGAGGATGCATCCTGCTTTTAGAAGCAAAATAAGTTGAATACTTATGAATTTTTGACAATCCAAAAGTATTGACTATTTTTCTTTTCACTATTTTTCTTGTTCCTTTTCATGGTTTGGGCCCTTATAAATCATAAAAGGTATTAACGAGAATCCTTCCACTGTCTTCAATATTTTAAAGAAGTTTATCAGAAATAGCCCGTGAAGTCTAAATGTGGATAAATATGCAGCCTGAATTGTTTCTTTGCTTTTGGCTGAAATTATAGCGACCCAGTGTGGTGACACTTTATCTCATGCTGATTGGATTGCTTAGTTTGTAGTCAGATATGCCTCTGATGTAGAAAATTCCAGTATCTAAATTGTTTTTTTTTTTTTAAGATTTATTTATTTATTTATTTATCTTTAGAGGGGAAGGGTAGGAGAGAGGGAGATGGAGAGAAATATCAATGTACGGTTGCCTCTCATGCGTCCCCTGCTGGGAACTGGCCTGCAACCCAGGCATGTGCCCTGACTGGGAATCGAACCGCGATCCTCTGGTTCGCAGGCCCGCGCTCAATCCACTGAGCTACACCAGCCAGGGCCAGTATCTAAATTGTTAATTAATAATTGCAACACATTTGAAAGTACAAACTCTCAAAGCCTAGTATTCTTGGAGGGGGAAAAAGGAAGGGGCTTCTTCCTGGGAAGACATTGGGGCTGTGGGTGTTTGCCCTGCCTCTGGTCATTTGTTGAGGGGTACACCAAGCAATACCCTAGAATGGCTTTTTCCTTTGTGCCTCCTACTGAGAATTATATCAATTTTCGGTCCGAGTTGATAGAACTTATTTCAAATGCAGCAGCACTCTCATACCTTAATCTAATGGAGCTCCCCATTCTGTGATTTATTATCGTGCCTTCTGCCCCTTTGCTTCGTCCTCAGTATGACAACAGGTGATGGCTCTATGAAGACATTAGGCCGATGGATCCTGTCCATGAACATGCAGGCCCTGGGCTGGAGGGGAGCGTGCCACAGCGTGGTAGCAGGCCTTTGTCTGTGCTCCCAGGCCTGCTTGGGGAACAGCATCGCCCTGCTGCTGGGGGAACTGCTTTTCTTTGTTCCTTACTCTGACATGTAGTCCAATAGGACCTGATATCGTAAGAGATAATCCTCCCTCTCTGGGCATAGTGATTGGTCTAAAGATTGGCATTTCTCCTGCACCAGTTACCTACTGCTGTGTAACAAATCACCCCTACACTTAGTGATTGGATATAGCAATGACATCATTTGCACGATTCTGTGGGTTGCCTGCGTAGTTCTTGTGCTGGTCTCAGATGGATTCCCTGATGTTGCTGAAGTCAGCTGATGGCTTGAGTGGGGCTGGAGGGTCCAGGATGTCCTCACGAAGTATTTAAGGGCTGGGTGTTGGCCATTGCCTGGGCCTCTCTCTCCACGTAAGTCCATCCTGGATTTCTTCTTTTTGTAGCAGTGGGAGTGCTCTCTGAGGGCAAAAAGGAAAGCTCCTGTTGCCAAACAACATTCCTTCTACTATATATTGGTCAAAGTAAATTACAGGGCTTGTCCAGATTTCAGACAGAGGGAAATATACCCTACCTCTTAGAGAAAGGAGCAACAAAATCATATTGCAAAGGGTCTTGTATATAGTGATGGAAGGATTCCCTGTAGTAATAGTTACAAATAGTCTTCCGTACGTACTATGGAAGCTAGAAAAATTGGGGTCGGGGATCCATTTGCAGCCATTGTTCCAAGCTCATGGAAGGCATGGGCCTGCGTGCCCAAGGAACTGACTTCTGGAGAGAAGCAGAAGCAAGAGCTGGAGGGCTGTGAAAGGGCCAGCTGTGAAGGCCACACTGTGTCTGTCCTCCCAGCTTGGATTACCTGAGCAAGTTAACCCTCTTGCCCTCCCTTCTAATGTAGTTCAGGTCACGTCCATGTGTTCTCCGGCAGGCCAGCTGAATGCATACTTATTACTTTTTCCTTTGTTTGCCTCCCCTGTAGAATGGATGAAAGGACCGGCAGTAGAGATCTGTGAGTTTAAAACTAATTACGTACATGGGCACAGCACTTCTCTTTCTATCCTCTCCCTTCCACCAAATCAAAACTAGGCTGGCAACATCCTTGCCACCACTATTCACTCATCCTGAGGATAAAAATGATTGTGAGCTCCCAGCAAGCAACATCTTGCTGAAAGGTCAGGTTTTGAATGACGCCACCAGAACATGAGAACTTACACACACAGATTCCTACATCTCTTCTCAACAACGAAGTCTGGACCTGGAGAAGCCGTGGTAGCATCTGTGTCAACAGTGTAACAGAATCTATAGTCTTGTTACCATTTTGGGTTAACATGACAATGAATAAACCAGACTTGATCTCAAAGAGCACTTAACAAATCAGTTTCAGCCCCTCCTTCCCCTGGAGTCTTTTTTGGGTACATGAGATCGAGAGAGGTTGGTGGCCTTTTGAGATAGTAGACTTTGAAACCTTGAAATCCCGTGATCAGAAATGAAAAGGAAACTGCAGTCCTTAACAACCAACAGAGGAGATGATTATTTTGTGCTGCTAGTCACTCAATCTATCACATATACCTTTTCATCTTCAGATTTCCTCTGTTTTATGTGAAATGTCATTATCCAATTATCTTAGCAAACCTCTCCCCAAGAATTTGACCTTTTCAGTATTCTGTAATTGAATCCTCTAACCACATTACGTCCCCAAAGCATTTATTTGGCTCAACTCATAAACCATAAATATTTCTAAGCATCAGGTCTAGACTCAACTTGAAAAGTGCCCTGACTCCAGAGCTCCTGTGTGGTGGAGGTGTTATTGGGGTCTCCTTTAGGGCTGGTCTCTGGGAAGCCCTTTTCTCAGTAAGACAGAGGAAATAGTCAAGTAGGATGTTTCATTTTACCCTTTATGAGCTTTATCCCTTGAATACTTCCCCTAAGCTATTTCCGACTGAATCAGAAGGGATGAAAGGTGATAGGGAACTAAGGTAATGGTTAAGGGTTTAAGCTCTGGAATCGGACAGACTTGAGTTTGAGTCCTAACCTTGCCATTTTGCATCTACACAATAGACAAGCTACCTAGCTTCTCCGATGTCCAGTGTCCTCATTTGTAAAATGGAGATAATAATACCACCTAGGATTGTAGTGAAATTGAATGAGAATGTGTAAGTAAACTATTTGGCACCGTGCCTGGGACATACTAAGTGTTCAGTTAATGTTATCCATTATTATTGAAGTATCTAATTTATATAATTTAGTTAGTTGCAATTTAATTTGTCTAAGGAAGTTTGCATGCTGTCAAGGGGTAGAAGAATCAGCTTGGATTTTTAACATAAGTCTTCAGTAAATCTTAAGGCAGTCTCTACTTTTCCAGAGGGAGCTGCGATGTGACTTTCATGAACATTTTTGGTGGCGGGACATTTATACTGAGAAACTGAAGACAATTGTTCTGATGTTGGACTTTACATGTGGAGAAAAGTTTGTTGACGTTTTGTCCCTAGGAAATGGCAGTTGAGAAAGGCCCAGTTATTTTCTATTTTAAATAAAAATACAGAGGGATATTTATAGATGTTTAGATAAATATCAGTCATCCGAATTGGTAATGATGCTGCATAAACATACATATTCTTAAGTAGACCATTTAAGAACAAATAAAACTTCCTTACCTTCTGAAGTAAGAGCCTATTAGGAATGAAGTAAGCACCTAATAAGAATTGAGTATAGCATTTGCTTCGGGGTTCACATTTAAGCTTTGAGACTGCCTCTTGAGATGGAGAGCATATAGTGCTGAATTGGTTGCATTAACCCAAAGCTAACGCACTAACACATCGCCTTGTCTAAAAACCACCTGGGCTTTCTTTAAAATATTTTAAATATTTATTTTAACGCATTAAATTATCATGACCACATTCACATGCTTAGCTCTTAGAAGTAGGACAGTATGTGTCTGTCATCATGAAGTGGCATGTTTTTATGTCTGTGAGACAATGGGATGCAGGTAAGCCATCGGGGTCGTCCCCTCTTTGCCTTGGCTGCCAGGAAGCTGCCTGCCGAGTCGGAGTTCACTTGCAGGACCTTCCGTGGCCCGGGGTTCTTTAAGCACCTATTTCCTTACTTGCCATTGTTACTTCATTCTCGTTTTAATTTTTATTGCACTTGTGATTTTTCCCCTGTGGTTTCAAGTCTTTTTTTTTTTTTTGAAGAAGTAAGTAGAATGTAAAAATGGAAAAGGTCATGATTTTTTAGTATTTAAAGTTTTAGGCAAATTCATATTAATATACAGGGCTGGACTGACCAAACCACAGGAATCCCATTTAGCTATGTAGAGCTCCCTCTTCTGCAGGGTAACACACGATGATGAATGATGGTTTATCCTTACGCCGTGGAAGACTGCATTATTTCGTCCTCATGACTTCCCCAGGTAACTCCGCAGTGCCCGCCCTGGGAGCCGGGAAATCATCTCAGTCCTGACTTCATTTTGCGCTGGTTGCTTCTCTGTGCGGGCATTGACAGAGTTGACAGTGAGGGCTGCAACCTTGAAGTCCCGCAGAGGCACTTCGGCCAGGTTCAGCAGAGAGAGAGAGGGATTTCTCCTCCCTCAAAGAACCATGGCGGCCTGTGTGGGAATGTCTGCCCCAGGAAGGAATCCTAGTGGCACTGGGCAAGCCCAGGACCGCATGGGTCCGGTTTCCAACAGTGACACCTTGTGTCAACAAGAAGCCCTAACCGTGATGGCTCAAACAGACTTGAGCAATCTCCATGGAGACAGATCATCTTTGACAGGGTAAACCCCAAGGGGGTACAGACTAAGGGAAGAAGACATACACACTGAATTTCCTGCTAAGAATACAGGTGACGAATCAAACTATTAATCGCAGAAATGAGAGATGTGTGACCACACCCACCTGCTTGTGGAACAGTTCGCCCCAGCTTTAGGGTCCCCCTCACTGAGTGTGGGGTGGAGCGATGAGGAAGAAAGTGCGGGTCACAGTGTATGACACGGACTGGGGATGAGATGAAGTTCCTAAGCACTCCCGGGAAGAGGTGACCCTTGAATTCTGACTTCCGTCCTGCTAAGTCCAGAATGAGTGTAGCCAGACCCAGGTGGCAGTGACCATGGGACCCAGCCCTGCTGCGCTGATTTGTATTCTGAGTCCGGCCCCCCACCCCGTCCCCCTCCCTGTCTCCCCCACCCCCACCCCTGCGGGAGATAGGAGTGTAACGCAAAGAGGGAGACAATGACAAGTCCTGCAGGGGGCTTTGAAAGGGAAACTGAAGCCATACAAACACACAACCCCAATTTCAGGCTACAAGGGTTCTGTTACAGACCAATTTTAAGCAGATCCCTTCTGTAGATTAAAAAAAAAATGAAACTGATATCGCCAGAGGGCATTTCGGATTCTTGTTTCATTTGCTAGGAAATAGAGATACAGAGGAACAATTCCCTGGGAGGGAAATATAATTTGGGGGGGTGGGCGGGTAGGGGATCATTGTTTATTTGCCTCATTTAAGATTCTGCAATACCAGGACCAACCCAGCTCTTCCCCCTCCTCCAGCAAATTTGCTTTCCTGTTTGACTGCATCAATTTCTCTTCACTTTCCTTCAGAGCTGGTGGAAGCAGTGACCTCACTTTGTTTTGCTGTCTTACACTTCACACTGACATCAATCACTTGCTTGACAGAATGTTTGTTTTACCTCAGTTTTTCTCTGGGTTAAGTATCTTTTTTTCCTCTTTTCCTTTCAATGGAACCTCAAAGCCCGTCTGAACTGATCCACTCAGACACAAAGTGAATGTTGGAAAAGTTGTTTTTTAGTAATCAGTTAAGAACAGCAGATAGCTGTGCTCAATATCTAGTTTCTTAAAGAAACAGTTCTCCACAGTTTGAACTTGAACATTAGTTTCAGGCCCCTTGGAGAGCATTACTAGCCATAATAATTATTAATGGAGAAGAAAAATACAATATTGGAGCACCCACAAAACCAAATGCGTTTGTAACTTTGTACTTAGATATCAAAAACAAGTGTAACAACAATGTAGCTTTTATGCCTTATTCATTTTTGATAACTTGGCAAGAGACTGTGCAGTGTGGGTTAATCTGAATACCCGGTCTGCTGTTGACTAGCTGAGTGACCTTGAGCAAATTCCTTAGCCTCTCTCCAGCCTGATATACAGCACAGAGCCACTAACCATGGCTCCTATTTATGCGACACTGCGCCAGGCTGTGCTTCAAGCTCTTTATATTTATTGACTTGATAATTTTCCCAACAACCCTTGACACAGGTATTATTCTATCCATCCCCACTTTATCAATGGAAAAACCAAGGTGTAAAGAAGCTCACTCACTTGCCTAATATAGAGCTCGAAAGTGGTGGAGCCAGGATTTGAACCCAGGAGGTCTGACTCCAGGGGCATTGCAGTGCTTTGATGATAATTGCAACAGTAACACTCCTTGGTTGTGGTTATTGGGTTGTTGAGAGGAGTAAAGAAAAGTTGTGTCTGGTGCACAAGAGATATGAGCTCAGTAAACGTTGACTGGTAATGCTAAGGCTAGACCATTCAAACCCCTTGAGGATCACCAATTGCCTAATTTTGAACTTGAGGTTCAGTTCAAATGGCTCTGGCTAGTCCAGTGATTTCTGTCATTTTGAAAGAGAATTCTGGAACAAAACCAGAGTTGCCTTTTGTAAGCCTCACATCAAGGTGACTGGTATGAACGAGGACAGGATAATTATTAAGGAGTTAGCTGGAGAGTGACAGTCAACTTCTGGTCCACTTCGTGAGTTAGAGAAAGTGGACTTGAATGTCTCATCCCTGAACTTTGAACTTCTGCCCAACCCCCTTTGTCCACTTGGTCTTGGTGGCCCTCCCTCCCCTGTTCTTGGAATTGGCTTTCACGTTGACGGGGTGCTGGGAATCGCGTTTCTCTTTGCTTTGTCCTTTTCTGCTGCTCTGGCTGCAATGACGCATTGCAGCCGCAGAAGGAAGAGAACTTAACCCAGTTTTATTAACAATGTCAAATCGTATGTAAATGAATTTGCTAAAGAACCATTTAACTAGAAGAGGTCCCCCCACCCCAGTTAGGTGATTCATGGATGGAGCAAGATCTCAGAAATGTGCTACATTCTATGAAAGGGCCAAATGTCAGGCTTAGGAAGGGGGGTCCATTTTGGGATGATAATTGTAACCTGGGCCTGATGTAATTCCCATAGTGAGACTTTCTGAAAGAAATACAATGCTAGAGCTGAAGGAACCTCCAAGGTCAGCCATTCCAACTGCCTTAACATTGCAGAAGTGGAAACTGAGGCTTATGTCTTCTGAGAGATTTCTGAGTAGTGTTTCATGGTTCTATTTGTGTGACTGTCTCTGAAAACCAAAATGATCGCAATAAAAAGCAGATCAGTGGTTACCCAGGGCCTGGGTTGGGCAGCGAGAATCAACTATAAGTAGTTATGAAGAAGCTTCTTATGGTGATTGATTTGTTCTGTTTCTTGATCGTGGTGGTGGTTTCACAACTCTGGACACTTGTCAAAACTCATCAACTGTACAATTAAAATGGTGAATTTTATTGTAAGCAAAGTACTCCAGTAAACCTGATTAAAGAAATAATTGCTAAAACTGCCTAAGTACTACCTGGCTTGGGGTCCTCCCTTGGTAGCGTTACCGCTTGACCCTTTCTCGTCTTGGTTCCTTGGAAAAATACTGTAGTTTTTTTTTTTTTTTTTTTTATAAAGTACATATTTTTTTTTAATTTTTTTTTTTAAAGATTTTTATTTATCTTTAGAGGGGAAGGGTAGGAGAGAGAGAGGGAGAGAAACATCAATGTCCGGTTGCCTCTCGTATGTCCCCTGCTGGGAACTGGCCTGCAACCCAGGCATGTGCCCTGACTGGGAATGGAACCGCGATCCTCTGGTTCGCAGGCCCGCGCTCAATCCACTGAGCTACACCAGCCAGGGCGAAAATACTGTAGTTTTATTCTAACTCTTAGGTTTAAGTTCACGGAGCCCTCCTTGGTTTGTAGAATAAAGCATTTGGGAGGATAAGATCCTAGACATGGGGGGCGGGTGGGAGTTGCAAACTGTAAGAACGAAGCCAGGAGTAAATTCAAGAATATTCTCCAACTTTTTTCTACACATTTATTAAAATCCAATAATAAGCCCTGGCTGGTATGGCTCAGTGGATTGAGCACCAGCCTGTGAACCAAGAGGTTGCCGGTTCGGTTCCCAGTCAGGGCACATGCCTGGGTTGTGGGCCAGGTCCCTAGTGGGGAGCACATGAGAAGCAACCACACATTGATGTTACTCTTCCTCTCTTTCTTCCTTCCATCCCCTCTGTCTAAAAGTAAATAAATAAAATCTTAAAAAAAATCCAATAATAACAATTGTACACCAAAGGGCATATCAATGACGTTTTACATATCCTGAATGGATAATTAGTTCCCCTTCATTATTACTTGCACGTTGGGAATGTCTCGAGATCTCTGATCATTTACAAAGGTATTTGTAAAGTGATTTTGCTGTGTTAATTTTTAATGTGATGTGATCACATTAAAAATCACAAGTAATGTGATTTTTAAAGTGTAGTTCTCCAAGTGGATGTTCAATGCTTTTGGTTTTCACGATTTGGACTCATTAATTCCTACTTCTTAGAAGCTTCCTTCTAGAGTTCAACAAGCTCTCATGATGTCAGAGTGACATGAATTCTAGACACAAAATCTTTGGTTATTTTTCTCAGCTTTATTTCTTTAGCTGCTTCTTGAAACTCAGTGTTGTTTTGCCTTAATTTCCCCATTCATTTATTCATCCATGGAGTCATTCTTCCCACAAACAGCAAGTGCCCACCAGGGTCAGGCACTGGGCGAGGCCTACAATGGTGAGCAAAACAAACAAGGACATTGCCTTCAAGGAAGTCATATTGTAGGAGGGGAAACAGACCTTAAACAGCTATTTTATACAACCGATAAAATGTGGCAAGCATGACTAAAAGAAGCACAAGGGGCTTTAAGATAACATAATAGGGGTCTGTGTAGGGATGCTTTCAAAGACAAAGGCGGGACATTTGAGCTGAGTTGTAAAGTGGTTGAAAGCGAAATATTTGGAAGCTTCGGGCAGAAGGAACAGCTCATTCAAAGGCCTGGGGGCTGGTAAGAACCTGGTAAATTCAAAGACTGAAGAAAGGCTAGTGGGTGGGGTACAGAGAGCTGGGGGGAGGGGTGGCAGGGGCTGTACCGTGAGGTGCCCTGTAGGCCGAGAGAGGGCACATTGCATTCACACTGAAGCAGCGAGAAGTCCTCAAAGGATTTTAATCAGGGTCTGTTAGGGGTTCATTGTTTTTCATTGCCATTTTCTTTTTTAGTATTATTTTTTAAATTTTATTTTGTAATTATAGTTTGCATTCAATGTCATTTTGTGTTAGTTTCAGGTTGTTAGGCAATCACATACTTTACAGAGTTCCCTGATATTTCAAGTACCTCCCTGGCGCCACACACAGTTACTGTGATCTAATTGACTCGATTTCTTATGCCGCACTTTACATCCCCATGGCTGTTCTATAGCCACCGAGGTGTCCTTCTTAGTCCCTTCACCTTTTCACCCAGTCCCCCACCCCACCCCACCCCATCCCCGGGCAATGATGATTCTGGGTTTTTTGTGTCTGAGTCTGTTTCAGTTTTGTTTATTCTTTTATTTTGTTCTTTAGATTCCACATGGTATTTGTCTTTCTCTGACTGAGTTACTTCACTTAGCATAATGTTCTCCAGGTCCGTCCATGCTGGCGCAAATGATAAAACTTCATTCCTTTTTATGGCTGAGGAATATTCTATTATATATACACTTCGTACATACACACGCATATATACATATATATTCCATTATATATATTTCATACTATATATACTACCACAACTTTTTTATTCGCTTGTCTATTGATGAGCATGTGGGTTGCTTTCATATCTTGGCTATTGAAAATAATGAAGCACGTATATATATGGCTTCATTTTTGCTTTTCAGAAATATCACTTTATTATGTGGAAAAAAGACCAGAGAGAAGCAAGAATAAAAAGTGGGGAACCAACTTTTAGGCAGTCAACTTTGTCGACCAGACTTCAGTATTTTTTTTTAATTTTTTTTTAAGATTTTTATTTATTTATCTTTAGAGGGGAAGGGTAGGAGAAAGGGAGAGGGAGAGAAATATCAATGTAGGGTTGTCTCTCGTGTGTCCCCTGCTGGGAACTGGCCTGCAACCCAGGCATGTGCCCTGACTGGGAATCGAACCTCGATCCTCTGGTTCGCAGGCCTGCGCTCAATCCACTGAGCTACACCAGCCAGGGCAGACTTCAGTATTTTGTTTGTTTGTTTTCTGAGTGAAAGTGCATCTGATACAGTGTACATCTGCTTAGACTCCCTTGCAGATGAGGATGGCTATGTGACACAGATCTGACCAACGAGACATACGCTGAAATCTGCTAAAATTTCTGATGAAGGTTTTGCTCTCCTGAGGTAGCTGTCACCTGTCTCTGCTCTCTGCCCCTCTCCTTTCCGCATGAAACGTGAACTCAAGGCCGAGAGGGTACCTGGGACATTGGTAACTTTGTGGATGCTGTACCGCCCTACACAGCCTGCCTCTAGACTCTGTTTGTTGAGAAATACAGACTCTATCTGGTCAAGCCACTTAGTTGGGTTCCTGCGGTAAGCAACCCAATATAGGTTAAAGAGAGTCAAATGTAAGATATAGTAGTTTAGACGAGAGAAAATGGTAGCTTAGAGTACGGTGGCCGCAGGGGAGATAGGGAGAAGCTAAGGAACTCAAGAGCTTCTGAGGAGGCAAAATTCACAGCTTCCTGGGAAGACTCTTATTGTTCTCCTTTGCTCCAGGAGCTGCTGGGAGGCTGGTTGAGGGTCTGGCTTTACTCTTCCCACCCTAGTTCATTTCTCTCCAAGTTTTATTATCCAAACCTCTATACCTTCTGTGCTTCATGGGCTGTTTCCAAACTCAAAGTCCCTCTCATCCTAAATATCTCCATCGTGGATAAACATTTGGGAGGTCTGACCGACGTAGGTTCGAGTCATTTTACGTTTCTCCCAGAGTTGGTGAATAACTCTGTACAAATCTCTGAACCACTGTGATATTAGTTTCTCTCCTGTAAGATGGAATTTAGGATACTTGCAGGGTTGTATGAACTGAATGCGATAGTGACTTTTTTTTTTCTGATGCCCAGTCACACCTCAGATGGTTAAATCGCATTCTCTGGAGTTGAGATCCAGGCATCAGTGTTTTGAAAGCTCTCAGGTAATTCCCATGTGCAGTTAAGGTCACTGGTTCCTGGGGTGTTTATTTCATGACAGACACCATGTTAAGCACTTCATACATATTATTATTATTTGGTTTTGATTGGCAATTCATATAGCCTGGAAACAAAAAGGCACAAAAATATTCATAAGTGAAACTACGTGTATTCAGGTTCCTGGCCTGAGCCAACACTTCCCGGTTACTGCTTGACTTTTGGTTTCAATTATCACAGGAATTTTTTGCCTTGATTTCTCCTTTCTTCTTTCTTTCCTTTGTGTGAAGATCTGTTCTGTTAGGGCAACTTTCATAGAGAAACCATTTTCCTGCCAGTCCTCACGGGTCAGTTGCCAGGGAAACCTCAAGACAAAAGAAAGAGGGGTAGCGAGAAAGAGTGAGAGGCCCGTGAGATTCCTTGAGTTGATCAAGACTTAGCAGATGGCTGCCGATGTCCTTGGGAGACATTTCCGCATCCCTCTAACCTTCTTCGCCTCCCCCAGAGCCCATGGAGAACTTCCACGGCAGTTCCCACAATTACATGGCCTCTTGGGGACTTCCCTCTCTCAAAGCCAAAGCCCAAAGGGTGCTCCACCCAGCGGCAAACCAACAGTGGTATCCGCTAACCACGGCCTTGCCCTGTGGGGCACCTCCTTGGCCTCTCTCTTGGCCATCGTGTTCCTAGTGCAAATATTTTCTTAGCTGTAAACTCGGAGACTGACCTTTCCCATATCACAGGATATCTTCATCAAAGAGATGAGATCAGACATTCAAAATGTTTGAAATGAGAAAGGAGGGGGTGTTTGGGTGTTTCTTTTTTGCCAGGTCCTCTGTTTTGTTTTATTTGGTTTTATAAGGGAAACACTTCTAACTTACCCGAATGAAGCGTGGCCTCTTTGCATGAACTTTCCTGGCCATTCTTGGCAGTGGTCCTCTCGTTAGCAGAAACCCTGGTTAGTGGAGGCCACACTGTGTGGTCTGGGACTGTTAGCATCAGAGTTACTGGCACTGTGGGAGGCTTGTTAAAAATGGAGATTTTTGTGGTCTATTTCAGATTTATAGATGCAGAACTTCAGTGAGTTGGGCTCGAGAGTCGAAGTTTTCACCAGCACCCCGAGTGATACCGAAGTACAATAAAGCTTGAGAATCATTGGTCTTAAACTCTACATTTTCACCCTGGTGTGAAATTTTAGCACTTAGGGTTATATTGTCTTTCATCGTTTTCTCTTAGGAGAAAGTTATTCCATGAACCAGGCAATAAGTCTATCAAATTCTCGAGGGCTTGCGTCCCCCACCGCACCAAGCTGTGAAAGATGCGGGTGCTTGCTGTCCTGGACTGACTATAGCGGCAACTCAGGGCAAGAACGCTGTTCGTGCCAGTTTGCATTTCATGGCCTAGTGCTTGGAAAGTGCTGGGTGGAGGCCAGGTGGAGGACTGGCGCACTCTAATGATGCCAAGAACAAAGATTCTTTTTAAAGGAGATTTTGAAAAACAGATTAAGGACAGCAGGTATTTGGACTTGGGGCTGCCGCCAAGGTCTAGCTGAAATGGTTGAATTCCTTCTTACACCTTCTGATACATTTTAAAAAATGAATTGTAATAAAGGTTTCTTTTCCCCCTCTCTGTTTCCTATGGCTGCCTTCGAATTCAAATTACCACGAATGAAAATAGCTCCAGTCACCCGGAGATGGAAAATGAAATTCATTCGCTCAGCAGACTTTCTTGGTATTAGTTACTGACCATGATATGTTACAGTGTAGAGTCAAGGCAGAGTTCTAGTTCTGGGCTTGTCAGCGGGACCAACATGGGCTGAGCTGACAATAGCAGAGAACTGTCTTGGGCAGCTGTTGTGAACGGCTGCCTGAGCTGGCCCCTTGATTCAGCTGTGGGATTGCTGGGGGTGGAAGGGGCGAGTGGCCTTGTTTGACCTGAGTCTTCTGCTGATTTTGCACATTGGCTTTTCTTGCCAGCTCTAAGTTCTGCAGCTGGTCCTCTCGAAGGGTGAGCCCTAACATCTCCAGAGGGTTTAACCTCTCTGAGCCTCTGTTTTTCCAGATGGAGCCCATCTCAGAAGATTTCCATTGAGGTTCACCTGTGTTGTTTGTATCAGGAGTTCACTCTCTTTCTCTGCTGAGTAGTATTCCTCTTTCCGTGTTCAAAGTCCCGGTTCAAAAGGGAAATGTGACCCTCACGGCTGTCAGTGTCCCCTGCATACTCTGTCTTAGGTGCAATGTGCTTGGCTTATACTCTCTTTGAGTCCTGCTAAACTCTCGAGCATCTTGAGTTCTCCAGAATCCTGTGCTCATGGGGCATTGAGATGCTACATGCAAGTGGCGAGGAAGGGTAGCCACGCACAGTGTGCATATCTTCTCTGCTCATGCACATGCTCCCTGGTCCCAATGAATGGAAGAAACTGAGTATTTCCAAGTACAGAGACTGTGCATGCTGGGATGCGACCAGGTGCCATCTGCGGCTGTGGTGTCTTTGAAGAAGTGAATCAGGTGTGGGTCTGTGCTCAACCTGTGCTTATAGTCTTTTTTTTCTTCCATATTTCCTTCACAATTTTTGTAATGGACTTGACTTGTGCCTTGAAGGTATGGAATATAGTATCCTCTTGATTTCTTGGGACAAAAATGAGATTTCTAGCCAAGACCTGGTTTGGAAAGCTCAAAGCCTGAGTTTGAATACTGTCACACATTATTCAGTCTTAGGCAAGTCACTTTTCTCTGAATCGTAGTTTCTCCCTTTCGATAAGGGAATTATATTATGTTTACTCCCTGGATAATTGTATCGCCATATAAGAAAAATGAGCCTGGCACAGAGCGAACGTGGTGACCGTTCAAACCCCAGGGGGGTCTGCGTGGTGCACACCTTGCATCTGCTCCTTCTCCTCCCCTGGCTAGGCTCGCTGACCCTCCTCCAGCCTGCCTTCCCAGTGGGCTCTGCAGACGTGGTACTCAGTGGTCCCTCAGTGCCCCAGCTTCTGCAGAGAAGAAACTGCGTAGATAGAACGTGTTTGGAAGGGCTGGAGGTGAGTGTGTGGGGGTCTCCATGTGGCGGTGTGCGATGCACTTCGTTCATCCACGATCAAGAAACACTTCATGTTGATCAAAGAAATGTTGATGAACATTATTTGGTGAACTGAAGACCTACTCCCCAGGCTCCGCCATCGATGCCACCTCTGCGAAAAACTGTGCTGGGAGTCAGGAGACCTGCTTCGGCTCTATTTCTGTTCTTCTCGTTTCATGTCTTTGAGCAAGTCATATTGCCTCTTTGAACTGGTTTTCTTATCTGTAAAATGTGGATAAAGAGTGCTTATTCTACTTACTTCCCAGGGAATTTGGAAGCTATGACATGCTGCGTCGACACAAAACATTATAACTGTTATCTAATAGTTTGTATGATTTTAGCTCAGGTTTTATATCGATCAGAAACCACAACTCTCTCACCCCACCGTTTAAAATTGGGCTAGAGAAAATAAAGCCAAAGGAATGAATTTCTAATTGTGAAATTTCTAGTGCTTTGGCCCAAGGATGGTCTAGCTATTGGAAAGGAGGGAGAACTTCTTGGAATCCCTAAAAGAGTGTCATTTGGGCAGTTGAGTATTTCGCTTGCATCTCAGGCTGCCTCTGTTCTGAATCATACTCCTGGAGGCTCACTTCAGACTTGTAGGTGGCTTGGAAATTTGTTTTGGAATCAAGGTTAATGTGTCAGTTGCACTTCCTCTGTGGTTCTCTCATTGTCTATTTTTAACAATATTTGCATGAAAGCAGATATTTCATTTCATGAACATCTGTTCTCATGATTCATTTCCCACCTGAATCAACGCTCTTCCGCCTGGCCTAAAAATACTACTCTGCTCAGCAATATTCAGGGTGCGGGCAGCAGGGAATGGGGGAGAGGCATGGAGGGGACCCCTCTGAATACAAACAAGTTTGCTGGGACATCAGGCCTCAGAGGAAGATGTGATGAGGGTAGAGGCCTTGGGAAATTAGCGTTGTTTGGCTCAGTATTTCAAATGGGCACCTATTCTTTTAAGTATCAGGACTTAAAATATTTTATAGCCTTTTTGGTGAAATCTTTTGCAGATATCGCACTCCTCTTTACCTCCCAATTAGAGCATGTGAAATTTACTGAGTGCCTGTTGTGTACCAGACTTTATTTTCTGATCCTTTAAATGAAAAGCACTGAGGCGGATACCTAAAGATAACACTTGCACTGGATCATTCTGTTTGTGATGCTTTGTGGATTGATCAAGGGCAAGGAGCTTTATTCTTATGCTAAGTGGCCCCAATGCCCAGGGGGAAGAGGTTGTGGAGGAGTGGCTGAAAAGACGTACTGTGGCTGGGCTGGCGAGCCCAGGGATGGTTGATGGGGCTGGGTCACAGACTGGCAGAGGCCCGTCCTCAAGGGCTCCATGGCCTGGCCCAAAGTCCTCACAATGATAGGAAATTACTGAAGGGTTTTAAATGGGGGCCTAAGGATAACAAAATTTATATTTTGAAAGGTCACTCAGACTGCAGGTGAAGAACAGAGCGGAGGGGTGCAGCGGAGGCTCCTGCGGGCAGTAGTCCAGGATGGGAGGATGCATGAATGCCCTTGTGATCTTGGAGCTCTCCTGTCTGCCTTTCAGATCATTCTGCCTGTCTTTCCTTGTTGGGTTCTGCTCAGATCCTTAAGTCAGACTCTGCTCCTCCTCCTCCACTTTCCCACAGAAACTCTCTTCTACCTTCACTAAGCACTTGCCTTCGCCTTGTCTTGAGCCAAGGTCAGCAGCTGACAGTCTGCACTCTGAGTGGATTGCCATTTCCTCGAAGGTAGGGCATAGTCTCACTCATCTTTGTGTTTCCCATAGAAGCCAACTCAGATACTTAGACGTCTTAGATTGTACATTGTTCTATAATTGTTTACAGTCATTCGAAAGTAGAGAAGGCAATAAATGAGTGAATGAACAAATGATAATTGAATGGGTGAAGTGACTGAGGGATTTTTTGTAATTTGGTTCTAATAAGATATTATAAGTTGGATCCTCAAGTTGTAATTGTGTGTAAACTTAGAATAAATTGCTTAGTTAAAAATTATTTTATTTTTATTTGTTTCTGAAAGTTTATATATTTTTTCCATTACCATTTAGTATCCTTATATCCCCCTTGCCCCCCACAGTCAATAGACTGTTTTCTATGTCCATGAGTCCTCTTTCCTTTTTGCTCAATCCCTCCACCCCCAACCTCTCCCCACCCCACCTGCTTGTCAGCCTGCCCTCTATGAGTCTGCTTCTATTTTGCTTATTAATTCAGTTTGTTCATTAGATTCCACACATGGGTGAGATCATATGGTACTTGTCTTTCTCCAACTGGCTTATCTCACTTAGCGTAATGTTCTCCAAGCCCATCCATACTGTTGCAAAGGGCAACATTTTCTTTGCTTTTTCATGGCTGGGTAGAATTCCATTGTGTAAATGTCCCATAGTTATTTTATCCATTCATCTACTGATGGACACTTGGGCTGCTTCCATATCTTGGTGATTGTAAATAACACTGCAATGAACATAGGGGTGCTTATGTTCTTTCGAATTAGTGTTTTGGGTTCCTTTGGATATATTCCCAGAAGTGGGATCACTGGGTCAAAAGGCAGAGCCATTTTACATTTTTTGAAGTATCTCCATACTGCTGTCCACAGTGGCTGCATCAGTCTGCAGTCCCACCAATAATGCAAAAGGGTTCCCTCCCTCCACATCCTCACCAGCACTTGTTGTTTATTGATTTATTGATGATAGCCATTCTGACAGGTGTGAGATGGTATCTCATTGTGGTTTTAATTTGCATTTCTCTGATGATTAGTGATGTTGAGCATCCTATCATCGTATGGCCATCTGTATGTCCTCTTTGGAGAAATGTCTATTCGGGTCCTTTGCCCATTTTTTAACTGGGTTGTTTGTTTTTTTGGTGTTGTGTTTTGTAAGCACTTTATAAATTTTGGATATTTACCCCTTATCAGATGAATCGGCAAATATGTTCTCCCATTCTGTGGGTTGTCTTTTTATTTTGTTGATGATTTCCTTTTCTGTGCAAAAATTTTTTAGTTTGATGTAGTCCTATTTGTTTATTTTTTCTTTTGTTTCCCTTGCCTGGGGAGATACATCTGATAAAAAGCTTCTACGAGCACTGTCCAAGATTTTGCTGCCTATGTTTGCTTTTAGGATTTTTATGGTTTTGGGCCTAACATTTAAGTCTTTAATCCATTTTGAATTTATTCTTGTATGTGGTTTAAGAAGGTGATCTAGTTTCATTTTTGTGCACATATCTGTCCAGTTTTCCAAGCATCGTTTATTCAATAAACTATCTTTAGCCCATTGGATATGCTTGCTTCCTCTGTTTCATATTAATTGACTCTAAAGGTATGGGTTTATTTCTGGGCCCTCTGTTCTGTTCCATTGATCTATGTGTCTGTTTTTATGCCAGAACCATGCTGTTTTGATTACTATGGCCTTATAGTATAGTTTCATACTAAGTAATGTGATTCCTCCAACTTTGTTCTTCTTTCTCAAGATCACTGTTGCTATGTGGACCCTTTTATGGATCTATATAAAGTTTTGAAATTTTTGTTCTAGTTCTGTGAAACATGTCATTGGAATCTTGATATGAATCTCATTGAATCTACAGATTGCTTTGGGTAGTATGGACATTTTAATGATGTTAATTTTTCTTCTCCATGAACATGGTATGTGTTCCTACTTATCTCTATCTTCTTCAATTTCTTTCTTCAGTGTCTTATAATTTTCTGAGTACAGGTTGTTTACATCCTTGGTTAAATGTATTCCTAGGTATTTTATTCTTTTTGAAGCAGTTGTGAATGGGATTGTTTTCTTAATTTTCATTTCTGTTAGTTTGTTATTGGCATACAAAAATGCAACTGATTTCTGGATATTAATTTTGTATCCAGCTACTTTTCTGATTTCATATATTAGTTCTAATAGTTTCTTGGTAGAATCTTTGGGGTTCTCTATATACAGTATCATGCCATCTGCAAATAAAGACAGTTTTACTTCTTCCTTTCCAATTTGGATGCCTTTTATGTCTTTTTCTGTCTGATTGCTGTGGCTAGGACTTCCAGTACTATGTTGAACAAGAGAAGTGAAAGCAGACATCCCTGTCTTCTTCCCAATCTTATGGGGAAAGCTTATAGTATAAGCTTCTTTGGGTCCAACTAGTTTGAGACTCTCTGAGCTTCCTGGATTTATGTGTCTTTCTTTCACCAGACTTGGGAACTTTTTGGTCATTATTTCTTTAAATAGGTTCTTGATCCCTTGCTCCCTATCTTCTTCTTGTATTCTCTTGATGCAGATATTGTTACACACATGTTGTCCAAAATGTTTCTTAAAATCTCCTCTATGTTTTTAAATTCTTTTTGCTTTTTGCTGCTCCACTTGGATGTTTTTTTCTCCCTTGTCTTCCAAATCACTGATTGAGCCTTTTCTTCATCTAACCTACCATTTATTCCTTCCAGTCTATTATTTATTTCAGATATTGCATTCTTTATTTCTGACTGGTCCCTTTTATGGTTTTTTTTTTTTTTTTTTGGTCTTCTTTCATGCTGTTGAGTATCCTTATGGTTGTTACTCTAAACTATCTAATTAATTGCTTGCCTCCATTTCATCTAGTTCTTCTGAAGAATTCTCTTGTTTTTGCATTTGGGGTCTGTTTCTTTGTCTTCCAACTTTGGCTGCTTCTTTGTATTTGTTTCTATGTATTAGGTAGATCTGCAAAGACTCTGGTGCAGACCTTTGTTGGATGATGCTTGTAACTGGCCCTGGGCAACCTGTTTGGAGCTATCAGTGACCCACAGCATGTGGATCCCTCTGCTGGCCCTGCTGGTGTGCAGAAAGAACCAGGCTGCACACTAAGGCTGGCTTTTACGAGCACCAGACCCAGGGGAAGGTCACCTGAAGTCTCAGAGCTTCCAGAGATCCACCTTAGTTGTTAAACTTCATCAATGATATAGCCTCAAGGTGTAATCAGCAGCCCATTTTACACTCCACAGGGTGGGGCAGAGCAATTACTGTGGGCAGGGCTATTGCTTCTCTTCAAGCTTTTGCCACTTGGAGGGGAGTGCTCTGCCTGAGAGAGATGGCTCCAGTAGTATGGGGAATTGACTCAGCACAGGGGTCTTGGTGGTTGTTCCTTCAGTTCTCTCCCCAGAGCCACCAGCCCCAGACTCTCCTCATGTGTCCACTTTGTCTTCCTTCTGCTGGAGCCCAGGGTAAATGACCACAAACAAAATTTTGTGTGTTGGACCTTTAAGAGGCTCTGGCCATTTCTCCCTGGCAGACAGAAACTCTGCTGCTTTTCACAGCTGGCTGTGATCTGGTTCCTTTCCTGGCTCTGTTAAGGTAGGCTGGGGAGCTCAGCTTGGGGTTTAGACCCCACAGTTCTCAGGGGGAATCCCCCGGCTACTGAAACATCCCCTCAGAACTACAGCAGCCACCCATGGGAGCCCAGCCAGCCCTCTTGTACCTCTGTACTCCCTACCAGTCATGTTGTGGTGAAGTGGTTTCTTCCATTTGTCCTTGGTTATAAGGCTTTTCTCCAGCTAGTGTTCAGTTAGTTATTCAGGATGATTTCTCTACAATTTAGTTGTAATTGCAGATTGGTTCTGGGAGGAGGTTAGTGTACCTTCCACTTATTCGTCTTCCATTGTGGGTCTCTCTAGCTAAAAATTCTTGTACTCTAGTGTATTGGATTCATAATTTCCATTTTTGGCTGCCCTAAAAGCTATTTGGTTTACTTCTTGCTTCTTAGCTATGTTCTTGGTGGATGAAACTGTTACAGAACTGAATGCATCTATTTTGGAAGGAGACAGGTAAGATTTTGAAAGGCGACTGTTATTAGGTTATTTCCAGGATTGCTCTTTCCTGTAGCATTAAGGAAAGCAGTCACCAACACGGTGTAACTTCAGGGAACTCTTGAGGGACCCCACCCTTTCCCTAAAACAATTCATCCACTTGTTCACTAATGCCTTTAGTGGCATCTACATTTTAAAGGCATGGCCTAATGTTGCTCCTGAAAGAGGTCACCCTGTGCCTCAAATGTGTTTCCCACCAAGGTACAAATGATGGATGGCAGATCCTTTCCTGAGAGAATTGAGGGTGTACCCAAGGGTAGGAGATCATGAAAGGAAGGAATAGGAGGTCATGGAATGTGGACCACAAGATACTCAGACTGATCATCTTGTCCACCTTTCCAGTTTGATGGTCTATGTAAGGGCCCAGTGAATGTGCTCTATAAAGGGCTTTGTGGACCATATTGTATTATCTGTGATTTCGGGGTCTAACTGGAGGTCTTGTAACATATCCTCTATGAAAAATGGGGGTTACTATACTACATTTTATTTATTTCACCAATTGAAGGACATTTGAGTTGTTTCTAGTTTCAGGCTATTCTGAATAATACAGCTATAAACATTTGCCTGCAAGTTTTTGTATGGACAGATGTTTTTATTTCTTTTGGGTAGATACCTTTTAGACTTCTTAAATTTCCTTTCAGTAGTTTTTTTTCTATTTAGAAAATATATAGATAGGTTCAGTTCCAATTTGAGCTGGTTCATTGACTTAAAAAACTTTAAATTCAATTAGAAAGTTAATATTTGGATTCTCTGTGGGATTTAGCAAATGAGTACATTCATTCTAGTTTCTGGTTCATGTTCCACTTTAGTTGCTGTCCCTGATGGCAACTTAAAAGTCTATAGCAGATTCTCTGCTGGAAATGAAGACAGATAAGTGTACATGGATTGATAGGCTTATGGAGGGAGAAAGCTCTTCTCTATATTAAACTCAAGTATTGCAGTTCATTTACTGTCTCTCTTTCATCTTCTGACCCCTATCCCCACACAAGTTCTTGAGTATAAGATTTTATTCATTTCATAAAACCTCCCACAGTCATCTCTGTTAGAAGGTCATGGATTATTGCTTAGGAAGCCATCATGGTCAGGCTCTCGTGCCTGTGAGACAGTAAACCAAGCTTCCAGAGCATAATTCTGTCTGGCTGTTAGGGCAGGGGTATCTCTTCTAGGACTGTCGTTGTACCACTGGGGGCCAGTAGCTGACAAGATCAGGACTGGTCCTTCCTTCTCTTTGACCTGATGCTTTCAGTCATTGAGCTTATTTTAATGCATGCCCCAGTGTTTAAGGGTAAGTTCTTTTACTAGTAAAAATGTATTTATAGGTCAAGATAATGTGGTTGTAAAAATCTCACCTACATCTTGTAACTTTTGGCTTTTAACCTCAAAGGTAAGTGCTGTGTATGACCTATCTTCTAGATAATTGCAACCCTTTTTGTGTTCTGGAGTAACTTAAGATAGAGTTGGGAAATGATCTAAGAAGTGACATTTGTATTAACTATGAGAACCCTGTGAGTATACTGGATTCAAGCCTGACATACAAAGCACTGGAAGTCACTCTTTCAGCTGAACTTGCTCATTGTCCTCCTAAATTTCTACCTCCTTGCTGAATACCACCATAAGACAGGATGAGAGAGGGGAAGGTCGGAGAGAGTATTATTGGGTGAGATGGACCCTTGTGCGCGCTGCAATGACCTCTGTCTTTTGACCCGGGCATTCTGTGCCTGCCTTCTCCTGTGGACTCCTAGCATCTTCAGTACCTGAGCTGAAACATCAAAGAATTTTGGTTTACCAGACGTGTTTGCCTGTGGGCTTCCTCTTCTTTTCCAGAATTAATATTTAAGCAGGCAAATATCCAAGGTTAGCCAACACCTGCCTATCAACTAGGGAAGAGGACGAGAGTGAAGTGGTGATAATCTAGTGGCTGCATTCATAAAATAGGGAAATGTAAGCTGCAGTGTTGGGATTGCTTAATCTAGCATGGCAGGAGTGGGGATAATTCCTGATATTGAAGCTGCTATAATCTTGGAGCCCAGAATCTTCCTTTAATTCTAACTGTATCACCTTCCTCCTCACCATCCTCCTGTGAGTGAGACAGGACACACCACTTTCCAGATTTTACAGAAGACAAAACTGTGATTCATTTATGTGAAAGTGCCTAAAACCTATGTTACCTGCTCCTTGGTTTAACTTTCTTCTTTTCTGCAGATTGCTTATACAGTGTCTTAAAATATATTTTCATTTCTGTCTCTAAGCATTGAGGGGAGCAGGGAGATAGACATAGAGCATCTGAATTCTAGTCTACTGTTGATTTGTTTTGCCTGTGCTTGAACTTCCTAAATGCAATCACATCTGGCTGGAGTGTGGACCCATTTATGGCTGGCTTCTTTTGTTCACCATATTATTGTGAGCTTCATTCGTGTTGCATGTATCAGTTGTTTGCTCCTTTTTTACTGCTGATTTATTTCACTGCAAATATACAGCAAGCTGTTTATCTATCTCTTGATATATATTTGTTTTGCTTCCAGTTTGGGGCCATTGTGGATGTAGCTACTATAAAAATGTTTGTGCATGTATTTTGGTGAACATATGTTTTCGTTTCTCTTGGGCACATGCATAGAAGTGATGGTGTTGGATCACAGAGGAAGCATATGTCAATCATTAATAGATTTTGACAGTTTCCCAACATGTGTACCAATTCACATTCTGAGCAGCAGCATACAGGAGAGTTCTAATTGTTCCCCATCCTCCCAACACTTAGTGTTTCCAACTTCTTTAATTTGAATCATTCCAGAGGCTGTGCACTCGCAATCTCATGGTTTGTTTGTTTATTTATTTCTATCTTTACCCAAGGACACTTTTTTCATTGCTTTCAGAGAGAGCTGAAGGGAGAGAGAAAGTGAGAAACGCTGATTGTCATGGTTTTAAATTGGCCTTTCCTTAAAGATATTGAGCACCATTTCACAGGTGTACCAACCACTTGAACACCCTCTTCCGTAAAATGTTTTTTTAAAAATACCTATTATGTATGGATTGGTTGTCTCTCATTGGATTTTCAAACACATATATCAAGAATATTTTCTTCAATCTGTGTATTGCTTTTCATTCTCTTGAGGGTTATTTTTGATGACTGAAAGTTCTTAATTGGTTGAAGTCCAATTTTGTTACCTCGTTTAAGAAATCTTTGTCTACTCCAAGGTGATAAGAATTTTCTCCTGTTTTTCCCCCCTAAAAGTTCCATCTAAACCTATTCTTAAATTAATATTTATGTATGGCATGAGCAGGGATTAAGGCTAAAATTTTTTCCCAAACATTAAGCGCTATTCATATAAAAGACCAACAATTCACCCATTAAATTGTAGTTATGTCTTCACTGTAAATCAAGTGGCTATATATATGTGGTGTATTTATGAACTCTTTTATTTCATCGGTTCATTTGTCTATTGTTAAAATAATAGCACATTAACATGATAGCATTTTAAGAAGTCTTACAATTAGGTGACATAAATCCTCCACATTTATTCTTCAGAATTACTTAGGTTATATTAGATTTGATGCATTTTTTTCACATAAGTTTTATAATAAGTTTGTCAATTCCCACAACAAGCTTCAGATTTTGATTGGAATTAAATCCATAGAAATATTTGGGAAGAACCGACTTCTCAACAATGTTGACTCTTACAATTAATGAGAAACGTATATTTCAAGGAACATAATAGAAAGGGCTTACATTTCCTTGAAAAGCCTTTTAGTAGAATTAGTACATAGTAATAGACATTGAGAACACTAAAGACTCAGTGCCAAGAGAGAAACATGCTACTAAAAACCAGAGGAAATGGCTGAAAGCTTCGCAGAATTGTCTCCCACAGGCGAAAAGCAAAACTTACAGACAATAAACGTGGACATTAAGCTGAGAAGGTTTTTCAGCAAAGTGTTGAAGGTGTGGTGTAGTTTTTCTTTGCTGCTTATAGTAAAATGTGAGAGCAGAGATATCAATTGAGGGAAGAACTGTTCCACAAAAAGAAACAAGGACTTGATAATTGGAAAATTGTCAGTATTTCCAGGTGGCAAAACATGTCATGATTTAGCAATGGCTGCTGAAACATAGCATGGAGAAAGGGCTGAGGGGGTAGTTACACAAGAGAGACCTAATCAAATCCACCTAGACTGCTGACCTACAGAATCGCGAGACAAAAATTTTGCAGCTAGTTTTGTGATATTTGTTACGTAGCAACAGAAAAATTATATAGTCAGTCTTCTAAATTTTACCCATTCCAGTGGGTATGTAGTGGTATCACTCTGTGGTTTTATTTTGAATTCCCTTGACGACCAGTGAGGTCATGCCTTTCTTTACGTTCTCTACCTGAATACCCTGTTTGGTAAAATGTCTGCTCAAATATTCTGCTCATTTTTTTAAAGTAGATAGTTCATTTTCTCAATATCCAGTTGTAAGAGTTCTTTCTATATTCTGGGTGTAAGTCTTCTGTCATATGTATGTATTGTTAATATTCTTTATGGCTTGACATTCTGCCTTCTTAATGTTGTTATCCAAAGACAAAATTTTAAAAATTTTGATAAAGTTCAATTTATCAATTTTGTCTTTTATGGTTTATGGTTTTTGTATCTTACTAAGATATATTTTTCTGTCCACTAAGGTTATAAATATTTTCTTTCCTGTTTTCTTCTAGAAGTTTTATAATTTATTTTTCTTATGTATAAGGTCATGTAAAGGACAATATTCATTTTTTCCCATTTGGATATCTTGTTTCAGCACTATTTGTTATATGTTTAAACTTTTTCTTTCTTTTTTTTAATTGAATTTCTTGGTATCTTTGAGGAAAATCAATTGACCATATATATTTGGGTCTGTTTTTGTACTCTGTTTGTTTGTGTTTATGTACACACACACACATTTATATTTTATTTTGCAAATGCCATACTGTATCAATTACAATAATGTAGAAAGACTTAAATTTTTTTTATTAAATTCATTGGGGTGACATTCATTAATAAAATTACATTGGTTTCAAGTGTAAAATTCTATAACACGTCATCTGTGTGTTATATTGTGTGTTCATCCCCAAGTCAAGTCTCCTTCCCTCACCGTTTCTTCCTTCTTTTCCCTCTTCTTGCTTACCCTTCCCACCTTTCCCTCTGGTAATTACCCTACTGTTGTCTGAGTCTATAGGTGTTTTTTTCTTTGCTCAGTCCCTTTATTTCTTCACCCAACTCTGCAGCCTCCCTCCCCTCTGAGAGCTGTCAGTCTGGTCTCTGTATCTATAAGTCTATTTCTATTTTGTTTGTTAGTTTATTTTGTTCATTAGGTTCCGAATATGAGTGAAGTCCTATGGTATTTGTCTTTCTCTCACTGGCTTTTTCCACTTAGCACAATACTCTCCAGGCCCACCTATGCTTTCGGAAAAAGTAAGATTTTTTTCTTTTTATAGCTAAAGTGATAATCAGAGTCTGCAAGTAGATACCCCCCCCGCCCCATCCAGGTGATGTCCCTGAACCATGTTGTGTATAAAATTCTAATCCCAGAATGTAGCACAATAGTTGGTGAGAGTAGCAGCTCGGTGCACTAGGACAGTGATTGTCATGTAGGGAGGATCTTGCTTCCTAGGGGACATTGGGCAATGTCTGGAGACATTTCCTCCGGTCACAACTGGAGAGTGGAGGAGGGTGAGTGTGCTCCTGGCACCTAGTGGGGAGAGGCAGGGATGCTGCTGAACGTCTTACATGTTCTTCACGTTGTCCCAGCTGTGCTTCACATTCCTGTCCTAGTGGTGTACTTTCCTCAACGCCTTTGGTGGCTGCTGGTTTCCATGGCGCAGCCAGGAATATATCAGGGAGTCAGACCTGCCCCAACAAACTGCTGGCCACCTGGAAAAGGCCTCCTGGGAGCAATAGTGCAGCAGGAACCCAGAGGCAGGGCTCTGGGTTTTCGGAGTGTCTCAGGGATGGGGGGTCCCCGTGAAAAGGCCACAGTATGCCGGAGCCATCCGTGCAAGTGGGGCAGCCTTTCAGGAACTTTGCTCCTTGAACTCTGCTTACCTTTTAATTTCTTCCTTGGCCTCTACTAATAGCTCAGATTTCTCTCTGCTCCAGTTCTTTGAAGATCAAAGATATAAAAAACTAGGAGCGGAAAAGGCACTTGACGAATTTGGACAAGTGTCAGATCTTACTTGCGTATACCTTACTGATTTATGAAAATGGCAGATGTCCATTATAAAGAATTCGAGCAGTGCAGACAAGTGAAAAAAGACTACAAATCTCCTCAAACCTACCACCCAGAAATAACCAGTGAGCATCATTACAGATGATGATGTAGTCTTCTGTTCCCATGTGGTCAGAGGGGTGTGAACAAGAGACAGGATGCGAGAGAGAGAAGGGTAAGGGGGTGGGTGGATGGGGACAGGGAAGGGAAGGAACTGGCCTTAGTTGACACAGCTGGCTCTGGCCCTCTTCATCACAGGGTGCAACTCCAAGTTGAGAGCTAATTAAAATAAAAAGTAAAATTGCGATGACTCATTCAGATTTAGAATAACATTTCTTTAACTCGTCACTAATAATGGAACTGGTCAGGTGTTAAAACTAGTTCAAAGAAAGATCCAAAGAACAGACAGATTGATCAGTTAGGAAAGTGAAGGGGGAGAGGGAGGGAAGTGGAACTTGTTCCTTTACTGAAAAAAAATCCAATTGCATGTGTATAGAAAAAATTCTTCTGCATTGCAATTAGTTAGCTATGGCTTACAAAGCTGTAAAATTGCTCAAAGGCAATGGGAGACTAGAATCAGATCATCCTGAGGAATATGAGCAAAACACTGTAGAATTTTCCTTTGGAGACATTTAGTAATCTATGTTGCTTCCTCCAAGTTTCCTTACCTCAAGCCCAGGGCCCTTTTCTCCTCATCATGCTGTGTAGTCTTCTGAGGTTCCTACCTCTCATCCTTGTCAGAAGGAGGGTTTGAGCACTGCGTGCATAACTTCAAGAGTGAGAGCACTGAAAGTCATCTTCGTACTTTTATATTTTTTCATTCTTTATTTTTACAAGATCAGGTACTTTATTCTAAGAAGTGAAAATACATCCAAAAATATATTAAAAATATAATAATTTCTGCACTATGCCCCCTACTCCTCCCATGTCCCCTGCCCCTGGGGCCCCTGGGGGTAACATAGAGTTGATTATCTATCCAGCTATACTTTTCTCATGCTTCAATAACCAGACATAAACATTTAGAAACATACATGGGAATTTTCATTGCGAGAGTTTACATAAGTGGGGAAATACTATACACCTAGCTGCAGCTTGCTTTTCTCATTGGAACGGGTACACTGAGACCATCTCAGCTATTCAGATGTTGATTGGATGCGTTCAGGTAAACAGCTGCAGGACATGCCAGGGCATGGTTGCCACCCTCCCAGCCTCTGATTCCTGGCCCTGACTGAGGAGGCAATGTAAACTGTGGTGGAATAGGAGAGGAATCGTCCTTCTTGCTGTCCTTCTTGCAGGCACAGCTGGGAGTGGGGAAGGAGGACAGCCTGTGTCATGTAAATTGAGCCGTGGCGGTGGTACAGTGTTTACACCTTTGTCCAGCCAGACCGTGTACCAGCACCTTCCAATCATGATGGTGTTCTGCAATCAGCGAGGGTGTGAGTCGGGAGCACTACTTGTTAGTTTTAAGGAAAATAATTACTTCTTTAGTAATAAGAGCCAAGTAATGTTCAAAGATAATGATACATTTACTATTGGGAAAAGGAGTTTTCCTGCCCCATCTCCTAAGAAATACCACAAATCTAACACAGTCTTAGGGCATCAAAGGAGTGCTCACTATGTAGATATATATACATATATATACATATATATGTGTGTGTGTGTGTGTGTGTGTGTGTGTGTACACAAAGCTGAAAGTTGTTTGCGTGTTAAAATTTGGTGATTAGAAAGAAACATCCTCATTATTAATATCGATTTATGTTATCTGGAGCTGAGAAAGAAAATGCCAGCTAATGGAGGAAAGAAAGGGAGTATAAAAAATCAGTTCTGAAAAAGATGCTAGAAATTTTACCGTCTTTATAAGAAAGGAGGCAGACTCTTAGAGCACTGTGGTCTTGTTAACCTGGAGGATGCGGGAACCAGGACCTTGAGTGCAGGGAAACGTCAGCAAGGAAGGGGTTGAGCCGAAGAGCTTGAGACAAAGGGCACCTGAAGTGCGTACACCTCCCTGTTGCTGGGCCTGGAGCCTGCTCCTTTAAGGAAAACAAAAATGAAGCAAACAACCAGAACAGGAACGGAATCAGAGAAATGGACATCACATGGAGGGATTTCAGTGGGGAGGGGGAAGGGAGGAATAGGAGGGAAAGGTACAGGGAAAAAGAAGCATAAGTAGTAGGCATAAAATAGGGAGAGATAAAAGTGGTATAGGAAACAGAGGACTCAAAGAAGTTACATGTACAACCCATGGACATGAACTAAGGTGGTGAAATCCTGGGGGGCTGTGGGGGCATGGCGGAGGGGGAATAAAAGGGGAAAAATTGGGAAAACTATAATAGCATAATGAATAAAAAATGCCTAAAAAAAAAGCCCACTCCTTTACACTTTCCATTGCTACGTTTCTGCCCAAGCTGGCTTCTTGCTTTAGTCCATCCACACATGTTTTGTTGACCATTTACTATGTGCCAGGGGCTCTGGTGGTGATGACTTGCAGATTTGGTAACCTTAAAGGCAGAAACCAGCCCTGGCTGGTGTAGCTCAGTGGATTGAGCGCGGGCCTGCGAACCGAAGGATCGCGGTTCGATTCCCAGTCGGGCCACATGACTGGGTTGCCAGGCCAGTTCCCGTCAGGGGACATGCGGGAGGCAACCGCACATTGATGTTTCTCTCCCTCTCTCCTTCCCTTCCCCTCTAAAGATAAATAAATAAAATCTAAAAGAAAAAAAAAAAGAATGTTTCTCTCTTAAAAAAAAAAAGCAGAAACCATCTAGTTCACAACAAAGGGCATAAATATAGAAATAATATGCAGCATGCAAGTGATTTTTAATAATGAGCAAAGGCTTTGTCCTTCTTGAAAACTTAGGCAGTTTTCAGCTGAAAGAACTTCTGGGAGGCAGAAAGTGTTTTGTGTGTAGCAGGGGCTTAGTACACCCGTGAGGTTTCGAAAGAGAGACTCCTTTGAAACTGGGGTCTCAGAAAAGGTCTCAGTGAGGCAGTAAGGTGTCATGGTAATGAAAATAATGGTAATTAGGATCGTGATGGGAATGGTAAGAAGAGCTTGAATTTATTAAACATATCCTTTTGTTTAATCCTCCCAACCACCATGGGAGTTAGGTATTTTGATTATTCCTATTTTAGAGATGAGGAGAACTGACGCCTAGGTCAGTTTAGGGTCCAGGTGAGAATGCGGTAGAGTGACTGCCGTCCGCTGGTTCTAGATGACAGGAACACACCTGCAGGTGAGAAAGTGGAGTCTCTGATTTGTTGAAACTGTAGGAGAACACGCACCGTGGGCAACTGTGGGGTGTCTAAGCTAGAGGTACTAGAACTGTTGTAGGATTTGGAATTTATATGGGTAACTTGGGGGAACTTCCAAGAAAGGGGAAGTTTTCCCTTGATTGAGCAATTCTGTGACTGATGAATACATCTTATCTAGAAGCAGGGCAGACTAGGAAGGATAATGTGATAATCGGTAAAGCAGTAGCGGTCAGTTGTTTAGCCCAGTGTTTGCTGTTTTGTGTGTCTGTGAGATTGTTTGAGACAAAGAGAACAATTTTTCTGTAAGCATCAGATTACTGATTCTAGATTCAGTAATTCTAGATTACTAATTCATAGATTATAGATTACTGTAAACTATGAGTTACCGGATGTTGGCGCTGCCATTTTTCTTCCTAATCTTTTAGCGGTTTGGGCCATCAGCTGAGCCAGTTGATTTACTTTTCCCCGTCTGCACAGTAGACCTGTCATGAGGATTCATTGTCACACTGACAAAGGACCTGGTACCCAGCCTATAAAAGGCTCTCCACCACTGAGTTATTCCTGGATGAGGTTGACCAGAGATGGCTGGAGGATGGACGATGGGATTTCTCACCCCTCAGAAGATGGGGAAGGGCATCTGGATGCAGAATGGCAGGCAGGAGGAGAAGCAGGAATATGGAGAAAATATTATTTCCCCTAAAATTCCCACTCGTTGGCTTGACTCACATTTTAACTTCTTTTGGAGTTTAGGAGCTATGTTCAATCAGTCTTTTTTCTTTCTTTCTTTTCTTATTTCAGAGAAAAAGCAAAGAGATCCTCATGATTTCCCCAGAAATACCCTCTTTGTTATTTGCTTATAGAGAGGAGAGTTTTAGTCTGTTAGCCCTTGGAGACAAACTGTTTTTCAGGAAAAGGTGTATTCTTGTTCTTTCCATGGAAGATATTGGTGAAATAAAGCTGAGCTCATCACCTAATCTTTTCCTTTTCAATAGTTACAGACAACATTTATTCCTAAGGATCATGGAAAGCCCTGATACAGCAAACTCTTGGCTACATAATTAATTTCCAGCATATCAACTGATAAGTGAAGCATAGCTATAGTTGCAAGGAAATACTTTCTTTTCAACCTGAAGATAGGAAGAAGGAAGAATAGCTGTTCAGTTTTAAAGTGGATCTTATTTGTTTTTAATGAGTGAATCCAATAAACAGCACTGTTAGATGATTCGTTTGGACATTTCTAGTTAAGGGTGAGGCCATGGTATTAAACACTCCCGAGTGATGGGGAAGGGTGTACTTCTGCCACTCAAAGGTGGACACGTTTCATCAGAGCTGCTATTACTGCGTCAGGGAAAATAGGGCATTTTGCCATTTTAGAGGCAATTGCTGTTCTTACAAATAATATTAAAGGAAATGACAGTGTTTAGCAACATCAGCAAAATGAGAACTGCAAAAAAAAAAAAAAATTGCAGTATGCCTTCCGATGACAATTTTTTTCCTTTCTAAAGAGAGAAGATGAACTCTAAACATAAAAATACCTTCGCAGCAGAAAAGAAAACCCTGGATAGACAAATTCCAGTGTTCCCTGGGTACTGATTTTTCACTCATAAGATGATATCTAGACTAACTCAGATAAGAAAAAGGAGGAAAGGGGGCTTTTCTGGAGGTTTTCGCTTTCCTTACACCATGGGACTCAGGAGCCCTTTAACAATGATTTGTGTCTTTCGGATAGACCAACTTGGCCAAGAAACTTGCCCAAGGTTAGATTTGTCTTCCAAGAAATGGTGATAATAGGTTTCTTATCATGTTCTTGCTGTCATGAAGGGAATTTGAGATTTGGGGTCTGTTCATCTCCAGAAAAGTTTTCTGTTGTTCATTTATAGTTGCATATAGCACTTTCTAAATCTTCAAATATTCACATACCTTTTATACCACATAAGCTCAATGATTTATATTACAGCTGTGGAAATTAAAATCTAAAGAGATAACCAAATTAGCCAGGATTGACCACAAGTATCTGTGTAGGATGTTAAGATTCAATGCCTTTGGCTTGCCATTTTTCATTCCATTTACTGTCATATTTATTAATGTTTAATTCTGTTGTACATTTTAAATTAGTTTAACTATGATTTATAGGTAAAACCCGGAATCAATCTAATGACTACAGATTTACTTGAAACTTGATTTTCTTGGTTACATTTTTTTAAAAAAAAATAGGAGTCTCTGTGCTAGACAGGCTCAACGCAGGGAGCACAGTGTACCATTAAGTGGATTTGCAATCAGGTAGAGCTGAACAAACGCACCTTAGCAGCTTTGTTACTTGGTCACTTTTTGGTTGCAAGTGACAGTAACTTAACTCTGTCACAACTGCCCTATGTCTCTGTGGGAGCTGTAGGATGCAGCAAAGCTTCAAGGATCCCTGGAGCTTCGGCCCCAAATATGCTGGTAAGAGCAATGGAGGGCCATGGGCCTTGGGGTCAGACAGCAGCCTTGGGTTCAAATCTTGGATCTGCACTAACTATATGTGGGAGCTCAGCTTGGCTGAGAAGTCTCCCATGTTCATTTCCTTCTGCAAAATGGAGGTCACAGTTATGTCCTTATGCGGTGGGCATTTGATGAGATAAAGTAGCACTCTGGAGTTAAAGAACATGCAGGGCTGGAGGCCTGGGACGGTCAAGGGAAACATGTACACCCAGTCTTCATTCTGCACCGTGAAAGCAGCAGTGTTGGGAATGGAGGACACGACTCAAGGTCACTCCTCCCATGTACTCTTTTTGTTTTGATCTTTGTTACAGCATCTCAGCAGCCACGTGGTTTTACTCTGATGTTGTAGGGGGAATGATTCCTTAACCTGGAGGATGTTTGCTTCCAGCAAACAGCAGGAGAGGTGGAAAATTTCATTTTAGTAGGAGAGGTGGAAAGCACTAACTCTAATACAAGAGCAAACACACACACACACACACACACACAGACACACACACACACGCTGTTTTTACTTGGGCATTTGTAATCATCACAGCACATAGAATCCAGCAGTATTTTAAGAGAAGAATCACCATGACAAGGCAAGGTTCATTGTAGAATTTTATTAATTATTAAATACTGAGAAATCAATATATTTAATTTATTAACAGCAAAGGAAGAAAACTAGTGTAGCTGACAGACGCTGAAAATGCATTTGATAAAAATTAACTTCCATTCCTGATACAAAAACTTTCATTAAAGTATCGATAAATGGATAAGCTTATAGCTTTAACCACGGATTTATAACCCATGGCTAGCGGTTGTAACTGTGATCTGGTAGTGTTTTCTTCCTGGCACACCAATTCTACTAGGAAAAGACACAAAGTGAGTCGAGGAGACAATATGATTTGCAGACAGTGAAATACTATGAAGCAATAAAAAGACAGCAGGGTTCTCCATATACTCACTCATAAAGATGTCTGTTCCATATTGGGGGGAAAGTAGGAAATGAACAATAAGTAGAATATGATGTTGTTTTTTGAAAAGTAGAGTATGAGGGGAGACCCCCAAAACCATGGAATTTCTTTAGAAAAATTGTGTATTTATTTTTACATGTTAAACTTTTTTTGATTTTTAATAGTTTTTTTAAAATGTTAATTGTTGTTCTTGTACAGTTTTCTATTTTTTACTCCCATTTCAGCCCACTGCCCCAGCCCTCCGCACCTCCCTCCCATTTCCACCCCCCCTAGTTTTTGTCCATGTGTCCTTTATACTTGTTCCTGCAAACCCTTCCCCTTTTCTCCTGTAATTCCCTCCCCTCTCCCCTCTGGTGATTGTCAGCCTGTTCTCAATTTCAGTGTCTTTGGTTATATTATGCTTGTTTGTTTGTTTTGTTGATTAGGTTCCTGTTAAAGGTGAGATCATGTGGTATTTGTCTTTTACCGCTTGGCTTGTTTCGCTTTACATGTTAAATTTCAGTCACCTTCCAGGTGCTCTCCATTTGATGCAGAGCACCTATTGAGATGTTTTTCCCACTGCTCAAAACAGTTTTGAACTTGTCGATTTTGATGCATTTTAGTGCTTGTGCTGTTTTTTGTTTGTTTGTTTGTTTCATCTCTTCCACTTTGGTAGAACATTTCCCTTTGGGGACTTTTTGCACTGGGGAAAACAACAAAAGTCATTTGGGGTGAGATCAGGTGAATAGGGAGGGTGGGGCATGGGGGTCATGCCATTTTTGGTTAAAAACTGCTGAACACTCAGCACACTGTGGGTGGGTGCACTGGTAAGTCACCCATCATGAAATGGACAAACATGTAAAAAGAGTCTTCAAAAAATTTACTGAAGCTGAACAGCAGCCTCTCACAACAATGCCAGCTGGTACACTGATACAGATGGGATCCTAGAACACTCACCTGTGGGGGAAACCTGTACTGTCAGGGGCTCGCCCCCAGAAGACAATTCCGGTTTATTTTGGGTCCCCCCTCATACATGAGTATGTGTGGGGAGGAGAAATGCATAGAAAAAACTCATGAATTTTAGTTAGTGAAGTAATAGTAACTCTATTACTTTTGGCTTATAGGACAATCTCATTTCTTCTTTGTGCCTTTTAGGAATTGCTTGACTTTTTTAAAAAAAGTAAATGTCAAAGGTTAAAGGTAGTGTGATTTTAAATCCTGTTCTCTTAATCACTCCTCTATTACTTTTATTATTAGAAAGAAAATGCTGTTGCTATTTCCAAAACATATGTTTTTTATATATATATACACACACACACACACACACACACACACACACACACACACATATAGGTACACACACACAGCTGTTACATGTAAGATATATGGGTATAATATGTATCTATATATAAAAATGGTATGTACATTTATGTAGGTAAAAAGGAAATTGTATAAGTATGTACACAAGTATATACATGTGTATAAATATTCAAATATGAAATATTTCAAATTATAACAATATCATGCCTAGCACATGGTGAACAAATGTATTTATTTATTGAGCTTTGTGAACCTTCCCTACCTGAAATGTGAGTAGGGACTATGCTATTTAGTTTCATTTGCCCTTGCAGCGAGGAGCTGTCCTTCACAGAGCATTAATATTAAACAGAAATATTTTATGCATGCTAATATAATAAACAATAGAAAATGGAATCGTCCTGCACGAGCAGCAGGGCCTGCAGCCTCTGTGGAGAGGAAGATACCGGTGCTGGTGGGGTCGGAGGGGCCATGGACTCAGGGCCTGGCACTGGGTAGGAGAAGGCGCCAGAGCAGCTGAGTTTCAGGTGTGGACGGATCTGAATTTCCTCTTTGCAGAAATCTGGCCTCTGTGCTCAGGCCTGTGAGGAGGAGGGTGAGGAGGGGAGGCTAGGAGGTGGGCGACTGCCACTTAGGCGATCCAGATGGCACCCACAACCAGAAGGCCTTTGCTGTGTCATCTGGAAGATGCTACAGTTCACTCTTGCTCAGCTAGAACTCAGCCTCTGCGTCTCTCCACAGGCTGGTGTCCGAGCTTGAGGACAGGAAAAGGCCCGTGCTGAGGCGAGCACTGGACACAGAGGAAGCTAGATGGCCCTGTGAACGGCACCTCCCATGTGGTGCCAGGAAGGAGGTGGCCCAGCCTCCATGCATTGCGTGGGTGGTGGCACTATGAGTGTGACCCCTGCAGCCACGAGGGTGTCCATGTGGCGCTGCTGCTACTCAGGAGCTTGTGCAGAGCTGGTCCTGCATGAGTGACTGTCACTGGAATGGGCATTTGGAAAGGTGTCTTTGCACTACGGTGGGGTTCCTAGAGCTTTCTCTCACCTTCCCACTACACCCACCACTCACTTATTATCCCCCATCTCTTCCTAGGACTCAGCGTGTCGGCCCGCGCTGGTTATAGGGACCAGATGAATCTCTCATTAGCTTTTGGATGCCCAACTCTTCCTTTATAATTTAACTTTGCCTTCTATTGGATCTAGGCTTTGGCCTCTTCCCCTCCTTAAATCTATTCACCTCATCTCCTATTCTCACCTCCTTGACGTTTCCCTGATTCAGGTCTCTAGCTTTGTGTGGAAGAACTCAGTGAGTGAGGAGAAAACCTTCCTTTATTGGCAGGGGAAGTTTTGGGGGAGGGAAGGGAGGGAGAGAAACCTCAATGTGAGAGAGGAAGCAGTAATTGGTTGCCTCTTGCACATGCCTGACTGAGGACTGAACCTGCAACCCAGGTATGTGCCCTGACCAGGAATCAAACGCATGGCCTTTCGGTTCATGGGATGATGCTCAACCAACTCGCCAGGGCAGGACAAGGGCTTCTTCTTTAGTCACAGCACACTGAGAAGACGTCAGAGTGTTCCCTCCCTGGTATTTTCATACATTTCTCTGAGCTCTGGATTAACTTGAGGTACTAATTGGTAATGAAGGAATTTCAGGCAGGCTGCTGAGGCAGATGGATGGATGGGCAGTTTTTATTAGCATTTTTCTAATCAATGAGATAAGTGACCTGAATGTACATTTTACCATATGGAGGACACACACAAATCATAGTTTGCCTTCAAGGAGGTAACAACTCATTTAGGGACATGGATCACAAACATGGATTAAAAATATAGTAACACAGGATTTAAAAAATGCTATAAGCATAAGGTATGGCATCAGGCACGCTTAGCCAGTTAGGCAAAAGATGGACCGGAAGTGGTACTCTTCGAGCATCTGTTGTGTGCCTGATGCTTTGACAAGCACTTTTATATATTCTGTTTTCTCTAACCCTTTCCAAACTCTTTAAGTTAGGTTTTATTATTTTTATTATGAAGATGAGAAAAGTGAGGTTCAGACATGTGAAGTAAATTGCGCTGAAAAGTCACCCAGACGAAGCTCCCGAGTTTCTCTTAAGGGCTAGGGGTGAACTTGACTCACCCATTTTTGAGAGACAAGACCAGGGAAAGAAGGCATGTTCTGAGCCCATATATGTCAGAACTACCTGAAGATTTTGCTAAATATATAGATTTCTGGGCCTCATCAGAATTTCTGAGAGTGGGGTGGCAAGTTTGAATTTTTGAAAAACTTAAACAGAATAGAGGATAAAGAATAATATGACAGTGTTGTTCCAATAGCTTATTTGGGATTTTCAATTTCCAACTTTTTATTACTAGGGAATAAGAAACATGATTGATTTTTATATATTGATCTAGTGTCTTACAACCTTACTGAACTCATGTAGTATATTTAGTAGCCTTTTTATAGCTCATTTGGAATTTTCATGTTATTTGTGAGTAAAGGAAGTTTTCCTTCTTTCCTTCCTCCTCCCCTCCTCCCTCTTTTCCATCTTTCCTTCCTTTGTTTCTGTCTTTTTAGTATATTCCTTTACGCCTTTTGTTTCCTTTTCTTGCTTTAATGCACTGGTTAGGATATTCAGCATGATATGGAATAGGCATTATGAGAGTAGATATCCTTGACTTTTTCTGATCTTAGGAGGAAATAATAATTATTATTGTTATTTTTTACTGTTAAGTAAAATAATAGTAAAGATACTATTAATAAAATAGTAATTTTACTAAAATTACTATTTTTTTACTATTTATAAAAACTGTAGATTTTTGGTAAATATTCTTTATTGAATTAAAGAAGTTTCCTATTACTACTAGTTTGCCAAAGGTTAGTACCATGAATACATTTAATTTTTTTCAAATGTTTTTCTCTGTATCTTTTGAGATGATCAAATTTATTTTTTCTTTTTTACACAGTTATCATGTTGAAACATATTGATTGATTTATGAAAGTTGAACTAAGTTGCATTCTCAGGATAAAGCTTACTTGGCCTTGATATTTTATTAGTTTTTATAAAGCAGTAGATTTGATTGACTAATAGATAAAGAATTTTTCATCTGTGTTCACAGGAATTTGGCTTGTAGTTTTATTTTCTTATAATGTCTGAGAGTTACAATAAATTCTGATGGTAATATGATAAAATTTTGTGATAACTGCTTTGTGTCTTTCTTCCAATAAAACCAAACTTGGTAAATATTTATCAGTAACCTTCCTTGCACTCTGGGTTTTAGTTGGTTTTGGCCAACAGGATATCTTGGCAGAGATGGGAGGGCAACAGAAACATGAGGGCAGGTATTCATTCACCTGCCTCCTTCCCTAACAAGTCGCTGCATTTCTCTGCCTAAGACCACGACCCCTGTAAGGCAGGCCATTCCTTACAGCTCTGTCTCTGGATTCTAGGAATGGCTCCCTCGCCTTCTTCCTTCATGCCTGGGGTGAAAAACGGTTCCCTGCCCTTGTGAGCCCTGCTACTGCCTCCTGTGCTCTTCCTTTAGCCAGGCGGACACCCTCGTGAATCACTCCTTAAAAAAACTCAGTTGCCCTATTTGTGTGATCCACTCCCACTAGGACCCTAGCAGGTGTACCTTCCACAAATGAAAGTGTGTATTCATTTGTGTGTAGTAAGGTTCCGGTCATCCCAGAATAAAGTGCTTACCTTTAGATTCCTAAAGAATGCGGTTAGCATACACTTAACTTGTTTTGAATAATTTGATTTCTAAGTAATGACATTCCTTTTGATTTTAAGGATAACTTCCTTAGCATTTAAAAAATGAGGCTGCCCGTAGGCAAACTTTTGATTTAATTAAGAAAAGCTCATAAATATTGTTTGGATGATCATGTGCGGGGTACTTCAGTCAAATCAGGCTGCTCATGTGCACCTCGTTGCAGGACTGTCTCACAGTGAAGTTGTGTGTGTATGGTCTTTGTTGTGTGTTCATAGCTTTCTCTTCTCTTCCTCTTAGTTTTTTTCTCTTGTTCTCAATCCTAATTTCTTGCTGCACCTTTTCTTTCAAATTTTCACCTTTTAGTCTTCTGTGGCTAGGTGGCTTATTAACAAAGCAGTCAGTCCACTGTTCTACACAAGTCCATAAGCCTTGGAGGCAGAAGATATTTGAGACCGAATGGTCTCTCTTCTAGTTGAGTGCTTCTCAAATTTTAACGTGCATCAGAAGCCCTAAGGATCTTGTAGAATACAGGTTCTGATTCAGTTGGCTTCTGGTGGACCTGAGATTCCACATTTCTAACAAGCACTCAGTGATGCTAATGTTGCTAATTTCAGGGTCATATATCAAGTACAAAGTTCAACTGTTGGCCATTAGCACAGATTTGGTCAATAGTTATAGGGGACATTATTGTTAATATTTGCTATATTTTTTTCAAATGCTATTGGTGTATGGTCCCCTCTGAAAAGTGTTGTGTTCCTGACAGATGAATCGGTTAGAAGCATGTAAACAAAACGTGGCTCAGCTGCCGTTTAAAAATCAGAACTCTGTGAATGAGATAAACGTGTAAGAAAAGTGTTGGGGCAAGATAGAGTCCTTTGAACAACGACAACAACAACAACAACAACAACAACAACAACAACAACAGCAACACAGACCAAGTTTACCATCAGTCTACCTCAGGTAGATTAGAAACAATCTCAGGAACATGGAAAACTGATAATTCTTTCTGGTTATTCTTCAGAGCTGCAAGTTCGTAGGGCATGCTCTGTGTGTCACTTATCTTTTAGACAGTTTGGAGAGAAAACCTTGTAACCGGATTTTAGTATTTTGCGTAGAGGTTTGGAATTATGGGAATTTCCCAGCATGCTTTGCAACCATTGACCAATCTGCAGGAGGGTAGCCTTTCTGTTCACTTACACCTCCTCAGACTCCTCTGTACCTTATGATTAACCTGGCTCCCTTCATCAAAGATACTTAACGGGAAGTTGATTTAGGCAAGAGGTGACATTTAGGTAATACTTTTTGCCAATTCAAATGTATCGTTAGTGGCAGAGGAATTACTATATTGAGAAGGATTCTAAAGTTTTGTTAAGATTTGTAAATTATGTCTTCTCAGAGATTAAGAGTGAAGCATGTGTGTCAGATATTTTTCACTTACAATCCAGCCTTAGAAGGCAGAAGGCTCCTTGATAGACAAGTGGGACGTTGATTCATTAGCCCTAAGCCCTACAACCACTCAAAGCAGCCTACGTGCTGTTTTCCTCTTTTTCCTTGTTTTTGGCACCATTGCCAAGGCACTTAATGATAATATGCAAATTTTGGCATCAGGAGTTATTTCTAATTACCCAGCCAGATATGATTTTGTTTGATGTCTTCTCATTCTTATCATCTATCCTTCACCATAGGCATTTCTAAAAAGGCAATGGTTTCCTGGTCAAGTGAGAGAGAAACAAGATTTGCCAGTTGGTCTTGGCTGGCTTTCTTTTTAAATAAATAGTCTGCTGGCTCACTGAAGGGTGTCTCGCAGCCGGGAAGCTGTCCCTGTCACTCTTGAGTCAATCACTAAAAAACGCTTTGTGTCTTGCTCATGCTGTGGGTGGTGATGTGATCCAAAGTCTCCTGGTCTGGAGGCTCTGCTGGCTGAAAGGCAGGTTTATGTAGTATTTCCATCCTTTCCATAAAGTGCTCTATATAAGGCTAAGCTAACGTCTCTTATTACTCTTAGCTCAGGCCATTTTTGCAGGGGCATTTTTTCCTTTAACCTTAAGAAAAAGTGACAAGCTACTGTTATGCAGGTCAGCTCAGAAATGTTCTTTGCATTTGATAGTCTTCAGTGAGTGGTTTTGTTCAGTGGGATTTGAACTCATTCATTTGGATAATTCTGAGTCTGAATTCTGCCATGGCTCTTACTAATTGGTGACCCTGAGAAAGTTAGTCACCTTTCTGAGCCTTTATTTTCTCATCTGCAAATTGGAGACAATACTACCTCCTCACTGCTGATGTGAATATTCTGAGTACTCAAGATTTATCTTGATTTTTTTTTTACATTTTTAATGTAATAGGTACTCAGTAAATGACTTTTCTCCTTTTCCTTCTTTTGTGTTTGATACAAGATCTTATTGTGCTTTGTTTTGATTTGATTTTCTTTTGAATTTTTTACAATTTTTATTTATTTATTTATTTATTTATTTATTTATTTATTTATTTGAGAAAGGGGAAGGGAGGGAGAAAGAGAGGGAGAGAAACATCGATGTGAGAGAGAAATGTTGATTGGTCGCCTCTCGTATGTGCCTGTGTGAGGGTCTGAACCTGCAACTCAGGAAAGTGCCTTGACCAGGAATTGAACCAGCAACCCTTCCCTTTGTGGGATGACACCCAACCAACTGAGCTGTACTGGTCAGGGATTAATTTTCTTTTGGTCATGATAATTGAAGTGTTCTTGGAATTTCTGTTACTGTGGGGTCATCAAGTGCCAACAGAGCTAAGAATAGAGTGAGATCTTAATGGCACTAGGACCCAGGATCCAGTAGACTAGAGAGGAGAACAGAGTCTGGAAACTTCCAGACTGCTGAATCTTTAAGGGATTGCCAGATTCTTGGATACAGAACCACATTTATCCAGAGGCACCTGAAGCATGGCAGGGGGAAAAGTTCCGTGGAAATGTTTAGAAATATGTCCTCCAAACAAGGCTGGACCCAGTCAAATTAGGACCCAGGTGATATCACATTCATTCATTCATTCATTCATCCATTGAGTTGTTCATATCCCAAACATTTACTTATCACTTTGCATGTGCTAAGCTCTCTATCTATCCTTGCCTCAAATAACTCATGATAGAGTAGTGGAATGGTAAGTGTGTATCATGTGACATGTGTTCTAACTGAGATGATGGAGAGAAAACTACTTTTATGAAATATCTGAAGACCAGATCGCTCTTTTCAGTATTTGTTCCCCGCTCCCAACCCATGTTTTCTTCTTCCTGGACTTAAGAACTGTACCTGGAGAGAGATGACGTGTCCCAATCTTGCTTGGAGCTTGGTGTCCCTGATTTTTTCCCTATTGGAACTTGAACAAACTGATGGGTGCAACTTCTGTGTCCTCGCTTAAAAGGAAATCCTTTGCTGTGAGGACCCACTCTTTCTTCCCCTCCGTCTGGCAAGGCAAAGCCACATAACCTCGGAAGGCATTATTGTGGAGAACAGAGCATCCCTGCTTGCCTGCTTCCCCAGACAACTTCATGAGGCAGAGCTGGCCACCTGCCCTGGACTGGTACAGGAGAGAGCAATCAACTTCCAAGTAGTTTATTCACTGAATTTCAGGATCTCTTTGTTATAGCTTCTATTGTAACAAATTAAGTAGTCATGACTCTTCAGAGGTAGATTTTGAGGTTTTTGTTGGCTACATGAGATTCCTGAAGACATAGGATTCAGACAAACTCTGGGTCGAAGCTTAACTGTGGAATGCTCCCACATCTAAGACATATACATTCCCAAACTTAAATAACTTCTCAAGTCTTCAGGTACTAAAGAGTCAAGATCCAATCTTTCTGGGGCCTTACCTCCTTTGCTACTCTAAGGTTTGCAAAATCAATGAAGAAGCAAGTGAGCAAGAATCTATATTTTGCATGTGAATGGGTCACATTTCTGTTGGTGGTGGCGGGGAGTGTTGGAGATATAATTTGGGAGCAGCAATGGTAGCAAGAGGAAAGCCAGTCAGTGTCTGACTATTCCAAGTCATGCTTGAGAAGACAGTGCTGGAAAAAGAGGGAGGGAAGGTCATCCTGTATCCTGCACCCAGGCACCCCAGGAGATATTATCTTTAGAAAAGCAGCCTCATCCTAGTCCCGTTCAACTGAAATCTCCTCATCTGCCTCTTGTATCAGCCTTTCTGTGGCTCTAAAAGGGTCAATGGCCATTGCAATCTATACAAATGAAAGAAGTCCCTTCGTAAGGACTCATCACTCACTTATTCATTCATTAATCAAATCGTTACTGAGCCTCTCCTTAATGCCAGGAAGATGGTGGATGTGTATTTTAGTGGCAACATAGCTGAGGAACCCTACCTCAGAAAGATAGGACTAGAATGTGCAAGAGGTGCGAAACAGGTGCAAGGAAGGTAAGAAATACTGTAGGAATCGACACAGAAGTACAGGCCTGTAGCACAAGGCAGATGTCTCCTGTCACTCAGCAGTGTGTGTCTACTGTGATAAAGGTGTGTGATTAATTACACACAGAGACCATATGTATATTTCCTCACTTGCTAATTGCAATTAGTTGCAGGAACACTGAACATACTGCTCTTCATGAATGTCAAGACATTTCAGTGGATTCCCCTTGGTTCTCTGAGAAACTACAATTAACTTTACTAATTATTCCCTTCACCACATGTGCTTCACTTAATGTACAACCAAACAAATGACTATTGATCTTTTAAAACCTTTTATTTCTTTTTTCTAAAAGCCATCTTGGCTGCCATCCAATTAATACCAACCATGGCTCCTTAGACAAAATCAGGAATATAACCAAGCCCATTTAAGGTTGGTGGGAGAGAGGAAGCAAACTTCAGTGTCAAGAATTCTCTCATTTCTTCTCTAAGGAGGGGGAGGCTCTCTGTACTGGCAAAATGCCATATGGCACTTTTGGCTGGATATGCTTTGAAAGATTTTGTAACTGGCCAAGCAGGCAAACATCTCTGCAGTGACTGATTCGTAGCACCTGGTAGTAGTGGTGGGGAGCTGGCAAACCAGAGATGCATGCCAAGGACCAGGCCGGAATGCGGGACAACTTAAAAATGCACAAAATCCCACTTTAATGCCGGGAATACTCCCAGAGTTGAGCAGAGTGCCTTCCTGTCCTGCCATCTGGGTAGCATTAATTCAAACTTCTGTGTCCTTAAACTTTTAAACTTCTATGACTTTTCTCAAGATTCCTGTGAATGTGTGTGTGTCTGTGTGTGTTTTAGGGATGGTTTATATGCTCATGGCTTTTCCTATGTATTTTGCCTCTATCCCATATTGTGTTGATTCAGATGTGAAACTCACTGCCTTCTTTGATTTTCTCTCACACACACACACACACACACACACACACACACACACACACTTTCCCAAAGCATTCATGAAAGTTTGAGGACAAGATAGTAGGTGGATTCACAATTCACATTACGTTATCCCAAACAAGCTCAAATGAAAAAGCTGGCATCATTGCTGTAAGATATCCTTTAGGCAACCACTCGATGGAGTTCTTCGTCCCATGTAATTCTAGCTGAGTCCACCTGATGAGGCACAACACAATTCACTCTTTTTCTTCTGCAGAGAAATTTCATAGTTCTTCTCTGAAACCTTGGTCGATTCTTCTGCCTCAGGTGTACTCATCAATTTTTCTTTTCACCAGAAGACCAAGAGGAAAGGAAATTCTCTTTTCAACAGCCATTCTTTCTTTAACAGGAAGGCTTGTGCCAGCTGCTAGGACAAGTCTTTTCACTTCATTGTTACCACAATGCATTCGCCTAACTACCACTTAAAACACTTGGCGCTCCAGTGAGCTTTTTAATGCAGCATCTCTGTTGAGAGTTGCCATAATCGTGTGAGCCATACAGGGCAGCCATGTCTCATGGCTACACGGTGCAGGTAAGGAAACTGAACCTCCAGGTGGTGAATACCTAAATATGCATTGTTTTTGGTGAGACGTTCTTTTTGCCTTATCTTGCTCAAGATGGCCATTTGTTGGAGGTGTAGGACAGATGAGGACATGGTGAATCATCCAACTTGGGCTTTATTTTCTCATTCTGCTTCAAATTCCCTCATGCTTTAAGGCAAAGCTCTGAGCTACATGGAGCAGAATGTGAGAGAAGCCAGCCTGCCCTGAGTTGTTTGTAAATGTTCCTCAACCTCAACACCATGGAGATTTTGTGCAAGCTACTTCTTTGTTGTAGGTGGAGGCAGAGGTCCTGTGTATTATAGGATGTTTAGCAGCATCTCTGACCTCTACGCACTAGATGCCAATAGAACACTCACTCTGAAACTTGTGATAATCAAAGATTTTTCCAGACATTGCCAAATGTCTTCCAAGGAGATGAAATCAGCCCTGGTTGGGAAGCACGGAGTTATTGTTACATACCCATTGTCCGGATGGTTTCTTATCTTTATGAGCTGGACCATAGATAGTCAGTTATTATGAGCAACTCGGGGGAGGGGGGAACAAAACCTGCAAAGCATGCAGTAAAAAAGAAAGTTTTCAAAACTTGCATTTTCTTTTCACTGGAAAGAGGACACATGCCGTCACTTGGGTGGGGCGGAGGAAGAAAATATACCACCTATGTCGACGGCCTGAGCTCTTCTGGTGGGGCATCGCTGCTGATAGCTCAGCTCTGACAACAAATGGTCCAAGCAGTGCCAAGAACCACAAGTCAGGCCATTTAGGGAAAAGACGAGATATTTGAACAGCTTGACACTGCAAAGGCATAAATTGTCAGGGGAGATACATGGGAGCTGGAGAGATTTGTAAATGTGGCAGACGGTAATCCTGGTATTTCACGTTAATTGTTTTTCTCAGGCAGGAGACCTCCTGTGATTTACATTCTGGAGCTGGTGGGATGCTGGTGGGATGATGGGCTTAGCCAGACATCTTGTCACCTCCAGTGAAGACAAGTGGGGGGTGTGACAGCTGCCTTGGGGGTTCTCATTCGTTCCAGAGCATCAGGGGTGCTGTCATGTGTCCCTCAGGGAGACCTTACATGATGAAAGAAGCCTGTGCCCACGAGCTGCAGGGGATGACTGAAGAATAGGTGGCCAAGTCCAAGGGCTCAGGAGTGATGTGCTAATAAGCAAGGAGTGGTCACAAGACAGGTGCTGAGGTTAGCTTATCTGGCCCCTCCTGCAAGTGGGAACCTGCCAGACCTCATGTGGGTGGCCTTGGGAGGGGCACTTAGAGACTTCAGAAGGAACTGGGTTTTCATACAGACCAGGAAAGCCTTTGAATGGCCCAGACATGTGGATTTAATCGTTGCTCACCTGGGACATTCAAGGGGCCAGTCTGATGAGGACACAGAAAAAGATCATGTTGTCTCCCCCGAGTCAGTGTGTTCCTTTATTTCAGTCTTTCCAAAGGCACTTTGCCCAGACGCTATCCCTCCTTTTTCCAAACCACAAAGTTGAGCTGAGCCCCTGTAGCACTTAGTGGGGCTCAGTCGGAGTGGATTTCCTGCAGACTCAAGGCAGAATCATGGTGTGTGTGGGTCACAGAGACTCTGGAAGGCAGTCATAAGAGGTAGGAAAAGACGTTTATTGGTCAGTGTATGGTCAGCACTGGGCCAAGGAGCCATCAGGTCCCGCAGCCCCTTAGAGAGATGTGGTCGGAGAAGCAGTGGCAATGACTGGGCGAGGTGGGTCTGTTGGGCAGAACCATGTCAGCATGGCCAAGCCTGGAGCCATGTTTCCAGAATCTCCATCCCTGTGGGGCTCTGGGTCAGCCTGGGCCCAAGGAGGACTTTGTGCCGATTTGGAATGTGGGAGTGAAGCAGCAGCACCTCTGGGAAGGTGGTCACACCGAAGTGCCAGTGAGTCCCGGCTGGGCCATGTTCTCCATGCTGTGCTATAGATTCTCCACAGATCCCCCTTCCAGGCCCACTTCAGTGGTGGGGTGATCTTGGCCTCTAGAACTACCCTGGTAGCTCCACTTGCCCACCTGCACCAGGCAGGCTGGTTGGAAGTCATTTCTTTGATTTTCTCACTCCTCCTTCCAGACCTTCACTTTCCCAGCTCCTCCCACAGTTGTTTATGGTCTAATTCCTTTAATGAAACTGTTATCTCTGAACCACCTGGAGTGCTTTGTTTTCCCCCACCAGGTGGGCCTGACTGACACCTGGGCGGGGCTCCTCTGCAGTCTGGTTTCCCATTTGCGCAAGGCAAGCCTCATATACTCCAAGGAGAATAAACCGCCTTAAAAATGGGTACAGTCCTGGCCCGAAAAGATTTCTTGATGAAGAGTGATCCTAGCATTCATTCATTCATTCATTCATTCATTCAATCAGTCAGTCATTCATCCTCCAATAAGTAGAAAGGAGGGTGCTGTTCCAGGGAATGTGTTAGAAATACAATGTTAATTAGTGAATAAAGCAGTTATGGCTGCTTTGCTCAGAGAGTTTAGAGTTTAAAGTAACTGGTAGAAAATGAACAGATGATCAGTACGTGATGATAAATTGTTACTTTTTGTTTATTACATGGCAATTACTGACAACAGCATAAGGTGACAGCGAATAGCATGGGTGAGGCGAGACCCATGCGGATAGGTGTGAGTGTGGGAAGGCCATCTGAAGAGTTGATGTTTAAGCCAATGCTTGAGACACAAGATGGATTTGACCACAGAAGACTTCTTGCTTTAGGCTGAGAGAACAGTGTGTTCAAAGGCCCTGAGGTAGGACAAATATACCGCCACAGAGAGACTTTTTTTGGTGAAATAGTGACAAGCTCTTTTACAGAAAAATGTCAGCTGCAAGACAGAACAGAGCGAGGCCCAAGAACCGCAAAGCTCCTGAGAACAACTGGTGTAGGCCCGCGGGAAGCTAGAAAGCAGACCTGGGGGCCAAGGAGAGAGAACCCTGATGAAGACAGTCAGGGCGGTGGTCTGCACCAGGGCTGCCGCTGGTCCACACAGTGCCCTTGTGTGAAGCGGAGGCAGAGGCCCCTTCCTTAGAGAGACAAAACCTGAGGCCAGGGTTCTTGGCTTGGCAAGTGGAGTGGGGGCTGGATTTCAGTTCCTCCTACTGCAGGGCCTAACCTGCAGAACCATGTGAAGTGCCGATCCGCACCAGGAGTTCATGGTGAGCGGCCTGAAGCCAGAAGAATTTCTGAATCTCCCGCTAAAGAGGGATCCGGTGAACAAATTTATCCCATCTGGCATCATGGAGACAACTAGCTGTCTGTGTAGCTAAGCGCGTCTTTAAGTCAACTGGCATTTCTGACATTATTATTGCTCATCACGATTCCTTTTTTTGTTTTGTTTTTTTGCTGTTATAAAGTCACTATTAACCCAATGTGCAGAAAGAAGATAACCCTCCCGGCCAGGGCCTCAAGATCCTAGAGGGGAACATGGACAAGTTACACAGCTGGAACTCTCTCAGGTCGGGGCAAACCTGTCAGTCTCTAAGAGGAGAAAGGAGATCCAAGAACCAGTCATGGGAGACTAACATTGATTGAACCCTGACTGCATGCCAGATGCTGTTGGACACTTCAGCTGCATTTGTCACTTCATCCATTTGACCACCCATGAAGCAGGCACTTCCAACCACATGCCACATGGTAAGAGTCTGAAGTTCAGAAACGTTAGGTGACTTGCCATGGTCTCAGTAAGAGCGTGCTAGATGGGATTTGGTAGCAGTTCTGTCTTATCAGGAGCCTGTGTGAAAAAGTAAAAGCAGGTGCTTTTGGAGTCACTGTAAGCAAAGCAGTTTGGAAGCAGACCCATGTGGTGGTGGGCCTCCAATGCTGGCTAGATTCCCTTAGACACCTGTGCTCACCAGGTGTCTGTATTTCCCTGGGGTGAGTAACCCTGCCCTGGAAATGTGCAGATCAGTGTATTACAGCTGACACTTGATTGGCCAGGAAGCATATACCCACAAGAGAGGAATTTTCTGCTGAGAGCAACCTTTGCTCTCCCCAAGCAATCAATCTCACTCTTCCCTGTCAGGTGTCTCTGAGGTGTTTCAGGGACATTGGTGTCTGTTAGGGAAAAGAGCCATGTAGGAATCCTAGTGTGGCCTTGGGAACAATTCCTGGGGCTGCACAATATAATCATTCCCAATTGACGTTGAACTTGGGCGTTAAGCACCTGGCCTGTGACCAAATTCAGCTTCTCAGCCTTCTTTACGAGAAGAAAAAGGAGGCCGTGTCTCTGAGCAGAATATGTGTCCCTGAGTGGAAAGACCCCATCACTGCCCAGACCTCTGCCCTCTATATTACCATGAAGAGAAAAGACACCAGCTTTCAGTGTGCAGCTGTAAACCACTCAGAGGGATGTCCCCATCTCTGAACTGGCCCAGAGCTGGCTTTTGGACTTGATGTTGGTTTTGGTTGCTTTCTCAGTCTGAAACAAAGAGTCTCTAGAGAAGGGTTCTGAAACTGGGGTTTTCTTGCTTCCAAGCGTACAGCCTAAAGTTTGAGAAGTAAAATGTCGTTTGGGGTGTGTGTGTGTGTGTAAGTGGTGTGCACATACAGGAGAGAGCTGTCCATCTATCTTCGATCCAAAAGAAATCTGGGATAGATACATACGCTTCTCATCCTACCCAGGTGTCGGCAGCTTTCATGGGCTGCCCAAGGGGTGAAGAGTTGTGCTCTCTTTGCCAGTGGTCGCTCAGAGAAACTTTGGGGCCCAGGGAGAGTGTTGAGTCATGTTATTCTCTCGATGAATTGAAAAAATGTGATGTCAGAGAAGGAACGATTAACCAAAGTTATAGCAGGTTGGCAGGTACAGGAGAAGAGGGCCTGACTTAGAAGACAAAACAGAAAAGTAGATTTTTTTCTTAACTGTAACTGCTTATAGATGTAACAGAACTTTTTTTTGACACCTAATCAATAGTGGCGGGGGGGGGGCTTCTTTTTCCTTCCTCCAAATTCTTAGGGTTAGCTTGAATCTACTCATGGAGACATTCCTTTGCTCTCAAAGTAATGTAGTCACCTACCTGTTGTCCTTTACTAGATCCCTGAACCCTGCCCTCTGGACAATGTTGGTTACCATGATATAGACTCTAAGTCAGCTCAAACTACTCAATGAAGGGGACTAGATGTGTGTGTGTGTGTGTGTGTGTGTGTGTGAGAGAGAGAGAGAGAGAGAGAGAGAGAGAGAGAGAGAGAGAGAGAGAGAGAGAAAGGCAGTTCAGGGATGATACTAAATCCAACTATTAGAATATGTCCTTTTTCTGACTCTTGCTTCACTTCCTTTCATGCTGAATCATTCTCTGCAGGCTAGCCACAGTAAATGGTCTCACAATAGCTTCATGTTTATATTCCACTAGCTTGGCCATCCTGGATGCCCTTGGCTCTGAATCCTAGATGGCCTTGAGTGATATACACACCTGGAACAGAACCAATCACTGTGGCTTGGTGAGTGATGCCCTCACTGACTAAACCTGGGTTCCTTGCCTACTCCTAGAATATGAGAGTGGGAGCTCCCCAAATGACAGGGACTGTGATGGGGGAGACGGTGCAGTTATCAGAAGGGAAAGTGGATGGCAGGCAGACAAAGCCAGGTCCTATAATATTGTTTTTTACAGTTTGTCATTTTATATGTTAAAAAGATAGACATAAGTGTTTGAGACCCCCAACAAGTCCGTAAACTCCATGAAGGTAGGACGTGTGTCTGCTCTGTTCACCTACACAGCACCAGTGTCTATCATAGTGTGCGGCACATGAAGAATATTCAGGAAACGTTAGCTGGACCAGTGGATGAGTGAATGAATGATCAATACGTGGGCATTTGGTATCCCTCGTCTGGTCCTGGATGAGCACAGTGATGAACTCGGGACAAGCGGGAAGAAGGTAAGCGTCACTTCTTTCAAAATTCCTTTGTAGTTTTCTTTATCCAAATGGATTTTTTGGTTTGTAACCTTATACATTTAGAGGAATGGAGGGTTCTTAGAGACTCTTGCCAGTCTTGGCAGTCTCTAAGAATACAAGCCAGTCTTGTAAGAATACAAGATCTTGGCTAAAAACTAGAAGAAAACAACCTACCTTTATTTTCCTCTCTGAGTGCTCTGGGTGAGACTACTGGGGCTTCTTACACATAGTGCTCACCCTGCCCTCCATTCTTTGTTAAGCGCCTACTGTAGAGAGGGGTGAGATTGTGTAAATCCTATGACTTGGATATATGCAGTTTGGAAGAGGGTTCTTCTTGTTCTTTCCCTATGCTTGTGTGGGAATCCACCTTCTAGAGGCTGAAAAAAGAAGAGGGTAGATACGAATCCTGACTCTGGCTTTTCTATTTCAGAGTCTTTGGCAAGTTACTTTAACCTTACCGCAACCTTGTAAACTAGATAATACGATTGCATGTAACACATTCGGAAAAGAAGAGGTTGCGAGTTAACATACCCAAGTGCCTGAAATGGGGCCCCAAACATTGGCGCTCAGTCTCTGATAGAGAAGGGCAGGTGGGTGGGGAACTAATTGAAGTAGATCTATATACTTAGATACAAACAAACATAAAACAAACAAAACAGTCAAAAGCTCTCTCAATCCAAACAAAATTAAACCAAATCCGAACAACAACAAAATCTCTTGCAGCTGAGCAGCTTTGCAGCCGTCTATTATCCACTGAGACCGAAGGGGACCTTTCCTGCTATTATCCTTCTCTGCACCCAGCCACCCTTTAGAAGACCTGTTCTCTGCAGCTAATCATTAATCAGCATACAGCCTCAAGTTTCTTCTCTCTAGTTCTCTGTTTGCCAATTATCCAAGGAAATAATTTGACCAGGCATGAAGGAAGGCATGTTTGCTAACAAAAGGGTACGTCTACCCCTGCGGAACAGAAATGAATATGCTGCGAACGCTTATGTAAACAGTCGCTGTGGCAGTGCGTGACCTGGCGCCCCTCTGATTCTCCGGGAATCCTTGGTGTCAGTTATGCCAGGGGTCTCCAGAATCAGCCTCTAGCAGTTTCCTCTGAAAAGGTCTTTAACCACTTTATGGCATCTAAGTAGAGGAATCAGGGTGGTAAGAGCTGAATTGAGCCAGGGATAACGAGCCGGCACTGGGCCCTGGACTCAGGGCTCAGTTGAAGTACCAAGGGCTACGCAGATGAAATTTCCATTAGCACCATGGAGCATTTGTTGTGTGAGAGAGGACGGCCACCTGGGCCCCAGAAAATGGGCCCCGGAGCGGTGTTTCAGCATCTCCCAGGACCGGACTCCTCAAAGACAGTTCCCCGGAAAAAGAGAGCAGGCCGTTCATTCCCAACTGGCCTAAAGAATTTGCTGGGTGAGTGGGTACCCAGTCACCTCCGAACAGTCCATTTGTTGCTCTCCTTCTGTGATTCTGAGAAATAGCTTCTGGCTTATTAGTTTTATTAATAATAAAGTTGACAATTATTGCTAACCTTTATTGAACATGTTTCAGAGTACATGGCATATGGCAAGAACTTTAGAAGCATAAAATTCATTAAAAACACTCATAAGGAAACATAATTTTTATCCATAAGTTACAGATATTTGAGACTTGGACCCTCCTGTGCCTGGATGGTAGGATGGTGACTTACCCAGTGCCTTGCTGCTAGGAAGTGGGAGGTAGGGATCGCACTGACCCAAGTCCATGTTTTTAACTGCTCAGTCACTTTCTTTCCTTTTAGAGAAAAGGGGATTAATTACCCACTGACTACGTGAAGCCACAGGGAGCAGTCCAACTGGGCTCTGACGTAGCTAAGAGCCTCTCCTTTTGAATGAGTGATTGATAGAAAACATTCTAATTTGGTATGTTGACCTAGTAGGAAAGGTTCTGGGGCTTTAAAACATGTTTTGTGTCTTACTATTCTTGGCATGCTTTTGTATCAAGGAAATGATGACCTGTTTTGATGCTCAACGTGGCTCTGTGTTTTATAACCACAGTAGTCAGAAGTGGCAAAGATCTGAGAAACCTCTTGCTCAAGTACTCAGTTCCCATAGTTGAGAAAAAGGTGGCTCATAGCATGTGTACGGTCATTGAGGTCAATACTGGTGGAATTAGAACCAGACTCAGCCTCATCTGTTTACATCATTCCAACACCCTGCTTACGACGTCAGATACACTGCTTATCTGACACGGGAAGAAAGCTCACGATGTTAGTACTTTACTGTGGCAGCCTTGGAAAGATAATTTAGAATTTAGGAGAGCCAGAGAAATGTAGGAAAGGCAATGTTTTCAGTGGAAGAAAACTTAGAATGAGATGCTTGCTTATTTTTTCATTCATCTGACAAAAACTGAGTGGACATCCTGATTCTAGAGCCAATTCTACTACCACTTGTGTCATTTATGTTGAGCCACTATTTACTCACCTGATAAATCATAGTATTGAAATACATCTAATAACTTAAATATGGAAAATGTATGATCTCATTAGCAACCATAGAAATGTAAGTTTACACTCTACTGTGTCACTAATTTTTTATCTGTTAAAACAACAAAAATATATTAAAACAAAATGCCTAATGCTAATACGGGTGTAGTGAAGAAAGCAGTCTCAAATAGATATTGGTATAAATTTTTTGGAAAGGAATGGAATGGGTTGGTAAAGAGCTATTAAAAGACCCAATCTCCTTGACCCAGTAATTCAACTTCTGGAAATCAATTCAAAGCATATTCTAGGAAATAATCTATGTACACAAAGATGTTTGATGATATTTTTAATATTAGATGAAACACGGAAACAACCTAACTGCTGGATCAAATGAATAATAGTTAAATATATTATGATCTATCTACAAAGTGAAATGTTTATGCAATGAAGAAAATAATTATCATGAGGTTTCTATTGTAACATGGAAAATATTTGGTGTAATGCTAATTAAAAAAAGACAATATTCATTATTATCATATAGATGAGAAAATTTTATAGAAGAAAATAATAACAAAAAAGTTGTGGTAGGTGGATTAATGGGTTGTTTTTATTTCTTCTTTCTTTCTTTTTTTTCCTTAAATTTTGAAAGCATGTTTATGGTACTATTTTCCTCAGAGGCAGAATAGTGTTAAGAGCCAGGCCGTGGTGTCAGACAGACTAGATTTGAATTCCCTCATTGTCACTTACAGGCAGTGTGTTTTCCTGAGCTTCCTTCTAGGTGGATGGAAGGGGAGCAACGATTGAACATATTTCATAAGGTAGACGTGAAGATTAGATAAGACCGTGGATAGTAATGCTCACACAGGGCTTGACTGGTTGAAATCTGTTAATTAACAAGTATTAATTATCATTTTTAGGAAAGATTTTAATGTATTGCTGGACACCAATGACTCAAAAAAAGAAAAAAGAAATGCAAATTGAATGATCTCTCAGTGTCCATTTGAAACGTGTTGCTTAAATAAGTTTTTCATGACAGAGATATATTTGTAGATTAATATGGGGCCCAAATGTCGTGCCAAAATTGTAGAGTTTTGAAAATATAGCTTCCTTGGGGAATGGAATGAGATTATTTTTGTCTATTTATAATCAGAACTGGCCCTTTCTTGCTAACGTGAGAGAACATGTAGAGTTTTATATTAAAGGATTTGGGAGGCTGGTTGGTTAAGAAATGATCAGTTCCTTTACTTTCTTCTTCTAAAAGCTGCCTTTGGCTCTATATGCAAATAAAATGATGGAGTCATTATTTATGCACTTAGGAGCAACGGCAGAATCTTTACAATGTTACATGTTCAGAGCAGCCCTATATCTTGCATTTCCTGAAGGTTTTGATGTATGAGAGATTTGAATGGGCATTCTCTTGGTACAAGAAGATTTACAATATCTCTTAAATATTTCTAGAAACAGATATGTAAACCTTTCCTGGGAGCGAAGTGGTTCTTTCAAAATGACTTTTGGATGATACATGTGTAAGTGAATCAGACAGATATTGATGAAATGTCCTTCCAACACAAAACAAATTGACCAGACATGTGAAGGGTTTTACCAAACCCCAGCATTTGATATCCCCCAATGACATTAGGTTGCTGATTTCCAACTAAGGCTTGAAAGGTGGAAATTTTGCTTGGAAATGTTTTTGGTGGAGCAAGGAGAAGGCAGAAAGGCAAAAAGTCAGCTCCGACGCAAGGATAAGCTTCCAGTTCTTTTCTACATAGTTGTGCAGATATTAAGCAAAAAATAAAAAATTCTGAGTCATATGTGCTGATTTCCTTTCATTCTGGTAAGATAGCATGAAGGAGAGCGAACTGCTTTAAGACCAAAGGCAGAGATGAAGCCAGATTCTGTTCAAAGGAACTTGAGAGGGAACATTGGCCCTCTGAAAATGGAATAAATGCAACAGTGAATTTTGTAGCGTTTTACAGAATGTGAATCCCCTCTGTCTGAACTGTCATATTATTTTTGTGTCATTGTATTGACTGAGGGTCCACCCTTGAACAGATGCTTTGATTCATTTGACAGTAATACCTTTTCAAACTCTCTTGCTTACTTGTAGCGACTTGGGGAATTACCCAAGAGTGGTAGTAACTTTCTTGTATTAAATCTCTGGGGTTCCTATTAGTTGTGTGATGTATTTGAGCCTCCCACCCAGGCACTCCTGGGCTTGGCAACCAGTTCTTAGGCTCCATCAGGGAAAGGTTGGAAAGAGGTTAAGAGAAGTGGGTCCTGAGGTTTGGGTGTAGTTGATTGAACATGGCACCTTAAGACTGGCCTTAAATGGAGCTGGAAGAGCACTTGATTATAAAATGGGTGTCCTTGAAACTTGGGAATTTTTGGGGAACATGTTACAAGTTCAAAGCTCAACATTACCTACTTGGATAAATATTCATAATCACCTTAAAAGGTGTATCCATTTCCAGCCATGTGGTTAAAGTGCGCCTTGGCCCGCAGCACCCAGGTTGGTAATAGAGGTTTAAGGACTTAGGGTGACTCCTGATATTTCTGCTTAATTTGCTTTAGCTTGACCAATGAATGATATTTATGCCAATGGTGGGCTTAGAGAGTTGGGGACCCAGATGTACAAGGTAAATATTTATTTGTTCTTCTACTGCTTGGATATAGCCATGTCAAAGTCTTCTGGAGACAAAACTAGCACTTTTGTCCCTGACAAGGAGTTATCAACATATTCTTCAGAATTTACACCACTCAACAGCTTTTGGAGAATAGGATGTTGTTAATTCTGACGGACTCCCCTTAAAACCTGACAAGTCTGGTGGTGGTGGCTGTGGTACTGAGTTGAAGGAGTCCTTGATTTCTGGCTCCAATACTGGACCGAAATGCTTAACACCAATTAATTTGGAGAATATAAGTGTCTTGTTATTATGAATTGGCTGCTGAGCAATGGAGAGCTTCTATCCCACCCTTTCTTGTCCCTGGTAAACATACTCACTGGTTAACCCAATCTGAGCATGATTGAGAAATAAGTTGCTTTTCCTTCAAGGTCTCCAACCAGGAAAATTATCCTCATATTAAATCTGTCTATTGCTCTCTGATGAAATAGAGAGAAACCCATTGCCTTGGGAGGGATTAGTGGATCTGAGCACTGGCTGGGCACTTAAACCACCGTGCTGTGCTGAATTCTCCCTGCCCCGATCTCCCCAGATCCCATAGTCACAACGAAAGGGGGGCAAACACTGGGACAGATAGGAGCACCGTGCATATAGGAAACCCTTCTCCATTCCAAAGACACAACTTTCTTGGACAAGGCTAATGCCTTATCTTCTTTTCTGTTTTGGCATAACCTGTTGAGGGACCCCAAAGCGAGAACAAGAACCAATGAAACCTCCTCTCATCTCCACTGTTATTTTTGAGGGAGGCTTTATTCTGTGCATGATGAAATGATAGGATGGTGCTGAGTTCTGGTGCAGGAAGCAGACTGCACTAAGGATTTACAGATAGATCAAAGGGTGGGATACGAGCTCATGTTGCCCAGGGAACACATTTTCAAAAAGAAGACTCCTTCAGTATTTCTTCTTATTGTTTTCATTTTAATGATAAGGAAGCTGACCATAGAAAGATGATTTAGGGCTTTTTTCCCTAAAAAAATATAGCAGGGCATGGTTGGGTGGCTGTGGGGTGGGGCTATCCTAGCAATTTTATTTACCAAACCTCTATAATCAATTTTATCTTCTATTTCATCTTCTCCTCTCCCTGACCTATTTTCCAGTTTATAAACTGAATAGTAAACAATCCAAAATAGCAGAGTGATATGAGAGGCACAAGCCCTCATGTGACGCATAAATAACTGATCAGAAATGACATTTCAAAAATCGTGTAATCCTCTGTAAAGTTGGTTTCAAAGGTTAAAGTTCAAACACATTGTACACTGGCCGTGTTCCATTGGGCCACTGTATCTCATGATTGAATGCTATTCACAAGAAATCTTCCCCCTGATATTCAGTGGAATATTTGATTTTGTCAAACTCATGATTTACAATATGGTGCTTAGAATGTCCTGGAAACAGAGAGGCTGGCTTGGAGTCCTGACTTCACTCTACCAGCTGTATGATCTGGACTGTTAGCTCACTTTGCTCTCTGTAAAATGAAGGCCATCTTTACACTCACGCATGGTGAGGACACTGTTGTTGGGTAAGGTTGCGTGGGCAAGCACTGAGTGCTAAGTATTTAGATAGTGTGCTAACCACACAGTCAGTGCCAATTATCACAAATAATTAGTGAGTGCCTACTGTTTATAAGAGCTTGTGGCAGGCATGGAACTAACCCCCCTGAGATATCAAAGACTGTCTTGAAAAAATAATAAGACTTTCCTTACTACTGTTGACCTGCTCAGCTAGTGAAGCAGAGAACTGGATAAAAGCCTTTTAATATTTATAACAAAGTCAACCTAAATTCATGAACGAAGAGAGTTGCATGTGTGCGACGTCTGCAACATCTGCAAAAGTTTCGAGTTCATTAAATATTCCTTGGCTGCCCTTTTAAATGACTAATTTTGGTGTCAAAATTCTTGTTTGTTTCTGGTGGCATGAAGTTCCACACCTAACTCCCATCCAAAGGTACATCTGTCTCTCCCTTCTTTGTGTCCATCTGTTCTTGTCTTAGTGATGCTTGCATTAAGATAATGCTTTTTGCAAAATTGGACTTGTAATAGATGATGGAATGAGAGATTGGGCCCAAAACAAAATTAGGCTCATTTTGGGTGCATTCAAGTGCTAGCTACTGCCCCAAATGGTAAATTACAAAAATGATTGTGATGCCCTAAAGAGTTGATGGATTTCCTTCCTCAAATTGCTAAACAGTTACATGGCTGAGGGTGATTTTCCTAGTGTTAAAACTATTCCCTGGGGGTAATTTTAGGCATCTTGGGAAGCTGCATTAACTACTTTTGGCCACCAGACAGCCATTACTAAATGGGCACTTAAGTGTTCATATGACTACACAACACTACCACAGTAGGAATAATTAGCAAAGATCTTTGAGGTGATAAAGGCCTGGGAAGTTTTACTGGAAGATATGTTCTGACTATATAATTTCCTTGAAAATGAACCTTTCCAAAGATAAAACTTGTAGGTCAAGATTGGCTGGGTGCTGCTGCTGATCTTTATAATCCCTGATAGAAAATCAGGCTTTATGGATTTCAAAGGTATTTGTGAGCATTAGCACATTGGTTATTCACAGCAAAGCTGTCAATTGGTGGGGGGGGGGGTGGTTAGAATGTTGCTTTATAATCAGAAGGCTGCAGGATTCTATAGGAAGACTGGTGAATTTAGAATCAAGAAAAGCTGAGCTCTGATTAGACTTGACTTCTTCCTATTCATGTGGCTTTAAGCAGTTCATTTTCTCTGTCTTGGACTCAGTTTTATTGTTTGTAGAACAATGGGATTGAATTAGATTGAAGATGGCACACCCTTGGCAAGTATGCCATGTTCATCTCAATCTGACCCTTAACAGACATTGTTAATTGGTCAAGCGTGTTGTCAGCCTGAGCATGAGAGCTCAAATCAACTTCATCTCTCTCCAAAGGTCAATAACAGTATTGACCTACCATGTAGGTTATGTGAGATGCTAAATTGAGGCACAGAATGCAGTTGGTCATGCTTATGTAATTATGGGTTGAAGTTTTCCACTTCTACCACTGAATTCAAATATTATGCATTATTCCACCAGAGGCAAAATAGGTAGCGGTCAAGAGAGTGGATCCTCTGTTCATATTGCAGGTTTACACCTTATTATCTGGTCATTTAACCTCTCTGTGCTTCTCTTTCTACCTCATAGGATGATTGTGGGGTTGGGCTGTGCAAAATATTTAAGACAATGACCAAAATATCTGTGAGTGTTTAGTAAATATTAGCAATTAATATCTAACACCTATTTTTCTGGTGGGTAGTTAAGAGTTAATGAAGAAAACATTAGCTCAGAGAATTGCAATCCCTTTCCAAGTGTTCAGGCGCAGCTGATAACCTTGCATCCAAGAAACCCTATTCTAAAAGTAGCTCTCTCAATACTCTGAGATTTCATTAGTGGTTATTAACTGACAGGATTCTTGAAAATGCTTTTGTTTTATTTTTGGAAAGCAAACTTTTGGAGTAGTCTTATTTGTATAATCTCTTCTCTCAAATCCTGCACCTTAGTCACATTCAAGGCTAGCGTTCGTAGATTTTCATCGCACTCTGAAACTTAACATTGTGAACATTTAAAAATGCAAGGAGTGACTGACTTGCATTTTGGGCATCTGGGTGTCCTTCTGCCTGGGTGATCCTTCATTAGTTCGAAATGGGTCTTTCTACTTTTTATCTCAGCCTGAGGTGTGAAACCCCTTCCTTCTTGTGGCTCTAAAAATTCTTATCCTAATTTCTTGCCTGTGAAAAAAGTGTCCATTCTTATGTACCCAGTCAAATTATGGTTCAAATAAGGACACTTGTGAGCTTATCAACATGGACCTTATTTAGCGGCTATCCTAAGAATGCCTCTCAGTGAGTTTGAGCCTTTTTGTTCCATAGGCAGGAACTTCACTCCTATGTAGAAAGTCAAAGATGCAGACACAAAGCCAGTTGCTAGGACCTGGACCTCCCTGTGTGCTGACAGCCAGCCAGCCTCTCAGAGCTTTGGAGGGTCCCTAATATCCAGGATAAGCAGATAAGATGTAACATTTGAAATTACAGAGATGCCACCTGACCCCTAGGAGAAGGCTAAACGTCCTAGACAAAGAGTTTACACTGAGGCTCTATTCACAGGTGAGGCAATGCAGGACAACACAGGGAAGGCTGTGTGGCTAAATTGTGAAGCCCAGCAAAGAAGAATCTGCCCCCAGAGAAGCCTGACTTAGGCTGCTGGCCCTTCAGTGGGGAGCCAAGTGCAGCCCCTCAGTTCTGACAGGAGTTATTTTCAGTCAGATGTGCTTTTCCACGGACTCAGCCTTGGCTGTCCTACCCTGCCCATGCCTCTTGGGTTCCAGTCCTGTTTTGGAACATCACTAGGCTGACCCTGAATAAAGCATCCTATGAGTACAGCAGTGAGAATGGCTATGAGCAGCAGGAGGTTTTCATTTATTTACTTATTTTTTTATTCTTTCAAGCAACAGCCACACTGTGCTCACCGGAATGTGGAGTATTTCCATAGAGACCTGTTTGCCTGCTGTTTCACATAATGAGAAGTGAAATTCCTGACATCTTTACCCCAGAACTTGTGCAATTTTTGTTTTTTCGCCAGATGACTCCTTTTTTATAACTCTAAGTGTATTTATCTTACCATGAATGTAGTTTCGCCATAGTCCACAGCTCCCAAAGCACATACTTGATTTGGGGTCTTTATTTTTTTGGTAGAGAGACATATATTGAGATTTTCACCAGCATCCTCCCATATCTTCTTCAACTAACTCAGATGGTTTATTTTCTAACCTTGTACTTACCAAACAGCTCTCCATTTATTCAGCACATATTTATTGAGTAACTACTATGTGCAAGGCATTGCTGCAGGTGCTGAGGATGTAACAAGAAACAAAACAGAAAAAAACAAGGGCTTTTGGTTAAGATGGCAGACTGGGTAAATGCTGTACTTGCATCTTCCCACGACCACTTCAAAATTGCAACTAAACTACCAAACAACCATTCTTGATAAACACCTAAAGTCTAGCTGAACAGAAGTCCCATAACTAAGGATATACAGAAGAAGGCACATCAAGAGGGTGGGGGCGGGGTGCTGAGATGCAGAATGGGCAGGTCCCACACCTACATGTGGAGGTTAGAAATTGGGAGCGTTATCCCAACAACAGAGGTCCCCTCCTGAGGATCAAGGGGTCCCAGCACCGTACTAGGCTCTCAGTCCAAGTTTCCAGTGTTATTAAGAGAACTGCCTATAACTTCTGACTGTGAGAACCAGCAGGGATTGTGGCTGAGTGAGACGAAAAGCTTCTGGAGCCCTAGGTGTTCCTCTTAAAGGGCCTACACACAAACTTACTAGGACTCACTTGCTCTGAGCTCCAGTTCTGCAGCAGAAGCTGGAAAGGTACCAGGGAATATAGGGGCGGCGGGTGGGACTGAATTGTCTGGCTTCAGGGCAAGGGCTAGAGGGGCAGCTTTCTCACAGACAGAAGTGCTGGGAGAGGCCATTGTTCCTTTGCTGAGTCCTACCACTACAGGTGCAGGAGGGCATATCTGAGACTCCATCAATCTATCATGATTCTTCTCATCTTCCTCCCATTGACATGCCAAGAGCAATCAGGGCTCAATAACAATAGGAGGGTGACACACCCTATATAAGGGGTACACCTGGTGTGCCCCACTTGGGTGACCAGGGAGGTTACACTACTTGGGACCCACAGGACACTTACTACACAAGACCACTTTACCAAGACCAGGAGATATAGCAGCTCTAACTAATACACAGAAAAAATGCAGGGAGGCAGCCAAAATGAGGAGACAAAGAACCTGTCCCAAATGAAATAACAGGACAAAACTCCATAAAAAGAACTAAATAAAATGGAGACAAGCAATTTACTGGATACAGAGTTCATAACACTGGTATAAAAATGCTCAACAAACTTAGAGCAAGACTAGATCAAGTCCATGAGAACTTAAATAATAGATATGAAATGTAAAAATGGAGATAGAAAACATAAAAAAGGACCAATGAGAAATGAAGAGTGCAATAACAAATGAAGAATACACTAGAAGGAATCAACAGGAGATTAGATGAAGTGAAGGATCAAATTAGTGATTTGGAATATCAAGTAGTAGAAAACACCCAATCAGAACAGCTAGAAGAAAAAAGACTCCAAAAAATATTTAAAATAGTTTAAAGGGGCTTTGGGACAATATCAAGTATACCAGTATCCAAAGCTGGGGGTGCTGGAAGGAGAAGAAAGAAAATAAGAAATTGAAAATGTATTTCAAAAAATAATGAAAGAAAACACCCCTAACTTGGCAAAAGAAATAGACACACAAGTCCAAGAAGTCCAGAGAGTCCCAAACAAAATCAACCTAAAGAGGCCCACACTAAGACACATCACAATTAAAATGCCAAAATTTAAAGACAAAGAGAGAATCTTAAGAGCAGTAAAAAAAAAACCAATTCGTTACCTGTGAGGGAGCTTCTATAAGACTGTCAGCTGAATTCTCAACAGAAACTTTACAGGCTAGAGAGGATTGTCATGAAATATTCAAAGTGATGAAAAGCAAGGACCTATAACCAAGGTTACTCTACCCAGCAAAGCTATCATTTAGAATTAAAGGACAGATAAGAGTTCATCACCACACATTTACATGATGGAACACTACGCAGCAGAAAGAAAGAAGGAGCTGTCAACCTTTGTGACAGCATGGACATGGATGGATCTAGAGAGCATCATGCTAAGTGAAAAAAGCCAGGTAGTGAAAGAAAACTACCATATGATCTCACCTATAAGTGGAACCTAATTAACAAAAAAAACAAGCAAAATATAACCAGAAACATTGAAATTAAGAACAAACTGACAGTAATCAGAGAGGAGGTAGGAGGGGATAATGAAAGGAAAGGGTGAAGGGTTTTCAGAAACATGTATAAAGGACACATGGACAAAACCGAAGCGGGGGTAGGATCAAAGGTGGGAAGTGAGGATGGCTGGGGTGAGGAGGAATGGTAGGGCGAAAATGGAGACAATTGTACTTGAATAACAATAAAAATGTGGAAAAAAAGAGTTCATCACCATAAAACCAATATAATAAATGTTAAAGTGTGTTCTTTAAAAAGAAGAAAAAAGATAAAAATATAAATAATAAAATGGCAACAACTACATATATATTACCAATTACTTTAAATGCAAATGAATTAAATACTCCAATCAAAATACACAGGGGGTGGCTGAATAGATAAGAAAATAAGACCCATACATATGCTGTCTACAAGAGACTCACTTTGGACAGAAAGACACACACAGACTGAAAGTAAAGGGATGGGAAAAGATATTCATGAACATGGAAACAGCAAGAAGAAGCTGGGATAGCAATACTTATACCCCCCCCAAAAAATAGACTTTAAAAACAAAGACAATAGTAAGAGGCAAATGACCCAGCAATTCTACTTCTGGGTATTTATCCAAAGAAACAGGGGGGGAAAAAAAGAAACACACAAAAAAACCTCACTAATTTGAAAAGACACAGGCATCCGTATGGTCATTACAGCATTATTTACAACAGCCTATCAATAGACAAATCGATAAAGAGGAGGTGCTATACATATACAATGGAATATTTTTCAGTCATAAAAAAAATGAACTCTTACCCTTGTGACAACATGGATGGACCTAAAGGGTATTGTGCTTAGTGAAATAAGTCAGGCAGAGAAAGACAACTACCATATGGTTTAACTTACATGCAGAATTTATAAAACAAAACACATGAACAAACAAAACAGAAACAGACTCAGATACAGAGAACATTTTGATGGTTGCTGAGTGGAGAAGGGTGGGGGGCTGGGTGAAAAGGTGAAGGGAGGAAGAAGCCCAAATTGGTAGTTACAAAATAGTCACAGGGATGTAAATCATAGCATAGGGAATATAGTCAACAATATTATAATAATTTTGTACAGAGCCAGATTTGTACTAGATTTATTGGGGTGATTACTTTTTAGGTTATATAAATGTCTAACCACTGGGTTGTACACCTGAAACTAATATAATATTGTATATCGCCTGTAATTGAAAAATAAAAAAAATATTTACAAACCCCCCCCAGAAAAACCAGAAGCAAATAACTTTCCCTCTTTGTGGTCATTTACAGGAGGGTGAACTCCCAAGTCAAAGTTTGATTTGGATGTCAAGACTAATAATGGCATACACACACCAAGATGCTATGAAAAGGTTGATGACTCACATAAAGAGATTTTCTGGGAATAATGGGAAAGCTCTCAAACAGGCCCAAAAGTGACGTAGAGGACCAGGAAAGGAGACTGGTTTCGGTTCCTTACGATGGTTAGGGGATGGGCCTGGGGTCAGGATTCCCCCCATGCTTGGGCTGGGACTTGAGTAATTTGAACCTTCAGGGTCACTGAAGCGCAGAGCACTCAGGCGTTCTTATCAACTTGTCTGGATGTGGGGCAGAATGGGAAGAGGCAGGGGTGAAGCTTAATAAGCTGTCAGCTGTTGAACATCAAAAAGTGGTGTCAGACACTGACTTACATTCTTCAAAAAAGTTTTTACTGTAGTATGACACACGCACAGTAAGTGAACAAATCTCAAGCATATAGTTTATGAGTTTTAAAATTCGTATAGACCCACGCAGCCATAATCCAGAACAGATACAGAATGTGTCCAGTATGCAGGTGGTTTCCTTGTTCCCCTTGCCAGTCACCCCTCTCCCCCAAGAAGCAACCACTATTCTTTCTATTATCAAAGATTAGTTTTTTTTCTGTTTTGGCAATTTTTATAAATGGAATCATAAGCTGTATATATTCAATAGCACCTTGGTCTTATGTTAGGTGACCACAGTATGTGCGTCTGGTTCTGGACTGGATATTCAGTTCTACCCCCGCACCAATATGACGCTGTCTTAACTACTCTAGCCTCATCGCAGTTTGTTTCTTAGGGAAGTCCTTCAGCAACTTCACGATCATTTTCTGTATCCTTTGCATTTCAACATAAACATTTTAGCGTCAGCTCTTCTACACACACACACACACACACACACACACACATATTGATGGGGTTTTGATTGAGATTACCTTGAATCTACACATCAACACAGGGAGAATTGACACCTTCCAATCCATACTGACACTTAATATAGAATATTTGCCTGCTTATTCAGGTCTTTTTAATTTCTCTCAACATTATTTGTTAATTTTCACTCTAGAGATTTTCCACCACTATCATTAGATCTGTTCTTATGTTTTTGATATTTTTAAAAATACTATTGTAAAGGATACTTAAAAATTTATTTTCTAATTATTTAAAGCATATACATATATATATATACACATATATAATTGATTTTGTTATTGAGCTTGACTATAGCAGCTTTGATAAATCTGCTTATTAATGATAGTTGGTACATCATTTTGGATTTTTGTTGCACACAATCGTATGTGAATAATAACAATATTTCTTCTAACTTTTTATATTTGTATCTTTATTTTTCCTGTTTCAGAGCATTGCTAGGAACCTCTTGTGCAAGTCAAAAGATATGGTAATAGCGAATACCCTTTTTTTGTTTCTAGCCTCAGGGAGAGAGTTTTATATTTCACCATTAAGTAAAATGTTGGCTATAATTTTTCTTGTAGATATCTTTGAACGGATTAAAAAATTTCCTTTCTATTCTTAATTTGCTATCATCTCTTCCCCTTTTCCAAAACAGGTGTTGAATTTTATTAAATGTCTTTCCGCCTCTGTCGAGATCATATAGGTTTTCTCTTTTATTATGCTAATATGGGGACTTACGTTGATTGATTTTCAAATATTAAAGAAACCTTGCATTCTTGCGATAAACCCACCTTACCGTGCTGTGTTTGTAGGCCATCAGAACCTGCCATTCACAAATGTGCCGCTTTGCATGGGGATCATTTAGAGCTGAAGACAGTCAAGAGAAAGAGACACAGGATGAGCTCTTTACCTTTCACCACCTGCCTGCAAATCGGAGCAGACGTTTCCCTTGTGAGGGTCCTTCCCCAACTCTTCTTGTACCAGTAAGAGAAGAACAAGGTCATCGCTTGAGATGAGAGCACCCAGAGGAGTCTACATCCTTACACCTTAATAAATAACCATGTATTTACCTTCCCACAACTTCCCACTCCCAAAAGTCCAGAAGCCCCTTTCCTTTGTCTCGTCACTTCTCTGCAAAGGTGTTGTCCTTTGTGCAATGCTACAAAAGTTTGGCGGCCTAGTGGCTTCTTTGAGGGTGTTCTCTTCTTTCTGCGAAGACCCACCCCTATCTTGCTGGCACATGAAACACTCAACACCACATTCAGTTTTTATGCTTTTCTCTTGTTAACCCATTTTTTTGTCAGAAAAATGTTCTCTCCTACATATTACACTTTTTAAAATTGCTGGATTCAATGTGCTCATATCTGGTTTAGAATTCTTCCGCCTGTGTTTAATGAACCATATTGGCCAATAATTTTTCTTTCTTGCAATGTCTTTGTCCAATTGTGTTAACAGGGGTTTCTTGGCCTCAGAAAAAAAATTGGGAAGTTTCTCTATTTTTTTCATGTTTGCATTTTATGGTTATGAGTCTTCAAAATTTTTTTGACTTACATTCTTTATTGCTGCAAAACCCTGCGAGATTCCATGGGGTAAGAGAAACCTCTACTTGTCTTACGTCCAGCTTATCACTCAGGAGTTACTTTCTCCCTGCTGATAAGATGCTGAAATACACTGGCTTGGGCCTGGTTGGCAAGTCTTGCTCCTTCCACTTAAACTGGGAAAGTGTTTACATTTTGGTAAACATCATCATGAATGATGAAAGAATGATCTGCAGACATTTTATTTTGCATCTACTGTCAACTTATGATGATGCAGCCTGAACCCAAAATCTGGGAGGCTTGGAGTCATTTTTAAGTTCGTATGGCAGGAAAATGTTTATGTTATGAGCCTTAAGAAGACCTCTAAGGCAATATATTAGGATAAATTTCTGTGGTGGAAGTGAAGTGAAAATGTGATTTCAAAGGAATAAATCAATGATATGAAATTTCTGTCTATTAAAAAAAGACATTGTTCAGGTATTTTAATGAGGCCCAAATCACTATCTTTGAATTCCATCAAATGGACTTTAAAGAGAGATCTAATGGTTTTATTTGAAAATGCCAATGTTTGCAACATGCTGGAAAAATCATTCTTTGTTACATTTAAACATATAATGACAAATTTGGGAAGTCAACTTCAATGTGTGAAGTAGTTTTTTGCTTGCAGACCCACTAATCAAATTTGGAAAACATTTTGAATAGTCACCTAAACAGAATTGGGAGTCTGAGAAGAAAAGTGTGAGGAAGGGAGGCTGAGTGGGCTGCCAGCTGTGTCTGCTCTGTCTCTGGGAGAGGCTCCTAGACTTAAGAGATGCTTCTCAGGTCCAGTTCAAGTCCCCACTCAGGTGTGGCCTTGAGTACAATAATCTCTTTGCCCTTTGTTTATCTTTTTTTTTAAAAATAATTACTGTAGCATCTACTTCATAGGGTCATTCAGAAGATTAAATAATGCAAATAAAATGCTTAGTATGCTGTTTGGTACCTAGTAGGTACACAGTTAGCTATTTCATTTCCCCTACAAGTGGGATCCACTTTGGACCAGTCACATTTCTTATTTGAAAGCCTTAGAAACTGAGTTTGGGTTGACTTAAGTAGGAAGGCACATATTAAAAGCATATAAGGCACCTCCCAGAATTTCCAGAAGTGGTGATAAATCAGGCTCATTCGTATGCCACACTATGATGAGTAATGCTCCAGATCACACTTCGGAGTGGCCGTTGGGATGGCTTTGTCACCACCACTGCCAGCCTTTGTCACCACAGAATAGGATCTGGGATGGGGGCCCTAGAACTGGTGCCCATGCTGTATCTAGAAACCCTAAGCAAAGGCTGCCACTGCCACCACCTGTCACCAGATTGGATTCTGAAAAGTAGCCTCCAGTACAATGTCAAGGGTAGCATAATTTCAAAGTTGCAGTCATACATTCATGCCCTAGAGGCAAAGGAGTCTGGAAAAGTGAATATTTGACGTGTTCAGGTTTATGGTGGGAGGTATTTTTCACTCAGGCCTAGTCTTCTGTCTTCTTCTTGGCAGTCCCTGCCTCCGAGACCCAGTCTGCCTCTAAACTGTGGTCTTGTGGCTGTGACCCTATTGCAAAGGTAACAGTAAGTACTCATTAACTGTTGGTGATGTACCTACCAGGCCCTGTGCCAAGCATTTTGCATACATTAACCTACTCACTTTATCCCCATTTTACAGAGGAGAAGACTGAGGTTCAGAGAAGTTAAGTGCAATTTGAGTTTAAAGATGGCATTTAACTCAGTATTTCCCCCTTTTTCTTCCTGGGAAGCATCAAGAAGCAACAAGGAGAATGAGGATATAATTTTATTTTTGGTGAAGTTAGAAGATAGCTAAACCTTTGCATTCTGAGAAATTTTGCAGCTAACTTTCTCTACTAGCTGAGAAGTTATGCCTACAAAACTTACATATGAACTTGGACAAGAATAATTATGTTTAGCCAGGAGCATGGCTTAAACTCTGCCCTCACACAAACCTCCAGCCAATAACTTTTGAGAGAAAGCTTCCCTTCTTTGGAGACAAATAATAAAGGAAACAAGGGCACAATCTGTACAAGATACAGTAAGAAAAAAATTGGAACAAATTGTGGTAGAAACCAGGAAAATGTTACCATCTATAGAACTGATAACAAATTTGTGACCAAAACTTTATCCATGAATTTTGAAAGAAACTTGTGCTGTCAAAACTCAGGAAAAATGTCTGCATTTCTATGTGTGTGGGGGGAAAGGAGACATAAATCATCATAGAAATGAAGAAAAAATTAGGAAAAACACAAGGGAGACTACACTATGCTGAAAATGTGCTAAAGGACATAGATAGTAGAAATAAGAAGGGTAAATGACGTTAAGTTGAAATAGAGACAGGACTGAAGCAAGTTAAAGAGAAAATGATAGATAGTGGGCAGGCAAATTACATCCAAAATATGTACAATTGTCTCCCGCAGTCCCCTTAGGAACTCACACACACAAAATAATTGGCAGAACAAATACTTAAAAATGCAATTCAAGAAAACTTCTCTGAAATAAACCTTAAATTTACATAATGATAGGACAGACAAAACCTGAAGGAACACAACTTTGGCAAAAGTAGAGAGCAAAAAGAGAACATAGCTAAGAGGAACTAACAAAAATACCACAGAGAGGGGAGTGTGTGTGTGTGTGTGTGTGTGTGTGTGTGTGTGTGTGTGTGTTGTTGGTTGGAGGGTGTAGGGAGATGGCTGTGTAGTGGGCAGACATCACCTGGAGACAGCAGACAAGTGAGCATGGAAGAAAGCTTTTCAATTCTGCTTTTGCTCTTGCCTCTCCCCAGGACTGTTCTGAGGCAGCCATAGCCTGCCCCTATGTTGGATGACATTGACATTCACTATTGTCAACAGTGAGTAATGCCATGGCAATATAAAAGTCCTCCCGGGGTGAGCGGGGGAAGAAACATTGTGGGCTGTCTTTTGGGGAGAATCCTTCCCTCACCTCCTCTTCCTCTTGGCACCCTGGACTGGCGAGTTGAAGTCTAAGGATAAACTTCTTTCCAACATTGCTTTTCTTTGCTGAGTTTAAAAGCCAATGTAGGATCAGAGGAATTGCTCGATGGGAAAGCAGTAAATGGGAGGGGCCCACAATGACTCTTCCACACGGGGAGCTCTCTTCATCTTCTCTCTCCTTAACTCCATAGACTCGGGCTTGAACTTTAGCCCTTCCTTCTACATATTATTGAACAGAGTGCTTGTTACCCAGGAGACATCATCTCTCAGGCCAAAATAACTACGCGCCCGCAGAGAATAATCACTATAAAAGAGATACAACAAATGGAATGACAGATACCAACCAAAACAGAATTATGAGAATGAATGACACTCCACAGCCTTTCTCTATATCAGGTGCTTTTCATGACCACGCGTGTTGATGAGTGTTCATCTCCTGTACCCTTCCCACCGCAATTGCCTGGACATCTGGGTGCAGTGACCCTGGGTATCCTACATCTGTCCCCCACTTTCCACCTGATACCCCCAACACTTTGTCTTAGATTCACTGCTTTTCTTGTGACTCTATCCAGACTGATGAGTGGTATCTTTATTCTGTGCTTATTCCCTGGAAGAGCATCACTGGCAGTACCTGCTGCTGGGGAAGCGTGTTCTCATCACCTTCCTTGCTTTGTTGGGGAGTCTAGTGCAAGACTACTCACCTTTCTGTGGTACTGTGGTCTTATTGTCAACCTGCACCCCCAGTCTTGGGAGACACCTGTCTTGTCTACCAAGAAATAAATGTCTTTGAAATTGGGTCAATGCCAGCTGAAATAAAGGCTGTGCTACAATAAATAAACCTATAGCCGCACAACAACACAGTAAATAAAGAGCATTTCTCTTGCCTAAAACAAAAGCAAATCTCCAATACAGTTCCAGAACTGAGCGTCTTCCTCTATACGCTTCTAGTGGTAGACCAGCAAACCCAAGCCAGGAGTGAGGATTTCTCTCCTACTTGCCCAAATTTCTTTTCTGTATTATGTGGGAGTCCCTGTTGCAGAGGCTGGTCTGCTGAGTGACCACAGACTGTGTGGACATCTGGCCACCAAAGAGTGGCAAATCCGTGATAAAGTGAGCTGGTATCCATGGAGGAGGTAGGCCTGAGTGAGAGGGGTGTTTGGAGAGCCCCAGCCATACATCCAGGCAGGCAGGGGGCATCTACAGGGGTGCAGAAGGCTAACATTTTCCCAGGGCCTTTTATAAAACTTGCCCTCCCAGGAAACTCAGTCCTTGGTGGCTGATCAGCTGTAGGTTTTCAAAATCATAATTCCCTCTTAGAGGGGTTTGTTTCTTTATGCAGAACCTAAACAGAGCTCATTAGATCAAATGATGTTTTACGAATCAAGAAGGCCTTTTACATGGAAAGTGGGTCACTGTGATGAAGAAAATTTGTTTAAGGGAAGAGATCAGCTGGTGGGTATGGCGATGAATTATAAGGGTGCGTGCTGGGCATTTTTCAAACTCGTCATGAATTTATTCTTGGAGCTGGTGCTACCACATTGGTGACATTTCCAGAAAGTGTAATTTGAAATTGATTGGGCTTCTCACACATCCTTCGAAGGCAGGCTCTCCTCTTAAAATGTTAGAAATTAAAACACGGAGGAACTTACCCAGTGAGAGCAGCCGAGCAGTCTGGCTGCTGACATGTCCGCCTAACATCACTCAAGACGAGCAACGTGTCTGTTTGAATTGGTTTTGAGACGCAGCCAGTGAGATGGCCAAATTGTCAGCCGGCAAATTGGATAAGCATGTGATGCTGCCTCTTGGGAAGGATGATATACATTTGAGTACATCTAAGTCATGCTTTTTAAAATTTCTGCTGCATTTAAAATATCAAGCTGGCTGGGCTGCTCAGATCGTTAAAGTGAAAAGATTCACTGATCGCCAGCTTACCTCCCCACCTGCCAACACTGAGGCTATCAGAACCCTGCGCTGTGACCCACCAGGCAGGCCCAGGTTTTGACTGCCCAGTTTTAATGAGAGATCACGACACATGAAGTCCATGGTTGTAGTCTTCCTTCTCCTGTAAGGGGTGATATGAGAGATGACCAGGGCTGTCACAAGGGAAGATGCAGTTTTTGTTGTTCGTGGGGTGAGGGCAACAGACAACAACCAAATGACCATTTCCTGCTCAGGAAAATATTCCCAGTGACACAGGGCAGATTCAAATCTCAGCATTCGTTTGTCCAGCTGAGCAATTTCATGACAACCTTCTGTCACTCTTTGAAGGCTTTTAACCAATTTAGTGAGAGAATGAAACTTTTTGAAAATAAACTATTACATTGGAATAATTTTAGATTTACAGAAAAGGTGTGAAGAGAGCAGAGAGTTCCTGTATATCCATCACTCAAACTCTCCTAATGTAATCTCTTACACACTGTGGCTCATTTGTCAAAACTAAGAGATGATTATTCACACGTTACTGTTAATTGAACTCCAGAATTTATTTGGATTTCACCTGTTTTTCTACTAATACCTTTTTACTGTTTTAGGAAACCACATTGTATTTGTTAGATGTCTCCATAATCTCCTCTGGTCTTTACAAGTAGACGTTCTGAAAAAGGAATCGTCAGGTATTTTAACAGGAGGTCTTTCTATTTGGATTTTTTCTGGTGTTTTCCTCATGCATAGAGTAGGATTAGGGGTTGTGGAGAAGAATACCACAGAGGTAAAGGGCTCTGCTCATCACATCATACCAAAGGGTACCTGCCAACATTTATTACAGATAATGGCAGCTTCGGTCACTTAGTCAAGATGGTGTTTTCCAAGACTCTCCATTGGAAAGTTACTGTTTTTCCCCTTTCATAGTTTGTTCTTTGGAAGTGAGTCTCTAAGACCAGCCTATGTTCAGGGTTGGGAGGGAATTAACCCTTACTTTCTGGGTAGGGGTATCTACATGTAATATTTGGAATTCTATAAAGAAGGTATGTCTACTCCCATGCGGGGGCCCCTGTTCTGGGCACCAGATGTGGGGGGGGGGGCTCCGCCCACAGAGCCCCATCCCTCCATCACGGATGAAAATAAAAACTACCAAGATATGATCTGCTTGGGGAGGAAAGGGGTCAAACTCTCAGAGGAGAATGACCCAGAGCCCCATCCTCACTAGGCTCTTATTGGGTTCCAATACACCAGAATACAGGTATGTCAGGCAGCAAGGCTCGAACAATGGTTAACATTTCAAAGAAATCTGAGGGCTTAATCTGAGTCAATGTCTGTCAGGAAAGGGGGTTGCCAAACTTTGGGAGACATACTCATTTCCTCCTTGGACCTGATCATTTAAATGAGAGCACTCTTAGCAAACAAAGCAGGTTTCACAGGACTTTAGGAATTCTTTCTTATGCCTGATCACCCAGGGAACCGTCCTGGCCGGTACAGGGCTGCACTGCTCACCCCCACAGTTTCAGGCTTTAAGGCAATTAGGAAGCAGGAGACATCTCCCAGATGGAAATGAGGACCTGGGCTATGTCAGAATAGCTGGGGGGTGAGGGTCCATCACATCCTCTTTGCTGCAGCCCCTTGAGTCCTTCCATGAGGCCTCCCAAGTGGTTGGTCTGGCTTAGGTTGCCCCTCCCATGAGGAGTCTTACCCGTCATTGACTACCAACCAAGCGTTGGGGCCAGAGATGGATGAGGCAGAAGCAGTGCTCCTGCCAGGGAGATAAGCTTTGTCTCCTTAGTAGGTCACATCCTTGTGACAGAACAGACCCAGATGAAGTGGGTCCCTTGGGTTCTTACACAGCCCACCATGGGGTAAGGGTTACAACTCCTGAAACCAGGCTGAACGGTCCACAACACTCCCATTTATTTAGTTAGTTTAGTATTTATTTATATTAGCATGGACTTGTATGTATTTATTTTATACTTTGAGTTACAATCAAACACCCCGTTATTTATTTTGTTGCTTAAATTATTCCAGCTTTAGCCATTGGAAACTCTTTAATATGGATTCCTATGTTCTTTTGACAAACCCCAATCTTTTGTTTGTTTTGAATATTTATTTGCTTTCTGGTACTATAAGATGCCCCAGGCTCATGTTGTACTTTCTTGTCCCAACTCTAGAGCCAGTCATTTCTCCAACGATGCCTGGTTCCTTTTACTGAAAATGGTAGAAGAGCCAAGATCTGGGCACAGGTCTGCTGGCTGCTGCTGGGTTGTCGCTGCTTCTAGGACAAGGCTGGGAAACTTACGTCGAAGGTACTATCCAGTGTGCACATACATACCTATCACTGCTTCCGTGTGTGTCCATCCGCATATATTAAGCTTCATGTGAGCGCATACAGACGTCTGGCTAATCAAGTGCCGAAAGATTCATGTTCTTCTTATCCCCTCGCTTATTTGTAATGTTTTCCTCTGACAGTGAGAAATCTGGTTCAGAGGATAAAAGAGTTTGATAGTTTTAATGTTTTGAGTTATTTGTCTATGGAAGAATTTTTATTCTCCTGCATATGTTTGAGTATTAACAAGGAATTTCAGAACATTGAAATCTATCCCAAATTGCTGGCTCCACAAAAATATGGTTATCCACATTCATATTGATGAGTGAAGATACTAATGGAGTACGATGTGCCCTCTGAAACATCACAGAAAAAGTTTATATTCTGTTCAGTGCAATCAATATTTAGCATATTTTGTTGTTTTCAAACTCTCTTCAAATCAGTAAACCCTCAGGTGATGTGAGAATCTCAGTCCAGTATGGCAGAAGCATGTGTGAATACTGAGTGAGTCTTCGATTTTCTTTAATGATTTTACTGGCATTTAATAAGCTGCACACATTTAAAGTATGGAGCTTGCTAAGTTTTTACATGTGTATACATCTGTGAAACTATCGCCACAATCAAAATTATGGATATGTATTGTATTTCAAAAGCCTCCTCATAGCCCTTGACAAATATTAGCAAGTTGGTGAATTTGCAAATACAGAAACTTTAAAAAAATGAGAATTGAGAGTATCTGTCTTTCTTTACACTAATGCCAGATTTGTCTTTGATTACTATATCTTTATGTTAAGTTGTGAAGTCAGATAATGTTGTGAAGTCCTCTTCTGCAAAATTTTTTGCTACTTTAGATCATTTAACATGACATATGAAGTTTAAAAAATCAACTCATCAATTTGTGCAAGAAAAGCCTGTTGGGACTCTGATTAGGACAGCACTGACTCTGTAGGTCAATTTGTCTATTGTTTCCACCCTAGTTGTATTTCCTTTCACTACATTTCTGATCATTAATATTTCCTTTTCTTCTACTTGCTTTTGTCTTCATTTTCTCTCCTTTTTAGTAATTTATAAAGGGGAAAATAATATCATTACTTTAAGACCTTTCTTCTCTTCTAATCTGCTAGTTTAATGCCATGGATTTCCCCCTAAGCATTGATTTAGCAGTATCCCATGCATTTTTATATGTTGTGTTTTATTTTCTTTCAGTTTAAAATAATTTTAAATTTTCCATTTGATTATTCCTTCTTTGGCCTGTGTTTTTTCTTTTTAGAAGTGTGTTATTTAATTTCTTACTATTTGGAGATTTTTCAGAGATCACTCTTTTATTGATGTCTTATTTAATGCCACTGTCTTCAGGAGATATACTGAATATAACTTAAATTCTTCACATTTATTTGGGCTTTTCGGTGGTCCAGAATGTGATGCATATTGGTACATGTTCGACGTGCACTTAAGAAGAATGTGAACTCTGCTGTTGTTGGATAGAAAACTCTGTGTCAATTAGTGAAGTTAATTGATAGTGTTGTTCAAAGCTTCTTTACTTACTCATTTTGTCTGCTTATGCTATTGATTATTGGGAAAGGGATATTGAACTACATCAACTAAAATTGTCGATTTGTCCATTTTATGTTCCTACCTATCAGTTTTTGCTTATGTGTTTTGAGACTCCATTATTAGGTGCATCAATATTTAAAATGGTTACATACTTTTAATAAGCCAATCTATTTATCATCATGAAAAAATTTTATTTATTCCTGGCAATATTCTTTACTTTAAGATCTGTTTTTTGATATTAATACTCATATACCAGCTTTGTTTTGACAGTGCTAGCTAGCATAGCATGTTATCTCCCATGTTTGTACTGTGTCATACAAACTATTGTGTATTTATATTTGAAATGTATTTTTTATAGGCAGCGTATAGTTGGACCTGGGATTTTTAAAATCGAATCTGATCATCTCCATCTTGTAAGTGTGGTGTTTAGACTATTCCTATTTAATGTGATTATTGTCGCGGCTGGGTATAAATCTGTCAGCTTCCCATTTGTTTCCTACTTATCCATATATTCTCTGGTTATCGTTTTCTGCCTTCCTTTTGATTATTTAAATATTTCTGGATCTTTTTGTCTCTTTCATTAATTACCTATAATGGTTTGCTGTTCCCATTTCAGTGGTTGTTTTAGGTTTATAGTATACGGTCTGCCTTTAACTGATGTTTTACTACTTCATGTTAATAAAGTGATGGGTACCTTACAGATATAATCTAATTCAGCAGGTCCCCAACCTTTTCGGCACAGAAGGCGGAGCTCAGGCTGTAATGCCAGCTCCTGCTGTGTGGCCTGGTTCCTAACAGGCCACGGCCTGGGGGTTGGAGACCCCGGATCCAAACGACCGCCCACAAGCCTCACGTCAGGCAAGTATTCACGTCTCCATTCTGGAAATAGAGAAATTAAAATGAGTTTCCTCAGGATTAGTCAGCTACTTGACATATAACCAAATATAAACCTGGGGGAAGGGGAATGAGATGGTGTCATTTTTTCACCTTGGTAGGTTTACAGGATAATAAAGAGGAAAATGGTTATGTGCAACATTTTAGCTCAGGAGACGAGGCTTTAGAGGTCCCCATCTGTTTCATAAATCCCAAATGGTTGTGACCATCCGAAAGAATGAGCAAAGTGTGTTTTTTATTCATTTTGAAAATTAGAAATAGTCTCTGGACGCACAAGAGTCAGCTAATTATGAATACTTTGAAAAGAAACAAAAAAACACAGAAACGAACTCCACGCTCCCTGTGCTGGCCTTCCCATCCCAGAAGCTGCTGCAGCTCTTAACTTATATATATTTTATGTTTGCTGCTTCTTCATTTAGAAGTCAGTTTTCTTCCTTACGATGCAGCTTTAATTGGACTGCGATGCGAAGCGTGACCCTGCAGAGGACACCAGGAAGCTCCCACGGTGTCCGGACGAGCAGCTGGGTGTGGACAGAGGTGACAGGCACTAACGTGTCACGTGTTTCAGGGGGAGAACCAGGGGTGTTTTGGAAGGGGGAGCTTATCTTTAGTTAACTAATATGTGATCCCTTGGCAAAGTTCAACAGCCTAAAAAATTCAGTTAGCCTAAATTCAGTAAGAGTGGTTTCCCTGGGAGACTGGTGGACCCCAGAATCACTGTTCTACACGTCGAAGCTTCCAGGACCACTACTTGTGCGAAGAGGTGAACCATTCAACCGTGGGGGAAAGCTAAACCAGCCATTACAAACTTGGGCTTCCTGGAACCCTTAGGAGTCTGTGGATGTGTTTTAGGTACATTTACATACGTTTTCCAGGGATGAAGGTCCACGGTGTTCATCAGCTTCTTAAAGGGGACCATGGCCCAAGAGAGCTTAAGAACTTTTACATGATTTAGATGAAGAAGCCTCCTCTCCAATGATGGAGAAAATATTCAAAATAGCTCAAGAAAGGAAGGTTTACTCAATAAATGCAATTCAGGCCCCATTTTGAACATATCCACTTGAAACTCTAAAATGGATACGAACCTGGACTTGACTAATAAGGGTTTTGCATTAAGTTAGAATCATGTTCATATAAGCCAGTAAAATGGAAAAACTTTTTAAATTAATTAGAATATTTAAATATTGTTTTCTGGCATCCAATTTTTCATGTAGGAAGCAAGTGACAAGAAAGAAAATTATTATTGATTAGTCAAAACACTTTCTTTAAGGTGCTTTGAGGCCTGGTGACTTCTGTGTGTTTGGTTCCTTGCACAGAACTACAGACGGTCAGAAGGGTGACCCTGAGGCAAAATGTGGTCAAAGTCTTCAAAGGTTAAACTTTGTTGCAAAGGCAAGCTGAGCTGATGCCTGTTGAAAATACTTCAACAGGGAGGAAATAAACAAGGTTTCTGGTTAGCTGTCAAAGAATGAGAAAGTTCAGTTGCTCATTTCTGGAACAACATTTGCTGACTGAGGTTTCACAGGACGAGGGATCCGTTTGTATAGTGGTCAGTATTCTCACTTTTCTCCGTTCCCATGCCGGCCTTTTGCAGACAGAAGGCCCTTCAGGAGGAGGTGATGATCTCCTTTAAGAACGTGAAGTGAATGATTCATGACAGCCTCCACGTCAGTGGGGGAGTGGCAGGTGGTTCCCAGTAGTAGCAGCGGCAGCCAGCACAGTAGTAATCATTCAACAACCACTCTTTTTTGGACCACTTTCTCCACGCCAGACACCGTGCCATGTCCTCCTCCTTCAGCCCCTTAATGAGGTGACTCAGGGGGTGTCTCTTCCTGACAGGTGTCATCCCACACTTTTTAAACGGGCATTTGGGGTTTCATCTTTCAATGACAAGTTTCCTTCTCAGAGGTGCACATATAAGGTGAGTTTTCTGGGGTTGTTGTCGTCTTGTGAGCATTTCAAATGATGCTAGGCCAGCGGAGCAGAATCAGCCTAACGTGAAATCACTCTGCCCTTGCCACTCTCCCTGGTCAACCGGACTAGACCTGCTTACCCTTTAAAGTTCCCGCAATGATAATGTTATAACTAACATTTAGTGTATGATATTGTCTGTTACAGCGAGTGCACTTTCATTGTATATAAAATAGGTTCTCTGTCTCAGCTCCATTTTTAAATGGCAGAGCTGAGACTCGGAAGGGTTATGTGACTTGCCCAATTTAGTGAAGCCAGGATTTCTGACTCCAGGAACTTGACTACTCTTCTTCCTCTCCTCCTCCTTCTTCTTCCTCCTCTTCTTTCCTTTCCTTTCCTTTCCTTTCCTTTCCTTTCCTTTCCTTTCCTTTCCTTTCCTTTCCTTTCCTTTCCTTTCCTTTCCTTTCCTTTCCTCCTTTCCTCCTTTCCTCCTTTCTTTCTTTCTTTCCTTCTTTCTTCCTTTCTTTCTTCCTTTCTTTCTTTCTTTCTTTCTTTCTTTCTTTCTTTCTTTCTTTCTTTCCTTCTTTCTTTCCTTCTTTCCTTCCTTCCTTCTTTCTTTCTTTCTTTCTTTCTTTCTTTCTTTCTTTCTTTCTTTCTTTCTTTCTTTCTTCTTTCTAGTTATGGCAAATGTTAAACATTTACAAAAGTAGGCAGAATAGTATAACACACTCCCATGTAACCTTTCACTCAGCTTAAACAATTATGAGTTTCTGGACACACTCATTTCATCTATACCCTCATGTAATGCAGCCACTTCCACATTACCCTGCAGCCAGTCCCAGGCAGGCATATAGCATTTCATCTGTAAGGTCACAATATGGATCTGTAGTAGAAGCTCTTGGTGCCTCATGTCCACCTCTGAGTTCAGCTGTGGCTGTGGCAGAAGTTTCTGTACGAGCTCAAGCCCCCACAGACAGTAACAATGTCATTACTAAGTGTGTGCATGTGTGTTCCCACTTTCAACCCCAGAATCTTCTCTGAAATGTGGGAGTTACCAACACTGGAGGAATGAGCTCATCCAACAGGGAATGAGAGTGGGAGATAACGTTCTAACCTCCCGTCTGCAGAACAACTCTGGGGGCATTCTGAACCTTCTCCGAGGTCTGCGTAGAGTCAACCCCCCACTGCCCACCGTGTGCCCTTGGTGACACACCCTCCGATTGGCTTCTGCTCTTTCTCCGTCTTACTTTCCCTGATGCCTCCCTCTTGCTCCCTGGAGTCTCCTCCCTCCCTCCCCCAAATTACCTGAACAAAGGTCCTTTTCTCAGGCTCTGCTTTTAGCAACAGCTCAATATTTCTAGGCCTTTCTCAGCCTTTTTAGTGAAAAGAACTAAGAAATCTGTTCTGTTTTGTTTCTTTGTTTGTTTGCCTTAAAATTAAATTCATCTTGAGTTCATAGTGATACTGCTTCAAACCAGCACTGTTTTACTTAAGATATTCTATCTCACAACTCTACCTTCTTCCCGCTTTGAGAAACCCAGTTCTCAAGGAAACCTGTGATAACAAAATTAGACTATCACATAATTACTTGTTTGCTTTATCCCACAATATACATAAAATATAAAAATAACAATTTCAACATAATCATTAACAACATGATTACTGTAACCAGTTTAAAGTTTGGATTTTGTTTTGTAGCTTTTTTTTTTTTTGTCTCTAGATTGTATCTTGTAAGGGATATGCCTTATAAAAGCTACCTGAGTTGTTTTGTTTTGTTTTGTGTATAAGGGAACATGAAGTAGAAAGGAGCCTTACCAGAAAGCAGGTTTGTTACACCCACTGCCGTGTCCACTTGGAATTTAGGACCTCCTACTGGTATAGGAGCAAACCAGAGATGCTTCATGTGACCTTGATCAAGGTTGAGGTCCCAGCCTCCAACTAGGGCTCTTTCACATTGAGCCTTCAGTACTCTGGCCTCTCTGTCCCTCTTGAGTTCAGAACAGAAGCACAACCAAAGGAATTAAGAAGTTCCTTGTATCAAAAGGCAAGGGAACATACTCTTATTATCTATTATTTTGGAGCCAATCTGCCCTTGGACATGAAGACCCTCTAAAAGAAAAGCCCATGCCTCACAGTCAGCTGGTGGCTGTTATGCGCATTGTACATGCCCAGTTCCTGGGACCACGGAGTCTAGAAACAGCCTCCTCCAATCAGGTACTTACCCTTTTTTTTTTTTTTTGGAGAAAGGATTTTATGGCTAAAAATAATGAAAATCCATTGGCTTAATTTATCTCTCGACCTTATACACACATCTAACCATCCACGAAACCGTCATAATTATAAAAGACTCTCAATGATAAAACAGTCAACTCTTATATGCCAGGCTCCATCCCCGGCTCTGGGATGCAATTAGCCGTACTGCGATTCCTATGGATTTTTCTCTTCTCACTGCTCAGATTATTGCCAAGTTGCACAGGCAGTCCAGAGACAGAAGACTATAAAGTGTTTGGGCAGATTAGTGCCTCCATTCTCTATTGCTGATCTGCAAAATTAATGTTGCCAGTAGGGGTAAAGGGTGGGGGTGTGGAGGCAAGACTGTTTCAAATTATCCAGATGCCCCTGGCTTCCTGTCTGAGCTATGCATCGATAAGTAGTTTCAGAGGAAGAGATAAATTGACAGTTTAACACGTTGTGTAATATCTGGAGGGGGCAGATAATCAATACTCATTGTATCTGCCACTAGATACAGATTCTGGGAGGCTCTGGGTTGTCTCCATGCTGTCCCAACTTCCGTGTGCTCTCCAAACCCTGTCAGAGCCCACAATAAAGCTCCTCTGTTTGGAAACGATGAATGTCGTTTTGCTGTGTGGAATTTATGGCAGGCAAAATTGCAGGATGTGAGAAAGTCCATCAATTTAATTTTCTCTGCAAAAGTAGTCCTGCTTGGTTGAGCAATAGCTAGCCTTGAAGAGGGTGAACTTAAAATTGAGAAAAGAATAAGATCCCCCATCCACACATTTTGAACCATAAAACAAAGTCGCTAGAAAGAAAATAGAGAGCCTGCCTTGGGAACAAGATGTATTGATTCATCAGTGTGGTATTTTAAAAAGGAAGGAAGGAAAGAAGAAGAAAGCTCCCATTTTCTCCTTAGTCACATGACGGTTACTCTGTCGAGGAGTAGGCAGCGGGGGGATTCAGAATTTAGGAAAATGCCCAATGGACTTTGCACCATCAACTGTAATTATCGCCTTTGTCCCCTCTGCTTCTTTTGCAGAAAGTCAGAAAAATGTCCTTTATCTACTTGTCTGGGCTTTTCTTCTACTCCTTCTTGCCCTGAAGCCCACACTGTAGTCACATCAACTCCTTGAAGTGTCTCTCAAGTTGTGCCACAGTCTCTGCCTGGAGCATTCTTCCCTGCTTCTCACCTGCTAATTTCCTCCTCATCCTTCAGGTCTCTGGTTGGGCATCTTGCCCCCTGGGAAGATTTTTGTCCCAGGAATGCATTGGCTATGCTTCCTCTGAGCCTCCTTCACAATGTCACAACACAGGTAATCACCTTTCCAGAAGTCAACTTCTTTTTCAAGGCTGAAGGCTCCTTGAGTGCAGGTAGGGTCAAGTTTGATGCTCTATATCCCCAGTGCCAAATCTTGCACCTGGATTACAGGAGGTGTTCCGTTCAATTTGTTGAATGAAAGATGAATTATGAGATGAATGAGCACCTGTCAGTTGTGAAAAAGGTTTCCTTGGAAACACACCCTGATGATCATGGTTTAGCCATTGTGCCTGAACATCTGCCTGTTATCTGTTATGCAATTCATCAAGCAACTCAGTTGGGTAAGGTTTTCTGGGCTGGATGCATTCAATGTCCTCTGGCAAAGAGATGGCTTGGCCATGTCATGCCCTGGCTTAGCATCCTGCTATGGTTTCTCACTGCCAACTCATTCAAGACTCAATGACTTAGCAAATCATCCATGTTTCTTTGTGTTTGGAACTCAGGTGGTCTTCCCATTTCCCATTTTGTACCTCAGCCCCTCTGTTCTCCCAGAAACACTTTTTCAGCTCTAGTAAGACATATTAAGCTGTTTCCTTTGCCAGAATGTTCTACTTTTCTTCTCTGCCTGGAGAATTCCAACTCTTCCTTTATGATCCAGCATAAATGCCAGTCTCTCTGAGAAGCCTTTGCAGATTTCTGCAGAGAGTCCTTCAGCTGCTTTTCTGTGCAGCTACAACAGTTTGTCATGTTGACCCCAGTCCGACTGGGGAGATAGAATTGAAGGGTAATCCTACACAATGGAATAATCAATGCTTTTGCACATTCTGTGCTTAGCCATTACAGTACTATTCCCTCCCTACAAATAGTCTATGATAGGTTCTTAATCAATGATTGTTGCAAAACAGAATGGCAGGCAAACCAAACAGGAGAGAGAGTGTTATTCCTTAGGGTCTGTCATTCCTCCAGGTGAAGTGAGGGACATTGAAGCAAGTAAGGAGACAAGTCACCTTCTCATCACTCAGGTTTGTGCTCACTGGGCATCTCCTCTGAGAGGCCTTTAGTGACCAGGTGCCTGGAAGTGGTTCCGTTGCCCTGTCTTGTTTGTTTGTTACACATCACACCATCTGAAATCATCTCTGTGTTTGATTGTTTACATGGGTGGGCATCATATTTCTCTCCAGGATGTGGCTCTATGAAAGCAAGGATTTACTCTCTCTTATTTGCTGCTGTGTCCCCAGGCCTGGGAGCAATTCTTGCCATATGCCCCAGCATTTACCAACTGGTGAATATTGTTTGGATGACTAAAACAAAAAGTCAGTGAGGAACACACTTCAAGAATCACGGGGGCCAGGGACTTCCTGCAAGATGGAGGCATAGGTATGCACACTATGCCTCCTCACACAACCCAAAGAAGGCCAACAACAATTTAAAAACAAAAAAACATCCAGAACTTACAGAAAATTGAACTGTATGGAAGTCCAACAACCAAGGAGTTAAAGAAGAAACATCCATTCAGATTGGTAGGGGAGGCGGAGATGGGCAGCTGGGCAGAGAGGACTCCTGGCAAGGTGGCAGCTGGTGGAATGGGTGGTCCCACATTCGAGTGCAGATAAACTGGGAGGAACAGCTGGGGAACGAAACAGACCATGCAACCCAGGGCCCTAGTGCAGAGAAATAAAGCCTCAAACCACTGATTGAAAACACCTGTGGGGGTAGAGGCATCTGTGGGAGAAACTCTCAGCCTCACAGGAGAGTTCACTAGAGAGACCACAGGGTCCTAGAATGTACATAAACCCACCCACCTGGGAATCAGCACCAGAAGGGCCCACTTTGCTTGTGGGTAGCAAGGGAAGTGACTGAAATCTGTCAGAGAGCAGAGCAAACGCCATTGTTCCCTCTTGACCTCTTCCCCACATACTGCATCACAAAGCAGCGACGTGGGTTGCCCTGCCCTGGTGAACACCTAAGGCTCCACCCTTTATATGTAGCAGGTGTGCTGAGACAAAAAAAAAAAAAAATGGCCCAAGTGAAAGAAGAGATCAAAGCCCCAGAACAAATACAACTAAGCGATGAAGAGATAGCCAACCTATCAGATGCACAGTTCAAAACACTGGTAATCAGGATTCTCACAGAACTGGTTGAATTTGGTCGCAAATTAGATGAAAAAATGAAGGCAATGCTAAGTGAAATAAAGGAAAATGTACAGGGAACCAATAGTGATGGGAAGGAAACTGGGACTCTAATCAATGGTGTGGACCAGAAGGAAGAAAGAAACATTCGACCAGAAAAGGATGATGAAACAAGAATTCAAAAAAATGAGGAGAGGTTTAGGAACTTCCAGGACATCTTTAAACATTCCAACATCCAAATTATATGGGTGCCAGAAGGAGAAGAGGAAGAGCAAGAAATTGAAAACTTATTTGAACAAATAATGAAGGAGAACTTCCTCAATCTGGCAAAGGAAATAGACTTCCAGGAAGTCCAGGAAGCTCAGAGAGTCCCAAAGAAGTTGGATCCAAGAAGGAACACACCAAAGCACATCATAATTACATTATCCAAGATTAAAATGAAGGAGAGAATCCTAGAAGCAGCAAGAGATAAGGAGACAGTTACCTACAAAGGAGTTCCCATCAGACTATCAGCTGATTTCTCAGAAGAGACCTTACAGGCAAGAAGGGTCTGGAAAGAAGTATTCCAAGTCATGAGAGGCAAGGAGCTACATCTAAGATTGCTCTAACCAGCAAAGCTTTCATTTAGAATGGAAAGGTAGATAAAGTGCTTCCCAGATAAGGTCAAGTTAAAGGAGTTCTTCATCACCAAGCCCTTATTATATGAAATGTTCAAGGGACTTATCCAAGAAAAAGAAGATAAAACATATGAACAGTAAAATGACAGCAAACTCACAGTTGTTAACAACCACACCTAAAACAAAAACAAAAGCAAACTAAGCAAACAGCTAGAACAGGAACAGAACCACAGAAATGGAGATGACATGGAAGGTTATAACAGGGGAGTGTGGGGTGAGAGATGGGGAAAGGTACAGAGAATAAGTAGCATAAGTAGTAGGTAGAAAATAGACAGGGGGAGGTTAAGAATAGTATAGGAAAGGTAGAAGCCAAATAACTTATATGTATGACCCATGGACATGAACTGAAGGCGGGGAATGTGGGTGGGAGGGGGTATGCTGGGACGAGGGGAATAAAGGGGGAAATGGGACAACTGTAATAACATAATCAATAAAATACACTAAAAAAGAATCTTGGGGGCCAATGGAGAAGTGGCTTATATCCCTCTCATAGGCATGTTGGTGGGATTGCAGTGCTCTACACAGGACCTGAAAGAACTGGGCTAGCGAGACGTCTCAGGGTCAAACCTGAGAAGCTTGGACGAGCGTCTAACCATCTGACTTCCAAGTATATCTGCCATAGTAACTCTTGTAGACTTTGGTAACCTGTGATTGTTCCCATTTTTGTCATTTTTTTCTTAGCAAACTCCCCTTAAAATGAAAAATAGGAATAGGATGGAGAGGAGGGGAAGGAGGGCAATTATGAGGGATAGACATTTAAAACAAATTTGGCTCCTCTTTTTTATGACTTTAGACTTAGGATTGAAGGGTGGTCATGTAGGGTGCATTTTACCAAGAAATAGTATGGTAGCTCAGAGAGATAGGGAAAAAATATTTTTCTTACCTAGCCTCCAAAGCTGAGTTCAAATGTCCCTTCCTCCATGGCCAGTTCTGATTACCCCAGCTTTTATTTAGCTTTTTATAGTTTAAATTCTTTATGGAATTGGTAACTCTAATTTAAGCTCTTAATTGAAGACAGTCTTGAATTAGTGTCACTGTTTTTCATGTTTTTGCAGTAGGGTTTTTGCTTATGACTGATAGATTCTGTGTCTTACGGATCAATATATTTCCACAGCAGTAGCACCAGGCCAGGCCCTCACGTGGGATGTGATGGGGAGCTGTCACCAAAGTGCACAGGTGCCCTCGGCTGCAGTATCTATGTATATGGTCTCATTTCATCCTGGCAACGATGTTCTAGAAGTAGATATTATTGTACGGGTGAGGAAGTTGAGGGTCCGAGGGGTTGAATTATCTACCTAAAGCCACACAACTCATAACAGGCAGAACCAGGACTCTACAAGCGTTCAGCTTGTGCCTTTTCTTCTGTACCTGACTTGGAGAAGATGCCCCTGGTAGGGGAATACTCAGAGTAAAGGCTCACTGGTCATTGATGGTGGATGTGGAATCCTGCTTCTGCAACTATTTTTATTCTCAGATCCATACACTTCAGGCTGGCTTTCAAGTGCCAGCAACAGATGGTTCTCTACCTCAGGGCCCCTTAGAAGGTCATGAGTTGGGGAATTCTGGGTGCCCATAATTGTGCCAAAATTCACTTGCTAGGAACAGGACAAGAGTTGTGTGCTCTGCTGTGTTCTATCTTGGGACTCAGAGCATCTGGGGAAAGAAACAGGGAGAGGAGGTTTTCAAGGAGTTTAAGTTCCTGCCAGCAATAGACCCAAAATCTCTTCCCTTGAGTTTAGCATCCTGGAGAAAAAAAAGTGTCCTCCTAATTTTAGAAAAAACTCTTCATTTCTAGATATTTACATTTAAAAATTTCCTTTTGATCAGAAAGAACATCCCGGTGTTTACCTTTAAGTTATTTATCTTTTAAAACACAGAGTTGTGAAGAAGAAGATAGAAGTCACTTGTATAGGAAGAGGATAGATAAAACAAATGTTACTAGTGGTTATGTTTGTTAGATTATTTTTTTAACTCATCTGTGATCATGCTTTATATGTTTTTAATCCTGATTTATTTATTTAACACATCACAAGCTTTATTCTCATGTCCTTAAATATTCTTCATGACCATAATTTTCATTGACAGCCACATAAATACTTTATAGACATACCATAATTTATGACCACTTTTTCTAGTATTAGACATTGAGATTCTTCCCAGTGTTATGTTTCACTGAGTGTCTAAGAGCTGTGCTGGGGATTTCGTTTTCATGGTGGTCATTGGGAGGTACCAAACTTTTTAATTACCCTAATGGCCATCTTGAATAGCCATTCCGCATTTCTATGTATTTGTCGTGTGATGAGACTATGTGTATACCTGGGAAACTCCCTCCGGAGGTCACTGTGGCTGAACAGTGGTCCACGAGGACCTTCAACATAGTCTTTGGCATATTTTTGCATTCTAGGTAAGAATTACTCTCCCTGCAACTATTGAGATGTTTTCTGAATTAATGCAGTTCTCCATGGAAGCATAGGAGAAACAAGATCTCTTATTTAATGAGGCACCATCAACTTGCTTAATGCTGATTTCCACATCACCCAACAGAGCTTTGGAAATAATATTGTCTTGCTTTCGTGTGCTTTCTTGTGGATTATTCCTGTGGAATAATGATGTTAACACCTCCAGGAGAGTTGACATCCAAGCCTGAGTGGAGACTGTCATTATTGAAAACATCATGATTATATAAATTTGATCAAGCTTTCCTCTCTTGCAAAGTTTATTGCCATCTTTTTAAATTCATTAATGCCTTATTCTTACCACCACCCCAAGAGAGTTGGCTGGTAAAATTACTGCCCTTAAGTCTTTAAATGAGACTGGGGCAGGGTGAAGAGGTAAGAAGATCTTTAAGGAGACAGGTATGAAATGGGCCAGGTTCAGCTGAGGTGCGCATCAGCCTGGGTCCTTTGGCTTTGGCGGCAGCAGGCCTCTGTCCCCTCATGCCCCTTTGGTTTCCTGGGCTTGCCTCCTGTAGAAAAGCACCCCATTCTCTGGATCTTCTCTAGGCCTTAAAAATCACCAGTGGAGACTATGGAGTATTTTTAGACCTGAGAGCCAATGCTGAAGCCAAATGCTGTGAGCTGGCCCCTCCATCTCCAAAGTCTCCCCTCAATAGCAATAATACCACTGGTGAGAAAATAACAGCAAAAACATGGGCAAACAGCATTTTCTTAGTCTGATGCAAATCATTTTTAGAAAACATTCTCATTCCTACTGATCTGTGTCACACGCTGTGGGCACAACGAACGTGCTTACTGTGTGAGGGCAGTTTCACAGCAATCGTTTGCCAGCTAGCACACTGCCACCAAGCCCTTCCTGTGGGCAGATCCTGGGTCTGCTTCAACAAATGGCTTTTAATTGACTTTTGGATTATAGGTCCCCTTGAGACTGATGAGAGCTGGGGTTTCTCTGATGAACTCAAGGTGTGTGCAAATTGCATGCTGAAATTCAGCTCTGCAGCTCCAATCCCAGGGTCCTTCATAATATTCCTTGTTTATTGGGCCTTTAAAATAATGTACCATCTTTATAAAGATTCCTTCTTTAGCAACTTCCTAAAATATAGTCTCCTGTGTTGCTCCCTATATTTTTAATGGCAAAACGTACTATCAAAAGTCTCAGGTCAGAGCAGATTCAATGAGGCAGTAGTTTTAGAGGGAAGTCAAAACTGCCTCCCGAAAACAAAACTAAAGTGAATGTTTCTGCATCTGCTTTGCACAAAATTTTTTGATGTTGGACATGCACTAAGCTCCTGTGCCAATGGGGGGCTCATCTAGCAGGGATGCAGAGGGTCGTTCCGTGGCCAGGGACGCAGTTTGTCCCATGACACTCTGTGGGAATCAAAAACATTTCTCTGTAGTGTTTTACGGCCTGAACTTTCCCAAAATGGCAAAAGAGACATTTCCCGCACCTCAGTGTTTCTCAAGGCAAATATTAGCTTTGCAGTGTTTTTTATTCCCTCACCCTCCAAAGAACTCTACTAATGAAACTTTGGTAACGAAGATAAATGAACCCATCCTCCTATCTGTTTACTGCAGTTCCCTTAATTGCTGAATTACCCCATGCTGTTTGTCTTTCTACAATATTTTTGTGCTCAAGATGAGGTCTGGAAAGGTAAGGTTCTCTGAGTTGTGTCAACAGGATTATCACAAATCCTCTTTCTAATAGCTCTGTATGCATTGGCTTACATCAAAGTACTAGCTTCAGCTGCCAGGCTCTCCATATTCATGAATATCTGCATATAAAATCTAGAGTTTTATTTGCATATGGATTAAAATACTATGTGATGTGAGTTTTCCTACAGTTAATGTTCCCTACAGTAAGGGTATAAATGGGCTATGTTTTCCTTGCACTTTTAGTTTTACTTATGTTTTAAAAGCACATTTATTTTTTTCTGACTACAAAAATAGTATGTGCTTATTGTGAAAATTGGAAAATGCAAAATAATAATAAGAACAAAAACATCTTCCACAGTCTTACCACCCAATTGCATCTTGATGTGCTTACATTACTATAGGCTTTTCCCCTGGAGGTTGTCCGTATACTGTATACACAATTGTATCCTTTTCTTCAAATTTAATCTGGCAATATTTGCTCTTTACAATGTTTTAAGATGATGCTTATATATCACTTTAAGAGCTGCATACTATTCCCTCATGAAGGTACATGATAGTTATCTAGGGACCATTTGGAGTGTTTCCTTTCATTAAGTTTTTAAAAATTTTTGCTGCGGTAGATTCTATTGCTTTGAAGATTTTTGTGTTGGGTAATTGCCCTTAAATACTTTTGCAAACGTGGTATGACACATTCAAAGGGTTCTTTTTAAGGTTTTTGATCCAAATGACTGGTTTTCAGTCTAAGACAATCAAACCAAGTCACACTCTCACTAGCACACTCTGGGATGTTTATTAAATCTCAACTTTTCTCAAACCTTACAGACCAGAGTGGAATCTCAGTGTTACGTAAACTTAAACATCTTTGATTACAAGGGGGATCAAACTTTTTCCATGTGGTTCTTAACTAATTCTACTTCTTTTTTTATAAACTTTCTCCCAGTCATGTCATGGGTTGCAGTTTAAGATTGGAGCTGAGCACCCCAAGAACGCCCTTGTACGAGGCTTGTCGGTAACGGAACACGACAGAACCACCAAGCTGTAGCGCCTTCCTTCATTCCAAATGGACTCTGTCGGTCCTCCTTGGAGAGGCATGGGTTTGGGACATTTCCTTGTATTTAAGCTCAAGTAAGGTTTTCTACTTAAGACCTGGGAAGCCAGTCTTAAGTGAACCCCTGCTGAAAGGCCAAAAGGTGGTTACTGGCAGCGGGGTCTCATTTGGAAAGCCTGAAATAATGTTCTGTCAGTAGGCTGGGCGGTGTTCTGAGAGGCAGGCAAGCAGTCCAGCTGCGGTCTGCACGGTGGAGGTGGTCCTGAGCAGTTTCCACCTGACAAAGGCTGGTCATCCGATGTCTGCGCCTGAGGGTTCAGTTTAATTGGTGTCTTCCTCCTTCTCCGCTCTCATCACAAGGCAAATCCACCTGGGACTTTTAAATGGTACCATCTCCGAAGGCTGCTGCCCAGTGTTATCTCAGCTCCATCTCACAGCGCTTGTTAAGTAACTGGAAATATTTGACACTTGGCAGTTTCCAGATTCATGGAAAGGAGTCAAAGAGAGATGAGGGTAAGAAATGCTGATTTTTACCACATCCATTGTCACCTTAGCAGAGCAGCATTGTTCCCTGTAGGGTGTGTGTTCTTGGTTGAAATGATTTAATATTGAAATCTAGCAAGTTGACGTGATCTTTCATCATCTCATTGCATTCTGATCCGTTCTGAGTTAAAAATGAATGTGCCCTCCTTCTTGTACTCATGTGGTGAGACTTGACCCAACCATTTGCTGTCTAAGTGGTGTTCAGAGAACTGAGACTTGGGAGCAGAAGTCATTTGCCCAGCTCTACAGAGAAGTTGAGCTATGTACGGGTCTCTAAGTTCCTTTGCAATGCATTTCTGTACACTCTTAAATTTCATGACCCATTCTCACAAGGAAAGATCCTTTGAGTTGTACTTTCATTTTAGAACCCTATCTGCTTGTAATTTGTTGTCTGGTCTCCTTGTGACCTAGGACATTGCATATTGGAGATAGATGGCTGGGTTGGGGGTACAATCTGTGACTTGGGAGCAGTGGTCCTCTTTACGAACCCAACAGGCCTGCACAGCTCCAAGGGTTCCTTCCTCAGTTCCACGTGCTGACTGTTGAGCTGTCTTAGATATAGTCACTGTATCTTTTTGACCCCAACCTGGAGGCTGTCTGTTTGAAGGCTCCCCGGAGCTCCCCATCTGCTTCTAGTTTAGATTGATGCCTCACATAAAAAGAAGTTGAGATATCCATTTAGCATCAGGAAGTCCTGGGAACTGAAGCTTCATAAAGAGTTCAAACCACAGGACCAGGTCAAAAACAAGAAAATGAAGCCATATGTACTTACAGCTAGAAGCCAATGTGTGGGTGGGTGCTTTTTTATGGGAGAGAGGGTAGATCAAAGCAAACAGCACAACTAAAAACAAAATACTAAAAAAAAAAAAACCCACAAAATTCCATGATATCCCTTTAAACATGGGATGAATTTGGAAAACAAAATGTATTCATTCACTAAAATGCTTATTGAGTGCCCTCATTTGCCAGCCACCAATTGTGCCAATCTAAGACTAGAGAGGCAAGATGGTGGTGTGTTTTCAGTTTGGGCTCAGCCCAGAAACCAAAGATTTAAGACAGGAGCCGAAAGGAGGGGATACACAGAAGAAGGGACATCTGGATAGTTTGATGGTAGAGAGAGAACAGATTCTCAGGTAGAAGGTATACGTATTGTTCCTGATTGTGTCACAAATTGCTGCTACAAATGACCATAAACTTAGTGGCTTAAAAATACCTCCACAGATGTATTTTCTTACAGTTCTGGAAGTCAAAAATTCTAAAAGGGATCATCAGGCTGCATTCCTTCTGGATGTTTTAGGGAAGAATCCATTTCCTTGCCTTCTCTAGCTTTTAGAAGTCACCTGTATTTCTTGGCTCACGGCCCATCCTTCACCTTCAAAGCCAATAGCACGGCATCCTCTAGTATTTCTCTTTGCCCCTCTACTTCCCTTGTTACATGCTTTTCTGTTTTGTGAGGACCCTTGTGATTACCTCAAGTCCATCTAGAAAATCCAGAAAAATCTCTCATATCCCTTAACTTAATCATACCTGCGAAGTCCCTTTGCCAGATTTGAAACATATTCACAGGTTCTGGGGATAAGGACATAGCCACTCATCTTTGGGGACCATTGTTCAGCCTACCATATACAATAGAAAGGAAATTGGACATTTTAAAACATGATAGTTATTTGTTTGGGGGAAAAGGATGGGGAGTAGATAGTGACTCCTCTCACACTCCATCTTGGTGTCTCCCCTGGACCCAAAAGTACGCACATTGGTGGTTATTTCCAGTAAGACTGCAGAAAGGAGAATTGCAAGCAAAAGGGTAAAAAACAGTGAGGATCCCTGACTTAAAATTCTTCCAATTGGAAATGTCTCTAGTCAACGAAGGTGCATTGCCAGGCAGGCCCACATTCATAAGATCCGAATGAGTGACCTTGTAGAAGAGAATTGCATGCTGACTGAAGAAAGATGGGCATTTTCTCCATAGGACTGCCTTTTGCTCTTACTCAGCTGGGTCGGAGGTGCAGGGGTCAGGGAGTGACTTAGTTAGGTCTCCTGACATCAGATCGATGATGTCCCTTCTACTAGTGCCCCCTATACCGTACCATGTAAACGCAGCACAAACATACCATTCACATTTATACCCATGCCCATGGTAATTCCTTCTCTATGATTTTTAATTAATGCACCATTTTATGAACAGTTTTAGGTATACAGAGAAATTGAGCAGGAAATACAGACAATTCCATTATATTCCCTCATACTCCTTCTCCCACCTTCCCCATCATTAACATATACATTAGTGTGGTACATTTCTTACAACTAATAAGCCTATGATGACAGATTATTATTAACTAAAGTCCATAATTTACATCGGCATTCACTGTCTGTGTTGTAAATTCCATGATTTCTTTTACAAATGCATAATGGCTTGCATCCATCATTACAGTATCATCCAGAATACTTTCTACTGCTGTAAAAATCCACTCTACTCTACTCCTATCATTTTAAAATTTCCTTTCCTATGAATTTCAGCAAAATTTCAGGTCCTCCGAACCCTATAGTTTAGTGCTCTTGGGTATGCTGTACCTTGTCACAGTCCACCATGGGATTAGTGTAGAGATGTTTTGTCCTGGAGCCTGTGGCATGCTGCAGCTCTGTCCTGTGACCTGTGACACCATCGTGTTCATCTCTTTCCGGCTCCGAATTCAGCGAAATGAAGCTGACAGTTTGAAATCAGCCATACAGAAGTATTTATAACATAAAAACTGGAAAATGATACAAATCAGGTTTTTGCCCCCCAAGAGAGCCAGTTATGAAATGCTGCTGAGTGCAGCAGTTCCTGGAGTTCTCCCTTTGCCCCTTCTTAATGGCTGGGAAATGGCAGAACCAGAGCATTTGCTTAGGACCCAGCGATGAAAGCCATAGGTTGAGCATGGCTAGGTCAATTCAGTGGCTGTGTCCTTGATCACTGTGTAGGGCAAGGGCCATCCTGCAAACCCTGGAATGCTCAATTAGACGTGTAGGAAGGAGAGATCAATTCATACCTTCTTTGAGCTACTGTATTGTGAGATCTTTTTGTTATAGCAGCTTTTCTTATATCCGATTAATACATCCTGCTCATTTCTTTTTTTTGTGTACATGCTCATTTCTTGCCTGTTTGCTCCTGCTCAACTCTCCCTCACCTGTTCCCACCCCACATTTAGAATGAGAATATACACAGGAGATTGCATCTATTCTTAGCCTCTACAATCCATTTTCCAAATAGAAGCCAGAGTGATCTTTTATCGGATTATGTCATTCTCTCACTTAAACCTTTTCAAATGCTTCTCATTGGACTTAGCATACAACCAGAATCTATACCATGACCTACCCATTTTCTACTCCATCATTCCCCTCTTGTATCTTTCTTGCTCACTTACCAGGTGCCAGTTACGCTGGTCTGCCTTCTGCTCTGGGAACATGCCAAAATGACCCACTTGTTAGGAATGACGGCTGATTCCTTATTATTTAGTTCTCAGCTCTTAGAAGTCTTCTCTTCTCATTGCTTTTTATGTCATCACTGCTTTATTTCTGTATAGTACATTATAGACTGTGTCACCACCTGAAAAGATCTTGTTTATTGGTTGGGCTACTTATTTACCATCTGTCTCTTCCAGCTAGATTTAAGATCCACGAAGGAAGGCATCCATCTGTTTGACTTACTTTTGGGTTTTGTGGGTATGCTAGGGAACAGCCACCGTGGATGCTTTATCAATATTTACCAAGTGAAACATGTCCGTACAACAGAGCAGCGTCAGCCTTGCCTCTGTCCTCAGGGAGATTGTAATTCACGTGGTGGTCACATGGAAGCCAGGCTGTCAGAGAGATGAGAACAATTTCACGTGGCACATTCTGAGACACAGTCTTGCAGGGACAAACTCCGATTGGTACATGGAGAATTAATGATAATACCAAAGTGACCCAATGTATTTATGTAAATTAATTGAGTTTAACTTCATTTCCAATTAGATGGTAGTGCCCGCTTTTTTTTTCCTTTGAGAATTTTCACTTCATGAAAAGGTGAAATAGCAAAATTGCTCCTATTTTTGAGAAGTTTGTTAAAAACCAGAAATTCTTCAGCCATTGATGTCAAAATAGGGAAGAAGTGAGGAGAATAATGACTTTTTCTGAGCCAGTAATTAGTCTGACTCTGTTGACTTTTTCCAAATGTCTTTCTTGGTGATGTCAAAGAGGTCTTCTTGTTTTCCTCTGTGAGGAAGGGGAGCTGACCAGCCAGAATGTGAAAGTTGTAGAGCTACTTCACAGAAAACCCATTTACATTCCTTCCATCTGAGACTTCCACTGAAAGCCTACAGGGCCAGGCTTTGAAAAGGCTGAAATGTCTTTAGAAATCTTTGCACTGTCTTTATTCCAGAGTTACTGTCAATCTCTGGCCATCCAGGTTCAGATATGCAGGGAAACCTCCCCCTCTCGTAAATCAGCGAAGACTTCTCCATTGGACTGCAGAGCCCCACAAAATGTGCAAAGAAGTTGTCTCTTGATGTGCTGACTCCTCTCCAGAAAGAGAGAATCTCCCCAGCCCTCTCTCAAGCTGTCGCTGTGAACAGTACGAGAGGGGTGGATTTGCCACATGGCTGTCAGAGCTGACACGGGGCAGTGTCAGCAGGGGGACTGAGTGGCCTTTGGTGGTGTGATCTTGCCTCCTGCACATGTTCTTGGGTTCCCTCCTAGGGTTCTGATCCAGCGACAGGCCTCAAGCTCCAGGAAACAGGTGAGCTACTCCCCAGCTGGGTCTAGTAAATGCTGAGAATGAGCCAGGTGTCTCTTTTTAGGGCCTGCCTGAACCCACTTATAGAAATAGGGGGTGGGTGTATACTGCAGCGGCCCCCAATCTTTTTTAGCACCAGGGTCTGGTTCCGTGGAAGACATTTTTTCCCCACCAACCAGGAGGCTGGGGGGAAGGTTTCTGATGATCCAAGCGTGTTACGTTCCAGACCTCCTCGAGCGGTGCAGCCCAGTTCCTAATAGGCCCGGACCGGTACTGGTGCACGGCCCGGAGGTTGGGGGCCCGCGGACAGACAGGGTTTGCTTCAAGGCAGTCTTACTCAGGGAGGAGTTTGCCACAGGTGACACTGGATTTAGGTTTCTTTCCTTTATTATAAGACAGCTCTTCATATAGATCTGTTTCTCTCACTGCCAAACCTGCCAAAGGGGCTCTCATGGTAAGGAAGCATGGAATAGCAGAGTCCACTGACCGGAAAATTTGAGTAAGTGCTCTAACTTGGCTATTCATATTTATAATGTATGTTGCTGTTTGCAAGGGAAACCGTGGTTGAAAATAATAACATGACAGAGCTTTACAGATATTTCAGCACTTCAAAGAGAAATCTGCCCAGCCCCCATCATTCCAAGTCGAGAATGGCGAGCACTTGGTACAGGGTGTCACTTCCTCTACCTCTCCCACAGCAGACATTGCTGAATGATCACAGCTTGCTTTCTTGTTCAGCTGAAAAGCAGCGGAAGAATCCTCCTGAACACAGTGTTCCAACAGCCACTATAATCTATCAGAAATGTCTACCAGAAAATGAACCCCATTCGCCACTCCTGTTTTAAGTTAATGAGGTCTGCTGTGTGAGCCCAGGTGCCACCTGAGATGGCCTCAGGGGCGACACTCTCATGTTTTTAGTTTTGATTCCAGACTCACCTTTTCAGGGACATGATTTCTTGCCCAAAGTGAATCAGCCCTCCTGGTTTCCCCACTCACCAATGTTTGTTTTTTTTTTTTCTGGGCTCACCTGAGTGTGGATCAAAGGGCAGCTAAGAAATCTTGTTGAGGGCACCTCTTTTCATGACCTTTAAGAGTCAAGCCCTGATAAGAAAGCAGCCCTCCCCAAAACAAGTGCATTGGATGTGGGGTCTGGCCTGCATTCCTTAAGGAATCTGCGGTGCACAGGTCTGACCTTGAGCCATTGTCTCTGTTCTCACTGCAGTGCAGTGTCCTATGACTGCTCTTCTTGTTTTATGGAATTGTATGAGTTTTGCAGTTAATTACAAGGAAGGTCTGGTTCCTGAAATCAGTTGAAGGCCAATTAAGGTTTCTTGGGGTCCCTCTCCTTGGCTGCAATGTCATCGTAAATGACTCTCCAGTGCAGTGGAGGGCTGACATTTTGTAAACCAATACCTTATTTTGGAAGTGATTAAAGTCTTTATCTCAGTCACCTGCCTGACCAACTGCCAGTAGCCAGGAAAGAAAAGGATTATAGTCAGTTCTTTTGCATTAAGAAAATGGCTTGAAACTCTGTCAGTTTAAGCTCAGTGGGGCTTACTCTGATTTCAGGCAGGAAGAAGAGATGTGTGATTAAAGGAGAGAGAAAATGCAGAAAAGAAATTCAAATGAGAATTTCCTCAAAGCCCAGAGCCTTCTTGGTTTGTTCAACTCCTAAGGATTTGTGAAGTACATGCCAAGTTCTTCCTACTATGGTAGACCCTGAATGGATACAGAGGAAACACAAGGAGTGGCTGTCCTCGGAATTTGCCCTCTAGTGGGAGAGAAATACCATATGCTGAGGGAACAGCCAGAGAATGAGTGGATTCATGTTAGTAGTAATTTTGAAAATATATTCTAGGTGCCTGGCACTGTTGGAGAAAAGAAAAATGAAGAGTGATAGTTGACATTCACATGGCTCTTACTATGTGGTTCGCATTAAGTGTTTTACACATATCAACTCAGTCTTCACAACAATTTTATGCTATGCATACCATTATTACCCCCATTTTGCAGACCAGGAAACTGAGGCCCAAAAAGTGAAGAAATTTACCTGAGATTACATGATCATTAAGTCGAGGAGCTGGAATTTGCACACAGATAGTCTGGCACTAGCATCTGAGGGTTTAACCATAACTCTGTGTTGTCTCCCAAGGCAATGGGGTGTTCCTCACCCTTGAGGATTTAAATTCTTCCTGGGGGTATCAGTCCAGGGTCTAAGGGAAAGTTAAGCTAGCTGTATAGGATGGAACTGGGTAGGCAGAGAATAGAGAATGATAACTTCCGGATGGGAGGGAAATCAGAACTGAACTCTGGTTGTGTATATGTGGGGGAAGGCTCTGCACAGAGGGGTAGAGAAGGTTCTAGACCAAGAACAGGGCAGGAGCAGAGCTGACTGAGAACATGGCTTCAGTTAGGAGCTCAAGGGTTTGCGGCTGCACAAGGAAGAGGAAACATTAGGTCAAAAGCTGTCTTCACACATGGACAGGGGTTATTACCCCAATATCCCAGCACTAGGGAATTAGACAGATAGGCTTAAAGTCTGCTTGTGCCATAGGTACCTCAAGTGACCTGAGCAAGTCACCCAAGCTCTGTGAGCCAGTTTCCCCAAATGCAAGATGAGAAGAATAGCTGTAGAAGAATCAGGAGATTCTTCCACCTCGTAAGGAGTTCCCTTATTTATTTCTTCAAAAACATTCCTTTGCATGATGGGCTGTGCTAGATGTCAGAACAATGAACCGGAGTAACATGAATGCTGCCCTGTGAGAGCCTGCATTCTAACTGCAGAACTGGCATAATAAATAAGTGGGCAAAATAATTTTGGGCTCTAAGAGGGTTTTGATGAAAGCCCAGGGCTGAGGTTTTCACCCAAACCATTCCACCCAAGTGGAATGAATGGCATTGATAGTGACGAGGACAGTGTTTGTTACACCGGCTGCAGTGAGTACATGGGAACTTTCATTTTATGTCATGTCAGGTAGCACCATCGTGGAATTCAACACACAAGAGAAAGCCAGGGTGCCAGATGCTGTTCATGGACCACCAGCAGGCCTTTCTCCTTTCTCTCTTGCTTCCAGATCCCTATTTCATCCAATATTCATCTTCCAGCATAGAGGAATATCCCAGCCAATCATGATAACCTTGCTCATTTTGCCAGGATCTGGTTTAAGGGAATTATGTGATGTGGTTCTTGCTGAGATATGAGGAGACTTTTGGGTAAGGTCCCTCACTCTAAAAAAACAACCCCCCAGCCCACAAAAGTACATAGAAAAAAACAAGCCATGCTTTCTCCTCCTGATACTTCCTTGGGGCCTTGAAGGAGCTGGCCTAGCAGGCAAATCAACATGCTGAGTGTGGCAGAGAAAAAATGGGGAAGGGATATGTGTCACAATGCATTCTGGGACTCTGAATTAGTGACCTTGAAATGACCCCACCACACATTCCTTCTTCGGTAAGATAATGAATGTGGTACTTGCTATTCAAGCTGTTTGGGGCTAGATTCTCTGTTTTTGGCAGGCAAAGCATCCTAGCTGATCGAAACACCACATGGAAACAATGAGAGATCATGGGAACAAGGTCCTGGTCCTCCCTAAGTGTTGTTGATAATAGGAGAGGAAGAGGGCTAGACTCTGTTACTGACATGCAGCTTTGGGAGATTCATCCCTGTATTTGGCAGAACAATGCTTAAAATAGGGAAGTTCTTCCTAGTCCCATAGCCTGCCTGTCTCCCCTGAGAACACTGCTCCTCAAATGTGGGCCTATGGCAAGGTGCTGACTGTGCAGGAAGCCCCAAATGAATCCCGTACATCTCCATGGAACTACCACTTCCTACCAAAATGTGGAAGAAAACTCTGGGAGGTGAGTTCATGAGGATAGAGACCATATTAGTTATGTTTACTGCTTTCCCCCAGTCCCCAGGACAGTTCCCAACACAAAATGGGGGCTCAAAAATATCTGTGAAATTAATAAGTGAATTGCAAAAAAATGGATATGTTTAATGGAATATTCAAGCAAGTCATGAATTCTTAAAATTCAAACAGGTAAACATACTGGGAGTGTAGTTTTCTATTTTCTACCACTAAATGGCATTTGCTGAAAATGCTTCAGGAGCCGTCTCTTAGGAATATCCAACTTGGTTTTAATTTGAGTCTTACTGCATGGCCTTCGAACCTCTCCTTAGTCCTCTTTCCTGGAACACATTCCCATGCAGATAGCCCCAGTCCCTCCCCCAGGCCAGCTGCAGCTCCGAAGGAGCCTCTGCTTCCTGATTCCTTTTCCATGAGTCCAATCAGCATTGTTAGCCCAGGATAACTAGAAGGAACTAGGATCTCAAATGTTACAGTTGGGTAGTCTCTGCTACCACTATTTTTCTTATCTTTTCTGGTCTCCCCTTGCTTAGAGCACCCATCTCTCTCCTGCAAAGCCTGGTGGGAGGCCCCTTCAGCTTTCCTCACTTCCCTAGGACACAGTGAGCTGATTTCATGCCTTCTAATCTGCATAGTATATTATATTATGTGTCATAGGCAGTAAAACATTATGTGGCAGCACAGGGCAAAGCCAGGTAAAGCTCACAACCTGTTTTCCCGACAGGATGTGAATCCTAGAGCCAGAGGCCTAGCCTTCTGCTCTTTCATATTTCCTACTCTACTGACAGTATTTCTGGGTCAAGTCCTGGTGATGCCACCTACTAGCATATTCTTAAAGCTTTCTGAGCCTCAGTTTCTCCAGTTATAAATATGTGCTATACTCCTCAAGGATACCATAACTATAAAAGAGGTAAAAAGGATGAAGCTACTCCTACGATATCTGGTACGAGTTTGCACTTGAGGTTTACTCTCGTGTTTGTATGTGATTGGTACTCAATAGGTTTGAGGATGTATTGAATGATCCATTCCCGGAGAGCTGAGAACAGACTCATGTCTCTCACCTTATCTAAATAGTAATGCTCCTGCTGTCCTGGAAACACAGAGTGTCTCACACCCTGCTCTGAAACTGCCGTGGAGGACAAGCCAGTAGTTTCAGTAAATGGATGCCCAGGGGAAGCAATGCCAGCCTCTGCTGTCTCAAGGTGGTCACTGTCTCCTGGTCCAGGAGACTAGGCACAAAGTTGCCAGAGATTGTTGGGGGTGTCAAGGACTGTACCATGAGCTGTGTCCTCTGATAGGTGAGATTACCAGACCCTCCAGGAGCCCTGAGAGGGTCACGCGGTGAAGAAGTCTGAGAACCACCAGCCCTCTACAGGGAACATGGCTGAGCTGAAGATGCCAGTTCCTTCTCTTTGCTGGTGCTTTGGTATCACTCTCCCAATGAGAGCCCCATAGTAATGATCAGACAGGGGACTCATTCTTGTTATGATTCTGCTGTTCCTCCAAGACACAAAAGAAATGACTGAGATACCCACACCCCAAAAAGTCCTTGACTAAACAGCCTGAGGCCTGGGCTAGGCCTGACCCCCAGGTATTATTCATGCTGAAGTCCAGTTGTCACGTTAAGCCTACCTAGAGGACCAGAGAGGTGAATGGACTGTTGATGCTGTGTGATTCTTTAGAGGTCATTGATGTCACCTTCTTACTGTACAATTGGGGAACATGAGGCTCACAGAGGGGAAGGGACTGATACAAATCACTTTGACCGTCGAAGTTAAATTGGGACCCAATTCTCCATCTTCCATTCATTCCAATTTTAAATGTAGTTAGAAGACCTCTTCTGCTCTGGATGACAGAAAGTGGCTTCTGACTATAAAAGCTGATTTTATACAACCAACCCAAGGGAAATAGATTGCTTCAGCATACTTTTGGCCTGGATCCAGAGATTCTAGACCACAAAGGAACGGATGGATTAACTCTTACTACCTTCTTACCCTGAGCCCTTTGTAGCTTTTTTGTAGCTTATGAGGTTGGCAAACTTTCCCATTTGATGTACCCCTGTAGTGTGGTTTTCACTGGCACATGGGCCAGAAAGAGGTTTGGATTACTACCACAAATACTGTAATAATAATAATAATAACATGGTAGTTAACAAGTTATGCTCCTGGCACCAGATGCTGTTCCAAATTCTTCGTCGGTATTCACTTGTGTAATCCTCACAAGGATCCTATCAGCTTCAGTTTATAAAAGAGGAAACTAAGGCATGGGAAGTAATGGGTCCGATGTTACTCAGTGTGTGATCCTGGGGCTGGGATTTGAATTTAACCAGTCTGACTGCAGAGCCTGTGCTCGATGCCTCGCTGGCTCAGGTGCTGCAAGTGGCTCCTTAGAACAGGGCTGCACTGTCATTTTTTCTTCAGTCGTTGATCGCAAATTCTGCTTCCCTGTCCTCAGGGACTAGAGATGGAATGGGTTCAGAAGGGCAGTGACTTCCGTCACCACTTCTCTCCCTGTGCTGTGGCCATTGAACCTCTCCTCCTCTCCCTCTGTCCCCACCAGGAGGAAATTGTCTGCTCCACCTCTTCACTCTCAGATGTTCAACTCCCTCCCAAGGCAGAGGAGGTCAATACTGGATTGAGTTTTTGCATCCCCTTGGGGCAAAACTGCAGATTCTCTGTTGTGCAGTGAAAAATAACCATTTGATCTCTCAACTCTGTATAAATCTCATGAACTGGTCTCCAGAAACCACTCGAATGACAGGAAACAAATAAAAGGGAGCCCAGTGCATCTGTCCAGAGGAGGAGTTAGGAGGGTGGGGTAATTCATCAAGCCCCACTCCCTGCTCGCACGCACGCACAGACACACGCCAGCGCGCCACTCCACCAGAGGATCATTCGGGTTGCCTCTGAATTATGCGCCTTTGATTAATTTCTAAAGAAAAAGATCAGCTTTGCCAGAACCTATGTTGTGTTTTCTCTAAATCAGGGCAAATAACATTACTTCTCCAAATGTTGCTGTTAGGATGAGATTTATATTTACCTAGAGAGGCTGTTCCTGAGAGAGAGGCAGTGAGAAGTTTATGCTGCAGACAGAATAATCTGCCCTGCTGAAATGTGATTTGCTGCAGAGGGCTGCTTGGGGTTTGCATAAATGAGAAAGATAAACACGATGACGGCTGGTGGTTTTCAGTAACGTGATTACCGCCGCTGGGGAATAGATCTCTCTCCCTCTTTCTGTCTCTCGTCCTCTCAAGCTTCTGAATGAGCCCAAACCAGTAATTTTCTAATGGAGAGGATTGAGCTGGTAAGGTCATGACCTATGCCCATGTTCACACCCACCTTGCTGCACATGTCCACGGTCACACATGCACTCACACACACATGTGAATGTGACCACAGACATGCACACAATGGCATTGGACCTCACCTTGAGCAGCCTGGTGGGCAGAGGAACAAGACTCTTCTTGCCATGATCCCCTTTCCTCCACTTTCACGTGGAACACATTGGGTCCTGGAGGAACTACCAATATACCGGCAGGAAGCAATTTGTCCCAGGAGATAAAGCTGTAAATTCAGACAAAGTAAAAGGAGATTTGGCTATAAACCCCCTAGGTGCCCAGACTTTCACTGTCATGGCTTCAGGCTATGGGATAAAAGTATTTTATGGATGTAGTTGGCTTTGCTTTACTCTTGAGTATTTTGCAGTTAGAGTCAGATCTGGAAAGAGGACCCAAGAGTCCAAGATTCAGGCTTCGTTCCTCCACTTACCATTTGGGGAGCTCTCACTAATGGGTGAGGCTGGTCTGGGTCTCTGAGGAGGAATCAAATATAGATCCTGCCTCAAGGAGCATCCATGACCCCAAGTAGACTGAATACAAGCTCAGAAAGTGAGAGGTGCCAAGTGAGAGGCACAGTGGAAAGTTTCTGCAAAGGAGATGTCAGTTTGGGCTGTGGCAGGAATGAAGAGCACTGGGGACGAACCCCTGAGTTGCATGCAAGAGAGGACATCAGATTTGGATGGGAGAAGGAAGGCTATTTCTGGAAGAGGCAACAATGTAATTAAAGGTACAGAAAAGGTATTGTGAGCAAGGGAGCATATCCAGAAGGAGTCACTCACACACGTTTGTGTCTTCTATTAGGAGAGACATCCTCAATAAGGCAATAAAGTCACACACAGGTTACACGCAGAGAGGGGGAGCTCATACGGGAGAAGCAAGCAGAGTGAAGTCCCTGTCATTGGTTGGCGTCTGCAGGCGGAGACGCAGGCACTGGTCTCAGGTCTATAGTGGCAGGGATGGCATGCATCCGGTGGAGGGGAAGTCCACTGGGCTCCGAGTGTGACACGTGGCGTAGGCAAGCTCGAGCGTTGGGTGGTCAGAGCTCTGTGTTCTTGTAGCCCGCCAGGGGTGGAGGTCCCACTCGTATCAGGTGTCCAGATGGAGGCCTTATCCCAGGGTCCAGACTTATGGTTTTGGGCATTCTGGGGTCCTCCCAAGGGCATTTCTGTTACACCCCATTACCTCAGTCTTGACATAACTGTCATGGCTGACAGTGAGTCCATATTGGATTGTCAAAGGTGTCCAAAAAGTCCACTCTGCTCTTGCTGTAAACAGAGGGGTAAGGGGCCATGATTAGGGGATAATGAACAGGCTCTTCTAGGACATTGAACATATATGTGGATGTAGAAGAGAAGAAAGTAGGTGAAGGATAAAATACCTTTTCTGTTTTCCCTTTCCTCCTTGTCTTTGACCACTTCTGCTTCAGTCCAGTGTGGTCACACTCCAGACTGCCAATCTGAAACCCTTTTTCCAGGTAGCAGTCACTCCTCTTACTAAATAAGGATCATAAGGACCTGGAAGAACTCTGTGCTCAAGGCCAAAGTGGAGGGTTGTGGAGGATGCTGAGGGGAAGAAACATGTCTTCTACCATGCTGCTGCCAGAGTGATTTCCTCACCTGAATTCTTCCTCCGTTCCCATCACCACTTGTCTAAATTATTCTCATGCGCCAACATGCAAGTTTCACAGGAAATTGTTCCCTAACGTCCCCAGTCAGAAGCAACTACTCCTTCTCTGGACCTTGAAATGCTATGTGTCCTCTGGGATGTTAATGGGATTCTCCTCCTGTAAACAGTGGAAAACCCCAGATGATGAGCTGTGCCCCAGCTCCCAATTTGTGTGGTCTCTGTGTGTTTATTTCTGTAAAAAGTTCTTAAGTCAACTGCCAAACTGTGGCCTAATAAGCATAACATGTATGCTTATTAAAACAGAAGATTAAAAGGTTCAGCAGAGTAGCTCTGAACTGTGGATGAGCCCCTTGAAAATATGGCCAAGAGGTGAGAGAGTGACAGCATCACCCCAGCTCCTCTGATCTGGGGTCTGCAAGGGGACCAGTCAGTCCTAAAGCCCCACACCTTTCAGGGAGGCATTGAGAACAGGATGTACCACTGCCTAGATAACAAGAAGTTCTTAAGTCTCCTATGGCCCTAGCCTGGGACCTTTCAGCTTACTCAAGACCAAACTGATTACCTTTCCTCTCCCCAAACCTGCCTTCTTCTCGTGTCTCCATTATCTGAGTCAGAATCAATGCCATCCACACCATTGTGTGATTCTGAAAATTATAAGTCATCCTTGGCCCCTTGTCTTCCTCACCCTCCATTCCCAATCTACCATCAGATCTTGTAATTTTATGTACATCATTCAAATCCATCCACCTTTTCATCTTTACCTCCCATGCCATAACCAAGCTATGATAATCCCTTCCCTGGATAATCACAGCGGCTCCTAACTCTTTACTCTCATTCTTTGCACTGTTTGGCTTCCCTCATGTTGGCTAGTTTGATATCAAATCGACAGCTCATTCTTTTAGTCACTGATCCAAGCCAGCCAGGGGCACCCTGTTGTTGCCAGGGGTTGGGGGTGGGGTGCAGTCACATAGCCTGATAGGCCATGGTGAGGAATTTGAAATGATTTTACCCTTCAGCCTCATCTTCCCTGATTCTCCTTGTGTCTCTGGACTCCAAATGTCACGGCCTTTCCTGACAGCATCTGCAAACTGCCTTTCTCTCTGTCTAGGATGAGCCTTCTCCTTGTTTGAGTTTCAGCTGAGTTCTTCGTTTTTAGTTTAATTGTCACTTGTTTTCAGGGAGGTCTTCCTACCCAACAAACTAGACCATGTTCTTCAAATGTGACAGGCTCTGAAGCACCCCATGCTTCTGGCTCAGCCTTCTTATCACAGATTATAATTAGACATTCAGCAATGATAAAAATATATCATTTTTACTAGACAGAAATTATGTCAGGAATTGAAGGTATCATGGCTGATTTGTCATTATTGTACTCCTAGAAGATAGCACCTAGTATCCTCACACTTATGTTCCTGGCACCTACTGATGTCCAATGCACATTTATTATGGATGAATGAATGAACAGATAGATTCACAGACAAATGAACCATATGGCTATGAGTAAGGACCAAAGGCAGCTACACTCTGGGAGAGAACTCTGTAATGCCGATCACTGGCCAGCAGAATGTGATCACTGCAAAGAACGTACACACAGACAAGGGACTGGCTTCAACTTGGGGGACGGGTCATTTTTTTGGGCAGAAATGCCTCCCTGGATGTTGGGATCTGGGCCTGATGTGGCCTGCCTCAGACTAACCTCTTACCTCAAAATTTCTTCCCATTTTTTTTTATCTGAGTAAAGTCTGAGAGAGTTAATTCTAGTGTTCAGTATTATGAGCTTTCTGGATTTTAGAAATGGCTTCCTAGCTTGTGTTCCTGGCTTCAGTTTCTCCAAATATCAACCACCCTGACACTCTTGACAGCTGCATTCTCCTAAAGCAGAACCTTCAATCTGTCATTCTCTGGCACAAAATCCTACCACTCTATTTACAGGAGGGAGCCCAAGCGGTATAACTGAGGACTATTTAATCCTCAGCTCAAAGTATCCTTTCTCTCAAACACAAAGTGATCTTTACGGCACATTTCCCAGCCTCATCATGCTGTAACTATAACCCCTGGGTGTGGCACTGAGAGCTCCTTGTGACTTCACCCAGCTGTCCTGATCCAAATGTAGCCAAGCCTGGTTCCCAACACACACCCCAGTGCTCTGAGCAGGGATTCTATTCTCTTTTCTGGCCCTCCAATGTCTGAAGTCATCTCTCCCTGGCAGAATTGACTTACTAATAAAGCATATAATAAACTATGCTTTTGAATAAGCCATGATTCATCCCAACCTTTCCTTGTGTGTTCTCCTTTTAAATGATAGCAGACCTCTTTGTTGGTTAGGATAGGCTGAGTTATACCGCAGTAACAAATGCACCTCAAATTGCAATGCCTTAGCTCACAATAAAGATTTATTTCACCTTCATGAAACATACCCAGGGCAGTTCAGCTGGAAGCTTTTCTCCTCAAAGAAACTTAGGAACCCAGGCTGACAAAGGCTCCATAACCCAGAATGTTTCCAGAAACGTAGAAAGTTCATGGGCTCTCCTTGTTTTGACCCAACAGCGATACATATCACGTCCCCTCACAGCCTATTGTTCCAAATGAATCGCCTGGCTCTGGCTCCACGAGCAGGAGCAAGGCTATGCGGGCAGCAGGTAGATATTCCACGAGCAGGAAATGCCTCTGCCAAGGTGAGGAAAGCATGAGTGCACACGAACTTCTCAGCAAAGGTCTGCTGTGGTGCCAATTGATTTTCTCTCTATTCTGAACAAAATAATTTATGCCGGGAGGTCTTATTGATTGACTGAAGGCCAGACTTTGGCCCTGCCTGGATATTAGTTCTGTATTATGTTTGTCTTGTTTCTCTTACCAGATGATAAATGCCTTTAAAGCAGAGACCCTTTCCTATGTTAATAAATAACTTCCTCAAGCAGCAGGGATAGAGAAAAGTGCTCCAGGTAAGAGCAGAGCTTTAACTTTGGCAAGGTGCATGATCTTGAGCTAATTATTTAACTCCTGGAGACAGAGTAGCCTTGAATTTCAGAGCAAGGGTACAGGACTTCCTTAGTGTAAATACCAACTCTGTCACCCACTATATGTGCAGCTTAGGGAAGCTTAATATTATCTCTCAAAGACTCAGTTTTCTTACCTGTAAAACTGAGGTAATAAAGTATTTGCCTTACAGAAGTGTAAAAATAACGCATGTGGACATCTTTGTCCAGCCCCTGACATTCAATAAATGCTTGTTCTTACCGGCTGTTCTCTGAACCCTGGTTTCTTCAACTGTAAAACAGGTGTGAGTCCTGCCATGCTGATATAGAAGAAACGAACCTCGAATGCAGGCTAGGGCAGAGAGTAGGTGACTAGTAGATATTTGTTGAAATGAATGAACTATAATCATGAGGAACAGGAGGCTTTTCTAATTGCTTGGCACCAGATATACTTCCCATGAACATTCCTATTTGCATTTCAAGTGAAAAGTGCTCAGCATACTTCCTGCCACATAAAGGGATGTCCCTCCTGGTGGCTTAGGCCATTCTCCATGGCCTGGGAAATGGTGCAGGTCCATCTGTCTTCTCCCCCATTCATTATGCTTCTTGTCCCCCTGTCCAGGCAGTAGTTGACCAGTGGCTCTGCTCTGTGCTTTGTTGCATTAGAATCACTGGAGAGAAACTATAGGGCATGTCTTCGAAAGAGGAAGTGATCCATTATTTCTCTAGACTCGCTATTCTTTCTCTTAGAGATAAAGCAGAGAGAATCATATTTCTGTCTGAAGTCTTTATTTTACCGGAAATAAAAACCTTGTTAGCTGCCTGGCTGGGCAGGGTTTAACACTGGTGTGCTCATTTGGTCAATCCTGTTTTTATTCCCTTATTAACCCTGGTTTGGTGTTGGACAGCTGAAATGCTGGCTCCTTCAAGATCAGAGCTCTCAGGTACAGTCAACAGCCTGGGGCTATTCATTTGGTTTGGAATCTTGTCCTCCCATTCTTTTGACAAACATTATTACTTTTCTTAGGAGGAACTGTGGGGGTAACTTAAGGCACTAGAGGTGTGTGGGGATGGGCTTAATGCCAGGGGTGGGGCTGTAAGAGCGTGTTCCCTGGGGTCAGATTGCCTAGGTATGAAGTGTGGCTTCATCAGCTTAGGATGTTTCTGTACCTGTTTATGTTTAAATGGCTGAAATAATGACTACTAAGTACTTGCATGGTGCCTGGAAGGAAGGAAGGAAGCAGTAAATTCTAGCACTGATAATGATTATTCGATGTTCACACTGAGGATTAAAAAGCATCACTTATATGCCAGGAGCTGTTTTTGAATGCTTGGAGTACATCAGGAAACAAAACCAAACTCCTTAGTCCTCATGGAACTTACATGATGATGATGATGATGATGATGATAATTATGATGATACTGAAGATGGTTCCTGTCCTCTGAGATCGTAACATCTATTAGGAGAAATAAAATAAATCCACATGTTGCCATGGCTTTACCCTGAGATACCTGCAGATCAATAAGTGTCCCCTACTGCACAGTGAGCTCACTGAGAGTCCAAAAAGTACTGTATTCATTGCAGGGCCTCCACTGCCTGGTTGTCTGAGTGTATTAATGAGTTTCATGTATTAACTTGTCTACCTCGTGATAGTGGGTGGACTACCATGGGTGAGAAGGCTGGCTCATGGAGGCCCCACTAAACGAGAGAAAATACATGGGGTTGCTGTAGCACAGTGTTCATTCATTCCGAAATATTTCTCCAGTACCTAGGAGACGTCAGGAAGAGTGCAAGCCACTGTGGGGGGCACAGAGATGAGTGATGAGTCACACTTCACCAGCGCCAATGACACATACCAGTGGCTATTTCCCTAAGGTCATTGTGCAGCGGCTTGGGCTTCCATTTCTAGCCTTCATCCCCTCCCTCTACAGTGGGGAGAGGGGAGAGGTTGCTACTGATGGAAGTGTGTCTGGGCAGGGAACAACCCCCTGAGACACAGACCCAGAAAAACAAGGGACACTGCTCTGTCCTCTGCCATCTGACCGGCAACCATGTCCATGTCTCTAGAGAAGAAAATCAATGATGTGAGTAACTGACCTGTGACTCATTGAGAACATTTCCACCCCTGAGACAATACCTTCTACAGTCAATGTTTTCAGGGTTTGTCATGAATGACAAGATGATACTGATATGGAGGTGATTTGAGGGTTAGCTGGTTACCTTCGGTGCCATATTTGTATCACAGCCACTTCTGGTGTCACCTTGTCAAGGCCCTGCTGTTACAGACTCGAAGAGGTCTCAGGGATGGGGATGCTCTCCTGGGTGACGAACTGGTGAGGAAGGAGGAGGAAGAGGGAAAGGGGGGAGGGGGAAGAGAGCTCTGCCTATTCTATAGGCAGTTATGTATATTCCTCCCAATAACCCAGTCAAGTGGACAGGACAGGCACGTATCTCCTAGTTCCAGTTCCCTCAGTTGTGGAATGGAGCAAGAGACTTCCCCACCGTCTCAGAACTAGCAAGTGTCAGAGGGGAATCTGAAAGTCAGGTCTCTCCCGAGAGGCTCCAAGTTTAGTGCCTCTCCCGTCATTCCAGCCAGCTCGCTGCTTGTGACATGGACTTGAGTAAAGGACCTTCTGGATGAGTAGACAGTTTCTCTAGAGCACTAGTTACTCAAAAATGTTAAAGGTATTAGACACCTCCTCCCCGCTACAGAGGCCTTCCTGTCAAATGAGTCAGGAAACGGCTAGAATGGGGAAAGTTAGTGGGCTTCCGTACTGCAGGACTCGTCAGAGCCTTTCCAGGCTGACGTAAGTGATTCCTTGAGACTGTTCGAGACAAGGGTCCAGGATCCAGGATCCATTGACTTCAATTATGAAATTCTTTCTTCATGGATTACATTGTAAAGGGTTAGTTTTCTAAGATACATGCTTGCAGAAACTGTGCTTTCTTTCTCAATTTTCTTCTTTATTTTCCTCTAAAAACTGCAAGAGACACTGCTATGAACCAAGGAAGACTTTGGGGGGATGGTAGACCAATGACTTGTTTCTGGCCTGGGTGGCCATCGCATCGTCCTGTTCTTCTACAGGTCTGGCCTCCTAAGGCCCCGTGTCCCCACAGAGAAGGGCTGACCTGGGGGTCAGGAGGCTCCGCCCGCGCCCTGCAGTGTGGCCTAGGCAAGATGACGTCCCACTTTTGTCTCCAGATCCCTTTCCTGTAAAGTGTGCACAGGACTGACCAGGGCACCTCATGAAGATACAGAATCTTGAGCCGTACCCCAGAGATGGCAGTTCACTAGGTTTGGGGTGAGGCCCTGGGATCTGTGTTTGTAATTGTCACGCCGGGTGATTGTGGTGGTGCGAAAGCCTGTCCCCACCAGGGCCCAGGAGAGATTTATCTAGGCGAGTGGCCGAGAGGCCTCTGAACAGGTGACAGAGCTGAGGCAGTCATACAGCGTAGCCTGACTCTCTAGGAAAAGGCCTTTCCCTATCTTCTTCTTCTTAAGTGTCTTCAGTGTGCTCTTGTTATTCACCTCTAGGTGGTAATTATTCATGAAGAGCCCTCTTGGGGGAGAAGAGAAGCATCCCTTTGTTTATCCACAAGTCCCTACCTATTACAAGGCATTAAAACAAAGCCCATAAATTGTACCACACTTTCCAGGGCGTGTGCTGGAAATACCACCGTGACAGTAAAGTCCATTTACAATCTGCTTAAAAGCTGCTTTGAAAAGATGGCCTAGAAGAGGAGTTGGTCCTTTTAGAAAAGTTTCTCTGCTAAACTGAGAGTTACATAATTCCAGCTCTGTTTGGAGGCAAGCTGCCAAAAGTTTTGATTTGCTGAAACAAACAAATAAAAAACAATCATTTTTCCAATTTCATTTCAAACCAGGCATGGTTAATAAACTTTAAAATTAGGGAGATTTTCAAGTGAGCATAGATTACTTTGGTCATCAAGCATTAGTTATTTTTAGAAAGTTCAGAGAAATGAAGTAGGACTGGGAATATGAGAGCACTGAACTCTTTTCCCCGCAGGGCAAACTGGCAGAGAAAGTTCTGACGACGAATGGTCCTTGGGGGAAATCCGCACTCCTTTAGCCGGAAGGGCCTCCATCGTGGCCATTTCTGCGCCGGCGCAGGGTAAAACTAAGCACCAGAAACACAGCTGTGCTGCCTGGTTTCTTGGGCTCATACCGCATACATGCTTTGCGCCTTGCTTTTTCACAGAGCATCTTGGCCCAAGTGCGTCCTCCAGTTGCTACAAAGCCTTGCAGCATGATGGGTAACGGCTGCGTTGTTTTCCATCACACAGAAAGACTGTAATTCATTTCACCATTGCCTTCCTGTTGGACATCTTGGTTGTTTCTATTTTCCCCCTCTTGTAGAAGAATATATTGTGATGGACTCTCAACGCATCAAGTTTTCTGTGTTTAACATTACTCTCTTAGGAGAGATGCGAGTACAGACTGAGTTCTCACACCACAGCAGAGTAAGCTGTCCTCTTCACTCTCTCAAAATGTCAAGAAGAGTTTTTGAAGACAGGCTGGTCTGAAGTCACATCCTGAGAGGGGCCTGGCTTCAAAGTAAAGATTTGTGAAATGAAAAACATCTACTAACTCCAGACATAAAATCAGGGTGCAACGAAGTACTAATTGGGTTCTGTATGTTTAGTTCTTTAAATCTTATACATATGTATCATCTTTTCACTCATTCATTACAAAGTGTCCGAGATGAGTCACCCTATTTAGCAAGAAAGTCTAATTCACGGTAGTAACAGTGACCTATTTTATTATATTCAATTACATGTTAGACCTGAAAATATTCTGAAACAAGCAGCTTCTCATGCACCATTACTACCCATTAGGTGAATTATTTAGTTACTATTTGACCATTGTTCAGACCGAAGGAGCAAACATAGCTTGGAGGAAGGGGTCGTGTAAGTTCACAAGGCCAAGTAGAGGCCACACTGACGTCTGGGGCCGTGTTTCCTGATTCCCAGACCTATGGTTAATGGGAATGCTTTATCACACTAACGTAAACCAGCCTTCATTCTTCCATTTAGCTCTGTGTGCAATAAATGGTGCAGAGATTGAATCTAAGAGGGGGCCAATATCTAGATGCTGAAAATAGATGGAAAAGTAACTTTCTGTTCTCAAGAAGCTACCATTACAATGGGAGACTCATAAATGCCAATGCAAATTACCTATAATTTGATTATGTGTAACTCTGTTACAGCAGTTAAATACTGAGGGCACCCAGAAGGGACCTAACTAACAAGCAGGGAAGGCAAGGGAGGCTTGGCCGAGTCAGGGACATCTGAGATGATCCTTAAAGGAAAAATTTGTACCCAAGCCAGGGAATAGGTGTAGGGATTGGGGAAGGACATTCAACATGAAGAACACAGGAGGGGCATAAACAGGGAAGTGTATAGGGCATGGATTTTCTGGGAATGGTGGTATAAATTCAGTGCCATTGGGTCCTAAGGCTTGGCAGGTGGATGAATGGGAGATAAGGCAAAAGGGACTGGACGCTAGAGGGTTTGCGGGTCATTCTAAGATGTTTGGACTCAGAGCACTGGGTGGAGGGAGTTATGTGGGATGCATGTGTGTGTGTGTGTGTGTGTGTGTGAGAGAGAGAGAGAGAGAGAGAGACAGACAGATTTGGCAAATGACCATTACTGTACAGCTGGGAGATCATTTATGAGGTCAGTGCACAGAGGCAGGTGAAAGAGGAGGATCTAGTCTAAAGCAGCAAAAGCCAGATACCCAGCTTAGAGAGAAGAGGCTTCGTGTAAGACACCGATAGAACTGAGTGTCTCTTCAGTGCGGGGAGTAGGAAAGAACTGGCTACCGAGAATAACGTTAAGATTTTTGTTGGGGAAAGTGAGTGGAGAACTAGAGCTGAAGAGCACACAAAAGAGAAACAGTTTGAGGGAAGGATATCAAGAAAGTGAGTTGCCTTTGGGATGTTCTGAGGGGATCCACCCGGACCTGCGGCAGCTGGGGATGTGAGCCAGGAAGTCCGCTCAAATGCAGTCTGTGTCACTGAAGATGTGGAGTAGGTGGGGATGTCCAGGGAGGACAGGCAGAAGGAAATAAGAGGAAGGAACTACAGCTAGGAAATGCTAACCTTCATGGAAAAGGACCTGGTAAAGGAGCCTGGGAAGGAATGGAAGAGGAGGCAAGGAAAAGCAGTGATTTGGGGGAGAAAGGGGATGGGGGAGAGAATTTGTGATTTCTGTGCCTAGAAATTTCCTGCTAGAAAGAGTGTGGTTGGAGAGCCATCATCCAGCCAGGACTCTTCTGTCCGCTGAATGCTAAACTGGGCAAGACAAAGGGACCACAGTAGTAAGCCCCGGCTGCCCAGGGGAAACCTGGACATGTGGCTGCCATAGCTCACATGGCAGCAGACTGAGGCAGATGGCATTACCCTGGGCACAGTGTCTTAGGGCAGCTGCTTCAGAACTTGGCCTTGCTCATTTTCTAAAGCAGGTTGGGTGGGAGGAGAAGGAAGGAAGGAAAGGAAATAACCACAAATGGTCACTGGCTCTCTGATTGGTTCTCCACTTACTTGTTCTCATTTAATTATTTCACCAACTACAAGGAGAGGGGTGGTGCTCTCTCATTAGGGAACCCTCTCCTCTGTCCTCCTGTTTCCAGACTTCTATCACAGACCCTTCCTGCCTCTCCATCACACTGCCGCCCCCAGGAGAACCTGCTTCCTTTTGAGGATTGGTGGGTGCCCAGGGTCTGCACACCTCCCGGCTCACTGTTCTTTTCCCAGGTGATTTGACATCAGAGTCTCTCTTTCCTCTTCTTGTTTTGGAAGTGATGCCATCCTCTGTGTAATCTCCATTATCTTCTTCTTTGTTGCCAAGAGTGACCTTTGGGGAAGATAGATGCTTATAATTTTCTAGCTATTTTGCCTGAATTTGGTTCAGTTTGTGGAAAAGGTAAACTATTAGAAGTATTAGGGGTTACTGGCTCTAGCGCCAGGCCGCATTCCCAAGCCAAGATGCACCAGTTGTTAAGCTGATGTTGAGCCCTGCCAATGTGACTCATGTCTATTTTACTTTTATTCAGATCTGTATTTGGCGGAGAAGAAAACCATTAGTTATTGACCTATTCAAATCCCAAGATAAGCCCATTTTACCTATGATGAAACTGAATTCACTCAGTTTATAAATGACAGAGCAGGGAGTAAAACCAGAGTTTAAACCCAGAGATTCAACCCAGACCCCCTGCCCTATTTCTGTTCCTCCATGTTGCCTCTTCAGGTTGAAATTATATTGAAGAAAGGAGAACACAGTCTCATAGTCAAATTATGTGATTCCAGTTAGGACAAGTTATGGGTTCACTGAAGCCGGCTTTTGGAATTCTGCTTGCTCCCACGCTATCAGTTCAGGAGGACTCTCTGGTCTATTCCCACGAGGTGTGTTCTCAGATGGTCTTCTCATGGGCCCTGCTGAGAAGAACAGAATATTAACACAGCGAACACCCTTCCTTTTCTCCAAGATTTCACTTCTTTTGATGACGGCAACTTTCCTAATGGGGAACAGGAAAAGGGTCAAATTTTTCTGCAGGACCCTCCGAGCCCTTTCCCAGAACAGGATGACCCCTGGGAAAGCTATGGGAATGCCCCCGCAGGTTCTAACAGGCTCTAGGCTGTGGAGAATTCTTGACTGTTTTCCCCCATCCTAACCATCACCCCAGCACTGCCTCCCTGCCTCCTACCCCAGCACAGGCATAAGTGGGAGAATGCATTTCCTTTATGCCCAAAGTATGATTGCTTTGCTTCATTTGTTCTCCACAAAAATTCTGCTGGTCCATTTTCCCAAATGAGGAAACTGAGTCACAGATAGGCAAAGAGCAGTGTCCTAGGTTAACCAGATGTAGATGGTGACCAAGGGAATGCAGAACACGGGTCTGGGTCTCCTGACTTCTGGCCCTCTCTACGCAGCACGAGTGGGTGTAGTTTAAAAATTGCATTCCAACACATAAAACAGAGGAGGAATCTGTTGGGTTTCCTTGTTATTGCCTTTTTTGGGTATCCAGAAATCAGAAGTCCTCTCAATCTCTTCAAAGTAGCACTGAGGCTCACAACTGAAGTGAGATGGAAAATCTGTGATCACTCCAAATTCACTAAGTATAGACATTTAAAAATATCCAGATTCACCCAGCGAGTTGCCTGTGAAATACATACGCTGAGAGAGCTGTGAGACATGTTGAGTTGGGGACCAATATGAGTCATAGCTGGGAGTTGCGGGGAGAACGCCGAGCAGGGCTTGGCTGCCACCGAGACCTAGTCAGCGGGCTTTCAAGGCCTGCTGGGCACAGGTGCTAATTACCCTCCAACTCAGACCACCGGGAGGGCTCTAGGGATGGGGTGCGCTGCTTAAGACATACAAGTTAGGGGAGGTCCTATTTGTTATTGGTACATGTCTGCACTGTGAGGATAAGCCTTTAAAAATAAACAAAAGCCAACAACGTCCAGCCAGTATGGTGTGTGATATTCGTAAATCTTGATAACAAATATAAATAGGCCAAAGACTAGTGAGTAAGCCTACATACTCAGTGCATTACTCTGAGTATAGAACAGTGTCACATCAAACAATCTTTTCATTATTTTAAAACAATAACAATTTAAAAGAATAAGTGTAAAATATGAAAATAATAATTCTTAAATAAAAGTAATGCACATTATAGGCGGAAACCTCCAGTTCCTCCTGTGCAGCTGGAGGACCGAGGAAGGGGCTGGTCTGCAATCTGGCATAGATGATCAACGTAATTTTTAATTTTACCTTTAATGAATATACATGTGTGTGGGTGTATGTGTGCAGATATTTACTCACTTCCAATGTGGAAATGCGTGAAACACAAAACATGTGACATGGAGGTAAAAATTAAAGATTTAGTCTGGTTTGAAATCTAAATTGTAGATTTCTGGGCATTCGTACTTGTTTAAATAAAAAGATATGGTAGAACATGGTTTTTTTTTTTTTTTTTTTTTTTAACTTTTGAAGGAACAGGGGCCCAAAATGTAAACTATCTTTTGGGGGGAAAATGGCATAACGATTTTTCAAAGTAATAAAATAAATTTGTTTCCTGATTATCAGGGAGTTCCTCCTCAGGATCATTAGGGATGATTTAAAAAAAAAATGGAAAAGGAAGAAGAAATCTCAGACCATCTACTGATGTACGCAGACAGGTAAAGTTCGGCCTCTCTGAACCTACTTTAGCATCTTACTATTCAAAACACGTTATGAGGACCAACCACAAGCATTGCCCAGGAGCTGGCTAGAAATGCTGAATCTTGGGCTCCACCCCAGACCTTGTGAACCAGAACATGCGTTTAACAGGATACCCACGTGACTCCTCTGCACATTCGAGTTTCCAGGGCTTTGGCACTCTGTGTTCTCAGGGCTGCAGTTTGGAAACAATCCTAAACTGGACGCCAGACTGGACCTCTGGAGTCACAGAAGGAAAGACCACTAATGTTGGAATGATGGTTTAGTTCCCAAACACAACAGACACATATTTCTGTGAGTGACCAATTGTCCTTTTGTATAAGTGGCTGCTTCTGGCCCTGGGCTGTGGGTGAACCAGAGCATGTGATTTATCGGATAAGGGACATATATTTAGAAATAAATGATTGCCAAAGAAAAGGAGGGTATGAAGAAATCCTATCACTCATATCTGGTTTTCATTATAAAATAATATTGCTGTTTTGCATGCTTTCTAGACTCCTTAGGGTATTCTATTGCCACTCTGAGGTTTTTTCCTTTTTACATATTTAGAAGCTATTTAATAGAAACTTTGCTGCATGGGAACAAAAATACTTTTCTCACAAAATGTTCCCATTCAATAAGTTGCCACATATTTCAGTTCCATATGGTGCTTCATAAACTACCAGTGTCTGTAGGCAATGCAAGTGAACAGAGGGGTGCATTTATATGCTTAGGGTGGCGATATGAATCCATATTCAAGGATTATTTGCTTTAGACTAAAGATAACTTATGTTTAATGGAGAAAAAACATATAATGTTAAAGAGTAGTTCAAGCTAAATTCCTTAAAAGAGACTGCAGAGAAAGCAAATTCATTCATTTATTTCATTCATTCATCAAACATTTACTGATCTTTTTCGGAGATTACAAAGATGAATAAAACATTGTCTGTGGCACTGAAGAGCTCGTTCTCTAGTGGAAGAGAAAGAAAGAAGACACCGCTGGCTGATAAGAGCTTTTAGTGAGTAAGTGTGGGTACTCTGGGAGCACACAGTAGGAGTTCTTGTTCTTAATGAACATGAGGGGTGGGACGGGGTTTGAGAGAAGTCTTCCTGGAAAAGAAATTCTTTTAAAAGCAAGCCACAAAGCTACCTCCTCACTTCCTTCAGGGCTCTGCTCTGTATCAAGAGCAATGGTGACCCCGAACCCATGCCCTCCCTGCCATTCCACTCCGCTCTGTTTCCTCCGTGGAGGTTATTACCAGCCATGACAGCCAGCCTCCTGATGCCCCCCACATCACTACATCTTGGTATTCACACCTTTGTGCTGTTCTTCCCCACCTTTTTATCAGGGTTAGGGACCATAGAATATGGCAGAAGCAATGGTCTATCACTTCCAAGCTTAGGTGATGAAGGCTTCCATCTTGATCGCTCTCTCTTTCCCTTAGATCGCTCACTCCGGGGGAAGCCAGCTGCTCAATTGTGAGCAGCTCTCGGGAGAGGTCCACAGGGTGAGGGACAAAGCCTCATGATAATGCCACATGAGTGATCTTGGAAGCAGATCCCCCCAAGCCAGACAAGTCTTTAAATGAGACCACAACCCTCGTGACAATTGGACTAGGTCGTGAAAGACCCTAAGCCAGAACCACCCAAGCACTCTGCTCTGGTTCTCAGGGACTGTGAGGTCACCGATCTTGCTTGTTTTAAGATGCCATCTGGTACATTATAAGTTTACTTATTTGTTTACTTATTGTCTGCCTTCCCAAATAGGATGTGACTTCCATGAGGACAATAACTTGCTTTATTCGCTGCTGTACCTCAAGTGCCTGGAACACCACCTTGGTCATGGTAGGTGCTGAATATACATTTAAGCCAGTGACTGAAGCCTTCTGACATTCATTCTAATCATTTAAATGGTGATTTATAGTGTTTCCATGTACACAGGAAGTTTTCACAATAAGAAGGACTAGCTTTATTTCCGTTCCGATTTAACTGGCCGAGCGTTTTGTAAGTGATGAACTCCACAACTAATAGAAAGAGCCCAATCAGGCTTTCTAGAGAACAAAAGCAGAGGACTGAAAGCTAATGTCTTTATTCAACCACACTTCCCAGGATAAGAGATGTTTCTTTCATAGGTTCTCACCAAGGCCAACGGCTGCAGACCTCTGTTGGGACTAGCCATCAGCACAAAGTGGCAATGGGCCACCTGAACTGGCTACTTCCAAGGAACTATGGCCCCTGAATTATGAACCAAAACAAGCTCCAAGGACATCAGAATCCAATACCTCTCCTCTAATTGCCTCGCCTTGGGTCCTATAGGGTCAGTGTTCTTTAACATTGGAGAATCCATGGGCCAGATCTAAGTCATGACTCTGGGAACCCGAAGGTCAAGAGTCCAAAGGCAAACATGAAGACCAAAGGATCAGGCTGATGACCATGGGCAGGTTGAACTGACCGGGGTCTGGGGAAAAACAAAAGCAAACGAGGACTGTCGGAGGAGAGTCCTAAATCGTAGCTTTCGATAGTTAATGGTTCTCAACCCTGCCTGCCCCACAGAATCACCTAGGGGAGCAGTGCTTGTTGTTCATTCATATTTCTTACTTGAAATCTACCTTTCTGTGTACTGCCTTGAAATGCTAGTGCTGGCATCGTGCCAACAGCATTTCTCCTTTACAAGCTCTGCCAGTAGGAGGCAGTTGAGGAGACTGAAAGGACAGGATAGGAAGAAGGGATTCCTTTCCACCCAGTTCCTGCCAGTGTCACACTTAGTTCCAGTAGGAACTGCTGGCTGTAGTTCCCAGTTTTGCCACAATCCCAGAACCATTTGTATCTGAGATACAAGCTCTCACAAGGCAGTTGCTCAAGTCTGGGTCCTGTCAGCTCCAGGACATCCTTCCTCTGAGAGCAGACATCAGCATCAACTGGAAGCTCACCACCCAGGGGTCAGGGTCTCAGCTCCGCAGGCCCCTCCTGTCTGCTGTATGGTTTAATGGCCCTGACTTCACTCCTTTGTTTTCCCCACCCTTAGAGGTAGTCTCGGCTTCCTGCGTTCCTCAGTAACTGAACTTGTTGAAATTTAATTTTTGTTTCTGGTTTCTAGGTCCTGACAGGACCCTAACTGTAGGCATATAAAAAAATATACGGATGTCTGGACTCTCCCATGATCTAATGTTGGCTTGATTGGTCTGCTGTGATTAGACACAGAGCATTAGCCCACAGGTGATTTTCATGTACAGCTAGGGTAGAGAACCTCGAATATGTACCTGAGAGTCTTATTTACCTCTATGGAATGGTACAACTGACTTAAACCATAAGGGACGAGACGTGCTCAAAGCAGGACCCTGAACTTCTCCATTTTAAACAATACCTTCAGCTGTCTATACTTGCGTTCAGCAGAACCATCTTCTCTTTCATTTGACAGAGTCCATTCCTCCATTGAAGAATAAGGGTTCTTTGGCCATTCGCACCTCCAACTCCAACCGTTTGGGCTGGTTCCACCCATCTGCTTCCACGTTCAGACTGCCCCTGAATTCCCAAAATACCCCTGGATATCCCGTTCCGGGTAGCATCAGCTGAAGCAGGAAATGACCAAACAGATATTTCCCTGTCCCTACAATCAAAACAAGGGACAGCTCCTGAGTGTTTGCCAAGAAAAATATTTGTATTTTTTGGGAAAAAACCTAACTTGCATTTGCATTCAGAGAATATCCATGTTACACAGGTTCTTTGTATGCAAATTCAACTCCCCAGCTCCTGGTTTTCATTACATATTTCATGTACACGGGGAATACTGTCAACATTACTAATGGTGTTTCTGTTTAATTTCTTGATTTAATTTATCATCAAATAAAGCCCTAGAAAGGAGTTCTGACCAACTGGATGGGATCTCACAGAGAAGGACAGGTTTCTGCAAAGGAGTGTGATTTTCAATTTTGAATGAGTAGGAGTTTGGGCGTGTGAGGACCTGGGGACCTGGCAGGAAACATTATGGAAGGCAGCTAAATGGGTGTTTCCAGTACGAAGGTTTGCAGTTTTAGGTTTCTGCGTACTGTATCTCTTTGAATCAGACGGGGAGAGGCACTTCCTGAAGATTACCAGCTTCCCTCCAAAGGGACTTTTCTCTGTTTGGCTGTCTTGCACTAAACCATGGAGTTATGCTGCTCTCAGGTGGCACACACCTCAACCGATGGCGTGTGTAGATCCCTGTCACCACCCCCTCAAATAAACCACATTACCGTTCAGCATAAAAGGCAATAAAAGGGAATGAGCAGACTCACAGGAAATTGGTCAAATGACAAAAGAGGTTCTCACACACACACAGACGCTACAGCAAGCCGCACACACGTTTGCCCTGCTCTGTTCTTGTCTCTCAGGGAAAAGCCGAGACCCAGCGCCTCTTCTACCTGTTATGTCTTTAAGGAAATGAGATTTGAGACATGATAGAAAGAAATGTGTTTCAGCAAAGTTGCTTACAACCTTTCAAGTGTTTCTACTTTGTGCTGTAGAGAGAACCATGGGGAAGATATTAACAAGGGGAAAAGTCTTGAAATGGATTAGAGACAGGACACATTCCTGTGATCTTCGGTATGCCTTCTTTGGTTTGTTCCCAGTGTGGGAGAACTAGCCTGAATGAGGGAGTTGTAGGTTTCTGAAAGACCTGATTGCTTTAGTGCCATGAATATCACATGAGCAAGGAACGCTTCCACCATGCTTTGCCACTCAGAAACCTTCCATGACTCTCCAGTACCCACAGGAAGAATCCTTAAATGTGGATTCCACCACAATTTTGTACCAACTTTGTTTTCTTTATTTTGTCACCTAGAACTGTGCCATGCAAATGCTCCAGTTTAGCCTAAAAATACCGTTTCATATCTCAGCTCTATAGGAGACTGTTCTGCGTGGCGTGGGCCCAGCTTCCACTCAGAAGGCCAGTGGAAAGCAAGGTCCGATCACAGGACCCACGCCCATGGATAGGTTCTACCATGGGGAATCAGGCCTGCATTGTACCTAGATTGCTCTGAGTCTCGCTTTTTGCTAAAAACTCCTTCACTCTGAATTGAGGCAGCTAACAGTTTTACTGCATATCTTTAAAGTAACTTCCTAAAATCCATGCTAAACCTTCCAAGAATGAGTGTAACCAGTTCAACCACTTTTCCCTTTTCATTTGCAAGTATCTTTCTTCTGTGATGTGATTAGTGGCATCCTCTCCCTTGTTTTCTGTGAATGGTAACCACCTAAAGCCAACCTATGCATAGTAAATGAGGACCATCAAGTAATGTGCCCAGAAAAGCAATAAAAGCTTGTCAAGGCAAGGGTGGGGAGGCACTCTCCTCTTGAGAGAGTGGCTGAGGCGCTTCAAGGTGCTCTCCTCTTGAGAGAGAAGCTGTGCTGTCCCTTTTCCTCCACAGGACTCGGTAGTCCGTGTGAATTTGTCTCGTGTCTCATCCACAATGCAGCAGACACTGCTTACCAGTGACTCCGTCACAGCTCCCCATGTATTAGCAACTGTGTAATCTAAGGTACGGCCCTCTGCCTTCTGACCTTCCTCTCCACTATCCGTAAACTTGAGAATGATAGTGGGATAGATCTCATAAAGTCATAAGGAACGCAGGTCAGGTGACCGACAGACAGCCTTAGCTGCTCCAGAACTGAGAGGCGTCCTGCTCTGCTGGATTTTCAGTGCTAAAACGGGAAAATCCCACACCGGCTGGGAGGAGTTGGTCTATATCACACACTGCAAATATAACATTTAGCATTGTGCTTGGCATATAATAAATATGAAGATAATCATATATATATATATGCATGTATATATGATTACATACACACACTTTCTCTTTCCTAAACATGGCTTGCATTTCCTTCCTCCAAGCTTTGTCCCCTGCCACCCCAATGCCCACCACTGGAACCTCTTATACGTTTTCCTTTGCTTATCAAAATCTTATTCATCTTATTTCCCTGACCTGATGGGCCTTAGTGAGGGTGGGCCACATTTACTCAGACTTGAGTTTTCTGCAGCTCTTGGCAGAGTTGCCCTCACAGGGTCAGGTTGTTCCCCATACACGTTTATTGGTATATTAATTAATGTTCATTTTTCACTTTAGGGAAAAATTCGGATCAGTAACTATATCAAAAGTGCAGGAAAGACACTTGCCCTGCACGTATTTGCTGCCTAAGAGGCAAATGAGTACCAAAATAGCAAGATCTAATGCCAAAGTATTGTATCAAGTAATAAACTCACAATTACTGTATTTTCACCTTCACAATCGCTATTAAGTTGTTTCACTATTTTCTCAACTATCGCACCTAGCAGGTAAAGGTACCAGTATATCTTTCAGACGAATCAGACTTTCTTTTTAAGTTCCTTGCAAAATGACTCAAGGAGTTCTTGTTGGGGCATCACCTGGAGACATTCTGACATTGCAGGGTGATACTTTTGTGCTGCTCAGTGGAATGTTTTAGAATGTCCTTTTTGGAAGAGATTGTATTTCACCATTTCCTTTGTGTAAATATAACACTTAATTACCAACACAAAGAAACCCTTCTCTGAGAACTAAATTGCTTATTAACAAAAGATTTGAAATGGACTAGAGTTTCAAAAGGCATCAGAAGAAATTGAAGACATGTATCTTTAAACAATAATTACACAGCTGAAAATTATATACTGAACATAATTTTGCAGATTCAATTTTCTTGTTATTGGTGGAAAGACAGAAGATTAATCCTATAAATTTAAAAGTGTCTGGATTTGTTTGTTCAAAAGACTTAAAATGTGATACTTCAGATTAGGAGGTTGTGTTCCTTATTCCACAGTTCAATGGGCAATTGTTTGAAGAGATAAATCCACTTTTATGGTGACAGTCTCAGAAAAGTTTATGAGCAAACCATCCTTTTATTTTGATTATGTCTTTCCATCCATTACAATTGGAGCCACATGGAATGCTGATTATTCAATTTTCAGAATCAAGAGTATTATGTTTTCCATCTCATTCCAGAGTTCATCGAATCTGAGGCCCAACCATAATACGTGGATGCAATTGCTTTTTTCTCTTGTTAACGCAAACATATGTTATTTTCCTCTGTTCCAACTCTTAAAATAAAAATTGCATCAATAGATTCTTTAACTCTGAATGCAGAATGACTGACAAGCTCTGGATTCAATTAAGAGAATGGCAGTTCACTTGAACAGGATTAGAGGAAGAAGAGGTTAAGGTCAAGGGTGGTCACTGATCCACCAGGCCAAGGCAACAGGGTCAAACGGACCGCAAGGATTCTTTAACACTAAACCCTTCCCCAAAAGAGATACAGAGCCAATGCCTCCCTGGGCCCTGGAATCCTTATTAAAGAGTCTGCAATCATCATCAGCCACAGAAGGTCTAAATAACTGTGGCCTTCTGTGATCTGGAATGACCCCCATCCCATCCCCTGCCCAGCCACACACATATGCTTCATTGCTGTTTTAGGATAAAGAGGTGAAGCAGAGGCAAATCAAATACTATAAAATAAAAAAACACCCCACATAGATTAAAAGTTGTTTTATTTGTTACTTAAAAATTAATTATTACCCTTAATTCAATAAACATTTAGTAAGATTGACATATTTTTCATGTAACATATGGCAGAACTATTTTTTTGACTGATAGCTGTTGATCCCAAGAAAGAAGGCACCCACGGAGAAGGGCTCCTGATAGCTAACTGGGCTCAAATTTAAAAACGGAGCCTGGCAGCTGCTTCTGAACAGTGGCCTCTCATGCAAGCTGAGCTTCAAGGAGAAGCCTGCACTAAGCTGCCTGACTTCCACACTGAACTACCCACCTGCGAGGTGTTCCTGCCATCTGAGCCAGCACTTACACACGAGTTCCTGAAATTCTATTTCAGCCAGCAGGACCGAGACTTTCCCATCCAATGGAGATGCACAGCTGTATCTCCATCAGCATTTCACTGACCAGTCAGATTAGTTCCACTTCAACCCTGAGGATTAACCAAGCAGGGACCAGAGGTGAGGACTTCTCTCTCTCTGTGTGTCACCTCCCCTCTGACACAGGAAGCACGCTTTCCCTTCCCACCAAAGACTGAAGACTGCATTTCCCTGGCTATGGCGCAGAGCTGTCGAGCTGGAGCACAGCCTTCCCCACGGGCTGCCTCACCCCAAGTCCGCCTTATTCTGGGGCTGCCTCACAGCTGTGCTATATCGCAACAGCTGTTTGCACTGAACGAAGTTCCCTTCTTTACCACACCCCAAACTGGCATTCAGTTGGAGCTCAGGGCCATCAGTTGACATAGCAAAAAGGTGTCACAAAACAGTGGTTAAGAATATGGGCTTTACAGTTGGACAAATCCAGTTTTAAACCAGGCCCTGCCACTAATTAGTTTGGTGGGGTTGGGCAAGCCCCTTTAACATCTGGCCCCTTGGCCCCAGGCTCCTTGTCTCTGATTCAGGGATCACAGTTCCCTTGCACAGGTGGGATGAAGCTGAAATGAGTTGCTTGGTGCTGAGTCCCCATGCCCCACGATGTTCCTGTCACTGTGGTAGGGCTCATCACACTGTGACAACATGGCCTGGCACTGCCCCGTGCTTCACCCTTGACCAAGCAGATTCAGCTCTTGAAATTATTCGATGGCCACAACCATTAAGGTGGCAGTGAAGACTGGAATTCCTATTTTACAGACAAGATGAATTTAATAGCTAACTTGTGGCAAATGTGTATCATATGCCAGGCACTGGCCTACATTTTTTATATGCACTCTTTCACCAAATTCCCATAGTAATCTGGTGAGGGGACCGCCACGAGTATCCCCATTTTTTACAGATAAGAAAACCAAGGTTTAACGGTTAAGTAACTTGTCTAAGTGACAGATCAGGTAGGTAGGAGTATTGTCTCTTCCTGTTTTAGCTCCAAGAAAAAGCTCTTGTTAACCTGAACCTCCGTTTTCTACAGATCCAAGTCGAGCATCTTCGTTGTGCTCAGAGGGAGCACAAAGCACAGGGCATGTCAGAAAGCGCATTTTAACATTGAGCTGCATTGCAAGGCACAGGGGGACCTGCAGCAGGTCTTCTGAACTCTGAGGTCCCAGGCCTTGACCTGGACCCAGGCGCCAGCAGTGACATCCAGGATGCCACGAAGAAAAGCATAACACCTCAAATTAGAGCCGCTCCGTTCTCTGCGCTCTGCCTGTGGGAGCTCCGGGGGGGGCCAGCAGGACTCACGTTAGAATTCCCTGGGAGCGAAGAGGGGCTGTGCCTGAGTGAAGCCCCTGTCCTTTCTGCCCAGGGGCCCAGAGCTGGGAAGACAGCACTTGGTCCAACGAGAGGGAACACTTTCTAAGAACTGAGCAGACAGTGTGGACTCCTGGGTGTCAGCAGTGAGTCAAGGGCAAAGCCGAGGGAAGGCTAACAAATAGGCCTTAAACAGGGCAGAAAAAAGACAACTCCACACACATCAACAGGCAATGGAACACGGTCCACCCTCATCCCTCCCAGGTGGCGAGAGCACAGCTGTGGAGTCAGTGCATATGCCGGCTGGGAGGAGAGTAGCGGCTGAACTTGGGCCCTTGCCTGCACTTGGCCGTGGGCTGTATGAACCTTGTTGTAATCCCCACACCAGAGGGGATGTTTCTGTGACTCACACATGGCCTGTCCCACACCAGGGACTGCCATGTCTAGTTCTCGTCCTGCCACACTCTGTGGGAGCCTGACTGAGTCTCCCATCCTTTTGATCTGCAGTTCCTTCATCAAGAAGATGAGGAGCTTATCCTAGGTGATATCTGAGAGCTTCTTAAAACAGAAGGACTCCCCGCCCCACATTTTTGGAAGTCTCTCTCTCTCTCAATAGTTTCAACCATGTCCTTCCAAGCAAGGACTTGGAAAATTTAAATGAGTCTACAGGTTGGATGCTACCTTTTATACATGAGCTTCAGGATGAACTAAGTTGTAGACTCTAGATTCAAAGATTTGAACTGATTGCCTGTTTCTGCCATTGGCATTTTATAAATCATTGTTTTAAAAAAGACTTTCTAGCTTTCCAAAATGATTTTAAATAACAGTAATTAGTTTCCTTTAATCCAACTGGTTCTGCACAACTATTATTTTCATGTTTGCCTCCTCTTCCAGTTTGCACTCACCCATCCGGTTGAACTGGTAGACCTGCAATCACTATGTCCATACATTCGGTAATTTTTCTCACACTTGATACGTTAGCTTAAACATTTTCCATGTATCCTAGTCTTTCCAATTATCATTTCAATGAGTGCATTGTCTTTCATCATAGCCCATGCACCATAATTTACTTAACAACTTCCAGAATGCTTGCTTCTAATGTCTTTGCTGGTATTGATAATGTTGCTAATTAATATCTTTATGCACACAGATTTTTCCCCCTTATGAGTTATTGACTCTTAAAGAGGAAAAAAAGCTCTTGTGTGTTTTCAAAGTAACTGCTGGTGAAGCAATATTTACATCCTTGAAATATGGTGGTGTGTAAGCTGCAAAATTCCCCTGTTGCCAGCAAGAGAGTAGGGTTTGGGACACAGATTTTATGAGCTGTCCCTTTTGGAGAGAACCGTGAAAACTGTCCAATGGCATTTGGACAAGTCTGTTTATTTTGTCTCTCTTATCTCTTTTCTTCTTTTAAAGATTCTGTTGCAAGAGATTGAGGGCAAAGTGGCTCACTTTAATGTAGATAATTAGGTCCTCATAATGCAAAATCCAGGAGGCAAGATGGATTGACTCTTCTCCCACCCCACATCAATCCCTTACAAACCAGTTCTTCGTATATAACAGCACCGCTTGAATAACTGCCCATTCAATTGAAAACTCAATCCCAAAGCAAAGCGAGAGCCATTTCTGTTTAAATGCAGTGCATCAGACACAGCAAATATGACACTCCAAATCAGAAAGGGCTATAAACAATTTCAACCACACTTAGAAACATCATTTTTAACATTGTGGCAAATGTTGCCAGTTTCAGGCATAGACATTCTGGCCCAAGTTCCTAAAGTCTATTTTGTTTTAAATGCAAAATCAAAAAGAATCAAGTAATTTTCATTTTATGGGAAACCAAAGTTGTTACCAAATGCAAAAATTCAAATAAAACTAAATTAAAGACACACCTGCCGTAAAGGGAAGACCTGAAGTCTGGTGCTGTTTTTCCAAAGGCATCACCAGGCTTGGGTGGCAAAGAAAGTGTAGCCTGAAAACGTCTCATGAAGCAAAATTTGGGTCATTTTTATTCATCGTGTTATGCAGAGTCACAGACCTCAGAAAAACACACTAATAAAACATCACGCTCAGCTTAATGGTCTCCCCTCATTCGGCACCATAATGATAAATGAAATGCCATTAGAATGAGGCAAGTCCATTGCTGGTCGTCCGTGGAGCCCAGGTCTGTGACAGAATTAGAATGCAGAGAATTGATTGTTCACAGTTCAAAAGGAAAAAAACAGAACGTGTTTCCTAACCTCATACAGAAGCCCAGATTGAAGTCCAAGTTCTGAGAATAGTGTCTTCAGACCTAGGTATGTGGACTGCAGTGATTCCTGTAAAGTTTTTTTGTTTTTTTTTAAATGCTAAAGTTTTTTATATGTTTAAGTTATTTTATTGATTATGCTATTACAGTTGTCCTGATTTCACTCCTTTTCCCCCCTCCACCTAGCACACCCCACTCCCTTAGGCAATACCCCACCATTGTTTATGTCCATGGGTCATGCATGTAAGTTCTTTGGCTACTCATTTCCTATACTGTACTTTACATCCCCATTGGCTATTCTACAACTACCTAGTTGTACTTCTTAATCCCCTCACCTCTTCACCCATTCCCCCACACCTACCTTCCATCTGGCACCCACCAAAACACTCTCTGTATCCCTGATTCTGACTCTGTTCTTGTTTGCTTAGTTTGTTTTTTAGATTCAGTTGTTCATAGATATGTATTTATTGCCATTTTTATTGTTCATAGTTTTGATCTTCTTCTTTGTCTTAAATAAGTCCCTTTAACATTTTATGTAATAATGGTTAGGTGATGATTAACTCCTTTAGTGTTTTTCTTGTCTGGGAAGCTCTTTATCTGCCCTTCGATTCTAAATGATATCTCTGCAGGGTAAAGCAATCTTGGCTATAGGCCCCTGCTTTCATGACTTTGAACATTTCTTGCCAATCCCTTCTAGCCTGCAAAGTTTCTTTTGAGAAATCAGCTGGCAGTCTTATGGGAACTCCCCTGTAGGTAACTAACTACTTTTCTGGAGCTGCTTTTAAGATTCTCTCGTTATCTCTAACCTTTGGCATTTTAATTATGATGTGTCTTGGAGTGGTCCTCCTTGCATCCTTCTTGCTTGGGACTCTCTGTGTTTCCTGGACTTGCATGTGTACTTCTTTCACAAAATTAGGGAAGTTTTTTTTTGCTATTTTTTTTCAAATAGATTTCCAATTTCTTACTCTTTCTCTTCTCCTTCTGGTACCCTTATGATGCAAATGTTGGACCTCTTGAAAGTTTTCCCAGAGGCTGCTTCTACTATCTTCATTTTTTGGGGATCTTTTTCTCTTCTTGTTGTTCTGCATGGTTTTTTCCTCCCTTATTTTCCAAATCATTGATTTGAATCTCAGCTTCATCCACTCTACTATTCTTTCCCTGTAAACTTTTCTTTATTTCAGTTAGTATATCCTTTGTTTCTGACTGGGTCTTTTTCATGCTGCTGAGGTCCTCACCAAATTCCTTGAGCGTCCTTATAACCAATGTTTTGAACTCTGCATTGACATATTGCTTATTTCCATTTCATTTAGCTCTTTTTCTGGAGTTTTGATCTGCTCTTTCAGTTGGGCCATGTTTCTTTCTCTCCTCGTGTTGGCAGCCTCCCTATGTTTTCTAAAGCACCATTGAAGAAGAGCCAAAGAGCAGGAAATTGGATGCTTCCAGGGCTTCTCCCTTGCTCTGTAAGGGTTCTCGTATTCAGTTATCATACAAACATCTCTGTGCTGTTTTTACTCTGGAGCAGGGGCTCTGCTGAGTCCTGCTTACGTGGATGGAAATGAGACAGAAAAGATCCTGCCCTCATAGAGTTTGCGTTGTAGTGTGGGGCCATAACGGCAACTTAAAAAATGACACTTTATTAACCCTTCTCACTGCCTATAATTATTTAACAGGATAATGGGTTGATAGGGTTATTAGATGTAGCAAATAAAAAGGTACAACACCTAGTAAGATTTGAGTTTCAGGTAACATGATTTTTTAACATATGTCCTACATATCACATGGGATACACTTGTACTACAAAAATCATTATTCGCCTGAAATTCAGATTGACCAGGGATTCCTGTGTTTTATCTGACAACTCAGGGAGTGGGTAGTGGGTGAGAGGAACTAAAACAGGAGGGGCAGAGACCTTTGCAAGTCGGGAGTAGCCTGCCTTTTAAATCTCTTTGCCTCTTAACACACACTTTTGTTCCCACTGCTGACATCGATAGGGTTATTTAACAACCTAATAGCACTTTTTATTTACAACACTTTTATACGTATTTCTGCTGAAATACCATCTACACCCTAGGAATTAAACTTTGTCATGTTTCTCACTTCACAGACGAAGAACGGAGGCTTAGAGAAGTCAAGTCACACGGGTGACTGATCCCACAGCAACCAGCAACAGAACCTGGACTTCAGGTCCTGTAAGAACACCCTCCCGGCATCAAGCCTGCACCTAACAGGTGCTCAATAAATATATGTTGAATTGAACTAAATATAGTGTGCTTGAAGTGTAAGCCACTGATGATCAGCTTTTTTTGATTGCAATGTAAGTGCCTGACATTAAGCTTTTGATGAATAAACACATTGCCAGCCACATGAGTTAAAGAGCCAGACCACCCTCTTGTGAATGTCCACGTTTAGAGAACCATGCTGGAGGTAGATGACTGATAATTTGACAAGCTTTTCCTTTCTAGCACTTTAATTCCTGCTCTCATACATTCACCAATAAAGAGTGAACCAATGAAAGCACAGGCACCCCTCTTGCAACCCTAATAAAGGCAGAACCCCAGGCAAGCACTCTTTCTCCCTCCCTCCCTCCTTCCCTCTCTGCTTCCCTCCCTCCATGTGACTTCACTATGTGGTCCTAGGCATGCTATGTACCCTCTAGAGCTTGTGAGTAACAGACCTCCTCTTCCTTTTCAAAGTTCCATCATGGTTGTTGCTTAGAGCATCTTGCAACCATGATAAGAACCATAGAGACTGAACCAGCCCCAACACGGACGCTGGCTGGGGCCGGGTCTATGGGGCTCACCACAAACAGATAATAGGCTTTTGATTAGCGAAGACTTTGGTTTGAATTGCCTCTCAGAAGCGGTCTGGCTGCGTCACACAAGTTGCCTGACCTATCCCAGGTGTGTTTACTCTCACTTTACAGATAACTGTTAGGAAGATTCATTGACTCAACAAATATATTGAGTGCCTGCTACTCGTCAGGCTCTGCTCTAGGAAGTAGAATACCAAGAGAAAGAACCCCCTTCAGGGAGCTTACATGCTAGGCAGGGGAGAGAGAAACTAAGCAAATAAAGAGAAAAGTGTCAGACATTTTTGGGGTATAAAATTTAAAAAGTTGATAGCATAAAGAATGGCTGGCAGGAGATGGGGCTGTAATAGGTCAGAAAAGGCCTCTCTGAGATGTTGACATTCAAGAGGCTTTCACCCTTGCTTAGATCTGCGGCAGAGGTTCTTAGGCAGAGTCAATAGGTAACGCAAAGGCCCTGCAGGGGAGGGGGACACAGGAGCAGGGCACTGGGGCTTAAGGTTGGAGCAAGGGGTTTGGACTTAATTCTTAGTGCAATGGAAAGCACTGGAGGCTTTTGACCAGGGCTGTAAACTGACCTGATTTTGTTTTTTGAAAGATCTCTCTGGCCATTGTGTGGAGAACAGCTCGTAAGGAGCAGGGAGCTGGGAAGCGACTGTATGGTGATGTGGATGGATGTGATTGTGAAGATGTGATACCCTCAGGCTGTTGGGATTGCTGGGAGGGGGGTGCTATGCAGCCAGACAATACCTTTGTGAATTTCCGGGGGCTAAGGCAAAAACATTGAGTTTTGCGGTACTCCAAAGGCGGGGCCGCATTGCCCAGGTGACCAAACACATGCTGCCCTGCCCCCCAGGCAAGGTGGTGGCAGGGGCAAGTTCTTACACTGAGTATGCACAAGGCTAGCAAGATAACTGAACGAGAGGGGGAAAGCCCTCCTCCACCCCCTTTCCAGTATTAGATTGGGGGTGGGACTAGGGAAAGGCAGGTACCTGTGCAAAAGAAGTTAAATTGGTGGCAGGGGAGAGGCTAGACCAAAGAGGTCTGTCAATCTAGGCAGGGGAAAGAAGGGATTGGTTGGGAGCTGGACCCACTCAAAGCATGAAAAAGTTTAGGAAGTTAATTGATCATGCTGAGAAAGCGCCTGGTTCATGCTACACCTGAAATTAATATAAACTCAGGGGAACAAAGAAATCTTACTTTAGATCATGGCTGCTACTCAGGACCTGCATTTGGTCAGTGTACTGTCCTGTCCTCTCCATGGGCCATGTGACTTGGCAGGACGGAGTCTCTCTCTCTTGCTGACCTGACGGACCATTCCCTGGTGCCTTTGTGTGCTCTCCAGCCTGGGAGCATGGGACCTTGCAGCCCTAGAAGCTGCATGGCCAATGGCAGTGCCAGCTCCAACATGGCCTCCAGGAGGGAGCCTGAAGCTGGATGGCAGCTGGGAACAAGATAAGCCACCTGGATGACCACTTAGCAGCACCTCAGGTTCCAAAGGACGGTATTTTAAAGCAGAACAGGAACTCTGGGCACTGCCTTTTGCTCTTGCTGAGGATGCTGGGTTTTCTGGCGGTTCGCAGAGGAGCTGAGCTTTGAGACAGGGAGTTCCTCATTCTCCCACATTGTTCAACATTCAAATACAAACCTTTTCCCCTTTTCACCAGCCTCTGCCTCTAGAGTTGCCTTTTGGTGGCAGTGGGCAGCTGAACCCAACTTTTGGTTCAATAACAGATAGCAAGAAGGAGACGGATGGGGAGGGTTGCATTTTGAAGGTCAAGTCCCCAAAACATGCTGAAGGCAGAGAAATCAAAGATGGAATCTGGGTTTTTACCTTAACGAGTCAGTTCATAGTGTTAGGTGTAGAGAAGGCAACAAATGTGTGCAAAGCAGTCCTGAGAGTGCCTAACATAGTAGGTGCCTTGGTCAACGTCCCTTGGGCGCACTGAGGGAGCAGGCTGCATATCAGGGGCAGGAAGGAGATCAGGCGCACTTGGAAGGCAGAGGCTGCCCAGGCACCGTGAGAATAGATGTTGAGTTACCTCCTCAGCCTGGCTGAGTTGTGCCCACTTATTATTGCTGGCAGGCTCCATACCTTGTGGGCAAAGTCCTATGGGGATTTGGGAAAAGCCATGGTGAATGAGAAGCAGGATGGGGCAGGGGGCTTCCAGAGCTAAGGGTCCAGTGAGAAATAGCCATGCACATAATTAATGTCAGGCAGAGGTATCCTCAGGACACAGCAGACGATTCCTGATATATATGGCCAACTCCACATACTTGCAGTGGCTTTAGAAAAACTCTTGAGCTCCAAATGGGGAGAGAGCACTCCCATAAGCTTGGCCCACAGTTCCAGATCCTCCTCTCCAAGCTCTGCTTTGAGGTGCAGCAGAGTAGCCAGTGGGGACAGATTAGAATTAGAGGGCTAGACTCATTTGAAGAGACTGACATCCCAACCCCGGCTCTGCTCTGTGCTGGGCAAAGTACTAGATGTTTGCATCTTCCCTCACCTTCCATCTTCACTACAGCACTGTGAGATGAATGCTAGTATCACCATTTTATTGATAAGCAAGCAGCCTCAGAGAGGCCAACTCATTTGCCCAAGGTCACACAGCTTGAGTGCAAGGTTTCACCCTCACGCAGCTTCCAGCTCATCCTGTCTTATTCCTTACAGAATCCCCACTGGCCTGCTCACAGCAGGGATTCAGTAAACATTTGTTAAATGGATTAAAAAAACAGCTCCAAAACTTGTGTTTAATCACAAAGCCACGCTATTTTCTCTGAAGTGTAGCCTGAAGAACTGCCTTCACCCCAAGTTTCTCTATATAATGAGACAGTTCTGCTCTCTGGTAGTCTTACTCTCCAGACTTAGAAATATTTGGGAAGAGGGACTGACTTGGGACTCACTCTGATGAGGTCTTATGAGAAAGGAAGGCAGGGCTCACTAGCCCTCAGAACTCACCAGGAGATTGGCACCTGCAGCCCTGGTGTTTACATTTGGATTACATTCGATGGCACGCTAAATTGCTGACTAATTACAGCATGCCCAAATAAGGTACTTTAATTATAGCTTCTGTAATTCCAATGACAGCTCTGCTTGGAAAACAGAGGGGTGAGTGGATACGTGTCTGCTTGCTCTGATCCCTAAGCCTGGCTTGGTAAATGAATTACCAGGAAAGTGGGTGGCTTACTCCCTTAGCTCCTGTAACTGCTGGGAACGCTTCCCAAGGGAGGGGCTGCTCGCAGCCTTTGCAGCCAGCCCCTGGGAAACCTGCGTGTGCTGGGAGGCTGTCATTGGCTCGGGTTCAGCCTCCTGCTCCTCCTTGCTGGGAACAGCTGCCCAGCTGTAGTGGGCATTTCTGGAGGGCCTGGCTCATTCAGCTTGAAAGGGCAGACTCACCCCTTGTGCTGTCTTTCGTTGGAAATCGCTTAGGGATCTCCACCACCTCTCGAGCTGTACGAATCCAATTCAGAGCTTTTTGAATGGAGCCTTCCTGGACTTTACCGATCCTTAGCTTTCCTGTCTTTCCGTAATGCGACTCCTCCTGTTTCCCTGCTGCTAGGCTGCAAATGTCAGGAAAACTGCATTAGTTTGGCACTAAAGTTTAAATGTTGGTAAATGCCTTATTTAAATTACTTTTAATGCTTCCTACAAGATGAACTTCGGAAGGCCATGCATTTTAGCTACTCTTCCTCCCTCCCCCTAGGGACCTTAAGACCAAGAATCAATTTCTTTTCGATTTCTATGGAAGAAAACAACTCTTTTCATACTCCTGGCTCCTTCTTGTCCTCTGTGCCTTTAAATGCAACATTTTTCCTTCAAAGCAGAACTGTTCTGGAGTCCTCTTGGTGCTTTCTACCTGTCACCGTGATTGTAATACCAATGACGAGAAAGCCGTACCTACAATGTCAGACAATTTCATGTGAGAGATCTCACCCCTACAGCCGGTCCCGAAAGGTAGACGAGGCAGCTGTTGCTATTCTTACATTACAGCCGAGCTCAGAGAGGTGAAATCACGGCCACACCACGCAGTCAAGACCGAGGTCTGCATTATCTGACGCCATCCCCGGACTCTTTTCTGTGATGCTGGTCAACAAGCCTTGTTTTGACAGCAGCACAATGTTTCTTAGCAGCACACACTTCCAGAGGCGGCCTCCAGCTGATTCGCGCTGTTTCATTGCCCAATATACATAACGGATTAGAACCAAGACCAATTTAAATGAGCAAATATCTCTTAAGTGCCTCTGGGTGCATGGTTCTATGGTGACGGCCAGGGCCTTCAGAGATGACTCAGAGAATGACAAGCACGCTGCCTATGGATTTAGATTCCAGGCAGACCTCATTCAAATCACAGCTCCGCTTGGGACTTTGAACAAGCGACACTGGAAAGCTCAAGGTTCAATGAGATAAAGCAAAGTGGCCAGCACCCTGATAAGTGCTAAGTTAACACTCATGATGTGTCCTGTACATCACCTCTTTACTCCTTATGACATCCCTGTGAGGTAGGGACTGTTCTTAGCCCCACTTCATAGACTGGCAAACAGAGGTGGCTGGCCAATTGTTACACAACCGCATTTTACCTCCAGGTCTGTCTGGCTCCAAACACAGCTGCTGTTCTTAATCAGTGTCATGAAGTGCTTCTTGCGAGGAAGACGGAGAGTCTTCCAGCTGCTTGCTTAGGCCTATGGTATTATGGCAGGAGCTGTGGCTCAGGGGCAGGGCTCTCTGTCATTTAGACCCAGCCCTGCATCATACAGGTAGAGAAAGGATTAAAACAAAAATTCACTGGAAAGCAGGCCTGACTTCAGGATTCCTTATGTTGTTATGTGTTCTTTTAAGTCACAGATTCTGAAATCCCAAGTACCTTCTGAGGGGATGGTTAAAAAGCCTGATCCCCAAAACCAGAGCAATAGTTGACCAATCTATCCAGGGAGCTGTTCCCTCTGAGGACAATCACCAGGCCCTCTGAGAATCTGATGAAATGTAATTATTCTCTTCACGCACAAAGGCTGCATGCACAACCGAACGCAAACGTGCATACAATTTCAGGTAGTTGACAGATGCCCCTCCCCCACAACTCTTCATTTGCAGACTGGAATTGGGAGTCCACAGCTGCCCCGAGGTTCAGCACCCTCATCTCTGCATCTGGGTAGGGGTGAGGATGAAATGAGAGGACCCCAAGGAAGAGCCGGTTGCCGCTTACCTGCTCAATGCACACACACCAGCTCAGCACCTGGACAGGCAGAGACAGGACAACAACCAAGTAACTGAGCAAAAAGTCACCACCAAGGGGAGAGAGTCCCTTCTTCAAAGGAGCTACTGCTCCCCAAGGAAGTGGAATTTCCCTGCACACTGTAAAGGCTTGTTCATCAGGCTCAGTACGAGGCACTTTGTGCTGCCCTCAAGTGAGTGCAGGGACAGCTGTGGGAAGGCTTGTAAATGTTAATGACTCCTCAGGCCAGCTTCCCTCTGGCTAATTGCTGTGGGAAACTGATGAGTCAGCAGACTCCCCACCGACCCCACCTCTTCCTGTCAGAGCTGAAGCTGCTGCCCTGTGCTTCCCAGCCTTCCTTTGACCTGCCCATTTCCCTTGAGGCAAGGAGGCTGCCCACCCTGCTGCACAGGCTGCCCCTTGATTTAGAGCTTTGCAGGGGACTTTGGGAAGGTGGGGAAAGAGAGCTCCATCCTGCAGGCTAACCTTGGTATTCACACTGTGCTCTGTGAACCGGTGGCATATTAGAAATGCAGACTATCACGTCCCCCTCTAAACTTAGAATCTGTGTTTTTATAAGATCCCCGGGGTGATTCCTATATGTGTACAAGTTTGGGAGGCACTTGCGGGGCGTTGCTTTAATGATGGAATTCCCCTACACGCTTGCACGGGCTCTAGGAGAACTTCAAGTGCCCCTTTGGGAAGATTTGACTCTAAAAATAATGCGGTAAGGATAATGAGTACCAACAAATTTCCCCCATTATTAATGCTTCGCATTCCACAAAGTGCTCCGGTGGATGCAGGGGTGACTCTTTGTTAAGTGCTTTTACTGCAGCTCCATCCTTCTTGCTAAAATCCATCCATCCTCTAATTTTCTGGATAACATCTGTTTTAAGAAGAAACCAGTTGTGAGTTTGAATACTGGCTCTGCCATTCACCTGATTTCATAAGCTTAGGTAAGCCCCTTAGCCCTTTAAATCTCCAGATTCTCATCTATAAAACGGGAATGATGATTATTACCTTCATCATAGAACTTGTTAGAATGAAATGGGATAATGCACATATGACCCTTAGCGCAACACCTGGCCTGTGGTGAATCCTCGGTAACTGGAAGTTCCACGGTTTTGTTAGACAGGACAAGGGTCTCAAGGTCTTGGGAATTCGAAATGTTATTTCTGGCTAAATGTTAAGGTGTAGGGTAGTATTTTGTAGATGGAGCTGTAAATAGGTTGAGCTGAGAGGAACTCAACCAGATGGAAGTAGTCAGCTGCGAAGAAGAAATCAACATGTGATTGACCAGTGTATATTAGCAATGGCTAAGCCTCCTTTCCAGGTGGCTAATCTTTGGATATGAATCCTTTGTCTCCTTTACTTGCTGCAAGTCAATGAAACTGCCTTGGACAACCACTGCTAGTTTCTGAAGAGAGCACCCCAAGTGGTGAACCTCTTGAATTTGGTAACAGTTTTGTTTCTCTTGTTGCTGCTCTTAGTGTAAATACCCAGCAGACTTAGCTCTGCAAGGGCAAGAGTTGAGGCTGTCTTCTGACTTCCCAGAACATGGTTGGTTTCTTAGAAAATTGTGGAGTGAATGCTTGACCTTCACAAGAACCAGCAAGGTGAGCCTGGCAGTACTTTCCCTATGACATAACTAAGGAATCACAGAAACCTGGGAGGTAGGTTTTATCTCTCCCACTTCGTAAATGACAGCCAGGTTCTCAGTGGGTAAGGAACGCTGCCCAGGGCCACACAGCTGGTACCAATCTAAGTTTACTTCTCCATCTTCTGATCCAAGGTCTTCTTTGTTTCACTTCACAGCTTCCTCCCAGGTTCATTTCATTTTAAACTTGTAGTTTCCCAGGGCTCCAGGACACTTTAACAAGTGTCATGGGTGGGAAAGAGGAAATTATTGTTGTTGTTTTGTTCACTGAGTAGCTAATGGGAGGAAAAAATATTTTTTACCATCTATCGTAAGTCTAGCATAGTACCCTGCAAACCTATCTGTCCAAAATATTGTTTCCCAAGTTCTAGTCTTTGATTGACGGCTTGCACCATTTTGGGCCTGCCTGATACGGTGACTAAACAAAACACTGGGGTTTGTCTGCCTGCTGCCACAGAGGCCAAACTCGTGAGGCAGCTGCTGGTGAAAAAGCCAAGGGTTTTATTCAGACGTTGTGTGATCTGGAAGAATGGAGGACTCCTGGTCTCAAAGCCCATCTCCTCCACAAGACCGTGACAAAGTCCAGCCGCCCTCGGCAACACCAAAACAAAAGCCAGTGTGCAGAGTTCCTGCTCCAGTGTAACGCGCTGTTCTTCGGAGCCTGCAGGTGCGGCTAAGTGGCCATCCAGGAAACTTAACGTGTTCCCAGCTGCTGCTAGTTTCAGGTTCCCTCCTGGAGTCCATGGGCCATGCGGCCGTTGGGGCAACAAGGTCATGTACTTCCGGACAAGAGGGTGTGTGAACGCACCGGCCTGTGCATCACAAGGTGGGTGAGAGAGCATGACAGGCTCTCTCCTGGAGGCCAGGAGCATTGTGGCTGCTGAGGCCACGTGGCCCATGGAGAGAGCAGGCAAGTCCACGGTCTGAGTGCAGATCACAAGCCAGTGAGCCACGAGCAAGAGAGCCTTCTTTGTTCCCCTGGGTTTATAATAGCTTCAGGTGTGGGACAGACTCGGCGCTTTCTTCGGATGGCCAATTAATTCCCCAAACTTTTGTGTGCTTTTGGTGGGTCCATCTCCCAAACAATCACTTCTTTCCTCAGGCTAGACAGACAGACCTCTCTGGTCCAGCACCTCCCCTACCCCCATTTTGACCTCTGTGGCGCATGTGCCCGCCTTCCCCTGGTCCCACCATCAATCTGGTACTGGAGGAGCAGGGAGAATGGCTTTTCATGGCTCAGTGTAAGAACTGCCCCTGCCACCATCTTGGCTGGGAGGGAGACTCGGGTCTCAGACCAACTGTCCACTTGTAACAATATCACCCATGCTATTTATTGTCTAGTCACCGTATCAGCTCACTTTTTTTTTTTTTACTTAAATATGTTTTAAAATGAGACTACATCACTGCCATAAATGAAAATCTAACATTACTTTCCAACAGTAGAAAGTACAATAAAAATAAATGCAGTGCAAACAAAATGATGTTCTTCATATCAAGGCAGACACTGTTGCCTGCCGACGGCTCTGTGCCTGCGGTCTTCTTTCTCCTCCTCCAAAGTGAGAGTGACAGTTGAAGGTTAGCACCAATACGTCCTTGACATCTAAGCTGTTTTTTTTTTCTTTTCTTTTTTGAACCTAATCAGAAGGGTTGGGAAACAGAGGAAAAAACAATGAAAAGACAATGAATGCACTTACCACCCGGTGATTCGGTGCTATTTAACACTCTTAAAAATCAGTAAAATCATCTCCTAAGCCCTCGAGAGTTCCATTCCCTGGGAAATAAATTCTAGTACATGCTAGGCCATTAGATACTTCTCTTACCCCAATAGCATCTAATAGCATCAAGACAGGGGTGTCTTGAATCCTCAACCAGTCTCTCTAGCACAGAGCTAGCAGACCATAAGTCTGGAGCAAACTGCCTGGGTTTGTGCCCCAGACAGACACTCTATGAATATAATCAATGAATATAATCATTGGCCCCAGAGAAGTTACTTTACCTCTCTTACCTCAGTTTTCTCATCTGTAAAAAGAGGGTACAAATAGTTACCATCTCAGATAGCTGTTGTGAGGATAAATGCCTAGCGAAAAACAGTTAAAATGGTGCCTGGCACACAGTGAGTGCCATACACATAAAGACCAGTTCATCTGCTGCTGCTGTTTTAATGTGCTCAGACCACAATATTCTAAGTACGTCTTTGCCTATGGTCCATTTAATAGCTCTTCACCTGTTTGAGGAGTACTGTCCAAGTCTCTTCCCTTCTGAGTCCTCAGACTCAGCAATTTCTGATGTGGGAGTGTCCTCAAAGGGAAGGGAAGAGCAGCTGGGAGGAAGTGTTCCAGAGAATGGGGACAGATCTCTGGAGGGAGCTGGCATGTGATTGTCCCCTGCTGTGTACCCAGCACTGTGACATGCCATCTGTATTCTGTCCCATTAACCTGTAGTTGATGCTATTCTCCAAATACCAATATTTCCTCTTCCTACCTTTCATGAACATAGTAGGACGTCCCTTGCCATGAGAAAGTTGGCATCTTCCTGTGACTGTGACTTTCTGTGGTCAATGTAAGTAGAAGTAATGAATTGTCGCAGCAGGCAGAAACATTCAGAGCTAGTGGATGATTCACAATATTTCCTTTTTTTCTGCTTCAATAACCATCGAAGTAAGTTCCTGGGTATGATGTGAACAAGAGCTCTTGGCCAACACATGATGGAAAGTGTGGCAGAGAGGAAAACAAAACTTTGTTGTTTTCAGCTTTTGAAGTTTTGTTTAGCAAAATATCAGCAAAACCTACCCTATCCTGGTGGGGATAGCACCCTAGGGGCTGAAATACTCCCGAGTTCTTGCATCTAGAAAGACTTTCTGGCTCTTGGAGTTCAAACTAGGGCCAGGGTCCAGGTGTTGGGTGAGGTGGGCATGGAGTTCCTGTAGCCACTCTCACTTGTTCCCTCTGTCTCATTTCTCCTCCCCCGATGAGTATCTAGTAAAGAAAGTGAGGCAGTTTGGGCTCAGTTGCCATCTTCCTGCAGAAACTTGAGAAACTATCTCCTCTCTGGATTCATTTCTTGGTGAATCTCTGATTCTGGCTGAATCTTAGGGAAGGAAGGAACTCCGCAAAGTCATTGTTTTAGGTCCCTATTTGCTCTCTGAATCTCCTTTGCCTCATCTCCTTATCTAGCCTTTGGCTGAATAATTCCAGAGACAGAAAATTTACCAGACTCATTAATGGATAAAGATCTAGACTATGATTGTGAGATTTCCTAAGCTCCTTGAGTGAGTGCTTGACCTACCTGAGTGATGAATGATTTTGAAGATCCTTACTTTGTGGGGTGGCCATTATAATTTATCATCCTAACCAGGACACTTTTAAGAATAAAAAGGGGTGCTAATAACAATTATGCTGAAATAGTAGGTATAAAATCATACTGTCTTGGGCGAACCAGGACGTATGGTCACTTGGCTTCTATGATTCTAGGGCTACCAACAAATGATACAAGTTAAATTACACAGGCAGGACTGAGTCCCTGACTTTTGGTCCACCCCTTCCCCCAAACTCTTGACAGCCATTTTTCTTTGAATGGTCTCCCATTCTCTAACCAGTTCTCTTATGAGAATTTTAGTGCAAAGTCATTTCATAGGGATAGCATAGACATATGTGGTTAGAATTTCAAGCCAACCTTCCCCATAGGTGCTTCATATTCCTAACAACTATTTTAATCAGAGGCCTATTCAATGCTTTTTGATGGAGACACAGCTGCAAACTACTCGACCCTCCCTGGAGGGTCAAGGTCCCAGTCCAGTTGCTGTGAGAGCCACCGGAATGCCCAGAGCAACAGTCTCCATGCATCCTCACAAGACCCGAACTTCCAGGAAAGTTACTCACAAGGTGATGGAAGGAGAGGCAGGGCTTATTAAGTTTTCTTCTGCAGGCTGTTTGATTTCAGTTCTGCCCTGGGCACAGGCTCATTTGCATAGTTGATTTATAACTTTAATTTGAATATTACAGTTACTTCAAATAAGCCTCTACCTTGGTCCCTCTTGAATTTTTCTTTTAATAATTCACTCAGTCCCACATGGAATCCAATGAGGCCAGGAGCCTCTAATATGAGAAGATTTACATATCCCTTCCCACTGAGACAGGATATGAAAGGGGGAGAATGAAAATGAACAAACTGCTATGTTTCAGAAATGCTTGATTCTTACTCCAGGGCAGTCTCTCAGGCTCAAACTCTGATAATTACATTTTGTTTTTATACTGCTGCTCCTCTAAGGGGCACTTGCTCTTAAAGTGGCCTCTTCTTTCCTTTGTTTTTTCTACAGATAGCTGAAATTTGCTGAATGTATACTATATGCTAAGCACTAAGCTAGTTAATCACATTACAGCTGTGCAAAAGGCTAGTTTGTCCTGGCCTCAGGGAGATTATACTTTTGCCACACAAGACAAATGTCAAGAAAGAAGTGCATACTCCATTAATTAATTATGTATCCCAAACAGCTGCTTTTCCCATTTCTTTAGAGGACAGTAGTCTCTATGTCTGTGTGCATGGGTATGTGTATATAATATATAGTGTATGACATATGGCAAGGAGAATATATATATACATATATATGTATACACACACATATAGATATATAGTCTGTTCAGAAAGTATCCAGCCATGTAATATGAAAAGTAGAGACATTTAAAAATGTCCCCTTCAAAGTGGGCACCTTGGGACCTCACAGAGTTCTCCCAATCACCATCAGCTGCCTGTTTTATTTTCCTGAATAGCATCAGGAAATATTTTCCTGAATATTGTCAACAGTCTGAAATCTCTTCTTTTTCAAAGGTAATTTGTGTTTGGGAAAAGATGGAAGTCACAGGGGCTAAATCTGGGCTGTAGTGGGGCTGAGTCACCTGGGTGATTTGATGTTTCGCCAAAAAACTCTGCATGAGCCCTGGCTGGTGTAGCTCAGTGGATTGAGCGCAGGCCTGTGAACCAAAAGATCGCAGTTTGATTCCCAGTCAGGGCACACGCCTGGGTTGCAGGCCAGTTCCTAGCGGGGGACACACCAGAGGCAACCACCCATTGATGTTTCTCTCCCTCTCTCCTACCCTTCCCCTCTAAAGATAAATAAATAAAAATCTTAAAAAAAAAAAAACTCTGCATGAGACGTAATGGGTGAGTGGGCACATTGTCGTGATGAAGCTGCTAATCACCACTTGCCCGTAGCTGTGGTCCTCTGATTCATCAGAATAGTTTCCATGGAGGAATGTTCGAGCTTAACGCAAAATTGGATGCCGATCCATTGCTTTCCTTGCTCAGTCATTTGAATGCAATGGCTACACAGTGCACATGCTCACTCAATGATGTCTACCGCCCCCACCGACTACTTCAGTGAAGTCATTTTTCACACATGCTCATTCCAGTCCACTCTCCTTGGCAGCCAGTTTACACTGGTGTCATGTAAACCATTCTTGTGATATTAACAATGGCAGAACTTTTTCTGGACATACCTTGTCTATTTTATACAGACACATACACATGTTCATATCTCATATATAAGGTGTGTGTATGTTTGTATCATATAGTAATAAAATAAAATTCATTGAGATGTATACTTAGGTTTTCATGTCCTGTATACCTAAGTGTACATGCATATTATATTTTCAATAAAATGCATCCTTTTAAAAAGGGCAAGGAGAACGTGCAAAAGAAAACATAAAGCAATGTGCTGAATACAACTTTTCCAAAACCCAATGGAAAAGCAGCTTCCAAGGCAACCCTTCCCTAAAGGGGCTCCCATCCTGCCCTTGTTCCCTGTCCCGTGACTCATTCCTCCCCCTCATCCCTGTGAGGAGCTCACCCCTCTTCCTGTGAGGTGATCAGCAACCCAGTTCCTCTTCGCTCGGTCTCATCATGCAGTTGCCACAGTGCGAGTCCTCGGGTCAGGCTGGTTTCCTAGAAATGTAGTGAAACAGAGGAGAGACCTATTGACATTCCAGCATGGGAATGGGAATTTGGGGCTCCAGATCCCACTAGACCTGCGTTGGGGGATGGTATGTCTTCCTGTCTGGTTTTCCTGACAGAATGCCCTACAAATAGATATTTTTCATTAACTTAATACTTGTTGATCCGTGTACATTTTCATATCTCTGAGGACATCGTTAGTTCTCCAGGACTACATTCTCAAGCCAGAGAAGGGAAAAAAAGCGTCTTCAGTACCTGAAAGCTTCAGGGCCCTCGCTCTTCCACAGAGTTGGTAAATCCAATTATTGTTCTTTCTTCCTTCCAGACTGAAACCTTCGGGGCCTGCTGGAAGAAGAAAAAGAGCACATGCCCCTTCATACAGGTTCTCTCAGTTACACAGTGGAAAACTGTGACATGCCCAATGTAGAGAGAGTTCTTTCCCTCTTAATCTCCATATCGGAAAAGGACAAGGTATAGTTACAACTGTGTCACGTGCAGCCCAGGAGAAATAGCACGTGCTGTGACAGCGAATGACAAGAGGTGCATTAGTGGCAGGCCATTAGGTTGGGCCCATTTGTAGCCTCTGTCTCTGTCCCTGGGGCTCCTCTGTTCATGTGCCCATGAGCCCAGTTCTGGGATGGCTGAAGTGGGAAGCTGGCTAATGTCCATGGTAGTCGTTCTGTCTACTTGGTGGTGTACGCTTTCTGCTTGGCTTTAATGTGAAGTAGAGATTTTGGGGGGCCACACTGATATGTCCATTCACAGTCTTTATGATAGACATCCTTATCATCGATCTTCCCGATTTTTTTCTTTCTATACTTCTGAGTAGCCATCCAAGAAATGTATTCGCACCTCAGCCATGCATATTTCCCACAAAGTAGATGACTAAGTATACTAAGTGTACTGCTCACAGATCTACCCAATGAGAAGACCGTCACTCTCCACTGTCTTTCCTGGCCACTTCTGTAATGCAGCCCATTATTCACATGCACCCACACCCCAGGCAGTCCCATCTGTAAGCCAAGCTTGGGTGTTTTCCTCCTTGTTTAGCTGGTTGTACATCCCTCTCTATGGTCATATGTGCAGTTAGAAGGATCACTCATCCAACTGTGATGGGTCACTTGGGGCTCTGGACTACCTGCCTATGCATCTTATTTGTGCCCCTTGCCCTGCTCTGTACAGTTCAACTGTAGACGTACCATTTCTGTTTTATGGATGGACTGCTGCTGTACCTGTCTGACTCTGTGATTTGTGGGTCCAGCAGGATCTATTTCAGGGTGGACAGTTATGGACACACGGCCACTTGATGCCCCAGTGGTCAAGCATTTCATCTGCACCAGGACCCAGTAGCATGAGAGGAGAAGTTTCTCCTAATGTCCGTAAGTCTTGCTGCAGGTATCATGGCCTTGTTCCCAAATTCCAGGGGCCTGCATTGTGGTTCTTCTACTGGTGCTTTTCATAACCCCCACACAGCATCTTTTTCCCCACTGACAAATCTCACCCCACAGGGTCCATGGGGTCATATGGCTCAATTTATAGGAATGCTTGTACCTGGAAATGCTGTAAGCCTCTTTCCAGCTCTGGCTCCACTCAAAACTGGCATCTTTCCATGTGATCCAGTGTCTGGAAGAAGCGATATGTTGAGGTATAAAATGTGTCACCTCTAGAACTCAAAGAAGTCTACCAGTGACTGTGCTTCTTTGTAGTTACCCCAAGGACTGAACTCAAGGTCGTATCTGTTCTGAAGCTCATTAGTATTTATCAAGTCTTGGATTTTTGTGGGTCACCAGGATCTCAGCCATTAATTTAGTTCTCCCAGGCTCCTCCAGTGAGCAGACTAGAAAATTTGGACAAAGTTTGAGAAACATGAAAAGATGGCTAAACTCCAGGTTAATACATAAGGGCTCAGATGACTCTGAGGAAGGGAAAAGTAATATAGAACTTGAGTTTTATGTCTACTACTAATTACTATTACTACTACTACTATATACATCCATACACTCACACCCACACTTCTATATACATCTTCACTTATTTTTCACCTGATGAAGTTAGGCTCTAGCAGTAATTTGAATGAGGATAGGTGGTTTACAGACTTTAAACTTCTCAGCATCCCTATAGGGTGAAAATGATGTCTTCAAAATCACAAAATGGTTAGAGATATGGAAATTGAGGTGAAAATCAGACAGGTTAAGTAACTTGCCAAAGTCACTTGGCTACTAAATCGTGATTCTTAAACCTAGGACAAATGGAATGATCATCCATAAAGTAAGACCCTGGTCCCTAGTGTCCTAAGTTTACCCCCACCCCTACCCCATCACATCCACCTCACACTTCATAGAAGGTGGTCTCGTAGGGAGGAAAGAACAGAAGCTTTGGACTTAGGCAGGCTTGGATTCTAAATGACCATCAATTTCCAAAAGTGTGTCCTTGGGCAAAATAAGTTCTCAGCTCTCAATTTCCTCATCTGTAAGATAGAGTTAATTATACCTAACTTATAAGATTGATGAGATACTTAAATTTATGCAAACAAAACTAGCTGGTACAGCTCGAGCACATGGTAAGGGTTAGCAAATAACTCATTTCCGTCTCAGGAAGGTACTGTTATGATGAACAGAGTCATCTTCTCGGTCTCCCAGAACAGCAAGCAGTTTGTCAACAGAGCCTCCTCTGTCCCCACTGAGAAACGGAGGCCTCACTGTGCATGAGCCTGAAGATTGACATTTGGAAGGCAGTGATTCCAAAAGCAATTAATTTCCTCAGTCCTGGCTTTCCTGTTAATTATTTTGAAAACATACATTCTGTCAATAAGCTTGCTTTCAAAGTTGCAGCCATTTTCATCTTTAATAAAGTCCCCTTCCTGTCTCCTCCCTTCTGTTTCACAACTGAAAACATTTTAATCCTAAAGAATTTAAAGGACATGAGAAAACAGGAAGTATAGAGCTCCTTTCTCTACTCTCTTCTAAAAGAGAAACTGACCTCCCCTTCATCTATGCTCTGCCTCCCTCCATCTTATAGGCTCCACATCAGCAATTGTTAGGTTATTATCCCCACTTCAGACATGGAGAAAATGATGCTGAGAGAGCTTACCTTTTGGGCCAAGAGCACACCATCAATAGAGGATAGAGTCAATATTTGAGCCCAATATGTCTGATTTCCAAATCCAAGCATTTGTTAGATATGTGCCAGTTCTGCCTGAAATCACATACGCGTACATACACACAAACACACCGCCATCACCACCACCGTCTCCTCCTATTCTTGGTCTACTATAGATCAAAGTAAGCCCCTCCCTTCTCCATCACCTTCTGACCTCCACGCCTAAAGCCATTGTCTCCCATTGAACCCCCAAAATTGCCCAGGGAAAAGCAGTTGTGATTTAAGCTTATTTCTTTGTAATACAAGAAAGATATTATGTTAAATATAACCTAAAGGGTTTTCCTCAGGTCAGGGGACTAGCTCAAAAATAGTAACGCTATTCTTTTAGGATAATTAGAAGAACCACGAGTTCTTTGTAGGTGGGCATGTGTCTCTGGATCCACACAGAGCTGAGCCCTTATGAACTGATGAAATAAATCAGGAGCGTCATGGTGCTGAAGAAAGTTCTTAGGTTGTCTTGGTGACTCATCTCAATACTGCCACCGATTTGCTATGTGACTCGGGAAAGTCACTTACTTTCATCAAGCCCATTTTCTCATTTCTAGAATGAGAGGTTGAGCAGGAGATTCCTCTAGGTCTCTTAGTCTCTGTGTCTATGGCATTTAGTCGTGCCTTTGGGACCACAGTGCCACCTCTCCATCCTTGAGGACATGCTATTGCATTAGTATGTATCTCTCTTACCTGTCCTACCCATTAAAGGGCAAAAACATCTTTTCCCCCTTTTCTGAGAGTAAAAATTTTAAAGGTGGGGGACCCTTTTTCCTTATTTGCTTTCTATTTCCAAACAAATAGGTTCTTCTATGCAAAGAAGAGGAAGTCCACTCATTGCAAAATATCTTCCCCAAAGATATCAGTACATATTAATTTTCCTAAATATTTCAGAATCCCACACTAATTTCTAAGTAAGGCTTCCTTCAAAAAACTCCAATGGGCAAGGGTGTTTCCATGCTATCTCAATCAGAGTGAAGTCTATCTTTGGGTTCAATTGTGGAGAAAAAAGACATTAAGAGGCAACACTTAGTTTTCCTTGTGATTTTAGTTCTGAAGGTGAAAGAAAATGCTGCCAGTATCTTGAGGCCATCATTGCCACAGTTGAGAATCATTTCCCTGACCTAAATGAGTTTTAATTACTAGGAAAGTACGTGATTGTCTCTTAAATGCATCTAACTGTTTAAAACGCCTTTAGATTAGACTTGGAGCCAAAGATGAAAAAAATTCAATATATCAAAATACCTCCTCTTTCCAAAGGCGAGAGAATAAGTGATGACTCCCAATATACATTGTGAAGGTTGTTCTCGAAATGGTAATGAACCATCACTAGGTAAATGCTGGCTGGAAATATTGGGAAACAGAACATTTCCGTGCAGTGCAACCCAAGGGCATGGATGACTTCAGGGAAGAACAGCTTATCTAAAAGCAGGGGTACCCAGTACACCCAGAGGATAAACTGTTGGGGACGATATCCAAGATTTGGTTAGCCATTGTTAGCCTCAGACTGGGCAGAGCCTGAGAATATCATGCAACAACCCCGAACAAAGAAAAAGAGAAAGATACTTCTAATTAAGTCCTTGCTTTATTGTTCCAATGTTTTGTTAGTGAACCATCAAGATGAGTAACAGTAGAAGAACCTGGCATGACATTGCTGTCAATACAGGGGACAAAGAAAAGAGAATCACAGTGTGAAGTGAAGGCCCGTGCCCAGGGTAGCTTTTGGCTCCTGCTCCTTGATGCAATGCATGTGTGCAGGACAAAACCTATACAACTGTGCATAGCAGCCCTGGCCCCATGCAATGCCTTGGATGTGCCGTGTTCTCTCTCTCTCTTTATAAAAAGATTATATTTATTTATTTCTTAGGCAGAGGAGAAATGAGAGAGAGAAACATTGATGTGTGAGAGAAACATCGAATGGTTGCCTCTCACACATCCCCAACGGGGACCTGGCTTGCAACCCAGGCGTGTGCCCTGACCAGGAATCGAACTGGTGACCTTTTAGTTTGTGGGATGACACTCAACCCACTGAGCCACACCAGTCAGGACGGTTTTCTCTTGAATTTGGAATTTATTCCAGCCTGGGGCACTCTCTATCCCTCCTCTAGCCCTTTGCTGCACGTTCATCTTTTAGGTGTCAGCTTAGACACCACTTTCTCGAGCTGCAGCCTGGATTAGATACTTATTTAGGTGTCTCCACCTGACCACTGGGAACTGAATTGCAGCTGCCTATTCTTTGGATCTTCCCTGTGAGTTAGGAGCCCCCAGAGAACACTGATAATACCTTGTTCTTTCTTCAGTGCTATCCATGGGGCTGGTCACAGAGTGGACGCCTGGTAGATGTTTGTTGCGGAAATGGAGGACAATAGGAGGGGGGCAAGGAAGGGAGAAAATGGAAACAAGACAAGAAGAAATAGAACGAAAAAGAGATAGGAAGAGAAAAGGAAAGAGACCATGAGAGAGGAAGGGAGACACAAAAAAGAGAGAGTGAAAGAAAAGGAGAGACGGCAGAACCAGGGAGAGAAAAAGAGAAAATAAAGAGGCGAGAACTGGGCCACGCAGGGGATGGGGCGAGGTTTCCCTGCAGGCCCTGCCTGGCTCACGGGCTTTCTCCTCCTCCCTCACCATCATCGTCACACCCCGTCTAAAGTCTGGGTCCCCAGCAGAACCAGCTCATGCAAAAACCTTTGTACTGAGGAGAAATGCAGCAAGCCAGGGGCTTGCTTCTCTGTGTTCCAGATGTGTCCTGGCTTTCCATCCACAATGTCAAGGCCCAAGTCTGGGGAGTGGGCTCAGGTCAAAGAAGACCCTTGATTATGGGGGTCTCATTATTTGAGTTTAGTAAGATCCTTCTAACCCACGGAGAGCAAGGATGCTGCTGCAGGCTGTGTGAGCTGCAGGCTGAGCGAGCTGCAGAGTAAATTGCCTTCCAAGACTATTGAAAGCACTGCCTTGGAGAAACGTCCCCTTTCTGCCGGAGGATGGGCTCACAGTCTCGTTCTGGGGTTTCCTGATTAGTGATATGTTTTGGAAAAGGTTTTGGGGTCCGAGGTTTCCTACAAAGCTGATGTGAGAGAAATTCACTTGGTTGTTGAAAATTGCACTGAAGTTTTCATTAAAATTTGTGATTTTAAACTAGCAACGGCATTACCTCTGGGGCTTTTATAAAATGAGCAGCCCGAGGTCACAACCCCATAGATTCTGATTCAGCAGATTTAAAGAGGGCCTTGGGATTCTGCCTATTTAACAGCTATCTGTCCTCCTTCTGCTTAATTCTTGTTTTAAATTTTTTTCTATTACAGTTGGCATTCAATATTATATTAGTTTCAGGTGTACAGGACAGTGGTTAGACTTTATATAACTTACCAAGTGGTCCTCTCGATAAGTCCAGTACCCACCTGGCAACATACAGGTTATTACAATATTGTTGATATATTCCCTATACCATACTGTACATCTCTGTGGCTATTTTGCAAGCACCAATTGGCACTTCTTAATCCCTTCACTTTTTACATAGCCTCCGACTCCCCTCCCTTTTGGCAACCACCAGTTTGTTGTCTGTGTCTGTGGGTTTGTTTCTGTTTTGTTTGTTTATTTTGTTTTTAAATTCCACATGTAAGTGAAATGATGTGGTATTTGTCTTTTTCTGTCTGACTTCTTTCACCTAGTATAATACCCTCTATGTCCATCCCCGTTGTCACAAATGTAAGATTTTATATTTTCTACGGCTGAGTAATATTCCATTGTATAGATGTGCCACGTCTTCTTTGTCCCATTGTCTACTGATAGACGCTTAGGTTACTTCCATATCGTGGCTATTGGGAATAATGCTGCAGCGAATATAGGAGTAGACGTATCTTTTCAAATGAGCATTTGGATTTCTTTGGACCAATACCAGAATTCCGATCTCAGAACCCTCAGGGAGGGGCCTGGTGGCAGAGGCTGTGGGCTGGCAGTGACAACTCTGTTGCTGACTTGAGTCCCATCATTAGTTGGCAGGAAAGATGCTGGTAGACCCTTCAGCTGTATAGCTTCTGGGGAGGGGCCTTGTTTGGGCCTTAGTTTTCTCTTCGCCAGAACTATTGCTTCTTGCCTGAGGCACCATCCCTGGGAAGCGGGCCATACCACATTCTCCTTACAGTCTGAGTGGGATCCGCTAAGAGGATGGATGCTCCTGCCTCCGGTGAGGACAAGGTGGTGGCGTGTGATGTGACAACACTTCACTGAGCTGGCTTCTTCCAGGGAAGCTAAGACCTAGGCACTTAAGTTAGAGACTTCACTGGAGAAGGTGGCGGTGGGAGGTAAGAGGCTCTTGGTCCCTCTGGTGGTTCATCACCGCGCCCTGGCAAGGACAGACTGTGCAGGGGGAAGGACTGGCGAGGAAGGGTGGGGAGATAAGCGGTGACACGGGAGTAGGAACCCCTGCCTCTCCTCCTCTCTCCGTTACTAATTAGCTGTGGCACATGGACTCAGCCTTTGGCCCTTAGGGCTTCTGTTTGCTCTTCCGAAATGCAGAACCCCCGCTGGTGAACTCTTGGTGTTTTCTTTTTCCTTACACTTGACTTCTCTGAAGCAAAGCTTTTCGTTGCCCTTTTCCCCCATTCCACATTCTCCTCTTCTCTGGCTTTCTCTCCCATTTCCTAGAGAATGTTATTGAATTAGTAAGTCATTTTAAGAAATAACTTTTCAAAGTTGTGTGCTCTTCCATAGATGATATCACTTCAGTCCTTCCTCACTTCACCTATTTACAAAAACCAAGTGCCATGACTGATCAAACTGTAAAACCTTGCCTCTAGGAAAGCGAACGGAGAATTCCTCTGAGGCACTGCCTCGGTGGTCTCACCCATCAGAGCTTGCAGACGACTTGTCCAAGGTGACACAGCTGTAATCCAGGACTCAGATTCACAGTGACTCCCTGCAGAACCTAACCTCTTAATCACCTCATTCTCCTTGTGCATGGCAATGTGGTAAAAGGGTTGGGGAGTACTTGGGGAAGTGTCGACAGCCGGCAGGATGGTATTGTTCATCACGTTGAGCACTCTGGATGTGGATCTGGTTGGTTGTCTTTGGGCCATTTCCCCAAGATCTAGCTCTCTGCCTTCATCCCCTTCACCTGCTTTCACATGCCTCCCAAACCTCAAGAAAATGTGTCTCTGAAAGGTCATCAGATCAGCGGGGAATGGCCTTAAGGCCCTGCCTCTCCTTGCAAGATTAACAAATGTGTTAAACCCCATCCCCCTCCCTCCAACTCAGTGTGTTCCCTTTTGCATTAAGCTAAATCTCAGACACATTTTCATCTTCATTTCACCTTGAGCTTCTATTGGCAGTGGTTCCTACTGCCTTTGATTTCAGTTTTTCTCCTCTTTACCCCATATCACACTAATTCCTATAAGGCTCGAGCAGGGAGTTAATGCATCGAAACAGAGATGCAAGGCACCCAGGAGAGTTCACAACTTGAAAAGATCTTTTTAAAATTTAGAGTAAATGAAGAAGCAAAACAACAGTTCCTGATTTTATCCTATTTGTAAGTTTAGGTTTTCTGAAATCAGGACTCCTCCTTTCTAAATCAGATTGCATTCTTGTTATGAGAAAAATATGATTGAAAAAAATCCTATAAATGGAATGAAAGAATATTCAAGGCTCATAGAACATGAATACTAGCTTCTCTCCTTACTATAACTTTTAAGTCTGAAATATTCAATTCTTTAAATTGCTTTCAATTTGTGTGTTGAAAACAGAGCCTAGACAGATTCCATTATAGTCCTTTCCAAATTAGGACTCATTTAGTCCCCTCCCTAGGCTCAGACTAAACTGGGTCTCATAGCTCTGCCTCCCTTGTGCACACAGCAATCACACTATTTCTCTGGTGGGCTTCACGGATGTGGCTGGAGGACCCTGGCATGGGCAGCCACCCTGATTCCAACAATCATCTCCATGTGATTTACCCTGTGCCCTGTCATTGTTGGGAGGTGGAACACAGGCGAATAAGAAGCAGATTGGCTTAACCTCAGCCCACCTCTCCCCAGTGCCACAGAGGGTTTACAAAGATATTTTTGATATCACATGGCAAGAAAATTGCCAGGAAGAGACCTTCATCAGAGCCTCTGAGAGACTTAACACTGTGATCAGCAGGAAAGCTATAAAAATGGAAGACGAAATTCAAAAGAGAAAGTCAGAGAGTATAAGCAGAGTGTCTCAAGATAGTGTTAGATGAAGATGTAAAATATTTGAAGATGGATGGTCCAAACAGGAGAAGTCACTGTAAAGAATAGGTAAAATGGAAACTTATGGACTGTAGGCAATAGTACAAAGAGAAGAGAATTCTTCCAGTATCTAAGTGCTTATACTACTTAGTGTGTGTTCGACAGGTACAGTGTTTTGTAGTGAAGTTTCTTCCTCTCCTGGAAACCACTCTCCCATACATGTATGAAACAAAAAGAGAGAGATGTGACCTTTTGCTGTCTCTAGAGTTTCCATTTTAGTCGGTCATTCTCAGGTACTCACCAGGGTACAGCCAGGAGTTAGATAATACCTTTACTACTACTACTACTACTACTACTACTACTACTACTACTATTAATAGTAATAATGACAATAGCAACTAAGCTTATTGGGTGCTCAGGCACTGTTCTAGGCATTTTGTAAGTATGCACTTATTAATCCTCAGAGTAACTTCCTCACAGGACTAAATTCCTACCTCCTATAAAACAAAGTGGAGGATTAAAAGCTCTCTAGTTCATGCCCAAGGTTACACAGCTCGTAAGTGAAAACACGTTAGAAAAATTGGAGGGAAAATCAGAAGACTAAGGCAACTAGGCTCCATCAGGCCACATAGTATGGGCCTGGGAGTGATGACAGAGGAAGGAGAGAGAAAACCAAATGGGCTGGACATTAAGAAAAGCTTTGGGGTTCCCAGAGCAACAGCATTTGGAAAAAGAATTAAGGAGAGAAAAGATGTTTTCCAGAAACATTGCTATCGACTATGAACTGGATACAATTTAACGTTCTTCAAATGACACAAGTAAGCATGGAACTTCTTTTATAGCACTCTGAGTTGGACTGAGCTCTCAGATCGTAGCTCCATAGACACTGGGACATAAAAGGACCCTGCTTTTACAAGGATCGTGCATCTCAAGCACTTTGCAGTTTTGCATATGTCTCGCCAGTTAAACACAATAATCTTGTGAAGGTACAATGTAGTGATGACGTGGGGTTGCAGGGGAGAGCAGGGAAGAGTGAGAGGCCTCCAAAGAACTTTGAAACAAGATGGCTCCTCTGATATTAAACTTGGAAATCAGCAAACAATGGGTCATTCATTTCACAAATATTTATGGAGCACCTACTATGCAGCAGGAACTTGCTACAAAGGTGGAGGTAGCAGTGAACAAAATAAACATCTGGGCAGGGCTTACAAAAGAAAATAAGCCAATAAATGAGTAAATATTTATGATAATATTAGTTAGTAGATGACCCATGAGTTCCGAGTAAAAGTTTGCGAAATCATCCTAAGAGGACTGGATACCTACCCACTCTGCAAGCTCCCACTTTCATCTATAGGATTGAATGGATTGAACGTGTCACCCACCAGGAGGGGAGGAGCTACAGAAAAACAGAAACGGGAAAGTTGCAGAGCCCAATATTAGCAGAGCCCACAAAACACTGCCCCGTCCTAGCTATATGACTTTGAGATAATTAACTTACTCTCTATGTATCTCAGTTTCCTCAGCTAGAAAACTACTGCCTACAACTTACGTCCTGGGTATGCATTGAACAAGACGATATCTATACATTGTTTACTATAGTGAGTCTAATGAATGTTGCTGCTATCAGTATGATTGCAGCGTCTGTACTGATGAAGCTGCTGGCTCAAGGAGAACCTGTGACACTCATTTAGTTGCCTGTGAAGACTGGCTGACATTTGTGACGAGAATCCAGCTTGATGACAGTGATCCTTACTGTTGATCCCAAGCCCCAAACACTTAGACTGAGAGCTAGTATGGAGCTCAACCCCGACAGAAAATGACTTCCGGAGGGACCAGAACCAGATTGTATGTTACAGAACAGACCTGTGGCTGGGGTGGAGGATGGGGGACAAGATGCTGTTACTGAATGGACACCCCCCACTTCAAGGCTCCCCCTGTACTAGATTCGCCTTGCCCATCACCAGGGAATCATGGCTCTCAATGCCAGAGTTTGGCGAAAAGGAAAGGAACTATTCAAAAGTTATACAGACTTAGAGTAATGACTTAATGTCTTCATTAAAATCCCAAAGTCCCTTAAAACAACTACAAACACAGAGTCCTTCCTTTCTCCATTTGCCTAGTCAGGGGTACTGTATCTCAGGAAAAGAAATAGAAGTCTGTGGCTCACGCAGCCCCTGGTTCTGTTCAGTAGTCCGTGCTCGGCTGGCAGGCCTCCCAAGGTTCCCAGCACTATCAGCTGTGGCACCAGGATCTCCAGTTCTTAACCCAAACCCACGTGTCACGTTCTCACAGCCCACCAGCAAGAGTCCTTTCATCCCTTTCCTCCCTGCAGCATCTCTCCTGCCTTCTTCCAAACTGCTAAGAAAGCTCTGCATCGCTGCTACATCTTGCTCTCCAGCTTCCTAAGATCCATGGCAAAGGGACCCCCCAAACCATATGTTTCCAATCAAAACCTCATGGTTCCAACCCACAGGGCTGCTGTGCCTAGGTTTAAATCCCGGTAGGAGTTTTCCTCTGCATCCCCATTTCCGACTCCTCCCACAATTGGCTACACCTGCCAGCATTCTCCCCCCCTTTTTTTCTCCAGCTTTCCTGGGCTGCCATTGTAAGTCCCAGTAGGTGTAGTCCAGAGGCATGGAGCCAACCATCTCCAAGCTTTCCCGCAGGCAGGCACTGTAACCAGGGGGAGTTGCCTCCCAGTTTTGTCCTGAGTCAAAGTCACTCCCATCTCCCTGGCTCAAAGCAGGGCCACAGCTACTTAACATATCTATGAAACCAGTCAAAAGTTATAGATATGTTAAATGGCTGTTCCTGCAGTTATTTACAAAACTGTTGCTATGCAAAATAACTCTCAATGGCCCTGACATGTGTCCCATCCCTGAGTTCAGACCTGTGGCAGTGAGGACATCTATATATTTTTAATATTTCCTGGACACCCTGAGTTCTGGACCCCATTGCAACTCCCTCTTTGCGGGGGAGGGGCCCTGGCTGCACTCTGTTACATGTACATTTCTTTATATTCAAAAGTCTTCTTGTTGAATTTTCTCAGTAACCAAAAGAAGCATGAGCAAGTATCAAGTGCTAACGGGGTGCCAGTGCTGAACCAATGTTCTGGAGAATACAAGGTAAGCAAAGCAAAGGGCCATGCCTCCAGGAGCTCACTGCCTAGCTGGGAAGTGAGAGCTCCAGAAACACTTGCATCAAAAATCCCAAAGCAGAACCAGATGAGGGCAGGCCGTGGGGTGCCCTGAAGCACCACAGAGGACAAGACAAATGTTTCCACGAGAGAAGGCTGAGTCATTAAAGGAAGAAGAGAGTGCATTCTGTGGAGCTTCTGTGTGCCAGCTACCAAAACATACATTCTCATTTCACTCCTCCCGATACTCCCTTGGGATGGACTCTGAAGCCCATTTTCTGGGTAAGAAAACCAAGTTTCAGAGAACCTGAATGACTTGATCCAAGTAAGCCATCCAGCCACTCAGAGACTGCCCCAGGATACAAAGTCACATCTGACCTCGAACTCCTTGCTGTTTTCCCTGTTCCAAGGAGGCAACATGGGATCGAGGTTAAGAGTATGCTGGGATCTGGGTACAGAGTTGGGATTTGAATTCAACTTACTATGATTTGGGCAAATTATTTGATCTCTTTGTGCCTGTTCCCTCAGGTACAAAGTATGTTTCATGACAATATCTCTCTCACAATATTGTTGAGAATTAAATGACATAATCCTTGTTTAGCTCAATAAGCACTGGCTGTGATAGCAAATAAGACGATGACACTATTTCCTCCTACCATCCATCTTCCTCAGTGCTGCTGCCCTAAAACAGCTCTAAAGATCTGGAGGCTAGAACCCTTAAGTAGAAAAGGCACCTTGAAGAGGGAGACAAAGTAGCCATTGTGGAAAAGTCTGGGGCAAATGCCTGGACCAGCATCCAGCAGATCCTACCTGGAACTGCCTGGTTTCCTCCAGGAGCTGCGGTGCTCAGGGTGGGTCTTGAGGAAACTAACGGTCCTGATGGCACAGGCTGTCACTGCTCCACGCACGTGCCCTCTGCCCTCACCATCCTTCACCCCGTTCTGCTCTGCCTAAGGGCTCCCTGGCTGCAGGAGCAGGCTGGGCTCCTCCAGAGAGAAGGCCGGATGTCGGTGGATGCATCCCGCAGCTTCCTTCCGTTTTGGAGCACGTCACGTCTAAAGCATGTTCCGCACCACGTGCCACAGGTCCCCTGCGGGACTCAGCTCCAGGTGCTCACACGGTAGCTGCTCATGAACACATCCTCTGTGGGTTTCCTTTCCTTTCTCATTTCGTTGCTTATGTTTTCTGAGATCCCCCAAATTCAAGTTTCAGGGTCTGCTTCAGGGGGCACCCAGCTCGCTAGCTCAGTGCCAATTCCAGGTTAAGTCATTCTTAGTTACTCTTCCCGCTGGGACTTATTTTTAGTGTCTGAATAGAGCTTATTACGAAATACCCAGCCTGCTTATAACAGGAACTGGAATTAAATCGATATCACAGCCAGTTTACCAGTCTTTCACAAACACCTTTTTCTCACTGCTCCCAGCTATTCCACTGCCCTGACCACCTGCTCAGTATGGGGTCCTCACACCCTAGTTTAACCTTGATGCTCTTCTCAGGGGAGGGCTGGAGGAAGCAGTCAATTTTGTAGTATCTCCAAACTAAGGAGTTTTTGAGCTGAGCCTTTAGGAAAAGAACAGATTTCCTGGATCAGCACAACTTTATACTAAATAATCCTTTTATAAAGTGACCCACTGAAAAAGGAAACCTTTACTATTGCAGTTTAAGAAATTTCTTGGGGGAAGAGAGAAGAGTCATGTTTCATTAGCTGATTCTAAACTAAGTACTTAAGGAAGTCTCTCATGCTGCCAACTGAAATTTAAGCAAAGTGCAAAACAGGTCTTCATAAAGACCTATCAAATATCGTTGACCTATTTAAAAATATTTATTGAGCACCTATTATGTGCTTTGATAGTCACCAATCTATGTAATGGGGAAGGTGTAGTGAAAATAAACTAGCAACGAAAATACCCACAAAGTCTCTGCCCTCATGAAGTGCACATTCTGTATTATCTATTGCTCTATAACAAGTGGCACTGACATTTTAATAGCTTACAGCAATAACCATTTGCTCTAAATTCTGTGGGTTAACAATGTGGGCTGGGATCAGATGGGCTGTTCTTCTGCTTGTCTCACCTAGGGTCAACTCATGCAATTGTAGTCATTTGGTGCTTCGACCGGGGCAGCATGGTCTGTGATGGCCTGACTCCCATCTGGCAGGTTTGCTGGGTATCAGCTAGTCAGTCTAGGAGGCCTCTGTGGGGATGGTATGTGTGCTCCACAGGGCCTTTCTCCCTCCAGTAGGCTAGCCTCAGAAGTCCTGTAATATCATACCTACAGTATCCTATTGATCAAAACCAGTCACATGGCCAGGCCAGAGATAAGGTGTACTTCATCTCTTGATAGGAGATGCTTCAAAGATACATTGCAAATGGCATGGATACAGTTTGGCATGGATACAAAATCTGCTGTATATTTGAATAGTGGAGACAGACAGAAATATATAAATGGAAAAAAGCAAACACTAAAAAAAAGGCTTAGGCAGATGGTCTCAGCCCTGTTTTCACATAAGAATTACCTAGAGAGCTTTATTAAAAAAAAAAATACCAAATCTTTCATGGCAGACCAACTAAATCAGGGACTGGAACTTGGAAATCCACATGCTCCGTCAGCTCCCCAAGGGGAGGGGTTCTAATCTGCAGTTAACGTTGAGAATCACCAGTGAAAGTGCGCTGAGGAAAAGTTAAGGGGGTCGGGAGGTCTAGAGCAGTGAGAGTTGTGTAAGATGTTGGAATCAGAGAACACCGGAAGAGGAAACACTTGAGCTTCAGCGTAAAAGGAACAAGGCAGTCCAAGGGCCTTGGTGCCATTGGGGGGTGCGGGGGTGGGGAGGAGAGGGAGGAGCCAGTGGAAATACTCTGAGGCCAGAGGTGGAGAAGAGGCCAGGGCAATAGTAGCAGATGTGATAAAAGGCGGCTTGGGAGAAAGGTCCAGACCACAGAGGCAGGGCCTCAGAGGAAGGTCCTGCTCGCTGTCTGCGAGTCAAGCTTGTATAGTTGGGTCAGCAGCTTCACTTGTTTGTTGTCAAGAAGTCAAACAGTAAAGAACTGACTAAATAGGCCATCTGTGCAAAATGCCACAACTATTAAAAGTTTTTTTTTTTTTTTTTAACAAGAACTCACTATTCAACAGCAGTCTCCAGGCAATAAAAAACAAAGCAGGAGAAAAGGAGAATGTAGAATGGGAGAAAATGAACAACAAAAACATTGCTTCAGAGAAGTCAAGTGTAGGAACAAAAGAAAGAAAAAAAAAACGTTAAGTGTTCACCAGTGGGGGTTCTGCATTTTGGAAGAGCAAACGGGAGCCCTGAGAGCCAAAGGCGGGTTTCACGTCCCACAGCTAATTAGTAGCCGAGAGAGGAGCAGGATGCAGGGGTTCCCGCTCCTGCATCACTGGTCCGTCTCCCCTCCTCCTGCTGTTCCTCGCCACCCCTTCTCCCTGCACAGTCTGCCCTTGTCAGTGCGCAGTGATGAACCACTGGAAGCATCTTCATCACTTCCTAACCAAGAAAGCTTTCAGAAGAAGAAAACGTAAAAGAAGCAGGTCTCCCAAATGTGTGCAAGAAACAAAAGCAGTGTGGTAGTATGAAAGAACTTCAGATCGCAGCGTTCTTCAAGGCCAGGATGATATGTTCTCATAACACACATCCCGTGACTGGCCGCAATACTGAAGGGAAACAACGTTCATCTCAAAAATGAGTTAGGAATCGAAGGGACTATGCATAGAGTGTCTAATCCCATGTCGATAACTATGTAGTCAGTGCTGGGTCCAGTCTTGCTTCCTCCTCTGCTTTCCAGCTCTGCCACTGACTAGCTCTGTGACCTTGAATGGGTTGCTTCATCTCCTTCTGTGAAATCCCACTCATGAAGGCAATTTCAATAGCTAAGTGCCAAGGTTTAAAGAGGAAATAAAGTTCCCAGGTATCTCAAGGTCACTATCATTGGTAGGAAGCTGTGGGAATCAGCAAACCCGCTGAAGGGAAATGTTGTCCTTACGGACACGTCAGCATAGGCTATCAGGACAGATCAGGAGCAGGTGTGCATATTTCATCAGCTGCTTTCCCACTGTTGGGCTACTCCGAAGGTCATATTTTTCTAGGTCAACAAGAGCAAGGCCAAGCACACTGTCCATCCTGGAGCCCAAATGGGGAGCTTTAGACTTCCTCACACCCTGAGTGTGAGACCAGGGTTTCTGGCACCCGCAGTGGTAGCAGGCTGCAGACTGCTGCAGCTCAGAGGCAACCTGAGCCATCCATGTAACCAGGCAATAAGGAAAGGATTACAGGGATTGATGGGGGTATTCGGAGAAGGCCTCTGGCAGAACAATACGGAGTCTAGAGGCCTCGCCAGGCCATGCAGAGCATTTCACATCAGTGATCCAGGTCAAAAAGGTTGCCAAGGTTTTGCTGTTGCTATGGCTCTGCCAATAAGAGGGAATAAACCTGGCTTGCTGGTGACCTGCATCCAGCAGAGTATCGCATCCCAAAGAGCATGGTTGACGAACTCCAAAGTCCCCATTGCCCTTCAGACAGGCCAACCAATCCTTTCCTCCCTGGAATGAGAATTCCTTAGGGGAACTGTGTCCCTGATGTTTCATCGTAGGTGACATCCAACAAGAAGGTTGCATATTGGCTCCGAGGGATTTCTCCCACCTTGGAGCACAGAGGATGGGTCAGAAAAGCCCTTTTGGGTTTCAGAGTACATTGGGAACTTCACAGATGGAATATCTTGGTCTCACCATTGCTCTTTAGGCATTTGCCCTCTTTGGAATAAGTAACAAAGCAGTTTGGCTTTGGAAGGGCAGCCACAGCCTGGTGGAGAGGCTCTTCCAGACGGTGGCAGAGCAGCCAGCAGCATCCCAGCACGGCACTCTGGTGGCAGCTCGGCAGCTTGGATGTGCTGGGTCACAAAGCACCAAGAACCCCCAACTTCCGCTGCCTCTGCTCTCTGGAAAGTCTGGATGGCTTCTCCCATTAGCAAGGAGGAGCTTCTCCTCTGGAGCCTTCAGAGGCTACTGTAGAGAGAAATGCTTCCTTCATCAGAGGGTCCAAAAATTTACAGGATATTAACAGGAAAGACTATCTTCAATGAGAGAGGAAGAGTTCCTGATCAGCTTCAAGGTCTCCTCGGCCTTTGCGTCTGCTCTCTGAGGTGTCTCCCTCCTGCCTGTGGCTCGGCTCAGCAGGATGTGACTCCCTCAGTCCAGGGTTTTTCTCCCTTAACCTCTCCCACTCGCTGAGCCACTAGGGCAAACCTCAACACTCATATTCCCAAACCTTCTTCCTCCAGGAAATGGCTCTTCCACATTTAACTGAGGCTTTTCCTGCTGCAGCACTTAATCCACACTTGGGATCCTTAGCCATGTGTGCCTGACTTAGGGGTTGAGGCAACAGGGAGGGTAGGGGGTGGGAATGAACTTTGAAGTTAAAGAGAGTGGTGACAATCCTGGTCCTGCCACTCCTAAACCATGCACCTTGTGCAAGTCACGCAATGGTAAAATAGAGGAAGACTCATGAGCTTTGTAAGTTGTCGTGAGGGTTCGATGAGATGTTTTAGAGAGATAATAAATGAGAGAGAATGGGGGGAGGGAAGGGAAGAGATGATAGCGCCTAGTTGGTAGTGTTTGATAAGATGGATCCACTATTATTATGACGGGAAATACTCATGTGCACAAACACAAGTTTCCTAAGGGTTTAAATCATTTCGAGAGAAATCTATGTCAAGAATCCTGACCACGGATGATCAAATCCAATGACTTTATTTTTTCAGATTAGGAAAACGGGACAAAGCTCCAAGAGAGTGACTTCCCTCAGCCACTTAGGAAAAGAGCCAGAGCTAAGAACTGGGACTCCTGACTCCAGTGCTCTCTTCCTGCCCACTGGCCTTAGAAGGAGCCAAAGAGGCCTTGTGGTATCACCTACCATCTGCTAAATGAGAGTGGTTGGCAAGAGATTCCCTTTACACTGCAGGGAACAGAAAATTGCTCAATTCATTTCCCAGTAGACAGTGGCAAAAAGCTCATTCAGGAGAAAAATGGGAGCGTGTGGGTGATCAATCTGATGCCACCCTGATGTACCTAACAGCCCTCACAGAGGACGGCCTCAGTATAATGAGCTTTCAGTTCCCTTGGGCTCCATTTGTGCTGGACATCTTCTGTTTGTTGTTCCAGATCTGCCCTCCACGGTCTCCTCCCTTCTCCCTGAAGCTGGAGGCTAACCTGCGAGGGCCACACCAACAGGTTTCCTTGGCCCAATCAGGAGTCCCAGCAGGAAACCAGAGGGAGGAAGGAAAGTGATGATGCTGAATTACTACCCTTCTGCTCTCCTCATGAGGTGACATCCATCTAGTCACGTCAGTCCCACAAGGTCACTGCTCTTCACGGGGTGATGTGTTCTAGATGGCTCTCTCCTTCAGGTTTTACATAACTTTTCCACTCCTCGTCTTTTTGAGCTTAAGGGTGGTGACTATCTTTTCTTATTAATCTTGAGGTGTTGTATCATTCTCTGCGGTTTTCCTACGACCCAGCAGTAACTTGGTAAATATCCCTTTGTAAATAAATTATCATTGAATTATCCTGAGTGTATCATCTACTTTATTTTGGGACTGTAACAGATAGACTAGTCATATGCAGCTACAGTTATCCAGGAGATGACCTGTGTTGGCTAGGGAGAAAATTATATAGCTATGTCCCACTTATTAGTCCCTCTTGGGAATTTAGCTACAGCTTTGCTGATAGTAGGAATGGGGTCTGACTCATCTTTCATGCCATGAGAGAAGACAGGTCAGGTGAATAAAAGTGTGTGGGGGCACTTAGTTGTCTGGCCCTCAGTCTCTTTTATTCTGTGAACCTGAAAGGGCTTCTTGTGGTTTTCTGGCATGGTCTCGGCTTCAGAAAAGCAACCTGAAAAGCCATTACATACAGTGGCTTTATGACCTAATGTGAATCCTAAACCCAATCTCAATAGTTAAGAAAACTGAGTCCTCAAGATCTAGAGACATGGTCAGTTAAAATATAAACCCTCGTTATATTTGGTAGAATATAATTCCTACCTCGAGTTGGTAGAGTGAGTTGCTGGTGAGTCAAGAAGCTAGCTTTGAATCCATCATCCTTGAACTTCTTGTTCTTACTCTACAATTTTCTGGGTGTTTTTTCCTTCCATAAAAACTGGATGGTAAGCTGTTTGAGGACAAGAGATATAGTTTTAGAAATTAGTTAATTTTTGAATTTGCGAATATTATTGGACCCCTGCTGTGTGCCAGACAGACACCGGTGTCTGGGGTGTGATCATTACTAAGAAAGAAATTATCACTGTAGTGAAAGAACACATGGCCTAATCCACGGCAAACATGTAGTGCAGGCTGGTGGTTTACCTTTTTAATATGGTTCTATTGGAATATGGATATACCCATTCATTTGTGTAGTGCCTGTAGTTGCTTTCTGGCTACACGGCAAAGCTGAGTAGTTGAACAGAGGTGTATATCCTGCCAAGCCTGTATTATTTACTGGCTGGCCTTTCATCGGAAGTTTGTTGACTCCTGGCCTAGCCATATACCTTCCCAGCAGCACCTGGCCCAGTGGGAGGCACAATTCTTTTTTCTCAAAAAGTAAATACTGTATGGTTAGATCAAGAGATTATATCATGGTGCAAAGCATTACTGTTGTCTTAATAGTAGAAAATAATCCTTAGCGGATTATTTTTAATCTTTGCATCTTAAAGAATTTGCTGAAATTTCTAGATGCTGTTGACACATGAACAATTTTACTGCTTTTTATTTTGTGGATTGGTGTGATCCACAATACACCTGTGCAACTGTGCAAGAAGTTTCAAAGGGGAAAACATTCTGATGTATGGGGTAGGAGGAAAGGATTGAATAGAACCTTGATTGCTCCCATTCCAGAATGTATCATCTGGTATTCTGCTGCTCTTAGCTTCTCTAAATGCACTTATGCTGTGGATTTCTTTCTAACTTATTGTTCATAAATACTTGAAGAAAAGCAGTGAACTCAGAAATCCTTTTTAACCATTTCCCTCTTGTTGGTATTTAACATCCCACATTTGTGGCTGTGATGTTCTCTGGGACCGAGGCACAGTTAGAATAAAGAGGGTCAGAGCCATGTAATGGACTGGCAGTATCTATCCTCCGTGCATCATCTCTGAGTAACACCCAAAATAACATTGTAATAGGTGCAAGCTGCTCTCTCTGATTCCTTGCGGGTTTAAGATGTTTATCTTGTTCTGGGAACTCAGACGGAGTATTATTAAAATTTGAAAAGAAGTGTAACTGATTCTCCAAATGAATAGTTTTTCTGTCCAAAAAAAAATTAAAATTAGGATGATAATGAAAGAAGCTATGGCAGTCCATAAAGATAAGGGAAGGATAATGTTGTAGATATTCTGGGGGCAGGAGCAGGAGGAGAGAGACAGAGAGAGAGACAGAGAGAGAGACAGAGAGAGAGACAGAGAAAGAGAGAGAGAGAGAGAGAGAGAGGGAGAGAGGGAGAGAGAAAGGCTAAGTCTAGGCACATCTGTAAGAAGAGCTGACACTTCTGACTCTGATTTACTCAGTGCCTAAAAATGGCTCATACACACTCTTTTGGATCCTGAACACAAAATATTATAAATGGAAATTACCCCAGTTCAAGATGAGATCAGGTCATCCTCTGATCTCTCACAATCACTTCAATGAAGAAGAAATTTACAAACACCTTCCTGTGTTCCAGGCACTGTGACCATCCTAAAAAATGCAGTACTAATGCAGAAAACAGTGCCTTCCAATGGGGGTTTACAATTTAGGTGAGAAGGGTAAGAAAAATGGCTATGTATAAATAAAACAGCAATACAATTTCATTGCCATACAATGTTATATGGGCTGTAAAGTTCAGTAAAAGGCAGAATTAATGAGAGATGGAAAAATAAGGAATTTTTTTTTTTGGGGGGTGCATTGGAATTAGTTATTGGAATAATAAGAAAAGAGGAGGACAGTCCAGCAGATACAACAGTGGGAGCAAAGCTAAGGACAGTTGAAGTGTTATATGTGGTTGGATTATAGAAAAATCAGTTGGTGAAGACAGAGGAAACGTCACCCAGGATTTTAAATGTCAATGTGAAAAGTTTGGACTTCTTTGCAGACAATGGGGAGCCATGTGGGTTCTGAGGAGTGAATTGGCATACTTGAAGCTTCTAAGATTAAGATCATAGCTGTGCATGTGAAGGATCGGAGAAATAAGGAATTGGAGGATGGGAGACTGCTTAGAGTGGGATTATGATACTCTAGGTGGGGACAAATGTGATTATTGGAATGGACTTTCTATGGAGATGCCCTAGGCAGGCTTGGCAGCTGTCAGAATATGAGCGAGAAAGGAATAAGTGTAGATGACTAAGTGTCTCATTATGTGGAAGTGATTTACAGAGAGGGCTTTGATATGGAGCGACATGTATGTAACAGTGTGTGTCCCAATCCAGACTGCAGCTAAGACAGACACACTAGTGAAGATGCATTAGTTAAAAAATAAACACATCTCCAGACCTTCTATCCTGGTCTATGTTTTTTAGGCACTTTTACCCCTAATTCAAGAACGCTCCTCTAGCAAGAAGGATTTTCTAGTCATAGAAACAAGTCCTGCTTTTAGAATACAAGCAATTATAGTGTAAGTAATTGTAAAAAAGGCAATATCTTTTACGCTCTTATCACTAAATATTCTGCTATAGTGCCAGGCATACAATGAGTGATATTATATGGGTGCAGAATGAAATCACCCTAATGGGCAACTTACCAATCAATAGGCCATATACACATCAAAGCTGGCTACCTAGAATGGTGAGATGTGGACAAGAGAGGTTCTCTAGAGTCAGGAAGAAAGCCATCAAGTCCATCTGGACACAGCCAGGAGAGTTCTAGAAAAGAGTCATTCCAATGGTGGAAGAGTGATTCTTAGGGGGTGGGGGATGGGGCCTGGAGGGGTTCGTGCAGTGCTGACGTCAGGGTGCTTTAACACCGCACAGAGCTGAAGGGGTAACAGAATCGAAACATGGATGGATGTGACACAGATGAGGTCCATTCTAGTGATTTTAATCAATGGGAGTATTTTTTATTTTTCTGTGGGTTAATGGGAAAAAATTGGGGATATTAGGGGCTGGTAGACTATCTGAATTAAGGCTTTCTTCACAAAGTGCTTGGAAGGTCCTTCAAACAATGTGACTGAAGAATGTGAAACTTTTCAAAATTAATTATTTTACATGACTGCCTATGAGACTAAAGCTGCCCGCCAACATGTTTGCTTTTATTTGTGGGATAAAAAGTATACAAAAATGTATGTACTTCTTATTATACACCTATCACTGAATGCTGAAATATTACAAGCATTTTTATTAAAATTAGGAATAAGAGAACTATGACTATTATGATTGCTACTATTTAATGGTTTAATAGAGGTTCTAGGCAATGCAATAAGATGTGAAAAATAAGTAATAACTACAAGAAAGAAAGAAAAACAGCTGAATTTGGGGGGAGTTATATGAAAATCTAACTAGTTCACCAGTTAATCTTTGAATTTTCCATTAAAACTCATGAACATTAAAGATGGTTGATTAATGTTATTTGTCTATTTATCTATCATTTATCTATTTCTGTACACTAGTGATAGCTATAAAATATAATTTTCTAATATGTGCATGGAGTAAACTATAACATTTACCAAGGGACAGAAAAAAGGACTTGATGAAATAGCAATATGCCATGTTTGTATTTAGGAAGACTCATAAATTCTTCATAAATTTATCATAAATTTAGTGTATTCCCAATCAAATTCCTATGGAACGTGACAAATTAACTCTGAAATCCTTGTGAAATAGAACATTCCACTCATATGTGGAATCTAATGAACCAACTGAACTAACAAGCAACACGGAAACAGACTCACAGATAGAGAGCAGGACGACAGCCAGGCGGGGGGAGGTGAGCGGGTGGAGGGCTCGATCCGAAAGGGAAAAAGGACTCACAGACATGGACACAAAGTGGTGACTGCGGAGCGGGATGGGTGTAAGGGGGCTAAGTGGTAATGGAAAAAATACAATAAAAATTAGGTCCATACATAAAATGGTACACAAAATTAATTCCAGATAAATTAAAGATAAAAACATCATTATAAAGAAGAAAATATAGGAAATAATTAAAAATAAATATTGGGGCAGGGTGATTTTAAGTTAGACACAGAAGCTGATGAATTTGTACATAATTATCTAACAAGAAATATAAACTATGTTACATACAATAAAGCATAAATTGCAAATATTTCCTTTCACTCTAGCAAGTAAATACTTAAAATATATAGTTTCGCCCTGGCTGGTGTAGCTCAGTGGATTGAGCGCGGGCCTGTGAACCAAACAATCGCGGTTCGATTCCCAGTCAGGGCACATGCCTGGGTTGCAGGCCAGTTCCCAGCAAGGGACACACGAGAGGCAACCACACATTGATATTTCTCTCCCTCTCCCTCTCTCCTACCCTTCCTCTCTAAAGATAAATAAATAAAAAAATCTTTAAAAAAAAATAAAATATATAGTTTCTATGAATCAATAAGAAAAAAATAAAGAGGGAAAGAAATATGTGCAAGTAATTCACAGAAAAAGAAATGCCAATGCCGTTAACATATGAAAACATGAAATTTCATTTGTAATTAAAGGACTACAAATTAAACGATGATGAAATAAAAGTGGTTTTCCCCACAGGTTTGGAAACAAAGATGACGTGGGGGTGTTACAGAACAGACCTAAGTGCGGGGGGGGGGTACCAAACACTGTTACCGAAAGGACCCCCGGCTACGTTCGCTATGCCTGCCGCCAGGGGAAAGATGTCTCTCAATGCCAGAGATTTGTGAAGAGGAAAGGAAATGTTTATTTAAAGCTATACAGACTTAGAGCAGTGACTTAATGTCTTCATTACAATATTAAAGTCCTTTAGGATACCCACAGACGCACACAGTCCTTCCTTCTCCCTCTGCCCTAATCTGGGGTACCTTATCTCAGGAAAAGCAGTAAAAGTCTGTGATTGGGGCTCCCTGCACCATCAGCTGTGTTGCCGCCATGATCTCCAGTTAATCCAAAGCCATGGGGCACCTTCTCATGGTGCACCAGCAAGAGTCCTTTCACCCCTTTTCTTCTAGGCAAAGTCTCGCCTGCTTCCTAAGCCATGTGGCAAAAGGGAGCACCCCAAAGGCACGTGGTCCTCACTCTCACCAAAGCTGCGGGGGTCCCCACTCTGCCAAAACCTCGTGATTCTCCCCCTGCATGGCTGTGGAGTCTGGGTTTAAATCTCCATGCCAATCTTTCTCTGCAGCCTGATTTTCGACTGCTCCTACAATCAGTTACACCTGCCAGCATTCCCATATTCTCCCAGCTTTACTGGGCTGCCATCGTTAAGTCTGGGCAGGTGTGGCCCCATGGCATGGAGCCAATCATCTCCGAGCTCTCACGCAGGTGCTGTAACCAGGGGAAGCTGCCCCCCAGTTACATCTTGGGTGGAAGTCACTCCCATCCCCCTGGCTCAAAGCATGAGCACAGGTATTTAACACACCCATGAAACCAGTTAAAGCTTATAGATATGTTAAATGACCATGCCAGAGGTTAGCTGCAAAGCTGTTGCTGTTCAAAACAGCTCTCAATGGCCCTGCTCCATGTGTCCCTGCCCCCAACTCACACCTGTGGGGGAGTGAGAATGTCCTGTATATCTTTCTAATATTTCCTGGACACCTTGAGTTCTGGACCCCATTCCAAATCCCTATTTGTCGCCCCCTCTTGGCTGCACCCTGTTACAGGAGGAGCACAAAGGAAGAGACGTGATAAAGACTTCTGTATACTGTTGTTGGTGCTGACATTGATTGACACAGCCTCTTCGGGAGAAATATTTCACAATGTTTATTGAAATGTAATATGTATGTTCTCTTATTTGGCAATTCTAAATCTAAGGATTATTTTAGAAAAATGCAATGTACACATTGTAAGTCATTTAATATCATGACTAACTAAACACAAATACATATCCACTGTTGGGCACTTATTAAATAAAGTATCGCACAATCATTCTATGGAATATTATGTGGCGATGAAAGAGAATAAGGTAGATTTGTATATAAGGAATAGAAAGATCATTAAGGTATCTGCTGTCATTTGAGAAAAAAGCAATTTATAAAAGACTACATAATATAATCTCTCTTTAAAAACAAGCAAGCAAACAAACACATATAATTCTCAATTTAAACATACATACATGTAAATGTATAGAATAAGATTTGGACATATATACACCAAACTATATAAAATTGTGACTGGCGAAGGCTGCAAGACTGGTGTGACGATGGGGAATTGTTTTTAGAATTATTTATTTGAATATTTAGGAGATGTATAGTTTACTGATTAACAATAATTAATTAATTAAAACAAATAGAAATCTAAGCACATGTGTACACAATATTATAGCTTATAACTAAAGAGAGCTTGATCTAAATTTTTTTTACACTGTATAATTGCACACTCCTCATTTCCTGCAAACTTTTTATTTCCCTATTAGGATTTATCCTTGGATATGTCTATGCCAGAGGCTGATCCATTAGCTAATTAAGCACACATTTGAATATACAATTACTTTAAGGGATAACAGATGTTGCATCTTAATTCCAGACCTCGGCTAATATGTAGATCATTAACTCAGGTCTGATTCACATTAAATTTTGTGAAGATACAGGACAGCCCTTCTTAACTTTTTAAAATAAAGTGATAAAATTTCAGCTCTTCAGTGATGTGAATTTAGTATTGTCCTACATCAGGTTTTCACCAGATTTTCACATTATCCTGAGTTGTCTATATAATATTGATCACACTGCTGACTAGAATCTAGCCTTTAGCCATAAATGATGGAAAACTATTGGACTTTTATTATACAATCAAACAATAAGCCAGAATAGACACACTCAAAAAACTATTTTTGCTAAGCATTACAGTTTCTCTGCAAAAGGGAGAAGTTGTGAACACATCCATCACGGCAAACTTAGCAGATGGAAAAGGTATTTTTATGTGCATGCCTATTCTGAAGCATCTTGGTGAGCTCTCTCCTACTTCCCCTTTCTGTGAGCTTCCCTAGAACTGGAAAACCAGGGGAAAATGCTCTTTACGATTCTGCTTTTGTGGCCTGTCTTTGGAAAAATCTGAGTTTTGAATTTAAAAACAGAAGGGAAAGAGGACAGAGTCACCTGCCTGAGTTGGCTCCGGTGACAGACAGCCCTGTGCAGCACCGTGGCTCCACAAATTCAGTTCGGTTCAGCAACATCGCCAAGCTCTTGTGGCATCTCAGGCAGAAGACCCTGAGCTGGAGTGTGTATGTGAGTTCCACAAAGCCTCCCCCTTGCCTGCTCCCAGTCTGGTGGTCACAATGATGGATTAGAGAGGGAGTTACTGAGATGCATAAACCACTCACTCAAGAAGTATCTCTTAAGCCCTATGTGTCAGGCACAGTTCTAAGCCCTGGGAATACAGCCATATACAAGACCCTCTTTCCCTCCTGAGTTCACATTCTAGAGAGGATGAAAGATAATGAAAACATTGTGTAATATGTGCTGCGACGGTACTGGAAATACAGCACCCTGGGTGGGACTGAGGAGGGATAGCAATTCTGTCTCCTAGGGGTCAGGAAAATGTTCTTCGAGGAAAAGAGATTTAAGAGATGCCATTGGATGCTTGAAGGATGAGTAAAAGTTTGTACTCCAAGGGATGAGGGAGGGGTGGAGGAATCATCTCGGGCATGGCAGGTGCCAGGCACTGTGATGGACACCTGGGGCACAGGACCAGGCCCTTGGAACAGCCAGGCGTTTCCTTGCCCAGGCTGCCCTGGGATGCTCGATCATCCCAAGAGCTCCCCTTCCTGTCCTTGCTTTCGGTAATGACATCAGTCAGGAAAACTGGCCCCCCGCAACTGTTTTTCTCCTGAGATCCAGTGGACAAATTCCAATTTGCAACTGAATTTGGCATAATCTGTACTTTTTAAGGGCTGCATTTGACCAAGGAAAGCTCCTGAGTTTATTCTAATAACATCCTATAGTGAATAGTGTCTATTATACTAAGGAGTTTTCCAGAATCTTTACTCACATGATGAGCAGACCTTCCAGCTACTCTTCTCCCACCCACCCCCTCCCAATCAAAAAAATACATATGCATACACATGCTGGAATTTGGCACCTGCTTCATAATTACTTAGCAACATGACTCAGGGGTTTGGAAGGAAGTTGGGGGAAGGGAGAAAATTTGCCCTTGCCAGAGGGGGAGAAGATGGGGGGAAAGGCTGGGGAGCCTCTGATCTTTCCTTCTCTGAACACTGTGGATTTGTTGGGCAACAGTTTTGTCAATTTCCTCTACTTTGTCAACTAACATTAAACCCTTCCAGACCGGTGGTTGCACTATGCATCGAATTGTCCCCAAACATCATCAGGCATGAAGCCTTGCAAATAGTGGACTAGTGAATGACATATTTTTCATGATGATCATGAAACTAGAGAGAAAAAAATCTTTAGTAAAAGAGATACAAATATATGTGGGAGGAAAAAATCAAATGCTGATGCTGACAACGTGGGTCTTTCAAAATGTATCAGAATATTTTCTTTTTAAAATAAGTAGCTAATGCCCAGAAGTGAGATGGCTAGATCATATGGTAGTTCTGCTGGTTTTTTTTTTTTTTTTTTTTTTTTTTTTTTGAGAAATCCCTATTCTTTTACCTGTAGTGACTGCACCAATTTATCTTCCTACCAACAGTTTACAACCTGGCCAATACTGATCTTTTGGAGTTTTTTTGATAATAGTGATGAGGTTCAGTACACACTATCCCCAAATATGGTACCTTGTCATGAAGGATATTTCAAGCTGGAAGAATTTGAGAAATGATATGTGTAGGAAGGATCGGCTGACCTTCCACTGAACTAGATCATAAAACTTAGGAAGGGCTTTCTAACCTTCCCCTGAAGAAGGTCATATAAGCTTCATGTGAGAGGTACCCTCCCTAAAGCTGGAAGAATCTTACATTTGAAGACAAAGGGACACAGACAGGAATCTAAGTCAACAGGCCTTGCTAAGTTTACTACACTTAGTTCACTTTAGTTCATCTCTCCATAACTTCATCAAACCCAGCATAGAAACTTAGTTTTAACCATTGCTTTGGGTCTTCATTTTCTTAGTAAGGTTTCCTTGTCCCATAAAACATACTTAATGAATGTGTATGCTTTTTCTCTTGTTAATCTGTCTTTTTCTACAGGGATCCCAATTGAGAACTTGGAAAGGTTGAAAAAAAAGACATCTTTTGCCTCCTACAATAGCTATCCTAACAAGTATGAGGTGATATCTCATTGTGGTTTTGATTTGTATTTCCCTGGTAATCAGTGATGTTGAGTACGCTTTCATAAATCTGTTGGCCATTTGTATATCTTCTTTGGAGTAATATCTATTCCAGGGTCTTGTCCATTTTTAATTGGGTTATTTGATTACTTGCGATTGAGTTGTTGGATTTTCTTATATATTTTAGAAATTAACTCTTTATTAGAGATACTGTTTATAAATATTTTCGACCATTTTATAGTTTGCTCTTTCACTATGTTGATTGTTTCTTTTGCTGTGCATGAGGTTTTTAGCTCAATATAGTTCCACTAATCTATTTTTACTTTTATTCCCTATGTTTTTGGTGTCATTTATGAAATCATTGCCTAAAACTATGTCATGAATCTTTCCCCCTGTTTTCTTCCAGTAATTTCACAGTTTGGGGTCTTATTTCTTTAATTTATTTTGAGTTTTATTGTGTATGGTGTAAGACAGGGGTCTAATTTCATCCTTTTGCATGTGGTTATCTTCTTTTGGGCATATACCCCAAAAGAATCAAGATCTCAAAGAAGTATCCGCACTCTAAGGTTTATTGCAGCATTATTCACAAGAGCCAAGATGTGGAAACACTTCAGATCTTCACTGGCAGATGAGTGGATAAAGATAATGTGGTATATACACACAATGGAATATTATTTTGCCTTAAAAAAGGAAATTGGACCATTTGCAACATGGACATACTTAGAAGACATTATGTTAAGTGAAATAAGGGAATCACAGAAGAACAAGTGCTGCAAGATCCCACTCACGTGAGTACATGAAATAGTCAAATTAAGAAGCAGAAACTAGAACGATGATTACTCAGGGGTGGAGGGAATGGGAAATAGGGAATTGTTGTTCAATGAGTACAAAGTTATAGTTACAGAAAAGGAATAAATTTAAGAGATTTGCTATACAAGGTAGTTTCTATAGTTAACAATACGATGTTGTGAACTCAAAAGTTTAAGAGAGTAGATCTCATGGTGAATGTTCTTACCACACAGAGAAAGCAAAGATAGATATGAAAACTTTTGGAGGTGGTGGATGTGTTCACTATCTTGATTGTGGTGATGATATCGCAGGTATCTGCATGTGCCCATACTCATCAAATTTTATATATTAAATATGTGCAGTTTTCAGTATACAAATTATGTGTCAATACAACTATAAGAATTAATTGATGTTTTCACCTGTAATCTAATACAGGGGAACAATTAAGGAAATTGTAACCTAAATGTTGATGTAACAGAAAGAAAGCATTGTGGGATGGTGGTATTCTGAATTCCAGCAGGGAGCATGAGGGGTATTATTTTCTTTTGTAAAAGATGCTTTGGTGTGGGGAATGGTAATTAAATCACATTAAATTGTTTATGTTCTTTGACCTGGATATTCCATGCCTACAATTTGTCATGTTAGTGTTGAAAATTATTACTGATCTTAAAATATTTATCTCAGTATTATATGTAATAGGCAATATTAGATGATCTTAATGGTCAACTCTGGGGGAATGTTTGAACAAACCAGAGGAGATCCGCTTGATTATGAATTTTAACAGAGTGGATTTAACAGACCCCTGGGGGCTAAATTCTACAATTACCTCTTCTAGTTTACATGGCTTGTGGGGAGGTTGCCTGCTGGTTTACATTTTTTTTTTAAAGCTATAAAATGCTTATAAAACCTCTTGCCTAATAAGGTTATTGTGGTAACTAACTAAGAGTATAGATAGCATCATGCCTGGAATACAGTGGACATTTTATACATGAGAACTACTATTGTAGAGCCATTAAATATTCATGAAATCAATGTAAAAGCAAGGAAAAATGCCTATGTTATCTTAAAAGTAAAACAACATATTGTAGCATTTTGCATTAAGAACTAACTATTATAAATAGAAAAATAATACTGGAGATACAAAAATATAATAAATATATGCAATTTTTTAAATAAAGAAAACCTTTCTAGCCTCTTGAAAATAATTCGTTCCTACACTTTCTTATTTTTTTTGACAGGTGACCTTTCTGAGTATCTATTAAATTAGTGCTGCCAGGAGAAGAAAAACAAATTGTAGGAACCTGTTGTGGGTGGCAGACAAAGCCCAGAATTGAGAGTTTGGGGTTTGCTCCTGCTTTGTGATCGTGGAAAAGTCACTAAAATTCTCTGACTTCTCTTTCTTCCAGGAAATGGGGATAACAATACCTGACAGGTAATCTCATTAACTAACAAGAATTTCATGCAAGATGGAATAAAGACTTTGAAAAATGTATACTGCTTTACAAATGACCATTAGCTTTGATCTCTTCAGAGTTTGAACTCTGCTTCTTTTACCTCTTTCTTTGCTGATAAAGTCAACTGAGTTGGAAACCAAATTCATTATGAACCACATCCACTTTCATTCTCACTTCTTTTCTTGAATCTACCCCTTACAAAGAAAATCAATATACAGATCTCGCATAGCATTTTCCTCTTTCTCCTTCTTTCTAAATGATTTCAACCAGAAACATCTGTTGTCATAGTAGGAATGACTAAGCTTGCTATGACTTTCTCAGTCTAGATATTTAAGTTGATCATCTCTTGCTTTTGCTATCATTTGCTGTCAACTGTTCTTATGAACCAAAGCAACAGGGCAGGAAAGAAGAGTGTCAAATACCTCTCTGGCCAAAAGAAGACATTACCCATGAGCTCAGACCTGTCCAGGCAGAAGATTGCCTTCATGTCACGAGTAGGAAAGCAGTAAATATCCCACCTGATGACTGGCTCCATGATCATTTCCAGATGTCACTCTATCCTTCTATGCCAAAAGCTACCAAATAAGTCATCTTGAAGTGCTGGTCATCTCTAGAAGCCAGAAATAGAGATTTATTCATTAAAAAAAATTTGACTTTATTTTTTTTTTAAGAATTTTTACTGCCACCTCAGACAGCACACTTCTGGGAATTTTGAGTATTCCAATTTCATGATCTTTGCCTGGTACACATGCCTCCCTTTGCTATCTCTGCTGTCGTGAATCCGCATGTCATCCGAGTAAACCCAACGATGTCCACTTCTTCTGACTGAAGTCACAGCCGAGTCTCTTCTGTCTTTGAATCTTCAAACTGATAGTTTTACCTTTTCTAAATTTTATTTAATGAACAAGAATAACTTTTAAATTAGGAAAAATATGTGTATGGATAAATAGCATTTCCACAAATTATCAGAAATGAAACATTATTTCATATTCAGTTCTTATGAAGTCTCCTATGTTAAGATGTTCATCCTTCTCCCAGTGACTTTATTTTGAATATGAAAGGGTTGCTTGAGGAAGACAGTGGATCTTGGCTGCACATTCAAATTGGTTAGAGAACTTTAAAAAATTCCAATGTCAGCTACACCCAAGACTAGTAAGTCAGAATCTCTGGAAGTGGATCAAGATATCAGTGTTTTTTCAATGCTCTTGAGGTAATTCCAGCTTACAGCTGGGTTGAATCCCTGACAACCTGAACAGCTTTTGCACTGGCACTTGAGTTACATACAGTACAGAAGGGTCCCCTGATAGAAGAGATTCACCACTGATTAAGTGGGTCTTCATGGGGGGAAGGCTTCACAATTGAGAATGCTGACTTTCATTACAAAAAACATTTTAAAAGTCATTTAATAAAGATAGATTGCCATTATAAATTTTAGGAATCTCAAATACACATCTACAAGATAAATGAAATGCATATTCTCACGTTAGCAAATTCTAGTGACACAGAATAACATTTCCAGTAACAATTATGCATGCAATCAGAAAATGCTGTAGTTGGAACATCTTGGTCAGCACTGAATACAATGTGAAGGAAAACTTTGGGACTCTAGTGATGATTAAAACACCGACATCAACGTTACATGTGAAAAGTTTGAATGAAATTTGTTCCATGAAATTTGAATGCAGAAAAAGTAGTATTTCTGGATCATGATATTAGGTAACATGAATTTAGATATCTGTTGTAAGTAAATTAAGAAATAAAACATTAATAATTCCAGAAACATCTTTAAGCATTTATAGATTAAAATTCACCAAGAAAATTGTCAGTGGGAAAGTGAAAGAATTACCCTATACATAGACACTGGTTTTGCAGGAAGAGAAGCAGACCCAACTTGGGTAGCCATTGGGCAGAAACAAAGGACAGAGCAACCATGCTACACTGCCAGGACTCCTCCCCAGACCATGCATGTGAGGGGCCCTGAAGCTTAAGCCTCATGGGCTTCATGATCCACTCTAGTGCTTAGCACCGGTGTCTGGCTACCTTGACATTGTTTTCCTTAGTCCAACAGCCTATACAATCCTAAGAGGAAGAGCCTCCCTTGTTGGTCTCTATTTTCTAAGAAAGCAGAGGAAATACATGTCCTGCTTTGGAGTAGGTTGGTCAGATAGTACAATGCCAGCTGAGCATTAGATGGCAAAGTTGGGTGCAATTTCACTGCTGAAAGTTGAGTTAGAATAAATGAAGACTCCACACCTGAGGGAAAGATGTGGTAAATCATGTTTGGGCCTCCAAGCTCCTGGAATGGAGGTGGGGAGGCAGAGGCACGGGCACGTGGAACAGACTGACAGCTGTCAGGGGCAGGGGTGAGGTGGTTGCTGTTTAAAAGAAGATGAAGGGGTGGGCCAAATATTATATGGACACTCACAGGCATGGACAGCAGTGTGGCGACAGCCTGAGTAAGGAAGGGTGGATGAGGGCTGAGTGGCGGTGGTCAAGGGAGGAAAAACGGGGACAACTGTAATAGTGCGAACAATAAAAATAAAGTTAAAAATAAAAATAATGTGGTCCGGCAGAGGGCTTTCCTCCCTGGGTTCCTATCTCTTCTCAAGTCAAAAGGACTCATTAAAATGTTTTGAGCCCTGGCTGGTGTAGCTCAGTGGATTGAGCGCGGGCCTGCGAACCGAAAGATCGCGGTTCGATTCCCAGTCAGGGCACATGCCTGGGTTGCCAGGCCAGTTCCCGGCAGGGGACATACAAGAGGCAACCACACATTGATGTTTCTCTCCCTCTCTCCTTCCCTTCCCCTCTAAAGATAAATAAATAAAATCTAAAAAAAAAAAAAAGGAAAATAAATAAATCTTAAAAAAAAATGTTTTGAGACTCTTATTGTGTGGATTCCTTGTAGGCAAAGGCAAAGGGCATCGGCCCATTTGTCTTGGTGTCCCTAGCCAGTGCCCCCTGCTGTGTGGCTGGTATGAGAATGCGTACTGCATCTGTCTCAGAAACTTGAGTGTCGTCACTGAAGATGGCGTCCGTGTGAATAATCAGGGTCTGTGTTTTAACATGGCACATCAAATTAATAGTCAGGCACTCATTTCCTTATTCTCTCTTCGACCCGGAGTTCCACGGATGGGGATGTGGTAGTAGGAAAATCAGCCCCTGAGAATGAGGTGTCCAGGTGGCTGTCTAGCCAGACTCCAAACTCAGGCGTACTGAGTCCAGCTACATCTCCTGGGCAGGAGAATCAGCTGAAACTTCAGGGAACCTCCTTTATTTCACAATTTGGCCTTTGAAGCCTCTTGGTATTTGGGTAGAACTTTGTATTTCTAACTCAATAAACTGGGAATATAAAAAAAGAAAATGGACCAGTCTTTCGCATGCATGAGAAGTTTGCACACATTCAGTATCTGAACGCACTTCCCGGTGACTAGGATTCATGCTGAAGATGAAAGTGACTAAGATAATAAGCTGGTGAGGACCCATGTGGTCTCAGAAAGAGGAAAAGGAGCAGTTGAGAAGCAGCAATACTGGAAGAAGGAACAACATATACTTCATGGAGAACAGCAGGAAACATTAATGCTACTGAGGTCTTAGGAGTCCTTCTGACATCTCACAGCAGTTCTGAAGCCAATTCATAGCATCCTCTGGGAACAATCCTTTTGAGAACATCAACATAAAAAGAACATGATAACACATGTTTGCTACACTGGGGAAAGAGGAAGACTTTAGGGAGGTGTGGGGTATAGAAGGGTCCAGCAGAAGTAACACCTGCTTGAGTGTGGTTGGTAGGGTAATAATAATGTGGGTATAATAATTTATAGTTTTAATTTGAACATCTCACCTAAAATGTCCTATGGTATGCTTGAGTATGATATCGTTACATTACAGAATTACATGCTTATGATTTTGTAATAAAAGGTTTTGTTATAAAAAGGGGGCGCTATTTGTACTGGACCCTGCGTACCTTAAATCCCAAGCTTGTACTACTGGTGCGTGCACAGAGAGCAGTAACAGAGGACAGAGAGGGGATGGAGGCTTGGGCTCTATTTCAGTCCCAGGTGATGTGAACGTTTAGAATGAGTTCTGTTTACATAACCTTCTGGCGAGGACAGTTTTAGGGGGAACTCCCGTGGTCTCCTTCTTGGAGCAGAAGTAAAAACAAAATCAAACACTAGAGATTTTACATATATGCAGCTCAACTGATCAGGTGGAGGCCCTTGATGAATTTTTGCTCTTGTACAACTGCAATGACAGAGACAGCTGCTTTGAAGTCTTTTAATGACATTTCCTGGAGCGCAGAGTGCGCTCCGACTCGAAGTTCTATTTGACACATTTTAGGCCTGGTGGTTTTAAATGAGGGAGAAAAAACACATGTTGTTAAATATTCCTGCAAATTTTCACTTTGCTTAATGGCCAATAAGATAACACAGGGTGTTTAGGTGGCTCTACCTTCCGGTTTGACCATCTGGCCTGATGAGTCTACTCAACATCTCTCATCTTTTGCTGGCTTTCGCTCCACAGTCTCCTGAATAGGTGGCTGTCAGCGTAATCAGCTCCTGCCTGAAACCTGCTAACGGGAATGTCCTCATACATATCCAATAATACTTTGAGTAACAACAAAAACAAAACAAAACAAAACGAAACACCGCAACAGAAGAGACTACAACCAATCAAGAGTGTGTTGTCCCTTACTCTTACAGCTTGAAAAATACCACTTGAAGAATACCAGTTATGTGTTAACCAAACAAAATGCTCAGGAGAAATGGCTGCTCATTCCTTCTCCTGCGGCCTCCTGGATTCAACATTCAGAAAGGAACACTGATGCCTCGAGGAAAAGGGTCCTGAATTTTCAAAGAAGGAAAAGGCTATTGGAAAATCTAGGAGAAGCTGCAAAAATAGTAAATCTGGCCTGCTTAGACTGATGGAATTTTACAATTTTCAGAGAGGACTGACAGTTGAAATAAATGAGTCACCATATGGCACATTTATAGATTGTCTTACCTCAGAAGATGGGGTATATAAGTATAGAAACATACTCCTTTTGAGGATTCCAGCCAAAAATGTTATCAATTTTCTTTTTTTCTTCCCATGAGAACACTTCGACTATTTCATCTTATGCTTTTTTAGAGTACCCGTTAAAGGAATTTGAAGAAGTAGGTAGCAAATGCGTAACAACTTTTATTTGGAACCTCTTTTCTAGATACAGTTTGCTTTAAAATTCACACACACACACACACACACACACGGTAACTTCTACCTGGCTATGATGGAGAAGTTGATACCAAATTAGTCTCTCTATCAAAAACAACCCCCCCCCACATATACATGTGTACACACACACACACACACACACACACACACAAGACATTAAATGACATAAAAAAGGCAACTGTTTTCAGGCATTGGACAGTAGGCATGGAAAACTGTCATTCCTGATATAAGGGAAACTTGCATGGTGAGATGCAAGACTTCCCAGCTTTCTGTCTGGGAACAATTTTCTGGCCTTGACACAGGGAGCTGGAGTCCAGGCAGAGTGCAGCGATGTCACTGAACATGAGAGGGGAGAAAGCTGCACGTTGGGAAGTGGTGGTGGTGGTGAAATTTTGCATGAGAGTTCTTTGCGAATCCTTGGTTAAGGCTAGGCTGCACGTATACAGTGGGAGATTGATTATACAGGGGCATACGAGAAAGTGGTTGTTACTGGCATCGAGAATAGGACAGAGATTCCAGGTATCAATTAGTGATGGGAAATACTGGAGGTCCAGGCTAATTCAAATGGAGAAGTCTTATTAATACTCCAGCATCCAGTTAAAATATCAGAAAGACCTTACCTTAAAAAATAAAGACACACTTTAGAATAAAATTCACTCTAGATCTGCCATACCAGAGTCTAAAATAAAAGACTGACAAAGTTAACAGAGCATTAGAAACTTTTGGAATAATTTTGGACACCTTATCAAACATGTAATTAGAGTCTCAGAAGGGAAAAAGAGCAAAAAGGAGTAAAAAAATTGAAAATTAATTACCAAATACTTAGTATATTTGGTGAAAAACATCCATTCACAGATCCAAGATGCCTAGTGCAATCACAACAACGTAAATACAAAGAAAACTCCACCTAGGCACATTGATGCAAATAGAAGAAACTGAAAAACTGTTGTTTCTGGGTAGAAGATATTAGTTGACCTTTCCTTTGTCTTATCTGTTGTTTCTATTCTTCTGTATGGATATGTATAACTTAATAATGGGAAAAGAGAAATAATGCAGAATGGAATAAAATAGATTCTTTCCCTCAGTGTCCAAAGGGATTAAGAATTTATTGAATCCTAAAAAAAAAAGAAAAGAAAAGAAAGAAAGAAACAAAACATCTTGAAAGTAGACAAATCACAATACCTACAGGAAAACTATAAGGATAGCTGAACTCATTAGAAACAATAAAAGTAGGAAGACAATGGAATGTTATTTTCAAATGTTGAAAGAAGAAAAACTTGACATCTATATCCTATACACAGGGAAAATATCATTCATAAATAAGGGAGAAATAAATTCTAAGGGGATTTATCATTACCAGATCCAAACTATAAGATACTCCTCAGACTAAGGCAACCTGGTTCCATATGGAAAGGTGGATATGCTAGAAAGAAAGAACACTAAAAATGACTATAGTTTCATCAAAAGACATCTGACTCTTTTAAGAAAAAATAACTGTAGTTTGAGGTTCATAATGTATGTAGAAATAAAATATATGACAAGACTAGCACAAAGAATGTGGGGTTGGGTAAATGCAATTATATTATTTTGAAGTGTGCAATAGAAATTGGGAAGAAAATGAGAGCTGTCAGGTATGAATTGTGAAGAGATGCAATATCAATTCCTAAATAAGCACTGATACATTAAGGCTGCATATTTTTAACCTTAAAGTAAAAAATAAAAATAGTATGTTGTAGCTATATTCAGCCAAAAGTGAACATGAAAGTAGGTATGGCTATATTACTGTTTAATCAAATAGTTGTCAAGATAATAAGTATTATAAAACAATGAATAAAGAAATATTTCATAATGCTTAAAGTTATAATTTATGAGGAAGACATAATAATTTTAATATATTTGTGCACTTAATAATAGAGCAGAATAATTAGTGAAGTCAAAAATCAAAGAAGAATTAAATAAATCTGCCATTATAGTTGAAGATTTTAGCATACTTCTCTTAGGAGTGTTTCTATCCTTGATACAGCAAGTAGGTTAAAAAAAATGGCAAGTATATACAAAATTCTAAATAATGCTATCAGCAAACTTGACCCAGTTGATAAATTTGCAGAACACCATACCTAACAATTGTAGAAAACACATGTGTTACAAATGTTCACAGAGCATTCATAAAGACCATATACTGGGCCATTAGATAAGCCTCCGTAGTTTTTAAAAGACAGATTTAAAAGATACCAATCTTATAAAATTTGATATCTGACCACAGTAAAATTAAATGAGTATAATTTATTACAATATGATACCTAGAAAAATCTCCAAACATTTATAAATTAAACAACCTACTTCTAAATAAACAATATGTTAAAGAAATCTCAACAGAAATTAGAAAACCTTTTGAATTGAGCAGTATTGAAAATACTACATTATCAAAAGGTCTAAATCAGTCTGATCAAGGGCATCTACGAAAAACAGCTAATACTATCCAAAAATGATAATATATTGACTATTTTTTCCTAAGTTTGGAAACAAGACAACTATGTTCACTGTTATCACTTTTATACAATATTATACTAGAGATCCAACCAGTTCAATAGGCAATTAAAAAAGCATACTGATTAGAGAAGAAGTATAAGTGCTCTTATTCATGTACAACATAAATACTTATGTAGAATATTTTAAATGATCTTAAAAAATAGCCATGTGTATGAATAAATGAATTTTATGAAGTCACAGGACACAAGGCATAATAAAAAAAATCAACAATAAATTAGTGGATCAAAAAACTGTGGTACATTTACATGATGGAATACTACGCAGCAGAAAGAAAGAAGGAACTCATACCTTTTCAACAGCATGGATGGACCTGGAGAACATTGTGCTAAGTGAAATAAACCAGTCAGTAAAAGAGAAATACCACACGATCTCACCTGTAAGAGGAACCTAATGAACAAAAATAAACAAATGAACAAAATAGAACCAGAGGCATAGAAACATGGAACAGACTGACAGTAACCAGAGGGGAGTAAGGAAAGAGATAATGGGGGGAAATAGTGCAAGTGCCATCCAGGAGCATGTATAAAGGACACACGGACAAAGCCAAAGAGGGTAGGTCTGATGGTGGGAGGCAGGGATGGTGGGGTGGGGTGGCTGTGGTGGGGTGAAAATGGAGACAACTGTATTTGAATAACAATAACAATAAAATCAAATAAAGCCAAAAATGTTACAAGACTTTAGAATGGGTGCTGAAAACAGAACAAATATTCTGTTGAGTTTGCTCAATTCAGAGTGAGTTGCGTAGTTGGTTTAAGATGCCATGTAACGTAATTTGACAATGGTTTAAAATGTCGGTTACATTCACAATGTTGTCCCTACAAAAGAGGGTTAAATATACACATTTAGATCAGTGTAACAGAACAAATATTCCAGAAATAAACCCACATATGTGTTCGATGGATTTTCAATAAAGGCACGGACATAATTCTATACATAGAAGGCAGGGTGTTTTGTGTGTGTGTGTGTGTGTGTGTGTGTGTGTGTGTGTGTGTGTGTGTGTTTAATTCCAATGGGGGAAAATGAACTTCAATCACTCCCTCAGGTCATATAAAAAATTAATTCAGAATGGAACATGGACTTAAATGTAAAAGCTAAATAAGATAAATGAACTTCAGAAGTATCATGACAAGGTAATGAAGTCAGATACAAGACAGTATATATTAACATGATTTAATTTATATAAAGTGAGTGACAGGCAAAACAATAGGCACAACACTCAGTGGAGACAGAATTCGGAATGGAAGTTTCCTCTGGGGATAGGCATTGCCTGGAAAGGGACACCAGGGACCTTTCCAGGATGATGGCGATGTGTTTATGATGAGTTCACTGGCGGTTGCATGATTTATGTATCTGTCAAAGTTCGTTGACTGCTGCACTTCAAATGTGGGCTTTTCATTATGTGTGAATTACATCTCAATAATATTGGTTTAAACAGGATTTGGAAATTCCTTTGTGGAAGAATGAGTGGACTTCCCTTCCACAACTCTTTTTTGACACTTGTAAGTCCATTCCATATTGACAGCAGAAGCCACTGAGATCATTGCATTTAATTCTGTGTTAGTTCAATGACGGTTAACAAGATAGAGAAATACATTTACTTTTATAGCGATTAACCATTAGACAAGCAAAACATTGAGAAAGAACTGGTGGCATTGGGTTTAGTTGCTCTATATTATTGATAAGCGTTTACTTGATCCAGAGCTGTGAAGTGCTATTCATACTTTTTAGTAGGTGTTTTCCAGGGCTCCTCCTCGGTAGAAACAAAAAAGTGAGAGAATCATGTGTCATAAATTCCAGTAAAATGTAATCATAACATATAGTTACACAGCAATTTGAAAGAACCCTGCAAAGCCAATTTGATGTCACAAGAAACTGTGGAGGGAAAATGCATTCCAGCTGGTGAAGTAATGCTTCAGGGAATCATCGGTTCATGATAATGACAATATTATCTTCTTTTTTCATTGACCTTAACTTTACCACTCACATGGTGTTTACAAATGAGTGAAATTAATCTGCACATGGGATACTGGTGGCTGGAATTGTACTGTGGTCAGTGGCTGGGCTGTTTCCATTTGACTGCCAATTCAATTTCCACCAAGACTTAGAAGTGGATTTAGTGACAGATCCATCATCTTGGGAACAGACAATGGCAAATGACAGTAACAAATAACCAATAAAAAGCTTAGCTTAAAAGGTTTCCATTAGTAGAGGAAATGGGAGACAAAGGTGAGTAGCTTTTTGGTTACTTGAACTCTGCCCAGCTCTCCAAGGACAAGGCAGTACAGAGTTCCATAATTGTAAATGACTGATGGGAAGGGAACCTCAAAAGCCAAGGATTCAGGTTGGCCTCAGCAAGGCGAAAGGTCAGATATTTACCTTGCAGAGTATTTGCCTCATCTCAAACTCTGAAGCCTACAATGCAGGTCTGGGTTGCTCAGGCCGAGTCATTTACAGCTGAGCTTTTTCTGGCTGTCAGAACTGCAGTTCCTTTAACCATTTGGACTAAAACTCAATGTGGACAGAGAAATTACTCAGATGAAGGAAGATGGAAACTTTTAGAGCCTTGTCACAAATAATTCTTCAAAAGCCCATGCTTGTCCCTCAGAGGGGTATAAATAATGCTGTAACCCTTGGTTAATTTTTAAGGGGGGCAACGGGCAGGTGCGTAGGCATTAGGAATGAGGTGGGCGTATGATCTGGGCTTTGCCCTGGCACTTGTTCCTCTGCATCATTTCTCAGACTAGATAGACCCGTATGAATACATTATTATGTGTTTTGAGAGAAAGGATATCATGGGGAACAAATACAAGAAAGGCAGTATAATGCTTCTCCTCCCCTTTGGTGTGCCATAAAATAAGCGGGCACGTACGGCCCTTTTGCAGAGTCCTGCAGTAAAGAGGCCTGTTCCCTCACTTCTCCCTGTTTTTCAAGGCCTTCATATCTGTGATGATCTTTCATGAGTCCCAGGCCTTTCCGTTCCTTTACCTTCTCACCTCTAGGACTCATGTTTCCTACCCACATGTCCTCGTGTTCAAACTCAAGACATTCCTATCTCAAGCATGCCATTCTCCTGTACTTCTAGCTCTCCTGCTTCATAACACCCACTCCAAAAGTTGTCCATGAGGCTGTGTCATTAATGTCCAGGGTGGGTTTGGGGCCTGGATGGTCACATTACTAACCTTCACATATAACAGTTATGGGAGTGTACATAAGTTTCTTATCTTCTTTGTGCTTCCGTTTACTCACCTTGAAGAGGTAAACAATAAAATAACTCCCTCTCAGGATTGTTGTAACAATTTAATACATATAAAATGCTCCAAAAAGTGCCACGTACATGACATTTGCTCAGTAACACTGAGGCCATATCACACTCTTCAATCCATGGAGCTAACTCTTCTCGCCCTCCATTATCTCCCTCTTAAATGCCCTTGCTTTCTTCCTTAGTGTGAAGTCCATCATTTATCCTTACAAGTGCCCCTTCCAAACCTCTTAACTCCCTTATTCTATTATACCCAAACAACTTACACACACACACACACACACACACACACACACACCCCTGGAATTTATAAAAAAGTTGTGTATCTAGTCTTGCATGTTTAAATTTCGGTCCCGTTCAATGGACTCTCCATTGGATGCAATATACCTATGGAGATGTTTTTTCCACTGCTCAAAACAGTTTTTGAACTCATCAATTTTGATGCCTTATAGTGTTTCTGCTGTTTGTTGTTTCACCTCTTCCACATCAACAAAATGTTACCCTTTGAGGACATTTTTTTTTATCCAGGGAAACAAAAAAAACAGTTGCCCCAGGGAAGATCAGGTGAATAGGAGGGTGGGGCATGGGGGTCATGCCATTTTTGGTCAAACACTGCTGAACACTCAGTGTGGTGTGGGCAGGTGCCCTTGTAAATCATACATCAAGAAATGGGCAAACACGCTGAAAGAGTCTTACAAAGAATTCATTAAAGCTGAAGGAAGCCTCTCACAATGCCAGCGGCACTGATTCAGATGGTTCCTAGAACACCCCCCTAGCGGGGAAAGCCTGTACTGCAAGGCACCTGCCTTTCAGAAGATAAATCCATTTTGTTTTGTGTCCCCACTCATATACCAAAGCCCCAGTTGGGTTAGAACCAACAACCAACTTACTTCATGCCTTTACCTGAACAATTGGGTGCTGCTGGAGAAAACTACCAAGGTGCTGACTTCACTCAATTGCAGCTGATGTCCCGATATCTCTAATGAATCCATAATACAACTTGGCGATCGAACTACACTTTCTCACTTACAAACTACCACTTTGTCCTTTTTATTCTCACTTCCCATGCCCCCCATGGACTTATTCCTTCGCTGATAACCTCATATCATGGCTCACTGAGCAAGCAGAATCAAACTGATGGAAATGCATCTTCTTTTTCCCTACCAAATTCACTGGTTCACCTGCCTCTTACTTATACTCTCTTTTCTGTTCCCAAAATTAAGAGGACAACTTTGGTACTTGGGTTTGATCAAGTCCCTTCTCATCTCCTTAGTTTCTTGGAACCACAACTGATCCCCAACTTTCCTGTACCATAATTTTCTCCCTCTCTCTTGGATAATTGTCATCGTAGAAGTGATCTAATGTTTCTTCTTTAAAGGACAATTCGAAAATTTCCCTTAAAGGCCCAGATGGGTTCCCTGGTGAATTCTACCAAATACTAAAGGAAACATTATACCATTACTACACAATATCCTTCAGAAATTAAAAGCAGAGGAAATACTTTCTAGCTCATTCTAGGATGCCACCATTACCCTAACACCAAAACCAGAAAAAAGATGTTACATAAAACTACAAAACAATATTTCTCATAAACATGGACGCAAAAATCTTTAAAAATATTAGGAAATAAAATCCAACCATGAATAAAACAATTATACATTACAACCAAGTGGGATTTACTCCAGGTATGCAACATTAATTCAACATTAAAAAATCAGTTAATGTAATTTATCACATTAGTTAATGTAACCCAGTTAATGTAATTCATCACATCACATTCTTTAGCAGGCTAAAGAAGAATCACATTGTTATATTAATAGGTGCAGAAAAAGCATTTGACAAAATCTAACATCCCCTCATGATAAAAATTCTCAGTAAACTAGTAGAGGAGAACTTCCTCAATTTGATAAAGAATACCTACAAAATATCTATAGCTAACATCACGCTTAAAGGTGAGAAACTTAGAGCTTTCCCACTAAGATCTGGTACAAGGCAAAGGTGATCCCTTTTAACACTCCTTTTCAATAGCACACTTGAAGTCCTTGGTAATTAAATTGGATTTTTGAAAAAAGTTATACGAATTGGGAAGGAAGTAACAAAACTGTCTTTGTTTGTGGATGACATGATAATCTATGTAGAAAATCTAAAATAATAGACAAAAATAACCCCTCCTGGAACTAATAAGCAATTATAACAAGGTTTCAGAATATAAGGTTAATATGCAAAAGTCTATTGTATTCCTATAAACCAGCAACGAACAAGTGGAATTTGAAATTTAAAAACAAAATACCATTACATTCGCACCCAAATAAATGAAATGTTTATGTGTAAAGCTGACTAAATGTGTGGAAATCTGCATGAGGAAAGCTACAATGCTCTGATGAACAAAACCAAAGAAGAACTGAACAAGTAGAGAGATATTCCCTATTCATGGATAGGAAGGCTCAATATTGTCAAGACATCAGTTCTTCCCAACTTGATCTATAGATTCAACACAATACCAATCAAAACTCCAGCGATGTATTTTGTGGATACTGACAAGTTGATTCTAAAATTTGCATGAAGAGACAAAAGACCCAGAGTGGCCATCACAACAATATTGAAGAGGAACAAAGTTGGAGGACAGACACTGCTCAACTTTCAGACTTACCATAAAACTACAACAATCAAGACAGTGTGGTATTGGCGGAAGAGTAGGCAAATAGGTCGAAGGAACAGAACGAATTGCCCAGAAATAAACCTACACAAACACAGCCACTGATCTTTGGCAAAGGAGCAAAGGCAACACAATGGAACAACGAGTCTTTTCAACAAATGATGCTGGAACAATTGGACATCCACATGTGAAAGTATGAACCTGGACATGGATAGACCTTTCACAAAAATGAACTCAACGTGGATTACAGACTTAAATGCAAAATGCAAGACTATAGGGCTCCTAGAAGATAATGTGGGAGAAAACCTAGATTACTAATTATGTCTAGGTATGTCAATGACTTTCTAGATGCAACTTTGAAGGCATGGTCCATGAAAGTAATAACGGATAAGCGGGACTTCATTAAAATTAAAAATTTCTGCTCTGCAAGACTATGTCAAAATAATTAGAGGACAAGCCATGGACTGAGTGAAAATATTTGACAGAGACACAGCTAGTAAAGGACTATTATAAAAAGAAGTCTTAAAAACCAATGGAAATAGAAACAAACAACGTAATTAAAAATGGGCCAAAGATCTTAACACACACCTCACCAAAAAAGATGCACAGATATAAAAAAAATTAAAAAGCATATGAAAAGATGCTACACATTTTATGTTATTGGGGAAATGCAAATTCAAACAATGAGATACCACTACGCACCTATATAATGGTCAAAATCTGGAACACTGACAACCTCAAAGGCTGGCAAAGGTGTGGAAAAGCATGAATCTCATTCATTGCTGGTGGAAATGCAAAATGGTGCAGCCACTTCAGAAGACAATTTGGCAGTTTCTTACAAAACGAAGCAATACCCTAACCATACGATCCAGCAGTTACGTTTCTTGGTATTTACTGAAAGGAGTTGAAATTTTATGTCCACATAAAAACTCACACACAGTTGTTTATAGGAGCTTCATTTACAATTGCCAAAATGTGTAAGCAACCAAGATGCTCTTTAGTAGGCAAGTTGATAAACTGTGGTACATCCATACAATGGGATATTATCCAGCACTAAAAAGAAATACGCAAATCATTAAAAGACACAGAGGTGTTTTAAATGCATGTTACTAAATGAAAGAAGCCAATCTATAAAGGCTACAATCAAAAAAAAGATCAGTGGTTGCCATGGGTTAAAAGGGTAGAATATGGAGATAGATAAATAGGCAGAGCACAGAGAATTTTTAGGGCAATGAATATACTATGTATGATGCTATAGTGATGGATGTATTTGTCCAAACCCATAAAAGGTACACCACCAAAAATGAACCCTAAGGTAAACAATGGACTCTGGGTGATTATGATATGTCAATGTGTGTTCATCAGCTCAACAAAGGTACCACTCTGATGAGGGATGCTGGTGTTGGAGGAGGCCATGCATACGTGGGGCAGGAATTATGTGGCAAATACTTGTACCTTCCTCTCAATTTTGCTGTGAGCCTTAAGCTGCTCATTAAATAAAGTTCGTAAACAAAACCCCAAATCCTTCCTTCAGCCTACATTTTCCTGGAGCTACTGTCCTATTTCTCTGTTCTCCTTCACAGTACAACTGTTTTGTAACTTTTATTATGAAAAACATCAAGTATACATAAAAGTAGAACTGTATAATGAGCCTGCATGTACTCACCGTATAGATTTAAAATTTATTAACTTTTGGTCATGTTTTCTTTATTACTTTTTTTTTATTTTTTGCTTTTGCACTTTAGAACAAATATCAGACCTCATGACATTTTACTTCTGAATATTTCAGTGCACCTCTTAAAAAAATAAGTGAATTTTCTTATATAACCAGGATAACGTTATCATACCTAACACAACAAAAATTCCTTAATATTATCTAATATCCAGTTTAGATTCCCATGTTCTCAATTATCCTCCAAATGGTTTTTTATGTTGTTTTTTTTTTGAGTAACAATTCAAAAAAGTTGATAAATTGCATTTTACTTTCTCTCTTACGTTTCTTTCAGTCTAGAACGTATATATTTTTCTATGCCACGGACTAATGAAAGATACAGGTAGTTGTGCTGTAAAATGCCCCACACAGTATAACTTTTAGGAACATCATTTCTTCACCTGCTCTTCTTCCTTCAATTCCTTCTGTTGGGAACCCTGCTCCCTCCACATCCCAAGAAAATATTCCCGTATTGTCCATGTGGCCACATCCAATAGGCATGTCTCTTCCCTCACTTTACTTGATGTCTCAGCATCATTTGGCAGTTGACCACTCTCCACTTGAAATCCTCTCTTCTCTTGGCTTCTGGGATCCATACTCTCCTACACTTTCTTTCATTTCAAGGGCATCTCTTTCTCAGTCTCTTTTCTGCCTTTTTCTACTATGACCGATCTCTAAATGCTGAAATGCCCCAAGGCTTTATGACAGTCTCCTCTTTTCTATCTTCCCTCTCTACTTAGCTAATTTTAATCTAATCAAGACCCATGACTTGAATACTACCTGTACATAGTTAACTGTGCAATCTATATCTCTAGCCTTGATTTCTTCCGAGATTTCTGAGTTAAATTTCCAACCTCCTACCTGCATTTACATGTAAATGTTTAATGAGTATCTCAGATTGAACTTACCAAAAGTAGGACACAACTTTCCAACCTCCTCTGCCTCTAAAATCCTCCTTTTACCCAATGCAGATTTTAGTAAACAGTACCATAAAACAATCAGTTTCTTGAGTCAAAAATTTAGAAGTCATCCTTGGTTTCTCTTTCCCCTCTCACCCCCTACTGTCAATCCTTTAGTAAGTCTTATTGACTCTACCTCCAAAAAAAAAAAATACCCATTCCTGCCCTCTTTTCTCCATGTCCACAGGTACTAACCTGGTCAAAGGCACCATCATCCCTCTCTAGACTTCTGCATTCCTAATTGAACTTCCAGTGTTTACTTCTCCCCCTAGAACAGCCATAGTAATATCTTAAACAATGTAAATGAGCACATTATTCTTCCCCTACCCTGCTCCTTCCATAGACCCATAATAAATCCAGATTCACTACTCTGACCTACTTTTAGGTCCTGGTATTCTACCCTTCTCCTCCCTTCATGCCTCCCAGCCACACTGAGCGAGAATCAGAGTGCTGGAGATCAAGAACATTAGTCTCTACTCTCAAGAAGTAGAAGTTTTGTTGGTTTTGTAGAGGGTTTGTGTTGATTTTGGAGACTATATACTGTGTGTAGCACTGTGTCTGATACAAAAATCAATGTTTGTTGGTTAATAAATGCATGAATGTAGTCCTGGATGGCTCAATTACTTATCTTTGCTCTTATTGGGGATCTTGTGACCACTTATGCATTAAAAGCGGTCAAGAGTATGAAAGAATGCAAGAATATGAAATTCAATAGATAAAGGTATGTTATATGTGTATGTGCCATATGAGGGTCAATGGGGAAAATTTTGGCGAAGAATTTGAGGAAGAGCATACCTGCTCTACCTCTTTCCCTAAGCACAAAATTAAATGTTCCACAGATGGGTAGGAAAGTCTCCCTTCCAAATGGTAATGGTTGGCTAAGTGCCAAAAGTTTATTTAGTTTTCTTTTTCCTTTTGTTATTTAGGTAGACCTGAGATGCATTGGATTAATCAGAATTTGGGGCTCATGTCACATTGTCATCATTGGTTCATGTCTGGCTCACTCTAATCCAAATTTTTGTGTTCATCATTCTTTTGCTTTCCCTTTTATATTGTTCTATTAAATATTATGCATGAACGAGGCATATTTTTTTATTTAACTTGTTTTTAAATTTATAGTATAAAATGTCATGCTTTCATGTAATCTTTTGGGATTTACCTTATCATCAATATTATATTTCTACGAATCATCCTTATTGCTGCATGCAACTGTAGTTCCATTACTTCCGCTGCTGTATTATATTTAATTGTATGTTTATAGCAGCATTTATTCATCCATTCTCCTATTGATGGACATTGGGGTCAATAATATTACTGTCATACAACTACCATTTTAAGAATGTCCTTGACTCTAAAACTCCGTTAAGCCAATGTCTTGTGATTACTCATGTAGTGAGAATTGTGTTAGGAGCTCCAGAAGATGCCAAGATGTATAAGATACGTGACTGCCCTTTGGCAGTTCACACTGGAGATAAAGACACAGATACATCGCAACTACAGAGAGGGGAATTGCTAAATGCTGCAAAGGTACTGCCCAGTGGAGTCAGACAGGAGAAAATAAGAGAGATTCTATCTAATGTTCTAGGAGATTCAAACATTGGATCATGGTATATGCATGTGAATATGACAGATAGAAAGGGGGACAGTTGAAGAGAGAAGATTATTTTTAGGAGTGGGAATAATGTGAGTGGAACAGAAGTCAAGAAGATACGGAGAATCTGGAAAACAGTGACATCCTGGGGTGGTTGCAGCCTGACTTATATGACAATGAGAGGGTGCATTTCAGGAAGAGGAAGTTCAGAAGGGAGGAGGGGAGGCAGGATCTTGACCTTGAAAGCTTTGGAGGTTGAGAGGAGACGGTGAGCTTTTATTTCATCTGCAGCGGAGCATCATGGAAGGGGACAGTGCTGGCCATGTTGGTGGTTCTAAGGGTGTGCTCGGGGGTCTGTATCCTCCTCGGGAGTACTAACAGGCACGCTAAGTATATACTACCAATCCTGCGGGCACACCCTTTGCTTTTGGTTTCTTTACTCAGTTTTTTTCTTGGTATTTTCTACAGAATTTGTATGGATCTGCTTCTTACAGATAGGAAGTCAGTCTTTAAAGATTGAGACAATGATTTTCAAATGTTCTGTGTTGGGTCTAACACAATGGTTTATTTTTCTCTAAAATATAGCATGTCTTAGCACCTCTTATCTTAGGTTTTTTTTTTCCCCCTGAAAACAGAGTGCTAAGGAAGAGGGAGAATTTTCTCTCTTGTTTATTTTAAAGATTTGTCTTCTGGAAGAATGCTTTAACATGAATTCCACATTGCAATGAACACGGAAAAATTACAGCAGAGGGGAAATGCACCCCCACTCTGTTCCCCCGACACAAACGGACACACACATACATTTGTTAGACTCATTGTCTGAACGTCCTCCAATTGCTGTACTTCAGTAACATGTGTTGATCCTGACAGGAAAAGAAATATGCATACATTAAAAATACATAAATAATTTGCAACCATTTCAAGAAGCGAGATAGACCACTTGTTCTGTTCTGGGGTTGGAGGTTCTTCCTTGTCTCAGGACGTCCTGCCTTGGCCTCAGTTAAACCTTCATTAAAGATCCTTCCCTGGGAAGCTGAGTCCGAGGTCAGAACTCCCAGAGGTAAACCCTTCCCCTCTATTGTGTACATTTGAACTCGAATTCGTTTACTTCTGCCTTGGGCTATGAGTATGTCCCTTTAAGAAGACGTGGGAAGGGGCAGAACACTCAAGCTCAAATAAGTGACTGAAACTAGAAAAACTGTGAAATCAGGTTATTAAGTCACCGTGACACCACAGTAGCCTGGAAGCAGCGACCTGTAAGTTAATACCTGGAGCTGAGCTGGGGTGGGCTAAGAGCGATGATGTGACTTCATCTGCAGAGGGCTCACGGCTCCAAAAAAAAGGCAGGCTCTACAGAGCTCACACTCAGCATACGAGCAGGCAAGGGGCCTGGTATGTTTTCTCAAAGGTGTTCAGTGGATGTTGGCTGGTTCTTTTGGCTTAAGAATGAGAGTATTTCAAGGAAAAAGGCTAGAGAGTTTCCAGTGATGCCAAGAGAACCAGAAGGGCAGAAGGACTTGTGGTTGAAGCTCGGGGTTTGAAGACACCCATGACTGGGTTTCCTGTTGACTGCGGGAGACTGTGGGCACTTTGTTTAAGCTCCTTATGCCTCAGCACCTTCCCTCTAAGCAAGCAATGAGCATTCCTACCTCATATTCCTTAATGCTACCAAATGTTGTTTATTTATTTGTCGTTCTTCTCTGCCCTGCAAGTAGAAGCTCCACAAAGATGGAGGCACAGGCGTTTATATACTGCTGCATCCTCACAGCCCAGAACAATTTAACACTGATTATATTTATGTTAAGTGAGTATACGAACGTGTGAATAGGACTGCTTTTTGGGTTAAACGATCCCACTTTAAAGTGTCTGGTGAAGTGCCTGTCACATACTGATGTCCAATCAATGGTGGCCTAACATTTTCCCCTTGCTTATCTTTGGTCATTTTTGGAAAGTGGCACAGATTCCTAAATGCTGGGGAAGAAGATATCTGCTTATACTGCTTAACGGTGACTGTGAATTCTCTGTTCAAAGTGAGGACAGGGACCGAACATCTTCTAGGGTGATCCAGGAAGACATATCGCTCCATTTCTTTTGAATTCCATTCACTCCCAGCCTGGGCATCTTTTTCTTACCCACACATTCTGCTCAGTGCTGCCTTTCATTTTTCTCTGACTCTGGATCCTGCCAAGAACCGTCTGCTTTCTCTCTGGCTTTCCAAGCCCTAATCCTCTGTCAGGGTTCATCTCCATCATTGCCTCCTCTGAGAAGTCCTTCCAACCTCCAGCAACTTCTGACAACTCTCAGCTTGCTCTCCAGGCACACATTCAGCACAAACATGCACACCTGGGCCTTTCAGGGCAACGCAGCACAGGCCATGAGGACAGAGGGCTGATCGACTTGGAATGGAGACCCGTCTATAGACGGACACGTAGAATTTCTACCCGATTTCCAACTAAGTGCAAGGCGCTGGGATAAATTAGGACAATTTAGGAAAGACTAAGCAGAGACTGCTGTTCTGGGTTTTAGCTTAAAAGAAGAGATGGGCCCCAATGCTAGAGGTTTAACCCTTAAATATCTGAATCTTTGTGTATCCTCCTTTCTCTGTTGCAAAAGCTTAAGTGATGCACTAGTCCAGACTGGTTGACCTTTTCCTCGCATACACGCCAAGGAGCTTCTGCCACCTGGTGTTCTGGGAGGGCATTGCGATGTGAGGAGAAATGGGAGTAGTTCTTCACCTTGTGAACGCCAGGAATTTTCTAATACAGTAACAGTGGTGCATGTTCATTTTCAAAGTTGTGTAAGTTTTTCAATGGAAACGTCACATCGAACCCCAGTATGTGAAAGGCAAAAATGAGCTGCTCCAGATGGTGCACTATTTGGGGGAAGGTTGGAGGTCTCAGAGCTCTGTCGTTGTGACCTCCCTTTTCCCCCAGAATTTTGCTGATACCCGTTCATGGAACTCAGAATTCATGATCCATAGTGGAGGATCCAAGACCAAAAAAAAAAAAAAAAAAGAAAAAAGAAAAAAAAAGAAAAGAAAAGAAAAGGCTACAAGGGTCAGGGAAGAAAAAACGCGCGCTGACCGAACTCTTTTTTCCTGCCCAGCCCTTCACATACCTTATTCCACTGTGTCACACTCACCCTGGGGGCTTCACTCTCCCAGTTTCACAGACGAAGAAGCTGAACCATGAGACAGGATTTGACACAACGGCTGCCCAGCTGTTCATGGGTTGAGCCAAGTTTCAAACCCACGTCGTTCTGACTTCAGAGCTCATGTCCCACATCACTTCCAACTCCGAAAGTCCATTCCTCCGAGAACAGGCAGTGGTAAAGCCACTCTCAACAGCACGGAGAACTGAGGGTGTTTCTAAGATTCAGCTCTTCCTATTGGTCTCTTTTTTCGTCCTGTCCGTGCCAAATCTGAAGCCCAATCTGTTTGGTAGAAAACAAATCCAGGACCACACACGCAGGGTATGGGCGGGGCATTGGGGGGAGCAAAGAGGGAAAGAGAGGCTCCAGAATGGGCCCAAGGTCACAAGGTCAGCACCAAAAGACATTAGACATCTCACTTCAAAACTCTGCTCGTGAGACTGACTCCAGTGCGAGTCCCATATCTCTCTACAAATGAAAGTGGGTATTTTGCCTTCACCAGAGCCTGGTGCCTTCTACATGTCACAGAAATGGAACCCATGGGAAGCCTGGGAAACAGCCTCCTGTAGAGCTGGTCACCCATGGAAGACGCAGAGGGGCTGCAAGGCCTGACTCTGCGCTATTTTTGCCTCCAGACGCTCAGGTCTGCCAAGTGCAGAAGCTGTTCTCTGATGGGAGCCCTGAGGAATGGCACCCGTTGGAGCCTCCAGTAATGCAATCACTTTTAATCAGCGTTTAGTGAGGCTATAAGCAGCCTCAGCTTACCTCTGTTGCGGAGAGGCAACTACACATAAACCTCAATTACTCAGACATTCGAAAATCAATTTTAAATAAAATGTCCAGGTGATGGAACTAAAGGGATTAGAAGGATCAGGATGTGTGCACAGGCCTGGCACGTCTTGTCAATGCAATTGAGGTTGACGTTTCCCGTAATGCAATGAAGCTGGCTGACTTTGTGCCCCCGGGGGGTGAAGGGGAATAGGTCTTATCTCCCTACTGCCCCGCCCCAAGCAAAGCAGAGGAAGATTCCAAAGAAGGAAAGAAGAGAACACAACAATGACTTTTGGACCCCCAGGCTATATTGGAAATGTTTGCCTCATCCCTTTTTATAATTGTGAAAGGGCTACCACTCAAGGCCCCTGCCCCAACCTGGTCTTCATCTGCCACCAAATCAGACACATTACGATTGTGTAGGTAACACTGACTCCCCCCCCCCCCCCCCCCCGGTATATTTACTTATCACCCCCACCGACATGCTGGTAATTTAGCTTAATGAACTTTTATGAAGCATGTACCATATGACAAGCACAGTGCTGAGCAATATGGAAATGGGAAGGTGAAGAAGCTGTAGTTTCTGCTTCAGTTACAGAGCAGAAGGCCCACTCCCTCCCTGGTCAGGGTTTTCAGTCCTGCAAAGCCCAACCACTGGTCTCTGCGGAGGAGACAGGCTCTGTTACCCCTCTGAGTCTCAGCCCAGGTGGCAAAGAGAGAGAGCGAGCGAGCTGTGAGGCTCAATTATTTAGCCCTTCCTTTAATTCCATGAGCCTGAGACTTCTTTCAATAAGTTCCTTTTTGAATTGTGTTTGCTGAAGCTGGGAGGAGTCAAATGCCTGTTACTTTCAACTAAAGAAACACCTAATACATAAGATAAAACCATGAATAATAATCATAGCTAGCATTGGATGAATAGGTATTAACCACTAAGTATCGTTTTAAATGCTTACTTGCACAGTATGCAGTAGGTATCGCTATTCTCTTAACTTCTCCATTTTGTCAGTTAACACACCTTGTAAGTTGCTGTGCAGATTCAATCAGGTGTAATATTGGAGTGGGCAGCAACAGGGTTGGGTTGGCTGTCCTGCACTACCATCCTTTATCTTGGGAATTACTACCCTCTCCATTCACATCGTATTTAACAGTGACCCTTGGAATTGTCAAAAATATAAATTTCCAAAAGTTAAAAACATGACTCATAGAAAATAGAATGCACATGAATCCAAAGTCTATTCAACTTATTAATTAGTGAGGGGATTGTTAGGATGGTGAATTTGGTTCAAGAAAGAATCAGAGGAAAGGAATTTATATAGTTAGTCAAAGGGCTGTTGCAATGTGTTTGTTGATAGATTGTAAAACTGGTTAATGTCTTACAGTGTCATAAAGCTGTGGCCGTCTGGTTAAGTTTTCTACCTGTCAGAAATTGACCACCAGACATAACTTCAGAGTATCTGGGCTGTAATCAAATAGTAAAATTCAGACTCAGGCGCAGTCTCCCAGGTCAGGAATCCAGTGAAGTTTCTAAAGGGCCAGACTGTAAATAGTTTCGGCTTTGTAGGTCATATGGTTCTTGTTCAAGCTATTCAACTCTGACACCGTAGCATAAAAACAACCTTAGATAATACAGGAAGCAATGGATGTGGTTTTTCCAATAAAACTTTGTTTACAAAAACATATGGGTATGGGTCATGGTTTGCCAACTCTTACCCTAGATGATCAAATAATACTTGGGTGAGCCAGTTAAACAGTGCCTCAGGGGGACATTGAGGGGACACACAGCTATCTTACTGCTTTATCTCTAATTTTTGGTTCATTTTCCTTAACGCACCAAAGTGTCAACGGGGCCTCCTGGATTTGCTGATGCAGTGTCCCTGAACCTCTGCTTGCTGTGGACGTGGATTCAGCAGAGCCTTCATGTTTATTCGGGTGGACCTCATCCTCTCCCTGCCTGCCCTTGTCAGTGCTGATTGGACCACAGTTGGTACCTCACCCAGTTTCCGAAGCTGGAATGGGACTGAGTGATTCTACCTCAGGCTGGCTGCTTTCTTCAGTGGAAGAGGGATAAACTCTGGGGTTAATGGAAGGAGTCATTTTCCACCACCTCAACTGCAAAGCAGGGGGATAGAGGTCGGAAGGAACCCACTCACTCCCTCTCTGTGCCTTGATGTCACTGTCCACACAGGGTACCTGCTTCATGGAGTGGGCCAGTAGTTTAAATGTAATAATGTGTGCAAAGCACCAGTTTGGCACAGTATACGCACTGTAAATATTACTCCTCTTTTCTTTAGGACCCTTCTTTTATTCTCGTCCCAGATAACCCCATTGCTAAATGGTTTTAGCATCGACACAGAAATTACTGATACGGATATGCTGATACTACAGCTCTGCCTCCTCTTTGCTTGAGTTCAATGCCCTTTCTTACCCACACTTACGTTTTATTTCACCCTGGGCATCTAACCTTTGACTTTGACTCACATTGCTTTTAGAAACTTTCTGCTAAACAGGTGAGTAACAATGCTGACTTCTCTATTTACTTCTGTGAGTGAGGATGATTGAGGAGCAGAGAGGGTCAAGCATTGACTAAGCAGTAGTGTGATTGAGTGTTTTAAATAGATCAGCTTTATTTGTTTGTTTGTTTGTTTGTTTATTTATTTAATGTAGTGGGGGTGACATTGGTTAATAAAGCCATACAGGTATCAAGTGTATAATTCTATAACATATCATCTGCATACCGCATCACGTGCTCACCTCCCAAAGTCAAGTCTCCTTTCACCCTTTTGCCATCATGTGTCCCCCTTTGTCCTATTCCACCTCCCCCACCTCCTTTCCCTCTAGCAATCACCATACTGTTGTCTGCTCCTGTTTTTGTTCTTCTGCTTAATCCCTTCACCTTTACACCCCCTCCTCCAACCCCCCTCACCTCTGACAGCTGTCAGTCCGTGCCTATGAGTCTGTTTCCATTTTGTTTGTTAGTTTATTTGTTCATTAGATTCCAGATATAAGTGAAATCATATGGCACTTTTCTTTTTCTGACTGACTTATTTCACTTAGCATAATACTCTCCAGGTCCATCCACAGGGCCATGAAAAGTAAGATTTCCTTCTTTTTTTATGGCTGAGTAGTATTCCATTGTGTTAATGTACCACAACTTTTTCACCTACTCATCTAATGATGGGCACTTGGGCTGCTTCCAAATCTTGGCTATTGTAAGTACACTTCAATGAACACAGGGGTGCCCGTATTCTTTTGAATTACTGCTTTAGGTTTCTTCAGATATATTCCCTGAAGTGGAGATGCTGGGTCATAAGGCAGTCCCATTTTCAATTTTTTAAGGTATCTCCATACTGTTTTCCACAGAGGCTGCGCCATCTGTTTTCCCACCAACAGTGAATGATGGTTCCCTTTTTTGACATCCTTGCCGGAACTTGTTGCTTGTTGATTCATTAATGATAGCCATTCTGAAGGTGATATATCTCATTGTGATTTTAATTTGCACTTATCTGATAATTAGTGACATTAAGCATTTTTTCATATGTCTTTTGGCCATCTTTATCTCCTCTTTGGAGATGTGTCTTTTCAGGTCCTTTGCCCATTTTTTAAATTGGATGGTTTGCTTTTTTGGTGTTGAGTTGCATAAACTGTTTATATATTTTGGATATTAATCTCTATTTGATGCATAATTGGCAAATATGTTCTCCCATTCAGTGGGTTGTCTTTTCATTTTGTTGATGGTTTCCTTTGCTATGCAGAAGCTTTTTAGTTTGACGTAGTCCTATTTGTTCTTTTTTTTCTTTTGTTTCTCTTACCTGAGGAGATATATCAAAAACAATATTGCTATGAGAAATGTTTGAGATTCTACTGCCTGTGTTTCCTTCTAGGATTTTTATGGTTTTATGATTTACATTTAAGTCTTTAATCCATTTTGAGTTTATTCTTGTGAATGATGTAAGGAGGTGGTCTAGTTTCAATTTCTCATCTATCTGTCCAATTTTCCCAACACCATTTATGGAATAGACTGTCTTAACCCATTGTACGTTCTTGCTTCCTTTGTGAAATATTAATTGATCATAAAGGTGTGAGTTTATTTCTGGGCTCTCTATTTTGTTCCATTGATCTATATGCCTGTTTTTATGCCCGTACCATGCTATTTTGATTATTATGGCCTTGTGGTATAGTTTGATATCAGGTAGAATGATACCTCTAACTGTGTTCTTCTTTCTCAAGATTGCTGAGGCTGTTTGGGGTCTTTTATGGTTTCATATAAATTCTGGAATAGTTGTTCTAGTTCTATGAGATATGCCATTAATATTTTAGTAGGAATTGTGTTGAATCTATAAATTGCTTTGGGTAGTATGGACATTTTAATGATGCTAATTCTTCCTATCCATGAATACAGTATATGCATATACTTCCACTTATTTGCATACTCAATTTCTTTCTTCAGCATCTTATAATTATCCAAGTACAGGTCTTTACCTCCATGGTTAAATGTATTCATAGGTACTATATTTTTCTTGTTGCATTTGTAAATTGGATTGTTTTCTTATTTTCTGATAGTTCATTATTGGTTTATAAAAATAAATAGATCAGCTTTAATCCTCACAACCATACTCTTCTAGGGACACTCTTATCCCTATATTGTAGATGAGGAAACTGAGACTCAGGCTGGTTTAAGCCACTGGCCCAGCATTGTAATCCTGGCAAGTGTTTCAGGCCTCAGATTCCATCTCAGACCCGACTGACTCCACATATAATGAATGTTTTTGTCCACTACAACCCACTTTTTAAAAGTGCTTTTTATTTGGCTGCTATTTTGCCTCTCAGCTGCCTCATGTCTTTTGGTAAAATTGGTCCTCTATGGCCAGAATAAAGGGCACAGACAAACATTGTCCAGTGCTTAAAATCAAACAAGCAGCTTGTAACATGATGTCCTCAAATACCTTAGCAGCTCATATCCCAATATTTCTAATATTTCCATCATGGATGTCTCATTTCTGGGGATGCACTTACCAGTAACCTCACTATGTTCCAGAAAACTCTGCTCTCAGCATGATAAAATCTCAAAAGCCAGAGTCAGATAAAAGCAGGAGGCATAGCCAGATCATTCTTGAGAGTTTACGCCCATCAAAATGCAGCTGCAGCCCTTTCGAAAAGCACATATGTATGTCTGTTCACGAGAGGACCGTGCCCCGGAATGTCCAGGACCAGGCACAGTAGTAAGGGAAGCCAACAGGACAGAGGACAGTTAGGGTGACCTTTGTGTGGAGCATGCTTACTATTTTTGACTGCCAGGCATCCTAACATTCTACCTATCTTTTCTCACTTTTACTGAGCTATATAATTGACATATAACATTTTATCAGTTTAAGGTACGCAATATAATGATTTGATATCTATATCTATATCGAAGTGATTATAATAGTAAGTTTAGTTAACATCCATCGCCTTGCATAATTACACATTTTTTCTTAGGAACTTTTAATATCTACTCTCTTATGTAACACAGTATTATTAACTACCTACCTATTTTTAAAGACCCACAGTAGCTTGAAATCAGAGCCCTTCTTTCTTCAATTTCTATTAAAGATCTTGGTCCCTCCCACAGCATCCTAGCCAGTAGAGCATGGTCATGTGACCTACACTGGCCAATCACATGTCCTACCTTGGAGTTTGACTCTCAAAATTGTGACACATCTACGTACAGGAGTAGTTAGAGATCAATTATGGCAGCAGTGCTGGAGCCTGAAGTCTACCCAGGAGTGCCAGGTTGGTGACAATAGTCTAGAAATGCTGTTGCTGTTATTGGATCCTAACGGTGTCCCACCTTCCTTGGTTTTGCGCATTTTCTGAGCTTGGATCTCCAGGCGCTCAGTGTTGTGATCTGTCTAATAGTATTCTAGGAAATTCTTGTTACTTTAATTAGCCTGATTTGGTATCCACCCTCATCACCAGAGTGCTGTGAGCCGGGTGCTCATCAACTTCCACCAGCAAAGCCTGGCCTCCCTCACCCATCTCCCTTTGCGATCTCTGTGCAAAGGAGATTCTCCCAAGAGAGGCTCTCAGAGCTTTTACTCAATTGGAAGAAAAAGAGAAGAAGCGTCAGAACTTAACATAGTCAGAACCTCAGCACTAAGGGGTGATGTTGGCCGTCACTCTATTTTTACCAATCCACTAATCTGAGCTGGATGTATACCCAGGAGTCCAGACAAGGGCTTTTCTTCCTGCCTAAAAGCTAAGTTTTAATAATCTCATATCAAAGCCCAAGTTATTTCAAAACAATGGAAGATTCACAAAATGAGTCAGGTTAAATTTCTGTTCATGTGGTCATTAAATAAATAAGCAAAGCCAGCCCTGGCTGGTGTGGCTTAGTGGACTGAGCATGGGCCTGTGAACCGAAAGGATGCTGGTTTGATTCCCAGTCAGGGCACATACCTGGGGTGCAGGCCAGGTCCCCACTGGGGGACACACAAGAGGCAACCACACACTGATATTTCTCTCCCTCTACTTCTCCCTCCTTTTCCCTCTCTCTAAAAATAAATAAATAAAATCTTAAAAAAATAAGCAAAAGCCAAGTTGTGTAGCAATTGTTTCTGTTGCAGCTTAGATGCTGTGTAAGATGCATGAGTACAAAATGACAAGGGAAACTGACATTTACTGGGCACTTGCACCATCGCATTCGTTCCTCAGCTCTGCATAGGGAGGTAAATACTGTTCCGCTCCTTTCTCAGTGAAGGAAAGAGGTTCACACAGACTAAAGGACTTGCTCAGCCGCAGAACTGGCAATGGTGCATCCAGGAGGAACAATCCATCCTTTGGAAAAACAGAAGTCATCATGGCTGGCGAATTTAATCACAGATTAGACCATTGTGGTCAAAAGAGAAAGAATCTACTTTTGCTAAATAATGCAAGGACATCATAGGGATCATTAATTATAATTAAATTAACATTTCAAATAAATTTTTCAGTGGATATACAGAGTGCCTATCACATAGTAGGTAGTAAAAGATATTGACTAATTCCTGACTGTTAAAGAGGGAAACAGTAATAGATATAGAACTAATTAATCTGGGCTTTTGCATGGTATTTTCTGTACTTTCCAGTTTGTTTTGCTGCTTGGCAAAAAATAAATGTTCAAATTCTTTCTTGGCTGTTTCATAATTGATAGATGAACTCGGCCTAATTTTTGATCCATAGAGAATGGTTAGAAATACCAATACCCTCAAGGTTAAATTTCCCAACATTTGTTGTGGAAATATTTAGTCAACTAATGATCTCCTCCATCTCCTGTTGTTAGTCTTGGCAGGAACTTCATCCCTTGTTTTTAAAGAAACACCAAAATAATCAGCAAGGGGATAAATACCTGTGTAAAGCTCTCAAAAAGCTTGAATGCAGAAGGGGCAACATGGAGAAGGAAACTGAAGTTTCTTGCTGAAAGAAAGATGAAAAAACAAACTGTAAACAAAAGAATGTACAACTCTGATTTGAATGAGTTAGGAAGAAAGAAAAACCTACATCCAGAGACCCAAAGGACTGGCTAGAAATTTGAACAATGTGGTCTTTGCTAAGCAAGGTCTAAGTAGCCTAAAGAGAATTCTATTTGAGGCCAGGATCATGCATCCATCCATCATCCATCCATCATCCATCCATTATTTATCCACCTGCCATCCATTCCTTCATCATCTGTTATCTGTTCACCCATTATATATATATTGACCTTCTATTGAGGAGAACACAGATGTAAAGACAAACTGTTACCTTCAAGGATCTTCATACATGCAAAACAATCTGTTCCTTGTATGTTTGTTTTTAGCTAATATTTATTTACTAGACTATGCAACAGGCACCATGCTTAAAAAAGAGGGCAAATATTCCATTTAATTTTAGCAAGTATCCTGTGAGAATATTGTTCTCCTCAGCTTCCTGAACATCACACACACACACACACACACACACACACACACACACACACACACGGGGAGCTACTGGCACATCTCCGTCTCCAATCGAGTCCATCTGGTTCCAAAGTCAATGGCGTGCTTTTAACTACTTGTTATAAAGTCAGTTTATATAAGACACTAAATCAGATTATGAACAAACTCATTGTCTAATGTTTGGCAAATCACCATAGCTATACTTTTAGAGTGTGAAAATCATAATTGTTTTGAGGGGAGTGTGGGTGTTTTCCAGAGGATTACTGTTAACTCTTGGAAAGTGGATTAAGGAGGGAAAAATGGATCAAGAAAGGCTTTCTGAATCCTTGGCAGTAAATCTGATCTTTGGAAAATAGATTGATGGAGAGTATCCTGGTGAAGAGAAAGGGCATGGAAAGAGAAATGTGTCCTAAGAGTTCATGAAGGAGAAAGTCACATAGGCAGAGCCATTGAAGAATGTGTATCTCGCACCCAAATAGCTAACTCGCAGTTGCCAAAAGCATACAAGTCCACCACTTGAGAGCTATTTCTTTTGGGCATCAAGGGTTCTTGGTCTTTATGCTATCAACAAAAGTGTCCCAGGCAGCATCGGAACTCTTGGGTGGGGTACTACATTAATGAGTTGGTTCTCAGCTGTGAAATTAGTCAGGGTTCTGGCAGAAAAGGGAGGGCACGGTGGCACATCCAATCATGAACTATTACAAAGGTGTGAACAAAATTAAGAGGAATCAACAAGGGTTGGTTAGGTGCCCCTGGGTTAGTAACGGATGTCTCCATCTCTCCTCTTCCCTTCCCCCTTGGGACAGGGAGAGAACCATTTCTGGATTCCTGAAACAAGCATAGCTGCAACTCAGGCTGCAGATAGAGAAGAAGGATTGGGGGTGGTCTTTGGGAAAGGAGCCCAGGACAGCAGAGAAAGAAAAGAGAACATATACACTCACCACCCTTTCCTCCTGCCTTCCGGTATCCTGATGGCATCCCTACTAGCCAGAGGACAAAGCAACCCAGGTGATGCAGATCAAACAGGTACCCTCCCAGAACACAAAGCAGGTTGGGAAAAGATGGAGAAAGGATCTGAAAAGGCAAATGGAGAATGGCCAGCCCAAAGACTTACAACGGTAAGGTGGGCCAGAAGTAATTTGTCACTAATCACATCGAAAACAATGAAACTTGCAAATTATTTCATTTTGTAAGTTATAGCAGATTCAACATTATCCCTGTAAAAGCTTTCTCTTACTCACCTGCATTAGATTTTCTTTTATGTTTGTGAGAGAAAAGGGTGAAGTTACTGCCAGCTAGTGGGCTGAGAATTATCCATAACCCTTCACACTCTCAGAAGAGTGTGTCTAATATGTGAGCGGCATCATAATTGTGTGGGGAAAAAGTAGAGTATCGTTGCTTTGAGTCAACTAGAGAATCCTGAAACAGGAATTGGTACTTGATCAGGTCTCTGCTCAGCCACTGGTGACGAGGGAATGGAGAGAGGGTGATGAAGCAGGAAAGAGCATGTGCCTGGAACACTGGGGAAGGGATAGAACACTGGGGAAGGGATAGGGCAAGAAGGAAGGACACAAAGAAACATGCAACAGCGTTAACAGTTTGCCTAGAGTTGACCCTCTTACGGTTAAGAAGCCTCCTCCCCCCTGGCCCAGGTAGGTACTTGAAGACAGTTGTAATGAGAGGAAGACCACACACACATAGCCCTCAGGGTAGATTTTTTAAGCAGGGCACTCACGAGTCCAACCTGCCATTATCATAAGCAGAAGGTAGGTAGGGGGCTGTCTGAGGAGCGATTCTCTCCCTTCTCAGGCTCAGACTGTTATGGAGAGAGCGGGCTGAGTGCGGGAGCCAAAATCTCCCTCCAGGCTCTGAGAATGTGGGTTCTCCAGGGAATGTAGGAGAAGGAAGCCCAAGAATGCTATATTTATGGTAAAAATTCTCGATTTTGCTATTAAAAATGATCCATCATGGATTATTACCAGCTGGATATTAATTAAGTACCTTCTTAAGACAGTTTTGAATCAATCTCTCTGTCTGTCTGTCTGTCTCTGTCTCCCCCCGTCCCCCAGAAGGGCACACACAGGTACACAGAGCTATACTCAGTGCTCTCAGTAAAGCTTCAAAAGTGAACTGAAGTGCACTGTGGTGAGTTAAATAAAGCAAACATACCTTGGCAAGACTTGAAGAAAAAATGCTAGATTTTTCCCAGAAATAAAGTTTCATAAGAACAGAAGTAAAAAAGAAAAAAAATAAACAAAAACTTCTAAGTGCATTTCGGATTCATGGAAAGTTCACTCAAGTTTTCCTAAGAAGCTGTTACCAAAATCCTGAAAGTCCTCTCTGAATTCCAATGATGAACTTTCCATTCCAAGTTGTTACTTACTGGTGCAGCATGTCCATTATCCATTTTGAGCAATGGCTTATAGATGAATAAAGAATTTAGCATCCAGTATTTGAATTCAGCAAGCTGTTTCCAGTAAGTAATTTGAAACCCTGAAGAATGCCAAAAACATAATTACTAATCCAAATAGTCCTTTGTATCTGCATAAATAAAAATGGAGATCAAACTCCGGTTCCGACAGAGATCATTTCCTATTATGCTCACACTTTTCGTGTTGTGACATGGACTGTAACGATTGCTTTTTACCATTATATTGGCACTGTTGTTTGAAACACCCTGAGAGGAGAGAAGGTGATTGACCTGAAACGAATCAGCAAATAAAGCACAGTCTTCCTCTGAAAATATGTGGCCTAACACTTGGAGAATACACTGGGGATTTTGAAGAAGTCTCTCCCTGCCTTTTCCTTGTTTTTCATTCAAATGGCAGAGTTTCTCTCCACTGATAAGAGGCTTTGAATGCTTATTAGGACCCAAAAGGGCTGTGGTGGGACATGGATTCTTGTTACAGCTCTTGCTTAAATTGACATTGTGATCACAACCGATTCTGGCCCACACATTCTCCCTAAATGCCACAGGGCAGGGCTACTTTTGTCCCCTCCAGACAACTTGCCAAATTCTTGAAAGACCTAGGAGGGCTGAACTGTACTTCAAAATCTCTGGAACCACCGGGAGGGTAGTGGGTCAAAGGAGTCAGGGCCTGCAGACACGGTGTGAACCCAACCTGGCCTCACCTCTTTCTCATCAATGATACCTGTTGTCTAATAACCGAGGCTCAAAACTGGGATCTTGACTTTTCCTCATCCTCTTTTAAAGGAGTTTAGTCCTCAAGTCCACATCGGTGCATGCATCAGCTTGCAGTAGAACTAAACCCGTGAATTGGTGCATACTAGGGAAGCGCTATCAGCTGTATAATTAACATTCACTCCATCCCCCACCTTTTTTTTTCCTGGAGCAGCTTCTCCCACTGTGGAAGCTGAAAGTACCAGGCCTTAATAAGGCAGGAGACCCAGTCCTTGCAGCTAAAGCCTGAGCATGCAGCCAGCCATGGCTAGTAAGTACATGGCTTACAAGGAGTCACCTGGAAAAGGCTTTCTCCTCCCAACACAGAGAGACATACCATGCACACTTCAAGTGATTAAAACTAGAAGGACTGACAATACTAAGTATTGGGGAGAATGAGTAGCAACAGGACCTCTTCCACATTGCTTTGGAAAAGAGTCTGTCAGTTTCATATGAAATACCAATACAAGTTTGTCAGGGATATTGATCTGTCATTTTCTTTTCTTGTATCCTTGCCTGGGTAATGCTGACTTTGTAAAATGAGTTTAGGAGTATTCCTTTCTCTTAATTTATTTTGAATCATTTAAAAAGGATTGGTGTTAATTCTTCATCAATGTTTGGTAAAATTCCTCAGTGAAACCATCTGGTCCTGGGCTTTTCTTTGCTTGGAGGTTTTGATTACTAATTCAGTCTCCTTACTCATTATTATTCTGTTCAGATTTTATATTTGTTCATGATTCAGTCTTGGTAGGTTATACGTTTTTAAGAATTTACCTTTTTCTTCTTGGCTATCCAGTTTGTTGGTATATAATTGCTCATAGCAACATAATCTCTTATGATTCATTGTATTTCTGTGGTAATGTGTCCTCTTTAATTTTTGATTTTATTAATCAGAGTCTTCTCTTTTTTTCTTAGTCTATCTAAAGATTTAATTTTATCTTTTTAAAAACCAGGCTCTTGGTTTCATTGATTGTTTCTATTATTTTTCTGGTCTCTATTTCATTTATTTCCGCTTTGATCTTTCTTATATCCTTCCTTCTGCTAACTTTGGGGTTAGTTTGTTCTTTTTCTGGTTCCTTAAAGTATAAAGTTAGGTTGTTTGCTTGAGGTCTTTTTTTTCTTAATTTGGTGTTTATTGCTGTAAATTTCCCCTTTACAAGTGCTTTGTCAGTATCCCATTTGTGTTAGTATGTTGTGTTTCCATTTTCATTTGTTTCAAGATATTCTTTTTGTTTTCCTTTTATTTCTTCTTTGACCCATTGACTGTTCATTGGTGTGCTATTTAATTTCCACATATTCATGAATTTTCTACCTTTCTTCGTATTGATTTCTAGTTTCATATATTATCGTGGTTAGAAAAGATACTTGGTATGATTTCAATCATTTTTATATTTGATAAGACTTGTAACTTATGTGACCTATTTTGGTGAATATTTCATGTGCATTTTGGGAAGAGAATGTATTCTTCTGCTTTTAAATGAAATGTTCTGTATATATCTGTTAGGCCCTGTTAGCAAAAAGTATGGTTCAAGTTCAACAGTTTCTCGTTGTTTTTCTGTCTGGATGATCTATTCACTGTTGAAAGTGAAAGTTTGAAGTCCCCTACTCTTATTTTACTTTTGTGCATTTCTCCCTTCGGATGTTAGTATTTCCTTAATATATTTAGATGCTCCAATGTTGGGAGCATATATACTTATGGCTGTTATTTATTCTTGATGGATTGACTCCTTTACTATGCTATGACTTTCTTTTCCTCTTGTTACAAGTTTTAGCTACCACTGTTCTCTCTTGGTTTCCACTTGCAACAAATAGCTCTTTCCAACCCCTTCACTTTGAGCCATCTGTGTTTTTAAAGTTTGAGTATCTTGAAAGCAGCATATTGTTATGCCATCTTTTAAATCCATCTATCCACTCTGTCTTTTGATAGGAAAATTTAATATACTTATATTTAGAGTAATTATTAGGTAAGAACTTGCTAATGCCATCTGACAAATTGTGTTCTGGCTGTTCTGTAGTTCCCCTATTCCTTTCTTTCTCTCTTGCTGCATTTCTTTATGAATAAATGATTTCGCATGGTTGTATGTTTTGATTCTCTTTTCTTTATCTTTTGTGAATCTACTATTGGTTTTTGCTTTGTGGTTACCATGAGGATTACAGAAAATGTCCTATAGATATATTTCGGTTGGAACAGAAATAGATATATCCAGCTTATTTTATGATAATAGCAACTTAACGTTGATTGCATAGAACGACTCTACCCTTTCCCTCCCTCCTTTTATGTTTCTGATATGACAATTTACTTCTCTTTATATTGTGTATGAAATGTTTTATTTTATAAGTCATTTTAACTGGATATTCTGTGGGTCATCAAATTTTAGCCTATAGGTCAAATCTGGCTTATGGTATGTTTTTGTGTGGTCCACAAGTTCAGACTAATTTTTCTGGTTTTACAGGGTTCCGAGGAGGAGGAGGAGGAGGAGAGGAAGAAGGGGAAGAAGGGGAAGAAGGGGAAGAAGGGGAAGAAGAAGAAGGAGACTATATATCAGGCACCAACATGCAAAGCCTAAAATATTTACTATCTGGTCATTTACAGAAAATATTTGCCAATCCTTGTACTATGCTATTCGTGCAGCCCAAAGCATCCTTACTCAAACACAGGTTGATCAGTGTGTAAAATAAATTTTGGTACACCTCTACATACACTTAATGGCAATATTTGTCAGACAGAGAGTTGAACTTAATAGGTCCTGTGAAATGAAGCGGAATGCCTTCCAACATCTCTGGTAGGAGAAAGGAGTGGGGCATAAAGGCAAGTTGGCATCAGAGAAGATCATGCAGTTAACGGGACAGGCGAGAACATCGTTTCACTCATATCTAGTCACTATTGGTCAGAGAGGTAAATAGTCCAGTGAATTCCAGCTTTAAAGGGTGACGGAGAGACTTGTGAGATAACTGGGTACTTTCAGAAGCACCATGAGGCATTGTGGTTACTGCTAGACATTCCAATGTTTTAACTGTTTCACCCAGAAATGTTGAGAACAGTCACTCTGGTCTCTCTTCCTCCTATCTATGCTCTTCCATTCCATGCCTTTCTAGGTATAATCCCAAAGCATCACCTTTGTCATAAAATCTTCACTCTTAGTTATTTCTTTTTGTATAAAATCTAAAACTTGCCAAGATCTCACAGTTCACCATCATCTGTACTAATATTACCAAAATACTGTACCATATGCCACAGAGTACACTTGAGTTTATATCTATGATCTTATTTAATCCTTGTACTACATTAAAAGTGAGTATTACCATCAGACCAGTATTTCTTAATGTCGGCACTATTGATACTTTCATGCCAGACCATTCTTCGTTGTGAAGGATTGTGTGCATTACAGGATGGTTAGCAGCAACCCTAGCCTCTGTCCACAAATGAAAGTATCATCCCTCTGCTTCAGTTCTGACAAATTAAAATGACTTCAAACATTGCCAAATGTCCCTGAGCGGGGACAGGTGGGCTTCATTATCACACCCAATTAAGCAGCACTGCATTAGACACATTTTACTGATAAGGGAAGGAAACCGAAGTTGAGAAAATTACTAGCCCAAAGTTCCTTTTTTTGCTAAGGGACAGAGCCAAGATTTCAATTTAGGCTTGCCTGTCTTCGAAACTCTGAATTAATATTCTCTATTGCTTATTCAAGCCTAACTCCTGTTCTTTGCCACCTACATAACTTGGTCTAGCAGACTGAGCTTCTCCCTAGAAACATATTGAATAGTTCCATTTTTGAACAATAGATTACAGATGAAATTCATTACTTTTAAAATTACTCTTCAAAATGGCCAAGTTCATTAATGTCTCTGTTCATTAATTTCTTTTAGCATTTTCTATGTTTCCAGCACTTATGTGCTGAGCCCTTTCTCTCATTTAATTCTGGCCATGTAAAGTAGGTACAACAATTATTGTATCACCTAGGGAACAAGCACCACCTTTGAACTTTTAAGCCTAAGAAATTAGATCGAGAAAATCAGTTAAACCAGAGTGTGAGAGCTGAGGGAAAAAAGAGGGTCAGTGAGGCAACTCAGATTCATAGCAGAAGGCTGTTGCCATGTCTGGGGCCGGGGGCAAAACAGGAGGTAGTGTCAGCAAAGTGAGTACAAAAGTGGAACAAGAAACACAGTGGGAAGTGCAGAGGGAGAGGTGGGAAAAATATTTCTCCAGCTCCCACCCTCCATCCAGCCCTCTAGCAGTGGGTCCCATTGATGGAACCTACCGAGGAACTATAGAGCAAAGGAGCCTGGGAAATATGACTCCCTGAAATATAGATTAGAGCAGAGGAAAGACGGAGGATACAGGGATGGACGACAGTAGGTTTACAGTGGTTTGTAATAAATAATACGACAATTGATAAATAGTAATACAAGAATAAATTGTGTTTTGCATACTCACAACTGTACACCTGCTTTTGCTCACCCCTGTAGATTTGAGGGGTAATAGGCATTGACCTACACACTTATTTTTGTTTCACCAACCTCTTCGATTTTATGGCGACCACTTTAACAAGTCTCTCCCAGACAGAGGCAACTGGAAGTCAGACTGTGTAAGAGGAGTGACAACCCAAGTTGCTGTTTTAGGTTCTCTTCTCTTTATCCAAAAGTGAAGACCCCAGCAATACAGCCAAGGCAACAGAAACAAGCTGACACTTATCATTTGATGCCTTCACTAGGGTGGAATCCAATAGCCAACAAGTTAAAAAGGATGGGACACAGTAGGCATAAGGCTCATGTATTTCCCGAAAGGAAAGGCTGTTAAGTCAGATAAGCAATAAGGTCATAAATAGAGGCATATTGCAGACTGGCTGTATTCTCCAGAAATTATGCATTGAAGGCCTAGCCTCAACGTGATAGTCTTTGGAGATAGGGCCCTTATGGAGGCAATTAAGGTTAAAGAGGACCTAAGGGTGGGGCCCTCATGCACTATGACTGGCGTCCTTAGAAGAAGGTGAAGAGATGCCAGGGATGTGCACACACAGAGAAAAGGCTGGGAGAGGACCCAAGGAGATGGTCAGCTATAAGCCAAGGAGGGGAGCCTCAGGATCAACCAACCTGCCAAAGCCTTGATCTTGGACTTGCAGCCTCTAGAACTGTGAGGAAACAAATTTCTGTAGTTTAAGCCACCTGGTCTGTGGTATTCTGCCGTGGCAGCCTTGGAGTACTAATACAAGGCACCAGCACAATACATCCAGGAAGAGTGAATGCTTATTGTCGCTTTCAGAGACAGCAGCGGAAGGTCACTTCTGTGAGCCACCCAGGCTCTGAAATTATTTCCCAGACAACCAGATCCTTTCCGGAGTCAGGGATGAGGCTTACATACATAACCTCACCGAGAGAGAAAAAAGCAATGACTCAAATTCAAATCAATAATTTTCTTGAGAGAAGGGGGAATAATGACAATGAGGTATCTAGGCATGTGTAAAAGAAGGAAAGCTATATATGGTCGGTGGAGGGGATTGATGGTACTAAAGATAAAACTTTTCCAAGTTTTCAAATTTACTGTTTGCGGGCTGAAGTCATGGTTGAGAATTTTTTTTCTCTTTAGAGTTGTGATTTTCAGAAAAGTTTCAATGCCATATATGGAAGCAGGTCAGCAGGCTATTTTTTTTTTTTTTTTGGATGCATTTCTTTCTCCAGGCCATGTTGCATAGAAAATTATTTAAAAGAGTCAGATTTGGAAGCATTTCCTTTATCTTAAAATCTTTGACCTAGCAGGACACAAGAATCCTATGTCAGTATAATTTTGAGCATATCGTTTTATTGTAGAAACTAAAAATGTGGTCCAAATAAGCCAGAAGTGCTCTGGTTGGCCATTCCAGTGTGGGGATCCTGAAAACTGCTGTGTGATTGCTTTTGGGCAAAACAATTTGAAGAAGTAAATTGACATTCTGCTATTGGCATTGCCCTCAGGAGCTCCCAGGGTCTGAGCAGCAATTGGAGATCTGCTTAGGATTAACTGTTTCATATTTTCCCTTGGAGACCTGTCCAAGTCCTGTAAATCATGAGTGAACTCCAGAAACATGCTCTTCCCTGGAAAACTGGGGGAGGGAAGGAGTGGGGAAGGACTGGGATCGGGGACTACCCCCAGAGGCCTTCCATGTTCACAAAATTTGAGATGCACTTCTCTAAAGCATTGTTCACCCAGATGGATGTAATGGGGTGCAAACATTCTGCCATGGCTGGGGTGCACATCAAGGCCCTTGTCTCCCTTGTGGCACTTGATGTGAACACCACTTAAAAAGTACAGCAGCACTTTGCTAGGGGCTACATGTGTCTCCTTGACTCCCAAATTCTTATGTTGAAGCCATAACGCACCATGTACTGTATTTGGAGATAAGATCTTTAAAAAGGTAATGAAGGTTAAATGAGGTCAAAAGGACAGGGTCCTAATTTGATAGGATTGGTGGCCTTCTAAGAACAGGAAGAGAGAGATCTCTCTCTCTCTCCACACACATGCATTAAGGAAAGGCCAAGTGAATACGCGGTAAAAGGTATCTGTCTTCAAGCCAGGAAGAGAGTGCTCACCAGAGCCCAATCATGATGGTACCCTGATCAGGGACTTCCAGCCTCTCATACTGTAAGAAAATAAATTTCTGTTGTTAAGCCTTCACAGCTTGAGGTGTTTTGTTATGGTAGCTTGAGCAAATTAAGTCACATTCATCCCAAGAGAATGGACCATTTGACCCTAGATTCCTGATGAGAAAGAAAATGTTGTTGAATTTAAAGTTTGTCTGCAAACATTGGATTTGTTGATTTTCTGTCTATCATCAGTTATATTAGTTATAGCTTCTGAGAAAATATCACTTCAATCAATCTGAACATGTACTATCCACGCTCTTTATTAATTGTAGTAACACGCAGGAGGAGGGAGGATGTATTCACACATACGGCCTAGGGATAAAGTCACAACATAAACTCTGGCCCATTTAGGGTGACAAACCATCCAATTTGCCCAGGACTGAGGGGTTTCATGGGACTTGGCACTTTCGGTGCTAAGCCCAGAAAATTTCAGTGGCAAACCAGGACAAGTTGATCACTCTAAATAGGCCAAGTTTCACCTATTGGAAAACCAGTGGTGACATACAGTGAGAAAATAGGTCATTTATGGAAAGATAATTACAGCCCTGGATTGCAGGCCTGGTCTCGTCTTAGCCTTGTGTGCCTTGGGTGAGTTACTTCATGTCTTTATGCCTAAATTCTACTCTCTGTGAAATGAGGGGACTAGGTTACTTCTAAAGGGTGTTCTCGTTCTACTAGGTCATCTTTTTCATTTGTGGATGGTTTTGTCACTTGAGAATGGGGAAGGTCCCCATTGTATCAATGCACAATCTAAGAAGAGGAACAAGGCTGTCAGCTAGATGTAAAGATGTAACTATGTGGAAGGTACTGCCCTCATGAAGCTTACTGTGTCCTGCGGGTAAGAGATGATAAACAAGAGCCAGCGTGATGAGTGCTGGGAAGGAAACGAGCAAGTGTTGTAATCAACAATGATCGGGCATTTTCTAAGAAAAAGTCATGTTGTTTCAATTGAGATTGGAAGAGCCAGACATGAGAAGGAGGGAAGGCATAGGGAACGGTAAGCATGTAAAAGATTATAAAGCTAAAAAACAAGAAGGACTACAGTACGATGGAGCAGAGTGAGTCAGAAGATAAAAGAAATGAGGCTGGATGACAAGGCAGGGGCTCCATTATGCCAGGCTTACAGGCCATAGAAGGAGTTCATGTTTTAAGTGCTAAGAGAGCCTAGCAAAGCGTTTGAAAGCATACCAGAGTTACCAGAGCAGACTAGCCTTATTTACTAAATTGGATAATTATGGCTACACAAATAGTTAACATTCAATAACAATATAACAGCAAGCGCATAATGTTCCTATTCCATAGGTTTGGCTTTAATTAACTGAGAAGAGCCTCCAAAGGTTTGATGAAAGTTCAGAATCTATCCTTCCATCTCATCATTTGGAACTTTAATATGTACTTCAGCATGACTTTAATGGCAAATGACAAGACTAATCTAAGGCTCAAATGATCCAAACCTGCTCCTTGGGGAGTGAAATGTTACTTGGAACATATTCTTACAATTAAGATCTAATTATTATTGATGCTTAGACAAATGTTCTTACTGGCTGCATCTCCAGGAAAGTAAAACACAGATTACTTTTTTCCCCATATCCCAGTGCTGAATAGCATTTGAGTAAGCGCCCAAGGAGATATCCTCCCTGATGTTGGACCTTGACAGGAGTTTGAATTAATGTAGAAAGGGTTACAAATTAGATCTGCATTGGGTTAGGTCTGTCCCCCACATATTATAAACGCATCTGAGACAGCTTCAAAAATTAAACACTGTACAAACTAGAGCAAGAAAGAGGGGAAAGAGGGTACAAATCTCTTTATTCCTAAGGAGAGAATAACTTTCCAACTGATGAATTCAATGACTGAATTCTGCCCTTGAATTTTATGGAAACTGAGACAAGAAGGGAAATGGTGGTTTGCAATGATGTTTATTATCTGATCACAAGAAAATATCAGATTCACTTTACAGGGACAAACTTTATCTTTGAACTCCACTGAAAGGAACTTGTCCTAGAGATGTGACATTGGGTATCTAGTGGACAATTCATTGGAGAAAATTTTTGAAGGAAAGAAGACAGTAATGCTGTTCAAAATAAATGTTTCACGGGCCAGCTGTCTATAAAAGCTAAGAGTGGTATAAATTCACAAGGGCATTTCAGTAAGAAGCAGAGGTATCATGTTCTAGGAACTTTGCTTTATGACAGGGCCTTTACTTAGAGAACCTAGAAGAAAGAAGACATTTCTAAAATACCCATTTAGACCCTTTCTCACAAATTACAGCTGCTTTAAGCAAGCCTCCAGTAGGTATTGAGTTGTAGTCATTTTGGAAAAGTGCAAAGCTCAGAAAATGCAGATAGTCAAGATCATCAGCCAAAATGTACCTTCTAAATAGCCAGTCATGAGAAAGGTTGAGTTACCTTGCTGAGGTCGGGGGGGTTAAGATGTGGACTTTTTGTCTAGTCCAGAACATACTCCACTTCATCACAGCCTCCTGGGCAAAGATTGTACCTTTTCCTTGGAAAAGAGCTTTGAACAGTCTCAAGAACTTGTGTAAGTTCTTTGTTGTGAGTCTCGACTTTGATGCTGGGGCCCTTGAGGAAATGCAGTGCGGGCAGATGCAGGGAGGAGCAGGGCACCCGATGCGGGATACCGTTTCCTGGCCGGGGGTGGGGGGGTCTGCCTGAGTGTGCAATTCCTGTCATGGTTACTTAAGTAAAATCCGTGCAGTACATCTATGTTTTGCATTTTTACACCTTCTTATTCATTGTGTTCTAATTGTTTTTATGGCTTTGCTAATCCAAGGGCTGTGTAATGTCTATTTCTTCTTTTCATTAGAACCACTTAAAATTAAAAATTAAGATTCATTAAATATTAACTTAGCCTTCAGATCACAACCTGATGTATGTGTGTATAGCCATTTTCTACTTTTACTCCATTACTACTGTACTAATTTCTGACAACTAGATTCACTACTTGATGAATTAATGAATGGATTTTAACACAGTTGGAGATGAGGATTCTAACCATCTCTTTTGGTGTTATGTCGTGTAAAGGTCTGTGAGGATTTTTTTCCTTGGAGCCACTAAAAATAATGTATATGTACAATTTTATTCTGCTATGTAATGTGTGGTGTCTAATCCTTCTAGCTGGGCCATTCTGAGATAAATTAATGTAACATTCAATACATTTATACAGAGCACTGGTTCTAATACCAACCATGAAGTCAACTATGCCAAACTACACAACCCTCACTAGAGGACTCATTTCTGGATCAACTCAGTCTGCTTGGGTTTGGGTGGTTTCTGTGTCGGATTCACTGGGCCCATTATTAGTCTCCACCAGTGCTCCAAAGATGAACAGACCATAGTCCCTGCTCTCTAAGAGTCTGCAGTAGGGGAGGCTTAGCACAAACTCTGTATTCAATAGGTACTTAATGCTTATTTGCAGAATAAATAAGTGACTGAATGATAAGAAGTGTTTATACACAGCTATAAATAGGGCTGGATATAAATATGACCCCTATAAAAGACATTTTAGTCAATGAGAATTGAAGAATGAGTAGAATTCTAGATTACAGAGATAGGGAAAGTAAACAACGATAGTGATTATTTTCTTTATCTGGGTAGCACAAATCTCAGTCTTACATTGGTACCAGACTCTACCACACTGGTCAAAGTGGTGGGCAAATGAGCCAGGTCAGACCAATTATCATTCTACCTTACTTTAGCCACTGGGATTGAGGTCCCTTGAGGAAAAAGGACACCTTGTTCAACCTGGGCCAATTAGGTTGTCTCTGTTAAGAATTAGAGACTTGGAGACAGGATGCAGAAGGTAATAGGAAGTTAATTGGGGTGGAGTCATCTAGAAGACAGCCTCTCAGAAGATTCATGGCTCCTTTGGCTTGGATCTCTGAGCTGACTTTGTACATAGCCTTCCCTACTCTTGTTGGTTCGGTTCTTCCTTTGAGTTTGTGAGCCACTCTTCCAGTTCATAACTTGTATTTCCTTCATTTTTCATGTTTCTGAAGTTAGTCCAAGTTAATTTCTGTTGCTTGCACCAAACAATTTTAATTGATTTACTTAACAGGTATAGGAAGGAAGAAAGAAAAGCAAGGGAATAGGAAATAAATTCAGAAAGATTATCTTAGCAGGAGTGTGGTATAGGGAAGTAATGAAATAAAATTCTAGAGAAAGAGAGAAAGGGACCTTGTTATTTGAGGCTTTGAAATCCAGGATTAGTTTCAGGCAATCCTTAGTATTCACAAATTCCATTTTTTGGAAGTTTGTCTACTCACTAAAATTTATTTGTAACCCCCAAGTTAATACTCATGGCACTCGCAAGGTCACTGATGGACGTGTGTAGAATGACAATAATTTGAATCACCTGACATACCCATGCCCAGCTGAACAAGGTCTTTGTAATTTTACTCTCATACTGTAAACAGGTTTCCTTTTTGCCATCTATTTAGTGTAAGATAATTTGCATTTTGGTGCTTTTTGTTGGTGAGTTCACTGTTTAAAATGGCCCCCAAGCTTAGTGCTGAAGTTCTGTCTAGTTTTCCAAACCGCAAGAATACTGTGCTGTGTTTTACAGAGAAAATGCATGTCTTAGATAAGCTTTACTCAGGCATGAAATATAGTGGTATTGGGTATGAGTTCAATGTTTATGAATCAACAATATTAAATAAGGAGTCTTTAAGCAGAAATACAGTAAAAAAAGTTTATGCCTTTTCTTTCTTCCTGCCTCTACCTGTCAGTTACATTAAGAATTGTTTGGTTGTGACTTCCGGCCAAGATGGAGACATAGGTGGACACACTGTGCCTCCTCTCACAACCAAAATTAAGGACAACAAATATTTAGAAACAAGAAAACAACCAGAACTTACAGAAAATTGAACTGTACGGAAGTCCAACAACCATTCATCCAGACCGGTAAGAGGGGCGGAGTCGAGGTAGGAAAAAGTGGAGGTGCGGACCCAGGAACGCAAGTAGCAGCAGCTGGCAGTTCCCAGGTGCACGGGAAGCGGCTGGCGGACCCCGGGCACAGGGGGCAACTGTGCAGACCCAGTGAGGACGCACAAGGCGGCTGGATGACCGGGGGGTCCCACATTCGCGCACGCAGACGGTCCAGGCAGAGGGGAAGTGGCGGAAGGGACTGAATCCAGGAGAGAGCGGAGCAGGCGCCATTGTTCCCTCTCAGACCCCGCCCCCACATACAGCGTCACAACCCAGCGACTGGGCTGTCCCACACTGGGGAGCGCCTGAGGCTCCACCCCTCAATACGTAACAGCACACACGCGTGCGCAGATAACCCAGGTGAAGGGGAAGCAGCGGAAGGGACCGGAGTCCAGAAGAGAGTGGAACAGGTGCCATTCTTCCCTCTCGGACCCCGCACCCACCTAAAGCGTCACAACCCAGCGACTGGGCTGCCCCGCCCTGAGGAACACCTAAGGCTCCACCCCTCATACGTAATAGCTGCGACCAGACTAACACCAAACCAAAACAAAACAAAAAACTCCACCAAAAATGGCTCAAACCGGAGAAAAAAATGAAAACCCCAGAGTCAATTCCTCTAAGCAACGAAGAGATAGCCAACCTATCAGATGCACAGTTCAAAGCACTGGTCATCAAAATGCTCACAGAATTGGTTGATTTTGCTCACAAATTAAATGAGAAAATGCAGGCTACAATACGTGAAATGAAGGAAGACGCATGGGGAACTGATAGAGATGGAAGGAAAACTGGGACTCAAATCAATGGAGTGGACCAGAAGGAAGAAAGAAACAACCAAACAGAAAACGAGGAAGAAACAAGAATTCAAAAAAATGAGGAGAGGCTTAGGAACCTCCGGGACATCGTTAAACGTCCCAACATCCGAATTATAGGGGTCCCAGAAGGGGAAGAAGAGCAACAAGTAGAAAACTTATTTGAACAAATAATAAAGGAGAATTTCCCCAATCTGGCAAAGGAAATAGACTACCAGGATGTCCAGGAAGCTCAGAGAATCCCAAAGAAGTTGGTCCCAAGGAGGAACACACCAAGGCACATCGTAATTACATTAGCCAAGATTAAAATGAAGCAGAGAATTCTAGAAGCAGCAAGGGATAAGGGCACAGTCACCTACAAAGGAGTTCCCATCAGACTATCAGCTGATTTCTCAAAAGAGACCTTCCAGGCAAGAAGGGGCTGGAAAGAAATATTTAAAATCTTGAAAAGCAGGGACCTACATCCAAGATTGCTCTACCCAGCAAAGCTGTCATTTAGAATGGAAGGACAGATAAAGCGCTTCTCAGATAAGGTCAAGTTCAAGGAGTTCATCATCACCAAGCCCTTATTATATGAAATGTTAAAGGGACTTATCTAAGAAAAAGAAGATAAAAAATATGACAATGAAAAGACAGCAAATTCACAGCTATTAAGAACCACACCTAAAACAAAAGCAAACTAAGCAAACAGCTAGAACAGGAACAGAACCACAGAAATGGAGATCATATGGAGAGTTAGCAACAGGGGCGTGGGAGGAGGAGGTGGGGGAAGGTACAGAGAAGCATAGAGAATGGGTAGAAAATAGACAGGGGCAGGGTAAGAATAGTATGGGAAATGTAGAAGCTAAAGAACTTATGACACAAGGACATGAACTAAAGCGGGGAATGTGGGTGGGAGAGGGTGTGCAGGGTGGGGGGAATGATGGGGGAGAAACAGGACAACTGTAATAGCATAATCAATAAAATATATTAAAAAAAGTAAAAAAAAAAAAAAGAATTGTTTGGTTGTAACCCATCTGTATATAAACAAAAACACAGTAAAAAGTAGGTCATGTACAGATGGCTTGATTGAAAGTGTTGTGACCAGAGGTTCTGAGGAACCTAAACCTGTGTTTCCCTTAGAGCTGGGAGAGTGAATAGCAGGGAGACCAAAGACAGTGCTCTAGGAAGTTACCTTCTGGTAGAATGTAAGCGAAGAACTTTCTTAACAGCTATATTACTAGAAAAGAAGGCATGGAGGTAATATGTTGTGAAGGCAGAAGATGTAGGAAGTTTGTGACCACGGAACCGAGCCAAGAAAAAAGTTAAAGGGGATACTAAGAATATGGGTGAATGGGAGAAAGAGTGGTGATGCCGAAAAATCAGTCAGGCAAGAAGCTGGTCAAGGGAGGAAGATGATGAATTCAGTTTTAGATGTGCTGAGTTTGAGGATCTGTTGGTAAGCCAATAAATAGTTTACTCAATAAACAGGATATATATTGTTGATAAAAATTGCAAGTAGGAGAAAAGTGATGAGGTGGAGAAAGTAGAGAGGGAGGAGAAGAATATATTAGCCAGCAGCCAGAAACACTGGCACACAGTTAGCCCCTTCAGGTCCAGTATCCAAAATTGCTGAGTACCTAATAGCCCAAATGCCAGCCGCTGCATCCCCTAATGTGCAAATTAAGGGCATGATGTGGACAAACTGATAGAGATCTGAGTTTTTAGCTTCCAGGAATCAACTCCTGTGATTTAAACTTAACATGGAATTGAAGTTGTGTACCCTAAGCCTGCCCATGGGCTTGGGTGGCCAGAGTCAGGAGAGGTACCAGTCTCATTGATAGGCTGTGTCTAGAACCAGCTCTTGCCAGAAGTCTCCAGAAAGAAAACCTCCTCTACTTCATCCAGAGGCTCAGACCTTGCTTCCTGAGGCTGGAACTCAGATGCAAAACTGAGCCTGGAGACCAGAAGTCCTACTGCTGTGGCTCTTGCTTCCTCAGAGTGGAGGTTGGCTGAGCCTGCTGTGCTCAGCCTGTGTCTATGTGGCCGAGCTTTCTCCTGCCTCGGAAGCCTGGCTATTCAAAATAAGAAAGTCCTCCCTTCCTACACTCGCATGGATCGCCTAATTCCCTGACCCAAAGTAACCATCTTTTTAGTACAAACGACCTTTCTTTTCTGTAGGGAAGAAATCCTATGCCCATTTATTTGCATAGTATTGTCCTCATTGGAAAATCACAGGCCAGTCTAGGATTGTTTGATTTTTGAACATCTAGATAATTTGATATAACCCAGTCATCTGGTTAAAGGTCTATGAATCTCTATTGTACACCCATGATTTGTAGGTTGTTTTGGGTGACCTGGTACCCTGAGAACCATGGGGAATAAGAAAATGCCCCTCACTCTTTCCAACCTTGCCAGTGGCCATCCATTCTCCAGCTCTGTCCAGTGGTCGTTGATGTGAGCTCGCAGAAAGAGAAATCAGTCCCTACAGCACCTCTTCACTCAGCAGGCTAAGGTGAAGAGGGAAATCACGTTGGCAGGGGTAAACGACTGATGAAGAGTGCCAGGCTAGGTCCCAAGGTCACATTTAAACTTCTCAGTTTCACAGTATCAGAAATGGGGGGAAAGGCAGGTGCAGAAGAGTCTTTCAGAACGATTATTTTTCTTTCATGACTTGCTTTACTTCCCCTGAAATGCCTGCAGTGTCTTCCCAAAGTAAAGATAGAAAAGAAAAATAATTCCATTTCTCTTTCTGATATATTATAGCCAGTTTTAGGGTTCTCCTAAGACTCACTGGGGTGAATGTCTCTAGGTAGCATACAAAGAGCCTTTGAGAAAAGGCACTTACAGATATTACAATGAAATCAGACACCTTTGCAACTGACTTATCAAAACCCTTGAAGGACCATTTCAAGGCAGGTGGCAAAAGCAAAAATTTTGAACAAAGGGTGTACGTGTATATCCAGAGGCAGAACTCTACTGCATTTTCTTTAAAAAAAGTGAGAGAGAAAGAGAGAGAAAGAAGAAGCCCACAAGGAACCATTTTGTTCCTTTTCAAAATATCTCTTTATTGGTTCTGAACATAAACCAATACAATTTCTAAAGAGCCCATTCAAAACCCAGTGGAGATAAATAAAGGCATAAAGGCACTCATTGCTTTCAGCCTCTCATGAGGGTGCAGGTAGAATTCTCTTCTGAATTTGAAGGTAATTATATAGAGTAGCTTTCCTGTTCCTTTAAGTAAGCACAGTCAAAAATAACCTCCTGTGAAATCATGGGTTTTGACAGTTAACCAAAGGGAGTGTCATCTTGGAATAAGTGCATGCATGAAAGAAAGCACAAACTACACACATTATACTTTATATTTAAAATCTTCCCTGGTAAATAGAGAGAAAGGGGGCTTGTAGCCCAAGAGAACAAAGGTACCTGGATGCCTTCCACCAGGACATCCAGTTCTAGAGAAGGACGGAGCTACGGCAGCCAGGTCAATCAATGCAGTGAGTCAGCGCCTGGGAAAGTGAATCAAATGAGAGCAGAGTGCTCAGAAAGGTAGAGATAGCTTTCTGAGGATATGGAGCCTCGTAACAACTGAAGTCATCCTCTCTACCTACCACCCAGTTCCATGGGAAATATATCAAGGGAAAAATGGAGGTGGAATCCTCGCATGTTCTAGAAAAGGACACTCTGAGCTCATCCAGTTCAACCTCCCAGTTATATATGGTCTAGGAAACTGAGGCTCTGAGATAGGAAGTAGTAAAAGCTAAAATTAGGGGCTCGTTATGTTCCAGGTACTGTTTTCACTATTTTACATATTATAATATGTCCTTTATTAATACCATAACATTTCATCTTCACAATGTCATAAAAGTTAGTGCTATAATGTCATTGTCCCCATTTTACAGATGAGGAACTTGAAACAAAAGGACATTTAGTAATGTCTTCATTTGTTTGGGCTGCTATAACAAAATACCATAGGTCAGATGGCTTAAAAACAACAGAAATTGATTTCTCACCGTTGGGAATCCTGGGATATCCGAGATCAAGGCACCTGCAGATTTGATGTCTGGTGAGAACACGCTTCCTGGTTCATAGAAGGTTCTCGCTTTGTCCTCACATGGAGGAAGCATGAGGGAACACACTGGGGTCTCTTTTATGAGGGTTCTAATTCCATTCATGAGTTTTCCATCCTAATAACCTGATCACCCCAAAGGTACCCCTCCAAATACCATCACATTGCGGGTTAGGATTTCAGCGAGTGAATTGTGGAGGATATACTCAGTTCTTAATAGGGTCCCATAAGGAGTAAGTGGCAGAGCTCCTTGGTGATGACATTGAACTTATCACCTATTTTTTTTCTGAGCTTTATCTCTTCATTTGCCCATCAGAAATAACAACACCTTCCTTAGCAGGTTGTAGTGAACTTTGAAAATCACCTCTAATAGTTCTTAGTATACATTAGATATTTTATATTAAGCGGGGTTGGAGTTGTTTATGGAAGGAGGGAAGGGAAGGAGGCCTGTGCTCTAGGTAGTCAGGGTTTTGTTTTTGTTTTTGTTCTTTGATTGATCTGGAACAAAAATTGACATAGCAGAGTGAGAGAAAGGCAGGGAAGTTGAGGAAGGTCAAATACGCAGAGAAATGAATGAGAACCTATATTAGCATTCTCCACAAAAAGAGAATATATATATGGAAGAGGGGGGAGGGGGAGATCGAGACAGAGAGAGAGAGAGAGAGAGAGGGGGAGAGAGAGAGAGAGAGATATTTAATGAGAATTTGACTCATATAAATATGGAGGCTGACAAGTCCCAAGATCTGCAGCTGGCAAGCTGGAGACCCAGGAGAGCAATGGTGTAGGTTCAGTACAAGGTCAGTAGGCTTGATACTCGGGAAGAGCTGATGTTTCAGTTTGAGGGTAAAGGCAGGAAAGAAACAGATGTCCCAGCCTGAAGGAGGTTAGGCAGTAAGAACACAGGAGGATCAGCCCTTTTCTTCTATTTAGGCCTTTAACTGACTGGATAGGGCTCACTGCTTAAGGAGGGCAATCCGTTTTACTCAGTCTACCTTCCAGTGTTAACATCCTCCAGAAACACCCTCCCCAGCACAGCCAGAATGATATTTCTCCAAATGGCTGGGTGCCTTGTGGCCAAGTCAAGTTGACATGGAGCCATTATTCATATATTTCTTCATTCAACAAAAGTTTACTGAGCACCTATTATGCGCCAGGCATTGTTTTAATAATGGAGGATATGTAAGTAAACAACACAGTTAAAAATGTTTGTGCTGCTGGTGTTTATATTCTAATGGGGAAAAAGGCATATTAAATATGTAAATTATACAATATGTTAGAAGGTAATAAGAACAGTAAAAAAACAGAGCAGGGTAAGAGGATTGGAAATACTGTGGAGAAGACAAAGTTATATCATTTTAAATAAGGTAGTCAGCGAAGTTTCCATGGAGAAGGTGATATTTGATCAAACACTTGAGAAAAGTTAGGGGGTGATTCATATGGATATCTGGGGAACAGTATTCCAGGTAGAAGGAATAGCAACATCCCAGAAGCAGGTTTCTATTAATGATTAGGCGTTTGAAGAAGAGTTAAGGAGGCAAGCGTGCCTGAAATAGAGGGAGTGAGGGGGAAAGGAATAGGAGAGAGATGGGAGTCCATCATGGCTATTTGGCCCACAGAACCAAGATACACATTCGTAAGGAAGCGGTGACTTAGTCTGGCTGACTTGGCCTACACCTGGAGTTTATGGTGTACCAATGGCAGTTTTCACAACCGACTTCCCACTGTTGATGAGTTATGGCCAAGTAGCCAAAATATTACTTTATCTGTGAATTTGCCAAACACTTACTAAGCTTCCTCCATGTACCTATTTTGGTAATAAAGGTGGTCAGGTATAAGACAATGTCTCGGATTTAATTAACTTGGGTAATAAAACGTTGAAACATTTTATTATTCAAAAACCAGATCAACCCCTGACTTAATTGCCAACTATAATTGATACATGTAATTGCAAAGAAAAAGATATTGCTAATGAGCACAAGGCATTTTGAAGGCAATTGAGGCCCTTTACCGCGTTGGTGATACAAAAAAGGAGAGCTTTGAAGGGTATGCAGTAACAAGAGAGGCAGAAGGGAAGGGGAATGACATTCTGGAAGTAGACTTGTATGTCTGGAATTGGGTTTATAAGGTAAGACTAAAGAGGTGAAGTTAAATCATTAAAGGCAGGAGTTCATACCCAGGATGTAAGAAATAGAGTCACTGACCATTTTGGAGCAGGAGACTACGAAACTGACTCTGCTCTTTGTGTGACCAGCATGGCAACAGTGGATTGACTGAGTTGTTAAATGAAGGCTGGGGAGTGGGTGCGGGGTTAAGAGTGCAGAGAATGGGAGATGAAAGGAAACTCTACACCAGCCTAGGGTTTCATTCACAGTGAGAGGCTCTCAAGTACCTGCTGTTACCATAATTGTTCTCGCTGGCTTTCTGGGAAAACGCGGGTTTCTGCATGCAAAATAGTAAATGGTAAACTCTCAATGTCCTGTTGGATCTTGAGTTTTCTAAAGGGAGTACTCCAGGCCATTTTCAAACTAAAATTCAAGTTTAGTTTCCTAAAACAGGGATAATAAGGCCTTGAACTGAAATGAGAATGAGGGAAGGAGAAAGGGGGATCCAAAAACCATATTTTCTAGTGGACCCATACTCTCGTACAAAACTGCAAGGGTGTACCCAAGCAAGTCTGTGAAGTAAGTAAACTGATCTGGGTTCCTTTAGGCCCTCCTAACTTCCTCCAACCAGTTTGTTCACGTAGAGGTCCAATTTGGATCTTCTTACAGCTCAGGGACCATTCCCATTAATCTACTAGATTTTAAGTGTGGTCTCTTTTTCAGGGAGATTTTTAATTTTTATGTTATATCGAGGGGAAAAGTCAAACAAAGTTTAACCAAAATAAATTAAATGAGAACAAAATTTCAGGTCCTAGCGATGCACTGCTTCTTTCTTTCTTTTTTTCCTTCAAATTATTTCACTTTGGTAATCAAACACATATAGCATTGTTTGTAGAAAATAAAAAAAAATTAGGCTGGATTGGGACTGTATTATCCTTAAACACATGCAATTTTGTATACCTAATGTAGCGTTTCTCCCGATGAAATTCAAAGGCCCAGATTCAACTCTACCAGGAGAGGGGAAGAAGCTGTTACAAAACACAGCTGTGAGAAATACTTTTGAAATGGCAGAGTAAGGAACTCTAAAAATTTGCTCCCCTATAAAGCAATAAGAACATTGGCAAAGATGGTCAACATCAATTTTTTTTTCTGGAAACTAATAAAGGCCTTGTAAAAATACAAAGGATGTTTATTCAAGAGAAATAACTGGATCCTATTAAGAACAGTGAGCTCTATGACATTCTAACTTACCCCATTCCCACCTCTCTCTTTTCATGTCTGTGTTAGTCTTGAAGACCAACAGAAAAGGACAGCTCAGGTTTGGGGTACCTCACAAAGTCCTATCCTCATGGCATTCTCATTATTAGACCTGTCTGACAGATCCTCAGAATAATTCCAGTCTGAGGCAAACCTTTATTTAACTTGACTACAGGTCACTCAGGGAGGAAAGCCTTATCCTGAGGGGTTTTATCCAAACAGTGGTAACAGTTTAACACTGCAGCTACCTAAGACGCCAATATCAGTTGGGGGAGAACAAGGGGCAGGCCAAAAACTTAAAAGGAAAAATCTGTGGTATGAGATAGGCCTAGGGGTGATTTGAAAAATGTTCACATATTCCTGGGCATCTTAAAGTTCACGTACATATACCCAGGAAAATCTGAGAAAGTCCTAACCTCTCACTTCTGTCTGGTTTTGAGTGTCTGTGCAAGTCAAGAAGTGAAGAAGTGAAGGCTAGGGTAGAGTTATAAACTGTCAAAGCAGTGAAGACATATCTCAACACACACACACACACACACACACACACACACACACACACACACACAGCTTCTCAAAAACAAAAAAGGGAGACTTATTTGCTAAACGTACTTAAGGAAACCTCTGCCCAATCCTTATGTGGCCACTAAGTTAACCAAGCAGAGACTTTGGTGATTGTGCATGACAAAGAAAATAGACTTTATAGCATTAGTTCAAGGATGTCACCAAACAAACAAACAAACATCAGCAAGAACAACAACAACAATGGGAAAGGAGGAAATATAATTTTTAGGGTTGGCACATTATATTATTTAAAATGCCCAGTTTTCAACAAAAAGTCGAGCTGTGCAAAGAAACACAAAAGTATCACCCAACATGGAAACAAAAGTAGTTAATATTGGGTTGGGTTGACCAAAAGTTTGTTTTTTTTCTGTACAATGGCGCCAGTGGCTCTTGGCTGTCTTTAACTTCATTTGAAATGATTTTGTTAGAGCATATTGCAACAGCTGTTGCATTAGCATGCATTTAAAAGCACTTCTCAAAATTGGTGAATTTTTATGTAGCCATTTTAATACTGAAGATGGAAGAAAATGAGCAACATTTTGGCACATTATGCTTTATTATTTCAAGAAAGGTAAAAATGCAACGGAAACACAAAGAAGATTTGTGAAGTGTATGGAGAAGGTGCTGTGACTGATCAAATGTGTCAAAAGTGATTTGTGAGATTCCTTGCTAGAGATTTCTTACTGGATGATACTCCACAGTTGGTCAGGTAGACCAGTTGAAGTTGATAGTGATTAAATGGAGACATTAATTGAGAACAATCAATGTTCTAGCACACAGGAAATAGCTGACATACTCAAACTATCTAAATTAAGAGTTGAAAATTATTTGTCCCAGCTTGGTTGATATTTGGGTTCCACATACGTTAAGCAGAAAAACCCTTCGTGGCCATATTTCTTCATGCAATTCTCTACTTAAACGTAATGAAAACATTCTGTTTTCAAAACAAATTGTGACAGGTGATGAAAAGTGGATACTTTACGATAATGTGGAATGGAAGAGATCATGAGGCAAGCGAAATGAACTACTGCCAGCCACACCAAGGCTGGCCTTCATCCAAAGAAGGTGTCATCGTATATATGGTGGGATTGGAAGTGAGTCCTCTACTACGAACTCCTTCTGGGAAACCAAATAATTCCTTCTACCACGTACTGCTCCTGATTAGACCAAGTGAAAGCAGCACTTAATGAAAAACATCTGGAATTCGTCAGCAGAAAATGCATTGATCTTCCATCAGGATAACGTAAGACCGTATGTGTCTTTGATGACCAGACAAAAACTGTTGGAGCTTGGCCAGAAAGTTCCGATTCATCTGCCGTATTTACCAGACATTGAGCCTTCATATTTTCATTTGTTTTGGTCTTTACAAAATTCTCTTAATGGAAAAAATTTCAAATCCCTGAAAGACTGCAAAAGGCACCTAGAAGAGTTCTTTTCTCAAAAAGATAAAAAGTTTTAGGAAGATGGAATTATGAAGTTACCTGAAAGATGGCAGAGGTGGTGGAACAAAACGGTGAATATGTTGTTCAATAAAGTTATTGGTGGAAATGAAAAAATATGTCTTTAGTTCTACTTAAAAACTGCAGGAATGAACTTTATAGCCAACACAAGAGACACTATCCTTGAGAAAGACCAGATGTTGGATTTAATTGACAAAGACTTTAAATCATGTATTATAAATATGTTCATAAAACTAAAGAGAGGTATATTAAAGAATCAAAGGAAAGTATAAGAATGATGTCTAACCAAATAGAGAATATCAATAACGCATTTGTTTCTTACTGATTCTGCAACAACTTGCCACAAACGTTAGTGGCTTAAAACAAGACAAACACATTAACTCATAGTTCTGGAAGTCAGAAGTCTAAAATTGACCAAAAGAACTTTGTTTGTTGAGGTTATTATGGAGAATCTGTTTCCTTGGCTTTTCCAACTTCTAAGGGCTGCCCAGCTTCTTTGGTTCATGGTCTTACTATTTGACTTTTCTTTCCATTGTTATATCTCCATTTCTGACCTCGATCCTCTTGACTCCTTCTTATGAGGACTCTTGTAACTACATTGGGCCACTTGGATAATCCATAATGCTCTTCCTATCTTAAGAGCATTAACTTAATCACACCTGCAAAGTCTTTGCCACATATAAGGTAACATTCACAGGTTTTGTGGATTAGGACAAGAACATCTTTGAAGGGGAGAGGAATTATTCTGCCTATCACTAGTAAAGAGATAGAAATTATAAGAAAAAAATCAAATTGAAATTGCAGAGTTGAAAAGTGTAACAATTGAAATAAAAAAATTGCTGGAGAGATTCAACAGCAAATTTGAGCAGACATAATTAAAAACTGTCAACATTGAAGACAGGTCTGTTGAAATTACCCAGTCTGAAGAACAAAAAGAAAATGATTTAAAAACTTAACAGAGCCTCAGAGATCTGTAGGACATCAAGTGTACCAGCTTACACATAATGGGAGCCTGAGAGGAGTGAAGAGAGAAAGGGACAGAAAGAATATTTGATCACAAACAAGTTCACATAGCTCTGGCTGGTGTGGCTCAGTGAGCTGGGCATCATCCAATGAACCAAAGGGTCACTGGTTTGATTCCCAGTCAGGGCACATGCCTGGGTTATGGGCCAGGTCCCTGGCTGGGGGTGTGAGAAAGGGAACTCATCAATTTCTGGTACACATCATGTTTCTCTTCCTCTCTTCCTCCTTTCCCTATCTCTAAAAAAATAACTATAAAAAATCTATTAAAAAATTCACACGGTTCCTTAATGGAATCCCAGCATCACAGAGTCCTTTAGGACTATACTGCAACACAGTTGAGAAGTAACACAATAGCATGGTAGAAAACTGGGCTTAGCTCAAGTCTCAACTGTGTCCTATAAAATGGAATTAATAAGAGTCCTTGCCTCATAAGGATATATGATAAAGATTAAATTAGGTAATGCAAGGAGGAATTAAGCAGAGTATATGTTACACGGTAAATTTTCAATAAAGTTGACTTGTTAAAAAATACCTACCAATTTATATTATTTGTTGTGTCCTGGGCATCATGCCAAGCACGTCATACCATGTCTCTTTTTAGTTCTTGTAACAATCCAATTAGTTACATATTATTCCTATTTTCAGATAAGAAATTCAAATTTCAAAGACATTGAATAATCTCCTCAAGGTCACACAGGGTAAGTGTCAGAGCCATGACTTGAACTCAAGACTGATGCCATTGCTGGTTCTGCAAATCACTAGACTCAGCTGCTGCTCTGGTAGAACCACATTTCTATGAATTGCAGAGTGTTAGGTCTTTCTGAGTTCCCGTGAAACAAAAGTAAAAGACTGACAAATTAAAGTCGTTAGAAAATTCCAATATTGAGCTTTCTGGTTTTAGACCAATTATAATAATGCATGAGGCGTTTTGTAGCTTAGACATACAAGCAACTGGAATTAGGGGTGTTAGTGAGGAGGGGGTGTTTTAGGCTGAATTATGCCCCCCCCAAATTCGTATGCTGATGCTGTCACTCCTATTGTGACTATATTGGGAGACAGGAAGATAATTAAGGTTAATGAGGTTGTATGGGTGGTGCCTTAACTCAATAGGCAACTTTTATAAGAAGGGGAGTCACCAGACTCTGTGGACCACGTGAGGACACAGTGAGAAGGCGCCCATCTGCCCGGCAGGAAGAGGGCACTCATCAGAACCTGACCTTGTTGGCACCCTAATCTCAGACTTCAGCTTCCTGAACTGTAGGAAAATAAATTTCTGTTGTTTAAGTCATTCAGTCTATGATGATATTTTGTTATGGCAGCTGAGCTGATGCAAGAGGAAAGCATGAGAAACAAGGAGGTTAAGGCAGTCAGATCCTTCTCCTATGCGCATACCCTTTCACGTAGGTGGGGTTCGCACAGAAATGTTAGCAAAGAACTTGAGTTGTCAAGCCTGTGTGTGTAATGTTTGTGTAAGTGTGATTCATCACAAGTGGAGTTTCTGGCTAAACAGAATTCCTGGGCATCGGCGTATGAAGGGACTCAGTGCAGCTACCTAATCCTTCTGTATGAGATTGCTAACTGGTCGTGGCTTGCCAGGACCAGGGCTCAGTGCTAAGCACCACTTTGTCTGGAGCAGGGATTCTGGTCGGGGCAGACTGGGAAAACTGACTGGGTTGGGAGAAAGGATTCCAATCACAGAGCTTCCAGACTGGGCATTTCTGGGTAATTTGTAGACAACGAGGAATTTGGAAAAATTTGGATTTGGGTAAAAAATTGTTTAATACATGCAGTGCAGTATGTAGGACACTAGACACATAAAGGTGTGAAGTAGACCAAGATTGGAGGGGATTTCAAAAGCCCAAGTTTAGCAGGTGAGCATCTGAGTTAGAAATGGATGATTCTGAGAGAAGGGCAAACTTGTAACACTAATCGAATCCAGAGGATGCATAAAAGGAACAATGCACAGATTTCAGCCACATTTGTCGAGATTTGAGAAAGGCCAATCAATTTATAACACATGGAAACATTTATGCCTTTCTGGGATTTACTATTTGCAAATAACAAAACTGCATCTCACTGCTTGCCTGGCTGTGATGTATGTGGCAAGGACTAAGCAAGTGTTTTGGCCACATTTTAAGGAGAGAAAATTCATATTCATTCATTTACTCCTTCATTCATTCATTTGGGCCAGGAACGATGTTAGGTGCTGGTGATACAAGGATAAGCAAGATAGATAGACATGATTTCTCATAAAGCTTACAGTACAGTGATAATTTTTGAACTTCTTCCCCTCGCTCATCCTGTGAACATATTTTCTTCTTGGTAACATCCACTGCCTGCAAAACCACATCCTAAGAAGCTTTCTCGCACCTTCTGCATAAACACCTTTATAACCACAGTAAACAGAAATTTCTTCCTTACATATACTCTATAATGTGCCACTTTCCTGGGTGACAGCCTAGGAATTTAACCTATGATTATAGAACTGAAAGTACTTGGTGTTTCTGAAGTCATTTTCTTCGGGTTTCTGGAGAAGGAAAAGCAAGCAGTAGACTTTCAGTGCTTTCTTAGACCCTGAACTTTCTCAAATCCATTTTCCGTACTGTTTCGTTTTAAATTAAAATTCACTCTGAGTTGAAGGAGTTAACTTTTGGAAAGCCACTCACGGTATGCCTGCTGTGGAGGAGAGAGTAACGCCAGTTAGTGTCATTTTACTGAAAATAGAGCTGGTTATGTTTCAGCTGTGCTAGCATCCCCACCCCTTTGCTGATACAGAGAACACCTGTCAGAATTATACAAGAAAAGAAAATTATAGACACCATGTCAATAGGAACTTTGGCCCACAGGTTTGTTTATACGTGGCCAGGTAAATTTCTTTTAACCCATATTAAAGACTTCTATGTTCTTATCCTTGAGACAGGGCAGCTGGTGTTCAGGGCAGAGCTGAGAGCAGCTTGCAGCCGATCAGCATGCCTGAGATGTGCCTGTGGCCTGAGAAAGGCCAGAAACCAGGGCCTTGAAGTTAGCCAGTGAACAAACCCCCTACTAGCGCCTGATCAGCCGCTCACTCCGTGGTTGGAGACTACCTCCCTCCAGGAGCCGGTCGTTAAGCCGCAACTTTCTTTTCCAGGGCTAGAGAAAAGGGTAGGATTTATGATCAAAATGGTGGCTGTTTACTCCCAACACCAAGGCCCTTTCTTAACCAAAGCTGGTGGCCTTTGAACACATTCCAGAAAAGCAAAGTGGGAGATGTTATGGAAAGAACACTAGACTTGGAATTAGGGTTCTAATCAAAGCTGTTTCTTTGTTGTTGTTGTTGTTGTTTGATTACAGCTGCCCCAATTTTTCCTCTGTTGCTTTCCCCTGCCCCGCCCATCCCCCACAGTCAATCCCTGCCCTCTTGTCCATCACTATGGGTCCTTTGTACATGTTCCTTGATGACCCTTCCACTTCTTTCCCCCACTCTCTTACTTCCCCTCCCCTCTGGTCATAGTTAGTTTGCTCTTTATTTCCAAGTCTCTGGTTCTATTTTGCTCCTTTGTTTGTTTTGCTCATTAGATTCCACTTATTAGTGAAATCATATGGTATTTGTCTTTTGCCACCTGGCTTATTTCACTTAGGATAATACTCTCCAGTCCCATCCATGCTGTCGGGAAGGGTAGGAGCTCCTTCTTTCTTTCTGCTGCATAGAATTCCGTTGTGTAAACGCACCACAGGTTTTGATGCACACATAGCTGGTTCTTATTAGCTACATGACCTCAAACTAATACTTCGGCCACTGTAGCCAAACCAATACATCATCTGTACGTTGCGAATCTCTGTCTTACCTACTTCCCAAGGTCACAGTCATGTTTTCTCATGAATAATTTCAAACATACAAAAGAAGGGAGAACAGTATAGTGAAAACCCATAAATACACTCAGATTTAAGAATTTCTTAGATTTTGCCACATTAGCTTCATTTATCTCCCTCTTTTTTGCTACATAGTTTAAAGCAAATCTCAGACCTCATGTCATTTCACCCATTTATACTTTAATATGTATTTCTAAAAAATATAGGCATTTTCTTATATAACTTCAATTCCATTATCAACTCTAACAAAATAATAATGCTTTGATTTCTCTTATGATCCATTGGATTCATGTTTACTGATTACATAACAAATGTTTAATTTGACACCGGACTTGTTCAAAACAATATTCAAATAAGATCTACACGCTTTATTTGCTTATGTCTCTTAGAATCTTTTAATCTAGAACAGTGCCACCTCCATTATTTTTATTTATTTTTTTATTCCATTGTCTTCCTGAAGAAAAAGATTTAGAAAATTTCACATTCTCAATGATTTTGCTTGTTTCTTCATGGTAGCATTTAATTTATTTCTCTGTATTCTGTATTACAGACATTTAGCTCTGAGGGTTCAATCATATTCAAGTTTCGCCTTTTATTTTCATGAATGCCTAACGGGTGGTTCTGTCACAGGAATAATGTTTAAATTGGCCAGTGGGTTCAGATGGTTAGAGCCATCCACAAAATTCCTCATACATTTAAAAAGTGTTTTTACTCATTGATAATCTTCAGCCAAATCAATCATTGCATTAGAAATCACAAAATGTTGGTTTCTTAATTGTCATTTCTTTAATCCTTCCACACTTATTAACTGGAATTCTTTAAAAGCAGTACTTTTCTTCATTACCTAGGGGTAGTAGGTGATACTGTGTATCCAGTATCCAGAAAAGGCAGAGAAAATGTTTAATTATTTCCCCGTACTTGTCAATTTTCAAGGGGAGGAGTTGCTTCAAATGCTGACCGATGATGCTTTTTGTATTTTGGTGGGAAGAAGCTGCAATTTTTTTTTTTTAAAGATTTTTTTATTTATTTATCTTTAGAGGGGAAGGGTAGGAGAAAGGGAGAGGGAGAGAAATGTCAATGTAGGATTGTCTCTCGTGTGTCCCCTGCTGGGAACTGGCCCGCAACCCAGGCATGTGCCCTGACTGGGAATCGAACCGCGATCCTCTGGTTCGCAGGCCCGCGCTCAATCCACTGAGCTACACCAGCCAGGGCCAATTTTTTAAACTATTATTAAAATCTATAGATCTTATAAATTCACCAAGGATTTTATCAATTATAATTTGTTCGATGTTCAAATGTCCCATCTTTGGTTAGCAATAAACCCTTTAACCTGGTCCCTGTGTCTTTTGACATGACTTAACCAGTCTTTGATAGCTTCTTTGCTCCCAAGGTAATGGAAATATTGCCCAGGCTTGGCTTAGACATTTCCGGCTTCCGCTCTGGAATCGGCCATCCCACCATGGAGTTTGATTCCTTTTCGTGGGGGCACAGTCAGTTTTCATAAGACGGGATCGTGAACATAAAAATGTAAACACTGAAGTGCCTGGATCCTTGTTGGTATTTGCTGCTTCCATGCCACACCCTGATCGTAAGTGTGCACTGTGAATATTCCCTATGACGATGACGGTGTCTAGTTCACTACTGAATCTCTAAGGCCTAGAACAGATCCCGAGACATACCTGGGTGCCCAGTAACTCTGTTACAGGAAGGAATTTGTTCGTGCTAAGATGACTTTACTGTCTCTGTCCTTCCTGAATCAGAATCACTTTTTGTGCCTTTCGTTGTAGTTTATATGTCTATTAATCTGCAGTACCTGATACGCTGGCCACATATAGGCCTGCACTAAATACTGTGGAACCAATAAACAAATGAACACATGATATTGTAACACTCTTCTACAAATCCATCAGTGACTCTCATTGCTGTTGAATACATTTTAAGTTCCTTGAAGTGGTATATGAGGCCCTGCATCATCTGGCCCTACCCATTAATCTTTTCAGCTCTGTCTTCTGTCACTTTTCTTCATGCCCACCCAGCTCCAGCTCCTCAGACTTTCTTTCAGTTCATCGAAGGTACCTCATTCTATCCTGCCTTTGAACCTTTACATAGACCCTTCTCTGTCTGACATGATTCTCTTCTTTCACCTTTCCCTTGTCCCTTCTTTCCATTTAACTCCAACTCACCTGTGGGTCCCCTCTCAAAACAATCTCTTCTAAAATGCCTTGCATGACTGCCTCTCTCCCAGACTCTCTTGCTACCTGTCCCCACTATTTGTTACTGTACCATCAGGCTAGTGCATACTAGCACTGTGTCATGATTTGTTTAACGTCTGTCTTCTCTCCTAGACTGCAAGCTCAATCAGGGCAGGAATCGTGTCTGTGTAGTTGTACACTCTACCCCCAGTCCCTAAGTAAGAGCCCAGCCAGTGCTGGCTACAACAGCACATGTTGGTAGCTGCTAAGCTCCTGGAATATAAGAACAACTCTATTTCCACCTTTATGTTCTTTTTAGCTTCTATAATCATTTGTATTATTAGAAGAGGTTTAGGAAATGTTGGGTGCATGGCTACATACTGTCTCTAATCAAGGCATTCAGCTATCCTAGCTATGCAGAGAAAAACATTTCCTGGCACAGACTGGAGTCCAGATATTCTGAGTCTCCGGTATTTTTCCTCCTGATGGCTGGAAAGCCAACTGTATCTTTACCTTCCCATCAGCAGCTCTAAGTAACTCTGGTACCAAAGAACCAGAAGCTTGAAGGATGGTCTATGGAGGCTGCCACACTTAGGTCAGGTGGCACCTACATCTTGTACATAGGAGTACCAGTATTTCATCTTTATGACCATGCTCTATGGCAGGGAAATAGGTGAGTGCAAGCTGGGGAAGAACTGTGCTCCATCCAGAATGATTTAGCATTTAGAAATCAATGTAACATCCCACGAGTCCCTTTCAGCAGCTGCTTAGTAAGAGAACAACTCCATATTCAGGTACAGCCACAGCCAGGAGAGGAAAGTCTAGTGACACCTACTGGGTACAAGTTAGAATGCCTTGTTTACATAAGAAAGAGTAAATGTGATCTCCATGAACGGCATGCATTTTGAAAAATACTGTCAACCTTAGTGTGAACTTTTATTACTAAAAGAACAATTCCATTCCATTAGGACGGAGTGCTCATAGGTGGGCCAATTGCAAAGCAGGAGATAAAGATGCTTAAAGAAACTGGCACAGCAGATACCTCAATGCTTAATCTATTGCTGTGGAGAATTCCATATCCAGAAAGCAGTTTATTGCCAGTGGGGATAAGATGGGGTGAGGCAGAGTGGGGAGGAGGCATCTCTTTGGTGCATCCATTGGTACCCGAGCACTTACACATTTGCAAACACAGATTCAGGCTAAGAGAGAGTTAAAACCTCAGACTTTGGAATCAAGCAGATATGGAGGCAAACTCTAGCTTTACTGCATATTAGTTACATAGTCATGGACAAGTTTCTTCAGTAAGCCTTAGTTTCCTTATCTGTAGAGTATAATAATAATAAATAGTATCTATCTGGTAGGATTTTTGTGAGGCACAAGTGAAAAATACATGCAAAGCACTTAGCTCATTTACCCATTCCAAGTGGACTTACTAAGGTAATATTGAAAATAGTTACCTCCATAAGAAAACCTCTTCAAGTGCCATTGTGTTATGATATTACCAGTTAATTCTATAAAGATACAAAATACATAGCTCAGATTATCAAAGAGATTGCAGTCTAGCTGGGGAAACCAATGCATAAAAACCTAACCAGAATACAACCTGGCTAGTATTCCAATAGATCTATGAGAAACAGAGGTGGAGACCATGAAGTGTGTCTGAGCCAGGGAGAAGAAAGATTGGTAATTGGGCTGGGCTTTGAAAGATGAAAAGGATGACAACCAAGATGGACATGAGAGAAGGAAGAGCAGGTTATGTGTTTGGAGGCATGAATGTGAAGAGCTTGTTCAGGAGACATGGAGCTGCCGGATGCAATGCAAGTGAGGAAACTTTGGGTTGGATGAAGTTCAGTGCATCCAAGAACCTAAAACAAGCCATCGTGACTCAAGCCTAGTTGGCAATAGCAAGAGGGGGACAGAGGCTCTGGAGGAAGGGTCCTTGGATGCTCTATGAAATAAGTAATGTACATTGACTGTTTTGCCAGTCCAGTGTCCACTTTTCTATTTTTAAAAAGTGACAACATGGTTTTCCTTAGGGGAATAATCCCTCCTGAACTTTCTGTCTATGTGATTTGGGTGGAAACTAACCACATACCCGCATTCATTTTCAATGGTAGTCATGTGATATAGGCCTGCAAAATGAGCATATTGCATCTGCCGGACTACAGCGATTGGTTCAGAAATTAGTGATGCCTCCTAAGTTAGTCCAATCAGAGTGAACCCCTGGGCTCACAAAGACTAAAAACTGCATTTGATTGCTGTAAATATGTGCAAGCCTGAGCTGCCAGGGGTCACCACATGTCCAGTAATAAAGACAATAGGAACAAAGAAAAGTGGAGATATAGACAGAGAAGGACTAAGCCCTTATTATGTTTTGGACTCCTGGATCCAGCTATACCTGATGGAATTTTTCAACACCTGGTCTTTCCAATAAATGTATTTTTTGTTTAAGCCACACTAGTTGGCTTGCTATCATTTTCAACCAACAGGTTCCTGATGAATAATACTTTCCTAACCATTAAAATTAAGTCATAACTTCTAGAAATTACTGATATATCTATCAAAAAATCAGAGATTTCTCTATTTCACCAATCGACATTTTTGAGATATGAACTTTGTAATCCCACAGGGGGAGAAAACAATAAGACTCAACAGGTAAGTAAGAAAGTTATAACTAATTTGCAGCCCTACGGCCAGTATTTAAATCAATAATGCATCTCATTTTTAGGTTGTTAAGATCCGAAAACCATTTTTGTGAGATTTAAAGACTCTTCCAGAGCCTCTGCTTTTTGCTGGCCATGTTTTCCTTGCTGAAGCTCCTCAGAATGTCCCACAACAGAGAAAAGAGAGATGAAAGAGGTCTTCACTACTGGCAGCTTTGATTACAGCCCCAGCAAAACATTACATGTGGAAATCAGCATGTTCTCACATTGAGCCTGGCAGCCAGCCAGCTCACGAGAACGAGCCATTGCTCCGGACCAGGCTGCAAGCACAGAGGCTGGTGTGCCTTCTCTCCACGGCCCCAGATGGAACCGCATACTACTCAGCAGGACACACATCTGCGTGGGGTGGTGCCCAGGGGCTTCAGAAAAGTCAACTATTTATAAAGGGAAGTACATGGGCACAAGAGATTCCATTTCCCCTGTCTTTGTCATCGTCATCATCATCATCATCATTATCATCATCATCACATAACTGCAAAGATTCAAACATTACCTTGGTCACCTCACCTAAAAAACACCCCTCTTTTTTTAAAGGGAGGAGGGTCAACTCCAGGAGAGCTCAGCATCAATCGTGAATCCTGAGAATTGATGCCCCACCCCCAAATAAAGACTACATGCAACCACAGTGCCCTTACGTGTGTAATGTGCACATTCCATGTGCCCCATTGAGTCTTTTATTCTGACAGTACCGTGTAAGGAAGTAAATTCCACAGCAGATAACAAATGCTCTTTTCCTGGCTGGGCAAACAACACACGTGCCTAGCACAGGTTTAAGATATTTTCTTTGTCTTACAGAATCTTATAATGGAAAGTGGTTTTATTGGGTATTATTTTTTTAATCAAATGTGAGAAAAACATCACAGCTTAAATGTTTCCCTAAACATTGGTGGATGTTTCCAGACCCAGCACAAACCCATGCAGCTACTATATTCTTGATCAACTGCCAAATCTAACACCATCCAGTGTCTGGGTCAAAGAGATGCTTTTTTTCCCTACAAGCCTACAGAAACTGAAGAAGAAAAATCTAATGGTGTGTATGTGTCTCTGTGTGTTTGTGAGTGCCTGACCTCATGTTATTTGCTGTTATTGAATGCTATATTTTTTCTTCATAGCATTTCCATATCTGTAATTAAAGAATGTGTTGTACACTGCTCTTATTTCCTCATTGCCTCTGACAATGGAATAGAAGTTTTATGGGAAATGGGCTCAAGTTTGACTTACTCATTTTAGACCTTCCTGTGCCCATCCCCGAAATGTGAGCATAGAAAGCACTTCTTAAATATTTGCCAAATGTATGACTGAAGCAAAAAGATAATGAGAACAATAGAGGAAAAACATCTTTGAAAAATGTTGAGAAGATGATTAGAAAATTAAACATATTACAAATTTTATATATAATCAGCATCAGAGGGGCCCGGTTTGCTTGTGGGAAGCAGCAGGGACTGAAATCTGAGAGAGCAGAGCAAGCACCATTGTTCCCTCTCTGACCCCTCCCTCACATACAGCATCACAACCCAGCGACTGGGTTGCCCTGGAGAACACCTAAGGCTCTGCCCCTCATACATAACAGGCGCAACCAGACCTCCCTCCCCACAAAAAAATGGCCCAAATGGAAGAACAGATCAAAACCCCAGAGCAAATACATCTAAGTGACAAAGAGATAGCCAACCAATCAGATGCACTGTTCAAAGCGCTGGTGATCAGGATGCTCACAGAATTGGTTGATTTTGCTCCTAAATTAGATTAAAAATGCAGGCGACACTAAGTGAAAGGAAGGAAAATGCACAGGGAATCAATAGTGATGGGAAGGAAACTGGGACTCAAATCAGTGGACCGGAAGAAAGAAAGAAACAACCAAACAGAAAAGAATGAAGAAACAAGAATTCAAAAAGATGAGGAGAGGCTGAGAAACTTCCAGGACATCTTTAAACATCCCAACATCCAAATTATAGGAGTACCAGAAGGGGAAGAAGAAGAGCAACAAGTGGAAAGTTATTTGAACAAATATTAAAGGAGAACTTCCCCAATCCGGCAAAGGAAATAGACTTCCAGGAAGTCCAGGAAGCTCAGAGAGTCCTAAAGAAGCTGGACCCAAGGAGGAACACACAAAGGCACATCATAATTACATTAGCCAAGATTAAAATGAAGGAGAGAATTCTAGAAGCAGCAAGGGATAAGGGGACAGTCGCTTACAAAGGAGTTGCCATCAGACTGTCAGCTGATTTCTCAGAAGAGACCTCACAGCCAACAAGGGGCTGGAAAGAAGTATTCCATGTCATGAAAGGCAAGGACCTACATCCAAGACTGCTCTATCCAGCAAAGCTTTCATTTAGAATGGAAGGGTAGATAAAGTGCTTCTCAGATAAGGTCAAGTTAAAGGAGTTCATCATCACCAAGCCCCTATTCTATGAAATGTTAAAGGTACTTAACTAAGAAAAGGAAGATAAAAATCATGTATAGTAAAAAGACAGCAAACTCACAGTTATTAACAACCACAGCAAAAACAAAAGCAAACTAAGCAAACAGCTAGAACAGGAACAGAACCACAGAAATGGAGATCACATGGAGGGTTAGCAACAGGGGCATGGGAGGAGGAGAGAGGGGGAAAAGGTACAGAGAGTAAGTAGCATAGATGGTAGGTAGAAAATAGACAGGGGGAGGGCAAGAAAAGTGTGGGAAATGTAGAAGCTAAAGAACTTATGACACATGGACATGAACTAAAGTGGGGAATGTGGGTGGGAGAGGGTGTGCAGGGTGGAGGGGAATGAAGGGGGGAAATGGGACAACTATAACAGCATAATCAATAAAATATATTTTTTAAAAAAAGATTGAATGAAAAGAAACTTAAAGCACATGTTCTTTTTTCCAGTGACTCCCTCTCCAAGCTATCAGGAAGTGGACACCCACCTAGATGCAGCAGGATAATATTAGTCCTCTTGAAACTGACTAAAATTGTGATCTTGGCACCTCCTGCATGAGAGTCACTTAGGGGACTTAGTAAAATGCAGAATCCTAGGCCCTACATAAGACCTATAGAACACGAATGTATAGGCTGGATTCTAGAGGTTATTTGACTTCCTGGTTGATTCTTTCATACCTTAAATTTTGGGAATCTTAGCCAAGTCAAGAAGGGTAACCTGCCTTAATATCATGGCTTGATAGAGCAAGCCCTAAACTGCCATAGTTAATAAATTGGATTAAAATATGATTTGAAAATTTGCCAATGACTTTGATCAAAAATGTAAAATATTTTCTCAGTCTCTTTGGTATTTTTAAATTGAGTGCTGGCTTATTCTGGTATTTTCATTTTTTATAAAATGATTCCCAAATCTGGAAAGAGAACATCAGGGAGTGAAAGAAGAAAAATGTGAAGGATGCAAGAGAGATAGATGGGGAATAAATCATGCCAGCTTATTTTAAGAATGTTTTTCAACTTCCTCTCAAGATGGCAGCATAGATAAATTCAGCTCACCTCTTTGCACAATCACATCAAAATTACAACTAAAATAAAGAGCAATCCTCACCCAGAACCATGAGTAACTGAGTTGAATGGAAGTCTGGCAACCATGGAATTAAAGAAACCACATCCATCAAGACTGGTGTTAGGGGCAGAGATGCAAAAAGGGCTGGTCCCACACCCATGTGTGCGGTGGATAAAAATTCAGAAAAGATATCTTGGGAGTTAGGAGTCCTAGCCCCACACTGGGACCCCAGACCAGAGTTCCAGTGCCAGGAAGATAAGTCCCCATAACTCTTGGGTACAAAAACCAGTGGGGATTGAGTTGAGGGAAGAAACTTCTAGAGTCCCAAGCAGTTCCTCTTAAAGAACCCACACACAGACTTACTCAGATTCATTTTCTCTGAGATCCAGCACTGGGGTAGCAGCTTAAAAGGCATCAATGGCATATAGGGGGAAACTGAAGTGGCTGGCATTAAGGTGAGAGCTGAGGGATAACTTACTCCCAGACAGAAAGGCAGGAGCCATTGTCCCTTTTCTGAACCCTCCTCTCACAGAGTCAGAGCTTGCAGGCAGGTGCCATATCTGAGACCCCATCAACCTGGTTCACACTGTTTGCCCCACCTTGGAGATTTCCAGAGAGACTGTCCCACCCAACTTACAGGCCCACCCAAGCTGCTTTTCCACATGAATGACTGATCTTGGCTCATGCTTCACAACTTCCTAAATTTGATCAAACAAGCAATAGCCAGCCTCAGTGAGCCCTCAGCCCCCCAACCTCTTGCTAAGTGGCCCCAGGCCTGACACTAGTAGCAGCCAGCCTAGATTCACAGCTTAGCCTCACCTGGGAATCTCCAAGCCCAGCATAAGTAGCAGTCATCTCTGATTGCTTTATAGCTCACGTAGGATGACCCTGGGTAGAATGCAGATGGAGGCTGACCTTGGCCGGCACCACCCAGGAAACCCCAGGGCCTGTGTACCCAATGGACAGCTACAGACCATGTTGGAGCACCACCACCCTGTTCCTGCACAGCTGATCCTCCACAGAGGGTGGAGGTTGGTGGTCAGTACTCACAGCCAGTCCTTGCAACTGACTGGCCTGGGTAAATCCCTCCCATGGACCTGCCAATAGCAATCAAGGCTCAACTATAAGAACAGGGTGTACTCAGCCCATGTGAAGGGTGCACCTTGAGTAGCCAGCTTGGGTGATAGGGGAGGCTGTGCCACTGGACCCTACTGGACACCTACTACATTAGGCCACACTACCAAAATAAGGAGTCATAGCAGCTCAACCTAATACATAGAAACAAACACAGGGAGGCTGCCAAAATGAAGAGGCAAAGAAACATGGCCCAAATAAAAGAATAGATTAAACTACAGAAAAAAGAACTAAACCAAATGGAGATAAATGATCTGTCAGATGCAGAGTTCAAAACACTGTTATAAGGATGCTCAAGGAACTTAGTGAGGACCTCAATAGCACAAAAAAGATCCAGTCAGAAACAGGATACATCAACTGAAATAAAGAACAATTTACAGGGAAACAATAGTAGAGTTGATGAATCCGAGGCTCAAATCAATGATTTGGAATACAAGGAAGAAAATAATCACCAATCAGAATGAGAAGAAAAAAAAATCCCCCCTCCCCCCCAAAAAAAAACCCCAAACAAAAATAGTGTAAGCAGCCCCTGGGACAACTTCAAGCATTCCAACATTCACATCATAGGGGAGCCAGAAGGAGAAGAGAAAGAGCAAGAAATTGGAAACCTTTTTGAAAAATAATGAAAGAGAACTTCCTTAATTTGATGAAGGAAAGAGACATGCAAGTCTAGGAAGCACAGAAAGTCCCAAAGAAGATGGATGCAAAGAGGCCCACTTCAAGACACATCATAATTGAAATGCCAAAAGTTAAAGTTAAAGAGAGAATCCTAAAAGCAACAAGAGAAAAGAAGTTAGTTACCTAAAGGGGAGTTCCCATAAGACTGTCAGCTGATTTCTCAAAAGAAACTTTGCAGGCTAGAAGGGATAGGCAAGAAATATTCAAAGTCATGAAAGCAGGCACCTACAGCCAAGATTGCTCTACCCAGGAAAGCTGTCATTTAGAATGAAAGAGCAGATAAAGCGCTTCCCAGACAAGAACAAAACTAAAGGAGTTCATCATCACCAAACCATTATTACACGAAATGTTAAAGGGACTTATTCAGGAAAAAGAAGAGGATCAAAACTATGAATAATAAAATGGCAATAAATACATATCTATCAATGACAAATCTAAAAAACAAACTAAGCAAAGAAGAAAAACAGAGTCAGAATCATGGGTATGGAGGACATTTTTATGGGTGCCAAGTGGGAGAAGTGTGTTGGGGAATGAGTGAAGAGGTGAGGTGATTAAGAAATACAAATAGGCAGTTACAGAATAGCTGTGGGGATGTAAAGCACAGTATAGGAAATGGAGTAGCCAAATAACTTATATACATGACCCATGGACATGAACAATGGTTGGGGGATTGCCTGAGGGAGTGGGGGGGACCTGGGTGAAGGGGTGAAATTTTGGAGACAATCATAATAGCATAATCAATAAAATATAATTTAAAAAGAATATTTTTTTCATACTAATGGGCATTCACTGATCATATTTAAGCAAGGGCAAGAACGAGCCCACTTTTTCTTCTAGCATTTGTGAAAGCTCTGGGACAGGAAAGAGAGTAGTTGAGGGATGGGGGTGGGAAGGAATAATAATACAGAGGAGGAATGGTAACAGTTGGTAGGTTCCCCAAGGGCTGCAAGTAAGAGAAGACGGTGGGTTTGGATTAATGTGGTGATAGAAGAAATGTAGTCATGTACAACTTGAAAAGATATAAGAGGTAGAATTCACAAACCTTGGTGATTGATTGGATGGAGGAATAAGCAATAGGAATGACTTCCAGGCCTTTGACTTGGGCAACTGGATGGTGATGGCACTTACTTAGATAGGAAAGCCTGAAGGAAGATAACCAGATTTGTGTGGTTAAGAAGACATGGGAAGAATTTATGAATTTAATTTTGCATGGTTGGAGTTTGAAGTGGTACCAAAAGATTCAGGTAGAGAAATCTGGTATATGAATACAATCTAGACTTTAAGGAAAATATCTACTGTGATATCTACTGTGATCGGTACTGTGACTGATCAAATGCATCAAAATGGTTTATGAAATTTTGTGCTGGATATTTCTTACTGGACGATGCTCCATGGTTGGGTAGACCAGTTGAAGTTGATAGTGATCAGATTGAGACATTAATTGAGAACAATCAGCATTATACCACATGGGAGATAACAGACATACTCAAAATAGTCAATAAAGTTATGAGTAAAAATAAAAAATATGTCTTTTATTTTATGGAAAAAAGAGATTTTTTGGACAACCCAATATTTTTAGATGAAAGTAATAAGGTGATAATCCTGTGAGATCAAGTCCAGAATGACTCTATCTACAAGTATACCAAAAAAAAAAAAATCCACAGAAAGGAGGTGAGAAAAATTGATGTTGTAAAAAAGTTAATTAAATAGTAGAGGAAGCACCAGTAGTGATAAAATGCAGAACAGGATCCAGTTAAAAGTTGCAAAGAAGTATTTTGTTTTTCCAGAACAAGTGGAGTATGAGTTAATTTTTAATGAATAGTTGTTGTCCAGATAAATGAAGAAAGATTTATGTTGAATATTAAGTCTCAAATATTTTGGGAACTCAAGCCCTTTATGACAATGTATAATAGGGGAACATTTATTTTAATGAAGTTCTCTGGTACACATTCTCTTCTTATTTTTACCAAAGACACTGAAATTGAGAACAGGCTGACAGTCAGCAGAGCGGAGAGGGGAGGGAATTTCAGGGGAAAAGGGGAAGGGTTTACAGGAACAAGTATAAAGGACACATGGACAAAAACTATGGGGGTGGAAATGGGAGGGAGGTGGGGAGGGCTGGGGTGGTGGGCTGGGGTGGGAGTAAAAGACAGAAAACTGTGCAAGATCAACAATTAAAATAAAAATTAAAAAAATACTTATTATTTTTAAGCTCTCCGTGATTTGTTCATCAAGCTTCTGTTAACGGTCTCTAATTTCACTTGACTAGATAGCTCTCTAATTTTAAATCCCTTTGGCTTTGGTCAAGCCATCCTCTCCCCTTTCCTTTTTCTAGGTCCCATAGTCCCTTTGGTTAAACATGTACCTTTTATCTAAAATTCTTCTTAGATTTTTTTTGTGAATGATATAATTAGATCCCTTTAAATCTCAAATAACAGAACATTCTACAAATCAAAAACTATCGTATATGAGAAGTAGAACATTCCTTATATGTGATTTAGACCCCCATTTCCCAGGGAGCAAAATTTAGGCCTAGACAGGTAGATGAACTTACCCAAGGGCACACAATGGAAAAGTAGATCAGGTAACTGCAGTCTAGGACTCTTAACTGCCTTTCATTAAATGCTCTCTTTCCTCGCTGTATCTTGCTATTGGTCTTCCTGCAGGTAAAACTTGGCCATAGTGACTGGTGCAGATTATGAACACCTGGAACAGACTCAATTCCCGAGTTCTGACTGAGGTATTGGGAAAGCATACTACTCCCCCTTTTTCACTCTGTTTGAACTTGAACTACCATCATCTTACTCTTTAAAGAGAAGGATTCATCCAAAAGGGAGCTAACACAGCTTGAGATAAAGACAAATGGCAAAAAGAAATCAACTCTTAGGGTCATGGTATGAGCCAGTTGTCAAGCCATGCCTGACAAAAAGCCCCATCCTTGAAGGTGTCACCTAACTGGCCCTCAGATTTATCTTTTGCACAAGCCAGTTTGTACTGTGTTCTTTTGAGACTGCTTAATACCTCTTTAACCTTTCCACTGCCCCTCAATTATGAAAGCGAGATGACCCTCATGAAGGTGAGGTGCGCTGGTCGTATGGAGTATGAAGGCATTAGGAGAATCACAAGCAAGCTTTTATTTCAAACCAAGTTTTCCATTCTCCCTCCACTTCTTTAGAAAGCTCTGGCTTGAACCACCAGACCCACCCAGCTCTGCCCCTTCTTTTGCTTCATTACGGAATCTGGGTGAAGAGGCTGGAGCCCTTCTAACCTTCCAGGAAAGTAATCATCAGACCGTGGTGCCCATGCTGGGAACGAGCTGGCTCGACTTGCCCCAGAACTATACCAAGGAGCCCTTGGACTCAACTTATCATCTCCCTGCTGATTAAATCCAAAGAGAGTTTTCAGAAATTAGAATTTTGCTCAATAAGAAAAGGCTCCCAAGGTTTTGGCATCATTTCCTTCATACTAATTATAGATTTAAAGTGAGAGAGTCAACATCAAGTATCTCTATGCAAAGGAAAAAGATAAGAAAGTGACTTGAGGACGGGAAGGGTATGGGTCTTAGATCAGGAAACCTCAGTCTGGTCTGAATTCTGCCCCTTACTAGCTGTGTAACCTCTCTCATCTATGGACTATAGTCTGGACCATGTCTCTGTATACCTCTGGACTTATTGTCAGAATAAAGGAGCAGGATTTTTTTTTTTTTTTTTTTGATTGCTTGGTAGCTACTTGCTTTAAAAAGAGTATGTCAGAATCACTGAGATAGTTCATTTCAGGGTCAGGTAATCCAGGATTCTCACACTGAATTTCATTACCTTGCACAAGTACCCTAACTTCCCTGATCATCTCTTTCATAATCTGGAAATTGGGGAAAATAAAAGTATTTATATCTTAGGGCTATTTTAAGGATTAAATAAGATTATACACACAGAGTTTAGCTCACATCATAAGTTATACAAGTTGTTGCAATTGACTTATAATTTTATAAAAGTCCCCAAAGGACTAATGAAAGATAAACTCTTTTAAAGCCAGGAGCCCTGTTGTTTGACGTGCTTCAGGTATTGCTTAAAAACACAAAACTTAGGGGTACGTGTGCATGGGAGTGGGGGGATGGTCCTCCTTATACACTCCTTTCTTTTTCTACTGTATAAGCAAGTTAACATATTGACTTTTTAATTTTTATAAATTCAAAAAAATAGTTATTACATGAGAATGAAAGAAGGGATCTTTCCTGAGTAGGGCCTCTTTTGCAAAGTAAAAGTTTCCTGGGCTCCCCCCGCCCCAGCATCTTCCCTCTGTTCCGTGAATTTGTCAGGGTATGTGGACTCTCCAGCTGCCTGGGAAGTCAGCTTGTTTTCACGTGCCAGGTGTTAACCTCTTCCTGCTGACTGCGCAGCATGAGGCAATTCAGCATGAACTCCCATTTTCCCCTACACCCTTCTAGCACCCCAGAATCTGAGTGTCTCAGTTTTTAAAAAAGTGTTTAGTACTAGCACAACATTGTCTGAAAAATGCGTATTTCTGCATTGGATAACTTAAAGGTGTCAGACAATGATAAAATATATCCATTAAAATTCATATATTTTAGGAGACAGAGAAGAAATCCCTATTTTGACATCTGGAAAGGTTTCCATCTTTTTCACAGCACCTAGTCTCAACTGGCTTCTTGAAGAAATATAACAGAAACAATTGCTTTAGAGAACAGTGAAATTATCCTTCAGACAGCAAAGAGAACACATCACTTCTCAGCAGCGTTGCACTTCTAATCAGTCTTAATAATAAAGAGACATTTATCCGGAGCATATTTTACTTTTCACACAAAGAAGAAAATAAAGACTGGAATAATTTACTACATTTATATCTCTAACCCAAACATGAAACAGGAGGGAAACCAACTTTTCATATCACATGAGATGCTGATTTGTGTGAGAAAGAGAGTAGTTAATTTCTCTTTTTGTGGTACATAAAAGTATCTAAGAACAAATCACTGTGATTGAAAAAATAGTACAGAAAGAGAAGCCCCATGAAGATACCTTTGATCTCAAAACCTTCCCATTTTTTGTACCTGGAGAAAGTAAGACACTATCCCCATCCCAGTCAAACATAATGAACATAGGTTCTTGAAAGTGTTGTAGCCTCAATTTGAATTGTAATGTTCCCTCCTGCTGGAAATGTTCTGCATCAGACCCTCTTTCCATTACACACTTTTTAAATGTAATTACTTCCTTTACACACAAAAGAAATTAAAGCACAGTTCAAAAAATGCTGAGCTGACGTGGGATCTTGGCACGGAGCTAACATTTTGCTCGAAGTTTCTCCAGTTCATGTTGAAAGTTTATTTCTCTGAAACAGATGGTAGCTTTCCACTAAGGCCCATATGAAATGAGAGTTCATGTCCTAAAATTCATTAGTTCCGGATCATTCTAACCTAATTTCAGTCACGAGTGTTTTCCTCGGATGCTGATTTTTGGATTACTGCATCACTATATGCAGGAAGTCCCGGTTGAAGACAGGTTGTATTCCAGAAGTCCATATGGCAACCGTTTGGCTCTGAGATTATTTTTCCTTATAGGTACAATATTTAAACAGTGATTCATTGATTATAAGGTTCAGAGTGTACTTCAGCTACAATATAAATTATGTGTTTTGTAGGTTTTGAAAGAAGAATGCTTCCTGAGATCTTTTTAAGATCAAACCTGCTGAAAATGTAAATAGTGCAGATGATTTGGAAACCAGCCTGGCAATTCCTTAAATGACTAAACATTGAGTGGCCATACAACTTAGTGATTCCATTCTTAGATGTACAGGGTCCAGCAGAAGTAACGCCTGCTTGAGTTTGGTTAGTAGGGTAATAATATGGGTGTCATAATTTATAGTTTTAATTTGAACATTTCACCTAAAATGTCCTATGGTGTGCTTGAGTATGAAATTATTATGTTACAGGATTACATGCTTACAATTTTGTAATAAAAGACTTCTTAATGAAAAAGGGGCATTATTTGTGCCGAACCCTGTATCTCTAAGAGAAATTAAAATGTACATCTATGTCCACACAAAAACTTGTACACAGATGTTTATAACAGTATTATTTATAGTAGCCAGAAATGGGAACAACCAATTAAAGGATGAATGGATAAACAAAATGTGTAATTTCCATAAAATAAAATATTACTCAGCATAAAGAGGAATGAAGTATTGATGAGGCTACAACTTAGGTGAACCTTCAAACCATTACACTAAATGAAAAGAGCCAGTCACAGAAATGCATATAGTATATGATTGCACTTGTAATAATTAATAAAAAATTAACTCTGATGTGCTGAACTCCAGATCTGCTTATTTATCTTACTCATGTACACTGTCCAGTTGAGGAAAGACTGAAGGATGAAGGCATTGGATGCTGAGAGTAGTTATGTAACTAGAGAAGGCAGCCCTAGGGAAACTCAGGCATCTCTCTCGATGGGAATTCTTACATTTGCCATTTAAATAAGAAATTAAAATCCAAGAAGTCTTAGTCCTGAACTGGAGGAAATAGGACCAGACTGAGACAAGGATTCACTGATCCCCAAGGGTATGGGAGAAGTCAAATTAAAAAATGCCTGCTCTTTCCCTCACGGACTTGAAGGGCAGAAGCAAAGAAAGGTAGGTGATCATGCTCTGTGGGAAGCTTTTCTTTTTCCTTTTCATGCAACTGACCTAGTTTTAGAATGGGTATATATTTGGAAAATTTTCATGATCTAACATTACTTTATATATTGACTGACCCTACAACATCAAAAATGCTTTAGAGAAAGCAGTAGAGCCAACAGGAGAAGCAAAAGACCCTAAAACTCTGAGTGTCAAATGGTCTTTGATACTTATATCTAATTGCTTACATTAATTGAGTCAAAAACCCAAACTGCCAGGACTTAAGCTAAACACAGCATGAATTATTTCACTATATTCCAATGCCATCCTACATGGTAGGTGCCATAGTTACCTCTGCTTTACAGATGAGACAATGAAGTTATTTGCCCAAGCTTGCAAGTGGTAGAAGCTCGAGTTTAACTGAGATCTATCTGCCTATACAGCACATTGTCTTCAAGGATCGGCACTTCATATGCTTCTTTAAAATCTCTGAGTGACGCAATCACCTGTGTTTAATTGTTAATTAATTTATAGTAAATATTATAATTCTAAACAAATTTAGCCAGATCCTAGATATAAAATAATTTTAATTTCTGAATACCAGTAACAAACAAAAAACAAAATTAGATATTTATGTTACCAGAAATAAACAGGAATAAGTGAAATGAATTATATGAAAGACTGTTATATTAATTTTTTTATATTGAGAGAATCAAAGACTAACAAAATGGAGAGATTTACTATATCTATGGATTAGACTTACTATTTAAATATGTTTTCCCCAAACTTAATATATTCAATGCAATCAAACCCCAGATTGTTGTTTTTTTAAATGAAAATTGACATGGTGATTCTAGAATTTATGGGGAAGTGAAAGTTTCAAGAAAATCATGAAGAACAGCAAAGCTATAAAACTTCTATGATCAGAAATCAAGTTTATTATAAAACTACAATAATTAATGCAATAAATAAGCACTAATACAGACATACATAAATAGGCCAACAGACTGGAAATAGAATCTGGGAACAGACATTTATGGCGAAGGCAAATGTTAGGGGAATGTTGTGTATTCGATCAACAGGTCAATCGGATATACATGAGGAAAAAATAAATCTGCTCTTTATCTTACATGATACACAAAAATTAATCCCAGACAGATTGACAATCTAAACATGAGAGAGTATCTCATGATCTTAGGCTTGACAAAGAATTTTTAATTTGGACATAACAGCACTAAACATAAATGCTGATCAACAGAATTTTTGTTGATCAAAAGATATTGATGAGTACAAAAAGGCAGGTGACAGAGTGAGAGAAAATATTTACAATGCATTTTTCTAATGAAGGAGAATATATCAAGAATCCCCACAAATTAATCAAGAAAATATAGCTAACCCAAAGCAGGGAGAGGACCTTTAAAAATACATCTAGACGTTTCAGAAAACAGGATTCTGAAACCCCAATGCGCATATGAAAAAGTGCTCCATGTGTTTAGTCATCAGAGAAGTGCAAATTAACATCACGGTGTATACCATTGCACACCTACTTAAGTAGCCAAACTGAAACAGACAAGTGTTAGCACATTCAGGGAGCAATTCGTTTACTTCCCATCAGCAGCATGTAAAATTTCTAGTGGTTCCGTATTTGTGCTAATACTTGCTGAACCCAGGACCCATCAACACCATTCAGAGTATACACCATGCATGTGCCCACAACAAACTATTGCTGTATGCAACAACAGGAATGAATTTCACAATCAGAACCATGAGGGAAAGATGGCACATACAGACAGTATCTACTGTATGATTCTGTTTCTGTAAACTAATCTCCGATGTTAGAAGTCCGGATCTTGGGGAAAGGTAAGTGACTGGGGGAAACTGGCCTGAGGGAACTTCTGGGCTGATCCTGTCTTGAGTTTTATCTAGGTGCTGGTTGCATGGATGTGCGCACTTTCAGAAAATTCATTGAAGTATACACTTATGATTTGTGCCCTTTTCAGTATGTTCGTTATACTTCAATAAAAAATGTAATAAAGAAGGAATTAATGGCTGTATGACTAAATTTCTGTTTGTCTCAGAGAAATGAAGACTCTGGAGGGGCAGATACTGCACACTGCATTTTATCTCCATCTGGGCCTCCAATACTGCTAAGTACACAGATTAGTGAGTTCAGTGAATGTATTAGTTACTTGGAGTGAAATCAAAGGCAGTGTACTGTATTTCCTTTTAGAAAAACATCCCTTCATTAGTCTCAGTTCACTTGTACCATGTCTATGAGGGCAGGCATCGTTTGCCATGGCTGGAATCAATACTGGCAACTGGAGAAGACCGGACTGCATCTTAGCCACACGCACCTGCACAATTTCCCCTTCTAGTCAGCCCATCCCTGGAGGAGTTTCAGTCCCACTTTCATGGACTCTCCAAGCTACTGCAGAATTCTCTCCATCAAGAAAAATTATTTAGAGATAATAGATGGAAAGACATAAAGAAACACTTGGAAAAAATCTTAGAGATTGTTCGTGTTTCTTTCCTCTGGCCATCCATTTTCAAGACAGGGTGACAGACAAGGAAAAAGGAAGATAATGTATCCAAATTCACAGAGCTAATTAGTAACAGAACTCAAATTAAAATCCAATTCTCGTGATTGCCAGTCTGTCCTCTTCCCGCAGCACTGGGCTTCTCCACGATCTTGCCACAGTCATTATTTAATTTCTGTGATTTGTTGTGCACGCTCCCTATTAAAATGCACCTGCAACACGCGGTTTTCTTTAAGACAAATGTCATGCCTTACCTGACTCAGGGCCTGACACACACACATCAGGCTTTTCCTTAATCACCTGTTAGCTGATTCAATCGCCACAATTAATTATTCCATATTATATCCAGATTACGTTTTCTCAGATCATGTAAAGAAGAGATAATGGCAGCATGAAATAAAACAGGATGGTCCTTGGGAGGGGAGACTATGCCAACATAGACAGTCATGGTCAAGTTAACAGCCCGTATGTTTCCCAGGTCTCCTTTAATCCCTGGATGATTGTAATCTACTTGCCACTGGTGAAGAACTCAGCCAAAGGCACTTCGCTGGCTCCACTTCATTCCTTTGTTTACTGGGAGCTGAAAATCAAAGGGGACGACTGGTGTTTTGATTTTATTCAAACTCACATTCATTTTCCATCAAATTTCCTTTTTTCCCTTAAATGGGTACATTTTAAATTTTGGCTCATTATTTATTATCATTTCATTTATTTAGAAATGGAAACTCCAAGCAGTTTGACTGAGATTAAATAACTGGACTTTTAAGATCTAAAAATAATCTAGGTATGGGCTGCATTAAGTTTCAAAATATTTGGGGTTTTGATCAAATCTCTAAACACATTATTGCAAAATACTCTCCACTTCTTTTCAAATTTTAAACACATGTATATTTTAAAGAAAATTCATTACAGGGTTTTCAGAATCACTGCTAAACATGTATGAGCTTTTTAAAGAGCCTTTTCTTTGAAAAGCAAAACAAATTCTTCCAAAAATGAAATTAAAAAGTGACGAAATTCTAATCCTAAAAACATCATCTTCATGTCTTAATCAACCCTTCAAAAGCTACAGATATCAGTTCAGTTAAATACCTTCAGCTCAAGAAAATTTTCTCAAGAAATTAATGTCAGTCAACCACTTAAGGTGAATTTTATGTCTGTTGCTTTATTTATTTTTGAGAACAGCTCTTAGATGAAGGAATTATTAGTTCCTGAGTGGTTAAATCACTTGCTCACTATTTAAAAGAAAGAAAATGATTCATACCAAGTCTGCTTAATTCTACAGACTGAGCTTTCAAAAGAAGTGCCATTTGAATGTCTTTGGGCTGGCTTAAGAGATACAAAATAAATAGCATGAAAATATAACTTTTTATTACTTTATCTAGGCTTGGAAGAAAAAACTAAAAGAGAAAAAGAAAATGGAAATAAAGCACCATGAAACAAAGCCCTCAAAGACATTTTCATGTCATGAAAGTAGTTAGCCTTCAATATACCTAACCAGGGCCACCTAATGATATCTAAAAGCACTGTCTGGGAGCTAACTATGAATTGGCAAAGTTAAATAAATGAACAGAAATTACCACAGCAATGAGCACTATTTTTTATTGTGGCACAAAAGCATCTTTTCAGCACTTAATGGAGGAAGGATGCCAAAAGAGGGAAGACATGCTTGTGAGTTAAAGATGCCTTCTAAGAAATTGAAGTAGACCAAAGACAATGTGTTAGAGAAAACTAAGTCCTGATGAATCATTTTACTTAATTTCAACAACTCAACACACATTTATTGGCGATCCTAGATACATTTGGAAAATCTGTCTAAAAATGTCATGGGCAGTCAGTCCATCTGAATCCAAAAAATTACCATGAAAGACACCAACGTACAGACAGCTTTTGAGAAGATTAAAGCATCTATAATTATTTCAGTCACAGTGACAGGTGACAGGTCAGAACCAGAAGTAACCATCCTCATCTCCACTTTTGAGAGACAAAACAGCCTCCAACAAGAGCAAAGGTCCACTCAAAGTCACGTGGTCCATCAGAAACTAGAGTTACCTCTTAACATTTCCTCCCTATCATCCTAAAGCTCCTTCCTGGCTGGACAGGGAACCCAGAGGGCACAAATGCACACAGATACAACCATAGAATAGGTCATTTATTGTGCTAGCCACGACTCATCATTAGGTTTTGGTAACACATACTCCCAAGGATCACCCACTGTCTCCCAGTTTCAACAAAGCCGACAGATGGCAGCATCTCAGCACCATTCTTTCCCCCAGGGGGGCACCACGGGAAATGAAGAATGATGCATCCTTGAGAAGGGTTGAGTCTAATGATCAGAGAGTTCCAGAGAAACCTGTTGACTACTCACAGATTTCCTGTGCGTATGATTATATGCCAAAGTCTTAAATTGGTCAAGAAATCAAGGAATTTCTAGACCAATTTAAGGGAGCAGGAAAGAAAGGGGCCAGGTAAACCAGCAAAACAGATTTCTATTTCCTTGCCTGACTTTGAAGGTATTAGAAGGCAAGCAGTTAATTCTAGGGATTCTAAATTCTAGATATGAAAGGTCTATGGGGTAACCAGGGAAATCCTTCCTTATTAAGGGAATTGGTCTTACATAAGGTCCCCTGGGAATTTTTCACTGTCTCTTTAGTCAATCACACTTCATAAATAAAATAAAACGACAGTAGATATAATTACAACTACAATTTACTGAGTAGCTATTATATGCCAGGTGTTACAATGAAAACAATGATAGGTGACAGTCACAGTGACAGGTGACAGGTCACCGTGACAGGCAATGGTGACAAACATTTTGCAGATAGTTGTGAAAGTAGCTAGTTCAATGTCAAACATTAAGTGTAGATCGGGGATTTAACCAAGATTTATCTGGTCAGAACTCATGGAGTTAAACCATACCATCCTAACCTTCCACAAAATGCAGTCTCCACCATTCTTCTCTGTTGTGTGTTTATAAGAATGAATTTATGACGATATTCACATGCTACCCTGTGACTGTAAGTAAAGACTAGATTTAAAGGATTTTCCCCCCTCCTCTCTCTTGAACCATAAAACTCAGCAGTTGGACTCGGATACTTCAAAGACATGAAAAGATTTGGAAAATGGAAATCAATCTTTAATTAAAGCAGTTTACTGGGCGAGGATCCAAAGAAATGAGAAAGTGGGTGCAAGCATTTTTGCTTTTAAATGACCATAACATATATTTGGCTGCAGAAATACTCCTGGACCAGTTAATCAATTTCCCTATCCTCTTCTATTCAAATTTTGACACCCCTTACTTCATCTAGAGTAATTGCCTTGCAAGGTCACAAATATCAGGAGGACAAAATCACTTCTTGAACAAAGTGAAAACTAAGGCTTTCCATCAGATGTGCCTGAAGATGAACGAGAAGAAGCTGGGACATAATTTTATCCTTGACCAGGCACAAAATGCTAAGCCAAATAAATTACCAAGAGAAGTCAGACAACAGCCAGTATGATTATTTCTCATCTTTTCCATCACCTCCAACTTGTTCTCTTTCTGGGTAGCAGCAAACTTGAAAGAATAAGAATGGCTTTAGCAGCAGAATGATACTGGGTCGAAATGATGGGCTGGTCACCCAGGCATGCAAGAGGAGCAAAGCACCAACATCAAACCACAGCATGATGGCCCTCCTGCTTCCCTGGCCTCTCCTGTCCCCTACTATTAGGTTCTCGCTGTAAGTGGTAAGCAGAGAAATGCAGTTCCAGCTAATGTAGTGGCCCTGAAAGAATGGATTTCATTTTGAGGACTTTGGTCATTCTTCTGGAGAAGCTGCTAAAACAATAAACACAACTCCAGGGTGGGTGACTCTAAAATACCCCGTCACTGAGAAGCGGAGTAAAAGCACGTAGCTTTAGGTGTTTGCCTAAACGAGAGGTTACTCTCCTCTGTGCCTTGGGCCAACTTTTGGTTCTTTTAGGATGAGCAAAGAAGCAGAAACATTTATCTGAGATGAAGAGTGGCCAGCGTTTTATTCCGCTGCCTCTCCTCCGCTAACACAGCACTCACTGGCTTCAGTTCTCTCCTGATAAGATCAGATCCTTTCTGGTCAAAGTCTCAACAGATGCAGACCCTCCACCTATTCTGGAGGGGCCACACACGGTTTTGCTTTCCTTTCAGTGACAACTCCAGAGGGAGAAGGTGTTTTAGCAACTTTTTATCATTGTCCTTGGGCGAAGATGGTCAGAAGTGCCGAGGACCAGTCCTCCTTTATCCCATCCGAGGCAGGGTCAGTGGGTGGCCCTTCTCTCCTCTTTCAAAGCAATTTGGAGAAGCAAGGGGGCGCAGTTTTAAGCAGGAGTCATTACATGTTCCATTTGTCTTTTCTGAGAAATGCACATTTCTGAGAAAAATGACACATGTATCTCAATGCAACTGGCTTAATAGTTCAGTTAAAAAAAACACACACACATTTGTTACGTACTGAACAGTAGGCTGTTCCAAGTTTATAAGAGGTAATTTGGAGAACAGACTGCCCAAACAAGCACCAACCCTGATGGAATGCTGGGTTCAAATATGAGCTCAGCCTTTCATTAATTGGACAGTTATTGGACTTCATTAAACTTAAGTGTTCACTGCTGTGAAATGAGACCATAGGACTGTAGCATTTTATACTAGGGATGAAATCCTGATGATTCCTCAGCATTCAAAATTTGCATAATTCATGCAAAGTGGGAATCACATTATTTCAAAATTTGTGCATTTCTTTATGCCTTTCTATTTGAAATTTACATAAAGTAAAACCAATGATAATGGTAATTACAATGATAATAGTACTATAACTTTATGGCATTTTTTGAAGAATAAGTGACATAATCCATACATACAAACACTTAGCACTCGGCACAATGCTCACTAAATGATCATTGTGAGTGTAATTATCTTGTTACTGTTACTGCTATTACCGCTATTACTATTATTATTACCAGTACCCTCAATCTTGTATACTCCAGTCTTCGTCTTTTCAAAAATGATTGCCAAATTCTCTTTCAGAGCAACTCTATCATTTAAAAAAATCTAATTCTTTAAAACAAATGTTCCCTTCAGAATGGCTTTGACTGAATTTTGCAGAAGGAACACGATCGCACCAAAGACTGTAATGCAAAGGAGTCCTGTGACTTGTGTCGCTATTCTCTGTGCTGTTTGCTCTAGGGGCTGCTCACCACATCTTGCAAGAAAAATTCCTGGCTGATCTGGCTTCCAGGAGTGGTGAAGAGTAAAACCATTGTTTAAAAATTGTAATTCCTATTTGAATACTGGCCTGTAACCCAAAGGGTTGCCGGTTTGATTCCCAGTCAGGATACACACCTGGGTTGTGGGCCAGGCCCCCAGTAAGAGGCATGCGAGAGGCAACCACACTTTGATGTTAAAAAAAAGAAAAGAAAAACAATTATAATCCCTGTGAATGGGGATGTGACAAATCTTCCCTGTCAGACCACCAGAGAGCCACAGCTAAATCTGTAGCTTGTTTAGGACGTTTATGTATCATCAGGCCTCTTTTTTGCTCTCTTGCCTTTGTGATCTTTTTTCTTTTGTCCCATCTTTAATTCATACTGCATTGCCTGGGGAATGTACCCTGGTAGGCTCTTTGCAATTCTTTCTGGAGAAAGAGTAGTATGTGGACGAATAAATGAATACACGAATGAATGAATGAATGAATTCCTTTAAAGTAAGGGAAGAGGAGGGGCGCGTAGAAGAGCTTCCAAACCTGTGCTTGCTGACGGGGAGCTTCGCTGTCTCCTCCAACGGACATCTATGTCCTGTAGGCCCAGCAGCGGCCCATCTGTTTCCCTTTGGGACACCCTTCCTTCCAATCACAGGTCCTGTGGTTGTGGTGGGACAGGTACCAGTCCTGGCTCCCAGGCACTTGACCCAGCCTAGGAACACTTTGTCCATCTCTGGCCTCAATGACTGGTAACATTAACTGGGGGAATGTGGATCTCTCCTGAGATTCCAGGTATAATTCTTGGGAAGAGGTCCTCTTTGCTAGGGTCGTTCAGTGGGAATGATAGAAGCTAGACGAATCTAAGGAACATCACATGGCAAGAACACCTGAGAACAGAGTTGAGTGTGGATGACATTCTTTGTGTTCCCAAAAAGTGAAGCTTGCCTGCCTTACGGACTTTTCTGTTATGTAACAATGAATCACCCTTTTTGTTTAAGTCCATTTGAGTTCTTTGCAACAGATAGAGTTCTGCCTACTATTCTACCTCAAATACTAGTATTTCAGCTGGGGTTTCTCTTGCTGAATACAAAGTGAAATGTTAAGTAAAAAAAAAAAAAAGCAAAAATCAAGTTGTCCAGCATCTCTAGAGGTCTCCCCCGGAACACCCCCAGCATTCCTTGTCATGTTTCAGCCTGCCCACTTCACTGCAGTCAGGGGCGCATAACTGAGAAAGTTTACTTAACATGCGCAACCCCCAATTTCTGGAACTTAAATGAAAGCTTAAAGACAGAAAAAAAAGTGCTGTCTACCAATCAACATGCTGCAAATAGTAGGTACAGAGCTGTGATGGCTGCTTCAGTGTTTGAGAGAAAATGAAGAAGCTTTCTAGCCTACGTAACTCTTCCTCTGAGAAGAATTCACCTGACACACAGTTCTCACCTGCCTCCCAGGACCACCAGTTGTGCGGCAGCTGTAGTACTGACGAATGACCGGCAGTCTTAGATTCAGATTTTGTGGAAGATATTTGGGGAGACATATGTGGCAACTTCCATGCCCTCCAACTTTGTTCAGGGTTTTCTGTGATTGCTACTGGAATACCAGTGTCTTTTCATTCACCTTCCACGCTGTAAGCAGAGTCAGTTTTTTAAAACATGCATCCGATCTCGTCTCTCCTTAGGGTAACGGTCAAACTCCTTAATGGTGAGACTGCGGGACCTGGCCCTTCTACCTTTCCAGGATCAGCTAGCATGGCGCTCCACTCTGCCAGGTTCCGGGCTCGCCGACCTCTAGTTCTCCAACATGTCCCACTCTCTTCCTCCTCAGAGGCTTTGGATACACTGTCTCTTTTGTCTAGCATGTTTTTTTTTTCATTCCAAGTCTAAGTCATGTGCTTTTAAACAATATATTCTCATAGGACTATCTTTCTTTCCATCAGAGCAATTATCTCATGTTATAATTAAACACTCTCCGCGTGGCTGCGGGACCATGTGCTCCCACCAGTCCGTTCCAGGAGGGTGGGACTCGTGGGTCTGAGCTCACAGTCGCTCACCCAGGTGCCTGCTGCAGGGACTAAAATTCTCAACTGTCCATTTTCTGCCCAAGTTTTATTTCTCTTTCAGCAGCATCTGACACGAATGACCCCTTCATCCATGAAACACATCGCAACTCCATCGCTGGGATTCCCTCCCCACTCCAGGATGCTGCTGGACCCATCTCCTTAGCATCTTCCGAACAGTCATATATTCTGCTCTTATCATCCAACTGATAGGATCTTTTCTAAGGAAAAAACCCATAGGTAGAAAAAGTCCCACAGAAAAAGATGCCCGTTGCCATAGCAGTTACAAAAACAAGCAACTTGGAAGTGACTTAAGTTTCCAACACAAGTGGAAGGGTGCAGAAAATTGTGGCAATGCCCACTTCATGGAATATTATGCTGCCAGTCATGGTAAGAGCTATACAATCTGTCTGGGACTGTGTGTACGTGTGCGTGTGTGTGTGTGTTGAGAGAGAGAGAGAGAGAGAGAGAGAGAGAGAGAGAGAGAGAGAGAGGTTAAGTACAGTATAACAACATTTCAGGCAATGAGAGACCGCATTAGAAGGTGGTCCCATAGGTTGTAATGGAGCTGAGAAATTCCTATCACCTAGTGGGGTTGCAGCTGTCCTAACACCATAGTGCCCCGCATTCCTCACGGGTCTGTGGTGATGCTGGGATAACCAAACCGGTGCTGCCAATCATAGGAAAGCATAGCGCATGCAGTTGGTGTGGTACATAATACTTGATAATGACAATAAACAGGTACTGGTTTACGTATTCACTATACTGTACTTTTTATCACTATTTCTGAGTATACTCTTTCTACTTATTTAAAGAGGTTTCCTGAAAGGGAGTACGCCCTGTCTGGCTACCAACAGCCTCACGCATCTTGTGTTTACTGCATCTCTTGATTGCATCGCTTTCTCTTGCACTCGGTTTAATCTCGTGTTGAATTGTGTAGTGACATCCTGTACGGCCAAGTAGCCCAGGAGCCATAGGCTACACCACGTACCCTGGCATGTAGTAGGCTATACCATCTAGGTTGGTGTGGGTCCTCTCTACGTTATTTACACAATAAGAAAATCACCTAAGAACTCTTTTCTGAATGGATCCCTGTTGTTAACTGGCATATGACTGTTCCATAGTTTTCAAGTACAACAAAAATAATGATATTCATAGAAATAGTATTATGAAACAAAAATCACCGAGAGCCATGGTAAAATATTTTATGCAGAAAGTTCGCATAAATGGCAGCACTGTGAGTGACAGCACCCCTCTGGGGTGCAAACACTGAGCCCTCCCGGGGCAGTGGACTGGCACCGGCCGCGGGTCCTGCGGGCATTTCCCTAGTGATCTCGTGAGCTGTGCTGTCTTCCTCCAGGAAAGCAGGGTGCTGGTTGGCCTTTGCAGAGCATCAAAAACTGCAGACTGCGCCTCAGCTTCTTTCATCTTATTTGCTTCAAGAAAACTATTTTAAGCCAATGAATTCCAGGAAGCAGCAGGACAAACATTAACCTTTTTACTTTGCCCAAAGCAACCATTGTAACCACAGGCCCTTCTCAGATTCCACAGTGAAGATCCAATTTAACCGATTTCCAGTAGCTTTTGAGGATGAATTTGCCCAGCCAACTTCCTTTAAATCAGAACCCCACATCTTCCTCTTCAAAAGATGCTGTCTTGCAGCGCTGGTAAGAAATAGATAGACTGTTCGCAGCAGTCTGTTCCTGGAGAAAACATGCGGGATTACTACCCAGTAAATCCTGCAGCCACAGCTAATGGCACTTGAGAGCGGGGAGACCCGACTGTTGACCTCTAGGGCTCCCGAGCATAATTAAGGCTACAGCAGTCCATGTAAATTAACCGACATAATTATGTAAACCACATTATAATCCTGTGGATGACAGGAGGCTAGTTTATACCATTTCAGGCAGATAGAAATAATATTAACAATACAGATCCCCTGCCGCTGAGTAAACACCGGGGGTCTGGCACTGCACTAACATTTATTCTTTGCTACGTCCTCAGGAGTCCCTCTTATCTGTTTCACAGGTGGATAAACTGAGGCATAGCAAGGCTAAATAACCACATCTTTCTACTTCTGTTTTCAGAGCTTCCGCCCCCTTCCCAGCACCCTTCAACACCTTTTGTACGTTGCTTTTCTTGTCACTAGGCTGACTCAGAAGACTTTATTGCTTTGCCAATAATACGCTCCCTACATCCTTCAAGTTTTGAAAAGCACTTTTACTTTAGAATGACTTGGAACGCATGTTAGGATTCAACCCCGCGTCCTTTGTTGCGTGCGTCTCACGGTGGTACTGACAGTCCCTGGAGGCCGGGGGACTGGGAGCTGTGAGGAGCGGCAGGGCCCTTCCTGGCCGTTTTGTGGGGAAGAATGATGTTCTGTGGGCCAGCCCTTGGACTAGCATCACATCCAGCTTCTTGTCGACTTCAGTTACAAACACAATCTGATGTTGTTGGGCAAAAGGGCATATGGAAGAGAACCCTGCGTATCTCCCCCTGAACCTGTGAGATGGTGTTGTTACCTGATTTTACAGATAACAGCACAGCCAAGCCCTTCAGCCTTTTCCCTCCACACTGAATTCAGGACTGCAAATCCCTGGTATGCAAGCAGCCCCTCCCCTGGTCTGCGCTCTTGTTAAACATCACTCATGGTGTTTGTCTTAGGTTAGGTTCCCCCAGAAATAGACCCTGTGATGGAGATGGGAGCACAGGAAATCGATTGGGGAGCTGCTCCCCTGGTGAGGGAATGGGGAGTCAGGACAAGGAGCTGAGTGTAGGCAGCGCGTGCTGCATTGATAATCAGGCTAGCTTGCTGGGCTGTGGGGCTCAGGCCACTTGGGACCTCTGGGAGGGTTTGTCGAACATACCCTGGTGTTGTGCTCCCCAAGGGTGTTTTCTGCCAACCTCAGCCAGTCCTTGACCATCTCCAGGGGCATGAAGGGCCAGGCATTTTCTGCCTGTCTTGTCTGCCTGGCACACACTGAGCGCCAAGCTCCAGAGGCCATTGAAAGTCCTAAGCAAGCTGTTTGCAGCTGGAAGCCTATGAGCACTAAGCCATACGGGGCTAAGGGCATATGGGTAGGGGCATGGACAGGGCTGGCGGCCGTGTCCTTTCCTGCTACACCTAGAAGCGGTTCTCTGCTCGCCCCCCAGGTAGCCACCACCACTCAGTGGGACTCATGAGCAAATCGAAACCAGCTGGCCCTTGTCATTTTTACTTAACTGACTTACAAACGTGGGTAACTTCTACTCTGACTGGATAATGGGTAAATTATCAATGCTGATGATACGGGATATAGTCATATGTGTTTCCCTTCTGGTTTTCTAAGAGACAAAAGGCAGTGTGGTTTAGTGCTTAAGAGTGCAGACTCTGATGTGTCCTGATTCCCATCCCAGCTGCTCAACCGTATTGCCACGTGACCTCATGCAAATTGCTCCATGTCTCTGTTTTCCTCAGTACTGGGGAACAAAACGGTATCCCATAGGTTTTTCTGATGATTAAATGTATCTACTTATGTATCTATCTAAATGTATCTATCATCACTTAGTAAATAATGTAAGTATAATACATTATTATCAACATATGACATATAATCTACAAAAATAAGTAGCAAATTAAATTAAAAAAGTAAATGTGGGACGTCTTCGATAATTTTACTTTTCATTCTAAATAACAACACTTAGTCACTGGGGGATCAATCCAGAGACTGTGCTCACGTGGCTAGACTTGATAAGTCAGACATAAAAAGAGACTGAGAAATAATTTGTCATTTATATAAGGGAATGTGAATCCAATTTTGCAGCCAGGAAAAGAAATGGTGCTCTATATTTCAATGTACATAAAGAGAAAAACCTCCTGAAAACAGCGCCGGGAAGCTTGTCGCCTGGTTCTTTTAAAACTGAGAGCTGGAAGCACCTCCGTTTTATTGATTTCATCTAGTAAGTAATTTCTGGGCTTCTTAACTGAGACAAAATTGAACCTCAGATCTTCTGAGCCTGCACTCGTCAGCCATCCCACAGGGACCTAAAATCACTGAGGATATGTGTATAAGACAAGAAAATCCACCATTTAAGTTACCCCTTTCGTCCTTTGGGAGGTAAACCAAGTCAACAGGTCATCTGACTTTTCAGGTACGTGCGCTTCTCCAGCCTGCTGACTCGGCTCAGTTGCAGGCTGGGCAAAGGGACCAGCTGGCAGCCCTGCAGCACAGAGCTCTGATCCCCTTTCTTTCAGATCATGAGCTCTAACAACCATGCCTGATACAACACCAAGCATCACTAGACACTTGATTTCTTGTCTCAGTGTGAGAAAATCCCCAGGAATATGTATTGGTAAAAAAAAAAAAAAAGTCCTTATATCTATACTAAAATCACGGGGGATGCGTTTTCCGGTACACTTCACCTTCCTTTGATAAGACAGAGAGATGCCTTGAATGACTTATTACTCCTCAATGCCCAGAGAAGGCAGGCGGTAGGACCCATAAGATGCAGTCACTGTATAGCTGTTTCCAAAGTGGACTATATTCTACTCGTATATGTGTTTTAAATTTTAAATGAACTTCCCTTTTGTAAGGGAGTTTCTGTGACAAAGGAGAAGCTATAAAACTTTAGGTTGTCTGCATCAGCTAATAAAAAAATAAAACTTAAAAGCCTTTTTTAGCTTTGAAATTCTATGGCACTATAATTCTACAGCACCGACAACAGAGAGCAGTTTGGAAGGAGCTGGAAGCTGACTACAAGCAGAATATCAATTGGAAAAATAAAGTATATTTTTAAAAGGCAAGCAACATAAAGCTACATCATGAATTTTCCTCTTTTTTACAGAGATATGCTTGGAAGTTAGCAGACATTCTCGAGAAACTAAGCAGCAATGTCAAAAGCCAGTACAATATTTCTCTCTTGGTCCACGCCAAAGGTCAGCTGCGTCTTTGATGAGCAGTTCCCATGCCATCTGACTGCTTCTTATCTCAAGCATCAGTCTCACTCTGCCTGATGCCTTTTTCTGCCTGTAGAAAGCCAGGAGGGGGAGTTAAAGCTTCTAGGAGCCATTCAAACCAACAAGGGACAGAATGTAGACGATAAATATCTCAGGCTCCTTATCCCCCAGGGGAATAGTTTTGAATATTTCCTACAATCTTTCAAAGGGGCAGTATTGAGTCTCCATTATGCTTGGTAACCACTCAAGATCAAGGTTTTTTATTAGCATTATTGCCTTCCCTGATTTATTCCCCACTCTCCAGTGCTTCCTGCGTTCGCCTCTCAATTACACAGCTTGTAACCCAAACTTTGTCTCTGGATCTGCTTTTGAGGGAACCCAAATCAAGATAAGGAGTACAGTGGAAAAGCCAAACAAGAAGCCCTAAATAGAACCTGATGGCAGTGAGGTCTCCTGAAGCATCGGTGCTACACCTATTTCCTGGGGCGCCTTTGAAACTTGGGCAGAGTTCCAGATGAGCTGGAAGGAGAAGTGGCATTGATAAAACACCAACATTGAAGGTTTATGAAAAAGCACCAATGGATACCAAAGTGGTTCATAATTATTATGAGAATCAAGTAATATACATCAATGCACTTTGAAAATAAGTAAGCATGATTGAAATACTTGATGGTCTTCTATTTCTTTTTTTATCTTGCTTGAAAGCAGGCATAGGCAGATATTATCTACAAAGGGCCAGACAGTGAATATTCTAGACTCTGTGAGCCTTATGGTGGCTATCTCAATTACTCAATTCTGCCATTTAAGACAAAAGCAACTATGGACAATACATAAATGAATAGGTGTGGATATGTTCTAATAAAACATTATTTTCAAGTATAGGTGGGGGGCGAATTTGGCCTATGAGCAATAGCGTTTTTTTTAATGTACAACAGTAGACTGGATGTCCCACTGGGTTTCCTGCAATATATTTTATCTTTTCAGCTTTATTGAAGTATCATGGTAAGATATTTAAGTTACACATCCAGCAGCAGTAGCTGAATGGCCTCCGCTGCAAAGAATTACTTGTTTGTAATGTATATCATGCTGGTGGTGACTCATTGTTTTCAATACAATCTTAGTGAGTTTGACTGGTGTGGAGGAAGCAGAAGAGCTTGGAAAATCATGCCCTATGGATGAGGAACTTTGTAGGAATGAGAGAAGAATGTGTCAGCCCACCAGGCACAAAATAGTTTCCCATTTTCTGAAAATATAGGGCCATATGGAGCATGACGCACCTCTAATGAAGGCTGAGCAAAGCCACGCTTGCAGATCTGTGCCTATCAAATAGCAGTCAGCATCCCAGCTCCACAGCCATGAACATGCACCTGGCAGACCTCCTTCTGCAAGAAGCGTAAATGATCAAGGGCTTCAGCTGCTGCATTTTGAAATCCAGCTCATTTGTACACCAAGGCCACACCTCCCACAGGCTGCTCCCCTCTAGTCACTTACTTGTAGTGGAGATACTGAGGCAGAGCCATTCCTGGAAGAGATAGGTAAACACTATTGTTGGCCAGTTTTGACTCAAGGACCCTCTGGTGGCTTTGCTGAAGCTTTTATAGTCTGCACGCATCCTGGGATGCTTCCATCCTATCTTCTCTCGCTCTCTCTTTCACTCGGGGTCAGACATGGCATCACATGGAGAACACTGAACTTCGCCTAAGCCCTGTGCTCCTGGAAAACAGCAACTGCTAAGAAATCTACTCCCCACCCTTTTATGTTCTGAGAAACAGCTTGCTACAAAGAGTAACCCTTCTGCTATGACTTTGCTAAAACCCGTGGGTGACCCCTTGGTTCACCTGTAACAAGGTGACACCCAGACCCTCCCAGCCTATTCTTTGTCTGGTAAGTGATCTGCTGAATTCTGCCCTCACTAACCAGTCCAGACACAATGTCTGCTTCCTTGACTTGAGCACACTTGAGTCAGGTGTCTCTCATGAAAGTGGGCCACTCTGCAGCAAGAGAAACAGAACCACCCTGCCTTAATAGCCCTCAGTTATCTGCTGACCTCAGGAAAGAACATTCCCTGATCAACTGTCCCATCAAGCCCCCATTCATCTCATTCTCCCACATCCTGTTCTTTCTAGACTTGTTTACTTCTCTCTGCAAAAGACAAGTCCCCGTTGGCCTGCCCGGGAGACACTTGCAGATCTTGTGATTGGAGCCTTCTCCCTATGCCTATTGTCAGGGCCCAGGGCAGGCTGCCCCAAAATATCCCCACAAAGGCATACCAATTACTTTGAATTACAGTTACTTAAGAAACTTCTGTTCAAGAAAGAACACCCTGATAGCTCTCTCTGTCCCCATGAAAGAGGAGATAAATCTTCTGTGTGAAAGACACCTTCCTTTTCCCTGAAGGCTTACAAAAGAGAGACATCCTTATCACCAGAGTTAGGGAATCAAAGGCTGAGAAATATGGATAAACAAATCTTGTTATTTATTTATTTTTTACTAGCACACTGCCCAAGCCCAAACCTTACTTAGGTTCCTCACTAAGGAGCACCCAAATGGAAGTTTCTTTATCATGTCCATTCTTTACAACTTTATTGTTTGTCTAAAAAGTATAAAAAGCTGTTTGATTCACTCATTTCTCTAAGCACCATTTGTGACCTGTAGTTTGCATGTAATAAGTTGTTTTTCCTCCTGTTAATCTGGTCTTGTGCCAATTTTATTACTAGGCCAGCCATAAGAACTCAAAAGGGAAAGAGGGGAAAATTTCCCCCTTCCTAGTACTATTGTTTCCTTATCATCATTATCCCTTTGGATAAAGTCTCAACTTACCTACATCTGGATTATTTTCAGCAGTGGTCTGAGAGCTCTCCCAGTTCTCTCTGGCTGTTTCTTTTCCTCAAGAAAACCCCTGCATCTTGACATCCACTTCTCATAGGACCCATGCTAATAACAGTGGCCTCAAGAGTGGTCTAAGAAAACAAGTAGTAAAGTGGGATTTGGTACTGGCTCACCCTCCACCCAGCAGGCCAAGAGGATGCCATCCTGACTGGTAAGTGGGACATGGATGAATCTTGGCACACAGATGGTGCAACTGCTAAACAGTATACCTGGGATGACCTGATGGAGAGGTATGCTGGGGCAGGTGTGGTGGTACATGCATTTGGAATATTCGGAAAACAATGCTTTCAAGACAGGGGAGTTAGCTGGATTTTGCTAAATTCCATTGCTTCCCTCAAGAAGGATAATGAGAGATGGAGAGATGTTGACAAGCAATTTGTAGACCATGTGAAAATCAGAGGGCCTCAGTTGTACCCATAGAGAGGCCCTCATAACCTGTATGGAAGATGAAAGAGCCAGTGATTCCGCAGCACAGGGATAAAGACCTCTTCCTGCTATAGGTTGGCCTTTCCTGCCTGCACAGCCTCAGCCAGCATGACCATCCAGGACACAGCATCTGACCAGAGCGCCCATTTTACACGGAAAGAGATGCAGAAATAACCTCATTCCTGTGGGATCCACTAGACATAGTACATGCCACTATCAGTGGGACAGCCTTTTAGAGGGGGCGACTCAAATGTCAGCTCAGAGGAAAGATTCTGAAAGGATGGGAACATCCTTCAGGATACAGTTCATTCATTAAGTCAGGACTTTTTATGGCAAACTGATTGTACAGCCATACAATCAAACAACAGCAAACTGATTGTTTCCAACAGAAGGAATGCAAGAATCTAGAAACCAAGAAATAGAAACAGGAATGGTCCCAAATACACCACTACAATGCGCACTCCAGACTCTGCAGGATTGGAGGTCCTGGTCCTGGAAGGAGACATAGTGTACAAAGTGGACACAACAAAGGTGCCATTTAACTACAAGTCAGGGCTCCCACCAGGGTACTTTAGACTCCTTGTGCCTAGGAACCCAGGTGTGGAAAGAGAAGTGCGAGAGGCGATACGGTCAGGGGAATTGATCACGACCAAGAAGAGGAGGGCGGGCTGCTTCCACACAATGGAGGCAGGGAGGGGATGCGAGAAAGCCAGGGGACCTTTCTGGGCACTTGCTGGCACTGCCTAGGAACCAGGGGCAGACATGGGCAACCGCCCTAGACTGAGAAGGGTCTGACTATTAAACGTTGAGGTGGTTCAGGTATGTTTTAAGATAGCATCAGTTTTGGTTTGGAAAGAGGTGGCCCTTCTGCTGAAGCAATGATTTCTAATCCTTAGTTTCTTCTGCCTTCCATCCTTCCCTCTTTTGTTTTTGCATCTCATTTTGCTGCTTGTACAAGCTCATTTACAATTTGGTCATACACTTGGAATGAAAGAAAGGCACTTAAAAATGCTGAGATTCTTTTTCCAAGAATCTCAAAATGTTTAACAACTCGTTAGGCTTCACGGTGCCCTGGAGGAAACAAGGAAGATGACGATCAGATAGATGTAGGGGAGACTAGCATGGTGAAGGCCCATTCCAGAATTCAGGAGCCATCGCATCTTGCAGTTCTTATCTGACCCGTCTGCCAAAACTCCCCACCGTTGTTGGTTTAAAGGCATTTGGTCTGAATTTTTCTTCCATCCAAAATTTCTATATTTCAATGTTTGCAATCAATTCCCATACACACTAGTCAATCAGTTCCTTACTAAGTAATGACCTCCTTGATGGCAGTGACCATGGCAGAGGGACCAGTCCCACCTAGAGCGGGTGCTCGGAAAACACTGGGTGGATGTTCTTATGTCATTTGAACAGACATTTACTTAAGCAAGGTGTCGCACTAGCCACACAATGCCTATCTTGAAGGAGTTCATAATCTAGCGGGACACAAAACCATAAAGGTATGCTACGCTGTGCTGGAAGCAATGAACACCCTCTCTGCCCTCTTTTGTCTTCATGCTGAAGACAGGGCTCGTGTCTTTATGGGCAACACCGAATCTCATTTCCTATCAGGATTCCTCCCCAGCCAATTTACTCTCTCCTTCCCTCACAATGCTGTGCTCTCATAGATGGCTTTTTGGAGAAATCAAAAGAGGTGATGGGGACACGGAGAGATGGATAGCTCTCTGGGTGAAAAAATCATGCCTTTTCTTGAGTTTGGGACTTCAGTCTCTTTCAGGCATGAGAAAACACGTCACTGGTATTTGTGGAGCTCAGCATTTTGCCAGGCATTGCATGCATTCATTCCACATTCACTGTAGACCTACTATGTGTTGGGCTTGATGTCAAGCACTGGAAAAACCGTGATGGGATAGTTTACAGCCCCTGGGCTTCTGTTACACACAGTAATAATTAAATATTATTCAAGGTAGATAGGAGTCATTTCAGACTGTTGGGAAAGTGCAATCAGGTGATGAGGTACTGTAAAAGCCTGATGACAAAAGCCTAGAGGAAAGCTTTAAAGTCTGTATTCATTGACAATAGAAGGAGAAAAAGAAAGCATACTCTTACCCAGTGCCCTGTGCAGAAGGTCACTGTAATCATATTTAAATGAAATTACATTCCAGGTGTAACAGGCAATATAACAATCCTCAGTGAAACTAATAGAAAAATTTCTCAGTCACAAAAACTGATTAAATGCATTTCATTTCAGATGCCCCAAATCATAGCCTTTATGTGCTGTGAACTTCTCTGCCTTCCCATGTCTTGAAGAGAACATTGCCTGTAACTCAGACTGCTCTGCTCCAAACTCCAAGTTGGGGTTAGCCCAGGACCCAGATCTAGAACTATTAATCATTAACAAGATGATTTGGGGCAAATCTCTTAATCTCTTTTAGCATTAGTTTTCAGCTATAAACTAGCGATAATACTGCCTATTTCCTAGGCTTGCTGTGCATAAAAAGTGAAATAAAACATTGTATGCAAATTGCCTGAGTCAGGGCAAATGTTCAATAACTGATATTTATTATGATCATAATGGCCGTTCCTGCTACGTTTATCATTGATGTTGATATTCAGTCCAGGTTTAGGTGGAGCCTCTTCCAACTGCCACAACTTTCATGTCAGATATGTATGCCATCTATTCTGATTCTTAGAATCAGATCTGACAATCCTTGGGAAACAGGGGCCACCCTATGTAAGTTATTTTTTTGTACCCAAGCTTTTTGAATAAAGCACTGCATATAAATACAAGAAATAAGCTTTAGAGTCACCCTCTGTATAAATTTTGTTAATATTTATAGGTCTACTCAGGTTTTTTTTTCCCCTCTTCACTACATTGGTAATTAGTTTCTTTCAGAAATTGTCTATTTCATCATAATTTTCACATGTATTGGCATTTATTTTTCCAGTATTATTACTGTAAAATTTCTTCTGCATTAGAATTATGGCTTCCTTTTCATCATGCATGTTGTTTCTTTGTTGAGTTTATTTTTCTGTTGATAAGCCATGTCATGGCCATACCACAAGGTCCACATAGGCTGGTAGAGGGAGGAAGAGGTTCAGAGATGAATCCCATTTTCTCCCAGGGAACAAGCCATTCTCAGATCAACTACATTTCATGCCCACACTAGGTATTTACGGTCACCAGTTGCAAGTCTGAGGGGTCACAAGCAACAGCAAACTGATACAGAAATCCAACAAGGAGTGTCTGTGTGAAACCCAGTTCCTCCTCCTTAATCCTTCCCCCAGCATTAGTATTTATTTCAAAAATTCAAAATCTGTAAAGTTTTATGGGCAAATCAAAGGCCAAAGAAATACCCAGAGCTCTGCTCAGTGTCCTAATGAATGTGTTAAAAAGAAATGTGATTAGAGAAGTGATAGAGTTAAGCAGGGAATTATGCAGCCTGCTCATGTTTTATAGATTCTGGTGGAGTGGGAGGATGGGCAGTAACCACTTCTCTGAATGATAATAGTCTGGAAATCACCAGCAGCTTATGACTGTTTTTGGTAGTGGTGGTGGTGGTAGGTATGGCCTGTGTGTGTGTGTGTGTGTGTGTGTGTGTGTGTGTTAAAGGGTCCCTAACCTGTGGTGTGCATGTAAATAATACTTTCAATAAAATTTTCCCTTTTGTTATAAAAATTCAAGGAGAAATTGATCCATTTGCACAAATGAAATATTAAGGACTCTTGTTTGTATATGTGGAAAGAAAGACACCTGGAGAGAATCAATCAGAAGGTCACCAACATGGGAATTGAAACATGGTGGATGACATGGACCAGCAATGAACTACCAATATTATAGAAGACACTCTGGATCTTATCAGGCCCATCCTGGCTGAGTAAATTTATGTGAAAATGAGAAATTACAGAGAGCTTTGAGGTAGATTACATTTTTGTGATCAACATTTAATTATGATATTGGGAAATGTGGAAGAAACTGTGACTATTACAGAAATTGATAAAGAAACATATGAAGAGCTATATAATCAACAAACAGAATATCTCAATGCTCTTAGTCCAGGGAGAAGGTATTGTACTAGTTGCCCTTCTGTTGAGGGTTGGCTAAAAGAAATACTTAATCCTGTATGGAAATTAAGACACTCTATACGATTGCATCTTTTGAAGATATTCAAAAAAGAAACCTGCATAAATTTTGATATTAAGAAATGACCAAGGTATATTTACATGATGGAATACAATGCAGCAGAAAGAAAAGAGGACTAATACCCTTCATGACAACATGGATGGATCTAGAGAGCTTTATGCTAAGTGAAATTAGCCAGGTGGTAAAAGACAATTACCATATGCGCTCACCTATAAGTGGAACTTAATCAACAAAATAAACAAGCAAGCAAAATAGAAGTAGAGACATTGACATGAAGAACAAACTGACAGCGACAAGAGGGGAGAGCAGAGGGGATGACAGGGGAAAGAAGGGGAAGGGTCATCAAAGGACGTATGTAAAGGACACAGGGACAAAGCCAAAGGGGGTAGGGTCAAGGGTGGCAGTCGGAGATGGGTAAAGTGGGGGTGAGGGGGAGTGATGGGGTAAAAATGGAGACAGCCATACTTGAACAACAATCAAAAAGTAAAAGAAATGACCAAAGATTTTTCCATTCCTGAAATTAATGAAAGAATTTCATAACTCATAAATTTCATAACTCATAACACATAACTCACAAATTCTTAAGCTAAGTGGTATTTTATTTTTCTCCACCCCTTCCAATAAATGTGATCACCAAGATGCAGTCCTCTTTTTTAGGAGATGATTTGCTTCATTGATTGTTTTCATATAATTTCTGATGTTTTCAATTTAAGTTAAATTGGATGTTTTCTTTTTTGATTTAAAAAAAGAGAAAAGAAAGATGCCAACACAATTGGCAACATTAACCCTAACATTTTTAACCCTTACACTTTGCATGACACAGAGGCAAAGAAAAGGTTTACTTTAATCCAAGACGTAGGCAAGACTATGTGGATGAAAATAATGTCTAGTTACTCTGTTGGTCTACCTGTTTTGGTCAGTCATGAAGATTCTGAAATCTACCCTGCCTGGGGATTACATGGGCCTCTTAGGCTTTCTTTGTAGTAATGCTTCTCAAACCTAATACACCATGGAGCTCATAAAGCAGTCACTCATGTATTATTTTAATTGTTTTCTATGTTGTCCCAGGAAAATGAATAGCACAGGCATTATTTTCCCATTTGTAAGGACGAAAAAAGAGGCTCAGAGATTTGTAAGCCTTCCTGGGGTGTAATAGGTGATAACCCTATGGTAAGAGGTGGAGGGAAAAATGTGGGTTGGACTCCCAGCTCTGCCAGGCTACCAGGGGATGACTTTGCGAAAGCAGTTTGCTCAGCTTGAGTCACAGTGTCCTCCTCAACAAGCTGTGGATGATCATTCATAACTGGCCTGATTGTGGTCAGGAACAGATGTCATGCACTTAAGGGCTTAGCTCTGTGCCTGGTGGAGTAGGAAGCTCAGCAAAGAGAAGCTGTCATTACTGGCCGAATCCAGCATGGCCTTCCAGCATGCCTGGAGTCTGCCCCTGACATTCTGAACCAAGAGTAGCTAACAGAGTAAATATCATGAATGCATTAAGAATGATGCCAGAAAGGCAATGCAAATTAATTAAACATACACCACTTTGAGATTTTCAGAACAGCTAGATTTGAAACAAAAATTTCAAAGGGATCAGGATGCGGTGCTTGCTGAAGTCCAGAGACCAAGTCTTCAAACGTTTTCCCCAATATGTACTCGTGTTCTGAGCACAGCTACATAGGGGGTAGAAAACAGGGCAGGGGTCATTTCCAGAGGATTAGCTGTTTCTTCTTCCTAATTCCCACAGTAGTCTATACAAAAGCCAAGAAGAGGCAAAGATTACCCCACTCCATCCCCATTTTGCAGCCAAAACTATGGATATGTATTGCTAGGTCTCATCTGCCGCCTTATGAGTACTCTGATTTCAGGCAGGAAGGGATGAGCAGAAGTTCATGAAAGCAACTGTGGTCTCTACAATCTGAGCCAAAGGGAGGATTTGCAAAGATATGAGTTCCATACAGTGGCAGTTTTAAATCAGACTGCAATCCAGTATCTCCTAACAGCACGAACAGTTCTATAAATAATAAGCAAATAACACTCTGAATTGTTATTCCTATTTGCCCCAAGGATGTGCCCATTAGAAGTATCGGTGCACCTGTGTTCCAGGAAATCGGTCACAAATGAAGAGCTAGTAAAATTCCACATACCCACAACTGGCCAAGTCATATAGAAGGCCTTCTATCAGCCAGGCAGAATGCGGCATGCTAAGCAGGAAAATGCTACCACCCTCGTTAGAGTCATGCAAATATTTCTCCAGAAGTACTTTTTCATTTTCTGGGAGAACACATGCCTTTGGGTAGCACCTCATCAATTCGGACGGCACTAATTGGGAAGACGCAGCAGGGAGGATGTAGTAGGAGGGATACGTACAACATAATAGCTGAGGTGTGTAGAGCTCACCAAGTACTGCATCACCAACAATTCAGCCATGGGATCTGCTCAACCTGGTGGTCGTCAGCTCCACCAAAGCTCCACTCTGTCTCTGGAAACATAGGAACATGGAAAGTTCAAACACAAAGCAAAAGCAACTGGGTCCTGCCTGCTGATTCATTACATAAGCACTCATCCACGAGGGATGAATGAGGCAGAGGATCTGGAGATATGCTTAATTAGAAACAGACAAAGGCGTTCTTGCTAATATTTTTGCCTGGACGACCAGAGTTTCTGTTTGGACCATTGCATTCAATAACTGAGGCTCAAGGCTTTTTATCTGAAGCATTGATTTTGCCTGCTGAACCAAGAAAGCTGGTTTTCACCTTGCAGACATGTGATGTGATTACAAAATATACTTTGCATGCAAGAAACACAGTGAAGGGAACTATGTTACCCCTCCTGATTTCACAATGAAAAAGAATCTTTGAGCAAGGTATGCAGAGGGTAAATATGTGTTCCAACAGCATGTGTGACTCACCTCCGGGGATGGGGCAGGCCCAGCTAGGTTCCTGTGCTGTTTGTTCTGTGTTCAAACGCCACAACTAATACCAGCTGTGCGATTTCAGGTAAGGTCCATAGCCTCGAAAAGCCTCATTTTCCGTTTATAACCACCTCTTAGGGTTGTGGAGAGGATTAAGTGAAATAATGTATACCAAGTGCTTAGAACAGTGCCTGGTATTTTCATTAGTTCTCAATAATTTTGGCTGTCTTTCTGAAAAGCATCATTATAATCACTGGGAGTCATGAGAGTATGAAGGAAGATAAATCTATCATTTCTACTTTGGATGAGTGGAGATGCCAGAGAAACTTCGAGGAAGACACAAGTAAATGTGGAAATAAGCTAACTGAATAGGGAAATGAGGCAGAGGCTGGCAGCTGAGCTGAGGAATGTTTTTAGAAGCTTGTGTGGAACATTAGCACCGACTATAGGCAGGTATTGAGGGTCTACTATGGACCTGGCAGTGTTCTGGGTAATTCATACACATCACTTAGTTGTCACATACTAGGCTCATTGGAAGTACCGACTCAATACGGTGCAAATAAGAACACAATATTTTTCTCTTATCATTGCCCTTTCAACCTGCCCTTTAGAATTAAACCTCAATAAAATTTCAAGTGAATTCCCCATTGTTGAGTGTTATTTTCACATAGAATGGGTTTCATTTGTTAGAGGTTTTCTTACAAGTCCAGTGTTTTCTGATATCAAACTATTACTCTCTCAACAGATTTAGAAGTCCCACGCTGACCTCCAGGTGGACTCAAGCTTGGACACCTACAGGGGAAAGCAGTGGTGAGCTCAGAGTCCTCGCTGTGTTCTGCCTTCTCTTCCACCCCTGCTTCCGGGTCACTAACTGGTTCCCTCTCCTCCAGGGTTGGAGCAAGATCAGGGAGGGGAGGCGGCAGGGGAGGGATCACTGGACTGTGCTATTTTCACGTGTCCTTGGAGCCCACCGATCGTGGCAGGTGCTGACTGGGAGAGTCCTCCGTGCGGCACCACTCTGTGTTCTGAGGACTGGCTGCCCCTTCTTCCTGGTCGCTGACTACCGCTCCTTGGGCCTTGGTCTGACCACATGCTCCCCTGACAGGTTGCCCTCTTGGTGGGTCCCCTTCTGTGACCACCTCAGCAACACATGGTCTCAGTGCTTGTCCTGCCTGGCCCCTTATAGCTCGCCTTAGCCCCCAGCCTCAGGGCCTCTTCAGCCAGCTTGTCCCCTTGAGAGACTTAGGCACCCTGCATCACCCAAACTCCAAAGGATCCTCATGAGTTCTCATAATTTAATTCACCTCAAGGATTTACTGAGTCCCTACCACTGGCCACGCACTGTTCAAGGTACTCAGATTACAGCAATGGACGTAACAGCGGTCTGCAGGGAATTTGCATTCTAGAGTAGTGAGACGAACTACAGAATGAATAAATTACACGAGTTGCATGATGATCGATGCCATGGAGAAATATGAGGCAGGGCAGGAGAGAGGGACTGCAGACAGGGAATTGCAGTATGGCCTGTCGGGGAAGGTGGTGCCCAGGAGACTGGGACGGGATCTGCCTGTTGGACTAACATCTCTCTGCATCTCACGTAGATTTCTTAGTGGCATTGGACCCTGACTCCACAACTTCCAGGAGGGGTAAAGGATTAACCTTCCTCTTGGAAGCACATCTTCTTCTACCAGCAGTGGGTTTGAGGTGTCAGAAGCACATCCTCTTTTCTAAAAGAATGCTGTTTCCCTTGTATATCCTCATATGTACACTTAAAGAAGTTAATGGACTATGCTTTTTAAAAATCCCTTCTTGGCAAATCCTATATGCATGGTGTGGCCTCATTTTTTAACGTGTAGGAGAATGTCATCTTTGTTTCTCAGCTTCTGGACCTCAGCCAAAATTCCTTGGCCCTAGTAAAAGAATTACTCCGTGTCCTGGGAGATACATTGAAGAGATTGACAGTCATTTAATCAAGGTCTCAGATAAGAGGTCTTGGGGAGCTAGACCTACTGTTCTTGTACAAAGTTTCTTTTATTGGATCATACTTGGAATCTTTAGAATGTCACACAAAGAAACAAATAAACAAATAAAGGAAAAACACCTATTAAATGACATCTTGTGCCTACCTCAGTTTTCTAAGAAGAACCCCGAACACCTAGGCAGCTCTGTATTGCATCAACTGAGCTCCCAATTTCTTTGCTTTGGTGAGATCATTAAAAACAAATCTTTGAAATGTTCTTGTAAAGGATGTATTCTGGTGATGTCTCAGAGTGAACAGGTAATTCAATCCCTAAAACTGCTTGCCTCAACAGAATAATAAGCACCACCATCTACTTGTTGCAAGTAATAGGCTCTATTAACAAAAGAAAAAGTACCTGTATCTTTTTAATGACATCGACTTCTCACCACATTTTAGATATTCCTCTGCTTATCATGTTGTCCCAAATGATGGTACAGAGTTTTGAAAGGATAATAATGTACAGTTGAAAATTAGTTCTAACTAGAATTTGGAGAGTTTATTATCACTTTAACCACCTGTATTCAGAATCATCAAGAGCGCTTGTGTTAGGAGAGATGACTGGTAAATAATTGGATTAATTTTCTCTCTACATGATTCCCTAGACTTTTGTGTACCTTAATGCATTTTCTTGTGTATATTGGTATATAGAGCAGTCTGACAGTGGGCAAAAGAAAATCACTAACTTTTAGAAGAGCTGCACAGTTTACAGAAAAATTTTCAAAAAACTTTATCTCATTTTATCTTTATTTAAATGATGTGGAATTGACAAGGTGAAGTCCTCACATATCTACCAAAACTTACTAATAAGATAGCTTTCTATGCCTTATTTTCCCCAACTATTGAGGGGCAAAAGCCATGGCTGTACCATGTACCATGATCCTTGTCAGCATTAGCAGCTTGGGTCAGAAATGGACGAGTGACCTAGGTAGTCTATGACAAGCCCCATGAAAAAACCTTGTACAAAGGACTCTACTCAAAAGGAAATGAGCTGAAGCTTATTCAATTTCATTCCGGTGAAGTTAGAATTAGAAACCAATACACTAAGCTTTGGGTGGCTAAGCTGAAAGGTCACCTAGACTTGAGAGTTGAGACACCCATTATGGAATAGGCGCAAATAAATAAACAGAGGAAGGCAGTTTGTAAAGAACAGAGGGAAAAAGCATGAGAAAGCATGAGACAGAACAATCTCAGTGGTAATGCTTTCTACCGTTCATTTTCAGTTCCTGTAGGCCATCCCTTGTTTTATGACTTTGGATTTCCATCAGACACCTATTTCTGCCCGATATTAAATCCTCTTTCCTTGAATGAGTTCTTATGGATTACTAACTTGCAACCAGCAGAATTTGAATTGGAACAATTCATTGTATGAACAGTGTCTCCCTAACTGTACATAGAATCCCAAAGTCTTGACCACAGTTTGAAAGTATCTCTTACCCCAGACTCCCACAATGACTTCATCCTGTGCCACTCTCCAACCATTTCTTCATACTCTGGCCAGTTTAATTTATTTTGGCTCCTCAAAATATTAAGTTATTTCTCATACCATGAAATGCAAGTTACATAAAAGGCAGGGACGTTACTGTTTTGTGCACTTTTGTAATTCCAGAGCCTAGCACAGTGCTTGACGCATAGCAGATGATGCATAAATATTTGTTTAGTAGCTAATAAATGACAATCAGGAGCTCAGATTCATATCCTCTCATTCTCTATTTATTATGCCACATTGCTTAGTCAACTAACATCCAATTAATTTTTTAATTTCTAAATTATAAAATCTGTAGTTATCACAGGTATCCATTAACACATATGTGTTTAGTGAGCCTAAAGAGGAAGCAAAAGAACTAAAATTGTTCTGCTGGTAATACCAAGACATGCCACAGAGTTATGTAGAAAACCTTTCTGGAATCGCAAACAAGGAACAGAGAACAGTACTAAATATATTTAGCAAAATGTGGTTATAAGTTTCCTCTTTTCTAGAGTCTTAGAGAATGTCAAACCATAAAATGCACAAATTAGTCATTTTTTAGGTAGAAAATACTAAGCAGGTTAATAGAATAGTTTTTCTTTGACTCAAATGCCTAGAGGAATATTTTGGAAACGTTTCCTTGAACATCAATAACAGTCTAATTACTTAAAATTACACTGTATGCTTCCAAAGCTGAAGCCTAATTTTTCCCCTTTTAAGTGCAAGAAACACATCCTCGTCCAAGGAAAGGCTGCCATTGACCAAAGGGAAAAGGATTCCAAGAGTAGTGGGGATTAACTTGCCTCCCGTTGTCTCAAAAACATAAATTGTCCACCTACCACAAATCTCTATTTTAACGCCTATGGCTGTGTAGGAGCAAATTGGATTACAATGTTCACCAAGTGATGTCCTCCCACACAGCAGGACATGCAACCTCATGGTGGCTTGCTGTGCATCCCGTTATGCAATACATATTGCTAGCTTAGTCTTTAGCACAGCACTTGTAAAATTTTTGCCTGAATTCCGTACCCACCTGCAGACTCTCCAAAACCAGAATCTGAGACTGGGTTGTTTTGGAAACCCCAGCATCAAGTCTTATGCTTGGCACAGAGTTGCCTATACCAAGATCCATGAGATGCAAAACTGCGTCATGGTTAAGAGTTCACATTCAAATCCTGGCTTTACAACTTGCTATACCTGTGACTTTGGCAAAGTTGCTTCATTGCTCTGTGCCTTGCTTTTTTTATTTGTAGGAGGGTGTATTAATAGTGCCTACTTCAAAAGATCATGGTGAATATCAAGTGTATGACTCAAAATAAACACTCTACAGGTACCAGCTATTATTATTATTGCTACCAAATTAGTGTTGAATGAATATGTGAATATCCTTAAAGATTTCTCAAGACTTCTTGCCTTGACCATGGCATTCACAGTAGCTGATCTCCACTATAGCTTCCAGTACTGTTGTAATCCAAGGGGACAAATCCTCAGGACCACTTATGGGAAATCTGGAGGCCATTTATAGGCTTATGGTGTGAGTAAAAGAGAAGCATGAAGGATGCTAGATGGGAAAATCTTTTCCATTATCTTCTGGGTAGACACTGTCCTTTCCTCTCCACCCTACATGATGCAAGCTTTTTTTTTGAGTACTGTTGCTACCAAGGGAGATGGGCACAGGTGGATAGAAAAGAGAACATGGAAAGACCTAGGCCTGACCTTCCCCTTCAAGGGTCAACCTGTAACTACTGAGCATCACCCATGTGTGAAGGACCTCTGCCTGAAGAATGCGGCATCAGAAACAGCCTCCATTTTTATGGAGCTTATAATCTATCAGGGAGGGCAAACATCAAATATTAAACAAGTAGGTCCAACAACATGGTATGACAGAGCAAGTATTCAGTGCTATGTCAGAATTTAGCAGTGGGATCTGTCTCAGTTCAGGACATCAGGAAGGTTTCTGGAAGGAAGTGATGTTTTAATTGATACCTGAAGGATAGAAGCATTAGTTAGATGAAGAGAGGTGGGGAGAATGTTCCAGACGTGGAAAAAGTAAGTATAAAGGCCCAAGGTGGGGAAAGATGATGGGTTAGAAAAACTGAAAGGTGGCCATTGTGGCCGGAAGGCAGAGACAAAGGGGAAGCGGGATGAAGGATGAGACCATGATCACGACTACCCCTTTCCTGCTGCCTCTGCCCTTCTGTCTTTTTTCATACTCTCTCCTGAACTCAGAGTCTGCCCCTGCAAATTCTCAACCTTCTTACCACCAAGCATTGCAACCCTCCTTTTTTTTTGTTTCTGTTCCTTTTGTCTTTGACAATTGAATATTTCGTTTTGACACATCTCATCAAATACACAACGTTAAGATATGAATTAATTTCCCCATTTTAATTAAAGCTATCTTTAATTGGTAGGTGCAGCTGCTGATCACAATGAGTGTCATCACATGAAATTGATGGAATGTCAGTGAGTAATAGACAAATGTGACAGTCTGTTTAAACAATCACTAACATTGTCTGGATTCTTGCTACAGGTCAGACACGATGGTAAACACATTCTATGCATTTCGCTTACATTTAATTACACTAATCTAGGAAATATCCCACTTTTTAAAAGAGGCAGCTGAGATCTGGAGAGGCCAAGCAACTGGCCCAGTTCTCACGGCTATCAAGGGGTATACCTGGGATGCAAATTCAGTCACAAGACCTATGATTCTGCACTTTTAATCCCTCCGCATGAAGTTTCTGGTCTTGTAGATGTTTAATGAGTAAGTCCACTTAATTTTTTAAATAATATTAATAATAACCTGAATATTTCTCCTCCTCACCTCTCCCCAACTTGATGCCTCTGAAAATAGATCAAGACTTCCTGAAGATTTTCATAGCCTCAGGTAGTTATTCTTGCTTCCAAGCCGGAGCTACTCAACTTGATTACAAAACTCACAAAGCAGGGGCCAGATCGCGCATCCTCCTCTACTTGTGGGTATATGTTAGAAGTAGCCTTTCAAGTCCTTTGACTTGAATTTTTACTTAAATCTTAGAGAAGTATTTATTTATGCTACTAAGTCAGTTTGAATAGCTTTGGCAGTAATGTTGGGGATTCCTTGTGATTTTGCTGAGAATAAGCCCCTACTTGTTTTTCCTGCACATTTAGTACTTGAAAAATTGACCCCACATAGAGCAGACTTCTGGTGACCATGAGATTCAAGAGAAAGAAAACAAAACACCAATGTACTATACATAGCTCTGACTGTATGTTAATGAGTCAAGGCTAAAATTTCCAACTATACCTAAAAATAATGATGGATGGATTATGTGGTATCAAAATTAAGACACTTAAATATGTGGGAGAATTTTAGTCCTCCAGTTGGACAAGTTTTCCATTCTCAAATGAAAACAATACTTCACATGTATGTGAGCTCTCATGGAACATACTCTTACTATATAATCCAATCATCACACTTTTCGGTTTTACCCAAAGGAGCTGAAAACTTACGTCCACACAAAAACCTGCACACAGTTATTTATAGTAGCTTTATTCATAACTGCCAAAACATGGAACCAAGATTTATTTCAGTAGGTGACTAGATAAATAAACTGTAATACATCTACAATGGAATAATATTCAGCACGAAAATGAAATGAGCTACCAAACCACAAAAAGACATGGAGGAAACTTGAGGGCCTATTACTAAGTGAAAGAAGCCAATCTGAAAAGGCTACAGATGATGTAATTCTAACTATACGAGTCTCTGGAAAAGGCAAAACTAGAGAGACAGTAAAAATATCAGTGGTTGCCAAGGGTTAATGGGGAGCGAGGGATGAGTTGGTGGAGCACAGGGAATTTGTAGGCCAGTGAAACAACTCTGTACAATACCATAATAATGGATACATGTCACCATTCATATGCCAAAACACAAAGGATGTACAATACCAATAGTTAACCCTAATGGAAACTGTGGACTTAGGGTAATTAAGATATGTCAATGTATGTTCATCAGTTGTAACAAATGTACCACTCAGGTGTGAAATATTAATGGTGGAGAGACTTTGAGTGTTGGAAAAAAGTATACAGGAACCCTCTCTACTTTCTGCCAAGCTTTACTGTGAATTCAAAACCCTAAGTAAAAATCTTATAATTAAAAAAATTATTTCAGAATTGGGTCTTCAGAGCAAGGATCTACCATGTAATATGGAGATAAAATTAAAACTGTCATGAAAGTGAGTCATACAGAAGAAAAATAGGGACTCATTTTAGAAGAGAAAATAGGAACCCATTTAGAATTGTAGAATTTTGACTTCAAAGCTTAACATAGGTGAGCTTGTCTCACTTAAAAGTGGCTTTGCACATTCAGAACAATGTAAGTGTGGGGAAAGCTGGGCTCAAGGTAGCTGGAAATAGAACATGTGACAAAGAAAAGGAGGTGAAGGAAGAGGAGGAGGAGGTAAAGGAGTTGGAGCAGAAGGAGAACCATGGAAGTTCTATCTACAAGCTGATAAAACTGACTGAGCTTAGATTCTCCATTACTCTACATTCACTTATTCAGTAAAAGTTTTGAGGGCTGGGTGTTAGGAATGCAGAAGCAGAATGTCAGTTCTTGCCCTCCCCTAACTCACGTACCCACTAATAAACATGATCATTGCTTTGTTTTAGGACATTAGGAGTTTCCCCACCTGTCTTGCCTTGATGACCCACCCCTTCCTCTCTTCCCTGAACCTTCACCTCCTCCCCGAGCATGCCAGTCTCCTTCGTTTAGGAAACATTGACCAAATTCCTTCTCACTTCTGACCTCAGTCTGTCCCCTCTTTTTGGTGTGTTTCCTGTCTGTCTCATGCCATTTCAAAGCTCATCTTCTTTCAAATCTCAGCTCACATTTCTTCTACTCTTAAAAGCCTTTCATGAATACACTCCAGTCAACACTTATTTGGTATTTCCCTGCCTGGACTCATTCTTCACTGATCATTAGTGTCCCAGACTTGTAGCTAATCATTTCGCATGTGTGTTCTTTATCTCCAAAGCCAGGCTGTGAGCAATGGAATGTACCGTCTTATGCTCAGGTCCCATGGAGTGCCAGAATGCAGGACACATAACGGCACTGATATGTCTGTTTATTGATTTGCATAAAATTTTATTTCTGCTAATTAAAATTTACCACTTGAAAAGCATACTACTTTTCCAGATAAAACCAAGTAACTATTTATCTCAGAAACTTGAAAGTGATATTATTAACCTTTGAAATTCCCTGAATTCAGGGAGAATTCTCTGAATTTCTCTCCCTGATCAGATAAATTCCAGTGACAGATGAGGCAATCCCATAGTGTGGAAATTAAAAACAAGAGCTATATTTGTGTTGGTGGTTGTCAGATAAGATAGTTTATCTTTAATTAGTATCCAATGAGTGGTTTAAATTTTTTACATTGATTTTTGTTAACAGGAATTTATTGATAATTCTATATCATTTAGCAAAATCAAACATCTCTAAAATAATAAGAAATAACTGTTATTATTGGCTAATCCAGAAAACTTTCTATCTATTGATAAAATGATTAAAGTATTTCATACTTAGGGAAGAGAAAGACATGAGCAACATTCCTATCAGTGAAGCAGCAGATACACTTGTCTAGAACTATTCAAAGGTGGAAAAAATAATCCCCCCAAAGAAGATATAGTATTACCTTATTAATTCCTGAGAAATCCTTATTCCCTTTTGCCTTACAAACTCCCTCTTTTAATTATGTTTTTCTGCACATCAACTTTTCAATAGTTCACAATTGGATGCTCACAGAGTGCCCCCTCCACTTACACCCTATGATAGCAACAACTATCTATTAAAAGATCCTGCAAATATACAAACAAATACTTGTTTTCAAGCAACTCCAGTGTGGAAAAAAATGCATTAGAAAAGATCTCAAGTGTCCGTCTCCAACTCAAGAATGTGGTATGGAAAACAATACTGAGTACATGTGCATATTTCAAATATCACTCAAAATTCACAGAAATAAGAAAAATACATACATATTTAAAAGAATAAATACATGACTTCTGGTATGGAAAAGAGTATAGATTCGACTCTCCCTGCTCCTCCTCATATATGATAGTTAATATTGTGTGTAAACTTGACTTCTATTGCTGGGACATCTCATCTCATTCTCTTCTGCCCTTGGACTGGGACTTACCCCATTGACACCTCTAGTTCCTAGATCTGTATTTATATTTATTCATATTCATACCATATCCATTATCTCTCCTATTGATTCTGTTTCATAGGAGAAGGAAATGTACCATCTAATGCACCACTAAACACACCCCTAAACATGCCAAAAAAATGAAACACACAATGATAGGGAAATTCAAGCAAATGGGAAAAGGTATCAGACTGCATAGACACCCTGGAACTGGAGAAAGAAGGCAACACTGCAGGGTCTCACAAATGCCCATTCAGTAACAGAAGTGATCCGGGCCTGGAACCTACCAGTCCCCAACTTAGCAGCAGAAGATAGGGGACTTAAAGCCGAGAGACAATATGAGATCTTCTTGGGAGTTGGTATAAACAGAGACGATAACCACAGCAAGTCCCTGGGCATCACCATCTGGAAGTCTGGTAGCCAGCAAAGACTTTGTAGTCAGCAAGTGGACTGAAGGGAGGCAGTGAAAAATAAGCAAAAACACAGATAATGGTGTCCTGAAATCTAGGAAAGAACTTGTTTAAAGAAAGTGGGAGGGGGTCAGTCCTGGGAAATGCTGCTGAGAGGTCAAGAAAGATAAAACCTGAGACTTGACTGTTAATTTTGTCAACATGTGGAAAATGGCTGATGGTGATCTGGAGACATTTCAGTGAAGTGGTAGCAGTAAAAAGTACTTGGAGTGGGTGCAAAGGAAATGGGAAGAGAGGAATGAATAATTGAAGGAATGAATGGTTATTGATTTTTCTCTGGGATTCCAACTTAACATGACATTTAAAAAAAGTAGCCAGTGAGGAACAGCTAACCCCTATCCTTCTCAAACTATTCCAAAAAATCCAAGAAGAGGGAAGACTCCCAAACTCTTTTTACGAGTCTAGCACCATCCTAATTCCAAAACCAGATAAAGACCAAAGAAAGAAAACTACAGGCCAATATCACTGATGAACGTAGATGCTAAATCCTCAACAAAATATTGGCAAACTGCACCCAGCAATACATTAAAAAGATCACTTACAAATGATCAAGTGGAATTCATCACAGGGATCAAGGATGGTACAATATTCACAAATTAATAAATATAATACATTACATAAACAAAAGGAAAGACCAAAATCTTATGATCATATCAACAGATGCAGAAAGTGCATTCAATAAGGTACAGCACCTATTTAGGATAAAAACACTCAGGAAAATGAGAATGGAAGGAGCATACCTCAACATAACAGAGGCCATATACAAAAAATCTACATCCAGCATCATACTCAATGGGCAAAAACTAAAAGCTTTCCCACTAAGATCAGAATGAAGACAAGGATATCCACTTTCACCACTTCTATTCAAAATAGTATTGGAAGTCTTACCCACAGTGATCAGGCAAGAAAAAGGAAAAAAAAAGGCATCCATTTGGAAAGGAGAAAGTAAAACTCATGTCATTGTTTGCACATGACATAATAATGTACACAGAAAACCCTATAAAAAACTACTCAACCTAATAAGTGAATTTGGCAAAACAGTGGGATACAAAGTCAACGTTTAGAAATTGAAGGCATTTTTGTACACCAATAACAAAATATCAAAAACAGAAATCATGAAAAAATCTCATTTGCTATAGCTACAAGAAAAATATTTAAGTATCTAGGAATAAACCTAACAAAGGAGGTAAAAGATCTGTACTCAGAAAACTACACAGCATTGAAGGAAGAAATTAAGGAAGATACAAATAAATGGAAGCATATACTGTGTTTGTGGATTGAAAGAATTAATATCATCAAAATATCCATACTACCCAAACTAATTTATAGATTCAATGTAATCCTTGTTAAAAATACCAATGACATATTTCACAGATAGAGAACTAACATTTCAAAAATTTATATGGAACCATAAATGACCCCAAATAGCCTCAGCAAGTTTGAGAAAGAAGAACAAAGTAGGAAGGATCATAATACCTGACATCAAACTATGTTACAAGGCCACAGTTATCAAAACAGTCTGGTACTAGCATAAGAACAGACACATAGAACATGGAACAGAATAGAAAGATTAGAAATAAATTCATGTCTCTACGGTCAATTAATATTTGACAAAGGGAGCAGAAGTATAAAATGTAGTAAAAATAACCTCTTCAACAAATACTTTTGGGAGATCTGGACAGCTACATGCAAAAAAATGAAACTCGACCACCAACTTACACCATACACAAGAATAAATTCAAGGTGGATGAAAGACTTAAATATAAGTTGTGGCACCATGAAAGTCCTAGAGGAGAACATAAGCAGGAAAATTTCAGATATTCCATGTAGCAATATTTTCACTGATATGTTCCTTAGAGCAAGGGACATAAAACAAAGAATGAACAAATGAGACTTCACCAAATTAAAAAGCTTCTGTATGGCTAAAGACAAGATCAGCAAAATGAAAAGGAACTGTATGGGAAAAGCATCTGTATGAAAAATATATTTGCAATGATACCTGGGACAAGAGTTTGATATTAAAAATATATAAAAACTCATACAACTCCCCACCAGGAAGACAAACAATCCAATTAAAAAATGGGCAAAGGACCTGAACAGACACTTCTCCAAGGAGGACATGAAGAGGGCCCAGAGACATATAAAAAGACGCTCAGCATCACTAGTCACCAGGGAGATGCAAATTAAAACAACAATGAAATACCACTTCACACCAGTCAGAACGGCCAGCACAAACAAATCAATAAACAACAGGTGTTGGTGAGTTTGTGGAGAAAGGGGAACCCTAGTATTCTCTTGGTGGGAATGCAGACTGGTGAGCCACTGTGGAGAACAGTATGGGATTTCCTCAAAAAACTAAAAATGGAACTGCCTTTTGACCTGGCAATTCCACTGCTGAGATTATACCCTAAGAATCCTGAAACATCAATTCAAAAGAACCTATGCACCCCAATGTTCATAGCAACACAATTTACAATAGCCAAGTGCTGGAAACAGTCTAAGTGTCATCCGTAAATGAGTGGATAAAAAAACTGTGGTACATTTACACAATGGAACACTACACAGCAGAGAAAAAGAAGGAGCTCCTACCCTTTGTGACAGCGTAGATGGATCTGGAGAGCATTATGCTAAGTAAGGTAAGCCAGGTGGTGAAAGACAAATACCATATGATCTCACTTATAAGTGGCACCTAATCAATAGAACAAATAAGCAAGCGAAATAGAGCCAGAGACATGGAAATAAAGAACAAACTGACAGTGACCAGAGGGGAGGGGGGAGGGGGATAACAGGGGAAAGGAGGGGAATGGTCGCCAAGGAACATGTAATTAAGGACCCATGGACAAAGACAACTGGGGGTGGGGGTAGGACAGAGGAGAGCAATGGGGGGATAAAGGGGACAACTGAAATTGAACAATAACAATAATAAAAAAGAAAAAACAGAAACAGTAGCCAGTGAAATCAAGTACAAATGAAAATGTGCATGGTAAAAATACGGTTTTAACTCTAAACCTCTAAACTCAAAGAGAAAATACTTCAAGTATCCAGTCTACTGTATTCCTGAATATACTTAAAGTTAACAAAAATATAGTTAGGTTAATAAACACAGGATCATAGCTTTTTCATCTGGGAGATTTTTCTGAATTGTAGGCACACAGCCTCATAACCATAGATCATACACAGAAAGGCTGTTTTCTTTTATTTTAAAATTATTGTTCTCCCCAACCACACAATGTAACTATAATTAATGGTTATTACAAGTTCCCTTCACCAACATTATCTGTTTCCACAATCATTCCTTTGGCACTCTGTAAAACAAAGTCTATTATGGTCCAAAACAGAGCAATAAGCTTGAAATGCTAAAGAATACACAGTACAATGTTGCTTCTGTGACTCATGTCTGGTGCACAGTCACAGAATGACAACGCAACAAAGGGGCTGGAAGGCGGAGACAAGGCAGGCTGCTGGGGCACAAGGAACAACGTAGTCTTGTTGGGATCTGAAATAAAGAGCCCCGGCAGCGGTCGGGATCAGAGCGACCCGCACCAACGGCATAAAAGCTGCAGCTTCCCCTGCGTTCTCTAATAAACAGAATGCTGCCAGGGCAAAAGGGAGACAGCGTTTGGATGCAAATTTTACAAGCTTTAAATATAGAAACTACAACTGAAAAAATCTCTAAGGTATATCCTGAGTCCTAAAGTTGCGTTCAAGGAAAGGACAGATGATAATGAATGATTACTCAGGTTAACTTCCTCGCCAATTTTAAAGAATCTTGACTTCGGGTATTGCAAAATATTTACTATAAATGTTGTTACATATACATGTTACATACATGTAACATTACATATAAATGTTGCTATATGTGGGCACTGGATAAATACTTCATATGCATGACTTCATTTACTGTTCACAACCACCTGAGCAAGCAAGTACTATTTTCTAGGTCAAGAATCTGAAGGTCAGAAAGTTTATGGAACTTGACGAAAATCATACAGGTAGAGATTAGACTATATTTGATCCCAGCAATCAATACCTACTCCCTTAGCCCCTAACTTCCTATTGACCAAAACCCTCATTGGAATTTTCCAAAACACTTATTGGAATTTTCACATATGACTACCCTTGACCAGTGGTTCAGAAATTAAGAGACTTAAATTCCAACTGAGACCTGCAGTTAGCTTTCTAAATAACATTGGAAAAGTTATTTCATCTCAATAAGCCTCAGTTTCCTTACTAGAAAAATGGGTGTTAATACTATTGAACCATATTTTATGGCAAATGAGATAACAATATGAAGAATTATTAATGCTATTATTTTACCAGTCCTTACCATCCCTGATGTGGTTCATTAGAATCTATCTATAAAATGTAGAGCTCAAAGGGCTGAGAATGACAACTTCATCTTAGAATCCAGACTGAGTAAGCTCATTCCATTCTTTCTCATAGGATATATAAGAAAACAGTTTTTCCCCTATTATTCTTTTGCAGAAGGATTTGAACAATCACAACATTTCTAATTTTTGAACTAGAATTTCCTCTCTTCCTAAAAATCTATCCCAAGAAAATCATTCAAGGGAGGGAAAAAAAATCAATATATCCAGTTGGGAATTTTTTTTAAAGAAAAATTCAAACAACAAAAATACAAACCTCTATCATATCAAAGTATAGAAGTTAAGTAAATTATGGGCTAAACATGCTGAAATGGTATAAAATTTATTAAACATAAATTAGATTTTAAAATATTAAAGTAGGTTAATGAAGTAGTATTAAATGGGAAAAGTAGAATAGAAAATAATATATACACAATGACCAGGATGTGAAAAAATTAGAACTTACAAAAATATAAACTTTATTGTAGTTTGGAGGATTTCACCCTTTATTTAAATATATTTTCTCTACATTTTATAATTAAGAATATTTTAAAATTGAAAAAACATAGCCAACTAAAACAACACTCCGTCATCTCCTCTCCCCATACCCCCCCCCCAAAAAAAATCACTTCCAATTCTTCCTTTATTTACTTCTAGACTCTATGTTGGGAAAGTGTTGCCTTCTTTTCTGGTAGGTCAGCCTTAGGTATGCAAGGTCAAATATCTCCCCATCCTGAAGATGCTCAAGTTCAATCAGTTTGCATTACCTGTCTCTGATCTGGCACTAAAGCCCAATTCCAACCCACATGAAACTGTTTGTCGTTAATCATCAGTTGTTCCAGGACACCTCAGAACAATGCCCATCTTTTATTCATTTGATAAATATTTATTCAGTCTTTACTACATGCCAGGAGATTCAATAATGAACAAAACTTCATTCCCTATACTCATTGAAGTCACTAGTGATTTCCTTCTGTTTGTTTTACTTTAAATGAGAAAATATTATTGAAAAGGAGAAAATAAACCTCAACCGTTTTCCACCATTACCTAATATAATGTTCTTTTTGGTATATATTCCTTCTGTCTTTGTCTTCAGTGTACATATTCTATAGACTTATAATTACAGTTTACATGTAAAGTACAATTTTGTGTTCTGAAACTTTTTACCAGGCTCATCTTTTTCCAGGTTTCCACAGTCTTCATAACGATCACTTTTTAATACTTGCCTATAGTCAGCTGTATACCGCATTCTTTATCTGTGCTCCAATTCCTGGGTATTTAGATTATTTTCAGATGTTTTTCTTTGTATGTTAGAATACAGATAACACCAAAAAATGAGGGAATCTGGCTCCTGGGAACCTGGCCCTTGCTTACTCTTCTGCCCCTTCTCTTGCCTCTCCTAAGCTAAAAGTCTGCTCAGGTCATGCAAACACTTGGAGGACCCCAAATACCTACGTGTTGTCTATTCTCAATCCCTTTGCAGATTTTCTCTTCTGCTCACTAGCTCGTGGCTTCTCAGTCCCCTATCATCTTTGCGAGGAAAACCCTTCCTCAGCTTCTGAGCCTCCAATTTAGATATTTCCTCCACCCAACTTTCTGGAACCCTCAAATCGGAGTTCAAAGGTAGGGCCATCTGCTGTTACCGACTCACAAACGCATGGCCTTGGTATGCAATATTCCAAATGTCTGAATGACTCTCCTATGTCTCCTCCTATACTATAAATTCTGTGAGAGATGTCTTTCTTTCCATTCCTTTTCCTTCCTTTTTGTTCTTTCCTTTGTTTATAAAGCTCTTGTATTTATTTTTAATGTTCCATATATTCAAAATAAGCTGTGCAACATAATGTAAATGATAAAACATAATAAAATGAGCAGCTATGTACCCATGATCTAGTTTAGCCTTCTTGTCTTTCTGCATTGATTAGGATGTGTGTGTATATATATATTTTAATAGAAACAGAGAAAGCAAGTAACCTTTTTTCTTATTGTAAAGGAAATGCTTTTGAAGTTTCACCATTAAATGTGATGCTTACAATAGGTTTTAAGCAGATAACATTTATTAGATTGAGAAATTTTAGTTTCATCCTAGTTTTTCCTAAGAATTATTATCATAAAGGGATATTGAATTTATCAAATGTTTTTGCTATATCTACTCAGATGAATATATGGGGCTTTCTCCTTTAAACTGTAAATGTTGTGATTTACATTTTAATAGTTTCTATAATATTAAAATAATCCACTGTTTCTAGGATTTAACCAACGTGATTAAGTTATTGTTTTTTAATGTACCACTAAATTCAGGTTGCTAATATTTTGATAAGACTATTTCACATGTGTTCATGAGTGAGGCGAGCCAATAATTTTCCTTTCCTACTATCCTTGTCTGGTTTTGGTATCAAAGTCATAGTTACCTCATAGGAAAAGAATGAACCTTTTCTAATGCATTCTATTCTTTGGAGAAATTTATGTAAGATTACCGTAACAGTCCATCAAGTGATTTGTAGAATTGACCTGCAAAACATGTCAGACTAATATTTTCTTTGAGAGAAGACTCTAAGTGGTGGGGAGTAAATGCAGACAACTGTACTTGAACAACAATAAAATAATTAAAAATAAATAAATAAATACTCCTCTAAAAAAACAAATCAGCTAATGCTTCTCTAACATTAAATCCAATCTTTTAACAAAAAAAAAAAAAAAAGGAGGGGGGAGAGAAGACTCTAAAATACTAATTTAATCATAAGATAACTTTCTAGGTATGTTGTTCATTCAGTTTAAGTTTTCAAATTTATCAGTGTGAAATTGCTCGAAGTACTTTCATTATCACTTTAAATCATTGCTTTATCTATATTTATGTCTTTATTTTCATTCCTAACAGTGTTGGTATTTTCTTTGTTTTTCTTCCTCTTTTTTAAAAATCTTGGTCAGTGTTGTTAGATATGTGTTGATTTCATTAGCATTTAATTTTAAAAAATGACATGGATTTGCTAATATTATTTGCTTTCTGTTATAAATTTATTCTTCGTTCTTCATTATTGTTTTTGTACTTCCTTTAATTCTTTCTACATTAATTTTTAGCTTTTTTATTTTATAATAACGTAGTAGATCTTTCCCCAGAAAGTCCTTCTTAATTCTCAGATTGGGTTTTACATCATGTTGGTCAAGTTCCTACTTCCATGACTGCTCCCTTTGAGCCACGAGTCTTTCTAGAACTTGTTTTCTATAAAAAAAAAATTCCAAGTGATACTTTTTTGTATTTTTATTTATAAATGAATTTATTGTGTTAAGAACACATGGCCTATATAGTGTCTGATTTTTGGAATTTGTTCTCAAAACATTATATTATCTGTTAGGGGTCAAGCTTAGTAACTGCATAGTTCAAATCTCTCATGTTTTTTCTAATTTTTTGTATTTAATATGTCAGTTACGGGGGGGGAGAGGGGAAGGAAAAAGAGAGAGAGAGAATATTAAAATCTTTGGAGTTCCAGCAATTTTTGGTTTATGTATGTTGCAGCTATGTTGGTAGTTTGCATTAGTTCCTGGTAAACAGGGACTGTTTTTATTGTAGTAACATTATTTTCTTTGAAGTCTATTTTGTCTGTTAGTAACAGACATCGGCAACATTTCAGTAGCTTTTGTCTGTTAGCGCTCTTTACATGATCTGGTGTTCAACCTTTCTATGTCCTTAAGTTCAGTGTGTGTCTTTTATAAACAACCTACAATTGATTTCTGTTTTTTACTCTTCTCTTATCATGTCTATGTTCAATTTACATTCATTTATGGTAGTTAGTACCACATTTAGATTTTTTTCTGACATCTTATTTTGTGTTTTTTGCCTGCTTTTACACAGTTTTATTTCTTCTTCCTTGCTCTCCTTTGCTATGTTTATAAATTTGATGATTTGCTTTTCTTTGAGAGATGATACTCTTGTCCTGTAAGTTTTAAGAGTTTAAAATTAAATGTCTTCACCTTGCTCTTGAACAATGAAAGAATCTTAGATTACTTAAATACTAGCATGTCACACAAACCCTCCCATCATACTAATTTTGCTTATGATATAATGAAATTGCAAAAGGCTCAAAGGCAATGTGCTTCCATTTGGACATAGTTTTAATTATTCTACTTGGGTTCCATTGAGTTTCCTGAATCTGAGTATTTATGTCTTAAATAATTCAGGAAATTATTAGCCGTAATACCTTCAAAAAGTGCTTTTTACTCTCTCTATAATCTCATTCTAGAATCATTAGTGGATGTATTTTGAAGCTATTCCTTCTATTCTCCTTATTTCTTAATATCATTTTCTTTTTTTATGTGTTTTTGTTTCTTTCTGTTCCAGTCTATAAGACTTTTTTGTACCTTTGGGTTGATTGATTTTCTTTTCATCTTTGTATAATTTGATATTTAACTTATTCCACTTCAGTTGTCATATATTTTATTTTTAGAAGTTCTATTTAGTTTTTTTTAGCCTAGTCTTTCTGGTCATTTAAAAATAATTTCTACTCCCTAATTATATTTTTTCTTTTTGCTCTTTTACTTTTCTAAATGTAGGTTAAACACACTTATTTTGTATTCTGTATCAGGTAATTAAATTTTTCCATGCTGGTTCCTTCCTTCCTACTATCCTTCCTTCCTTCCTTCCTTCCTTCCATATCCTTGCACTTACTGTACCTTGTTTTACTTTTGTAAAGGAATTATCATTATTAGTTTACATTCTTGGATCTTACTAGAATTCTTTAAAAATCTCATGAATTCTTAGTTCCTTTAGAGAATATTTGCATTTATTTCTACCAGATGCCTGGAAAACAGTACTATCCATTTGAAAGTAAAAGTCTGCGGATACAGCTTTTCAGAACCCAAATGTTTGAATTCAGTCTCTGGTCCCTCACGACGGTTGATCTTAGGCTATAGATTCTCAAAGATTCTTATTCTCCACTTTCAGCCAAAGCCAGTGCTGAAACTGAAAATGCTCTATTTCTCCTTTCTGCTTCTGTGGAACGTGTATTTTGTACTAGGTTTTCCCATGCATTCTTTGTGGTTTTGTACTTTATTTGTGGGGGAGAATATCCACTCTGACTCAATGTCCTTCACTGGGCCTAGTTTTTGCCACCTGTCTCTTGCTGATGAGATTGTTAAAATCAAAAATGTAAGCCAATCACATGATTAATACACACCTCCAGGGAAGCCAGAAGTCACTGAGTGATTGTCCCATTCTTTCTGAGATTTCTCTGCCAAGCACACTCAGGTAAACAGCTTTTTAAATTTTTCTTTTATGTGGCATTTCAGTTGTTTTGTACAATGAGAGTTTCTGGCTCTCTATAACCGTCATATTTTCAGAATAGAAGCCATTAGAATTGACTTTTTTATTCACTATTAACTTATATCCCCTAGTACAGTGCCTGGTATGCAAGAGACACTATATAAAAATAGGTAGAATAAGTAAATTAACTTAAATGTATGATAATTGTGTACGAAGTTTTCGTTTCTGGATAATTTCTTCAGGATAAGTTGGATTGCTCAGCTCGAGGTATGAATGACTTAAGTCTTTTGTTATATACATTGCAATATTACTTTCCAGAAAAGATGTGCAATACACAGAGCAGGTTAATAGATTAGTACATGTATTAGGCATGCTGTGCATTTTTGACAAATGGTCAATATTCTTTCACCCCGAGGCACATACACATTATCGATTCAACCATGTCTCTGTAATGCGTGCTCTCTAATGACCTCCAAGGCATGGACTGAAATGCTTGGAGGCCAAAATTTTGCTTTTTTGCCAATCTTGAATGTTACAGGACACACGGCATTCATTTGGCCTTTAGTTTGTGATGCGAGAGTTTCAAAGATAGGATAATTAGCCTGAATAAAGTACATTTTTCCCTCATGGGGCATGACTTCATTGTCTAGCTCAGGTATTACCCTATTCTCAATTTCTCTCCTACTCAAACTTGTACTTACAGAATTTAGATAGAGGAAAACATAATCTTTTTAATGTTCCTTGTAACAATTTTTACCGCTAAAGGTTAAGTACTTCCAGGGCAAATTGAACTTATAGTCTAGAATTTATAGACACAATAAACTGAGATCGTTATTCTTATCTTCACTAACAAGTTGGCATTTTCCTAAAGAAGAAAGGTTCTCCTGTGTATTAATTAGCTTTGATAATGGCTGATACAGACAAGAATGTCCCAGGGCCTGATGTATTCTTTATTATACAACTAGAGTCTAGAAAATCAATTTCATGATAACTATACTCTGGGAATATCTTCCCTGGGGTTTTAGGAAGATTTCACTGGGGCACTGAGAAAAAGATAACTCTGGGGAGGGGGGCAGAGTTGCATGCAGAAGCCATGATACAGGAAGAGGGGCTCAGTGCATGTTTGCTGAATGAAATGAAATATATTAATATTTAGATAAAGGATTTTTTTCCTGCTTGTCACAGAAGAGTTTGATGGTTCAAAGAACATTTCATCTCCCTCCAAGTTCCAGGATTTTTGGGAGAAGGAACCACTAACAGCAAAGATCTCCCTCACTGCTGTGATGACCAACCAGAACGGACAGCTTAGAATGCTCAACTGATTTTATTATGTCCTCATGTTCAGTTCTCATCCAAGGGTCCAAATCCAAGTTCAATGTTCTGCTTTATGGTCCTTCTTCAAGTTCAAGTCATTAATTATGGACAGAGCATGAATCTGAATCTTTTCAAGTAGTTGCTGATAAATTGTTTGTTAAAGGCTAGTATATTAGCTAATACAATTATCACCAGATGCTAAAACATTCTCAAAATCTCAGTGGCTTAACAAAGAAAAATTATCATAATCCTATTCAGATCAGACAACTCTCCTTGGTGGTTCTCCTCTGAAAAATAGAAAGAAAACTAATTTTCTACCCTCTGTGACTCTGCCATTCCCTTAGGATTTCTTCAAAGTCCTTGGCTGGATTTTTGTATTCAGTCAATAAGCAAGAAAAAGAGAATGAGGAAAATCTTGCAGGTGGTTTTATAGTCTGGCCTGGAAATGTTCTACATCAGTTTTAACTGCTTACATTCTAGTGGGCAGAAGGCATCACATGGCCTCAACCAAAGTGCAAATTAGGATAAGATGTGTATGTAGGAGGGGATACTAATATTAGTGAAGATCTAGTTCCACTCTGATGTAGCTAATTTTTATGTCAATCATGCTCCTCAAAATAGATATGGGCCCAATTGGAAAACTCAAGATTGTAAAAAAGGTAGAGTTGTTATTTATGTATATTATAATTAGACATAATATTTTAATATTCAAAACAATAAAATTAACTAAAATTATCAGTCTTATAATATACCCAAAATGACCAAATTATATAATATTTAATATTTCATGTCATTCAAAAACTATGGAATTATTAGGGAAAATCTAATAAATTATTAAAAAAACCTTATGCAGAAATTTACTGAACTTTTTTGAAGGACAGGAAAAAATCTTTAATAAAATGGGAAATAGATTCTCTTACTTGAAATGAAAATTCTATATGCTTAACATATCTTTTAATTCCCAATAAATTTTTGAAGATGGTACAGTACAAAATATGACAAGTATATTCTAAACTTTATACAAATAGAGGGATAAATTAGCTAAAACAATTTTGTAAAAAATGACAAGGAGAAGGATTTTGTCCCACCAGATTTTTTGTCTTGTTAAAATGCCATAATAATCAAAACTATGTGAAGCTGATGCCAAAATAGACAATAGATTAATGGAATAGAACAGAAACTGAAGAATAAACTTCTGCACATATAAGACCTAGTATACAATAAAGAAACTATCACAAATCAAAGGTGATAATGAGGAATGGTTAGACTTCATAATAACAGCTTTCTACTAGGAAAAAAAATGAGTCACACATTAAAGCAAACACAAAAATAATTCACATACACTAAACAAATAACATGAAAAATAATTCTTTAAAACTCTGAGAGGACAACATAGACTAACTATATAATTTCTGGTAGTTTGAAATATCTTTAAAGATACCAAATATTCACCAGAAAACATTAATAGAAGTGACTACTTCACAATAAAAATTCTCAGTATGTGAAAGAATACCTCTAGTCAGGTTAGGAGCCACCAACAGAATGACAGAAAATTTTGCAAATACATATGAAAATAGAAAAATAGCCAGGATAGCCAAGGGAATCTTAGAAATTAATCAGAATAAAATCAAATAAATCAAAATAAATATGGACAGGGAACATAAATAAGCAATTAACAGAGAAGCATATGAAAAGGCACTAAACTTCACCAATAATTAAGGAAATGCAAATTAAAAGAACAATGATGTATAATATTTCACTCATCAGAATTATAATATCTGAATCTAGCAACAGTAAAAGTTGATGTGGACATGAGAAATGGTTTTCTGATAGCCTGCTAATTGAAGGTTAAATTGGTAGATTTGCATTGAAGATCAATTTGGCAATCTCTATGAAAATACAGTTGTAACATCCTATAGCCCCATATTCACTTCTAGATGTAGACCCTGAGAAAAATACTTGAGTGTGATTCCAAAAAGAAATATGAATGGACATTTATTTCAATGTTGTTTATAATTCTAAACAAGTTGAGAACACCCTAAATAACTACATATAATAGAAAGATTGAGTAAAATAATGTATTATTCATAAAATAGAAAATGAATAGTTATTAGGATGATCTAGATTTATATAAATTTCAAAAAATATAATAAATTAAGAACTAGAATGATATATAAAGGGTGATACTATTTATGTAAATTTAGGAAGTACTAAAATATATGTGGTTGGATTTATATATATGTTTGCCAAATTATATTTAAAAAGTTATTGCCTCTAGAGTAAAGAGGTGTGGAATTAAAAGTGGTAACTAGAAAAACCTAAAACTTTTTAAATTTAAATTTAATTTTTAATGAATAAAACAATAATATATTTCCTCAGTAGAATGTTTATTAAATAAATAACATGCCATCCTTATGTAAGTACAGATGTAATGAATACCAAGTTCTTTAAAAGGGAAGAGGATGAAGACAAGCTTTAGCAGATATTAAGAAGTATTTGAAACTTTTCGAATAAAAATATAATGACAAAATTGATATATTAAAATAGATAGTCCAGAAAAAGATTTCTCAAAATATAACAACATTTAGTTAATTGTGAAGGCAGCATCAGAAGTCAATGGAGAAAAAAGTATTCAATAAATAAAGCAGTGATATGAGTTATCACATTTTTCCAAAATTAGATATTTATGCCAAAAAAGAAAATGTTTTCTATATGAATTAATGAAAATATATTACATGTTGAAAAATACACATAAATAAAATCTGATTTTGAGATATTAATAGATTCCCCAGACATAAAAATAAGCAAGCTAAAAATCACAAAGAAAAGAGAATAGATTGGATCACTTAAAGGGTAAAACTTTCTATGCCATAAAAAATCTCAGAAAAACAATTGAAAGGAAATATTTGCATTGTGTACAAAAACGTTTAAGAACAAACTGACAGTAACCAGAGGGGGATAATGGGGAGAAAGGAGGAAAGGTTTTCAGGAACAAGTATAAAGGACACATGGACAAGACCAAAGGAGGGGTGGGATCAGGGGAGGGAAGTGGGGATGGCCGGGGTCGGGTAGAGTGATGGGGGGGAAATGAAGACAACTGTACTTGAACAACAATAATAAACAAACAAACAAACAAACAAACAAATAAATAAATAAATGTTTAAGGCACTAAAACAGAAAAAACATAAATAAATAAGAAAAATATAACTGTCTACACATAAAAATAGACAAATGATATCATTTACAAAAGTATTAATAGCCAGTAAACTCATAAAAAGAGTTTAAACTCATTAGTAACTAAAATTGAAAATTTAAAAATTAGAGCCATTTTAGCCTTTCAAACTGTTAATTTTAAAAAATATCAAAAAAAAATATCAATATGTTCATTACTGGTAAGAGTATGCAGAAATATGTACACATATATTCTGTGGATAGAAATAGAAGAAAACTTTCTGGGAGGCTATTTGTCAAAAAGGAATAAATGTCTTAGATTATTCCATACACTTTTACCCAATCTAGAGTTTTACCCTAAGAAAATTCATATAATTATTCAAAAAAGTGGAGGATGAGTACAATAATTTTTAAAGGAGTAAGAAGAAAGAAAGAAGGAGGAGAAGAAGCAACATAATAATGACAAAAATGAGTTTGTGGTAAATAAGTTGTGATAAACTACTTTGAATATTTTAATTAGTATTTACTAAAATGAAAAAGTATTCAGGACAAGTTTCCTAAGCTGACTTAGAAAGGTCTTTCTATTTCTGCTTTGAGTCATATTGGGGTAAGAGCAGACCCAATAACTGCACGATGCACATTCTCTTCCGAGGCACATGGAACTTCACCATGATAGACCATATAGTTGGGCCATAAAATAAGACTCACTAATTTTAAGATGGAAATCTTGGAAAGTGTATTCTCTGACCACAACAGAATTAAATTAGAAACCAATAACAATGAGATATCTAGAACATCCTCAAGTGAAATTAACACATAGGTCTAAGAAGTACCTAGGTCAAAGAAGAAATAATAAATTTAAAAATTGCAAATCAAACAATGATGAAACATTGTGGAAAAACAATTTTGCAAAATGCTTAGAGGGAAATTTATAGCATTAAATTAGAAGAGAAGAAAGACTTAAAATCAATTATGTAAGTTTCTACCTTAAGAAGAAAAGTAGATATAAGTAGAAGAAATGGAATAATAAAGGTAAGAAGAGAAACTGATAAAATATAAAATAGACAAAATTGAGAATACTGGAAAGGAATGGCAGTTTGGGTTATTTCTGAGAACGGCAAAGACCCAGAGCCAACCAGCTGTTTCCCAAATGGGGCAGAAATGTGGTACATCTTTGGATGAGGGACTTTTAAGGTCAAGTCCTAAAAACAATAGCAAGAGAGAGTCTCTGTGGTGAGGACCTCACAATAGGCCTGTGGGCATAATAGAGTCACCTGACCATGTTGCTTGGATGTCCACTGTAAACTGTGGCCCAGGCCCGTTACCCCTTTTCCGGTCATCATGTAGGCTCCTAGAATTGGCATTAGCCCAAGGACCTGGGAACAAACTTTCTAAACCAAAAGAGACCCAAAACACAGAAGAGAGAGAAAAGCTTGAATGCTGAGATTGGAGCTCAGGCAGTTCTATTTTATTAGGGAAAATAGTGTTGATTTTTCCAGTGTCGGAGGTGGAATTCATACCCACTGCACAGACCAATGATGCCTCTAGCCTTGTGGAAAAGCAGAAGTCACCAGTACCCTCCTTCTCTCTGTTTTTCCCCCTTAAAGCAAACTCAGAAACATTTGAGAGAGCAACCTTTAGCATTCGAGTCCTTAGGGAGTGCCTGCTATCTTCTGAGAAAGCGGCGTTCAATTATCCAGGTAACTTCCCTGGCTGGGATTCGATGGATTCCTGCTGACTTTTGCTTTTCTGCCTAGTGAGAGAAATAATTCCGAAACCTCTCCGGAGCAGGAAGAAAAAGAGAGAGGAGGCTGAATCTCAATCTAAACAGAGCTCCAGTCTCAAGTTCCTCTCCTGACAATGGCGTGCAGACAACTCAACAGAGATAGGGGTCGAGCTTGGGAAAGAAGCTCCGGACACATCCCAGGCACTTCCAGCACCCTCTCAACTACAGAAACCAGGGAAGTGGGAAAACAAAGCAGTTATCTAGATGACTCAGGTGAACAACCCCAAACCAAACCAAACTGAGGGGTGGAAAACATACATGTACCACTTTTTTATTGACACCTGGGATTGGTCAAGCGAATGTGAGCATTGTAATTACAATTTTTTTGGCTAAGTGCCCTAGCTCTTCCCTCTGCATGCACATGCAAAACCTGAGACGCCTCTGCTATGTACATCTTCCCACACATGGGTTCCCCAAAGGGGATGAAATCATTATTGTTGTCTGCTTCTGTATCATCAAACTTAACGTAAGCACAGGAAATTGGGCCCATGTTCCTCCCAACAGCAGTGTTTGGGGAATGTGGGTATAAGCAGGATGATCTTTTAAAAGCACAGGCTTGATCACTTCACTCCTCTGCTCAGAAACCTTCCACCTCCCTGTCCCTGCGGCTTCACCTGCCAGACAAGTCTCACCTTTCGTGCCTGTTTTCTAACCACTCTCCGAAATTCTCTCTGCCTCCCTTGAAAGCCCACCTATCTGCAACCACCCACTTGGCTTATCCACACGATGGCCTGTGTTTTTCTGGCTCCTGAAATAGCCTCTCCCACCCTAACTTTTGCCATGCTCGTGCCTGTTAAAAATATTTTTTTCTGGTAAAAATAATTTTTCTTCCTTTAATCCTCTGAAGAGTTTTGCTTTTATGCTCTTGATATTTGTCAATTTTTATTTGCATTTATTGATAATAACTGTTTGAGCATGAATTTTAGCTTCTTTACTAGAGTTTTAACCCCTTGGGAGCTCTCCTAATAATCTTGAAATGACCCAAAATGTCTAGCGTGTTACCTTTTCTGGGTTGTGCAGCTTTAGGATAGCCGCCTGTTTATAAAAATTCCCATTTCTCTAGGACAAGCCCTCAATAGCCATGCAGATAACTTGTAATGTCTTTTGACCATAAATGGTTAGTCTGAGAGTGGACATATAAACTGCGTATTTAATCTTGTGTACCTAGGAATTTTAACCAAAAGACACAAGAACTTGAGGCTGGGGGGTGACTAAATCATGCTAATGTTTCTCTAAAGAGAAGGCCTCCAAACTTCTGCACCTGAGTTTCCAAAACTATCCTGTTTTGTTATCAATTCTGATTTAACCCATTGTCTAACTCTTCTTTGAATGCTTGAAGTCATCCCCTTATATCCTTTTAAAACTTTCCTTTATTGCTTAAGCTAGCTCAATTTTTTTACTTGCATCAACAATAAAAAATTCACTAGTGTATTAACCTATTAGGTGTTGAAAATCTGTTGAGTAAAGCTGTATAAGACTGAGTAGAGTAGAGGTTGATGTAGTGGTAAAAGAATAAGAACATATGTCAAGAATTGTAAAAATAATTAAATTTTGGAATGGTGGGAGATAAAGGCATTTTGGTCTTTGGATATGTTATTTGGGGTCTCCCACTCTTCCAAAGATGGACCATAATGTATTGAATTAATTATTAATCTTATTTGGTTCTTTTAAATCTGATTCTTTACCTAGTTCTACAGTAGAAATTGTCATTTCGACTTAATATTTGAGGACCTAGAAGTAAAAGGAAATGCCTCAAACTCTCCAGGTATCACAAGGATGGTAAGAGAGAGAACTCTTTCAAGCTACTTACAGTCTATTTTGAGAGACTAAAAACTACACAAATAAATATGATAAAATGATTTCTTCTGTCATAGATTGAAAAGTAGAGGCTAAGACAGGGTAGAGGCTATGCTCTTATTGATGGTGTGTTCCTGAGGAAAAACCTGGGGAGAGGAGAAAAGGAGGATTAGAAAATAGAGCCAAGCAAGGCTGTGGCTCAGGGAAAGACTTGTCCTGGTCTGGTCTACTCTGGGCAAGGGTAGATCAGTGGGCTCTCAAGCATAACCTCCAACACAGACGTGTTCCTTCTAGAGGCAAGGGGGGCTGACAGTTTAGTTATCTCATCAATCAGTCATTGGATATGGGTGCTCTCAGGTAGGTGGTGGGTCTCTTTTCTCAGGGTAAGAGTCTTCATTTAACAGAGGCCAATTTGGGGGAAAGACAGACAGTCATAAACCCTTACCCAACAATACTCAGGGCAGCTAACAGATGGGTCAGTGACCTCGTGAAAGGGAACTTGGGTTGGGGAACCAAAATATCTATTACCTCTCACTTAGTGTTCACTTGATGTTTTTGGAATAAGGATCACATTCTCTTGTGAAGTATCTATAGCACAAAAGCTTATAAATAGAGGTAACTGCATGAGCAATATTGAATAACAGCATATAATATTCAATAACAGCATATTGAGCAATAATGCCATTTTTCCTAATTATAGACTACGCTAGCATGTGACACTCCTATGAACTCATGGGATCTATGAGTATTAACCTTGAGTAAGACATGTCTTGTGGCAAAGCCGAAGAAGTTGAAAGGTGAGTTCAGCTAAACGCTGTGGTCATGGGGGTGGTAGTGGCAAAGAGAAGTTCTATCTGGACCCCACCATCTGGCCTGTGTCATGCCCTGTGGCCTAAAAATGTACGTTCTTTTTTATTTTGGGTCAAAGACCTTACATTACTTACTTGCATTGAGGTTTTAATATATAACTACCTTGTCTTTTCAGAAGGGGGTTGGATATAATTTCAAATCAAATAAAATCAACACAGTTGACATTTGCCTCTTTGTTACCTTGCTACCTGATATTCTTTTTCCTAATCTGTTCCTTTTCCACCCTTCAGTCTAGCCCTCCAGGGATTACCCTTAAGGAGACCTGATATACAATAGTGTCCTTTAATTTTCTTTTCAAATTTAAAGTGATGCTCAGCTTTCCCAGGTATCACAGCCTCTCAAGGTCAGTGTTCCCTTCCCCTCCCCTGCAGTGGTCTCCATCTTTCCATCTGACACAAAACTGAGGCCAGATGGTTTTCCATTTGGCAATAGTCATCCATTCCCCAGTGGTTTATTAAGCACTTCTATGGCCTCAAGGAACTCCCCTTATTCCTCAGCAATAGGCCCATTAATGAAAGACAATGAATAAAGTATAATTTATGGATACTACCAATCAAAATAATGTCTGCTTTAGGAATAATAAGTTTTAGCACTTAATGCCTTTGGCTTGACCCAGCTAATTCTCCCTGTGAACTTAGCTTGCCCCTGACCCAGCACAAGGAGCGAGATAATAATAGGAATGCACTGTTTGGAAAATTCCACCTGGTGGAAATAAACTTCTGATTTGTAATCAACAAATATTTTCAGACATACAGCTGGTGGACTAGTGAGGGAAAATGAGAAGCCAACGATTGCCCTTTCAGCTGTGTGATAAAGACAGAAAGGTGGACATCTGCATTTAAATTCCCCAAGCTAGTTGCTAATTATCTATTTCTTAAGAATTCTTTCTTCCCCTTAGGGCTCTATTCTCCGATTTAAAAACTCTGGTACATACCTTTATACTCTATTTAGATATTTCTTTAGAGAATCTGCTTCTTTTGATCTGGGGAAACTTACAAAACTAAGCATTCTCTTACACGCTAGTAGGATTATCAATTAATGCAAGTAGGAAGCCAATTTGGCCAACCTTAAAAGTCCTCATGCCCTTTGGTGGAGAAATTGAGACATACTAGGAGTATAACCTGAACAAATAATCAGAAATAGAGATACACATTTATTTTCAAAGATATACATGAAGGACTTATAATAGTGGGGAGAAAAAGGAAATATCTAACAGTGGAATATGGGTTAAAAAACATGACCTATAAATGGAATAATATACTTCCATTAAATCAAAGGTTGTCATGGAATTTTTAATGGGATGGGAAAATGCTTGTGGTGCAATAATAATAATAATAATAATAATAATAATAATAATAGACACCACACTTTGAAGCTAACACATTTACAGTCACCTACATCAAAAAAATATTAAAAATTATTAAACTCTAACCACAGTTACTACTGGGCCATGAGATTATGGATTTTTTTTTCCTGCTGCTATAATCTTTTCAGTGTTTCTGATAATTTTGAGAATGAGTGTGTATAGTTTTATCAATTAAATTTTAAAGGCTAAATCCCTGTAAGAAGAGAAAGCATTCACGAAGACCCAGACCAAAGGCGTGTCTCTTCAGAGTTTACAGGGATTTGCAGAGCTTCCTTAACAGAACAGAAGTGGGGCACAGGCAGGGAAGAGAGGACAGATAGAAATCAGGGCAAAACCATTCCCCAAGCCTGCCCCAGGGGAAGGCACCAATCCAGTTCTTTATGCAACTTCTGGAATTGCTGTCTAAAGCACTTGCCTTCAACTGGAAAAAAAAAAAAAAAAAAAAGAGATACATTTTTCTTTAAGGAATAGTGTCATTAGGGAACTAGCTTGACTTTTAAGAATAAACTATTCTCAATATTTCCTAGAAAGTTTCCTCCCCAAAATGTGTCCTGTCAGCCTCTGGCGCATAGTTAATATACTGCATTTAATTAAAATAAGTAAATGGATAGCAATGAAGAGATGCAAAGTTCAGTTTAACAACATTTCTCTAAGATCATTATTGATTCATTTCGTGAAAGGAAGACCGAAGCAACATTGGAAATTAACTAATTCAATGTCTTTAATTTATAACTATGAAACTGAGGCTCAGAGATATGAGACAACCTTGAAATGAACATAGCAATTAAAACTTCTGATTTTGTCTGCACGTTAAAACTCCCTTTCCATAACACCATACCCATGCTACCAATTTTGCATCTATTTAGGAAATCTAGAGGACTGATTCACACACCACATGGAAAGGGTAAGCTCGTCCACCACTCTGTATTGTGGTATTCCTTTTTTCACCCCCTCCCACCTACTTCACCCAGTCATCTTGCCACTGACTGTTATGTTCCCCCCTTCCAATTCATATTTTGAAGCCCTAACTTCCTATGATGACAGTAGAAGGTGGGACCTTTGGGGGTGATTGGATTTAGAGGAAATCATGAGGGTGAGGTCCTCATGGCAGGTTAGAGATTTTAGAAGAAGAAACCAGAGACCTTGTTCTTTCTCTCTCTACCATGTCACAAGGCAACCATCTGTGTACCAGGAGCAGGGCTCTGGTCAGGACCCGACCATGCTGGATCCCTGACTTTGGGCTTCCCAGCCTCCGGAACTGGGAAGAACAAACGCCTGTGGTCTAAGTCACCTAGTCTACATTATTTTGTTATGGCGGTCCAAAGTGACTAATACAGCGGACAACGTCAGATCATGACATGTAAGATGCTCTTGCCTTAAGTAATTCACATTCCTTCTGTTCTTTACTTACAAACATATCTATTATTAGAAAGTAAGTTCCTGTTTGCCAAGCAGAGTTTAATGTCAGCATAATTATCCAAAGAATAGTTTGCATCTATATATCCATACCAGTTTCGTTGTTGGAACAGAACACATTTTTTTAAATTTATTTATTTATTTATTTATTTATTTTTACTGTTGTCCAGTTACTCTCCCCTGTCCCACCTGCCCCCACCTCCCACATTCAGCCCTCCCCCACATTAAGCAGGAACATCTACTGATGGTTACTGGTAATCGACAAAGCTAACACAAGGTGGAAATCACAAAAGCTAACACATGATGGAAACCTAATTAATACTTGCAGACTCCGTCATAAATGCTTTACATGGATTGTCTCATTAAAAGATGTCAATAACCCTATTAGGTAGGTACTATTACAGAAAAAATAAAGTTAATTAGCTCACTATAGGCACCCAGGTAGACCCCTCTGGAAGCCTGACCTAAATTAGCTTCTGGATTGCTTTGTATTTTTCTACTGATTTCTCCAATAATGTCATACACATTTTCTAGCTTTCACCAACTCAGTCAATAACAGCCTGAGAATCCTATTGCAATATATTGAATAGGGCTAAGGTAATTTCATCATCCTATATTCTTCCTGCTTTGTTTATTTCATCTTGAATGTTCATAGGATACAATGATGTTCTCTATGGCAATAAACCTGTTTTCAGTGGCCTGAACCACTCGGATCCTTCAGCTACTTCAAAGTATACCATCTTTTTAAATATCCTGATTTACCATTACATTTCTTTAGAAAAATTTTTGTTTAGAATGCCTGGTGAAAAGGGCTGTGATTTTCTCCATAATTACACCATTAGACTTCATTTTCTACCAATACATATTCGTAGTGAATCATTCGTGTCCTACTTTGGCTTGAGTCAGCATCGAGGTATGTAAAGGGCGTATTTTTTGTCTCAGAAATGAATAAGTTGTTTCCCCAATTATGTTCTCAGTTTGTGATACGCCTTTTAAAACTAGTGCCATCATACAGTCTCTCCTTGTAGTTACTTTGTAGTCAAAATGCACAGTCCATTGAATTATTTGAAAACAAATCAGCATTAGCTAGGCCAATGTTACTGTTCTGACAGAAGTCATTTTTTTCTTTGAAGAAACAAATTTCAAAAGTATCTTATAAGAAGAAAAACTCTTCTCATCTTGATTAACCAGCCCTGATGAACCTATAAAATATCTCTCATAGAAAATTCATTAAATTTTCATGACAGAAATCAAATTAAAATTTTTATCCTATGTGTATACTGGAAGCAAAAATAGTTATAAATACATGAAATTTTTTAAAGCCTAGTGTCTTCTATGGGCCAGGCTCAGAGTTAGGGACAATCAAATTCACCACTCTACTTAATCTTTACACTATTCTAGTAAACAACGTCATTCTCATTGTATAGAAGGGGAAGAAACTCAGCCTTCTAGGACTTTTCAAACTAGCCCAAGACTATAGTACCAGTTACTTATTAATACGGAATCAACAACCTCAAAACCTAGCAGCATAAAACAATTTATCGCTTCAATTTATTTCTTCCCATAGTTCTGTGAGTTAGCTGGCTAGTTTTTCCACAGGATTCCCTGGGTTCCCTCCGGGGACTAAATGCAGCTGGAGAGTGGGCTGGAAGCAGGGCTCAGCTGGAAGAGTTGGGATGATTTGGGATGGCAGCACCTGTCTCTCACTACGGTCTTTCAATCTCAAGGAAGTAAGCTTGGGGCCGGGTTTCCTCCCAGGGTAAAGGCAGCATTACATGAAGTACAAGTGCCCCATTGTACCAGTGCTTACCAAGTTTCTATCTGAATCATATTTGCCCATGTTCCATTGACCAAAGTAAAATTCAATACAGAGGAGAGAGATAAACGAGCATTGAAACTACAAGTGGTGATTCCTTGGGGGTCAGTAGTTGAACAGGGTAATACGACCACATGGCTAGTAATAAAGAGGACTGAGACTCTGGAGCCCTTTCTAGAACCAGGAAATATAAAACTCTCCCATTAAATGTCACCTCAGAAGCAGCTGATGGTGTTTCAATGAATAGCATTAGGCATTTAATTATGGAATAAAACTTTTCCTTTTTGACTATCAGAGCACAGGCAAATATGCAAGAAGAATGGATTTATAATTTCACTGCCCTCTGGTTTTAGAAGAACATTTTCTTCTATTAGGAGCACATCCCTTCAAAATTCCAAGAAACTGATGCTTGCCCTTCTTTCATGGGAGCCTGTGAGTCTGTGTGCCCAGCCAGACAGACACATTAATATGCTCTCAATGGCTCAATCGCTGTTCCAGGACTGTTCTGTGTTAAATTAGCCTCTGTGCTACTCCTTGCCAGGCTTCAGTCTCTTCTGAAACCCATAAACCACAATGCGTCATCTTCTTTGAAATCCCAAAAATACTGACATGGGAGAGGTGAACATTTTTTTTTTCTTTTTTTTTTTGGTCTTGCCTTTCCCTGCAGGGATGAGGTGGGTATGCCAAACACAGTCTACTCACCTCAGGAGGCTGCAACGTCAGGCTGAAGACAAGCCATGCGTTCTGCACTTGGTCCTCTTAGTGTCAGGAGATATGGTAGGCTTCTGATGGGCGTGCGGAATAAAGCACGCCGGGCAGCACGTCACTGGGGAAAGGAGAAAGGAGGAGTGCGGGGAAGCCCCTCAGAACCACACACTTGGTCACCTAGTGCAGACTGCTGAAGGTCCAAGAAGCCCAAGAGAGCATTTAGTATAGATACACCATATTAAATAACTAGATTAATTAGAGGTGGCCAATGCTTGACACATAGACGTGAATCTCTAACACTGCACATTGTAAATCGATCCTGGATACTTCCTTCTCAGAACCTTCTGAACGCAGATTTTGGAGCAAACATAAGTTGGAACTTAGAAACTGGTATGTACATGCAGTACAGTGGAGAATATAATTATTGCTCCCTCTTTATGGGTAATGAAGTAGGTTCAGTGTGATTAAGAAAGTAAACCCAGTTGCAGCATCTGGCAAAAGACTACTTGAATACTAACCTGGGCAGGCTGATTCTCAGCATGATCTTAACACTCAGCTCCACCAGGGGGAGCTGTGCTTGTCCCAGAGGCTGACGGTTCATTCTCTGAAACGTCTGTCGGTGCATCCATTCATTTGAGAAGTATTTACTGATAATCCACTCTTTGCCAAGTTTTCATGGTAAGAGAATTTCAAGGTAGATACGGTCCTTGCCCTCATGGAGTTCACATTCTAGAGGGAGAAGACAGAAAATCACAACATTGAGGAAAAAATGAAATTTAGCTTCAAATATGAAAAGTGCTAAGAAAAAAATATGATGTGTAGTTCATTTTTCTCTCCTTTTACATGACCTCCCTGCATTCCCAGGTATACAATGCATAGGAAGGCCCAGGAAAAACTCCTCTCGCCCTTGGCGTTGGATTTGCAGTGCTTCTCATCTGCACTAATCTGCAGCCAAGCACTGGCATATCTAGAGTTTACAAGAAAAAAAAAAGCTTTCAGAAGTTTACAAGCACCATGGGAGGCCACAGAGAATGCCACTGGAAGACTGAGCCAATTATCCAGGTGGGCCGGGTGGAACTATATCCTTCTGGGGACTGAATATTTAGCCGAAGTACTTACTTGGACAAGTAATTTAGACAATCATTGAAGCTTTGATTGTGCTTTTCAAATTTTTTATTCTTGAGTTAAGATAAAGACATGCATGTCAGTTTCTCTTTTGAGTTGATCCGTGGTATAGACACTACAAATGGATTTGTGCATGAACCCCTTGCCTTTGCATATGCTTAGAAATGATGATAATCAAGATATTATTTATTCATTCTGCCAATATTTATCTAGCATCTACTGTGTCCAAGGCATTATGGAAAAAACAATAATTGACCAAACTGATTGACAGGATAAATTCAAGATGGAAGGTGGTAAAAGGAGAAAGGGAGCAAAATAATATGTAATTCTTAAACCTTAAGAAAATCAGTAGAATCACAAGGAATGAGAGATGAGGTGAGGGAGGGGTGGTATATCCTTAAGGATTAAGTTCATCTGCTTATAAAAAAATGTGATATAAACCAAGTCAAGTCCAGATTTTTTCTCACCTGGTGAGAAGCCCCGAGGAAGAGAGTCCAGGGCTGTGCTGCTCGCACAGAGTTTGCAGGGCCCCGGGCGCCCGCGTTTCTGCTTTGTCTTCCTCTCATGCTGGCTAGATGGCTGCCAGGCCTGGAGAGTAATTTCTCTAGTCCCTCTCCCTTTGTATATGTGCAAAAGTGTGTATCAAAAAATTGAAAAAAGGAAGAAAAGACATTCGGTTTCAGCCCCAACGTACAATAAGATCAGCGTCATCATTCCCATCCTTACAATAAGAAAAAACTAAATAAACTGAAAGTCAATTGTTCTTCTCTGTCCTGTCCTGAAACTGAGTTCACAGGGCAAACTTTCGTCCTGAAATCTAGAGAGACTGGTGAATTCAGAAAGTCGCAGTGAGATCTGCTTGCGAGGAACTGGAACAGTAGGGGTCATAAATGCGTAGAACACTTTAATGGCAATTTGATGAGTGGTTTAAGTGGATCCAGGCCTGAGAATGAGAAACTCCTGAGGTTGTAGTCTCAGGATGGGGGACATACTTTTGTGGGTTTTACCCCCAGGAATCTCACTAGGTTCTTATGGGGAAGGACCCTCCTGCCCCCAAATAAATCACCCCATGGCTCTGGCAGGTGGAGGGAAAGAATATCAAAGGTGAAAGAAGACCCAGGAGGAGGGAAGCTAAGAAACAATTGTGAAGGTCACATCCCCGAGGCACAAGCCCACTAAAAGACAGATTTAATCACAAAATTATAGACTGTTCCCCACCCCCACACTTTACCACCACACTAACAGGACTTCAGCGGAACACTCCAGCTGAAGAATCTCAAGGCCCAGATGTTATCTGAAGAGGAGTTCTTAATTAATCCAGCGACAACAGAAACAGAAACAAAGGCATTGAAGAAAATGGAAGCCTCTAGCATCTTTAGCTACAGCAAACATTAACTACAGCCCCACTCCCAGCCTGGGTAACATAAATCCTCATCCTCAAGGTCCATTTATTGCAGTGTCTATTACCTGATCCATCACACTCAACTTTCAAGAAAAAAACACAAGGCATGCTAAAACTCAAGAAAATACACAGTCTGAAGATCAAAGCAAGTATCAGAACTAGATTCTGATCGAAGACCAATTTTAGAATGCTCAGACCGAAAACTTAAAGTAAGCAGGATTTATATACTAAGGACTCAATTGAAAAAAAAGTAGGCAACCCACAAGAATAGACGGGTAATGTAAATAAAGAGATAGAAACTGTAAGAAAGGATCAAAGGAAATGCTAGAAACCAAAAATGCTGAAACGGAAATAAAGAATGCCTTTGAGGGGCTCATCAGTTAACTGAACACGGCTGGGGAAAGAATCAATGAGCGTGAAGTTATATTAGTAGAAACTTTCCACACTGGAGCACAAAGAGAAAAATAATGGGCAGAAAGAAAAAGGAAATTCATCAAGAATGGTGAAATAATTTTAAAAGCTATAATGTGTAGAATTGGAATACCCAAAGCAGAAAGGAGAACAGAAGAAATATTGAAGTAATAATAGCTGAGAATTTCCAAAATTAATGCCTGACACCAAACAGTAGATCTAGGAAGCTCAGATAACACCAATCAAGATAAAGGCCAAATGCATACATCAAGGCATATCATATTTGAACTGCAGAAAACCAAAAATACAGGAAGAACCAAGAAGTAAAAAAGGGAATAAACATACCTTACCTACAGAGGAATAAGTGTAAGAATTATAGCATATTTCTCACCAGGGATCATATACCTTAAACTCACATGTCATATGTTAATGATATCTCAATAAACTGAAAAAAAGAGAGAAAGAGAGAGAGCTCAGACTCACCACCTTTCCCAAGCCCCTTGGTGCCCATAATATTTTACAACTATCTGTGTTCTTTTAATGTCTGTATCCACATAACCAAAGTTCCAAGTAAACTATATTTTCTATACTATAATAGAAAGCACTGCAGATCCCATAAAAAGGGACAAAAAGTGGTAATTCAAGGTCCTAAAAGGCAATGATTTGGACCATAAAGGGAACAAAAGGAAAGTTATTATGTAAATACAAAGGGATTTAAGTTTGCTATTAAGTTAGAGAGATAGATCAGGTATTGAGAAAAGGAGAGGGAACAGATTTTTACAGTTTTCTGCCCATTAAGATAGTTCCTCAATTCTGTTTGAATCACAGCCCTCCATAGGGCTGGAGGCCTACGGTGAAATAATGGACCTTACCCTGTCTTCACTCATGAGTTTAGCACCAACTTGGAGAAATCCAGAGGTCAGGCAGATAGAGACCAATGTTCTTACTGACAAAGCTGATTGCAAGGCGTGGCTTGGGTGTGTGAACACGGTTGGGCTTCCTCACCCGTCTCTCGAATCCAGACCTCAGAAAGGTCTCACCTGAGTGAGAGAGTGAAGATAAAAGAAGACACGTTCCGGACTGCTGCTCCTCACCTCCCCAGCAGAGACTGAGGGACTGAATGTACAAAGAGGTAATGGCCAGACCACATACGAAGATAGAACTACTGCAGACCAACACTCTGCCGTAGCCAGCCTCGGAAACCAACTCATTATCTGCAGCAACCAGCCCAGGAAAGCAATTCGAGAAGTCAAACTTTTGGGAAGTCAGACTGCTATCTCCAGAAACTGGTCCAGGAAGCCAAACAATAATCCCTGTAACAGTCTGTCCAAAGTGCTCAGGTCCTGATGGGTAACTGACAGCTTTCCTGATTGTCATCTTCATTTCCAGTTTCGGATCAACCAGCAAAAGCCAAATATGTGCCCCTAATCAATCACATAGGATGTACTAAGTTCAGTAGAACCTCGAACCCCTCTCACAGTCAGTTACTGGGGTGCATCTATAAGGTTCCTCTCTCTTAGTGGCCCCTGATTTGGAGAGGGAAGAAAGAGCAGAGCATGTGCCTGTTTTTTCTCAAAGATTGAATGACTGGGATTCGAAGTCCAGGATTGAAGGTAGGGGCTGGGGAAGGATATCCCTCATATCTCTCGGTCTGTTTTAAGATAACAAAGGTAAGAATGAGATGCCGTGATATGACATCAGTGTTTCCTGCCAATAGCAGTCCCTGTGTGGGCAATACAGGTACAGCTGTGTGCTCCTTCTCCATCTGGGGAAAGCTCGGAATACAAGCAAAGGATTCATATACCACCCTAGCTGTGGAAACTCGGAACCTACCTCTTCAGAAGCTCAAGAAAGCCACCTGGAGGTGAATAGGACTCAATTTGTTACTCTTTATTCAGAATTTAGAACAGATGTATACTTGTAGCAATGTCCTAATTGGATAAATAATAGCATCTCCTAGTTGTCAAAATGATTTGCATTAAAACTCAGTTTGGACAATGCAATAAAGCGCCCTTCTTAGCACATTGCGTCCCGATCGTGATGCATGGTGTGATTAAACCTGGTCCGTCTTCTCCCTAACATGATTAAGAAGGATCGGTCATTCGATAAAGATGCAGAATAAATACAAGTGCAGCCAGCAGAAGCTGAAGTCATTGCTAAACAGCTGCACCCAGGCCATGGGTACAAATGGCATCATAGCACCTTCCTGGAGAGACCAAAGAGCATAAAGTACAGTTTGGGTCTTTACATAAACACAGAGCTACATGGTCCTAAAGAAGACAGATGAGTGAGAAAATGTTTGAATAAAACTTACACAAAACCAGAGGCTGTTGTCCCTGGGAATTAAGTCCAAAGTGCGACATTTTCCTCCATGTGATCCAAAAGCTTTTCATTTCTATTCTTCTCCTAGCAGGGCATCTTATGTCCTATAGAGTTAGCCCTGAGAGATCAAGATTTTCCCAAGGCATTCATGTTGAAGTCTTTTATGGATGGATCAACCAAAGATATTTATTGGGTATTATAAACGAAGACCCAAAATATTTACCTGCTATCATAAACAATAAAGGCTATACTGGATGTAAAAAGTGTAACCAGAGATACATCTAATAATGTCTCAGTCCTTATCTTTAAAAGGCCTATACTTTACTTGGGGAGACAAACCTCACAATCATCCTCCTGGCTGAGATGGAACCTTACAAGGAAGCAGAGTTTCACTGGGGAATCAATGTCATGAGGCCACAAGTCATCCCATTAGCAGTCAACATACATTAAAAGTGCAACGTTCAGATCAGACAAGTCTAGGTTCAGTCTTCACCTCCATCACTCATTTGCTGTGTGGTCTTGAGAAGTTTGCTCAGCTTCTCTTAGCCTCAGTTTCTAAATCTTACAACAGAATGCATATGTGTGTGAGGTGTTAGCAGGGCTGACCCAGGAGTAGGGACCTAATCAATTTCAGCTATTCCCGTTTCTGACTTCACTCAGCACTAGAAACATCCATCAAGTGTTTTGAAATGTGTTTATTTTCGACATTGTTTTGTTATTTTTTTTTTGTGCTTTTCTTCCTTCATCATGAATCCGAACCGAAGTTCACAAAGGTGTGCTTGTTGCCCTGGTTGAGTTCTTGAGCATGTGCTAATAAAAGTGAGCTCTTATTTCCAAGGATTTGCCAGGAGTCGACTTGGGTGGTGCAGGAAGCAGCACACATGGGGAATACGGAGATCTGAATCATCCTAAGTCTTTATTTTCTTTTATTTATTTTATTTTATTTTTATCAAATGGGAAAGACAGAAACATCTACTTGCTGAGTGTTAGGCATTGCGATAAGCAAATTCTGCACATATTACCTCATTTAATCCTTACTCCAAACCTTCAAAGAACCTAGTTTTATCTGTATTTCACAGATCAGGAAATTGAGGAGAATGTAATCTGGTGCCCAAAGTCTCATAGCAAGGCAGAGCACCATAGTAAGGTCATAGGCTTGGACTCAGATCAATTTTGCTCCACCATGTCTTGGCAAGTGCCACCTTGAATAAACTATTCAGCGCCTCTCAGTCTCAGTGCTCTCATCTGTAAAATGGTGATAACAATACATGCTTTTTGGGCTTATCAGTATTAAAATAATTATTATATGTTATGTGTCCAGATCAGTTTCCAACACTTAGCTGATATGCATTCAACGGTACCTATGAGGACCCAGAACACAATCTGATATCAAACTGGGTCAGAAGATAAGGGTGCATTGGAAATATCTGACCCTGGTCATGATTTCAAAGAAATAATATTGGCCTGAGTGAGCTTCTTTGAAGGCTCTGCCTTCATCTCCCACTCCTCTGCCTTTAATACTCTTAAAGCAGGTAAGTCTCAGGGTGCTTCCTAAAAGGAGAAATAGCCTTCAGCCCGGTTGTGCTTCCTCTGTGTGTTGATGTCCAACTCACAGCTGTTCTCAGAGGTGTAGATGAAAAAAAATAGCCAATATACAAGACCTCCAAGTTCACATCAGGGCCAAGGTATTTATTAGAAAGCCTATTTAGTGAGAACCTACTATGTGCCAGCCACTCTTCAAAGTGTGAGTTCACATTAGTAGGCAAGACAGACAAAGATCTCTTTACTGATGGAGCTTACTACTATCCAGCAGAGGGAAGGCAATAAACACCATAAGTAAATCATACAGCATGTGAGAAAATAAGCCAAGTGCTATGGAAAAAATAAATTAAGATAGAAATTGGAAGCATGGTGGGTGGGGTAGATTATGATACCTTTTAAATTGGTTTCCAGAGAGTCTTACCCAACCAGCATCATAATTAATATCAACTCAGAGATAACAGCTCAGAGCTGAATCTGCGGAAGTTTAATGCTGCTTTGTGTGAAAAGTAGATTGAAAGGATAATTTAAGAAAAATTATTTTAATTGATGTTTGAGTATCAGAGAGGCGATGAGTTCAGTGGTGGAATGGGAAGGCATATTTGTGATGAGGGATGTTCATCTTCACTTTTTTTTTTTTATGAATGTTTTCATTCAAGCATGCAAGGCAACCCTTACAGGTAATCATGAGAATTCTCTTTACCTAGAAATAGTCTGTAATTTGTTCTTTCCTGGTGAGCGGAGAGGGTTGAAAGCAGCTATGAGAAACCTCAAAATTATCAGCCAGATATTTGAGGAGAGACTCAGGCAGGTAGCTAAAATGGCATCAGTGTGCTCGTTATTCTGACCGGCCTATACACAGGTGGCACAAGCTCATGAGAAATTTCCTGCCACTCGGTAGTTAAGAGATTCATCTCTTTACAATGAAAAGAATGACACTATGTTTAATGCTTATAATTCATTCATGTTTTCATGATGCCAAACAAAGATACGAGTGGCGTTGCCAAAGAACACACAATTACCTGTAAAGATGATCAAAATATGTTGTAACTTGGGAAAACTAGTGTGTGATATACTATTTTTATATTATCTTTACTATATTTTTTCATTACCATTTAGTCCTCTTATACCTCTCCCCCCAACAGTCACCACACTATTGTCCATGTCCATGAGTCCTTTATCTTTTTTGCTCAATCCCTCCACCCCTTAACTTCCTTGACTGCAAACCAGTCGCCTTCTGTTCTCTATGAGTCTGTTTCTGTTTTGCTTGTTAGTTAAATTTGTTTAGAGGATTCCACATATGAGTGAAACCATATGGTATTTGTCTTTCTCTGACTGGCTTATTTCACTTAGCATAATGTTCTCCAGGTCCATCCATACTGTTACAAAGGATAAAAGTTTCTTCTTTTTTATAGCCAAGTAGAACTCCACTGTGCAAATGTTTCATAGTTGTTTTATCCACTCATCTATTGATGGAAACTTGGGCTGCTTCCATATCTTGCTGATTGTAAATAACTCTGCAATGAACATAGGGATGCTTATGTTCTTTTGAATTAGTGTTTTGCATTCCTTTGGATATATTCCCACAAATGGGATCTCTGGGTCAAAGGCAGATCAATTTTTAACTTTTTGAGGTATCTCCATACTGCTTCCCACAGTGGCTGCACCAGTCCGCATTCCCACTAACAGTGCAAAAGGGTTCCCCATTCTCCACATCCTTGCCAGCGCTCGTTGGTTTTTTTTTATTTATTGATGATAATCCTTCTGACAGGTGTGAGATGGCATTTTTTAATATTATCCTTCATACGGAAAGGCAAAGAGATTAAAACATTAACAGAGGTTATTCCTCAGTAGTGGACTCCTGGGTGACTTTTATTTTCTTCTTTTTATACCATAAGCATATCATTTTGCAAAAAATAAATAACCAATAAACATTACATTTGAAACATACCAACAAAGACATCCAATCATCCAAGGATGCATAGTCTTGTTCCCACCAAAGCACTTGAAACCCCTTTGACCACTGGGCGGCACCCTTCTTGTGTGTTGCATGTTTGCCATTTGAGTATATGGTCATACTAGTGATGTGCTAACACTTTTTTAGCTAACAATTGGCTCTCTACCCTACTTCCTGAATGAAAAATAAAATAAACAATTCCTGGTTTTTAGTGTTTGCCAATTTCCACCATGTAAATACTCCCTCCATGTTCAATTTCAAGCTACCATTTTCATGTCATTGAACATGGTACCTCATATATTGAAAAATCCAGAATTTGGAATACCCATATTATTAAGTGAATAAAGAAACCTTACAGAAACAGTTCATTGAGACCTGGAATAGCAAATGCCATTCTAGCAAAAGATCTTGCATTATGTCACTGAACGAAGATTTGGGAAGAAATGCTCACAATTGACTCTTATGAGCCTCTATGAGATACTCTGGTACACCACTGGGTTATGCTCACATTGGTCTGAACACAGATTCAGGCATGGCGCAAAACTGGCCTTATCCATTGTTGGCTCACTGGTACTTCTCCATTCCGTGGGAAAGGAAGAGGCGGATACAACTCCTTTTCGTCTTCTACTATGGTAATGTCCTCAGAGAGCCACAGGATCTTCCGAGAAAATGTGGTGCTGTATTTCTTAAATATTGTTTTTACAAGGCTTAGATTTTTCATTTAATAGTATGGAGACTCCGATTCTAATTTTCTCAATATATGAAGTTTTTTTATCCAGTGCTTTAGGAACTTTTCAGAGATTCTGCAGGAAGGAGGGAGCCAGCTCACTTCAACACGACCTTTGCGTATGAGGGTGGGAGTTGAGTTTTAGCTTGCGAAAAAGGCAATAGGGATTCACGCTGAAGCCAGGTTATTGCATGAAATCACAGGGCAATGGTATTCTCACTGAGAAACCATTTGGTGGAGATGGGGGTTGGTCATGGAAAGGAATCCACACTGTAAAATAATGACTGCCACTTACTAAGCACGTACTACAAGGCAGGAATAAGCTCAGTTAAATCTTTGTGACTACCTTATGAAAGAGGCATTGTTATTAATCCTGACATTATATACAAGGAAACCGCTTGGATTTATAAAGATAGTAAAAGGTGAAACTCTTTATTCGAACCTAGATCAGCCTTACCTGAATCAACCTAAGTGAATTCTCAAAAACAAGACATGACAGATCAGTCTCTGCAAAGCCCCCGAGTGACAGTATATTCTGTCACAGACACTGCTGTGTGTTTGAAAACCCATTTTCTTTTCCTTCGGTTACACAGCTAAACTTTATTTTCCAGTCTCCTGGAAATATGGAGGAGCCATGTGACTGACTATAGATGAACTGGAAGGAGGTCAGAAATAATGTGGGCCACACCTGGCTCAGAAAAACCCCCCAAGCTCAATGCTCCCTTTTCTCTACTCTCCGTTCATGGTGACTTTGGAAGACACATTTTGAATATGGAGGTACCACAAAGTGGAAGAGACCTAAACTAAGCCACAGAGACTTGGGCTCATTTGTTATTGCAACACAGCAAAATCTACCCTAACATACCCACATATCTCACTGAAATATTTTGGTTAAAAGGAAACAATGTGGCCAGAACCTTCCTCCTCTCAGATGTCCCTCTCAGAGAATTGCTCCAGATTTCCATAACGTAGTCTAAATATTGCTCTTCTAATTCTTACTGTGTTGAATTGCAACTCACACTTCATGTATTTTTCCGTATGCTTCTTAATGGCAGGATTGGCCTCCAGGGCTAGTCCAGGCTGACTGCTGGAGTATCGATCGGACCTCACATGTTAGCCTGTAAATATCTGAAATAAAAGACAGTCAAGAACCAGTGCAGTGTTCTGAAATTGTTGCAATGTTTTTGGACTTGCATTTTTTGCCCTTTTCCCATTAAGCCCCAGACTCCTGTGGTCCATTCATCAATGATTCCAGGAAAGAAACTCTGTCAGTTGAGATTACAAACCAGTGCTTCACTCCTCCCTGGAAAAACTGCATTGAAAAACTGACTGAAGAAGGAGAAACATGGAGTGCTGGGAAGAGGATCCGGGTGGCAGGAGTTAGGGCATGCGATCCTTCTCTGCTCCTGCAAACCCATCCCCTGGCCAGCTCCAGCTCTTTTGTACTCTGCCAAGGGCCATGACAGCACCCTGTACTGTCTCCTATGCCATTCACTGCATTTTGTACCTGTGTGTTTCCATGATCACGTGATACCTGTTCATCTCCTTGCCAGAGACGGCCTGCTCCCTAAGGGCAGGGATGGCACATTTTGCTCACACTGCAGGCCTGTGCCCAGCACAGGCCTATTGCGTTGTGGGTACTGAATGTGTTGTAACTTCCCTGCTGCCCAGACTCAGGCTACAGGCTCAGAAATGTGCTTTTGGGGAGTGAGGAGGAGAACAGAATTAAATATGGGGCACTGTGATAGACACTTACAGGTTTTCTCATTTAAAACTTACAAGAAACTTACAGCCATCCTGTAAAGTACTTGTCATCACACTAATTTTACAAAGGAGAAAACAGTTCATTGCTAGTAGATGATGAAGCTGGGATTTGGTCAGCATCGAACAGATACCAGGGCATCTGTTCTTTTCATCAGACCTTTTTCCTACTACCACCAAAGTTTATTCTTGGTCTCCCCCCTTCCCACATTCTCAGCCAGTCGGTCAGGGTCAGAATACAGTAGGGGGTCCGAATATAGGCCTGTCTTAGATGCTGGCCCAGGAGTCTCTGGTCTCTACTTTAGACTCCCCAGATGGTTCTCGACCCAGTGCTGGAAAGTTTTGTACTTTCTCACCAGCATCTTTTTAGTTTTGGTTGCTGAAAGAGGCCCTGGGGGAGTGAGAAGCAAGGAGAAAACACAGAAAGCCTTTGAGTACACTGAGAGAATGCAATACTCTGAGATGGATGAGAAATTAAAAATACCATAAAGCTTTTTAAAGCAAGAACCACAACCCTTTTATCTATCATTACTCTTCTTTTGGGCAACTCTTCCTCTAATTCTCTCTCTCTCTCCTTATTTTTTGCATATATTACGGTCTTTTGCCATGTGTGCTATGAGACACCTACCCTACTAATCTTAACCCACTGTTTTGACCCAGGTTTTGTCCATAGGGCACCCTTGGAGACCACTGAGTCACTAGAAAGCCAGAGACTAGCTTACCACAACCATAAAGCTTGTCCTTCTCCTGATCTGCAAATAGCTACCTTGCAAATTCCAGGCAAGGTCTTACTTCTTGGCTGGTTAAGACCAATCCCTTTGAGGGAGTGTGGGGAGAATCAGCTTTAGGCATATCACTTTTTGCATCTTCGCTTGGCTATCAGAATACATAGTGAATGGCCTAAAAATCTCTAGTTCATGTTTAAAAGCTACATTTTGTAGATTCAGAAGTTAGAGAACAATCTGGGAGTTGTGCAAATAAAGAGATATATCCCTCCTCTCAAAATATACTGGTACATAGAAACATGGGAATCAAACCCAGCTTCAGGACAGATTTTTCTCTGAAAATGTTCAATGACGCTATTTTACATATTTGGTCTAGTTTCCAGGGGGCACTGAGAGAGGGACATTTTATCCTTTACTCTCCTTTTGCCCTGATGTTATGTTTTCAGGGTTTCCTTATGCTTCTCTATTAAAACGAATAGTTAATGGATGATTAAGGGTTTGCTGGTGAACCTGAGCTCCACTTAAATTAGAGTCCCATTTCCTCCTGTGTTGGGAACTGCCCTGCCTGGTTTCAGAAGCTGTAACCCCCCATGGCTAAGGCTGAGTGAGTGACCTTGAGGCCCCAAGCCACTAAGGAGATAAAGCTTATCTTCCTGACAGGGGCGCCACCTCTGTCCACTCTCCTTCACCCTGCCTGGCCCCCAGTGCATGAATGGTTAGCCAATGATGGGTAAGATTCCTCAAGGGAGGAATGACCTAAGATTATGTATTGATTATGCTGTTACAATTGTCCGATTTCCCCCTTCATTCCCTTCCACCCTGCACACCCCCTCCCACCCACATACCCCCCCCTTTAGTTCGTGTCCATGTGTCATAAGTTCTTTAGCGTCTACATTTCCCACACTAATCTTGCCCTCCCCTGTCTATTTTCTACCTACCGTCTATGCTACTTATTCTCTGTACCCTTTCCCCCTCTCTCCTCCTCCGACCCTCATGTTGCTAACCCTCCATGCGATCTCCATTTCTGTGGTTCTGTTCCTGTTCTAGTTGCTTGCTTAGTTTGCTTTTGTTTTAGGTGTGGTTGTTAGTAACTGTAAGTTTGCTATCTTTTTACTTCATATTTTTTATCTTCTTTTTCTTAGTTAAGTCCCTTTAACATTTCATATAATAAGGGCTTGGTGATGATGAACTCCTTTAACTTGACCTTATCTGAGAAGCACTTTATCTAGCCTTCCATTCTAAATGAAAGCTTTGCTGGATAGAGCAGTCTTGGATATAGGTCCTTGCCTTTCATGACTTGGAATACTTCTTTCCAGCCCCTTGTTGGCTGTGAGGTATCTTTTGAGAAAGCAGCTGACAGTCTGACAGGAACTCCTTTGTAGATGACTGTCTCCTTATGTCTTGCTGCTTCTAGGATTCTCTCCTTCATTTTAATCTTGGCTAATGTAATTACAATGTGCCTTGGCATGTTCCTCCTTGGGTCCAACTTCTTTGGGACTCTCTGAGCTTCCTGGACTTTCTGAAAGTCTATTTCCTTAGCCAGATTGGGAAAGTTCTCTTTTATTATTTGTTCAAATAACTTTTCCACTTGTTGCTCTTCCTCTTCCCCTTCTGGTACCCTATAATTTGGATGTTGGAATATTGAAAGATGTCCTGGAGGTTCCTAAGCTTCTCCTCATTTTTTTGAATTCTTGTTTCTTCATTCTTTTCTGTTTAGTTGTTTCTTTCTTTCTTCTGGTTCACTCCATTGATTTGAGTCCCAGTTTCCTTCCCATCTCTATTGGTTCCCTGTGCATTTTCCTTCATTTCACTTGTTGTAGCCTTCAGTTTTTCATCTAATTTGTGACCAAAACCAACCAATTCTGTGAACATCCTGATCACCAGTGCTTTGAACAGTGCATCTGATAGGTTGGCTATCTTTGTCACTTAGATGTATTTGCTCTGGGGCTTTGCTCTGTTCTTCCTTTTGGGCCATTTTTTTTGGGGGGGGGTTCTGGTTGCGACTGTTATGTATGAGGGGCAGAGCTTTAGGTGTTCTCCAGGGCAACCCAGTCGCTGGGTGGTGACGCTATATGTGAGGGAGGGGTCAGAGAGGGAACAATGGTGCTTGTTCCACTCTCTCTCGGATTTCAGTCCCTTATGCCACTTCCCACAAGCAAACAGGGCCCCTCTGGTGCTGATTCCCAGGTGGGTGGGCTTGTGTACATTCTAGGACCCTGTGGGTCTCTCCAACAAACTCTCCTGTGAGGCTGGGAGTCTCTCCCAGCACCTCAGCCCCCACAGGTATCTTCAATTGTTGTTTTGAGGCTTTATTTCCCTGCGCTAGAGCCATGTATTGCATGGTCTGTCTCACTCCCTAGCTTTGCCTGGTTTATCTGCATGCGGATGTGTGACTGCCTGGTCAGCCAGACACTTTGCACACCTCACTGTGTCTGCTAGCTGCTGCCTGTGCACCAGGGTTTGCTATTCACTGCTTTTACCTGCCACGACCTCTCTCCACTAGCTGCCAACTCCACCCGTCTTACTGGTCTGGATGAATGGTTGTCAGACTTCCATACAGTTCCATTTTCTGTCAGTTATGATTGGTTTTTTGTTTCTAAATTTTTGTTGTCCTTAATTGTGGTTGTGCGAGGAGGCACAATGTGTCTACCTACACCTCCATCTTGGCCGGAAGTCTCAACCACTATGGTTCCTGATACTGCTGCCAGAGACACTGCCAAAAACCACCTTCCAACCTCCCACCTGTACCCTGCATTGGCAGAATCTAAGTCAATCACAAGGGAGTCAGAAATATGTTGTTTACTTTTCAAAAAAGTATAGCACAGAAGAGTGGAAAAAAGAGCTGAGGACGAATGGCTGGTATGGATTCAAATAAGCACTAAGGATGACATTTTCCAAGCAAACTTAGAGAAGCATTTCGGGAGATACACAATATGCAGCCTTCCATTAGTAGGGAGGTAGATAAATAATTGATCGTTTATTCCAACATGAGAATAGCACTCAACAGTTAGAATGAATAAAGGAGCTAATCTATCAACATGGATAAATCTCAAAAACATAATGTTGGAAGAAAAATGTTCAAGAAAGCATATGCTATTGGCTAAAATGCATGTAAATTTTTAAAACACAAAAATTTAGCATGGATCGTCTGTGGATACATAGACACAGAGTAAGATTACAAAAACGTCCCTGGGAAGAATGCACACGAAGTGCAGGAGTGAAAGAAGGTGGGGAGAAAAGAGTAGAGGGCTTTAGCTTTGCCTGTAGTATTTTATTTCCTGGGGAGAAAAAAGAGACATCTGAAGAACATTTTTAAAATGTTAATACCTGCAACTGTGCAGGGAAGATGCCTATGCTGGAATATTTTCAAGAATTAGTATGTTTTCATGCTATTAAAACATTCCATTTTTTATCATTCAAAATAATGAGAAAAGAAACCAAGGAGACCTGATAATAATAATACTGTGCTCCCCAGGCTGACTGAGAATTAAATGTGAAACTGTATCTAAACCATCTTGCACGATATCTGTCTCTAGAGCCTTGACTAGGGCCTCAGGGAAGGAGGTCCACTTTCCCAGATTTTCTGTCCCATCTTGACTATTATGTAGTGATTTAGGGTTCACAAAAGGCTCTTGTGTCCATCATTTCATTTTATCACCATAACAAGCCAATGGAATGCAGCAAATATCCTATTCCTGTTTGGAGATAGTGGGGTCTAAGAAACAGATGAAGGTGATTTAGAACACGCTGAAGGACAAACCAGTCTCCTGATCGTCTGTCCTTGGCTTTTCCCACTCTATCTCCAAGATGGGGCAGTAGTGGCTTGTCAAGGGCCAGCGAAAGCTGTTCTCGTGCAGTGGGACAGCAACTCCAACAAGCTTAGCTGGCAGGTTGTAGGGGAGAGAGATGGATTGGAGAGAATGGGGCTCCCTGATGGCTAGCAGATCCTCTAAGCTTTCTGCCTGAATGCTGTTGCTCCTCAAGGGGGATAAAATGCCAGTTTTTCCCTCTCACACAGCCTCGTTCCCTGTAAATGCTTTAGGAAGCCATGTGGATCAAATGGAACCTCATGTGTACTCAAGCTTCGGAAGTAATGAGATAATAAATGTAAAATACTATTGTTATTGCATAAATGAGCTGTTGGGCTGCATGCTTTGATATTTCAGCATTTCTATATGCTTCATATTCTTTCTAAAATTACAAGAAATAGGGAAGAAAAGGGGGAAACCCTGGACCTTTTAAAGACCAGTCTGATGAAAAGCCAAGAGAGGATTTCTAATTGCAAAGGAATAATTCAACCAATCCTAAAAACCACAATGCTATGTTTCAGTGTGTGTGGTAATGTGGGCACGGCAAAGTCACCTTCAATAAGCAGCTTCAATATATTCACATTGTTTTCCATGCTGTAGAAGTAATTTCTAATTTACAATATTTGATATGATTCATCAATCTAGAACATTAGATTTCTGAGAGAACATGGTTTATGTGTCCAAAAATTAAAATTCAACTCTCTATACTATTTTGTTCCTTCAGAGAAACTGAGGTTTGCAAATGCAGAACCAATTAATTTAGGAAAATAATTGCCCCTATTTGTAAAACTGCATGTGTGCCTTAGTCATCTTGCTGTAGAAAGTGCAGGACAAGAGGGCTGCTGAAAATGGAAGAGTGTGTGAATTCACAGAGAGCGCTAGCAGGAGCATCTCTGTAATGACAAAGGCGCTCCAGGCATGGGTAAAACCTGCTACTTGCTGAGGGACTTGAAAGCTGACATCCGGGATGAGTGACGTGACTTCTATTAGCACTAGAGGGCTTGTCATGGAGCTCTTCAAAGCAACTCCTTAGCGGAGAATTAAGAAAATAGGAGGCAATTTTCTGGCTATTCAGCAGTAGGGAGCAGTGTCTGGAACCACTAACACCTAGGGGATGAGAGTCTGGGTGCTAGCCAACTTTCATGCTCTAAATTTTCTCATCTGTACAATGGGGATATTACCTGTGTCTTCCCAGAAAAGTAAGGAAATTTCAGTAGATCAATAGATGAGATACGGCCAGTGCTTTGAAATACCCTAACATGTACAGCACTGTATGGTAGTATTTTCCCTGAGAAATATTTTGGAGACAGGATGCAACTCACATCCATCACAGGTTGGACATCGTTCTTTCAGCTGAAGGTCTTCTTTCTGGGTCTACCTGAAACACTTAATAAAGGTTCTTTGAAGTGATCCTTTAGGAACAAGACAAGGGGATGGACAGAGAGGTTTATTATTTGTTATTGATGACAGTAATGGAAAGCAAAGCTCAGGAGAAAATCATAATAATAATACCTGTTTTGCCAGGCAGTAGATTTCATTTGGATTGATCTACACTGACCATGACTCCCCAGCTCCCTAATGGATGCCTCATATCTAAAACAATTCTTTCCAAGTGAGACATCGTAAGCACCCATTCAAACTAATTAGGTATTGCTCGGATATCTTACAAAAATAATTCAGTTTTCCAAGTCTCTTGTTTTTATATCTAGTGTACCACACGTCTTCAGAACTATTTTAATTTAATATTAGAGAAATTAGATATGCTTGTAATCAAACTCCATTATTCATAGATTCTAAGCATCCACACTTCTCAATGCTTTTATTTCATACTTCCGTTTCTTCCCTTTTATGGGTTGAATAAACTTGATTAGGCATTCTTATTGTTCAGTGTAAGCTTTGCCTTTCTTTTCAATCTCCTTCCTGGCATACCACATCTTTATTCATATGCATTTCTATAGGTTTATACTCGCTAATATTCACAGAAGCTTCCTGCTTTAAAGTATGGTTGCTCAAAACCTACAGTTTTATGATATTTTTGTCTCCTGGCCTTTTAGGAGTGTAGCAGCTGTAGCTGTGTAACAAACCATCCTCAAATTTAGTACTTTAAAATAATAGCTGTTTCATTGGCTCGAGGTTCAGTGGCTTGACATTCTGGGCTGAGCCTGCCTAGGCAGTTCAGATGAGCTTAGCTGAGCTCACTCAGGCGTCCTGCATCAGCTAATGGTTGCCGGCCTCATCCATGTGTTTGGCAGTTAGTTGGTAGGTTGTTGGCTGGCTGTTAGGATAACTGGGATAAAATGACACTCATCATCCAGTAGGCTAGATCAAGCTTGTTCACACTGTGATGATCCCAAGTGCAGCAAGAGAGAACAAGCCTGAACGTGCAAGCGTTTGTCAAGTCTCTCTTGCTGACCAAAGCAAGTCACATGACCAAGCTTGGGGTCTGGGTGGAGACTCCCTAGGGAAATGTGAATGAATTGTGGGCCATCACTGCCACCACTTACCACATGCGGCAAGGTCCCTCATTATTCTAAGGCTCCTATATTGATCTCTCTACTTGAATGGACCCCTTCCCTGTGCCTTCCTTGGGGAAATTTCAGAGGGAAGGGCTTAAACAAACCCATTCTTCAATCCTAGGAGAAAAGGCCTGTTTCTCTCATTGTTTCACCCAAAGATCTAAACACCATGTGACTGGGCCAAACGTGGGAGGTCTTCCTACATTACCTTTTTTTTAAAATTAATTAATTTTTTTATATTTTTCAATCAGTATTTTTTTAATTGTTCATATTGTACAGTTTTCTGTCTTTTACTCCCCCCCAGCCCACTGCCCTAGCCCTCCCCACCTCCCTCCCATTTCCACCCCCCATAGTTTTTGTCCATGTGTCCTTTATACTTGTTGCTCTAAACTGTTCCCTTTTTCCTCTGAAATTCCCTCCCCTCTCCCCTCTGGTCACTGTCAGACTGTTCTCAAATTCAGTGTCTTTGATTATATTATGCTTGTTTGTTTGTTTGTTTTGTTGATTAGGTTCCTGTTAAAGGTGAGATCATATGGTATTTTTCTTCCACTGCCTGGCTTATTTCGCTTAGCATGATGGAATTGGAGAGCATCATCCTACATTACCTTTAACAGAGCACTGACCAATGAGTCATAGAGACATATTGGCTTTAACATTTCAAAATTGAACCAGGGTAGCACTGATGAGCTAAAGATCTTCTTCACTGATGAAAGGACACTTATCATATAAACAAATGGATCACTTTTCATCCTGCAAAAATATTATTGACCACAAATTAAGATTTATGATGAACTAGACCACTTATATCTTGAGATATGATGGCTTATTTCTATGGGATTTCTGTGAGAATGCTGGGTCAAATAGTGTGTGAATTTTTAAATAGATATTTCCACATTGCTTTATCCACAAGACATAATTCAGATTCCTACCAACAATGTAGCAATGTATAGTTAAATTCTCCATCAGGAATAGGTATGGTAATAGAGGTTTTTACAATTTTTGTCAGTTTGATAGGTATGGTATTTTCTTGTTAACTTTAATTTGTATTTCCCTGACCACTAGTGAGTTGAAGTTTTAAATATGCATGATAGCCATTTGGATTTCTTTTTCTTTAAATTGTTTATTATATTTTTTGGCCCACATTTCTGTTCAATTGTTTGTTTTCCCTGTTGATTTGTAAGACCTCTCTGCATATAATTAAAGTTGTTAATTTTTTGTTGGCTGTACTTCAGTTTCTCCCCAAATACATAGTTTGTTTATTGATTTATTTTTTTCCATGCAGGAAGCATCTTTAAAATTATTTTTTATACGCAAGTATGCTTATTTGTTTTTTAAATGATTTCTGGTCTCCCTGTCTTGGTTAACAAAGTTTCTCCTGCCTTTAGATTATATACATAATCTCTTGATTTTTACTAAGACTTTTTTACATTTTTCTTGTTTACATTTGAGTCTTTCATCCACCTAGAATTTGGTGGTGTAGGTAATGTAATACAAAGGTCAAATATAACATTCGACATCATGGACAAGCAGTAATGCTATCACCACTTGTGCAGTGATGAGTCTGTCCTTTCCCTGGTGTACTGAAATAGCATCTTGACCACACATTGGATTTTAATATATGCTGAGATTTCTTCCTGGATTATCTATTCTATTTCATGTATTTCTCTGATGTTTCCTGCTTTTTTAAAAAAAGAAATTTTCCTTTTCTTATTTGTACCATCCTTGCCTGATTCCGTAAATATTCACAGTTATTTCCTCTTACGTCCGAATTTGAATTCAGAAGATGCGAGTCAAGTAGAAGTACTTTCTTTTCCTTTAATTTTTATTTTAATTGTTGTTCTTGTACGGTTTAAGTACAAGTACTTTCTTTTCACAAGATCTGATATATTGGGTGATGTGGTTTGCTTCCCCACGCCCCGGTCCTCTCTTAGATAAAACTAGAGTGGTGACTCCTGTCAGGCCCACAGAGCTGTCATGGGATCAAATGAAAGAGTTGGTCCAGTGCTAGGGACCCTGTAAGATGCTATAAACATGTAGCTATTATTGTACAACACTGAATATATCAACAGATATGACCAGACTGTACTTAACAATAGAACTCTGACTTACAGCCTCTGCAGCAATTAGCCCCAGTCGAAACTTGGTCAGTAATTGCCAGCTTCTCTTAATTTTCCACATCTCTCCCCCACTTCTAACTCAGAACCAACAAAAGAAAGCCAAATATTGTCCCCAACCAGTCACACAAGATTCCTCCCTTCTAGCTAGCCCACATCCATTTCCCTTGCCCACAACCCCCAGTATGAGCTTTCCCTAAAGCCTCCTTTTTTTTTCACTATTTTTCCTCTCTTTTTTTCACTATTAAGCTTTTCAACTCCCTCATCTGCCTGCATGTCTACCTGCCTGCCTGTCTGCCTTTGAGTCACTGCCAAATGAAAGTATAGTGATTAACTCCTTTGCTAGAGCAAATCTACATAAAGAGCCTCTGACTGTTCTCACTTGGGTGGTCTTTGTATATTTTTATAATACCTGATATATACTTAAGTTTATTCCTATAAAACTTGACATATCTACATTTATTTCTTCCAGAGAAATTCATTAGCTTCAGTTTGGCATTTATTAAGCATCCCTCACATATTAATTCTGTGATGGTCCCTCCAGGGTTTCAAAAAAGGCTAAGTTCTGTAGAACCATAAGTTATATAGAACCATGCAAAACGCCTGGGCTTGTTTGGAAGATATGATGCAGAATATGAAAAAGTAAGTAAAAGGAAACTCAGCAATTCAAGACAGACTAAAAATAATATGTGGATAGATGTAAAATCAGTGACAGAGGCAATTAAGGTGTTAATTCCAAAAAGGAAATACTACCTGTGCTTAGCTGGGGTCTAGGAAGGTTTCAAGCAGAAAATTTGAAGAAAGGTTGTAAATTCCTACCCGGAAGGTGGGGGCCAGACTTGAGTTTGGTAGCAGTCTTGAAGGCGATGGAAAGTGAGCCACCTCATGCCTTGTCAGCTGCCCTGTCTTCCATGTCCTCGAACTCTTCCAGCCTCAGAAGTCAAGATGCCTCATCCAATTGCTCCACTTCCCTTTAGTTTCTTGAGGACCAAGGATACCAGAGATCCTTATTTGTTACCCCAGGTTCATATTTTCTTGGGCCAGGGTTTCCCCAGAACCCACAGCATTTCAGTTCTCTGGGCTCTCTGAAGCAGCTGTGCAGGCTCTCACCTAGACGCACTTTGAGGAGACCAGCACCCGCATCCAAGGACCTCACGGCAGCTTGGATCAGGGGAGAGCCTGTGGATCCTAGATGGGAAGAGAGAAACAGCTGCATATTTTTCCTTCCACAATAATAAACAAATACATGAGATAAAATAAAGCTGATTTCTTAATATTATTTAATCAAAATTAACAGGCCACTACATGGGCAGTTCTCACTTGATGCTGCTTTCGATTTCGTACCTGTTCTTATGCGACATTCCCTATTGACAGAGTTGGGGTAGGTAAAGCATTCACCAAATAGTAACTTCTTCTGATGCGTCGCATATGGAGTGCACATTTCATTCTAATAGCGATCTTGCATGGCAGGCACCAGTGTACCTGTTTTATTGAACTGCAGTTCAGTGAGGTTAAGTACACTGCCTAAGTACACATACCTCAAGTGGTAGATCTGTAGGCAATACCCAGATGGACAGAACTCTGAGGTCTGTGCTCTTTTTATTCCATCACTTTCTGTTTCACCTGAACCTTGTATCATTTGCATTTACTCAGAAACGGAGCAGGCCCCAGTGCAGGCACAGTCCAGGCTCTCCGCTGTACCAACTGTTTTCATGATGCAGCCCATAGGAACACAAGACATCCTAAAATAAGGGCAAAGCTAAGCACGATGACAATTTATCAGGCTGAAACTGAATGTTCTTCTTAAAGGAAAGCAGACTTTAAAGGTCTGATGTCTGGCTTGTACAAAAGTTTATTTTCCCCTCCATGTTTGCTGATTTATTTCCAGGTTGGCTTCGTTGATCCATCATCTTAATAACTTATGTCCCTTGACAAACAGCTTGAGATCTGATGGCAATAGAGGTCTGAGTTTTCTCATAATCCCACATAAGAACATCCAATGAATCTTATATGGAGGCCCCACATTGGTCTGTTTCAGATATTAAGATTTCACATGTATTTTAATAAGGTATGCCATAATATTTTTAAAGAGGCTTGCAAACCATTATCTGAACTAATATGGATTACTCATGTAAATTTTGTCTCTGTCTGATTTCTTGAGATTGGGTATGGGAGAGGTCTAGATGACAACTTGATAGCAGGATGGAGGGGTTATCAAGCCACATCTGCCTGCCGGCTTCTGGATACCTCCTTAGATTCTTTGGGGCTCTGTGATCCTCTTCACTAAAGCTAGAGACCCAAGAAGAAGGTGAAGGCAAAAGAACTGAATCTGTTTAATAAAAAACACCTGGCTGGTGTAGCTCAGTGGATTGAGCGCGGGCCTGCGAACCAGAGGATCGCGGTTGGATTCCCAGTCAGGGCACATGCCTGGGTTGCAGGCCAGTTCCCGGCAGGGGACACATGAGAGGCAACCATACATTGATGTTTCTCTCCCTCTCCCCCTCTCCTACCCTTCCCCTCTAAAGATAAATAAATAAATTCTTTGCCCTGGCTGGTGTAGCTCAATGGATTGAGCACGGGCCTGCGAACCAAAGGATCGCAGTTCGATTCCCAGTCAGGACACATGCCTGGGATGCAGGCCAGTTCCCAGCGAGAGTTCCCAGCAGGGGATGCACGAGAGGCAACCATACATTGATATTTCTCTCCATCTCTCCTTCCCTTCCCCTCTAAAGATAAATAAATAAAATCTTTGAAAAAAAAATTGAAGACTGAAATAATAGAAGGGAAGAATTTAATGTGCTAATTTAAACACATCTGGTTTCAGACTATGGTACCTAAGCAAGCTGCTCCTTGGAGTTAGCCTGATTCTGACTCCACTTCCTTCCTTCCTTACACTGTCTATCGTACTCAAGACCTGTGCCTGGCCTTGTAGGATGCATGAAACCAGTTAGACTCAGCTTTGCCTTCATGGAGCCAGGAGACATGGAGAAGAGTATGTGGTTATGAGAATGCAGAAGAGAAAGGTAAATCCCAAAGTGCTTCATGGGGAGAAGGAACTTCTCCAAAAGAAAATGTAAACAAAAACATGGACAAGGGTAATTGGCTGGTATATATGGCTTGACTGTAACATGAATAGATGATGAGTATGAAAAAAAATTGGTGATGAAATAAGAAAGGTGGGTAGGAAGCAACAGCATGAAGAATCCTGAATACCATAGAAAATCTGGTCCAATATGTGAATGAGAAGGTCAGGAGGTCTGCTCAAATACAACCAAGCTCTTCTGGTCAGAATAGCATCCTTAACAAATCAACAAACAGTAAGTGCTGGCAAGGTTGTGGAAAAAAGGGAACCCTAGAACATTGTTGGTGGGAATGAAGGCTGGTGCAGCCACTGCGGAAAACAGTATGGAATTTCCTCAAAAAACTAAAAATGGAACTGCCCTTTTACCCAGCAATTGCACTGCTGGGATTATACCCTAAGAATCTTGAAACATCAATTCAAAAGAACCTATGCACCCCAATGTTCATAGCAGCACAATTTACAATAGCCAAGTGCTGGAAGCAATCTAAATGCCCATCAGTAAATGAACGGATCAAAAAACCATGGTACATTTACACAATGGAATACTACACCGCAGAAAGAAGGAGCTCCTACCCTTTGTGACAGCATGGATGGACCTGGAGAGCATTATGCCAAGTGAAGTAAGCCAGAGAGTGAAAGACAAATACCACACAATCCCACCTATAAGTGGAACCTGATCAACAAAAGAAACAAGCAACCAAAACATAACCAGAGACATTGAAATGAAGAACAAACTGACAGTAACCAGAGGGGAAGGGGAGAAAGGGAAAAAGAAGGGAAGAGTATGTCAAGAAACATGTATAAAGGACCCATGGACAAAGCCAAAGTGGGGAAGGATCGAGGATGGGAGGGGTGAGGGAAAACAGTGGCAGGAAAAGTGATGGGTGCAGATCTGTTGTGGTGATTGCTCAGCGGGAGGGTAGTATAAGGGGACTAAATGGTAATGGGAAAATATATAAAGATTAAAAAATAAACAATAAAAGAAATAAAAAAATAACATGTTCTGTTGGTAACATTGGTCCTGGGAAATGCCTCCAGGGTTTCCAGGGTACCCTTCCATCATGGCCCCACCTTCCAACAAAGGTGATTCTAATAAAGGAGGCTACAATATTTAGGGCTGTAGTCATAGACACTCTTGACTTATACTCAAACTGTAGCCACTCTCACCAGAGCTTGGCTCTTACTCCTGTATGTCATTACTCTCTCACTCCACCCTGGTCTGGGGATGGACATCTGGTCTCTTCCCTCCTATCTCTGACTCTAACACTGAGAATGACTTAAGGCATTGCCCCTCAGCCCCTGCTCTACCTGGATCTCAGAATTCAATTGTAGAAACTGAACCTAGAAAATGCCCTGTGAGAGAAGGCCTTAAGCAATCTTTCCCAGAAGATATGCTGGACTTTGAATTCCAATATTTTTCTAACCACAGTGTATTATAAAGAAATAAAGGCTTAAAATATTTTAAAAGATAGAAAAACAAATCCTATTTTCTGTATGTCACAGAGAGGGAAAGAAGAATGGAGTTCAGGCAGGTGAGAAGATAATTTTACTGTGGTGGTCTTCATTTCTTTGGTTATACCACTCCTTAGGGTTGTGCCATTCAAAGATTTTGTCTGTTCTATACATCCCTGTGGTCAGCCCGTCCACAGAAATACCCACAATTGTTCCCCACAGGTGGCTACAGTTAGAAAGGATTCCTTTTATATGGTGACATCTGGACATACTGAAGTTGCATTTTCATTTCCTAGCAAGATGACTTATTTTGAAAGATTGGGAACTTGTGCTTTGAAAACACATTTCTCTCAACAGAAAAGATAGTGTGAGTAATAACACCCCATAGCAACTGATTATTTCAGCTATAAAATACAAGTGCCATGAAGAGTAATAATTTTGAGAATAAGATGGGGTTTTTAAAGACAAAAAGTCTATATTTTTCAGTCCAACTTGTTCCACTGTGCAACAAAGGACCCCATTATCTAAGTCATGATGAGCAACTTACTTTTCCTCATGGCAGACATGACAGTTTATTTTTGAATGAGCAGTTGGAAGTCTTCTTCAATCAACAAGACTGTAACTACCAGCTAAAATAGCAACTACTCACTTTACTTTTCATTAATCAACTAGTTAAATTTATTTACTTATTCAGTGGATATCTGTTTTTTTTATGCAATGGAAAACACAAAATAATAACGTGATGTGATTTCTGGAAGCTTTCAGTCTAATTATAGAGACAGGATACTTAGACCAATAATTACGACACAGAAGAGTAAATGCTAAAGGTGTTACAAGTGATGGAGGAAATAAATGTCATGGTGTAGAGCAGGAGTTAGAAACACAAATGACTAGGGGATCAAGCAGGAAGTGAAGGCTCGGCGGAGCTGGCCTGTAAAAGAAGCAGTAGGGGTTGGTAGGACTGTGATGAACTCGAGAGTACTTTTACCATTTAAAAAGGGCAGCTCCTACTCATTTGAACTGCATGTTGTCAGGCAAGATTGGCCATCTTCTGCCAATCTTCTTATTTTTCAGAAGAATTCAATGATCTGGATTATCAAAATAGATTTAAAAAACTATAAACTTCTAAATATCTGGAAAAATCTAAAGTATAAAATCTAAAATAAGCTTTAAAAATCAACCGTGTGGGAATCCACCATGTGCAAGCCAAATGAAACATGTCTGCATGCCACATCGAGCCCCCAGGCCTGCAGGTTCACTCTTGTCATAGTCATTTAGAGGAAGAGAGAATTACGTGGTAACGGATAAGAGCATGGGCTTTAGAATCAGGTAGCTGTAACCTAAGTGCCTAAGTCTGTCAAGTAACAAGTAATTCAGAGTTGTTGTAAGAATTACATGATACAACATACACTAAGTATTATTAGGGTTCCTGGAAAATTGTAAATAATCAATAATAGTTTCACACCCACTTCTCTGATGTGCGTGCATGCACACACACACACACACACACACTCTCATTCTTTGAAAATCTTAAAGGCAGGAAGATCTATGGTTTCTGTCTTTATCCTCCAATTACATGGTAATGACACATTCAGACTAGAGGATGAACTACTTACTGAAACAACCATTCTAATATAGTTCTAACTTCTTATTAATTGGTATTTAGACCTAGAGGTTTAATCAAGTTCAGATTTGATTTTGTCATTTTTGTGGTTTCAGATCTACTTTACAAGTGAACCTCTATTAGAAGTACATAATATATAGTTAACTCTCTTTTTGCGATGATAGTGAACATTGACATTAATTGCTGGAACCATTAATTCAGTAACGGTTGTAAAACAGGGATATTGTAATTCTATTATTTCTTTCCCATTTGTTAGTTGAAATACTTCAAGGAAGAAAAAATTCTCATTAACTACTTTCTCATCCTGAGAATTGGAAAGACAAGATAAAGCTTGGTTCTTTCTTTAAATATCCATTTTCAAAATAATGTATCTCTACCATCTTAAAAAGGCCAACAACTAATTTATGAATTTCATCATTGTCATCATCATTAATGTTATCATAATGAACTCATGGATTCAAACATATTTAATGTCATGTAATCCATTATTATTCTTATTGATGGACACATTTCTCTTTTGGTCAGTAGGAGCTTATTTCAGTTGAATTTTAAGTCCTTTTGTGTGATGTTACTTGACTTTGATAACTTCTCTGCTTCCTGTGTAATAAAATACTCCAGAATCATCTTTCAACACTTTCTGCTGTGAGCTTAGAAACAGCCACCTCTTCAAGGACTCCTCATTCTTTTAATGGGATACTTAGAAATCACAGTCTGGGCACTTAAGATGCTTATTTCTACTAAGTTGTTCATGATTTCTGGTAATTTCTTTTGACAGAACTAAAAAAAATATGAATTTTTAAGATACACTCCATGTTATCTCTGCCCTAATTTTTATTATTTGTTGTTTTTCTGTTACTCTTGAGTGTACCTTTCTCTCACTTTTCTAGTCCCTTAATGTACAGTTTGGTTATTGATTTGGTTCTTTCTTCTTTTTTAATGTAGGTGCTTACAGTTATGAATTTTCCACAATATACACTATTTTTGCTGTATCCTGTTAGATGTGGTAGGTTTTATTTCAGTGTTTTCTAATTTCACTTGTAATTTCTTTGTTGAATAATTGCTTGTTTAAGAGTGTTTTGCTTAATTTCCACATATTTATGAATTGTCTAGTTCTTCTTTTATTTTTTCTATGTTTATTTTATTGTGGTCAAAGAAGATACTTGGTAAGCTTTTAATCTTTAAAATTTATTGAGACTTGTTTTGTGACATAACAGTTATATAGCGTATTTAGGGGAACTTACCATGTGTACTTGAGAAAACGGTGTATTCTGCCATTGTTGGCTAGAGTATTCTCCACAAATCAGGTCTAGTTGTTTATAATATTGTTATTTAGTTCCTCATTTATCTACTGTTTAGTTCTATTCATTATGGTGAATGAGGCATTAATGTTTCCAACTGTTATTGGAGAACTGACCATTTTCACTTTTGTCACTTCTTGCTTCATATATTTTGGGACTCTGATATTAGCTGTATATATGTTTATAAATGTTATATCTTCATTTTTAGGGATTAAATTTTATCAGTATAAAATGTCCCTCTTTTTCTTTGATAATTTATTTGTCTTACAGTCTATCTTATATGACATCAATATAGTGACCCTTGCTCTCTTTTGGTTACTACTTATATGAAATATCTTTTCCCATCCTTTCACTTTTCATTTATTTGTGTCTTTTTTCTTGTTGACACTATTATAGATGTTATTTTTGTCTTTGGATCTAAAATCTGTCTCTTACAGACAGCATATAGATAAATCACATCTTTTTTTTTAAGAAGGTCAGTCTAGGGTATTATCAATAAACCAACAAACAAAAAATGTTGGTGACAATGTGGAAAAAAGGAACCTTTGTGTACTGTTGGTGGGAATGCAGAGATTGGTGCAGCCACTATGGAAAACAGTGTGGAGGTTCCTCAAAAAATTAAAAATAGAACTGCCTTATGACCCAGCAATTCCACTATGAGTATATATCTCTCCATTTATATGGAAAACTCATAGAGATAGCCAAGTCACCTAATGTTTCTATAGACGTGAGTAGGTCCTTAATTTGACTCTCTTAACTCTTCTGCTACTTTACTGGAGAAATTCAGAGAAAATTAAAAATTATGCATACTGCTGCTATTATTCTAGGATTTATAATCACTTTTTGTTGTCCCTTAGTTCCAATAAAATGGCTACCATTCACAGTGTGCCTGCTCTGGACTAGGTACTTTGCATAGGTTATACCACTCCTGCCTCTTACCTACCTTGAAGCATATTAGTCCTATTTTGAAGATGCAGTAACTACACAGGCTTCCCTATCTAAGACCCCTCAGCTAGACTTCCCTACCTAAGACCCCACAGCTAGGTAGTAGCAGAGTTTGAACTAGGGTTTTCAGACATCAGTAACCAACCACTTTTTTTGACCATATCACATTGCTACTTCACATAGACTGAAAGTGCAAGCTGAGGCGGAGCCACCATCTTGACTAGAATCCCAGAATTGATTTCCCAACCATGACTGCCCCCACACCCTTTCACTGACCCTATAGGTTTATAGTCATTTATTAAATCAACAAACTTTTATTGAGCTTGTTTGTGCACCAAGTTTATATCTGCATTGGTGCAGATATAACGAGTATTATCAATAAGAATCTCTGTTTCATGTTACTTGAGGTAGAACATGTACTCTGAAAGTAACAGATCCTACTAAAGAATAACCAGATTTATATATGCTGACTTCAAAGGCAGAAGAGGAGAGCTATCTTCATAGAAATTAATTGACTTGAAGGGCAAGAGGAAGTCCATATATTGGACTTGGATGTTCCATAGGGATGGGGTAGGAAAAGGTTAATAATATAACCCCTGAAGATACCATAGGATGGAAACTAAGGAATACGATTAATAAATACTAAGTTCAGTAACAGGAGCATTAAAAAACATTGAACATTAAAAAGCACTAACAATCATATTTAAAGAAATAAAAGGAACATGGCAAGCGTTCTAGGTCATAAAGGATAATAGCATAAGCATGCATGTGGGAACGCTGTGGCCAGTTCAGGAGACAGGGAGGAAGTCAGTGTCCTGTGAGGCCTTGGAAGGGAAGATTGGGCTGGTATGTGAACTTTAAATTACGTTTTAGTTAGAAACTTTATGACCTTGGACAACTGACTAAACCTCTCTAAGCCTCAGTTTTGTCATCTCTAACACAAGGATGAAAATAACATGTCTTCACAGGGTTGCAGGAGGAACGAGAGGAGATGAGGCCATGAAGAACCTAGCCGAGGGCATGGCTCAGGCTGACTACTCGACGCACAGTTACAGTGACAGTGCTAGAGTTTGCGATAATGATGGTGATAATGATGGTGATTCCGGGTCATCAGCGCCCATCTAAAGACCAGGGTGGAATTCGGTTCCATAGGGGATGGGAACTTCTAAAGGGGACAGTGTAAATGATTAGATCGACTCCTGATGAACACAACTTCGGCTGTACCATCAGAGTGGATTCGTAGGTGCAGGTCAGAAAGGCGGAGAATAAGGCGAAAAGTTGCTGATAAAAGTTCAGACAAAGAACATAGAGGAAAAACAATAATGTATATTTTTCTCTCCAGTAAAGAGGATGTGCTTTGTTTTTCACCTAGGTTTTTTTTTTTCTTCCTTTTCCTGGCTGAGAATATACATTGGTATCCCAAGGATATTTTCCCTCCTACTCAGAATCAATATCAAATTATCCTTTTCTGTCAGTTTTGGAGTTCTTATCCCGTAAAGGATTTAACTTCAGGCAGTAAAATTAAAATCACACAAATAGAGATTTAGGACTGATGATCCGATGCTTAATGTTCTTCTCTTCCTCAAACCCAGACTATTGGGGCTGAAGACAGAAGTGTAGAATAGGGGGTGTATAATATTTTGCTTAAACCAAAAATATTCTAATCACTTCCTAGAGCAGTGTTTGTTTAAAGAGCATAGTCTTGTGGAGCTGCCCCGAACAGGTGGCGGCAAAGAAGTCACCAGCCCAGTGGGACTAAAAAATAAGGCCAAACTGGCCAAGGCTCCAGAGAACTCCTTCGTATAGCTGAATAGGAGGAGAGAAACATGTTCATCTTAGGAAGAGTTATTCAACCCCTTCCTTTTCGCCACATGACTCAGCAACAAGAGAGCAGTTTTAACTTATTTTACCACCAGCAGGACGATTGATTTGATATGTCCTCCGGAGGTAGGCATGTGTTTTCGCTGAAGCCCTACCATCTTCTCCTCGGTCCTCTTTTGGGCAGCTGTGTACATTTATGAGCTGGGAGATGGGGACAAATCAGCTCGGGTATAGTCTAGTCTGTGTCTAAGAAAGTGAAGAGGAGATAAATGGCTTACCTCACTACTGAACTGTGACATTGCTCTTAAAAACAAGATTTGTTCTGGATTTCTTGGAACTTAGATGGCACCTGCGAGAGATCTTTTATGCCTCATCTAGTAGGAATACAAACCTTGATCCTCGTCCTAGACCATGGTCAAAATCAAAATCACAGAAGCTACTTTTTCATCCTAGATCTGAGCCAGCTTTTATTCCACCCGGTTCTCTAGGGTCTAAATACCTGCATTTATTTAACCTACAAATATTTATTGAAGGTTGAATCTGAGCTAGGGATCCTAGTTGGAACTGGGGAAATGTCAGTTTGACCCAAGAGGTGACTCCGAACTCTCTCAGGGACAGTGTGTAGCTCCATTTATATATTTGTCACAGATTGTTTGTTTTTTACTCACTTAATTGTTCAGCCTTCAATCGGGAAGTTCTATACTATTTCCTTCCTGTGATAATGAGAGTTTGCCTGACTTTCCTACTCTTTTCATATCTAGTCCCAAGGAGAAGGCACTATTGTCACTCTGAATTTCCCATTCTTAATCAACAAGGTGATTCCAAACATTCTGATCGCTTTTAAAAAAAAGAATGTGCATCTGTAAGAACATCTTATTTACTTGACAACAAATGACATTTTAATCTGGAGAGCTTTGTGTTAGAATGGTTACCATATTAGCTATTGTTTCTATTCTCAGGAAAAAAAAAAAAACTCCTCTAGAAACACTAGTTATTATTGCTCAGTAAAAAAGGAAGTGTTGGAGGCACTTCTGAATCATCAATGATAAAAACCTATATCCCTGAGTTTTTGCTATTGCATTGTGTGTAAAATGATAACAGTCTTTTAAAAATTAAGGTTATTGTCAATACTTGGAATAATAACAACATCTGGTGCAGTGTTGTACGTTGGCAGAGAGAGGAACAGCCTGTTCCAAGGAGACGGCTTTGCCCTGAAGTCTGGGAGTCAGCAGCTTCAGTACTGGGAGAGACCCACGTAGAGAGAGCAGAGGTACAGGACACACCTCAGCAGAGCCCAGGCTTGTAGGAGACCTGGTACCACCTGGAACAGATGGGGCCTGTATCCGTAGTCCCCACCCTTACTTCTTCCCATTCTGGGGAAGATGGCTTGCATCCTGGGTAATTCTGTTAGAAGACTAAAGCCTGAGACAGCGAGCAGACGCAGATGGGCAGAAAGGATAGTGAACAAACCGCCACATAAAAGCTGCGCAGCTTTGAGTTACTGTGCCTGCTGTGACTGCCCAGGAAATCCCTTACTGGGGATTCCTGCTACAGAACTTCCACTACAGAAACACCATTTTGTCCTGCTTTGTACAATCAGAAAGACCTATGGCTCCTCTCAATTCTTTGCAGTCTTCCCCTGAGTAAGGAGCTTGACAATCTTATAATTTTTCTGAGTAAGATTCATTCTGCGTTAAGCCTAAGGGATGAGACAGGCAGTCATGTGGAAAAGGCAATAGGGGTCTGTTTGGGTTTTCTCCTAAAGACAAGGAGATTTTTGTCTTTTGGGTCAAGAAGAACATCCTTGGTGACTCAGAGAAAACATTCCTAGTGATAGATCCCTTGGTTCCAGAATGCAGGGCCTCTTCTCAAGTTCCCTTCACCATTTCCTTGCCAAACAAACAAACAAACAAAAAAATGTAAAAGCTTTCATGACAGAGTCTACTGAGGGATGAGCTTCCCTTTGACACTAGAGGCTGTGCAAGCTAGAGAAGGTCACCTCTGCACTAACCCAGCAGGAAAAGCTTTCAGTGCGGGTTTGGGAATGTATCTGAAATTGGATCACTTTTTCACCCTCAGCACCTCCTCTGGTAGGGCCTGGACTGAGCCCCTGCCATTTTTTCCCTTTATTATTGCTTTGGTCTCCTTGCTGATCTTTTGGTTTTCTCACTTGCCACTTATAGTAGATTGTCTCTTTCAAAGCCAGAGTGATCCCATACAGTGTAAACCTGAACTGCATCATTCTTCCACTCAGCATGGTCCAAGGAGGCTGCCTCCCCTTTCTCAGAAATTAAACCTACAGCTCACTTCATGGCTCAGATGTCTTATGTGATCTCATCTCCTACTGATTCATAGCTTGGTGGGTCACCCCAGCCTCTCTGCTCCCCCTGCTCCTCCTCAAACTTGGTCACATCTTCCCATCTCAGAGCCTTTACCCACACTGTTCCCTCTGCCTAGGAGGCTCCTTTCCCAGGTACCCGATGGATAGCTACCTGCCCAAGCAGCAGGAATGATGATTCCTCTCTATCTTGATCACTTTTTTTTTTTTTTTTTTTTACTAATGTGGAAATTCTGAGTCTCCACTTTGAGAAAACAATCTAGAGATAAATTTCAAATTCCTTTCCATAGATGTCTAAGACCTGACTCCTTATTTCCCAGGGATCAGTTCTCACTCTGTCCTCCTCCCGTGCCATCACCCACGCTTCAAGTTATGCTGAACTGCTTTCAGTTCCCAGAACCTGTCTGGCTATCTTAGAATCCATGCCCTTGCTCCATCAGCCTAGAATGCTTCCCTTCTTCCTACTTGTCTGCTCTGTGAACACCTATATACCTTTTACTGTGTGAAACCATTCACGATGCCCGCCTTGTTCTCTAAGCAGAATTGATCACCCTCTCCTTTCCATTTTCATTTTATCCTTGTGAACTTTTTCATAGCTTTCTAACAGTTAATTATACATATATATTTTCTTAAGAGATTAGACCTTTCTGGAATTCAGAGACCGTGTCTTATTCTTCTTCGTGGCCAGGTACCTGGTATTGTTCCTGGCACAGAATGTACTCAATAAATGTATGTGTTGAAGAATGAATGCAACAGTGACAAAATTTAAGAAATGTGTGCACTCTTCCAAATCAGATTAAAACTGGGAGTCAATTTCCTCCAGCCAATGAGTAATGAAGAAAAACAAAGCCTTAGTTTCATAACATGGAAGGTCATGAGCACTCAATCCTCAGGAACTCGGGAAACTTTAGTCACCCCAAAATTTAGTTTTGAGGTGTTTGTCAAAAGTGGATTCCTGGCCAGTCCCTCAGAGAGTCCAATTCTGCATGTCTGCAGTAGGGACCCCAGAGAACTACATCTCAAACAGGTGCCTCACATGGTTCTCCTGTAGATGATCCCTAGAGCCCAAGAGCGTGACTGTCCTAAAGGTTTGTTTCTTCCCTGGAAAAAAGCAGCAAACCTTAAATCCTGCAACCCAACACCCCAGCACCTACTGGTGTTAATATAACGTAAACATGCTTAGTTGTGGTTTGAACACTTTTTTTTTTTGCTCTTTCTGACATGAGAGGTTGTAAATATAGTTCAGAGTTGTCAAGATTGGATTGGTAGGACAGCACTGGTAAGATGCTAATTGTTTCAAGATCTTGGTTATTCTCAATAATGCTGCTATGAACATAGGGGTGCATGTAGTCTTTCAAATTGGCGTTTCAGGTTTCTTCAGATATATTCCCAGAAGTGGAATCACTGGGTCAAAAGGCAGTTCCATTTTCAATGTTTTGAGGATGGTCCATGCTGTTTTCCACAGTGGCTGCCCCAGTCTGCATTCCCACCAACAACGTACTAGGGTTCCCTTTTCTCCACACCCTTGCCAGCATTTGTCATTTGTTGATTTATTGACAGTAGCCATTCTGGCAGTTGTGAGGTGATATCTCATTGTTGTTTTAATTTGCACTTACTTGATGATTAGTGACATTGAGCACTTCTCATATGTCTACTGGCCCTCTGTATGTCCTCTTTGGAGAAGAGTGTATTTAGGTGGAGTGTTTGTCATCCTGAAACAGCCCCAGTGCCCGTCAGTAGATGAGTGGGTAAAAAATCTATGGTCCATTTACACAACGGAACACTACATGGCTTTAAAAAAAGAGGGAACTCATACCCTTTGTGACAGCATGGATGGACATCAAAAGTATTATGCTAAGTGGGGTAAGCCAGTCAGAGAAAGACAAATACCATTAGGATCTCACTTGCATGTGGAATCTAATAAACCAAATAAACCGACAAACAAAATAGAACCAGAGGCATGGACACGTGGAACCGACTGACAGATTTTAGGGAGGAGGGGGGTGATGGAGATTACATAAGAGAAGGGGAAGAGATTAGCCAAAGAACATATATGCATAGCCCGTGGACACCGACAATAATGTGGTGAAGGCCAGAAGCAGGGAGCAGGGGCTGGGTGGGGGGAGGAATGGTGGCATCTGTAATAGTGTCAATAATAAAAGAAGCTGCTAATTGTTGACATTAGTGGGGGAAGTGTAAAGCTCTGGAAGACTTCTTAGCCTGAGGCCAGTGCTCCGCCCCACGCAGCCATCCTTTGGGTTCTCGCGTGGTGCGCAAGGCCTACAGGCGTCCCTGGGTCCTCCAGGAGACAGGGACACTGGGGCGCTGGGGCCAGGCTGCAACAGGGCAATTTCTTCCAACTGGAACTTTTTAAAAGTTCTTTTTTTGAGGTGTCATGGAAATTCTTTTTCTTTAATTTTTTTTTTTAATTTTTCATTTCCAGTTGACATACGATATATTAGCTGGAACTTCGTTTGAAGTATTTCTTCCCCACCCTGAAGCCCTTTCTTGTTGACCTCAGGAGTGAAAAATCTCCAGGGAACAGAATGGCCAGGGAGGTTTCTCTCTTCTACTGCTAGTCACAACAGGAACTGCCAAGGGCCAGCCGCTCCTGACATTGTCTCGGGGCTTCCACTTCCAGGTTCAGCATAGAAATGAATCTTATCAAGGCAGGCTGAACAACAGCAACAAGAGAAAAAAGGGTGCCCTCGGCAGACTTTCTGGGAGGTGCCTCTTGCTGGAAGTGGGGTGAGGCGAGGTGAAGTGTCTGGGTTCTCCAACCCCGGGGCAGCAGCTGCTCCGCTTCCTACCTACACTGGTCCTTGAGTGGCTGAGTACAGACACGAGGAGTCAGCTCAAGGAGTGGGGAGGAACGACTTGTTTTAATGAGGGCAGTCAGGGCAGTGTCCGGGTCCTTCACTTCAACCTGAAGCAATCGTTGCTGTAGAGGATCTGATAGACAGAAAACTGGTCTCTACCAACGACAAGGGCAACACTGTCCGGCTGGTTTTTACACATGGAAAAACTCTTAACATTACTTGTTATTTTTAGAACATGTTCAGCCCATCTTTACTCGGATTTAGTAAACATGAAATATTTCACAACAACAGCAGCTACTGTTTTATATGCAAAATATTTAACGGGACACATTATATTTCCTGTGGTAAATTTCACGGCAATCCAGAAATGTAGACACTATTATTCCAATTTTATAGTTGAAAAAATGGGCATCTCAGAGGAAAAGCTTGCTTAATGATTATATTACAGCTGAAACTAGCATGTGCCCATCCAAAGTATAGTAGTTACACTTTTTTTGAAAATGAATTATACAGCAGCATGGGAAATTTGATCACCAAGATGTTTTAAAATAAAGAAAATAGCCCTGGCTGGTGTGGCTCAGTGGATTGAGTGCCAACCTATGAACCAAAAGGTTTCTGGCTCGATTCTGAGTCAGCGCACATGCCTGGGTTTTGGGCCAGGTCCCCACCAAGGGGTATGCGAGAGGCAACCACACGTTGATGTTTCTCTCCCTCTCTTCCTCCCTCCCCCCCTCTTTCTCTAAAAGTAAATAAGTAAAACCTAAAAGAAAGAAAGAAAGAAAGTAAAAGGCCGTAGGGGTGGCATGGATTAAAATATTAAATTCAGCAAAGGAAAAAGATCCCCGTGGTTATGGTGCTCAGAGAACACTTCCCGGGGCTGACACTGGAGGAGTGGGCTGAGTTGGCTCCAACTGGATAGGAGGATTGAAGTGGACTGGGGTGATGGATGCAGAGAAAAGAGACAGGACTCAGGGGCACGTGGAGTTATTGTCTGGTAGAGTTTGAAATAAAGAATTGTAAAAAAAAAGTTTAGAGATGTTAAAGGGTCTAGGAAAAAGAGAGGGACTTGTAGAGTTGAGTTACAAAATCTGTGTTAGTCATTCATTCATTGCAAAAATATGTTCTGCGTGTGGTCTCCTTGCCAAACATCATTTTAGGCAATAAAAATATAGCTGAACAAGACATAAAAGGGCTTGTTCTGTATCTAGGTCTATGAGACAGATGCCATTATTGTCACCATTTTAGAGATGAGATCAAAGTTTTGAAAGATTATATAAATTTCCAAGGCCACATAAATGGGAAGTGTCAGATCCATGAATTCTAAAATGTAGGCACCAAACCACCAGGCATTTAAACCAGAGTGCAGACAGTGAACCTTTCCTGAGTGACGGTGGTCTCATCTGTAACACAGCGACACAGGCTCTCCTCTTAACATGTGGCAATTTTGTTTGTTAATTTATTCATTCATTCATTATCAATGACTGATTAAACTAGAGAATCTCAAAGGGGTTTTCAGCCCTCCCCTAAATAAGGGTGGCATGACCGCAGGGACATGAGAAAACGGTGGGGACCTGCTTATACTCCCTGTGTTTTGACAATGGTCACATGTAGAAGAAGCAAAAGCAAACAAAGCAGGTATATTCCCCCTTTTTAACCCAAGTTCTGAAGCTTTCTTGATTATTCCAGGAGTGGAGAGAAAAGAAGTAGCCTGGCTGGAGTGGCTCAGTGGATTGAGTGTCAGACTATGAACCCAAGGGTCACTGGTTTGATTCCCAGTCAGGGCACATGCCTGGGTTGGGGGCCAGGTCCCCAGCAGGGGGAGCATGAGAGGCAACCACACGCTGATGTGTCTTTCCTTCACTTTCTCCCTCCCTTCCCCTTTCTCTAAAAATAAATAAATTTTTAAAAAAGAGAGAGAGAGGAAAGAATTACCACTGTGTGCATTTGTTTTATTCTGCAAGTCTAAAAACAGTGTCATGAATACAAGGAAATCCTTAGTATAATTACAGGTTTGGGGAGTTTGGCAAGAAGATGCTTTTCTTAGGCTAGACTCTAAGAAAAAATAGGTGAGCAGCTTCGTGACATGGTTAGCGTGTTGAAGGAGGTATCTGTGTGGGTAATGCCACCTTTTTAGCGATTGAGACGTGCTTTGGGGTAAGACAGGAAAAGCAGTAAGAAAAGAAAGCCAAGTTCATTGTGTTACTCTATAAAGAATACCACCCACCATACCTTTCCACCAGAACAAGTACAGAGAAAATTATTAAGAACACTGAAGCCAATTCTTTTTATCTTAAAACACAAAAGAAGAAGGAAGTCTTGGGTGTGAAAGGGACCTGCATTTTGAGCAATGCACATTACTCAGCAGGATGGGTGGGAGATGTCTGTCCCAATGAAAGTTGAGCGAGTGTAGAGCACAGTCACTTGGAGATCAGAAAGCACATTCTATGGCATTTTTTAAAATTGTTTAATTCACATTGATGAAGAATGTTTTATGTTCCTGGCTAGAATGCTAGGATTCAAGGAGACCTTCATGTTTGGCAAAAGTATATGAAAGGTGTCTCTTGTTTACTGACACTATTGGAAAAGTGGTTTTGGCTTCTCATTTAACAACTTATTTGAAAAATATGGACAATATTGACACTTCATGGGGATATTATGAGGACTAAATTAGGTAATCTGTAAACATCAACAGACCTGGTGGCTATAATCCCACTGGTCGGTTTAAACTCAGCAAGCCTGAAAGGCGTTCATTAACTAAGCAGATTGGGCAGCGACAGCGGGGTGCAGGGAAGGGGACTTGGGGCCAGCAGATCGGTGTGCTGAAAAGCAGAGCAGTGTGCTAAAAGGCAGTGTGCAAAGCCAAGACCATCAAGGCACGTGCCAGGATGTAGGAGTGCAAAGACTGCAGAGGAAACTAGAGGCCAAATAACAGAGGAGTCTGGTGCCATTCAGTCCTTCAATGAATATTCTTAAGAGACTACCTCATGCCAGGCGCTCTGAGAAGTATTATAAGAGAACAAAAGAAGGAAACGACTTGGTTCGAAAGCGATTTGCAAATGGCTCCTGCCCAATGTCATGGGTTATAAGTACTGTGACAGAGGGAGACATAATGCAGTGACCCTGTTCTGGCACCGTGACCAGCGAGCAAGTTAATTTACCTCTTTGGGGCTCAGCTCCTTCATCTGTGGACTGGGGATGTTAACGCTTCCCTGCTACCTCACCTGAGAACAGGAAGGAGAGAATGCAGAGGAGGCAATGGTGGCCAAGCGCCATGGGAATTGTAAAGCACCATTGACATGAAAGACTGAGAAAATGATGATGATGTTGCTATCGATGATGGTAAAGATGGCGACTGTAATGATAGAGAAGCTGAAGAAAATCGTGGTAAATAAGATGCAAACAATAAGGATCGTCACGACAATTCATGGCGAGTCATTCAATGATTGAATAACTATGTAGAATGCTGTCTCTATGCTGGGCACTGTTCTAGCATTATAGCTACAACAATAAACAAAAAAATACCCGCTTTATTTTTTATTAACACTATAAATACATGAATAGTTATATAATTATTAGATAGCAAAAAAAATAGAAGGAAAAAAGTGATGAGAGGTGGTGACGATAATGGTGAAGATGATTATGATAACTATTGAAATCTGAAGATAACAGCAAAATTAAAAACTTGTAGAAGATTTCAAATCAGGGAGGCAGATTCCAATGGGTCCCCTTCATTTTTATTCTCTGATTCAATCTTTGTCACTCCCGTTCAGCAATTTTCAACCAGTGTGCCGCAAGAATTTTTAAAACATGAAACACCTGACTAGTGAGGGACACTGGTCCCTTTTCCTTTAGACTGTCATATTAAAAAAATGACAGCAGCCAACACAACAATAGCCATCTGGTGTGAATGAATCAAAAGGATACCTATTTTTTGCTATATCAGCAAAAATATATTTTTGTGGTGTGCTGCAGAATTTTAGTAATTAGTTTATGTATGCATGGGAGGAAAAAGGTTGAAAATCGCTGATTAGGGGGTCCTGGTGGCATGCATGTGGCATCACGGCATTTGTCCAGGCTCTGAGCTGGGTTTGTACCGGAGAAGATGTGGAAGAGAGGATCTTATGGATGATATTTCACTCAGTCTATCCTGAGCCCAAATGACCAAATAGCCTGGACACACCAAGACCCTGGTTGTTTCTGTCCCATAGAACATGTTTCTGAAGCTTGTTCTCTCTGCTTTCAAGAGTGATTTCTGTGTAAGTTTCAGGAGGCTGCTACATACTGCAAACTGGCAACAGCAATTTTCCCCATAAGAAATAATAACCTCACCGTAATTGTCATTGGCTTTAAGCTCAAGCTATTGTTCGGAGGGAAATGAAGTTGAAGGGGGATGGAGATAGGCTATTAAAACCCTGGGTTCTTTCCGCACACACAAAGAGCACGCAGTGACTTCACTCACCCCAGTTTTGGCAATTGGGATCAGAATCAGCTTGGGCAAAACGTGAGTTAAACACCTGAACACATGGGAGCAGAGAGCAGAGAAGCAGAGGGATTGCGGGGAAGCCTGGGTACAATTAGCACATTCTGTAACATTTTAACATTTGGTGTCTGTCAAACAAAAGGCCCCATGGGACTCTGGCAGGTCACCAAAAAGCAGGATCCATGTTGTATTCCCATTTATATTCCTTGCCTGTTAGTACTGTATCTGGCAAAATAAATCAGCAAACATTTAGTTGTTTGAACGTGGGAGAGAATAAGGGAGAATGAGTGAGTGGGTGAATAAGTGGAGAGAGGCTGGTGTGGGACACAGGTGGAAGGAACAGACAAAGGTGGAAGCCACCCCAGGCTCCATTGTCACCAGGCAGAAAATTCCGGCCAAGGTGTTGACCCTGAGTCTCATTTGCACATGTGGGAAATGAGGGTAATTATCAGATTCACCGGAGAGAGCTATTGCGAAGATTATGAAATGACCCACAGCGTATCAAGTTCCGAAAGCAGCGCCTGCAATGCGGATTTGCTCCACAAACGGTCTGCGTGAAGAGTCCTGTCAGTTACCATGCCTACAGTCACTGTCAGGAAAGCAGTATCTCACAGGACCGGAAGACAAATGCACAATGTAGACGTATTTCAGTAAAACGGCTAATGACAACATCACTCAGCAAGGGCTTTGATCCCTTTACATGGTGTGTCAGTCTCACCGTCCTTGAAATAAAAAGAAATACATATGTGTTCATTGATCACGTAATATGTGAAGGCGTTAGGTGCCCTGAGGGACACCAAGAACTATGAAAGGTAAGCTCTATACTGAAGTTGTTTTTACTACATAGAGAGAGAGAGAGAGAGTCACTAAAACAAAACAATACAAAATAAAGCAAGAAACTAAGACACCAAGCCATCCACACTAAGAGTGAGAAGGGATCAGGGGAAGCAAAGGCTACTCGTAAGTAGAATACTTGGAGGCTAGTAAAAGTACAGCTCAATCCCACTTTCCTAAGAAGCAGATGTTTTTAACCTGAATGATGGGTAAAAAAAAAAATGAAAATTAATAATAAACGCTTCAATTTTAAAAACTTGGAAAAGCTAAAATATCATACTAAACAAACTTTAGATCTAGAGGAAATGAACATTGCTGTTTCAGGCTTTCAGGGAATGACTCCTATAAAAACTTGACATATCAAGTGTATGAAATCTGGGCAAGGCTGTAATCAAAGGAAATTGCATTGTCCTAAACACTTTTACGTTTAAATACCAAAGGATAAAAAAGCTCCTGGGTCAATGACAGGTTCGGATGTGGGACATATTAAGGAGGCTAACCCCTTCAAGTCTCCATTAATCCAGCAATTCCCTTCCCCCAAATTGTTCCAACAACCACTCTTAAAGGAGGACATCAAAGGACTACTAGCTGTCGCAACTCACACGGCCAGAAAGGACTGGTTATCCTCTGTACCTGCCCTTGTAGTATCTCTGTTCGCACCCCTCCCCCACCTGCAAAGGGTAAATGTGCAGGGCCACTGCTTTGCTTAGGATTGAAGCATCTTTAAGAAGACTGTGTCTCTCCACTTTCCTGCAACCACAAACCCTAATACCATCATGTTCTCAGACTGCAAGAGAGCTGCTTGCTTCACAGTGGTATAGCTATGCTCTGCATTCTTGGTATATTCTTGCATGCAGACTCACAAGATCTGTTTGTATTTATTTGGGTGTATCAATAATACATATAAACAGTCTGCTCCAACAGTTTACAAAGTATGTGCTTTCTTCTTCAAATTACTTAACCATAGCTTCCGAAGCATCCGAATCACCCAGGACTCTGTTCTTAAATAATGTGTGGATAATCTGTTCTGTTCAAATGAAAAGTCTGGTAGAACTGAGTTCCTCACTTGCTAACAGTGTTAGCCCACAAGGGACCCAAAGTCTCTGAGGATTATCTTGTCATACCCAAGTCCATTATTCAGGGATGACATAATGCAAAATGGAAAGACTCCTTCCTCTCAAAGATTCTGAGTTCTTTGTGACTTTCTCGGGCCAATTACCATCAGATAAGTTAAAGAATTTCTTGGTGGCATATGATAAACAGACAGTTGACGTGCAACATTTCTGGACTGGCTTCCCTTCTGTGCGATCCAATGAAAGCCGACACGCACAAACCCTGGTCCTGAAATACTCACTGGAAAATGTTTGAAAACTGGCTAGCCTTAGATTCACCAATTACTAACAACCTTTTTATTTGTACATTAAGTATCAAGGCAAATTTGGAGGGTGGCACTACACAACAGTACAAAGGACATCAGTAAGCTGCATCACTGATGGTAGCCCCTCACTGCACCAAGCAGCAAAAGCCACCCCCTTTATCTGTGTGCAGTAGCAGTAGCCACAGATTTAATGGGTGCCTCTGCTGATCTATCTACATTTAGCCACATGATCCCTCATGTTGTTCAGATCTTACTCTTGACTGGAAATTCTCGGAAATTTTCTGTTTCTAGAATGACCTCGTATGAAATCCTTCTCTCATCCAAACATATTCCTACCATTGTTTTAACACCCTGTACCTGACCAACCTTCTCTAACCCTCATAGAAGAGAGACTCTCATGACTGTCATGCTCTTATGCAAGAGTTTTTCTTGCTCTGCCCTGACTTCCTTGCAACTTGCCTAGAAAACCAAGATTCAGAACTGTTTGTAAATGACCCTATTTAAGAACTCAAGAAGGAGCTCTGGCCATGTTGGTCAGTTGGTTGGAGCATCATCTCGTATATCAAAAGGTTGCGGGTTTCATCCTCGGTCAGGGCACATACCTAGGTTGAGCGTTCACTCGAGGTAGTCAGGGCATGCTGCAGAAGGCAGCAGATTGGGAGAGAGCAGTTTCTCTCTCACATTGATTCTCTCATTCTCTCTCTCTCTTTCTTCCTTCATCTCTAAAGATCAGTGAACATGATCTCAGGTGAGGATTAAAAAAACCTCAGAAATTAGGTGATAAAACTGGATATACAATCACAACCCACTCAGACTTACTCAAATTCGATCATTTCCCAGAAGCTGATTCTATACAAGTTGATGAACATGTAGCTTTTACTAGGGCATGCCAGTTAACTACAGACAAGAGAATATCTGTTTCTATAGACAGTAGATATGCTTTGGAGGTGATTAATGATCTTAGATACGATTTAGAAGCAACAGGGCTTCTTAACTTCCCCTATGTATTATTCTAAATATGTTCATACCACTCTCTCTCTGCTTCTGGTTGGCCAAGAGTCTGTTCTTATTGTAAAGCAAACTTGTGTCTGTTTTCCATTTAGTGAATGCCCATGTACAGGTTTTGTGATGGGGCACCCATTTCACTGAAGCAGTATTAAGGAACTGTAAGGCCCTGCCTGTCACATAGTAGTTTCAATGTCCCTATATTTCAAGAGAAATAGAAAGAATGAAAGGCAGATTCAACTGAAACTTGCAAAAATATCACAGGATCTTAATTTGCCCTGGTTAACAACCTTACCCTTGGCTCTCATGGATGGTAGATCCACTCTAAATAGAAACTCATGGACTATTCCTACACAAGCAGGTCACTGGGTGTTTCATGTCATCTCAGCAGCTCACCTCCTGTCCTTGACTTTACTCTTTTACAGGTCAAAATGGCCAAATACTATAGAGATTTAATGCAAGTTATCTAAGCTTATTAACAGCAGGTCCAGGTGGCATATCCCAATTATAAACCATAGGAACACCTGCTTGACTTTCAGCCTGAAGACCATGTGTATTTGAAATGACACCAATATATATTTCTCTTGTATTTCCTCAGAAGGAAACTTATCAGGTACTGTTAACGACAAACAGTTCAGTAAAACTCCAGGAATAAACTGACCCTCAAATGCATATCTCCCATTTAAAAAGATACCATATATCTATTTCCTGGGCTTTCAAGCTAATGGCAGAGTCTCCGGCACGAGGTTGTCATGTCATTACTCATAGCCTAAAAGGGTTTAATTTTGATAAAGTCTAATTTGTCTATTTTTTCTGCTGTTGCTTCTGCTTTTAGTGTAATATCCAAGAAACTATTGCCTAATCCAAGGTCACAAAAATTTACTCTTTTCTTCTGAGAATTTTATAGTATTAGTTCTTACACTTAAGTCTCTAACCCACTTTAAGGTAATTTTTGAATACAGTATAAGATAAAGGTTCAACTTCTTCTTTTGTGTTGAATTATCTTGGCACTCTTGTCCAAATCCAACTGGCCACAAATATATGAGTTTATTTCTTCACTCTCAGTTTTATACATTGATCTGCATGTCTACCCATAAACCAGTATCACATTGACTTATAACTTGTAATTTGTAGTAACTGTTGAAATTGGAAAGTGTGAGTCCCTTAACTTTGTTCATCTTAAAAATTTTCTTGGCTGTTCTTGCTCTCTTGCATGTTCATATGAAATTTAAGACCAATTTGTTGATTTCTGCAAAAGAGGCAGCTTGGATCTTGATAGGAATTGTCTTGAATATGTAGATCAATTTATGGAGTATTGTCACTTAACAATATTGAGTTTTTCTATCCATGAACACTTATTTAGATGTTTTCAATTTTTGTAGTTTTGGAGTTTTCAATATACAAGTCTTGCACGTCTTCTGTTTAATTTATTAACTTATTCTTAAGTATGTTATTCTTTTTCACTTTATTGCAAACAAGATTATTTTCCTAATGCCACTTTTTCATAGTTTATTGCTAGTGCATAGAAATACAATTGATTTTTGTACATTGATTTTGTATCTTGGAATTTTGTTGACTTTTTTATTATTATAGTTCTTTAGTATGTTTCTTAGGATTTCCTGTATATAAGATCATGTAATCTGCAAATAGAGATAACTTTACTTCTTCCTTTCCAAAATAGATGACTTTCACTTCTTTTTCTTGCCTAATTTTCCTGGCTAGCACCTCTAGTACACTGTTGAATCGAAGTGGCTAGAGTAGACATCCCTGTCTTGTTCTTGATCTTAGAGCAAAAGCATTCACTTTTTCTCCATCAATGATGTTGTTAGCTGTGGTTTTTTTATAGATGCCCTCTGGGTACCATTCAGATAGTAAAGCTCTAGACACTACCAGGTCCAGTGACTCATTCTGTGTGTCTTGACTCATTCTGCCCTGGGGAAGAAAAATATCACCCCTCAGACTGGCAAGTTTGGAAGTGGAACAGTGCACGTGATGTTCAGCTTCCTCTTCTTTGCTCTCTGGGGAGAAGGGCTGTAGTGGGGAAGGCAGTTGACCACAGAAAGCAAATTTCCTGGTGTGCTCCTCCATGCTCGAAGTTTTCAGAAGAAGTACTTTTTGTGAGGAGTCTGTAATTGTTCAGTAGTACTGGGATTAGGTATCCAGTTTGGGATTCGAGTTTTGGAAAACCCATTTATAACATGTTCTTTGGTATTACCTGTACTAATAATAAATTCAACATTTTTCTTTTTATCTGACTGATGCTTTCTGTCTCTGTTAATTGATTCCTAACCTGGGCAAAGAGAAGAAATGTTATATGGACGCACAGGAAACCCAGATGAAGACCGAAAGAATGCATCAAAGTCTAGCCTGAAGAATGTCAAAGCCACCTGTGTGTTTTAGCTAGGGAAAGGAGTGTAACTATTAAAATCACTCTTTGATACAACATTTGGTGTGATGTGCTCTCAAATCATGCACTGTGAATGACATATTAGGTCCTTCACCATCTTCAGTAGGGAAAACAAATTTGACTAAACAAGTATAAAATTCTTGGGTACAGTAAAGAGCTGAGTTTGAGTGTGGAAAGAGAGGGAAAACAAGAAGGGAGATGAATATTTTATCGTCGATGGCTGACTCAAATTTCTAAGAGTAGAGGGTTGATGCTTCAATGTCAAGGGTAAGGTAGTCTATCTATAGATAATATAAAAGGCATGTGTAGAGGACCAAGGATTGTCATAGCCCATGGACCCTAGTTTAAACTGACTGCTTTCTTCATACACTCAAAGACTAAAAGAGGGGGGCTGCAATTATAATGAAAATCCTCGATAACTGAAGTTCATCTCACGAAAGAGTGACAGGGGACTCAAGACCTGGAAAATTTTAGCTTAAAGAAAATGTTATTAAGCCTAGCAAATAATGTGTATGTTAAAGCTTTTGTTTCAGAAACTGCAGATAAGGCCCATCCTGGCTCTTGGGAAACAGCCGGCCCCCTGGGGCGCTGGCTAGAGATTACCGCCTGGGGACCAGTTGGAGGCATCCGGGCCTTTGTATCAATGAGGAGACAGACCTTCCCCCTCCCCATGGGACAGCACTGCCCAGAAAACAAATGCTGCAGCTTCGCTCACCTAATCCTCCCAGAATTTCAAAGCCCTCGCCGAACCTTGTTTGTCTTCCCTCACCTTCCTTATAAAAATTCTGGCCAGGAAAGAGAAGGGAAGATGGTTTGTTAGGGTAGAAACCTGCCATATCCTTAGATCCCCAGCCATCTGAATAAAGCGCTCATAAAAGATTCAATCACTGTCATTGCTTATTGCATTTGGTAGTGACAGGCAGCCTGAACGCCAGTGTCTTTTCCGGTTACAAGAGGAGTTAGAGTCTTATTCTGGAGCCTTCAGAAGGCAGATCAGGAATAGCTCATTAAAATTAACATGCAGTGGAATTTGGTCAATATAATAAAAAAGCAAATAATTAAACCTGGTTAATAAATGGAATTGAATACTTAGTGATGATGAGAACCAACATTTCTTGGAACAATTCACCAAGAACTAGATGCTCACCTCTAGAGAATGTTATAGAGGGGGAATTCTTGCAAATAATAGATGTAGAACCAAATGTTCCAAATGGTTCTTTTCGATACAATTCTAGAAGGAACTAACCTGGAGACTCGACACAACTCTTAGTAGAAAATCTTGGTTCTTGGCTCAGTTCTTCTCCTAACAACCTAGCAGTATGACCTTGAGAAAATTACTCTTTATGAACTGCTCTTCTATCTGTAAAATGCACATTGAGGTTAGAAGGGATACTCTTTATTTAAATAGTCTTTTGGTTTAAAAAAGTGCTAAGATTGGAATGAAGACTTGGAGTGGTCTGGAGCAACAGTGTTCAAATCGGCAGAGGAGAAGACTGTCTAAAGTGTATACAGCACAGTGGTGTTCTAGAACTGGTTTCTATTGGCTCATGACAGCTGATTGTACATCTTTTTCTAACTCCACTGTTCAGTGATATTAGATTAGTACCGTGGGAACTCTACAGATCTGAGCCTTTTTGTTTCAGAGAGTAGATTTATCTGACCAAGGATGGTTAGTTACTGGGCAGGGCTAATTTTATGGAAATCAATCTTCTGACTGAAGATTGCCTGATAAAGTACTTGAGTTGGGGGTGTAGTTTTTTTCTCCTCAACTTCACAAAAGAAAAGCACATCTCATACTACCCTAGTTTTCAATAAAACACATTACCCCAGAGAGTAGAAACCTCCAGAGCACTAAAGGAAGGCACCTTTTGAAATGTTGTTATTGGTGTTGAGGAAGTGAATGACTAAGGCCTTAGAAATCAATCGTTTTGTGAGACAAGTAGTTTCCAATTCGTTTTCAATAAAATTGAAGGACAATTCAATCTGAGCTGTCAATAAATAAGTCAATAATAATCATTTTTATGATAAACCCCTATGATTTTTAGTGTGTAACTCAGAAGTTTAAAGAATCAACTGGCATTGTCATAACGGAACTTTAGCTTGTCATTGTTTACATTTTAAAGACAAAGAGAAAAATCAATTTGATTTTAAATTCTGCCTCATTAAAAATATTAGTTTAAAATATGTAATCTAATCTAAACAAATCTTTTCCATCTCCTTAAGAAGTACATTTGATAGGGGACTCAAGACTTGGAAAATTTTAGCTTAAGGAAAAGGTTGTAAGTCTAGCAAGTAATGTGTACGTTAAAGCTTTTGTTTCAGAAACTACAGATAAGGCCCATCCTGGCTCCCGGGAAACCAGCCGGCCCCCTGGGGCGCTGATAGAAGATTCCCGCCTGGGGACATCCGGACCTTTGTTCCAGGGGGAGCAGACGACCACCCTCCCCCCTTGGGAACAGCCACCTGCTGAGGACAGGAATGTTGCAGCTTCTGAATCTCAAAGCCCTCGTCACACCTTGTTTGTCTCCCCCACCTCCCTTACAAAAACTCTGGCCAGGAAAGAAAAGGGAAGATGGTTTGTTAGGGTGAACCCGCCATCTTCTCAGATCTGGCCATCTGACTAAAGCGCCCATAAAGATTCAATCGCTGTCATTGCTTATTGGATTTGGTAGTGACAGGCAGCTTGAACGCCGGTGTCTTTTCCAGTTACACATTTACTGTAAACTTTTATTTTTCAACTAATATTTTCATAATTTATAATATATTTGTTGATTTGATTAATATGATAGTTTTAATAATATCCCAGATAGAAAAAAGTTAATGCTTAGAAGCTTACGCTCACAGGCAATAAAAATTACATACTCATTTATGAATAATATTTTTGATGCAAAAAAAGCATAATAGGCTGCTCTATAAAAGTTTCAAACTTAAAATACACTACCTCAGGATAAAATTTTGTGTAGGAAGTGCAATGGAAATTTGAGTACATGGAGAAAAGAAACTGGTGTAAAATTTTCAAATATTAAAGAAGTAATTCGTGTGTGTGTGTGTGTGTGTGTGTGTATTTGAATCTGAGGATCGTATCACATTGCTTAAGTATTCAGATTCCTCTAGATACATTTAAAATAACAAGGTAACAATTGCGTTTCTGTTTTACTTTAAAGTGTTAATATTTGTCACATGTCGGAAATGGCATCCCTGGCAGTTTAGTGAGCAAGATGAGGAAGGGGCTATGTTGCCCCTCTCCCATAATAAGTCATACAACAAAGGAGAGCAAGATACAAGCCATCCCTACCCACTTAACAACCCTTCTAGGTGCCACAACATCACTTGGTATAGAGGAGCCCCTCAATAAATTCCAGACCGACTGTAAAGCCTAGCCAAAGACCTCAGAGAGATGAAGTTCAAAACACAACTAGAATACTCAGTAGCTGCAGCCAAAAATGGCGTCAGCCAGTCGGGGCTCCTGTTTCCACTCTCCCCCGCAGGCCCACAGGGGCGGACTCCAGCAACACAGAAAGCGGCAATTCAGGTGATGCCGCACAAGAAAGCCTCAGGCTGTTTTGAATCCCAAACCTAAAATGGCATTCCACCTGTGGGTCTATTTGGTGTGGCTGAGGATACGCAAGTGGCACTGGTGTTTATTCTGGGGAACTTGGCATGAGAAACCTGGATCTTTCCGTGCCAACCTTAGAAAACATACTGTGGGTTCCAGGTGGTGGGATGAAGACCTTTCCTGGAGTTCTCCACCATCATCCTCACTGCTCTAAGAGCAGAAGGTGTAGTTTGTAGAAAAGAAGCAGGCAATTCTTGGTTTAGCTTCTCTCTTCTTTCCCTTGGGAATTAGAACTCCCGTTTGTCCCTCCTGTCCTTGGTGCTTGGAGCAAGCTGAGAGGGCTGGTTGTGCAGTCAGCCGTGACTAAGCGGGGCTCCGCACCGGCCTGCACGGGGTTGCTGCGGGTCCAAGCCGCATCCTCCCACGCAGCTTCACTGGCAATGGAGTTGACAGTTTGCTCTCCAGTTAGCCATCCTGGCCTCTCAATCGGACAGGGGAAAAGGGGACAACACAGTGAGGTCCCTCCAAACAAGGGTCCATCTGTGACATCAAACGAAGAGGTAAATGTGGCAAGATTTGGAGAGGATGCAGTATCATCAAGATCTCAGTATAAAAGATGTTTGGGGACAAAAGGAGGCAGAATTTCAGAATGCCAAGTAGCAAAAGGTTTTCCTCAAGCCCCTGTCCTCATCTTTGTAAGGTGGCCGTGTGGCATATATTTTAAAACCTGATCTAACCTATCATAAATCTTCAGCTATAAAAATGTGAGAAGCTGACAGACATCATAGGCTTATTGTAACATACTGGGGGTCCCTCTCATTGAATCTCTGTCTTGTATATATACAAACAGATTGATTTGGGGACATAAATACAAAATTTGGCTAATTGCAAAACTGGATTATTGGTAACTGATCTTTTTAAGTTCCTGGTCCTTCATTTCCCAGACTGGTAGGTTTATGTTTTGGGTGATAGGGTCCAAGGCACGCATCTCATTCTCTCTTTGAAGTGTGGGTACAGGAGCGCTTAAGCACACACCCCAGAAGATAAATTCTATAGTTAACTTGTTGCAAAATGTTAGATTTCTTTGAATCATTAAATTTTTAAGGGTAGAAACCATGAGATAATAAACAAGATACTTAGTATCAGAAACTAGAACTCATAGGAATGACTTGAGATCCCTCTGGACAACTGGATAGTTCATTTTTTATATGCTTATCCATTTATTCACGCAGACAGTATTTATTGATTACATCATTTTATGCCTACCACATATCATGTGATTGTTACACATTCCACAAATAGTCATAAATTCCTCCTATCTCTGTATCTGCTTTCCCATCCTACAGCCCCTTTGCAATGTGACTTTGAAGATTCTCTCATGAAAGGAGTGTTTTTCTCCAGTCCTTAAATCTGGGTTTGACCAGGTGACTTGCTTTGGCCAATGGGGATATTAGCATGCATGATGGACTTAGGGCCTTGAAAAATACTAATCATTAGGGTTTACCCTCTCTTGCTGCTCTTGGGAACACTGTGACCATCACCATATGAATGAGATGAAAATTAACATGCGAACAGACAGTTATCTCCATTGTCCTTGCTGAGAACCTGCTACCCCCCAGATTGGTGAGTGAACCATCTCCATTCAGCTGACCCCGCATACAATGCAAACACACTGAGCAGAGAGAAAGGGTCTCAGCAGAGCCCCTCCCAAACTGCATAAAACGTTTGTTGCTTTAGGCCACTAAGTTTCAGGGATGGTTCTTAACACAATGACTGATCCCTGGCCCAGTGCTAGAGATTCAAGCAAATAAAGCAGAAAATGTCCTTGCTCTCATGGAATCATCTTTCCTTTGGAAGAGTACAATAAGAAAGCAGGCAGGCAGGCAGGCAAGCAGGTGGGATGGAAGGAAGGAAGGCAGGAAGGAAGGAAGAGAACCGGATATAATCAGACAGGTTTGGAACGGGGCAGCATAATAGAAGTGCCCAGAGAACTGCTTAAGACTGGGTCAGAAATGGCAATGCTTAGATCTGAATGGCACAGAGGAGTAAGTGAGACTAGGGGTAAGATTTTTCCAGGCTGCTTCCTTTGAACAATTATGTTAGACAGGGATCAGATTTCTGGGATACACTAGATGGCTTGTAGGCGAGTACAAGGCAACGGCTTTTAAGACAACTTTTTGCTAAATTTTAGACTTTTCAGATCTGAAAATGTATGTGCTCTCACTTCACTAGGACCAAGGGGTCAGAGAGGAAAAGGGGGGACACAGTGCTCATGGGTTGGCATGAGCATCCTGCAAGAAGGAGCCCCCCAGAGCTCTGTGCGGTTTGTGCATTCGCTGTTGGGACCCGGGAATTTTCCACCTGACAGGTTTGTCCTGGCAGTAAGATAAATTTCGAATATATACAACAGGGGGCAAAATATGGAAAATGAAAATACGCTACGATGGATGAGGTAGAAACTGTACCAGGCTTCACTGGCCAGCATATATATTTTTGAGAACATGAGAACTAGATTGTTTTTATGAGAACTAGAGTGTTTTATGAGAACTAGATTGACAAAACAGTTTATTTCCCGGAGCTACAACATGAAGGATTTTAACCAACTTTCCATTAATTCTCTGTCCATTTATTCACAGTAGCCTAGGCTGTCAAGATGATTCCCAGCCTATGTCCATAGAAAAGATTAAAAGGAAATAAAAATATGCAAGAGAAATAGGGGTGCAGTGGAAAGAGCGTAGGGAGCCTGCCGTATATCTATCTTTACTTCAAGAAAGAAGATGAGGAAGCTTGTTCTAAAAAACGGAATAATGTTCATCAAAACGTATCATGCCAACCTTAGGGTAGAATTCTAACCTGTAGCTTGGTTAGAGTGTAAAACCCTTTACACACTAGCTGTTGATAACAGGTGAAATAGTGGTGGAGAATACCAGAAAAGCAACATCAAATACGTGTATATAAGCAAGCGCGCGCGCGCGCGCGCACACACACACACACACACACACACACAAATGTTTTCAGCGGAATTCACTGTCGGTCCCTTAAGACTTTTGCTGTATAGGGCTAATTAGAGTAAAATATGGAAGAAGGAAGAGAAAAAAGAAGGAAGAAAACGGAAGCAAAAAGAAGAGAGAAAGAGGAAAAGTAAGGGTAAGAAGCTACCAAATTAGGGTTAAGTGTGAAGTACGTGTGCAGTAAAGTGAAAAACAAAGAAAGCAAACCATGAAGTTCTGTTGGGGGTAGACTGCAGCGCCACCTTCTGTCTGGAAGACTTTCTGGATGACAACACCCAAAGGCTTCAGTAGCAAGCCACCGCTTCTCCACAAGGCAAGGCTAGTCTGGTCAGGTAGTTGCTCATTAATGCTACTGTCATCTTTAATGATTTTGATTCCTACTACTTCACAAATGTCCAGAAAAGTCAGCCTAGCGGGAGGAAATCAGCAATTCGCCCCCATCATTTGTTTTTAGATTATTCTCACCTAAATTTGTTTAAAGTTAAATTTACGTTCATTTTAAAGGCTTGGCACTGATGTGAACTTTAACATTCTTTGTCATTAAGTAGAGAGCCCTGCCGATGTCACGTGTTTTCAAAGCAGCCATGGCCATCAGTATAAGAATACAGACACAAACTAGGCACACAATCTAACCCTAATGGGACATCTTTGAAACTGCCTTAGGGTGTGGGCTGAGAAGTACTGTCAGAGGAGATCGGCGCAGTTAAACACCTGAGAAAGGGCAAAAGAAAAGCCTTTCTCTCTGCAGTTGGGTCTGAAGGGTGTCAGGAAAACCTTGGGGAGGCAGCATCAATCGTTAGCAGGATCAGTACAGAAAAGTGAGCGAAGGTGACCAAGGACAGCAGCGGTTGGGTGGCGGAGAGCACGCCACATCCAGGCTTTCTGCCTCAAGGGTAAGCTCCTTCCGGTAGGCCATGGCTCTCACCAGGGGGGGCAGACATAAACGCGTGTGTACTCTTTCTATCCAGGGCCTCAGGCAGGAAGAACTAGCACCTGAACATCCAAGGAGAAACTGACTTCTCTAAGGGTGATGGCTGCCTGTGGCCATGATAGTGCTTCTCCAGTTCAAGATGCAGTCACACAATAGAAGACCCTCCTCCCACTTTTTAAAAACATTTCAAAGTCTAAAGTCATGCTTGCCTGGGCCTGATTTTTTTAATGACTCCATTTGCTATTAGTGTCTCATAACCATGATCATTAGAGTCATTCTGCCCGCAGAGTAGATCAGAGAGGCCAGCTGGATGCCCTGAGTGAGCGCAGAGGGGCCCAGGCCCGCAGCGCAGCGCAGCGGGTGAGCCTGCCCGGAGAGCATTAGCATGTGGTAACGATCCTTCCGGGACACGGGCCTACTCCTCCCTGCCCTCCGTGGGGGCCTCAGCAGACACGCAGAGAGAGAGACACTGGTTACAGTGGGATGGAACTAGCAGGAAGGACTCAGCTTCCCTGAAAAGACACCATCTATACACACGGACAAAACCAAAGCGGGGTAGGATCAAGGGTGGGAAGTAGTGATGGCTGGCGTGGGGGGGGGGGATTGTTGGGGGGCCAGGGAATGGAGACAACTCTACTTCTACAACAATAAAACAAGAGTTAAAAAAAAAGACAACGGCTCTACCAAACCGTTGGTAGTGGTCCATCAGGCCAACTTCAAAAAGTGCTGAGAAAGTCCCATTTCCCCCAGCGATACAGGGCTTGAACAGAGTGGTGCTCAATTATTTGTTGACAGAAGAGATGAAGGAGGTGCTGACTGGGAAGAGTTAGGATTGGGAACTAGATCATCTCTTAGAGGATGGTGGGAAGGGGCTGGTATGATGCATTCTATAGGCCTTGCATGCTGGTACTGATATGGGTTATGTCTAGAGAAATGCACCACACATTTACCTCAGTAAGAATCATTTTCTTAACTGGTTTCCTACTTCTCGAAATGAGAATACGAATAATTACCTTATATGGGATTTTCTGGAGGAATAAGGATTTAATGAGATAATGAATATGAAAATGCCTTGCAATCCTTTATCATGCAGCGGATGTTACTTCTGATTAACCAATGGCAAACTGAGGCTCCGAAAGGTAAATGAAGCTTTTCAGAATCATACAGTTAGCAAGTGACAGTGTCAAAATGCGAAGCAAGTGACAGTGTCAAAATGCGATTCAGTTCTTTTGATCCTTGAGCCCAGCACCTTTTCCACGAAACCTCATTCGCTCTAGCTGAGACTGGGCGTATCGGAAATAATCTCACATGGAGGTACTGGTTTGGGGGCACTGGAGGGGGGCACTAAGAACAAAGATGTAGCCATTTTAAGGTCTCAAGCCTTTAGGGATATTGACTTGGGGAAATTATAATCATCTCCAGAAAAAAGGTGGATCAAAATAATAGCACCATCTTTACTCCCCATGGACAGAATATTCGCAGATGCCACAACCAAGAAAAATAACCAAGCATCTGAAGGGGTTAAAGAGGGAGTGGTCAGAGGAGAATGCAGGCAGAGGATGTGCTGAGCAAAAGCAAGGGAAGAACAGAACACAGCTTCTGGGGAATTTCTCCAGAGCCTTTTCCATAATGATGAAGACTCCTCTCCACAGGCGTTTAATGGGGCACACCCTGAGCTTCCCCCTGACTTCATGCCTGCCAGCCTGAGTATCTCCAGGGTTAGCTCCCTGCATTATTGGAGTCATTGCATGTTTGTTTTGATTTGATTTGGCTTTTTGTTTTGAAATGGTGTCCACCATTTTCTTAAAAAGATAGTAGATACCTGAAAAAGGCCAGGGAACTCCTGTTTTGTTTTGTTTTTTTCATCTGTCTCGGGATGGAGGGACAGATTAAAAAAAAAAACAACATGAAACAAAACAAATTGCCTTGTTGTAAATAAGTCACGGAATTCGCTTCTAGCACAATGACTCTTGGCAGGAGGGGTATCAATCGGAGCAGCAAACATTTCTTTGCTGAGAACCGCAAGAAACGCAGAGAGTGAAGCCGGAAAGCATGTGGCTGTGAGCTACATGGCCTTAGTTTCATCCCAACCCCCATTTCCATCCCTTCACTTGCTTTGTGACCCAGGGCAGGTGATTTAACTCCTATGGGGTTCCAATTCATTATTTGAAAATGAAGCTGATGATACTGTTTTTACTTTAAAGAGTTGTGAGGATAAAGTGAGATTATGCATACAACACCCAACAAGTGTTAACTTTTAATAGTGAAAGGCAATATATAAAATGCATATTCAGGAAGGTGTTATTACTGGATGGGATAGAATATAATTTTAATATCTTTGGGGATAATTAAATATTGACAGTTGTTGAATATATCCTTTAATGACCTTATGGTTTTCAGGGACAAGGTGGGAAGATAAACATCCATCTCTACCTGTTGCTTAAAGTAATAGCCTAAATTGCTTTCCTATGAACTCTCTTGTTTTCCCATAGCTGATCTCCACAACATATAGATGACTTTTGTTTTAAGCCACCGAGTCTTGGAGTGGTTTGTTTGATATTTCATTTATCTTATTTAATATGTGAGAAATAAAATGGATTCTTTAATTAGGACAGGCTTAAAGTAAGATGCTCTGGAGAATACCATTAGCATATATCATTCAAAAAGATGCTTCCTGCCTCCTTTCCTCATGATTTTGGAGTTAAACTCTCCGAACCCCTTGCTATACACAAATGTTCATATGTTGAATCCCTGTTTTCTAATGTGATGATATTTGAAGGGGGGGTTCTTTGGGAGGTAATTAACCTTAGATGAGGTCATAAGGATGAAGCCCCATGTTTGGATTCGTGCCCCTATACAAGAGAAGGAAACCGATCTCTCTTTCTCTCTCTCTCTCTGCTATGTGTGAACACGGCAAGAAGGCAGTCATCTGCAAACCAGGAAGAGAGCCCTCACCAGACACTGACTCTGCCTGTTCCTTGACCTTGGCTTTCCCAGCATCCAGAACTGTAAGGAATGAATGTTTGTTGTTAAGCTTCCCAATCAGTGGTATTTTGGGAAATACCAAACGGACAAGGACACCCCTTTTTTTGGCATTTGTCTGTCCTTCACAAAAAGAAAAAAAAAATACCAAAAAGCCACACTGAAAGGTTACTCGCAGAGAATGATTGTACTCTTTGTTTGGGTCTTGCTTCAAGGTCCTCAGGTGACCACTTCTAAGTTCAGATTGTCAAAAGTGAATTACACAAACCTCTGGAGCCTACCAAAGTGAGCCATTCAGCCTTCAGCACTACAAAATAATAACAACAGCCTTCCCAAACAGATGGCCTTTCCTGTCAGCGTGCAGCCTTGCAGCCTCAGCTAGAAGCAAGGAGTGCCAAAAGAAAACACATTTCCACAAAAAGGTTACGCTACCTTTGGAGGACCCAAAACTGATTTCAAATATTCCTTTATGGGTCTTTTTTATTCACTCCTTTTGCATGGCAAGTCACTGACATTTCATAAATGAGCTTTATCACTAGTCCTAGAAGTCGAGGGGATGGACCCACAGGCAACCTCTGGGTCTTTTGTCCTTCGGAGTAGACTTTGAAGATGTATTTCCCCTTGGTAGTTGCTCAGCATGTTCTGAGCTTCCTGGACTTGGACAGACAAAGACATCTGGCATTAAAATCTGTCTTCTAACTCCCTGCATGGAACTTCCTGGCTGCTCAGCTACTTGCCTCCTCCAGCTCCATCCACCTTGGCCATCTGTCTTTCAAGCTGTGGGTGGATGTGGCCAGTTCTCAAGCAACAGAATTCCCTGTGGAGGGAAATCCTGAGTGAGGCAGATCCCGGCGTTAGTAAGGAATGGTTGTTTGAAGACTTTACAAAGGTAGTTGCAACTATCTCATTGTTCTCCATCCATCACAGTCAGGGACTTGGTCACCATGAAGTTCATTAAAGCTGGGCACAAGGTCAGTATGGGTCTGACAGCGTGACTGAATAGGTGCTGCTGAGTTTCTTCCAAATGTCCCTTATGAAGAACAGAATTAAGTCTGAGTAGGAAGGAAGACCTGATTTACAGAGATGAGAAATCAAAAACAGACATCAGGAAGGCTAAGGGATCATTACACTGAAACAAGTCCAAAAGGAGGAGATTCGTCAGAAGTTCCAAGTACTGCAGGAATGGAGGAAGCCTCCCTGATGAACAGAGGGAGGCATTCCACAAGGGCATCACTCCCAGGGTTTGGCTCATTCTCTAGGCATTAGTCTCAGGAGTTTGGGATGCATCCAACTTCAGCAGGAGTTAGCTAGGTTGCATGTTATCTTTCTGGCTCAGCTGTCATTGGTAATTTCCCAGATGATGCAACTCTTGTTAATTGCTTAAGTGGAAGGACAAGACATTCAAGTTTGCTTTCTCCCAAGGAGCTTTTTTGTTTTAACCAGGTCCTTTGTGGAAACTGTCACCCTAACCCAGAAGAACTCAGGTAAAGGGTGGTGGAAGGAATCATATCTCTTGGAATGCTGGTGTGTAGAACTTGTGTTTTGCCCCAATTTAGATTAATTGGGTGACTTGGGTAAGGCATGTTTCCTTTCGTGGACCAAGTTTCCTCATCTGTGCCCTCCTCCCCTGGTGTTTAGGAGTTCTTATTCTTTCCTAGTTCAAATCAAATTGTTGTGCGGAGAACCACACATAGTCAGCTAAATGCCAGTCTATCTCTGTCACAGAGCTCTCTCCACACTCAGGGACTGCAGTCCTACACCGTCAGTCCTACAAGGTCATCTTGCTACTCAGTTAAAAAGGTTCTGGTGTCCTAGTGACTCCATCACCAATAAGCAGGAAAGAATACTGGGGCTGGAGGGTGCCTAGTCAATTAGCTGCCCACCAAGCACGTGTAGGGGTTGTATTTTATTGTATCTAGCAAGCATCGATAACACAAAATGCTAAGTGGGGCTTCCAAATGACAACTGCCTCCTTCATTTATATAAATTTATATCTGTCTGAAAGAATACGACCAAATAGAACCATTTATCTGCCAACTTGTTAATGACATGAAACACAGAGGTCTTCAACCATCTACCCTGAAAGGCCAGCTTAGTCAAAAAGCAGCTATTTATCCAGAGGAAACATTGGCAATGATTCTTACTATGGTGATTTGGTGCGATAAAAACCCTATTGTCCGAGGGCAGCTGGCAGGCAAGAAGTCTTTCAGCAGCAACAAAACTAATCTTTACTGGATTTGTCACAAACAAAGGATGAAACCTTCATGTAAGGAGTCAAGATCCATCCTAGGCCATAAACAAGCCACTGCTTCCCCTCCCAGCCTGCTGTGGAAATTCAATACACTCACAATAGTCAACAAACAGACCAGAGCCTCTGAAATTGATGAAATCTAAGATGTGTTTGTTATGCTGTTTGTGACTTAGCTGCCAGGGCCTCCCAGGGGAGGGAAAGAAAAAAACACCCTACACAAAACAAATTATTTGGTATTCTTAGTGTATATGCTGGTTTCTGCTTCTTGGCCTCTATGATTGCAAGGAGCCATCATGTGCCAGCTATTTCACTCCTAGGGTCTGGGCTCAGTAGCAAAGGTGGCTGTGGGCTCTCTCTGTACTCAAGAGTAAACCCAGAATAGATATGCCTGAGAATTGGCAGAGAGTGAAGGGTCTCTGGGTCCTACTCCCCAGGGAGAAGCTGACAAACTGTGTGAACTCTTTTTATTTCTCTAATTAAGACCAAGACAACAGATCTGTATTTCTGTTGATTGGTTAAGCCGTAGAGATACAGGCACACAGACAGCAGACGCACAGGTGCATATACTAATACATGTAGACATGCAGACTAGTCCACTTGGACATTTTCCATTGAATTTCATTACTGGTGTCAATAAATTGATTTTAAAAATTAACTAGGATGTTTAATCCAAAAGTATTCAACTTGTTGAGCGGACACAGGCCAGCCTTACCTGGACGTTGTTGGTTGCATCCATTCTAGGAAACTTCTCCAAAGAGAAAAGTCCTCTCTTCGAAAATTGATTTCAACTGGATTTGCTGTCCGGATTTGCCTGCCTTTGCTCATATGCAGCATCCACCCATACTCCCCCTTTCTACAAACACAGCATACACACACCACCCTCTTAGCCTCTCTCCATGCTTCTCTAAACACATGATTTCCTTGCTGCTACAGAAAATGTTAACCGTTGCCTTTGCCTCTTCTTTGCCCCCCTCACACATGCCCACACCCATAACCCAAACACACCTAACCCAAGATGGCTTTTAAATGCAATATATTGCCCATGAAAACACGGATGCTCTTTTCCCTGGGTGGCGTGATCTTACATGACAATGGTTGTTGACTCCCTTCTTTGTACTTCTTTACACTGTATATACTTTTACAATAGCATGCAACTTTTTTTTACAATAACAATGGACTTTCATTTCAAAAAGGAAACAAAGGCAACAGGCACACAACAATACACAATGATTGCAATTTTGGTAAAATCTATCTGTGCAACAATAAGAATCGGGAGGAGAAGGACACTTGAAAAGAATTGTTTGTCTCTTCCTTTCTGATTATAACATGGCTTAATAGTCAACAGGAGATTAAACTTCCAAACAAATGGCCTTAGTCTGAGCCTGAGAGCCTTAGGCAAGAAGAAGCACCTTCTGCCACCCACAGGAGCTCGGCATGGCCACTCAGCCAAGAAAATGTGATTCTCCCTCTTCAGGGCATTGCTTCTAAAGGCTTCTCCGGGCACGGAATACAGTTCATGTCAAGATTATGGCCATGGCTATTAAACCGAGGACAGACTTTCTGTACTCACAGAAGAATGAACACTACACTGCTTTGCCCAGTCACCAGGGCATGATTCAAGCCTGGGTCATTTTTCACCGTTGGTATCATACAAATTGCTACATATCCTCAATGTGGGATAAAAATGTCCTGGATAGACTCTGCATTGGAGATTTCAGAAGCACCTTGCTTTAGAAAAGCTTTTTTTCCCCCCTCTCCATCTTTTCTAATCTTTCTCAAAAGCACTAAAAAGTGAGCGTGTGCTTCAGGGTTAGTTGTCCTAAATCTCCCTCGTAGTTAAAAGAGCAATCCTGAGACGTGAACAGCTGTTCAGAAGACATTCACAGTCACTTCTCCAAAAATCCTTTTCGTTTATGGCTGTACTCATTTTTTAAGCACATTCACAAAGGGAGGAAGAAAGAAACACAGAAATGAAAAGAAAGCAAGAAAGGGAGGCGAAGCATAGGGAAGGGGATGGACAGACAATGTTTTTAGGATTTCTTTTAAATTATAACTGACACTCCCTTAATCAGTTTGCTAAATCTACCTTATCCTTTATATATCTTCCTTCTTTTTTATTAAAGTTATCTATGCTCTTTAGTTGCAATGCACACATTAATTTGAGAGGCAGACAGAAAAATAAATATGTAACCTAGGGTGATACTTGAATACTGGGGTCCTGTTGCCAGCTATGGCAGAGATCCCTGAACATGCTGGAAGTTGGTTCAAGGCCAGAATTACAGCAGCAGAGAACAAGCCCAAGCCTCAGAGATGGTTTACTTACAATGAGAACACTGGGCCCTTTCACTAGAAGCTTCATCATGTCGAGCATAAAAATTGAGAAATAAGAATGATACAAGAATGCTATGAATCAAGGAAGAAGTGTTTAATATTGGCACACGGGAGATACTATTACAATTTGATGATTCTGCTCCCTGGGAGAGTATATTTTCGGATCGAAACTGGGAAGTCACTTTTTCAGGGAAACAGTTAGAATTGCATACACATTTACTCCAACTTGGCGGCAAGCACTGAAGTAAGCACTAACCCTCTCCACACCCCACCCCCAGGACTCAGAGTGCTTTGGGCAGAGAAGAAAGATGCAAAATCCCCATTACCTTGTAAACAGCAGAGGAGGCCTTTCCCAGGGTGACAAGTGGAGTGTTTTTGTCAAGAATGCATAAGGAATAAAAATTTACTTAGCAATAATACTGAAAAAAGGCCGTATTCCAACTTGGGGAAGTGTGTAAGTATAGGCAATTGAATGAAATTCATCAAATAACTACAGCTTTCCTCCCCCAAATTGAGAAGCTCTTCCTCTTGTATCACCAAGGCTGATGAATGACACCACAGTCTAGAAGGCTGGGAATCATTCTGATGCCCACCTGAATCAGGATACAAAACAGTTCCATCTGGCCAGTAAAACACCCTCAGGCTCTCCCTGTGTAGTCACACCCCGCCTCCCCTCAAACCCTGGCAGCCACTGATGGATCCTCCATCACTGTGATTATATCTCTTGGAAAATATCATGTAAGTGGAATCATATAGCATGTAATCTTTAGCACTCATTTTCCTTCGTTCATCGTGACTTTGAGATTCATCCAAGTTGTGTCTATCAGTAGTTCATTTCATTGCTGAGTAATATTACTCAGAGGTTAACTGAGTAATAATATCACATTATTTATCTATTTACCACTAAAGGACATTTAAGTTGTTTATAGCTCTTGCCTGTTATGCATTGAGCTGATATAAATTTTGTATACAGGTTTTTATGTAAACGTAACTTTTCATATATCTAGGGTAAACACCTAGGAGTGAGATCACTGTGTACATTTCACTATAAGAAATTTTCCACTGTTTTCCAGAAGAGCTGTATCATTTTGCATCCTGAGCAACTATAATGTATGAGAGTTCTAGTTGCTTGCCAGCATTTTTTTTTAATTTTAGTCATTCTAATAGGAGTGTATTGGTACCACATCATGACTTGAACTTGCATTCCCCTAATGTCTAATAATGTTGGTTATATTTTCATACATTTATTTGCCTTCATATATCCTTTCTGGTAAAGTATCTGTTCAATGACTTTACTTATTTTTAATTGGGTTGTTGGTTTTCTTGTTGTTAATATTTAATAGTTTTTAAGAACAAATCCTGATATAAGTCCTTTGTTGGATATGCGATTTTCAAATACATTTCCTAGTCTGTAGCTTATTTTTGTCATTCTCTTCACAGTGATTTTACAGAGCCAAAGTTCAAAATTTTGAAGAAGTCCAACTTATCTTTTTCTTTTTATTATCTTGCTATTGGTTTCATGTTAAAAAACTGCCTAGCAAATATGCTCTCTTATGTTTATGGTTTCATATTTTACATTTAGATCTATGATTTCTTTTGGTTACATTTTGCAAAAAGGATGAGGTTTAGGTGGATTTTCTTTTTTTTCTTTTATATATGCATGACTGACTATTCCAGTGCAATTTGTTGAAAAGACTATTCTTTCCCCATTAAACTGCATTTCATCTTTGTTAAAAATCAATTGACCATATTCGTGTGGTTTTATTTCTGGAGTCTTTATTCTATTTCACTAATTTATGTGTCTACCCCTATATTTGATTACTGTAGCTATATAATAAGTCTTTAAAGTGGGCAGTGAAATTCCTTCCATTTTATTCTTCCTTTCCAACATTGTTTTAGCTATTCTACTTCATTTGTCTTTCCATATGAATTTTAAAATCAGCTTAGATGCAGATTACAGCAAGATGGCAGAATAGTAGGTCCCAGGATATCATATACAAATGGCCAACAGGCATATGATAAAGTGCTCAACAGCATTAGTCATTGGGGAACTATACATCCAAACCTTAATGAGGCATCACTTCATACCTGTTAGGAGGGCTATCAAAAAACAAAAGATACATGTTGATGAAGATGTGGAGAAAGGTCACCCTTGTATACAGTTGTTGGGATATAATTTAGTGCAGTTACTATGGGAATCATTATGGAGGTTCATCAAAGAATTAAAAATAGCTCTACCATATACTCCAGCAGTTCCACTTCTGAGTATATATCCAAAGGAATTAAATTTAGGATCTAAAGAGATATCTGCATTTCCTTATTTATTGCAGCATTATTCACAATAGCCAAGATGTAGAAACAGCTAAATGTCCCTTGATGGATAAATGGATAAAGAATATGTGGTATTTACATACAGTGGAAAATTATTTATCCTTTAAAAAGATGGAATCTTGTCATTTGTGACAACAGGAATGAAACTTGAGGACTCTGCTACATGAAATAAATCAGACAAGAAGAACAAATACTAAATTATATCATTTATAAGAGGAATCTAAAATAGTCCAAGTCATAGAAGCAGAGAGTAATAGCGAGGGGACTAAAGTGGGGCTTTGAGGAGGTATTAGTCAAAAGGTACAAAGTTCCAGATGAGTAAACCTAGAGATCTACTGGACAGTCTATAGTTACAATGCTGTATTATGTACTTAAAATTTTTCTAAGAGTAATCTTATGAAAATTGTTCTTATCACACACACAAGAAAATTTTAAGGATGGAAGGAAACTTTTAGAGGAGGAAAAATGTGTTTATGGTGTTGATTGTGGTGATGGTTTTACAAATGCAACTTATCTCTAAACTTGTCAAGTTGTATATATAAAATATGTTGATCATACCTGAATAAAATAGTTTACAAAAAAATAAACAAATAAAATAAAATTACCCATATAATCTACAAGAAGTCTTACTGATGTCTTCCTGTGTTTCGTCTTCCAATCCATAAACATAATGTCTCTCCATGCATTTAGGTCTTATTTATTTTATCTTATCAGTATTTTGCAATTTTTAGCTTACAAATTCAATATGTTTTTGGAGCTATTATAAATAGTATTTAAAAATTGTTCATTTCCAATAGTATACAGAAATACACTTGACTTTTATATGTTTACAGTGTATCCTGTAACCTTGCTAAATTCACATCTTAGTTCTAAGAGGGCCTTTTGTTTTGTTTTATAGATTCCTTAGGTTTCTGTACATAGACAATCATGTTAACTGTGAACAGAAACAGGTTTTTTTCTTCATGTCCAATCTGTATGGGCCTTTTATTTCTTCTTTCCTTATTGCATTGGCTAGGACTTGCAGTATGACACTGAAGGAATGGTGAGCAGACATTCTGACCTTATTCCTGAATTTCACGGGACAAACGTCCAGTTTTCACCATTATGTATGATGTTAGCTGTAGGTTTTGTAGATACTTTTTATCATGTTGAGGAAGCTTCCTGCTAAGCCTAGTGTGCTGAAAAAAATTTTAAATCATGAATATTGAAAATTCTGAAATGCTTTTTCAATGTCAATTGATAAGATCATATGGCTTTTCTTGTTCAGTCTATTAATACACTGGAACATATTGTATGTATACATTGGAGTAAGTAATGCATTTCTGAGCTAGGCAATGGGATCCATTCATCAACTCCACTGCCTAAGAAGAAACAGCACTGTGACTAAGCAGGCTCCAGCAAACTCTTGGAAACTTTGTTTTTATTGCAGTCAAATGTGTTGCTTCCATGTCATTCTCTGATAGAAAAATAATTTAAAAAGTTGTTATCCGCAAAGGACCTGCTCAAACCTTCCCAACTAATGAGGTAATGAATTTTCTGCACTGTTATTTAAAGACAGAAGGAAAAAGGTTCCTTGTAGGAAGACATATAGGGAATGGTGGAGACACGACCACATTCAGAAGTGGTATAAGCTAAATGATATTATAGAATTGAAAAGCATCCACAATTCCCTCACTCCTTTGGTTGTACTTTTACATATCCATTGCTGAGAGAGTAACCTGCACCCAACTGGAAGAGTATGCATTCATGCTTTCCATGCATTTCTGTGTATGCTTCTAGTAGTATATTTAAGAATTAGCTAGAATTTTGTACTTTATTCTGGGCTGTGGTCTTGATAGCTGGGGAAGACCTGGTCTTAAGAAGAATCTGAAGTTTTAAACCAGAGCTGGGATTTATAGTAAATAAGCCTGGAGATGTCTGCCTCTCTCATAACAATCCCTCTTTTTCTGAAAAGTGTTGGAATAGACAGGAAAAGGTACCGTGGCTACGTGTGTATTGGAGAGATCCCCAATAGCATAGTGATTAAGAGCACAGTATCTGTAATCAGACCCTTTAAGTTCAAATCTGGCTCATCTCATTAGCTGTGATCTTGGCAAGGGTCTCATCTGTCTATGTCTTACTTTCTCCTATGTAAAATGGGGATTGTGGTAGTACCTATTTGGAGTTACTCTGAGAATTAAATAAGATACAGGCTCACAGCACACACAGAACTGCCTGGCCCATGGTGGACACTCTCTTTGTGTTATTATCCCCTTCCATGGAGACTGATCCAGGGGCACACAGCTCACCCAAGGCAGACCACTCAAAGTCTACCTAGAATCGTTAAATCAGGAACAAAAAACTGGAGTCATGAATTCTGAGTCACACTCATCATAGCTCAAGGGAAGGTCCCTGAACTTCTGCTCCTGAATTCTTCATCTTCCCCATCTTGCCTGTTAATGCCCGCCCCCTTCCTGTGAAATGGCTCAGTATGTGCCCAATAAAAGGAAGCAAGCTGAAAGCGTGTGGGACATCTCAAAAAAGATAGGCACTGATGCTCTAGCTGGTGACCTCAGAAAAGAGAATAGAACAAAGGCAGAAAATAAGATGAATCCAGACACAGAAAGATTAGAACTTCGTGAGGCTTTCACTTCTGTATATCAGGCATCTTCCACTTCTGAAGACCCCCACTCTGTCATTCCTCAAAGCTTTTGCACGTTATTCTTGCTTTTGATCATTCCACCCCTCACTTCTAGACAACTTTCAGTTCTCAGCCTGGGTGCTATTTTCCAGGAGAAGAAGCCTCTGAACCACCATGCTATGCTAGTTTCTGTCCCTGGAGCACCACGCTCAGTCAGTTAGAATAACCAGTACTACTTCTGTGCACTTATTATGGTTTATAATTATATCTTTGCAGGATTAACCAATGCTTGGTTCATGTTCGACTGTTCCACTAGCCTTTAAGTTGCTGAGAACAGAAAATATGTGACCTGCTCTTTACTGCATTCCCAGCACTGGGCACAGTGCCTGAAACAAGGCTGAGATTCAAAAGAGATTTGTTGAATAAATAAGTGAGGGAACAAGTGAATGTCCAGTATAAAGCTTTCCAAACTAGTCTGGTTCCCAGGCAGAATTTGTTGTGCCCTCATCCATACTCCCATAGTGCTTTGCATACACATTGATTGCTCTTGCCATATTATGCCTTAGTCAGTAGCTCCCAAACTAAGTTGTGAGCTTTTGGATGGTGAGGTTTTAGGAACCAACTTCTCATTTTATTCCTACTGCCACTGTGCCTGGCACATAGCAGGTACTCGATACAGATTTGCTAAAATGAAAGAAAATTGAATTCTCTCCCACAAGGCCAACCCAACCAGCAGAGTCAATTTATGACTTGTTCAGTAGGAAAAAAGAAAAGAAAGAATTGACTGGTTTCCTGAATTGTACACTCGATTTAGTCAAGGTGATTTATTTGCTGTAATTTTACAGTGGACTTTTATCAGCTTTTTAGCACTTCAAAGAACCTTCAGGTCTATCAGCTCCTGCGAGTTAGCCAGACGGGTATTATTATGCTCATTTCACATAGGAAGAACTCAGCATCCAGGGATTAAATTTGCCTGAAATTAGCACTTAGGAAAAAGTGAGCTACGGCACATCCAAGTCTCCAGATTCCTTCTGAGTTATTCCAAAATCTCCTATTTTGGATTTCCCATACTTTGGTTGTTGATTTTTAGGGGGGAGTATTTACTAATTTCTTTGATGACTCAAAATTGCTGAGCGTGTGTATGCGAAGGGGGAGGAGCACAGGAAATGGAGACAGAGATATAAATAGGGAAATAAAAGAGTGAGGGGAGTTGGGGCTGGGGAGTTGAAGAGAAGGCCTTTGAGGGTGAGTTGTGGAGAAGGTGAGAAGTGCAGAAAAGGGGGTATCTCCATTCCCTGCTACAATTCTGCCAGCTTCAGAAGAAGTGGGGACCCAAAATGGGGATGAGCCTTGGCCATAGCCTGTGACTCCGAGATCATCCAGGTAGCTAAAATGCCGAGACTGCACTCAGTCAGCATTTTCCCAACCTATTTCATCAAGGACATGTCTTCTATTGCATAATGCACCGTTGATGGGACGCCAGGGGCATCCTGGGATATAATGCATGCTTAGAAAGTAGACATCAAAAAATGATCTCGCAAATGAATCGCTGCAAGGGATTATGGAAATTATCTTTGGTTTATGTGCAAATTCAAAATTTCATAATTAAACAAAAAGTGACAAATTGAAGAAAGCAAATGCTTTTTATTTTATTGAAAACACAAAGAATAGCATCTCCCAAATCCATGCTAAAATGATTAGTCAAGAGACATGACAATGACCTAGGTGACACAGATCACCTCAGTGGTCCTTGAAGTTGGCCTGAACATCATGAGCTGATGGAACCACAGTCCCTCCTTCCTCAGGGGTCACATTCCACTTTTTTGGTTTGCTTCCTTCTTCTCTTCATGGCAGATATAGCAGATTATCACAGAAGAATAGATTTTTGTCTTTCTTTCAAGATTCTTTTTTATAGAAATTCACTTACAGACATTACTGCTTAAAAATGAACTTTAGAAATAAAATTAAAATACATGTTGTATATGTACATGCTCATATGTAAGCACATGGATGCAGGCTTGTGTGCATATGTATGTATGTGTCCACAGACACGTGCAAACACTAACATCTGTGTTTCTGGATCCTAGTCTGCGATCTAGCCTAGAAAATCCCTTCTGCAGATCATTTCCACCGATACCATCTTTTAGTTCCAATATTCACAGTAGATATTGTTATGCTGGTGGCCAACCACTGGACACACTCACTTGACCTGCTGCTATGGAGAAAGACACAGTGTGAAACTCCAAGCTGGTGGTGCCCTGTCCTGACATACCAGGGACCTGGCAAAGGCCTGAACGGGGTAGCTCTTGTATCAGACAGGAAGAACATGATCTATTCCAAAGGAGTTCATTGAACTGAAGCTTGTGAACAGAATCTTATTTCCTGAAGGACTGTTTCCAACAGGGAGGGTAGAAGTCTCACAGACTGGAGAGAGTGGGAGGCTTGGAAGGAACTGAGTTCCTAGAATTGTATAAAAATGGGAGCCACAGTATGGGGCCCCAACAGGACCTGTTGTCACAGGACACGGTCATCATCAAAACCTTAGTCAGGCTGCAGAAGGAACAGAATACACACCCCAGCCTCTCCAGATTGCCCAGTAAAATACGGGATGCACAGCTGGATATGAATTTCAGATAAACAACAAACAACTTGATAGTATCAGTATGCCCCACATACTTCATGGGGTATAGTTAACATTAAAAAAGTATTTGGGGGTTACCTGTAATTTAAATATTATTGAAACCCTGCATTTTTTCTCCAGCTTTATTGGGGTAGAATAGAAAATAAAATTATAGATATTTAAGCATACAGTGTGATGATTTGATATGTGTTTACATTGTGAAATGATTATTACAATCAGGTTTATTAACACTTCCATTACCTGAATGGTTACCTTTCATGCGTGTGTGTGTGTGGTAAGAATACTTAAGGTATACTCTCTTAGCAAATTCCAAGTGTATAATATATTAACTATAGTCACCAAGTTGTACATTAGATTCCCCAGAACTGATTCATCTTATATGATTCTGCCATCCCTCTTCTGGGCAAATATCCAAAGGAAAGGAAATCAGTGTCTCAAAGAGATATCATTCCCATGTTTATTGTAGCATCGTTCACGATAATTAAGACTGGGAACAAAGTAAGTGTATGTTGATGAATGAATGGACAAAGATGTGGTATATACAGTGGTCCATCTATCTATTTATCTACCTATCTACACATGCGTGCACACACACACAATGGAATATTATTCAACCATGAGAAAAAAGGAAATTCTGTCATTTGCTGCAGCATAGATGAACCTGGAAGATATTGTGCTAAGTAGAATAAGCCAAAGACAAATGCTGCATGATCTGACTGATACATAGAATCTTAAAGAAAAACACAAATCAAACTCATAGAAACAGAGAAAAATGGTGGTCACCAGGTGCTGGGGTCGGGGCATGAGGGGATACTAGGATACCAGGATTGTGTGTTTTTCTTTGCTTAATAGAAAGGTTTCTGGTAACCGTAAGCCTCTCTCTTCTCACCCCCAACCTCATCTCTTGCCACTGCCTTCTATTGTCCAGACTCACCAAAAAGCCGGAGAAATTTTCGGTGAAAATCACTGAAGGTCAGCCTCCCCTGGGCCATAGGGCCAGGCAGAGATGAAGACAAGATCTTCGTGCGAGGTGGTAAAAGGGGGACAGCCAGAGATAACCAATGGCCAGCTCCAGCCATTCCAAAGGCATTCTTCATGCTGGAGTGCGGTTTTCTCCACACAGAGCTGGGGTGTGCTCCTTATTTCCCAGCTGTGTGTACATGCAGATCACTCTCCTTTCTTCAGTCCCTATCAGTGGTTTCCCGTCTTTCATTCTAAAAGAAAATTATCCCACAGAATCCAAACACACACACACGCGCACACAGAAAGGGAGCAGCTGCAGTAGCAGCAGAGGTGGTAACCCTGAAGCCTGCCTGCTTTCCCTCCTCACCACTGCACTGACCCAAGTGCAAACACAGCTACCTGCAGGCACCTGGACTGACCAAAGCTGATCTGAGAGACCCCGCTGTAAAGCTGCTGGAAGCATATATGGTGTGCTATCTCTCATGCAAGAAAGAAATAAGAAAAGTCTATACCTTATTTCTGTGAAAGGAATCAGGAGGAAAATATACCAGAAACCATTAAAAGCTGCTATCTCTAGAAGATAGGTGTGAATGGGATGGGGAAGATAGGGGTGGTAGCAGGAATTCTCCAAGTATCTGTTTGTGTTGTTTTGATTCTGAAATGAGTGAGATCAAAAGGAATGATAAAAAATGAAAACCTAAAAGTGAGGACAAACAGAAACTGATGACACTGTACTAACTCAATGGCACAGCTCACAGAGAAAGACTTAATTCAAGTAACTTCTAAATACAGTTCTCTGATTATACGTATTTAAAGGGATATATTCTAAGACCAAAAGAACTGCAAATAAGGGAGACTTGTGTTGAGGGAAAAGTTCGTTGACCGTGGTGGTGCTTTTCTATACACGTGATACGATTGCACGGAGTCACACACACACGAGAATGAATGCATGCAAAACTGGTACAATCCAGATAAGCTCTGTGGGTTGTACCGATGTTAATTTTCTGGTCTTGATACTGTACTACAGTTAAGCAAGTTGTAACCAGTGGGAAAAGTATGGTGAAGGGTACATAGGGCCTCTCTGTACCTTTTGTAAATTTCCTGTGAATCTAAAATTATTTCAAAATAAAGTTTTTTAAAAGACTGCAAAGTATCCTGGAACTTTATATAGTAGATTTATTAATAACACATTCATTAATAATTAAGAATTACTATTGATTATAATCACTATTAATGTGGTATAAAAATAAATAAATGTGTGCTAATTAATAAGATTTATTAATTATAAAATGAGCACAGTATATCTGAAACTCTTTTCTATAGAGAGTAGAATCAACATATTAATGTAATTAGGACTAAGATGTTTACTACAAGAGAAAAGAAACCTATGTACAAAATTTAAAAGATAAGGCAAAACATTGCAATGTCAATTATGTTACGAATGAATTGAAAATTCTACTGGAAACTCACCTTTTAAAAACATATCCTGGCTCCTCTGGAAAGGGCCTGGAAGCAATGCTACCTAGCAGCGCTCACACCTTGGATTCTAAATATCATTCCCACTATAAGCACCAAGTTCTTCGGAGCAGGGCCTGGGTCCAGATCTGAAGCAGAGACCGTGTACGGCGAACCTGGTGCTTCCTTTTGTGCCAGAGATGCTCCAGCCCAACGGAGTCGCAGCGGAACGACAAAGGAGCTGACCTGAATAGTTCCGACTGGCCAGATTCTGAACAATTTAAACATCATAAACAAATAGTAATAGTAAAGGATGGTAATACACGGAATGATGTTTTAAAAAGCATTTGATCGTTTGGAGCGAGACTGAGAGTCTCCCCTATGACCTTTTCTATTGTTATAAAAAGAAAAGTCATTCTTTTTATAACAGTACTAGCTGGTAAATGTAAGAAATGATGAAAATAGAAAATCAGTATTTTTTCGATGCTTGCTGGAGTAATAATTGGTTCAGGCAAAGATGACCCGTATTTGTTCAACTACTGGGTAAAATACTGGTGGAGAACAGGAAGTCCACACAGTCAGAAAGTGCAACCCCCTAGGTCTTTTATGAATTACAAAGGGGAAGTGAACGATGGTGAGACCTGGAGGTCCTCCGCTTCACTAAACAGTAAAACATCGCATCACCGATAGAAGAGAACTTGGCTGTGATGAAGGTCTGAGCAGTGCACAGAGGAGAAGGTGGAGGCAGGCCAGTCTTCCTGGAGCAGCTGAGTCTGGAATGGTGAGTAAGAGCCGGGCTGCAGGGGGAGGCATTTCAAACACGGGGCTGATTAGAAAACAGCCTGCTGAATTAAGAGAACTCCAAGTAGTTAAGGATGGCTCAGACTGTGTAGACAGGGGTTAATGGAAGGAGACGCTGCCAAGTTAAGACAGGCTAGATCATTAAGAATTTCAATCACAGGGTTAAGGAGCTCAGACCTTTCTCAGAAGGTCATGGGGGAGACTTTGAAGGGTCTTTAACAATGGGAAACAATGAGGGAAGAACCTGTAAATGGGAGAGCTACATAGAAGGTAGAGTCCATTGCACTGTGACCAATTAGAGTGTAGATGATGAGAGAAGATATTGGGATGAATTGCAAAATGTTTTCACCCTGAGGGCCAGTCTTGTGCGCAGGATGAAAAGCACCAATGTCCCATCCAAGGTCAGCAGGAAATGGTGCCAGGATGACCAGTGGCGTCTGCTTTTGTGGAGAAGGGGATGAAGGAAGAAATATCAGGGTGGATGGTGGAGTCACTAACTGAGATTAAAAGCCCAAGATGTGGAGCAGATGGAGGGTAGAAAAGACAAGTGTGTTATTTCAACTACGCTGAATCAGAAAGGGTTACCAGTTACTTCGGTATTGCAAGTACCTAGTGCGGACTCAGTCCATGTGATGGAGGAGTCTTTGAGTTCTAACGATCACTTAAGGGCTATTTAATACAGAGATTATTTACCCAATAGACTTTAGGGGCTCCCTGCTCAGACGCACCGAAGAGCACAGTGCCTTAATCATAGGAGTCCCATTAGGTTTAATAGGATTTATATGGCTAAAAGGTCTGTGGATGCTGGGATGAGCAAGGCTCTCAACCTGATTTTGCATTTTGTAACAATTTATAACGAATGTTCTCTTCCCCACAGGAGTCGAGCATGGGCCCTAATACGTGCTGCAAAGCCACAACCCAGCTTGGGCTGCTCTCCCGTGTGGGTGCCGGTACCCCAGCTCTTCAGTGCCTGAGAGCCTGTCTAGCTCAGGATCTGCTATGGGCAACTTCTAATTAAAACAATTGTGATTCCTGTTTAAAATTTAATTCCGAGTCTAATTTTTCATTTGCTTCACAAGGGGATGGCACGCTCAGCCACCTATCTGTGGGGAAATTAAAGCAAAGCTGAGGGATGTGCACCGCATGGCACTTATATTAAAATAATACTTCACATTTTTCTGGCAACACTTTTTTAATAAGTGTTAAATCTTTATTACTTTCTTTGGTGTTTGCATCCACATGAATCACATTGAATTCATATGGTATTTATTGCTGGAGCTTGTAAAAATCAACCCAAGGGCTTCCCCAAGCTAATCAATTAGTCAAAAATCCACGTCTGGGTTTTCGGACTTGTGGAAGCTATGCTGGCTCAGGACGCCCGTGAGAAAGCAGACCCAAACTTTGTGAGGGCTCAGGGATGAGGAAGGAGACGCTGTCCCATCCAGAGCCACCCGCCGCAGGTTTTCCCACTGCCTTGGCCACCAGAATCAGGCCCCTCCTGGGACAAACTGTCCGAAGCCCACGTGTCACCCCTTCCTGTGAGCCACAGAGAGTGACACCAGATGGGAGGGCTGGAGCTCTCTGAGCCTTCCTTTCGCAGAGTAGGAAGGTCTAACAACGGGAGCAATGTGGATAAGTACTGGGTTTTCTGGGGCCACCCCGATAAATCATGGAAAGAGCACTCCTAGTAAAATAAAGGCTGGAAAGGCAAAAGCTGCCTGGTGTGGTAGGAGGCATGGCTGAGGAGTGAAGAGATATGAGTTCTGGTGTCAGGTCTGTCAGATACGATTGAAATTTTCCTCTCTTGATCTCAGTTTTTACATCTTTAAGAGGAGCTCGCCTACATGGCACCTGGGCTCTGCCAGTTCTCAACCTGATGAGCAGCATCATCAAGAGTCTTCAACCCAGGAAGAGACTCACAGTGCAGAATTGTGAGTGGACATGGCGGCCGAGACATTAAGTGTGGGAAAAGAGGAGGTGCCAGGCAGAAGCTGAACTTCATCAAGGCAGTCCCCACCTTTAGTGCGGAAGCTATAATGTTGGCACTATTGACGTGGGAGGAGTGAGGCATCTGGGCTTCACTCATCAGAGAAGAAAGACGAGTGCCAGGGAAGCGCTCAGCATAGTGGGACTGGGCTAATCTTCATTTTAATGCAATAGGCCAGGTCTGCTGTAGACATTTTATTCACTCCTAGTGCAAAAGATAGGAATTTAGCCACAATTATCCTCGAAGTGTCAGCCCAGAATGAACTTGAGGGATGAAACTGATCTTTGCAAAACTGTGAAACTGGCAGATTTCGCCTTTTCTTCTCCCAGCTTCTTCTTTTGTTCTTTTCCCATGGGAGTTCCCTAACTCTCTCTTTCAGGGGCTCTGCTTTCTGCTCCTTCTTTTTGTCTGCCCACAGCCTGTTGGAATGTCCAACCTTTTGGCATCTCTGGGCCACACTGGAGGAAGAAGAGTTGTCTTGGGCCACACATTAAATACATTGTGACACATAATCACAAAAAAATGTTTTAAGTAAATTTACAATTTTGTGTTGGGCCACATTGATAGCCATCCTGGGCTGTAGGCGGCCCGTGGGCCACAGGTTGGACAGCCCCCCACAGGATCTGCTCTCAAGCAGGATCCCTTGATAATCACTTTTATCTTACTGTGAATTTGCAAACCAATTCCTTTCTTAGATGGGGAAGGAGGCCATCTGAATTGGAGGAAACAGGTGTGTAGGTAGAAACTTCTAATTGTCACCTCCAACCCATTATTTCCTGAGTCTCCTCTAGATTAACAGAGCCCCACTTATCAGCTGAGGACAAGGCTGCTGAGAGCAAAGATGACACGGTCCAGCGTCCCTTCCTGACAGTGTTTGGGTGAGTCCATCACGGTCAATGGAACGGGATGGGAAGCCATGTGTGTGACTTCATGGACATGTCCTTAAAGGGAAGCGGTGTCCCCTTTCTGATGTCCCCTTTTCTCCCCCTTCTTGGATCATGGTCACGGAGATAGGAATGACTGAGCGATGAGACAGAGCAGCCTGGGTCTCCGAACCCCAGAAACAAAACCATCGAACTGGCACTGGACTACCCACTCAGAAAGTTTCATGTCACGGAAAAAGATCGTTTCAGCCACCTTTTCTTGCCTTTATTACACATAGCCAAACTTATTTTGTAACTAAAACCGAGCACACAAGATTTACTATGGTAAAAATGGCAAAATCCTCTGAGTTAGAACACCTAGCTCTGAATTCGAAATCCATTCACCATTTACCACCTGTGTGACCTTAGACAACTTGTTTTCCCTCTCTGCAATGTATTTTTTCCTTAAGTTTCATTCTGCAAAATAAAAACATGAATTCCTATCTCATACCCTTGTTGTGAAAAATAACTAAATGCTTATAAAAGTACTTTTTATACTGTAAGGCACTTGAAAGGCTAGGGTGCTGGTCAGTGGTCATCAAGGCTGTTTGGATGGGAAGGCACAGGGACCCACTCACACCAACTGAATGAGGGGTTCACTTTAGGAGAGAACACAGACATCCAAAGAAAGACGATGAAGTGTGACTGAGCTTTCAGGAAGATTGAAGCTGGGAAGTTATCACTGAGTGTCACACCTGTAGTGTCCCCAGGGACCACATGACCTCCCCCACACAGCTTTCTGTGAAACACCCCAACAGTCTTTGAACTTTCACTTGAACTACCCACTGCCATGTGACTATAGTCCTTGTGTCTTCATTCAGATTCCTCACAGGGGATGCGATCGGTTGATGCCATTGGCTGGTGTAAAGTCAGGTGTACACTTTGATCCAGTGAGTGATGGTTAGGGGTGCAAGGTCACATGATATGAAGGAGCTGTGGTGGATTAACTTCTGTTGAGGGATGAAGGGTGGGCCATCAATATCCCTTCGTTACACAATGCAGTTAATGATAAAAATGATGTGAACTATTTCTGGCAGGAGGAAGAGTATAAACAAATACTTAAAAGGTTAAATTTTACTTGAAAGAAATAAAAGTTGGACTGCATCACAATTAGGAACTTCCACTCTTCGAAAGTTACTGTTGGTCACCTGGTCACAGGGCAGGACAGCAACACCCCAGCCACGGGGCCGGGCAGGCAATGGCGATGGATAAACAGGCTGGCTGGGGAGCACAGAGAAACAGAAATCTCAGCTCCCTGCTAGAGGGTGGCCGCTACTTAACCAGTCAAGTCTGCCACATGGGAACAGAATCCATTTTTTGCCAATCCTGCTGATAGTTCATGATAAATCAGAAATAATTATTTGAACATGAAATAATCTGATTTTTAAGTGTCTGAAAATGACATAAAATATGTACATCACTGTACACAGAACAGAGCACAGCTGTGGGTGGCGATGACTCAGGGCCTCCTGGTTTGTGACTTCTGCCCACCAGACTTGTCACCCCTGGGGACAATGCTAGGGTGCCCTTTCGCAGCGACCATGCCCTGGGCGCCAGTTCTGATGGGGCTCATGGGTTTGCGTGTGCGACACACCTGCCTTCCTATTGGGTAGGCCAAAAGTCCATTATGTATTTCCCCATAAAATAAAAGACATGTTTTTCATTTTCACCAATAATTTTATTGATTTGGATATTTTGAGTATGTTGCCTACATCCTGCTATTAGTGGCTTCTGGTGGGTACAGGCCAGGGGCACTGCTAAACATCTTCCAACGCATAAGGTAGCCCCACAGTAAAGAGTTATTTGGTCCAAATGTCAATAGTACCAAGAAACTTCATAAGCCACTTTTGACACACTCGATAACTCACAGCCTCTTCTCCATACGCTGCACAAGTCTTTTCTTACATTTCAGTTGCGTTTCTACTTCCCTTGAAATAATAAATCGTAATATAGTGAAAATGTTGCATATCTTCTTCCATCTTCAATATTAAAATAGCTACAGAAAATTCACCAATTTTGATAAATTTCTTTTGAATGCACGCTGATATGACAGCTGTCACAATATAGTCTAACAAAATTGTCTTGAATGAAGTTAAATACAACTAAGTACTACTAGAGCCATCGTACAAGAAAAACTGAATGAACTTTTTGGCCAACCCAACAGACTTTCTATGCAGGGGTGAACTCTACCATGTTCCCTGATGTGGGTTTCCTGGGTTTCCTGACTTGTTTGAAGACAATTAAAGAAGTTTGTCTCGTAATGAATATTTCAGACAGTATAATTTGCATGTTTTTCTCTCTGTGGAATCCTTCTATTCTAGACAAGAGATACTTATATGAATATTATTTTCATAAACAACATCTCAGAGTGTTTTCCCCCATCAAACTCACTGTTACTAACAGTCTCACCCCATGCAATCCCCATACCATACCACACTAAGAGTGGTGGTCCTCAAGCTCTAACATGCATACTAATCACCAGGGGCACCTGTTAAAATGCAAAGCTTCAGCCCTAGAGTGCCCAATGAGTTCATGTTCAAAGCAGGGAAACTTCTGAGAATGAAAGCAACTCTGAGTTAACGGGAGCAAACCAGTTTATGTGGTCAGCCCACCCAGGCCTCCCTTGTACAGATTCTGGTTCAGGAGCCTGTGCTGAAGCCAGGGACTCCCCACATTTAATAAAACACCCCCAGTCAACTGGATGTAGGTGGTTTGGACCACACTTTGAACAGCACCGACAACAGCACAAATTGAATTATTTCAGAGGTAAAGCTCTCCACAAGCTGAAGGATGTCTCTGTGTATTACAACAGCTTCCCAGGCCAGACCAAAGGAGGGTAGAGTGGTTTGTACACCACTGGGAATGAAATGGACATGGAACTATTCATTCATTCTTTTTGTATTCCTACCTGCATCTACAAATGAGAGCAGATTTCTAATATTAAAGCACCTCCAAAGGAAACAATTAAGAATAAAATCACACCCCCCAAAATGAAAACTTGTTAAGTAGAGCAGAAATCTAGCTATACCAAACATTTATGATTGACTAATCATTGCAACTGACCAAACAGGCTTGCCTCTGAGACTACTAGAAGCTAAAGTATAAAGGAGAATAATTAGATGATGAAAACAGCATTTTGAGCACATTCAACATCTGTTACTATGTGAAATGTTTCATATACATCAGCTTACTCGACTCGCACACCAGTTTATGATCATCAGTTAATGACAGTGGCCACCACTTATCAAATTCACTCTCAGTGAGATGAAGTAAAACATCTCAAGTACAGTCAGCTGATCAAGGCTGGGTTCAAATTCAGCCCTGCCTGATTCCAAAATCCGTGTTCTTTCAAAAACCTAACAGTTCTCTTTGTCACATCAAAGAAAGCATGTAATTAAGTAGCCCCAAGAAAAAACAGAAGATGCATATGCTCTCTATTCTTACTTCAAAAAAAAAAAAAAAAAAAAGGTGGTATCTTAATAAGCTCCAAGTCAGCAAGTTCAAAATTTTCCTCACTATTTCAAACCACTTGGAAGTGAAGGTAGAATTCACCTCTGAGGGGTGTCAGAGGGGTGTGCAACACACCCATGGCAGGAGGGGATTTGAAAACCAACAGAGCAAAGCAGTGCAAGCAAACATAGGTTAAGATTTTGCTGTGAAGTCAGACAGCGAGGCAGTGCCAGGGGCTCACAGGGTTTCTCCTAGCACTCCCTCTATTGGATTTGATTAGATTAGATTCTGAAGGCTAAAGAACTCAAGAGAGCGAATTTTCATTTTTACCAGAGAACCAGAAACAAAGAAAAGAGAGGGAGACCCGTAGGCTACATATTCATTCCCTTTACCATCTTTGATTGACACGTGGACAGCCGTTTGGCTTATTAAACTTGCTAATGGCATTCTCGCTCCTCAGCGGTGCGGTACAGCACATCACCTCTCTAATTAACGGCTGCTTCCAGCAGAGCCCAGGGCACAAACTCGAGGCTAGAAGGACACCTTTTCCTGAGCCTGCGGCCAGGCATATCATCCAGGGATGGGCATTTGATGAAACTGTGGGCGTTGCCTACTTCACAGCCACCCAGTAAGGGCTGGCCTGGGGGGTTTCTCAGAAGCACAGAGCTGAAAGCAACATGGCCAGTGAGTGGACAGTGAGTACTTACTTGTCCTGACTCACAATACAGGCAGCCCTCACTCTGCATGGTTTTGAAATCTGGTATGTAGACTTTAGCTGTCATGATTTAGTCCAATAATCCAGTCCCCCAACAACACAGTTCAATTTTCAGTTACAATGGTATATATACTGTGAATAATTGAATAAAGTGAAAACTTTGCTGCCAGCTCTTCAGTCCATACATCACTGTTATTACCATGAACAGATGTGCCAGTGGCAGTGGCAGGGTCAGTGACCAATCATGTCACGTCTTTCAAAGCCTGGACGTGATTGGTCACAGCTCACGTATTCAGTTCCCACATAGCCCGCGAACCTTGGAGTTGTGTTGCCTCCTTGTCTCTAGTGATAAATAACCAAAAGAGGGGTTTAACTAACAAAGAGCAAGGTGCAGCAAAGAAGCAGAAAGTGAAAACGCTGGAAGTGAAATTTGAATGGAGTGTAAAGAGAGCAGTTGACTGTCGTTATTGGAGAAACCCTAGACAGGCAGCCAGAGGAGCTTAGTAAAAATGACTTATTCACATAGATGGAAAAAAGGAAAAGGAGGACAATGTCCCAGAGACATTGGCGCTGCAAGAAACTATACATGAAAGGCACTCAGAGCTATTTCACAACATGGAAAGTGCAAAGGAGACAATGTTGGAAGCGAATCCAAACTTACAAAAAAGTATGACAGTTTGCCAAGACACAGAAGAGAGGTTCACTCAGTATCATACATTATATGACGAGAAATAGGCAGGCACTGCTCGAACCACCCTTTACAACTTTTTCATAAGAAATAAAATAATTTGGATCTCAATGCTTCTAATGTTTAATAACATTGTATTAAGTCAACATTAGTTTTACTATTTTGTCCATTTCTCTATACATTTTGAATAGTCATCTTCACAGTCATGAAACACCATAGAAAGCAAGGACTTCCTGAATTTTTCTGATTTTCTACTGAGGAGTTCCACTCACACTAGGCTTAATACAAAATAATGGCTCCTAAAAGATCCCCATAACAAATACCAGAGAATGAGATCCATTGGCATGATCTTGGTCCATTCGACTAACCTCTGGGGAGGGGTCTGGTGGCCTGGACACAGTCCTAGATATGAAGGAGGCAGACTGAAAAGTCACTGGATATTTCCAAGAAGGAGCTTATGGGATGCCTAAGTGGCCTATAACTGGAGGGATGGAGGTTATCCAAAGGAAGGTCTATATATCTAAAGGGAGAAGCTAAGCAGATATTTGGATTTTCCCCTCTGATTCTCAGGAGAAATTCAGGTTCAAGATTAATAGCTAAGAATCAGTTACCACCTATTGGTTACAGCAAAGGCCAGAAGCCACACCCAAAAACCAATGAAACAGATGCTACCCAGTTCATCCTTGCTTCTTTTAGTGAAAGAACCAGGGGTTTTTTGTTGTTTGTTTTTGTTTTTTATGGTCTTCTCACTCCGTGTGTTTAGCTGTTCAGGGGGGGCCTTCCCCTCCCTGCCCGCCCTTCCCATCAGGCAAACATCCTAATTAGTCTAAGTCTGTGAAGTTCATTTGGCACCTCCAGCAAGACTAAGATATGGCCCTCAGATATAGCTGTGGCCCCTGAGGAGCGAGGGCTGGAAGCTTCTGGGTGACAGGCCCTCATTGATACGAAGAATTTGAAGCCAACTGCAGCAGGTGGACGAGCCTAAGGACCAGGCCAACTTGACGAAGAGAGAACAGATGCAAGTGACCTGAGTTGCTCTGTTAACCAACCCGGACTGACCATGTGGAGATTTCCACACACATGAGACAAATGTCCTCCCTGGGTAAGCTGCCACCGGCCACTGAAGCATCCTAATACATCAGACAGGAACCTGAGAAATGACGGAGACTAGGGAGCCAGGGAAGGAAGGGGGAGAATGACGACTGTCCAAAGAGGAAACCCAGAAAGGAACTCCTGCCTCCCACTGAGTTCTCTGATCCCATCATTTTTTTCCAGCTTCATTAAAGCGTAATTGGCACATAAAATTGTAAGATATTTAGAGTATACATCTGATCCAAAGATTTTTAAGTAGACGAACTGCCCTTCCTTAGAAGTGTTAATGCCATTTTCAAATACAGGTGCGAATCAATGAGGACTTGAGGGATGTTAAACAGAGGAAGAAAAATCACTCTCACAGCCTTAACCAGACAGAATTTGATGTTTATTGTTTCTTTAAAAATCTTGGTTATATCTTTCAAGGCTCTCAAGCTGATGACACATACAAAATGAAGATGAACTTCTTGGCAGGTGGTAGAAAATGAACAAGCACAGGCAATGGGCAACAACAGAACTAAGATAACCTGGAGCTTCAGTAATGATGAAATTATCCACAATCTGGGAGGAGATTATCAGTCACAAAAAGATACCCATAAAGGGACAAATGGAAGTATTGAAAACTAGCTCAGTCATGTTTCTGCTTTTCAAATTAAATAGGATGCGGCATCTGTATTTAAGTAAGAAATGTCTGTGGGGAAATTTGGTTGTATGTTATTGGATTGCAATGTCAGGACAGCATCCTCTACTCAATAGTCTTAAAAATTAAATAAGGGGCCCTTGCGTAATGAATGCTTTGTAAGTATGATGAGAAACAGGGCCTAAGGCCACAGTGGTACAAATTACTACTATGGAGCTGGAACTGGAGTTAAGTTAAGAAAGACAATTTTCTCCTCTCATCTCCTGACTACCAGAGATTGGATTCATTAGGTAGAGATCAAGAGCTTCAGCTTTAGACAAACCTGGATCATATCAGTCCCGCCAATTATTAGAGGCATGATCTTCAGCAAGTCACACAGCCTCTGAGCTTCGGTTTCCTCATGTGAAAAGGAACAATTATAAGACTATTACATATAAGGCTAGTGTAAATATTTAATGAGAATGTTCTTGTAATAACCTAAGTCAAAATGACAGAAATAACTAACACACATTAAACACTTACTATGTGTCAGATATTTTATCAAGAGAAATGACAGAGAGAAGAAGAGAGTTGGATCCATCAGCAATGACAAGTTAGTGGTAAGAAAACGCATACTTGTGTTGAAAATGTACGTACATGGCTTTTCTCTCAGATTGGGGTGAATTAAACAGTAGTTTTAATAAGCAAGGCTTTCTCAATTCCTTAGACAAAGTGTCACCCATATTGAATAATTTGAGTGACCTTAATAAGACCTGTCACCCTGAACTTGCTCCCTCATCTCTGTTTGAAGGTCCGTCATAGGTCCTTCTGTTAAGCTTTGCCCTCTCCCTGCCACAGCCTGTAATGCGCATGCGTCCTGTAAACCAGGCCAACATTTTTTCCCTTCTGCATTTCTAACAGCCTCTTACCTCCTTTTGGGGAACTGCATGTTCCCCAACACCAAGTAGTTCTGATGGGATTCAGTTCACAATTCCCCAAAGCCTGGCTATCATGGAAAGGGGGAAGCTGGACAGAAGTGACACGTGTCTCAGGCCTGGTTGATTGTTATAGCTCCTCAGCCTGATCCAGGATGGGCAGGTGACTCTGAGATTTTACAGCTGGAGGCTCAGAGACAGAAGATTCCTGTCTCCTGATCACAGGCTGTGACCCCCGAAATTGCTGGCATTCAATACATCTACTTGGAGGAAATAAATCTGAAGGAGGAGAAAAATGAAAGAAATGAAGAGAAGCAGAAGGAAAAGTAGAGCAGAGAGACAGGAAGCCCCAAAGACATTGTTTGGGTCCCCAGATGTAGTCACACCCCAGGTTAACATCCTCTCCATCCCTCCCAGCCACAGAAGCCAACAGATTCTCTTTTTTGCTTAAGCTACTTTGATTGGGGTTCTGTCACCCTTAATCAAAAGAGACCTGATTAATATAGCACTAATCTAAAGCAAGTGCACGATCATTTACCTAAAAGAAAAAAGCTAACATTTTGTAGTGGAAAACCATGATGAAAAGTTGTAGGGTGAACATGCTTGAATGTTGCTAGTTTAGAACACAGTTCTGCCTCCATCAATGTTCCATGAGTCCTTTGAGATTTCTTAGGGAAACTATCCCACGTGTTAGAATCTCACTCCGTGACCAAAGACTTATGACTTACTGAAAAGACCTTTCTTCTACTCAAGGTCAGTTGGCCCTCAAAGAATCATCTGCTGGGGCCACAGTGCCAGAAGCCCTCTTGGAGGTTCAGAGGACCTGCAGCTAATGTGAAGGTCTCTTGCTGCCAAGCTGTCAAAAGTGATTGAGAAGGAAGGTGTGGGAGGAGGGCCCGGGGGCAGGAGGAGAGGGGCTACAGAAGGTCGGAGATAACACAGAAGAGACAATCACTTGTGTTCAAGACAGGCCAGCAGATGCAAACAGGAGAAAGACTCCAGGGCCATTGCTGAGTCTCCTGATGTGGGATGGCTGGTTCCAGGTGAAATCTGCTTTCGGGTTTTTAATACATGTACTGAGCACAGTGTTTGATGGCTTTGAGAGCCAAAACTGAATTAGCGTCAGTCCCAAAGGGTCAGAGACGTGGCATACATCTGCGATGAATCCCTGCTGTCCCCAGAGCTTAGTCGGCTTTCTAAACTTATTTGACCAGGGAACCCTTTGCTGCCTGAACACATGTCTTTGTTGTTATTTCAGATAACGGTCTGAACATACTATGGTAGTATCAGGACTATCTTATTGTGTCTGACAATAGCTCTCACTTATTGAGTACCTGGTATGCATCAAGCATCATGCTAAGCACCTGGCATACTAGCTCAGTCCATTCTCACAACAGCTCTATTATGTATTAGGCATCACTATTCCTATTTTATACATAAGGTAGCTGAGCCATGGAATGGTGAAATAACTGGCTTTAAGTTGGTGTTACTCAAAATGCTGGTCTGTGAGCTCTTTGCTATTAGTTAGTAACAGAATAAGAAACTTACACTATAGTGCCAGTCAATACATTGCTTCTCTCATTGGGAAAGTCTTGGTTGCACCAGAATAGTGAGGTTAGTGATGCAGCTGATCCGCTTTCTGGCCCAGCTCCGCATCTCTGCACGGACGAGTCGTCACAAGCTGTTTATGAACCGATGGTGCTCTGTGAACGACACCTAGTGGAGCACGGCCCCAGGTCACAGACTGTGTGAGGAGAGGAGCTGGGATTTATCTGGCTTCAAATCCTCTTCTGTTCAAACCACTGCGATCCATCTCCTATAATGTACTTCTACCTTTACCTCCCATTTATCCAGTATTCAGGCCAAAACTGTTGGATTTCCCAAACCACTGGATCAAAGTACCCAAAGGGTTTCTATTCCCTTTCAGAGGTAAACGAACTGTTTAGTCCCAGCAGAAACTGTAGAGTCTTTCAGACAAGTTCATAGTGCATTATGACATGGCCATAGATGTGGTAGCCGAGAAGCAGGGAGCATCTGAGCCACATGCTGACTTATGACCTTCCGCTCCGATGGTGGGAGAACTTGCCAGAGTCTCTCGCTGTACTTGCTTCACTGTAGCTTATTATGAATTAGGCATTGTCCCTCTGGTGACTGAATGAATTAGTGAGGATGACATGGGGACCCAGCAAAGGCTGAAATGCAGAAACTTTACAAAAATAAACAGCTAGGAAAAAATTGTTCTGAAACAATAAGTCAGTCTTCCGGGAAGTGAGTGTCGACAAATTCCGTTGGGTAGGCAGTGATGATTTAAACAACAAAGAGGTATAGGTGTCTCTTTTTCCCTTCATCCCTGGGTCCTGTCTATATTTGTATTTCCCTTTGAAATGGACACTTTCCTTTCTCTGACCCTTAGAGGGACAACCAATAGTGCCTAAGAGAGAAATGGGTCATTTCAATCCAGTTCATCATTTGTTCTTTCTCTTAAAATTTATTGAGACCTAGTGTGTGTCAGGCACTGTACTGAGTATAAAAGAAAAAAGAAAAAATACCCGGAAGCATCACAGAGTTTCAAATAAAGCAACTCTGCTGTCTTGGATCCCATCCAAGAAAACCGAGAAGTAAAGGAACACCTTACGATCACACCATCTTGTTACATAGGCCTATAGCAGAACTCTGAGCCAGGTTAGGACAAGTCTCCAGGATAATAGTCATGGTTACAGGTAACATTTTCTGGTGTGTCAAGTACTATGTTAAGTGCTTCACACAGGTTATTAAATTTAATCCTCACAACTGCTTTAAGCGGCAGGCCTTATTATTAGCCCCCTTTTAAGGATAGGAAAAATAAAGCACAGAGAGGTTAATTAACTTGTCCAAGGTCACACAGTGAGTATTATGTCTTGGTCCAAACCAATGCAGTCTAGCTTCAGAGCCCTTATTTTGAGCTTTAAATATTTTTGAAATGGTTTGTTGAGGTCTCCTTCCTACCAGATGAATCCACAAGCACCTGCTGAATTCAAGCCATGTATCTTTCTAGACTTGGGGATGGAGTCTAGAGCCCTGGTCATCTCCCATGGCGCTTATATTCTGGCTGGGCTGACATGCCACATGTGCAAAAATAGACAAGATGAACTTTGTTATGACAGCATTGTGTCATCATACTGGGCTGAACCCCATGGTTTATAACATTTGTGAAGAGACCAGAAAGCAATCTACAGTACTGGTTCCCAAACTTGGCAGCACCTTGTGAATTGTTTAAAATATTGCTATCCAGCCCTAGAGATTCTGATTTAATGAGCCTAGGGTACTGAATGGGCATCAGAGTCTTCAGATCTACCTGGGCGATTTTAATGTGCAGCACTGTGTCAGAACAACTGATCTATTGCTTATTGTGTGGTGAGGGTAAAAGCTAGAGAGATCACTATAGGTTATTCATTTCATACACAGCTGCCAAGTTATTACCTAATTTCACATAAATGTGCTTTCTCATAACTCTTAAACCTCACAGTCAATGAGGTAGTCATAATTATGATGAAGGAATTGAGGAATAGAGAGGAAAACACCTTGCTTGGGGTATAAGTCACAGAGCCAAGACCTCCCCCTGGAGCAGTCTGCCTCTGAAGACTGTTCTCTTAAGCATCAGCCTATTATGCTGAAGATGAGAAGTATTGAAAGAGGTGGACCAGGGCTATATGCTGAAGGATAGATGCAAAGCTAAGTAGAGAGAGAGAGGTGGACATATGAGGGTAGATAGGTAATCAGCAAAGCCTAGAGGTTTCTGGCCATTCAGGACTGACTAGAAAGGTTAGCTGAGCATACCTGGGCTTTTCTGCATCAAGACTTACTGTGAACGTCTGACCATAAAGGTGTGGGGTTATTTCTGGGCTCTCTATTCTATTTCATTGATCTATGTCTGCTCTTATGCCAGTACCAGACTGTTTTGATTACAGTGGCCTTACGGTATATTTGATATCAGGTATCGTGCTTTCTCCAACTTTGTTCTTCTTTCTCAAGATTGCTGAGGCAATTTGGGGTCTCTTTTGGTTCCATATAAATTTTTGGAATATTTGTTCCAGATCTGTGAAACATGTCATCACAATTTTAATAGGAATTGCATTGAATCTATAGATTGCTTTGGGTAGTGTGCACATTTTAATGCTGTTAATTCTTCCAATCCATGAAGCATGGTAGATACTTGCACTTATTTTTATCTTCCTCAGTTTATTCTGCGTCCTATGGTTTTCTGAATGCAGGTCTTTTACATCCTTGGTTAAATTTATTCCTAGGTACCTCATTTTCTCACTTATAACTGGAATCTAATGAACGAAATTCATGAATGAGCAAAATAGAATCAGGGGCACAGAAACACTGAACAGACTGACAGCTGTAAGAGGGGAGGTGGGAGGTGGGGCCTAGGTGAAAGAAGGTGAAGGGATTAGACAAAGAACACGTGTGCATGACCCATGGACGTGGACAACAGTGTGGGGACTGACTATGGGAATGTGGGGCAGGCGGGGGCAGGGAGCAGAGCAGAAAACATGGCACAACTGTAATAGCATAAATAATAAAAAAATAAGCTATAGTCAAGTGAAAAAATAAAGATTGACTCTAAAGCCATTGCTCTGAACCTCGAGCAAGCATTTAGGATGACTTGGGGAGTTTGTTGAAATACTCCTGGACCCCACCCTCATAGTTTCTGATTTAGTTGGTCTGAGGTGTGTTCTGAGAATTTGTATTTCTAATAATTCCCAGGTGACTCTGACTATTGGTCCGGGGACCACACTTTGAGAACCACTGGTATAGAATGGGCCCTTCTGAAAAACGAAACAAACTTCCATTTGAAGATGACCAGCATTCACCTTCCCATAATGGAAATAGTCTGGTCTTAAGATCATTGAACCTGGGAAAGAACATTCTAGGTATTTCAAGCAGTTTCAGAACTTTAGGGTGAAGGGTGAAATTTGTCCCACCTTGGAGCAGGCCTTCCTCTCCCTTCCCTCATGGAGAAATCAGTTTCATGGGTCCCTTTGTACATGTCCACTCATTTTGTCCCTTTTTCCTTGGGGAAGAGCGGAACCAAAGAAGTCATCCAAATATGAATGTTCCTGAGATGTAAAGAATTTCAGTCAACAGTATAACAGGCCATCTTCATGGGTGGCCAAGTATGTATTAGATCTAAGAGTTCTTGTTCTTCCTTTGGCAAGGTCAGAAGAGAAGGTTAGGGACCCAGGATTTGAGAAAGGCTGGGTAGGGTGGGGGTGAGTAATTCCCAGATGGAGGTAGAGTTTAGACTAAACACAAAGCAGGAAAATGGGGTCTCTGTGAGCACTGGGCAGCAATATCTGATATGTGGCAGTAGGTTTTTCTGGATATCACTACTGCTACCACTTTTATGGCATTTACTATACATCAGAAAATGTTCTATCTTCTTTATAGATATTGATTCACTTAAGCCTCATGCAAATTCCATTATTATCTCCATTTAACAGATGAGGCACTGAAGCAGAGGGAGGGTCAGTAACTTGCCCAAAATCATAGTTATTAAATAGCAGAGCCGGGACTTGAACCCAGTGATCTGGTTACAATATATGCCCTTACCAGCATCTCTGGGTGATAATGACAACAGCTAACTCTTAACTATATATTTACTCTCTAGTAACCTGATATTTCACATGTATTATCTCATGGACTCCTGATAATTATGGTGAAATAGGCTCTACTGTTAACACGCTCATTCTACAGAAGAGAAAACTGATTATTAAATGCTTCAGGCTGTCATGACCTGTGCTTTGGAAGAATTACAGCAGGGGCCGGGCCAATCCTTAGGATAAGTGATAGGAAGAGCTCATTGAATAGGACAAGCAATTCTGAGGCATGCTAAAGAACCTAAAGCAGTGACGTGAGTAAGAGAGGGTGCAATGAGACAGGGTTTGTGGGACTTGGGCTGCCGTCAATGGGGTCCTGTGGGAAGGCTTACAGAGGATAACACTCCTGGAAGTCCTGGTGGAATGAGACTCAGCTATGCTCCTTGGATACTATAAGTAAGGTGCCTACTTCAGGTCTAGAGAATGTGGATTCATTCATTGACCATTCATTTATTCATTTAGAAAATATTTTTTAAATCTCTTCTATGGCCAGGATTCTAGGAACTTGGGGTTTGTTGGTGAACTAAAGAGACAAAGGACATGCATCCTAGAGAATCACGTTTTAACAAGCAACTTCTTGGCAGCAAAGCCCAAATGAAAGATCCCTGTCCTTCAGGATGCTGAATGAAATGTTAAGAGATGTGACTTTTACTCTGCAGTTTCCATCACTTACTCTCTGGGCCTCAGTTTTCCTTTCTGCAGACTGGAGAGTTTTCCTACTTTATCTGTACATGTAATGGAGCTAGAGGAAGATAACAAATAGGTCATCACAAACCAACTCTTCTCCTGCTTTACACCCACTTTCATATAATCGCCAATAACATATCTCTCAAGACTGGGTAGGATGTGCCATCCGCTCCTCTTCGTTTGAGCTCCAGGATTCCTGCTCCCCAGAGGGGCTTGGTAGATGATTAACAAGCCATCTGATGAATATGCAGCACGATTCTGTCTTAATAAGTCCTGCAGCTGTTGGAACTTGACAAGGAAAACAAAGCCATAGAAAAATGTGATGTTGAAAAACTGCCTGCCCACCTTACAGAGCGCCCCATCCCCCAGGGTCAGGTGAGGTCTCCTAGGCTCGGATGGGCCTGGGCCTTTCCAGAGACGTAAATTGTGCTGCTGGTGGGACACACCCGTGCAGTCAGGGGTGCCTGCTCGGAAACCATTTCTTTTCCCCCTTATAATTTTCCTCCTTGTCCATGTGTCTCACAAGTCTCAATCAAGATAAATATACATATATGCACACAAGCATGCACCATTTTTTTCTATCCTATTGGGAGTGGGAAACACTTACCTAAGGATAAGCACAGTGGAGAGAGCTAGGATCCTAAGACAGACCTGAGTGAAAATCCTGGCTTTGGACCTTGACAAGGAAAACAAAGCCATAGAAAACCTGTTGAGTTTCAGTTTCGTCATTAGTAAGATGGGCATAATAACACCAATGTTATGGTGTTGTGATAAGGCTTGTTAGTAGAGAGCTTGGAACACAGTAGGTGTTTAATAAGCAATAGTGATTATGTTGATGAACTGCGTCATCACATCACCGTTTCATGTAAGAGGAGACCAAAGCCTCCTTCAGAGTGTTTGTGGGCATTTGTTGGTTTTCTCGTCCAGTATCCTTTCCTCTCCTTTCTGGTACTAGCTCTCTCGTCATTATCTTCACTAACGCATGGGATGGAACTGATCCTACAAACCCCTGGGCACAGTAATTGGTTTTCGGAAAGGCAATACGACCCAATCCAAGCCAAAGAGCTGCAATCCTCAGACTTTAGTTGGAACTATTATAAACCTGGAATTACCAAGGCTACAAGGAGAGAGAATGGCCGAGACCGACAAAGAAAGAAAGCAGAACTGAGAAGCAGAAAGAGACTCTGCAGATGGCCCTGCCGGAGCCTGCATCCCAGCGCATCTGAGGGCCTAGCGCATGAGGCAGCACACGTCTGGCGCTTGAGCCGCTTCGACTTAAGGTTCTGACCGGTTTGGTCACACGTAAACTAAAGAGTTCTGACTTTGTGCATTTTACCGTATGTAAATTGCACCGCTAAAAATATATTTCTATATATTTTTAGAAATATTTCTAAAATATTTCTAAAATTTCTAAGATGTTTTTCTGGATTGCGTAGAGCTTAACTCATCTTCCTCGGAACAATTTTCATTGTCGTTTCTACCAAGACATTTGTCTGTAACTCACTGTGGGCCCCACAATATGGCCCCGAGCGCTAAAGGCAGCAGGTTTGCACCACCTCCCACACAGTGTCTGTGATTGGACACAGTCTTGCATGTTCAACGGTGATGTTAATTGATGCATTTTCCGCTGACAAAGGTAGGTGGTTTCTAATGTTTTAAGATACACAGATTACAATTCACAGCATCTGTAGCTGCTGCTGTTTGGTTTCAGTTTTCAAGATTGTTATTTTAAAATGTGGGGAATCTTCCAGAAAACATTAAGGTCTTGTTTATATGCAAACTACAGTTTAATTCTGCAAATCAAAAGAATTTGGTGGAACTCTGAGGGGAATGAACGTGGTAATAACCACAGTCAGCCTCTTCTCTGTAAGCTTGCTGGCATATGGCCAGATGCCTTCATCCTTATTCTTCAGTAAAGAGGTGTTTGTGCTTTGCATTTCTCATTAGCAATTGGTTTTATTTCAGCTCATTCAAGCTTGGGCAAAGTCAGTGGAAAGTGTGTATGTCCAAGCAGTTTCTAGTTGCAGGTGAGCGTAGACAGAGAGGAACCACGAAGGTTTTGACTGCACAGGATGGGTCTCCCTAATTCTGCAGCCCTGGATAGGATGGGGGCTATGGTGTGGCATCATGCTCTCTGCTTACTCAATTTTGGATTCTAGTGACAGCCCTCATTATTCATTATAGCTGAGTAATGTCCTTCTGTCCTGTTCTATGTTATAGCTACTTAGAGTTTAACTCCTTCATGAGGAAATACGTATGCTGCAGTTTAGCTGTGCACGTGCTTTTGAATTGGACAGCCCTAAATTCAAATCCTGGTCATGTGACTTTGATTTGGACCATTGACTTCTATCTAAGTCTTGATTTCCTCATCTTTAAAATGGAGTCGATAATATCTACCTTCCAGGGCTGTAGTGAAGACTGAACAGGCTTACAGCACTTGGGACGTACCTAGCACAGGGCCTGGTCCTTAGAAGGTCCTCTGCAAATGTTCACGTCCTGGCTGCCCTGCTCCCCACAAGCACTTCAAGGGCAGAGTCCATGTGTGTTTCCACCTTTGTGGGCCACCTGCTCTTAGGAAAACAGCCCATGCTACATGTTTCTGGAATGAGTGCCTGACTCAGGGGGACTCTTCATTCAGTAGTGCACTTACTGGATTAATGCTTGTCTCTCCTGCTAGACTGGACTATAGTAACCTCCAGGAGCTGGAGGAGTGGATTTGCCTGGGCTCATTGTTCTCTCCTCAGTATCAGCACAGCGCTGGCACATAGTAGGTATTAAATAAACACTGGATGAGTAAATGAGTGAATGAACGAAACAGCAACCAAAGATACTACCACCATTATTGGAGGTAACATTAGAAATGGAGTTATGTAAGCATGAGTGGGTGTGTATGTGTGAGTGTGTATGTGTTTGTACCATTCCGTTTGAAAGCTTGTAGAGTGGAACATCCCTGGCCTACTATCTTTTTTCTTCTCTTTCCTTTGTTCTTTTCCCTTTTCCTTCCTTTCTTTTCCTTTCCTTTCCTCAAAATATATCATACTTAGCTATACTCATTTTTTTAATTTTATTTTTCCAGGTGAATTTGATTATCCTTACTTCATGTTTTAAAATGTTTCAATGACATTTCAACATTAATTTAAATTTAAGATCATCTAGAATAGTAATCTTTAAAATCTTAAACATTTTTACCTAGATTTAGAAGTTTTAAAACTTTTTCTTCATATAGGTTGTATATGTTTGTTCAATAAGGTTACTTGCAGATATTTTTGCATTTTTAATGACCATTGTGCATAAAATCTTTACCTTGGTTTCTTCTTATTGGTTTTTACTAGTATTTAGTGAAGTGACACCTGTGTAGGTATTTCATTACCAACTAACTTACAATACTCACATGAGTTTCGATTGTCTGTTAGAGTTTTTTTGGGGGACAGGGGATCATCACCACTTGCAAATAGGGTAAGTTTGAATCCCTCTTTATATGTTGAATTTTTAATTTTTCTTATCTCACTTGTAAAATAAATCACAATAATGTTATTTTAATATAAAAGTACTTATGTATCATTTAGATTGATTTGCCCTGCTCTTAGGTTTTAGTGTAAACTTTAACTGGTAATAGGAGAATTTCTCTCTTTAACTATAGTCTGTAACAGTTCACATACTATGAAATGTATAACTTTCCATGAAGGTTCAAAAGTCTTACTTTTAAAAACAAAACCATTTTTCCTTTATCTACATTAGTTTCTACATTCTCCTTCTTACTGTTTGCTTATTGTTTTTCTCATCTAATTCCTTGTGCTTAGTATTTAGCTTATTTTGTTTTGTTATGCTTAATAATGAAAGTATTTTAAGGATAAGAATTCACTTCTGACTTTAACTTTGGCTATATATTGTTAATTTACTGTTAACTTCTAAACTTTATGTCATTTCTTTTTGCTTTTTTCTTTGAGATACATTTATAATACTTGCATTTAAAAATAATTAGATATGTAAAATAGATGTTTGTTATTAGTTGTAATATTTCCTTTACCATAGAAAATTATTGCCTGAAGATAAAGGATGTGATCTTGGTTTCTAATTTGTTGGAATCATCTGGATCTTTTTTTAGGCCTAATGTGTACACATTTTTTGGTATGTGCTTTATTAGAACTTGAATGAAAATGGTATGAAGTTTGGTATATGTTTATTAAGTTAACCATAAAATTTTAATTTTTATAATCTCTCCTGTACCTGTTTCCTTTTATCTCTTGGCAGATGTAAAGAAATGTGTGCAAGTTACCTGCTGCCTTTTTGGCTTTCTGTCACTTTCTCCTTGTGTTATTATTAGCTTTTTTGCTTTATGTATTTTGATGTCAAAATGTATAACCATTGTGATACTTTTTATTTTTGCCTTTTTCTCATGCATTTTAAAAGAAATTCTTTTCTATACCAAGGATTAAATTTTTCCCAGATATCAATCAGTCCCTCGGTGTCTCTCACATGGATTCAAAATCTGCCATTGCAATCTTAATTCAATTTCTTTAAATTCATTGAGGTTCCTTTTATGTCTTCCTATATGTTGTCTAAATGAGAAAATCCATGTAAAATGTTTTGACTAGTGCTTGGCACAGAGTAAGTGCTCAATAAATGTTAACAATTATTGTTACTGATTTTTTTTTTGTCTGAGAACATAGTTTACAGAGAACACATTTTAAAAGTTATCAAGGACCTGCTTGTTTAAAACTGATATACAGGGTGGGGAAAAATACATTTACAGTTGTTGACTATGTGAAACAGAGTTTATTCTTGTATTATTATTTGTTAATTATTGTATTATTTTCCATATGGACAACTGTAAATCTCCTTTTGCTTAACCCTGTATTCCCTGCTTGTGTCAAGAGTACGTTCTTTCTAGGCCACTTAAGAACCACACCTTCCTTTTTGTCACAGGTTCTTTGCAGCTCTGCAACTTTTTGTTTTCCCATCTCAAATTGCTTCTCCGAGTGTAACGTTAGCCCTTGAACAAGCTGGGTATGTTCTGTTTGGTCTGTTCAAGTGGGCTACTATTTGCTTTTAGAGTATCCCACCCAAATCTTACCTTGGAGGCCTGGATGAGGTAACTTGCATTACAAGCTCAGCAACCTAGACACCTAAATAAGAAGGGCTGCAAAAAGGCTGGGGTCCAAGGCTGGCCACTGTTGCAAAACCTCTAAGCCATTTCTTCTTTATTGTTTAGTGAAGCATTCATGATGAAGCCACATTTTTCAACCAGCTTTCTATCCAATCTGGTCTTTTAGCCAGTGGTAAGCTTCAGTTCTTCAGCCCAGAACCCTACCCAATCCTATTACCCACTGCAGTCTTTTCTGCTCATCTCACTACTGTGGAAACCCTGAGATCCCCAGTGGCACTGGCTTTGAAGGCTACCAGTCTGCACGGGCAGTTCAAGTCCCACATTTTATGTCGCGCAGACTCCCTGTACTTTTAAAAATTAAGGGTTTCCAGCTGAAGTTCTCCACTTGATTCTTGTTGGGGGAAGATACTAGTGTGTCCGTTGCACCATTGTCCTACTTCGCCCAGGAGAGTCCAGTTTACACATGTTACAGACCCGGTTCATGCTTACTGATTCTTTTGGCACCCTCTTTCATTCTCAAAAACTGTCCCTGTTGGGGACACAAACAACAATTTCCATGTGAGTGACCTGTTTACAGTTGCTTGTATAGCAGGTGGCTCTGTGAAGAAAGGGCCTATTCCCCTTCGAAGGGCCACAGATCTGCCACCCTAAAGTAACCAACCTTCAATAAGAGAGAGGGGGGAGCCCAAGCAGGTCATGTATGTGAGAGGAAATGCAGAGCTCTGTACCTGTGTGAGATCATTCTCTTTGCTCCGTTTCTTCGGGGCTTTTTCTCAGAATCAACGCACCCCCTCGGGAAATAGAATCAGAGTTCGCAGTTGCAAAGCGATGCTTCTAACATAACAAATTTCATAATCAGAGGCCACCTCTCTCTGCTCAGCCTCACCCATCTCCTGCTCATTACTAATCCCTTAAGCTTCAGGAGGCCACAGCGGACACACATATTTAGGTGGCAGAAAAGGCTGATGCAACCATAATAAGTTGTCACCCGGTTCACCCTGAGCAGTGGGAGGCAACAGCAATAATTAGGCTCAGAATTAGTGTACAAATTGAAGGGTAATGAAGTATCCCACGTTCCATTTCGTTACCAGGCAATCAGGGGTGCTACGGCAGCTCCTTCCACAGCCCAGGTTTCAACAGGCTGATAAATTAGACGTGGGAGTCAGTTTGCTCACCAAATCATGGGCAGGTATATTTGGCAATGGGATGATTTTACTATTCCTGAGACAGATAACCTGCTTTCATTAACCCCTAACATTCAAGCAGAGGCCACAAAGCAGAGCCTACTACCCTGCCAACATCTGGAGGCTTAGGAAGCCAAGGTAGCTGATGGAAACAAGGTTTTGGCTCGGTAAGATGCTGGGTGATGGGGACAGGGCCTTCTCACCCCACCCGCTCTCCTGCCTTTCAATTCATTACTGGGGACAGTGGCTATAATCCATATTTTGGTTTTTTATTTTTATTTTATTATTTTTTTATTTATTATTTTTTTAATATATTTTATTGATTATGCTATTACAGTTGTCCCATTTCTCCCCCATCATTCCCCTCCACCCTACCCACCCTCTCCCACCCACATTCCCCCCTTTAGTTCATGTCCATGGGTCATAAGTTTTCTAGCTTCTACATTTCCCATACTATTCTTGCCCTCCCCCAGTCTATTTTTTCCCATTATCTATGCTACTCATTCTCTGTACCTTTTCCCCCTCTCTCCTCCTCCCATGGACATGGACATGGACATGGACATGGACATGGACATGGACATCCATATTTTGGTTTTCATAAATAATAAGAAGAGAAGAGGTGAGTACTGATTTTAGTCTTACCCTTCAGCACCAGGAGATCTTGCCCCTGCCATTCCTTGCAAGAGCAGTACTCAAGAACATGAGATTTGAATCCAGACAGATCTGGGTTCAAATCCATGCTCTGCAACTTACTAACTACATGGCTTTAGAATGTGTGCTTGCTTTCTCTGTGCCTCATTTCTACTGTCTGTAAAATGAAGGTAATAATTCCTTTCCATAGTGTTAGCCTGAGTAGTTAACAAGATGGCATTTACAAAGGGCTCCAGCTGAATGCTCTCAGAGAGAAGGATTAATGACTACACCAACCTCACAAGTTCCCATTTTCAGATCTTTTCAGAAGTATCTGCTAAATGTTGAAGCAACTCCATCCCTGCGCAACAGTGGGATTCTTTTCCAGAAATGATGATCAAATCCAGACTTTAACTAATGTTTATTGAGGACCTAGAACATGCCAGATACCTTGGCCCGGAGAAAATCCATTTCTCAGATTTGACAGACTCCCGAGGCAGTGCTATCGGCTTCTACATCATTCATCCCAAATGCCAGATTTCTAGGTGCGTCAGAGCAGCCGGCTTTATTTAGACAGCAAACAAACGTTTTGGTTAGAGGTTCTGAAAATAATGCAATCTACTTTTCTTTCCTCCTATTTTCCATTCTTATGTAATGTGTGCTTTACCCAGCTCAGGCCAAGCCAGAAAGCCGAAGGCAGCAGCCACAGCTCACATCTAGTGCAGTCAGGACTGGGGGGCAATGCTCTGTGCCAGGCCACTGTGGACTTGCTGGATGCCTCAGCTCAACAAATTTGCAGCAAAACAGGGGAGCGTAAGCAAGTTTAAAGCCCATCCAACAGAGTGAGGAACAGAAAGTGGAGGTGGCAGCCGAAGCCGTGGACAGCACTTGTAATTTGGAGAATCAACTACACTGGCTCACATTTCCTGGAAGCGGGGGTCGGAAACCAAGCCTAGGAAATCTGCTCTCAATTGAGAATCTTTCATTCTGGTCTCTTTTTGGCTCCTTTTTTTTTTTGGCACATCATTGTCTTAGGGCAAGAGCCTGCAGATGACCTTCTACCTGAGTGGACGACTGACTGCTTCTGAAAGTTCCTTGACTAATGGAGGCCAGTATTAGAGGCCCGCAGGGTTTCTTACCAGCCAAGAGGTGTTTTTCTCTTCTAGGGAGTAAGGAGGCAGAGAGCTCAAAATTTTCCACTATCTTGTTAGTGTAAAATGGGGATGAAGTTTTACTCAACCCTCTTAGGGTTCCTGGCTGGGCCCGAAAATTAAACTAACAAAGATGGATGAACAGGAGAAAACCATACATGTTTATCTAACATAAGTTTTACATAACCCAGGAAACTTCGTAAGAAAACAAAGGCCCAAAGAAACAGATCTGTGTGTTTTTCTCTACGTTTGATGAATGGTGGCCCTTCATGGAGAATATGATGGGTTAAGGAGTGTAAGGTAAGTGTAAACTAGGTATGGGGGTGGGGGGTGCTTAATAAGGCCTGCTTTTCAGGATTCTTTTTGGTGTCCCTTGGTCTTCAGAGATGCGGATGCTCCCTTCCCCCAGGTATAGGGAAGGCATTTCTCACGTAAGGATTTTACGACCCATTTCAGGGGAAGTAGTGGGTGGGAGGACACGGTTACAGTGGCTGTCCTGCTCCGGCAGTTTCCTCAGACTTCCTCGGGTTGACAAATTCAGTATGCCAATGTGCCATAGTTTGGGGCAGCGGGTCCTAACCGCATCCTTAGTCTTTCTCTACTCGCTGTCCCCTTGCCCAGCTTCACATACAATACAACATATTGTAACTTGTGGGATTTAATGGACCCGTTCTAACTGGTAGCACGTTTGTTTATATTCCCAGCTTTTGGAGATAAATGTAGATTTTTGTGTTTAATTAGATTTTAATAACTGTTCTCTTTTGAGCAGGAGCCATCAAACACCTAGTCCAATAGTTTTTAAGTCAGTAGAAAGGGTTTTTTAATACTTTTATGAATTTTTAAATACAAATGAGAAGCTGCAATTAGCATAAATGGCTGGAGAACACCCAGCAAGCTTAATTCTTTTACACAGAACCAACCTGAATATTAATCACTTCAGCTGGAATGAGAAGGGGTAAATGGCAGCCTTTGATACTGAAGTGCATTTTGAAACAAAATTACCTTACTTCATTGGTTTCTTTGGGAAGAATGAGAAGACTTGGCCTAAACTTGGCCTCTAAGAAGAAAAGGAGAAGTAGATATTCTCCAATCCTCCAGAAGCCCTGAACTTTAAGTGATGCCTCCTATAAGCGGGCAGTAATACAAACTCCTCCTTCACTGAGGAGAGGCAGACCTCAGAGTGGGGATGGACTGAGTACACCTTTTGCTGAACCAGTGGTCAAATGAAGACATGACCGTGGTCAAACACTGCTGTTCCATGCTACCTCTCCCTCAGAGACAGATGCCTTGGTACCCACTGGCTTTAGGACCAGCCATCTTTTAAACCCCTTGTTGCCTAAAAGGATCGATCACATCCCTGGAGGGCCCAGTAGAAAATGCAACTCATCATGACATAGGTTATAGTCATCTTATTGTCGTTATTGATCCCTCTTTTTTCTCCATTGTCAATCGATTCCCAAGTGGCATCAGCGTTTCTTTACAAGTCTTCCGCTCTCTCCACTTGCAGCCCATCCCAACACCCGCCACTCCAGCTCAGGCTGTCGGCCCCCTTGCCTGTCCTGCTCACTGCAGTAACATCGGGTCCTCCAGCCTGACTCCAGCTACGTGTTACCGTCCAACTCACCATGCTGTACATGAGAGATCGAGGGGGAAAGAGATGAGTTTGGGAGTCTGAGAGACCTAGATTAGAGTGTGAGGCCCTCCACTTGGCTGCTCTGTGAACTTAGACAAGTTGTTCCACTTCTCTGGGACCCTATTTCCTCACCTGTAACATCTGAATAACAACGCCTACCACACCAAGTTGCTGTGAAAATTATAGGGGAAAATGTATGTGAAACCAGGCCAAATACCCATACTGTCAGCTGTTCATGCATGCTGATGCAGTCCAAAGGAATGTCCAAAATAGTCTTTTATTTAAGGTTAGTTTGATTTCCCAAACTTGTTGAAATCTAAAGAAAATAGGGCCTTAGGAGTGGTTCCAGTTTTTCCTTCAGTTCATCACTAGTTTCTAACTAGGCCTGGGCCTTAACCTTAGCTTCGTAGCCATTTTACATGGCAGCTTACCTCGGTTACAAAAAAACCAGTGCAGGGGAGGAAAACATTTCTCCCCCTCTTTCTAGGTTCAGGGGCAAACTAATAAAAGATTTACAGGAGGGGGGAAAACCCCCAACAGATGTAATTACTTGCATAGACATGGGAGTTCACAGAGAAACTCGGGGCTTGTATTCCATCTGAGAGAGTAATGAGGTGTGGGGAAGATACAGACAAAGGAAAAAGGGTGTTTGGGCCTGGGGTGGGTGAGGGGAGTTATGCCAGAGAGACTACAAGACGTAACCTGGACAGGGCTGTTCAGTGAGGTTTGTCATGCCGATCAGAGTCAACTCAAGCACTAAGAGTTGTCTCCGGAGTAGTGCTCTTCCTGAGAGGAGAAGAGCGGGAGATGAACGTCTTTGCAGGTGGCAATTTGTCTTACTCTTAGACAGAGGGGAGGACAGCAGATGGCTTAACGCCTTCAGTTCAAAACAATCTTTGTGCCCAAGTAGCATATGTCGGGGTGGCACACTCGGGTTCCCGTCAGCAACAGCCCTCTTGGGCACTCTCTTAACTGCCTCTCTTCTCCCCATGGTTCTGAAATCCCTTTAATTCCTCTGCTCCCCTTTCTTTAATCTTTAGCTCATCATTTAAGCAGTTAGTGGACGTGAAGGGTAAAATTTGAGGTTGGGTGTCCCTTAAAACACCATGGGAGCTAACAACTGCAAGGCATTCAGCCATTCTGCACAGTTGAAATGAGTCTCTTCGAAGCACACTTCCTGTGTGTTACTAAGCTAAAAGTCTCTGTGTTGTTTTCTTATTGCTGCTGTAAATCATTACCGTGAACTGAGTGGCTAAAGAGAGCACAGATTTATTATCTTAGCGTTCCATAGGTTAGACATTGGTCTCATCCGGCTAAATTCAGAGTACTGACAAAACTGCATTGCTAGTTCTGGAGGCCTGGGAGGAGGGTCTGTCCTCTGCCTTTTTCGTCGTGTAGAGATCACCCACCTTCCAGGGCCCACGCCTTTCTCACTCCATGTTCAAAGTCAGCCGTGTTGCCTGTCTGACCATTCTGGAGTCCCATCTCCCTCGCACTCTCATCTTCTGCTTTCCTGTCCTGCTTTTAAAGATCCTGATAATGTATGCAGGGTCCACCCAGCTAATCCAGGATACTCTCCCAGTTTTAAAATCAGTTGATTAGCAACTTGAAGCCCCCTGTGTTGTATAACCTAATATGTACTCATGGTCCATGGATTATGACTTGGGCAGTTTTGGTGGGTCATTATTCTATCTGTTTCATCCCCCCCCCTTTTTTGGCAAATGCTCCTTTTTGTTGTTTCTTTAATTGTTCAAGTGTCCATGTAGAGCTGTATCAGAGTGGTACCATGCTTTCCCGACAAAGAACTTTGTCAGCTAGGGTGCTGTTCTTAGGCGCAGTTCTTTTTGCCGGTCATCTTACAGATGTCAGCCATTTCCAACATCCCTTAGGTCAGCCTTTCTCCTCCTACCTCCTTTGGTACATCGTCTCATACATTTGTGGTACATTCAGATTCTTTTGTCATAGTCTGCATTCCTTCCTAGGACCTGGAACTTGTTTTGAATTCTGTCGATATGATCATTGTGCTTTTTATATATTTACTCATGAAGGTGGTTACTGCTTACTCATTTAAAAATTTAAATTCTAGAGTTTGCTTGAAAGGCATGCATTTTCTGCCTCCCCCATCATTTTGAGGTAAGAGAAAAAAATAAAATTTACACTGGAAATTTTCAATACTAAATCCATTCCTCAAAACCGTGGAAGGTTATATAAATTTTTGATACTGATGCCAATCAGGTCTCTATCATGTAATCTTTTATTTTATTTTTTTAATGTAACTATATTTATTTTTTATTTTTATTTTTTTAATTTATCTTTAGAGGGGAAGAGAAGGAGAGAAGGAGAGAAATATCAATGTATGGTTGCCTCTCATGTGTCCCCTGCTGGGAACTGTCCTGCAACCCAGGCATGTGCCCTGACCGGGAATCGAACCTCGATCCTCTGGTTCGCAGGCCCGCGCTCAGTCCACTGAGCTGCACCAGCCAGGGCTCTATCATGTAATCTTTTAAATGAAATTCCGCCCCGATTATTTCTCCTTGCGCCCACAAAGCACTTTTCGCAGCCCACAAAGGTGGCAGGGCTTGACCATCTCCCTGAGATTTAAGGACTGGCAAATCCGAGAGGCCGGCAGGAGCCAGTGGCAGCCACGCTGCCAGTTTTCTATCGTTCCTGCCCCCTCCCCCAGCCCTCCCCTCAGTAACCAAGCCTGTCTCTTGACCATGTGCTTAGAAACCCCATAACTGCATTTTTCAATCTTGCTTTTCCTAGAAGAGGATCTTCGTAGGATTCTGTCTGTGACTTTGGAAAGTCGAAATTTAGAGGAAAGGAACTGCGGAAAACTGTCTCCTCAAACACTAGAGATACTACGCAGTTATTAAAAATAAGCTGGAGTAAACCACTGGGTTGCAGATGTCTTGGTTGAGCTGGGAAATTTCAAAAGCAAAACTTTATGAATGCAATGCTGTATCCTAGCCTTAGCGCCTTATTGTTAAACTTGACTTTCATTGTATTTGAGTGCGGCATTCAAATTCAATGGTCCTGCCTGCTTAAACCAATCTGAATGACGCACCCAAGAGAAACTTGGGGACTGCCTATTAAATGGTGGTACAGAATTATGTTTCTCAGTAGCAGCAAATCCCTTGTTGAAAAGGATTGTTTTAAGACCTCAGGGAGTTGTTAGCACTGAGTAATTAATAATAAAATACTTGCAGATTAATAGGAATACGTTAGCACTAAGAATACCTGACATTTACAAACAGGTAGATGCACACACGCACACGTGATTTCATACACTATGAAGAAGAATGATTACTTCTCATAGCAACTTCTCTGACTTAGGCTGTATATTTAGAAACATTTTTTAAATTGTTAGAAGTAGTTGTATACTATATTTACTGCTCATGAAGATTCGCATTTACAGAACTCCAGTAAAAATAAGCTGGCTCTAAATGATCTGCTTGGATTATTATTTTTTGCTTATTTGTCAAACCATCATTGCTCAAAAATCACCACGCCCTGCTTCTTCCAGTTAAGAGAACTATTGCCTATATAATAAGCATGTGGTTCCAAGAGTAAAGCATTGGGAGCCTCCTGGGTTTCTAACCAGAACACCAGCGCACATTTGTCAAAGCATTGAGCTGCGCCGCAAGCTGGAGACAGTAAGTCAAATACAACTTTGAAAATTTAATGTGTCAATTTAAAACTGCCACTCTTAGAGTGGTTAGAAAACCAATTTTCAGTGGAGCAGGTCAGAAGTGGTAAACAAATTCCCACTGCTAAGCAGTTGCTGATGTAAATTGCCTGAAATGAAAGATATTTATTCATGACCACAGTGGGCTCAAGAAAAATTTAATTTAGAGAAGTTTTTTTCACCTTCCCTGGTGTATGCAATTCTTAAATAAATGATCAATAGCTGACTTGAGCCGAACAGAAGGACTTGTCCAGGATCAGACAGGTAATTACTTACCGTGATGAGCTGAGGAAGCAAGGCTTCCGGGGCAACATGGGGCATTAATCACGGCTTAAAACCCATTCTCCCTTCTTAGTCGCAGTATTTGAAAAATCACTGAACAACTTTGTCCCCTGGAAAATTCACCGATCAGGGTGCATGTTTCAGATTTCTCTGCTTTCAGGCCCACCCACAGAGCAGATCGAATTATTAATGAGAAATAATATCTTTTTGCACGTTTTAGGACAAAGTGGAGTTACTGGTAAGCCAAGAGGCTCTGGGGGAGGGGAAAGAGACATAGGCAATTTGGGCCTGTAAATATCCATTTTGTTTTTAATGAGACATCAATAAATTAACTTTGAGTCTATGTTACTAATAATAAACAATTACAGTCACTAACAATGCAGATGTAAGACTGTGTCTTTCTAAGAAATGGATCTCTTTATCACTGGTAATACTTTGTCCTTAAGTGTATCTCATATTGATGTGGCTTTTTCAGCCCATTTACATTTATTATTTTCAGCTATATTTTTAAAAATTCATTTATTTTTAACCTATGGATTTCTTTAATTTGAAAGTGTGTCTTTTGTAAATAGCATAGAGTTGTTGTTTTTGTTCTTTTTTCTCTTAGTGGGAACTGAGGGTGGAACATTTGCTCCATTGAGTCCTCAGAACAAAACACCCAGAGCTGGAGCTGAAATTTTCAGCCTCGACAAGCCAGACCAAGATGAAAAAGGCTAATGTTGTGGAATGAGCCTGCCACTTTGGAAGGCCTTTATTTTTTCTTAAGGGTGATTAACTCATGGGCCCATGGAAGAAATTACAGTTCAGTGTAGCAAAATTGAAGGAACGCTGAGCATGTAGACGTACTCACCCTACAAATTCTACTTCTGGGAATCGAGAAATAGGTATTCAAGTATGTAAGCACAACCATACCTAAAATGATAAACAACCTAATGTCCATCCCCAGGAAATAGGCTAATTTAAAATAATAATAATAATAATAATAATAATAATAATAATAAAAAAATAGTGAAAAACAATGAAAAACACTCAAGCAGATCTACGTGTTGTATGAATGAATGGCAAAGACATTATCAGGTGAAAAAAGCCAGAAATGAAATAGCACATATACTTTGTTTCCATTTGTATAAAATATATGTTTATAGATACTTTCTATATTATATTATACATCCATGGAAAATTTCTGATAAAACATCCAGGAAATTATTTATAATAGCTGTATTTTAGAGTGAGGATGGGAGTCATAACAATTTCCCTTTTATATTTATTTTCTTCACAACAAGCCTGTATGGATTATAAAATTAAAACTCAGTTAATAAAAAGTTTCCGTGCGGAGAGGAAGATGGATCTAGTGGTGTAGCCCTTAGTTCCGATTCCTCGGTCATTTGATGACCAATGAGAACTTACTAAAAGCAAGCCCAAGGGGTCAGAAGCGGGCTTTACCAATCCCTAGTGGCATGACCATGGGTAAGCCACTTCTGGGTTTTACAAATGAATAGTTTGGACTATACTGGTGTATTCAAAGAAGATGGCACACATGCTGCTTGGGCTAAGGATGTGGAAAGTTAGGGGAGAAGCAGAGGCATTCCAGATGCTGGGCACCCGGGTGCTTTAAGAATGGATTTAACCTTATCTAGTCTCTATATATGGAGGTTCCATGTAAGTTCCATGCAAGTTCCATTTGAGGGAAAGGTCCTGAGGCTAAAATATACTGAAAAACCTAATATTGCATGGATGCAACAGATGCTCCTCCACATTGGTTAACATTTTCAGTGACTAAGCACGGTGCTGCATGACTTTATATGTAGCATTTCTATTAATCCTTACAATTACTCTCGAAGTAGGTAGTATTAACACCTTTGCTTTACAGTTAAGGAGACATAATCTCTCTTGCCCTGACCCATGTCTCAAAGCAACAAAGCACTGAAGCAGAGATGGGGAGTAAACCCAAGAACTTATGACTCTCAAGTTAATATACTTGATGACTGTGAGACACCAGTCAGACATCAAAAGAGGAGAAAGTGGGTTCCCACCTACCAAGTATTACTTAGCCGACTGGGAGCCTCACTGGCTGATTAGCATAGTGAGGCAGGTGATTGGTCAGAGCTGCTTGCAGAGTGACCTAAGGATGATCAGAATTACCAAAGAGCTTGTTACAAACACACAATTACAGGCCCACGCCGGATCAACTGGACCAGCATCTCTGGGGGCAAGGTTCTGCCATCTGTTTTTAAAGAAGATCCCCAGGGCATTCACGATTGAGATGAGAAGTGGTCTGGGCACTACTACTCAAGACTCAGCTCTCACCCCTGCTGAACAGTACAATAACCTGAAAAGTTCCTTAAAAGTATTGATGCATAAGCCCCACCAAAGACCAATTAAATCATAGGTGTGGCCTGGAAAGGTATGTTTTTAATAACAATCTAGATTATTCTGCTGTGTAGCAAAGTTGAAAACCATTTTTAGACTAGAAACTTTGAAAAGAGTGGGTCTCAACCTCTGGCTTTCTACATTGAAATTACCTGAGGAGCATTAACAATACTGATCCTTGAGTCCCCTCGGAGATTTTGTTTTAATTGCTCTGGAGAGTGGCCTAGACATTGGGGTTTTTTTTTTTTTTAATACTCCCCAAGCAACTGGAACATACACTTCGTATATAAAAGTAGCAGTAGCTCAAGGCTAGTGCAAAATTGTATCAATGGACAGCCCATAAGCACCTGGGCACTCAGAGAAGCACTCTGACCAAATTCCCTGTCCCAGTTACGGAAGTCTAAAACACCCATTTGCTAACTTAACTATAATGTAAAAGTTCTGCTATGCCTTGCTTCCAGGTAAAAATGAATACAGATACTGCAATACGTGAGCTTGACACTTACTTAGCAGTAACCTCAGAAATCTGAATCATCATTCCCAGGGAAGGCTAAAATAGCAGCCTATTGAGAAGGAGAAGCTAGGAGGAAATAAACTCAGACCTGAAGCACTCCTGAGAAAATTATGCCTTTCAGGGAAGAACAATGCATCATACCTTTTAATGAAGAGGACATATTCACTAGGGTCTCCTGGTAATTTAGAGCTCATGCAAATCCCCATATGAGGAGTCAAATTTGCATTTATATAGAGGCTGAATAATCTACAAAAAGGCAGCCATCCTGAAATTTTACTTTTATATAGAAACTTAATAAAATGAAAATAGCATCATGAAATCATTGGGTGAGGGTCCTAGACACAGCCTGGGCTTACAAGTCAGAGAGACTGAAGTTTAAGTTTGGGCTTTCCTTTTTACTAGTTAGGTAAATTATTCCATCTCTCCGAGGTGTAACTTCCTCATCTGTAAAATAGGGATATTTTTCCCCTATGTTGACAATCATGAAATAGTGACTTGAATGCTGTAGGCACCAAATAAATGTTTGGTTTTTTAAATTTATTTTCTTGCATTGTTTTCTCAGACAGTAGATGTAATGAGTTTATTACCGTTAATTGAGTCCATTCTGGTACCACAATTCGCAGCCACTGGAAGTCACCTAAGTGAATCAAAGCCAGCATACCAATTCTTGGGGTCCTTATAAACTCCCTGGGCCCTTCATCAAAGGCCTAGATCAAAGGGACTATTGTGACTTACACCAGGGAGAATGAGCATCAGAAATTAAAAAGCAGTAAGATGTGGGAAGCCACCTGGAAAGAAGGAAACAAGCCTAAGAAATCAGAAATAAGAAATGGAATAGAACTTGAACCATGAGCTTGGCTGCCCCAGACCGTAGCAAGTCTCAAGCACTTCCTCCCTTGGCTGCTGTACCACCACTCATCCCCGGGCCTCCTCCTGACTGCCCTGCACCCCCTTCTCAGTCTGCATCTCACGTTCTTCCTCTGGCCGACCCCAGCATACGATGCCCTCTCTCAGAAGATGGCTGAAGGCAGACACTCAGAACCTTCCCCTCACCCCTTAACAACAGCATTTGAAGGGTGACTCTCAAAGCCATTCTTTAGCCCACGCTCCTCTTCTGAGCTCCAAACCTGAATATTCAACTGCCCATGCAGGTAGATGCTTTGATTTCCCACTGAACCCTAAATCCAACATGTCTAAAAACCAGTCTCTCCCCCCAAATCTGTGTTGTTTCCTGTAATCTGTATCTCGGTGAAAGATGGCCTCTAGTAATATGCTCACACAAGTCAGAAACCATTTTTGACGACTCATTCTTCCCGATCTAATCATCCATACATTCTGATGATGGTATTTTTTTTTTCATTAATTCATTGGATAAGTCCAAAATCTGTCCACTTACTACTGGCGAGGCAAGATATCCACAAATGACAAATTAATAACAGTAAAGTGTGGTTTTCATTCACTTGCTCAGCATTTCTTTACAGTTTGTTCTTTGACAGACGTTGCTCAGGTTCTCAGATAAACAGAACAGAGACTCTGCCCTTGAGAAGCTCACAAAACAGAAGAGGAGAAAGGAGCATGTGCGTGCATCACTGACGAAATCCCAACGCTGGCTACGGTAACCACAGTGCAGTGCAGCATTTGCTAACGTCTAGCCTCTCAACCTCGAATATTTTAAGAAGCCCTCATGCGGAGGTAGAAGTTGAGTGGGAAATACAAAGATAAAAAACTACCATTATTACTAATACTGATTAAATATGTCACTTTGTACCAAGCCCTGGGATCAACATACATTACCTTATTTATTCCTCACAAAAGCCTAGTGTGGTGGAAGCGGCTGTAAAAATATTTCCATTTTGCTGATGAAGAAACTGAAGTTTACAGAGTGTGAATGTTCCCCAAGATCATCCAATTAGCAAATGAAGGAGATTCACACTCTCATCCACTCTTTCTTTTCATCACTATGCCATGTGAAAATGGCCCACCCAGCAGAATATAAAATAATCACCACAGAAAGCTATGTTCTCCAGTCTGGTAGCCAGCAGGCACATGTAGTTTCCCAGCACTCTGGGGTTAGTCCAACTTGAGATGGGTGCTAGAAACATAAAACACAGTCCACACTTTGAAGTCCTCATATATACGAAAGGAGGCAAAATATCTTAATAATGACTTTTATGTAGATTATGTATAGAAATGATAATATTTTGGATATATTGGGTTAAATGAAATATATTATTAAAATTAACACCGCCTGTTTCTTTTTTTATGAGGCTATTAGAAAATTTTAAATTACGTATGTGACTTGCATCTATGGCCTGTATTATATTTCTGTTGAGCTTGCTGAGCTGGAGGTGTTGAGGGGGTGGTAAGATGACAATGGGCGGAACTGTCTAAAGAGTTAGCAGGCACCAAGCCCTGAGCTGAGGGTTCAGAAAGATGAATCACCTCTGAATGAAAGGAGGGGGTGGACTTTTCAAATGGAAAGAATAGCTGAGAAGGAGAGGTAGCAAGATTTCAGGTGGGGAGTAGACCAGAGGTCAGTAGATACTGAACCACAGTTTGTCTTGGGCTATCGACACATAAAATAAAGCTGTCATTTAGGCTTATGCCTGTAAACAGAAAATAGCTTTTATTGAATTTTTCATTAAATAAAATGTAAGGCCTATTGTAATTCTATTGCAAAGGGAAGTACACTGTCAGTTTAAATAAGGGTGCCATTTGGAGAACTATTATTCTGTGAAAATATCAGGTAAGGCAAGGTCCTCAGAAGTCTGAGATTGCAATTTGCTCATCCTTGAAATTTTCAAGTACATTATCTCTAACTGAAAGGTAGCACTCTAATAAATTAAAGGTTTTATTTCAGATGAAAGAAAGTACTTCTGACTGTAAGTTCTGGCCCTAAGTTTGTGTTAAGCTTTCCTTTTTCAAAAACATTCATCTGAATATGTCTCCGGTGGAGAGACTATGCTTGTGTATAGATGTGAAGTCACCGAAAAGTTCAAGGGCTTTGGAGTCAAACAGATCTGAGTTGCCATGTGGGTTCAACTACTGACCTGCCAGTTATTTAACCTCTCTGAGCCTAAATAGCCTCATCTGTAAAAGGGAGCCCACGATGCCTACCCACTCACCCACTCACAGAGAGGTGGCAAGAATTAATTGAAAAAATGTCGGTAGGGCATTTAGCGCCGTGCCAGGAATACGGTGGAAGCTCAGTGAATGGTAGACACACCTACTCACACCCACACACAAATATATGCACCCAGTGTGAGAAACACAGGCTTGATTTTTTAGTATACTGACTGTGAATGCTAAACGGTCGTGGGAAATCACAGGCAACCCTGTCTAAGTGACTTCCTAAAGTATCACAGCTCTGCCCAAGGCCACTGCCTAGCTGTCTTTAGGAGTCTTCAGAAAGCTCCATTAATGCCAAGTAAACTGAGAAGATACTATTTGTATAAGAAGCAGCAATTTCCTTTTCAAAGTTTCTTAAACAAGATGGGAAACAGTCTTTTAGACAAAGAAGTATATATTGCAAGAGAATGGGCATATGTTGATGAGATCCCAAGTCTAGACCAACAGAGCAATACAGAAGAATTAGTCAAAATTAGTCTGAAATAGAATCTAGTCACTCTATCAATCAAAATGACATTGTCTTTTGGCCCTTCGCACAAACACAAATAAACCAATTCTAAATTAATCATATACCTATATCTGGAAAAGTAGGCTGGATACTCTTTATTTTATGATATTGATTCTCAAGATACACAATGGGACTTTGAGTTATTTCACCCATACTTGAATCCGCACAATTATTAGCTCTAGTACCAAAAAAAAAAAAAAAAAAAAAAAATTTAATTCACTAAATGAACCAAGGAATGAATGATTTGGGTTGAAAACTGACATATTTTTACATACTTTCATAGGAAATGAATCCACTTTGGTACAAGGTGGAAGTGTTGGACTGTCCAAGGATCCTTGGGACAGCGATGTTCAAACTTGATTATAAGAGAAAACCCAGAGGGATCATTTTAAAATTATAGAGATCCTTGCCCCTGATCCTAACCTTCTGTGTCTAAGGTGGGAAGTAAAATACTCCTCCCAGACAATTCTGATGATCAGACTAGGGACTCACTGTCTCAACCAGAATCCTGAAAAATCTTCCAGACCTACAGTAGGATAGCTAAATGGTCACCTCAACAGAGAAAATGGATTTCAAATATTTAGGAGCAGTGATAAATAACTAGTACCCACGCCAAGAGAATGGGTATGAGTTCTCTGTTAGTCACCCTAAGTTTATCTGGTAAATGCGTGTAAAACAATGATGAATGATGTCACTAAATCATTAGTAGGGCAGGCTTTTCTCTGGTGATTCCTCTTGCCAAGTTAATAAATGGAAACTGAGACTTATTAGGGTAATTAGAAGCCAGACTGGCAACTGAGCCAAGTCTTTCCCAAGATTCCTTAATCAGGAAGGAATGAAAAGTGCCAGTATGGAAGGAGACTTCAAGGAAGACAGCAAGGAAGTCAGGAGCTTCAGAAACCATGTCTGTACTGAGTAGCAGAGCAGGGGTAGAAGAGGCTGCGTGGATCTGTGTGCATGCAGCATCTCACAAATGAAAGACAAGGCTGAGCATGAGGCATCTCAGGAACATCTCAAGCTTGGAAGCTCGCATAGGAGTGAGTGTATAGTTGCAACTTCCTTACCTTGACCCAACATGGATTCCAGTATCCCTCCCTGACCTCAGGATGCTAGTGTGTCGTACTCACCAGAAGTCCAGCCAACTGGAAAGAATTCATATACTGGGGGAAAGAGATTCACCATCCACTAGAGAAGTGCTCACTCAGCTGATGAGCTTAGCTCAGAACTACAGATAGATCAGGTAATCCCATTAACTCTCATTTCTAAAGACCTCTTGGAAAATGACAGCTTAGAAATATAGCCAGGGAGGCCCTGGCTGGTATGGCTCAGTGGATTGAGTTCCAGCCTGCGAATCAAAGGTCACTGGTTCAATTTGCAGTCAGAGCACATGCCTAGGTTGCAGGCCAGGTCCCCAGTAGGTGGCTTGTGAAAGGCAACCACACATTGATATTTCAATCCCTCTCTCCTTCCTTTCCCCTCTCTCTAAAAATAAGTAAATAAAAGCTTTAAAAAAAAAAGAGAGATAGCCAGGAAGAGTTGTCTGGTTGTTAACAATGATGCCTGTAGAGATAACCCAGTCCAAACAGAATTGGAAGGCAGACTGCGGTATAAGCAGGATAGCAAGGGTACCTGGGAAAATCAGCTGACTTGGGTCCTAGTTGAGGTTCATGGATTTTAATTCCTGCTCTGCCCTTTCCTGGCAGTATGAACCTGGACAACTTAGTTAACTTTTTGAACCTTTTTTATCTGAAAAAAGGAATGAAAAGAATAAGTCATAGGGTTGTTATAGAGGTTAAACAAGATAATAATTATGAAGTCCATAGCTAAGTGTTTCCTTTCTCTTAGCTCAGATTCACGATCAGAGGGTATTCACCATCTGCTGGGAGCATGCCTACATTGCAAGGTCTCTGTTTTGGATAGGTAAATAAATGACATCTGAATGCTCAGTTACCACTTCATAGGGTAACAAAATTTAGAGTTCTACTCTCCACTCATTCTTCTGGAATGAAGAGTGACACTAAGGAAGTGGCTTCATTGAGCTCAGCTGATCAACTTTTTTTGGCTTGAGTTTGGCCATTCACTCTCCAGGACATGTGCCAAAACATGTGAACCCAGTCATCTGTAGTCCCATAAATTGATAGCTAATTTGTGTCAAACGTGTCAACAAGTTCAGGAAAAGACAGCAAGGCTGGTTCTTTTGGCACATATAGTCTTTCTGGCAGCTAATTTTACAAGCTAAATTGAATCATCAGCACCCAATTAAATTCCTCCCGCATCATGGCACAAAATGCTCATTTTTATTTTCTTGATGAAAGAGAAGTGGGAGAGGAGGGGACAGCCATCACATTCTCATCCATGTCTTTCCTTGAATTAGAATATGTCTCACCCTTGAATTAGAATATGTCTCACCCTTGGATTCATCCAGTTTCCCAAGTCATGCGAAGTAAGGAAATGTTATAATTATCTTCTCGTCCCCTACATATTTATCTCCTTTCCTATAATCTCTGTTACTCATTAAACTCCCACTGACTCTATCAAGGTTAAAAAATTTATCTGCACAGATCCCAATATCCGCTGCAGTCCCCAAGCACCCATGAGCCAGCAGCTTTTGTACTGAGTCTCATCCAGAGAGTGGGTTTATCATTTCTGGATGAGACCTGCCAATGAAATATTAACATCTCTGCAGTCTCAAGAGCCACCACCAAAAATCAACTGTTCTGTCTAGCTGGGACAAAACAGATAGTTCTTCATTCTAGAAGGAGGTTGCCAAGTAATAAGCTATACCACCAAGCTGCAGCATCCAAAGTCCTACTGCTGGCGCCGCCGGTTGCTTGTCTCGAACCTGCTTAATATTTGCATATACCAGCTAGACAATAAAGACAAGTTGAGAGCACCCCAGCCTGCACCAGATCCAACCTCATTTCTGTCTGGATTCAGATTCTTGGCCACAGGTCCTGTTTACAACTTCAGTCTTGCCTTTAGGCTTGATGTTCAGATGACAGTGCTCTAGACCTGTGTAAAGCCCTTCTCTCAAAGACCATCGCTCAGCATTATAGTTCCAGCTTTCCCAGTCTGATCTACCTCATGGATGGTTTCAGTTCAGATTCCCCTGAATCTGACCCTGAGACAGAGACATGGGCATGAGATCATCCCAGAAAGCTCTGTGAGGGAAGGGAGGAAATGCAAGGGGAAGGGTGTGTTAATGAACAGGTTACTGTTGTGAATGACTTGTACTCAGTCCCACTAGGCATTGCTCAAGAGACTGTGTGGAGACAACCTAGAGTTGTTCCACGGATGAGTGAAGAAGCTGGCGAAGTCAGCTGCAGACTTCCCTCTCTCATGGTTGAGGGCCCCTTCTGCAGTGTGACCTCCCCGGGGCCTCCAGCTTGTCCTACGGGGAGACGATATTCCACGCCCAGAGAAAACCTTCAGACAGGAAAGCTCAAGAGACCACATGCTCTCTGTTGATCTCCCAGTAGACTGAGGGGATTGTGGGGGTCCCTGTCCTGGGCGCCAGATGTGGGGGGGCTCCGCCCGCAGAGCCCCATCCCTCCATCACAGATGAAAATAAAAACTACCAAGACATTTTCTGCTTGGGGAGGAAAGGGGTCAAACTCTCAGAGGAGAATGACCCAGAGCCCCTTCCTCACTAGGCTTTTATTAGGTTCCAATACACCAGAATACAACTTTAACATGTCAAAGAAATCTGAGGGCTTAATCTGAGCCAGTGTTTGTCAGGAAAGGGGGTTGCCAAACTTTGGGAGACATACTCATTTCCTCCTCGGACACTCATCACCTAAGGGAGAGCACTCTTAGCAAAGCAGGTTTCACAGGACTTTAGGAATTCTTTCTTATGTCCAGATCACCCAGGGAGCCGTCCTGGCCAGGACAGGGCTGCACCGCTCACCCCCACAGTTTCAGGCTTTAAGCCGATTAGGAAGCAGGAGACATCTCCCAGATGGAAATGAGGACTCAGGCTATGTCAGAATAGCTGGGGGGTGAGGGTCCATCACATCCTCTTTGCTGCAGCCCCCCAAGTCCTTCCATGAGGCCTCCCAAGTGGTTGTGTCTGGCTTAGATTGCCCCTCCCATGAGGAGTCTTACCCGTCATTGACTGCCAACCAAGCACTGGGGCCAGAGATGGATGAGGCAGAAGCAGTGCTCCTGACAGGGAGATAAGCTTTGTCTCCTTAGTAGGTCACGTCCTTGTGACAGAACAGACCCAGATGAAGTGGGTCCCTTGGGCTCTTACACAGCCCACCATGGGGTGAGGGTTACAACTCCTGAAACCAGGCTGAACGGTCCACAACAGGGGATATAGCCAGGAATCAACAGTTTGCAATAAGGACATTATCCCAGCTCAAAATAAGCAGAACCTTATCGGTCACCAGCTGAAGCACTCAAACACCAATTAAAGACAATGTGATGGTGATTTCACTTCCTTCCAAGAACATCTCAGGCAAGAATAACACAGATGAACATACTGAACCAAATAAATGTGCCACAAAGTCACAGCTGTGGGTTGGAGTTTGCCTACTGCAGGTACAGAAAGTAGGGGTTTGAGGAACTTCTGTTAAATGCTAAGCCATGCACAAAACTTGTCTGCATTATTTACTCCGCATATTTGCAATAGCATAGGTTGTTGTATTTAATTCTCACAATGATACTGTAAAATAGGCATTTGTACTCTTATTTTACAGATTAAAGTGCTAAAGTTTGGAGAAATTAAGTCATATACCAAAAATCACACTGTAAGTCATGAAACTGGGGCTAAGGCTCTTCAAAGCGCTCCTCTTTTTGCTGGGCCGAATGCTTCTAGCTCCCCTCAAGGCAAGACTGGCCTTCTGGGGAGGTAGAACGGACAGTCTGCTGCCTGCAGGCATTTTAGGAACTCATCACAACACAATCCACTACCACACATGCTAAATATCTCCATTTCTAGACTGTAACTGATGCCTAAAATTTCACGGTCATTGATTCATTCATTTGGGAGAAGCGTAAGAGGACCACATCATTCCCCAGGAAATATAGCAAGTAAATCCATTAGCCTCTGAGCTAATCTAGCGCAAGGACCTTACGATTCCCCATTTTATCTCTAGTACCTAGCACAGAGCGTGGTGGGTTAAAAGGTCCTTAGTATTTATCCATTGAATAAATGAGTAAACCTCAGTGTGAATAAATTTAGAAAATAAATATATGAAGGATATAAAGGCTAAATATAAAAAAAAAGCAATGCGGGCAAAGAGAACTTAGAATTTTCCGCATTTCTCATAAATCCTATTAATCCAGAATCTGTATATAGACTTTCCTTTTGTTTCCTTGATCAATATAGCTGCCACTTACAGGCTGCTGGCTACTTTCCCAAAGTCTTCCTGCTTATGTTCAGCTTTTGAGGTTTCAGTAGGGTCCTAGATTCCCCTCTAGACTGAATACTTGGAATATATTAAACTTATCTGTCTTGTTGTCCACTGTACACTTATTTTCTATTTAGTAGTGGCTCAAACACAGAACACAATGAGATGCACAGGTAGAATCCTCAACAGTGAGTGCTGATCTTCACTCTACAGAACATTTGAGATGGTCAGGTCATGTTCAGTTGCTGTTTGTTCCAGATGATATGTCATAAACATATATGTCATAAAGACTACATGACAAGAAAGATATCAATCCTACTCGACTCCACATTGTAGAAAATAGGTTTCTGTGGTCTCTCTAAACCTGGGTCAAAGTACTGTTCTTCAATACGAACTTGAAGGCTACATTGCTTTCTTCCAGGGAGTCTTTGGGGGATATTATAGGGACAGCATGAAGACGATAAAATGTCCTAAGTTCCTGTTAAAGAAAAAATTACTCACAGCGCTTGTTAGACATTATTCAAGACTATCACAATAGGTATAGGGACTGCTGCAATGGGGCCGTGCAGTAGAAGAGAGATTGGGCTAAATTGTCTGAATAACAACAAGAAAAGTGCAAATTTATAGCTAAAGAGTAAGGTTCTGTGGGAGAGGGCCAGTGGATAGAAAATTACCAAGAGAAAAGAGCAGAGGTAAGGGGGGATTCTGGCTAAACCAACCTAACAAGATTCTTGCTGAAGGCAGGCCTGGGTGGTCAGATATCACCTAGAGAATAGTAGCAAATGGGAAATTTATTTAGATATTAAGGATGATCAGATGTTGAGGGTAGAGGAGTCTGGCTAAGCTTACTTAACAGGATTCTTCTAAAATTGGGCTGAGGACAGGCCTACGGACGAGGCCAAGTTGAAAAAGAACTCACAGGAGCCTACTAGGGTTCAGTCAAGGAGAGAATCTGTGTCATTCCTACCTACCAGATGTGTTTCTGTCTCTTCTAGATTAGCTAAAAGCCTCAGGAGCCCCAAACTGCTCGGGTGAATTCCAAACTATGACAAATGTATCAGGTTATTTTATTCTAGCCCCAAAGGTTGTATGAGTCATTATAATTCTCAATCACCGCTACAAACTGTACAGCCAATTTTACAAATTAAGAAACAGAAACAGCGAATGGCAAAGTAAAGATTTAAACCTGGCAATTGAGATTCTGAATTAGTGCTTTTCTACTACATCAACTGTTGGGAGTGTTCGAGGGTAATTTTTTTAAAGGTAAAATCATGACTCTGTACAAATATAAGTACAAAAGAACACACCAAAAATAGCTTTAGTCTAAACAATGAGAGAACCACTAAGTTGTTATAACTCATTCAAAGAAGAAGGTGAAGGACACATATATAGGCATTCAGGAGTGTCCAAGTACATTTTCTAATAGATGCCACACTGACCTCTTCCACAGGAAGGAAATCAAAGGCATCTTCACTGGACAAAACCTATTCTATCTAAACAGAATTACAAAATAATCAGACAATAAAAGGCAGAGGCCCCTATACAATCAGATAACCCTGGATGGATCCTCAGACAGGGCATGAATTCCATCAAAAGAATTCCAAGGAATTTCTGGCCCATTTCAAAGTCTTTCACAATTGTTCCTGTAGGTAGCGTAACATGAGATGAGATGCTTGAAGGGCTCAGCCAAAAGGACAATCTGTCCAAAAGCCCTTCTAGCCTTTTTCCTAATCTGTTTGTTTTGTACACTGCTTTAAAGTGAGAATCAGAATCCCATCCCAGGGTCCAGTTCAGGGAACTCTGCTGAAGTGAGGAAGGGATGCTGTGGAGACATCTAGAAACCACAGGAAACTCAAGCTGCTGCAATTTTTTAGCAGAGCAAAATCACAGCGCCCAGCTTCCCCACTCTCAAAGAGCGATTGCCAAGGGCTAATCACTCAGATAGGAAAGAAATAAACAACCTCACCAGGCAGCCTGGCTTGCTGGTGACCTCTCACAGAAGCAGCACTCAGAGAGGGAAAACTAACTTAAAAAGCAATTTTGAATATGAGTCGAGAATTCTGTACACTTTCCCTTCCCTGTACATTTAAATGTGTACATCAAAACCAAACATTAAATAAAACACTCAAAGTGTTCTCGGAGAAGTAGGCATGGTGGCGGACACTGCGGGAGGAGTGGGAACTGTCTGGGATCTAGCTACGCATTTGACAACATGGGGCAAAAGGACACAGTGCTCATCTGAGGATACGGTTGTATAAGCACATTTTAGGGGACATTTAAAGGACAGCAAGCAGAAGAAAGCCTACCATGGCATCAGGGAAGACTCAAGGCAGGAAGAGGTGGACACCAGAGCTAGTCATTGAAGAACAGGCAAGAGTTAACCAGGCCAAGGCGGCAGGGAGGTTGGGGTGGGGAAGCGACCTAGGGAAACGCTACCACAGCTACAAATACCATTGAGTTATATACCATGGCGACTCCCTGGAATCTCTCTGGGCCCTGATGTCCTGGTTCAAGAAAACTAGCCCAATTCTTCTTCCTCCCCAATTCATATAGACAATCACCTGAGTCCTCTGTACTGCAGAGGCTGCAGCAACTACATGGGTTAGCAGGGGATCCATGGTATGCCACCAGCATGAATAATATAGCAGCCATTGGGACAGAAGAGGATCCTGGGAAATAATCCACCCTAACTAAGAAAGAGTCAGAGAGATAACCAGGTCAATGGAGCAGAGAAGGAGAGGGAGGCTGCTGTGGGTGTAAATACTGGTTCCAGGGCCTAGCACTTAGTAAGCTTCTCATAATGGCGAGCTATGAGGCGCTCTAACTTGCTACCCTTCTGAGTGCACCTGAAAAATGCATCCTATTTTACTGAGTATCTATTGGGGCAATCATGGCATTGGATACCAACCATTTATTTGAGAGATTTTGTCATCTGCACTACACAATCAAAGAAGAGAAAAGACTCTCATTAGTAAGACTAAGTCTTTCATGTAAAACATTATTTTTAGCCATTCAGAAGGTCACCAGTTCACAGTGTTCATTCTGGATTGTTTTGTACAAGCCTCCAATAATAAAGTGCTTTTCAAAACAACACTTCTCTAAGTCTCCCAGTACACATATAGGACTCTTACAATTTTCAACAAATAATCACATTATTGATACATCCTAAACATAATTGTAAACACTCAGTAGGGCCATTTAACTTTAATGACATGTGATCAAGGAAAAGCAGAAAGACTGATGGGCCCCTGCAAGAGAAACTGGAAGTTATAAAACAGGAAAGCCTGTGCCTGCCAATTAAACAGGATCAATGGAGTAGTCCACTTGGAGCCTGGTGGTCAAAAAGAAAACTCATAGACACAGACAACAGCATGACAGTGATTACCAGACAGCAAGTGGGGTGTGGGGAGGTAGAACAGGGTAAAGGGGGGATAGTGATGGAAGGAGACATGACTTGGAGTGGTGAACACACAATACAATATGCAGTTGAGGTACCACAGAATTGTATACCCGAAACCTGTATAACTTTATTGACCAATGTCGCTCCCATCAATTCAAGAAAAAAAGAAAAATTACAAAACAGAAAGAAAAGACAGACTATGGAATCTACCTCAGACACCAGATCTTAATCTCTGCACTGCTTTCAGTGCCGTGGGGATTGTGTTGAACCCCTCTGAAGATGAATGGGAGAATTCCCTTAACTGAGGGCATGAATGGAAGAGACTCAGGCACTCTTTGCTCGGTTCCTTCACAGGCATTAGCAGTCACTGGGCTGCTTTCTTCTGCAGAATCAGTGCAGTGAGAAGTCTTTCTATGAAAGCTTTGTTCTCCAGCAGATAATCAAGGACTCCAAGTGCAGACTGAAGAGACTTTTCTCTGTACGCACATAGTTATTTTATTTGAGGTCTGCTCACAGGAGGATTTTGTACATTAGATCTCTGGCAGGAGGGCTCAGACATGAGTGAAGATGCAGAGAGTTCTCTCCAAAAGTGTGTTCCTATGCACACTTATTTCTCAGCACTCTATTTGGAGTCCATTTTGGAAATTTCCACTATGCCTCCTGGAATCTATTTTGCCACAGGAGGAAAAAAATAAATAAAGCATAGCTTATTTGAGATGATGGTGTACAATTATTTTTTTAAATTGGACAGACTCCAGAGATGAGAATAACAACAACCGAAAAAAAAGCAATCTTCAAACAAAAAGTTCAGACACCCCCTTCTGGGATATGTACTGATCCGTGCAGACACGCACCTCCACACACCACACGCACCTCCACACACCACACACACCTCCACACACCACACACACCTCCACACACCTCCACACACCACACACACCTCCACACACCACACACACCACACACACCTCCACACACCACACACACCTCCACACACCTCCACACACCACACACACCTCCACACACCACACACACCTCCACACACCACACACACCACACACACCTCCACACACCACACACACCTCCACACACCACACACACCTCCACATACCACACACACCTCCACACACCACACACACCTGCGGCCTGGGCACCAGGGTTTGACAGTCGGCCCAGGAGTGACAGTTTTTAAGTGTGGGCATGTGTGTGTTTCACTTTTGTAAAATGGTGATGCAGATGAGCTAGCAAAGGGGTGTTTGGAGAAAAAAATAAATAAAAAAGATGAGATGATTCTCGCCCCATCTATATTTCAAAGTAAATCCCTAGGCAAAATGAATCTGCTCTTCAAAGATGTTTTTCTATCAAAGAACATTCTGAGATCCATGACAGGTTTCACTGTGCAATCCCAAATAGATCAATTAACTATTTTGCTAGAAATTTATAGTCAGCTTTCTTCCAATACTTAGGGGTTTATGTCCCTGCTAATAAACTTTGAAAATTAGCTTTAAAATACCAAGTGTTCTCGAGCTGACAGCGCCCTTTGAATTCACCCATCCAAGCCCCTCATTCTACAGATGAGGAACCAAACTCTTGTCAGGATGTAAGTGACAGAAACCCCCAGGGAAGAATGGCTTAAAAGCAAAACAGAAACTTTTATGCAAGGAAGCAGTCCAGGGATAGGTAAGCTTCCAACATGGTTAAATCACAGTGCTTAAGCATTGTCATCAGGCAAAGATCTCTCTCAATCTCTCATTCTATTTGTCTCTGTAGTGTCTTAGTTTAGACAGATTCCCTCTCTGGAAAAATCAGAGAAGTCCTGGATGGCATGTCCTCCAGTTTACATCTAGAAAGCTTAGGATTTCAACAAGAAGAAAGCTGTCTTCCCCAGAATTCCAGCAAAAGCCCAAGAGCTTACACTCCTTGGTCAACTTGTGTCATAGATCCATGTTCTTATGTACGTGGGGTGAATGGAACATGCAGGTATCTAGACCCGACCACATGCCCACTCCAAAACCATGGGCCAAAGAGGAGAAATCACCAAAGGAAAGTAAGGCTACTTTCATCCCGAGAAAGCAGATGATACTAGGCAAAATTGACAGATGTTCATTGCAGGCATCAAGAATGGCTGTGACCTACCAAAAATCACACACAGTGAATGGAACACAGATCTTCTGCATCATGCTGCATTGACTTTTGACCCACTAGGGTCGGAGGAAACATTATTAAGAGGAACCAGAAAATGACTTGGTTTGAATCAGCTGATTCCTATCAGGTTACCTGAACAGCATACAAGTACACGTTGTCAACTGAGAAAATACACAATGACAAAAGCTGCTATGAATTCAGCAATGCCTTTCACATAATTATTCATCACGAAGGCATCTACATACATTTGCAAAATGGCCGTTCCAGTATGTGCCAGACATCCTAATTAGTCTGCAGGCAATTCTTGCCCACATGGATTCACAGATCCTTTGTAGTAACTATGAAACACCTCGCTGGGTCCACTGCGCAGAGAATGACTCAGAGTTGTCTAAACCTAGCCTAGCCTGAAAGGAAAGCGATGTCTCTGGCAAAACTCAAGTAACAATCACTCTCAAAGACTCCTCCAAGGAGGAGATGGAACTTGAGTGCTGTGGGAAGAGCACTATTGCAGCATTGAGAGGAGATAAAGCCCCCTTCCTTTGATGGGAGTAGCAGGATGAGAGCACATCAGGAGACCAGCCTGGGTGGAGGAAAGACATGGGCTGGGAGGCAGTGGTGGGCCAGATTTTGGAGAGCCAGAAAATCAGCCTCTGGCTTCTATTTCCATATAACTCCTGAACATACACTTTCATTTCAGCACTCAATATGAGGGTGATTAGAGAGTCTTAAATTTGCAAGTATTATAATGAACTGAGTGATAAGCCACCAAGAAAATCTTTGACTCTGTTAGGAAACCAGTTCTTCTGATCTGTATTGTTTGAGGAATAACAATAAATTAATTTCAGGGTATCAGTCTTAGATGGAAGATGAGCCATTTAAGGCTCCACTGAATCTCCACTGTGTGATGAGCAGGGAAACAGCCCCTGTTCCCATTTTCCATGAAAAGGGAGATGGAGGGTCTGAGTTGGAAATGCCACTCAGAGCTGCAGAAACTCATAGTCCTACCCTTATTCTGCTGAGGGAACCTTCATGGTACTGTGTAATTAAGTTAATAATAATTGGTGATTTCATAAGGTCTTCAAATTCAGTGACCTCAAGGTATTGGTATCATGACTCACGATAAGACATATTTTTATCTTGCCCATTTGAATGGTCTACACTGGGATATGCATAGACTGTTGGAAAAGCCTAAGTTCTTTATCATGGGCAGAGATAAAAAATAGAAAGTGAAGTCAACCCAAAGCTGATGAAGCCGGAGACCATGCTAGGTACATTGTATTGGGTTGGCCAAAAAGTAAGTTTGCTTTTTCCTGTCAGATGGCTCTGGTAGTGTTTAGTTGTCTTTAACTTCATTTGAAACAATTTTGTTATATTGTGACAGCTGTCATATCAGCATGCATTTTTTAAAAACATCAAAATTGGTGAATTTTTATGTAGCCATTTTAATATTGAAGATAGAAAAATATGCAACATACTATGCTTTATTATTTCAAGAAATGTAAAAATGCAACTGAAATACACACAAAAAAGATTGTTGCAGTGTATGGAGAAGGTGCTGTGACTGACGGAACCTGTCAAAAGTGATTTTGTGCTGGAGATTTCTCCCTAGATGATACTTCATGGCCAGGTAGGACAGCGAAGTTGATAGTGATCAAATCATTATTTGGCTGACTCAGTAATTCGTTTTTCTCATTTAACTTTCCCAAATATGCATGCTAGGTGTTATTGCCTTCATATGCACTGTATGGGGCTCAGAAAGGCAAAGCCAGTTACTTAAGGACATATGGCTTGTAGAGGCCTAGTTGATTCAGTAAGAGTCAAATCAAGGTCTGGGTCCAAAGTCCATGTGCTTCCCAAAACATTATATGACTCTAACAAACCCGAACAGGGGCAGCAGGAGTGACAAGATGGTTTTGTCTGTTATTGTTCCATGGCTATTAAGCTGAGAAATACCTGAAACCTGAAGTAATTGGAGAACCTTATTCTCCCCATTTCTCACTTCCTAGAATTATTTACCCAACTATAGATAATCAAGCATCAAGCTATTTCCACTCAGGCAACTTTACTTTGAGCTCACCCACTGAGCCCCTAAACATGCCAGCCATTTAATGCACTTAATCTCATTGTATTCCCATAAAAACTAAATGAAGTGAATACCATTTGTCCTTCTTTAACATACGGGAAATCTGAGGAACAAGGAAATGAAATGATTCACCCGAGGCCACACAACAAGAAAAGGGACAAAGGTAGAATTTCCACCCAAGTCTGGCTCCCAACCCAAGCTCTCCCCTGAGTGGCAGGCACACAGACATGTCAAGCAAGGAACTGGAAATACTCTTTCCTACTTAATCAATAAAAAACTTAACATTCACAGGTAAATTTATAATAAAATTGGCATTTATTTGAGTTGTCTAAGTTATACACCAATACTGTGTGAAAGAGGAGGTGGTATTTTTAGCTTAAGGTAATAGGAACAGTGATTATCAGATTGTGACATAGAAAATTATTTTCCGACTCCTCTGTCAGTGCTCTTTCCTTTGGGCAAGACTGCCTCTAACTATCCTCCAGACACCGTAGAGGGTGACCAGCTGTACCTCAGGAACTGAAGGGGAAAAGAAATAAACCTCCAGGAAGGATGCTGACCTCCTACACATCTAGCCCAGTCTCCCTGTCCAATCGTGCAACTTGAACAAACATTCATAGACTATTTGTGATTGGCCAGGAGAGTCCCAGGTGCTAGAAATGCAGTTAAACCAAACTATCTTCAGATGTCACACATCAGGTGTTCAACTATGACCTACAGAAATATTTGCTGTTAGTGAAGGATATACAATATCTATGGAAAATCAAAGGAGGGATAAGGGGGAAGAAGAAAGGCACCTCAGGTAAAGGAAAAGTGTGTTCAAAACATATATACATTTGGAAACTGTACCCAACCCAAATGCAACTGACACCTTATTTGGTGTGGCTGAAATGAAGTTAGCAATGTTAGGTGGGAAGAGGATCCTGAAAAATCGTAAATATCATGGTAAAGGACTTGAGCATTATTCTGAAGGCTTGGGCAATAACAAAACAAACAAACAAGCAAAATATAACCAAAGACACTGAAATTGAGAACAGGCTGACAGTGACCAGAGGGGAGAGGGGAGGGAATTTCAGGGGAAAGGGGAAGGGTTTGCAGGAACAAGTATAAAGGACACATGGAGAAAAAACAAGGGGGGGTGGAAATGGGAGGGAGGTGGGGAGGGCTAGGGGGTGGGCTGGGATGGGGTAAAAGGCAGAAAACTGTACTTGAACAACAATTAAAAATAAAAAAAATTTAAAAAGAAATTTTAACCACTGAATAAATTTGAAGTTATTTATCTTGCATACTTGAAAAGTCCACCTGTTGGCAGTGGGCAGAACGAATTGGGAAAGGATAAAGGTGAGAAAACCAGTTAGGAAGTTATAAAAACCACTTGGATATTTTTTTTATTGCTGTGAAACTGAAGTATCCACAGGGCGAGATAGAAAGGCAGGGGCTGAGTCGAGAGATGTTCATGAGACTGAGTTAAGAGGAATTCGTGAAAGATTAAAGTAGAGGTTGAAAATTCAAAAGGTCCATGATGACTCTGAAGTTTCTGATTTCAGTAATTGGACAGAGCAGGTGGGAAAGAGAGATGAAGAGTGTACTTTTACACATGTCAAGCTTGTAAGTGTTGGATGATGTTCAGATCTGTGGAAATACAGGTCTAGACTTCTGGAGGGAGGTCAGGGGTGGAGTTAGGGACTGGAAAGTCTTTAGTATGTAGTCAGTAACTGAAGATGAAGGCAAATATAACACGACCCAGTGGGAAAGGGTAGGCGTTAGCAGATGGAACCCTGGGACATACCAGCACCTGAGTCCAGCAGAGATCCTAGAAATCAAGGACAGAGGGAGGTCAGGAAGGAGGAAGGGTCAACAGTGAGCTGATAGGTGATCATCTCATTCAGCACCCCAAAGTTGCCACTAAACTTTGACAGGTTACTTTACAATTGGTTCTAGGTAAATGTGAGAGAAAATAGAATGGCTTTTTTTTTTTTTTTTAAACTTGGAGGTGGGTTGCTTGTTTTAATAGAGGAAAAGTCTTTCAATTGTTTATATTAAAAAACCATTCGTATCTCACCATTTAAATCAAGAAATCAGAGGTAGAAAACAAGACTCATAGTTCTAACCTACAGTATATGTTTGTCTCTCTGAGCTACATACAGATGTTTCCTGGAATTGATTCTGTCTTTCCTGTATGTCTAATTTAAGGAAACAGTACTCAGAACACATGCTGATGCCCTATATGGTCCTGTCTAGAAATGGTATTGAAGTCAAGGAAACACAAACACAGTCCAACAACGGTAAGTATTTCGAGTGTAATTTTAGTTGTTACTCAAAGAGCATGAAAGGGAATCAAGTTTATATTCCACCCTGGCCTCCTTACTGCTTTTCTAACCCTTTTCCTTCCCTGCACCACAACAGCTGCTTCAGAGTCTCACACTCATGAGGCCAAATTTCCTCTTGTATCTCCCAGAGTTTCCAAAACCCCACAGTCTGTGTTATGCACCCCCTGTCCTTCAGCCCATGAATTATCTGTAGAGCCTGAACTTTCACCAGAGAGAGAGAAAGACAGAGACAGAGACAGAGAAAGAGACAGAGACACAGAGAGAGAGGAGCTGAATAAGCAAAGATTAGATTCCCTCAAAGTCAGCAGTGACAAGTTCAGTAAAGGCTGGGGAATGCACATTTTAATAAATTTTGCCCTAAATTCATCTAGTACTTTAAAGTTTTCCAAATACACACGTTTGTGTTCTCACATGTTCATCATATCACTACGTCTTTGAGATTGGTGGAATTGATTTCAATATCTCTGAAAACAGACACTGATGCACCAAATTCCTTGTCCAAATTCACCCCTTCAGTCACACCAGAATCAAACAACCTTCTGCAAGTGCTCCTGACTCAGCATTGAAGTGTCATCTAACCATCTGGCTTGTTCCCAAGCACCACACGGCTCAGCCTTAGCAGACACTCCCTGACTATGCTGTGCATAAATCCAATTATGAAATATGACATCTTAAGTGAATTCCATTATAGGGGAAGAAAAAATAATTTTCTCTCTACTTTTCTCAGTTCTTAGCTGAGACCCTATAATGAGACATATTATCAAGAGGATGCACAAATGAAAGTTTATCAACATGCGTACCCCATGCACACGTGAGAGATACCCAGGGAAAAATGCGTAACTCAAAGAGGTGGATTAGAATTCAGGCTTAAATACCATCTTAATAGAAGTCCATGAAAGTTCAGGGGAAATGGATTTATGACAATGGAGTTTCTTTCAGAGAATCTGTCTTTAGGAGGACAAAGGGAGTTCAAAGAAAGCCTCTTTCTGCATTTACTGTATTTCACATGCCTACAGTTCAAAAGAGTTAATACAATATGCCATAGTGGCATATTTTGGGGTGGCATATTCTGCTACCCTTCTCCATTCATAGGCCAAGAAACTTAAATTCACGGGAAAAGAAGGAGGGGAGAAATGTGCTCCATTTTCTGTTTTTGACTTGACATCAGCAGTCTCGTCCCCTGCTGTGGACTTCAACCCATGATCCTGAACATCACATCCCTCCTTTTAGGCTTACATTTTGCAAGCCTACAATTTTTGTTAAAATCACACTAATTCATGCCTCCTGCCTGACAGACAGCTCCCTCCTGACACCATCATCTGTCAGATGCACTAAATTTGGAAGGAAATGCCAGAAACCTAGCATCCCCCTCTTCAAAGATAATTATGTATAAATTATTCAGAAGTCCTTAGTTACTGAGCAGCATTTGCTGGCTACTTTGCCCGCCCTCCACCTTTCCTCATGGCAGGGAGCAAACTTCAGTCTTCTCCAGGACACCTTATTTCATCTCTTCCTGACTTTCAAACCACCGTAATTGGGAGATAGATAAGCAAAATAAAAAGAACTATTTTATTCATGGAAGAAAATCATTTATCTCACATCATCTCTATCATTGTGCTCAGATGATAAGAGAGAATAGATAGCAATTTTGGTAACTAATTCTTCACATAGTATTTGGGCAGCTATCTGGTCTCCTCCGCTGCCAGCAAAGTCAGGGACTGGAGCTGCAAAGAAGTTTCGAAGCCCTATTTATTCCCCACATCTTAGAGAACCATCATGCCAAAATTAAAAATACTAGTGGCACCGGGCGCATGCTAAGAATTTAAGTAGTGCTGTTAATTTACTCTAATTAATTAATTACAGTAATGTCCTGATCTGCAGGGAACTGCCCTAGAAAGAGAAATGGAATGGTTAAGTAAAACTCTAAAGCTGCTCCGCCCCTCACCCTGGAGGTAGCATACCCCAGAAGGGCTGCTACCAAAAATCCGGGGCAAGAGAGGAGGTTGAAAGAAACCCCCAGGGACACGGACATGCCAGTGCGTCTCGGCGAGCATCGGGACGCATGGAGCGGTTGTTAGAACACACGCTCCTGGGCCCTCCCTCCGCCCCCTCCCCGCCCCCCGTCCTGGAGTTGCTGATTGTTACTAACAAGTTCCCAGGTGACACGGCTGCTGTCCACAGAGTGGGGAGCAGAGTAAGCTCTGGGAGCAGCCAGACCTGGACGTAACTGACAGCTCAGCCAGCTAACTGCGAGACCCCGTAGCAGCGTCTTACCCACTCTAAAAGACACGGGGGTCATCTGTGGAGGGGTGACAGCAATGGCCCCCAGCGCTGCTGTGAGGAAGAAGGGCATACAGCTGGACACAGTGTGTGGCCCTCAGCAGGTGTCACAGAGATGGGGACTGGCAGCGGAGGCAGCAGCTCCAACGGTGTGTCTTTGTTGCATACTAGGCATGAGTGTTTCACTGCAAACCCTGGAAGGGACACCCATTTTCCCTGGCAATGTTCTCTGTGCGCCCCTGTCAGTTTGCTTTTTTAAAAAAGCCCAGTTCTTAGGTAAATACCAGCAAGACATGCAGGAGGCTCGACAACATATAGTAAGGACAATAACTGACAGCTAACAAGTATTTCCAAGATGCTGGGCCACGTGCCCAGAGATGTACCACCTCTGCATTTCCACCTGCTAACAACGGAATGAGGTGGAAGCACCATCCTGCCTACAACATGGTAACCGAGGGGCACCTGAGTCTCAACTAGGGTTAGTACCTTTGCCAGGGTTAACCCACCAGCAGGTGGCGGAACTAGGACTCGAGCCCACGTTGGTCTAACTCTGGAGCCTGGGTGGCAGCCGCTGCGCTGTGGGCTCACCTACGATGGTGACAGCAAAGATGTGCGGCATTTTCTCAGTGCTTCTCAGCTTACACAACGCTTCCCTCTCCATTGCTGAAGCTGTCCTCCCACTGCCCCAGGGGTAAGCAGGGTGGATGTTCATCTGCTCACTTTGCAGACTCAGGGAGGTAACAGGTGGTTCTACGCTGACAGTGCGCTTGTCTCCATTACGCACAGACAGGCCCCACCGCCATCCTGTCTTGGGAATCTGCCCACTCAGGAAGCAGCAGCCTGCTGGTCACCAGTGTAGGCGTAAATGCTGGACCCTGTCTCCATGCAGGGAAAGGCCATCTGGGTGGCGACCCAGCTTTGGGAGCAAAGTCCATGTGTTAGATTTCTGAGTTTTGCTACTTACTTGCTGTGTTCCCATGAAGAAATCGTTTAATACCTCTGAGTAACCTTATAAAACCCCCAGCAGCTCAGTGATTATTTGTGGAGATAAAAAAAATAGGAGAAAAAGAAATGTCAGAGAGGAAAATGAGAGAGAATATTACGAACCACCCACATCTCGTACCAGTTTGAGGATCTACCCACATGTCTTACCACAGGATGGTACTTTCTATTCCGTCAGACCAGGGGTCGATTAAAAATGGATATAGCTCAGAAATATTAACCATTAATGAGAAGAGATAGAAATAACATGTATGAAGATCTTGGGTTTACTGGACACTCTGATATGGGGCTTCAAATACATTTGTATATTTAATTTCATCCTTTTAAAGCATTGGGAGGGGTTGGGGAGAATGAAAAGGGGGTCAAATCTACGATGATGGAGGAAGACTAGACTATGGGTGGTGAGCGCACCATGCAATATACAGAGGACGTATTACAGAACTGTAGGCTTGCAACACACACATTATTAACCATGTTAGCCCAATAAATTCAATAAAAAATAAAGTACTGTAGAGGTAGTCTAAATGTTCTGGCCTTCCAGGTGAGCTTAGAGAAGTCAAGTTATCCAGCTAGACAAAACCCCAGAGCTGTCTGCTTCCAACGCCCCCCCCCCTCCATGATCCACCCCACGAAGTTCTGGAGAGAACAGAACATGGCATTTATCTCTACCGGTGTTGTGCTGCTGCTGCCGCCGCCTCTGCCTGCTCTCAAGAGCCCCTTGGACACAGCTCTTCCCAAGTCTCCTTGCAGTGACTTTGTGTTAATGGCTTCAAACCAGCCATGGTGGGAGTGTTCACACGATGGAAATCAGCCACAAATCAGGGCTCCCCCTGCCCAAGGACTGCCCCATCCCCCTCCTCGCCCCGTGCACCAAGAAAGCCAAGCTTTCTATTTCCTTTCAGCCAAGGTTTGTCTCCTGCTAGGCACAAAGACGTTACGCGGTGCTAAAGCGCTCCTTAATATTGCTGGGAGGAAAACTAAAGTTGCTTTGATCAAAAATTGTCTTGACTTCAAAAGAGACTTTGTTCCTTTTCCTTCACTCAATGGATTGGAGTTCATTATCCCCAGTGCTCAGGCAAAGCCTGAGTGTTCTGAGAGCATCGTTCCATTTGCCCTCTCAGAGCCCGCAACAAGAGCTGGATATCAGAACGTAAAAGCATCAGCAGTGTCTTCTTCTCTATCCCAGCCTCAGGACTCACAGAAGTGAGTCCATGAAACTAACAAACAACAAAGACAAAGAGAGGGACTGTCACCTCATCTTCAGTATATTCCTTCCTAGGGATTGTAAAGCGTCCCCTCTCTCTGGACCCATGAAGAGGTCTTTCCAATGTTGATACTGAAAGGCTTCCTTCCATTCTGTGGTGGAAGCAGGAAAATTCCTCCACCAACTGCCCCTGCCCCCTCTCCGGAGGCCTCCATTTCCTTCTCACTGGGGTGATTAAAGGAATCAAGAGAGGCCTTTGCTTTCTCTTGCCTTTAAATTGCCCTTCACGCTCTACACACTGTATGGCTCTCGTTAGTTGCTTCTTCCTTGACATTTCTGTCTTAGACCGTCACAGATATTATAATACAAGAAATTCTGATAACAACCTCTTTTGCAATTCCACAAGAGCGAAAAACAACCACCTTTTGTGTTGCTTAATTTGTTAAAAAGTAAATAAAAATAGAAGCTTAAAAACAACAACAAAAAATCCTGCCTCTAGTCTGTCCCACCCTCAGGGAGAAGGCACCTTATTCTGGTAGAGATGCTTCTTGTTCTCCTGTTGCTCTTTTCAAAAATCACTTGTATTTTTCTGCTCACAACCAAGCTCTACAGTCACTCTGTCATCTTGTAATCCTGTCATGCTGCCAAGGAGACAACTGGTCATAGCTCAAGCTCTGAGTGGCCCAGGGGGCTGCGTGGCTATGAAGCACAGAAGAAATTTGACCGTAACCTACCTGAGCCAACCAGAACACCCAGGCTCCTGCAGCAGACTGGAACTCTTCAGTTGTGATTAAAACCCACGCTGGAGTTGGAGGGCTTCCTTTTATAATGAAATATGAATATAAATATCGGAGATTCGCTTAGGAAATAGAACCTGATTTTAATTTCCTAGTCTAACCTTTCAATCAAAATTTGTTTTTCATTAAGCAAACAAACAGTTTTGGAGTGGGACTTTTTTATGAACAGAGCATACTGCTAGAGAACATAGAAGGTAAATAGTTAAAAAATAAGAAAAACTACCCCCCAAGCATGCACTCACACACCCCCAAACACACACGGAGAAAGGATAAGTGTCTTGAATCTTTTTTTTAATTTTAAGTCCAACAAATATACAGTCAGAGCTCTGCAGAGAAACAGAATAGGACATTGTCTATCCATCTACTGATTGAAAGTAAGGATGGAGAGAGAGAGACAGAGAGAGACAGAGAGAGAGATTTTAAGGAATTGACTCATGATTGTGGGGACTGGCAAGTCTGAAATCTATAGGGTCAGCTGACAGGCTGGAAATTTAAGCAAGAGGTTTATGTTGAGTAGAGCAGATCAGTAGGCCAGAAATCTGGGCAGGGTTTCTATGGTAGTCTTGAGTACAAATTCTTTTCTTCTTTCGTAAACCTCAGTATTTTGCTCTTAAAAGCCTCCATCAGATTAGATGAGGTCCATCCATATTTTACAAGATAATCTGCCTTACTTAAAGTCAACTGATTACAAATATTAATCGCATCTACTACATATCTTTACAATAATATCTAGCAGGTGTTTGACCAAACTACCTTGCTCCACAGCCCAGCCAAGTTGAGACATAAAATTAACCATCACGCCAAGTGTTTCTACTATGCAACCAAAGTGAGGACCATTGACTTAGAAAACAATTACGTTGGAGGTAATTATTAGGGATTTGTGGGTGTTTAAAGATACCTTATTTTCCTGAGAAATTGGAAAAGTTGGACCATTACTCACAACAAAAGTGTGTTAGCCTGTCCTTCAATTAAAGCATACTTCCTGAGCACCCACCTTGTAACAGACACTGCTCTGAGCACCCTGTAGATTATGCAAGTGTAATCCTGCCCTCAGAGAGTTCATTTTCTAGTAAGAAAGGACAAAAGCCAACTGCTGGTGCCAACAGCTCTTAAGGCTATTAGGCCTTGCCTCCCTTAGTTTTCCCCATAGTGATTGCTTCTAACCATTTCAGCTGGCCTGAATCCTCCCCCATCCTTCCCTCACTGACATCAGGTAAGATTATCTCTTGTCTTGTTGAAAAGACGGAGGCAAACAAAAGTAAAGTGCATTTACCCAAACACTTTCGATATCTATAGATGGGAGCCATTTATTAGGGACTCTGCCTGAAGATTAATTATGCCCAGAGCAGGAATCAGTTGGGATATGGCTTCTGTGGGCTGTGATTATGGTGTTCCCAATCAGTTATTCCAGTCAATTCAGACCACCCTTCTTATCCACAGATACATTGCCACATAGACACAGGTTGTCTCCACTTGGTTTAGCAATATGTGAATCATATTTCCCCAAGTGAGTGATTCCCCCAGAAAAATTTTCCCACAAATTCAGATTTATAGTTCCTATGGGACTGAGAACTATAATTTTAAATGGCCCCTGAACCACATCCATTCATTATAATGTAAAATGATGCTGTCAAACTATGAACTGGTAGCAGGCAAGAAATGTCTGGGATATCCTGTCATCACCACTATAGCAATAGAAGCAAGGGAAAAAGACAAACCTCCAAAGAAAAACTGAATAATGGGAGCCTCATCCCATGGAAGGAAATGGACTGAGAATCACTGCCTTGTTCCCTAAGACCCAGCATTTCTATGTGACTAAGTCTTTCTTTTTCTTTTACCCTCAAGGAATAATAAAGTTATTGGTCACTGTTCCAATCTCTTAAAATTACCTACATAGTATTAAACATATTGAAAGCCACAAAAAGTTGAGAAAGACTAAGTGACATGCAATTGAACTGTGGTAGTGACAATAGCGCAAATATTTATCGCAGAAATTCCAAGGCAAGTAGAAAAATTCAAAGGCTTCCTTTTCATCATCCATTTGACTTTCTTTTAAAAGGTCTCCAGATCTGGATCTGTAAGTCTTGTTTCTAGTTTTTCTGCTTAGATCATCAAGCTCTCTATTTAAAATATTTAAGGATTAAGTTAAAACCCCTGTAACTCTTGCTCCTTTAATTCAGGAACAAGACAGAAATGCAGATTCTCAGACCTCCTGTGAACCCTAAAAAGAAATATATCTGCCAAGAAGAACTTCTCTTGGCTAGCTGGGCCCAAATCCACAATCAGAGTCCAGCACCATTGCTAGAGGCCTCTCATCTACTCAGTGTTTTCAGGGAAAAGATGGACTGAAGTTTAAGCTTCTGGTAGTAAGCTTCTGCTGGCCAAGTCAACTGTTATAAGGGAGTTCCTGGTTTTACCTTTCAACCAATGGACTGAGACCTGCCTTGTCCAATCAGAACCGCAGAATTATTTTCTCATTTGCATCTAAACTGACCAATCAGAACTACTTTATTGATTTTGTATATTGACTCATATGTGGAATCTAACGAACAAAATAAACTAACAAACAAAATAAAAATAGACTCATAGAAAACAGACTGACAGCTGTCAGATGGGTGCGGGGGTTGGGGACCCAGGTGAAAAAAGTAAAGGTATTAAGCAAACAAAGGAACAAAAACCAAAAATAGATAGACAATAGAGAGAAAGGAAGGTGGGGGGAGGTAAAAGAGGGTAGTAAGGGCATAGGGAAGATAAATGGTGATGGAAGGAGATTTGACTTGGGGTGGTGAACACATAATACAATATACAAATAATGTATTATAGAATTGTACGCCTGAAACCCATATAATTTTATTAACCAATGTCACCCCAATAAATTCAATAAAAAGAAAAAATTACTCTATAATACTATAACAACCTGTCAGAATGCACAATAGTAACCAAAGACGACTGCATGATTCTAGACTACTAAGAACTGCAGGAATCTTATTTACATAAAATTGGACCAATCAGGAACCTGGACAGGAGCTTTCTCTATAAAAGGCAGTTTCACCATTGTCTCTGTGAAGCACAACTTTGGCTTCCACTGGAGGCTTAATTCCCTGGTCTGCAAACTGCTCACCTGAATAAAGTTTCTCCCTCTCACCCCCCACCACACACACAATTCAGAAACAAATAATCAAATGTATGGTCCACAAATTGGATTTCTCAGAAAGATAAAAGTGAGTAGAGAGGAGAGGTTGCAACATAAGACATGCTGGGGTAAAATTCTTGTTCACTACCATGGCTGCCATAATGTGTTTAAGGGAGAAGAGATAAAACATGACAGAAAGGGAAACCCAGCACCGATTTTTATTTCTGTCCAAAGACACGCCAAGGTAAGAGCCCACCCCCCTGGGTTCCCCCTCGCCGTGTCTGCATTCTGTCTCTCTGTTCCAATCCGCTTGTTCCTGCATCACACAGGAGCAACACGGAGCAAAGAAAAGAGCACTGCACCGTGATGGAATATGACTTCCGGCTCTGGACCTGTCATTTTTTTTTTTTTTTTTTTTTTTTTTAGCAGTGTGACTTTGGATATTTCACTTAACTTTTCTGAGAGCTTCAGTTGCCTCATTTGTAAAATGAGAAAGATAACTGTCTTTCCAGATCACAGAGTTGTGTTTCTATCCAGGCTACAAGGGTCAAATGTCACTGCATCTACCACCACTGCTACTTCCTTGCCAGAGTCTTAGGGACTGAAGTCACCCCATCGTTTGAATGAACTGTCTGCTCACTAAGGCTGATCACCCACAGAGGGGCTGAAGTTATGACCTCACAATGATTCAGAGTTTCTCATCCTTTGAATGTGGTGATGAGTTATTCAAACTACTCATAACTAATAAATCCAATATAAAGTTTCCTAATCCTTTAAGGCTAAGCATCCTGCTGCGAAATATTTCTTATAAGGAGGTTTTGTTGGTGTTAGAATGTCTCAAAAACAAAATTCTCAAGTATGTTCCTCACAAATTAATCACATAAAATGCTTGGTGTCAGGAGAGACAATCCTAATTAAGTCTGGGAATAATCCATACTAATCTCTCCCCTTTGAGATTCACAACGAATATTAGCAAATTAAAGACTCTGAGAAGCAGACACCTGTGTAAGTTTAACCCAATGCTGTCCAAACCCAAACTCCTTTGACTAAGGAAGCCATTTGACACATTCTTACCTTTGGTTCCCTGAGAAGTGGAACAAAGATAAGGATTTGAATGCAAAGAGTTTCTTAAGGAAGTGGGGAAGTGACACAGGATAGACAGGAAAGCCCAGGTAGGCTGTGTGAAGGAGCAGGTCATCTCTTTGGATTCCTCTGGGAAACTCTAGGTGACATTGTTGAACATACCTCAGAGTTGTCCCATGTGAGAGGCAAAGAAGCCGAGGTGTTCATCTACCAGCTTCCTTCCATCACTGGCCAAAGGTCAATCCAAAGTTACAAACTCAGCACCGCTGTGCGCCCTTGGGGAGCGAGTTCCGGGAGCCACAGGAGAAAGTCACTACAGTTCCTAGGGCAGTGTATGCCAAGAAGAGGTCAGTGGCTATTGCTGGCATCCCTTGCATTGGGTGACAAGGTGACATTTGCACCTTGTGGAGGTCAAGTCCACACTTTGGAGAAGAGGTTTTGAGAATGAACAGAAATTCCAATGACAACAATCTTGGGGGTTCTTTTTGCCTTTTGGTTGAAGGTTAAAGAGAAAAAAGGTGATGAGAAGAAAAAAGAGGGCACCCAATATGATCGAGTGAACCCAGCTTTCCCCTGGCCTCCAATGGCACCCAGTCTTATTTCTATCATGAATTTTTGCCCTTTAATTGTCTGTTTTCCTCTCACCTGGCAAACATTTAAGGAGCATCTACTATGTGCCTTGTTCTGGGCTGTAACATAAAGCACAATAGGCCAGATTCTTAATCCTATATTCCATATTCTATAACAGAGACAGTAAAAGAAAGAGAAGCATGTTGCCTAGCTTAGGCCAAGAAATTGGATTCACTAAGACCTCATCTCCAAGGATACTGAGTCATATTTTAGAGATTTGTGTCTTCAAAGAAACAACCAGTCCAGAAAATGACAGCACTCACCCATCCCCAGGAATGATCACTTAACAAGTAAATACTCCTGGGTCTGTGCAGAAACTTAAAAATACCCATGATATTTAAGCCTGCCAGAACAACTCAGAGGGGAGGAGATGGGGGACGTGGAGGCCGAGAGAGCCCCAAACATGAAAATGTTTCTACCAGGTGTAATGTCCACCGGTCACTTGCCAAGAAAAGATCAATAGTGATCCACATTTTTAATACCATCTGAACCACAAGGCGACAATGAAATTATGGGGGGAAAACCCTGGACAATTTTCCTTGGATACGGATGATAATCAGAAACTCTTCAGTTACCCTATTTCTCCATATACGCAATCTTTTAATGCAGTTAAATACTGAGGTTTGTCCAGGATAAGAACCACAGCTTGACTTCCAATCAGGCCACCTTAAGAAGAAGGTATCACCACTTTGTACCTGCATAACTCAGTTCATTCAATCACTCACTAGAAAAGATGAATGTGTCAACGTAAGACAAAGTCCCTGCCTTCAAGAGCTTATGTTCTCTTGAAAGTAACAAAGAGCCGATGGCCATTCAGTGTGTTACATGCCATAATAAAGACACTTCTGGATCAGCCTGGAGAGAACACGGGGCAGGTATCCACCTAGTCCTTAGAGGCGAGCAAAGATTTCCCAGGGTAGATATTAGGGTGCCTAGGGTCTGGCTGGTCTATTTCAAAGCATGAAAAGAAAAGAGTTGATGGCCCCAATGAAGGCTTCGTTCAGCTGATTAACATCAGAAGGTACCTGAGATGGGCTTGGGCTCTGAGTTCAAGCAGGGTGGCGCTCTACCAGGGGGAGTACAAGAGGGGGCTCTGTGTCCCTGCAGCTGGGCTCAGGTGGGAGTGTTTGTCGTTAACTGCTACAAAACTTTCCGTTGGAACAATGAGTGACTGCTCCAGTTTTTATGCCTCTCACTCAGGAGCATCTGTGCAATGCTGTTCTGGTAACTGTCAGAACTCGACTTTTGAGAACTGTTTTAGCAAGTCTGGCAGTTTTTTTCCAATTAATTAAGGTTCAGAGGCAGGGAAGATAGCCAAAAAAAAAAAAAGGTAGAAAGGGGAAAATTAGAGAAAAGAGGCAAGTTTGGAAGGCAAGAGAAACAGGAGACCCTCTGCCACGTTTCTTTGTCCTTCCGCAAACAGTTGCTTCTTGATGCCATGGACCTTGTTTTTCCACCTTTAAAGAAAAAAAAAAAACGTGAAGGAAACATCTATACACAGAAAGTGCTTAGTTAGATTTCCAAAGGATGCAGGAACGGGTGATTTCTCATAATTTTTCCAGCCAGTGAATTCTCAAGGGTTCAGTGTTTGCCTGAAGCCATGACTGTTAATATACAAATGTTGAAAGAACGATTTTTAAAAGGAACCAGTGTAACCAGTGTGGCCTTCTGATATTTGTATTTGATGGTGGGCAGTTGATGTTGCCCTTGCAGGATTTTCTGTTTTGAACTTATTAAGTCTTACATCTAAGAGGAACAAAACTGCTCAATATGTTTACAATAAAATACGAATAAATACATAATATGTGTTAATATTTTATAGATAGCCCTTAAGATCTGCTAGCATGAGCATGACAGGGGCCAGGTTCTGCTGAAATAAAAGACTCACAAGTGTTTTGATATTTTCAGAAGAAAGACATTCTGTACTCAAGCTGTTGTTTCTAAAGCTGTGAATAATCCACAAATATAATGAGACATACTAATGACACGATTTTTAAGCAAAGAAGGTAGTAAGAAAGTCTCACAATTAATTTGCTTGGCCAATTATGTTAGAAGGGCTTAGAAACCAAGATGTGTTCTTGAGAAAAACCACTTTTTCTTTCTGTGCAAGGGGCCTCCATGTTCTCACCTGAGCCACAAGGACATTTCGGGATCCTAGGGGGTGAGGTGGAAATTCTTTAACATTTCAACACTCTGCGTTTGGCTCTCGTGCTAGGTAGCTGCATGGACATGGTTTCAGCTTGGGACCTCCTGGCTTAACTTCACAGACCAGTTTATTGGCACACTGGAGTTTTCCCCACTTCGCAACATTCAAACTCCTATCTGAGGGCTGAAAATGGTGACATAGGGAGGAGAAAAATGGAAACAGAAAAATGTAACCAATTTCTCATGCATAAGATCAGTGCTTCTAAGACCAGGGATCTACGTATTCTTGGGTATTTGAGAAAGAAAGCCTCCAGTTTTATCATTTATAACAGAATCATGGAGAAGGAAGATGGGTCACAATAAAAAGAGATGGCTGAGGAATGATGAAAACTTGACCGGTAGGGCTTTCGACCTTTGCAAGTAGACCCCGCTGTGTCCCAGGCTGCTGTCCCAGGCTGCTGACTCCTGATGGGCATACTGCCACTAAGGGGTCCTAGAGGATCCACTGGAAAGGCATCCACCAACCCGCTGCACCTCGCATACACTACAGGTAATACCGAAAACTATTTGGAAATTTTAAGCCATAAATATTACACCTACTAAGCAGCAGGTTTATAGGGATAAACTATAACCTAGACACCAATCATTAGAAAACAATTTTAGAGTGGTCAATCAACCAATAATTATTTCCAACAATTACAAGTGAAATATTCTCTTGAAATTAAAAGGGTTTTTGTGGTGGTTATTGTTGTTGTTTTTGTAGGTAGCCATTTGGGTTAGGTTTGTTTTGTTTTTCTATTCAATGATTTTAGCACATAGTTGCCTTGCAGATGCCTAACTTTTATTAAGTTTCCAAAATGTTGCTTATTTCCTTAGCACAAAAGTCAAAGTTTATACCCCAAACTTTCCAATAAAAATAATTCTTAGGTTTCCCATAGATTCCATCCCCAAGAATGAATGTAAGTGGAGAGAGGTAAATTGCAGGCTCTTTCTCCCTACGGAGATGATCCTGAGTGTGACTTAAGTCACTGCTACTCCACCAGTTGCTCTACTCCTCTGTGGGTGCCCCCTGAATTACCCTCTCTCTGGATGTCTGAAGCTCTCCTACCCTTTCCTTCTGACAACCACAACTCCACTCACACAGCTTACTTTGTCTATATTAACATGACTGTACTATTCTATTGTTCCCATCAACACAGCTTTCTCACGAGACGCTCGCCCAGACAAATCACGTATTTGCTCTTTATAGGAACTTCCTAGAACTCTTCAAAAGAAGGCATTAAACTGAAGACAACTGTCCCACCAAGGCTTCTTAAAACTCTAACCTTAACATCTGCACCTTGTTGCTTCTATCAATCCTAAGCTTAATTATATCATGATCCCCACATTACTCTAATCAAATCCTACATTGAAAGACCTGCCAGGTAAAGAGCACCTTTCCTATAACTCTGTAAAACTATCTGTTTTATAGATTTTATTTAAATAACTTGCTTTGAGTTGAGCTTTCCCCAACTCATAACTTGATAGAATGAGCACTGGACTAGAAATTAAGAGTGTTGAGTCTTGGCCTTGACCTGAACCAGTTTTTTCCCTGTCTAGGCTTTACTTTTCTCATTCAAAAAAGGTTGAAGTTCACTTATTCAATATACATGCCATACCTACACACACACACACACACACACACACACACACACACTGTGATACCTCGGTACTCATAGGCTTCAGAACTTGTCATACCCTGTACTCATCTCATTTTGACAAAAAATGTTTCAGCATTCAGCACTTGCTCAAATTTGCCACACTTGCTAGAGTCATCTTATATGAGTCACAACACTGCTCAGTAAGAGAAAATGATTCATCGTTCAGTACTTGTTGGTTTCAGCACTCATCACTAGTTCCAGAACAAAATAACGATGAGTACGGAGGTACCACTGTATACATATATATATATATATATATATAAGTGTGTGTGCACACACTTACCACTTAGGGCCATGGCTAGGCAATATTTTGCCTCACAACAGCATAAACTCCATATTCCTCAACATGACAATTTTAATATTCATTTATGTCTTAGAGGTAGGGGAGGGGAGGGAGAAAGACAGGGAGAGAAACATAGAAACATCAATGTGAGAGATAAACATTGATCAGTTGCCTCTCATACACACCACATCTGGGGACCAAACCCTTAATCCAATCATGTGTCCTAACCAGGAATTGAACTGGTGACCTTTTGCTTTGCAGGACAATACCCAACCAACCAAGCTACACTGGTCAGGGCTCACCATGACAATTTTAAAAGTTACTCCCCCCTATGGTTATAATTATAGTTAGTTCTCCTAAGTGAATTAACTTGTGGCTTCTTGGTTAAGTTTTGGATACTATTTATGGAACATATAGAGCAAAAGAAAAAGAAAATTAAGACTGTCAGATTCCAGCAACCAGCAGAACATGTTTTATGCATTATTTTAATAATTTTCCTGTTAATTAGTGCTTGTTCTTATACTTTTAATGAAACAAAGAAGCTCTGAAAGTTTTAATTCCTTGCAAAAAAGTGTTTCAAGTCCTGGAGATTTGGCTGGTGCAATGCTCTTCATGAATAAAAAGCTTCCAGCATTAAGAATTTTTAACATCGCAGGTCCCTAGGGCTAGAAAAAGTAGAACATTCAGACTGAATGTAAAAGACAAAAATCTAGTTAGAAATTGCTCAGGAGCATCAAGACAAATACAAAATGCTTATGTTCTGCTATAGAAATTCAAAAACAAATGAAATCAGCCTGAAATGACCTAGTTAGATATCTGCTCTGCTTAGAGATTGCTGGTCGCTGTGTGACCTCACAACTAATGAAGACAAGGTAGGTAGCTGATACACGGCTCCACTCTGAGTTAAGAGACAGGTTTAAATCTTTGCTCTGACACTGACTAGTGGTGTGACTTTGAAAAACACACATCCTCCCTAAATTTGTTTCCTTGTTTAAGGAGTAGGAATCATAAAACTTATCCAACCCACTAAATGGGAAATGAGACAACATATTTAAAGTGCTCCAACATTTTAAAACTTTGTTTCATTATAAGCAAACACCATGAATGACCATGCGTTATAAGCTAACAAGGCAATGTGTCAGAATCAAGTGGTGCCTAGGGAGGCTGGTGTCTTCAGGAAACCTTGTGGTTGACTCATCATCCACTTACCGAACAACTGACCTGAAGCTAAGTGTTTCAGAGAGGGGAGGAAGATTGGGCAAGCTTGGGCCAAAGAAAGACAGGCGGAGGCCCATTCAAGAATAAGACAAGCTAGTTCCTGTCCCCAATTACATGTACATAAAGTAGCATATTGCCCCAGCTGCTGCTGGCAGCCACGTGATACCATCAGGTAAAGCAAAGACAGTAGATGAAGTACAGAAAGAACCAGGATATCTGGAATTTTTAAGGAAGCTGTGCACCTGAATGCCACGAAATCAGCCAATCCCGAGACCTGCTCTGCCTCTCATGACCGAAATCAACCAATCCTGAGAGCTGCTCCATGATGTAGTGGCGAGGAGAACTGGCTGAAGAGCTACTTTCTCCATTTAAATCCCACTCTTTCACTCACTACCCATGTGACTGTGGTAACTTACCCTCCTCTGGATCCGTTTTTCATCTTTAATATGAAAATAATAGTAGTACTCCCCCCACAGGGTTATTATGAGGATTAAATGAGTAAATAATTTTAGGACTCTTGGTATCTGGCATATTATAGGCATTATATAAGTATGTTTGTTAATATTAATAAATTAGAACTTATTTATTATTTTCAGCAACATAGGTTAAGCTTTGTTATTTGGTCCCAAAGCAAGCTAAATAGACCATTTTTCTTAGCCCTCTGCATTGGCTGCTCCTAATTAGAATGTCAAAAAGCAGTGGTCTATCGAAAATAAATTATAGTAATACTAATTTAACATGTTAAACCCGGAAATTATTTCTTTAATATATGTGAATCTAATTATATATATAAGTCACTTTATAAAATAACCATATATAATATATGTATGTGTGTGTGTGTGTGTGTATATATATATATATATAGAGAGAGAGAGAGAGAGAGAAAGCAAATCCAATACTTTCTTGACATCAACACTATGCATGCACACTTTGCCACGATTAGCTATGTGATCTGGAATAAACATTTTCCCTCTCTGAGTCTCAGTTTTGGGGAAGTGGAATTATACCCAATAATGCACAGGGAGTTGAAAATAACCTGGGTTTGCCATGGGAGCGTGTGTCACACGGGGTGCCAAAGGCTACGTGCTAATTCTGAATCTCCACCCTGAGCTCCCCAGGGCACCTTTCTGAGGGCCAGGCCTGCCATTCTTCCTTCATCACCCTGCTTGTGGGGAAGAGCAAGTTCTGTAAACACTGTCCTTTGTGTCAGGGATTAGCTAGATGCTCACTACACTTACTACCTCTTCTTCCATGTTTCAGCATCCCTGGCTGTTAGGTGGGACATGGGATTGAGTTTAGCCAATAGAATATGGGCAGAAATGAACTGAGCCACTTCCAGGCTTAACTCATAAAAGCCTCTCATATTTGATACCCTATCCCCTTTCTCAATCCACCTCCAATGGAAAAGATTTTAGGGCCTAGAGAGGGTAGAGCAGCAACATGGAAGGTGCGTGGGTCCATGAAACAATTAGCACTGAGTGGTGATATAAACCAGACATGAACTTGTATCGTGCTAATTCCCTGAGAATGTGGGAGTTATCTGTTAAAACAGCTCACATTCCCTTAATAAACTCAGCAAAAAAAAAAAGGACGGGGGGATGTCCCTTAACAATTGAATTCAGAAAGAAACTTAATGCTGTTCTTCTTCATCTTGCTCTTAGCAAGGACTCTGGGTAATCAGCTCAGTTTCTGGACTTGCTTGGTAGCTTTCACACGAAACATGAGAATAAAGGTGAAGTGTGCTGTCTGCCTCTGATGAGGACAAATCACAGCACTCACAGTCACTCCAGCTCTTTAGATGACTGTCTCTGAGGTCTGAGAAACGTGTTCTTTTTGCTTTGAAGAGGAAATGTCTTTGAGAGAGTATGGCAGTGTACTCAGGCGGCAGTCACAAAGAGAAAGGTTACTATTCTATTCCAATGTGATTGTTTTTTGCAGCAGGTGACATCGTCTGCCGGAAAGACTTCCAGAGACCCCTAAAATGTGTTTCTGAGCTCCTAACGTGAACTCAACAGTCACTATCAATCAATCACATGCCTTTCTACAAGAGGACTTGGGCTGTTATTTAGTTTTAATGATTCACCTATTCCACAAGTAAATACTCTTAATCCATTTAAAAAGCGGGGGGGGGATATAAGTGAAATGGTATGAAGCAGAGAGGTACCATGATAGGGAAAATCATTCTAGAATAGTCTCTACTGTTTTGCCTTTCCAGTGGCCTCTTTAAGTAAGACAGCAAAAACAACAAATGTTCCGCCTTTGGCTCCAGCTCACACCCTCCTCTCATTCTCTTGGGTTTTGTGATCGCAGCTACATTTTGCATCACTTTTGGGGGCACTTTCATTAATATTGCCCCCAAATTCTTGGCTACATGATATTCTCAGCACAACACTGAGGGGGCTCAGGAAAAAGTAGGCTTCAGAAAACTTAGACCAAGGTTTAGCTCTGTGTAGGACACGAAGTGGTAAGTGTCCCCTAGGTAAAAACAGTACATAGCCAAAAATAGCACAAAAAGCCAAAAATTCAGATCCGACCTATATGCACCCCCACCCTAAAACCTCAACCTATTCTGTTTAGCAAGAAAAGGAAGCCTATGTAGGTCAAGTACTTCAGGATCTTCTTTTATTTTTATTAATTAATTCATTGAACAGACACTCACGCGCCTGCACAATCCTATTCTCAAGCTCACTGAAAGACACTACACTGAAAACACCATCTATTTCATTGCCATTAAAGTTAAAAAGGCATTAACGTTAAACATTTTTAACTTTCAAAGATGGCCTGCGAATCTAATCCTCATTCATCACATTATTTCTCAGGGAAAATACATGGTGAGTTCTAAACTCCTGCCTTTTCTTTGTTTATGATATCTTCTCCATCTCTTGTTCTCAAAAGGATTTTAAGTGGCTAGTAGAAGATAAACAGAACTCAAAGCCATTTTTAAAAAGGGCAGAGATAAGCTATTAAAGTGGAATCAGTTAAATTATTATATGAACAGAAATTTTTCAGATTGCTACTAGCTGTCGTCAGGCTTACAGCGCAAAATAAGACAGAAAGTCCCAGCTCTCATGAAATTAACATTGTAGCATCTCGGAGCAAGGAAGGTGGTGGGAGTGTTCAAACGGCGGAGAAGGAACACATGTAAAATACCACTGTGACTCTGAACAGCAATGGCTGCTACAAGGGCAATGTGAACTACGACGCCTGTTGAGGGCTGAACAGCACCCCCCTCAAAATGCATATCCACTGGGACCTCAGAATGTGACCTTCTTTGGAAACAGAGTCTTTGCAGTTATACTTAGTTAAGTAAAGATGAGATCGTCTGAATTAGGGTGGGCCTTGAATCCAATGACCGGCGTCCCTATGAGAACGTCATGTGAACATACAGAGGAGACACACACAGAGGGAAGATGCCATGTGAGGATGGAGGCAGAGATCGGAGGCACGCAGCTGTGAACCAAGGGAGGCTAAGGATTGCCAAGAACCATCAGACGCTAGGAAGAGGCAAGGAAGGAGTCTTCCCCAGAACCTTCAGAGGGAGCTCGACCCGGCTGAGACCTTGAGTGAAGGCTTCCATCCTCCAGAATTGTGATATAACCAATTGCTTTTGTTCCAAGCCACCCAAGACTACGGTGCTTGGTTACAACTCTCCTTGAAAAGTAATACAATAACTTAGAATGAGCAGAAGAGAAGCTTGCTAATGTAATTAGACTGGATGGATGAAGTCACCTTCCTCAAGAAGTGACGTGTAAGCTGAGATCCGCGTGACACTAACATCCACACTGAGCTCCCTAGCAGACAAGGCAAAAATTGAGGCCCAATGTTTCTTCTCTGTTAAAAGCAAGCATGCATGTTAACAAACATTTTAATAATGTTAATTTACCTTACAACTGGATTTTGGAGACTAGAACCTGTTTTGAGGGTAAGAATTCTTTCTCATAAAGACCCATTTTGCTCTTTTTTCTCCACAGCTAATTTTTAAAAACCTAAGCCATGCAGTTGGGTGGAGAACCTCCTTCTTTTCCTGGACCTGGGGAGTGTGTTTAGAGTCAACAGTACTCACAGGGTGAGATGAAGGTGGCCCCAGAACTGCCTGGGTCTCAACTGTCACAAAATGAAATAAACTGTGCTTCGTGCACAGTTAATTTTATGTGGCTGTTATTAGGTAATATGTCATCTGCCCCTCCTAAAGATTAAATAGTTTAATACAGAAAACATTATAGGACATAAATTATAGACAATGTAAAAATGGTGTTGTGCTGCATATGGAGAAAATTTATAGCACCCAGTCATAAGGCCATTAGCAGAGAGAAAGGGAAATTAAACCACAGGGCCAAGAAGACAAAGATGGGCTCTGAGATCAGATCCTACAAGATGGAGAGTCAGTGGAGAAATGCAGGAAGGCAGAACAATTACTCTTGAAGCCATAACATTGATTAAATACACTAAAAAAACCGTCAGCTATAGAACACTCTGTGAACTTTTCAGTGCGTGCAGCAGTCACGCCAAGTTAAGCCAACATAGCCAGTCCCATCTCTACATTCTGCAGATAGCAAAAGGCTGAAAACTGTGGAAGCTTAGAAACCCCACCTCCTCCACATCCCAACTTTTTCAATAGACGTGACTTTCACGCAGAGGCCCACTGAGTCCTGGTCACCAGGCCACACCTCGGGGCTGCTTCCCAGAGCAGCTTCTCTCACCCATTTCATCTACCGGTGATCTGCCTATAGGTTCTTCTTTTTCAAGGGATCTACTGTTTTGTCTTTTTTTCCTAATTGAATAGAAAACCTCTTATTTACATCCCCCCAAAAGTAGAAATAAAGCCATAAAGACTTGAGCTTTACTGCCAGGAACTAAGCCTCCAAAAAGGGCCATCATTTTATTTTGTGTTAAAAAAAGGCCATCTTTTTTTTAAAGATTTTATTATTTATTTTTAGAGAGAGGGGAAGGGAGGGAGAAAGAGACACATCAATGTGTGGTTGCCTCTCACGTGGCCCCCACTGGGGACCTGGTCTACAACCCAGGCATGTACCCTGATTGGGAATCGAACCAGAGACCCTCTGGTTCACAGCCCGTGCGCAATCCACTGAACTACACCAGCCAGGGCAAAAAAAAAAAAAAAACCATCTTAAAATGGACTTTAAAATCTGCTATAGCTTGAGCAAAACATTGCCCAGCAAGGCCAGAGAGACCCCATTGGTCAGATGCTCAGAAGCATCTGAAGAAATCACTTGCCTTGGTGAATTCACCATGGCTCACTTCTGGGACCTGCCTTTGAGGTCTCAGAATCTGGAGTTTGTCAATGCTGCAAGAGTGGACCCAGTGATCTGGGGTGCACTGATATTAATTCAAGCTAAGAGAGGCTGACGTAAAACCAGAAGGCCAAGTAATCTGTTAATATGATGAGGCATAGAAATGTCATATCAATCAGAACCTTCAAACAGATGTGCCTAAAGCCTTCTCTGTAGATAAATCCACATGAGGAAAGATTGAGGAACAATTCTCTGTACAAAATGCAGGAAAATAAACAATCAAGGATGCTTGTGTTTCATGGCCGAGGTCCTCCCAGTGAGGAAGGCTTCAGCACAACAGCAACCCAAGATCGTTTCAGCCACCCAACCCCCTCCCCAGTGCTGGTTGAGCAGGTAGAAGAAAATGCAAAAGTGTAGATTCTGGCCTTCTTGGCATCCCACGGACTAGCCCCACCAGCTAGGGTTCATCAGACACAACGCTTTGACTGGATCAAGCCTCTACTGAAGTGACAGTCCCATGTCAATCAAGTAAAACAACTCCTTTTAGGGATATTTGGGGGCAGGGGGATGATCTTTTGTTGCCCCTTGGGGATGAGGATGCAAGCTGAGCTTGGGGCAGCAAAGGAAGCAATCGCATTTACATATATAAATACTCCAAAATGATATTATTACTTCGCACTTCAAATACTTCTTGCTAGGGCTCATTTCAAGCTGCCAACCTGCCCTTAGCAATTATTGCATCTTATTAAAAGGAACACTCTCTTATAATCAATTAGACGCATTACCTTGAATATTCAATTTCTGCCAAGCCACAGCTGAAACAATCACTTCAGAGAATCTGTTTGTGAACATCAGACCTACAATCATTACTGAGTGCACTCGAGGCTAAGCTGCTCCCTTCTGCTCACGTATTTTCCCCACCAACATGGAACAATGCAATGATTAGGTTTCTACTTAATGACTTAGAATCACATGTTGATCTTGTCTCTCTGAGAATAAACTCAGATGAGCTTATAAAAAGTTTTGTGCTTCCTCAAAGTCTGCAGTGCCAGAGGTAGAGGTAGAGTCCTAGTTTAATCTTATAGCTGGTCCTCAAAGCCATAGTGTGCGTGGGTTTCACCTGTTTAACTCTCAGAAATCAACCTCATTTCTCTGGGAGCTTCACTGGGTCTCACTGCGAACCACATGTCATGGCAATAATGCTGACACCCTTGGAAAGTCTTGTTCAGTTTTCCAGCTATTGTCTCCCAGCTTCAAATCCGCCATTTTATGCTCTGTTCCAATGCTGGGTCAGGGACTCTGCAAACACGTTTGTCCTTGGTCTCTGCGTTTCTGGTTATGTGTAACCAAGATGGGGTTCTGAGGAGAGATCAGAAGTTAGGAGAGAAGGAGCAGATCCCCGACCCTTCCTGTTCACCTGGAGATCCTGCCCCTTCACCAGAAAAGAAAGCCACTCTCAGGGACATGTAACTTGGTAACCTGAGTGCAGAAGTGTTCAATTATTTTTTCTAATTACCCTAAGTTTTCTAATTACTGCAGAAAGCAACCAAGTATGGGAGGCCTGGAAGGGCCAAAGCCAGGATTTCATGAGATCTAGGGCAGGGGTTGGCAAACTAGTCTGAGAGCCAAATATAGCCTGTCACCCGATTCTATAAATAAAGTTTTATTGGAACACAGTCATGCTCATTCATTTCTATATTGTCAATGGCTATGTCCACAACTACGGCAGAGTTGACTCATTGCAACAGGGACCATTTAGCTCACAAAGCCTAAAATATTTACTACTTAGCCCTTTTTCAGAAAAAGAGTTAAACATCCTGTGATGTAGAGAATCATTACCTGTACCTGTTCAGTCCTACCAGGCCCATTTCCATCCGCTCCAGCTCTCACAGAAGACCTGTGGTTACGCGCAAATGAGACCCCAAGACTGGGTGGAGAACCACACAGTCTGGATGGCAATGAAGTAAAAAGAAAGTCAACTTGGGTTATTAACAGCAATAATGATTGCAGGAAAGGAGAAAAAGCAACTCCAAACTTTCAAAGGCTATTGCCATCTCAACCAGAAAAGAATTTCACAGCCACGTACAAGCACTTTTATCCATTTCCCAAGAACAAGTGCACAATGTGACTTTGAAGCATCGGCAGCTTTTCATCTTTTAGGCCTCTTAAAGGGGTGGATAGAAAGCAGAAACCCTCCCTGCTAACCCTCTCCCATTTACCAGAGGGAGTTAAAAACCAATTTATTTTCAAGTTTTTTTTTTTTTTAATTATGACTCTACATTCAATTTTGGGCTGGGGAATGAGTAGAGAAGGATTCAGAGAAAGTAGAATATATGGTATCCAGCTGGAGGAGCCTGACATCTGTATAGCAAAACGAGATTTATACATGTCAAAAAGGGGACTTGCAGTGTATGAAAGTAGAGTTCATGCATTCATTCTATTCAGCAAGTATCCACTACTTCTAAGGAGAAAAGATGAACCATGTATACATTTCACAGTACACATATAAATACTCTGTTCTCGAAAGAGTTACTAATCTAGTATGGAGGTGATAAATCATTAAACCAAATCATTATAATATCATTTGATGAGTGCTATAAAAAGCACATTCATTTTTGGACGCATGGGAGTAAACAACTATCCTAGAAGGATTGGGAAGGATTTGCAGAAAACATATGGAAACTGTCTTAATGATATCTGGAATAAAGGGGGGGGAATGTGGGTGGGAGGGGGTGTGCAGGGTGGAGGGGAATGAAGGGGGGAAATGGGACAACTGTAATAACATAATCAATAAAATATATTTTTTAAAAAAGATGTCTGGGAGGTAGCTGGAGGAAGCATAGTCCAGGCAGAGAGAAAATAACCACGAAGGTCAGGATGCTCCCTCACTCATGCCAGTGACCACAGTCTTCCCAGGGAACCCAGGCAATAGAAGAATCAAGAGTTGTGTCACTCACCAACATTTAGGGACATGTGCTGGCCTAATGATTTCCACTGGCATAAGAACGGTAAAAGGGACCCCCAGAGTCAGGGTCTAAGTAGTCCATTTTGACAAAAGTGTACACTGGTCATACCCTTGTCTACATTGACGAAGTGACAAATCCTTTATCTGGAGATGCCTCAGCACCAACCTCCCTTTTGTCTGTCACAATCCACATTCCACCACAAGCAATTAATTGTTAAAATTTTAATTTAAAAAATTAGGCAAACAGCCTGAAAAATGCCAACGGAGCCTAGTTTGTCCCCAAGAGGTACGTCTTCACAGAGTTCATCTCTCATCCTCTGTTCACGACATGCATTGCTAAAGCCGTGGTTTTTCAATGTGCAGCATCAGCATTGCCTGGGAACTTGTTAGAAGTGCAAATCCTCGGGCCACCCTCCAGACCACCCGAATCAGAAACTCGGGAGGTGGGGGCCAACAACCTGCGTGATAACAAACACTCCAGGGGATTCCAATGCACGCTGAAGTTTGAAAACCACTAGGCTAAATCATCCTAGATGCTAGCGAATATTACTTAGAATCCCAGATGGCCTGCTTCATTAAAAATGAGAAGAAAGAAAAGAATTCTAGCTCTACTACCACTACAAAGACAAAAGGGAGTATAGGCATCACTGTATGGTCTAATCTATAGATTAGAAGACTGTGGAAGAGTAGCAAGTAAGACGTAGAAGTAATTGCATATCGCAGCCCAGGCAACTAGATGAAAACAACCTGTCCACATTTTTAGGCCAATGTACCCCCTTCTTAAGCTGACTTCAGCAGAGAGCATCGCAAAGACCCAGAACTTTTCTGGGGTTCAATTCTGCAGTGAAAGTGAGGAAGGACAGAAAATAGGCCAGAAATGTACACTGGGGCAGGATTGTGAAAGACTGAGTCCTTCTTATACATTGGGCTTTCATCCCATAGGTAATAGGAACCCACGAATGCTGTTTTGTTGTTTGAGCAATGTAATGATGTAAGGGGTCTTGGATCTGAAAATATTATCCTAGTGGGAAGCTTGGGATAGAGAAGGCAGTATTGGAGAGAAAGATGAAGGCTAATCACTTAAGAAGGTATTTTTCTAGGTACTGAGAACCAGAACCAAGGACCCCACCGAGCAGATGGAAAAGAAGAATCAAATCACAGAGAACTTTCAGGAAGAACTTTTCGGACATGGTGCCAGAGTGTATGTGACAGTAGAGAGGGGGTAGTGAAGATGACTTTGATTTCTAGTTTGAGTGTGGGGTAGGTGATGGTGCCGCTCATCAAGGTGGGTGACCCAGAGGAGCAGGGTTTAGAAGACAAAAATGAGTTTTATTTTGAACAGATAATGTGTATAGAGTCTGCGTGGACTTCCCGCAGAAGTATCTAATGCCGTTTAATTTCTTTACCCATAAGGCAGAACGTATGCGGTCAACTCACACCGTGATATCATCTTCACTCCTCACATCGGGCCCCGCGTGTTACGCAGGCATTTACCAATCTACGCTCTGAAACAGAAACTGAATGATCAGTAGAGTTGCTATTTCAATCCTGGTTTCTATATGTAATTTAGGTTTGCAGTATGACTTAAAATTGGGCTACACTGGAAAACAGTTTACATTTTGTAAGTCTTATTTTGGGTATTATTTTCTAAGTGATATTCCTAATCAATTTCCAGATAACAGCTGACTTGGGCGGGAAATTAAGCCAATTTAGAACAAATCCATCATGCTCTCTGGCATCTCAGGGTTTTAAGGATAAGAATGAGAAGACATAGCCAGTTGTCTGGTAGTATGTGATGTGAATGTCATACAAATTAGCAAAGAGCCCCTTTGCCAAGTTTTAATCAATAGTGTTGAACTGAAAAGAAGGTACCAGCCATGAAAATAATGTTGTATCCCCAGTCTTTCCATATATGAAATTGTTTCCTCAAACTACTTAAAAAAAAAAAAAAACCACCTAATCCTGGCATCCTTAATCCCTTCCCTCTATTTACAGTGTAAAGGGGCTGAAGAAAATGTGTCCAGTGGAATAACTCAATTTTGAGAAATGGGCCAGAGCCCAGTCCAGATGGATGCAGCCATGGGGGGTTGGGAGAGTCACCTCCTGCCCCCAAGTTACTTCTTTGCTGAACCTATAATTGTGTTAGTAAGAAGGGAGACATCTGTTGGCTGTGGACCTTTCGAGGCAGGCAGTTGCACTACTTCGTGTTTGCAACTGACTTGGTTAGAAAGAGTACCTTCAAAAAGCATCCTGGCCACCCTGGGAATAATATCCAGAGTGAAATGTTTGAGGAGTAATTAGGAAGGAGAAGGTAAGCACGAGAGCAAGAGCAAGAATGATACCATTTGCAGAGAAGTCATTTATATTGAAACAGCCTCAGAGCCACTGACCTTACTAGAACCAGATCAAAGTCTATTCATGTTAACCTCTTAACGAACCAAAAGCTGCTGAGGGAGGAAGAAAAAAAAAAAACATAGCCTGTTCCATTTGGGGGGACAAATTATATAAATACGTACTACTCCCTGACTATTTGAATAGCCCAGATAAAGATGCAACTGCCTGCAGAGATAATTACTTGGGCAAGAGTGTTAGAGCAAAAAAACGGCATCAGATCTTTAATAAGATAACCAGATACCTCTAAGCATTGCATTAGAGCAGCAGCAGGATTATTTTTTTCATGCCATTAGAGGAAAATGGAAAGAACTCATTGTTCTGAGCTGTAGCATCCTGGAGATCAGGGAGAGAAGGGCTCAAGAGTGGCTGCCCTCAGAGTCCAGGCTTTTATGTTTGAATTCTGTCCTGGGACAAAAGGTTGAGGTTGGGGAGGGCAGGAGTGAGGCAAGTGTGCATGTGTGTGTGCGCTTGCGCGAAACCGACAGAACATCTGCTTTCCTACGGATTTGGGTAAAGCAGCAGATGAATAGTTGAGCCCGGCTAAAAATATTTTACCTAAATAATTAATATAATAATCTATCAACAAAGCCAGTCATGTCAGCAACCAAATTGTGGGTTGTCAAGAAAAGCGTTAAGTGCCTAGAAAGTTGACCACAATTTCTGCACACACACCTCTGGGGCCTAGCTCAGGGCTAGGTAGGAATGGTGTGCAGAGTGAGTAGCACGAGGGGCGTGCTCTGTAGATTGACTGGCAGGTAGCCTCCATTTCGCCAGCAACAGCGCTCCTGCCCTGGTAATCCAGTGAGCGATCACCCAGCAAGCAGGAATGACAGATCCAGATATCTATCTGATTCGTGGTCCCTGGCAGGCCACTAATGGCTATGGTCACAGAGAAGGAAAGACTCCAGCTCCACCTTCACTCCCAGACTTTTAAATCGGGCATCGAAGATCCAAATCCAAAGGAACCAACTGGGTACACGAATGCATCAAAAGGGGTAGATGGAGAAGGTAGTCAAGGGAGTAGCTGCCTCTGCTGAGTGCCAACCAAACGCTGTCAAACGGGAAGGCAGCCATTGCCATGGTGTGGGATCACCCAACTTCCCAGGAAAAGCTAATGCATGTGACCTTCATGTGAAATCTCATAAGGTGTAAATTTTCATAGACATTGTGCAAGCCAAATCAAAGACTGTTCTATTGATTCCACTGAGTCCATAAGTCCATGGTCTTTGTCTCACTCCTTAACCAGGCTAGAGAGCCTTTCACTGAAGAATCAGAAATACGAAGCTCCAAGTCAAAACCTATGGGAACTGGGGCCCATTGCTCTTTGCTGGGAGTTGGGAAAAAAAGAAATGAAGGACACATTGTAGATTCCCAAAGAGGGCACTATGAGTTCCAAGATCAGAGAGAGGCAAGAGTGGAGGTAATGAAATGCTCTCTGAGCACTTGTCATATCCCCAAGGACCAGCCCTGGGCACACAAATATTTTGTTGTGATAGCTCTTATTTTAGGGTAACCAGTGACAACAACCACCAAAACCACTCTTGTTATCAAAGGCGTGTGTGCATGTGTGTCTGTGTAGGAAACTGGGTAGGAAAAAATTCTATTAGGACCCCCGAGGATGCTGCAAAGATCATTCTCTCCCACATCAATTCCTTTCCTATGCTTCGCACCCTCTCCATCAATTCAAAGCATGACCCTACCCAATCTGAATGTAAGGAAAGAGTCAAGCTTATTAACAGTTAGCATATTAATTGACTTTTTACTGTTTAAAGGAAGCTCACAGCATCTCATTATTGGGACTTAAAAGAATGGAAATTGTCAGGAACAGAATTTGGTGAATGGGATGAAAAATGTGAAGAGCTGGCTCCGGCTGAGGGCTCTGTGCCCAGCCCCTTCGCCTAGGGCCGCCATCCTCAGCTCTTCAGAAATCCAGCTCTCTCACTGCGAAGGGGTCTGTTTATTTTTCATCTAGAAGACAGCTTCAAAGGGCAGCTTTTGCTTTGGTTTTCCTTTGGGCAACATTAAAAGGGAGAACAAAGTGAATTCAGAACTTTTTTTTTTTTTTTTTTTTTTTTTTTGCCACAGGCCACTCAGTAGACAATCTATGTTCAGAAGATCCAGTGGAATGCTGGTCCGCATCTCTGCAGGCCAGTGCTACTTGTTGCAGGCTGTCTCTGCACTGCTTCTCCACCCAGGACCAGGTGGAAGGAGGTCCTTTCTCCAGGCCAGGAAGGCACCTGTCTCGGCAAAGTTAAGAAATGTGCGCAACATCTCTTAACAGATGTTGAGAGCATGAGCTCTGTCAGACTTCCTGGTTTCAAATCCCGGCTCTGTCACTTCTTAGCTCTGTGATGGTGGACAAGTTTCTAAACCTCTCTGGGCCCCTGTTACGTCACCTACAAAGATAATAGTATCCACTTGGTAGGATTGCCATGAGAATGAAGATGGTGCACATGCCCCGTACAGAGTAAACACTGATTAAATGTCAGCTAGCTTTCTTTTTATCATTGTTGTTATTATCATATAAATCAGCACTTTAACGATGTACTTCCTGATTTGTTCTCTCACTACTTCATAGGTAAACCACATGAGGGCAATAGAATTCGTGCCATCTAAGGAATTCTGATGAAGGGGTCAAAAGACGAAAGGATGGGAGTCAACGTTTAAGCGAGGCAGCTGACCAGCCAGGTGACTCTGGTCAAGTCACTGTACCTTCCTGAGTCTCAGTCTGTCACCTGTGAGATGGGAATAATCTTTGCCAGTTAGCCTTACAGAGTTGTTGTCAAGATCCCTGCTAGACTTATTTGGCCTTAAAACATAATGTATTTTGTCAGTCTTCATTATTTCTATTCTCCCCCTTTATTTCACACTCTCCCTCTCCAGCTCACACTCTCCTTCGTGCTTTTCTGCTTCTGCTACCTAAGACAAAGTGAGGACATGTCTTATTAAAACAGAAAAGGAAGGAGAGGGGAGGAAGCGCTGAATAATTATTCACTTACTACAAAAAAAGTGTCATGCTATTTTTTTTGTTTGTTTTACAGAATTCTCCTTAATCTACTTTCTTATGATTTTAAAGAACGGATATGAATCGACTACTCGGAATTTGCTATGTTAAAGACAGGAGGGTTAAGTTGGTGCAGATTTTCTGGAAAGCTGCATCAGCGTGCTTCAGGCACTATTAAAAAAACTTACTCCCTGTGACTCCATAATCCCACACTTGGGGATCTGCCCTGGAGTATTTTAAAACAAGAAAAACAATAATTAAAGTTGCTCGTTGCAGTGTTGTATACGATACTAAAATGTTGAAAGCAACCTAAATGTCCAGCCACAGGGGGATGAGCTAGTAAATTAGAGGCCATTAACCTGATGGACTATATTATAGGCATTAAAAGTAAAAGTCACAGTTCTTAGCGGTGTGAAAAGGCTTGTCAAATTACATGTAAATCACAATTACTATTATGTAAAAATAAAGCAGTTTCATTAGAAGTTATGAAGGATGGTTAAAAATTGTCAAATGTATCTTAAAGTTTAACATTGTTTTTTGCAACCAGTGAAGTTGAAGAACTGGAAGTCTAGAAATATATAGGTTTTCCCCTGGCAGGTGTGGTTTAGTGGTTTGAATGCTGGCCTGTGAACCAAAGGGTCACTGGTTTGATTCCAGGTCAGGCCACATGTCTGGGCTGTGGGCCAGGTTCCCAGTGGAGGATGTGCAAGAGGCAACCACACATTGATGTTTCCTTCCCTTTCTTTCTTCCTTTATCCTCGCTCTCTAAAAATAAATAAATAAAATCTTAAAACATTTTTTTTAAAAATATAGGCCTCAGAATTTTTTGGCCTGTGGACAACAAGAAGATTGAAGAAAGACAGCTATCTCCAAGAAATTATGGATTTCCTAGACCTCAGTTGTATAGGGAACATTTTTGTTCTTTAAAAAAATCTGAAGGAAACATGGCAAACTGTTAAGATTTAATTTGCTTCAGATAGTGCTAGATAATACTAGGTATTCATTATGTCTTTTATGTGTTTTCTATGAGAAATGTATCATAATAAAAAAATTATGGATTTCTTAAAGCTGGGCCAGCCCTGCAAAATGGCCAACAGCTTCCCAAAGCTACGTCTTTCCAGTGGGGGCTAGCTCACAAAATTCAAGTGCTAATTTATAATGCTTAGGAACTCCAATAAATAGCTACATTTTCAAAGGAATCTCAACTACGAAGATTTTCAGCCCCAAAGAATGAGGTATTGATTAAAGATAGGCCACTGAAGTCAAAGCTTAGGGGGAGATGAAATAGGAATTAACAGGTATTGAAATTCCCTTTTCTTGGTCCTTTTCATATTTCTCATCTCAATGACTCCTCACAAAAACCTCAAGAGACGGGCAAAGCATCATAAATGATATTATCAGAATACTCAGAAAAGCTATGTTAACAGGCTATCTGTCATGCATCTAGACACTCAAATTTGAATCCCACATAACATTTATACAGACAGCAAAACAACTTGGAAAACTGTATTTAGTAGTGTGCTATCTGAAGGGAAAAAAATACAAGATCATATTCACACTGCAATTACTGTGGAGTAAAAGCATTCAACTAAACATGGAAGAAATGGGAAAAAGTAAAACAGTTTTGCAAGAGTGGTGAAATTAAGATTTTTTTCCTGTTCCACTACTTTTAATATTGTTTTTGCAATAATGAGGCCAGAGCTATACTGATTGTGCCACACTACATGGTGTACCCTCACCTCTTGCAGGTCTGGGATGTCCTGGCATAAGCCATGATTATATTATAAATGAAACTGAATAAATGAATAACAATAATAATAATAATAACAACAATAAGAGCTGCTATGAATTAGCCCTAATTGCCTTGATGATTAGAGCAGCTAAGAAGTAAGAAGCCAGTTGTAACTTTAATGGCCACTGTGATAATGAGCTAGATAGAAAATGGGTGCTCACACACAGATCCATCAGGAAAGGGATAGCCACAGGGAGACCGAGGGCTTGTGCGGGTAGAGGTGGAAAAGTGCAAGAGCATCACACCAGCCAGAAAGGATTCCAACAGAAGCATAGATCAGAGGGCATCTCCTACAGAGGGGCTTGGGCTGAACTGCGCAAGACCAAATCCAGCTAAGAAGAGCAAAAATAAGGTGTCCCACAGTCCTGGTTGATGTCCCAGTGTTTCAAGGATGTAGATGATGGGATTCAGCTCTTCCAAGTGGGGAGAAGACTCCAAAACTGCCCAGCAAAGTTGGTGAGCCTACAACTAGACACATAATCTTAATAAGGGGTATGTATGTGTGGGGTCTGATTCTATATAAAACAAACTCCAAAACTAGAAATTCTCCAGTGCATTCCATCTACCGAATTAACTCAGATGGACCTTGGGTCTCTAAACCTACAAAGATGGCTGTTTAAATGTGAACTCTCCAAGTCCCCCCAACAATACAGGCTGCAAGGAAGCGATGCGTGTGTGCGCGCTCATATTGACAGTGGTGACCTTACATTAAGAATGGGGGCTACAGAGACAGAAACCAGGGTTTGAGGCTATGACTTACCATCTGTACTTGTCAGATAAGTATTCTCCTTCTTTGGCCTTAGTTTTCTCACCTGCAGAACAGGGACAGTAATAGATTTGACCTAAAGAAGTAGCAGTGACAAATACCATATGATCTCACCTTGAACAGGCACCTAACCAAAAAAACAAACAAGCAAGCAAAATACAGCCAAAGACACTGAAATAGAGAACAGGCTGACAGTGACCAGAGGGGAGAAGGGAGGGAATTTCAGGGGAAAAGGGGAAGGGTTTACAGGAACAAGTATAAAGGACACATGGACAAAAACAAGGATGGGGTGGAAATGGGAGGGAGGTGGGGAGGCCTGGGGTGGTGGGCTGGGGTGGGAGTAAAAGGCAGAAAACTGTACAAGAACAACAATTAAAATAAAAAAATAGTAACAGAAAATAAAAATAAAAAGAGAAGTAGTAATGAGAATTAAAGGAGATGATACATAACAAGTTCTCAGCATAAAGCTTATTATACCATGAATGTTAAAATTAGCTATGACAACTGATATTATTAGGGTAAGATTAAATGATTTTGGAATTCATACATCAATGTTGTAAGTTGAACAAAAACTGTGCAGCTTTTGGGGTACTGTCTTCCAACTTTCTTTTTACAGGCTAGGTACCAGGTACCTTCTAACTTGGATTGGGAAGTAAATGATACTAGTTAGAGGCATAGGTATTCAACAAATATTTATGAGCTATAAAATAAGAATTACTAGCAAATGAACATCTAAATATATGTTGCAATATAGCTAATTAACAATAAATACTATTTATTGAGAGCTTACTATGTGCCAAAGCACTTTGTGTATATTATCTCAGTGAGGCAGCTGAATGAAGTAGGTACTTTTTTATCCTCATTTTATAATTAAAGAAAATTGAGACTGAGGGACCAAATAATTGATCAAGATTATGATGATGGAGTCAGGATTCAAACCATCCAGTCTCACTAAAAAGTCACTTAAGGACAGCAATCAAGAAACAGTTCAAACATATTATTTTTAAATTGTGAAAAGAACCCTATAAATAGGTATTTTTATTTCTATTTTACTCACCTTACAGATGTGAGAACTAGAGCTCAGTGGCAGACCAAGTTTTAGGGGAGAGGTATCCATGGAGTATCTTATTACTAGCATTAGTTAAAAATGGCCACTGCATGTTGAAAATAAAAGCAGGCTGATTTTATTTGCTTTCACTATTGTTTTAAGTTTTCCACAGACCACGTACCTCCTTGTTGCCAATATGTGGCCTCTCCCCCTTATTCCCCATTCTACCCCTTACATGCACTTAGCATGCTACCGGCTTGGAGAAGTTAGATGAGTAAGGTTACACAACTCTTAAGCACTAGACCCAGGATCTGAAGCTAGAGAATTGCGTGCGTGCATGCGTGCGTGCGTGTGTGTGTGTATGCAAACTCATCCCACAGACTGAGCTAATCAGAATGGTCATGGGTGAGACATTTATTTACATAAATATTTTAAAGCTCTACACTTATTCTAAAGTGCAATCAAAATTAATTAGTAGAATTTTGACCCGGAATCCATTTATCTTCTAAAATAATCTCTAGCTAAGACTCCTATTTAGAGGCAATCACAAACTGTGTATCTTCAAAGCTGTGTCCCTAAATTCTCGGCCCTGAGTTAGTTCCAGGCTCACCCAAGACGTTTGAGTACCTGGCAATGGGGTGAGACAGCTTTGTGTACCAAGTAGACCCCCTTGGTGAAATCTTCCCAAACTCTTAAAAGCAAATATAAGATTTTCACATACCAAGTAGAAATAGCAAAAGTATACAAGACAGAGAGATCCTAGTTCCAGAGACATCCTAGGCCCTGACCGGTGTGCCTGCACATCTAACTCAGTTTAACAGCAAACGCCAAAGCAGTCTAGTCTATGCTGGTGAGGCCATTTGTAGGGTATTGGGACCAGAAATTTTCCCTGCCTTTCCCTTTATATTCACTCCAGATGTTGCTGAGGCAACCTGGAAGCAAATATAATTTTTAATGACTAATTTAATTTGAGTAAAGCAACTCCTGACCACCCATCCAGGCCATCAGAGCAGATGGTGAGACAAGAAGATACCAGTCAAGGTCAGACTTCAGGGTCATCTAGAAAGTCTTAAAAATACATTACTTAAATTCATGGGATGCTCTTAGGCTGTCTGATTCAGAATCCTCAGAGATAGAGATTTAAAAAAAAAAAAAAAACCTCCCACAAGTGATTCTGATGTCCCCGGTTTGGTTCCCAGTGTGGTGTGGCTAGAAAAATGTTAGGTATCTAGATTCCAAATAGTTCTCCCACCTAATAACCCAAATACCAGGCAAACATGACCTGAGACTTCCTATTATAATCAAATGCAATGAGAAGGTCCTAGACAGGGACCCCACGCTCCAAGGTAGGTCACAGGGATGGGACACATGCTGCAGAATTGAGTCCAGAGGGCTCACTGCATGGTGGACAGATGTGGATTTTGGAGGCAGGCCAATCTGGGTTCTATTCCTACCTTGGTCACTTCACCAGCTATGAATATTTGAGCCACTAAGTTAATTCCCCTTGGTCTCAATATCTGTATCTGTAAATGGGGGAATAAAAATGCCTTCTTCATCTGTTTATGGCAATGATGTATTATGCCAGTCCTGGGCCTTTTGGTTTTCAAATCTATTCCTCATTTTTCCATTGGTCCAACATGTTTAAATTCTGGCTGGGTTGGCCAATGGAGGGCCCCATGGGGGACTGGAGGACAGAAAGAAAAGAGAAGCTATAGTATTCTGTCCCTTCCTCTCTGACATGGTGGCATCACGGCTGTGGCTTCTCTGTCATGGCCCTTACTCCCACCAGATAGGCCCACCTTTGTTCTAGCTCCCACTAAGAAACCTACCTTCAGTTACCTCCAGTCCAGGGGTGGAGGTAGCCCCCTACTATGGCTAATCCCTGGCTTGACTCGTACCCTGGAGGGCCTTTTCATCTCTGCTGCCACCAGTGTAACCAATGCCCTGGTTTATATTCCCTCAAGCAGTCAAGTGGCTCCTCTCTCCACCTCCCACTAAATCCTTGTAATGGTCCACGTATAGGACTTGGTACTATTTATATTTAATAAATTGGAACTGTCTCAGTCAACTATATTGCAATAAACAACTATTTAGTCCTCAAATGCCTCCTGCCATTGTCCTCTGTCTTCAGCAGGAGCGCTCGGGGGCAAGATGGCTGATTGGAGCCATGTCTGTCTGAGCACTTCTCCCAAACTGGAAACAATAATGATAGTCAACATAGGTAGACAGTGCTCCCTCTATGCCGGGCATAGTTTTAATTGCTTTACTTAAATTAAATCATTTAATCTTCACTACAGCTTTACGAGGTAGACATTATCACTTGTGGAAATGAGGCGAAGAGAAAAAAAAGTGACTTGCCCAAGGTCATTGCGCTAAGGGGGTAAGAGCCCAGATTCAACCCTGGGCAGTCTGGTATAAGAAGCTGTTCTCCATGAGACCCATCCTCTAGCTCCTCACGAGATGACTCCTCAGAACCGGGGAGAACAATGCCTTTTCATTCTCAAAGGCCATTGCCACTCAACTCTGAAGACTCCTGTATGAAAGGGCCTCTATCTCTTACAGGTCAGATTTATACCCAAACCAGGATGCTTTGATAGAGCATCCTTGCTCATCTTGGCCCTGCAGATGGTCCAACACCCAGCCCAGAGGCTTCCTGGCACCCGCTGCCTTTTTCTGCTTTAATAGATGTCTCTTTGGTGGAGTGTGACTGCACAGGAATCCATAAGCCATTAGCTGGAGCTATATTAAAGCTTGTGAAAATCAATGGCTAACATTCTAATGACCTTCTTATAAATTAGTTTATCAGATTGTTTTACTCATTCACTAATTAACTGAAGGCAAAAGGGAACTAACTAATATTCATTTATTGAGTGTTTACTCTGTGCCCAGCCATCTGACAGGAGCCCTGCATCTGACCTCTTTTTTCCTTTTCACCCTTCAAGCAACCCTGTAAGAGGAAAGTATGATTCCCACCTTACAGATAGGAAAACTGAGCTCAGTGCATCATTTAAACCAGTGGTCTGTCTGACTCTAATACACCACACAGTCTCTTCTGAGCTAAGATAAAGATACTCTCTAGCCCTGGCTGGTGTGGTTCAGTGGATTGTACACCGGCCTGTGAACCAAAGGGTCACTGGTTGGATTCCTAATCAGGGCACATGCCTGGGTTACAGGCCAGATCCCCAGCAGAGGATGTGCAAGAGGCAACCAACCATTGATATTTCTCTCCCTCCCTTCCCCTCTCTGTAAAAATAAATAAATAAAATATTAGAAAAGAAAAAAGATGCTCTCTAAATGGGAGTGTGGTCACAGAGGCAACTCTTCCTATAGAGGAGATTCCAGAACTGCTCTAGAGCAGTTAGGGTCTGTGACTCACGTTCCCCCATTTTTGAACAGGAGTGTCCACAGCAGTTAGTCTACGTAGGTCGTACCACTGGAAGTTGGCGGAATGTGTGCAGATAACTATCTTACAGTTTCACAGATCCTCCTCATACCAAGACTAAGCGTACTCACATGGACAGCAGGGTGGGGATGGACTGAGGGGAGGGAAGCAGGGGAGAGCAATGGGGGAAAATTGGGACAATTGTAACAGAACAACGATAAAAAAAAAAAGAAACCTTTAGAAGACTGTCAATCCATGTGATACATTTTAGGAATAAAGAAAATATCCTCACAGCTGGTTAATATATTTCTATGATAAAAATAAAGAGCACTTTCTCTCCGAGTCTGACACGTCCAGAAGGAAGGCTGGAGACCTTCGCGGCAAAAAGGAGCTGCTCAAATATCTGTACGACCTGAAGGTGGAGCTGTCCCAGTTGCACGTGGACAAAGTGACAGGCGGCACAGCTTTCCAAGCTTTCTAAGATCTGAGTTATTCCCAAATTCATTGGCCGTGTTCTCACTGTCATTCACCAGACTCAGAAGGAGAACCTCAGGAAATTCTACAAGGGCAAGAAGTACAAGGCCCTGGATCTGCAGCCCAAGAAAACACACACCATGCACCACCAGCTCAACAAGCATGAAGAGAACTTGAAGACCAAGAAGCAGCAGCGGAAGGAGAGGCTGTACCCACTGCGGAAGTATGCCGTTAAGGCCGAGCATCGCAGGGTCAGTAAAGCACAAACTGGCTAAAAAAACAAAACAAAACAAAACAAAAGCAAACAGTAACTGTACTGTACTCAGCCTCATCTCTTCTGAACCTGACACAAATGACAATATTTAGAACTTTGAGCTGATGCTCTAATGGTCTAAGACATTTAGAGACTGCAAAGGTGTCATTCACACAGCCCCAAACCTCCTCTAACGCAGGAAGTCAGAGCCTGCTACCCAATTGGGAAAAAAGGAAGAGAGAAAATTATGAATCGTTCTGTGCAAAGATTACCCTACCTTGGTGGTGGTGGTTTTATGACTGTATACATTTGTCAAATCTCATTGAATGGTGCACTTAAAATTGGTGAAACTTATTGCACGCAAATTATATACCTCAATAAAACTGACAAAAAATTACTCTGTACGTAACAAAAGTATATTCAAAGAAATTATGTGGGGAAAATTACCTCGGATGTGACATTTTTAAAATGGGGAAAATTGCCATTCTAGGTAGTCTTAATGCTTCTAATATCCCTACTAGGAGATGAAGCCAGAGCTTTTAACCATTCATTTCCCAGTATCCCAGGTGTAGGGGTTTGGGGGGGGTGCTTCTATATGAATTCAGCAAAGAGGAGCAGAAAACAATCTTCTGTCTCTGAAAATTTGTTTTTATAGCCTGGGATCATGATAAAATAGTAATCACAACTTGAGCATGCACAGTGCTAATTTAGAAGTGGAGACACACTTTGGCAGAGTACCCACTTTGATGACCTCCAAGGCCCTATATGTGAGTAATGCAGGTACTGCCTGCCCCTCAACAGATGAGATGCTCGTGTCCAGAGAGAAGGTCACTTACTCAAGGTCACACAGATGAGAAGCCTCATGACCAGGCTCTGAGTCCTGGGACTTTGTGGCGAAACGCAATGTTTTTCTTCTAAATAATTGGACACAGTGATCATATTTTTAGTCTCTGGAATTGACCACGTTTCCCCGCAGGGTCTAGCAGTACGAATTCCTATGATAAAATAGGATTCTGCCTGCCCGAGTCTGGAGCCTTGCGCTGGTACCCCGCAGAGAATGCCATATTGTTTTTGCACTGGCCTCACAGGAAGAGACGGGAGAGAATGCAGAATGTTCTTCCTCCTGCTCCTGCTGTCCTGGTCCACGTGAACTGTGGCGCAGCAAAGGGAAAATGAAGAGGGAGCAGTTTGCCCTTAGAGCATCACATTGCCATCTGGTCTGGAGGAAATTATTATTTAACCATTCCCATGCAGGATTCGAGGCTGCTCCAGAAAGAGTTTTTGTTTTGCCTTGAGGAGCTGGACAGCTTCAGAAGCAAATTTTACCACCTCTTTGTTTCCTGGCCCACCGATAAGGGGTTGCTTTCTGGAATCAGACAACTAATCCCATGCATGTGCTCCATGCATGGGGAGAGATCAGGGATACCCCGGAACCTCAAGAAAGAAAAGGAGAAGAATGATATGGTGATGGATGTGATTTCCATGGGCAGGAGTAATCCCACTGATTTCTGAAAATGGAAAGCTGAAGAAACCTGGGGATAATCAAGTTCAATCACTGCGTGTTGGGGACAATCTGCAGGGGTGATGATGGAACATTCTATACCTCAGAATGCTGCAGTCTCCTTGCCTTTGCGTGCTAGGGCTGCCATAACACAAAGCCACTGACTAGGTGGCTTGAACAACAAAAACTTGTTTTCTCATGGTTTCTGGAAACGAGCACTCCAAGGTTAAGTGTCAGAAAATTTGGTTTCTTCTGAAGAGTATAGTTGGCTGTCTTCTCCCTGTCCTCGTCTGTGTCCAAATCTCTTCTTTTTATAAGGACCCCAGTTATATTGGGTTCTAATAATCTAATTTTAACTTAATTATCTGTTTTAAAACCTTATCTCCAAATACAGTCCAAGGTACATGGGATTTGGACTTTAACATACGAGTTTGGGGAGGTGGTGTGGAGGCACAATTTGGCTCTATTTCCAATCTTTACTAGGCTCTGTTCTGTGTGGCAGAAAACTACATTTCCCAGACTCCCTTGCCAATTGGCTCCACCTAGGTAGAAAACGCTGGAGGAAGGCTGAATGGTAGAGGGGTAGAGAAGCCAGCACATTTCTCCCTCTGCCTCAAGGACAGTACATGAGTCTCCTCCATTATCTGAAAACCTGGTAGAAAGCTCCTCTTTCGTGGTCTCCATTGCCGCTAGGCAGACCTCACCAGGGCTGTGGTTCCTGTCAGACCATCCTGGCTTCCATCTCTAAGGCTGGAAGTCTCTTTCTGCAGTTTCTAATCTTGGAGTTGCTTCAGCATCCTCTGTTGGCTTCTCAGCCCTTCCATTACCTGACCAACCAATTCCCTGCATTAACTTCCCTCCTTGAAAGACATAGAATGTCTTCTGTTTCACTACTAGATTCTCAAAGCTACTTCCTGATCTAAGAAAGATGATTCTAACACAAGGCAAAAAAAAAAAAAAAAAATTAATAATAATAAAGTTCAGCCTGCAATCTTAAAACATAAAAGAATGCTACTACGTGACCATAAAGTAAACGAAAACCACACAGTCTCTGTACTTACAGAGTTTCTTTCTAGGTGAGAAAATAGACATTAATAAAGATCTCGCAGATTGCCAAATCGTATGATCCCCATACACAGAGCCAGCAGCCAACTGCCACTGAGAAAGCTTAGTCTTCAAGGTCCCCGACCTTCACAGATGCTTTCCAAGGACTTGGGAGAAAACCTGGCTATGTGTTTACATTGTTGCATGTATTTTATACACTTTTCAAAAGAAATATGTTGGTATTATTTTTCTTAAAGAGGGTTTCTAAATTTTCAAATACTTCAAACCCAGAAGAATTTGATCTGCAGTTATTTCAGAATAGGCAGGTAGGGACTCAGTCCATACAGAAATAGATATTGGTGTTGGATTTAAGACAAATCTATTCTTTGGAGCCTTGAATCCTGAACATTCCGATCACATGTTGGAATCAACTCCTAGCCAGTTATTCCTATTCCTCAACATTACACCGAAGGAGCACTACAAACATGCCCTATGGTCAGACAGTCTCAGCTTCACCGTCTATTACTACATGGCCCTGGACCTCGGATTTCTTGTATGTTCAATGGAAATAATATCAGTGCTTAACTCATAGGGTAGTTCTGAGGATTGAATTAGATGATCTAGGCAAAGTGTCTACTGGCTGCCTAGAACTCTTTCTATAGTAAGTGCTACATAAATGCTTGTCCTTGTTGACGTTGTTATTATGGACTCGATCTTAGACTTCTTTCTCTGCCTTAGTCCCTATCACCTTGCTTCTTTGCCAGGGCTCATTCAGCCCCCACTTTGAACGCTTGCTGGCCTCAGCATAGTAAACTGGCTGTGTTACTTCTGCTGGCTCTGTCCCAGCCCCAGCCTTCAGCTTGGAACTTGAGTTTGCTAGGGAGCCTCCCTAGGAATGGACACTGACAGCTTCTTTCCAGCCCTCTGGGGCCGAAGGTCCATACTTGTCCCTGGTTTTCTGCTGCCCCGCTGAGTTATGCGCAGCACTGCTCCCACGATGGAGCGGGTTGACCCTTCGTTTCCAGCACCAGCTTGTTGGAGCAAAGCAGCAAAAGGTAAAACTTACCTGTCAGGCTCAGTTAATACCAGGACTTCCTCCCACTTTCTTATGAACTCTCTTTCTCCATCCCATCGCAGAATCCCTGTGACACCTGCTCTCCAGGCTTCCGTCACAGACAGCTTCCCTTCCTGCTTCCCCCTGCCGTGCCCCCACTCCTGCCGAATTCCCAATTGTTTGTGGCCCATCTTTAGTATTATTATTCTGTGAGCAAAGTGAGAATTTGACAGCTCTATTTGCATTTTCATGATGTTTTCTTCCTTTAAGTATGTTATGTAATAGGTAAGCTACATGGAGAAAAATAAAGAATAATACAGAGGAGACCTATATTCCAGCATCCAGCTTAAGAAGTAAAATATTACAGTTACAGCTCCCCACATGCTCCTCCCCTATCATACTGTCCTCCCTCCTTCCAAAGGTGACTGCCATCCTGAATTGTTTTGGTCATTCCCTCATGCTTCATATATGTCCTACACACAGGCAAATGTATTCCTAGAGCCAGTTAAAGAACAGCTATAGCATTTTTACAAGGGGTAAAAAGACATCTAGTTGGTCTTCTTTTTATTCAAATGGATCTGTGGTTGGCTCATAGAGGAAGATATTGACGATATCAGGAAGGAAGCCCAAATAGCCAATGAGTGTTTTGTTTAGGATACTCTACTTTGTAATTCTAGAGTATCTTTTGGTTCCATTTTTATAGTTTAATTTACATTGATTTTTTTATTTGTTCAATAAATATGGCTAACTCTCCTTTTAAAAATCTCTTTTTTCTTAAGATTTCATTTACTTACTTTTAGAGAGAGGAAGGGAGAGAGAAAGAAAGGGAGAGAAACATCAATGTGTGGTTGTTGCCTCTTGTGTGCACCCTGCTGGGAACCTGGCCTGCAACCCTGATTGGGAATCGAACCGGCAATACTTTAGTTTGCAGGCCAGCACTCAGTCCACTGAGCCACATCAGCTAGGGCTCCTTTTAAATTCTTGAACATATCTGTAACTTCTTTAAAGTTCTTGTCTGATAATTTCAAAATCAGAATAATTTTAAGTCTTTTTCTGTTGATTGGTTTCTCTCTTGTCTGTGGATCTGATTATCCTATTTTCTACTTCATATTTCCTGCATGATCAATAATTTTTTAGCATGTTAAACAGGGTGCACAATACATTGTAGACTCTGGGTTCTGTCATATTCTTATGAAGGAGTTTGATATCTGTTCCAGAAGACAGATTACTAGCGGACATTTTGGCCTTTTGGAGGCTTAATGTTATCCTCTGTTTCAGTGGATCTGTTTGGATGTTCCCTTTTATTCTAAGCCAGGTCAGTCCCTTAGATCAGAGATTGGTAGCATTTCAGTAAAAAGCTCAAGGTGGTGAGCAAGTCCCACCAACTGGGAGGGACTGAAACACTTAATTGTGTCCTTCTTTAGCAGGCGGAAGTTGAAAACTCTGCTTCTATTTTTCAGTCTTCTAGCTATCACTTTCTGTTAAGCCTCTTGGAATCTCCCCTGTGCATATGCAGTTCAGGGTCAGCCAAGGATCTGAGCTGAGTTTATATGCATATTTGGGGCCTCCCCTCTCCATTCTAAAACAGCCTCCTTTGCTTTCCAGCTTATTTGGCAGCTCTGAATCCTGCCCTATAATATGTCAAGCCAGTAACACTGTGTCCTTCAGGTTCAGTTCTAGTCATCTCAACACATGTGCACTAGGTGACCCAAATGGAAAAGCCATATAGATGTGCTTTTCATCCAGTGCCATTTCCTTCTTTCAAGCATTAAATACCCTCCAGTTTCTACCTGCTTTGGTTCACTCTCGAGTACCTTCAAATGCCTTTGGTTTTAGATCTTGTCCAGAGTTTATAGTATTGTCAGTGGAAGCATCAGCTGATACAAGCTACTCTACTATTATCAGAACTGGATCAATAGTGACAGTTTTACTGATGAAAAAAATAAGCTTTAAAGGGTAAATCATCAGTTCTTTCTCCTTCTCATCTAGGACATTAAGGACATGTCAGAACCAGCCATTCAGGGAAGCGAAATTGTTTTAGTAACCTACAAACAGTGTCACAAAAATACAGTTTGTATTTTTCTGGTAGGAAGGGACTGCCTTGCAGGAAATAATGTGACTCAGACGCTACTTCACCTTCAAACTCTCCCCAATCAGAACATCGATTCTGACAGATTATTTTTATACATCTGTTTTGTCTTCCATCTAAACTTTATGGTCATTTTAAGACATGTTCCCTAAGTAAAATACCTAGTACAATTGCACTTGGAAGCATTTAACTCCTTAAACCAATGTAATGTTGCAGTCGGCAGGAACATTTTTGTTTCCTATAGTTATGAAAATAAAGCACCACATGTTCAGATTTTCTTTTCATATGCACCTGGCTTTTCCTGCCAGGGTCAACAGTTAGACAAACACTTACAGAACTCTCTAGGAATCTGACCTCATGTCTCCAGTCCATCCATTGCTCCGACCTAACACAGATTCAACTGTGAAAATCCAACATATAATAGAGATGAAAGCAGAACTGCTCTGTTTGAAGTAAATTAGGCCCTCGAACCTTGCCCACTGACACCCACGCTCCCATAAAAAGGCTTTTAAGTTTCGTTTCAGTGAAAAAGTAGATATCTGGAGAATACAGTCTGCAAACTGTTCCTTTAGACAAGGGGTCATCAAACCTTTTCTGCACAGGGCCAGACAGTAAATATTTTAGGCTTTGCAAACCATAGAGTCTCCACCACAAATACTAAGGTTTGCCATCATAACATGACACAGCCCTGGATAAGTAATGAATGGATATGATTGTGTTCCAATGATTCTGTATTTATAAAAAACAGTTGGTAGGCTGGATTTGGCCCACTGGCTATAGACTGCTGATCCCTGCTTTAGCTGGGGTCACTTCCAGAAGCCAGGGCAACTTCTATAAGCCAGCCAGCGCATGGTCTTTTTGAAGCTCTGAAAGGTTAGGTGCTTATACTTTCCTTAAAGAATTTTGCGTTGTAGATTATTTTATCATTGCTGTTATTGATTACACTTTGCCTCAACAGTCTATCAAGTAAATAGCCATTGACATTCTCAGCATCTTTAAAGTCCCCCTGCCTGCCTATAGAAAGTGTGCATTAAGGAAGAGGCAGGGCACAGCTGTGATGATCGGTAAGTACCGCCATTGCTAGCTGTGCACACCTGAGCAATCATCTCCATCTCTCTGAACCTCATTTCATCATCTATAAAATGGAAATCTTAAGAGCTACTAGACAGGGCTGTCATGAGAATTAAGGAACTTCAAAGTGAGTGCTGAGTAAGTGTCACACCCCTTTCCCTTTTTTATTAGACACAGAGGACAGGGATGAACTTCTCATGAAAACTGGAATAACAGGAACAATTTTTTTTAAATGTAACTCACCTAGAAAATTACTTAGCAATTCCTCCCTAGATGTTGTGTTATTTTGGAAAACAGCAAGTCTGTCTCTACCAATGGAACATTAGGCTCAGCCTGATGTAGTGGAGAAACCTCAATGTCAGGAGAAGGGTTCTTGTTCCAGCTCTGCATGCGACTTTGTGCAAATCACTTTTCTTTACTGTTGATTTCTTTAATTTCCTCAATTGTCAAAATGAAGGTGGCTAAACTAGATCAGGAGCTTCCAAACGGTCACGAAAACCATCATCTGAGGTTGATGATGGTTTCGATACAAGCAAGTATCAGGTATTGTGTGAATAAAAAGCTCTCATAGAGAGGTAGAAAAAAAGTTAATGTTGCAAGTGTAGTCCTAGAATTCAAAGGCGTGAGCAACGCTGAGTGCGACAACTCCTCGTGTTTTTGCCAGTCCTATCTGCCCACAGTGCAGTGAAACCACAGTTCTGCTATTTTCATGCACATCACATAAATGAAATTGCCAATGTGACATTGTTATTCAGGGGGCACTTTATTAGTCATATTGAGTTCTCACTACGACTGGGGATATAGATTTTTTCCTTCGCTGTTTGAAAATCAATTGAGGCCAGTTCCACTGTAGGGAGGCATGGTAACAATGCACATAATTAATCTTCTCTGTTTGAAGAAGTCACAACGCCCAGTAACTAGGAAACAGGTCGCTGTGATGGTGAAGCAGGTGTGAGACAGGATCGCAAGAGTGGCTGCAGTTAAGCAAGTCCGTTCAGCAAATTCACAGCTGCTACTCTAGAACTGAGAGTAAACTATGGGAGACGGAAGTTGTTTCACTTGCTCCACATCCATTCCCATGCTTGCTGGTGCGTTCCAGTTTTCCTTGGAAGGGGAGAGAGGGTGAAGCACACACGGTGTGATTCTGGTATGGCTGACCCCACACCCTGGATTTTGGAGAGGTCACCTGATCCCGGCCCGGCCAGTCCAGATGTATGGAGTGGCTTAGGGTTGGGCACTTAAGTCAGATACATCCAGTGAGACTTCGTCTCATTTCTACTGGAACCATTGATAAAGATTATTCATTCTCTCTCCTTTGAGAGGATTTAACTGATAGAATGAAAGACGCATTTGCCACCGCCACACACACAAATAGCCTCTCAGAGAACAAAGCCAGCACAAAGGAAATCAGGACCAAGAAAAGAGTGGCAATTTTCAGATTACTGAACACCCAAATTCAGCTGGGCCTGAAGCTAGCATACTCTAGATTGTCAATTATGGGAGCCAATAAATTTTGTGTTTCCATTAGGCCAGTGTGAGTCGGATTTACATGGTATGAAAGTGAAACAGGCTAGACTAACACAAAAATGCCTTAGGAAAAGCACATTATCACGTGAGACTATTCACACAGACACTCATGATACCCCTTCTCTCAGCATTTTCAACTTCTCTCACCTATTTGAGCCAGAAAACTAGAAGTCATTCTTGACTTTTCTCTCCGTATCACCTTCAGTCCAAATATGCTTACTTAATTTCAAAGTTCCACCAATTTTACCTTTTAAATAGTCTGAACTCAACTGCTTTTCTCGAACCTCATGGCCAGTGCTTCTTTGAGAGCTTCCTCAAAACGGAAGTATTCCAACATCCTCCAAACAAATCTGCAAACAACATGATTACACCCAACTCCTGTTCGAGCATTGCCCACACTTTTCTTCCAGAGCAATGATTTTAAGGTGTGCATGTCACTAAACTCCTTAAAACTCGTCAGGCTCTCCAACGCCCTCAGCCTAATCCCAAATTCACAGCACTACATGCAAGGCTGCTTGTGCCAAAATGCCCAGACTCCACGCACAGTTCCAGCCATATCTTTTAATAACACCCCCATTCTCTCATCTCTTTTCTCTTCCTTACCATGGACGCTACACTTCTCAGGCTGAACTACTTTCAGCTTTCCAAACAGAACAGACTACATCGTACCTCTTTGCTTTGTAGAACTAAGCTGACCTCAACAGAAGTATTTCTAGGAAATACACCCTGTTATGTCTGCTGTAATGGAACTCACCGCATACCCAGAAGTTATCAAATAGTGTGCTGCCATTCAATTCTGTGGGAACTGGAATTACATTTTGTTTTGTTTTGACTCAGTCACTGCTAGGCCTGATCTCTTAAGATTGTTCCCACATGGTGGTATAGATGGTAACTCAAATGATTAAATTGAAAATAGAGAAAACAAGAAGAATTAGAATCTCTCATTTTTCTTATAGCTCCTGTAGCCATATGTAGTGGCTAATAGCCATATTTAAGCCTTCACTTCTGGCCAAGATGGAGTAATGGCTTTATTCACCCTCCTGAGACAACCAAACAATAAATATAATCTATAAACCAAGGGTTTATAAGACACTGAGTATCAGGCAACAAAGAACAATAATCCCTGAAAGATGGAAAACAAACAAGGTACACCTGATGATTGTCCCAGATTCCTGCCTCAAGAGCATTTCCAAGGACACAGTGAAGGAAGAGACTAGTGGACTCATCGAGTTGAGGAGATAGAGCTGAGAGTCTGGGAAGACCAAGGCAGTTACGATTCAAAGGACAGAGTATCAGAGAGGAGAGAGCTACACAAAGATAGCAACCCAGAGCCCTGTGAGTGTGGCTCACTTGGTTGGAGCATCATCCCATAGGCTGAAGGGTCAAGGGTTTGATTCCTAGTCAGGGAACACACCCAGGTTGTGGGCTTGATCCCACATATGAGAAGGGAACCAATTGATGTTTCTTTCTCATATCAATGTTTTTCTCTCTCTCTCTCTCTCTCCCCCCACCCCATTCCTCTCTCTGAAAGCAATAGAAAAATGTCCTTAGGGAGGATTAAAAAAGAGAGAGAGCGCGCAACCCAGAGATCTGCAGAGGTCTTTGCCAGCATGCAGCTGAGTAGTGATCATTGCCAAAAGCTAAAATAACTTTGAAAAAGAAAAACAAAGATGAAGAACTAACACTACCTGATTTCGTCTCATTATAAAACTCCAGTCAGCAAGACTGTTGTATTAGCATCAAGATGAACAAATACTTCAATGGAACAAAACAGTTCAAACACAGACCCATGTATATATGAACAACTGAGGTTCTGACAAAGATGCAAGGCAATTCAATGAAGAAAGTATATTTGCAACAAATGGTATGAAAAAATTGGATGTGTATACCTCAGCCTATTCACAAAAAGCAAGTCAATGTAAATGTAGTACCTAAAATCATAAGCTTAAAAAATGAAAACTATAAAACTTCTGGAACAAAACAGGAGAAAGCCTTAGTGACTTGGGTTTGAGAAAAGAGTTTTTTTTTTTTTTTTTTTAAGATTTTATTTATTTATTTTTAGAAAGGGAAGGGAGGGATAAGAGAGAGAAACATGTGTGGTTGCCTCTAGAGCACCGCTTACTGGCGACCTGGCCCGAAACCCAGCCATGTGCCCTGACAGGGAATTGCACCAATGACCCTTTGGTTCACAGTCTGGTGCTCAATCCGTTGACCCACACCACCCAAGGCAAGGAAAGAGTTTTTAGATACAACATCAAAAGCACAATTAATAAAAGAAAAAGAATAATATATTGAGACTTTTGTTCTTCCAAAGATGTGGTTAAATGAATGAAAAGCCACAAAATGGGAGAAAATATTTGCAAACTATATTTCGGAACAGGAACTTAGATCAGAATATTTAAATGCTTTTTAAAACTCAATTATAAGAAAACAAATGACCCATTTTCAAAAAATGGGTGAAGAATGAATAGACAGTTGACTATGGAAGATATACCAGTGGCAAATAAACACATGATACTCAACATTATTAATCATTCGGGAAATTCACATTAAAACCTCCCTGAGCTACCAGGACGCACCTATCAGAGTAGCTAAAATAATCAAAATGATTACCAATTCCAAAGGATAACGTGATTTGGAACTCTCTTACATTGCTGGTGAAAATGTAAAATGGTGCAACCTCTTTGGAAAACAGTTTGGCAACATATGAAAAACTTAAACGTAAAACTGCTTTATGACCCACTCCCCCTACCCTGAGTGAGGCCTTTACCCAGGAGAAGGGAAAATACATCTCCATACAGACACTCGCACATGAACACCCACAGCAGCTTTACCTGCAGTAGCCCAAACTGGAAACGACCCAAATCCATCGACACGGATCAAACTATTACATCTACATCTACACAAATGAATAAGCAGAAATGAGCAAGATAAACTATGAATAAATGACGCGACACGTGTAAATCTCAAAATGAGTATGCTGAGGGAAGAAGGCAGGCAAGAAAAAAGAGTACATACTACATGATTCAATTTATAGAATTCTAGAAAATGAAACACCTACAGTGGCATCAGCAGATCAGCGGCCGTCTGGGAATGGGGCCAGGCAGGAGGGAGGGATTACAAAGGAGCATGGGAAACTTCTGGGGGGAGGGGTATAGCCATAATCTGGATTGTGATGATGGTTTCAATGATAAATGTGAGTTGTTTGTTGGTATGTTAATCATACTTCAATAAGGCCATCTTCAAAAATAATAACCACAATTACTTCCCTGCTTGTATCCAAGTCCCTTTGCAATGTAAGTTTGCAGCTACAAGAAGTAAAAATCTATTTCTCCATTCTTTGAATCTGGGATGGCTTATAGAATGTGCTGGAAGTGATGTGGTTGCCTGTTCTGAGTCCAGGCCTTAAAAGACTAGCACATTCCCCACTGGTTAGCTCGTTTTGGCTGCTACAACAGAACACCACTGACTGGATGGCTCGAACAACAGACATTTATTTCTCACAACTCTGGAGGCTGGGAACTCTGAGATCAAGGTGCTGGCAGGTCACCACCGTGTCTGGTGAGAGCCCACGTCCTGGTCCACAGATAGTCAGCTCGCTGTGTCCGCTCATGATGGAAGGAGCAAAGTCACTCTCTGGGGTCTCTTTTATGAGGGCACTAATTCCATTCATGAGGACCTAATCATTAACTCTAGGCACAACCTTCTAATACGATCATACTGGGGTTAGCATTTCAACATAGAACTTTTAAGGGGGGGCACAAACATTCAGTCCATAGCAGCCGATCCCCCTTCATGACCTCTTTGCTGCCATGTGAACAAGTAAGCATGATAAAGAATGACAGGCACATGGCTCAGTTGCCCCGTCTCTGTTGACAACCCCAGAAGCAGAGTCACCTAGCTGGCCTGCAGCTAAGGAAATCAGTCATGTGAGACCATATGACCTGCCCACTTGAGGCCAACTTAAACTGTCAACCCTCAGAACCATTCATTAAATAGATGATTGTCATGTTAAGCCACTAAGTCTGGAGTGGCTTTGTATGTAGCACTACTGACAGTAACACATAAGTGATTGACTTCCCAGCTGAGATCCTATTCCTCACTCACACAACTTGCTTGGTCTTTCTTGGGCAGGTACCTTCACTCCAGTTATTCATACATCAGATGCTGATCATCTACTATGTTCCACGCACTACACTAGACCCAGGTGGTGCTGTGTGAAGGAGATGGTCCCGACGGGAAATTGCAGATTATACACCAGAGTAAGGAACTGGCAGCGCCGAGGATATCAAATTCATGTTATTTCCCTTTTCTGGGTTGGGCTTTGTCATCCTATGTGTTTCTACATCAGTTAAGTTCTCTCTGAACTCACTATCAAACCCCTCCCTATTCTAAGAAGAGTTAAAGAAAGGGCCGGGCACACCTCTGGTAAACTGAGACAAAATTCAGGCAGTACAAAGACACTGAAATTGGGAACAGGCTGACAGTCACCAGAGGGGAGAGGGGAGGGAATTTCAGGGGAAAAGGGGAAGGGTTTAGAGCAACAAGTATAAAGGACACATGGACAAAAACTGGCGGGGGTGGGGGGTGGAAATGGGAGGGAGGTGGGGAGGGCTGGGGTGGTGGGCTGGGGTGGGAGTAAAAGACAGAAAACTGTACAAGAGCAACAATTAAAATAAAAATTAAAAAATAAAAGGGGGGGGAGAGAAGCCAGTCAAAGAAGGAAGCCACCAGAAGTGAGGAATAAGAGTGTTTGCAACAAATCCTGAGGGGCAAAATTGCATAATTTGGGGGCAGATGAGAAGCCAGAAGGAGTAGGCTACAGAAAAAGAAATGTGTTCATCAAGTGCAAGTATCAAACACTTGCCCTTTATATATTTAAAGGTTTTAAAAGCACAGCTTCCAAGTGTTCTTTTCACTTGAGAGATGTTGAGCCAGGAGACTTAGTCAATTGCCATTTAAGTGTCTTGCTATGAACTGAAGAAAATATGGACTTCATAAACTACTCTGGGAGAGCCTGGCCGCTCAAGCCAGGGGACATTCCATTCCCAAGAGGTGGTTTATGTATGTAACAACAAGGGCAAGGAACAAAAGTATGAGGTGTTCTTTGCTCTCTATGTCTCCTGGATCAAAAGAATATTTCTGTGATTGCTCACAGATATATTTCTATGCAGGGGTGTCTAACCTTTTGGTGTCTCTGAGCCACACTGGAAGAAGAGGAGTTGTCTTAGGCCGCACATTAAATACATTGCGACACATAATCACAAAAAGTCTCATAATGTTTTCAGTGAATTTATGATTTTGTGCGGAACTGCATTCATAGCCATCCTGAGCCACATGCAGCCCATGGGCCACAGGTTGGACACCCTGGCAGTGTGCTAGAAGCAAATCTACCTGTCTCGTCCCCAAATGTCATCTCAGTTGTTCAGCTACTTTAAAAGAGAATAACCAGTCACTTCAAGGAGAAAGAACAGTAGCAGGTCACGTCCGCACAGCCTGGTTTTAGATGGATCTATTTTTGTCGCCCTTCCGACCATGGGATGGGTCACCGGTTCTACTCAGATGCCGGAAATCATGAACGACTAGTGGTTATCTACTTTTCAGCCGAGGGCTGAAGAAACAATACAAGTAAAAGCTAATCAATATTTAATGGTATTTTGAGCAGAAAATAAAAAAGGACTTAGCTTAAAAATCCTCCTGACTTACTGACTTCCGTGTCTTAATTCCAAGCCTTTCACTCATCACCTTTTTAAGAGAACGTACTGATTAAACTAGGACTTGGCATAGAGAAGAAAGTCTGCCCCAGTCCTCAGCCATGCATGCCAAAGACAGCAACCTAGGGCAATGGAGAGACACACGAAGAAAGGATGCAGCCCTCTGGGGTGCTCCCCATGTTCGCTGCTAAAAAACAAGTGCTTGTCCATCCAGCATGAGGTCCGTACTGCCCTCCAGAACCCCGTGCTGCTTTCCTCTGCAGGAGCCCTGGGCACCCCGTGTAAATGAGGGGGATGCTCTCCAGGAAACTCAGCCTTCCTCCAAATGACACCTTCCCCAGAGTCCTGGAAAAGTCTTTGCTCCATGGAGAAAGGCATCTTTTTAACTTGGGCACTTTTTTTTAACCACTTTACTTGTTTATTCTTGATGTTTCATCTTCCTTTTATGCTTTGACAGCTTTCTGTCTTTGATCATTAAAAGTGCAGTATCATTGAAATAAAGGTGAAGAGTAACATTTCAAAGAAAACACTTGCTGCTTGGGGACAACACTTAATTGTAAAAGGTTATTGCTTTAAAAAACATAATCCTTGTAGTAGAGGATATTAAACAGCGCAAAGCTCAGTGTGTCCTTGATTCCCCTTTGGTGCTGAGACCTCAGAAAGACTCTTGTGTACTGGGAGCAGCCCAGTTGCGCTTCGGACCCTCTCCACGTGAGCACCGATGACAGCGAGGCGCCAAGCCCGGGCCACCTGCTTAGGGAACAAAACCAGATGCTCTTGCTCTCCAAGTTCTGCTGAAAGGAAACTCTGGCTCGCTCTTTCTTTCTTTTTTTAAGGCCACATTTTCATCACATATGGTTACAACTTCTGGCTTTTCTTGATTTACAGGCCTGGGAGCCTTGTTGGTGGACCAACAAACTTCTCAACAAACCTGCGAACTCTCTGGATGTCAAGGCATCGGGGAGATCTTTCCGTGAGAGCCTGTATTGGACCATCATAGCAGATTCAAGAGCCCATACATCCAAGTCCCAGATAAGCCAGCCATAGCCCGATTCACTGGCAGACTGCATTCTGTACCTTCCAGAGGCAGTGGCCCTGGGACTGAAGCCAACAGAGAAAGACCGTTCTGTACGAGAGATCGGCTTGACTAAGAGACAAAAATGTAGAATATTGCCGTTAAGTGCCGGAATGGACCTTAATTTAAACCAGAGTAAAAACTAACATCACTATATTGCTTACATAACTAGTAGTTGGAGTAACTGAAATGGACCTTCCAATTAAAAAAAACATCAGCTACCAATTTCATGGTTGTACATATTTCTTAGAGAAACAGGCTTATTGGAGCTTGTCTGTTGCATGCAGTCAATACAATTCAGAAGGGGTCAGAGTGAAGGGGAGTCAAAGGGACTTTTTTTCCCAAGGCCCAAGTGCCTTGTAAGAAGAGAATCCATGTGATAACGCATTCCTGGTATGTTCTGCAGCACCTCTCTATACTAATCAGAAACCAACTGTCACCATCAAGCATACTGCTAACAAAAGCAGACTCCTTCATCTTACCTCCCTCCAATCTGTGGTTTTGCAGGAGAGACCAGCACCAACTCCAAGTGCAATACCGATGGTATAGAAAGCAAGTGCTATCTCTGAGACATAGGAAATTAAAGTTAGTCTGTAAAATCAAAGGTCTGTATCCAAATATTTTGAAAATTGACTAGGATTCCCCTACTAGTAAAGAAGTAAAACCCTTTCAGATTTCCTGGAAAGAGTCTGACAAATGAAGATATTGCAGGTGGACGCCCCTTCCCTTTATAAATGGATAGCTTGGGGGTAAAAATAACAAGTGCTGTCAAAATCAACACTATGAGTGCAGTTTAATCTCTGATGCTGACAGAGAAGGCCACATTGCCCACTATTACACGTGACTTGTTATCTGTCACATGGAACAGATCGACAACTTCAGTAACATAAGGAAAGATGACATCTGCTCAGGGCAACGAAACCACTTTTTGCAAATGCTCTCCAGTCTGGGGGTGTTATCTGAGAATTGGTTCCAGCAGTAGCACAATCAGAGGTCTTTTCAAGGCTGAGCTCCAGGGTTGAAGGCTGACAGGATGAATGACTCCAAAGGTGGCTGAACTCACCCTCAGGAAGCAGGGCTCAGTTCCAAGTCAGTTTTCAAGCTTGTGTACACATCTATTTTTGATTCCCCCCACATTGATTCGGTCTTAGCTCAGATGAAAGACCTGCTTTCACATTCTCCCATGGTCTAATAGGGGAGCATCCACTACCCACGTTAGCCATTAGAAGCCAACATCACCAGATGAAGAGCACCGGGGGTCTGCTATTGACTTGAGGTATTACTCTGAGCAGTTTATAGCCTCTCCTCATCTAGGTCTTCTTCCCTGAGGGAATGAGACTCAGTAATGCCTGCAACCCCTTTTTAAGTTTGCATGCCTAGGAATCACTGATGAAAACATAAATGCATATCAACAGATTGATAGTTTGATTTCAAGCTATTTTGAAATGCCTTTAAAAGCTGAATTGGGTAATAAATTTCTGATTTTTTTTATCATGAAGGAAATGCCTATCTTTGAGTGGAAACAACAGCAAGCAAAGCAGGACATACAAGGGTAGAGACCAGCCACAATAATATTATTCGTACCCCTGGATGACGCCATTCCTGAAACAGATCTATTCCTGGACTCTTCTGTTAGGTAAGCTGATACATTTCCTTTTATGCTTAAGCTTGTTTAGGTTGAGTTTCTAGTCACTCACAATCAGATAATTACCAAATGGCAGAATGGAGAATCTGCATTTTTTTAGATTGGGCTGTGATCAAGTGGAAAGAAATAGGCTCCACCAAAGAAAAAAGAAAAATGTAAAAGAAACATGAGAGTTAAATACGGTGATGAACTAGTATATGCCTGGTGCCTGCTTCTAGAAACTCTGAGCAGGCCACACAGAGGCACTGGCCAAGATTGCTGGGCTGCATCCGTGTTCTGGGAGCCAGATGGTTGCACAGAATAGCCCAGGGCAGATGGAGACAGAAGACAAGTGCACCCCACATCTCAGAGACTGCCAAGTGACAAGCCTGGAAAGCCAGAGTACACCTGCAGGTCCAGGGAATGAGATCAGACTAGAGCCAGAGCAAAACTTAGTTCAGAGGGACCTAGTCAAGAAGCCCAGTATAATCACACAAAACAGGACTGGATGTTCAACCCTCATTGCAAGTAGGTTCCAGAGCATGGGGCATGGGGGTCAGCCTGTAAGCCTGTGTAAGGGCTCCAGGTGCACAGAAGGTAGCATAGCTTCAGGTTTAGGGGAGAGAAGGAGGAAAGGGAAAGGGAAAAGGAGGCTGGAAGAGGAGGAAAGAAGGCAGAACAGGAGAAACCATAAAGTACAGTGATTAAGACCAGAGCCTCCAGAAACAGTCAAACCCTGGCAGACCTTGGGTTTGATGTGGTTCTGCTCCTTCCTGTGAGACTTTTTCTTTCCTTCCTTCCTTCCTTCCTTCCTTCCTTCCTTCCTTCCTTCCTTCCTTCCTTCCATTTGTCCCTCCTCCTCTCCCTCTCTTCCTCCCTTCTTCACTCCATTCTTTTCTGTTTCTATCAACTTTATTAAGTTATAATGTACACATAAATTCATACCTTTCAAGTGTACAAATCAATGATTTTTAGTAACTTTATCAAATGGTGCAGCCTTCATTACAAATCAGTTCTAGAACATTTTCATCCATCTAATAAGAATTGTCATGCCTATTCTCACTCTCAGCTCCAGAAACCACTAATCTATTTTTTAACTTTCTAAATTTGCCTTTTCCGGACACTTTACATAAATGCAATCATAAGATAAGAAATCTCTCGTGTCTGAGTTCTTTCATACAGCATACCATTTTTGAGGCTCACCCATCATCCATGGCATAGCAATTGTCCGGAGTTTGCCCCTTTTTTTGGTGAAGAGAGGTCTGCTGTAGGTATCTGAGGCCTGTTTTCTTAAGCCTCAGTTTCCTCCCCAGCAAATGAGGGATGAGCATAAGAGAACTGATCTGATAGGCTGGTACAGTGATACCAGAAATAGTGCATATGAAACGCTGAGCACAGCAACGGGCACCCAGGGCACATGCACGATTGATCTTAAGAAGCTGAAATGATAGTTAATGTAAAGAAAGCGTTGCTATTTCAACCAACTTCAGTTCTCTGACTTCACAAATCTTGCCTTCCTCCTACTCTGTGGCAAAGAAAAGGAAGGTATGTTTGCATTTCTATAAAAAGCAAAGAAGAACAAAAGCTAAGTGACTGCAGGCCGCAGAAGAACCCCCGGGGCTGAGTGAGGAGGAGTGTCCTGGCACAGACAGCCCCTGAATGCAGCATCTCCTGCAGCGCACTGGCCCGACCGTCGACTGTCGGAGAGCCTATTGCTTTGACGTGTATCTGGGGGAAGATGGCAGAACTGAGTCCATAATGCATAGATTTACTTTTTCAAAAATGGAATTATAACAATGTAAAAGAAAGCTTTGTGATCTGGAATAACGGTGTGACATTGAAGAAGGGAACAGATACAAGTGAATTGGAAAATGCCACCCAGATCCTGACAGGCCTTTGAGGGTGCAGGGTCTTTCCAAGGAAACAGCAGGACCAGGAGGACGAGGCTGCCCATTATCATGAAGCCTCCTATAGCTCTGACCGTGGGTCCAGCCCTTCCTCTTTCATGTAGCTGACTCTGAAAAGGTGCTTTTTAAACCACATGCCTTTCAAAGTTTTTATCATTCCTGCCAATAGAAATACATAAAGTAAAACAGAGACATGCGTGGAGGAACGCATTGCAGGGCACTAAAAAGGGAGATTACTGACATCATTTTCTGCCGTGAGGCTCATGAAAGGGAGAGCCAAAGAGACCAATAGTTGAAGTGCATTAAATGTACCTGGAATGTTCGGAGGAGGGAATAGCCAGATTACAAGAGGGTGGGATTTTAGGTACGGGAGACTTTCACATGTTTAGTAAATCCTCCTGAAAATAGCAATTATCCAAACCAAAAGTTGAATTTCAGTTAGAGCACAGTTGCTGGAAAGACCGTTGGAAACCTCCAGGTCAACACTTCCATGTAATAGCCAGAATAGGAGGGAGACCAGAAAAACAATCACCTGCACACATACAAAGCCTTGATCTAACAGTATGGATGAGGACCTTTCCTTATCACTTTGGCCTGGGAAAAGTTAAAAAAGGAACTGTGATGTTAAAGCCTGTACATTCTTTGTATTGCTAAGGATAGAGGCTCAACAGATGGCTCTTGTGTTTAGTCACAATAAATAACTCAGCCAAGTATCTTTAGACCTTCAAAGTCAAGCCACACTACCCTCCTTGGTATTCCTCCAAGTAAATGGGGATGAAACAGCGGTTCTATGGAAAGTAACCTCACAGGCTAATCTGATCATAAATTCCTAACTGGGCAGGTCATGGTGGGTAGTCACACCACAGGCCTATAGCTATACCTGCTTTAGTGAAAGGTTGTAAGCTATCCTTTGTTCTAGTGCATCTGGGTTAGCACACTTTGAAATGCCAGAAGTAACACCCCTGGAAGGCCTGACCACATAGAGTGCAGCATCTTGTTAACTATCCTGTAGTCCAATCATAGAGCGTTTCCCACCTTGCTTTCTCCCACCTTCATGCAATCTTCCTTATGTTCCTTCCTTAAATTCAAATGCATAAAAGAAAACTGTAAAATTGTCTGGTTCTCTGGAGCATTTGAGATCATGCTCCTTGTACGTCATAGGTTTGGCTCAAATAAACCCTTATCAAAATAGTCTACAGGTTTGGACGTTCTTACATCCACGCATTTCCACTCCAGCGTCTCTGCACCTGACCACACCCTCTACCCGAAGCTCATATAACCCTTTACCCAGCTGGGTTACTCCCTCACTTTGTCCAGCGTTTGCTCATGTGCCAGCCTATCCAAGAGGCCTTCCCAGAGAGCTCTCTGTAAAACACCACTCCATTGCTTTCCTCTCTTTGTTCCTTACCTCATTTGTTCTGTCTTCTGTGCTTACTACCACCAGACATGAATTTGTTTATCATCTGTCCCAGCACTTAAGATATAAACTCCATGAGATGGGCAACTTGGCCACTTTTGTTCACCGCTGTATCTCTGGTGCCCAGAACACTGCCTGGGATGGGACAATGTTGGCTTCCAATAAGTATTTAGCTAAGTGAAATGACATGACTAAATAAACAAAAATAAAAGCTACTAGCTACACTTATCGTATGCTTCCTAGGCATCAGCACCGTGCTGTGATTTTTAAGTCTCACAATTATCTGTCAGGTAGGGATTACTATTTCTTTTCACAGATGAGGATCAGAGTTTTGAAGATTTACTAAAATGTCTAAATTTTTACAATTGTGGTATGCTCAGGGTAGGGCTCAAACTGACTCCAAAACCTTCTCTTTTTTTTTTTTTTTTTTTTTACTATCACGTAGCAAGCTGCCTCCTAAACCTTTATAGTTGCTGCAATGTAATGGCCTGCAAAGAAAACTATCAATGAGGCCCAAAGCACCACTTCTCTTTAGCACCAGAATAAGGCTGTACAGGGAGCTACAGAAATATAAGGCAACCTTCCAGCTGTCCCCAACCCTCTGCTGTCCCCAACCCTCCAGCTGTCCCCAAGAGTAAGAGTGAGAACACCCGCAACTAGGGGTCTAGGAGAGCAGGAAGCTGGCTGGTCTACCTCATCACTGTTGCCACAACAGCCAGCAGTGCCTGACACACAGTAGGGGCTAGACATGTGTTGAACGAAAGCATCAAGGTAAGCATGGAGGAAATGTAAGGGCCCAAAGGAAGAAGAGCATACTTGAAATTGGGAAGGCTCTGAGAGGCCTTACACTAGAGATGGCACTGAAATGTCCCCTAGAAGAACAAATATAATTTGCATTCACACAGCAGGAGGAGGAAAGGCCTTCAAGTCTTTTCTGGGACTTAGACCAGCCTCAAGGCCTCTTGCCCACCCCCTTTCACTGTCTGACCCAGTGAATACCCTCCACCATCACACGTTCAACCTCATCTGCTATTTCACGGAGGCATAAAAATGATTGAGCTGGAACAACAATGTATGACTCACTTATTTTTCTCAAGATTAGCCCTAAATATTCAAGGTGAAAGTAGCAAGCATTGAACATTATTACCGTTTTTCCATGGATACATTGGATTGTTAAACAGACCTATTTTTAGGTAAAAAAATGTTTGTTAAACATAGGAATAACTTAGCTTTTATTGAGCTCCTAATATGTGTTGGGTTCTATGTTAGACGCGCTGACGCATCTACTTCTGACAAGATCTGTGAGACAGTTATTGTGTCCACTTAACTGAGAGATGATGGAGGCTCCGAGAAGCCCAAGGTCAGGAATAAAGCCAGAGGCAAACTCAGGCAAACTCCATCTGACTCCAATACCCTCATTCTGTTGCCTGTGTTATTTTGCCTTGCAAGACTTGAAAGTTTTACAATCCAGCTTCTTCACATTTTGCTAATAAGGATCCACACAGAAACAGGGCACTTTCCCAGGAAACCAGTTTCCTTTGGCAGAGCGTTATCCAAGATAGTAATTGGTGCCTAAAATTGCAGGTGTGTTCCTACTTCATGAATGCTGCAAATGAGAAAACAAATAGCAATCAGATAAATTAAGGGTAACTATTTACTTCTCAAAAGGATTCTGCCTTTTACAAAAGATTGCCATCAATGTCCTAATATATTTCGTTGTTGCTAATAAAGAATTTATCAGCATACTAGGCAAATAATAATCAATTTGTCTGTCCTGCAATTTCCTGTTCTAGTATAATCTGCCCATTTCTCAGCCTGGGCAAAGGAAACCTTCAGTGCCATGTGACCTGGCCCTTGGTCAGAGGAAGATTAGAGTTTCTCCTAAGACTGAACTGTGGAGCCCGGGGACTGAGTTTGACTGTGTTGGGTACATGGAGTCAGGGCAGCTGTATTCCATGTAGTCTCACACTATAAACAAGCCATTATCCTTGAGAAGAAAGAACAGAGAGAAATCAATACAGGAATGAGAGGTGGGTGATGGTATACAGCAGACATAAAACACCATGCCACTCCAAAGATCCAGAGTGTGGCTGACTGAGTTTGCAGAATATAACTTTCCATTTTGGGGTAGACCCTACTATTCCCTAAAATTAAGTCCTATGAGATTCCCTAGATGTCTTACAGTAAATTTCCCTGTACTTAAGCAGTTTTCAGAACATCTATTATTTTTGCTGTGTATCCAAATATTCCAGAAGTGTAGCGGGTTAAAACAATGTATTATCTCATGCAGTTTTTGAGGGTCAGGGATGCAGGAGTGTTTTACCTGTGCGGTTCTGACTCAGGGTGTCCCACGAGCATGCAAACTTCCAGCATATCAGACATCAATGCAGTTACAAATTTATTTTTTTCAGTTACAAATTTAAATGTAAATAGAAAAAGGTCCCTAAGCACTAGTACATTTCAAAAAGCCTTTGATTTACACAAATAGTAAGATCCACCCCTGGACCCTCATCAATTTGCATATAAAACAAATAGGCAGATGAAAAGGAGTAAAAGAGAACACTCATGAATGACTTACAACATTAGAAGGATACAGCAGAATCGCTAAACTGAGGACTTTGGGGAAAATTAGTGTTGAAGCAAAAGCTCAGACGGTGTATCAGTCAGGAAAGGCAATGTTATGCTATGATAACAAAGAAAAAAGCTCTGTAGTTTAAAACAACTCCCATTGCATGTCCATCGTGAACCAACTACATTTGCTCATTGTTGTTGCTTTTCCTCCTGCACCAGGGCTGATAGAGTAGCCTCAATCTGGAAGATTCTTAGCTGCTGTAGCAAAGAAAAAAAAAAAGGCCACAAGAAGTGATCAATGAAATTTCCCTATTTTTTAAGACTGCAGCGGTGATGAATAAAACCCAAACTGACAAGAGTCATGAGTTTCTGCCCGCATGTATAAGTGATGCCATGTATACATTACCAGGGGCACAAGGTGAGGTTCCATAGCTATTTAGGAAACTGAAGCCTTTCCACGGAGGCGCATTCCTGTATCTGGAGGGTGGAGAGAGGTGGTCTAGCTTAGTGGTGAAGATGAGCTGAGAGCCAGACCCACTGTGTTCCTGTTCTGGCTTTGCCCTTACCAGCCATGTGACGGTGGGCAAGACGCAGAACCGCTGGATCTTGGTTCCCTTGTTATAGAAGGGTCTGACAAATAGCAACTATCTCTTAGAACTGGTTAGAGGATGTGAGTTAGTATAAAGGCATGTGCAGTGTTTGGAACGGACCGGGCACAGAATCAGTGTTGACAAATAAAGTCCTAGAAGAGAACATAGGCAGGAAAATCTCAGATATTACACGCAGCAACATTTTTACTGATATGTCCCCTAAAGCAAGGGACATAAAGGAAAGAATAAACAAATGGGATCTCATCAAAATAAAAAGCTTCTGCATGGCCAAGGAAAACAGTATTAAAATAAAAAGAGAACCGACTGTGTGGGAAAACATATTTGCCAATGATATCTCAGATAAGGGTTTAATCTCCAAAATATACAAAGAACTTACACGACTCCACTCTAAGAAGACAAGCAACCCAATTAAAAAATGGGCAAAGGACTTGGGCAGACACCTCTCCAAGGAGGACATACAGCGGATCCAGAGACACATGAAAAGATGCTCGATATCGCTAGCTATCAGAGAGATGCAAATTAAAACCACAATGAGATACCACTTGACACCAGTCAGAATGGCCCTCATAAACAAAGCAACAAACAGCAAGTGTTGGAGAGGTTGTGGAGAAAAGGGGACACTACTGCACTGCTGGTGGGAGTGCAGACTAGTACAACCACTATGGAAAACAGTATGGAATTTTCTAAAAAAACTAAAAATGGATATACCTTTTGACCCAGCAATTCCATTGCTAGGACTATATCCTAAGAACCCTGAAACACCAATCCAAAAGAAACTATGCATCCCTATGTTTATAGCAGCACAATTTACAATAGCCAAGTGTTGGAAGCAACCTAGATGCCCATCAGTAAATGAATGGATCAAAAAACTGTGGTACATTTATATAATGGAATTCTATGCAGCAGAAAGAAAGAAGGAGCTCATACCCTATGCAACAGCATGGATGGAACTTGAGAGCATCATGCTAAGCGAAGTAAGCCAGGCAGTGAAAGATAAATACCATATGATCTCACCTTTAACAGGAACCTAATCAACAAAACAAACAAACAAGCATAATATAACCAAAGACATGGAAATTGGGAACATGCTGAAAGTCTCCAGAGGGGAGTGGGGAGGGAATTTCAGGGGAAAAGGGGAAGGATTTACAGGAACAAGTATAAAGGACACATGGACAAAAACTATTGGGGGGGGGTGGAAATGGGAGGGAGGTGGGGAGGGTTGGGGTGGCGGGTTCGGGTGAGAATAAAAGACAGAAAACTGTACAAGATCAACAATGAAAATAAAAAAAAATGTTAAAAAAAAAAAGTTATAACAGTGAAAAAAAAAAAATGTTAGCTGTAACTGTTGTTCCCCAAATCTCCCATTCAATAGGAAACTCCCCTCCCACGCCAGAAATCTCTGAATCAGAGAACTAGCAGGAGCCTGTCCTCCTTCTCCCCCAAACACAAACGAGAAACAAAGGGATGAAGATATATAGGAAATAAGGTTTCTCAACCAGCGAGGACACTACCAAGATGTAGAAGGGGACCAGGAGAGGCTGCTGTTGATTCTTCTTCTATACAGAGGACATTCCAACCTTCCTCACATTCCCTAGTGTATATTTTACTTAACTTCAATTGTACAAACCTTCACATGATTCTTCAGCTGAATACAAAATTCTCAGACTAGTGCCTAAGGACTCACAAAGCCTAAGCTCAGGCTACCTATTCCAGCCTTACAGGTCATACTTTCCTTCTTTCTTTCTAAGATTCTTATTTATTTGTTTATTTCATTGTTGTTGTTGTTGTTGTTGTTTATAGAGAAGGAGAAAAAGCAGGAGAAATGCTGGTGTGAGACAGAAACATCAATTGGTTGCCTATCATACACACCTGGGGACTTACCCTGCAACCCAGGCAAGTACCCTGACTGGGAATCAAACCAGGGACCTTTTGCTTTGCAGACAACACTCAACCAACTAGGCCACACAGGTCGGGGCCACTTCTAACACACAGTAGTAACTGCTTTGGAGACTGACCTCAGTGACATCATTGGGAGCTCCTGGTGAGTTTTCTGCATCTTTTCTATGGGCTCCCTTCCTCTTTCCTTCCCTCTTCAATCCTTGCAAATCACGCTCATGTTTCCACACCACCTGCTCCATGGAGACTTCTTTGACTATGCTCTCATGAGTGATTGTTCCTGCTTCCTGTGAATTCCTGGAATTCTATGGGCTGTTTATTTCATTTGTTCACTCAGTTATACTGTTATTGACAATTGATGATTTTTTTTTTCCATTCAAGAAAATAAAAGGGCTCTGCCACATGCACAAAAATAAATTCCAGGTGGATGAAAAAGCTCACTGGAGCGAATAGGCAATTCTGCAGAAACAGAAACAGATGCGTCATTGCCAAGGGCTGAGGAGTGAGGGGTACATGGGCAGTGGCTGCTAGGGGTTAGGGATTTCTCTTTGGGGCGATGGAAAGGTTCTAAAGTTGATTAGAGTCACAGCTTCACAACCCTGTAAATATATTAAACTGTGGAATGGTGCATTTTAATGGATAAATCGTACAACATGAGTATTATACCTTTGTTAATTATATTTTAAAAGTCATTTTTAAAAAAACTGAAAAAAGCTAACCAGAAAAATTCATCTGTGCATTCTTCTGCATGTGCTACATATCAATAAAAAGATTATTTTTAAAAATCCAACTGGATAAAGAGAGACATATAAAAAATCCTAGGAGACACTACAGGAAAATGATTTTATAATACTTGGGTGCATTGTAAAAGCACTGAGAGCCATAAAAGAAAAGAAACTGACACACCGCATTTTACCATCCATACATAAATTGAATTCCTGTCAGCAAATGATATAAAACCTTAAAAGGACAGAGGAGAATATTTACATATATGAATATACACATATCATATAGCTATTAAGGATTTACTATGCCTAATATAAAAAGAGCTCTTGCACATTAATAAAAATTATAAACAACTAATGTAAAATAAAACACACAACAATACAAATGAGAGGTACGAATGGCGGCAACCATGACCACGTGCCACCGTGCAAATGATGGGGACGGACTCCATTCCAGGACGGCTGCCTGTGCTCCCGCAGTAACCAATGCAGCTGCTCCAGCACCTTAGACACAGGTGTTCCTACACAGGTAGCAAGGGCAGCATTCCTATTTCGCCTTCCCGAGTTTCTGTTTACCCTGGACCTTTTTCACTCTGACAGATTTTTACAGTCTTCACCTCTACTACTACAGTAGCAAATGCTCCTTTTTCGGTTTTCCTTAAAAGCGAAAACATTGAGTCTGAGATTTTAGTAAAACCCTTCTATTTCCTACTTACCATCTTTTAATTAAAGACGATTTCTTTTATGTTGCCACAGCCCAAAGCACTTCATTTCCCTTCCGCACTGAGTTAGGTGCGATCTGTTGAGAACAAGTGAGCGACCTTTCAGTGGGGACAGGATGGGTACATGGCATTTTCATCAGGAATCCCATCACTGGAGTAACATGCACAAATTATTATGCTTTCAGTAATTGTCTTGGGCAAAAAGGTAAAATTTCCCACTTGAAGAAAATCCTGAAGAGTTCCAAGGTACTAAATTGGCTTTACTGCCATATTCCCCTCTCAAGCAGCAATTTGAAAAAGATTCACACACGTCGGGTGAGGAAAAAGAAAAATCTTAGTTGCTGCATTAGCCTCAATAGCATGATGAGAGCTTAAAAGGACTGTGAGGTGAATTTTTCTTTCTCCCGTGCTGAGGAATTTAACAGAAAAACTCCTTTGAGAAACGATTGATCGCTCTTAATTTCCTCACTAGCAGTGGGATTTGGGAGAGCCATTGGGTCCAAGAACGGACCCTTCCATCACCGCCCCTGCCCAGGAGCTGCAGTTCCTGTGAAGGTCTATTTGGAAAGCAGTTGAAAGTTCCAGGAGCACTTCAAACACCCCAGGTGTAAGGCCCCTAGAGAAGGTGCTTCTCCTGCTGTGTTCCGTGCAGAGACCGCACACCCTGTCGCCCAGGCGAAGCCCTGGTCCTCAGACTCTTCCCTCTCCCTTCCCTCACCACCCAGCCAGCCATACACTGAGCCCGGACGGGTTTGCCTCCGAGAAATTTCTCAAACACCTTCACTCTTTGTTCTCACCAACACGGCTCCAGTTCAGCTCCTTTCTCACCTGGATTCTTGCATGTGCCTTCTAGCCAGTCTCTCTGCTTCTAAACTGCCCCCTTCAAATCTCTTCTTCCGTAGCTCCTATCCCATCCCTCTGAAAATGCACACCCCACCATGGCACCCCAGTCAATAAAACTCTTCAACACCTTCCTACTGGCTGAGGATCCTACTGACTGAGGTGCAATCTAAGCTCTTGGTGTGACAATCACTGCCCTCCACAACCCGCCCCCCCAAACTCCCCTCCAGCCTCAACTCCCTCCACGCGTCCTCACAACGTATGAGCCAGCTTTGCTATGTATCTGCCTTTGACCGTGGAGAAATGGGTGCCCGGGACACAATAGGTCTTCTTCTGGCCACATCCTGTTCATCTTTCCATGCTCCCCAAGTCGAGCCCCCAAACTTAATTAGGTTCTCCTATGGCCCCACCCTTACCTCTGTTATACCACCCACTGTATCACATCGAAATGGCTTGTTCACGTGCCCGCTTTCTCCACCAGCATATTAACAACTCCAGCAAGGGAACCGGCCTTTGTCATCCTTGTATTGCCAACAGCTGACAAAAACATCAGCTCCGTAGGAGATTTGCAACAGTTATATATCCTGCATAACTGAGCATCCTCTTCCTTGGCAAATATTTATAAGGCACTTTTTGAGTATGGAGAAGTTCTTCCCCCACAGAAAGCAAGGTCCCCACATACCTTCAAGGCAATTCTGCCCCCTTGGCCCAAGAGGCTCTTTCCTTCTAAGGTAATACATGAAACTTTGTCTTTATTACTGCTTTCCAAACCTGGATGCACATTGGAATTGCCTGGAGAGCTTTTGAAACTTCTGGTGCCCGGGCCTCATCAACCCCAGATCAATGATATCAGAATCTCTGGGGGTGGTTAGTTTTGACAGGTTTTCCAGGTAATGGTACAGTAATACGCAGTCAGGGCTGAGATCCTCGGGTCTGTGTAAAGCGTGGAGGGCTGAGAGAGCTCTCCAGACGGCACTGCTCACGTTAGCAAGCAAGGATTCTGTCCAGGAGACCCATACTTGGGAGTCTCTTCCTCAAAAATGTCTAAGCCCCATTTGGATGCCTAGAATTGATATAGCCAACCCTGGCAAGGAGCCCTGTGCCCAAATTAGTATCCCCAAGCTCAAACTGAGATCCACATGGGCCCCAGTTATCCCCCTTCAGAGCCCTGTTGGACTCTTTACCCTCATGTGCGGTTGACCAGATACCATTAGGAACTGTGTAACTATCTCTTATAGAGTCCTCCCAGACAGAACCTAGGGCTAGGCTCCAGTTATAGATGGAAGGACTGGAAAGCAGACGAGTCCTGCTGGTTGGCATGATCATTTTCCTTGGGACAGCATAAAACTGGACCATTAGAATTGTGCTGACATGTGAGTGGGTGACTCACTCACATCAGCAAAAGACAAGTTTAGGGTTCTGAGCTACCCAATGATTCGCTCTAACTCTGAGACTTGAGCTAGGTATGTGGGCCCAGTGCACATTTGCTACTCCTGCCCCAACAGTGGGGCCACCTCCTGTCTTCAGCACCCAAGGGGATGGTGGCAGGCATCCTTTATCTTTAGTACCCCTTACTGCTTGTACTCAGGGCAGTCACCCTACCTTTTCTGCAGGCTCCATGCCTAATGATAGGCAGTCTACCAGGAATGGCTGTATCTATTCCCCCTTAGTGCTTCTGAAACTCACACCACAGATTTTGTAGACCCCTCCAACTGATGTTCCCTTTTGCCTCTGATAGATGGAGTGATATCTATCAGATACTCTCTTGGATCCATCCACATTCATGTCAGACAAGAAATGGTCATTTCTGGCATAAATGGGACCACTCCTGTCAGTCCACCCGTGGTCCCTCACCTATCCTACCCACTTGTGGAAGTGCAGGGAAGGCTGCGACATGGTCAGCGTTGAAAGAGATCACAGTAATTACAGCCTAAAGAATTCAAGAGAAGACTGAATTGCAGGTTGTGTTGTTCTATGTTTATGCTATAATAATTCTGAAAAGTGAACTTAACATGACTGGGAAATGAGTTATCATTTGCATTTTCCTGGGTTCTCTAGGAAAGACTTGCATTTGTTGTCACCATCAATAAAACACAATAGCAATCTCTAAGGAATCACTGGGAAGCTAATATAGACAGATAACATCATGAGTAATTATATAACTAATATCAAATAAGTAGAACTAGGAAGCTTGCAATAAGCCAGAAGGCCCATATTGTTTCAGTACAATTGGGTGCTAAAGAACCATGCCATTGTGAGTAATAACCACATTGAACATTTTCTCTCAGTGGGAGTTATGAAATTTGCCAGGAACGGTTCACTTGGCAGTAAGGAACATGAAGAAATAGTTTTTGAACCTGAACATGAAGAGATGGCATCTATATACTATGATAAATCTTTGTGCATTGATTGGGCAATGAACTAAGACGGAAGTATCTCTTTTCTACCCATTACTTTAAATCCTTATCAGTAAATCACTAAACTGTACATGGGACCATGAATTATATAATACATTTTTGTTTGACTCCACTATCCTCAGATTCTTCAAAGGGCGGGGGGGTGGGGAGCTCATTTTACAGAACCTGGATTTTTACATATTCATGATTTTTTATTTAAATTTTATTTACATCCCGGGTATGTAGCTTCTCCAATTGACTGTGGTCCTGGAATTTAGGGAGTGGGAAAAAGGGAACGGATTATTCACTCATCTCTGTATTGCCAGGAAAAGAGATGTATAGTAGGTGTTCAAATAAATGTTTACTAAATGAATAATTTCCTTAATTGTACCATTGATTTTCTCCTCATAGAAAAAAAGTCAAAGATATCCCACTTGCTTGCATGCATAAGGTTTTTCTGAAGGTTTTTGATCTCCAACTAGAGTCATAGACTTTCTGATTTATAAAGAACCATGGATGAATTATCATATCAGCTAGGAGAACATTTCCTGAGTCCTCCTATACGTCAAGCTCTGGAGAAAAAGGTTGAAGAGAAAAGTCACTACTCTCAAGGATCTTAAAATTCGGCATTAAGAGGAGTCAGACATAACATTACAAGTCAGCATTATTAAGGGCTGTGTGTAGTGGTAATTTTATGTGTCAACTTGATTGGGCTAAGCGACATCCAAACAGCTGTTAAGACATTACTTCTGGGTATGTCTGTGAGGGTGTCTCCAGAAGAGATTCACATTTGAATTAGCAGATTGAGTAAAGATCACCTTCACCAGGACGGGTGAGCATCCTCCCATCCATCACAGGCCCAAGTAGAACAAAAAGGCAGGGAAAAGGCAAATGTGCTTTCTGCCTGCACTGGAACATTGGGCTCCTGTTTTGGACAGCAGCTCCCCGGGCTCCCAGGCTCAGAGCCTGGCTGCATCCCACCACTGGCTCTCCTGGTCCTCTGGCTTGCAGACAGCTCACAAGACTGCTCAGTCTCCATAATTACATGAGCCAATTCCTTTAATAGGACAACCCATCTTTTCTATTTCTCTGGAGGACCTAATACAGGCTGCAACAGAGACTTGAACAAAATCACCTGAGAGGCTGGGAGGAGCTAAGTGAGAGCCAAGAGAAGTGCGTTTCTGAAAATGGATCTCACCAGTGTGAGGTAAGTGTGATCTCACCAGGCAGAAACAAAAAGGAAAGGAGATCTTTCTAGCACTTAAGTGATAGTGGATAGCTCCCCTCGTCAGAATGCCCATTCCTCTTATGATAAAATCTAAATCTTTCCCAGCACCTCTAACCTCCTCCACCATGGGCTCCTGTAGTCCTCTTCGACCTTATCTCCCGAGGTTTTTTTTTATCGCTCCTATATTGTCACATTGCTCGTCTTCACGGTCCTTGGCCACCCCAAGGGTTGGACTATGTTACAGCCTGCACATTTGCTGTTCTCTTTCCAGAACACAGCCCCGGACCATCATGTGGCTGACACCTCTGCACGACTTAGGCCTCTCTTGCATATTGATTATTGGAAAAGGGGAACTTGGAGGAAGGATTGAGAAGGAGTGGCAGGGGAAGGAGAAGGAATGAGAGTTCAGCATCACGGGAGTCCAGCAATGAACGAATTAGATCTCGTTTACCTTCCCAACCACCCTTTCAGGAGGACAAAAGGCAAGGACTTTTACCTCCATTTCATAAATGTGAAAATGAATACTCAGAGGGGCTCCAAGTCTATGCAGGGAGCAAGGGACAGAGGCAAGATTCAAATCCAAGTCTCCTCACTTCAAATTTCAAACTCTAACCAACCCTGGGTCTTAGAGATAAGGGGAGCGTTGTGCAAGTATTGTTGTGACTTGAGCGGGCCCTAGAGGGCTCCAACTGCATGGACGCATTTACTTCACTGACTTTCCACACTGCCTGGAAGTTCCATCACTATCACTCTTCGGGGTAAAGGGATTTTCAGAGCCTTCAGAATCGTACATTTGCAGGGATTTTAACACATGAACACATTAGCAGCTCTAATGGTGCTTTTCACTCCGAAAAGCCCGGTTCACAGCCCCTTTACATCAAATTCCCAAAGAAATGACAAGTCACAGAGGAAACCAGAACCTGAGAGGGAGAGAAAGGAAAAACATCTTCTGGCGGCTGAAAAGCCTCAGTGTGGTCAATTAAGTGTGTGCTTCAACCCAAGCAAAAGGTGTAAGAGAAGGAACCCAGGACTGGAGCTGAACAGCACAAGCAGGCTGGCAGCTGGGCAGTTCAGATGAGGGTTACATTTTGGGGGGTTAAAAGAGTGGAACGCCCCTGTGTGAGGCAATACAGGCACTGAGAGTCAGGGGGCAAGTATCAAATTTTCCGGGCCAGAGGACATTTCAAATATCAAAGGCAAGATTGGGACACATGGATTGTAGAACCAGATAGAGATGGAAACAGAGGTGAGAAGGTCAGGAGGAGGTCAAGGAGGCTGAGGGGAAAGCAAGGAGGAGAGGAAGAAGAGGTGACAAACCACCATGAATATTTGTGATTTATGTTCAGGAGCCAATGGGTGGCGGGGTCAGCCAAGAATGAAACTAGCACCGTGCCCGTCCAGTGGTGTGACTTGGGAAGAGATACTTGGTTTTTCCGAGTCTCACATCGCTCATCTATGAAAACAACCCTGATTAAATGATTTCTAAACCTTCTCCAGGTCTAAAATCAAATGCATTTTCTTCTGTCTTACTGAGATCAGTCACCCCGTATCTTTAACTCAAACGTAAAAATCACACCGAAAGTCTTTTTTCTTGAGATGGGAATTTTTATATTGAGGAAATTAAAAAATGCAAACATATTTACAAAGATATTATTGAAGCATTGTTTCTAGTAATAGTATTAATATAAATAACATGGCTACAAGTAGAAGAATAAGTAATCTATCAGTTTAAAAGCTATACAATTTATAAAAATAATTGTATGATGATGAAACAATACGTGAAAATACACCTTGAGGTTTTTTTTAAAGAAGGAACAAAACTGTTACAACTGCATTAACATTCCATATCGGAAAACTGTTTCTGTGCATAAAAAGTTAAAAGAACACAATCTGCAAAAATTGTAGCTGGTTTCGTGTTTGATGCAATTCTGATTATCTTCCCCCTGGCATTTTTCAAATCATATAGACAAATCTTATGTAAGTTCAGAAGTATTAAACTACCATGTTTTTGTAGCCTTTTCCCCATTTCACTAATGGATGAAGATTGGGCATCATTTGCCTGAAGATCTGTGGTAACATTTTTCGTTCTCAGCCATTATCTCTTAAGCTTTTTCTATTGGCAGAACCCTCTACAAAGCTCGGTAATAGTCACTAAGTGAGTCAAAATTTACTTTGAATTACATAAAAACACATTTATCGATTTCAAATCGGCAATCAGCAGATGTCTGCCCAGCATATCTAAGTTTAGCGTAATAACCTAATTACATAATCTTGAGCAGTAGAGATAAAATATGAAATCCTGAGATCCAGAGCCCATTTAGTTTGCTCTCAATGGTGACAATGGAGATGGAACACGTTTATTTTTTCATGGCTTAGCATGGAGCAATTTTAAGTCTATAATTTATTCTAAGTTAATTTTTGAAAATAAGTTTGAGGTCAAACCACTGTTTGTTGAAAGACTATTCTTCCTCCATTAAATTGCTTTTGTACCTTTGTCAAAAATCAGATCCCGGATATCTGACAAGAATTCGTATCCAGAATAGGTAAAGGACTCTTACAAATGACTAATAAAAACACAAATAACAGATTAAGAAAGGGGCAAAGGACTTGAATAGACAATTCTCCACAAAATAGACAATTTATGTGTGCAAAGAAGACACAGAAATTAAAAAGTTTTCAATTTCATTAGTCCTCAATTATGATTACTACCTAATACAAATATTTCCTAATTTAAGATTCTAGCCCAGACTTTTCCCCTAAAATGACATTCCATGTTTCTACTTATACATGTAGAAGACACTTCAATTTACCACACTCCAAACCAAATACCCAATCTTACCTCCACAAGTATACTCTTCTCCAGTTCAAGGGCTTGAGATCTGAGTCCAGTGTGGTCATACTCGCTGGCTGCAAATAACCCGTCCTTACTCTTGGACCTTAGGTTCCTCGCTTTCAGCCTCATTATGGCTTTGTGGTCTGGCTCAAATCTCTCCCAGTTAAGTCTCAGAGATGCCTGATGCTCTGCCGCCAGGACTGACCAGAAGCCCTGATGTTAATTCCATCCCTTATAGTCGTTTCTTGAAAATGGTCCAGCACAAGCCTGGAATGGCCCAGTGACCATCTACGGTCTTCTCCAGGTCCCAGGCCAGAGTCCAGAGTCTCTTTGTCTGGCTGTTTCCATGGGGCCTCATGGCCTCTGCGACCTCACGTCTTCTGTCTCTGCAGATACTTTCTCCAAGGTTCCACACTGGTTCATCCAAAAGCAGAGGCAGCATTTCCTCCGCCCACAGGTGCTAAGGCTTTATTTCCACCCTCTGCCCCACAAATTCCAGTCACTCAGCTTTCCCCAAACTGTGTTGTTCGTGTCACATGAGCAAATCGGAGCTCTGCCTTGGTTCCTCCTCTCTGCTTTGAGGTCTTGAATTTGTCTTCAGGGAAAAAGCCACTGCACGGGCAAAATCTCCCTCATTTCTCTCTTTCTCAGGGATCAACGTCTTGTACTACCAACTGTCCAACAACGGAAAAGACTGCCTTCTTACACATTGTCTAGTTTTTTGTTGCTGTTGCTTAAGCAATTCCCCTTTTGGCATAAGACAATAACCCATACTCAGCTGCTGTATTTCCAAGGAGAGCAAGGGGATGTGGCCATCGGACAAATTGTACTACCTTAGACAGGGAAGGTTTCCTCATTCAGAGACCGGGCATCACAGGGCCTGCCCCTAGGGGACCAGGCTGCCTCAGGGTGTATGGTCCTCACACTTCTGCACGCACAAGGTGAAATGCTGGTGGCCGTAGGGGACTTGGCTTAGACGTCGCCCCATAACGGGAAACTCTTGGACTGTCTCATTTAACACATTTTTGCTGACTTTGCATTGCCTCTCACAATCCACATTTATTTTAACATTTAGAAGTAGTTATTAGATAAACTCTTGGGCTTTTTCCTCCCTCCAAACCTTCTGGTACAATGGCCGCGCCACAGAAATGGTGATTTAATGGACGAGACAATTTTTTACATGCACCTCCTTTTACTCAGTCACCCACAAGCACTGAAATATCCCAGTCAACGACCGGGTCAGAACCAAACGTGGCACGCACTGCCTCGAGAACCGCCGCACACGCGGTCACGGCCACCCACACGCCCGCACTCAGGGAGACAAAGGCACACAGTCAGCACACCCCACAGGCAGACCTTCCACGGCAACCCTCGCAACGGAACGCTCTGTCATGTCCCCACACCATGCCCACACTCTGAAAATCTTTTTAAAAAATCTATTTCTTATCTACATTAAGGAAACTGTCAGATGCTTAAGAAAAGAAATCACCCATTAATTTATGTCTCACCTTCTAAACAGCTATTCCTTTTAGTAAGAATAAAAGTAAAACGACCAAAGGTGGGAACAAGAGGGCATTTTAAATCTCTAAATTGAAACCGAAAAGGAAGAAATGTGTCGCGGTAACATAATAATGGCTTTTCTGTTTTCCCACTAAGAGCTTTCTATCACTCTAAAAGGTTCACCCAGAATGCTAACAAAGCTTCAAAAATGCATCAAATGAAACCATTTCCATTTCCCACCGCATTAATCCTCCCTCTGATTCCGGCAGAATTGGAAGTAACCTCTAAGGAATTGGCATTCTCCCAGATGCTTTCTAAGTATACCTCTCCAGGGCCACCTAGGCAAGGGCATCGGTTCAGGCCACGTTCCTGAAGCAGGTTCACGAACATCTTCTTAAGTGTGTCACCCCGAAGTCACCTGCTTTCTGCAAAAGGCACCAGTCAGAGACCAACTGGGTGGGAGCTCCCCTTCTATCGCTGAAGCTCACGGTCGGGATTTCATTTCTAGCACAACCGATAGCCATGTCATATTTTCCATGCCAGAACATTCTCCTATTCAAAAATAAAACACAGAATCTCCCACGTAAGTAAAATGTGAGATTGGGTTAATTCTACCTTCTGCGTTGATTTTTCATTAGTCTGTTTATTCTATAGATTCCACACTTGTAACTAGCTGGCAGCATTTGGAGCTAAAAGGCTAGCTTAGTGCTAGTCAGTTACCTCTTTGACCACTACCCCACGAAGTAGCCCTCCCTTGGTTTTAAAATATGAAAAATGCAAATAAAGAAGATTGTTTTGAAATCCTCTGGGTGGGGAGTGGGGGGAGGGGTTCCTCTCTGAACCAACGCAGCTCCAACAACATCAAGTTCAACTGCTCCTGGATAGAGACTTCGGGTTAACAAAAGCTGCTTTACTCCCTCTGACTTCTGTTTCCACTCCAACTAAGTTTCTACCGTGAGAGGCCAGTCATGTAGGCTAGGCAACATTGGAATCTCATCAAAATCATCTTCACAGTTGCATTCCAAAAAAGCTGTAATTTTTCAGCTCCAAAATACTTATAATTAGAGATGCTACACATCAGGAGGAAAATGACAAAGTTGATTTGACATTTCTACTGAAAAGTCACTAGAACCAAGGAATCTGTCTCCAAATGTATTAATTATAGGAAGATGCTTTTGAATGGCGGTTGGTGGTAATCGTTAATGCTAAAAATAATGTTTTCTCTCTATCAGTTATGCCAATTCCACGTAGGCCACCGGAAGTCTCATCTTCTGTGTAAAGTCTTCTCAGATGATGAGTTTTCATTTAACGTAACAAAAAAGCACAGGAATTTATTGTATTTTGCATAATTGTATAAAGGTGTTCCTCTTTTTTCACCAACCGAAGGCAAGCCCTCCACCAGCAGAAGGATTACCACTCACTTTACGATGATACTCTTCATGGGGATACTCATTTTGTTATGGTGGTCTAGAACCGAACCCACTATATCTCCAAGGTCTGCCTGCACACTAATGAAATGCCTCGATGACCCCAAGCTAATGAGGTTTACTATATCAGGGAGGCTAGACCTAAAGTTCGAGTTGGCATCAACGGATTAGAACCCCAGTGAGTCCACTGAGAAGGCATTCTCCGCTCTCCAACACACTTTCCTACGTCCCACACAAGACAGTGCTTGGAGCTAACGGCCATCCCCTGAAGGAGCCTCGATGGATGAGGTTGCAGCTCTTTGGCTTTGGCTAACTCATAGCTCAAGAAGGAACTAGAAGCCATAACCTAGGAGGAAATAGCCCTATTTCTGACTAGACATGGGTCACACAGGTTGCTCCTTCCCTGCCTCCCTGCCAGGGGAAACTGTAGAGAAAGGTTGGTACACTGTCAGTTTCCAGGTTTTCTTGTAATATCTTACTCACTGGAATAAGAACTGAAAGCTGATTGCTGAAAACATGTTTCTCACCCTGTCTCTTTATAATACAAAAGCTTTCATGTGCTTTAAAAAGAGTTGTGATGCATCATTAAATAAACACATGGCTTTCTAAAGAGAGACACCTCTTCTCAGCAGAGCAAAGACTGTTTCAAAACAGTTCCCTTCTGAATCGTCAGAAAGAATATGTCCTACCCCTCGAGCAAAGAACAGCTACAGACTGGAATGCTATTGGGATGAGAAACATGGCAGAGGGGATATTTCTCAGAAGTGCAGAAGGCGGCATGGTACTGTGGAACTCAATCCTTAAGTATCCTTCCTTGTACAGTAAGGCCTCACTTAACAACATCAAGAGGTTACATGCTTTTAAGCAAAATGACTTAAAATGAAACCAATTTTACCACAGGCTAATTGATATCAATGAGAGTTAAGTTCTCCCATCCAAGTACTAACCAGGCCCAACGCTGCTTCACTTCCAAGATCAGATGAGATCGGGCGCATTCAGGGTGGTATGGCCGTAGACAAGAGTCAAGTTCTTAGGGCACCTAATCAATGTTATAACAAAACAAAGTTGCCAGAAATGACATCATTCAAGGACCTGCTGTATTTAAATAACTGCGTACAGTTTCCAAAGTCTCTATGTGTGTCTCCTACCTGTCCCAAGGAAGTGGGTGAAAGGAATCGCATGATCCCCACATCTGGGTGAGGATCTGAAAGTGACTAAGGGACTTTATAGAGATGGGTTGCAGAGTGACAGCTCCTTCCATTGACCAAACTTTGGTTAGGCTCCTCTGAGCCCTGTGCTTGACGAGGCCTGAAGTTGGGCTTCCGTCTCCATCCTCGTAGAGTCCAGCTTTGGCAAGAATCCCATTGAGTTGGTATAGCCATCATCCCCTGGCTTGACAGCTGATCAGGTTCCCTTCTCACCATCCGCCAGGTGATTTCTGATCCCCTCACCTGTCCTCAGCAAGAACCTTGACAGGTCAGTTTAGTCAAATCTCCCATTACCCCCATGATTCCTCTTAGTAACTTCCCACCCACTGACAGCTCACGTGTTCTTTGGCTGAAGTTCTCACCTGCCTCTTCTGTGTTCAGTCCAGGGCCCAGTTCTCTACTGAGGTCTCTTTTCCGCTATTGCAATAGTTCTGGAGCAAAATCTATTTTTACTGCTTTAACCACTGTCCAGCTCTGGTTTTTCTTTGGCAATAGCCACGGGTCAAGTCTTCTGATTCTGAGTGTAGTCGAAAGCCCTGGGAGATGGGGGTGAGTTATGAGGCCTGGATCTGCCTCCCGTTAACAAGTTGTTTGATCTCAAAGCAAGATACAAGCAGGCCAATTATATGGTAAGAGAAGAAAAGCTTTTAGATGGTGAGCACTGACTAGAGGATATAGATAGCAAATTATAATGTTATATACTTGAAATTTATATAATGTTATTAACCAATGTTACTTCAATAAATTTAATTTGTTTCAAGAGTAATGCAAGTTCATCATAGAAATTAAAGGGGGGAAAGATACTGTCTCTTGGGTTCAGATGGGGATGCAAACTGAGTTGACCATCATTAGTAAGCAAGCTCAAAGTCAGCAAGGGCCTGTAGGCTGCCTCTGTCCACCCCTGCTCATCTCAAGTCCATCTCTTCACGGGAACATTAGCTTCCAGGTCCCCTTCGCACATTTTCTCTGCCCAGCATTTATAAGAGGAGACAAACAAACCCATTTACCTAAAAGGTGTAAGTACATACAGGCAGGTCCAGTCCTGGCTTGCCTCTCCACTTTATCATGAGGCACTTGGTTATAAGTGCAGGATGGTGGGAATAGTTCATCTGGATAGAAGCAAACTTACCTACTTAAGTTTCATTCTTTGCACATGAACGCAATAATGATGCCTCAGCTGTCAGCTGCTCCAAAGATTCCCTGTCACTTACTTAATGTAGAAAACCCAGGCTTCCATTCTTGGGCATAACTATTTGTGAATGAAAAGCAATAGCTTCTGTTATATCATTTGAGCTTCTTTCTAATTTAGAAAGACCAGAGCAGCCTCTCCGTTCCCCAAGGTAATTACAAATGAGAACAGCTTTATGTTGTAGGCAATTCACAGCCTGCCTGTGACGCCCCAAACCAGCAGAGATTGGTGTTTACCTGCTGATCTCCTGCCCACAGTGCTCTACTGCAGACACTATAGATCTTGATAATGAACGCTGTTTTAAAAACCCTACTAAATCTGCCAGAGAAGCTCTCCGGATGTCCCCACGGATACAATAAGGAAGGATTATGCACGCCTCTAAGTCTGGCATGGGTCAGTTTAGAATTATCAGAAAGTTTCATTTCTATATCCTGGCTACGCCTCTGCTATGGCTGAGTTTAACCTTTCCCTGTAAATGAAATGTGTCCCATCAGTTCTCCTGAGGAGCTGCCCTTCCACTCATTGAAGCATTCCCCTTAATTAAGGGGAGCTAGTCTTAATGAGAACAGTGAACTGCCCTTCTTCTTTCCATTTGCTGCTCAGAAATGCCTATGACAATGCAGAGAGTAAGACCCAAGGGTCCATTATAACCTCTATTGTTTCCCATAGTCATTTTGACTTCACACTCAGAAAGTAAATTTCAACCTAATGCTCCTTTAAAAGATATGGCTGTTATAAAAATCATTGGGATACCTTACTAGCATTCCAGGGGAAAAGCACTTTTGTTGCATCATGGCAATACTTTCATTGTTCCTGGTGAACTAATAATTTATATACAATATTGCCAATCATGTATCATAGTGAGGCAGGCAGCCCTATAATCTCCAACAGTGGAAGGAGGTGTGGTTGTTCAAAATTTTTCCACTGTCACTGTGACTCTGAAACCAGAGAAACTGTCTACCAGATGGTCCTCAGCACCCACACGTTTATGATTTACCATTATGACAGCAGAAGTTGTTGGTGCCTCACCCAGATCCCCTTTTCAGGCTGGTGCACTCCCCCTCCTCCCAGCCCCCAAATGTGAGTGTCAGTGGCCAAAGACCACTGCTACCCTCTCATGAAGAACAATCCTCATTAACTGGAACCACTTCCCTAGAAGTGCCTTGGAGTTCACTCAAGCCATAGTCCCCCAAGAGGCAGTGGGAGAAGCCTGAAGCCAATGACAGAATAATGTGAGGTATTAAAGGCTGCTTCCTTTACATCCCCCTGAGGCAACTCCTGGGTGCTACTCATACTCCAGAACCTCCTATACCGTCACCATACTAAAGCTAGTATCACACATCCTGGTCCAGGTTCTTCTGAATTCCCCTCCTGCTTCCCTTGCTCCTTTAAAGACCATACCTGAGAGAACTCACTCAAAAATCCCACAGGAATTATGTCCCCTGCTGTGCTTCTAGGAATCCCAACCTAAGCCATTAACTGTGGAGCAGGTCTAAGAAGAGGAAATCACACCAAGATGTCAATGATGGTAGCCCCTTCCTTCAAAAATGTATGTTTCTTATTTTTATTCCATGGGGTGGTTTCAGCATCAAAGAAGAGGAGCATGTCTAGTCTTTAAAGACTCAGTGTGCATTGATAGGCACATAGGCCAAATATTACATAACAAACAGGGATTGTGCTCTAAGGAATGATTGCCATGAAAAATACACCTTAGGAATCTATCTGTATGTGGTTTTTAGGAAGGCACTACTGATTTCTAATTGAAGACAACTTTCAATCATTTAATTGAGGGTAGGTGGAGTTAAGATTGGAGCAGATGTCACTCTTAGCACTCCTATTCAACGTGGTACTAGAAGTCCTAGTGGGAGAAATCAGGCAAGAAAAAAAAATAAAACCCAATGGAATTGGGAAGGAAGATGTCAAATTGTCTCTATTTTTAGGTTACATAATTTAATATAGAGAAAATCCTAGACTCAGCCAAAAAAATTGTCATATCTAATCAATGAATTCAGTAAAGTTGCAGGATACAAAATTAACACACAGAAGTCAGTAGTGTGTCTAAACACTAACAACCAAATTTCAGAAAAAGCAATAAAGATATAGATCTCATTTATAATAGCACCAAAAAACGATAAAATACTTTGAAATAAATTTAACAAAGGAGGTGAAAGATCTTGACTCTAAAAACTATAAGACACTGATGAAAGAAAAAACAAATAAATGAAAAGGTATCCCATGTTCATGGATTTGAAGAATTAATATTGTTAAAACATCAATACTACCAAAAGCCATCTCTATGTTCAATGAATCCAAATTCCAGTGACATTTTTATGGAGGCAGCACACTTCCTGATTTCAAGCTACACTACAAAGCTACAGTAAGCAAAATGGTATGGTACTGGCATAAAAACAGTGGAAGAGAATGAGAGCCCAGAAGTAAACTTAAGCATACATAGTAAACTAATATTTGAAAAGGGAGCCAAGAATACTTAATGGAGAAAAAATAGTCTCTTCAGTAAATGATGCTGGGCTAATTGGATATTCACATATAAAACAATAAAACTGGAGTCCTGTCTTACACTACTGACAAAAATGAACTCAAACTGGATTTAAAACTTAAATGTAAGATCTGAAACCATATAACTCCTAGAAGAAAACATTCAAAAAAGCTCTTTGACATGGGTCTTGGTAATAATTTTTTGAAAAGGACACCTAAAGCATCAAATTAGAAAGCTTTTGCACAGCAAAAACAGTTATACGAAAAAAGTGAAAAGACAACCTAGGAAATAGAAAACATATTTGTAAACTTTATATTTGACAAGGGGTTAATATCTCATAGAAACAAAAAAAGTTAAAAATGGGAACAGGACCTGAACAGACACTTCTCTAAAGAAGATATACAACAGGACAACGTGAAAAGATGTTTAATTAACATCATGAGCCATTAGAGGAATGCAAATTAAAACCACAATGAGATATCACCTGTTAGAATGGCTAACATCGAAAAGATAAGGTAACAAATGCTGGCTGAATTTGGAGAAAAGGGAATCTTTGTGCACTGTTTTGTGGGATCATAAATTGGTATAACCACTTACCAAAATAGTAAGGAGAATTCTCAAAAATTAAAAATAGAACTCTCATATGTACCAGCAATTCCACTCTGGTAATACATCTAAAGGAAACAAGAACACTAACTCAACAAGATATCTGCACCCTCATGTTTATAGCAGCAACATTAACAAAAGCCAAGACATGGAAATAATCTAAGTTTCCATTGATGGTTGAATGAATAAAGAAGTTGAGGGTATGCAATGGAATATCATCAGCCACAGAAAAATGAGGAAATCCTACATTTGCAACAACATGAATGAACCTTGAAAGCATTATGCTAAGTGAAACAAGTCAGGCAGCGAAAGACAAATACTGTATGATCTCACTTATATGTGAATCTATTCAAAACTCATAGAAAGAAATTAGACTTGTGATTACCATGACAGAGGGGTGGGAAAAGGGGGAATTGGAAGAAGGCGGTCAAAAGGTACAAATTTCCAGTTCTAAGATAAACAAGTACTAGGGATATAATGTACAATATGAAGACCATAGTTAACATTGCTATATGATATATAGAAAAATTGTTAAGAGAGTTTAAGTCTAAGAGTTCTCACCACTAGGAAAAATTGTTTTCCTCTCTTTTTTCTTCTTTCTTTTCTTTTTAGGCTCTCTATATGAGAAGGTGGATGTTAGGCAAACCTATTGTGGTAATCATTTCATGATATATGTTAATCAACCAACAAGCAATATGTCTTAAACTTACACAGTGATGTATATCAATTATTTCTCAATAAAACTGAAAAAAATGGGATGATGGATAGTAGAGAGGATATATTTTAACTGTTGGGAAGTTGTATTTAAACTTGATCAAACACTTATTGAGGAGCCCCTGATACAAAGATTTATACTAAGTGCTTTACACTGAACAATCTGTGAAAGTAGATTTTTATGTCTGAATTCTATTCCAGAATATAAATGAAAACACAAGTGGGTTAATTTTGTAGTAAAGCCTGTAAATTGTTTAAGCACTGTACCAGCCTGTAAGCTCCTTGAAGGCTGAGGATGTTTGGGATAAATGTGTCAATACTCTTTAAGTGGAAATGCACTGCTTTTGCCTGTCAGGAATCTATTCCACCTTTTGATACAATAGAAGGATATGCAATGTCTTTGTGAACCACCTCCCTGGACTCTCAGCCCAGCCGACTCTGGTAAAGTTAGTCCTGTCTCTGAGATCCAGGGGTGGGGTTCAGATACCGTACTGACAATGATTGGTTCCGGGGTAGGCCCATGAGCCAAGTCTGGCCAATTAGAGCCTATGAAAGTCAGCCCAAGACTATTGTTGGAAGAAATGTTTTTCTCCTGAGTGAGTGAAGCTCATAGGACACACCTAGAGCTACCTGTGCCATACTTCCGTAACCAGAATATACCCTTCAGGAAAATAAAGCCGACACATAAGCAAGAGCTGAGAAATCAAAAGCAAACAATTTTCCCTCAACATAGTCTTGGCCTTTCCATTATAAAGATCAATTAATTTTTAAAAATGTTTAAGTCATTTGAGTTGAGTTTCCATCAGCCTCCAGGCATTATATATGTGTGTGTGTGTGTGTGTGTGTGTATATATCAGGTATAAATGTGTTCATTAGAACGTTGAGAAAAACATGTTCAACCTAAAGCAATTATATCTAATTCAATAAATATGTATTGATCATACAGAGTAATAAATATGTATTACTCTGGGACAGATATTGGGCTGGCATCTAAGGATTCTCAGATGATCAAGACATGATTCCTTTCCTTAAAACATTTGTAATACCTCTAGCTCTGAGAAAAACCCATTAGATGTTAATGGCAGTCTGTTGTACTTATTGCCATTGGAAACCACAGGGGCATCCATTTGAAAGAAGTTTATGTTAGGAAATGTTTTATTAAAAACCCAACGGAGAAATAGGTGAGTCAAGTCATTTCCTGGATCTGAACCATAAACTGCTGTACCGCACCATAAACGATGACTCCACTGGGACACACACACGTATTTTTAAACTTTTGAGATTGAAGAGTAGCTTGAACAGAACAGCCAAAAGGAACAGCCTGTCCTGTTGAATGACTCACTTGAGAAATTTCCATTTTTATGCCATTTCCAAGCAGACTTTTCAGACTTAAAATTTGGATTGCCCTTAAATTAGATATGCTATTTGAATGACATCCTTTCGATGAAATGTCATGTCATCCTATCAGAGACAACAAGGCTTCTGTTGTCATCTAACTCTTCTGATAATTGTTACATTTCATAGTTTCTACGAGATTTGGATAAACTGGTGAGCAACGAGCTACGAACAGTAATGTCCTACTTTACCTGAGAGCATTTTCACGTGCTTTGTCTCCCAGGGAGTTGGGAGAGTCAACCACTAAATATACCTAAGTAGCTGCTTATCTTTTTATGGGATATTATTTATTTTAACCATTTTTTAATTTTCTTTTCCCCATTTCTACGACCCGAAGAAGGGAGGCTTTCTTTTTCTTTCACTTGGATCTTTCCAATGGCCTAACAACTAGTTCCCATTTCTTTACTTTCATTCTCAATATTTCTCATGCACAGCTCTGACCATATCATTTCCCACCTCACTGGTTCTCCATGCTTACCGGAAAAGCAGGCATCTTAGCTAGTCTTTCAATGATCCACTTACATTTCCAATGCTAGATCCTACCCACCCTTCACTCTGAAAAGGAACAGAAGTGAAAGGGAAATCTCTCTATATATGCAGAAAGTGACTAGGACCTTTAGCCCTCAAAGGCAGAAAAGATAAGTCGAACAGAAGGACCCTCTCTGGAGCCCACGTTTATAAGTGCTGAGCCTTATGGTGAAACCCAGAGCCCCTCCCGAACACGGCATTGACCTCAGTGACCTTTTCCATAAAGGGTTATGGTCCAATTGACATGAAACTAATATCTCACTAGTGGAAGCAATGTCTGAGTAGGTTCAAGAGTTCTGGAATCACTGTAGTCTTATGCAGTGTGGCCAGCCACTAACAGCTGCTACAGGAGAATAGTAGCCACATGAGAATTTGTAAAGATATATAGAAACAGAGCAGAATGTATTTTTTAAATTTTTACTTATTTATTTTTAGAGATAGGGGAAGGGAGGGAGAAAAAGAGGGAAAGAAACATTGATGTGAGAGAGAAACCTTGATCAGTTGCCTCTTGTATGTGCCCTGACTGGGGACCAAACCCACAACCTAGACCTGTGCCCTGACTGGGAATCAAATTGACAATGTTTTGCTCTGCAGGATGGTGCCCAACCAACTGAGCCACACTGCTCAGGGCCAGAGTCAATTTTAAATAATACATATAGGCTAACAAATGATCCTCGTGAAAGGCCCCTGAGAGATGGCTGCTCAGCTCAGGCCCCCACCTGCACTGGGCTGGTTATTGCCAAGTACCTGAGGAGCTTGTTAAAAACACACATTTCCAGGACTCCACTTTAGAGATTCAAACGAAGTCAATCTGGGATGAGGCTGTAAATTCCAAAGTTTTAACAAGTGCCCAGGTGATTCAAATGTCCAGCCAGCTTTGGGAACCAATAATGAGTCTGCTTTTCAAGTCACCCCCTCAGAGGATGCTACACTCTCCCTCAACCTGGCTCCCAAGCTAATTGGGCTGTTGATGAGCTATTTATTTTGTAAGTTCCTCCAGAGCAGTGGGTCCCAACTTGTGGGCACATTAGAATCATCTGGAGTCTTGAAAGTTTCAAAGTCTAAGCCACACCCAGCCCCATTATCACAATTTCTGGGGTGTAGGACAATATTTAAGCTCCCCGGGTTACTCCAATGTACAGGTGAGCTTGGAAACCCCTGCTCTATAGTCTTATTACTCAAATAGTGATCCACAAGCTAGCAGCTTCAGTCTAACCTGGGACCTACTTAGAAATGCAGAATCCTGGGTCTCTTCCAGGAACTGAATTAAACAAAATTTGCATCTTAACAAATCTCCATGCAATGTGCATGCATATCCCAGTTTGAAAATCCCAGTTCTACTGATTTTAACCTCTCCGTTTGTTCGTGGGCATCAAGGTCAGTTCTGTAGAACCAGATAGGGAAAAGAACCATAGGCTCCCCAGTAGATAACCAAGTTCACATGCGCCATCAAAAAGAAGTCATTTTTTAAAATGTCTAATGAATGCAGGAAGATCCAGCCTGCCACTCCAGCTATTCAGCACTTACAGACACCGCATGCTCATTTTGACATTTCCACCTCAAACTCTCAAAGCTAAAAGAGCCCTGAATAAGTTGATTAATTTGTGGGACATATCCTCAGCCCAGCTCGGTCAGCCTGAATGAAGCCACGTCCGTGCAGACGCTGCTGCGGAGGGTCCTGTGGAAGACACACCTGGACGAGGGCAGTTCTGGCGGCTGAGCTGGCTGAGGGTGAGTGAGACCCAGCAGGCAAATTTCCCACACTGCTCCTTTCCTGGGAGAAAGGGGAGGAGAGGTTCACAGAGACCTCACGTGCAACAGCTGCCTTGGAAAAAGGCAACCTGCCCAGGAAATCTCTGACAAGCATGAGCTCAGGAACAAAAGTCCAGATAGAATTACTTCTGCTGTCATTGACAATTTGTCGCTGTCAGCACAGCAGCCACATCTAATTTGCTGTGGGTAAGGAGCCTCGGTCATCACGGGAGGTGAAAGCCTGACCGATTCTACCAACCGATGAGCAGGACCCTCACACAAGCCATCCTGGGTCAGCCTTGACCAAAGGGAGGACTGTCCTGCAGCAGAATTCCTCTCTCCTCACCCAGAGCAGCATGAGGAGCAAGTGAGATTGTCTTTCCAGGGCATTTGAGACATGACGGTTCTATTATCTGGTTTAGCGGAACAGTTTTTAGGGGAACAAGGAATGAGATCCTTATGGTTTCACACTCCCTCTTTGCAACTCAAAGAGAAAATACATTTCTCCTGTTTCTTCCTTCTCTGCTCTCCTCACTCTAGCATTCTCTATAGATGTTATGTAGATCTACACCAGCTAGAAACCTCTGAAGATTGGCCACGGAAATCGAGAAGTGTGCCTAAAGAGTTGTGTGCCAGTTATGTGCTGGGGAACAGGGGAGCCCAGACTGAGCAGGTAGAGTCACAGTGCACCCCTCTTCGCAGCTCTGCTCAAGCCTCCAGAAGCTCTACTGAGTTAGGCCAGGGATTTACAAACCTAAGCAGGCAAGAGAATCCTCTGCAGAGTGTGCTAAAACCCAAAATTGCTGGGCTTCAGCCCCAGAGGTTCTGAATTGGTAGGTCTGGACCGGAGCAAAGGAATTTGCATGTCTATCAGGGTCTCATGTGCTGCCCTTGCTGCTGGTTTGGGGGCCACACTTGGAGGACCAGTGAGCTGGGGAAATCTGGAGGGCTGCTGTCGGGGGAAGGTAGCACGCCTCATCTACACTTTGGGAGCAGAACATCTTTGCTCCGCACAATGAATGTTTTCTTAAAGATCGATTCCTAGAAGTGGGGTTAATCGACCTAAAGGGTATAAACATTTTTATGGCTCTTGATAATTATTTCTAAGGTGTTTTCCAAAAGTTTGGGGCCAATTTATGACACCATCATCATGTGTGAATATTGAATATTGTATCAGTTCTTTCATTATCAGAACTGAACCTGATCATTCTTTTGACTTATGTCATAGGTGAAATAATAATGATATTGATAATGATGTCATTTAAAAACATAGCCACTTCTCGATTACTCTGTAAGATGACATACTATTCCAAGTTTATATCACCATATTCATTTGAGTATTAATGGAGAAGACAAACGCCAAACCCATAGCACCTGACACCTCGGTCAAAGCTCCATGACACAGGACCTTGTCTGCTTCTCCACTGCATCCTAGCTGCCTGGTCCTGCCACGTAATAGGTGCTCGATAATGTTTGTTAAAGCAATAAATGATAACTTCCCTTGCTTTGCTCGAGAAAACTTAAATACAGTTGCTTCTTTAAAATATCATACATTTTACTCCATCCCTTCTGTGCTGTTTGTTCAGAAGAATAAAAGTTTGATAGTGTGAGAATTGCCAATGCTAAGTCTGTGCTAATGTCCCTGTGGTTTTCCGATTCTTTAACAAGCATCCCTGAGCATCCATAACAAGCAGGGAGACAGGAGAGGCAGGCAGGATGTTACCTGAAGTCATTCCACACAGGCTCTCCCCTCTCTCAACCCAATTCCCTCCTGTTTGTTTTCAGCAGTGTCACAGCGTGCCTCAGCCTGATGCCCCCAGATTAACACAGGATCAGAGTGTCCCCTGTGCAGCCAAGGTGCAGCCAGGCAGCAGCGGGTGGAGAGCAGACGGACTTGGTCCCTTTCCCCTGTGGGCTACGAGAAGCGCAAAGCTTGCTGGAGCCCCGGGCCCCTGGAACACAGCAGCTCCCTCAGCAGCCTGGCTCATTACTGACACTTCAGTTACTCTCATTCAAACTCAGAGGCAGGCCCAGCCTCTGTGGGCATGTCCTGGAGATCGATGACTTTAATTTGATGTGAATAATTCATAGAGTGGCCCAAGCATCCTTATCAGCACTGTCACTTGATAAGGAGTCATAAAATCAAACTCGGGCCTCAGAGGTTGCTGTGATTGCCCAGGTGAGGGGTTCTCAGCTCTGGCCGCTGTTAATTGCATAGGCTCTGAACTCAGCTGCTTGGCCTCTCTTGAAACCAAAGATGTATTCCTTCTGCTTCCAGCCAAAAAGCCAGCTGCCCTCTTTAAAACGACCCCAATATAGTTGCCAAGTTCAGTTGTTATTACTCCCTGGGATTGGGGGTGGGGGAGCCCGCACACAGCATTCCTGCCTCCACACCTTTGTACACACCCCATTCTCCATTTCCTGCTTCCTCAGACCGAGCTGGGGCGTGGTCTGTCCTCTAATCTCTTGAACCCTAGCCATTCACCAACTTCTTTGTGGGCTGTTTCCTCTGGAAGTACTTACCTGATGCCTCTTCCCAGGAAGTGTGCCCTCCTCCCAACTCAAACTGCATCTACAACACTCACTCACTTCGTTTCTTACACACATCTCCAGTTAACACGAACTGCATTTCACGTGTTGCCTTCTCAACTAGAATGCTGGATTCAGGTTCACATGTCTTCACGTCCCTCCCAGGGCCTTGAATGCAGGACGTATCCAGTAGCTGCCGTGAAAGGTTTTTTAATGAGGAGGAGTTTGGCAGGAATCCTGCTATAAACGCTAGCAATCTGCAAACCGAAACCATAATTAGGCGCAAACCTAACCGGACTCTAACCCACCCCAGAGTCCGCAGCATGGCGTATGCGCACATACACGTGTGTGGACACACTATTCTGAACATCAGCGATGCCTTCGAAATCAGAACACCAAGGCCAGGGCCACTCCGGCAAAACCTTCTCAGCATTTCCTTTGAAACAACCATCCTGGACTCCGGAGAACCACCTCGAGTTTACTTTGATTTTCCCTACATGAGACCGCTTTTCAAAGATTCTTGGGAAATCTGTTTGTTGTCCGGCTCCTATGCACACAGGCATGTCAGTAACAAGGCTTTGACAAGAGCTGGTGCGGTTGCTGCTTTCATCTGTAACCCCCCCCCCCACACACACACACACCGGCTGCTTTCATCCCGACACTCTGAAGTACCCACTGCCCATCACATCCCTTCCACCCAACAGCACTGTATTCTGCTACTACGGCAGCACGGTTTTCAACCACCTGTTGTACACATTACAGGCACACCCCCGAGACCCCGCAGATTTGGGTCCGGACCACAGCAACAAAGCCAGTTGTAATCTTTTATTGCTGGTGAAACGTCTTGCCTTCATTTTGTAAAAGTGCAGCGTTTGCGAGGTGCAGTGAAGTGAGGTGTGCCTGTACTGACTTACTATTAACTCGAGGAGGTTGATAGGTCCACATTTAACACATGTGGAATCCAGCACAAATGACATCCCTTTTTTACTACAAAATCTTTTATCACAAAATCATATGTTGCAGACCGTTCAGCCTGGTCTCAGGAGTTGTAACCCTCGCCCCATGGTGGGCTGTGTAAGAGCCAAGGGACCCACTTCATCTGGGTCTGTTCTGTCAAGAGGACCTGAGCCACTAAGGAGACAAAGCTTATCTCCCTGGCAGGAGCGCTGCTTCTGCCTCATCCATCTCTGGCCCCAATGCTTGGTCGGTAGTCAATGACGGGTAAGACTCCTCACGGGAGGGGCAACCTAAGCCAGACACAACCACTTGGGAGGCCCTCATGGAAGGACTCGGGGGACTGCAGCAAAGAGGGGGTGATGGACCCTCGCCCCCTGGCTATTCTAACATAGCCTGAGTCCTCATTTCCGCCTGGGAGATGTCTTATGCTTCCTGAGCCTGATCGGCTTAAAGCCTGAAACTATGAGAGTAAGCGGTGCAGCCCTGTGCCAGCCAGAACAGTTCCCCTAGGCGATCAGGCATAAGAAAGAATTCGTAAAGTCCCATGAAACCTGCTTTGTTTGCTAAGAGTGCTCTCATTTAAATGATGAGGGTCCCAGGAGGAAATGGGTATGTCTCCCAAAGTTTTGCAACCCCCTTTCCTGACAGACACTGACTCAGATTTCTTTGAAATGTTAAACCTGTATTCCTGTGTATTTGAACCCAATAAAAGTCTAGTAAGGAAGGTGCTCTGGGTCATCCTCCTCTGAGAGTTTGACCACCTTTCCTTCCCAAGCAGATCATGTCTTGGTAGTTTTATTTTCATCCATGACGGAGGGATGGGGCTCTGCAGGCAGAGCCCCCCTACATCTAGTGCCCAGGACAGGGGTCCCCCGCAATCATAAGCACCTCATTCTGTAACATAACAATATCTCATTCAGGCACACCATATGACATTTTAGGTGAGATGTCCAAATTAAAACTATAAATTATTACACCCACATTATGACCCTTACCAACCACACTCAAGCAGGCGTTACTTCTGCCAGACCCCGTATCTACAGCTCACCAGGTACCTACATCACAGCTGTAGTCCAGACACTGCTTAAAGCTATCAAGAATTGCCTCGTTAACACATGCTACCAGCTGTAGGTGGAACGGCTTCTTTATTCACTCAGTGGCTAACTTAATCCTCAGAGGTTGACAGAAAAAGCCATAAATGTGGAGTCAGACAACATGTGAACTATCCTGTTATCTCTTTTGTTCATCAGGCTGATACTCACAATGGTTTATCTTTGGTACTTCTACACATATTTCCAACAACCTTGTGAGCACTATACATAAACACATGATTCTACAACTTTTTTAGAACAACTTAAGATCAAGGGCGAAAAATAAGATACCAAGGTGGAACCAGGTGTGGCAAATGGCACTGCACAAAAATGGATGCCGCGCTATCTTCCTTCTCGCAAACTCTTCTACAATGTGACCTCGGCATTTCTCCCATCAAAAGGCAGGGCCAGTGTCCCCTTTTCCTGTTGGGTGGGCTCCCTGGAATCAACTGACTGTGGCAGAGTGAAAAGGCAACTCCATCGCTGCCCTAACCAGTGATACGCATTCTCCTGGAGCCCTGCTGCTGTGTAAGGACACTGCCCCGAGGCAACCACGCTGGGAGGAAGCCAGAGCCTCAGGGAGAAGCCACAGATAAGACCAGCAGTCTGGGCCTCCTTCCCAGCCCAAGCTCCGGACGCACAACCGGCCCTCCCAGCCTCCAGCGGGAGAGTCCTACCCAGCCTTCCACTTTCCCGCTTTGAGGCCCCAGACATCATGGGGCAGGTTCAAGTCACCCCCACTGTGTGTGCCCTGTGGGGGTTTCTAATCCACCGAATCTACACACTTAATACCAAGGTGGTTGTTTTACTCCCAAATTCGGAATGATTTGTTCTGCCAGAAGGAATAACCGGAACACCTAGGAACAGTAAGTAACTCACAGACCTGGTAAACATGAAGATTTTCAAGGTTAACCTGGGAGGTCATTAGATTCCTTTGCTATCCCAAGAGGCCTCAGGAAAAGCAGTCACCCACAGCAGCAGAGTCGCCGTGCGGTTCTACAAGTCAGCAGGCGCGGTCTGATTCCCGCTGTCAGGAAGGTGTGTGCGACTCTGGGAACGGTGGTACTGGCACAACGCTTGCCCTTCGCCAGGCAACCTCCCACGCTCAGAACTTTGTTTATTCTTCCCCCAAACCCTGTGTTCGTCTCTCTCAACCTCAGTTCCCGAACTGCAAAATGACAACAATGTCCGTTCTAAACACTGCATAAAGCTTTTATAAGACTCCAATGAGGTATTGTAAGTGAATGCATATTTGAAGAGGAAAAAATAAGAATTTGTCCGTTAAAGATCCAGAAATGTCAACACAGGCACCATATATTGATGTTTGTCAGATAGACTGACTCAGTAGCTATGCAAAAACACATGGAATATTGACTTCATATTCTTGCCACCCGGCAGTAAACAAATGTGATTAAAAGCCACTCCAACCTGGGAGGAGATGTTTCTTTTCCTGCCACAGACACTGCTGGATTCAGTGCAGCCCTCCTCACTCGATCCGCGGGATCCTTTTACATGGGGCGCAGGAGGAGCCCACGTCTCACGGTGCATAATAGGCATCCTGAGCGTGTCTACCTGGGCCACGTCACAGGCCCCACAGAGCAGAGGCCAGGGCACCTGGCAACACCCACATAGGCAGGAAATTTGAGAGGGAAAGAGAACAAAAGTGAAGGAGCAGGAGAAAACAAACCCCACCTGCATCTTTTGCTTCATCTCCCAGGGAGCCAGGCAGCCTCTTTTAGGAACAAAGAGGAAGAACTAGATGTTTTGTGCCAACAACAGGGCTGATCTCAAAGACTGAGTGTCAAAACGAGGAATGAGAAGAGTCTGAGAGTGTTTGACACTCACCTGAGTGTCCACAGCTTGGCTTAGGGAGAACAAACAGCCCTGTGCCGGGAGTCTGAAGACTGGGTTATCATCCCAGGTGTGCCCTGCCCAAGTCCGGATCAGTCACTACTGAACAGGAGCTCCTGAGAGCAGATCTGTGTCTCGCCCATTTCTGTATGCCTAGCTCCAGCATATCTGGCATGTAAAAATGTTTATTCGATTAATGAATGAGGTTCACTAATGTGGTAGCTGAGATGGTGAGTGTTGCAATCAAATAAACTACATTCAAATTCCATCACTTGCTATTAGGCACTCAACTTCCGCCTCCATTTCCTGATCTGGAAACCAGGGGTAGGAACATCACCTTTCTGTAGCAGGTGCTGCTGGTGTCCTGCTTGTCCCTCTCAGAGCCCCCTACCTCCCCTTGATACAGGTGAGTTTCCAGCTGAAGCTGGCAGCTTCCCACCTTAAACACCTATGTCTTTTTCTTCTCTGCTGGAGGGCTTTCTCTTTCACCAAAAGAGCCTGCTCTCCAGAGGCAATCCCCAAGTGTGGGGAGTAATGTTCAGTGAGGAGTCTAGGGATGAATGCCTCTCACTGCCAGGCTCCGCTTGGGCGCTTGGTTCGTGCGTCCGCAGCAGGACCCAGGCCCAGTAACCTACTCATTAGCAAACCCTTTACTGGCTTGTCTGCATGTCTCCCTTTCCCCTAAATAGACTCAAGTGTGATTCCCAATTTAGCTGCACCTAAGTCCTCTTCTCAAAGTCTTTTTTAGGGCTGTTATGGGCTGGATTCTGCCCTCCTAAAATTCATTTGCTGAAACCCTAACCCCCAGGACACCAGAAGGTGATTGTTTGTGGAAATAGGGCCTTTAAAGAGGTGATTAAGTGGGTCCTAATCCAGTCAGACCAGTGCCCCTATAAAAGGGGACATTTAAATAAATAAAGACACTGGGGATGCTCACACACAGAGGAAAGGCCACGGGCAGACATAGTGAGAAGGTGGCCACGTACACACCGAGGAGAAAGGCATCAGGAGAAACCAATCCTGCCAGCACCTTGATCTTGCACTTCCACGCCCCAGAACTGTGAGAAAGTAAGTCTCTGTTGTTTCAACCAACACAAGGGAAACCCAAACTAAGATACGCCCTCGTGAAGTGGTTATGAAGAATAAAGAAGACTGAGCACATGCCCCAAATAACTGCCAATCCCTGTCGGTTATGGCTACTGGTACTGTTCGCAGTCACAGTGGCAGCGAAGGTGTGCCATCACCATCTCCATCTGTAAAATAATAATTGCTCTGCTATTGTTCCTAAAGGGGTAGTGGTGACGACCAAAGGAGAGAACAGATGCGCAAAGATGGGACGTGTTGAACATCTATTCGCTCTCTCATTCAACAAACTTTTGTTAGCACCAACTCCAGGCCCCGGGCCAGCTGCTGGGATGATAGAACACTGCCATGGTCATCGAGTTTAAATGATTGAAAGTAAAATTTAAAATCCAAAATTCAGTTCTTTAGTCACACTTATCACATTTCAAGTATTCCAGAGCCACATGTATCTACTGGCTATTACATTGGGCAGCAGAGAAAACATTTCCAGAAATGCAGAAAGTTCTATTGAACAGCACTAGTCAAAAGGAAACAAAATTAATTCTTATTCTGAAGCAATTACACATGCAATCTGATAACGATGGTATCTCCAGAAAATGTACTCAAAACTCCGGGCTGGGGCGGGGGCCAAGGGTCAGTCTTCACTTCTGAAAGACAGTACAGTGACCCCAGACCACTAAGTTCTTAGAACAGGCAGTTGCTATTCAAATCACTGCCAATACGACCAAGGACGCTTGCATTTATGTAACGTAATTAGATGCTTATTCTGTGAAAGTCACAATGCTGAGTGCAGCGGGGCACCCAAAGATGGAGAAGCCACAGGTTCCTGTCTTAAGAAGCTTACTTATGGTTTTGCTGCAGTGATAATAGATACATGCGGGTAGCCGGCGCTTGCAGAAGACTGCAAGTAGCCTCACCTGAGAAGTGACTGCCCTAACAACAGCTGGCACGGATCGAGCACTTAGCATGGGCCTGCATGGGGCCAAGAGCTTTAGGGAAACGCTCTCGCTGAGTTGTAATACTTACCCTAGTAGGTACGTGCTGTTCTCCTGTTCATTTTACAGAAGGAAACGAGGCACAAAAAGATTGGGAACCACACCCAGGGGCACGCAGCTCATAGGTAGTGAGCCCAGGCAACCACACCCAGGGCCAATGCTCTGAATCCCTACTGGTTAGGACGGCAACAGTGTGGCTCGTGGTGGCATAGGAACAAGCCTGAAATCACAGCAGGACCCGTTTGGAAAAGCAAAAGCTCGTGCCCACACCCCTCCTACACACTTCTCTTAGTTTGAGTTTCCTCCGAAGTAGCTGAGAGCCAAGGACTAGGGTGCAAGTGTTTTATTTGGTGGATGCTCTTGGGCAGCAGGAGTGAGGGCAGAGGAAACCTGGACAGAGAGGGAGAAAACAACAGTGTCAGGGTGCATTACCAGGGACTTGCCACGAGCAGCAGGGAATCACTTCCGTGCTTACAGGAAGCCTCCCATGACTGTCCACCTGAAAGACAGGAAACTTTCTCCACCACCGTTTCTTTATCCACCAGCTCCCGGCCCTCGCTGCCTGAGAGAGGCCCCCAGGAGTGCTAACATCACCTACTTCCTGTCTTCCCTGCCTGGCCACGCAAACTCCAGCGAGCGCAGGGAGGACCCGAGGCGGAGCGCAGGAAGACTGACATGCAGCCGTGCGCACTGTGCAGCCCGGGGTGAGTCTGGAACTGCCCGTGCAGCTGCAGCAGCTTCGCAGGCAGGGCAGGGGATGTGACACATGGGCCCAAGAGCCATCGAGCGTATTGCCCGGATTGTCCCCTTTGGAGTCGTTCAACTGATTTTTCCAAGCACGGCTTTTGGCATAGGCATCAGGAATGGCCCGGCCAAAACAGGACACCAGCTCTACCTTCCTGGAGCTTACAGTCCAGTGGAAATTCATTTCTGGCCAGTTTTCGGTCGGGAACCTTGCCGTGGCCCACCGAAGTCCTGCGACCTCCACTCGAGAACTACCCACTGCTGTGCAAGCCACTAAGTTCCTTTTTCTGGTTACATAACTGTTTGCCCAGGAACTGGCTGTGTCCCAGCAACTACTAAGCATTATCCTCCTAAACTTTAGCTGGCAGAATTTCATTACTTTAACCTCATTCCAGCTACCAGAAAACAGTGTGCGCTTTTCCACTGAGCCCGAAACATTCCTCAGAAAGAAATGAACACGAGGGAGAGAGGGGAAAACCCACGGAAGCGCTATCATTAGGGCTGTTTGTTCCGGAGCCAGGCTGCCCGCATCGTCATTTCATCTTTGTGCATATTTACTCAAGGCCCTTCCGTTGCCTCCGCGTTCCAAAGTTTGAAGTTTTCTTGAGGGAAGAAGAAGGAAGATGAGAAAATCCACTTCATTAAAATCTAAGGTTTTCACTTGAAATTTGGAAACTTCTTCATAACACTGCACTCCAGGGGGGTAGATTTCGCATGTGAAATAATAAAACTTTTTAAAAGGGGGGAGGGGGAGCCTCTAAACAATGAAAATTGAAGGACTAAATTAGAATCCTACTTTTGTGAAGACAGTAACTTCAAAATCTCTGTCCAGAGGGAGCTGGGATTTGAAGCATCTTGCAGAAGGTAATTAGCGACCACCGACCTGCAAGGAGGTTTGATGTGCAGTGCCCTCTGGAGGTCTCATGAAGATAGACACTGAATGTGGTGACGTCCGCACTCGAGAATTCCCAGCCCTCGTTACACTGATTTCTATAGTACGTCTCTAACAATTCCCCTTCGGTCATCGTTCACTCCTCCCCCATACCACTAGCCTGGTTAAATCTGTAAGTCAGAGATGTGTGCCAAAGAGGCCAAAGTTTGCAGATTAGCTTAGATCCAATCAGTTTATTTGGTTCTACTGTTAAGACTCTCAACCCTTGACATTACCTTACGCGTAGGCTGTTGACTGCAACGGGAAGTAAAGAGGGTAGATGGATCCGTGGAGACAGTCCTCGATACTGCAAAGACATCTGACTTACCATGTCATCTCAGGAGTATGGCATGTTGTCATCTTCACAGTTATAAATGATGGGGTTGGGGCCCTGGCTGGTGTAGCTCAGTGGATTGAGTGTGGGCCTGCGAACCAAAGGATAGCAGTTCGATTCCCAGTCAGGTCAAATGCCTGGGTTGCAGGACAGTTCCCAGTAGGAGACGCATGAGAGGCAACCATACATTGATATTTCTCTCCCTCTCTACTTCCCTTCCCCTCTAAAGATAAATAAATAAAATCTTAAAAGAAATTAATTTAAAAAATAAATAAATGATGGAGTTGGGTTGGATCTATCTGGGTGTATTCCAGGTGTAGGTCTCGAAACCTCCCTTCTAACCACAAGTCTAAGGTAACCCTTTCACCATAAGACAAAATCTTCTAGAAAGCCTATAGTCACATATATGAGTGCCGCCTAATTTTTTGGTTAGCAGGGATTATTGACATAACCTTTACATAACTCTTCCATTTGAAGAATATTTTAACCTTTTTTTTATATCTCACTTGAAATCTGGACTTGTTTGCTTTCCTCTAATCACCAAATGATTTTTCACGGCAGAAATAACGACTCCTGAGAAGTACCATAAAATAGCAGTAAATCTATAATATCCTTGTGACCATTCTTGAGATATCTCACCTCTGAGATAAAAGAGGGTAGAGAGTTAGTCGAAATCAGGTAAAGAACATTGAGAATGCAATAAGAAAAATAAATGCAGTATAAATAATAGAAAGAAAAGATAAAACTATTAGTTTACAGATTACATGATAATTTAAGTAGGAAACATAAGAGGATTTTAAGAGTCATAAGTAGTTCTAGAAAAGTGGTAAAAAAAAAAAAAGACCAGCAGTTAAAAAAATCAGTAGCTTTCCTACATGCAGAGCTAACCCATTATAAAATATAATAGAAGATTCTGTACATAATAGAAATAAAATTATAAAACTAGCTAAGAATAAATTCACAAAAAATTCTAAGACTTTTATGAAGAAAATAAAAAACTTAAAGATACAAAATAAGACTTTGAAAAAAACCCAGCAATTCTATTGCAAGGTATTTGTATTAGAGAAAGACAACTGTCTATGTATAACAACGCATGTTTATTATGATTATTATAATTAAAAAAATTAACAACTAAGTATTAGCAGATGAATTAATTAAATAAACTACGGAACGATAATACTAAAAAACAGTAAATGCTGACATGGAACAATCCATTAGACATGGTTAAGAAGAAAAAGAAAACTACAAAACAATAAATACAGAACAATCTTACTTATTAAATAAAATGCATACAATTCATAAAGCCATGTTTTTATAAATATAGAGAATGTATAGAATATATATGAATATGTGTCTATATAAATGTATCTAATTATATATTTAAATGATTAGAAGCATCTTGATAGATACACACTAAGCTGGTAACAGCAGTGTTCAGAGAGAGAAGTGGAACTTTGATTTTTGTTTTTTTGAATGTTTTCACAATTAAAACCATGTGTATGCATTACTTAACTAAAAATAATGTCTTCCAAAAATGAAAAGGATGAAGACAAGGAAAAACAAATCACGGGCTTCGACTCCTCGGGTGCTCTCTCAGCGCCCTGCTTCCCATCTTTTTATTCCTGGCCAGCGCCCCGCCTGGGCCAAGTCCTGGAGTGAGTGAAATGCCGCTCCATCAAGCATGAGATCTGGCTGCCTAATGACTGATGAGCTCCCAAAGTCTAAGCACGCGAGGGAGGTGGCTTCTGGTGAACTGAACCTTGATCAACGGAAAATGGGAGCCAGAGAGACTAAGAAGAATTGTCTCCAAGATGCCAAAAATGATGAAATTTCCCACCTGAGGCGTTTACCGGCCTTTTCTCCCACTTAGAATGCCCTCTGCCCCACGTAGCTATCAACAACCAACACTTACCGTGTACAAAACATTGGCTAGGGGCCTGAGGGGATCCAAAGAGGCATTAGACCCTCAGGTCTTGTCCTCATGGCATCTGCCCCTCCCATTGCTGGAGAGAGCAGACAGAGGGAAAGTCTCACCAAGCCAGAGCTCACCAAGACACAGGGTCAGGGAGCGGCAGCGCTGGAGCGGATGACGACCAACGAAGCTCACCTGCACTCTCAGGTCTAGTTCCCGGAACCTTGTCAGTTTTCCTCCCCTGAACTGCCACCTACCCCCAAACCCCCTTACCTCACAGTTTTATCTTTACTAGGAAGAACCAGTATTTTCTAATGCCAGGCACAGTGCCATGCACTTATTTTCATTATTTCACTTGATCTTCACAGCAGCCCTGCGCATGGGCACGATTATTTTCCCACGTCATCAATAAGGCAACCCAGGCAAGCATGGTTAGGTTACCTGCCCAAGGTCACACAGCCTCATGAGCTTAGTAAGTATGGATCAGCTTCTCCTTATGCAAATGAGGGTAAAGAAAAAGTATCATGGTCTCAGAGAAATCTTGGGAGCCCAAGGGAGGCCTATAATGGCAAAGGAAAAAAAACCTTCAGAAAGAACAGAAATTGCTGCCGGTCCTAAAAATAAATAATAAACAAACAAAAAGGCCCAATGACTTGCTATTTCAAATTATTAAAACTATCCAGTTGCCATAGCAGCAAATGCAGCGGTTGCTCACACTCCGCCCCAGGCAATATTTATGACTCTCAATACACACACTCGCTGTCTCATGTAAATGACGACAGGTGTTGTTCTGTCTCCCTGAGAAACGGGTGTCTGTGTTCCTTGTCCCTTTAAGGGTACGATTCTCAATTATTGCTCTCTCTTGGGGCAAGGGAGGGAGAAGAGATGGAGAGGGTGATGAGGAGGGAGTTGGTAAGATTCAGGGGGTCTTTTTAGACTTGAGTTTAAAGGTACTGTTCCAGCAAAGCTCAGAATTGCCCTGAGTGGTGTCTCCCCATGGCCTCCCTTTCCCCCATCTTTGCTCATCCTTGGTGTCACTCCACATCATCCACTCTATTAAGCACCTTTCCTTGTCAAGTGGCTGCTTGTATAGGCATAGTTCTGTGTGTCAGGTGGTGGGGGAACCTGTCTAGAGCTTGAGTCCCTAGATATCTTTCTTTGAGCAATATACTTAGCTCAAAAATTCAGCCCTGCTTGGCTATACTTATCCCATTGGGATTCTGAATCTGATCACCTGAAACAGGAAATATCTCTTGGAATGGGGGAATTATCTTGGTCTAGGATTGGGGATGGAGAGAAGGAAACAGAACTGGGTACAAAATGATGGGGAAAAGGACAGCACAACTTGGCCTGGACTGAGCACGGCTTGAAGGCAGCAGTGGGGAGCCGAAGGTCAACTGTAATTGAAGTTCTTGGACCAGGCCAGGCTGTCAGTCTGTGGGGTGTGTTTTCCAGGGAACTTTGCATGGGGGACTGACCTGTGGCTGGATCGGAGATCATGACCAAGTTCATGTAAAGTGAGGGGGCTGACTCTGAGCAAGCAGGGCCATCTCTGCCAATCAAGCCTCATCCCAGTGCTATGGGTCAATTTTTCTGACTATATGAGTATGAATTCATACTCAGGAATTCTTGCAATGAGTGCTCATAAATTATAAACAATAGTCAATGGGATTACAAGTAGTCAAATCATTTTAAAAGCAAAAATGACAAAAAAAAGTTTCAACTGAGACAGATCCTGCATGTAAAATGTGATGCGTTTTCATCAGTCTAAGATGTAAGGATGCCTGCAAAAGGAAGAGTTGGCTTAGGGTGCGCGGAGGGGTTAAAAAAGCCCCTAGCAGATCACATTCCTTAAACTGAAAGATATTTAGGAAACATCAAAGCAAGTTCCAGGAAATGGTGAACAAAAAGGCTCAAAACATACATCAGAAAAACTGCAGCCACATACCTAACCCTCTATGCCTTCATGCAGGAACCGGTTGCGTTATCAACCCATCAGTTCTGTGGCTTGTGTTACTTTATCCTTTCTTTGCGCCTGTCCCACCTGCCGAGTAAAACAATAAAATCTTCCAGGTCAGGATTCATAGCCACTTTTCTCTTTTTAGCTCATCGTGGGACATGAAGCAATTACTCAATATTTACTTTTAAAACTGTACGTTAGAAGAAGCATATACTTTTGAACACATCTAATAAAAAGATTCTTCCAAGTTTGTGACTAACAACATATGAAAAGAATCTGAAACTTTGATTGTAAAATGCTGCTGTGAAATTACATTTTCACGAACATCTATTGTTTCTTTGTTCCTTGCCTGAAAATATGTTTCTCCCCAGGATATGAGCATTTAACAAATATATCCTAAAGTATTTTAGTTTCCTTCCCAAAGGCAATACTTAACTCTGGTTGATTTTTTAGCTAAAATTACTTACAGGAAGAAATAAAATGCCTAAGTGTCTCTGATTACTATGGAATATTTGAGACCTCATCAAGCAGAGCAAACTCTGTTACATGCAAAAAAATAAATAAAACATGCCTTCAATGGCATTATATTTAACTAAGATGATGTTTCACAGTTTGTTTTTGATGCAGAAAATGAGAATTATTGTTATCTATGTGGATATCCACCTAAGGATTAACCTTGTTGTATGAATTTCATAACCGCGGCATTATAGCTGTGTTTTTCATAATGAAGTGAAAATCCAGCACCAAATAAGCCATTTGCTATGGTTTACATACTTGTGTAAGAGAAGGAGAGTCAACAATCTCAGCTATGATTCTCTAAGCTCTTTGTTTCCCAAGGAGGAATTTGCCTGCGCTCCCACAGGGCAGAGTCACACTGTCATGAACCAGGATTGCAATTGTAATGTTGCTTTTATTTGCTATTTCTTTGCTATTAAAAAAAAAGAGTCAAGAATAGTCTCAGACTTCTGCTGGAGAACAGCAAGCAAAGAACCGACTGCACCAGGTATAGCTCCACACACCCCTTCCCCAACATCAAGCCTCACCAAACAACACACTGCCAACCAGAACGGGAATTTTCACAAAAAGATGAAGAACCGAGGTAACATTACCTGAGTCATTAAAGTCTTTATAAAAACTTGGCCAAAGAAAGGAGGTTTGTTCTCCTCACTAAATTATTCCTCCTGAGCCCGTTCTTCCAAAGAATAGTCTCTGTTCATCAGCTTCAAATGAACCCAAAGCTCTTCCAGCCCAACCTGACACTTGAGACTCCTCTGAGCTCAGTGGTCCCCTATCTATCCACCACCACAGAGATTTCTCATTCTTGTCTGCCTCGAATACCTACCAAGATTTCAGAGATTGTGTTTATCTCAAAAGCAACGTGGATTACATCTAACTGGTTTATTTTCCACCACTAATTAAGCAGAGTAGATAACCGCTAAGCAGCATGTTGAAGCAGCATGAGATCCACAGGGTTACCACATCACCACACAGAGTTTGGTTTAACTAGAGCCTAAAATACACAGTTCTGAGGGTTCCAGCACATGCTGTTTCAAAGAAGCGAAATGCAGGATTCTCACTAGGTCTTTCTGAAATGTAGAGTACGACTTAAAATCCTTGAGCTTGGTAGCACTCCCTCAGTCCTATAGAATCCATTCCATAGGATTTGTGGGATCATAACCCCTGTCCACGACAGTGGGCATACCAGTGGAAACCTACATGGACAAGATTTTACTGAATATTAAACCTCGTACTGGATGCTTTACAAACACTGGTTAAATTGATTATCAGAGTAACTCTATGAAGTAGGTATTGAAGACCTGACCTTAAGGTATTAAACCTGCTTTGCCAAGTGGGAAATTGAGGCTCAGAGAAGTTCAGCAAAGAGCTCAATATCACATAACTATGAAACTGAGTTAAATTCTGTCCTACAGTTATCAATCTTGAAACCTGACTACCTTCCGCTACACCTTCTTGCCTTCCAAGAGGACCTCATAAATATCCATATGCTGCTCTAAATTAGAGGCCGTTGTAGCTGAGGTTTCAGCCTGATTAGGCTATGGAGAGGAGAGGAAATTGTCAAAAAGCATGAAACAGAAAAGTAAAACTCTTAATCAATTTCATTTATATGATTGGATAAACCATACCCAATGGTAAGGGATCCACTTTTAATGTTTTTCTTCATTTCTTTAATTCCTTCTTCATTTTCCCCCCAAAACCAAAATGTTCATTTTTCTTTCTTAAGGATGTTAACAAATGGGGTCCTGATTTAATCTCTGGAAACCATACATTTTCAGTCTATTTTCAAGATACAGAAGTTACATACCCATATACATTCTCATCAAAGTCCAGAACTCCATCCCCCATCTTCATAAAGAAGCAGAGATTTGTTTAAAAAAAAATAAAATGAACAACTCAAGAGAAGAAATGGTCTCTCCTTGTGGGCTGATTGGGAAACACAGATGACTGCCTTGATTACAAATGACATTTAAAGAGGCCCTCTCTTCTACTTGGCTATTTTATCTTGAAATGAGCTGAACAAGAGATAAGGTGTTCATTGAAGATGCTTCCGAGAACAGTTTTATTGAACCCAGGTTTTACTGAAGCTGAAGTACCCAACTGTCTTTGAGCCCCACAGAAAAAAAAAAATCTTCTTTCAGAAAATGAAGGGCAATTAGCTGAGGCGGAAGAGCAACCCAGGTGCTGCCTCCAGGAGAAGAACAAAGCCGGGAGCCCTGAGCATAAGGAAGGGTGGGGCTCTGGGTAGAGAGGGCGGCTCTCACAGAGCAAGTTACCAAAGACAAGGAGGAAAAATTATCGGGGAAGCTTGATTGTGGCCACTCCTTTAAAAATAGGACAGCTATTACCCTCTCTGATGTGTCAGTAGAAAATCAACCCATCAATTTCACAATACTGTAATACAAAGAAGGACCAGAAACCCAAGACTCCTGGAAGAAAACGTCACTCCTACATGTGTCCTCCATGGTGGCCTGAAGGGACCTCTCCATTTATGGTGCCCCAACCCCGCCATGGTATGTTATTGTGAATAATACAAGTACGGTTTGTGGTAGAGTTCACGGGAATGTAGAACCTGGGCTTTGAAATCAGACAAAGAGTGTTGGCCCTGACACTTTACAGCTATGACGTGGGATTTTCATGAAAGAAGAAGAGTGGGCCTATTGTTTCTCCAATACCTTGAAAACTTTGAAACAATATACCCTTCTCCAGCCAAAAACAAACAAACAAAAGAACATGTATTTTTTAAAACATGGTTACCAAGATGGCAAAATCAGAAGGCAAGAAGAGAAGGAGACTAAGAGAAGAGAAAAAGAAGGAAGGGAGAGAAAGAATGGCAAAACATCGGCAGCACAAGTCTCGCTAAGGCGATATGCGGACTGGCACCCATCTTAGCACTTCTGGCGTCAGCATCCCACGGAGATGCTCAGCAAGTTTGAACATCTGAGATAACGTGAGTTTTTTTCATGTTGTATAAACCATAAAGCTTATAAATCTTTAGTCATCCCTTCAAAGGTCTTCTTGCTTCTCTCAGTAGGTTTCCTTACAAAAACACAGGGTAGGCATCGTGGCCGACTTTCCAGTCACCGTTCCACGGCAAATCCCTCCTCGCGGCCAGGGGTGAGTCTGGGGACCTGTGCCAATGTGAGTTGAGGAGACTCGAGAGAGTGGCTCGGGGCTTGTGAGCTGTGAGTGAGGAAGCATAGCCCCAGAAGCTGCCAGTAGACCTGAGCGGACCAGCCTGTAAACAGAACCAACACTTGGAAAGTTGAAGCCCAGTGCACCTCAGAGAGACAGGATCCCAAGTCCACCTACATCTGGACCTCTTGTTATGTGATACAATAAATGTATGTGTCACTGTCAGATGAATTCAGGGAATGCTCCATACTATATCCTGCCTTGCAAAGTGACAATGCATATTAGTGTATCAAAGGCTCTAGAAAGTCCCATAGTAAAGAAACCCACTAATCCTGCATTTTGCTGACCTGACTTCCAGAGAAGCCCCCTTCTTCACAGTATCTGTTAACAAACCATATGAGACACATTGCCATGTCATTTAATGGCTTTAGCCTGGATCACCAGTCCTTCCTTAGAAACAAAACTCTATCTCTGACCATCTCTATCACGAAACTGGTTAAGTCTCCAGTCTATTTTAATCTGCTGTCTCTTACATGGTCTTTTGTCTTCAGTTTTTCGCATCATTTTCTGTCATGCGCGTGTGCTTCACAGAGGGCTTCCAGAGGCACTCACTGACCAGTTCTATTGCGTGGATTTCCATTCATCTTAGGCAACTCAACCACATGCCTGCCACCTCTGGTCTACCCCGTTCTCCCTTCCCTATGCCCTTTTTTTGCTTATATATTTCACCGTACTCTTCGGAATACAATCTAGTCTCTGAATTCTCTCCGCTAACCTGCTACTTCCTCTGCTGTATGGCTGTCTGTGTTGAGCAGGTGTCAAGGGCACAGGCTGCTTTGTCTGTCCAGTTCTGTTTCCCCCTCCCCGCAGGGCTGCAGGAGAAGCTGCCATATTCTTACCTAACTCCCTCCTCATCACCGCAATTTTTAGTCTTCAGCCAATCACAGTCCTTCCCAGGAATCTTTCTTCCTTCCTCCTTCCTTCTTCCTCTTCCTCTGTGTCCCCCCCTCCCCACTCCCCACCCCCCAACACACACACTGGGTGTTGGAGGATATAAGCTGCTGGCGGTTGAGAGCCTGGGGTGAGAGGAAACCAGTCTGCAAAGAGAATGGATGAATGGATGAAACTTACACTGAAGACAAAAGAGGCAGAGAAGGCAAGAAGTTTCCATATGCATTCAGGGCCCAGGTTCCTAAGCCTAGCTGTATTTCTGACCCTTTTGTAATTTGATATTCAGGTTTCCTTGAATTATCTAAAATGGTGGTCTGCAAACTAAGGGCCCAGGGACCAAATCCAGCTGCAGCTTTTGCTGTAAATGAAGTTTTCCTGTGACGTAGCCACACGCCATTTGCAAACTGCCCATGGCTGCTTTTATACGATGATTGCAGAGCTGAGTCATCACAACAGAGACTGTGTGACCCACAAAGCTGAAAGTAGTCATTATCTCTAGACCTTACAGGAAAAGTTAGCCAATCCCTGATCTAAAACAACCCAGTATTCTTCCAACAATGTCTCCTTTTTGCCTAAAGTAGTTTTGGTTGGTTTCTGCCCATTGCCTCCAAAAATCGTGATTAAAGTTGTCTTCAGATTTCTCTTGTGCTCAGTCACTCCACACACAGCTTCTGTGCTGACCAGCCCTGAGCTGAAGCCCTTTGCCCTCTTCTGTGCTCATCTTCTCTTTCTGATCGTTTCTTTTTGTGCAGAGGGTATGCCAGTCTGCATTGTGTTCAGGGATTGACTTATAGCCTCCCCACTTCTTTCCTGTCTACCTCAGGATATTGTAAACTTTTGCCTGGGTAGGAGCTATTTCTCATTCATTTTTGGTGTTCCCCTCCCCTGGTGCCTAGTACAAAGTAGACACTCAATGAACACACATTGTAACTTGAACTAATTTCTCTTCCCACCATCTACACTCAGTTAAATCCCTTTGTTAAGAGAAGCTGTCTTTTAAAATACTCCTTCATTTTGCTGAAGAAGCCCAGCTTTCAGGCCAGTGTTAACAGGAGGATCATGCCATCCAGAAACAAATCCCCAACCTCTGAAACATTTTAGTAGCATCAGTTTAAAGCAGTCATTTTTAATGCAAAGTCTGGAGAGTGGCAGCCGGCTGATCCAGGAACTCGTTAGACACGCAATTCTCAGCGTTCTACACCAGACCTTCTGAATCAGAAACATGTGAGCGCACCCAGCTACCTGTATTTTAGCAGAGCCTCCATGTCGCTCTGATGCATGCCAAAGGCGGATGCTCTAAAGCAAAAGCAAGGGGTCAGTAAACTTTTTCAGCAAAATCAAGATGCTAAATATTTCACCTTTGAGTGCCAAGAAAGTCAAAGGATGTATAGTACTTATTTAACAAGAGAGAACACAAACTTCCATAGAATTTGTGATAAAATTCAAAATATCACATTGCATTATATATAAGAATAGAGTATAATTTTTGTGGTACAGGCCTAATGAGAAGAAATATTTTTTTCAGAATACTATTTCACTTAACTGGGATTGAAAGTTAATGCTTCCTATTATCAAATCAATCTCATATGTTTCTACGTAAAAACAAAAATTCCTAACGTGTAAGGACAGGCCACAAGCCACATGTGGCCCAATGGACATATCACCAAGCAGCCCGTGGTCTAAAGCACCAACGCCTACAATGAAGAGAGGTACCAGACATTCATTGCAGGGTTAGCAATGACCTTTGCGTAGATTGGCAGTTTTCAGTTGGGAAGAAGATGGCTTTGCCTCCCTTTACCAAACGGTTGGAGACATTTTTGGTTGTAACTGACATCTGACAAGTAAAAGCCAGAAATGGTACTAAACATAACAATGTACAGAACAACTTCATACAACTCCCTTCCTTCTCATGGCACACGTAAACCAATTACTAAAATTATGCAGCATACCAAAATATTATTTTTTTGCTGCTCTGACAGAAATACAGTATGTTTTATTGATTTGCAAAATAATAATAATAATAATAATAATAATAATAATAGTAATTACATACCCTTTTTGCTCCAAAGTGACTTTTTGAAAAGTGGATGCCTATGCTTATGTATAAGGATTTCTGGTACCAATAATCAACAAATTAGATGCAAACCTATTATGCAACATGACCAATAAGATGCAACTCTATTGTATGACCTAAACGTTTATGGTTCAAGACAGACCATCCATACCAGCTGGCTATTATTGTTTTGCCTGTTGTCATTTTTTCATTTCTCAATCTAAGGGAAAAGAGGTCACTGAGCCTGACTAAACAGTCAGATATTGCCTGTTTTAAAAATTCTTGCAACACACAGTTGAAAATCAGTGCCCTACAACAAAGAATTAGCTAGCCTAGAATGCCCTGGTGCTGAGGTCGAGAAACCCTTGCAGAGATAACTGTTTGTAGTTCACTGCAGGCGAGTGCATCTCCTTTGCACCTCCTGTTGTATTCCTAACCCATGTGAGCAGGTGCTCTGTCTCATTCCTGCAGCCATTTTCCAATTCAGATTGAAGCAAGACACCTTTAAATGTCATGCAAAGATATTTGCAAGAAGCAAGTCTTCTGTTTCTGGATTGCTGAGGCAGAGTTTATGCCAACACTAATTCCATTTCATTTCAGAGCTGTCCTTACAGAGGAAGCCTAGAGCCTGTTTTCTCCCAGGCACAGCGCCTCCTGCAGTTGGGTACGTGTTGCAAGGAGGAAAATACAAAACGAGCTGTTCAATAGGATCTTTGGCAAAAAGAAAATGTCCTAGAATGTCCTAGGGTGTTGACGACCTTAGGGAATCATGAAAATTTTTGGTTTAGGAAAATTTAATGATTCTAATTATAAAAAGAAAGAAATAATTCATGTTTTGCCCCCTCCCATTCCTGGTTTTTATAATGACACATCAGAAGCTAAGACATTTGTGGAGGTCCTATTTAAATGAAAGAAGATACCGCCCCTTCTCCACGGTGTGGTCAGATCCATAATTAGGTTATAAAATCACATTTGCTGGCTTGGATAATGGCTGGCTCTCCTGGAAATCATTTGAAGTTAGGTGGCCTTTGTTGGGAATAGAGGAAAAGAAAATAGGGAAATATTGCTTTATACTAGGGAAATGTTAGCTAATGTTTAATGAGGTTTATTACATGCTGGGCACTCTCTAGGTGTTTTGCTATATCACGTTATTTTATCCTGACAAAGCCTGTAAGACAGACACCATTATCCTCACTTTACAGATGAGAAAACTGAGGCTCAGAGAGGTGAGTTAAGTAGAAAGAGCAACTATTGGAATCCAGGTATATCTGACTCCAAACCTGAACTCTTAAACATTATTGAGTCACTAAGGCTTTGTGGGTACACATGGAACCACATCATTTAGAAATAAAAAATCATAGCAAGGCAGTGTCTTCTGATGACCAGCGGTTAGTGATGACCTGGAAGTTCACAGAACACTCAGAAGTGGGCACTCCCTCTCCCAATGTTCAGTGGCCTGGAATGCTGGAGAGTTTGGCAAGACTTATTTGCCTGTGAGGTTTCACTCCATTTTCAAAGCTAGCCTTCCCCATCCACCTAGGTGAGCTTCAATGGACAGAGTCGGTAAGGAGGCTGCCTCCAAGAGTAAGACCTGAGTCTGGGGAATTTCTCAAGTTTGAAAAAGCTTATATTCATGTTATCACATAATTTCATGTTTTATAAAATGAGAAAACCAGCTCATTCTTTTTATAATGTGAAAAAGAATAAGGTTTTGCCATAGAAAGTAAAATCTTCTTGGCTGGAGAATATAGTCAGAAGATAGAATAGTAACCCTCAAGAGATCAACAGAATATCAAAAATTCTGGGCTGTTGTCAAAAAAGACATATTGGTTGTAAAAGGGGGAGAAAGCCCTGGGCTGCTACTCTGCCCTCTATTGGGTCTCACACCGGCCCCCATGCAGGGACAGCAGAGAGGGACCAACGAGAGATGCAGGCCTTTCCAGATGGGTAGGTGGCAGGTTTAATAAGCAAGGAAGTTACCCAGGGCTTGCTTGTCCTGGGCAGCTGCAAGACGAATAGATCTCTGCACCCACTCTTTAGGACCTTAAGGGTCTATCTAGCCCTGGCTGGTGTGGCTCAGCGGATTCAGCACCGGCTGCAAACCAGAGGGTCGCCAGTTCGTTTCCCAGTCACAGTACCTGAGTTGCAGGCCAGGTCCCCAGTAGGGGGAGCGCAAGAGGCAACCATACATTGGTGTTTCTCTCCCTCTTTCTTCTTCGCTTCCCCTCTCTCTAAAAAGAAATAAATAAAATATTTTTTAAATTCTATGTAGAGGCCTCAACTGTGTCGTTGGGTTCAGTCACATGCACAGTCCACATGGCCTCAACTCCACTTACTCTGTCAAGGCTGAGTCCTTGTGAACAGCTGCTAGCCCAGGAATAGCAGGTAGATGGTACATTCCAAGGAGGGCGGGGACCGGCCAAGGAGCGTCCCATTGTCTAGGCCCCGCTCATGGTCAGTTAGAAGTCAGGTCCTCTGGATAGTCTCCTGCACCTTCACAAGTCAAACTCTTTCCTCTGGTTAATGCAAACTCTGTAGAGGGCACACGTGGAGGAGAGAGAGAGGAATGGCAGGCGGGAGCAGTGAGGAGGAAAGGAGACAGGAGAAGGGAAAAGAAAAGATTCTCTAAATAGTTACTCCTCAGGGGAAGCCCATATCAAACCGCAGTCCCAGCTCGGAGATGCATTTTCCCAGGCACGACTCAGAACCAACTTCACCTGTGCAAAGGAGAGATGCACCTTAAATCTAGTCGAAATAATTGGGCGTCCAGCTGGGTCAGGAGGCTGGTGGAGCAGCCACACCCTGCTTGGCGCCTGCTGCTGCCCTGCACTCAGAGCTTTGGTGACTCCTTTCCTTCTGATCCCGATCAATCAATCAAATCAACCAATGAAAAGACTCAACTCTCAGCCCTCCTCTCCCCAACTCAACCCTAACTGTCACGTGCACATACAGCTTTGGAGGTAACCTGGAGGGGGAATCCTGAGAAGTTTCCAAGGAATTTTACCTTTCCAACATTCTGTGTTCAGAGAATAATGTCACGTACCTGAAAAAATGCTCATAAGTAGATGTATACATACACGTCAACCCTATCACAACAGATTTGAGTGAAGAGTTGGAGTACATTTGTTGTATTGAATATTGGGGCTATTGGATAGTCATTTATTTTTCCAACTGTAAGATGTTTTGTTGAAGCAGGATTTGACCCATAATAAAAAATAACTACTATTTCTTTTAACTGAGCAGGATCATATTTTCCTGCTAAGCCCCCAGCATACAGTGCCTCAATCTAATCCTTACCACAATCTGGTAAAATATTATCATTCTCATTTTGCAAAAGTAAAAAAGGGAGGGAGGGAGAAACCTAAGGTTCAGAGATAGCAAGAAATTTGAATCCAGGAACAGGGAGGCTGAATTAAAGACCCGACTTTATTTCAGGCAAAACTCCCTAAAGAGACACACAGCATCCTGGCAAAGCTTTATAATGTAAAGAAAATTCCTTTAGGCATCCAGATTAAAAAAAAAAAAAAAAATGACACAGGAATATACAAATATCCTCTAGCTTCAAAAATGTACTCTGCAACAAGAAATAATAAAAGGCAAAAAGAGCAATAATTACAGTTTTGGGGAGGAAAATTATAAATCATGACCACACAATTTTATTCCCATCTTTTCACATATAGCTGCTGGAGGTGGGGGAGAATAGTTATGTAAAAGTTCTAAAAAGTATGCCAGCCATTTACCTTTGTTTAAAAGAGTGCTTGAAGGTACACTCCAGAGGCCCAAGAGTTAAGTCCAAATTAAAATGGTTAAGAACAATGATGTCAGTCGGCTAGAAGTGCCCTGGGCTACAGGTTAGTGGAACTCCCAATAAGCATGGAGCCCAATTTACCACGAGATTCCTGAGGAGAAATCACACTTGATTCTACGGGCAACACTAATGAGTCTGGAAAAATGTGAAAAGCTAAATACGTTCCATTCTAATGACGTCGGGATGAAACCCACTAGGAAAAATGTTTCTTATATTGTTACAAGAAAAGCTTTATAATTAGACAGGAGAAATGTCTTTGGAAAAGACCTCCCCGCAGGCAGGCTTTTCATCAGATTCATAAATGAAATTAATGTTTACAAATGTGGGAGAAATGAAGAAAATACATAAAAATATCCATGTGTTCTCTGAGTAAAGAGAAAATGAGGATATGCATCTATTGTTCATGTTCCTGAATTTTCCAAAATTTCTTTTGTAAACATGCACTATGTTAATGAAAAACCTTTCAATTATTTAAATACAAAACAAAGATGTAGATGCTGAGATGCTTCTTATATTCTGAGATTTGAATGTACTGGTTTCAAAAAAATAAAGTGATCTCTCTAAAAAGAAGTGAAGTATTCACTTTAATAAGTGGACCTGAGTCATAAATTTCAAAGCAGATCATAATTTCATTTCACCCCATGAACAAAGATAAAATAATATACCTTTAGGGCAAAACTCTTATTTAAACATATTTCAACTATCAGTGATAATAGAAAAGGAAATATTTATGAGTTTAAGAAAAAGAAAGAATTCTTTCAAGTTCTTAATGAAAGATGCTTTTTTGGGAAATTTAGCTAAAGGGGAAAATGGAATAAAGAGCTAAAGAGATGAGTAAATTATTTATGGGCAATCCTGCAGCACCTTTTAAACTTGAGTTATGCATCAAAAAAAAAAAAAATAAGTGCCTGAAATGTACTAATTTCCACAGTACATCTCCACTTAGAATTACATTGTCGGTTTCAAAACATCCTTGTTCAGGGTGCATGATAACACCATGGACAGGTAGTCAGATACATCGCTAACCTTATCCTATAACCAGAGCTCTCTTTATAGGGTACATGTGTTCCTGGAAAGATGTATGCAAATCAAATTACACTTGAGATGCACTTGGGAGTTCATGCAACAGCGAATCCTTTGGGAAACCAAGAATCTCTGAATAATATGAAAAAGAAGGAAAAGCACCCACTGAGTTATCCATCTGGCAAGCTTCAGTGTTTTTCATATTTGCTTTCTTCCAAAGGGACATGTTTGGACAATATGCACAGAAACCTTTGACAACAGCTATTACTTATAATGAAGGTTAGTGTTTTCAATGGAAGAGCAAAGGTTGTTTGACTAATAAAAGCAATCTGAGTAGGACTAAAACAAAACATATACCCCATCTCAACAGAGACAAGCAATATTTAATTGTTTCCCATACTAAGAATTTTCAGCATATAATCGTTGAAAACTGGATTTTGCCCCTTGTTTTAATTGGTGGCATCTGTAAGCCAATTGGCACTATTGGGAACTGTCTGAGTTCCAAATAGCTTCAAAAGGGTAATTATTTTCAGACCACTCATGTGTTTTTTAAATATTTTATCTAGAATTCAGAATATAATTTTCCTTGTGTATTTGACATTCTGTCAGGGAAAATACAAATGCTCCAAAATAATGATAATATCAACTGTGATTACAGCAAATTAGGATCACATCCTTGGCCTCCACTCCTGGGGTTGTTTGAGGGCCAAGACAAACTCAGATTCAGCTCAAGAAATGAATTGCAATAATTAATCTGCCTTGACACAGAGCAAGAAAAATTGGATGAGGCAAAGGTACCTCGAACTACCTGACCCAGGAGGGCTGTTTTCCCCATTCGCCTGAGGACTGTCACCCTGCCAGGGAAAGCTGGGGGAGGCAAGAGGCCTGAAGATACAGCTCCTGGCTTGGATAGGCCCCTCCCCAGTGCTGCAAATCTACACCCGCAATGTCCATTGGGGTCCTAATGGTAGCAGCCATCTTTGGTCAGATAACACGACATAATATATTAGTGGGAAAAGAATGTTGATGGCATTAATAACACAACTACTATTTCCTATGTCCATCTGTTGGGGCTCCTCCTGGGCTAGGCTTTCTGCATATTTTACCTCATTTATTATTCATAACACTGGTGTGAGGACGGTATTACTATCTCCATTTTACTCATGAGAAAACAAGAGCTAAATTGAAGTGATTTATCCAAGGTCACACAAACATGAAAGGCAGAAGAGAGTTTTTCTCAATCCATATCTGAGTCTTAAACCCAGGGTTTCTTTCAATGTGCCAAGCTTCTGATGAATAATCAAGAACTGGTGGAAATTATGGTAGCCAGCATCCAAGATGGCCCCAGTCACCCCGACTTCCTGTATTCACACCCTTCCCCAGTCTCCTCTCGCACTAAGCAGGTCTGATTCCTACAACCAATCACATATGGCAGAAGTGATGGTACATTGCCTTTGGGATCGGGTTAAAAAGAAGAAACTTTTACGTTTTGCAACAGCATGGATGGACCTGGAGAACATTATGCTAAGTGAAAGAAGCCAGGCAGAGAAAGACAAATATCATGATTTCGCTCATATGTGAAACCTAAGGAACAAATCGAACTAACAAGGGAAATGGGGACAGACTCTTAGATGGAGAGCAGGATGGCAGCTAGTGGGGAGGGGAGGGGTGGCGGGATTGAGGAAAACGGAAACAGGACTCATGGACATGAACAGTAGTGTGGTGATTGCTGGGGGAAGGAGGATGTGAGGGGGCTAGATGGTGATGGACAAAATACAATGAAGATTAAATTTAAAAGAGAGAGATTAGGTTATAAAGGCTGCATCTTGCCCCTTAGCTTCTCTCTCCATTTGACTCTCCTTTCGCTCTTGGGGAAGCAAGCTGCCATGCTGTTGGCAACCCCACGAAGATGCCCACTGGTGAGGAACTGAAGCCTCTAGCCACCAACCAGTGAGGAATGGAAGTGTGCCAACAATCCCGTGAATGAGCTTGGAAGCCAGATCTCCAGCCTCAACAAGTCCTTGATGACATGACTGCCAACCTGGACAACAATTTGCCTGCAACCTCAGAACAGACCCTGAGACAGAGCCAGCCAGCTAAGCTTCTCCCAAAGTTCTGCCCTTCACCAGCTGTGTGACATGTTTATTGTTAAGCTGCTGAATTTGGGAATAATTTATCACATGCATAACTAATACACCAATGTACATATGCTTGCATAAAAATGATAAAGACATAGTAACCCTGGCTAGTGTGGCTCAGTGGACTGAGTGCCAGCCTGTGAACCCAAGGGTCACTGGTTTGATTCCCAGTCAGGGCACAGGCCCGGGTTGCAGGCCAGGTCCACCGCTGGAGTCATGCAAGAGGCAACCACACACTGATGTCTCTCTCCCTCTCTTTCTCCCTCCCTTCCCCTCTCTCTAGAAATAAATGAATAAAACCTTTTAAAAATAATAATGATATATAATTGGTTTCCTAGTATATTACATATGCAGAGCCTTAGGCTAAATACCATGGGAGAAATTCAAAAGCATAAGAATAACATGTCCCCAGCCTTCAAGTAACTTTGAACTAGAAGGAAAGGGAAAAACATATATGTGTGCATATGACAAACACTTTAAAAAATATTTCTATGATTTTTCTCTTGGGCTTTCCTGTGTACAGCATCTTTTCCCTAGTTAGCCCAAATTTACTAACCAGATGCTTTTGGGGTATTAGGATTATTACAGAAAAGCTACAAAGAAAAAGATTATAATTAAGCTTCTTAAATTCTAAATAGCATTTTCTTACAAGATAATTAGTTATAAGACAGACATTGTTGAGAATGAAACATTTTCTAAATTTTTTTAGCTTCCATTACCATATCAAGAGCTAGTCCTAAAATATTAAATCATAGACTTTCTTCTACAATGAAGAGAATATAGCCTTCCATCTATGAATAGCGGCCGAGAACAAAAGGAACACGTGACCTAGGAGAAGTAGAATCCAGTCTGTAGTGGACACTGTGACCCCCCAGACCTCCTCGGGCTGCCAGCTTTCTTCAGAAAATGCCTCTGCAGAAGAGTCGCCTTGCCCAGGCTATGCCCCTTTGCAGAGGGGCTTCCATTCAATACCTGGCACATGCGGGGTGGTGCAAAGTCTTGATCCACTTGCCTCAGCTAAGGACAGCTCTGAAGGGCCATTTCCAGCTTCCCACAGGGCTGGCTGGGGCCACTGAGACTCCCTCACAGCCTAAATCGTCCCTCCACCCAGTTCAGCTTCCTTTCTTCCCTGGGTGATGATCCCTACAGGCCTCCCAAGAAACCTCCAGCAAATTAATCAGTATATTAGCATCTGCTCTTCAGAACACCCAAGCTGTCCCTTTGGGTCCAGTGGAACGTGGGGAGAAGGATGGGGTAAATTTGCAAGGTCGGACATGTGTTGGGTCCTGATCCACAAAGCCCTAACCAGAAAGGCACTAGTGGGCACATTGTTGGCAGAGGGCCTCTTACTCAGCTCACAATCTGGGACCTGGGAGATCACACAGTAGGCTGGGCTTCTCCAGTACAGTGAGGCCCCAACATAGCAAATAAAATGAACTGGGAGTGCTGGGCAGAGAGAAGATCAAGTTCGTTGTCCTGAACCTCCCTGGTTTTCAATGTAGGGAAAATTCTAAACTGAGGGCCACCAGACCAGCCACAGAACTCACCAAGGTCAGGGCTAGGTGTCGGGGAAGAGAATACTCAGACTAGGGGCAAGTTCATGTATATGGAAGTTTCAGAGGGAGCTCCCATCCTAAGATGCCAAGGGAAAGCTAAGGCAGCAGGGACAGGAGACAAGACCCAGGGTGAGATGAGAAAGATTAGGTGTAACCAGCAGTCCTTAGGGTGCATTGGAGTAAAATGGTCAGATGGGGTGCCAAGCCAGCAAACTCAAAAAGTCTAGCCTGAGGTTGAAAAACGCTCATTCACACCAGTCTTCTAAGGTCACGTAATCCGTGTCTCCTTCCCCCGAATCCTTTGCCACAATACTGGAAGAGAGGAGAGAAGGGAGCGTGGAACTCTAAAGACTAATATATTAGGAGAGTGGTTGTCACAATGGCTAGCTTTGCTGCTGTTCTCATTTAATTCTTAAATAAGTAATATTCATATGGTTAAAATGTAAAAATCTACAAAATTATGTACAAGTTTAAAACTTCCCTACTTTCCTCGCCATCTACTCCCATTTCTTCTTCCTTTTCTTGTTCTCACCTTCATAGATATTCTATATGACCTAAGCCAATAATATTCTCATTACCTTCTCCTTTTTGATTTATATTAATAAAGGGCAGCATGTAATATTATATAAATAAGACTGACCTAGCTTTCCTTCGTTAAAAATTTTATCTTGAACATTGTTCTATGTCAGAATACTAAACAACATTCTCAGATTTTCTATGGTGCCATAGTACTCCACTATACGGACATAACATTGTTTATATAACAATCTCCTGTTAATGGAAATCCCAATCTTTAGCTATAAATAGCAATGCTACCATTTCGCCTCTATTCATTCACCATTGCACACCTCTAAGTACGTCCGTAGGCTCCTTCTAGAAGACAAAGGGTATGTGCATTTCCGATCTAGAAGTATTTTGGGTCATCGACCTTCACAAAAGCTGCGCCAGTTGGCATCCCCACCTGAGAACCTGTTTCCCCAGAGACCAGAGAACTCAGTGGGCTGTCAAACTTTTTCATTTGGGGCCAGTACTGGGAGGTACAGATGGAGGTGAAGAATGCTGCTTCCTCTATTCCTACTATTTCTTGACAAGTAAGGGGGACTCCTATGGCTCTGTCTACCTGCATGTTCATTCTAGTCCCAGGAAGGGGAAGTCACTTATCAGATTGGTACCTTTAGGAAGCTCCTCTCGGCTTCTCCCTCACACAGGCTGCCCCAGAAAACGAGTTATTTTCTCCAGGCGGTGGGAGAGGCCTGCCTCAGTCCGCAGTGACCAGGAATGTGCTGCCGCTTTCCAGGAGTTAGTCTGTGGCCTGTGTGGTTCTGACACTGAACCTCATTTTACCAATTAGCCCTTATCAGTAATGAGGAGGATATTTCAGCCACTGTCTGCTATCCCCTTATCTTATTTCTCAATTTATTCACAGCACAGACAGGGAAGAAGGTCAGAGACCCAAGTAGGTGGCTCACAGCTAAAAAGATATCTTACTATTTCTTAGAAGTTTATTTCTCAAGGAGGAAAAACTACCAAAGACTTCAGTGGACCACCCAAGCAGGATTCCTGCGAGTACGGTCATCTGCCTCCAGATCACTGGGAATGTGGGAGTGAGGGAACTATTTAAAATGCAGGTTCTGGGCTCAGCCCACAATTCGGAACCGGAAATAACTGGGGGAGGGAGAGAGGGGAAGGCAAGAGGTGAGGCTCAGGGGTGTGCATTTTATAACAAGCTGTTCTAGCTGATTTTAAAGAACAGTTAACTTCAGGATGCATGCAGCAAGAGTCATTACTAGTCCTAAGAAAATCCTGCATAGCTTGTGTAATTATGGTGACCAAAGTCAACACATCAAGTGAAAGAAGAAGCTAAAGAAAATATGACTCAGGAGAGAAACCTTGAGGACTAGCAAGTGCTAGCAAGGAAAAACAAGGAAGAAATATTCATGAGGCTATTAGAGAAATAGATAAATAGCTATCTCCTATTAGAGATGATACTTCAAAGCTGAGTGGCATCAAAGGAGAGGGATGAATAGGACCGATGAAAGCTGTGGGTTTCAATTATTTATCAGCATGGTGAAAAATAAAATTGGGGGAATTTGATGCCTTCAACATATTCTAAATAAACTGCTCTTGCCTGGCTAGATTAATTAGTAAATTAAAAGACTGGGTGTTAATTAGTCGCTCTTACACAGCTTTACCTACCCACAGTACAACTGAGCAGTGATTATCTCCTACTTGTTAATTGGCTATTAACAGCAGGAAGTAATTGCCCTGGAAATTATTCCCTGGAAAGTACTCAAGGTCTAATGTTGAGAAATGTATCTGTACACACATTTGCATATGAGCCAGGGTACAGTCAGGAATGCTGATGCTTCCTCCTATTAAAAGGCTTTAGCCTTTCTCATCTAATCGTTCACATCCACTCTTCTGAAACCAGGTGTGAACCTGCCTCATGGTCAGAGAAGCAGGGCCAACCACGGCAGATTGGTCACAGTTACTGTGGTTTAACCCAATTTCATTTGTTAGGTATTGATGTCTGCCTTTACATTTGTATTGAAGGCTTATGACTAAATTTTACTGGCAAACATTCATTCTAACCACACTTCCATGAGATTGTACAGATCTACATACCTACCCACCTTTTGAATCATGTGGCGCCATTTCCAGGAGGTTCCATGAGGCCCCTGCCCAGTCTATACCCACTCCCTCCCCTGAAGCTACCACTATTTTTTCATTTTGATAGTTTTACCTCATCTTGAACTTGATATGAATCAACCCATGCAATATGTGTGCTCTTGTGTCCGATTGCTTCCCTCAGCATAATTTTAGTAAGATTATGACTACTTTTTAATTAAGTTTTTCTGGTGAAGTAGTCAGCCAAAGAAGGGCTGGCGCTTCCATTAGAAGTGGAGCTGAAGCAGGGCAGCTCATGCTTTGCTTTGGGGACCCTGGGCCCTGAGAAGCACATGTATGTTTGCTCCTGGGGCCAGGGGCTGGTGGCCCTGCCCTGGATGAGTGTCTGGCAGCCCAGGAGGAGAGTGGGGCTGGCCTGGCAGGAGAGTCATTGCCTCTGCTCAGACCCAATGTCATCAGTGAGTCCCTAAAAACAGGATACACGGTTTTGCCTTCACAGCTGCCTTGGAAATGCTTGGCTTTCCCCACAGCTATGTCTCGAACTTCAGCAAGCATCAGAATCACCTGGACAGCAGGATAAACCCCAGGCTGCAGGGTCCCCATCCCAGAATGTCTGATTCAGTAGGTCAGACGTTTGTATTTCTAACAAGCTGTCTTGGGTATTGCTGGAGACTACACTCAGACACCCACTGCTCCAGAACATCACTTCAGGCTAAGGAAACTGTCACTTATCCTCCAGAAGATTTGCAGAACATTTGGTCCTGTCCAGAACATCCAAGGGTATGTGGCCACGCTAACCATCCATGCTTAGAAAGTGTCCCTGGGTTCAAAGAGCCCTTAACCTTCATTGCTACTTTTTGTTTACAGAATTAGTACATAAAAAATACTATCATGTTTTCTTGGATCAATAATGGTGTCATGACTGTCAGGTCAATAATAAGCCTCTGGCCTTGGTAGACTAACTAGTAACAGAACACAGGGTTATTAGATGGGCCAGGGTTTGAATCTTGTAGAAGAGTGGGATTTACATTAACTATGGACTAAATGTCTCTATGGATGCTTGATAGGACCAAATATCAAGGACCTTTGACACAGATACATGCCTCCTTGGACATTTTGGATAGAACCATATATCAAGGACTTTGTGTGAGGACCAAGTGTCTCAGCTGGCATTTTGGACAGGGCCAGATGTCCGCTAATCTACTGGAGGTATCGTCTACCTTAGTAAGCTCACCATCACCACTCTCAAGGATAACCAAAGAGAGACATTAGTTAAAGCCATGAAAACAGATCTGATTTAGTAGCTCCTGAATAGGGGAAAGAGCTGAGCTCCATTCTAACTAGTGCAGAGGCAACTGAGCATTTCAAAGGGAGAAGGAGGGAGGAAGGAGTAGGAGCAAGTGGGAGCTTAAGTAGAGTCAGGGAAGTGAAAAAAGTACCAAGGGTTGGTCAGTGTACGTGCAGTTAGGCCAGATGTGTCTGCTAGCTGGCAATTATCCTAGGATTCTGTCTTCCCACAGAGCCTCAGTCCTCACTGATGATTACAGGCCAGAGAAATGGCTTTCAGGTCCCTGAAAAAGACACTCCTTAGTTGTAGGACATACATGTGCATCTCAAAGGGAGGATGGAAGCAGTCACAATTGTCAGCCCTTTTTACTAAATGGTCTAAAAGGGGAAATCAGGGCTTATCATCAGGCATTGGCTGGAATAACAAATTCTGTGGCAGCCCTGAGGTTTTCCAGACAGAAATTCAAAAGGGGTCTAGGCAGTCCCAGGGATGTGGTGTTAGGCTGCTAGGAGCTCTGCTAAGGTGGGTCAAGTCTCTTAGCGCAGGGGTCTAAATAGGGTGGTTACATGCTGAGAATTCTTTGCAGGTCACGCCACCCTAGTAGAATATTGTGACTCCCAACACATGCACTTTTCCCCAGCCTCCCAGACAGACTCTACCCGCCCTCTTTACTCATTAACTCACTGCATCTCATCTCTCTTTGTATAATATCGGTTTCATGTGAAAAAATCAAAACTAGCATTCTTAACCCTGATGAATTTAAGATTCTGCTAATAAACGTTAACTAAATGACTTTAGCTATAGCTTTCCTGAGTATTATATCCAAACTACAGATGGATCAGGGAGTAAGGATCTATTTCTTACTGTATCTAGGTCACCTGGGGCAGAGGCTTTTAAAATGTAGTTTTTGGATTCCTGGGAATACCCATCTAAGACTCAGGAAATTCAAAATGTCCAATATCAAAACTACTTTTATGCCCTGGCTGGTGTAGCTCAGTGGATTGAGCACGGACCTGCGAAGCAAAGGGTCACAGGTTTGATTCCCAGTCAGGGCACAAGCCTGGGTTGCAGGCCAGGTCCCTAGTGGGGGCCAGATGAGAAGCAACCACACGTTGACGTTTCTCTCCCTCTCTCTCTTCCTCCCCTTCCCTCCAAAAATAAATAAATAAAATATTTTTTAAAAAACCTACTTTTATAATAAAACATAAGCACTATTTGTTTTTCTGCATCATTTTCAATGATGATATGAAAGCAATGATGGGTAAAAACGCTTGTATCTCAGCACAAATCAAAGCAGTGGCTGTGAACCACGTGACTAGTTATTGCACCATTCACTGCCATACACTCAATTTTTTTAATGCCAGTTTCTTTTAAGAAAGTCCTTTATGAATCAGTAAAAAAAAAATTTTATGAAATCTGAACTTTGAGTACTTTTTTAAATATTGTGTGATAAAATAGGAAGTATACATAATAAATTTCTGCTGCTAACAAAGTATGAAAGTCTCATGGTAAAGTATTTGTACAATTATTTGATTTGCTAGCTGAACTAGCCATTTTTTCATGGGACATAATTTTTACTTGAAGGAATACCTGAAAGACTAGTTACTTATATATTTGACAGACATTTTGCAGAAGATAATGAAGTGAGTCTGTCATTTCAATTTGGAAAATTAACTGATGATATTTGTTTTAATTACAAAACCAAAACTCCCCAGTGAAAATTAAAATTTTGAAAATTATTATCCACCATCAACATCATACAATAGTTTCTTATATTTAAAGATTTCTTAATGGGCTCAGTACTGATATTAATAAAGGCGATTTAACAAATTATTATAAGAAATACACCAACATTTGGAAAATGCGTATATCTCAGAAAAGAAATCTTTTCCAAATGATCAATGATGTTACAAAAGGATGTATGATTAAAAATTAAAATTCATTCAAACTACAAGATAGACCAGTAGATTTTAATCTAAAAGATACACAAGATTCATTGATATGGTTTTATATTCCACATTACTACAAACCTTAAAGAAATACCACTTGTTAGGTTAGGTGTAGTATGAACAAAAAGTAGCCCCAATTTCTGAAAAGCTATTGAAATACACTTCCCTTTTCCATCTACATGTCTATGTATGACCAAATTTTCTTTATATACTTCAATCCAAGCAATGCATTGTAACATATTGAGTGAAGAGTGGCTATGAGAAAACAGCTGTATTTTATTAGGCCAGACCTTGTCTAAATTAATCGTTCATTGGCACATTAACTCCATGTCATGCTCCCTTGGCCTGACAGATCCTCTGATCAGACATGGGCAGCATCACCAAATACTGGAGGAAAAAAAGCACTCCGAGTGCAGGCAATTGGATCAGAGGCAACAAATCATGAAAGCACGCTGATGCAACTTTCAAAATACTTGATTGGAATGAAAAAATAAAACACTAAATTCCTTACATCAGTTTTTAAATTGCTGGAGGTTTTCCTTATTATTAATGGTATTATATCCAACCTGGGCAGAAATACAGGGTCCAGCACAAATAATGCCCCTTCTTATTACAAAGTCTTTTATTACAGAATCATCAGCATGTAATTCTGTAACGTAGCAATATCACACTCAAGCACACCATATGACATTTTAGGTGAAATGGTCAAGTTATAACTGTAAATTATTACACCCACATCATTACTCTACCAACCACACTCAAGCAGGTGTTACTTCTGCTGAGTGTTGTATATTCTTGCATACTGCCCTGGGAGCATTAATTAGTATAAGCTGTACAGAAGACTGGCAGGCACAGATTTCAAATATAAAAACAATGCTATAAAACGGCGGGATTTGCATGATCCCAGGGGATGCAATTTACATGGAGTTGACATCTGAGTGGGGTTAGCATGACTGTATGCAGTGATCCCACATCACCCTTTGACCCGAGATACTCCACTACAAGAGCTTTTTCTAAGCTAACGATGAAGAATGCATGTAAAAACTGAAGTTCTCATCACAGATAGTCCACAACAGTGCAAAATGAGGAAAAACATAAGAATCAATAATGAACAAAACAAATTGCTACATCCATACTCTGCAGCCATTAAGAGTTAAGGAATAGTTGCATATTTGGTGACATTTAATAGCATAGCATTAAAATATCATGAGGCAAAGCAGTATTATAGGATGACACATATTTCATTAGACACTATAATCAATCATAATTGAGTGTCCCCACATTCCAGTGGCAAAGTGCATAGCTCTGCAATCAGGTTGCCTCTCTCAAATTCAGGCTTTGACACTTCTTAACCAAGGGGTTTGGGGGAAAGTGCTTTGCCTAGTGGGGATTTGAAATGTGGATGCTGCTTATAGCTACGAGCGTTTGGAGGAAGTAGAGGGAGATAAGGAAGAGCTTCATCTTTCCGCTCCCACAAGACGCTCCTAGGAGCGGTGTTTCTCCCAAATCTCTCCTGAGGGTTCCTGGCTGGCCTCCTCTGAGCCCACTCGCAACAGCTCCTGCAGCTGCAGGGCCGCTTGCTGTCTCCCAGCCACATGGCATCAACACGCCCTGTCCGTGTTGTCAAAGTTTATTTACCACTGAAAATTTGACTTCTTTGAGGTTTAGAGCTTGTTTTATTTTAATTTATTTGTTTATTTGCACCTGGAACAAAATACCTAATTATAGATGCAAAAAAATTCCAGGAACTGTTATCATTAGCTAGTTTTCCTGAGCACGGAAGTAACAACACCACAACGACAATTTCGTAACATCGAGTGTACTAAGATCGGCAAGTTGCCCATAAAATGACTACATGGCAAAATGCGCTAACTTTCACACTCTTTAGAGCTTTTCCCATGCTGGGGTTCTCTGGATATATCTCCTAAGCTTTCAGGTCTGTAAAGAAAATACAGGTTTTTCCCACTATCCAAAAATAGAGCATTCCTGTGAAAATGTTTGTAAGCCCAAAAAGCAGAAAGCAAAGACTATCACCCACTTTTCAAAAGTTTACATTACATCACTACTGCATTAATATAGTACAGTTACATCTTCACTTAACATCATTTATAGGTTCTGTGACTTTAAGTAAAACAATGAATTGAAACCAATTTTATGATTGACTAATTGATATAAAGAAGAGTTAGGTTCCTATGGCTCCCTATCAACGTTATTATGAAATGACATTGAACAAACGACATTATTCTACGGTTTGCTGTACCTCTTTCACTAACCAAAAGAAATCTAAGATTTTCACTTTTACAAAAAAAAAAAAAAAGAAAGAAAAGAAAAGAAAAAAGCCATTATCATACTCAAATAGGTCTTTTGTAAACTCCAAGTGCCCCAATGAGAATATTCGGAAAGTGAGGAAGACCAGCAGATACAGAGCTCAAAACCCTCCTGCTCCGTTCCTGAAGGCCTCGCTGGTCCTCTCTTCTCCCACGGGCAGCGGCTGTCACCCCATCAGTTCTGTTCACTCTCCTCTTGGGCATGTGAGGGGAGGGCACTTCTCTCACCACTGGAGGTCAGGTGGGGCCATATCATTTGCTTTGACCAATGAAATGAGAGAGGGGGGAACATGCGTCATGGGCCGGCGTGGCGTGGCGGGGGTGCGTATAATTCCCAGTGTGAGATTCGCTCGTGCTCCCTTCCCTGGACCACGAACCTTCCACGTTCCAGATGGAGCCGCTGTTCGTCGGGGTCCTTGCATGAGGATGACATGGCACAGTCTCCTGGGATGGGGGAGGCTAAGCCACTGCTGTGTAAAGTCAGCACGCTTTCGTTGTAAGCAGCTGGATGGTAACTATTTTCAGCTTCGCTGGTCAGATGATTTCTAGTGCGACTGCTCCGCCCTGCCCTGCGCGGTGTGCGAGCAGCCCTAGGTGGTGGGAAGTGCATGGGCGTGGCTGTGGTCCAGTTTGCCTTTACTTACAAACACCGGCAACGGGCCAGTTCTGACCCTGGGCCCCAGCTTTCCTATGTCTGTTTCTGTTTTTATAGTAATAACTTTTTAAGTCAAGAATGTCTTTTATTTTTTTCTAATTTTATTTGGAACAATTGCCAAAAGTTGTGCATTTTTGAGGTAAACAACATGGCGATTTGATGTATGTATAGAATGTGAAATGATCGCCACGATGAAGTTCATTTCCACACCCATCATCTCGCAGAGCTACCATGGCATTTTTGTGCCTGCCTACCTTTGTTTTAAGCCACTAAGATGTTGGAATTGTTTGTTACTATGACCTACCTTGGACTGCCAATAAGACAGCAATAGGTGTGTCAAGGAAGAACACCCGAGAAACAAGTCACAGGTTGTGACGAAACTTACCTCAGTGACTGAAATCACGCTAGAATGTCTTTGAAAGAACAGTCTTTTGAAACCAAGGGGCCTAGCCAAGTGAAAGCAGCTTGGGGATGTTGATGAGGTACGGGAAGGAAATAGAGGTATTTCAAAAGGAGAAATCCGGCCTGTCCTAACAGTTGGAGACAGGTGGTCAAATCCCCTTAGGATCGACAGGTGCATTTCAGAGCCATGAACACGTTCCCCAACTTCTTCCCTCTATGGCAGACCTCACACGTGCCACCTACAAAGTCCTTTCGAAAAGGAAGTCGTACGGTGCTGGCTGTCCCACTTCAGCCCACATCAGGGTCCCCTGAGGACTGGTCAAAAGCCCAGATTTCCGAAGGGCCCCACCCAGGCATTTCTGTTTCAGGAGGTCTGGGGTGGGGCCCAAGAATTTGCCCGTGTGACAAGTTCCTTGTGAGGGAAGTGCTGCTGGTCCTCGAAAATCATCATTCTGCAGCGCTAGTGCAAGTTCAATCTTGGGGGAAAAAACAAGAAGGGACCTTCAGATTCAACATGCCCTACATTCTCAGGTGTCTTGCTCATGGTTAAGAGTGATAACTTCAAACTAATCCAAAATAATATTGAGTGTAAACTGTAATTGAAAAGTAAAATTTAAATTTTTTTAAAAAAGGGATGACTTTGAGGTCAGAGCAGCATAGAACCAAATTCTGCCACTGCCATTTACTAACTAACTGGGTAACCTTGAACAAGTTACTTCTTTGAGCCTCTGGTCGCTCTTCAGGAAGTATTCAGTAAGAATGTCCACCCCCACAGCCTTGCTGACAGTGAATGAGGTAATACCTGGCTTCTAGAATGATGCTTTGCCCTGGGTAGGTGGCTCCCCTATGTTGCTAAGAAAATCGCAAGGTCTAACCCCTTGGGAACCAAGCATCCAGTGCCATTTCAGCTATATTTTAGATCAGGAATCCTTAAAAGGAATGATATTACCCCACATGGGGGTGAAAAACAGTTTAGTGGGGAGGTGAAAATCTTCCTCTTTTAAGTAGATGAAAAGCGCATCTTTGATATTAAAATTTCATTCAGGGAGCACAATTATAAAAAGGATATCTAAAAGGCTTCTTCGGTGGAAACAATAGAAATGAACAAACACTAGTTGATGTGTCGCAGAGGCTGAGTGGCGTGCTCACACAGGGGTAAGTTGGCAGTGCCTGGATCCAAAGTCAGGTCTGGAACTTGAAACCCGGAGTCCTCATCTTGACATAGTTCAACCATTGATAAATAGCTCCATAATATAACATAAAAAATAAAGGAGGGAAAGAATAGGAAATAAATCTCTCCTCCCTCCTAAAAAAAGATGGCCTGACATCATACTCCCTTGACTTTATATAACTTAGCACTCAGAAAGAGCATTTATTTTTTAATTCCCCTGGGCCTGCCCCTTTGGAATTAAAACTGATCTAAGAATCAGTGTGGCAGAATTCTAAGCACATAGGAATCAGACAGACCTAGCTTTGCTTTGAGTCCCAGCCTACACCACTTACTGGCTGAGAGATCTTGGCTGAGTTTACTCAACCCCATGAGACATCAGCTATAACAGGGGTCAGCAAACTTTTCTGTAAAGGGCCAGATAATAAATATTTTAGCTTCGCAGCCCTTATGATCTCTGCTGCCACTACTACTCAACTTGGCTTGAAAGGACAGCAGCATGAAAGCAGCTGCAGACAACATGTAAACAAATAAGCCTGACTGTGTTTCAATAAAGTTTTATTTACAAAACAATATGGCAGGCTGGATTTGGTCCAATGGCTATAGTTGGCCCACTTCTGATTTATAGGAGAGAGCTAATGATATTAACAATTTTGGATATCTACTGCTACTTAATAAAATACCACAAAACTGAATGGCTTAAAGCAATGTAAATTATTCCTCACAATTCTATGAGTCAGGAATACAGTCAGGGTTCTGATGGGCAGGGTCCAAGTGGCATCAGCTGAGGTCACTCACTCAGCTGCATTCAGCCAGCAGCTAGACTGGGGTGGAAATCTAAGGAAGCTCCTCCCCTTTATCTAGAGCCCCTCCATGTGGCTGATCTCTCTCTTCACTAGTATCTCATGAGTCCAGCCTGAGCTTCTTTACATGGGATTGGCTTCCTCAGAGAGAACACAGAAGTCGCTGGCTTCTTACAGGACAGGCCTGGAAATGTCATGGCGTTGTTTCTGCCACATTCTCTTAGCCAAAGCAAGTCACAGGCCATCCCAGATTCAAGAGCAGGGCAAACAGACTCTGGATGGGACAGAGTCACCTGTGTGTAAGAAAGGGGGAGGAGTTTCTGACAGCTGTCTTTCAACAGTATGCACCTGACTGAGATGTTACAAGGAGCTGATAGAGGCAAAACCTTTAGCACACGGAATGGGTCAGCACTACTCCACTAACACAGGAGGGTCCCAATGGTGGGCAAGCTCCCGAATCACCCTTATTCTTGTCAAGACGTCAGCAGCAACCTCTTTCCTGGTCTCCCTGCTTCCGCTTTGTTTCCACTTTCCCCATTGTGTCTGTTAAAAAAAAAGTACCCTGTAGCATAATATTCTCCAGCTCCAGTGGGTGAAAGATAAATACCACATGGTCTCACTTATAAGAGGAATCTAAGGGAAAAATAAACTAATGAGCAAAATAGAACCAGATGCATGGAAACATGGAACAGACTGGCAGTGGACAGAAGAGAGGGTGGAAGGGTAATGGTGGAAAGAAGAGGAAGAGATGAATCAAAGAACCTGAATGAATGACCCATGGACATGGACAATGGTGTGGGGATGGACCGTAGGAGCCGGTAGGTGGGCTGGGCAGAGGAGGGCAAAGGGGGGAAATTGGGACAATTGTAATAGGATAACAATTTAAAAAATAAATAAAAATCGGGTGAGGGGAAGCACCCCTGCTTCAAAGCTCCCTGTGACCTTCTGTGATACTTAAAGAGCATCCTCCTTAGCCTGGCCCTGATTTACCCCTAGCCAGCTCTACAGCCTTATTTCTTCCCATCTTCCCATCATGCACCCCACTCTGGCTGCACTGGTCTCTTTGCAGCTGCTTAACATGACCATCATGCTCCTGCCTCAGGCCTTTTGCACTTGCTGTGGCCCTTCTGTGGAGTACCCTTTCTTTGCAAATCCAGGTGGTTTAATCCCCTAATTCTTTCAGGTGTGGGATCAAATATTACCTCATCAGAGAAGCCTTCCCAGTTCACTCTCTGTAAAAGGGGACATACCATCACTTTCCAGCCACTTAACCTCATGTTACTTTTTTATCACAGTTATTATCACAACTTGACCTACAATATATGTGATGATTGATTTTGTTATTGTCTCTCCCACCTGCAATAAGCTTCAGGTGGACAGGGTCTCTGTGTGTTCACCTTTGAACTCTCAGCACTTAGTGATTAGCATGTAGAATGAGCTCAATACATATTTGAATCAGAAAGGGAAGGAAGGAAGGAAGGAAGGAAGGAAGGAAGGAAGGAAGGAAGGAAGGAAGGAAGGAAGAGGCGACTTTGAACGTGAGACCACCACCTTGGGTTCAACATCAGTGGACTGCATATATTTCTAGATGCTTGACCACAGAATGTGGTGATTTTCACCAGGCAGTTTCCCCCCATCTCCTCCCATGACATGAGTCTTTCATAGACATCTTCTTTATTGGGCTGCAAGTCCTGTTGCACTTTGACCCCAGGCAAGCTAGTGAGAACTGAATGTATCCTTAAAAGCTACTCTGTGCCAGTTCCACCAAACGCAGTGTTTCAAAGAGCACTTCTGGCCACTTGTCTTGTTTTCCCTTTTCTGGGATTAGTTATGATCAAGATGAAAGCAATTGGCTAATAAATCTTTTCAAAGTCACTTTAATTGAGATACTCGTGTTTGGATTTTCAGCCTCAAAACAAAATGCTCAAGGGAAGTCATGTTAGATGAGCTGCAATGAGATTGAGGGCTTTGTTTTTAACAGACACACTGCCAATAGTTGGGCAGAGGTGAAATGAAGACTTTGTGAACAAAGCTGGAGATATAGAGAGAAATTAGAGAGCATGGATTTGTATCTGGCAGAACTTGAATTCTGGGCCCAGTATTCCAAGGTCTTTGGCCTTGAGAATGTTGCTTAAGCTCCATTTTTTAACATATAAAACAGGAATCATAACTGTCTATCTGGTAGGATTGTAAGTTCCTGAATATGAAATACCACAGTGCCTGTGAGTCCTAAGTGTCTTGTTCGTTCACATAGGCCCCCTTTTAGTATTGTTAAAAGAGGACCATTGAAAACCTTAAGGTGACATTCGCTAACCTTAAGGGGACATTCCATGCCCCGTGTTTAGGTTAGGAGATCTGGTTTCCAACCAATGGATGAATGAGAAGGCAATACAGGGAAAAGCTGTTGGAATCATCAGAAATTGGGGGGAATGTATACTCAGAAGTGTGAATGAAAGCACTGTGGAAAGAACCAGTTCCTCAGCCAACAGAGCACTGACTTGCTACCATGAAAGGAAGTGGGAGAACCGGGAACACTGGGATTTGGGCAAAGATCCTTTCGACAGAGAAGCTAACAAAGGTTCCTGAAATCAGAGACCACAGCATTCCCATCCTCTCCTTGAACCACGACCATTCCTGACCTAAAGCATTTTGAACAGAAGACAAACTCAGTAGAAAATGCTGGAGTCAGAAAATCATAGCTCTCTGGGAACTCGGTCCAAGCTTCAACCTTCAAAGGGAACCAGCCCTATATCATAGCTAATTGGAAATGTTGGGTCAATGACTGACTCTACAGAAGCTGGCCCAAGATGAGAGGAAACAAAGCAGTCTCTCATTCTTGAAACCAAAACAAGCCTTTTTATATTTCAAAACAAAACCTTATCTAAGTTGATGGTCAAAGAGCTGGAGGTAGTAGGAGGCCTTTTCTTTTTTATTTACTTTTTCTTCACTCAAGGATATATCTTGATTGATTTTAGATAGAGAGGAAGGGAGAGAGAAAGAGAGAGAGAGAGAAACATCAATGAGTGATGGAAACCTCGATCGGCTGTCTCCCATACGCAACCCAACGGGGGATCGAACCAACAACATTTCCGTGTACGAAATGATGCTCCAACCAACAGAGCCACCCAGCCAGAGCAAGGCATTTTCTTTCCGCCAGTATTTTGAGTTCTCCAATGAGGCTCTCTCTATGCAAAGTGTAAGAGGAAAATCTCCATTTTTCTTTGAAGTTGAGTATAAGGTAAAGCTGCAGAGCCAGTACCTGACTTCTCTGTTAAGCTGTTGATTCACTGTAATGATGAGCTCAGACACCCTGAGGCAAACAGGAAATGAGGAGATATTGTCAGGGTTTTAAATTGCTACTTGCCTCCTACAGCACTGTGTAGACAGCAAAGGACTCCAGGAAAAGTGAGGACACAGCCCAGTACTCGCCAACCCAGAGTCAGAACACACCCTTTTGTGCTCTAGCAGCATGCTCATAACGGAGCCTTAGCAAGTGCGCAGCCCTTCATCTTCTAGGGTGACTCTAATTTATCTTTATACTTTTCAATACAGATTCTGTTTACAGTGACTGGTAAATATCGAATTTATGCCTTTTACATAAATAGAAATATAAAAAGGGGTCTTTTGTAAGGACTACCTGACCAAACAAAGGCTGGAGTCAGCTCACTTCCCAAGGCAGGGGCAGTGGCTCAGAAGAGTGTTCAGAGGAAATGTTTGAACCAGGCCTGAAAACACGGTTAGACTCTCTCGTGGTCCAAGTGGCTATTCCAGGCTACCAACCAGGGGCTGCATCCCAGGCATGGCACCTGGTTCATCATTAAAAAGCACAACCTATGAGGCTAGATTATAGATGGTGGAGGATTTGAGTGTCAGGCCGAAAGAGCCTGGGCAGGCCAGCCACCGGTGCCCATGAAGGGCCTGAGGAGGAGAATGGTAGCAAGACCATGATGTCAATAACCACACCAACTACTACCAATCATGAGTCCTTACTACTTACCAGCCCTGTGTTGATCTCTTTAGCTATATCACGTCATTAAACCCTAGAGCAACATTCTGAGTTGGGTGTTCTCATTTCCCCGTTTTAAAGAAGTTAAAACTAAAGCAAATTGTTTAATTTGCCTAAGGACACACAACTGATTAGAGGCAAAGCTGCAGCTTGGACCCACATCGCTCTGCTCCCAGCTCAGGTTGTTAACCACCTGTCCATCACTGGGCACTGGTGCAAGTCTATTGGCCAGAAGTACAGGATGGATGGGGGGAAGATGCTGAGGTGAGGAGGTCTGTGGCTTCTACTCCAGGAGCCTCCTGATGGGACTTGGGGCTTGAATTAGAGCAGGAAAGACCAGGATCAAAAGCCAGGCTGCAGTTGGAATTGACAGAACCAAGGACCAAGGACCCTTGGAGGGAGAGCAGGAGGACAGGGAAAAGGAGAACCAGAGCTGCCCTTGCGGGAGGTGGGAAAGCCTGGACTGTGGGAGATGAGTTGTCAATCAAGGAAGGAAAGTGTCTACAGATGAGGTTTCCACGGTCAGCCCTTCTCTTCAAAGGCAAGATGAATTATGAATTATGGACCCGGCATGCATTCTGAAGTTCAAAGACGCTGGTGAGAACTCGAGGTCCACCACTTATCATCTGATGTCACAGCATCCTTCCATTCCTGACTTTCATTGTCCTCATCTGTAGACTAGCATGGTGACCCCTTTTCCCACAGGGCTTCCATGAGCATTAAATAAAATGATGCATAAAAAGCGCCAGCCCAGGGTTAGATTTTAATAAATCCTCCAAAAATATTCATCCCTTCTCTTCTTCCACTTTAAATTAGGAAATCAGAATGCTTTAATGAAGTTGGGGTGGGGATGTGTTATCTTAAAAGTTAGTGGCAAATATTTTTTAAGCAGACCTGTTATTTAGAAAAACATATTGAAGGGCCATTCTGGTTATGAAAAGATGGGTTCTAGCATGATATGGAAAATGGAAGAGATAAAAGTAGGTAGCTCAACAGAGTAAAGTTTATTTAACATTCCAGAGAAAGGACAAAGTATCCTGATAGAAACGGTCATGAACTGGCCCTGTAAAAAGGGAAGAGGGCCCTGGCAAAATGGAAGGAGACTATAGCCCAAGCACAAAATACAGCCCATGAGACATCCCTGGCAGTGGGAAAAGGCCACGGGAAATTCACAGACCAGAAAGTCTAATAAATTATTCAAGTTGTCTGTCTGGGCTGTGCGGTGACTCCTGCTCAGTAAAAATCTACTATATCTGCTGTCTCAAGTTGGGGAGGCTTTAGCCAAGAATTTTAAAAGGGTTGTGGCACATGTAGGTGAACATGGGGTATAATAGAAAGAACCGTCAAAAGAGGTAAACCTAGGTCAAGGTCAAGAATTATTCATTCTTATAAGTTGGAGAGAGAAATGAGAAACTAGAAGCCTTCCAACATTCATAAAAATATTAAGGTTGGACCTGGGCTTTCACTATGTGTGAGTCCACGAGAGCAAGCCTTGTTTTTTTTTTATTTGTTTTTAAATATTAAATGGCAAGATGACCCCTGAAGTTCTCAGGATGTGGATTCCTAGACAGTGAATACCTGCATTATTTATGTAACTCAGATATCAGCTGCAGCTCCAGGTCCCTCAACGCTCAAGCTAAACTTGGCTGGAACTCTACTTCCTGAGCATGAGAGTCAAAAGGCGACAGCGCCCCCTTTCTGTGAATGCCCAGCCTCACTTCCTCATGGTCTCTCCATCCCTGCTCTTTTGCCAACACCTTGCATCTCCATTCAGCTCCCTACCAATTCCCACGAAAATGTCCTCTTGAGCTGAGCATCTCTGAGTCTAATGCCTTTAATGCATAGTACGTGATGTTCCTGCCTTAGTTGTCCCAGCCCCGCCCACCTACACTCCTTCTCACCGTGGTCCTGGTGTGGATATCCTGGCTCCTGGCTCCTGGCTCCTGCTCCTGGCTCCTATCTGGGGAGTGGGTTCCCAAGACCTTCTGCCTCAACTGTTTCGAACCAGCATTTAGACTCGTAAGACACTCTATATAAAAGTTTGTTTTAAGAATACGGTTCTATTTGGATTTGTTTGTTTGTTTTTAGACTGACACAGAGGTTGGATCAGGCCGGGAAAAAGTGCTAATACGAAATGGAACAATGAGAATAGTTCCTATCATTTCAAAAATTTTCTCCCAAACCCACTTGAGACTTCCCAGGGACTCTCTGTCTCTCCCTCTTTGTCATTCTCTTTCTCTTTTTCTCTCTCTCTCCCTATCTTTCTATCTCTCCCTGTTTTTCTGTCTCTCCCTGTCTTTCTCTGTCTCTGGCTCTCTGTCTCTGTCTCTCTCTGACTCTCTCTCTCTTTCTCTCTCTCACACACACACAAACACACACACATACACTCACACCAGCCCACCAGTTTGCTGCTCACTGGACCACAGCACAGCCAGGGCTCCTGGGCGTGCATCACTCTGACCAGTGGCACCAGCCTAAGCTGTTCACTGTGCAGTTAGCAGAGATGACATCCAGGACAAAGGCAAGACAATGCGAGCAGAAAAAGCTCAGAGCATCTCCAGATCATGCTTCTCTCCAATCAGGGTCATCTTACCCCCACTCGGAGCTGACATATATTTGGCCAACCCTTGTCCTGACATAATTTGAAGAGTTATCTGTTGCCTGTAGAGTGAGTGGGGCTTAAAGGGAACTTACAGCCCTCCTCTTCCTGCTTCCTGTCACACTCACAGAATCTGCAAACTGCCTCTGCCTCTTCTAGGCCATGTGGTCCTGGGTGAGCCTTGCTTTCTGAGTGTGTCTTCTCATCAATGAAAGCCCCAAGGTGGTGGGAGATATCTGAAGTTCATCCCAGCTCTAACATCCCAGGACTGTGACCTCAATGTTCATAAACCAAAAATGGAAGTGTTTTTTTTTTTTTTTTTTTTTTGTCTGCAGATGGGAGTGGGCATTGTGCTGTGGTTACAGTTAGTAATTTGTGTAAGAAAGCTCTCAGATGAAGGAGGCCCGTAAATTCTTCTTTGATCAAGCCTTCTCAACTTAAATGCAAATGTGTGCACTTGCACACACACCCTGCCCTTTGTGACTCAGTTTTGCATTTAAAATGTTTATTTTTTTGTTGTTTTGTTTTTTTAATTTTTATTTTAATTGTTGATCTTGTACAGTTTTCTGTCTTTTATTCTCATCCGAACCAGCCACCCCAGCCCTCCCCACCTCCCTCCCATTTCCACCCCCCCATAGTTTTTGTCCATGTGTCCTTTATACTTGTTCCTGTAAATCCTTTCCCTTTTCCCCTGAAATTCCCTCCCCTCTCCCCTCTGGTGACTTTCAGCCTGTTCCCAATTTCCATGTCTTTGGTTATATTATGCTTGTTTGTTTGTTTTGTTGATTAGGTTCTATTTTTGATGTTCTTAAGGCTTTGTCTCCTTCATGTATGTATGAAATTTCTCAACCTCTGAGACAACGGTGACACTTACTAGCACTTTCTATGTCCTATGAGCTTTTCATAGGTTAACTCAGTCATGCTCACAGCAGACCTGTGAGGCAGGGATCTCCCCACATGAACCCAGACAGAAGGATGGACAGACAATCGGGATGGACAAAGATGCCCTAGCCCTTGCTTCAGAGAGTTCCCTATCTCTGTTTTGCCTGCTAGAGGTGCCTTCCTCTGGGAATGGGAAGCAGGGAGGGGAGTCACAGCTCCACATGCCTGCCTCTGCACCCTAACAATCGCCTCCCACCAAGCTGCGGACTGTCACATCTGCTTCCCCTGTCACTGCAGACGCACCTTCTTCTGGGCCAGTCAGCCCTGTGGGTACATATCCCCCGGGGTCCAAAGGTTGAGACCAGGGCTCAGGGGATTGCAAACAGGAAGCTGGACCGACAGGCTGGTGGTACTAGACAAAAGACACGCAGAGTTCACCGCTAAGATTGGATACAGAGGCTAGAAAAGACAGAAGGAATAAAAATTTCCACTTCCCTAACAACGCCTCTTTCTACTCCCTCTTTTATAAGCTTATTAAATATTTTATCTGTTTCCACTGCCTTAAATCCTCTTCATCTCATCTATCCCATCTTCCAAACTTTCCACAGGAAAGGAGAGTGTCTTCATTGTTTTTCTTAGAATACATAAATCCCTCCCACCTCAGTGACTCATTCTCATCATTTTCGGAAGCATTCCTTAAATGCCTCATTATTTGTTCCCAGAATTCAGAGAATTCTAGAACCCAGACTGTTGCCTCCTGCAACCATCTGACATTTATAGGTAGAATTAAGTGTGTGTGTGTGTGTTCCTGTCATTTTGTTAGAGTGACACTATTCTGCTTATGCTGAGAGAAAGCAGAAGAAATCTCCCTCCTCTGGAAGGCTCTTCTCAAACTCCCTCCAATTTTCCCAGATGATTTATCCTTCTCTCTGGTACGAACACCCATTATTTTGTGGTGAATATTTGTCTGCATGCCTGTTTGCCCTCGAGCTAAAGTTCCCAGTAGCAGGAACTATGTGTAAGATACATCTTCGAAATACCAGGCCTTGCAAAGCTCTTGGCATTTAGAAGGTACTCAATAAATGTTTGATGAATGAATGAATGAACAAATGAATTCTATTCTTTACATAATTCTGGAAATATACGTTATGTCAACAAAAGTGTCTGAACAGATGCCACTGTTCCAGCCGACACTACTGTGCCCCAGCCCATCTCCCAGATTTAGGGAGCTTTGTCTTCCTTCCAAGGTCCTTGGTGTGTGTGTGTGCACTGTCTTTGCTTTCCACCATGACTGTCAAAGGTTTACCTGGTGTACTGCTATCCTGCTGATGATGAAGTCATTACCTGCCTGCCTGGGACAGTTATAGAGATGGTTCAAGGCTATGCTTTTCCTAAAGTATCCCCCTTCCCACCTGATCCTGCCCAGACACCAATATCCCTCTCCAACAAGTTGGAACTGACATAAGAATTTTCACTGTGACAATTTCCGGGCCGCTTTTACAGTATTTGGATGGTAAGACCAGAAGTCACTCACGTGAAAGTCACCGCTGCTTAGCATAAATTAAATGTGCACATTGATTTGTAGACCTTGGCAAACAGAGACCCACTGTGGGCAAATGGTGAGCCCAAAGAGCCATTTGTAGGGAGGAAGAGGACCCCTGTCTTGGGAGTGACCCTGACCCTGACCTAGAAGCATTTTGTCAGGTCATGAACCTCAAATGATACCTTATAAAACAGTTCTCTGTGCCTAAGTCTTCCCACCTATAGAAATAGAGTTTTGTCCTGTCTTTGCTCTTTGTTGTTTATAACCCCCACCTGGAGCAACCTCTGCTGAATTCATTTTAAAGACACGCAAGCCTCTGTTGTTCCTCCTGCCATGTATAATGACCAAGATTATCAAGGACACCTTGGGCTTTGTGTCCCCAAGGCAAAGAAAATCTCACCAAAACAACACTCAGTGAAGGTCCCCTGGAGCACATTAAAAGTAGAATGTAAGGATGCAAAAGCAAGCCCTTTGCTTGCCCCCTGTGCCCCATTCTTGAGTCCATGCCATCTCCCGTTTTTCCTTTCCATTTTTGTTCCGATTTCTTAGACACATTTCCCAGGGTTCCTTTAGTTGCCTCTAGAGTTGGAAGTCAAACTGCCTGCTGCACAAGGGCACTGATACCCCACCCTCTGACGTCTGCGCAAACCACATCGCAATCCAGCAGAAAAGGCTCTGCCAGCCTTCTCAGAATTGTGCACAGAATCTTTCCATATGGGCAAAGTCCATTTCAAGTGAAAGCAAATGCTATGCCTAAAGAGTGAAATGATTTCACATCACGGAACGTAACCTTCCTCCTACCAGAAACAAGTTAGAGTTTTAGATGCACTCGCCTAAAATGCCTGGCCCAATGCCTTCCTCTGCTTCCGTATTTCACATTTCCTGCCATTCGGGGTCCTCCACATCTCGAAAGGGCCCTTCACAGTAGATGGACGTGTTGTATTCGCTACATCAGGCACATAAGACACACCTTATGTTTCTAATGAATTGACACACGTATTTCCTAAAATGCCCATGAAGTAAATATGATTCCCATTTTACAGATGAAGAAACTAAGGCTTTGATACTACCCTCCCCACAAAATCCTACAGATAGACAGGGGCAGAACCAAGTCTTGAATGCAAACTTTGCAGCCCAGCATCTGTATCCTTTCCAGTGCTCCATGCCCAGAGGCTTGGCATCCGGGATTTCCCTGAAGGTCATGACTTGTTCCTTTTTTGGCAAATTCTCTCCTTGCTACCAGGTGGCACCCTAAGAAACTAGGATCAATTAGGTCAGTTTGGACATATATGTTATTTCCCTTAGAATTCTCCCATATTTCCATATGTTAATTCAGCCTCTTGGATTTAGTTATCCATTAAGTGCTTACTAAGGGCCAGGTATTTTTCTAGGCCCTGGGCTTCCAGCAGAAAGAAAGAAAAACTCCTCTCTTAATGGAGCTTCTATTCTAGGGAGCAAGTAGCGGATCAGTCCCCTTGTAGATGGATCTAGTCCATAACGCCAGGACCACAGAGCATACCGGCAACCATTTCCTTTGTTTAACGCACATAGCACTTTCCGAGTGCTCCATGCTGAGTTATAAGCACTTCACAAATAACGGTCCATTTCATCATCGTAACAACCCTATGGGGCAGATGCTGTTGTCATCTTCACTTCACCGGTGAGGCAACCGAGGGGTCGAGCGGTGACATGACTCACCCCAAAGGGCACTGCTCTCGGGGGCTGGCCAGGCCTCTGAGCCAGACAGTCTGGCCCTAGAAGTCAGGAACCAACCCCTTTGCAGTGCTGCCTGTGACAACCTGGGGTTGACCAGACCGAATTCTGAACAGCACGGCTTCAGAGGGCCTCCCTGCCAGGCATCGCTGTTACCGTCCCAATTTGAAGGTGGAGCGCACTTTACATTATTTGATGGGACAGAAAGTCACTGCCGTGGGTGAGGTTGCCCAGCTTGTGGCCAGCAGCTCATCTAACTTAGCATTTGCTAAACATCAGGTACTATAGCAAGAACTCTTCACGGAAACTGCAATGTGATACTAAAACTACCACCTTGTGAGGTAGGCCAGCCTTACCCCTATTTGAAAGACGAGGGAACCTGATTTACGGAGCTGGGGCAGAGACTGCTAGAAGTTCTCCCATCCCCCCACCCAACACACACGCCCCAAATATTTTTCTTCTCTAGGAATATCTGTTCAGATGGACACATGGCCTCCACTGCAGTGCCCACACCCACGTGAGTAGGTTCTAAACGATGATGTGTGAGCAGAAGTGAGGGGTGTGACTTCCAGGGAAGGAAGAAAGGGTGCCCTCTTCCCCCTCTTTCCCTCTACCTGTGGCTCAAATGGAAACCCATCTTTGTGGGCCATCTTTGACCATGTAGATGAAGGCAACGTTGACAGAGGAACAGGGTGGAAGAAGCTCATTCTCCAATGTGGTTGAGCCCATACCTGGACCGCCCCTGCCACCCAGACTGTCATGGTATTTGGGACAAGCAGCTGAGCCTGGGTTTTCAAAACTCTGCCAAAAGTCACTCAGCCAGAAGCAGAGGAGGTAGGACGTAGACCCAGGCTGTTTCCTATACACCTTGACCTAGAAAACTTTCTGTCCCTGACTGGACAGGTCATTTGCTGGCAAGGTCAAAGTTATGGTCATGGTATAGTTCATACTTTGAAGGGGAGGGCCACACAGAGGTGGCACCCTCCCTTTCTAGCCCACTGCCCTCCCTCCTTTCTATTCTCAGCTCTCCCACACCCTGTCCTTAGCACCTGCTGTGCTAGGAGGAGGCAGTTCTGTAAACTAAGGTTGTATCTAGCTAAGCTTACCGGCATCTGTCAAGGGTTAAGAGCCCCTGGCAGGTTTGATTTCAAACACCACTATTAGTTACAGGTTCTTCAAGAACCTGAACTTTTCTGAATTTGGGGTGAGATACTTTGTGTATGTCTTCCTGGAAATTGGCAAGTTTTAATTTTGAGTTTGAACATTGCTTCTATTACATGCAAGCAATAGAAGATACAAATAATAGCATCTTAGAGCCACCACAAGGTATGCTTCAAAGGTTAAAAAATGAAAAACAAAGACTGATAAATGAACAAGAAAATGCTTGTGACATGACGTGAGGAGAGCAAAGGGACACTATAGCCATGGTATGGAGAACGAAACCAAGAAAATTCATGTTGAGAGCGATGATTCGGTTTCAACTAACCAACACCACCCAATACATTAAATACAAATAAAACTGCAATCTCAATAAAATTCAAATACAATAAAATGCAATCATTTCATATGTACGTGTGAGTGTTCTATAGCTTTCTAGGAGCTATGAAAGGGTTTTTACAAAGTTTTATGTTTACATGTACTTAACTAACTTTGTCATGAAAATAATTAAGTCAGCTTTGGAAGTCATTGAACTCGAGAAATCTAGTATTTCAGGTCAACCATACAACACAGCAGCTGTGACTGTTCTGGTTGTTGCCTTGGAAATGTCTACAGCACATGAACCAACGTTAGCTTTGGAACATCAGTACCCTACTCTCAGAGACACTCAGCAGATATACATCTGCCTTATTGCTAAATGGGAGTATTAAGTCGCTGCTCCTGGACCACACGTGGGCAGTGCCCATCTGTGGCTTTCCAGATTTTCTCGTTCCAAGTGATTTGACATGAGAATAAACATCTTATTTCATCCTTTCCAGCTAGGTATGAAATTGTTTCCTCTGGTAATTAACATATGGAACATAAAAGGAAATTAACTGATGACTCGAAAACATCGATTCACCAAATTCAATCAATCTTCCTTCCAGAAAGCAAGCTATTGCCATTAGCTTGGGACTCATTTATGCTGGTGTTCAGTGACTCTGTTTGAATGGATTAGGCCAATTAAACAGATTCAAGAACACAACCCTACCAAGCCTATAAATCTATGGTAATCAAATTGAAGTCACAGATTGGGTTTCTTGGCCTGAAACAAAAAAGAAATAGGAGGAACAAGCACTAAGAAATGATACCGAAGTGGCTAGAATCTCAAACAAACATAAACAACACATACTCACTTCCTTCTCAGGAGAATTTCTCTCTTGTGTGTACACAGTTCCTCAAACTACAACCTGAGTCTCCAAATCTTCTCCATCTAACAGATACTGCCACCCTCACCCTCGTCTTCCTGTCTCTCCAGGATCCCCACTTCCTTTCGAGGGAGGCCCCACATGGCTGGTTTTTCCCATGAAGCCTGATCACAGCAAACATCCCAGCCCTGGCATCCTTCCTCGGAGGCCAGACCTCCCACCTCACCAGCCCCAACAGATTCTTCATATTTCACTTTAGCATCCTCCCAAAGCCCCTGTCTCCCCAATCTCTGCTAAACTGTAACTTCCATGCAGGACTGGACTCTAAATGCTTGTTAACAATCGGTGCATGTTAAATGTGGGCCGACCTATTGTATGACCCCCTTATTTAGGAACCCCCTGCCAGCAGTGAGAGAAAAGGGCAATGTCTCATGTCTGCCTGTGGGGACTGGAAGGCAGAGTTCCACCTGCCAGCTATATAGGTTGGGATTTCTTATGGGAAGACAGCTTTAAATGATGTAAAATGGGACAGCACTGTGTTTTGACTATATTATCATATAAGTCAGGGGTGCCAAACTCATTTTCACTGGGGGCCACATCAGCCTCACAGTTGCCTCCAAAGGGCCAAAATAATTTTAGAACTGTATAAATGTAACTACTCCTTAACTGTTAAGGATTTGAAATTACATTCAGCCCTTTGAAAGCAACCACTAGGCTGATGCGGCCCCTGGTAAAAATGAGTCTGTCACCCCTGATTCAAGTAATTGTGTGAGCTAGACCTGAAATCTACCCACTCTACCTGTATAACACACATTCTATGGCGACATGTGTTCCAAAAGGTGATCAGATAAATGTATGAGTTTCCCAGAGCTGCTGTAACAAAATACCGCAAACTATGTGGCTTTAAAAACGATTGTATTCTCCCACAATTCGGGAAGCCAGAATTCTGAAACTGAAGTGTCATTGGGGACACCCTTCCTCAAAAGCCTCGAGGGGAGAATCCTTCCTTGCCCCTTTGGTTTCTGGTGACTCCAGATTTCCCTGTCTTGCGACAACGTACAAGTAACTTAAATGTCTGCTGCTGCTTGCACATGACTTTCTTCCCTCTGTCTCTGTGTCCAAATCCCAACCCCTTTCTCTTATAAAGACACCAGTGGGTTTAGGGCTCACTCTAATCCAGTATGACTTATCTTAATTTGATTATACTGGCAAAAATGCTTTTCCCTGTAAAATCACATTAACAAGTATCAGGATTTAGTGCCTGAACGATTTGGTAGGAGAAGGGGAAAGCACAATTCGACCTGGTACAGTCTAACAATACCAAACTCTTGGTATGGCTACGTTGCATATTTAATGAACTGTCCAGGCTAGCCTGGGAATCTAACCACTGTTCATGACACTGAAACTTGGGACACATTGTCATTTGTGCAAACTTACAACATGTCAAATAATTAATGATATATAGAAGGATTTTTAACAGATCATCATTTATAATAGTAAATTGGAAAAATTCTAAATACTCAACAATATAGGAACAATTTGGGCTTCATTAAGTTATGTCATAGAGTAGCCATGTGCTATATATGTTGTATAGCTATATTGTCGCTATACTATTGATTACTATGCAACCAATAAAATAATGTGGTAATTTATCTTTGATATGAAAATATGTCCATAATAAATTGGCATACAAAACCATATAAATATTTATAAATGTGTGCATATATAAGACTATATAAGGATTTTAAAACATGCATTTATACAGCTAAACATTGTATAACATAGTACACTCTATAACATAGTATATATATACTATGTGCTATATATACTATATACTATGTACCATGGGTCTGTCCTTCCTCGCCTGCATACACATATAGTATATATAGTATAGCACATTCTCTCTCTGTATGTGTGTGTGTATATATACATATAAAATACCTTTATATATTAAGGACATACATATTAAAGACATCCTTAATACATTTCTAGTACAGACAGTACCCAATTCATAGGCTGGTTTCAATATATTTTCTGAAAGGTTTTATTTAAAAACAAACTGCTTATTTTAAAAGCAATATAAATTCATTACAAAAAAAATTAAACAAAAATAGGGAAAATACTACATCTTGAAAGTACCCATGATGTTAACCATCCAGAGCAAACAACTGCCAGCACCCTCATGTGCCTGGGCACCAAGAGTGAAGACGGGAGAATACGCCCCAAAGAGGGTGCACACGGGTGTTCTCCCGGTGGAAGCCGCAAGAGCAGCGCTGGCGTCTCCCCAGCAGCCGGTTTTACTCATGGACCTGGGAGTGGGAGACATTAAGGAATTTCACTTGCAGCATGATATTTGCATTGACAAAAATGTAGGTTTATAATAAGTGCAACTCATTTCTAAAGGAAAAATTCATTCAGTAAGAATAAAAAGTTTGACAAGCACTGCACTGTCTTAACGTGGGTGGAATAATTATTCCTATTTTATAGTTTCTCCAGGCTCCTCTGTGTTGGCTGATCTTTTTTTATTTTTTTCCTGGAATGAGTTAGTACCACATTAACGGAGAAAATTAATTAAACAATAACTCTATCAAAAAGTAATATTAATGACCCTTGCCATCGCCCACCCCTCAACCACCTGTTGGCAGATTGGGACCAGCTCATGTTGAGCACGGTTAGCATCCAGGGTTCATTGTAAATCTGACCCTTGGTCCCACAGCCCCGCTGCTGGGCACAGACAGGATTCCCAGTAACTGTGGGTCTGTCTTTCCTCGCCTGCATCAGGGACCTGGGGCAGCCTCTCAGGCCCACTTGTCCACCCAAATGCCATCAGGCTTGGCCCATAGAATCCTTGTAGACTGTGTTGGGAAATGCAATAGCCCTAAGAAGGAAAGGACATGTACTGGATGTCTACCATGTGTTCTATTACTTTCTTATTTTGTTCTCACCGAAATCCGGGTGCACTTGTCCCATTGTTCAGATGAGAAAATTAAAGCTCAGAGAGGCTAAGAAACTTGCCCACAGTCACACAGTGAAGGCATGGCAGGAACAGGATTTTACACCCGGTATGTCTGACTCCAGACCTGGCGTCCCGATGCTATACCCACTGGAGAGCCTTTTTTGGGAGATGAATATTTCCTCACCTGTCCTCTCCCCCTCTTTTCTGTTCATTCTAAAAAGCAGCTTATCCTTGCCATTCTTCTTGAGGTGTATTTTGCCAACAACTTTTAATCAAGTGTGGTTGACAGCAAAGGTTTCTGACATCAGTGAAGGAGGCAGCTTCTCACCCTTCACTGTTCTGATTTCCAATAAATGGTTCCCGTTTATTCAGAGAAGACCAAAAAGAACCCTGTCTACAATGTGCAGCCTTAAAACATCACAAGTTCAGCCCAAGTAATCACCTTACCCACTGGAGGCTTTTCTCCCCAACGATGACACATTCACTTGCTTTTTAATTTTCAAATCCCATTCTATTTCCATTCATTATTCTTTTCTTTGCTTCCTTCTATCTTCAGAATTTGTCTCCCACTCATTTAATTGCCTTAAAAAAATATTCTTTTTTTAATCTGCCCTGTCACTGGTCCTCTTAAGATAGCAACCAATAATTGCTTTCTCTCGTTAAGTGAAATCTGCTATTTAAAATGAGCTTCTGATCAGACAGGGTCCTCAGAACATTACAACTAATCTACAGACACTGTCTGCAGGAACGGCAACGCTCTCACTTCTAAAGGCTGTTTCATTAATAGGATTTACATCTCACGTTCGTAATATCCTCAGCTCTACTTTACAGACTGAACAAATGAAATTCTAAATCACGTTGAGAACAGGAACAACTCTGACACTTAGAGTCTGTTGGAAATCGGAGACCTTCATCAGATAGCCCCGAGATCCTGGTGCACAACATTTCACTTTATTTTTTATTGTTTTATTTTTTATTGTTTTATAGAGATGGTATACAGTATTACATTCTGAATGCACTTCCGAAGGCAGGGTTTGCACCATTAGGAAAGGCCCGTAAGATGTGTGTTTTTCCTTGCAGGAAAAATAAAACCAACCTCTTCTTTCTAACTTGATTCATTATGAAAATAACAAGCCTGAAAAGTATCTCTTGCTTAAACAGAGAGGAAAATTGTTGTTCTACATTCTTTCTTAATATTTTTAAGTCAGAGGTAAAACAAACAAACAAACAAACAAAACCAAGAGGGAGTGTATGATATGGGGGAATAGCCAGCAATCAGCCTATATCCAAACGGCAGAGAAAGACATCTCAGGGGGCAAGGAAGCATTTCTGCTGAAACCAGTCCTATCACCTGGAAGTCACCTGTGGCCTTGGACTCTCCCATCTGGGTAAATTAAGGAATTGACAGCCTCGTGGGTGGCCCAGTCTACCTCTTTCCAGGGCTGTGCTAGCACCAGGGTGTCCAGCAGCCACCTCGTCCTGGCCCCCAAATGTCTACTGTTCAATATTTAAGAATTTTGAGACTTGGTTGACATTACAGTAGTAGCTTGAAATCAGCCATGGGTGGGAGGGGAGGAGTATTTACAAAGAAAGTAGCTTCTGAACTGGAACAAAAACATCAAAGGAAGTAGCAAAGGCAAGAAACCAGGACTTTTTCCTCCGGGGAGCCAGTGGTTAAGGCTTTAGGAGCACACCACCACCTCTTTTTCAATCTTCCTGCGGCTTACCTTGGGCAACGTCCGGGCCTGTGGGGCATCGCCAGAGCACATTCCCAGTGACAATAAAAAGTTGCCGCCTTCCAGAGAGCTTCCCACTAACTGAGACACAAGGCTGTCTAGACTCCAGGGCACACCTGAATGCTTTCCGGAGGAGTCAGGTTAAAGCAGACCCACCCAGCAGGCTATTCCAGGAACCAGAGTTTCCTAATCTTCAGCCCTTGCCTGTCCAGTCCCCGCTCTGCCCTGAAGCACAAGTGTTGGCTCGTACAGAGGCAGCATGGTCTGAGGTCCCAAGACATCACTCTCACCACCAGTGAGTGTCTCGTAGGCCCTGTGCCACAAGCCCTGGTTTTCCTGCCAAGTCCTGATCTTCTCTGCGCCCACTGCAAAGCAGGCTCTGGCCCCCCGGGACCACTAACCAGCCATCTCAGCCCCACTGGTGGCACACCCAGAGGAGCAGCGCCAACTAAGGCAGTGAGCAGCCAGGACCCGGCCCTTCTGCCCACCACTGTGTACCCAACACCTGGCACAGCGCTGGGCATTTCGTAAGTACACGATAAATACTTTTTGAATAAACTAAATAGGAAAATCTCCAATAACCTACTCATTGCTGGCGTCCAGAAATCTTGGTTAGGGATAATCATTTAAGGAATTCAAGCCCTGACTGGCGTGGCTCAGCGGATTGAGTGCTGGCCTATGAAGCAAAGGTCGCTGGTTGATTCCCAGTCAGGGCACATGCTTGAGTTTCAGGGCCCAGTAGGGGGCACGTGAGAGGCAACCACTCATTGATGTTTCTCTCCCTCTTTTTCTCCCTCTCTTTCCCTCTCTAAAAAAGTAAATAAATAAAATCTTAAAAAAACAAGAAATTCAAGATAAGACATAAAGAAACCTGGATTCTAAACCAGTCTTGGCAATTAACTTGCTTGTGTATAAATCCTTTGACTTCTTCGGACTTCATCTTGGCTTCTACCACTTAAGAGCAGACAGATCTTGGCAAATTGTTTAACCTTCCTGAGCCTCAAGTTCCCCATCTTTAAATGATGATGACACAACATACATCTCTTTAAACTCTCATTATGGGCATTAAGGGGAATGTGAAGCATATGGAAGAATGAACGTGTCGAATGAGTTTGTAGCTACCCTTTTTCTTCTCTAGGTTGAACAGTTCATGATTCCGCTACACCCAGTCAAATAATATCTCTCTGTGAATAAATAGGGTGAATGTGGCCTTCAGAGTGTTTCCCTGGGCAGTGGCTTCGGACAGGCTGCCCTGGAAACCTATTTCTTTATTCCCCTTCAAATATCACCAGTGAAGATGCTGCCAGACAGGAGCCTGGCCCTGAGTAGGTCTGCCTAGGGCCAGCTAAAGTGTGTGGGTTCTTAACCTTGTGTAGGAAAGATTTCACCATATGTATCCAGGTGACTATGAGGACACATTTATTAAAGCTGGGGACAGTAAAACAAGGAAGGGCTCGGCATAGAAGCAGCAATAGGAGAGCCTGGGCTGGGCTGCCTGAGCCCAGTGGGAAGTCAAAGAAAAGCTGGGCACTGGGGACAGGTTTAGGGGATCAGCCTGGGGCAAGCTGCCAGCTGCCCATTGTCTCAGAGTTTGGGAGCCCTGTGCCTGTGGGGAAAGAAAGGGAGGAGGGAGAAGAAGGAAAAGGAAATGGAGCTGACCGCTCCCCAGAGTGTGATCCTTGAAGTTTCTTTTCTCTTTCTTGAAGGCGGGAATCTTAGGGGAGGTCTCAGGGGAGGGTTCAGTAGAATATTCACCAGTTCTCCAGGTGAGCCCTTCGGGGGTCACGGTCTCCACTGATTGGTCAGTGAGAGAGCAGGGGGTCTTTAGTCATTGCAACTGGTTCTGGCATCGCCCACCTCGTTTGCTGCTTTTCTGGGCCCAGAGCTGAAACACAACTGAGGCCCAGATGTCATCTGTAGGAGGCGACCCTTCGTAACTGGCTGTAAATTGCCTGGCCATCTTGTTCAGCTCTCTCTCTCAGTTTCCCTATTCCGCTTGCCAAGGAATTTTTCTAACTCCTCATTATTCTGTCTCAAGAATATAAGGATCTTCCTCTATGCTTAAAAAGAAATCAAACTCAAGTTTAAACTCTAGATTCCCATCCAACAACCTCTTGTATCAGATAGGATACCTTCAGCTACCAACAACAGAAAACCCACACGAACATTGCTAATGTGATCAGGGATGTGTTAACTAACTCCCCAATAAATGTCCAGTGGTAAAGCCACCAGAGAGCTGCGAATTTAACAGATAACACTGCAATGCAGCACTGAGATTTCTTGCCTCTTTCACTAGCAGGTTCTCCTGGAATAAGACTTGGGACTAATTTTACTCCTGGCCCAAGATGGCAGCTGTAATTCCATGTATCTTTGTAGATATGACAACATCCAAGAGAAGCAAAAGGACCACTTCTGTATACATTGCTTTTAAAGAGCAAGTAAATTTCCCCAAAATTCTCCCAGCAAAATTACCCTTTTGTCTTATTGACCAGAACTTGAACCAGTAATTGTCAAGAAAATGGGACCGTTATTATTGGCTTAGAACAATCCAAATTTTCCCAAGTCCCTTGGAGGAGGATGGAATAAAACTGGACCTCTGCCAACATGAAACATGGGAGCAATAGGCGTTGGATGAACAATATACATCATTTGGTGAACAATCCTCTCTTCCACCAACACACACACACAGCTACTATAAGGATTATTCAAATCCTGTGATAGTCCGCCCTAGTATTATTGTTACTAACAAAAACAGAGATGAAAGTGGTACTCATTGAGCATCGACTATGTGCTGACCCATATGCTAAAGCGATTTACAAAACTAATTTTCAGGAAACCCTATGAGACAGAGTTTATACCCATTTTATGGATGACAAAACTGAGTCATACAGTGGCCAAAGAGGAAGATTTGATTGACTCCAAATATCATACTCATTCTACTACACCAGCCTATGTCATGAATGAGCAACTAGGAGTGACGAATACATTTCCTTTGGACTAACTGCTACAGAAAGGGAGAGTGCTCAGTCCTGAGGCTCATTCTGAATCCCGCCCATACATCGAGCTATTTTCATAGTAAAGGATTAAGAGCTTTGTGAGCCACATGTCACTCCTGCAGTTTCTTCTCTGGTGGCTATTTTGGAGTTTTCTTCTAGCCATGCCATTTTTAATATATTCCTCTGCCTTTCTAATGATAGGGAACTTGCTTCTCCATGGTTCCATAAAACATGATCTCATTATCTCGTTTTGCCTCTCGCTGCAAAGCACTCTGTACGTTGAGAGTGGTGTAAGAAAAAAATTAATTTCATCAAGTTAACGGAGGGTGTCACAACGGCTCGTTATGACTCGGATGCATTTGTAGAAGGGGTTGTGTGCATCCAACGTCTTTTAATTTGTCAGTTTTCCTCCCACTTGCACCCACTATCCTTCCCCAGGAAGGGTGAAGTCATTCTGAACTGCATGCGTTAAAGAAATACTGGCCCAGCAACCTGGAAACTCCTGAATGCAAAACGTGACTTTATGCGGCCAATCAACAAATTGCCGAGCTGTTAGTTATCTCCACTGTTTTCCTAAGAGATATAAATGCCATAGCTGACTATGTCAGGTTGTAATTCACAGTGGTCCATACGTAAGATTACCCATGTGAATTCTCAGGCCTTTCCTAGTCCTTCACTATACAAAAGAAATACTTTTTAAAGTTCTTAACCCTTCCCTACAAGGTTTACTCATTCTTGCAGGTGTTTCTCAAGTGCCACCTTTCATAAGAAGTCTTCTCCATTGATTTAAACCCACAGTACTCTCCTACCTCTAAGTTCATTTACTCACTGGTTCACCAAACACTTGCTGAGCAATGAGATATGTACAGCTCTGTTCCAGGCAGTGACATTACCATGGAGATCCAGACAGTCTGGTCCCTTCCCTCCAGGAGCACATTGTGTCTGTACCACACAATTCACCACCCAACTACCAAAGAAGAAAAAGGAAAAGAAAAAATTAGAACCTCTCCTGAGAAAGTAGATGTGCCTCGACTTCTATAAATGAAATTAATATTGTTACAGTAGATAATGTTGCCATCCCCAGAAGGTCGCCCTAGATATTTGCACTCCATTCTGGAGTTCCTTCAGATGACTATGTCATTTGATCATTCAGATAATTCTTGGTCTCAGCTTTCCTGGATCCCCCAGTTCTCTGCTTTGACTTCATAACTCAACACTAACTCAGGTCAAATATCCATTGAGTAACTACCATGCATCAGGCATTGTGCTTAATGTTCTATATACACGATGTCTAATTTTCACAACAACTTGCAAAGGCAATGATGCCATCTCTATCTTATAAAGGAAGAAACTGAGGCTCCTCAAATTAAGGAATTTATCCCTAGGCAAGGCCACTCACAGGTGGCAGCACCAGGATCTAAACCCACGTCTGTGGGTTCAATAGATGCTAGCCATCTAGTACTCCATATAACCGCAATCTCTGCCTACTTCTTCACATGCAGAACAAGAAAAATAATCACCATATAACCTTCTCATAAGGTTGTTACAATTATCAAGTGAGGTTGTTGAATATAAGGGATGCTAATAACTCAGCTCTCCTATCTTCTGAGTTCTAACCAGTAGAGATTAATATCTGAAGCCAAATGGAGATCAATGGATCAGCTTTGTTTGCCATCACCTGATAACTAGGGTCCCCTGATAAAAAGGCGCTGCAGCATGTTACTTGGACCCAAGGCCAAAATGGGGGTTCGTACTAACATCCCTCCCTAAATCTAGGCTAGGGATCTGCCCATGGCAAACTCTGCAAACATGCTCTGAGTTTATATCAAAAGCCACATCAGCCTTTCTCTAAAACCCAGCAAGCAGAAGAATGAGATCCTGAGGGAATCAGAGACGGAGCTCCGTTACATTTTCAATGCAGTGCCTGTGAACTCGGAGGGGAAAATTTGACCCCATGGAAATCAGGCTGTCTGCAATCACCTGGAGACTCACTTTCCCTCAGGATAGAGAAGGAACCAGAAACCTCCTCCAGCAGAACCATGAGGAGAGAAAACCAGAGTTCCTTACAATAAAGAAATTATAAGATGGAAGTGCCATACAGATGTTTAATATCAATTTATATCATTTTTATTACTGTTCCCCTTGCACGGTTTTACATTATATTGTCTTATCACATAGTAGGCATGAAGTAAATACCTGTTCAGTCAATAAATGGCATATGAATGTCAACACTCCGTGGAATTAATAATATGCTTCCAATTACAAAGCATATTCATGCTGATGCATCATTTTCCATTTTTTCCCATCTTCTCTGTGCACCCACCTACTAACCAGTTAAACTAGATCCATAACTGTGTCTTTAAAACATTTTTTAAATATTTCTAATCCTCATCTAAGGATATGTTTATTGATTTTAAGAAGGGGAGAGAAAAACATCAATGTGAGAGGGAAACATTGGTCAGTTCTCTCCCACATGTGCCCCAGCCAGAGACCAATCCCACAACCTAGGGATGTGCCCTGACCAGGAATCAAACCCACAACCTTTTGGTGCACAGGACAACAATTCAACCAACTGAGTAGCCTAGCCAGGGCTCCTTAAATCATTTTTTATTTCCCTATTGATGTGATATGTTCCTGTTTCACAAAACTGGATTCATAAATTTGCTATTCATTTAATTATGCTTACTCAAAAGAGAAAGAGAACTTAAGAGAGTATACCATATAGTAAAATAAAAATCTATTAAAATTAAGTAAGAAAAATGAGACAAAGCCACCAATAATTTTTTTATTTTACTTAATATTCTTATGGATAGGGCTCATCTCTCTAGCATCCAGATAGCATGGTGAACAAATTTCAAGAAGAACATTTCACAGTTTATTCATAAACAACCCAATAACTTCTCATAATAAGCTCAGACAATGATGGCAGAGGCTAGTAGTAAGTAACGTACCATGGTTCAGCCTTGGTAGCTATTAGCAAGTCTAGCAGACTTCACAGGGATTCACTGAAGAGACCAGCCAGGGATGTACTAAAAATAAAACAGCTTTTAGTCTGAAAGTATTAAAGAAGGAGAAAGAGAAGAAGAAGAAGAGAGGGAGGAGAAGCCAAAGGTCAAAGCTGCAGCGGGTCGATAAAAGCACTGTTCCCTTGCAGGTACTCTCTTCCCTCAAGAGGCACTCCCTGTTCCCTGTGTTCCACTGAAGAACAGATGACTCGGCAGTTATTAACAAACTTAGAGAGTCTGCGTTCCTTTGCTTACAGGCTCAGAATTGGAACTCATGATGATGCTACTGAGATCACACCCCAGTGGGCAATCGCAGTTGAGAAATCCGGAAACATTAGAGAAGCCAGATGAGGCTTCTGACTCAAAGAGAGGCCTGAGTAGGTATGTGTCTGGTGTTTGCTACAGATTGCTTTCATAGTAAATGAAGGAGGAGGCAGAAAGAATCAAATCAAATAAAATCTCAACTTTTTCTAACTTCCCAAAAAGTTGGCTGAGAACAAGGTATCTCTGGGGCATTAGAAAGGATGGGGAAATTTTTAGAATCTGCTTGCTCATACCAGTATTTTTTTTTTTAAATAAGAGAAGACAATCCAACTATAGCCAGGAAAATGGCATTAGCACCATTAGGAAGCCTTGGATTTGTGGGTTCCCTTTTGAAACACTAAGTAACACATTTCTGTTCAGGAGAGCAAGGGGGAAAATTATACGTATTGTCTTCTGCTCATGGAACATTCTGCCTTATCCAGCTGTAATACTTCTTTACAACAATCAGGCAGTATCTAAAGTCCATTCAACTAATTAGTTCAGTGGCCTTAAACAAAACAAATAACTCAAGCATTGCAATGGAAAATTCACTGAACCTGGAGCCAAAAGTCCTGAGTTCCATTCCACTGATCAATGTTGTAACTTGTGACAGGTCACTTAATGTCTTAGACTCTAGTTCCCTCATCTTTTAAATCAATTAAGCATTTGTACCTATGTCCAAAAACATTGTCAAGGTTAAATAATTTGATGTACAACAAAATTTCTCAACTTGGCTACTTTGCCTCTCAGGAGACATTTAGCAATGTCTGGAAACATTTTTTTTTTCTTTTTTCTTTTTAATTTTTATTTTAATTGTTGATCTTGTACAGTTTTCTGTCTTTTATTCTCACCCCAACCCACCACCCCAGCCCTTCCCTCCCATTTCCACCCCCCCATAGTTTTTATCCATGTGTCCTTTTTACTTGTTTCTGTAAATCCTTCCCCTTTTCCCCTGAAATTCCCTCCCCTCTCCCCTCTGGTGACTTTCAGCCTGTTCCCAATTTCTATGTCTTTGGTTATATTATGCTTGTTTCTTTGTTTTGTTGATTAGGTTCCTGTTAAAGGTGAGATCATATGGTATTTGTCTTTCACTGCCTGGCTTACTTCGCTTAGCATGATGCTCTCAAGTTCCATCCATGCCGTTGCATAGGGTATGAGCTCCTTCTTTCTTTCTGCTGCATAGAATTCCATTGTATAAATGTACCACAGTTTTTTGATCCATTCATTTACTGATGGGCATCTAGGTTGCTTCCAACACTTGGCTATTGTAAATTGTGCTGCTATAAACATAGGGATGCATAGTTTCTTTTGGATTGGTGTTTCAGGGTTCTTAGGATATAGTCCTAGCAATGGAATTGCTGGGTCAAAAGGTATATCCATTTTTAGTTTTTTAAGAAAAACCCATACTGTTTTCCATAGTGGTTGTACCAGTCTGCACTCCCACCAGCAGTGCAGTAGTGTCCCCTTTTCTCCACAACCTCTCCAACACTTGCTGTTTGTTGCTTTGTTTATGAGGGCCATTCTGACTGGTGTCAAGTGGTATCTCATTGTTGTTTTAATTTGCATCTCTCTGATAGCTAGCGATATCGAGCATTTTTTCATGTGTCTCTGGATCCTCTGTATGTCCTCCTTAGAGAGGTGTCTGCCCAAGTCCTTTGCCCATTTTTTAATTGGGTTGCTTGTCTTCTTAGAGTGGAGTCGTGTAAGTTCTTTGTATATTTTGGAGATTAAACCCTTATCTGAGATATCATTGGCAAATATGTTTTCCCACACAGTCGGTTCTCTTTTTATTTTAATACTGTTTTCCTTGGCCATGCAGAAGCTTTTTATTTTGATGAGATCCCATTTGTTTATTCTTTCCTTTATGTCCCTTGCTTTAGGGGACATATCAGTAAAAATGTTGCTGCGTGTAATATCTGAGATTTTCCTGCCTATGTTCTCTTCTAGGACTTTAATGGTGTTACGGCTTATGCTTAAGTCTTTTATCCACCTTGAATTTATTTTTGTGTATGGTGTAAGTTGGTGCTCGAGTTTCATTTTCTTGCACAAAGCTGTCCAGTTCTCCCAACACCACTTGTTGAAGAGGCTATTTTTACTCCATTTTATGTTGCTGCCCCCTTTGTCGAATATTAATTGACTATAGACACTAGGGTTTATTTCTGGGCTCTCTATTCTATTCCACTGGTCGACGTGCCTGTTTTTATGCCAGTACCAGGCTGTTTTGATTACAGTGGCCTTGTAATACATTTTGATATCAGGTATTGTGATCCCTCCTGCTTTGCTCTTCTTTCTCAAGATTGCTGCCGCTATTCTGGGTCGTTTATGGTTCCATATAAATTTTTGAAGAGTTTGTTCTATATCTGTGAAATATGCCATTGGTACTTTAATAGGTATTGCATTGAATCTGTAGATTGCTTTGGGAAGTATGGACATTTTGATGATGTTAATTCTTCCGATCCATGAACACGGTATGTGTTTCCATTTATTTGTGTCTTCCTTGATTTCTTTCTTCAGTGTTGTGTAGTTTTCTGCATACAGGTCTTTTACCTCCTTGGTTAGGTTTATTCCTAGGTACTTTATTTTTCTTTTTGCTATATCAAATGGTATTTTTTCCTTGATTTCTACTTCTGTTGTTTCATTGTTGGTATACAAAAATGCCTTTGATTTCTGGATATTGACTTTGTATCCGGCTGTTTGGCTAAATTCATTTATTAGGTCGAGCAGTTTTTTGGCCGAGACTATAGGATTTTCTATGTATACTAACATGTCATCTGCAAACAATGATAGTTTTGTTTCCTCCTTTCCAAGTTGGATGCCTTTTATTTCCTTTTCTTGTCTAATCGCTGTGGCTAATACTTCCAATACTATGTTGAATAGAAGTGGAGAGAGTGGGCAGCCTTGTCTTGTTCCTGATTTTAGTGGAAAAGAATTTAGTCTTTGCCCGTTGAGTATGATGCTGGCTGTAGGTTTCTCATATATAGCCTTTATTATGTTGAGGAATGCTCCCTCTATTCCCACTTTGCTGAGTGTTTTTATCATAAATGGGTGCTGTACCTTATCGAATGCTTTTTCCGCATCTATTGATATGATCATGTGATTTTTGTCTTTGCTTTTGTTTATGTGATGAATTACATTTACTGATTTGCGAATGTTGAACCATCCTTGCATCCCTGGGATGAATCCCACTTGGTCGTGGTGTATGATCTTTTTAATGTGTTGCTGGATGCGGTTTGCCAATATTTTGTTGAGGATTTTAGCATCTATGTTCATCAGCGATATTGGCCTGAAGTTCTCCTTCTTTGTTGTGTCTTTATCTGGTTTTGGGATTAGGATGATGCTGGCTTCATAAAAAGAGTTTGGGAGTCTTCCATCATTTTGGATTTTTTGGAATAGTCTGTGGAGAATAGGGGTTAGCTCTTCCTTAAATGTTTTGTAGAACTCTCCTGTGAAGCCATCTGGTCCAGGGCTTTTGTGCGTCGGGAGTGTTTTGATTACTGATTCAATTTCACCAGCCGTTATTGGTCTGTTCAGACTTTCTGTTTCTTTTTCATTGAGTTTTGGAAGGTTATATTTTTCCAGAAACCTGTCCATTTCACCTAGGTTTTCAAATTTCTTGGCATACAGTTCTTCATAGTAATTTCTTACAATCCTTTGTATTTCTGCAGTGTCGGTTGTAATATCTCCTCTTTCATTTCTGATTGTGTTTATTTGAGTCCTCTCTCTTTTTTTCTTGATGAGCCTGCTTAAAGGCTTGTCGATTTTGTTGATCTTTTCAAAGAACCAACTCCTGGATTCATTGATCTTTAGGATTGTGCTTTTAGTCTCTATATCATTTAATTCTGCTCTTATCTTGGTTATTTCTTTCCTTCTACTTGCTCTGGGCTGTCTTTGTTGTTGTTCCTCGAGTTCTTGTAGGCGAAGGGTTAGGTTGTTTGTTTGAGATGTTTCTGTCTTTTTTAGATAGGCCTGTATCGCTATAAACTTCCCTCTGAGGACTGCCTTTGCTGTGTCCCATAAGTTTTGGGTCGATGTGAGTTCATTATCGTTTGTTTCCAGAAACTTTTTGATTTCCTCCCTAATTTCATTCTTGACCCATTCATTGTTTAATAGCATGCTATTCAATCTCCATGATTTTGAGGGTTTTGGGTTTTTCTCCTTGGGGTTGGTTTCTAGTTTCAGTCCCTTGTGATCAGAGAAAATGCTTGGTATGATTTCAATTTTCTTGAATTTGTTGAGGCTTGATTTGTGTCCTATCATGTGGTCTATCTTTGAAAATGTTCCATGTGCATTTGAAAAGAAAGTGTATTTAGCTTCTTTGGGATGAAGGGCTCTATATATATCAGTTAAGTCCATTTCCTCTAGAGTGTTGTTCAGTGCCACAATATCTTTGTTGATATTTTGTTTGGAAGATCTGTCCATTTTTGACAGTGGGGTGTTAAAATCACCTACTATAATTGTGTTGCTGTCTATATCTTTCTTGAAGTCCTCTAAAATTTTCTTGATGTATTTAGGTGCTCCTCCGTTGGGTGCATATATATTTACAATATTTATGTCTTCTTGGTGGATTCTTCCCTTGAGTATTATGAAGTGGCCTTCTGGGTCTCTCTTTATGGCCCTTCTTTTGAAGTCTATTTTGTCTGATATGAGTATTGCTACCCCAGCTTTTTTTTCCTGACCATTTGCTTGGAAAATTTGTTTCCAGCCCTTCACTTTGAGCCTGTGTATGTCTTTTGTCCTGAGGTGGGTTTCTTGTAGGCAGCATATGTGTGGGTCATGCTTTCTTATCCATTCAGCTATTCTATGTCTTTTGATTGGGGCATTTAATCCATTTACATTTAAAGTTATTATTGATAGGTATTTATTCATTGCCATTTTCGTACCTGTGTTCCTCTGTCTCTTTCTCTCTCTGTCTTTTCCTTTCTTCCCTTAAAGCAGTCCCTTTAGTATCTCTTGCAGCATTGGTTTGGTAGAGGTGTATTCTTTTAGACTTCTTTTGTTTGGGAAGCTCCTTATTTGGCCTTCTATCTTGATTGAAAGCCTTGCTGGGTAAAGTAGTCTGGGTTGCAGGCCTTTGGTTCTCATTGCTTGGAATATTTCTTGCCATTCTCTTCTGGCTTGGAGCGTTTCCATTGAGAAGTCAGATGCTAACCTGATTGGGGCCCCCTTGTATGTTACTTCCTTTTTCTCCCTTGCTGCCTTTAAGATTCTCTCTTTGTCTTGGAGTTTTGCCATTTTAATTATGATGTGTCTTGAAGTGGGCCTGTTTGGGTTCCTTTTGATTGGGACTCTCTGTGTTTCCTGGATTTGTGTGGCTTTTTCTCTCACCAAATTAGGGAAGTTTTCCATCATTACTTTTTCAAACAGGTTTTCTATCCCTTGTTCTTGTTCTTCTCCTTCTGGTATTCCTATTATACGGATATTATTCCGTTTCATGTTGTCTTGCATTTCTCTTAAACCCTCTTCATTCTTTCTAAGCCTCTTTTCCTTATCTTGCTCATTCTGAGTATTTTTTTCTATTTTGTCCTCCAACTCGCTGATCCGATCTTCTGCTTCGTCGATTCTGCTTTTCATTCCTTCTACTGTGTTCTTCAGTTCAGAGATTGTGTTCTTCATTTCCTCTTGGCCCTTGTTGATAGTTTCTATTTCCTTTTTCATGTTGATATAGTTTGCCGTGAGTTCATCATAACTTCCCTGTAGTTTATGGTAGCTCTTTGAGAGCTCATTGAGCTTCCTGACAACCATTGCTTTGAACTCGATATCTGATAGTTGAGTTGCCTCTGTTTCATTTAGCATTCTTTCTTGAGCTTCCTCCTTTCCTTTCATTTGGGGATTGTTCTTTTGTCTTCCCATTGTTTGTAAGACTCTTGTTGTTAGCCTCAACTTCTTAAATTGATCTGTTCTGGCTCCCTGGGTTTGTGGTATGACCTTCTGTGGTAGAATATCTGTGAGATTCAATGGTGGATTCTCCTTCGGATATCCTGTTGTTCACTGCTTCCACTGACTCATCAGCTGGAATACCCTCTTTTGGGGGCCAACTCTGGATCTCCCCCCGCCACAGTTCCAGGCTTGCTTGTTTGTTTGTTTTGTCTCACTCGTGTGTATTTACAAAAAGAAGAGGGGGGAAAATAAAAAAAAGAAGAAAGGGGAAACAAGAGGAAGGTAGAAAAGATAAAAATTGAAGAGAAAGGAAGAGGGGATAAGAGAAGAAGGAATTCAAGGAAGGCAAAAGGAGTTGGGGAGTAAAGAAGAAGATATAAACAATGAAGAAGGAGTAGTTAAAAACTCATATAGATATACAGGCTTACAAACAAAAAGACACTAACAAACTGGCAAAACAAAAAAGAGACACGCACATAGACACCCCCACACAAATATAAGCAGCCAAAGGGGGGAAAAAGAAAAAAAAAAAAAAAAAAAAACACAAGCAAAGCACAACAAAATATTTAAAAAAATAAAAATATATTAAAGAAATAAAAAAATTAAAAAATTATTAATTTAAAAAAAAAAGAAAGAAAAGAAAAGGAAAAAAAAAAAAAAAACCCTCTTGTTGTTTTCAAACTTGCCAGCCGGTTTTTTTCAGGTCTTGCTGGCTGCAATGGCGGAGGGGTGTTCTTATTGCTTTTCTCTGTGTTCAGAACTCAGTCCTCACTGTGCTATGTATCCCAGCGTTAGTGGGCACCTCTCCCCACAGGGTTTCCAGCGTGTGATCTGAACTTCCTGATGTGTGCGCACTTCTCCGAGGTTATGGGTGTGAGCTAGGTTCTCCAGACGTGCACAGCCGCCTGCCTTTGTCCCTGGGAGGCTTTCAGTGTTCGGGCACAGCTGCCTGCATTCGGATCTGAGAGAGGCCTGCGTTCCAGCTGCTATCCGGCGCCTGCATCTTGGGCCTGAGCTGTCCGCGTTGCGAACCCGCCGGTGAACTGGCGCCTCTGGCTCCACAGCTGTCTCCAGTGGCCTGCGCCTATGTTTTCGCGAGTGTCCACTAGCCCGAGACCGTGTGCGGTCCCCTGAGGGTGTCTATTTTCATTCAGCTGTCTCACTTCGCCCGCGCCTCTGTCTCTCTTGGGGCGCCTATGCTTTTGTAGTCGCGCGGCGACCACGAAAACTCGGTTCCAAGTCGCGCAGTGACCTGGTGCGGGGCACCCACTTTCGCTCCCTCGCAGGGCACCCACTTTTGCTCGGGCGCAGTCGCGCGGTGGCCCCTGAGATCTCCCAGCCGGTTCAGCGGCTGACCCAGCTCCCTCCCCAGGGCCCTGGGGCAGGCTTGGCGGAGCGCCGGGCCGCGGCCTTGGCCGCCCCGTTCTCCGCGCGCTGGAACCCTGGGCTCTTATTGTTCCGAAGAGCTCTCCTTACCGCTTGTTTTTCAGTGTCCGCTACAATTTCCGACCTCTTATTCTCCAATATGCTGTATTACTGTTCCGTGTCTGTTCTGATCTTTACGTAGATTGATCTGGTTTTTCTCCCGTGTGTAGAGGGGGAGTAGGGTCTGCTCCCTCCTACCACGCCGCCATCTTCCCTCCGCCTCTATCTGATCTCTTAACTGGAAGAAATATCTGGATGCTACTGATTATTTCCTTCGCTGGCTCTGCCAGTTTTCCCAGGATCTGGTCCGCAGGCCCTGGAGCTAGTCAGGTGTTTCAGCCATCTTATCTTGATTCCACGTAACTAGACTGGAAACATTTTTGGTTGTCACAGTTGGTGGAGGGAGAGACCAGGAGTGCTGCTAAACATTCTACAATGCACAAAACAGCCCCAATCACAAAGAATTATTCAGCCCCAAAAGGTCAATAAGTATCACAATTGGAAAACCCTGATGTATGGCAAGGGCTAAAAAAGCATAATAATTTTATTGGTTAGGAATGCTTTAAGCTGCAAGTAATAGAAGCAGATTAAATAGTAAGATTTGTTTTTATTATACAATAAGTAGTCAGGATGCAAGCAGTTGCTTACCTCCCATGCAGCTGCTTAAGAGAGTAATCAAAGACTCAGTTATCTCTGTATTCTTGCTCTCTTACCTTAGCATCTGGCTTTTGCCCATGTGGTTGTGAGAGAGCTGTTACAGCTCAAGTTATTGTGTCCACATTCAAGACAGGAATCGAAGTAAGGGCATTACTTGAAGGATCTGCACCTATTCTGGGAAATCAGTGAGAACCTTCAGCTCAACTCTCATTGGTCAGAATTATATCACATGGCAACTCTTAGGTGCAAAGGAGCCTCAGTAAATCTTTTATCTGATTGAACAGATAAACTGACTACTCAAACAAAATCTATTGGTAATGAAAAAAACAAAATTAGCTGTTGGGTAGGTGACTAGAATGTCTTCCAATATTATAATCTCCATCTTCATCATCGTCATGGAGAAGGAGGATAATGAGGTAGTTAAAAAAATTGAATCTAGTCAGGAAGATGTACATTCATATCCCTCGCTCCACCATTCCCTCTGTGTACTAGTGAGTTGTGTAATTTCCAAACCCTGGTTGCCACTCCTAGAAAATAGAAGTGACAAAAAGGCATAGATAAATGAAATATTTTGAAGATTTAACAAATAATATAACATGTTTTTATAACATGAGCATTTGATAAATGATGTATATATATATATCATCATCATTAAAATACAGTGATTGGTTAACTCTGAGACACCAAATAACTGTCTAGTTTCCAATCATTCTCTGTACTTTAAAGGACCCAATCTTCTCTTCCCTCTGAATTGTGGAGACCCAGCATTCAGGTCATAATATAAATTTAAAGAGAGAGGCAATACTTTAGTACTTGCCTCACAAAAATCAACACACAAATGACATCATCATTATAGAGATCAGGCTTGTTACTCCTGTAACATAATGGTCTTACCTATTAAACGCACTTTCTGTGTTTGCAAAATGTCAATGCAGGAATATTGTCAGAGAACATTGCATTATCTAATCATTTACCTAAGTGAAACTCTTCATGTTTCACTGTTAGCACTTAATTAACTGTATCTGTTTACCAAATTATTGTTCACAAGAGCATTTGGATGGATGAACATTTATAGTTTATTTGGAACTGAAACTAGAAGCAATGATCAATTTTATAAAACCGTCCCCAAGCTGGGTCATCATTGGGAATTTGCAAGTATCAGAAGACTCCAGACTGGAACGTTTGCAAAGGGGAGGTAGCAGGGGTTTTAAAAGCATGCTGGAAGAGCAATGTTTCCAAAACATGACTCCCTCTCACAGGAGCCTATAATGGCTTCCTATTGTCCATAAGCTCAAGTAACAGCTGCTTTTCCTATACCTTGCTTCTACCCCATCCACTACGAATACTCAGAGGAACTGGGGCCAAGTCACTAGATTCCATTTGTTCTTTTGTGTTCCTGTAACTGTGTCCTGCATTAAGGGGTATATCTTGTTCATTATTTCCTCAACCAACCCCCAATGTCATTTCCCATTACTCCACTCTCAGCATGTTCTCCAGTCACTCACATTCCTTTTCTTGCTCCTCTGTGCAGCCCTGCCAGTGTCTACCCCTGTGGCTTGAATTCCGCAGCTGCCCCCGCCTTCAACACCCTCCCCTTTTACTCTAATTTCTGCCCATTCATCAAGACCCAGCAAAAGGAGCACATGGCTCTACAGTTAACCTTCATTACCCAATTTTCCTCTCATTAATCTCTTTCTTCTCTGACCTCTCATAGCACCAGTAGCTGATGTGATACATGATTTAGCACTTGATTTGCTAGTGTTACCAGGCCATCTAATTGTTTCAGCATACATGTTCTGTCTGCAAGTGGACTGTGGAGGCTTCAAGGCTTTCCCCCAGGTAGTCTACATCCTCGCCAGTCCCAGAGGGAAGAGCCTGGTGTGCATCATAGGCACTCAAATATTTCCTCCTCCAGCGCTAACCTAGGAAATCCGATCAATAAAAACTTACTGTGCACCTGCTGGAAGCAAAGCCCTGCTCCCTGACCATCTCAGCCTCCTCATTTACATAAAAGCACCATAGGTGAAAATCCAAATAAGCCTGAGATTAGGAAGACTTGTCCAACATTAACATTCATGAATATTTAACAGAGAGGCTCATTCACTGGCTTTAGTGAGGTCTCCCTTGCAATCACAGAGTTCCCATAACTGCTAGCATTTAATTGTGCTCATCCAATAGTAACTAAGTGGCGAGTTGTGTGTGCTGACAAGAGCAATGTGAGGTAGGCTAACAGTTTACAAGCTAAGCTTCACACAATTCTTAGGTCCTTTCGAGGAAATTTAGAGGCTGCCTGGGTGGTGATTTGATCCTCCATCCCCAAATCAACCAGGGCAGCTCTCTTCAGGAAGATTTATATATTGGGCTTTGCTTGAGAAAAATGACCTGTTACTAAAAACAAGTTTAAAAGAAGAGAAGAGCCCTGTAGACAAAAGATGACTTGGAATCCGAAGACAAGGTCTTTTCCAGGCTCAGCCAATTATTGCCTGTGGGAAACTAGACACACTGTAATTGTTCTAACCTTCAGGTAAAAATATGGCTGGCACCAAACCCACTGGGTTGTTGTGAGGACTAAATGAGGCAACACGAATAAAAGCCCAAGGCACAGAGAAGGCACTTAAACTATATTACAGGGAACAAGAGCAAACTCATGATTAGTCTGCAGGGTGTCAAACTTATATTCACCAGGGGCCACATCAGCCTCACGGTTGCCTTCAAAGGGCTGAATGTAACTTTAGGACTGTACAAATGTAACTGCTCCTTAACAATTAAGCAAGAACTCGGTGCTGCCGCTGGGTAAAACAAGGTGCTGGGTCCGATAAAACAAGGTGGAGGGTCGGACATGGCCTGCGAGCCTTGTGTTGGCCACCTGTGGTCTAGGGTATGCGCATTCACTGAAGTTCTGGCCTTCAGGTGCTAGACCAGGCAGGTAACAAGAGACCCCATGAATCTGCCTCAGAGCAGGGGACACACTGTGGTCGGGCTCACCTGGCAAGTCTTCCAGCCTCCAAACCCCTGGACCCAAAACAGCCTGCAGTTGTCAGGTGTTCATTTCATGTTTTCATGGTAGCGTGCCCTTTTCCATCACTCTATGTCACTAATTGATTATTTTACAACCGTTTAATGTCTACCTCTCCTTCGATCACGTGTCTTGTTCAGGGCCAGATTCCGGCATCCCATACAAACCTAGCACTGAGTAGCCCTGCATATATCTTGCTGAAATGACTACATAATTCAAGCCAGGCTACCTCCATGCTGACAGAGGAAACCTAAAATGTGTAAGACAGAATCCCCTGACATTAAGGGACTCTCCAAGTCCTGAGAATGACGCAGATGAGTGCAGATGTTATTGTTAAAATCTATGTCATCCAGAGGAATAGAACTATATTTCTACCTATAGCTGTTATCACCTCAAATGAAAAATCGCTGGACTGGTTTTCCACAAATGTGTAGCATGTGTTCGGGATAATCTGACCTAAAACACAGGCGATTACCTAAAAATGAAATGCACCCTGAGTGTCACAGCTGAAATGGAGATGCACACTGTTCTTCAGGAAGTAGAAGCCATGAGTATTAGGTTGCTGTGGAAAGAGAAACACCCTAAATACAGGCCACCTGGGTGGACACCCCGAATTGCAGATGGTGCATATAAATGAGCTGCTTCTCAGAACAGCAGCTTTGTTCGCTGAATCATGACAAGTCATATCAGGAATCGATTATTTTACAATAGTTACTGCTTCTCAAGCCAGGCCAGATTTCAGAACTAATTATGATTCTTATTCCTAGAGACAACCGAGCACCACCTGCATCTCATTCTCAGAACACACCCCCCAAGCTAGGTATCATTGTGCCTATTGTACCAATTAGTTAAGTCAGAATCTGAGAGGTTAGTTATCCCAGTGACAATTCAGGAAGTAGCTCAGCTAGTATTTGAACCCCAAACTCTCCGACTCCAAAGCCCCAGGTCTTGCATGTGGTCTTCCTTGTTGCTGGCAGATGAGGGAACTGGAACCTGAGACTCCTCAGTTCCGCCCCAGACACATCCCAGGCACTGGAGCATCACCACGAGATCTAGAGCTGGAGGCCTGGGGTCCAGGTCTGGGCTTTGATAGCTTTAACTACTGTGCGTGAGGCAAGATTGGCAACACATAAATAAACAATGCCTCGCTTGGGAACGCATAGCAGTGGTTCCTCCTTTAAAGTTTTGAAGGAACTCAAGGCATTTTCTACCACAAGTAGAAAATAGCTCCTTGGGCAATAGAGCTTTGCTGGGAGGGAGTGAAGGAATCTCTGTAGAGCCCAGTCTGTCTGCTCCTGGCCCCAAAGCAGACTCCTCTTTCTCTCCCTTCCCCTCCCTCCTTCCCTCTCCTCAGAGGGACCCATGATCCTGAACTGTGTGCAAATTTTTCCTGTGCTTTTTTTTTTAAGTTTTAGCCCTTTATGTGCCAAGAAATTCACTTTTCTCTGATAGATGGATGCCTTGCCAAAGTTTACACAAAAAGAAGTGTGGCTCCAGTAGATGGTTCAAGAAGAGTGGCCATGACAGACCCAGTGAAAATATAAAGGGGTGGGAAAAGCAGATTCCCAGTTGTTAGTGTGGAAAAAGGTATGCAAGTTATGGTTGCAATACTACAAGACTGTACTCTGTGTTTCACATACTGTAAACCGACTCTCACCCACGTCATATATGAAATAATCACCCAGCCACTTTCCAGTTACACAGAGGAGGAGGAGGAGGGAGGAAGGGTGGGAATTGGTGATGCCTCACTTCTTGCTTCTCTTCTAGCAAGTTCCTTCTGATCTTTTATAGCCTCACATATTTCTCTTTCTAGGGACATGCAAAGATAAGGCACCCATCTCCCAGGGTTATTTGTTTATTCTTTATATTTAAAAGGCATTTCCATGTTTACATATTTATAATTCTTCCCCTAACAAGCCAGAAATGTTTCTACAAATGGTAAAGTTTTTATATCTCCATCCCTTGCAGACAAAACAGGATTCAGAAGTGCCTTCTTTTTTTGTTTTAGGAGTTTTATTTTTTCATTATTTTTTATAGTTTACATTCAATATTATTTTGTATCAGTTTAAGGTATATAGCACAGTGGTCAGACAGCATAGGGAATATAGTCAATATTGTAAGAACTACAAATGGTGGGTGTCAGGTAGGTGATAGACTCATCAGGGGAAGCACTTGGTGAACTATGTGATTGTCGTACAGGCATTCTTTGCATCTCCTTTATCCCTTCCTTCCCTTTCTATGATGCCTTTGACTCAACTCATCTGCTGCCCACAAAGTCATCATTCCCCAAAATCCTGACGGATTCTCTATGACCTTTTCTTTATTCATGTCCATGGCTGGCCGACTCTCTCATGATCTTACTCAAGGGCCTCAAGTTTTTTTCATTGTAGCAGACTCAGAAATCAAATAAACCCCTTCCTTCTACTGAACAAATACTCCCTCTTTCCTCCTGCCCCAAATCAGTTTGTAGCATTCTACCTAGAAGTCTGTGTAATGTCAAACGCTGCACGTATCTCCATTTCCCTCTTTCTTCAGGCTCCACGTGTTTTTTCTGCAGGCCACATCGCTCTAACTCATGGAACTTTATGTTATATGTCTACGTCTCTCCTGACAACATCTCTCTTGACATTCCAAATTTGTCATCGTCATCAGAGGCACTTGCTCAACTTCCGAATACAGACAGAAACAAACATGTTCCATTATAAATCAACTTATACAACCAATAAATCAGTGTAAAATTTTCTCTGTGGGAAAATTTTGTACTGAAGACTTTTGTAGACACCTGACCAAGTGCCTCCAGAAACTAACAGAATCCTGCAGATAGCGGGTGATTCCTAGACCACAACAACCTCGCCGCATGCATGTGCATGCACTGCGTGCGCGCCTGCGCACAACTGTGCACCCTTTACAAGCTCTCGTAATGCTGCTCGTTTTTCCTTCCTGGCTAGTAATAATGAAAATAATAATAGCAACACTTAAAAACAGTGGTTCACTCATTACGTTAAGACCCTTCCATGAATCATCTTATCTAATTCTCACTTAGTAAAACCATGTCCTGGATGAAGACTTGAACTTGGAGAGATTTAGTAATGTGTAGATGGCCACATAGCTGGAAGGTGAAATTTCACTGAGTGGGATTATTTGGCAAACATCTATCTTCCCCACCGGACAGTAACCTGTACAAGGGAAAGAGAAGTGCCTTTTGGGCTCTCTGTTGTGTGAGTCCATATGTTGGACTATGTATTATTTGATTGGCCCATCATAGTGCTCAATAAAACCTTGTTAAATAGAAGAAACCAAGAAATGTTTTGTTGGTGACAACTCTGATGATTCCTCCACTGAGGCCTTTAAAACTGGACTCAGTTTCAATGTCACTTGAGGAAAAGTTTTCAAACATAGGAAGTAAATTAAAATAGTCCTGAATTAAGTTGAAAGGCTTGTAATGAGAACTTTCCCTCTAAATATCTACATAACCTTAGGCAAACACTACAGTCTCTCTGGGGCTCTTTTCTCAGTTGTAAAATGAGGGGTGGTGGGAGGCTTCTGTTAAACATGGCAGACCAAAGCACTTACCTGTGCTTTGTTTTTAAGAAGTCCTCTAAAGTTTTAGCAGCTACATTGTAAAGAGAGCTAATGGCCCAGTAAGATAAAGAGATGGGAGAGAAGAGGACAGCAACAAAATTTAGAAAAGAAAAGGAATTAAGGTAATACACTTGTGGACAGGGGAAAAAAATCCTATAAACTAAGCTAGAAGAGGAAAGGCCCAAAACTAAACCTGTTTATTCTGTAGATGATCGGGAAGCCTCAACAACTGGAGACCCACAGATCCTCTGACCATGAGGACACAGGGAAGTGGCAGAGGGGCTCTGAAAAGTCTAGGGAATAACTAGACTCACAAGTCTCCACCCCACTCTAGTCCACACTGGCAAGCAAATTCCCCTACTCCACTCCAGCAGAAGACTGGGAAGTTAGGTGGTTAGGACCAAAGGGACTCTGAACTCAGGGACACCTGCCATCCTCTGTGGCTGAGATTGCAATACTGGAAACGGGCCATTGGTGAAAGTCTACATAGTACAGGTGACTGTCTTAGCCCCCACTTTCCTAATTCACTCTATAAATGCTCGGTCCAGTTTATACCTTCCATGCAGAAAATTTGGAAGTTTTTCTCTGGAAAAAACCCAAAGACCCAAGAAAAATAGCCTATGGGTATTGGAACAGTTAGAAGTCCTTCACTAAAACAGACTTCCTCAGTGCTCCAAAGAGAAGGCCTCCATTGGCAAGCCCTACCAATGCACACAGCTTTCAGTCACTCTTGAAAGCCAAGGATCCTCAAATATCTGAGAAAAGTACTGTGAAAAATAGAAATAAAAATAACAAACAGAAAAAGACACTCTGAGAATACAGTGTCCAGGGAACAGGGGAAAAAATCCAGGGAAAGTAAGCTATGGTTAATATTCTGAGTGATAAGAAAAGTCTTTGGTGCCACGAAACAAGAACAGGATGTTATCTTTTAAAAAAGAAACTTGCAGATACGAGAAAATAATTGAAAATTTAAAAATATGATAGTGGAAATGAAAAACTCAGTGAGGGTCTGGAAAGCAAAGTTATTAAATCTTCCATAAAGTGAAGCTTTAATAGGTGGTAAATAAGAGAGAAAAAAAAGATAAGAAAATCAGCACAAAGATCCAGGAAAACTAACTAATAGCTCCAGACAGAGAAAGCAGGAAGACAGGAAGAAGAAATTACCAAAAAATTAATAAAAGATATGTTCCAGAACCAAAGGCTTGCATTCCAGATTGAAAAGGCCCACAAGGTACAATACAAACAAAAAAAAAAAAAATGACTCATACCAAGACACATCATCATGATGTTTTATGACATTGTGAATCAAGTGCTTCCGGAAAGGAAAAGCAGGTCAATTACAGGATTGGGAATTAGAATTGAATCACGTCTCTCAGTGGTGGCAATGTAGGGGATAAGAAGGAAAAAAGAAAATGTCTTCAAAACCCTGAAAGAAATTATTTACTACTCAGAATTCTATACCAAGTCAAATTATTGACCAAATGTGAGGCTAGAATATATATTTTCAGTCACACATTTTTTTCAAAGGTATATTTACCAAGCACCCTTTGTCACCAAGCAACAAGAGAAAGATCTTCACCCAGGTTGTTTTTTTTAATTAACAAATGAGGACCTTGTTGGGTGGCTCAGTTAGTGGAGTATCGTCCTGTACACCAAAAGGTTGTGGGTTCAATTCCTGATCAGGGCACATACCTAGGTTTTGGGTTCAACCCCCAGTCAGGACGCATGTAAGAGATCAGTGTTTCTCTCTCTCTCTCTCTCTCTCTCTCTCTCTCTCTCTCTCTCTCTCTCTCTCCCCCCCCTCACCCTTCCTCTTTCTCCAAAATCAATAAACATATGTAGGGTGAGAATTTAAAAAAATTAACATATGCAAAGACATGGCAGTTAGGTAGTAGGGGATCCAATATGGAAGACAGGAAAAGGGAATCGCTAAAATGGTGAGAGATTCCAGAATGACGGAACCTGTACACAGGAGTGTGTGGGTGTGCAACTTCCCCGTTGGGACTATACACATGTAATTACAATAAGGAAAACACTGGATATTGAATAACAAAACATTTTAACTACTGAGAGATGAAATAGAGGGAAAACTTCATGGTAAGATAGTAAATCACTCTCTTCATTAGTAGAAAGTCAACAGATCTAACATTGAAAAATAAAAATAATAGTATATACACGTGGTAATTAAAAATATGAAGGTAATTAAAAATATCAAAGTAATTAAGGCATGAAATCAATAGAGAACTAATGAAGAAATAAGCATGATGCAGAGCTGCCTCTTTTTGCTATAAACCTTACACAGAAAAGGTTGGATTTGCCAATCTGCAGTCCCCTGAGTTTCTAATTGGATTTTTTGGACACTATTTTGTAAAATAAGTTGAACTTGAATTCCAAATGTCTTACATAGATCTTTCTTGCTCTAATATAAACTCTCTTGCCTCAATTTTTATGGGAGGAACCTGCTCGTACTTCCACATTTGTGCCTGATAACAAGATTATGCACCTCCCATGTTGTTGGAGCTGACTGAGCTCCCACATAATTATTTATACGTTTCAATTTTCAGGGTTCCCATCTGAGCAGAGGTTGAAAGTAGGTTTGTGTCATAAAAGGGACTGAAACTAGTGGGGACGTGCCTTAGTGGAGCAGACCTGGAATAATTAAAGAAGTTAAACTATTGTACATCTTTGAAAGAAACACTGAAAACTTCCTTTTCCATCCCACTCAACCCTCAATCCTCAAAGGGACCTTGTGGAATTTCCTTGACCATAAAGAAGGAGGGAGCATCTTCAGGACCAAAAGAGATTCATGTCCTGGCTAATTTTATTTCAAGTGGAATTTTTTCTGTGTAATGATGAAAACCAGGGACGCTGGCATCTTGAAGTTCTGGGCCCTTGACTTTTGCCAAGTTAGAAATAACCAGCAGGTAACCTCTCACGTATGTCCTCACTGCAGCCTAGTTCTTCATTCTCTCTCCCCCACTTACAGGTTCACCAGCCTCCCAAAGACATCATTCATCTCCCTCATCTGTTGCCACTTCTCTTCCCTAGGCGGGCACCCCTCAGGAGCCCCAACAAGGAAAGCAAAAACATGGATTCTTTCCTACCCTGCAAACCAGTGCCCTTGGGGAACAGGTGGCTGATTAGGGTAGAGGGTAGGCTTTCTGAAAGGAGGCAAGAAGGATGGATGTGAGAGGCATCTCTCACACTCAGGCACCCAGCTTTTGCCTAGGTAATGAAGACGTGTGCAGTAGACCAGAAATGTGTCTCACTGACACTCCCTTTGGCAGTGATGGGACATGTGCTCAAAATGCCAACCTTAGTGTGCAGGGGTCTGGAATAACTGGGAGTGGGAATGGTGTCCAACAGGGAGCAGGAACAGCCCTGGTGGCTGAGACACGTGCCTGCCACCCCTAGCCCCCTTGAAAACCCCACAAATAATGGGTACCCCTCCAACACATTTCATGGAAATCAAGTGTCTGGTTTCAGCTGCCCATGGCTTAATTTTAAGGCAAATATAACTGCTTTCAGCCCAATTCTGGCTCAGATGCAGGAAAAGACACAGCATGAAACATGTCCCTGTTTTCTCCTCTAATGTACATAATACAGCCTTAAGAGCATCTAGGCTTCCGGCATAAGTCATCTCTTACCCCACTCCATACCCTCATCCAGCCACCTGTCCAAAAGATGAACTATGTGTCACCAGCATGTATTTCATTAGCCTATGAAGGCTAATTAAGTCACCTAATTTTAACATACTGTACTTTCCAAGGTTTGATGGGTTTCAAACATATCGATTGCATGAGGCTAAATAAGCCAAAACATCAGCATTCTTGGGAGAGTTCATCTCAACTATGCTGTGCTTTTAAGAGGACTACTTCGGGGAGGCATTCAGCATCAGGACTGAGGCGCATTGACAGGGACGCGCCCATGAATGCCCTCACTAAACTGGGGATTCTGCCCTAACCATTGCTTTTTCAGTCAGTGCACTGTGCTAGGCACTCAGGTTTCAGAGAAGGCTGGCACAGACCTCTACCCTTGAGGGAGCTCCCTGGGCTAAAGAAAAAAGACAAACCTATAACCCAGAGCAAAAAGGAATGCAGACTCCCAGGGAGACACAGAGCACTGGGGGCACAATGAGGAGAGAGCAGTTCAGCCTGGTTGAGGGAGCCTGGGACATGGAAGGTTGCTCTTGACATCCTAAAAGCTTTGGGAATCCATGGTACTTCCGAGAGCTTGGATGTGAAAAGAAGGCATACTGGGCAAGGGATGATGTAAGCAAAGGCTCCAAGATGAGTGGACTTGATCCTTTAGGGGAAGGCAAGCTCTCCGAAGCAGACCATTCTATCAGAGTAAAAGAGTTAGATTAAATCATCAGTAAGGTGTCAGCTGCTCTGCAATCCCATGAGGCTGGAAAGAGGGTGGATTAGACACAGAAGCTTCTCTCTGAGGCTGATGGAGTGTCTCACAGGTTTGCGAGTTGAGCTATGTCCTTGGGTGGGCCGTTTAGAAGGTCACAGCCCCAGAGGTGCCAGATGTTAGAGGCAGAGGCAAGAAAGGGAAGACACAGACCGTAACACACTGGAAAGCAAACTCCACCCTCCATCCCTTAAAGAAAAAAGGAAGCTATACAGGTTTATTAACTAGACCTGGAATGGGCATTGGTAAAAATCTAGCTTTTCAACACCTTCATTTTACAGATTAAGCAACTGAAAGTCACATCACCTGCCAGTGACAATGCAAGACAAAGATTCTGTTCTCCAGGTTTCCAGTTCCTGCATTTCTCAACGGGTACCAGGAGAGTTCATGGGCATCTTTTTCTGGTCTTCACTTTTAGTGGAAGGAAAGACTCGAGGCCTCCAGAGGTTGGGATTTTAGACTCACACCCATCTGGCACTGATACCCTAGCAGCTTAGAGCAGTGGATGGATCTCAAAGTGTGGTCTTCGAGCAGCAGCAGCAATAGCAGCAGTGAAGAATGTGTCAGAAATGCGCATTCTCAGGCACCACCCAGACCTGCTGAGTCAGATATTCTGGGAGTGAGGCCCCCTTGATCTGAGTCTTAACAAGCCTCCCAGGGACACCAGCCCTATTAAGGTGAATGCAATGGGAGCTTTAAAAAATGTAGACGCTCACTCCCCAATCTAAAGATTCTCATTGAGCCTGGCCCAGCTGGTACCCAGGCATCGGTATTTTAAACATTCCCAGGGTGAGTCTACCAGTCAGCTACTATTGACAGGCACTGCCTCTTGGTGCAAAGTCCTGCTTTGAGACAGTGCTACATTCGCTTTCTCCTCCCCACCTGTCTTGCTTCCCTGCATGTGGGTGGCCCCTGCTGTATTTAATCTGTATGTTCAACCCCTGCAGGACTAACTGAGCAGGCCTGGCGGAAGCTCATTTTCAAAGGCTCCATAAGCATCAAGCTTCTTGTTATTCACAGTGTTTTTGCATTAGTTACAGTTGTTAATATCATCATCAAATCAAGTCAGGAGATTTTACAGGGTTGCTGTGAAATTGTATCCGGATATGCTGTCCGTAAGGAATGCATGCACTTTGCAAGGAAAGGCGATGCTGGCACTCAATTAGAAAGGACAGGCAGGAAGAACTAAGAACTAAGACCTTCGAACCTTGGCTCTGTCCACCCACCATGCTCCTGTTCTTCATGGAAGTCCCCTTAAAACCACCTGCTTGGGTTAGCTTTATTCTAATCAATCAGGGTCAGGTGACATCTTGGGACTGAGGGTCCCTTCAAAACAGTGGTTCTTAACTTCTCAGTTTGAGGATGTTTTAATGACAAAATACTTCTCAGAGCCTCACCTAACAATAAGGATGCTTTTAACTTTGTTGACTTGAAAAAATCCACAAACTACTCTGAATTTATTACTCTTGTAAATAAATAAGTACTGTCTTTATCACACAACAGTTCTTACTTGTCTACTAACTATTTATTTAGTCAGGGGTATTGGGTGGAGGAGGGGAAAGGGGGAGAAATTGGGACAACTGTAACAGCACAAACAATAAAATATAATTAAACATAAAATAAACATTTATTTACTCAGCCTGGAGCCCATGCTTGAGGCACAAACGGATTCCAGGGTCCGCTGTGGTCACTCCACAGCCCCAGAGCTGCTGCAGCCTCACAGGCAGGGGCCCCATTGTCGGGGACAGGTGCAGAGCTGCTCCCCTGTGCCGGTTTGTTGCAGGTAAATGTCACAATTCTCTTGCATCCACCACCAGCCCAAGGCCTAGAACTGCTCAGCCAGCACCAGGCTGTCCTGTGGTTTCTAGAAAGGCCCCTTGATTAGTGCTACGTTTTTCTGAATCAGTCACTCTTTTAGAAAAAACGTACGAGTCATCGATTTGAGAGAAAGAGAGATGTCGATATGTGGTTCCCTTATTCACACATTCATTGGTTGGTTGGTTGCTTCTTGTATGGGCCCTGACTGGGGCTCAAACCCACAACCTTTGTGGATCGGGACGATGTTTTTAGTCAACTGAGCTTCCCGGCCAGGCTGAATCACTCACTCTTAAAAAAGAAATCTGATCGATTTGCATTAATTGCAATTCCTGGAGAGAAAGAACTAAATGAATTAAGGTTAGCTTTTTTATATTTTTGGAGTGACCTGAGCCTAGATCGTACCATCACTCTCCAAATGCATTCCCAGCCCCTAAGGATCTCCCTGCCTCCTCCAGCCTCTCATCCTCCTGCAGTGAGAATGAACATTCTAAAAAGCATGTCTGAGCACAGCCTTCCCAGTTCCCCACTGGCCTGGGGAAATCCAAATTCCTGAACACAGTACCAAAGGTGCTTGGTGAGCTGTCCCCTCCTTGTCTCACTCATCCTCTGCTTATTAGGTAGGACCCCCTGTCTTGTGGCACAGGCTGGATCCTACCTAACCGATTTCAGTTCCTTGAAGTTATCAGCATCAGCCTTTCCCTATCGCCCTTCACCTGGCAAACTCTTGCTCCTCTTCATTCCTCATCCTAGCTGTCTGCTCCCTCGGGGAAGAATGTGGTCAGAGACCCTCCCTGGGGGAGTGCCCACCACTGGTTCGGATTAGGTGTCGCTCCTGGGGAACATCCCTAAAAATAAATAAATAAAATCTTTAAAAATGCATGGAGCATTCCTGTAGACAATCCAAAAAAGGGGAACGGTTTAGAGCAACAAGTATAAAGGACTCATGGACAAAAACTATGGGGGGTGGAAATGGGAGGAAGGTGGGGAGGGCTGGGGTGGTGGGCTGGGGGTGGGGTAAAAGACAGAAAACTGTACAATATCAACAATTAAAAAATACTGATTTAAAAATAAATAAATAAATAAAGATGAAAGAATATATGTAGAGAGGAAAAAAAAAAAAACAAAATAGCACACAATACAGAGAGTCATACTCCTTTGGCAATCTAAATAAAGCCTTGGATAATTTTGTAATCCCCTCACTGTGTTGAATTCATGGTGCTTCAGTAAGATTTGCATGCAATATTCAGAACACAAGCTCTGAATCACCTAAGTTAATATCCAAACAACAAACATGTTTTTTCTTTATCTTCAAAGCAAACAAAACATATATAGAATTTTTCCCACTGGAAAATAAAATGTGCTTATTACATATATTAAAAAACATAGATATGCATCCAGAAAAAAATAAATGGAGCTCAAAATCCTAACACCCAGCAGCGCAGTGTTCCTTTTTGAAAAACTGCAAGCCAGGCTGGACGTTGATCATCTTTTCCATTCGTGGCCTCTCTGAAACCTTTTCAAAAGCAATCCCTTTGTCCTAAAGAGTTTTGTCCTTCCTCCAAACCCCTGCCTTCCACCTCCTTCCTTGGTCCCAGCTTACACATTACTATTATTATTATTATTATTATTAAGTATAATGAATTATTGATCAATGATATTGATGATGTGATGCCATACAATAAAATTCAGTAAAGTAGCTGCAACACCACACAATACAATATGATAATTATTGGACAGAATTTCCTCCAGGAAGCCTTGGCAGACTGTCCGAGGCTGGGGTAGTTGGTCCTCCTTGGTACCAATCACAGTACTGTTCACCCTGTCATAATGCAATTACTGTGGATTCTTCTCTTTCTTCTGCCATACTGTACACTCCGTGAGGGCAGGAGCTTCTCTAACCAAGAAACAACTCCATGTGCGGCTCTCTAACTGCCCTGGTCCTCAAGGACAGAGAATGGACCTATTTATGCGTTAATCAAGTTGGGGCCGTATTGCCACTGAAAATGGCTGCGGTCACTGCATAGAAACCTTAGCTTCTCGAACCAGGCTTGGACTGACTGCTGCTCTAATAGCCTGTGAGACTACAGGGTCATTTCTTTGAGAACTTTGGGTAAAACTGTTGTCCTCAGGCCATGAATAAGAATCTAAGGAGCTCTGATATGAGGAAATTTAACACAAGAGTTTTCTTATGTCTTCCATCTGCTCCAAAGGTCTTTTGTTGCTTACTTCCTGCCTCTGAGCTGCAAGTGGATAGTTGATGTCCCCAGATGCATGACCTTCAGCTAAGGGAAGCAACATTGTTTTAAAATCCTTCCTATTTTCGGAGCATCTGTACACTGCTATTTAGTGATGCCGGTCTAGGAGAAAGATGCCATCCTGAATCTACAGATAACTCACATGCTGACAAAGCAAACTTGACCTTTCTGGTGCATTACTAAAAGTCCTCCAGGAATTGTACACATTCCAGCCCTAGAGATGCTACAGTCCATCTATTTGCTGTCAATGGATTTACAGAGCTCTTATTGTAAGCCCAGAACCATGCCGGTTAGGTACTACAGAGAGGTGAAGTCATACTTTTTCCCTCTGGGAGCGTTTATAGTCTCTTTCAATGACAAGATTCAATTCACCGCCCCACAGATGTACAAACACACTTTGTTTTTGTGAATAACCGTGGCCCACCTTGCTCTGGAAAAGCAGATGAGTCAGTGTGATGGCTCTCTGAAAGTAATTCAAGGACTTGGAAAAGGACTAATTGTGTTGATAAATAGGTCTTTGGGGCTACGAAACCAAGGCATGAGGAAGCTGAGCAAAGCTGTGGAGCATCATTTTTCTCTCCGAATATAAGTATTATCACTTTTTGTCACATGAGGATGTGTTCACACGGCTGAGTAATGACTGGAACTTCTGGGGCCATCAAACAGCATGGCAATAATACCAAATATTTACGCATTTCCTGCCACTAAGGTGCTCAGAGGCTCTTTACAAAATTTTTAAAAGCTGTTTTTAAAAAATCCCTGATGCATCTGGTGACTGGTATTTCCATCTCTGCGGCAGAGATAACGAGAGTCAAGCAAGACTGGAAGCAAAAGGTGGACATGCAGACAACACGCCCCCTCTTCTTCCTCTGCGTGTACCTCGGACGCGTTGCCTGGCTGCGGCGAGGACGGTCAGTGCTCCTGGAGCGCTCCGCGTGGCCCGCCAGCACTTCCCAGGCTCCCACGGAGACAATGAGCAGAAGTAAAGGGTGTCACTTCTGGGTTGAGGAAGTTCGAATAAGTGCCTCTGCTGTCACTCTGTCCCTTGTCATGTGGTGAGGTGGAGTCTGCCAAGATGGGGGGACATGGGAACCTGGATCCAAGTCACTGGATGAACAACTTCATCTAATCTGTGTCAGAGTTGCTGATGGCAGAGCAAACTTCTGCTACGCTAAGTCACTGGGATGCTGAAGGGTACTTGTCCCCAGTGCACAGCCTGTCCTCTCCTGCCAGATGCGATCCATCTGTCATGTCTCCCCTCTCATTCCTTCCTGGAAAAGTCCCCAGTATCTGCTTGGCCACAGCCTCAGAGTAAGTGTCTACCTCTCTAGCCCTAGGATGGCGAGTCATAAATTGATCTCAGCAGATCGCAATAGTTTTATTTGCCTCACCAAAGACTGGTTTAGATTTGGTCATGGAACACTATTCTGGACAAGAAGCAATATTGGGAAAATCTCCTAAGGAACTTCTAGAAAAGGCTTTAGTCACTCTTAAAAAGAAATATATATGTATATGGAGAAGTCATTTCTTTTATGTCCCATGATTCATCTGATGTGGAAGTAATGTTTGGCACCACTGCAGCCATTTTGCAACCATGAGACTGAGGCGAAAGCCAACATAGTGAAGATGGCAGAGAAAAAAGTGTGGAAATAACAGGGGTTCTTGAAATAGTTGAGCCAGAGATGAACCAACTCTGGAATCACTCTGCCCACTGTATGACTTGAAATGTGAAAAGTACCTGCCATTCAAGTCAGCAATTCTCAATCAACCCTGGCTGAACACTGGGCAAAGCTGGGGAACATTTGAAACATGCCAGTGCCCCAGTTCTATCTCAAGATTCTGGTTTAATCAGACCAAGGTGGAGCCCTAACATCACTTTTTTTAAGCTCTAGGTGATTCTAATACACACTCAGTGCAAAAGATCACCACAAAAACATCAGCTTCCCAGGGACAGGAGCTATGTCTTCCTGATATTCACGTCCGGGAAGCACCAAACATAAGGCTTGGTGCACAGTCACTGATCTATTGGGTGGGCCAAAAAGTCCATTATGTTTTTTCGCATAAAACAAAAGACATTTTTTCATTTTCACCAATAACTTTATTGATTTGGATATTTTGAGTGTGTTGACTATCTCCTGCTATTGGCTTCTAGTGGGTAGAGGCCAGGGGTGCTGCTAAACGTCTTCCAATGCATAAGACGGCCCCACAGCAAAGTATTATCTGGCCAAAATGTCAATAGTACCAAGAAACTTCACAAACCACTTTTTAAACATTCGATCAGTCGCAGCACCTTCCCCATACACTGCACAAATCTTTTTTTTTTGCATTTCAGTTGTGTTTTAACCTTTCTTAAAATAATAAATAAAGCATAATATGCCAAAAATGTTACGTATCTTCTTCCATCTTCAATATTAAAATGGCTGCACAAAAATTCACCAATTTTGATAAATTTTTTAATGCACACTGGTATGACAGCTCTCACAATACAATGTAACAAAAGTGTTTCAAATGAAGTTAAAGACCACTCACTGAGCACTACTAGAGCCACCGTACAGAAAAAAAATAAGTGAACTTTTTGGCCAACCCAATACGACACCTAAGGCACTAAGCTTCACAAACATTGCTCTGGGATAACATTATCACACTCATTTTATAGCTGAGGGAAGAGGTTCAGCAGAAAAATGAAGCAATGTGTCCATGATCACATCACTAACGTAGCAGCTCACTACTGCAATTACAAACCCCCCTGAAAACTTCAGCAAGGCTCAGCCATGCACTCCGTCTTCCTCTGGGCCATGTTCCTTCTGCTTTCGCCTTCCACAGCAGGTTGATGTTTCTGGATGCTTTAGGCATCTCTGTTTCTGGAGGTCGGCTGGCTATGGTCCGTTAGCCTCCTGCAGGTTAGCGCCGGCCTGTCCGTAGGTTAGACACAGTGTTCATGGTGAAGGCAGAAGCAGGTAACAACTCCTGAAGCCTCATCTTGGAACTCACACAATGTCACTTTTCCTGCATGTGGAGCAGGTCACCTGGCTAGCCCGTGTTCATGGGGTAAGAAAACAGCATCCACCCCTTAAAGAGTGGAGCAAAGGTACATTGCAAAGGCATGGGTGTGAGGAAGGCCATCACTCTGCCAGAGCTAAAAGCAATGGAGCTGGATTGGAGCCCAGCAGCGTGGATTCAAGCCCTGAACTCCAGCCACTGCACAGCCAAACAGCTGCTCACACGCCCGGATATCCAGGTCCCGTGGTCCTGGTTTGAGCTCCCCAAGTACTTTCCGTCCAAGTTAATCTTCTCGGGTATCGGGCAAACATATGCTCAACGCCACATCAATAAACAATAATCTATACTTTAATCAACCATTCCAAACACTGGAGCTGACAGAAGAGGGAAAAGCCAATTTGCATTCCAGCCAATAAAACATGGTCATTGTCAAAACCTCAGGCACCAACAAGGTCAGCAACAACGTCCGCAGGGTCAAGTGCTGTGGTAAAATGAAGCATTAAGACATGAAGTGCCCATTTCCATGAAACTGAACGAGAACTTCGGGAGGGGTGATGGGTTTTCACAACAGCTGCTTTGCTTCTGTAGGGCTGAGAGTTCGCCCAAATGGAGGGCCCGGGCCCTGGGCTAACAGCTCAGGATTCAGACTCTCGTTTCCGAGGGAGCACTCCCCCGAGGCTCTGCCATATAAAAGCTGTTTGATGTCCTTGAGCTCCCAGTACAAAGCACTTTTTTTTTTGTTCAAAGCACCTCCAAACAATCACATTTGTGTCACATTCCTGTCCCGTAATCCAAAGCCCCTTCCTCCAATTTGTCCGCAATAAGAAACATGACCAACTCCTTCTCTGGGAGAATAATTTTTTGGACCTGTGTTGACGTCTTTTAAATAGACTCTTACAAACTGAACTTGCTGCACAGTCAGGAAGTACTACGTGGAGGGTGGGAAGAAATTTTTGGTGCATACACCCAGTAGCTCGCTGAGAACATAAACTCTCGCCCTCTTCTCTCTGCTTCTTCCCTCTTTGACCATATTGAGGTTCCGGGGCGAAGCTGGACACACCCGGAGCCCCCACGCACCCCTTGTGCACTGCCTGTCAGGGCTGCGAGCGGGCCGGACGCCAGCACAACGCTGTTGGGTGAGTTGTTTCTTGACTTTTCAAAGACTTCAGTGTAGAGGGATATTCTGCCTGGTACAAAACACCTAGATTATCTTTCTCACATCTTCCCCTCTCTTCCCCAGATAAAAATATTAAGAAAATGTGTGTGTGTAAGAGAGAGAGAGAGAGAGACTGACTAAAATTGAGAACTCCCCACGGCAGCTGAAAAATATTTCAATGGACTGTGATGATAAAGGTCTTTGGCACTATAGACATTGTCCCTGATCTAAATATCATTTATTTTTTTAAGATTTTATTTATTTATTTTTAGAGCGGGAGAAAGAGAGGGAGAGAAACATCAATGGGTGGTTGCCTCTCACAAGCCCCCTACTGGGGACCTGGCCCACAACCCAGGCATGTGTCCTGACTGGGAATCTAACTGGCAACTCTTTGGTTCACGGGCTGACACGCAATCCACTGAGCCACACCAGCCAGGGCTAAATATCATTTAAATATTTAAATATCAAAATGCCTTTTTACCAAACACGGGCCCATTCCACAGCCCTTGGGTAGCCCCACATGCATAGACCCCAAATGCTGACTCGTCAGCACAGCTCACCTCCTAATTCCTCACTGATGCTATTGGGGTGGGGTTTGAAGGACTGGCTAAAGGCTCTCAGGCAGTGTCAGTGGTTCAGGTCAGTGTCTCCCAAATGAGGAGGGTCATCACATCGCTGAGGGGCCCCTCACACGTTCAGATTCCTGTCCTGACCTATCCGAGTCTCTATGCCTTTTAAAAGGCTCTCCTGATCCTTTTGATGATTGGCCACCTTCGGAAACAAGTTAAGCAGAAAATCTTTGAGGAGCCAGACACTGCCAAGACGACACAAAACAGGCACTGTGACTCGGGAGGGCTCCGAGGCGCACACTTCCCCCAGGCACCTGTGGCTGCCCCAGACTTCTTCATGAAGAGGCTCACAAAACCCAGTCATTAGCGACTGCCGCCACCGCACTTACTTGTTATCTCATATCCTAAATTGTCAGGGGCCCGGAGAAGAAAGCCCTCCGGTTAGGGCTCAACATTTTCAAACTGTTCTTTTATCTCTCCAGAAATTAGTCCATGATCAACATCGATGACCAAGTTCCTCCCTCCCCTGCAGTCCACAGCAGAGCAGATCACTGTGATGGAGCCCCACCACCAGGAGTAGGCGTGGTGCCTTCTGACCCTGGTCTCTCTCCCCACATGGCCTTGAACAACCAGGGTTGATTCTGACCCCAGGGGACATCTGGCAGTGTCTAGAGACATTCCTGTTTTGCATAACTGGGGTTATCCTAGTATCTAGCGAGCGGGCAGAGGTCCGGGTGCTGCTTGACAACCTCCAACACACAGAAAGGACCCCCCACAAAAAAGAATTATCCATCCAAGGTGTCAGTAGTGCCCAGGTTGAGAAACCCTGGCTTGGAAGAGTATTCTGCATAGTAGTCAGTCAGGAATGAATAAATTTCATTCAGTTCTAACTCAACAAAGACTCTTTCCCATGCTGATGGTGGAGTCGTCAGTGTGACAGATATACGAAGCTGCAAGCCTTTCATTCATCCACCCACTCAGTGACTTCCTTCAGTACCAACTGGCTGCAAGCATCACGCTGGAAGGAGGAGTTTAGCGCAAAGACAATAGGGTCCCCGCTGTCACCGAGCTCACAGCATTGTTGGAGAGGTGGGCACTAGGCAAAGAGTAACCTAAATCAGGGAGAGATCAAACTATAAAAACGGTCAGAGTGAGTAATGGTGCGATTTCATCTAGCTCTGTGTGTGTGTGTGTGTGTGTGCGCGCGCGCGCGTGCCCAGAGTGAAGGGGGTGGTGTCGAGAGTTTTCCCAAAGAAACGATGGCTGGGCTGAAATATGTAGGATGCATAGGAGTCTTCTGGGGCAAGGGAGGAGAAAGAGCTTCCAGCAAAGAGAACAGCAAATCCCAAGGTCGTGGAAGGGAGGAACTCGGTTCACGCCAGAGGCTGAGGTACACGCAAAGACAAAGAGAGCAGCGCCGGAAGAGGCTGAAGTGGGGATGTCGAGTCCTGGTCGTGAGAGCTGTTGGTTTAGGGGATGTTGAAAGGGCTGGTCTTTCTCTCAATAGCAGTGGGAAATCATCCAAGCCTTTTAAACTGGACTGGGTGTTTATGAAGGATTGAGGCCTCTCCTGGTCAAGCAACTTCCAACCAGGGTGTCACGAGAATTCTTAAAACATGCAATACCTGACTAATTTGTCAGGGGCACTGACAGCTTTTCCCTTGGATCATTAAATTAAAAAAAAAAAAAAAAGACAACAGCCAACACAACAGTTGTTTGGTGTAAATGAATCAAAATTATACCTATTTTTTGTCAGATCGGCAAAAACAATGTATTTTTTGGTGTGCTGCAGAATTTTAGTAATGAGTTTCTGTGTGCCATGAGATGAAAAAGGTTGAAAATTGCTGTCCTGGCCCATTGGCTCCCAACCCTATTTACACAGGAGAATTGGCTGGGGAACTTTTTAAAAACATACCTCTTTAGGCCCCAGCCTCAGCCAAAAGAATCAGAATTTCTGGGGGCATTTCCTGGGAATCAGTGACCTAAACCACCACAAACCCAGGAACTCACATGTTGCTCTATCATTTATCACTTAGCCCATAAATATATGCCTAAAGATGACCGAAAATTAAGTTGCCCAGAGGCAGCTAGAATCTTCCATTGGTGGGGGAGGTGAGCCCACGCTAAGGACTGGAGTCGGTCAGGCACCTTTATCAGCAGAGAACCTCCCTGCACAACACCAGCCTCCAGTGCACACAATTCTAACTCTTGTCTTCTCAAGGCAGTAACTTTGGGGGCTCTAGAACATGGTCAATAGCGTGAATTTATTCTGTGCAAGGACACCGCATGTTCCTTGCAGTATCGTTTATTCAAATGTCAAGGATTTGCAGATTTCATGGAAGCACTTAGAGAGTACTTGGAAGATGGTGATGCTGAGGCAAAAATCAGACTCGTGCAACACAGCAAAGCAATTGTGAAGATGAAGGAAAGGGAAACTGGACCAAACAGAGGACTCTCCGGTCCTGTGGGGAGGGGTTGGGTTTTTAAGTAATTTCCAGGGGAATAGGGAAGGAGTTAGCGCCTGAAGATTGTAGTTGCAATACTGCCTGGAATTACAAATAATTGATGAAGTTATGTGAGATAGCTTAACACAATACTCCCAAACAAAGGACGTGGTCTTCTGCTGACTTGCCCCATTATGGTACAAAATAGCACTTAAACCGAAATGAATGTGAGAGAGACAGGGAGAGATAATTGCACAGCACATTATCTAAGCACCAACAATAAAAAAGAAAGGACCCAAATTTTAAACTAAAAAAAAGGCAGTCAAAGAGTTGGGAAGTATTTCAACACAACTTATAATGCAAAGTAGTAGAGCTAATTCGATAAAACAAAGCTAGTTTTGTGTTGTGAGCTCACGCCCTCTTCGATTCACCACGCACCCTGAATGCCATTTGCTAGGGATGTCTGCGGGAAGCAGCAGGTCTCAGCCGCATTCGTGGCTGGGGCTCCTGCTCAAGGCCACAAGCGAAATGAGTGAGAGGCGGCCAATGCCTTCTTTAGTATTGCTTAGATGAGGGAGGTATGGGAGGGGCAAAGGAAAGGAAGGAAAGAATGCATTTGGCTTCCTGGGTCAAAGTTAGGTTCAAGTACCTCCAACTTTGAACACAGCAAATCATAAGAGACTGTGAATCTTTCCAGAAGCTTCCAATCAAGGATGATCTCAAAGTACTTCACAGAGCTAACATTTTAAGATTCCACAACACCAGACATAAAACATTAAGAGAAACAGGGCAAAAGATAGTGCCCAGGTAATAGACACACAAAGAAACCTGGAATATTTTCACCAAGAGAAAAACTGATGCTTATTTTTTTTATTCCAATTCTTTGTAAAATAAAAACAGTAATCCAGTGATCTGCACTCACTCATAAACCAAACTCTTCCGGTGGAATAAATGTCACTGCCCATCACAGCCGGTCTTTTCCATTCAAATGACACACTGAGGGGTGACAAGGGTCAAATCACTGTTAGGATCGTAGATGATGACATCACAAACTAAATAATGAAATTGTCTCCATGCAAGGGAAATTAGAACAAATATTTCATAGGAAGTGTTTCTTGATTATTCTGTACCAGTCGATTCATTGATTAATAGTGGGTGATACGCGAGGCCTTTTGATGTGCGTGATGCACTGTGACATAAAGCACTAATCTGGAGAACGCCGTGTAGTTACGGATTGCTTGGAGATGCGCGCTGGCACTGTGCCCCGCCTTTAGTCCGTGCTCCCCTAGACTCAAAGATAGATGCAGGTGATGTTTACAGAAGGTGTACACCCTCATGTCCAGACCACGGAGCATGTTGTCTTTTTCTGATTAAATGTACAGCTCCATCGGGAAATGAACAGAGGGTGGGGTCCTTTTGTTTATATTTTATTTACAGGTAACCAGAGCTGCTAACTGCTAACGGTCCTGGAAGAGACCCATTTCCAACCAAACAGGCCAGGGTTTCTGACTCTGGTGAAGAGAGTCTCCCCTCCACACACACCCCCGGTCTCCCTGCTCGGGCCTTGGCAGCGGCCTCCTAGGTCTGGCCCTAACACCAAAGTGAGGGCAGCACAGCCCTGGGAGCGTGGGGCTCTCCTAAGTTCTCGCACTAGGTGAGAGCTAAGGTGAATAGAGCACTTCGAACTGCTCTTCTGAGCGATAACATTGTCAGTTCTTAAGGGAGGAAGACATCGGACTTCCTCTAAGAGCCTCGATTGTCCTCTGCCATTCTGAGCGGCGAGATGCTCCCCAGTTCTTCAGCAGCAGCAGGCACTCTCTGCCCATTTCCCCCCACGGAGGGTCCCGGGGAACCACACCCTCAGGGCTCAGAGCTACATATTTGCCTTTGAAACTGAGAATTTTAAACTCTTCTGCTCGAAAGCAAGAATGGTCATGATTTAGTACAAGGAATTAGAGACCTAACATGTGATCAGAAGCGATTAGCTTGGGACGGGGCTCGGAAGGACATTCTACCATTATTATTCATGAAGTAACTTTAACACTGAATTATTTTCTTCAGCTAATTTCCACAGTATTTCTCTCTCTCTCTCTCTCTCTCTCTCTCCCCACATATGCCCATTTTATTGAAGTATAAATCACATACTATACTTCTACCCATTTAAAGTGCGCGATTCAATGGCCAATACACTTAGCTGTGCAGCCATCACCACTATCAAATTTCAAAATAATTTCATCACCCCATAAAGAAACCCCCTACAAAAAGCAGTCACTCCCATCCCTCCCCCACCCCAGCCACTCAAAACCACTGGTCTACTTTCTGTGTCTATGCATTTGCCTATTCTGGATATTTCATTGAAATGAAATCGTACAATAACAATATGAGGTCTTTTGTGACCAGGTTCTTTCACTTAGCATAATGTTTTTAAGGTTCATCCATATTGTAGCATCTGTTAATATTTCATTCCTTTTTATCAGCAAACAATATTCCATTAAGTGGATAGACTGCATTTTATTTACATATTTATGGTTGATGGGCGTTTAGATGGTTTTCACTTTGGGGCTTTTATGAATAAAGTTGCTACGAACATACAAGTATTTGCATGGACATGTCTCTATGTCTCTTCAGCACGTGCCCAGGTGTGGGAGTGCCTGGTCACCTGTAACTCTATGTTAAATGTTTTGAGGAACACCAAGACTCTTTTTAGGGTCACTGCAGCATTTGAAATCCTCACCAGAAGTATCTGAGGGTTCCCCTTCCTCCGCATCGCTGCCAACATGCATTACCATCCATCATTTTACTATCGCCTTCCTCGTGGGTGTGAAGTTGTATCTCATGGTTTGGGTCTGCATTTCCCAATGACCAATAATGTCTGTGGCTTTTTGAAGCCTGAAGTTCTGGAATATGATTCAGATCTTTTTCTTTTCCTACATCAAAAGAAAAATCTGCTTTCTGAGAACTTAAACAACCACAGAAATCCATGGGATCACTAAGATCAATAGAACCTGAAAGTAACATCAGTAACTTCAGGGGAGACGCTGGAAGATGCAATCAAGATAACCTGTGGGTAGAAAATGTTGATGTGCTTGGGCCCCCAGAGAGAAGGGACTCAGAGCTCCATTAGCGCTCCACCCAGCAGGGAGGGTCTGACCTTCTGCTCCTGACCTTCTGTCATGCCCTCATGGGAATGGTCACACGAGGAAAAAGTCACAACCCAGTAAGATAAACGGAAACGTGGGGGGAGCGGCATGTGGTCCTGCTGGCTTGACTCAGAGGAAGATCCAGGTTGGGGTTTGGGCGCGACTTACACAAAGCCTCTTTAGACCTTGTTTTCTTTCCTAACATGTCTTTGGACCAAAGATCCTAAGAAGATAGTCCAAGGCTGTAAAACCCGACGTAGGAAGGCTGTGTGGAGCCTTTTAAAAAGAAACTTCTTGGGCTGCAAACCAGTTGTGGCCGTTGCCACTGTTAAATAAACTAAATGTTTGTGCCTGGTGGCCCCTCTGCAGGGAAGGAAGCACCCCTTAGGGGAAGGCCACATGCTTCCGTTCCCGAAGTTTGTACGGATCGGCTTGGGACACGAGAAGTGACAGGAGCCACCACACTGGGGTGAGTGATGAAAGACCTAGAAGGGATGCAAAGACCTGGCATCCATTTAAGAAGCTTACACCTTAAAAAGGGAGAAAAAAAGGGATGTTTCATGTGTATCTTATGACTCTATGTGATATTTATCAGTAAACCCAACCCTGAAGTTTACTTTTAAAAAAGTCAGAACTCATCAGTTGGGATGTGACTACTGGTGAAGTCAAACTGCCAGATCAGGCTTGTTAGAAGACAGGGAAGCTCCAGGGCAGGGGGTTCACCGGCACACCACATGGCCGGCAGGCCTGTGGCTGCGGACCGCTGTCCAGCATGGACCCGAAAAGACTGGGCCGCCCTTCTGGATCCATCATGAGTCCACGAGGTCCCCCCCACTCGGAGTGAGGCCCCTCCCTTACTCTCAGGCCACGGCATTTGGGTGGGTCTGACCTGAACCCCCAGTTAGGGGAAAGCACGGAACCCAGCACTGGCCAATGAGTCTGCGATTGGTGACTTTGGCTCGGACCGGTGAGATAGAGAAGGTCCTCTGGCTGGGGCCCCAGGCCTGGGCCTGTTTGGGCCCCTCACGTGAGAAATCCTGCCTGAGGAAGAGACCAGGAGAAGAGAGGCAGGTCCAAAGGTGAAGCAAAGCCCTAGTGACGTCCTTGGAGCTTCTAGATACACCCCTGCCTCAAAAAGTTACCACTGGAATTTTCCACTGGGTTGATTAATGACCCTTCCCCTACACACACACACACACACACACACACACACACACACTTATCTTTTTGTTCCACTTTGCTTTGTGCCTTGTTTAAATCAGTTTAAACTGGGTTTTTGTCATTCGCAAACAAGTCCTAATGGACACATGACTGACACTTTTTTCCTTTTCCGCAGCCACCACCCTACCCATATGGACCCCATTCAGCACCAGGGCCGCTATTTAAACAGGCCTGTTTGTGCCTGGCCCACACTTTCATGTGTTCAGACAAGGCAAATCACGTCCATGTCCACACACGTGCCAACTGTCTTCGCCCTAGTGGGCCCTTAATGACTCCCCTTCTTGCGTCCTGCAACAACCCAGCACAGGGCCGCTCCTCTCACCACCCTGACCCCTCACGCCGTCTGTGCAAGTGCATCTCTGGCCACAAGACAGCAAACTTGACCCTGATGGCTGGTCGCAGCCCCTCCAAGGCATTCCTCCCTCACTGGGGCTCTGCGGTCACACTCACCTCCTGGTCCACCTGTTCTCCTTGCTTTGCTCTGTTCCCAGTCCACGTGAGAGTTAAGGGTTTTCACTACCACAGCAATGTGCTCTCAAGCCAAAGCCACAACCATTCCAAATGCTGCCTTCACTTTCCCCCACTGGCCAGTCTTCAGGGAATAAACCCAGGCCCTGTGGGAAGCCTCACAGCCCCCTCCTACGCGCCCAAAGCCCCTGTGTGCCTAAACCTCCTCGCGGAGAAGGTTAATGTAGACGGATGTCCTGCATCCACTCAACGTCCCGCTTGTCCTCCTGCGCTGCTCCTCTTTACTCCCAGACACCCCAAAACTCCAAGCAGACAGGAACATGGCAAAAGCAGGTGCCTGGTCACACGCCCTGGGTGGGATTTCGTAACTACGCACCACGCCCCCTCGCCCCCCCACCCCCGCCACACCGCTCCCCAAGGGAGCAGAAAGCTGCTCAGGATGATGTATCAGGGTCCCCAGTCAGGGAAGCTTAGTTCAAAAAGCATCACTTGCCCTGACCAGGTGGCTCGGTTGGTTGAAGTGTCGTCCTACACACCTAAAGGTTCAGGGTTCAATCCCCAGTCAGGGCACATACAGCAAGCAGTTAATTGATTGATGTATCTTTCTCTCCCTTTCTCTCTCTCTAAAAAAATCAATAAACATATCCTTGGGTAAGGATTTTTTTAAAAAAGGAATCCTTTAATTTTTATTATAATGTGTTTTCATTTAAAATCATATTTTCCTGGTGTTTGGGCAAGACTGAGGTGTATTTTCCCCGATGTGGGTAGGAGACATGTAAATATACATACAAGGACTGTCCAGAAAGTATCCAGCCTTGCACTATGGAAAATAGAGACATTTATTGAAGAAACTACAAGAAACATTGTACATAGGACAATGATGCCTCAGTCCCCTTCAAAGTAGGCACCTTGGGACCTCACGCAGTTCTCCCAGCCACTCTTCAGCTGTTCAAAACATTCTGCAAAATCCTTTGTTGGAATCGCCATCAGCTGCCCTGTTGTATTTTCCTGAATCTCATCAGCGGTCTGATATCTCTTCCCTGTCAAAGGTGAATTTAGTTCAGCTTCATGAGATCTCTGGAGTCAGATTGTCCAAGTTTAAATTTCGGGTCAGCCATCTGGACACACTATTTAACATACTTCTCTCATTTAATAGGGATAACAATAAAAGCCATATTATAAGGTTGGCTCGCTGGGAAGATCAAAAATGATTACATGCGCAAAAAGCACTCAGCCCAGTGCTGAGCCTAAAGCAAGTCTGGTCAAACAGACTTGACTGTTGGGGTGTTGACTTCCCAAGACAAGGAAGAAGCTTGGTGGACCCAAGAGTTCATGAAGTCCAAATGGTCTCTCGGAAGCTGGGGGAAGTCGGTGGAGCCCCCTGTCCCATAAGTGTGTGACTTAGTAGTGATACAGTCGGTCATGCCAGAGGGATGCCTCGAAGGACATCTGTTCCTCTTCCTCAGGCTGTCACCGGGATCAAAGGACACCCACCACGTGGGCTGGCCATGGCTGCACTTGGAGGTGATCTGTTCCTCATCAATGACTCTTCCCTAGCAACCTATTCGATGTTGATCAAATTGTACAATGGCGGGTCCCAGGCAGAAGCCCTGCTTTCTGCGGCAGTGGTTTTCAAAGAGGGGCAATTTTACCCCCCAGAAACAACTAACAGTATCTGAAAGTAGTTTTGATTATACTAATGGGGAGGGTATGCTACCAGCACCTAGTGTGTGGAAACCAGGGATGCAGTCGAACACAGGACAGATTCCCCACAACTAAAAACCATCTGGCTCAAATGTCAATGGCACTAAGGCTACATCACTCTGGTCTATGGCTCCATCTCCTGAAGTTTGGGTTTTGGGCTGCCTGCACCAGAATTAGCTTAGGGCATGAGTTAGAGATGCACATTCTGGAGCTGAACCCCAGACCTACTAAGCTAGACTCTCAGGGGCTCCCTGCTGATTCTTGGGAGGACCGGCCACGGTTTAATGGGAGTCCTTCCACATATCGTGGTTTGGAAAGTGGCCTTCCCAGGACCTCTCCAGACCCACATCCTCCTTCTCTCTTGTGGTCCTCTGTCTGATTTAGGAATTGCTGAGAATTGACCCTTGAAGCTGCTTCAGGTACCAACACAGCTCTCTACCACATTCCAGACGGTGCAGGGGGTTGGGGGTTGGGAGGGAGTGGTGAGTCAGGGGAGGGGACTGTGAAAACCGGAAGGGACCAGTGAGATCACTCAGTACAAACCTTTCTTTTCACGAGGAGGAAACTGACATCATTAAGAGAAAGAAAATCCATGCTTGGTAAAATTCCAGCATTGGTCACTGTTATTTTTTCTATTTGTTTCCATCTTAATCAAAATCATATAAAAAGGAAGTAGGGGAGGAAAAGCTGGCTGGAAAGGGGTGGGAAGGTGAGAAGGTGCATTCTTCAATAATGAGAGAGGAGGTGGCCAGAGGAGAGGTTCTGGCTCCAAACGCCCAGCCAGTGGGTGGTGAGCCCCTGTCCTGTCATCTCAAAGCAGCTGTGGCTCCTGCATAGTCCACAGGCCTGAGGTGACTCCCGCTGACGAGGCCATCAGAGCTTCCTATACCAGGCACAGTAAGAACACTGATACACTGTAAGTCTCAGGGCCTGAAGTATTCCTGAATTCTCCGCCCTTACCCACACCAGTGGCCAAAATTCCTAATGAAGACGAGGTGGGTCTTCTTTGCATGCCACGACCAGAGCCAGAACTCCACTGTAGTCACCCTCATGTAAGGGAACATTTGGACTGACGCATGTTCCCCTAAAAGGAAGAAGGCACTTCTCCCATTGCATGAAGATTCTGCAAAAACGGACTAGGCTGGAGAGACCATGGCTCCATCGGGTGAGCTGTGTGCCCAGGAGGTCACGTGGCAGGTCACATGGTGCTAGGGGAGCAATAGGGAAAGCCACGAGCTTCGGAGCCAAACAGAATCTGATTTAAAGTCTATCACTGCCACTCAAGAGCTGCAAAAACGTATGCAAGTTATTGACATTCACTGAAGTAGTTGCCTACACACTTGGGTTCTTGGTTGGCCTATGGAGCATGTATCGCTTCTTCTCCACTTAATGAAGCTGTGACTTCCCTCGAGATGGAAGGTGCCTACCTACCCCCTCCTTAGCTCCAGAGGGGGGCCTGTGGCCCAGGAGATCAGTCAGAACATTCCAACACCTCAGCCACGGCAATTGAGTCAGCATAGTCCACGACCCAAGTTAGACCAAGGGCACTGGGTCCTGGGATTTGTAATTGAAACCTCTGAGAAGGAAAAGCTTTCTTTATATTCTAACACTGAGAAGACATAAACCTAATGCTGCTGGGGCTGCCACACCAAGCAACACAGCAGATATTTGAGTCCTGATGACATCATTTAGATCCTAGATCCAGCTGTGCCCGAGTCCCTAGAACTTCTACTGATATGAATAAATTTCCCTCTATTTGTTCACACCAGTTGGACCTGGATTCTTGACATTAACCACCACAAGTTCTAAGTAATACACTCTCCAAACCTCTGTTTCTTCATATTACAATGGAGATGATTTTAGTTTTTAATCTCATAGGGTTGTGGTAAGGATTAACCACAATAACGCAACAAGTATAAAGTGTTGGCCTTTAATGTCAGTTTCTCTGAAGGTAAAGAGCTCAACTGGATTTGATTAGAGATTGTGGTAGAAATGATCATGCACACCACACATTCCACGTTGTCCCCGAGGTAGTCCTGACCCCTTTGGCATTTAAGTAAGGCTACATGGCCAGTCTGGGCCAATGGGCTGTGACCAGCATTAAAGAGCTGGCGTTTGGCCCTCCACTCTCTCATCTCTTGCCACAGTGACCAAGAAGTCTCCTAAAGAGATGGTGGCACCACGAGATCAAAGCAGCCAGAGGACAGCTGCCTTGGAGAGCTGTTAGACCACGTCTGCTGTGTTAAGCCCCTGAGCATTGGGGAATATTTGTGAACACAGTTTCGCCTATCCCATATTGACTGATAGAGAGAACTTCTGAAGAAAGACATTCACAGCCAGGCGGATGAATGTAGTGAGCATCTGAGCCTGCATGAAGGGGAACCCATCCAAGGGGGTGGAAGATCCACCCCCAACATGAACTTCACACATGCTGCAGTTTTTCAGAGGGGCCACCCATGTCTCCAGGCTCTGTCTCAAATTTCTGAAGTGCTATGGCTGGCCAGGCTTGGGGATCTACCAGAGGGAATCCATGGCTGGGAGGAGGGGCAGGGGTCAACCATGCTGTGACAGTGTTCCTAGGCTTGAATGCCACCTGCCAGTTTCTTACTTGGACCCAGAGAACCCATCCAACTCAGAAATCCCATTACTCCACTCTGCAAGTCATGCCTAGCTCTCTCGGTCACCATGCTCCCAACCCAGTGACCTTGTAACAATTCCTGGAATATTCTAGCCTCATCACTTCCTCAGAGCTCATTCACATTCTAATGTGATCGTCACATGATTGTCTCCTTTCCATTTTTCAGATCTGGGCTTTGATGGCATATCCTTAGAGGACTCTCCTTGATCTCTCTATTGAAAGCCAGTCCCTTCAATATCATCCTTCTCGGCATCCTACCCATTTTCTCCTTCTTCTCCCCACTCTTATGCCTTCCACTTCCTCTTCTCCTCCATCAACAAACTAACATTGATTGGTTGTTTCCTATATGTTGGGCGGAACTCTAAAGGTACTACATAGATTAATCCAACAACAACCCTAGATACCAATCAGGAATCTTGATTTCACACAATAGAAATCAAGCCTATTTGAACAGATAACACATTTATTGAAAGGGTGTAGGGTAGCTCACAAAATCATTGGGGCACCTGGAACCATGCAAGGCTGGATGATGAGAATCCTAGCCAGGGTCTGGCTAAGAACAACTGCCACTGCTGCTGGCCATGGGTCACCACCATTGTCACCATTACCCCTAGATATTATCCTAGACCTGGATATGCTCACTGCTGCCTCAGTTAACTCTAAGCATTCTGTCAAAGTCCTGGACAGAAGCATTCGATTTTCCAAGTTCAGGCCAAGGCCCTTCCCAGGCTGCCCTGGGGTGGGATATCGGTGGGCCAGGTCAGCTTCCATGACTGGTAATAAGGTTGCCTGGTGAGATGCACAGTGGGTGGTCTCCATGCCAGGAGAAGCAGCTTCTGATGCTGTCCAGCCTTAAAGCAATGAATCCCCACAATCTCTGAGGCAGACCAAACATTCAAGTCACAAAGTTTAAAAATCCATTGGCCAGTACCAATGCCACCTCCCTAAACAACAAGCATCTGAAGACTGTCCATTTGAAGAGGCACAAATGGTGGTCCTGATGAGGTGTGCCCACACTCCTCAGGTTTCTTCTGCTGATGAGGGTGAGCAGATACGTGTCCCAGATGGTCGGACATTCGTACCTGAGTTTCTGACAGCAAGCCAGATGGCAGAGCCTAGTCTTGCTTCACCAAGTGTGGGCCTGGTCAACAGCAGCCTCCCCTGGGAGCTCGCCAGGCCCCACTCTCAGGTCCCACTGCTGCCCCACTGAATCGGAATCTGTATTCAAGCAAAATCCTCAGTGATTTCCCATCCACGTGAAAATGCACCATGTACTGCTCACCCACGGTGATGCTCATATTAGTTCACATGACGGAATCACATGGGCAGGCTTTACGAACTATTTATGCCTCATCTCACGTCCAGTGATTTTGTTACAATTGTTTCTGGGTGTGGTCTGGTCATCAGAATTTTGAAAAGCTCCCCAGATAACTCTCATGAAAAGCAAAGGTTAAGAACTGCTTAGGAAGGCATGATTAAGTCCAATCTGGAGCACCCTCAGAATGAACAGATATTCTTATGAAAACTGTGTCGACCTAGGGAGTCATTTCTCAGCCCCACCCTCCAGCAGGACCCACTAAATGTCCATTCTGGAGAAGTGATTTTAAAAGCCAAAGAGCGCCAATTGGTCATGGTCTCTCTGAGCAACTTACTCTAGATCCTGGTGGTTTGGGTTTTCTCCTAAAGCCTTCGAATTTAAAAAAGCAGTAAAAGGGACCCCAGGGGTCATAGGATGTAACTATCTCATTTTACAGATGAGGAAACTGAGGCACACACAGAGGAACTGGGTTTTCAAGCATCCCCAAGGCCCTGAACTCCAACCTCCCTATTTCGGGACAGTCCCTTTCCCCTGCATGCCCTGCCTCTTCGGCAAAGGTGAGCACATGATGTTTGATGAGAGCGTGGTCAAAAGTTCATCCCCAAGATGGTTATTATTAATAACAAGGTTAAAAGCTCCAAAGCCAACCCAGTGCCAGTGGCTCCCCGAAAGCCATTTTCTCCCTTGGTCCTCATCTAATTATGGGTAGGTAAGTAATTAGAAACAGGCCGTACCCAACAGACAGGGTTCCAGGAAACGGAAACTTCTAATACAATTCTGCCTGGGAAGAGTCCGCTCCCACCATCAGATGCTACTGGGACTCTCTCAGGTTTGCCCTGGGGAAAAGGAAGAAAGAGCACGTCCAAGCAGAGTGGGGAAAACAGGCTTAAAAGACAAGGTCACCGTGGTCTTAGAGAGTATGGGCGCCCTGGGAAAGCCACATGCTGGGCGCCTGTGCCGTGGGGACTCTGAGCTGTGTCCGTGCCTCAGGGGCTGTCACTACATCAAGGGCTAGGTAAGCCCCTCGTGGGTGTGGTTGGATGTGGTCTTGAAGTTACACTCATGACTAGGTATTCAGTACTGGGTAGCAGGTACTGAACTATGTGCTGCTTATATTACTCCACTTAATCCTTGCATCCATTCCATGAGGTAGGTACCCCGCTTTGACAGAGGAGGAAACTGAGTCTGAAAGTGCTTCGAATTACTTGTCCATAGTCCCACACAAAGAGGTGGAGCCAGGACTGGGGTTCAAGTCCATCAGAGCCCACAGCTCTCGCATCCATCATGCCCTAGTGTCTATAACTTGTGGCTGCAACAGCCTCATTCCTAGTCAGGACCAGCCTGATGCTCGCAGGTGGGGAGAGGCAGGAGCACCAGGCTCCCTCGGGGCTGACGAGCAGATGCTGCTCAGAGGAAAGTGGACGTTGGAAGGAAGAAAGCAGCGCCTGCAGAGTGAACAGGAACAGATGCATCTCTCGGATGCTCTCTCGAGTGCCAGCCACGCGGGTTCAGCTGACCCAGGAGCTGCCAACCCAGGCATCTGCCACGGGCTCTGTTCGCTGCAATGGGACCATGGGACCGCCACCACCGCTTGCACCATCTGGCCTTCCCATGGCAGAGATCCTGCCGTTCATGGCTGCGTGTAAGCTGAACAGGTCTCCAGTGGATACCATTTAACAAGTTCGTGGCTCCGTGTTTCCCGAGATGGATTACTCAAAGCCCCATGCTCGGGTGCCAGCGTTTCGGCAAAGTTGCAGATGGTTCCTCATAGTTGCCATCAGCCTTGTTTATAGGGCTCATCTTCCGCGGACCACCATTTTCCCACCTGCTGCCCACCAGCTGGGCTGCCGTGGCTGGAGGATGATTTCCAATCTCTCTCTTTCTCGCTCCTGCTCTCTCTCTGCATGTTTATTCCAAGACAAATTTCTCATCAGTTCAAAACCTCATGTCGCGTCGTTGTCCCCAATTTTTAAGCCCCATCTTCAATTTGCATCAGCCAGGGGTGTGAAAAATCATGTTTTTTATCTAACTAGGGTGATGGATGAACATTGAGCCCACCCTCCTTTTTCTTTCAGGGTGCACAGAAGGTTCTGGAAGGCCAGTGCAATGCTGAGGTTTGGTGGGGGGAGGGAGGAAGAAAAGGCACCTGGATGCTGAGCGCATCTGCAAGCAGGTCACCTCTGAGCCATCCCCATTCCTGTCCCTGAGGTGGGGGGGGGGGGTTGTTCTCAGGACCATTCTAGAATCACCTCCTGCTCCTTTTTCATTTTAGGTGAAGGATGGAGTGAGCCTATCCAGGCTGCTCCTTAGGAAGCCATTCTCCCTGAGGCCCTGGTGCTACCCTGGAAAACAGCTGTGAGTCTCCTCTGGGCTCTGTCCCAGGAACACACCTGGCAACACTGCCACGTCTCCAGGGCGCAGCCTGGGGAGCAGAAAGCCAGGCCCCTCAGGGGCTCCCTCTGTCTACACCTTCCCTGCACCCCCTCCAGGCACCTCACCGCCTGCCTGCAGCACTCCTTGAGGACAGGGATGGGAAGGGGACTTGCTCTCACGTGTCTTGTTTCCTTTAAATATTTCCCCTCTGACTTGAGTCCTTTCTGTGGCTCCCCAAGGGTCTAGACTATGGAAACTCCTAAGCCAGGAAGAGAGTTCCTTCTTCATCTCCTGTCTGCCATCACAGGGAGGCATGTGGGGAAAGACAGGACTCCCACTGACAAATGGAAGGAAGGACCAAGAAGGAAAAAATAACATAACCATCCGCTAATATTTTAAACGTATGATCCTGCCACAGGGTAAGTGATAGGCTCAGACGCGTGCGGCATCTTGCCCAAAGACATGGAGCAAATGCTTGTGGGAAAATGTGCACCAGAAATGAGTACCAAGAAACCGAGGTACGGATGGGAGAGGATTCCGACACCTTCTACCCGGTGGGCTTGGCGGGGAGCCCAAATCACCTGTCTCCCAAAATCTGGCTTGAACAAAAACTTGGGGAAATTTCGGAGTAATTCTGTGCTCTTTGGAAACCCTTTTCCGGATGGAGAAACTGAGGCCCCAAGAGAACATACTCCCACAGTGAGCTATAATGTGTGCTCCTCTCACCTCCAGAGAAACCGAGGTCATTCCTAACAAGTGCGTGACACCAAGACTAGAATGTCAGGGCTGGCTCAGTTTCCTTCTTCCAGAAACTAGCCTCTTGTCTCTCCTCCATCCTGTCTACTCCCAGCAAAGGAAAAGTTTTATCCTTTTTTTTTTTTTTTTACCATTTCTAACCAATTCATTCCCCCAAATCACCCAGGAGGCCAGTAGGGTTGGGAGAGAAACGCAAGAGCGCGTGCCCAGGTGTGACTGCCTCGAGCGTGCCGCGAACGTTCATCTGCCCCACCGAGGGGGGTGTGGGGGGGGCGGGCAAGCAGGTTATGGCTGATTCAGAAAGACTGATGGACCCAGAATCCATTTCTCAATTAGACCCACGCAGGCGGGCCCTGCCTGCGGGCCACGGGAGGAGTCGGGATTCTACTCCAAGCGCAGTGGAAAGCCACCGACAGTTTTAAGCAGAGAAGTAGCAAGATCTGAGAGACTTCATCTTAAAAGCACCACCCCTGTCCAAGTTGCTTTGTGAGACAGGGACTCTATGGGAGACGAGGGTGGCATCAGGGACCAGTAAAGGGGCTTCCCTGAGGGGCTGGGCGATGGGGGGGGCCCACGCTGAGGCGGCAGCCAAGGCGAGGGAGAGCCGAGGGGCTTCCAGACAGGTGAACGTCAGAGATCAAGCCCATGGCTCTCAGAGATGGACCGCAGGTGGGGGAGAGGAAAGGGAAGGCTCGAGGATGGTCTCAGGCTCCCCACATGAGCAGGTGGGGGGCAGGGCAGGGCGGGGCTCTGGGGTCCTCCTGGTTCTGAGATGCTACACCTCAGTAAGTGAGGGAGACCACAGTGACGCGGCAGGTGGGTAAGTCACACAAAGAATCAACGGGACTGTAGGTACTCACACAGCCCCAGCTTTGTTTACCTCAGCCAACCTCAATTAGGCACCAACTGTGTGCCGCCCAGCACAAAGCACAAAGGGTTACTAGGCCTCACCTGGGTGGAGTGGCGGTCTAATGAGACATCGGGACAGGTGCCTGAGGTCCCAGGCCTCCTCTGCCCCATGGCCCTCTGCACTGCCTCCATCCCCCCGCCCCAGTCCTCTGAGGTCCCCACACAGGAATGCACCGAAGGGCAATGGAGGTGGTGGCTGGGGCTGCACAAGGACAGAGGGACCCGCCAGCGTCGGCTATGATGGCAGAAAAGCCAGGAAGTTTTGAAAAGTTTAACTTTAAAATAGAACTGTCACCTTTACTATCAGTCAGTAAAAGTGGGGTCGGATCAAGTGATCCGAGCGCCAGACTGCCGGAGAGCAGAAGGGGTTCTCTGCTTGGTGTTTGCTGTTTGTCTAAGAGGAAAGGCCTGGGGGAGGTGGGCATAGCCCCAGAGGCCTGGATTCCAGTCCCAGGCTGCCCCAGACAGGATGCCACGCTGGCGCCTGGGTGAGTCATGTGCTCAGCCAGGGCCTAGGGGCCCGTCTGCAAATCTGGGGTCAGGGCAGGTGCTCCCCAAGGCCCTGGCATCTCGCCTGTGCCGTCAATCTGCTCTGCTCAGTACACTAAGTCACCACAGTCCCTGCCGGTCACCTGCCCTCTGTCTGGGAGCCACGAATCACAGCACAGAGAGCTGAAAGGCCTCCCCTGCTCAAACGCAGGGCACACATCACCGGCAAGCAGAGCCGAGTTCTGTCCATTTGGCAGAGGACACAGGCGCGTGGTGACAAGCAGTTGTCACCCTCACATGTACAAGGGAATACAGAGAGCTGGCACTGACTCTCCATCATCCATCGGTCCCACCCCAGGGACTGCGGGCTGGGTCACTTCTGATCTCTCCCAACTCCAGGCCTGCCCGCCTCTCCCTGCCCCACTGACCCTGATTCCCCGCCCTGTCCAGCCTCATCTCATGGCATGCTTTCCCATGAGCACACTGGGTTCACTTACTCAACAATTATTTACGAAGCAGCCATGAGGTGCCAGGCACAGCCTGCGGTGCTGCAGGTAGCCGGGGGTGCGGCACAAACAAGACAGACTCGTGTGCCCACCAGGAGCCCCGATCTGGTAAGGGAACGGCCCCGCCATCTGCTTCAAGTTTTCACTGACAGTAAGTGCCATGACGGAAGTTCAGCGCAGGGTGATACGAGGAGGACATGGCCCAAGTTGGAGTAGGGCGGGGCCGGGCGGGGGTGGAGCAATGCTCTGCGAAGGGCTCTCGGAGCCGATACTTGACGTGAGACCTCGGGGTGATCAGGAGGACAGCGGAAAGGTGGCAGGAGCCAAGAGGCCAGACCACGCCAGGGCTGGTGGCGCACGCTGATGGCTGTGGGTTGAAGTCCAGGTGTGCTTTGGAATGCCATCTACTGAGTAAGGGCGTGTACTAATTTTCTAGGATGGCCACCACCAAGTGCCAAAACTGGGCGGCTTCAAACACCAAAACTCTGTTCTCTCACACTCCTAGAGGGCCAAATCTGAGCCCAAGGTGCTGGCAGGGCCAGGCTTCTTCTGGAGGCTCTCGGGAAGAAGCCCTCTGGGATTCCTCCTGGCCCTGGTGCCTCAGTCCTTGGTGCCCCTCGGCTTGTCGGCATCACTCCCGTCTGGCCACTCCGTGTCCTCGCCTCTTCCGTAAGGACGCCCATCACTGGGCTGAAAGCTCAGCTTAATCCAGTACAACCTGGTTTTTATCACATACACTAAGAATCTATTTCCAGATTGGCTCATGTCCTGAGGTTCCAGGTAGACGTGAATTTGGGGGCTACGATTCAACCCACTACAGGATTCAGGTAGGGGACAGGTGTGATGGAATTTATGTTTCAAAAATCTGACTTGGGCTGCAGTGTCCAAAGTGGATGAGGGTGAGGAGGAAAGAGGAGAGGGTGAGGAGCCCTGGGGAGGTGACGGAGGGCGGGGCCTGGCGGGGGTGGGGGGAGATGGAGAGAAGGGGACAGATTCAGAACTTGTTTGGGAGGTGGGATTGACACAATTGGCCACGGACTGGATGTGAGTCACAAAGGAGAGGGGTCAAGAATGTCTCCTGTTGTTTGGACACCTGGGTGGCTGGCCACCAACCACACACACTTTGAGGGGATGAAACAACCCCACGGGTACTTCTTCCCTGATCCCTGCATTGATGGGTGGCTCACAGAGCAGAGGGTTCTGTTGCCAGGACAGGGATCTGACATGATGGGCACACGGCCCCCTTCCCCACTCTGCAGCTGGCACCTCCAGGCTCAGCCTTTGGCTTGGCGAGTGGTTCCCATCCAGTAGGAGGCGCGGAGAGCAGACCTGGCTCCCTGACCCTCCCTGGCCCTTCTCCTGCATTTCCAGGGCATCCATGGGGACCACTGGGCGGGGCGCGGGGGGGGCGCTTGGATGGATTGCTATTGGATGGATTGCACATCAGACCACCCCATCAGCCCACCAGACCTTCAGACAGAAGCAGAGCTCGCATCTAACTTCTCGGCTTTGACAGAGAGGTGGTGCTGAATATTCGGGGCAGCAGGAAGCACGTGCTGGGTCCTCAGACCCTTTAGGGTCCCTGACAAGGAAGATCCCAAGTCAAAATATGGGCAACAGAAGGAGGCGGGGAAGGAACTGGAGTGCAGACATTGAAAAGAACTCTGTCCCCACTGCAGATGAAGTCTTGGAGGCAGTATCTCAGGGGACTGGGCTGGAGAAGGGGACGCTTCTTCTTTTTTTTTTTTAATGTTTTATTTATTTATTTTTAGAGAAAGGGAGGGAGAAAGACAGGGAGAGAAACATCAATATGTAGTTGCCTCTCACATACCCCCAACTGGGGACCTGGCCCACAACCCAGGCTTGTGCCCTAATTGGGAATCGAACTGGCCACCCTTTGGTTCACAGGCTGGCACTCAATCGCCTGAGCCTCACCAGCCAGGGCAGAGAAGGGGACGTTTCTGTTTTCCCCTTGCCCGTTCCTCCACAGGTCGCCTTGAAGCAGCTTTGTAAACTCAGGAGGAGCTTGTGGCCATCAGAGAGCAGTGGTTTCTGGGAAGTGGGCGGAGAGGGGCGAGAATAGGCCATAGGCTTGCATGCACATGTGTGCACGCAGGGACATTCACATGCGCACACTGCTCGGCAGGCTGCCTGTTGATGGTGTGCTGTAAGAATAAGAGCACTCCAAACACCAACCGACCCTGGGTCAGATCAAGCCCCCAGACCCAAGTTCCAGCTGACAACGGAGGGACCTGATACGCAGAAGCCCGAGGATGCCAGCAGCAGGAGCCTGGTGGGGAAGCCGCAGAGTAACTGGCCGGATGTCTGCAGCAAATACATTGCACAGGGGAGAAAAAGAAGGGAGGACACCCACAGCTCAACAGAGGCATCGAAGACTTCACTGCCTGCAATGTATGGCTCTTGCTAGGATCCCGACTTGAGCAAACCAACTGTTTAAAAAGAGAAACTGAGGCAATTGAACATCGAACCCTGACGAGAACGATGGCCGATGTTTTCACGGGTGATAACGATGTTGAGAGTATGTTTTGAAAAAGAGTCACCACCCTTTACCGCTGCCTGATGCCATCATCCTGCACGAAGTGCTGGGGTGCCAGGGACCCGCTCAGCAGCCACCCCGAGCTGGGGGTAGAGCGAGCAGAGGAAGGACGGTCAGCCCGCGCTGTCAGAGTCAGCAATTGTTGAAGCTGGATGGTGGAGCTGGGGCTGTCTGACGTGATTCTTTCTCCTGTTGCATGCGTTTGGAGTGTTCCATGAGGAACAGAGATTTTTGGGAGGTTTTTTTTAAAGACCTCTGGCCAGCAGACTCCCAGCTCTGCCACTCACCAGCTGCCTCTCCCCTCACCAGTTCCTGGAGCCAGTGTCCCCTGGGTGAGGACGCTTCCCTTGCAGGGAGGGACTGGTGTTCTGTGAGAGCTCCCTCGCTGTCAGGGGTTCCTGCTATTTGTTTGTTTGTTTGAATTTAGTGTGTTTCTCTGGGGATATTCTCAACAGGGCATCAAATTACTGAATCATGCTCCCACAGGACTCAACCATTTTTCATGCCCCCTAAGAAGGCTTGCTTGCCACCCCACTCAGCAGAGGGAGTTCTTCCTCTGAGTCACCCTGACCCCCTCCCCAGGCTCACCGTTCTGGCGCCCCCATCACCCTTATGTCATGACGTCCTATTGACTGGTCTGCACCTCCCATTAGACTCCAAGCTGTCCTTGGCACTCGAAAAAATTTTTGACCCACTGAATAAGAGAACTCTGGGCCACCAACCTGCAGTGTTCCATTTTGCAGAAAGAACTCTGAGGTTTCATTCTGGTGCAGAAATCTGCCTTCCAAGACTTCCTTTGTCTCTCTACTTTGCTGTGTGGCCCTGGGCGGGAATCTGAACCTCTCTGTGTCTCTCCTCCTCTGTAAAGCTTCACTAACAGTCACACTGTCAAACAGAATGGACAGAAGTCTGGCTGTTGCCCACGGCCTCCCAGTTTCTGGGGTACCCATGTTTGGGACTCGACCCCTCTATCCATCTGCAGCACCAGAGGCTTCGCCACCTCCGGCGCTCTGGCCTCGCCCTCCTTTTGACCCCCTCGTGCTCCGCACAGGGCCCAGCACCGAGGCCCTTGTGACGATGGGAATCATCCCCTGGTGGCATTTACAAGCAAGCACTTCAACACCCAGACAAGCCCATTACACAGCGAAACCAACGAGGGGCTGCTTCAGACAGGAGAAACGGCTGCTGGAGACCGGCAAACAAACGTCCTCGGCAGCCGGAACAGAAGCTGAATCTGCTGGGAGAAGAAGAGGTCGTGGGGCCCAGGTGCCTGTATCCCCGTTAGCCAGGTGGCACACACAGACCGGAACTGCACGGAGCTCCACACCCAGGAAGGCGATGTTCAGAGATGCTGGCGGTGAGAACCACACCAGCCGGGACCCTGCAGAAGGGCGCCCTGTGCCTGCAGCTGACTTTGGACCCGAGGGAGAACGCACAGGCCAGCCCGGAATGGCCAGTCTGTGCAGCCCTTCAAGAGAGCTTGGCCCCATAGCTGAAGTTCAGGGCAGAATAAGCAAAACCTTCCCCATTGCTTCCCTGGCCAGGAGCAGCCTGGAGGATTGGGCTGTGCCTGCCAGGAGCAGAGCCATCACCCCGGGTGGGTGTTTGGGTACTGGAACAGCACCAAACCCTCTGCTGGAAGCAGGGCCTCTCTGCCTGTCAGAGCCCCCCTCTGTGCTCCCAAGAGCGACTGGCCACCCTCCTGTCTCCTCCTCCTCCCCTTCCTCCTCTTCTTGCAGCTCACTCAGTGTCCCCAGCTGCAGAGCCCATTCTGCAGAGCAGCTGAGCCCCACCTGCACCACCTTCTCACCCACTCACTGCCCCCCGGGCACCACAGCCTCATCCAGCAGCTCCCCAGGAGCTGACTCGCAGGAGGTGCCCTGGTGCAGGGGATGTGATGAGCTCTGAGTGCAGGATCCTGTAGGGCGGGTTCCCATTCCCAGGAAACTCACCACCCAGAGAGGAAGCCGTGGGCACCGACAGCCTCCCAGGCAGGTAGACCCAACTGCACACATGGGGCCGGCTCCAGGAGCCCCTCTGATGTCCATCATGGCAGCCCGAAGTCCCAGGGGCCCTGGCTTGGGGTCCCCACTCTACTCCCCAAGGTCACACCAGCCACGATGGGACCAGTGCTGTGAGATATCCAAGGAAACAGCAGCCCCATTTGAGCAGCAGAGGGGAGGAGGGGGCACGGGGGGGGGGGCGTGGGCGGGGGGCGGTGTGAGGCATCCGTTTCAGGCGCTACAGTATTTCTGTGGTTTCTGAGACCCCCTGACTGTTTCCCACTATCAGCACCTAGGAAGCCGGCACCAGCCCTCCAGGTGCACGGGAGGGTGCGGGCGCCCTCTAGTGGATGGAAGGGCCCTGGGCCTTGGGCTCCACCTGCACCCTCCAGCTTTAGGACCTGCTTCCCTGCACATTGGCTGGTGGGGATCCCTCCCCTGGCCCCTCCTCAGCCATTCCCCATCTTCCCACAGATCCAGACACAAGGTTACACATTCTCCCCACGGCCTTTCCCAGCTTGCCCAGGGATCTCAGCTTTACTAAGGCACAACGGTTACACTGTAAGGAAGCCTTCATAGGGTGGCCTGACCGGGAGGGAGTCATTTCGCAGCTGGCGAAGTTTGCTAGGAGTGGAGTGCAGTTGTGATAGAGGCTTCCCGGAGGCACTTCTGGGTTGCGTGGGAGGCCCTCATTCTCCCCTTCTGCAAGGTAAACCCAACTGTAGGACTCCTGAAACCATCAGCACCCCACTTTGCAGAGGAGGAGGCAGAGGAGCCATAAAGGGGAGGAAGAAGGATGGGCGCTCACTGCTTCATGGGCCCACAGCCCCGGGCGCAGAGCAAAGGAGGAGAGCCGATGGAAGAAGAGCCATGGCCCACCGAGTCCCCCTCACTCACGCTCTGCAACCACTGCCAGCCTCCCCAAGGGCTGCTGGGACAGCAGGCGGCAGGGAGCGAGGGGGTCTGCGTCAGTCCCATGGCTACCCATATTTCCAACAGGGTCAAATCCTTATGCATGTTTTGCCAAAGGGAGGTTGCCCCAGGAAATGCATTTCAGGGATGCTTTGTTAACCAAGCACAGTCCCTGCCCTCAAGGAGCTTTGAGTCCATTAATTAAATGTCAAGTCAATTGTCCATGCCTCACTGCCCCTTCTGCGCCCACACAGAACTGGCTTGCTCAGTCCTGCCCCTTTGCCATTGAAATTGGTATTCATCGCGACTCTGGACCCCATCGCTTTGTGATAAAAAGACCTGCCCATCCATCTCCAGAACATCCCCAAATCCACCCACCTCCCCACCCCTGCCCCAGACACCACTGGCTCTCTCTGCACTGCAGCTTCCTTTCTTCCCCTTCCCTCCAGGCCGCTGTTCACAGATCAGCAGCAATACCCTTTACAGGGCTGACCCCTGGATGACCTCCCCCTCATGGCTTCCCTGCTCGTGCCCTGGCACCCTCGGGGCTCAGCTGCCGGGTTCCAGCCTTTTTCCAGCTTCTCTACAGTCCAGGAGGGGAAGAGACTGTCTGTCACCTCTCCGGGAATGACCGCAGTTCCTGGCCCCCTTTGCAAAGCTGGCTCTTCCTCCACCTTCAGGCTCTTAGCTGAAATCAACTTTCTGGGAGAAGACTGCCCCGGCCCACACCCCACAGTCACACACCCACAGCCCCCACTGGTGTGGGGTGCTGCACCCATCACAACCAGCATTCTGTGCACACTCCTGTCCGCCCCTGAGACTGTCTCGCCACCTAGAACATCAGCTGCAGGAGGGGCAGGATGTCAGAGATGCTCTTCCTTGTGCCTCCACCTCCTGGCTGCACAGGGTAGGCACTCAACGAATACCGCAATGAGCGAATGAACAGGACTGTGGAACGAGAGTTCAGAAGAAGGAACGACCACTTCCAGGTGACCAACAGCAGAAGCAAAGGCACAGAGGAGGGAAGGATGGTGGGTCTGAGAAACCTTGAGTGGTTGGGTGTGATGGTGGTGAATAGTGACAGCAAAGAAAGGACAGATCATCTTGGAGGGCTCAGGACTGGAAGGCAGGGGGTGTTGGGGGACCTGAGGGGAGCTCACCTCATCATCCCAGGGGGAGGGACAGAGCAGCCAGCCCTGGACCAGCACAAGGCAACGGGCAGAGGCAAGTCCCCAGAAATGAGATGACCGAGACAGAGGCTGCCTCAGGCCCTGTCGACTCCTATCTCTGTTCTAGCTGGATAGCAAACAGGAAATAGCGACTGGGAGGATCGGGGACCTGGGCCTCCGTGGCTGCCCCTTAATTCCCACCGTCCCCACTCCTGTCTCTTCCCTTCCCTTTCCCCACCTGGAGAATCCATCCTGAGGTCTCCTGTGTCCGTGAGAAGCCCCATTGTTAAGGAGCATCCCGAGGCCCTCCCAGGAAGCACACTTTAGTCCCCTGGTCTGGGCGGTGACCAAACTTTTCATCAGCCCTGGGTCTAGGGGCCCTGGGTGGAGTTCTAGCGCCACCTGGTGGACATATCTGGAATGTGCGGCGTGGCCACATTCTGTGTCCTGGGGAAAGTGGGGCCAGATTCAGGCAAACTCGCTCAGAAATTTCAAGACCTCAGGAAGACTGAGGAGGCCAAGAGGCACAAAGCACTCCTCTTGAACGTGGCTGCCCCAGTCTCCACAGAGGCATCTGTCAGAGAATTCCAGAAACCTTGGCCTAGGGAGTGAGTGGGCAGGTGCAGACAGAAAAAGCATAGGGTCCTGCCGAAACTTCTCTAAGTTGGGAGAAAGGTGCAGGCTCCGAACAGCACTAACATTTACAAAGCACTCCCTGTGTCCCAGGCTTGGTGCTAAGTGTGTCGTGGATGTTCATTACTTCAGTGTATCCCCCTGTTATGCGAAGGCAGCTCATCAACACACAGCTGGTGAGTGCAGAGCTGGGACTTGAAGCCAGGCAGCCTCAGCCGGATTGTGGGCACCGGAGCACAAAGCTGTAAGCCCCTCAGCTACAGTCTCGTCACCAAGGCAGTTAACCCAAAGACCCCGGTCTCGGGCGTGGGACCTCCCTGCCCACACTCTAGTCTGTTGGCAGTTTGGGGCTCTGTGTCCTAAGAAAGCCATGAAAATAAACTCACCCCTGACTTCCAGGGCACAGCCCTCGATTCGATTCATCATACCAAAGCCCCAGTCCCTTCCATCACCCTCCACGCCAGCGCTGGCCTCCCCTGCCCCAGCAGCTGTGGCCTGTTTGTCCCGATTGGGCAGGTTTAGCACCTGGGGCAGACACGTGGGTCCTGGGAGGCGGGCTTTAAATAATGAGGGTAATTTGAAAGCCCCACTGCCTAGGGTGTAACCCCCGCTTCTTATTTCTCCTTCCACCCTCATCCCTATCCCACCCTCAAAAGTGGCGACCATGGGGACTTACCACACCCAGATCCTGAACTCCAAACACTCCGGAAGGAGCTCAAGGTCAAGGGAACCCCAGGGTCTGGTGGAAAGTGCTTGGGTTTGAGGGCCAAGCTGGTCATGCTTCCCTTAGAAAACCTGAGGTGTTTGCTGAGACTTTCACACCCCCGCCTCCTCATCTGTAACACCGGGAGTGGCTGGCTGGTCTGCACAGCAGCTGGCTCAGCAGCAGGCCATGGGTTCTTGCTCAGAACATGCTGCTTCCCTCTCCCCTCGGACAGCAACCTGCCCATCTGCAGCCTCAAACGGCTTTCTTGTCCATTTTAAACAAAGACATGCATTTTAAAATGTCGCTCTCTATTTTGAAAACTATAAACAAAGTAAAACAGTGCAAGCCCAATGTTTCTATGACCCCGTGACCCTTGGCCTCAGTGCCGGGAGAGTGGGGCCTGGGAAACTGTAGCAAACTACCAGGCCCACACCCTATGGGAAGGACCTGTATTTGTTACCAAACCTGTAGTTACATGTCAAATGCAGGCCCAGTTCTAACAAAGGCTAGAATGCTACTACAACTGTGGATTTTAGAAAGATCCCCTGACATCTTATGGGTTGACTTCACTTCTTTGATGATTCAAAGTTCCCAAAGTAGGCAGGTGTGTGTTCTGAAGTAAGCCTAGAGTTCACCAGGGAGCAGGGGTCAGCAACAGGCAGACAAGGGTGCAGGAATGTCCTGGGTCCTATGAGGTCTCCTGCAAGCGCTCTGCCTGAAAAACTCAGCGCCCTGGCCGGAGTTGTCTTTACACTTAGAGAACAAACTACGCTTTCAAAGCACCACCCAGGGGCTCGGTTGGGCTTCCCAACATTCCAGTGATAGATGTGGGATCCTTTTTTATTTTTTTTTATCCCAAGCTACAAATGGGAAAAATCAAGTGTTTGCCCAAAGTCATGTAACCAGTTACTAACTCTAATTTGCAGATTTTATAAATCTCATATTACTAAAGACTTGGCCAGGCTTTTACGTTGAATAATAACGCATTTCAGCCTTTGAAATTATTTTGTAGTAGCCCTGGCCAGGTGTCCATTGGGTTACAGCGTCTTCCCCATATGACAAGGTTGCGGGTTCGATCCCCGGTCAGGGCACATACAAGAATCATAAAAGGAATGCCTAACTCTACACTCACAAATACGTCCCGGGTATGAGCACATCTAGCACATTGTTTTGCTGGAGCCAGTTAACTTCCCTCGAGCTGCACCACATTCTGTAATTTTCCAAGTTCCACTCCGAACGCATGGATCACCTCTGCCTCGCTGGACAGGAGCCCGACATTGTGCTTATCTGTCCACATTCCGTTGGGACTGTTAGCGCCGAGTGTGCGCGCATGGGGGATCTTCTCTTCTGCAAAACCCGAGGGCTGGCCCCTAGGAGACTCTTCATGCCGCTCTCAGAGCGAAATGTTCTGTCCTGAACAGGGAACCCCGAAAACCAGATACCCTGCGCTTGTAACTCACACTTGCGAAACACGTTCGTGCCACCTAATTGCCCCTTTGGAAATCCCTTGTGAGACCCTCCCCACACAACACAGAGGAGCTCACTGAGGTGGTACAACGAGTTCAAAGCCTTCCCGCACGTGCACGAGGGAGCCAGACTCCGTCCTAAATGTGCTGTCCACCCCCACCCCCAGCTCCAGGCTCTGCCTGCTCTGTTCCTTTACACAGCCCTTTAATTTTTTTTAAGAAGGCTATACATAAAACACGCACAGAATAAAACTCGGGCTAGTCTTTCTTTTCCTAGATCAAGGGCCGAGAAGCACCTGTACAAGTCCCACAGTTCGGGAGCTACACTGTCATCTACACAGATGGCTAAGCAATGACAAGGTTCGGGACTACCGTGTTCCAGTGTGGAAGGAAGCATCTCAACATTCCTAGAAGGTCCAAGTCCCCTTGTTTCAAAGCCCAGTCTGGTCAAGTTAACTTGGTGGCATTAATGCTTCTCTGAGAAGAAGCCGGTTTGGAAAAGGCATTGACTACCCACCCCCTCCCATGCTTTCACTTCCTGGGCACACTGTGCAGAACTGCGGAACCCAGTGCTCGCCAAGGCGACGTGTCTAGAGCAGGCGCCTTCCAACTGTATGTGCATTGCATCACCAGGGGCTTATGACAGCGGTTCGCTTGCCACAGGGGCGAGGCCTGAAGTGCTTGCTTTTTTGGCAAGTTCCCAGGGAGTGCAGATGCTGCTGCTCTGGCGCCAGAGGTTTGGGAGCCTCGGGGCTACCAAGAGCAGCCACATGAGATCCCTCACGATGGCTGTCCCACTGTCCCCTGATGCGGAAGATGGGCAGCTCTCCCCCACCACACACGGCGGTCATGCAAACGGGAGTGGGAGTGTTTTGCTCACCATTGCAACAATGGAGAAATAATGAAGCACGTGAATTTGGCCTCAACTCTTCCAAAAGTACCGGAGGAGGTGGGCTTTCTGGGGCTCTGTACGGTGGGGACATTCCTTGGGAAACAGCTGGGCTGTCTCTCTGATGTCCCCCAATAAGTGCTAAGATTGAGGAAGCCACAGTTAGGTGTTTGTAAACATTTCCTCATAGGTAAATTGGACGATGGTTAAAGTTCTCAGGTGATAAACACAAGAGTGCGTACGTGCGTGCGTGCGTGTGTGTGTGTTCTATTATCTAAACCTAGACTCTTTCGACAGCTAAAGGGGGTATTTTTATTGCCTGTAAAGAGACCATTGCAGGCAAACAAGGATCTAGGTGTAGGGCCAGCCTGCGAATAAATACCCCAGAAAGAAGCAAGGAGAAAGGCGTCTATACCTGTCGTGTACAGCCATCTCACACCAAGTTCTTAATCTTAGCTTTGTGAGTTGAGGACTTTTCACAGGTGTTTGAGGGCGAGTTCTATTCCTAATTTTCAACTAATCTGCAATAGGAAGTGGCAAGGTGTTTTCCCAGAAGGCTGGAAACTGACTTGGTTCACTCATGCATTCTAATCACTTCAAGTCTTCCGTAGCTTTTACTCCAGTACAAGCCCACTGGCATGGCGACCCTGGTATGTTTTGATACACGCTTTCCTTGATACAGGCAGGGAAGGCCACGAGCCGGGCATCAAAGGCTGACTCAGAGGAGTGTTGCACAGTCCAGCGTCACCCAGGGGTCCTCCGCAGAGACTGGCTTCACTCACAGGAGCATGGTCAAAGTCAACCTGCCCCCAACACTGGGTTGCCTCTGGCTCCTGGGAGGAGCACTGGGACCCTTTCATTAACCTCCTTGTCCTGGGTCAGAAGATGGAAACAGGAAATGGCCCAACGAACCAGTTTACCTGATCCACAGCTTGTTGCACGGGTGTGCAAAAATTGGAAGTTGCCATATAAAAAACATAAATTTCAGACAAAAATTTACTTAAAAAAAAAAAATACAGGATCCAGCAACACCGGCAGAACCCGCTGGCAAGGGACAGGAGGCCAGGAAGAGTGGGGCAGAATGAAGTCTTGGGGGAAGCAGAGGGAGACAAGAGCTGCAGGGACTCAAGGAGCAGGGGCCACCTCCGGGTAAGGCCCGGCCATGGTCTGGACATCGCCAGTGTGGGGGGCAGTCAAGAAGACACCTTTGTGCTCGTCACAGGGGAACCTCAGGGTGTGACTGAACGCACGTGTACAACACACACCACAAAGTGTTGAAAAAGGAAAGACTACAATTAGTGAGCCGTCAAGAGGTTAGGTTTCAGCTCTGGCTGGTGTGGCGAGTTGGTTGGAGCGTCCTACTGTGAATGGAGAGGTCATGGCTCTAATTCCAGGTCAGGGCACATGCCTGGGTTGTGGGTTCAGCCCTGGTCAGGGTGCATGTAGGAGGCAATCGATCAATGTTTCTCTCTGAAATCAATCAATCAATATATTCTTTTAAAAAGAGAGATGAGGCTTCAAAATTCCTTCTACTTAGAGTGGTTGTAAAATTATAATTTTGTTGTCATAAGCAAAGGTTATGTTCAGGGGCAGCAAAAGTTGCTAAAGCAAAAGCAAAAACGAATGCACCAAAGCGCGAGGGCAGTCTTGGCAACAGCAGCTCCCAGAGAAAATCAGAAGTTCAAGTACAAAGTTCAGGTAGAGACTTCCAGCCAAGATGGAGGCGTAGGTGGACACACTGTGCCTCCTCTCACAACCAAAATTAAGGACAACAAGTATTTAGAAACAAGAAAACAACCAGAACTTACAGAAAATTGAACTGTACGGAAGTCCAACAACCATTCATCCAGACCGGTAAAGGGGCGGAGTCGCGGCAGGAGAAAGTGGAGGTGCGGACCCGGAACGCAGGCAGCAGCGGCTGGCAGTTCCCAGGTGCATGGGCGGCGGCTGGCGGACCCCGGGCACAGGGGGCAACTGTGCAGACTCAGTGAGGCCGCACAAGGCGGCTGGCTGACCAGGTGGTCCCACATTCGCGCACGCAGACAGTCCAGGCAGAGGGGAAGTGGCGAAAGGGACTGAATCCAGGAGAGAGCGGAGCAGGCGCCATTGTTCCCTCTCAGACCCTGCCCCCACATACAGCGTCACAACCCAGCGACTGGGCTGCCCCGCCCTGAGAACACCTAAGACTCCACCCCTCACTACTTAACAGCCACGACCAGACCAAAACCAAACCAAAACAAAACAAAAAAACCCACCAACAATGGCTCAAACCGGAGATCAAATGAAAGCCCCAGAAAGCCAATTCATCTAAGCCGTGAAGAGATAGCCAACCTATCAGATGCACAGTTCAAAGCACTGGTGATCAGGATGCTCACAGAATTGGTTGATTTTGCTCACAAATTGGATGAAAAAATGCAGGCTACAATACGTGAGATGAAGGAAGACGCATGGGGAACCAATAGAGATGGAAGGAAAACTGGGACTCAAATCAATGGAGTGGACCAGAAGGAAGAAACAAACAACCAAACAGAAAACAAAGAAGAAACAAGAATTCAAAAAAATGAGGAGAGGCTTAGGAACCTCCGGGACATCGTTAAATGTCCCAACATCCGAATTATAGGGGTCCCAGAAAGGGAAGAAGAAGAGCAACAAGTGGAAAACTTATTTGAACAAATAATAAAGGAGAACTTCCCCAATCTGGCAAAGAAAATAGAATTCCAGGAAGTCCAGGAAGCTCCAAGAGTCCCAAAGAAGTTGGGCCCAAGGAGGAACACACCAAGACACATCGTAATTACATTAGCCAAGATTAAAATGAAGGAGAGAATTCTAGAAGCAGCAAGGGATAAGGGGACAGTCACCTACAAAGGAGTCCCCATCAGACTGTCAGTTGATGTCTCAAAAGAGACCTTCCAGGCAAGAAGGGGCTGGAAAGAAGTATTTGAAGTCTTGAAAGGCAGGAACCTACATCCAAAATTGCTCTATCCAGCAAAGCTGTCATTTAGAATGGAAGGGAAGATAAAGTGCTTCTCAGATAAGGTCAAGTTAAAGGAGTTCATCATCACCAAGCCCTTTTTATATGAAATGGGACAACTGTAATAGCAAAATCAATAAAATATATTTAAAAAAAAAAAGTTCAGGTAGACAGGCCGGCAGAGAACGGACAGGGTGGTCTTGGGTGTCAGGTTCCCCTGCACCCAGAGGCCATGGAGGGCATCGCCGGGCGGGCAGGGCGCACCCCTTGCAGAGGGCGCACACTTGAGCGAAGGCTGCATCTGAGGGCTTTTTAAGGATCTGCAGATAAGAGTGCTTTTACACTTGCCTTACTTATCAAAAAGTACACTACTATTTTTGAGCAGTTAGTATGTATTGGTAGGAAAAGTCAAAGACTTCAGTACATTCTTTCATAAACTGAATGTTTAGAAATACAACAGAAGCCCCAAGTGGAAAGGAAGTTTCACGGACACCCAAAGAATCTCTGTGACATGAACATTCGCCACAGAGAGCAAGACCTGAGATGCAGGTACCTGCCTCTGCAAATGCCTGGTCACATCCCAAGAACTCCGAGTCAATAATAAAGTCACACTCTGCACATTCTTACGTAGATTTATGTAAGATGGTTTCTTATAAGCATGGTAATCAAGTTCTATGTAAAGTCCAAGAAAAGCAATTGTTTATATAATGAATGACGTGGGAAACAATTACAAATGCAAGACATCAAGAATATAGTCATTTATTTTGGTTTATTAAAACAAAACTACAATTCTGTGCTTCTTACAATACATGAACAGGCATAAAAATTGATCAAGGTTTCCAAATAAGTGCCGCTCACAAAAATCACGCCATGTTATTTCACAGTAAAAGCAACTTTTCACACAATTTTAATGTTTCTCTGTGCAACGGGCAAATAGTTTAACACCTTCCATCAAGGCATTTCTGGGCTTTACATGTTTAGAAATAAAGTCAAAATGCAGTCATTAGTTTGTATTAAACTCAAATGCCAGCTGCCAAGTCTCGAGTTCCTAAAAAGAGTTTTAAAAAAGAGATGTACATTCCAAATTAAGTCTTATAAAGTTCAGTAATAGGTCCTGTCACTGCTGAACACTAGAACCATCTGTGGATAAAAATCTATTGTACATTCGATTGTGCAATATTTTTTTCTAAGTCAGAGTAAAAATCTTAATCACTTACCCCAGTTAATCTCTGTGTTAATTTTGCTACTTTTAGTGAAAAAACCCGGGATGGCCGATGGCCGACCTTCCCGTCAAAGGAGAGGCTCGAACCCCTGTACTGCAGTTCTCGGCGCTCACTGTCCTGCGCGGAGGGAACGCACAGCCGTCCAACGTAACATTTGTGCAGGATTCACGCGGATTCGGCCTTAGCGCCACCTTAACGACTACCCAACCGAGTGTTTCCCAAGGGAACCTAGTGAGAGGGTCACAGAAGTCCCAGGGAGAGGCCCTGGGTGACCCGTTTGGAAGTGCCGGCTTAAACAGGCTCAGTCCGCGCGGACCTGAGCACGGCTGCGCGGCAGTGCGTGGGGCCTCGGGGAGAGGATCCACGCCCACATCCACGTCACCAGTGACACTTTCTTCCGCAAACAGCGGTGTGGGCATCGCACGGCGCACTGGAAGGGCACGGGGAACTGCGGGGAATGCTCCCCACGCCCCGCCCCGCCCGCCCAGGGCACAGCGAACCCCACCTCGGAGCTGACATTCACTGCCATCCCTGCACAGGTTCTCCTTCACCTTCTGGCTTCGAGACTCCCCGATCCCAGCAGGCTGGCTCCTGCTATTTCTCTTCCCGGCTGCGTGACTCCACACTAGCTCTTCCCCCGTTTTCCCTTAAAACGTAAGAGCAAAAAAGTCCTTCCCCTGTTCTGAATCACTTGGGACATTCTCACTTGGAAGGAGTGCAGTTTCCTACTGTTTGTTATTGGGGTTTGTTGGTTTGTTTGTTTGTTTAACTTGACTCACAGTCTTTCCCTAGAAGGCATGCATTTCGGTTTCAGAGAAATGCAATAGAGTAAACTGTAGTATATTATTTACAAGCACCTAATTTGTTTGTTTGATCTTACATGAAAGCCATTCGCTTTTGGAAAATGATGAAAAGAAATCTCGGAAGCGGAACTGCTGCCTGGAAGCCTTGCCGTGATGCCACGTGCGTTCTGGGTGACGAGGCACTGAGGATGCGTTGTGGGAGCGTTCGCTCTGGGGCCAGCTGGTCTGGGTGAGCGGGCCTTTGGTCGGGATGTTTCTTCCTTAACAAAGGTTTTCGAAGCACCAGTTAATTACAAAAAAGCATGCATATTTAGTCTCACAGTGAGTTGAGGGGCGAGAGAGCTGGGGGATCGTAGGTTGCATTCCTCAAAGCATCTGTTTAGGTTTCTAGAAAACAAACCAACCGCAAGGGGAATTACAGCCGGAGAAGCCGCTGCTCCCTGCTCAGCCTGGCCAGGCAGCGGCTGTCAGCGCAAGTCACAGGCAGGGCAGCCGGCCCACGGGGAAGCCAGTCCCAGCCCTGACATCCCGGATAACCGAGGGATGGTCTGAGGACTCCGTGATCTTTCGTTCAGGGGATGAAGAAAAGAGGCTAGTACAACGTTTGCTGGCTTAGATAAGGAATACACTCGGGGACAGGTAAGCCTCCCTGTGCACCCCCAAACCCAGAACCCCCAGTTAGTGAAATGAAATGCTACCTGGTGGACACCCCACTCCACACCGGAGCCGCAACCACAATGACCAGGGCTTAATGGTGCGTGCGTCCCTGTCAGGAAGGAACATATCCCCAGCGGGGGGTCCGAGAGGGGTGAAGGGCCCCCACAGCCTTGTTTATTGCTATGAGTTTCCAACGAGATTATTTTAGACAAAGTGAAGTATCAGTCAGTGTCCTGCCCTCTCCCCCCACACAGAATATTCATGAAATACGATTAGTGTTTAAAGTACAAGCTTACGAAAGTATAAACTTCATTCTCCGTACTTTTATATTAAATTCAAAGACTAGATGCAATGTTCATTAGGAAAAGTTCCTCGTTCCACACTACCATGGAGAGAAGGAACAGTGAGCTGCTGGGAAACGTTTTACTATCACATGATCTTTACGAAATCGCCACAAGGACCACACTCAGCTAACACTTACGATCTCTGCTCACAAAAAGGCACCTGCCTGTTATGAACGGACAGGCTTTCCCGATGGTCCACCACCACGAGGCGTCGGAGTTGAGGCATATAATCCCCCTAAATTTTGAAAGGGCCATGACTTTTCCTCAAAGCTGAAGATCCATAAATGCCTCTGACAATTCACCAGCCAGCAGGGCCACCGCCAGTGCTGCCCACGTTGCACACTGCACACCTCGCGTGGGTGCCAGTCACCTGGACTGGGCTCCGGGCACAACCTGTGTGCGTACGGGACGGCCTTGGGCCAGCGGCCTGCCGCCAGAGCACTTGCTGCCCACAGCCCGTCAGGCCAAGCTAGTGACGTCAGGACAGCTGCTACTTGGCTAGAGGATGTCCAAAGAGCAGCTGTGCCTGTGAGAGGCAGGTACCACCTGAGGGGTGGCAGAGGAAACAGACATGAAACAGAAGTCATTCCTAAATACTTGCTGGTCAATGAAAACTCAATGGTACTTTTCCACATGAGCAAAATTGTTCAAAGTCAGTTTTCTGGCCAACTTCACCTTGAATCTTGCCAGCCAAAGGTACTTCCTGGTGTTAGATGTCGCTCACATTACCCCTGTCCCTGACCTAATCAAACACTGTGTTGTCATGTAGTTCATTAAACACTTTCTGAATCTGACTGCCAAGGACAGCACAGCATGACACCTGGGTATGAAGTGTGCCGGCCCGTTCTTTCATGAAGCACTTTGGGATGGAGGGTGTTCCCACGTAAAATGTACCTTCTAGTGACAAAGATAAAACTGGGGGGGAAAAAACAGTAAATGGATGACTTAACTGTTTCTAAAGGAAGATTATCAGTTAATGAGAAAATATGCCAGTGAATTCCCCGACAGCATTAAGTACGCCACACTAGATTCCATTCAGGATACAACTACATTGTTTTGTCCTTCACAGTAATTAGTCCTTAACAGTTACACTTAAAACATAAGAGTTTCATAAACTCCAAAATCGTCTCTGAGATTTCATTTTGTAAGCTACTGATTGGGAATCGCAAGCGAAGGCAGAGGGCCGTGCAGCGTCGCCTGCAGGCTGCCATGCAGTCTCGGGCCCCGGGGGGGCTCACAGATCCCTGGAGGGGAGAAGGCACTTGTCTTCCAGGAGGTCGCATCACGACAGGGCAGCCCGGCCACGAGAAGGCACCTCCACTTTCCAGCCCGCGCCGGGCCGTCCCCGCCCTTCACCTGCCAGAGGTGCCGGCGTTACCTACAGCACCACAAAACTCAGAAGATATTCTAGGAGTTTTTGCCGGTTGCACTGAGGTAGAAAAGTGCTGCTGAGTTCTAAAACAGACACTCGCTTTTGTTTGGTTTCTTTGAAAACCTAGAGAGAAAGTTTAGATTAAATTAAACACACACCAGACAAGGGGACACTTCCGCCACCAACTCTGACCTGTGTCCTAGACCACCCCGAAGCAGGAAGGCACGTAAATCCACACCCTGGCTGTCAGAGCGCGCACTGTGCGTGTCTGCAAGTACGGGTGGGCAGCGATGGGCGCAGGGGTGGTGCTGTTCTAACCGGCACCGGGCTGCAGCCAGCGCATGTTAGCGTAAAGTCACACGCAGCCCCTAACGAAGGCCGCTGCAGCTCCACGGAACACGCACCCCGTGTGAAAGTCAAGGAGAGCTGCGGATACTTCTCGCACTACTGGCAAAGACAACGAAATAACTGAGAGTAATACGGCAGAGTTCCCATCCCTGCCGGGCTGTAGTAGCATCTCCAGACTCACTGACGCATTATATATAAACAGTTTTGGAACGAAGGTGAAAACCAGCAAAACTCTGGAACTTCCAAAGAAGTCTGTCCTGACGGGCCTTCCCTTCAACATGCCCCCACCCGTCCCCAGGAATGCCTCCATGATTAGTCCAGCAGAAACTGCTTCTCTGAGGGTCCCCCCTACCCCGGCACACAGGGGGCTCAGACAGACTCGATCTAAATAGAGAGATAACAGAAGCTAGCACAAGCTTTCAGACCGTAAGTGGTGGGCACTTACCCCAATATCCTTAAACATTTTCAGAGCGTTCTTCACAAGACAGTAGGTGGCACTCTCAGCTGTAGAGAAGAATAAGATCTGTCAAACGTTCAGGCCCAGCAAGCCCCCACACCCCCCACAAGAAAGTGGGGAGCCCACAAAGAGGATGAGAGCAAGTCCACAGGCTGAGGTCGGACTTTGTGGCTGCTGCTGGTCTCAAATGATATGCTGCTTCTTTAAACCTTCTGTGTCATCTTTTAAGAAAAAGAAGAAAGAGAAGGAGAGAAGAATAAGGAGAAAGAGGAAGGAAGGAAGGGGAAGGGGAAGGGGAAGGGGAAGGGAAGGGAAGGGAAGGGAAGGGAAGGGAAGGGGAGGGGAAATACCTAAAACACCCATCTTGCAGGGGTTTTGTGAGAGGCAAACGGGACGTGTGGGAACCCTTTTAAATGGCGTAGATGGTTCCCAGAGCAGTGGAACCAGAAAGAGCACAGTCTAGAGGCCAGAGAGCTCCAAACCCAGGCATGCCCATTAACTAGCTCTGTGACCTGAACAGTCTCCTCATCTATACAGTGAGGTGACGCTATCACCAGATGGAGATCCAGACCGGATCCATCTGTATCTTCAGCTAGAGATCTCTCTAGAAAGGGATCTAGATCGGGCCAACATGTCTCCAGACAGAACTCTATCTCTAGAGACCTCTGTCTCTAAAAACGATTCAAAGTGGTTTCAGTTCTAAGCCACAACTGTATAAAGTGCTACCCCCAGGCCAATCACATCTCTTATTCAGCAGACAATACAGAGTGCTGGCCAGGATGTGGAGCAGCCGAACGGACACCGCTGGTGCAAGTGCAGGCTGACAGCTACCCCACCTGCAAAGCACCATCAGGGCCCACTGCACCCGGTGACCAGGTAATTCTACTCCTAGATATGCACCCAACGTAATGCGCGTGTATGTTTACCCAGAGACGTATTCAAACACGTGCAGAGCTGCACTATTCACAGTAGCTCTGAACGGCAAACAACCCAAGTACCCATCAACATCACCATGAATCAGTAAGATGTGGCATTTACACAATGGGCTACTACAAAGCAACAAGAATAAACAGACAACTACGTGCAATAACGTCCACGAATCCCACAAAAGATGGGACTATGGAGTGAGAGGTCAGGATAATTTTGCAACTTTTCCTCCCCCATTTCCTATAATAAGCAGATTCCAGTAATCAAACAATCATAGATTTACAAGAAGCCAGACGAGCGGCATGCATACCATAGACGGCGATGCTTCTCTCCGTTCTGGTGATGAGGTATTTGTGCAGCTTTTGCAGGTACTCCGGCTCAGGAACAGGGCCACTGAAGTTGTGGATGAAGACGGCAGCGGAGCTGTAGGCCTCCAGCAGAGGGCCCAGGAGCCTCTGTAAGAAGGTGATGAACTGCTGGTGCTCCTTGGATTGGCTCACCTGGGCAAGAGCAGAGATCAAGTCATGGAGAAGGGACCGAAGAAACGGCTCACGGACAGAGGAACTTGTGTTCAAGGTCCCAGCAACTTCAGAAGACGGCTCTCACAGCCACTACACAGAGGCAGCCTGATGCTCCATGTGCACAGAACCTCGTCGGAAATGACTACCGGTTTTGCAAAAGCATTCTTTTCCATAATTGTTGGCTTTTACAGTCCTTGAGGTTTGTGTTCATCGAGCATCTGGCTAGAAGATGTTCTGTGGAGCTGCAGTGGCCTTTGTAAGGGGCTGTGTAATGTCATACTTGAATGTCATAATTATGACATATTGTCATCCCTGAAAATAGCCAGTCCCAAGGTTAGACTCTACAGGGCTGGAAGCCTGGCTCGACAGTCACTGAGGTGTACAGCAAGGTCGCATGACGAAGACCACAAGATCAGCTCAGTCCTTCCCGGTCCCCGCTTCTTGCCGCCCTCAGTTGTCCTTCAGCCCACAGTCCCGTGGAGGAAGGGAAGTGGTGGCAGTGACGGGGAGGCTCTCACTGTCCCCCCAAAACAGGCCTATTCAGATAAGCTCCTCTGGTGTATGCCAAGCAAGGTCACTGCCCCATCTTGGAACTAATAAAGCCTGAATGGAAAAATCTTCTAAATGTCACTTGGGATCTCCAGAAGCTACACCTCCCGACTCTGTGCGTATGTAAAGGAGGGGTGTTGTCCCACTCCAGAGAAAGTAATCCACTTTAGGTGCTCAGAAAAGATCAGTCATCATTATTAATCTCTAAAATTACAAATTAGACAAAACTGACTTCTCTAAATCAGGGACAAACTTAAAAATCTGAATTTCCTCTTGTGATAGGATTTGTATTAATGAAGGCAAAGAACTGGATGCATAAAATATTAGAAGGGATGGCAAGACCAAGAATAATCGGAGAGACCAGCCAGCCGGTGACAGCTGACTGCTGACTTCTCCACCGGAGCTGGATGGCACTGCCTCGCTTCGGCGGTGACCGAACAAAGACACCGCCTCCTTAGGAGTGAGGGCAAGTGTGCGTGCAGGTGTGCGTACAGGTGTGCATGCAGGTGTGCATGCAGGTCTGCACCTGTCTGTTCTGGCAAGAGGGCCATGAAGGCATCAACCAGGACATTCATGTTCCTGAATTTGCACTTGTGTCCTTTTCCATTTAATTATACTCACAATTTACTGTATTAATTCAACTTAAACAGCCTGCATGCCTTTATTCAGCAGGTAGGAAGAACTGCAGCTGCTTTGTGGGTACTTTAGCTGTGACTAAGTCACCACAGTCCCACTTTCTCAGAGCCTCATTAATTAGTGGCAACCTCGGCTTCAACTCATCAGTGTAACGTCTACCAGAATTCTTCACCAAAGTACCTTCAGGTAGCAATCTCGCTGCTCCTCACCAAAATCACTGTCTTCATCTTCTTCATCGCTTCTCCAGGACAAACGTTCGGGAAGCTTCTTGTCCCACTGCTGCTCAGCAACACCGGGGCTAATATCTTCCTGATCGTCTTGCTGTGCCAACGAGATGACCAGCAGTAAAGCAACAGGCACGGGCACACAGGCCCCTGCCTTCCGGGCCCTGGCCAAGCAGTTCGCTCTCATTCCCTTCCCCACCTTCTCCGTCTCGCCCTTTACAGCGTCAATCCACTTCCCGTTCCAAATGCAGAACCGCTCAGGAAACGGTGAGGAAAGAAAGAAGGAAAGAAAGAGTCGGGGGGAAGCTGCCAGACACATCAAATAAAAATACCTGCGCCCTTTCTAAACTGATGTCTACGTCCCCAGGTCATAACCACGCTGCTAAATTTACCACAATTAAAACAAAACCTCAAAAGAGAAAAATGCGTACTTGCAAGCTACAAGCACACTGAGCAATAAAACATCTCATCACGCAACAACGTCGGGATGCCTGGAATTGAGTCCGGACACGTTTTACACAACAGCAGTCACACAAAAGGGACCAAAATACTAAACGATCCCAAAGGACATTCACTCTCCTCATTCTGGTTTTTCTCTTCTCTTCATCTGGACTTGACTATGTATCAAGGGTAATTATTGGTTAATAGAATTGGTTGTTACATTGGTTAAAATAACTGGTAGAAAAGACAAGGAAATGAAGAGCAAGAAACTAAACAAAGGCAGATAAAGAAAAGCTATTTCTCTTACCTCCGCCACTGTAAGAATGCCATACTGGATAAACCTTCCTACTGTTTCATGGCAAATTTGGTAAAATGTCTGGCAGGGCTGAAAAGAAAAGACATTTAAATGTCGATTCCAATGCACTGCAGCAGTACTTACAATCACCAAGACAAGGAAGCAGCCCAAGTGTCCATCAACAGATGAGTGGATAAAACAACTGTGGGACATTCACACAATGGAGTACTAGTCAGCCATAAAAAGGAAAAAATTTACCCTTTGCAACAGCACAGATGGTCCTGGAGAACATTGTACTAAGTGAAATAAGCCAGTCAGTAAAAGATAAATACCGTATGGTTTCTCTCTCATGGGGAATCTAATGAACGAACTGAATTAACAAGGAAAATGGGGACAGACTAGTAGATGGAGAACAGAAGACAGCAAAGGTTGGGGGGGGTGAGGAGGTAGAAGGATTGAGCAAAGAGGAAAGTGGACCCATTGACATGGACAACAGTGTGGGGATCGCTGGAGGGAGGGGGAGCAAGGGGACTAAATAGTGATAGAAGAAAATACAAAGATTAAATCAAAAATATAAATGAAAATAAATGTCAGTGTCAGAGTCCTATACTTCTTTTGTTAAAAACAGAAAAACACTGTACAAGGTAGCTGCCAAATACTTCCACCATACGACCTACCTCACTCCACTGGGCACGTCCCAAGACTTCCAACGCGCACCCCCCTGATAAACATGCACGGTCTCGGGAAAAGCCATGCAGAGACCTCGTTCACCTGCACGGCAGAGCACCCGACGTGGCACCACCTGCGGAGGTGCTCCCGGCTCAGTCTCTGCCCCTCCCCCGGTGAAGCAAGGCCTCATGGGGTGCTTGTCGGGGCCCACCATCTATTTCTTTCCCTTTACAAGACGATTTCTCCACAAAAGCTCTCATGGAGTAAATGTTGTACGTAAAGGTGGTGCATGAGGAAATACAATGGTAAAATAGCTCAAAAAGACCCAGGAGAAGGATGAGAAGGATAAAGGCAACCTTGGGAGACTTATCTACCCTCCCCACTCCCCCAAGGGCCACCAATGTGCCATATGCAAAGGCCACCATGGAGGAGGGCTGCATTCGTAACACTCATACTCATAAATGTCCCACGACACATTCATACAAGTGGATGGGAGAGAATACTAGACTTTAAATAAAATATGAATTCTATTTGTTGGTAACGTGAGGAAGAAATATCTCTCTACTGCTTAAAATGTATGTCTCATTAAAAATGCCAACAAGTGCTTGAAAGTAACATAAAATGCTCATTAGAGCCGCTGGGCCTTAGTTTCCCCATTTGTAAAGTGAGAAAGGATTGAGCACATCTACTTTTTAAGGCTGTTTCTGTCTCTCGTCTTCTGTGTTTCTATCATCCACGAGCGGACGCATTATTTACGAGCCTCTGACCCAGTGCCTTCTGCATAATAAGAGCTCGGTAATCCTGGATCTGACCCAGGCAGAATGTGGCACAATCACAGGAGCAGGAAGGGGTCACCAAGCAGTGACCCCAACAGCACACCCCGCACCCAGGTAGTAAACAACAGACCACTTTGGAGGGCGGTGAGACCAGCAGCAGAATGAATGCAAAGCCGTGGTAATGGAGCAAAAATTCTCTAAGAGAAAAGCAAAGGTGGTTGATGTTTCATAAAAATGGCGAGGAAAAAGAGAACAGGCAACGCTAAAAACCGGTACTTACAAGAGAGATGGTGCCTTCGTTAGACAGCAGATAGCACAGGCTGGCCGCCTTCCGCACCAGCTGCTCCTGGCTGATCAAGCTGGAGGACCCGCCGGCAGGCCCACCCGTGCCCCTCTTGTTCTGAACTGCGTAAAGGCTGCAGGCTGAGGAAATGAAAGCATCGATGGGGCCAGATGCCTGAGAGCGCCAGGAAAAACTTCAACTGGCTCGGATAACTTGGATAATCTTACCAGGCTGTTACATCAGAAATAATTATCTGCGCCCTGGCTGGTGTGGCTCAATGGATTGAGCAACGGCCTGTGAACCAAAGGGTCACTGGTTCAATTCTCAGTCAGGGCACATGCCTGGGTTGCGGGCCAAGTCCCCAGTAGGGGACACGTGAGATGCAACCACACACTGATGTTTTTCTCCCTCTCTTTCTCCCTCCCTTCTCTCTCTAAATAAATAACATCTTTAAAAAAGGAAAAGAATTATCTGCATTTCACTGGAGAAATTTAAGGAAACCCCCTTCAGGATTCATTTCTCATGAGTCCATGTGATCCCAAGTCTATCAAATGCCTTCCCCAGGGCCTCCGGTCCCCTTGACGCTCCTTCCCCACTGTCCCCCTGGATCACAGGTGAGCCTCCACTACTTACATCACTGCCATGTGGGTGTCTCCTCTCCCCCAGTCTGTCGGCTCCGGGGTAGCAAGACCCCTCACCTCTTTCCCTGAGTCATCAATATAATGCTATGCACTAACTCAGGGACTACTTGTTGAATAACAGACATAAAAATGAGCTATAACTAGTAATACAGCAGATTAAATTTGTATTTGAAAGCTAAAAATAAAGCAATGCATTCCCTCACACAAGGGGCTACCATCCAAACTGAGGCAGACACTACTGTGTGTCTTAGGCCCTCATATTTTCTGTGAAAATGCCTCAGGGCCCACCGTACCTATGATGGCCTCCAGGATAAAGACATGCAGCACCCCGTTGCTGTAGAAGTTAAGTTCAAAGACTGATGGGATAGTTGTGCTGGGAGTAATAAAAAACTCATCGTTCCGGCTGGTGTGGGTGATTGTGACGCAATTTCCCAGCAGCTGTATGGCATGTATGACCACGTCTTCTGAATTTCCCGAGAACCCCAGGTCAAAATCACGAGCCAAGACTTCCTCCTTCATCACAAAGAAGTCCTCCACCAATGTGGAGAGATCAATTCCCTACAGAAACAGACAGAAGTGGTCTCATGACAGTGGAAAACCTACTTCCCGAAAAGCCAAGAGGCTGGCCAAGGATTTTTTTTCTTGCCTTGGCTTTTCTGCGGCTGCCTGTAGGCACACACGGAAAAAGGGCCAAAACACGAATGCAGAGGAAAAAAACTGGTTAAAACTCTGGTCCCCCAGAAGGTCAAGAAACTGATGTTCCACATCCAGTATTCGAACGCCCGACAAAGCGCGGCCACACGTGCTGGCTCACGCCGCCTGAGCCCCGCAGACATACCTGCCTGTGTCTGTACAGGAGCAGGCAGGCCACGATGTGTGTTGACATGATGGCACAGGACTTGCTCGCGGCTGGAAGGCAAACACAGAGCTTTAGCTGCACTTTTTTTTTTTAATATAACTGAAAATTTTCAAAGTACCTAAATCTTAAATAGGAGTATTTAAAACTTACAAGTCTTCTACCACATTTCCCATAAAGGTGATCGATCTATCAGAAGGAAGTTACACCATTATACTGTGTTCGGGGCCATTAGAGATCATTATTCATCATCTAACAGCATTTGGTCTAAGGGAGGTCCACCTTCAAGGCAGGATAATGGAACTTAGTTACTGAATGGCCGAGAGACACCTTTATGGAAATACCAAGACGGAAGGTGTAAGCCTGCCCTACAGGGATATCCTGTTGTTGTGCACCTGGACTTGCTCCTGGCTGAGTCTACCGCACTGCCACTCCACGCCCCTCCCGCAGGTCTTCGCGAAGGTGCAGGGGAGGGGGCACTCAAAGTCAGAAAAACTGGGTCCAAAGCCCAGCTCCTACACTGACTAATTCCACGACTTGGGGGAAGTTACTTAAATTCCCAGGCTCAGCCTCCGCCTCCCCGCTGGTAAATGGCAACACTGCCTTGTCCTCTGGGCCGTGTGAGGCGGAAGGGGCTGGCCTGCCACGGGCCCCACGTCACGGACTCCGTGCACTTCCGGTTCCTCTTTCCGGCTAGCTCCGAGGCGGGGAAGAAGGGGACGGAAACACATCTGAGAATGAGTCTGGTCCATAACCCCACACTCTGAATTGGTAGGGCATTATAGTCGTAAAAATCCAATGTGCGAATGCCTACGGAAGAATCTGAAATGAGCCCCCCATTTGCAAGTTTTCTGAGATGATAATGAGCTCATGAATATTTCACTCGCATTGATAACGTCTCTAGTGTTCAAAAAACAAAACAGTACCCAGGATTCTATTTATAGGCATTAAAAAGAACGTTTGTAAAGTTTTTGTCATAAATAAATATTTGTGTTATAAATGGAAAAGAACACAATACAAAAGTGTGAAAAAGATTTTCCGAGACTAAACAGCAACACCCCGGTTACTTGGTAGCGGGTTTTATCCTTATTGTCCAATCTTCCAACGTTAAGGATGTACTGCTTGTAGCACCCAGAAGTCAAGCACGGGAGAGAGACGCATCGGATGTGCTCCCGCGAGAATGCTCTGGTCCAGCGTGGAGCAGGGTAAGAGCAGCGAGGGTGGGAGGGGCCGGAGGAGGAGGCGAGGAAGCCTCCACCCCAGTGTTGGCAGGAAGTGCTGGGACTCTGACCCGACGGGCAATGGGGTTCAGGAAATGGAGAGAAGGTCCTGCGCGGCCTGCACGCCACGGGACCATGAGGCTGCCGTGGGACGACAGAGCGGCCTCTCCCGCAGGACCCAACACTGCCACCTGGAACTTAAGGAAGGCTACTTCTGTGCTCAACTTGCTCCACTTAAACTGTCTGTGTACAACCCCCCCGCGGAGAACAGCAGAAGCTCTTTAAGTGCGGAACCATTCATTCCTCAATTGTATTCCCCCCAGCTAAAAACAAGGCTTTACACGTGGTAGCGCCTGGGTGTTTGCTGAATAACCAATCACGGGGTCAGAGAGGAAAGGGACATGCACCTGTAAACCTAGAGGCTGTCCTACGAGTTAGTTCAAGGAAACAAGTTCACGAGCAGAAGAGGAAACCAGTCACTCCGGCGACACTGACTGCTTTGTGAAGCATGAGGCCTACTAATCATCGGGCACCAGTGAGATGCTGCACTCAGTTACCTCGGACCCCACAGTGCCGCCTTCCTGCTAGCGACGTACCCACCACCACCCAGCAGGAGGTGCTACAGCCTGCAGTGGAACCAAACTGGGCGAACCCGGCTCTTGCAGGGTCTGCAGCGCCCGCGCCCAATCCAAACGGCAGGACAGCAGAGCGCGCCACGCACTTACTGAAAAGAATGTGCTCGGCCAGGTTGGAGATCAGTCTCCTTCGGAGCAGCTCCTCGGCTGCGTTTCTGGACTCATTAGTGGACGTGTCTGCACCTTCGTCGGCAGCATTGCTGGGTCTGAAAAGTTCTCTTAAAAATTAGACTTCTACAATCCCACTCTTTGACAGAGCAAACTACGTGGGCCTAAGGTACAAATGTATTCGACACTGTAAATTGCTGCAGATTCTAAATTGAAACCACAAATAGATTAGTTCGGTGGGTTCTTTCTCTTCGTGATATACTCTGTTTAGTGCACTGTCCTGGCCAAAACACATCATTTGGTTACAACTAAACAATCTATTAGTACATCGATTCTAAAATCCACTGGCTAAAAACATGCATAAAGCAAGATACCTTATTTTAAAATGTTTAAGAAAATTTGACACTTGAGCACATTAAGGAAAGGTTTAATATTCGGTTTCTCTAACACATTAAAGGAAAGGTTTCATATTCAACTCCTCTAAGGTATGATTAATTTTGAATTCTGAAAAATTCACACAGAAAAACTCTGGCGCTGCGCCCTTATGTACAATGTGCATAATCTAGGCTACTATCAAAAAGAATTCAGGTAAAAAGCACAAGTGAAATAAGAACTCCTGCCTGAGTCACAAAATCAAATAGATTTATAATGCAAATAAATCAAAAACCTCCAAACTATGAAAGCCCGTCACTTCAATATCCTTTATAAAACCAGGAGAAAAGTTGCACAAGCTAGAAAGCAAAAACTAGAACATGCAGGTTCTTCTTAAAGTTAACCTGGAACTTAAGGAAGGCTGCTCCCACACTCGACTCGCTCCACTGAAATTATCTGGGTACAGCTATCCCACCGAGAACAGCAGGAGCTCTTTAAGTGCTGATACATAAAAATAACAGATGCTTGAAAGTGTAGTTAACGTGACAATTTCCACAAACCTCACCTGGAAGGAAGTATAGCTGGTAACAGAGCTTGTTCCAGAGAGAGCGGGGCGGACACAGGTTTCTGACTTTGGCTTTCCAAATACTCCTGGAGAAGGAAAGCATTGACTCTCATTGTCTCATTTACATACACATATGTAAAATATATTCAATGTTCAAAAAGCGAAGAGGGAGCTGTCTTATCAAACGAGCCGTGCTGCAGAGCATGAGGGATACTTAACGACCTGAACGACCCCCACAAGTCCAGTATAACCACAGCATGTTGCCAAGCACAAAGTCTAAGGACTGAAAATGCAATGACAGGATGATGCTTAAGCAAAATCATTTATACATTAAGGGAGAAAAATTAACTTTTCTCACACCTTCAAAAAGTTATTTAACATTTCCAATATTATTATTAGTGATAACCGACATAACCAGGCTTTTTAGAGGAAATCTGACAACCTGAGGGTCACGTAATAGTCAAAAGAACCTCAACCCCAAGGCAAATCAGAGCTAGACAGAGACGCTGCGCAAGAGTTCTAAAAATGGTAAGAAATGCTGATGTTCCTAAATTGAAAGCCCCGAAGGCCAGAAAGCGTCTAGCACAGCAATTAGAATCTTTGAAAACGAAACCAGGGAACGGAACAGGAGGAGCAGCGGGACCATTACCCATTCTTCTCTTTCTCCTCAACCAATTCAAAAGCCTTCGGAATTTACAACTGCCGGGACCTCAGGGACCCACGTGGCCCAGGCTGCTCCATGAGGACGACCCATCCCTCAGTGTATGTGAGTCCTGGATTCCACTTGGTAGGTTAGAGCATCACCCTACAGTGTCATCTGTGCCCAGCCTTTAGGGGTCATGTCTTGACAAGCTTCCCCCAAAAAGCAATTTTAAAACACAGTATAAAATACTGGTATATTATATAACAACACGCAACATTCTCATGAATTAAAAAAAATAGCAATAAATGCTGAGCCTGAAATCTCCCAAAGACAGGTATTTACCGTCCTTGGTTAACAGGCGCACTTTGGTAGAAAAATTTAGAAAAGGCCACTCTTGACACAGCCCTCACTTTACAGGAGAAGCAGAGGCGACGGCAGCAGGCCCAGCAGCAGGACGAGAGCCCAGCCCCTCCGACACGGAGCCGCACCAGCGCTCTGCAGCGGCTCCGTTCCAACAGCCACGCACCTTCAAGGAAAAGGGCTGTGCGAAATCCACCCGGACACACCCGTAGTTTTTCCGTAGCATTCTGATAACGCCTCTCGCTATGCTCCACAGGCTCTCGTTCTTCTTAGGTTTCCCCTAAATTCCAATTTTGAAAGAATAACATGGTAAGAAATAAAGCTCACACATATGCAAAGATTCTGTTAGCCAAAGAATAGAGTGTTTGTTTCCTTTTGTTTTCATGGAAACTAGAGGCTTGTGTTAACAAAACAAAACAAAACAAAACAAAAAAACAAACCTCACAATTATTAACAACCATACCTAAAAAAAAAAACAAACTAAGCAAACAACTAGAACAGGAACAGAATCACAGAAATGGAGATCATATGGAGGGTTAGCAACAGAGGAGTGGAGGGGGGGAGGTACAGAGAATAAGTAGCATAGACGGTGGGTAGAAAATAGACAGGGGGGGCAAGCATAGTGTGGGAAATGTAGAAGCTAAAGAACTTATGACACATGGACATGAACTAAAGGGGGGAATGTGGGTGGGAGAGGGTGTGCAGGGTGGAGGGGAATGATGGGGGAGAAATGGGACAACTGTAATAGCATAATCAATAAAATATCTATTTTTTAAAAATGCATGAACAAGGAAAATAAGTATTCATTGATGAAGACCTGTCAGAAAATATTTAGCATTCAAAGGTTATAAAAAAATGTAACCACGTCATTGGGAGAGGTAATTTGGTCAATGAAAAACAAATCATTTAACGCTCATTCAATGCACTATTTACATCATTCACAAAAATACTACTGTGAACTAATGAAGGACAAAAATGACCTAGGTTGAAGAGTTACACATATTCTGTAGTTCTCAGATAAAAATAAGATGTCAAAGAGGTCGCTTATCTAAGGTCTGATGATCACCAGAGTCCAAATACTTCATATCAGTCAGCTGAGTGTCAAACGCAGCCCCAGGGTGACCTTTAAGTTTATTCATTTAGTAAACATTTACTGAATCTTTAAGATACATCAGGCACAGTGACAGCCATACATAATGGACACAGGACTCAGATATGACCTCGTGAGACAGTCAGGTGAGTGGAATACACATTCAGAACACACACCTCCAAACACGAGGAGGAATTTCACAAGAGAGAGGCAGATAAGAATCCAGGCCTATCACTTAACTTCTAAAGCCTACAATTACCAAGTGTCCTTGAGCTTCTGACGCATTTTGGGCAGGAGGCTTGAAACAAGTACCTTGCCCAAGACTTCCACACTAAATAAGAACAAAACTAACTTCCTCTAGCCCTCTCACAATGCCGGCGGGAAAGGTGATCTGGTAAAAGCATTCTGGAAAAGTGTTTGGCAGTATTTGCTAAAGCTGAATGCACGCACACTTTATGACCCGGCCATTCCACTCTTAGGGACACGCCCGATGGGAGGCACACACACGGCCATGGAGAGAAATGTACAAGAGTGATCACAGTCACAAACTGGAAACCGAACTGCTTTTCCCCAGTGGTGCAGATAACTACGGTACACTCGCACGTTGGAACACGATGCAGCTGTGAGAATAAACAAGCTCCAAGTAAAGGCATCCACGGGGATGAACCTCACAGATACCGGCTTGAGCACAGGAAACCAGATGTGGGAAGACCGCGTGCTACACAATGCCATTCCTATGGAGTTCAAAAACAGGCCAAACTGGTCTGTTCCTTAAGAAGTCAAGGTAAGTGGTTACCCTTGAGGGGACAGCTATGGGAGGGGCACTCGGGGGGTCCCCAGGGTTCCGATCATATTTTCTTGAGTTCAGTGCTGGTTACATGGGTGTGTTCACTTTGTGAAAATTCAAGTGACCTGCTTATGATTTGTGCATTCATTCTTCTAAAGCTATTAGACTTACTTCAATGAAAAGTTTACCAAAACGTTTACAAAACAGTTTACAAAAACGTGCCATTTCTCAATTTAATTTATAGTTGCTTTGTCACCATAGCCCACCAGTCCTTCAGGCTTAACTTAAATCCACACACTCACACAGTAAGCCCTGAAGAAAACAAGCCACGCAATGCCCCGCCCCGCCACCGCCCCACTGGAGAAGGCAACTCAGTGCCCAGTGTCCTTCCACTTCCCAGGCCCACGACGGAGGTGGCACTGGCACATGGGATCCTGTCACCTCCCCGGGTGCAGGCAGGCACACAGCAGCACCGCCATCCGCTGACACAGGAGATAGGAGCCACTCACCACACCCACTCGGCTGTGTTTCCCACCACGCTTTACAACAAGGTGGCACCAAAAAGAGTCCTAATGAATTCGAAAAGCAACGGACTTGAAAGCAAAGAAGATTTTGGACAGGAAGTCCTCTTACCAGCTGTTCGCCATTGTAGTGACCTTCAATAATGCGATCGTAGGAGATTCCAACAGGTATCACCAAGATGTCTGGGATGGTGTTGGTACACACAGTGTCCACCACCACTGACAAAAGTCCTGCCCGAGCGCAGGAGGTCTTTCCACTCCGAGAGCGTGTGCCTTCCAGGAAAATCTCCAAGAACTGCTGCTGTCGAAGCAGTTCAACTACATGCTGGGGTAGCAGGAGAAAGGAAAACATGAATTCAAGGCCACCCATCTTAGAAAAGGGTCAGCAGAGTTGAATCTTAAAAAAAACACACATAATTTCACTACCGACAAAATATTTTACTCCCATAAATAATAACAAGATAACTCCTCCAATGCTGTATTTTGGTGATCACAAAAAATAATCGCCAAACCCATACCCAAGCAATAACCAATCAAATAATTCCTCAGACAAGGTTATTTAAAATCTCAGTCCAGTCTCCGTTTCCGTCTGCAGTGACAACTGTCACAATGGCTGTAAGGGGAATCAGCGACGACACGTACCCCATACAGCAGCGCTCTATACAGAATATCCTTCCGTCCATCTGGCGTTTCATCCAGCCTCCGTCTTATGAAGAAGCCCCCAAGCTTGTGGATCAAGGTGCTATAAATTCAAAGACGCATTAAGTATTTACAAAGAAATGTGAAGGGAACACTCAAATTCCAAGTCACTTCAAGACACTGCCATGTGAATACAAATCACATGTGTTGCTGAAGCTGTTGACAGTGAGAATGTGGACATTTTCCCATTTTCCATGTTATTGACGTTTCGGTCATTTACACTATTCATCAGTCTTTAGAATATCCCTCTGTGGGCTGAGGCTCTATTACATCCATCCCAAGCCAAGAGAAGCCTGTCTGAAACAGCACCCTGCAAATTCGATGCTATAGGTTTAAGTGGATTATGAGATTCTGTTAAATTTAAAACCCTGTCCAGGGTCTCAAGACACTGGCCGTCAGACATCCCCAAACATGCCTATGGCACATTTACTACAAAATGAGTGTGATGTTACAGAAGCCACTTCAGGGAAATTTCCTGAAATAAGTACTGCTCCGAGAGCGTCTCCATGAGAGAAGCACAACTTTCTCAAACTGAAGCTGAGCACAACCATCTTTCAAACCATGGAACAAGAATCTGCTTCATATGCCCACACACAGGAGTAAAACAGTTGTTTCTCACAGCCCCAGGTCTCTTTCTATAACACTGATGGACTTTCGAGATGAACTTGAAATGTTCCAGTACTTACGCCAACCTCTCCAAACTCAGACTTCTCCTATTCTGTCCAAATAGAGTGATGCTAATATAACTATAAATGCGGATATACACACATATATATTCGAGGTCTTCTATAGTCAGCACAAAAAGGCAACAGTAAGATATTCCTAGAGCTCAATGTCACTCTATGGGAGTGAAACTATGCAATATAAGTTCATAATGAAGGAGGTGAGCCACCCACAAAAGTAACCCACGCTGAAAAGTGGTTTGTGAGCGTGTAGGCCGGCACGTGACAAGAGAAAGGCGCTGATAAATAGGCCCGGTCATCCACAGTCCGTCACGTCTGAAGGAAGGCGGGCTGAACAGTAACTGGCAGAGCTGTATGACGAGGACAGTTGAGTTATGAGAAATTATCAGCGTTTGCAAGCACTCCCAAGAGACCCAGGTTGAGAACCTGGAGCGAAGGAGTATGTGAGTTATTCTGATGACAAAAGAGGTGAACTATTATGGGGCCAGACTTCTCTAGAACCCCGACTTTGCTCTAACCCTAACCCTACCAGCGACTTTCTGATAACATTCTAATTCAGCTTCGTGGGTCCCTCGACACTGGGAAGACGTGCCCAGGAGAGAAGACGTGGATATTACTCCCTGGGAAAGCACGTCTGCCCTGGGGGGTCATACACACTGGACGCCAGCCAGCCATCTGTCTGTGGTCCCTGTTAGATTACGAGCCAGCTGAGGGCAAGGTCTAAGATCGTGTTCGCTCTTGCCTACAGCATGGCTGAGTATCGGCTGACCCCATGAGTGGGTGGCTTCTCGTCAGTGGTTCAAGTGGTCTGGTCAGCCTCAGAATTCCAAGCTACACGATTAGGAGTGAGCTCCTTGGACTGGGAGGCTGAGGATCAGACTTCGCAGCTTGAGAAGGTAACAGCTGCCACTCTGCGAGGCCCCACCTGTGCCCTACCTGCACAAGCTGCCAGCCCACTTCCCTTCCAGTCTCCCTCTCAATTCATCCCCTTACTCCCTACTACTCACAGAGCTGATTTTACTGATGCTGTACACTTTGAAGTTTGAAACTGCAATTTCCCTACCCAACTAAACCTACTCCTCACCAGTTCCCCACTGGTGGGCGGTCAGCTGTACCACTACCCAGGTCCCTGGGGGTCAACACCGGGGAGTATTCCTCCCTCCTCTCCCCTTGTCCTTTTCTGTTGAGCCCTGCATCTGGACTAGCATTTGCTCTTGTAAATTCAACTTACTAAACACTTTTCCAATCAATGCCCGCCTGTCCAATAGCACTGCTATGCTTTTAATTTAAGCCTTCAGTGCCTTTTGCTTGAACTACTGCAACAGAGTCAGAATTGTTCTCACTCCTTCTAATCCAGAACGAGTTTACAAATGCAAATCTGACCATGTCACTTCTCAAGTGCAGGATATGCTCTGAACTCTGGGCTGAGAAACTGTTCTGAACCAGTCCTCACTACCTCTGCAGTCATCCCCGCCCCAGTCTCGACCCTTCCCAATGCATCCAGCATCCCAGCCCCACTGAATTGGCTGCTGTAGCCCAAACAAACAACGCTGTTGAACCTCCTTGCCTCTTCACATACTATTTCCTCTGAATGGAATGCACTTCATCCTCCTCAAAACCTCTAAAACAGTCAATACACAGCTTCACGTGATGCTGTAGTGGTTACAGGTTCCTAGCTCTTCTAAAGTACAAGATGGATGCTATCAGGTATGGTTCTTCTTCGCTACCTTTATGCCATCAACACCACCGCACCCCCCCACCCTTACCTCCCTACTGCCAAGCCTGACACAGTAACTTGCTATCTTGTCTTTCTAATGGCCTCTTACCCATTTGGTAAATGTTGCCCATAAGGTTTAGAGACTCACAGCTCGCCAAGTGTCCCATGTCACACACAAAATTAATGGTGAATGTCTTCATGCTTTTTTGTATTTTTCAAATTTTTCACAATGAACATGCATTACTTTTATAATGAAAATTAAAAAACCTAACATCTTTACAATAATGTGTCAGAAGATATAATGAAAAAACAAACACAAGTTCAGAATATAGTCTTTTCCATACATCCAACTACAAGAGAAGCTGACCTTACCTGAAGATGGGGATGTTGAGATTATTGCCGGAAGCGATGTATGGAGCTTTGATGTTGTGGCAGAAGAGAATGAAAGTGAGCAGCAGGTAGTCGATGTGGGATCGATGAACCGGTAGAAATATAAGGGGCAGATTCGTCTAGTGAAAGGAAAAATGCCAAATGTAAAGTTCAATCACACTTTACAATCTCGTACTTGGTTAGTCACTCAAACACCAGCTAACCAGGGACTCGGTCTTTAAAACCATTTCCCAGTCACATGGATTCTTTCAATTTAATATTCATCTAGGTAAAAAAAACTACCAAAAAAATCAATGAAGAAGAAGAGTAACCAAGAGTTCAGGGCGAGTCTCTATCTCTGAGATGCAGCTTAGATTTTGGAGTCAAGCCCGGTTTGATTTGAAATCCTGGGCAAGTCAGGTATCAGCCATGACTTGTAAACATTTCTTAGTCTATTGGAGCCTTTATTTCCTCGTTTACGAAACAGGGATCGTTCTACCTGATTTCCGGAATTGTTGCGAGGTAACTCACTACAGCAATCCCGCATGTGGCTGGGAGGCCTCCCTTACCCCACTGTCCCTCCTCACGAACTCAGCAGCTCCCGGGCGGGTTGCAATGCACAACGGTAGACAAGAGAGCATTTCCCCAAGAACTCTAAAACCACTCTACAAGTGTGGAGAAGATGGAATGACAGATCCACACGTGTCTTGCCTCAGTTGCAGCTTTGACCATCTCAAGTTGACCCCTGTGAATCTGAATGTTCCAGAAGAAGCTGTTGAACAGTTTTAGCAGCACCCACCCAGTCAGTCTGAAAGTAAAAACAAAAACAAAAGAACGAGAAATGTAAGTGTGTGTGTGGTGCTTACAAGCGACTCTGTGTGTGCGTGCATGTGGGTATCTGAATTGTGGAATTAAACAGCTAACTTTACATATACACGACTCATGAAAGTATCCATTTATTATGGACGAAAATCTTACATTGCACTCTAGCAGCACACTTTAGACTAGCGAATGTTGTGGTGAACAGAATGACAGGAAACGCCTCCTTTAAGACATGGGTGTATGAAAGCCAGCTCACAACTCGTCTGGAGAGCAAATACCAGCAGCAGTACAACAACTGCTATCATTTAACAGAGGATAAGACCCCTTAAAGCCACCTCCCACGGAAGTTGAGTAAGAACGTAAGGAGGAGTTGGGTTGACCAACAGAGCATGTTATAACATCTTGGACCGAGGGCATTGTGCTGGGGAAAGAAGTCCAACGGTTCAGTCCTGTCTGCCCAACGCAGAGGCGGCTCTTGTTGAAAACTTCTGCCTTCCCTGGCATTACCTGATCATTGCTGGTGAGACAGTGGCAACCATTTCTTGCAGGATCCTCCTGGCTTTCTTTCTCACTTTGTTGATGGCTTTTGACTGCTGCTGAGCCGAGCCATCAGGGTTTAATTCAGCAGCCACTTGGGCAATGGCATCTTGCACTCTGATTTGAAAATGGAAAGACAGGCAAATCAGCTGACTGTGTGCTACAGTCTGCATCCAGTATTTCGTAAACCGTGGCTACAAATCACAAAATAAAATGTACCTTCTCTCTAATACGTGGTAACATGAGAGAATAAGCTCAAGTGCAAAGTCTTTTCATTGCCTGCCTGTTAAATATTAAGGATATCATATTCCTAAAGCAATGAACCCCTGAGGACACCGGAAGACCACTTTAGGAACTTAATCCGAGTGCACGGGGTAACAGCTCTGTGACTTTCAGTGTTCCGGTCACTCTGTGAGAGACACAAAGCTGCACTCTAGCAGGAGAGAGGAAAGCAAGGTAATCCATTTAGGCTCGCATTTCAGAGGCATCCAAACCCCACCGTCAAAGTAAGGTCTAATTTTACTTTTGAAGACCTCATTAGCCCTGCATATTCTGACTCTTGAGAAAGATACATGAAACTCCCTAGGAGGGATGCAAAGGGGACACAAATAGTTACAAGTGCTTTCTAATCAGACCAATAATTTTCGAAAGGCAGAGCTGAAGATGGAATCAGCACAGAACAAGGAGCAGTGAGGGAAAAGGGAAGACGCTGCCCAGGCTGATAACTCCTCCACAGGACGCAAGGAAAAACGCACGCGGGTAAGCCTCCTGTAACCACGCCTAACGTTCTAGTCTCCGGTGAAAACATCTGGGTAGAATAAAACGCACTTGAAGGTTTTCACCTGGAAAACAGAATGTGTGATAATCCAAGGAGTTTCAAGTAATTGTGTTTTCTCCTATTATTAATTTCTCCTAATATTAGCCATTGCTAACATTAGACAACTGTACAGCAAAACTCCACGCAGCCTCACAATTCCTTAACATGAAAAGACCAGCCCCACAGGACACGGATCACCCTAGGTCTATTCTTCAAGTAGCATTTATTTCCATCTGGCCAGCGATGTTTTCACAAGTAATCGACATGATTATTACATCCCCATTATCCAATATTCATTCATTCACTCAACAAATATTTGAGTACCTATCAGGTGCCCCCACTGTTCGGGCCTTAACGACAACCACACAGGGCCTGCATTGCTGAGCATCTGCCAATCCACCTGCCTCCAGCTACCCAAATCCAGGCAGATGTGGAACATGGGCCATACCCATGAGCTGGAATAGAGACCAACCTTCTTCCAACCCGCCCCCCCCATTCTCATGCCTGGTCTTTAGGGTGATTCATTTCCCCACTCCATCTGAGTTCAGGCCAGTCTCTTCCGTTTGTGAGCAAGCTCCACGAAGAGCTGGGACAGCATCTCATTCTCTTAAAATTCCTAACGGTGACTTTCCAGTATAAAAATTTGTGCCTACGTACTCAATAGCCGTTTGACCAAACTCACTTCTCTTTCAGCTACAAAATAGAAAACGCAATGTCTTAAACATTCATCTTACAAAATACATAACAGAGAACTCTGGAAATCCATGCATGCCTGGCTCCAGCTTGCCTTTCACGTATTAGAAACCCATTGATTTGTTAGCCAGTAAAACAAGACTGCTATTCTCACAGGACACTGCTCACCCAAACCACCTGTCCTGCCTTTCCTTGGTTTCCCTTTGGAGCTTCATATTTAACTTGGAAACGCAAATGCTTCTGGAGACAGAGTCCCAGAGACACTGAAGCAGGAGTTTCCAACCCTGGATGGCTATGAATGTGGCCCAACCCAAAATCATAAATTTATTCAAAATAGTATGAGGTTTGTTTTTGTGATTACATGTCACAATGTATTTAATGTGTGACCCAGACAACTCTTCTTCCAGCGTGGCCCAGAGACACCAACAGGTTGGACACTCTGCACTGAAGGTTAACAAAGGGAATCACTTCCTCATTCCCACCCTTATCACCATCCCCGCCTCTCCCCTTTACAGTGGTGTCCCCGCCCTTACCGACTGCTGTTCAGTACATTTTCTGTCACATTGGTGGCAAACATGCCTTTATGGACATCTCGCTCCTGAACAAAAAGCATGTAAGAAAGACGCCTTGCAAGCCATCCTCGGTGCCTACAAGGTGAAAGTCATTTGGCAGAGAAGTACTTTAGTACACTTTAAACAAGTTGCTTAAATTATACAGGGGTTTCTCTCCTATAAAAATAAGGCCTCATTTAATCTACCCTTGAGACTGGGCTTCTCATGTAGCAAATTCTCCTTAGGAGTTCAAACAACTTCATTCCCAATTTCTTTCATGCATTCTCAGATAAAATTTAAACTTAGAATCTGTGTATTGATGCTGGAATAGCATTATTTTGCAAATAATAACCCAAATACAAAAACAAAGAAATAAAAAGATAATACTTTACTAATACCATAAAAAGAAGTTAATATATTTAATTATACACACACACGCACACACACACACACCCCATTATATATATATGCAATACATATTATAGCTATAGCTATGTGCTTTAAAAGATGATTTGGAAGTCTTTTCCTACCATCCAGGGCTAATTTTGTTGTTGTTGTCATAGTAATTCTAAGGTTGTATTGTAGGCTCACAAAGCCAGAAAAGTTCTTGCTCTTAAAAAAATAAAACATACACACACACCTTCAACACGGCTAAGGGATAGGACACACTCCTACCAGTGACTATGTGTTATCTGGATGAGGAGGTTGGGGACAGGCCTCTCAGAATAAGAATGCTACAAACCTTCATTATGCAATGCTTTGATACCATTCATAATGATTGTATAACACCTCATTATCATTCCCACCATAATGATATTCACATAAACAGATTTCAATTATAAATTCATCAATTCTGAAAAGCCCTGGAGCAAGGAAAAGTAATTTGAGGCAGAACTGCTTACGAATCAATCACATGCTCCTTCATCTTTCCTTTCCGACATTCCTCTTCCTTCCTCCTTTCCTTTCTCTCCATTCTCTGAAAATTTGGCCCAGTATGTTCAGTGTTCAATTCTAACTTCTTTCTTCAGTGAAAAGTTTCAGAATTATAACTGGATGTACAAAGTACAAACTCTCTATGAAATCCCTTTGCAACTGACTGAAAGCTGTACGTATATGTAAAAACGTTTAGGCTTTGCTTCATGTAACACACAGAAGAGCTAAAAAGCCAACTCAACTGTACGGGCAGCTTGTTACTCTGAATAATTCCACTTTGTCTTGTCAATATAGCTTTTTTTCTTGACTTCCTCCAATTGAGGGCAATAAATAGACCCTTTGCCTTTATACATTAAACGTGAACTTACATAAAGAGGAGACCCTATGAGATCTCTTTTTTTAGGGTCTTAATCATGTCAACCAAGGGAAAGGAAAAAAATATCGGTGAACCAAAATTTCTCCTGTCACCTTTAAACTTAAGAGAGGGGGAGGAGGGAGGGAGGAAGGAAGAGAAAAGGGGAACATGAAAATGGGAAAAACATGTCCCTTGACTTCAGCTGTATTTTTTTTAAAAAGTCTTAACTAACACACGTGTGGATATCGTCATGCTCATGTGACCGCATCATCAAAATACAGGCAGGCACATCAGAAAGACTTAATGTTGAAGCACGTCATTTCTTGGACCCGTTTTTCATAAGAATTCAGAAGTACTTCTCATCACCTGAGCTTACTGCTTACCGGTGCCAGGCACTTTACTGACTTACTCGCTCTTAGGAGGACTGGCAGCAGTTCTGGCTGCCTTTCCTCTCATGCCTCGGAGACATTCACACCATCTCCCCACCCTCCTTTCTCCTCCCCTAGCCTAGATTCACATGTAACAAAGCCTCTTTTCTCCTGCTCTGGTGCCTAACAGCCTATCCCCATTTGCCTGGAATTGGGAAGTAAGAATTCTAAGAAAAGTCTTAAGCTAATAATTTATTAAAGAATGTTTGCTCAACAGAGGAAAATACTCTCTAAAACTCTAGATTAGCTTTACTTTTTTTTAAGTACAAAATAGTTATCCTTTATTTAAGCATAAACTAGTCATAATAGAGTATAAGACGTTCAAACCTACACCTCTCCTCAGACAAATCTTTATCACAATTTAGAACACTTCAGATGCAAAATCAATACATGAATAAGTTAGAGAAAGCTGTAAGTGCTATCTATACTCTCAAGAAAATGTTTATTATATAACTACAGCGGTGGTAATAATAATAGGTCTCCAGGGGGTTATATTGTTTCCAAATTTTAGATAAAGCCACTTGTGTCAGAAGCTCATATTCTATTAACTCACAAAAACATGAGACTCATCTTAAAGTGTACTAATTACGATGGAGTTTTCTTTTGAGGTGTACTAGTAGTATAAGAAAGTTCTTTTTACCTTGTGTGTGTTTCATTGATATAAATAACATTCCGCAAACCCAGAGACGGGATACTGGGGTTGAAAAACTTATCCTACAGAAGACAAAATAAAAGTAGATGTAAATACACAGCTGGAGTGCTGGTGGGAAGCTCACATCACTCGTCCTTGCCAACTTTCAAAATTCACGCACAACCTTAGGCATTACTTCCAAAATCAAACTGATGAGGAAAGACTATGTTTTATTGAAAAGTACCTTTTAGCCTTTAAAGAAGGTCACACACTCACAATTAATCCTTAACATCTTACAAAGGAAATAGTGCTTCTCCCATTCCTGCCCTACTCCCTGCCCACCCTCTAAGCCCAAAGAATCGAAGCTACAGAGTACTTACATCATTGACAGAGACACTGGAGATTTCAGTGTTGCCAAAATAGAAAACTACTGTGCTAAAAGTAACATGTACACTTTTTAAAAAATAAAACCAATGTACAGAAATTAGTAGTTATTTTCACATGAGTACCAACACATCAGCTGTTCCAAACTGAACAGGAGAATCACCGCTATTTGAAAACTTCCAAGTGAATGTGTACTTTCGGGAGTAAATGTGGACTTAATCTTTGATGTTCAAGGGAAGGGATTCATGGCCGGTTTCCACAATATACCAAGGAGATACTTTGTATCGTGGCACTGACACTAGGTGTTAGGCTATAATCAATACTATTGGCTACATGCTGTGTCACTAAAATAAAACTGTGATTGTCCTGCAAATAAAGTTTAATTACTAACACGAAGAAGGGACATGTAGTTATAATTAGATTATTAAACCTCCCAATAATTCTGACACATAAGAATTATTATCCCCATTTTAGAAACAGGAAAATTGAGGCTGACATGAGTTGAAGATTCAATCCTGGATCTTGCTCCAAAGAGCATGATCTTGCTATTCCTGTAAAACAAGGATTCCACTCAATGAGATAACATGTGGTTAAAGGTCATCCTCTTTACAGGTAACCTTAAAAGATAGTCCAGCAATACCTGCTGGAAAGAAAAAGTCTGTAACGTAATGTGAACAAAAGGTAAACTTTGCATGAATAAATGCTGAGATAATGTATTATCAACAAAAGATGTAAAAATACTAAGTGAAATCTTCTTAGAGAAAAGGGAAATAAGATTTCAGAGAAAGGATAGAGAATATCAAAAAGTTACAATAAAAACATTATCAAACAAATATTTTAAATAAACATGCCATGGAAGAATTTTAAGATCAAGTTCAGCCCCTATATTTAAGTACTCTACTACCTAACGTTCGGGTACTACATTTAGGCAAGAATCAATTATCTGTTATATTACTCACCTATCCCTGCCCCGACCATCACCACCACAAATAATTCCCTATACTCTCTCCTGACTTAATAACACATTAGAGTTAAGGTATTATTTCAGTTTTTTAAGCATTCAAAATTACAATTAGATGAGATGACAGATCTAAGAAAGAAAGAAAGAAAGAAAGAAAGAAAGAAAGAAAGAAAGAAAGAAAGAAAGAAAGAAAGAAAGAAAAGCCACATGATCTTCTATTTAAATCTTTACTTCTATTGGCCTATTAATTTGAACTGGCCTTACTCCTACACTAGAAATTTCCACGATCTTTCAATGCTACCAAATTCTTAAGTTCTTGCAGCAAAGCACTTGTGATTTAAAAAGAACAACATTTAGTCCTGGCCAGGTGGCTCTGTTGGTTGGAGCATTGTCCCACACATGGAAAGGTTCGATTCTTGGTCAGGGCACATACCTAGGTTGCAGGTTCAGTCCCTGGGTGGGGCAGGTATGGGAGGCAACCGATTGATTTCTCTCTCTCTCTCTCTCTCTCTCTCTCTCCCCGCCCCCTCCTTCTCTCTAGCTTTCTCTCACCCTCCCACCTTCCCCTCTCTCTAAAATCAATAAACATATCCTCGGATAAGGATACAACAATAAAATAAAATAAAGGGACAATATTTATATCAACACATTCATGAGCACACCTGCATATTTAACATAAACTGCGTGGGTCCCACAGAAATCTCTTCCAGGTTAGGAAGTCCCCTTATCCCAGACTCAGAATTCTACTTCCTGCCAAGCCAAGCCTGAGTAAAACATTCACACAGCACAGTTACCTATCCATACAAATTACCAGCAACCTCTATGAATGACAGCCCCTTTAAGAGCAGAATTTCTATGTCGTGATAACTGACCCATTTCAAAGAGAGCTTAACATCCAGGCACACCTTTTTAGAGGTAACTTCGCGGCTTTAGGACACAGCCACGTTAGAGTCCACCGTCCTGTGCTCACGCATCCCTCTGGCAAACTGCCACCAGAAGCAAACCTCTCATCTAATCAACTCTTCTCAAATATTAACACCGACACCCTAATGTGGAAGACTTTGCATGACTTGTGTTTTTTGTTTCTTTTTTTTTTTTTTTACCAAAATACAAACAACAAACCCATATACACTCTTTTTAAAGTCTTCACCTAAGCTTTCTGCGACCATTCTTCACTATCAGGGTCAGCAGACACCTGCCTGACTCACCCCCGAAACAGAGACTCACACTAGACAAAGCCACGGAGCTGAAGTTCAATGTCTAGAAGTTACGTGAAGGTTCCCACCAACGTTTCGGAAGAGTTAACCAAAAGTAAGATCTGCTCTCCCTGTGACATCATACCAAAACTGCTGAAAAACTCAAGTCTCACCAAGCACCAACTACTGGACCCACATTTACTGACTGCATGAATAAAAGCCAAGTCAACATCTTGACTTGGAATATTCAGTTTATAACTATAGCTCCAAATTCGAAAAACTAGAAATTAGAAAAAAAAGAATAAAAATAAATTCTGAAAGTGAATTAAGTCTATTTGGTGTTTGCCCAACACCAAATCCACACAAAGTTGGAAACTTGTGTCACGTATTCCAAGGGTTTATTAAAGGTCAACAGGCAGCGGCACACTCACCCAGCTCTGCGGGGTGCAGGGATAACAACATCTTCCCACAAACGGCCTCTTCCGGCTCATCAGGCTTTCTTTCCATTTTAAGGTTGCAGATCTGAAGACAGTAGGTCTGAAACCACACTCATCCTAGAAGATATTACAGAAAAAGTGGTCACTAAATGGCAAGAAAAATGATACATGTCCACGTGATCTCTAAAACTAAGATATTCCAGCTAAAAGAGAAACTTATGAGACATTTTCTCTCGGTGGTGGTATAACTGCATTTCTCAGCGTGATTGTCACTCCAGGTACTCCCTCCAGGGTCAGCACTTTGAACAAGAGCAAAAGCTGAGCACCTAAGAACAGCGATAGCTGGCAAAAAACACCGCACACTCAAAGCAGCATGCAAGGTTTTCATACAAAGTGGGCAAAGCTCCAACAGCCTCGCACGATGGCAAGATGAATGAAATCAGACTCCTGGATCCCTACGTGAAGAGTTAATCTTCCTCTCTCATGAACCATACACTCCCACAAAAGAACTATTCACCAAGGCCTGACATAGTAAGTGAGTTGTTGTAATACAGCTTAAACTATTTTGCTTGAAATGAAAAACAAGATACACTTCCAGAACATTCCTTTATCCTAACAAGAAAGTATAAAGGCTGAAATTGAAATAAGGCTGAAATTGAAATTATAGCTGTATTGTACAATTAGGGCCAAACTCTGCTCTTCCACTCTAAACATTTTTTTCCTAATTTTCAGTTTCTCGGTTGCTTAAATGCTACTGATACTGCAGTCTCAAAAAGAAGCAAAAAACAAACAAAAAACAAACAAAAACTCATCATCATTTTTTATATAAAGCAGATAGTGTTCAAGAAATATTTTAAACACTCCATGTTATGTTGAACTAAAGAAAACAACACAAAATAACATTTGCCCTTTGGATTGGGTTCATACTAAAATTTATTTCCTATTTTTAATCTTAAATAAACTTTATTTTTATTAAAAATTATACTTCTTAGATGTAATTATGGAAAATAGATACAGAAACATTTTTAAACTATCTTTATAATGACAGCGCCCTAAACAAATACTACTAGGTTTTTTCTATGCAAAAGTATTTTGCTTTTCAATATGTCTGTAGTTAAATTTCTTACTCAGTTTTTCTTCCCAGGTATTGATATAAAGTCAGCTCCAGCATTTCCACCTTCATAAATAATATTGCAATGAACGTCTTTAGGCTGATCACTTTTAATCCACATTTTAATCTGAAACTTACCCATTCCTCACTTGCATGCTTACATTGGCCAACACTGTATTCTGCGGAATTTGGCAGATAAGAAACATCTATCGTGCCAAGGGTCAGTGCGGATTCATCCATGACATCAAGTGTGACTCCCAAATCATGTGCTGTAAAAAAATATATATACCATTTAGGTTAATGAGGAATCCAGAGGGTAAATACCAGAACTCAAAATTCTGACTTCCACATGATTTCGCTCCATAAGAGGGTGTCAAATGAACTACTGACAGACTTCCACCAAATCCAATTAAAGTGTAAAAATGGACTTTGATGTGTTTATATCAATTCAGTTGGGCAGATTTGATTTCAAAATAATCAATCATTGTATCTTTAGGTTTCCTAAACAAAACAGCTATGAATTTGTAAGAGTAAATAATAGCTTATTTCAGGTACATGACAAAGAATTATTTTGTTTGTGTTAATAATTGAATAATTCCTGGAGGAATGAAGGCATGTGTTTATTTAATTAAATATAAGTTATAGGTACACACATAATTAGATAATTTTCTTTAAATTCTGTGCTTGGAATTTTAGGTCAGAAACACTATACAGTAATGCAAAAGGGGTACAGGCGATGAGGGCACCTCTCAAGTTTCCCACTTAAGCGGAATTAAGCTCTTAATTTTCTTGTGATGCCTTAAACACAATATTTGCACTTTTAGTACATCTGCAAAGCCCTGAAACAAAACCACCCTTTATGAAATATTTGTTTTAAGTTTTCATCCTTTTCAACAAGTGTTTTCCTACCCCACAGGAAAATGTTCCCTAACAATGAACGGCTAAAGAAAGTAGATATGAACCTAAAATATAAAAACTTCTAACATAAGTTTAGAATTATTTTTAAGATGGCTTTTGGCTATTTCTCACCTGGCCCTAAATTATTCCTTTAAAACTCTGAAAGGTCAATTCCAGCTTAACAGTGTTCCTTCGAGATCATACTCCTTCACAATCGCCACATGAGTTTGCTGCAATAACGTGTCCTAACATAACTAGCATATGCGTCCTTGACAATTGACGTAAGTTAACAATCGAACACCGTAGGCGAGAGGAAGATGATAGTAAGGCAATGCACGTGGCACGAAAGCTCTTCGGTGGTATAAAATAAAACTCAGCTCTCGGTTTCACGGAGTCACAACAGGGGGAGCCCGGTGCTGCCAGAGAAAATGAAGACGCGCTGGCCCCAGCGAGGAGAGGAGGGGAAGAAAAAGCATCTTGTGCCAATGGAAAGTCCACGCTTCGCTCCTCCCTCCCTCCAGCGTTTATCCAAGGTCGAGAAGTTTAAAAAAAGAAAAAAAAAAAAAAATCGGAGGTGCCAGACTACGGACTGAGGGGAGCCAACTGTGGGTTCTGAAACACACAGAGGCAGGAGGGCAACTCTGAAGTCCAACATCCCAAGTTCAAATCCCCCCCGTCTTACCCCATGCGGGACTTCAAACACATTGGTTAACTTCGATGCCCTAGTTTCCCCATCTGGAAAATGTGCATAATATGATAGCTCTTACCTCCTGGGATGCTGGGAGGACTGGAAAATACCTATAAAGAGCCTCGCACCGTGTCTAACACTCAGCGAGCGCTCAGTCCGATCCTTCACCGGTCGCCTGTCATCGCAAAGTCCCAGCACCCGCCGTTCTCCGAGCATCCCCGCCGCCGCAACGCCAGAGCCAGAGCCCCGCGTCCCGTTCGAGCGCGTACGGTACCGAGTCCACAAAAGAGCCGGGCCCCACTCTGATCCCCCGGAAAAGCACAATCCCGGCCCCCACTCCGGCACTAGCCAGAACCCATTTCTCAGGGGGACCCCCGAACTCGGGGGAGAGGTCGGGGGACTCAGACCGCCCCGGCAACTTGCAGGAGTCACGCGGGCTCCAGCGCAGAGGCGACTACGCACCTGTCCCGGCGCTCCCGGCCCCAGCAGCCCCCCGCGGCCCGCCGCCGCCCTGGCCGCAAGCGCTCGCAGCTCCGCCGGCGTCACGGGCTGCAGCTGCCGGCCCTTCAAGTCTCTGCCGGGGCTCGCTGCGGTGTCGCGCTCCGGTGACGCAACGGGCGCCCGGGAATGACGGGCCAGCCGCGAGTCCGCCGGGCTGGGGTGGCCCGTGGCCTTGCACACCGCGTGTGGGGCTCGGGGGAGAGTGTGTGCACACGACGAGGGTGTGTCTCGGTGTCCAAGCGGGGTGTGTGCGTGCCGGAACGAGTGGTTACTCAGCCTCGGCGCTGACTCACGTGAGCGTGTGTACCTAAGTTTGCACTGTGCAAACTGCTCGGCTGGGAGCTTGTATATCCAAGCGCTGGCGGGAGTGTGCGCCGTGGATTTCTGTGTACATGTGTGATCTGCCTTGTTAAGAGCTTTGTAAGACTATGTAGAATTTATTAGGAATGGGGTAGGTGGGCACTGCGGATGACCCTGTTGTGTAATTTCTGTAACAGTGGTTGAGTGCCTTTTCCTTAAAGGAAGAAAATGAGGAATTAAAAAATAATAAGTCGTGAAGGAGTCTGAATCCAAATTTGCCTACCTTCAGCCCTTCAAAGTAACACCGGAGACAGAGAGGTTCTTTCACAATATTTTTCCTGCTGTAGACAAGGCCATTGCTTACCCAGAGTATCAGCAAATTAGGAAGAAAGCAATCACCTCTTACATGCGCTCAAGCTGCAATCATTACGTTTGAACTAGCAGCTGAGAATACAGAGATGATTAAGAAATAGTCCCTGACCTCACACCTCTGCCACCAGTCCTCATCTCCCATGTACACATGAACCCTAAGCCTCTCTTCAAAATACATCTTTGATCATGTCTGCCCATCAAAAACCATCCAGAGCTTTCCGACAGCCCACATGCCTGGGCCTGGCACAGAAGGGCATTCACAGGTAGACTTCCACTTTTCCCACTATTCTCCCCCAGGAGCCCTTTGCTTCAACCTCTCTGGCTGTCCCCAGACACCACATGAAAAGTCCTACTCCTAACTGTGCTCACACCAACACTTCCCCCTACATTCTTTTGTTCCTTCCTGAAAACTAGGTCCCCAAGCCTTTCTGAATCTCCCCAGCCCTCACTAACGATCCTCTCCTGGGAAACTGTGCGGATCTACTGTGGTACCACGCCTTGGGTCTTTAGCCATTGTGTCATTCTTCCACAAGACAATGACCTCGTCGTCACTGCCAGTGCCTTGCTTCAGTCTCTTAGGTAAGACTGTAGTGCTTTGTAGTATTAAGCACTCAATACATACTTGTTGGAGCTGGGGAACAAGAAGAAAAACAGGAATTCCTTCTCTTGAACTTTCTACTTCTGTTATAAATTGATCCCAAAATGCAGGTGTGCCCCTCTTATAAAATAATCTTGGAGATACACACACACACACATACACACACACACATATATATATACATATACACATACACACACATATACATATATAGCTTGAAGTTTAAGACCCTGTTTTTATCAACCCCCATGCTCCTTAGCTTCAAGCACACACGTAAGTACTCAAGGACTCTGCTAACCAGAATCAGATGAATTCTCATCCCAAATCATCATTAAATTTTATGTACAGATCACTGGTACCTGACCAAAAAAGGAAAAGAAAAAAAGGAGGGGGTAGGGAGAAAACAATAACAAAAAAAGCCTCAGAGTTTGAGCCACTGCTCAACAAAAAGTTCGGCAAAATGAAGCAGAGAAAACATTACAGGAGTTAAGAGGTAAGCCGCGAGGGGGAAAAGAGATTGTTTTACATGAAGTACGTTTGTGGGACTCATAACACCCATTGCACAAGAGTGTATTGTACTTACAGGAGATGTGGATTGCACATCTTCGGGTTACTTAACGAGAGTTGTTTTGGAAACAAGTGACACCCTTGGCAATCTTTCTTATCGACAGAACCACAATAACCTAAAGTCATCTAGTCCAACCGGCCAGGATGGAGCAGCTGGGACTAAATTTACTCTCTTGCTAAAACAACTAAAACAAACCAGGCAAAATAAACAAAGCAGGCGGCAGCGCAGGACACTTGTCTACAAGGGAGAAAAAAGAATGAAGAGAAAAATAAACAGAGTATCGGTGAGCTTGATAAACAAGCAATTGGATTCCCTAAAGTAAAGGAGAAATATGATAGTGAGGAGAGGTCAGGGAGGACAGAAAATATTTGTAGAAATAATGGCTGAAAACTTTCCAAATTTGATGAAAACTGTAAACTCACAAATCCAAGAAGCTCAACAAACTCTGAGTGGAAACATGAAGAAAACTACACCAAGAAACAGCACAATTACATTCCTTAAAACCAGTGGAAAAGTGAAAAAAGTTTAAGCAGTCATAGAGGAGCAAAAAGGCATTACCGTGCAAAAGAACAAAGATTAAATCGACATTAGACTTCTCATCAGAAACTGGCAAACAAGAAGACAGTGAAGCAGCATCTTTAAAGTACTGAAAAAATGTCAATCTATAAAGGCATGTTGTGACATACAAAAGCTGAAAGAATATATACATATCACCTGCAGACACTTAGTATAAGAAATGTTAAAAGAAGATCCTTCAGGTTGAAAGAAAATACAATCAAACAGAAAGTTGGGCCTACACAAAGGAATTAAGAACTCAAGAAATCATATGTAGGTAAATAAAATGTTTTCTCCTTTAACAAGATTCCGTTCAAAGATAATTGCCTAATGCAAAAATAAACAATATGTTGTGCGGCTTATAACATATGTAGAAATAAAATGTACAACAACAGCACAACATTCAGAAAGGGGCGAGTATTCTGTCGTAATATTCTTATACTAAGCATAAAGTGGTCCAATATATGTGAAGGTAAATTGTGATAACATGTACACTCTGACTCCTTTAGCTAATACATCGATGAAGAAAGTTAAGTGGAATTGTTAAAAGAAAGCTCTCATGAATTTAAAAGAAGTCAGTAAATGAGGATAAAGAAGGAATGGGTGGGATACAGAGAAAACACATAGCAAAATGTTAGATTTAAAACCAAACATATAAGTAATTACTCCCAACTGAAAGGCAGATTGTCAGACTTGAGGAAAAAAAGCAAAAAAATAACTGCTGAGTATTAAAAAAATCACTTTAAATATAAAGGCAAATAAAAGTCAAAGAGTGAAAAGCAATGCACCATGCTAATGACAATCAAAAGAAATAGAGGTGGTTATGTTAACATCAGACAAACTGGATTTCAATGGAAAGAATGTTACTGGAAATAAAGATGATTATTCCATGATGATGAAGGAGCCTCTCTATAGGAGGAAAACCAATTCTGAATATTTATTTGTCTAAAAGAAAAACAAAAAAATTTACTCATGGACACAGATGACAATGTGGCAATCACCAGGAGGAGGGAGTAAAGAAGGGGGAGGAGGGTATGGGGTACTAAGTGGCAATGAACGGAAGCTTGACTTGGGGTGGTGAACACACAATTCAGCGCACAGATGCTGTGGTGTAGAATTGTGCACCTGAAACCTGTATTATTTTATTAACCAGTATTACTCCGATAAATTCAATAAAAAACGTGCAGCTAATAAAGAGCTTTCATTATATATAAATGAAAAACTGGCAGAATTGCAAGGAGAAATTGAAAAATTAATGATTATAAACAGCAATTTTAATACCACTCTCTCAGTACCTGACAGAGCAAGTAGGCAGAAAAGCAGAAAACGTATACAAGGCTTGTGCAACATTATCGATCAATTTGGCCTAATTGACAGTGAGAACACATACACCATATACTATGAATGTGCACTGTGCTCAGCGATAGGAGAGTACCTTCTTTCCGAGTGCACACAGAACATTTCCCATGACACACTATATTGCGAGCCATAAAACAAGTCTCAGTAGACTTAGAAGAATTCAAATCATATAAAAAATATACTCTGACCACAACAGAAACTAAACATCAATAATTTATGGGTGTCCAGAAAAAAACCCATACATTTGGAAACAAACACACTTCTAAAAATAACATGGTTTAAAGGAGAAATAAGAATGGAAATTAGAAATTGTTGTGAACAGAATGATATTGAAAACCCAACATGTCATAAGTTGAGAGCTATAGCTAAAGCAATATTTAGTGAGAAATTTATAGAAGTAAAACTCTATGAATGTAAAAAAAACGTAGTAAAGCATTTAGTGTTCCCAGTCTTCATCTTCCAAGACCTGAAAGACTCACATTGCCGAGGGGCAGAAGAATGTAAGGAATGTAGGAAAACCTTCAGGCATTCCGGTGTGTTACAAATGCACAGTGTAAATGTAAACCTGGATGTCAAAAATGTGGGAAAGCATTCAGCTACGCCAGTAGTGGAGAGAAACCCTATGAATGTGAACGTTGGGGTAAAGCCTTCCTTTCTTGCAGAAGCATTCAAAGACGCCTGGAAATGCGCACCTGAAATACACCGTATTGATGTGAGGGGTGAGGGGAAACATTCATTCGCCTCAGTGCACATCACCATCATGAAGCAACTCACACTGGGGAGAAAACCGATGGGTGCAAAAAAGGCAGAAAAGCCTACGCAGAACTCGTACTGGCTTTTCTCCATTTGTAACAAAATCTTTCAAAATCACAAGATGAAAGGTACAGACTGCAGAGAAGCCATATAAATGCAAAGAACATGGGAAAACCTTCAGTCACTCCTACTTCTTCCAAAGGTACAACATGCCCACTGGATCATACCTCTTGAATGTTTAACAAACATGGGAAAGACTTCAACTGACCCGCATCCTTACATGGAAAGCTCCCACCAAAAAGAAAGAAAAATGTAAATAATTCAAGGAAGCTTGCTGGAAATTAATGCCTGTCTAATGTTTCAGAAAACTTTCACCACTAAAAAGTCGTTATTAAAATTATAAATTACAAAAAAAGAATTGGAACCAAGTCTGTCTCTCATTATATCATATCATTATATTAACCTATTTTCTTGCTAAGAACTGACGGTGCCTTTTTACTAACCCCTGCAAATAGGCTTCCCTCCGGACTGACCCAGATTCGCTGGTTAAAACTTACCTGGATATATTTATCCAAGTGGCTACAGCTCGACCTGTGTACAGAAGAATTTCTTTCTGAGAATATTATAAGGAATGTTGTGAACTGACTTGCTGAAATCCAACGATGAAATATCAATGACATGCCCTCACCTCAAAGATAGCAATCATGCTATCAAAAACTCTTAAGTGAAATAAAGTAAGTTTGGCCTGACTTATTTTTACTGAATCCATACTATTCTCATCATCTACTTTCCTCCAGATTCCTTTGTTCATTCGTTCATTCAATAAATACATAGAGAGGACCTACTGTGTGCCAGCCATCCTATCGTAAATACAGCAATGAAGGAGATAGTGTGGTACCTTCTCTATTAGGGCTCACAGTCTAGGAGACTTCCACAACTCTTGTTTAATAATTGTCTCCAAAAAGTTGCAAAAATCAGCATCAAGTTCTTTGCCTGTGGCTTCTAGAATTCACTTAGTTGATTTGGGGAAGGCACTGAGACCTATCCGTCCAATGTCCATTCCCTCCCCCTTTCCAGCTATCGGAACCCTGGTTTTATTTAGGGTGATCTTTCACCCGGTCCTGAGAAAAAAAATGAATCGAATATCTAAGGCAATTATAATCATTCTGTTCTCTAATATTCTAACTGCTCTTGTATCCAAGATGGTCAATAAAACCTAGTTCTTGGCAATGGCACCTAAGAGAAAGTCAAACAGGAGGATTTCTGGAAGTCTTTCTTTCCTGGTAAAAGGAAACATTTGGCACTGCTTCTTTTACATTTTTTTAACCTATTTGCTCTGTAATTTACCTAATTTCCAAACCCAACCCCGCCAAGCACACAATTCTAGATTTCATTAAACATCTGTGTTCAAGCCACTGCGGCCTTGTTTCGTGTTCCTCACAGGAAAACACACTCCTGACTCACGTGTAATTCTGGGCACAGTTTCGGCCTCTGGACTAACTTGAACATATGGGGGGAAACAGAGAGGGTTAAGGGACAGTACCTGCCAGTGTGTCATGCCAGTGGATGGCAGTGGAAGTGACTTTAGAGCCTGCTGTTTTGAAAGTACCTGAGGCAAGAAGAAAATGAAATCTATGTGGCTCACTTTTACCACATTTGTGGCAGAACAAGGACTTTGGTTTGACTGAAAACTGCCTTATCGAGTAGAGTAAGCTAGACATTTCCAATCAGCCAAGCAGCAGGTAGTCAGACTTCTGGGGGGAACTGTCTTGGCAAGTCCATCCAGACGGGCTACAAGACAAGGCTCAACTCCACCCAAGCCCCCACCCCCGACTCTGTGAAGGAAGGCCTGTGGGAACTAGGTAGGGTTCCAGACTCCCAGCCACGAGCTGTGCCTCAGGGAGGACACCAGTTCTAGAAGGGATCCAAGTACCGGATCTGCTGACCAGTAGAGCAGGAAAATTAAAGTCCGTCTTTTTTTTTTTTTTTAACCATTTTCAGTCTATTCTTAAGAAGTGAAAGGTTTTGTTCTTTTTTCCTTCTCCTAGAAATGGAGCCAGATTCTGTGGCTTAAGTTATGAGGTTCCCTAAGCCCTTAAGGCATGTTGGGTAATTGCAATTAACAGCCTTTTTTGTTATTAAAAGCCAAAAAATAAAAAAATAAAAAGAGGGAGAGAGAGAAACTGTTGGCTGGGGATGGTTGCCAAGAAGGCAAAGGCTACATGGGCCCTTGTTATTTCTGTGTGGAATCAAGCTGCAGTGTTTGAACAGGCGGTCAAGGCCAGAGTTGCCCAGGCACTGAGAAGGGGCAGAGGGCCGAAGTCCTGATCACGGTCCTGATCTGGAAGACCTCCACAGCGGGACCTTGGGGGTGACAAGTCTTAGGAGGAGGGTGAAGGAGACAGAACAGTGAAGAATCTGGAGTCTCGGGAACCTTCAGCAAAGGTCTCACCGGCTGATCATGTTGCGGAGGGAATGGAGCTTCCCGCACCATGCAGGGCCTGGGCCAGCAGCAGTGATGAAGGAGACCACTCCGAACCAAGCCAGGGTCTCTGCTTTCAGGCTTCCTGCACGACACAGTGCCAGAGAAAGGGTTCAGAAGAGGGGAATCCCAAAAATGACTGCCATTGGACTTCTAGGGTTCCTTGACATGAGCAGCTTAGAGACAGATGATTTGAACACCCATTCATTCATGGCACATGACTGACAGCCGGTTCGGTGCCAAGCACTTTCTCAGGCACTAAGAGCGTGCAGATGAAGCTGTCACACAGAGAGCCCGCCTTTGTGGAATTAATCATCCAGTGGCCTACGGCATATTGGGAGGGAGACAGTAAGCAGAAAGGACTAGACAAGTAAACAAATGAAATCACATCAAAATGTGAGAAGTGCAGGGACAATCCACACATCACCTGTCACAGAGAATGACAGAGGTGATTGGCATTGGATACGGGGGCCAGGCAGGGCCTCACTAAGAGGGAAGCAGCTCCGTGGAGGCTGGAGTGTGAGCAGCACGGGAGAAGCCAGAGAAGAGCTTTCCAGAAAGAGGAAACAATGCCTGCCAAAGCCCGAGGGAGGGCAGCGGTTGGCAGAGAGGACAGAGCAATGTGGGCTGAAGTGGAATAAGGGGAAGGTGGCCGAGAGAGGGGTTGGGAAGCCAGGCGGGCCAGGTAGGGCAGCGCTGTCGAGGCTATAGTAAGAAGTTTGGAAAGTTGAAAGTAAAACTGTGGCCCTGGCTGGGGTGCCTCAGTTGGTTGGAGCATCATCCCACAACCGAAAGGTTGTAGGTTTGATTCCAGGCCAGGGCATATACCTAGGTGGTGGGTTCAGTCCCTGTTTCAGGCACATACAGGAGGCAACCAACTGATGCTTTTCTCTCACACAAATGTTTTTCTCTCTCTCTTCCTCTCTCTCTAAAAGCACTGAAAAAAAAAATGTCCTCAGGCGAGGATAAAAAATCTTTAAAAGAAAATAAAATAAGATTGCAACATGTGTCGTAAATGTAGTGCAGGAATTCACACGCCCTTTCCTCTGTAAATATTAGAGAAGGATAAACCTAAACAGAAGCTCAGGCCTATGGACTAGGAGGAGGGATGGGCCGTGACCCAAGAGCTATGATGCAGGTAGGCAGGCACCTGCCCAAGGCAAACTGGCAGCACAGAATCTAGGGAAGAGGTAAGTAAGCTGTTTCATCAGCTGCCATTCACTGAGCACTTACTATATGCCAAGGACTGTTCTAAGTACTTCATAGGCATTATGTCCAGCAACCCTCTGTACTAACCCTGGGACAATCTGGAAAACATAGCCCATGCCAGACAGCTGGTAATGGGACTTTACTTACTACTGAGACCTACTTAGAAAGGTCTTAGGAGAGCAGCAAGAGTGAAACGGAAGGGCGAGGCAGCCTGGAGATCAGCAACAACAGAAGATTACTGCCCTCCTGGAGTAGTGGGGTCACCACCCTCCAGCAGGGCCGGAGTGGCTAATCAGGTTGTTAAATGAGCCAGGGGCCAGAGCCACATAGGCGACAGCTGGGACTAAGGAGAGAGGGGCTGCCTAGAAGGAGCTGAGTCCACAGAACTGTCTGTCATGGCTGGAGATGTCACCTGAGAAATAAGAAGGTACTCTCCCAGGCTTTTCCCTCTTTCTGCCCCTGTATGACCTGCCAGCCCCTCTGATTTGATTGGCTGAAGCAAACAGCAAGGCAGCCTGAAGAATGAGTTCGGCCTCTCCCATCCCTCAAGCATAGAGAAGGACAGAGAAGGATGGGGAATAGATCTGAGGGTCAACAGACAAGAGAGGGGCCCATCCTTTCACAGCTCCAAGAGCTAGGAACTGTTATCACTCCCATTTTCCCCATGGGAAAATTGAGGCGCAGGGAGAGAGAGTGGTAAAGAAGAGGCGGAACTCCAATTTGAGTTCATCTCTATCTGGCTCTGGAGTCCAAACACATAACTAATATATTTTCAGGCAGCATAAGTGAGAGCCTAGCAGTTAGGACTGGGCCATCGGATCCCGGGTCTGAAAGCATATCTTAATGTCAACCCCACTCCATAAAGTATTCAGAGGGGGTTGGCTTACGAACTTAGTTGCTCATTGGGATATCAGTAGCTAACCCTGTGTCTTTTTAGAAGAATGTCTGAGGACTCTGCCCTGCCTTCTGACTTTGATTCTCTCACATACTAGCTGTGTGATCCTGGGCCAGTTATTTAACCTCTCTGGGCCCTAATTCTCTCATTTTTAAAGTAGATTAGCTAATGTCCACTTAGCTATTGCACTATTTTGAGGTAAAATGGAATAATGCATAAAAAGTAATTAGCACAGTGCCTGCCGCATAGTAAGATTTACTAAGCAGTAGCTATTATAATTGTTAATTTCTTCGTACAGAGACGCCAAGGACAAAAGAGAGGTCCTATGCCTTTGAGCTGGAATCCTGGTATAGAACTTGTCCTAAAATCTTTGGAAATCACATGAGCCCCTAAAGATACTTTGTTCTGGGAAGAGTATTACTGTATCAGTCAGTGTGGGTTAAGTTATGATGCAGTAACAAATGTCACATTGTCTTAAGGCACAAAGTTTGTTTCTGTCTATGGTGCAAATCAACTGCAGGTTATTTAGGGGCCCTGCTCATTAAGGTCACAGAGGGGCGCTCCCTCATGTCCCCCGCTTCCATAAGTGCTGAGACTGGGAACAGGGAGTGCAGAGAACCACGCACCAGCTACAAACCCAGATGTATCACGTTTACACCCATTTCATTACCTCAAACAAGTGAGTAAAGAAGTGTAATCCTACCAAGTACCCCAAACAAGATAACTAAACATTTATGAACAACCCCCATGACTCTCAGAACAACCTCAGGGAACCTTCTGGTTGGGCTGGGTAAAGCTAAGGTCCCAATCTGGAATGAAGAGATTTAGTTACTTCTAACAGGCCAGACTACCCTGCAGAACATCATCAAAATGTGCCTTTGTCATGCCCAGAATTGCATGTCTGAAGACAACTTGTCTTTTAGGAAAAACTTCTATTCCTAAATACTGCTTAAGACCACTTCCCTGAAAATCACTGGCGGTTCTGGGAAGGTATTGTCCAAAGCGCTTTGTGGAGCTGAGATGCTGGCTAGAAACAAAGCATCTCATCTTCTGGAAGAGGGAGCCTAACGTGAACTAGATTGCATGTGGGCGTGTACAATCTAGTCCACGGTTCAGGAAGGTCTTTTCCAGAACCTTTCTATGGTTGTGTAACCTGATGTCAGACTTTTGGGTACTGAAGGCTCGTGGAGCAAGTTCAAGCTCCAGGTGTTAAGAAGCAAGGCCTTTTCTCAGCTTTCCCAACCCCACACCCTCCTGGATTTCTTTCCATCTACCTGGAAGGTTTTTCTTGACCTCTTTTGCTGGCTCAAGACCCTCTTTCATTTTTTACTCCATACTTTCTCCTTACCAGATCAAGAATCTAGGAGTCTTTCTTAACTTCTTCTTAATCCAATCCAACACGAACTTCTAGCAATTTTACCTTCCTAGCTTGAAACCCGTCATTCTTTTCATCTCCCTCTCTATTTGCACTGTCCTAGTCCAGGCCATTACCATCTTCCCTGGGAGGCATAGCAACTTAGCACCTGGAATCCTTGTGTCCGCTTCCATCCCACCACACTCCCCAGTGGCCCACACCTTGGCCAGAATGAAGATTTGAAAATGCAACACTGACAGAGCCAAACATGCCCATGTCTCTGCCTGATCTCATACCAACTGGTTAAAATCCTGTCAGTCATTCCTTAAGTTTTTAGGACAAAGACTCAAGTCTTCAACATGGCCTCTAATGCCTGGCTTCTCCTGCTAATTTCACCACCCTCACCTCCTCCCACTTGTCCTCTATTTCTTTGACTTGGGCCACCCTGGCTTTCTTTCGGTTCAAGAAAAACAGATTCTGGGCTTTCCTGACGTGAATTGCTTCTTCTGCCAGCGGTGGTCTCCCACAGAGCCCCCTGCTTTCTCTCCAGGACATGCTTCATAATTAAATCTCACTTCCTCATAAAAACCTTTATTGACCCTCAGACTAAGTCAGGTCCCCCATCATATGTTTTGCCCCCCATGGGAACTTGTCACAGTTATAACTGGATACTTAATTATAGAATCATCACCTAATATCTACCTCTCTCTCAAATATCACTCTTGACTTTTCTTATTTCCTTCCTCTGTATTCTAACACATGCAGTGCTTTGCTCAAAACAGACATTCAAGATCTGTTTGTTGGATGTCTAAATACAAGACCTGATTAGGTAACAGTTTAACAAAGGAGTGTGTAAATGGCTATCAAATAGTCCTGGACAAGGTTAGCTCTAGGAATAGAAGTCCTCAAAGCAGAACACATGAAACACAGGGTTTAGGGGGCTCAGGACTCTGTAGGTCTTGGGGAACCATGTGTGCAAGCCTGATAGAGAGGTAGGAAGAAGATTTCCTTCCCCACCCTGGCCACTCCCTGGGCCAGAGTAGAGGGGCAACATAAATAACTACCAAGGAGGACAGGGGCCCGGGTCTCCAGTGGTGACCAGCCACACAGGGGCTGGTGGCCCAGCATGGAACCGAGTGCCGCTATGGGGCCCAAGGCAGAGCAGAGGCTGGGAGGCAAACGCACTCCTGCCCAATGAATCTGAAGGAAGGAATTTGCAAGGGAAAGCTAGACATGGCTGGAGACAGATTCACTGTATTTTCCCTCCCTCAGAATTGGCCTTTGTCAAAAAAAAAAATTATTAGATGGAAAGGACAAGGAGAAGCAGAACTGCTTTGCATGTCAGCCATTCTTTTTCTAATGAGTTTGAAAGAAGCTAGAACCTTACTAATTAAGTCTGCTTGGGAGGAAGAACAATCGAAGTTCAACTAAGAGTATTTTTAGAGTATTTTTTTTAATTAGCATATCAGGGACATAGAGGCTCCAAAATTTTCTTCTGGAAAATTTATGTTCTTGGAATTTCTAAATACACTCCTTACAACTGTCTTTAGCTATAACTTAACAGATTTCCCCAAAGAAAAGGTTTCCAAAGTAAAGAGCATTATGCACCCAGGCTCCAGTTGTCTAAATTACCTGGTATAAAGCAAACCTCAATAAGCATAAGCCAATGGGCTGTATCTTTAAGCAAATATTTTCTGATAATCGTCATCACATTCCACAGAAGACTTTAAATTTGCTACAAGGATGACCACCAACATGAAAGTAAGATATTGAATAATAGGCTTTCCATAACATAGAGTCACAAAGTACAATTTAACCCCACTTTGCTATAGAACTGATTGAGTGGCCTGTGGAGCCTGACCTTTCATTCAGGGTGACTTACACTGTGCTCATTCTTTTTCATTTTTCAATATTTTATTTATTTTATTTTTAGACAGAGGGGAAGGGAGGGAGAAAGAGAGGGAGAGAAGCATCAGTGTGTGGTTGCCTCCTGTGTGCGCCCTACTGGGGACCTGGCCCACAATCCAGGCAGGTGCCCCGACTGGCAATCGAACTGGAGACCCTTTGGTTCTCAGGCTGGTGCTCAGTCCACTGAGCCACACCAGCCAGGGCTTCACTTATTCTTGTTGCACATTCTTTCCTGCTTAGTTGGAAAAACATCTACCCCTGTTGTCAAATTATTTTACTTTTTCCAGAGGCTCTCAGTTCTGGTCCAGGGTTCCTACATTATCCAACATAAATCACTAGAACACATATATAAGTTTAACACATGTACATGCATTGTAGAATTCCAAGTCACCACTATATGTACAGATGGGATTACATAAGCCTTAATATCCATAATGTTGTTACTTTAGGTTATTTATAAACTATGTTTTTAGAGGATTGTCTGTCTAGATTTCTAGGTCAACTGCTCATTAACTATTGAATAAAATATAATCTAGGTAGAAGATCAATTATATCTAAGGTCCCATCAATTGAACAAATCCTAGAAAGAATAAATTTTAACTCCCCAGAGATAAGGTTCAGTTGAAGCCTACAGGATTATAGCATACCCTATGTATAGTGTAAATTTTTTAATGGTGATAATAGTTAAAATAATAAAATTTTCTACTTGGTCAGTAACCCCATTTCATAAACCATAGTGACTCAGCCAAACTGTAATTAAGCAGAATAGTCTCCTCTCAGTGTGACCTGCAATCTGCTTCTATTTACAAAACCAGAGGTGGCACATATAGGAATCCTGTTATTAATTAGGCCACCATGCCATAATTATGGGTGCCGTACAGACATATCCAAAACGATAATTATTCTGAACCCTTAATTACAGCTTGACAAACTATATCATCCAGAACTATGAAACATTGCCTGTAAGCTTAATCTACGGTTTTAGTCTTTCTGTGCCTCCTTTTCCTCATCTGTAAAACAAAGCTAATAATAACTCCTGCTGCGCAGGGCTGCTATGAGGATCACGAGCTAAAACAGGTAAGGCAATGGATAATCAGTACCTGACGTATGGTAGGTGCTATATGATGTTTGCGGTTATCGTAAGACTTCCTAGGAAAATGTACCGACCTGGAAAAGGAAGGCCTTATTTGATCTAGGCATCGATCCCCCGGGCCTTCACAGGCCATAATCAATCAATGCGTTATTTTAGTATCACGGGCTTCCCCAGCTCCAACGCCAACAAGGTTTCCTTCTCAGTTTATACTTTTGCATACAGTTCTTTTGATAACTATACAGATGGTCCCAGACTTCCAGTGACGCATCTTACAATTTTTTGACCTGACAGTGCTGTGAGAGTAATATGCGCTCAGCTGAAACCAGGCTTTGAATTTGATCTTTTCCCAGGCTAGCAACGTGTGACAAGACACTCTCCCATGATGCTGAACGGTGGCAGGAAGCCACAGCTCCCAACCAGGAGATCATGCAGGTAAACAACCAATACCCTACGGCGTACTGTGTTGCCAGCATTTTTATGGATATCGTATTCTGAACAGGTTGAACATCAGCTGGGCTAAACTATGATGCTCAGTAGGTTAGGTGTATTAGATAGAATTTTGACTTACCATAGGTTTATCAGAATGTAACCCCACCATTTTTCGAGGAACATCTGTACTTTGATTAAGTCAGTAAAATCTTTTAAGCAGGAGCTCCTAACTTTTTGGAGTCAAGAAATTGAATGAAACTCTAGACTCTCCCCGAGAGGGGAAAAATGTGCATATAAAAGTTTACATTCAATTTATGAGGGTTCATAATGTCCCTCGGAGGTCCTTCGTGGACCCCAGATTAAGAATCATAGTTTGAGAGCATGATCTGGAAGCTAGCCAAATTGAATCTGGTTCTTTTCACAATGTCTAAAGCAAGATGAGACAGAAACACATATTTGCACAGTGTAAAGGAAGTATTAACTTCTCTGAGCCAGCTAAGTACTTTCCAATAAAGGGTTCTGATGATGATAAAGGAGGAGGAAAATGAAGAGAAGAGTGAGAGGAGGAGTCGTCACTCAGAATGGATAAAGGTAGATAAACTAAAGGTGTACTTTTACCTTTGAGAGAGCCAGCTATGCAGCCACACTTTGAAACTGGGAGTACTGTATGCTGTCATTATAGCAACTCTGGAGGCAGTTTGAGTCAAGTTGATTGTATCTAAAGCCTTCTTTTAAACCTCAAACAGGTAAAATATTATCAGTGGGGCTCTTCACGCCTGGTCAAGGATTCAGACACAAAAGAAATGTTAATTATGGGAACTGAGCTGTGAATTCTGAGTGACCCCAGGGACAAAATGGTTATCTGGTGGTCTTATGTTGCTGGAAATTTATTAGAGGGTTTTAAGGTTACATTAACTGATTTTCACCTTAAGTGCTCCACCTGGAGAAGCATTAAAGGCTCCTGATAAGGAACGATTTCAGAGGAGTAATGACATCAGCCAGGAGATCTTTCAGGTGAGTCAGGGGTACTGTAAGGAGAAAGGCCCAAGTGAGGTAGGTGGCTGTGACCAGCCGGGGTGGAGTCGTGGGCTTCCTGCCTCCAAGAGCTGTCATCTGACTAGAGCTCCCCAGGCCCACACTCGTCACCTGCTTCCAATAGTCACCAGTGCCAGAGCCCAAAGAGGAAGGATAATGTATTAACAATAAATGTCGCCCAAGGAGGCCAAGGACCCAGCTACATTGCCTCCCCATGAATGTCCTCCAATTGAGCCCCTGCCAGTAAGAGTCAAAGGTCTTCTCAGGCGCTGCAGCATCAGCCTCCTCTTACCCATGCGGAGCTCTGCCCCTCGTCCTCTCACCCCACCCCACACCTCCCCCCCCCCCCCGCCCCCCGCCTCACTCTGCCTCTGTCTCCAAGGCCGTCTCTCTGTTCCCAGACTATCCCAAGTTCATCCCTGGTATATGTATTGTCCCCTATGCCAGGAACAGTCCTCTACATCTGTGCAGGGCTGACTCGTTCTCATATTCTGGTCTTTGCTCAGTTAGAAAGCTCTCTGTCCTGTCTGAAATGTGTCACTGTCTTGCATATCACTGCATTTTATCGATAGCACTTACCACCATTGGAAAATAATTGTTGATTTATTTCTTCACATTGTGAATACCCTCCATTAGAATGTGGGCCCCATGTAAGCGGGCACCTTCTATGTCTTGATCACTGATGCAGGCCCCAGGCTCAGCACAAAGAAAGTACAACAAATGGTACACATTTGTTGGATAAAGGAATGAATGATCATCATAATAGCTGCTACTTATCAAGCACTTACTCCGTGCCTGGCACAGGGTGGCAGGTTTTTAAAAATAGTATCTCACTGAATTCTCACAGAGACCCTCCAAAGTAGGTGTTTATCTGTTATTCTCATGGTACAGATTAGGTTGCAGAGAGGCTATGCCGCTTTTCCAATGTCAAAGCTAGCATGCCGCGAGCTAGCAAGTAACCAGGACCTGATTCGAACCTGGGTATGTTTGACTTCAACACTCATGCTGTAAATCAGGAGGCAGCACACTTTTTCTAGAGAGAACCAGATAGTAAATATGTAAGTCTTTGCAGGCCATATGGTTCTACACGTAGCAACCACGCAACTCTGTTGTGCTCTGAAAGCAACCATAGACAATACATAAAGAAATGCATGTGGCTGTGTGTTAATAAAACTTTATTTACAAAATGTGGTAGGCAGGCATTGGCCCAGGGGCCATAATTTACAGCTATATATTCTGTATGCTATGCTAAAGGGGTTTTCAAAGAGAAAAGCGGGGAAGAGGAGTAAAAGAAAGCATTAAAATGTGTGCTTGGTGCTTGGTGAGCCCTCTTTAAATAAGAACAATAGCAGGTGGATAAAACTAAGCTAAAAAAGGCAAAATCAGTAATAAGGTTGTGGTAGGAATTAGGGCTCCATTGATTCAGCTTCTCAACTGAATTATATCCATCGCTTAAGACTACAGTAGAGTTTAATTCAAATAAGGTGTTCCATTTTAACCAAGTTTCCACTCACATTGTCATCACGTGGTTTCGCATTCCACCACTCAAGCAGATCCACACCCCCCCATCCCAAGGAGGCCCCAAATGTTCACTATTGAAGGACAAAGTACACCAAGTCACTCTGACAATTTAAACTCTCCTTCTTTCAAACGTTGAGCCTGAACGGTGGTCTTTCCTTCTCAAGCAAACGTAAGAGTTATTGGCAAGAGGTGAAAGACAAGATATGACTCACAGGTCGGAGAAATCTCTGCAGCCTCATTGGGAAGGTGACCACTCTTGGGTTCAGTTGTTGAGTCATTCGGAGTGGTGGCTCGTGATACTGAATATGAGAACCAAAGCAAAAGACCAACTCCCAGTCTCTTGGTTTTGGGGTGGGGGGCAAAGGCTGAACTTTGGAAGGTAGGGAACAAGGGACAAAGGCAATGGTGTCCTCAGTGCTTATCTGTGCATGCGTGACCGGCAGTGTGGGCCAGAGCGGGGCAGGTGGGAGAGGGTGAGGCCTTCTCTCGGCGCTCTGTTTTTCTCTCCAGGGTCATTAGAAAGACATGAGACAAAATACTCACTTCTCTTGTTCCCTGAAGAAGGAAGAAACAACACATGGTTCTTAAACCAATAGGCATGTTTTCCTCGGTTTGTATGCAATTTTCTAAACATGGGCCTTACATGTTTGAGCAAATGACAAAGATTAAACTTTCGTCGGGCTTCTGAACCTTCTCCTTGGCCCATCTATGTGCTTGGGTCATGCATTTGGAAAAAAATCTAGTTTTAGCAAAACCCTGCTAAGTCAGTTTAACCAGAACTCTGACCTCTCCTCTATCATCTCCCCAGGTGATGTCTGATCCTCTAGCCCATTTTTAGCAAAGAATCCTGTTAGGTCAGTTCAGCCAGAATCCCCTTACCCCTAATGTTACCTCTTAGTAATTTTCCGTCCACTGACCGCCTCCACACTGCTCCTTGGCTATAATTCCCACTTGTTCGCATTATACTTGGACTTGAGCCCAATCTCTCTCCCACACTGTAAAATCCCGTGGCAGTAGTCCCTACTCTATCACGATGGCCCTGAATAAAATGTGCCTGACCATCTTTAACAAGTATTGCTGAATGTTTGTTTGTTTGTTTGTTTTTCTCTAACATAGTAAAGCAGCCCCAGCACAGAACACCCAGCACCTACTGGGGACCCTAGAGATGCTAGGTCTATCCCAGCCCTGCCGTTACCCCGAGGTGATATCCTGGGCACCCCGCCCCTCGCTTCCCCTTTCTGAGCCTGTTTTCTTGTTAACAACAGAATGAGTCAGTCTCCTACCTTCTCATCCACTCAAATGTTCATCTTTTTTCATCTCTTTGTTGTCTTTAATATTTATTGTATTTGTTATTGTTCAGAGGTACTATTTAAGATGATTTATGTTATTGATAAAAATGGATTTCTACTGAGCATTTAGCATTTATGAGGATTGTGCCACATGCTTTGAATCCACCCTAGTACTTAATTCTCACAACCTCCCTATGAGGAGGGACACTTGTGATTGCAGACTTCACAGATATGTGAGCTGAGGTTCAGGAAGGTGGTATGATTTTCCCAAAGTCAGAGAGTAAGTGGGAGAGCTGGGATTCGAGGTTGAACCTTTTCTTTTTCCTTCCTTCCTTCCATCCTCCTTCTTTCCTTCCTTCTTTCCTTCCTTCTCCCTTTTCTTTTCAAGAACTACACTGTCTTTGTGTGCCCTATAACCCCTGGTCAACATCTGATCCAAGAAAAAAAATGCAGATTTGAACTTCCCCTGAACTCCATGGTGCCTCTCACCATGTCAGGCTGTGAAATACTAAGATGTTTTCCTGGAGGAGATGGTGCAGGAGTTGCCACAGACGTCCAACACATGGCCTTTGCCCTTGTGAACCCAAGAGAATGGTCAAACCCATGGCGGAATCAGGGGCTCCAGAGGAGCAGTGCTGATAACTCTCAAAGCAGGAGTTACCTCATCCTTGATTTTTTTCGTGATGTCATTCTTGTGCATAAGCAAACATTAAACCATGGTGTCTGAAAATCTCTGATTATTGGAGAATCTTTCTTCTTTGCTAGGGAGAGGCAATCCTTTTAAGGTTGGACCAAATCAACAATCTGGTGATTCAAGGGAGCTGGGGGGCTCTCCTCAAACAAACCAAGATTTTTAAGAAGGCAAATCAGTGCTGACCTGATCAGAGAGGCTTGGAGACCTGTGGTGGGATAAAGGTAGATTCCTAGAGATAACAGAGCAAAGCTGATAAGGTTAATGTCTTGCACAGATCTGATTCTCTCAGAGGTAGGGGAGAGAAAAGGATGTCTACTATGATATAGGTGATTTTATGTACACTGAGCATTAGGTCCTGCCAGCAATAGGTAATGTTGACATTTTACAGATAAAGCTAATAAGAACCTAACCAGGGATTCTCATTCTCTCTCCCTCTCCCTCTCCCTCTCTCTCTCTCTCCCCCTCTCTCTCTCTGTTTTCACTGTACTTCAATGCATATGTAGACACCAGCCTAGGTCTAATTCAGATTTCCAAGATGTAAATGGCATTTTTCAATTGAATATTTGTAAAAATATATATATATTTAGACTGCTAAACCTAATACAGTGCCTAGGACAGAGTAGGAGCTCAATAAAATAGGATGAATTAACAACTAGTAATGTTGTTTATCAAAGTGGAGTTGATATCATCTGATCCAGTAGTTCTCAACTAGAAGCGATTTTGCTCCACAGGGGACATTTGAATATGTCTGGAGATATTTTTTAGTTGTCACAATAGAAGGGAGGGGTACTGCTGGCATCTAGTGGGTAGAGGCCAAGATGCTGCTAAACATCTTACAAGGCATGGGACAGCCTCACCCCCAAAAAATGATTTGACCCATAATCTCAGTAAGATTGCTAAGGTTAAGAAATTCTGATGTAACCTAACATGTCTTACAAATGAAGCAGGCAACCATGACTTAGAGACACAAAGAGACTTGTCCAGGTCCATGCTACTAGTTGATGGCAAAGTCATGATGGGAAATATCCCCTGAAACCTTCTACAGTGTTCTTGCCAGACCTCAAGCTGCTGACTAGCCAGAGGGTTGCCTGCCTCAAGAGAGATGGTTTCAATGGGAAATGACATGTTGGCATAACAGAATAAGTAAAACAAACATAATGAGGCAAATTCAAGTGTACCTAGCCTGTTGTCCCTCAGTCTGGGTCATCTTCTCACTAAGCAGGCAGAGGAGGTTCCAGAAATCGAGGAGACCAAGCTTTGGAACTGAGTGCTCACCGAGAGGCCTTTGCTGCTCACCAGCTTCACTGAACACCTTCCTTTCCTTAGGGTTGCAAACTAATGATCACAATTATTGAACTGAAGAAAGAATTTCCTTTTAATAATTAAATAGGCAAGTTAAAAATATTAGTGATTGTGTGGTCATATTAAGTCAAGTTGGAAACAGCTAGCAAGTGATTCTTTCCGAAACGTATGAGTCATTTGCCCGATCGCTGTCATCAATGGCAACTCTTTGGTTTCCTATGTGCCAAGAGATACGTTGGGTCCCAGAGAAGAGATGGGCAGAAGGAGAAGAGGAGGATGGACCCTTGCCCTCAGGAAGCACTCAGCTCAAACACAAGAGTCTGCATTGCATCACCATCACAGGGCAAAGCCAACACTGCAAAATGAGTAAAGCGAACCCCCATTATTGCTAAACAGCTAAGCCCAGCACAACTGGCTTATTTTAAACAACTTTTAACACAGAAACACTCCCCTGCAGCCCAAGATTTTGGACTTTCCCACTTGCATTACTGTGATTTGGCCTACCTGATGAGCTGCTGCTTGCTCCCCACCCCGCCCCCCATTAAGCTCCTGGGGAATTCCAAGGCCCTGTACCACATCCAAAATGACAGGATAACGAGATGCAATAGCAGATGTCATTGAGGTATGGCAGCTCCTTTGAGCCCTGAATCCCCTCACTTAAGCTGGTAGATTGAGGACCTTAAAAGGTTACCCTGGGCATCTTTTCCAGGAGCCTCTAAGCTGCATCTACATGGAAGCAGGAGATCTGGGTTAACACAACTCTGAAGATTGACTTTTATCTTGAAATTTCAATGAAAAATTAAACATCCTGATAACACTGAGTACTAATGGCTTTTATTTCCACTGCAACTGCTTTCTGAGACGGATAATTCCCCTTTAGATTTTCATGAGTTTGCCCCAGAAATCAGATACTCGAGGCATTAAACATACAGGAGCCTGGGGCGCCAAGAAAAGAGTAGTGTCTATTTAAGGGTTTGGCTGCTACAGCCAGCTTAGTGTCTTGGGGAAGTGAGTGGAATTTGAATATATCAGCTCTGCCACTCTCTGCTACAGACCTGAAACCAGACACTCAGAAAGACACCCTGGGGCTCCCACTTGGGTTTGGACATGGGTGTTAACCTTGGTGACAAGCAGCTTGTTGAACAACGCTTCCCATACTTTGAACTCTCACAGTGCAGTGAACTAAGGGATGCTAACTTTTCAGTTCTGCTCAGCCATAATATTAAAATTAAACTAAACATTAACTGGCAATCCAAAAACACCATCATTGGATAAAAGAAAGAATGTTTTAATGTTTCGAGAAGCAGGAAGGAAAGACTCTCAGAACAAAGGGAAGTTCTTCAAACTGAATATAGATAACTGTATTAAAGACTTTGCTACTTTATCCTTACTTCTTCCATCACCCTAGACTGGGAGAAAAATATCATAGACCAGCCCCCATCTGATGTCTGGAAGGTGGGTACTGGGAGTAGCCACTGGAATTTCCCGGAAAAGAATTGGGTTTGAGACCCAGAAGGTATTCCAAGGCAAGGACAGGGAGGGGTGAGGGGATGGAACTGGGGGGACAGGATTTGCCTTGAGAAGAAGCCTCTGCTCTGTGGTGGCACTTTCCACACTGTAATGCTACACTAAGTAGCTTGTTTAATTACCCATCCCTTCCCCTGGGCTTTGAGTTCCTAGAGAGTGGTGCCTTGCTGCCCTGAGTCAGGCAGCTAATTAGATGAGAGGGGTGGGGATGGTGGTGTAGTAAGCAGACGTTCGAAGGAGAGATGGCAATGCACGCAACACGGACACACAGCGTTGCTTCACGAACTCACAGCATCTGAGGAGTAGAGGTCACATATTCTACGATTTAATTGTGTGTACCATTTCTGGCTGATGTCGTGCTAATTAGATGAGAGGGGTGGGGATGGTGGTGTAGTAAGCAGACGTTCGAAGGAGAGATGGCAATGCACGCAACACGGACACACAGCGTTGCTTCACGAACTCACAGCATCTGAGGAGTAGAGGTCACATATTCTATGATTTAATTGTGTGTACCATTTCTGGCTGATGTCGTGGAGGGCCCCCCTCCCTTCATCCTATCTGGCAGACTCACCCTGAGCGTTATCCCACAAGATAATCAGGGGAAAAGGGGAAGGGTTTACAGGAACAAGTATAAAGGACACATGGACAAAAACTAGGGGGGGGGTGGAAATGGGAGGGAGGTGGGGAGGGATGGGGTGGTGGGCTGGGGTGAGAATAAAAGACAGAAAACTGTACAAGATCAACAATTAAAATAAAAATTAAAAAAAAAAATGTGCCTCAAAGAGAGCAGGAGGGGGTCAGGACTGCTGCTGTCCCCGGGGCGGGGGCGGGGAGGGGGGAGTGCCAAGGGACTGCTGAGCAAAGGCTCAGCTCCTCCCCCATGGCTCCTGGAGCTGTCTGAGCAGGAGCAGGGCTGGGGTGGGGAGCAGCTGCCTCCTGCGTGCCTTACTGGTGGATCCCTTTGGTTTCCCCATCGCCAATTCCGAAAAGAGCTCTCAGTCCCAAGGTTTTCCATTGTCCCAGGCCCTTCTTTCTCATAGTCACTTTTTGGAATTGACTCAAAGAAAACATCATGCACACTGTTAGCAGCAGCCCCGGGTTTCAGTTCCGGGGCAACCTCCCCTTCCCAGCAGAGGACGTTCAGCCCAAAGGGAGATAGATGGATGGCGCTTTCTTTCAAGACTCATTTTGGGTGGTTTTGTTAGCCAACTAGATCTCTGCCAGGACGTGGAAACCTAATGCACAGAGGCAGCCTCCCCTAAACTTCCCACCAGCCCCAGCAGCACTGGAAGAGGCCAAAGGCAAAGTTCACTAAGCAAATGTGCTGAGGCAGGGGGTGGGCGAGCAGGGATAGGGCTCCTGCCCCGCATGCTGCTCGAGAGCCCAAGAGTGATGATGGAGTGTTTTCATTAGCACTGGCTCAGCATGCAAATAGAAGCCCCATAATGTATCTAAAATGCTACTCAACCAGCTCCCCGTTGGTGGGATTAACAAGGCTTTGGATTCTGGGAACTGAACGGTGAGGGTGGGCTTCCCGTTGCCAATATCCTGTCATTTTTCCCTCTCGGGACCTGTTGGGGAGCTCTGCCTTGAGTTACACTTGCTATTCCAAGTCTCTTTGGAAATGCTCTTAGTTTCATGTAATATTTACGACATGAAATCTCTGTTTCTTTCTCAACATCAAACCTCTATGATTCTCCCACCAAACAGAGGCTTTTGAATCCTGAGTTCCCGTGAAGACAGTTGTGTGCCTTGAAGCATCAGTCAGGATGCCTGTTCCCCTGCACCCCCACCCCCAGGATCACTCCATTCGGGAATCACTGGCTAAAACAGCGGTGTCCCTAGGAGGTTCTACCTTGCATTCTGGCCAGCAAGCAATGGGTGGAGATTGGCCTGAGGCGAGAGCGAGCGCCAGGTAGGGAAGAGAAGATGAAGAGATGGTGATGGAGGTCAAGGGGACAGGGTTGCCCACTGGGGAAGGTGGGAGAGCATTGAAGGTGCTGACATCACCACTCTTTCAGGAGTCTGGCGCTGACCATTGCCTTTCTTCACTGTCCTCCGCTTAGCCTTCTTATCACCTGCCAGAGCCTCTAGCTTTGTCTGGGAAAAATGCTAACCAGCTCTTCGCAAGAGCTGCCACTAAAGTCCAGAGAGCTCGAAAAGGCACTGTGTGCAGCGCAAAAGGAACATGGTGCTCCTGGTGGGAGGCTGCGTGGGTGGGGGAGGGGGCAGCTGGGAGCATTCATGGGCAGCCAAGGAAGACTGTGGGCTGGTCTCCAAATCCTCAGCTCCCTGCTCCCCTCTCGGCCTGCCTGTCCGTGCAGTTTCGCTACCGGAGAACACTGCCCCAAGAGGGTTAGTCATCCAGGCTAGACGTGTATGAACTTGAGGCAAAGGACATGGAGAACCTGGTTTCAGCGAGGATGCTGGGCTCCTGCTGAAGAGTAAGAAGGAGGTGCTGGGAGAAAAGGGTTCTAAGGGACAGAATCAGCCAATTCCTCCTTTTGCCCTCTTTGAGTTCAAACCCAGCCTCTTTCCATCAGCGGAGACAACTGGGGAAGAAGAGCACTGGACAGGGAGTCGGGAGAGCCTTGTTCAACCTGGCTCCATCTTGCTGTGAGTCAGGAGAATGAGAACGCCAGAGATGAGCAACTCGGCTCCAGGAACCATTCAGTCCAACCCCCTCACTTCATACGCACAGACTGAGACCTAGAGAGGGGCAGGTGTTTCACCGGGGTCTCGCATACCGAACACCTACTGCATTCTGGCTGAGGCGGCATGTGAGGTGCTCAAAGCTGTTGGCTCATCAAAGAGGCCTTTCCGGACTAGCTCCCCACCTCCATCTAAAATAGGTCCTTTGTTCTTTTTCCCATCACAGATGGCAATGACCTATTAATTTATGTGACTTTCTTTAATGCCTGCCCCCCACCCCCATTCTACAAGGGCAGGGGTCTTTTTTCTCTGCCTTATTCTCCATTACACCCCAGTGCCTCACACACAGTAGGCACACGATGAGATTGATTAAATTCAGAATCTCAATTCTCAAAGTAACCCGGTGAGAGAAGTGCTATGCTCATTTTACAGATGAGGAAAGTGAGGCTTGGATAATTTTAATAAGAAGTGGAAAAAGCAAAATTCAGCGGGAGATGTGAATGACCCTTCCCCTGATGCTGTACTCCTCTTCAAACAAAGGTGATAAGACCTGAGATAGTCCCTTCAGCTGGGGGCCTTGGGTTGGGTTTTCCCAGTTGAGATTCCCTGGCACCAGACCTCAAGATCACTCCCCAAGAGAGGAGGAGAGGGGCAGGGTCACTCTGGGACTGAGGGCAGCTCAGAGCTGGGGTGCCCAAGCTGGCACCCAATCTTGCCAAGCCAGGTGCTAGATCAGGGTCTACTCAGGGAAGATGAGAAGTTGACGACCACACATCAGTGAGGGGTCCCCCACTCAGCAACTGGGGAGGCGAACAGAGAAACAGAAATGTCTGCCTGGCAGGATTATTAGAGGGGACCCATCACTGGGAGGCAGTGAGTCCAAAGCCTGGGATTTGGGAAGGGCAGGCTCTGAGCCTAGACACTTTGGAAATTGAATTTCAGCTCAGGCACTGACGATCTTGGGCACGTTACTTATGGTCTCTTAGCCTTGGTACTTCTAGAACATAGGATGATGCTAACCACACTATCTCACAAAGAGTAAATGAGATACACCAGGGAAAGACCCCAGCACAGGGCCTGACCCACTGTGAATCTCCAGCCAATGTAATCTCTTCAAGTACTTCCTTCAAGGCTCAACTGAATTCCTGATTGGATCCCCTTTGGGGCTACAGGTGGGAACCCATGAATGATTAAACCTGGCTACAAAGGTAGGTGGGAGGCCAATGGGGAAAGCAGATCCCAATAGAGAGAATAAACGCAGAACTGAAAGCATCCCAGGCCAATCTGTGCCTACTCACTACATTATCCTCAAAGCCTTGTTTGCATCCTGCACCGTGGTTCATGAGCAGTAGGTCAGCTGAGTGAGCAGGCCCAGCAGAGCAGGTGGGAGAGCTGCCATGTTCTCCTCATTAGCCCAATAGCCTTCATTCGTGTATCATTGACTCCGAGAAGCACCACAGCATAGGAGTCAAAGCGTGGGCTCCAAGGTCAACCATTCACTATTGTGTCTTAACTCACAGTTTCCTCAAAGGTTAAATGGGTTGTGAGAATTGAGTGAGCAAGTGTACAGCAGTTAGAACCGTGGCAGGCATATACGAGGCACTCTGTCAATGTTAGCTGTTATTCCCAGTGAGTCGGCTGGGCTTCAGACACTGCTGGGCTTCAGACACTGCTGGGCTCTGGGGACCTACCTGGGAGCAGGTCCCTGCCTTCACAGACCCACCAGTCTCATGGGGGCAATGGATCAAGAAGCACGCAATCACAGACAATGTGATTACTGCCCCAATAGGGTGAATTCCAATACCAGAGGACATGGCTTTGCTCAGAGACCTGACTAACCTGTTGACTTGGCCAGACCAGCGGCCATGGCAGGGTGGAGAGCGCTCCAAGGACAGAGATTAACACGAAACAAGGTTGGCCATGTGGGCGAAAGAAAATGTGTCCACAGGGCAGGACACAGACGGAGAGTGGTGAGAAAGGAGACCCGAGAGACAAGCAGGACCCAGACCAGTCAGCCAGACGGTGGACAAGGAAGGATGTACTTCCAAAAGAGCAGAGAGGAGTCAGGCCCAGGAGGTAAAACTGCCTGCACAGGGCTTGTCCTCCACCTCTTGACGTGTCCCTTAAAATGATGAGGGGGAAGCAAGATTCACTTTAACGAACTTCTCAGACCAATTACTCCAGAAATCCAATGGTACCTCCACAGAGGGAACTCTCTGGGGAATCAGCAGGAAGGAGAATCCTTTGTCCTGTGGAGAACCTGTGAGGACAAAGCCCTGGTAACCTCCCACCCGGCATGAAGCAGGGAGCACCGGAATTAAGACTGCCACCAAGACTAGAGAAAGGAAATACAGTTGGCGTGGTTATTTCTTAACCTGAAGTGCATAGGGAAGAATCGGTTTTAAGAATACCCATTTGCCATGAAAGCATTCTTTTCTACTCAATGTCAAAATAAAATTGTTTTCCTCATTTTTGCATCACATCCTTCCTCCCTCAGCCACCTCCAGCCAAACCTAACAACTAGAGAGAACAAAGGTCATCCTTTCATCTCTTTCACCATCGTTCCAGGTGGTGAGATTCCAGCTCTCAGCTTCCAGCTTTCATCTGTAGCGATGAAGCCTTTGACATCAAGCTCTGTCAGACAACACCGCTAAGCTGGGTACACGGTGGAGGTGGGAACGGACAGCGCACATCCAGCACAGATCTCAAAGTGGGAAACATTCTCACAAATGAGGTGCCTGGCCCCACTCTTTTCTCTCTGCAGCCCACTTCCCAAGGCGTGGTGCCAACCTCACACGGCTTTGAAGGCCATGTTCCATTTGCAAACCAGGCTTAATGATTTTTCAAGCTAAAGCAATTGGGTTTCTCATAAAGTGTCCAGAACCCTCTGAGGACTTTGGGGTTCTGAGCCTGAGGGAAGGATGATAAGGTGGCCAAGAGACCAGCTAGTGATTAGGAAGGACTTTATGGGGAGCAAAAGCACGCAGACCCGAAGGGCTCACCACGATCCAAGTGCATGCCCCTTTGCAGCTGCAAACAACTCATGCCTTGACTTGGTCTTCCTGAAGGGTTCCAGGATTCCGAGTTCTCTACCCTTCCACTTCCTCCCTTCACATTCTCTGCCACTCCTGCTCTTCACTCTGCTAGTCCAGCCTTCCCACCCCCCACGACTCCCAATTTCTAATGCCACAACATCCTAAGAAATTGGTTCCTCCCCGCAACAAAAATCTTTTTAAATACCTGTATCCTTGTCTCTGTGGTGTCTGAGGAATTATTTCCAACCAGGTGCTTAGCAAAGCTGATCAAAACTCTGGAGAAGACAGCCCCAGTCTGTGTGGGAGTGAATCAAAAGCTCCACAGGGTGCCTGTTTGTATGGCCAGAGGCTGAAGGACTTTGGGTGCTCGGCAGTAACCTCAGAAAAATTCCCTAGGCAGCAGCAAACTCTTCCAGCACATTTTGAAACACCCCAGCAGGAGGAAGCCTCTTTAATCAAATAATAACCAGCCAGAGATAAGGCCTGCTAGTCTGATCTCTGTCAGCCAATCACATGTTTCCTTCCTACTGCAAGGACAAACAGACCCAGGCTTCTGGAGTGAGTTTCAGTGCTTGTTATAATTTAATGATCCTGCGGGTGGTGTCTTCTTGGCTGTGCCTTGTGGGGATTTTCTATCAGTGGAGTGAAGCTCTGAGCTCAGGAATCTCATTTACAGTGGCGGCTGGCCCAGGGGCTGGAGCTGAGTATCCTGAGTGATCATATGGGGGCACCCAGCTTCCTGCCTGGATGCTTCCATGTGGCCCAGAGTTCTTGCTGCTGCTGAGAAGTCAGGCCTGAGTGGGGCTGAGTAGGGCTGGGTGGAGAGCACGTTTGACACCTGCAGTGCAAATCATTGCCTTTGACCCTGAAGAGGTTATTTAGACCCTAGTGACTTGCTTTCACATGTTGGAGATGGCTAACACACGTTTCCTATGGGTCCTTAATTGACAGTGACTTTGAACTTATCTTCATTCTTCATCCTTTCCAGCTGCCCTCACCTTCCAATGCTATCAGTGCTGTTCAGCAACAGAAGTATCACAAAAAGGGTGGGTTCCAGGGGCTATACAGGTCTGGCAGTGAATAATGGTCCTGTGTGTTTCTAGCCTTGTGACTTTGAACAGGTTACTTAACCCCCTCCTTGCAGAGCTGCTACAAGGATTAAAAGGAAGAACGTTGCCAGGTCCCTATAAGGTTCTTATAGGTCCAGAGGAAATGTAAACAAATTCTTACATGGTATGGATGTATTAGGGATCATTTAAAGAACTTAAAGAGAACCTTTTTGTTATGTGAATAACACTTAGCCATCAGCAGGACCAAGTTTAGGACATTCCATCGCCCCCAAAAGAAACCCCTTTCCATCATTCTTCATCCTCCACCATCCCCCACCTCTGCCCACTCTAGGCAACCACCAATCTACTCGGTGTCTCCTATGGATTTGCCCATTCTGGATGGGTCATGCAAATAGAATCATGTACTGTGTGGCCTTTGTGACTTGCTTCTTTCACTTAGCATAATGTTTTCCAGGTTCACTTTATTCCTTTTTTTGCTGATTAATATTCCATTCTGCATGGATACACCATGATTTGATTATGCATTCACCCATTGGTGGAAATTTGGTTCGCTTCCACTTTTTGCTGTTATAAATGATGCTGCTATGAACATTTGTGTACAAATGTTGGACCCCTTTTACACACAGATTCACAGCCCCTTGCAGGAAAACAGGAAGGAAACAAAGTAGGTGAGAGAACGCGCCTTTGAAGGGCTTCTTTCCAGCCAGAGGTTAGCATATTGCAGCAGCAGCCCAGCATAGTATTCGCAGGCTTTCCCGATGCTCCAAGTCCCCCCACAATTCCCCCCTCATGGAATCCTCCCCCAACCCTAGACATAAGGGAAGTATCATTTTTATTGCCATTTTAGAGATGAGATCATGAGGGGTAAGGAAGTTTGAGTAACTTGCCAAAAGTCAGCCAGCCAAGAATCGAAGTCAGAATTAAGTCCAATGTTTCTTCCACTCCAGCTCTTCACACACCAAGCAAGTCTATTCTTCTCTTATGTACTCAGTCTTGGTCTCCAAGGCATGTAGTTTAAGGAGAGAAAAGAAGAAAAAAGTAAAAAAAAGAGCTTTACTACTATTTACGGAGAAGAATGGTAACAGGGGCAACAAATAGCTTTTAATGGCTACATTTTTAAAAATTGTGTGTATGGCTCAGGAAGATTAAGTATCTTATCTAATGGCACAGAACACAGTCAGTAATTTTGTGATAACTGTGCATAGTGCCAGGTGAGTACTAGAAACATCAGAGAAAACATTTTGTAAAGTATATAACTATCTTACTACTGCTGTAGACCTGAAACTAGTACAAAACAATGTGGAATGTAGACTGCAATTGAAAAATAAAATTGAAAACATAATAAAGGCATATAGAGCTAGTAAAGCAGCCCTCGACAATTTGCAGGCAGATATGTGATTCCCAAACACAGGCTAGATCAGCTTGCTTTCTTCCTAACGCCTAACTGGGGGCGGGAGAGGTCTTGGTGGTTCGGTTGGGAGGAAGCTTAACTTCGCAGGGGCCACTGCAGGTCAGGGTAGGTCTGGGCGAAGAAGCCGCCATACACAGCAGGGAGATGTAGGAGGGTCTGAAGATGCCAAGAAAAGAAGCCTATGAAGAAAAGGCGGGGAGAGTTCAGCGGAAAGGCTGGCCAACTTCCCAGTTTGTCCCACGGCCAGGAACGTTCCATCGAAATCCTTGAGGTCACTTGGTAAACAACAGAGACACACGTTCTCAGCGGAGTGATGTGGGGAAAATGTCAGCCAGGGATAGCGAGTGTAGTGACAGAGCTCGAGCTTCTCGTCACCTGTCTGGCCCCGATCCAAGAACGCAGCCCTGGCGGAGCAGCACCAGAGAGGGACCTCCTAGAAGCAGGAGGGTAAAGGTCGCCACAGGGAGAGAAGAGGCCAAGTAGGCCAGGTGAACACAGACGATGGGCACAGCCACAGCTCAGCTCTGAGCTGGAGATTCCAGTCCCAAGTGCTCCTTACCTGCCAGGAGGAATCACGGACCGGACAACAGGGATGTGGGAGGAATGAGATCTGGAACCATCCAGGCATCTCAAGGCTCTTGGATCTTGACTCATTGTACCAAGGTCGGGCCAATTTCATTTGGTTTCCGTGGGCCCGTTACTTACAGAATTCAGTGCACATCAGGCGAACCGCTGCTGGGCAGCATCAGTTAGAAAAGCTCTCCGAGAGCAGGAAGCAGTCCTAAGCTAGTTCCTGGCCCCTTGGATCTCTGAACTACCTATAAGATCCACCTCTGGAAAGTGCAAGGGGACCTCTAAGCCTGCCCCCATGCAGAGCACCCAGAGTACTGGGCATCAGCATGCAAAGCAAGACAAGCCCCCTCAGTAGGTTCAACTGGTGAAAAGAAAAACTATCTAGTGGCACTTACCACGGGCCAAGTCCTGGGTAGATGCTGTCCCTGTCACACTTTCTCTTCACAGAAACCCTATAGGGTGGGGATATCTACACCTGTTTCCCAGAGGAAAGAGCAGAGCTCAGAGAGGCGAACTGACTTGCTCACCATCATACCATGAATATGTACCGCGGTAGGGATTTGAGCCTCTGGCCACCCGACTCTGACACCCGTGGTCGTTCTATTATTTCATGCTACCACTCATGAGAGTTTTAGATTCATTTTTTTATGTCTCTCACAAGCTGCCTCTTAGTCCCTTTAACCCTTCCAAGATTTTTCTTTTCTATTTGTGGGTGATAATATGCAACGCATACGCATCAAGATCCATATGCACACGTAACTGTGAGAGTACATATCTCTTTACATGTATATGTAGCTCCTTGATTTTAGCTAAGTGTGTCCTGCTGCCTTCAGAGAAGTGTGCAAGTGGCTTCAGTTTTCATTTCCTTGTGTCTGTGTAAAAGTGCGCCCTGAGATCTTTGATGGATGGCAGGCTTCCTATTATATGTGAGCTCCTGAGCAGAGAAACTGGCTCCTGTAACCAGGCACTTTTCCCACTGCAGTCCTCCTCTGCGTCCCCGGTCTCAGGACAGGTCTCTCAGCCCACAGGAGAGCTGTACGACTTCCATGAATGATGGTGCCCGTTGACCGGGACCATGGATGTCCATCATAATAAACCAAAGCCCTATTTGATCTGCCCTGCCCAAGGACAGAAAATACACACACACACACATGTTTGTCAATTGAGCAAGAAGACTGTTTAATGTATCACAAATTCAAAAGCGTCTTAGCACCAGCATGCAATGAAAATGAGAAAAACAGGTTAGGAGTAATTAATGGGAATACTGGGGACTGAAGTCAGATGCAGGGTACACACTCCATCCAAGGACACCTACCACCCCAGCCAAGTGGTGTCATGGAGAAATGCAGGCTGAGGGTTGTCAGACCTTGTTATCTTCAAGAGAGACTAGAAATACGGATTTTAACTTGAAATCTTCAAAAAAATTTAATGTGCAACTGTTCAAAGGAATTAAATACTGTTCAGTCCAAAAAATCCACACAGATTTCAAGATAAATTCAGTCCATGGGCAGTCAGTGTGTGTCCCCTAAGGTAGGCAAAATATGCTTTGACACACATGTACTTACTAACTCCTGCACGGTGACCAAGTGGTCTCAACAGTGTCTATAAGGGCCAGTCCTCCAAGTGGCTTGTGGGTTTCTCTCTCTTTTTCCCCAAGTTTAGAGACAACATGAGGTCAGAGGACCCCTATGTTAGAAGTCTGTAGGTACTTACTAAGCACACAGACTTCTAGACAATACCCCAGAAGCCCTAGGGACAGAACCCAGGAATCTGCATTTTAACAGGACTTCCAAGTAATTCTAAGATGCAAGGTAAGACCATACATCTTCTCATTGGTTTCTTCTTAGAAAGAGTTTCTCTCTTGCCTTTCATTTTCTTGTTGCTGAAGATGATTTTCTTGTTGGGACAAGTGAACTTGAAGGAAGTGTGTAAAACTAAGTCTTTTTGTGCCTGTTGAATTCTGCAAATCAAAACAAAGAGAAGTATTTATGCAAAGACAGAAACAGATGCATCTTTCTATCACAAATGGTGACTCTACTAAAAATTTAAATTTAAAAAAGGGAAATCTGAACAAGGGAATGTGGAAGACTCACAGTACTGATAGCTGTGACATAGTAAGAAACACGTCCTTGGTCTTGGTCCCCCTTTCCTGGCACACAACTTCTAAAACCCTTGCACCTCTTAAATGACACATGTCTGTTTTCTTCTTTTTAAAGAGGAAAAGGGAAGCATCAATGTGAGAGAGAACCATCCATCAGTTGCCTCCTGTACACATCAATCAGTTGCCTCCTGTACGCACACCTTGACTGGGGATGAAACCCGGGGATGGAAACTTAGGTATGTGCCCTGACTGGGAATTGAACTCACAATGCACCAGCCGACCAAGCCACCTAGCCAGGCCAGGTAACTTTTTGTGTGTTAGTGAGAGGACAAGAGCCTGGATGGGGCTGGTTGCCACTGGAACCAACAAAATAATTAGAAGGTTGGAAATTTCAGCTGCACAACCCCACCCCAGAGGTTGTTAATCACTAGTGGGCAGTGATTTGATCTATCATACCTAAGTAATGAAGCTTCCATTAAAAGAAAAAAAAAAAACCTACCCAAAATGATTTGGAGAGCTTCCTGCGTGCTGAACACATGGAGGTGTTGGGAGGGTGATATGCCTGAAGGGGCAGAGAAGCTCTATGCCCCTTTTCCACACTTTGCCATGTCTATGCATCCCTTCCATCTGTTCTTGAGTTGTATCCTTTATAATAAACCGGTAATCTAATGGGTAAACTGTTTTCCCGAGATCCGTGGGCCTCTCTAGCAAATTATCAAACCCAAGGAGGGGGTTATGGGAATGCCTGATTTATTGCTGATCAGTCCAAAGTACCAGAGGCCTGGACTTACCATTGGCATCTGAAGCGAGGAGCCGCCTTGTGGGACTGAAGCCTTAACCTGTCCTGCTGGAGGCTAACTCCAGTATCAGAATTGAATTGAATTGTAGGACACCCTGCTGGTGTTGGAGAACTGATGGGTGTGGGAACAAAGCATCCCACACATCGAACGTCAGAAGTATTGGGAGTAGAAAAACACCAGAATTGCCTTCATATTATTGAAGAATACTCTTACTGCAAGTACTTTCTACAACTGGCTTAAATAATTATACAGATTTTTTTTCTCACATAACAAAGAGCCTTGAGGTAGGCAGTTATTGGCATTGGGTTAGTAATCCAATACCTTTGCTCTTCTGTCCTTATGTGTTGCCTTTACAGTCAAGACAAACTCAGCTTTGCTGTAGTAACAGCACTCAAATGGCAGAGATTTAAAAAAAATTCCCATATATAGGAGACTGTTCTGCATGGTGTGGGCCCAGACAGGACCCACACCCACAGATAGGTTCTCCCATGGGGAATCAGGCCTGCAATGTACCTAGGCTGCTTTGAGACTTACTTTTGCTAAAACTCCTTCACCCTGAATTGAGGCAGCAAGTGCTTACTGTAACTTCCTAAAGTCTGTGCTAAACCTCCCCAGTATGGAGTGTAACCGTTCAACCACTTTTCCCTTTGCATTTGCAAATATCCTTCTTCTGTGATGTGATTAGCAGTATCATCTCCTTTGTTTTCTGTAAAAGGTAACCACCTAAAGTGAACCTGTGCATAGTAAATGAGGACCATCATATAATGTGCCAAAAAAAGCAACAAAGGCTGGTCAGGCAAGGGTCAGGGAGCTCTCCTCTTGAGAGGGTGGCCGAGGCGCTCTGAGGCTTTTTCTCCTCCTGAGAGAGAAGCCATGCCGTCCCTTTTCCTCCACAGGACTCGGTAGTCGGTGTGAATTTCTCGTATCTCATCCACAATGTGGCGGACCACACAAGCCAGGGTCTGCATCACCCATACATGCCACATGTTTATCACATATTTGCAGAAGACCTCTGCTCACTAATAGTTTCTCAGAGACCTAGAGTGAGCAGGCCCCAGCTTGCCACATGCTTGCACAGTTGCTGAGGCAGGAGAAGAAGTCTGTGAGTGGGGCACCTAAAATAGCTGTGAATTTTGCCTGAATGGATACACAGAGCTCATTGGCCAAAGAAGGTCACATGACCAAACCTATTTTCAAAAGCAGTAGGAAAACACAATTTGGTGATACACCCCCAAGAAGGACCATTGGAAATATTTGGCAAATAGCACTAATAATTACTGCATTGTCTCATGCTTGCAAGATAGCTGCAAGATAGGTGCTTTTCACAAAGCACATTCATGTTCAAGAACAATAAAACATGGAATAGGGCTAAGTAGAGTCAGTGTCAGGCTTCTGTCCCTCTTATCAGCAAAAGCATTCCTAAAGACCGACCCCCAACACCACCAACCCTTCCCACCCCCAGCAGGTTTCTGCTTACATCTCATTGGCCAGAACTCTATGACATCACCTCCCGAGGCTGGGAGGGAGGATGCCCACGATGAGCACCTCATTTTTCCAGCCTCATTACGGAGGTGGCCTTCCCAGGGCCCTCAGAACCTGGAGAAATGATCGTTTTTGAGCAAGGGCAGAGGGTGCATACTTGTGTAAGCCCTGAAAGACCAGGGGTTTAACATGACATAGTGTTACCACCAGACATAAAAACATTCCTAATTGGTGAATAGGTGTCCCGGGAATTTTATACAAATAGCTAATACTCTGAGGGAATTAACACAGATCTTGAGACCTACAATCATTAGTAAGAATATGAACTGATGAGACTGTCAAGATTACACTCAAAAAGCCAATCATTGGAACATATAAAAGTCTTAACTACCTCCAAACCAAAAGCACATATAAAAGATGCAAGACATGGGTACGAGAGACAGATTTTGTATGTCTGTGTGATGTTTATGTGTAGGTGTATGTAAGAAAAACGAATGTATGTGTGTGAGTGTTAAAATTTCAGGTAGTAATTGATTTCTACCCAAAATAAGAATAATTAAGCAATTTGAGAATTAAGATTCTCTTTAGTCCTTTGTTTTCAAGGCTAATTATTTAATTAAATATTTCTGCTTTGATGTAGCTTCTGAACACATGAAAATGTCACTCTGTTTTATGGAGGATACGTAATTCACCAAATATTGTTTTCCGTACAAAGTGTTCTGTGAAAGCGGAAAACACACAGCTAACGACACTTCTCGGTTTTTCTAATTAGATGGAAAAGTTTGGGGGCAGAGCTCATGCTTTGGGTTTGTTTTGTTTTTTTACTTTCCCCCACAGTTCCTAGCAGAGATCATAGGCACTGTGAGGTGGCCGTGGCTGGGACTAGCTGCTGAGCTAAGCACTATGTATAAAATATAGGTAATAACCTTGCAGCATAAATATTATTATGCCCATTTTGTAGATAAGAAAAGTGAGTGAGGCTCAGGAAGTTCAAATGCATGGCAGTAGTATTGTGGCTACGCTTTAAAAGAAAAGCAGCACCCTTCTCTTTCAGAGATAGGTACTAAAATACTCACCAGGGAACTGAAATAACGTCAGGGATTTTAAATCCTTGGCATTATGTAAGTGGGGATCCAAAATCATACACGTGTGGGCAAGTGGAGTAGGCTAAGGATGTAACAAAATTTTCCAAGAGTTGAGAATTTTTGAAGCTTGGGGATGAGTATATTCGTGGTCCATTATATGATTCATTATTCTTTTTTCTTATATTTCCTATAATCTGTTCTATTTTTCATAATGAATGGAATGACAAGACCTCCTTGCTACTACTGCATTATGCGTTTCAGAGCTTAACAAATATATGGGACCTAAATGAATGACTTGGCCCATTGTTTGTGCCTCACCGTGAATAGTAGCAAGATTCCAGCCAATAAGAGCCCCACACAAACCCACACATACTTCTATAGATTTGATTCTTTTAATGATGCATCAGTCTGTAAGGCCCCTCAATATCATAAGCCAGGGTCCCACATAATCACTACCTGCCAGAGAGCCTAGTACTTGGCAGGTACTCAGAGAATGCCAAATGGGTGGAGGTAACATGTAGGAGTGGAAAAGGCTGAAACGATGCAGAACACCCAGCACATCCGCCCATCGTAATACTTAATGGGAACATCCCAAGCATTCCTCCAGGGACCCCTCTTTGAAAGTCTAGCACACATTGTTCCTGGCAATCTCAGACTGCTCCATCACTCTTCTTTTATTATTGCTTTTGCCATTACTAAACACATATTTGCTTGTTCATGTGTACCTGTTTGGTCTTCCCAGCTCGACCATGAACTCCCTGGGGATGGGAACAATGTTCCTCAGGTCTCTGTAGGCTCCAGGCCTAGCACAGATCCTGGTACGAGGTGCACAGGCAAACAGTGCATTGCACGCAGCCATAGAAAGGCACTGCTCGCTTCCCCTTCAGGACAACCAGCTGCAGGAGAATGGTTGACTGTCAGCCTCTAGGTCCGGCCCCTTTGGGGCTACCACACTTTCCCAGCGAGCCCACCCTTCCCCCAGGCCGCTCCTGCGCAATGGCTGGGCATGATGTGGGCAGCAGAGCCAGTCCTCTCCTGCCCTGTGCAGCATTCCTCCATCAGCCCAGCAGAGAGGTTCTCAGAGCTGCACTGTGGTCTAAGGCTCTTCCTACCCGATCCTTCCTGCCATCCCCCTTCCACAGGGCTCACACCTGCAGCGCAGCCCAAGGCCTGCCTACCACTGCTCCCTCCCGCTTTATCTTCAGAAGCATGTCTCCTAATGACTCTCGTGCATGACCACTCCTGCTTCAGCACCAGCTTCCTGGAGGACCCAAACAGTAGTCGAACAGTTGAAGTTCCTGATCTCCACTAATAAGCAGAGACTTCTATACTTACGTTCTTGCACAGGAATAAATTCTGTTGACCTCTCAGTTCACATTGAAAGACTTGGTGTAAAATTCTATCCTAGTGTCAACTAAACAATTTCGGTACCAAACTAGAATGTTCTGTTCTATGCTGAAGCCACAGGTTGTAATGGATGAATCAGGGACCCTGAGGGATCTGCACAGTTGTACATGGCACTGTGACCTTGAACAAAGCACTTTCCCTCAAGGTGCCTTATCTTCTTTATTTTTAAAATGAGGCAAATAAGATCTTCCTATGTCAAAATAAATTTCCAGTCCCAAGATGAAGATATTCCTGCTTGGGGGGCCACATCAGCAAACCAAATCTTAGATAACTTTAATTTTCTTGTTAATGTTCTGCTAGACCAGAAATACAAGTATATCCAGTCAGCCAATCCCCAAGCATCTCTGCCCCTAAGCAACCAAGTTTCCTGCTGATAGCCATGACCTTCTCCATGTACTATGATCACCCCAAATCTTTCCAGCCTCCAGGATTACCTCTTCATTTATATCTAAACCAAAATTGCCCCAGAATAGTCAATTGCATAATCATTTCTGCAGAATGCAAACAGCTTTCCATTAAGCAGAACACTTAACAGCTCAGTTTGAAACGCATACCTTAGCATGACTTCCTGGAGATCCCACCTAGGTGCCAACCTTGCAGCTGCCCAGCAAGGAGTCTCCCAAGTGTCCCTCCCAGAACAAGCGAGTGCTTCCCCAGAGCAGATTTCCGCTTCCGGTCTAGAATGTGGAAGGTGCTACATCTTCACAACATGGCACAATCCAGAGTCCATCGCTGCACAGAGGCATGAATTACCCACAATTTCAGAATCCCAGAGGAGAGCCCAGCAGTGGATCAACCCCTCTACCAACCCATCTGAGGGTTCTCAGCTCCTGGAGAAAAGACTGCTGAGGGTGGGACCACTTTGTGAAAGCCAGAGCCTAGGGGTCAAAGCTTTGGGACATTAAGCCACCTGACTCAGGTGTCACTGTCCACCTTTGCACTCCACAATTCCCTCCCTGCTGCACAAGCCCACCAGCTTAATTTCACTACAAGCACGTTTACGTGGAGAGGTAAAGGAAAAAGAATGATCTAGGGAGCAATGGGTCAGGGATGAAAGGGCCCCAAGTAGGATCCCCTGGCATTATGATCTCTTGCAGAACAGGACAGTAGGTCCCTGTTCATACGTGAACCCTCTCTGACCTTTATATATACAATGGCAACTCCCCCCCCCCACCTGTCTACTTCTGTAGACCCCATCCGCATAGAAAATTACTACGGTGTTTCCATAAATGTGGTCCGTAGATAGAGGATGACCCATTTAACCTGAACCTCTTAAAGAGAATTAGTTTGAAGAATGAAGGGACATAACAGAGCTCAGTGCTTTCTCAATTCTAGTCTTTCCAACTACCCTTAGAGCCCTCTCTCCAGCTCCACCCTCCCCTCTGGCATCTCTCCATCCTACAGCCCTACCATTGGTTGTCCTGGTTCTTCTCTTGCTCAAGTGACTCACCTGATTGGCTGTGAGGCCAAAACCTAAATGTCCTCTAAAATCACCAAAGGCTTTGGCTTCTAGTCATCTGGCCTTCCACAAGGCAGGAGCCAGCAAGACTATTTGCTCAAGTGACTTTTCCCCCCATCACCCTGGTCTCCTTGGCTAAAGAAGATGGATTGAACCAACCAATAAATACATGAGCTGAAGTCACTTACTGAGCAATTGCCTCTCATTCTACTGCTGCAAGTGGACAGGCAGAGGTCAAGCCTTCGGTCGCCACCCCAACCATTGCCCAATTGTACAACAAGGAGAACTGCCTGGTAAATAGTGGCTTTGGGGGTATAAACAGCCTGGATCAGTTTGTTCCAAAGGCTCATTGGGCAACTACACTGCCCTCTCTCCTCTTTGTCTGCCTGGCCATGAGGCTGCCTGCTGACCACCACCCGCTCAGGCAGGCAAGAACACCAGCCCCTTAGTTACAAAGGTCAGGGGCACACAGAATATTTCAACTCACTGACCATGTTCATTTGCAATCACAGTAAGAGGACATGAGCAGAATCATAGTTTCCTCATCATTACCAGTTCTTTCTAAACACAACCTCCCTTTCAAAAGTGCTATTTTACCCATGAACTGAGATATGTTGCTAGTAACAATAATTAAGTGATGGGTGCTGGGCAGCTGGAAATATCCCTTACACCAATGAGTATAAGCATGTCATTTTGACCACTCCGCTTAGTATTTTAAGTAACAAACTTTTTGTGTTGGTGGTTTCTGTAAAGATGTCTGAATCAATAGTTTCAGAAATTTGTACACATTCTGTAACCAGAAACTCAGAGAGTTAAAAGCACTAATATTTAGTACTTACCATTCACAAAGCACTGTGCTGCTGGTTGAGACACGAAAGCATAAAGCTTGATCAGGCATGTTACTGTGCGCATGGCCCCATCAAGGTCCCATATGAGTTAGTAATTTTACATGGAGCATGAAGAGGTGAAGGACAGACATGAATGATTCTGGATGTTATAAAACATCACGCATCTTGGGTCAGTGAGGAGAGCATTCAGCTACAAGTAAGAGAAAACCTACAAATAGTGGTTTAAACAAGCATGGGGCATATTTTTCTCACTCAGTATGAATTCCAAAGGGAGATAGCTCAGAGCTGAAGAGATTATCATGAACATCATCAACAGTTGCTACTATTTTTCTGCTATACCATCCTCTGCTTATGGTTCTCATGTTTTCAAAATAGCTGCTGTACTCAAGGCATCATGTTCACATCCCAAAATGGAAAAAAAGGGAAGTGCAAACAGCAAAAGTCTTCTCTTTTTTAGTTGTTGTATTTTTATTTGGGAAGAGAAGCTTTTGTCGGGTACCTGCCTTCACCTCATTGGCCAGAACAAATCACATGGCCATGCCCTAGCTGCAAGGGAAGCTGGGTATCTTTTATTTTACAGGCTTCATAGTAGAGAAAGGAAAGGGAAAAGCGACTTAATAAATTTCACTGGATCAATAGCATCTGCCATTTACTTATCACATAGTAATATATAACATATGTGTGATTTTAAATGGTCATATTGTAAAATACTATTTCCCTGTCCTCACTAAATGCATAATGTGACTGTATTTTTACTTTTTAATAAAAAGTGCTTTTAAATATAATTATATTTTAAGAATATGTTTTTACAGAATGATTAGATAAAATTTTACAGTGATTATCTCTGGTGAAATTACAGATATTTTTATTTCTTTGTGCTATTTTTTGTCTATTTCATTTTGTTTTCTAGTTTTCAATAACAAAAATGTATTACTTTATAATAAGAAAACAAAAAATTATTCTTAAATAAGAATGTTCCTGATTATGACATATTGTCAAATGAAAAAGCAGTATATATGTCATGGCCCCAATTTTCATACATCTACATAAGAGAAGCAAATAATATATGTATGAGAGAAATAAAAGCTCGAAGAGTTGCCTCTGAGTGCTCAGAATGTAGGTTGTTTTACTTTTCTTCCTTCTACTACTTCGTATTTTCTAAACCAATCACAGGGGGGAAAATAGAAATAAACTGCAATCATGGGTTAAGCAGTTTTCTGCCTGGACCTCAAGGAAAGGCAGCTTTCGAACATAAACGGAACAACAGGCTTTGAGAATAAAAATTGCAGAAAAGGAAAAGGGGGGCCATTCTACTGAGGAACAGGCCTTGTTTGTTAGGACCAAAAAGAACCCCGGAAAATGCTCCCCGCACTCCCTACTCCCTTTCCCTAAAAGCTGAGAAACGTTAAACCCCTCCGTAACATTCTTCAGGGGATTCTCCGGCTTGCTTGCGGCTCCAAGCCCCACAGAGGGGTTTTTGTTCCTTGCTGGTGAGTCAGCTGCAAAACCTGGCTCATTGTTTTCCTGGCGGTTAGTTATGGCCCCTGAAGGTCTCTTGTCTCCTCCTCTCCTTCCAGGAGCGGCTGAACAGCACAAGATGGCTCCGGGGTCTCCTTGGCCTTTTAGCTGCCCGTCTCCGCACAATCCTCTCTCTTTTTGGTTTGTTTGTTTGTTCTATTTATTTCTAGTAAACACTTTGCTTTCTCCCAGAAAGCCAGAGGCCTTGTATAATATTCCTGAACTTGCAGAACCAGAGGCTAGAATCCGAAAGGCCTGGGAAATGAACGATCCTGCGAAGGGGTTCTCCTAGGTAAATCTCGAAGAGAGACTGCCCAGTTATTAGGCGTTCATTCATTCATTCATTCATTCATTCATTCTCTCACTCATCCTTTCACTTAGCAACAGTGCCTGGCCTGGGGATACAGTGAGAACAAGAGCCTAAATGCAGCCTTTAGGGAGCTTATACCTGGGAGGACCTGGGGGTAGGTAGTCAGAGAATAAGAAAAAAGGAAATGCATTAATAATAAATACCGCATTTTGCTGTGTAAAATGTGCACTTTTTTCTCCAGATTTTTTAAGGAAAAATAACAATGCACATTTTACATGGGTAGTACCTGAAATACCTTGTATCTGTCCTTATGTTTTGTAATTATTTGTTACATAAAATTCCTTGTACTATAATACGTTCAAAAATAAAAGCAAAATTTTCTTTATAATACAAAAAGTATCTAACTATAAATAAATTTAAAAACTGAATTAAAACAAATTAAAACACTCAGGTTTTTTTCCTGAGTGTTTGGGCCAAAAACATGGGTGCGCATTATACATGGCGAAATATGGTACTTTCAGAAAGTGGGCACATGGCATAAAAAGTGTGAAGCAGGGTAAGGTTCTAGAAGGTCACAAAGGAGCAGGGTGGGTAGTCAGGAAAGGGTCCTCCAGGAGGTGACATTTGAACTGAGACGTGAATGACGGGAAGGAAGGAACAGCGAGAAGCTGGAGCATGGGGTCAACAGGACAGGCAACATCAGAGCCGAGGTCAGAGCCTAGAAGCGTGGGGTCCTAGGGGCTACAGGGTAGAGGACAGGTGGCCTTGGACAGGGTGCTAGGGAGTCAGAGCGAAGGGTGCAAGCAACCATCCAGCTATTAGCAACCAGTTTCCAGCCCTGCTGGATGGGAACATAGAGGATTTGACTAAAATCTTATTTTTCTAGAAGCATCCAGTCATGCCAGGAGACAGGCACCAGGCCTAACACAAGTATGATAAATCCAGGGCTAAGTTGTGTGGCTCTGATTTTCTGCAAAAAGGCATTTGGAGGTGGTGAGATCAGTGTGAGCAGAAACAGCCAAAGGATTGTATGGGGAAGAGAGAGCCAGACCTAGGAGAGGGGAAGGATCACGTCAGGATGGCCCAGGGTAGGCGGCACACACCCACTCCTCCCTTGGCAAACACAGCTCTTCCCCACTAACCTTGGTCTCATAAACCTTCTCTAACTAGCATTCCAGCTAGATGCCTCCAGTTAATCAGAGTCAGCACAGGAGGGGAAATCTCAGCCATAGACAGAGACAGTGGGCCAGGGAACTTGAGAGACCAAAAGATCAAGCAGGAATTACCGAAGTGAAGAGGGTAAAGACAGTGGTTCCAGCTAGAAGAACAGCATGTGAGAAGGACTAGAGGAAAAGATGAGGCAAGCGACGCCATATGACCAGAGTTATAAAGGGACTGGAATGCAGAAGGGACAGGAGAGGTGATCATAGAGGGCGATGGGAGCCCCGGGAAGAGTTTGGACTTTAGTGACAGCAGTGGGGAGGCTTCGAAGGGCTTATGCAGGGGACCGGAGTGATCCTAGCCTAGCTCCAAACATCACTTTTAGCTGCTCTGCAAACCAGGGAGGATGCAAGAGGCTGCTGCAGAAGCCTATGGGAATGGGGGTACTGGACTAGGGTGGTGTCCAGGGGAATGAAGACAAGTGGGCGGCTTGGAGGCAATTTAGGACGTGAAATTGCTCAAAAGTGGTGACGAGACATGAGGGTAAAGAAGAGAGTCAAGAACAGGCTCCAGCTTCCTCACATGAGTCCCCAGATCCTCCCACAGACAAGAGAGAAATGAAAACTGGCAAGCCCAGCCGACCCATCAGTGCCTGAAGCTTTGCCAAAAGATGGTCACATCTTTACTGAGAGCTTGACCCACCAGACACGCAGCTGTTTCTCACTTCTGCTTTAGGTCTCAGCAAATTGTATACAGAGGCTTCTACATCCAAAGCAAGCTCAATTTTTGAAAACCACTTGGTATTTAAATTTGCCAGGGTGCCATCTTTGTAGAGGATAACCCAAAGACTCAGAGAGGCTGAAGATGTGTTTCAAGGACACACAGCAAGTTGGAGGTGAGTAGAGAGTTGGACCCAAGCAGGCCCAATTAATTAGACCACTTGCTGCTCAGGCCCCAAATAGATCGAGCCCCTTAAGTTTTATCACCTTAGCCACGGGTTCAAGTGTAGGGGGAAAGTGACACAGCCTTCACCCTCTAAGTGTTGTGCCAGCACCTCTGGTCGATCCCCTTCCACGTGACCAACAAACCTCCGTGTGTGGCCTGCAGTGTAGGTGGCTAGGCAGTGCCCCTCCGCATCTTTGTGCATCCTGGCTCCTCCTGACTCTACGCTGCCCTTTCTTGGCTAGCTTTTAGTAACTAAGAGAAGGTAGAGCAGGGCGTGGTCAGAGTTGAGACTCAACATCTGGAGACTTGACCTCGCTCCTGAGATCTCCAGCTGTGAGGTGAGGTAGCCCCTCTGAGTCTCGAGCGTCATGATGCATCCCCTCAGAGGCCTCCGAGCACCTACCACGCGCAGGCACTGCCATCCGCACAGCACACTTATCCACAGGCACTTCCCTTCGGGCCTCTGAGAACAGGGGGAAAAAAGATTTTTGAAAAGTTGCTTTCTCATGAACACGAGGCCCTGTTTGACCAACTTCCTCATGTGGGGCAGACTCAAAGGAACTCAATTTCTGTGCAGAAGTAAATGATGAGATATCTAGAAATCTGGGGGCAGGAAAGAGGTGAAGGGGTGGGGGAAACTGGAGACTCAGAGGCTGGAAAGTCCCCAGGTAGGAAATTCCCTCCAGGGTTGAGCCCAGAAGGCGGACAGTGAATATGATGAGCTGGACAATATAGTACTCCCATCATTCATTCATTCATTTGAAAAATACTTACAAACACTGGGATATAATAGCAAACTCAACAGGTCAAAATCTGTTCCCATGTAGCTGATGTTGTGGTGGGGAAAACCGACGATGAAGAACAACGTCAAATGCAGGACGTAATACCTGTTGGAAGGAAACCTAAGTCAGGGAAGGAGACCTGTGGGGTGGGTGGTATGTGAGAGGGGAATAGGAGTCATGTTTGGGTAGGCTTGGGAAGGCTTCATGGAGTAGGTAAGTTTCCAACCAAATCTGAGAGAAGTGAGGGAGCTAGCCCTGCAGATATCTAAGAAAAGAGCACTCCAGGCAGAAAAACAGAAAATGCAAAGTTTCCGGAGTGAGAACAAGCTCAGTGCGTCAGAGCAGCACCGAGCTGGCCACGAGGCTGGAGTGGATGGAGTGAGGAGGGGCTGAGAGTAGAAACACGTGCTGATCACTCAAAGAACAAACCGTTTAGCTTCTGTGTTGAGGTTGGCAGAGGCATCACCCACAGAAACAAGAGGGCCAGCGGACATTTGGGGGACATGCGCGTTCTCTCTCTTCAACATCGTAATGCTACAGATAAGGAAAGTGAGGCTCAGGAGAGGGAAAGGAATGTCCAAGATCACGGTTGGGTTGGTAGCACCTGAAGTTAATCCTGTGACTTGGGACCAGGCCTCTTCTCTTTCCATGACAGTGAGCCCAAAAGGGAGTCAGCAGGGGGAGAAGAGAGAAGACTTGCAAGCAATCCAGTGATCCCGGATCAGTTTACAATACTGGGAACGTTGCCAGGCTCCAGAGAAGCGGCCACTGTCTGCGTGTCCAGGCAGAGAGGATCTGGACAGCTTCACAATCACCCCTCAGCCTAGCCTGACAGGTCTGGAGATAGGAAGTCCAAGATCAAGGTGCCCGCAGATTCGATGTTGGGTGACGGTTCACAGTCGGCCGTCTTCTCACTGTGTCCTCAGTGCGAAGGGTGAGGCCGGAGCCCAGGCATCCTCTTCACCACCGTAAAATCTGACCCAGTCACAGCTGCTTCATCGACAACAGGAGTCTTTTGGGCCCACTGGTCTCTACAGCCCCTTCCAACATGGCATGCAATCCATTCTATCACTAGGGAAGATATAATAGTAAAAGTAGAGGATTTGAAGCCAGCCTTGTCTGAGCCCATAACCTAGCTCAACCACTCACCAGCTTAAACTACTGAGCCTCAGTCTCTTCATCTGAGACGTGGGGATGATGCGGGTACTATTTTACTTCCTGGATTGCTTTGAAAAATTAATGAGATGATGCCACTAAGTGCCTAAAACACTAGTCAAAACACTACTACTCAAAACACTAGAGTAGTAGCACTTTGAAGTGACTTGATGCAAGCATTTTTGCCCGTTTAATTCCAAACTTTCCCAATGCAGTCGTGACCAATGAGACCCTGGACAAGGATGGATACTTCTACTATTCTGGGCAGTAGAAACAAGTTCAAACAACATTCCAGGAGTGGACTTACATGCAAGTCACACCAAGAGCCTCACCAGAATTCTATCCTTTACTGGTTGGGACCTGGCAAAGCATTTCACTGGAAGCTTCAGGCCAAATTTCACAATCGGGCCCTCCCCTGAAGTCCAGGCTAGCCAGTCACAGACCCAAAGGGTGATCTGCCCCTTGCCCCAGATCCACGGGGAGGTCCTTGCAGAAGGTCCCAGAGGGGCGTGGAGCCCTGGGCCAGTGCTGTGAGGCTAGGGGCAAGCAGGCACACATTCCCATCTGTGCCTTCACAAAGGCCTCTGGGAATATCCAGCCATGCCCTGCTTTTAGAAAAAACAAAATGTTTATTTTGTTTTATCTCTAAATGAAAGAGAAGGCAAGAGACTCTTCTCCTTGGATGTTTCAAAGCCCTGGAATTTACCATCCCAGGGAGGGCACCAGCTTCCCATAGGCAGCAGGGTTCATCCAGGTGGTGCCCCAGGATGGTGTAATCTGTGAGAAATGAGAAGGTGTTACTCTTGTCAACCCAGGGAACTTTCCCTGAGGACAACACTCCTGCTGCAGAACCAACTCCGCAACTCCCCACTTCTTTCCATCACTTACCACCTACCTGAAAATGTAGAAGCAGCCAGTGTATAGGAGGCTCTCTAACCAGCCAAGAGTCCTCACTCCGTTCTATCACCCCAATTTTTGCGCTGCCCCCACCTCTCTACCACTTCTAAAAATCTGAGAAAAATCCTATTTCTCTCCTTCCAGTTTCTTGTGTTTTCATATAACACCGGAGGCTGTTTCAGAAGTTGGAAAATGGCCACTTTTACCCTGAACTTCTTCTGCCCTCCCACACACCCCCGAAAAGAGCTTTTCTGTTTGAAGTCAGTGCAGATCTTCCTCTATTTTGGCCTTGAGGTGGAGGGGGGAGGGTTGTCTGAAGTGAGACAGGGGAATAAGCCAAACCTGTCAAGGTCTCCCCTAGGACCCCTCCTCTCTACCACCAGCTTTGGAGATTAAAAGAGGACTTTTTGAACAGCAGAAGAAAGCAACAAAAAGCCTCTTGGAACAATGCTTCGACTGTTATAAGATCCCTCTAATAATATTGGGACAGGAGCCAGATGATACCAGAATGGAATGTTTCATACATTCTCACACACTTCTGCCCCTAAAGCGTATCCATTTGCGGGGGGCGGGGGGGGGGTGAAGGGGAGCCACCCAAGGGTACGATTGTTCACTACACTTCCTGGTCCACAGTGCACCAAATGTGGACAGATCTGATAGGCTAACCAAGACCCTGATTGTTTCTCGTGGAAAACGCTACAAGGTTTTTTAGTTTGTGTTTGTTAGCTTGTCTTCAGCAAAAACTAACACAGACTCCTGGGTAGATAAACTTATAAAAACAAACCCAAGCACCAGCTCATTTGTAAAATAATAAAATGTCCGTTTTACAAAATATCTTTAGAGAACCTTTGTGCTAAACCCCTCGTTTTATAAATGAGGCTCTGAGACTCAGGCAGGTGTGGCTTGCTCCAGGTCACACATGGTCATGGCAACCAGAAAAGGGAGGTGGCTCCTCACTACTTGTTAAGTTGGCCAGGGCTGTGGTAAGACCCCAGAAATTCACAAGTAGCTCCCACCCCCACCATCAACCCCCAGAGAAAAGTTTTAAAGAATTTGTTATTTTATAATTTGAAAAGAGCATTAAAAATTCAGACTAGAGCCACGACCAGACCAAAAAAAAAAAAAAAAAAAATGGCTCAAATGGGAGAACAAATCAAGCCCCAGAGCGAATTCATCTAAGTGACCAAGAGATGGCCAACCTAGCAGATGCACAGTTCAAAGCCCTGGTGATCAGGATGCTCACAGAATTGGTTGATTTTGCTCACAAATTAGATGAACAAATGAAGGCTACAATAAGTGAAATGAAGGAAAACCCACAGGGAACCAATAGTGATGGGAGGAAAACTGGGACTCAAATCAATGAAGTGGACCAGAAGGAAGAAAGAAACAACCAAACAGAAAAGAAGGAAGAAACAAGTGATGCGGACACCAGCTAGCAGTGTCCGAGTCATAATGGATGAAATAAAACATACACACGGACTACTGAGTCTGGTGGAGGAAAAAGGACGACAGCATGGCTTTTCTCTCAAGGGGAGCAAAGAGCCAGGGACAGGCCTTTTTTTAATTCCTCCTCCCATTACAAGATGGTCCTCACTCACTATCCACAGGTTACAACAAAGGAGCCAATGCCCTCATCACATCACAGAAGAAGGATATTAGCGAATGAAAAGGCAAAAGTGGTTGAGCCGGTTACACTGGTCCCTGCAAGGTTTAGCACTTGCAGGGTGAGGGAGTTTTCAGAAAAAAGCGAGACTCAAAACAGCTTAGGTATATTGCAAATCTGATTACCCACAAGAGAACTTATCCCACAAGAGAACCTATCTGTGGGCGTGGGTCCTGTGCATCTCTGAGTGGGAGCTGGACCCATGCCATGCAGAAGGGTCTGCCACAAACAATAATTCAAAAAAAATGAGGAGAGGCTTAGGAACCTCCAAGACATCTTTAAACATCCTAACATCTGAATTATAAGGGTACCAGAAGGAGAAGAAGAAGAGCAACAAGTGGAAAACTTAATTTGAACAAATAATAAAGGAGAACTTCCCCAATCTGACAAAGGGAATAGACTACCAGGACATCCAGGAAGCTCAGAGAGTCCAAAAGAAGTTGGACCCAAGGAGGAACACACCAAGGCGCATCATAATTACAGTACCCAAGATTAAAATGAAGGAGAGAATTCTAGAAGCAGTAAGGGATAAAGGGACAGTCACCTACAAAGGAGTTCCCATCAGACTGTCAGCTGATTTCTCAAAAGAGACCTTACAGGCAAGAAAGAAGGGGCTGGAAAGAAGTATTCCAAGTCTTGAAAGGCAGGGATCTACATCCAAAATTGCTGTATCCAGCAAAGCTGTCATTTAGAATAGAAGGGAAGATAAAGTGCTTCTCAGATAAGGTCCAGTTCAAGGAGTTCATCATCACCAAGCCCTTATTCTATGAAATGTTAAAGGGGCTTATCTAAGAAAAAGAAGATAAAAATTAGGACAGTAAAAAGACAGCAAACTCACAGATGTTAACAACCACACCTAAAACAAAAGCAAACTAAGCAAACAGCTAGAACAGGAACAGAAACACAGAAATGGAGATCATATGGAGGGTTAGCAACAGAGGAGTGGGGGGGGGGAGGTACAGAGAATAAGTAGCATAGATGGTGGGTAGAAAATAGACAGGGGGGGCAAGCATAGTGTGGGAAATGTAGAAGCTAAAGAACTTATGACACATGGACACGAACTAAAGGGGGGGATGTGGGTGGGAGGGGGGTGTGCAGGGTGGGAGGGAATGATGGGGGAGAAATGGGGCAACTGTAATAGCATAATCAATATAATATATTAAAAAAATTCAAACTACGTTGGATTCTACTTTGTCATTATTTTGAATTACAAATAGGAGGTGGGCAACATGAGCTTTGGGGGACTAAGGGCTCTGCAGTGCCTGACCCTGCCTTGCTCTCCACACCTCCCCTGACCCCCAAATCTAGTTTTTTGTTCTCACCTGAGGATATTTTTTTAATTTCTTTTACAGAGAGCGGAAGGGAGAGAGAGAAACATTGATGCAAAAGAGAAGCACTGATTGGTTGTCTCCCACAGGCGCCCTGACCAAGGGTTGCGTGCACTCACACTAGGGATGGACCCTGCAGCCTGTCAGCCACAGGACCACACTGCAACCAACTGAGCCGCACCGGCCAGGACCCGACCCCCAAATCTTCATCCGAAACACCTGCCTCCAGCCCCCACTCCCATTCATGGACCCACTCGGGCAGCACATAGACTTTTTGTGGCATTTTCTCCTTCCGAGAGGCTGCTCATCATAAACCCGTTGACTTGCGGCTGCGGGAAGCCCTGGATGCTGGAGGGCAGTGGGAGGAGAGGAAGGCACACGGAGATGGCCCCGTTTGCCCTGAGTGGGAGGGGTTTAGAACTAGTTCTGCATGGAGAGAACGGACGTTGGAGTCGTGATCCCTCGTACTAAATGCATCTTTAAGGACCCTATTTCCAAATAAGCTCACATTGTGATGTAGTGGGGTTTAGCACGTCAATATATCTTCCTTGGGAGCAAAATTCAAGTCATAAAAGATGTCTAATAAGGACATCAATTTTAACAGGCTCAAAACCAAGCTCTGGATTTTCCTCCCAGCTCATTTTTCTTACGGCCTTCCCCATGTTGGTAAGTGGCAACTCCATTCGCCTAATTGCAAAATGAAAAACCTGGGCATTGCCCTTGTGTTCTGTCTCCCACCCCCACCCCCACCTCATTCCTCACTATCTGCCCATGTAAGTTCTGATGGGATCCAACCAGGGTGGGACTACTGGGGTCTTCGCTGGAAGATCAAGAGACAGCCTCCCCCTCCCACTCTGCAATGTCATGTTCTAGGCAGGGCTTCAGTTTGTTTTGTGTTCGGGAGACTGTGTGTGTGTGTGTGTGTGTGTGTGTGTGTGTGTGTGTGTGTGTGTGTGAGAGAGAGAGAGAGAGAGAGAGAGAGAGAGAGAATTACTGATTATGTTTAAATTATCATTGTTTTATTTAAATCAGGCGTTACAAACACAAAAGTGCCTACAGAGTCCAGACCGAGAATATGAATGTGAGAAGCAGAAGTAGGTGGAAGCACACATACAAGCTCTGAGGGGTAGGGACGGTGACAACCGGAGGGTGTGTGACGTATCAGAGAACCGGGGCTACTCTGCAACTACAGCCAGCACCGCGAGGACATGTGAGCACAGTATTGCCAGAGCCTATCATTCTTCTGGTTCAATTAAAGGCTAAGTGGTTAGGTGAAATCTCCCAATTTTCAAATGGTGGCTCAAATTCATAAAACCTTAGAGGGCCAAACAAGTCACATTGTCTGCTGGTTGAATCAGCCCCTGGCCTGCCTGTTCATAACCTCTGATCGAAGGGAAGACTCTTCTGTCAGTGGTTACACGTTAGGTGAGAAGTGGGAAATTACCCTGAAATTACACTATCAGTACCCTTGAAATCGAAATGTAGGAAAGAGAAGAAAGTAGGAGGGAAGCCGTTACCAGCAGAGTGGAAATGCTTGAGCAAAAGTTTGTGTTAATCAATTAAACACAATGAAGACACTGTGATTAATCTACTACAGGGATGGGAAAGAAGGAAATCAAACTGGAAGCATAGATTAAGGGAGCCCATTGAAGGGCCGTAATACTGATGTCTGGGGATTTGATTTTATCTAGGAAATAATAGGGAGCCATTGGATATGTTTGAGCAAGGGAATGACTGACACTGGGCTGCAGATTTTACGAAATACAGCCACCCCTACATGCCCTTTTTCTTATGTGTAAAACTACGCCCCTCCCTGCAACCAGAGGAGAAGCAGGGAAGGCTGCTGCGCTCTCTGTGGTGCTGGGGCAGCTGGCACCCAAGCCCAAGTCAGCTTCACCGACTCTCTGATTTGACTTTATTTTTCCTAAAGCCACTTTCTTGTCACTCTCCCTTACAACATGTGAGCGGCCTCTAACCAGCCACCTTGAAGTTACTTAATACGGGTTCTATAAAGCCCGGGACAATGAGGCCAGGATGACACTATCAGTACCCTTGAAATCGAAAATGTAAGAATGCAGGAATTGCCCTGTAGCATGATGGTTTCAGTGTGTTCAGAAAAGGAGGCTCTGGCAGAAGTCATGGGCTTGAGTGACGTGAAAGAGAAAATTCCAGTTCCACTCAGGACAAATTCAAGTGGAAGGGCATAGGTCAATATTTGCATTTTTTGTGTTTCCAGTGGCTATTCGATAGGGAACTTCTACTGGGCCCCGATGAGAGATTCTGGTGGGCATCTTAAGGTCACCTTGCTGTCATCCCACCTCAATCCTTTTTGGCAGTTGAAAAATAAAGACTTTCACTGTGCGTCACCCCTCCCTGGATGGCAACGAGGCTAAGTGAGGTGATTCTTTGAGGCTCCAATTCTCCAAACTCTGCCTGGGAGATTAGAAGGATAGATAAGAAACAGAATCTCAAACTGCCTCTCTTACTCAGCAGCCTCGGGCCCCTGATACCCTTGGCAGTCCCAGTCAAATATCTGAGGTTTACACTGGTCACGAGTGGTCCTGAAAATCCAAAACATGAGGTTATTTGTTCTCTCTGGTCCCGTGAAGTTGAATTTCAGGTAGCAGGGGACTGAGGTATGGGATCCAGTTTCACAGTTAGTGATGGAGCACAGTCAACAGGCCACAGTACAATGCAGTTATTTTCATCCATGTACAAGTTCATGGGAAATAGCAGGAAGTAACCCTGAACCAGGAATCAATTGCTGGTGATATAGGAAAAGAAGTTTTATTGGGCAAATTATATGCCATACAAATGTCAGCAAACACGGGAATTCAAGAAGGTCCTGAGACGGATCCCTAGAGATCATCAGGGTCCTATGGTGGTGCAGTCAGAGATGAGAGTGAGCAGGACACCAAAGTCCCATTAGCAGGAGGCTCTCAATGATGCCTCAAAAACGCACAGTTAAAAAACAGTAACAATAAATAAAAGGAAATAGATCACAGTCTCAGCGGTTGCCTCAAAGGGATGTAATTATGCATTTTACTCTGTTTCTTTAAGGTTGTAGAAACTTTCTAGATATTTTGCAATAAGCAAATATTACTTCTATGGTAAGAACTAATTTTTTAAAGAGGAAGGGAAGAGGGGATGAAGGCAAGAAACATGAAAGGAAGAAGTCCAAAGAGCATGAGTCTAAGGAAACATCTCCTCTTAACCCCAGCCACACAAGCAGCAGCTCAGTCGCCACTCAAGGCTCATCTCCACTTGCACATCCAATAAACTGTAGCCAGCACAACAATCAAACTAGCAGCCTTTCCTCAAGATAAAAACACCAGCAGCCACAAGGCCAGCTTCACTATTAGAAATGGTGATCTCTAGGAGGGCCTTGCATGAGTATGTGACTTTATAGTTTTGAAAATGCTTTCACAACCTCCCCCATCTGTCTCTCTACTTAGTAGCAAGAGATGTCAGAGGTAGATGATAGATAGATAGATTTTATGTAACATCTTATATGGAATTATACTTTGATACACAAATTCTAATTTTATGCCTCTCCTCTGGTCCTCATCACAACCTTATAAGGAGCTTGGTGGGAATGAATAGTCAGAGACATTGAGCCATCCGCCCAAGGTTGCACAGTAGCTTAAGGGCAGAACCAGAACCGGGTGGGAGAAGGAGTTTAGAGAAGTCCTTGCCAGCCCCAGCCCTCTGTCTCTCCAAGGAAGTGTGGAGCCGTGCCCTGGTTACATGGACGTGTGCCTAGAGCTGCAAAAGGCTTTCCTATCAACTGTAACCATGTTTTAAGTCTGCTAGAAATGATCGATTTCCATAGCTTTTTAATCCCACTGTAAGAGAACAGAGTTGGTTTCAAACCGGAATCTAAACTGATGTAAATGGTCGAAGGTACAGTAAAGGTTGCAGGGTGTGAAAGTCAGGGCACAAAATCACAGCACTCTCCGACATCTCCAACATTTGAAAAAAACGGCAGGCTTCACCATGCAGCTCCTAACTTGCTCAAATTCAAATTACTAGGCTTCTCTGTTTGTTTGTTTTTTTCTTTCAAAAGAAAAAAGGTCATTGCACTACATTCTTCCATAGAAGATCTCACAGCTGTGCACACATGAGCGCAATTCTGGGTCATCCCAGAATACCAGGAGCATTATTTGGACCAACCTACTGGCTCCCCGGGCCACTGCCAGATAAAGCCCTCTGACTGTAAATTGTTAATGAGTTGGGGAAATATTCAGTGACCACAAAATCACTAACTCAATTGGCTCTGTAAAGAGAGCCTATGTGTGAAGATAAAAGCAAATGGGAACAAAACCAGAAAGATATCACATCTGTGTCTCAACAGTGCAGGTGAAAGGTGGTAAGGGTTTGACCTAAATTTCTCCTGCAAACTTAGACCTTGCATGTTCTTCTGCTTTGATCTGATTTCCCAACACTTGAGGAGACACAGGCTAATAAGACAGAGTTGGTGGATAAATGGTCCCTTAACATGTGATGTAAATGCAAAGTTGATGTCAGAAAGACTGCACCCGGGGCCAGAGCACCCTGAGACTCTTCAAGCACCCAGACTCTTGAAGGCCGCTGTGCTGGCAGTGTGAAAGGGTGGGCCCCATCTCTCCGTAAGGGAGAGTCCCTTGGTCTCTCTGGCAGAAGACCTACAGGTTCAGAAGAAAGGTGTGCTTTAAATGAAGGGAACTGAGCCCACAGAAGAAGGAGCCAGATAAAATTATCCTCCTATGGGACTTTGAAAAAAGTGATAAGATAATAGCAATAGCTACCATTTATTGAGCACTTGCTGGGCGCCATTTACTTAACCTGCCTTATCTCACTTAGTCTTTACAATAACCCTTGAAGGCAGGTGTTGGCATTACCACTTTTTTCCAAATAAGGAAAGTGGGCAAAAGAGAGGTTAAGTAACTAACCTGTAGACACACAGCTGGTCTCTCTCACTTTCACACCCCTCCTCCTGTGGCACAAGCCTTTCCGCCACCATGCCCCTCCCCATCATTACTGACACAATTACATCACCCTTTTCAGGACTCAATGATTTTTCTGATGAGATATTGGTGATTTTAAGAAATGTGATTTTTTTATAGGTATAATGCAATGTGTCAACCTTTAGAAAATCTGCATAACTCAATATACCAATATTTTCCAAAAGACTAGTGCATGATGTCATAAATCAGGCATGGATAAAAGATCCATTAACACGTAAGATAAAACAATGTTATCTGGAAGGCAAGGGAAGGGAAGCCAATATTTTCTTATACAAGATCCATCTTGTATTCATCTTGAACTTCCCTATCTAATCTCAGCAAATTAGACCAGGGGTTCATCATCCATCTATAGGCTGGTCACCAGCCCTTGAGATGGCTGGCCTGGCAAAAGCGCTCTCTCGAGGTTGACCAGTAACCCACAGAGGGACTCAGCGGACAGTAGAGCAGTCGGAATGTCTGCCCCGGGCATGAGAGGCAGATGCTGCAGCGTGATGCCAGGATTAACTGCTTTGGGCCAGATAATCACCATACTCCCCGCCAGCTGCAGAGCCTACCTGAGGCCTCATTCGCCTCTGAAGTGTGTGGTCTTTCCACTGAACCCTATTCCCATGATCTCTCCAGGGCCTGCTCTTGAGATTTCAGCAGAGGAGAATAGAAAAGGGAGAATGAGCCCCTTTGCTGTTTGTTTGTTTGAAGTGTTTTTCCCACACAGTCGGCTGCCATTAAAGAAACCACCACAATGCCTGCCGTTCTGCTGGGCCAGGGCCCAGGAGGTGGCCACCTGTAGGCACTTCTAATGCAGACAGGCAGAGCCTGGCAACACTGCCAAAGGGAGTACAATGTGAGTCTCAGCGCTGCAAAAATTATTTCCTGACTGTAGGGCAAAATGATAGAGAGGGCTGGGGTCCACAGCTGATCTACAGCTCACCATTTCAATCTTCTACATGGACAACTAAGGGTTTTTTTTTTGCGGGGGGGGGGGGGGGGAGGGGGCGGGTTTCAGTCTTTTGCTTGCATAATACCTAATCGCTCAATTATATTTAATCACTCAAACATCCCATTTTTCAACTAGGTTGCTGCTTTAAATCCCTTCCTTATATTCTGTGCATCAACTAGTTACAGATTAAACAGAGCCCCTTCACAGGCTCAGGAAACTTCTCTCGCCCTTCCCCTGCCCACAGTCAGTGAAGAGGCTTGTACTGGTGTTCACTAACTATGTGCAAAGGAGAGGATTCAAGAACTGCGTGGCATGTCCACGGACAGTTTTTTTGTCTCCTCTCCTCCCCTGGTCCCCCCCATCTCTCTCTCTCTCTCCCTCTCTCTCTCTCCCTCTCTCCCTCCCTCCCTCCCTCTCTCTCTCTCTCTCTCTCTCTCTCTCTCTCTCTCTCTCTCTCTCTCTCTCTCTCTCTCTCTCTTCCCTTCTTCCTCCCAAAGACAGAAGCCTGTGAGGCTAAACCTAAAGATTTTCAGGGAGTAACATACCTAATCCTAGAATTCTGTTGGAAAAGAAGTCATTCTCTCCTTTTTTAAATATATTTTATTGATTATGCTATTACAGTTGTCCCATTTCTCCCCCATCATTCCCCTCCACCCTGCACACCCCCTCCCACCCATATTCCCCCCTTTAGTTCGTGTCCATGTGTCATAAGTTCTTTAGCTTCTACATTTCCCACACTATTCTTGCCCTCCCCCTGTCTATCTTCTACCCACCGTCTATGCTACTCATTCTCTGTACCTTTCCCCCTCTCTCCTCCTCCCACGCCCCTGTTGCTAACCCTCCATGTGATCTCCATTTCTGTGTTTCTGTTCCTGTTCTAGCTATTTGCTTAGTTTGCTTTTGTTTTAAGTGTGGCTGTTAATATCTATGAGTTTGCTGTCTTTTTACTGTCCTATTTTTTATCTTCTTTTTCTTAGATAAGCCCCTTTAACATTTCATAGAATAAGGGCTTGGTGATGATGAACTCCTTGAACTTGACCTTATCTGAGAAGCACTTTATCTGCCCTTCCATTCTAAATGAAAGCTTTGCTGAATAGAGCAATCTTGGATGTAGGTCCTTGCCTTTCAAGACTTGGAATACTTCTTTCCAGCCCCTTCTTGCCTGTAAGGTCTCTTTTGAGAAATCAGCTGACAGTCTGATGGGAACTCCTTTGTAGGTGACTGTCCCTTTATCCCTTACTGCTTCTAGAATTCTCTCCTTCATTTTAATCTTGGCTAATGTAATTATGATGTGCCTTGGGGAAGAGGAAGAGCAACAAGTGGAAAAGTTATTTGAACAAATAATAAAGGAGAACTTCCCCAATCTGGCAAAGGAAATAGACTACCAGGAAGTCCAGGAAGCTCAGAGAGTCCCAAAGAAGTTGGACCCAAGGAGAAACACGCCAAGAAGTCGTTCTTTAACAGCCCAGAATCAAAGCTCTGAGCACAGCCTTCTATAAGGCTTACACATGCAATGTTAGGACATTCTGGGACCCAGTGTATACTCTCAGATTGTTTGCACATAATTCTCTAATCCCTGGCCTTGAACCTAGCCAAGATCTTTGCTTTTTGTTCATTAGGGAGTAAGTTGACAAATATTTACTTAGCCTTTGTTAAAGATGTTCAGGTTGTGAATCAATAAGGTTAGAATTGTGTTTTAGGAAGAGCCAGGGACCATCTGTCAGTAATTTACCTGGTTGACTGACTTCAAGAGGCTCTTACAACAGTTTAGTTAGAATGTGGTGAGGCCTGAATTGGAATGGTGACAGGGAAATACAAAACAATAGAACACTGTAAGAAAGGAGGTTAAGAAAGTACAGTGTGATGTATATTGCTACAGCAATTTTCCTGCTCCTTATAGCTACTGATTACTCAAATTTAATTACCATTTTCCTCTAGCTATACAAGCAAAGAGATTAATTGCAGAAATCAAAAGATTGATCAAATCAATGAAAGGGTTTTGTTTTTTAATCATTACCATGTAAAGAAAAATTGCAACCTAACTTACTGCTCCAATTTCCTTCTACCAAATAACGAATTATATATGACATGATGGAAATTCTGCCATGATTTATAATTTGCTTTAACTAACACTCTTGCCTTTTAAGTCTTCAAAAAAGTTGGGGTGCCTTGTATGTGAATAGTAGGAACTACCTTTGTAACATCCCAAGTTTTCAACTTTCCCGAAAGGTTTAATGCAGACATCATAATTCTCTAGGTTCAGAGGTGGACAATGTATTCACTGATATGCAAAGTAGACTCAAAACTATCACACATCATTCTGCCAGTTTATTAAACAAATGTGAGCCACATTTGCAGGGTCAGGGAAAACAGCAAACTCTCACTACACAGAATTTGGTACATGAGATCATTTACAGTTCATTTGTTCACAATGTCAGTCACACATTTCGCAGGTAGAATGTATGGAATGCTGCTAATGGAGCTGCCCAATTTTGAAAACCCTTTCTCTCCCAACCCCAGGACACAATTTGGTTTGTAGAGCAATGGGGAAACATTGGCAGGTGCATACACTGCAATGATACCAAAACCCCTTTGATGCAATATGGAAGTGGTCTACTCTGCACAAACAAAAAATGGTGTCTACGGGAGTGGCCATAATTATGACTAGTGGTGAGAACTAGTTTTGACTGCAAAGATCTAGATGAAGGAAAATCAGAAAAGCACATTTTTCAGGGCTCGAGAAGGAATCTGACCAGGTCTCCCTGGTCCAACTGGCCAAACCCTAACTGGCTTCACAAAGAAATACAGAATAATACGCTTCAGCAGAGGCTGGTGCTTAAGGGCAGCTGCATTGCAGTGTGAAAAGTTCTTTGGTTTCTTCCGAAGAACAACTTTGTGTCATTCGATCCTTCAATAAATATTTTCTAAATCAATGACGTGCTAGGTACCATGTTGTGGGCTAGGGTCTAATGTAGGAAGCTTCATGCAAAAGCGTGAAGTCACACTATGACAAATGCTGTGTAGAACCGCACAGTAATCCTGTCCTAGAAGCAGTGTAGCTGCTTACATCACAAATAACAAATGGCTTTCACTTCATATGCCAATTCCAATTGATTAATAGTGTCTGTTGGGAGTATAGTGTTGAGGATGCTTCTGAGGTCTTGCTGGAGGTCAAAGGGGAAAAGTTTCTTATTTAGTGATGTCTGGCATCGATGCAGAAGGAGGAAGTGGTAGTAAGTGTGACATGTATCGGGTGTGCCTGGTCTCCATCAAGAGCGTGCAGACATTTGAGAGCAACGTGAAGTATGCTTACAACCGCACAGTCATCTAGCAGGGGTGTGAAAGATAATTGCCCAAGACCTTTTCTCTAGGGCTTCTTCCTTCTACCTATCTCTTGTTATTTGAGAACTGGGTTGGCCAGTACCTCTACAGTAAACTGTCACAGACATGAAGGAAAATGCAACTTACTCTATCACTTGGCATAATTACAAAAGCATCAGGCTTGGTTAGACTTTGGCTGGGAGTGAGGAAGAAGCCACAGTGCCTCACTGAGTGAGACCATGGCTTCCCATGAAGCCCTGGAAAGAAAAATCAGTCAACCAAAACAGACCAGGGTCCTGGAGGGTAAATCTGTGCCTTAGTTCTAGTTTCTATAAATGCAAAGGATAGGCACTCTGATTTTACTTACAAATTTATAACCAAAGAGGCACTAATGTGCCAAACAGAGGAAGAAAGCCCAGAGTGGCTTTATCCACCAAGGATGGAAGTTCTCCTGGCATGGAAATCGAACAGAAAGTCAAACTGGAGAACTCGCTGGGGTGTCTGGGAAAAGAGATTTAAGAAGAGTGTGTGAGGGTCAGTGAATGTATCATCTCCATCTGACATCAGAGCCTCCTTAAGTGCCACACCCCCTCACCCCCTTCCTAAAATATTCTGCTGCTACATACGTACTCATACAAGCATGTGTATACACATGCACACATTCCATCAGCACCCACCTCAACTCCTTACCCCCCAATCCCCATCTTAAGTCTCTTCGAAGAGATTTCCTTGACCAAGACTGTCAGAATTAGATGTCTTTTCTCCATCCCATTATTCTTTATCTTTAAAGCTTATTTGGTCCTTTCTCAATATCCTTACATTCATCCTAAGTAAATGATGTACAGGTTTGGGCACCAATAACACCCCTATTTTCTTACAAAATCATAAGCATGTCATTCTGTAACATAATATCACACTCAAGTACACCCTATGACATTTTAGGTGAAATGTTAAAATTAAAACTACAAATTATTACACCCATATTATTACCTTACCAACCACCCTCAAGCAGGTGTTATTTCTGCCAGACCCTGTATATAAGATATGTAATATACATATACAATATCTATGTATTTAATTACTATCTGGTACATAACACTTATTCAATATTTGGTGAACCAATGAATGAGTAAATGAATGAAAGAATAAATGAACAATACTCTGGGAAGTTTCAAGAAGAGAACAAATTATTTACCTTGAATGCTTTAGACCAGCACTGAGATCCCTAATCTTGATATGAGGAGGAGCTATTTTTTATTTTCCAGTTTTATGAGTGGAAGTGAGGAGAGTGGTGGGGAGACAGGCAAGGAAGGGGTTAATGGATCCTACTCTTTAGAAAAAGAGAGCAAGGCTTTATCCCCTGCTTAGAGATTAGCCAGATAAGACTGAGGGTCTTCTGCAGAGGCCAGCTGATCTGCTCCAGGCACTCTGGCTCTCTGAAACTGGGGGCTACAAGGTCTGGAAAGAAATGGGTAAAGCAGACCTTCTTGCTCTAAATTTCTGGTGCACTGTCAGCAGAGGGTCTTTCTCACTTCCCACTACTCCTTTAGAAAGTATTTTCTATGAGGGGAACACTGCTTTCTCTGGAGAACTGTTAATTCCCCCAAGGACTAAACCATTGAAGTCTGCATGGGAACACCCACTCATTTGCAAATTGGCAAACAGACTCTCCCACAAAGTAGAAGAAGGCCTGATTGATTCAGGGCTTAGAGGAAACAATGAAGTCCATTTAACAAAGCCAACATTTAATGAACTCAAAACAATGAGCTTCAAAAAATAAGTTCATAGAGCAGCCTTTTAAATTTTAACGCACACTTGTTAGCTTTATTTTGAAAGTACCATCTGTTCACTCAGTCAGAGTTTACTGGTTTGTTTGTCCTCACTCACCACCAATATGATTTCTGAGCAGTAGAACAAAATGTTGATCGGAATTTTGCAAATGACAACCTTTTAGTGTCTGGGCCAGATTTCACAAATTACACAAGACCTTCCAGTAGAACAGGTAGCTTCTATTGCCTGGCAATTCGCAAAAGAAAGATACAGGAGAGACAAGCTCACCTTTCAGATGAGTCTGCCGTAAAACCCTTTTTATGGGACTCTTTCAAGGTCCGGTGAAAACCTTCCCATCAGTTTTACTTGTGTGTCTTATGGAGAGATAGCAACGGGCCTCCAGGGAAGAGGTCGCTTTCGGATCCCTCCCAGTGGCACCCCTCAGTTTCATCTTCATCTCAGGAAGGGGGAAGAGGTTGGAAAGCAGAGAGGAGATGGGGCCAGGCAGTGAAATGGTGGGTAATTACCAGGAAAAAATAGGAGCCTCCTGCCTTTTATCAGAGCAAGTATCAAATACTGTTTGGCCCAAGTACATTTTGTCCCATTCCGTTTCTCATGCAAATGCAACATCTAGAAACCAGCCTGCCACAAAAGTTGACTCTGCTTTCCGACTTCATTCAACTTGCCCTTGAAAGGAGTATCATGTACCTGATTGTTAGCTGGGTCCTCCCTCCAAGAAATTGTAGGCGAGATTTTATCATTATCAGGCTTCTCTAGAAATCAAAAGCACCTGTTCTTTGTTAAGGTGGGCTTCTAAAGAGAGAAATATTCGCATTAGAAAACACCCAGAGTTCATACGGGAACACTACTGACATGTCCAGCCCAACAATACTACCTCAACTGAATAAAATTTATGCACCTGTATTACGCACTTCTGTGTGCCGGCCACTGTGGTAAGTAATTTGCATGTATTATTTCACTGGATTCTCGCAACAACGTAGGAGACAGAAAGCCTATTTTATAGATATGCAAAGTAAAGGCTTAGAAAGGTCAAGTTACTTGCTGAAGATGACGCAATTGGAGATGTGACAGAGCCATGACTTCTTACCTCCAAAACCCGTGCTCTTAGTTACATATGACACAATTCAGCACCGATGACAATAATGTATATTATCTAGCAGCGACCTGTTCTTAACAGGCTACCCTCTTTGGATTTCCCAAGCAGAACTGAGCGTAAAACGAAACTCTTCCCTGACGCTCTGCCACTATGGAGGAAAAAAGGCCACGTCTATGCCAACCGATTTATAGTAGGCTCCCCCTTATCCACGGCTTCTCTTTCCGAGGTTTCAGTTACCCACGGTCAACCACGTTCCAAAAGTATTAAATGGAAAACTCTGCAAGTAAACAACTCATAAATTTTAAATTCCATGCTGCTCTGAGTAGTGTGATAAAACCTAGTGCCATCCACGCCATCCACGCCATCCACGCCATCCACCATTGACATGCATCGTCCCTGTGTCCAGCACATCTGCACTGTATTCGCTGCCCACCCATTAGTCACTGGGTACAGCTGTCTAGGGTACCAGACTGACTGTCATCAGATCACAGCTCACGTTCAAGTAATCCTTATTTTACTTAGCAATAGCCCCAAAGTGTAGGGATAGGGATGCTGGCGATTTACATACACTAAAGAGAAGCTATAACGCGCTTAGTTTAAGTGGAAAGGCATGAAAGTATAAGAAATAAACATAGTGTATATTGTATAATGTTCAGTACTAATCATGGTTTTGGTCATTTACTGAGGATCTGGGCACCTATCCCCTGCAGACAAGGGGGTACTACTGTATATTTAATATTCTGAGTAACAAACACTACGTCACAGGTATTATTTTATCCTTGCACGAGAGAAGAAAATTAAGGCTCAGAGAATCTCAGTAACTTGCCCAAAAACACTCAGCTAGGAAGTAGGACAGCTGGGCTTATTCAGAGGGCTTATTACCAAGACAGCCGTGGTGAGCTTTGATCACAAGCTGACCACAGGACCTATCTGCCCAGACCGACCCTAAACTGCCTCACAGCGTCTTGCAGGAGCCCAGCTGACATTTCCACTGGGAGACAGGAAAGGCCTTTCTTTTCACTGCAACCCTTCCCATCAATGAACTCTGCCATTCTAGGTCAGAGGCAAGTTGGTTCTGCTGACTTGCCTTGGCCAAGGCTGGTGGGAAAGGACGTACTGGAGATGCGTGAGTAGAACCTTGAAATTGAAACAAGTATGCCAACATACACAGAAGAGCAATATTGAATTATCGGTGATGAATACTCATTTATGCCGAATCAGAGGGGCCATTCATTCCCTATGCAACTAGGCTGTGTTAGGCTGCTTGTTATGTCCTCTGTCAATCATGTTGATTCTCCCTCTTCCCCTCCTCTCCATCCCATGTTGTCAGCACAGACTTCCATCACTCTGTGCATCCCCCACCCACCTACCCAGTCCCTAGGTCCGCTGACTTACCCGCGTCTTTGTAGAATGTAGTCCAGTGCTGACGCACTGTAAACTTACCTGTGTCTTTCCAGAACGTAGCCCAGTGCTGACACGCTGTAAGGGCTCAATAAATGTTTTTAAAAATGGAGGGAGGAAAAAGTTCAGAGTTAGTGCTAAGCCCTAGAAAAGAGAAACTCAGAGAATTTACACATACTTCTCTGCTCCGTAAGTAATGCCCGTAATGAACTATAGAGACCAGTACAAATTTCTGGTGTCTTCAGGCCACACTAAATTCCATCTTAGGCAACAAAATAACATGTTCCTTCCTCCCCTCTTCTACAGCTTCTTTGGTCTTTATCCGTAAAATACATTACTTGCGTGTGTGTTATACAATGTAAACACATCTCATGTTACATAAATCTATAATGGGACATTTTGTCGTACTTTCCTGTGAGGAATAGAAAAACAACTCTCAAACAATACATGTGGCCGGAAATCATTAGTGGTCTGTTCAGGCACTCTATTTATTTGTCCAGTACTTTACAGTTTACAGGAGCCTCCCATCATTGCTCTACACCCTCCGTTTACCGAGGAGGAACCTGGTCTCAGAAATTACTAGTTGCTTGCTATGTGGCTATTTCCTCAACCCTCAGGCACCATAATGGCAAGACGTGCCATCAATTTAACCACAGCTTTTGAGGAAATAAAGAAACGCTACCTTATTCCTTGTGCATACTGCTTATAAGACACACCCCAATGTTTCTGAGACATCAAATTAAGTGAACTTGGAGGGAAGGACATGCACTCTAAAATAAAGGAAATACAAGAAGCAAAACGATGACTTAACCCAGTCTTTTAACTCTGAGTCACGGTGCATAGATAATCTCATTTCTTGGCTACATTATAAAGCCCCGCAAGGCAGGGCACTTCTCTGCACTTTTTACAGCTGTCTCTCAAAAGGCTGAATGTACTGGCTTCTGTACAATATACTCAGTTGATTGATTTGCAAAAAAAAAAATAATAATAATAATAATAAAAACTGTTTCCTCTGAAAACAAAAATTAGAAACAAACCCTGATTTTTTATTTTTAAATTTGTGGGTGCTAAAAATGCCCAGGCACTATATTTGCAAAGTCCCCAGGAGTAACACTGGAGCGGTTGTTGTTTGGTGGGCCGTGTTTGGTGACTAAGGGTTGATCATCAGATTTCCTTTCGAAGTTCCTTCTTCCAGTGTGTGGCTTGGGGGTCTAACAAAACTTTAAAAGCCTAGAGGTCAACATTAAAGTTCTATTTCAGGATGAAGCTCTAGAGAAACTTCAGGATGAAACTCTAGATTTTCGGAGTTTATTAAAAAAATACTAGAGGAAAAAACTTTAACATGTTTGCATTCATACAAACACCTTATTTTTTTTATTTGTCAGGTGTACCACTACTGAACTTGAGTCTTCTTACCTTCAAAGGTTAGAAAGCTTACATATAAAAATAAAAATAAAAAGCAAAGAAAGCAAGATGTAGAGAGAGAAAGTTGGCACCTGGAACTGTGCAGAAATTAAGTTGCCTCCAATCAGTTATTTTCTTGTTCAAGGGAGAAAAAATTCAATTTTTTATTCCAATCCTGGTTGAAGTGGTTAAAAAAAAAGGTTGTCCAACCCTGTGAAGTGAAAGAAATTAGACTCAAGTGGCTGTAACTGAGCTTCCCATCGGATTGTTGTGCGAGGTCCCCTTTATTCCCCCCGCAGTGGATAATGTGTGTTCTTTGTGATTTATCTGGAGCTGGTTTCTTTTACACCTGCAGCCTATATAAAGTCGAGCTAGGACTGGGGCTGGAGAATCGGGCAGCATCGGGGAGGCAGCATCCACAGTCGGAGAGAATGAAACAGTTGGGAACTTGAGCAACTCCATGTGCTATTGACACTCCCAGTGGTATGAGCCCTGCTTTTTGCCTCTGAGTGCAGACCAGGAGCCATTGGAAAGAGGGGGTGGACAGCATTTCAGATCCCCTTGGAACATTGCCCCCAAGACTGTGTGTGCTGCTTTGTTTCCACCCTTGATTCTAGTTTCTCGCTCCTGTTTCTGACCTAGAATGATCGAGGCTCGCCCCGGGCAGGACCGTGAACATCTGGCCAGTGTGGTTCGGGCCCCTGGTAGAGACCAGGTTCTGAGAAGCAATGGCGATGAGGGCCTTTGTCCTGTTGGCCGTCTTTGTGGAAGCCTCAGCGAAATCATGCACTCCGAATAAAGCAGGTATGCCGTGGCGGTGGTCCATCTTCCTGGAAAATTTCCTGAAACTTCCCTTTGCCAAGCTCAGAGCTCTGTGCACATAGTGTTATGAAAATGCAGTAATATAGCCAAGTAGAAGCACTTGGTGTACCGATCAGAGTGTGCCCACAGGAAGTAAAAATGCACTGGATAAAATTAGAGAATGCTAGATAGATGGATAAATAGATAGTGATAAAATCTCCACATTTTTTTCTATTTTCTACTTGACTGTTAAATTTCTGTCTTGCACCATGAATTACCATTTCACATAAATGGACATTGTAAAAAATGAATGGACTTCTTATTTTAAGTTTTGTACTTATTTTCATGGGTTTTTGTAATTTTTATAGACATGACTTATATATGTCTCCAATCAATCCAGTCTGGTTTCACAGATATATTCCTTGAAATAGATGAACATTTAAAAGTGGACCAATTTGGCATCCATATTGAGTACAGTGCAGATACTACACAGCTGTAGCAAAAACTATAAAAGTGAAATTTTGATGACTGAAGTTTAGGGGAAAGTTTTATCATAGCCCGTGAAGAATAGCAGGGGAAATGTTTTTAACCAAGCGTTTTTCATGTTCAGGTACAGCTAGGGCCCTTTGTTATTTATGCAGATGAATACGATCACATGTCTGATTTCCAACCACATGTATCCTTTTTCCAGATGTCATCCTTGTGTTTTGCTATCCCAAAACCATCATCACCAAAATCCCTGAGTGTCCCTATGGGTGGGAAGTACACCAGCTGGCGCTCGGCGGGGTGTGCTACAATGGGGTCCATGAAGGAGGTTACTACCAATTTGTGATCCCAGATTTGTCGCCTAAAAACAAGTCCTATTGTGGAACCCAATCCGAGGTGAGTTTAGGCCACACAATGAGGAGTCGCTAAGATGAGACAGCTGGGCCCAAGGATATGATGTCTGCTGCCTGCCCTTAACAGGATCTAGAATCCACCAATTTCCTTTTAAGAGTCAATCTTATTTCTTGGGATGTTAGTGTTATTTAAATTCTTCTCTTCTGCCTAGTTTTAGTGACACTTCGGATTTGAATTTGATTCTCTTAATTTGTTGCCAGAGCCAGCTAGACCACCTCTGTGAGTAGAACGACGTACCTTTCCCACCTCTAACTTTGCTCCGAGTTCTGAGCGTGTACTCACAGGCTGTTACCCTTCCTGGGGTGGATGGGTGGTGCATCCTCTTCCCCGAGACATTGAAGTGGTGATAAAGCGCATTTGGGAGGGCATTTTATAGAAGTAACCAAAGTACAATAATTCATAATTAGGCCTTATGAATACCCTGGAAAGGTCATAAGAAGGAAGAGGAACCAGAGGCAACCTCTTGCCAATACCCTATGTGACAGAGGAGAAATCTCTCAATAAAGTCACCAGTTGGGGGCCACAGATCAGTAGGGACATGGTCCAGGTCAGGAAGGGAGGCCGTTCTACTGCTGATGTCCCGAATATCCAGTGCCCTGACTACAGATTGTATAGAAAATAGGTTTCAGGAACTGGGAGCCACCTCGTCTTCCTAAAGACCACACAGAGATTCAGTGATTAAGTGGAAAGGGTCATGGGCATGATTAACAAAAACATCACGTCTTTGAGTATCCTGGTAGAGTGAACTACACATTATCTGTGTGGTCTTAGGCAGGTCATTCCTTAAGTGGGTGTTTAAGATTTCTCCAGACTGTAATACTCTGTGATTTCAGTATTCAACAAGACAGAGGCAAGAGTCTCCGAAACAGTGCTTATGATGGTAAGAAGAATAGAGCAAAGGACTAGGCATTACTGTTCTAGAAATGGGAGATTTCTAGAAGTCACCCTAAATGGGTGAAGGTATTCACGTAAGGTGACTTGGGCAGGGGAAATGGGTGAAAAGTCAACGTTGGGAAACAAAGAGCCTGCACCAGCTCTTCTTCGTCAGAAGCCCAGCGGGTATGGATTTCTTCTAGGCGTACAACACTCAACTTCGATTATTTTAAACAATTCTAGTTGAACAGGCTCAAGAACTCTTTATAAAAATAATCAGCCCACCCAGATCCCCCCAAAAAGTGGATGCTACTCTCAACAGCAGATGTTCATGTCTCCCTCTGGAGCCTTTTTTCTGAGCCATCTTCAATCGTTTTCCCCAGAATCTTCCTTCTCATCATGGGGTACAGGTCCACCCTAACTGCTTCTTCCTTTCCCCAGTACAAGCCCCCCATCTACCACTTCTACAGCTACATCGTTTCCAACGACAGCACGGTGATCGTGAAGAACCAGCCTGTGAACTACTCCTTCTCCTGCACCTACCACTCCACCTACTTGGTGAACCAGGCTGCCTTTGACCAGAGGTAAGTTGCTCAGAGAGTGGAGGGCTGGCTGCCTTGTGTGTGTTCTGCAGTCCCTGTCAATCAGGCATGTTTCAGTCCTTATGCAAAATTCTCTCCCCTTTTCAGAGTGGCCACTGTTCACGTGAAGAATGGGAGCATGGGCACATTTGAAAGCCAATTGTCTCTCAACTTCTACACTGTAAGTGGCCTCCAGGTTCCCATCACTGCCCTGTGGCCTCTCCAAGAGGTGATGGGATGCTTCCTCAGGACTTGCTCTTCCCTAAGCTCTCTGCACAGCTCTGTTCTTGAATTCAAGCTGAGATGGAAGTTTTGGTCTAGCTTTAACCCTCTTTAAAAGCTGAATGCAGCAGAAAGGCAGATTCATAGACTGGACAGAGCACTGAAAAGGACTGCAGGAAAAAAAAAAAGAGATCAACCTTCCCATTTCACAGATGACAAAACTGAGGCGAGAGAAATCCTGTGAGTTGCCAAGGGTCAATAGACAGTAAGACAATGTCTAACTCTTAATTGACGGAGATTAGTTTCCACTATAGCTCACTCTAGAGATTTATATACACATAGGATGTAGCTGGTATTAAAATATTTGTACACGGTAGTGAGCTTCCTACCTGGGACAGGGCTAAGGAGACCGGTTGGGGTTGGCCTCAGTCCCTAGTTCTTTGGTCTCTGAAGCCCCCCACTTAGTGGGCTTCCTCATCGTCACATCTGGGCATGCTGCCTACGTTCACATCGAAGTTAAAGGCCCATTTTTGTCTCTCTCAAAATAAAGTGCTCCAGAGAAACTACATGTGCAGCCCAGCTGCCCTCTTGTTTAGAAGGGTGCTTTTGAAAATTATTATTAGTAGTAGTATTAATATTAGTATTAGTATTAGTATTAGTGTTAGTATTTGCTTCCTACAAAGTTTTCCATGCTGGCTCCTATTTTTGTTTAATTTTATTTTTTCCCCTCACCATTTATCCCTGCTATACCCTCTTCCACCCCTACTCTCCCACTCCCCCACAATAGTCACACTGCTGTCTGTGTTCATGAGTTCTTTCTCTCTTTTTTCTTTTTGCTCAATCTTCCCACCCTCCCTGCTTTCCCCTCCCCAGGGCTGGCAGCCTGCTCTCTACGAGTCTGTCTCTATTTTGCTCGTTAGTTCACTTTGTTCATTAGATCCCACACATGAGTGAAGTCAGATGCTGTTTGTCTTTCTGAGTGCCTTATTTCTCTTAGTGCACTGCTCTCCAGGTCCATCTATGCTGTCACAAAGGGTAAACCTTTCATCTTTCTTATGGCCGAATAGTATCCCATTGTGTAAATGTACCATAGCCGTTTACCCACTCATCTACTGATGGGCATTTGGGTTCATTCCGAATCTGGGCTATTGTGAATACCAAGGGGTGTTTTGTTTCTCACGCCTGCAGCTGTCAGTGAGGAAGCACGCACGCAGGTACTAGCCCCGTGGGCCAGAGGAAGATGCAGGCAGGAACAGAAACTTTCCCAGTAGAGTTAGAAGACATCCTTAGAGGTCATCACGTTCAACCCATTCATTTCCCAAAGAAAACAACTCTATTACCTGGAACCCCACTGACCTTGAATTCTTTGAACTTGCTTTTACTGACTCCCTGGAAGCTATTAACCCTGCTGAACTCGGAAGGTGAGAATTAGAAGAGACCCTAGTCCATTTTACAGATGAGGATCTGAGGCCCGAAGGAGGAAGTCACCTGCCCCAGATCCCGCAGGTAGTCAGAGCCGTGCCCCGCCTGGCACACAGGTCCCCTGACCCTGCTCTCTGAGGCAGACTTACCGAGAAGGGAATGAAGCCGAAGTTTCCACACTCCCCACTTGGACAGGCCCCTTTCAAAGCCTGTGTCTAATTTTTGTATTGAAAATTTTGGTTATTTTAATCAAGAGGGCTCTCCAAATTACCATATTTTGCCATGTATAATGCATGTTTTTTTTTTGTCCAAATTTTTGACAGAAAAATAAAGATGCACATTATACATGGGTAGTACTGGAAATACATTGTATCTTTTCTTGTGTTTGGAGATTATTTGCTACATAAAATTTCTTATACCATTTGGAACATAACAAAATTTCTTGTTATGTTCCAAAACAAATGCTAAAATCCTTTATAATACAAGAACCAAGTATCTAAATATAAATAAATAAATAATTCATTGAATTAAGAAATTAAAACAAAAGATTTTTTTTTTCCCTGAAAGTTTGGGCCAAAATCATGGCTGTGCATTATACCTGGCAAAATACGGTAAATAAGCTTCAAGGTCCCACAAAACCTAGCTGTGTCCCTGACCACGCACACCAGTGGTTGAGTCCTGTAAAAAAGGAACCCCGAATAGCCAGCCCCCAGACCTGTGATCAGGAGCGTTAATACCATGCTGAGGGTCAGGGCGAGGAAAGGAGGCCAAAACCACGGGAGTACCTGATGCAGACAGTCCAGAGAGAAAAATAGGCTTCGCACTTTGACAACAGTGCCACGGAATGTCCTAATGGCAGGCTGCTTTACAACTGAGTCCCCGTCGGGAAGTGCATGATTACTATTTTAACCAGATAAAATGACAGATATGAGCTTATGACGATCTTAGAACAGCTGGAATAGGAAAGGCACCAGGGTTGTCGAAAATCATCATCTACCATCAGCCATGTTGGGCCAAATTTCAGACATAAATATCAAATTGTAGAACCATAGTCTAGTCTTTTGTAAGAGGAAAAAAAAGTGAGAGGCATGTCCGCAGCGTCACCCAAGCCATCCTCTGGGCTGGACAGACAGACTTCGCAGAATGCCTCCTTGAATTGTTCCAGAAACGAGGCTAAGACCTCCCCTGGGACCCACCAAGACCTTTACAGGACAGACAGGTTCAGCAAAAAGGGGTTCTGATGTTAGGACCGAATTTTTTGTGCTGTTTAATATTCCCACCACGGGCTCCATTTCCTATGCCTGCCCCGTGTGGTTGGTATTTTTCTTCCCCTCCCTTCTTCCGCTTTGAGGGCATTCTTGTGTGCTTCTGAAGCAACAGCTGCTCCCTGCATATATTTCCATCAAATTACCAGCCACAGAGCTGTGCCCTAGATTGCACAATGGAATCAATGCTCTGCTAATTGCTGAGGATTCCGAGAACTCCAAATGCTGGGCTCCATCACCACCACTTCTACTCACCGCGCTTCCTCTCTTCTCTTCCTGCCCCTCCTCCCCACTCCGCCAATGGCCCATAACTGGTCTTCTTGGCAAAAAGTTATTTGGACTCCCAATCCTACAAAGGAACGTAGTCAGCTTGCAGATGTAACCTAGCGCTGTGGTTAAGAAAATAGGCCTGAGCATCACACCATTGGTTTGAAAGCCTGGTTCCACAGTTTACTAGTTGTGTAACCTTGGGCAACTTAGTTAACTAACCTTCCTGGGCTTCCGCCTATGTGTTTGTTAAATTGGGATAATAATAGCATTTACCCATAGGTTTGTAATGAGGATTAAATGAAATAATCCTTATGAAGCACTTACCAGAGTGCCCGACACAAGGTAAGTGCCTGTCAAAATAGCCATTCTCATGATTTTAGCCTTTGACCCCATTTACAGTGGAAACTGAGAGCTTCCGGAACAAGCTTCGTTACCTTTACAAGGTTGAACACCAATATCAGTGTAGGACTGGGGTGACATTCAATTGCAATGGTACTGACCATTCCTCTAAGGTAGAGAGAAATGAAAAAGTTTGGGATCAAACAGATATAAACAATAGAGGCCAAAGTCATAGGATTCCAGAGTCAAAGTGAATTGCAGAGGTGATCCACCTTGACTTCCCATGCAAAGCCCAAAAGCCTTCTGCAAGATTGCTGAGCTGTGCTCCCTACCTCTCCCAAAGGCAGGTTGGGCCTTCCCATCTTAGGTTAGTGTACAATATATGACATCCTGAACCCCGGCTTATTGGTCTTGGTTCTGTCTTCTGGAATAATGCCATGTACTGATGCTGCTGATGGTCCTTCAACTCTCTCAAGCTTGTCTTTCCCCATCTAAACATCTTCCCACCATTGATGGTCCATTCATCATCTAGTCACTCTGGGTGTGGTCCACTTGAGTGGCCTTATTAAAAAGCAGAGTCCAGCATTGAAATGTTATATTCTAGAACTTGTCAGACCAACGTAGGGCACAGTGAGTCAGAGGTCATCTTCAAGGTTCTAGAAAATTCCAGGAACATGTTCCAGGGTAAGTTTAGCCTTGGGCAGTCTTCTTTTGCTGAGATCTCACCTTGAACTTGTGAGCAAAAGCAATGCCCGGATCTTCCCCATGCACACTGCTGCTAACCTACATGTGCCCATCCTCACTGTGTCACCAGCTCATGGTGACTCAATCTTTCGGTCAAGTGACGGGCCAGATGGCAGGATTTTCCAAGGTGCTCTTTCATCCAATTCACTGAATGAGTAGCTTATGTGGTGATTCTGTTTCCTGGGATGCCAAAACAAACTGCTTCTATTGTAGGGTGAAGCTATCTGGAAGCAGGTCCCTAATTTTCATGTTATGAAGAAAGTCGTGGGAGCGGGGCGGGGGGAGCGGTGTATTGTGCTGAGCCTTGCCTTAGCTATAGGGTGAGAAGTGAAGAAACTGACCACTTAAAGTGTTTTGTTTCAGACATGGCATCAACAGTGTAGAACAGAATAGATTCTGTTCTCCACTTTGAAACAATCCGGCAGCTTCCTCTGGGAGCAGAGGCATTATTCCACTCTCCCAATAGTCTGCCGGCTGCATCCTGGGTGATGGAGCTCGGAGAAGCCCCTCTGACCGAACTGGGGGCTGCAGTGTGATCCCTAGTTTCCATCTTTGGAAATGGCCCCTTGAAGTATGACAAGTCTCAGAAAATAACAAAAAATAAATAAACGCTACTGTTAACCTGCCACTTCAGTGTGCATATTGAGCTAGTAAATGACTTGTGATTAAGAACATTCTTGTTTAATTATTGCAACCATGTAAATGGTGGAGGAGACTGACAAATCAGAAGAGAACATCAGATTTCTAGGTGACTTGAGCCCAGGAGCCCTGGACAGACTTCAGTAAAATAATGTAAGAGTTTCCAGCAGATGATTCTGAGGCCTCTCAGCAAGTTCCCCGGATCTGAGCGATCGGGGGTTAAAGTCCATTTTAACTAGATATCCTTGCTGCCACTGTTTACCTATTGCAGTTCTGCAAAGCTGCAAGTCCATGAACCTCAAATTTTAACTAGTGTCCTGGCTTAAACTTTATGCTTCTATTATATAAAATCACCATCATAAAAAGATGTCTGCAAGGTAAGTGAAGGCAAAGATTATTCCCATTTTGGAGATGGGGACATTGAGGCCCAAAAGGCTGATTTGCCTATAGCGTGTCCCAAGATAGTGGTGGGAGCGAGAATCAGCCCAGGATCCTTGTCCTTCCGTCACGATGCTTTTGTCTCTGGAAGCCAAACTCGGAGAGTAGTTAAAGGTCTTTACTACAGCTGTTGACCCCAGCAATTAAAGAATGGAGAAATCAGCCTCTTTTGGGTAAGTCAACCAGAAACACTGCTACTTATTCCTAGTAATTCACCCAGAACTGCCGATGAAGATGACCATTGAAGACCACACACTCCAGGCCCGTGGCCACAGGCTGCTGCTTCCGTACTCAAGTCGTGACCATGACTCCCTGTTGCTCTTAGGGTTGAAACCACGGTTTCCACCGGTTCCGTCCCCATAGCCTCTGAATCACCCGCATCTCCTGACCCCACGCATTCCTGCCTTCCCTCCCACATCTCCCCTTTGCTCAGGCACAGTGGCTTCCTTGTTGTCCTGCCAGCCATGCTCTCAGCCCCAGGGCCTTTGTCTTGGCCGAAACACTCTTCCTTGGATGCCTGGGTGCACTACTGAGGAGTTTCTTAGTATCAGTACTTGGCCTGGAAGAACAGGCTCCGTCACCTTCCCCAAACCGTGGTTCAAATGTCACATCCTCAGTGAGGCCTCCCCAGCTACTCTATTTATGATTGCAGCTTACCCCTCCTTGCACTCTCAATCCATCTTACCCTGCTGGAATTTTCTATAGTTTTTCTGTCTTTTGTGTTATCGTCTGTTCTGACATACATAGTTTACTTCCCTATTATCTCTGGTCTGTCTCCCTTGCTAGAATGTTGGGTGGCTGGAGACAGAGATCTGTGCTTTGCTACCCAATAATCTCCATAGACAAAACTTCTCTACTGGGCTACAGGGACTAGCCCAGTAGACAGAGCAGTGCCTGACACATAGTAGGTGATCCATGAGCTGCTGCTGTTAACTGTGCTGGGAGTCAGATCGTAAACTTTCCAACCCAGGCTGGGATCAGCCCAGACAGCAGAGCAGGGTTGCAGAGCAGGGTTGCGTGCGTGTGGTCCCCATGCCCGTGGGTGATTCAGGAACACACAGTGCGTCAGCGGTCCTGGATTCCACTCTTTTTTTCCATCAGACAAGTCTTGTCCCTCTTTGGTTCAGATGAGACATACAGTACGTGTCTCACGCTGACCGGCAAATCCAGACATGTGATGTCCTTATCCCTCCTAGGATGGTACCAGCATCCTAGGAGGTACAGCTTCTCCGGTCCTGAGGGTTTCTCACTGTGGTCTCATGTACCTGTGCCCTTCGGGTTGATCCCCACCCCCACCCTATCCTGATTCATCTGCTGCTGTCGGACCCAACTGCTCAGTCTGAGAGGTCATAATGCCCAGTGTCAATTTCCTTCCAAAGAATGCCAAGTTCTCCATTAAGAAAGAAGCCCCCTTTGTCCTGGAGACACACGAAATCGGTTCAGATCTGTTTGCAGGAGTAGAAGCCAAAGGGTTAAGCGTTAGGTAAGTACATTTCCTCCATGTTTATAGTTTTAAAGACAAAGAAAAGTACAAAAGACTGGCCAAGAGACTTCAATCACCAAATGTTTTGAGGCATACAACTCTCTGGCTCAAAGTGATGTCCTTGATTTCATTTCCAGGTTCAAAGTGGTTTTGAATAGCTGCTGGGCCACACCCTCAGCCGATTTCATGTATCCCTTGCAGTGGCAGCTGATCAACAAGGGGTAAGTACCGCTCTCTGTCTCACAGACCTGAGGGGTGGGGCCAGGGGGTGTGACGAGGCTACTCAGGCTTGGCAAAGCTGGGGAGAAAGGGGCGGAGCCTTTTGTAGTTAACTATTGACATCCCCTGTGCTTCCTGGCTGAGTCCTGATACTAGCAAACATTTCTGTAGTGCTTTCTGGTTCCAGGTACTGCTCTGAGAGCTTTATCATATATTAACTCTTTTGCCTTACAAACAGGTAGGTATCGTTCCTACCACCCCCGTTTCCCGGATGAGAACACTGAGGCACAGGAGGGGTTAAGTGATGTCACGTAGTTGGCATGTGGAGAGAGGGAGTGTGTTCAAATCCTATCTGTCTGAGACCAGGACCCTGGCAGGAACTAAATTAGATAATCCGTGTAAAAAGCTTAGCACAGAGCACCTAGTCAGTATCCGACTGATTTAAATAATGTCATTGTTTTTATTATTAATTCAGTAGGTAATGAAAGTACTAGAATTGCACAATGGAAAGGCAGTTCTGGAAGTCATAGACAGGATGGTTTGGAGACAGGACGCAGGAGGGGAAAGACCAGGTTAGAGGCAGCGGCAGCTACGGAACCAAACGTGACAATACCTGAACTGAGGCGCAGCCAGTGAATGGACAGGTCACCCAAGGGAGGGAGAAATGGTCAAAATGTAGCCACCAACTGGATGTGCTGGGCAGAGATACGTTGACGGGACGAGAACTCCGAGGAAGGTGTGACGAAGGTGGCTTTGTATTGTCGAGTCCGTGACTGAGAAGGTGAAGAACGGTGTGTTGGTGGTGGCGGCTGGGGATTGGGGCTCTCTGGATAAGGGACTCTGGATTCTCCTTGAACACAAGGATGACACGTTAAGCTGGAGATGACGACTGTCCAGAAACACGACTATAACTTTGGAAAACAGAGGCGAGGTGGGCTAGGCGAGGTGTGGGTGTCCTGCACACGATGACCAGTAAACACAGCCCAGGCCTCTCCCCAAACCCAAAGCAGACCAACGTGCCCTTGCCATCGCGGGAACCCACCAGTAACGCTCGAGTAAACCCTGGGGCGGGGGACAAAAGTGGCCAAATAACAAAGGCTGAGCCACTTCGGACCTTTAAATATTTATTTTTATTTAGCACACACTTGTAAAGCACTTACAACATACCAGGCATTGCTCTAGCCAGGTGCTTTACAAATATTTACATTTCTTTAAACCTCTGTGAAGTAACTCATGTAATAACCTCTGTTTTATGGAGGAGAACACTGAGGTACAGACAGGTTTTGAAACTCGCCCTAAATCTAGAGCTTGGGGGAGGACCGGCAGTGTGATCTCCTGGGTGGCGTGACTAGGACAGGCCAACAGAGACACCTCTGAGCAACCCGGCAAAGCTTTCTGCAAAGAAGAGAGCTTAGTTTGGGAGCTTACTGCACACCTGTCGTCGACTAATTCATTTAGGTTCTATTGATACGGGATCAGAGGACCTCAGGGAGATGCTGCAATAAGTCATGGAGCTACCAGGACCTGAAATTACCACCAGGTATTGGGAGCTTCTCTCAGACAACAGCCGCGTGGGCAACAGCGTCTACCTGCAGATAGTTTTGGGGCTATTGCTCATATGATACACCTGACAGATGGGTCATACAAAAGAAAAAGGAATGCTTGTGACTTTGGGGTCATCTATACAAGTGCTACAGAAGGAGTCCTGAGCTGCTTCCATTGCCAACCTAGTTGAAATGGCCCTGGAGGTCAGGACTACATGCACAAAGACCCATGCCAAGGGCAAGAACGAGGAAGTCCACTCCCACAATCTGCCAGATGCTTTTGGGTCACCCTGGGGCCTTTGGGAGGAAAACCCAGTTTTCAAGAGTGCCTAGAGAGATCCGAGTAGGTATATTATCAGGCAGTTGATTCTGTGGGGACGGAGACTCCTGCGGCAACGGTGTGAAGACCTCCCTGCGGGTATCCCACCGTCCAGGGATGTCTTTCACGGAGGGCCAGGTGCCGCAGCCATTGCCAAGCGGCAGCAGTGCCAAGGCATCTAGTCCTGCCCATGACTTGCCTCCTCCCCACCCCCGACAAAGCTCTGCTTACACTGTTTTCCACTGGCTGATGCCACACCTTGGGCACTCCAGCTTCAAGGAGCTATTTTAAGAACTCACGTCTTGAGTGTGTACAAGAATCTCAGGTTTTTTTTACCAAATGATCCTCCAAGAGTCTTGTTTCACAGCTCTGAAAATGCCCCCAGCCCCGTCACTGCTCAGAGGCCGCCACACACAGAGGCCAGCTGCTGACCCTGGTCCCCGATATAAGGCACAGCGCTTACCCCTCATTTCACTCGCTCACTATCAGAGTTAACGTGCCTTCGGTCCTGCCTCTAGTTTGGCCCCCAGTGTCTGGTTCTGATACAGTGGGGTGGGGAGGGGACATCATGAAGCTTCTCTGGGGTGGCTGCGCTGCTTTCTGGTGTGCGTGGAGTTACATTGATAATAGTCAGAGACGCACTCTGGGAGGCTCATTAACTTGGGGGCCCGCTGCTGTACGGTCCAGGGGTCTTAAGCTTTTGAACCCATAGACCTTTTCCACAGAGGACAGATCCTGGTGCTCCCGTCACCTGCAGAAAACGAACACCCATACTCCTGTGGGCCTCACCGTACATTCCCAAGTACAACTGTAACTGTATCTCCTCCCAACACCCGGTTGAATGTCTGGCACCCAAACAGGGAATCAGCCTGCGTTTGGTAAATGGAAAAGTGTTTTTGCTTAAACCAGAGTTTCTCAATCCCAACAGCACTGACATTTTGGGCTGGATCGTTCTTTGCTGTGTGTGTGCGGGGGGCGGGGGGTCTGTCCTGGGCGTTGCATGTACAGCTCCCCTGGCCTCTACCCGGCGGATGCCAGCCCCACCTTTCTCAAGTCATGACGACCACACTGCCAAGTGTCCCCTGGGAGGCACATGGGCCCCGGTGAGAACAAATGGCTTCAACAAATGCCCATCTGTGTCATTATTTTTTCCCTTCACTGCAACTGTTACGTTTGGGACTTACACATAAAAGTCCAGAGAAGAAAATAAATCTGCCCACAGTTCCACCACCCCGCAATGGCCAGGGCTGACATTCAGATGCTGTCCTTGCAGTCATTTGTTTCTGCTCCCATGTGACAAATGTGACCGCATTTTCACAAAGGTAATTATAGAATAGATATAGAATGTAAATAGTATATTGTAAGTTCAAATTCCCAGTGGCGAAACCTCACGAGGCGCACAGAGAAGCGTGTCGGGTGTGGCTTGGCCTGAGGTGGCCATGGCGGCACTTTGGGGGACATGGCGCCAGCCCCATGGCTTTTATCGTTACACATGCTGGCGGTCTGCACATACCCCTGGGCTCCGGGGGGCTTTCTCTCGGAGAGGTCACTGCTCTGGGACAGACATGCCGTGCCTTCCCAGGTGTGTGACTTCTCATAAGCCTCTCGCCTCACCCCTCACCGTTGCCTGGCTGTGGGATGGAGAGGACCACGCCCATCTCTCAGCTCCTCACCTTGACCGCACAGTCGTGAGGGTCAGCGAGGTGCTGCCAGAGGCAAGGCGCTTCGGAAGGATAACGTGCTGTGCGAAGCCCAGGGGAGTGTCCTCGTTGCTGGGCTTGAATGCGCCTGAGAAGCTCTGGCTGGCTTTTATGAGTAACATTTTCTCTCTTCTCTCCCTCTCCCCACCACCCTGGCCCCCATGCGCTTCAGCTGCCCCACAGATGAAACAGTCTTTGTGTATGAGAACGGGAAAGATCACAGGGCGACCTTCCAATTCAATGCTTTCCGGTTCCAGAACATCCCCAAACTCTCCAAGGTTTGGCTACACTGCGAGACGTTCATCTGTGACAGCGAGAAGCTCTCCTGCCCGGTGGTGAGCCACCTCTCTCCAGAAGGAGACTGTTACCCGAGGGGAGGGGAGGGGGGCTGGTATTTGAGAAGCTATATTTTTAGCTGGGATGTGGTAACCAGACCAGGGGAGGGGAGGGCTGAGGACATTCTGAAGGAAAGGACACTGAATATGGGGCAGACATTCTGGGCTCTGTCCACCCTGCCACCAAGTGACAGTCTGACACATGTCACTTGACCTCTGGAGCCTTGTTTTCTCATCTTTAAAGGTAGGGTGGTGACACGTAAAGGTGGCCCTTTCGTTTTCAGCGAGCAATGGTAAGTCAAATGAGAGCAATGGAAATGCTTTGAAAAAGTCGAAAAGCACAAGGGAAATTTAAAATCTCAGTGGTAGCAATAGGTTCTGGATGGAAGTCAAAATGTGGGTATTTTTAGCTCTTGAGTGGCCAATTTCCCCTCCTCCCCACCGCCTCCCCCGAGAAATTTCAACACCATCAATCAACAGGTGTAGCAGATTTAGGTGAAAGACAGTTTTCCATCGAGACCTGATGTGACCCTGGTCCTCTGAGCAGTGGTTCTAAAACGGAGTCCATGGCAGCTTCAAGGTCACCTAGAGACTTGTTAGGAATGCAAATTCTCAGGCCCCCGTAGACCACCTGGTTCAGAAACTAGGTGTGGGCCCCGCAATCTGCACTTTCACAAGTCCTCCGGGTGATTCTGAATCACACTCCAGTTTGAGAGCCTCCGCCTTTGAGAGCCTCGAAGTGTTAAGTCCCGAATGCTTACCTCCTCAGGTCTATTGGGCCTAAGACATTCAGTGAGGAAGGACCCTCACATCACCCAGAGTAACCAACAGACACAAGAGTATAATCTCTAGTTCTGTTGATTCGATTCTCCAGAAAGTGGTCACTTCAGAGCACCAAGAGAGAAGGAGAAGGGAGCAAGAAACATTTAATAGTTGACAAAAGGATAATTATTGGCAGGACATTTGAAAAAGGAAGGAAAATGAACCAGATGACACCTCAGATCACTGTGGGGAGAGGAACTGCTAGGGAAAAGCCTTCTTATTTAAAAAAAAAAAATTGTCGCACCCCCCACACCCAGTGACTTCTCCCAGGAGGGATTTCCTGCAGCGAAGAGGTGATAACATAAAGAAAGCTCCCCTCGGTTTCTCAGGTTAAAGAAGGGATGAAAAATGTCTCCCTAGGTTATTAAAAAATATAAGGTAATTGATGTTTCTCAGCTGGGGAATTCTGACTATCAAGTTTGTGACTGTTGTTTTACTGTCTTGTCTTTCTTTTCTCTCCTGCGTGCCTGTCTCATCCGGCCTCCCGCCCTCCCCTCACCTCTGCTCCTCCTGGGTCTGCAGACCTGCGACAAACGGAAGCGCCTCCTCCGAGACCAGACAGGGGGCGTCCTCGTGGTGGAGCTCTCCCTCCGCAGTAAGCGTCTCTGTTTCCCACGTGGCTGCGTCCACTCTGGGCTGCGTCCACAGGCACGGATGGTTGGAGCATTTTAACTGAACTGCCAAACCAGCTGTGCCTGTAGACACAACCTTCCTCTGCGACTCGAATCTTCTTAACCGGGGGGGAGTAGGTAGCTCATGCCAAACGAAGGAGTTAAGGTCAGTCAGCTACCTGGAGAAGCTCTACCTGTGGCCTGAATTCCAATTCCCAACCCATCCCCAAGGAATTAGGACATGCCAAGCTTCCAGATACGGCAGGCTGTCAACAATCGTGACAGAAAATGAAACTGACTGGGACCACCCAGTGCACGTCCACAAAATTTTACTGGGCAGCCAGACCTGGGCCTGACCTGAGCACCGGGATTTCAGAAATAGAGGAGCCCAGGCCCCTCCCACTAGGGACTTTGTCTTAACTTAGCGTCTTGCATGGGGAGAGATGTTAAATGCTGAGGGAAGGGGAGGTACTGTCAATGGCGGCGGGGGGAGGGCGCATGGGAGTGTATGGCAGGGGATTGGACCTTATCCAGGGTTTAGGGGAGACCTCTGAAGGTTGCCAAACTACAGCTGGGAGTTGAGGGGATATGGCAGTAATCTAGGCTGCCGCGGATTCCATACCGCCTGAAGGCTAAGAAACTTCTTATATGGTTGTAAAAAGAATACTTTTTATTTCGTGACAGAAGAATTATATGAAATTCGCATTTCAGTGCCTGTAAAGAAAGTTTTTCCGAACTCGGCCACACACCTGTTCATGTAGGTGTTGTCTCCAGCTGCTTTCACGCTCCATCAGAGGCAATTAAGGACCATCTGGCCCGCCAAGCTGAAAATGTGTACTATCTGGCCCTTTCCAGAAAGTTCACCAACCCCCAAGGAGAAAATGGCATGAGATGAAGCCTTTGTAGACCCCACTGCAAACTCTATGCTAAAGGCAGTGGAGAGCCTGTTGGTTTAAATGGGGAGGATACAGTCAGGTTTGTGTTTTAGAAACGTAGTTCTGGGACTTCTTCCATGATCTTTTCTTAAACCTTCGGCACTCTCTCTCTTTACTCACTACAGGCAGGGGATTCTGGAGTCTCTATAGCTTCTCAGGTAAGAAAAAGAGGCACCTCTGAGAAATGTCCATGAGCAGTGCTTTCAACACAGATGTGGGTTTTAAAAGGTTACCTTTGGCCCTAGCAAAGCCTGTAAGAATTGAAAACTGCTCTTTCAAGCTCACCTGAGTGGGTAGAGGGGGAGGGCGGTGGAGCAGTCTCTCTCCAGCCAGCCCCTGAGCTCTGAAGTCGGGGAGGGGCCAGGGTAAATCACAGGAAGCAGAACTGAATCCCACTCCCCAAGGCTCAGCGAAGACATCGCCAGGTGGCTTTGCTTGGTGCCCACGTTAAGAGAATGGATCGGTGGTTTTCAATGATCTGGCCCTTGAACAAATATTTGAGTTCCTGCTATGACTCTGCCCCTCATTAACTGGGTGACATTGGGAAATGACCTCACCCTTGTAGTCCCCAGTTTCCTGTATGAAATAGTCTAGTAATTGCCACTATCACACATGGCGGCTGTTTGGATTAAATATTACAGCTAAGGGTACCAAACAATGCCCAGTGCATAGCAAACATCAGGAATGATCAGCCATAATTACTGTAACACCAGATCAGGCGCTGTTCTAGGCTGTATAGTTATTATGGTGAGGCTGGCAAGGCCCCTGCCCTTCCTGAAGTGTTGAGCTGGGGGAAGAAGAGAAATGATTGAGCAGCCAGGGAAGCCTATCAGAGGAAGAAACATGTCAGCTAAGGCCCAAGATCTCAGCTAAATGATGAGAAGGAGGCAACTATGCAAGCAGCCAGGGTAAGATGCTTCCATTTATGAACACACGCACAGACACACACTTCGCTCTTGCAATTACAGGGAATCGTGTCAACCAACTTTTTAAGACCCTAATCCCAGATTCCCAGTTTTAAAAAGAGGTTCTACAGCTAAAGCCCTACAGTGAAATACACCATCACCGTGTTATCAAAGTTCAGATTCCCATCTGTCAGAGGCCCATATCGGAAGTTCATCAGCGCGATCCTTTGTGCTGATGAAAGGGAGCTAGAGAACCCCAAAGGATGGACAAAAGTGACTTACTATAGAATGGGTAGGATTTATGAAAAGCTACTTCACACCCCTAGGTTGGCTCTTCAGTTAACACGCTTGTTGAGTAGTCCCGGACCCTTGCAGAACTGTTTCTGAGCGTGCGGCCTCCTTTGTCTGGTTCACAGATGTTCTCTACCACCTCATCGTGATGCTGGGGATTTGCGCTGTCTTGTAGGAGGAGCTACCCGGGCAGGCTGCGGTGGCTCCTGCATGCAAGGTCACCTCTGACGATGACAGACTCACACTTTTTTTTTTTTTGTGCTGCCAAAAAGAACAGACAGAAGACCGTATTGTTGGGGAACAGACAATAGCACTTTGCCAAATATGTGTTCCAATGATTTTTGTGAATTTCAGTGATTGTTTTTCTTTGGTGCCCTACTTTCTCTTGTTACTTCCTGTGGCTCTTAGCTCCTGCAATCCCCTCCTGCGACTGGCGGGGGGAGTCTTCAGTCCCTGAACTCAAGTCACGGCTGTGGTGGACGCTTTGAAAGCTCTTCTCATTTTAAAAGACTAGCACAGCCAACCAAGTGCTGCTGAGCATTTTGAGGAGAATGTAGGGCAGGGCCACAAAGTCACTGCTGAGTACAGAATGCACAGGAATAGCCAGCTTCAGCGAAGGGGCCTTTGTCATTGATGCTGTTGATTCTAATCTGAGTATTAGAGCTGAGCCTCCGGGGGTTCCAAGCTTTTGAGCCATGGTAGGTGGTGGGGAATCAGAGTGAAACAGTTTTTGCTCAAATCTGAATAATATAAAGGAATGCAATTCCTGAGATTCCCAAAGAGTGCTAACCTAATTAATTTTATAATAGGGTTTCTTAAATACGTGTAAGCATTTCACAAGTACAAACTTCGTTTTTATTGCTGACACATATTTCTAAAATCAAAAGTAACAAATTAAACAGGAATAAAACTACGAAAGGATAAAACTCACATCGACATTAATTTAACATAATATGACATTTACTAAGTGGAGCTGCTGCTTCCAACAGGACCACAGAGTGACAGTATGACAGGTCCCGTCACAGGCCTTGTGATGCTCGATGCTCTTTTTTCTTCTTTCCTGTCCTAAGAAATCCTCATTTGTACGGAATGGTCTGACCTCATTTAGCCTCTTCTTCTGCATGCAAACCTGGATCTGTTTTGTCTCAGCAACTTATGATCATTAGCATAAAAACAACCAAAAAATCAGAAACACAGAGGCAAATCTGGCCCATGAATTCTCACGGTGCCACCCTCTGTAAGCCCTGCCACCCAGCCCACCCCCGTCCCAGGAACCCAAGATATGTTGACATTAGTAATTTATATTGTCAACAAAACCGAATAAACCCATCCTGGTCGAAAACTGGCAGTTTCTGAGAATGCACTGTAGACCCCAGTATGAAGCCAAAAGCTGGAGCTTCTAGATAGGAAAAGTCAGAGCTAGGGTTTTTTTTTCCTTAGAAAATTACACAGACTTAATTAGTGGGCTTCTGCTTTGTATCTCTATATTGTAAGTATTTGAGAGGATTTGCGATCTTTAATTTGATGGCTCTTTTACAATTGTGTTAATGAATTCAGAAATGAAGCTAGTTCCCACGTCTCTGGAGACGCAGAGCACATGTTTGTTTAGCAACAGGCTGGACCAAAATGACTCGGTGTAATGTACACTGGCCTCAAAGCTAGTCCCACACCAGTCGGCACCTCTTCCTCCTGTAAACTTAGATTTCGCAGTCAGGAAGGACAGGAGACGTATTTTGCTGGTTCCAGTGAAAAACTCTTTAAATAGCGTACTCAGAGCCACGATCAAAATCCTTGGTTGTCAGAGTAAAACACAGTGTTGTATTAGTTTTGCTTTACTTTACCATAAGGTTTAATGATCTTGTATCTCTACCTGGTGCTATGGAATAAATAAATGCCTTAAAATAAGTAACCTATGAGTAAGCTTGTAGTGTTAATATATCATGTGGATAGCTAATTAACTAGACATGTTTTGACTTGAAGTTAACAGCCCCGGGATGTCTGGTGCCTCTTCGGGTCTCATACCTTCTCTACTGAGGTGTTAAGAAAAATCACTCTCAAAACAGTCTCTCTTGCAAAATGCCCATTAGTGCTAAACATAAAAGAGACATTTAGAGGAGGAAAAAATACATTCTCCCTTAGGTGTCCTTGGTTGATACAGAAAAAAACACTGGCTATAGATTTTAGAAAATTGCTTTTATCGCACACATATATATGAGTACACACAATCACATAAATCTCTATTAATCAATCCATAGATATGGAAGAGATAGAGACATACTTATTTAGGTGCTCAGTATATACGTATACATATTTATGCACATGTATTATGGATACATATGCATGTGCGTGCCTGTGATGTCTGTGTATGTGTATTCACATGTGTGTATACATGTTTCGTGTGTGTGTGGATGCAAAATGTTTATGTTAAAGCATTCAGTGAAAAAGGCAGAAATAGCAAAGTTATTTTGATAGGAACAAGACTTGTGTGAGCATGTGGGGAGGGAGGAAATACACACATTCCATAAAAGTACAAAGATGGGGTAATAACAGACGATTGCCATATTCTGCCCCATTCCTACAGCTGTGAATCATTTTCTGATGCTCTTTTAATGTAACATCATTCAATTGCTTACTTACTTCTACATGTTTGTACATACCTCCTTTAGTCCTGAATATATCACATTACTATTATTTGGGCCTCCTTTCTCCAACTAAACTGAGAGCTAAAGACCAAAGAAAGTTTCATATTTTCTTGTGTCCCCCTGTGTGGTACCCGGCACAGAGCAAGTACTCAATAATTCTCCTTGAATTGATGGATGGATGGATGGATGGATGCAGACTGGTCTTTCTAAGAGACCTCATAGTAGAACTTGCCTTATTCCCTTTCGTGGTGGAGCACGGTGTTCGGGATCCAGAAGCCCTGATCCCAAACAAGGCAAGAAGTTGATGAGGCATAAGAAGATAAATTTTGGCCCCTTGTCTCTGTCAGAGTAGCAGGGGAAGCTCCCCTGTCCCCTTCATATAAATGCTTCTGCCCTCCCCACTTCTGGGCATCAGTCAGTCAAACGCTTTCCATCTTTGGTGCGGAGGCCAGTGGAGAGGAGTCACACCTACCACAATGAAAACAGAACCATGTTCCAGGAAGCGGCAGGGTCTGCGCAGGCCCCAGAGTTGAGCGGAAGAAAAGTTCTGCCGATGGAAACGCTTAGGAGCACAAGGGAGGTGGGACTGTTTGCAAAGCACTCCCCTCTGCCACTGTTTAATGTCCCTCTTACTGAAGAAAGACAAGAATTCCACCAAACCCTTTGTAACTAACATTTGGTAGTAAATACTCTCAATCGACCAAAAGGTCATTTATTTCCCTATAGAGAATTCCAAAATATCTCCACAAAGGCAGCTCAGCGGTCAGGCTAAGGAGGGACCCTCCCCAGTCCCGCTGGTTTTCCCCTCTTCGGTCAAGGAAATTCACCAGGAAAACGTCTCACACACGACACATCATTCAAACCACTCACCATGTTCAGAGCAGCCGCGCAGACGGTCACCTGGATGCAGGGAGTTGCAGGGGATAAAAAAAGAACTGTAAATGCATTCAGGGTACAGGGACTCGGTTGCAGGAACCATTGAATCAAACAGTATGGAATCCTATTCTCTGTGTAAAAGGGGAAATACTTATAGCAGAATGGATGGGCTCATTCATCTTTGTCTGCTGGAGATTGTAAAAAAAAAAAAATAATAAACACATAAATGAACGAAAATGTCTATTTAAAAGCCAAGCCTTGGTGGTACCCTGTGCTCAGTGGCTAGAGAAAAAATTAAGCAATAAATCGAGAATGGGACATTATGTATTTGGAAGCTGCCAGGCTCCCAGAGGTCAGAGCTCCTGCCAGCGACTGATCGCACGTGTTCTGTCTGCGTGGAGTGGCCCTTGTCCTATTGGATTTCAGTGATCGCTCACACCTGAGGGAGAACGTTACCCCCTGAAAACATTCCGGAGATGCCTTCTGACAGGAGCTCCTCTCTCCTTGCAGTCTGAGCAGCTGATTAGGAAAATAAGCACTAAAGATTAGGGAGCAGCCACCTTTATGTGAAAAGGCAGAACAGCGCCGGACCTGTGAGTAGCCCCACGCTGTCTCCTCCAGCTTTCCCCTCTCCCAGAACAAAATTGCAAATTTGCAAGCTAAGGAGCAGGACTTATTTGGCAGCAAGGGCACTCTTACTGGCAGCCATGGCAATGAACTCACTACTCCAGCCCATCGGACTCCACATTTGCTCCAGGCCAGCTAGATGGCGCCCCCTACTGGGAGCCTGATTCAATAACAAGGAACTACACCCCCCCCACAAATGGTGTATGTAATGCACTCCACAGACTTTCCTGGGAACACACCCCCAAACATCTTCAAAGAAAACTACTCACCTCAGAAAATCTCTGGGCCGTCAGCCTCTTCTTCAGTAAACTCAGGGAGTGGCAAAATGAAGCCTTCTTTGCCTTTCAACCAGAAAGTTGTTTGTTCTCATGTGCCCTGTGGGAGGCAAAAGAGAGACAGCTGGTGGAGCACGGGGCGGGGGCGGGGCGGAGAGGCCGAAGGGGGGGGTTGCGGGGCGGGGGGGAAGTGACGCTGCCTCTGAGCGGACCACCCGGCTCTCCGTGGCTGGCTTTCTGGAAACGCCGTGCGTAGCCAGAACTGCAACTAGCCAGGAGCCGCTTCAATGCGGGAAAGGCCTTATAATAATACATGAAATCTTGATGAGTCCCTTGGGCTTGCTGATAAGCCTAGACAGACGGTCAGCGGTGGCCTATGGTGGGGAAGGGTCGGTGGAGGCTCGAGTTTGTTGCAAAGAACATCTTTAAATCATGAAAATAAATACTTTAGAGGTTGTGCTGTGAGCAGGGCCCCAGGTGAAGCGCCTCACACGCACGTTCACATTTCCGCCTTGCATCCGCCCTTGGAGGGCAGTATTACCACCACCCCCTATTTTGCAGATGCTGAAACCAGTCCCCCTGTCAGACAGCTAGTAAGTAGTGGGACAGGGCTACTCTGCTGCTGTCTAGAAAAAATCTCCCTCTTCTCCGAAGTCAGTTAATCAGATACAGCTACCAGGGCCGGACCCAGCAAACAAAGAGGTTAATGGCATCTTCTTCCCTTTTACGTGGACCCCCACAGCCACCCAAGCACCCAGTGTCACAGCAACCACCCACCACTACCACTGCGAACAGTTCCAGGATTTTCTTAAGAAATCTCCAGAGGAGAACCTCTTCCCCACCCAGAAAGAGTGATGTTTATCAGAAAGGTGAGAATGTGTCACAGTACGTTTCAGTGAATGCCAGCAAAGAGGAGAAGGCAGAGGGAAGGGGAGGAGATATTTAAATGTACAGAGATGAGGGCCTACGACCCCCAGACCAGTGGGGTTTTATCCCACTATCTGGGCACTCTAGACTTGAGAGAAGGGATGGAGGGCAGTATGGGCAATGTAATTCCTGGGCTTATATTTGCTGTTGGCCTGACTGGACCAGACTGGACCGGGGCGCTGCGGTGGAAATCAGGAGGCCATCCTGGCCAAGAGAAAGGAGGCATCCCACAGGGGTTGGCCTGGGTGGGAGACAAGCTGTTTCCTCCCGCAGCTTCCGTGTTTGGCCATTTGAGGGGACGACGCAGCCACCTCTGCAGGGAGAAGACCTGGCTGTCACAGGAGCCTCCACTGAGACCGTGGGGGTCCGCCCGCACCACAGCACAGAGATGCACGCGTGCCACTGGCTCCTCAGCGTCTCCAAGTGAGACCCAAATGGAGCAGGTGGGCATAGGGGCCCAGTCTTACCTTGACCGCAGTGGTGCCTCTCTTTTGCAGATTGTACCCTCCCACTGCCAGCAGGCTCTGAGAGATGTGAATCCAGAGCACTGCCAGAAACCAGTAGGGTCTCGTTATCACCCGGCTGTGACCTCAGCACGGTCTGCAGAGCGGAGCGCTGCGCTGCTCAGGGCCGGCCAGCCCCAGACAACCCCTCTCAAGTCCGGGACACTTGGGCCGGGCCCCCAACCACCCCAGCATGGCTCAGACACTGTTGGGTGCTGCTTACCCTTTAATATGTTCAGTGTAGAAGCAGAAAACAGAACTTACCCCCATAAGCAAGGGGGTCCTCCCCATGGCTGGGCTCCCACCTTCAAAATTTATCATTAAACTCTTTCCTTACAAGCTCAAAGAGAGGTTTTATCAATGCAATAAAATTACTGTAAAATGAGAGAACTTCTGCCCCCTGTTGTTCCTGGCCGTAGGTTTCTTCAATGTCACCCAAACTGTTTATATTTCAGAGATGGGCAAATGACCACCCCCAGGCCAAATCCAACCCGCTACCTGTGTTTACAAATAAAGTTGTATTGGACCATGGCCACGCCCATCATTTACACATTGTAAATGGCTGATTTCACATGCAGCAGAAGTTAAGCACTTGCAACAGAGACTGTGGCCAGTAAATCCTGAACCATTTATTGTCTGGCCTTGTACAGGAAACGTGTGCTCTTCATTGAAACAATCTTATCCAACGTGCCTGACAGGTTAGGACACGTGGTTTTGGAAGGAGGCAGTGTGTTTACACGGCCCATAGAGAGGATGGCGCAAACGCCTGTCTCCAAAGCCTGTGGTCAGTGTTGCCTGAAGTGGGTAACAATCTTACCCTGGAAATGAATACCAGCAGGCAGAATGCAAATGGGTCTTCTAAAAATACCCACGGGTGAAAGATAGGGGACTGGAGGGACAGTGACACCGTGTCTGCAGAGGGCTGTAAGTGGTACCCACGCGAGCTGGTGCTCTCCATCCGGGATGCCACGTTCACGGTGTCTCCAAACAGGCAGTATCTGAGCATGGTGATGCCCACCACACCAGCCACCACAGGACCTGCCGCGGGCGGGACCAACGGGCAGAGACCAGTCCTGGACTCCATGAAGCACAGCAAGTCAACAATGCAACTCAGTAAATATTTGTTAAGTGCCCTCGTGGGGCCAAGCTTGGCAATAGATCTTAGGGTTTACAAAGAGGCAATCTCCAGAACCCGAGGACTTCTGGTGGGAAATGATGTCATCAATCATCATGAACCGAATACATGTGTCCAACCCACATTCACATGTTGAAGCCCTAACCCCCAATATGGTGGTGTGCGGAGGTAGCGCCTTTGGGAGGAAGTCAGGTTTAGAGGAGGTCCTGGGAGCGAGCCCCCACGGTGGGACTGGGGCCCTAACAAGGAGAGGGAGAGACACCAGAGCTTCCTCCTTCCACCATGTGAAGACACAGCCAGAGGCTACCACCTTCTAGGTGGAAAGTGGTCCTCACCAGACCCAGAACATGCTGGAATCCTGATCTGACTTCCCAGCCTCCAGAACTGTGAGGAAAATGTCTGCTGTTTAAGCCACCCAGTCTAGGGTATGTTGTTATAACAACAGAGCTAGCTGAGACAGAAATGAATGACAATATTATTCATGCACCAGAAATGTAAACAAAGCAGCGGCAGCAGCCCAAACATGGGACTGATTCATTCTGACTGGGGTCAGGTTCAATCTTAGTTAAGCCATTAGAACATAGGTGGGAGCAGGTCCGGCTATATAATTCGCAGGACTCAGTCAAAAATGAAAATAAGGGACCCCTTCACTCAAAAATTATTAAGAATTTCAAGAGAGTGACAGAAGATCATTAAACCAAGTGCAGGTCACTTCTCCCCAGGTCTCATCCCCACGAGTCTGACAAAAACGAACAGGCCAGAGGGCGCTGGATGCAGAGGCACGGAGGAAAAGCAGCTCAGTAGAGCTCTCCCAGTGTGGGTCTCCTCCTCGCCTTCAGTTCACCTCGGAGTCTTTGTGTGTCCTGGTTGTTACCAAGCAATGTCGCTAACTAGAAATAAACCTGGACCGCAAGGTTATTGGCTGTCTACCTGTGTGGAGGCCAATCCGGAGCTTGAGCTTCTCCTGAGGCACATGCCCAATCTGGAAGTGGATGGTGGCGCTGAGGAAGTGCAAGGACATTGTAGCGATCTCGTCCGAGTGCCGAATTCCATTGCGGACGGGAAGTCCACTGGCCACCATGCAGGCATCTCCAATGGTTCCAACCTGAAAATAAAGCAACGATGTGGCCTGTGCTCTCCATGAGGGTGGGGCGGGGTCAGAGATGGAGGTCCCTCGTCGCTGCCCCTCGCTTTGAGGCCCCAGACTCTGAAGGGTCACACTTCCTAACCTCCACTCCATCCAAGTCCCAGCATTTTCTCAAGTTTGCTCTTGTCCTGGTTCTTCCGCAAAGCCTTCCTACCCCGAGCCCTCCGCCCCACAGTCACAGCTTCCTCCTCTGAAATCTGGTACTGGTGGTGACCCTATTTTGCCAACCCAAGTTCAAAACCAGTTAGATGGGGTAAATCTTGAAGGATCACATGGATTCATCTAACCCAACTGAAATGTCTTCACGCCACACAAGGCTCTTATGTACATATATATAGATGTGTGCGTGCATATGCAAAATACAAATGTTTATACATATGTATAATGTATGCATCTGCCTAATCTACCCTCCTCCCTCCCCGTCCTCCTAATAAAATCAGCTTCCAGTTTCCCTCATTTACAACACAGAATACAGGACACGTCAAAGCCTAACGTTCCACCTGGCCCTTTCCAGATCCATTTGCATTTTAGCAGAATCCAAAGACCATGTGGTTAAGGTGGCACTTCAGGCTTCAGTGGGTGGTATGACCACCTCCATCCCCTGGTTGCCATGAGATTAATAGAGTCAAGTAGTACACAAGCCGAACTGCTTCTAGGCTACCTCTCTGCACCACGAGCACATCCTTTAGAATACAAACTGACTTTAGATTCTCGCATGAAGAGCATAACTGAGCAGATAGCACTAGCAGGAAACCCCAGAGGAGGCCTCCTGAGCCAGACAGGTGCTGTGGGGGGGGGGGGGTGTGACCTGCTCCTTGAGATTACCCATACCATCCTTTCCTTCATCCTGCACAGAGGCAGCACCTCTGAGGAACCCTGGGGGACAATCATGGAGGATGTGTCACTGAGGAACATGACTGCACTGTCCCCCGAATCTCCCTGGCCCCAGGGCCACATCAGAGTGCTAGAATCATGGTCAGACTGGAGCTGTGTGGCGGCCCACCAGGCATATGTGGACATGGGCCATGATCTGGCCTCGTCTGAAAAGTCAGAAACACAAGTGGCCATCATCAGCACCGCCTGAATGAAGGCACTTGATCGGTTTTTATTATTCTAGCCCGCCATCAGTTTTACTCCAGGTGACCTGTTCCTACACCCCCAGAGGAGCACCGGGTAGGGGGTTGGTGCCTGGCCTTTAGCTACGGGTCTGACAGTCGAAACGTGGGAAGCTATCTTCCTTTAAATGGCCAAGGATCGCAGTAACAGCAGTGAGACTCACACAAGGTCCAAAGACAACCTTTAAAGAAGAGTGAACCTCCCGAATCTCTCTGAATCTGCAGGCAATATACTCAGGAGGGAAACAGAGGGACTAGCCCAGTAGACGGTCAATGTCTCTTTTAGAAATGAGTTTACCGTGAGATGAAATAATGGAAGGAAACAGAAGAGCAACTGAGGCTGCTTAACAAGGACACACACCTGTGATTAATCAAACCCTTTTCCAAGAAAACAAACAGGAATAAAATATTGAGTTCCTGCCATGAAAACAGACAGACTGCCAGCCCGAAATGGAGTCCTGCTCCTGGCTGGTGTCTCGGGCCAGGTTCGTCCTCCCTCAGGCCCAGGAGCCGGGTGGCTCACCTTATACACATCGTGATTTTGAATGATGTGATCGAATAAACTCTAGAGGTCGTTGAGGAGCTTTACAACTTGCAAGGGGGAGCTGAGAGAACAAGTTTTGTGAACCCAACAATGTCAGACAAAAAGATGGTCACAGACTCAAAATGTTCAGGTTCCATAGATCTTCCAGCTTTGAGCTGCTCTCTCATGAAGCTGAAACCAGAGAAAAGGATTGTTTTTTCACGGTGTCACACTCAGGGCTCCAACGGACCCCCACAAAGTCACCCTGGCGGATCCTTTTGCTCAGTGGGTTAGGTTTTTGATGAACAAAATCCACCATCTAAAGGGATTCTTTTGACACCTGTTTTCCCATCTGCATTTTGCCAAAACTTTAATTGGGGTAGGGGTGGAACAGGTCATATAAATGCCTTTACCGAAACATTTTTCTCCCTGAGGGTACCTTATTTTCCCCTGTGGTTACAGAGTCTGATTATAAAGACTCAGTCTGCAGATGTGGAAGCAAACGCAAGCATCCAGAAATCCATAAATCAGTATTTTTACTTCAATCAACTAAGCTCTCACACTGACACATTCCAATCCTCGACCCCATTCCTTTGCTGAAGACATATAGGAAGGTGCAAGAATTTTAACAGCATTGCTTCTTCCAAGGGTTTAGGGAGTGCACAGGTAAAAATAGAGTCAATAAGAAAGCAAGTTTTGAATCTAAAGTCATGGGTGTATATTGTATTGTGCCAAGGCCTGGGATGTACAACTGAAAGACCCGGAAGGCAGCAATTGACTGGATGTGTGGAACTAGATCGCCATCTAGTGGTCACTCTCCTGTTGGTGCACCTACCGTCTACCACGTGAAAGACCTACACTCTGATTCACGGAGTCAAGTCTCCCTTCCATCACCATTTATCCTCCCTTTGCCCTCTGCTTTGGGGTGGTGAAAGTACAACACAATACACAGACTATTAAAAAACCGTCATTCTTAACTGGGATACTCAGTGCATGGATTTTGTAGTCATTTGACATATATGAACGAATGAGCCGCGAGTAAAATATTTCATGTTGGGAGCTTTTAAGTAGCATGTATTTTAAAGACTGAGAGCAAGAAGACTGAGCAAAGCAGTTCAGGCACATAAATAAACACCTGAATGCAAATAAAAAGGAATAAATAAAAGTTACAGAAAAAATTGCAAATTACAAAATAAAAGACCTGCACTACATCCTTCCTGTGGGCTCCAGGGCCAGCGTCTCCACCTCCCTGTACAGGGTGTACCAAATCACGTGCACAGTGCCTGACCCATTGTAAAAGGCCCTGAGGGGCTCGTGGAAAAAAGAACAAAGAAAACATTCTCTCCATTTGGAACCTCTTAGAAGTCGATGCTGTTGCTTCCCGGGTCCCTTTGCGAAAAGCCCCAGTTCTCCGAAATACCTGGGCAGGATGGTGGACAGGAGCTTATCCACTTTCCTCTTCTCTGCCGCCAGCTGGTTGGTCCTCTCTTCCACCACCTCCTCCAGGTGATTGGCGTACACTTCCAGCTTGCTCACCATGCTGTCCAGTATGCTCACGTGGCTTTAAAAGAACCCAGACATGATCGGCGTTTTCCAAGAACTTTAGGCCCACAGTGGAGCACCGCTTCCAACCACACATTCCAAGAAAACGTCTCGCCTGTAAGGTCTCCTCTTTGAGGGCTGCCCACGGACAGCAGTGGAGGGACACTGGCAATGAGGCCACGTGGCAGGACAGAGCCTGCCCTTCACCAGCCCCGTGATCTTGACCTGTGCCCTATATTCCTCTGAATTTCAGTTTCTTCATCTGGGGTGTGAGGATAATGATACATATCCTGCTGGGTTGTATGAAGGATTTGGGGGGACCCTGGGTACGAAGCACCCAGGGCCGTGTCTGGAACCCAGCAAGCAGTGGCCTGTGCTGGCCGCCCCCACTTCCCATCATGCTTCATACCACTATTGCAGCCAATCAAAAATGTAGATTTTAGGACAGGTGATTCTTTATTTTCTTTTCAGATGACAGGCATAAAGGACACGTCTAGATCCTATAGACTCTTATTTCAGAAGGATCTTCAGAGAAATTTAAATTCCTCATCTTTCAGATGAGGAGACTGAGGCTCGCATGGGAAATATACTCACCTTGACACCGGGGACTACATTTTCTGGGTGAAACATCAAGACACACCAACTGACCCGGCACATACCATTTGAAAATATTCTAAGGTGGGGAATGCAGAATACGGGGCTGTTGTGCTACAAGTGCAAAATCGGGAGTAGATGCCTGACTCCCAGCACAGGGCTCCCTCAACTGACTCAAGCTACTTCTAGCATGGCCGTGCCTTCATAAGGTCAGTGTGGCAAAAGACGATACAATCATCCTGGTGTGAAGCGAGTTACCATTGAGAAAATGGAGAGGCATGAAAACTGTAACTCGATACCCTGCTTTAAGGTTGGCGTATAATCTGTTATGGTATAGTTCGATCCCGATTGTATCGTCCTGACCCTGCGGATGCTGGTTTGAAGAAGATTCTGAGGCGGCATCACAGGTCTCCCCAGGAAAGAGGCCTTGGCAGGTTAGGAACGTCTGAATGCACAAAGGAGGGCAACAGAAGTATGACCCATTTCCGTAACACTTGTGAAAAAAGGCAGAATTTATCAGACCACTTTCACCAGCAGGTAGCACAGGGCTTTGCATGTGGTAGGAACGGAGTGAGCATATGAGGAAGGGAGGGAGGGAGGGAGGAAGGAAGGGAGCAAGGAAGGAGGGAAGAAAGAAAGGAAGGAAGGAAGGAAAGGAGGGAGAGAGGGAGGGAGGAAGGAAGTCAGAATCCCCCACAGCCATATAGTTTCAAAATTCTAACGGGTAAGTAGTTCGGAGAAAACATCTACTGCACATCTAACTCACCCTTCCGGGCTGGCTTCTCGTAGAATTCTCTTGATGGAACAGAACGGGGGCCTCTTCTCTGGAGACCCATCCCAGCAGGCCCTCACCAGGACCACGATCCTTTCATGGCCCTCCTCCTCCGCCAGGGAAGGTCGGAGTGGGACTGGCGCCGTGGGGTCTCCGATTCGGCGGATGATTTCTGAAATGCGTGCTGGGTTGAGAGAGGACAATGTCGGAAATTTGTGCCATTTAGTACGCTTCACTTTAAACAGATGCGCTCCTAAATTTGTAAACTGAGTTTCCAAGTAGATTGAACAGATTAGAATTTCAGAGAAATCTGAATATTTTATAATATCCTCAATCCTCCTGAAAAATGAGGAATCTAAATGAAAATCATATAAGTAACCCCTGATTAATCTGTTTTTAGATTAATTTCTTTCTAATAAAACTTTTCTTAAAGTGCAGCTTATCTCTGTGTGACTTCAGAAGTGTGTAAGCATTTCATATTAAATATCCCCAAAATGTGCTTTATACAATGTGTGTTTCATAAATGTTCATAAAAAATATTTTAACAAATAATAAATGTTACCTACATGTCCTGACTGTGTCCAACTTTGTAAACATACTTTCCTTCACTTTTTCACTCACTTCTACCAAAATTTATTAAAATATGCTGCTTAACCAGGTTTTGTTAAGGAAATATTTTGAGAACAATGTACACATGTTTTGGTATGAAAATACTGTTAGGTGCAACAATATGGATGAATCTTAAATGTGTATTATTAAGTATAAGAAGCTAGTCCATAAAGGCTAGATTCTGTATAATTCTGTTTATGTGATCGTCTGGAAAGGACAAAGTTATAGAGACAGAAAATAGATCAGAGGTGGCCAGGAGTTTGGGGAGGGGAGAGGGTTGAATCGGTGAAGAAGAACCAGAATTGTTTTTAGGGTGAGGTATGGTATTGTGATGGTGGATACATAACATTACCTATTTGCCAAAACCCATAGAACCTGAGGGCATACAGAGTGAACCTTAAGAATGCTAATTTAAAAAGAATCTATCAGCTGAGAGATTGGATTTGGCCCCAAGGCAGAATGCGGACTCCAGACACAACAGTCTAACTGCAGGACCCATGGAGGACAGAACCTCACTGAAGGGGGCGCAGGAGGGGGAAGCACTGACTTAAACTTCCGAAACGACCGGAGACGGTAAGACTGAAGACGAAAGGAACTGTTCACAATGACTACACTCCTGTTGGTGAGAAGGCTGCTCACGGGGCACAGATCAAGCCTGAAAGTGTTGTACACAAATACGGGATTGAACAAGCAAGTTGTTAAATGGACGAAGGGAGGCAGGGTCTCGCTGTGGCAAAGGGAGGTTGTGGGTAAGCGATGCGGGAGACCAGAATAAATGAGTCGTGTGGTGATGACATTCGAGATATCAGTATGAGCTCGTGTTTAGCTTAATATGCGTACAGCTGGATACATACAGGGATACTCGCATATATACATACAAGTTAGTATATACGTACAGTAGAAACCCCTGGCAGGCAGCTTGTTAAAACACGGACTCCAGACCCACCTCCGCAGTTCCCACATCACACGTTCTGGACCAGGACCTGAAAAGTCGCATTTCTAACAAGTGCCCAGGTGATGCGGCTCCTGCTGGTCCAGGGACCGCACCAGACCAGTGCTTCATCCACTGTGGCTCTTCGGCACCAGTGGGGAACTTGCTAAAAATGCAAACACCCAGCTTCCACCCCAAACCTCCTGCGTCAGAAACCCTGAGTGTAGGACCCAGAATTCTGTTTTAATAAACCAGGCAATACTGATGCCCACCAGCATCTGAGAGCGTCTGGTCTAGTGTGCGCACAGAGTGGGTATTTATTCAGTTCCCGGCACAGAGGATTATTTGTAGGGAAGTATGAGAGGTTAATGCCAGGCGCATGATGGTCCATAAAGTAGGCACACGCCGTACTTTTCCTGGTCGCAGTCCTGTGTACGCACACGCCCATGTGGCTGGCTCTCATTAAACTTTGCGAGCAGAGGACTACCCTGAGGGGGAAGTATCCCCACTGTCCCCAGCCTTCTCACCCCCACCCTGGCTGGCACAGCGGAGGGCAGCTGAGCTGAGCTGAGCAGGCAGGCTCCCCCTGGGCTCGGCCTGGGAAGATCTGTGTAGCTGCTTGTTTCCCAAGTCCGATGCGCCTGGATCTTGGGTTAACCTTTCTGGATTAGTCTCACCACTGCTTCATTTAGCCATAAATCAGAAGCTGGAATCTTACTTTCAAAGCAACTACATACATTCATAAAGCCTCCCGACTTGAAAAAGGCTCCCAGGAATGCATCGTGATCTAAACATGAGATTTGAGTTAGGCCATTGGGGATGGACTCGAAATGGTAGGCAAGGAGGAAAAAAGAAAAATATATATATCCAAGAGAGGAAGCTGGGCACCCCGTCCACAGAAACTCGCATGCGCGCGCGCACCGCTATCGTCTCCCCAAGACAGCGTTCTCCGCCTGGGTGGCAGGTTAGCACCTCCTGGGAACTTTAAAACCCTGCTGCCCCGGCAGGCGTCGGAACCTCTGGGGCTGAGAGCCGGGCATCAGAAGTTACTCAAGCTCCCCGTGTAATTCCAACGTGCAGCCAGGTGCAAAATAACAGTTCCAACGGGTTGCATTTTTCCACTCTTGATCAAACTTACACAATGTTATTAAACAGCGTCGCCCCAATAAACTTAATTTTTTTAAAAGAAAGGCAGTGATAGTTCTCCCTCAGCAAGGAGATGGGGGGAGGGCCTTCCCACGGGCAGAGAGGGGTTTGAAGAAGGGCCTGGAGTTGAGGAGGGAAACGACAGCCTGGGAAGGACAGGGAGAAGAAGAGATCAGTTTGGAGAATGAGACCTGTCGTGCCTGAAACACGAGCCGAGAGGCAGGTGTCTGCGTCTCTCTGGTATCTCCAAGGGCGGACCTGGAAGTGGTGACAGGAAGGTTAAGGGAAAATGACTGACTGCATTCCAGAAGCCAACCACAACAGTCTGGGGAGAGAGAGGGACTCGCTGTTGGTCGTTTTGGTTTTCATTTCCTTCCTTTCCTCAATGGCTTGAGGAGAAAGCCAGTTTCTAGGGCTTAAAATACTGACATAAAGTCCCTCTGCTTCTTTCATCTGAATCTCTGATTCATTTATTTTCATAATATTTTGTTTGGAAACTAGCAGAGAACCGACAGCCTCAGTATGTCACAGGTACAGGGCTGTTGCAGAGTTGATTAACCTGCATCAGCCCAGGGCACCGGGGCCTCCTCGCACCTGCCTCAGCCAAGAGGTTTCAGAGCAACAGTGAAAATGACAGTGGCTCTTTCTCAAGGCTTTTACCACATCTGTTTTGTTGTTTTTTTGTTTTGTTTTGTTTTGTTTTGTTTTAGGTTTAGAGTGCTAACCATATGCCAAGTAGCATCCTAAATCCCTTGCCTAACCTAGCTCATGTAACCCCTAGGGAGTCTTGGAGGCAGGTGGTACTCTCGTCAACCTCATTTTACGGATGAGAAAAAGGAGAAATGAACTTGGCCCAGGTCACGCAGCTGGCCAGCAGTGGAGCTGGACTGGGAATTCTGCAGTGTGACCCCCAAGTCCAGGCCCCTGACCAACTGCTCCTTTGCTGCTCCAGACTGTAATATGGATTCGTGATGAACAAATAGGTAACCTTACACCTTTCTTTTGAGACACTCTGAAATGCGCATTGAAGTGCTGGGAACAGGGCACCTTATACATCGTATCGCATTTAGCCTTTCCTGAGGTAGGTTAATGTTCTCCTTCTTAGTTTCGTAATGAGGAAACTAGGGTTTTAAACTGCTCCCAAGGAGTGGGGGCAGAGCTGGGATACAAATCCAGACTGGGTTGCCTGCGAAGCCCAGCTTCTTCTAAATCACTAGATTTTGCCATTTCCATTGTAGAGGAAGAGGAGGGTGGGTCAAAGAGCACCTAATTCTCCTAACATCCTTACACAAGAACAGCCAGGTTCAAATGAATCTCAAGCCCAGCTGAGAAGGGGGGAAGTCACCCATGGGCATGGCCACGAGGAAGTATTGACCCTCAATGTTCCAGCAAGGAGTGTGTGGAGAGTTCCTGAATGGACTACTGCACCCTGAGACAGGGTCCTTGGACCTGCTGGGCACCAGCTCGGGGACTCACCTCTTCCTCAGCAGTGATGCCAGACTGAGTCACTGTCTCAGCAAGAGCCCTCAGCCAATATTGCCTTAGAAATACAGGCTAATACAGAAAGTAATAAGGAAACTTACAGGACAGAGAATACACCAATGTTGCCCCTACCCCCCAAATCTAGAGATTGTATTTCTTTATCAGTGTGGCTTGCTTTTGTGAGATAATAAAGGTGAATCACATTTTGGACATGCAACCCGCTCAGCTGGACCTGGAAGGGCCTGGCTAGAGTTCTCTGGAACTTCTCCAGGGAGGCACCCACTGGCCAGGTCTGGGCTTGAAATCTGGGGAGACCTATGTCCCATCCAGAGTTCTTGCCGACATCACAGAGACCTTGCCGTGAATCAGGACTGCCCCTGACACCCATGACTGTCCCTTGCCTCACTCGCTCCTGCCAGGCCAACCCCGGGCATGAGACATTTTACATTCCGGTCACCACCGATCCCCCCTGACATCGGGGATATTAGTGGAGCTCATTTCATAGGGCACAAACCACTTGTTTGGGGATACCCGGAATCCTAGATCTGCAGTCCTCTCCAGAAGATAACACATATCTCTCTGGTGTGGTGGTTGTTCTTCCAGCTTGACGGAAATGCATGAGTGCATGGACATTGTCAGAGAACAAACTGAACTATGAGAGGTGCATGATTTATGTGCCAGGTGTTATGCATTTGGCAATTCTACCCCCTATCCGTCTGCTAGTTACGTTTATTTTCCTTTTAGAAACTTGGGGGCGGTCCCCAGGGCTCCTGTCTCTGGGTCCCACATTTGTGCTCTCTGGCACTGGACAGGGAGGGAAAGCAGCACAGCCCAGCTCTGGACGCAGACTGGCTGCAAGCCCCCATCTGCCTCGTCCCATTGGGCAGGTTAGTTACCCAGCTAAGTCTCATATTTTCCCTGTGAACTGTGTAAATATGAATATTAATATTGGAGTTGATGAATTAATAATCAAGTTCACTGTGAATTATTCAGAGCACCGTCCACTTGAAATATAATGCAAGCCACAGGTATAGCTTTTAATTTTTTCATTAAACAGGTAGAATTACATTTAATAATATAGTTTATTTAACCGAATATATTAAAATATTATAATTTTAACATGTAATCAACACAAAAATATTAGACTTTTTTTTCCTAAGTCTCTGAAATCTGGCATACATTTTACCCATAGGGCACATCTCATCTGGACGAGTCACGTTGCCAGGGTTCAGTAGTCCCATGTGGCTGGTGGCTGCCGTATTTGGACAGTGCAGACTTATCCCACAGGACTGACGAAGGCATAAAATAAGAAAGTGCATGTTTTTAGTCCTAGTAATGGAGTTACCTGTGGCAACAGTAACAGTACTGGTTCTACTGATCCTGACAATATTCGTTGGATACCTTTAATGAAGTAGGTACGGTTCTAACCATTGTACATACTTTCGTCCTCGTAACAACCCTGTGAGGTGGGTACTCCTGTTATCTGTATTTTATTCACAGGGACACTGAAGCTCAGGGTAGTTAAGGTCACCTGGTCAGTAAGTGGCAGAGCCAGGCTTCAAACCCCCAAGACAACTTCCATGTCAACTGCTCTCCATCCTTTTAATCCATCAAGACTCCTCTTCCTTAGAAATGGAGACCTATCTCTCACTTAAGAAGACAATTATATCTCCAAAGCTCCTTCCCCAGCTGGTTGGACTCCTTGGGGACAGAACAATGAGCCTTACTCCCCTGTGCCCTCCAGGACCAGAATCAGGTTTGACCAAAATTAGGTGTTCAATCAATATACTTCTGTTATTTTGAAAAGTCTGTGGCATCCCAGAATCTCTCTGATACCTGGTATAAAGGAGGTTCTGGTCAAATGGGCATCAGGAGAGAAATTATTTTTATGATTGGTCTGCAGTGGCCAGAAGCACAATCTGACCACAGAGCTCAGCCCAGTGCCTGGCTTCATGTCAAAGTCACCCATGGTAAAGCTCTAAGAAATTACTTGAAGTCCCCTTTCAAGGAATGCTGGCAGAGTAATTGGTCTTGAAGGGCCTTAACGTGCCTTAGACTAGCTCACTGTGACTTCCTTAAACAGTTCCATCGTGTGCACGCTTGATTTCAAGAGAAAGTGATCCTTCCAAAACAAGGTTCCAAGTTGTCATTCTGGCATAGAGTAGGGGACAGACTCAGTGACCTAGAGTAGCTGATGTCACTCAGGAGATTTTCCCCTTTAATTATCATTCTCACCCACCCCAGCATTATTACTCCAGAGAAACTTTTGGCTTAATGCTTCTTAATAGCCAAATGCCCAAACTGAAAAGGCTAAATCTATTGGGCATTCCTACCTTGGGGAGAATTCACGAGCTTTCTCTTCACATCCACTATACATTTATATGTATATAAATGATGCCAGCTGTTTTCAGTGGGGCAGGAGACAGATCGTGGGAAGTCTGGAGTACTGCCCTGGGTCTGCTGGGTAGGGAAGGGAAAGTGGGTGAAGGGAAGGAGAGCGGAGCCAGAGGGGGAGAGGATGCCATGTCACATTCTGTTTTAGAACTGTGCCACTGCCACCTCAATAATCTTATAGGTCCGTTTCCTGACAATTCTATTCTCTAGCTAGATTTTAAGCCATTTAAAGTTGGAAACAAGTCCTTGTCTTTCTGCAAAGGTGCCCAGAGTAAGAGAAATCATTAACAGATGCTCAGTGGAGTTTACTGAAATAACAGTGTCAGCTCAGTGTCATCCAAAGAGACCCAATCACAAGAAGGTTTCTGTCTAAATTACTTCCCCTTAAGGCCTAGGAAGTCAAAGTCTCACAAGGCCATTAAGACTCAGCTTCTTAGAAACAAAGAGTAATTAAGTTCTTGAGAAAGACAAGCCTTTGGACATCAACAGGCCAACATCATCCATTCACCTACATGGAGGCTGAGGTCCACAGAGCAGACCGAAAGTCAAAGTCACTCAGTGAGTCACTGGCCCTATACTCCACGTGGGCAGAGCTTCTGTTTCACCTTGGCATCCCTCCCAACACCCAGGCTGGATCTTGCCCCCAGGAGTCCATTGGCTGATGAATGGATTGTTGATTGACAGATGGTGGCCAACCCTGATTGCTGTCACACTGAGGGGTTTCCTCACCAGAACCCAATCCAACGATTGATCTCCCTGCTATTGTAAAAAGAGATGCAGTGAGTTTAGAAAGAACAGCTGCATTTTAGCCCAGGTTGAAGAGATCAGCCTCAGGTCCACACTGACATGGCCCATCTGACTTACCTCCCTTCTGTGAAATGGGGATAATAATCGATCTACCTTATATTTTGTTGTGAAAGTTAAGTAAATTAATATATGCAGGTACTGGAAAGTATTGGGGCCAACGTAAATATATTTTAGCTATTACTATTATTATTATCCTCTTTTTTAACAGCCACCACAGGCCTCTTTGCCCAAAGTAAAGATTCTGCATGCTTATTTAAGTTCGCAGTGCTATACTGCTATGTCACAGCTTTACGGGTACTGCGGCTCTGATCCCCGCTTTCTGGGAGAGGAACAGAGGACCCGGGAAAAAGAAGGAGTATTCGGAACCCTTTCTCCAGTTGCTTTATGGTCTAGTACTTCGATTTTCTTTTGAGTAAAAAGTTCTACCCTGAAATGGAAATACCATGATTTTTCTTGATTGGGTAAACCTAGCCTCCCTTCCAACAATAATATAAAATACTTTACTCTCTTGATATTTGCTTGAGATCAAGGGGAGAGCAAAGAATGGAAAAATCTGACTAGAGTGGTATATATATTTTTCAAAGTGGTAGATTGTAGAAGTGAGATCACTTTGTTTGAAGAGGAAATCTGACAAGGACCAAAATTTTGGGGAAAATTCTGGTTTGACTTAATACACAACACAAAGCAATTCAAAAACACTATGGTATTTGTTCTTTAAAATAGTTTATGTCATACTCACATTGACTATGTCATATGCAAATGAGAGCTTGAATATCCAATCCATTTCCGTATCAGAATTTCTCGAAACATGCTGAAAAACACGGTTATTAGAAAATACCCCCAGTGATTCAACCTGGAGCACAGCGAGCCCCATATGTTCAGTGACTTTGCTTCTAAAACACTGCATGGTTTTGATCAGAACTAAGACAACCCAAGACGGAGCTGAAAACATTTTCAGGAAATATCATGATCTGACTCAATGTTGACAAAGTTACAGAGTCTTGAGTTTTACAAACACATCCTCGCTCCTGACATAAAGGGGATGGTCGCCTGCCCTGGGGAAGATAGGCCCAGCCATGCAGTTTAGGGGTAGCTGCGACAGCTAAGGAGCTGAAGCCAAGTTCAGATGCTTTCCAACCAGAACAAAGGAAACCAGACACTCAGCAACTCCGTTGCTAATCTGAGCCCCTGCAGGCAGCCCAGCAGGTAATCCAGGTCTTGCAGTTAGACCAAAGAGGAACTGTTCTCAGACGAAGGGGTGAAAGCGTTATAAGGCTCTTCATTAGCTGCAGCTAATCAAACCCAAGGTAAGATTTGCTAGTTTACTTACCTTAAGACTTCCTTTTCTGCAATACTGAGTGACAATGCATATGCTGGGTGCTTCTGTACGAACACACAGCAAAGAAGGGAACAATGTTTTCTTGCCTCAATTCATACACCTGAAAATAATAATGGTAATAATAGCATAAGACTATATTATGTCTTCTGTGCTAGGGACTATACTATGTGCTTTACAAACTCTCGGTTAATTCTCCCAAAGACCCTGTGGGGTAAGAACTTTAACTGCTCCCATTTTACAGGTGAGGAAACTGATATCTAAAATCTAAAGTAACAGGTGGAAGATAATACCACGTGTTAGTGGCAGAGCCGGGAGGCAAATCCAGACAGTCAGCCTCTGGCATATAAACAGGAGGAAGGTCAAAGTCCAACCGCAGCCCCGGGGATTAATTAAAATCACATCATAGTAAATAGACTGACCCAGCCCTGCCTCCTGGTGTTTATGGCCTCAACGCCACCGTGTGGGCCATGCCAGATCACAGATGCAGAGCAAGAAGTCAGACCCCATGAATCTGACTTTCTCTGAGGACCAGGTTCAAGGGAGGTGAGCGGCCATCACAGATAGAAAGACTAACGATGCAGAATTAAGGCCAAGAATTCAGGAAAGTGAGTGAAGCTAAGGAGGTATCCCAGGCCTCAGGCGCCAGAGTCAGGCCAAAAGGTCTGAGTTCCAAAGTTGGGGCTGTTGTGGGGCTGCAGACAGTGAACCAAGTTAAGGGAAGCTGCTCTCCACCCATGCTCCTGTGGACTGGGGCCCCTCCCACGCCAGGTGGGAACAGGGAGCTGGCGACAAGAGCCAAAGAACAGTGCCGCTTTGTCTCCTCCCAGGGCAGGGACCTCACCAGCCGGATTTCCTGCAGCACAGATGGCTTCCTGATCCAGGCTTCTGCTCGGTCACCAACATAGCAGATGGCCACATGGTTTCCCTAGAACCAGAGGCAAAGTGGAATGTTCTTTAACTCAAGGTGACCCAGAAAAGGCTCTACTCAGAAAGAGCTAGGAAGGAGAGCAGGAAGACAGGGAAGAAGTCAGCCTATGAAAAGGATCATCAAGCTGATCGCTGCCCAAATCAGGCCTAGGGTGGCACTGTGCTACCCTAGGCACTGAGCAAGATGCTCAACACATAAGGTGCAATTTAATGGGCATCACAGTCCTATAAGGCGGGAGTGATTGGTGCATTCCCAGATGGGAGGGGTAACTGTATTCCTCCCAGATGAGGTTAGGTAACTTGTCCAAGGTCACAAATTTGTAGGTAGTACAGCCAGAACTGGAGCATCCCATCGTCATTCAGAGCAATACAGAGCTGAGGTCATAAGAGTAAGTCTGGAGTCAGATACCTGGTTCAAAGACCATTCCTCCCACTTAGTACCTACATAACCTTGAACAAGAGATTTAACCTCTCCCAGCCTCCATATCCTCATCTGTACAATGGAGATAAAAAATATTACTGATCCCATAGTATCATTGTGAGGATTAAATTTTAAAACACGTTAACACTGTTAACTAAATACCTGACACATAGCAAGTTTTCAGTAAATGGCATATCTTATTGTTATTACCTATTGAGTCTGCTTTTAGAGAGTCACTTAATCAATCACCACAAAAATATACCATAACCTGGAATGATCTGGGTAGAAGAAGAGATAGAATCTGGACACAAGAGAATGTAAGGCTCAGTATGAATTCAGTGTGCCACTTTTACTAGGGGCACACTTTTGCTATGGGATTAGCAAGGTCTGCCACTTTTACTATGGGATTAATTGCAAGGAACTCAGGAATGTGATGGGAATTCCAAGGAAGAAGGGATCCCTGTGAGATGAAGGAAAGGCTCCTTGGAAGAGGTGACGCTTAAGCTGAACCTTGAAGGTTAAGACGGTGCCAGGTGGGGGGTGGGGAGGGGCCATGGGTGTGGTATTGCCTGAAAGTGAAACATACATTGCATAATGAACAAGACCAACTGGATGAGTACAGGATATTGGTCAAGAAGAAAAAAAAAAGGGTTCTGAAAGTAGATTGGGGCTAGGCAACAGAGAGCCTTCAGCCCCTTATTAAAGGGTTTGGAAACTTTCATAGTCAACAGATGTGGGGAACCCAGTGACGTATTTGAGGGAGAGGAGGGGAAACATTTCACGAAGATGAACCAATAACGGCATGCCACAGATCCTTGGCTTCCATTTCTGAATGGCTAGCGGACTGTGATATAGCAATAGTTTTATATGAATGGAGGCCCTCTGGGTTTTACGGGTGATAATACCCCAGGAGGTCTTTTTCGTCATTTGAAAACTCAAGCAAACATGTAGAGAAATCGGTTTAGTTGCCTGGGAAATGATTTGGCGCCAATCGTTGCTAAACCTGATTTAAAGCAAGGAACAAGTCTTCCCTTGCTTGGAGCCCTCTGCCCTTACTCTCCGGGACTTTCATTTCAAAGAATAAATAGAGATTTTTTTCTTTACAAAATTTTCCTACCGGGGACTTGACCTTCTTGCTAAGCAGAAACAGCCATCATAGTTGAGGTGTGGAAAAGAGGGTGAAAGGGGGCAAGCAGGAATTATGTTGCAGGTTTCGGCAGGCACCAGTTTATACAGTAGAAGCATCAAGACCCACAACTGATTCATCATTGCCAACCTAGAGCATGCATCATTTCACTCAAAAATGAATGAATGCCTGCTCTGACACTCTACTATCCAATAAGACAGGTACTAGCCACATGTCACCAATTAAATGAAAATTATATGCAATTTAAAATTCAGTTCCCCAGTCACACTAATGCCTAATAGTCCCATGGTGGTAGTGGGTACCATATTGGACTGAGCAGATTTGGAATATTATCATAGTCATAGGAAACTGTGTTTAATGAAGAGGAGTCTAATACAGAAACCAGCCTAAGAATCACCTAGGAGTTGGTTAGGAAAAATGCAGAATCTCAGGCCCCACCCCAGCCCCGCGGAAGGAGAATCTACATTTTAATAAGGGCCTCTGACGATTCACAGGCACGTTGAAGTGGAGAAACAGGAGTCTGGAGTCGGAGGACGACCTGTTGTTTATTCAGAGAACGCTCTCCTATTCTGAACGTCCTGCCTGGCAGAAAGGGCATGCAGAGGACGGGGCGGAGACACACACTTCGTGCGGCCACCCTGCTCCCGGAAGTACCTGGTAAAGCCCTGCTGGGGCACAAAAGAGCTCTTCCCCTGGCTGATTCTGGACAAAGGAGCTGAAGTCCCCGGAAATCATCGCACACGAGGAGGGTTGCTGCTGTCCCCTCTCGACCCAGGTGTGCCTTTCTCAGCCGGCTGTAAAACAGACGCAATCCAGGTGCTCTCAGGAGTGAGCAAGGAATGAAGAGACTGAATTTTGTAGATGAGGAAAATGAGTATCACGGGAGAACCAGGACTCGAACCCTGATCTCTCTGACCTGCCTAACTGCTACACACATCACTCTTGCGTCTGTACCACCACAGAGAGCGTCATGGCTAAGAGGGCAGGCTCTGGGGTCAGACTACCCAATGTCAAGTTCTGGCTCTGGCACTTAACTAGATGTATGACCTGATGCCAGAGTTATTTTCCTAAATCGACATCTAACCATGTTACCTTTCTGTGTAACACACCCAGCACCGCGCCCCCCCCCAACACCTAGGGAATGTCTTTAAAGCAAAGCAACTTTGTTTTTCAAGGAGAATCTTCCGTGAACCCCAATGTAGAACCCAGGGGGATCAGAGCTGCTTTGGTTGAAGAGAGGAGAGGAGGCTCAGAATTGCACCCATGACACCTATACCCTTAATGTGTTATTCACCCCATGAGAGAGCAGCGAGCCCCAGAATCCCCAAGGACTCACTGATAAACCCCAGTCTCCTGGTCTTGGCATTCTGGAGCCTCCCTGACTTGGCACCTGCCAAGTCACCTTTTTAAAAAAAAATCATAACTCTTTTATTGAATAAATAGTGTATATAAGAACACCAATTAAAAGGAAACTAATTCTGCAAACTACAATCTGGAAAATAAAGTCAATATAACAGGAACAATATATACACATCATTAGAGGAATGTTTGATTTTGACCCATAATAGACTCCTTATCTTTACAATTAACCTTAACATCTGTTAGAACAAAACTGCATTCCTTGGTCTGATTTTAGTACTTCTTATAAAAGCAACAACATTCTAGATAGAATGTTACCTATGTGTTCTGATATGTAAATTCTAAGTAAACAGTGGCTCGACAAACCTTGTTAATCTCTTAATATCCTGAGTAGCATGTACTGCTGAACAAGTTCTAGCTGAAATTGTAAAATTGCTGAACTTTTTTTTCTTATTGATTTTAGAGAGAGAGAGGAAAGGAGAGAGAAAGAAGAGGAGAGCGGGGGAGGGATAGAGAAACATCCCTTTGTTGTTCTACTTATCTGTGCATTCATTGGTTGGTTCTTGTATGTGCCCTGACCAGGGATGGAACCCACAACCCACTGAGCAACCCAGCCAGGGCTGTAAAATTGCTGATCTTTGAGATGAAATTTATTTCAGTTTTGGGTTTTTAATAAATGGAGCTGAAAGTAAAATTGACCCCACCCTCTCTGTCCCTCCCAGAACAAAAAGCCCTTATTAAAGAACAGAGCCTTAAGTCTATCTTTCTAGTCTAAAGAACATTTCTTGCTAACTTTTCGGGTTAGGCAATAAATGCTCCAGAATAATCAATATAGGCTTGCAAAGATGACAGTGTTTGATATCAGTAACAAAAACGAAAAGGACAGAAAGAAAAGACACATGAAAATTTCAAGCTAAAACATGCATAAACGACCGTCATGGCTGTACTTTCAGAAATTATATACACGTACATACTTACCAAATAATGCTGTGCTCTTTGAACATGTGCCAAGCCTCCCAGCCCTGCCCACCCCACACCTTGGCATCCCCCGTGCCACTACTTCTCTCCTGGTCACCACTAGCAAACCCACTGTTCCCAAACGTCACCTCCTCTCTGAAGCCTTCGCAATGCGGAGACATCGAATCCCTCCGTCTGCAAGGCACCCACCTCAGCGTGCAGACACCTCTCAGAGCGCGGGCCTCCCTCGGGGTGCATCTCATTTGCAGCGCACCCCATGCCTTGAGCTGTGTTTGGCCGTAGTCGATGTGCAACACGTGTGTGTGGAGCAGATGAACCTTGGTGTCTTAGTCATCGGGAGATTAAAGGAGTAACTGTGGTTTTGAAAATAACCAGATGCTTTCCAAAAACCAGCTTTCATACGTGAGCTTACACCCACAGGGTAATGGAGCCGAAGGGAACTTTAGGGACCACTTGATCATTCTAAGAATTCGCAAACTGAGGCCGAGACCCGATGCTCCCAGAGGTAGTTAGCAAGGAAGTGGTAGGCCTACAACTGGAACTCACAGCTCGAGACTCTCCGTTAAGTGCTCACTTTAGAAATGAGTCAGCCTCTGCTCTCCTAAGCTCCTGGATGAGGTCCCTTCCACAAATCACCAGAAGTTAGCAGGAAAGTGGACATCTGGGCCAGAGGTGGCCTTACCTTGTTCTGGGGCAGAATGGTGATGTCATTCTAATTGATCTGCCACCAAATGTCTCTGTTTTGCCTCTGCAGTGTTCCCTTCTGCATCCTTAAAATCGGACCTATGATGGCAGTTCCCAAGACACTAATCAGGAAGGTCGTCGTGTGAGAATCACAGGAGTCACACCTGGAGGGCACAGACATATCATTCTTCAGGCCTGCCTGAGAGCAGAAGGGGAAACATCCCTGCCCCAGCCTGGCCCTGCCACGCAGGGGCCTCAGAGGCCACGCAGGCAAGGGGCCTCAGAGGCCACGCAGGCAAGGGGCCAAGGACATGCTGAGTCCCCTCAGTCTTGTATCTTCCAGGAACACCTTTCCGACCTGCCTCTGGGTCCCCCGGAAACTGCATTCACTTCCCCCTCTGTCTAGAAACTTTCACTGTAGAGAAAGAACAGTGATGACTTCTAACACCACCACCACGTTTTATTAAACATGTACTATGTGCACTCCTTAGAGCTGTCTCTCAGGTATGATCCATCCAATTCCAGGGCTGCACCCCTACCCATTGAGAACTCCCCGCTTAGAAATGAAGTTCCTGAGCTTCAAAACTTAGGAGCTGGGTTTCCCTAGGGCAGAGGTTCTTGGCGGGGGAGGCCTCCTAGGGGATATTGGGAACATTTGGAGATATTTTGGGTGGTTACAACTAGAGGGTACCCCTGGAATCTAAGGGGAGGAGGCAGGGATGCTGTTAAGCAGCCTGCGAGGCATAAGACAGTCCACACCCCTCGCCCAAACAAAGACTATGCCACCCAAATTGTCAATAGTGCTGTTGCTATTGAAAAGCCCTGACGTGGAGGATCCTCACCTGCCCTCTGCTCCAGGTGCCCACGCTGACCTGGAAAAGAGAGGTGACTTTCCCAGAGCTCGTTGTAAAATCCACAGCCGTGTCGGTCCGCAGAAAGGGAGCCATGGGGCCAGGTAACAGTGGAGAGACTCCTCACAGGTCTTAACACAAAACAGAAAAGCGACAATTAAAAGCCAGCATCCACTTGATTTAGTCTACTTGTCTCGTCTCGGATACAGCAAGGGCAAATGAAACACACATGTCATTTGCAAAAATTAGGCCTTGGTCTCTTAATTCAAATGACTGCTGACCCATCGGACTCTTCAAATCCAGCCTTCAGGTAATCTAATTCATGGGAAAGCAATATCTTTTGGCAGGGTAGAACAGCTGATTCAATCTTTTCATTTAAACCATGTCACTTTTGATTTCAACAATACTGTGCCAATTCTCCAGTGTTGCTGGGACTTGCCCCCATGTTTGATACAGACAAACCTTGTTACAGAGCACCTTGACATTTCATGGGCCAAAACATCAGCCCCTGCTTGGAGAATGCCTGTTTCTAAAATCCTGAGGACCTAGTCTGCCACGGTTATTTTATTTCCTGGGCCAATCCAATCTGACACATTAAAATTCCTTAAGAGTAGGAGAGGAAAAGTGTTCAATCAAATCTGGATTGGGGGTGGAGAGAAGTAGCAATTGAATTAAGCCTTAGGTTTCCTTTTAGTTTTCTCATTGATTTCTGACTGAGAACAAACACAGAGGCTTTTTCCAGGGCTTCCTGAATGCTGGAAACCCAGGACAACACCCAGGTTCCGGTGAGAATAGGGCAGTTTGGGAGTCAGGATGACTGGAGGAGTCTGTTTCCCTGAATGTGCTCGCGACCTCTTGGTGGCCCTGTGTCACTCCCGGCCCTGCCCCATGCTCCTCCCATCCCAAAAGCCAGAGCCTGTCTCTAAGTGATTTTCCCTGCTGGAGCATCAGAAGAAGTGCAGTTAGTAGGTTTTGTGTTTTAAACTGGAACCTAACTTGGCTCAGCCAATCCCACAAACATGGGCAAGATCACCTTCGAGGCCCAAAGCCAACCCTTATGAGTTCTGAGAGCACCAGAAAAACGTATGATGGATTCTAGGAGCTGGATCCTAAACTGCTCTTCCAGCAAGACCCCCGCCCTCCCTCTCCTCCCAGATCTCTTCCTGTCGCACGATCTAAATGCCCCTCCAGTACCTGATTACTTTCTGGTAGCTGTCATAGTGAAGAACAGGAAGAAAGAGTGATGCGTTTCGGGATTTCTGTAGGGCATAGAGGGAGTAATCCATGCGTCTTCCTCCCTGGGAGTCCACGAACACTGGGCCAGTGATTCCTGGAGGGAGAGAAGATTATACACATGGTAAGGAGGACAGAGGGGGACTTGACACTCGAACTCGTACCAGCGGCCCTAGCAGCCACTTTGGGGAGGCAGATGTGAGGCCTATGCTGGGAAGGTCTGTGCAGCTTTAAAAAAAAAAAAAAGTTTCCAACTAAAACCCAAGATTTACGCTTCCTTAGAACAATCGGATGTGACAAAAAGAGGCCGAATGACATGAAGGCAGCTGGCCGGATCCGGATCCGGGGACAGCTGCCTCCCCCAGGTGCTACGGTCCTCCTCACCCCACCCCCAGGCCCTGGGGCTCATGTTTGCAGGCTTTGTTCTCCCCTTTCCTCCTTGTTTGGTTTGGGCTCAGGCATCCGCATGGTGCTCAGTCCTGGCCCCGTGTTCTTTGTTCCCATTTAGGGTGTGGTCAACCCCATGCACAAAACACACATCCAGATCCTAGATGCAAAGCACACTCTTTCACACCCCAAACTAGAACCTGTGTCTGACACAGGACTTCTGTGATTTATTCGCCCTGAGGACAGGACACAAAATGGCCATCTAATGAGCACCTATGATGTGCCTGGCACTGCTGGGTGGTAGCGATTTCACACACCTAGTCCCAGTGGACCCTGAAGAGGTGGCACCATCATCCACTCCTAACAAGCAGGGCCTGGAGGCAAGACCCCTAGTTTCCCGGGATGGGAAGAGGCAGGCCTATGGGCTTCCAGGTGCTGTGTTCCTCCTACCCCCACAGGCCCGCGCTGTGCACATGCGCGCTGGCGCACTTGATGTGGCGGTGGAGCCCAGCTCCCTCCAAGGTTTGCATAGGCAAGGGGCTAGAGCCAAGGCAACCAACCACCAGGGACGCCGCTCTCTGTGTCGTTCGATCACTGTGTGAAGAGGGATTGGACCCTCGTTTCCTAATTTGGCCTCCTTAAACTCGGACTTCTTCTCTATCGGGGTAAAGGCCTTTGGCGCTGGCTAGTTTTGTGGCTGTGGTCCTGGACATCATGGCAGAAATGGACAAAAGAAACAGGGACAAATATCCCGATTATGTCAATGGCGAGTCCTGCAGCCCAAAAGGAAACAGAAGCCAGTTTGGAAGGTGTGTGGGGACCTCCAAAGCCCCAAAGTGAGATGCCCCTTAAAAGGGACTTGCTGCCCTTCACAGATGCCCGTAATTCTAAAAGGGTAAGAAAGAGGAAATAAATTATCTGGCAGAGGGGATTAAACTGAGAACAAGAAGACAGACTTCTCTTACCTCCCTTTTCTTCTTCTTCTTTCTCCTTCTTCTTCTTCTGTTGTTGTTGTTGTTAAACAAAATGCTTCAGGGTCCAGAAGAAAAGAAGGGAGGGAAGCTATTAAAGCTTCCTCTTGGAAAAGGTGTTGATAGGGTAAAGGTGAACTGAATCTATAAAAATCCCAAAGAGCTGGCCTTGGTTGTCCTCTTTAAATTTTATGACAAAATTTAGGTAGTAATTTATTAAGTGAATAATAAGCCAAAGATACATAGCCACCATTTAATGAGCACATACTATGTGCTAAGGCCTTGATATATTTTAATTATTCCTCCATGTTACACAACAGTGAAGAACAATAGCCCTGGAGAAAGCAGGCCTTGTTCTGAATTCCAGCTCCACCATGTGGTAAACTTGTGACCTTGGACAAGTACATAACATTTCTATCTTGGGTTCACTCACCTGTGTACTATAATAAGATGGTGATAGTACTACCGCCTCATGGGTTGTGTGAGGACTAAGTGGGATAGCATGCAGAAGCTCTTGGCACCCAGCTTGCTATAAGGTAAACCCTCGGTAAATGCTGGCTATTATTATTACATGGGGCAGGACGCATTATCTCTGTCTTACAAATGGGAAAACTGGAGCACAGAAAGATGACAGCAGTTGGTCAGCAACCAGGGTAATTTCAGAACAGGTCACGGCCAAGCCTATCCTCACCCTGGCAAGGAAAGTCAAAGGGGATCAGCCGCCTCTGCAGAGGTTGAGAGTCATGAATGAGGCCTAGTGCCCCAACAGGGAGGGAAGGGTCATGGAAATGACCCCAGCAGGCAGGTCCCACCCTTTGAAGCTATATTCTTCATGGACCAATTTGGAAGGAACTATGGGAAATACCCTGTGGGAGAGAGGATAAGAAGCCCCAGAGGCCCCGTCAGGTCCAGGCAGCCCTTTGGACAGAGCCGGAGAATGGACTGTGGCCACTGGGAGGCTTAACCTCAGCCACCCCTTCCAGAAGATTGGAATCTCCACAAGAAAGAGGGATTCTATAACTCAGTGCGGGGCAGGCGGGAAGAGAGGCCTTCAGCCACAGGCTCCGCCCCTCAGAGCCACTTGACTGGGGTGGCAGGCCAGAGTTCTGATAGCCCTCCCTCAGTCAGGCCACTTACCCTGCAACATGGTCCCATTAAAACCTTTCAGAGTGCTGACCAGCTGCCGCCCATCCCGGAAATCTCTTCCGGCCTTCATCATGAACTTCACCGTCTGAGCGTAGAGCAGGGCCGAATCATGAAGATAGGCAGAGTAAGGGCTCACCTTCAAGGAGGGAAGCAAATGCAGGGTTTAAAAGCCCCACGGCCTCCCGAGTCACAGCCTGTGGCTCAGTTGGGAGGAATTTCTCTCCATCTTTGCAGCGCTGTAACACATGCTCTCCACCCCTCCCCCCACGGGGGAGGGCCCTCTGTGTGCCCAGGCCAGGGCTCTTCAACCTGGATATCACAATCTTCATTTTTCCTCTATAAGCCAGCTTTTCCAATTAGATCACATGATCCCTCAGGTCAGAAATAGCTCTCTTCCAGCCAAGATGGAGGCGTAGGCGGACACACTGTGCCTCCTCTCACAACCAAAATTAAGGACAACAAATATTTAGAAACAAGAAAGCAACCAGAACTCATAGAAAACTGAACTGTACGGAAGTCCAACAACCATTCATCCAGACCGGTAAGAGGGGCGGAGTCGCGGCAGGAAAAAGTGGAGGTGCGGGCCCGGGAATGCAAGGAGCAGCGGCTGGCAGTTCCCAGGTGCACAGGCGGCAGCTGGTGGACACAGGGGGCACAGGGGGCAACTGTGCAGACCCAGTGAGGCCGCACAAGGCGGCTGGCTGACCAAGTGGTCCCACATTCTCGCGTGCAGACAATCCAGGTGAAGCGGAAGGGGCGGAAGGGGCGGAAGGAACTGGAGTTCAGGAGAGAGCGAAGCAGGTGCCATTGTTCCCTCTCAGACCCTGCCCCCACATACAGCATCACAACTTAGGGACTGGGCTGCCCCGCACAGGGGAATGCCTAAGGCTCCACCCCTCACTACGTAACAGCCACAACCAGACTAAAACCAAACCAAAACAACAACAAAAAAAAACCCCACCAAAAATGGCTCAAACCAGAGATCAAAGGAAAGCCCCAGAGCCAATTCCTCTAAGCCGTGAAGAGATAGCCAACCTATCAGATGGACAGTTCAAAGCACTGGTCATCAAAATGCCCACAGAATTGGTTGATTTTGCTCACAAATTGGATGAAAAAATGCAGGTTACAATACGTGAAATGAAGGAAGACACATGGGGAACCAATAGAGATGGAAGGAAAACTGGGACTCAAATCAATGGAGTGGACCAGAAGGAAGAAACTAACAACCAAACAGAACACGAGGAAGAAACAAGAATTCCAAAAAAATGAGAAGAGGCTTAGGAACCTCCGGGACATCGTTAAACGTCCCAACATCCGAATTATAGGGGTCCCAGAAGGGGAAGAAGAAGAGCAACAAGTGGAAAACTTATTTGAACAAATAATAAAGGAGAACTTCCCTAATCTGGCAAAGGAAATAGACTACCAGGACATCCAGGAAGCTCAGAGAGTCCCAAAGAAGTTAGACCCAAGGAGGAACACACCAAGGCACATTGTAATTACATTAGCCAAGATTAAAATGAAGGAGAGAATTCTAGAAGCAGCAAGGGATAAGGGGACAGTCACCTACAAAGGAGTTCCCATCAGACTGTCAGCTGATTTCTCAGAAGAGACCTTCCAGGCAAGAAGGGGCTGGAAAGAAGTATTCCAAGTCATGAAAGTCAAGGACCTACATCCAAAATTGCTCTATCTAGCAAAGCTGTCATTTAGAATGGAAGGGCAGATAAAGCGCTTCTCAGATAAGGTCAAGTTCAAGGAGTTCATCATCACCAAGCCCTTATTCTATAAAATGTTAAAGGGACTTATCTAAGAAAAAGAAGATCAAAAATATGACAGTGAAAAGACAGCAAACTCACAGCTATTAAGAACCACACCTAAAACAAAAGCAAACTAAGCCAACAGCTAGAACAGGAACAGAACCACAGAAATGGAGATCATATGGAAGGTTAGCAACAGGGGCATGGGAGGAGGAGAGAGGGGGGAAAAGGTACAGAGAATAAGTAGCATAGATGGTGGGTAGAAAACAGACAGGGGGAGGGCAAGAATAGTATGGGAAATGTAGAAGCTGAAGAACTTATGACACATGGACATGAACTAAAGGGGAGAAGGTGGGTGGGAGAGGGTGTGCAGGGTGGAGGGGAATGATGGAGGAGAAATGGGACAACTGTAATAGCATAATCAATAAAATATATTTAAAAAAAAGAAATAGCTCTCTAGGCCATAGGTGGGTAGGGGTATGGTTTAATTGAAAGTGGGCAGATTTTGGAGCCAGGCTGGCCTTTCTACTTACTGTGAGATTTAGGGAAAGTTCCATAACCTGTCTATATCTCAGCTCTCTTATTTATAAAATGGGGATAAAGTCACTGTCCTGGTGAGTATAAGGACAGTTAAATGCAGCAGGATAGGTATACTACCTATTGTGCTACCTGACTATAGTAGGTCTTCAATATATGTTCTCATCTGTTCATTTAGCCATCAAACATACAAGTGTCCACTAAGTGCTAGGCGCTGTTGTTCCCATAGGACCTGGTACAGACACTTAGTAGATAACACCCCAAAGATTCATTGACCGGTCATCTTTCCTTGTGTGCTGGGATCCACATTTGGCTGCCCTGTTCCTAATGGAACCTCTCTTGTCAGTGGCCTGTCATTGGAAATAGCTTCATCTCTGGCGCACAGTCTGTACAAATTGCTATGTGGATATCACACATTTGTCCTATCATCCCCGACACACTGGGACTACCACTGTCTGATTCTCTCTCTCCTATCTTCTCCCTGTTCCAGACCATCTGCTTGCCTTGACCTGTTCTAGCTCTGCATTTCTTCTGCTGCATTCTGGTTCTCAGGCCTGGCCTTCTACTGGGAAGGGAAGGTCTGAGGACCACCGGTGTCTGTTCTACTACTTCTACCAGCCATGTTCTTACACACTCAAAAACCACAGGCTGTAGGCAGAGGTCATTACTAGTCTTATTTTTCAGGTGAAGAGGCTGAGGAGTAGGGAGATTAAGCAATTCACTGAGAGATCCCACAGGCAGTAAATGGCAGAACTAGGATGGGAGCCCAGGTATCTGACTCCAAAAGCCACCTGGCCTCTCACCTAGTAACCTCTATCCTCCTCTGTGGTCCTGCAGTGCAGATTTCACAAGACAGACCACTGTTTATTCTCAGCTGTGTGCACATGCGTGTATGTGTTGGGTGGGGTGGTAAAAGAAGAGGGGAAGTAAGAGGGAGAATAGTAAAGCTGAACACAAATTTCCTCAAAGAAGCGTGAGCAGGGACCTGTGCGGTGGGACCCTGTCTCGGACCTGCTCTTCTGTGGACACAGAGCTGTGGAAGGGTGGCCCCCTCAGCCTTTGGCGGACTTCTTGTCAGAAGCTTTCATCTCCAGGACCTTCTCTGTAGGAGCCGAGGGCGATGAAAAGAACAGACTCATAGATGGTGGGGAAGTGCGTCCCCTTCTGATTTGTTAGCACCTCCTTCTAGAAACTGTCCTGAAATATAATGAAATCAGTGTGGTCATTCTGTAGGAAATACCCTGAGCAACAGAAATGCATCCAGTCAAGGTAAAATTTGAATCTCTGAATTTGAATCCTCGAAAACACAATGACTCTGGAAGCCTGCCTTGCAAGGCACACATTTTATAGCTGGCATCAAAGCAGTGAGAAGGAATCCAATAAAGAAGGAAGGAAGGAAGGAAAGAGTAAAAAGAAAAGAAAGGAAGGAAGAAAGGAAGATGACAGCAAGCAGATAAGATATGGAAAGCTTATGTTCAAAGGAACAATGGGTGATAAAAACTGGAAAAATTTAGGTTTGTTGATTCCAGAATGTCTGTTTGTGGCTTAACATGTTTGTTATTTTCATTATTATCTATATTATTACTATTGTGAAAGTAATACCCACTCATTATGTATATGTGTGTATGTGTGTGTGTGTTTATATATATGTGCATGTACAGAGACAGGTACAGAGGTGTATGTGTGTACATTTTATACAAATAGTATCACACTATAATACTGTTCTGCAGCTTAATTTTTTTCCACTTAAGCCTGTATTGGGGATACTTTATAGAATGGATTTATGCTATTCTTTTTAAGAGTCATGTGAATTCAATTGTATGTTTTTTTGAAAGGATAAACAAAATTAATAAATCTTTAATCTGACCTATCAAGAAAACATGAGAGACCCAAGTAAATAAAATCAGTAATCAAAGAGAAGTGATAACTGACACCACAGAAACACAAAAGATTGTAAGAAAATAATATGAAAATTATATGTCAACAAACTGAACAATCTGGAAGAAATGGATAAATTCCTAGAAATGTACAATTTTCCAAGACTGAATCAGGAAGAAATGGAAAACCTGAACAGACCCATTACTGCCAATGAAATTGAAGCAGTAATTAAAAAACTCCAACAAACAAAAGTGCTAGACCAGATAACTTCATGGGCAAATTTTACCAAACATTTAATAGAACTCAAACCTATCCTTCTCAAACTATTCCAAAAGATTTAACAGGAGGAAAGCCTCCCAAGCCCACTTTATGAGGTCACTATTATCCTGATTCAAAAACCAGACAAAAGACATTGCCAACAAAAGAAAATTATAAGCCAATAACTTGGATAAACATACATGTAAAAATCCTCAACAAAATATTAGCAAACCAAATTCAGAAATACATTAAAATGATCACATACCATTTTTAAGTGGCATTTATTCCTGAGATGCAAAGGTGGTTCAGTATTTGCAAATCAGTTAATGTGATATATCTCATGAAGGTTAAAAACCACATGATCGTATCAAGGAATGCAGAAAAAAACACTTGACAAAATTCATCACCAATTTATCATAAAAACTCCCAGCAAAGTAGGAATAGAGGGAACATATCTCAACATAATAGAGGCCGTATATGACAGACCCACTGCCAGCATCATATGCAGTGGGCAAAACCTGTAAGTGTTTCTCTTAAGAGTGGGAACAAGACAGAGATGTCCACTGGCACCACTCTTATCCAATGTAGTACTGAAAGTCCTACCCACAGCTATCAGATGGGAAAAAGTATCCACAATGAGATATCACCTCACTAACGTCAGAATGGCTGTCATCCATAAATGCGAACGGGCAGGTGCTGGCGAGAATCTGGAGAAAAGGGAACCTTTGTGCACTATTGGTGGGAATGCAAATTGATGTAACCACTGTGGAAAACAGCGTGGAGGTCTCTCAAAAAAAATTAAAAATAGAACTACCGTATGACTCAGTAATTCCACTTCTGGGTATCTATCTGAAGAAATCCAAAACACTAATTTAAAAAGCTATATGCACCCCTATGTTCATTGCAGCATTATTTACGACAGTCAAGATATGAAAGCAACCCAAGTGCCCATCAATAGAGGATGGATAAAAAAGCTATGGTACATATATACAACAGATTACTACTCAGCCATAACAAAGAATGAAATCTTCCCATTTTGAAGAACATGGATGGACCTGGAGGGTATTTTGCTAAGTGAAATAAGTCATATAGAGATAGACAAATACCATATGATTTCACTTCCACGTGCAGTCTATAGAACAAAATAAACGAGCAAACGAAACATAAACAGACCCATAGTTACAGAAAACAGACTGATGGTTGTCAGAGGGGAGGAATGTTGGAGGGCTGGGTGAGAAAAGTGAAGGGATGAAGTACAAATTGGTAGTTACAAAATAGTTATAGGGATGTAAAGTACAGCACAGAGAATATAGCCAATAATGTTGTAATAACTATGTGTGGTGTGGTGCCAGGCAGGTATTAGAATTACCGAGGGGATTGCTTCATGAATAATATAATTGTCTAACCTTTATGCTGTTCACTTGAACTAATATAAAATATTATTAAATGTCAACTGTAATTGAAAGATAAAATAAAAAAGATAAAAGAAATCTGTAACATTGTTATACATCTTTTACTCCCTTTTGCCTCATTTCGGCTTCTTAGAATCGTTTCAAACAAGCTCATTTTAGAAAGATAAAACTGCTGGAAAACTTACACGGTGTTTCCATATCTAAATGCAAGTGGCTTCTCCCAGGAGCCTGCTACTGTAAATCGGTGTTTAAATATACAGACCGAGAGCAGTCCTCCTGGGGTTTGAATACCAGCTCTCCCTCCTAGGAGTCATGTGGCCTTGGGCAAGTCACTTTCCCTCTCAGAGCCCTGGTTTCCTCATCTGTAAGACAATGAAAATAAAAATATCTCCCATGGGGTGGTATGAGCTGACATGAGTTTTAGTATATCGAGCGCTCACGGTGGGGCCTGGTACCCAGTAACTAATCCATAAGCCAGAGCTGTTGGGGTGCAGGCTCTGTCCCAGAGTCCAAAAGACATGGTTTGGAAAACCAGCTCAGGAGCCCTAGGATCTGGGAGAAGTTATCTTATGCATCTAAGCCTCAATTTTCCTATCTGTAAATTGGACTGCCGATAAGCTCTACCTTATGAGGCTCACGGGAATGTTAAGTGCAGTGGTGCAGATAAAAGTGTAACTCATTCCTCACGGTATGCACGTGGTACATTTGACCATTCCGATCACGACCAAAAGAACCCAATCACCCAAGAATGGCCTCATTGGACCAGCATGTTGGTCTCTCCAGGCCTTTGTTAGGACTCCAACAGAGACACAGGGAGGAAGTGCCACGTGTGTTTGCATGTCCTTTGGGAAGGTCTCAGACACATGATAAGAGCAACAGTTCCCCCTCACTGGTGTTTGCTGACAGACTACCAAGAGCCAGCATCCAGGTGCAAGCCCTGGCTCAACTGCTCACTCACTGGGCAAAAGGACAATGGGTACATTCTTCCAGCTCAGTCCCAGTCTCCTAGCCTTAAGAGGAGGAGACTTAGGGCTGTGGTGAGTCTTCAGCGAGCCACTTCATCTGGCGCTTAGCAACTGCTCCACGCTTCTTAGCTCCTGCTGCAGGAGCGGCCCGGGGGTCACCGACACTCACCTGCCACTGCTGCAGAACAATGAAAACAAACCCTCCCCCATGGAATCCCAGGTACTCTGCAGCCAGCAGAATAACGTTTGCATCCTCCGAGCTGCAGATTGGGATGATCACTATAAGGAAAAAAAAAAAAAAAAAAAACAGTCAGGCAAGCACACACGATCACGTGTGCACATGCACGTGCTTTTTAAAGACCAGCCTGAAACTGGTCGAAATGAGACAGGAACGTTTTCTTGCCCTGAGGCTGCTTTAGGAAAGGGGAATGCTGAAACTATCCCCAGAGGGTACCACCAGCAGTGTACGGACTGGCAGATTTGCTCTGCAGAAGTCAAGTCCTCGCTGCAGCTCTCTCCCCAAATCCAGTCAAAAGGTTAAGACCACCTCTGTGTTCTGGTTTCTCTGTTTCATTGGTTCAGAACAACAGATCTGGCTTGTTAATCATCAGCCACACAGTTAGGGGGAGTTAAAGGAGGACCTAGAGCCAGGAGCATTCAGACTTCTTGAGCTGGGATGGCGTGGGCCATGGTGCTTTTCTTCCATTCAGTGTGCATTTCAAGGACACGCAAGTGAAATAGAGACCTTCTTTAAATGAGGTAAATTATAATCTAATTATCTGAGCTCCACCCATGTGCCAAGCCCTGTGCTGATTAAGCACAGGATATACCAATGAGCAAGACAGAGGGCCCCTGCTCTCACGGAACTGAGACAGACAGGCACTATACCAGTGAATTATGGGGTGCAGTGGGGTTGCAGGTTACGCTCCAGGCCAAGGATCAGAGAGTCTCAAAGTGCCAAGGCCAGAAAGGCTTAGTTTATTGAACAACAGAAATGAGTCAGTTACTAATTCAGGCTAGAAAACAGAGCCTTATAAGTACCACAGCAAAAGTAACTGCTATCATATGTTGACCAATTACTATGTCTAGACACAGTACTTAAGACTTTACAGGCAGGACCTCATGCAATCCTCATATTTCTGTGAGATAGGCAGGTGATTACCTTCATTTCCCAGATAAGGTATCTGAGGCACAGAGAGGTCACGGTATTTGCCCAGGAGTACACAGCTAACAAGTATTAGAGGCTGATTTGACACATAGGCTATCTGTCTCCAGAGCCCAAGCTCTGAACGACACCCTAAGCCCAGGACTCAGCACACCTGGAAGATGCTTTCAGAGTGTATTCAATGAATCATAACACTATAACATATGGGATCTCACTTTAGATTAAAGATATTTGTTGATGGTGGCAGTGATGTCGACCAAAAAGAAAAACTTTTTATATGTCACTAGTTTTTGCATCCTCTGAGTTGCAAATTTCCATCTGCTTTATATACCCATAGGAAAATGAAGAATTCCCATCTGCTTTTCCTATTTGTCTCTCTAAACGTAAGCTACAGAAGATCCTTTTCCACTTGCCCCTGGCAATTGCTGACACGGTCCTAAGATTCTCTTGCAGGAGGGCTGGATCATTGCTGGTGTATTGGACCTGGGTGGTGATGGTGAAATGGGATTTGAGTTCATTCTCTACAATCCTCCACAACTCATCCACTCTATCCCAGGAGGAAGTCCCAGGGGGACCCCCAAACATCCCAATGTGTTTCCAGCCCAGGTACTGGAGACTTTTCTGGTACTGGAGCACATCACCAATCTCACGTGTGGGTGGCACAAGTCTCACATAGGTGTCATATAAGAAGTCATTCTCCAGATTTGCTGTTTGTCCAACAAAGTCAAGATGGGGATATTCCACTCAGAGGCCAGCAAACCTTGAAAGTAACCAAAAGGATGTCTTTTCATAATTGAGTTTATGCTACACTCAACCCCCATTTTGCATGAATTTTGAATTCAGTGACTCAGTGGGTCATGCTGGAGCCTGTCTTTTGGAATATTGATGATAACGTCTTATATACAACGTGAGAATGCAAGACCTCAGGACAAGAATAACAACAGTCAGCATTCATTGAGAGCTTACTGTATGCCAAGCACTTTGCTAAAAGCTTATATATATCATCTCAATTTTTACATTTCTATGTGGTAGGCATTGTCATTGCCCCATTTTGTAGATGAAAACACGGGGGCATGGAGGTGTAAGTTACAAAGCTAGCAAATAGTGGGGCAGGATTGGAATATAGGCAAAATGAATTCAGAGCCCACACTCAGAGCTACTATTCACTCTCTTGGTGTATCTTTCTTAATTTGTTTCTTATTCATTTCTCATTCATTTTTTATTATCAGCCTACTATTTATAAGAAACTTTGGAGACCCTGCTCTTAAAGGAGTTTAGAGTTTATGATCTATTACAGGAGCTAAGACAAATGAAAATAACTGTAGAATTAAATATACCCTTCACTATTTATAAACAATAGATTTATAGAAATTTAGAAAAGTAAGAAATCACTTCTAGTTTGGGAATTAGGGATATAGAAGTGAGGATGGAAGGGTGAAAAAAAGCTCTATGGCATTCGAGCTTGATGTTGAAGAATGGGTAGGCTATGGACAGCAAGAAATATGTCAAATGAGGAGTTCCAGGAGAGAGCAAGATTCAAATTCAAACAGGAACTTAATTCTACAGCCCTCACTAGTGGTTGTTGTGCAGAGAGTGAGAACTTGGGATGCTCCTTTCTATTTCGGCTTTGCATCAATAGGCTTAGCCTATTTTGGACTAAGCATGAGATACCCAAGGACTTCTACAAGTCTAATCCCATTAACTAAACACATACAAGTCATTTCTTTCTCTCATTTTCTTGCCCTAGCTTATTACAGTCTGCCATACTTCCTTCTTTCCCACTTACTTTTACCGTCACCAAATCGCTTATACACCGAAGGGAAACCTACACAAATGATATTTTTCTATTGAATACCAAGCATTAATTTTCTTCTCAATTTTCCTGACCCATGTAGCTGACAACATAAGAATAAATAATGAGTCTATCTGCAACAGCATAAAGCCCAAATGATCAACAAGTTTGTTAATACACAACCACAGGTTAGTGATGGAACTGACAATTATTGATTTGAAAGTCTTTCTTTTAAGAGAATATTAATTGTTCTAATTACATGGTCTAATTACATCTCAAAAAATGGTACTGAAGACCCGCACAGTAATTATTCTAATAATGCCACCCTTCTCAAGGGATTGTTCAAATCTGTGCCATCATCTTTCAGACTGCCCCTTCCACTGGAAACTCAGCCAGAGTTTATAGAAGGTTGTATATCTCTGCTGCTTCTGGGCATGCTGGTCCAAACACAGCAGAAATCTGTTCTCTCTGGACCTGGGTGGTGAAAATAGCAAGAGCCTCCTTAGTACTGCAGGTTGAGTTGGTGTAAGTGAACTCCCAGCTGAAGTTTCCGAGGTCCACTGACTCTGAGTTGATCTTGTCCATAGCAATCTGGAGACCCACACCCAGCCTTTGCACACTGAATGGATGGGAGATATTCCAGTGAGCCTGGAAGCCCACAATGAGTTTAGCAGCCTCAAGCCAAGTCACCAGCACACTGTCAAAGAGTGTTAGAACAAGTATTGGATGGGCATCATGGCATTTAACCCCCAAACAGAGCCCAGATGGAAGTGGGGCCTCAGCACCTGCGCTGGGAGCCATGGATAGTGCCTAACATCTGGCACACTGCGAAACTCAGAAATGCTGAGCCTCCTGACCACACGTGCCAGGAGCTTAAATGATAGCGCAGAGTGCCCTGAGGACCACGGCTTGGTTTCTATTCAGTGCCATTAATTAGCTGGAACCTTTTCTTTTCAGAATCTGTCCTAACACATCTAGAAGCAGCAGTCTTGCAGAAAGAGGCTAGGGCAGGGAGTCAGCAAGGCCCTGGTAATTAATCCAGGGATACCACTGACAAACTTTATGGTCCTGGACAAAGCACATAACTCCACTGACCGCCAGCCCCAGGATCCCTCTCTGCTAATTAAATAAGAATCCAGAGCCACTGAAGTGTAGGCAGGTGACCTGGGCTGGAATTCCGACTCCACCACATATTAGTTGTGTGACCTAGGACATGCTACTTCCTCTCCCTATGCCATCATCTCCTGATAGGTAAGTGAGGGTTAAACTGCAATGGGATCTCCCCCTAAGTAATATGGTAAGGGTTAAACAAGGTTAGATAAGTCCAGCCCTCAGCCCAATACCTGTGCAAAGGGAGCCACTTCTCCGTGCTAGGTAATGGTGATGATAATGATTGATGATGTTGATTTCATAATAATAATGATCACCTGCTAATTAATCTTATAATTTTTCTAGAATAAGTGTGTTAATGACTGTGAGAGTGCTTACTCACAAATAGCATAGTCTACATCCCTCACCCTGGACAAGGATATCAGGAAGAGGCTTCTAATGAATGAACACTAACTCCCAAAGCTTGATCTCAGAACCACCTACATCAGTCTCTCCCAATGACTAAAAGTACAGATTCCAGGGTCCCACTCCAGACCCTCGGAAGCAGTCTTCAGTCTACTCTGAGAATCTGCAATTAACAGACTCATGTATGCCTAAGGACGCTAGCATTTAAGAAGCTCTGACACAGTCTGAAGTGAGAGGAAGAAAAGAATTGCTGATAACTACCCTCTACTTATTCTCCTTCAGCAGCAAGCTCCCGAACCGGGATTACTGAGCCCTTGTTCCGGCCCATCTCAAGGGGCCATTTCAAACCCTGTAGATTGGAGGACTTTCTTTTCTCCAAAACAAATTCAGCATAATTTCTTCTTCACTGAGCTTCAGATTCTCTATCTCTTTTATGAGGACAGCTTGGCATCCATTTGCAAAGTCATCTAATCCTAAGGATATTCTCAATCGAATCACAGACAGAATTCCATGGATTTGTTTTGTTTGCGTTCACATGCTTGCCAGATGTATGTGGCCTTGAGCAAGTCAGTTAACCTGTGTCTTAGTTTTCTCAACTTCAGAATTAGTTTAATAATGTTCTTCTTACAAGGGTGTTGTAAAGATATTGTGAAATTGTATAATTACCTAGCACAGTGCCTGACATTTAGAAGGAATCCAGTAAAGGAGCACTCTCCGAAATGGGCATGTCATCCCCTAAGTCATGGTCTCAAAACCAGGACTCTGGGAACTATATTTTATTATAAATTCTGTGTGCCCTCTCCCCTGCCCATGTGTAAACATCTTAAAATTTGAACTCCCACTCTGGATAATTGAGATTCTTTGTGTTTATAGACTGACTTTCTCTGAGAAATCTTTGAGGCCAGGTGGCTATGTGTGCCCCTCTTTGGATCCTCAGATTGGAGCCTTTATATATCCAAATTAACATTAATCATGATGAGCATAAGTATTTTTTTTTTGTATTCCTAAATGCTTACATGTGAACATGATCAAAAACATGAGAAAATACTGATGAAGTTTCAGCACTTGAGAATTTAACAAGGAGACATACACTGCTGGTAGATGTCAATAGTCATTTTTTCAATGCGCATTCAATGCGCCTTAAGAATATGTGGGTCTTTGACTCAGGAATTCCAGTTTTGGCTACTTATCCTAAAGAAATAAGATCATATGATAAGATTTTATTGCACTGTTTTTTTTAACTTATCTTTTCACTTTCTTTTTTTAAAAAAAGATGTTATTTACTTATTTTTAGATAGAGGGGAAGGGAGGGAGAAAGAGAGGGAGAGAAATATCAGTGTGTGGTTGCCTCTTGAATGCCCCCTACTGGGGACCTGGCCTGCAACCCAGGCATGTGCCCTGACTGGGAATTGAACCAGTGACCCTTTGGTTCTCAGGCCCACACTTAATCCACTGAGTCACATCAGCCAGGGCTACACTGCTTTTTTTAAGAGTTAACAATTAGACACAAATTTTATGTCTAATGGCAGGGGCCTGGATAAATAACACATAGTTAATCTATATGTCTAAGCACCAACCAGTCGCTGAAAATGAGTGCATTTCTATACTCAGAAGGGTTGTCCCAATGAATTAACTGAGGAAGCACACTATAAAACAACATGTATGATATTCTATTTCTATTGTTTTTTCAAAGCACACAGTTTGCATAGCAAAGATTAGTTATGCCTCAACTGTAAAAGTGGTATTTTCTGAATAATAGGAATTGTGGGTACTTTTCTTCTCTTTGCTTATCTTAATTTTCATATATTTTTGTCTAAATGCCTGTAAGAAGAAAGAAAAGTACAAGTTTTTATTACAAATAAACCCCACAGGCTTGCATTTGTGGAGTGAAAGCAAGGGGTTGAATGCACGCTGTTTGAGTTCTCAGGACGGGAGCACCTGTCTCATCCTGGCCCCAGCCCTCACACTTCAAGGCATTGGGCTTTCCTCTGTGGGCTCTAACTATTCTCTGTGGAGTTCAGCCCCCTCCATTTTACCATCACCCTCAGGAAAGGCGAGAGATAAAGATGCTGTGGTTCAGATAATGAGAATCACCAGGAAACCAGTGCTGTAGTTATAGGCCTACCCACTTTGTGCCAAGTGCTTTATTGGCTAGAGTGGAAACGGCCTGAAGTTAAAAGCAACTCAGTGGGACTTTTAGGGACAGAGGCTGCTGGAGAGAACACGATGTCCTCCACTTTTCTTCCAGTTCTCCCTCCTTCTAGGAGACTCTTTCGCCTACAAGTTTCCAGTGGCATGGTGGTTGCCAGGAGAGGCAATGCTGTTTCATCCAACAATGGTGTAGCACAAAAGTGCTTACAGCAGAGGTGCAGAGGTTGGTTCCCTGTGTCAGTGGGGGTGGTGCTTTCATTCTTAGCTACTTTGTACTATCTCCACTTCCTGAAGAGACGATTACAGAGAGAGGGTTCTTTCTGCTTGATTTACAGTTTCCTCGGTGCTGACCATCCTGGCCATAAATCAGATACAGGGCCAGCTATTCTGCATCCAAGGTCAAGTAAGATTGGCTGTGTCCAGGGTGCTGGGGTTTTCATAAAACCTCTAGCACTCTTCTAGCTGCCCATCCTGTCCTCCCCTCCTGCTTTCGTCTTGCATCCCTTCAATTTGTAAATCAGTGGTCTGACCACGTTTAGAGAAAAAGTGAAGGTTTAGAATGTGTGGGTTCAAACTTGTCCAAAGGCAGGAGGCAGGCGAATGTATTTGGCCCACTTGGAAGAGTAAACTGAGCCTGTAATGTCCTAGGGAAAGACAAGGGAGAGGCAGCACATGCTCTCCTGCATCTCACGGTATTTCCTTTAAAAAGGCATCAGCCTCAGGCTTTCCCGAGTGAGTAAGACCGTAATTGAGCCTCCTCCTCTGTCCTTCCCTATGATACGGGGAAATGGCAGGGGGCAGAGGCCTCTGACATTACCAGCTTCTTGCCCTAAAATCCTAGCACTCTGGTGGCTTCCTAACTAACCAAGTCCCCCACGCTCAGTGGTGGCGGCAGGCTTCTTTCCAGACCTTGCATACAGGTTCCTTGAGGGAGCGTTCCTGAAGATCCAGCACACCCTGTACAGACCATCCCAGAAACAGGAGCAAGTAAAAGGTGGCTATTTCCTGTCAGGGTGTGAACTTCGAACTTCCCTATTGTGTCCTTGTCTTTCGCAAATAGCTGAGATAACTTCACCGACTATGAAGCTCCTAGTGAGTAAATGTTTGAGAAGCTATAGGTAAATGGAGCAAAGGTTGAGCCTGTGTAAAGCAGGAGATCGTATTTCTCAGGCCTGTAACAAGGCAACTTCCTTGGATCACAAAGCCCCTCTTTCAGGTAACCATGTGCGCATTACTCTTAGAAGGCCAGGGCTGGGCCAGGGATAGGGCACTGACCTTGGCTGTCTGCTGAAGACTCTCTGGTCCTGTTTCTGGGTAGGTTTGTGTGACAGAAGAGATCCTCCCTCCTGGGGACTCCACCCGTCTCTTACATGCTTTTGCTACCTGGTATTTATCCCATGCTGCTGAAAGAGACTCTTTCCCTGGCCTGTGATGTTTGTTCTTTCTCTTTCTCTTACCTCTTCCCACCAGGAACATGTCTTTGACACCTGAGCAGTTGCTTTTGACAGTCTGGGGCTTCTAATCAATATTTTCCAGTTTTCTTCTGGCTACAAATATAACCTGAAGTTTAGCAGGTTGGTTTGCTCTAAATGCCAGATTTCAGATCTGAATATTTATTTTGTGGTCTTTGATCCTGCCTCCCAGATCAAGATCCCGCCCCCACCCCCCCTCCCCCGGCCAATAAAGCATTAGCCAGAAGAGCAAAACCTTGGGGAAAGCGGAAAGCGGAAAGCACTTGGGAAGGTGGGGCAACTGCCTGCTCCTGCTATTCCGTAAGCAAAGATACTAAATGATGGGCAGTGATGTAATGACTTCCGAAGCCACTTTTCAGAAAACGTTAAGTCTTCCAAAAGCATCTTATTGTCACAGTATCTCAAATAAAGAATAAAGAATATGTCCTTGTCTTAATACATCTTTCTCTGCTGGTTACATACTTTTAACCCACAAGAATGATAGGCTTCTCTGTCTGAGCCCATCAGGGACCCATGTAGCACTAGGCTAGGGGTCTGGCTGGCTTCTCTAAAGGGAGGCAGGATGTCCTTTCTGACTCATCCAGGCTCCTGGGCTTTTTATCTGGAGAGACCAGAACCCTCCCATTTCCTGTCATTTCTACTCTGCTCATGTTAAAGCTTCCCAAACAGCTCCTTAGTCAGGCACTCAGACTTGCTCTCCAAACCATGAGCCCAGGGAACGGAAACCAGGCTGCAATATGGAGGACAATGTCCTGAAAGGCTCACTGAGAGGGAGGGCTTGGCAGGCAACCCCAAGTATCTGTGCTCCTTTGGGAGGTTTCTCCCATACCCTTCATCCTGTAGGAAGCAACGTGGCAGAGTGGTTGGGAGTGGAGGTTTGAAATGAGACTTGAGCTGGCTTGGACAAGTTCTGTACTGTCTGAACCTCGATTTTCTCATTTGTAATGACTCTGGTGAGCTCAAGCAAGGATTAGATGAAGTCATAGAGGCAGAGCACACAATACGATGCCTGGCATTGAACTTGCTCGTTCTTTGAGCAGATTCAATGAGCAGTGAGAGAGTAGTAGCAGTTGTATAATGAGGGGACTATTGCTTCAGTTAAGATCACATGCTCCATTGGTTGGATGCTAGGCAAGTCCTACTACAGACCCCAGAGAAATAGGTTAAACACAGGGCTGTCTTTAAGTCATAACATGCCCGCTGCTGCCACTGCGTAACACCACCTTTTACTTATATTGTATAGGCATTAAGGCCAAGAAACTTTGGTCTAAATCAGTGCTGTCCAAGAAAAATAGAGTGTGAGCCACACTCTTCAGAAATTTCCAGCAGACGCATTTAAAAAAGAAAAAGGAACAGGTACGATTACTTACCTACCATATCCTACATTCTCATTTCAACATGTAATCAATGTCTTTTAAATTGAGATTTTATGTAATTTTCTTCATGCTATGTCTCCAAAATGCAATGTGTATTTTACACTTACATATATCTCAATGCAGACTGGCCTCACTTCAACTTCTCAGTAGCCACTCGAGACTACTGGTTACAGTCCTGGGTGGTGCAGGTCTGCATTTTCACCCTGAGCTTCCCTTCTAACCTGCTGCAAGATGGTGATATTTCCTTGGGATTGTTGAAGGTTCTGGGAATTTAGACTGACTTCTGATTCTCAAATGCTCTTGGGACGTTCTTGCTGGTAAAGGAGTAGGTTACCTGTGTCACTGTGTTCCAACCTTGTTGACACCATGATCTGAGAATACTAGTACATATATGGCACACTGAGACCCCTAGATGAAGCCATCCATGAGCACACCTGGCCACTCCGGAGGCTGAGGGGTCAGTATCTCTTAGCCCGTCGGTGTGCCAGGGCTTGTCAGTTGGGAAGCTCAGACAGATCTAAGTCTTCAAGGCAGTTTGCTCTGGGTGGATGTTGTTGGGGCTGAGGGAGGGGACACGTATCTGGGGTTGCGGGAAGGTTTTATTGCAATCTGTGAAAACACCATTCTCGTCAAGCAAGTGGTCATGCTTGAGTGAGCACTTCCTTCCCACAAAGAATGAGCATGTGACCTGAAGAGCTGGGGTGCTCAAGCTGTTGCTGTCAGTACCCAGGTTGAGCAAAATGAGCTGCTACAGGCACTGAGTTCTGGACCCAGCTTCTCCCATGTGCACTGTGGGCCCCGATGGTGCAGGACTGAGAGCAGAGTCCAGCACAGAGCTGTGGACACTCACAGGACACCAGACAACTAGGCAGAAAGAGCTGGGGGTTGGGGTGCACAGCTGAATGGGTGGTGCATTGCCCCCACTCCCAGTTGAATGAAGCAAGGCTCTGTGTGGGAAGCTCAGTAGCAGGAAGGACATCCAAGCAGATGAGACTCCCTTCTGAGAAGGGAAAAGGTAGCTCTTTTTCCCCCTTTGGCATCGGGTCTGTGTGGCTGATCTTGGGTCCTGCTTCCTCTAGGGCATTGGTTCTTAATTTTCTTTGAAAAGCCAATGAAAGTTCCAGAGAGAAATGCATGTATTAATGGACAAGGTTGCAAGGGGTTATGGAATGGGTCCTACACCATCATAGATATGTGCTTGGGCTCTGGACTCAGGACCACGTGGACTCAAAATCCAGCTCTGAGACTGGGCCAACTGTCATTCACATACCTTCAGCAAGTTACTGGCCTCTCTTAGCCTTTCCCCTGTTGCAAAACAATAACAATAATTTCTCCACAGGGGTGCTGTGAGGTTAAATAAGATGCTGTAGACAGAGCTCTTGGTGCAGTGTCACCACAATGTCCACCATCATGATCATCTTAAACACCTTCTGAAAAAAGCTGGCATGAGAGCCTAAGATTTCTACCCTGTACCATGTACTTTGAGTGCCATTAGTCTTTTGAAACATCAGATAACTAAGGAAAGGGTGGGTGTAGAATTCTGATAATTGGAATGGTCAATTATGACATCCTTGTTAAGAGCTGAAAGAACTCTGCCCCTTCCTTTCACATCTCAGTGGAAGAGTAAACGTCAGCGTCAGCTCTGCCATGTAGGAAGCCAAAGGTCAGTCAATCACAGCTTTCTTTATGCTCACTCTGTACCATCACAACCTCTGTCCTGCTAAACAGCTTACTGTAGCAAGGGGACATCTTGCCTCCTTTCTTTCCAATCCATCATTGCTAAGTGTGCATACACTGATTTAGCCTCTACCTCTAGGACTCTGCTTCTGTTTCTTCTTGGGTCATGTTGCTCAACTTTTAAAGACTTGGCTTAGCTGTCAAAGCAGCCTCATATCCTTGTAAATCCTCCTAAGCCCCAGGTGGCAAACATGAGGCCTGCGGGCCAAATCTGGTTCTGCACCTTGTTTCTACCCGGCCACAGCACCAAGCTCCTTGCCCCTAGTTAAAGAGTAGTTACATTTAAACAGTCCTACAGTTACATTCGGCCCTTTGAAGGCAACTGCGAGGCTGATGTGGGCCCCAGTAAAAATGAGTGTGATACCCCTGTCCTGAGTGTCCGCAGGCCCCAGCTACTCCAGATGCCTTATGCGTTTCTTTTTTCTCTTCATCTCTGAATTTCTTCTTTTCCCTCATCTGCAACACTTACAATGGGCATTGCTGAATAATTATTCCATAATCTAAATCTAAGGAAATATTCTAAAGCAGAGGGACCAAGGGTTTAAGGTAAATCTCTAGATTCTGAGCACAGAAGGACAAATTCTACTTTTCTTTAGAAGGATTTCATTAGCTTTAAGTGCTGTCTGGCATTTAGAAACACCCACTAAAATGCTGAAATAATATTTGGTGTCCTGGCTTATTCATCCTCCCTACCCCACCCTCCCCCCCCCACACACACACAAACTGCTCTAAAATCTTTGCAACCAACAAAGCTCTTTAAAGAAGAGCTGTTCTTCATAGGCAAGCCACAAATCACCTGGCTTTACAAAATAGCCTGAAACTATTTTTAAAGAATGTTTGGAAGGCCGTTATGCTCACCACTATACCACCAATGCTAACATTGCCCATCAGTAAATGAGTGGATCAAAAAACTGCGGTGCATTTACACAAAGGAATACTATGCAGCAGAAAGAAAGAAGGAACTCCTACCTTTTGTGACAACATGGATGGAACTGGATAATATTATGCTAAATGAAATAAGCAAATTGGTGAAAGACAAATCCTATATGATCTCACTTGTAAGAAGAATCTAATGAACAAAATAAACTAACAAACAAAATAGAACCACAAGCGTAGAAACATGGAACAGATTGAAAGTGACTAGAGGGGAGTAGGTAGATTTTACTCATTCACAAGGTCTGTCTTTTCCTGCTTTCAAAAATGGAGAAAACCTGGGTTTTGCTTCAGATTGAAAGTGGAAAGAAGGGGAAAGGACTAGACAAAGAACATGTACGAATGACCCACAGACATGGGCAACAATGCGGGGGTTTACTGTCAGAGTGGGGGGTGGGATGGGCAGAGGAGGGCAAAGGGGGAAAAACAGGGACAACTGTAATAGAATAACAATTTAAAAAACGATTTAATGAAAACAAAGATGATGTTTGTAACCACCACCACCACCATTATGACCATGTGATCAAGCTATAGGATCTCAGAGAAGTGATGAACCTTCTCTGAGGTTCCATTTCCTCATCTGCACAAATTGTAACTACCGGGCAAGTCTCCTATGAGGGCCAAATGAAGTCCCTGCCATGGGCCCTGGCTCCCACAGCCACCGGAGGTATCATCCTCACACCTCACAGGTTTGTCAAGAGATAGCCTGGAAGTGTTTGATAAACTGGGAGGAGCTATATAAACAAAGTGGTGTTAGGTAAATTTTACTCACTCGCAAGGTCTGTCTTTCCTGCTTTCAAAAATGGAGAAAACCCCGTTTTTGCTTCTGAGGGCCGTCAGCCCCTATCATAAGTGTCTTGACTGTTTCCTGGCTCAGTCACAAAATTCTGGAATACGGGCCTCTGGTCTTCTAGAACTGCTGCATGCGCCACACGTGGTTCCTCTGTCTCTAGGAAAGCGGGGGGAATGTACACAAACCAACCAGAGCAGCATGTGAAAGTGCATCAGAAGAGCCACGGTGGGTTAGACCCTTCAACACCTCGGGCACTTGACCTATGAATGACCTGGAAAAAATGAAGGTTTGCACTTTTTAGGAGCTATGTGATGCCCCATCTCAAAAGAATGATCTTTTTTTTTTTTTTTAATTCTAAGTGAATATGGCTATTGGAAAGACAGCAGGGCAAAAGGGTGTATCAAACAAGCCTATCTAACACTTTTTTTTTTTAGGAGAGATGCTACAGGAAACAATGGTTTTTCAAGGGATGGTGTAGCATGCTACGTGCTAGAGACCAGGGTTCTGGACTCTCCCCGCCACAAAGAACCAACAGCTTACTCTAGCTAACTGCTTCACCTTTTGGCGTCTTGGGTACCCTCAAAAGAAAAGTTAAGGTACCTTGACTGGTGTGGCTCAGTTGGTTGCACATCATCCCACAAAGCAACATGTTGCCAGTTTTATTTCAGGTCAGGGAACATGCCTAGGTTGCGGGTTTGATGCCCAGTCCAGGCGTGTAAGAGAGGCAACCGATTGATGTGTCTTTCTCACATCAATGTTTCTCTCCTCGTCTTTCTCCCTCCCTTCTTTGTTCTCTTAAAGAGAATAAAGTTAAGGCTGTTGGATCAGGTGATGCTCCGTACACCCCTACACTTGGACCCACTAATGGGTTGTCTACCTGTGATGCTTTGCAGCTTTGATTTACCCTTACATGAAGGAAGAGTAGGACAATAAGTATCAATTCCTCCTGCCATTACCAAAGCACTATTCTGGGACTTGGCTTGCCTGCTGACCTTGCGTAATGCAGGTAGTGAGTTCCACTCTGTGTCAACTCACCCTCCCAACTCCAGGGTCACTATAACCAAAACTACCCCAAATGCTGTTCCTTTTAACATGCCAGGAGTTGAGTCCATTGAAGGTAAGGTAGCTGCTTGGAGAAATGATGCTGATAATGAGTTCCTAGTATGGTCCCCAGACCAGCAGCATCCATATAACCTGACAATGTTAGAAATGCTGATTCCCAGGCTTTACCCCAGGCCCACAGAACCGGAAACTCTGGCACTGGCCCAGTAATCAATGCTGTAATAAGCTCTCCAAGGAATTGTGTTGCTGAAGTTTGGGAACCACTGGCTTGCAGCATCTTGGCGCTTCTTGTAAGTGTGGCATCGGAAGGTGTTTACAACTTAACTACAACTTGGCATTGGTCCAGTCAAGTGGGACTCATGCTCCCAGTTCCCATTGAACTGTATCTTCTTTAGCCACTTCTTAGAAGCCCTTTTCTTTCAGGTAGCAAGGCAAGCCTGGGGCTCTGTGGAGAGAAGTGACGTTAAAGGGTCAATGCACCTGAGACCTGGATGAGAATCTGGCCTAAAAGACCTCTTTGTTAATGTGGTAGCCACTCCTCCACGCAGGAGGCTGCAGGAAGTGGTATTGGCTTCTAATTTTGATATTGGCCACCTGACCAATTACAATTAGAAGAAAGCTAATGCAGCATTTCTACAAATTTCCGCTGGCCTGGTACCCAGAGAGAGTTCAAGTGTCTAACTAAGGTCTGTTGGCAGTTACATGAAACTCATCAAAGATGTAGCACAATATGGTGCAGAGGAAATGCAGTGGTTGTGTCCCAGGCTCAGTTCTTATCCCTGCTTGTGTGATTCTGAGCTATTTCTTTCACTGGAAAAGGCCTCATTGGCCTCACCTGTAAAATGGAGATTAAACAATCTCCAGGGACTCTTTCACCTCCACTCACCATTTTTATTTAGCAATGATAGCTTGTAATCTTCAAGATTTTGGAATTGAGATGGAGACTAGTGACTTCCAAATGGAAAGAGAATAGGCTAGGCTGAACAGTGATGCAATGGCACCCTGCTCCTTCCAGGGCCTTGCTAAGCCGTGGGTTCTGCAGCCTGGGGCCAGTGCCCTGTGTTCTAAATACGACCTAGGGAGGCCGGTGCCTCAGTCTTGACTTTAGAGCATTTTGCCTTACTTGGTTGTTCAGAGATGTTCTGATTCTGGAGGGGTCAACTGGCTCCTCCTACAAGAAGACTGAAGACCTCTGCTTATTCTAATCTTAGAGCTTAAGTAAGTAGAGTGACTTTTCATTTTTCTCTCACTCCAAATTCAGGGACTGCTTTTTCCCTATTGCTTAGTCTCTAGATCTTTCTTTTCCTGTGGCAATCTCAAGGATTCTGCCCCCAATGCAGATACAAAGCCCTATCTCCCCTTTTCTTTCCCAGAGGTATGGGCTCTACAAGGGGTTTTGCTTGTTGAATGTTAGCTTTCTTAGCTGAGGACTTTTTTTTTTCCTTCCTCTTAAGCCCATTGCATAACAATCTCCTGTTTTTACCTTTTGCCAAATTCTACACTTCTCACTGTCAGAGGTTACAAGTGTTTGAACAGGTAACTTCTACCTTTGAACTTGTATTGCAACAGGTTCAAAGTTTCCAGGGTAGCTTGTCAGCCACTCTTGGAGCAGTACACATTGGCTTCAGGTGTGGCCTCATCCCTGAGCTGTGACAAAGGCAGAGGTGCCTGACAGTGGTGCTGAAGCAGGACAGCCGGCTGCGAGGGGTGCCTTTCCTCCACCCAGGAAGTGAGAAGATCCTTACACGGTAAGCTGCACCAACTCTGCCTGCTCTAGAGTTTACGTGTCCATGGGGGAGTGGGGTTGGGATTTGAGGGGAGGAAGGTGGGACACTCGTCCATCCTCAGCCTAAGGCTCTTTCAACATGAAATTACATTTGGTTGTGTAGTCATCTCAGCTGACTTATGGGGAGGCACAAGAAAGGAAAAGTCCATTGGAAACTGAGTAGAGACATCAGAGCAACCTGAACATTGACAAGAATTAGACTTGGAAGAGAAAGTTATTAATTTTACTAAATGCAACCAAAACAGATTTCAAACCTCTAAGGGTTATAGACAAAGTCAGGATATGGGTCTCCAACTTCCATTCTGTGTCACTATGGTTAGAAAGGGCATTCATTGGCTGCTGATGGCAATGATTCCAGTTTGGAAGAAAGAAGGAGAAGGGAAGCCTTAGCAGACATTGTGTTAGGTGCTGGGGTCTCTACTAGGTATGCAACATGCATTACCTCATGGCTCACCACTTCATGGGAAGTAGGTAGTATTGCTTTACATGAATAAATGGTGTGTGCCTGGGCTTAAACCTCATGGCCTGGGCTGTGTAGCTGAGATGATGTGGCAAGGGTTTGAGTCCTAATCAGTCAGTTACTATAGGCCGCTGGACGGTGCAGATTTCTCATGGATTGCCAAACCTTCTGTCGCTCTCTCATATCTTGGGATTGTCACTCACGTGCACAGAGGACTGAATAGGAATGCAAGTCTGCCAGAACTTTACAGGAATTAGACTTGGAAAAGAAAGCTATTAATTCTACTAAATGTTCCTTTTAACATGCCAGTAGTTGAGTCCATTGAAGGTAGGGTACCTAGGGTCCCTACCTTCAATGGACTCAACTCCTGAATCTTCTGAACTTGAACATTCAGTTTGGAAGGAAGGAAGGAAGGGAGGAAGGAAAGAAGGAAGGAAAAGGGAAGGGAAGGGAAGGGAAGGGAAGGGAAGGGAAGGGGAGCAAGGCTCATCTTTTCCTGGCCCTGACCTCTTCGTCTGGTTGGAAATAGAAAACAACGCCCAGGGAAGCACTCGTAGCGTTAGAGTGGCTGAGATGGGACATCCATTCTGCCATCCTCTGCCCTCCGCTGGAGGAAGCTTCTTCTTGGGGAGCTGAGCTGCTGAAACAAAGCAAAACCAAGTGCTCCTCCAGCCTGGAGAGGCCCCAGAAGATGGAATGGCAGGGGGCTGCCCTCATCTTCCTTCACTTCATCTTTCTCCAGTGTCTGAGGTGGGCTCCTGTGAGACCACGGGGCCAACTCGTGTTCCCTGAGAGGGCGGCACAGCTCACCCAGCATGTTTTAGCTGGAGATTTTTAGTACCTCTTCTCTTGTAGAGAGAAGAAATCCTAATGTAGCTCTAGTGAAAGGCTGGATGGATAAAATGCTGTCTACTTTCAGGGTGTCAGTGAGGTGGGAGGGAGGAATGTGGCTGAGAAGGGGCAGGAAAACTTGTTATTTCTGTTTCTAAATCTGAGAATAGAGTCCCCCATGCCCTTCTGTGGCCACAGCCTTAGGTGAATCCAATGAGACTGCGACAGGTCCTGATACCTGTAAACTAATCCCCATGACCCCGTCAGGGGATCTGAATATTCAAAAACAATTTTATAATAATAGATACAAAGATATTATTTGCCTTTTCCTGTCATGGCCTGTTGTGTGTACGGCGCAGTTTTCCAGAAGCTATTAGATGTGGGGTCAATCCAACAGTTTATGGCATAGGTGCTGGTCCAGTCCTGCGATTTAAAATGTTTCCAGTTTTAATCTGGGCTGTGAAGGAAGCAGCAGGATGTAAAGTCTGAGGTACGAAAAGGATGAGCCTATGTGTCAAAGGGAAAAAAAAAAAGTCTTTCCATCCATGTCCCTGCCCTTCCTGACCTGATGATTATTTGTTGGCTTTATCAGAACTGCTTCTGGGACCAAGGCAGGTATGCTGGGGACAGAGGGTGACACCCTCGGCTGGCCCGGGCCGGCCTCTGGGTGCCCTGCGGTCCGGGGAGTTCTGTGAGGGCCGAGGGGCCTCTGGCTGGACCTTCCCGCTCTGCAAATCCAGCAGAGAGCAGTGTCACTCCTCCGACACCAGTGACCTGAAGGGATACCTCGCGTCATTTTTGCTTGTTTGTTTGTTTGTTTTTTTGTCTCTGTTCTGAGGTGCTCAGGGGAGGAAAGGGTGAGCTGTGTGGGTGTGGGCTGGCTTTTGTGTCGGCCCCCGGGGGCTGGGGTTGCAGCGTTTGGAAATCAGCCAGGGGAGATTAGCGGCTTTCTTTCTGCTGGTCAGACGCTTCCACTTTCAGTTGTAAGAGCAAAACCAGGAAGTGAAGTCCCCGAGCCCGAGCAGCACGTTTGTTCGAGAGCCGGGCCATGGCCTAACTCGGGGCAGGGCGGGCAGGGCGCACTCCGAGCGGGGCCGTCTGCCTGCATGGGTGCTCTGAGCCACCCTGTCCCTGGTGGAGGCGGGGGTGAGGGGAAAAGAGCAGGGACTCGTGTGCCAGGAAGGACTCGGAGCCAGGAAGCCCCATTTGCTGGAACCACCAAGAGATGCGGCCCCCTTCAAAGGGTAAGGGGACTGAGCTGAGGGGGCTACTTAGCAAGGGGTCTTGTGGGAGCGTGGGGAGAGAGGCCCGGAAGGTATCCTTGGCCAGCCTCAGTGAATCTAGAGCTCACTGAGCCCCAGGCATGTGTCAGCACTTCCTCTCCCAGGTCTTTGGGAGACACCTGTAAAGCCTCCTTATGGGGAGCAGGTAGGGGAGGGAGGAATGTGGGGCATGGATCCAATGTTCTTTTTCCTGCTTCTCTGGGGGAAGCGAACCACAACCGAGACCTGGTTTTCTGGGTCTGAGTGTCCGCCGTAGCTTCCTTGTGGGCTGGGAGGTGCCCTCAATTTATATCAAGGACTTGGACTCCTTCCTGGGGTAAGAGCTGATGACTGACTGACTGATGGAACGGTTCTGATGAAGCTGGATCTGTTTTAAGGGCCAAGACCAACAGTTGGACCTAAGGTGAGCTTCAGGGACAATTAAGTAGTGAGCCCTAGGAAGGCACTCCACCGTCAGTGCTTGCTAGTGTCTGGGGGTATCAACTTTTTGGTGGTTTGAAAACAAGGATTGAATCTGTAGCTCCAACGTATAGGTGACAGGTGATCTCTGACAGAGGCAGCACCTTGAAAAATAATGAAATAAAACTAAACTTAATTTAATTTTAAAAGTAAATAATTGATTTAGTAAAATAAATAAGTAAATCATAAATAAAATGATTTTGCTTGATCCCTTTTGCTATATTCCAGCACGGTAGTCACACTGTGGTGGGTCCCTGTGACTGACAAGTGTTTGAGATGAACGTAGAGTAATCTTGGAAGAGGCAAGGTATAAAATTTGGTAGGAATCACCTGTGTGCTAGGCCCAATGAAAGGAACAAAAACCTAAATAAAACAAAAGTCACAAATGCTTATAGGGCAGGCAGAGAATGTAGCAAAGTAAAGTAAATGGGACATACTAAGATGAAGGTGGTAGGGAGTCTGACAAAATGCAAGGCAGGCATACCCCTAAAAACATATTTTGACTTAATTTTTTATATATATGAACATTATCCAGGCCAAAGAAAATGTGCTGCCCAAGCATTTGACTTCGATCCTAACCTAAAAAAACAGTCTTCTCTCCATGCTATTTTCCAACTCTTTGAGGACAAAAATGCCTACAATATAATCCATATCATCAAGTACCTAAGTGCTAAATACAGAGTGTGGCCACAGATTCAACAGGGTGGCAGGTGGTCAGGGGAGGAGAGAGGATCAGGAAATGAATACAGAGAGGGAATATGAAGCCAATTAAGCACCAGCTCATAGTAGATACACTTACATTTAATAAAGACAATCTTATGACATGGATGGTTTTGCTGTTTTGTGGCTGGGTTATGAGGCTCAGAGAGGTTCAATAATTTCCTCAAGGTCACAAGGAAATTGTGCAGCCAACTCTCCAATGGGAACTGCAGCTGTGGTCAGTCTGATGCTGAAACCATGCTCTTCCCACGCTCTTTCCACTCGTGTAGAGTTGAGTTAGCCCATCTTCAGATTTCCTAGAAAATTTTATTTGTAATAAGATTTTCATGTATGAAGACCTGGGCAGATAGTGAGTTCACATACTTAATATTTTTCAGGTTGACCTTTTTCTAGAACTGCAAATAATACAGCTACCATTCATTGAATATATTCTATGGGGTAGTGCTGTCCTTACTGTTCTATGAGGCTTTTCTTCCTTTTCTTTCTTTCTTTCTTTCTTTTTTTTTTTTTTTTTTTTGATATTTAAAATAGTCCTGTGAGGTAGGTAACTTCGTTTCATAGGCAGGGAAACTGAGGCTTAGAAAGAAGGAAACTGGCATCAGAGGTGATATGAAGAGAGGGGAGCTGGAACTTGAATTCTGACTCATTTAGTTCTGGTGGCAAGCTATGCCTCAGTTTCTGAAGAACCTAGTTAAGTATTAATACAGCACACAGGCCAAAGAATTAGAAACGGGGAGAAATCCTCCTTTGAAAACCCTCCCACCCCAAATCCAGAGAGACAAGACAGATTGGGGGCTGCCAGGAACTGGGAGGAGAGAGGAATGGGAGTAACCGCTTAACCGGTCCAAGGTTTCCTTGGGGTGATGAAAAAGGGCTTGGGACCTAGACAGAAGTGGTGGTTTCCCAACACTGTGAATGTTCTAAATGCCACTGAATTGTTCGGTTTGAAATGGTTAATTTTATGCACTTTGCACCTCAGACAAAGAAACCCTCCCATCCCTAGACAAGGGAATTTCCAAAGCAGGATTTGGCAGTATTTTAGAAACCAGGAGTGACATGTCTGCTCCTGTGCGTGTCCTATGCCTGTCCAGCGATGTACTGACCTTCATTTGGCATGCAGCCTCAGGTGATTCTCATGTAGCACCCTGCAAGGGCGGTGTGTCCCCAGCTGTTTCACCCATCATGGCTCTTGTCACACTCTGCTGTGAACGCTTCCAGGTCTGTTTCTCCCCTAGGTGACTCTAACTCTCACTCTTTCTTCTGGCACAGGGCCGGACATTTCCCAGGCTCTTACTTAATTCATGTTGTTTAAATAAATACATGAGTTTGGGAAGGTCAGGCAGCCCTTGCACTGCTGTGGCCAGGCCATGATATCCCCCCTCTTCAGGGGAGCTGGTGGTAGTTCTCTGGGTTTCCATGGGTCATTCTACTATAAGGGTTATGAGGTTTTTTATGAGTTAAGAGGTTTTGAGGGCTCGTAGGAGAAAGCAGGGATAGGGTTGCATCAAAGGCAATGGGGTGGTCAGAGCTCAGAAGTGTACCATGCCCTCTCCAACTAGAAATCCTCTGTTTGCATAGAAATGACGAGTTTAGATTTTTGCATAGAAGTTAAAAGACAGTTATAGTATGAAGACCATGATTATCTGTTCTCATTTGGGATGTCTCACAACAGAATGTCTAATACTGACAAGGAGTTAAAAACGCCTTGTGGAAGAGGAAGAAGGGAGCTAGTCTACTGAGGACTTTCCATGTGACCCTCAGTGCACCAGAAGGCCCACCCAGGCACTATGCCTTTGAAGTAGGGATTATCGCCTTACCCCTTCTTGTGTGCAGTGGAAGGAAACTTGAGCTTAGTGGCATTAAGTAACTGCCCCCAGGGCCACACATCCAGTAAGTGGTAGTACTTGGAAAGACAATGGTCTTGAAAGTTTGCCCCTGCAAAGGAGACTATTGGCAATAAAGCTTATTTGCAAATTGAATCTGGTGACTCCTAACCATTGGCCAAACCACGTAGTACGAGGGCTGATTCTACGGAAAACCCAAATAGGAAAGTCTCTTTCACAAATTCTTGCATCACCTGTCTTTATCCTGGCATGAGTGACGGGGCCCTGGCACTTTGTCCAGCCTATTTTTTTATAGGCTCTCTTATCAAGCCCAGGGGACCTCTGCTACTGATTCTCCTAACCTCAGCGCTCTCATAAATCACTTGGTCAGCAACCAGCTTCGGAAGCCCTTGGGGGTGCAAGATATTCTTCAGGGTAGGGTTGCAGGACTGTGATTTGTGGGAAGCCTAATAGTAGATCAAGATTCAATCTGTGTCAATCTGTGACGCAGTTTAGTCTGTCATTCCTGTCACCAACCTATCAGTGGTAGCTCAACAACCATCCCATGCTGCCTTCATGGACTGAGTTATTCGACCTAATGAGGGCTCTGCTGTTCACTACCACGCAGCTCAGCTGGTCAAAGCCTGGCACCCCAAGGCTCTCTGGTGTCTGTGAACTGAAAGGACTCCAGTGTTGTGGTATCTACGCCAGGCCCCAGACACTGTCTCATTCAGCCTTTTTGGGGGGCTTTTTCTTTATTTGCCTTTCAACTACAGATGGACCCTCTGCCTCCATCAGAAAAACCCCTTCACCATTTCCCTTCCCCAAATGTCCTGCTTGTCCTACTTCAGTGTCTCCAGCCATGTTAGCTGTCACCCCACATCTGAGATCCCCTTCCTCCCTTCACTGAGGTTCATCCGGCCTATGTGTGGACTGGTCCCTCCATGAAAAAAGTGGACGCAGAGAACCGGACAACAGTTGGGGACGGTCTGGTGACAGTGACCCTGGCCAGACTCACAGCTGGGGGTTTATTCGCCAGTGGCATCATCGATAGGGTCATCATCTCTGACTGAGCCTGGAAATGGGACTATTAACAGTAAGGCCCAGGGGATCATGGACCACACATCCCTGGGGGTCCAGAGCTCCACACCTCTACTTTCACCTGTTCATTCAACACTAGCCTCTCTTTTCTTCAAGTTCATTAGTTTGTGGCCCACACTCTGAATCCTTCTCTAAGTATTTTTGGTGTTCAACAGACCCATACGTCCCCAAAGGGCAGCCATTATGTCTTCTAAGTGTTTGTCTCTCTGTACATGGCACATAGCTGGGCACATAGTAGGTCCAAGATCTTTGTTGGCCTTGGTTAAAGTAAATTATAAGTTAATCGAAAGTGCAGAGAATAAATATATCTCTTGCCACACACATACTTCTCCAGTCTGCCAGATGCTCTCAAAGCTGGGGACCATCCCATAGAGCAGGGGTGTCAAACTCATTTTTGCCAGGGACCACATCAGCCTCCCGGTTGCCTTCGAAGGGCCGAATGTAATTTCAACTCCTTAACAGTTAAGGAGTAGTTACATTTATACAGTCCTAAAATTATTTCGGCCCTTTGAAGGCAACCATGAGGCCAATGTGGCTCCCAGTGAAAATGAGTTTGACACGCCTGCCATAAGAGCATTTGTTGGCTGCCTGGGGAACTGGCTTTATCCCCTACTGTGAACTCTAAGAGTGCTTTCCACACACTGAGCACACTGCCTAGTACATAGTAAGTGCTCAAATATGCAAATACTTGTCGAATGAGTGAACCTTGGCAGGTCAGGCTCCTTAGCCTTGCCCTTTCCATAACACAAAGCCCCTGGCTGTGGCATTCTGGAGGGGGGCTCAGCCGATTCTGTCCCCCCATGAGTATAGGTGCATGCTGCGTCACTGTGGTATTGAATTCTGTGGCCTGTTTTCTTCAATAGATTTCCTTCCCTAAAGTCACCTTTCTCTAAATGTGTCACCCCCCTAAAGTTACCTTTCTCTGAACTTGTGCCTATGGGGAACGAAAGGGGAAAGTGACTTACTGGCACTTAGTGGGTTCCTGCCTTATCTCAAACACTGTGTTGAGCACAGTAGAATCTGGAAGTTTGGCAGCTTCTGCCTGGAAGCTGCTCAAGGCTCAGTTGTTCACTGAGCCACGGGAAGTGTGCCTGAGACCCGAACCCAAGGGAAACTGTCTATTCCACTTCTCACGACCCTCCTGAGCCCTGGTTCCTGTAGTTTGTCCTGTGTGATTCGGCAGCAAAGATATCCCCAATGGCTATGCATTGAAACCCTAACAATTTATTTATGGGGTGCTTGCTGGTGGGCCAGTGGGACCTGTTCCAAGGCTACCCTCACCATCTCTCTGCCAGTTGCCTTATAAGTTGAAACAGTTGAGTGCAGCCTAGAAATTGAGCTAGGAAGATCAACATGGGGGAGCTTCGTATGGCTTTCCTGTGTTATTTCAACTCTCACAGAATCTTTCCATGGTGTGCAAATGACCACGAGGCCACCCTCAGGGGTTTTAATAGGGATCTCCTTCGGTGACACTGTTTTCTTGTCCTGCCCTGCATGACCCCGTGGCTATGAGAAGGGTCCTTTCTTCTCCACCTGGGACCATCCCGTGGTGTGTGAGCTGCAGAGCACACTGAGTGCCAGGCCCCCAGAGGAGGAGAGCCACCTGTGCCTGGCAACATGGCCCTGTTTGGTGGGAAAGGCTCCTGTAAGTAGGCCTGAGCACCACAGTGCAGGTGAGCGGCTGGGAAGTCATCAGCAGGACAGTAGGTCAGGAGCTTATGCCACAGCCTCTTTTCCTCAGCAACTCGAGACACCTGTTTGCTCTTGGGACTGAAATTTGACCTTTGCTCTGGTTTCTTATCTGCTAAAGAAATGAATGAAAAATGCTCCCACCCCAGGGCTGCTGTGGGCCTGGCTTACTTGACAGCTGAGAAGCTCCCTACAGGACGCCAGCACTTGAGGAAAGGCCGTAGTCAAGTGTGGCTTGGGTGGTGGGCCAGGTGCACTTTTAGAAACAATGCTGAGGCTGTATTCTCAAGGGTGCTTGCATGAAATGCCCCCCTCCACTCTCCCCTCCCTCAGGGTGGTGGAGCTTCCTAAGTCAGCTGCCAGAGTCCATCCAAGGCAGGATGATGTGGAGTTCAGTTTATGGTTTATTTTTTAAAGCCTGCCTATCTCAGATTAAGTGATAAGTGAGACGTAGTTGGAAGTACCACTTTCCGAATGAGAGCTGCTCTAACCTTCTTGACTTAAAAACAACAACAACAACAACAAAAAAAAAAACTCCTGTGGGACCCCCAATCCTCCCTATTTTCTTATTCTATAGTGCTGTATAATCTGGTTATTGTTCAGGCTTGTTGTCAAACTCTCCCAATATAATGCAACCCCACGAGGGCAGGGTTTTCGCTGCTGTATTCCCAGCACCTGGAATGAGGTCTGATATAAAGGCGAGCACTTAGATGTCTTCCGCTGAGTGACTGAATACTCGAAACTTTCTGGAAAATCCATTCATGGTTTTCCCTCTTCTATTGGTCTTTTCCTAGAAGGATTATACTTTCAGCAACACAAAAGCATACACATTGTTCGAGCATTTTTTGTTTGTTTGTTTTCTTTCGACCTTCCTTATCAGGGCATACGTATTGGCTTTATTCTTTTCCATACTGGCCACGAGTTCCACGGTGATGCTATGACTTATTGGCAGCTCTCCTATCAAGGAAGGCTCTCCTGATCTCCGGCACTATAAACACTCCTGTAGATTGAACGATAATGAACAGAATAGCTAATAGCTGGGACTAGGTACCAGGCATGGTTCTAAGCACTCTACAGGGACATTAACCCCTTTAATCATGGTGACGACCTTCTGAGACAGATTATATTGCTGTTTTACAGATTAGAAACCACACAGTGGTTAGCTAACCCGGGTCACAAAGATGACAACAAAGTGGAGTTTGATCCCAAATAGTCTGACTCAGAGCCCACACACTTCACCGGTGCCTTGCACATCCTTGTGTGACACATTCAGCTGAACTGGCATCTTTCTCTTCTACAGGGGAAGTTACTAGTGGAGTCATTAGGTCAAAAGGCACACATCCTAAATCATGGGAGAGGGCAATGGACGCATCTCTAAGGAGGCTAGACCAAATTCGCAGCGCATTTTGCACTATTTTACCATGGCTAATCTAATGGGGAGGGGACAGGCGTTTCATTTAAATTTGCATTTCTAAAACTAGAGGTGAGGTTGAAAGCTATTAACTTTAAGTAACCTGTTCTGCTGTGAACTTCCTGGTCAGGGCCTCTGCCCTCAGTTAGCCTGGGTTGTGTTCTGCTTCTCATTGACTTCTGAGCATTCCTTATTGAGAGAATGAGCCTTTTGCCTGTCTGGAGTATTTAATATTTTTCCCAATTTATTTTTGACTTTGTCTCTGATGTCTTTTCTGAAAAGCAAATATTTTGAAAAGTTTAACCTAATCAGACTTGCTGACATTTTTATTTATAGCTTCTAGAATTTGGGTCAGTCTTGAGTTTTCCTCATACTAAAATTATAAAATAGTTTCTCTCAGTTTTTTTTATTCCCAATACTCTTTGACTTCCATTATTTTATATGAAGTCTTTGATCGATCTTGAACTTCATTTTGTTGTAGGAGTAAGATAGTAATCAGCGTTGGGTGTTCTCTCCGAACGGCCAGGTAGTGGTCTCCATACAGTTATGAAAGAGAAAAAAAAATCTATCTTGATTTGCAATGCAATTGCGTACATAATAGTAGATCCACTGGGAGTATTTCAAGATTATTCTGCGACATAGGTTTGTCTATTCACGACCGATAGAAAACTTCCCGAGCTCTGAAGTGAGCCAATTTGTTATGCTTACCTCTCTGCCACCCACGCAATTCCTGTTATTTTTCAAAATGGTTCTGACTCTTTTTGTAAGTTTCATTTTTCTGGGTGAACTTTAGGATTAACTTTTTAGTTCCTAAGAAAATCCTGTTGATCTCTATTAGGGCTGCATTCAATGTACTTAGGGAGCTAGGACCCCTTCACTATTTCAGGTATGTCTTTCCATTTTTCAAGCCTTCTTTTGTCCCTCAAATATAATCTTTATTATAGGTTGTACACATTTCTTCTCATAGATACTATTTTGAATGGCATATTTTCTATTATTTTCAAGTTAATTATTTGCATGAAATATAAGAAAGCTTTTGACTTCCTAGCTACTTCACTGAATTTAATTCATGGTTTCTAATTGCCACTTATTTCCTTGCAGGGTTTTAAAGCTTCCCCGCTAAGGCGTTTTTGTTTTTTAATTGAGAAATATGACAACAAATTTTTACCTCAGATATAACTGAAGGTTGGCCCTTCTGACCTTTGAATCATTTTAAATGGTATGAATAGATGAGATTTACTCTCCTTAGGAACCAATGCTTTTCCATAGCAGGCTTTTAGCTGACTGTTTTCTTAAATTATACTATATTTTATTTTTTTTAGTAATAAAACATTGCATTCAAACAGAAGAGTGAACTGGTGTAAGAAAAGCCCTTAGGTCCAGGGCTCTGAGGAAACTGGGTGAAGGGTCTTGCAATAGAATGCATGACTTCTTTGCATTCATTGCTCATTAAGGGAAAGGCTATCAGATCTCCAAGAACGCTCATGAAGCTCCTGGTCTGTAATGTTCTATTAACTATTTGCCATTATTTGGGAATTTGTCTAGAAATATTGACTATGTGGTTAAGGACCTAGATGGTTGTCTCCTAAATTGGGGGTGGCGGGAATTTAGGGAAAATGACAATGGAGGCTGAGTTAGCAACTTGATGTCCCTCCAATGAACCAAAACCTTCATAGACAACCTCTTAAGTAACACGCAGGCCCCCTTTGGAGTCGTTATGAGTGGCGAACACTTGTGACATAGTCTCTAGGAGAGAGTAAGTAACTCAGGATGGGAGAATGTGTTAACGATGGGGGTGAGAACTTGGGGACTCTGGTTTCCCAATGAATGAGCTTTTTGTCACCGCAGAATAAGCCCTACAGGCAAGAGTACAGAGAAAGAAACCAATCAAATCCAAATGAGTGTGCCATTTTCTAGGAAGCATTAAAAAATGTATTTTAAATGCTTTTTTACAGATTAGAAACCACAGAGCAGTTTCTAATTACATTTTACATCTTATTATTGCGTAGAAAAGAATTAGTTCTTCAGTCCTCAAAGAAAAGATAATTTGCTTTATTGTGCTTTGGATTCCAGAAACACAGGGTGACAGAATTATTTATTTCTAGACTAGACTTTCTGCCCACTTACTGCTGTAGATGACTTACTTTGATACGGTTTATCCTGTAGATTCTACCGAGCCTGGGGGAGTTGACTGATCCTGAATGGTTCTTGATATGTGTTAGAAATACATTCTTTTCACCACCCACCATCCCCAACCCTTGGTGAAACATTGATGCGGGAGTACCAGATTCAAGATTGGCCAGAATGCCTTTCGATGGTCTAGGTCTGGGGAAGCTGGGGGTGGGGTAGTTTTACTAAGGGAAATGTGGGTAAACTAAGAGTATTAGAACAGACAGTTCTGAACCAGAAAACTGGTCATTTATTCAGCAACCACTCATCGAAAGTTTACTCTGTGCCAGGCACAGGGCAGGAATTGGAGGCATTGTTGTGAACAAAGCAGTAATCCCCGTTCCAATTAGAATATCAGTGCAGTAGGGACAATGAGTGGTAAGAGGTCAGGACTATTTCAGAGAGCGAACAGTGTCATGGAAAAGGGAAAGCAAGGTCAATCAATCTTAGTGACTGGGGTAGAAAAGGCAATACTAAATAGGGTGATCAGAGCAAGCCTCTGAGGAAGTAGCATTTGAGTTGAGACCAGACCTATAAGCCATTACAACTATTGCAGATCTGGGGAACAGTGCTGCAGGCCAAGAGAAGAACAAATACAGAAGATCTAAGGTACACATGGACTTACCTTTGACCAAAACTTGAGTATTAGGGTAGAAGGGGCCATTTAGGGTTTTTACCCAAAGAAAATTAGACTTAATGAAGAAATACTATTCCAAACCCACAAAGAGGCAAAACTCAAAGATGAATATGGGGTGGCCATAACCTAGAAACCAAGGCTGGTCCTGGGAGCTCACTAGCAGGTATGAAGACAGAAGATGTGTTACCCCTACCTTCAGAGTGAAACGGGCTAGGTGCCGGAAGCTGAGCAAGCACGGCCATGGCCATCCATACCGCAGAACAAGAGAGAGCCCTGGAGTGAATCAAGAGCGATGGCTGAGGACCGGTGGGCATCGTAGCAGGGGACGGAGGCATGTCACCACAACATCAGGAGGTGGAGGAAGCTTTCCACTTGGGGCCATCCTGGTGCGCACCGTGACTCTCTTGGCCATGTTTGGGTCACCTAAAGAGGAGCTGCCAGAGGCAGCATCATTCAACTCTCTTTCCTCTTTTTTTTTTTTTTTTTTTTAACCACTGCACTTCTCCCTACTCTACACTTCCCAATGAGTAGTGACGTAAAGGGAAGAGGAAGTGCCATCACACCTACGGTTTGCAGGAGTTTCCATGAAGTGACTAAAACAAAATTGTAACTTGAGTGACACACGACACGTGATGGAGTGATGGTGGCTTTCCCCCCTCATTTATTTGAGCGCATGTGTAAGTGTTAATAGATTCTAGGGTTAGGATGCTTCCCAGAGCTTCCCAGTCCAATATGGTGAGGGCTGACCGAAGGTCTCACCTTCTCTCAGACCCTCGGTTTCTCCCATTTACAGTGGGAGTTACAGGATATGGGCACAAATCCTCTCCAGCAGTAGGTAACATTATAAGGCATTTAATGTGTGTGTGCAAAAAAATATGTATGTTTGTGCATTAAAAACAAATCTATCAATATAGTGAAAAGACAGCAGAGTGGGAGAAAATATTGTGAATCATTTTTTCTAAGTGTCTAGTAACCAGGATATATAAAAATCTCTTACAACTCAACAGCAAAAAGACAAGCAACCCAATTTAAAAATGGGCAAAGGACTGGACTAGATATTTCTTTACGGAAGAAATGCAAATGACCAACAAGTACGTAAAATGATTGGATTTCTTCAACCACAAGAAGGGATGAAGAACTGATACATAAACACCAATACATCTTGAAAATGTTATGCTGAGTGAAAGAAGTCACACAGAAAATGCCACACATTATATGATTCTATTTATATGAAATATTCAGAATCACAAAATCAATAGAAACAGAAAGTAAACTTGAGGTTTCCAGAGTCTGGGGGGAACAGAGAATAGGGAGTGATTGCCTAATAGGCACAGAATCTCCTTTTTGGGGTGATCTAGAGATGATGCTTGCACGGCATTGTGAATGAACTAAATACTGCTAAATTGTTCATTTAAGAATGATTAAGCCTATGTCACTCAAATTTCACCTTAATTTTCAAACACATAGGGAGGCAGGGAGGGGCCGTCTGAAACGTTGCGCATATCCTCTTTGAATTGGGCAGTAATAGGAAAGTTAGGTAAGCTATAGCAGTTGACAAACAGGTATATCCTCACATGTCTTCTTCAACCCAGTGCAAGCAAGGTATTTTCATTCTCAAGAAACTGGTCTTGGCATTGATAAGTATCTGCCTTGTTTGTAAGGAAGTGACCAGTCTCATTCCATTTGTGGACAGTACGACTGGAGTATGTTTAAAAGAAGTGCTCATTGACAGACCATGATCGAGGTTAAACCAGATGTTTTTCTGTTAATCCCAAACCAGACGCTGACTGTTTGAGCCAGTATTTCAAATTGAGGTTCATAAAAATCCAGCGTTCCAGGTTTTGTAGGGAGAAAAAAATATCTGACCAATTAGTGACCCCGGCTCACATCACTGCATGGTAACAGTCAGTCAAGGCTTCGAGCAGGTGCTGCCTCTCTCCCTCTCTCTCTCTCTCTCTCTCTCTCTGTCTCTCCCCCCCCCCCCGCACCCTCCCTCCCTTGGTATTACCTGCCAGCCTGTTTTCCCTCCCTTTTCCCCCTACCCCATACTGCCACCACCAAACATAAATTTCACCTTTAAACCCTCTTTCGAAGCTGTTCTTTGCAAAGTCTCCCATTAAATCTGCCATCTGTACAAAGAGGGCAAAGTCCAGTGCAACAATTTGCTCCCATAGCTGAGAAGGGAAGTTAAGTAAAAATCTCTTAATTTGACGATGGCATTGGGGCAGAGAGAAGAATCTTAGAGCGTAAGACACTACCAGCAAGGTGGCAGTGTCCCAGGCTGAGGGGAGGGGCCCACAGTGGGCAGGACAGGTGAGCACACGGCAGGCCTTTCCTCCCTTTGGCACTGCTGTGCTCTGTCAGTTTTACAACCTTCCCTGCCTCACGGAGGTTGGGGTGACTGGCCTCAGACATATGTTCTGGATGGCTGACTCCTGAACAGGTTCTGCCTCCTGGAGCGTTACTTCACCTTGCAAGTCCAGGTAAGGTTGGATTCAGAAAATCCCTGCTCTTGGAATCCTGACAGGTAGTCACAATAGCACCTATTGTTAGATAAGCTGGCAAGCTCCTCTGGGGCCCTGATTTACCTTCTTCTTCTTCCCTTAAACACAATGTGGTAAAAACCAAGGAGGGGGAGACAGTCATCCCAGTATCTGGGAAATTCCGTTTTCCTCCATAAAATGGAGAGGGACTGCTCCAAATTCAGGGGATAACCATCAGAGGGCCGAGAAATGATGAGTGACTCAGGGTTTCTTGAGGCTGCTCTTGCTCCCACACAAAATTCCTAAGTTTTAAAGCTCTGGTTATCATGGAGTGAAGTGTGTTCCCTGATGGAAAAAAGTTCTAGATGCCAGCTAATGGCAGCTGCCCCACAGTTCTAAGGGCGACCATGATCTTGATCCAATTAAACTTTTTATTGGGCTTGCTTTGCTCTTTTGATTTTGAATGCCAATGTTTGGCCTCTTCTCTGAGATATTTTTCCATTGGGCATTGCAGTAAACTTTGAAGAATACAAATTATGAACTTCCTTTGCTGTCAGCTGTGAGGTACCAGATGAATTCAGTCTCCTTGAACTTGGTGGTTAGTCCCTATAAGAAAATACTGAGTTCTGAGTTTTATAGATTGTAATAGAGAAGCAGTAATGGAAATCGTAAGTGAACATGCACAAGTCACTTTACCCCTGGGAGCTTCTGTTCTTACCTGTAAAATGTTACTTCATGGCATGTGTTGGATTAAATTAGGTAATTCATACAAACAGCTCATTCTGGATTTGGTCCAAAGTCTGTGGTCCGATTCTTCAAAAGGTCCAAACTCAAAATGTCAGCGTTTGGAGTGAGGAAGATTTATTGATGAGATTGTACCAACTGAGAAGATGGGAAACCTAGTGGTTCTCCAAATCCATCTTAAGAAATTACAGAGTTCAAGCTTCTTTTATGACAAGGGAAGGAAAAATGGGAGGGGCTGTTTTTGTAAATCTCAGGGTTCAAGCGGAATTCCTCTAATAGTTACCATGTCTATATGCAAGGCAAAGCAAGAGCTATTAGTCTGAAGGTATGGGAACAAGAAAGGCTTGAACAAGTCCAAGAGACAGAGCATTTCATTCTGTTACAAACCCAGGATTTGGCACATACAGTCAGCGCTCAAGAAAAGCTCTGTTGCGAGAAGCCTTTGTTGCTTTCGTTTCTTGAGTTCACTTCCTGGCTGAATGAAATCTTCCTTAGTACCTGTCACCATGTTTAGGCTCATTCTCCAGCACTCTTTCTGCTTACCTGATTCATGTTGCCTCCAGTAAAAATGGCTCCTCCAGATTATCTGGAGGAGAGGACGTTGGATGTAGCAAGTTGAGATACTGTTGATCTCTAAGGCCTTCCTGATGCTTTAAAAAAGAGAAAGCAATGAGCGAGTCATATCCAGCCAACAGGAAATGTCCTTCATGCAGAACACTTGATTTCTAAAAGCTGTGGTGTCACCTCTGTTTCATTCTTTTTCATTTGTGCTACAGAAATCCAGAAGAGTCCTCCCCGACCCTCCGTCTCCTTGGGCAGGGGAAGCTCTCTGGAGCACCCTCCTCTACCTACCAGCTTATGCTGGGCCCAAAAGGTCTTCTTCTGGGCTTTGTGGAACAGAAAGAAAAAGGACAGTCATTTCTCAAAGTTGTCTGGGAAATGATTAACTTGTTTCCTTTGATCCTTCCCACCTTGTGGAAGCACATCAAGCAGCAGTAGTCGGTAGCACACCTTCTATTATTTTCAACATTGCTAAGGTAAACAGTGGGAGAAATTCTGCTACTTAGAGAGGTTGACACCGGCTGTTTGGAGCTTTAGAAGCTGTGTGTGCGTGTTTGTGTGTATGTCCCCTTCTGTAAACCTAGAACTATTGAATAAAAGTACACAGCCATTTCCACTAACTTTTTGTTTCCTTCTCTCTTTCTCTCTTTTTTAAGGACTGAATTTCCTGCTGCTATTCACAAAGATGCTTTTTATCTTCAACTTCTTGTTTTCCCCACTTCCAACCCCAGCGTTGATCTGCCTCCTGACCATTGGAGCTGCCATATTCCTGTGGCTGATTAACAGACCTTACCCCATCTTGCTTGCTACTGATCTGAACAACCAGTCAGTGGGAATTGAGGTAACTTACCGATCACCTTTATAAGTTGGTCAACAATGATCAAACACAAACTGTATGTAGTTTAAGATTTTGGGATCACTCATGAAGGGGATGGGGTGTAGCATGGAAAGTGAGCCCTTTAGCTTAGTAATCAACAGAGAGTCTACAAATTTAAACTTCTAGTGATGGCACATTTTCCTTTATAATAAAAATGGAACCACAAATAGGTCTCACAATGCCAGCAATCTAGATCAGGGAAGTCAAACTAAGGCCTGCAGGAAAAATCCGCCTTTTTTTTTTTTTTTTTTACGGGACTAGCAAGCTAAGAATGGTTTTTACATTTTTAAAGGGCTATGTAAAAACATAAAATAAAAATTAAAAAGAGGGGTAGATCATCTGTGTTTCACAAAGCTTATTTACTATTTATCCCTTTATGGAAAAAGTTTGCCAACCTAAGATCTAGATCAGTGATTTTTAATCAGTGTGCCACAAGAATTTTTTTTTTACTTGTAACACCTGACTATTTATTTAGTTGGGGCACTGACTTATTTTCCTTTAAACTGTCAAATTAGAAAATGACAAGAACCAACACAACAGTAGCTGTCTGGTGTGAATGAATCAAAATTATACCTTTTTTGTCAGATCAGGGAAAAATATAAAATTTTTTGGTGTGCTACAGAATTGCAGTAGTTTATGTGTGCCATGAGATGAAAAAGGTTGGAAATCACTGGTCTAGATGATAGGGTCGGAACTTTCAGGGCAGGAGAATATTTTCATTGAGATACCCAATGTCTGAAAATGATAAATACATTATTGAGTTAAATTCCAGCTTTGACTTACTATTCATTCTTAAAACGGGCAGAAGTTGACCTTTTCTCATCAATTCCCCAACTTTCAGCAAATCACACAGCTTCTGAGATCCCTGAGCAAAGGGGGAGTTTCAAGAATGTTCTCTCGGTCATTTTTCATCTTCAACCCTTTTCAGAGGGGGAAAGAAAGCATTCCTGCTCCTTTGTAAATCTAAGGCCCTTCTGATCTTTCATTGCACGTCTCTCGTCTACTTGGGACTCTTATTCTGAGTTAACTGCGCTGTTCACCACCTGTCCTTTTATTCTGGTGTGTTTCTATCTCCTTCATCGCATTGTCCTCTCCTGCTGATCCTACTGCTTCAGGCCACCCTCTCCTTTCACTCCTCCTTTTCCCCACCAGAGTTCTGTAGGGGTAAACTGTCTGTTGATGTCCTCGTTTGAATTTCAATCCCCTGAGGTCAGACCTTCACTGCTACCATCTCCCCCAACTTCTCTGGTTCACTCATAATCTAACTTCTAAATTTAATGATTTATCCTCCAGCCTTCCTCTCAATTGACTGGAGACTTCTTTCTTAAAACTTCTGCTTCTGCCTCTCATAATTTCTTCCTAATTCCAAGACAGCCCCTCTTTGTAGCTTAGGTTGTTTCCTCTCTTCATCCTAGAGCCTCACCATCTCTTGTTTTCTCTAAAGCAGGAGTTGGCAGACATGTTTTGTAAGGGCCAGACAGTTCAGGTTGTGCAGGCCAGATGGGCTCCGTTGCCAGCTACCCAACTCTGCTCTTGCAGTGTGAAAGCACCACACAGCATACAAACGAACAAGCATGGCTGTGCTCCGATAAAATGTTATCTGCAAAAGCAGGTTCAGGCCACATGTGAGCCAATCCCTGCTTTAATTCCTCACATCTGAGAAAACCCTTCCTCTCCTATGGCTTGAAATGTACCTAAAAGGCTATGACAACCAAATATAACCTTCTAGTTCTGACCTCTCCCCGAGCTCCAGTCCTCAGTGAGGCTCAAGTATCTCAAGGGCAAGAAGTCTCTCTCTGTTTTTTAAATTTATTTATTTATTTATTTTTAGAGAGAGGAGAAGGTGTGGAGGAAGAGAGGGAGAGCAACATTAATGTGGGGTTGCCTCTCATGTGGCCCCCCCAAGGGACCTGGCCCACAACCTAGGCATGTGCCCTAACTGGGAATTGAACCAGCGACCCTTTGGTTCACAGCCCACGCTCAATCCAGTGAGCTACCAGCCAGAGCAACAAGTCTCTTTATTGCTTGTCTTCTCCCTACATACACACACATGCACGCACATGCACATACAAGTGAGCACCATACATACCCTTTCCCATTTCCCTTCCTTCTCTATCTCAGTAAAATTCACCTCTTCTTAGCCCGTGGCCTAAAGTTGACTCTGAATCACTTTTCATTCTTCTGTCTTCCTCAGCCCACCTATGAAAATAGACCCTATCTTCCTTTACTAAACAAGGAACTTTATTTTTGACATCTTAACTTAATGCGGCATCTCATGGGAACCTTCCCTGGTGCTCTACACAACTCAGATCTCTTGTTAGAGTCTCATGTGTTACTCTGTACTTTAATGGCCCCTTTTGCCTGCTTATTTAATCAATGCCTATTTCTTTCTAGACTAATTTTCATGAGGGTTGGACCATTGCAGCTCCAGTATCCACGTGAGGCCCCGACCCTGTAGTTCCAGCAGACATTTCTAGGCATGTTCGTAGCTACTCCCTCTTCCTCAGACACCCTGTCCTCTAGCTGTCCACCAGTCTGCAATGTGTTTTCTGGCCTCTGTGCCTTTATTCAGGCTGTTCTTTCACTTTGAACTACTCTTTCTCTCCCCTGTCCCAATTCACACCTCTTTGGTCAATGCTCACTTATCTTCAAAGCCTCTATTGAAATATCATTTTTTTTTCTTTATAGCCTTTCTACTTAATGCAGAATTGGTTGCTTCACTAGTCTCCCAAAACATATATTTTATTTCAGCATGCACACCACCATATTATATTTGCATGTTTTCCCCTTCTTACCCCACCCTCATCCCAAAACTGTCACTTATGGGGGCTCATGACCAGCAATTTTGTCTTCACTTACTTTACATCTGCAGTATTTCAACAGTGCCTAGAATATAGCATGTATTTCATAGACGTTTGAACTTGATATGAATTTTAAAGGATAAAAACACGGTAACATCATCTCTCGTGTGTGTTGTGCATGTGTGTGTTTTCCCAGAGGGCTGGGGGGACACTGCCAAATACCTAACTGTGACCATCTCTGGGTTCCTATGATGTAAAGATACTTCCATTTTGAGACTTAAACAATGGATTGAACAGGATAGGGGGGTCATTCCTCAATGGTCAGCATTTACATTCTCTTCAATGCAATTCAAAAGGGTCTGGAAAGGGTGGGGTGAGACTCGAGCTTGGCCTAAACTTGGCCCTGTGTCTTAGGGAGGAGCGCGGAGGAATGTTAACCAGAAGAACAATGAACTGCCCAGTTACTACTTCTCAGATGCCAAGACAATGTATGAAAATTTCAAAAGAGGACTTGCTGTGTCTGGTAAGCCAGGCAGTCTCGCCTTGCCTGTAAAAAGACCCAGATGGGGTGTTGTTCTATACCTCTGCTTTCCTGTCTCACTCCTGAAAACTCACTGGTGTCTGGGTAGAATTCCAACATGCAAAATGGAAGCGACATAAGTGGTGTTGGGAGGGATGCAGGAATCAGAAAATCGCAGTATCAGGAAACAATGTAAGCTAGCCTTGGGCTTCCATTTCCAGCTGTGTGACCTTGTGCAAACTAATTTGCCTCCCTGAATCTATCCCTCACTTAACACGGAGCAGCTATCTCTTTCCTGCTTTCTTTCCTTTTTCCTGTCACTTAGTCTGGAAGTTTCCATATTTACCTCTGAATTCCTGGTAACCCTCTTTCTGAATGCTTTCTTTTGGCAGGACCCTGAAGTCCTCTCAGAAATTTGGCTAGAGCCTCTATATCAAATTCCTTTCCCTCTTACTTTTCTATTTATAACTTGGTCTCATTTCGGCTTTTTAGCCAGTTAGGCTTGTTCCTTAGCCTCCTATCACAACCTCCATGGCTTCTGTGGCTGAGACTACTGATTACTGTTAACCCGAGATCTTCCCTGCCAAGTTGCTATTAAATAGTCGACAATGATGTGTGGGAAAGTATTTTGATCAACCCACTAGTTCATTTGTACCTCACATTTGTTTAGAAACATGCTTTTTATGAATGCAATTCCCCAGATGCAGAATCTGAACCAGAATTAGCATTTAGGCCTCCTGACTAATTACCTTGTCCTGACCCCAAAACCATCCTACTGGCCCAGGCAGCTACACTTAGTATCACAGAAGACAATTATCTTTTGGACTTTCTTTGAAATGGCTCCACGTGGGCTTTGGTAGGTTCACTTGGAACATATCAAGCCTCAGTACGTATATCTTTTATCATTGAACACAATACTAGGTATGCCAGTTTCCTTCCAAAACCTATTGGCTTATAGCTCTTCCTGTATCTTTTTCTTTGGGGTGACATTATGCCCAGGCATAGGTTTGCATATGCGACTCATTCCTCCCTTCCTTCTGCCTTTAACTATGACCACGATAATACTTAATAGCCAACTCCTGTCAGGTGCTAACTAGGCAATAGGTATTGCTCATATACCATCTACTAATCTCCCCTAAACCTCAGGAATTAATTACTATCACTTTTAAAAAGGTCTTATTTATTTATTTTTAGAGAGAGAGGAAGGGACGGAGAAAGAGAGGGAGAGAGACATCAATGTGTGGTTGCTTCTTATGTGCCCCCTACTGAGGACCTGGCCTGCAACCCAGGCGTGTGCCCTAATGACTATCCTTTCTTAAAATGAGAAAATAGAGACTCTGAGGTTCAGGAACATTGTGAAGGTGACAGAACTAGAAAACGTTGCATAAGATACTTCATTTAGAGGGGTTTTTTTCCCCCAATACTAAATTAAAACTAAACAAATAAAGTTAAATTCACTTCTGCTGTCAGCAGACCTGGGAAATCTGGCCTGGCTATTTCCCAAGAAAAATGACCCGTCTGATCCCCACTGGGGTTGAGTCCATCCACCCCAACATACACTTTTAACCCCTACCGAGTACATGGTCTCTGTTGCAAGTCACCTGTGGATAATGTTTAAAATATAGATTCTCTGGCTCCCCTTGTTAAAATGAATCAAAATTCCAGATAAGACCTAAGAATCTGAATGTTTAACAAAGCTTGGTTGGGAGGAGGGATCGTCATGCCATAGTTTCAACTCAACTTAGGGCAGCAATTTTGCCAAGTTGATCTGAATTGAGTAAGTTAATCAAAGGCATGGCTCTTGACCCGATTGGAACTTTGGCCAATCAGGCTAAAGCTGATTAGGGCACAGATTTTAATGAGACCCGAGTTGGCGCCCCTTTGGGCCAGTTATGGGACTTGTTCCTGGGCCCTGGGCCTCTGCTAGAATTTTCACCTATAGGGAGGTGATAAGGAGATGCAGTGTGTTTTTTTCCACATTCATCAGCTCTGCCACTTACTGGGTGAGCTTGAAGAAGCTAAGCTGTCCCAGTCCTGTCTGTCTCTCTGTACCATGGTGATAACAATAGCTGCAACGGCCAAATGAGTGAATGTGCCTCGCATGGAGTAAGCATTCTGCACTTGGTAGCTATCGGTAGTAATTAACGTTAGCACAAGCTCATTGGTGGAGCATCGAGGCACACACTCTGGGCTGGAGCAGGGGGCCGTGAGCACCCAGTAGGACAGGGCTTGCCTGGCTTCATGTAAAATTAGGGTCTGAGACTTTACTTCTTAAACTTTTATGCAGCTGTTTCAGCAGGAAGAAAAAGTACTAATGTTTCCTTCAGACAGTCTCTTCATTTATTGTTCATATCTTTTTCATCAGAGCAGCTATTTCTTTCCTGTTTTCTTTCCTTTTTCCTCTGTCACTTAGTCTGAAAGTTTCCATATTTACGTCTGAATTCCTGGTAACCCTCTCTCTGAATGCTTCCTTTTGGCAGGACCTGAAGTCCTCTCAGAAATTCGGCTACAGCCTCTGTGTCAAATTCCCTTCCCTTGTACCTTTGTATTTATAACATGGTCTCATGTCGACTTCTCAGCCAGTTAGGCTTGTTCCTTAGCTTCTTATCACAACCTCGTGGCTTCTGTGGCTAAGACTACTGTTTAGGAAGTAGATGCTCCTACACTTATTTTTAATTTTAATAAGACTGAGTAGTTTAGATGTTCATAAGTTTAATTCTTTTACTGTCAAATATAAGGCACAATTATAAAAATACTGAAGGGAAATACATGTAGTATGTGGAGCTTCATGTATGTGCATGTGTGTGTCCTTCTCATTCCAACAAGCCTTGGGTATTTCAGGAGACACTCCTAAACACATGCAGACTACGCGAACAGATGAGAGTAAATGAAATTCCACCAACAAGAGAAAGGTCCCATTTTATTAGCTGTTAAAGAAACTTGGACTAAAGTAATAATTGTTTAAACCTAGACCATAGAGCATGTTTAAAAAGATGCTATTTAGTGTCTATAACTTGATACGTTCCTGGTGGGAGAAAAGCAAATGGTTACAATGGGGTCTTATTAAGCCCTGTTGTAGTGCTTAATTGTAGAGCTTACAAGGTGGTGCTAGGTGTCAAACCTGCACCGTGCCAACCACCCCCCACCTCCCAGATCAGTTCTTTCATCTGAGGGACACTATTCAAAGAAAATGTTCTAAATTTGACAATATTTGCCGTAACATCATTTAAGGTGTCAAACTTGGAAATAACCTAAATATCCACAATGAGAGTTAAGTCAACTACAGGAAAACCCTTCCTCTGTAGGCCTTCATAAGGCCACAAAAATCTCTACAGAGAATAAATGATAACATGGGGATGTTTATAACATGGAAAGGAAGCAGGACAAATTGAAATATATGTCGTAACCCCGTAGAACTATGCAAAGGCACAATGAAAAGTATATCAGTGTAAACAATGGTATTTATGTGACAAGATTATTGACAACTCACATTTTGAATTTTTTCTATATTTTTATAGGCATACTTTTTTTATTACAGGGATGCTCAATCCAAGTTTATCCTGTTCAGGCTGTCCACTTGTGGCCTTTCACGTGTTGGCATTGTTAGGGCTAGTCCCCTGTTCATGGCTTTCTCTGAATGCCTGTCTCCATGGAGGTCACATGTTCCAACACTGAGCCACCCCTGTTCTGTAGAATTTCCTGAAGGTTCCCAGTATAGTTTGTAAGACTTTCTCTGTCTTGGAAAACTGAGTACTTCCTGCCTTTGAATTTCCTTGCCACATAAGAGAAGCTCACATTGTAACTAGATTTATCTTTTCTGTCCTGTCTCTTCCTAATTCCCCTTTACCTTATCTGGTCACAGAATTTGCAAAGGGAGCTGATATTCTTTTAATGTTATGTTTTTAGACAATGGGCCTTGCTTGGGATATAGAAAACCAAACCAACCTTACAGATGGCTGTCCTACAAACAGGTAAGTCAGGCCCATGTTTGGGAAAACTTCCTTTGCTGATGTGATATCCTGAGCTAATTTGGTCTCTTTGGGCCTTGCCTGTTGTTTTTGCCTCTCTTCTTTCTCCTTTTTTTGTAGGTGTCTGATCGAGCAGAGTACCTGGGCTCCTGTCTCTTGCATAAAGGATATAAGCCATCACAAGACTGCTTTATTGGCATCTTTGCTCAGAATAGGCCAGAGGTAACCATATTGAAGTTAACTCAAGCCAATGAGTCAGGGCTAAGTCTAAACACTTTAAGCCCACCCCTGATCCATCACTCTGACACTTGATGACTTACTAAAGCTATTTAAGGATCTCATATTCTTTAAATATTCTTCCCCTTGAGCAAGTGACAACTTGGGGCCTCCGTAATTCCTGGTTGAATTGTATAGTGCTCTACCCTAGGTGACTAGACTTCTCTTATTTTCCAGCCCATTAAGAGTCATTTTAAGTCAGTCTGTTTGTTGCATGAGGAAAACAAAGAAGCTAAAAGGAACTGGCCAATAGATGATGTTCTAGAAAAGGATGTATTCATGTCAGAGTTGGATCTTGCATGTTGTGCCTGAAGTAAACAAGGACGTCCATTGCAACTGAGACTGACAACTGAAAGCAGATTTTAGGCATTAAGATGCTTGGAATGAATTTGTTACACCCAGCATCAATGGGAAGACTTATCTTCAACTCCAGTTTAGGAAATTACGACCAAACCTAGTGAACTAGTCTGCTAGGGGTGCCATAGCAAAATACCAGAAACTGGTGGTTTAAACAAAGGAAATACATTTTCTCATAGTTCTGGAGGCTGGAAGTCCAAGATCAAGGCTTCAGCCAGTCTGGTTTCTCCTGGAGACTTTCTTTTTCCCTTGACATTGGCTGCCTTCTCACTGTGTCCTCACATGTCCTTTTCTCTGTCATCCTGGTGTCTCTTCCTCTTCTTAGGACACAAGTCATATTAGATTAGGACCTGCCACCCTATGAACTGATTTAACCTTAATTACCTCTTTAAAGGCCCCATGTCCAAAATTCATGGTGCTGGGGGCTAGCGCTGCAACTCTGCCCGTCATGCCTAGACTCCTTTTCTGTCACTCTTCCTGCTTCCCAGTGTGTATGCACTGACGTCATGCTTGCCTGCCTTTGTTCACTCCCGGAATGCCTCTGCTGGCTCCACCTCCACAGCCCACTCTTCCCAGTCTCTCTCACCCCTGCCCAGTTCCTTCCACTTTCCTCAAGGCAGCCCCAGACAGGCTTCACTCCACCCCTGAAAGTGACCGCTGCCTCCTTAAAACTCCCTAATGCTCTCCATACCTCTTACGGATGGAATGGATCACACTCCACCTTTGTGCCCTGGTCTACCTTTGGATTGTAGTTGTCTGTGCCTATCTTATCTCCTTCATTTAACTGTACTTTGTACCATTAGCTGTGCCCCTAACGCCCCGCAGTGATTTTTTAATGCAAAGTAACCCCAAAAGAATTTGTTGGCTAAATGACTAATGCTTTTCCTCTTCAAAGCGTGCCCTAGTCCTAATGTGAACTTCTCTCCATACAGTGGGTCATCTCCGAGTTAGCTTGTTACACATACTCCATGGTGGCCGTCCCCCTGTATGACACCTTGGGAGCAGAAGCCGTCAAATACGTTATCAATAAGGGTAAAAATTTGCTATTACGTTACAACTCAGTTCTTTCTTCATGCTGAGTAATTCCTCAATGTCTGTTTTTGTTAAACAGACTTGGCATGCTGTGACCTGAAAAATGCTTAAGTCTTTGCTGTCCTGTAATACCTACAATGTGCTATACTTTACAGGGAAGTTACAAAAAGTCCCCTCGGCAGGGCTATGCACAGATAGAAGAGTCAATGAAATGCTTCACGGTGACATAGTATGACAGTGGAGTTTACAGGATGAGGCTATTTACTTTAGCCACACTGGAGAGAAGTCTAGACTGGATGACTAAATGGCTGTGAAACTTACCGTCTAAATTCCTACTCTTATAAATCTAAGTCCGTATAGTTAACCAGTGTGTATCAACGTTCATGGGGAGTCTGTAAAAACATTACCATTGCCAAACAAGTACAAGTTCAATGGGCAAGTAACGCCCTTCCGAATATCCAAGATGTTACTTTCTTTCACAGAAATAGATTCAATGAGTAGGTCCATTCGAACTATAGACACGATCAGGCGTTTTTTATTTGCGTAAACAAGTATCAAAGCAAATGCTAACATTTAGAATCCAAAAATGCTTGTCTGCTAAAATTCAGTTTGCCCCCTCCTTTCCTTTCTTACCCCCGACTCGCCTCCCCCCAGTAAAACACAACGGCAGGGCCACACCTAAGCAATCCTACCAGGAGTGGTCTGTCTCCTTCAGCAGAAAGAAGCGTGTGGCTTCTCTGGAGATGAAGCTGTGTTGACAGTGTGCAAGGGAGCCCTGCTTCTGCTTCCGTGAAGCTCCTTTAATGCCAAAGGAATGTTTCAGGTTTCACGCATTACAAATCTCATTTGCAGTCATAACTAATAGCCTTTGGGGGACCCACTAGATTTGAAGTTTTCAAAAATCCCTTCCTCCTTATAAGACCGTGAGGTACGTGGCAGAGCAGGAAGATGAACTCTGGCTCTGCTTCTGCTTCCAGCTGATGTCGCTGCTGTGATCTGTGATACGCCCCAGAAGGCATCGGTCCTGCTGGAAAATGTGGAGAAGAGCCTCACTCCAGGCCTGAAATTGATCATCCTCATGGACCCCTTTAAGGAGGACCTGAAAGAAAGAGGGGAGAAGAGTGGAGTGGAGGTCCTATCCTTTTCTGATGCTGAGGTAACGGCCTGAAACTCAGCCCGCAGCTCCAAGGCCAGCCTGACACTATGGGCTCCTGGCAGGGCATCTACACAAGAGCTGAGGCTGTTGTCCTCCAGGGGTGGCAGGACAGGAGTAAATTAGATTCATGCTGTGAAGCTTCGAGAGTAATTTCCCCAAGACAACTGGGAAACCATGCCAAGGGAGGAGTAAGGTCTGTGGCCCATGAGCACAGACTTCTAAGTAGAGAATGGTTCGTGGTCGTTAAGGATGTGGTCCCAGAGCTAGGCACTACTAGTTAGGTGCCCTTGGGCAAGTTAATCCATCTCTCCTTTTCTCTTTCTGTGAAATGAGTATAAAATAGTCCCTCCCTCACAGGGTATTTAAAGAGTTAACTGAGTTAATATATAGAAAGTACTCAGGGCAGTGAGTGGAATGTAGTAAGCCTTCCCGTGTCACTATACATATTATTCAAACAGATTTAAGAATGGGGCTGGGTGACAGAACCTTAAGAGTGTGGTAGGAAGTTTGGACATTTGGGAATCTGCCCTCTTAAGCTTTGTAATCTAGATAAACTTATGCTTTTCCATAGGGCTTCGGGGCCTGATCCAGTTGAAATTCCGTTGTATTCCCACAGATGTATTCTTGTGAAAAAGGGAGAGGGCTGTGTTTATCATGGGTCTATCTGTCTCACCTAACATCTGTCTTCCTTGGTTTTCTGTCCATTGTAGAACATAGGCAAAGAGAATTTCAGAAAACCCATGGTAAGTTTTCTTCTGCTCAGATTTGAACCTTGCATGTTCAACTCCCAAAGTTCATGGTAGACTAAGCCCTTGTGCTTCCCCTTCCAGCCTCCTGAACCAGAAGACCTGGGCATTGTCTGCTTCACCAGTGGGACCACAGGTCAGTGCCCAGGAAGCTGCCCCAGAGGCCTCTGGTCAGCCAAAAACATGGCTTGAGTCACTAACCCCTGGTAGGCTAGTAAGTGAACCCTATCCTTAGGGTTCAAAAGCCTCACCACCCGAGGCTTTTCAGTATGGGTACCCAAGTAGAAAACTGGATGCATCAGCAAGTAAACATCACTGAACATACTGGGAGGTGTTTACATGCTGTGGATTTCAGGGATCTTAAAGATGGCATCAGAAAATCAACTTTCAAAAAAAAAAAAGAAAATCAACTTTCTTCCCCAACCCACCACTCTCTCAACTTGACACCATCTGCTAGAATGGTCATTCGATTAAGATGACTTAATGATAGTTCTATCCAGGTCACCGTGCACCCCACCCCCACCTGGCAGCTACCTCTCTATTAGAACTCTTTATTGCTTTTGATGTGGTCCACCATGACCTACTGTTGTATCCATTCCATTCTGCCCAGTTTATAAGGTGATAGCTAGGCAATATTGTTAGCTCTGAAGTCTTAAACATAAAAACAACACAAGGAAGAGGGTGTTGCTATCTGAGATTACAGCTGTGCCCCGTGTGATGGTAGAAGGCTGTCAGCAGCAGAATCTCTGAGGTTATTAATCATTCATAAACAGAGTCATAAACCATTCATACAAAGACAGTGCCAGGAGAAGCTCTTGGCTCTCTGGAACAGAACCAACTGAATGGAGTTTCTTATTTCAAAGCCAACAGCTACCTATTCCTTGCCTAAAGGATCTTTCTCTCTGTCTCTTGTTTCCTATAGGTGACCCCAAAGGGGTCATGCTGACCCACAGATGTGTCATTTCAAACGCTGCTGCTTTTATCAAAAGTATGGAGGTCAGTGGACAATTGAAAAACAGGGCCTTGTTAAAATGTGAATCTGCCATAAGATTTTAATCTTGAAGGTAGGGGAGTCGGAGAGGGAAAAAAAAAAATAAAAAACAGGTTAAGGGCCTGAGTGTGGACAAAGACTCGTGCGTCTCTGTGTGGAGGAGCGTCCTTTTGAAGCCTTGGTCTTTCAGGCCCACCATAGCCCTGTCCACTTGACGCACCTCTTACACTTATACTGTGCGTGGTCTCCTGGAAGGAAGTAGTTTTAAATTTTTAAAAAATTTTAAGTGAGATATAGTTGACATCTAACATTATAATAGTTGCAAGTGTGCAACCTGATGACTCAATATTTGTATGTATTGCCAAATGATCCTCGTAGTAAGTCTAGTTAACATCCATCCCTATACCTAGTTTCAAGTTCTTTTTTCTTGTGATGGGAACTTTTAAGATTGACTCTCTTAGCAACTTTTAAATATACAATGGAGTCTTATTAACTATAGTTGATAGGAGTAGTTCTTAAATCTCCTTTGGAAAGTTGGCATTAATCCAATTCTGTCTCTTTGTTCCCGATCTATAGCATTCTTTTTCGATCACTCCTGAGGATGTGAGCATATCCTACCTCCCCTTGGCTCATATGTTTGAGAGGACTGTACAGGTGAGTGCCCTGTCCCATGTTTATGCCAAAGGCAGTTATCCAACGTTTATAGTCCTTCCTGTGATGTGAAGGGCACAGGCAGGGAGTTGGCACAGCTGAGTTGGAACCTCGGCATTCCCCCTAACTTGCTGTGGTGCCTTCCTCCATTTAGTCTGCTGTGTCCGATGGGGCTCAGGCTTGCTCCAGCCTTCACAGACGGTGTCTGTGAGTCAAGCGAGGTCAGTAGGTCAGAGCCAGGAGCTTACTATCGACCCTTAATTCTGACTAGCGATAGGAGATCTGTTTTCTTCTTTTTAGTTTTATTTTGGTTAGAATTTTTGAAAAGATCTAGGATCAGAGAAAAGGAAGTTCCCTACAAAGGGTCAGAGAAGAAGCCTCTGGTTCAGGTAAGAAGTCCAGAGTGTGTAAGATAGAGTGGTTCAGGATCATGTGCCCTGGAGGGGAGCTGCCTGTCCATGAGTGGCCTCTAGGCTTTTCTTGCCATTATGAGGCCGATTTGAAAGCAATGCTGGCCTTTCAAAAAAACACAGATGGTAGTGGGAATAGAGAAAATCCTCTCTCTGCTCCACGCCCGCGCCCCCCACCCCGGCCCCACCACCCTGCCCCAAAGTGATCCCTTGGCTCTCAGCCCTATTCTTAAATACTTCTTTGACCAGCTTCTCTGTTAATGCATGAAATAATAAATGAGAGATTCAGGTCCCTGGACTAAAATATTGATATCTGATTAATATAATATCGATTCTAATGAGCATATTTTTTCACAGTTTAACATTTTGGAAACTGAGACAGTCTTACAATAATGGGCAATTTCCAGTTTAATGGGCAGTGGTTCTTCTTAGTGCTGCGGCGCTGAAAGGCACTTCGAGCAGCAAAGTCTCTCGCGACACCCTCTTGAAGACAGGCCCCACCTGAGTCCCGTTCACTGGTTTTGCTTCCAGACTACCGTATTCTGTAGTGGAGCCAGAGTTGGGTTCTTCCAAGGAGATATTCGGTTGCTGTCAGATGACATGAAGGCTCTGAAGCCCACGTTGTTTGCCACAGTGCCTCGACTCCTTAACAGGATCTATGATAAGGTACGGACCTTGCTTGGCTGGGCTGCCAGTGAGATGGCAGGACTGTCTGTGGCTCAGGCCTGGCTGAGGCTCTTAGGGACTCTATGTTGTTTAGAATTTGTCTACTTTCACCCCAGCCACACACTCCCTATAAGCATCTACATACATCCATACTTATAAATGCAGTTGTGAAAAGCCATAATAAATATAATAAATAAAGCCCTTTTCCCTCTGAATGAGACTATTTGGACCTAATCTGGAGAAAGAGCTCAAGTCAGAGACAGGGTGATAATTTTCTTTGTAATATTATGAACTGATGGTTTGCACGTTTGTGTGTTTAATCCATTTCCCTCATTCTTCTCAGCGTTCACATTTTTCCACCTTGGAAGTCGGCGGCCCTGGCATGTTGTTCCTGTGTCCTTGGGCATGGCCCCCGTGGTTTTAATACCTTCATTGCTTCCTGGCATACAGCACCTCAAGTTTACCTTGTATGATTGTCACTCATGTCTCGGTTTGGCTGATTTCTCCAAGGAGCTCTTGGAACTGGAATTTGAACCCAGGCGATATAGTCACAGCAGCTAGGCTCTTGGCCATGCGCCAGGTCACCTCATAATTCCATAGGCGTGGGAGCCCGAAGGAAACAACACGTGGCCCTTCTTCCCCTGTTTGGCCCCCACCCTGGAGATTCCAGCATTCCCCTGCACTCCTGTGAATCTCACCAGGTGCTGTCCTACGGTGCCAGTTATAGGGCAGGCAGCATTCTAGCGCACAGACGATCCCTAGACCTTGAAAGTCCTGGTTTCTATCAGACTTGACAATTCTAACAGTTCCTCATCATGCAATGGGCTTATTAGAGTCTGTTGTTGCAATTTTTGTTCATTTGTTGGATGGACTTTTTTTTATTTTTGAGAGAGTTATTCTATAATATGGTATTAACACACAGCTCACTTCTGGAGCTTATTTTTAAAATGCAGGACTTTATTAGTTTGAGTCTCTACATTCCAGCTCCTTGTCAGTGACTTGTTAGGGAGAGTCTCGTGAATGTTGAAAAAAAGATCAATTTCTTAAGGCTGACAGAGGGGTCAGGAATAATACAATGCAGGCAGCATTTGAGTGTAGGCTTGGAGAAAGATGGTGGGATATTGGTCAAATAACAGTACAGACATGAGTAGATATCCAGAGTCTAGAGCACAGTTGTCATTAGGGGTGAGGATGAGCAGCCCCACTCAGCTGGGGGCCAGAAATGGGAGTACAGATTATGAAAGTTGGCTGAGAGTCATTTTTGAATTTGGAACTGGAGAAGAACTTTGAGTTCCTTGAATCTGACCTCCAGTCGGATGGAGATTTGAAGACCAGGATAAGGAGTCAGGATGTAGTTTTGTAAGTATGATGGGCTTCTTTGAGCTGAGCTGGTGAAGCTCTCCTTTGGCAGGAGTGTGGTTGATGGATTATAGAGTCACAAGGAGGCCAGGGTCAGGGAGACGGGACAAATCGTGTGAGCTTGGAAAATGGTGTCCAAATGAAGTCCACAGGGAAGAAATGATCTAAGTAGGAAAATCTACTGGGTTTTGTATGCTGTGGCTAATGGAACTTTGGTTGTAGAGAAAGGGGTATTTCTCCAAGTTTAGCATATGTAAGCGAAATGGGGACGAGGGGAACAAGAGGTGGTGCTGGTTAAAAAATTAGATTTCTGTGACTTTCTTTGACCTACTAAATAAAACACCCTAAGGGTGCTGCCCATCAAGCAGTTTTTTATTTGGTAGTGACGTTGTAGGTAGATGATCATCTTTTGAGGACATAATTATTATCTCAGTTGTCGAAGTTGTTTGCCAAGGTATCTGGAGGAGCTGGAGCTTTGAATGTATGTACTAAGTCCACTTCCTTTTTAGTGTGGACATAATTCTCTGGACTCTTTATTATTCAGAAAACAGTTCATGATTGAGCGCTACTTCCTTAGTAAGCTAGATATCTCTTGCTCACTGTTGAGCCTTGGTGAGTATCTCTAACAGGCGACTAAAAGGAGTTATCACCCTGCAGGCTCAAAATGAAGCCAAGACACCCTTGAAGAAGTTCTTATTGAACTTGGCTGTTTTCTGTAAATTCAGTGAAGTGAAACAGGGTGTCATCAGAAACAACAGTTTGTGGGACAAGCTCATCTTTGCGAAGATCCAGGTAGGTTGGGCGGGTCCTGCACAGAGCCAGGCGAATGTCTAGGCTGCCCTGTGACTCAGCATCTCTAGCTTTCCCTCTGATGGTCATTTGTCTCTTTAACTGGAGATTCTTTCACACCTTCTGTGTTCACTCACCATTTAAGATCTCTCTTGGACAACTTTGCCACTAAAGGAAATTGATCAAAATGTAGAAAACCAATTTTACTTAGGTTCTAGCACTCTCTCCTATTTTTTTAGGTGGTCCATTGTAATTGTAAGTAATTCATAGGGACCGAAAATACAAATTATATGAGGAAATGTTTTTTTAAAAATGCAGATCTGGTCCCAGCTATGAAGAGCAGTGACAATAATAATTTACATTTTAAGTGCTTTTCCACAATGCCAGGCCCTGTTCCAAGTGCTTTGTAAACTACCAGGTTTAATTCTCATCACTAGAGCGGGTAGGTTGTTCAACCCATTTTGCAGCGGAGAAAAATCAAGCCAAAGGAACAGGCTTCAGCAGGTCTTTTTGTTTCTCCTGAACAGAAGAACCTGGGTGGGAAGATCCGCCTTGTGATCACCGGAGCCGCTCCCATCTCTACTACCGTCTTGACGTTCCTCCGGGCGGCCCTGGGATGTGTGGTAAGCTGAGCACCTTTGAAGATAGCTGATTTTACTTTGGCAACAAATAAGGCTCACTGTTTAAATAAAATTGAAAACACAACTGAAAAGTACCAAAGAGAAAGTCACCCCCAAATCTCAAAATCAGGAGAAATTATCCTCCTAGCCATGTTGTACGCATCTAAAATACTTGTTAAACTGTGTCCCATCGACATCGTTCCTTGTCAAAGGAAGATCTACATTATTTTTGTGATTTTGGAATAGTTTGGTGAATGTACCTAAATAACTAGTCTGCTATTAATGGGCATGAGTTTCTTACCATTTTTTTTTCTTGCTGTTATAATCAGTGAAGTGATAAGAATACCTTTATATTCTTTAGTATTTAATACAATCATCAGTTTGGGATAAATCCTGACAGGTAGGGATTTTTGGGTTAAAGTGTACATTTGAGGCTTAATGTGTTAATATAGAGTATCAAACTTCCGTTCAGTAAGATCTTGTATTTTTTTAATGCATTTCTGCCAATGATGCAGGGGGCCTTATTTTCCCATATTCTTGCCAGTGAAAGGTTTTGTCAGTCATTTAAATCTGAGCCTATCAGGTACATGAAAAACCGTGTTGGGGTTTTCTTTTATTGACACGGAACATCTTTTCTTTCTTTTTTTTAATGTAAAACATCTATTTTTATTATTCAGGTTCAGAAAGTTACTGTTTCCAGTTGCTTAAGAGAGACTTTTTTTTATCAGTATTTTTTAATTGTTGATCTTGTACAGTTTTCTGTCTTTTACCCCGCCCCAGCTCACCACCCCAGCCCTCCCCACCTTCCTCCCATTTCCACCCCCCATAGTTTTTGTCCATGAGTCCTTCCTACGTGTTGCGACACTGAACATCTTTTCTGCGGCTTATTGGCTCTTCTATTTGTTCCATAAATTATTTCTCTTTCACATTGCTTTCTAAGAGTTCTTCATATTGTAGCACTACTCATTTTTATCATGTTAGGAATATTTTTCCTATTCTCATCTTTTGCCTCATGTATGGCTATATGAAAGTTTTAATTTTTCATGTAGTCAGATGGATTAATCTTTTCTATTTGTAGTTTTTGATTTGCTTGGATAATGCTCCCTAGCCCCCAATACTTATAGACTATTTTCCTCTGTATTTTCTGGTAATCTTATGGTTTTACTTTTATCCAGTTAAATCGCTGCTCCATCTGGAACTTAGTACAAGGGCTTGGACATGGATATTTTCTCTCCCCGCCCCCACCCCCAAATGGCTAACTAGTTCGTTCATTTGACCAACATGCGAAGCGTGAGTGAAACAGACAGTCTAGTCCTCGCAGGGGGACCCCTGTCTGTGGGACCAACATGAGAAAAGATTCTGTGTGGACGTCAAGGCCAGAGGCCCGCTAGTTTCGAACTAGCACCCTCTTGGCCCTTCTTACTCCGTTCCTCTCCCTCAGTCCCCGAACTGACAGATCGGAAGGTCCTGTTGTCGTGCCCTCCCAGAAACGCTTCCTCTCCATGTCCACAACTCTGTCTGCCACGGGACCCCCTCCCCGCCGCCCCACCGACCACCGCCACAGTACACTAGGTACTTGTTTCCTCCCACCAGCCTCTCTAGTCAAGGTTATACCAGGGACTGGCACAATGCAGCACATCTGGCTTGTTGCCTAGTTTTATAAAAGACAGATTTTAGTGGAACACCACCATGTCTATCCACTTACATATTGTCTACTGTTGCTTTCTTGCTCCACTGGCAGAGTTAAGTAGTTGAGACAGAGACCAATGGCTAAACTATTACTATCTGGTCCTATAGAGAGAGAGCTTGACAACCACTGTTCTGTACTGCAGCTGGAGCTATTTACCTTTAAAAATGCTACTGCACTTCCTTCATAAGTGCTCCATTGCCTAGGTTCAAGTCCAGTTGCCATGGGGTTGCGTATCCCTTATTGAAAAACTCTCCTTTTCCCATCAACTTGAAATGGCATACTTCCCTCACGTACAGTACAAGTTTTCATACTTTGGTCTATTTCTGGACCCTTTTGGTTTCTGAGTGAACCCCACCTGCAAAGACTTAGCAGCTCAGGCATGAATTCAAGGTATGATGACGCTGAGTGTCCTCCAACCCTCAGAGACCTTGCTTTCCTCCTGTCTTGCCATAAGGCATGGCCAGGTCCTGCTTTATCATGAGCCAGTCTCCAAGCCCTTCTTTGGTTTTCCCAGGTGTTGGAAGCTTATGGTCAAACAGAATGCACTTCTGGCTGTACAGTTACAGTCTTTGGGGACTGGAAAGCAGGTAAGTTCTCCATCAGCTGAGCAGGAGGTACAGTGGTTGGGAAAAGGGTCCTAACTGAACTTGGACTTATGAGTTTAGATGATCTTGGTGCTCTGGATGAATGTGGCAAAAGCCAACTCAGGTTTTGGTCCAGTCCTTCCTATCTTGGCAGATGATTTTTCAGGTTTTTGAAAATTTTTAGAGTCAATCCATAAGTACCTCTGAAATGTGCCTAGAATGGTCACCATCTTATGGTTTCCCAGCTGACTCGGTATGGTGTATTCTAGGCCATGTTGGAGTCCCCGTGGTTTGCAATCACGTGAAGCTGGAAGACGTGCCAGACATGAACTACTTTTCGGTGAACGGTGAAGGAGAGGTGGGTCAGTTGTGCCCGCTGGTCATGTCCAGACCATCATGGTGGGCATGCTTGTATCAGGAAGAGCACACAGCGGTGAGCAGGCTTGGCAGGTCTGACTCCTCTGAGGTCTTGAGCAAGGAATGAAATGAGCCTCACTCTTCTATCCACCGCATTAGGGATCACAATTGTGTGCTCTTTGCATTGTAGTTGAAACCGTCAAGTGATTGAAGGGTGAGAACAGGTGTTTTAGCAAAGGAGCGGTAGCCTTTGCTATTGTCAGCACTTTGTACCATCTTACGGGCAGGTCTGCGTCAAGGGCACCAACGTGTTCAAAGGATACCTGAAGGAACCTGCAAAGACGGAGGAAATCCTGGACAAAGACGGCTGGCTCCACACTGGAGACATCGGGCGCTGGCTCCCGGTGGGTGTTTCTTCTGGGAATCTGTGCTGCTGGGGAGGCCCGTGTGCTTATCCACAAGCTGGGCAGACACGCGAGTGGGATAGCTGGCCGAGTTGGTGTGACTCCTTTCACAATGGAATATGCAGGATCCGGCAGAAGTAACGCTTGCTTGCATGTGGTTGTAGGGTAATAATATGGATGTAATCATCTACAGTTTTAATTTGAACATTTCACCTAAAGTGTCACACGATGTGCTTGAGTGTGATATTGTTATGTTACAGAATTACATGCTTATGATTTTGTAATAACAGGGTAATAACAAGGGGCATTATTTGTGCCAGACCTGTATTTGCTTACAGCCAAAGGAAAAATGGGTGACTTTTCCAGAAAAGGGGTGTAGTAGTCTGTTCTTTTGTTTGTTTGTTGACTTTTCTTGAGGCAGAATTGTGATTTGTTAACTTTATGGGCTTATACCATTTGCCTTTTATAAGTTTCAAAGAGATGCGTTTCTTCCCACTTAATATGTAGAGACAGATCAACACAGGCAAGCCAATTTCTAAAGTAGGCGTGAGCAGAGGCTAGGTATTGCCTCTCCGTGACCTTCATTGCCTCTCTGCGGAAGGAATGGAAATATGTTTTCAAGTATGCCTTCCTGATAAACAATGACCATTGTCTCTGTCAACCCTATCTGGTTCCCTGAGGGGAGAGGAAATCATTGTATAATTGTGATGGGGCCTTAGGAGCCCTGCAGGGGGTCTTCCAAGGTTTCCTCTCTGAAAAGTTTTTGTCTACTATGTGCTAGGGCAGTGGGGAGGTACCCAGACCTGAGACTCCATTCTGGCTCAATATTCTCCAGATTTAAGTGACGTTCACAGAACCTTTTCCTGATGACGTATTTCATAGATTTGGGTCCAGCCACATTGTGCTGCCATACCTGTTTCTGTACAAGAGTCCTCTGTTCTCATAAGCATAGGATATGGGCAATAGATGTGTCCCCAGAGCAGAATTATAAAGGGCTGAGCCTTAGTAATCACTTTCGGATAATGTCTGTTAGGCTGGATTAATGGCTGGTTTCCTGAGTTGGCCTTGTCAGTAGTTCCAGGGTTGGTTCGGTCTACTGCTATGCTTAGGGTGTGATCATGTGGGTTGCATTTGCTACTTGTCCCAATTCTGCAATTCAAATCCCTAAGAACCTAAGCTCCCCAGACCAATTAGCTCAGAGAAAGGAAGCTGCAATTGAGCCCTGGTGGCTGGTCAGAGAGCCCTCTCTAGCCCTGCTTCTGGCCTAACAAGCACAATTATTTACTTGCTTGATTAGTATTAACATGGTGGGGCTGTTTTAGCCTGCTTCCCACTCTAACAGGAGGGATACACAAAAACGAAGTCAAGGACGGGGAGTTCTAACTTATTCAGCATTCCTAGTAAAAGGTCATTACTTCCTTATTCCCGGGCATGCTTGAAGTGGAGTAATTGGAGATGAAGTTATTGGAAATTCGGGACTGCAAAATATTGTCAGCAGATGAAACAACCATTTATACAATCCCAGCAGGTTGCACATGGACTCCCCAAGTAGACATACAGCATAGACAGGCTCTTGCTGGAAGCTGCTTTCCTCCCCTTTCCTCAAAGCCAAGCATGAGAAATGAGAGATTGCTCAAAAGTCTCTGGAGAAGTCAAGTTTAAAGCAGGAAGATACTTGTGACTTCATTACTTTCTCCCCTAATACCCCCCCCCGCCCCCCACAGAGGGCTCGAAAACACTGATGTTGCCATCTGTATTGTGTAGAATGGAACTCTGAAGATCATTGACAGGAAAAAGAACATTTTCAAGCTGGCCCAAGGAGAATACATTGCTCCAGAGAAGATAGAAAATGTCTACATCAGGAGTGTACCGGTGATGCAAGTTTTCGTACACGGGGAAAGCTTACGGGTAACACATTGTTTTTGACATTAGCCATTTTCAGGCACAGACCATGCTGATTCCAATAGCACAGGAAATCTGTTTAGGTAGGTTTAGGATGAGAAGATATGAGCTTCTAAACCTCAAATGAGGCAATAAATGAAAATAACTTTTTTGAAACTATGATGGATTCTGTAATCAAGTCAGTAGAATTGTTAAACGGTTACACTAAAGCATAGCCATGCAGTAAAAAGAGACACATGCAGATTTTAGTTTCCACTACAGCCCAAGTCCTTTGGCACATACTGTTTTATATCGATAGATACAACCCTGAAACGTAGCTCTTGGGGAGTAGGGGGCATTGGCAGGACAGGCCAGGGATGCTTTAGGCTTAAGGGGGAGTGCCACTCCTTTTCAAACAACCAAATTTGAGTGGAATAGTTTTTGAGCACGGTTCCAAGTGAGCTGGAAGTATCCAGTGAGGGAAGAGTAGGGCCCTAGCACGCGATCTGAGAGGTCTTGAGAAGTATCTCTTCCAAAGATATGGTCCTGCTTTCTTTACTCACCGGGAGACACCTTACAAGAGTTCTCACCCGCCTTGTTTGTTTTCTGCAGTCATTCTTAGTAGCGGTGGTGGTTCCTGACCCAGACACACTCCCCTCATTTGCAACCAAACTTGGGGTGAAGGGCTCCTTTGAAGAACTGTGCCAAAACCAAGTAAGTCGCTCTCAGCAAAGCTGTGTGCACCCCCGTGGGGCCCATCGTGGGAGAGGGGAGGCCCCGCCAGCGCAGGCCCCCATGAGTCCCCGCAGCCTTCTGTCTGGAAGCACAGACTCCCCCTGAGTTGGTGGCAGGTGGCTGAACCCTAAATGGAATGGCTGGTTTTATTAGACTGGAGGACAGGATGGTGAGTTTAAAAACAACAAAGAACCCTGTCCTTTTTATAGTGATATGTTCTTTGTGGGGGGCGGTGGGGAAGTGGAAAATCAAAAGTTTTAAATTGTCATTCAGAGAAAAGCCCTTTCATATTTAGATTTGCCTTTTCTTCTCATTGACTTGTTTTCTTTGGGCAATAATAGGCATCCAATGCAACTGGATGTACTTCTACATCCTACTTATATCCCCAGGAGCTTCTGCAGGGACTGTGAGTCATTCATCTTAGCCTGTCATCGAGGCTCTTTGTCAAACAGCCGTGGTGAAGCCATGTTTTCTGTTTTCAGGACATCAAGGAAGCCATTTTACAAGACATGCAGAAACTTGGGAAAGAAAATGGCCTTAAATCCTTTGAGCAGGTATGTATTGCTGCTATAGTCCTTGTCTTTCAAGGCATTCTGGAAAGTTCTAAAGATTGCATTTATAATGGGGTTTAAAGGTACCGCTTCCAAGGAATTGGTTTGAGAGTTTGTAACCTGAACCTGTTAACTGTAACTGGCAGTGACCTTTTATAGTTACTTGTACAGTCCTGTTTTGTTGTTCATTGTTCATTCTCCTTTCTCCCCACTCATTTCTTTCCCAAACCTAAGTGTGTGAGAATGGGCATGTGTTACTATTCTCTTTCTCTTTACCACTTTTTCAACTCTGCTTTTATAAGGTGAAATATTCTTTAAGGTTCTTATCATAGCAATTAGAGGGTTCTGCAGAAAAGTCCAGATCACTAAAAAATGCATGTGTGCACACGGGTGTGTGTCTGTTCAACCTTCTCTTCCAGGTCAAAAGCATCCTTCTCCATTCAGAGCCATTTTCCGTTGAAAATGGGTTCTTGACACCAACATTGAAAGCAAAGCGGGGAGTACTTGCCAAGTACTTCCGGACCCAAATCGACAGCCTGTATGAGACCATCCAGGAGTAGATCAAGGTACTGGTGGCTGGAAGGTACTTGGAGGTGGCCTGTCTTGTGGGAATGTGCATTAAAACCTAAGCTTTTTTTCATTTTTTTTTCTTTTCTCTTCTCTGTTCTTTCTACTAAACTATACACATAATTTGGGGGCTTTTAAGAAATATCAAGAGACTTATAATGTGGAAGCTTAGCTGTGTACTAAATAAATCTCGTCCTTCCATCATTTGCTGACATTTAGGTTTTCAGGCTACTTTTATCAACATACCTTTCTTCAAAATCTATTCGTATTTTGTCCCTTCCTCCAAGTGACCACTAGTTCAAGAGCCAAAATGACCCATTGTGACTCTGTTTTCCAGTAAAACTTAACTTGTCAACAGTCGTAACACTTAAGCTTTCCAGCGTTCTAGTGACTTTTAAGTTCTGAGAAGCTGTTTTTAATACCTGTTTGCTGACTACTCCACGAAACCTTTTCAATCAAGTCTTAACCTACCACATCGGTGAAACAGAGTGTTTTGATGCACTCATGTGTACGCTGAAGTCTCTGTACTGAATTGATTACACTGAAAATTTCCCAGCTTCTCTAGTTTCTCCAACTTGGGAGAATTACAAATTGGGCCTATGAGGTGCTGTCCAAAAAGTATGCTCGTAAACTGTTACCTACAGGGCTACTACTGGTGACTAAACCTGTTCCCTAGAGTCTGCTGTCAGGGCAAGAGTGGAGACGCCGTCCAGCGCACTTTCCAGTAAATGCAGTGAAGGCCTGAGGAAAAGCCTCCTGAGCTGGGAGCAAAGGCCTGTGGGGGAGCCTGGCGGCACCTGCACGGCAGCCTGGTCTTCTGAGAAGGAACCGACCGACCTTTTCTCCCATGAGCACCTGTCAGTTCCTGCTCCAGTTTACCCCCGGGCAACACGTGTTGCTTCTCCTTGTGAAGTCCTTAAAGTAATAAACTTGCAGATGTGGACGTTGTGGCGTGTTTCCTCACGGACTGTGACGAGAGTCAGCCTTAGACAAGGACCGCTTAACAGTCACGTTGGCCAGGGGCTCTCACACGTGGCTGCACACTAGAATTACCGGCAAGATTAAAAAGATACAAACACCTGGGTTTTACCCCCGGGTTTTGATGAAAATGGTGTGGGGTACAGCCTCCACAGTGGGATTTTTTTAAAGGTCCCTAGGTGATTGCAAGATGCAACCAAGTTGGAAAACTACTGCAGGGGACCTACTATTGATATGTTGAGATGTCCAGGCCTTCTTATCCCACAACTGTGAGCAACAAAGCAAATCACAGCTGAGCCCGAACTCCACCGGTCGAGCCCGATTTACGTTTTGCTTCTTTGCCATCTTTGTCGCACTCTAAGTAATCTTGAGCAGTGTCCCGTTCCGGCCTCCAACCAGGAGTTAAGGAGAGCCTTCCTGGATGGTCTTTCTAGACTCTCAGCCCAGAAAATTTAAAATGTGCATTCTTCAGCCACTGAAACAGAAGGGAAGGCAGGAATTAACAGGCCCCTCCACAGTCCAGTGCACCTCTTATCTCCTTGACCCCCCTCACTCGTTCCAACTGACCTGCACGGGCTGCCTCCCCATTCCTCAGGCATGCCAGGCATGTTCCAGCCTGTCATTCTTGCTGTCCCTGCCCAAAGTGCAGAGATTCCCAGAGGCATATGACCCGTCCTGTTTCAAATGTCACCTCCACTGGACCATCCCACCTGCCGCCTTCACGTACATGACTCCGTTTGACATACATTCTACTTGTCTACCCCCCTAGCTCTCCTGGGAGTTGGGCAGAGCTAAGTTCCATTAACTGCTGGATTCCCAAATGCCCTTCCCTTAATGTTAACTGTTACAAGCCTGGCCAGCAAAGCCCAAGGTCCCTGCCTCGGAAAGAATATTGAAATAGGTGACTTCTGTCACTCCCGTGTTTACACAGGTCTGACTTTAAGCATACGAGTTCACCCGCTAGACCCTACCACTTGCATCCGCATCAGGTTTTGGTAAAGTTGAGTGTACATAAGCAGTTCAAGACCACCAGGTCCAAAGTCTCCTGCAATGCTGTGATCTCAATATGCTGTGAATAGGGTTTATTTTTGGAGGTGAATATGTATGTTGTAAGACTCACGATTAAAGATGTCAATTTTTGACAGGATAGTAGAGCAGTTTTTCCATAAGGAACTAAGACAATGTTTGCAGTCAGCAAAAAACCAAAAAACAAAAAAGCTTTAAGTAAAAACTATGATTTATAGAGAACATCCATTGATCTTTATTCGATTTGACAAAATCAGCATTATTAAAAGACAGGTAACAAAATCTGATCTTATATTGAATCTGACAAACTAAGTGCTACAGTATCTAGAATATGACATACGAAGTATCTACTAAGGGGGAAACTGGACAAAGGCATCACATGCAGACGCTCCTGGCGAAGGGGGACCCAAGCCTCCAGGTGAGGCCCGTAGTGCGCAGCGCATAGAAAGTCCTACAGAAAATGGAGCTGACTTACTTGGGTGAAGTGTTTTTTCCTCTTGAGGAGAGAAAGAGGCGGTGAGGAGGGGCAGAAGTTCAAAGGCATATGCAGAATGGCTTCTCCATTTCAAAATGGTCATAAAAATACTTAGATCATGGCACTAGGGCATCTCTGAGGAAAAGAACACCTTAACCAGAGTAGGCTCATTGCATAATTCTTTAGTAACGTGTACAATTTTCAAGTAATGGAGCAGACGGAAAGGGTAACTGTGTTTTAATAGCGGCTATCTATTTTTCTTCTCGCCCTCCGGGGCTTGATCCGTCTCGGCATCACAGGGACACTTCTCCACACAGTTTCTGGGGAACCACCCTCTCATTCTTGAAACACCTGAGGGAGAAGATGAGATTGATGAGAAACAGTCAGATATGCCCCTAAGTCCTATACTTCGTATTTTAGTCAGACTTACTCCCCTGCCTCTTTACTGCTTTTTATAAGCACAGTTTGAGGGGGTAAAAATAAGGTTTCTAACTGCTTGCTAACAATCTAGAAAACAGGTATTTCCCCAATTCCATTGTTTAGAAAAGGGGCTAATGCGGTTTAGAACAGCCCCGGAGTGGAGCCGAAGGGAACTTCTCAGAACAGGTGTTCACTTACCCGTGTGTGATCGTGAGGGTGTTTTTCACCTACCACCACGCTCCATCGATTCCAGACAACTGTCTTCCTGTAGCCTTGTGAACTTCCTTTACAGACTTTTTCTAACATGTAAGAACCTTTAGCAAGGTTGTCTAAGTGTCATTTGGGGTTAATTTATGATCAGCCAAGTGTTTTTAAAAGAGCATCCTAGATTAATCTTTACTTTAAAAAGGAAAAATCCTAGTGTGTGAATGTGAATTCGTTAATGTTAACAAATGCACCACTCTGGTACAGGATGTTGAGAGAGAGGCTATGTATGGGGCGGGGGGGGGGTGGGGAGGGGACAGGCGTGGGGAGCTATATGGGGATTCTCTATATTTCCCACTCAATTTTGCTGCGAACCTAAAACTGCTATAAAAAAATAAAGCCTATTGACAGCCCCCGCCCAAAAGAACTGAAGACAACCTGTTAGTTGTTATGGTAACTTAACAGGGACGTGCACTCCGGGGGAGCACGTGGCACAGGGGGTTGAGTGCACAGGCACTGGGCCAGACTGCTCAGCGGGGGACCTGGTCTTACTGGTTTTCAACGTGGTCTTGGGCAAGCGGCTGGGCCTCTGCTTCAGTTCCCTCCCGAGTAAGATGTGAATGCTAATACTGGTACCTACTGCAGGGGGCTGATGGGGACTTCAGCACAACACGGGAAATACTTACACAAGTGCCTGGCACATGGCTAGGCATGAGCTCCAGTGTTAGCTGTCATTATGAAACAGGGTGCAGCCAAGATGGGGGCCCCAAGTATGGATTTGGAATGGGATCCAGAACTCAAGGTGTCCAGGAAATATTAGGATATCCTCACCCCTTCCCCCCTCAGGTGTGAGTTGGGGGAAGGGACAAGTGGAGCAGGGCCACTGAGAGCTGTTTTGCATAGTAACGGCTTTGCAGCTAACCTCTGCCATGGTGATTTAACATATCTATAACCTTTAACTGGTTTCATAGATATGTTGAATAGCTGTGGCCATGCTTTGAGCCAGGGGGAAGGGAATGACTTGACCCAAGATGTAACTGGGAAGCAACACCCCCTGTTTACAGCACCTGCGGGAGAGCTTGGAGATGATTGGCTCCGCGCTATGGGGGCCACTCCTGCCCAGACTCACTATGGCAGCCCAGTAAAGCTGGCAGTGCTGGCATGTGTAGCTGATTGTGGGAGGAGTCGGAAATGGGGCTGCAGAGGAAGACTGGTGCAGGGATTTAAACCCAGACACAGCAACCATTGAAGGGAGAGCCACGCGGCTTTGACAGAGTGGAGACCCCCTTGCAGCTTTGCCAGAGAGAGCCACACGGTATCACCAGAGTGCAGACCCCCGAAGCTTTGGTAGAAGAGGACCACGCGGCTTTGGGGTCCTCCCTTTGGCTGCGAGGCCTGGGAAGCAGGAGAGACTTTGCCTGGAAGAAGAGTGAAAGAACTCTTGCCAGTAGGCCATGAGAAGGTGCCACATGGCTTTGGATTAATCAGAGATCCTGCCTGGACGGCGACACAGCTGACGGTGTCAAGAGCCTGGATCCTGGATGTTTGCTTCTTTTCCTGAGTTACGGTACCCCGAATTATGCGCAGGGGGAGAAGGAAGCACTGTGGGCGTCTGTGGTATTTTAAAGGACTTTGATATCTTAATGAAGACGTTAGGTTACTACTTTAAGTCCGTATAGCATTAAATAAACATTTCCTTTCCTTTTCACAAATCTCTGGCATTGAGAGACGTCTTTCCTAAGGTGGCAGACATAACAAACCTGGGGGGGGTCCTTTCGGTAATTGTATATTGTCCCCCGACCCTTGGCCCTGTGGCCTCTGTTCTGTAACAATCAGAGACACCTGACAGATGTAAGTGCTATGGAGCAATATACAAGGAGCTTCTTTTTGTTGCTTAACAATGTGCTCTTCTCTTTAGTTCCCCTAATGCATGTGATATGAGATTGTTTATTAAAGTTACTCTTGAAAAGTGTGGAATTATTGCCAGCCATCTCATCCTTTAAACCGCCCCCCTTCCATTTTTCATACCTTCTACAAAGGAATCATCAAGAAGTTTGTCTCCATACAACCAGTACCTGAAATATTTAAAAGAGTACAATTATTTTTGTTAGACCAGATGCCAATGTCACTGAGGAAGAAATCCGATATTCACTCCCACTTACCGTAACCCTCTTGTGGCTAAAACGAACTCCCCTTTCTGCAGCCGTACGCGAGGCTCCTCAGTGCAGGGGCTCGTGCAGAATGTTCTGAGCCCTTTATTCAAAGGACAGCAGGCACCGCTGTAATCTTCTATCACTTTATACCGAACCTGTCATCAGTGATCAGAAGAACAGTTAGGGGGTGGGCCGGGATGGGAGTAAAAGGAGGAAAACTGTACTTGAACAACAATTAAAATAAACACACAAACAAAAAAAAAGAAACCTGAATTTACTATGGCAGGAGGCCATGTTACTGAACTTTGCAGATTAGCAAGTAATTGACTAAACATTCAGAAATAGTTTTTCCTAATTGTTGGTTGTTGGAGCAGTATATATTATATTTAGCAATCCTAACTAAGTGTAATAAATTAAGGTGCTCTCTGTTGTGAAGTAGATTTTTATTATACACTTGTAAGTGTATAATAACTTGTAAGTTACTAAACATGAATTTTCTGGGGGAAAAATTTAAGATTTCTCTGTTACCTCTGTTTACGTTTGAATTCTTTTTCAAATACTTAGTTTTTAGAGAGAGGGGAAGGGAGGGAGAAAGACAGGGAGAGAAACATCAATGTGTGAGAGAAACACTCAGTTGCCTCTCACGCCCCCAACTGTGAACCTGGCCTGCAGTCCAGGCATGAGCCCTGACTGGGAATCAAACTGGTGGCCTTTCGGTTCACAGGCTGGCACTCAACACACTGAGCCACACCAGCCAGGCCTAAGTTTGAATATTAATTGTTGAAGGTAGACCCAAAATATCAGGTGACAAGTCTTTCCCTCCCCGTTTGCTATCTAAGCAGTTCCCTTACAGGAGGCGACCGATGTTTCTAGTTCTCAAGGCTTCTCTTACCCTTCATTTCGAGCACATAGCTAAGAAGTAAATTCCAGAGCAGTGCTATCTGACAGAACTTTCCAAAACAATGGCAATGTTCTCTATTTGTGGTGTCTAATGTGGTAGGCCCTCGCCACACGTGGCTACTGAGCACCTCTCATGTGGCTAGTGCAACCGAAGAACTGAAGTTTTTACTTCATTTTAATTAATTTAAATAGCCACATATGGCTAGTGGCCATCACATTATATAGTACAATTGTAAAGACAGGCTTCATACTAACAAGATATACGGAGCAAAACTGTTTTTCTGTTGGCAACATACACTGACTAAATTCCCTCCAACCCTCCAGTACAAACTATTTAAATGAAAACAAAAGTGAGTTGCATTCAAGGCCAACAAACGTTTTCTGGAATACTGTTTAATAAAAGCCAACTGTTGGCTTCTACTCAAAGGCAATTTTAAAAACTATTTAGAATTGTAGAGCCTGACAAAAGAAAGAAATTAGTATCATTGCAAAAGAATTACTTACACTTCTTACTCTTTTATCTGCTTTTTGTTTCAGCTGTTCTTCCTGGAAGATAAAAAAGAAGTCTCTTATCTCAATGTTTGTATCAGAGTGACAGGACAAACTCCTACTTGTCCAGGGTTTCAAACTGCTGATAGTTTAAAGGCCACATGTGTTGTTTTCTTCTTTTTTAGCATGAAAAGAAGGCCCTATGACTAAGAACAGGGGCTGAAGGGCTTTCTTCTCAGTGTTCCTGGCTAATTTCTCCCTTTGGGTGTACTCGGAGAGTGCTCCCTGTGGCTCTCTGCCCTCCTGGAGCTGCAGGCCAGACCCACAGTGAAGATGACACAGAGTTCATGGATTCCTTAGAGACTTTGGAGGAAGCATGCAAAACTCATCAGCAACGAGTCTCAACTAAAAGTCATGACTGCGACTCGCTTTTCTCTACTTATTCATAGATGCATTTCAGGAAATAAAATACATAATCTCTGTCCTAGAAGTTAAAGATATAGGACATAAAAATTAAATAAAAATATGAGACCTCATGTGCCAGCACACAGGACTACATGATTAAGTGCCAGGTCCCGAGGGGTCTACAGTGCAGATGTTGGACTAGGGAAGAGGCTGGACTGCAACTGGTCTTAATAAATTCTAATAGAGAAGAGATCAGATGAGACAGAAAAAACACCAGGGGCGAAGACAGGTGCAGGAATGTGTAAGCTGTTCATTGAGTAGTCTCAGCTGACTGGAGAAGAGGGTTCCTGTTTGGAAGTAGTTGGAAGGTAGTTTTAGGTCAGATTTGATAAAACTAAGTGAAAGAATCAGGACTTTCTCACACAGGTATGGAGAGTTAAGGAGAGATTTAAATACATCGAGAGACAGGATACAAACAGTGTATTATTAACTTTGAAAAAAGTTTTTATTATTTCACTATAAAATGTCATCTGAGTTAAGGGAAGGTTAAGGGGAAGAAGGTGAAGCTAAGAGGACAGGCGATGTGAACAAAAATACTCACCGTCAAGCTGTATTGGTGACAGCCTTTTCTTGTCGGCCACTCCAGCCCATCCCCTTCTGGGACCCCTGACCAGGTAAACACCTGTTTAAAGTTCTTCCAGCGACTTCCCGTATCGTAAGGAAAAACGAAGACTTCATCCAGTTGATAATATTGAATTCGATCTTTAGCCTGCGGGTAACCGAGATGTAAGATGGCAGGTGCCGTACACGGCTTGTAGTAATACACTACGGAGGACATCTACTCCTCAAATCTGCACCATTCTCCAAAATACTTCCTCCTGCTGCGATGTCAGTGTGCACAGAAGAGCTAACTCAATTTCTCCCAATACCGGAAGAACCTGACATACAACACCAACCTCGCACGAGAACATACAGAACATGTGTGACAGGGCTTAGGTAGGAATGAGCGTTCCGAAATGCAGATTATAGCAGTTACTAACTTTATTCCACGTATAAAAATGTCTCAGCGCTCCTGTTGTTCAGCAGAGAAAAGAATCCAGGTGTGAAGAAGAAAAGCTGACGAACAGATTTAAGAGGTAGCAAGGGTTTATTCACAGGGAAGGAGCGATTTTGTGGGGGACACTGGAATGCAGTGACACCTGTGGGAACAGCCAGGAAACATGTAACAGGGGAGCCATCACTTTATGAAAATTACTTTTTTTAAGGCAACAGGCATGTGCAAATCTCCTGTTTTTTATACCATTACACATGTGTATGTACTTATTTATATTTGCACTTGTACGTTCATTTTATGCATATACATAAATACTCTAGTTGTATAAATTATATTGTAGGCATTTAAAGTGTTAGCTTTAACTTAAGGACATATTGGCTTAGAATCTTAAGTTCCACTGACACCTAGTGGTATAAAGATACATTACTTATTCCTATATTAAGTGAACAAATGCAGTGGAAATTTGTTGTATAAATTTTAGTGTCTGCTAATTTTGATAAATTTTCTAAAACTTAATACAATCATTTATTTGAATATTTTACTCAGCAACAAAGAACCAGTTTTAAAATAATCCTAGGCTTAGCATGGCACTTTACAAGGAGACTTGGTCACCAGCAAAATAACTGTTAATCTAATGTTAGTATATTGTGCTACCTAGAAATGACACTTTGAAATATTTTATTATCAAGGCATAGTATTTTAAGGAAAAGCTTCTTGTATTTACTTAAAAAGCGATACTGATATTAATTCAATTAAAAGAATTATCAACCTGTAAAATATATGAATTTACTGAATTGTGTACAGCCATCCCCACCCAGAGAGAAAAAGGGTAATTTCTTTTCCCTATTTATGAGTAAAAGCTTCAGAGTCTTCAAAATGGATGAGTCTCAGAGAACAGACACTTAGGCTCTTAGCAAAGAAAAAGTGGTAAGGATGAGAGTGGCTTACAAAAGTGACCTAGGCATGGTCTCTGCCTAAGTGAAGCACTCTGTGAGGCTGCGGGGGCGGTGGTTCCATCTATGCCACACGTTAAAAGGTGGCAGAGGTGTGTGATAGGTGCTGTGTGACGGGAAAAGCAACAGAAGTACTTAACCTTGTCCGGGGAGAGTCAAGGAAGGTTCCTTGGAAGGAATGAAACCTAAAGGACGTCCTGATGAACAAGAATACAGGCAAAAAAGCTGGGGGAGGAGTGTCCTAGCCAGAGGGTACATGGGGAAAGAAATGGAAGACGTACACATGAGTTACTTGGAATTAGCTGGTGTAGAACGTGAGATGGGATGGGGAGGAGTGGGAAATGCTGTTGAAGAAGCAGATAAGGGAAGATGTGAAAGGTTTTATTATGTATAAGTGGAGGATCTTGTAATTAAAACCTGTGCATCAATGGTTCTCAAAGCAAGCTCTGCACACTCTTTTGAGTCTCCAAGACCTTTCCTTGGGGTTCAACAATGTCCAACAACTTTCGTTACAACACTAAGATGTTATTTGCCGTTTTCATTGTCTTGTCATTTGCACTGGTGGGTAAAATTGCTGGCACCTTAAGCAGGAACCAAGATAGCGGCACTGACCTCTATTAGCGGCTAGCGGCTATTACAGTCTTCACCACTACATACTCTTAGTTCAGAACAAAACAACCCTGCATCCCCGGAGAAACAGTTTTTACAGAGAATGTCTTTCATGAACCAATGACAATTATTATTATTTTTATTCAATCTCAACATTCAAGTAGATGTCCTTTTAATATTCTGTGTAATATTAAGCCAGGGATAAATCAAAATGTCTCCTATTTTTATCTTTTATGTGGCATACAAATGACTTAAGGATTTGGTAGTCAAAATTTCACTTCCAGGCATTTATTAGTTAATCTGGTCTATGAGTTGATCAGTCCTTTATGAATATTGAGGAAAACAAGTATCAAATTTACCTTTTCTTCAATCCACGATTCAATAGAAGTTTGGTTTCTGAGAATTATTTTCATCTGAAAATTAAATAACAGGCAACGAAATTTTACAATGGAACTTTGGTTCATTTAAGATTATTCTTTATACTAACCCTATGGGATAGTGTTAATTGTTCAGTTCCACAGAGGAAGTCGCCAGGACGGTAAAGGTTAAGTGACACAGTGTGTGGTGCATCCGACTCTGAAGTCCTTGTTGCTAACCGCTGCACTGTGCAACGTGTCTGCGTAAAATACATCAACCCACAAGCAAACCCAAAAACAGTATTGTAATAAAAATTCATGTTTGAAGGATCATCTTCTGAGTAAGGTTTTTAGAGTACTAATAAAACATTGATATAATCCATTCAATCAGTACTTAAGTGTATTTTTATCTATTAAAATCTCATCGCTACTTTAACTTTAAATATACGATTCATCTATTTATTACAAGTAACTGACTCATTTCAGTCAACCTAGATATTCTACTTGCCTTAACAATTGAAATACATTCAGTCCAAATTCTATTTGATTTCCTACATATAACTAATCCATTTATGGAGGTTTTTACACCACATAGTTTTAGTTTATTTCTAAAATGATCCTTAATTATAGGCATCAGGAAAAATAATCAAAGAATTTGATCTTAGTAGAAAGCATGAGGTATAACCAAAATGAGATTATTTCATTTTTAAGATTTTATTTATTTATTTTTAGAGAGAGTAGAAAGGAGGGAGAAAGAGAGGGGGAGAAACATCAATATGCAAGAGATACATCGCTTGATTGCCTCTTGCATGCCCCAACCGGGGACCCAGCCTGAAACCCAGGCATGTGCCGACTGGGAATTGAACCAGCGATCTTTTGGGTACAAGGCTGGCACTCAATCCACTGAGCCACATGAGCCAGGGCATAACCGGATTATTTTAAACTAAGAGTTGACGAATGGTTGGGTGGTACATAAGGGCTGTCAAGCCAGCATTTCTAATTCTATAGCAATTCTGCACTTCCTTGAAGTCTGGCTGTGTCTTCACAGAGACAGTGTGGCTTAGTCAGAACAACCCTGGACAGAGTCCTCATCCTATTCCAAGGGCCTTGTACAATACCTGGCCCACAGTAGGCCTTCAATTAATGAATAAACTTATTAAGTGAGAGAAGTAAGCAAAAAAAAAAAAAAACAAAACAAAACAAAAACAAAACAAAACAAAACCAAACCCTGTTTTGTAACCCCGTCAGGGTCATATCTTCCTTCTTTGTGTTCTCATAGCACTTTGTACAAAAACCTATGACAGACACATGACCATGTATTAGTTAACTGTTTACTAATTCAGAGTTCCTTAGGGGTAGGACCTACTTCATTTTCATTATTGAAGCCTCAGAAATTAGCAGAGTAATCCATCACAGAGTAGGCATTAAATAACACCTGTATTATACGGCTGCTATTGAGATAAAATGAGCTAAATATATAAAGCGCCTAAAACAGTGTCTTGCACATACGAACTGTCTGATAAATGTTAGCTATATTATTATGATACTGATTCAATATATGCTATTATAAAATAACAGCAGTAATTCTGTTTACTGAATATACGAATGAATTATCTTAAATGGTAAGTCACTTAAACTTTCGAGGACTCAATTATTCACCTGTAAAGAAGAAAAAATAATGCTCCTCTTCAACCTCTTTTGGGGCGGATGTGAAGCTCAGCAGGCTATAAATGTGAGAAGAGCTTTCTCAACTACAAAGGGCTATATAACTCCAAGGTAACCTTTTAAAGATCCAATCAGTTACCTAGAAATTCTGGTAAAGCCACTCCAAAATTATTTGACCAGTACCTAAGATTAAATTAGTTACCTAAATTGAGTAAGTAACAGGAATATCCACTTCTCATTACAAGTTGCCACCATAATTTGACAGCTTTTAGCCAGAAGTAACTGAGGAACTTACCTGGATAAAAAACAACATCCCAACGGCGATGGTTGTTCCTAAAGCTAATCCCAAGGCAAACAAGGTGGCAGCAAACGCAGCTAATCCAAACGGAATAACTGGAAGAGGGTCTCTCCGGGCTGCACTCATATCAATCTTCACCGTGTTCCACCCAAAGGAGAGCTGTAAACAACAGCACACTTGAGAAACTCGGATGTCTTAAATGCTTAGGCTCTGCTGTGACAATTAAACCAACCTGACTACAAAGATCAACAAACGATAACTAGAAATGCTGGCCAAAGCGAACACAGCTGTTTCTAATTAACACCGTGGCTTGCACTCATACTGATAACGCACTACAGCATTCTTATTTATTCTCAAATGTTACTTTTTTGTTGTTGCTAACGTTTATTGAATCCTCGGAAGGTGTTAGGCATACCCCGCAAACATTAATATGCATTTAAACATTAATCTAAGTTAACTAATTTAGCCACTAAGTTGTAACTGTCTCCTTCTCCTCCTTGCTTCTCTATTTATCATTTTTTTAATTGTTATTCTATTACAGTTATCCCAATTTTTCCCCCTTTGCCCTCCTCTGCTCATACCAACACCCTGCTCCCATGGTCAATTACCACACTGTAAAGCTTCTGCATGCTAAAGAAACCATCATCGAAATGAAAAGGGAACCAACTGTAAGGGAGAACATATTTGCCATGATACATCGGAAAAGGGTCTGATCTCCAAAATATATAAAGAACTCACACAACTCAACACCAGGAAGACAAACAATCCAATTAAAAACTGGGTAAAGGATCTGAATAAACACTTCTCCAAGGAGGACATGCAGATGGCACTCAGACATATGAAAAGATGCTGAACGTCACTAGCCATAAGAGAGATACAAATTAAAACCACAATGCTTCTCCATATTTACAGTAATTTTCTAGAGCAACAAATACAGCCTAGGACTCAGTTGTTTCTTCCCTTATGTTCCACTTATGTTTTAATCAGAGGTTAAAAACTGGCAAAACACAGCCTGTCCAGATAACTCAGCTGGTTAGAGCATCATCCTGATACGTCAAGGTTGCAGGTTCTATCCCCGGTCAGGGCACATATGAGAAGCAGCCAATGAATGAATAAATAAGTGCAACAATAAAGTGATGTTTCTCTTTCTCTCTCTCAAATCAATAAAAAATATTTTTTTAAATCCTTATATTAAACAAAAAACAAAAACAAAAAACTGGCAAAAGGCATGCCAAATGTAGCCTGCAGATGTTTATTGCCTGGCCTGCAAAATGCTTTAAAATATTGAGTTAGGTGCCAACATTTAAAAATCAGGAGATTTCACATTTTAAAAAATCAGTTTTTTTTAAATTGAAAACCTGGAAGAGCTAGCATCACTGGTCTGGATCTCCAAACATGAAAAAACTGGCCAAATAAAATAAAATTAAAAAACAAAACAAAACAAAACAAAAAACAACCGGCCAAGGTCAAAGATGGGCTGCCCTCTACAAGTTGAAGGGCAATGTTCTCCGGAGTGCCACAGTCCCATGAGGACGGTGCCCCTTGTGCATCCTGAACCTTATCTCACGACTACCTGCCCATAAGTTGACTCAATGTGCTGCAGGGTACTTTAGGACTGTGCCTGCTACATGAGCCACCTTCCTGAGCGCTGAGATTAGAAACCAAGAAAAGAAGTACCCGTTGTCCCCTGAACTGGATGGAAAAGGAAAGTCCTCGTGTTGCCTTTCTCTTGTTGCTCTTCGTTTCCCCCCTCTGATTACTCTTACCATAGCTACCAAGTTTGAAATTTAATAAATTATATATATATATACACAGTACTAAAATAATTATCAATTCAATTAGAGCTAGCAAGGTGAGTTTCCAGAGCAAAATAATCTTTCTTTATAAGTTTTAATGCTTTTTAAAAAGAAATCCATGTAGAGATAAAGCGAAGTTCTATTCCCCCACTTCAATCATAGAAAGCATCTCTCCAAAAGGGACTTCGTAAATAATCCTGATAACGACCACTGAATCTGGCACGAATGATTTTATAACCTTTTCACCTACCCGGTTATAAAGCTGTGTATACATGGTCATAACAAAAATGAAGGCAGCATGGATGCAACCCAAGGGCGCTAAAAGTAGGAACAGCGTGAATGAAGCGTGGTTTTGGTAACCGCAGCAGTTGTTGATCCAAGGACAGTGATGGTCCATCTTCATCACACACCTGACAAGAAATATTTACGTAGACCATGAGGGAGGAAATCCTGTCTGCTTTAAATAACTTTGGTCTTCAAAAGACCAAGCAAATAGGAATCCAGCACATTCATGAGTCATAGAGGAATTATATTACGTGGAACAGAAAGAAAAACCTTTGAGTTTTTAAACAACTCTGAAGAGTGACATCTTTTAAATTCTAAACAGGGCAAGAGAGGGTGGGCTTTGTAACAGCTTCTGAGGAAAAGATGCCTGTCCCTCCTGAGTCTTTTTTAAGTCAGGAGGCCCATGGAGAGGTTCATTACAAAGAAATGAGCCTGGCTCCTGGTTTTCCTCTGGCTCTGCAACCCAGTGACTGAGGTGGAGAACAACAGAGACTCAGCAAAATCGCTTATAAATCCCCATGGGAGTTGATGGGACCCAGCAGATACTTGTAACGTCCTTCCTTCCTGTCCCCATCCGTTAGATGTGGAAGCTCTGAGCTAAGCAGTGGATACAGCTGTTCATTTTTAAAGGCTCTAGCTTATTTCACATTTTTTACAGTGATTCAGTTTTCTTCCCATTATTTTTTTATGATAAACACCATGATACTAGGCACCTGGCTTCATTTATTAGATTAGTATAAAGTGTAAATGTGTTAGTGAACTAAATAATGAAAAAAGCAGCTCTCCTCTGTAACTGGACTCAGAACGGTCCTAAAGCTGGTTAAGATGACAGTCAACCAGCACTGTTAATCGTGACCTATGGGAACAACTTGAAGGCACAACTTTCCACCATGCTCTTGGCACAGCAAGAAGCAAAGTCATTCTGTATTTTTCTCAAAAAATCTTTTCACATGTAACAGAAGAAATGTGTTTATTATCAGAATTGATACTTTAAGAATAAAATGGAGGTTACGGACACAAGTATTTTGACCATACTTTTTTACAAAGTTGCCACCTATTTTATAAAACTAGGATTGATGTGGCAGAAAGAACAAAAGACCAGTCATCAAGTTGATCAGCTCTCGACGAATGGCAAAATCATACCTGTTACACTTTCGGCAGTGATGTGACCGCGGTGCCTTGTACGCCTGGCAGACTTGACAATACTGGAGGTACTTGCAATCCTGAGAATTTTCCTTGGCAGCAAAACAGAAACAAAAAATACATCAGGTAACCAATCCTAAGTAATAACAAACCTGATGAATAAATGCTTTCCTACGGTTTAATTTTCTTTTATGGGAGATGGGGGAGGGATGGAATCTTAACTTACACTTCCAGTCCTTTTGAGATAAAATAATTTTAAGTAAAAAATCTGTGGTAACAGCAGCTCTCTCCCAACTACCCAGAAATCATTTTTAATTTCTCTTCCCTACGCTCCATCCTAATCCATTGTCACAGAGTACAGTTGGCTCTACTTACCCAAAATCTTCGTAGAGTGGAAGTTCAGAAAAAGGCTGGCTGACAACTCGGCTGGTATTTAGAGCAGGGACTCAAACATCAGGGTTGATACTCTTAATAATAGTCCTATAACATGACTCTGATTCTGTCAGAGCTCTGCTTGAAAACCTCTAACTCCCTAGAGTCTAACAAATTCTCTTGTATTTGAGGCTTCCACAATCTGCCTTTGTTTCCTCCTTATCTGCACTACATAGTCTGTCCGTTCCACACTCCCACCATTCTCTCAACCCAAAAAGCCTCCTCCTCCTGTGGAAGGAGGCTTTGCCCATCTCCCGTGGAAACTCCCACTCCTCCCGTAGGTCCCTAGCTGAAAACGATCAGTTCCTTCTAGTTTCACCAGCACTCACCGCATTCTACTCCATAGTTACTTGTGAAAGTGCCTCTGTTTCTCTCCTAAGTTACAAGGTTTTTCATAATATGAATTGGGTCTTACCCATTACTTTACATACTTCAAATAGTACACTAGTACTTCTCCAATACTAAAAAAATCTAAGAATCAGATTCTGGGGGGTTATTAAATGTAGATTCTGACTCAGTAGGTCTGAAGTGGTGCTCAAGATTCTGTATTTCTAACACGCTACCAGGTGATGTCCCTCAACAAGGAACATGGAAATTCACAAGCATAAACATTCTAACGAATTTTAAGAAGCCATAAATTGATTCATACTGCACTTCCTAATTTTCACAGCAATGATTTAAAAACTTTGACTTAAACTAAGGGTTTCTGAAGAGTTTTTCTCAGGTCTGAGGATGTTAATGTATTACAGGTAAAAAGATTCTATAGGCAAATTGCACTGTGACATTATAAGAAAGGTATATGTGATATGCAGTTTTTCCTAAACTTATGACCATGTACTCACCACCACCCCTTCATTTCTTTTTTTTTTAACGCAGGACAAGGATTCAATAAAATTGCTTTACAAAATACGAATTTAGATGAATATTTTTAAAGAGATATGAAATAAACAATCTGAGATTTAAATGGCCAGTGATTACAATATACTTAGTCTGTAGCAAGGCAAAAAGTAATTTGACATTATTAGTGAAGATAAATAAAGCAAAAGCTAAATTATCAGTAGACTATTATTAGAGTTCACTCCTTAAAGGGATCTTTTTCTTACCGGTTTCCATCCCAGGGGGACAAAGCCAGGACCAACAAACATAGCATTGAAGTAATTATAAAGAATCATGACAGTCCAGTTTATCAACATGATGAAATTCACACTTCCTCCAGTTGTATGTAAAGGCCAATACCACAACACAGAGTCAATCATGGCCATCACAGAACATATTGCTATAACACCAAGGGCTATAATGGGACCCCAGTGACACAGTCTCTTTAATTCTTGGAGGTTTTCAAACTTGATAACTGAGCAAGATGAGCCCATTTTGGTAAGGAAGAATGTCTTCCTATCTTTAAAGAATCATAGACTTCTTTTTTCTGTGCACACATTTCCATGTGCCACAAGTCCATGTGTGTTCCTGAATTGTCATGTCTTCTGTGCGACCTTAATGCAGATTATGCCACTTTCACTTGTACATACTCAGAGCTCTTTATCTGAGCTACAGGAATCCAGTATCTTGGTCTGAAACTCAATCTAAAGAAAACAAAATGAAAAAGATCAGTAAAAAAATTTATTGCATAGTAAAGTCCAATAACCACTTAAACAAAAGCATCTCACAAGTGCACGACCGTGGGATGAATAGCTTGTCAAATGCCCCCAAAAAACCAACCAAACCAAACCAAACCAAACCAAACAAAACGAAACGAAAAAAACCCCACTATTTTTTATCTTACTCAAAATAGGGTTCAGGTCTAAATGGCATGTAATGCCACAGTCTGGGGACTGTGACTGTCCAACATTTAGCAACTGGTTTGAGAAAACGATGAATTTTAGAGCTGGGAAACCGCGCTTTAGAGTTGATCTAACCCAGCTTCAGAGAAAGTGGTTTGGAGAGGCTACATGATTAGATTAAGGTCAAACCTAACAGCTAAACCAAATCATTCAATTCCCTTTACAGACGTCTAAACTACCTCCTACGGAGTCTTGAATTAAGTCAACTACGAGCAGACACGGTCTACATTATTTGCCTGCGGTTGCCCCCCAAACCCCAACAAAAGGGCCAAAGGTAAGGAAGCGAGGGGGTCAAAGCAAACACAGGGTGCAAGGAGAGGAGAGCCAGAGGTTTGTGGGAAAACGCGCCTGGAGGCGTATAAGAAAAATGAACATCGATGAGAGTATTTTAGAGAAAAAGAAGAGGAAGTGCGTTCTGCGAGCACGGGGAAGATTTGTAGACGGGTATTTATGATGGAACTGCAGTGAGTCAAGGAAAGAAGATCTGAGATACAAGGGTAATAACTTCCACGCAACAGATGCCGCTGCCTTGTGCCTCAGTTTCCAGTCCGCGTCACGAGGCAGAGCTTTTACAAATCCTCACTTAAACGGAGGGGGAGGGGGGATCATCCTTGTAAGCGAGGTTGGTCCCAAAGTAATGAGGATTCTGGCCTCGCTCGGGTAGACTGAATACCGCCAAAACCAGGGTTACGTCCCCTGCCTTGACTCCCACCTCAGTCTGGTCCTTGATGCCCGCTCTTCGGCCATCGCATTTCCGGGGCGGCCTGGGCTCACCCGGAACAGCTTTTGTCCTTTTCGGGTAACTTCATCATGGGGTCCTCAGTCCACAGCAAGCAGAAAGCAAATCCTGTTTGCTAGAGGCTGGCGTCGGACGCGACACAACCCATCTCTCTCAGCCAGCACTCTAGCCGCAGTTGTCCCGCTCAGGCTGGGTGCGCAGTCTCCGTGAGAGCCACTTCCGGGAGGTTCGCCACTTCAAACTTTCCACCGGAAGCTAGCTCTCGTGGCCTGCCCCTTGGGGAGCTGGAGCCGCGTTCCGGAATGTGGAAGGGTTAAAAAAAATCAGTGCTCCCCTAGAAGACGGATATTTTTGGAGACTTTTGGGCGCACTAATTAACGTGCTTTTCCTTAGGGAATTTGTTAGTTTTAAGTCTGATAGGAAAAAAGAAAGCGTCCCAACTCAACTTCCGGGGGACCCAGATTGCGACGGACAACCAGGAAGCGGCCGGACTGGGAGCTGTCCTGGGTTCTCCGCTCTGCTCTGGAGGGCGGTTCCCAGGGTCCCTTCACCGTGTTCCCCTACTCCGCTTGACCCCTGCCCCGACCTAGGCTCCGGCCCGGGTCTGTCACTCCGGAGCCGCCATGTCGTCGGATTTCGAAGGCTACGAGCAGGACTTCGCGGTGCTCACTGCAGAGATCACGAGCAAGATTGCCAGGGTCCCTCGACTCCCACCAGGTAAGATCCCTGCTCCAGCTGAGCTGGGGTGGCTCGCAGAGCCGGGAGACTCCGGTGATGGAACGCCGTCGGAACTAGTGTGTCTCTAAGGCGCGAGGCTGGAATGAAGTGGTGACGGGGCCCACCCGGGGGGATGGAACTTCACTTGGTTGAGGTTAAAGGGACAGCCCATGGTGGGTTGGATGCAGTAAACAGACCCCTTCTGGGCTCCAGTCCAAACTCTGCCGCCTTGTTACTTGCATAATCTTGGGAATGTTTCTCTGAGTTTTAGTTTTGGTTTTTGGTTTTGCCTGTTTGTTTTCGTTTGTATAACAGGGAGATGTGAGAGTGTTCAAAAAAGAATGAATGAAAGTACCTAGATTAAGGGTCTGATGTTGTCTTATTAGTAATGACGTTATTATTAACCGAAGCAAATCAGGGTTTAGAGCCATGGTGCCTGGATGCAAATCCCAGCTTTGCTACTTATAAGTTTCGACATTTAAGCAAGTTTCTGAACCTCTTTCAACTTTCCTTCTTGGTAAAATGGGGAGAATTGTAGGTCTCTCATAAGGTTGTTGTGAAGATTAAATTATTTAACATATAAAACCTTTCCTTGGTGTTAGCTGCTATTACCATTAGTATTTTTCATACCCCAGCCCCATTTATTATTTCTCATTCTTATTCAGGGACTCTGTAACCCAATTTTATGTAAAAGTTGGTACAGGATAATCTCTCTCACTTTTAAAATTCCACAACTTCCTTCCAGAAGTGTATATATTTTTTGTTTTTGTGTTTTAGCATGTCTTTCTTTTATGCTAGACTAACTGTGTGAAAGTGGAAGTCATGTCTGATTTCATTGACACTTATTTAGAAGGGACTCAGGTAAAAACGTTTAAGTAAATAAATATATAAATGTGACATTTTGTGATTTTTATTTGTAAGACATTGTTTTGGGATTTATGTTTCTCTTAATACAATTTAATTTGAGTAGTTATTTCCAAATAAGATTGTTACTTTTTGGCTTCCTTGTGCTAGGGAAACTGAACAATCATTGGGATGCTAGACTTGGTCCTGCTTTAGCTCTGGGGTGTAAAGTGTAGGAAAGGGAGCACTCATTGATCTGTGAACTGGTGGGCAACTTCATCTCTCCCCTTGTTAGTCAGTCCTGATGCCAGCAATAACTTCTCCTGGGCCCAAGTTGTCATTCCTCTTTCCCTTTCCCTGCCTTCCCCCAAACTTATGTGTTTATAAATAATATTTTCCTTTATTTCTTTGTTTTTCTTTCCCCACCTATTTTCTGTTAATAGGGATATTTCCTTGAAGCCAGGATCTCTGAACTTACACCCCACTCATCTCCTGAAGTCTCAGTTAGTTCTGGAGGAGGTGGATGATGTCTTAAAGAGGTTAATGAGTTCAAGTGAGGGGACAAGAGGAGAGAACCAAGGTAGCCTATTCCACCCAGCTCGGCTGCCTCAGAGATTTTTGTGGATAAAGTGGCTGATGGCCTCACCACTTCATGATACATCACCTCGCCTCTTCTCTTCGGTTCTGCTTTTCTGCGCTGCCCGAGATCACCTTGATTTTTGTTGTCTTTGTTGTTGGAGACTACTTCCTTTGACATCAGTCCCAGAGCCTCAGAATAACAGGATGCATGGTTTTAGTTGGATTTTTGCTCATTTTTAACTATAATAGTTTTAGCAATAGAAACATTATTGTTTGTTTAAGATAATTGCTTTTGTACTTGCAAGTTGTGTTATAAAGTAACAAGGTCATCCCTACATTCAAAGTTGTAAAAACTGTTTCCAAGGAAACAGGTTGTGCCACAAGTTATTTTTTCTTGTCTTTATATTTTAATGTAACCATTCTTACCACAAAAAGGGAAACCTTGAAATTAAGTATTTTAAAAATAAAGCCCTACTCTCCTTGGCTATAGTGTAACGTGAGGCCCAAACATAGCAGCTACAGTGACATCGAAAGGAGACTGTACGACTGGCACTGGAAGAATGCCTGCTGACTTGAATAGTTGAATAGTAGTAGTTCTTTAAAATGCAGTGGTTTCTCTCTTAATAATTACTTGTGCTTGCTCACTTTACAATCTGTTTCTAATTGATATATAGAAAAAATGAAAATATATCTACATAGTTATGACTTTCAGATATATGCCTGTGGACTGACAAAAATTAATATAGCAAAAACAGTGTGGTTAAAAGTAATGATAATCTCTTTCTCTGGGCCTCTTTCGCGGTTGACCCAGAGGAGATGAACTATGATTTACTTCAGTTAAGAAGGTTAAAAATTGGCACAAACTTTTTAGCCAAAGCAGTTCATTCTCCAACATATTAACTTATTTAAATGGAAGTAGAGCACTAGCTGGTGTGGCTCGAGTGCCAGCCTGCAGACTGAAGGGTTGCTGGATCGATTCGCAGTCAAGGCACATGCCTGGGTTGTAGGCCAGGTCCCCAGTAGGGGGCGCTCAAGAGGCAGCCACACATTGATGTTTCCCTCTCTTTCTCCCTCCCTTCCTCTCTCTCTAAAAATAAATAAATAAATAAAATCTTTTAAAAAATTGAAGTAGAGTAGGATTGGTTGCAATTCACTTCACTCTCTGCTGTGCATGTACAATGTATTATAGTGTAGCTTCCAATGAGAATATAAAAGATTGAATATTTTAAAACTTTATTTTAGAAGAGAAATTTGATTGCTCTGTGGTATATTGTAAACAATAAAAAGACTGCTCTTAGACTATAGTGTTTCGATCTTGACTAATTTTAGAAATTGGACTAATGAGATGCATCTTACCTTCTTAGGTAATACTCTGTGACACTATTTGAAATTTGATCTTAATGATTAGTGTTCTGTGGTCAAGTCAGGGAAATGGATGAGTGGAAGCCATAACAAATACTAATTGTGGAGTTCCTTTGCCCCGGGAATGAATTCCAAGTTAGAAGGATACGTTACAGGTGCAGAGGTTCCATTACATCAGGCAGGCTTCCTGAAGAACCTGAAACAAAATGTTCTCTTGCAGTCAGTTGTATCCTTTACCATTCACAGAGTGATAAATGGCCTATTGTGAATCCTGTTACTGTGTGGCTGTAAGTCAGAAACACCAAGAAACATGTGATGGCGAGCTGGCTAGATTCACACATGGCCTCAGATCTGTTTAGGATCGCCTCTCTGTACCAGATGTGCAGTCTTGGGAAAATTGCTTGGCCTTTCTAAGCCTGCTTCCGGCAGAAGAAAGGAGAATTAGTTTCAAACTTAAAATGTTGTAAAATCAGATGAAATAAAGCGTGTAACATGCTAGCACATTTTTCCCCCCAGAGAAAGTTCATAATGAATTAGCCATTAAGATGGATGTTAGTGCTACTGCTGAAGGCAAAAGCTAGTAGGGTTATTCAGGGCCCACCTCCTTAGACTTTGTTATAGTCATTGAACTTTTAAAGGAAACTTGGACCTCAATTCTTGCTTCCTTTCTGTGCCTACACTAGAGTTAAGTGGGTTTCTCTCCCTACCCTTGAAGGGAAACAAATGAAGGGACTTCAGGACATGAAGTTGGAATTGGGATTTTAACTTTGGATATCAAAAAAGGAGTCAGGGTAGAGCAGTTAGTGGAAGTTTTGGGACAAGCCAGCATCCTTTCTGGGAGGAAATGCTCTGGTCTTGCTTATGAGTCATGTTAAGCCCTGGAGACTTTTGGAGACCAGACATAGCTATGTACAGAAGAAGCCGCAAATGTTGTTCCATAATTTTCTCTTGCCTTTGCAAGGTGGTTGTAGTGAGAGACTTGAGAAAAGTCTACTTTTATTTATGAATAATGTGGTTTGCTTAAAATACATGTGGCTCTGGCACTGAGTGTGTATATGTACTTTTTGAGCACCTGAAATGTGGCTACCTAGTAAAATGAAAATATTTTGGATGTTTCGGGTATAATATTGTTAAAACTAAAAAGATTATTAAAACTAATTTTATTTGTTTCTTTTTACTTTTTAAGATGTGGCTACTAGAAAATGTAAAATTACATGTGACTTGCATGCATTGCACTCCTGTTGTTCTAGAGAATTAGAATTGAAGGATGGTTCCAGTTTTAATTCAGAAATTCAGGGGCAGAGTGAGTTGAAGTAGAGCTGGTAGGATTTGAGTTAGGTACACACACACACTCACACACACACACACAACCACACTCTAATCCCAGGGGGACCTCTCTCCCTTCAATAACTTAGTTAACCTAAATAATGACTTCATTGATTTTTTTTAAAATAAGCTTTTAATTTCAGAACAAGTTTAGATTTATATGAAAGTCAAAAAGATAATGATTAGAATCCCTCTATAACCCATGCCCAGCTCTTCCTCTCTTGTTAACCTCTTATGTTAAATATGTTGCAGCCAGTGAACCCATGGGGATACATAATTACTAGACGAGGTCCTCACTTTATTCACATTTCCTTAGTTTTTTTATCTAATGTCCTTTCACTGTTCTAGGGCCCAATCCAGGATACTACAAAACATCGAGTAGTTATGCTCCTTAGGTGCATCTTAGCTGTGACAGTTCTTTAGGCTTCCCTTTACTTTTAATGACTTTACAGTTTAGAGGAGTTACTGGTCAGATCTTTTCCAGAATGTACCTCACTTGGGATTTGCCTGATGTTTTTCTTACGGTGGGACTGGGGTTGTAGGTTCGGGAGGAAGACCATGGAGGCAAAGCACCCTTTCCATCACACCATATCAAGAGCACACACTGTAACGGAACTTAGCACTGGTGTGAGCTTTGATCACCTGGCTGAGGTAGTGCTGGCCAGGTTTCTGTACAGGAAAGTTACTATTTTCCTCCTTTTCCATGCTGTTCAGAAGGAAAGCCTATGCATCGCCCAAACTTAGGGTGTGGGGGTTGTGTTCCACCTCCTTAAAGACTTAGCATCTATGTAAATGACTTGGAACTCCTCTTTACAGGAGAGTTTTGCCTATCCTCAGTTTACTTGCTTATCCAGTTACTTATATCCATGGCCTCGTGACAGTTGTTCTGTACTTTGTCTTGCATTCCAGCACTGCTTTCTTTTGTTGCTCAGACTGCCCCAGCTTTAACCATTGAGAGCCCATTTCGGTTGGCTTCCGTCACCTTTCGGTACACCCCTACCATGTGGGGCTGTTTTTCCTTTTAAGTGCTTCCTTACCTTCTTACCTGTTAGAAGATACTCCAGAATCATCTTCTATTTTTCCTATGCCTGTCCCAGAATCAGCCATTTCCCAGGGAGTCCTGTTTCCTTTTACTGAAAACTGGTGTTAGCAACCAAGGTCCAGACACCACGCCTGCTCGTTGCTACTTAGTGAGCTCTCTGTGCTGCGTACAGAGTTCGGACAAAGATGTGGCAAAAGCGGGCCCTATCTTCACGGAGCTGGAAATGAGGCTGCAGAGAAAACCAGTTTCTAACGACCATTGGGGCCACTAGCGCAGAGCACAGAGGTCTAGGAATTCAGAAGAGACCAGTTGTGGCCCAGGAGATCACATGGGAGCGTAGGTGGAACTCAACAGGTAAAACCAAAGAAAGAGTATTTTATCAGAGATTGCAATAAGTGGGCGCACTGGACACCTGTGTTTCCGATCGTCCAAACTCCTGCATTTTATCTTTTGATGGCAGCACCCCCATTTCCCAGTGTGGAACCACCTGAACCCAGTCTTGGTGGAACTGACTGGCTGTTGTGCCCTGTCCCGGTCAGGAGGTGAACACGTTACCAAGCAAGGACATCCAGAGAATTTTTGCCGGGAATTTAAATTTTGAGCAGAGCAAGCCAAGAAGAGAGCCCTTCGGAAGGAAAGTCAACACTAACCCATGGTATTGCTGCTTGAGACTCCTTATTGCAGGAACAGCCAGTGGGTTTCTGCTCCCTTGGTGCCCTGGGCCACCCTGGGTACTGTCCTTCTTGAGCTTGTGGGCTCTTTTTTCTACTGACTTGCTGAGCCATCCCATATTATTCTAATAAACAACCTCCTCCTTTGGCTTAGATTAACCAGAATTAGTTCTGTTGTAGTTGACCAAAGAACCCTAAGTGATGGCTTGAACAAAGGCACAGAGCAGGGGGGGAAAAAAGAGGTTTGTTTGGGCAGTAATGGATGGTCTGTTTGGTTAGCATGCAGAGTGCATACTGGAGAGCTAGCAGCTGGAGTTAAAGTTGGGAAGGTTGCCTGGGTTTGGAATGTGGAGGGCCTTGACTGCTAGACTCAAGTGATCCGCTCAAAGTGATGCTGTAGGAAGATTAAATGGGGGAGGGGGACCAGAGTGGAGCCCAGGAAACCAGGGTGGTTGGTAGCATAGTTTCTTTTGTAAGCCCTTGCAGGGGCCTATATTGTTTATTATTCCATTAATATCACTTTTTGAGAATTGGTTATATTCCAGGCTCAGTGCTGGATTTTACAATTATAAAGATGTTTAAAACAGAGTTCCTATCTTCCCAGAGCCTCCAAGATAGAAGGTAAATCAGACTGATGAGTGTGAGAGATAAATCATTAAGATTAGGTAAAAGTTACAGCTGTTTTATGTAAGTGAAAATGTGTGACTCTTTTTGTTGGGTTAGGAAAGGCTTCACAGAGGTAGTCATTTCTGAAGAGAGTGTTGAATAGCAATTTGCCAGGCGATTACAGTGGAGGTGGGCAGAGCATTAGGGTTAGAGGGGTGGAGCCCTGGAAATATATCAGTATTAGTCATAAAGATTTGGGATCATAAATAGGTAATGTTGGAGCCCAAGAGGCCTGTGAGGGGTTGAGGATAGGGTCCTGCACCGCAGGCGTGGTGACTGGGCCTGGTTTCCGGCCTCGGGGCTGTCTTGGGCTCTGACTGTTCTCTGAACCCTTGATAAACCAGCCGCCTTTCCTTATCCATTAACTCTTATCCTTGGCCTACGCATCATGTACCCGGTAGCAATGTTAGCCTAAGAACATCCCGACCTTAAGGGAGTAGATAAACTTTGTAGGTCAAGGAAATGAGCTACGTGCCAGAAGGCTTCTCCTTTGTTCTCTATGCACTCAAGATTGTATTTAAGCCTGAAGACCGCGCAATAAACTTGCCTTATGCTAGCTGAGCATTTGTTCCTCTCCTATATTCAGTCCCTCGCCCAGCCTCACAACCACCCTTGCCGCAGCGGGCTGCGGCAAGGTAATATGAAGGTTAGTAAATGGGAACAGACGCCATCGCCCAGGGACACAGATGATAGTCATAAGAGAAAAAAAGCAAAGATTAGACTCTGAGGAACACCAGCAGTTAAAGGATGGGCTGAAAAAGAGGATGAGCAGCAGAGGACATTGAGATAGAAGTGTCGTTCGTTGCAGCCAGGAGAGGAGAAAGAGACAGGCTGGGAGGAGCAGATTGTGAGGTGCCACAAGATTAAATAAAAATAGAACAAGGAATGTCCATTAGTCTGGGCAAAGGAAAGGTCTGAGTCCTAAGTGAAAGTCATTTCAGAGGAATAGTGGGTTGCGTGCAAATGTACAGGGAGGCATGGGGAGATGAGGAATGGAGGTGTGGCTGCTGCTGGGAGGAGAGAGGGGTTAGTGGCAAAGGGGAGCAGAGGTCAGGAGGAGCAGAGGTCACAGGAGGCTGCTTTTTTTTTTTTGTTTGCTTTGTTAATGAGAAAACCTGGTGCCCATTAGTCCTGGAGGCCCACGGCATGGACTGGCCTAACAGCTGAGTACCGTAAGGAAAACGAGATGCCCCTTCTGCTCTTTAAATATGGACTCTCACTCTTGGCCCAAGATGGGCTTGCCTTGACTTATACTCTGCTCTGTCACGAAAATACAGTGCGGTTTTACTATATCTTGTTGAGGTTGACATGTGCCAGAAGCAAATAAATTTGGGGCCATGTACTAAAGCTTTAATTTAGCCCTATGTAGGTTTAACTTTTGCAAAGAGAAAAAATCGAATCGGATTTTAATTCCAAATGTGCATTTTGTTTTTAGGGAAACCTATTTAGAGGACACCTAAAACAAGAGCAGCTACCCTGTAAAAGGACAGGTTTGGGGTTAGCAGAACATAATATTATTCTTGTAAAATAGTAATTCCTACTGAAGAGTCCCCACTTAGAGTTGACTCTCCTACTGACGGGCTAGTCAGCTCGTGGGTGTTATGCTCACCTCAAATTTCGCTTCTCTAGTCTCTTCTATTAGTCAGTCAGTAATCGTTTGGTTCCACATCACAGAAACTCAGCTTTGACAACAACAAAAAAATGATCTGGAATGGGAGTAGGGTAGTGTTTTCTGAAAACACCTGCCAGGACATGTCTCTTCTGGAAAAGGGAATGACAGTTCGGTTATAACTTGATTTTGGTAGAATTTGAGCAAACCACATACAGAGACTTAGCACTTCCCATTTGAAAAGTAATTTCACTTGTATCAGCTTATTTGAGTTAAAGATAATCCAGTCTTGCCTGGTGTATCTCAGTTGATTGGGCGCATCATCGCACAAAGCGAAAGGTCACCAGTTCAATTCCCAGTCAGGGCACATGCCTGGGTTGTGGGTCCCAGGTTTTAAATTATATTTGTAAACCACTTATTCCTTGTTTATCATGGTTAAGACTTTGCAGATTCCTCATGCTACCACTCAATCTGCTGTTGTTGGCACAGTCTCTTCTAAAGAACAAAATATTTTTTTGGTTTCTCTTTAAAATGCTGTGGCATCTCTTAATCACTCGGCTACTCTGTTAGAGTATGTATTTCCAGATAGCCTATAATTAGTGGCTTTACAGTGGTCTCTAACACACCGAAGAATGATGCGGTCGGTTGCCCGATGTGGTAATTATCTAATCTGACTGAACGGAAAGGAAAAAGTTGTACAAAAATAGAGGTTTTTAAATGCTAAATTATTTGTATTCTTAGCGGTTTTCTGATATTGTTTCAGATGAGAAGAAACAGATGGTTGCAAATGTGGAGAAACAGCTTGAAGAAGCAAAAGAACTGGTATGTGCAGACTCGGTAATATATTTTAACACACAGCCAGAGTCATTTAAGCTGATACCTTGGCCTGTTTTATACATCGTAGAAATGTGAAACATGGCTAATTAGCATTTTATAACATAAAATTCATCTGTTTTTAAATTGAGGAGAATTTAATAGTTTCTTGGGATTTTATTTTTCTTAATAGAGGTGATTCATTAAATGTCCAGCTCTAATTTTTATTCCTTAACAATACTTTTTGTAATAGCTGTCAATAGTTTATGCTTGTCAAAAACATTCTGGGTACCAGACACGGCAATAAGCATATTACTTGCTTTATAATATTGCTTTTCACAAAAACTCTATAAGACAGGTACTAGTTGTCAAAAACTTTTAAGCGTCTGATTTTTTTTTTTACTTGCTCACTAACAATTGAGCTTGCCATAACTTCATGGATGCTGATAGAAGACATGAGATACCGAAGTCAGAGACAAAAGACTTTTATTACTCACAGCAAAAGCAGCTGCCAGAGTTTGAGCATTTTTATATTAGTTCCCCGAGCCCCAGTTCCTGCAGGGGTGATGCAGGGGGCCCGAGCCCACCCCCTCAGTGGAACGTCCTATAGGAGAGGAACGAGGAGCCTGAGAAACACACTGCTTTACCGCGGCCTGGAAGCAAGCCTGCTCTTTGTCCCAGAGGGACACGTTAGTTCCTCCCTGCAGATTGCTCCTGGCAAGCACAGTCTTGAGAAATGTTCAGGGAAAAGAGTGGTCAGGGCCCTGCATTCTTGGCATGCCCAACAAGGCTCAGAGGAGTCTGAGAAAACCATGGAGGAGTGATGTTTCAACACTGTTACTACACCCCTCCCCCCACTTTGTAGATGGGAAAACTAAGGCTTAGAAAGATTAAGTTACTTGTCTGATGTCCACACCCACTAAGTGGTATAAACCCAGAGCTTTAGCTCATCCACTTTTTTTTTTTTTTTAATATAAATGCATTTGCAAATCAGGGACAAAAAATATTGTCCCAATTTTTTGGTTTTAAAAGCCAAATATTGCAAGTATGATTCAACTTGTTACTACATTGTGGTCCTAGATGAGTGGGTTGCTTTTCTAAATACTGAAGGGTCTACTTGGTGTTCCTTCAGTGTTGCTTACTCATACACTTAGGATGTTTCCCAAAGTGTGTTTCTTTTAACCAGTAGTATCCACTCAAATAGGTTTGGGAACTGTAGCTTAATCAGAGTTGGAGGTTGGGGACTTATTTGGTTGTTTTTCTACAGAACCTTCTTGAACCCTAAAGTCGGCTAAGAGGTGTTATGAATCTTTAAGAAGGGACTACAGGGGGACAGCCAGAGCATGGAGCATTTCTCAAGCTTAATTCTCAGGCTGAGTAACGTTTATTAGCAGGACCAGACCTGGCGGGGGGTGGGCGGCACAGGTTGCTGTGTTTTGGGGCATGTAAGAGGAACTGGTTGTTGCTCCCATTGCACAGTAGACGTGTCCTCCGTGTCTTCGAGGGCTAAGACGGTGCGTGGCAGAGCTGCTGCTCTGTCCTCTCTGTCGCTGGTTCTTTTCTGACTGTCCGAACGTCTGATGTTCTCCATGCCCTAGAAGGTCTGCGTCAGTCTTTACAGTGACAGCCTCACTCTGACCTCCGCAGCTTCTAATGTTTGTGTCTTTTGAAAGTTTCCCTTTTTTTACAAATGCTTCTTCCCTCCCGTCCCCTCCCCTTCCCTCTCCTTCCCTTCATATTCAACTACTTCTCTCATGCTTCCTGACCTTTGTGTACAAAGACTGACCTTATACAAACCACAGCTGCCAATCAGGACACCTCTTTCTTCCAGTTGGTAGGCTGGCTTGCTGTAAAGATTTTTTGGATCTTGAGTTGACATCTTATATTGTTGTTGAGTTCTCAGTAGCAGGTTTTTTGCCATCAAAATTTGTGTTTTGGTATGTTTGACTTTAAAAAAATCCTAATGTGAGAATACACTTACTGATTTTGGAGAAAGAGGAAGGGTGGGGTAGGGGAGGAACTCCGTCCCACAGAGCTCCTCCAGGCCGCCGTGGATGAGAAATAAATCGTCCCGGACACAACCTCGTTGTTCTGGTGGGAAAGGGGGTGGTGATTCCCTCTAGTAGGAAATGCCTGGAGCCCTTCTCCCAAACGGCTTTTATTGGGAATGGTGTGTGCGGGTGTGCACAGCATACGTGCATAGTTCATCATCAATGTCAGAAAAAGGCTGCAGTCATTCAAAAACAGGTATTATCTAGATAACGACTGAAGGAACACAGAGATCTGTCCTAGGTCAGGGTCTGTGAGACGTGCTGACACCAGAGGGTCTTTAAGACGTGTTTCATGAGACAAGGAGTTTACTACTTAGGCCTTGAATTTAAACATCCGGTTCATATCACCAGGGCTGTACAAAGTGAAGCAGAACAAGCTTCAAAGGATACAATGTATTTATCAGGCCTGGTTCCCATGGGAACCCTCGGTGTCAGAGTCGGGTCATGCCTGCCATCTGCATTTTTACCTGGTTTTCCAGGGACACTTACTAGCCCCTTTCAGAGCCTGATCTCACAGGGCTGCAGTCTCTGAAACCACAGAGAGTGGTCCCCAACAGTGTGGGGCGGGGGGAGGGAGAGAAAGGGAGATAGAGACGTCGTCGTGAGAGAGAAACTTTGATCGGTTGCCTTCCATGCATGCCCCAACTGGGGATCGAACCACTACCTAGGTATGTGCCCTGACCAGGTAGCTAACCCACTACCTTTTGGTGTACAAGATGATGCTCCAAACAACTGAGCCACCCAGACAAGGCTGCCTTCTTTTGGATTCATCATTAATTTGATGATGTTGGAAAGCTGGTCTCCTGATAACCAAGGATTTTCTGCACCAAGAAGTATAAAACATAGTCGTACCCTCATGGAGCTTATACTCAGTTTGAGTTGTTACTAGCATAAAGAATTTTGTCTGTGATACGTTTTCATGTTTGTTTAAAGTGATCAGAAAGCTGATTTACTTAATTCTGATGACATTCTTGTTAAGAACACTGTTCATTTTATTACATACTATCCTTTTGATGAGGACCTTGGGAGAAAAACTTTTTTTAAAAATTTGGCTTATTAGGATTAGTCGTCTTTCTGCTGAGTAATTGTTTTCATTGATCTCTTGGACACTGCATGGTTTTTAATGATCACGTCTTCCACTTTACCTTGGCCCCGTGACTCTCAGGTGACAACATGAAACAGGTGCATATTAATTACTTTTTTCCTGGTTTCATTTGAAGTGCTTGTTGTGTGTTTCCTTTTTTTCTTTCTTGCTTCCTTTCAGTTTAGTTTCGAGTGTCCTTGTAAAATTCTTTAAACAAAAGTATACTTAAGCCTTGAATTTTCACTTACATGTCCTTTTCAAAGATTTTGTCTGGATGAGCCTTTTCACATTGTTAGAATGAATACTTCCTGGTGACTTCAGAGAAGTGCTTTAAATAATTGCCTTACAAATTATTTTATGGGTGCTTCACATTTCTGTTGAGACAAGTCAGTAATTTAAATGGTCACCACTTAAATCAAGGCTAATTAAAATTACCTTTTTTTCTTTATTAGAATTGAGACCTGTTAGTTAAAACGTGGTTTTGCTGGAGTACCTGTGCTCTACAACTGCACAGTCAGTCTCTAAGAGTGGATGAGAGTTTTGTTAGTGGCGAGCTTTCAGTGTTCATGGAAATACGTATTAAAATGTTTTTATCAGATGTAGTCCGAGCACATTTGTTGTTTTCATTTTTTAAGACCAAAGATAAATAAGTTACCTCTGATACCTTGTACATGCTAGTTGTATGTTTTTTTTTCTTCACCAGTAATCATCAGGACTGTAGTTAACATTAATCCAGCGATTATCAAGTCAGGCACACTATTTTAAGCACATTATAGGAATTACCCCATTTAATCATCACAGCTGCCCTACAAAAGCTTGCTATTTTTAGCCCTGGCTGGTGTGGCCTGGTGGATTGAGTGTGAACCAAAAGGTCGCTTGTTCTTTTCCCAGTCAGGGCACGTGCCTGGGTTGCAGGCCAGGTCCCCAGTGGGGGCTCATGAGAGGCAACCACACATTGATATTTCTCTCCCTCTCTTCCTCCTTCCCTTCCCCTCTCTAAAAATAAATGAATACAATCTTTTAAAAAGAAAGATACACTGTTTTTAGAAATGAGAAAAGTAAGGCTCAGAGAAGTAAAGAAACCTGTCCAAGGTTGCATGACTAATAAGTAGGGAGGCCCCAGTTTGAACACAGGTATCTGACTTAAAAGCCTGTGTTCTTGACCATCATAGTTTCTGTATTGCTTCCCATTAAATGCCCATGTGTTGTATTCAAAGTGTTACACAATGACAGGTGGTTAGGAAGTGCCCCGCTGGCTATGATTTCAGTGAGCTTTGTGTAACTTAGCATATTACTGTATCCATTTAACTTCAGATCAGCATGGTTATAAAGTATAAGAAGTCAAGCTGGAGGTTGAGACCACATGTTGGCCAGTATGTACTTTTCCTAATCAGAAAAGACTTTCCAGAAGAATGTTTACCAAATGACTAAGGCTGGGCCGACATTTTACGCTTAATGTCAGAAATAATGGTGTAGTTCATCTTCCCATAGTTCTGTGGGTTTGGGGTCAGAAGACCAGCAGGTTGGACTGAATGATGGGATACTTCAAGCGTACCAAAATCATTATTATTAAGGATGTATGGATGAATGCATATGTTTTAATAGAAATTCTTGACAAAGTAAGTGCTTTGGTAGTCTGCATGTTGCTTGGTAAGTACGCAGTCACTATCTGTTCACCTAAACAAAAATTAAGGACAAAAGAAGCCCCAGTGTTATTTAATCACAGGCAGTTAGCTCCCTGGACCTGGTTCCTGGGCTGTAAAATGAGGAGCTGAAATTAAATCCTTTCAGCTCTCAACATCTGGTAAAATAGAGAAGAAGCACGTGGTTTAAATCATGTTTTTCTCTCACCGTTCCAGCTCGAACAGATGGATTTGGAAGTCCGAGAGATACCGCCCCAAAGTCGAGGAATGTATAGCAACAGAATGAGAAGCTACAAGCAAGAAATGGGAAAACTTGAAACAGATTTTGTGAGTCCAATTCCACCCTTTTTCATTTTTGCTGATCTTTAGACTGAGCTTTTACTTCCATTTTTGTCATTTCCTCCACATGCCTCACTCAGCATGGAGTGGTTGCCAAGCTCTGGAGGGAGGGGAAAGTGGGCAGTTCCTGTGCAGTGGGCGTAGAGTTTAGTTTTCCGAAATGAGACGTTCTAGAGATTGGATGCTCAACAATGTGAATGCATCTAACACTATTGAACTCTGCACTTAAAAATGGTGAAGATGGCAAATTTTATGTTATGTGTAATTTACCAGAATTCAAAATTGTAGAAAAAGATCCAGAGAAGGAAAGACCTGAGCTTTATCTGTGAGTGATAGAACTCATGTGTTGGCATGAAAAGCAACTGTATTTCTGACCTTGGCCTCCAAATTCATGAAGAAAGTCAAGAATTTGTAGAGGTCTTTCTGCCTCTGTTCCTGCCTCAGGTGTTTCAGAGGCTGTATCTCCTAGACTACAATGTATCTTTCTACTACGGGGCCAGTGGTGCTGGATGTGGTAGAAATTCCACTTAGTGTCTAGAAATAGGGTAATTTGCATGTTTGCATGTTTAGTTTATATTTCAAAGGCTATTTTTGTGAAAATTTGAGATAGGCTATGTTAGTCACTGTGACGCTGTTGCCTTTTAAATTGTGTCTCTAGTAATTAAAATAATTAGAATCCATGATGGACCTAGACGTGAAAAGAAAGAGAGCCCCCCGCTTCTATGCCGTGTGCTAGGTGAAGTTTCTCTAGCTGCTTTGCGAAAGGCAGGTTCTCTCAGCAAGAACATGAGGTCCGGTGAGGGAATTGGATTTATTTGAGAATTCAACAACTCACACTTAAACTTAAACGGCTCTAATTAAAGTCTCATTTGTCTCAGTACAAATGATGAAAGTGAAATAAAATGTTAATAAGGATTATTTTAGTTTGCTTATCTCATTTTTATGAAACTTTTTTTTTTCCTTTTAGATTTTATTTATTTATCTTTAGAGGGGAAGGGAAGGAGAGAGGGAGAGAAACATCAATGTGCGGTTGCCTCTTGTATGTCCCCTGACGGGAACTGGCCTGGCAACCCAGGCATGTGCCCTGACTGGGAATCGAACCGCGATCTTTCGGTTCGCAGGCCCGCGCTCAATCCACTGAGCTACACCAGCCAGGGCTTATGAAACTCTTTTCCAATGATTTTTCTCTTGGTCTCTAAAACAATTAAGTGTATTGGTTTTCTAGGGCTGTTATAACGGAGTGCCACAGATTGTGTGGCTTAAAAGTCAGGATTCATTTTCTCACAGTTCCGAGGCCAGAGGTCTGAGGTCAAGGCGTTGGCAGGGCTTATTTCTGACGCAGCCTCTGTCCTTGGCGTGTAGCTGGCCATCTTCTCGCTCTGTCTTCACATGGTCTTTCCTCTTTTTACTGCATTTTAATATCTTCTTCTTCTTCTTATGAGGCAGCCAGTCACCTGCTGGATTAAGGCCCACCCTAACGACTTCCCTGGAACTCAGCTAACTCTTTGCAGATCCCGTGTCCGAATACGGCCACATTTGGAGGTGCTCAGGGTTAGCACTTCAACACATGAACAGGGGGACATCATTTTAGCCCAGAACACTGCATTTAGTTTCGTTCTTTTCCAATTAAAAAAAAAATTTTTTTTTTTTTTCAGGAATTAAACTGCTTCTGTGGCTTACAAGTTAGCTAACCGAATCTTCAGGAGTTTTTTTCTTCTTTCTTTTTTTCCTCCTGAAGCATGTGATCCTGGGTAGATTCTCTCAGGTATTTAGATATCGCATGGTTGGATAAGTATTTCTCAGGTATACTTTCTATTAAAAATAAAAATAGAGGCAGCAAGCGTGAACGGAGCATTTACGCTCCAGGCCATCACTAATAGTTCATGTGTTTATATGTACATGTGCTACCACGGCTTTCTTCCGTGTCAGGAAACATCGTCATGAAGTGCTGTAATGTATTTCACTTTATTGTATGAAGAGCAGATAGCATATATGGGTTATTCTCCCCTTTCTACGCATGGTGGAAGGAAGAGGGTCAGACTGATTATGGATTTCATTCAACAAGTCTTTCTTGAACCCTGTAGCCTTTCAGGTACAGTTTTGGATGCTGGAAAGAAGCCTTTAAGATAGATAAAGTTCTTGCTCTCGTGGAATTTAAATTTTAGTGACAATGGCAAGAAATAAATTAACACACATAACACGTATATACAGCATAATTTCAGGTACTTATAAATGCTGCACGCAAAAATAAAGTGATTTTGGTCAAGATGGAGGCATAGATAAACATGCCATGCTTCTGTGTGCAACTTTAGAAAAAAATACAGCCACACTATAAAACAAATATCACCCAGAATTGTCGGGAAATTGAGCTGTATGGAAGTCTGACAACCAAGGATTTAAAGAAGCCACATTCGTCCCAGACAGGTAGGAGGGGCCAAGACTCGGAGAGGTGTAGAGACACGAGTGACGAGAGAGGTACGGCGATGGGGATGGCTGGTCCCACAGTCACGTGTGCAGGGATACCTCAGGAGTGAGGGATCCCAGCCCCAGCCCCGGCCTCCCAGCACCAATAAGATAAGTCCAAGTAACTTCTGGCTGTAAAAACCAGTGGGGATTGGGAGGCAGGAGAAACTATATCCTCTTAAATGATCCACAGCAAACTTAGAACTCACGCAGACCCACCCCTATGGGATTCAGCACCAGAGCAACAGCTGGAAGGGGACCAGTGGCATATGGGGAGAAAGTGAAGTGTGAGTGGGGAGACAGCCTCTTCCCTCACAATGCTCCAGAGGCCAGGCAGTGGCATTGTCCCCTCTGTGAGCCCGCCCCCACACAGAGCCACAGAGTGGTGACACGGGTTGCCCTGCCCTGGCGATTACCTAACTCTCCACCCCATGCAATCTGATAGATGCACTAAGACAGGGAGTCAAAGCAGCTCTTCCTAATGCACAGAAACAACACAGGGACGCTGCCAAAATAAGGAGCAAAGAAACATGGCCCAAATGAAAAGACATAACGAAACTCCAGAAAAAGAACTAAACACAATGGAGATAAGCAACCTATCAGATGCAGAGTTCAAAACACTGTTTATCAGGATGCTCCAGGAACTCATTGGGTATTTCGACACCATACAAAAAGACCTAGGCAGAAATGAACATTGTATTAAGTGAAATGAAAAATCTACAGGAAACCAACAGTGAAGAGGATGAAGCTGAGAACCACATCAACAATTTGGAGTACAAGGAAGGAAAAAGCATTCAATCAGAACAGCAGGAAGAAAAAAGAATTTAAAAAAAATTAGGAAAGGCTCAGGACTCTCTGGGACATCTTTAAACATACCAAGATCCAACTCATAGGGGTGCCGGAAGGAGAAGAAGAAGAACAAGAAATTGAAAACTTACTTGAAAAAAAAAATGAAAGATGACTTCCCTAATTTGTTGAAGGAAATAGACGTACAAGTCCAGGAAGCACAGAGAGTCCCAAACAAGATGGACACAAAGAGGACCACATCAAGACACAGTATAATTAAAATGCCAAAGGTTAAAGAGAAAGAATTTTGAAAGCAGCAAGAGAAATGCAGAGTTACCTACAAAGGAGTTCCCATAAGACTGTCAGCAGATTTCTCAAAAGAAACTTTGCAGGCTAGACAGGACTGGTAAGAAGTATTCAAAGTGATGAAAAGCAAGGACCTACGACCTTGATTACTCTATCCAGCACAGCTGCAATTTAGAATGGAAAGGCAAATAAAGTGCTTCCCAGACAAGATAAAACTAGAGGAGTTCGTCATCACCGAGCCATTCTATGAAATGCTAACGGGAATTGTGTGTGTGTGTGTGTGTGTAAAACAAAAAGGTCAAAATGATGAGCATTAAAATGTCAATAAATTTACAGCTATCAATAAAAAAATAAAGTGAGTAACTAAAAAGAAGAGAGTGACTAGCAGTGTGGGTGTGGCTATTTTTGCAAAGGTGTGCTCTGTGACTTGCATGAGCAAGGAGGAGAGGTGCCGGAGGGTACAGAGGGAGGCAGAAGAACCACCTACGAGGGCATGGCAGGCATGGTGAAGAGCGTGGCGTTTCCTCTTGGTTGGTGAGAAGCCATTGGCAGGCTTCGAAAAGTGACTGGTCCTTCGAGTCCTGGCTTACAGCTTTCTCCACTCTACCATGCCATATTAGGTGAGGTGTTTGAATAGAAGGTGGAAAAATTTACATGATTCTCTTATTCCCATTTTCTTTTTTATATTTAGTTTTTAAATTATTATTTAAAAGATTTTATTTTTAGAGAGGGGGGGAAAAAGAGAAGGAGAGAAACACTGATGTGGGAGAGAAACATCGATTGATTGCCTCTTGCACACAGCCTGACCAGGGATTGAACCCGCAACCCAGGCATGTGGCCTGACCAGAAATTGAACCAGCAACCTTTTGCTTTGTGGGATGACTTCCAACCAACTGAGCCCCACACCAGTCAGGGCTGATTTTTTTTTTTTTTTTTTGAATGAAGAATATCTTTTTAAAGATGTTTGATACCTTTCTTATGGTGATATACCATACCTTGAAATATTGAATCTCAAGGAAAAAATGGCAGAATTGGCTTTTCATCTCTCCTTTGTGCAAGTGTTTTTTTTGGGGGGGGGGGCCCTTCCTCCTCTGTCTTCCCGCTCATGCCTGGGTTCTTCAGGCTGCTTCTCACTAACCCCACTGTCTTATCCCATGAGTTGTCCACTCATTCCTGTGGATTCGGGACCACCTCCTTTCTAACCTGCATTTGTAACCCAGACTTCTGTAGAGCTCTAGATTCATATTTCTTACTATTTCCTGGATACTTCTTCCAGAGTTCATAAAACACAAACACTTAAATTTGACAAGGACTCATCACTCCCAAGTTAATTGTTTTGATTTTTCCCTCTCCACCACCTTGCACACCCAGTTGGTCACTGCAAATTAACAGCCCGTCCCGTAACTGTCTCCTGCTTTCATCTCTGCTGTTGGAAGCCTTCACGTTTCTCCATCTGGATGTTCATAGTAGCCTTTTCTCCTTTTATTCTTCCCCCACTTAAACCACGCTACACACTGCCTCAGCATTCTCTCTCCAACACACGATCTGAATATGTTCCTCTGTCCCACAAGATCCTATGGAGTCCCCTTTGCCTGGTGAGTAAAATCTAGGTCAGCCTCTATCTAGGCTCGCTCTTCTGTTCCGTTGCTTCTTCACAAGTCCAGTGATTTATTATCGTGTGCTTCCTACCGTGGGTTACGTGTTGCTAAAAGCCTAGATTTCAGAGCAGTGCATCTCAGTCTTTTTTTCTTTATGACATTGCACCTCTAAGGAACCTTTCCCTCTTTCCACCCCGCCTCCCCCGCCGTGGGATTTTAATACCGCAGATATTCTGTATGCCTGTGCATTTTTGTCGTATCTGAGATTCTCCATCCTCCCAAGAACCAGTTTTTGCCTCCTTGGGCGTAATAGCACCTCTGTTGACAATGCATGTTTTAGAGAATGTGGAGCTTTATCTGGGCAAGCAGATAATTTACTGACAGGCCAGACCGAACCTTTCGGGGCTCATTGGTACGCTTTGTTAGGACATGTCTAGAGCAGTTCTGCTTTGACGTGTGGCCTTCTTGGGTTCCGTCTGGTGACTGGAGCATTCAGGGAACGCTCTACCTTCTGACTGGTCAGAATTCCGTCTCCCTGCTTCGGCGACCTCCAGAACCTCCATTTTATCCATAGCTCCCCAATGCGTGTTCTCTGCGGGACTTGATGGGATCTCACTCTCTGTGTATGCAAGTCCGTTTTCAGCCAAAGACCTAAAGACGCTCCTTCGTAGATTTCTGAAGCTCCTCCTCTGTGTGCCTCCCTCACCTGCTGAACCTCATCCGTCTGGGCGGTCTCCAGCCTTATGCGGTGCCTGCCTCCTGAGCACCATGCGCAACGGGCGGGCGCTGCCCCCACGCTGTAACCAGAAAGCGCTCCCGTGGTTAAGAGTCATGGTAATTGAAGGGCCCATTTCAAGTGTTTCCCTTCCTCGAGGCGCTGCAGTCTGTTGTCCAGGTTTTGAAAACAGTGGCTTCATCTGCTTTGTCCATTTCTATCGTTGTTTAGAGAGGGGAAGGTTAGTCCTGGCCAGTTACTCTGTTGTGACCGGCATGAAGGTTTGGTGGCATTTTACTGTTTATTAATCCCTGGAGGGTGATTGTGTATATCTGAGAATGAAAACGTCATATACATGTATGCGTGTATATATATATATTCTACTGTTTATATATACTGTCTCTATATATAGTCTACTGTTTACAGTGACCTATTGCAGAATGTAGTTTGTAACTGAGTGAATACCTACTTAAAAGGTTTTGAAATGCGGGCTATAGTTTGTATTTGTGACTGGGAGGGCGGGGGACGGCAGCGTCCCCTCCTGTTCCCTTTGTGTCGTTGCTACTTTCAGTGATTCCCTTCATTTGCCTAATTCCACTTTTCTTGACTTCTGGTGTCATATAAACTAATATTTGTAACTTTTGGCTTCTGACAGTCTCAGAGTAAGTTAGGAGTATTAGGTCCATAAAAGTTAAAATTCCATCACCTTACTTTTTGGATGAGGAATTGGAGGGACAGGAAAACCCAGCCGCACTGCGGTTTACGGCTGGGACCAGAACCAAATACCCCGAACACACATTCGGACGTTCTCTCCACGGTCCTTTGCACCGCCCCCCCCCCGCACCCCCCCCCCCCCCCCCCCCGCCCATCAGCTTCATGGTTCTGAAAACGTCAATTTAATAGCCTCGTTATGGATTTGAAAACAACTTTTAAAAAATCAAAATTCGTATATTTAAGTTCTTTGTAATTTCTCCCGTCAGTGCTTGTGTAAGCTGATCTGAGCATGTCAGGATATTCCTGAGAAATAAATCAACTAAATGTAGTTAAGGATTTTTAAAGTTTAAGATTATTATTTGCTTCTTAAGAAAATAAAAGTAAAGAAATCCCTAAACTTGTACAAACAAACAGCAGGCAAAACACACCAACACTGTATAAAATATTTGACCAATCTCAGTAAGCAGGAATAGAAAGAAACAAGGAAGTAATACACCGGGATACTGTTCCTGAAGTTTTGAGGATGTGGGGGGTGTTGAATGCCTCTTACATCTCTGATCTTGTCCCATGATGCTAGTGCCATCTTGTGGTTGATTTGTATAGTTGCGTTTTTTGTTGTTTGTTTTTTCCTTGTAGCAAAGTTTCATTTCCTTTAAGACATATACACACACATCCAGGATTTGGGGTGGAGAATTGTATAATAACGAATGTTAGAACTCAAGCTTTTAAGCCCCAGTCTCAAGGTCACGTCTATCCCAGGTCAGTGGTACACAGATGCTGTCCTTTCCCTGTTTGTTGGCTATGTGATGTGATTATTAGAACTACCTGCAAATGCAGAGCTGTCTACATCAGAGAATGACACTTCTATCGACCATCGCAGCAGTGAGGCTGAGTGGTCCGAGAAACCCAACCACCTGCAGACTATTGGAGCTGGTCCCTTAGGTCAGGGTTCAAATGATATTGTGGAACAGCTTGAAGCTTTTACTGCTGCTACCTGCACTTGCTTTTAACAGGTGAATGGACAACTTGAGTATCTGAGTTTATGAATGAAGCCAGCCCATTGTCTACTTTCTTTAAGTCTAAGATACACTAAAGGATTGCAAACAAGAAAGATAAACCCTTTGAAGTTTTGACTTTTGTTGAAAAGTCAAGAACTTGATGCTTCTGTTTATATTTTATCTTTTCTGTTGTGATTCCTGGCATGTTTTACTTCCCTTCCGTGGAAGCGTAAAAAACCATGAAAGCCTGTGTTAGACATTGGAGTAGTGTCAGTGGTGACATAATTACAGCATTAGCTTATCTTTATTCCAGAAACATAAGTGCGTTCTAGAAAGAAATAAGAAAGCCAGACTGGACAGGACCGTCCCAGAAGAGAAATTTTCCTGTACTATGTGCACTTAACAAATATGTTTTCCATTTTAAAAAGTTGTATTTTTTTTGTGTGAAATTCTGTAAAAGTCATGCCTGCCTATTATGGAATATTCTTAAAGAAGAGTAGAAAGAAGAAAAAAAATCACCTTAGCTCTATTATCCCAAAAAGCCCACATTGTAGCATTTGTCTCCTGAAATCTCCCCTTCCCCTCTCCCTTGCATAGTTTATTGTTTTATTTTACATGATAATGATGTTACTCTATCTGCATGTTCTACCTTGTTTAAAAAACACAGATTCTAGCATTGGTATTTCTCATTCCTGTACATTCTTAATCATTTTAGTGGTTACATAATATTTCAATCAGTTATGTTAGTTCATCTTTTGTTGAATCCTACTAGATTTCCATTTACTCCCTCCATAATTTATTGTGCTGCCATTAACATAGTAGAACAGGATTATTTTCATCAAAAAACTTTTTATCATTTCTCAGAAGGCAGATTACTGAATCAAAGGGCGTCAACAATATTATAGCTCTTACTAAAACATTCCTTGGAATGTCAGGGTGTTGTGATTCATGAGAGCATTTTGTTTTTGTCTCTCCTTGTCTCCCCTGTGTTAGAATGGGATTTCAGAAATCCACAGGTACGTGAGAAGGATACTGTTGTCAGTTGCCATCTGGGGATTTTACAACTCCGGCAGTAACACGTCTGAGATTTTTTCCTAAGATACTCTTACACGGGAGATATGTCAGTGTTGGTAAAGGCTAGCAGTAGGTAGGCACAGCTTTCAACATCTGGTCTAAAACTGAACTCATTTTGCATTTTCAGTATTTCTTGATCAGAAATTGAAACATATTTTTGTTGTGTGAATATGACCGTGACCTTTAAGGGAGAAGGTAATACTATACTTATGTGCTTGTACCTGATTTTCTTTATTCTTAGATATTTTCTTAAGGCTGTGGCTCCCAAGGCCCCACTAGGTGAAATTGTTCGAAAATCATCATGCAATTGGCCTTCTTTGTTTAAGCTTTTCATTCTTGGTTTTGGCCTTGGTACCTTGGTACCTCTTACACTCGCAAAGTAGCTTCCCATCATTTCAAAGCCTGACAGAGGAAATGGACACAGTGTATAGGGAAGAGACCAAAGTCTTTTCAGCTGTAGTGACGCCTTCTGGGGGCTGATCTGTGCTTGCATGTCACTCCGGTCTCCTAACCCGAGATTCTTTAAAAGGTTCACATTCTTGACCCTTCTTCCCACCATGTATACTTGAATGGAACAGTAGTATGTATTAAATATTTTGTCGTTGGTCTTATGTACTGAATTTGAGGTTGGCCTTCATAGATTTTCTTTACTTTGGAAGCTCTGACACTTACTTCCATTGTGACTGTTACTATGATGACTACTTTGAGGTTTTGCCTCTGGCCTTTAGCTCCTGTAGAGATTTATGACCTGAAAAACTAACTTCCAAATCTACTGTAGTCATTGGCGAAGTTGGAGTCTGTACTGGGATAGATACGTCTCTGTGTGTAATTTTTTAAAAAATTTGTGTCAGATTGGATTTTGTAATTTTATTAGAATGTTTTTTTCTACCTACTTATTAATTTTTTAAATCATTATAATTAAAGTTATAGTGTCAATTTATGGCAGGAGGAGCAAATTTTTCTTACAACTTTCTGGTCTTTCTAGTGGTTTGAGTGTCCTAAGCAGATGAAGTGTTTATTTTCTGGAGACAGTGCTAAATTGCTTTAAAACTATATATGTGTGTGTGTGTGTGTGTGTGTGTGTGTGTACACACATATATATACATATACACACGTACACACACAAAACTTACTGATTTTAATGTAGTTATCTCTACTTATAATCTTTCTTAAATGACTTAATAAATTATTATTGACTTTTCTGTTGCTTTGCCTATTTACTTTAATCTTACCTAAGAAATAGAGAGGAAAAATAAAAACAGGCAAGATTTTGAAAGGTTAATTATAAACCTGTGACAACTTTGGCCTCATTATTAGTCACTAGATGGCACTGTTTATTTGCAGAGTGCCTTAAAAAAAAAAAAGGAACTGGTAGTGACTGAAATTACTGCCTCATGAATAAAATATTTCTGATGGGATTTGCATTTCTATATTGGCTGAAGACACTGTTGAATGTTTTATTAACCAGCCCAATGCAACTGTCAGCCTATTAAAGAGATCCAATGGTCCCTGTTTAGGTAAATAAACTAAATAAATCCAGTTCGTCAAATTGTGTTCCTGGCTGTTTATTTTCCATTCTTTTGATGTAGAGTTTATTTTAAGTTAAAGCCACATTGGTTTAAAAATTAATGGGAAAATGTTATTTGGTGTTTGGAACATGAAGAAGCTAATTGCCATAGTCCAAAAGCCAGCTCTATGTTAATGTTAAATTGTTTGCTCATAAATAGTAAACTTTTTAATGGTTGCTTATAAACTGCCCCATGGTCCAAAGGAGTCTGATGCTCTGTAGACATATGGTCGAAGCTTGTGCTGTCGACACCGGTGGAGACCGGGTTCATGCCCCTGGAGGAGGACTATCTCGAGCCTTTCACCCGGGTTTGTCTGAGTCATGCTCAGCTTTCATATATGGTAGGTATATTATTCCTTGGGGGGGAAAAGTAGCGAATTGATTTTTAAATGAAATGCCTTTTATCAGACTACTACTTGCCAGGCATTCTCCTGGTACATGCCAAACATTAGTGCAGAGGCAGCGTTGCCAGGGGAGCGATGTTGTGGGGCAGCCAGAGGCCTCGAGGCCGCAGCGCCCTGCTCCGCACAGACCCGACGCCCGCAAGTGCATTGCCTTCTTAAAGCTTACGTTCTAAGGATCTTGAAACTCACAATTGCATTATTTAATACCAATAACAGAACTAAAGATTTCATACTTAGACCCTCAGGTTATAAAAATATTCGAATAAAATGTGTCAATTTTGTGCATTGCTGCACTGAAGTAAGTTGCAATTGGCAATGACATCATGCTCCTGACTTTTACTTCTCACTTCTTTTTTTTCCCCGTGAATCCTCAGCTGCTTTTTATGCCATTCCTATTGTCTTTTATCTAGTCCTACGTTTGTGAGGTTCAGGACAAAACTTAAATCGGATTAGGCACTCCTGACTTAGCCTATAGCTTTTAGGAGTACTCAGCTTCCTGTGATAAAGACTGAGCCAGATCTGATCTCCAGAGTGAAGGTTTTGAAACTGTGTTATAGCAGTTGAAGAGGTTTGCTGTGTCAGCTATTTCGAGCTTCCCTTGACAAGAAGTTAAAATAGGGCTAGAAAAGATTTCGCCAGAGACTTTTCTCTAGATTCCAGGTCCTCAGAAGCCTTTCAGGAAATGGACCTTGCGTACAGATAGTGTCATTTTTTGCTTAGTTTTGTTTCACTTTATGTCCTTTAGTTCCCCCAAATGGAAAAAAAAAAATCATATTAAGAGTAAAACAAGTAAATGTGGAGTGAAATTGCTCTTTCGGCTTTTGAGAACTTCATCAGATATCATGGGTTAAAAGCCTTTGCCAGAGATGCCTCTGAAATTCTTCATCGTGCTCACGTTGGGAAATACCAAGAGACAGCACTCCGTTCTCAGCGCGCTGGGCTAGTTCTCGGGGCTTCTCGGCGTGCCTTTGCGAGTTCCTAAAAGCTGCTGGAGCTCAAGCTCCATCCCAGGCAGTTCTCAGGAAATGTCCGATTCTTCTTCTTCTCCATTTGGTTCCCTTAAATATTGTTTAAAACAAGTTACTGCTGCCTTGAACTTTGAAATCTACTGTGAAAAGGGAGATCTCTGTTATTTGTCGTGAAGGAGTCGGGCTATGATTGCGTTCTTCAAATGCAGAGCGTGTGCCCGATTTTACGATGGAGGAACTCATATGCATGGCGTGGACTGGGGTGTGAAGTGGACATCCAGAAGTTGTAGAAATGAAGTGTTCCTTGAACATGCATTCTGTGCTTTAAAACAAGGGTGCCCTTTGGTAGCGTCTTCGGATTTTCTGCCCTTTGACTTTCATGATGGGATATTGCATCTCTGCATATTCAGTGACCTACATATTTTATAAACCTCATCTACAAATAAGTTTCAACCAAATACTAGGGTTGTTCTTATTTATGGACATATGTGATTTTTAAAGTAAAGCTCAGAAAGGGGGAAACCATCTTCATAGTTGGAGTCTTGCAGATTTATATTCTTTTTAGTTTTAATGAAGTTTAAATTTTTCTTTTTCTACTTTTTTTTAAAAGAATGTGGTTCAGTGTTACTCATTTCAGATGCTGTCTGGTCCAGGCCCCTGTGCGACAGACGGCTTTATTTACACTTTAAAAATATCATATATAAATTGTTAGGCATTCATTACAAATGGTCCATCCTGTATTTTTCTAATGTCGTGTGCAAGCTAAATTTGGTCATGGGCCACTTTGCCGAGAGAAGAGTGTGGAATAGTGAAGAAAGGCCGGGGCAGTAGACCTGAGTGAGACCTGAGACATGGCGTATTCACACTGCACTTCAGTGTCTGCAAATTTGGGTTATCGTACCAATTCTGCCCACCTAATGGGGAAATATCAGAGTCATATAAGATAATAAATGTGCAAATACTTGGAAAATTGCACTGATTTTAGCGACTTTACTGGGCATAAATAATAATCCTAGAATTAAAGAGCTCAGAGGTTAAAGCAGCTAAAGATGTTAAATTCTCAGTGATTGAGTAGACTAACTTTAGGAGCTTACATGAAGTATTGAAATGTGAACTCTTCCAACTTATTCTCAGATGTGACCTTTTAAGTTGGATTGCTTTTATATTCTAGTGCATTTGTTTTGTCAAAGACATCTTAGAAATTACTCTTTGCAAGCAAGTTTTCCTCCTTGACCTTGTGGTAGTAGAGTCAGAATTAAAGGGAGAATTATGATACTATATGCTAATTTGTATCATTTTATCGTATAAGTCATGTTACTAATTAGAGTTGTATTTGTGCTGTGTTTTTCATCTAGCTCTCAAAATACCTGTTGAATTATTTACCTTGGATTGCCTTCCCATTCCTTCCCTAACTTCTAATAACTGACTTTTCCCCGAAACTATTAGAAGTCACTCTCTAGGCATTGTTATATCACTGGCCTAACATACAAGTATTGACAAGGGAAGGAGGAAGATTCTACAGTACCTGTTAAGTATTGTCATTGATACCAACAAAGAATTGACTCTTGCATACCCGAAGACAACATCCAAATAGGTTTGTAATTAAAAAGTTCCAAATATTGTCATATACTGAAAATGGTTTAGAATATGCCCAAATACATAAGGGAATGTAATACACAGCCAGAAATAATAATGGAGGAAGCCAAAATAATTTAAATCAAATTCTCACTAGTAAAACAAGTAATACTAAGACTAATTTCTAACTAAAGAAAAAATGAGGAAGCTGAGGAAGAGAACTTTTAAGCTGGTGTTCTTTCTATTCACTTCATTAAAGTAGGTTTTAATTTTGGTGATCTTCAACATTTTTTTGTTTTGTATAGATTACTATAAAGACCATGCATATATTTAGTACGTAATATGCATTAAGTATTGTGCAACAAATCAAATGATGAATAAGCCATATTTTTAAGGAGCTCACAGTCCTAGTAATTGTAAGTGAAATCACGAACTTTCTGATGGGTTAGCGTGTGAAAGGGCAGACTTTCTGGGAGGGGCATCTGAGCCAGGTGTCTGTACGTGAATGAAGTGGGGCTTGGGAAGGAAATGGCCCACGAGGAGATAATATACCCACACTGAGAAGGAGGAGCTGGGATTTGAGAGAAGCAAGGTCTACTTGGGTTGAAAGAATAGTGTAGACAAAGGAGGTTGGGGGAGGGTAGTGGAGTGGACGGAAGGAAGGGGAGGCCTGGGGTGTTTATATGCTTCAGGTGTTGAGCATGGGGTGAGAGCCTCAGTTCGAGAACTTTGCTATGCATTGGAATCATGGGGGGGGGGGCGGGGGGGGTCTTTAAAAACTGTTTGTGCCCTACACTCACTCCCAGACATTGTGATGTAATTGGTGTGGGGTGTGTCTTGGGCATCAGAACTCAATGAGGTTGAGAGCAAGGCAGAGCCTTGCTGGTTAAGTTGAGGAAGTCAGCCTTTACTTCATTTGGGGTTAGAAGCGATTGAAAGATTACAAGAACTGGGTCATGTGGTTGTTTTATGTTTAAGAAAACTTCGAAAACAATGAAGCTCTTTTATATGAGTTGCAGTGCCATTTAATTATTTTCATTTTTTTCCTCTCAAATTGTCAGTGCTGTTATTTTAAATACATTGTTTTAAGTTGACAAAATCCAGTGTCTTACAGTGACAGTTACCCACATTTCTTTTGTAACAAATTACTTTAATAATTAATTTTCTTTGGCTTAAAGTTAGGTACTATCATAACCTTTCTTTGGGGAAAACAGGAGCTATAGCATGAATGATTTTTCTCCCTGGGTGGCAGAATGAATATTTTAAATTTTCACTTGAACTTAGAACAGAACCAAACTCCCAGCATTTTATTTTATACCTCTAAATAGACTATGTTTTTGACCTCTTACACAAAGCCAATGCCAACAGAACATCTTCCTGTGAATTTTTTTGTTGATCAGTATGTACTTTTAACTGCTTTGGAAACAGGTATATTAAGTCTCTTGTAAGAATGGGAATATAGTTATACAAGTTATATACGTGTCATTTCTTGATTTAGGAGGAAAAAACTCCATATATATTTTTTAATTTCTTCCCCCCCCCCTGTTAAATCTTGCAAGATTGATTGTAACTTAATTTTTTTACAAGAATTGTCAAGAAATTGCTGGTAATCTCTAATCAGAGAAGAAGAAGGAGGGATGTGACGGATAAATAGGATTCTGTTATGGCCGACATCTTCATTGATCTTAACAGAATTGCTCTTTGCTTCCCCTGTGTCTGTATTTTCTCTTGGCAGTAAGCCGAGTGAATTTGGAGCAGAAAGAAAGAGAGAAAATCCACTTGGTTCCAAATGATGATAGCTGTGCACTGGTGTGGGGAAAATAACTTACAACTTGCTAGTAGAATTACTAGAGGATTTCTCTTGTGTAGGAGAAAATTGAAGCTCTTTTTTTGGCCAGGTTGGGAAATTCCTAAGTTAACTCATAGCTTATGATATTAATTTAAATCTTATGATCATCATATTGAATGGTATTTTAGAATTTTTAATTATGAAGTAACTTTTAAACTATTTTTGAACTGCAGTCAAAAAAGACTCAGATTAGAAAAAAAAATACTATCCTGTATCTTAGTTGCCATTTTAAAATCTATTCTATTGTTTACAGTAAAATAATTATTTTCACAGGATTTTAAAAAATATGTTGAATTGATTAAAGAATCTTGGTGTATGGGTATATTATTTTGCTCTAGACTCTAGTCAGAGAGATCATCCTCATGTAATTTCAAAATGTTTTCATCATACGAGTCGTACATTTATAGCATTTGTTTGTTTGTTTGTTTGTTTGTTTGTTTTGGCTAATCGCTCCCTCAGGTAGATTCTAAGGAAATACTGTTTCCATGAACTTGGAAATACAGATTTGGGGTGAGACCTTTGTCAGAGCATTTTACAGCTGAGAGGGCTTCCTCTCTTCCCTCATCTGTTTAGAAACTGTCAAAGTAGCAAAATCACTCTTTCCCATCCAACAGAATGTGGCCATAGATGGCACTGTGGCTCGCAGCAATATTTAACTTGTACCACGTTGTGGCATTTTCTGACAAATTTCCAATACCAAATTCATTTACAGTAGCCCCTTTGTATTAGGAGTTTACTTTTCACTCTGAAGAGGAATGATTTTAAACCCAGTAAAATCAGAAATACTAGCTTTATTTTTAAATATCAGTGAATAGTAGATTATGAACAGCTTTGTTTCTTTAGCCCTTGTAATGTTTTTCAAAACGGGGTCTCTTTTAGCACTACCTTTGCAAAATCTTTTTACGTAGTGTTGCATCTAGAAAGCACAAACTGAAGTGTGCCCGTAAATCTCGCTCTGATCTCCCAGGAAGCACCAGGACAACCTTGCCACCAAATCAAGGCATTTTGTCTTTTGAGGTCTGTTGTGACTGGGGCTACACAAGTGTCACTGGCAAGAGGCATAGACAGCAAGGAACGGAAAGAGAGTAGTAGTGGGGGAAATAACTTGTAAGAGGAAGGGAGGAAAAGTAGCAGACGTTACCAGCAGGCTGAGGATGCGGCAGCAACCGCCTCAGGTGCCTGTTTGTTGGGACGCCTGCATTGTTATACCTGTTCCTCCCACCTCTCATTATTTTCAGTGCTTTTTTGGAATGTTGGTAGTGCTAAGAAATATCTCAGAGCAAAAACTGATATTGTCATTAAGTTCAAATTTGCCTGAAGAATTTTCCAGTCCTCTAATTAAAAAAAAAAATCCATAGTCGCAGATTTACATCTTTTTAGTAAATTATTACTCCCTTCAGTTGATTTTTATTTATTTATTTATTTTAATATATTTTCTTGATTATGCTATTACAGTTGTCCCATTTCTCCCCCACCATTCCCCTCCACACCCCTTCCCACCCACATTCCCCCCCTTTAGTTCATGTCCATATGTCATAAGTTCTTTAGCTTCTACATTTCCCACACTATTCTTGCCCTCCCCCTATTTTCTACCTACTGTCTATACTACTTATTCTCTGTACCTTTACCCCTCTCTCCTCCTCCCACTCCCCTGTTGCTAACCCTCCATATGATCTCCATTTCTGTGTTTCTGTTCCTGTTCTAGCTGTTTGCTTAGTTTGCTTTTGTTTTAGGTGTGGTTGTTAACATCTGTGAGTTTGCTGTCTTTTTACTGTCCTATTTTTTATCTTCTTTTTCTTAGATAAGTCCCTTTAACATTTCATATAATAAAGGCTTGGTGATGATGAACTCCTTGAACTTGACCTTATCTGAGAAGCACTTTATCTTCCCTTCCATTCTAAATGACAGCTTTGCTGGATAGAGCAATCTTGGATGTAGGTCCTTGACTTTCATGACCTCAAATACTTCTTTCCGGCCCCTTCTTGCCTGGAAGGTCTCTTTTGAGAAATCAGCTGACAGTCTGATGGGAATGCCTTTGTAGGTGACTGTCCCCTTATCCCTTGCTGCTTCTAGAATTCTCTCCTTCGTTTTAATCTTGGCTAATGTAATTACAATGTGCCTTGGTGTGTTCCTCCTTGGGTCCAACTTCTTTGGGACTCTCTGAGCTTCCTGGACTTCCTGGACTTTCCTTTGTCAGATTGGGGAAGTTCTCCTTTATTATTTGTTCCAATAAGTTTTCCACTTGTTGCTCTTCTTCTTCCCCTTCTGGTACCCCTATAATTCGGATGTTGGGATGTTTAAAGATGTCCTGGAGGTTCCTAAGCCTCTCCTCATTTTTTTGAATTGTTTCTTTATTCTTTTCTGCTTGGTTGTTTCTTTCTTCCTTCTGGTCCACTCCATTGATTTGAGCCCCAGTTTTCCTCCCATCACTGTTGGTTCCCTGTGCATTTTCCTTCATTTCACTTATTGTAGCCTTCATTTGTTCATCTAATTCGTGAGCAATATCAACCAATTCTGTGAGCATCCTGATCACCAGGGCTTTGAACTGTGCATCTGATAGGTTGGCTATCCCTTCGTCACTTAGATGAATTGGCTCTGGGACTTTGATTTGTTCTCTCGTTTGAGCCATTTTTGGTGGTGTTTGTGTGTGTGTGTGTGTGTGTGTGTGTGTGTGTGTTTTGTTTGTGTTTTTTTTGGTCTGGTCGAGGCTGTTAGGTAGTGAGGAGTGGAGCCTTAGGTGTTCCCCAGTGCGGGGCTGCCCAGTCACTGAGTTGTGACGCTATATGTGAGGGTGGGGTCCGAGAGGGAACAATGGCGCTTGCTCTGCTCTCTCTCGGATTCCAGTCCCTTCCACCACTTTCCCTTTGCCTAGACTATCTGCACGCAAATGTGGGACCACCTGGTCAGCCAGCTGCCTTGTGCAGCCTCACTGGGTCTGCACTGTTGCCACCCCGTGCCCGGGGTTCGCTAGCCGCCGCCTGCAAGCCTGGGATCTGCCAACCTCTTCTGCCTACAGGCCCGGGTCCGCCAACCTCCACTTTTTCGTGCCGCGACTCGGCCCCTCTTATGGGTCTGGATGAACGGTTGTTGGACTTCCATACAGTTCAGTTTTCTATCCGTTCTGCTTGTTTTCTTGTTTCTAAATCTTTGTTGTCCTTAATTTTGGTTGTGAGAGAAGGCACAGTGTGTCCACCTACGCCTCCATCTTGGCCGGAAGTCCCCCTTAGGTTGATTTTAAGGAAATAATCTCTCCATGTGTCTGGAAATGTAGATTTTTATGCAAATCTATCTCATGCAAACAATCAGGAGAATCTACACAGCAAGGAGTATTAACTCAATTATACTTTTGTGTTTCATGTCATGAACTTGGGGATCTGATACATTTCTACCTTGATATTGATACTTCGGTAAAGTTAGGATGTTTGCCCTTGAGGGCAGAAAAAGGTATGATCTCTCTTCTAACTGAACACTAGTGATAATACATAGTCTTTCTCTTTGGTCTAGAACAGTTTCCCAACCTCAGTGCTGTTGAAATTTGGGGCTGGATAATTCTTTTTTGGGGTGGGGGAAGGCCGTCCTGTATGTTTTACGATGTTTAAGCTGTATCTCTAAGTGCCAATAGACTGTTCACACCCCACCCCAGTCGTGAGCTCTCCAGATATTCCTAATGTCCCCCCATGAGGCCCAGTTATCACTGATTGAGAACCACTCACTGGCAGAGATTTTAGAGGGAGAGACAATGGACAAGTGAGGGCCTCTAATAGGTTAGATATCATGTTGTGTTTCGTTTATTCTTCGAAGCCAGTTTACTATTTAGACATACGAGGTTATGAAAAGCTAAGACACTTTTCCAGGGTCTCACGATTTGGATCCAGGACTTGAAATCAAATCTTGTCTGACGCTAATGCCGCCAAATTGTTCTGCTTTACAGCATTTATCCCTAACAAGTCACTAGAGTTTAAAGAGGACTCAGTTTATTAACCGGCCTGCATTTGTTTCCGATGGGCTGTAAGTCAAGAGGCAGCGTCATGCAGCGGGAAGCACAGTGGATTGTGGTCCGGAGTTCTGACCCGGGCTGTCCGCTGTGCTACCAACTAGCTTAGTGCCATCGGGCAAGCTCTCAGATGCCAGGGTCAGCCTCCACGCTCTGCAAGGCCAGTGCGTTTGTTGTTGTCCACAGATGTGGGAAATGGGGATGCTTGGCATCTCAGGGCTGGCAACAGTTCTCACATCACTTTAAAACTATTCTGTTTGCAGTTTAGGACAAGAGGTATGCTTTAGAAATTGTGGCTCAGTTTAATCTGTTAGTCTTATATTGATACGTCTTCCATTTCTGTAATCCCTAGCCCACTATTCATCTCCTTGTTGAAGTTTTTTTCTAATTGTCTTTCCTGTCCTGATGGATTTTCTTTACTCCCCATGCACCTTGGCACTTAGGTTTATACCCTGACCGATTTATACACCGTTTTCATGCCAGAGCTGAAATGATTTGTTGATTTGCACTTACTTAAGTTTTATTATTCCAACTAAATTATAAGATCTTCAAGAGAGAAGACTGGGTCTTCTACATTTATGTTTTGTGAAGTAGTTAATAAATGCCATACATACTGGGTGTTCAGTTAGGGCCTATTGAATCAAATTAAAAAATGTTTAATTTTAAAGCAAACTTTAGCAGAAGAAACATCTATGGCAAGTGATAGGCACACAAAACGTAAGTATTCCAACCAAACAGTTACTTCTAGTGTGAGTTGTTCTCTGAGGACAGTTTCTGTCTAACTTTATTGGAGCAAAATAACAATGCCACGCGTGGCCATATGTGTTTCCTCTGTTCGGATTCCTTTGACGTTTCTCATACCTGGGAATTAAGATGCTTTCGGAATGAAGTCTCTGAAATGCTCCGCTGGGTACATCTTTTCAGGAATAGCCATATGTAGGAAAATATGACATACTCATTGGCAAAGAAGAGCTGATAAATACAATTTGATGTAGTACTTCAGCAAACATTTCAATAACTTTTTGACATTTTTCTATAGTCCTCATTTACCTTATCAATAGTTATAGTGACATATGATTGTCAACTTTTTATATTAAGACCAAACTAATAAATTAAACATGCTGTGTTTATATCTGATGAAAGTTGACGTTTTGGAAGGGTGTTAAAGCATACTGACAGGTCTTGTTCCTGAGCTCTTTGGTATAAATATGCAGATGACATCTTTAGATATTGTTTGTACACATACAGACAGAAAGTGTTGACAACCTAACAAATGCAAGCGTCAGCCTCCCAATTTACCCTTTCTGTGTAGAAAAAGATGTTTTTTGTAAAGTTACATGTACCCTTTAACTGTTTCAAAGTTTTTATTATTTTTTTAGCCTGTTATCACTACTGTTTCATGTACCGCTGAAGCAGCCATTGCAATAAGATTTACAAATGAGAGCTTTTCTCTGTACATGTTCCTTCTTAAACAATTGCAACTGCCTAGTTATGTATATTTTTCTAATTCTCTATGTTATTTTCTGTGTTTGCTTCCTAACTGTTGAATATTTTGGTAGCATCCTTCTATTTCCCTACACAGCACTTGGGGTTCAGAAGAGAGCCTAAGGAAAACAGTCTGAATCCCCCCCTTGTCCCACACATACGTATGTTAAAGCATGTCTTATAACACTTTGCGACACTTACGTCTATGCTGAGATCTCATGGTTACAAGTGTCATGGGGCACAGCACTCTAAATTTGGGGGGCTTATGTGAAACAGCAGGGGTGGGCTGGAAAGAGCATGGGATATTCTAGTTAAGTCCTGAATTCCAATCCTGCCTTAGCCACGACTGCCTTTGAGAATTCATGCAGGTCATCTATCTTTTCATCCCTTCCCCTTTATAAAAGGAAAAGAACAGTACCTGTTTTACCTACCTAACCATGAAATAATGCATCAGGAAAATGTGTTTTAGAAAACACATGGAAAGACACGTCAAGAAATCCTTGTTTATAGTGCCCTCCTGTGCATTATCCTTGATGTCTTGGTTACTGTCTCTGTCTCTGAAAGAGGAGTCTTCTGCTTAAGAGCAATCCAAAACTCGTCTTGGAAATCTGAGTCCAAGGGAGTAAGAATTTATAGTTATTGCATGCAATAACCATTAGATAGAACAAGTCCAAAGAATATACATATATGTACCAAAAAAGAAAATAATAAGTAATGGTGCACTCAGAGTAAAGACCCAGATCCCATAGTTTCTGAACCTCCATGTAGACTGCTTCTTTTTCTTGGCTTCATGGCCAATTCCTAGACTACGGCATTTCCAAATTTCTCACATTCGCATCCTTCTGGTTAGAGCATACCCTTGCTTTTACCATGTGTAATCATACTCCTTACTTCTGTGCATTGTGTATGGGTCTGCTAAAACAGCAGTGTATTATCAATTAGAGATAATACCACTTTTTAAGGGGTAAAGTGATCTGAGAATAGGGGGACTGTGTAAGTGCATATAAATGGTCTGGGGTGAGAAAAACGGTGATAGAGTTAACACATGTTAAAAAGGGGATAGGGTTTCTACAATGTTGCTTCTTTGAGGAGCATGCAGGGTTTATCATTGCCAATGGAATCAAATCCAAATTTCACATTCTAGCTTTCATTTCACTCCTAATTGTCCCTAATCCCCAGCCTCATCATTTTATGAGTTTAAGCTACCTTTATTGCTTCCCATAATCAAATTAATCTTCTCCCATTATGTACAGCTGATTCACTCATTCTCACCGTGTTACCTGTATACATGCTATTCTGTCTGGAATTCTCTCGTCCCACGTGTAACCTCTGACCTTCACAATACAGGATTCGAAAATCCTTATTCCGTCTAACCTTTCTGCCCAATGTCATCTCCTCTACCGCACATATTTTTTTGTAATGAATTTACCTAAAAGGAAGAAACTACTTTTGTCCAAGTAGCTCAACTTAAAAATTGGGCCTTAAACTTAAGCCCATACAAATATTTCAGTAGTGACTAATAGGTACTGTCCTTAATGTTTTCTCCCTGTGTAAGGTTTCTTAGATTTGTAGACAATGTGGTAACTATACAAAGAAGTGTTCAAAGAACTGTCTGGATTGTGATTTGGATTATTGGGTCACATTTCATCATGCTATGATCAATAAATGGGAAAAAAATACCGTGACACCATCGAAACGTATTTCTGGTAAAATTCTTACGTGTTTCTGATTGCTTCCTCCATCTCCATGTCATTGCCCCAGCACCTCCTGTTTGCTCCTGAATTTCACGCTGCTTTGTAGTTGCTTTGTTCCATGTGCTACTCGTCTCGTTGCTCCAAGGACATTACGTACTGTTTTAGAATAGCAGCTTTGACCTGTTGTGCGGTGCAACGGCATGTAGGTTCTAAATGCATGTTCTTGAATTAATAGATGAGAGGGACGTCAAGTCCGACAATGTTCGAAAAAATAGAAGTAGTTGTCCAGTTAGCTAATCTCTACGGTAAATGAAATAGAGCTGGACTGTGTTATAAAACATACAATACAATGTGGAACTTTCCTAAGTTTGGGTAAAATGCCTGTATTTTACCCAATGTGGCTTACAATATGGAACTTGTCTATTCCGTGTTAACCAAACCCAAAGACATTAGTTAATAGGAGTGTAATCATGTCCATTGGTTTCTAAAAATAGATTTTTTTCCTTTAAAATAGTACATTATTATACTTTTTGTACCCAAGCTGTCAAAGTGGTGTTCTACATTTAAAATATAAAACAAAGTAATCACAGCATAAACTTTAGTTTTATAGCCTAAGCAACTATATTTGTTTTAAAATACCCTGTGGGGGTTTGTTTTTTCCATCTTAAGTTGTTAGAAGTTTTCTGAGTTCCTCCTTTGTTTCTGTAAATATATCACTTTCTCACTCAAGAGTGCAGAGGACCTTTTTGTTCACAAATTGGCACCCGCGATTTTAAATTCACTGTGTGCTCTGTCCAATCCCAGTTGTTTTTGCTTCATCCTCGTCTGTTTGGGCAGCTGATAGCCAAGTCAAAAGTCAGGAATATGGCATCCCTTTTTCAACACCGAAGATAGCACAGATTAGCAGCAGGTGAGAACAAGGAGTGTTTCGGTCAAATTCTTTGTGGCATTTAAAACATACACATGAACACACACACACACACACACACACACACACATCAGAAGCTCCCCCTTGGAGACCGAGGCCCTGTAAACCTGAGTCGGGGCCCCAGCGATTCCAGCATACATGTTTTAAAACGAACCGTTAGGCTGATGGTTCCCCATCTTTTCACCACTAGGGGAACCAAGTCAAAAACATTTAGTGAGGACACATTTTTTATGAACAAATGTTGGGAGATACAATTTTAAATACATAAGAGAAGTCAAGGTTTGTTAAGTCAGGGTGAGAGAACTGAATTCATACAATTTCAGGCTAAGAAATTATTATATATATATATTTTTCTTGACATTTTAATTAGGCTGTGTACTCTTGTACTGGCCAAGTGTACAATCACCTGATCTCTTTCTGGATCTGCAGGAAAGAAAGTAGAGAGAAACAAGGTTGAAGAATCATGGAGAGTGTGTTGATACCTAGAGAGACGAAACCGCACATTTCAAGAAGGGAGCTAGACAGAGCCTCTCGGAACACAAATAAAGCTGGGCATGTTGATTTCTGCCTGTACCTTCTGTAAATTGAAAAGGAAGGGGAAGAAGAGGCTAATATTCACTGAATACTCGTTACGTACCAAAAACTGTATGAAGGGCTGTTTGCATTCTATCTCTTCAGAAGATTTACAAGGTTCCGTGTTGAGACCGTTTTGAAGATGAGGAGACACATCTTTAGTCAGAAATATGATGTGGGTTGCTCAGTCAATGGCTGAGCAAGAATGAGAAACCAAGATTTTTTTGATTCTGGGTCCAGTGTTCTTTCCACTACACCACCCTGTCTTATAAATGTACTTCTTGCAGTGGTCTGATTTGTTTTTTGTTTGTTTTTTTCAGAGACCTGATAGTTTCATTTTTTAGTATTTCAGCCATGAGACAATTACAATAAGGCAAAAACCTTTTACTACTACTACTACTACTACTACTACTACTACTACTACTACTACTACTATTAAGAAGCTGGGGGGGTTATTTTATTTTTAAGATTCTATTTATTTTTCAGAGAGGGGGAAGAAGGGAGAACGAGAGGGAGAGAAACACCGATGTGTGAGAGAAACATCCATCCATTGCCTCTTGCACGTCCCCAACCTGGGACCTGGCCCGAGACCCAGTCATGTGTTCTGACGGGGAACTGAACTGCAGACCTTTTGGTTCCCAGGCTGGCTCTCAACCCACCAAGCCACACCAGCCGGAGTGCGGTTGTTTCGTATAAGGGAACCTTTTTATCCTTGCAGCAGTCTAATTTTTTCAAAGTCGTATAGGACCCTGGCTCATCTCTCTGGTCTTCATTTACTGCAGGTTCAGAACTTGTGGAATGTTATTTTGTTGGGAACCTCATCACCAGTCCTCTAGGGTGTGTGGGTATCTTAGTTCCAGCAGCTAAGTATACTGTGAAAGGAAAACGCTGGTGGGGATCCTGAGGCTCAGCAGTCCCAGAAGTTATGTGATACATCACAGTGGTGTATCCTATATAATAACAAAGAACTTTTTTTTTTTTTTAAAGATTTTTTTTTTAAGTACTTTTTTTTTTCCTTTTAGATTTTATTTATTTATCTTTAGAGAGGAAGGGAAGGAGAGAGGGAGAGAAACATCAATGTGCGGTTGCCTCTTGTATGTCCCCTGCCAGGAACTGGCCTGGCAACCTAGGCATGTGCCCTGACTGGGAATCGAACCGCGATCCTTCGGTTCGCAGGCCCGCGCTCAATCCACTGAGCTACACCAACCAGGGCAAGAAGAACTTTTTAAATAAACGGGGAAAATATAAAATACTACGTTCATCAAGGTTGTTCTTTAATTTTATTGTGTATGGAAACTTTGACTCTCTCTCCGCTCCCTCATCCGCACAACAAAGTGGTTGGACCAGAGCAGTACTTCTTAATACCCCAGAGGTTCTGATTCAGAGGGCCGAGTAGGGAGCCAGCCAGAGGCTGGTGGGGCTTTGCATTCCTGAAGAATTCCAGGCTGATGTTGAGGCTGCCATCGTGGGATCACACTCTAGAGCCCCTGGGGTAGATGATCCATGAAGTCTCTCTCAGCTCTAAAACTGAAACTCAACTTTGCCAGTGTCCTGGACTTATTAGAAAATAGCTGTATCTCTCACTGTAAATATGTGTGTCTTGAATCTGTGCTTTTGTTTGGTGCCCTTTCCAGACAATACTGGACGTTTCCTTCCCTTAGAAATTATTTCCTTTTTTCCATCGTTCTTTGTGTACTGTCAAATGTAGTGTTTGTTTAACTAATGTTAGTGCAATACATTTCCAGAACTGCCCTTTGGGGAAATTTAAATGAAATTTTAAAGTACCATTAAGAAAGCAAACAATAAATTCTTTGACTAGCTGTAGGCATCTTTACATTGGGATGACTAAAAAAGGTTCTGGTTAATTAGAAGTAATTTGTTAGAAACCTGAATCCTCTTTTTTTCTCTCTCTCAGATTAAAACTCAGTTCCCAGCTGGATGCTTCTGAGTGCAGGGAATGTAATTGTCAGATGATTAATTGCAAAAGATAGATAATTAGAGTTCATATGATGTGTCAGATTTAGATAACCACGAGGTTGACTGCGTGGTGCAAGAGAAAGCTGAAATCTAGATTGTGGGTTGTGGCGATTGATGGGTGATTTACCTCCACCACCGGAGCTTGTGGAAAGTGTTAGGTAGAAAGAACGCTCAACTGAACCATTGCCTTTTTCATTCCATTTTGGGCAACATCCTCATAATAGAAAATTACTAGAAAAGAGTTCTTGCTATCTGAAATCAGGCTTAGAACTTTGGAGCTGATGCTGAACTACGTTTCCTGACTTCAAATAAAGGATTTGGGACTGTCAGCTGTTTATTTTAGTACCACATGTATTTTTAAACTCCTTCCATGAAACCTACCTTCAATATTGCTATCCCCAGTTGAAATGACTTGTTTTTATTTCCTAATTTTCAGTGACCGAATCTTCCCTCTTTGGAAATGAGTGGCCCTACTTCCTGGAGGTTAAGCATTTTCATCATAAGTCATTTGGTTCCAATGTTGAATTGTTTTGCCTTAAAAAATATACTTAATGATATTTCTTTAAATTATCCATGGGAAAAAATTAGTGAGATTTAAAACAAGACTTACAGCCTGTCAGTAAGTTGGCCATCTCCAGTCTGGTTCACCTGTTGGTTTATTTAAAATCACAGAGAAATTAATAAAAACTAGATTTTCTCCTGCATTCGTAAATGGGCTTTCTCCATCTTCTAAACCTTACGTCTGTACCGAAGAGTTTTACAGCCCGCAGAAATTCTGCTTTACAGATTCAGCTAATGACCCCAACCTAGCTTGTTTGTTGTGGAGGACTTGTATTAAAATAACTCACTGTATGAGCATTGTCATTAATGATATGCTCATTTTGATAATGGGGCTACAGATTCTTAGTCTATAGTCCTTGGGGAGATGCTACAATTTTTTTTTTTAACTAAGTATTGTTCTGGCTCCTTTTCCTTGATTGGCCCAGAAATAGCAATCAGCTGGGGAGCAGGATGACATGCCTCTTAGCGATCCCTTTGATCTTTGAGATGAGTATCAACATTGTATGCTTCCTAATGGAAGTGTAATTTAATGAAATCTATGGGGTAAACATACTTCAGATGTTCAAAGGAGGTGACAAAATTTTTGCTGGCAGCCAGGACCTGGCGGCTTTCCAGCTTGCCTCTAGCTGCTATGCATACAGCATTGAGAAAGACACTTAAAATAGGAACACAAAGTATTATTTTCACCGGGTTTCAACCCCCCTGCCGGCCTCTCCCTACCAATTTCTTGCCCTTAAGTTTATTTTTGTGGTATTTCTGCAAGTGCCCTTTGACATATAACCTTTCTGAGTAGAAAGCGGAATGTGAGGTTTGATCTTTTTACATTTTTCCTGGTTTATTTTATGACACCGAGAGCAGTACATCGGATGTGCCTCACCAAAGCGAAGAGAAGCTGTAGGCACGGAGGCTGACATAGAACTTCCTGGAGGGGGAAAAAGGCACTCTGTAAAAAGTACATATTTCAGCGCCGGCTGATTAAATTAAACGTTCTCGTCTGGGAGGAGATGATGGAGCACTTTTATTTAAACATTCCTTGAGGAGGTGTGATGGAAATAGCCAGACAGGAAGGAGTCAGGAGACCTGACTCATCTCCGCCGTGTCACCTTCTGGCTGTGCCCTGCAGGGCCAGTCTCTTTCTCTGGGCCTTGGTTTCCTTAGTGGGGGAAAAATGAATGGGCTGATTTAGGTGGTTTCAAAGGCCATTTTCAGCTCCGAGATTTTATGATTCTTTTAAAGTTTGGAATAAGTGCTGTCCAATAAAAATACCATGCAGCCACATATGTAACTTTAAATTTCCCAGTAACCATGTATTTTTTTTATAAAGCCCAAAGAAAGAGGCGAAATTAATTTTAATAATATATTTTTAGCCCAATGGACCCAAACAAATATCATTTCAGTATTGTAATAAGCTTTAAAAATATTAAGATATTTTACATTCTTTTTTTCTTACTAAGTCTTCAAAATCCAGTGCGTACTTTACACAGACAGCATATTTCAGTTCTGACGACCTGCATTTCAAGTGCTCGGTGATCACAAATGCCTGATGGCTACCGTATTAGACAGCAGCTCCAGATGCTGCAATGCACCTATTCCAGACCACCTTCCCAGGAGACAGCTGGGTGCGAAAATACAGTTTCTTAAGGCTCCACCTCTTCCGCTAGACCAGTGGCTCCCAGCTCTGGCTGCACCACCCAGATTGCTTTAGAAAATACTGCTGCATGGTCTAGGTGCAGCCAGGGCACAGGTATTTTTAAAGCTTCCTGGGTGATTTGAGCATTCAACGTTGAGAGCTCCTATAGTAGGCATAATCCTCCTAAATGTGTCTGTGTCTTATTCCATAGTCTTTCCACCATCCAGGAAGCTTCTATAATCTCCAACGTCCCCTGCGCTACCCCACTTTCTTGGTGATAAGGAGTGTATAGGATCTTTAGATCAGTATACCATAAACTAAGGGATGGATAGATTTTATTTCTTCCATTAAAAATAAGAATGTGATACACGAGAGAGTGTAGTCACAAAAGTATCTTCAGAACAATAACAACAAAAAATAAAGTGTAAGAGGAGCCTTTGACATTAATTTTAAGAGCATTTTGTAATCTCAGAAATTATATGCAGTATATAAGGCAATTTCTAGTTAATTGGTACTTTTTTTGTATATGATTTTAGGTTTTTCCTTAGGTAGAATTTATTTCCATATAGTCCATCTTTTTTAAAAACAGATTTATTGAGGTACAGTTTACACACTATAAAATTTTCCAATGTAAGTATATAATTCAGTGATTTTTCGTATGTTTATACAGTTGTGCAACCATCACCAAAACCCAGTTTTAGAACACTTCCTAGAGGTCCCTTCCCGCCCTGTCAAGTTCGTCTTTCCCATGCCCAGCCCCAGGCCACCGGTGATCCACTTTCTCTGTCCCTAGCTTCGCCTTTTCTGTAGATGTTGTCTCAGTGGGATCATTCGATATGTCTCGCTTCTTTCTCTTCCATAAAATTTTTCATTTCATTTATATTACAGTGTGTATCAATCGTTTGTTTTTATCACATTTTATTTATTTATTTACTAGTTGATGGACATCTGGACTGATTCAAGTTTTTTACTATTATGACTAATGCTGTGAAAATTTTCATGCAAGTCACTTCTCATGAGAAAAATTACATAGGAGTGGAATTGCTGGGTCATGTGGTGAATATTTGCTTTGCAAGAAACAGCCACACTGTTTCTGAAGAGACTGTGCCGCATTCCATTCCCACCAGCAGTGTGTGAGGGTTCCAGTTTCTCCCGATCCTCGTGAACACTGGGTACGGTTTGTCATGCTTAGCATAGCCGCCTAGTGGGTATGTACTGACATTTCATTGGGTTTTAATTTGCATTTCCCTAGTGACCAATGATCTTGAGCATCTCTTAGTAGTGTGCTTATTGGACGTGTACCGTGTATATCTTTGGTGAGGTATCTATTCAGATCTTTTGCCCCCTTTTATTGGGTTGTTTGTCTTCTTGTGATTGAGTTTTTTGTGTATTCTGGATATGAGTCCCTTATCAGATGTATGATTCGCAAATATTAGCTTCACCAATAAGTTCGTTTAGTTTTTTCTGTAAAGTAAAAGATGCATTTGTCATTTTCACCAATAAATTTATTGATTTGGATATTTTGAGTATGTTGGCTGCCTCCCGCTATTGGCTTCCGGTGGGTAGAGGCCAGGGGTGCTGCTAAACGTCTTCCGATGCATAAGACAGCCCACAGCAAAGAATTTTATTTGGCCAAAATGTCAATAGTACCAAGAAACTTCACAAACCACTTTTGACACATTTGATCGGTCACGGCACCTTCCCCACTGCACCCCTGCACATTTTTTTTTTTTCCATTTCAGATGCATTTGTACCTTTCTTGAAATAATAAAGCATAACACACTGGACATGTTGCATAGTTTCCTCCATCTTCAATATTAAAATGGCTGCACAAAAATTCACTAATTTTGATAAGGTTTTTTTAATGCATGCTGATATTACAACCTAACAGAATTGTTTCCAATGAAATGAAAGATAAGCACTAAGCACGCTAGAGCCATTGTGCAGAAAAAACTAAACAGACTTTTTGGCCAGCCCAGTATTTTGTTCAGTATGTGGCTTGTGTTTTCATTTTCTTAATGATATCTTTTGGGGTGGGAGTAAAAGACAGAAAACTGTACAAGATCAACAATTAAGGTAAAAGTTAAAAAAAAATAATATCTTCTGAAATACAGAAGTTTTAAATTCTGATAAAGTTCAGTTTATTAATTTTTTAGTGGATCGTGCTTTAGGTGTTGCATCTCATCAATCTTTGCCCAACCGAAGGATACAAAGATTTTCTTCTAGAAGTTCTATGGCTCTAACTAGTACATTTAGGTCTGTAATTATTTTGAATTGATTTTTTTTTTTTTTTTTTTTTGGTATGGCACAAGATAAAGTCTCTTCGTTTTTTGTTGTTGTTTTTGTTTTGTGTGTGGATATCCAGCTGTTCCAGCGCCATTTCTTCAAAAAAGCCGTATCTTTTCCCCCATCGAATTCCCTTGACACTTTTGTAAAAAAATCAGATGACTATAATGTAAGGGTTTATTTTACTATAAGTTTGGAAATCATATAGTGTAAGCCTTCCAACCTTTTTCTTTTTCAAAATAACCTGTACTAGGTTCTCAGCATTTCCATCTAACTTTAAGGATCAGTTTGCCAATCTCTATGAAAAAGTTAGATTTTTATAGGGATTCATTGAATAAAATCAGTGTAGATCAAGATGGGGGAAATTGCCATCTTTTGCAATATTGTCTTACATCCTGTTTATTTGTATGTTCTTTCATTTCTCTCAGTAATATTTTATAGTTTTAAGTATGTGTCATGTGCTTCTTTTGTGAAATTTATTTCTAATATTTTATACTTTTTGATGCAGTTGTGAATGATTTTTTTCTTTATTTTTGGTTTCTTTATTGTTAGTACATAGAAATAAAATTGATTTTTGTATACTGATCTTGCATCCTGCAACCTTGCAGAACTTGCTCAATAATTCCAGTAATTTTCTTTGTAGATGCTTTTGGATTTTTTATGTATAAAATCAAGCCATCTGTGAATGAAGACAGTTTTACTTCTCTCTACTATGAGTACCTTTAATTTTATTTATTTACTTTTTTGCACTGGTTAAAACCTTCATTACACCATTGAATCAAAGTACTGAGAAGGGATTTACTTGATTTGTACCAGTTTTAGGGGGCAAACATTAAGATTTTCACCATTAAATCAACGTTAGCTGCATTTGTTTTGTAAATGTCCTATATCAGGTAGCAGAATTTCCTTTTTATTCCTAGTTTGTTTTTCATCCATATTATAAATGCATGTTGAATTTTGTCAGATGCTATCTCTTTGTCTATTGAGATGATCGCATGGTTTTTGTTTTTTGTTATATTGGTATGTAATATGATGTAGTCCTAGGATAAATCCCACTCTGTTATATTGTATAATCTTCTTTTATATGCTGTTAGATTTGGTTTACTAACACTGTGTTAAGGGTTTTTTACATCTATGTTTATGAGGGATATTGGTGTACAGTTTTCTTGTATCTTTGCCTAGCTTTGGCATCATGGTGGTCCTGGTCACATCGTAGGAACTGTTTCTTCCTCTGTCTTCTAACTGTTTTTGTGTAAGTTGTTTTTTTCTTATTTAAATGTTTGATAGGACTCATCAGCAGAACCATGTAAGGCTCTTTGTAAGAATCTTAGTAGAAAGATTCTTTTGCTAATGTAATTACTTGTCATAAGTCTATTTTAATTCTATATTTTTGAGTCAGTTTTTAATAATTTATGTCTAATAACTTATCCATTTTGTCTAAGTTTTCTAATATGTTGGCACAAATAAATTCATCATCGTATTCCCTTAGAATTTTTAAAATTTCCATAGGGTCTGTGATAATGTCCCCCTTTTCATTTCTGATTTTGGTAATTTTCTGTCTTTTTCCTTAGCTAAATTTATCAATATTTTTAATCTCTTTTAAAAAATAACTTTTGGCTTCTTTGATTTTCCTTATTATTTTTTCTGTTTTTTATTTTATTGATTTCTGCTCTGACCTTTATTATTTCCTTTCTTCTCCTTTAGGTATCATTCCCTCTTTTCTTTCTTGCTTCTTGAAGTGGCAGGTTAGATTATTGATTTTGTATCTTCCTTTGTAAGATAAATATTTAAAGCTCTAAACCCTCCACCAGCTTCTTTTTCATACTTAAATGCATGGTCATTTTCTATATTATTTCCCAGTGAGTATTGCTAGGCTGAGATGCAGTTTGAAAATGGGCTTGAGAATCTAAGAATCAGAGCTGTTGGTTTTCTAGTACTGAGTCAAATGCTCTTAAGGTCCCATTAATGTTTTAAGATACTGTATTATGCCATGTATAATGCACACTCAGGGTTCTAGAGCTGCCCATGTATAATACGCATCCTCATTTTCCCCTCAAGTATTTGGGCAAAATGATGTGCATTGTACCCAGCAAAATATGGTATATGAAATACATGAGCAGAAATGTTTCTTTCTAGATGCAGTGAAGAGACCTGAGTGTTCTGTCACAGTGCTTGTGGTTTAAAAACCTTAGCTCAGTAATAGGGGCCACTGTCTGCAGTCCACTTCACTGGAGGGAATAATTTAGCAAAGCCTTTTTATTCTTTAACTCAAAAGAAAAGTTTCTCTTCGACTCTTTATTTTGAAAGTTTCCAAACATATATAAAAGTTGAAAGAAGAGTACAATAATTGCCTGTGTCCCTCTACTTAAATTCAGTCACTGTTAATACTGGTCTTCCGTTGCTTCCTCTGTCTCTTTCACAGAAGGATTCCTCAATTTGTTTTATCAATGAATATCTCTCAAGAAGGAATCAAGGATTAAACCCCCAAGTTTCTCGCTTGACTAACTAGGTTCTTCAATGGATGGATGGCACAACTTACTCAGTTGAATATTAGTATAGGATAAATCTTTTTTGTTTGTTTGTTTTGTTTTTCTTGTTTGTTTAGTGGGAGAATATTAGTTATAGAATCAATAATTCACTTTTAGATGTTTTTCATTTGGGATACCTATGAGACATCCCAGTGGGAAATTAAGTAGCCAGTTGAACACATCAAGTTTGAGTTCAGAGGGAATATTGAGTTAGATGTATTTTGACATTAGCACGTAGGTAGTGTTTAAAGCTTTTGAAATAGATGAGAATACTTAGGGAGAGAAGACAGTTGTAGAAGAGAGTTCTTGACCAAGCTCATGAGAATTGTACCATTTAGAGTTCAAATAGAGAACGATTTGCATTGAATTAGGAAAAAGGCGACTGGTAGGGTAGAAGGAAAGTAAGATCATTTTTACCGAAGAGACTAAAAAAAGAGGGCATCTCAACCAAGTTGAATATTATTAAGAAATAGGGTAAAATAAAGATACAAAAAGTGTCCACTAGATTGTCAGCACAATGGTCACTGTTGAACTTGATAAGAACCTGAAAGTTGAGTGGCAGGAATTAAGATTCAGCAAATTCCTTTGACGCCTGACTTGGTCACTACCTCCCACAGTCATTGAAATATTTATATATGCAAATCATTAAAGCAAAGCTATTGCTCTGTTAAACAAATTCAGTGCTAAGTTTATTTCACTTAAGCAGATATTTATTAGCTACCAATTTTAAGTCATGTAAGTGGTCATGATAATGCAGGCTGTGTTCTGATAAAATGGACAGTACGATTTTGGGGTCAGTGTGACCCCAGTTGTTGTTGCAGACAAGGGACTGTTTCAGCTAAGAACCCGAGTTTATTCTGACCGTTTAAGCAGAGCATTTATATGTGGCCATGACCACTGACACATTGTTTTCAGCGGTTACTGACATCTCTTTTATTCCCAACAGATACAGCTGCCAGTTGGAGTAATGTTTTAAAACAAGTTGCCTTAAAAATAAAATAAACATACAAACATATTGGCTGTTTTTACTTCAGCAATGGAGGGGGAGGGATTAGTAAAAGGATGTGTTTGTGTAAATGTGATTGGATTGATTCTATAAAGTGATTTCCATTAGAAGCTTTGCCTGGTTTTAAGTTCTTACTCTGACACTTACTAGTTGTTTGAATTTGGGCAAGTTACTTATTTAATCTCTCTGCCTCAATTTTCATATCCGTTAAAAGGGAATAATAATAGTGTCTGCCTCACAGGATTATTGTAAGGAGAAAATTAACATGCAGGTGTGGACAAAAGTAGGTTTACAGTTTTAATACAAGTAATACAATAATTAATACATAATAATACAAGAATAAATTGTTTCATGTACTCACAACTGTAAACCAACTTTTGCCCGCCCTTGTACACACACACACATACACATCTCTTAGAATAATACCTGATACTTAGTAAACTCAAAAAATATATTAACTATTTTTAGTACACATGAGGTTGATTTTTTTAAATGCAATTCTTTTTTATTACTGATTTTTAAAGAGAGAGAGGAAGGGAGGGAGGGGGGAGGGAGGGAGGGAGGGAGGGAGGGAGGGAGGAAGGAAGGAAAACTGATTTGTTGTTCCACTCATTTATGCATTCATGGTTGATTCTTGTATGTGCCCTGACCTGACTGGGGATCAAACCCAAAATCTTGGTGTATTGGGAAGACACTCTAACCAACTGAGCACCCAGCAAGGGGAAGGGTGATTTTTAATTAACTTTTGCTCAATTCCAGAGTAAAAGTTAATCTAAGTTAGGCCAAAATCTCCAAGAGAGAATTTCTCTTACCTGAGACTTTTCTCAGTTGCAAACCCACTACACAGTTGATCCCCCAGTGTACTGAGTGAGGCCGTTTAATTATTGATTCACAGTAGTTTACTAGAATTTTATTCTGTAGCGCTAGAAAATAGATCTAGATAACTATGTAAATAGGTCGAAGTGTATCTCTCAGGTGGAGTCTCACATAAACTAGTGCCAGTTTCATACAGTCACGCACCACGTGACACTTCTGCCAGTGATGGACCACACCTGCAGCGGTGTTCCAAAGATCACAGTGGGGCCAGAAACGTCCTGTTGCCTGCTGACATCGCAGTCGTCCTGACGTTGTAGACCAATGCGTTGTTCACGTGTTTGTGGTGATGCTGGTGTAAATAAACCTACTGCGCCGGCAGTCATATAAAAGTATATATGTCACACTTAATTTATAGTATATAATACTTGATCATAATAGTAAACAACTATATGACCAGTTTATGTATCTACTATACTTTAGACCATCATTTTAGAGTGTAGCCTTTCCCCTCACAGTTAAAAAGTTTGCTGTACAGCAGTATGCCTGTAGCGCCAGCAGCCGATTCCTGTACCTCGTGATTACAGCGTCTCTTGACTGCATTATTTCCTCTTGTGCTTGATTGAATTTTGTGCCGTTTGGTGCAGTGACATGCTGTACAGACTTGCAGCCTAGGAGCAGTAGGCTACACCACGTGCCCTGGGTGCGTACTAGGCTGTACCAGTGAGGTTTGTGTAAGTGCCCTCTGTGGCGTTTGCACAGTAACGAAATTGGCAATGCATTTCTCCGGACATACTCGCATTGTTAAGTGGCCCATGACTGGGTATGGGAAAGGATGAAAGATACGGGTTACCCTCTTATAAAATTATAGTTCTTAACACAAGAAATCATACCGGTGTTTTCCAGTCAGCATCTCATTGTTTATATTAAATGGCATGAGATAATGTTATAGATTAGCCCTAAATAATCCCCATTTTGATTGACAATTGATGTTCCTTCATAGGCCTTTCCTCCACTGGATTATGTGCTGCATATAAATGCTTTCTGCCTGAACATTCAGAGTAAACTTGAGCTCTCAGTTAAAACAAACATTTGTCAGCAACACGACCAAGTTTATCCTGACCAAAGAATTGCTCTTTCCATTTCATTAGACCATAATTTGCATTTTCATCATCTGTAAGGGGATGAGGTTAGGGTAAATTATTCTTACAAACCTAATAATTCTGAATTGCTATTATCATATGGTTTATGAAATGTTAATTATATTTTATTCTTGTAAGACCATTAAAGGTGGTTTATTTTGTTTAAAAATGGATATTTTCCTCTTATTTGATTTACCTACAGATCCCAATGTTAAACTAACTTCCCCACCACCAGCAACAGATGATTTTACTGTTGTAAAAATCCTCCTTTCAGAAAAGCATTATAAAATATACTGTGAGCATTTGGGGGAGCAAAATGACTGTAATTTACAAATATATTTAAACTAGGCAGAAAAAAATAAATAATGCTTATGGGATATATTCATCCCAATTGGCTATTTTTTAGTGTATACATATGGGGCTCCAGTCAAATAAAGATTGAATAGACCTCTGTTTGCAGTTGGAGTTTTGACCACCATTTTTTTCTCAAGTGACTTCCAAGGGTTATTACATATTCAGATGAACAATTTTCTTAGAAATGTTGTTGCTTCAAGTGGTAGGTGTTTTATTCAGGTAGCCTGTCACTTTAATAAATGTCTTCTTTCCTAAGTGTCTCTACCTATATTATTCTGTTTTCACCACAGGGACTAAAATGTTATCCAGTAGAATTTTGTCCAAAGAGAATGGGGTGAAGGTGGTGGTCAAATTAATCATTCATCTGGTAGACGTCAGCAAAGGTTTCAGGTAAATGAAGAAATAAGCAGGCTTTGGGCGGAGTGGCAGAGAGAGGAAGGAAGGAAGAGAAACGGTTTGTTGTTCCACTTATTTATGCCTTCATGGTTGATTCTTGTATGTGCCCTGACCGGGGATCAAACCCACGATCATTGGTGTATTGGGAAGACGCTCTAACTAAATGAGCACCCGGCAAGGGCAAGAGCAAGGGTGATTTTTAATGAACTTTTTTGCTCGATTCCAGAGTAAAAGTTCATCTAAGTTAGGCCAAGTTTATCTTGTCCCTATACTGCCCAAGTAATTCATCATTTAAAGAAAGGGAGAGGCAGCATTTTAAAACACGTATAAAGAAAAATCCAGGTGTTTAACTTTGTTTTATTATATTGCTTCCATCCGTAATGGATGTCAGACCTCTGAAACGTGACTGCCAAAGTCACACATGATCCCTGCGACTGAGGTCCCTTGTTATCTCACTCCTCGTCTATGTGACACTGGAGCCCCTCCCATCTGCTTGAAACCAGCATCCTCGACACCACACTCAGTGCTTTCTTCCTGGCTCTTTGATCTCTGTCTTTCGTTGGATTTTCTTTTTCTGCCTTCCTCTTAATTTTTGTGTTTTCAGGTCATTCTTGTTTTAATTTGTCATCTCTTCAGTCTCCCTGGTTAAATTATGCATGCCCATGGCTTCCACTAATGCCTGCATATTGATAACCTCACAGTCACACTTTGGCCCCGACTTCCACATTGCACCCTGTGCCCCTTGTTTTCAGTTGTTTCAGGTCTCTAGATTTGCAAACGCAGTGTTCTAAGCTGAACTAATGAAATGTATTACCTTTTCTCCAAGATCCGTTGCTCTTCTACCTTTTACTCTGCTGGTTAATGGACATGCTGATAAAGCTGATTAACATATCATCTACTCAGATACCCACATAAGAAACCTAGGAGACATCTCATACTTACTTCTTTGCCTTGACCCCACATCTAACTGCCACTCATTCTCATGGATTGCACCCCCAGAATGTCTCTCCCTTCCACCCTCACTGTTGCTCTGTTAATTGAGGACCATATGGTCTCTCTCTTGACCTTTAAGGACAACCCTGAGATTTCTGTGTTCAGTCTAGTCCTTCTGCCATCTATTTTCCGCTTTGAAGCTAGAGGAAATTGATAAAACCAGGTCGGTTCTCCTTTCTTCCGCTGCGCTAATATAAACTCCCATTCGGTAGTACAGTTTTACACTTGCTGCAAGTATGTGTCTTCGTGTGTCCTCCCCTGGTATCACTGAGGAGCTCGTAGTCCAGGGATCTCTTTATTAGTAATACAGTATTAGATATAGTGCCAATGTAGTGCTGCTCAAAAGCATTTTCATTAAATAAATGCAGAAATGAATGGACGAATTAGCGAATGGCGCAGAACTCCATGCCTGTAGTCTTATTTAGATTTGTTTGTTGTGTGTTTTTTGGTCCAAGTATGAGATGGTCAATAAAACTGTATAGCTTTATTAATTAATAGCATTTCGTCCAGAAGCAAGTAGCGATCTTTATTTTATGTCATTATAACATGTTCAGTTTTACAACTAACTCGAATATTTCTAACATTTCATGCTAAATTTTTTAATAACTTTAAATCTTTGTAGTCTCTCTTTAGGCAAATTCTACGTTAGGGTTCTTAAAAGGCATTTATTTATAAGGGAAAAAAAGGACGAAAGAGGTAATAAATGACATACAGATACTACTTCCAAAATTCTTTTCTCTCCTGATCAATATTTGGCATACTTCTTTTTAAGAGTACTACATTAATAGTCATGTTTCTGAAGAACTATGGATTTAATTACTAATTGGAAATACAACTTTCTTTGGCTAGTTATCCTTTTTTCCTTGAGGAATCTAAAACTTTGGCATTAAAAGTTTACTGTCAAATCAAAGAGTAAGATTGTTTTGTTGTTTGGGAATTATGAGCATCCCATTTACTACAATAATGCCTTAAAAATGTAGCTCTATCTTAAAATGGATAATGCATGAGTTTAGTGTTAAGCAGTTTGTATATGGGAACCCTTAAAGTAGATATTTACTTTGGTTTCTATGATGTAATAACCTCCAATTTCTATATTTCTGTGATCTTATGTCCTCGGTGCTATTTTACAAATAAATATAATGCAATTAGCCAGCCTTGAAGTAGCAAAGTAAGTATCTGTCCATGTTTTCTAGAATCCTTACTTTTTTTTATCCAGTACAAATTTCTTACTTGTCCTAGATAAACCAGAGATTAGTATTTGCGGTTATATTTGCGATCTCCTACTCAACAATCCCTATCAAAAAAAAATCAATGTGGTAAATGTGGACTGTCAGCAGGATGGCTGCACATGATTTTTACATGTGTCAAATTTCCTATGAACACGACTGCTGACCCACTATAATCAGGTCATTTATTTTTAATTATTTTTCTTTCTTTTACTAGAATTTTTTAAATATATTTTATTGATTATGCTATTACAGTTGTCCCATTTCTCCCCCATCATTCCCCTCCACCCTGCACATCCCCTCCCAATTATTTTTCTGAAAGTAAGAATAGATTTGTGCACATCTCTCTTCATTTTCCCCCCAACTCCTGCTTGTAACAAACAGCACAGTCTTGTCTTTATTAGACTCGGCTCTGGTCCCTGGAATCAAGTGTCCCCAGCTTGCTCAGGAATGGGAAGATCTTGCCCTTTACAACAAAGTGTAAACTCTAATCTGATATAATTATATGTGCTTTTTTTTTTTAAATGGTAGCGTGGAATTAAGCCTACTTCTTTTGTTTTTTTAACACAACTAACTTGACTTCTTTTTCATTATTCTATTTCTAGTGTTGGTTTCCTGCAAGCAACGGATTTTCATGTTTTTAAATCTTGATTCCTTAGAAACAAACAAAAGAAGGAGTTTCTGTGAAAGCTTGGAGTGTGCTTTTAATTTAAATTGCCTTGACTTGCTTTCATTCCTGAAAGAAAGCACACAAATCTTTGTATTGCCTATTGTTTTTCCTAAGAAGATAGAGGGTTCCCATTTGATGAGGTGCTAATTTTGTAATTATTAAAATCTAAAATTAAACTATTGATATTAAGCAAGTGTTCTCTTTGAATAAATTTCTCAAGTTTTCTTTCACTAACAAATGGTGATTCCGAAGAGATTTTAACAGGACAACCCTTATATTAATGTTTAACTTGTCTGGGCTGTATTATCACTTAAATGGTTGGGTTTGAAAGTTTGATTGCTTGTTGTTATCCATGTGAAATAATGCATTTACATTTTTATCCCTTGGGTCTTCAGTTACCTTCCATTTCTTGTTTTACCTGTGTACGTAAGTCTGAAGTCATAAATCTGCAGAAGTTGAATGGAAACATTTCATTGGATTACTTACTTTGAGCTGGGGCAAAGTGTGATTGCTCTCTGTGGCGCACTGTTCAGCATTCTGCCCACACCACGTTACTCGATGAGTCCAACATGGGGATTCCTTCTTTTTCCCCTGGGGAAACTGCTCTATGGTCCAAAAGATTTCACTGTTTTGGAATGTTTCTTCATCTCATACCTAAAATTTCCTTATTATTGAAACTATCCTGCAAGATATTCATAAGCAATGGCTAAAATTTCCTAAAAATATAACCCAAAGTTTCTTACTGCATTGTTGGAAACCTCTTGCCCAGCAGATGCTGGAGATTGTGATGCTGATGATGATGAGGAGGATTACAAAGACGTGGGGGAAAACGCTCCCTTTCACCTCTGTTGCCCACCTCAGTCCCCATTCCACCCTGCCCCAAATCCCCATCCTAGGTAACTACTGTTATTCATTCCCTGTGTATCTTTCAAGCTTTCTTTATGTAAATATATACGCAAATACAAATGTATGTTCTTCTCCCTCCCGCCTTTAAATAACAACAAAATGGCGCACCATACAAAAGACAGCATAAACTAGACATAGCATTCTATACCTTGCTTTCTTCACTTTTCAATTGATCTTGGAGAACTTTTTATATCAATATGTAAAAACATTTATTTTTTTCATACATGAACAAGTGTTCCATTGTACCAGATTTACTTAAGGATGGCTTTTGGTGTTGCACGTGTTGCTGCAATGGATGGCTTTGAACTTTGTCATTTTTTCTGTAGACAAAGATCTTAAGAAATAGAATTCCTTCTCCAAAGAGTATGTGCATTTGCAATATTGATAATCCTTTCACAATTCTCCTCCCCATGGTGGTGCATAAGAAGACTGGTTACTTCCAAAGTGAGTTTTCACTTGCAAAATGAATGATCAAACTTACGGATTTTAGTCAAAGTGATAGGAGTAAAGGGATAACTCATTGCAGTTTTCATTAACTTTTCTCATGAGTGAGATGGAATATTTCCAGGACCTGTTCTTATTCTTTGCCAATTTGGGGGGGGGGGTGGCGTGGGAGCAGTTGTTTGGTCTTTGTCTTATTAATTTCTAAGAGTTCTTTATATGTCTTGAAGATTAGCCATTGTTCAAAATACAATTTGCAAGTATTTTTTCCAGTTTGTCTTTTGATTTTGTTCAGTCAGACACTGAATGTTGCCTGTCTTTATGCTACATTTTGCCGCTCAAATGTTTTCATTTTTTGTATGGTTGAAATGATTCATCTTTTATGGTTCTGCATTTAGAGTCATAGGTAAACAGGTCTTTTCACCTTGGGATTATAAGTGAATTAAGTGTATTCCTGGTTGATCTTTTATTCTTATTTTTTACCTTAATGGGAACTTTTCTTTCATCATGTCTTCTGATTGGTTGTTGTTTGTATATATGAATTGCTTTCTGTATTTTAATTTTGCAGCATGCTACCTTATTAAATTCACTTACTATTATTTGCAATTTTAGTTTCTCTTCAGTTTTTGAGGTATACAATTATATCATCTGTAAGTAGTGATGTTTTATCTCTCTTCCCTTCCAATTTTATACTTCTAACTTATTTTATTTGATCTAATTATATTTGCCAGTATTTTCGGTAAAATGTTAAATAATCGTGTTCGTGGTCACTTTGCTTTTTCTTTTTTTTGAAAAATGGACTTCATTGAAGTGTACTTGACATATGCAACATGTGACAAATGCAACATGTGACAAATGCAAATAATGTATGCCTTTTCTGTGTTCATTTGGTTCTTATTTCTTGCCTTCTTTTGAGTAAATCACATAATTTTAAATATTATGTTCTACCTCCTGTATTAAATTTTTAATTATACCTCTTCCGTTGTTTTTTAGTGTTTTCCGTAAAAGAGTACAATGTGCATCTTCAGGTTGTACAGTCTGCTTGTGAACAATATCAGATTACTTCATGGACGGTGTAAGATCTTACCTAGTAGAATTCCAGTTACCTGTCTCCCGCTCGTTGTACTCTCTTTGTCTTTTATTTCATTTCTACATATGCTTTGAACCTCATGACACATGCTTAGAAAAAGTCTTTTATACTTACCCAGGTATTACTTATATTGAAGATCTTTTTCTTTCATGCAAATCACTATTTCCTTCAGTATTATTTCTTTTCAATCTAAAGAGCTCATTTTAGCCTGTCCAGTGTGCACGTCTGCTGGAGAAGAATTCTATCACGTTTTCCCTGACGAAAACATGTCTTTATTTATTTCAGCTTCGTTTTAAAAGTTCTTTTTATTTAAGTGTAGTTGTAATACAGTAGTATGTTAGTCATCACTATCATTTTTGAATGGAATTTTCACTAGATGTTGAGTTTCGGTGTGACACGCCCTCCCCACCCTGACCCCTTCCCGTGCTTTAGAGGTGTAATGTCATTGTCTTCCAGCCTCCATTGTTTCTGGTGAGGTTGGCTATCTTCTATGTTATTTTTGCCCTCTGTATGTAATGACGCTCTTTTATTCTCTGGCTGCTTTTAAGAGTTGCTATTTATCTTTGTGTTTCAGCAGACAGTTTAATTATGTTGTACCTAGCTGTGGTTTCTTTACAGCAGGTATAAACCTGCTTGTGACTCACTGAGTTTCCTGGGCCTATTGGATGATCTTGTTCGTCAGTTTTATAAAGTTTCAGTCATTATTTATTCATATATTTCTTCTGTCCCATTCCTCACTCTTCTTTGTTTGACTGAAACTATAAATATGTTGGATTGCTTAATATTATTTTACAGTTCTTGGGTGCTTTTCTATTTCTTTTGTTCACTTCTTTGAGTCTTTGTGTTTCAGTTTGGGTACTTTCTGTTATCACCTTTTCTTTGCCATTTCCAGTCTGCTCTTAAGTTTATTTAATGATATCATATTTCAGTTACATTTTGATACCATATTTTGGGGGCTGTCATTTCTATTTGGTTCATTTTTATAGTCTCTTTATTAAAATTTTCCATCTCTTCATTGCTCTTTTTTTTTTTTGGCCATAGTCTTGAGCATTTTTATGATAGTTATTTTAAAGTCCCTAAGTAATGATTCCATATATGGATCATCTTAGTATGATCCATATTAAGATTCATTGACCACAGGTTACATTTTCTTGATTTTTTGTATGTGTTATAATTTTTTAATCATTTTTTATTGTTATTCTATTACAGTTGTCCCAATTTTCCCCCTTTGCCCTCCCCCTGCCTATCGCATCCCCCACTCCCACAGTCAATTACTATACTTGTCCATGTCCATGGGTCATTCATACATGTTCTTTGACTAGTCCCTTCCACTTCTTTCCACCCTTACCTTTTCCCACTCCTCTCTGGTCACTGTCTGTCTGCTCCATGTTTCCATGCCTGGGGTTCTGTTTTGTTTGTTAGTTCATTTTGTTCATTAGATTCCTCTTATAGGTGAGATCATACCGTATTTGTCTTTCACCAGTTGGCTTACTTCACTTGACATAATACTCTCCAGTTCCATCCATGCTGTCACAAAGGGTAGGGGCTCCTTCTTTCTTTCTGCTGCATGGTATTCCATTGGGTAAATGTACCATAGTTTTTTGATCCACTCATTTACTGGTGGGCACTTAGGCTGTTTCCAGCACTTGGCTATTGTAGATTGTGCTGCTATGATCAATGGGGTGCATAGGTTCTTTTGAATTGGTGATTCAGGATTCTTAGGGTGTATTCCCAGCAGTGGAATCACTGGGTCAAAAAGCAATTTCATTTTTAGTTTTTTGAGGAAATTTCATACTGCTTTCCACAGTGGCTGCACAAGTCTGCATTCCCTCCAACAGTGCACTAGGGTGCCCTTTTCTCCACATCCTCACCAGCACTTGTTGTTTGTTCATTTGTTAATGATAGCCATTCTGACAGGTATGAGGTAATATCTCGTTGTGATTTTAATTTGCATCTCTCTGATGGCTGGTGATGCCGAGCATCTTTTCATATGTCTCTGGGCCCTCTGTATGCCCTCCTTGAAGAAGTGTCTATTCCTGTCCTTTGCTCATTTTTTAATTGGGTTCTTTGTCTTCCTGGAGTGGAGTTATGTGAGTTCTTTATATATTTTGGAGATCAAACCCTTGTTTGATGTATCATTGGCAAATATGTTCTCCTATATGATTGGCTCCATTTTCATTTTGATTATGGTTTCTTTAGCCATGCAAAAGCTTTTTAATTTGATGTAGTCCCATTTGTTTATTTTTTTCCTTTATTTTCCTTACCCTAGGAGATATATTGGTGAAAATATTGCTAGGTGGGATATCTGAAATTTTCCTGCCTACTTTTCCTCTAGGACTTTTATGCTGTTATGACTTATATTTAAGTTTCTTATCCATTTCAAGTTTATTCTGCTGTATGGAGTAAGTTGGTGGTATAGTTTCTTTCTTTCTTTTCTTTCTTTTTTTTTTTTTTTTTTTTTTTTTTGCATATACCAGTCCAGTTCTCCCAACACCATTTATTGAATAGGCTGTTTTTATCCCATTGTATGTGTATGCTCATGCCCCCTTTGTCAAATATTAATTGACCATAGAGACTTGGGTTTATTTCTAGGCTCTCTATTCTGTTCCATTGATCTGTGTGTCTGTTCTTATGTCAACACCAGACTGTTTTAATTATAATGCCCTTGTAGTATTATTTGATATCAGATATTCTGATCCCTCCTCCTTTGTTCTTCTTTTTCAAAATGGCTGAGGTTATTTATTTTTTGGTTCCATATAAATTTTTGAAATATTTATTCTATGTCTGTGAAATATACCATTGGTATTTTAATAGGAATTGCATTGAATCTATAGATTGCTTTGGGTAGTATGAACATTTTAATGATGTTAATTCTTCCAATCCATGAACATGGTGTATGCTTCCATTTATTTGTATCTTCCTCAATTTTTTTCTTCAGTTTCTATAGTTTTCCGAGTACAGGTCTTTTACCTCCTTGATTAAATTTATTCCTAGGAAGCCCTGGCTGGTGTAGCTCAGTGGACTGAGCATGGACCTGAGAGCTAAAGGGTCGCCAGTTCAGTTCCCAGTCTAGGACATATGCCTAGGTTGTTGGCCAGGTCCCCAGTGTGGGGGGGGGGGGCAAGAGGCAACCACACATTGATGTTTCTCTCTCTCTTTCTCCTACCCTTCCCCTCTCTCTAAAAATAAATAAATAAAATCTTTTAAAAACATAAAAAAATAAATTTATTCCTAGGTACTTTAGTTTTCTTGTCGCTATACTAAATGGGATTTTTTTCCCTAGTTTCTACTTCTGATACTTCATTGTTGGTGTATAAAACGCCATTGATTTCTGAATATTGACTTTGTATCCTGCTATTTTGCCAAATTCACTTATAAAATTGAGTAGTTTTTTGGTGGAGACTATATGGTTTTCTGTGTGCACTATCAAATTGTCTGCAAATAATGATGGTTTTACTTTCTCCTTCCCGATTTGGATGCCTTTTATTTCTTTTTCTTGTCTGATCACTGTGGCTAGAATAAGTTGAATAAGCATGTGTTAAATATTATGTTGAATAAGAATAGTGAAAGTGGACACTGTTGTCTTGCTCCTGATCTTAAGAAGAAAGCTTTTAGTTTTTGCCTGTAGAGTATAATATTGATTGTAGGTTTCTCACATTTAGTTTTTATTATGTTGAAGTACGCTCCTCCTATTCCCACTTTGCTGAGTGTTTTTTTAATCATAAATGGATACTGGATTTATTAAATGCTTTTTCAGCACCTATTTATATGATCATGTGATTTTTGTCCTTCATTTGCTTATGTGGTATATTATGTTTATTGATTTGGGAATACTGTACCATCCTTGCATCCCTGGGATGAATCCCACTTGGTCATGGTTTATGATCTTTTTAATGCATTGTTGGATACGGTTTGCCAATATTTTGTTGAGGATTTTAGCATCTATGTTCATCAGAGATACTGGTCTGTAGTTTTCTTTCTTTCTTGTGTCTTTACCTGGTTTGGGAATTAGAATAATACTGACCTCATAGAAAGAGTTTAGGAGTCTTCCCTCTTGAATTTTTTGGAATAGTTTTGGAAAGATAAGAATTAGTTCTTCCTTAAATATTTGGTAAAATTCAGCTGTGAAACCATCTGGTGAAGGACTTTTGTGTGCCTGGAGTTTTTTTTATTACTGCTTCAATTTCACCAGCTGTTATCAGGCTATTCAGGCTTTCTGCTGCTTCTTGATGCAGTTTTGGAAGATTGTATGTTTCTAGAAATGTATGTTTGTAAGGAGTTTGGCTGGGTTTTTTTTTTTTTTTTTACCCACATCTGTAGAGGCTCCTCTAAGAATGAAAACAGCCACGGGTCTGTTCTCCAATGTAAAAGGCTCATGATTTTCTGGAATGTACTTCATTAGATGTCTTTGTGTCATCAGCTTTCTGAGAGAAAGTTGTGGTTGTGTAGCTTTTCCAGCTTGTTCTGTTTGTTAAGGTGAAAGCAGTGGTGTCTTGTGGATTTCTACATTCTTTGGGACTCAGAAGTCCTATGTTGTTCTTTATGTAGCCCTGCCTCCTCTGCTTCTCTGAACACACTGTGTCGAGGGGGACTTCCACCAGCAGCCTGCTTACACCTGTTCCCACACCCATTGTTTCAAACAAAGCATATAGCGTTGACGCTTCACAATGAGTCCCGCACCTTCAGGAAGTGGGTTTTGGCTGGCACTCTTTGAGCTCAGCTGCTGTTTGAGTCCTTTCATCATCCTTCATGTATTTTGTCACCTTCTACCAAGGGGCTCTGCATGATCTCATCTGCTTTTGGACATCTCTCCACATACTTTGGGATGTATGAATAATATCTGTTTTCTAGTTTTTCCAAGAAAAGAGAATTCAGAGTGCGGTGTTCTTGTTCCTCCCCCACCTACCCCATCCCAGAAGGGAAGGAGAGGGGAAAAAAAATGGTGACTTGGAGGGAGTCTGTTAACTTACGTTTGTGTTGCAAGTCTCATTTAATCATCACAACAAAGTAGGCACTTTTATTTCCCTTATGCAGATATGCCGAGACTCAGTAAAGTTAGACTCCCTTATACAGTCACATAGATAATAAACAGCAAAGCTGGGATTTGAACCCTAATTTAATTCATACCGTTAAATAATGTGCTGCTAACCAAGCACCTTATCTTTGAAGCATCTATGTTGTATTACTGCCCAAATTCTTTTCAGGGTTTGGGATAACAGGTACAAATTTTTTTTTTCTTTCAGAGACAGAGCAAAATGATGAATGGGGCCCTAAATTCTCAAAAACATATTGAAGCTCAAAGCAGAGAAAATCAAGTTCAGATATATGTAAAAAAATCAAAAAAGAGTAATAATGGGAGGCAATATTGAGCCCCAAGAGCCAGGAGGGACCAGAATGCAATGGCAATCCAGCCTGTACAGTCAGGAGGCTAGGTGATAACAGGAACAGAACTGAAATGTCCATGTTGGGTAAGACGTGTGAGACCGTCTTAAAATAATGCGCTGAGGGGGCAAACCCAGAGTGTATGTGCCAGGGGAATGGACTTGCTGGCATTCTCAAAAATCATCAGTACTACAATCAGAGCAGTTATTTTGTTTGAATTCCTAATACGTGTTGAGAACTACACTAACTGAACTTTACCTTGGCCAGACCTGAGGTACATAGGCGTTCAGAAACTTGCTTAGTAATCACAACTGGAAGAGGACAAGGCTGGGGTTTGGATCCAAGCTCATCACGGGCCCAAAGCGGAGGCCTTTCCAATTTGTCATGCTGTTTCTTCAAAGGACAAGAAACTGCGAGCAGCAGAAAGGAACTCCAAACTCAAATAAAAATTAAAGTGTGTATGAAATTTGAAATGTATTCCGAGCAGGAAAAAGACTGAACATGCCAGGAGTAAGACGGGGCTCACTTTGGTGTGTTGGACTCTGGAAGAATCCATCTCTGAGTGCAGCTGGGGCTACCATGCACAAAGACACTTCAGAGCGATTCAGGGGTGGGTCCCTCAGATTAAAGGCTTGGGAAGTTAGGCGCAGAAGGGTCCTGGGATCACTTTCTCTGGATGGAAAGCTGTGAGGTTGTTACGTGTCTCCAAGTCTGTGAAGAACTGTGATGCCAAGTGCGGTCCGAGGCTGCTGTCCGTCTGCACTGCGTGTGCAGCTACAGCGCCCTGGACTTCCGAGTAAGTTCGGGAGCTAATTCCTGACAGTGAGCGGTGGCTGTTGGCAAACCGCATGTGTGAAAGTTAAGGAACCTCCTGCCAGAGGTCGTTATAAGATACATTCAGATATGCGATGATGCGAGGGAGTGAGGCACAGTAGGGGACCTCTTAAAGTCCCTTCTCGCCCTAACGTTCCATTATTGCTGCGTACCTGTACAGCGCCAAAACGGACTGTGTTCTTCTCAGAGGATAGAATTACATTCAGTCCCTGTCTGGGGCTATCACAGTCAAAATGAGAAAGATTAGCAATACCTCCGTTGCCAAGTCAAGTTGAAGTTCAGTGGGCACCTGCGTATCTGCAAGTGTGTATTCTCTTCAAGATCGTTAGAGAATGACCTGAGAGCACGGTCAAAGATCCTTTGTTAGTGCAAAACACTCCGATGACGTTTGCATCAGGTTCCTCTAGGTGTTTTTGTAAATAATGATAATAACTTATTATCTGTTAAGCAATCTAATTTAGAATTATTGTCCTAAAACTTTGTAATTCAGAAAAAAATAAAGGAAAAAAAGAAGTTCAGTGTATTGCCAAGCTGTTTTAAGTGGTAGGTAATATTGTTATTTTGAATGGATAACTTGAAACTTCTTGAACCGTGTGTTATTTAGAGTCCATTCCAATAGCTGAACTACAAAAGAAAATTATGTCACTCATTCAAAACTGCAAATATAATCCTGTATTTTTACTGAAAATGTGGAAAACACCATCATATATGGTGAAAATGCAGTTTAAATTGCCTGAATTTGAAAGGAGTAATGTTCTCATGTTTTTGTTTAACATTAACTATTATTTATGTAATCAAGGATTTGACATGCACAGCTAATCTCAGCTATTATCTAGTTGTAGATTATTAGTTTACCAGAAACCTATACTCCCTTCTCCCAATAATCTTTCTACATTTTTTATTTATTTTAAACTTCCTATTTGGAAATAGTTTCAACCTTTCAGAAAAGCTTGAAGAATAGTGCAGAGATGGTACATCTGCTCTTTACCTAGGTTTTCCTATTAACGTGTCGTCCTGTTTGCTCTGTCATTTATGTGCGCCGTCCCTGCTGATCCGTTTCCATCTGTCTGTGTACATACTCTTCTAAGCCATTTGAAAGTAAGTTGCCCACATCACGCATCTGTTCCTGTTATTGAAGTAATGTGATTTTATAACTTTCTTCAAAGTAAAGATAATTTTTCTCAGAGAACTCTATTATTTGCCAACATATAGAGGCGGCTTGAAGTATAATGTTTCAGCTTGCTTTTGCCCTGCTATCTACTTTAGCTACGATTCATGAGGTCCTTTCCATGCCCTGTGTCTGGAGTACATGCATTTTTTTCAGATTACCCTTAAATAAAGTTTCAGGTCTTTACATAAAGCACCTGTTGCAACAACTCATAATATTACAGCTTCGCCATTTGACATATTAAAGAATTTTGTAAGGTGCTAAATGCCTGTTACATAATTTTAACCGACGAAAACCCATTTTCAAAATGTAAATATTTGCATTTGAACAATGGAACCAGTTAGATTTCTATTTAGTAAGATTACCTGGGTTCAATGGGAGTTTTTGACCCTTCGGTTTGCTTAGTTTCCTGTCACAGTTCGATGTGGATTGACCGGGCTGCATTTGCATGTTCCTTCACTGCAGCTTCTGACCCCACCACTCTACGGACCGCTGTCACTGAAGGCGTAGTGTAGCTACCTACGTCTCAGAATGAAATGCAGCTGATGGAAAAGGGAACAGGATTCAAGTCAAACAGAAGTAAAAGAGGGGGAGAAATCTGTTACCCTGTGTTTGTTGATGTAATTTATCAACATCTTGAATGTTTGTGATTGACACCAATTTTGAATAGATCATCTCTGAGTATTTTTTTCAAGTAGTCTGAAATATGGAAGAGCTTGGGTGTAACAGTGCTGAGGTACACAGACAGGGCTCAGAAGTGTTCACTTGCCCTTTGTGAGTGTTGGAGGCACAGAGCCAGAATCAGTTTAGGCGCAGGGAGAATGAAGGTGTCACTACGCAAACAGCAAACAGGCCGTTTTGTGGGCAGAGGCGCCCTGCATTCCCCGCAGGGCGGTAGATCAGAAAACAAACTCCAAATGCAGCGCGATGTCCCCTTCTTCGTGCGGCCACTGAATGCTGACTTGAGATTTCATTAGAAAGCCTCATTCTCTTCTGATAGCATGTAATTCCTGTCTGTTGGTTTTTTTCTTGTGTTTATTAGTATTATCCATACTACTTGCTTGCTTCATGCTAGACCTCTGCCAGAAAAACTAGACAAAATTAGTTCCAGGAATATTTTTCTTTCTGTAACACCAACACGCAGGATGTGTGATCTGTAGTAATTCTCGTTCATTGGAAATGCAGCAATTTGTTCCTGTCAGGGGAGGATGGGTTTGTTGTTTTAAATTGCCGGGTGTTGTTTTGCTGGCATGCTCCCCAATACAAATTGAATGGCTGACAAAAATCTATTTGTATGACAGTTCAATCTAGATAAGTGCCCTCTGTTGCCTAACGGTGCAATTTGGGGTCTCCGAGATAAAAGCAAACCGAATGCCAGGCTTGTGGTAGAGCTTCTTCGTGCAGATGACAGAAGTAATCCATATTCCTCAGGCCCACAAATCAGACAAACAAAGGAGGAATATGCACGCGCATCATCTCGTTTGAAATGGTGGTCTTTTAGCTTCTACACAATAAAAGATGGGAATATCTAACTTAGGAGAACAATGAAACAGCTGATATGAGAGATGACTATATGTGAAATTAAAGAGAAATGTATTGACTTATAAAGTTGGAGAGAAGTCTGTTGCTTAGCATTTTCCCATAGTGTGTGGGCTTTTGTTGAATGAATTTGCTTTCTATTTTAACATGCCTGTTCTGAAATACGTTATATCTTTAGACACGGATTCTTTTAGAGCTTTGATATTTTGCTAGAGGTAGGGTTGAAGGGGTCTCCTTTCCTCCCAAGATGAGGAGCTGAGAATTTGTGCCTATTGGCTCACCTCTACCTGAAAACGTGTCGTCTTTCCATACAAGTATCTCTCAGATATAATTCGTGTTTTAAAAAAGGGATGAAATATGTGTAACAACAGTTCTGAGGAAAGAATGAGACTAGTGGATAAGAAAACAGACATCCTGGAAATATGGCTAAGGACTCCGATTGTAGATATTCTGAAAAATAAGAGCCTAATCCATAGGGCTTGTTGATCGATTGGATATGGGGAGTAAGAGAGAGAGTGGGCTAATTTCTAGGTTTTTCTTTGGGAAACCATGAGCATGACAACAGATGACATTAGGGAAAACAGAAGGAACAGTGGGATACAGAGAGAAAAGTGCCCCACTGGTGTTAAGTTTGACATGCCTTTAGGTGATCTAAGGCACCCAGCAGGAACTAGCTTTGTGCGAAGAGTATGGAGGGGACATGTCTTTGCCAGCCTCTGGGTGGCAGTAGAACAGTGGGTCCAGATGAGATCACTTAGGCGAGGGATAAGAGGGCTCAGTGAGGATGGAGACCTGGGGCAGACCGAGAGGGAAGTTATGGCAGAGACCGAGACCGAGGAGGAGAGAGCAGAAGGAGGGGAGGTTTCCAAAGGAAGGCAGTGCTGTATGTAACTGCCGAGGTGAGAGTGGTCAGCAATGTCAGGTGCAATCAAGAGGTCAAGTGGATAAAGGACTGAGAAGCAGCTGTTGGAGCCAAAGCTGGTATAGGCTGAGTAACAGAATAAATAAGTTTATTGGTTTATGAGCCAAAGTGTAAAATAAATAGTCATGAGTCCATACTGATGTTGATGAATGATCGAATAATGATTAACTTGATCTCCCATGCAGGGCAATGACAAATAATGTGTGTAGATACCCCTCCCTTGAGGACGCGGAGCCTCATTCTCCACTCCACAGACATGGGTCATGCACAGTGAGGAGAGCATGGGAAGGAGAAAAGAGTAGCTTTACTGTAGAGAAAACTGGCAGATACTACTCCAGCCACATGGTCAAGGTCAACCTCAACAGTGATTAAGTCATGTTGCTAGTATATACCTTTGAAATATTTATGATGAAAATAACACTTTACCTCTATGGTCTTCCTCCCCAAAACACATAACCCCAGTCTAGTCATAAGAAAAATTTCAGACAAATCCCAACGAGAGACATTCCACAAAACTCCTAACGAGTGCTCTTCAAAACTGTTCAGGTCGTCAAAGAAAAGGCTGAGAAACTGTCACAGCTGAGAGCAGCCTAAGAGGACACGAGTACTAACTGCAACGTGGAATCTTGGATGGTATCCTGGGACAGAAAAAGAACATTAGGTACTAAAAGGAAATCTCAAAAAAGTACGGACTTCAGTTAATAATGACATATAATAATGAACAATTGATTAATTCTGACAAGCATACCATATTAATGTAAGATACTAATAACAGGGAAATTGGATGTGGGTTATATGGGAACCTGTACTGTCTTTGCAACTTTTCTGTAACTCTATAACTATTCTAAAATAAAAAGCTTATTTTAAAAACATGTCCAATGATTTTTGACAACTGGAAAGTCATTGGTGATCCTGGGGAGTCCTATGTCATGGGACGAAAGAATCTAGTTTGTTTTAAGTTGACAAGTGGCTGGGACATGAATGAGTGGAGTTAGTGCTTGTAGAATATTCTTTCGAGAAGCTTGGCTAGGAAGGGAAGAATAAAAGAGGTTGTGCATTAGTTGGGGAGAGTATTAGAGGGTAAAATAACTTATTAAAAAGCCAACTCAACACCAGGAAGACAAACAAGCCAATTAAGATATTCAAGACAAAAGACCTGAATAGACACTTCATCAAAGAGGACAAGCAGAGGACTTTTAGATACATGAGGAAATGCTCAAGGTCAGCAATCATCAGAGAAATGCAAATTAAAACCCCAATGAGATATCACCTTACACCTGCCAGACCGGCTACCATCAATAAATCAACAAACAACAATTGGTGATGAGGATGTGGAGAAAAGGGGACCCTAGTGCACTGTTGGTGGGAATGCAGTCTGGTGCAGCCACTGTGGAAAACAGTATAAAGCATTCCTAAAAAAAAATTAAGAATGTAACTCTCTTTTGACCCAGCAATCCCACTTCAGGGAATATACCCCAAGGATCCCGAAACACCAGTACAAAAATATATATATATGCATCCCTACATTTATAGCAGTGCTGTTTACAATAGCCAAGATTTGAAAACAGCCTAAATGCCTATCAGCAGATGAGTGGATAAAAAAACTGTGGTACATTTACACACAGAATATTATGCAGCAGAAACAAGATGAAACTCTTATATTTTACAACAGCATGGATGGACCTGGGAAAAATTATGCTGAGTGGATTAAGACAATCAGTGAAAGAAAAGTATCACATGGTCTCACTTATATGTAGAATCTGGTGAACAAAATAGTAACAGAAGCTTTGATTCATTAAACAGACTGACTGCCAGAAAGGAAGCGGGGGCTGGGGGACGGGATGAAAAATGTGAAGGGATTAACCAAAGAACGTATATGTGCAACCCGTGGGCGTGGACCACAATATGGGGAGGGAATAGGGCGGGGCTGGGTAGAGGTGTGGAAAGGAAGAAAAAGTGGGAACCATTGTAAAAGCATAAACAATAAAAACAAATACAAAAAATAAAATATATAAAGCTGGATTACACTTAGAAATGTTTATATTCTTAAAGAAAAGAACCAATAGAGAGTGACACATTAAAGATACAAGAGGGAGAACATTTAATTGATGAAGCAAAGCCCCTGAGTAGGCAGGAATTTATCCTATTCAACTGAAAATGGAGAAATTTTTTAGAAGATTTATTTTTAGATTTTATTTATTTATTTTTAGGGAGGGGATGGCAGGGAGAAAGAGAGGGAGAGAAACATCCATGTGCGGTTGCCTTTCGAGCACCCCCTACTGGGGACCCAGCCCTCAACCCAGGCGTGTGCCCTGATGGGGAACCAAACCAGTTACCCTTTGGTTCACAGTCCATTGCTCAGTCTACTGAGCCACACCAGCCAGAGCAGAAATGGAGACGTTTTTAAGAAAAGCATGTTTATGAATTAGGTGTGTGTATTTATATTTACTTCATTATATTTAATAGTTTTGGGGTCACCCTAGTGTATGGGGTAATCTCCAAAATGTTTTCATAGACAATTTGGGCAAAAAGAATGTTGTTTCATTGCCAAAAAGCATCTCGTACATCTTCGCATGATGAGTGCTGTAACCTCACTGCAATACAGTATATGCTATAATGAAGAATCTGTCTCAACACGGGTCCAAAAGTAAGTACCAGGAAAAGTTTATTGTAAAAATTGTTTGCCTCTGAGATGCCTGGTTCCAGCCCAGAATTCTGGAGTAACCACGTAGGGAGTCACCAGATCCCAGGGGTAAGCAGGCAATTCCTGACACATCTTAATAACCATAACTGGTGAGGCTCCTTTCCTGCCCTTTGGGTAGATTAATGTTGCTTTATGGTGTAGCCTTTGAAGATTAATCTCAAAACCTATCTCGTTACAGCCATAGGTGTGGTTGCAACTCACCCTGTGAGATCAGACGAATAAAGCATTCTACCTTAAGCATTTGTTACCCTTGAACTTCCAAATTTATTATCAGTATTCTAGATGTTGACAATAACGTGTAAGTAAAGGTTTGGTTTTTGTTTCTTTTAGAGTGGGGTGACAAGAAAAAAAACCCTACAGACTATTCAACCAATGATAAGCCACAGAGCTGGGTGGATAGTACAGCCAATCTTGCCCGAGGGAATGAGTCATAAGACAACCCTAGCCCATCCTTGTGGTCTGGTACAGTGACAAGAGCACCGGTATTGAGAAACAGATTCTGTCCTTGTTCTGCCTGTTTTTTCCCCAGCTGTGTGCCTTTGGGTACAGAGCTCCTCTGGCTTAGAATTCTACATCTCTAAATGTGTAGGCTGGTCAAGGTTATTCCTTACATCACTGTCAACTAAAAGATTCTGTCACTTACATGTTACTGACTGTGTATGATACATACTATGTGTCAGTTGCAGGAAATCCTCAAGATCATTTGTTTTTAGGTATGTAGATCACTTGAAATTATGACTGTTGACAGATTTTTCAATGAATGATCACTTTTCCTCCCTAATGCTAGGCCGATTTCATAGGAAAATATGTAGATACAACTTAATTGTATAAATGCATAAATTTAATTTAGTAGTTCTTTTAAAAATACAAATGAAGCATTTGTTCCATAGCACTCATTTATCAGAGTACCATTTTCCAGTGGGAATGTATATCATTTTAGACAAAGTACTGAACATTTGACATTCTGATTATTTCAAATGCAATCTATGGAGTTATTTTATTTTGTATTCAGAAAAACTTTAAAGAATTAGATTTCCTCCACTGCGCACTTACTCTATTCCAGATGTGGACAACATCTGGGCATTCTATCATGAGTTGATTTTCTGAATGAAGTAACTTAATTATTGATTGACAAGCTAACATGATTTAAGACACAGCCACACTGTGTTCAATAGCAGTGTCAGAGTCCTAAATACAAGCATATGCAAGCAACTAGGGCCATGATACTAAGTTGCATTTCGAAACACTAATGCCAAACTTAAATTTCAGGCTTAAGTTTAAAAGTGCTGGAGAAGGAAATGAAGAAATGCAGTTACTTGATTTCTGGGCTCTCTGTTTTACAAATCATTAAATGATGTAGCAGCAGTGCGGTTGGAGTTCCTAGTATAAATAAAAGCCTCTTCTAGCATTGTGAATCACAAATAGAGTTACTATTCCATATGGATTGCATATGGGTTTGTGTGAGCCTTTATGCGTGTGTGTGTGTGTGTATATACTCATCATATGCATGTGTTCACATGCGACGTGATGGCTGCATTTAAAAAAATAAGACAAAATATGGTATAAGTTATCTTATTTACAGCCAAAACATAAATATCCAGTTCAACCGTGTATTGTGTTTTTTGAAAGTACAAGCAAAATAATAAATGAGAGTGATTATAATATAAATACATTAGTATTTAAAACCTTTTTCCAAAAGTACTTAAATAGCTCTTCCTGGTTTTACATACTTCAAGAATAATGGGTTATTTCAGTGTTCTCACGTTAAACCTGCTTTCCCAACTAACTGTTAGTAGCCCAGCAGCAGGGCGTGTTAGTATTTCCTCTCTGGTGGCTTGCATATGGTCTATTGGCCATGAGTTTATGATAGATAGAAAGTGTGTTTTCCCTTTATTAACACTACAGTATTAGTGACATGTGGCATGTGTACTTTCCAGTGAATGAACTTGACCTTTAACCCTAAAGAGTCCCCTGAGCAAGAGCAAACCATGGTTAGTGAAATAATTACTTAAAAGAAACAGATTGGAACTTAATTTCTCTGATATCATTAAAGACATGCAGTAAAGTTTTTACCATTAAAAATCACCCCGAAATTGTAGCAGCTAAAATAGGGAATTGGGCAAAATAATGTAGTGGAATTACTTACTGGGTTCCAGAACATGAACTTTTTGAAGCTACTTTTGGTATATAACAGCAGATCATGTTCTCGGAAGGATCTCGGCAGTGGTTTGTACTCTCCGGCCTGCATGTGTACTGGTTTTATTGCATCTTTTTCAGTGTTATCAATTAATATTTACTTGAACATCCTTTGCAGGGTTATCACATCGGAGGTATTACGGATAAGCTTCCATCTGTTTATAATATTTAAATCCTCACAACAGCCCTGGGAAATAAATCCTGTCACCATTCTTCTAGAGACTGAGGAAACTGTTACTCAGAAAACTTAATTTGACCAAAATCACAAACCAAAATGCTGTCTCTGCTCTCTTCACTCAGTGCCTGTGCTTTTTCGTCCTCGCAACTGTCCAGGGATCAGACTCTTGCCTAGTAGTTTACTCTGCCTTTACCTAAATGGTATAGTATGGCATGCTTTAATCCTAAATCACTTTTTGGCAGAAATTAATATACCACAGGACACTATACTAAACAAAATTTCACAAATTCCTTTTCATTTTCTTCTCCAAAATTTCAGTTTCCTGTCCTAGACTGATGAGCGTTTTTCCAAGTCCTGGGTCAGTGGCGGAGTGTGGATTAAAGGCCGAAATTGGCCATGGAGAAATAGAAATTGAGGTTAAAAATGGAATGCTTTGTGCTAAAGATAGATGCATTTTAGAAAATGCCATCTGGGTACTTTAGAAGTATGATATTATTTAATTAGAACCAGATAAAATTAGGTAAGAAATAAATGCCAGAAATCATAATACTAGCTAATAAATATAATTCCACGGTATTCTGTAGATATCCCAAAGTGTTAATTATAACAGGAGCAGTTAAATTCTTTAGAGCAGTTAAATTCTTTGGCTATGAAAGCATAACAGTTTTTAATAGATGTATCACCTGGTAACCTTGAGCATTATTAAATATATGGAGACCGAAAGAAATGGTAGAAGCAATGGAAAAGTCTGGCCAGACTGGGTAATTTGTTTTAGACCTATGGAGAAATCTGTTAACCAGTTCTTCTATACACCAGTTTGATTAGGAAGTAGGACAAGCTGTTCTTTCATTACTTACCAAACCATACTGCACTTTCCATCAATTATTTGGCTGTCTGCAGCACATAGATTAGAATAAAGGCCTTTCTTAGTGTTTGTGAACATTGTGGATTGCTGATTAGTAATTAAAGTACTGAATGAAGAAAATTAGGCCCAAACTGAATGGGAATGAGAAAGTCTTAATTCTGCGATACAGATGTTAGAAACAGATTGTCCTGAGCAGCCCATTCAACAGAGTGACATTGTACATAAGCATGGAGTGTTTGCCTCCCATGGAAAACTCAGGCCGAATGCCTTGGAGATGGTTTCCGCTCTCATGCCTTGTGATGTAGCTGTATGGGTATTAATTTAGTGAAATATCCTGTCTGCCAGGTGTGGGAACTAGCTGATTTTATTGTAATACCAGATCATTACTTAATTCATATGCAACAGAGTGCAGCACATGGAAAGCATTATAAATCTATTTACAATGTGGCTGGTCTGATGATAACATTGTATTAAATTCCCAGGTGAGGCAATTTAAGCAATTGCTTTGCCATGTGCACTCCTTGGAAATTAAATTCTCATATACGCTTTAGTAATAAACCAACTTCATTGTTATGCTTATGCTAGTGGTGGGCTGTGGAATCCTCCTTCTGGTTATGTATACCCTGTTTCACATGTAGAAACATACGGGAGCAGGATCCCAGATCACAGCTCTTAATTAGCTTAAGCTAAGTTAATTCATTTTGTTTCTACAATAGTTTCGCAGTGCCTGTCCAGGAATATATTCAGTTCAGTTGGGAAATGTTAAGGCTTGGGTCAAGTAGATAGTTTTAAGCCAAATTGCCAGATAGAACTGAGCAAGGGTATCTGTTTGAACTTGGCTTTGAGAAAATCAGCCACTCAGTATGCAAAAGGTCTGTTCATAGACCAAGTGAAAACTGCTTGGAATCTGAAATTCTCACTTTTATAACGAAGGACTCACTTTCGTCATCAGTTTGAAATAGCCATTGAAACCTAGGGCATCTAACTTCCTAGGGATAACAATCGCTTGCTAATGTCCTATTTTTTTATAGTTTATATAAGGTCTGTAGATTTTTCTGTCCAGTTGTGTCTAGTTCACCTAAGTGTGTTAGTTAAAAGGAATAAGTTTTACACAAACACAACTAAAAATGAGAAATGCTCTTGTGTTGTATTTAACTGTGTGTGTGTGTGGGGGGGGAGGGCAAATATTGTCAGCTGAAGCTTTTCCGTCTTTATGGTACAGACTCCAAATTACAATAGATTACAAACTGCATAGAGCTTCTGTCTTCTCCAGAAGCCACATATAAAGCACCAGTAGACGGTGGTAACTGACAACTAAGACTAAAAATGTTGACAATTTCTTGATTTGCCTGGTTAGCTTATGTATAGAAGTCATTAACTATTTATAAAATGCATTATGAATTGGGTTCCTTCAAACTGTAGCTGAGTGTGTGACATTTCCAGCTCAAATCCTCATGCTTGCATTTGGCTAAAGTACAGATTTTATACAGTTGATAATAAAGTAAGATTATTTTAGTTAGTTTATCAAGATCCAGGAGATGTTTCAGTTTCATTAACTTTGAATCTTCCAAATTAAAATATGGCATACTACTTGGTAGTGTAGAGTGAGGGTTTTAAAAGTTCTGTAAAAGGTGGAATAACTTACTGATTTTTGGAGGAAAATCATCCATAAAATAAGTGTTTTTCCCCCTCAAAGGAATTTTCCTTTTTTGGTATCCAATTAGTTTAATGATGATCCTGCAGGCTAAATTATAGTTGATTACAAGCAGCTTAATTTAAAATTTCAAACCATAAAAAGTTAGGAGAAAATACCAATGTCAGACATTTAAATATAATTCTTAATAAAACAAAGTCTTGACACTTAAAAATTTTTGTAATGATGCTCAGGTGTAAGGAGTTCAGCTTAAGTGTATCATTTTCATGAAGGACTATTTCTAATATTTAAAATGAGTTATCTTTTCATTCTTTAACAGAAGTCAGTCCTACCAAGGAACATTTTGTAAACTGAGCCTATCATTTGCTTAATTACATCCAGAAAGCTATCCAAATGGCCAGTTTTTACCATCCCGATGGCAAAAAAATGACATTTATAGGGACCTCCCTTCAACTGTGGATAAATTCTTAGGTCTCCTCTGTTGCTGGGCATGTACACTCTTAATTGCTGGTTTTCAAAACAAGATGAGATATTTAGGGATACATGCTTGTAATTTTCTTCTTCTTTTGAAGTATAGTAAATGAAAATAATATAATATAATTGAACAATCTATGCCAGTTTGTTGGTATTTTGGTGAAAAAAGGGAAAAACAAAAACACTCTCCATATGATATTCTTGCATACTGTGGAACGTTTTAGTCCCCCATAGTGATGAAATGAATAATTAAAAAGGCAACTCTGATACCACAGCCTGTTTAAAGGTTCTCATTTCCTTTAATGCTGTGAAATACTTTGCTTAGCTAGTTTGAAACTACTGTAGTGGGAATCTCCACATGGGCAAAAGAAAGGTTTGGCTCGATCTAAATATTGTAGTGAGGCCATGAAGTATACTGTCCTTGTAACTTAGCATTTTTCAGTACAGTTCTGTATGAAGTTAATAGAAATATCTAATTAATAGCAGCTTGAATAAATACAATAAAAGAAGCAGACTTAATTAACGTGCTGTTTGTGGTGGTAAGACGTCTAGCTTGTTCACAAGTGTATGGATTGGGTCACTCCTGAATTGTTGAGACGTCTGATAGAAACGCCATTACTGACATCAGGCTAGTGACTTAACTTTTCTACTTTGTCCTCTCTGCAACATTACTGGTTTTATTTATCTACATACAGACTTACTGCATTTGCCAAAGTCTAAGATGCGCGTTTGTAGAAGGGGACGCAACCCTGGCCAGGGCACAGGCTCAGGGCAGGGATGGCATGCCAGCATCTCCTTTATACTGAAACATTTTGCATTTTTGTTGTATCTTTTTCCTGAGTGCCCAGAGGATAATAAAGTGGTGAGAGAATCTTGTGTGATAGAATGAGCACTGACCTGTGAGTCAGGACCCCAGTTTAACCAAAGCTGCCTTTAGAACTCCATGAGACTGGCTTTTCTTTTCCCCTAAAAATTAAAAGGGTATCTAGATTTATTTATTTTTATTTATACTCCATTCAGCCCTTTTCAGCTGGGTTCTGCCAGAGAGGTGAGCCCTAATGCCCTAAGGCTTCTGTTCTATGTAATAAATTAAATTCTCTTTTATGTACCATTCTTGGGAGAATTCAGAAAATAGTTACTGGAATAATTTTCTGTGTTTTGTGGTTCAGATAAGAACCCCAATTGAGAAAAGCAGCTACTTTAACATGATTTAAAATCTATTGGTTTTTCTTGTTCGAAGTCCTTTTGAATTCTAGTATAATATGATTTTATGTTTCAGGTATTATGATCTCTATGTGACAAAGCGGTGTTACTCATTCATTACTTTAGAAATCTAATTAAAAATCTTGTTGACTTCTGATCATGGATTATGGATAGTCCTTTTAAATTGCAGTAATTTTTCCAATAACCATTGCACAGGTAAGAAATTTTAAGTTCAGAACTGTAGACCCCAAGTGAGAAAAAGATTACCATGTTCTGACTGCCATGTTTAAATCGACTGTTTTGCTTAGTTAGTTCAGAAGCAGAAAAGGCAACAGAGTAGCCTATAAATCTGAATTTGGGTCTGACATAGTGATGCCAAAGTAGCATCTCAGGACTGCACTGTAGCTTCACAACTGATCTTCAGAGCCTTTTAGCTTTTCCAAATGTGTACAGTTCAGATAGGTCAGGAATTGCTTGCAGACATGTCCCTCTGACTTTACAGGTAAAGGTGGACTTCTTGTAAAACGAAATTTCACTGTGGAAACTGTTGACTCAGCCCACTTGTCTTTATTTACGAGGATTATGAGAAGTTGACTCATAGCCTCCTTACTTTTATTTACAAGGATTGGTGAATTTAATTTGTTTCACCAGGCACGCGCATGCATGCACACAGCACACTCCCATGCTTGTCCGCAGGCCATTGTTTATAGAGGACCTAGAGACATTTAAATTATTGTTTGGAAATGGGTTGGGCTTTTAAGTTCCATCTCTTTTTGGTTAGTAACATCACAATAATGAAATATAGATAAACAATTTTTCAGGCATTCCAGTGTATGTATGCAGATACAATATTATCCTAGAATTAGAGATTTTAAAAGACCTATATTGTAAAATGGATTTCCTGCCACAATATTAAAGAACCCCACGTACTCGTAATTACAGTCTGGTGAGTTTTGCAGATACACAGCTGCAGAGCTGTATTTCCTTTGGTTTAGTGTTCTTATTTGAATGACTGCATATGGAATACTATACCACCTCTGATCCATTTTGAATATTAATGGCGCACTTACACAGTGCCGAGTTTTCTTTCATTATTGGTATTTGAAAACCTTGTAATTTCCATTAAACTTCTCAAGTTCAAGAACTTTACGCAACTTTGGTTTGCAGATTGTAGTGAATAGTTTTCCATTAGGGGGCTCTCGAGGTTTGAGATGATCAGCCTTGATACCGACAATGCTTCGAAGCCTTTACTTCCTAACGTTCATCTCTCTCTCTCCCTTTTTGTTTTGTTTTATAGAAAAGGTCACGGATCGCCTACAGTGACGAAGTACGCAATGAGCTCCTAGGGGATGACGGGAATTCCTCAGAGAGCCAGGTAGCATGCTAATCAGGAAGGCCCGGTGGGTGGCTGGAGGGTGAAGGAGGTCACGGGCACACTGGGCTCCCAAGCTGCTCCTTCCCAGTATTAGCAGCAACTCATGTGGAAGTGATACTGTTTAATGCAAAGCTGGAGTCTTAATCAACTTCAAAATGTTTCTTGGAGATCTTACATTTAACCCTTTACCTTGGGATCACTGTCTGCTATCTTTAAAAAAAATCTTTTTTTTCTCTTTTCTTTATTATTTAGTACTTAAGGAATAACTTGAAACACACTGTTTGCAGACAAAGACAAGGTCTTCACCTCAAACACATGTAAAAGGAATAAAAAAGTACACAATGCAGCTTTGATAATAATGCAGTATAATTAAATCAACACTTGCAGCAAAACAAATGAAAGTAAGCTTTCAAAATTCAACAGGGCAGCTCAGCCTCCTATTGTGGAGCTTCATAAAAATACATTCAGTAAAATGCAAATCGTATGTGCCAGTGTGGAGCTTGGATACTCATAGATGAGTTCTGCCTCTGCCAAATAATAACAACAATAATAATAGGAAAGTTGTTTTGCAATTTAAGATCTGCATAAACAAAAAATAGGGTACAGTTTCTTCTTCAAAGGGCCTTAGAATGTGGCTGTCAGGTCCCACTGGGTCACGCAGTGGTGTCAGGAGTCTGTGCCCCACTTTTTTCTTTGAGTTAATACTGCAGGTTTAATCAATTCGTGTAGCTCATATACGTGACTTCTGAAAAATGTGTCCGGAAACTCCGTGCAGAGATGATTTTTAAAATGTCTCAATACTACTCACTGGTTCTCTTTGACACTTTTAAAGATAGAGGACTTCAGAAGCAAGACCTGCATCTGTTTATTAATTTTACTTTAGCAAGTATTATAAAGAGGTCTCTACTCTGCCTAAATGAAACAAATCATCCATGGAGTAAACCAAAATTTTACTAAGATTGTAAAACATAATAATATATCGATACACATTATGAAAATTGCATAATTGTATTCATGATTTCAAATAAATTACATTATAGGTCTGTATATGCTGAAAATATATTACAATCTACTATAATAATGTAAAACAGGGGGGTTGCTTATGTGATGAGGTCCCCCATCCATCCACCCCCCCCAAAAAGGGAGAAGAGTCATGAGCTGATTATGTTTGTTTTTGGAAAGTCTCACCTTCTCCGCTATTGGGGTGTTATCAGCCTGAGTTCAGACATGTACACACTTTAAGATCCGACTTGGGGATTTCAGCTCTCCTGATGGAAATGTGAGAACAGCTAAGGGAGAAAAAAAAGTATATGGAGTACATCAAACAGAAAAGGGTGATATGATAAAGGGGTCTCACTCATAATAGATTAAATAATGTAAGGATGAGAGAAAAAAATATTTTCTTCCTATTTTAAGTGAGATTTAGGTTGTTCGTACCTCCTGAATGAGTGAATCATAATTTTATTTCCTATCTTTACTTCAAAAAAAAAAAGAGCATTATCTTTTTTTTTTAACAAAAAACTGAATGTGTAGTTCCTGTGTCAGTTCTTTAAAAAGCTATAGATCGCTCCCTCATTTCAAATTAGTGAATGCCTGATACAGAGGAAACAGGCAGGAAGGGGGTGTCCCTGGCTAACCAGGCGCCTTTATTGTGATGGGCGGTGTAGCACTGTGACAGGCCCCCCCACTTTTTTTAACCATGTTCACGTCTCTTAATGGACATTTATGTGCCTGAAACATGTCTTATGTACATATAGGTATGATCTTTTTATGCCTAAAAAAAAGTATTTCACAAAAATAGACTGAGTTCATATTTTCTGAATTTTTCTAATTATAGTCCTGTCACTTTCAAGTGATAACACAGAGATTTCCCATGGACTGGTAGAAATCAAACTTACAAATTCTGAAAGTGCTTAGAGAACCTGAAGTTTAGGCATAAGAAACTGTCACTTCAATAAACAGAGTATGATAAATGATAGTCATGGGTACGTAACTGTTAGATTATTACCTACATGAACTTTTCATTCTAAAATTTGAATGAGGCTTGAAAGTTCAAAGAAACCACACTTAACTCTTTGGATATTTAGTTACCAGGTGTAGGAAAATTTCCATATCATAATGAAGATATTAAATTTTGTTTTTAGGCTCTTTATCATAATATAGGAATTACAATCCCTCAAACTAAAACATCCTTAAGCAGGAATGGTCACTCGAGAATAACCCTTTATTCTGCATCGGCATCCATGCAGACTATGGAATTAAAACAGAGCCTTTCTTTAAAGGAAGAAAGGGTGTTAAGTTGGCTCTTCATATCAGTTTTTACAGCTGAGTGGCAAAGAAGATAGTTTTCTTCTGAGTCGACTTACATGTAATTTATGTAAGAAAGTATTTTCTGCCCACAAATAAGTTTATTTTCAAGTTAATTATTGATAAATTGATTTTCAGAACTAACTGGCTTATCATAAACTTTTAGTGTACAGAGAACACTTGAATATAAACAATTTGAGACAAAAATAGCAATATTCGTTTCATTGAAGTTGGAATATAGCTCAATATTTTTTAAATTATAGGTCAGAAAATGAAAATAATAATGAATTCATAGCAATGGTTATGAATAGGTAATATAAACTAAGTACTATTTAGTTAATTTTGATGCAATATACACAACCTCCCTATACTGGTTTTTTGTGGTGATTTAGACAAATGTGCATGCCATAGCTATTACTTTTCACTCTGGCCATTTATAATGCCTTTTTTTTAAGGCACTAAAACCTGGCTGTTTATATACATAATTATAATCTTCCAATTAACTACAGAGTATATTAACTTATTCATATATAAATATTTCCATGATTAGAAATGTTAGGATTTCAAATACTAAGAATTGTTCAACTGCATCTTTAATGTCCCTCATATAGTACATAATTTCATGTAATTTCAAATTAATTTCATTGTATAAATTTATTTTTGATTCATATCCATTCCATACAATCAAATAAAGTTCATCCCTGATTTACAAAGAAGGGACAAAATTACCTACTTTGCATATTTGAGTACTATTGTTGGGTCATCAGCTTTCCAAGGATTGTTGTCTTAGGCATTAATTATCATTCTGTTCTTTTAAAACATCATATTTTCTATTCCACATAGCAACAATTTAGTTCTTGAGAGAATTGAGATTTTTTCTATATAGAGATGCTATATTTAGAGTGGAAATCTTAATAGCTGTTAACTTGATTTAGTTTCATGAAACCCATTCTCAGAAAAGGAAAAAAGTACATATTGTAGAATTAAATCCCCTTCACAGTAAAGTATCACAATGAGGCAAATAAAATGTTCCAAGCAATACCTTTGAACTGTAATAGTCTCTCAGTTTCCATATGTAAAATTATATTGATCAGTGAATAAACCTGAGTAAATGCTATTTGAGTAAATCCTAGATAGAGGGTTCAAAGAGAGATATATAAAGAGTAGGATATTTGTAAACGTGCCAAAATTTTTGTGGTAAAGCAATATTTAGCAGATAGGATTGCTTAATTTTTTTTAATACGAGGTTCTCTTAAGTTCCGATTTGAGCTTGCTGTGCATAACGTGTGTCAAACTTCAGCCACAGACCAGGGGGTGAAGTCGGTCAATTTAATTCCCCAAGATCTAAAGGAGGTCGGTATCATTTCATATAGCCCTGGCAGAGCAGATCATTACCAGGCACAAATCTGTTCGTTACGTGCTGAGGGTTTATAGCAAAATAAATAGACTGTCATCATAAGTTCAGAAAATTGTGTGTTCGACCCACGATAATGTGTAAAGGGCGTTTAATAGAGTTCAGCATTTATTCGTTATCTGTATGCGGACAGAGACGGCGGTCGCGTTATCAGCTGTAAAAAAAAAAAAAAAAAAAAAATTCGGGAGCCGTGGGGGTCACGTGACGCGCCGCCCACACCGAGGCGCGCGCGCGCATGGACCCTCGCATGCTCCGCGGAGCAGTTTTGATTTTAGTCACAGCAGAAGGCTTAGCCACAAGAGATTCCACTGGTTCAAACCAGCGTAAACCAGATTTTTTCAGCCCACAAAGGAATAGATTACCTCTTGTATCACATTCTGCCTTGAGTGGGGGGGCGATGGCGAACACCTCTTTGTTTCAGAAGAGATGTTGGCGATGCTAACTCGACGTGGTGGCCTGGCACACTTGCCTGTCCTCTACGCTGAGCTGCTAACTCGATGGTGTAAGAAACCACTGCTTCCCGTCTAGTCTGAGCATTGCTAGTTTTCAAATATAGACCATCTTTTGTTTACTTGAATGAAAACTCTCAGCCCTTAAAAAAAAAAAAAAAAAAAAAAGATAGAGATTAAAACCCGTCCCATTACCTAGCTTAGCTACAAATCCGGCGTACAGCTCGAAGGCAGCCATGCAGCACAAACAAGATAGAACGTTTTTTGTTTGGAACCTATTGAAGAAACAAATGGGCAGCATTTTAAACGCTCATTGATTATGGCAGGGTGGCATGCCCCAAATGGTCCCCATTGCTGAGGAGTAGTTTTAAACTTTGGCCCTTTAAGTATCATAGTCAAGTGATGAATGGTGCCCCCAGAAAGGAGAGAGAGCTCGGCGGTCCATTCCCAGATCTCTTTCTGAGAATTAATGTTTGCCTTTTTCCCATGATGTTCGGAGAGCAAAGAGAAAGATTCCGAGATATGATAGGCCAGGTATTTGCGTTTAAAATTTTTACCTCTTCTGGAGAGGAATCGTACCTTTCCACGTGAAGCGATGAGGGGCTTGACTCATACCCACTGGATGGTTGCTGAGTGTATTAATTAAAAATAATGACTTCTTGTATATTTTGAAAGGACGACGTTAAAAGTTTAATTTTCACTGAGACATTATGTAATAGATTCTATACTCATTTTATGAGATTCATAACAATTTTGAAATCTCATTCTTTTGTGCTTGAAATACTTTTCCTATAACAAATGAAATAACGGAATAAGCTGGAATGCCTGCTGCCTTCTTTGAATTGGAGACAAAACCAGCATTAAGCATTGAGAAATCTGGGCTATAGTAAACACGATATTTTTGGAGAGAATTACAGGGAGCAATTCATAGCACGTTTCTCCCAAAGCAATACTTTAATCTATTGGACTGCATATGTCATGTTATAACAGATGTTAGAGATATTTGGATGTTTAAAATTTATCAATCGTAGCCATGAATTGCTGAGGCTGCACATTTCAGACTTAGAACGTGGTCTATAGTCTCTTCCAACCCAGGTTTCAGTTTCTGTTCAGTGCAGAAACTGTAGCAATCTTCTCAATTATACAGTGGTATTTGTAGTGTACAATACTGTCAAACATACGCATCTGCCCACACACAGAGTGAGCTGAATGGTTATGTCCATTTTCTAACTTCTAAAGAGTTAAGCAACCTCTTTTATCTGTTATATTTAAGGCAAATAGAAAAATGTTCTGCAGAGGAGAGTTGGAATGTTATCGCAGGACAATTCACTCACAAGTAAAGATAGGTTTGAGGTCTGACTTGAGTGAAAACAAACTGCAGTACAAATGAAGTAGGAGAGTTCATTGCTTTGAGGTGGCCCAGTTTAAAAAATGAAGAAAATTGAAAAATACAGAAACATCAAAATTTTTTTAAAGCACCATGTGATTGTAGTAGCCTCTTGAGCAAAACAAACATCTGCAAGTTAACTACAATACACACACTGTGTCTAGGGGTAGTGAGATTATTTTCTGATACCATGCCCTATGTAGTATCTATTCTGGCATGCATTATTCTCAATTAAAACAATGTTATCTCCAAATGTAATTTTTTTTTTACTAGAGTGAGTATAAGTATGACATTAACTAACATAATGGTTTGTTTTAAATACTTACTGGGACAAAAGCATGAACTACTAATCATTTTCATTTGTAGGTAAAATCTGAAATCAGTTGTCAAGATTCAAAATCTAGAAACATCCTGAAAACTTGTATATACAAAACCTTTCCAGTGGTACATTCTTAGAAGAGAGGAACAGTAAACTTGTTTTCTTTCTTTATAATATAGACTTCTATGAAGTCATTCCCCTTTATTTCATGATGGTGTCTTAGATGTACTTTAAAAGAGAATTTCACACTATTCTCTTTGTTTAATGTGACAGTGTGAGAAAGTGATCTTTATTCGTTCAAAAACTCTGCATGTAGTCTATGTTTAGGTTCTTTTAATGTGTTTGTCTGTGATTTTTAAATGCTAAACATGTAAACAGATAAATTGTCAATGTTAATTCTGTATCCTGTCACACAACTGATCTTTCTTTCCTGCCATTTCTTTTCTTTTTATCTTTTTTTTTTGTGCATTCATGTTGCAGTTGATAAAATTACGTGAAGAGGTGAGTACTATCTAGCTTGCTTTTTTAAAAAATTCTGCTTTTCCCTATAAATTGAGTTTCTAAATCTGAAGTAAGATCTTTGAGTTCATTTTTCCAGGAAAATCTGCACAGAGCAAAATTATTGATTATATTGCTAGATATATTCTCTGTTGATTATCTTTAAAAAACAAGCATATCCAAATCATGCCTGTTTCAGTGATCATTGTTACTGATGGCATTAGGTGGAAAATTCATATTTTAAAAGCCCAAAAAGGAGAGGAAACAAAGGAATATCTTAAAACTATCGTGAAGTATCATTTTAATGTAAGCTAACTTCAGATTTGTTTTATTTATATTGGTTTCACAAAGAAGTCAATATGAATAATTTTTTTTTCTGACAATCTGATTTACTTTACTGAAAACTGTTTTTAAATAAACTTCTTTCCCTCGCCCAAAATCCAACATAAGATACCATGAATCTCTTATCCTTTTGGGGAAACACATATGTTATAAATGCCCTACTAGTCTGTGTACACAGGCACCTAAGAATAGCCAAAGCTCTCGTCATTGTTAAACACTTTCCTTTCTGTAGGAAATAGCACCCAAGTGAGTTCTCATTTTTCTGAGTTTGCTAGCCTGTTTCATAATGCAGCCTCAGACATTTCTGTGGCCCAGCAAATATTTATAGCAATGTTATAATTTTATCCCCATATCGGTGAGAAATAGTGAATGTTTCTGTATTTTTTTTAATGAGACCAAACTTATCAAATATGCTTTGGTACTCTTTGCAGAGAGAGAGTAGTTTCATTTTTTACTTAGTGCAGTTTTGTTGCTTTTATATCAGGACATAAAATAGTGGCTCATGTTGCAATTTAAAAATTGCCAAGTTGCTTATAATAATCAGAGTACTGTGAATTATTTCTGAATTTAGATGGACTGCACTGATTGAGATTTTTCTGGAAGTTTTTTATTGGTTTGTCATCATTCTCCAGGGGATACAAATGCTAATTTAGAGGCTTGTAGATAGTGTTCTTCAACCAAGTTTTTAACTGAAAATGCATGAGTGATATCTTCTCTTAGAAAAAGTAATAGTGATGTGTAAAATAAAAGCTGAAAATACACAAAACCCATACCCTCTAACCGTTTTTGGTTGGTTGGTTGGTTGGTTGATCTTCTGTACATTGAAGCAGATGTATACACTAAATGAATATGATCAATTGCAGTTCTGATGTATAAGATTATTCCTGAGGAGGGGGGTGATGTATCCATGGTTTTTTTCTTTTTCCTTTTTTGCAAGACACAATATCTGCTTGTATATATTTGCATATGTTCATGCTTAGGTGAAGAATCTGAATTTTCAAATATTTTTGGAACTAATAACAGATTTTAAAAACTTCTACATAAAGAAACTGCATGAAGATCTGACCCCTGACTTTGGCAATGAATATAATTAATAAAAGTGTGTGCCTTATTACAATTGACATTTTTGACAGAAGACATTTTGTTGTTGTTAAGCTGAATTGTGTGGATTTATCAATCTTAATTTTAAAAGCTGCAAACATAAAGTCTGCATTTTTTTCAAAATATGTTTTATCATTATTTTATAGCTTAACTTTTTTTATGCTGCCTTTAGCAACAATTTCATCAGTTATGCTGCTGGAATGCATGTTTCCAAAACCGTAACCTGTAATGAATTGTACTTGGAAGAATTATATCACCCAACTAATGGAATAATATACCCTGAAATAGTCTTTCAACAATCTTTGAAATGGATGTAGCATTGATGTTTATAGAGATGATGGTGATGACAGTGCATTGGTACATGGTTTGCTCAGAAGTGATTGTTTCTCAGCCAGGATTCTAATAGGAAACAAACTGAATGTTCCCCAGGTTTCTTTCTTGTACCTATCCTAAGAAAACAGGCACTCTTCTCCTCCAAAATAGAACATTTTGTTGTGTTTAGAAACAAAATGCGCCCCCATCCCTTCCTTGTGATGCTCTTTTCTGGCTCAGTTCTGTAGACTGGGCGTGCTTGGAGGCAGGCTGGTAGTGCTCGGGGAGCTGACCTGGCGTTGGCGATGCCTGGCTGTCCGTTTCAATGTGCATCTCCAGCCCTCTGCATTGCCCAGCTCCTTACACAAGTTAAGCTCCATCTGAGCTCCTGCACAGCGTTACTTACCTGCTTTGAAAAGGCTGAGAAGAGGGTGAGAGAATGAGTTTGGGATGGAGTGTGGGGGGCAAGTTGAAAGCATCAGCTGCTACTGTAGTGTATTTCCTTTCATTTTCAGAGACCAGGGCAAAGCACAGCCAAGGGAACAATGTAAATAGCACAGCTGTTACAAGAAGTTGTTTTTAGCTTGACTTAAGTGAAGGGGCTCCAAAATACAAAGTGAGGTCCTGCTGGAGAGCTGCGGTTAAACTGAGAGTCCTCCGTGTGCACATTTAATCTGATAAAACAGAACTGTCCTGAAGAGGACTGACTGCTATTGTTTAGGAATATTCTTTTTTTTTAAAAAAAAAAAAAGTCTTTTTAGAAATTCACTCCCTACCATAGTCAAACATGGATAATCTAATTTAGCTCCCTTTTATGGAATCCCAAAAATCATTCCACATTTAAATGCTTTGTTTTCTACGTTATATATAATCATCTAATTAGACTGTCAATTTCCAGTATTGATCTTGGACTTTTAAAAAAATCTACAGTAGCTAAATGTTTTCTTTTAATTTAGGGATTTCATCCAATAGCAAAATGAACTAAAAATTTTTGTTTTGTTATTCTGGATTAAAATTCAGATTACTCTTGATTTCACAAATCTGCTATCTTTTTATAGAATCACCCACCAACTTGAAATTGTCCTTTGTTAAGGGAGAAAACAATCTTCAAAAAGGGAAGAGTAATCCTATTCCCCAAAACCTGCATGTAGTGAGAATTAGGAGTGAGAAAGCTATTTTGACAAGCTAAGTAAAATGTTCAATTTTATTTAAAAATAGTCATTAATGCCAAACACACAGAGCTCCCCTTGCTTTTCTGTTTCTCAATTACAGCCTTTAGTGATTTTGCGGTTCCATAACATAAGCTTTCCTTCCTTCCTTCCTCCCTTTTATTTATTTAGTTTAGGATTTTTTTTTTTTTTTTTTTTTTGGCAGAGGGAGGGGCAGTTTTCCTTAATTTCTCTACTGTATATTAGATGACTCTATTAATTATTATAGACTGTTGTTGCAGCTTTCCTGACCTTCACATCAGGTCCTGTCTCTCTGTTCTAAATGCATTGTTTTAATGATTCTTACCCCCCTTCCCCCACCCTTCCCCCCAAAAAAATTTTCAAGGAAAGCTTTGATGTGGCTTTAGCTGCCTCCAACGTCTGGCCGCATCTCAGATGTGTCACCTATGCCGGGAGGGAATAAGGAAATCACGTTTTGAATGGTAATGATAACATACTAATCACTTCCTTTCTTTGAAGATGGAAGCGAGATATTCTGTCAGCATCCCTGGCTGCTAGAGCTTGGAGGCACTGGTCTAGGTGTATTAGCTTAAGTGTGCATGTCAATACAGCTTGCATCTCCAAGATCCATGGGGGCTCATTAGAGCAAGGTAGATCGTTTCACTCGACAGCCACTCAGATAATATGGACGGCACCTCCTTTTTTTATTATTATTAGGAAGCATTTCTTCTATTTTAAGTGACATCTGTCAACAACACAAAGTTATAGGAGTTGTGGTTGCAATATTTCTTTCTTTTTGACCAAATACCAAAACTGATTTGTGGGGGTAAGCTGCTAACTGATACACATACATGAGTGCATGTACACACACACACGTACATATTCATACATTTCTGAGTGTCCAGACGTATACTACACACACATTCGTGTATGCGTGAACATATTCTTACCCATCCATAGCAATGATTAGCTTACAAATCTGTTTGTCAACCTGAATAGATCTAGTGTAGAATCATGGTTTAAAAAAAAAAACAAACCTCTCAATGTAGAAAAGAAAGTTTAGAAGCTGAGATTTGGGGGAAGATCCTCTAATTGGCCAGATATAATATAAAAGAGTGCATATAATTATTATATTAATAGTTCACAGTCTAAAACATTATGTGTCAAGTTTACCTTCAATTTAGTGTATAAATTCACAATTTTGTACATCTGTGTGCATGGAGAAACACATACGTCTTGTTTCTTGGTGGTTGCCCCAAGTTGCCTTAAACTAGAGCTGCTGTTTAGTATTCTGTTTTAGTAGCACATGTTGTTCTATATGGCATCTTGCCACACATCCAAAAGAGAGGGACATCCTCTTAAAAATAAAGTTCCTGTTTAAAAATTACAGTCTGCAGAAGTTAAAGGAACAAATGAGTGTTTTAAATGATTGCATTTACACAAAATAAATATAAAATAAGGCCCACAGATCTATGCAAATGCCTCATGCATTTGCCCGTCCTGAAACAGGAAAGATCCAGTTAGCTCTGGTCTTAGTACATTTTTCAGTGTTTTGGAGTACGATTTACTGTGGCTACATACAACACAAGCCTGCCTTTTAAAACAAAAAAAGCGGATGGCCCATACACAACTGAGTGATTGGAAATCTGTCTATTGTAGCAGATCTTATAATGGAAGATTTGCTAAAAATTATTTCTAATGGGTTCTGACTGCCGTCCCCCTCCCAAATGTTAGGGCATGCAAAAGCATTATTTTTTTAAAGGCAAAAAAAGAACATTGTAGACGGCCGTCTGATTTTTTCCCCTTTTTATTTTTCAGAGGGCACATCTGCTCGATAACACAGAGAGGCTGGAAAGGTCATCTCGGAGACTAGAGGCTGGATACCAAATAGCAGTGGAAACCGGTAAGAATTCTGAGAGTGAGCAAATTGTCTTGCTTATGCACAGCAGTCTTCACAACACATGACATTTCAGGGTAACTTCAAAGGAGTAGCAGAGACAGCAGCCCGAGATGTGGTTTACATATTGGGGAGACAATTGGGAGCTTATTTGTGCTTATCTTTTTTCAAGTTAAAAGGCATGACATCTACTGAAAACAGTTCCTGAGGTTTAAAAGTATATATCTGAAAAGCGATGGAATACTTTGTCTAAATTCTACATTTGTCTTAATATGCAGCTACATGTTGTCAGTTTACCCACCCGCAATGGTTGCTGGCATCCAGTGCGGTCTCCAGTTGCTTGCTTCGTTACGTGTATTCCCGTTTGTAAAAATTAACATTTTCATCAGTCTAAATGATGTGGACTAGGGGCAAAGAAGTAAAAATCCCTAGTTCACCTTGCTTATTTATCCTGGTGTTAGAAATGATTTCTAATAATCCTGTATTTTTTTCAAATCATGAAAAGAACCTATAAGCAGATATTAAGGGGGAAAAAAAAGTCACAGTAAGCAGCAAGACTAATATATATGATAATCACACTAGCATTAGTGAATGCTGTTCAAACTTTTGGTTTGAATTAACGCTAGTTATTCTTTTCAGAAAACACAACCTTTATTTGACTTCTAAGACTCTGCTACTTAAAATAGACAAGCTTTTTAATTATAAATGTTTTGTGCAATGACTATTTGTTTTCACATAGTAAATAAGTATCCATGAACCCCTTTGTAGCCATCAGCTTTTTGTTACTTAGCTTTCTTTTTTGTTTTGTTTTGCAACGTATAATTAGGTACAATCTGTTTTAACATATTTTTGGATAGTTCTTGCACAGTATGTAAGCCACAAAAATATATAGTTAACATTTCCATCATTTTTTTAAAAATTTAGGTCACAAAAATGTTTATTTTGGAAGAGCAGGTATAATAAAAATGATTCCAAGTAACTTCTGCTGTGAATGGCCAGTGTTTTTTCTTGTGCTGGGTGCATGACTATTCTGCCTTGGCTGGCTTATGGGAATAGTTCTAAGAAACTGAATAGGAAGAACACAGATGGCATTGGTATTAATGGTTGGAGAACTGAAGGAGACCATAAGCCCTCCAGATTTTGTAGTAGTATAGGCAGCCCTTCTTTCTGAAGTTATTGATACATTGGCTTTCAGCACTGATTGGTAAAAAAGCCAACTTTTGTTTGCTTTTTCTACCTTGGGCTCAACTTTGGAGGTAGCTGTGCTGTGAAGACTGTGGGTAAAGCAAAGAGCCCTGAACATGAGGTCGAAGGACCAGGCTCGGGTTCGAGCTTTTTTTGTGGGACCTTGAGTGAATCACATGACCTCTTAGAGTCTCAGTGGCTTTTTCGACAAAATGGAAACAATCTTGCCTGTCTCCAAATATTTCTAAGAAATGATGGCATATGGGAAAATGTTTTACACACTATAAAACACTATACAAATATAAATATTATTATGAGGATGTTGGTCATTTGATGATTATGGGCATTTATCTTTTTCTATTGCATAGAAAATTTCATTGTGATTAAAGTTTGTATAGATTAAAGAAGTTTTTAAAAAGTGTTACTTTGACATCCTTGGGGAATGTAATACTATACCTATTGAACTTAATCGTCATCAAGGAACCTTCTTTGAAAAAGCCACCCATGGGCGAGCATCTTGACATGTGGGACTGGGTTGCGCTGAGGGTGTTCTCACTGTGACACTGTCTCCGATTGGGCTGCCTTTTCTCTCTCACCCCGTCATTCATGCCGTTTCCTCCTAATGCTGAAGGAAGTCATCAAAGATGTCCACAGATACTGGGGGGTCATGTATTGATCGAGGGTATAAGATTGAGTGGGATTTGATAGTTTTTATGCGTGCTGAAAATATAATACCCACGTCAAACTATCAGCACAGTCAACCTGGAAGATGTGAGTGGCCCAAAGATCAACCTCAGTCTTCTTGGACTTTTTAATGGTAGGTTAACTACCATTAACTACTAATGGTAGATGAACTGTAAAACTTTATAAAATTAGAGAGTTATTTGTCCTATAAGACTTGGGAACGTCTTACAGACTATAAAAACAAGTCTGCAAAGAGTAAGGGTGGGCTTTGCGGAGGTGAAAACAGATGTGGCACATACACAGCCTCTGCCAGACAGGAGTCATCCCAGTAATTCGTGGATGAGTTTGAAAAGTGGGTTGAGGAACGAGAAGGCAGTCAGAACACCTTTGTGGGGGAGGGGAAACCTCAGCCCGGTTGCATCTAGTCAATCAGCAGCTCTGCGTTTGGGCGTCGATGTGAATTTGTGGTACTGATCCTCTTGTTAGAGTAGCAGAAGAATAGCATCTTTCAAGAGGAAAAGCTTTTAGTGTGTATTGGTTCCTTTTTCGTAAAGACAATGAAATGCAAGAAGGAGAAGATATGGAAGAGTCAGTGTGACTTTTGAAACAGCCCGAAAGAGAGAAATGGATTCCAAGTTTTGGTCCGAGAACTAGTTCTAGACCACAGGAAGTTTTCACCAGTCCACAGCAAAAGGAGATTCTAAAAAAGGTTGGAAGTAGTGACTTTCTCATAAAGCAAATTTGATTAATTAAAAGGACTACCTTTTGCAAGATCATGGCTTTTTTCTATTTTGGGGTGATAAAAGAAAGGAGAGTTTTATGATAAGAGAGAGAAATAGTAGATAGAAGTTTGTTTTTGTCTCTACCTGGAAAAATAACAAAATTGGCAGTCCTAATTTGGGCCTCTTGGAATGTTTTTCTGAAATTTTATTTATCCACAAATCTATGAACTATTGAAGAAAGATAGATTGACCCCATTACCTGACCTTGTCATTAATCAGCTATGTGACTTTGAGAAATCACTCAACCTATCTGAACATGTTCTTTTATTTGCAAAATTTAATCCTGGCACCAGATTCTATATATCCCATACAGCTGTTATAAAGTAAAATGAGGTCACAGATATTCAAGTGTTTAGACAATAAAGAGGGCTCTGTAAAAGTCATCATTTTTATATACTGCCATTAGCCAAAAGTGGTTATTTTTCAAAATTATTGATAAAATATTTCAACAAAAATCTTTAAATTTCTCTGTTCATTAAATTGATGACAGTTATTGGCAAATATCATAAAAGAAAATTTGATTAGTATATAAAATCAATTGTATGTAGAGAAGAATAGAAAGCATATTACTTTGGCCATTAGTATCTTCCAAGCAAATAATGAAATTCATCTTCTAAAATTGTTGAGTCATTTCTGACATTTTTAAAAGTTGTTTTGTCAAACTGGCCATTATTTTGTCTTTAAGAACAGCTCTTCAGAAGAGGGATGCATGTCCAGTCATCTTTAAGTGCCATTTACACCTTGATAAATATTGAATTTAGTACCAATCAAATTTCTTTCCTCGTTCTCTTCCTATTTGAGAACACTGATGAAGTTACACGTTAATTGAACAGCTCCATTTAGAAAAGAAGGGACACATGGAAGAATAAATGACAAATGAAAGAGCTGATGCTGGGACATTTCAATGGCTGACGTCAAGTGGGACAATTACCAGACTCACTAACAGAACTTTCTTGGGCGTGACAATCAAAGACCAAATACTGTGGCAATTGTGTGAGTCATTGGCTGGATCCCGTGTGGTGTTTCTTACTTAGTTTTTGTTCTGAAATCTGATGCAAACACTGGCCCGCAGTGGCCACGTCATCATGGATGAAATGAGACATTCACACGGACAACCGAGTCTGGTGGAGGAAGAGGGACGGCATGGCTTTTCTCTCAAGGGGAGCAAAAGCCAGGGCCTCCGCCATGACAGGCCTTTATTGGGTTTCCCCACACATTACATGATGGTCCTCATTTACTATGCACAGGTTCGCTTTAGGTGGTTACCTTTTATAGACAACAAAGGAGCCAATGATGCTAATCACATCACAGAAGAAGGATATTAGCAAATGAAAAGGAAAAAGTGGTTGAACTGGTTACCCTCATCCTAGGAAGGTTTAGTATGGATTTTAGGAAGTTACAGTAAGCACTTGCTGTCTCAATTCAGGGTGAGGGAGTTTTAGCAAAAGCAAGACTCAAAGCAGCTTAGGCACAATGCAGGCCTGATTCCCCACGGAGAACCTATCCGTGGGTGTGGGTCCTGTTCATCTCTGAGTGGGAGCTGGGCCCATGCCATGCAGAACGGTCTCCCAGAAGAATCTGTGGCTAAAGGGCGACTCTTCTTTTATTAGTCATTACTACTAATTATGACTCTTAGCTGTGTGGAGATATCTATCTTGTTTGAGGTCAGAGACTTGATATTTAAAACTCTGGGTCATCTGCCTTTTATTCTGTAATTATGATTATTTTTCTCTGGAGTAACAATCTCAGACTAACAGGAAGAGAGTTTACAGAAGCTTTATGATTAACAAAAGATGCAGGCCGAAAGAGAAATTACCCAAGGGCAGAAATGTGAGGCTCACTCTGTACTTTCAATACATAAACAGGTAGTTTAAGACACTCGTGACCGTCCTACCCTATAATGCTAAGTGGGCCCAGTGCACCTGGCAGTGCATCTCTGGAGCCATGGGGCATTCGTCTGCAGTTAGTAGCCTCATGTCTTTATTTTTTTAATTATATTTTATTGATTATGCTATTACAGTTGTCCCATTTCTCCTCCATCATTCCCCTCCACCCTGCACACCCTCTCCCACCCACATTCCCCCCTTTAGTTCATGTCCATGTGTCATAAGTTCTTTAGCTTCTACATTTCCCACACTATTCTTGCCCTCCCCCTGTCTATCTTCTACCCACCGTCTATGTTACTTATTCTCTGTACCTTTCCCCCCTCTCTCCTCCTCCCACTCCTCTGTTGCTAACTCTTCATGTGATCTCCATTTCTGTGTTTCTGTTCCTGTTCTAGCTGTTTGCTTATTTGCTTTTGTTTTAGGTGCGACTGTTAATATCTGTGAGTTTGCTGTCTTTTTACTGTCATATTTTTTATCTTCTTTTTCTTAGATAAGCCCTTTTAACATTTCATATAATAAGGGCTTGGTAATGATGAACTTTAACTTGACCTTATCTGAGGAGCACTTTATTTTCCCTTCCATTTTAAATGACAGCTTTGCTGGATAGAGCAATCTTGGATGTAGGTCCTTGACTTTCATGACTTGGAATACTTCTTTCCAGCCCCTTCTTGTCTGAAAGGTCTCTTTTGAGAAATCAGCTGACAGTCTGATGGGAACTCCTTTGTAGGTGACTGTCCCCTTATCCGTTGCTGCTTCTAGAATTCTCTCCTTCATTTTCATCTTGGCTAATGTAATTACGATGTGCCTTGGTGTGTTCCTCCTTGGGTCCAACTTCTTTGGGACTCTCTGAGCTTCCTGGAAGTCTATTTCCTTTGCCATATTGGGGAAGTTCTCCTTTATTATTTGTTCAAATAAGTTTTCTACTTGTTGCTCCTCTTCCCCTTCTGGGACCCCTATAATTCAGATGTTGGAACGTTTAAAGATGTCCTGGAGGTTCCTAAGCCTCTCCTCATTTTTTCAAATTCTTGCTTCTTCATTCTTTTCTGATTGGATGTTTATTTCTTCCTTCTGGTCCACTCCATTGATTTGAGTCCCATTTTTCCTCCCATCACTATTGGTTCCCTGTGGGTTTTCCTTCATTTCACTTATTGTAGCCTTAATTTATTCATCTAATTTGCAACCAAAATTAACCAATTCTGTGAGCATCCTGATCATCAGGGCTTTGAACTGTGTATCTGATAGGTTGGCTATCTCTTCGTTGCTTAGATGAATTGGCTTTGGGGCTTTGATCTGTTCTCCCATTTCAGCCATTTTTGTTTGTTTGTTTGGTCTGGTTGCGGCTGTTATATAGTGAGGGGCAGAGCCTTAGGTGTTCACCAGGGCAGGGCAGCCCAGTCGCTGGATTGTGACGGTGTATGTGGAGGTGGAATCTCGGTGTTTTTAGGTTTTATTTCCCGGCGCTGTGGTCCTGGGTTGCAAGTTCTGTCTTGTTCCCCATTTTTGCCTGGATTATCTGCTCATGAATGTGGGACCACCTGGTCAGCCAGCCGCCTTGTGCCTGGGGTCCGCTAGCCACCGCCTGCGGGCCCGGGTCTACCAGCAGCTGCCTTCCCACCCCAGTTGGCCACCCTCCGCTTCCCTCTGCCACAACTCTGCCCCTCTTACCAGTCTGGATGAATGGTTGTCGGACCTCCGTACAGTTCAATTTTCTTTCAGTTCCAGTTGTTTTCTTGTTTCTAAATCCTTGTTGTCCTTAGTTTGGGTTGTGCGAGGTGGCACAGTATGTCCACCTATGCCTCCATCTTGGCTGGAAGTAGCCTCATGTCTTTAAAGAGTGATCTGCACCACATACTAACCTTGCTCCTACCATCTCTGAGTACCTGAGCCTTATGAGTCGGCACCACTTCTCTCAATGTCACCTCAGGCCACCTGGCTCTGATGTTCCACGCAGTCCCTGATCTCTACAGCAGGGTGCTTCTTCTGCCAGCCTTCCTGCGGTGAAGAAGAGGTGCTCCATCCTTCACCCAGGTCCCTGCAGGTTCCCAGCCATGGACTAGTGGTCAGACATATGTAGAAATAATACAATGTTTGTTAAATATGTAATATGGGCCACACACTGTTCTCAGTAATCTACATTCAGAATCTCTGTAATCCTCACCACCACCCTAGCCACTCGTGTCTTGTTTTATGGATGAGAAAATAAGGTACAGAGAGATTGATATGCCCACTTATAATCAAGCTAGGAGGTAGTACAGCCAGACCATCTGATTCCATGTTCTTAACCCTCAGGCCACACTGAAAAATGAATGGGTCTCGCATACCTAGATTTTCCAAAGTCATCTGTTGAAGTCAAAATATGTCACATTCTTATATGTATTAATTTCCTTGTCATGTAATTTATTCAAAAATGAACCATTGAAAGCTCTGTGCCATGTTCTGACAATACAATAGTAAACAGGACAGCCAGGGACCCCTGTTTCTTCGGCAGCTTACATATGAGGGCAGTGGCAGGCGTGGGGAAGGCGATGCAGAATGAGACATTTTAAAAAATTAATAAATAGGTGACTGGATCATTTCAGATATGGTAAAAGTGAAGCACAGTATTAAAGAGTAACTGATGAAGGTTGTCTTAGGCAGGCTAGTCAGGAAAGACTCCCCAGTGAGGGGACTTATAAACTGAGTCTCGAATTACACAAACATGCCATCAATAAACCAGTTTCGGACAGGTGATTCCAGAAGGGAAGGGCGAGAACAAGGGCTCTGAAATGAGAAGCCGCTGTGAGGTTCTCAGGAAACAGAAAGAATACCAGGATGGCTGGAGTCAAGTGAACAAGGGGGAACAGCACACAATTGTATCAGAGCCAGGTAGGGCGCAGGTTGTGTGGTGCCCCCGGGCATGGGAAGGAGCCTGAATTTGACTCTAAGTAGGGTGCGAGGCCACTGGAGGGCAGGCAGTGGCCTGATCTGCGTTGTGGAGGACACGGAGATTGTAGGGGCGGAGTGGCAAAGGAGTGCGAAGAGGGGGCAAGATAGGAAACGTACTATAGTAGTCCAAGATTTGATCCTTTTACCAGTTGAGATGGAGATGCAGGATAAATTATTTTAAGCCATTTAAAAAGGCATTCCAGAGCAAGGAGCTTGAATTTTATCATTAGTTTTCTTCACAATCGGCATGAGATCCCAAAGATTCTTCCTGCAGGATATCCTCCAACTAGTGGAAACTTGTTCGTCCTTCTTCTTGGTGTAGCTTTGCCAAGGACAACAGCTAGTCCATCAGGCTGGTGGTAATAGAGATTTGTGATGAGAAATCTGTGCTTAAAACCAAGTTTATGGTAATATAGTCTCCTTTCCTTCCCCTCCCCTCCCCTCCCTCCCCACCCATCTCCACTTCTCCCCTCCTCCCCTCCCCCTTCCTCCGCTGTGTGTGTGTGTGTGTGTGTGTGTGTGTGTGTGTGTGTGAGAGAGAGAGAGAGAGAGAGAGAGAGAGAGAGAGAGAGAGAGAGAAAGCCCTTAAGCTCTACTCCCCTGGCAGATTTCGATTATATAACAGTGTTATCAACTGCAGTCGCCATGCTTACATTAGATCCTCAGATCTCACTTATCTTGGAACTGAAAGGCTTTACCGAAGTTTGTACCCTTTAAAAAATATTTTTAAAAATAAAAATATATGGATTTTACTTTAATTTCAGTATTTTGGTACTGTATTATAGTTACCTAATTTTAAGTTGCAGACATTCACCGTGTTAGGAGTATACTTCCACAGGTGAATTTTATATGTTCTGTTCAGATTATTTTTGCTTTTTGTGATTGCATCATCAAAAATTGAATTCACTTGACCTAATAGCCAGAAAAACATATGGCGTACTTTTTTCTTCTGGAAAACAAACAATTCTTAGAAGTATAGAATTTTCATAAGAATGAGATAATTTATGTACACCATTATTTATTTTTCTGTTTTGCCTATCTCTTCACCGGAAAAGCAGTCATTAGTGGTATCAGCTTACATTTTTAAAAATCAAACAAATGTGTTCATGTTCGGAACTTTTTGAAGAATCCGAACAGATACTTTCACAAGGTGAGGTGACTTCCTTCATATCGTTAGTTGTCTGAAAGACTTGGCCGAACTGCCGATGGAGCTTTCCTGAGCCTTCCACGGGGCTGCACGGGGATTGTGGAGTGTACTGCGTTTCTCTCCCATTCCGTCTTTTGCTTCTTGATACTGTCTTTCAACTCACTTTATTATTATTTTAAGCAACTCGCTATAGAACTAATTTAGAAATTTTAATCAGTTTTGGAAGTATCTATTGAGACAAAGCCAGTCATTTTCTTTATCATTTGAGGAGTTTCTTCCATGGCTACTGACATTTTCCTCTTTCTTCTACCTCCACTGGGTTATTCTTTTCTCTCTCTCTCTTTTTTTTTTTTATTGTTGTTCAGGTACAATTGTCTCCATTTTCCTCCCACTACTACCCCCCACCCCAGCCATCCCCACCTCCCACCCTTGATCCTACCCCCTCTTTGGTTTTGTCCACGTGGCCTTTATACGTGTTCCTTGAACCTTTTTCCCCTTTTACCCCCATTATTGCCTCCCACCTCCCCTCTGGTTACTGTCAGTTTGTTCTTAATTTCAATGTTATATTTTGCTTGTTTGTTTTGTTGATTAGGTTCCACTTATAGGTGAGATCATGTGATATTTGTCTTTCACCACCTGGCTTATTTTGCTTAGCATAATGCTCCCTGATTCCATCCGTGCTGTCATGAAGGGTAGGAGCTCCTTCTTTCTTTCTGCTGTGCTGTATTCCACTGTGTAAATGTACCACAGTTTTTTGATCCATTCATTTAGTGATGGACATTTTGGCTGTTTCCAGCACTTGGCTATTATAAATTGTGCTGCTATGAACATTGGGGTGCGTAGGTTCTTTTGAATTGGTGTTTCAGGATTCTTAGGGTATAGTCCCAGCAGTGGAATCGCCGGGTCAAAGGGTATTTCCAATTTTAGTTTTCTGAGGAAATGCTATACTGTTTTCCACAGTGGCTGCACCAGTCTGCGTTCCCAGCAGCAGTGTGCTAGGGTTCCCTTTTCTCCACATCCTTGCCAGCGCTTGTTCTTTGTCCACTGCATTATTTTTATCCTCTTCCTCTCCTTCTTCCTTTTCCCCTTTATTCTCCCCTTAAGAAATATGAGAGTGTTCACTATATACAATGTAATAATTTGATTCCAAAGTATAAATCCTTACATGTACTAATTTATCATGTACAAAAAGGATGAATGGGTAAAACAATACACAATAATAGAGACTAATGCATAAGACTATTTTCAAAGTTTTAAGTTTGCTTGGACCTGAGCTAACATCTACTGGAGAAATAGGAGAAAGTTTTTTTCTTTTCACTCCACTTACTTATAAGTCATTTATAAGTCTACTGTGAAAATAGACCCAAAAAGTATTTGCTCTATGTTCCTTGTTCTTCAAGCTGCTATCGGCGGGTAGAAGAATAACTTTCTGATTCTGTAATATTAGTAGGAATGGTAGACATTATATGAAAGAAGGCAAATATTGTATTTCACTTATTGAATTGTACAATATACAATTCAATATTGTATTCAACAAGCTTCTTTTGAGCTTTTCTGAGTGTCAGGTGCTTCGGGGACTCAGAGCTAGAGTGACAAGATAAGATGCCCCAGTCCTGGGCTATCTGAGGGCGGAGTGCTGGGTCTGCAAACACTTCGCATTTTATACTTCAGTGGTTTTGTCTAGGCACAGGTTGGAATTTCAACGTGTGACATGACCGTAGTATTGCAGCAATAACAGACAGAAACTGAGATTATACAATTGGGTTGATTTTAACTATTGTTATCCAAGCATATGCATTTTAGAGAAAATATCTTTCTACCAAAATATCAAACTTTTTAACAGAGAAGTTATCCTTAGGAAATGTTTCACTCTTCAAGTGGTGGACTGTGTGGTTATGTTTTGAGAATCAAAGATAGCTCTGCTTGAATATGCGTCTTCTTGATACTGGGAATTACCTGATCATGTTCTGTGTGTTTTAAAAAGTCTACCCAAAGGTGAAATAATAATTTTTAATGTGTAGTTACCACTCACTTTATAATTACAACCTATTTAAGTCTTACATCTCAAAAAGCCTCAGTTCCTTTCAGAACAGAGGAGCTTGTCCTTTGGGTGACACTCTTAAAGATTATTTTCAAGTTGCGCTTAAATTTGTGAGGTTCTCTGAGATGTTGGCACGCTTCACAGCGGTAAGAAAAGGATGTCATTTAAACCCTATTTGGGGAACCTTCTCCTTAGGTGGTCCAAGTGAATCCACAGGTTTCGTTTTTAGTCCATTAGAAAGTATTATATTCATTTTTAAAGGTGTCTTACGCCGTAATGCCTGTCACTCTTCCAGTTGGTTTGTGAGACACACGTGAAGCCATTCTTACTCTGTTGCATCTCTGTGAGTTGAGAAAAAGAATGTCGACCCAAAGCAGATCGCTAGAATGCCAATTTACTTTCAGATATTACCGTGAGGGATGGGTAAGCTTATGACCTTGCTGCACTGTGCTTGTAGAACTTTCCTTGGGAATTTTTTAAATCAGGTTTATTTTCCCTTTGACTCTGGTTTCTATTGCCCAGAAGTTTTCTTTGCAGCAGTGTTTATGTATTTAACAGTATTTTCTGAGGTGGGCACTACAGAATTTTCACAGCGTGAGTTCGTTGGACTAAGACTTTGTGTACGACTTATATCAAGTGGAAAAGTTGATGGACATGAGCTTTAAAAATGGCTTTTTGTGTGTGCTCTACATTTGAAGCTTTCGTCTGAATGTCCTGTTGGGCTGCAGTGTTTTCCAACGTTGCTATAAGAGAACAAAGTCAACATTAAAAAAAAATAAATTTTTATTGAAGCATGTGTTTTTCCAAGTAAAGTCGTTATCAAAGAGACTGTCATGGTGGGTCACCATTCATGTGGGGCACAGTGGTGCCCTTTGCATCTTGAGATGTAAGCTCCAAGTCATAGTTAAATAAATATCTGTTTATTTAAAGAGAGGAAGAACCCACCCTAAAGCCAGACAAGGAGGAAGCTTTTTCAAGACGTTCCCTTTGGAGGAAAAATAAGCTTGTTGTTGCGTAATTCTGCCATTATCCTCCTTGTCGGTAATCTCATCTCAATCCATTGTCTAAGGTCCTGGTGCACATTAAAAGGTTGGTATTTGTGTCAACATAAAATATACCCGCAAATGGAGCTAATGTTCTTCATTTCCACTTTCAGTGCTGTTCCCAACACATGGCGCTTGAATAGAGCGCAACGGAGCCTTAACACTTATTCGGAAAATAAATATTGATCCCTAGGAAGTTAGACTTGGATTGGGCCAAGTTGATCTCTAAAACAGCAAGAAAAATGCTGCCTTAAATTAATATGATTATCAAGCTTTGTGTTTGGAAGTCAGGTAAGGAAGACAGTCAGCACACCTCAATGGGATAATGGATTTTATGTGATTTAGGAAGGAACAGACCCTGTCCCTGCCCTAGGCACTTAGAATAAGTTCCTGTAATAAAATGGAGTATCTTGGAAAAATATCTATTAGGGAAATACATATCAGTAAATCCCCATAATAAATATAATTAGTATTTTGGAAGCAGAGTGAAGGAAGTAATTAAGTCTGTCCGACTGCGTCAGGGAAAAACTCAGAAGAGATGGGCCTTCTGGAATAAACAGAGGGAAAGGAAAGGGATGGGGCAAAGCATGAGCTGCGTTTGGCTCTGGGGCCAGTACAGGGCTGACGAGGATTTCTGGAGCGTGTCCTGTGGTGCATCCAGCGTTTGCCTTAGTGAAGTGTACTTGAAAGTGGTAACAGGCATTTTAAAAGCACTTCTCCTCAAATTTTTATTATTTCACAGTAACCTCCCCCCAATTAATCTATTTGAATAGTCAGATGTGTAATTATTTTTATTGAATACGTTGTGGACACTTTTAATGCTTTAAATTACAAACTTTGGTAAATTTTAACTTTGTAGCATGTACCGAAAATAATGCTTCTATTTTTCTAATGTGTACATAACATTGTACCTATCTATTATGTCTTTGTATCAATCAATAAATGAATGTACTTAAAATGGAAATTATTTGTTGGGACTGAGTACCCTGGTCCCCTGAATACTTTCCCAAGTGCCATCAGTTTTCACCAACCAGAATGGATCCTAAATTTTATTTGGTTTCCTGAAAGAAGCAGGATCTTTTGTTTTCCTCTTCCTCGTTGGCGTATCTATGAGTTATCTACAATGTTCCATGCTCTATGAGGGCCCGTTGATGAGTAGGGCCTGTTATTTAAACAACTAAACAAAACTCTGTCTCAAGAAGGCTGCGCAGCGTAAAGTACGGACCAGTTTTTTCACTGGCGTTAGCGCAGGACTTTTACAAAGTCATCTAAATGTGTCATGGAGGTGAGTTAAAGAGATTGACTGGAGTGACTTTGTTAATATAAAAAGGAGAGCTTTTTTTAAAAAAAAAAAATGCTGTGACTCTATAAGGTAAGCACGAAGATGGGCCAGATATCTTACTGCCTCGCTGATACTGCCTGCCAGCTGTGCATTTTCTTACTACAATGAATCCCCTCATTTTTATTGCTGTGTACAAGGTGCAGCGTTTCATTTTTCTTCCTACTTGGGCTTCCTGTAGAATGAGCACCCCATATAGTTCTTTAAATTCATGCTGTTGTGGGAACAAGCCCGTCTTTCTGTTCTGTCCTTTGTTAACTGTAAACCTCGCGGAGCCACCGTTCTCTCGTGCCCTCCGTAAGTGGCTGGACTCCGCTCAAATTAGCACTGTAAGATTATCAGCGGGCTACAGAAGTGGAGTGTATCTTTCTCTTCGGCATTGCTGCGTAACATTGTCTTGATCTGGAAAGTGCTAACAAACTCAAGTGAGCTAATTGTCCCATACCCACCCCCACCTTGAAAACTGGGGCTTCATGTCTACCACATAAAAGATAGGGAGAACACATCTACAATATTTGTGCTCCTGTGACGATCAAAAGAAAAGTTACACGTATAAAATGCATAGAGATTATTTTTTAATCCACGCACCAACTCAGGGCACCTGTCTTTCACGTACAGTGAGGCAAAATAGAACATGTTTGGAGCTTTGTAACTACACGTACCCACGCTCAGATCTTGGATCTGCACCCTAATAACTGGGAGATCTTGGGCAAGTTCATTAGCCTTTCCAAGTATTCACTTTCTCATATATGAAACTTTTTGCAGGTCTTTTATATAGAGGTTGTTGTAACCTGCTGATAATATTACAGGGTTTAACTTGAGCAGAGGCTTCTCTAAAATAAGGCAAATTATATAAAATACCCAACACATGTTAAGTCCATCAGAATGCTCTGTAAAAGCTGGTTTCCATTTGCTACTTTGCATAATAATACTGGGTCCTGTGACAAATGAACACCCAATACACCAGTAGCTGGGTGACATAAAATTCATTCCTCACTCTTGCAACAGTTCAATGCAAGTGTTCTAGTGGGCAGACAGCCTTCCATGTGGTCTTTCAGAAAGCCAGGTTTCTAAAATGACAACAAACTCACAACTATCAACAACTGAACCTAAAAAACAAAACAAACTAAGCAAACAACTGGAACAGGAACAGAATCACAGAAATGGAGATCACATGGAGGGTTATCAGTGGGGAGGGGGAGAGGGGAAAATGTGGGGAAAGGTACAGGGAATAAGAGGCATAAATGGTAGATACAAAATAGACAGGGGGAAGCTAAGAATAATGTGGGAAATGGAGAAGCCAAAGAACTTATATGTACGACCTATGGACATGAACTAAGGTGGGGGAATGCTGGTTGGGAGGGGGATACAGGATGGAGGGGAATAAGAGGAGGGGAAAAATGGGACAACTGTAATAGCATAATCAATAAACTATGTTAAATAAAAAGAAATCCAGGTTTCTCCCACTTTGTGGTTCTGCCCTGCGTGGAGGCTTTGGAGTCCTCCACATTTAGGCACTGGCTAGGCAAAGAGAGAATGAAGAACACACACCCACCTTTTAAGTCCCATAGACAGCAAGGGACACATCGATTGTACAAGGCATTTCACTGAGAAGAGCTGGTTGAATGGTGCCACCAACACGGGATGAGGAATCTGGGAAATACAGTTCCAACCGAACGACCACTTTTTAGTCGCAACTCCACAGTAAATCAGAGGGAGCACCAGTACCGAGGGGCAGTGTGTCCTCCTCTGATATGCTCTTTATTCCCTTGCCCATTTCACTGTGTCACAATCCATCACTTAAAAACCCTGGCTAGTAACCGTATAATGAGGAGAGGTGGAGGAGCAGACGACACGGGTCAGGCTGGTCGTCGTAATCTTTCAGAATTTAGGACAAGTGAAACTTTATCTATATTCTATTAGTGGACACATTAAAAAGTCAATATCATCTGCTTTCTTCTCCACCAGACGTTTAACTCTATTCACATCTCAAATTTATATTCCTTAGATCGGTAACAAAAGATTATTCTGCTGCAGGTGTTTTTATCTAAGTGTTGACAATAGACACAAGTCAGCAAATTTATTTATGCCATTTCTAAACTACGTGCTTCAGGACCGTTGCAAACCGTCGTAGCCAAGATGGACCCAAGGAGACACGGTGACCAACTGTGATGTGGTGTCCTGGATGGTAGGTACCCTGAAACACTAGACCAAGTGTCTGAGAACATTATGCAAGGACATGTGAATGCAATATGGACTTCAGTTCACAATAACTATCACTGTTGGTTCATTAACTGTGTGACAAGTGTACCATAGTAGTATAAGATACTAAAGATAGGAAAAAGAGTGTTAAGTATACGGGAACTCTCTGTACTATTATAATCTTTCTGTAAATCTAAAACCAGTTTGTTTTTTAAAAAGTACATTGCAATCCCAGTATCTTCATATTTATTGAATGCCCATAGTGTAATATTGTCATTCTTGCAGCTGTGGTCTCTCTAACTTTTATATTATCACTGTAGATAATTTGGCCCTTCCAGTAATTTTAACAGGACGAGTGTCTACTTAAAGCAGCTTGCCCAGGTTTTGGTGCTAGGAAATGCTCTAGGAGCATCTGCTTCCTCTTTCTTTCCTCTCCCACTCTCTGTGCTTCCAGTAATTCTAAGAGAACAGTATAAACATTTGTGTGGCTATGGAAAGGATTACATTCATAAATCGCTCATTTTAGTGCTCCAGGAAATAATAGATACATATGGGGACGTGGACCCAATGTTCATGTGATCCAGCCAGTGTCGCCCTCGTAAATTTGATAAAATAATAAAATAATTAAAAAACAAAACAGAATGAGTAGACCATTTTACTTATTAGAAGAATGATAATCAATAGTATTTTTTTCAGTCTAGAAAATTACAGGACTATGATAATGATAGACATGGTTTTGTAAGAATGTTGTGATTATAATTTTTTGGTTCTTCTAAATTTCCCAAAATGACGCTGTTTAATTTTAAACTTAAAAAAGAATTTTCCTACATTTAAAAGTTCCTAAAGTCTATTTTGAAAGATTATTCCACATTATATTTTTAGAATACATACAGCAAGAGAGAGATTCCAATACCATGAAGAAACAAAACACTTGTAATTGAAAACAAAATCTTCAATTATTTTTGTTTCTCCTTATTTAACTGCCCAAACTGTATAATACTACTAGGATTTATGTCTAAAGGTCAATGTCCATGACAATTCTAACAGAATTTTAGAGCTCTCTCTGTTTTTAACTTCCTTGGCCTCACTATTTGGATTATTCTGTCATCGTAAAGATGTTTTCCTGATTTCTCCAAACACAGTTGTACCCATTTCAGCAATATTTATATGTGAAAGGAAGTGGAAGTTCGAATCCAGATTTGGTGACCCTTGAGATCTTTGATTGACCTTAGTAGGTATTAACTTTTTAGATCAATAAGAGCTGTTATTGACCTGAAAGAAAAGTCAATATCTGCTTGTTAATTTGCAGCTTGAAAATGTTATATATTTTGTTTTTCATCATTGCCCTATTTATTTTAGCCTTTTTTTTAAAAAAATGCCTTTACCGTTTGTATCAAGAGATCATAATGTCAAAACATTGTAGTTTTGGTGTTTAAGAAGATAATCATTGGACATGGTAGTCATTCATGAGTTAGTTCATTTTAGTTTCATATAAAATTACAGCTGGCTGAGATTCATGCTGTCCAGCAAAGTGAAATGTACTTAATTATAATTTTATCCAATATTGTTTTTAACATTCAGGAAACAATCTTAAATAATCTATGGTTCATGGCAAGAATATTCTCACACACACCCATGAGAAATGAAAAGAAAGTTAAATTGGAAATAAGTAATCTACAAAAGCAATTAAAATGCTTTTTGCGTTTTCCATGTACAAATGAAAAAAAATCATTGCAAACAGATGAATGTTCAGCATGTACTTTTTATGTGGATAAACATCAAATCTTTTGGGTAAGGACTTCTTTTGTGGGTTTGAATTTTAGAGGCCTATGCTTATAAAGTTTTATTAAGTATTTAAGTTTTAAGAATTGGTAGAGAAGTAGCTTTTCACATCATCATTGTTTTGTATATTAACATGGAAATGTCAAGTTTTGCATAACTTGAAATGTCTCAGAATTGCCTATTCCTGGAATTCAAATGTCAGTACAATACTTTTGCACATATATGTCTCTGATATTTCAACTCTTAAAAACCTCATAAATGATTCAGTATCACTTTGGCCTTGTTGTGACATAACTTTAAAAAGAGGCAGAGTGATTTTAATCCAGTTTAGGAAGTGGTAGTTTCATTCAGTCCAGGCACAAAGCACGAATCTCACAACCCATTAATGGTCATTTATCTTTTTGTGAAAATACGTAACCATTTTGATGAGGAATTTGAGTTTTAATGAGGATTCTTTCAGTATTTTGCACCAGTGCCTAAATGAGGCTATTTCATTTTTGAGCTATAGGATTGTCTTATATCTTATTAGTTCATTGTCATGGAGTCCTCAATATGTTTTTTTTTAAGCAAGCTTTCTTTTTTCAAAAGATGAATGCTTTGTAGGGTGTGAATGGTAGAGGCCAAATGACCTGTAGAAATAGACCTCCTATTAATTTATTATTCCAAAATTTGTACAGCTTCTATATATTTAAGTTTTATAATTTCAGAGCTGGACTGAGCCTTAGAGGTGATGAACCTGACTTTGCCATTATAGATGGAAAACTGAATTTAATGTCCAGTCCCTATTTATTGCTATTTGACTTACTTTTTATTTAAAACTCTCAAATACTGTTGACCATTATTGGTGTATTAATAGTCTGAAATAAAATACTTTTACTAGCCGCATATTTTTATATTAAGTATTTTGTCTCTTATGGAAAAAATGCTTACTCCAGGGGAACTTGATCACCGGAAGAGGCTTATTTTCATACATGTTCCTAATAGCCTGCTTTCTTCTTTTGCTAGGATACAAAGTTATGATAGTTAAAATATGACAGCACTTTAATATGATCAAATTAATATGTTCGGGGTCTTACTAGTCCAGAAATTTTTTTAAAAATGCCATTAGGGCCATAGCTGAGATAGAGTGCATACCTTGGCATGTTGCATTTTTCCTCTGCTGGGAGATTAGTGGAAAATAAGCTCTGAAAATTAAATTTTATTGCAAAATCATCTTCCGATGTTCAGCAGTGAAGATAATATTGAGTGATAAGGTTGGAGTGGGTTTTGTATAAAGCAATTACAGAATGAAGACTACAATCTGAATGAAAAATATTGCTCAAGATTTCCTATAATCTGTAGAAAGCTGCATTTGGGGGATATGTTTAAAATTGTCTAGTTTTATTCAGGTGATTATAATGCTTAAAGTATATTGCAGTTTGAAAGCGTCATTACTGGTTTTAATGACCATTTACGTGTGGTAAGAGGTACAAATTTATATATATACACACACATAAATTTATTCATTCATATATATTCCATGCTTGGAAAATTGTTACCACCTCACGAAGGCTCCCTACACCAGAGTTCTCTCTGCAGAGCTCGCGTTGTCCAGTGAGCGCATCTCTCTCTTTAGATAACTGCATGTGAAAGTCAAGATCAAAATGTCCACTGTGTGTTTTACTCTCAGCTTGGCACGTGCAAAGAGGGATTTCTATTCCAGGTCTCCATTGTGTAGTTGAAGAAGTATCTGGTCCTTTAAATAACTTTATTTACGCCTCAGCTCTTGAATTTGGTCTTTATGTTGCAAACACAGACAGATGTGAACAAAGATGTTGGTCTTGAGCTTTATGGAAAAGCCTTGGCTTGAAAGGGCCTCCTACAAGTAAACCTGAAGAAGAAATATGTGTATGTGTGTATATGTGCATGGGTGTGTACACCCCGCACCCCCATATCCCATGCCTGTGTGTTTCCTGGCCTTACGTTCTTTCCCACCCATCAGTCAGGACCCATCAGGTGTCTGCTATGAGCAAGTTGGAGACCCAAGGTGTTGGAATGGTGGACACAGATTATGCCTGTGTCAGCTTTGGGGCTCCGTCACAAGGAATTGAACGTCCAGTAGTGTTGTGCAGCAGAAATCATTAACGGGACCTCTTTGTTACTCAGTGTGCAGAGGATCCTGTCATCCTTTAATTTTTTAAAAAAAAAGTCCCATCCCCTTTAATAAATAGTAACCTAAAAAATAAATAATAGTTCAGAACAAGACTATGAAGGTTTATCAAGATGAAAACAACCCACTAAGAACTAATCTGAACCAGTTCTCGAAGCAGCGCCTGAGACCTGGCCTGTGAGGCCGGGCTAGGAAAAGTTCACTCGGGGCTGGGCATATACCAGCTCCCCAGGCCCCAACTTTATTAGTGCGGAGATAAGCTGATTAGGTCTTGTCAATCAAAGGTGCCCATATCTCAATTGAGAGACGCACACACTCTCTCTCTCTCCCCACTTTTCTTGAAGCATTGAAGCAGGCAACAAAGAGAGAGATGTGTGGCGTGCATCCCTACAGTTGTCACCATGCAGGGTGCAAGGGCCCTGTGATGATGCGGTGACTGTATTAAAGAGTACATCAATTTGTTTTAAAGTGTTTTGATTTTCCGTGGTGGCATTAAGAGAGAGAACATTGTGGTTGCAGCTTTACTAGAAAGCAAAGAGTTCTAGAAGAAGAAAAAAAAAAAGTGCTTCTTTGAAGCTTACCAGGGCTTTGAATCTTGCTGTGCCAATGGGCGCTTAAGTGCTGCCGTGACTGGCAACCTCGGATCCACCATCAGCGTAGGAACTACCTTCCCCTCCAAATTATTCACTTAGAGGAACAGGAGAAAAATGTGTAAATTGACCTTGGTGATAGCAATGTTTATCAGCCATGAGTTTTTATTTTTTTTGACGATTTAAGATGTTGGATGAACAGACAGCAGATGTTGGTTGTTCTGATGTACCCTGATTCGGTTGTAGAGAACAGAGATACTTCTAGACGTTCCCCAAGTGCAGACTGGCAACAGTCCGCCATTTAATTGTTTTGTACGCATTAAGGAAGGCCTTGCCTCATACACCTGGAAGGTAAGCCCGACTAATAAATATGGGCTGTCAAATGGAATTCTGCAGGGCTTTAGCTTGAGACCTCATCATCCAGTCAGTATTTAGAAAAACGTAGAGTGATGGCGTAGGGGGAAAACCTGGCCTTTTGTTCTTCACATCTGAAGTTTGCTCACTGCAGGCCTCCTTCCCACTTCAAATGCAGCAGCAGAAAGGAGCCCTTCTCGCCTTCCCTCTCCCTGCACGCGCCCCGCCGAGCTGCAATCCTGCACAGCCCCGTTGGGTTGTTTCTTCATCAGCTGTCCGTCCCTTCATGCCACCCATTTCCCACTACCCACTCGTTGCAGCCCTCTCGCAGAGGGCCCCTGCTTATTCCCGTAGGATGTGAATTCTGAGCACATGGACCCACGCAGCCATTCTTGCTGTTGCTCGTCACGGGACAGAGAGGCATTCGTGCTCCCAGACTTGGGTACCTTTGTTAGGTGTTCTGGGAGAAAAGCAAAAATTTTAGGAGGTAAAGACGGGACTAGTCTTAATGTCCAAAATGGGAAGGGTATTCCACTTTGCGCAGCTGGTTAGCCAGAGCAGACACACTGACAAGTAGGTCCGTGTCGGGCTCTGGTGGGTGAATATGCTCGTGGCTGCCGAGAAGGATGTGTCCCGCTTGTAGGACGTAGTCAGAACTAGCCTGTCATTGGTTCTCTCCATCCCAGACAGGGTCGTTTCCAGACACCTCTGTCCCAAAGAGTGGATGGCGCTGAGGTGCTTTCTGAGTTGTTAGAGAGATGAAGGTTGGCGATGCTTAGAAACTAAGTGTACTGTGATATGTACAGATTTCTACTCAAGATTCTTTGCATTATGACATTTTGTTACTGGGTTTATCTTCATCTCAGTAAGGCCTTTATCATACTCATTCTTATGAGAAAAGATTAGCATGCAACTTTCCAGAAACACCTTTTAAAATGAATGTGTATCCATGTGTTCCCGTGTTGTACCGGTGTATCTCTGTCCTGTGTAAGGAACTTGGCTAAGCTTCTCATCATTTCAGTTTGTGGTTTCCTGTTGCTTTTTCAGAGAAGACTCTCATGACCACTCCATTTCAAGCAGCTTTTCCCTCATCTCTCAGCAGGCCCCTCCCTCATAGCATCGATTAGTAATCCATAAATCGGGTTTTGCTTGTTTTCTCCAGAAGAATGTAAGCTTCCTGAGGGGCATTTTATTGAATGAATGAGAGAAATTTGCAGTTCTGTTCCTTGACTACAAAGAAAAGTGCTTATTTCCCAAAGTTTCTCACTAACCTTTAGCCGTACAGTAAGTATAGCCATTTCCCAGTGCACTTTTCAGAGGTATGGTGGCTTTGTGAAATTTTAGGATTTGGCTTTACCTGTCTCTCATTATGTTGAAATTCTTAATACATTCAAGTAGTTTTCTCAAAAATACCATTGTGTGTGGCTTTTTAAAAAAAGAATATTACATTTTACCCAGCAAAGTGATAATTAAGAAAAATATACTTTCCTTAAGCTAGTTCACCATGCAGCTGGTGTATACTTGTTAATAAGCAGTTGGTGTTAAAGATTTTAAGCCAATAATGAATCTGGATTCCCTTTTTAATTTAACTGCTTAACTGTAGTTGTTGAGCTTTGTTTTTCTCCACCATTGACCAATTATAATTTCATGAGTTTACTCGGGTAATTGTCTTTAGGCTATAAAATTAATAGTGAAAATTAGGTTGCTGTATAATAATGTTGCCTTAACATGAGTTTGGGTATAATGTTTGTTTCACAGAAATTCTGAAACAAGGAGTGTAGAAAGAAATGTAGAAAGAAAGAGAGGCATTTGCTAACAGTGGCTTTGTGATTGTGTAAACCTCAGTTTTCCACTTTATTATGTGATGAGTAAAACATATAACCACTTCTCTTTTGTTGCTTATAAGAATACACAAATATTGAAATTATTCAACATTAAGCTGTAAACATCTTCAGTTCATAGCAGTGACTTTGGAAAATTTATTTAATGTAGAAGCTAAACTCGAAGGGGAATAAGATATTATAACATGATTCTCTGATCGTGGATAACCAAAAATTTCTATTTGAATAATACAGGGAATTGCACACCAATGCTTAGAATCAGCATTTGAAAAAGCATGGGTCGAAAAAAGCCTTTTAAAGAATGAATTTAGGGACACAGAGAAATGCACTGTTCCTTATTCCCCCCTCAGACATATTTTCCATTAGTAAATAGTTTTTAAGTCACTTTTATCATTAACATTTCACCCTCCAAAATTAAAAAAAAAAAATCTATCATCGAACTCTATAATGTACCAGAATTGACTAATTCCACTAGACACTCTTAGCCCCTGAGACACTACATTTTTATCATTCATAAAAGTAGTATTCTGAGTCACTGGATAAACTTTTCTTCAGGAAAAGAAATTTGTTTAAAATAAATAATGTCAAATGCTCATTTTTCTGCTTCTCAAATGACCTTTAAAGTAGTTGTCACACAGACTATTCCCGATTTATCACAAGTAAGCAGATGTAACTTATGACACTGGAGGTTTAAAGTAACATCATTAAACTACTAAAATTCAAAAGCGATGATGTTTTAGTATTTAACAACAATCCATATTTTTTTCATGTTCTTCCTGGAGGCATTCATGTGTGTTCAAGAATTAGAGGGCCACGATGTTCTGTGTCTTTATGTTTAGCTCACAGCTCCTCTTGACAGTGTTTATTTCTGAAGACAAGTGTGACGTGTGAGTATATTTGGAATAACTGAGTCAATATTACCTCAGTCTGATTTTCTTTTAGGATGTTATATCTTCCTAGGGAGCAAATACCAGGTAACTTCCAGAAATAGAAGGATTGAGAACGCGGTTTTATTTTTTTAATGCACGTGCATGTACACGCACGTACGTATCCATAACTATATAAAATAGATTTTCTTTTTTGTAAGAACATCTAAGTGTCTCTTGATTCAGGTAGTTTTATCATAGCCATCGCATGTTGCAGGGGGCTTTTTCGTACCATTCATAGTAACTAAAACACAATCATCTTTTCCAGGGAGGGAAAGAGAGAGAACAGGGGAAAGCTGGAATTCGTAAAGGGGGGAGAGATTCTGTTCCTTTTCCTTCCCTGAGGCTGAACTGTTTATCTCTCTACCCTCATTCGATAAAAGTGAATTTTATAATAAAATTCTCCCTAATCGGGCACTGTCAGTGGAGGTGTCTTATCGCTGAGGGGAGAATGACACCGATCCTATCGGAACACAGAGACGATGTCACTGCGTCCCCAATCACAGCTCTCCAGCTCCCGTATCTTCCTTCTCCACAAACACCACGCCGTGCTTTTTTTCATAAGAACATCAAAACCCAGCAAAGTCATTAAAATTGCACCCGCGTCGAGTTGCAGGGACCAGCCGCACTCGCGCAAAATGGGATGTGGGAAAACAGACTCTCCAAACGTGCTAATTCCATTGTCACGTGTTTCCAGCTTAATTTTAATCAGTTAAAAAAGCCACACATTGCAATAAATTGGCATTATCTTCCGTGACACCAGAAGACACAGTTGGTTCAAGGATTTAGAGGGTCACTGGCAACAGTATATAGTATTACAGACAAAGTATTTTTACGCTTGAACTACGGTAGCTAAGGTACAATCCCCAGTTAAGACTGCAGACAAAGACTAGAACCACATTGCACTAAGTTCAACTTGCAGACCACCTTCATCCAGGGTGGACTTTGTATGCAAAACAAAGAATTTGGAGAATTTTTTTCAAGAGTAATTTATTCATCTTCTAAAAAAATGTTTTTAAGTAGCCTTTCAGTGCTGTAACCCTATTGCATACTTGGCAGTAGACCAAATGGCCTGTCCATGGGTCCTCTCAGTAGACTTGTTTTCCAGTCCTGATGTTTCATTGACTGTGTTTACATTGACCAATTCGACTTGCAAGCCTAAACAAAGATACATTAGCACGCTTGAGGAAATGCAAACAGAAAACAGTGTCATTGACGGTGGTTGGGGGACGACAGTGAAAGACTGTCTCTAATGGCCTTAATTTATTAATGTCAAATTAGCACCACTATATTTTTACACAATTAAAGTTTAGCAATTGCTGAAGTAGAAACTACTGGCAAATTTAATTTTAATTTGTTCCATGGGGTTATTCTTAGGATATACATATCTCTATTTCAAAGCAGAATAATCCCTTGGACATGAACTGGCTATTCTGCATAAGAATATCTGTGAATGGTTTGGGGACAAAAAGATTTATTTTCTGTGGCAAGATGTAAGATATCACTTCAGTTCTCAAATTTAGTGTTTTAGCTTTGTAAACTGTCAATACATTTACAATAATTTTAAAACATTAGACATCATAAAGGTTTTTTTTAAAGCCTTACATGAATAAAATACTAAAATACTTAAAATTGTCAAAAACTTTTGGTTTGTTAACTAACAAAGAGTTGAAAAATCTCTATTTCTTCCTGAAACTAGTTTGTTTTCTTTTTTAATTGACAAAGCTGACCTTGAGGGAGGAAAAAAAAATAAATGCAACCACAACTTTTATGGAATGAAAAGAGCTTTCAGAATTAAATCATTTCGCAGTGACTGGAAAAATAAACATTTGAATGTCTTTTGTTTTCATTTTTGTTCAACACTTTGTTGATTTCTTTATACCCAAAGCAATAGAAAGAAAAAATGAAGTAATAGTGAACCAAAGAGAAATAATTTTTCAGTGCATTGTGTTTGTCTTCACTGTGAGTTTAGTTTTCTACAGTCAATGTCAAATTGATCAGACCTCTGCTGTGTGATTGAAGTACTTTTCAAAAAAAAATCGCATATTGTGAAGTTAAGACGGTTAAGTTGTAGTGTCACTAAAACAGTTTTTTCTGATTGCACCCGCCTTGCCACAGAGGCTGTATGAGTTACTGCACTATGTCCATGTTTAAACAGCTTGAGTAAATTTACAGGGTCACTCTTTTTTTCCCTCTTTTTAAAAAATAATACAGAGGAAGAATGAGTGCAGATTTTGAACTCAGTCTTTTCTCTGTTAGGATTAGCAGCCAGCTCTGCATGAAGGGAGAGAAGTCAGGTGGGGGGGATCTGGAAAGGACTTCCCTATATGGTGGCTCTGGGCTTTTTAAAGGAGACACACACACAAAAATAACAGGAAAGTTCATTGTGTACAATGGAGTGCTGGCTTTCGTCATGTGTCTAAAAAATGGTTTCATTGATTTTGCTCAGAATTTACTAGTAGCTGTGGTTCTTTGTTAATGGTTGTTTCTTTCCTTATTTTTTTAGGAGATGAACTAGTTTAAATTTTCAATGCATGCATATTTATTTACATATTAATATATATTTTCCTCATTGTGTGTTAAGTTAGAAATGTGTGAGAGATGATCATTATGTGCAGCCTTAAAAGGAAATAGCCCCCCTCCCATTTATGTTTAACTGGAGACCCATAGGATGTGTTGATTGAAGGAGATTTATGGAAGGAAATATATTTATCAAGTTCATACATGAGGCAGCAGAACAGGTTTTATTTCGCCTTCCTTTCACCATAAAACAATGGGCCTCTGTTTAATTAACCTGATACAATTGTTAAATTGCAATAATGTTCCTGATTTAAAATTTGTGATGTACGTATTTGGTGTCTTTGGGGGAAAGACTAGTTTAAAGAGATGACAAATCACAGTGTCCTATGTGAACGAACCCAAGAGGAAACAACTATTAAAATATTAACTCAGCCACAAAACACCATGCTTCTTTAGATTCTGGGCAATGGAGAAAATAGAAAAATTTCAAATTTATTCAGAGACTATTTAAAGCCAATTAAATACTGTAGTGCTTTATGTTGAATGAAAACAGACATTTTTATTTATGTTTTATTTGTATTTACTCTAAATTTTAAATAGTTTTGCGAAGAAGCAGTGGAAGCCATGATGCAACAGGAACGGAATTCTTTCATGTGTACCTCTTATTTTCCAAAACGGTGTTATAATTTTAAACCCTGTTTGTAACTTACACAACTGACTACTTTGCTCAGCGGTGAAGGTTGTAATATACTTTTCTACACATAGGCTGCGCCATTGAGCCACTAGTCAGAGAAACATTTCTTGTGCAGGGAGATGGGAAGGTGGAGTAAATGGAAATGAAAAGGGCTGGCTCTAAGCTTTTTAAATGTTCGTTACTATAATATATTTAAAAACAAATCTTGATATACCTATCATTTCTGGATCTTTTAGGGTATTGTCTAATGATTTGAAATGTAACGCTGTTTTAAAACACAAGTATTCTTTCAAGTTGTAAGTATTTATGTAAATGTATAAGAAAAACATGAGTCAAGGTGAAACACAATTTTTAACTTACAGGTGAAGTCATCCTTGTATTTTTTATTTGATGAGGATTATTTAAATTTTATTATAATTTAAAAGATAATCATTACTTCAAGTAACTTTAAAGGGTCAGATATAATTAACACAAATATGTGCTTGGAAATTTTACATTAAAATCTATTTAACTTCCATATCTACTTAAGAAATTTGTGAAGTCAAGGTGAATGTGGTTCCTTCCCTAATGGGAGATAAGAAACTGTTCAGTAAGTCTAAGTGAAAACAGTTTGGAATTATGGATATGCACTGAATTTTGCTTTTATTTCCACTAATACTGGGACTGCTAACATATGAAAAACTATAGTAATGTCTCTATTGTATTTTTATCTTTTGGTGCAAGAATATATTATAATAATAGTTTTAAAATAATATTTACAACTGTATTGCATTTCAACCTAACTGTCCCTTAACTTTTATATGTTGGAAAATAAATTTTAAGTATAAATAAATACTTTTGATAAATTCATATGAAAACTAAACCTTACATGTACAGTTCAGCACCATTCTTTAATCTTTGTATTTTGTAGATCTGAAGATTCTAAAAACTGCTCTGGGACTGTTTCTTTGCATAAACACGTTTTGGGGAAATCACTGTCTTCTTATTTAGTAGTTAGAGTGACTTATGGAGGAAAGCGTGATGTTGCTGTCTGCTAAGAGTGGAGAAGCTTATCACCGAAAATTTAAGCCATGACGTTGCCAATTCATCCATGGCAGAAGTTATGAAAGTGTTAGTGTTACTGGCAGAAGCAGCTCCTGCTTGGATCCCTAGCATGCAAGTCCTCACATGCTTGTGCCCATAAATGCCACTTCCTGACGCCCCATCGCTTCCGCTGTGAATCTTCAGGGAAAACTTCCCAGAAAGTTTGCTCATCAGCCAGCTATGTGTTGAAGAGGCTGTCCCCAAGGTTTACACTGATGCTCACTTACTGCCAATATGGACATAATATCTCAGTTTACCGTTAGGAAAAAACTCACTTGAAACTAACAAAATCTAATCTACGTAGCACAATATATTTTTGTAAAACACCATTTTTTACAGTTTATAATATAATTTACTTTATAAAATGCGGTTTGTTAGGGGTATGATTTTAACCAATTTATGAATTCATAAATGAATGCCAGTTGTATGTTTTATTACCAAGAATAATATGATGTAAAAATTTATTATTGCTTCCATTTATATTTTCATTTTATTAAGAAAAATAAGTCCATGATATCAAATAATCATAATAGAATTAACATGATTCTTCTTGTAACTTAAACTGTGTATTGGGAATCTGTAAAGTTGGATAATTGATGTTGTTAATCTGTTGCTGATAGAATACCTCTGTGGTCTGATTTAAGATAGTAAGTACTGTATCAATGACATGTCCGAACCCAAGGGTGAGACAGTAGACCATGTCTCTCTGTTAATGACCTTAGAAAACCTGGATCTTTCTGGAAAGCAAGACCATTTTCATTGAAGAGGAGTTATAAGAATTAGCACTTAACTAGGCCGTACATCTTTGTAGGCAGATCAAGATTGGCCTGTGTTTATATATTACTGTGTCTTAAAATAACTAGGCAGATTTTGATTATTTTGCAGTTATGTTTGTGATTATCTCATTTAAAATAGGGCTAATGTAATGGACCCATTCATTACAGGGTCCAAGGTGATATTTCATAGTTGTTTCAGAGAAGCTGAAACTGAGGTATCAAGAGAAATATGCTACACATGTTAAGGTACTGTGGACAGAGGGTGGTAAAGTGTGTGGTCTCAAATAATAGCACCAAATCGTAAGTCCCAGAAGAAATTATGCACACCAAGATGTGATGGAGCTGCTTTTCGTGTTAGTAGCAATGCATACCTGTGTTCCAGGTAGGGAGCCAAGAGGACTGTTTACTAAATGATCGTGAACTATTCTCCTGTGGAAGTTTGGAGAGTTCTAAATAAGATCCCCAGTCTTATGCTATAGAAATCACCCAACAGCTAAAAATTACCAGATACAATGAGATTCTCCCCTTGAAATTCATTTAAATGGTTGTGTTTTACTTCTGTTGTTTATTCAATTTTGGGATTATCAAAGCTTCATGCCTTTCTTCCTACTTCCTATAACCCTCCTTGACTAACTCTCTTTTGTACATCTCTGCCATGGAGCAGGCCCATTCAAGAGATGAAACTCAAATAGATTAACTGTTTGTCTTCTAGAAATTCTAATGTTAGATTCTTTGAGAAGGGAAACAACCATTTGTTGAGTGCCTTCTATGACCTGGGCTTACACTGCCTATGATCTTCAAAGTTATCTTACAAGGTAGGTGCAATTGTGCCCGTTTTACAAAGAAGAAAACTGAGGTCCAGAGAAGCTAAGCATCCAAACCCAATGTAGGACCCTCTGAAGTCAGATCCCTTACTTTCTTTCATTATCACATGCTAAAGGTAAAGTTGAGTTATCCTTATTGAGTTCCAGCATAGGAAGCAGAACTGAAAGGTTAAGTTGGAACATCTCTTGAGTTAATACTTGGGAAACTGGTAGGCATTTTGTCCTCTCCATGGACACAACTCCCATGGCAGTGTATCTGTAAAGCTGCTGGCAGTATCTGAACATTGCTGAGAATGGGAACCGCCTGGCAAGGAGGGTACCCAGGGAGAGCGTTCCACGGTGGTGATGTGATATTGCTACCAGCATGCTTCTGAAAGTAAGTAAAAACCTGCATCAGAACCACCGTGTGCTTCCTGACAACAAAGCTGCCTGTGCCCCAGTGCGGACTGATCCCGTGAGCCTCTCCGGAGGTGTGGCCCAGGCATCTCCGCTTCTAGGAAGTAACTTCAGGTGCTTCTGAAGCATACTAACTTCTGAGGGTTATTGCTTTCATGTATGAAGCATGGATGAACCTGGGAGGACCTTGACTTTGAAGCCCCACGTGCCTGTCTGCAACGTCTGTGTTTCTCTAGAGAATTATCTTTTCTGTGCAAAGTGTCCATTTAGTACCATCGGTTCCTTGCACTTTGGTGCTCAGGTATTGAAAGCCATATTGAGGGGCTTTCTTCTCCCAAAGCCTGCCGCACAGTATCTCACACAATTATACGTCTCATTTACTTGTTGGTCCTTTTCTAATCTAAAGTGAAATGTTGTCCTGAACAGCATCATATTAAAATATAAAACTATCTCTTGTGAAAAGTGAAGTCAGGGAATACATCTGGGAACTCAACAAACTAAACTGCGTGCAGAATTTTTTGTTAAGTTTGGAAACTGATAGCTGCCTGAAGGTTGCATATTTAAGGTCAGTTTCCCTGTTTCCTTTATACTTGCCCTGTGGCAAAGCAAGGCAAGACTTCCCATGGAAAAAAATGAAAGAAAGAAAAGAAAACTCAATATTGGCATTCTAATAATAAAGGAATGATAAAGATTGAGCCTGAAGTTTGTGACCTTTTGCATGCTTGCATATTCTACTTTTCAGTGGGACGAACTAGCACAATGTATTTCAGATTGACAGTTTACCGAAGGTTGACCCATATTTTGCGACATAAGCAAAAAATAGTAGCATATGTAATGAAGGAAAATAAAGTATTTAAATTTCAAAGCAAAATGCTGTTCATATGACAGCCCGAGTATCTCTGGGCACATTTTTCTGAAGAGGCTAAAATGCCAACTGAATTTTCATATAAATTTTCTCAACAAATTCTGGGATCAGTGGAGAACGCTAGCATGTCTTGTTTCATGAAGTTATCATCCATCTTAGAATTTTTACATGTTCTTCCTTTCTAGCTTTTGCTGAAAGAATTGAGGTAAGAGAGTTAACAATAATGGACTGGTAATAACAGTACTGGTAAGCGTTTGTTGAGCAGTTACTGTATGCCAAGCCCCACGTTAAAGAGTTTACATAGATGATTTTGTTTAATTCTGAAACAACTTCATCTATATTATTCTCTTCACTTCACAGCTAATATTTTTCCAGCATCTTTCATGTGCTGGGTACTATACTGTGCTATCCCTGGTGTTATCTTAATCTTTAAAGAATTGTATTGTGGGTATTTATTTCATACACGAGGACACTGAAATTGAGAGACCAAGTAGCAGCTTATTCAAAGTGATGTACCTGGTAGATGTCAGAGATACTGGGCCCTTTGATTCCCCATTCTACTTCATGTTTGTCCTAAGCTGCATTTAAAGCACCATCCCACCTTGTCTACTCTCTGCATTTAAACTCCAAAGAAATATATCTTATTTTGAAACACTAGTAATATATCTTACGTATCCAGCAATTCATCTTAAGGAAACTTATTCTTCTCTAGGGGAACAACACTAGCCTTGGAAAGATATCTTAGGATACTTTCAAAAAACACAAACAAAAACAAAAACCCCACAACAAAAACATGCATTGTAAGGCAGTGGTTGAGAACGGGAGCTTGAGTTAGAGCTCAGTTTTGGTGCTGCTCTGCCACTTTGCTAGTTGCGTGTCTTTGGGAAAACTCTCTCTCTCTCTCTCTCTCTCTGTGTCAGTTCCATCATCAGTAAAATGAAGATAACGATAGCATCGTTGTGTACCTAGTAGGCTCCCAGTGAAGGTGTTAGTGGTGGTCAATGTTGTTGATGTTTTTCCTGCACTCGAATCTTTAAAAAGTTTATTTTTACAGTTCTTTTATTATTTTTTCATTGTTGTTCAAGTACAGTTGTCTCCATTTTTCCCCCATCACTACCCTCCATCTCCGCATCCCCACCTTCCACCCTCGATTGTACCCCACCTTGACTTTGTCCATGTGTCCTTTATACTTGTTCCTTGACAACCCTTCTCTCTTTTCCTCTGTTATCCCCTCCCACTTCCCCTCTGGTTACTGTCAGTTTGTTCTTTATTCCAATGTATCTGGTTATATTTTGCTTGCTTCTTTGTTTTGTTGGTTAGGTTCCACTTATAGGTAAGATCATATGGTATTTATCTTTCACCCCCTGATTTATTGCACTTAACATGATGCTCTCTAGATCCATCCATGCTGTCGGGAAGGGTAGGAGCTCCTTCTTTCTTTCTGCTGCATAGTATTCCATTGGGTAAATGTACTATAGTTTTTTGATCCACTCGTTTACTGATAGGCACTTAGGTTGCTTCCAGCACTTGGCTATTGTGAATTGTGCTGCTATGAACACTGGGGTGCATAGGTTCTTTTGAACTGGTGTTTCAGAGTTCTTAGGGTATAATCCCAGCAATGATATTGGCAGGTCAAAAGGTAGTTCCATTTTTAGTTTGCTGAGGAAATTCCTTACTGTTCTCCACAGTGGATGCACCAGTCTGCATTCCCACCAACTGCTCACTAGGGTTCACTTTTCTCCACATCCTCTTCAATGCTTGTAGTTTGTTGATTTGTTTATGATGGCCATTCTGACTGGTGTGAAGTGGTATCTCATTGTGGTTTTAATTTGTTTTTACAGTTCTTTAATTGTGTTACTTCTCAGGCCTCAGCAGAAGGGTTAAATTTAAGTAAGGAGGACATACACCATGAAATAAGAGAATTACCAGTACCATTAAAGAAAGAGAGTCATAAAACTGACTTTAAACAGTCACGTAATGGCTGCTTATAATAACAACTTAAGTCAATAAAGAAATGGAAATGTTCTCTGTCCTTTGTTTTAAGGAGACAATGACGTATATTTTAGTAGGGTATTTTAAAATATTGTCATTAATTAATCTAAGAAATGTTGCTTAAAGTTAAATCAGTTTTAATTATCTGGAAAGTTCTCTTTCTACAATACCGTTTCACCCCAATACTAGATAAATGAGTTGTTACCCAACCCCTGTAGTGCTTGAAGCTTATTGTGGTAACAGACCCAAATGCTATGAGGTTTGCACATGTGTTGTATGTCGTGAGTTGTGTTTATTATAGCTGAACTCGAGAGCACATGCCCTGACCTGAAAACACTTGGGGTTTGAAAACATCACCCTGGCCAAACACATGTGGTTGGACTCAACAGTCAACTCAAGTTCATGGCCCCTGGAATGAATTGCGTTCGTGGCGCTTAATGCCTACTAGCTCTGTGCACGTTCACCTCGTGTGCTACCTGCCCAGTTACCTGAAACGGTCTACGTGCCTGGGGGTCAAGACTAAGGCTTAGACCTCTTTATTCCCTTCTTTTCCCACCCAGTGTCCTGCACTCAGTGGGTTGACAACTTTTGCTGATGACAGAGGGTGTGTTTATTAGGGAAAAAAAACGTCTCTGTGAAATCCACCCAACAATATCCATGCAATTATTTTAGTATTTTACATGAAAGAACAATGATACTTGTTTGCTTGGCGAAAGTATTCAATCCCCAAGAAATGAAAAGGTGATAACTTGATCACGAAGGTTTACTCAGCTATCACGTGTTCAACCTGTCTGGAAGACAAGTAATGTAGGTGGAAAGACTCTAGAATCAGAGATTCCAGTTTTAATTCCAACTGCACCATGTACTATCTATGTGGCTTTAAGAAAATTCTCTACTTCCTTCTGCTTCTGGAGATCCCCGTATTTCTAGCAAGCTCACCGATGCATTAAAAATGCATATTAATGGAGGTACATTGAAGATCTAGTGTTGAGAGGAACCTTGGGAACAACGAATCTGTCATATTGCCTTCAAGAAGTGAAGCAGTGCTCTTGTCCCCATAAACAAAAGCCCCGCTCTTTTTTTTTTTTTTTTTTTTGATGAAATAGAACTCATGCAGAGTCTACTTTAACTTTGGTCTTGTGCCTTCACAGTGTTCTCTGTCTGTCAGCTTTAGGATGTGATAAAAATAAGTTGTTGGGTTATTTTTCTGAATGCAACCTTTAATTCTCATATCTTATTAACTGTAGTCTTTTTTTTTTATAATTTTTTTTTCTTTTAGATTTTATTTATTTATCTTCAGAGGGGAAGGGAAGGAGAGAGGGAGAGAAACATCAATGTGCGGTTGCCTCTTGTATGTCCCCTGCCGGGAACTGGCCTGGCAACCCAGGCATGTGCCCTGACTGGGAATCAAACCGCGATCCTTCGGTTCGCAAGCCCGCGCTCAATCCACTGAGCCACACCAGCCAGGGCTAACTGTAGTCTTAAATCCATTTTTTTCTGAGTTACTTACATTACAATACTTATTGTATACTGTAAATCATTGGTTCCTAGATATCCGAATTTTATAATGAAACAGATCAAGTGACATGTACTGTGTCAGGCACTGGGAGGAGCACGAACGTGATAAGCGTGACAGAGAAGGAAATTGGTGAATGCCACGTGCATCGTTCGACTGGGTCAGGGCACGCTTCCGTGTCCTGGTCTAGGTGCGGAAATTCCCAGATGTACAAAGGGAAATGCTAGATAAGTTTGATTTGGCTGGCACTAGACTCTACTGCTGAAATATTGGGATGGTGGTTCTAATATGAACCCCAGTATTTGCATTTTCTCCTTGAAATGATTTTGTTCAACCACTTCAGTGTAACAGATAAAATAATTAAAGTCCTGGTGCGTTAAGTGACTTCGCCATGTTCGCGCGGCTAGTTAGTGGCAGAGCAAAGATCTAGATTCCAGATCCCTGTTGGACTTTCTTCACTAACATGCAATTTCCATGACTACAGAGACCAGGCAGGGTTTGCTCACAACCGTATCTCTCTTTGGTGCTAATAGTGGGCACTAAATAAATATCTGTACAATGAATGATTGCTTTCTCTCTCGAGATTTCACAGCCTAAAAATCCTTTTGCTTTCCCTCACCTAACGATGTCTTGCCCCTGGCCCTGCAAACTGATGAACATTGGGTGGTGTTCCTGCAGCTCATTTTCAGTTTCTGAGTTACTGATAGACATACCTGCTTTGTGGATCTTTTCAGTATAATCTTTGTAGATGTTTTCATAAATGTACAGATCAAGATATTCTTCCTGTGTATTTGAGTATCTGATATATGTCCTCTCTTTACAAGAGTGGATTTTGAGCACAGCTGGAGGTGCAGCAGTTTTCAGCTTCCTTCACCAAATGTTTGTTCTTGTCCATCATGTTTCAAGCATGTTTGGTTCATCGCAGTGTCTGGAGAGTGTGCCCTCCAGGGGAACATGCTGGCTATATTTGAGGGTTCAGGTGAATGAATACCACCTTCATTTCAATGAGAAAATTTTAATGTAATTATAGAACTAAATTATCTTTTACTTCATAAAATTAATGAATGTTTAATATATAACCTGAAGGATGGCACTCTGTCATTCTAGTTATTTACAAAAATACTTTGATCAGATCAGTTCATTGCCTTGTTTATGTTCTAGGCAGTGCTGGAGCCACTGACACTATTTTGCCTGATAGACTTTAATCTGTTAGCATTGAGATTGTTCTGTTAAATTACTACCATCCTGTTATTTTAGTTGATGTCTTCTTGAAGGGAAGCATTTACAATTACCTGTTTATTTTATAGGACCATTTAAACCTCTTAGGGTTTCCTTGATGATTTTCCTCTATTCATTCTTTATGTTATCTTTTGCCATTCCCATCCTGGCCTCTTCTAAAAAAAGGGGCCAGAAATACCCATTTCTATTTATCACTGGCTGTTTCGTATGAGAGTTTTACAAACGTGCTGTTTCAGCATGCATTTAACCACCTGACTATTTCGGCACACCTAGTGGGTACTAGGCACCGTGCTAACGTGCAGGTGACACCCTTGGAACTGTGCCATCCTCAAAATAATAAACTTTGGAATCTTAAGAAAATAAAATGCATTTCAAAATTGAAGTCTGGGGTGAATACTAAACTGATCAAGAGTATTTATCTTGGGGTGAGGTGGTGGAGTGTCGATTACAAAGTACTACTCTCATCATCTATTGTAGTAAAATTTTAATAATGCATGACTTCCCTAGTCAGAAGAAGATTTAAAAATAAGATGTTTTCTGGTGCCTAAATCAAGAAATCACCTCTCATCTTATATTTGAGTGCATAACACGTACAAGGTATTAGACTACGCATGTCAGGGCAGTCTTTTAAAAATTTTTTTGACCATGGCTTAAAGTAAGAAATATATTTGATATCACAGTTCATATTACACACATACATACATAACTGAAGTGAATATTCATAAAATGATATTTCCCCTTTTAACCATGGGTAATGTACGCTAATATTTTCTAATCTTGTTTTTTAAAGAAAGAATTTCAGTCAATTTCTGAACTGATTTTACAATCCATGTAGAAGGTCACAGCCCGCAGTCGGGGTTAGGGAACGCATAGGTGAGTATTTTCGCCCTCGTCTACAGCTTGTGCAGTGTAACAGGGAACATAAACCACGCTCACCAAGAACTTTTCTGAGGGACAAGTTGTAAATCCTCTAGGATAGTATTTCATGAATTTCCATCTTTGTGAACAACAGTCGCAATTTTTACCTCATTTCTATGCCACCATTTAGTTTTATTTACTTAATATATTTTTCTATCAATTGACTTTAAAGCGACTGAAGTGTTTTTTTTTTCCCACCACACAGCCTCATCCTGTGTGGAACCATGAGTTGGGTGCTCCTGTTGTTTTCTCTAATACTGAAAAACATGAGTAATTGTGGAAATATCAAGCTAAAGAAGGTTTTGCGGACCTGACCAGGGTAGCTCGGTTGGTTGCGTGCCGATCTGCAAAGCGAAAGGTCACCACTTTGCTCCACAGTCAGGGCGTGCACCTGGATTGCAGGTTCAGTCCTTGGTCGTGGAGCGTGCAAGAGGCAAACAATTGATGTTTCTCTGCCTCTCTTTCTCCCTCCCTTCCTTTCTCTCTAAAAATAAAATTAAAAAGAGAGAAGATTTTGTGTACCGCCAACAATAGGCCTAACACTTTGGTAAAGAGTTAAAAGAGATGCATAGAGTAGGGGTCTGGGAAAGCAAGTCTGGGTTTAAGAAGAAGGTAGCACTCGGAATGGGCCTTGAAGATGGGAGAGGTTACCAAGGAGGCCATCCCTGTAGAGGAAGCATTGCGAACAAATGCACAATGAGTAAAAAGTTGTTTGGGGGATAGCAAAATATGGACTTTAGCGATGGCATTGAACACAGGTAGGAATAATTGGTAAGAGGTAAGAAAGGAAAGGAAGATGAGAACTTGGAGGACACCGAATGCCAAAGATGTGAGTCTTTGTGTCATGGGCGATTAGAAGCTATTAAAGATGTAGGAAAAATGAGGTGAAACAATGCTGTGGGGAAGGCACTGGAAAAGACTGATTTGAATTATAATTTACTCAAAAGTCGTATTTTTAAATTCAACGTAGTTTTTACGTCTTTCATTGGATCAAATAAGCAGCTTTGCAGGCAGTCAAGAATTGCAAGAAGGCACAATGCAGGGGGCGGGGGAGACCACCAGACTGGCAAGTCTGTTCTCTGTTTGCCTTTCGGCGAATCATCTTACTCCTTCTCTATTTCTGTTTCTTCTCTCAAATGGAATTAATAGTGCCTGTTCTTCCTCATCAGCTTGCTGAAAAAAAATCATCTGAACAATGTCTGAAAGTGCTACGTAAATGTAAAGGAGCTTCTTCTTGTACTTGAGCTTTTTGAGCCAAAGAAGTGACCTGATGATAATTATCGTTCAGTGCCATGCAAGACAGCTCAGAGGGGAAGAAAATGCCAAGGAACAGCATTTAGGACACTGTGGTGCCGGGCCTAGAAGTAATCATTCAGTCTTGGACTGGAGTTGTGGGATCAGGAATGAAGAAAAGAGGGTAGATGCAAGGGAACATCACCGAGGGAGAAAAAAAGAATCGGAAGTTTGGCCATGAGGACAGGGCTTGGGGGCATGGCGTCAAGACACAGATGGGGAGTGCTCCCGGTTGGTTCCAGGGTTTCCGGTTGGGTAAAGGGTGTGGGATTAACAGTAAAGGAAAATCGGGAGAAGGAATCAGTTTTGGACAAAAGATACTGAATTTAAGGTATCAGCAAAGTGCCTAAGGAATATTGTTCAGCAGGCCATCGAAATGTGGGGCTTGAACTTAGGAATGAGGTTCTAGCTGGATATGTAAACATGAGTCATTCTTGGAGTGTTGATCACGTAAGCCCGCGTATTCCAAATGTTAGCCATTGAGTGTTAATTGTAAGTTTTTGACATATTTGAACAATACTTTTACTCTTACTTAATAAATATTTTAAGATCTATATTAACTCACTTTATAAAAGCATAGTCCTATGCTAAATAACAATAACTGTGAAACCTTGCATTTGACATGATGGCTACAGTTTTTTAATACCTATTAAAGTAAATGTCTAATTACTGTGCTTCATGATTATAAGACACTCATCATCTCAATTGCACATTTCCGAACCTTGGGCGTCCTACAGTCAGCAACATCTTACAAACCACTGGCCAGATCGGAGTGGAGATGCACTTGTCATTGCCGGTACATGAGCCAACCGGGCTCTTATTCCCAGCGGTATGAGCAAAAGTAGTCTCTCAATATTTCTGTCAATAACCCATTTAAAGATCTTTAGAGAAAAGAAATTGTGGGGTTTAATTGTCAAAAAAACCCTTACCTTCCGGTACCTTCAAGAAAGCACTCACATGGAAACTGGCAGAGCGGGTATCCAACAGCGTGGAAGAGAATCCCAGAGAGAGCCATTGAAGGCAGTTAAGAAGTGCTTCATCCCTGATGCTCTCGATGGCTCAGAGACCATTGAAGACTGAGAGTGGAAAGCGGTTTAGACGAGCTGGACGCTGTTTGGGAGGAAATTTTAGGAAAACCTTAACCCATTTGCTTTGTTTATTATTTCTTCTATATATGCACCAGAGTGGTGTATAAGACAATCTCCAAGTGAGTAGTCTACCAGCTCTTTGAATAAAAGTAAAAAACTTTGAGTGATAAAAAAGCATTATGTCATAATTTAATTGGCAGTTATTTTCTAAGTAGTACATAAAAAAAAGAGATACATCTTACAATGGAGGTTGTCCAAACTCAGATTAAACAAATATCCAAATTTTTAAAATGTCAGTTCATGTTCCACTTAAATTTGTCTTATAAATACTGCTTTATGGAAGCCTGTTTAAGCCAGCCAATAAATAAGATCACCAGGAAAATATTTATAAAGAAGAAAAGGGTCTTAGAAGCCCAGAAAGTCTGCATTTCATGGGCGAAAGAGGAGTCAGAGAATATTACTGAGAAGGATTAATAGACGACTCCAAGCAGTGCAGTGTCATGGAAGCCAAAGGAGGAGAGAATGTTCCAGAAAGAGAAGTACCTTAGAATAACCAAAACTTCAACAGACCTGGAGAAATTTCCTAACAGATAAGAAATGGCAGCTTCAAGGAGTCAGAGAGCTTGAATAGTGAGGAAGTTGATCCTGGATTTCTCTTTTAAGGAAAAAGTCTGTAGAGAAATAAAAAGGTGATGCTTGATAAGGATCGGAATTAATTTTTTTCCTTAAGCTAGAGGGCCCTGAGCCTATTTGGGGGCCCGGAGGTGGGAATTGGTAGCAAGGCGGTGCTGACAACAGAAAGGAGAGTAGCGGAGCATTTTAGGGTGTGGAAGATGTACCTGGTGATGGCATAAACAGCACAAGGGGGAGAGGCGACCTCAGGAAGGAGAGACACTTCCTCAGAAGTGCAAGTGAAGGAAGAGAAAGATAGAGTGGACTTGGAATAACGTTGAGTTAGAAAGGGAGGAACTTCAGAAGGGTCACCATGATTCCAAACAGGGGACCAAGTTACTCCCTGAAGGTGAAGGACAGGGTCAAGAGCTTAGAAAAGGGGTGGAAACGTCTCAGAACAGTTGCTGTAAAATGTCCAGGGGACTCACCACGAGCAGGGTCAGCAATGTCTGAGTTACTGTAAGAGCCCAGCCGAGGTCTGGGAGTGTGAGTTTGTAGTGGGCTCACTAGTGTAGTTTCACAAGTCTCCCCAGGGTCGTGTGGCAGCCCAGAAGTAGGAGCCAAGAAAGCCAGCAGTGGCAAGTCAATGCCCGGTGAGAACTGGCAGAGTAGGAATGACAGGAGAACAAAGAGGGGTGGTTGCAGGGCAGTAGTGAGGGCAGAGTTGAAATAGCTAACAGTGGGAGGTAGGCCAGCCTGGGAAGCGTCGGGAGGCCAAATCAGGGTGGTGGACGGGAAGAAAAGGGCGGTCTTGGATGATCGATACAGTGTGCACAGAGAACCAAGAGGGAAGAGAAGGAATGCAGAATCTGTTTGGCTGAATGGAGATTCTGAGAATTTCCAGAGAATTTCAGAAGAGAAGACTTAGGAAAAACTATGCAACAGAGTTGTCAACGTACATGTCTTCTTAGAAGCCTGGGGATTAGCAGCAATAGGTTTGGATTTGAATCCAAGCCCAACTAGCATTTGCACACTGTGTGGCCACTTGGATGTAAGTTGCCCTCCCCACTGCCACTCTTCTTTGTTCCTTGGATGACTACTGCCTGTAAGGACCATGCCAGAGGCCTCGCTTGGACTCTGGGTTCCAGGTAGGTTCACCCAGTGGGAGCACCGGCAGCGTGTGGGACACAGGGAGGAGAGTCAGGCTGTGGCATGGACTCTGCTGGCTCTCCTGTAGGATTGCAGTGGGCCGGCTGCATGATTCGGTCCACATGGCTCTTTCAGAGTCTTGGTAACCACTCTCTCCCCTCCCCTCTCCAAGCCCAGTGGTGGTAACTTGCCCAGTGTTACTTGCCCCAGGCGAATGCACCAGGCATCGTGGTTTCCCACACCTCTTAAATAGTCTCTTTATTAAAGTCTGCTCAAATTGCCCAATTTGATTATGTGGTCTGTTTTCTATTGGGACTCCGATAAAAATCACCTTGGGCAAGTTACTTAGGCTCTCAGCCTCACTTTTCTAAATCTGTAAGATTGAGATAATAACAGTACCTACTTCATCGGTTTGGTAGAAGGATTAGATGCGATCACGTAAAACCCCTCCACAATGCAGGGCATATAGTCAGCTCTTAAAAGTGTGATGATGTAGTATGAACTCTGGAGTTTCCATTTATCCATTTATAGATATCTATAAATCAGGGACTGAATGCTTTAATTAGCAAGTAGCATTTCCTGATGTATCCTTCTCAGTGGCGGAATTGAAGGGCTAAATTGGAGAAGGAGAAACTGTAGCTGTCTTTACCTTTTCTATGAGCCCCTCCTCCCAAAGGCACTTTAGATTGGTGGTCTCACAACTTAATTTGTGGGAAGAAGAAACGAAATATGAAAAATGCTCTATACTACAATTGGGATATTTCTAGTACACAATCTAAGTAAAAAATAGTGCACTGTATATGTGCAAGTGCAGCTTCAGGACACTTTCCTTGACCGGCCTCCTCATTGCACCCTTCTGGTAGTCACTGTTAAATGTGGGAATTGTAGAGCTGTTGCTGGTCCTCTGGACTGTGGAGCCTTCTCTGGTTCTGATTATATGGGTAATTGAATCCTTTGACGGCACAGCTGTGTGGTGGCACAAAAGTAGCGGTCTGTAAAACTTCGGATCAAAAATGACTTTGGTGAAGTAGACACTCAGAAACTCGTACTGTCCTTCACTTGTTATGACTTACCAAGGCAATACTTAGACTTTGGTAAATGGTCTGAATTATTAATGCATAATAGCAATGCCACCTTATAGTTGAAGGCATCTTTAGTCACTTTTCAAAAGTCGGGACACTGTTGTATTGTCAACGTGCATCCTCTGTGAAGCTGACCACCAGGAGGCCATCATCATGGACCAGACTTTGAAGGACACCAGTAAGTCTTATCTGCAGCAGCCTCTGGGAGAATAAAGCCCTCTAGCCCCCCATCAGTAACGAACTCAAGTTTACCACTGACCACGGTGGCCAGGAATGGAGGCCTCCTTGCTGATACCCGTATTCCCTGGAGCAGTTCTGTAAACTTAACAAGTCGTTTAAGTGGTTTCAGGTTTCACGTGCTATATACATGTAGGCATCTGCCAGAGAGAAAGGAAGAAAGGGGGCTGAGTAGAAGGGCGAGCTGTGTTCAAGAGCAGAGTTCCCATGCGTCAGCTTGTGCTTTTGTGACTCACCGTGCTTTTGGGCCCTGGGTGCCGATGGTAACAGCAGAGGGCTGATGTGGCTCTGCTCACCTAGACGCCATATGCAGTTTTAAACCTCGGATAACAACTTCAGTTTGGTGATGTCTTGTTTTTCAGCCTCCCAGGTCCCTAAGTTTGAACCAGACCCCTTAAATCTGGAGGCCGTTTCTCCATTGGACATAAGTGTGTGTGCCTCCGCTCTGTCAGGAATGTGGCTGCATTCGGGTCTGTTGTCCTAAGCGCCTTTGTTTGTGGCTGCATTCCATGCAGTTCAGCCTTTCAGCCCCATGTATTTACTAACTATTCAAATGCCTTGTGGTATTCACACAGAGATTATGTAAAATAAAAAAAAAATACGTTATTAAGGCCGTGGATGCTGTGAATGGATTATTACAATTTGCCTATCATGGTAATGGCACCTGTTAGAGGTGTGATACAAAAGGCAGTGACAGGCAGTGTAATTTAGTAATTGTGGCCATTGTACTGTATGGCTGGTCAGTTCACCAGGCAAGTACAAAGGAAGCAGTGTTATAGCGGAGCAGGGGTGGGTACGCTTAATGAAGAGAGCTAGTTGTGCACTGAAAGAGACTTTTGGTGGAGGGCTAACTCCCAGGGGGCAACTTCGAATGAGTTGAAAAGAATGAACAAAAGTACAAAAATGGTACAGGTTTTCCTGTTTTAGCTCTTAAAGTGACAGACGAGTTATGTTGGCGCACATGGCCAGCACTTTCTCCTACTGCCAAAATAGCGTCTTTTCAAAATACTGTCCAAGTTGCCTTGTCATATGGCAGTCATATATAATGTACTCTTTTCTTCTTCTGTATGTAAAACATACTCTGTCAAAGTTCAGATCTAACTCACATAGGGGTCCATGCACTAGTCTGTGCAAAGCATTTGTTTATGGTCCACAATGGTATTTAGAGCAAGTGATCACAGATTCAGAGAAGATACAAACATATATCCTTTTCCTCTATCAGTTTCCCTGCTCTTGTCAGTATGATTTTGATCACACAGGTGGTTTTGCTACTAGTCTGAAAATTCTAGCAATGTAATTAAGGCTGAACTTCGGTATCACAATGAGTAATAGAAATTAATAGTAAGAATTGAGGAAGCATATTTTCTTCTTATCTCAAGAACTCTTGAAGTCAAGCCATTTCTCACAACTCTACTGAGAAATACTGGAGAAGAATGAGTGCAAGCCCAATAAAAAGGACCAAATTTGCCAGGACGACTTTTGTAACCCAAAGTAATGTGTCCTGAGTTCACTTCTGGAAGGATGTCAAACTGACCACCCTGTACGACTCCCCTGTGATGTCCAGCATAGTGTACCTGTGATCTCAGGTACAGTGCAGGATGAGCCGTTGGAAGCAGCAGCTTTATCCACCTGTCTCTTGCTTGCTTTACTGTCCCAATTGAGATCCTCACTGGCAACACACTGAGCTCTTTTTGGGTTGGATACTGAATGCTTCTTATGGACCAGGCACTGTACTAGCTCTTCGTAAGCATTTCCTCATTTAATCTTTGCACCAACCTGTGGTGCATTATTACTCTATTAATAAGATTATTAATACTCTATTAATGGATTATTAATAGAGAGGATTATTACTCTATTAATGGATAAGGAAACAGAAGTTCAGGGAGTTTCCTCGGCCTCCTTGTATGCAATGAGTTAGGGTGATATATTCACATTCTCTCCACGTTTAGGTGTTGTTTTATAAATCTAGAAAGAGATATATGTATGTACAAAAGTAGTACATTTAATTCCATAGTGTCTTAGACCAAAGTAACTGTGATATATTTGTAATGAAAATTGACAGGGTTTTGAAAACAGAATTGTGAAAATTAGCCATAAGTTTCCAGAATCTTGTTATGAAATAACGTATCAGCATTTTCCCCCCACAAATCATTTTAATAGCATGGGCTGCATGAACGAGGTCCTTTATTAAGGGTGGGTCAACTTACGTGGAATATATAATGCTACTGGGAGCCAGCCCAGTTTTCATAAAGGGCCACACAGAAGAAAAGTTATGCTACGAAATGTTGATTCCTATCTCTTAACTTGTGTAAATAGTGTTGCCGGCAGTACGAGACATGTGTGACTGGGCAAGGTGTGCCACTGTTCTGACTCACTCATGCGGGGCTCTGGCCATCAGCCTGATGGAACGGGCATGCCACTTAGGAGGGCGCCCGCTGAATAGAGGCAGTTGTGTGATACTTAAAACATGATGTTGTGCTCTCGCGGTGGAGAGCAGCTATTACAGCTTGTTACTTTTCTTTGCACCAGTTTTGACATCGGAACATTCTTCACTGAAAAAGAATGTCACTTTCATGAAAGAACTTTCTGTACGATAAAGTTAGTATTGGTAAGGCCTCCAACATATGCAGTGATTTGATAAGCTTGAATATTCCCATCAGCAGAAGTTTCCTTACTCTGCTTCCTAGAAATTATTCCAAAATTTGCAGAGTAGCCATGGGGAAAGCTATATCTGGCCTCAAGTTGTACAGAGAAACAACAAAAGTATGATTTTTTTTTTTTTTTGGTTGTCACACCCCTTCTGCCATTGGCATTTTTGTATCATAATGTTAGTAACTATGGAAATAATTAGCATATTGACATAACGGCATGTACACAGTCTTCCTCAACTGTAATCTAGCACTCAAGCAGGAAAAGCGTTGGGTGTTTCGGACAGGCAGAGATCGATAGTCCCTGGTTTAAAGATTGCACTTACGTCTGATAACACCACCTGGGTTTCCTCAGCGGGTGAGGTCAAGGATGTGGCCGCAAACGCATGTGCTCATCAGACTGTTGGAGCCAAGTCCTCTGTTTGTGTACAGTGTATAAATGGTAATGTGGATAAGCACTGCCCTCCCCAACCGCATAATTACATCGACTGCTGAAAAAACCCAGAAACGTACCAAAATATCACAGGGAAGCTATTTCTAACACGATTTTTCTCTTTATGGCTAAGTGGCAGCCACTGTTTTTTTCCCTTCTCCTAAATTATGTGTTCTTGTTTCAAGCATTTAGATGATGCAAAACAGATTTTTGTGGCAACATTCTTTTTCGCAGCCAAAAAAGCATTCAAGGATCTCTATAGTCCTCCCTAGTTGCTATTTATTCTGGACCTTTTGTGTTCCCGGCATAAACTCATTCTCATTTCATTTTAAAATGAGAATTAACCTACTTAGGGTTTTGTTTTGTTTTGTTTTAGAACTGCCAATAATGTCAGTGAAATATCTAATTATGATGGGAAGCGGAAGTTAATTTTTTTTCTTGGAAGTGGAAGTTTTTAAATGATGAGTTAGAAACGAATAACAACATATGAACATAATAGGTGCAAAAAATAACAACCTTTCTCTTTATCGTTTTTTCCGCAATGCTGTGAATAAAGGCAGACTCTTTCCAACAGAGACACACTAGTTCTTCCTCCAGGTAAAATAAAGGATAGCTGGCTGTGTGATTGAATGTGACCTGTAACTCAAAAACAAGCAATAATTTTATCGCCAGTCTTTCCCTGTCAACTTCCTTATCGCTCTTTGTTCCCTTTTCTTCTTTCCCTTTTCTCTCTCCTGCTGCTTTCTCTGTACCTCTCTTCCTCCTCCAGCCCATCTCCTTAGAAACAACTGTGGTTAGCAGAGTCGGAAGTCAAAACAGTTACTCTCATAGCCCTGGTAAAAAAGACCAAAGTCAACAAATTCACAATTTCTCATTTCCAACATCTCCACTTTGCGCATCCTATTATTATGGCACTTAGTTTTAGGGTAACCACTGGTGATTTAGTTGTCTAAAAATGGCCAGTGGTTTTTTAGCAGCAAACATGTTTTATTCTTTCATGGACCTTGAAATTCAAACTCAGAAATTCCACATGCATAAACTTAGTTTGTTCTAGCACCATCCATTTATATATGTATGTTCACATTTTCGTTTATTTGTCTGAGTTTCCTTGGCATGAGATTCAGGATCTGAGTAGGGTTTTACATGTTCCAGCGGACCCTGATGCTATGTATAGACAGACCACACATGTCCCTTTTAATAGGTACTAAAGTCAATTGTTGCAAGAATGTTTGGGTTAAATAAGATTTGCGGGAAATTATTATTTTTCTGTTTGTGGTGTTTACAAAGGCATATTTAAGGTTCCTTAGCTCTATAAATGTTCTGAGTGGACACTATTTTCCAAGGACCTATTTAACACATCAGTACTTGCTATGTGCATCCATTGCAGTCGTCACTGTGGGAACTTCAGAGGAGGACAACATGTGTCCTTCAGAGCGTATGACATAGGAGGAGGGAGGTTAGGCAGCACCACGTTGGAAGCTGGGGAGGGGACCGGCACAGAGAGTAAACGAGTATGACTAGGGGAAAGGACTCGGAAAGAATATGAAGGGGAAAGGAGCCAGCTCTAGCTGTTGGACATTAACGAAGAGAAGAAAAGACAAAGGAGATAAACTTTGATGAAGGAGAGCATGTGAACCAGCCAGTGTTAAATGGAATTGCCTGAATTCCCGTATCAAAAGATACCTTTGCCGAAAATGTTCAAAATTTGCTTTGATTAAGTTATACTTCTCAGGGAACTAAACGTTACCAGCAATTTTCTAGGCCTATTGCTATAATTTCAGTGGATTAATTAGTACATATACAAATGCAGATAACGCTTGGAGTTAGATTCCACGTGGTAAAAGTGGGATTTGTTGAAGGTTATTTTTCCCTCAACGGGAACAAAATGACTTCTAGACTTCCCTTCTTCTCCCCTCCCTCCAAGTTCCTGAACTGGTTTAAGTGCTTCTGATGCTTTCTTACATCTTTAATGCATTGTTTTAATCAGGAGAACTTTCTATTTTCACCGTTAACTTGTGCTTTGCTGGTTTTAGTAAAATAAGTTTTCACAGCCGCGTCTTTCCCATTGAAATGAAATTAAAAACCACTGCTGTTCTGATGTCAACGAAAGAAAAATGAGGTGGATTTAGACAGGAAAATTGTGTAAACATATACTTTGGGGGGCTTTTAAAGGAGCTTGTGCATTGTCTTCTGACTTGGCTAAGCTGTGATTGTGTGTTCACCGTCTCTACCTTGAACTTAATTTTATGAAAAGAAAAAGTAGACAAGCAACAGAAATATACATGGAAACGTGAATGGCCTGGAGCAAAAAGCAATAAACAGAGCCAGTTTTTCCAGCTCCTCCAAAATAGTTGTAATGTAGGCCATGTCGTTACGAAGTTTTTTTTTTTTCCTTTTGAAAGAAATGACTAATTTCTGAGGCAAATCAGTACTAAAAAGTAGTAAGTATAATAAATTTCCGAGTATTACTTCAAGGTGGTGTGTTTCATAGGAAGTACTACTAATTGAGTGTTTAAAGTCATTCAGTGAAAGACTGAGAACATCATGTTGTAACATGTTTGAGAAGTAGCTTCCTCTATTCAGTTTGGAGCTACTACACGTTTTCATTCGAAATGAATGATGATACTCTTACAAAGTGAGAGCATAAAGATGAGCCTGTGTTTCACTCTGAATGGTTTAAGGGCACCTCTTTCTGAGTCTTTCTTAAACTGCAGGTAGAAAGTGTTGGGAAGTAGGACTTCATGACAAGTAAGTTTTATTAGCTCTGCACGTTCGTATCCCCTACATAGGCTCTCATTGTGTAGGGCTTTTAATGCCTTATAATAAGTGCTCAACACTCTCTCTTAACTGCAGCATTAACTTCTGTGCACGTCATCACTGTGTCATGAGTTTGTTTAATCACATTGCTCCTTCATTCCAGGCTTGGTCCCGCTTTCTTACCTCTCCTGACGCCTTCACTCACTAATACAGCTGCGTCTCTGGTCATGATGGAGGAGTTTAGTTCACTCTGAGCATCAGTGTGGTTTTCTGTAACCACTATCCCTACATATTTCAACCCTTTGCTTCCTCATTCTTTCTCAAAGTTTTATAGTGAAGGTGCAGATGTTAAATATCTTTGCTTTTAAGTGAACTCTTTTGTTTGCTTCATTGTGTCTGAGAACTAGTTTGTCTTTATAGAACTAAAACCTCTTTCCCCTTCATCAATGGGGGTGGAGGGGGTAAATTACAGAGAATAACATCTCACACATCTGAATGTGATAGTGATGGTAATAGCTAGCATTTGTCAAGCACTCACTATGTGTAGACACCGTCCTAAGAGCTTTGCGTGTATCAAGTCCTTAGAACAACACTCTGAAGTAGGTGTTACTTCTGTCTCCTTTTGTTGTGAGGAGGCCGAGAGAGTCTGGTAACTTGGTAGTGCTACTAGAAAATGGCAGGATAGGGTCACAAACCAGCTGTCTGACACCAGAATCTGAATTCATGACCAGGAAATTATTACCACACACACAAACATTAAGTCAGAGGAGAGAAAATTTTATGTTATGAAAGCCTGAGTTTATTTCATGAGAATTGCAATGTGCATTTCCTTAAAGGATGATGATTTATAGTTTTCTTCCTTTTTATAGATTTAATGTGTGTAGGGATTAAAGGGCCAAACCTTAATGTTAGGGTGCTATTTAAGTGTAGATTTCTAGTTGTCATGACACAATATTTTTGTACTCAGAATATGAACTCAGTAACTGAACATAGCTTAACTTACTTTTCCACCCAGACGTTTTTACCCTAATCTCCATTAGGGATATTTTGAGTCCTAGCCATGTTTTCTGATATTTAGCAAGAGATGAAAGTTGATAGCCATTCAAAAGCTTGTATATGGGTGAGTTAATGTCAAGAATGATTTTTTAAAATTTATTTTATCAATTATGCTATTATAGTCCCAATTTTCCCCCTTTGTCTCCCTCTGCCCAGTACCCGCATTCCCTCTAACAGTCACCCCTTTGGTTCATATCCGTGGGTCATGCATATAAGCTCTTTTGCTTCTCCATTTCATATACTATTCTTAACATCCCCCTGTCTTATTTTGTGCCTACCGATTATGCTTCTTAATCCCTGCATCTTTTCCCCCATTCTCCTTCTCCCCCTACCAGCTGATAATCCTCCAAATGATCTGCGTGTCTGTGATTCTGTTCCTGTTCTGATTGTTAGCTTAGTTTGTTTTTTTTTAGATTCAGTTGTTGATGTGAATTTGTTGTCATTTTAATGTTCATTGTTTTGATCTTTTTTTAACATAACTCCCTTTAGCATTTCATATAATAATGGCTCGGTGATGATGAACTCCTTTAGTTTTACCTTATTTTAGAGGCCCTTTATTTGCCCTTTAATTCTAAATGAGAGCTGTGCTGGATAGAGTAATTTAGATTGTAGGTCCTTGCTTTTCATCACTTTATTTCTTCCCAGTCCTGTCTAGCCTACAAAATTTCTTGTGAGAAATCAACTGGTAATCTTATGGGAACTCCTTTGTAGGTGACTATCTGCTTTTCTCTTGCTGCTTTTAAGATTCTTTATCTTTATCTGTTGGCATTTTAATTATAATGTGTCTTGGTGAGGTACTCTTTGGGTCCCTCTTGTTTGGGACTGTCTGTGCTTTCTGGACTTGTATGTCTATTTCCTTCACCAAATTAGGGAGGTTTTCTTTCATTATTTTTTCAAACAAATTTTCAATTTCTTGCTCTTCCTCTTCTCCTTCTGGCATCCCTGTGATTTGGATGTTGGTACATTTGGAGATGTCCCAGGGGCTCTTTACACAATCCTCATTTTTTTTTTGAATTATTTTTCTTCTTATTGTTCTTGTTGAATGCTTATTTCTTCCTTATGTTCCAAATCATTGATTTGATTTCTGGCTATCTCACCTCCACTGATGGTTCTATGTAGATTTTCTTTATTTCACTTAGTGTAACCTTCATTTCTTCCTTTATGTCGTTGCCATACTTAACGAGTTCTTTGAGCATCCTGATGACCAGTGTTTTGAAGTCTGCATCTGATAGATTGGTTATCTCTGTTTCATTTAGTTCTTTTTCTGGAATTTTGCTCTGTTCTTTCATTTGGGTCATGTTTCTTTGTCTCCTCAATTTGGCAGCCTCCCTGTATTTGTTTTTGTGTATTAGGTAGAGCTGCTTTGACTCCCAGTCTTAGTAGCATGGCCTGTTGTAAAAAAGGCACTTGCCTGGATGAATGTGGCTTCTTTAAATCTTTGGTTGTTGGACTTTCATACAGCTCTATTTTCTGAGGGTTCTGAGTGTTATTTGTTTTGTGGTCTAGTTGTAATTCTTTCTGTGGTTGCGCAGGGAAGCAAAGCATGTCTACCTATGCTTCCATCTTGACCAGAAGTCAAGAATGATTTTATTATTCACAGACGATGATGAAAATGTGTATGTAGTGAATCAGAAAAAGTTATAAAGAGCAAACTATTGAATATATAAATATAGGGAGAAGAGAGAGAATCTATATGTATTTGTGTATATGTTACATACATATACATACATAATTCATTTATTGCATTAGACCAGAGATTGGGAACAAGAACAGAAGATATGGCCAGCATAATAATTAGTGTACAGAAAGACAGCCACAACACAAGAACGAATTAGTTGGGCTATAATGGTAGAAGCTGAGTGTGTAAAGCATGGGAAGTCAGCTTCTTAATGTGTTCTCAGAAAAATGTTACAAGACCTATCTTTATAAAGCAAGTTTATATTTCTTAGATTATGAAATTTACCTCCTCAGAGTCTTTACTGCCTCTTGCTGGCAAGATAAAATCCAGACATCTCAAGCTGGTATTTAAGGCTCTCAAGCCCCTTCCTCCGTATCGCCCATCTGTGCTCCAACTTTATCATTCTAACAATCCTGCAGGTTCCTTGGCTTGGTAAACAGAATGCCCCGCAAAGATGTCCACTCCCTAAACTCTAGCACCTGATCATGTTTTACAATACGTGGCAAAGAGACTTGGCAGATGTAATTAAGTTACCTCAAGATAGGGAGAGTTTCCTCAAACTGGTGGGCCCAGTCTAATCACATGAGCCCTTTAAGCAGAGAACTTTCCTGGCTGGAGGCAGGAGAGATGAAGCTGAAGGAGAATTTGGAGAGATTTGAAGGACGTGGCTGACCTGTGCTGGTGTAAAGGTGGAGGGGGGCAGTGTGCTGGGGAGTACAGTGTAGGGGCTCAGAGAGGTCTTAGCTGATAGCCAACAGAGAAATGGAGGCCGCAGTCCCACAGCCAAAGGAGCCCAGTCTGGCTAACAACCTGAATGAGTTTCAAAGTGCATTCCTCTCCAGAGCCTCCAGAAATGAACTCGGCCCAGCAACACCTTGATTCGGGCCTCGTAGGACCCGGAACAGAGGAAGCAGCCCGGCCCACCTGGACTTACCTTTGGAACTGTAAGATAATGAATTTGTGCTGTTTTAGGCCATAAATTTGAGGTGATTTGTTATAGCAGCAAATGCCCTTTCTTCACCCCCCTTTAACTACCAACATCTGTTTATCCTCCAAGGCTTAACTCACATGGCATTTCCTCCAGGAAGGCCTCCCTGAAAGTCCCGGTGGGAAAAATGACTTTTCCATCTGTGGGGTTTCTGCCTCATGGATGGTACTTTTTAATTTGGCTCTGTGTTGCGTTTGACTGTTTGCATTCATCTCTCGCTACTAAATCAAAGCACTTGGAGTCTGTCTGGGCTTTGGTTTATCCCCACCCATTATTCGACATAGCACTTTGTAGGTAGTAGGCACCCAATTCTGTAAATGTTGCATTCTGAATGTCATCCTCAGAGGACTTGTAGGTGATTAGACATGGTTCCCTTATACATTTACTTAATCTGCAAGTTATGGGATATATGGGAAATAAAACCACATGTTCTTACCCTCACGGAGCTTGTAGTCCAGGGGTGGAAAGGGAGATACTAATCAGGTGATCCTGCAGATAAACCTAAAGTTAGACATGTGCTAAGTGCCGTAAAGGAAAGGGATACAGTGCTGTGATCTAGTTCTTTGTAACCAAGTATTTACCAAATGAACGAGTGCATGGTATCTGAAGAAAGAAAATAACAGCCCAAATTATTCCACTTAAAGGAGAGAATGCTGAGTGATAATTCCAAACAGTTTAGAAATAGAGGCAGGTATCTTATATTAAGAGTACGGATGAATCTTCTTTCCCACTCTTAAATGATGCAATGAGAAATGAAATTAAGCTACAGTCCTAGAGTTGAGGTCAGACCAGGAGTTTTCAACTCTGGTTTGACATTAGAATCGGCTGAGGAGCTTTTAAAAATGACTGATGCTTGGGCCCCATCCCAGACCAATTGAGTTACAGTCTCCAGAGTGAATGAAGTGTGAGCAGCAGCATTTTGTAAAGGTCCGCAGCCATGTCCAATGCCAGCGAAGACCGGGCGCCGCTGCTTCAGCATCATCGTTGGTGCACTTTTGGGTGTCGCGGTCACAAGTCCCACAGGGTTGTGACGTGGAGGCGGTGAAATCCCCTTCCTCGGACAGAGCTCTGCAAGCCGGGTGGGCAAGGGCTCCTCAGAGTGGGTGGGTGTCTGTGATTCTGTGTAAAAGCAGTCTGGAGCTGGGTGTCTTTTTAATTCTGTTTAATAACATGTAGTCGGATTTTTCTGATTATAAAACTGAAGCTTTTTCAATATAGAAAGCTTAGGGAAAATGCAAAATTGTCTAAAATTTTTATTTTAGAAAAAAAATTACTCATAACCCCACCCATCACTCTAAACATGTTTTGGCAAATAGTCAAGGTTCCCAGGCTGGAGGATGTGTGTGTGTGTGTGTGTGTGTGTGTGTGTGTGTGTGTGTGAATACACTCACACAGGACACGTCGTCGCCTCCTTCTGAGGCTGGTCTCGTCGCACCGTGCATTTGTTGCTGTCCCCTGTAAACACCGAAGTTTGCAATCCCTGAAATAGGCATCCTTTTTTTAAAGCCGGCTTTAAAAGAATCCGATGTTATATTCTTCTCCACCATCAACTATTCTGCTGAGAAAAGTAATGGATGTCTACTGTTCCCTCCTATAAATCATACCACAACTTTATTTGACCAGGCTCCTATTATGGCACGTTCTGTTTCCAATTTTTTTTAACTACTCTAATGTTGCAATAGAGATACATATTCATAATTCTTTGCATAAGTTTCTGGTTATTTCTTAATGATTAATTCCTAAGAATGGAATTGCTAGGCCAAAGAACATGAATTTTTCAAGGTTTTTTCAATATTTAATACCAAGTTGTCCTCCAGAAGGCTATACTAGGCTCTAGTAGTCTCGTCCTAGGCTGTGCTAGGTTAGTTTCCCCTTCCCTAACCTTTCACTCACACTGAGCAAAAAAAAAAAAAAAAAGTGTCTGTGGTTTTTATTGCATTTCTTTACCACTAGTAAGGCTGATCTGTTCTCTTATGTTTAGTAATCGTTGTAATTCTTCTGCTTATTTTTGCTTTGAAAGTTAATTTTTCCCCTTGATGTGTTGGTGTTTTTCCTCTTGATTTACATTAAGAACTCCTCAAGTAGCTGTTCTGGGTGTCGTGTCCGTGGCGCGCTGTGTTCAAGTTTGTCAGCAGGCTTTTTCTTCTGTTCTTGAAGTACTGAAATTTTAAATTTGATATGGGAAATTTTTTCCTTTTTTTGTTATTTTTCCCTTTGAATTTATGCTCAGAGAAGCCTTCCCTGACATACGTAAGATCAAAAACAAACTCATTTCCCTTCTAATCCCTTTATAGTTTTTTATTTTACATATTAGGTTGTTGTCTGGTCCTCATTCTTTGAAGTGAACTTGAATTGGAGATCTGAATGAGACGGATCTCGAAAGAGCGTCTGGACTCTCCCACTTACTGTAGCCTCTGAGAATTTACTGAACCTCTCCGAGTCTACGTTTCTTTCCTGTAAATGTTAAAGTAAAACCTGACCCGTGAGGACTAAATGAGGTGACATAAAATGCTGAGCCCAGGGCCTGGCACGTAGTAAGTGCTCAAAAAAATATGTGATTTCTGCTCATTCCTTTCTTCAGAAAACATTGTCAGGCTAGCATTGGAAGATTTGAGACCATTTTTCAGTCTGTTTTCCTCCAATACATTCTGACACCTTGATTTTGGGCTGTCTCCAGGTTAACCCCCCTCTCTCTTAGGTCTCCCTAATTGTCTAAAGTGTATGGTTGCATTTTCACTGATGCAACGAGTTTATGTATCGTTTATTGAAAGGCCTCTTCCTTCTCTTCTGAATCATTGTTTTCCTTCAGTTTAGTCTTCAAATGTACCTTTCTATTCTCTTCAGCCTTCGACTGGCATTTCTGTGAAGCATATTGTGATGTGCATTTAGAACACTATGTAAAAATAAACTGCATTGTGTTATTTAAATATTTAGAGGCCTTTGTAGCCTCACAGGCTATTTTTAAAATGACCTTTAAAACCATTTGCAAAGAAGACAAAAGTAATGGGGGAAAAGCATAACCTTTTAATGTTTCCTTCATTAGCGGTATTCCCTCCCATGAATGTATTGCCTTGCTTTGATAGCTCATAATGTAGGATACATCAAAGACCCAAATAATGGAGAACAATGGGGAACAATTTTTAAAAGCTTATTTTGTATTATTGCTGCCGCCATTAGGTGTCAGATGGAAAAGATCCCTTTCTTTTAAATAACCCAGACTTGCGATTACTTTTCTATATACTGTTGACCATCACCATAATGCCTGTATGTAAAGAAAAGGCTGCCAAATATTCATATGTGAATTAGGCTTTCCTGGTTTTCTCAGGCTTTGCTTTTGTGGAATGATTTGGTTTTTGAGAGGAGAGACTTAATCTACATTATATCTGATTTCATAATAACAAGAAACCAGATTGCCATACAATTCTGTTCTCATTTTTCCTTCGACCTTCCGCATGCCATTTCCTCAAAACATACCAGTCAGTCTTTAACGGCACTCTGGTGGTCTGTACCCAGAGCAAGAGCCACCCTTCCAGAAACTTCCCTGAGAAACAAGGGTGAGAGAGACTCCTAGGAGGCCAGGGCCACTGTGGAAAGCCAAGTGTCAGATGTCTAGAAAGACCTACAATGGGAAGCGGCTAGCAGGGTAGGATTTAACAACCAGTGAGGTTGGAAAGAGGTAGGAAACAGGCCACAGGAAGGGCCCGATGGGGTAGAGACCATCGCTGACTAGAGAAGCCGGCAGCCAGCACGTGGTGTTGAGAGGTACGGGGTGGATGGACTGCAAGCAGATTAGACTGACTTTATTTTAAATTGCAGCCAGGATTTAGGGAAGACCCCATCCTTGGATCTTGTAGTATAGCCAAGGAATATATATGTAATAAGTTAAACATTAGAGCAAAACAGTACATGATGAATGCCAATGAGTGTACAGCCAACAAACACGGGAGGAGAAGGCCTTTGGGGAAGGCTTTCAATAGCAGAGACATTGTTCTGCACCCAGAAAGAATGATAATATCCCAGGACAGAGCCTGGCACATAGAAAGCAGCTCAATAAGGTTTTTTAAATAAATTATCCTCTGCATTTTGCATTCATTATCTCATTATCATTATGAAGTAGATACTACTATTATCCTCAGTTCATAGACTGTGGTAGAAAAAAGAATGCCTCCTCCCCCAATGATGTCCTCTGAATATGTTATCTCAATGGCAAAAGGGACTTGGCAGATGTAACTGTTAATGATTTTGCAGTGGGAAGATTATGCTGGATTATCTGGGTGGTCCCAGAGGAATCACAAGGGTCCTTATAAGACAAAGGCGAGAGTGTCAGAATCAGAGAAGGGGATGTAATGATGGCAGCAGGGTTCGGGCAGAGATTTGAAGGTGCTGTGCTGCTCACTGTGAGGATGCAGGAAGGGGCCGCAAGCCAAGGAATGGGGGCATCCTGGAGAAGCTGGCTAAGGCCAGGAATCAGATTCTCCCTTGAAGTCTCCAGAAGGAATACAACCTTGTCCACACCTTGATTTGAGTCCCATAAGATCCAGTATAGACTTCTGGCCTCCAAAACTGTATGAGAATACATTTGCGGGGGACGGGTTTGAACCATTAGGTTGGTGGCCATTTGTTATAGCAGCATTAGGAAACTAATACACGGTGCTTCAAAAAGCTTAGTCCAGCAATGAGATAGAGATGGGTCAAGCCAGAGAGACTACAGACAAGACCAGAGAGGCGGCTGTTGCAACCCTCCACCCTCAGATGACCTGGAAGTGTGCCCTGTCTTTACATTTTATTTCCTTCCTGGCATGATTGTGTCTTTTAGGTTGGCCAGTCATAGTTGGGACAGGCAAATTTTCCACTCATTTTTTTGCTATTGAATTAACAGGCTTACTTGAAAGTAAGTGAGGGGAATTGTCCTTTGGGGAACTGTGGTTTTGGGCAGGATTTTCTAATTTTGTTACCAAGGAGGAAAGATGATGATGGTTTCCCATGTCTCCCGAAGCCTCCCAAGTCTTACTTTCACCACACATGTGTATGACGCATGTTGACCAGGTCCCTGTACTGGGCTGGCATGTCCACTGAGTCTGTGGCACAGTGCTGGCCAGGACCATGTAAAATACATCTTTATTGTTTTAAGGATTCTTTATGGTATAGCTTGGGAGTTACGACAAGGGATAAAGAAAGAGGGGCGCTCCATAGTAAGGAAGTGCTCTTTCCAGTTAGACGTGGAAAGACTTGACTGCATTTCGGAATTTCCAGAGGAAGTAACAGACGTGCTGTCTAACACACAGTGACAGAGGTGACGTCTAAATGAAACATTCATGTTCCTTCACATGACTATTTGCTGAAATATTCATGGCTGGATATACTTTATTCTTTCCTTATTCTTTTTTAAAGTTTGCCCAAAATATGCATGCTTATTTATGCCTCTGGGATGAGGGTCACTGTTGATGTGATAGGCAACAGATTAAAGTAACTTTATTTTTAAAATTCAGTTTGCTTTAATAGGTTGTAAGTGGGGTTAAAAGGATACCAGTTAATGTTAACCTTCTAGCCTCAAAAGCATGTATATGTATAGATTGCAGCTCTAGTCCCATAAATCTTACATTTATATCTCCAGCTTTAGATATATATTTAATAGCTACCTACTCGACATATCCAATTGAATGCAATTTGTCAGCTTAGGCTTAATGTGCTCAGAATAGCAGAACTCTTGCGTCCTCCACCGCCCTGCTGCTTCTCCAGTGTCATCCATCTTCGTTAATACTAGCACCTCTCATGTAGTTATTCGAACCAGGACCTTGGAACCAACTTGATTTCCTCCCTTGGTCCCCTGCCCCACATCCAGGTCTATCAGCAAATTCTAAAGGCTCCACCTTCAAAGGACTTTTCAAATCCGACCACTTCTCTCCCCCAACACTGGTACCACGCTGATCCAAGCCCCCCGCACCTCTCGCCTGGGCTGCCGTGGCCACTTCCGAATGGCTCTCCCTTCCACAGGTGCCCCACTACAGTCCTTTTCATCCTGATGAGCAGCCAGGGTGACGCTTCGAAAACTTAGATCAAGTCATCCTCAGATCAGGCCACGCGGTAACTTCATGTCTCGCTAGGCATGAAGTCTCGTCTTTACTGCGTGTGGTCCGTAAGACATCCCATTATCTGACCTCTCATCCCTCCAGCCATCGTTCCTACATCCCTCCTTTACCCGTTTCTCTAAAGTGCCTAGCCTGTTCTCACCGCAGGGGCCCTGTTCTCACCATTTCTTCAGCCCAGAAGCCCTTCTTCCAGATACTCACATGGTTCACGCATCACTCACGTGTGGCCTCCTTCGGTAGCTCTTTCCTGACCGCCCTGTCTAAAATAATGTCCAATTCTCCCCTCTCCCCTACATATATCACTACCCAACTTTCTCATCTATGTTTTGTTGTTTATTGTCTTTTTTTTTATCATCAGAATGTAAAGTTCATGAGACCTGGTCTGCTTTGTTACCTGCTTTGTCTCTGGCTCCTGAAACAGTAGTCCCGTCCCCTGAAGCAGTCCCGTCCCCCACCCCCACCCCTTACCTGTGGTTCTACTTCCTACAGTTTCAGTCACCTGTAGTCAACCGCAGTCCAGAAACATTAAGTGGAAAATTCCAGAAATAAACAATGAGTACATTTTAAATAGCACACCTGAGTAGCATGATGCAGTCTTGTGCCTTCCCACCTGGGATGTGAGCCATCACTTTGTCCAGTGCACCCAGGCTGTATCTGCTACCCACCTGTCAGTCACTGAGCAGCCATCTCCATTACCAGAGCGACTCTCACAGTATGGCAGCTCTTGTGTTCCAGTAACCCTGATTTCACCTCGTCATGACCCCAAAGCACAAGATTAGTGATGCTGGCAATTTCGATACGCCAGAGAGAAGTGTAAAGTTCTCACTTCAAGTAAAAAGGTTTGTGTGTACAAGAAAAACCACAGTAGACATAGCATTCTGCACCATCTGTGGTTTCAGGCATCGTCGGAGGCTCAGAATGTATCCTCACGGGTCAGGCGGACCTACGGGACCTGGCAAAAGTTCAAAAAGTTATGGGCGGATGGAGAGATGAATTTTTACAGATGTATAGAGTTAGCGTTCGGTATGAATTACCTTATGACATGTCTTTGCAATCATTCATTTAGACCAGCGATTTTCAACCTTTCACTTCATAGAGCACATAAACTAATTACTAAACTTCTGTGGCACACCAAAATATATATATATTTTTGCCAATAGGACAAAAAATAGATATAATTTTGATTCATTCACATCGCATAGCTATTGTTGTGCTAGCCGTTGTCATTTTTTAATTTGACAACCTAAGGGGAAATAGGTCAGTGCCTCTAAATAAATAGTTACCGCACGTCTTAAAAATTCTTGTGGCACACTGGTTGAAAATCGCTGATTTCAAGCATAGATATGTATATACTAATATTCCATCTGCTGTGCACCATTCCCCACTCTAAGTCTTCTGAATGCAAATATGAATAGAGTGCAAGCCCTTGCTTGCCCTCAAGGCATTTACAGTCTAACAAAGGAGATGGATTTCAATAAACGTTGGGCTGCCAAGTTTAACTTGCAGCGTCTCTGGGTGCTATAATCATGTTGCAAGGGCAGCTCTAACAAAGAACCAATGTTGAAAAAGGGCACGCTCATATCCAGTTCCTGGGATTTGGGAGACTCTCATGGAGGCAGGGTTGAAGTTTGGCCGAGGTTTGGACAGTGAGTAGTGTTTTGATGTGTGCAACTTGAGGAAAAGACATTCTAAATGAAGAGATGTGCTTCAACAAAGGTACAGAAGCAAAAAAAAAGAGAGAAAAGTTCATGGTGCTTTTTAAAAGGAAAATATTGACTAACGAGAAACCAGAGTCAGTAATCCCCCAATGACAGTAAATATTGATGTTCAATGAAAACCAGTTGGCATGTCTGCTATGTGTAAACAGTTTTGCTAATATTCAGAATGTTCTGGACTAACATTCTGATGAATTGTTTACTGCATTTTAGTGTTGTGTGTGTGTGTGTGTGTGTGTGTGTGTGTGTGTGTGTGTGTGTTGAATTTAAACATCTATTTCTATAGGGAAACTTCCATAAATGTGCCGGGTCTAATTCATTTGGTGCCAACCAAGTATTCCATTCTTGACACTCTTTTCATTTACTGTTTCTTTGGTATTTGGTCATTCTTATTAGCTGTTCCATGCCCTGTCCTAGGAGGTAGGTCTGGCCTGTTTATGTTCAGAAGTGTTACTGACCAGCATAACCCCTCACCTTTAAGTTGATAAGCAATAGAAACTCACCAGTTATTCTACCACGACACAAGGATAGATCTGTGTATTGTCAAATATTGTCAGCAAGGCAAGAAAAGAGAAGTGATATATGCTATAATGGGTCATTTTCTGTTGATGAGGACGGTCCGCATTTTAAGGGCTTTCGGAATTTGAATAAACATTTGAATGGGATTTAGATTTTAATAGAACGTGAATGATCACAGTTGGAGTCGTTTGGTGGCCTGGGTCTATTCAAATATAGATAGAGATAATGTATTTCCATAAATTCTTCAGAAAACACGTGGATGGAGTCTGAACCACATTCTTCTGATTGCTGAAGTGCTGAAAAAAATGCAGGCATGTCATCCTCATATGACAGTCATTCTAAATAAAAGACCATTTTACAGACCGCATCTTTTAATGCAAGCATTTCTGGAGTTAACATAAGCAATGGGAAGTCAAAAGTGGAAATTAAATCATTCATTCTGACGTATTCCTTTCCCAATTAAGAGTAATTATAACAGGGACTAAATCTTATTCACCCTTTGACCTCAACCTTGCCCAGTGCCCAGGACTTAATGTTCACTGAGGGAATGAAAATTTTTTGCCTCAAATCTTTTACTTAGGCAGGTCCACAAATGGCAAGGGGCATACCCTCTGGATATTGCTGAAAATGAGCAACTGATATGTAAAAGTTTGGCAAAATTCAGCTGAAGCAACCCAGGGCTTAAAGAATAATAGCTCAAAAAAATTAAGGATGATGGGGACTTACCAAAGCTGTCTCCCAGGCTGATCCTTAATCCTGAAGTGCTTATTTTTAATTTTGAAGCCTTTTAAACTCTAAAATACTTTTTCATAACAAATTTTGAAATGCCTCAAGTAAATGTGAAATTCTAATCCATTAGGTTTTTAATATAGAAATATTGGGCCCCGGCTGGTATAGCTCAGTGGATTGAGCGCAGGCTGTGAACCAAAGGATCAAAGGCTGGATTCCCAGTCAGGGCACATGCCTGGGTTGTGGACCAGGTCCCCAGCAGGGAAGCAACCACACACTGATGTTTCTCTCCTCCTATTTCTCCTTCCCTCTCGTCTCTCTAAGAATAAATAAATAAAATCTTAAAAGGTGAAAAAATAAATAACATTTATTTTTTAAAAAGGAAAGAAATATTGGGGCTAATGGATTTATAAGACATTTTGTTGGACTTACAATTAAGAGTCTTTGCTATCAGACAGCCTTTAGGAGACAGCTACTAACACATGTTATAAGGGATGCATATGCTGGGAAATTGTAGTCAAACTGTCAAACAGAAAAACAGCAGAGTTCAAGCTAGTTCACATCAATATTTATGTTAATTTTGTAAACATTTTTTGGGGTGATTTTCCTGATAGCCTAAGCCTTAGAGAAACACCTTTTTGGAAACATCCAGAATCGATTTTTAAAATAATTCGATCACATAGAACTTCTTGAAAATATTGTTCGTATAGCCTGCTGAAGCAAAAGACTTGCTCAGCCAAAGAATTACTTGGGGCTAGGGGTGTTTGTTGTTAAAAGTATCTTATTTTTTATCCATTAAATAAACTTCCGGGACTCGTGGCATGGGCTCTCTTTTAGGCTTCTGGTAATTAATTAGGATACATTTAGCCTAAGTTGTATTGCTGTGCTGGCTTGTAACTCAGCCATACCAGGGGGAGAAATGGCTTGAACCGTATGGCATTTAATTGGAAGTGTAGCAGGCTAAACCCAAATGAATGTGGACACTGATTAACTGGGAACTTGTTGACAATTTAATGAGATTAAGATCCCTGTCTCCTAATATCACGAGGGCTTTGAAGAACATTTGCTCCCCAGAAGCCTTGGTCCTAAGGGTAAGGGCTGCCCCTGGCCACCAGGCGTACAGCAGAGGTGTGTGGGGTTTTGCTTAATTTTTCAGTAATACTTCTTGTCTTTTTCTGAGTTTAAAAATTCATTTTATTTTGTGTTTGGTTTGGTTTTCAATCATTTAAACAGTGATAGTACTTTTCTTAGTTGTCAGGATTTTTCTCATTTAGGCATTTTTTTCCCTTAAGAACTACTGTTTCACTTCAAACTGATGTCTTTACACTTTGGATCTCAAAGTATGTCCTAGGAATTTCTGAAATCCCTTCCACCTACATGGTACGCTCACAGTTTAGACAGAAGGGGCATTACATTTTCAGACAAGCTCAGTAAATGGTAAACAAAACTAGCTTTTCATCATCCATTTTACCACCCCATTATCTCCCTCCTCATCCCTGACCCCTACCCCTTTCAGACATACAAGGCCTGGTGTGTGCCTGGTTACCTGGAAGGGAGAAAACCAGTTGCTGTTGACATTTGACAACACCCAATAACAATGAAATGTATGTGAACCCATCCGCCTTTACAAACCATTTAGTTAAGTCCTTCCGGGTCAGTTTCCCGAATGCACTATTTCTCTATGGCCCAGTGTGCTATCATTTAGGATTTGGTCAGTGCCAGATCGACGTGCTTTAGAAATAAACTCGTGTGTGTGTGTGTGTGTGTGTGTGTGTGTGTGTCCATGAGTTAACCAAGGGTTCAGGTTAGAGCAGAAGCCAAACCCTTTCATCTGTTTATGGATTTGGCAATAGTGGGTGCTCCGAGGGGTTTGAACCCCAGCAGTGCCTCCACCAACACACTGTTGGTTTGGCTAAGTCATCCGATCTCTTTGTATCTCATTTTTATCACCTATAAAATGGGGCTCTTAACAGCTTCATGGGTGGTTAAGAAGAGCGATGTAAGGAGTTACACATGTAAAGGATTAAAACTAATGCATATAAAGAGAACAACACCTAATACAAAGTAGGCTGTCTGTCTATTGTGATTCTGACTTGGTTTCTCTGTTCCATTCTCTGTCTCCCTCTCTAACACCTTCTCCATCTTCCTCTTTTTCTATTTTTTGCCTTCTCTTGTTTCTACAAAGAATCTAAGGAGCATTAGGATTAAAGATAATCAGGGCAAAGAGGAAATAAAAACTGAAGCCAGTCAGCAGTGCATTCTCTGAGCCCTCATTCCTTAATTAGAAGTAGATCATCAGTTTGCCTCTGAACTTCCCATGGACGAGGGAGGAAAATCTGATCAGTTATGAAAGCCAAAGTAACCAAAAGGTAAAGCACACCAATCAGTTTGCAAAAAGCACAGCCTTTCTTAGCCCCAAGTTTTGTGCGTCTTCTCATGGGCCCTCACAGCAGGGTCGCCGTGGCTTGGGATGGACGGTGTCTTCAGCATTGTCATTCATAATATTTCTCAAGGTCACACACGTAGGAGACCAGGGTGGCGCTCTCAGATTTATTTGATCCCAAGCCCTTTCTTTATGGAGCATCTTTAACTAGTGTTTCACCAGGCAAGGTATTTCTGCAAGTGGGTGCTGCCTCTGACTATTCTACATGGTAAATGGGAAGTTTCAAGAAAAGATACACAGCCCAGCTTTGCAGGTAAAGGGGTGGCATGGGGTGTGTGTGTGTTTACTGCCTCTGGCCCCTGGACCACACATGCCTTTAATTGTGCTTTGCTCCATTCACATAATTTGAAACTACAGATTATTTTTGCATCTAGAGTTCAGTCTGGTTCTATGTATCACCTTTTTCTTCTGGGGCTGTCTGGGCATGTTTCCTGTATACCAGGCTATTTCTAGAAAACAAAGGAACGAACTTGAGAAAAAAAATACTGCGTGAAAGTTTAAAGCCAAAATGAGTTATAGAACATCAAATTTCTGATTCTTCTTGTTCAATTTATGATCTGATAAACTTGTCTAATTAATGGTACATTCCTTAGTTTAAAATGGTGATCACCCATTTAGATGAATAAGGTATTCCCCACATTTAGAGTGGGATAATAAATGGGTCAAAATGGACGGTTTTTGTTCTTAGATAAAGCAGGTTTACCATGTAGAAGTTGTAGATTTTGAGTTAATTTATTATTTAAACCCATACCGTGTGCCTCTGTTTGTCTGGATATTGTACCCCTCTGTGATGAGCCTCTTCTGAAAATTTGTGCACAGCGAAAAGAGTGCAAAAGTCAAGGGTGCAATTGTACCCTTCGCCCCTGCAGAGCCAGGTTGGCCTGGGTTTCGGCTGTGTTCCTGGCCCCCCCACAACGTTGCCCAACTGTCTTTCCAACCTGCTCTTCCTGCAGGCTCAGGCTCCACCCTCCGCAGGTTGTGGTTTTAGCCCATTCAATCCACCTCGTGTCCGGGAGTGTGGCGAACCCAGGCCTGGCTCTCGAGGTGATGGAGATGGAACAGCCTGCAGTGTGTCCTTCCCTTCCTTCCCTCCCTGACATACTTATCTCGGGGAGGTTGGGCCATAAAGTGCACTAGGAAAAGTGGTGCAAAGCAAAGAAATTTATAGGAAGGAAATAAGTAATCTGAGAGGCAGAGGAAGAAGGTAAAGTTTCCTTGTTTCCACTACAACTTCACCCGCTTCTGAGCCAGTAGCCAAGCATGCTGCTTTTAATCGCGTGGATTTGCCTACCTCCGGAAACAGTTCTGTGTACACTAGAAGCTCCCTCCTCCCTCCGTGGTCTTCAGGAGTCCGTGTCTCAGGTATCGGGAGCCAAGGAGGAAATACAGTGTGCGAGACAAGTGGGGTAAGAACAATAGGAGTTTGCAGTGCAGCTAGAGGCGGTACCTACCCAGCCACATCCAGCCTGTGTCTGCAGTCACATATCATTCTTACCTCCACCATGCTGCTTCCTTAGAAGTGCCTGACAGGTAAAGGAAATGAGTTGAGTAGAGCAGCTGTAGGTCAGAGGGGCATGGTAGAGACTAATGTATGTCCTGTCCCCAGAAGGGACGGCTGTGATGCAGAGTGAATCTGAAGTTATCCAGTGGTCCAGCTTTTTAAGCAAAGCTGGACATTTGCATATTCTCATGGAAGTCCCCAATTTTAAAAACACTACGTAGGCTAAGCAAAACTCACCTGTGGGCCACATACAACATTTGGATCATCGCGTGTTAGTCTGATCTAAATCTTACCAGCTCCGTCGGTCTCCCCTCCTTCACCAAGTCTTCCTGCCTGCACCCTCCCCCCCACCCCCGGGGCCCATAGGGGCTGCAGGGGTTAGAAAGCTTTGCTGGGGCTGGGAAACTGCTTCCAAACTCACTTCAGTGGCCGCTGCCTGGAAACCCTAGGGCTGTATTCCACCCCATGCATCTCTCCGTAAGTGAGTGTGGACGCACATGGCAGCTGGCTTCTGCCAGAGCAGGTGATCCAGGGAAGAGTGAAGATGTGAACAGCCAAGACGACGGCCTTCCCGTCTTTCGTAACCTAATCTTGGACTTGCCATGTCATCATTTCTGTAGTAGTCTCTTGGTCACACAGACCCACCCGGATGCAGTGTGGGCGGGGCTGCGCAGGCTGACCAAACCGGGCGATGGGAGTCACTGGGGGCCTCTGGGGACCGCCACACTCCACCGCGCACCATCTCCGTATGCACATGCTCGCCCCGCACCTTCCTCCTTGGAAAGTTTTCACTTTAACTAAGGTTCCTAGGTTCCTTCCAGCAGAATTAAACAAGACTTCCACATCATTTACAGTTGTACCCTGTCTATATAACTATGTGATTTCTAAAACAAAACATGCGCAGTCCTGTGTGATCACTAAAGCACCACGTGTACAAATAGAACGAACACTCACGGGGTTCGTGAGGCGGCAGTGAAAGTGACTGACACGCGAGGGCTGCGGACCACTTGGGCCGCATCTTTAAGTTTGCAGGCATCAGTTCTGTTCTCCATTCAGGTCACTGAAATAACCACTTAAACCACATGTAGACATGCTGGCAAATATATCGAATCAGTGGTATAATTATTTATTTCATGAAGGGGAAATAGGCCTTTTACATAATGACCTTCCAATAAGTGTCATTTTTATATGTGGAAACATAAGCGCCTGTCATTTTCTTGTTATTCTGAGGTCAGAGCCTACCACAGGGATTTTAATATTTAAAACTATTCTGTTCACTGGAATCCCAGCATTTAAAATAATGATTTTCTGAAGATGCGTCATTCTGATGCACTGTAGCTGACCTTTCTTGGTCATGAAAATAAAATCTTCCACACGTCTTCTTGTTCCTTACTCTCCTCTTTCCGTGTTGCTAGAAGCCAGTGTTAAATGATCAGGATGCATCTCCACTCCTTTGGCATTTTAATTCACATTCGTAGGTTGGTATAGCTATCGCGAGACTCAGCAGCCTTCGCAGTCACTGCACCTTCAGTCGAATATTCCTCCGTTAGAAACTGTTTTAACTAGGTTAACTAGTAAAAATGGAGTTGAATGTAAAAATCTATAGAAAGAATTCTCATTGGAAAATCTTTTTTGGTGGGATATCTGGTTATGATAAAGATTTAGTGGATCTTATTTTATTTATATATCAATAAATTTTAAGAAGTCCCTCTTATGTTATGCTGTTTAATGCTACTGAAATACTGAATATATGCTTCGGGGAGGGATTAAGTGATGAGGTATATTTTTGCTCTTTGAAAGAGAATTCATTAAAATAGTAGCTTACTCTAAGATTAGGAAGCAAGTAAAATTGAACAGGCATTTTAAATGGTTAAATGAAGGTGGTCTCAGCTTTGGAACAAGATCATTAGAAATAATATAAAAACTTGTTTGGTTAACCTGGTGGTTAAAAATAACTTTAAAGAATAATTACATTTATGGTAATGATGAAAAGAACTCCAAAATAACTTAAGAATGTAAAGTCTGTGAGGACAGGGGTCATATCTTATTAATTTTTCAAGTCCCCTTCCTGAATCTAACACTGTGAGTACAGTAAACAGACACTAAATGTTGAATAGATAGATTAATAATGTGGTAGAATTTAATAATTTAATCACATGACTTTATTTTTGCATAGAAGCCATTCCTAGTTTTTAAGGTCTTCCTTCTGAATATTGTCACAGAATTATTTCAAGCATTTATCTAGTCTGAACCCCTCCCCGCCATATCATCAAGCCTCAATGTAAAATGAAATGTAATCACACTGGGGACTTCCCTGGGTTGGGTTGGGTTGGCAGATTCAGGGGCCCCGCAGCGCTCCTACAGAGCAGGGTCCCAAGTCCACACGGAAGGGGGCTTGCTGGTGGTGTCACCACCCCCTGAAGGGGACTCTGATTCTTCTGAAAGGGTGGAGTGTTGTCTTAGTGTCACAACATAATGACAGGTCGTTTCCAGGCACTTGAAGAGACTGCACCCCAGCTTTTAAGTAAAATATTTTGAAAAAATGTGGTAAATGCACAGGAAAGAAAAAATAAAAAGCTAGCCCTCCTTCATACAGATACTGAATTCACAAAAATGCGTAAACCTGAAAGGTGCCAGACCGAATGCGCATTACATGCACACAGTGTGTGCTTTAAAGGGGTGCATGACCAACTGGGTCCTGCCCAGGTCCAAGGTGGTCTTCACTGCTGCAGGGGAGTCACAGAGAGTGTGTACTTTTCTAGTCTTTTTTTTTTTTTTTTTTTTAAGTTTTTTTCCTACAGCATCAGCTTAGGAAGGTGCTGTGGCCAAGACTCTGAAAGATACAGGCAGCCCCAGCAGAGTTCCTAGGAACTTCAAAAGGGCCAGTGATGACTGTTGATGATCTAGGTAAAACCCCCAAATCAATAATCTCTGGAGTCTCTTATTCTCATTCTCCTTTCAGAGGCATCTCCGAAACCAAAATGCCCAGTAAAATGGGGCATAAAGTCAAGAAATTCTTAACTTTTAAAGGAGCTTTGAAGTCACACCGCCTGATTTTTATCTCCTACCAAATTTCTTAGATGGTTGACTCTAACATTACAACCTAATGAATAAAATAATTTTGACCAATAGGAAATATTTGTGTTTGTATATCTTTTGTTTTGCCTTTAAAGCTTATTTCCAGCACTTTTGGAAAAAAATGCCTCTTTAAGACTTTTTTCCCGCTGCATTTTAGGACGCACCTAGACTACGGGGGCTGTCCAATCAACAAATGAAATGAGACTTTCTGTTGTTAGTTGTCAGCCTGACTTCTGCTACTTTCTTAATATGGCTGGCTCTAACCTCTTGCTAGATGTCCTTATACTAAAGAAATCCAGAACTGCTTACATTCCCAGCCACTCACGACAGCTGGCCCAGCCTGGTGACATTGACAAATACTGATCTTAAACGAGAAACAATAATGGAGTAATGTTACCTGTTTTGGCTGAAGTCCAGTGGCTCTAGGAGTGACTTAAAGTGATCCCTCTTCCCAGACATAGGTAGAACAGAACGACATGTGCATCTCCTGAGCTTTGTTGTCTGTGCTCCTTATTGCCACCACTCTGCATTATTTTCGTTTTCATGCTGTTGAACAAATAACGTGTGAAAGGATTAGAAGTTCAACTTGGCTGCCCATGTTTGCAGTTTGTAAATTCCTTAAAAGCTCCCTGGTAATTTGGCAACTTCTTCTGGTCTTTTGGGGAAGATCCGCATGCGTGTGACCTTTCTCAGTGCACGTTGTACAAGTGAGCAGAAAGCTCTCTGAGTTATTCAGAGGTAATCAAGGTGATGTCATTAGAAAATACTTAATATTTAATGTCTGGACCCTAAATTGATATCTTTGGAACATAAAAATCAAATCTAGAAAGAAAAAATAGTGAGTTATGCTTATTTTAAAATATGACAAATTGGTCATCTTTGGTAAGCCTTTTTGTAGAGAAAGGTTATTATTGAAGAGTCCTTTTTCTTTGGGTACAAACCTATGGATTCATAAATTCCTTTAAAATAAAAAAAAGCCGTTGTATCATGAGGTTTCAGGATTTTCACGTGACTGTAAATATATTTACTCATGTTCTCACCAGGGCCTGACCTGGTCAGATAGAGGTTTGTCCTTAGAGAGGCCAGAAAAGGCAAGCTGGTTTTGGTTATGATTACGAGAAGCTGAGACAACAGAGTCTTCAGTCTGACTTAAACAGTGGTCTTCGCCGAATACATACTCTTATACTAACAACCCAGGATGATTTCTCCCTCCCTTCCACGAGTCAAGCTAAAATGGCAAGCACCATTTTAAAGAAATCTTTTGTAGATAACCTGTAAAAGGTGAATTACACATGTGTGACCTTCAGGTACCTAAAAACATGTAAATAAAATTTGCAATTAAGCACTTTCTTATATTGACAATAGGATAAATAAAACAGATAATATAGATGTATGCTTGCGTGTCTGGACATGCCACAGTCTTGACCATTTATTTTGCCTCTAACCTGAATATTTCACAAATGTGGCCGTGAGATAGAAAACGGTCGGTCTTCTTTGTGTTTTATGCATAATGGCTGCATCTAAAACAGGTGATATTTTTTCTTTAACATAAATACTTATTCAACAGGGCATATAAATATCATGATTCCTTTCTATTAAAGCACATACTCAGTCATTTTGTAATACTTCCCACAATAGGGCAATGAAAAAAAATTTAATAATGAAATATACAGTAATTTTGTATTTGTTGGGGGAAAATGTTGGCCTTTTTAAAAAGTTACAACTGAGCTTCTTTAACAAATGTTAAAGTTTTCCTTTTGCATTTTTTTCACACTTTGGTTCCTAGAATTTGTATACTATTAGAAGACTATACCAAAAATGTGTTTGCCTCCCCGACTTCTTATGTCGAGATGGATGTCTTTATCAGTCCCTCCCCACAAAGATGTCTGAAAACAAACCAAGTACTCCTCATGCCCTCTTCCTCATGCCTCGTACCTTCCTCCGTATCTGTAGAGTGTATCCTCTTCCCCCCTTCTTCTGCCTCTCCTATGCCTGCCTTTTTCCCTTTTTGCCTCCCCTCCTTTGCAGACTCTCCGCTGTCTAACATGAAATTGATTAGAATGCATTAATTTTTAAGTAAGTGTCACATATCCTTAACTGAGCACGGAAAGGTTGAGACGGCTTCATGGTGTAGAGTCTGATCCCAAACTAAGTGAGAAGAATTTTAAAAACAAGGGCTGCCCTTCATTAGCCCGCACGCTATCTCCTGACAGGCTCCGTGACCCTCCGTCGCCCTGCCAGGCCAGGGCGAGCCCCGCTGCCAGCCGCCATTTACCCTCTGTCAGCAGCTTCAGTCGCAGCCTGGGCGATACCGTGCTTGCGAGTCTGTCATGCGTCAGCCTCAATTAAGCTCATCTTGCTTGCTTGGGAAATCCAACAGCCTCCTGTTAACCATCTTTTTTTGTTGTTGTTCCATTTCTTTCTTCCATTTTTTCCCCCCATTCAGCTCTCTCTGGAGGCCTGTGACTCATTTGGTGAAAGTATGCTCATGGTGTCTTAGCTTTTCACAAAGAGAAGTGGTTTTAAGGGGCAGGAACTCCTCCATGGAGGTTCCAACAAGTTGATTTCACTCGTGGAAATGTGCTCGGTTAACACTGGAGTTCGTTGTTTAAAGGAGGCAGCTATAGACAGCCGTCCCTGACATTCTCTACCAGTGACAAGCTTGGTCTTGGGTCTTCTGAAGCAGTTTTTCTTCAGGCCCTTTAAGAATACAAGAGCAGCCCTGGCTGGCTGACTCAGTTGGTTGGACCGTCATCTTGCACACCCAAAGGTTGTGGGTTCGATTCATAGTCAGGGCACATAGCCAGGTTTCCCCGTTGGGGCGCTCATAGGAGGCAACTGATGGATGTCTCTCTCACAGGAATGTTTCTCTCTCTCTGTCTCCTTTCCTGTCTCTCTAAAAGCAATAAACTTATTCTTGGGTGAGGATTTAAAGAATTCCAAGAGCAGTAGGCATCCAGCTTTATCGAACGCTGAAGCACTTCCTCCTCCACAACCTGTTCTTTACTCCTGCCCTTGTCCTCTAAGGGGGGTGGGTGGTGGTCTGCTTTTCATACGAGAAGAGTGAAACCTTACTATCCTTGAAGAGGGAAAAGAAGTGTAGACAGCAGCAGTTTATATTTGGTTCACTATTTTGTGGTTTACCATAAGTTTATGGGAAAAAACAAAAAGACCACCCATGGCTTCCTCATACCAGTGGTTGGCTGACTTAGTCTCTTGTGAGAAATTATTCTTAAGAGGGCATTTTCAAAAAATAAGAGTCTTCAAGAGGACTTCTTTTTTTCTTTCTCTGGATAGCCATGGAGCACTTGAAAGAGCTCCTGTGTGCTTGGACGGACAGGTAGACATGGAGACCGTCGGTCATCCTGAGGACTCATGGAGATTTTGTGGGCCTGCGCAGTTTGTGGAGTCGGGTTGGCCAGAGAGGCTGTTGCCAGACATTGGTCACAGGCACAGCACGAAAGACATCACAGTGTAAACCCTTGAGGCCCGTGGCCACACAGGGGGTCGGGAGTGAGTGAAAAGCAAGTTCAGTTTCACAGCTGAGAATGGAGACAAAAGAGTATGTGGGTAATTTTTTTTCATAAGCACACCCCCAGCCTGGGTAAGTGGGTTTTAAATAGAATCCTACTGGTGGATGGATCTAAGGGAACAGATGAAATATACAGATAAGGGCAGTCAGGCTTCCAAAACATGAGGCAAGTGGGTCATCATTGCAGGTATTAGCTGAAAAACTTAAAAATCCATAACTACCCAAACTTCATATTGCCAGGAGGTTGAAGTTTTCCAGTAAGGCTGTGTGGCAGGCATGCTGTTGGCTTCCTGCAAGGTGTAGATTAGCATTAAATGTGAAGTTATTCAACATCTTAAATGAAAAGTCATTTCTAAGAATGAACAGGCACAGTAAGTAGCTCAGCAAGAAAGTTTTTTATGAGGTGCTCTAGATTGCGAGATTTCTGTTTTCTGATATAAACTGATATCTATTAATATTTCCTTTGCACCCCAGGTCCCGATGGATATTGTCAAGGGTGTCTGCACTTTAACTTGCCCTAGAGATCACATCCCTTCTCGTATAGATGGGTCACATATCGGTGACTTTTGAGGTGGCTTGTTTATCTAAAAAAAATTTTTGAGCCCCTTAAATGTGGCTTGTTAGGTGCTGGTGAATCAGGAGTGAACAAAACAGACATCCCTGCCCCTCATGGACCTTGTAGCGTAGTGACAGAAAGAGCCACTGCAATATATACATTTTAAACCAGATCAAGTGGGGTGACAGAAGTCCAGAGGGCTATTCAAGCTCACGACACGGGATCTTGGTCCTAGTGTGGGGTCAGGGAAACTTTCCTAAATAAGTGGCATTGGGCATGTGATCTGACAGCTGAGTGAGAGTCGGTCGGCAAGGGAGCAGGGCAGGGTGGGAGACGGCAGCGTCCCCCAGGCAGAGCCCATCCAAGGTCCGGTGGCAGGGAGGAACATGACGCACTAGGGGCTGAAAGTCAGTGTCACCAGAGGGAGAATGTAGTGGAATGAGCCCTGAAGCTAGAGAGTCGAAAGCTAGATCACAAATTTTGCCTTTTATCTTGAAAACAGACATTTTCCATCTGTACAATGAGAGGATTGGGCATCAGGGTTTTCAAACTAAGAGGCTATTGGAAAGGGTGATTTTTTTTTTTAAGTGTTTCAATGACAGCCATTAATTAACACATAGAGGCCAGATATGTTAAATATCATACAGCATTTGGGACTGTCCCACAGGGCAAAGAATCATCCTGCCCAAAATACCAATAGTGCCCCAGTAGGAGACACCACGCTAAATAATCACGCGGGCACTTTTACACGCTACCCATCTACTGTTCTGTAAGTGAAAGTAAAATGCAGCTCTTTAGAAAACAATGGAACTAATGGTGGTGATTTTATGGAATGTTCACACCTTAGAACTTTTGTGTTGAACAAAAATATGAAAGCTACATTAGGTGAGACAGAGGAGGTATCTCAATCTACAACGTAACTGGATGGTGGTTAAGTTAAAACATACCATGTGATGCGTTGGAGAATTTTCAAGAAAATAAGGGAAATGCCCAAGGCGGGACGGGGCGGAGGGGACAGTGAGCTGAAGCCAGACTGAGAGCAGTGAGCTGGAAGTTACTGAGAAAGCCTAAGGAGGCGAGGGCCAGCTGCCGCCACCAGCAGTGCAGTTGGGAGTCAAGTGCAGGTGCACATGGACTTGCACCTGCATGTGAGAGCACACTCAAACACACACACACACACACACACACAGCAGGATAGCTAACCTTGAAACTATTCTATTTAACCGGACACTGAAATGGGTTAAAATGGTCCTGAGTAAGTCACACCTGCTGCCTTCCAGCAAAAGTAAACAATTGTTTTTCCTGGAAAGAAGCGTTCCCAAACTTGGCTCTCTGGATTTCTACAGATTCAGTTGAAAAAATAAATAAATATACACATACACATATATACACACTTGAGCGTATATTAAAATTTTACGTATATAAAAATATATTTTTGTATATGTACAAATATTTAGTATATATGTGCATATACTATATATTTTGCATGTTTATATATTTTGCACACACACACACACAAACTTATATTAAAAATTTTGTATACATCCCTGGCTTGCGTGGCTCAGTGGATTGAGTGCCAGCCTGCAAACCAAAGGGTCCCTGGTTCGATTCCCAGTCAGGACACATACCTGGGCTGCAGGCCAGGTCCCCTGTGAGGGGCACATGTGAGAGGCAACCATACATAGATGTTTTTCCCCCTCTCTTTCTCCCTCCCTTCCCTTCTCTGTAAAAATAAATAAAATCTTTAAAAAAATGAAAATTTTGTATAGAAAGAAAAAAATACCATATATAAGAGTCAATTCAAACAGAAACAACACATTTTGACTTTCCAACATTTTCAGATATTAGAGTTATCAACACAGAATACAAAAATAGGATTATATTGTGTATAAATATGTATAATATTTACAGGAAATAAAAATGGAATTTTAAAATGATCAAGGAATATGAAACTAGTAACATGACTGTAAAGATCCATATAGAACTTTTTGGATGAATGGATTTAAAAGCAGATTGAAGTAAGTTGAAAAGACAACTAGTAAACTGGAAAATACGTCCAAAGAAATTTAGCCCAGAGAGGAAACCAGATGGAGAACATGAGAGAGATTTTAATACATGCAGAATTGAATAAGAAGATCTAAAAAAGCATCAAATCACAGTTCTGGGAGGAGAAATTAGGGGAGCAATATTTGAAAAGATAATGCTGAGAATTTTCAAATCTGGCAATAAACAACATACACAAAGAATTTCACATCTAAACGTACTGTCATGAAACTGCAGAACACCAGGGCCAGCAAGCAGCAAAAGCAGCCAGAGACAGAGAGAAACGTCACCTATAAACACATGATAAATTAGATTGAAAGTTGGCATTTCAGCAAGTATCAGAGAGCAATGTCTTCCAAGTTTTAAGAGAAAATGCTCTGAAAGTGTTTCTGAATGACAACAGCAAAACAACACTTTCAGATAAACAGAGATTATTATCTGTGGATTTTCTCCAAAGGAACTTTTTATAACAAGTACTTCAGAAAGAAGAGAGACGACTTCAGAAGGAATATCTAAGGTATAAGACGGAAAAGTGAACCAAGGAACTGTTAAATTTAAATGCAAACCTAAACACATGTTGTAAGATTTATATCTATAATTTAAATTTAAAAATAATAACAGTTTAATTTGGAGGAAGGGGTCATTTAAAAGAAAAGAACAAAGATCTTCCTATTTTGCCTTGTTATTATTGGAAGTGAGAAAGTCAGTGATCGAAGTTAAAGTGATCTGAGGGCTTATAATTTTCAGGAAAGGAATAAAGATATCCATTAACTTCAGACATAATTGCATGTACATGGTAAAATTTCAAATATAACCATTGAAAGGGTAAAAATAGAATTGTCTGGGTTCTAAAAGTGGTGCAAAAACCACTTGTACTTCTATATAACAGCCAAAAAAAAGGAATAAAATAATTTTAAAATAAAGGTATCCTCTATAATAACAAAATACAGGCTGTCTGGGGGCAAATATAACAGAAGAAGTATAAGACCTAACTCATTAGCTGTGATCCTGAGCATTTCTCGGAACCTCAGTTTCTCTCCTGTAATATGGCAATAATAGTAGTACTTAATAGAATGCCGGAAGTTAAATGAGAAAAGTCCCGGTATGGTCTTTATCACTGTGGCTAGTCCACAATAAAACTCCCAGTAAATATTAGCCACTATTGTTGTCGTTGTCGTCGTCGTCATCATCATCATCATCATCATCATCATCATCATCAGGCACCAAGCCCAAAGCATGGGAGAAGGAGTGGTCCCAGCATGCAAGGACCTTAGAATCTAATAGGGTTGATAAGGCAGTAGGCAAACAGTTACCACAGAAATCGTCAGTGTCAAAAGGTGATAACCAGCAAACTGTCAGGAAGGAGAAATCAGTCTAAGCCTAGAGAAGGGAGGATGGGTCCTCAGAAGAGACTTGTGAAATAGATGATTTTTGGACTGGGTCTGATTAAAGTGCTGATAGTTAGAACATGCACACTGTGGGTAGGGCATTGGGGCCAGAGGCCTGCGTGTGCATTCTTGAGTCTAACTTGACTGAACTTTATGGGGGTATCCAAGGTGAACAGTGGGTCTCTGGGAAAGCATGTTGAGCAGTGGGGGCTGGTTCAGCTTGGCTGGCTGAGAGGAGGTGAGGTTGGAAGGATAGGTTAGTGGTAACACACTGAAATTACAGAAGTGAGTTTGTTAGCACAGCCCATTGTGACACTGAACCAAATATTAATTAGCCGTCAGATAACAAGAAAATGTCTGGGAAAATCTCTAAGGAAACGTACATTCATCCTCTGGTATAGTGCCTGGCATATTAGTACACAGTCTTCCTCCTTTCCTTTCCTTTCCTTTCCTTTCCTTTCCTTTCCTTTCCTTTCCTTTCCTTTCCTTTCCTTTCCTTCCCCCTTTCCTTTCCTTTCCTTTCCTTTCCTTTTTCTTCTCTCTCTCTCTCTCTCTCTCTCTCTCTCTCTCTCTCTCTTTCAAATTAATATATATGGTGCAGCGGGTTCATAAAAATGGATAACATCAGGTCAAACTAAACTAGGGTTTGTTTTTTTCCCAACTGACTCCTGTTGTTGAAGGAATAAATGTATGAGTGGCGTGCACCAATCCATCGCATCTGGAGTTAAATTGTTCTTTTGGGAGAAGCAGTGGAAGAGGGCTTACTGGGATAAAAAATGTGGAAATGGGATAGACGTGCTAATGATGATGGTTCCTGTAGCCACGTACATACCTGTGCAAGCACAAATAGCTGAACAGCACAGCTTGGTCGGGAGGGTGACAGGAGCATCCCAATACTGGCGAAAACATGGGCCCTGTGCTCAAGCATCTTGCAGTCTTGTTTCAGGAGCTACGTGGACACTCGCATAGTTCTCTGAACCACTAGCTGCCCCCTACCTGCGAAGCTGGGCTGGTGCTTCTTTGAGGTTGGTTCTGCAGCATGTGCAGACTATGTTTGTTTTTCAATTCTAAACCATGCCTAATTTTTACAGAGCGTTCTTCTTTAATGTTTTGCCCAGATGCACACAATCATCATTCTGCTCAGGACTAGACACAGCTGGGGGAAGAATGTTAGCTAGATGAGACTTTAATTAACTTCCTTCCTTGTGAGTAAGACTTGGGATAAAATGTACAAGAAATTTTTCTTACCTTATCCCTGACAGTGGAAGAGGTTTGTTTGCCAACTTGTGCGTAGTGGGATGGGGTGGGGAGGATGGAAGTTAGAGGTGAAAGAGAAGGAGACGCCAGCTGGGGAAGGACATCACTGAAAGGACATCCTGCACCTGGAATGTGGACATCCAGGTGGTTGGAGAAGATCTCAACCCCCTGGGTTGTATTTTTTAGTTTTGGAACTGTTCAGCAACAACCTGGAAGTGTTCCCAGGACTTTTAAAACACCCCACTAAAGTAATTCTGGCAACAATGTGGAAATCCTTGTGATAGGTGAAAGCACACAGTGTTTTAGGCCTGGTAAGTAACTGCATGTAATATTAACTGTGCATGTTGTTCCTTTCACTTAATTATTATTGGGCTCTAACAGAATTCGTGTTTCGTTATTGGAATATCATCTCTTACTCTTTGAGCTATTACACTTACTGATCAGAATCAAAGTCATGTGACCCAACACATGCTTTATTCTTCATTTATGTGCCTTACGTTGTACTTGGCACCATGAAGCCATGAAGAGGAAAGACACAGCCCCTCCCTAGAAGAGTTCATGCTCTACTAGAGACCCAATAAAAGAGTAGCCTAGGGAAGTCTCACTTGCTGGGCTGACAGCTAAAAGACGTGCAAAGTACTCAGTATTAGCTTGTCGGAGAGGAAGGAATGGATTCAATTGGGGAAAACTCGGTGAGGATCAGTTTTAAACTAGACTTTCAAGGAGAGTGGGACTTGGAAAACAAGGAAATGCTTTGCAAATGGGATTTTGAGGCCTATGGCCGAGAGATAGGAGATACACAGGAAATCTGGGGTCCCAGAGCATGAAGTACCCAAGGAGTGAGGTTAGGGGTGCAGATGTGCGGTGCAGATGTGCGGTGCAGTGGAATGAGCCAGCGCCCATGGCAGCAGCCTTTGACTGTAAGCCAGGGCTTGAGTCTAGGAAGGGCATTGTGGTTTTCCCCCTTCTATGCACGGAGAATGCCGAGACCTAATTGGTTGCTGTTCACTCACAGAAGCTGAACTTTATTAGAAAATGACCTATTCTCTCCCATCTTCTTCTTGCTTGGGTAGTCTTCAATAATTGCCATCTTGCCCAACATTTATGTATGTGCTCTAAATAGATATATAAATTGCCCAAGTGTGTTTTTCTTTGGAAGTAGGTGTTTGACCAAATGAGGGCTTCGTGGTCAGGTATCTGTGAGCATTATTACATGCCGCGCCGCTGTCTTGAAAGGTCAGGTTATACATTAAACTTACGAATGGTTCTGAGAAGTGAAAAGCCTTTTTAGCTTTGCATACCAAAAATCCTACTAACATCTCACAAAATAAGATCAAAGAAATAGCGCACTTCATAAATAGTTTTTATATATGTTTTTCACAGTCCCCACCACATCCTTATGAAATAAACAGCTTTATTCCCATTTTTCAGATGAGAACTGAAGGTTAAATACTTTCCCCAAATTCACAGACAAGAAAAGAGCCAAAATTTGAATCCAAGTTTACCCAACCTGAGAACCATTTCACCACCTTGTGCTACCTCCTAGATTCATGAATGTCCATTCATTGACGCCAGTGTATCCTAAGCTAACTGACTCTGTACTCTATCTTCAGGGGTCTTTAAAAATATATGCTCTGCCTTGGCTGTTCCAGTGATGGCTGGTCGGCCTAAATTCTTAATCATCCACTCTTCAGCACTTTGCGTGACCCACACTCTTCCGCGTGGTGTTCCTGCTAACATTGTACCTTTATTTTTGTCTTGCCCACTCCATTTTTGGCTATACACCTTTTCAATTCGGGTACATGCAGTAGGTACAGCATTTACAGAATTCTGGCCCGTGGTATTGCTCGGCGCTCGTTTGCTGAGTGAGCATGTGCAGGACAGCGTTTCTCAGGCGTGAGAGTGGAGAGAGACCCGGGTGCTTGCCCTAACTCTGGTTCTCATCGTGCTCAAGTGTCAGCTCGCTGAGATACACGTAACGTGATGTTTTCTATGTGTAGTCAGGCATCAGGTAGAGAAGCATACCGTTGTGCTGTTGAAATATACCAACACAGTGTAGTAGGCCACTCGATATACCTAAAAAGCCAAATGGGAAGCCAGGACCTGGCTGCCCAAAGGGACCTCAGAATACAGTTGTTTTTGCAGGTTTTAACATAAACGGGCATGAGGCACACCCAGGTGGGGCAAGGTCTGCCCTTGGTTTCCAGCCTCCCCTGCCTTTTACTTACTTCTACAATTTTTAGCTTTGGTTTTGGTAGATTTTAATGCAGACCCGAGAGTGCTATTTTTATGTACAAAATCTTGTATTTATAGACCAAAAAGTACTTTAAAAAAAAAAGAGGTATAATGAAATCAAGTAGAAGAGCCAGGACTATAAACAGTCACATACATATTTCTTCACAATGGATTGAGGAAAAAATCAGGAAATAAGTGCAATGTTTCTTTAATAAGATTTAAAAAATAAAATTATACATTCCTCTAATTTAGATTTTTACCTAGAGTGCATTAATTTATGTAACCTTTGTCCTCCTTCAAAAACCTTAAAACTTTTTTGTCAAAAGAACTCAAGTTTCTAATGTTAATTGAAAAATGTGAATTTAAAAGTCTGAACTAGAAGTTAGGAGGGAGATTTGTAGAAAGTTTCAGTTATAAATAAGAGTAGCCTCTATCTTAAGTTTTCAAAATTCCAGTTATGGGTATTCAAGTGCATTTACACAAGCTGGGTTTGTTATTTCTGGAGTTAATAAGCAATTTCACAATGTACTATATATCATTTTTAAAGACATGATAAATTGTCCCTAATGGTATTGTGTGTATAAACGAGAGCTGTTTCTGCCTTGTGTATAATTCTCATGATTGGGTGGTACACCTGAAAAGGCTTGGATTTTAATGGGGCCTTTTTAGCACTTTTGCACCTCGTATGTTCAGGATTACGTTTGATTGATGACTTGAAATGTGCTGGCATGAGAGATATGGAGATCTTAATGCTCTTAACCCATTTGTTTTCCAATCTCCGTAAAAGGCCCCTCTGTTTGGGGGTAACACTTTATCCTCCTTAAGTAAACAGAAATAGGTTTCTGGGATTTTGCTTTTTAGCATTGTAAATCCAGCAGGAAAGAGACAGGCTAGAGGCTTTTAAAAGAAGGCTAAATACACCATGTTCCCATTTTATGAGAGTAGTCTGAAAAAGTCAAAGTGTGCGTATAGATACCTATTTTCTCCTCCTAACCAGTATTAAAATAACTTTTTTTCTTTCTTTTTTCACCAGAACTCTCTAAATCTTTTCTTTCCTTGGACCACATGGTGCCTCAGTCATTATTCTCAGCCTGTTGGCTGAGAACTCTCTTTGGATCTGTCCCCCTAAACAGCTACAGGGTTGGTTGGCTACTGTGTGGCCAAGGGGACATTCTCCCCAACAGGTCTTAGAACAAGAGTTTGGGGTTACAAGTTGAATCCCGCTTCCCAAAAGGCACTGAGACTTAGTTTCCCAAACCTGGAGATGCTTTATTATCTATCCATTTCTGCAGGATTCCTCTGACTTGGACAAAATCTTCAGTGCTTTGGGAGGGGCTCAGAAAAACTACCAGCAAGGGTTCCAGACAGTTTCTGATGAACAGTCTTGGCACTCTTCCGGGATTGCTTCTGCTGCAAGAACAGAGTGTTTTCAGATTTTTAAGAACTGGTTACAAACAAGTTGCTTAGAGGGGAGAGAACCACAGCGGATCTATGTGTACCGGACACAAGCTCCGGCTCCCAGTTGTCCATCGTCTTTCGAGAGAAGAGACCAGCATGGTACTGACAAACACATTTTCACTTCCATCTAAGAGATGAACTTAGGGGCTTGGGAGTCCAAAGACTGGTGCGTTTACCCACGTTTCTTATGTGTTGCTAATTAGCAGTCAGCGTCCTTGCGACCCTTTCCTTTGTCCTCCTCTTGAGGCGTCCCGCCTCTTTCACTTCCTTTCTCTCCATCATCAGGGACGCTGAACGGAACATGGATTATTCTGGCAGCAGGGCAGTTTGAGTCCCCTGGTTAGTCTAGAATAAAATGTAAAGGGCGAAAAATGCATGAAATGAGCTGTTGTGTCTCCTTGTTCTCAAGATGCTATTTTGAAATCTTCATGGATGGTGATGTATTTGCCAGTGATTTGTTTTACCTAGAGACCTCTAGGATTCCTGGGAAGGGTTTCAAAAAAAAAAAAGAAAGAAAGAAAAACTTACCATTTTTATTTTTGTTGAAACAGTGGTCATTAGGATAAGTCCTTGTAAATGGAGTATGAATGTGCTGGCAGAAAACACAGAGATTCCGAGCACAACCGTAAGGTGCTGACTGGGGCCCGGAGCCTCATGGCTTCTTATCACTCGTTTGCTTCTGCTGCTGTTTTAAGTCCGAAGAAGAAGTTTCTGGCACCATTCTGATCAAGTCATCCCAAAGCGATTGTTTATTTCAGTACATATTTTATAATAAAATAAGGCCTAAGTACATATACTTGACTTGTGTGTACTAATAACCTGTATATACACACTTATATTAGGTTAGTATATCTGGTAAATATAGTGAGTGTGAAAGACTATTGAAAGTGCATCAGCAGCCATTACATATGGAAGCACCTTTAACATAAGTATCATGTGTAATGCAAAGGAATTATGTGTGTTTAATGTATAGAAACTTGTATGTGTTTAGATAAATAGATTGAAGGAGCCAGAAGAGATCTTATAATCATCTGGGTCAACTCTAGCAGCTTGTAACTTAGAAAACTGAGTCCTACTGAAAGGACATACGTGATTGTCCTAAGGACCTGGAACTACGGTTTTCCAGCTGGCAGTCCACTACTCTTAATGTGCACTAGGGTATGCCCTGGTCCTTGTTTCTGGAGAGCGTGAGTTTGCTGTCCTCCATATAAACAGATGCAAGCATAATATAATAATTTAATTAAGTGTAATATTATTTTAAAATCCCCACAAATAAAGCCATAAAACCTGCATCATAACTTTTCACTTCCAAGGTATTTTGCTCTCTTTATACTGTTATAATGATGAACCACTTCCAAATTAGTTGCAAATGTAGCTAGCTGAAACACTCATCCACTAATAACCAATTAATTAAACTTATCTAATGTTAATTATGCCACAGTTGCCTGGCACATAATCGGTCCTCATTAAATGCATGTTGATTCAGTCTCCCTGTCTCAGCTTCTTCTTGAATCAGTTTCTCAAATAGTGAGCTTTTAGTCATTCGTTTTGTGCGATATTTTTTTACAGGTAAATTTCTGCTACCTAATCCCTACTCAGAATCTCTGGGATAGACCTGAGATTCTATGTTTTAAATGGGCAGGTGATTCTATGCACACTGAAGTTTGAGAACCACTGCCTACAGTAAGAGATTGGAATCATGATTGATTACATTATCTTCAGTTGATCAGCCCAGTTGAAAAACTAGAGATACGGAAATGTACTCCCCAGAAATACAATTATTTTTAAAGCAATTATATAGTTTCTATAGATGCTAGTCCTTACATGACAATCGTTTTTGTGTTTTTTTAATTATAACACATTTCATCCTTATCACAAATTATTTAAATAAGATAGAAACATGTAAAGTAAAAAGTAGAAGGCCCCACCCACCCCACCCGCCCTTTCAGCTCTCCAGTTCTCACTCCCCAAGGTTAACCACTATTAACAGCTGGTACATATGCTCTGAGATTTTTTCCTTTGTATTTATATGTTTTATCTATAGGCAAGTATATATTTATGTGTGTAAATACACTTACACATATACATACATGTGTGTATATGTGTGTACTTATTTGTTCATTCATTCAACACGTATTTGAGCACCTACTGTGCACCAGAACTGGTACTGAGAAAACAACAGTGACAAACAGACAAGGTCCCCAATCTCATGGAACCTACATGCTAACAGGGAGATAGAGAGTAAACCGATAAAAACGTGGTATAAAGTATAGCAGTGATGCGTGCTCTAAAGAAAAAGACAGACGGGATAAAGGGACAGTGCATTCCAGGGGTTCTGCTTCAGGGCTGCTGTATGAGGGCTAGACTCTCTGAGATGGCTTTTAGACAGAGGCCAGAACGAAGTGACGGAATGAGCCCTGTGCTCATCGAGGCCACACTTCTCCTAGATGATATGTGCAGAATCGCACTTTTTTCTTTTAACAGGGCAAAATTATATTATTCCTCTGTTCTGTACCTTGCTTTTTCTACTCAACAATGATTTATAGACATATTTCCAGTGTCTGCATATACGGAACTGAATTATTCTTTTTTAGTGACTGCTTAGTATTCCATAATGTGTCTGTGCGATAATTTAATCATCCATGTATTATCGGAAATTTTTTCTCTACATTTTAACTTTACAAACAATGTTGCATGCAGTTCCATGGGTCATAATCTTGATATTTACGTATTATAGGATTGGTGTTATAATTCTGTTGCAAAGTGAGATTATTTTAAGTCTTTGGATTCTATCATGCAAATGCAAAATCACTGTTCAAGAACAAAGGAACCAGACCTTGGGGCACAAAAGTGTATAATAGTCATTTTATGTGTCCAGACAAGAGTCCCTTAATCACTTTTAATTTTAAATTGGGGCATCGAAGAATTTTAAGTCATGTCTTTGTCGTAAAAGGCCGTATTTTCTCTCTTGTCCATGTTAGAAAAGCTGTCCGACCAACCGCACAGGCGCCGGTTCCCATTCGTGGGCCCGGGCCCACGTGGGCTGGTTTGTCTTCGTGGTGTCTCTTGTCCTAGTTGGACCCTCCATTTACTCCTCGGTGTTTCTGCCTTTATGTTGTTCTTGGAGCCAAAAGTGTTCTGAACTGTATTTTATCTTTTCAATGTAAAGTTTTCTTATTGAAAATTCTCTTCTTAATTATAAAATTTAGATATAACTATACTACCCAGAAATAACCATTGTTAACATTTTGGTGTATATCCTTCCCGTTGTTTTTTTTTCAATGCATGTGATTTATTTATTTTTTCAGATCCCAGTTTTCATTTTACGTGATCCAATTCCAATGTCTTTCTTTCGTACCTGTCTTATAACCCAACATGAGAATAAACCCAGTAACTCTCTCATAACGGACTTTCTATTGCGAGTTGCTCACTTTATTGCAAACAACCCAGCAGACCATCTCCTCACTGTCAGTTGAATGGACGTGTGCCTTGTGGATTGTTTGCCAAGCACATGGTTTCTGGGGTGGCAGCTGGTGTCACCGCAGCACCCAGAACCGAACCCCTGGGTTCTTGCCTAGTGGTACCCTCATGGCTTCAGGTCAATCCTAGGCGTAGGGAGTGTTTGAACCTGTGATTCCCATTCCTCCTCAGGGACAGGGTACCAGAAAGTTCTCTTATGCCCCTCCTTCTCATTACCAGGCCCTGAAGGAGACTGCTTTGGATTTTCGTAGAAAAAAATTGTTTTTCTCCTATCTCTTACATTCTTCCCATTCCCTATTTCACCGCTGCTAAGCTTTTGGGAGGAGAGCTGGCTTTTAACTGGAGGCTTATCTATGTTTCCCCCACCTTGGAATTAAGAAGAAATAGAATCTTTGAAAAATAGGAGCTTAACTCACCTCTCTTGTTAAGCTTCCTGCAGGAAAGTTCTTCTACAGAGCCCTCAATAGAACAGTGTAAAACACTCTGTGATTTGGGAACGAATGTTTATTTAATGGAGGAATTGTTGGTTGAGAAGGAAGCTCTATAGCAGCCATGTAGGTCAAAGGTTTTAATTTGCACCCCAGTTTTCAAGAATGGCTTCAGTAGCATTGAATTAAACTTGATGAGTTCTAAGAGACTGGAGTTAGTAACTTAGCTTCCCCCCCCCTCCCCAAAACTGGGTGATTTGCCAAACAGTTTCGTGGCTTAGATGCCCATACATCTCTGGGCCTTCATTGCGTTTGCGCCACTGTCCTGTGAACTGCCCTCCCAAACTTGCCCTGTGCATTCATAACTCTCCTGTGGAGCACGGTGTGCAGTTGTGTGACCACGGGATTGCTTTTAAACGAAGATGAGTTTTTCAGTATTTTTTTCTAAAAGATCGTTTTATTCTATTAAAACCGAGAGTAGAAGGTGAGAAGGGCCATAGGATAGTAAAGAAACACGTTAATTGTGCCTAAAGGTGTTTGTTTTTTTCTTGAAATGCCCGCTTAGTTCCCAATTGATCAAAAGATGAAGGTTCCAGAGAGCCTTTCTTCTGACAGACATGATTATGTAGGGGTTCCCTTCTGGAGAGACTTGTTATTTTATAAACACATGCATATGTATAAGGTGTTCTGCCCAATGCTCCCACTTTCTGATCTGCACAGCGCAGTGGGGCACCCCACGGAGTCAGAGAACAAAGGAAATCTTTACTCTGAAATTCTTTCCTGGAGCCGAATATGTCCTCAGCTTCGGACAGGAAATGCCTAGCATGAACCAGGTCACCCCTCTGCCCACTGAAGGCAATTTGAGGCACCACTGGGGTGTTCCCCAGGAAAATAGTACACTTGGAGGTACTGGAACTTGGGGTGATTCCCTATTGGGAAATCAGGTTTTGTGACAGGCATTTTACCTCCATCATTGCAATCAATCCCTCCAGTGATTGCGTTGTACGTGTTACTGTTCCCTATTTCACTTGAGGAAACTGAAGCTCAGAGAATTTGAATAACGCGCTACAATTATATAGCTGTTAAGTGATGAAGTCAGGATTTGAACCTCCATTCGTCTGGCTTCAATGCTATATTTCTGCTTTGCAGAACACAGCTTCTAGCTTGTAGTAGTTAATAGTAGAAAACCACTCTACCTCATTCGAGGTGGCTGGATTATCTTTTTCAACCTATAATCAATCTCCATAAAATTTTATTCACTGTACGTTTATGGCATCCATTCACTTCCTTACACAATAACCAGAAAATGAAAAGAAATAAAATCATATTTGTAACAATATGAGAAAGCATATAGAATGGATTAATATATTAGAAGACTCAAATTGATAAGCTCAAAGTATAGAGAATATTATTTTTAACCTTGTTTATTTATTCATTTGAATGAGGTACAAGTCACATGACATAAAATTACCCATTTTAAAGTGTACAGATCATTAGCATTTCAGTACATTCACCATGCTGGGCAACCACCCCTCCTGTCTAGTTCCAAGCATTTTCATCACCCCAAAAAGAACTCTCTTGTCCATTAAGCAGTTGCTGCCTTTCCCATGCTCCACCCAGCCCCTGGCACCCACAGTCTTCTTTCTGTCTCTGTGCATTTATCTCTTCTGGATATTTCATATAAATGGAATCAGATGATAGTGACCTTCCATGTCTGGCTCCTTTAACTTAGTATGTTTTTGAGGTTCGTCCAGTCTTCTAAGAGACCGTAATCTCCGACTCCTCATTGATGAAGCCTCACAGTACACAGCCTGGCCAGTCAACTCCATGTTGATCTTGTCTCCAGGTTCCCCGCCTGAAGGTCTTCTTCCTCTAACTGGTGTTTTGAACCTTGGTTGGGGGCATTTGGGTTGTCCCAATGATGAGTCAACAATAATAAACATTCTGTAATGCATTGAATGTTCTTTTTTTTTTTTTTTAATTGATTTGAGAGAGAGAGAGAGAGGAAGTGGGGAGAGAGAGAGACATCGATTTGTTCTCCCACTTATTTATACATTCATTGGTGCCCTGACCGAGGATCACACCTACAACCTTGACCTATTGGGACAATGCTCTAACCAACTGAGCCACCCAGCCAGAGCTATTGGCCCTTCTTTCACAACACAGACATTCCCTTGTCTTCCTAACCAAGCTCTCAAACATCCTACTGGTCATTTACGTAGGTGAAAACGCTGTATATGTTGATCTGAACCTACTTTTCCATACAAACACCAAGTATTTTTTGCCTGGTTTTCGCACCCGCTAATTTAAAAGAGCTGGTTAACACTGAAGGATAGGCAGGGTAATGCTGCGGAAATAAATTAACCTTGGTTTATATTTTGTTTATGCCGAAAGTCTGCGGAGCATTGGCAAGGGCCTCTGCTCACCGTTCATCAGGGATTCAACCTGACAGAGGCTCCATCCTGGGGGTCATTGCCAATCAATGACCCCCTCGGGCAGGGGTGGATGGGGTTGGCACACCAGCTCTCCAGTGGTTTTCCCCCAAACCCAGCACCACATTTCTGACTGTGGCCCAGTGGTCAGAAGTAGTGCATAGGCCCTGAGCACAAGAGAACTAAGAAACGAGGAGCAGGTGGAAAGTTTGGTGCGTACAAGTGTCGTGGTGGTTCCGCTTACAGTGTTTGAGTCATCTCTAGGATGCACGTGCATTGGTTTGCACATGTGGCCGCCACGTTCATGTGAATTCTGTGCGTAGATACAAGCATATGCCTGCTTAGTCATGTCTGCCATATACTTACATACAGAGATACATTTCACTATAAATTACTTGCCTGTATATTTTATTTATTTATGGTTATGGCATTATGTTGATTTTTTAAAGGTTTTCTTTATTTAGAGAGAGGGGAGGGGAGGGGAGGGAGAAAGAGAAGGTGAAAAGCATTGATTGGTTGGCTTTCATAGGTACCCCAACCAGACACATCCCACACAGCTCGGGCATCTGCCCTGACCAGGAGTCAAACCCGTGACCCTCCAGTTTGCGGGACAGTAGGCCCCAACTAACTGGGCCACACCAACCAGGGCTGTGTTGATTTATTTTTTAAATTGTGTGTTCATAGAGTATATTAGTTCTGAATTTCACTTCAAGACGGTAAAGGGGCATTAAAAACTTACTGTTATGAAAAAAGAGATCTGATGGGGATGGGAGCTGCCTTTGTGGGTGTTCAGCATCGTGCAGAGCACTTAGTAGGTCCTGGAGAATTATGGGGACTTACGTAATAATAGTAAGAGGAATATTAGCTAGCATTTGCAAAGTGTTCCCTATGTGCCAGGCCCTGTGCCAAGCCCTGTAAGTAAATTCTGTGCTTTAAGCCTCACCAGAATCCTACAAGAAAACCTCTGAATTCTCCATTTTACAGATAGAGCTGCTTTCCTCATTCAAGCATATTGAGAAGGTTGTAGTCCCCATAATTTCTGTTCACCCCATGTCAGCATGCGACTATGAAGTAGGACCCCACCTTACCTGCTAAGAAAAGATCATTGATCTTCAGACACTAAAGCAGGGCCTGCTGGGAACATGGCCGTGAGTGAGCTACCCACCCCCACTACTCCATCTTCCATAAAACTGGTCCCTGGTACCAAAAGGCTGGGCACTGCTGCTTCTCTAAAGACACAGCAGGCAAAGCCCAAGAGTTGGGACAATGCAGCAGGATATCTGAGCAACCCAAAGGAAGCCAGGGTACAGATTGGAGGAACCAGTGGTAAGGGAAAGGACATTACCCCCCAGAGTAATATCCCCCTTCCAGAGGGGCCTGGCATTCATTCTAAAATGTGTCACTCGGAAGTTCCCCTGACTCTTGTGGCAAACTTCAGTAAATGTTTCTCTCCCATTTCATCCCTGTTACTGGTCCTCCCGATCTCTCTCTGATTTCATGGTCACTGGAGCTTTCACCTAGCAGTTTAATCAATTGATACATTTGAAGAGCATTAGCAAGATGGTTCTAGGCCAACATAAAACCCAAAATGTCAGAAACTACCCTGGAGTGTACCATCAGTTAAGACAAGAATCACAGTTAACTCAGAATTAGAAACTAAGGGCTCTTTCCAGCTTCCTTTGTTAGTGGTTTATCCAGACACCCTTTTTCCAGGGAGGGGGCTCTCTTCCCTTGTTTGCAAGTACACATGCAAGATTGGCTGCTTGAAAAATTTTGTTGCACCCTTACTCTTATTTCTCAGTCTTTACTTTCTTTTCAGTCTTTATTCCGTAGGAAGTAATGCTTTGGTGGTTTATGCATTCGGAATTGACTTTGTGGTGCAGTGCAGCCTTTTCCTTGCCCACGGCAATACCACGTTGGTTCAAGGCTGAGAAACTAGACCGGTCCAACAGAGACCCTCTGGGTGACTGATCTCTTTGGAGATCCTGATTGTCCGTTTTCGTTTTCGGGCTGCTCTTTCGAGCAGCGGCGTGTGCTGCCCTGAAGGCGCTCTCTCTGCGCCTCTCGCCTGCACTACACCGTGCTGGTTAACTCTTGCTTTGGACTGCGCCTCAAGTTTTAAGTCACTTGACAGTACAGATGGTTTCTTTCTCCAAAGTTTATCAATAGCATGCCTTTCCCTCCCGATAATTCCATACATACATACAGCCACCACACGCACGCACACACAACTAAGCACACTTTTCATGTTTTCCCCCTTTTAAAAACTCAATGTAATGTATCTGAGCTATCTGGAGAATCTCCTGCTTTCTGAGATTTATGTCTCTGTAACCAGGTAGCTTGTCAAAGCATCCGTCTTAATCACTCAGCTTCTTCATTAGACAGGCTGTTTAAAAACCTTCTATGTAATTATCTTTTTTTTTGACTCTCAATCTTCCACATTCTTATCTTCATTATAAACTTCTTATGACTTTTTTACATACCAGCCATATATACCTGTTCTGAAAGGCAATTTAATCTGCTTTTCATGAAGTTTGCCATCAGTTTATAATCCATCTCTCACAGTCTGAAACCACTTGCTTCTCTAGGTATGAGCCCTCGACCGATTGGTCGAGGTTTGTGCTGTTTCTTCCTTGCCCCCTTGAGATGGGCAAGTAGAGAAGCCAATTCTGTGACTCTCTTGCCAGAGTTGTTAGTACCTTGTCATTATCTTATAACTGCAGGGTCTAGAAAGCTAGAGGCACCTTCATTCCAAGTATGAGCCAGGCGCTGTGCTGATCACTCAGGGAGACTAAAGATGACGCAGATCCTGCCTTCAAGCAGCTTGCACTCTGGCAGAGAGGATAATGCAGGCGTGCAAATCTGAGGCAAGGGCGTGTGCTTCAAAGTTGGAGGGGAAAATGCAAGAGAATTCATGGCAGATACAGTGCGTTCACTGAACTAGGAATTATGGACAGGACTTTAAGGAGCAGAGATTGTTAGAGGCATTCCAGACAGAGAGCTATATGGGTAAAAGGTCCAAGATGCCCCAGTCCAACCTGACCAGAACAGTGGTTCTCAACCAGGGCTGGTTTTGACACCCAGGGGACATTGAGCAGTGTCTGGAGACATTCGTGGTGGTTACAACCAGGGGAGAAGGGCTGCTACTGCCATCTGGTCAGTAGAGACTAGGAATGCTGCTAAACGTCTCACAATGCACGGGGACAGACCTTCCCATCCAACAAACAATTACCCGTCCTCAAACCTCAGTAGGTCCCAAGGTTGAGAAACCCTGGGGCAGAACCTAGACAACGTGAGAGAATTAGGAGGAAAGCCTGGAAGAGAATTTAGGCCCAAATTCTGGAAGTTTCTGAGTGCTAGCTTAGGGCCTGGGTTTTACTTGGTGAGCAGTTAGAGGGTTCTGAGCATGAGTAGGGTGGTGGTTTGGGAGTCGGAGGTACTGGTGGTTGGAGACAAGGCCCAGGAGACCCGTCGGGAAGCAGGCACGAGTCTGTGTGAGAGGTCCAGTGGCCGCAATGGAAAAGAAGAAATGAATATGAGAGCTATTTCAGAGGAAGGTTTGGGAAGAACTGGTGACTGGTTTGAAATGGGAAGGAAGAGTCCAAGTGAATTCATACATGTCAGTCCTGAGAGATGGCCCTCCCCCTTGATTTTCCTACCCTTCACTGATGAGAAGAGATGCATAGTGAGAAGATATGGTTTTCATTTGATACCTGTTGAGTTTAAGTAATTGGTGAGACCACCAGGGCAAAACATTTAGCATATAGTAAGAACTGGGGAGTAAAATTTGGGGTAGGCTAAAACAGATTAAGCGCAGAAACTGGGATGATATTGAAAAACGATGGAAGTGAATGAGGACTTCGAATGAGGAGGAGGAAGCAGCACCTGCAAGGGAGAGAGAGGAGCAGGTGGCAGGGCCTTGCCCACAGCTGGCAGGCTGCCCCGATTCGCGTGCAGACAAATGTCTTCCAAAATCTAGGCCCACTTCACCGAAATGTGCTAAAGCTTTATGCAGCCGCATTCTGTGGACCAAGAATCTTCAACTAACCAACTTGTGTATTTGATTTTTTTTTCAATATAAGGCCTATGTATAGGAGTACACAATTGCAATTAATAGTGCTTAATACTGTTACTTGCATCTCCTGTAATCACTTGTTCATTTTCTTCTGCCATTGAACAGTGTGGTGGGGTGAAGGCAGAGTCCCATAGTTTCAAATAGATTTTTAAACTCCATTAAGGGCAGAGACTGTGAGAACTGTGAGAAGGGCAAAGAACAAAAGTGTTCTTTGGCATATTACTGCAGGGCACAGTAGGTATAAATTAAATGCTAGGAGCCAATTATTCTCTCCCAAAGTAGACGGAAAACAACCATAACAAACCAACAACAACAACAACAACAAACCTAGGATTACTTCGTTTTACTGAATATTGGCTATGGCATTGGGGTGGCTCATAAAACAGAGGACACATCTCACATTTCTTATTTATCAGAGGACTAGTCTGTTCTCCCAGAACCTAGAGGCCCCTGTGTACTTACTCCATCTCAGAATAGCCTTAACCAGACAAATATGTTTAACTTAAATAATGACCTGAAAGCCTTTTTGAACATTTCCAGTAGAAACATTAGGAATTGTTTATAGCTAACTTTTATTTGGTTTTTCTTTTTCTCAAAGCAAAACAACTTGGGGACTCACAAGATTTTATAGGTGCCATCTATTTTGGAATGCTATTTACTTTTATGATGTTTACTCTTCACCCACCGAACGGTGTGAACATTATGGGTTTCGCTGCGTGGCCACCTCATGCTATTTTTACATTGTACTTTATATATCGTGTCCGTCTTGGGGCTTCTGTTACGGCTCCCCTGTTGCATGTCAGCAGGAAGTGACAATTAGCAGCGCCATGTAAAAGTCCCCCTTCTCTTTAGCATTTAACTCTTATGGAAAGAGGAAATTCAAAAGTAATGCAAAATTATAAACAAGTGCCCCTTTATTTCTTCACTGTGTGTTACATAAAGACAGATAATATAATTTCCCGAAAAGATGTAACTGAATAAACTTCGGTCTGCACGTGAGGATTACAGAGGAAAGTGGTAATCCTAAAAAGTTGCTTTGCATACAGTTGCTTTGGGGTACTCTAAAACTGGTTTCCTTGACACACATGCTTTTGAATTAATCAGATAAGCAAGCATGTGGGCAGGGGGGACCCCTTATAGTTTTCTACACATGTGAATCAAAGATGGGATTTGTTTGAATTACCCTTTAGCCTCCATTGTTAAACTCAGAATTAAGTTCTTTGTTTAGTGAAGCGTTAATAGCAATCTTTGAGATTGCCGAGGAGAGCTGGTTGCTGGCAGAGAGTTCTCAGTGTATTATGCTGTTTACCTAAGGGTTATATTCAAGAAGCTCTCTGAACAGCTGGGCTGATTATTGAAAATGCCTCATAGTAACTTCCAGCCTAGGCTGATCGATATGGGTGCAAAGCTTTACATGGGAGGGAGTTATTTAAACATTGAGAGCCCGGGGGATAAAAGAGAATGAAAAAATAATGCTGAACAAATATACTGAAATGTTCAAAGGAAGAGAGAAGTATCTTGTCTTGCTATAGGGGGAAATTTCTAAGCAAAGAAATCAGAAAATTTTAAGTTTATCTTATAATGACATCTTAAAAATTTCATTATTTTACCTTATAACAACACCCTAAATACTTAGTTATTGTACCATATCAAACCCCTGTAAACATTTAGTGGGAAGAGGAAAGATTAATCAAGAATACCAAAAAACAATTTTATTTTTATTTTGAGATGTAACCTGTTACATAAAAATCCCTAAAATACTGTTCAGTGATACTATAAGGAAATATATAATTTTATTATTAAGTAGATTGAGCTCCCCATATTTTAAACCTTTCTAAGGATCATTGGAAAATCATAGATATCACCAATGTATTTCAACACCCAAATGTAAGCAGACCATTTCTGTTTCTTTAAGATTTTCTACCACAGAGATCTAGAATACAGTTATTAACATTTCCTTTTGTTTTAGTTCTAGCAAAACAAGTTTTTTTTCCAGTTCTGTTCTTTAACAGTTTAATATAATAAATAAAAACTATACTAGATATAGGCAATCTTATCTCCTAAAAACATTTGGTGAAATTATGACATTAAGGCAAATGTATCAGCATTTGAAAAGCCTCCTCCTTTCTACAAACTGGAACGACAGAGAAATACTCCACAAAAGAGGGGGGAGAATCCACTCTATTTATCAAAGTAGAAACCTGTGTCGAGCAATCCTACATCTTGTTACATCCATTATTTCTTACTTTAACTCTGCACTTGAACAACAGACAGGAAGTTCAGGAACACAAAGGCAATCAATATGAAAACTGTGAAAGTCTCTTAATTAATCAACTCACACAAACTCTCCAAGTAAGAGGATTTTACAAGCATTTCAATTAAGGCTTTCCCTTTTTATTACCAAATTTCATTGACAATTCAAAATGCATAATCAAAGTTGACACTATTATAAAAAGCAAAATATTGTTTAAGCACTGAGCTTTTAGACTTATAGGAGACTTTGATTTTCTGATGTTTATTCTTTTGATGATTCACACAGACAATTGCTAATTGGATAGTTATTCTATAACAGTGATGTTTTCAAAATTTCAGAATGGGTAGATTCTGAACAGGTGTGTGTTTCCCTCCTCAAGGAAACATCACCATTTTGGCAAACTCATACCGAGACACCACACAACTGCCTCGTTAATGAAATTTAACTTAACTATATGTGCAAAGAGCTACCTTATTCCATGATGTGTTTGAGAACTGACATTCCGTGACTTGTTTCCTTAACCCTAGAAAAGCCTGAAAACACTTCAAAGGCCTGGCAGCAATTCTGCTTACCTCCGAATTGATGTTGAAATGTAAGGAACTTATGACATTGGAAAGTATATACAGAATATGGGAATATTTGTAAATATATATATATATATATATATATATATATATATATGTATGTATGTATGTGTCAGCTTAGTCTAATATGTTGTTTTTGTTTTAAAAAAATTTTTTTCAAATCCTCCGTGACTCTCAGCTCTCAGGATAAAGCCAAACAAGTTTCCAGAAACTGTACATATTGTGCTAGGTTTATGCTAGTTTTCTTCTTTGAAGACTAAAACATAGACCAGGAGACAACATATCGTTTCATGATTCTGTTCCTCACTTGGATCAGTGGGAAAGTTATTTAATTCCTTTGTGCAACCTTTCTTCACCGGGAAATTAGAAACTGCCTTCCACCTGCTACCTGGGACTTTGGAGAGTAACAATCCAAAGGCCATTTCAAGTTAAACTAAAAAGATGACATTATGGTTTTTTACGTAAAGAATTAAGTTCATAAAATGTGAGAGTATCGCTTAAGTAGTTTTTATTTTTAAGTGTTAATCATATTGCATCCATTTATTTTGCATTTATATTGCAAAAATACTATTAGAGACATTAAAGATGTCATATTAGAGTCTCTTTCAATAGCACTATCTAACCAATGCCATTAGAGTATTATCTACCTATGAAACGAGGGAGTTTGTTTTCTTTTTTTTTTTAAGCAGAAACTGCCGCATTTACCAGGATTCATAGCAGTCAGTCTTTGAATCTGACTAAAATCTTATTTTGCCCACAGCTTGCCCAGTGCCCCCACCACACACCCCACCACCTCCAGCTCTCACAGAGAACCAGGGGACCAGCTTCTTTGAGGCCTTGCAGAGCCCGGAGGTGCGTAGGGAGGATCTCAGCACTCCAAGAAAACACATAGCTAGCTTCCATAGATAAATATTTAACTGGATTAGCTTGTTCCACTCTATAAGTGATTTGTTCTCCTTTATTAGTGTACTGTTTGAGGGCTCTGGTGTTGAGCCTCAGTAGAAAAAAATGTGGCTAACACATTTCAATACTGGTCCCTCCTTTGGCGCCTACCGAATGGGGCAGTTGTTTTATCTGAAGAGAATCACTATGCTTCTGTGTATAAGAGAGTGGTGGACCTGAGGGTAGTCCCAATGCAAACTACGGGCTCAGTCCAGAAATAGACGTTCGTGTCATTCATGGCCGGGGCTCCAGGAAGATGTTGATGAATGCTGTGGTTTAGCATCCAAATTACTCAATAGGAAGACACAAGTCTCAGTTTCTAGCCAACAATGGACAATCAGGCATATTTTCATTGGCTGTTTTTTTTTTTTTTTTAAAGAACTTCAAAAGAATAGTAAATATTGTTTTGTTGTCTTGTGACTCTTACAGAAGAAAAACAGAAGAGCTTTTTTTTTTCAAGGAAAACCTTCTAAAAGGGTTGGGGGAGACCCAGCGAAGCGCACGGATTTTCTCCTGTTAGGAAAGGCTATCTGAGCAGGCTTGGAGAACTGTCAGCTGGGCACTGCAGGCTGCCTCTCTGATCACACTGCTCACAAGCCTGGGCCCCTCTCCCTCCAGTCCGCCTGCAGGTTCCTGAGGTCCCACGTGTCCCACACTACCTCCCTACTGTCCTGTCCCTCAAATGTGCCAAGCTTGCTGTTGTTGAAAGGAAAGCCGGAACAAGCCTCTTCCTTTGTTTTGCCCAGTTCAGAAAGGCTGAGGACTGCCCCCAGGAGGACTGCCCCCAGACGGGTGGGGGAGGGGTGGAGGAACTGGCAGAGGCCAGAGTTAGCGACCCCGTGATGATGTAAATGGCAAGGGGGCTCAAGAGTGGAGATGACCTTAGCAAGGAATTGAGGTGGCTGGCAGCCCTGATAATGCGGACATGGTCTGAGGCCAAAATTCCAGCCAGAATTGGGAAGGGTCCCAACCTCAGTACCAAAGCCCCTGTTCAGTGATCATCTCTACCCATTACCTGTAGTATCCTTGTCTCTTCCTGGTGCCCCTTCACCATTCCCTAATTATCCCTTTTTAGGGGGAGCACCAGATTACCCGAATTTCTGCTTGTGTTTTACAGGCTTCCCCACAGGCTTCCTTTTATAAACCACCTTTGACTCGTCTCCGTGTCAATCCATTGTATAAACCGAGTAGAGCAGGGGTGTCAAACTCATTTTCCCCCGGGGCCACAGCAGCCTCACGGTTGCCTTCAAAGGGCTGAATGTAATTTCAACTCTTTAACAGTTAAGGAGTAGTTACATTTATACAGTCCTAAAATTATTTCAGCCCTTTGAAAGCCAGTGCGAGGCTGATGTGGACCCCGGTGAAAATGAGTTTGACACCCCTGGAGTAGAGTTTTCAGTCTACAAACCAACTGCTGCTCTTGCCCTGCTTTGAACACAAATGGAAGAGAAAAAGACAGTGACCCTGTCTGTCTTTCTGAATGACCAGAGCCCAGGTGCCACTGAGTAGAAATTGACATACCACCGTGTTAAGACAGAAAGAGTCTCCAATAACCAGGATTGCTCTTTGAGCACCAAGTGGGCATGTATTGCATTTAAAATACAGTAAATGCAGTATTCATAAACTTAATACGTGCTCATGACTTTTGTGTCAGCAGGGTTTCTGTAGGCCTCTATTTATATCAAATAAACTTCAAATAGTCCAGCGTGTAGACCGCATCTGGCCTCACTGTTGAACTGTCCCTCTAGGAGCAGTTCTAAACTAGTAGATTGTTCCAATTTTTTTCCTAATGAGAAAAATCCATGTGTTCTGTGATTATTAATAATAATGGCTCCAAATAAATTATTAACTGGTTGCACTGGAATGTACTTTCTAGCAGCTTTAGGGGCTCTTTGGACAAGAATTCTGATGTTCCCACTGCAAAACGCCTCAGCGGTATCCCTCTGACCCATCTCCTTCATCAGCTCCATCAGCCATCAGCCGTCCCAAGCAGTTACTAAAGGGTCACAACGGGAAAGATGGGACAAATGTGAGGGATTTGTGGTTCAAGATTATAGAGGTACTTAATAAAAATTTAAAAGGAGTTATGATTCTTACATTTTTTTGACATATGAATTTTGGAACTTTTCTATAAATTCTGTATGCAACAGAATTCCAAATATTGTTCATACATACACTCATGAGTATACTATCAGTGTATCTATCTATCTAGCTCTCTGTCAATCTGTCTATCCATATAGGTAGATAAGTAGGTAGATAGGCTAGATGACTACCGTCTGTGAGGCACTGTATAAGGTAGGGATGGATAACGTGTAAGATTTATGGGCTGCCATGGGGCTGTTGCTTGCCGTCTGGGCGGGGACGCGGACATGAACTTGGTCGGTCATTCTTTAGCAGACATACACTGAGTGCACAGTGTCAGGCACTCCACTGGACGCTGGACGTAGAACAAAATGCCAGGCCTTGGGGTATAGGACATCACTGCGGTGCAGGTAATGAATTGAGCCGAGTGCCAAGGACAGAGAAACAGCGCCAGCGCCATTGATCATGAAAGGCTTCTCGGCAGCGCTGACACTGGAACTGTATTTGAATGCTTTTCTCCTATGCATTGCATAGGTCTCTGTGCATGTTTTCTATTTTAATTGTGTTACATTTCGAGACCTGTAAGTCAGTGATCATTTATAATTTTTAAATGTCTTACGATTTTGAACTATGTCTTTAAAACTCCAGCTTGACTCAAAATAACCCAAGACCATTTACTGTGATTTAAAGTATTCATAAAGCAAGGTGATTATTACTCTTGAGACCATTGTACAAAGCCCTGAAGTGTGTGAGACATAGGCCAGAAACCTCTCTCTTTGTTATATCGTATGAGTCTGTTTGGTTAAAAAAAAAAGTCCATTCATTTTTACTATTCCTGTTCTATCTTAGACGCTTGAAAAATAGACTTTTAGTGCCACAGTGTAAAGGGAGGATTGCTGAGGAATTCTCTTTCTACATTGCATATGCTACCAATGACTTGGAAAATCAAGAGAAAAGCAAGCAAATATGTTTTGCTTATTCATTTACACAACTCCATTTACCTGCAGTTACATAACTTACTGAATTAGGCGAGTGCTATAAACATTGCATCACTGTTGACATTGAACATTGCAGAGCTGGAAAGAAAGGGATGTATGTGTTTTTTCCATTTGCTATTTCAATAGTCTAAATCGCAGTGGCAAATGAAAATACAATTGAATCTCAAGTGAATGGCCAGGAACACCATATATTTTATGGAATATGGCAGCATAATGAATAGGAGGTAAAAAAAAAATATATCCTGGCTTTCAAGTCCTGATGGTTATGATGTGATTGAATCATAGTGCATTCTGTTTGATGTCTGGGCTTTGCTATTCAGATACACTGCAAAGTCTGTGCATCGCCCTCTGCAAGTGCACCTGGCAGACCCACACGGATGTAGCTGGTTTTCCCTGCACCTGCAAGAAACATATATGCTTAGTGTAGAATTTAAGTAGGGGCATTTTAATTCTTCTAATTGTGATAGATTCCCCACACAGGGAAAACTCTCAGTCAGGTACAAAAGAAACTGCTTAGGATTTGAAGGAATTTGACAATTTGGTTGTAGTTCCCAGCCTGGCAGGTGGTAATAATGCCTATGCCAGCACTGTCAAAATATGAAAATTAAAGTGACGATGGGTTTTAATGAAATCCATTTGACAAATATAATTAAGGTGTTTTAATATGAAGTCCTGTAATAAAGACTACCGGTGGACTCCCTGAGGTCCTGACTAATTGTGTAGATTGCTTTTAAGCTTTGAATAGTTTTATTGGATAATGAACTGTTAAGAAGTGTTAGATCTTTCTTAAGCAGAATTTGGTTTGAAAAAGAAGAGGAGAGACAGGCCTGAGGTGTGGCATTTTAAACATAATTAGAAGAGAGATTTAAGTTAACATCTTTGATCTTGCTGTCAGTTTTTGATTAGAGCTGTAAATGCTTTAATCAAGTATAGTGTAGTCATTACATTTCTGACTGTTTTTTAAACTGCGAAATTACTGAGACATTGACATCAATTTTAACACATTCTGAAAATTTGCAGCAGAATCAGGTTTCTCTATCAAGTGTTTGCATTAGAATCTCTGATTATGCCGGCTTACCAACCTTAAACACAATGGCAAAATTACACCATGGTGAGGACTAGTTTCGTTTCCGTTTCCGTAGTGGTTAGGCATTGCAGCAAAACAGTCCAATTACTTGATATTTATTTTGCTTTCTAGGAATGTGTTTGCAAGTTGAAAGTCCTCATTATATGAAACTATTCCATTAAAATGTGTAGATGAGGAAATAATCTCCACTGTTCAATCATGAGGATTTTAGAAGAGTAAATGTTCTTAACTCACTTTCCAAGCACCATTGTTTGCCTCCTCGCTCACTGTAATCATCCGATGCCATATTTGTTTTTTCCTTGCTCCCATGCCTGGTGCATAGTAAGCACCCAGTAAATATTTGTTGAATGGATCAGTAATTACTTCGCAATAGCTGAGCATGTAACCTACTTAAATTACTTTCCCAAAATTAAACACAATCTAAATAAGTGAAATGTAAGGAAAAAGTACATTTCTCCCCTCTGCCACCTGTCTTGACCCAGTTACTCATTGGAGGGTATAAATGGGTATGTAGTTGGTATTTCTGACTAGTTTCAGATAGCATCACTAAAATGATGAGTTAGACCAGTGCTGCGTGGGATTCTCCTTGGTGGAAATCTGCATCCCTAGCATTTCACCCAGAAGTGCAGAAGAGATAGGGCTATTTTAAGGAGCCATGCCTCAGGGCCATTCATTGACTAATAAGAAGGAGTCCACACTGATTACATGGTCTTGAACTTTCTGCTTGTGTATTTATGTATTACATAGCATGTGAAATGAACAGTTAAGATGTCCGGATTCTAATCTAAGTTCCGCCTAACATGCCATTTAGAAAAACTTTTTCTCCAGGTTATCGAATCCAACCCCTGTGTGGAATAAATAGCTTCTGAATCTCCGCTGACTCTAGAATTCTCTTGATCAGTGTCTAGCATAAGTCTCTTTCCCACCTTTGTTTACCCTGTTAGTCTTTCTCTCTTTTAATGTTCTCCCCTTTTTACTTTTGTTTGCACTCCTATCTTTTTTTCTCTTACCTTCCTACCATCCATCCATCCATCCATCCATCCATCCATCCTTCGATCCAGAAAGTGTGTATTAAGCACCTATCATGTACCAGGCATTATGTGGAAAAGTAACACCACCAAGCAGTAATATATTGCTTTCTTGGTTACCTGATGCCAGAGATGGGGAGTGTGTAGACAGAGGAAAATACTCTCTCTTTATTAGCCACTTTGATTTATGTGCCACTTGATGGTCGATGGAGGTTTGGAAGTAGGATTAGCTGAACCAGATGCCTTTCAACAAGTTTACTGCAAATACTGCTAGAAATAAAGCCTTCCTTGTAGAATATCCAAGAATCCAACCTGTTATTTTAAATATTTATTGTTTACAGTTGTTTTCAGGTCAGTGTTATGTCGATACTAAAGCTACAGTGAAGAAAAATAGAAATCATTCTTTCCATAGCTCCTTAGCTTTGTCTTCTAAGATTTGAAAAGAATGTGAATTTTACAGGAGAGTGTCCATTATGCTATTGTAATTGTTAGGTTATCAATAGACACTCTGCTTTTAAATCATGTCAGACATATCTACACTGCTGTGAGGCAGAGGGTTATGAGTGTGAGGGAAGAAGCATGGGCGGAAGTCCTGAAATGTGGGTGCCTGGAGACCCACCTGCAAAGCTGATGAACGAGCCAGTGGAGAGAACCATGTTTTTATGTTAGTTGGTCCAACACGTTGGGCACATCCCTCTATTGAGCATTTGCACTGTTTCACACTTGTAGCGGTGGTGGTTTTCTCATCACTCTATCCCAAATAAGTGTGAGCTGTCACGTGTCAGGAACACACTGTATTCTTCTTTGTATCTTCGTAGCGTCTGCCGCATAGTTGGTGCTCAGTAGTCTTTGTTGGATTGAATTCTAATACTGCCTCTAATGCAAAATTTGTCTCAATGGGGAAGCTGTTTAATCTTTCTGGGTAAGTTCATTTTCACCAATATTTCCAAGAAAAATTAATGAATGGAGAATCAATCCATGGAGGAATGAAAGCGACTACAAAACTTTTCCTCTCCTTCTGTGTGCATATTGGAAACTATTCATTACCTCTCCAGCTCACCTCCAAGTGAAATAAAGATTCTCTGATGGGACCCTGACAGTTCTCACTTTCGGAATGTTTGTCCAGTGCTCTGAGATCATGACAGAAGACCTGTCAAGTGGGGAGGGATTGTTTACATGTGACCCTTTCAGAATTCATACCTATAATCAGAGTCAGTCTGCTTATAAAATTATCAGCGCACTATTCCCCATTGCGCTAGGTGTTCTTTTGAAGTCTCTCATACCAAGCTCTGACCTCATTTCTCAAGATGTGCCCACAATTTCTAAATGGGAGATTTTGGCAAATAGAAGACAGCCCCAACATGGAAAATGTTTTCGAATGTTACTTTCCAATTTAACACTTTAGGACATCAATAAGGTAAAATATGATATGTGTACTATACAGTGCTAACTGGCATTTCATTAAAGTTGTCAAGACTAAAAGTGGGTTTTCTGTCTTAGCTCTTTATATATTTGTTTATCATTAGTGCAGAATGTTTAGAATCTCACACAGAAAAATTTTTGTTAAATAATTTCTATATTATGCACTGTCTCTGCATTGTTTTTATGGGAATAAGGAGATAACCTGTGTAGAAATTACACATCAATTACTCATCCAGATTAATTTAGTAGCTTCTTATGAAAAAGTGAAAAGATTTCCCTTCTCCATTGGACTCAGGCTTTACAAGTAAATATACGCAAATTAAAAATCAGCTCCAACCATATTCATTCTTATTCCATCTCACTCTCACTAAGGAAAGAAAGTTAATGGTTTGTGCCGACATCTACCTCCGTGAAACTGGGGAATTTTTGAAACTGGTCAGAGGTGCTATTTATTACATTCAGGGGCAGTCCTAGGACAAGGCACACTTCTTTTGTTACTGATGGCTTCCTCGTCAGGTTTCTGAGAACAGTGCTGGTACCAGGCCTGACGCCCCAGACTCTGAAATGAGAATCACCCACTACAGTTACATTAAATCATCTCTCAGGTAAACCAGCATTGAAGTTTATGAAAATATTGCAGGCAGTTCAAAAAGAGTTGCATTTTCTGTGCTACTAAAGAATCACGAATAATTTTAAATTCATTCCTCCTTATTCTGTCTCACTTTTTAAAAGCCTTGTCGTTATTTTTTTTTTTTGTAGGAACCTTAAACATTTCTCTCTACTCAGCAGTCTTTGTTTTTTATTTCAGTATTTTGAGCCTCCACATTTGTAATACAGTTTTTTAAATGTGGCATTTTGCTTTCAAACAGGAGTTCAGCAGGAGATAAAAATTCCTAATTAACAATTCCTCAGCTTGGATGAAATGTGTAGTGTGTTGAGTTTGTAAGCGGGTGTAAAACATACCTATTAAACAATTTGTTTAATCATCTGTTAAGGCTTTGAGAGGTCTGTTTGTACTTGCTGTATGCAACAAATATTTTATTGTATTTAGATGTTTGTGGGGGGGGGGGCTGTTTTTTAAGGCTTCAGTCACTTTTCCTGCACCTGAAGAGGAGAATGAGATTTGCCAGTGATAAATGGGGAAGTTGACTAGCTAACTAATAAAGATTTGTCTTAATCAAGTATGATTTGTCAGAACAGGAGCGCACTGGGGTCAGGGCGCGCGCAATGAATTATACAGCATTCACAGGAGGAAAGGACCCGGCAAGAGGCCTCATAAATATGCTGCCATTACCCACTGCTAATTCATATTCAAAGAGTGCTCTGCACAGCCAGTTTCTAGGTTGCTGAGCTATTCACCAGCTTCCTGAGCTTTCTGTTTGCGTGAAGGAAAAAACAAAAAAGAAGTTGTATTATGTTTTGGCATCATCTGGGTTCTCAAGGTGTATCAGTCCCCAACACTGAATTGATACCACTAATCTGAAGTGTGTGTCTTCTTACATTGTATCACTTATATTTATTTAGTGCCTACTATGGGCTCTATAATGTGCTGGGCATGGCGGGGAGGATACAGATGCCCAACAAGACACATTCTCTGCTAGCAGAGGCCTCGCGGATGCTTTCTTATAATCCTTAAGTATTATCTCTAAATTCGAATATAACTACAAGAAGAGAAGCCATCTGCCTTTACACTACATATGTCCTCCCAGTGAAGAGGTCAAAAATTAAGAAATAGCTCTTACCATTTCCTGAAGTTTGACTTGTATTAAACATATAGAAGATATTTTCTTGTTTCTGTTGAGCTCAACTTTCCAAGCCATGATTCATATTCTCATTTGTGTGTATGACTAATTGCTTTGATAGGTTTTAAGAAGTCTTCTTTTTTCTGTCTTTACTTTGTAAATCACGTCTTTGCATTGAAGAGCTTACTCTGTTTTTCTTTTCATCTGAAGCACTAGTCAAGTCTCGCTGACCTGTTGTGTTTCCGTGTAGGTGGGAGGATGTCCTCCTCCGCTGTAGAAAGTCAGCATAAGGGGGCAACACTGTCTTCAGAGTTTCTTATATTCTTAAGTGGCCTATCAGATGGTTTTCAGATGAGATTGTAATGATGACAAAATAGTTGGTAGTGCCCCATTGTCTAAACTGATTAAAACCCTGACCAGTGTAGCTCAGCTGTTTGGGTGTCATTTCACAAAGCAAAAGGCCACCAGTTCGATTCCCAGTCAGGGCACACACCTAGGTTACGGGTTTGGTCCCCAGCTGAGTGCGTCCAAGAAGCAACCAATCAATGTTTCTTCCTCACATCGATGTTTCTCTCCTTCTCTTTCTCCTCCCTTCCTCCCTCTCTAAAACATAAATAAATAAAATATTTAAATTAGTGGGAATATATTGGCATCATCTTTCTTAATGGAATAAGCACTGTAATAGTTGGTGATGTCGGTACCTTTTTGATGAAACTGACATTCATATTAAAAATAGTAGGAATAATAATAAATTTAAAAATTGTTTGAGAGTGGATTTTCAGTATACCAAAGGAAAAAAAATGAATGGACTATGGACTCATAGTCCATAATGAAATGAGTGGCCCTTCCTTTAGCAGTCAGTATTGCCTCCGTGAGTGTGCAGTCCCTGCGCGTCTCACAAACAGCAGAACGCGCAGCGCCTGGAACCTCTGTGCTGGAGAGGAAAAGAAAGAGCTGGAACAACGGGCCAGCTGGGCCTGGGAAGTAGACCACCGTGTGTGTGAGGCTCTTGAGCCTTAGAAAACTCATCTTGCTTTTTTTTTCCCCAGATAGTCATTTTTTCATATTCTTATCCTTGTATTTGGTTTATAACATTCAAAAAGTCATAAAATGTCTGGCTTCCTTTTTTGTTATGTGTTTGACCAAAGTGTCGCTCCAAATTGCCAGGCCAGAATGCCTGTGATGTTGGACCTTTACGGGCTGGTGAAAACACAGTGTGTGCCAGTGGCCATAACCATCAGCTTGGGGATAAACCAGACACGGGTTTTGAATACTGGCCAACCGTGGGCAAATTACTTAACCTCTCTGAGCCTCCGAGTCCTCGTCTTTAGAAGGGGTTAGTAATAATCTACTTCATACGGTGGCTGTGTGAAGAGTAAATGCAGTATCTGTCAGGTACTTAGCACAGTGGCTGGCGTACAATGAAGCAGTCAATAATAAGGAAAAATAAAATCCTTCCCCGGAGGGAAGTAGTCATTGCAGCATTTTACACACAGCCTGTAAGCAATAAACTTTTGTTGGGTACATAGTGAATGAATGAACTCATTTTTTTCATCACCAAGGGTTCAAGCCTACATGCCTTTTCCCCTCAAAAAAGTCCCATTTCAACTTGTTAGTACTCTTACATGGAAGTTTTTTTAGGACCCGATTTTAGTGGTTCCCTAATGTAGCTTGTTGAGATATAATTAAAAATTCTTCTTAGCGTTATGCTAATTAGTTCGATATACAGCCTTGCCCATGAAGCCTAATAAATTCTCTATTGTATTTAGAGACAATAATGGCTTTGTTTGATTCTGTATTTTAGAAACATCCAATGTCATAGTGCTGGCTAAGGAAGGCAAACAATAGTAAACTTTTTTAAAGAAGTTTTACTAAAAGAAGTCTCCAAGTGCATATGTGATGATATATTATCCATCTAAGGTCAAACTGACATCTCAGTTTACAAAACTGAAGAGTTATTTACTGTCCTTCATGTGACATTAACCAGCAATTGCCATCTGACAAGCAAGATTATCAAAACCAATATTTATTTTGCCTTTTTCTTTTCAAGTCAGCAGGATAGCATACATACTAGGAAATCTTTCACTTCTTCGTATCTTTTATTTTTCCAGGAAGACAATAAGTTAGACTCAGTTGGGATGTTTCACTGGTCATACATCTCGAGTTTAGGAATAATACTTAGGCCACTTCACCTTGACATTCTGCCAAACTGTACCGTAAGTCGTCCATCCCTTTTTTGTAATGCTTTTCTCCTTTGTCTGGAGTTCCAGTCATTCCTACCTCTCGAAATGTCCGCGTCTAAATTGCAGGACCCTTCTGCTTTAAGAATTATTCAGGAATAAAATGTCTCCATCTTTTTGTCTGCTTCATGATAGGGTATAAACGCTCACCCTTAGGTTTTAGAATTTTCTGTAGGTGGCTCTAGCTTATTTGAGTGTGTTTCAATTAAACTTTATGTACAAAAACCGGCCGCAGAATGGATTGGCTGAAGGGCCGTAGTTTGCGTACTCAAAGCACAGTGGTTCCCAGGGAACCAGCAGCCGCAGTGTCATCGGGGAACTGGTTAGAAATACAGCCTCTGGGCCCCACTCCAGACGTACTGAATTAAAACCTCTGGGCATGGGGCCCAGGAATCTGTGTTTTAGCACTCTGGCTTACTTTTGTTTATTGATTCGTCTATAGCCCATCTACTTACACACACACGTGCGCACACAGAAGTGTCTCACCGTAGAAGGTCAGGTAGGTATAGCAAGAGCAAAAAACGTTAACCCAGGACAGAGGACACGTCAAGAAGTAAAGGGAAGATTCGGACCAGTGTAGAGCGGGGGAGGGGCTTGCTGCAAGAAGAAACCCTAAAACAGTAGTTTAGCAATTAAGGATTACACTCACCCAGAACTTCCTAGGCTTCAGGCCAAAGAAGGAAGTATGTTGGATTATATGTAGTTTGCATTATTCAGTAGTACAAAATGAACAATTTCCTGTACTGTCAAAAACACTTTTTTAATCACGAAGAGGAAGGGGTATGGTGGTGGTCCTCAAATAAGATAAACTAAGAAATGTCATGAATCTTATGCTTGAAGTCAGCTTAACTGAAACAATATTGAAATATTCCTCGGTTTGTAATTTCTGAAGTAAATCTTTTGAGTACCAAAGACCCAGGACCGAAGGGGTAAAGTTCTGTATCAGGTCCAGATACGTAGTATTACAGAACGTTAAGGAATGACGGCCAGCAGTCCTTAACAAAAAGTTTAATGTGACTTCTGGAAATTTTTAAGAAAATATATGTCTCTGCTCCACTTCCAGAAGTTCTAATTTAAATTTAGTCAACCTGGAATAACATTGATGCAACTGTGTTTATTAAAAGTTCTACCCATGTGTCTGGTCCAGAAACAAAGACGCATACTAACAGATGGGAACCTGTGCCATTCATTGACTGTCCCCTTCAAATTTCCATCATCTCACTGAGCTTTTGAAGGAAATAAACAGTAGAGAATTCAGGAAGGAGAGCACTAGCTGAAAGCTGAAAAGCGAGTATTCTCTGTTGTCCATTGAAAAAAAGACCCCATTGCTGTAGCTCCAGGATAGCAAACAGGTCTTATCCCCTGTGCCAGCCCTGATCAATCGGAGCTGATCGCCCGGAGCACTGTGTGCAGAGGGCTAGTTGCAAGCCAGCCACGTTCGGGGGCGTTGGGATTGATTAATGATATCTGCCGGCTGTTGGGATTCAAGAATGGCCCCATGTACAGCAGATATTTGTTGACTTTGCTCTCAGGACTGGATAATGCAGAGAGTAGAAATGACATTTTGTTGGAAAATTAAAGAAACAGACTTTTTTCTTCCTCTGAATTTTTATTTCCAAATGTTAATTTCTGTAATTTCTAAGCCACCTTGAGTATCAGCCTTCTTGCTTTCTCAGTTTTCCCCTCGAAGTTTCCAACAGGATTTCCTGCCTGATATTTCTTGAACGTTGATCATCGTTGAGGTGAAAAATTGGTGTTTTTTAATGCTCAAATTCAGCAGCATTAATGTTCAAGGCCCGTTCTCTGCCTATATCCACTGTCCTGTGTTTCTTCAGACTCTATGTTGCTTTTCGTGTCTGTTCAGTACTGGCACAAGTCAGAGAGATCGCAGGTTCAGGTCCAGACCACTGCAATAAAGAAAATATTGCAATAAACCAAGTCACACAAGTTTTTGGGTTTCCCACTATACATAAAAGTTATGTTTACACTTTACTGTAGTCTGCGAAGTGTGCAGTAGCATTATGTCTAAAAAAACAATGTACATGCCTTAATTAAAAATACTTTAGTGCTAAAAAAATACTAACCATCATCTGAGCCTGTTAGAAAAATGGCACCAATAGACTTGCTCAACACGAAGTTACCACAAACCTTCAATTTGTAAAAAAATATATATATATGCGAAGCACAATAAAACAAGGTATGCTTGCGTACATATCTGTGCTCCTTCCTCGTGTTAACCTAGGTATCTGCCTTCAGTGTGCTCAGAAAGGTCAAGGTAACGAAAAAATACTGTATAAAACCTAACATTTTAATTTATAAATCAAAGAAAATATTGCTCCAGGCTTTGAGTTAGGATATAAGTTAGGATTTTAAAAAATAGATAAGATGTGTCCAAAGACAGTAACTTCTTCCAGATGAATTCTAAATGTCTTGTGTGTATCAATAACAGCTCCACAGCCTCCTCCCTCACACTGTAAACAAAAATTAAATCAAAATGGATCAAAGACCTAAGTGCAAGAACTCAAAATATAAAACTCTTAGAAGAAAACATAAGGATAAATCTTCATGGCCTGGATTTGACCATGAATTCTGAGATATGACACCAGAAACACAGGTAACAAAAGAAAAGATAGATAAATTGGACTTTATTAAAGTTTAAGACTTCTGTACATCAGAAGACACTGTCAAGGGATTAAAAAGACAGCCTACGGAATGAGAGGCTATATTAGCACATCACACCTGATAAAGGTCCCATACCTAGAGTATATAAAGAACTCTTACAACTCCACAACAAAAACACAAGCTAATTTAAAAATGGGCAAAGGGCTTGAATAGATATATTTTCAAAGAAGATATACAGATGGCAATAAGCACAAGAAGAGATGCTCAACATCATTAGTCATTAGGGAAATCCAAGACAAAACTACAGTAAGATGCTATTTCACACCTACTAAGATGGCTACACTAAAAAAATAATAACAAGTTTGGGTGAGGAGAAGTTAGAACCTTGTGCATTGCTGGTAGGAATGTGAAATGGTCTGGCCACTGTGGAAAATAGTTTTGTGGTTTCTTAAAAAGTTAGACAGAAAATTACCATATCATCTAATAATTTTGCTCTTAAGCGTATACCCAAAAGAGTTGGAAACAGATATTTAGACACATATTTGTACACAAATGTTCACAACAGCCAAATATGTGTACGTAAATAACAACCAAAAGGTAGAAACGACCAAAATATTCATCAATAGATGAATGGATAAACAAAATGGGGTTTGTCCTTACAGTGGAATATTATTTGGCCACAAAAAAGCGTGATGCCTGTTACAACATGAATGAACCTTGAAAACGTTAAGCTAAATGAAGGAAACCGGTTCATATTTTCAAATTGATGCAATTTCAATAATTTTTAGTATTTAAACCTGAAGATCACAAGTTATGTGTGTCTGTTACTCATGTGTTAATATGTTGACATGCATCTATTGCCACACACCTGAATTAAAGGAGAGAAGTGAGTGTGTCCTTCAGGCCACCGTCCCTTCTAACTTCAACTCAGACTCAGACTATAAAAGGAAATACCAAGAAAAGAAATGCCAAGGCCAGTAGTTCTAGTATCATGTTGTATTTGCATATGACACCTGAGTTTCTGTGGTTTTATTTGCCAAAACATTGAGCAAAGTGTTCTCCTATTAGGCTCTGAAGCCAAGTAAATGTATTTTATTGAGTAAGTGTGTGTATAAGGGGGGAGGGTTGAGAGGGGAAGGTTGGAATGTCAACTTCTGATTACCTGCTTTTCACAGCAGCAATGATCAATTGAAATATATTAAATTTTCCATCTCCCCGATTGACTTGTTAAGAATAACAAATTCGTGTGCAGGGTGGGGGGGAATGATGGGGGAGAAACGGGACAACTGTAATAGCATAATCAATAAAATATATTAAAAAATAAAACATTTAAAAAATTTTTAAAAAAAAAGAATAACAAATTCTTCCCTGGCCAGGTGGCTCAGTTGGTTGGAATGTCATACTGTACAACCAAAAGTTTGCAGGTTCAATCCCTGGTCAGGGCGTATACAGGAGGCAACTGATAAATGTCTCTCTCACATTGATGTCTCTCTCTTTCTCCCTCTCTCTTTCTCTCCCTTCCCCTTCTCTCTCCCCCTTCTTTCTTCCCTCACCCTCTTGCTCTCAAATCAATAAGGATATCATCAAATAAGGATTTAAAAAGTAATAACAAATTCTCACTTTGTAAGTTATATAAATGTCTAATTACAATATTGTACACCTGAAACTAATGTAATATTATATGTCAACTGTAATTGAAAACGTTTAAATAAAAAATAACAGATTCACTGGCCATCATGAATAGAGTGGAGAAAGAGGGTGGAGAAAGTGGAGAAAGAGTGTGATGGGCATTTTACAACTTTATGTGGAAATTGGCCCCTTATTTTTTGAAATAACAAAACTATGCTGAAGTAAAGTTTGGATAAGAGTGTAATATTTCTAGGGCTCTTTTGTTGTTTGTATAATTTGCAAAGAAGAGGAAGCTGTCCAGTCAAGCTCATGAAATCACAGCGTGTTTCTCTGCTGTCATTCTTATATGGGGATGACGTTCAAGAAATGTGGACACTGTCTTCCATCCAACTCTTGCCCAAAGTATCACAAGGGCCTGTCTTGGGTGCTGACACTTTAAATGTGCACTAAAGGAGAATGCCTTGTCACCCACACCGCCGTGCACTTGGGACAGGACAATTTTAAATTTATTTTTACTGCAAAGATCACCGACTTAGGAGTCCGGTGACCTGGGTCCTGGTGGCAGCTCTGTGGGTAATTAGCAGTGTGACCTGTAGGATCCCCAGCCCTGAATTCCTGCACTCTCATTTGCTCATCTGTGCAATGACTCTTAAGGCTCCCATGTGTTCTAAAAATCCGTCCTTCTGTTATTACAAACGTGTTGAAGATGACCATATTTTCAAGCACAGTGGCTCTCATTGAACGAAAGATTCCTGAGCACCTGTGCATGACAGGTACTGCTTCCTAAAATGCAGCATACACTAAGAGGAATAAGAAACAGCTTCATCTTTTTAATTAAAATATTTATTTACTTTTAGAGAAGAAGGGAGGGAAAAAGAGAGGGAGAGAAACATCCATGGGCTGCCTCTCACAGGCCCCCAACCCAGGCATGCGCCCTGACTGGGAATCCAGCTGGCGACGTTTTGGTTTGCAGAAGGACACACAACCCACTGAGCCACACCAGTCAGGGCAACGGCCTCGTCTTTAAAGTAGTTTACAGTCTAATAGCAAGGCAGAACATACAAGCAAAGAGCACAAACTCAGATTCTACAGCCGCAAAGCAGGGACGTAAATGACATTGGCCAGGTGAGGAGGTAGCTCACTGCATCGTGCTGCGTCTTCCGAAGAGGGCAGTGGGAACGCAATTCCAACCCGTGTTTATTTACCACGTGGGAACGGGGACTCAGCTAGGCTCCAGTTCCCAATGTTGAAAGAACCCAGAAGTCCACTTTCTATATGAAATCCCCTGCTAAAAAAAGTTGTTGCCAGCCAGTTAAGAAATGCTTAAAATCAAGTTTCATAAAAACAAAACATGTTTGCTACTAGCCACATAAGTTCTGCAGCCCACCCAATTGTGACTTCTGAATAAGGAGATAATTAGAATGTTGTACACTCGGTGATGGAAATGTGTACAGTTCACAACTCTGCCCATAATGATTTCTAAAAAGGTTTTCTAATTGCTTTGTAGTCACTTGTCCATAGTCGATGGCACTTTTTGGTTTTGTTTTGTTTTCTTTTTTTTTTAAGAATGAGTAGTTCATTCAACCTGGAGATCTGGGTGATGCTGTTCCCGTCTCCCTTGTCTGTTAAGTAAATACATGTTTGTTAAATTCCACAAGTGAGCCTTTGGGATGTGTTTTGACAGTTTCCCCATTCAGGTTGTCTGCTACTTCATCTCTTGACTTTTACATTCTTTATTGAATTGTGAAAGGGGGATGTCTTTCCTGGGGCTCTGGTCTTGTTTCGCAGAATAGAACTGATTCACTCTTGTTTTTGAATGGAGCTGTAATTAACATGGTTTCTTTTGTTTAACAACCTCAATTTACATAGTACCTGCTCATTCCAGAGCATCATTATTGATAGCGCAGCTCCATTGACTGATGTCTGAGGGCTCTGGGAATAGCGTTTATTAATTATCTTCAGCAAACCGGTTAACTAAGGGGAGATTCTGCTACTATGACTTTGATGTGGCGCTGATGATTTTTTTAATTGCTTAATGATAGATTTGATCATCTTAAAGCAAAATGGAATACATACTCACCTGCTAAGGAGGTAGTGTTAAATCATAATTGCTTTAAAAAGAAAAAGAAAAAAACCTAAACCCTGCGTATTCTTTTGCTATATTTCTACTAAGAATGCATGTTTACCTTCAGATTATATGAATGTATAATTTCCTGTAATAATGTCATCATCAAAGTGCTTGTAAATATTTATACTACATAGTAAACGCAAATGTCCTCAGAGGCCAAGCAGACTATATTGTAAGAAGCAGCCCGGTGTTGTAGGTTTGGGCAAACTGGAGAGTATATAACCTGCTTAAAAGCATTTAAGTGTGAGTTGTCTGTTGGGTTGTTTTGAACACTGGGCAGAGGGGACAGGGAATGGAAATACATCTGTGGACTTCATTTGGCCCTCTGTGCTCTAGTTTGCTTAAATGCCCAATGGAGAAACAGAGGCAGTGAGATTTTATGGGATCGTTGAGTCCTAAAATTTCAGAGACAGAAGCACTAAAGATTATCTAATTTAAGACTGCCCTTCACATGTACGGAGACTGAGGCCCAGAGAAGGGAAGTGTTTTGCCTAAATTAATCTCCAAATGAGTGCTTCTTTATTTCTTTTAAGTGGGCCTTAAAGACAAGGGGAATTCAGAGATCCTTCTAAAGATGATATTTCTGTGTTTTCCAGTGCAATAACCATCAGCCACATGCAGGTACTAAGTACTTGAAATGTGGCTAGTGCTATGGAGGAACTGAATTTTAAATTTTCCTTAATTTTAATTAATTTAAATAGCCCCGTGGCTAGTAGGTACCATATTGACAGAGAAACTCCGGGGCTATAATTTTTGTCCCTAACTTATCATAGTCTACCTTGAATAAATATTATGCTACCTCACATATCACTTAAAAACCAGTCAGCAGTATACTTTGATTTACCTGCTCTCCATTCTTCGTGCTGTGGTTTTCGTATATTTAATTCTACACATACTCTTATTATTTTTACTCTGTTTGGATCTAAATTCTATACGTCCAAATTTCCATCTAGTATCATTTCCCTTCAGCCTGAAGAATTTTCCTTAACATTTCTTGCAGCTCAGTTCTATTGGAAATTCTCTCAGTTTTCAAGTACCTGAAATTGTATTTATTTTTAAAGGATATTTTTGCAGGATACGGAATACTAGGATGACTTTTTACCCCCAGAACTTTGGGATGCTGTTCCGTTGTCTTTTTGTATTGATGCTCAAAATCTAGCCCTCTTTTTTATCTATCACTGCTCTTCTGATGTTATCTGTCTTTTTTTTTCTCTGACTGCTTTTAAAATTTTAAAGTTATCTTTAGTGTTTAGAAATTTTACTACTATGTGACTAGATGTGGTTTTCTTTGTATTTATTTTGCTCAAAGTTTGTCGAACTTTCCTGGTTTGTGGGTTGACTTCTTTCAAATAAAATTTGAAAAGTTATTTCTTTAATACTATTGTTCTTCACTGTTGTTTCTCTCTGAGCATCTCTTTTTCTGGGAATCTAATTGCTTATATTTAAAGCCACTTGTTATTATCCCACAAATTATTGATGTCCTTTTTTTCCCCTCCAAATTTCTTTCCATCCTTCAGTTTGGATCATTTCTATTAATCTGTATTCAAGTTTAATAATCTTTCTTGTATAGTAAAAGATAATTCTGTTAATATTTGGTCTATCCAGTATAGTGGTTTTAGATATTTTTCATTTTAGAATTTCATTTGATTCTTTTTCAGTTTCCATTTCTTTCCTGAAAAACCCATTTCTTCATCTATTCTGTTTACTTTTTCCTATAAATTCTTTAACATGGGTATAATAGTTATTTTCAATTTTTAATCTACTAACTCTAATGACTAAGTCATCTGTTAGTCTACTTAAACTTTGTTTTCACTCAATTATTCTCCTTTTCCCTCTACTTCTTTTCATGTCTTATGATTTGTATAGCATTCAAGACATAATGTAAAAAAGAACAGTAGAATCTGAAATACAAACATTTTGAATTTATTTTCTAGTGTATTTTATTCTATCTTGTATTTGATGAACGCACTGATGAGATTCTTCCCAAAATTAAGCAGAGCTGGCACTGAGCTAAATCTCTAATTAGACTGGATACATCTGAGATTGGTGCACCCCGACCTGTGTGTATGTTTCTTTTTCTTTTTTTTTTTAATTTAACTCTATTTGATCTGGTAGTGGGTTGGTCTGTCGTTTCCCTTAGTTTTGGTTCGTGTCTGGACTTAATCCATAATGTCTCAGGATGCAGGCACCTTAAGAATATGTGGGAATATGTGATTTCTCTTTGCTAAGCAGCCCTTCCACTGCCTGTTCCTGGGCAGATTTGGAGATCGAAGGAGGATTTTCAGACCAAGAGCTTTGTGTCCGTGTTTAGAGCCCGTCCACAGTCCCTTCTGCCCTGTAAGCCCACGTCTTCATATGGTGTTTGCCTGATGTCTACTCATCCCTACAAAGTGCCTCACCAGGGAGACCTGTACTCAGACCAGGCCCTCGCCATAGATATAAATGTGGCCATAACACTTTGCTCTTGAACAAGGTGCTTGCTTCTCTCCAGAACCCACCAGGGCTTCTTTGCCTGCACTGGGCTTTCCCCAGACAGACAAGAATGGTGATTCTTTTGTCTGGGTTTGTTTTCATGAGCATGGTCATTGGCACCTGTCTGCATCCTGACCTCAGGCAGAAGTTCCTCACATGTCTTGAACTGTCAAATAATAAAAGATGGTGAAAAAACTGCGTTTTCCATTCCCCACCTTTCCAGGTGTCAGGAATTCAAAAGGCTCTGCGTGTCTGAGTAACATCTAGACTGTGGATAACCTACCAGCTCAGCACATGACACCTGAGTCAGTTCAAGAGGTGTGTAAATGCCAAAGAATGGCGGACCCAACCCCTCCTCAGCAACTCCCTCCTGGGAAAGCTGGTTAGGACTTCCTCTACATTCCCAGAGCAGTAAGTTCTTACTTTTATTAGACTCAGTGGCCAGAAGTTCCCAAGCCATGTCCAAAATTCAGTACTCCAAATTGTTAGGAAATAACACTTTGTGATTTTCATCTGTCTGGTTGGTGGTCTGAAATATACATGTAAAAACACATGCTTCAAAAACAGCTCTTTTACAGCATTTCTTTGTACTCCTGCACTTCATAGAAGTCCCCACTTGCAAACAACCGCTAATTTCAAATGCCTTTGACCTGGTTCTAAAATTGATAATGAAGTTTTTGAGTGCCAGAAAATAACCTTACCTTCTCTTAGTGCTTTCAAGAAGAGTCAACAGGCTGTTTTCACTTTCTTAAAACTAATTTGTTGGAAACCACATCTTTGATAAAGTTTGTAAAAAATGAAGTAAAATATAAGCCCTGGCCAGGTGGGTCAGTTGCTTGGAGCGTCATCTTATACACCAAAAAGGTTGTGCGCTCCATCCCCAGTCAGGGCCCCACGGGAGGCAGCTAATCCATGTTTCTCTCTCCCATCAATGTTTCTCTCTCTCTCTCTCTCTCTGTCTTTCTCTCCATCTCTATTTCTCTCCCCCCTCCCCATCCCCTCCTCCTCTCGCTCTAAAATCAACAAACATATTGTCAGCTGAGGACTATTGTTTGAAAAAGAAAGTTAAATGTAAGTGTGCTAAGAAGTGATCATTAAGTTCTGGTTAGTGCACTGCTTATAGCATAGTGGCTAAAAATTTTTTTTTTAATATTCTGAATTTATCAAAGGGAACATTCTTCTGGTAAATTATATTTGAGGCTTTTTCCCTTTCAGCCATGTTTATCTATGATATTAGCGTCAATCAATTCTGCCTTCTCATAGAAAATATTTTAATCTGCTCATCTCCAAAATACAAGTCCAATCATCTTTTAAGTTCATTCACCTCAGTCTTGTGATGGCTTGGGCAGCATTATGATTTTATGAATGGAGAGCAATGGTGCTTTTAGTGGTACAGATTCCATGAACAAAGTCTTATCTTTTGTGATGCCAAGCCAGTTTTTCAGGAAGTATCTTGCTAGATTTGTAGCTCCCTTTTTCCTTCTTTATTTTTTTGGGGGGCAGGAAAGTGTCGAATGCCTGTTGTCTACTACCCCCTACCCTATGCCAAAATATTAAAAAATTGAGGAAATATGAGCCCAAACCCATTTTGCAGCGTGTGACCCAGTGGAAAGGGCCATGGACCAAGGATATGATTCATTCTGGGTAATTGTGAAAACAAAAGCTCACTCTGTGGATCTGAATGTGGATCCCCAGGATGATTCCCAGGACCCCGGTTGGAAAGGAGAGAAGAAGCGCAGGAAGGAACTTTTCTTCCCAGGAGTTCATCTATCATGCCCAGCCTGACATGCAGCATTCCAGCGTGCGGCAAGGGTTTTGGTTTTCTCTGAGGCTTCCCACCGTTTCTTACTCGGAAGAAAGTCCTTACACAGTCCACAAGTGAAGTATTTATAAAATGTATAGTTTCTTAAATTGTTTCAATAAAGAATGCATTCCCACTCTAACGGCACTATGCAAGTTAGCAATGGAAAACTCTAGACTCAGCATATCTGCATTGGTGTAGGCCGATGACCTTGTGTTTTCTTCATTGGTGTTTTTGGTAAGTGGTTACACCGCAAGTTAAATTATTCTTCAAGAAAAGGAAATCTGATAGTGTTACTAATTTTTAGATGAAAATGTCCTTAAGTGTCTAATACTATTCTGACCAAGGATAATCTATTTTATAAACAATCCTCTTTAAATCGTTGTCTTGTTTTATTTGGGTTCGATTGGGCTAAGGGAGCACATAATGACAAAAGTTACACAACTGTCTTTGTATGAATTTTTTTTCCTTTTATAAGAGTAAACATTTTTAATATGTTTGGCCTGGAATTTTCTTTGTTGGGGTATTAAAATTGAAGGTAGCAAGTAAGAAATAAAAAAATAATTATTTACAATAAAGGAAAAAATAAACAAATGGGACTATATCAAATTAAAAAGATCCATGGCTAAAGAAACCATCATGAAAATGGAAAGGGAACTGATTGTATGGGAGAACATATTTGCTATTGATACATCGGACAAGGGTTTGATCTCCAAAATATGTAAAAAACTCATACGACTCAACACCAAGAAGATAAACAATCCAATTTTTAAAAGGGTGAAGGACCTGGATAAACACTTCTCCAAGGAGGACATACAGATAGCCCAGAAACATACGAAAAGATACTCAACATCACCAGCCAGCAGAGAGATGCAAATTAAAATCTCAATGTGCTACCACCTCACACTGTTCAGAATGGCTATCATTAGTAAATCAACAAACAACAAGCACTGGTGAGGATGTGGAGAAAAGGGAACCCTAGCACACTGTTGATGGGAACGCAGACTGGTGCAGCCACTGTGGAAAACAGTATAGCATTTCCTCAGAAAACTAAAATTGGAAATACCTTTTGACCCGGTGATTCCACTGCTGGGACTATACCCTAAGAATCCTGAAACACCAATTCAAAAGAACCTATGCACCCCAGTGTTCATAGCAGCACAATTTACAATAGCTAAGTGCTAGAAACAGCCTGAGTGCCCATCAGTAGATGATTAGATTAAAAAAAAACTGGAACATTTACCTAATAGAATACTATGCAGCAGAAAGAAAGAAGGAACTCCTACCTTTTGTGATAGCATGGATGGAACTGGAGAAAATTATGCCAAGTGAAATAAGGCAGTCGGTGAAAGACAAATACAGTGTGATCTCACATATAACAGGAATCTGATGAAAAAATTAGCTAACGAGCAGAATAGAACCAGATGCATGGAAACATGGAACAGACTAACAGCAGCCAGAAGGTCCTCACACATTCAACAAGGGAAGTATGTTGTTGTAATTGTGGAAAGAAGAGAAAGAGCCTAGTCAAAGAACATGAATGAATGACCCATGGACATGGACAACAGTGTGGGGATTGATTGTGGGAGTGGGCTGGGTGGAAGAAGGCAAAGGGGGAAAATTGGGACAACTGTAATAGAATAATAATAATAATTTTTAAATAATAATAATTATTTCCAACAAATGTATATTTGTGTGTTATGACCAGGATGTGTACACCCTTGCCAATATCTCTTCTCTTGCCAGACAGGGTTAATACTTCAGATGCTGAGCTATTTCCCAGAAGGCAAAGAGACTGAGGGAGGGGATTTATGACTCCTGAAAAGGCCTGAGTTCTTTACCTCTTGTTCCATTGGTTTCTTCAGTGGCAGACTACACATCCATTCAGAATAGAGTTTTCCCCATGTGACTCTGATAGAATAGTGGATCAGTTACCTGCATTTTAATGTGGACTTCTCCAATACTGCACTTGATATGCTTTGAAAGCAGGAATAGATCACACCTTTCATACAGTACATTTTTTACTTATTTCACTTTCTCATTGCTTTATTCCTTCCACAAATAATTACTGGGAACATTATGCTGATGATAGACACAATGGTAATAATAATAATAAAGTAGGAATAATCTACTTGCTATTCATTTGAAATTACATATTATATACCATCAATTTTGATCAGAGAGAATATTATATAAATAGTATTTTGCTGAAATAATTCCAGCATTGATGGTGTCCATCAATACGAAGAATTTTAAGTTAAAAATGAATTAAAATTGCTATATTATGTCAATTAAAGGAATTCAACATAACAGTATTCCCTAATAGAATCACAGAATTCAATATTATAGCTGTTATTTAAAAAAAAGAAAAAAATTCAACCCTAGTTGTTTCCTCCTTCTCAACTATCGGTATCATCTTCCAACTTTTTTTAAAGATTTTATTTATTTACTTTTTAGAGAGAAGGGAAGGGAAGGAGAAATAGAGGGAGAGAAACAGCAATGTGTGGTTGCCCCTCACATTCCCCCAACTGGGGACCTAGCCCACAACCCAGGTATGTGCCCTGACTGGGAATCGAACCAGCAACCACTTGGTTTACAAACCCGCACTCAATCCACTGAGCTACACCAGCAAGGATTCATCTTCCAACTTTTATGGTGCCTCCTGAGAACCACATATCTTATCCAATTTTACCTTAAGGATAGATCGTATGGTGGTAATAACAACCTAACGTCAAGCTGAAAGGAGATGCTATAATGGGAAAGTATTATACTGGAAAGAATTTTTAGAGTTTTATAAGTATCAAAAATGTATTTACGTTATTGTACTTAAGCCTCAGCGTTTGGGTTTGGATTTTCTCTCATGAAAGGAATAGATAGTACATTCCTTTCTCTGATGTGCCGTGAAACGCAAACACTAATGGAACATTTGCTCCCTAACTGTTAAGTCTGCGCTACTAGCAGGGAAGCAGCGCAAGAGCTGGGTCCATTTACTGACCGTGTCCCCAGATCCACGTCCAGCAGAGTTCTGGACTCAGTGGTCATTCATTGAGCGCACTGGTTGCATGACTACACAATTACATGCATTTATATGGTACCCTATAGCTTTCAAAGCATTTTTACTTAGGTTATTTTATTTGGCTATAACAACAATTCTGTGCGAAAGGTAGAACAGGTGTGTTAATCAGTGAATAAAGTGGATTATGGCAGACCCAGGATAGGAGGAGGGAGAGTAGGTGATAATAGTTCATTGGGTTCTTTTAATATCAATTATTCTCATCCAATAAATAGTTATTGTTATAGACCAGTCACTGTGCAAAATATTTTAACTGAGTTATCTTACTGAACTCCTACAACAACTCCATGATATAGAACTAGTTTTATCCCCATTTTAGGGATGAAGAAAATGAGGCCCCACAAAGTTAGGTAACTCGTGCAGGCAGCACAGCTAGTGTCCGCGCTGGGGTTTAGGCTCAAGCAGTGTGATGTCATAGTCCAGCTCTCAGTGTGGCCGATGTGCTGCTCTACAGCTTGTAGGATGTCCCTCTAAAAAGTTTGTCTGTATACACATATGACTCAAATGACTACCATGACTTCATTAAATTATTTACTATTGTTATAGTAGATGCTTTTTGATGTTTCTATAAGTTGATTAGCCAGAGATGATTGTTGTTACAGGTTAAAGGATAAAAGAGAAAAAGAAAGGAAATACAGAATAAGGTAGGCAAGTTGCCAAGATTAGAAGAGGGGCAGGGTATCATTCTTCTGTTACAGAATAAGGGACCTCCCAGGTGATAGAGAATGAGTCTGAAAAACATTTATGTAATGCAGCTGAATATGTGTCAGGTCTTGTAAGAGTCTCCGGTCGGAGAAGAGCCAACCACTGCCAACCAAGTGGGATGATCACAGCGGGGGAAATACTCACTGGCACCCAGCAACGTGGCTTTTTAACGGGTGTTGCCACCCGCCCATACCAGTGAGGATGTGGGAAGCCCTGTCTCCAGCTGGAGCTCTCCTCAGCTACTTAGTAAAGCATGCACCTCACCCTGACTCACTCTCCAGAGTAGCTGAGAATGCACTAAACTTCAAGAGAGCAGAAGCCTAGAGGTAGTTCCACTACCGATAAGCTGCATGAATTGAGGACCATTTATGCAGGCAAGTGCATTCCAATCAACGTTGTTCTAAATGGAGTTTCACTTACATTTGTAAAACAGTGTAATAATGAAGTAAGAAAGGTACAGTGGAATCGTTAACATGATTTATAACCTATAAAAACCAGAAGCTAAGTGTCATGGTAATAATAGACACTCCACTGGACCTGGGCTTGCCATCTTGGCAAATACTAGTATGTCGAGGTGGCCTTGGGCAAGTCACATCACTTCTAAATCATCATTGCCATGTTGGTCATGTTCTGTAGTTTGAATTTTAAGTCACATCTCAGCATAACTAGGGTAAATAGGTAAATTCATCAAATACTTCTAAAATAATTTTCAAGGACAGCAATACCTTGGTACTAGTCGTTAATTCGTTCTGGAACTCGTGGTGAGTGCTGAAACCAGCAAGTCCCCAGCAAGTGCCGAGTGCTGAAACATTTTTCTCTTGTCAAAATGCAAGGAGTACAGGGTTTGACAAGTTCTGAAGCTGACCAGTACCAAGGTATGACTGTACGTGAATTGAAATGCATGTCTGATGTATAATGCACACTTATTTAACATTAATTCTGCACCCATTGACATTTTGGCACTTTCGCTGGAAGTTCTTCTCACTTAACACCCAAAGTCATCTTTCCTCACTCAAATTTTCTTTTTCATAGAGCAAATCGGCCAGGAGATGTTGGAAAACCTCAGCCATGACAGAGAAAAGATAAAGAGAGCACGTGAAAGAGTAAGTAGAAGTGATACAGCCTTCTCCCAGATTCAGTAAGTGGTGAGACGTAAAGCCAAGGGTCTTCGGCACATGCACAGAGTCACAGGGGCACACATCTAAGGGTCGTGTGTATAAAAATGGCGAGGGTTGCAGAGGGGTGTGGAGTCTGGGGACAGGGAGAAAGAGTGCAGGAGGGAGAAAGAATCAGCCGACTCTGTCCTCATCCTGACACGCCCCCTCGAACTTTGTCGGCCATTGAGAATTGGCTTTTATATCCAGTTCAGGTGTCCAGTTTAAAGCTCCTGGGATTATCTATCATGTGTAATTTTTCTAAATCTAAGAACTTCCAGAGATTGTACAGGTGTCAAAAATGTATTTCAATGAATTTTTTATGACTTGGACTTTGTATCACGAAAGAAAATTATTGTTTGCCAGTGCACTTTAAAAATAACGCAATTGCCTGAAGCGTGGTTTTGTTGTGTGCTAATGCTGCTCTTCTTCTCCTAGCTGCGGGAAACAGACGCCAACTTGGGGAAAAGCTCCAGGGTTCTGACGGGGATGTTGAGAAGGTAAGAGCAAGGTAGGGACCCATTTTTCTCTCTCTCGGTTTTTTTTACACTGTATTTTTTCATCACGTTGCAACTGGGCATTTTTCAAGCATGCAAGCTTCTGCTTGTAGGACTCCTGTGTCAAGACCCTTTTGAAATAACAGAGCACTGGTATTAACTCTTCTTTGGACAGGGACACACACCAAGTCCCTTAGATTAGAGGGAAAGTTTGAGCTAGGGGGGATACCTGAAGCTATGGAAAAAAATTAGGGTTAGACATGAAGTGTTCTTTCATAGCCTGGGGAAGGCCCCATGGCAGGAGCTGAGCAATTTTATTTTCTACTTTGGGAATCTCTTTCTCAGAGAGGGGATGGAGGCCTGTGGTGCCAAGAGCCCTCTGGTATTCACTTTGCGCCGTGTTGCCTTTGTTTTCATTTCTTTTTTAAGAGATGCTGTTTGGGGAAACATCTCGATTTTATGTATACTTAAAGATGGCTTTTAAAATTTAAAGAATATCTGAATAATCTGAATTCACATGTGCGAGCAAATGTTAATGTTGTGTTTTAACCTTTGATTGATGGAGAATATTTGGGAGAGATTGTAAATAAAGGAATGATTTTAGGTCCTATTCTATACTCTGTATTTTTCGGAGGGGAGTGGGAAATGTTTGCATTGGTCTGAAAATTGGAGTCATTTTTTTACTTAGGTGCTCTATTCAGCATGTAATTATTTTACATTCAGAATCTACCAAATAAGAGTGTTGTCTAGGATAACCTCCCATTTGGAACTGTGGATAGAAGTGTGAATGGAGGCTGCTGACAATCGCCACTAGAATAGCTTGATTGAAATTATAGAGAAGAGAACCTTTTTTCTCGTTGAGACTCTAGGGACAACTATTTGACAATAACTCTTCTCTGATCATGTATCCATATGTAATAACTTGCTAAAAGCATGTTTGCTGTGTTAGAAATTGATTGCATAAGAACGAATCAAAGGTCGAGTTGCTGAGCCTCCAAGGCCAATGTGATCTCTCTATCAGGTTGGTCAGTAGCAAGTCTCAAGTTCTGGGACACTTTCAAGCAGTGCCGACCTAACTCCACACGCCCCTCCTTTGCCCACACGCACCGCGCCCATTCAGAACCGTAAACCAGCAAATTCTCTGATTAAGAGTAATACGTAAATGACCTAGAAAAACTCAAAATCGACAGAGAAGTGGCAATTGAAAGGGATGCTTCAGTGCCTGTAGACAATAAAAAGAAAAAAGGAAACCACCCTCTCTGGCTTCCCTGGGAGGGCCCCGCCATGCGCGCTGTAACAGCTCTTCTGCATACGTCTCCATTTTGTCAGATCTCATTAGAGAGTCCCCCTGCTTTATGTCAATTGAGCTGTCCAGAAATCATTCATCATTTTTAGTGTAAAAAAAAATCATGCGGTTATTTAAATAATATCATATTAATGTTAAAGTTCAGCTGTCATTTAATGGTATGGCTTAATCAGATGTAGCATTTAGGAAAAGTAGTTTATTCAGGCTGTATGTGGCTTTCAGGTTGGCAGACTCAAATCAGGATTTATGAGTTTCTAAACCAGTGTATTTCTATCCGTGTTTCTGCTTGAGGTACCTCACCCTTTTGTGCAGGGCACAGCAGACAGTTATTTCAACAACTACAGCGTCTCCTCATATTGCGTTTGAATAAATTTGCAAGTCATTTAGAGAGGGTGAAGCACAAACAAGTTCCGCCGCCTTTGACGGGGCTTTCTGTAGGGAGATCGTGCTAACGCGGTTGTTTCAAAGCCCACAGAAGAAAATTACCCTGCTGAAATCTACTTGGGGTTCTCTTTGTAGGCGAACGCAGTCAGTCACTGACTCATCTCCTTGCGGGATCTGTCTAGAGCATGAACAGAAATAAAAAATCCCCAGATGGACATCACCTTGCTATATCGGAGCCAAGGAAACCCTTAGAGCCACCTGTGCCTATTGGCCACTGTGTCTTTTACGAGGTACAGCTGGAATCGTGGTATAAGCCAAGATACCCAAGTACTTCATTTAGTCAATAGTGTAGCCTAACTGAGCCTCTGGAACTACACTCAGATGGTGGGGTTTGTCTCCGTTTCTAAGTACCGTCCCCCATGGTGTACTAGTTCTTTTGCAATTTGGAAATGGCAAAAATATCTTACCTACTTTATTATTTCTTGTAATTGCCTGGGGAAACAGTCTCCAGAGACGTGGAACCTGGGCTAATGTGCCAAAGTCTTTCACTTCAACGCTCTGACGTTGCTTCCTCTGTTCTCTCGCCCCAAGTTCCATGGCATTCACTCCCCACTCTGCTGAGGTTTTCTTTCAGAAGGCACGTTCTCTTACCAGAACGGCTCGGCGCCATCGTGTATCAACAGGTGCTTCTGATTTAGGAAAAGTTATGATACAGAGCAGTGGGCTCATCTGTCACCGTCGCGGATGTGTAAAAGAAATAAAAGTGCTCTTTGTGCAATGGAACTGCTTACCTGCATACATCATAAGCTCGCTTATTTCCACGTGATGAATTCTGTATGACTGAGAACAGGTAAATATTCTATAAGGTCCCAAGCCAAGGAATTGTTTTATTTGAAAGAATGATTGCTGGTTATTTTAACTGTTTAAACTTAGGTTGTTTTTAAGTTTGTAAAATGAACAGAAATGGGCATGCTGTGGCCCCGTAGGGCGGTCATTTTACTTATTTTGATTGGTCTGTTGTGAAGATAGGCAAAACCAGAGTTCCATCAGTGCCAAGGTCCACACGTGCGTCCACCTGACTATCTGCAAAACTGACCAAAGACAGAGAGGAAATAGAATGAGTAAGCGACAGCCGCTACTGTTTATGCTTTTTGATCTTTTATTCACTTCAAATGAGGTTTAAAAGAATCTACTTCCTTCCTTCCTTTTTCTGCTTATTCACCTTCTAGTAAATATTTAATACCTGTATACAAGGCCTCGGGGGTCCTCAGAGGAAGCCAATTGGATTTTTGCCTTCAGAGTGCTTCAGTCTAATAAAGAATATGTGCCTCCAATGTGCTGCGGGAATTCATAAAGATTATCTAGTTCTCAAGGAAGCTGTTGAAGATTCTGCAATTCCATGATTCTTGGCTGGTCATTAAAAAGGGTGCCAGGATCCCTGGCTGGGTGGCTCAGTTGTTTGGAGCATGGTCCTCTCTAGTCGGGGTGCATGTGGGAGGCCGTCGATCATGTTTCTCTCTCTCTCTCTCCCCGTCTCTCTCCCCCTCCCCCTTCTTCCTCTCTCCCCCAACCTTCCTCTACCTCTAAAATCAATAAACATATCCTTGGGTGAGGATTAAAAAATGGGGGACAACCAGTAGAAAATATGATTTCAATAACTATAAAACCTGTATGTTGGGGAAAATAGAGAACTAAGGATGGATGATAAGGAATCGTAACAGAAACAAGTTTTGAAAAGGCTAAAGTATGCAGAAAATATTGAGACATCTAGTTTAGTGAGATAGCAACTGATTCAACCCACGCAAACCAATAAATTCTTCTTCATGTAACTACGCAATACTACCAAAAGAGAAAACAAAGAAAATCGGTCCATTCAAAATCATAACAGTAAAACTTGACATCAGAACACACGTGTAGCTGGTTTCCTGTATCTTTCTTCTGTCTTGACACAAGACAGAAAGCTACCTCGGGACGAGCCATTCATTTCCTGACCTGTAGGCAGGGTTCAAATGAAGCGGTATTTCAGAGAATAATGAAATGCTCGTGAAACAAATGACCATTCGTGTGGCGACTGGGGCCAAAGAAGTGGATTTCTCATCGACTTTCACAAAATTTGATTATTTAACGGGTTGCCTTAAAGTGTCTCGAGTAGCACCGAGAAGCTGAAATGTCGCTCTTCATATATTTGCATGTATGTTCATGTGTGTGAGTGTTTCTCTCTGCATTTGACTGGGAAGTCTGACTAGATCGAACATTGCTGGCAATCAGTGAAAATGAAAATAGATGTTTTCAAGCTTTTTAGTTAGGAAAGAAAAGGGCACCATGACCCTTTCTTTTTAGCTCTGAAGAGTGAATAATTGATCAGTAATCGCATATTTGTTTCTAGGGGTGTCTGAGGGATTCCTTAGGAATGGAACAAAGTTATAATTTGGGATCTCCACTGGCATAAATTAGGATATTTTAATAAATTTATGTTGGGTCACTGACTGCACATATACAGGGTCCAGCACATAACACCCTCTTTTATTACAAAATCATAAGCATGTAACTCTGTAACTAATATCACACTCAAGCACATGATATGACCTTTTAGGTGAAATGTTCAAATTGCCGTCCATCTTGTGCGAGACATTCATGTTCCCAAGCAGGCCTCACTCCTGCCGGACCCTGTGTATGCTGGCAAAAGACTTACAAAACAAAATGGCATATGTGATATTTTTTTTAATATCTTTTTTCGTATGACTAACAATATTGAATACTTTTCTCTCTCTCCCACATTACCCACATTTGCCCCTACTGTTTCCACAATTCTTTAAAAAATTAGAATCTTTCCTTCCAAAAGTGAGCCCTGCTTACCCTCCCACCATTGTATAGTAACTTCTTTCAGTAAGCATGTCCTTGGCGAGAGGTCTTCGCCCCGAACCTGTAATGGAAACAACAGATGGGGTCATGTGCGGTTGACCTCACTGGCGTTATTCATACATTGCTATCTCATACGTGGAATTTTTGTCAGAGCTACTTCTGACTCAGTTCAGGGAATAATTGCCACCGATTGTTGCTATCCCATCTTGCATTTGAAACATGGTTCTGTTGCTTTGGTTGGGTGACAAGTAAAACATCTGGGGAAGTTAAATATACTGTCAGAACAATTCCTCAGGGTAAGAATACCAGAAATACCAATGCCAGATCTATAAGCAACAGAAATATAAATTTTTTAAATGAACAGGCTTATTCTTAAAGAGATGAGCCATGACTGAATGTTTTTTAATCTTCTTTAAAAATTCATTCCTTTCCCACTTCATTTTGCCCAGGAAACATTTTCTTAGACTTTAATTGTTCTTATTACAATTTCTGAAAATTCAACAGGAGAGAGTTTTCAAGACTTGTGAGGAAAGTGTCCTTGAGAATTTACTCCCAGTTTTTATGCACTGAGAAACGTATATTCATTCTCTTGCAGTACCTTCCATTTACATTTTCGCATTTCTCTGTTTTCCTCCTTGCTGTTCCTTGGCTGTTGTTACTAGCGATGAACTCGGGCCCTGCCCTGGAATTAGTATAGCAAACCTTCACCTCTAAGGCATTCTTCACCTTTTAATCAAGTTCTTATTCTTTCAGAATAAAGTGATTGAATTTGCTGCAGATTCTTTAGACTTCATAGGTTTAGAACCTTCATAGGCTTAGAAAAATGCTACAAAAAGGAGATTTTTTTAAAATCTCAGTCCGTTTTGTGTGAGTACATTCATTACCGTGTGCCTTACTCACTGCCTTGGTCCAGCGGTCTGGCCTCTGCAAAGCTGATGTGGCTGATGTTCTCACTCACCTGAGCCCCAAAGAGGGTCTTTGGGTTCCTTTATGTATGTTTCTCTTAATAACATTCTTACAGCTTTAAACATAGAATTTTGGTCCTGTCTCAGACATTTGAGTGCACGTTTGAAGTTATCTAACTCTTGCCCCGGCCAGTGTGGCTCAGTGGGTTGGGCATCATCCCGCAAACCTAAACGTTATAGATTCAGGTCTCAGTGAGGGCACGTGCCTGGGGTGCGGGTCACGTCCCTGATTGGGGGTATGCAAGAGGCAGTCGATCAATGTTTCCCTCCCTCTAAAAATAAATAAATGGATGTTTCTCCCCCTCTCCCTCTAAAAATAAATAAATAAAATCCTATCTCTACAGCTGCCCAAAGTGTGTGTCTGACCCTACCCATGCTTCACACCCATTATCTAATTTAATCTTTAAGAACTCTGTAAAAGAAGTGTCATATCCCTATTTTACAGAGGACAGTAACTATGCTTAGTCAGGTAAACTATTCACAGTCACATGCGTTGAAAAGTACACAATGTATAGATATATGTTGTCACAGGTAGCTGGTTGGAGGGCAGAGGTAACTTCAAACGCAATGGCACGTAAGGGTTCAAGCAGCCCCACTGTGGCTGGATCCTGCTCTTCCACCTCTCATCTCAGCTCGCATGTGCGGGGGGCCTGTCCTCTGTCAGCATTCCTCCCTGTAGAAACACAGCTTTTGGAAGCCTTCTCAGAGGCTACAGAAGTCTCATCTCCCCAGTCATTCCAACACAAGTCGTAACATGGGGTCTTATTGATTCTGGGTGGCTCTGGTTAGGTAAAAGTCCCATTGATCTGCAGACCGATATTTTAGACCTGAGACTTCATGCAAGGGATAGACACACGGCTGAGAACAGACAAATAATAGATCCCTCGGAAAAATCCAGGGCTTTTACTAAAAGGCGGAACAGATACTAGGTGGACAGAAATAACCAGTGTCACCTTCCACAGGTTCCAGATGAACTTTTATCTGTATTCTGGATGTCGGGTGAAACGCTGCTCCCCAGCAAGCCTGGAGCAGTCTCCCAGCCAGCCGTGACCGTCTTTGCTCTGACCCTTCTTCCCAGTCGCGTGCACGCCTCACAAGGCACCGATGCCTTCTGCTTTGCATTGCGTGTATTGTGTTCATCGGTGACCATGTCCGAAATTTTTCCTAGATCTTTTTTATCCCCTCCCTCATCCCAAAACTGTTTTACACAGTTCCACACAATATCGTGCAACCAGCCGAAATGCACAGGGGAGGCTACCTGAATGAGACAGAAATAAAGCCTGGGAATCATTCTAGTTTCCCCAAAGCATGGACCTTCCATAAACTCCTGGGCAGATATCCAGACAAGCCGAACACAAAGCAGGAAACACAGTAGGAGGATTCATGGTGCCTTATAAAAATGACAATAACATTTAGCTGTGGTCAAACATTGCCTTCCTTGTCTCGGAGATGGGCCCGTTGACAGAAGGGTTTCTGGAAGGCGGCGGCAGTCCCCGCCCTACAGGCATGAGGAGTTCCTCTGTGCCCAGTTCTGTGCCTGTCCTCAGGTCTGGATGGCAAGCTGCTGGTGGCCAGGAGCCTCGCAGCATTTCGCACGGGGCCATGTGACCCTGCCGCTGGTCTGGTCGATGCATGATCTTTGGAAGGGTGGTTAAGATTGGTTTCACAGTTGCTGTCCAGGGTCAGTGACCCATGGGGGTCATTTATTGAAAGCCTGCAGGTTTTTCTCTGTTGCACTTTGGCTACAATATGTTGTTCGTTCAAAGATAAAGTGAGTGTACACCGTAACAGAATATTTTTGTCCATTAATTAATCACAATACAAAAGCATCTTACATTTTTCTCCGTGGTGAGCCACAATTTGACCTAATTCTTGAATTACCTTTCTTTCATGGTTTTTTTCTTTCTTCCAGCAGGGAACATCCTCTAATGCGATGTAGAATAGGACGGGTGCCCTTTACCTTCACCATCAATGCCATCTTTGAACGCAGCCTTGAGCTCTCAACTAGAAGCAAGGAGTCCTGGGCCTTCCTTGTGAACAAGTAAAGGAGCCCCAGCCCCTCCCCCCGATAAATGGCTATTTATTAACACATCCCATCACCAAACAACGCCTTACAATCCCAGGCCCCCGTGCCATTACACCACTGTCCGCTCCATTGTGAGTTGAGAGAGGCCTTTGACCATCTGTTTCGTTAAATGCAGCGAACAATATCTGAACTTCACGAAGCAAGAGTCAGGGCTTCCCCCTCCTCAAGCGCCCCCACCACCACCCCGCCCCGCCGCTGCTGCTGCCGCCGCCACCGCCGCCGCCGCCACCACCACCACCACCATATTTTTTTGTTTGAACGCTCGCATTGTAAAGTAGTGTATTCACACATCAATTTTAAAAGGCTCACTGTGTTATGAGATGGGACAAAGCGAGCTCAGTAACAGCTCAGGCACGGTGCAGGTGGTCGAGTGAGCTGCTGCCCAGATCAAAAAGTCCAGCGACTGAGTCTTCTTTGGAAAGTGCAGTTAGGGAGACAAGGCCAGGTTTATCTGCACGAACAAGAACGAGTTAGAGATGTACATCCCAAACGCAGGGGGACAAAAGGGGGTTTCATAATCTCTCAGGATAAGAACACTTTCCAGTGCTGAGAATTCTGAGGGTATCTCTGGAATAGGAAGCTTGTAGGGGTTTTCCTTCTTGTTTTTTTTTAAATTAGTCTTTTATTGTGCAATAATTGTAATTATTATGTATGCTTTGGTGCTGTTCCGAAAGTAGCTAAGATTTTTTTTAAGCCACCTTGGGGGCAGGAAATGGCTCCTTCTCATGGGTGCATTTTATTTTTCAGCAGAATTTAAAGACAGACTCCTATTTATACCACACAAGCAGTTTTGTCTGCCGTAAACAAAGTAGGTGGCTGGGAATTGTGCTTTCCCAGAACTGTTTTCCAGGGAAGCCATAATAAGAAACAACTGTGTACATCTTGAGAATTTGTCATCTAGGTTAAGAAAGAATTTTTTGCTTTTCTGAGGAAAAATACCCCATTATTTGTAAAAGAGTGTCTCCAGTATCCAAAAGTGTGATTTAAGTATTCGTTAAATTCTAAAGTGTGTTACCTTGCTAGTAGTATTACTTGGGGTTTTTTCCTGTTAGTTACTTTACATCGTCTCTAACATTTGCGACAATATAGTAGTTGAAGTGGCAGGAGGCACAATCACTTTTTAACTGTAATATCCTATTATCAAAATTAACGTCTTCTTTTGCAAAGTTATAGGAAGAACTTTGAAACTAAGTTTGAATATCAGTGAAGAAAATGCCAGAATGGTAAATCTTACCAAAAAAATATTTCTTAAGGGTCAAGAAGGCTTGGAATTATGAAAGAACAGCACTCAAGTGTCCTGTACCATCGTAGTTTACCTGGGAAATACCACTCTACTTTTCCATCTTCTGATGCCGTAATGATTTTGTGATGAGGGAGAAAAAACTGTTAGCTTCCCAATTTTCAAGCTGGTTCGAAGTGGCAGAATCAGGTTCCCAGTGCTTTCATGGAACCAGCCACACTCTCTGTCTCCAGGCCCAGGGCCGCGGTGCCTACCCTGGGGTGGGCTTCACAGCATCTCTGAACCACAGGAGTTCCCTGAAGATGTTTGCGCATATGTGTGTATGCATCCTTCCGGGAATTTTCCATAATACTTTTAAAGAGTCCACAACCAACTCCAAAAAAGTTGAGAAGTGAGCTATTGTTACAAAACTATACACTGCCCTGTACCTAAATACCACCAATTACTTTGATATGCTAGCTTATTTGAAATGCATCAGCCTACCAAAACACTTATTCTGAAGTTTCCACAAAGTTTCACAAGAAACGTTACAGGGGTGCCTTCTTTGGGAAATCAGATCATTTATCGAAAATAAATCCTTAAAGACAATTGCAGCCATCAAAATCTGTACCTTGGGGCCTTCTGGTTTATAAGGCGTGTTCGCATACAGAATTTCATTTGATGTCATCTGCGTGAGGATTCTGTGAATTGGTTTTGCCATCATTATCCTTATGTTGTAGTTCATTGAAACCTAGAGAAGTTGAGCCTTGCCCAAGTTTATTCCACCCACATGGGGCAAAACTTGGACCAAAGCCCTGATTTTTAGCCACGGAAACCATGCTGTCTGAGCAGTGGCAGCAGTAGCCATCTTCTTCAACAGCAGGTACTCGGTGTTCATTGTGTGAAGGGAGTGTGGTAGGCATCTGATTCAACAAGCTCTGAACGCTACTCCCAGGCAGCTTAATATTTTTTAAGAAACGATACCGAGGGGCTTGTGCTATATGGTAAGTAAGAGACAAATTCAACAGGCGATGACAGCAAGAAGAATTCCCTGAGGCCTGTGGTCAGGTGTGACTGTAGAGGAGATGGCAGGTATCAGAACCTAAAAGTTACCGTCTCATCCTTAGTCCATATGTGGGGTATGTTGCTTCTCTTGTGATGGCAGCTTCAGGATATAACTCTTGGGAATGGAACTTGAGTGCAGGGGATGGTGTTAAAAAGATCTAAATTTGTGCCCAACTGTGTTGAGGGTACACAGGAAGCTAACAAACAACTCATAACTGCACCTGCCCATAAGGTAATCGTTACCCAAAGGCTCATTGGAAATTGTAACTGCAATGGAGTTTAAGGTTTTCTTCGAAGAAATCAGAGCGGCTTGAAGTCACCTAAATAGTTCTAATTATAAACAATTACGAAAAAGTTTTTCACACGTTTTACCCCAACTTTAGGAAGATAGTAAGAATTTTGATGTTCTTAACCACAGTCACATATTTATAAAACCTAATGGCCTCTGAAATAATACTGCATATTGACTATACCTGCTATACATATGATTCATGAATAGATGCAAAGAATATTGGCAGTGTACATGAATTATTTTATTGTGGCATATTAATAATTCAATAAGTGTGTCACTTGAAAACACTGAATTTTTTCATATATGCCAATTAAACCTTCTCATCAAATGGATTTATAGAATTTATTAGTAGAAAACTTGCCCAGGCAATAAAGAAAAGCATTCATTTTCCATTATGTGTACATGATCTGAAACCATAGCCTTTTAGGTCTTTTAATCTGTTTGTTCAAGGCCAAGCCATTTATATGGATATTTTTTAAAGCTTCTGTATAAAGAAAAAAAGAACATTTTATTTATTCACTGGGGTTTTTATGTGCCTTGAAATTGCATAGATAAAGTATTTTCAAGCTCATGGATCTAGAGTAGATAAAAGGTCTCTTATTTTATAAAGCTTTATGTAAGCTTTTCAAAAGTACAGTTTTCTCATGGTTAGAATTTTTTAAATAAAACATTATTTCACTATCATAATTGGAGTTTGATGTGGGCATCATTTTTCTTCCTTGAATTACATGTTAAGTTATGTGTCTAAGATAGTTTCTATTGCATTTTACCTTCTGGATTTTAATAGTTCTCTTGTTGGAGAAATTAATTTACCAATCCTCATTTTCAGCATATAGCAACTATTTAATATCACTAGGAATGGAAAATCCAAAAAACTCAGACTTAAGAGACAAAAAGTGAAAGATACAACTTGGTTTTGCAACATATTTGTATGAGGATGGAAAATTATTTACCTTCCTTTCCTTCAGAACTTGTGCTAAGCCTGGTGGACTGTGGAAAGGAAGAGGCATTTTTTAACTCAGGCAGCTGGATGCAGGCCAGTGCCTGGGTGAGCATTAGCTGCTGTTAGCTCTGCCGTGTCGGGGCCAAGGAACAGCTTTCCCCGGCTGGAGCCTTCCCAAGCTATGGTGGCCATCAGACAGGTGGGGAATAAATATTGTAGAACAGTGGGACATTTGAAGAGCAACCTCCTGATCCCCAGGACTCCATTTGGAGAGGCTTCAATTAGAGCAAACAGGTGTTCCTGGGAGGAACTGTCCTCAGGTGGCCGGGGGGGTGCCATTCTTTCACAGAACATAAAAAGTTTCCCTTCCCTCTGCCCGCAGGAAAATTAGAATTAACTACAGCCTTTTCTTTTGAAATGGAAAAGAGAAATAAAAATATGGCACCAGGTTTTGGCTCCAACTGGATTTCCATGGGGCATGTAATCTAGGAAGGACGATGAGAATTCTTGAAGTAAACTTGTCCTTTTGGTTTCCACATTGGCGATGCTTGGAAAACTGAAGGAAGGCAAAGAATCTTTTTACCAAAGGGTGTACCTGTAAAGTGGAATGGGCTTTTCTTCTGTTACTCATTTGTTCATCCGCCAGATACTTATTTCTCCAGCACTTAAAATTTCTGGACACTAGGCTCAGTGCTGGGGATGGAGTGTGAACAGAACAGGTCGCAGTCACAGTAATAGTGACCAGCTGGAACATGGCAGTGAGCCCGAGCAGTCTTTGGGAAACTGGGTGGCAGTTGCGGGCATCAGAGAGGTCTCTTTTTATGTGATGTCACCATATTGTGGATATCACGAACACGTGTTCGAGGACATCCTGTTTAAATCACATTGTCCCATAAAACATAAAACAGTACTGTTAAAGGAAATTTTTAAAAGAAAAAAGTTGTTTTTAATCCTTCTACCATGAAACAAGCTACTCTCTTGAGGCAAGTATCCCCTTCTTGCCTTTCAGTCACAATCCATGTGTAACCTGGTACTGCTTCTTCTCATTTAATAATACTCTATCTTAAATTTGTTCTACATTTCCACATAGTCTCTAGAATTGTATTTTTTTCTGATTTAGAAAAATCAGATAAAAGTTTTTGAAAACCTTTTATTTGTAGAAAAAACTTTATCAAAAAAGGGGGAAGTTATCCATAATCACAGTGAAAGGGAGCAACTGGTTACAGTTTCAGCATATTTCACTGCAATCTTTTTCTATGGATTTTATGTGTGTAATTGAGGTCTTACAACATGTATAATTTCCTATTCTGGTATTTGTAATTCTCATTTATAGGGGTTGTATAATATTCTCTCATAGGAATATCTCCTTTATGTTAAACAGGTTTTTTCTAGCTTATTGCTGTACCTTGATACTATGTGTCTTTATTCATAGGTCATATTAGTTCCTTAGTGTGGCATCCTTGAAGAGAATACATGCTCATCTTATATATGATCTCCCCATTCTTGAGTTTTTAATCTTGTAGTCAGCTTGGGATATACTTTTTAAGTAACTTTTTCAGGGAGAGTATGTGATTTGGGTATACAGACGGTCCCCGATTTACAATGGTTTGACTTAACGATTTTCACTTTACAGTGGTGTAAGAGCTGTATTCATTCAGTAGAAACCATACTTGGAACTTTGAACTTGGATCCTTTCCTGGGCTAGCGATGCGCCGTACAGTACTCCCCCAGGGTGCTGGGCGGTAAGCTGCAGCATCAAATCAGGCCTGCGGTCACAAGGTACAGCCGACATTCTGCAGTGCACTGTTTGGCCAGCGTGTTCCTTGCATTTTGTGTTTTGTGTTTTCAGGAGCCATCAACCAGATACCATTTTCATCGGGAAACTGCGGGTGATCTTTAAAATTGCTTGAGATGAGAGAACCATACCAACCATTTCCATCCCCCAACCCTTGGGCCTGTATGCCTGGTGGTCTTGTTTCAACTTTGCTATTTAATTATGGGTGATTTACTGACACAGGATATCAAAGCCTTAGGGAAAATGATATCCCATGTGCTAATTTCTTTAGATGAATCTTCTCTGAGGTCTAAGTGTCCCTCTAAGAAATATAGTGAGGCAGGATGTAGGGGGCCGTTCCAAACACTGTCAGGGAGAGGCAGCTGTGGCATCCTATCCATTGACGGGGTCAGCTGATGCATCCTGAAGCCCAGGCAGGTGTGCCTCGCTTCACGTCACGACCGCCTCATGCCAGGCAGTGTGCCGTCGGCCGGGCATCCTCACACATTTTTATACTCCCTCCTAGGATAACAACAATAAGAGTGATTGAAATAAAGGAACAAACTTGCCTCTTAATGCTTTCATCCTGGGAAGCATTTATAATATTAGAAAAGTGGTGATTCACTCCACAGATACATGCAAGGAAGTTTGCTGGGTGTATTGGGGGCGGGGGGGATGACTCTTGTCTTCAGAAAACTCACATCCTAATCAGAGAGAGAAGGAGTGCTGAAGAAGGACTAACTCAGGATGGACGGTGATCAGAAACCGCGGTGCACAGTTCCCAGAGTCTGGAGGCTATTGCCAGCTTGGAGGAGTCAGCATGAGTTTCGTGGATGAGATGGCCTTCGTAATGGCCCTTGGAGGAGGGGTAAGATTTGCCCAGGCCCAGTTGAAAGGGATTCCAGACTCAGGAGATGGCTTGACCAAGGACAGGGAGGAAGCCTCTTTCAAGGCAGGCGTTGCAGATGATTCAGATCAGCGCTTTGTTGTGAACTCTATGATTCACACCCTTTATTTTCTTTTTTTTTTAATTTTTTTTAATATTTTTTTTTCTTTTAGATTTTATTTATTTATCTTTAGAGGGAAAGGGAAGGAGAGAGGGAGAGAAACATCAATGTGCGGTTGCCTCTTGTATGTCCCCTGCTGGGAACTGGCCTGGCAACCCAGGCATGTGCCCTGACTGGGAATCGAACCGCGATCCTTCGGTTCGCAGGCCCGCGCTCAATCCACTGAGCACACCCTTTATTTTCTAATATCCACATTTTAACAGTAGAATGGGGGTCACCTCGTAACACACACATTTGCTGGTGTACGCAACTGTCATCTCCTTCCCACCTGTACTTGCCACCCGGGAGATAAGACCTGGGCAAAGTGGTCTGAGAGTCTGTCCGGGGTCCACTTTTCCCCACCATTATTGTTCTTACCGAGCACCTGTGCTGCGCTCCGGACAGAATGGCCTCAGTGAAGACCCACGTTCCTGCCTGGTTTCCATGTAGCCCGTTGGTGTGTTTCTTTTCGCACGTTCCTATTTCCTCTGGAACATCCCTGGTGTCACCATGTTTTTCTAAGAATTCTGTTGACTTGTATTTATTACATAGGTAGGATTGTCAAAACACACACACACACACACACACACACACACATTTTGTAAAAGAAAAAAATCACTCATGATCCACTGTTTGTAGTCTTTGTTCATATGTTGACATTTTTCATCATGTAGCTTTAATACCATTTTAAGTTGACTGTAGGTGGGGTTTTTCGTTTGGGCCACCATGCCATCAAAAATACCACCCTGGCCAATGCCCAGACCGCCTCCTCTAGAGCTTGTTCTCCTGATCATTAGGCCTCGTTGTCTCTTCAGATGCTGAGTGGGCACCACTGTGACGTGTTGTGTCACCGCCGCTGCATATGACCTACTCTGACTATTTGCTGAGAATAAGTCTGTACGGGGATGGGGGAGCTAATGCTGGAGGAGTTTAGGAGGCCACGGTTCTGAGAGCCTGGATGGGCTTGAACGAACTTTACAATGTCAACTGAAAATGGCCTGGGCCTGCTTCTGCCCTTTTTTTTTTTTTTTAAGCAATAGTTTTGCTTTAATAGGACTTGAAATTTTTAACCCAGTTTTGCTTTGGGGAAAAATGTATTAACCATATGTCATGTCAAGATACTGCTTTTTAAAAATTTTCAAATGAAAGTCATCTCTCCTCGCTGGGGTTCTTTCTAGGAGCACACCTGCCTTGTTAACCGAGTTCTCTGACTTTCTTATTTCCATTTGCAAATGGGACGCTTAGCAGCCAGCCCTAGACGAAGTGACTGTCCTCATCCGCATGACTAAAGGGTTGATGAAATACTTGCAGGTACCTAGCAGGGCACTGTGAAACCAGCTTCCTGGTCTCTAAAGCTCTGAGAAGAAGAAAGTGTGAGTGAGTGCTCAACACCACGTTAACTGATGGGTGACTGACAGGTGAGCACCACGTCCTGGCTGGTGCCCCAGTCTCTGGGACTTCTGGTTTGTATTTATTATATAAATAGGATTGTCCAAGAAAAAAGTGTTTTTTTTAAAGAAAAGAAATCACTCGTAACCCACTTTTTTTCATCTTTTTTCATATGTTGACATTTCTCATTATGTGGCTTCAATACAATTTTAAGTGCTGCCTTTTTCTTTTTAACTTTACATGATCGCTTGCACTGCCCTAGTCTGTTTGATATTGTAGTTCGTCTTCTCTTATTTAATCAAGTTAGTATGACATTTATAGAGGTCAGGAAAGCCCAGTCAGTAGCATGTGGTTGGCATGCATTTGTTTTTCAGAACACTGAAGGGCTGACTCTCATATGTCTTAGAGCGCCTTGGCCTCATATTTCAGAGCACCCCAAGTTTTGATAACCGAGTCCTGAGATTTATTTGTCTCGTTCTATATTACCCACACAGACCACTGGCATACGTTATTTTTCAGGTGTTTTATAATAATATGGACAGCAAAGTGTGTTATAAACAACGCAGGCAGGTCACTCTGATGGAGTACATGTGGTGGGTTCCCGAAATCGTCTCATTTCCCCCAAGTATTTCCTAATCCACCAAAAGGGAATAACTGAACTTGGGTTAAGGCTTCATGTATCGTCTTTGCCGAATGTCTGTACCTGATCATGTAATGAGTGTCAGTCGTGGCACCCACTTGGTGGAGACTTCCCCAGGGGAAATTGATCCCCACCTTGCACAGAGCGCTGCAGGACAGCCGGGACTAAAGGAGGCCGGGAGGAGGGCTGCCAGGGAGGCTGGTTCCGGGGCGCCTGGCAGGGACGAACTGCGAGCAGGGTGCTGAGGGCGGAGGAGCAGAGCAGCCAGGGGGCAGCATGGGCGCACGCTGCACTTCGAGGAGGAGAGAGGAGTGGAAGAGGGGGATGAACACAACTTCACCGTTTCTCCCCGGAGCCCGGCCTTGGGGAGGATGATGGATGACTTCTTGTCATCTTTTGTATTTCTTCAGGGCCAGCTAAAACGGAATCTCTCTACTGAGACCAGAGATTGAAAACTGGAAGTCTGTGGGCCAGAAGCGACCTGCAGAACTTTTTTTTTTTTTTTTTTTTTTTTTTTTGGTCTTCACAGTTTTGTTTGTTTTTTTAAATGGAGGTATTATTTATACATAATGAAATTCACACATGTTAAATGTACAGTTGGGTGAGTTTCGGTCATAGTATGTAATTGGGTAACTACCACTACACGTCAAGATATAGACCAGGTCTCTCCCTCTGTACAGTTTCCTCTAGTCCCTCTGTCCTCAGCTCCCTACCCCATCCCTGGCCGGGCGGCCTCGGCTCTGCTTTCTGACAGCAGAGTGTTGCCTTTTCTAGAATGTCCTGTAAATGGAGTTACGCGGTACGTGTGGTCTTTTGTGTATGACTTCGTCATTTAACATCGAGGTTTAGAAATTCATCCATGCTATTGTGTGTATTCAAATTTCACTCCTTTTAATTGCTGAGTGATATTGCATGGGGATCTACTACAAGTTCTTTTTCCATTCACCAGTTCATGAACATGTAGGTTGCTTCCAATTTGGAGCAATTATAAATAATGGCGCTATGACATTTGTGTACACATCTTTTTGTGAACACAGGCTTTTATTTCCCCAGGGTAAATATCGAAGGGTAGTAGGATTGCTGAGTCATATGGTAAACAGCAAACTATTTTAGGCCAGGGAAGACATGTGGAGGATTTCAACCTTTGTAAAACAGCGTCCTTTTTGATTCACCCAGTTAGAGCTACATTATTTCCCAAACTGCAGTAATTGAGTGATACCATCACCTTTTTTTTTTTTTTTTTTTTTTTTTGGTCCTATCTGCCTAACCTCTGTACTGCAGTTTTTCTTGAAATGGGCACACTTTTGTTTTATATCTAAATACCTTCAGGTATATCACACAGAGAATTGTCCATGGTTCAAATGTGCTAATTATTCTCTTATTTCACATAGTAAAATAAATGAATAAGTAAGTAAGTTAAATGTTAAGAGCATTCATGAATATTTAAAATAAAAAGTAATCCCCTCGGTGTGCCTGCAAGCCAGCTGTGGAGCCCTCAGTGGTGTGCACCTAGCAGGTGGGAACCCGGCTGCGCTGGACTTGGGGGGCTTCTTGCCCATCTCCCTCCCTAGACTGAGTCCCTGGAGGGGACTTCATCTCTGTATCACAGTGTCCGTAAGCCTGGTGCATACTATGCACCCAGGAAATAAATGTCTGATGAATGAACGATTCTCTCACTACCACAGGTGAAATACCATCAGCAAATAGAAATACTTGGTATTTTCTCTCACTCTTGAGTCCCCAACTCAGATGAACTTGGGCACACAAACCTGGAATCAACACATGAAAAGTGCCAAAACATAGGAGTGAAGCAATGCCTGTTCTTTTACCTCCTAAAACTTTTCTTAAATGACAGAAGTGTTATTCATTGAATTCCCCTGATGTGCAGATTCTTGGAGAAATGTTGATGTCCGCATGGCACCTCCCTTGAATTTTACTGCATGGTGTTTGCTGCATTTGCATTTAACTACAGAAAGCATTTTCAAAGTTCAAAATTTCTAATTTGGGGATTGGTTAATTTTATAAGCAGTAGTAAGAAACATATTGAGTAGAAGAAAAAGGGCATAAGGATTTAGACATATAAAAAGCATCTAATTTTCTTAAGCCTTTTAAAAATATATTTTTGGGGTGGGAGATGCTGGCAGGAAAATAGAGACAACTGTACTTGAACAACAATAAAAATAAAAAATATATATATATTTTTCAGTGTTTAAGGTGAGAAATATAAATGGACTTGTTGGTTTATTTGCATTGGTTTTGCTTTTTTCCCATAATTGCTGAAGTTGTTTTGTTTATAAAAAGGGAAGTGGCGCCAGCCTCAAGAGGCAATTGCCCAGTCTCAATTTGGATGTCGTGAAAGCTTCTCTGACTTACTTTAAACACATGCATTGCAAGTATGGCACCAGTTTATCATGGATAGTTCCTTCTTACACCGTTTGGAAAGGCAGGGAGCTGGGGGCAGGGGGCAGGAACATTGAGGAGGCATGAGTGCCCCGCCCAGCAGTCCTGGCATGAAAGGCCCCCCGCGGAGACTGGGAGAGCTTACCCCTTCAGGGACCCTTTCACCCCACTTGCGGCCTGCCCACAGAGGTTAATGGTGGTCACTTCAAACAGAAAGCAGAAGAGGCTAAAATTATGTTTCTGATCATTTTTGCTGCCTTTTGAAAAGTTTGATTAAGAGTACAAATTGTTCTGCGAGACGTATGAAGTGCCGTCTAACTCTTCCTGACATCACATGAAGGGCTTTGGGGAAGAACTGTTTCCGAAGGAGCCTCTTCGCTCCAGTCGCCTCCTCCTCCTCCGGGGTTTTGTTTACTGAGCGTTCCGGGTCTGCGAGAGAAACGTACTGAAGGACAGTGATTATGTGTATTCCAGGGGGCACATCTAGGAGATGCAGAAGTATTATCCCAGGGTCTGTTTATTTTCATCTATTTTCCATAAAGTGGGGTGTGTTTGCATGCCCGTTTGAAGGCTGATGGCCTGCAATTAACTGGCCCCGGGCTAACAATCCCAGCCGGTTCTGAGGACCCAGAAGCAACACGGCTCCGTAGTGTCTTCCTCCAGCTCAGGAGATTTATAAGCATTTTATGATTTTTATAGCACAGACATTATTCCTGAGCCTGATTTACATGCATTTGGAGACTAACCTCAGTGAAATAGCTTCGGATTTCAGGCTGTGTTTAGGGCTGACAGAAAATATCTGGTCTCCATTCCGTGTTTGGTTTTGCAGTATTGAAAGTGAAGTGTTAACATTGAAGAAACGTGAGGTTGCCGAAATAAATGGGCTCCCCGGTAAATTTGCTTTGGTCAAAAGCAAAACTGTGAAACACAAGCGAAGCAAACCTATGCACAACCTTCCTCTTATTATTTTCTTGGTCAGATGCTATTTCCTTAGTTTTCTTAATTTGGGCCGAAGTCTCCTAGAAGAAAAAATAATCACCCTCTCTTTGTCAGCGTGCACTGTGGAATTTGTTTAAGCAAAGAGTCGGGTCACAGCACCCGGAGACCGTGGTTTTTTTCTGCTGAAGAATTCTGTTTTCTCGAGTATGTACCGAACTGCATGAACAAATCATTAAGTGACACGAGTGAACAGAAAGAGAGAAGTATTCAAAAATTCTCTGACCTCTGCTACAAGGGTGGCTGACAGAAGACACCAGCTTTAATTGCTTGTTTCTCTCTTGCCAGTTTTTGTCTCAATAAAACATTCCATGGTCTTGAGGCAGAAGGTGATTGGGAGGGTGATATTTTGATTTTAATGGTTATATCAATTTTTCTTGATTCAGAATGATCAAAAATATTTTTCTAGGTATAATCAAATAGCATTTATACACAAATTATTCCAGTTAAGCAGAAAGAGGCGTATTAATTGGCACTGCACAGGAAATGGGATTTAAACACAAACCTGCAAATCTTTTTGCCTTTCTTCTGTTCTTGGTGTTTTAAAAAAGAATGTTTGATTTTATATATATCCGCTCTCATCAGAGAAACAACAGAGCTTTGTTTCATAACAAGAAAATAAAGCAGCTACCTGAGCATTTTTTCCCTCTGTGTTAGCATATGTATATTTGTGTTAAACTCTTTTCTTCACCCTGCAATGGAGCATCCATAGCACATTCGGATTCTTTGTCTACTTTCTTTCTTTTTAAAGTAACATCCGGGTTTGCATACTTACTTTTTTTTTTTTTATCCTCACCCGAGGACATTTTTTCATAGCTGTTTTTAGAGAGGAAAGGAGAGAGAGACATCGATGCAAGAGAAGCATCATTTGGTTGCCCCCCATGTGCACCCGGACTAGGAATTGAACCCGCAACCTTTCAGTTACTGGATGATACTCCAACCAACTGAGCCACATTGCCCAGGGCTGTATTTACATTTTAAAATGAGACTGTTCATTTGTTTTGGAATGGAATCTTCCAGCAGCATTGTAGATTCATAAGCTAATATATTTAGCAAATAGTGTCAGAGAAACCTTAAAGAGGATCTTTACCACGTTTTACTCTCAATAGAACTGCCCAAATCCCTGTTTTCCAGAGCAGTGTTTTATATATATATAAATATACGTGTTTAGAAAATGGAAACAAAAAGCAGAATCCTGGCTGTGGCACAGCTCCCCCATTGCAACAGTCAGCCCAAGACAGGGGACCGAGAGGCTCATCAGGTCCCGAAATTAGTGTCTGTGCCGCTCTGTCTTGCAGACTCCACGCCTGACCTCACCAGGCTGAGCCTGGTCTACCCCTGGTCCCTTCCTGCCTTGGGAAGTTTTTGCTGACCCCAGCAGAACACCGCGATGTTTATTGAAAACTGCAGATGTAAATTCTTCCTGATGAAACCAAGACAGGAAAAAAAGGAATTCTAACCAGTTTTTTAAGTTTAATAATTTATTGCATTAAGTTAGGACAACACAGCTATTGCTTAGCAACACTGGATTAGGCAGAAAATAATTTAAGCTACCAAATGAGAAACATTTGTAATCGAATCTGCTCTAACACTTGTTTTACCACATGGCTTAACACCCTTTTGCTCACACATGGTTAAACACATGTTTGAACTGATGTTTTAACACCCGTCTCACACATCTTTATGCTCTTTGTTCGCATATGCTGAAACACATGCTCTGACGCCCTTTGCGCACTGGTCGTGGAGCACAGGCAGAGTATTGTCTGGGGTCTCGTTTTCTACAATTCACTGCTTAGCAGCATGCAGCCAAAGACTGGTGCCTAGGAAAGTCACAGTTCTTTCTGCCAGGTGACCTCCGCTCTGGGGTTCCTTCGGTGTGTCTGGAGAAGAGAATACCCACAGAGGTGACCATTGCCACGGTCCTTTGTGTCTGCTCCACCCCTGAGTGGTGGCCTTTCCGGGGATTTCAGCGATGGGCATGTCATGTCACAAAGTATTGTTTTTCACTCGGGCCCATCGACTTGTGTTTTCCCAAAATGCCAAGTTCTAAAGTCTTACTCATGGCCAGCCGTAGAATTGAGGTGATTTTTTTCTCCTCTTAGGTTTCACTTGGCAATTTCAGCAGAATGGAAAATATACATACACCAGAGTAGGGTCTTGTGTTGCAGAAATCTGAACATAAATGGAAAAAGTTTCTCCTAGTCTTTCATGAATCTGATTGTTTGGAATCTCCGTCCCTTCCTCCCTCCCCCCTCTCCCACCCTCTCCTTCTCTTTCTTCCTTGTGGCATCTGCCATCTCCTTAGCAAGGTGACTGTCTCCTATTCACTCTGACCATCTAGACCAGCCATTGACAGATTCGAAAAAGATTGCCCCTTTTTCCTAATGTTAAGGGACACATTATGGGATAGCAGTTTAGAGGGCAGACTTTTGAGCCAGACTGCTTGGGTTTGAGTCAGGTTAGGCTTCCTCGCCTGCGAAATAGGAACGCTGATAGTCCCCACCTTACTGAGCCTGTCAAACTGATAGAATGACTCAGCACTTAGAGATCACTTACGCAGTGTCTGGCGCATAATCAGTGCTCAAAAAATAGTAGCTCTTAATTCAAGTGTGACAATAACCTAAATTTAAACAGGGCTGTACAGTTTACAAAATGTGTTATAGCCTCTCTTTTCCCATCCCTATCAGAACACTGGAAGGTAAAACAATATCCCCATTTTACAGAAAGGCAAACTAAGACCCAGGTATTATAACTCTACCAGAAATTGAGTAACTAGTAGGTAGTTAGGTCGGATGTTGAATTCTGGCCCCTGACACCTATGTCAGTGTTTTTCCTACCACGTTACAAGGCCGGCCAGTCCTGCAAAATATGCAGAGAAGAACCAGAGAAAGCCCTTCACATCAGAGAGCTTACGGTGAGGGGAAGGATACTGACAAATGAAAAATAGCTTCCATTTATTGAGAGAACTGTGAGTCAGCCCTATACTAAGTACTTCATAATAAATCACCTCTCTTCATCTTTGCAACAAGCGATTTGACAGGTGAGAAAACTGAGGCCTGAAGAGCATCATGAACTTCTCCTGAGTCAAAGAACTGATAAGTAGCAGAACTAGAATTTGAATGCAAGCCTGATTCCAAATAAAACCCATACCTTTAACCATTACTCATATTGGCTCTCAACCAACAACAATAAATGAGTTCATAGACAAACTATATCGTATAAATCAATTTTGGATGAAGTATGTTCTTCCCTTAATCATTCCTCGTTATGCTGCTGTGTGATGTTTGATTGGTTTTGTTCATTTTTAACATTATAAAGTGGATAAGCATAACAAGAAATAAAAGTTACGGCCATTATATGAAAGCTCTTGTAAATTAAACCCACATTTAGTCGGTACTGCCACCTCGATGACATTCAGGACTATAAAATGCACTGCCCCGCTAAGTCTTCGTGGAAATTTTCTCATACAGGTAATCTGTTCTCGCAATTATCTGAATATAAGAATCGTTTAAATTCTATGGCTTTCAGGTCCCAAGGAGTGTTAATGGATGCTAAATTAAATTATTTGAAAATAAATTCTACTTCATTGGCTGGACTCTAAAAGGTCAATATTAAGGAAACCGTATTAATAATGATACCCATGAGTTTGGTAGGTCGGGAGAGCATTTTTCATTATTGTCCATTAATAACTCAAGCTATCTTTATAGCTGGCGTTAAAGATAACTTAGAAGAGACTGGAACCCCTGAGCTAACTTTCCATGTTAAATTGGTTTGGACCCAGATGCAGAGACTAACAATCAGATCATTTAAACACAGAACAAGATCAGCCAGAAATAGCAACACTTGGATGGCTGACTTGTAGATGTAAGCAGGAATTAGTGATTACTTCCAATGGCTGGGAGATCCCAGAGGACAATTTGGGGGGTTCTTCATTCTCTCCATTCCGCTTTTGCCCTGAACACAGAATTGTTAGTACAAATATCTGGCAACCTCAAAATACAGGTGCAGATTTGGAATCTAAAAAGCCTCACTTGGGTCTCTTTGTAGTTTAACTGAATTTCACTATGTTGAAGTTCAAGATCAAATACTTGTATTTTCGTGTAGCCTTTGCCAAATTTCCAAACCTCTAAGCACAAAATCCTCGGCCTTCATTTCTTTGCTTGCCTGGAAATCTAGGTAACACTGAGCCAAAAGTAGAAGTTATGAAGTGAGATTATACTTGATTAGGAACAAAAAAAAGCCCTATGTCCAGAAATGCAGATGTGCACAGCATTCCGAGGGGAATGTTGGTATTTGATCTCCACGTCTTAAAGGTTCATGTTCCCAACGTTCAGAGATGCAGGGAGCCAACTTTGATTTGTAACTAATGCTGAAATTACTCTGGAGATTCTAAGAGTATTACATTACAAATCAATCGGCTTTGGAAATCCTGCAGCTCATGAGTTACAAATATCACGGCGCGAGGGAAAGGGGCGTTAAGCGAAGGACGTCATTCATACCCTTGACTTACACCGTTGCGGCGTGATCGTGAGTATAGGGTGTGAGAGTTTTCATTTCGGCGAGGAAAAGAAAAGGGAGCCTACGGACTCTGCGAGTCAAGGCCCGGAGGAAGGAGCCAGGAAGTGAAGCCCTCCTTCGTGGAGGGGACTTGGTGTAGGGGTGGGAGTGCAGCAGTCAGCTGGGCTGCCACGTCTTCCTCCTTTTTCTCCTAACTCTAGGACCCGAGCACGTCGCTGACTTACTGAGCAGGGCTTCCATTTTAGTGAAAGTGAACGGTATTCACAAAATAATACCCTTCAACAAACACAGCGCCGATAGCCATCTATGAAAAAGATACACACAGCCGAGATTTCACCTCAAGGGGAAAAGTTTAGTAGGACCAAATCGAATATTAAAATGAAGAATAGTTAGAGGCATGAATGTGTCACACAGCTGCCTTTTTTTTAAAACCTTAATAAACAGAATTCTCAATAGGTCCCTGGTACTCCTCCCTGGTATTAATTAATTAAGTTCCTTTTGGGCTAGGCCTTTCTTATTTTAAACGAGTGATCTAATTATTTTTTTAATTCATGACTTTAATTCCAACAACAACAAAGATAGATAAATCTCTATTTTGGTTTAAGGAATGAGGTGCCATAGGCAAAATCATACCTTCTGTGCTTCTCACCAGTAGTATCTACTACCATGTGTGTTCTCACTGTAAGGTTAACCTGCCCTTACTATGCAAAGTTTTCCATTGAGAAATCTATTAAATCATCAAACTTTAGGAAGAGATATTTTTTTAAAGATGTTACTTATTGTTAGAGATGGGGGAGGGGAAGGAGAAAGAGAGGGAGAGAAACATCCATGTGTGAGAGACACAGCAATTGGTTGCCTCTCACGTGCCTCCAACATAGGACCTGGCCCGCAACCCAGGCCTGTGCCCTGACCAGGAGTCCAGCCAGCCACCCTTCGTTTCGCAGGACAATGCCCAGTCCACTGAGCCATACTAGTCATGGTGGAAAGAGTTTTTAAAGCAATCAGAATATATGATCTACAAAGTATTCCTAAATTTGGAATATAATGCATTACATTAAAAAAATGAATGTACAATATATTATAAAGTAACTGTAGGTGTATGGTACATTTTAAGTGGACAATATAAAAGTAAAATACAAGAAAATGAAACACCCCATATGTATCATTTACATCATACTAATAAATTCAAATTCAGGTTGTGGTATTTGAACATTTGCTATTTCACTCATCCTCACTAATGATATTTTTCAGATCTTGGATTTTGATAGATGCACTGTGGAGTATAAAAATAATCATTATTTAGGTTGCTGAAAATAGCTTGCCAAAATTGATAATGAAAGTTATTCAGGATGTTCTGTCAAAATCCTTTCCAATTAGTGTTGAGGTCTTAAAGGGCCAGACTTAACTTTTTATTAACATGTTAGGTTTATTGATTCTGGTTTTTGATGTATGCATAGTATGACTCTCTAATATATCTCATAGTAGTGCATAATTACAGTTCTTTTCACTTGTTTTACCCGCTCTATTCTTCGGTCTTATTTAAAATTCAGAATTATATACTTCATAGTTTCATAACTCACAACTCATTAGGAAGCGGTGCCCTGTAGTTGAGGTCGCCGCTAAGGCACTCCATACTGAAGTAAACTAGAGACATGTCTGACTGTCAAGTTTAAATATTTAAAGTTATCATCTGACCCTTTGTCTAACCACTTATAGAAAGTGAAATGAAGATTGTGCATAAACCTGGGAAAAGAGATTTTCTTCAAGTAGTCTTTTCTAGATGAAGAAAACTATAGTGCTATTGATAATCAAATCTTTAGTATATTTCACTGTGCCGACACTATATCTAAAAATAAAGGTTTTTATTTTTAGATATATTATTTTTCTTATATTTCTCAGTTTTTTTCTGTTTTTCAAAAAGAAAAATTTAAGCTTGCCATTCTACAGTGATCAAAATCAGATTCATTGTTAATTATCATAAGAATTTGATATTCCTGTTTTTTTCTACTGTGACTTAAAAGATAACTTTTGGTTTATTTCTGTCTTTAACTCCAAATGATGAGAAATTGAGATTGTTGTTTTTAATGCCTTGCTTTCTTTACCTAGATAAATGAACATAGTTAAAATTACAGTCCTCCAACCCGTTGCTTCTTGAGGTGTTTCTTACCTATATAACTTAGACCTTGTCTCACTAATAAGTGGCTGAATAGTGTTAAAAGTAGTCCCACACGATGCTGTGGCTGTAGTGGTGTGATTTAACTAATATTTATTGTGTGTCTGCATGATGAAAACAGTTAGATTCAGTAGGGATCCAATCATGGGGTGGTGTTGACGATACCTCGTGTGAGGCGATGAGATAATCGAGGTCTGCTTGTCGGTGCCATACTGGTCGCGGTTCTTAGATTCGGGGGGCGGGCGTCATCTGGCTAAGGTAAGAGAAAGAGAATTATGAGAGGAGCTTACAGGCTCTTTGGAAAAGCCAGTGAAGAGACCAATCAGACGGCCTGGGGGACCTCAGTGCTTTATATTCTTACCCCTCGTGTCACCCAGGACACAGGCACTGGGCTCCACAGTCTCCGTCCCAGCTGTCCCAGAAGACCAAATGCAACCCCCTGCCCTACACAAACACACACACACACTTACCAGAAGTAGCTGTCTCTTCCCATGCAGCTGCCTCCTATTGCTCATATCCACTTCCCAAGTCTCGTACAGACATCCGCCTCGAAGAACCCAGGCCATATCTGGAACCTGGTTGCAAAAGGAACTCGACAATGTGGTTCTTAGGTTTCTAGCCTTTGCAGTGAAAGAAAGCTGCTAAAAAGGATCAGAATCCGTGTGGAATGAGCCAATCAATGCTCGGTAGCCCCCATGGATGCTGTAAAGTGGTGATTCTCAAACTGTGTTCTAAGGAACCCTAAAATGTGGCCCACTCACCTGAAGGTTGCCAAGGAGGGGGAGGAGACCAAGCAGGCAGGACTTCCTCTGGGGCAGCGCCGTGTTGGTCTAGTCCCCTGCGGGGCAGGTCCATAGCTGGCTGTTTGAAAGTTTTCTCCTCTTTTTTTTTTTTTTGTTCGTATGTTTGTTTCTAAGTTTCAAAACCACTGCTAACCTGCATAGATTCCTCAGTCTTCTATCTCCTAACTTTTCATGTGAGGCAGGTTAAGACAAGGATAGCCTGGAATTTCATTCCATACCAAGCTTTTTAATAAGAACATTATTACCTTCTCAGCCAATGTTGGAAAATAACTGCGATTACACTCTTCACTCGCACGCATCGTTAAGGAAAGTGCTGCTCCCAGGCCCATTCATATTAGGGTTTTTCATCTGAAGTTGCCACCTCCTGAGAAGACGCCTTCGAGTTTTTTCAAAGCCTTTCCAACATCTTCTCAGAAACCCTCAGCAGTGGAGGACTATGCAGTTATTGTAGCCATAGGGACGAAGAGACTAGACACACTTAATTTCTCTTCGGCGACTTTATTTCACTGGACATCAAACACAAAATTAGCAGCAGAAGAAGACAGTGGTTACAGGGGGTTAAATTAATCAGTGTATGCTAATTAAATAGCCATTGTGCCTAAGTCGTTAATGCCTGTTTCCAGGGGCGGAGAGCTCTCAGGAAGTCTTACCTACTTTGGTCTCTGTACTTTTAATTCTTTGCCATGTGGACTCAGTCAAAAGGAAACAACCGTTAAATTAAGTAGGAGAGAGACAAAGATGTTACCTGCATATCCACTGATCTTCATGAAAGAATTTTGGTGGAGGCTTTTTCTCCTGTAATCTCTCTAGACCCTCTCGACCACATTACCACTTACGGCCTTTCCCACCGTGGACATTAACTGCTCAAAACCAATAGACTCTCAAGAAACCTGGACGTTTGCTCCTGGTTCACTACATCATCTTTCCTGTGTTTTCAGGATGGCCTACACTCACCCCAACCTGTCATGCAACACCAAAACCCACGCCTGCTCCGGCACCGCAGCCCCAGGCCAGCAGCCCGACAACTTTTGAAAGCAGTCTCTCTTCAGTCACGCAGTGTGTGTCGGCCTGTTCCCACTCGCTTAAAGTAGGCTTCCGAGTATTGTGTTTCTGTTGTGGCCTCCGTAGTTTTCTTCTACAAAGAAAAGTGGCGAGTTTGTTGAACTATTCATAATGAAAAAAATAGAACTTCGATATTTTAAAAACATTAATTTCCTATTTAGTGTTAACTCTCATGAAACTTCAGAAAGGTATAGAGAACAAAATGAAAACCCCCCGTGAGCCTCATCCTCCACCGAAGCAATGCTAACCCTTCAATGTGCATTTCTTATGCCTTGCGTGCACATTGTACATACGAACAAATGAATGTGTTGTTGGCACTTTAAGTTGTAGAAACCTGTCTGTGATTTACTATAAATAAATACTATAAATAAAAAATGTTTAAGTTAGTGTCCTAATTTGGCAGTTGATATATTTTAACATAAAGAATGTAGAAGCTGCCAGAATTACTTATTTAAGTTTGGCTTATAGACTATAAAAGTCTATTTCGGTTCACATAATTGCATTTTAGCTTTTTTTTTCCACTTTCAGCTGTAAAGCATCAAACCCAAATTAGCAGCTGCAGTCATGGTTGCCCTTTATTGAGTATATGGTCAACTTTTTCACCCTTGTTCCTGGGGAAGTTTATTTAGGTAAGGGGTTGATAACCCTCTTCACCCCAAAGAAAGAAGTTGTTTCTTTTCTGCTACGCAGTTCCATCCTGATAACTAACGTTCAGGAAGTTCAGCGTGAAGAGTCATTGCTTTTCTCTCGTAGAAATGGACCGAGCCTTCCACGGAGTTTGCTCAGTTTATAAAATAGATAATTTCACACGCAAAATAGAAAGCGTCTGTAGTGTGTGTGCAGGGCATATGTATGACTGCGGGCTTGTCAAAATATAAAATAACCCAGACGCATTCGTATTTGGAAAAAGCCCGGGCCTCCACTGTGCGCTAAGGTGCGGTGTTCACAGTTTGTACCTGGGTGTGTTTAGGTGAGTGGAGTAACAGGTCCGTATAAACAGGTTACATTGATTAGGAGAGCAGATGTGCGCTTGGGAATACTTGGGCAATGCTTCAGTTTCGTTTTGTTTTTCAAGGAAGGCTGTGTATATTCCTTACATAGAGGACTAGTTTTTTCTTTTTTTAACGGTCATAAAAGTAGAAACACTCATCTCTAATATTTTATGCCATGCCAGCTACATCTTCAATGAGGCTCTTTGTTTTAGTTATTCTTCTTATTAGAGATATTTCTAAAGTGATGTGTTCTGCATAGTAATAGAAGCATTACAAAGTGCTCTTGACAGAAAAGTCACTGAATATTCCAAGTAAGAAATGAAGAAATATTTTTCATGACATGGCATATTTCAGATATTTCCACCATTCAGGGATCTTGTTTTTAAGCGCCAAACACACCACTATGTGCTACTCATCACGTTTACACCGAAGTCATGCTCAGCATGTATGCGGGTATCCATAATGTAGCCTTCCCCTTTCGGCAGGTTCCGGTGAACACTGCCCCTTGGTGTTGAAGAGTGGCTCTTAGCAGACTGGTAGAAAGCCACAGCTAGCAAGGTGGTGCCGTCCCCAGGGTTGCTGGTGGCTTTCTGAACCATGGGCTTGCTGGTCCTCAAATGTCTGTAGTAAGTTTTCTTAGGGATTCTGCATAATCTGATGATTTGGGATTTCATCAAATTAATGTCACTCAACATGTTCCTAATTAGATACCACCTTTGGTCCATCATTATTTTTCCCTTTACCTCATTCACCTTCTTCCTTTTAAATTCCCGATCGTTCCCTGCCTTTGTTTTCTCTTAATCACCACTTCTTCCCAGTAGTGCGTTCCCTTTGAAAAGGGGCCTTCTCTTTAGTCAGTGTCTGGTGCTTTGCTAACAAACACCTCAGGAAAGGGACAGAAGGTTGGAGCCCTGTTTTTTTTTTTTTTAATAGGTAAAGAGTTTATGGATGAAGATTTTTGACCCAGTTCCCAGTGCCCCCGACAGTGTCTGTCTCCCGACAGGACTGACCCTCGGTGCCTTGGCCGGGCCTCTGTTGACCCTCTGCGTCCTTCCCAGCCGCCCCGCTTTCCCTTTACTTGCATTCCAGCCAGACCCAGCTCCTCCCTACTCCCCAGACACGCCTCGAGCTCTTCCTTCACTCGTGCTGTTCCTCCTCCTGCCCGGATAGTAACTTCCCGCTCTCCCGATCAAAGTCCTACCCATCTTTCAGCCTCGCGTCTCCAGACTTGCTACATCCTCAAAGACTGGAGATAATGTTCTCCTGACCCCTCCAGTGGCAGGGGCTCCCTGTTGCTTTGATTGGACTGCTCCTGTGGACATGTGTTCTATGACTTGTCCTTCATGTATGTCAGTTCTGTCTTATTCCCCCAACTACATGGTAAGCTCCTTAAAAGCAAGGAGTGTATCTCTCGTCGCTGACTCCCAAACAGCCCTGGACCTGGTTTCCTGCACGTAGAAGACTCTCGGTAACTGTTGGCTCATGAGAACTTTTAAACCTCCAATTTGAAACTATCGATTCTTCCCCAGTTGATGTCTTTAAATTTTATTCCTTTATTGATATTGAGGAGTAAGTTTGGAAATCATAGGTGGTTTATATAAAAGCACATGGCGACCTGTCTTGGTTATGTTTTGAAGTGATGCCCAAAGAGAGCTCAGCTCCAAGCTGAGGTTTACTCAGAGCTTATGCTCTTGCCTTTTTATTTTTTTCCCACACGAGTAACATAACTTATCTTGGAGAGTCTTGGGCCATGTGCCTTAGCTCTTATTTCGAGAGTCTTCCTCGGCTTCATCAGTCTGCATGGTTATTCTTTTATGTGTGTGAGCTTGGAGACCTTGGCTTTTGGAACAATGTTACATTGCAAATCAAATTCTGCCTCAAAAGAACTTTTTCCACAATTTTCTGCATTTCTGAACAGGTTACAAAATGTCACAATTCAGTCGGGCCAATTATTAGATTTTCATTTAATGGGCAGTTTTAATGTTCTCTGAGACTCTGAATAGTAATAGCATTTTAAACGACTGCATTCCATTTAAAGACTCACAACCAGCTCCTCTCTCTTTGAGTTCACCTAGTTATATTTTTGGGTATCATTTAAATTCAGGCTTCCAATCCATAGGAAAATCAATGAGTTCATGAATAGCCTCATTTTTAAAACTTTTCAAATATTTTATCCTAATTATAAGGCATATCTAGTGACATTAATTTGATGAAATCCCAAATCATCAGATTGTGCAAAATAGCCCTGACCAAGGAATAATTTAGAGGATTTTCAGTCCAACAAATGTACTGTTTTTTTAGGACCAGATCCTGGCTTTGCTTACTGTGAGAAAAACTTTCTGCTGCTAAGGTTTGGGGGCCATGTCAGTGTAGGTCAAACTTTGTGCTTTTTTTCATAGTTGTGTTTGTTTAGCATGTTTTATTTAGCCTATTAAATGAAAAGCATTCGTCCTACTAATAATAATCACCCCTGACATTTGTATAGCAAATTCTTATTAGTAAATCACTCCCACATGTAATGTCCCCGGGCTTGGTGAGACTCGGGGTCACTCCCAGCCATACACTGAGTAAATGGCAAAGCCTACAGTGGAACCAGAGCAGGCCAAGTCCAAGACCAGTGACCTTACACACACGACTGGTGTGCGTTCCTGTGAGCCGCCCCGAGTCCGATGGAGAACAAGATGGAGAATAAGCCAACACAGTGATAATGACTGTTGGAGTCGCTTGCTTTCTGCTGTGTCATCCGTAGCTGACAAACGAGTCCTCTGGGATAACAACAGAAAGTGGATTCTCCAAACAAACCAGGCTGCAGTTTGAGGGAAGCCCGCAAAGCAGGCATCATCTCACTCCTTCCTACCATCCAGGTGGTTTGTTTGGCCTCTGGTTATTTCTCTATTTTAATCCTTGTCCCTCTTTGTCCTAATCCAGTCTCCAGCTGGAGACCCCTGGTGCGTGCATAGTCTCAGGGAAGTACACATCCCTTACAAGTATTGCTTCATCAGTGTTCACGGCTGCCCAGTGAGATAAGTCCAGAGGACAGATCTCAGGCTCCTCACAATTCCTTCCATATTTCAATAAGTGACCCCATTAGCGATCACACCTAGAACCCCCTGCTTTTCTGTCCATGACCTGTAGGCTGCTCTGTCTGCCCAAGTAACTTCATTCTTCTCTTCCCCTGCCTCCTCGGCCCAAAAGCCGTTGGTGTCACATGACATTGGGGCAGCCAGACAATAACCTCCAATCTGCTCCTGCACATCTCCTTTCATTAGGCCAGTGCAGAAGCAAGTTGGAGGTTTCACGTGTATTTTTGGTAAAAGCTCATGACTGTGGAGTTAATGAGAGTCTTCCTGGGAATTCCCATCTTTTTAATGATTGCTTTGCTGGGCCCACAGTAGGACTCAATAACTATATGTGGTCTACATGGTGTAATCCAGCTGCATGGTATAAATTATTCGATCACACACGTGTACATATATAAATGATGTATAACCCAGAGGGGAAGGAAGGAAAAGGAAGGAATGGGGGTGGTGGGCTCAGTCATTTCCCTTCCTCAAGAAGCTGAGGTTCGTGGAACCTGTGCCTGTGAAGGAAACTCCAGCTCAGAGTAGACTTGCCCACCCGTTTTTACTTGCGTTTCACTTCCACCACTGCCTTCCCCAAACTTTGCTTCTGTTGCCAGTGGAGACAGGTGCAGGTTCAAGGGATGTTGATTACCTAACACCTCATTGTGCTATATACAGATTTAATGGACTCAGGATGTGCTCTCTTGTTTTTAAAGTTGGGGTGACAGGCAGACTTTGAGCACCTTTAAAATTCAATGGAGCAAAAGCTGCAGCCAACAGTGAGGAAGTCTCTCCTGCCAGCCCCAAGTGCCTGGGGACACATTCCACTGGCCTCCTGTCTCCCGCTCTGGATACAGGACCCCTGTCCTGCCCCTAGGTAGCGCCTTTCTGTGTCTCCACGTCTGCCGGAGACTCTGGAATGGCCCTGATGGCCCATCCCATTCTCACCCTGATAGATTGGAAGCTGGGTCGTGGTCCAGGTGGATGACTCCTCCCTCGCTAGTTCCCCTCTCCGCCTGATCATTGTTCTGCCCTCACCCACCCAACAGAGTACCAGTACTCTTAAAAGGACTAGTTATTAATCAACCCTCTTAAGAATCTAGCAGCCAGGGCTTTCCTTCTCAGGTTTGGAACTAAAGAACGTTGTGTATCATTTCTTAGTCATCGTTCTCATCATGACCACTGTTGTCATCTTAATTGCCCTTTATTTTAAGAGTGAATGTGAAATGCTATATAATCATTTCTCCTTTTGTTTCCTTCATCCCTCAGAGCAAACCCATAAGGGAGGCATTATTTTCTTTCTTCCAGATGAGGAAACTGGGACTTAGAAAATTTCAGTAACTTGCCTAAAGTCACGCAATATCAAGTCTCAGTCAGGACTGCAGCTTTTCACACCCGTTGGCCTTGGGAGCCCAGCTCTCCTTTTCTGAAACCTCACGCCAGCTGGGTTCTCATCACGCAGTCAGTCAGCTTCCAAGGATCATGAGCAACTATGCGGTCAAAGGGAAGCATCCGTCTGGCGATTGGGCTATGCTGTGATGAAGGTGCTTCATTTACAGTGTCAATGATGCTTTAGTCAGTCTCATAAGAATCAGCTTTTTAAGAAAATATTTAAGGAACGAATATTTAACTTTAAATATCGAAGTTACCAGCTGCCCTCACCTTAAATGGAGAGGAATGCTTCAGAGACTCTCCGCCACCCTGAACACCTGCCAGGTTTGGCACATGAAATACTTGCCTTACGACACAGGGAGACTGCTGTCAGGTCATAGGGAAAGTGCCAGAAGAAGACCTTTGGTGCTTTCCGGGCCTTCTGACCCTCAGCCCCTGCCTTCCATTCGTCCCCTCCCCAATGCTTGTGGTCACCTCCTTGTGTTCCAAATCTCCGCACTGGCACCCATCGAGGCCAGTCTGTCCCAGAAATACAGTCCCCAGTGAAAACTCTTAGTCCACGAGAGACAGCAATTTCTGTTACTGGAAAGCAGTCTGAGGAAGGGAAATCGCCTTAAGACATCCCCTTGGGACACAACTGAGCTTTGAAAAGAGGTGTGGCACTTGTCACGCCTCTTTTGAACAGGGTGGCCTTTACTTTAACCCAGTGGTTTGCCTTTTTTCCCCAAAAGAACCAATTTTAAGTACCATTAAACCAGTGATTTGACTGCTTATCAATGTTTGAGATGATGTGAATTTTTGTTTTTGTTGGGTTTTTTGTTTGTTTGTTTGTTTTTTATAAAAGGCCAATTTCAAGTTGACATACAGAAAAGAGTTAAGTAAATACTAGCTCAGGTGCACTGCAGTCAGGAAAATGGTATCAAAGTGTCTGGAAAACACTGTGAGATCAGAAAACACTGATCTAACAAAATCCACAATCATGTGAGTGAAAAATTGTTGTGTCTGCACAGTTCATCTTGAAATAATTATGACCCCATCTCACATGATGTACATTGTGTTCGTGGTTCTCTTTGAGAATTATCTTTGGCTTTGGGAGTTATAAGTAATGTGCATAAAATTAGAACCAAATCTTATCCACGTTTGAGTCCAAATATTTCCTCTGTTAAGGTGTACCTATAGCTGTGAAGTCAAGGTTACACCACAGGCTTATGTTTTTTATAATTTTTTTAATAGTTGGGTCTAATAGTACCTAGTAATTTGGCATGTAATAATAGGGTAGGCTCTAGAATATTCAAGAACAAATTGCATCATATTATTAAGTACTCCCTAATCTCACAAAAATGAAGAAGCCCACAAATTTCTAAATTTCAACATCTTTTGTATTTACCAGCAAAAAGAAGATAGTACTAATAACTAATTTTTCAATACTTAAAAGAAAAAAGGCTGGGGCAGGGAGTAGGTAATCCCAAGTAAGCCAAATTAACCTACCTATTATAACGATTGTTTTCAAAATCGGAGAGTTTTATGGGGAGGAATGTGTTTTTGTGGGGCCAAGTTTAAGAGATCTTCTTTATTAAAACCTTCATAACTAAAGTTATATAGCTGGGACTAGTTGCTTTTGGAAGGTTTTTAGTTGGGGGTTTAGGGCAGGTGAATGGACAGGGACACAATAAATAGTCGGGGCGGAACCCTCTTGTTAATAAAAATGTTAGTTCCGATACATCAAGAAAAAAGATCTCATGTTCTCCATCTAGACCTGTCATCAGTGAGCCTGTGTACTTCCTTTTTCCTGCCAGATATTTGTCCCTGGCTGGAAGACATGTTACGATATTCATTTGATGACACACACCTGCTGGGTAGATGAAAAGCAACTGCTCCTGAGGATGACCTACTTCAAGGGCACAGAAAGCTTCTGAGGACTCTGGCAGGTTATCCTTAAGTCATCTGAGGTCATCTTGATATCACCTGTTGAACATAGCTAAGACTAGGGCCTTTGCAGACTCATTGGAGGCAGAGTTGCCAACCCCGGGAAGAGAGTTCAGAGTCGGTAATGACTGTGTAGGAGTTCAGAGATGGGGAAGACACGCTGATTCAGCCTGCGAGTGCTGTTTCCGGCACTCAGGGTGGGATCGTCCCAGGAGCCTGCCACCTTGGAGTGAACTGTCTAGACAGGGATCTAATGGGAATACAGATAGTGTGGTCCAAGGCACAGAGATGGGCCCCCAGTGGCGGGCAGGGAGGATGTGGGTCCAAGGTGAGGGAAAGTGCCACGAAAGAAATTCTGATGGAGCATTCTCCTGGGAGCTGACAGGACAGAGAAGAATTTCCAGTTGAGGTCACACAGGGAGGAGCTCGGGGTGTTTGAAGTGCATGGAGACACCGTCACCAAATCCATCCTTTGGAGCCAGCTTCTCTTTACGTGTTCATTTCCACAGGCATGTACTGAGCACCAGCTTGGGACAAGGCAGTCCTTTAGGTGGTAAAGGTAAAAATCTCAATAATTTATACCTATTTCTCAATGTACGTGGTCTAGTGAAAAAAAACACACCTAACCGAGGATTTTGTTACGAAGTGACACAGAACAGTGGAGGCGCACATGGAGTTCGCAGGCCTGCTGGGCTGCCTGGAGTCGGTGACAACTGGCCTGAGTTCTGAAGAATAAGTGAGTGTGAGTTAGCCACAGAAGAGAAAGCAGGGACATGGGGCGTTAAAATGATACGTTGTGCTCAGGAGCTGTAAACTGCTCAGTTTCACTAAATGGCAAAAAAGGCAAGGCGGAAACTGGTCGTGGTACCAGTGCGTGTCCTTAGCGGGGCTGTAGCTTCCCCACCCCTCTCCACCAGCGCTGCCTGGGACACCCCAGACATGTAGTTGGGGAAAGAGGGCTGCGCTGGCTGCGTGCATGCAGTTTCATAGCAGGTTCCCTTGCTCCTCTGTACAGAAAATCTAGAGATTCCGCAGAAGGGACGTTGACCCACTGCCCTAAATTCCTCTGTGTGGAAAATCTAGAGATTCCCCAGAAGGAACATTGACCCACTGCTGAGGAGGTATAAGCTCTGAGTCATGCCCAAGTTGGTGATTTACAAGGATTCTTTCTCTATGACTTTTATCTGCATGTCTAGGGGTTAAAGTTCAAAAGACTTGGCTCCAAATGATACATGCCGTCTGTATTATTTATGACGAGTGTCCTTTCAGGTCTCCTTTCCTCCTCTCCTGGTTATCTATTGCTGTGTAACTAATCACCCCAAAATACAGTGGCTTGGAACAGCAGCCATGGTCTCTCACAACTTCTATGGGTTAGCGAATTGAGGAGCACCGTGGCTGGGTGTTCTGGCTCCGGGTCTCTTGTGAGGTTGTCTTCAGGGAGCATGGAGCTAAAAGAGTTGGAGACAGACAGGATCTTGAGGTAGCTCAGGCCTGGCTGGCCATCTCTCCCTTCCTTTATGTCTTCTTTGGTCTCAAGGACTTCTGATGGAGTCTCTCTGCATGAGCTAGTTTGATCCTCCTTACAGGCTTGGCAGCACAGGGCCCCAGAGATGAGTTCCAAGAGCAGGACTGGCAGAAGCTACCCGGCCTTTGTTAACCTGGCCTAGGACGTCACACAGTGTCCCTTCTGCTTCATTCTGTTCAGACAGCCAACCAAGTTTCAGCAGGATGGGACGTAGACTCCACCTCTGGATACAGCAGTGACAAGTTGTGGGAACCCAGTGGGATGGGAAATGGGGCCAATTTTGAAAAAGACAATATGCCACACACCCTCCAAGAACATTTTTCTGTACTCTCATAATCCTTTAAATCACCTAAATATTAATTCACTCATTACGGGGTTGCTTGCAACTCTCATGCTCCCTTCCCACCCGAAAATCCAAGGCTTCGGTGCACATACACAAACCAAAGCACTTCCATTATTGGAATGAGAGTCAGTCACCTCCGTGTGTGGCGTTCCCCTCCAGAAGATGACACTTTCTAAGCGTAATCGTGTTGCCCCATTGTCAAGGAAGTTATACTCCCATTAGGCGTTGTTAAAGCCCAATGTTGCTGACATCTTTTACTGAGAGGACCCTTTTGATTTAGCCACAGCAATCTCGAACCTCAGGACAGAATATTTCAAATCTCTCCTTTTATTCACCATGCACTCAGGGGTGCTTCTTCCATAACGGGGTTGGGCAGTGGCATTGTGCAGAGTCCTGAATGTTTCAGGGAGTGGGGGAAAAAAGCATAAGAAAGGCCCAGAATTTGAGCTCAAGGAACCTTAAAATCTGAAGCATTAGCCTGTTCTTGGTGGGAAATCTTCTGGGGTAAACTATTGATGTAAATTTTACATTTTTAAATTAATACCATTGCAAGTGTGCTATCTTTAATGAGGACTTTAATTCCAGGGTTTTTTTACACATGTATAGTGAACAGAAGTTGAGTCCTTCAAATATTTTCCGTTAAAAATATATGCCACATAAGCACTGAATCGGAGAGATTTTTGCCCTTGGGTAACCCAGAAAAGAATATAGCTCTATTTTAAAATCCCTTCCAGCTCAAGAGTTATCCAAGCAAGTAGTGTTGCCCAAGGTGTTGAATGAACCACTAATAATAACGCTACCCTTTTATAAAGCTAAGTAATCAGGAATAATGCTGAAAATAAGAAGACAGTCGTTTATTTACTCTCCTTGGCATTGTTAGTACTAATAATGCATTTCAACGCAGTGGAATTGCTAGATAATGCTTTTGTGACTTTTATGCAGGTTATTGTAATTTAAATGAACAGTCGACTGCACTGTAATGAAGAAATGCATGCCTTCCCCAACTCAGTTATCAACCAGGATTCTAGGAAAATGAGAATTTGTGTCTGCCTTCATTCACAGTGCAAACTGGAGGTCACTGTTTTCAATGTGAACCTTTTTTAGCTTTTCAACAGTGAATAATTAGGAGCTGCTGCTTCTGAAATTACCTGTATTCACTCTAGAGAAGGAAAGACTTTTATCTTCCACGATGAAATAACATTTTCTCATTCAAACTTTGTCATTCTTTTTTTAAATGGCATTTTACACCACTGAGTGAATCCGCGGTAGTAAAATAAAGGAAATATATTTCATGTGCCTCCATAGCCTTGTTGATTCCATTTTACTTCCTTAAATCTCAGCTCCTCCTTGAAAAATGATCCAAATGCAAAAATGGGCTGAAAGCAGCTGAACATATAAAGCAATAGTCTGCATAAAACACTATTGCACAAACACACATCTGTTGTGCACTTTGATTTAAGTTGAATTGATTCTTGCTCAGTATAATTTAATGATTATGTGCTTCTATTGAGTTTTTAACAGCTTTATCGCAATTTAATTTACATATTATACAATTCAGCCTTTTCAATATACAATTTCATGGCCTTTGGGATACTCGCTGAGTTGTGCAACCATCCCCACCATCAATTTGAGAGCATTTCATCACCCCAGAAAGAAACCTGGTTCCCATTAGCAGGCACTCCCCATTTCACACCAGCTCCTGACAACCACTAGCCTACTTTCTGTCTCTGTGGATTTGCCCGTCCTGGACATTTCATAGAAATGAAATCATACAATGTGTGGTCTTTCATGTCTGGCTTCTTTCTTTTAGCGTAATATTTTCAAGGCTCATCCATGTGGTGGTATATATTAGTACTTAATATCTTTTTATTGCCAACTAATATTCCACTGAATGGATACACAAATTTTGTTGATTCAGTTATCAGCTGAGGGGCAGTTAGGCTGTTTCTACTTTGGGCTCTTCTAAATAGTGCTGCTGCGAACATTCAGGTGGAAGTTTTCGTGAGCACGTATGTTTTCATTTCTCCTGGCTGTGTCCCGAGAGAGGAAGTGCTGGGTCCTATGGTACCTTTGTGTTTCCCTGTTGAAGAGCTGCCAAAATGTTTTCTAAAGTGACTGTTTTATATTCCTGCCAGCAACTTGTAAGTGTTCCAATTCTTCATATTCTCGCCAACACTTGTTACTGTCTTTTTGGTTGTGGTTATCCCAATGGGAATGAGGAACTATCTCATCATGATTTTGATTTGTATTTATTCAGTAACTAAGCTGTTGAGCATCTTCTTCTATGCTTATTGGCCATTTGTATTTTTTTCTGTGGATAAACATCTATTTCTGTTGAGTACTTTCAAATTCTGTTACCTCAGGAATGTGGCTAACAGAACTATGGTAAAAATGAATATATCTTTGTAAAGGGAGGAATTTTCAACCAGATTTACGAATTGAAGACATTTTCACAATGGTAGTATCTTTGGATTATGGAATAATTGAGTTGCTCTCAGGAATCAATGTACTTCTGAAACTTTTTTTCAATTAGATTGGCAACACAGATATTGGTGGTTCCAGAATCATGCCTAGAAAATGGCTTAAAGATTAGTTGGTACAATTAACTCATTTTAAAAATTAGGAAAGCAAGGGCGTCAGACGGAAATACGTAGGTTACGTGGGGAATTAATGATGGAGTTGGCGTTCTCTCCAAGTGTGATCCAGATAACTGAGCATCTCCGTTTACTGTAGAGAGAATGTACTGCACTTTTCAAATGGGTTCTTACTGATTCACTTTTCAAACTAATGGTCAAATGCTCTGAAACTAGAATCCACAACATTTTCTTGAGTACTTAACAGATAATTTATTTTATCCTCATAGTTGCATGCGTAAGATTGGTATTATTATTCTCTCCTTTTGAGTGTGGGGAAATGGGTTAGCTAACTTTTTCAATAAACCTACATTGTAAATGGAAGATTCTAACCCGGACCTTCTGCTTCCAAGTCCACAGTTTTGTTTGCTCTGGGCTATCAGACGACTAAAGGATAGCACCAGCGCATGGTTACCCACGCCGTCTCACTGGACCAAATCTGATCGCTAAATCACTGATGCAAGTACCCGATAGGTGGTATCATGGAGCACTCATTTACCAGCATTGGTATAATTACTTAGCAAATCTCATATACTCACTTTGGAAATAGAATATAAATTTCCACTGACAGAGGAATTTTTTGAGTGTAAAAATGTGGTACCTAAAAGTACCTACTCATATAATAACATATCTGTAGAATCTTTTTCAGTTACAAAGCATGTGATGTTCGCAATTATGCAAGACCAGTTTTTCATTGTCTTTAGATTTCTATTTATGAGGACCCTAGGGCCTAAAAGGCTTTAGTTGCTACACATGAAGTCCTGGGCAGAGCCAGATCTCACGTCCAAGTCTCTGTCTGGGCTCCTGTGTTCCCCCCAGTGTACCATGCTCCGCCTTAATGATGTGCTGAAGGACACTCATTTGAAAGAAGAGAAGACTTTATGCCATTATTCCAGACAACAACAGAGCTATGAACAAGGAGAAGTTATAGGGAGGCAATTTTTGAGCCCATATAAAGAAGACTTGATCTGCCCAACAATGAAATGTGTTGTCTGGTGAGGGAGTGAGGTCTCTCGTCATTCAACTCTTCAAGCCATGGCTGCGTGGCCATCTGGGAGGATAATCTAAGAGGGATTCCTGCACTGGCGTGTGTGTGTGTGTGTGTGCGAGCGCGCGCATGCCTAGAAAAATTAGATGGCACTTAAGGTCCCTTTCAACTCTGATTGTAGATCTTTGTTCTTAGTTAACAGAGCAGACTGGCTTAAAAGGTCCTCTGTATCCTTATGGAAGAAAAAGACTTTGGCTCTGATAAATTCCCATCCTGAAGAATTAGAGGTGCAAGGCTTCCTGTTTGAAAGAGAAAAACAAGATTTATTAACTTGAATTACTAGTTTCCAAATGGTGATAACAGCAATTCTCTTCCATGTTTGTGGATACTGTGCCCAGCCAGGGTTTCGTGTAAGGATAAGTTCAATTGTGAGCCTTTAATACGCCATTATCCTTCGTGACTATCCAAGAAGAGAAAGTCAGCAGCAATTCCAAATCTATTTTTTATGTTTGCAAAACCCTTCAGCAGCACATTTGTCAGCCTCAGCCAGTGGGTCTCAGCTCTGGTCGCACATGAGAATCACCTGGGGAGCTTTGTAAAAATACAGATAACCCGCCATACCCCAGATCAAATGAATCAGAATCTCTAGGGATGGGTTCCCAGCATCAGTATTTTTTAATGGTTCCCCAGATGATTCTTATATGAAACTAAGGTTAAGAAGTACTAGTCCGGGGCGGAGGGGATTGGGACAGCTGTAACAGCATAATCAATAAATCACAATCAATAAATATTTTTTAATTTAAATTTTAAAAGGGGAGTAAAAAAGAAGCACTCTTCTGCTCTGAGCATAAGCCTAGGCAAAATCTGGACATTTGCTTTTGTAACTCAGGTTGCCATTTAGAATTCTGATTACAGTAGTCACCCTGTATCTGTGATTTCACTTTCTACAGTTTTGGTTACCCACGGTCAACCATGGTCCAAAAAATAAAATAGAAAGTTCCAGAAATAAACAATTCATCGGTTGTAAGTTGCACACCATTCTGAGTAGTGTGACGAGATCTCGTGCGGTCCCACTTCATCCCACCTGGAACGTGAACCACCCCTCTATCTAGCGCATCCTGGTCGTGTTCGCTGCCCTCCCATTAGGCACTTAATAGTCTTCTAGTTATCGGATCAATTATCAGAGAGAGACCACATTCAGATTATTGTTATTACGGTATATTGTTATAACTGTCATATTCTATCATTAGTTATTAATTTATCACTGAACCTGATATAAATGAAAATCATAGGTATGCGTGCATAGGAAAAAACAACACATACAGGGTGTGGTACTCTCTGTGGTTGGTACTCTCTGTGGTTTCAGGCATCCACTGGGGGTCTTGGCACGCATCCCCTGCAGGTAAGCGGGGGGCCCCTGTATAATTCTGAGTCAGTGCTCACAGGTACGATTACCGGCAGTAAGTAACCACACTGGTTCACACTGCTGCTCCTGAGCCAGTAAGTGGACAGCCAGGCTGTGTGCACTTACTAATTTTGCAGTGTTGGCCAAGTGTTTTAAATCTCTCTGTACCTCACATTCTTAATTTATAAATGGAGATAGCAATAGTACTCGTATGATAAAGGCTAAGGTAAGGACCCACAATAAAATAAAAGCACTACACATTCTGGTATTACAGTGATCATCATCATCACCATCACCATCGTGTCTTGTTACTGTTAGTAGCGGCTGCAGCGGCAGCGGTCCTACCCGGACTGCAGCGGAGCACCTGCTGAGAGAATGGCCCACTGTGCACGGGCTGCAAACAGGACCTGACCTTGCTTGAAAACTAAGGACCCTTTCTGGCAACGTTAATCGCGTGCTTCCTCAGATTCAGAACTCCCCAGTGAAGTGGAATGCTTTTCGTCAGGTTTTCTGCCAAAAGCTGAGGTTTAAGCCAGGTAACCTCCTGCAGTTCCATCCATTTCTTACCTCTACATTAAGCACAGGCCATCGTTCTGCCAGCCAGGGGCCTGCACCCAAGGCTGCTGCTGGGTTTTGGTGAAACACCTGGGAAAGGTGTGCACATGTGTGGCCGGCTGACCTTCCAAATCTCCAGCTCCTTGACCCTCCCTGCTGGACGGGAGGGCCCGAGGTTCAGAAAACATGGTCGCTGCTCAATAGGAAGCAATGGCTCCACCCCCATGTTCTGGGCTAATTGTGCAAAAATAAGTACAATCTGAATATGTGGGATAGCCTCAGAGAAAAATTAAAGTGCACAGTTAGGCAGAGTTTCGATTTAGTTTTCAGCTGATGAAGAAATGATTTGAGGTAGCTCTAGCTGCTGAGGGCACAGTAGCGAGAGTCCCTGACTCTGGCATTTCGAACAAGTGTGGGCATTACATGGACATTACAGGTTCTTTAACACAATTTCCACCAAGGCAGCCTCCAGCTGCAATTGCGGAGGTTGATGGGATATCCCTAGGAGGAGCTCAAAAGATTGCAAAGCTGAATAACGTCTTTGTCTCAAGAACTTGCATGAGAAACTGGTTTTATTCCCCCTTTTCTTCTGCAAGCATTTTGCGGCTCGCCATTGCAGACACTGAATATCCTTGTATCCCCATAGCCCTCATGTTAATAGTTGTTTGCCAGTTGTGGTCACTTAATTGAAAAAAGCTGGCATGAGATATTATAGGTCCCAATAGGTCATTTTTGTATCCAGTGTGGTGTTACTGCCTTTGAGCAAACCCCTTCCAAGTCCAAGTTAATCACAGTTCTTTAAATGCATTAATAACATGTAAGAGGATAGACAGAGGGCTGAAGGAAAGATGTGTGTGGCCTTTAAATATGCCAGGCACCTACAGTTCTGAGGGTTACTTGCCATGGCATAGTGCCAGCAGTGTATTATAGAATTCTACGTGGCATGGTGCTGTTGGTACTTGTTCTGGATTTGCTCTGGGAATGGGGTTAAAGAGGATGCTAGACTAAGGCTGGGATTCTCTCCCTTTTCTCTCCAGAGTAGATCCTGGAAACCTCCATCCCCTCCCACCAGTCGGAAAGCTGCCCCAGCCTCTCCTGGGGATTGTGGGCTCCGCACAATTGCTCTCTCCCCACAAGTTCCCATGCACCTAGTAACCCCGGACTATGGAGGCCAGTGAGCTTAAACTCCCCTGTTGACCTGTGCTTGCCCTCCCTCAGACCCCAGGGCTGGGGCAAGGGTAGGTGTGAACTCAAAGACTCAGTAGATAAGGGCTGTGTTTTTCATTAGCTTGCCTGTCTTACTGGCTTTATTTTGTGTGAGATTCTTTTTTAAAAAGTTATCACGGAAATGTCCACACACACAAAGAAAATAATATAGTGAACCTTCATGTCCTAGCACCTAGCTTTAGCAGTTACCAATGTTTAGCCATTCTTGTTTTTTTTTCCCTTCTCTTTTTCTTTTCTATTTTGCTAGGTATTTTAAAGCAAATCCCAGATACCTGATTTTACCTGTAACTATTTCAGTATGTAGTTCTAGCACATACAGCATAACCTTTAAAAACCTAACTGCAATACCTTTATGACACCTAACAAATTTAATAATGATCAGTAGCCTATCCAGGTTCCATTGTCCCTAATTGTCACAAGAATGTTCACGAACAGTTGGGCATTTAAAATCAGGACCCAAACAAGATGTACCTACTGCATTTGGCTGACCCAACCTTAAAGCATCTTTTAGTCTATTACAGATCCTCTTTCTGTTTTTTATTGTATGTGTTGAAGACACCAGATCACATTCTTATAAAAATTTCCACATTATGTATTTGGCCTTCATTGTGCAATTTAACATGTTTCCGTCTCCTCTTTGCTTCCTGTAAATTAGTCATTAGCTCTAAAAGCTTACTGAAACTCAGGTTCAGTTGTACCACGTCAGGAGGTGTAGCAACTTTTATTAAAGTCAAGACTGCTCAGTGGATTCAGGTATGATACGCCTGATGCATCCATTGTGAAATTTTCTATCTACCCGTTAACCTAATAGTTTTAGTAGCCAGTGATGATCAGTCCATACCCATTAGAGATTACAAAATGATTTCAATTCTATCATTCTTCTACATGTAATAGGTATTATTCTATATGGAACTTATTAACTACTTGGTTATTCTGAAATACAATTTATACAAGAAAAGCAGCATAAATACGCCTTCCCACTTTTAATCAATTTTCAGAATATTGAATTGCACAGCAACCTCCGCAGGTCACCGATGAGGCTCGTTTGTTGGATGATGAGCATTATTAGAAGCACTTGAGTTTTTATCTATTTCATATGTGTCAGTTCGCTGTGATCATTACTCTTTTTGATCAGTGGGAGCCCCTTCTAGTTGCCTCTGGTCAACCCTAGTCTTTTCTGGCAGGGTAAGATACCCCAGGCTCCTAAACCTGTAACCAACTATTTCTACAAGGCATTCCTGTTTCTCTCCATGTATGTAAAGACCACAGTCTGGACCTCGGGCTGGATTCCCTCTGGAATGGTTATGTTTGTGTCAGAATGGTAACCTCCTATTCCCTGTACCTCGCTAGCCCTGCTGTCTGTGGGCAGCTGGTTCCCCCCGGGGCCTCCCTCCCCCACGCACACTGGCCAGTGGTCCCTTCTCCTCCTAGCACAGCCTGCCACCTCTCAATCCTTTCCTCCTTCCCTTCCTCGTCAGATGTCCTCGGTCTCCTCTGGGCTCTCAAGACACCAGTATGGGGAACACTTCCATGATGCTGAAGAATATGAGACTCTTTTTATATAGACTATTTCTTTCTTATTTTTCGAAGAGAGTTAACCTCCTGTTGCTATCCAAGCTATTGATTGGTAGACACATCTAGTCTCTTTCTGTTAACCCGGCCAATAGTGCTTGGCAACACCATGGAAACGGTCAGCCTGATCACCAGAGCTGGGAAGCTTCATAAAACCAACCGTGCCCTCAGGACTGTGTGTTTTCCTGGGAAGCATGGTGGTTGCATGTTGAAATTTTTAACTAGAGTTTCCAGGTAATAAAAAATTACTGAGGACTTATCTTAACCATTTTTAGGCTGCATGTGCAGCTGAACATCGGATGAAAGCCATGGACTTCTCTCTAGAAAAATGCACATAAAATTTTATAGACAGTTTCATGGGCTTCAAGGACCTCCAACTGTCTTGGAGTTGACTTGACTTTCAAGGGTTAGGTCCTGGTTTGCACTGGCTCATTGGAAGCAGCCGGGTTGGGAGGTGGGGTAGGAGTCTGGAGAAGAGGACACAAAACCAGAACCAGGGTGCTTGGGTGTAACTCACTGCACTGCTCATTATTCATTCTTTGGTCCGGAGCTACTCCTGGGGCCGGTCGTGAACCGTTTGCTATTGTCCCAGGACATGATAAGTGCAGATATGGAGAGTGAGCATGTAAAAACATTTATAGCAACTTAACATTGCTACGACAGCCAAGTGCGTAGTCAGTGGCCTTGTCTCATTGAACAGGGCATGGACCATTTTGGGTGCTATTGAGTACACATGGCGAGTCGCATGTGGCAGGAGCTGCGTGCTTGTCTTGTGAATAGGACCCCTTATTGGGCTCAATAGGTTTGAAATTAACCACTCAAGCAAAAATTGGTCCTTCATCTCAGCTTGTCCAAGAAGCAAGAGCAGTGAAACCCAGAATGCCTTCACTTAACCTATTATCAAATTGTTTTAGCCCACCTTCTTCCATGCCTGCCTCTGCAAAGCTCACCTAGAACCAGGCACACAGTAGGCATGCAGGAAATCTTTACTGCAAGAAGACAGAGGAGAGTAAAACTGCTCACCAAGAGAAAAGCCACATTCTTTTCCTAATGATACTCAGCAGAAAAAATGTTATGGTAATTCCTAAGAAGTTGGAGTTGCTTACAGGAAGAAAGTGTGATAGGAAATAAATCATAAGCAGTCGCTCTTCACTGAATAGTCTCACAGGGCATGGAATGAGTATAGTAACGTTAGAGTAGCTGGTCCTCACTGTGGAAGCTGTGAGGCTTTCAGGATGGTTTGCATTTCAGTGTACACACGATGTGAATGAACAAGTCAGTAACAAATCTGGTCCATTTTCAGGGCAGAGTGGTCTCAAGAATGATAATACTAAAGTGGAAAGAAAATAATGTATTTAATCTTCAGAATAAGATTTCATAGATTAAAGCAAAAAAGATAGAGTAGTGTGAAATTCTGTACCCAGTTTTTCTCTTCTTGTTATCTCTTCCTACCTTCCCTGAGGATCCAGGACTGGTACAGTCCACTCTTTGAAGGCATCCAAAATCTTGTCTTTAAAAATTGGGCTTGTGCAACTTTTAGCTCGCAAGACCCCTGGCAGCTGGAGGACCTACGGGCCTGAGGATGACCTTGCCCTCCCCATCCCATCCTGGGGCCGCAGTGGGCCATTCCACTCTCCCAGTATGCCTCGGTCCACTCTGCAGCTGCCCTTGACACTGCACAGCTCAGCTGTGATACAAATGGGCTGCTGAGGAAACAGTGTGAACGCAAAGTCACCAGCTGTCTCACTCACCAGAGAAAGATTTTACCTGAGGACAGCTCAGATTCTGCAGTCAGTCCCTGCTTAAAGAGACAGTGTCCCTCCCTCCCTCCCTCCCTCCCTCCCTTCCTTCCCTTTTCTTTCTCTCTTTCCTTTTCCTTCCTTCCCTCCTTTCTTTTTTTTCTTTCCTTTTCCTTCTTTCTTTCTTTCCTTCCTTCCTCTGTCTTCTTTTCTCTCTTTTTCTCTCACTCTTTCCTTTCCTTTCTCTCTCCTTCCTTCCTTTCTTTTTCTTTCTCTTTCTTTTTCATTCCTTCTTTCCTCCCTCCCTCCCTCCCTCCCTTCCTCTCTGTCTTCCTTTCTCTCTTTTTCTTTCTCTTTTCTTTCTTTCTTTCTCTTTCCTTCTTTCCTTCTTTCCTTCTCTCTTTATGTCAATCTTTATTTCTTTCATTCATTTTTTTGAGGCATAATTGACATATAACATTATATTAGTTTCAGGCAAACAGCATAATGATTCGGTATTTGTATAGACTGCAAAATGGTCACCATAATAAGTCTAGTTGCCATCTGTCACCATACAAAGTTACAGTTTTGGGTTTTTGGGTTTTTTTTGTTTTGTTTTGTTTTGTTTTTGAGAACTTTTAGGATTTCCTCTCTGGGAACTTCACGTATGCACTACAATACTGTTGACTAGTCAACCTGCCGCACATCACATCCCCATGACTTACTTTTTTTATAACTGGAAGTTTCTATCTCTTGACCCCTTTTACCCATTTCACCTGCCTCCCAACTCAGACTTCCATCTGTCAGCCACAATTAATTCTGTTCTCTGCATCTATGAACTTGGTTTTGTTTCATTTGTACGTTTGTCTTGTTTTTTATGTTCCACATATAAGTAAAATCATACAGTATTTATCTCTCTCTGTCTTATTTCACTCAGCATAATATGCTCGAGGGCCGTCCATGTCATTGCAAACAGCAAGATTTCATTTTTTAGGGCTGAGTGATACTCATTGTGTGTCTGTCCCACATCTCCTTTATCCATTCATCCATCAGTAGACACTTAGATTATGTTCATATTCTGACTGCTGTGTGTAGTGAACACAGGTGTGCAGGTGTCTTTCCAAATGAGTGTTTTTATACTCCGTGGATAAATACCTAGTAATAGAATTGTTGGGCCATATGGTAGTTCCGCATTTCCTTTTTTGAGGAACCTCTATATTGTTTTCCACAGTGGCTGCACCCGTTTGCATTCCCACCAACAGTGCACGGGGTCCCCTTTTCTCTACATCCTCTCCAACACTTGTTTCTTATCTTTTTGATAATAGCCCTTCTAACAGGTATGAGGTGGTATTTCACTATGGTTTACCTCACTTCATTTTCCTGATGATTAGTGATGTTGAGCATTTTTCTTTCTTTTTCACCCGAGTAGAACCAGAAATAGTATCTGCTAGTGGTAATAGAAGAAAAACCGAGTATGCCTCACACAACTGCAATTCATGTAGGTGGTGTAAGGGGATGTCTGCAGAGTGACAACTGGTTTATGGTCATTGACAGCTGCTAAGTGAACTAAAATTCCTGGAAGTAATTGTTTTTTAACATCGTAACACAGGCTGCTTGCTTTATTTCATGAAAAGAAAGACAAAAAATAGTGTCCTACTTACAGTCCATGGGTTATTAGAGGATAAAGGAGTATGTCCACAGAACGTGGACCTAGCAAGTGCATAATGCTGACGTCTGATATGACCTTTGTCTCCACAAATAAAAAAGCCGGGACCCCAGGTGTCACTGCCACTTTTTTTCCTACATATATATCACAAAGGGCTCACGTCCATGACTGTTTTCAAGTACAAACTTATTTGCTGAAATAGAGAGAAGAAATAGAATCACACCATGTATGTGTAAAGACGGGGGCAGTTCAGGGTAGCGGGGATTTTGGTTTCCCCTCGTGTTCTCCAACAGTATCTACCAATGAACGGTCCCTGTGCCAGCGCCCAGACTCCAAGACGGGAGTTTTATGGTTATTGATGGTAACAGGATCACGGTAACCATTTATTGGGCATTTCTATGTACCAGACACAGGCTCAGCAGTTTATGTTAATGGATTGTTAAAAACCTCATGATAGACCTAAGGGATAATGTTTTGATGACTCCATTTTACAAATAAAGTAACAGCTTACTCAGATCATGTCCCTTATTAGTGGCCAAACTGGTTGGGGAACCAGGTCTGGCTTACTTCTCAGCCTTAACAATCATGGAGGCATTGAAGAGTTTATTTGTTTGTTTGTTCTTTTCCAAAAGTTTAGAGAGGCTTCTTTGCTCTTTGACTAGAAAGGTTCCAAACCAGTTTTTCTCCCAGAGCTCACAGAAGCCATCAAAGGGAACAGAAACTGGCCACAGCACTATCACTGGGAGGTAATAATTAATTGGGAGGGGGAGGTGTTGCTTAAAGAGGTCAGTGACACTAAGCGTATGTTTCTCTTGGATTAACTTTTCTAACACTCTTTAAATAATATGTTGGTATCAGCAGAGACCAAAAAGAATGCAAACAAACTTGAACAGGTTTAACCTTTGGAAAGAAAAATATGAAAATAAAGCTGTTCTTGTAGCCTTAAACAGCTGCTTACACTTCTTTTTCTGTGATAATAATTGTGATAATTACCCTGTATTATGGCCCCCTTTTTGTCAACCCGTGTGCTTACCTGAAATTATCAACAATCCCAAAATGTGGGAATTATCGTCTCAGTTTTCCAGTTGAACAAACTAAGTCTCCCTGAGGTGAAGAAGTTTGTATCTCTGTATGACACTGAGCATATTCAAAACAGACGATAGAAGGAACAGGAAAAGCAGAGCAGATGGAGGAAAACTTCCAAGGGACACCCTCTCATGGGCCACAAGCAGTGGAAGAAAGCGTGTTGTGTGGTGTGGTGCGTTGTCATTACTGGAAATGTGCAGTAGTTAAAGAACAGTCAAATGCACACTCCTTCTGAAACTAGCAGATGGTGAACAAGGCCTTTGGTGCAAGCTGTGAAATGCTCTCTGCAAAAACGTAGAAAAGGGGACTGTGGCATCTTAGGGCTGCAGTGGTACTACTAAGGCCACATCTGGGTGTCATTCTGTAAAGTTCCTTTAAGCCTCTTTGTGGGTAGAATACCTGACACTCCCCCAGAAAGTTCCAGGATCCTGAGCTGGATTTGAGCACCTCCTGGAATCCAGGAGTTCCAACATCAGGACCTCTCTCTTCAGCAGCATCACTTGGGATGCATTGTTGAACTTCTTTCGACCTGGGTCTTGTTGATTATAAAAAACAACAACATATTTCTCACCAATGTGGCATGAAAATAATGTTAGTAGCTAGTACAAATCACACCTAGCTCCTTGGAAAACACATGAGCTGTCTGGGTTATTTTAAATGTGGAAATGGGCTTGTTAAGGGAGAGAGATCCCAGCCACCAATGAACTATGGGTTTCCTTCATTCTGTGACCCTCATTTCTCTGCATCCTTAAAGGCTTTCCTAGAACTTGACTTTTCCATTTCTACCCGTGAGAATGTGTCTCTCAGGGTTTATTGATAATCCCTGCCCTCAGCACACTTTGTAAAGCAGAGAGGGGCCCCGTCAGTGTTTGCTGCGTTGTAGCTAGAACCCGTCAGTCCAAAAGAGCAACTATCCGAGGTCATTGAAATCCGTTTAGAGTGAAGAATGGTCTGGAGCCAGCGTGCCTGACTGTCACTTCCTGCTGTCCATCCACCCATGGGGCCCCTTTGACAGGTGCCCTGTTGACATTGTCAGTTCATTTCTTACCCGTCTTTGGACTGAACCTTCCTCCTTCCTCTTTATCATAACTGGTACGTTTAGGGTTTTATTTTTTTTAACTTCTTTCCCTCTTTTCTTCCCTCTCTTTTTCCTTCTTTCTTCCTCTCACCTTTTTTAGTCTCTCCTCTATCCTCTCCTTCCCTTTCCATGTTTCTTCTCAGCATTTTACTCAGCTGCCATGTCCATGACCTAGTAGGTGACCGTGGAAAGGCCAGTTCCAACTGCAAAGGTGGCAGCATAGCCTCAGCTCGGAAAAGACCGGGGTGGGGGGTAGGGGGGGACGGACGACCTAAATCATCGAAGACTTAAGAAGAGATACAGAAGGATGGGTTTTGCTCTATGATGTGTCTTACAATGAAAACTCTGCTGTAAAGAAGAATCTTTTTTTTTAATTTTTTCCCTGATATAGTCTAAATAATTTATACCTAATGCCAAGAAATTATATATAATTAGTCTGGGTGATGTATAATTTCCATTTGATTATATATATTAAAGTGATTAAGGAACTTCAGTTTTTCACTAGTAAATATCTGCCTTCTTTGTTCCTTTCTGGGTCCGTAATGACTGTTTGTATCAAGTGTAGGACTCGTTCAGAACTGAAGGGAGCAGAAGTTGGATGCTTTGCCCAAGCTGTGAGTCTGGGAGATAACATGAAGTCAGCTACATGTGAGGGGCGGGGAAACTGAAGGAGATTTACACTCAGTCTAAAACCATCATGTAATTTAGTATCACTTTCACTAAGAAAATTCAGTAAAATAGTGCACATGGAAAGCCATGTTTAAAGGAAAGTAATTCAATAAAGTATACAGCACCACTACTATTTTTAATATTGCATAAACTGAAATGAAATTTTTGACGTTTTCGGTTTTTCATTAATGACTTCCACTTGCTTTTTGCAGAGTGTGTCTGTATGTTTATTACCATGTATTTTACACAAGTTTTTCTTTTTTTAATTAGAGGATAGATTTCACCCTTTATCTTCGCAGGTAGCTGATCCAAGACGTTTTTATGTAAATAGATTAATTAATTGGTAGCCTTCATTTGAAACTTAAAAAGAAAGTAATCCTTTTTGAGAGGCATTAGCTGTTTTTTTAAAGCCATAAACAATTCTTTATTTAAGCACCTTGTCACACAATTAGAAATTATTTGACAGCAGTAATCATAATAAAGTGCATTACTCCTCACAAATCACCTTTTTTTCCCCAAGGTAATTAAAAGAACTTATTCATTAGAAGACTGCAGAAAATACTCTTGTAAAAAAAAAAAAATGACAGTTTTGGGAAACCTAATGGTACATACGTACTGACAAAATTTTTGAGCAAATAACATCACAAATTAAGTTTCCTACTATAGAGCCTTTGTAAGTAGACATCCAGCTACAAAAATGTACTGGTTTTGAGGAAAAGCAGCTACACCTGGCCTCCTCCGAGAGCCCTTGAGCCTCTCTGCCTTCCAGCCCTATGATTTATGCAAATCAGAAAGCTTTGGCGGTCTCCACTTCCTGGCCCGGCCAGCATAATCCACTTCCTTCGGGTTCATGTGACCATGCAAATTTGAGCACTCCTGAATAGTCCCGGAGGGGCTGTGCCTCTCATTATTCCTGCCCCATTCTCTGGGCAGTGCAAGCATTCAGACTATGAATGGACAAGGGTTTAATTACTCACCACATCTGTCAGATCAGATTCAACTTGAGAATGAAGAGAATCCCAGACAAGCCCCGTCGTTTCTTTGCAATGTTCTTCATGGCCGAGGTCATCCAGCTCCGGCTTCCAGGGAATATTTTCCGTTCCTTGTTTCGTGACCCTTCTGGAAAACAGGGACTCGGGCTTTTGGAGATCCATTACCGGGCCTTTCACATCGTGTGTGGCCTTTACAAATGTTAATTAATCTTCCTGATGATGCACTGAGCATCAGGGGGCCCTTTATTCCCCCAGGGCTAACTGATGGCCACTGTGAACGCCAGAAAGTTTTCCTTGCTGTTTCCTGACCTATCCTCTCTCTGTGTGTTTTGCTTCTTCCGCCTCCCCTAACATGTCTCCCACATGACAGATTGACTACTCGCGTTACCAGGTCAGCCAGAGTTTGACGTAGTAAAGGCAGATGGCCCCCGAGTGGAGGCTTACCTACAAGGAACAAAGTTGTTGCAAACGAAACCTTCCCAAGACTATCAGCCCAGGCCTTCCAGGGAGAATGTGCAGAATAACGGGTAGGCAGGAGTGTGGCCGGGAGGAACCAAAGAGACAGTTCTGCGTCATGCGTGGATACTATCACACCTTCCCTCTCTACGTTAGTATTGTTTGGGTCTAACAGGAGACTGTTAGTATGTGCAATTCTGGAATACAAGGTTCCATGGATTGGCCTGGTGGTTTGGGGGGTTGGTTTTTATTTTTGTTTTTGTTTTGTTTGTTTTTCTTTTTACTTTGTTTAACTGGGGTGGATAAATGCCACGTAACATAAAATTAGCCATTTTAAAGTGCCTCATTAGTATCATTCAGTTCAATCACAGTATTATACAATTGTCACCTCTATCTAGTTCCAGACATTTTCCTCACACAAATACAAACCACCGTACCCATTAAGGACCCCTCTCCCATTCCCCAGCCTCTGTTTCTGTGGATTTACCTATTTTGGATATTTCATATGAAGAGAATCATACAATATGTGACCTTTTATGACTGGCTTCTTTCACTTAGCATAATGTTTTTGAGGTTTGCCATAGTGTTTTCCTATGGCATTTTCTGGGGGGTGTGTGGGGTGGGGGGAGGTTTATGACTCTTACCCCATCAACATGATTCATCTTCCTATGGTCTCTGTCTTGGATACTGTCATTGCCATCTGTGGAAGCCTGAGAATCAGCTTGGACCCGTCTTCGTCTTCTTGTTCTTTAAGTTCTGTCGATTGCATATCTGAAATATCCAACATCAGTTCCCATGCATATTTATATTCTGACTGCCCCTACCCCTTCTCAGACACTATTTACTCCTCAGCTGGGCTTTCTCAGGTCACATCCACCTGATCCTGTCACTGACCTGCCCAGCACTCTTCACTGGCTCTTCCCCACCTGCAGACCTGGCTTCAAGCCCCTCACCGTGCTGTCTAAGGCTGGCCACACCTGTCCCTCCACTCCCTCTGCTCTCCTTCCCATCCTCCCCTGATGCACTGCACCTGTCCAAAGCACCAAGGTGCGTGTTCACCCTGCACGCTCTGTGCGTCCTGCTTCCGTTCCCTAAAGTGCCCTTCTTCTCTCCCAACTGCAGGAATTCGTTTCTCCTCTGCCGTGTATTGCATTTTCCCTGCTCTCCCTCACTGATCTGCTAGTCAGGATAAATTCCTCCTTTCTCTCTAATCCCATGGCTTTCACTTACTGTAATATACTTCCTTATCACGGCCCGTCTTTAATAAGGTTCTTCGTAAAGCTCCTTCCCTTCCCCACCAAACTCTGATCTTCCTGAGTACGGAAACCGTGCCTTCCTCATTTGGTAGCATCTCTAGCACCAGCCACTCACTGTATGGGGCCTCAATAAGTATTTTGTTGAATTATTTGAATTTTCTTCTCCAAAGTAAAACGTAGAGGCCTACAAGGAGCCATAAGTCATGGAGAGAAGTAATCTGATGCAAAGTAACAGGGACTAACATTTAAAATCATAATTATTTTGATCTTCTATTGAATTTAAAGTTACCGTCATTGGTTTACCAGTTTCAATTAGCAGAAAATGCAACTTTGCTTTTTTCCCCCCTCCGATTGTGTTCCTCATTACAAACCTCAAGAGTTTTACATGCAGTTGCCAAAAATCTTCTTTTTGACAAATTGCACAGGAGGCATTTTGGGATTGTGTGATAGAGTTGATTGAATTTAGGCCAAGTCCTGTACCCTGATATCAATCAAAACAAAAATACAGATGTAAGGCTCCTCAAAACTGTATCTATTTATTTTATCCAAACCTTCCCAATCCATTGTCTTTAAAAAGAATCAATTGGATTCTTTTTAAATTAAATGCCAAGTAAACAATGCAAATAAAACTATTTTGTTTGCTGAGAAGTAATTGAAAATCTGCAACTAATTACACATTGGCAAGCTCCGGGCCTACAAATAGCTGACACACGGTGCTGAAGAAGCACTGTGTGCAGCTGGGCTCGCAACTGGTTTCCCTGCACCAGCCCTCCACAAGTTATTAATCAGTACTTTGCCAAGTTCCATACCTCACCTTCAAAAAATGGTAATAAACATTTGATTTTCAGTATGGGCTTCATAAACAAAGCTGTTAAAAAGTAGAGGAGAAGGTGTAACTGATTAGAATACACAAAGCCTGTTTCGAGTTACACTGTTTGGCTTGTGGTTTAAATACCCTGTTCTTCCTTGACGACTCAGGGTTCCTGCAGTTCAGCTGGGATTCACATTTTGTCAGTCTGGTCACTGAGTCCCCCATGGCACTCTACTGATATGTTCCGAGACATTTTTAGTTGCAATTCTGGAGAAAAACAACTACGCAAGGACCAGAGAGAGACAGGGATCAACGGATTCCATTTGCCATCACTACAAGCAGGTGAAATTGAATTTCCAGATGACTCTGATCCGAGTGGCGAAATTTAGAGTGGGCGAGTGTGGGTGTGTCTGAGCCTTCCACACCCCTCCAGCCTTCCACACCTCTCCAGCCCCATCTCCTAGTGCCCTTTCTCTCCCAGCTGCCCGACATTTCCTCCTGGTCAGGCACTGCCCCTGCCATTCTGTTTTCCTGCATCATCCCTTGGCCAGCTCCTTCTTCTCCTTCTTCTCCTTCAAGTTTCAGTTTAATGTCACTCCTCAAAAAGGCTTTCCCTGTCCACTTTACCTAATGTCTTATTATTTATTCTCTTTCTACATTTATTTACTTGATTATGGCGTGATGCCTCCACTGGATCAGAAGCTATTCAAGGACAAACACCTTGTTATCTTGTTCTCTGCTCTAACCTGATGCTTAGAATAATGCCTCGAACACCATAAGTTCTCAGTGAGTACCGGATGGATGGATGGATGGATGATGGGAGGTGAATGGATAGATGAGCGGGTGGGCGGGCAAAAAGACGGATGGCTAGAGGGGTGAATGGAGGAATAAAGAAAGTTATGTTGTCTGGGACAAGCAGCAGCGTTCAGACAGAAATGAGCGAAGGAAGGGCTTGACTCTGAAAGCAGCTCCTTTGCTAAGAAATCAAAGCCTGACCTAAAATCCAAGATTGGGCACATCTCTCCAAACTGGGGTGCATTCAGAAGTGACAGATGGTGAGACGTACTACCTAATGAAATCACAACTTTCCCAAGGCTTGTTTTGTAGAAAAATGATTAGACCTGTCTCTGTGGCCCCGAAGGTTGACCCAGGACCTGTGGGTGGGAATTACTGGAACACATATTGTGGCTTAATATGAGTGAGCTTTCTCACTCGGAGAGCTGCCCCGGTGGAAAACGAGTAGCAAGGTGATGTCGGTGGAAATATTTATACATGCCATGCCCGAATACTTGGCAAGGATGCTTATCCTGGGGGATGCTGGCATCAAATGTGCTGTGGTTCTAGATGGCTCGCTTGGCCCTGAAGCTCTGTGATTCCGTGAGGATCAAAGGAAAAGCCTGCTCAATAATTGACAATTATTTTGAAAAGGGAAAATTCCAACGAGATGTGGATTATTCATTTTGTCCCATAAGGAGATAACTTAAAAAATGATAAAAAATGAACCGAAAGAAAGTGTTCTAGCAAAATAATAAGGCTGAATTCTGAAAGTCTCTTTCCATCTCCTGTTCCCTGGGATGCCATAGACAGGGCAGGCAGTATTTTAGGCACATTGCGAGCAAGGAGCCTGCATTCCCCAGGGGTGGCAGGGACAGCGCGTAAGGTCTCAATCCAGCTCTGTGATCTTAACGCAAAGCCTCTATGTGTGAAACGCAGTGGTACCTCCAAAATAGAACAAGAGCACTTCCTCCATGTGAAGATGACTGGCAAGGTCACGGAGACCTGCAGCGATCTGGCAAATTAAAGCTGTCTGTGGCTGCCTTTCCTTTCAGGACATACTTTTGAAGATCAAAAAAATTTTTATAAATTGATGATTTTCTGCTGCTGAGTCATTATTCTTGCAGTTCTTTTTGCTTTTCCTATTTATTGTTGGTTTGATACCTGAGCCGTAGAATTGTTGCCTTCCGGGGAATGTAAGGGCAAGAGCTGAGGTGGAGATCAGCCCCGGGTAGGCAGATCCAGACGTGGACGTGGCAGCCCTCCTGCCAGCCCACACGTGTCCAGAGGTCAGGATTGATGTTCTGTCTGGTTAATAACGTTTAGACTATGCACTGCCCCGCACTCCACTTCTTTCCCATGCCTATGACTGGGGTGAGTGGAATATGAGAATGAAGTGTGGGAAGGGAGTTGAGATTCCTCATCTGGTTTCCGGCTAGTCCGATTCCTCATCTTACAGGGGAGGGCTCAGCTGGGCTGCATGTGAGGCGGAGTGGTCACTGGCAAAGCATCCCTCGGGTTCTCCCAGCCTGCCCTCCCCGCATCCAGAGGGAGCCCACTCATCCTGCAAGGCCCAGCTTAAAAGGCACCTTCTGTTTGGGGCTCTCCCTGGCCCTCAGGCAGCAAAACCATTCTTCCCTTTGTGCCCCCTCACTCTCCTCCATATCGGATTCATCAGCACATGGTACAGGTTTTACCCTGGGCAGACTTGATGGTCCTCTGAGGCAGTGAGATCCTTGAGGGCAGAGAATGAAGGTGCTTCCTCTTTGGTGGTATCCCCAGGATTCGGCACAGCTCCTGGCTGTAGGTCCTCAGGAAATGCCTGATGCGTTGGGGTTAGGGGAAGGAGGGGAATGACTAGACAGCTGAAGTATTAAAGGGATTAACATTTTGTGGTTAGAGAGCAATCAAAACACGTGACATTTAACGTGAAACTAATCTTTTCTCCCCAATACAACCTGACGGAGCCATGACAGTTTCTTTCTCTCACGAGCCACCTGTTATTTTATTACAAGGTTATTGAGTTCACAAGACGACAGAACTGCGTTTACCTTGGACTTGGGTCTGTCCACTATTAAGAAGCTTTCAGCAGAGCCCAGAAGTCAAGTTAGGCATTGTGGGCAAAAAGCCAGTGGGAGGCCCAGGGGAAAAAGCCCCCACGGCTAAGAAATGTTTTATCATCTGGTCCCTGAGTCTGGTGGAATGAAGCAGTGACCCAGCTGAATGATCCCACAGTGAGGCCTCAGCGTGTTCCAAGGCCTGAACTTGTGCTGAATGGGCTCCAGATTGCCAACGATGCATGCAGCCCCTCAGGTCAGGGGCCACCCAGCTGTCAATCAGACGAGGCAGGTGGAATGTTGCCCAGCTACACCTCTGGTTGCATTTCCCGACACCTCTCTATCCCACGATGATCTGCCTTTGGCATGCTGTTTCTGCCACCTTGTCATCTCAACGGCTTGTCTCAGGTCTCAATGGCTGTGCATGTGGAGAGCCTGTCCCCAGTCCTTTTTTTCTCAGGACAAGCTCAACTTCACTTCCTCTGGCCTTATCAAACCCTTTGTTTCCAAAATTATTACTCAGCCACTTTGGGAGTTGAACTTGACTCCTCCTTCCCTACATCCCCTGAAAGTAACGGGCACAGCAATGGAGCGTGGTGAGGATGTCCACCTTCCCCATCCTCCCCAGCCTGCCATGACTTGGACAGCTTAGCCTGTAGAATTTTGTCAGCTGCGTTCTGTACTGCTGGTGGTGGTTTGGCCATCGCCGCTTGGAGCACAACTTAGACAAACATATGGGCCCAGATTCTTCAATGCTACAGATACGGGACTTTCTCATGTTAAGAGACCTAACAGATGAAATATGGTTTTCTGAACCTCTTTTCATTTACCGTCAAAGTAACAAGTCATGTCTTGTCTTTCAACAGAGACCCTCTTTTTACTCAGCTATTCAACAAAGAATGTGCTGCTGTCTTTGCTGTAGATTTTTATTTTATTTGTAAATTGTGCGTGCTGCATGCCACGGAATACTGAAAAGCCACACACCCTGGCTTGTTAGCTGACACAGAGTATGTGTGATTACAGATTGTTTGAATAACAGTGGACTATTGAACTGCCATCCAGATGTGTGTGGACTTAACTGTGGGAATGTCCACAAAGGAGGATTATCTTTCTCCTTGCTGGGTTCAACCCCTGCCCCCGCCCCAGAAAGGGGAAACATAAGCATGGAAGCTACTCAGAACAGTAGCTACAAATGGCTCCTCAGAAACAAAAGTAATCATTTTTTAAATGTATATGTTGCCATTAAGAGTGAGTTTGTTCTCCTAAAGTAAATCGGGCAAAGAAAATATCAAGCAGCAACAAAAAGAAGTTGTGGCTTTGGATGCCTTTGGAAAAGGTTTACTCCTTTCATGTTTTTAAATGTCTAGAAATTTAGAACATTGTTCTTTCAAAATAAGACCTTGACCACGCCAAGTCTCTAAGCCTTCAGTCCATGTTTCTTAAACTTCCTGTCTGCTACACGAGATAGATCCCGCAACCACAGAATGACTGGCCATCATAGTACTGGCCATGGGAAGACAATACAGAAATTTTCTGTGACCATTTTCTATAAAAGAGTTTGAACCACAGTAAGATACCACTTCACACACATTAGGGTGGCTGAAATAAAAAAGACAGACAGTAACAAGTGTTGGCGAGGATATGGAGACATCAGAACCCTCATACACCGCTTATGAGAATGTAAAATGGCATAGCCACTTTGGAAATAAGTTGGGCAGTTCCTTAAAATGTTAACGCGGAGCTGCCATACAACCCAGCATTTCTGCTCCTAGGTATGTACACCCAAGAGAAATGAAAATGTACATTCACGCAAAAACTTGCCCATGAGTATTCATAACAGCATTATTCTTAATAGTCAAAGAGTAGAAACAACCCAAATATTCCTCAACTGATTGATGGATAAATAAAAGGCAGTATACTATTCAGTCATAGAAAGGAATGAAGTACTATTACAACCTGGATGAGCCTTGAAAACATACTAAGTGAAAGAAGCCAGACACAAAAGGCCCCATGTTGTATGAATCCATTTGTATGGAATGTCCAGAACAGGCAGAAAATAGCTTAATGGTTGCTTAGGGCTGCAGAGGTTGAGGGAAAGTGGAGATGCCACTAATGGGTGTAGGATTTCTTTTTGGGTGAAAATTTTCTAAAATTGATGATGATGTTAGGTGTACAACTTGGTGACTATGTGAAAAAATATTGCATTTTTATACTTTAAATGGGTAAATTGAATGGTATGTATATGAAACCTCAATAAAGCTTTTTTAAAATGAAAGCAAAAATAAAGGCATGTTCAGGTAAAAATTTTTATAGGTATTTCAATGTGCTTTTAAAAGGAAAGTCATGCCTCAAATTATGATATCTTTAAAAATCACGTATCTAAACTTTTTTGACAGCATGAAAAAGAAGGGGAAATGGTTTTAAATTTAATAGCTTATATCCTTTTTCCCCCCTGGATTGAAAGATCTGTTACTTGTTCAACAATGTCAACACTTTCTATCTCTAGTTAGAATCTATAGCAGTAAGTTGGCACCCAGCCATCAAATACCTGCATTTACCTTTGTGCAATAAAACTCCCTTTAGCAATGCATATTGAAATACATCATTTTGAGCCTATTTTCAATTCTGTAGCAAGCAAGTCAAAAAACATTTTTTTAAATCATGAAACATCAACCAAGTCAGAAGAAACAAAGAGAGGAATAGGAAATGAACTCTAGATTCTGTTCACACTCCACTTTCTATAGTTTAATCTAAAGAAAAATGTGGAATTTCCTGCAGAGTGATTAATAGGCCAGTGTGGTGACATACAGGAACTCTGAGCTTGACCTTGCAGGTAAAGGCTAACTGGTATGTTAAGTTGATTACACAATTTCCTCTAAATAAGTTGACAAGTGGTTTGCACAGTTGCCTTGACTTTTGCCCTTATAAATGCACACTTATAAATGACTTGCTCTTTCAGCCAAAGCAGTCCTTATTTTAGATGTGACAAGTGTTAAGTAAACAGCCTGATAGGGAACCCCAACTCCCCAGCCTTCATAGTCAGGGCAGATTATCAGAGTTGCTAAGGAGCCAGCATTTGAGGAGCCTGGAACGCAGCTTCGAGATGTTGTCGCTGTCTTTGCAGGGCATGAAAAACCCGAAACTGTTTTCCTCCGTGCAGTGTGGTGAGGTAGACTGGTGGGTTTGAGATGAGGACTCCACAAATGGCTTGAGTCATTCCAGGAACAGAGGCTGCAGAATGGTTTGCGGAAAATGGCAAGGAGGCTTAATTCAAGTGTTTTAGACTCATCTACTTCCAGGATGTCAGGCCTATAAGAATATGCAGTCTCTGATAGTGCTTCAAAAAGGTCATTCTTGTCAGCATTTCTGTCCTGTGATCATCTGCACACGTAGAAAATGTAGGTCTTTTGTAGTCTAGAGAGCATAGTTTACTGAGATGTTTTTCTTCCCAGCTGTGCTACTTCCTTTTTATTTTAGGGGAAATTTACCAAAAAAAAATTAGAAATGAACAGGAAATACAATTTCAGATGATAAATCAAAATGCAGTTTAGGAACATAACTGTTTACTTGTAGATTTATAAGTCAAGCACCTTTATGGAACCTAATGTATCCTAATTTGATAAGTGAAAAGAGCTTTGCCAACGCTGGTGATTTATCTGGAATCTATTCGCATGTGCATGTGCGTGCGTGGATGTGTGTCTTCCTGACTAAGTTAAACATTTGGAAAATGAATTGATTTTTACTTGTATACACAAAGATAATACCATTTATGCTTTCCACGTCTAAAATATGACAAGCCTTGAGCTCATCTGGAAAACAGAACATTATTAGGACTCAGAGGTTAAATTTACCATCCCACCATCCCATCCACGGATGTTCCTCTGAAACAATGTGCAGACCCCATTATAAATCATCTTTATTCATGTTAACTATTACATAAGATGAAATTCGTCAGCCTGAAATGTTTACTCCTTGCCAGAGATGACTCACTCGCTAATCCTTTTATTTATTTCATTATTTCACTCAGCCGTCTGTAGGTATTTGCAACCGAAGGGTTTCCATCCACTTTCCGGCTGGCTGTGTGCTTGGGCAAGGGCTGGAGCTAATCTTCCCCGTCCTTGCAAGTTGTCTTTGCGAGCTGTCCATACTCCATTCCCATTAGCCGTTAACAACAACATCCTTGACTCACGCTGCCGAGCCATCTCCCTCCCGCCCCAGCTGGCCAGCGCCCTGTTGCACCTATTCTTTAAGCAGGCGGAGATTGCTCGCACTCACCCCTCTCTGCGCATGGAAAGTTCAGCTCTCCAGAGGTCTGGCGTTAAGCTCTGCCTGGCAAACCCAAGACTCATGAACTTCCCACCACAGTGGAACAGTCAGAGACGTTTCTGCTGCCTCTCAATTTTCTCTCTCAAGAGAGTACCTTCTTAAAAATACAGAATAAATACTTCTGTTGTATACATGTTAATCAAATATTTCAGAAATAAAAAGCATAGGATATTCTATAGTAAACACCCTTCTTCGCGGCACAAGCTTAAGAATTAATATTTTACAAATACAGATGAAGCCCCCTTTCCAACTCAGGAGTTTGTAAAGCCAAGTCTGAAACACTCGAAGAAACCCGATGAAATAGTGGGGCCTGCCCTGAGAGAGGAGAGAAATACGATGTGCATGGGGGAAGAATGCCCTCTGCCTTTGCTGCCTTGAATTTCTTGTATTCCGAACACTTGAGCCAGAAGAAATTGCAGGTATTCAGTTGTTTGCAAATCCCAAAAGTGACAGTTTTCTATGGTGTTTTCTACAGTGTCCACTGCACATTATAAGAGGAAACCAAAGGCAAGCTCCCATCTTCTGTTGTCTAAACCATTAGCTTGGACTCAGAATTGGCTTTCCCACCTCGATTCTCCATCCCTCCCAATGCAACAGCCACTCTCTAGCCCCAAGAGGGTACGTACGGCCGAACTCTTACTACAAGCCAGCAGCACGGCAGAGGCTGCCACTTTACACAACTCATTTCGTGCTTGCAGGAAGCTGTGAGCCAGCCGGGGCAGATGCCGGTTTCATGGGATCCGAAGCTTACCCAGTTTGGGACACCCTGAGAAGAGGTGACATTCACAACTAGCTATGAAAGTAATGTTTTTAAGTTAAACAAAATTGTGAAAAGCAGGCAAATACTACAAACACCACAATACCCAGAGAAATCACATTGTTTTGTTAATTAACTGCGTGACATACATTTATAATACTTTCTTCTCTGTATTTTTGGCTGCATAGTCTTTAGTCGTTTCTTCGTATAACAATTACTTTGTAATGTCATAGCAATGTCGTGTAAGTTTTTCAGATGGCTGTCCCAAAGACATCTCCCACTTTTTTCCACATGTGACCTGTAGGTGCGGACACTTCTCCCCATAGACCAGCTTCTGGCTCCATACAGTTGTCCTCTACCCCCCACATACCGACAGCGCCCCGTGCTCTCAGACAAGTTCGTATGACCTCTGACCCTGCCACTTCATACCCCGCCACTGGATGAGTTGGCCATTTCCAGCCCAGGACAGCCAGCAATAATTTAACCAAACATGGAAACGACTGAAACATATAAACCTACCCTCCTCTATCCGAAATAAATCATCCCTAACTCAGCTTTCTCTTAGCTGGATCCCAAAACAGACAACCCAATGTCAACACAAAGGAGAGAAGAATAAAAAGAAACAGTAGTCCTGATGGGTTACAGTTTAATATGTTGTTTTTACAAATTGTGCAAACTCTTTGGCCAAGCGAACATATTCCTAGGGCCTCTCCCAGAACCTTGGAAGAAGCCCAGACAAGTGAGGGGCTGGCCCTGTCCGCTCTCGGGGTGCTCAGAGGTTGCATTCACTTACTTCACAGTAAACTTGTTCAAGGTCACTTGGGTAGCAAGCGACAGAGCTAAGATTTGAACCCAGTTTTTAAAGGCCTAGCTCTTAATCTATTAAATTAGGTTAATCACATCTTATTTGATAAAATCTTTCCCTTCCCTACCCGAGCTTAGCACTCAGCATCTAGCCATTGGTTGACACACACACAGGGGCATTCAAATCTTGAACCAGGTTTGGTCTTCCTGACCACCCTTGGGCTAACCTCCTTTAAGACCCTGGAATTTAAGGTCCATTTGAAACAAATTTTATTGTTATATAGAATGTCTGATAACTGTGCATTTGACAGAGCTCACTGCCTGTACTTCACCCATGTTCTAAAAATTACGTTCCTCCTCCTCCAGCTAGGAATATTTCTCAGCTCACCCCAAGGGTTGATAAATATAGTGCAATCCTCCTACCGTTATCCAGGTGTCCCTAAGAGCCATAGTTGGGAAACGGTGGGACAGTCCCAATTAGAAGGGGACAGCCAGCAGAGGCCCTGCTCTCAATGCCCCGGCACCTGCAGTGGAAAGGCTTTCTCTGATAAACCCTCCTACATCAGCCCGAGGCGGCCGGACACAGGGGCGGAACTCTCTCTCACAAAACAAGTGTGTTTGCCAAATCAGGGGTGAAGTATCTTGCAAGGCCACTTGTTCCAGAAGAAAGACAGGATAAGGGAAGTGGCAGACGCAGTGCTAGGAAAGGAGTTTTTCACCCTAACAAGTGTGAACTGATAAGGCTGACCTGTAAGGCAAATGTTGAGGGTCCTAAGTGCACCTCTCAGGCCAAAATTAGCTGAGCAAATTTGATTTGGCTTTCCATTTTATAATGGAAAAGAAAATTCCTAGGGAGAAAGAAAACCCAGCGTGTATTGCTATCATGAATGACAGGTTTGACTGCTTATCTTCTAGATTTTTCTACTAAATAAGTCAATGGAATAATCTTTCTAATATGCCTGAAACACAAGGCGACCAAACACAAGGTGATAAAAATGTAGTAATTTCAGTCCTTGCTACGCTCCAGTCCCAGCGCTGAGTGTGTTTACATTGCTTCTTTCATTCAGTCCTCACAAGAACTGTGTGAGGCTGTTTCGATGTGCAGATGAAGAATGTGAGGCTGAGAGAGACTCAGCCGTTTACTTATCCAGCCCAAACACACAGCCAGCAAGTGGCAGAGGCCAGGTTTGAACCAAGGCAGCCAGACTTGGGAGCATGCATGCTTAGCCACTCCTTATACACAGAGAAGTCCATCTCATCCTAGCCGTGTCTCCCTGCTCAGGACTCGCCTTGCCTCCCTGAACAGTTCCCACGAAAGGGGAGGGGGGCACTCTGAGAAATTCTCTGAGTGTCTTTCTGTTATAAGCTTAAAGCTAAGAAGGCTATTTTCATCATCTGCCACAAGTACCCTTATTAGCTATTTTTTTCTCTTAGGGTGCCTAGAATAAAACATAAGAATATTGGTAAGGGGAAAAATAAATATTTATGGATCCCTGAAAGCCTTGCTTGATACATGCTTGATTCTTCTCCATCCTTGCTGGGAGGCTCGGGCTGTGTAAAAGGAAGCCTCGCAAGGATTGAGGGGAGTGTGGCTGCTTCCTTCCGGCGAACCCAGGTCACTGTGAAGCGTCTGAGGTCAAGGTGCTGCCTCCTTGGAGCCTGAAACAGGCTTCCCTGTGTGTTGCCTGTTTGCACATTTAAAAACTCCACCAGGAAGCTTTTGAACATTTTCAGGAGCGGCAGCCGTAGCCATGTAGCCCAGGTATAGGCCGCAGTGGCAACCTAATGCCCAGACCAAGGGTCCCAGGGAAGCATCAGCCTGGGGCTCATTAAAGAAGAAATGATAGCCAAGGCCAAGGTGACGAGAGGGAACCTCAGGAGACTGTGGGCCCAGACTCCTCACTTTTTAGAAGGAGAAACTGAGGCCCAGGGAGAGGAAGTGGTCTACTGCAGGTCGCTCAGTTAGGAGTGACCTCACTTAGGGTTCCTGCTCAGACACTCACGCTACAGGCTGCTGACATGCCCACCTCAGGCAGCATCGCCCAAGCAGACGGGTATCTTCCCTAACACACCCTAAATGCTTCCCGTCCAGGGATCTGATTTGGGGGCACAATTGAGGATTGTACCAGCTGCTGACAGGGGCCATACCCTTTTCCTCAGGTGGTTGGATTCTCCGTGTATAGCCCTAAAAGAGCAATTTACGTGAGCTCTAATTTGCTCCTACAGTTGGTGACTCACGTACAGTAACGTGTCATCATACCCGAGCCAATCAAGCTTCTCTGGACTTACATTCCGCAGGGAGATCGCCCAACCAGCTCTGCATTGCTTGTTCTGAAAGCAAGGAGTGTCCTGGCTAACTACACATGTGTACTCATATTTCACATAGATGACACTTGTCATGATTTTTCTCTTTGCAGTAACTTGTTGAACTAAATATACTACTTGGAAAGGGCTGGGAAAACGAAACTATCGTTCACATGAATCCATCTTTGCCTATAGAATCTTTTTGTAGGAGGTGCTTTCATCTTATATGCTTTCATTATATTCTTATCAAAACCTTGGAACAATAGATTTATCTCATTCAATTTACGGATGCAAACACTGGATAATGCAATTAGCAAAACCAGTCTTCTCTGTCAAAACAACCTCAGTGGACTCATTTTCCTATAGAACAAGCCTGACTTCTTTTTCTCATTCTAAATAACTATGTTAGTGTCTGTCCCTAAGACCACTGTGACACTTCTGAATTCTATTTCTAGGGTACATGGAAAGTTAGTAGGGACGGCTGAGGGCAGGGTTGTCAAACTCATTTTCACCGGGGGCCACATCAGCCTCATGCTTGCCTTCAAAAGCAATGCTGCCCCATGGGAATAGCAGGAATTTAAAAGCAGCAGACACGTGCATTGAGAAGGGGTGGGTTAACAGATTACTGTACACCAGTGAAATGAGTCACACAGACAAACATACACATATGTGCGTCTTGGAAGATAGTTTTCAAAGTGCTACATATGGAGTATTATATTTAAAATGGTACACACGTGTATAGGTACGTCGTGCGTGCAATAGTGTAAATACTGGGAAAGGAGTATCAACTGTATTTGTAGTGTGTTGTCTTTTCAAAAGAGCAGCTCGGCTTTCCATGCTATTAAATTCATTATTGTATTTCAAGAGGAAACAAAGAGACTGTTTTTTAAATCTGTCTCCTGTGCAACATTCCAGTGGGAGAAAGGCCTTTCGAGTTTCATCTCAGGCTTCTTTTGTCGGGGAGTAAACGAAATGAGCTGATCTTTCACCTGAGGCGCCCCAGCCACCGGTTTCGGACATGTTCCCTCTTGGAAGGGGATGAGTCGGGATACACTGCGTATCCCAAAGTCATCCCTGATGTTTGTTTTTAATGAAATTTGACAAATAAAGTATGTGCATGAAGGCTCCTGTAGAATGGCCTTAATTTGTGCTTAGGAATGCATAATTTTATCAGGATCTCTGTAATTAGATATTGTACAATAAAATAAAAAGCAAATACTGCGTGTTCCATGGCAACAGCGGCCTTTAGTACCTCACTATCTTTGAGATAAGGAAGGTTTCCATAGACACACGTAGCACATGGGATTTTTTGAATAACCATCCAAGAAGAAAATGCAAGTTTCCCAACTGGTTTTCCCCTATGTGTAAGGGTGAGTGCATGAACGTGTGTTTTGTTCTCTTCTTCTCCCACTGCCTCCTGGATTTGGGTTCTCCCTCCCCACCCTCCTCCCCCTCCACTCCCCCCACCCCCCACATATACACACTCCTTTATCCGTCTGAAGTGTCAGTGTGGCTCATTGAAAGTTTCGTAGTCCTATAGAATAACGTCAGTGCTTAAACTGGCGTTTGGTGTAAAGTGCTCGTCTTTTGAGGGGAGGGAAAAGAATTAAGATTGTGGTCACCTTCTGTGTAAGGACTGAAGAAAGATTTCCTAGGAATGCAGTCTGTGTTTTGGCAGAGAAAGCGCTGACGTGCCAGGGCATGGATGAGGGAGCAAGCTTCTAGAAGTCAGGAAGTGGCCTCCCTCATCTCCGTGACTCCAGCGTCTCGCATTGCAGGCACACAGTAGGTGCTCAATAGTTAACTCCCTGCTTGGTAGCTAATCATGTAGACTCTGTGTTACAGAGGGAAGATGGCAATGTTCAATAATTACTAAGAAAAGGCCCTGCAAGGTGCACCTTTGCTGCCAGCCCGGGGACCAGACTGCCGTGGGAGCAAGTGGGTCACACGATGTGTGGGGTGAGGGTGGCCAGGCGTCACACAGCAAGGAGTGGGGGCTGGGGTGAGCCGCAGCATGCACGGGCTCTCTCAAAGCATTCGATCTGAGCTTTGTTCAAACACCAGCGAAGCCAAACAGAACACTAATTTGCATTTTTGCCTAAGCAATGAGCAAAGCTGATTCCAGTACTATGCTGTTTGGGCGAGAGATGGCCAAATACCAGACCAGTTTAGGACCATTCCTACCAAGAGCCCATTTTGAGCAGGTGACTATGCAGGGGCATCACTCCTTAGTAAGTTATAAGACTTTGGGCCAGGCCAGCTTTGTGCAGGGCCAGCCCTGGAAACCCCAGCCTCTCCCTTCTCATAAGCGTAGGTGTCTAGTTGAACTCCATTTGTAATATTTGCCAGGAGCGGCCTAGACGGGGAGAGAATACCCAGCAAAGTAGGCTGCACCTTAGGAGGAAGGGTCTGTGGAAGGCAAGAGCAGCCCATGGGTTTGTGGTCTGCTAACTCACACGTGACTTTTAAATCATCCCTTTAGACACCAGCTGGTCAACCACTGCCTTCTGTCCACCCTGCTGCCTCCCTCGGGTGATCTCTGAGAGTCCGGTGGACTGCAGCACCAAAAACACCCTGATTCATTGTACATAACATTTTTAATTAGGATCCTCTTGGCCACAAGATTTTTACTTTAAGAACTATTGGCCCAGGTACTTCCTATTGGGACACATGACCTCAGATATTTGTAGATGTTCCGCCCAAGATACACCTGGGCTGAATTTTGGAAATGTTTTTATCTCATTCATTTCATTAATTGCATTTAATGTATATTTGGAATTGTTAGGGCAAAGCCTTTTGCAATTTAATTAGCATTAAGCAATCTCATGGGTGGCAGTGAAGTGCGCACCTTGAGAGATTATTAATGACATTTTAAGAAGTGGAGGGAGATATTGGTGTGGAGTGAGGGGGTAGAAGAACGCATGTGCATTCCCTTCTAAACAACTCAAGAGGCAGTTAGAGGCGTTGCCTTAATGTCACATGATCCTGAGAGAGAGGGAGGGGCCGCTGTAAAACAAACTATTCAGACCCCGTTGGGCATCGTGGGGGAGCATTAAAATATCATTTAAAATATTGTTCATCTTTTCTGAAATCTAGAGTCCCGTTGGAGGCAATTATAGTCACCTTTGTAAACAGGATCCACAGAAGAAGTAAAACTGCCCATCTCTCCATTAAAATGAAGAAGTGGAACGAGAGTCTAGAACCCCCTGGTGCCAGCCTAGAGCTCGTGCGTGTCGGAGCGGTGCCGCAGGAAAGGGTGGGCGCAGTACCACATCCCTGCAAAGTAAGGAGTGGGTCTCTACTCTCCACGGTCATACAGTCGCTCAGACACGTTAAAACCCTTACAGGGGGCAGCTCATACTTGCTTTGCTCAACGGTGCATTTTTTTTTTTAATTGATTGTAGTTTTATTTTATTTTATTTTATTTTTAAGATTTTTATTTATTTATCTTTAGAGGGGAAGGGTAGGAGAGAGGGAGAGAAATATCACTGTATGGTTGCCTCTTGTGTGTCCCATGCTGGGAACTGGCCTGCAACCCAGGCATGTGCCCTGACTGGGAATCGAACTGCGATCCTTTGATTCGCAGGCCCGCGCTCAATCCACTGAGCTACACCAGCCAGGGCTCAACGGTGCATTTTGATGACGGTAGAATAGGCAGAGGTCGGGCAGCATCCTCTAATGACTACGACTTACCTGGTCTTATCCAATCAGGTACCAAATGCATCTCCTTAACTACAACGATGGGGTTCTTTTAACTCGGAATTCAGAAAGAAGGCAGGGCTCTCTTCTCAGGTTGAGAAGAACCGAAGTCATAGTGCGGACATCACTATGACAGGTAATGCAAAGGACTGTGAAATGGAAGCGAGGGTAGAGAAACCGCACCATGCAGTCATGCGGCGTTTGCCGGTGTCAACTCCCAACCCCTGCCCGCTCAGCTGCGGTGTAACCCGTGGTCAGGAGCCACCAGGGCCGAGCCCAGTCTGGCTCCAAGCAGAGCCTCCTCCTTTGTTGTCACACTGACTTCATTTTGTCCTCTGATCCTGCCCTGTGTGCCTTCCTGGTTCATGCTATCTGAATTACACTATTTACTACTCTGAAACAGAATTAATGTCCTAATTACAGAGGCATCTCCAGCTCACCAGCTGCAGTTCCTGAAAGAAAAACTCACAGATGTCCACTTCATTCCTGTTGCCCTAGCACTTTCTGACCTTTGTCCCATTTGAGAAATCTTTGAAAATGCTGAAGGTATGACTGTCCCTCAGTGGGGAATTCTGTGGGAAGATGCCCACTACAATGTATTTCCTGCCCTGCTGTGGCAGCCAGGGTTTTACAAGGCCCGCTTGCTTTAGGGAGGTGAAGGACAGCTTTCAGACTAAAACGTTTCCTGCGCTCACTAAACCATGCGTTGTTTTCCGTGTCAGACCCCCCCACCCCCAATGGCGGTATGCCGGGGAGGAAGAACACTTCAGGCAGTGGGCACCCAGTGCAAATGCAGATCTAGTACCACAGTACGCGTGACACCTGTGTGATCTCACCAACCAATGTCACCCAGGTAAATTTAATTTTTTAAAAAAAGGAAAAGGAAAAAGAGGGAAAAGAAAAGAAGAAGAAAATGATAAGTAAAAAAAAAAAAAAAAAGGAAGAAGAACTCTGGCGCCTGGTTGGTATTCTGCTATTTACCTCCTTAAATTCCGTTTCGAGGGGGTTGCAGTGGTTTGGCAGTCTCTCCTTTGGGTACAGGGCAGGCTTATTTTTGGTTCTTCATTTCGTTCACACGGACTCTTTACCCCACTTAACGTGTGTGTGTACGTGTGTGTGACGGAGGCCTGTAGTTTGTGGAGTCTGAAACCGTATTTTCCAAATCAGTAAGTTAGACGTGTGGCCTGGAAAAAGGTTATTTCCCCTCATTTGTATGTGTATTTTGTAGAAAGCTTTTTACTAATTAAATCAGACTTAGTTATACGTTGGATAAATGACCTTTTAAGAAGATAAGATTACATAAAATAGATGCTACCCTAAGAAGATGGCAATAAGTGGACATGCTGCTTACAACATATCCAGAGTGAAATGTATCATCAGCTGTCAGGCTCACAACTTATTTCTGCAAAAAGAATTCCTTCCCCAGGTTTCTGTGCATGAATAAAAAAAACCCAAGAAGTTTCAGGCTTTTGAATGTAATAATAGTACAACCCTTAATCCCGTAACTGGAAAGAACAAATACCCCAAAGCCACTTTCCCCAGCATTGGGAGGGGAATGAATTGAAGATTTTTGTGTTTTGTTTTGTTTTGTTTTTCCAGTTACTATTCTCAGAGCAGTAGACAGTGTTCAAGTCCTAGAAAGAGCCGTGACCAGTGTGGCTCGGCTAGCCGCATGCTGTTTTGCAAAGGAAAAGGTTGCCTGTCTGATTCCGGGGCACATGCCAGGGTTGCAGGTTCGGTCCCCAGTCGGGGCACGTGTAAGACACAACCAATCCATGTTTCTCTCCCTCTCTTTCTCCCTCCCTTCCCCTCTCTGTCTTAAAAAAAAAATCCTAGAAAGAGTTTATTCTGTTCAAAATATGAGCATTTTCCCTCCAGAGTAAACAGCATTCTGCTGTTGAGACTAAACCTACAATTACTGTTATCTAATAGTTTTATAGCATGTCATGCACTGTTTGCGAGGAATTTTTTCCATCATTTTTTTCCCACTGGTCATTCAGAAAAACAACTCGGCGATGAAAATTAGCTCTTTTCCCCCGGTATGGGAGAAGAAACTGTGTAAGGGCAAAAATAAACTACCCCCGCCCACCCAGAGGTATGTCTCCCTACCCAGGAACAGAGTAAGATTATTTTCTGTAAATATATTATATGAAAAGAATTTGACATTTCTTTCTCTTACGGCTGGGAAAGCCTCAACTTCAGCCTATCTCCATGACTTTATGGGGATTATAAAAGAGAAAACACTCTCAGGAAGAAACCCTCCAGGGTAGAGTAAACCAAAGCATCAGAGAATTTCCATGCACCCTTTCCAGGGTCAAGTATGAAAGGGTAACAAGAAGAGTCCCGCGCACTGCGCAGGTAGGAACCTAGGAGCTAGGGAGGAATGAAGTACACAAATACCTTCCCTTCCCTCAGGTTGACGTCGCCCCTGTTACTACATACATGCGCAGGCCGGACCACCAGAGACAGTGGGGCTGGTGCTCTGCGGCACTGACCGTCGGTGTAGATGAAGAACACTTGGGGGGAAGGCTGAGCCAAAAGGAGGAACGTAGACATTCCTTAGGAGGGGACGGCCGAGGGGGAGGGCTTGTTTACGTCTCAGGAAGTTATGAAATCTCGTGTGTAAAACACGGTCATATTTTTGTTATTACTTGATTTAACACCCCAGGGACTTAGCCCGCCAGCTGTGACTGTCAAGCTGCCCTGCTCATTAAAATTCCCCCCTTTCCGTTCAGATCCCCTCCGACCATCCCATCGCTGGGTGTCGCCTGGCCTGTTGTCCCTCAGCCGACTCCACTTAATTCAGGAATGTGCCTGTTCAGTGCTCCCAAGAAGTTTTTCTCTTTTTTTTTTTAAAGCATAGTTTATACCTACAAAAGTAAAAGTTCATTGTAGAAATTCTGGAAATTTCTGAAAGGTACAAAGAAGAAATAACATGGCACAGTATTTCGATCACCTTTACATAGTACCATTATTTCTTAATCACTGCAACTAATCCTGAAGATAGGAGGAGCAGAGTACCCAGACCCTCTCCCTGCAGGCGAAGGTCACACCTTCTCTGTCTCGGTGCCTGGGCAGCTGGCCCAGCGCCCAGCATTCGGGAGGCAGCTGTGCGCGCAGCGTCCGCAAACCTGGGCTTACAGAGGAAGAGGCGGACAACTCTGTAGAATGGGTCCGGGAAAGAGGAAATGTGTCCGGTCTGTTACTCAAACACGCTACTATAAAACACCTTTCTCACTTAGGCTCTTTTGCTGGAATTGTCCAGAAATGTCAAAAATGTGTTCCTAAGATGGTTTGGGGCCCGGGGTTTGAAAAGAAGGTAAGATGTTGCGAGAACCCTGAGCAGAAGATGAGTTTACTTGAAATTCCGCACCGTATCTTCAGCACCCACGACAGGAAGATGCCTGCTTGGGAAAGCGGGCCCCTGCTGATGAGGCGAGCCCCGTGCCGTTTAAGGAGGGGCCGGGGTCTGCCAAGGCTGGGGCCACACTATCTGCCTTCGGTATTTGATTTGAGGTGGGGTGTGGTTTCAAAAGGGGTAGTGGAGGAGGTGGGGTGTGGAATACCCAGGCTGTTTAGCCCACCAGGGCCTGTTTGTGGACCAAATGTCCCTGCACGGAGCAGAGCCCGTAAACAGATTATACAACTGCCATTCGTTAATCCCAAAACAGCTTTCTGTCATTTAATTAGAAAATTCATCTTATTTTGCCTCCAGGCCTTGTAGCCTTATTGCATTTGCACATATTTCAAAATGTTTTGAGTACTGACCAGATAACATTAATGAATATATTAGATAGGCAAACAGTTTTAAACAAAAAAATAATAAACATACTTGTGTGTATATATAAAAAAAAATGTTAATTCCGTCTGGAGCCAAACAGGTAATTTTCCCTTCAGCATTTTTTCAGTCGGCTAAGACAGGTTGGCCTAGGAGCGCAGTCAGCCTGTCTGCAGACTCGGGCTTGACTTGCATACCAGGGTCAGATTTTCTTCAGAAACAGACAGCGAGATGATCTGATTGGCTCCGGTCCAGAGCATGCTCACAAGGACTTCTTTGATGAAAGGGTTCTTGGTAAGTCCTGTACCAAAAGCAGCCTGCCACCCTCCTTTCAAAGATACCCATTTAGAGTCATTCCCAGAAAGGGAAAAAACAGCGAGAAAACGAGAGCGGGAGAGGAGGAGGGGGCAAGGGCCGAATTACCACAGGAATAATTATGCTCCCCGGCCTGGGGAAAGGGGGGAAAGTTATTACAAGTAAACTGCTGGATGTTGAAGTACTGGTTGGCAACTCTGCAAGACCATAAGGAATGTGCAATTAAGCTCATTAAAACATCATCATTATGCTTATCAATCTTTTTTCCAAAAGGGGTGGGGTGGAGCAGTGTGCTAAGGCATGACTGCTTTTGCAGACAAAGACCCGGGGCTACCTCGCTGCATCTCTCAGCAAACAAAATCAGCCTTCAGTTCCGCGCAGCACTTGCAGTTGGAAGGCGGGTTCGCACCGACTCACGCTGGAGTCCTGCCTGGGCCCTGGACGGGCTTCCAGGAGGCTGACTCCTCTCCTCGGGCCCACGTCTTTTCCACGTGATCCCCAGCAGACAAGCGAGTCTTTATTAAGCACCTACTACATGCCCAACTCTGGTGTTCCAGGAAATTCAGAAATATATATGATATGAGCCCTGCCCTCCAGACACTGATAGCTTATTTGGGGAATTGAGACCTATATCATTCATTCATTAAGCTAAAAATATATACTGAAAGGCAGCGTTGTGTGAGCCTCGCTAGGTGCTGTGGGTCCAGGGGTGACCGAGGAGCATTCTGCCCATCCTCACCATCTAGCGGGGAGTCCGCAAGGCACAGTGACATCAGGAATGCAGAATTGCTACGTGAGAGCACTGGGAGGGAGAAGGTCAAGGTGCACGGAGAGCACAGGTGAGGGTAACAGCTCCAGGCACAACCTGTTCACTTGCCACATTAAATCTTAAGCTCTTTGAGGAAAAGCAGGGTCTCTCTTTTGCTTTCACTTTTTCTTTCTTTGCTACTCTTATTTTTTCATGATAGTTTAATATAATGTGTTTTCACGGAAACAAGTCTCATACAGGGTGGAGCAAAGTAGGTTTGCAGTTGTTTGTATGGAAGATAACCCAATAATTAGTAAATAACAATACAAGAATAAAGTCTGCTTTCTGTACGCACAACTGGAAACCTACTCTTGCCCCACCCTGTACAGAAAAATATAAAAAGAAAATCAAATTACCTGTCATCTGACAGCCCAAAGATGCCCACTCAGGATTTAGATATATTTTCTTCCAATCTTTCATTTTTATTTTTGTTCTTCAAAAAATCATATGGAGTTGGTTTTTGCTTTTTTTACTTTTTCCATCTGACATAATGTGAGCAATTTTCCATATCATTAAATATGCCTCAAACCATTGTTTAGAACGTCTGCACAATTTAATCTTCTACTGCTGGACGTTTTGTTTGTTTACAGTTTTTCATCATTATAAACAGTGTTGCCCTGAGCATTTTTGTGTGTAAGAATTGTCACTTACTTCATATCCCCTCAGTTATTTGTAAATTGCATTTATGCAAGAACCACCTGTAAAACAAAGGAAAACTGCATAATACAAAACAGGGCGGAACTGTGGGGCCCACACTGGAGCTGAGCAGATCTGGAGAAGTGGGGGTCCCCTGGGGACGAGCGTGAACAGGACGGCTCAGGGAGGAGGTGGACCTGAACTGGGGAGGTCTGATATTTTAGAGCCTTGTATTAGTGCAAGTTGTCTCAAAGCCCCCGGGTTGCATTTTCTTTTGAGCATCTGAAAGGCGCACCCCTTTTTCTGCACCAGCTCAGTCCCGGCAACGTCCTTCACCTACATGTACACGACATCTAGTCCAGTGGCCCATGAACGTTTCCCTGCCTCAGAATCACCCAGGGCACAGTTTAAAAAGACAGCTTCCTGGTCCCCATCCCAGACCTGCTAAATCAAAACCTCTAGGGTGGGGTCCAGGAATCTGAATTTCTGCAACATGCACGCAGGTAATTCCAGTGCAAGGGGTCAAAGACCTTCTGATGCAGGAAGCAGGGCTGTCTGCAGCCGTGATGCTGGACACAAGACCATGGAGGTGTGGGCTCAGACTCTGGCCCTGTCCTTCACCACCCTGTGCCCTTGGCTAAGTCCCTTTGCTTTCCGAGCCTGTTTCCTCATCTGTAAAAGGAAGGTGGTGGTAACAGGAGATCCTTGTAGGTGTAGTTGTGAGAAGGAAATGGAGTGCTTAGGCCCAGCTGTGGCCAGTTTTCAAAGGTCATTTTTGGTAGTTGTTCTTAAAGTTCATCCATATCATTCCTCTCTAAAACGTGAGCGGGAGCGGCATGGAGGGCCCCTTCCTCCGCCTTTTGTCTTAGCTGAGACCCGGTTTTGCAAAGTGGCCTCAGAGATCTGTGACCCTGCAAGGCTCCTGATGTGACCCCTGCCTGCCTCTGCCCATGCCTACTCTGCGTCCCTGGGCCTCCTGGCTGCCCACGGGGAGCAGTAGCATCTGATTGGTAGAAATGTATCCTTGGTTGGGAGCCAAGCTAAGCCAAGGTGGGAGGGAAAGATAAGCCTGAGGAAATGCTGATGTGCAGAGGTGTGACCGGAGAAACACCAGCACCCTCTAGGACCAGAGCGAGCCGGCTTGAACTTCAATTCCTGGTTTGATCAAAGTAGTGTAAAAATGGACCCCAAAGGTCTTTAGATGGAAAACTAGGTTTTGGGTTTCACATATTAGCTGTAGTTAAAGCCAAATGTTCATTCCTCTCAAATTGTGTGGGTGGATCACTTTCCTCCCACTGTTGAAGTATCGTGTTTTTAGCTGCTAATAAACTTAATAAAATCCATTTCTGATTTCCCCTGGAGTATTCAGTTTGTTCAGATGCACTGCTGAACCAACATGTAGTGACACTATGTGAAGAAAGTATTTTTGCTGGAAAGAGACAACAGACACAGTTCAGCTGAGAAACGCTTCTCTGAAAGGCTTCTTTGCCGCTGTCTCCAGCTCGCAAAGCGTGATTTGCATGCAGGGAATCCTCCCAGTCAACCATAACACCTACACAAAGTAGGAAGGAATTTTGTTTTATTGGTTCAAGAAGCAGATTCAAAGGAACTGTGTGCTTTTCTGCTCCCACGGAAGCGCCCATCTGTCCCCACCCCACCCCCTGCCCCCAAGCTCTCAGGGCCACTGATGGCCCTGTCTCCTCACTGTCCCAACTCTCTGAGGCTGCCCTGATCAGCAGAGTCGGGGTACGCTGCCAGGGTCTAACCAGCCCCTGGTGTCCTCAGCGTGCTCGGTGATTGGCTGTGGATGCTGTTCTCAAGCAAAACGCAAATGCACTTCCGAGAAGTGGTTTGTGGAGAGCAGAACAGGGAATTCTAGTCTTCTAAACCTGAGTTGAAAAGAGCCAGGGGGATCGTGAAGACGTAAACAAAAAACTATGCAGAAGTCCACAGGAAGAAATGGGAACTAGGGAGATAGAAATAGATGTCTGACAGTTTCAGTGGTTCTGTTCTAAAATGTCAAAACGTGACGCTGAGATCATCTCGAGGCGTTCTGGTTGTGGTATGCGGGTTATGGGCGGGTGGCGGCGGGGGGCCGGGACGGGGACAGAGATGAGATTTTATTTTAAGAAAAACCAGAAAGTTGGCAACCATCCAGATGTTTGTTGATCCGGACCACTAAGTTCCCGTTTGATGTGAGCCTGTGGAAACAGGACGAATGCCCTTCCTTGCCAGTTCTCCTCTGTTAGTGAGAGGTGAATGCGTATTACAAGGGAGCGCTAATTTATCTTTCTTACTTTTAAGGTCTGAGGAGCCAAAGTCAACCTCGTACTCAGGCTTACGCATAGCATACCTGCATGTCTTAAGGAATCTGCTGCTTTTTAACACAGTGTCTGCAAGGTCTTTGCTCGTCTGTGGGGAGAAAAACTAGAAATTTACCGTGCCCCGCCCTTGTTTGCTGAACTGATCACGAGACTGTGTGGGGCTTATCTCCCGATGTAATCAGCACGGCCCTCTTAAACAGAGCTGTCTTAAAAACCCAGATCTACCGGTGAGATTTGTTTTAATTTTGGTCTAACAGCTTTAGGATTACCCCTCAAGACTCTAACGTCAGGCTTTTGTACAAACAAGGAGCTTACACAAAACTCCCATTATATTGGTGGCTTGGGGGTGGGGGCAGCCTTGTTTGGTTGATTGAGTTATGATTGTATAGGGAACAAATAAAGGCTTTCTTTCCTTAAACATAACAGTTATGTCTTACTCTGGCTAATAATGCCACATATTCTTTAAAAAAACTTTTTTTACACAGCCTGACATTATTCTTAATAGCAAGGCAATGCGTTACCTCTAGGTTGAAATCCAGTTTTAATCCTATAAGCTAGAAAAATAAGTTCGATCCTACACAACTGAGTTTTAAAACTGTTGATTGTGTTGCTGTATTTATTACCACTGATGGCTGGTCTCTCCCCTCCCTCCCTGTCCCCACCCCCATCTCCCTCCCCTTCCTCTTCCTTCTTCTCTTTCTCCCCCTCTCTCTATATATGGATTAAATTAGTTAGATGTCTGTGTGTACGTACCTCTCTATCTATGTGTCTATACACGTGTAACAATTTCATTCATGCTGTAAGAGACGGTCTCACTTCAGTTACTGGATATCTACACTGTGGTCTCAATAAACTCTTTTACAATGGACTGATTTACTGCAGACCTGGAGAGTGTTACACTTTCTCCTGCCTCCCTCCCCGAGAAGTTCACTGCTCCTTGACAGTTGTTGCCCAAGGTGGCACATTGCAGTTTTACGTGCTAGATTTCATCGGAAGTCTTCTGTAAATAAAGCGGATTGGAGAGTTGGGTGCTGGGGAGGCGGCGTGGCTTCACACTGGAGGGCCGCCAGCTCCCCGGCAATGTGGGCGCTGCAGGTCTCGTTTCCTGCGGTCGGCTTCACGGCACATGCCAGAGCTGATGCCCCTGCAGCCCGTGTGCCAGATGCGACTCTGCAGCAGTGAGGTGTGAGGGTGGAGGCCAGACAAGAACTGAAAAGTGAAATAGGGGTGAGGTTCGGCTGAAGGCTTTCTTTTCCTGGAAATGGAAAACAGACAGCAATCCAGAAACAGGCCAAAGAGGTCCCTACAAGCTGGACTAGGAGCCACACTGAGGGCTTTTTAAAGGGGGTGGGAAGGACTTTGGCTGTGTAGTAGGCACGGAGTGCTTTTTGAGTTCTCTAAATCCATCTTTAAACGTAGGTTCTGCAAGTGTACTTGGGCAGGAGATTTGAATTAGGATATTGTATGGTCAACAGGACTCATTTTAATTAGTTAATGTGGCATTTCGAAAGCACTTCAGGTCATTGTAATTATGCAAAGGATATACAATCAGTAGCTACCTGTATACGAATTTCTCATTGATATCTACCTGGAATAGAGTCAATTAATATGAGGCTATCACTGCCAAAAAGTGAACATTCTCACTTGAAAATGTGGCCTCTTTTCACTCTCAACTTCTCCCAGAAGTTGATGTAAGTGCTAGGCTAGACAGCAGTGCCCTTTACAGTCCAGAACCATGTCTCCCACACATGTGAGAGATCAAGAGGTTTAAATACCACTGACCCAGCTCGGCCAGTGTGGCTCAGTAGGCTGGAGCGTCGTCCTGTGCACCGAAGGGTCGCAGGTTCAATTCCCAGTCAGGACACATGCCTGGATTGCGGGTTTGATCCCCATTTGGAGTGCGTGTGAGAGGCAGCTGATTGATGTTCCTCTCTCTCTCATCAGTAAATGTGTATAAATAATTAAATATCACTGATCCCGCTCATCACAGCCTAAATGTCTAGTAGAAGCCTAATTTAAAAAAAAACAAAAACTAAGAGTCACAGCTGGAAAATGTTCTGCAGAGCCCCCACCCTGCACCCATACAGCGCCTGCCAGTTGGCACCAGACTCGGAAACCCATTAGCGGCGCCACTGTGGTTAGCAGAGAACGAATGGCTGAGCGCGTGGCCTCTCGGCAGACTTTCATGCACCACCGGGCTTTGGTGCACGTCTCCCGTCCGAGCACAATTTTACACACCCCACCTGCGCTAAGGTGATGAGGTTGAGTTGAGTTCTCGCTTCTTTTCCTGCCCGTTTAAGAGCATGTGGCCCTGCTTTGTAGCTTTGAGAGAGGAATGTAATAGCCCGGTGGCAGTTAGGACACCGCGTCACTGAGTTGTGGGACCTTGCCTGCGGAAGTTTCTGCACCATGCTGGTGTCAGCTCTCTGTGCTCAGAATCCAGTTTATGCTTCAACCTCATCGCAGTTTAAGCTCTCAGGTGTTGTTTTCTTAACCTGTGCTACAAGGTCATGGAGTTTCTGCCCTTGACCTCCAGCCTCACTCCTTAAGCACCTGCTGCCCCATGACAGCAGGGACGGGAGTTGAACCGGGTGCCGCCCCGACACCCGTGCACACCGTGGCCTTTCCACTGGTTTATTCGCCTGACCGGTGCCGCCACACCCTTTCTGGGAAGCAGCCGGCCAAGGAAGTGTGTGTGTTCAGGGCGAGGAAAAGGGAGGGATGGAAAGGAAGGTTTTACAGAGCTGCACGTGTGCCTGCCAACAAGTGTCCCCAGCCTCCCTGGGAGTGTGGAGGCTCCCAGCAGACTGATGCCCACCCTGCAGCCCTGGGCATGGACGCTTGCCCTCCACAGATGCGGCAGCCTCAGGAACTCTTGGTTAAGGGTAGCGATTTGTCCTCTTCCGTGCCAGGAATTCCTGGCGGCAGTCTGCGTGCACGCTGGCCGTCACCAGCTGCCTAATCCCAGCCAGAGCCTGTGGCACAGGCCAGGTTGGTCACTGCAGCCAGTGGAGGGTGAGGCTCGACTGTCGTGGGAATGGAGAGGGCCCGAAGCCCGGCCGATCCGGGATGGCGAGCGATGCGGAGGAGTCCTGTTGTGAGAGTTGTCTTGACTTGGTTTTGTTTTTATTAAATTGCATTACCTTCCTAGGTGTATTTTGCTCAAGCTAAACTTGATGTTTAACATGTTATACTTTAAGTTTTCATATTATGTGCCACGTTGAAAAAAATTAGGAAATTACTGTGAGGAAAATAAAGATCACGTAATCACACCATTAAAATCCTTTTGCTGAATATATGTCTGGACATTTTTCTCTTGCTACATACACCTATAGAGATACATTTTTAATTAAGTTAAGCTTTTTAAATTCGACTAAATGTTGGGATCATGAATTAGTTGTAAACAATTAATTCACCTCGGTGTCATCGTTTTTATTGGCCGCACGGTACTTGGTGTTCTGAATGACCGCAGTTTACTTGCAGAAAGGCCTGTTGATGAACATTTGCGTTATTTCAGAGCTATAGTCACCAACAGTGTCATGGCGTCCACTCTCGTCCATCCGTATACCTGTGCACACGCGTTCTGATGCACCCTCAGAGTTAACGACTCAGGGTGGAGCTGCCGATTCATTTTCGGTTTTCAGAATGATGCCAAGCTGAAGTGCAGAGAAGCTGCACAAAATGCATGTTCCTACCACAGTGATTATCCGGGTGTGATGCCTTTCATCTTCACTGGCCTGGTAAAGAGGGGGTGCGGGTGGCATCACATTGTTCTACCAGTTTCTTTGTTTACTGGTTAAGGTTGAGCATGTTAAAGTGTTTTCCACTTCTGCTGCTTCTTCTGTAAATTACCTGTTCATCTCTATAACCCATTTCTTCTATTACAATCTGTGCTTTCAAATGTTGCATTTGTTTATTTTTAAATTATTGAACAAAAATATTTATTGAGCATTGTTATGTGCTAAGCACCGCTTGGTGCTGGGGACACAGTGGTGAGCAAGAAAGACACCGTTTCTGCCCGCAGGATAGTGGGGGAAACACACTCATCACACAGCCGCACAAATTTGAGAGTGTAGTGGCCACGAGTGCCGGGGGGAGCGCTCCGTAGCACCACAGGACTCCTAGCAAGTGGTTCTCAGGCGTGAGCAGGTATCAGAATCACCTGGAGCACTTCCTAAAACCCGGATTGCTGAGCCTTACCACCCCACCCCAGAGTTTCTGATTCGGTAGGTCTGAGGTGAGCCTGAGATCTAGGTGGCACTGATGACGCAGGTCCCAGACCACACATGGAGGACCTCTGGTCTGGAGATTTCACCCCAGCAGGGAGGACAAGGCAGCTTTCCCAAAGTGGTCCATGAGCTGAGCTTTGAGGACATTACCTTCATGAACCTCTCAGAGGTTCCTGTCCTACTAAGGAGCTCATGCAAGGGCCCTTCGGCAGCGGGGAGTGCGCAGAGAGCAGGAGGCAGGCCAGTGTGTCTGCAGAGGCCAGAGAAGACAGAGAACCGTCTGAGCTGAGGCAGAGCCAGTATCCGCAGCCAGGCCACAGAGATGCTAGCAGGACGTGATAAGGAAAGTCAAGGGATTTGGGTAGGGTCTGGTATAAAAGGAACCTTAGGCAATGACATTGTTCTGTAGAGGTAAACAAAAGTTAAAGTTAAAAGTTGACACAGCCACGGGCCGAGTGTGTAAACTATACTTAAATAATGAAAAGCTAGTACTCTCAACGACAAACATTATTATTATAGAGTTACTTGAAATTTCTGTTTATAAACTTCACTGAATTCCATAAAAAGCTGATTTAGAAACTTAGACTCAAATATAATTTTAAACTTCACAGTTACAAAGAGGCTGTCTCTGTAAGCAGTTGGTGTCTGATTCTTACCTGCCAGCTGCTCCAGGCAACCTCACCTGACGAGGAAGACGTTGCATTCCAATGAATAGTCAGTAGGACAGCAGGGCCCCGATTCCCGCCAGAAAGAAGAAAATGTTAGTGCCCTTGAAAAAGGAGAGCACAATACTTGTGTCGGATTGACAAAATATGCTCAAGATTTTCCTGTAGTCCGTAGGTCTAGAACTTCTCATCGGATTGCCATCACAAACAATGAGGAAGTGGGGCGCTTAGCAAAGATGGTGGAAAATACGTCCTGAGTGTGTCTTCCTAAAGCTTTTCCTTAGGGAGCTGGTAGAAAAGGGAACTTAAGGGAGCATCAGTATCCTAACTGGATATAAATTTGTTTTAAGAAACTGTGAAGCTGGTGTAAGTGGCAGGTGAATTGCATGAGGTGAAAACCAAGGGTTTCTTTCTTGGAAGCCATCGGGGGAAAGGATGTAGGACAAGCCTCACACCAGTCACGTGCCAGTGAGGAAGGTGTAGCAATACTGCACTCAGGTGTTCGTTCTTTACATTTGGCTCCGTAGGTGTGTATTACACAGCCTTCAACAACGGTGTAAAGGCTACTAACTTCTTAGCTGCTTGAGTTTGTATTCTTTAAAGAAGTGCTTTCTATCAGCTCTCCAGTCTGTGCCTTAAACCCGACATTTCTTCTATCAGCTCTCCAGTCTGTGCCTTAAACCCGACATTTCAAACCATGTCGTAATAGCAATAGTAGTAACACTAGCTACTATTTATGGAGTGCTTACCGTATGCCAGGTACTGCACCAAGCTCTTTATAGCAGTTTCTCCTTTTAATTCTCACAGCAGCCTTTGGGGTGAGCACTTTTAACATGTCCTGTTACAGATAGATAAACGAAGGCCCAAAGTCATACAACCAGTCAGTTGGGGACATGAGGATTTGAACCAGGCGCCCTGGCTATGGAGCCCACACTCTGAACCTTCGGGTTCTTCTGTTCCCCCAAGTCCCTTCTTCACTTGGGGGCAGCAAGCCAACCCGCTGCAGACTTAATGCCCAAAAGGAAATAAGTACCTGTTCAGTGCAAAGTATGAAGTAAATGCTGTCAGAATAAAAGCGTAACAGAGAAATTATTCTAATGTGCTGTACAAAATGTATTGTCCTAGTCCTGAAATGGGCAGGCACAAACCAATAACAACAGTGTGGAGAATGCTGGGACAATGGGAACGAATACTCTCTAATGTTAAATGCACTTGTTGAAGGGTATTCAACTAAGGGTTTCTTCCTTCCTTCCTGCCTGCCTGCCTGCCTTCCTTCCTTCCTTCCTGTTTCTCTGTATTCTCCCAATTTTTTTTTAGATACAATGAAAAAGTAATAATTTTAAAAACTGTTTGAAGATCAATGGAACATTAATCAACTTGTTTAAACACTAACTCCATTCATTCAAAACACATTGAAATGGTGAAAAGCCCAGAATGTTGTAGGCACTCAGCCCCTTCCTAGGACCAGTCCTACCATCAGGCCCCTTGCGGGGAGGGTGGCTCGAGGGTGTCTGGGTGACTCTCGCTTCTCTTTCCGCTGAGTCCAGCAAAGCAGCGGTGAGGGCAGGGCAGCTGCAGAGCGTCTGCTAGAATGAGGCTGTGGCGCTGGTTGGGGTCCTGCCCTCCCCCAGAAGCTCCGATAAAATGCATCGCCGTGCTTTGTGCCACGCTTCTTCCTCCCGGCGTCCCAAGGCCAGGCCTAAGACTTTGTGGCCCAGTCTCCTCATTCACCCCAGGCACTTGTAGTCGGTGGCCACCGGGACAAGCCACACCTCCCTCAACCCCTCTGGTCCTATCCCGAATCTTCACACCCTATCTGGCCTGCAGGGGCTCGCTGCTCCCTGCACGTATTTGCAAAGAGAATGAAGTGATTTACATAACGAAAACCAATTGCTTGCCCAGTGTCAGAATCCATTGTTGGGGTAGAATGGACTGAGTTGGGTGCTTTGTGAGACCCAAGGCTGGAGGTACGCTGCTCTCCCAGCCTGGAAATGTAATTAGGACTCCGCAAAGCTCTATCTGGAGAGACTTCAGTGATTAGAGCAGAACATGGCAGTTGTCTCTGGAAGAAAGCATGGACCAAAATAGAAGTCTCTGGACTTCGCATGTCTGCCTTCTCAGCTTTAAGCACATGATGCAATCAATTCCTGGAGCAACTGCTGAAGCCTGAATGAGCATTTGGTATTCCCCCTCTGACCGTTTATCACTACATTTAGGGATTTTTCCCCCTTTTTTTGCATGTTCCTACTCTCTATCTGTTCTGTTTCTCTGGTGCCGCAGAGAAAGTATCTTTCAACCACGTTAGGGTTTCGGATTATAGGTTACCAAGGGGATGGAAAAACTAGACAAATAAATGCAGTGTGTGATCCTAGGCTGAATCCTGGGACGAGGTGGGGTTGGGGGTGGGGTCTCGGGAATCTATAAAAGGCACTATTATTAAGACAATTGGCAGAAATGACATACAAGCTGTGGGTTGGACGTTAGTGTTATATCATTGTTAAAGTGCCTGCTTTTGGTAAAGGGCGAGGTTGTCTGCAACTCATTCTCAAGTGCTTCCCAGTGAAAGAATGCACTTTTACAGAGAGAGAATGGTCAAGCTCACAGGGCAGAAGAACGGCGATCAGTAAATCCAGGTGGAGGGTGTAGGAGCTCATTTTACTATTTTTGCAACTTTCCTATTAAGATTGTAATTATTTCAAAATAAGATTTTTTTAAAAAAAATCACATTAGGAAGTAATTCTGGCCTTGTAGGACTGACAATTACTCATTTCTTAAAAGAAAAAGTAGGAGTGCTAGAAAAGATAAACAACATGCCTGTTCCACATAATTTCTGCATTAAGTAGGGAGAGCTGAAATTCGCAGTTAATTGCATTCACAAGTGTGATGAAAATCCAGATCTCCGCCTCAGCCCTGCTGACTGGAGGACCCAGGCCTTGCCTGTGCCCCGCCAGGGCTGCAGCCATCTCGAGGGCCTCATTATAAGGTTACCACAGCTAGGAAGCAAGCCCTTCTTGTGTGTGGAAGGACCTGTTCTTCCTTTAACGTCAGGGATGACTGTCATTTAATTTGCAGGGTCTCTGTGTCTCCCATTCTCATAAGGAAGCTAAAGAGTTGACTTTGAATCCAAGTCGATTTGTAATGTTAGATGCAACCACGGACTTTCCCTGTTTTCGAGTCTTTAGCTAGGCAGCCTTGCCAGTAACAGTCTCCGTGTCTGCACCTGGATATGTCCACCTGCCCGTGAGTTGGGGGTCCTGGGCAAGTCAGAGCCATGGTGAGGGCTCAAAGCCCTCCTGGTGTTTCTCTCTTAGCTTCCGCTCTGGGTGTGGTATCAAGTACAAGGGCCAGAGTGGTATCCACAAGGGCTTTTCTTGCCTCCTGACATTGTCACCCACTGGTGCCATTCATTGCCCTTTCTGGTATGTGGAAAGGCATACGGCCAGGTCCAAGTGTCGTACCTTGCTCTTACCTTCCTGTTACAACATTACAAAGCTTACAACACAGCCCGGGAGGCCGGACAGGAACCTGGGAGAGGATCTGGTTTGGAGGGGGCATTCTCAGACACCATGGGAACCAGCTGGGTCCCATAGGTGGGTGCAACGAGCCAGGAGGTGAGGCGGAAAACTGGAGCCGAGCTCTATCGAAAAGGCCTCTCGGAATGCATTCCACTGTCGCTGTGGGGGAGTGGGGGCTGCTGAGCTCAGATCTGCCCTGTTTTCCAGAATGCCTGCCCAAATTCAAGGTTACAAATCTTCTCACTGGTAAATACTGGCAAGAATTTTTAAAAAATAAAATAAAAATAAAATCTGAACAGGCCAAATGAACACATCTGGCCGGTGGGATCAGACCCCAGGCTGCCCATCAGCAATCTCTGATCTGACCCAACCCACTCTGATTACATGTTTGCCGATTATATTCTGCAAACAGTAACTGGAGTCCAGCAGGGCGCTATCACCCAGAGAGGGCGCGAGACTGGCCCACGATCACACCGCAAGTTGATGTCAGAGGTGGACAAGCGGCATCAGAGTGTTAAACTTGTTTAGTGAGAGTTCTGAGTTGACATGGCTTAAAGGATCATGCCTCATGAACAGGAGTAATTAATTCCAAATGTTTTCTGAAAAGAAAATTAATTCCATCATGAAATCTCCTAACATCCTACTCTGCCACATACTTAGAGAAATACCTCCTTCAAACTCAACGAGTACGTTTCTTCCTAACCACAAACAAAATGGTTTTCAGAAACAACTACATGTAAAGATGGGTCCAAAGTACAGGTGCAACTGTTGCAGGGAAAAAAGTACCTCCCCCCATTTTTAAATGACTTGTTGGATAGCACTTCTCTCCAAAGACATTTCTAGCTTCTGGCTAAGGAAGTTCCTGGCTCTCCCAGGGCACACTTCGGGCAGTTTATACAGTAACGGGGAGGCCTTGTGGATACGCAGGCCCCTGCGGGGGTGGGGAGGCTCCCTTGCACACACACTGGCCCGGGGTGCATCGTCAAGTGCTCACTTACAACTACGGCGCACCCATGCCCAGATCCTGGCGTCAGGTGGCCTGCGGCTCAAATCCAGAGCTGTGCGACCCCAGCTCCTTCAGTTTCTTCAGATCTATAAAGGGAGCGAGGAAGGGCACCTGCCCTACAGACCGGCTGTGAACCTTCAGTGAGGTCACTTCCGCCCAGCAGTTCACGTGGGGCCTGGCACGGAGCACGGGCACGGAACGGGAAGCTCACCACCGCGGCCCCTGCGCTCCGGCACCGCAGGGAGGGGTGGACGCAGCCCCTCTGACACGAGCAGCGAGCAGCGTGCCTGCCGCAGGGGACGGACCCTCGGAGCTGGGAGAGTGATGTGGGGGAGGATCCACCCCCCTCCAGCTATGAGCGGCTGCCCCACAATAGCAGTTCCTAAAGCACAGCGGCGTTCCCGGTTGTTTCAGGGTCCCTTCTGTAAGGTTTCATTCAGTTGTAGTTCACACTCCTTTCCGTTCAACCACGCGAAGAGTGTAATTCCATGGTTTGAGCGTGTTCACAGACGTGTGCTACCATCGCCAGTCAGTGTTAGAACATCTTCACCACCTCAGAAGAAACCCTGTACTTCCAGGTGTCGCTGCCTGATCTCCCCTCCCGCCCCCCACTGACCCCCCAACCCCCACCCTAAGCAGCCGCTAACCGGCTTTCTCTGCAGCTCTTCCTATTCTGGGTATTTCATGTACATGGAGTCATCAACTCTGTGATCTTCTGTGACCAGCTTCTTCCACTTAGCGCAACGTTTTCAAGGCTTATCCATGTTATAGAGTGTGTCAGTATTTCATTCACTTTTAGGGGCAAATAACGCACCACATTTTCTTCATCCATTTATCCAGTCAGCGGTTTGTGGCATCTGTGTTTCTCCATGTTAACTATTGTGAGTGACGCTGCTGTGAACGTTCAGGTGCTGGTTCTTTGTGTGGGCATGCATTTTCATTCTTCTTGGCCACAAATCTACGAGTGGAATTACTGAGTCAAATGGTAACTCTGTGTTTAACTTTTTGAGGAACTGCCGAACTGTTTTCTCAAAGTGGCTGTACCATATTATAGTCTCATCAGTGTGTAGGGGTTTTGATTCCTCCACATCCTCACCAACACTTACCTCACTTTTTCATTCCGGCCACACTCGTGAGCGTGAAGTGGTATTTCATCATGGTTTTGATTTGCATGCCCCTGATGACTAACGGGGTTAGGCGTCTTTTTCTGTGCATGTTGGCCATTTGTATGTCTTGTTTGGAGAAATGTCTACTCAGATTCCCTTCCTCATTTCTTAATTGGGTTATTTGCCTTTTTATTACTGAGTTGTAAGAGTTCTTTATACGGTTTAGATACACCCTTATTGATACCCTTATCAACTACATGGCTTGCAAGTATTTTCTCCCATTCTTTGAGTTGTCTTTTCACCTTCCTGATGTTGTCCTTTGAAGCACGAAGGATTTTTAATTCGAATTAAGTCCAACTTACCTATTTTCTTTTGTTGCTTGTACTTTTGGTGTCATATCCAAGAATCTATTGCTAAATCAAAGGTCATAAAGATTTCTCGCTATGTTTTCTTATAAGCGTTTTATAGTTTGGGCCCTTGTGTTTAGGTCTTTGATCCATTCTGAGCTAATGTTCATATATGGCATGAGGTAAGGATCCAGCTTGCTTGTTTCGCGTGTGCACATCCAGTCGTACAGCCGGGCTTCAAAGGAAGAAAAAGAACTGTGGACCGCTGCGGTCATCCACTAGACATAGCTCCGGCTACCTTGGAAGCTCACTGGCTAATCAGAGCCGGACAGGGATAGTCAACTTTCACCCCTGGAGAGCCACCTCAGCCCTCAGAAGCTCTAGTCTGCAAGCCATAGAATATAACCGTAAAGTTCATAAAGTTCACCCAGTAAGTGGATAAAATAATAAGCACAATATGGTAGTCATTTAACCACCCTAATTTATACTTCTCTCTTACTCCCTGCCAGCTCTGGGCCTTTTGGGAAAAGTAGGGCATAATGGAAATAGAATTGACCACTTGTCAAAAGCCCAGTGACGACTCATTCAACCTCTCTGAGCCTCAGTTTTTTCATCTCTGATATGGACACTGATACCAAGTTCCCAGAATTAGTGGATGGTTAGAGAAAGCCTTCCCAGGTATGGGGACGCACATGGTACCTGCTGTCCAGTCGCCGTGCAAAACGTGTGTGCTCACCCTTGTCATACTTCTCTCCCCTCTCCCACCACTGATCACACAAAACGCTCTGTGTCTGCGACTTCAGATTATAGAGGCCAGAACCCGAGAATCCACGCAGTAGCCAATTCCAGAGGCCCAAACCCACCCCACAAACTATCCTGTGCTACCCCATTCCTCTACCCGAAACATGAACCCCAGGAAGTCTTAGAAAAGAATGACGCTTGGACGCACCTCAACTCAGCTGAGAGTGTGAGAAAACATTTAACCTTAGGACTGAGTAACTGTTCCTGCTGGAAGCGAGGCTCTTCAGAGTAGGGATTCAGATTTTCCCCAGGGCCTTTAATTCCTTCCAGTGGTGCCCTGCCCTTGACTGAAGGCTTAGTGTCATTTCCAGCATCTAACACCTTGCCTGGGGTGGGCAGCAGAGAGCCAGTGGATATGAAGACCCCAGGAGCAGTAAGAAGAGCTATGCGAATGTGACAGAGTGTGATGACCCCTGAGAAGCCACTGGCATAAATCACAGGGTGTTCGAGCTGAGAGGGAGGGCCCCTAGAATCTCGCCCAACCCCCTCCTCTGGCATAAGAAGACAACTAAGTCTCAGAGGCACTGAGCGACTTGGCCAAGGCAAGGCAACGTGTAGCCACGGAATCAGGTACACCTAAGGCCACGGAGCCTGGAACTGACCCATCTGGATGCGGAGGGTGCTGGAGAAAGAGTCACGAGAAAAGAGGCTGTGTTCAGTCTGGAGCTAAGGGCCCCAGGAAATCGGCTCAGGGGCTGTGTCGCTGGGGAGAGGGACGCCAAAATAGACTTTGCGTCACAGGGACAGAGGCTGGAAGAGGCTCCTCTGTGTCTCCACTTTGTCAGAGGTTCTTCTCATAGGTATATTCTACCTCCGCTGAGATTTCGGGATGCCAGAAAAGGATGGTGGGGCACCCGTGACCCAGGTCTGCCTCTGCCACCGGCTGGCTCTCCGGGGGCTGGCCGGGACCACCGCTTCCCCTCTGCACCTGGGTCTCCTCACGGCCAGTGAGACAGCAGTAGAGCAAGAGAGTGCTGCCGGCCTGCGGCCCTGACAAGTCGGTGAGCTGAAGGCCAAGTCGTGCCCAGGGTGGTGACTTCATATGAGGATGAACAACTTTTCTATGGGCACGTTTAGAGAGAAGTCTGGGGTGTTGATTTTCAGTTCCACTGTTTTTTATGCATCTATCCAGGTGATACTTTTGGCCTGATTCATAGAGAGTACACTGGCCTAATGTACAATATGAGGAGATAATTGCAATGCATGAAAGTCTCTTGAGTCAATTAACTCTTATTACCTGGAAGCCGTTTGTAAGAGGGAATAAATTATTGGGGCAACACAATTAGCGGTCCCACAATAAAACGGGTTTCACGTGTACACTTGTAGGCACCCCCACCTCCCGAGGGCCTGTCAAGCAATAGGGGACGTATTCGAGGGGATTGCTGTGCCCTTTTGTGTTCGAAGGAGTGCGTTAACACGCAGACATGTCCCAGGCTGGACCGAAGCAATGAAATAAGCTTTCCACGCCTGCGAACAATGACGCCTGTGTCGCAGCCAGTCAATGGCTGCCTCAGTGCCTTGTACCTGAGAGACCCTCAGCCAAGGCTGGCCGAACTGCCGAGTGATACTCGAGGCTGGATCTTGCGATTCTGTTTAAAGACCATTTCTAACACTTCCACCCTCGAATTTAAAAACTAAAATAGCTTAACATGTACAAGGACTTTTCCCCATCAAGCTACACGTTCCAGCACGGACAGAGCTCGATGTGGATTCTGGTCGGCGCCACTGCCGTAGCAAATAAGCTTGCAGAGGCCCCAGTGCCTGTTACATTTGTTTTCAATCTGTGGGAAAAGATTGTCTTGTCCCCATCGTGGCCCAAGCTTGAGTGTCTTGCGGCAGTAGGGTCCTGGGTCCCCCCCGACACTGAATCTTCATGCTATTTGTTTATTAAGTGAGGACAGTGGCGCTAGAATCTTCTGCATCCATCTACCTGGCATTTACTTTCACTGACCTTTTAGCGTTGCTACCACCTAAAGCATTTTTCCCTCCACTGTTGCATTCTAAGCATGCCCCAATTCCTAAATTCCAAAACGGGTTGTGGGGGAGGGTGGAAAAACAAACCACAGAGTACAACGATGTTAATGATCAACGTTTTATTTTTATCGTGTTGACTTTTTCAACCACAAGCTTAAAGAATTATCAAGGCACACTGCATTTGTCCGCGTAAGCTGGAAATAATAGACTGACCAGAACTGGTGCTGAGAAGGCAAATTTATAAGTCAAGTAATTGAAAATGTAGTAAAGAAAAAAAAACAAAAGCAAGTTGCCACAGAATGCAGGTCTCTTTTTGTGTGTACGTCCAAATTTGTGGGGCTTTTTTTTTTCCCCATCACCAGAGAATTTGATGATCTTCTCTCTCTGACTTCTTCAATGATAAACGTGCGATCTGATCTTTTAGAAGAATAAACAGTTCCTTGTTAATTAATTTATACAGCTGTCATTGTGGCTCTCTCTCTCTCTCTCTGCCGTCTAAGTGTTTCCCTGCCATAGATTTTCTCGCCGTTTCTGGCAAACCTCCAGTGAGAGCCTGGGATTTATTAGGCTGACTTGGTGCAAAGTCTATTGATTGTGGCCCCGAGGGTAATAACTAAATAGAGCCGGAGCAACAAGTCAATAACACCATTGTTGCTGCAGCCTGCATTCACTGGGGGACTGAGATTGTTTTACAGCAGCCGAGGGTAATCATGGGCAGATCAGTGTTGAACACGCTCTGCGTGCCCCGTGTTAGTGCTGAGGACTGTTTGAAAGCTTGCAGCGGGATCGCTGGAAAATCGGGTGGGGTACTGGGATTATGAACCCTGTGAACTCCTTCATTGCAACTTAAAGGTTTCGACTTTAGTTTTAACATCTGCTGCAACTTCAGGGAGCTCCGAAGCAGGGCCAGCACAAAGGGGGTGCACAGGTGGGCCCTCAGCCTGAGTACTAAGTGGTCTATTCTCTCTGGGTCCCAGAAACAAGATGGGTATAAGCAGAGATTCTCTCATAGCTGCTGTCTGTCAACCATCCATCCCTCCGGCCGTCCATCCATGTGAGGCCCCATCCTTAGCCTCTCACACCCTAGAATGTGTTCAACACCAACCATCTAAACAGGGACTATTATGACCCCAGAGGAAGTCATAGCATCATCATCTCACTTCCCTGTCCAGAGTTGCGCTGACTTCATTTTAAAACCATTTTCTTAAGGCTCGCTTAGAAAGAGAAACCAGTCACATCTTTCAAAGCTCTTCTTTTCTAACTGCCAGAAGTTCAACACTCTGACCTTCCCAGACCTGATCATTGGTTTTTGAATTACAGAAAGCAAAATCAGAGTCCACATTAGTGCCTGTCTCTCTCTGGCCTTTGGAAGAATCCTCCCCTGCCTCCCAGGAGGAATCTGTTTCCGTGCCTGGAGGACGAGAAAGGCATGAGACAGTTCTGGTTGTGGCCCGTGCTGACCACTGTCCCAGCCTCCCGGGCCCATCGTGTCCAGGTGCTGTGTGAGTCACTGAGGCGGGCCCATAGCGGCCTGCAGCCCAGTACTAACGTGATCGCTGGTGAGTAAGTCCCTTCTCTCAGGTGGAGCGTGGAGATGGCCACAGGGCAGCCCTTCGTTACACAGACATTTGTCCTTATGTCTGACATAGAGTATTGTGGAGAAAAAGACAATCTCTGGGCAATAAAGTAAAAAGCAAGACTTCACCAAAAGGCTTTTATTCCGAATGTGAAGTCTGCATGGGAGGGACACCTTCCCCGGCAGTCCTTGGTGATTATTGCGTTTCGATTCCATGCCACAGAGTCATCAGTCAGAGACCAAACTCACCTGCAGGGAGGAGGACTGTCCATTCCACCCCAAGTCACGGGAGCTTTGGGATTCCCACCGATCTCCCCAGGCCTCGGGTTTCTGCACGTTGTGGTGTTTGTCCTGTGGCTCCTTTCTAAGGAAGTGCTGATGTTGAATTAGATTCTACCTGTATTGTCATTTAACATTCGCAGAAGTAAATAGGAAGTACTGGTGATAGTAGGTCCCCTGGAAAAATGACCATGACCTGGAATCAGCAGCCACCTGGATTAATGCCACCTCATGGTTAACTTCACACCAAGGCCAAGTTGTCGGACTGAAGCACCAAGGGGTGCTTTCAGGGAAGGCAGGCACCTCGGAGCAGCCGTCAGGCCCTTCTGCTGAGGCGGTCGGCCATTGGTACCCTCCTTCATCCTCCTCATGCGGGACGGTGGCCGTGATGAGCTGTGCCCAAATGTGGCTCCCTGAGCCAGTTACCCACAAATAACCACAAACCCTTGGGCAGCCCCATCTAGAATGACTACAGATGTTTCACAGAATGTTTTTTCTTTAACAAACTTAATCATTCTGTACAGAACTAAGACTTTTTCCCGTTCACTCCTATTTTTGCTAAAAAGAATCCTTGGCAAATCTGTGGCAAAAAATAAAAACTTGGGAGGGTTTTTTAAAATTACTTGCAATATGACTCACTCTAATGAAAGGTTCAGAAGCATGGAGCAATTCCATTAGGTAGTATTCTTTCTGGAAAAAAAATTGGGGTGAGAGTTTAGTCAATACTAACACACAATTTATGAGCACCGGGAAACATAAGTAACTTTCTCGTTGTATTTTTTTTTTTTTTTTTTTTTTTTGGTCTGAAAGGAGAAATTCCTGTCCAGTCTGCTTAGGTTCAGCCCTGTGATCCAAGCAGTTTTTGACATATCAAGATGACCTAACAGTTGATAAGCTTTGGCAGAGAAAAAAAAATATGCAAGAGAAGTTCAGGAGCTGATGGGGGGTGGGGGTTGATAATCTAAGTTGATGTGTAGAATACTTTCAAATGCTCAAAGAAAATGTTTTTGTTTGGGTGGCTGTGGAAACCTCACGTAGGCTTTATCACAGCTTGAAAGGGGGAAAGAGGAAAAATACCAAAGAATACACACATTTGCAGTTCTTTTGGATTATTTTACCAATATCTCATCTCGAGCTTTCCAATAGTGGAGGCCAGCTATTCTGTTATTCTGCACTCTTCTAAGTGTCAAAGGTGGTCAGAATCATCTCGGATGGAATGAACAAGGGGATAACCAGCTGAAAATAATAGCTTTGTGTATTTGCTGGATGCCTAGAAGTCAACGGGAGCGGTGCGTGAGCTCGTAAAACAGTAGCTGCCAGATTTATCTTTTTAAGGGGAGACTGGATTTTGAGACAGAAACAAGCATGGGGGGAGTTTCGCAGCTGTGAGCGGACCAGTGATTTTTGTAACTGCCACCAATAAAACAAGTGAACTGAACACATCTCCCTAAGAGAGATTGTCCTCTTTTCGCCTCATGGGGCAAACTCATATACACTTAAGCTGCCAGTGATAGAGGAGTCATACTTATTTTCAGCTAATCTGGACCTGAATTTAGAGATTCCCCCTTAGTTTGTTAGCACATGCTCACCTGCTTTTCAAACAAACAAACAAAAAAAAAAATCATGAGTATCTAGGGAAAAAACTTTCAGTAACAATCAAATCTGCTTCAGCAACTACAGCCAGCATTCACTTTTCATCACTTCTGGTTTTTTCGTTTCCTGCATCTTATGATTTGAAATTAATCTGAAAATAGTTATCTGAAGGATTACTCACATAAACCAGTGAGACAGGAAAGAGAAAAATATCTGTATTTTCGATGTCGCCATCATACAGAAGAAGCGGCCATGCGCTGTATGGGCACATCTTTCATTTATGACTGCTGCTGTCTCTAAGAGCTCCTGTTCTCCAGGCTTCTTGTGGATTATTTTTCTATCGCAAGTTACTTATTATTTATTCTGTTCTGAATTACCAATATTAATTGTTTAAGTCTCAACTTATCTGTACGCCTGGAATTTCAGTAACTGAGGATTTCGGTTCGCACCAGGATGTTGGTGGAAAATTTAGCAGTTTCACATATAGTTTGCTCAAATGCATGCACACTGTTTCAGAATAAAACTTGAAACCCTTTGAAAACGAAATTTTAAAGCAAGTCCATTTTTCTCCTTTGCTTCTTTCAGAACACAACTCTAGTCAGGGTTTCCTGTAATCCCTAACATTTATTACCAAGTGTTGCCTACGTACCAGGCACGAAATTAATAGCTCAATATGTATGATCTCATTTAACCCTTAGCTTAACCTTGCAGGGGTATCCACCCTGTGTCCAGTAAACTTCCTTCACTCCTGACTCCATCTCAGCATCCGCTTTCGTGGAAGTCCCTCTGACCCAAGTCCCCTCTTCTGGACTCTCATTGTTTCCTACCTGCCTCTTTCGTAGCACTGTGTGGTTTCGTGGCACGTGCTGTTTGCAGCTGGGTGCGGTGCGTGTGCGCTCACCTGTGGAGGTCTGTCAGCCCCGCAGGGCCGAGCCCCCGTCTGATTTCGCTCCTCGTCACAGACCCAGACCTCTTTCCTTTTCCCAGAGCGGAGTCTCGCGCTCTGGCCTGGAGTCACATCACTTCCTGTCACCCTGCTCTGCTGTGTGTCCAGGGGCACGGCACTGGCTGCAGCCACATGCGTGCTGAGGCCGTCCACGCAGCCCTGAGAGGGGAACGTGGAAACCCAGCGCTGACTTGGAGAGCACCCAGGAAAAGACGTTTCGATAAGGCTCGGATCCAGCCAGGCCCTGTGTTCAGGCCCTTTGGCTTCCTATCCCGTGTGGACGTGCACGCCCTTTCTCCTTGAGGAGAAGATAGGACTTTAGCGTTTCCAAGGCCTTCTGAGTGAAAACATCTGTATTCCATTTTTCCCCGCCGCGGTGTATTAGTGAAGTCCTGCTAAGGAACAGCTTGCAGTTGACAAGACTCTCATCAGAAGGTGTCACTGCCATCAGCTGGAATTACAGCAGGGCCATTGGAGCTGGTGCCCCGCCAGGTGCCAGTCCGGGCAATTACACGGGGTCTCCTGAAACTCCCTCCAGACCGCACTCCCCAGCGCTCAGCCCTGCCCTGAACGGCGAGGGTGTGTGCGCTCAGAGCCTCTGCGCTGCTGCCATCGTTCATTCCAGAACTGGATGCGTTCCTGCAGGACCACTTTTCGGGGGTGTTGTCGGGGAGGGGCTTTCTGCTTGGAAAGAGGGCTGGCTAGGCTAGATGGCTCCTAGGGCCCCTTCCCCTTCCAATTCCTATTCTGTGATTCAGTGATCGTCACCTTCCAAATAGAGTGTTCATGGAGCCACTCGAGCCTCGTAAATGAAAGTACTGCCAAGTCAAAGGGGTAGAACTTAGTAAGAGAGGTGTTTACATACCCCCCCACAATGTGGACTCAAATCTGGATATCCCTGAAACAGTCATAGTTATTTTCTCTCTAGTGAATGTTGAAGCCGTAATTCAGTGAGGACAAAACCACATATATGTTGAACGAAAGGCATGTAATCTTTGGGATAATTCTGAAGTAATTAACACAGCGGCGCTGCACGAAGGCCCATGTGCAGTGAGTGGAATTTTCCAACATTGATTAAGCAGGACTCGAAGAGAACTGAGTCTTTGTCTGAAAGCTGCCAAATGAAAACAACTTTGGGATATTTAAATTCAGGTTGGAAATTGGTTGGAGTAAGGGATATTTAAACCACAGCTGTTCACGGGCTAAAAACATGTGAGCATATGTGTGTGCGTGCGCGCACACTCCGCCTCTAAAAACAAGTTAGCCAGAGGTGTACATTCCTTCGAAGTTCTCATGATCAACAGATGTAAATGTTCACGGTGTTCGGATGAATTATGGAGCCTAATGAGATTTCAATACTGAGCAAACAATAAAAATTTATGCATTGCATAGCTGCCGTGGCCTTTGGCTCCATGGCTAGTGTTCCACCCTTTCAACAGCTTCGGTAATATAATATCCAGCTGGCTTTGGAGGTAAGGAAAATTCGAGGGCTGAATTGAAATTGTGAGAAATTATTTGATGGATGACTTTGTCAGAGTAATGCATGGCCTTGGCATAATTACCGTGGCCACCTTAACCCTTGCGGCAGGTGGTGACAAAGGCCTGCGGGGCATAGGTGCTGAGCCGTGCCCAAATGTGCTCCCTGCCCTCCCGGTCCCCGGTGTCCGTGGTGTCCAGGCTGTCCGGAACACATGCCGGACAAGCACATGCCTGCCCTAGTCCAGCAAGCGAGCAGGACAGCCGACGGGCTGCACTTTTCCCAAGAACTGTCCTCTGTGTCGGAGTGAAAGGAACCAAACACAAGACAGGCTGACCTTGAAATAAAATGGGGCAAAGGCGGGGAAAGGGATGAATGATATCTTTTAAAGCAATATGTTTAAACACAACAGCGAACACAGGCACACTGATCCTTTTTCTCTTCCGTCTCTCTCTCTCTCTCTCTTTTTTTAATCAATTCAGACCTTGAACTTAATGGTTGTCTGCCTTGTACTTTATAATGTTCAAATCTTAACATGTGATTAATAGCAGATTCCCCGTGCGTACGTGTCAGAGACCACATCTGTAGCAAATCTGCCAGCATATTTTTTCCACTAGTTTTACTTTGGAGCCATAAAGTAATTCCTGTTTTGTGAATGAGAATAAACCTATTATGCACAAATATAACTACACCCAGGATCCACTTCGGGGAAAAGAAGTTGCCTATATGATAGGGCAGCTCAAATTTCAGCGTTCGGGAGGGATTTTCAGCGTGGCCTTCTACAGTGAGAGACCACTCTCGCCCATTTCTTGGTTTTATTATGATAACAGAAATATATTTGCAGCATGTTGACAAACTCACTTGGCGTAAACAGAGTAGTCTAAATTGTAAGTTCTAATGTTTTAACGCTAAATCGGGCGATAAGTCAATGTTTCAGTTTGGCACAGCCAACCGCATGTTCTCCAAAAATAGCCTTCGACACTTTTTAAAGCAAGCCAGTGGTGTACTTAGGCTGTTCACAAAAGGCTTCATTCTTGTCTACAAATGGCAACCCTCCCCATCCTCCCAAGAGTGCCCAACTCAAGTGAGGCTGGAGGAAAATAGACACTTCCCCTGTTTGAAGGCGTTTCTCCAACTCTCTCTCTCGTCAAAAAGGAAGTGTTTTGGAGGGTATGGGGAAAGCATGCCTAAGAAAGGTTATCTTGATTTTCTCTGAACACAGCCTCCCAGTGACTCTTTTAAAGGCTCATCATAAGTATTTCTGCGTGGCTGAAACATGGATTTCACCCTGGAGAGACCTCAGGGCTGTCCATGTCACACTCCGAAGCCATGTGTTCTCACATCATGGCAACACCCAAGAGCTGGGCAGATCCCCCAGCCCCTATTGGCTTTGAGTTTTAGTCTTTTCCTTGTTCTCGACTCTAAACTTAAACACAAAAAAGACCTCCATACCCATGAATATAAGCACAGCCCGTAAAGTTTTCCCACAACCGTGTGTCTAGGCAAGACCCAGGAGCGGTGGGAAAGGGAGGGAAGAGGGACAGGGAGGGACCGAGGTCCCTAAATGAGAAGGAGGGGTTCACTTCAGTGCCCCAGGTACCTTCCCAGCAGAGCCCCTTCCCTGGGAGGCTTTATGAGCCCAGTGACCGAAAGACACGCTGGCTGACGCAGGGAAGCCCCTCCCCAGCCGAGGCAGCTAGGCAGCTCTGGACTTCACAGACCCTGTTTCAAAGCCACACTCGGGAATGCTTATGAGGCCATTGCAGCCCTTTACTTTTATAGCGGCCACTGTGCGCTAGTCACTTCACCTGGTTTATCTCACTTCATCCTTAGTACAGCCCTGTGAGATAGGCGTTCTTATCCCTAGGCCCAGAGAGGTAAGGACTTTGTCCAGGCCACACAGCTAGGGAGTGGCAGAGCGCCGGGATCAAACCCAGGCGGTCAGGCTCCAGGGTTCACGTTCTTACCCTCATACTATGTCCCTCTCCCATTGTCTGCAGGGTGCCTAGTCTTCCTTGGAGCATAACCTGATCCAAATATGTCTGCCTTGCCCGTGGTTTAGCAATGGCTGTAAGATTTTATTGTAAGTTACTCACTAACGTCGGGCGATTTACTGTTCTCTTGAACTGTTCTGGTTTCACAGCCCCAGAGCCGTTTCTGCCGCGGCGCATCTGCAGTTTCGATAGCTGGGGGAGGCAGACAGCTTGGCCCCGCCATTAAGTACGATGTTAGCTGCAAGTTTTTCGTCGACACCCTTTACCAGATTAAGTTTATGGAGAGTTTCTGTCATGAATAGGTGTTGGATTTTGGCAGATATTTTTTCTGTGTCTAATAAGATGACCGTGCGAATTCTGTCCTTTAGTCTATTAAGGTAGCGTATTACATGGATAGTCTCTCATATGTTAAACCAGCCTTGCATTACCAGGGTAAATCCCACTTGGTCCTGGTGTTTCATCTATGCTGCTGGATTCAGTTTGATAACATTGGTGTAGCATTTGGGTGTCTTATGTTCAGGATGGATATTTGTCATGATGCCTTTGCTTAGCTTTTTTACTGGAGTAACACTGGCCTCATAGAATGGGTTGGGAAGCATTCTCTTCTTTATTTTCTGAAAGAGTTTATGTAGGATCAGTATTATTTTCTGTTTAAATACTGCAGGTTCATTCAGCGTTGTTTGCTGTTTCATTATAATGTTGATGAGATGCCATAGGAACTTAACTCTTGACTCCACCAGTTAGACTGTGGTAAATTGGTTCTATTATATATGATTTCACGTGAAATCATAGAACCTAGTGTCAATGTTAAGTGAGGATTTGCTGTATGTGATAAAGTTTATTTCAGCCACCTGGTGCTGGATCTAAAAATCTTGTGGGAAGATTTTTAATTACTAATCCAACTTATTTGTTATAGGTCTATTCTGCTTCTCTATGTCTTCTTGGGATGGTTTTGATAATGCATGTATTTCTGGGGATTTGTCCATTTCACCTAAATTGTCTAATTTTTGACATAAAATTGTTCAGAATATTCTCTTATAATTGATTTCATTTTTGTTAAATTGGTGATGTTCCTCTTTCATTCTTGATGTTGGCAATTTTGTCTTCTTTTTTCTTGGTCATTCTAGCTAAAAGTCTACCAGTTTTGTTGATCTTTTCAAAAGCCAATTTTTGGTTTCATTGATTTTGTCTGTTGTTTTCTGTTTTCTCTCTCATTGATTTCTGATCTAAGCCTTACTTCCCTTTTTTCTGCTTGTGTTGGGCTTAATTTGCTCTTTTTCTAATTTCTTAATGTGGTAGCTTAAATTATTGAATTGAAACTTTTTTCCAAATTAAGCAAATAAATTTCCCACTAAGTTCTGCTTTAGTTGCATCCCACAAATGTTGGCAGTTGTTTCATTTTCATTCATTCAAAATATCTAATTTCCATTATAATTTCTTGTTTGACTCATAGGGTTTTTTTAGGTGTTTTACTTAATTTTCTAATACTTGGTGATTTCCCAAATTACCTTCTTTTGTTGTTGATTTCTAATGTAGTCTTGTTATGAGAACATACTTTTTATGATTTCAGGTCTTTTCAGTTTATTGAGAACTTGTTTTATGACCCACATATGGTCTACGCTGGGAAATATTCCATGTGCTTTTGAAAAGAACGTGTATTCTGCTGTCGTTAAGTAGGGTGTCCTATAAATGTTAATTAGGTCAAGTTGGCTGATAGTGTTGAGGTCCTCTGTGTCTTCACTGACTTTCTGTCTGGTTATTCTATCAGGTTTTTTTAATGTGCAGGACTGAAATCTCCAAGTATAATTATTTAACTTTCTATTTCTCCTTTCCTCTGTCGGTTTTGGCTTAGTGTATTTCTGGATTTGGTTGTTAAGTGTGTGTATATATATTTATATTGTATTTGCCATATCTTCCTGATGCATTGACCTTTTTATATTTCTGAAATATCTCTCTGTCTTGGGGAACATTTCTTGTCCTAAAGTTCATTGTCTGATATTAGTATAGACACTCCAGCTCACTTATGGTTACTGTTTTTATGGTGAAAGTATTTCTGTCTTTTAACTTTCAACCTATACGTGCTTTTGACTCTGAAGTATGTGTTTTGCAGATAGCATAAAGTTGGATCTCTTTCTTCCAGACTGACAATCTGCCGTTTGATGGGAGTATTTAGTCCAGTAACATTTGTATGATATTTTTATCTTGTTGGATTTATGTTTGCCATTTTGCTATTTGTTTTCTATATGCATCATGTGTTTTTCTGTTTCTTCTTTTCTGCTTTCTTTTATAAAACAGACATTTTGTTATACCATTTTAATTCATCCGCTAATTTTTTAAACTACATTTGTTGTTATTGTTGTTTTCTTAGTCTTTGCTCTAAGAATTGCAATATATGGAGTCCAGCAGATATAATGCCTGCTTGACTATGGTTGGTAGGGTAATGATATGGGTGTAATAATTTATTTTTAAATTTGAACATTTCACCTAAAATATTATATGGTGTGCTTGAGTGTGATATTGTTATGTTACAGAATTACATGCTTATGATTTTTGTAATAAAAAAGGGGTGTTATTTGTGCTGGATGCTATATATTCTAACTTTCCACAGTCTACTTTGGCTTATAACCAACTTGATTCTAATAAATATAGCAACTTGATTCTAATGCAGTCGATTTCTTCCCTACTCATTTGTATCATAATTGTCATATCTATATATGTCATCAATTCAACAATATTGAATTATTATTCTTACTTAAGCAATCTTTATTGAGTTTACTGGAGTGACATTGGGAAATAAAATTGTACAGGTTCCAAGTGGACAATTCTACAATACATCATCTGTATATTGTATTATGCGTTCACCACCCCAAGTCAAGTCTCCTTCCATCACCATGTATCCTTCCTTTACCTCTCCTACCTCCTCCCACCCCCACTTCCCTCTGACAACCCCCATGCCTTTGTCTGTGTCCATCTTTATGTTTCTTTTTAAAGAAATTAAGGAAAGAAAAGAGAAAATATATAGTTTTTTCATTTCCCATTTTCAGTGTTCTTCATTTCTTTTTGTATATCTGAGTCACCATCTGGTGTCATTTCTTTTCAGCTTGAGTGATGTCATTTAGTATTTATTGTAAGGCAAGTCTGCCAACAAAAGAAAATTTTCTCATTCTTTGCTTATCTAGAAATGTCATTATATTGCCCTCATTTTTGGACAGTATTGCTAGATGTAGAATTCTTGGTAGATGGGTTACCTCTACCCCCACCCTTTCACCACTTTGAATTTTTCATTCCACTGTCTTCTCCCTCCATTGTTTCTGATGAGAAGTCAGCCATTAGCCATACTGTTGCTTGTCTGTACGTAATGAGATATTTTTGTCTTTCTGCTCTCAAGATTTTCTCTTTCTGCCATTATTTCTTCAAAGATATTTTCCTGCCACTTTCTCCCTAACTCTCTCCTTCCAGGACTCTCATTACTGGTATGCTTGTTATTGTGGCACTGGTCTCTGAGGCTCTGCTCATTTTTCTTCAATCTTTTTTTGTTTGTCTTCTTGAAACTGGACAATTTCTATTGACAGATGTTCAAGTTCACTGATTCCTCTTCATTTTATCTATTGTATTTTTTAGCTTTTATGATTTTTGTTACAGTTCCTCTTTCTCTGTTGAGGTTCCTTATTTATTGAGATATCATCATGATAATTTCTTTTAATTCTTTAAGCACAATTTTCTTAAACTCTTTGCATGTATTTATAATAGCTGCCTTGAAGTCTTTGCTAAATCCAACATCAGAACCACTCAGAATCAGATTCTACTGAATGTTTTTCTTTTGTTATTATAAATCACACTTTTTCACTTTTTCTCTTCTTTTGACAACTCATAATTTTTGTTGAAAACTAGACATTTTAGATAATGTATTATAACACTCAGGCTTTGATATTTTTAAGTAGCTTTCCTGATCTACATGATCTATCTCCCTTACAGTTTTTTTTTAATTATTTTTATTTTATGAGCTTGTCTTCTTAGGGGCTTGCCCCTTTGTGTGCATAGCTTAGTGGCCAGCCAATGATTGAGCAGAGGTTGTACTCAGAAACTTTCAACCACCCTGGTTGGTGTAGCTCAGTGGATTGAGTGTAGGCTGCAAACCAAAGGATCTCCAGTTCGATTCCCAGTCTGGGCACATGCCTAGGTTTCAGGCCAGGTCCCTAGTACAGGGCGCACAAGAGGCAACTACACATTGATATTTCTCTTCCTTTCTTTCTCCTTCTCTTCTCCTCTCTCTAAAAATGAATAAATAGAACCTAAAAAAAAAAACTTTCAATCGATAAGAATTCCATCCCCTGCCAAGTGATTTGTATGTATGTTGAGGAGCACATTCAAAGTTCAGTCAGTTCTCAAGCCTGCCTTGACTTTGACTTTTCAATGGGGTCTCTCAGGTCTTCCCAGCACATGCATGTACTTTATACCAATTGACAAGAGATGTACAGAGAGCTCGTCTGCCACGTCTATGGCTCTCCAATTTCTGGGATCTCCCCATCACATTGTTTGGTTAGTCTGTGAGTCACCCCAACTGGTACTACAACCTCAGACTAGCAGAACCGTAGATTTCCCCCCATTCTTTTCCCTACCAAGTTTGCTACTTTTACTGACAGTGATACTGGGCATGGGTTTTTGCCCTCTGCTCCAAAATCAAGTCAGTCTTCCCTGGCAGCCCTGCCCTGGTAAAACCATCATTCTAGCCAACTAAGCTGGGGGGTGAGGTGGGGATGTTCTTACCTGAAGTTCTGCCAGCTTTCTATGAATAAACACTTCTCAATTTGTTTCTTGCCTTCGGTCATTATCCAGAGCCCTGAAAGGGTTGTTTGAACAACTGTTCAGTTTTATACTTGTGGAGGGAGTAATCTGCCAACTTCTTTACTCATAGCTGGAAGACCCCTGGTAGAGGGATCTTGCCAGTCTGTACAAAGACTTTCTATAAAGTCTTTAGGATATGGTTGTAATGAAAGATCTCATCCTTGACTCCATGTGGATTTGGCGACTTATTTCCCAGAATTCCAAGCCCTCCTCCTCAAAGAGCTTTCAGTGCCTGAGGTTCCCTGAGATGGGTAATGACCAGTTCCAGAAGCTTGCATTCCCCTCATTCCACTGTGGACAGTTTGACTGCCAAGGTCTTATCTTCAAAGTGCTTACAGCAGCTTCGATCCAGGGCAGCTCTTTGCGCATTGAGTGACCCAAAGGCAACAGGTGGGATGTTTGGGGCAGAACTGTTGAAGAAAGATGGTCTAGTCATTGGCTTGTTTCACCTTCCTTTATCTCTGTCATCTGGGAATACAACACAGATAGTATCAAGCCCAACAAAAGATGCATTCTGATATTATTTTCAGTTTGTTTGTCTCAACAGAGAAGACTGAGCATGGATATCAGAAATACCCACCACAAAAGTGAGAAGGATGGACGCAGTGGAAGGCCGGAGGGGGTAGCACTGCTTGTTCACTTTCTCTCTATATATATATATTTTTTGTAAAAAAAAAAAAAAAAGAAAGAAAGAAAGAAAAGAAAAGAAGCTTAAACCCCACCACCCACTCATCAGGTGATCAGAGACTGTAGTTGTAAAAATGTGCTGCAGGCAGAAGTTCTGAAAAATCCCAGAAAGTATTGAAAACATCTCTAAACAAGGTATTTTTCTCCTGCACCTTTCTTGCTAAAGGTCCCAATTGCTGCCAAGAAAACTAGTGAGAATGTTAGCTGCCAAATAAAAAATTTATGACAGTGTTTGGCAAAGGACTATCTCGCTGCTTGTTTTATACATTTCCACAAGGCACTTGAAGACGGCCTATTTTCCTTTACCTCCTCCCCCACCCCCACTCTGGGTATGTATACCTTACTGATCACTGTTCGGAGTCTGTTGTCTAATAAAAGAGCAAACTCCTATAAAGTAGGATTAAACAATAGAACTTTTTCCCCCTTCGGTAACCTCTGAAATGTGAGCAAACCATTTTCGAATATGATGTGTTGCAAAGAAACAGAAAGGATTTGCTTGTTTAGAATAGATACGCACATAAGAAAAAGAACAAAGAACCTTTCAATTAACAATCATAGACTTATGAGTAGCCAAGGGAATCTTCGAAATCCCCTAGTCCTTGCAAACCTCCACCCCTAACACTTTGCAGACAAGAAAATAGGGGCCCGGAAGGAGACAGTGTCCTGCCTACGGCCCCACAGGCAAGCCCATGTGGGACAGGAGCCTGGCTGTAGCCTCAGCCCCACGCTCCACCCCTACTTTGCATCACAGCCCAACACCGCTTTTGTGCGTTGGGCGGTCGTACACACACGTGCACTCGAAGCATCTTTTACGAGCATTAGCATTCCAGGCTGTTCAGCTTAATGAAAATTAAAACATTTCCTTTCCCCCCAAAAAATTTTTAAATGCTAACGCATTAAAAGTGAGTTAAGCTAAGGGCTGTGATACCCCTGAAAGGGCACTGCCCGCCCTTTATCAATGAAGCCTCCTGGCTGTGTCCTTAAATGCTTCCACAAGCCTTTCAAAAGGGCAGGAGCGGGGTGGGGGGGGGGGGGCGGGTGCCATATTTAGAAAAAATAGTTTTCTTGAACTGAGTTTGGATGTTGATAGTAATAATTACATAGGCTGGTGGTGAACACCCTATGTAAAATATTTGGTGGTGAAATATTTTGCCTGCCTGTCTGAGAAAGCACAATTATCTGTCTTGGTCTTTTCAAAACAGTGATCAGATGATGCTTTGGGTTGTTAGGTAGTGCAGTTAGCAGGCACTTCATCACTCTGACTCCTTTGAAAGCCTTGCCGCACCCTCATTTCTTTCCTCGCCTCTGTGGAAGCATCTGCAGTCGCTGTCACACGCAGCACAGGGCTGGGCTGCCCTTGTGCGGAGGAAGCTCAGAGGAAGCGCGTGTGATTTGATACAAAGTACTGCGGACAGACCAGGAGTAAGCGGATTACTCGAGACAGCGTTAGGAGGCAACCGGAGGAAGATTAGCTCAACATGAGGCAGACACCACAAGCAAATTAGAAAACCTCCCCAATTAGTACAAGAAATCCAGATTTATGCTGTTCGTGATCTGCTGAAAGGCAAAGTGTCGATGTTACAGGCTCTATAGTCTTGATTTAAGTTGAAATGTTGGCATTTCCTATCAGTGCGTGTTAGCATCTGGGGCTGTGTACTGGCCTAATAAATGAAGTAAATCCCTCTTCTCCATGCCTGCCAAGTAGTCCCCCGTCCAAGATTCTATACATTGGGGAATGTTTTATTTGGCCCTAGAATAATCTCTAGGACATATTGTAATATTTCTGTTCTGGGAATATCCAACATGACTCCAATGTCCCACACTTAATCTCTCTTTTGTTTGTTTGTCTTGCGGAACATGTATCATGTCGAAGTCATAAAAATGGAGTGTGCAGAATACCAGATGCTACAAATGCAATTAGATACTTAAAAATAGCTTCCTTGGTGGCACTGCTGGAAATAGGAACTTGGCCTTCTTTTTCCAAACAGGGTGGCACTTTTCTGCCAAGCTACTGATTGTGAGCTCCAACAGGAGGCACGGGTCCCCTTCAGAAGCCACCATGCAAACAACTGGGTAATTCTAGGACTCGAACCCGGCACTACCATCCTTCCGATATGTTGGCAGCCTGACGTGGTGGTCTTTTTTTCCTCTGAGTGCGCTGTGTAGTCACCTGTTTCTTGACCTCTGCTGATTTTCAATCAGGTTGCATGTGACAAAAGCCATCAGCAGACTGAGCCCAACTTGTGTAAAGAAAATTGCAGTGTCTCCACTCTTTGTTTATGATCTGAAATGCATTTCAAGTAAACTTTTATTTCACCAGAAGTCAAGCTACCAGAAAGCTTGGAATTTATTTTACAGTCTTATCCAAGGAAGAAGAAGATGTTTTTGTATAGGAGGGTAGAGGCTGAATGGTTTTGTTTTGTTTTTTCTTTTCTGTTTGTAAAACAGTGCATAATTATTACCCCCAAAAATCTGGAAAATGCTGTGAATCGTAGATTTTTTTTAATATATTTTATTGATTATGCTATTACAGCTGTCCCATTTCTCCCCATCATTCCCCTCCACCCTGCACACCCCCTCCCACCCGCATTCCCCCCCTTTAATTCATGTCCATTTGTCATAAGTTCTTTAGCTTCTACTTTCCCACACTATTCTTGACCTCCTCCTGTCTATTTTCTACCCACCGTCTATGCTACATATTCTCTGTACCTTTTCCCCCTCTCTCCTCCTCCCACTCCCCTGTTGCTAACCCTCCATGTGATCTCCATTTCTATTGTTCTGTTCCTGTTCTAGCTATTTGCTTAGTTTGCTTTTGTTTTAGGTGTGGTTGTCAATATCTGTGAGTTTGCTGTCTTTTTACTGTCATATTTTTATCTTCTTTTTCTTAGATAAGTCCCTTTAACATTTCATAGAATAAGGGCTTGGTGATGGTGAACTCCTTGAACTTGACCTTATCTGAGAAGCACTTTAGCTTGCCTTCCATTCTAAATGAAAGCTTTGCTAGATAGAGCAATCTTAGATGTAGGTCCTTGACTTTCATGACTTAGAATACTTCTTTCCAGCCCCTTCTTGCCTGTAAGGTGTCTTTTGAGAAATCAGCTGACAGTCTGATGGGAACTCCTTTATAGGTGACTGTCCCCTTATCCCTTGCTGCTTCTAGAATTCTCTCCTTCATTTGAATCTTGGCTAATGTAATTATGATGTGCCTTGGTGTGTTCCTCCTTGGGTCCAACTTCTTTGGGACTCTCTGAGCTTCCCGGACTTCCTGGAAGTCTATTTCCTTTGCCAGATTGGGGAAGTTCTCCTTTATTATTTTTTCCAAAAAGTTTTCCACTTGTTGCTCTGCTTCTTCCCCTTCCAGCACCCCTGTAATTCGGATGTTGGAATATTTAAAGATGTCCTGGAGGTTCCTAAGCCTCTCCTCATTTTTTGAATTCTTGTTTCTTCCTTGTTTTCTGCTTGGTTGTTAGTTTCTTCCTTCTGGTCCACTCCATTGATTTGAGTCCCAGTTTTCCTCCCATCTCTATTGGTTCCCTGTGCGTTTTCCTTCATTTCACTTAGTGTAGCCTCCATTTTTTCATCTAATTTGTTAACAAAATCAACCAATTCTGTGAGCATCCTGATCACCAGTGCTTTGAACTGTGCATCTGATAGGTTGGCTATCCCTTCATCACTTAGAGGAATTGGCTCTGGGGTTTTGATTTGTTCTCTGGTTTGAGCCATTTTTGTTTTTGGTTTTTTTGTTTTTTGTTTTGTTTTGTTTCTGGTCCGGTCGCAGCTGTTACATAGTGAGGGATGGAGCCTTAGGTGTTCCCCAGGGTGAGGCAACCCAGTTGCTGAGTTGTGATGCTGCATGTGGGGGTGGGGTCTGAGAGGGAACAATGGTGCTTGCCCTGGTCTCTCTAGAATTCCAGTCCCTTCCACCACTTCCCCTTCACCTGGATTATCTGTGCGCAAATGTGGGACCAGCTGGTCAGCCAGCAGCCTTGCGCGGTCTCACTGGGTCTGCACAGTTGCCACCCCGTGCCCAGGGTACGCTAGCTGCTGCCTGTGCACCTGGGGTCTGCTAGCCGCTACCAGTGGGCCTGGGATCTACCAGCCACTGCTGCCTGTGTGCCCGGGTCCGCACCTCCACTTTTTCCTGCCACAACTCCGCCCCTCTTACCGGTCTGGATGAATGGTTGTTGGACTTCCGTACAGTTCAATTTTCTATCAGTTCTGATTGTTTTCTTCTTTCTAAATATTTGTTGTCCTTAATTTTGGTTGCAAGAGGAGGCGCAGTGTGTCCGCCTATGCCTCCATCTTGGCTGGAAGTCTGAATCATAGATTTTTTAAAAATTATGATCCCCACACCTACACACAGTCATTGCTATCATTTCAATGCATATGTTTCCAATTTTTGTTTTAAGCTTATATATGTATTTTTCTTTTGGCAAAATTGGATCATAATATACTTGTTCTTTGCAACCTTTACTTTTTAACTAATATATTATGCTCAAGAAAATTGGTGGTCTTAACAACCAGGATAGGATAAGGTCTTCCTTCTTATGCCTCGGAATCCTCAAGAACACATTCGCTCCATGTCATTTTAGCATTAATTCTCTTTCTCTGTGTGTGTGTGCGTGCGTGTGTGTGTGTGTGTGTGTGTTTTAATTATCAGTTTCCAAATGGCATTTGTGACAACTCTTAACTCACTGATGTTATGTAAAATGTTACCATCTTATCACATACCGTTGAGAAGTCTGCGTTTTCTGTTTTTATATGCATGATCTAAGTTGAACATCAACAGAATCTGTAAGTTGGGGTGAGGGGAGGATGTTATCTCTGGTTTTACTCATAAGTGCAAAGTTAGCTAGAATATAAGATGCACCTGATGCCAGCCATTTGTCTTCCCACCACGTCCAGCACATGGTCTCTGAAATAGGGCCTACTTTTAACTGCCACCGACTAGCTGGATCCTGGGCAGATTAACCTCCATACGCCTCAGTTTCCCCCAGGGAAAATGAGCACACTGATACCTTTGCTGTACATTGGTTCTGAGGATGAAATAACAGAATTTCTGTGAAACACACAAGATAGAATAAGGCACAAAAATAGATTTAACAATAAATTTTACCATTGTTCTTATTTTTCTCACACATTCCTTTTCACTTTCATATAGTAGGATGAATAAATTATTTCTTTTTTCCAATGTACTCAATTATTAGTTCAGCATTATTTAAAATAATAATTATATATGTGACAATGTGCACTTTAAGAAAATTAAGAAATACATAAACATGGAAAGAAAAAAACCCACCACCCAAATACAAACACTGTTAACACTTGGCTACATTTCCTTCAAGTCTTTTTTTTTTTTTTTTTTTTTGGTATACCAACTCTTGTCATTTGTTTTTAGACATATCAACTCTGTCCTGAACTAAGGAAATATAGGTGGCAGTGAAGGCATGTGCTTTAGTGAATGTGTTCCCCATGTCCCCACACTCTGCTCTCGTTTCCAGCTTATGAAAGAGGTGCCCCTTTGTAATCCTGCTTCCACGGGCAGGAAACCCCAACAGGGGCCGGGCGGGTGGTCCTGGTGGAGGCGCAACGATGCTGTGTCAAGAACCCGAGGTATCGAAATGCGCTCATGACTCTGTAAGGCACTGATCTTGTGGCCTCGGAGCAGATCGTGTGAAACTCGGCCCACCCGTTCACAAAACCAGTTTCTCCGTCATACAAAGAGGGTCTGGACAAGACTTTAGCAGAGGCCACCATCTGTCAGGCCCCAGGTCGGCCGCGTTGTTACCCAGAGCTGGGCAACTCAAACTTACTGCACCTGAGTATCTTCAGCCACCTGAAAAGGTGTTCTGTTCACGCTGAAAGGAAAATTCCATAGCCAGGCATCTCCTGTCAGCTAATTTGATAGTTCTCTATCAAGCAAACCTTTAGTGAATACATTGATTCTTTCTTTCTTTCTTTTTTGTTTCCGTTTTTTGCGGTTCTGCTTTGGCTCATCCCAAGATTTCTCTGAACCACTTGGGTGAAATTGATTTTTATTAGTTTCATTGGCCTTGTGGAAAATTATCTCATGAACTGGTTTTTATAGGAAGACTCAAAGCACAGCGCAGGGTGAAAAATAAGCCTATAGCAGTCAGAACTGTTGTCTGAAATGTCTTCCGACTGGAAGGCTGAATTTATTGCACAAAACAAGCGCTAGCGAGGCGGAGGTGTGCGGTCCTGCTCATTATCACCGGAAAGGGGAACCAAAAAGCCAAGTAAAAAATTAAATTTTAATAATGCCAGTGATATTTTCTAAATCTTTCCTGACAGAAAGATTCTCATTATTTTTATCTGTCTCCGAGTAGGTTCTTTTAGTGCCATCTCAAGAAATGGCCTCAGCTACGATTGTTTTCCAGGCTTTAAGGCATCTAAGAAACCAACTATATACGGAGAGAAATATGCTTTAGATTGTTCAAGGAAGGCCCGTGACCGTGGTAACATTTCGGCTGGCGCATCTGCAGCCAACATTTGCTGGGAACGCCTTCAGCTCTCACAAAAGAAGCCCGTGATTGTTAAGACAATTGCTGTAACTCTCCCAAACAAAGGGGGCCCCCCGCCATTCACTGTATTTAGCTATGGGAGAAGCCCAGAGGCGCCCCCAGTCCCAAGTTTGGGTTCCTTCTGGAAATAACCCCATGCTGGCTGTGAAAGGAGAGTGGAGGGGAAAAATGGAAATATCCTATTGTTTTGGTAAACGTGCAAGCTCGCCTTTCCAAGTATCACATAGTACAGAATTGTTTGGGGATAACAGGAAAAATAAAGCCAGAATCACTAGGGTAGTCACACCAGGAGGGTGTGAATTCTTTGTTTTCTTCTTCTGTGCTTGTGTATAAACCTGTCTTGGTCCAAAAAGGATTTATAGCAATTTACCAAAATAGGTAGAAAACAATAGATTTTCTGTCTATGAAATGAAGTCAGGATTAAGGTTAGTGCACAAACTATGGGCTAGCCTGTCCGTCCACCCGCGAGAGGTGGGCCACGATGCGCAGCTCTAGGCTTTCTGGTGGCGGAGTTGAAGAGGAACGTGGCCTCAGTTACACGTCAATGGCTGGTAAGATACAAACACAACTCTTTCTCCTGCCCAATGGGAGAGGACGCCTTCCTGGGGAAGTCATGGCGGGGACACCTGCTGGGCAGGGGAATAAACATGTTCAAGAGCAGCCTTACAGGAAATGTGAGTTCCACCGGGCCGTCTCTTCCCGTCGCCCTGGGTGAGCTGGTGGCATTGCGCCCAGCACAGCTTGGAGCGCGTGCGCAAACCCAAACCCCGTGGTACACTGCGGACTCCCCAGGCTCTGCCGCCGCCGCCCCAAGCGGGACACTAGTATGTCCAGGAGAGATGGACCCCATTCCTAGGCTCCTTGATCAGCACTATTTCTCAGCTGGATTTCTGATGAGTGTTCAACAGGGGAACTTTGAGGTTGTCACCTCTGGCAAGGACCTGGAGTGACATGACCTTGTATTGTAATTAGGTGCCCTCATGTTGTCTGGGAGCCAGTTCGGAATTGGAATTCACCATCCACTTGTGAAACTTAAGACGGGGTAGCCTGAGGCCAGTACCTCCACAGAATGACAGAGGGAACGCATGGCTCCTGTTCTGTATTTTGGCTCAGTTCCCCTCAAGATCCCTCCTAAATTAGGGTTGGTTTCTCTATTTTTTACAGCTAAATAAAGGACCTGAGTGAGTATTCAAAGGCCACTCTACTCCTTGGCAATTTACTGTCTTTATTTTTCTCTAGTCCACGGACATGGTCCTTAGCATCCATTCTCAAGGATGCTTGGGTCACATATATTTACTCCCATTTTTGGGAGAGAGAAACTGAGACCCGTTCACTTGTTTGTCATAAGATCACTCAACAGATTGGAAGTAGAGGCAATCTTGCAAACCCCTCTTTGTCACTCACCCTCCAACAGACACCCCTCGGTTTCCCGTCACAGGCCTCTTGGCTTATAAGGCATTGCACAGAAGATGCACACCATACTCCTTGAGAACTGCCAGTCAGGCCGTGAAGGTCAAGGCGGCTGCAGATGTGCAAACGTGCATACAGCCCAAGCCAATTTCTGTGCTTTTCATCACCTCGTGAGAGGGCCAAAAGGCATACGCAAGCTGGGTCATGGCTTCTGTCGACCTCTCCCTGGCCTTTGATTCCGTGGCTAGGAATCAGTTATGGGCTAAGCTGGATGTAGTCAGCGTGGACCCTGGCTACCGGGGCTCACACCACCGAACTTCAGCATCTCCCCGGATCAGGAATTCTGGGCTGCTCCCATCACCGAGGGAATCTTGGGTACAGCAGGGCAGAGATGCATTCACCCACCCACCCCCTTCCTTCCCATTTGTTCCTTAATCACTAGTCAGAGGTCACAGACTGAAGACCCACCCACAGATGTGCTTGGTTTGGCCACTCGGTGTTTTGGGAAACTTTTACTAAGTTGCCAACGTGGAAAACTTGGGAGAGTTCACAGAAAGAACACAACTCTTGGCTTCTCTTGACAAAGCAGGAGATCTGGCTGCACAGGGCCCACTTTGAGTCCCAACTCCCAATCAGAGCAGCCCCCAATTTAGAAAAAGATCCAGCACTCCTCATTCACCTAGCCTCTCTCCTGACGCCTGCAGCCCTCAGCCTGGATGTCTCCACTCCTCCCCAAAGGGTTTCCTTCCTCAGTTAGAAGAAATGCATGCATTCCCAGGCCCAGGGGTGATGTGGCTTCACCTGCACAAACCTGGGCATCCCGCGATCTGATTGTCACCCCGCCCAGAGAACGACAAGTCAACCGCCGTGCCTGTCATTACTAAGCCTGCAGAGAAGGCCTTCCTAACCCAGGGTTCGCCTGCTGCAAAGTGCCCAATGCTGCTCTGGGGCATGTAAAGTCAGCGTAAGGTAAAACGCTGTGGGAGCAAAGTCATACGTTCGAGCCAATAGCGCACACTCCGACGGGTGTCTCGTGCACTCTCCAGCCAGGATAGCAGGGCAGCCCAGGGCTCAGCATCTGCAGAAAGCCCCTCCACTAGACTAGGGGACAAAGGGAGGAGTGGTGTCCCCAGGACCCAGGACCCAGGACCAGGGCCACCTGGTGGAAACTGGAAGCACGCGGGCCTGCCTGTTAGGAGATGGTGGAGCTGACGCTGTTGGCCAGGTGGCAGGGGTGAATCTCTGCTGCAAAGTAACGAAGGGACAAGAGAGGGATCGGAGGAGCTGCCACCCAGGACCAGCCCAGTGGGGCTACAAGTTAGGCCGGATCCCATTCTGCTTGCCACGGAACCAAGTGTGGACAAGAGAGGCAGGTTCCCATGTTACCATCTAGAATACGTCACCATACCCCTCAAGAGTTGACAGAGACACAGATGGCCAGTAAACATCTGCCAAAATGTTTTATTCCTCCTGCCATCAGGAATGGACACATGTATAAATCCATGGCCATTAGGAGATAAGTATCTAACGTCAGATCTTGTGGGGACATAACGTTAGAGCCCATCACAAAAGCCAAGGCAGTCATGCCTGCACCAGTGTGACCTCAACCAGCCAAGATGCAGAAGAGGCCTCTTGGCTGTCAAGGGGTGTCCCCAGGAAAACCGACACAGCAGGAAAGGGCAGCCTCTGCCTTCCTGGGTACCTGAGTCACTGAAAATGGGGCTGCCAGGAAGAGTGGCTTAGTCTCAACCCCACGAGGCAAGCTAATCAGGGCCAGCCCTGGGATGTGTCCTGCAGGAATCAGCAGGCTTTCCAGCCCCAGGTACCTGCGGCGGGGGCTATCTGCAATGGGTGGGGACGGCCAAACAAGCAGTACTTTCAGCGCTCATTGTGGGGAGATCAGGGAGTAATTACAGCAGTGGAGTGATAATGATTATTATACCGAGCAGTTACTATTGCCAAGCACTGACGATCTAAGCACTTCATGTTGAATTAACTCATTTATTTATTAATGGAATTCACTGACCGAGGCCCTGCTATTATTAGCCCCATTTTTCTGATGTAGAAACCAAAGCATTGGTTCTTTGGAACTTTCAGATTCCTTGTGTCGGCACTTTTGTATTTCTTTTGTAAATAGAGGACTAAAGGAGGATTGTTCACTTTTTATTTTGCTAAGTAAGAGAATAATCTCCAGGGAAACCGTCCCTTTCCGAGGTCCAAGTAAGGACGTTGGGGAGAAAACACTGCCATCTACTATCGCCATCGCACCACAAAATAAAGAAGGTTTTCACCGTAAAAGACCCAAAAGGACATAATCTCAGGGAAGAAGCGAAGTAACTCGCTTCAGGTCGCACAGCCGGTATTCGGCAGATCCTGCATTCGGATCCGGCAGTCGGCACCGGAAAGAAGGTGGCTGAACAGCGTCTGCCCAAACGTACTTCATAGCTTCTCTGGAGGGTGAAGAGAGGGAGGGGCCCTCAGCCAGGGAGGAGCTGGGGGCTGACTGATTCAGGGTTGCGTCATAATCCAGGGGAAGGACTTCGTGGGAATGGAGACCCTCCCTCAGGGCACCCAGCAGGAGATAAGGGACAGAAGCACCTGAATCTGGGGCTCTGGAAGGGGGCCATCACCCAGTGATGGCCTGCCTGCCCTGACAACGTCACCAGGGCCACATCTGGAGCGGGCCTCACCTTCTCCCTGGGTGGGCCTGAGCCACAAATTCTGCGTCCTAATAAATCAGGATCACTGTTAAGGTTAAATAGCATCACAGATGCAGCAAACATTCAAGGCCAGAAAAAGACATGCTGTCTTTTTAAGACTCTCTAGAAGTTCCACATCACTGTCCACACGCCATCCGGAGAATACATGGGAAGGATTCCTTTATTGTATCGTACGGATGTCTGAACTCAAAAACAGAGACCTGTAGTCCACAGTCCCACAGTAAGTCTGATTTTCTTTTCCGCCTAGCACTCTGTTCCAGCAGATGCGTTAAACTAACCTTCAGCAGATCTGGAGTCTTTCTGTGGTATATCCCCTCATCTGTATGCCGGCCAATGTAGACGTAACAGAAAACCATGCGGTACAAGGTCACTGGGCAGTGGGCGGTCCCTGGTGAGCTGCCCCCAGAGGATGATTGTCATTCTCTCTGCCCCCGAATCTGGTGAGGGATCAGGTGATCACGTGTTCACCTAAAAGACAGAGGCTGAAAGGACACGGCTGATGTGCCTGTGACCGAACAGAGCTGATGAAATATGCTTCTGAATAAAAATGAACATCATCTTAGTAACTAACTTACAGTGTGTTTACACTAGGCACTAGGAAGAGTTGACTTTGGTTAATCAGTGTTGTGCACTCTGACAAAAACGGACTTACCTCATCACTTTGTAGTCTATGGAGAAGGCTATAAAGATGAAGTTGGCAAAGACTCGCCCTTCAGACAACCAGGAGAGCCTGCTAGAGAACCTCAGACATGCCAGTTAGATAAGTGACCACCTTAGGATGCGTGTGTCCTTTGGGGATGCACGATAAGGCTGGCGTGGGGGTCGGGTCTTCCAGCAACTTCTCTGTGAAGATGAGGGTGATAATAGTCTCCACTTCGTAGGATTGTTGTGCAGGTTCAACACAGTGTAGAAAATGCTAGAACAGTACGTGGCCCAGAGTAAATGCCCAGTAAGTAGGTGCTGCTAGTGTGGTGTTGCTGCACCATCATCATTGATGTCACTGTTGTTGTTGTTGCTGTCACCATGGGCCCCCACACTGTAGAGGCCAAGGAGGGTCACCAGACAGTAGAGCTGGGTGGGGTGTTCCAGCTCCGGGGCTCAAGGACCTTTCTATTTCTTAGATTGGGGCTTTTTCTTTTTAGATAGAGGTGTATCCACTTCTATTTTGCCAAGTAAGAGTGATCTCGAAGGAAAGAGTGCACGCTTCCGGTGACCAAATATGGACATCAGGGACCATACTTCACCATCACTCCATAAACTACCTCGCACGTGAACACTGAAGCAGGAGGAAGGATGCCGTCTCAGAGGAAAGGAAAGTCCTTTAACCCGAGCCATCTTGTTCCCAGGAGAGCGCCGCCTTCTCTGTGGCTCCTGTATTCTTGCGTCAGCCTCAGCCCCCTTCATTTTACACAGACGCGAGACCGGGCTGGGCCCAGGGACAGGTGGAGGCCCCTGCTAGGTTTCGGGTTGTGTCCCTTGGTGTTGCTGAGCCGGGTCCCTAGGAGCGGCCGACGCGTTCTGATCGCCACTGTGTGCCGTTGCCCTCCTGGCACTGGCCCTCAGATAAGAGTACGAGCCCTGACCGGTGTGGCTCAGTGGGTTGGCCATCATGCCGCAAAGCAAAAGGTCACTGGTTTCATTCCTGGTCAGGGCGCATGCCTGGGTCACAGGTTCGGTTCCCAGTCAGGGCGCGTACGGCGCACACGGAGAGGCAGTTCATCCACGTTTGTCTCTCACATCAGTGTTTCTCTCCCTCTCTTTCTCCCTCCCTTCCCCTCTGTCTAAACATAAATAAATAGAAACTTTAACAGAATGACAATGAAACAAGGGGCCTGTGGGTCTGAAGACCCAGCCATGCCCCCTGTGGTTGACCTTGGGCACCCCCCTTTCACCTCTCAGGGCCTCAGGGGCCGCAGCTGTAAAACGAACATCCGGAGAAGGGTGTGGACACCCTTTCTTCCACCTCTAGTGTCTGCAAGCCCGGGAGGGATTAAGTATACCTGGTGTTTCCAGAGCGTCGTTATTTAATTCTCCTCAAGTTCTTTCCAAGCCCCTGTGATTGAAGTGAGCTGCCTTGATCCTACCTGAAAGCCCGGGAGCCAGCAAAGCCACTCTCCAGGTCCCCTGCCATCATCGAGTCCATACTGAAGAGTGACAGCGGCCCTGGTGCCCGGGCTGAAATTCGATGTACGTGCTTGGCAGTGTAGAGCACAATGTAACCACGTATCGCTGATCAAAACCCATCGGACTTATCTGTGCGCTCTGACAGGTACATGCTGGCTGCCTTCCCAGGCTGGGAAGGGCTCCCCAAGCCAGCCAGTGGTCGCCCTGCCTTTGCTTTGATGTCTGTGCCACCACCTCAGACAGAAGGCTCGGCCCTGCTGGGGCGGGTGTCCCCGTGAGGCCCAGATAGACACTGGCCTGTGGGAACCCGAAACCTGGGAAGCTTGGGATGGCAGCCGCTCGCAGGACCCCCACCTCCCCCTTCCCCACCAGCCACAGGAAGTTTCCCAGGCAGCTTCTCAGCCTCTGACGACTTTCCTCCTGCCTCTCACCTTTCCTGAAATGTCATCTCCTTTCATGGGATGACTTGCCAACTGCACACATGTGGCAAAGGGCTTTATGTTTTCAAAGGGCTTTATCATCTCTAATGAGCTAATCCTCTTCTCCCTGGGGCGGGTGGCGAGCTGGCTGGTCCTGCTTGGGGAGAAACTGAAACTCCAGAGTCATGGAGTGACTTGCTCCAGGTCACCCCGGGCAAACCCAGGATCGTGGGCAGACAACAAATTGCCCGGGCACTGGCGTTACTCTGATTACGGCCTTTGTTGTCAGCCTTCTGTAACTGATTGCTCATTGTGACACCAAAGCTCCCACAGGGCAGGGACTCCAGGTCGCCTTCTCTTTTCAGAGGGACTTGGCCAGACCTGCCATGCCCAGCTGGGCGCAGTGCGAGGACCACCACGTTCTCCCACGCAGCAGGGCCTGCCTCAGGGAGCTTTGAGCTTCTAGACAAGGGGCGGGCGGACCCCAGGTGGCAGGTCCCAGTCCAGCTCACTGGCTGTTTTTATATGGTCCACGAGATAAAAATGGCTTTTACATTTTTAAATGGTTTTAAAAAGATCAGAAGGAGAATATTTGTTGACATGTAAAAATTATAGGAAACTCGAATCTCAGTGTCTGTGAATAAAGTTTTATTAGAACACAGTCCTACTCAGTCATGGACATGTTGTCCACAGCTGCTTCTGCACAAGGGCAAAGCTATGTAGTTGCAGCAGGGGCCGTAGCTTCCACAAAGCCTGGAATATTTACTGTTATGGGTTTAATTGTATTCTTTTCTCCCCATTCCTGTCTCCTAAGTTTTATGTTGAAGTCCTAACCGCCAGTAGCTCAGGACGTGACCTTATGTGGAAATAGGGTCTTACCAGGAGGCATACTGACGTAGTAAGGTGGGCCCCTAATCCACTGAGACTAGTGTCCTTATTAAAAGAAGAAATTTGGAAAAGGATGCACACACAGGGTAAATGCCATGGAAGGATGAAAGCAAAGATCAGGGTGATGCTTCCAGAGCCAAGCAGCCTCCAAGATGGCCAGCAAGCCGCCAAAAGCTGGGAGAGAGGCTGGAACAGACTCTTCCCTCGTTGCCCTCTGGAGGAACCATCCCTGCCGATGGCTCCGTCTCAGACTTCCGGCCTCCAGAGTGGTGAGACCATCGACCTCTGTTTAAGCCGCCCAGTTTGTGGAACTTTGTGATGGTGGCCCTAGCCAACTAATACATTTACCACCTGGTCCTTGACAGAAAAAGTTTGCTGATCCCTGTTCAACTGCAAAGACTTTTGGAAAGGGGATAAACCTCCTCTGTCCTCAGTCAGGGCCTAACCTAGGTGTGCTGGGGCTCAGGTACTGGCTGGCTCCCGTGTCCTCGGTTCCTTGCTGGAGAGCATGCTCATTTCGCCACCTCCCAAACCTCAATTCTCCCGTGTCCTATTTCCTCAGGCCCCCCCTGGGTGACCGACCACTCCTAAACTAGGTCAGTTAACGCAGACCGTTAACGGTGGAGGTAACTGGGTAATTTGGCCCAGAGATAAGTCAGTCTGGTTTCCTTCCTACTTTAAATGTCTTATCCCAGAGGCAGGAGTCTTGTAGGACATGCCCCCTCAGTTCCCTCCTCTCACGCGGCTTTGGGCAGCTGCCTGCTCCACCCGTGGCTGGAAGTTCTCATTCTGAAATGAAAGAAGCACCAGCTCCTAAAGCCCATCAGCCCACAGCTGTCTGCAAGCTTTCGCAGAATCAGGCTGGGATACTCCTGTCTTTTGTCCAGATCCTCAGTAACCACGTGATGCAGCCACGGAGCCGCAGGTGGAGACCTGGAGAACAGCCACTGAAGGCTAAGACGAGATAGCCAGGCCCACGCCCTGCTCTGGATGCTGGAACTTTGTGCGTCTGTGTCCTGGGGCTGTAGTCACACAGCACCAGAGCTAGGGCCTAAAACAGAAATGTTTTCTCTCGCAGCTCTGGAGGCTTGAAGTCTGAAACCAAGGAGTCAGCAGGGCCAGGCTCCCTCCAAAGGCTCTGGGGAAGGACCCTGCGTTGCCCTTTACAGCTTCTGGTCCCCCCGGGCATTCCTTGGCTTGTGGCAGCACCACTGCGATCTTGGCTTCTGACACCACCTGGCCTTCTTCTCTGTGTCTCTGTGTCCTCTCTTCTACTAAGGACACCAGTCATTGGATCCAGGGTCCACCCTACATCCAGGGTGATTTTATCTGAAGATCCTTAACAGTTTATATCTGCAAAGACCCTATTTTCAAATAAGGTCACATTCTGAGGTCCCACTTGGACGTGTATTTGGAGGGAGACGCTGTTCAGTTCAGTACCATGAGTACAATTGAAAGTCGAAGGAGTCCCCACCAAACTCCTGGACCAGCAGCAGTTGTGCGACTTAAGCCAGTCCGATAGAGTGAATCCCAGAAGCTTTGCTTGGAATGCCAGGTTGCCTGGCTCCTATGACTGGCAAGTTCAAATGTGACTCTTCAGGTATCAGGCACACAGCAGGATCTAGAGGCTCAAACGATGCCTTCAGGAATCTCTCTTTTTCCATCTCTGGGCTCCGTCGCTCTGTGCTGACATCCTGCAGACAGGTCCCCCTGCTACATGGCAGTGAGAATGGCCCCCAGCAGCTAAGTTCCCGTTTTTTTCCTCAATCAGTCCCAGTAGAGAGAGGATCTTTTTCTTGATTTTCCAGGAACATTCCTCAGAGGACTCTCTGGCTTGGGTGGCATGCCGATTCTGATCAAATGGCTGTGCCAGGGATAGAGAGCTGTCAGTAGGTGGACCTGCTGGGTCATGTGTCCACCTGTGACATCACAGAATGGGGCAGTCCCCTCCCCTTGAATTCCTGGGGTGAGGCTGAGGATTCCGCCCAAAGATGCAGGAACTACGAAAGGCCCTGGATGGGCGTTATCAGATGGCATGCTAACCACACTAACCAACTCTAGCCCAGAGATGTCCCACTCTGAAAACAATGCTTCCAATTAAAGTTAGTATTAGAGGCTGATGATAATGACCCACCTTCTCTTACTCCTGTTTTTATTTCTTTCAACTAATATTGAATTGGATAGAGACCTTGGAGAGTCTTTCCCTGGGCCCTTGTTTTGGGGAGGTTTCCAGAGAGACAGGTATAGGTTCCTTTGCACGGAGTTCATCTCATGCTCTCATGGCTGCTAATTGTCCTGCCCACTGTTGCTGTTCTGGCAGAACCCAAAGGTGGGCATTATTATTCAGGCCTGGTCGGCCAGGCAGGGAAAGCGTGTCCAGGACGGGGCACTGAACCTGTAGCGTGTCATGCACTCTCCAGCTAATGAATGCAGGCTTGTAAAAGGGTTTGGACACTGCTGGCATCCTTAATAGGAGGTGGCTCATAGTGGACTCCTAAAGCCGTGCTTGTCTACAGCAGCCCTTGGAAATCAGAAAGAGTACTGCGTGGGCCTTCAGGGAGCACATGCAGGTGGAGTCTCTCATCCGTGCATTCGGCAAGTATTGTTCGGGGCACTGAGAATGCAAAAGGCAAGGGGAATCCGGGCCCTAGAAGGTCCACTTTTTATTGGAGAACCCTGCATAGAAACAGAAAATCATGAAACTCTGCGGTAGATGGAGTGGTAAGAAGACGCACTGGGGGATACAGGAGTGAGAGGGGGCATGGTCAGGAAATTCTGCTTGGAAGAGGTGGAGAAAATAGACCCAAAACTTCCTGTTGGCATCAGGGTGAATCCACCTAGAAATGCTTTTTGGTAGTAAATAACAGAAACTCGGACTCCCTGACTTGAAAAATACAGTTAATTTATTTCTCAAATGACTAAAAGTTCAAGGGAAAGGTGGTTTGATACAGAGGCTCACCATGTCTTCAGGAGTGAGCTGCCTATTTCTCTGCCATCCTTTCAATCTGCTGTCCTCTGTGGATCAGTTTCTTTCTTAGACTGATTTTTTTCCTCGTGGAAACAAAATGTCTGCAGCAGATCCAGGCCTAACATCCATACTCCACGGGGTCCAGATGACCCAGAATTGCAGTCAAAGCTCCTGAGATTCGCTCTCTTGGACTGGGTGAAGTCACAGGCCTGCTCCAGTCCTATGGCCAATGGCATGGAACACACGGACCATCTTAGCCTAGGTCACGGCTCTACCCCTGGAGAAAGGCTTGTGTCAAATGTTTGGAATGAATAAATGAATGTAACCAACATATATATCTGCTGTGCATGGGAAGCGGAGTGCCTCGCTGAGCCTTCTGAAACAGCACATGAGGTACCATCATCCATCAGCACACAGTGGCATTGGTTACAGCTACAGGACACTCCGTAGTCTTCGGTGAAGCATTATGACCACATGTGGACAGAAGAGGACCCAGCTTTTGAAAAACAAGCCTGTTTCTTAAAGGAGAGTCCTATCAACCCTCATCATACCTTGGCTTCTGGAATACATTAAACCAGAGCCTCACTTGGCTTGACCAAACACCCCATCTTGTTGGAGAAGGGGGTGGGAGCAGTAGTGTATCACTCAGGATGACTTGTGTCATGCTGTGGTGACAACCCCCAAATCTCACTGGCTTAATACACATCCACGGTGAGTCCAGGTGAGTCTCCAGGGTGATGGCCCTCTATGTGATGACTCCAGGATTCAGACAGAAGGGACCTCCACCATCCTGTAGGTCCCATGCCTTCCTGGGACCTACAGCCTCCCAAGTCAGAAGAGCAAAGGAAGAGATGGCTGGAGGGTCAAACTCTTGGCTCACATTTCATTGACCGAAACAAGTCACATGGCCACAACTAACAGCAAGGGATGCGTAAAGGCAGTCTGTGCTGAGAGGAACTGGGTGTTGGCGAATTCTGGGAAGCCATTCTCCAATTCCTGGGCTCCTCAATTGAGAGCTGAGAGCTGAGCCGGGTGCCACGCAGGCCTACTGCGAGTTAACCAGTCTTCTGCCATTCCGGCTGCCGTACCAGCAACTTGTTTCCAGAGGGGAAGGAGACTGGCAATGGAAAGATGAGCCCCTCCCCGGTTCCCTGCTCAGGATCAGTATTTTCAATAGTACTTTGTGAGTTCAGCCTCAAAGTAAATGGTTAATTCATCTTGTATCAACAGCACTGTGATTCATAATGTAAACTTGGAGAATCCTTGATGTTTCGGGCCCACATTCCTTTTAATTTGGCTCTGCATTCTTTTAAAGCCACAGTGTGCTCACTTAATAGAATGCAGCATGCAAATGCACAAGTTTTTGCCTGGAGGCAATTTAGCCTGGCTGGTTCAATGGATGTCTTCTTTCAAGTGTATATTCTTTCTTAAATTATTTACTGGGTAAACACACTTTGCATTTTCAAAAGGGAGATTAAGATTGCTTGCTGCATACCTAGTTGAACAGAAATCCCACCCACCACCCAAAGTTAAGAAGAAAGCTGTTTTGGGCCTTCCCAAAGTCCCTTCTCTGGCTCACTAACTGGGAACCCCTCTTCCCTGCTGTTTTTCTGATTCTCTCCAAACTCTGCATTCCTTTCTGCTTTGCCCACATCGGTACCTGCCAGCAGCCCCTAGCTCTTAACTGTACTCAGGCTTCCTCACAGATGGGGCCCGCCAGTGCCAGCCTTTTTCCTCCCTGTGCCCCAAATTGGCTCAGTCCTGTCTACTCAAGGGCCTCAGCTGCTCATTATTCTCATTCTTACAGGTGCTGTATTTACCCAGCACCTTTGAGATCCGTAGCTGGGTCAATCGCTTGGCCCAAGTCAAGCCTCCTTCCCACTCTGTCGGCTCCAAGTCTCTTTTTGCCCTCTAAACCCTTCGTGCCAAATATCTACCAGCCATTGGTTTGAAAGCAAATGCTCTGTCCTGCCAACCTCTTCCATCCACCACCAACAAACGCCTCACTTGTATGAGGACCATGCCTTCTCCTAGCTTCCGGAGAGGACCCAGTCCTGCTCTGAGAATGCACGCCAGTAAGAAGCTCCATCTTTGTGGATTTACTTCAGCTTTTAACTTCAGCCTTTTCTACCTACGCAGACTCCCTGAGATTTTCCTGCAGATTAATTTGCACAGGTCTTCATTCTTCCTTGAATGGAAAGATGACAGTTAAAGGGGCTGCACTCTTTCATTGTCGTCCTTTGGACAGTTGTACATGTCAGTGACTGTGCCGTGAGCTGGGGCTGGAGAGGTGACTGTGCATCACCAAGGAGGGAGTGGGCAGTGCAGTCTTTCTGATTGCCCGTGACCCAGCGGTGAGGTTGCCCTGCCTTGGGATGGGTGTCTGTTGAGTGAACTAAAGATATAAGCTATTAGGAAAGATCGTGGGTGAAGTGCACCCCTCTTTGCATTGAGATGAGGGGAGCCCAGTTAGGAAGGCCGCAGAAGAGCTGAGAATTTCAGATTCCTGTGCATTTGTTTTCCTAACCATGCCTCAGATTAAACAAGTAACATCCACAGTTAATCCTTTATAAATGAGCATCATGGTTGCCTTGGGGCCCTCAACCCACAAATAAAATGGTTGTCAACCAAGAGACATGCTACCGAATAGTACTTAAGGCAGAATTTTAAAGAGTTTTCATGCTTTTAATCTGTTCACTGCTGAGCTTCAATTTTGCTGATTTCCTTTGCAAGTCTGATGCGGGTGACTGTGGTAAATAGAGATTGTGACAGTGACGTGGACAAACAGGATGTGCCGGGCCCGTTCTGCAGGCTTCTGCCCCTTCCAGAGAAAAGGGGGAAAATCAATTTGGGTTTTCAATCAAGCTACCAACTAGCTCCCATCAGTGTTCATAATTAGCCCCACTTTAACGAGCCGTGAAGTCCTGCTCTTATTTATTTATTTTGGGGGTGGAGAATCTTCCTGCCTTCTGAGTAAATATGGCCTGTTAAGTCTGAATTAGCTGTCATCGCAGAAGAATTAATGTGGGGGCGCAGCCTTTCTAGTGGGGAAGGGAAGAAATAAACGAGACAGATCTTAGCTGAGCCGTCCGTGATGAATGAGGACCGAGCGCATCATTCATCTCCTTCCAGGGAAGTGGACACAGGCACTAAAGCAGTTTTGCGGAAGACGTGTCAGCAAATGTGATCATTTTGTAACCTGTCAGGAGGAGAGGGAGCTAGTCCTTCCAGGGGGCAAAAGGGAGTGGGGCTGTCTGATGCGATGGTCTCCATCCATCCATTTAGGTTTGGGCAAGCAGGGGGTGGGCAAGGAGGAATCCGACCGAAACCCCAAAGGTGTCATCATCTTTCCAAGAAAGAAACTCATCCAGAAGCTAGGAAAGGCTGCAAACGTCCTGCAAAGCTTTCTTCTCCGCGATGTGAAGTGGGAGGGAGGGGTCTCTGTTACACCGGGCACCTGGCTAGTCCCACCTAGCTCTTCCTATGGACGGAGGCCCAGTCCAGTGATTTGTCTCTGGACTAAGACAGCAGACCTCTCTGTGCCTGAAATTTGGAGGCCCGGCGGATGGGGTTTGCTGTAGGGTCCCAGCCAAGCGGACAGCCAGCTCGACTGCCAACCACTCTCTCTATTTTTGTGTGGTCGATTCTGTGAGAGTGAGTGTGGGTGAGGCTGTTTGACCTCAGTTCCCACTGAAAGTCTCAACAAAGCATTCTGATGTTTAACCACTTTTCTCAGAATGAGGTAACAAATTACGAAACAACTTCATCAGAAGCTCTCGGCAGGCATCCTGGAGCGGGTCTCTCCACTCCATTCTCCTTCTGAGTTTCAAGTTCCGCATCAGCATTTGGCAAAGCCAGGGCTGAGGGGGTTGGAGTCTCTGGAGGTGAGAGCCCACCCACCAAAGCCTGCAAGGCACTCGGGTACTTTGTATTGTTTCTCATTTCCATATTTCCATCTTTTTTTTTTAATATGGAGCAAATGTAACGTTTTCTCCCAGCGTCACAGAGCGTGAGCCCCGGTGACAGATGACGGTTTCACAGCCTGAGCTACAAGCTTGACACTTGCTTCTTAATCTTGTCCTTTTCTTCCTAAGTCTCTTTTCCACTTTTCCCCAGGTATTTTTGTACAGGTAAGTACCTTACTGACATGTTTCCTTAGAGTCTTTTACCCTAACCGGAAACACTGCAAAAAAAAAAAAAATGAGGCTTGTCTCACATTTTAAATTAAAAAGAGAAACCCTCGCGGGGCCCTTGATCATTTAAAGATTACTACACGGCACTCCGAACCTGGAAAGCCATTTGATTGGCGGTAGCTTCACGGGAAGCATTTCTCCGGGTGCAGTGTGACGACTGCCGTGGAGGCCTTCCTTTCCTTGTGGGTGGTTTCTAGATCCAAAAAGCTGTGTGGTCACACACACACACACACACACCCCACGCCAGGCTCCCCACCCTGACCTGTGAAGCCCTCATTTGATTAGCCAAATTGACCTTGGATGAGCTTTGTCAGAATGTCCTCCGATCATTTCTGTTTCTTTGCTCTCTCCTAGAATCATCCAGAACCGCGTCCTGGTCGTCATCCTGGCCATCACCCTGGTTGTCACCATCCTGATGGCGATCATTTTTTCTGTCAGAAGACACTGATGTATCTGCTCTCCCTTGATAAACAGCAACCGCGGCTTGTTCTGAGTAATTAAGACAAAACGGTCACATGAATCATCCTTTTGCGCCGACAGGCCCTGAGCGACCCTCCTCTCCCGCCACTGTACAGCTGAAGTGCAAAGAGTGTAAAAAATATTTTTTATTCTCGTTTGCATGTGGGTTGATTTCCTTTTCTAGGTTTGTCTTCGCCCAGATCTGTTTTCCATGGGGGAAGGTGGGTGTTTACTTGCCTTTTGGTCATTTCATCTACTGACCAAAATAGTCTGGGTGACGTTCTTCCTTGCCCCGTGTCCATGTCACGGGTCACGGTTTGGGAGAGGGCATAATGATTCTGTCACGGGGGCTTCTGACGGGCCGTGCTGTTTGTCACACACCTCTTGTCACCGAATTGCCCTTCTGTGATGTCCGAGGATAAAATCGCAGAGAAAAGCAGGGGTCAGAGCCAGTGACCGGATTCAGCAAACCAGCCCCGTTCCTACCCCAGCATAATGAATAGAGTCAACCTGCCTGAATGCTTTCATTGTGAAGGTGGGTATTTCATGTCAGTTGTGCAGGAAATTGACTTAGCACTTTCTCTGTTTTTCTACGCATATTTTTTCTTTACACCCAAGACTGTTTTTGCTGAGCCTGCCCAATATCCACTTTTCACAACTTTGATTACTGGCTTCAAGAAATAGTTCCATACCCTCCCAAAAATCCCATACTCCCCAGAATTTGCTGGCAAAGTGAGTCCTGGCCCCATATTTAATTGTGACCTCCTCTCCCCTGACCTGTGTAAGCATTCCTGTATCCTTTCGGTTTTAATATTTGCACTGCTGAAAGCAGCCCTCAGACATGCAAAAGGTCTGACAAGGTTCTCTCCACATCCATTTCTGTATGTAAAGAGAACATGAATATTTCAGGAAGAGCAAGACTCCGTCAGTGTGAAATTTCAGATGTGATTATAAATATGGTAGAGTCCTATAGGACGATCCGCTAGAAATAAACTTTATGGAAAGAAAAGGTGCGTTAACCTCCTTTAAAAGAAAGGGGTTGCAGCATGTTGCAGAAAGACAGCTTGGGTTTTTTACTAACAAATGTCAGCCTAGCCTTCCGGAAGTCACTATCCAAACCTGTAACATGCTTTGTGATTTTTCTTCACTTTCTTTCTGTCTGAGGAACCGAGAATTGCGTTCAAAATGAGTTCATTTATGATGAGGCTTCAAGTTGCCTGAGCTGAGGTCATTCTCCTTCTAGTCATGAAGCAAAACGTGTTTTTCTTGAAGGCTTCATGGGCACTTACAGGGTCCGTACTATCTTTTGAATATAATTAGATGCTTTGAACCCTTGAAAACCAAACCTGTTTTCTTCATAAAAAATGCTAACCATCTTTGCCCATGGATGGAGATACTTGGCACTTAATATTTTGTTTTCCTCCAACTCAGAAAAGAATCATTATGGTTTAGGGAGGAAATGCAGAATGGCAAAATGCACTAGAGAAGGCGTACTTACTGAAACAGGCCCGGGCCCGCTCGCGTTCGGACAAATCACGTAGCCTTGTGTGAAGAGAGCTGCAGCCTTTACTTCGCAGGGATGGGGCGAGGTGTAGGCAGAGCGGAGCAGGACCGCCAGGGCGTGGGAAGGCTGCACTGATTTTCCTATCGGCTTAAGGGATCCTCCTCCGCGAGAATCTTTTATTCTGATAATGGAATTCAGTATGTGCTAAACACATCGAGGAAACTATTTAAAAGCAAGAAAACAAACAACCCACTTCCTTCTCATTCTGAAATACTAACGGTGGGGAAGTAGCATCCCGGCCTGTCCAGTGGCTTCCTTCGAAACCCCGGATCTCACCTCAAGCACGTAACTCGTTCTCCGGCTACACATTTCCAGACTCTTGCCAAGGCCGTGCAGCAAGCCACGTGGATCTTATCATCTCAGCTTACCAGCTCCTAGGTATTTCACTGAAACCTCGTGTTCATGTTCAAGTAGATGAAGGAAAAAGGAGTGTGTTGCTCACCTTTTAATGGCCTTTTCTTGGGGGTTCTATCTCTTTATCAGCTCTTGCCTGAGATTTTGCCCCAATTCAACGTGGAGGGTGGAAGGAATGTGAACAGATAACCCTTGGTCTAACGGCTCCATCAAACCCCCCTCGAGAGCTGGCCCCTAGCCTGACGTAGTGAGTACCATGTAGGCAGCTCGAGGTCCCTTGAACTCGTTGCCTGGCCCTCCTGGATGCTGTAGGAGTGGCTCAGAGGAGCCCTAAGAGAGACAGGTTTTTGTTCTTCCTTCCACACTCTCCCACACTCTACTGGGGAAGGAAGAAAGCCCACGATTTCGAAGCAAGTGAAAGGTTCTAGGAACTTAATAAGTAGACTTCAACTGATGAATATTTCTAAAGTTGGGAATATTGTTTAAAATGCTGTTCAACGTGGAGCTAGGGGGTGATAATGAAGACGCAGAGGAGGAAGAGGAGGAGGAAGCCATTGCCGTATAAAAGTCACTGCAGACTAAACAGTTTCCCCGACAGAATAAATAAGGCAGATGCTACCCGTGCTCCAGAATCAAAAGCACTTTAATTAAAGTCTCTTAAGTTGTGGAGAGTTTTCAGTGTTCCACGTTGAAGGAGAATGCCTGCGAATACAGTAAGCTTGACGTCAGCTGCCTGCCTGGGCTGGGAGGCCATTTGCTATTCTGTTTAAGGCAGGCTGGATTGTCTTATTTTGGAACCAGCTTGGTGGGGGGTTTGCTTTGCTACTGCTTCTGAGCCCTGAGCTTCAAAGGCTGAAATTAATGGCGAACAAAATTGTGCAGCTCTGGCCGTCCCATGCGGGGCAAGCCCATTGAGGGTTATCATTAAGTAAAGAAATAAAGGGAGGGGGGAAGCCTGCCTGTTCCAAAAACCTCATCAGATAATGACCTCAGCGATTGGGTTTTATTACCAAACAGCATCCAGAGATTATCTATTCCATAGAAGAAGGGAGGGGGGAAGAAAAAGAAAGAAAGGAAAGCAACTGTCTTTCTCTCCCTCTCTTCCTCTCTCTCTCTCTCTTTTTTTTTTTTTTTTTTTGGCACATCTTTTCTTTAAAACTGTCAGATCATTTCAGTATTTCAAATCCAAGGAAAACAGCCTGCCTGCTGCTGTATTTGAAGTTGTAATGGTGTCAAAAAGTCACGACTGACTGACAGCCATCAGTCCCAGAGGGGCTCATTAAATCATAAAAACTTGACAAGGAAATAATTGCGCATCGCCAGCAACTTGGCGCCTGTTTAGACGTTTTTATTTTCTTTCATTATTAGTCCCCACCATTACGTTCATTAACAAATTGCATTAAACAACTGTTAAGGGCTAATGATTTGTTTATCGCTTTTTTATTATTATTATTTAAACATTAGCTGTGTCATGTGGTACCCCAGCAGCCTCTTGCCATCATCTGACTGAATATTTTTCCACTCTGAGCTCTGGGTACTGTTGGAATATGAAATAGATTATTCATTACTCTCCTCTTTGCCACTGATTTGGTTTCATGTAGCGTCTTCCACAGAGAAAGATGAAAACTTGTCAAAAATAGGTTATATCTTATTCGAAGGGGCAACAATAGCAGCAGGTACAGGCACACTTTAATATTTAATTAAGGTTGATGTTAACCCCTTTAAATGACTTTTGCTGTAAGTTCTATTCAAATGCAGAAGAGAAAAATAATTGTTCTTAATTTGCAACCTGTTCAGCAGGCACTCTTCATGGAGTTAGCTGGAAATTTAGAGCAGAATTTTTAAATAATGAAATTTCCCATCATAAATATTTATGGCCGTTTGTTTACGTAGTTGAGACTTAACTACGAGCAATGACTTCCTCATCTCTTTGGTCTGAACTGGTAGCCCAGTGGGTCACTCGGTGCTTGGGAGTGGAGACGGCTTTCCTGAGAGATGAGTACCCAGAGCCGAGAGGCGGTTGGTCGGTTGTGACTGGGGCTGGTTTCAAAGCAACCACTGTGAGTCCCATGTCTCTGGTCCACTTGCCTCCCCCTTTCGCTGAGTGTGTGGTTGGAGGACTGTGGTCTGCAGCGAGAATAAGTAGGGATTTCTTAAAAGAACACTGTGTGTCCGGGAGGGTGTGGTGAGTGGATGCCTGGGGTCTCTCTGCGTCGTCAAGGAGCTCGTTGCGGACGGCGCTTCCCTGGTGGACAGCAGGAGCAACACTTTGCGGGACCGGCCCTGCGCCGTTTTTCCTTCCTGTGACTAGCCGTTGATGAAACGATCGGTTTTTCCATGGGCTGTGAGCTTCGAGGGAAAAGGTCCATCTCGTCATCGTGCCATGTCAGAAGTCAATGGCTTTCTCCATGCCGTCACCACTGGCTGCACTGACCGTTCTGTTGGATTCGATGAGTTTATGTAGCCCTGGAAGCCACGCGCAGAGGTCTGCTTCATCAGCACTGCAGGGCTGGGCATTATGGTCAGTGTCAGGGGATGGACGTACCTTTCTCCCAGTCTGTTTCTGCTCCCACCCACCCATCCCAGAGGGAATAGACCCTTAGGATCCGTGGATATGAAGGAGGAGATAGTACACATTCCTTACTCCGCATAGCATCTCTCGGTACTACCCACCCAAGAGCAGGTGGTCCTGCAGGGAAGAGCCATCCCAGCAGGCATAAGCCAGGTGAGGCCTGGTCTCAAGCTTCATCCATTACTGTGGGCACAGAAATGGCAGACACCTCAGGGTCTAAAGGTAGAGGGCAACCTTCCCTTTCAGTCCATTTCAAATCAGCCACGTGACAGCTCGCCACCTTCGGGATGGCCTCCGCACCTCCGCAGAAGGCATGCGCAGAATCATTTTCCCAGATGGAAGGAGGACTCTGTGGCGAGCCATCCCCAGTTAGACTCCAGGACACTGGTTGAAGATACTGTCCGAGGCAAGCTGCCGACCCTGAAACTTGACCTCATCCTCTTCTGTGACTCACTAACTTTAAACCAGACCCCAGAAACATTCTCGTCTGTACGACTTTGTCCTGCTTGTGGCCCATCAGGCTGAAACCAGTGGTATCTGCCAGAGGCCGTCAATATTACGTGACCAGTCAGGTGGCTGTTACACAAGACACTAACCCTTTTTTAAATGGGGAGTGTACTGTGTCGACAACTCAGAAAAGTACCTAAAACCACAGGCATTTCACCCAAGAAGGGAGACACTGCAGGGTCACCGGGGCAGCCATGCCCAGGCAGGAGACGGGTGTGTATGATTGGAGCCACGGCTTAAAGTGGGGTGATAGGGCCAGGGTCGACGTCCCCTTCTGTAGGGGAAGGAGGAAGCCACGGAGAGCACTGAGAGAGACCCCCCTCTCTGTTAGGATGTTAGGATTCCAGGGCAGGAACAAGGTGAATGTTTCAGAGCCAACTTACCACAGGCACGTGGGGCAAACCAAGATGGTGGGCAAAACCAAGGTGGCAGGGCAAACCCAAGATGGTGGGCAAATCCAAGACAGCGGGGCAAACCCAAGATGTTGGTACAAGTGCGTTTGGAATGTGTGATAAGGTGAGGAGCAGATGGTGCGCAGGTTAAGGGTGGTGGATTCCCCAGCCTCAAAGGATAGGAGATGGTTAGTGATGCTAATCCCAGGGAACAGCCAAGAAAAGGCAGAGGGGCAAGGAAGGAGGCTCCACCTCGTGTCACCCTGGGTGCAGCCCTGCCCTCCTTCAGGAGGAGCCGAAGGAAGGGAAGGGCAAGGTGAGCCTCTCTCTCTCTCTCTCTCTCTCTCTCTCTCTCTCTCTCTCTCTCTCTCTCTCTCTCGCTGAACCACTGCCCCAATCTCACGCAACCCCTGCTGGCCGGGCCTCGCGGGGCGCCCAGCGCACTGGGAGGAAAGCGCTTCCCCGTCCTGAATCACCTCGTTACTGGCGCTACATAAATAACGAAGGCATCCCTGAGAGATGGGGAAATGCCAAGGAGCAGAGCTCCGCACCGTGGTTCTGTGAACTCGTGCCCCCCTCCTTCCCTTCATCCAGACAAGGCCCTTTGGCGTGAATAATAGCTCGGCGGCCCGAAGCCCGTATTGATCGGCTGCCCGCGCTGCTCCACTGAGAGCTGCCTGGACTTTTCCTGGGGGCAAGACGGGCACCGCTCAGTGCAGCCCGCCTCCTCCATCCCCCCAGGTGTGCTCAGGAGGGGACCGGGTTGGGGGGGCCGCGGCAGGCCCTTGTCCAGCTCAGTGCTGGTGGTTGGCTCAACTTTTTTTGTTTGTGACTTATTTTGCCAGGGAAAATACCTGAGCTGAAGAGAAATGTTTTTTTGCACAATGAAGCCCCACAGCGTTGAGAATAAGTACATCCTCGGGCTCCAGCTTCTCTCCAGAAGCTTCTGCCAGAGACCTGGGCGGCAGAGACGCCCTCAGCTGACACTTAGGGAGCCCACTGCGTGCCGGCGGTGGGCCCAGCACTGGGGCAGCCGTGTCACGTTCCCTGTTAACTTTCCTTCCCTGTCTCGTGTCCTCAAGGGAGAGGCTCTGACAAGGCTGGGAGGATCCTCGCTGCTGTGGGGGTGGGGCCACGGCTAAATTCAGTGGACAGGAGTCAGCCACAGGCTGGTGGCTCCAGGGACAGAACGGGCAGCCCCCTTGGCCTGAGGCTCTGACCACACTCTTCCCGTCGTGGGATAAGAAGTGGAAGGTCAGCCTGGTCCTGCAAAGCCAGCACCCTATGGACTGGAAGGGACCGGAAATCCCACCTCTAAGAATTCCCCTTGGAAAATGCTGCAGATACTTTGCCCAGACAGCGTCAGCCCTGACAGCCACCGATCCCTCTGGGCGAGCTGTCGGACCCTCTCCTAAGAGCAGAGTTGGGCCTTGGGAAAGGAGAGACTGACCCCTTGAGTGATCTTTGGGAGAAGAGGGACAAGGAAAGAGGGTCTGGGTTCCCAGGAACCAGCTCCCAGGAGGTGTCACCTGGTGCCAGCCATTGCGTGTATTTCTGGGGATACAGCTTTACCCCGGAAGCCCACACACACCCCAGCCAAGGCCAGTCTGCGCACATGCGGGCACGGCCAAGGAGAGGCACCTGCTTGAGGGGCCTGGCGCATCTACAGCACCGCCCTTGCTGAGAAGAAGGGGAGAGAGCAGGAAGGCAGGAGGTGGCATCAGAACAGTTAAGCCAGGGCCCAGCAGACTGCTTCCCTCGGTGAGCTGCTCCAGCCTCCGCTCAGGCAGAGCCCTGCTGAGGGAGAGGGAGGCCACGGCCGCCGCTGAGTGCAATCAGGCATTGGGGGAAAAACCCAAAATGGACCGTTTATGCCCTGAGCAGACCCTCCCCATACTGCCCCACCAGATGCCCTGGCACAGCAGAGACACTGCGATCATCAAAGCCTTCCTCTACTCAATTTCTATCTCCCCTTCTTCATCCAAGCCTGTGTCTGCCGAGAAATCACAGAGCAAAGAGAGCTACACGGCTTCAGTGAGCTCATTATTGTCCCCAAGATGGCCACATAGTCAAACCCGCCCCTGTTTGCAGCATGAGAGGTGTTATCAGGTTTACTCATCTACTCAATAAGTGTTTATTGAGCATCTACTATGTTCCAGGCCCCAAAAACACGTGGTGAAGAAGATAGATAAGAAAACAAGTAAGGTCATCCCACCGCCCGGGGGCTGGAGGTCAGAAAGCTGTTTCCACTCCCAGCGTCCTGCTGCCCGTGATGACTGCCCCATCTCTACAGCTTGCTTGGCAAAGCCTCTCCAAACCACAGTGCCGTGTGTCCACTCCTCCGGGCAGTTCCCATGACTGCATCTGCAAAATTGACCCATAGGGCTGACACTTGTCTGCATGTGGGGGTGTCCCATCAGCACCGGCCCCTTGTCTGGGACCGGCCCAGGACAGGCAGCGGACAGAAATGAGGACCATTTACTCTGGGACCCAGGGCTCTGGGATTCACTTGGAGGATTTTTTTTTTCCTGCTTATGAAATGATAAAGGTTTCACTTGGCAGGCAATCGGAAACCGAAAATATCACAAAAGGGAAAAAAGTCATCGCATGGCTAAGAGGTGCGCTGTGGGAGTGTTGCCACGTTCAGGTGCGAGGCAAATTGCAGAGCGAATGGAGCAGGAGATATTTTTCAAAGGCTTCCCTCTCCTTCTCCTCTCTCTGGGCCCTGTGCAGGAAGGGGAAAGAGAAGCCAAGTCCAGATTTGGGCACGTGGCTGATTCGGGCACCCTCCCCGACTCCCACCCCCTTTCCCCCAGACAGTGGATGAACTTCAATGTCTGAGCCCGTGGCATTTGGGGACAGGAGAAGCTGGGCATTCCGGCGAAGGCCTCCCTCAGCCCCTTTGTGAGGAGAGATGAAAGCCACAGAGCCAGAGAGAGCATGATTTCCAAATGACGCAACGCAGGAGCTCCGTGCAAGCCACCTCGGGGACATAGCGGAAGCCAACCCGGCAGACCGGCCGAGATTCACAGAACCCTCGAGGTGTGCGTGCCTTTCAGGCCCACCTGCTTGTTTGCAGATGGGGACGGGCTCAGAAAGAGGGTGGCCTCGCTCCAGTCACCCACCAGATCCTGTCGGCAGGGCCAGGCGTGGACCGCGGGCCCTCAGCCTCCAGGCAGGCCTCTCTGCTCTGCACGGGGAGGGTAACTTCAAACAGCACCACATTCTGGAAGCCGAGGCCCGGCCACAGGCCTCCGGCCCTCTTGGCAGCGTTGGCCTTCATGCCACCGGGGCTAGCATTCCCCACTTACGTTTCTCCAGCCAGAGGTACAGAAAAACTCAGCCCCATCCCTGTTAGCTACGGTCCTCTTTTCCCCTGAATGTCGGATCTTTGCTCTTTTGAGGAATTGCCAGGGGAGACCTGGGGTTTCCTCTCAGCTGAGCTACTAATGTCACCTGGGAAAACCTTTTCTGTCTCAAGTCCCTGCCCATCTCGCCCCACCCACCACCACCAGTAGCCCACAGGGGCTCCTGGAAGTGCCTTGGTTGCCGAGGCTGAGGGGGGGCCGCTGCTTCAGAACTGGGTCCTGGTGGATGTGACTGAAACGAACAGCTTGGCAGGGAGATCCCATAAGGCTCTGGCCTTTTCCTAAAGTCCAGCATCTTCCATGCTGTGTAGGGCCCCCAATGAACAAATGGCCTTTGGTTCCTCATCCAGCCAATGGGAGAGCTGGGCTGGGAAGTCTCAGGAAGGTAAGTTTCCGCAGCTCCCATCGACCACAGCGGTGAACAGGGAATATGTCTCATAAAGCAAGGGGCAAGGGCCTCAGTGTAATATGGCAGCTGCTAGTGTGTAGAACCTTCTAGAAGACCAAGAGACCGGTATTTTGAGCTTCTGAGTTGTCTTGGAGGCAGGGCTGGTGTCATGGGCCTGTGGTCAGGGCTCTCTGTACCCAGAAGGGCTACAGGCTTGGGATTGAATGCTCTGCAGTCACTTTCTTGAAATTCTTAATTTATCTTTATAGTTGTGTTTTGCAACTGAAATCCAGTGGGTCGCTGGACCATGAACAGGAGGTGGAGAGGAGGTGGCCTTGGAGCCTCCGCTTACACGCCGTCCTGCCTTCTGCCCCCTCCCTGCTCTGGGTCTCGTTCTTAGCTGCTTGCTGCGCTGCCCCTGGACCCACAGCTCCACGAGGCTTTCCCCTCCCCACCTCCACCCTGAAGCCGCTTCCAACCTGCCCGCAACCTGGGTGCAGGTGAGGGCAGGGTCAGGATCAGGCATGCACAACCCAACGCATTTTGGGGCGGGGCACAGTGGCAGCAATGCCCTCCCTGGGCTGGCAGCATCGGAGCACACTCAGTGGGGGACTGAGTCGGGTACCTAGTGCACCTAGTGCATCCTGGCGCAAGGGCTGCAGGGCCCCTGGGGGCCGCCCACCTGCTCAGGCTTAGGGCAGCAGGCCGTGGAAGGGGGAGGTGCCAGGGGCACAGCAGGTTCGTGTAGCTGCAGGGGAGAAAGGGAACCTGACCTCTAGCTTTAAGGGCAAGTTCTTGCCCCAAGTGTAGAGGCAGGGCCCAGCTCCTGGGGTTTGCACTCCAGCTGAGAGAACCCCCATGCCTGAGGGAGTGCCCCAGTGGCCAGCCCCATGCCTGGGGGATGCCTCTCTTCCAACCTGCTTGCGTCTGGCTTGTGTCTCCGGGCGTGTTCACAGCATTCTCTTAAGATGAACAACAAAATACGGGTGTGTAACTTCGGTGATTTCACACACGTGTTAGGTATTCTGATATTTGCCTTTAAAACTGGCATCGCACAATCTAAAAGTGAATGGTAAAAGCTATGCTAATAATTTAAATTTTTGACTTTACTTCAAACGACATTAACTAGGGAATTTAAAACACTGACAAGCTGAGAGACAGACAGACAGGAAAGATAGGGGAAGGCAGCTTTTTTCTCACGTTGTGAACAAGGGGCTCCACGTTTTTGTTTTGCTTTGGATCTAACAACTTACAGAAGCGGGCCTGCCGGGTGAGTCACTCCCCCTCCTGGGCACCCACTTCCCTGTCAGGAATCGAACCTGAGCATTTTGTGCTCGTCCCTCCCTTGCTCACGGGCAAGTCGTGATCCTGCACTTGGAGAAAATCCATAAGAGATTTAGAATCCAGAGTGTGGTGCCCACCCTCGGCCTTGGAGCCCCAGCCCTCCTTTCTTAAAAAGAAGGTGGTTTAACCACTTCATGAGGCAGTCTCTCCCCCAGGTGTTCTCCATAGGCACCACGTGCTAGAACTGGAGACCCAACTAAAAACCCCAGACGTATCTAATAGAGGCCTCAGCCCCCAAAGAGATTTAATTTGGAATCCAAGCAAGTTATAAAACAGAAAACCATCAGCTGGCCTGAGAGCCGGGGCTTACAGTGCAGACAGACCACCGGCCACTCTCCGTGCCATCCCTTTGATTTTCCGGTGCAGCCTGGGAGTTCAGAGCTCGGTGCCGCAGGAGGGTGGGTGCCAGCCAGGTTTGTCTTGAGAGATGTCATCCTCTTGAGAATGGTAAAACATCCATTCCACTTCCGGGGGAAGGTATCTCCATTTCGGAATTATTTCCAAAGCTACCATCTTGGGGTTCCCAGGTGCAGCCCTGCCTGATGTTTGAGGATCCAACTGCCCAAGGTCAAATAGGTCCAAAGTAACAGCCTGTCCTACTCAAAGTGCTGTCACTTTAAGATAACATTCATGGAATGAATGAATGAGTCATTTAGATCAAGTTGCGTCAAATAGAATCCCAGTTGTATACTCATTGGTATCATTTCCAGACAAAGGAAAAATTAATGAACTATGTTTGGCTTCTTCTACGGCTTTTCCCCATTTGTGGGCGAGCTCGCTATCATTTTCAAGTTTTGTTTCTTTTACACCGATCGTATTTCAGTTCATTTCATATTGAGTGATGATTTCCGGCTTCAGCTCAACTTCCTCCAGATAATTCATTAGGCCTGAGAGCTGCTCCAGAGTGGGATTAGAACCCGTGTACAACATAGTCACTTTAAACTGAGGTCTGCTAATTAATCGCTCTTCTCTGTCCAAGGGAGCAGCAGCGCTCCTTCCCCGAGGAATTGCGATTTCAGGGTTCCTAATGACGGCGCGATTACATTATCTGGATCGGAGACTGTGGCTGTCGGCAGTGGTGTTCGGAGCCTGGCTCGGGGATCCGGCGGAATCACTCCTAAAACCCAGGGGATGTAGGGAAGCGGTTAGAATGTTGCTAATTTTATTAATGTGCTGCTGTCTCTTACATCTCATTCATGCATTAGCTCCAAGTTCCAACTTCCTCCTGCTCCACAGGCCTCTCCTTCCCAGAACCTCATTTTGCTTCCTAATATCCACAGGGTTATTTTTGTGTGTGCAAATCTATTTATTTGCTGTATTCCACAAAGTAATTTATTTCCAGCATTTATTTTCATTAGATCTCTTGGAAATGTGGTCCTACTATTAGCACAAGTGATACATTTTAATTGTTGTTTCCTGAACTAACTTGTATTATTTGATGAGTCAAATAAAATGCCTAATTCCAAAGTCTGCTCTTCCCATCTTCTGCATTTGATTTATTTATCTTATTTTCCTTCTCTTTCAAACTGAAGGGGAGTCACAAATTGTTGGGTCAGCGCTTTGCTACAGTTTCTGTGCTATACAGCACAGACACACTCTGTTTTTTTCAAGTGATGAAAGTTAGAAGGATCATGTTCAAGGTTGCTTTTCAATACAGGTTTGTTGTTTGGTTTGGTTTTTTTTTTTTTTCCTTCTTCTTCTTAAATTGCTTAGGGAGATGGCTTCACAGAGTGATCACAGATCTGGACACGAGCTCTGGTTCCCTCTTTGATGGGATGGGATCATCAGCTGATCCTGTCACTGAGCCTCAGTTTCCCTATCTGTAACGTGGGGAAAATATCACCCACTTCAAGGACTGATGTGAAAATTCAGTTGGGTAGCCCAAGGAGAGCACAGCCAGGCACGTCATATACCTCCACCCCACCCTCCCAGTTACAGGAGCTATAACCTCACGGCGCATGCGCACAAATACTACCAGGGGTGGGGAATCGTGGTGTTTTTGTTTTGTTTTCTTTGAAGATTCCTTATGATTATGACCTTAAAATACTTCAGAAACATCTCAAATCAGTAAAAGGAACATATTCATTTCTTCATTCGTTAACAAAAATGCTCATCTTAAAAAATTACTTTTCAACACTAGCTCTCAGACACAGCACCAGGGGTTGGAAAACAGCCCTGAACCACAAAACAGAGTCTCTGCCCTGGGGTCCAGCCGGTGAGGGAGACCCAGCAGTTACCTGGCAATTACCTCCCAGAGGAATTCGGTCATAGGGAGACCTGGACAGGTAAGGCAGCCTTGGCTGGTCGGGCTGATTTGAGCCTATTCAATGCCAAGGATATGGCATCCTGAAGGAAGCTGAAGACATTTGTAACACTGGGCAAAAAAAAGTTTTATAGATTGAGAATGAATGGATGGGAGACAACTTCTGTCATTCCAAGTAACCTGCTCTGCCCAGACTTTACCGCTAGGAAATTCCCCATTGAATTATCATTTGTTCCCGTCTGAGGGCGGAGACACTGCGGACTCTGGGCAGAAGACCCGTGGAATCCTCCCTCCTGCTTAACAAGAAGTGGGGCCTTGGAGGGGTGCAGAGCCACCAACCACACATGCGTCTCTCATGTTTGTGGGTGGACTGCCTTGAACAAAACAGTTTTCTCGTTTCCTTCTAGTTTGGTCACCAAGGCGCTCCCCCACCTCGCAAGGGAGCTGAGCAACTTCACAAGGCTTGCCTCGTTCAGATGCATAGCACAATGAATTTATACCCCCCGAGCCTCCAGCACTGATATTTCAAAACCTACAGTACACTAAACGTGAAACTTTTGTTCAAATTTCAAGGATTTTGATAGCCCAAGTGAATAGACACTGCCTATTGATTTTTCCCTTACAATGACTCTTGGATAACCTATTTTCTCATTTATTTTTAAAGACAGCTCATGAGATTTCATAGCAATTCTGCCCAACCTCCTAATATCAAAATCCCTCCTTGACCCTGAAAATTGTAATTCTGCCATAGATCACAGCTGCTGAATATTACCTTTTACTAAGCTGGTTAAATAAAATATGTCCAAATCACTGGATCCCACAAGCCGTGGCCGGCAAGTGTAATGAGGCGAGGCTGAGGTTCCTGCCGCTCTCGCCGGTCCACCAGTGCTGGAGTGTGGGGATGGGGAATACGGGGCCTGGGTTTGGAGTGGAAGGGGGAGGAGAGGAAGAGGACAGCTGGCCTGGTCTTCAGTGATTTTCCCGTAAAACTTTTACAAGGGAGACTTGGGCTGTTTGATGTGTTCTAGACAATCAAATGCCCTCTGAATCTGCGGCAGAGGGGCTGGGGTTTTCTCCCAAGTGGGGGAGGGGGCGTGTTTGATGTAAGGCAAGTTCAAAGCCCCCCAAGCCTTCCACGCTGATAGGTCAGATTACACTCCCAAGGTGGGTGCATATACCACGTGAAATGTGAAAAGCTCCACAACCCGGGAAGTCTCATTCTGCCCACCGGCTGGCCGGGCTCTTGCTTTGACTGGAGAGGACCACGTGGAATTGAGACCAAGGGGGCTGGTACCCACGTGAGCCCTGGGCCTCCGTGCACCAGGCTCTCACCCGCACTTCATTCCTTTTAGCCAAAGGGCCCCACGGGCCCCCAGCCAAACGGCCCAGGGGCTCCTTCCTGCTGGACTGACTTTTTCTCAGAAGAATGAAGGACAGCACTGACCAAGTTGGTGCCAGAGGAGCATTGAATATTTCAAAGCCAACACGTAGATCAAGTCATAACCTTTGGCTTTTAGAGTGTCCTCTGGCCTCACCTGGCCGGTCCCCACCTCCACTATGGTAATGTTTCCAGGAAAATCTCGCTCATTACAGATGAACAGAGTCTGAAGTAGCTCTGACTCCGCAGAAATGTGGCATCCCCCGGGCCGTGGTCACAGGAGCCCATTCGAAATGCAGGAGACGAGAGGCTCTTCCGAATCCCAACTGTACTCGACCCCTTCCCGCACCCCGCCACGACTGCTGGGCCCACTTTCTCCCCCACAGGGCCTCCGAGCTTTGGCAGGTAACGGATCCCATGGAACGGATGAAAGAAATGTGCTGATATCAGCACCCAGTGACTCAAGTGAGCAGGAAATTGTTCAAGAAAGAGAAATTAATAAATAGCCGTGAGATGCCCCCTCCAGCCCCCAATTCAGAGGTCAAAAAGGCTAACATGTGCTACTGTCCTTTAGGCTCGCCTTACGCCAGGGATGACAAGCATGCGGCAGGAGGTCACCTCCTTCCCCCCATGGTTCTGGCTGACATTGCTAATTGGCCCTGGTGCTTTATCCCAGAATCCTCTTCAACCCAGGGTTCCCTGTAGCCCCTGTTCATCAGTAGGAGTTGATTTGGGGGATGCTGTGCACGTATCATTCAGCCCTCCAAGTCCGCACGCCCCTTCCTCTCCCTGCAGGGCCCTCGCATTCCCTCCCCCGGTCACCGGCTCCTACACCTTCAATGTCCCACTGGAGTCCCCAGTTCCTCAGAGAGGTTGTCACCGTTTCCCTCTCCATCTCTCGGCTGCTACAGACCCAGAGGAAGGAGTGAGAGGCCTGGTGCGTGGAGGCCTCTGAGTTCTCCACCAGCTGGATGACTCTGAGGGAATCTCCTTCCTGCTTTCCATCCCTGATTCCCCATCCGTGGTCTCTACTGTGAATCTCAGCTCCTCCATTTTGTGATGCAAAGTTCCTGGCAACCGTCCCGCTCTTTGAGCCGTTTACCGTGGCTCTCGGTCAATACTCTCCTTCGTCATGCATGCCAGCTCCTGGAGGGCAGGATCATGTCTGGGGCTGACCTGCATGTCCCCTCGGGGCATCAAAGGGCTGGAAGCAGAGTACTCAGTACCTCCTGGTTGCGTTTTTAATTCCTGTAATGCCGAACATCTCCCAAGGAAAAAGACTTTCAGGAAAAATGCAGTGACCCCAGGTTAAGGATCGTTCCAAAGGGATTGACTCTGCCTGCTACCCCGGCGAGGGCCTTTGAGCCACTCTGGGGAGCTCAGGCCTGTGAACCAATGAGAGGCCCGGGAGATGGCTGAGCATGGGAGCCAAGGCTGGGGGCCGAGGCCCAGGTACAGGGCCCAGGTTGCTGCCCCCTCCTGAGCTGCGTGAACTTGAGCAAGTTAATCAACCTCCCTGCATCTCGTTCCCGCATGGCAAGATTGCCTTTAGTGGGGGCTGAAGGAGAGAACCATGCAGGGCCCCGAGCTCCAAACCTGGTCGGCAGTAAGTGCTCAGAAAATGGAAGCATTCCTCACAGCGCTCACCCGTCTCCCACCCTAGGACTGGCTCTGCCCTCGAGGCCCGAGGTCCCTTCATGAGACCCACAGGGGCTGTTCTCTGAGTTCCAGGGTGCTGACTCTGCTCTGTGCCAACGCTGGTCTACCAGCATGAGGGGCAACGAGCGAGTCTTGGCTTGAAGGAGGAATCTAGAGCATCGAAAGCAAAAACTAGATGAGGTCAGACAATGAGGTCCCAATCTGGACAGTCCAAAACGGTCACAGAGACACCACCCCTTCCCCTACCCCCAACCAACCTGAATTGCCTCCATTCCAGGAGCCCTCCCTGCGGCAAGGGCGTGGCCTGGGGGAGCAGTGGTCCTGCCTGGTGGGCAGTGCCACCTGCCTCCTGGGAGAAGGCAAGCTTCAGGGCAATAAATTTCAGCTCTTGTTACCCCCCTCTCCATTCTCTTCCTCCGCTCCCTCTTGATCTGCCCCTCTCTGCTGACAACAAAGTATGGCTGGCATGTAGTTGGGGATTTAAAACCAGGACAGCTTCCCCCTCCCTTCAGGCTGGAAGCTGGCTCCCTGGTTCCCTGAGGCCTCTCGAAGCCGGTGCCTGATGAGTGCCAGGAGACTGGCTCCCGAAACCGGAAGGGGCCCGCATTGTCGGACCAAAATAGCAAACGTGCAACATGAGTCTGTTCAGAGGCCCTCAGCGGGCTGGCAGCTTCCGGTGGGTGCTTGACACAGCCCAGCCCAGGGAAAAACTGGAGTGGCCCTCACTGCACTTGAGAGAGCCTTTCTACGTACACGGTGTCTTGTCCCTCAGCTAGATTAGTCCATACAACTGAAAATGGACCTGAGCGGACCTTAGCACACACACAAAAAAAATTGCATGTCTAGGTCAAACAAAGAAAGCTTTTAGACACACACACACTTCCTGAAGGACTTAAACCTTCCTACCTGCACTTCACTGCCCCTGAATCTCCCGGGACAAACAGGACCCCCAAACCCCAAAGCACCCCTTTCCCATGGGTGGCAGCCATGCTCTCTCCCATGCATGAGGCCAGAATGCAGAGTTCCAGGATGTCGCTTCTCTTTCCCGGGTGGCGCCTAATTGATTACTTGTCAACTTCCCAAATGTTTTCATCCCTGGAAGAAACCAGGCGCAAAAAAAAAAAGCAGATCTGAAAGGGGAATTAGGAGGCTTGTTAGACACGGGCCCTGGGTCAGGGTAGGTGGCCTATCTGGGGGGCCTTTGAGGAGGCATGCTGGGGTGTTTTCTAAGGCAGCCCTCTCCCCTGCTGTTCCTGCTTAATGAAGCTATTGTGCCAGCCCCTTGGAGGGCCCACATGCTCCAAAGTAGTAGCAAGTGTCCCGTTACTGTAAACGCTCTTTTATTTTTAAACTAATGCTATATTTGGAAAGCAGTAATCCTGGAGAAATGATACTGGGACTAATGGGAAACATATTACCTTTCATGTGTTTTTTTCATGTTTAAGGTTCTTTGTTATTATCTGAGCAGCAAGGCCCTGCATACACTCTTGGGCAAAAAAAATCAAAATAAGCCTTAAAGCAATCATATTTTAATAAGCATCAAATGTCTTCAATGAGATAAAAGTATTATATGGTGTTTTGATATTGGGCTTTAGTTAAAACCTCATTAAAAAAAAAAGAAAATTTCTCAGATGTATTGGAGTGGGGCGGGGGGGCGGTGGTGATGTATTGTTAAATTCAGGTAAGGAAAAAGTTCCAGTGCAGATCAATTATGCTAATTAAATGCCACAAACGACCGCAATTGCCAGCAAATGGGCATTGTTATTTGTTGCTTTCACTGTTTTCCATTGATCGAAAACAGCGGCTAATGACACTTGAGCCTCCAGAAGCTGACGCTCCAGCCTGAATCAGCATCGATGCCTCGGTGCCAATCACAGCCCTTGGGCAGCAGGACGAAACTTTCTTCCAGGCCCACGTGTACCCATCGGTCCTCTTCCTGGGGGAGGTTTCGATCGCAGAGGCTGCTGGCCCCCTTCCTGAAACTCAGATTAGCTTGACCAGTGAGCGCCCTAGTCCCACTCCCAGCCCCAACTGGGAAGTGCTGAGGGCCCCAAATTATGAAACGAAACCGGGCTTTTCGTTTCTTCATCCGTGGTCACAGACCAAGCTACAATCACAGGCTCTTCGGAAGCAAAAAGAGGAGGATTGGAGATCTTCCACTTAGTTTTATAAAATGAGGAAACTGAGGCTCAGAGAGGGGAAGTGACCGGCCCAAGGGCACACAGCAAGCTCCTTGCAGAGCCAAGAATAGAACAGCAATTTCCTGACTCCTGGTCCCGTGCCACACATGCAGGCCTCTCCAAAGTTATAAAACAGAACTTGAGCTTTCCTCTCCTCCACCCTCACAGCAAGTTCCCCCTAGCCTTCTGTCATGGTTTCATGTCAGATCTCGGTTGGGTGACATCAGCACCGACCACCGAGACTTCACGGTTGGAATCAGGCCCTGTGTGAGGATGTGAGTCTCTCTCTGCCCGTGGTTGACTGAACATGGGAGTCAGTTTTCAGTCCAAAGTGAAATGCACTCAACTTCGGATAGGCAGATGGTCCAAGGGGTAGGGGACAGCGGTTTCAGGCTGATACAGGGACTGCGCCAGCCTTGCTTTAGCCCCTGCGTTAGAGTAGAAACCATACGTCAAGCTGTAGCTTTTAGTCATCGCTGCTTCGGTGAATAATAGTTTCAGGAAAAGCTTGCTCCGGGAGGAGTGGAAGGAGGTGGAGAACCTGGTGAAGAGAGGGTGGAAAGTTTTAGACAGGGGCAGTTAAGGATGCCGCATAGATACCCCTTCATTTCCCGTCTTACCAAGGTGAGTCCTGAAGGCCACAGCCCGGTTGTCTCCCTGATGTCCAGGTGCCTTTGAGTGGGACGCGCTTCTGACTCAGAGCCTCCAGCCGTCGCGGAGAGGACACCACACTGGGTTCTGCATCTGGCCCTGCCACATCTGGCCCTGTCGCAGACAGTGACCCCCCGCAAATGGCTGCCCCTCTGGGTCTCAGTTTGCTGATCTGCAAAATGGGAGGACTTGGCCTGGAAAGCTGTACATAGAGTGGCTCCCCAGGAGCAGTTGCTGTGGTCTGGGGGACACAGGACAAGCAGCTTTGTGTAGCCACATCCCTAGGGACAGGTACTTAAGGTCCAGCCACAGACATTCCTGAAGTCCTATTTGGAAGCTTGTCCTTCCTCAGCTCAGCTAACTTGTATTTAGTGTGTCCTGTATCTTGTTGAAACACCTAGAGACTCCACCTCCTGGTAACATAGGGCTGGAAAGAAGGTAGGAGGGAGAGGGAGGTACTCCACTCTCCCCAGGTGATGGCAGGCTGAAATGAGATTCAGCTGCTGAAGGCTGTTTGCTCAGTCACTACCTGGCTCACCTCAAAGAAGGGGACGACAGGCAGCCACCACAGCCACAGCCTGAAGCTGGCTCAGCAGGTTACCTCTTCCCTGATGGCGGGGCAGGGGGGTGGGGCACCAGCTCAGGAATGTGACAGGCAGCCACAGGAGGAAGGAGAAAGAGACTCCCTCACTTATTCATTCACAGGATATTTATCGAGCACCTGCTGCAGGCCAGACCCTGAGAACACAACAGAGCGAGTAAGTTAGTGCTCCCTGTCCTCCGGGAGCTCCCAGTCTGCTGGGAGGCGGTCTGCTGGGGGAGGCAGGTCATCCACAAACGACCAAAGCCACTGTGCAAAGTGCTTCACAGGGGTGACGGGGTCCTGAGCTGCAGGCGCCGCTGCTGAGGCTGCTGGCGGTGAGCTGTGTCCTGAGCGTGCTGAGGACCAGGCGAGGGGTGCCAGGCAGAGGGGAGGGCAAGAGTGAGGGCCCTGAGAGGCGAAGAGGCCGCATCTTGGGAGGCCTGGGGATGCACCCCTGGGGGCTGGAGCGGGCTTGTGGGTCTCATATGGAGGCTGCATTTTATTCCAAGAGAAAAGGGAAGGAGCCCTGAGAGGTTTTAAGCCAGGGAATGACGCCGTTTGACGTATGACTTTAAGGATCACTGGCTCATGTGTGAGGGTGGATTAAAGGGGGAACAAATGTGGAAGCAAGGCTCACGCAGGCCTGGCTGCGCGTGTCCACCCCGGCTGAGGGGGTTCAGGCCCATTACTTGAGTTCCAGGGCCTCAGTGTCCTCACCTGGGAGACAGGCTGCTGTGGGGATGGAGTGTGAGGGAGTGAAAAAACAAAAGTGCAATGGCCGGACCTTAAATGAAATGGAACTTTGACCCCCAACCCACATCCGCCCTAAGTGGCAGGAAGCCAGCCCACACCCAGTCCGACCTGCAGGGACCCTGACGGCTCTCTCCAGTGCCGGTCCAGGAAGCTGAACAGCAATTTCCGTGACAGTGGACCCCACATGGCCAGGACTTTGGGAATAACTCACAGCTTCCCTAATTTTTGTCCACGCTTCCAACTTAGGACCAACCAGAGAAAGCCAAACAAGCTCCCGTAACCAACCACAAACCATGCCCACTTCTTTTTTTTTTTAATTATTTTATTGTTGTTCAATTACAGTTGTCTTGCATTTTCTCCCCACCCCTCCCACAGCCCAGCCAAACCCACCTCCCTCCCTTGCTTCCACCCTCCCCCTTGGTTTTGTCCCTGTGTCCTTTATAGTAGTTCCTGAAAACCCTTCCCCCAATTATCCCCTCCCTCCTTCCCCTCTGGTTACTGTCAGATCTTTCTTAATTTCAGTGTCTCTGGTTATATTCTGTTTGCTTTTATCTTCTTTTGATTATGTTCCAGTTAAAGGTAAGATCATGTGGTATTTGTCCCTCACCACCTGGCTTATTTCGCTTAGCATAATGCTCTCCGATTCCATCCATGCTGTCGAAAAGGGTAGGAGCTCCTTCTTTCTCTGCTGTGTAGCATTCCCTTGTATGAATGTACCATAGTTTTTTTGATCCACTCGTTTACTGATGGGCACTTAGGCTGTTTCCAGCATTTGGCTATTGTAAATTGTGCTGCTATGAACATTGGGGTGCATAGGTTCTTTTGAATTGGTGTTCCAGGGTTCTCAGGGTATAATCCCAGCAGTGGAATTGCTGGGTCAAAAATGCCCACTTCTGCCATGGCTGGTGTAGTTTAGTGGATTGAGCACAGGCCTGTGAACTAAGGGGTTGCTGGTTTGATTCCTAGTCAGGGCACATGCCTGAATTGCAGGCCAGCTTCCAGTGGGGGATGCATGGGTGGCAACCACACATTGAGGTTTTTCTCCCTCTCTTTCTCCCTCCCTTCCCTTCTCTCTAAAAACAAATAAATTTTTTTTTAAATGCCCCCTTCGAATTAGCCCACCTCCGGTTTGCCCAGGGTGACTCCCTCTAATCGCAGCACACGAGAAGCTTCCTTTTCCCCACTGTAAATCTTTCCCACCCCTCTGCCTGCTTTTGTGTCTTCCAAAAAGAGAGTGGTGAGGGCTGACTCCCTGTTGCAGCAAGTTCAGAATAAACAGCTTCTGCTTTCCTCATTTGGTTGGTTCATTTAGCACCGAAGTGCTGATGTACGAAGAGCACCTTGTACCTCCCTAGCACTCGATGGGGACTTAGTAAGGTTCTGCCCCTCGCTCTCAGCTCACTGAGAGACCCCTGGGAAGTAGCCCTGTCTACTCAAGAGGCTCCAAACCCTGGCCCACCAGGCAGGCCAGGTGCTCTAAGAACATCTGGACCTTGGACACATTAAATACAAATTAAAGAAAGAAAAGCCCCCAAATATGACTTCAGGAATGTCTGTGCCTGGGATTTAGTTACTGTCTCTATTGCCTTGTGTATGGTGTGTGGGGGTGCGGTCGGGGAGGAGAACTGTATTTTGGGGAAAGAGCCTAGGATGGTGGGGAGAGACTGAGTTTTGCCTGGGTTCAAATCCCAGCCACAAGCTGGCTGTGTGGCTTTAGGTAACAGTCGTCTCCTCCATCCAGAGGAGCAGATGAAATGAGCTAATTCGAGGTAGACACCTAGGGCACTGCCAGGCACCTAGGCAATGGGCTATAAACAAACACCAGCAGCCACTAGCAGTTGCGACAACAGGGATGAGTGGCCACCGTGGCCAGCGCCAAACTGATGGCCGAAGGGTCAGAAAATGCTCCGGGAGGCCGCCTGCAGGCACGTCCTCCTGAGCTGGCTCTGGTTCCTCAGTGGGGCTGTCTTCACCCCAGGACTTTCTCCAAGGGGAAAGGAGAGACGAACCGAGCACTCCCAGGACCCACAGCTGTGCCCCTCTCCCCACCCAGGCCCCCGCCTCCAGGGAAACAAGGGTCGTTTCCTCAGGGGCTCACAGGGTGGGTGGTGATCAGGTGTGGGTCACAAAATTGGCAGCATAGCATCCCACGTAAGAGAGCTAGACGTGGAGTTGTGGAAAATAATGCACGTGCTGTTCATCCACACTGAAGAGGAATGGAAAGGACTGAGTCTTTTTATTTTAATGGGCGGCAAAGCCCTAAATCCAGAACCCCATTAATGTGGGCTTTGGATAAAAGGACATGAAGCAAGACTGAGAGCAGGCCCCCAAAGCCACACCACCATGGTGGGACCTGCCGTGGCCACAGGCCGCGTGGCTGCCTAGCCTCAGAGCCCTCTACCCGCCAGGGCTCAGGGAACTGCGGACACCAGGCCTCTCCAGATGCCCCAAGGAGACGGTGAAGCATCCATTCTGAGGGTGCCATGGCAGCCACGCCGAAAGGGGCCATGCAGTGGGGAGGGGGGTGTCCACCCACCCAGGCTTTGGCTGTGTCCCGGGGCTGTCCACGGCCTAGGACATAATTCCCAAGCATAGTTCTCCTGCCTTTCTGGTACTTCTGTCTCTTCCCAAAAGACTTCCCCCCAAAAATCCCCTCTCTGCTAAGTCAGAAACTTGCCACTGGGAATGGGACGAGACGCAGCCCCGACCCCAAGGGCGGTGGAGGCAAGAGGACAGTTCCAATAGGAAAGCCACCCGAGTTATTTTCATCCCATGACACGTTTTGAACATTGGGTAAAGAAACAAGGATTTCTTTAAGAAGAGTCGCCTTTTAATGGATGGGAATGGGATTGGGTTTCCAGGGTAGGGCTAGGATGGGGGCAACGTCGTTTTCCTGTTTTCATGTCTCCTAGACCTGCCCCCAGGTTGCTTTCCCCTCCCCTGAGCAGAGCAGAGCAGAGAACTCACATCTGAGACTTCACTCACCTTGGCGTCCCTCACAGCCAGGTGTTTATCATCAGCGTGGCCACCTGCTGTGGGATACATGGCCACTTGGCTGTGCCTTACTTCCAAGCCCATGTGAGTCCCCTTGTGTGAGGTGCTAGGACCCAAAGACCGGAACTCGTGTGGGTCAGCAGGCCTGGATTCTCACCCCAGCTCTGGAATGAACTGGCTGTCACTCTTCTCTCTGGGCCTCAGAGTTTCCCATCAGTAAAATGAAACAAGCCATGTGCTCGTCCCTCCAGCTCCAAAGTCTAGGATGCCATTATTCTGATTCTTTGGAACTGTCCCTCCCATTGCTTCATTCTCTGCACTCTGTGCAGATGGACCACAGAACTGCCATAGAAAACAGGAAGGCTAAACTCAACGAGAATCGGCCTCTCATGTTCAGCAAGGCAGGGAATGTCCATCTTGCAGCCAAGTTCTGTACCTTGTCCTCCAGGTGTTAATGTTATTGTAGCCACCAGGGGCATTGGGCAGACAAACCAAAGCCACGGTAGGTGTTCAAGTAGGAAGAGTTCTAATACTGGGAACTGGAGACTTGCATGATTGCTAGAAAGGCTGGGGGAGCAAAGGTCAGGCTGGCAGCTGCCAGAGGTGGGTGATTGACTGGAGCTCACCCGGAAGCTGCAAAGGAACCAGCAATCTCAGCAGTTGCTGCCACCACCAACCTCTGCAGCCTGAGACACCAGAACATGCCATTCTCAAGGGACTGGGTTTTGCCCACGTGTCCAGCTGCAGCTACTGCAAGAGAATGGCGGATTCTTCCTCCCCCTCCGCTCCTTGCAGGAGCGCCTCTCCTTGGTGGACTATCCCTTGAGCTGTACAGGGAAAGGGATTCTAAGAAATACACTTTCAGGCCTGTCTGCCAAGGCACAGGCTGTCCAAGTATGCAGCCATAATGCCAGGGGACAAGAGACAACGAGTTTGGTTTCACAGCCACAAACCAGGAAGAGCAAAGAGAGCTCATCCTAAGGGACAGTTCTTGATTAATTGGTGATGGCTTCCTGGAGTGCTGAGTTGAAAATGATTTAGAGGTTATGTCTATTTGAGGTTGTATCTAGGCTCAGCAGGGAAAGGTGCTGTGATTGATTAGCAATGCCTGTCAGGGTTGTGCAGGGAGAGCGGAGAATCCGATGTAGCATATTTGCAATGGTACTCCAACCTAATGAGTGGAGGACTCTCTGAAGATCCTGACATTTGTATTTGTTCCTTTTGTCCCTGCTTCCGATGTGTACGTGTGACCATCCGTGTGTGGAGTTATCCCCATATGCCTTGAGCTGAAAAGGGACGCAAGAATTGGAGCAGCCAGCATCCCTAGGGAGGGGACACAGGGAAACTGTGGGGTCTCCAACCTCCAGGGACCATGCTCTGGACAACCCACACAGGGACAGTGCTCAAGGGCATCGCATGGCACGCTGTTTCACCACCCCTTCCACGACCCCCTGCCCCCACTTCGCTTCACTTCCAAGTTTCTAGGTCCATCTCCGCTAGGTTGTTACCACATCGTCTCGGGAAAAACTTTCAGCTCTTCTCCAGTGATTTCATTCCCCTCTCTGTACCTAGGTTCCCTCATCAGCATATTCAGGAGTTGAGTTACATCTCTGGTTTGCAGCAGGTGTGTTGAGGAGACTAGGTACTCCGGAGAAGGAGGGTAGGAGGAAGGCCACGGCGTGGGGCTTTTCAAGGCACCCCTTAATCACTTTTAGATTGTGCTTTTGCATAAGATGTTACTTGGGGGGAGAGGAGAGGGCCTGCTATTTAAGATGATGATAGGTGGGTAGGTGGGTAGATAGACAAATAAAAGGCTTGAGAACCTCTGGACAGGTTGTCTCCGGGGGTCACTTCCAGATGTAGTATTTGCTGGCACTCTTGCTTTGTCTGCCTCTGCAAACAGCCCCTTCTCTCTCTCTCTCCCCCTTTGCCTCCTTTCTTTCTCCATCTCCTCTGTTCTAAAGAAAAGTTCAAGTTGGGTTGAACTTGAGAAGCAAGCATGAGGCCTGGTTCTTGTCGTTATGAGATGCTGTGAGGTCACGTAAAGGAGAAGGGGGCACTAAGACCAAGCTGTGATTTCTCCCACTGTTCCTCTTTTTTGAATTGAAAAACACATCGAACCACAGCAAGTTTAGAACTCGGCACACTGGAGTCGAGAGGTCCTCTCGCTTCGCCCTCACCACACCGCGCAGGGCGAGATCTTGAGAAAGGGAAGCGTGCCGTCACGTTTCACGCCACGATGACTACACGATGCTTCTCGGCTTTGGGGGGTTTTGGTTTGTTTGTTTAAAGAAGGAGGAGCCATTCAAATAGATTTTTACGCTCAAAATGTACTTTGGAGTTTCGTCTTGGGGAATCAGAACGCTTTTCTTCCTCTTTCTGCTGCAGTTCTACCTAGTTCCCACTGACACTGGCTCGGTCTGACTCAGCCATAAAATATGCCCATTCAGGAAAGTGGCGAGTCCGTTTTCAGTATTCCCTGCAGGAAGGAAAAGAGCAGATTCAAGGAGAACTGGAGGTGGAGGGGGGTGTTGAGGAATCGTGGGTAGAGCCATTCTGCCCCTGCTCTGTGGGGTCCTCCTAGGCCGTGGCGCCTGGCCTGAGGAGGAAGTGGCTGGAGCCATGCTCACCCCACCGGCGGGGCCTACCTGGTGGAATTGGGGCACTAGCAGGGTCGAGACCAACCTAAGGCACGACTCTTAACTCAGGTCCTTCTGTCCTGGCTACACATAGAAAAGGTTGCTGCCACGCTGAGACTGAGCATGCACATACCTTGCCTGCTGATTGGCTGGAGACTGAGAGGCAGAGCCTTCTCCCATTGGCTGGTCCAGATTGGCGTAGGTCACCCAGAGCCACCTGCCTCACTTGTTCCGTGGGTTCCGAATGCCCTCACCGAAAAAAGAGCCTGCCTGAACCTCGCCAATGCCTGGATCTGGGGAAATGCTTTCAGAATTAACATGTGCTTCAGCACCCCTCCTCCAGAAGGCACAGCGCCCATGTACAGAAGAGGGGGTGGCGTCACCCTTCTGAATGCCCCTTGGAGACAGAGCTCTCAGTGCAGGACTCTGAGAACCCCCGGGGGAAGGGCCGGAGGAGGTACCTTCCCTTAGAACCAGGGCCAGGTTCGCCCAGGGTGGAGCTGCGCACCAGGGGGTGTCTTCTCTGGAGAAGACAAGAGGACCCAAGGCTGAGCCTGGCATGATGGGAACTTCCCTCCTAAGCAGGAGAGTTTACACCTCACCCTACCTCCTCAATATAAGCAAATCACCTCGCATCCCATTTTCCATTTCCTTTGAGAGTCTGCCCCTAGACTCCCAAAGGAATAACGCTGAACGCCGTTATCAGAGCTTTGCTGTTCAATTGGATGTCCTCTTGAAACGTGGCTTTCTGGAAGGGCCATAGTAGGTCACACCTACAGAAATGGATCCCTCACTGGCCTGGGGAGAAGAAACTGCTCACGTGCGCACAAGCAGGATGGCTGGGAGGCCGGGCACAAGCACACGTTATCGATCCTAGAGCGACACTGTCTGACAGGCTTTCCATGATGGTGCTGGGAGAGCCGCTCTGTGCTGTGGAACCCTCCGCGGCCATCGAGTGTCAAGTGCAGCCAGTACGACTGAGGAGCGGGATTTGTTTACTTCAGTGTAGGCGGTGTACCAGCTTATATGAGTTATATTGGTCTCAGGCGTACCATATAGTGATTGACATTTTTATACCTTATAATGCAGGGTATCAAACTCATTTTCACTGGGAGCCACATCAGCCTCAGGGTTGCCTTTGAAGGGCCAAAATAATTTTAGGACTGTATACGTGTAACTACTCCTTAACTGTTTAGGAGTCGAAATTGCATTCGGCCCTTCGAAGGCAACCTCGAGGCTGCGGTGGCCTCTGGCGAAAATGCGTTTGACACCCCTGTTATAATGTGATCTCCCCACTAATTCTGGCAATCATCTGTCACTGTGCTGTTCATTCACCGAGGAGAAAGTGACTTCTTGGCCCAGCAGTCCTAGTCCCTTGTCTGTGAGTACCTGCTCAACAGGCTCTTTGCGCGGCCAGATGTAACGAACTCATCAGACATGCGTGAGTCCCAGAGGAGGGGCGCCACGGACCTGCAGCCTCCTCCTCCGGTGAGGAGCCCCTGGAGCTGGAGGCTTGAGGGTTGGGCCGGGGTGGCTCTGCGGCAGTCCCAGACACAGAGCCCCGCCCGTGCTGGCAGTCACAAGAGATGCCCTGATGACACAGTTGCCATAATGACAGAGCCACTGATCCCCAGGATGGACAGGCCGAAGGGTCTTTTCATGTCCCTCACGCTCCAAGGAGCGGAAGACCTCCACGTGGCCACGTGTGGGTGAGGCCGAGGTGAGCAGGAAGACCAGCTCTCTCCCGTGGGAGCAGCAGCTGTTTGTGCGCAGAAACCCAGCTCATTTGTCTTCGAGGGACAATGCAGAGGACAGGGAAAATTTCACCAGCCACCGTGGGGCGGGGCTTCCTATTCAGGAATTAACTTCTTGAGAGCTACACAGGAGAGGGCAAATGGAGGTTTACAGTTGTGAGTACGTGAAACTCAGAGTTCATATCTGCATTACCATTTATTAATTACTGTGTCATTTCCATACGTACAACAGTAAACCTACTTTTGCCCCACTCTGTATGTAAGTCAGGTAGGTCACCGCTGCCCTGCAGAGAAAGGGGGACTGACACCGCTCGGCCTTCAAGGGCCGCTCTCCCCGCGCCACACCTCCTCCTGCGAGCAGCCTCGGCTGCGGTGGGAAAGCAGGGAAGCATGTACACGAACCCAAGGGCCTCCTGGGAAGAAAAAATCCTGGCCCCACCCGCTTTCCTTTTGAAGACCATCATTTCTTTGATCCCTCTGATGTCTCTGGAGGGTCCCAAGTAAATCAATGGGCAGGAAGAACAGGAGAAGACCCCCAGGCCCCGGAGAAGTCAATGAGAAGGAAGAGGGATTTGGGCAATTGGCCCTGATGGGACCGGAGAAAGGGGGCCCTCGGGGAGATTCCCAAAGTATCGGGAGTGGCATGAGAACCAACGGAGAAACAAAAGATGTCACCTTTCGTATAGTGAGGGAGAAGTAGGTCTGCGGCAGTTCCAGAAAATCATACATTCCCTGTGGATACGGTCACCAGGCTATTACCTTGTTTAATAAGCAATTCAATTACTCAATTTAGTAACATTTATTAAGGCTTGGTGATCACAGCAGGGAAGGGAAATCTGAGAAGCAAAAAGTGATTGTGATGCTGTAGGGTACCTGCAGAAACAGAACTATGTGCAGAGCCCAGAGGAGGAAGTGAATTTCTAGGGGTGTTCAGGAAGGCTCCCAGGAAGAGGTGACCAATGAGGTGGGTTCTGAAAGGTGAGTAAGAGTTCACTAGTCATGACAAAGGAAGAGCTGGCAGCCCACAGTGTGTGGGTGGATCTGTCTGGCTGAAAGATAGAGGAACAAAGCCCACCTCCCACATTCAATTTCCAACCAACAGACATATTGATTTGGTGGGTGGAGGTGAGCTCCTGGACTCATCGTTCACTTTGGAGAGGATAACACCCTCCAGGACCCTGGCGTGAAGCCACCTTAGAAGTCACAACTGCTAGGATTGAGCAGTCACAGAGGTTGTGGTTTTCCCTGAGTCTTTGTACACAGATAGTAGGAGCCAGGGAAGAACACACAGCATACGGCACACCCGAAGCTGCGCATCAGCACCTGATGAGACTTCAGGTGGTGACAATGCTGGCTCAGGGAGCTTCCACCTGTCTTCCACATGGGCATCCATCCCGCAGTGTGGCTCTCTGCCTGAGCCTTCAGGCCCTGTTACCGGTTCTGAGACCCATTCGTGGAGATGGCCTCTCCAGAAAGCTGGTGCCCATGGCAACCCCTTTCCTGACTCAACAGAGTGAAATAGACTGAACCTGTGGTGCATTGCCCAACACAGGTCTTGAATGGTAGCTGGAGGCTCCTGGTCCACAGCTGGGCCCACCTTAGAGGACCCACCTGGGACTAAGGGACGCTCTCCCTGGGTCTCCATGGAAGGGGGCAGCCCTAAAGGAGGCATTACCCCTTTAAAAAGAGCAGATGTCATTCTTGTCACTTTAAATTAACTTTAGCTAAGAGGGACTGGCAGAAACATGATGCCGGGTGAGCTATATTTGACTGATATTCTGTCAAATATCACATGGGGTTGTGATCCGCACCTTTCCCCATCTGCTGCTCCCGTCTGAGTCGCTGAATGCACAATGGTGTGATTACCATATTTCGTTCGGGTTTCCCACCATCGGAGCAGAGCCGTGAATGGGAAATGTGCTCGCAGAAGAAGGGGTGGGGGCCAGGGCGAGGGCGTCCCTCAGCTCTTCCCTCGGGGAGAGCCAAGAAGGGAGGTGGGCTGCCCTGGAAGACACCAGGCCCCGGCCCAGGAAGGCGCACGGCCTGGAAACAAAGGAGGAAGGTGGAGGATCGGGAGTGAGGAGCGGGATTAAGATCACACAAACCTGCGGCCCTTAGAAACTGCCTTAATCCATTTTATAAAGAGTTGGGAGGGCTTTTCTCTCCATGAATATAATACCTTGCACATCTGATCAGCTTTTTTCCCAGAGCATTTCAAAGCTCTCTGCAAATACAGCAGAGTCTCCTTAGATTAGAGCATGGCCTATTATTACCTGGCTTTGGAGACACCCCAGGTCAGCAGGTCACCTGGGGCCCTCTGAAATAAGACAATTCCCTACAACAAAAGGCCTGGTGTGATGTGGTTTGTCTAACTGGTGGTTTTCAAACTAAGTGAGTCATGGGACATTAATAAAAAAAAAGAACAGCCTGAAGTTTAATTTCTATTCTGGTTAAAGCAAAGGCTGGGTGGGAGGGGTAGAAAAGATGGGTCCACGTGACACCCTCAGTCCTGGAGCCCCCGGGACTCCCCCAGGCCCCAGAAGCAGTTGAAGACCATGCCAGAGGTCCATGGTACCCCCAACCCCAGCAGAGGTAGGTGTTCTATGAAGCTAATGGAGCTCAAGTTTCTTCAGGGTACTCTTGGTACTTAATTTTTTCTATCACTTTGTGTTGATTTTATAATGATGGACCCCGAATGAGATGAGTTTCATGTGGGACCGGCTACATGATGTACATGGTCAAAGGCAAAACAAAACGGGCCCTCTGTCCATAAACAATTAACAATTTCAAAATAGCAACAACAGAGCATCAAACCTGCACTGGCCCCTGCTGAGCATGGAGCCCGTTGCGACAGCATGGATCTCTCACCCGTGTCGCCGGCCCCGGTTTTGTGCCCGGCAGAACCTGCATCTGCCCCTTCCTCCAGCTTTCCAAACAAGTGCCAATGGTTCCGATGAACCTCCACCCTCCCTGAGAATTTTCTTCCGTTCCAGTGAGTCAGGCTAGTCAGCCTCGCAGCCCCAGGAGTCTGAGGCTCCTCCCAGCCTCAGGGCCCTGCCGCTCTGCACCCTCACTTTCGTGCAGAAGAATAGCCTTAAGATGAATGACTGCGTTTGCAAACAGAGATGACAGAGGATCAAAGAACCTGTTGTACGTTCAGGGGTTGGGACCGGAGTGGTGCTTGGGGGAAGTTGTGGATCATGTCTAAACATCCCCGAGATTGGACAGAATCATTTCAGGGTGGACCTGGGCTTCATACATTTCCTTTTCTAGGTTCCCCACGAACCTAGGCCATGGGACTGCTGAAATGTATCTGGTGAACAAACACAGTCTCTGTCCCAACTAGACCAAATGCTTGTGGCTCTCTGACTGTGCCCTACTACTCCAGCCAACAAACCTTTGTACGTTTCTTCCCCTGCCCAGAAAGTTCTTCTCACTCCCTTCTTTAATCCAGGTCCTATCCACATGTCAAGCCCCTGCTCAAGTGTTGCCTGTAGGTGGCCCTGCCTACAGGGTGAAACAGACCACCCTGGTTTAGAAGGAGAGCCTCTTCCTGGGATATTTGGGTTGAGGCTGGACATCCGGTCAATGCATGCATCAGGCAGAATCTAGCCAGGACATAGAAGCCACTGAAGGGTAGTGAACAGGGGGGCTCAGAGGCAGACACAGGGGAGCTGAGAAGCCAAACTGGGAGCACTGAGTCAGCCTCCTGATGAGCAGTGTAGGAAGCCCCACCCCCCCCGCCCCCATACACCAGCCAGTACCCTCTGCTAGGGGGACAGAGTGAGCCAGGGGTCCTGCGCAAAGCCACCTCCACAAGCAGGTGTTGGAAGAGGTGAAGCCCTGGAAGAACCTAGGCACTGCCAGGATCCCTGTCCACAGCCAAGTGGGACGGAGAGAAATACCCTCTGGTCCTTCCTTACAGCATCCCTTCTTCCTCCAGTGCTGCCCACTGGCCTAACCAAGCAGGAGGCCAGTTGGTAAGGCTCCTGAGTGATGTGGGGCCATGGGGCTCAGGCCGCGGGAGACAGAATGGGTGTGGAGAGGGTCTGAGGATGGCAGGAGGGACTATTGTGAAGACGCAGGGAGAGGCATTTGAACTCGATAGCCTTCAGTTAACTTTTCAGCTCAGAGAGGGGCTCTTGATAGGAATACTCTTTACTTGTCACAATCAGTCACGTAATAATGGCCTTGGAAATAATGTTCCTCGGGCTCAGTAAAATTACAGCAGGAAATCTTTCTATTGGCTAGTTCATGTCCCATTGGATTCCTTTCTTTTTATGACTTAGGAGAAATGAGTTTTCTGACTTGCAGATTCACTTTCTTTTATGAGACAATGAATATTATATAACCCATCGTGTTTCCCTTTCACCTTAGCTGCCAGGAAGCTCTGAACTACATTTCAAACTTCCCAGGTACAGGTTTTTAATTACACACTTTCACCTTCTACATTTCTTTAAACCCACAACTTCTAGTTTACCCCTCTTCGTGATGAAATGTTTCGTAGTATGACACCTCGAATACTTCTGAGTATCAGACAAAGTATGTCTCGGCTTCTCTTTCATTCAGGATGACCCCCACGGATTCTGCCTCGCTGAGTCTTCCTCGCCTTTGGTCCCAGTTGCCCTTCCCCCCCAAAACTTCCTGATGATTGGTCATTTTCCCACGTAGAGAAAGCCACAGGCCCTTCCCACTTCTCCATGGCATGCTCTCACTCTTAAATTGTCACTGTATCTTTCTCACTTCCCCTTCCACGGCCCTCTTCAGAGAGTTCCTCTCCCACAGGGCATAACCCCTTTCCAAGCAGAGCCAGCATCACGGGGTCCACTGAAGAGGAAGCCGAAAGTCTGTGCAGAGAAGTGAGGGTCGCTGGAGGTGGAGGGTCAGCATGTAGGCCTGATTGGCAGTCCTCGGGGGCCTTGGGTCACTGACCTGTTTGAATCCAGCTCTGCCAACTCACATGCATGACCAGCAGACATTGGCTGTGCCTGCCAGCTACCAGCGCAGCGGTCCTTCTCGTGCTTTTGGTAATGGCGCCCCAATTTTTCTCTAGGGATTATGCCTCTCCCACTGCATCCAGTCTAGATGGGACTGTCCCTCAAAGTGCCACATCTTCCTTGCCCAAGATATGGTCAGGTGACTCCAACAAACCCATGAGACTTTCTTCCCAGAGGTAAATTTTGAGTAGGGTGATGAGTTGAAGCTCATTCATCTTGTCTACAGTTCCTGGTGGGCTTGTCTATCAGCTCCTACTACCTTCAACCCAAAGCAAACTGCCTCCCTGTCTTTGTGAGACCTGCATGCACAGATTGTCCTTGGGTTTTTAAGAATGAGTTTCTTTTGCTGCAGCCATCAAACTCTGAGTGATATAGGGCCTGAGCCCGGGCAAGTTATGGAACCTCTTGGGCCTGAGGTTCTGCGTCTGGACATACGCCATGGGTGAGGGATAAAGCACTTAATCCATCATGAGCATTTCACAAATATTTCATCCCTCCTTCCCCGCCCTGCTGCACAAGTGACCTGCAACAGGTGATGGGACCTGCCCTCATTCCACAGATGGCAAACACCAATGGTCAAGTCTCCTGAGACCACACATTCTTCTTCTGGAACTCGCTGCTTTTCAAGGAATTCCTTGGGCTCTCACTAGAGGGTGAACAGAGGTTCACCCATTCAGCGCGAGAGAAGAATGTTTTTGAAAGACTCCTCACGAGGAATGAGGGCATCCCATTCTCCACCTGTGGCCTTTGCCAAATCCCTGGCCCCACCTCCTCCACAGCAGAGCTGCTCTGCTCAGTGGGTTCCTGTCTCCTCAAAACTGCAGCCACTTCTGTTTCAGAGGCATATGCACAAAACTTGGCTTCGAGGGGTCTGTTCTTTCCTGCAAGTGATTCACTATTGGTGGGCTCTGCAGATCCTTGATTCTCCGGGAAGACTTGGCAAGCCTCCTCGCCCTGGCCAGCATGATCCTGGAGCTGGACGCGGCTGCACCTGCCCAGCTGCCTCCCTGGGCCCTTTGGCACACTGAGCTCTTCTACGGAGAGCCCCGTCCCCACGGAGGGAGCGGTAGCTCCACTGTGATGCTCCCGAGCCCACGGTCTGCTCCATGGGGACCCACTGGCAATTCCAAAGGGTGGGCAAAATCTTCTTAAAATAGTAACTGCTAGCAGCATTACTTCTATCTATTGCTTCACGTTAGTAGAAAGTTAAGTTCATTGGCCTTATCCTGCAAATGCAGTGTCAGACTTAAGCAATTAAGAAACTTGACCGAGGTTACACAGCTATTAGGGATGGAGGGCTTCTCAAGAATCTCATGCAGGTGGACCTGACCGCAAAGCCTGTGCTCCTAACCACTCTGCTGTACTGCATCTCTCACGCTTCTGGGGGTTGGCCCACCGGGACCCCCATTCACAGTCACCAGGTGGGCACCAGCCACCTGGAATTGTGCAGAGTGAATAGAACTGATTTCTGCTGCCGCTGCTGAGAGCCTGTGGATTTGGAAAGTCACTTTTCCTCTCTGCCTCTCAATTCCCTCCTTCGTAGGGTGGAGAACTCCATAGCTCCTCTACCTCAGTGGAATGAGGCCATCTACAATGTTCGACACAGAAGCACCATGATGGGCATCGGCCGCTCAGAGAGGACAAGTGCATGGAGTGAGGAGGAAGGAAGTGATCCTTTGAGGGTCTCCTGATGCTGCACTGTCCTCCTTCTTCCTGCTGCTCCAAGGGCTGTCACCCCCGACAATGGGACCAGCCCCCCTTGAGGGAGGGACAGGAGGCAATAATGCATCAGAAACAACAGGATTCTGTGAGTTTGCAAGGAGTCTTCCTTCTATGAGCCTCCAAATAGTTCCCCTAATTTTTTTTCTCAAGTCAGCTTGGGTTTACAGATCTTTCTTTGCTGACTGGGAAAGAGTTGGAGAAACTCGAGATGGGATGGGAAGCCCAGGCCTTGAACTTTCTGCTTTGTCACTCCCGGCAGACCCGGTGACCACAGTGTTTTCTCTGCCCTGTTCTGGCAAGCCAAGTGGCTTCCCCGCACCCACCCCGCCCCCACCTCCTCATTACAGAACAAAGGAACCTGGCCCTTTCCCTCCAGTCCAGAGAGGGTTCCTAATTGGCTTTCCATTAAAGGGAAAATAGACTACTGTTTCCACCTCATTATTTATGAGCCTTTCTGGAAGTGCATTTCCATGCACTCTGGGATTACTCACGCCCATTTTGCTTGGCCATATTTTATGATCTGTTTTATTTATTCAGGGCCTCTATTGGGTACTCACATCTGAAACCAATTAAAAACCAAGAAATAGGAAAAAACCAAATAAACACCTGGAGATGTCCAAAGCCAGTCTTTTGGAAGCTGGCGATGGGGAGCTGGCATGGCCGTGCCAAGAGTGTAGGCCATAGGAAGCAGGAGTCTCTCTCCTGGGGACCTCAGGGGACAAGGCCACACAAGACGGCCGAGCATGGCTTCAAAGACCTCCTGTGGACAGAGCTCGGGCTGAGACTGCCCTGTTCCTCGGCTCACCTGGGGTCTCCCTGTGCAGGACAAAGGCTCTGGCCATTCATTTCTGGGCCGCGCCTCTGCCTGGCACATAGGAGGAACAGCCCTTCACTCAGCCTTGGTTCCGCTCACCGCCACAGCTGTGGAGATCGCGTGTGCGCACAAGGCACACGTGTGCGCAACAACATGGAGAACGGTTTGGAATGGGTTGCCTTTTATGCAAGTTGTCTCCAGCTCTACTCCTAAAGGATCCTTAGAGGGGAAAAAAGCAAAAAAAAAAAAAAAACAGCCCTGGCTGGTGTGGCTCAGTGGATTGAGCACTGACCTGCAGACAGAAAGGTTGCCGGTTTGATTCCCAATCAGAGCACGTGCCTGGGTTGCAGACGGCTCCCCAGTTGGCGTGAGAGAAGCAACCAATCACTGTTTCTCTTGCATATCGTGTTTCTCTCCCTCTTCTCTAAATATACATAAATAAAATATTTTAAAAATATCAATATGTTCCCTTTCAATCTCAAAAACAACGGCCACCCTTGGTTTCCCCAGAGACCTTCAGCCTCCTCGAGGTGGGGGTGGAGGAGTCTTGGGGAGAAGAAGGCAGGCCCTTGCCTCTTTTGCAGGGGAGGCTGAACCATGTCTCCCCTCTTTATAGGACGTGCCTAGGTGTCTGCTCCCATGGATGGGCCCCCTGCAACGTCTTTGTCCCTGTAAGTTGTGGACAGGCCCCTCTCCTTCAGCCCGTGCGCCCCCGCCCCGACTGCAGTCCCTGCTGCAGCTGGCGGCCCCGCTCTGCCCCACGTCCCATCCCCGCCCTGGAGTCAGTGCCTTAGTTGGCAGCCTCTGTCCTGAAGCCTCATGCCCCCTTCTTCCCCTGAGACTGAGCTGGGTGCGTGCACAGGGTGGAGAGGGACAGGAGCGAGCGAGGGACACCAGCAGCAGTTGGCTGCCAGGCACAGAGATGGTGACAACGCCAGTACGTGCGGGAACTTTGTAGGGTTTGTGTTAGGATGAAGTGATGCACACCACACCTCTGATGTTTTTTCCTCTCTAGGATATTTGTGATGTTTATTGTAACCTGACTCCATATGTGCGCATGTGTATACACATGCATAGGCACACACAGGGGGTGGGATGGCCCCCCCACCCCACATTCTTACGGATAAAGCTGCTTACAGACTTGTCTCTGCAGTCTTTGCCTTCCTTTAGTCATGTATGGAAATCCTTCTTTCCCGCCTTCATGCATTTGTTCATTAATTCAACTACGTGTTGAATGCCTCTGTGCGGCAGGCGCTAGTCACATATCTCAAACAATGCTGCACAAAGACTCCGTCCCCTGCTAACAGGTCAGCAGTGCCTTCTCTTAGGATAACGCATTTCAGAGGTTTACTCCCCACTGTGAATGTGAGAACTACCAAAGGCATCAACTCATGGGACAGGAGGGGAACGAAACTGGAAGGGCTCTACTTGTCCACAAACCGCTGCTTCCAAATTTGAGGTCTGTTCTCTTGCGTCTTGGTCACGTCCTGCAATTGGGGAACTGGCACGGTCATGCCAATAATGACAAATATGAGAAGCAAAGTTGCTCAATCTCCCTGCTCTCTGCTTCCCCCAGCAGCACGTGGGGCCTGCGAATGGTGAGGATTCAGGGAGCAAATGAGCAAGTGAAGGGCGGGAGTGAGGACTGGATCCTGCTCAGAGGAAAGTTCGGAGACCGGCCATGTCAAATGGGCCTGAGTGGGGCCGGATTGCCCTGCATGGCAAGGAGAGGAAATTTTGGTATTCCTGCACCACTGGTGCTGGGGAGCCCACGGGCCACCTGGGAAAGGTTAGGGACTGTTTCTTAGATTAATATTGGTAAATGCATAAAACAAAATACATAGAATAAAGAGGAAAACGATTATGTTAGAATGCAGTATCAAAATATGCTTTTAAATTGTGGTAGCGTGATTTATGTGCTACTTTATAAATGCATTTAAATAATAAGGCAATGCATTTAAAGTATAGGCAACATTCACTTCAATTTTATTTTTTAAAGGGATATCCCTATGTTGAGTACTGCTTCTTGGCTCAATCCTGGCCACTGTGACATGTTTGTCTTGGAAAGGGCAATGTGCATGTCATGGTGGACAGTCAGTTGGTTTTTCTTTTAATTTTGATGGTTTATAGGGTTGAAAATCTTGATTCACAAAGATAGTTATAAATGTATTTCAAAAGTCCACAGCTTACCTTGACCAGTGTGGCTCAGTTGGCTGGGTGTCATCCCACAAAGCAAAGGGTTGCCAGTTCAATTCCTGGTCAGGGAACATGCCTGGGTGCTGGATTCGGTCCCCAGTTGGGGCGCGTACGAAAAGCAATCAGTTGATGTTTCTCTCTCACATCGATGTTTCTCTCCTTCTCTTTCTCCCTCCCTTCCCCTCTCTCTAAAAATAAATAAATATATATATTTTTAAAGAGTGCACAGCTTGCTTTACAAGGAAAACTGATCCTTTAAAGATTATGGCATTAGACTCCAACTGGGGAATACACAACTTCACCATTTGGTGGCTGACCTACTGGGCCAAAGATTGCTCAAGAATTGACAAGTCACGTCTCATGAGTGCCTGCAGACAGGAATGCCGCAGTACTCTGGGGTCTAGAAGCAGTCCAGTAACCAGCCCCATGGCAGAGTCAAGCCTAAGTGATACTTCAAGATCTGCAGTCACTGTAAAGTGACAAAAAAATATGTGGATTCCCCATGGTGACAGAAGCACAGGTTCTGCTATACTATTATGCTACGCTCCTGGTGAAGCAAATACTAAAATCCACTTGGAAGCTATCAAATATTTTGGTAACTGCAATTTCCTCTCATCCAATCTCACAGGCCCCCGAGAACACGTTGGAAGTCCGTGGATGCTTCTGGGGTCGGTGGAGGGAGTGAGGGGCAGAGATAGTACCAGCCCAAAAGCACAACTGGAAAATGCCAAGCACAGGGCAGCCCACAGAATTCTCTCAGCCCAGGGAGCATGGGCTTTAAGGAACGAGAATGTCCTCCTTCTAGTGTTTGAATGAACTATGGCGACGCAGACCCCTCTGTTCCCGACTAAATCCCCTCAGAGTCTCCCTGACTCTCATATGTGATTGGAGTGAGTGGGGTTTATAGCAGAAAACAAGGAAAGGACTAAATTTCATAATTCATACATAATTCAATGTAGGGGGATTATAAATCCATTTGTCAATGGATACAATTCAACTAATGTGGGTACCAGGGGCGGGAAAGTGTCCCTAGGAATTTGCAAACCCTTCAGGAAGGGCCTTGGACCTCCAAGGGTCATGGAGTGTGGGTCAAGTTGATCTCACCTAGATCTCAGGGTCCTGGGGACTCTGCAGACAGTGGGAGGCAGCTAGAAAGCCCACGGGGCCTTTCACGTAGGAGGAGGTCAGTAGCTCATAGCTCTGATGTTCGGGGGTTGGAGGAGGCTGAGGAATAGGCAGGGCTGAAAACCCCCTGACTTCTCAATTGCTTTTCTCATGGCACGTGACCCTTCCAGGCCGAGCAGCATTCAGAAGGGAGGCGAGGCCTTATTTGGTTTGGGATGCTCTGTCACCTTAGCTAAGGGTTTGGCGCTTTTAGAAATCTGAGTGAGATGCGGGCGCCCAGCCATTGCCAGCCTGGAAGGGGGCTGCTGAAGAAGCTCTAATGAGGAGCCGACAAACGAATCCCCTTCTCCCTGCCCTGCCTCCAGCAAGCCCGCCCGCGTCCCCATGCTTCTTCCCCACGCTGCGCTGTAAGTTTTTTCTCCTCATCTCAACCGCAATCCCTTTTTCCCACTCTTCTGAATGTTAAAGTCATGACCTTTGCGGTTTATGGGCCACCGGAGACTGAACTAAATGTGTTAGCTCTGAGTCCAAACAAGTAATAGCCAGCCAATTAAATTAATAATCCATATTGTTACAATGTTTAACCACGGCTGTTTCCTCAGCGGTCTGTTTAAATCACAGCCAAGGCCTGACCTATTAAAATGAATAACTGGAATTATGAGAAACTCCATTTAATAAACACAGCGAGGAACGCAGCACAATTGGGCATGAAATATTTATTACCACTTGAAGCGGAGAGCTGTTTGGGACTTTAAGATGGGATTAATGAATGTGTTTTAATTTCTGGCTCACAGGGTGGGAGGTGGGCCGATTCCTGGAAAAAAATGCTCTTGCGTTATGTTATCACATTGTGCCAGGGCTATTTGTTTACGTGAGGGCCTCCGCCAATCCTCTGCAGGAGCAGGAAAGTGGGCATCTAACCACTGTCTTCTTGGGGACCTAGCACTTGCTCAGTAAACGTTTGCTGGATGGGTGGGTGGGTGGGTGAGTGGATGGGTGAATAGAAGGAGGGACTGCTGATAGATGAAACATTTTGACAGCTTAGTATCTACCTCCCGGTGATGCAGGACAGATAAAGCACTTAGCACAGTGCCCGACCCATTCCAACTGCTCAGCACAGGGGAGCTCTCCTCATAGGTAGTTAGGAGAACAAAGCCCCATTAATTTCCTAGACAGTCAGCGCCCACATTCAGCACCTCCTCTGGAGCCCCAGAGCTGCCCTGGACCCAACTGCCGCCCTGAAGCCCCTTGCTCTTTCTGTGCATTCAGGGGCCCATTTTAGATCAGATGTTTCTGTTGGACTCTTTTTTGGCTTTTCTCAAAACGAGTCGCCCGCTTCCCTGTTTTCCCAAAGTTCGGAGTCTTATCCCGGCATTCGCCCCGACAGATCCCCTCTCCCCAGGTGGAGCTGTGTTTCAGAGTCTGTTCCCTCTTCCCAGACGTCGGCTCTGAAGTCATGATAATGGGTTTAGAAAATGTGGTGGCCGTAATGACACCCTTAGCTAGTCCTGTAAGCGGGGTGGCTATCGGGGATCTAGGAACAAGAGGGCATTTTCCCTAGAAGAGCCCCAAGTGGGGAAAGAACTGGTCCACTCCTGCCAGAACTTGCTTTCCGGAGAAAGGGGAAGCAGGCCGGCCACGCTACATGCTGATGGAGCACGGCTGGCACCGTGCAGGCTGGGAGCCGGAAGGCGGGGGCTCGGCAGGCCTAGCCTTGGTTTCCCTTTTGAGAACCAGGGTCTCCTGGAGACCCCCAAAATGGCCCTCAGGTCCAGTCACCACATCCCTGAGTCCAAAATGAAATATATTAATGAACGCAATGCAGGCAAGTGGCAGTCTCATTTTCAACAGGAAGAATCTTAACTATCTTGAATCCTTGTCTCGTTGCTGATTTTAGAGGAAAAGCTTTCGGTTTTTCACCGAGTATGATACTCGCTGAGGGTTTGTCATATATGGCCTTTATTATGTTGCAGTACTGTCCTTCTATGCTCATTTTATTGTTTTAATCGTAAATGGATATTGTATCTTATCAAATGCTTTTTCTGCATCTACTGACAAGGTCATATGATTTTTATCCTCTGTTTTTTTAATGTGCTATGTCCATCAATTGGCATATATTGAATCATCCTTGTGCCCCCGGAATGAACTCCACTTGATTGTGATGTATTTACTTTCTTACTGTATTCTTGTGTCTGATTTGCTAATATTTGGTTCAGGATTTTTGCATCTGTATTCATCAAAGATACTGATCTGTAGTTTTTTAAATTTAATCTTTACTATATTTCTTCCATTACCATTTAGTCCCTTTATACCTCCCTCCCCCCAACAATCACCACCAGTTGTCCATGCCCATGAGTCTTTATCCTTTTTGTTAATTCTGCCACCCCTTAATCTCCTCCCCCTCCAGCTGTCTTCTGTTCTCCATCTGTGAGTCTGTCCCCATTTTCCTTGTCAGTTCAGTTTGCTCCTTAGATTCCACATCTGTGTGAAGTCATATGGTATTGCTCTTTCTCTGACTGGCTTATTTCACTTAGCACAATGTTCTCCAGGTTCATCCATACTGTGGCCAAAGGGTCTTTTTTATGGCCAAGTAGTATTCCATCATGTAAATGCCCCATAATTTTTTTATCCACTCATCTGTCGATGGACACTTTGGCTGCTTCTATATCTTGGTGATTGTAAATAATGCTGCAATGAGCATAGGGGTGTTCATATTCTTCCAAATTAGTGAAAAAGACACATCCATTTTTAATTCTTTGAGATATCTCCATACTGCTCTCCACAGTGGCTGCACCAGTCTGCGTTCCCACCAACAGTGTACAAGGGTTCCCGTACCTCCACATCCTCGCCAGCACTTGTCCTTTGTTGATTTATTGATGATAGCCAGTCTGACAGGTGTGAAGTGGTACCTCATTGTGGTTTTAATTTGCATTTCTCTGATAATTAGTGATATTGAGCATCTTTACATATATCTTTTGGCCATTTGTACGTCCTCCAGGGAGAAGTGTCTATTCAAGTCCTTTGCCCATTTTTTTTAATTGGGTTTTTTTTTTTTTTAGTGTTCAGTTTTGTAAATATTTTATAAATTTTGGATATTAACCCCTTATCAGATGTATTGGCAAATATGTTCTCCCATTCTGTGGGTTGTCTTTTTATTTTGTTAATGGTTTCCTTTGCTGTGCAAAAACTTTTCAATTTGATGCATTCCCATTTGTTTATGTTTTTCTTTTGTTTTCCTTGCCCGGGGAGATATATCCTATAAAAAACTGCTATGAACAATGTCTGAGATTTTGCTGCCTATGTTTGCTTTTAGGATTTTTATGGTTTCAGGTCTAACATTTAAATCTTTGATCCATTTTGAATTTATTCTTGTGTGGGGTATAAGAAGGCAGTCCAGTTTATTTCTGTATGTGTCTGTCAAATTTTCCCAACACCATTTATTGAATAATTATCTTTAGCCCATTATATGTAGTTGCTTCCTCTGTTGAATATTAATTGACCATAAAGGTATGGGTTTATTTCTGGGCTCTCTATTCTGATCCATTGATCTATGTATCTGTTTTTATGCCAGTACCATGCTGTTTTGATTACTATGGCGTTATAGTATAGTTTGATATTAGGTAGCGTGATTCCTCCAAATTTGTTCTTCTTTCTCAGGACCACATTTGTTCCTTGAGTTAGGCCTTTTGCAGTTCCATATTAATTTTTTGAAACATTTGTTCTAGTTCTGTGAAATATGTCATTGAAATCTTGATAGAAATTGTGTTGAATCTATAGATTGCTTTAGATAGTATGGACATTTTAAAGATGTTAATTCTTCCTATCCATGAACACATAAGTGCTTCCACTTATTTGTATCTTCTTCAATTTCTTTTTTCTGTGTCTTATAAATTCCCAAGTACAGGTGTTTTATATCCTTGGTTAGGTTTATTCCTAGGTATTTTATTCTTTTTGAAATAATTTGAATGGGATTGTTTTCTTAATTTCCCTTTTTGTTAGTTTGTTTTCTTTGTGTTATCTTTGCAAGATTTTGGTATCAGGGTTATGTTGACCTCATAAAATATGTTAGGAAATATTACCTCTTCTTCAATTATTTTGGAAGAGTTTGAAAAGGATAGGTATCAAATCTTTGAATGTTTGATAGAATTCACTAGTGAAGCCATCTGGTCCTGGACTTTTATTTTTGGAGAGGTTTTTGGTAGTTGTTTCCATTTCCTCACTGCTGATCAGCCTATTTAGATTTTTTCGTGATTCATTCTAGGAAGGTTGTACATTTCTAAGAATGTATCCATTTCTTCTAGGTTATTGAATTTGATGGCACACAGTCTTTCACAGTATTCTAGTGTGATTCTTTGTGCAATATATCTGTGATGTCTGAGGCAACTTCTCCTCTTTCATTTCTGATTTTATTTATATGGGTCTTTTCTCTTTTTTCCTTAATGAGTCTAGCCAGGGGTTTGTCAACTTTATTAATCTTTCAAAGAACCAACTCTTTGTTGTATTATTTTTCTGTGTAGTCTTTTTGTTCTCTATTCAATTCTGCTCTAAGTTTTATTATTTCTTTTCCTCTACTGACTTTGGGTTGCTTTTGTTCTTCTTTGTCTAGTTCTTTAAGATGTAATATTAGATTGTTTACTTGGGATTTCTCCTGTTTCTTGAGATAGGCCTGTATTGATATAAACTTCCCTTTTTTTTACTACTTTCACTGCATCCCAGAAGTTTTGAAATGCCATATTTTCATTCTCATTTGTCTCTACATGTCTTTTGATCTCACCTTTTATGTCTTCTTTGGCCCAGGCTTCTTTAGTTGTATACCATCTAATCTCCACATATTTGTGGGTTTCTTTACTTCCTGTTTGCAGTTGATTTCTAATTTCAAAGCATTGTAGTCAGAGAATATGCTTGTTATAACTTCAGTCTTCTTAAATTTGTTGAGGCTAGTTTGTGACCCAACATATGGTCTATCCTTTAAAACGTTCCATGTGCTCTGGAGAAGAATGTATAATCTGGTGTTCTGGGATGAAAGGCTCTGTAAATGTCAATGATGTCCATTTGGTCTAATGTGTTGTTTAAGGCCAATATTTCTTTATTGATTTTCTGTTTGCATGATTTATCTAGAGCTGTCAGTTGAATATGTAAATACCCTACTATGATTGTGTCAAAATTAGTCTTAAAAAGAAGGGGACTAAATGGTAATGGGGAAAAATGCAACAAAGATTAAATAAAATAAAATATAATAAAACATTAACATTAACAAAGACAGTAAAAAAGAGTAAATACATGCACCGTTGTAACTTTTTCAAATGCAATAGATAAGATTTTGATGTGCCAATAGCGCTACTTGAAAGTAGTCATTACAAGTTAAATATTAAACCACATATACTCATATATGTACATAAATGTCTATCAAAAATCCATATGAAAGTCTTGCCTCAGACCTGGCATCGATCTTTGTCCAAAGAGCCCTAGTTTTAGTGAGAATTGATATTTAGAGACCACAGTCTGGGCAAATACAATGCTCTTTGCTGCTGGGTTGATCAATGTTTCTATGTTTTTAAGTGGAAGGTACGGGGAAAAAATCTTTTAATGGAAACTACATCCTGCGATTATAATGAATATTCAATTCTAACCTAGATTTACTGGATTTTAACTTACTTGATGTTATACGTGTAATTCTTTGATTGTGAAAACCTTGGTTCCTAAGAATATTAACATAATTACCAGTTATTAATTTATATATATGAAGTAGTTTCAAAATAACAATATCAGTGTTAGTACCACCAATCTGAGTTAAAGGTACAAAGTGTGAGTGGAACATCTGTCACATCAGAAAGCAAAGTTATTAAAGACTTCTATAACTGTGTCAGAAAGACATGGGGCCAACCTGAACTAGCTAAAGGTGGAGAAATTTGAGTATAAAAATAATAATAACTGTACTGAATCAAAATGCACCTATGTTCAAATGCATAAGTTCATAATAACACTTTAAAAGAAAAACTCAGATAAATTTTGGAAGAGGCTGGGAAACGAGTTCATTTTCTGAAAACTGGTAAATTAAAGAATTGAGTCTTTGACTATCTTTTCAGCAGGAACTATATTTCAGAATAACTAAACAGCTGATAAAGGAAAATCCTTATTTATCAAAGGTTTTCAGCCAGTCAATGCAAAAGAATGACAGAATTAGAGTATCACCTCTTACAACCACTAATGGAATAGTGGGTCTAGGCAATGGCCAGCAACAGCTCCTAAGCTCATTCAGTGAAAAGCTGATGGGAAACTTCACGGTGAATGGATCAGGCTGACAACAGCTGAGTTAAATACCCCTCAGGTCAAGTAGGAGAAACCACACAGGACTATTTATGAGATATTCTTGCCCCCAAATCAAACTTGAATTGAATGTTGCTTCGAGCTCTAATGACCTATTCACAGAAAGTATAGGAACACGTGAAACAGGACCCTGGTCACAGCCAGCAAAACCCAGAACGTGGGAAACTCTACAAGACAACAACCCAGTTTTTTCAACAAGTAAAGTTCAAGAAAAAGAAAAGAGGGAAGAGGACTCAGTCAATTAAAAAAACAAACAAACTTGAAATCAGACACAAAGGTCACTTATATGATTCCTTCGTATAAAGTATCCAGAACAGGAAAATCCACGGAAACAGAAGGTAGATTCGTGCTTGCCAGGGGCTGAGAGGAAGAAGGGATGGGAAATGATCACTTAAAGAACACAGGCCATGTTTTGAAACCAGAGAGAGTTGGCAGCTGCCCAACATTGGGAATGCACTAAATGCAAGTGAACGATACACTCTAAAATAGTGAATTGTATGTTGTGTAAATTTTACTTCAATTTTTAAAAAAGAGACCTAAGAAGCATATCAGCCACATATCAATGCGTGAAGGTTGTATGGGTCCTCATTCAAATAAAGCAACTATTTGGAAAGGGCCGTGAGCAATCCAAGATTTCCGAACACTGGATACTTGCTGGTATTTTCACAAAGGATTGTTATTTTTAAGTTTGATAATAATATGATGGTCATGTCAGAACAAAATAGAGAATCCTTTCATATTTAAAATATATACCAACATGTTTTAGGTGACATGATTGCTGGGAGTTGATTTAGAATGATTTGGTGTGTTTGTCTATCTGGAGGAGGAGGAAAGAAGTGAAACAAGATTGGTCAGGTTTTGATAAATGTTCAGGTGGATTGATGACTACATACGAATTGTCTCTGCTTTTATTTTTTTAAACTTCCATAACAGAGTTTTAAAAAATCCCAAAAGTTGGCCAACCAACATTTGGAAAAGAGTTAAGCTCCCTCACGATCAAAGAAATGCAAATTAAAATGACAAGGTACAACTTTCAACTTATCAGATTGGCAGCGATCATAAGCACATTAATACTTCTGGCAAGGAGGCAGGGAGCAGGTATTTGTGCCTTCCTGGTTTGTTTGGTATGGCCTTGGGGTCACCTTACTAGAAAGTGTCTTGGCAACATGAATAAAAAGGCTTACATACATGGGTGCCCCAGGCCCCGGGAATTCTACTTCTAGTAATTTATCCTGAGAAAACGATCAAACAAGGGTATAAGAGATCTAGTACAAAATGCTTATTACACATTTTGGTATAATAAATGTATAATTATAATAGCAAAAGAATTTAAAATGTCCCAGCTACACGCCAATGTGAAAGTGGCTTAAACCCTAAGGACTATCCACGTAAGGATCCACAGAACCATTAGGAACTATGATGCAGATGTGTCTTTATTAGCATAGAGAGATGTGTCAGGTACATCAAGAAGGGGAAACATCAAGTTCAAAGGCTATCTATAGTGAGATGCCTTTTTCCCTTTTAAAATACAGAAGGAAAACGTGACTTATTTTTGTTGCTTTTCCTTTGCTTAACTTTATTTTTTCATTTACCTAAACAGATTTGGAGTAGTTTGGGAATTCTAAATAATGAAGTCCTTTGTAATTAAAATAGCCTTTGCCTAATGAAATGACATGGTATCTGGAATTCACTCCATAGGGTAGGTCTATGGATGAAACAGGCTTGTCTATAGGTTGACAACCCTTGCATCTGGGTGACTGGGTACCAAGGGGTTCATTTCACTTTGTTTTCTACTCTCTATGTGGTTAGAATCTTTCATTCTAAAGTTTTGGGTTTTTTAAATAACCTTTTTCAGTGCAAAATGGCACCTCGTCATTTTTGGTCTCTGACCCTTCTACAACACAGCCCCAGAGATCACAAAGAGCCAGCATTATGCCTGACATTCTGATTATTAAAATGGCTCACCTTTCCTGTGCTCGCGATGGCATTGAGTAGGAAAGAATTCTTTTGCGAGATCCCACCCCCTCCTCACACCCCAGCCGCCTTTTCTACCTCTACAGGCTGCCTGGGGCCAGGGGCACAGACTTCAGCCAAGAGCTTACTGGCCCACGCGAAAAACCAACTCACCGCCTGAGCGCTGCATCAGTCTGATTCCTGTGTCACCCTATCTGCCACGGCCCGTCGTTGCTCCCTCCTGCACAGGGCCCTGTCTTTTCCAGAGGAAGTATAAAGGGGTTAGCGGGTTTGGCATTCCCAACCTAAAGATTGGTTGTTCTTCTCACTTGGCTATTGCCTGATGCTTTCTCACCCAGGCATATTACAGATAATATGTCTCTAAAAAGGAATAGTCTCCTGGCTGGTCTCCCTGGAAAGGGAACCCTTCTCCCACACTTTGACTCACTTGGAGATTGTTAATAGCAGTGGTCAGCAAACCATAGCTCGAAGAGCCAAATCTGATCCGCCATCTATGCTCATATGGCCTCCGAGCCAAGAATGATTTCGAAGTTTTAAGTAGTTGGAAGAAACTCAAAAGAATAATCCTTTGTGACACATAAGATTAAATTCAAATTTCAGTGTCCGTACATACAGTTTTATTGGAACCTAAGTCATACTTGCTCGTTTACATATTGCTTATGTCTGATCTCACACTACAGTGACAGAGAGAATGCTTGCGGTAGAGATCACATAGCCCAGGAAGCCTAAAATACGTGTGTTCTGGCCCTTTCGGGAAAAGGTTTGCTGACCTCTGGCCTGCAAGCCTGAGGGTCCCCTACCTACCTTGCGGCTCCCTCTTGTCTCATAGAGCTGAACTGTAATGTCATGCATTGCCAGTAGGTGATGCTGTCCTCCACACGTCAGCCTGACAACACCCAGTCGGGAGGCTTGGGGTTTTAGAAAATTCATTTACCCACTGCACAAAGATATCATGAATGTCAGCTTTGTGCCACAGACAGTTTTTAAGTTCTGGATTTAGAGCAGTACCTGAAGCAAGCAGAAACCTCTCCTTTCTGGGAGCTGAGGTTCTACCGAAGGAAGATGGCTACAAACAAGATGAATAATAATACCCAGTGTGCTGAGGGGCACTCAGTGCTGTAGAGAAAAACAAACGCAGGCAGGGGCTGCAGGGGACAGGGAAGGACGGAGTAGCGATTTTAAGTTGGGTCAGGAAAGACTTCGTTATCAAGGTAACATCTGAGTAAAGACCCGAAGGAAGTGAAAGAGCAAGTCCATGAATATACCTAGAACATCCCAGGCACAGGGAACGGCAAATACAAAGGTCCTGGGAGTGCCCTGCACCTGTCACGTTCCCGGAACAGTAAAGGCAGTGAGCCATGGAGGCTGAGGTCGGGGAGGCAAGAGGTGGAGGGCAGGTCTCAGGGGTCTTGCAGGCCATGTCGACGGGGTGGCTTTCACTCAGAGTGAGACGGGAAAGCAAGGCAGGGTGAGAGCGCGGACGTAATATCTGCAGATTTCCAATTCCTTCTGTAATACCTGTCTGAAACAATCCCCAACTTTCTGTAAATGAGGCCTACCTTTCCTTTTATTCTGATTTCTTAAGTTTAAAAAAGTTAAAATGTATGAGGCCAAGTACAAAAAGTGGAGGAAAAGAGTCAAAATACAAAGCACATCAGTGAGTGTTCCAGTTACCCATTGCTGTGTAACAAAGCTTCATGGTTTAAATGAACAATGATGTGTTATTTCCCATGATTCTGTGGGCTGAGTGGGACCAGCCGGGTGATTTTCTGCTCTTTTGGCATCAGCTGAGATTACTCATTGAGCTGAACTGGGCTGGAAGGTCCAAGGCTTGGCGCACATATCTGGAGCTTTATTGTCCCTCCACTTGGCTCCTCTTCATGGATAGGCTGGGTTTCTTCCCAGCACGGTGGTCTCAGGGGGTAGAGGATTTCAGGACGTCTTCCGTGAAACTTAGCTTCAAGAAAAAAGCAGAAGCCGCCAGAACTCAACCCAGAACTGGCACCACCTCACTTTTGTCACCTCTCACTGGTCAAAACAAGTCCAAAGCCAACCCAGATTCAAGAATAGGAGAAACAAGATCCTCTGGAGTGAGGGCTGCTTGATGGGCTGAGCAGCACGCCCCTTCCTGGAGAGAAGGAACTGATGGTCGCCATCTTTGCGGTGGGCTAGAAACACTGATTTGCCCCCAAAGAGCCTAGAAACTCTTGGGGTCCCCTCCTTTTCTTTGGACCATTGTGTGTGCACGACATGGAAAAGCCTGATTGGTGGCCTGTGATTAACTTTATATTCTGGAATCGCAAGACTCCTGACGTCTTGAAAACCATTCTGAGTAGCATCTTGAGACCCGTATCCACAGAGCCTGTGCTCATTTTCCTCCCCGGCTCCGCAGGCCCAGCTGTCCGGCCTTGATGTTCCCAGACTGTTGCACTTCAACGGGCATCTGGGCTAATCCCGGAAAACGGGGCCGTGGGATGGCATTCTGCAGAATTTAGGGAACATGTTGCCGAAGAAGCCAGGGCTGCCCAGGCTAACCAACTGTGTCCCCAGCCATGACGTTGCCCCACCTTCCCAAAAGGAAAAGACATGGAGGCTTGTGCATTTAAGTTACCTCTGGACCGTAAAAGCAAAAACAAAACTTTTTTTGGAAATAATTTTACATTTAGAGAAGAGTTACAAAGACAGCATGGAGATTTCCCATAGAGCCTTCACCCAGCTTCCTCTAACACAATCACCTTCCATATCCACAGGGCACCAGCCACATTAAGAAAGTAACACTGGCATGATCCTGTCAACTGAACTACAGGCTTATTCAGATGTCCCCAGTTTTCCCACTAATGGCCTTTCCTCTGTTCCCGGGTCCCACCCAGGATCCTACGTGACATTTAGCTATCACATTTCCTTTGTCCCTTCCAATTTATGACAGTTTCTCAGTCTTTCCTCAGCTTTCACGACCTTGACACCTTTAAAGAGTAGCAGTCAGGTATTTTTGTAGAAGGCCTCTCAGTCTGGGGGTTGGCGGATGTTTTCTCATAGGCAAACTGAAGTTCTAGGATTTAGAGGTTCTGTGTGTTTCCCATCGCATCGAATCAGGGGCGAGTGACATCCACCTGTCTCATTACTCATGAGGTTAACGTTGATGCTGGCCTCAGTCAACGTGACTTTTATGAGGTTTCTCCCCCGTAAAGTTAATACATTTTCCTTTCCATTCTCTGTTCCTTAGAGTCTAGCCCCCACTGAAGGAGAGCAGAATTGAGCTTCTAGAGGGAGAAACTGCTGAGCTTTTAAAAATATACAGCACACAAGGGCAGGGCCGAAGAGCAGGGAGGGCCTCGGGCCTGCCCACTGACTTGCTGGCGACCTGGGATGAGTCACTCAGTCTCTCAGATCCGGGATTTCCCTCCCTCTTGTAAAACCCGTGATGGCACGCCTGCCCCACAGCTGTCTCCCAGGAGGCTCGGGAGGTTTGGACTGATAACACTTTGAGCTGCTGGAGAAGTGATCTGATGTGGGACAAAGGGCTCTCGTTCGTAACCACTGGGGTCCCATTCCTGGTCTGTGAGCATTTCCTAACCCTGATGCCCCCCAGCCCCACAGCCAGAGAGCCCCCTAAAAGTATTGAGGCCATCACTATTTTTATGAAATGGTCTCATGTTATTAACGTGGTAACAAGGGATTGGTGTTGAAGGGAATACGTCAGGGAAATATTTGTGTAAAGTGAAGCACTATTTTGTAAAGTGACTAAATCTTCTGAATTGGCCTTTCTGTATAAAGTCATCCTTTACTTACTGGATTTGCTTAAACCCAGGGTCTCTGGGAATTCCTTCCAAAGTACACAGTATCTCTGTGCAAATGCTTTTGATCATACAGAGCGTGTTCTACATTGTTGGTGATGAATTACCTTAAAATTGTCAATTAGAGTAATTATTTCAATCCCTTGGAGGTTGACTTTGCTGGTGGAGAATCCTGGCCAACCTGTATTTCTGACACTTAACAGGGGTGAGAACTCAACCCCAGGAGGGTTATATTAGGTGATTTCAGCTAAGATGTGGCTGGTGAGCCATGTGTTTCTGAGGGTGGGTGTATCTGCTGGAGTTGCATGACTTTTTCCATTTCTTTGGAAACCATGCCATTCGACCAGGGCCACCATGACTGGGCACATAGGCTTGGCCCCGTGTAAGCAAGGACATCAGTCACGTGGGCTCCAGTGCAGACGGTACCCCCGGAGCTCAGCGACATGGCAGCCCTGTCTGCCTCTTGCAGAGACCAGTGCCAAACTCACCCGATGCCATGCCCAGGGTCCAGCCCCCTGAGGAGCCCAGAGCAGGGCAACGTGGAGCAGGGATGCTCTTTGGCCGAGACTTTGATGCTATCGCCAAATATAGCTCCACAGACAATTGCTGAGGTTCTGAAATAAGATAAAAGAAGTCCTTCATCTGCTCCCTTTCCTTGTGATGGGACCACACAGCCCAGCGCTGGGGTAATAACACACCTTATCAACTGTCTAACGGTCTGGAGAATGAGACAATACCTGGGTTGTGCTGGGGGAAGGGTGTTCAGGTGTTCCTTTGTGATATGTAAAGAATTAAAATAGACAAGAGTTTTTAGTACACTTTTGGCATCTCTTCGTTTTATCTACAAAGATCCCCCAAAGTGGAAGTGACCTGCATGTCTCTCACTGGCAGAAAGGCTCAGGCCGGCAGACCACCATTGCCACCCAGCGCTCCTCGCAGCCGACGTGGCCCTGCTGTCTCCGTTCCCGAAGGCCTCCCATCCTTTCCCTCCACCATGCCCCCATACACAGCACTCCCCCGATCCTAACCGGGAAGTTTCTCCTTATCTCTTCCCTGATTGTCTAATTCAGTACTTTACTTCACGACTCAGGTCAGCCAGGTGGTCTTGGGGAGGCCCTTTCTAACCCCAAATGCTCTAGGACTGTCTCTTTGAAGAGGAAGACATGCCCCTTCTTATCACAACATTTTTCTGTCACTGTGCCCTTGCTCGTTAAATGGAATGCAATGGTGGACATGCGCTATTGTTGCCAGTCCAATATCCACTCCCCTTTCGTCTGGGGAAGGGCCTAATTTTCCTTCAGGGAACCACCTCTCTCCTTTCTCCCCCATCCCAACCCTAGTCCAGAAAAGCAGTGTGACCCTGGCTGATCAGCACGTTCCACTCCTCTGGTCACCCGTTTGGTTCTGGAGCTTTCAGTCACCATGTGGAAGTGGTCTACCCAGGAGTGGAGCTATGTTAGGGGAAAGCAGAGGGGAGAAAGAGCGACAGGGTCGCAGACAGAGCCAGAACGTAGGTGACGATGGCAGTGCTTGAGATCCCGAATGCAGTTGTACCTGAAGTCGGAATTGTCCTGTGGCCCTTTCTGGAAGTTAAGCCTCCTTTGTTTTGTGGTATTCAAGCCTCGTTTGTCTTAGCCTGTTTGCTTTCCACCACTTGCAACATCAAGTTCTTTGCAGTCCGGGGTTATGTCTCATCTACCTGGACAGTCTACTTATGGCAAGTGCAGTGCTTTGAATATACATAGTGAGGGCTTCCTAAATGGTTATTGCTGATGCAGGGGAAAATATGCTAAGCCAGACAATTCAAACGGAGATATTTTTATTTTGTAGACGCAAAACAAATCACATTGGGGGTGTTGTTAACCTCTCCCCTGGTGATACGGAAGTCAGGGAGGTCACCGACAGCCCTGGGTGCTACTCTGTACCTCCCCACCCTCCACCCCCCACTCCGCCTCTGAATGATGGCCTCTCAGTTCAGACGATGGGCTCTAATTTCGGGCAACCTGGCTTTGAATCTGTGCTCTGCTGTTTGTCAGACCTGTGTCCTTGGACAAGGACAGTCTTTCTCATCTTCGGTTTCTTCAAACGGAAAATGGAAAAAATAATGGTACCTCTCTCTTGGATCTTCACGTTGATTAAATGAGCTAGGCCTCCTATGTAGAAAGGGCTGACTTAATGTTATTATTCTAATTCTTAAAACACCAACATCTTCTCCCAGCTGAGTCCTTTAGCCTTCCCCAGTGACCTTCTAGGTGGGACTTCGGGGCTGGGTCGACCTGCGTGGAGAGGGACCAGAACAGTGTGAGAGATGGGAGCGAATCAGCCAGAAGAAGAGGAGGTGACAGTCCCAGGCGTAGAGACAGAAGACCTTGGGCACCGGGATTGTGGTCAGTCTCTCAGGAATAAGAACGCCACACCCTCGGGCTTCGCAGATCTTTTGTTCTCTTTTACGACCAAGGCCCTAGAAAGACCGTGAACTTGGGGGCAAGACTGAGAGTTCAAATTCCAGCTCCGGTCCTTCACAGCACTGTGACCTCTCCGAGTCTCAGCTTCCTCGTGCGTGAAATGGGGGTTATTTTACTCGCCTCAGTGAGGAAATCACGTAGAATAGCAGGTCCTGGGGTCATTATACAACATGGACCTTTTGGGCCTGGTCGATGCAGTCGACCTCTGGCACCTGACAAGGTAAACAGGCACTCTACCCTCCAGGACCTTGGATTCATGAGAAAGAGAGCTGTCAGTCCACAGATTCTAGTAAAGCGTGGTGAGCAATGTGATAGAGGCAATACACGGAACTCAAGAACTTAGGATGGGAGGTTCAGTGCAGGTTAGGCCTTTGAGAGATGAGTAGAAGAGGAGGAGGAGATGAAGAACTGATGAGGAGCAGAGAGTGAAATAGAGGAAAACAGGGAGAGCCATGGGGAGCGGGACATTATGGCTATTTCTCCAACATCCGTTCTGCCCCTGAGCCTTGTGCTTTGAGTGGGATCCCCCTCATCCCCAGCTCCAGGTATAATTCAGCCCCTTGTCGTCGTAATTGGATGAGGGAGCCCAGACTTAAACCAAAGAACACATGGTAATCTCCTGGCCATAGCAAGTTAAGGATGATACAATTAGAGCAAAGATAAAACGTCTTTCCCCTCACCCTCCCGGAAATGACCTAAAAAGCTTTATTTATTGTTGGAGGTCATATTACAACCGTCAGAGGAACCAGGATGAAGACAAAGGCAATGCATCAGAGAAGGCAAAGCTAAGAGAATTACAGAACCAGAGCCCTGATTGAACTGTACCTGAACACCATTACCTCTGGTCTTTTGACTGATGCATAAGCCAGTAAGTCCCCTTAGTTCAAGCCAGCCTGATCCGAGCATTCTCTTATTGTCAGTGTGATTGCTCTAATACCCAAGGGGAGAAAGGAGCAAGCACAGCAGTGCCTGATGTCAACGTGTTGAGCAAGACAAGGACAGAAATGTGTCCATTAGATTTAGCAACATGGAGGTCACTTGTGACTTAGGCGAGATCAGTTTCCGTGGTGGGGACCAGGTGGCTGGGAGAACCCAGGTCAGGCTCTGCTGGACACCGATTAGTCAGCGAACCCCTGGAACCATGAATCTTTGGCTGCTTTGGGACAATCCTAGTGTCTGTCACTACAGAGAAATCACATTTTTAACATTTTAGACATTCTGTCCTATTGTCCCCACTATCCATCAAACTATTTCCCCCCAAATCCTTTCATTCTCTGGGTTCTGTGCTGTCCTGTAAGTTTAATTACAGAAACAACAGGGTTTAGAGTTGCCCAGTGAGTTAAGCTTTAGCTTTTTCCCTCTAAGGTAGGTACTGCTTCTCAGTTCTTTGGGGGCAGAGAGTCACCCAGGCCTCAGGGAACTAGATTTAAAACTATGAAACCGCTTCACAGGAGAGAAAACACCCAAAATTCTGCACATACTTCTAGGCCTTTGTGATTCCTGCCAAGCTGGGCTGGCAGATTATGCGGGATGCTGCCCAAGCACGCTGCCCTTTACAAACTCTAGTGAATCGAAGTTTCCCTAGCTGGGGCGTTGTCTAGATAAATAAAGGATCCCAACCTGGCAAACTAGTTTCCTCTTCTTCCCAGCAGCCCCCGGAACCTGACCTTTCTCTCCTCTGGCATTCAGGAACCGACCAGAAAAGGGGTTCCAGGTTTCTTACCCACCAGCATGACCTCCCTGCTTCCTCTCCCAATCTCTGTTTCCCAAGGCTCAAACCACAACCTTGGTAAATGTTTTAGATGAAGAAGGTGTGTGTGATCATCACTCTCATTCATTCATGCCCGTATTCCGAGGATCCTACCTGCACAGTGATCCCCAGCTTTCAGACATCTGTCTGCACAGCCGCTGGAAACCACACTTAGGGATCAGATGCGGGCGAAGACATTTGAGTCCTAAATATGACCTGCCACTAACACCACCCCTACCTGCGACCTGTGACTTTAGTTTTCCTCATTATGATGACGCATCAGCATAAAAGAATTCAGTGGTCCCGAAGTGCTAGTTGCAGCCCAGCGCAGGGACTCACTGGTGAGGAGTGAAAGGCTGCAGAAGCTGAGGGCAGCTCTGACCCGGAGCAAACTCCTTTGCCCTAACAGTGCGCACTTCCCACCTGGGCATGAGAAAGGGCCTGAAGTGTTTTGTGTTGACCTCTACTACCACTTCTAATTATGCCCTAATTGTTTGCATACCTCGCCAGTCATCCTCACTAGCTCCTTGAAGGTGCGCCCATGAGTAATTCACCACTGTGCCCTGCGGATGATAACATTAAGGAGAGCGAATGTGGACTGAGCTCTCCGTGCCCCGAGGATGGAGTTAACGCCTGTGTGTGCTTACCTCCCTCACAACACTCTGTGGGACCGTCTATTATTAACCCCGCTTAATTTTTTCTGACTTTTCATTTTGAGATAAATTCAGAATTACAGAAAAGTTTCAAAATCAGTACAAAGAATCCTTGTATATGCTTTACCCACTGCTCCCCGCAAAGTTAACATCTTACATAACCACAATAAAATAGTCCAAAACAGGAAATCAACTCTGGTACAATCGCATTAACTAACTTATTCAGCATTCCCCAATTATACCGCTGCTGTACTTTCTCTAGCACAGAGTCCAGGACCTCACGTTGCATTTAGTTGTAATGTCCCTCGTGTCCTTTCATCCGAGACAGATCTTCATTCTTTGTCTTTCACATCCTTAACACCATTTTTTTAGATTACAATGGAGTTTGTGCTGAAATAGTTATAATACATGTAAGGTGAGAAAAAATACAAATGAAACTTGAATTAGGTTGGCTGTTTAACACATTGTTTATTCTTAGAGAGAGGAGAAGGGAGAAAGGAAGAGAAACTAATTGGTTGCCTCTCACACACACCCCCACCACCACCACCAATCAGGGAGCTCACCTGCAGCCCAGGCATGTGCCCTAACCAGGGATAGAACCAGCAACCTTTTGGTCTTCAGGACAACACCCAACCCACTGAACTACACCAGCCAGGGCAGCTACTTAACACTATTGAAGACTATTCAGTGTTCATAGGGTATCCTTCCATTTAGGGTATCCTTCCATTTGGATGGGTCTGATGTTTCCTCTAGATCAGATTCAGATGACACACCTGGGACAAGAACACCACAAAAGCAGCGCTCTGCCCCATCCAGTGCATCGTATAGAGTGATGCAAGATAACCAAATATCTCAGTACTGGAATGTCAACTTCAGTCACCGGATGAGGTGGTGTCTTCCAGGTTTCTCTACTGTAAAGTGACCACTTACTTCTTTGTGATTAACAAATATCCTGTGGGGAAATACTCTGAGACTATATAAAAATCCTGTTTTTCATCATTCATTATCCTACTATTTTAGTATTTATTGGTGGTCCTTGCTTGGAAACAATTACTACTGTGATGGTTGCTGAATACTGATTCTCTATTTCCATGTTTCCTTTCACACGGTGAATTGGAACACTACTGTAAGAAAGATCTTTCCCCTTCTTCCTTTGTTTACTCATTTAATTACTCATTTACACCAGTATGGACTCCTAGAATATTTACCTCATTTTCCAGGTGAGAAAACTGAGGCTGAGAGCTATTAAATAAGGTACATTGAGCTACAAAGCTAGGACAAGGGAAAACCAGGATTTAGTCTTGGCCCACCTATCTTTAACTGAGCATTCTTCTTTCTGACGTGAATATTGTAACTTGGCATAGCTCCCTCTTTGCTTTGGTTACCAAGAAGTTCAAGTTTAAAACCACCTTTAGTAATATTGCTGGCTCTCACAACATGCAAACTTTCCCGCCAATATCCTCTTTTATTGTTTGTTTCTTTGTTTGTTTCTTTGTTTGTTATTGATTGTTTTCAGCAAATCACCTTAAATCCCTCTTTGAGAGAAAATTAGTAATAAATAAAAACATCTCTGAGACTAGAACATAGTAGGTTTATTTAAAAATTATAGTTAGAAGTAAATCAAAATGATTGTTGATAGATTGTATCTTCACAATAGTGTCCACAGAATGGCCGTTAAGGCTTGTCCAAGTGGACAGATTCACAAAGTATGTGGAAACACACACCTTTTCTCTGCGCCTCCTAACGAATGAGGGTGCCCAGAGAGGGTTATCTAGGACGTAGCTACGGCAGCCAGCTACCGAGTGCTGAATGCCCGAAGCTGACATACAGAGAAACCACCGGTAATGCTGCCCCTGTATCTTCAGGATAATTCTCCAAATGCCTCCCTCTGGGGCATTGTTTGAAGGTGAAAGGGGCTGAGGAGCAAGCAGTGAGCTCTCTGACGCTGCAAGTATTCAAGCAGGGGTTTCCAGAAGATGAAACACAAGGGCTATTACAGGGTATGCCAATGTTGCTTGGAAGCTGTGGGTGGTAAACCCCTGTGGCTTTCTAAGGAAGAGAAGCTCATCTCTTTCATGGAGCTTTATGGAAGCGATGCTCTCTCTTCCCCCAATGATGGGGTGAGGGTGTGAGGTGGTGTCTGCCTGAGAAGGAGAATGAGTCAGCGCGCTGGAGCTGAGAAATGGAGACATGGTCCGGGCTGTGTCTCTAGCTCCATCGGAAGTCAGATCACCTCCTGTTACAAGAGCCAGTGAAGGGGCCGCTTTTATTATGACAAGTTGGGTAAAGTTGTCTATCATTTGCAAATAAAAGAATCAAAGATGATAAAAACTAGATGGGCTAAAAGTCCGATTTAGTTTCAGAATTGCTGGGAGAGTTCATTAAAGGCACAGCTGCCCAGGGATACTGAGTGTTTAATAAACACGGACAGAGGTTCTTAGGCATGCCCGAGCCCAGGAACCTCAGCTCTCTGTTTCTGCTGCTGCACACCGAGGCTGGCCTTGAGGAGGTCCTCCTCCTGTGGCCCTTCTGCTTCCTACCCTCCCCCCCCCCCCGCATCTGCCAGGTGAGACCCCCCCAGGGAGGAGCCCTGGCCCCAACCCCCCAGCTTCAGTGCTTTCTATTTATATGGGAAATGGCTTGCATTTTCTAGTTAGTGGCAGATCTGCCTTTTGATGTTAATGAGTTTGTGAACCCAACAAAAACATAAAAGAAGAGGCTCTTCCAAAGAGAGAAAATAGAAAACAAAGTGCCATCCAAAATGGGATGGGCTAGAAATCCGCCTTGAACCTCCCAGCCCCTTCCTCCGTCTTCCCAAGGGGCCCCTTTCATCCAACTGAAGAAACCAAGGCAAAACGCCATCCTGGTGAATATCCTGAAAAACCAAACCAATCTGATTTGTCTAGACAAAGAAAATGAGGAATTTGGCTGATCAAAGTGGGCATAGCTCCCCCTGAAACTTCTCCCACCCCATCAGCCCTCCCGGAGACAAGAGACACAGATTCCTCGCACATCAGCGTACTCCCGTGCTCATTTTCAAATAGCCCCTTGCATCCTGGTGCAAATCATAGCTGTCTCCTAACAACCCACTTTAGGACATGGATGTTCTGATCTGATATTACGAGATGGAAAGTGGCCGCTTTCTAATCTAGACAGAGACAGGGCATTTGTAACAGCTAGAATCAAAGGCTTGGTCTCTTCTGTTCCTAATTATCAATAGTGTTTTATAATCTTATTAATATTGATACTCAGTATACTGAAGATCTGTTAAGGCGTAATGTATGTGGAAGATAATTAACAAGATCCGAGTCAGATCAATCGCCTATTTGACAGCCAACGGTGTGTGGCTTATAAATTATACATATTCTAGGTATTGCTCAAAATGTTTAAAGTTTCAGTCCGATCCTTCGGCTCCAGCTCTGGGGGAAGGCATGAACCTAAAGGTACCGTCCCCAGCCTATTGCGGCCCCCGCGCGCACGCAGGACTCACTCTTACTTACAAATCAAAGCCTTCCATTAACCGCCGAGATCTGCACACAGCATAAAGACACATCTCCTCCTTGTTCCATGCGGAAAAACAAAAGGTGGAATCTTGTAAGAAAAGAGATGATTAATAAAAGGAAGGGAATTTGCCTTTTGATTTCTGGAAGACGGTAACAGTTGGTTGTTTCAGACGGCAGCGCTATTCTTTCCCGCTGGCATAGTCTGTAACAGGGTGAGGCGTCTGGCTGCAGCAAATGCAAGGAAGAAGCCCAATTACTGTGTGTATTTGGGTAGGTTTAAATGCTTAAATCGCCTGTCAAGAGCAGTGTGTGTGGGTGTGCATGTGTATGCACATTTGCACACATGTGTTGTGAGGGCAGTGGACAGACAGTACTTCCTTCTCAGACGGCATCCGTTTAGGGACACTCCACCCCCACTTCTAAAATAACCCCTTTCAGTCCAAAGGGTTCAGATGGACCTGACCCTACCCTTGCCCCAGGGGCAAGCACATGACCTAAACTGGCCAGTCGGAGCCCTTCTCATGATTTATTTTTCAGAGCCATTGGAAAAGGCAGCACAATTTCCCGAAGGGGTTTTAAGAGGAAGGGCTTGGGCCTCGTACTTTAGGTAGTCACTTTGCCACAAGGTCTGGGAAGAAGCAATCCAGAGGAAAGCACAACCAAGCCCTAAAGGGAACTGAGTGCTGCTGGTTTCACTGGAACCCCTGGATCCAGCTGTACCTGAAGTTAACACTTGGGCTCCCAATTAACTGAGCTCATCATGAATTCACTTTTCTGCTAAGGCAATACAAATTAGGTTTCCATCACGTAATTGATGAAATTCCAGCTAACACAAGAGATTAAGGCAAGATGTGTGGCCCCTCTTCACATTGCAGAGGTGAAAGCTAGGCAAGGCATTGAGGCTCAAGAAATAAGGGTGAACCATGAAAAATAGGGTTCAGCAGGTTTATCAAAAGAGCGGGTCTGTGATGAAGAAACTTTCACCTGGAACTGCACCCTTCAGAATCTCTTGGCATCCATCAAGTTTAACTGGGGAGGCCATGGCATTCTACTGCAGAGCTGGCCGACCCCCTCAGAAGGAAGTCAGGGTCCCAGGAAGCCCTCCTAGCTTGGGAGGGCTAGACAGCATCCTAGCTTTGGCTGAGGAAGTCACAATACCAAAGGTATAGCTCCAGCAGCCTAGACACCCCTTGGGATTTGGAGTGGGTCATTGTGAGGACATTGAGTGATGTTGGGGTTCCCCACACATCATGGTGTTAGGTTCACACATCAGGACCACAATGATACAGTAAAACTTCACCTTGGTTGCTGGCCAGGGTTCAAGAGCAGTGTTAAGGTCAAAGCTACTGGTAGAAGAGTGTGCTGCTAGCCTCCTACGGCCTTGGCTCAAATTAGAAAAAGCCATCCACTTGGGGAAGATGAATTAGAAAAAGGGTGCCTCCTCTGAGCAGAAGAATCAGCAGCAGAGCACAATAGGGCTTGGAAACAGAAGCTCAAGAAGGACTTTTTTTTTTTTTCAGAGAGAGAAAGAGGGGGGAAAGGAAGGAGAAAAAGAGGAAGAGAAACACTGATGTGAGAGAGAAACAGCAATTAGTTGACTCCTGCAAGCACCCCGACCAGAGATGGAAAACGGATCCCGTAACCCAGGCACATGCCCTGACCAGGAATCAAACAGGCACCCTTTCGGTTTGCGGGACAATGCGCAACCCACTGAGCCATGCTGGCCAGGATCAAGCAGGATTTTAACCCTCATTCATCCCAGTAGCTGACGCCTTGGGCAGTGTGCAAACTGGACAATGGTACGTAGCTGCTCTGAGTAGAGACTGACCGATCCACTGGCTGTGCTTCCTGTCCTCTGTAAAACCTCCCCGGGCATGCTCAGGATTGCTAGGCTGCTTTCTAGCGCGTCCCACACTTCCGCTTCCCCAGCTGACTTGAGCACTTGCTGTGAGTCCACCAGGTGTGTACGCAAACCCCTTCATACCACTGCACTGCAGTCATCCGACTTAGTTAAAATGATGGCAACCAGTGAAATAGGAGTCAGGAAAAAGAGTGATGTGATCTCTAAGAAAACTAAGTGGATGCTTTGGAAAGATAAAGGCAAGTTGCTAAAAAAAAAAAAAAAAAAAAACTTTACAATTGAGTCTTTTGGTGGTAATGGAAGCACATGGTTTCATACAGCTGTATAAAAATGTATGCAATTGTTCAAACTCATTGAATTGTGCACTGTAACTGGATGCCATTTATTAGATGTAAATTATTTCTCCATAAAACTGATAAGAAAAATATTAAGTACAAGCGAGGTGCTATGAAGGAGCAGGAGAAATAAAACATAAAATTCCTCCAAGAGTCTTGTGTTCTGATCATTCTGCAAGTGTCTTTGAGGTCTCACTGTAAGATCTTCACTCTGGAAAAGCACAACTGGAAATTATGAATAATGTGCAGTTGACTTTGGCAAGAAAGAGAAGCCAGATCTTTAAAGAGAAGACCCAGACCCCAAGAAAAGCCTTGGTTCTACATCAAAAGGTCAGCAAAAAAAAATGTACGCTGATCACGTTGAAATGTTTCAAAGTGCTTAAACCTTGTATAACATATATGTATGTGTGGTCTTGGAATAATTTCCCACTTTCGCTGACTTTCTGTGTGACTACCAACTTCTGGCCACACCCCTCCAACAGCAAGGCTGGCGCAGTGGTCTCTGTCACCCTGAGGATCATCTAAACAAACTCCAAGTGAGCAGGAGTGCCATCTTTCAATAAATCCAGCACCTCCTATCCCCAAAAGAAAATAGGTTGCTGTTTCTTCGGTTGATGGTGACCTTGTGCATAAGGGGTGTGTTGCACAAAGGCGGGCTCCTCTGCACCCCCCGCGCCTCAGTGCGGTGAGATGCTTGCACTGTGGCCAGTGCCTGACCACGCACAGGCTCACCCAGCAAAACGCATCCAGCTGGACTGCATAAGTTGTACGCTCTCCCTCTCTCTGTTTCTTTGTCTTTCTCTGTCTCTGTTGCTGAGTCCTTATAACTGAAGCGTTTGTATAATTGGAATCCACTACATATCCTCTTGTATACAGCAGCTCCTGAGTATCCAATGGAATGATGGGCTCTCCCACTCAGAATCACTGAGCATTGACGATGGGAGCGTGGCCAACGAGACTTTCATTCCTGAGTCTCCCTTCCCTTCTAGAGAACTGTGGTCTTGCTCCTGAGGCACCACAGGAGGCGCACCACTTCTCTGCCCTTAACATCGGTCTGAACCACTGATTTGGCCAACGCGGACGGACAGGACGTGAGCAGGGCTGAATGTGCTGTTGCTTCCAGCTTGCAGTCTTTTGTCTCTGCCGTATACTGTGAGAACACCACGCCCTGAGAAACCCGGATAGCTGCCACTTACTGAGCCCTTATTCCTGGGACAGGACTTGTGCTAAGAACTCTGCACATAATGCCTTTTGTTTTAAAGGATGACCCTTACATTTTATTTATTTATTTATTTATTTAATTGAGAGAGGAAGAGAGGGAGAAAGACGGGAAGAGAGGGAGAAAGAGAGGAAGAAAAACATCGGTGTGAGAAACATCCATCAATTGCCTCTTGTACGCCCCCAGCTGGGGACCTGACCTGCAACCCAGGCATATGCCCTGACTGGGAATTGAACCAGCAACTTTTCAGTTTGCAGGCCAGCACTTAATCCACTGAGTCACACCAGCCAGGGGCATATTGTCTTATTTAAATCTCCCAACAGCCCTCTCTGAGATTTGCCTCATTGATCTACAACATGTGGCCGAGATGCTATGCATTTTCCCTCTTCTCCTTGGCACCCAGCTAGACAGTGTATCCAGATTCCCTAGCAGTTAGGTGTAACCATGTGACCAGGTTCTGCTCAGTGAAATTCGAGAAGAGGTAACATGTGCATTTCCAGACCAGGCAGATAAAAACCTCCCCTGAGTTCCTCCCTCTTCTCTTCTGACAGTAGATATAAAGGAGCCAACCAATGACCTTGAAGCCTAAAAGACGGCAGAGCCACAAGATGGAAAGAGCTTGGCTTCATGAATCACGCTCCAGGTGCAAGGTCACCTGCCAAACACTCCTGTGTTGGACTGAAACATGATTGTGAGATGCATTTCTATTTAGTTAAGCCACTGAGGTTTTACTTACTTGCAGCTGTTCCATGAGAAAACTGAGACTCATGTTAGGTGACTGTAGGCAAGTTACATAAAGATTGGAGGCTGGGATTTTAACTGGAACCTAGCTGTCTCCAATTTCTGTGATTCGACTATGCACACTGCCTCTCAGCAAAGAAAAAAAAATACAAATAAATGGAAACAAACTTCCTAGTGGAGCAAAACCAAGGTTTTTCAAACCACGACTTCGTGTGGCTCTGGAATGTTGCACGAGCAGAGTTCCCGTGGGCAGTTTTGTAAAATCACTGAGTCTTGCCTGCTTTGAGGGGAGGGAGAAGCACAAGGGAAATGATCTGTATTGAGTGCCGCACTTGCCAGGCACTTTACATCCATGTTATCTCATCTACTGTCCACAGTAACCCTCCCTGAAAGGCTCAGAAGTGCTAGTCACTTGTTTATGGTTTTACCATGAATGAGCAGCAACACTGAGATTCACACCCATGTCCATCTGATTCTAAGTCTAGTGATTATTCTTTCCATTACCACCCTAAGGCAGATACCATTTCAGGGTCCGTTTCATTCATTCATTCATTCATTCATCCACCCATCCATTCAATATTTATGAGGTGCCTACTCCGGGCCAAGCCCTCTACAGGTCCCTAGGGATGAGGGCCAGTATTAGGTTGGTGCAAAAGGGCACCAAAGGCACTAAACTTAAGGAGGTACTAATTCTCAGATGTTCAGCCTGAACTCCCATGACCCTGAAAGTGAAGGCCTCCTTGCATTTCATGTCTTAGGCCCCTGGCTTACTGCACCCTACTCCCAGGACAGACAGAGCAGTGAGCAAAACCAGACGTGGACTCTGACCTCAGAAAGCTTACTGTTTGGAGTAGGAGACAGGCAAGCTACCAACATTCCAGTTGTTATTACAAAGCACCCCAAATGTAGCACTGTGAAACTACACCATTTTATTATGTTCACAGAGTCCGTGGTCAAGAACTGAGGCAGGCGCAGAGGGTGTGGTTTGTCTTGGTTTCACAGTAGCTGGAAGACTGAACAGGGGACTAGAACAGATCCAAAGCTTTGGCATGCACCTGTCCCGTGTCTTGACCGTGATAAGTTGAAGGTAGGTTGAGCTGAGGCTGTGTCAGCTGGGTCACTGCATGAGGCCATCGCTGGGTATGTCCTGGGACTCTGGTCAAATCAGTCACTAGTCTGCCCAGATCCATGAGGAAGAGCCAGAGCCCCGTCTTTCAATGGAAGAAGAATGAAAACACGATGGGTGGCCATTTTAAAAACCATCACAAGCAATGACAAAGAAAAAAAAGAATGAACAAATCTTCTATAGAAGAAAGGAACAAAAAGGCAACCTACCAAATGGAAGACAATATTTGCAAATCATATCCGATAAGAAGTTAATATTCAGCATACATAAAGAACTCATACAAATCAATAACAAAAACACAAACACTTCAATTAAAAAATGGGCAGAGGATCTGAATAGACGTTTTTCCAAAGACATACAAATGGCCAACAGATACATGAAAAGATGCTCAGCGTCACTCATCTTCAAGGAAATGCAAATGGAAACCACAATGAGATATCACTTGACACCTGTTAGAATGGCTATTATAAAAAAATTAAAAATAAGCAGTAATTTGTCAGGATGTGGAGAAAAGGAAACCTTCGTACACTGTTGGTTGGCGTTGGTACAGCGACTATGGGAAACAGTATAGAGGCTCCTCAAAAATTAAAAATATAACTACATGTGATCCAGCGATTCCACTTCTGGGTATTTATCTGAAAAAAATGAAAACATTAATTCAAAAAGATATGTGCACTCCCTCATTCAACGCAGCATTATTTACAATAGCCAAGATATGCAAACTATCGAAATGTCCGTTGATGGATAAAGAAATTATATATACACACACAAATACAGTATTATCTCACTTCTTTGTGAAATCTAACAAACAAACAAAACACAACCAAGGTCATGGATACAGACAACAGACTGGTAGTGGCCAGGGGGCAATGGGGGTGGAGGATGGGGTGAACTGGGTGAATGAGGTTGGAAAGGACAGACTTCCATTTATAATGTAAATCAGGGAGATGAAATGTGCAGAGAACTGCAACTATAGTTAATAAAACTGTATTGCATATTTGCAAGTTGCAAAGAGAGTAAATCTTAGAAATCCTCGCCAAAAGAAAAAAAAAGAAAAAATTTTGTGACTGTGTATGTTAATGGATGATAATTAGATTTATAGTGGTGATTATTTTGCAATGTCTACAAATTGAATTATTATGCTATATACCTGAAACTAATATAACATGCCAATTATACTTCAATAAATAAATATGTATAAATAATTTTTTTCAAAAAAAAGCTTAAAAATCTGTCACTTAATCCAGAATTCTCAGGACATACAGACAGCTAACTGTCATGACTTTGCTCTTCTGAGCACATTATAACAGGCTAAGTTTTATTTGGATCATTATTATTATTTTTTTTTCTGGACCAAAACACTTTATTTTACAGCTTTAATATCCAGTATGAATTGGAGTCCATAGCTTCGTGAACTTCTCGCCTAGCTCTTGTAAAGAGTCGAGCCTCCATTTTCAGTCTTCATCCTCAGGAGGGATGCGTAACTCCTCATCCGTCCACTGGGAAGGGTCTGGATATGGAAAGTGACCCAGGACAGCATCTGAGTCGTGCCAGAAGCGCCAGAGAATCCAGAACCACACGGCTGCACTGAAGAACTCAGCCTGGATCACCTGGGAGCTGGTGAGCTGGGGAAACTGTCTGTACCGGGGCTCGATGTGCACCCCACCACCGGCATGACGGACTCCGTTTCCAGACGCCCGCGCGCGGAGGCCTCTGAAGAGGCTGCCTCCACCGTGCACGGAAGGCGCCAGCCGCGTCACAGCTGACATGCCCGCCCGAGTCCGGCCAGCCACCCGAAGGCCGCCCTGGATCATTATTTTTAGTGGTTTGATTTCTATCCACAAAAGAAAGAACAAAATAAAAGAGCATCCTAATGGCCCTGGCTGGTGTGACTCAGTAGACTGAGCAGGGGCCGAGAACCGAAAAATTGCCAGTTCGATTCCCCGTCAGGGCACGTGCCTGGGATGTGGGCCAGGTCCCCAGTGTGGGGTGTGCGAGAAGCAACCACGCGTTGATGTTTCTCTCCCTCTCTTTCTCCCTCCCTTCCCCTCTAAAAATAAATAAATAAATAATATCTTTAAAAAAAAAGAGCATCCTATCAGTTAGTTGTAATAACCAGCATACTTTCCCAAAGGTTGTTATATATACAGGGTGTGGCAAAAGAAGGTTTGCAGTTGTCAATATGAAAAACAATACAATAATTAATAAATAACAATACAAGAATAAATCCTGTGTTTTGTGTATTCACAACTTTTGCCCCATCATGTAGAAATCAAAATAAAAAGAAAGGAGCATTATTCCATGAAAATGTTTAGCGGAAGATTCTTGTAGGGGGACTGAATTAGCAAGAGCAAACATGTCTCATTTATTCTCCACTCATTCAACCAGCAAGCTAACATTTTCAGAGCACCTACAAGGCACCAGGCCCTCAGCTGGTCGCCGGGAGAAACAGTTCTGCCTGGGGACAGGGGTGCAGGCCTGCCTTTCCTTTTGTGTGGCATGTTGTCCAGCCTAGCCTGACAGGGGGTGCTGACCCATCATGCGGAACTGGTTACAATGGGTAAAATCATGTCTGAGTGCCTCCGTGTGCTTGCTCTGGGAAGTGGTTGCCGGTGACACAGACCTACGGAACTTGTCGTCTGTGGTGTTAGCATCAGCAGCACTGTTATCGTTATCAAGAACTGCGATAAAACCCTGGCATTTGTAAAGAGATTCTGGGTTCCAAAGCTCTTTCACACTCTTTACTTCACCTCAAACCTGCAGGGCAAGGAGGACGAGCATCCCTCATACACCTTCCTGTGCTACAGACAAGAGAACTGAGCTCCTCGAGGTGAGACCTGGGGCATTTCCCCCAGTAAAATAACAGCTGGCCTGTGCTTGCAGGCTTTCTCCAATTCTCAAGCCCCTTTCCTCCCAAATTCTTATCTTTCCCCTGCCATCCCTCCACCTTATTTGTCTTCAGGGCCAACCAGTTAGAAATAAAAAGAGAAAGTTATTCACACCTGTGTGCCAGGCATCATGAAAAGCACTCAGCTTGTACTAGCTCAGGAAATCTTCCCAGAACGCTCCAACAGAGGTAGATCTGCTATCCTGTCCAGCTTACAGATGGGGGGACCAGGCTTAGCAAGGTAGAGTTGACTTCCTCAAGGTCACCCCAAGAGTAAAGAAGTTGCAAAGAGAAAACTCAAGCCATCTCTGCACTGAGAACAGCCCAGGGCTGTACCTCCTCTACCCCCAGCTCCTTAGAAGGAAGGGGAGCCAGAGAGCCTTTGTCCCCAAAATGCTGGACTAAGGTGGATGCTCAGTGACCCAGACTAGGGTGCCCTGCCCTTGCCTGTGATGGGGTGAATATGCACGGTCATTGCCAGCCTGGAGAAAGAGGACTGGCTGATGTTATCAATTGTGCGTGATCCTGGGCTAAGCCGGTACCCGGTACCCGGGGAATTGAAGGAGAAGGTGCTTCTGATGGGAGAGTGGCAGCAGCCTGTCACTTAACTCTTTTCCTGCTGACTCAGCCTGGGCGAGGAGGGTTTGGGCCTGGAGTTCAGTTCTGTGTTCTGTGTGTCTCTGCCATGGTTTGCCTGGGACAAGCAACAGCTGGATTTCCGCTCTACGGTGTCTCCGCACGTGGGCCTGGCCAGCTAGCTTTGGCCGTTCCATTCATTTCAGGCCTCATTAAAGCCCGCAGTTCGCGGTTCGGATTTACACAGATGTAAATCAGGTCATTAGCGCCTCACAATTTGGCAAGGAGGCGTGGCCAGAAGAGGATGTGAGGCGGATGTTAAGGGGCTAGGGAGCAAACTTTGAGCCCAACTTAATGTTTAACCTCTCTGACAATGGGGTTGCACGCCTTCCCCACCCTTATCCCAGGCAGCTTTTCTTGTGCAAGAGTCGATAAAATACACGGAGAAAACAGATGGGGCTGGGTGGGAAAACCGGCCTGCTAAATTATGCATCGGATGCTGGGGGAGCCAGCCTGGGCCTATAGGAAGCAACTTGAACAGAGAGTGGCTCTAGGAAGCCCCCACTTCATTGTCCTTTATCTGGGGGAGAACGCCAGGAAGGCCTCTTAACACTTAAATCCTGTGAGGAATTGAAACTGAAGGAAAGATAATTCTGGGAGGAGGGAAGGGAATGAAGGGGGTGGGCAGACAGAGAGAGAGAGAAAAAAGAGAGAGAGAGAGAGAGAGAGAGAGAGAGAGAGAGAGAGAGAGAGAAAGACCCCTTTCTGGTAAATAATTAACAACAAATGTTTCCTTCAAAAAAAAAAAGTGCTCTGCAGAACTTTCAACTTCTCTAGTTTGGAAAGTCAAAAGTTCAACTAGGTGCCAGGGTGCTGATGACAAGATGGGGTTCCAGCCCACTCATATCACCCCAGCTGTGGCCATCTCCTTCTGGGGAAGACGGCAGCGTTGCCGAGTGACAAAGGCTGGAGGCCTCAAGCCTTCCCCCGAGTTCCAGGCAGAAAGACAGGACTCCAGCCTCTCACCTTGGGGGATGGGGACCCCTCCTCTGGACCCCACACAACCACCGTCTGTGCGTCTGTGTTCCAAGGCCAGCCTCCAGGCAGGACCTCAGAAGCATCAGTCTTGGAGTCAAACCTGGGTTTTCATATTGGCTTGGTCGTTGGCCGCTGGGTAACTTTATACAACTTCCTTAGCTTCTCTGAGCCAGCTCACTGAGCTACGGAATGGAACCAGCAAAACTGCTTTTGCGGAGTCGATGCCAGGATTGGACACAGTACATGTCAGGGTCAGCCCCATCCGTTTAAGTACTTAGAGCCGGAGGCTGCTTTCATGCTCCAAAGGCCAAACTGAGTAGTTGCAGCAGTGACTGGATGGCCCACAAAGCCGAAAATATTTACTGTCTAGTCCTTTGCAGAAGAATTTTCTGATCCCTGGTTTATGTAAAAAATGCAGCCTGGCGCTTTGTAAACGTTCAACAGGTAGCAGAGGTGGAAGTTAATTTCATTAATATCATCCGAGGATGTTTTGGGAAGTGCGGGTCTTTTGCTTCTCTTGTGTATTTCTCTCCTCTCAGCAGCCCCTGCCCTCCACTCACACTCTAAGTGCTGGTAATTACATTGGGGACAGGGGTCTTACCTTGTGTAGCTGAGCATGCAGTAGGTGCTAATGACAGCACCTGTCACCCTTGTTAGGACCAGGAAGGCCTTGGCCCTTAGAAGCCACCAAGTCACTTACAGATGGCACCCTGGCGCTAGGAAGAAGAAACCACAAATGCAGATGAGAGCAGAGCTGGCCCCGGAGGCAGACCTGCAGACTCAGCGTGGCCATGGCTGAACTGGGAAGCCGGTGTTTGCCTTGGGACGAGGGACAATAAAGGAAGAAGGAAGCAACCCAGTTCTTCTGGACCAGTCAGTCACTGGAGCACAGCAGGATGAGTCTCCTCAGCTGTGGAAAGACAGTGCAGACCCCTCCCTACAGAAGAGCAGGACAGGTTCTGGGCCAGCGCCACACACTCCACAGCTGCTGTTTTGAACCCAGTACCAAATTCTGCAAATCCTTATGCAGTCAACTAAAGCAACTGTTGAATGTTGCCAACTGAGAACGATCCTCTCAATAAACACGGTGACATCTCCTTTCCTGGGCACAGTTTGCCCTTCTCACCAGGGGGTATTTCATTTAATCCTCACAACACCTCTGGAAGTAAACATCGCCCCTGTTTTACACTCCAGGAAACTGAGGCTCGTGTGGTGGAGACCAGACCGCTGCTCTCCAGGACCAGGCAGCGAGAGTCAAGCAGACAGACGGCCTCCACGGCTTGTCGGCTGCCTTGCTCTCTCTCAGCCTGCTTGACGTGAGCTCCATGCACTGGCCTAACTTGCATGAATCGTTCTCTCCGAGTAGCAAAGAGAACCTGAAAGCCAGCCCAGGCGGCCCTGCCCACAAATACCTCCAGGCGGCTCTCCTGGCCCGGCTGGCTTCCCGCTGACCTTTCCCTACAGGCCCGGCCTGGAAGAATCAAAAGGTACACCAGGTGGCCCAGAGACAGAGCCTCCTGCTAGAAGTGCTACGGGTTGGGGGGGGGGGTGTGTTTCCAACTAGTAAGTTTGCCCACACACCTGGCTGGTCACACCAGCTCGAAGTGCCGAGTCCCCAACCCTAACCGTTGGCCCCTGGCACCGCGATGGAACACCTATCACGCACAGGGAAAGTGGATCTTATAGTCCCACACGCCCTCTCGGGGATCGGGGAAGTCCAAACTACTTTACAATATTTTCATAGTATCACTAAGGCATTATTTGCTCTTTTCACTCTTATTCTTTTTATTTTAAGACACTGCAGAGACTCTGAACAAAATGGCTGAGAAAACCCCACAGTGTTGCCCAAAGACTTCCACCTCAAGCCAAAGGCGACTCAGCAGTTCCCCCAGAAACCCAGAGAACGGATGGACGTTGGTGACCATTGGACATGCCTGGCCTTCTGACCTGGACCTCTCTTTCTACTCTGGAGTGTGGGCTGGCTGGGTTCAAGACAAGCCTGCTGGAGGCTGTGAGAGGCAGGCCGGGGGCGCCTGTAGGGAGTGGGATCTGGGGCCCCAACCCCCATTTCTCCCTCCCGTTGGCTGCCCAGGCCTCTGGCCCTGATTGCTTTTCACTCTCATTCTATCTCAGGTACACAATAAAATTTTCCAGAAGCTCCATGATATGTGATGAAGTCATCCTCTGGTGGCCGATGGGATGTGTTTTCTAGAATTTTCTCAAGGGAGGTCGATGGGGTGCTGAATAATTTTTGAAAAAGATTTTATGCATTTATTTTCAGAGAGAGGAGAAGGAAGGGAGAAAGAGAGTGAGAGAGACATCAAAGTGTGAGAGAAATGGCCCCTCACACGATCCCAACCGGGGACCCAGCCCGCAACCCAGGCATGTGCCCTGTTAGGGAATTGAACCAGTGACCTCTTGGTTTGCAGGCCGACACTCAATCCACCGAGCCACACCAAGCAGGGCTCAATAATTTTTAAGAGCTCAAAACATTGAGATCGAAACGTTAGAGAACCACTGTACCATGGTTATCTTTCTCTTTTAACCGGCATAGCAACCCTATGAGGTAGGCACCATCGTCTCTAGTTTACAGATGAGGAAACCGAGACTCCAAGAGGTAAAGAGACTTGCCCTTGGTCACGCAGGAAGGGTGCCACTGAGCTGGAATCGGAAGCTAGTTCTGTCTGGGGCCAAGAACGACCTCCTCGGGGTCCTTGCAGAATGGCCTCTCTCCAGCTGTCATGAGAAGACCCCACTCTGGAGCTGGAGGTCACGACTTGGGGGTACATGAACTGGTTCATTGGGCTGGTTCCTTCCCTTCTGAGAGCTCAGGAAATGCGAGGCACTTTGGGCCTGTTTTCTGCTCTTTCAAACAAGGCAAGGAGTGTGGTCCGTGGGGTGATCCCTGAGGTCCGTTGTAGCTGGGATTCCCCCTGGGCACAGAACTCAAAGTGCCATCCCGTGAGGCCAGGGGAGGGCCAATAACAGAGGGGTCAGCAGGATGGGGAGAGGAGGGCATGAGATCTGCCATATCCGCCTATTGCCTTCCCTCAGAGTTCAACTTTCCTGTTTTTAAATTTGGATACAGAGGCTGGTTGGATTTCAAACCAATGGTTTTGCCAAGGAGAAATTACTTTAAAAAAAAATCAAAACAAAACAAAACCTTTTCACCATTGAAAGGTTGGCCCAGCCTTCCCTTCCCTCTGTTCCCTTGCTGCTAATGGCTGTCCCCAGCAGCCTAGGCCAGCACTTGGCTTTGTTCCTGGTGTGAATAAGACAGGGGAGCACCTGCTCATCTCTTGAACAAACGGCACCATTTAAAATGGGTACCAGCACCATTATTGGCTGAGGAGCCCGAGACAACATCCCTGACTTTTGTAGGTTTGTGCGTGTGTGTTTTGTTTTGTTTTGTTTTGGATATTTTGTTTTTTTCGAGTGCTTCAAAAGAGGCTTGGCTGGCCCTGGGAAGGCCTGTATTCTTAGCTCATTTCCCTCCCATGGGGCTTTTGTAGACTTGCTTCTTGTGTTGGTCTTATTGTTCTTGCTCAGAGGTTTGGGCTATAAAATAAAGAGATTGGATTTGTAAAGGGAAACAAATGTGGCCAGAATGAAGGTGCCCTGAGCAGCTGAATCATACCTGCGAGCACAGTCACTGCAGCGTTTGGAGTCTGCCTCCTCGCTCTCAGCCAACGCCCACGCCCCATCGCCGAGTCAGATCAGCCTGAAACCTGGGACTCACTTCTCACCCGGCTCTTCATCGCCAGCCTGTGCATTCCATGTCCAAGGCCTGCAGATTCTGTCTCCTTCATTGATTGGCCTTAAGTGATTGACGTCACAGGACGAAAATGAGTTTTGGCATGGAACAAGCTTGAGTTGGAATTTCAGTTTGGCTCCTTCAACTTCCAGCATGACCTTGAGCAAGAATGCCCTGTATTGCCCCAGCTCACCTTCAAGTTCACCACCAACAGTCCTCCCCAGCAGGCACCCAGGGTCTCTCTCTGTTTGGTGACCTGGTACTGAGGGAGCTTGCCCAGCCGTGGAGCAACGCAACCAGAGTGCTCCGGATTCAGCTCCTCCAGAGAAGGCATCTCCCCAAGAGAGAAAATGGTTGGGAGCATGTCAGCTTCCACGCCCCTTGGGGGATGATGGAATGGTACTGGGCACAAGATTGCTTGGAGGGTCCCAGCAGGCTTACGCCCCTGTTGTCCATAGCAATGCCTGCATTAACCTCTCCCTCACTTTCTTACTCCCTCACTCATGCTTCCTGGGATCACCTCCCATATAAACTACCCACTCCAAAGTCCTTGTCTTGGGATTTGCTTTTGGGGGTGAGGACCAAGCTATTACAGCAGGTTGCTGAAGCTCCATGAGCCTCAGCTTCCTCACTCGTAAAAAGGCTGGCAATCCCCTCCTCAGGATTGTAAATGGGTACTAACGTGCAATAATCCTTACGATGGCAAAATCCGAAAGAGCATCGCTGCCTGTGTGCACCCATGTCCGCTGCGGGCTCTACGCAGCGGGGCTGGGGGTTTTAGGAAGTCTCATTATTTCCTGATCACTGAGGATTAATATGCAGTGCATACGCTCTAGGGTTTGGAGACTCCGTGTTACATGCCTGTACTGATGTCCTGATGTTCCTATTTGGGCCCCTGTGACCAATGAGAGGTGGCCATCTGTAGCAAAGGAGGGGAGTGCAGGTCTCTGGGTGAGAAGACAAATTCACTATACACTTGCCAGAAGGATCTCTGCCCCTTTCAGAAGCAGTGTGGAAAAGCAGACAGAGTGTGAATCTGGCCCCATCACTTCATGGCTGTGTAAGTCTGAGCCATTTACTTGTTGAGCTTCCGTTTTCTGCCTTGCGGAATTGTCGTGAAAATTATAAATAATATCTCTAAGCCCTTCGTGGTGATTCTGTCGTGGATAGAGAAATGAATGATACAGGATTTAATTTCACCGATCTCAGAATCTCATCGGGAGATAAGATCAGAGACTGTTAGCAGAGGCGGGGTATGCCTGGGCCCTTGGACGCCAGTTTGCTGAGCCTCGACTGCGCCCCAGGCACTGGAATGAAAGTGCCTGCCAGAGGCATCCTCAGGAGATCCCTCCCTGCTACTACCATCTAAGGCATCTCCTGTTTCCTTCCTCCTTCCCTTTTTCTCCTGCCTTTGTCTTCTCTCTCCCTCTTTTCCTCTTCTCCTCACCCATATCCTTTCCTTCCTTTCTCTCTAAATCTGTTTTCCACTTCTTTTCTGCCAGCATCACAGACCACCAACCAGCACCAATACTTGACCCTTGAGGAACCACGGGGATAGGAGACCCCAAGCATCCTTCTGTGTAAACTGGGGGCAGGATTCTTCCATCCCCAGGGTATTTGGATGGATGGAGGAATGTTAAACCACCGAGTTCATCAGCTATCTCTTGTAAGGTACTTTGCAAGCAGTGGTATGCTGGAGGTAGCTCATACTGGCTTGTAAGAGCTGATTTCAAATGTTCAGGAATTTTGCAAGGGGTTGATTTCACAGTTAGCTTGAAACCTATTGTGGCGAGAGTATTTGCACTACAGAAATTGGCAAACACTGCAAATCAGGGATTCTCCTTCGTCTCAGAGAGCCGGTTGTTAAACATTTACCAGCACACCACTGTATGACATGTAGGTAACATAAGAGGGACAGATTCGTACAGGAGCATGCCCTGCCTTCCAGGTGTGACCTAGCAGCCTTGATGATGAGCGTGTAGAGAATCTCACTGATTTAAGTTAGGAAATAAGTTTTAAGTTCCAGCTGAGCGATCCAGGCAGGGCACTTTCCTTCCAGGGAACTCAGTTTCTCATCTGCCAAAGGGGGATTCCAGTAACACCTCCTGCCCTTTCTCACTGGGTTGTTAGGTGACTCACCAGAAATGATACATAGCAAAGAACCCCCATGGTGATCTCTATAGGACTGGTCCAGTCATCAGGGAAACATCTGGAGAGTGTGAGACATCCTCTGGAGGGCCTCTGAGAAATGATTCAACCACACACAGAACCTGGAAGCCAAACAGCAATCCAGCTTGATCTCCCCCGGCTGGGCCCGCAGCAGCGTGACTGGCCTCTGCTTCTTCTAACTCCTCACGGGGCGCAACTGAGCAGATGAGGAAGGAAGAGGGTTTGGGGGACCTGTGGTGAGTCCACCCATGAGCGCTGTGCTCGTGGGTTGGGGCAGAGAAAGTGCTGCGGCCTCTGGGCCTCAGGGCCGCCTGTGGGAAGTGGGCAGAGGCAGGGTATTTGAAAGCTTGAGTGGGATGTGCTTGGCAGCCAGTGAGGAATGGCTGCTATAAACGTGTGGCTTGCTTTGGGATCTTTTTTTCCAAATGCTGATCTACAGAGCAAGGGACGGGTGATTCACTCCGTAGACTGGGGATCTCTCCTTGGGCCACTGATCTAGCATCAACTTTAAGTTACGCAGCCAACGGATGGCCCCACTCACCATCTGCCCAAGCGGCAGCACCAACCTGCTCTCTCCCAGTTACCAGGGAGCGTGCCTTAGGCTGCCGCATTTTCACTGGGAACCACGCATTCTGCAGTTTAATTATAGGAAAGTACTTATGTCGTTTTCTCTAATGATTTAATAATCTGTCTTCCCAACTAAATTGTACACCCTCCAGGGCATGGAAAACTGTCGACCGAATCTGTTTCTCCTGGACTTCTCCATACCGCGGAGGGCTCAGGATGTCCTCAGAGCCACCACGGACTGCAGACTGCGTGCTTGCCAGGGAGGGGACCCACTCTGCACTTTGGATGCAGCATTGGCCAGGGAGCGCAGAGGCAGCCAGCCTGAGCTTGCGGGCTGGTTTCTGCACCAACCCAGATGCGGGAGGTGCCAGCAGGTGCTTTTTATAGCTAAGGAAACTGAGGCTTTGAGAGGTCCCAAAGCACAAAGTAGGGAGCAAAGCTGGAATTCAAACTTGGGTCTTTCTTAAAAACCTGCGCTCTTAACTACCATGTTGGTAAGCAAAACTGAAGGAAAGCTGTGTCTAAGTAGCGCCGCGGCGTTATCCCGTCTTAGCAAACTGAGAAGCTGAGGCAGTAGGTGGATAAGACGACCGGCTCACCCAGTGGCAGGCAGCCTGCACCGAGCAGGCAGGTGCGGAGAGTTAGTCGTGACTGCAAAGAGCTGGTGGGGCCAGAAGGGGCTGGAGTCCCAGCGGACGGTGCTGAGGTGAGTGTGGCAACATTCCCGGAGGGTGGCTTTAGGCTCTGCTGGGCCACTTTGCCCTCTCGGTTAGGTGGGCCCTAAAGGGGACCCAGTGTGACTTGGTGCAAACCTTCATTTTGAATCTTTTTTCTTTTCTTCCTTCCCTCCTGCTCTTCCTCATGGAGAATCCTCGGTGGTTTTGGCTTTACGTGTTTTCGCTTTCTCCCCTGCACTGTGTGACTATGGCAGAATGTTCCTGGAACCTTCATCAAAAAGCACCCAGTGTGCTCCGGGGCCTGGGTACACACTGTGCCTGCAGGGCCAGGTAGCCACCAGGGACTATTGACATGGAGGTAGCACTGGCCTCGAAGTCAAAAAAGTTTGAGGGGAGCTGGCGGGGGTAGGGGTGGTAAGGTGGCCTAGCCCCTTAGGGCAGCCCCAGAGGCTCCGGGGAGAGACAGGACACCAGGGTGTGGGGGCGTTGGAAACCCAACAGGCAGTAGAACTGAGATGAAGGCCAAAGACTCTGCATCCCAGTGTCACCTCTCCGCCGCCTCCCTCTGCCCTAGGCATCTCCTAGAAACAGCCAGCGTGGTCTAGGACCAGGACACCTGGTGACTTCAGGTGTCTCCATCGGGTCCTCTTTGCGAGGCCCCGCTCCTCAAGCCCGCCAAGCCTTCACTCGGCACTCAGTTCTCAGCAGGAGCACCTGCCATTTCCTGATGATCCTACCAGGCCAGACGCTACGCTAAGTCTTCAGGACACCTGGTTGAATTTGAAATTTCAGAGAAACAATGAATAGTTTTTGAGTATAAACATGTCCCAAATATTGCATGGGGCATACTTTCAGTTTTTTAAAGAACCCATTCATTGTTTATCTAAAATTCAAATTTAACTACGTACACTGATTTTTTTTTTCTAAATCTGACAATCCTGGGTCTTAGCTTAGTTAATCCACACAACGACTGTACCAGTAGTTACTGTTCATAGTCCCACTTTACAGAAGAGAAAACTCAGTGCAGTGTTTGCACACAACAGAGCCAGTATTTGAACTCTGAGTGTGTGTGTGTGGGGGGGGTTTCTATTTCAAAGCTCAAGCCACACCCCCTTAGCGGGAGGACCTCAAGAGTGGCAAGGTGTCCTGATTAAGCCTGAGGTCTCTGAGGTCAGCTGAAGTACCAAAACCGCTCTCTGCCTCAGTTTCCTCAACTATGAATAGCGACCGTAGCGTCTGCCTCACAGACATGAGAATTGAGTGAGCGCGTACGTGCCAAGGGCTTAGATCTGTGCGTGGCCCATGGCAAGTGCTCCGTGATGTTAACTGAAATTCCCTCCTTAAAACTAGACGACTTCAGAATCCTCCTAGCATCCCAGGGAGGGAGGCGAGGCGGTCGCTGCCCTCGGATTTCTCACATGTGTGGCGCAGAGAAGCCTGGTCGGGTCCGCGGAGATTTGGGGCCACAGCTGGGATGAGAAGCACCCCGCGCACTCTTTCCTCATCCAATCCTCGTTGTAAAACCACCAGGAGCCCATTCCTTTGTGGAGCCAGATGAAAAGGCACACAAAAATTTGAAAGCCATCGTAGGAGTCCCCTCCTCGGAGTGAGGAGAATCAGGTTATGACTTTTGAGTCTCACATTCCCCCTTGGGGATGAGCTGCACATGTGTGTATCCATAGAACCAAAATTCAAAATAAAATATGAAGCAACTTGCTGGGCTCAGAAACAACCAATCAGAATGACCCCTGGGTCCAGTGCTGGAGCGGGGTTCTGAGATCCCTCCCCATAAACCAGTCATTAACCCTGCGATGACTAGATACTTAGGATGTCTGGAGGAGCAGGGGTCCAGGGTAAAGGGCAGGGGACAGCAGAGGGCTCTCAGGGAGCTCAGGGCAGTGGCTCTTTGCCAACCAGGATAGACATATTTCCACATTTTAACGGCCAGCACACTTGTAGCCATATGTGTGGCTGAAGCTCAGACTCATACGGGTGTATCAGGGTGTTCATCTAAGAAATGGTCTCCACCCGTTAGAGAAAGAAAAGTTGAGGGCTGCCGTGTGAGCTGCGCTTGGTCGTATGCCCTGTAAACTGTGGAAGAGTCCAGGAATCAAAACTGCTGCGATTAAACAATCAGCTACACAGGCACCGGTTGCTGCCGATCCTAAGAGGTCCTTGTCATCGAGGTGTCATAAAACGTTGTTGGCTCATGTTATTGGGCTTTCAACAAATTGAGGATAACCATGCCCTGCTGCCTCAAACAGGAAGGACAATTGTGAAACGCTTTTAGAAAGGACCCTAGACCGAACATCAGGGCCCTTAGATGCTAGTTCAGCTTTGTCCCTAACAATGAGACCTTAGGCAAGTCATTCCCTGGTGTTGGCTTTTGGAATGAAAGAACCAGGGGGAATATTAGCTCTTTTGATTGCAAATGAAAAACAATCAACTTAGATAGGCTTAGGGCAAAAACTGGATTTAGCCCTGATCGGGTACCTCAGTTGGTTGGAGCATTATCCCATGAACCAAAAGGGTTGTGGGTTTGATCCCTGGTCAGGGCACATGGGAAGCAACCAATCGATATTTCTCTCTCACATCAGTGTCTCTCCCTCTCAAATCAATAAACCTCTCCTTGGGTGAGGATTAAAAACAAAACTGGATTTATCAACTCACGTAACTGAAAAATTCAGAGATAAAGGTGGCTTCAGGTACAGCTGAATCCAGGGGCTCAAACAGAGCACCTATGATTTGGTCTTCTTCTTGTACTCTTCTACTCAGCCTCATTCCTTGTGGTGACTCCAGTAGCTGCAGCCTGACATTGTCCTCACGGCCAGCAATTCCCTCACACATAGACCTCCTCTATCCCAATAGCTCCAGGAAAAAAACCTCATTGGACCGGTGAAAGTTATGTGTATATCCTAAAGAAGTCCCCAGAGCCAGGGGGCCAGAGTCTGCCCATTGGCCAGACCTTGGAGCCCAGGGATAGGCCAGCCCTATCCAAAGGTCTGAGAGTGCAAGGATGCTGGTTTCCAAAAAATAAAAATAAAAAATAAATAAATCAGGGTCCTGTGAGCAAAAGAAGGGAGAAGGGATGATGGGAAGGCATGGCAAACAGGTGTTCACGACAGATGGCTCTCAGGTGACTTCCAGTTCTAAGAGTGTGTCACTTTAGGGAACAGTTTTCTGCTGTCTGTCCTTTTGTAGCTTGCAAAGAGTAAGAGATGGGAGGAGGAGGAGGAGACGGTAGTGTTGTCTTTTTGGCTCCTCGCTCTTTGTGTCCTACCCATTATACCACTGCTGTGTGTTTCCTTAGGAAGAGAGGAAAGTAAAGAACAAAAAGAAAGCACCCTGGCCCGGTGACTCAGTTGTTTGGAGCATCATCCCACACACCAAAAGGTCGTGGGTTCAATCCCTGTCAGGGCACACACTTAGGTTGTGGGTTCAATCCCCTGTCAGGGCATGTACAAAAGGCAACCGGTTGATGTTTCTCTCTCTCTTTCTCCCCCTTCCTCTCTCTCCAAAATCAATAAACCTATCGTTGGGTGAGAATTCTTTTAAAAGTCAAAAGCCACTCTTCAGTGGGATTTACGGAAGACATTCCGGATTTTCCTTCCTGAAGCGCGGGTGCCATGCAGATCATTCCACACGGGGAGGGTGGCCCCATGTGCACGCAGACGGCAGCGACGGTTCGCTCTTCCGCTTTCCCACAGCGTTTACCCTGAGGAGGGTCCTTAAGCCCAGCCCCGGGTTGACCCGTCGCTGTAATGGTGATATGTGCCGTCTGCTATGACCAGATCCAAACACCAGACCGTGAACTTGTTTAAGTGCAGTTTTGTGGGCAACAGTAGAAGGAAAATGTTAATAAAGGGCAGTCTGCTGAAGGGAGGTTAAATACTTTTGTACTTCTCAGCTAACCCAGAAACTTCCCTGAACGCTCATTAAAAAAAAAAAGTTCTCTGTAATCCAATGTTTTACCTCATTAAATGCTGCAATTTGAGACACAAGAGAAGGGCCGAGATGAACACTGGCACCTGGTGCAGGTCACTGGGCTGTTGTTCTGAGCCTGGCGGGCCTGGCTCCCCACAGGGGGGGGAGTGACGGAGGACTCAGTGGGCAGGCTTCGGGATTTCCCGCGGCCTTCCAGAGGCCTTCCCTCTCTCAGCCCCAATCTGCAGAGCCCGTTGCGGTCTGCTCTCCCATCCGCTCCGCTGTTCCATTCTGCCCTGCCTTGGGGGGGACGTACGGCCATGCTGATTTTTGAAACCTGGCTCGAAGACCCGGAACTCCAGAGGCGGTCTGCACCTCTTTCTGGAAAGTAGTCGACTTCCCTCTTTTTCTGTCCCTGCCTCACCTTCTTCTTTGACTTCTGTATGCCTACTATTATTTTCTCCCGTATGCAATGCTGTCTTCCGCCTCTGCAGCGGTACTAAAGTTTTTGATAAGAAAATTAGGCCAATTAAAGAAATTAATCATGTAATATGACAGGGACCGTTGAACCGCACACTTTAAGAGGGTGAATTATAAAACACGGAAGTTCTATCTCAACAAGCTTTATTTTTAAAGGTGGTAGCGGGAACTGCTCTGGTTGAATGGAACTGCGTTTGCCTAGAGAAGGCCAAGGAATCGCCACCTACCCACGTGGCAAAGTGGAGATCAGGTGATTCACTGGCTCAACTTGTAGCTGCTCTTCTTCCACCCTTCCAGAGGCCAAAGTGGCAGATGAGTCTGCGGTTGCGGCCAAAATAGGAAGGAGCATCTGCGTACAGAGTATATTTATGCGGGCAGCATTTTCCACCACTACGTGAAGTCCCATCTCCTAAGTGTTTGGAATCTGAGAGGTTAAATCTGAGTAACAATGGCTTCCCTTTTTCAGACCTAGCTGGTTAAAAGGTGCATGACGCATATTTGTCAGGGACAATTTGCTTTTATCTATTTTCTCTTCCTCATTGACATCACTTCCTCCTCCTTTTCATTTCTCAGAGGTGGCGATGGGATTCAACCACGTGAGCAGAGCAATTTACCTGGGAGTTGCACAGAGTCTCTCACTTGGCTGCAAGGGCCATACTTGGTGAGAAGTGTTGGGGCTCCCTCGTACCCCCGCCCAGGCTTCCACATACCACCTGCCCCACCTCGCACACTCTCAGCCCTGTATAGGAAATTCGCCACTTTATGGCCGCACGTAAAAGTGCCATTCTGAATAAACACAAATGCAATCAAATGCTCGTGAGCTGCTAGTCTTAAATATCAGTCATGCTTCATCGCAGGCCTACAGGACCTGGTCCTTGCATGATATCGGCTTATAAAGAGCGAGGGCCTTAGGGGCATCTTAATGAGGTGATAACGAGGAAAATAATGTTCTGGTTTGGGGGGGCTTGGTATTCACTATAATGTTCAAAGTGGGTTTAATCTTGCTTTGGACTCCTTGCTGTACAGTATTAAGAAAGAGGAGGGAGAGGAAATGAAGATGGTCTTGAGGTAGAGGGCGGGTGTTTGTGTACGCATGCGGTATTTTGAATTTTGTTTCTTAATCTGCCTTTTATTGCTCTTGAATACCTGCCCGTAGTATCGTGTAGGCTTTTCTTTTCCCACAGATTACCAAGTCCTACCCCAACCGCTCCAAGGAGCCTCCGTCTCCAATATCCAGAGCTTTTTGTGTTCTCTTCCTCTGCATTCACGCTGCCTTCCTGTCTGTATTAGGCTGTGCTGTTGTTTTTGCTTTGTTTTCTAAGGTACCCTTTGTTACTCTTGAAGACTTGCCATTATTTCAAAACTTTTTTTCTTTATATGATCCATAATGGGGCTATGCAGTGAGGGAGCTTTCTACTCCGCCATACAGATGGTCTTTCTTCTCCCTTCCTGGATCCTTCTTTTCAAACACTTAGGGTAGCCAGGTACTTGAGAAAGTTCTTTGAAATTGGAAGTGACAAACTCTGTTCTTTACTGAGTGATTTAACCTCTATAGGGGGAAAAATTGTCTGGAAACCAAGGTGGCATTGTTGTTACTGTTGAAGAAGAACAATATTTTGAGTTAAATTATTTATTCATTTGTAACTTAAATATTCACTTGGAGGCTTCAGAAGTCTTGTGTATATTTATGCCAAAAATAATGTTTGATCTGAGTCTCCACTTATGTTACTAACAGGATTCAAATATTTTGTTTTTTTTTTTTTTGTATGTGTGATTCTCTATTCCAGGAGTTCCAAAGTTTTCTTAGTCGTGCTCACAAATCGGTCCTCATTTTTGCTGCCTTGCTGCCATTGCTGTTAATTCAATCAATCACCCATCCATCAACCACCTGTCCATCCAGCCATCCAGCCATCATTTATTCAACAAAAATACTTATGGAACACTTAGTATAAGCTAGGTATTCAGCTTGGTGACTTTCTAGGGATACGAGGGTGGGTCTGGATATCTGCCCTCTGGGACGATATAGCCTCATGAGGAATATAGACAGAGACATAGACAATATGGTATTGGGTCCAGCGCAGAGCTCATTGTGAGCACAAGTAAGGGGACACTGGCCAGAGGGTCTCAGGAAGTTCCCACAAGGAAATCCTCTTTAAGTCCAGACTAAAGCATCAAAAGAAGGAGGAGGGAGGAGAGTGGGACATTTCTTACGGAGAAAAAAATCTACAAGTATAACTGCTACTCCTACTGAGCAAAGGAATTTTTCTTGCAGAACGCTGAGCCTCTTAAGTAATGATGGATTTTCATGTAGTAAGAACACGGATTTGGAGACAAGCTGATCTCAGTGACTTAGAACAACTTGCTTAAACTTTCCCAGGCCCGGTTGTCTCGTTTGTAATAAAGGCAAGATAATTCCTGGCCTATAGAGTTGTTGGAATGGTTAGACGTGTTACAGGCAAATCCCCAACACATGAGAGGCACTCACAAATGGTAGATTTTATTACTATGAAAAGCACAGAAACAGATCATGGTTCTTAAGGGTAGAGGCCGGAGTGGGTAGGCACTCTCAGGAAGCTTTTGAAAAAAAAAATAAGAAGAAAAAATAAGAACAAATAAACAAACACACCCAGACTCCACCCCAGGAGATTGTGAGTCACTGGGTCTGGGGTGTGGGTCTCCAGCATCTGGAGTTTTTCTAAGAGCTCCAAAGGTGATTCTGTTATTAGCAGTGGTTGTGAATGGCTGCCTATTTTCCTGCATATAGCTGCCACAGTAAGTACATTAAAACCACAACTGAGAACCTGGTAAGCATGATGGAGGGTAACTATTAAACAGAGTTGCAATAGCATGCTGATGACCAGTAACCATCCTCCCGGGTAATTGAGAAGGGACTTACGAATCAGTGGACGTAAAACGGTAGAATTTCTCAGGCTCTTAAAAGCAATGCCTGTGAAAATGTCTGGCTTGCGTCAGGGTGGAATTAGCTGTCGTATTTCTCTTGACTGACCACCATAACCCTTGGATAATTGATCTAGTAAATTAGTAACTCATATCATAACGGGAGCTTAAACTTTCTAGAGTTCATGATTACTTGCTGAAAATAGACACCTGGCAGGAGAGTTTCCAGTGTAACTAGTACAGAAGAACCCAGACAGACATTTGCTGATGAAACGTCTCAATACTTCAGTCCACAGTCTGAAATTTCAGTTGTTCGGGGTTAAATTCTTAAGGGTGTGTTTGTAAATGTTCCCCTAATGGAGGGCGTCCTGGCTGTTTTTCTGTTACACACTCCCTCCCTGGAAGACACTACAATTCACTATGGCTGAAGTTTGGATTTGCCTGGAGCTTGGGGATGGTCACTACCTACAAATTGCTGAGTCTCAGGAATTAGCAAGCTTTGGTCTTCAGAGGTGTTTCTCTGGAGATAGAATAGGAAGAGACAAAGTATTCTTGATTTGTCCTGAATCAGTGGAGAAAAGAATAAGCCTAATATCCAACTCTTTCCGAGTTCAGTTCAAGGAACCTGCTTGAGAACCGTCTCGGGAACTCAAAGGACATGCGGATTCCTGGGCACCACCCCAGCCTTGCTGAATCTGAATTTCTGGAGACAGGGCCCAAGACCCCCAGGTGATTTTCATAGTTACAACCACTTTATGAGGTGGTGAAAAATCTCTTTTTAGCATACTCTTAGTGTGGTCCATTTCATTTTGGTATATTGCTGCATTTAGATTTTTAAAAATGTATGTCTTGCCCTGATTGGTGTGGCTCAGTGGATCAGGCATCGTCCTGCAAACCTAAAGGTCACCAGTTCGATTCTCAGTCAGAGTATCTGCCTGAGGTGTAGGCCAGGTCCCAGGTTGGGGACGTGTGAGAGGAAACTAATCAAAGTTTCTTTCCCCCTCTTTCTCCTTCCCTTCCCCTCTCTCTAAAAATAAATAAATAAAATCTTTAAAAAAGAAATTTTTTTATTTTTTAAAAGATTTTATTTAGTTAGTTTTAGAGTGGGGAAGGGAGGGAGAAAGAGAGGGAAAGAAACCTCCGTGTGTGGTTGCCTCTCAAATGCTTCTTACTGGGGCCCTGGCCCACAGCCCAGGCATGTGCCCTGACTGGGAATCGAACCAGCAACTCTTTGGTTTGCAGGCTGTCACTCAATCCACTGAGTCACACCAGCCAGGGCAAAAAAAATAAATTTAAAAAAATAAAGAGGAAAATGTATGTCATGAGGGCATGAGACCTGGAGTCGACCATTTCTGTTCCCTGGGCCTTTGCTATTTCTCATGGAAAAGTCCCCTTCATGTTTTGGCCTTCGGTTTCCTTTCCCATAAACAGCACCAATAAGTATCACAATTGAAAAGGGGAGTTATAATTCCTGTCCTCCTTACCTTGCAGAGCCAATGAGAAAATAGATATGAAAACACTTTAAAAACTGAAAATCCTCAGCCCTAGCATTATAGTCATTTTACATATGAAGGACCTGCATTTCAGATGCCCAGTGAACATTTTTTCCTGGCCAAATACTAAACAGACTCCTTAATCTGGCTGCTTTTACTTTTACTCAAAGGGAGAAGGTTATTTCCATGCACAACGAGCCATCTAGCTCTAAACATCAATAAGGTGGCTCAGCTATTACAAAGAAACAGACATCACTTTTAAAGACCTAACATATCAATCCAGGATTTCGTAATTCACATCTAGAGCAGCTATGAGGGGCAGAGGGTGGGCAGCCAACGGCTTCCTGAAGCCCATGATGTTATCCACATCCAGGAAGCCGCTTCAGCCAGAGCTTTCTTAAACCAAAGCCATGTCCACTATCTCTGACTGCTTGCCTGCTGAGATTTTTTTTTTCCTGGCAAATAAATGTTTGGCTGTCCAACAAGCCAGGCCGATGCATTTTGTGACAGATCTTTCCTAATATTCTAATCTCTCAGGCCCCAGGCGTGTGTCCTCAGTAGAGGCGGAAAGACTTTGTCTCACAGTTAGTTGGTATGTTAAGAACCCTCTATTGTCTGCCTTCACTTTCATTGGAGGTGTCGGTCTAAGGAAGGAGGCCGTCCCCTTCGCAAGCTGCGTTCCTTGATGTTTTTGAGAGTTTACCAGGAGATTGATGGGGATCAAGTGAAGCACTCAAGGGTCCCGTGTACCGCTGCTCGTGTTTAGTTAGTCACCTGAGATCTCTTCAGTACTAGTTCTCTGGCATAATCCTACAGGTGCCTGTCCAATTTTTGGCTTTGAATACACCTGTTTTCCAGGCCTAGGGGAGAAAACCCTTAGGGCTTGAAAGCTCCTACCCAGACCTGGTAGAATATAACCTGGTGTGGAGGGAAGAGAAAGGGAAGGGGGACCCATGGCTTCGACTCTTTGGAGGATGAAATGATTGCCTACACTACACAGAGGCCTCACATTCATTCTGCTCATCCACTCAGTCATTCATTCATTCCTTTGTTCATGGCACAGAAGAGGGGTGCTCTGTGCTGTCCTCCCGTGAAAGTTGCCCAGCTCACTACCACAGGCAGGGTTTGTAGCCCTAGTATACAAAATGGGGAGGTATTCCTCCTGCTCTGTCCGGGAGAACAAATGACTGTAAGACAGATGTGCTGAAGCAACAGGGGAAGAAAATCCAGTTCCACCTGGCTTCTCCCTAAAAGGGCTCCTATCCCATTCTGGGGCAGAAGGGGGCCCCTAACCCATGGTGTGGAAAGGAATACTCTGGAGTCACTTGATCCAGCTCTCAGAGCTGCTCCTACCAGGAGCTAGAGGTGCCTTCCAGAGTTAACCGCTTTCTTCATAAGTACAGGGTGCAAGACTTTCGAGGCACAGAGAGGACACATTATATGAACTTGAAAAAGTTGATGATCTGTCCCGGCTGGGTGGCTCAGTTGGTTGGAGTGTTGTCCTATATACCAAAGGGTTGCAGATTCGATCCCCAGTCAGGGCACGTGCCTAGGTTGTGGGTTTGGTCCTGGTCAAGATACGAATGGGAAGCAACTAACTGATGTTTCTCTCTCTCTCTCTCTCTCTCTCTCTCTCTCTCTCTCTCTCTCTCTCTCTCTCTCTTCCCCCCTTCCTCTCTTAAATCAATAACCATATGCTTGGGTAAGGATTTTTTAGAAAGATGATGATGATGATAAACACTTCCACTTTTGAGCCTTTACCATGTCATAGGCACTATGTACATTACATGTATGATCTCATTGCATCCTCACAACAACCGTGTGAGGTAGATAGAATTATTATCCCCATTTTGCAGATAAGGAAACCGAGGGTCAGAAAAGGTAAGAATCATGTTCAAAGTCATCCCACTAGTAGATGGTAGAGAGTGTATTTATCTTCTCTGCTCCTTTGGTCCACGGTGATTACAAAATAACATGTGCTTCCGCCTGTGTAGCATCCCGTGCGTCTCCTCCTCTGTGTTCTTCTGTGTCAGATCATCTATCTGGGAGACGTCTGCATGGCAGGGATGGGCCCGCTGCTCTGTTAGACTTTCTCAGTCTCAGAAGTCCTGTGGTTTCAGTTACTCACTGGTGAAGGTGGACACCAAGGTTGTGAGCTTAAAGGTTCTTTTGCCAGAGTCTTGAGGCCTTCCAAAGACCAGCTAGCTCTCGGCCCTGAAGACCCAAGGCCTTGAGATCCCAATGGGGTAATTACAGGCAGTGAGTGGCCTGAACAAAAGGATAGAGAAGGACAAAGGAGGAAGCAGGAAGGAAACAATGACAGCCAAGGAGAAAGCAGAAAGCAGAGGTTGCCCGAGCCAGCATGAGTAGTAACTCTTTTCAAACGTTTCAGTGGGGACCAAGTTTTCCTCCCTTGGAGTGGGAGCGACAGCCCCGTGAGGACCTTCTGAGCCGAGACTGGTGAACGAGGCTGGGCACAGAGGTGAGAAATGCCTCCAGATATTAAAAAAGGAGTTTTTCATTTTTAATTAATTAATTAATTAAATATGTTGATTTTAGGGAGAGAGAAAGAGGAAGAAGAGAGAGAAACCCCAATTTGTTGTTCTACTTATTGGAACATTCATTGGTTGACTCTTGAATGTGCCCTCACTGGAAATTGAACCCACAACCTTGGCGTGTTGGAACAACACCCTAACAACTGAGCTACCCAGTCAGGACAAGAAAAAAAATTTTTAAACCTGACAACTCATGAGGTTTTAGGGAGTTGTGGAACATGACACAACTCGGAATGAATGTCTCACTTACTTTGAAAGAGAATGGTGTCTACCTAGACCTTTCACAGGGGTGTCTGTGTTACAAACTGAACGTAAGAGTCCTGTGTTCCAGCCTATCTGAGGTAGAATACGGGAATACGGTGTTTGCAGACTAAGTACCTGACAGAGTACCTGGAACTCAGCAGACACTCGCTACGTGTGTGTGGTTTAAAGGAAGAGCGGAGCACTTACATCTGGAAGCAACTGAGCTTGGGAGATGACAGAGCAGCCCAGGAGGACCTAGGAGGGCCAGCGGGCAGGCAGCAATGGCCAGGCCACGGACCAAGCAGGCCGAGAAGGACTAAGTGGATGGTCTCACATGAAAAGTCCAATGACGTAGAAAAAGTGGCACGCAGGGAGGATGAATCTAGAGAATGAAGCCAGGTTGTGAGTTGGAGGCCATTCTCTTCGCGATCAAGTCACAGAGAGCAGAGACCGAAAGGAATGCAATGCAAAGATCAGAGCAGAAATCTAAATCCAAACTGTCTGAGGCGTGGAGTCAGAACCACGCCACTAGATCGATAGATCGGGCAAAGGCACCAGATTTCCGTGCAACCTTCACTTTTAGCCACCTTCGAATTCTTCAGCGTTCGGCCAGGACTGGGATCGGTGCGTACGATCCCAGAAGAGTTGAGCCTGCAAGTGGGAGAAATTACCTCTACCCTTTATAGAAGGGAAATAGCAAAGAACAGGAAGCTGACTTCTCTGCTCCTGTTTTGTCCTTGAAAGTAGACCCTGACACCTATGGACAGTAAGTAACTATCCTTGGGAGCCTCTGAACTTCATCGGTGGGAATCACGTCACTGCTGCCTTTCCCTGGTTCCCCATGGCTCCTAGAACGAAGACCAGAGTCCCTGTCCCCATCTCGGAGGCCTTGCACGATCCATCTAGCCAGGGCCCCAAGCACGGTTGGGTCGGGGGACTCTGGACAAGTACACTTGGCTGAGGGGTGAAATCCAGCGCCCACTCGAGTCGCCCAGCCACAAGCCTCCTTGGGCCTTTGTTCAGCCTGACAGGGGTAGGAAGGGGCAGTTTCTAGTGTCACTGGGCTGTTCTGGGTCTGCTCCCTATTTCATCCTCAGCGCACAGAGGAACGCTCCCAGTTCTGAGGTACACAGTACCTGATACACACTGTTATCCACAGCACAGAATAAAATACCCCGATACTTAGTGGTTTAAAATAATAACCATATGTGTCTTGCTCAGAATCATGCACTTTGGGCGGGGCCTCGTGGGGCAGTTTTCCTCTGCTCTACTTTATGGTAGCTACAGAAGCTCAAGACAGGGCTGGCATCATCTGGAGGCTGGCCCACTCACGCGTCTGTGGGGCGACACCCTGCAGACACCCTGAGTCTTCAGCTGGGACTTTTCCATGTGGCTGTAGGGCTGCCCCACAGCATGGTGGTCAGGTCTCAAGGAACCAGGCAGAAGATGTTTTGATTAAAAGTCACAGGGCCTCTCTGCTGTAGTCACAGGCCCACTGAAATTCAAGGGCAGGAAACATAGGCCCTGCCTCTCAGTGGGTGGTTATCAGGGTCACCCTGTAAGAAGAGGTGGGGGTACCCCGTAGTAATGCAGTCACCATTGGGAAGTACAATCAGACACACACCTGCATCCTCAGCCCACGGGACCTTTGCACATTCTGTTTCTTCTACTTGCAACGTCCTTTCCCCACTTTCCCAGATTAGACCTATTCACCCCTCCTATCTCAGCTGAGTCATTGTTTTTTCCAGGGAAGCCTTCCCAAGCTCCCTGACCAGGCCAGTTCCCCTAGTTTATGATTCCTGATTCACATACCAGTTCTATTTCGCACACGTGTGTATATAAAATATACACACAACTATATACGCATAGATGTGCGTATGGGCAGACACACGCACCAATGTCTGTCTCTCAGTTAGAAGGTAAGCCCACATAAAGAGGAAATGCAGAGTTTGGTTTTGTCATCCCTCTCCTAGTACAGGAACTGGGATAGAGTAGGTGTTCATATATTTATGGCATGAAAAAAAAAAAAGCATGGATGTCCAGGCTGGATTTTGGAGCCCCTTTGATTTTCTGATGGCTTGTTACCGCTGGGGCAGGTCTATTAAATCCAGGCAAGAAGACAGATTCAGCCCTGGCTGGTGTAGCTCAGTGGACTGAGCACTAACCTGCAGACAGAAAGGTCACCGGTTGATTCCCAGTCTGGGCACATGCCTGGATTGCGGGCCAGGGGACGTCCCCAGTTGGGAGCGCGAGAGAGCCACCTGATAGATGTTTCTCTTGCACAGTAATGTTTCTCTCCCTCGTTTCCCCTGTCTCTAAAGATAAGTAAGTAAATATCTTTAAAAAAAAAAGAAGACAGATTCAGAGGAAGATGCTACTGAGCTTGATGCTGGAGTAGCAGTTTAGCTCAACTTTGGGGCCTTATCAGGGTTAATCTCTATAGAATGAACCTCTCTTGCCTAGCTTGTCACAGATCTGCTTACAAAGGCTGATGTGTTCATCCCATGTGTCTGTACAGAGCAGCCCAGGTAGTTCCGGTCTTCCAAAATGAATTAGGGGAGACTTGGAATAGTAGGCAAAATATAGGACTAATGAGTAGTTTCCAGGTGGGAGCCAGCCCCGCCTCCGGGTCCTTTGTCAGTCAGAGGCAGGAGAGACCTCCAACCTGTTCTGACTTTGCACCAGGATTAACAAAACATGCTGTGCTCGGGTGTGCGTAGATTCCTTCACCAAGCAAAGGATCAGGAAGCTTAAGCCCTAATTACGGAGGAGGGGAAAATGGGGCAGAGTCTGCAATGGGATGGGGAGGGGCATGGAGAGAGAGAGAAAATAAAAGCTTCATAACCAGTTTGCTGGGAAATTAAAACTCCACAACACATTTGCCTACAGCATGCAGAAGGCTTGCAAATATCTCTGTAAGAAGTGACAGAGGATTGTTTAAAAAAAGAAGGAAGGAAAGAATAAGAAGAAGCGATAGAGACACAACCAGTGTGGACAGAGGTGGCGTAGAGTGGAAATCAGGTTCCTCCTACACCTTCCCTGGGAGGCACCTCAGGAGCCCGGGCTTCCCAACCACCAAGGTCATGTTCTCATCCATGCTCGGGCCCTAGCTTCTGAGGGCCTAAAAGCAGCGCAGGCCTTGTCCCGCAGGCCTTGTCCCACAGTCCCAGGCAAAATCTGTGCATGTGAAAAAAAAAAAAGAGGTCAAAAAAAGAAAAATGAACTAATACCTGAGGTGCTGAGCAGCAGTTCTTAACCCTTTTTCATGTTATGGTCCCCTCTGGCCATCTGGTGAAGGCTATGAACATCTCGGAATCAATATTTTTGTTTAATGCATTAAATATAATATATAGAATTGATTGCAGGCTTCCATTACTAACCAAGACTGTAAAAGAATCAGATTTACCCTTCTGCCTGAAACAACTAAAAAGCCACACAAAGTGCATGAAACAATAGTTTTTAAAACACTGACACTCAGTCAACAAAAGGCAATGACCCCCGAGGGGTGGGAGACAAACTAGGCGGCACTGTGATATCGCCCAGCTTACTGCCTGCAGTTTGGCTTCCAAACTGTGTGCAAGGATGCGGAGCTGGTAGTCTCCCTGAGTTGAGAAGAGAAGCTGGGCGAAAGGGGAGGCCACGGTGGCCGGAGTTTGTGAAGCAGAATACCTCAGAGAAGAAAGCCAAAGGAAGAGAGAACTCAAGATCCACAGAGGGTCTTTCCTGAGTCTTCAGCTGAGTGCTGGTCAGCACAATGCGTGTGCAGAAACTGTTCAAGGCCAGGAAAAGAACCACCCCAAAGGATGAGAGGGAACAATTCTTGGAGCTCACCGGGATCAGGAAGGGTTCCTTACTCTATCTTGTCAACCAGACTAGAAAGCCTTGTAATCCACTGAGCGTCACGTTGAGTACTCGGAATGGTTTTGCCTCAGTGGTTGGAAAAATTTAGCTTTAAACTAAACGCTGCTGTGTTCTCAACAGACAAGGCTTAAAAAAATCAAACTTAACCATGTTTCAGAACAAAGTCAAGAGTATTTAGATATTTATAAGAATACCCAAATATGCAATATGCAAAAAAAGTAAAACTCACAGTGTCTATCACTGCATGCAATAAAAAGTTATCAGGCATGCAAAGGAGCAGGAAGATATACCCATAATGAGTATGAAAATCCATCAATCAAAACTGATTCAGAAATGAGACCAGTGATAGAATTAGTGCTCAGGGACATTAAAACAGCTATATTCAAGAAGCTATAGGAAAGATTGAGTATGTTAAGTAGAGACATCAAAGATGTATATTAAAAAAAGAACTTATTTGAAATTCTAGGGATGAAAACTATAATGTGTGAGATGAAAAATATACTAGGTGGGACTAATAACAAATTACACAATGCAGAAGAATAATTAGTGGACTTGCAAACAGTAATACAAGCCATCTACAATACAACACAAAGGAAAAAAAGACCTTAAAATATAGCAAACATCATTGAGCTATGGGACAACTTCAAGCAGTCCAAAAATATGTAATTAGAGGCCCCAAAGAAGAAAATATTTGAAGAAATGATGATCAACACTTTCAATTTTGATTAAAAAAATATAAACTCAAAGATCCAAGAAAATCAACAAACCCACCCACAAGAAACATGAGTAAGATTACACCACCAAAGCACAGTTTAACAAAACTGCCTATACACAATGAGAAAAATCAAACATTTAAAAGCAGCGAAAGATTAAAAAACAAACCAACAACAACAACAACAAAAGACCAAACATTACACAGTAGGAACAAAGATAAAGATGAGAATAGAATTCTTTTCTTGTCTGAAACAATACAAACCAACAGAAGACAATGGAGCCAAATCTTTGAAGTATTAAAAATAAAATAAAATATAGAACAAAATAACCCACACTGGCAACATAGAATTCTATACTCAGCAAAAATATCTTTCAAAAGCAAAAGTGAAATAAGTATTTTTCTAGACATACAAAAGTTGAAAGAATTCATCACTGGCAGACCCATATTATAAGAAATGTTAAAGAATCCCCTGGGGAAGAAGGAAAATTATAGCAGTTGGCGATCTGGATCTACACCAAGGAATAAAGAGTGCCAGAAATGTTAACTCTGTGAGTAAATATGAGACTTTTTCCTCATGATTTTAGTATATTAAGAAGATACTTGGGTTGCCTGGCTGGTGTAGCTCAGTGGATTGAGCACGGGCCTGCGAACCAAAGGATCGCGGTTCGATTCCCAGTCAGGGCACATGCCTGGGTTGCAGGACAGTTCCCAGCGACAGTTCCCAGCAGGGGACGCACGAGAGGCAACCATACATTGATATTTCTCTCCATCTCTCCTTCCCTTCCCCTCTAAAGATAAATAAATAAAATATTAAAAAGAAGAAGCTACTTGGCTATGTAAAGTAAAAATACTAATAATGTATTGTGAAGTTTGTAATATATGTGGTGATGAATATTTGACAATAATAACAGAAAGGCTAGATAAGGAGAAGTGGAAGTATATTATTGTAAGTTCTTATACCACATGTTCAGAGGAATAATATCACGTGAAGGTAGACTGTGATACGTTAACTATGTATACTATAAACCCTAAAGCGACATCAAAATAATGCAATATTAGTCCTCACTGGTGCGGCTCAGTGGGTTGGGCGTCATCCCACAAACCGAAAGGTTGCCAGTTCGATTCTCGGTCAGGGCACATGCCTCGGTTGTGGGTCAGGTCCTCAGTTGGGGCACATGTGAGAGGCAACTGATCACATGTAGAGGAACACACACATGCTCTGATGTCATAGGACTTTTACTCCTGGGTATATACAATAGAGATGTGCTCGTATAGTAACAAAAAGACATGTACAAGAACACTTCCAGTAGCCCTGTTAGTCTTGTCTAAAGACAACCCAAAGTTTCATCTACAGTGGGGTGGACAAGTAAACGTCTATTCATTGTACATATTTATAAATGTATATTCCATTGTATGCAGCGAGTACTATGTAGTCAGGAAGAGGAACTACTGCTACATCGCCAACTCTCGTGGAGACAGTGCTAAGTCCAAGAAGCCAGCGCCAAGAGACTCCATACAGTATGATTCCACTTCTAGGATGTATGAGAACAGGTAAAGCGAATCCCGTCACAGAGGTCAGAATAGTGGTACAGGCCACCCAGTTAAATTTGAATTTCAGATTAACAACAAATACTTTTTTATTGTAAGTATGTCCTGTGCGAAGTTTTTACTTGCCAAATCTGGCAACTCTTCTTTGGGGAGGAGGAATATTAACTCAGAGGGCGCAGGAGGCTGGCTTCTGTGCTTTTGGTAATATTCTAATATTTTGATCTAGATAGTAGTTATATGAGTGTGTCTGTTTCTAAAAATTCATCAAGGTAAATGTTTAAGATTTTTGCATTTTACTATATAAATGTTGTAGATGTCAACAAAAAGTTTTAAAAGTTTTAATACAGAGGTAGAACAATACCTAAAGGGTCAGAAGTCCTGAGTTCAACTTATAGTCCTGACTTGCATAAATTTGGTCCAACTTTTCCAAGTCTCTGTTGTTTCATCTGTAAAATGGAAACAATTCTAATAAGAGCTCTTCTACTTACTCTGCTTTGTGCATGAGGGAGCAGAAGTGTTGGGAGGCGAAATACTTGTTCAGGGCAGCCCAGCAAATGAGTGGCACGGACAGGTTCAAACCCATCATTCCAGAGCCCACATAGTTCACTTCCACACCCAACGCCTTGCCCACTGGAAACTGTTTCTAAAATCGTAAAAGACTCACCAAACAGAAGACTTCCCTTAGGATTCTTTAGAGCAGAACATTTAAATAAGAGGTCTAGAGAGTATTTGCCCAAATTGAAGTGCATGCATTTTCCTGGTAAGCGAGACTTAACTTAGCTTCAGACTCCCCGAGGATTCTCTCACACCCTCCCTTAGGAGTGGAAGAGCTAGAGGGGCCCCTGCTCTGAAGGAGAAGCGCCAGCCTGGAAGGACGGAGTGGCCAGTAGCTGACTTGTCTACACCAAGTTTCCGAAGTCCTGTGACCTGGATTTCCTCTCTTGCCTTTTGAGCCAGCTCCCTCCTTTCTTTCCTCTTTAGCCCCAGGCAAACCACTTTTCTTGGGAGATACCTCTCAGTTGCCTCCCATTGGAAAGCAGGGGCCAAGGGGAGGGAGGGTGTCCAGCTGCCCTCACCAGGGAGTTGTACTCTTGCTTAATTAGTGTTTGCAAAGGGCTGTGGATTGTTAAATTACTAGACAATTGAGATAAAGCCTGGGGGCTTTTGCAATCTGTCCAGTGCTGCCCTAACTTGTGGGAGGGACCTGCCTGGAGAGAGAGAGAGAGAGAGAGAGAGAGAGAGGGAGGGAGGGAGGGAGGGAGGGAGGGAGGGAGGGAGTTAGTTGGGACTCTTAGACTCTTAGGGTGGGGCTGGCCCCGCCCAATGGACAGAACAACAAAGACAGCCTAAAGAGTCTCCAGTGCTACTTCCCGGCTTGTCTTTGGTGCTGAAAGCCACCTTTCCTGATGTGTTTGTTTTGAGTTTAGGTACCTTCACTTTTCATAACGCAGCTGCTCTTGAGGAGGGATAGGATAACAGTGATGGAGCTAAGGTGTACTGTGTGCAATCCTGGCATTTGACCTCCATCTGGAGAAGGGAGGCAGAAAAGGAATGTTGTTTCACTGAATCCTCATGAAAACACTCAAATGCAGTGGGTGCTATGCTCCCATTTTATAGATGAGGAAAGAGAGGCACAATGACCCATGGACGGGGCCCCAGGTTACACGTTCATACACGGCAGAGCCGAGATCTGAACTCTTCTAGTGAGACCAAGATGCCCTCTTGGGCAGAGCCTAGGTCCCCAACAGAGAGTGGAGGTGGCACCGTTTGAAAAAAATGCCCCAGGTCGTCCTGATTAGCCCCTGGTTGGCTGGGGGTGAGGGGATGTGAGAGAGTGAGCGTGGCCCCTCACTAGTACAGAACAGGACTTACTAAGTATGGAAGTGAATGCGTTGACCTTACCCCTTCCAGAGAGGGGGGTTGGGTGCAGATCAGTGACTCCTCCACTGGAGGGCATTTTGCTCCTCCCTCAAAGGCGACATATGTCAGTCACCTTCTGAAGACATTATTCCTGCCACCGTCAACGTCAACGAGTGGGGCAGAGACAGGGATGACAACCCACAGGAGAGCCCTGCAGGACAGAGGTTTTCAGCCCAAAATGTCGACAGCACCGAGGTTGGGAAAACCAGCACTGTTTGGGGTGAGGGGGGTGAGGAAGGGGGTAAATTGAGGAGTGAGCTTTTCGCATCCCAGAAAAAGCATAAGGGGGGTGGGGGGCGGGAACGGACGTGCCTTGAAGACCAATGTTATCTGCTTCACAATATAGCTGAGGGCAGGGTATGAGTTTTGCTTTAAAGAAAACTACTCATGTTTTTGTTTTTTGACCCTCGCCTGAGGATGTGTTTATTGATTTTAGAGAGAGAGAAAGGGAGAGATGGAGAGAAGGAGTGGGGAAAGAGAGAGAGACAGAGAGAGAGACATCAATGTGAGAGAGACACATCGATCCGTTGCCTTCCATACACACTCAATCTGAGATCGAACCCGAAACCTAGGTATGTGCCCTGACAGGTAATCAAACCCACAATCTTTTAGTGTTCGGGGATGACATTCCAACCAACTGAGCCACCTGGGCAGAGCAGAAACGACCATACTTACATTTTTGCCTAGATCTTCTTTATATCACCAGAATATCACAGGAAAATGGTGAGGGTGATTCTCTTGTCTGTGGATACAAGAGCTAGTTGCGAAAGAAAACTTGGATTTGGAGTTCAAGAAGCTTAAATTCCAGTCCTGGCCTGGCTAGGTGATGCCTCAGTTTCCTTACCTGTAAAACAGAGATAATTACATTGCCCTCTCTCCCACACAAGGTGTTTTGCGTAGCAAGTGTAACAAGGTGTGAGAAGGAGCTTTGTTGAAGGACAGTCCCCTTAAAGGACAGAGGATGCTGCCGCCACAACACCTGCATGCAGGTCTCTAAGCACATTTTAGGTCCATGGGGTTCATTATTTATTGGGTTGGCCCAAAACTCTGCATGGTTTTTTCAATGAAATAAAACATACATTTTTCACTTTCACCAATAACTTTATTGATTTGGATATTTTGTGTATGTTGGCTATGTCCCGCATGGTATAGCGTTGATTGTTCTCTATTAATGTCTCAATTTGACTGCTTTCAACTTCAACTGGTCTACCTGACCATGGAGCATCGTCCAGTGAAAAATCCCCAGCACAAAACTTCACAATCATTTCTGATGCGTTCGATCAGTCACAGCACCTTCTCTATACACTGCAGAAATCACAAATCTTTTTTTTTTTTTTTTTTTGCATTTCAGTTGCATTTTACCTTTCTTGAAATAATAAAGCATAATATGCGGAAAATGTTGCTCATTTTTTTCATCCTCAATATTAAGATGGCTACACAAGAATTCACCAACTTTGATAAGTTCTTAGACGCACGCTGATATGTCAGCTGTCATCATACAATCTACGTAAATTGTTTCCGTTGAAGTCAAAGACAACTAAACACTACGAGAGCCATCTGATGATGAAAACCAAACAGACGTTTTGGCCAACCCAATAGTTTTAAATGAAAGGAGTGAAATGCAATCCTTTGTCATTCGCGTGTGCTTTGAAACTCAAGTATGAGTGTAAATCTGACAAACAGAGCTTTAAAATTATGTATCATGTGGAATCTAACGAACAAACTGAACCAACAAGCAAACGCAGACAGACTCGGAGCAGACCCACAGCTCTGGGGGTGGGGTGAGCTCGGGGTCACGGACAACAGCGTGTTGACTGTGGGGCTGAGGGTGGGCAAAGGTGGAAGAAAGTAGAAGGGGGATAAATGCTGATGGAAAAATGCAATAAAAATAGAAGTAATAACAATCCTCAAAAGAAATGAGATGCAACATGAGTGACAGTTGCCTTGAAATATCCCCATTTTGAGTGGGGAGATACCTCACTATGAGAAGGAGGAAAGCCAAAGCATTTCTTTCCTTTTTTAAAAAAAATTATTTCTTTATTTTTAGAGAGAGGGGAAGGAAGGGAGAAAGAGAAGGAGAGAAACATCCATCAGTTGCCTGTTGCATATTCCCAGCTGGGGACCTGGCCTGCAACTCAGGCATGTGCCCTGACTGGGAATCGAACCGAGACCTTATGGTTCACAAGCCGGCGCTCAGTCCACTGAGCCACACCAGTCAGGGCCAAAGCATTTATTTCTTAAAACCGAAAAAAGAACATGATCTTTCTCTTTGATTATGCAACTGATCCAGGCCCAGTTGTTAAAACCAAACAAAACCAGACAGTATAGACAAGTATAAAAAAGAAAGTAAAAATTACCCAACATTTTATCATCTAAAACAAAATGCTCGATATTTTGCAATATCCTTTTCATTATTTTAAATGAACAATTATACTTTTTTTTAAAAAAGAAAGAACTCTACTGTACCTGCTGTTTTGTAGACAGAATAATATAACATGAACAGCCAGAAGACCACGTTAGAAAGACTCTTCCTATATGATTATCTGACCACTGGGCTGTACACCTGAAACTAATACAAAATGCTATTGAATGTAAACTGGAATTGAAAAATAAAATTTCAAATAAATAAAGATAAAATAGAAAGATGCTTCTTTTTTAAAAAATATGTTGTGTCTTTTCCCTTACCATTTAATGAAAGCTGCTTCTTGTATAGAGGGGCATGTGAGTTTCCTTCAAAGAGGAAAATGCTGAAAGACATCCATATGAGAGCCTTCCCTAAGAAATGCTCCATCTGGTTTCCAGATAGACATCACCTTTGCTTTTGGGGGTGGGGTGGGCAGCAGGGCCTGGAGGGGGTTAGGAGGGCTCCCAGGCACCTAGACACCATCACTCATAAGGTCCCTGGTAGGAAGGGGGAAGGGGTGAGGCCTCTGCTGTTCTTCCAGGACCTGGGACATGGGTTTCCTCAGGAGCAGAGCCCTTGGCTGCGTGGAGCATGAAATGTGCGTGCCTATGCTGTGAACTGGGGTGACCGAGAAAGCGTGGAAGAGTCAGGGGCCGAGTGCTCATGCCTAGAGAAAGACCACATTTCCTCGGGAGGGGTTGCTGGGAGGGTGCTTGTGCTTCTTAAGGGGTTTTGGGTCATTATAATCTCTCATTCTTGGCATCCTGGAACCTTTAAGAAATAACGATTAATGCCTTCCCTCCAGCTCTAGGTATTTACAGTGTGCCCTCAGGCTACCAAGAATCAGAGTTTGCTCAAGATGACAGTCAACCGGAAGCCTCACTCCTTGTTGCTGAGCCCTGGGCTGCAGGCTGTGCTCTGCACTGCGATCCACACTTGCTCTGGACCCCAGGACTCATGTATCCTTCTCCCCCTTTCCTGCCCAAATGAGTGTTTCATTAGGAATATAATCTACTAATATTGGAATTCACAGAAATGATTGGGACTTTTGTAAGGGGGAGGGGAAGCTGATTCTAATTCAGTCTGAAGTGATTTGATCAACATGGATTCAGTCCTTCCTCAAGGACAGACCGGAGCTCAAAACCGCTGTGGATTTCTGCAGAAATCAAGCCTGACATTATTGCACTCTGGACCTGGGAGTCTCCTTGGATCCTTCACTTCCTCCATCCCATGATGCTTTTGGCCAGAAGCAGGTGTATTGGCCCACACCTAGATAAGTTACAAGGGGGAACAATGCTATTGTCTTCTCCTGAAATTTCACCTGCTCCGTCCCTGGAAAAGACATAAACCACCTTGTGAGATTGCTCAATGCTGGCTGACACCATCTCTGCCTCCATTTAAAGTGCCCATGCTTTTGTGGAGGGGGCTTTGGCATCCCTGACATTTCTGAACAACAGGGTTTGAGTGGGCAAGGATGTTCTGCAAAAAAAGATAGGGTCACTGGAAGGTTTTTTTGGGGGGAGGGATGAAAAGAAAACCTCAAGCATTTTAATATGTTAAATCCATGCCCAATCATTAATTCTAAAGACTTCAACAAATCAACCTAGATGAAACTTTTTAAAGCAGCCTTTCCCCACTTCTCAGAAACATTGAGACCTACCCTATGGCAATGACTATCGGAAGTCTCTGCCCTGTATACCAGGGCAGCACAAATAATTCCGCATAAAGCAGCCAGTTCCTGTAGCCTGGCATTAGGATAAGTATATCTTAAGAAAGTTCTTATGCAGACTTGGCTTCAGGCAATAAAACGTCATAGACGTATAACTGTAGCAAGCGAAATTTCTAGGGAGCAAATTAGGCTGAAAACATCTTCTAGAGATGGCTAGAAAGGAATCGTACACCACCCCAAAATAAGGCAAGTTATGCAGTAAATGTTTCATTTATTGGCCTTCTTCCATTACTATTAGGGTTAAAAGACATCTTGTCAATAGGAAAGGTATATTTATGGAGAGCTGATGTCTTTCCAAAGGCTGTCACAAATGCCTATAGCGGTAGTGATCGGCTTAGGAAGGCAGGTGATGAAACCCTGTACAAATGCATACATCTCCCCATTAACCCTTGGATCATCAGGCATTATTGTCACTTTATTACCCGGACCTGTCATTAGCTGAAGCAAGGTGATCAAGCCAGGCACTGCAGAAAAATGCCAGAACAGAACAGTGTTCCTCAGGGTTTCAAGAAGAGGGTGTGTGTGTCTGTGTGTGTGCGCGCGCGCGCGCATGCCTTCGCACGTCCCTTGACAGAATCACTGGGAAGAAAATAAAAGGATGCCTGCAAAGTGGGCCCTTTTTACCTACCTCTTCTTCCTGTTAAAATTGAAAACTCTTAGGTGTCCAATTTTTAGTGTTCCTATGTTGGCTAAGGGAATAGCTTTCCTTAAGATCCAAATAAGGAACCATTACCCACACAGAACAAAAAGCAAACAGAAAATCTCACAGTGGAATCAGGACTTCGGCTTCTAAACATTTCCCCATTTTATAGCTTCCTTATGTTTTCAGATTCTTTTTTTTGGCTTCCATCAGTCAGCACACTCTCTGCATAGATAAGTCCAACACAGTGGGCAACAGATCATCCATCATGGAGCCCCGATCTTTAAAGAAAAATCACACAGAACATACATATACACACACGCACACATGTACGCATCGCTGTCAAGGGTAATTTAGTAGAGTCTTGCCGAGCGATTGAGGGAGCTGAATATGGTTGTCAACATGTATTCTCTGCTTCTGGTGAATCTGAACAGACTCCCCTTACTTCTCCTAAATTCTGAAGCCAAACTTCCAATGTGGTTTGTCTGTTTTGTTGGTGTGCTGGTAAACCTTTCCCATAAATACGGTGGGGGCTGAAACTACGAATCATGGACTGTGAATGCCAAAAAGGGTCTACGAAAGTATCCAGTCCAACCACTTCAACCACCAGGTGAGACAGGACGAAGGGGTAACAGGTAACATGGCCTATTTCTGCTGTCCTTATCCAGCACATTTCCCAGAGGACACCTAACTCTCTGCCATCACTCCCCGTGAGGAAACCATGCCCCAAAGGTGATTTATATAAACTGGAGCGTTCTTTTCATACTCCCCAATAAGGATGAACAAGAAAGCTATCTGGGGGAGGTAACTTATTCACTTAATTTTATGCATGTTACTCTAGGTTGAGGGTTTGATCCCTGGTCAGGGCAGGTATGGAGGCGATAGATAGATGTTTCTCTCTCACACCGTTTCTCTCTCCCTTCCTCTCTTTCTAAAAGCAATGAAGAAATGTTCTCAGGTGAGGATAACAAATTTTATGCATATTATTAATATCAACATACTTCCACAGAGAAAGATTTTTTAAAACATATTTTATTACTTTTAGAGAAAGAGAGGGAGAGAAATATTGATGTGAGAGAGATACGACCCTTAGCTTTGCAGATGACACTCAACCAACCGAGCCACACAGGTCAGGACCCACAGAGAAAGATTTAATAGAAGAATGGTGGACAGGGAGGAGTAAACAATGAAGTGAAGAAGCAGCAGGTAAGGAGGAGATGGAGAAAAAAATGGGAGACTGAGGCACAGTTTCCCTATAGAGTTCAGGCCCTGGTCTGGCTCCCATGACAGGCTCCAAAGGAAGAAGTCACAGCTTCTCCCTAATCCTGCCCACCCCCCAATATTCATACACCAAGAGGGTAAAATCCCTTAGTTCAGGCTAAAGTCAGAACTGGTCTGGCTTCCTCCCTGTGTTTTCAGAATCCCTGCCAAGTAGTAGGAGTCATCAATATCTAGAGAGAGAACTTGCCTTAAACTATCAAAGTAGAATCCAAAGTAGAATCCTTGCTGGTGTGGCTCAGTTGGTTGCAGCATTGTCCTATACACCAACATTTTGGGGGGCCCATTCCTGGTCAGGGAACATAACTAGGTTTCGGGTTCGATCCCTGGTCGGGGCAGGTACGGGAGGCAACCAACTGGCATTTCTCTCTCCCACCAATGTTTCTCTTTCTCTGTCGTTCTCTCTCTCACAAATCAATAGACATATTTAAAAAAAATTTTTTAAGTGTCTCAGTTGCCTCAACCTGGGCACATGCCAGCTATTCTTTAAAATTTCACACCAAATCTGTAAATTACATGTTCACATGTGGGTCAAAGATTTTTTTAAAAAAACCAGGTGACCTTGCTTTTTGCCAATTGCAGCTCCATGACCAAATCCCCCCTCACCCCCACCCTGATATCACCTGAAGCCCCTTCAGAGATTCCGAGGTCATGGACCCTCTAGGGGCCTGCTGGTCTGTCTCTCCAAGCCTTTTTGTGGCATGAGGCAAAGACATGAAACGTGGCACATGTGCTATCATGAAATAACTTTTAATTGCTCGATTAAATCAGAGATTTAAAGAAGGAAAGATTCAAGAGTTTCCTTTGAATGAGAAATATAAGGATATGCCAAAATACATGTGGTTACTGATCATAGGAAGAAAGCGTTTATATTTACATATGATAAAAATGCAGGCCAGGACATTAAAAACAATAAATCCGCTCTTTAAAATTTCAAGTCAGTATATTCATGAGCTTTTATTATCCAGGTAGTCCTATAAAGGACATAGAAGACCTCATTATCCAACTTAATTCAGATCAGGTTAGATTAAAACACAAAATACCACCATACAGGAGAAAGAAATTGCCAGAAAATTGAATTACCATAAATGTGTTCCAGTTAAAGTAAATAAGCCCTTAAAATGGGCCTTAGGAAAAGTCTACGCTGTACACAGACTTAGGCACACTAAGTATACATGTTACAATTAGCAAGTGTGAAAGACTATGGTCATTTGCTAAACGTATAAATCTAAAGGCAACCAAGTGAAAAGACCTAAAAAAGGAAACTGTTAAATCCATTTGTACATGGATTTAACAGTGAAGCATTTCATTCTTCATGTTTTTACTTGGTGTCTTGAAATAATCCCCTTTCTGTCTCCACTCTCCCTCTTAGAAACTGTGCCTGCCTTATTTATTTATGAAGTCTGAAGGTTAGTTCTACCTGCTGAGACTAATTAGTCCTGTGCTTTGTATCCTATTCAATCCTGTCTGATTAAATGTACACATTTGTTTAACTTCTTTTCAGGCTTCTTCTCACTATACTTCTGATTTCCTGATTAATATTAAAGTTGGGAGTTACAGTGATTCTAGTCCCCCACCCCCCGCCCCGCAACACACATTTTTGTTTTCTCTGCATCTTATTGTTTAGTGTGCAAATGTGCTTGTGAATTTTTTCCATTGCAGGGGAATTCATGGGTCTTGTCAATCTTGGTATCATTATTTTTAGTAGTCTTCTTTCTGAGACCTTAGCTTATAGAACAGTTTTGCTGAAACCCCAAACTCTAAATACTACCTGGTAAATTTGCTCTTTTGAGGTACTGATGAGCTGGCTGAAAAGCAAGTGAATTTTTTTTTTTTAAAGGATGGGTGAGATAATTTAATACATTATGGACTCTAGACCAACACTTCCTAACAGACAGTTTGCTAATTCCTATTGATTTCTTTCTTTCTTTTCTGATTTTTTCTGTTCCCTTTTCATGTTGGAGTTTCCAGTCCACTTCCCATTGGATATTTGTAAGAAAATAAGTGTTCTTGCTTCATCATTGAGGAACACTGTGTTTTGGAAGTGAGGTCTTTTCCCCCTTAACATAATTCTGTTCCCCATTTTGTAGCAAATCAATCTGCTCCCCAGGAGAGTGCCTGAAAATCAACAAATACCTGCTTCAAACCCCAGGTTTTCCATCTCCTCCCTGAGGTCTTCCAGCATCAACTTGGTTAGCAATCTCCTGCCAGAGCCACTACATCTTGATTATTTGGTCAGTCTTTCCGGGATTTCATTTCAGATCCCCCTGGAGAAAGACTCCAGTACCTCTGATCCCAGGGGTTGGTGAACTTTCAGTTTTATTTTCCCTGGTGGTGTTAACGCCCAAACTTTTCGCCTCCAAAGTCAGAAAGGACTTTGAATCCTAGCTCATTTCCTACCACCTGAGATGTCCGTTAAAAAAAAAGGAAAAAAAAAAACCCCACAAGACTCCACCTTTGAAAGAATCGTGTATTTTACCTTAAAGATATTTTTAATGCTCTTAACAAACACTACAATATTTGATTGTTTTTTTGGATAAAAGGTCATCTTGGCATATTTGTTCTAGTGAGACATTTAATGAAATGATTCACTACTAATAAACAAAAAAGGGAGGGAAGACCTCGTGGGTTAATAGTTTCTTTCACTGCCTATGACCAGGAACTCTGCCCAGCCCTCCACTTCCCCACGCCTGCTGAAAGTGGAGGGCTGATCTTTCTCTTTGACTTGTTACATCCCGCCCAAGGGTGGCTGATTTCACTGCTGGATTAACCACTAAGACCCCCCTCCCCCATACACCCCTCTCCCAGTAATACTCCCCTTTCACCCATTCTCAAGACTTATTTCTAATATTTCTAAAGTGTACTTTTCAGGGCCTCTCCCCATCCCCGCCCCCCAAGTGGGCTTTCCTTCCGCCTTCCTCGGCTCCGATTCCAGACTTGGTCGCCACCCCCTTCCCCTCCTCTCCCACTCCGCATTGTCTTTCTGAGGCCGCCCCCGCAACCACCCCCCACTCCCGGAGAGAGTCCCGGTCCCCCCTGCACAGACTCCCGGGGTCGCACACTCAGCGAAGGCCTCTCCCTCAGCACACTCCTCCCCTCCATCTCTCTCCCCACTGCTCCCCCGCCCTCTCCTCCTCCAGCTCCCGGCGCCCGAAAGGATCATTGTTAGCCACCCCCGCCCCGCCCACCCCGCCTGTTTATTTATGCACACGTCACCGGACTGGCCCCGCCCCCGGCATCTCATTAAGCGAGTGTGTTCCTCTCGCCCTGTCAATAATCTCCGCTCCCAGACTACTCCGTTCCTCCGGATTTCGATCCCCCTTTTTCTATCTGTCAATCAGCGCCGCCTTTGAACTGAAAAGCTCTCAGTCTAACTTCAACTCACTCAAATTCGAGCGGCACGAGCTCCTCCTGTATCTTCGGCTTCCCCCCCCTTTGCTCTTTATATCTGACTTCTTGTTGTTGTTGGTGTTTTTTTTTACCCCCCTTTTTTATTTATTATTTTTTTTGCACATTGATCGGATCCTTGGGAACGAGAGAAAAAAGAAACCCAAACTCACGCGTGCAGAAGATCTCCCCCCTTCCCCTCCCCTCCTCCCTCTTTCCCCTCCCCAGGAGAAAAAGACCCCAAAGCTGAAAAAAAAGTTCACCTTGGACTGGTATTTTTCTTGCAATATTTTTTTTGGGGGGGCAAAACTTTTTGGGGGTATTTTTTTTTTTGGCTTTTCTTCCTTCATTTTTCTTCCAAAATTGCTGCTGGTGGGTGAAAAAAATGCCGCAGCTGAACGGCGGTGGAGGAGATGACCTAGGCGCCAACGACGAACTGATTTCCTTCAAAGACGAGGGCGAGCAGGAGGAGAAGAGCTCCGAAAACTCCTCGGCAGAGAGGGATTTAGCTGATGTCAAATCGTCTCTAGTCAATGAATCAGAAACGAATCAAAACAGCTCCTCCGATTCCGAGGTAGGAAAAGCCCCTCGGGCTGGTGGGGTTTTTAATCTATTTCCTGAGCTTGGCAAATGTTGCTTAAAGGGGAGAAATCGGGGCTGGGGGCGGCGGCGGGGCACCGCGGGCCGAGCGGGCGGCGTGTGTGTGCCCTGCCACCATTGCAAAAACTTGTAACCCTGTTTTTCTCTCCCCCCCAAAACCCCTACCCCGCCGGTTCTTTTTCTCCCCCTTCTCTCCACCCCTGCGTGGCGTTTGCCCCTCGCCCTCCCCACCTCCACCCCTCCGGGAAGGCGGAAAGACGGCCTCCGCCTCGCTCCGAAAGTTTCCGAGATAAATCCCGGGAAAGTTTGGAAGAAGGTGAGTACGCCCCGCGTGCCCCGCAGCCGCCCGCAGCTGCCCCCTGGGCCCGCCGCCCCACGCGCCCGGGCCGCGCGCCCCGCTCGGCCCGGCCTTGCGCCGGCCCGGCCGGGGCGCCTGGACACTTGGGCCACTTTCTAAAAAGTTTCTCCTCGCTCTCTCCCGCTCCGCGCGGCCGCCGCCGTCCCCTCGCCGCCCCGCCATGTTAGCGGCCAAGAGGCAAGATGGAGGGCTCTTTAAGGGGCCACCGTATCCCGGCTACCCCTTCATCATGATCCCCGACCTGACGAGCCCCTACCTCCCCAACGGATCTCTTTCGCCCACCGCCCGAACCGTAAGTGTCTCTGCGCCCGGCCCCCGCCCGCTACCCTCCAGCCCTGCCCCGCATGCGGCCCCTGCCCTGCCCCCTCCTTCCCCCTCCTCTCCCTCCCCCTCCACACCTCCTCCCCTCCCTGCCTCCCCTCCCCCGCTCGTGGCCCAGGCCGCCCGAAACTCTCCAAACTTTTCTGCCTTTTGTGGACTGGATTTGTTTGCACTTCGCCATGTTCTTGCTTTCAGTTTGCTGCCTCGTGATGTTGGGGAGACCTTTCTTTCCATGCAGGGCTTTGTTGGGGGCGAAAGAAATCAGAAGAACTTTTTTTTGCGTTCTGATTGTCCCCTCCCCCTTTGGTGGTGTTGTTTGTTTCTTCACCCTGGGAAGATGACTGTGTGGCTCTTTCTTTTCTCTCTCTCTCTCTTCCTTCCCTCTTCTGTGGCGTCTTGGGCTTTCCCCGGTTAACCCCTTGGCTGCCGCTGCCGGGGACTCAGTGACTGGGCTGCATCCGATGCGCGAGGTAGAGAGTGAATTTTCCTCCAGGCGTTGGACTTGAAAACTAGCGAGCGAGCGCGCGGAGCCCGGGGCCCTGGAGAAGCAACTCGGCTTTCTTTTTCGGCCGGTTATTTATTTAGCTTTCTAGTGCTGATCTCAGGCTCATAGCCCTCCTCCCCTTTTGCCCTGGAAGGTCATGCTTGCCGGAGTGGTCCCGCTGCAAACTTCGGGCCTCTGGGCTTCCTCTCCTTTAGCTACCCCGCAGGGCCGCGAGCGCCTTGGGCGCGTTGGCTGGCTCGGCTGCCCGGCGCGCTGGCTACAGGCTCTCCCGGGCCGCGCTGGTTGGGGAGGCCTCTGCCTGTGGCTGGGGTCCTGGGTTTGTGGGCAGCCGGCACGGTCTCCTCTGAGCGGACTTGATGTATTTCTAGGGAATTTTGGTGGCTTCGGGCGTGGAGCAGGGTCTGCGCGCGCCAGCTCAGTGGGCCCTGGGGGAGGGGAGACACACCAGGGTATGCCGGCCCAAGGGGGTACAGAGGAAACTAAGGGCGTCTGTCCTTAAGGGAGTGGGCTGATGGTGGGCCTTCCAACTTTGGGGGCCCCACGGTGGCATGGGCTGCCAGGCTCCTGGGCTGCTTCTCATAGCCTGCATCCAGCACCCACCGCTGACATTTGTTAATGAGGCTCATCCCCTTCCTGGACAGCCTCTGCCCCCTGCCCTTGCCCTGAACCCCCTCCTCCCCATCCTCAAAAAAAGCCTGGATTGAGAATCTCTAGACGCAGTCTTCAGCCGTTTGTGCCTGATTTCCCGGAATTGTCAGTTGCACCTTCTGTGGTTTGGTCCCCCTACCTCTTATTTACACACACTACTACTCTTGTTTTTTCTTTTTCGGTAACTGGAGATAGCCATTTGAAATAATGCACCCACTGTTCAGCAGCCGTTGATTCAGGGCTAATGGCCGAGGGCTTGCCGAACAGGAGTCGATCAGATCTACAAGTGTTTTTAAGCATTAAAATATTAACTATCAGGTTTGACCTGTTCTTTGGGTCCCGGCAAAAATGGCAAGGGCATGCTAGACCGGTCATTTTTTATGGCTAGGAAAGAGAAATAATTATTCCCCCCTCCCCTGTGCTCAGGCTTCTGCATGCTTGGGAAGCTGGGAGAACGTTTCAGCCCGACCTCTTCCTGCAGGGCCAGCTCTTTCTGGCTACACGGGCTGTGCTATGGGGGAAGCACACCCTGCTATGGCTCTGTTGTATTTTTCTTGGGAGCTTGAGGGCATCTTAAGCCGGGAGCTTAGGGCTCCGAATCGGATGGTTTGTGTACTCACCAACCGGACCAAGCAACATTCCAAAGTAACCATGAGAATTTCTTACCCTCCCCCCTCCCTCTGCGATGGTATTATTTTAAAATCCACTTGGCCATCTCAAAGGCCATCTGAACGTTAAGCTTGGATGGCGGGCTTGCTGGCTTTCTTGACTCTTTGCAAACTCCCGGTCTGTGACCGCTGGCAATCTCTCCATACTATCTCCGAAAACTTGAGCTGTTGTGTTGTGCTGTAATTGGGAAACAGGGAAATTGTTAGAGGCGAAGAAGTGATTTCCTGGTGCGAAAAGGAAGGCTCCCTTTGTGGGCATTATAGGAATAGACGGAGTCTAGTTATTTTAATTGTGGACCTAGCGGGTGGCCTTGTGCTGTGACATCAGATTGAGTCTGAAAAGACATTTCTGAACTCAGTAGGCAGTTTTCAGTATTTGCATGTCAAACAGCAACTGACATCTTTGTGTGCGCTGCCCCTTCCGCCTTCCTCTCTGTTACCTGGGTTAGATTATGTGCTCCAAAATTAAAGTTATTTATTTAGGCTGGGCAGCAGAGCAATGGAAATGAGGACGAGAGGCTGTTATGTGTCACTCCTGACGTCTTCGATCAGAGGGGTCAGCTTGCAATTCCAGATTTGATACAGCTGCCGGCGGAATCTATAGGCAAGACAGCGGTCTTTTCATGCCTATCTGAAATTCTTAGCGCTTCATGGAGGGTGTTTTGGAGGGCAAGGTGTAAAGACAAATTAGCTATATGCTTAATTCATATCCTGACCCTGCTTGGCGGTGGTGTTTTTGCTACATTTTCTATTGCTTATGAGTGTACCTGTAAGCAGCTTCATCCTTTAAAAAGCCAACTCTTTCGATCCCTGGTTTCTGCTTTTCTATTTAAGAATGTAAAGAATTAAGGAGTATCATTAAATCGGCGTATGATGAATAATACATTATCTCAAGAATAATGCTTTAATTGCCGAAGACGCCGTAAAGCTTGATAGTAATAATTTTATTTTAAAACGACAAAGATTTCTGCATAACATTAATTTAGTCTTTGATACAGTAATAGGAACGGCTTTTAAAAAGACAGATTTGAATACAAAAACGCATTAAGGAGAGTGGTCTAGTTAAGTAGATGGGAAGTGATAGAACTGCAAATATTAGAATTGTGGTAACGTTTGTATGTTAAAGATAAGAATACTGTTACCATATTAAAGTTGATAGGAAAAAGTAGTGTTGCATTTCTTTTTCCCTCCTGCCAATACAGAAGGGGAATGTGGTGTGGTCGAAATTCTAGTTAGGTTTGGATTTCTTTTTCAGGACTTGATTGTTGGAGTTCTTGCATCTTTTATCCAACGTTGTTTGCTTTTCAACTGAGCTATTTGCTACTAGTTTGAACAAATAAATAAGCAGCATCTTGAATTCATTTTTGAACTTGGAATCCAGCATTTAAAGGAAACCAAGAGGGGCCTATTCACTGGGGTTCTATTTAGCCAGGCAACTTCTCTTTCTGCCTTGTGAAAAATGGATGTTTTCTTCTCACTCAAACAACATAATCCTTTCTAATACAAAAGAGCTAGACCTTGGAGTGTGAAGGGTTAATGGTGGTCCTTCCCTGTTGTCCTCCCACCCCCCACCTTCACCCCCGATTGTTTTGACAACACTTTTCAAAGTGTGACATTCCAAGCCCCTACATAACAATGTAATATTACTGTAATTACACAGGTCATTACATTTTAAATAGAGAACAATAAAATGCTTATCACCCTGAAAAAGAACAGGTGTTCTTGCCCTTCTTTGGTATTTATGCTAATTGTTTTTCATCTCCTTCCGAAATATTTATGGTGAACATGTTTAGATTTCAATCTGACCGCCACAGCATTAATTCAGTGCTAATCTTTATAGGTTGGGGTTTAATGTCTGCAGTATGGATTATGGGTTCAACACTCACCCAGTAAGTCATATTTTAATGATTATAAATTTAATATGCCAGCGCTTTGGCGTTTGTTGAATTTAAAGCTTTCTGAAACGCCAGAAACAAACTATTAAGCAGTTGGGAGCCTAAAGTGCTTCTCTGGAAGAAGTGTTTTTGGAAACTTTTGACGGCTACAGGGAAGTAGCTTTCACTGATGCCCCCTATCTGACTGAAGAAAGATTTAGAGGAAGACAACCCCCGTTCTTAGCTGAGGAGTTTTGCACGTTGATTTGAATTTTACTGATAATGAATTTCATTCGGAGTCCCTGCTGGAAGCTGGTCAGCTTTCTGTTTCTTAGCAAGCTGCGAAAAAGTTACAGGAAGGTGTCCGGGGGTTGGCAGATCAAGAAGGCTGTTCTGGGAGTAGCACAAAAATATTTGCTTTAGAAAACACGCATTTTAAGAGTTGCACTGGAGGCTGTGCTTTTAAAGATTCACGGTAGAAGCCTTTCCAGGTTCTGAATGCCCCTTCCCATCCCGTGAGGTGCCTGTGTGCCTGCAAAAAGCGCCCAGAGTTCCTGGTTGGGAAATCTTGGGGCGGCTTCTCTCACACAAGCACAGTGGGTCCACAAGGAGGCATCTAAGAGGATTTCACATTTTGTCAGAGGCTTCACCACAGGGGCCCCCGAATCACATTAAAAATGCACTGGAGAGAAAGGACAGCTGCAAATTTTTGTGCGGACGCGTGTTTCTGGACCATGACTAAAACTCCCGGGGACCTTTTCCCCAGCTGTCTGGAAGTTATGTGGAAGTTGGTTTATTGGCAGTTAAGTATGAGACGACCTGGATTTAGCAAAGGCTCTCTCTTGCACAGGAAGTAGATGACATTATATTGGGGGAAGGGAAGAGACTTAAGGCAAGGAGTGATTTACTCTTCTCTCTCTCTTTTTTTTTTTTTGCTTTTTTTTTTTTTTTTTTAAGCCATACACTTGCCAAATAAATAAGTACTTTCCAAGGAAGTAGGTTGTAAGCTTTTTAGTCTTGGTAAGTGGAATTAGATAATATCTGTAACCACATTTATAACTGTTTGGAGGTGACACAGTACAGAGGTTTTGAAAAGGAGGGGTCAATCAGATTCTGGAGGCTTTTATTTTGGTTGGGGGGGGATGTGATGGGGGCGTCCGAGATTCTTCTGGGAGTGAACATTGGCAACCGTGTAAGTAAATCTTCAACTCTGACTTATAATTGAGCACATTTGTGAAGGAAATGGTTAATTTTACAACCAAAGGCAAACTTGCACCTCGACAGGTCTGCTGAAAGAAATGTGCCCCAGTCCTTTGCTGGCAAGCGCCACCGGGTCATAAATCCACAGGCTTTATTTACAGCCCATAACACTTATGAATGTTAAGATATTTGACGCCACGTTGGCCTTATAATATTCAAGGTCCGCAGACATTGGCAGTAGCTCAAATTTCTCTCACTAATTATAAGCAATGAGTTGGGGGGGGGTGCTGGGGAGAAGCCCATCGCAAATGCTGCCCTCCCCCCTCCTCTGACCCCCACCTCTGCAATCTGAGCTGACTGAGACAGACACCCCCTCCTTGGCAGCTGACTTGTACTTTTCCTCTAGGCTATTGTTATACACATTTATAAAGAGCACTTTCAGGGATGGAAATTCAGTGGGGGGCCCTGCACAAATGCCTTTTTCAAAAGCAAAGTTGCTTTAGGTGTTTGCATCTTTTTCCTTCTGGTTTCTCCCTTTTTCCTTTTTTTTTTTAAGATATGTTGCCTATATTGTGCATATTTCCCAGAATACTTAGAGAAACCTGATAGGGGAGACTGCTCTGTAATTTCTATGATATTCCTTCCACTGAGCTGGAAGGGAAAATACACACGTTGCATACTGCACTAGTTAACGGGAGTTTTTTTTTTTTTTTTAAGTGAGAGTGAAATTAATAGAAATTAAGAAATTAATAGATGAGAAGGAATAATCCAGGTTTATGTTGGGGATGGGAAGGCCACTCATTTGGGAGACGTGAGCTGATGTCTGGGGATGGGGGTGGCGGCACAGCAATGTCGCCCAGGGAGGCAGAGAAGATGCTGGACCAGGATTAGGAAAGTATAAGATGGGACACAGATTCGGGTTTGGGGAATGTCTTGATCCAAACTGGGGATTGGAAGTTTCTTAGGAGAGGTGGGAGGACTGTGGTGGTGGCGGTGGGGGTGGGGCGGGCTGTTAAAAACTATATTATTACTTGCTCAGCAGAGACTAGTTCCAATCCACTGCTCACTCAAAGTGAGGATCTTGCAACAGATACATTTCCTATCAGTTATTGCGTGACGATCTGGGGGTGGGGCATCTGTGGTCGAGACCCCCCCATGGGTCTCAAAGGCCAGTTACTGGGCCGATTTTAATTTAGTTTTTAAAAGTGTGCTGTTCTGTGTGTTACAAGCTGACCACACATGGTAAAGGGGCGCGGGGTTCCAAGGTGTGGGAGACTTGAGGGGGGCTGATGGCTCCATTATTTCTGGCGGGATACTTCTCTCCATCCAACCGAAACTTAAAGACGGAGGCTGAAAGGTTTTATTTTCTAATCAATGGAATGCAGAAACTTACTAGCCCTCCGGGACAGATATGAATCCCTTAACAGCTCATTACAAAGATGGGGCTGTGGGATCTTTGAACGGGTTATCAGCCCTGGTGTTCTTCGGTTTTCCCAGGATAGCTTTTCCTTCCTTAGGCACATCTGATTTCAGGCTGGTAATTCAGCCCGTTATATTTTGTTCTTTTTTTTTTTTTTTGTCGTGAAGTAGCCCCAAACGGTTCAGTCTAAAGAGGGAAGGAATGGCTATTATTAGTGGCAGCAGCTCCGAAGGAGTTAAAATCGCTCACTAAAGTTTGGCATCGTGAAAATAAATTTGAGGCCTGGTAGGCATTAGCAGGGCACAGCACATTTACAGAGCTTAATTAGTACGAACTGTAATTGTTCATGGTCTGCCAGAAGAAGTAATGTTCAGGAAAAGTGGAGTCCTTCTCTTGCAGTCTTCAGTTTGAAACCGATAAATCACTTGCATATTTGTGGAGTGATTCAAATGGAGCTAAGACCTCTCCCATCCCAACATGTGGTAAATTGTAAAGTCAATGAATTGCAGATGTAGGCTGCAGTGAGATTCTCTCAGAAAATGCAGAATGAATGGGAAAGAGTGATGCTATAAATATTTACTGAGAAGATAACTAGGACCCAGCGTGCTGGGCCAATTATGATGTACTAAATATATTAGTAAAATGCTTTACAAATCGAGAGGATTTGTGTGGGTCTTGGGGTGGGTTGGTTTGTTTTAGAAAGTGAAATAAAAGGCACTGTGGTACTGTCGTGTCAGTTTTATTAAGCCTGAATCACAATGGCATACCCAGGGAAGGACACATGAAACCCACATTAATGCAAATTAATTCGTTATGAGTTGCAGCACTGAGATGCTAGTGGAGTAATGATGGGGGCATCATTTTAAGAGTGTTAGTGTAGCAACTTTCAACGAAAGTGCTGTGTCAGAGCCTGCGTGTGTTTGGGTGCTGGAAATGTGTTTTGTTCGGGAGCAGGAAACTCGGTTCACTTTATACCCTCCCCAAACACTCCCCCCCAAGCAGTTTACGAACTTTGTCTTAACATTTGAAGAGAATCATCTAGTTTTTCTTCAAAAAAATCAACCCAGAAATGCCGATCACCATCACCAAGTTCAACTTCAATATTTCTTTCTTTTCTATTTTGCAAGAGATTGCAGCACAAAGTGGAAAAACAATGAATGCGTAGCATCCCCCCATAGACCTGTGGATGTAACTTTCTTGAAGCAATTTTTTCCCCTCTTTTTCTTCTTACAGGATTTTGGTCTCGGGCAATGTTGCAAGTCAATACTTCTTTCCCCAAATGTGAGTAGGTGGATGTGTGTGGAAGCTGTAAAAGTTAATGATCCTCTCTGACTCATAGCTGATGGTTTCAGGTTGAGGAAAAAGAAAAGAAAGAAATTAATGAGGGTAAATAGACATTTGATGGAACACGGAGACAGTGGGAGAGGTTGTTCTCGTGTCCAAAGGCATGCGTTTTGTTGCAGCAGGATTTCTGGAGGATGCCGGGAAGTGGAAAGAGATGCCTTTGTTTAAGGTGTTGTTTTAGGATGGTCTAAGTGTTCTGGTGTCTAGATCTTTGCAGGAATGCTGAAGCCCACATACCTACCAGGCAGCGCTGGTTTTGCCTTTCCGGGGGAAGCCAGAGGCCCCCCCTTGACACTTTTGAAAAGGGCAGGCAGTAGCCCAAAGTCCTGGTCAGACGTTTATTTCCCGTTAAAAGGAAGAGGCTCCTAACACGGGGGTGCTGTTCCTGTCCGGAAAATGATGGATGGCGAAAGGAAAAGCCTTAGGTATTCCTTTTTTGAAAAGTGTTCTGTGTTTTCAGCTCATGGCATGGAAATTAAACTTCACGTGGGTCATAGTGGTAGCTACAGGGTGAGAAGGAAGGGAAAGGACCAAAAAATCAAAACCTTGTGGGAGATTAATCTGGATTTATTGTTATTATTTGTAATAAAGTCAAGTGATTCATTAAGCTGAAAATAAAGCAAATGCCCCACCCCCTCCCAATTTAGTGGACCGAACAGGCATCGTACGGTGGTCTTTCCACAGGGTTTCCATTTTTTTTAGTTGCCTTTGAGGATGCGATCTCTGGTTGCAAAAGCCCATTCCCTTTTCCTCCCACCTTGGGGAAATCTCTGATGTCTTGTATCCGAGACACCGCATTGAGGGCCAGGAGTAGCGATTAGAGCTACAACGAGGCATCAAGATATGCTGATAATAAGGGAAGCGGTCAACCATAACAGGTGGTGTTCCCGTTGCTGGAGAATTGTGCACACCTGTGTTGAGCACAGCTAGCCTTCCCAGTGCTTCCTCTGGACAAGGGAGGGTTGGGTCACCTTTGAGTGTTAGAATGGGTGGGTGGGTGGGCTCGGCCACTGCAAACAGACGCACAGGAAGGGAAGGTTTATTTTGTTGAAGTGTCACTGGGAGGAATTAAAAGGAAAGAACCTCGGAGTCCTCATTGGGCGACACCCCTGGGAGGGAGGCACCATGCTGAGGCCCTGCCTGTTGCACGGCCAGGGTATAACAGCCACAGTTGGCAGATGAGGCGTGGGGTGACGTTGGTGCTGCAGGTGATCAACAGCAGGGCGGTCCCCAGAGGTGAGGACTGTGGGGACCTGGTTCTTAAACTCAGGCAAGGAAGCCTTGGCTCGTCCCATGCCTGGTCCTGCGTCTCTCAGCCTCTCTGTCTCTTCCGAAAAGCAGAGGGCCAGCCATCTCGTCTCCTGTTCCAGTTTAGAATGCCAGGTTTTTCCAGGGTCCTTGTATTTTCTCTTTGTCTTAAGAAGCTAGACTGTAACGAACAGGCATCTTTGTGTTTTACAGGGAAGGAAAAAGCCATTTAAAATACGTTTTACAAAGGATTATGTAGGGAAAGAGGGGCTGGAAGAAACAAGAAAACGGTTAAGGCTGTGTCACTGTAGCTGGGGGAAGTTGAGCTCAAAATCCCTCCAACACATAGGTTGCTGGCTGGGAGTGAAGGCCCAGAGGAGCGTGTGCTGTGGGTATTTATGAGCTGGTCAAGGCTGTTCTGTGTGGCTGGACACCTGAGGAGGGAAGTGACATTGCTGGGGGGTGTTAGGATGGCGTGTGTGAAGGCTAAATTAACTTTGTCCTGCTAGAGTATTCAGGACTTTGCAGCTGCGTATTTACTATTTAATTGCAGCTTCCTCTCGGGGTCGTGTTGTTATTTGGGTGGTGATGAACGCCAGGATTAAGAATGGAACCCGACAAGTGAAAATTGAATTTGGATCAGCCACAGTTTCATTAATGCATTCATAAGGCTGTGATTATATGAAATTTTGTTTCCACGACCTATACTTAGTTATCAGGTGTCCATTCAATTTTAATTGACAATGTAAGATTCCTGTGGTTACCCTGAGTACAGATCACCTAGGGCTCTGCAGGGTCTGTGGGAAGCAAAGCCTGGACAAGTTTCCAGTAAGCTCTGAATCAGGCAGAAGAGGAGAATAAAGCCCGCTGAGAAAGGGGGACACGTTGTTAGTGTTGCCTTCTCTACTGAGAAGGAGGGCCCCCCCCCCCCCCCCCCCCGCCCCAGACAAGAGCTGCTCTCCAGCCAAGAATTCCAAACTCGCGGAGGAACCTGTCTCTGGCACAAAAGTTGTTTTAACATGATGCAGAATTGTCACAGTAATTAGTGCAATCTCCGCTTACTGACGGGCAGTTTTCACAAAAAGGACGGGGGAGCAAAGAGCGCAACTTCAGTTTTCTTTGTCAGCAGTCCACTTCGGATGACTGGCTTCTGAGCGTGTGTGGGGGCTCTGTGCGTGGGGGGCATGTCTTCAGTGGCTCAGCGGGCATCTGGGCTGCTTTTAGGGAATATGGTTCATCACTCTGCTTTGACAGGTGAACAAATAACTTTTTGTGGCCCACCTTTATTGTGCCCTCTTTAATTTGATTAATGCTGTGTTCTGGGGCAAGTGGACTCATAATAGATACAGGAGGTATTTCTGTTTATTTGTGACAGATAAAATGCTCCCGGAACCCACCGTATCCTAAAATGGGAACTAACAGCCTCATGCCACGAGCAGTATAGCTGTAGACTATTTTTTAAAATTTGATGACTACCGTGTTGTTTATTTTGAGCTGGTTCAAAAGTTCTTACATGAAATTCTCCCCACCGCCCCACCCTTTTCTTTTTTATGGGCTGAATAATTTTCCTGGCAGGGAGTAAGATACACACTAATTGCGCCTGAAACCCTTGCAGGCTAGGTTACTTTGCGGTAGATACAGAAGTGTTTCGGTCAGGGTGATAGAAACAGTGTAGTCGTGATAGCAGTAGTTTGTTACAGTGAAACCAATCTGTGTTTGGAAACACCACTGATTGGCCTATTGCTAGGGAAATGGGCGGCAGTTTCTTAGGACCATCTGATTCTTCATCATTTGTGCATAAATGGCAAATTAAAGTGCATTTTCAGATAATGTTGAGATCCTTTGGTGCCCGTTGCATTGTTTATAAAAGAAATCAGCAGATGGTGTTTGTTTTCCCAATTGGTAGGATCCCAAGATTAACAAGTGTTATTTGGAAAGAGTTTGATGAGGACTCTTGGTATTCCTTTCTATTTGGGGCTCTATAACTTCTTTGATGGGGCTTCAGAGGGAAAGGCCCAGGAGAGATTTCAATACGTACTTGGCTGTGCAGGGTCTGATGAACCAGGGTGGACATTCACTCAGTGGCCACCGAGTAGGTGGTGGTCTCTCTTTAGAAAACTTGGTGGTTCTTAGACAGTGGTTGGCTCCCTCTCTGGGGAGGTGTGGATACCTAGAGTGCGGGCTACCCAGCTGTCCTGGGCCACGTAGCTTAGTCACTGTGAAAGAATGTATAGGGCCTGGGGTGGCCCCTGAATTCCGCCTGACACATTTGTGTTCCCCAAACAGAATTGTATTTGAGAGCTAGAGCCAGTTATTTGAACTGTGGGGGGGCTTGTACACCTGTGGCAGTCTTGTGGCTTCTCCTAATCCTTTCTCTCATAATCTCTTCCTCTTGCCTACATGTTGCAATTCTGATGACTTTTTTGCAGCACAGTTAATTTTTCTGCAGCATCCTGCTCAGCACACTGGCTTCCTTTATGTCTTAATGGGCATCCGTCTTCCCTTTTCATGTTATTGATTCTCGCTCCTGGCCCCCTCCCCACTCCCTTTTTGCTTATTGAATAGAGGCTTTTTTTTTTTTTTTTAACTTTACCTTAGATTATTATGATCATCTTATCCATAGCAACAAATAAAAATACACAGGTCTTGATTGAATGCCAAGGCTGCAGTTCAATCTAAGGAGGTTTGTCTGCTATTCATAAACTGCTTAAGATGTTGCCTTGTAGTTTGTGACATAAGCAGAACGCTTTGATTTGGTTTCTTTCTACAGCTCCATTTTCAGTCCGGGAGCACGCATTACTCTGCGTACAAAACGATTGAGCACCAGATTGCAATTCAGGTAGGAAATGCCACAGATCCCCGAAGCTTGAATTGTCAATACGTAGGTCTCTTGTGTCTTTTATTCTTCACCCCTTCCCCCAACCTAGATGATGAAGATGGTGATGATGGCGATGATGGTGATGATGATGATGTGCTGATGTTGGTGGTGCTGATGTTGGTGGTGGTGATGTTGGTGGTGGTGATGATGGTGGTGATGATGACTGTGGTGGTGACGATGGTGGTGGTGGTGGTTGAGTCTTTGGGGGAGGTGGGAAGCAAAGGATAAACAAGAGCAGAAGAAATGCTGCTAAAATGATTCAAAAGATACGGAAAGAAAGAGAAGCCTGTGTCTTTTGTGAAGAGTCCCTTGTTCAGGCATAATGGGCACCCAGACCCCAGCTTGGCTACTGTGTTTTGCCTAGAGAGGGGTCTTAAACTGGGAGTAGAATGAGGCGGCGGAGAGTGAATGGGAAGGGGGAAGGGGTCGCCGGGAGAGGAGGCCGTGGGACAGCCAGAGGGTGGTTTCCGGTGGATCGGAATCGTGTTAAGTGGTGCTAAGAATATCACTTTTGACCTGATTGTCCTGAAATGTTGATTTCTCCTGGGCCCGTTGATATACGACACTGGCAGTGCTGGAAGGGAAAGGCGACAGATCCCAGCTTCTGATGAGTGTCCTGTTTCCTGCTCACGTAGTACTTCCATTCTCCTAAATCCAAAGGCTAAACAAATCATGGACTAATATAGACTCGGCGCTGAACTGATGCCAACCGAGTGCAGTAGTGGAGGGAGAGCAGACTAATACGATTTTCGTCTGTCTGCCTGGCCTTGCCTGGCCTTGCCAGGATGGACGGGCCTCCTGGTATAACTAATGGGACTGAAACTTCTGGAGTCTTCTGGTTTAACCCTTGGAAGGGAGGCTTTTGAAACCGGTTGTTGTCGTGTTCCAGGCTGGGCCCAGGGTCTTTTTAGAAGTCGGTGCTGGCTGGTGAAATGATTTCCTTGTTCCCTCGTTCTCCGTCTTGTAGTTGCCTTTTCAGATAACTTGCGTTACACGCCTGTGGTCTCCTGGAACTCCAGCCACATGGCATCCGGGTATCTCTGCTGCCTCACATTTGCATCTTCCCGGGTAAGACTTGCAAAGAGCCGTTTGCCCCAGGTGGCTTGTGTGTCATTTCACCAGGGGAAGCTATGACTCAGCAGACATTGTTGTTTGGTAGATCCCTAATATTTTTGTGCTCCTTTCAAGGAGTCAGTAACTTATTCTAAAAATATTTCAGTGACTTCTGAAGTTGTGCTGGCTGATCTCAGTATGTATTTAAGAGCAAAGTGCGACCTTGAATTTATCTCCCAGCCTCCAAATATGTTCAAGACTGGTGTCTTTAGTTGGACACTACAGTTTTTCTTGCTGGCACCCTTCTGGGTGGACCATTCCCCCTTTTGATTAACGGCACAGTGAGTCTTGCTTCCAGAAAATGCTTTCAATTCGGGGTTTGCTTAGAGAACATGCCTCATTCCTAACTCCTGATGAATGGATAGATGAACAGGCCTACTACATCTTGGGCCGGGCTGGAAAGTCCTGTTGCCCGGGGTGTGGGAATTGTTGAGATTGAATAGCACAGCGATCCCTATCTTGGTGTGGAAAGGCTGGCTGGGGCCATGTCACTGGGAGACCAGCCGAGACCAGACCAGCTGTTGCGTCTTTACACCCGGGGCTGAAGCGTCCCTTGTTGGGCCGAGCAGCTCGTCTTTTCTCCAAACCACCTGGCACGGGGCAGGCCATGGGAAGCTCTTTCTCAGGAGGAAGATGGAGTAAATTACAGAGCTCATTGTTTGGAGGACTGAGACCATTACTATTCCTCCATGAACAGGTAGTATTGTTCTCCCCTGCTTCTGTTTGCTAAGGCTTGATGCCCATGTGGGCAAACAGAGAGACATTTTATTGGAGACCCAGCACCGCATGCTTTCAGGGCTCTTTCACCCCCCTCCCCCCCAGACCGGGACGAGGCCAAGCCAAATGGCAGCTAGCTGTAATTCTAGTTTGATCATCAAAGGATAAATGGCAAAAAACAAAACAAAACAAAACAAAACACACACAAAACACCCAACCAAAACCCAAAAACAAAACAAAAGCAGCAAAGGGAAAAAAGAGAAAACCTCAGACACAAGAAAGTGGTTCCCAAGGCACATGGCCGCTCAGCCCTGAGGTGGGGGGGATTGGAGGGCAGGCTGGCCTTGCTTTCGGTGAGCAGTCGAGCGGACGTTCCCCCTGGCTCGGGTCTCTAGTTTAAGGCTCAAATCAACATGATGGTTGGGGCTGAAGGTTTTTTTTCCCCCTGGAAACTGAAACCCATTTAACCTTAAATAAATACTGTATTTCAATATGAGCGGAGCTTGTTGCTCTCCTAAGCTATATCCTAAAATAACCTCAAGAAGTGCGATACCATGTATCACATGAGATTCCCTTCCCATCCCTCCTATAATCTCGGGGCTGGGCCAGGTCCGCCGTTTGTATGAATGGACCCTGGGCGCTTCTGGAGACATGTCACTTCTGTGCTTGTCAAAGGTTATGGGCACAATGGCAGTGGCTGTGTTGGGATCTCCCCCCACTTTTGACAATCTCCCAACGCCTCTCAGTTTTGAAAAGACTAACGTAACAAAAATGGTTCTCCCTAAAGGGTGATCACAAATATCAATGGAATGAAGATTAAAAAACCTTTTTTTAGGTACAGTTGTTTAACTTTATTCACTGTAGAAGTTTTATTGAAGTACACCGCTCAGGTCTTTCGTGGAGGGGCAGATGAACTTTTACATATGAAAACATTGCCCAAATCAATGTAGTATAGAATGGGGTTGGAGTACTTTTTCTGTAAAGGGCCAGCTAGTAACTCTTTTAGGCTCGGTGGGCCACACAGTCTCTATGTCAACTACTCACCTCCGCCATTGCGATGAGAAAGCACCCCACGGTAGTACCCAGAGGAATACGTGTGGCCATGCTCCAATGAAACTTCATTTATAAAATCCTCAGACAGTGGCTGAATGTGGTCCACGGACTATCGTTTGCTCTGCCCCCCCCCCCCCCCGATAAAGAATATTACCAGCTCCCCAGAAGTCTCTGTTGCTCCCTTTCCTTCCCTGTCCTCTGGCTTCTCCCACCTCCAACAAAAATTCTCACCGTGGATCAGGTTTGGCCTGGTTTTTAGCTTCTTAGAAATGGAATCCCGCAGAACACACTGTTTCATGCCTGGCCCCACTCAGCGTCGTGCGCATGTTATCCCCGTTACTGTGTGTAGCAACAGCCTGCTTTTTAACGGCTGCATAGTATTCCACACAGAGGAATATGCCACAATGCGCGTAGGTTTTTCTGTGTTGTTGGATGTTTGGGTTGCTTCCCACTTTCTGCTCTTATCAATCAGGCCCTGGAAACACGCTCACCTACATCTGTTCATACACAGGAGTGGGCTTGGAGAGGCAAAGGGTAATGTGTGTGCTTAGCTTTGCATTGGCCTTTGGAGAGAAACTTAAACACAGGATTCCAAGTGTTGTCGTGGAGATGCACTAGCATAGTGGTTGTCAGGTATGTGAGTGATGTTTACGAGGAGGAGCAACAAGATAAGGCTCCTTTGCCCAGAGTCCAGTGCAGGCGCCTTCATGGCATGGCCTTTGGCCTCAGCTCCTAGGAGCTCCTCCCACCGTCTCATTAACCTGGGAGAGGTTTTGCAGGCGGAGCGCAGAGGGGTCCCACCCTGCAGATGACTCCTGGGGATGCCCTGTAGCTGGTTGTGCATCAGTGTTTAGGTATCTCTGTTGCCTCCCTGAAGAGAACTCTCCCAACACTTCTGCACTCATCATTATTCCAACCCCAAGAGCAGGGTTGGAAGCAAGGTCGGGACCCACAGATGTTTCCCTTGGTTTTCAGAAGGGCTACTCCAGAACCAATTAAGCCTTTGTTTTAAGAGTACTTTGGCCAAAGGTTGATGTTTTAACACCAAGTCAGATGTGATTTAGGGGGGAAAAATTCCACATGCAGCAAAAACAAACTGAGTAGACCTCTCTTGGTTGTTTTTCTTCTAAATGTAAAGTGGTTTGTGTGTGTTGGTGTGTGTGAGTGCATGCACACGCTTGTGTGTGTGCACAAATACAACTAGGAGAGGATCCAGAAGAAATGGACCATTTTATTTGTTTACACAGCTGAGCAGTGGAGATTTTGCAGTGGGTGTTGCTTTCCTTTCCCTCTCCCCTCAGGCTTGCAAGTTCTCATCTGAGCTGTACCAAAGCTTCCCCCCTCCGCCTGGTCTCAGAACTCGTTTGCATGATTCAGGAAGGCCCACGGGCCCTCCTCCAGCATCTGGGTGCTTTGCGGAGCCAGCAACAGAAGGATAGACACTGGAGAACATCCTTGCTCCATGCTGGCCCCTTATTCCTGGATGTCAGCTTGCCTACGTGTTGAAATTGTTACGCTCCCTGCGCTGCTGTGGCTTGGAGTCCGACTCTTTGACCATGTGGGCCCTTGAGGCGTTGGGGATAAAACTGTCCGGAGATGAGCACCAGTGGGTGTGACCAGGGTGTTCGTGAGGGCTCCTGGCTTTCTTCCCGTTTATGGGCCCCACGGAGGCATCTTGTGTTCTAAGCCTGTCCCCCCGAGTTCCCTGGCCTTCCAGTCTTCATGAGGGTTTGCTCTCCTAGTGGAGGAGCAAATGTGGGGTAAGTGGGAGAATTCCTCCAAACAGGTTCAGTTCTTGGTGTAACTACTTCTCGCTTTTCCTGTAGACCCACTGCCACACTTGCCTGCGAGGTTTCATTTCTGCTTCTCACAAAGAATGAATGTGTGCGCGTGCCGTGAGCGAGCAAGTGAGCCGGGGAGAGATGTCGTTCCACTCTAGTGGGTTGACAAAGCCTGTAGTTGCTGGTTAACTCATTCAAAAGGTTCATTCACTGGCTACAGTGTTGTTTTAGCCAAATTGTCTAATTTAAGTCCAAACCTCAGAATACTCATTCATTCATTCAGAAATATTTATCGTGTGTCTGTCTGCTATGTGTCTGGGGAACTCATCACTGAGCCAGATAGACAAAAGTCATGTGCTGTCACTGAGCTGAGATTCTAGTGATGTTTTAAATGTGGGTTTCTAAGCACCTCATTCCCCTTCATCTGATTGAGTAAGTTTTGGGTATAGTCTGGGAGGATGCATTTTTAATCAGGGTTCTGATTTTCTGTCTACTAGAATTTGAGATTTGCTGTCCTAGAGTCATTTATTGAATACTCAGTCCTTTTCACGTGGTGAATAAAAATTGAAGGGTGGCCAAGTCCGCGATTGGGATAACTTTCCCTCATTTTGGGTGAGACTGCCCTTAGGTTCCATGAGTGTTGATGCCTTTCCTTCTCCATGGTACACGAAGAAAGCCAGGTACTTTCGCAGGGCTCAGGAAGAGGAGTTGCTTTGTTTATGCAAGAGTAGCGTGGACAATAATGTGCTTGGTGTTGGGGGTCAGAGGCAAGACAACAGTTGATAGCAGCTTGTGCTTATAGAATTCTCCCTATGCACCGGGTCCTGTGTTAAGTGCTATCTGTGAATTATTTATTGATTTTTCATAAGAACATGGAAAGAAACCCAAAAGTTAAACTCATTATGACCATTAGCCCACTTTGTAAACAAGGAAGTGGAGACACGGATACCTGAGGTATTTTGCTTGAGATCAAGGACTTAGGATTCAAACCCCAGCAGACTGGGGAGAGACTGCACCTTACAGCCCTGTGCTCACTACCTTCTGCTCGAAGTGATGCTCAGGAGGATCCAGGGGTTTCCTGAAGCAGTGGTGCCCAACCAGCTTTCTGGGCTGCATACAAAGTAATCACCTGGAGTTGCTAAAAAGTAGAGAATCAGAGTTTTACTCCTTGGAGAATCCCATTTATGAGGACTGGGGCAGTGCCTTAAGAATTTAAACAAGCATCACCTGGAGGGCTCCTGAAGGGTTTGTTGAGATACATATTGCAGCCCCACCCCCAGAGTTTCAGGTTATGTAGGTCTGGGGTGGGTCCTGACATTGGCATCTTTAACCAGTTTTCAGGTAACGATGATATCCCTCATCTGGTGACCGCACTTTGAGAATGCTGGACTGGGGAGGTGGTTCTGCACTCTGGCCGCACACTGCAGTCCTCCGGGGAGCATGAGAACCAGTGTTTGGGCCCAGGCCCTGCCCCGGCCCACCTGTATGCGGGTCTCGGGGACGTGGGGACTGGGCAGCCCTGTGTCTGAAGGACTTCCCAGGTCATTTTGCTGTGCACAGGTGGTTGAGGAGCGCCAGTCTAGATCTTGGACTCTGCATCCCTTCCCCACTCTTGGGTTCAATCTGAAGCACAGAGTCTCCTTCAAGGACACTGTTGTAAAGTCTTTTGTTTGCTTATTTTAGGTGGACCGTGTTTCCTTGGGGGAGGAAGGTCTGCTTATGTTCAGAGTTCTAAAGGATGCCTGTTCCACAGCGGGAATCTCTCATTTGAGAACATTGCGATAACAGTGATGCTCAACTGCCCTGAGTTAGTACCAGTGAGAGGGGGTGGGAATCCGCTGTCTACACATGGGGCTGCGGAGCCTGGAGCTCGGGGGCCAGGCAGCCAGCCCAGTGCTGCTCACTGGGTTCAGTAGTTCCAGGGTGCGGCCTGAGATTCTCCATTTCCAACGTGCACTCCTGGCGTGTGGTGGAGGTCGAGTCCATTTTGAGAGGCGTGGAAATGGCACTGCAAAGAGGCAAAATAGTTTATCTGAGGTCTCACATCTTGGTGGAAACAGGGCCAAGGCTAGAATCCAGGAGTCCGACTTGGATTTCTGTCCATCTTTCAAGGAGAAGTTACCATGGCTAAGCCGTGGCATTACGTTGGCCAGGTAAAATACAATGGTCTGCTTTTGCTGTTTTTACTTATCTCATCGATTTAACTTACATCTGTTCTGATTGTGTTTGTATGAGTTGAGATATTTGCATCTGTTCATTCTCCACCATGTTATGGCACGTGGGGCCCAGCCTGCCTGGTTTGTAGGAGGGCTGATGAGGATGCAGAGAATGTCTGCTAGTCTCGCCCCGGAAAGAATGGAAACAACTGCTCCGGCAGCCACAGGTGTCCCCCTCATGGTCCACGGCAGGTGGTCTGGAGGTCTGACCTGTGGCAGTCAGCTGGTGGGATTGACTTCTTTGTAGCCCTTACCTTAGAAGTTGCGCTTTGTAACATTTACTTTTTATAAAGTTGCCGAGAATCATGGGGCCTTTTAGTTAAGCACAGAAATTTCTAAGTGGGCTGTAGCCTGGGTTTGCAGGCTTATCAAGCTTAGCACTTAATTCGTTTCTGGATGTATGTTTGGTTGCCTGTTATCAAATCCTGATCAAACAGATAAGTGGTTGCAAATTGGTTTTTTAATGGTTTACCTTGAAATCCCAGCAAATTCTTAATTAAACAGAAATGACTGCTGACCATTATTCCTAGGATTCTACACAAACCATTGGGTGGCTGGTCGTGTGTTTAACATTTAATGAGTAATAGATCGAAATTGAAAGAAAGGTGTATAAAGCTTAAAAGTAAGTACCTGTGCTATACAGGGGTGGGCAAAAGTAGGTTTACATTTGTGAGTATGCGAAGCAGCGAGTTTATTCTTGTATTATATATTAATTATAGTATTATTTATTTGTATTACAACTGTAAACCTACTTTTGCTCACCCCTTGAATAGCTCTATATCTTTAACATGTTGTGAAAAAGGAACATTAGAATAAAACAAACATTCGGGGACTCTTTGAAGCATCTTCGCAGGACCCCAGTTTTGTAAGTAGGAAAAGCTTTTGGTTATACTGGATCCTCCTGGACTGGAAATTGCCATGTGTTTGGTTAGCAGCAAGGTCTGGATGAGATCGGATGGCTCAGAGCTGTTGAGGCTTGGGCTAGACACTTCCTGGTTGCACACGGGATTGGCCTGTGCATTACAGGGTGTTGGTCCTCTCCTTGCCTATAATGCCCAACAAACCTGTGACAACCAAAAGTGCCCCTAGACCTTACCGACTGCCCCCTGGGGATCCGACTTGGCCCTGGTTGAGAACCACTGATTTAATACAACTATTTAAAGTGTGCGCCTTGCCACTGAGACCGGAGTACATCACCTTTGCATTTTAAAGGGACAGGGGCAAGAGGAAGCGGTGGTTCCGCTCATGCTTCTGGAGTCAGATGACCTGGCTTTGGGTCCCTGTTCTGCCAAGACTTGGGTCTCCTAACCTTCTAAAATGGGGATACTGATAGCACCTGTTTCCAGAAGGTGGTTGGGAGTCTAAATGGGGTGGTGTGTTCTGAGGGGCGGGCGGAGGGGGGGGTGGTGGTGTAGTGCAGGGGCACGTGGCAGGTGCTTGGTACCTATAGGCTCCTGTGTCTGCCCCCGAGCACTATGTAAAGTACTTGCCTGCAGATTTAGAATATGCCTTATCCTGATATGCATTGCATATTTTTTATTTCCTGTCAAGAACATCACACATGATAAATTTGATAACCTGGACCATCTTTGTGGCATAACCAAGATTTATGACTCCTGGTACTTGCTGTTTGCATTTCTCTTATGTCACTTAAAAAATTCTGCCTAGTCCTTGTAACATTGGACTAGAATATAAGCTCTTCTGAGAATTGTGTCTTACTCATCTTTTATATAGCAGCGTGCATGAATGACTGGGACGCAGTACATGTACAACACGGGGTGTGACTACGTTTAAATAATACACACCGTGGACAGAAATGGGAACAGAGTACATAAGTGATCAAGGTGGGTGTGTATGAGAGGTAGCTTTTTGCATTTTTCTCCTAATAGCCCCCTGCATAACAGGAGAGGCCAGTACTACTATGTGTGTATGTGAATGTGTATGTATACACACACACACACAAACACGTATTTTTTTTGGTATTCACCTAAATACTTTGAGATGACCTTCAGCCCCTTGGTTCACTAGATGTTCCTGGGTATCTCATATTTTAATTTCAGCTCTCCCTCAGTGCCTGAATTTGCACCCTGTCTTAATGTCTGTGGCATCGCTCAAACCATGGTTGGTTTGGCTCATATTTATCTGATTGCCTTCTAATTTCAAAATGTTTGGAGGTTAGTTGATTTTTAAAAGCAACAACAGCTTTTTTATTTCATTCATATGACAAGTTGTGTTACCTACTGGATCATAACATTTTGTCTGACTTTGATAATTGTCATTAATTCCCATGGGGGACTTCCAAAACATTAAACAAGTGTTACTCTACTCGTGGATGGATGAGCCTGCCTGGGCCGATTCATTTCTCTCTATTCCTACACCTTGCGCTTCCCTGAATTTTGAGGTGGCGATGAGGGCCAGGATAAATAGCTTTGCTTGAGAGTCGGAAATTGTCCGGGGCTTGACAATGGGTGTGTGTGTGTGTGCTGGCAGCCCTTCCCAGTGGGGCAAGAGGGTTCTTTTTACCAGGGCTCTGGCGCGGCTGCCCTGGTGGAAAGATAGTCTTGTGTCAATAGTTTTTAAGTTGATTCAGTAAGCATTGTTGATGATTGAAATTGAAGAATTGTGGAGACAATTCATCTTGAGGAACAGAGAGCATCGAGTGTGAGCCGGGCTGCTGGGAGCCGACATTGACATACGGGCCGTCATCAAACTAATTGTTGTTTGAATTACCTGTTATGATCCGATGACAAATCTGCCTTGCTCCTGCCACTGGAGCAGAAAATGTAGCTTGAATTGGCGTGATGTTAGCAAGTGTAAACTGTACTTCAACAAGATGGATAAACCCAATTATGGGGCAGACCTGTAGAGAGAAAATCCATTTAAATCTCGTAATGTTAAGCAGAGCTGTGTTTAATTCATTTGGACCAATTTGGGAATGATGTATGAGTGTTGGTGGACATTAGTCAAAGGGGGGACCACTTGGGGGGAAAGGATGAGCCTGTGCTGCAAGCCACCCCGGGAGGCAGCTGGGGCGTCTTTCCGGAGCCCGCGCTAATGGTGGGGAAGGGCAGAAATGACAAAACGATGTACTGACTGCCGTTGCGCGAGCTGCACTGTGTAAATGAACCAATAAGGAAAACACGTGAAGCAGAAACAAGAGGAGGTGTTTTTCCTGAATGCTCCTGACAGTCCAAAATAGAAAGGAAATTTGAGGTTCCTCTCTTGTGTTTACAGCCCTGATACCTTCATGGGCTGTCCTGAGCTTTGTAACAGGAAGCCTAGGGAATGTTCTTCCCTTTTGCTTAATGATGATTTGACAGAGACAGAGAAAGAACAGGGAGAGCTAAATTTAAGTCGATAATCGTGGGGCCTGCGATTCTCTATTGGAAAAGCGGTTGAGGGTGTACTATTCTGAAATACGTGTGGGATGCATATTTGGACGTTTGGAAGGCCTTGTCTATTTAATAAAAGTTTCTGTTTTTTAAATAGCTACTGGATGGTGGTCGACTTAGCTTCGCACATAGTAGGCGCTCAGTACATACTGATTAGGTGAGTGCAGACTCGGGACTTTAGAGAAGGAACTTTCAGGGCTAAGTTCTGGAGTTTCCCTCGCCTCAGAGTCATTAGACCCATAAGCACCTTGTAACCCAGTTTCACCCGGTAGTTTTCATTCCCAGAAATTCGAGGATGTGACATTAAAGTTTATGATTTTTACTTTGACCCCTGCTTCTCTAGTGTTGGTTTTGCCTAGGAAGTTCTTAGAAGACTTCTAACTTCCTTTTATTTTGGGAGGAGCGATAAAGCACCCCAATGAGTAGTTACTGGTTTTTTGTTTTATTTTTTTTCTTTCTGGTTTGGAGGTTTTCTTTTCTTCTGTGGCACGTTCTGGACTTGGCGACTTTGCCTGTTGAAAGGAGAATTTAAAAGCCTGGAGTACAGGGGGAGCTTGACAGTTGGATGGCCAAGAAATTCATGGTTCTGCACTCTTCCCCCAGCAGCCATAAATCTCACCACTGGGACCGCTGGGTGTAAGTGAAGGTCAAAGCTCTGAGGGGTTTTTTTTGTAATTGGGGTACAGCTCTTCATATGGGGTCGTGGTGTCCATTCCAAGCACATCTTTTCTCCCAGAGACCAATTTGATAGGCGTTTACTTTCTGGCTTTCTCTTAACTTTCAATTCAGTTGAAAAACCGATAAGGGGATGATAATAAAAACTTAAGACTTTGCAATAATGGGTCAACACTGGATTCTGAGAGTCTGAATTAAATGACCATATCCAGCAAAACCCACCTGTGCAGTTAGCCCTCACTTTGCCCTTGCCTGATGGTAGACCTCCAAGTCCCTTCAGACCAAGTCAGGAATGTCATTAAGTGGGTTTGGAGGGAACATGGCCATGTGCTTCTGAACCTGAAGATCTTTGTATTGAAGGAAGGCAGGCATATCCCTTGCATTCCCCGAGTTTTATGGGGGTTCTGTCTGGTTTGGCTGAAAATCATTTGTCAGATTTATACTTCAGAGGGGTGGGTAGAGACCGTGTGGGTTGGGCAGGACATGAATGAGGGGATTTGGGGGGTTCAGACTGTTATGGAAGAGAAAGCGTCCATTTTGTGGGTCGAGATGGCCAGCGTGTGGTATGGGTATGTCTTCTCAGGACCTCGAGGGTGCCTTCATGGTTAATTGTTGCTTTCTGGTGTTACAGCAGAGCTGAAGTCTTGTGGAAATGTGCGCAAAGAGGAATTTTTATCCTTTCAATTAGAACCTAAGACTCAGAAATACTTAAAAGACGATACAGAAATGAAATAGATCATTCCTGGTTAGCTTAAAATAGTTTTCCATGGAATTAAAAAAATAAGCTTCCCTGTGGTAGCAAGTTCTAGACCAGGGCTTTGTTGACATATGGAATCTATAAGATTGAATTCAGGAGTGTTTCACTAAGTCCCGAACTTGGTTCTTATCCTTAAGATCAGAAACAAACCTCCCTGTTTTCCTCCTCCTGGTCTTCAGTCACTTAGTTTTTATCCTGGAGTCCAGTGGCTTTTATTTCCTGATCATCGTTGTGGAAGAAGCCAAGAATTTCTCTGTTAATTTAAAAAAAACAAAACAAGACAACTCACTGACCCAATGTATACAAACAACTTTTCTTGAAAGAGAACTTAGAGGAAGTTTTGAAATTGCCCGTAAGCTGAAGGATGTGTTTACCAAACCACCAGCGTGTGCCTTACACACTCTATTTTTTTTTAAGAAAACTTGTCACTGATGTCACATTTTCATGATGTCGAGTGAAAGCTGATGACAAACATCTCCCCACAGAAGACTTGATTTGTGAAACCCATTGTGTCTGAAGTATTGGCACTCAGGCCTTGAAATCTCGAGGAGAGGATTCTAGAGACCCTCCCAATTCCCCTCCCCTCAAAAGCTCTATTTTGTTTGGGTGGCTTTTCAGGTGGGTTAAATTTGCCGGATAGTCCCTATTAGAAAATAAATCCTAATGGCCATTCCCCCACAGGTGTGCTACTCCTGACATGATTCGACCAGTTTATAATACTTTAGGAAAAGCACCAGGATTGGCTTGGGTACCCTGCCCTCCCCAGCTGTTGACTGAATAGCACTAAGTTTGAGGGTGTTCCCTTCTCCAACCCGTGTTGGAATTTGGGGCCAACACACTCCCCTTGGGGCCCCGGGTCTGCGCCGCCGTGAAGGGAGCCCGACAGCGACTCACACGTGACGGGAACCAATGAGCTGACGTAGAAAGTACAAACAGAAAACCACACGCCACATGCAAAGCAGCTCTGGTTTTGATTTTGGTCTCAGTGGTTCTGTTATCATTTCTTTTTTCGTGAGAGTGGATTTTTATCTCTCGGTGTGACTTCTGGTTCGGTTCATGGTTTGTGGTTTCCATTCGCCATCACAGCTCATGGCTTCGGCCGCTTGGGAACCAAAGTGGCTGGGACTGTTGGCCCGTGGGTGTCTGAGGAAAGGGGGCCCCAGGGTGGGGTTCCCTGGCAGTGCAGGACCCTCGGCTGCCACGTGCTCCCCACCTGGGTTTCTCCTTTCCCTTTCTGTGTTGCTCGCGGACTGCCTCTAAGGACTGTTTTGGAAACAGTTAGACCAACTTGCGGTTGATCTTTCTGTTCTGTTATTTACGGGTGCCCCGGCCTTTCTCTCATCTCCTTTGGCAGGAAATGTTTTTTCTCATTCACTAGTTTCCAGGTCAGAATTTCCCCATAAAGTATGAACTTTTCTTTAGCCCAGGATTTTTAAGTTTGTTTTTATTTTTGCTTTTTCCCTTTTATTGACTCGACTGGGGGGACGCTGGTTGACAACATCACGCAGGTGTCAGGCGCACAATTGCACAGCCCGTCGTCCGCGCACCGTGCTGTGTGTGCACCGCGCTGTGTGCGCACCGCCCCACGCCACGGCTCCTCTATCACCTGTCATCCCCCCGAACCCTCTCCCACCTCCCCCCACGCCCTTCCCCCCAACCGTCCCCACACTGTTGTCTGTCCCCAAGAGTTCTTCTCTCTTTTTCTTCTTTTCTCAGTCTCCCCCTCCTCCCTGCACTTAGCCCAGTATTTGATTTCCACCACTTCCCCCGCTTTTTATACTCAAAGACGGAAACTTTCAATTGGGCAAAATACTCAACTGCCCCCTGCCTCCTTTCCCCTCACCTGTGAACTCTGGGTTGGTAGCAGGGCTTGTCTGCTCTGGATCGCTGTGAGACTGTGCGAGACTTTAGCCCGGCGTCTGGTGCTTGGGAGAGGGTGAGCCGTGTGAGTGCCATCAGCCCCAGGCGGCCTGGCACGGTTGGTCACCCTGACAACGCTGCTAACTGCACTCCTGCCAAGCTGACAAGTTGGTGATGTATTGTGTTGGATGTCTTTCTGAGTTTTTCTTTCCCTTCCTTCTCCCCAAGTCACGGGCCTTGAGTTATTTCTCCTGTAAGAGAGCGAGCGGGCAGGATCAGGAGGCCAGCATACCTTTGGAGGAGCGCTAGGGTGCAAGAGCCTGTGTTGTGACATAATTTATCTCCCCAGGGAGGGCAGACAAAAACGCCGTCCAGGAGATTGGACTTAGAATTATTCAACTTCTGATGGGCATGAAATTAGGGACAGCAAGACAGGAATTTGTGGTCTTTTGGTTCTAATGTCTGTTCTCTTCTTTGGTCGAATTTCTATTGCTTAGAACTTTATTTAAAAAAAAAGAGAGATTTAAAAGGCATCCTTTCTGGTTCTTGAAAGGCAGGGGGTTGGCTCCTGGCTTGCGAACCTAATAACACTTCTTTCTTTATGAGGGAGTTTCCTTGGCCGCTGTGGTCTGGCTATTGTTTGGCTGAATTTGTAATAAGCGTGTAACAGCCCCCTCCTCCTCCAATTTGCTTCAAAGACAGGCAGCCCTAGTGGGTTACTAGGGACGAGACCTTTGGAACCTGTGATGGAGAGCTCCGGGGCCCCGGGTGCTGGCCCCCGTGGGGGGAAGTGCCCTGTTTCTGCAGTTGAGTCTCTGCCCACAGCGCAGGTCAGTTTGCTGGAACTTTCCTGTGGGGCTCTCCTGGGCAAGACATCAGTCAGTGGACAGCACACTGAGGCCTGTTCACAATTCAGCTTGGGTAACAGCGATGCGGGCAGGAGCTTGTCTGCGATGATTTATTCTCAGTGGTGGCTAAGAAATGACATTGATTCTCCCAATCAACGTGACAGAAGCCATTGTTTCTTTTACATCTCCTGGTTCTAGAAGGCACAGTTCAAACTTCCCTCGTTTGCAGAAGGCCAAATTAAAACAGTGCTTGGAGATTTGTCAGCTTTTATTGCTCTCTTTCTTTAGCTTTCGGGGCCAAAATGAAAAGAACTGGAGTGAAATATGAGGAAGCAGAAAGCAGTCTTAGTCAGTAGACTTTTTAAAATTCTTACTCCCCTCTTTTCGACTTTGGGAGGTGTAAAACAATAGATTAGTGTGATTATACCCTCCCACTCACTCCCCGCCCCCTAAAAAAATAGGACTTGTATTTCAGCAGGCTTTGTTAATCAGAACGCTATGGTATTTTTGTTGGCTTTGGCCAGAACTTTGTAGCTGTTCAGTGGCCTTAGGCTGCGGAAGGTGCCATGTTTTCCTCCCTCTTCCACGGAAGTGGGTCCCAGGCGCCCTGGTGGACCACATGGCTTTGTAGTAAGAGCAGTGCTGTGACTTTAATTGGTTAGTTCCTCTAAGTGATGATTTATTTCATACCTATCAGAAATGTCTTAATTTCCTTCATCTAATGGTTTTCTCCTCCCCGCTCTGAAAAAAAAGAAAAAAAAAAAAGAGGAAAGGAAATGAATACCAATAACAAAACTATTTCCCCAGGTGGTACTTGGTGAGATGAGACATTTTTCTCTGGGAGGACTCTGTCTTTGGATATGGCCATGGGGAAGAATTAATTAAGGGCAAGGATGAAGCTTAGTTAATTACAGTTAGACATGGGAGCTGTCCGCCCTCCCCGGCCTGCCACTGACTTTACCGGGTTGCGGATGGCTCTGCGCTCTGGGACTCAGTTTGCTCATCTGCGGGATCAGGACGTTTGCAATAGTGACACCAATAATAGGCCATAAAAGTGCTGTTTTATCTGGACTTGACAAGTTTTTTTGCTGTGAAAAGGAGGCTTGGTAGGCTCATGGGTAAGAACTCTTGCCCTGACGTTAGACACGCAAGGGGCCTCGAGTCACATCTATTTATCGCATGCGTGACCTTGGCCAGTTACTTAACCTCCCCGAGTCTCAGTTTTATCTGTAAAATGGGGATAAACCAATTGCAGAGTATTAAATAGGAGAGCACACATACGGGTCGGACACAGTGGCCAGCACTGGGCAGCAGTGGTTTCTTTGATCAATATTTAAAGGGGAATAGTGGCTGTAATCCTAGCAAGTTCTGACTGCGCCTGGGGTACTCGGTTCATTTTGCTACCAGCGAAGGCAAGTGGATGGACTTTGGATTTTTATTGTGTTGTTCTGTGGTTCAACTGCTTTTCAGAAGCTGTAAGCGATGAACTGTATTCTACTTATCAGATAGAGATCCAAATAGGGTCTTGAAATAGACTTCAGGATCCTTCTATAGAATTAAGCAAATTCATTTGCTACTCAGGTTTAACTAACTCACAGTTTAGCAACCCCCTCCCCCAACACATTTATAAACACATACATTGATTTCTTTCTTTTTTCTTGTATTACTACAAGGATCAGTTTCTTCTGGCCTAATTCCAGGAACAACATGCCTGTCTTTTTTCATCGTTGAGGAAAAACAGTCTGAAGGCACCATAATTCCTTAAATTGGATTTCAGTTCTTGATCCCCTTATGTTCGGTAAACAGAGTGTTCTATGAAACATCGCTGTTTGGGGGCCTGAGGCCGGCCGCCTTGCTTTTCTCAGAGGGAAAAGGCACCATGTTTAAAGCTCCTGGGGTGAGGCTGTGGGTGGGTCCCCTGGAGGCGAAAGCTCACCTCTGCTTGGGGTGGAGACTGGAGTCCCTTTCCAAAAATGCTGAGGACAGTTAGCGGGGCTGCCTGATAGCGAGCAGAGTTCAGCTTGGAAAGAAACCTGCAGTTGTGTGTATGTGAGTGTGCGCGCACACGCGTGTGCTTGTTAACTCTATTAGTGCCACAGGCAGCTGCTACTTGAAAGCGTTGGGGTTCCTGTATTCAAATCAAAGACACCCAGAAGCAAAGATGAAGGGAAGGGGACAGTGTGATCTTCAAAGATGAGGGAATAAAAAAGGAGTGGGGAATATTTTCTGGGTACTTCTGGTCCCTCTGCCCCCCAATTTTTAAAGGAAATACAAGAGCATCAGCTGCTTCCTCTCACTTGGTGGATAGGCTCTGGTCACGCTCTCCCAGTTTACGGAGCAGGAGACAGGGCTTGCAGAAAGCAAGATGAAAACGTCTTGGGCTGGTTCTCAGCTTGCTGGGGGAGTGAGTCAGTCATTGTTTCTCGAGTTTTCTCTTCCTCTCTGGCCTTTCCTCCTTTCTTTGAGTGAGTTTCGCTCTGAGAGTGCAGGCTTGGCACCCACTTACCCAAGAACTGATTAGTTCCTGCAAGAGGCAGTAAGTTGATTGCTTACAGAGATGATGCAAGCTTTGCTCTGGGGTACATCAACTTGGATTTCTCATGCTTTATCTTATAAAGCCTAAATTAACAGCTGGTTTGGTTTGAGTTCTCCGGGATCTGACTAAGGGATTAGAGTCCATTCTCAAGTGAGTCAATCTAGTTTAATTTATTTCAGGTCTATCAAAAAAGATCAATCAAAGCTCTTTTGAAAGTAAAGCTATAATCGGCCTGCACACTTAGAAGCCACTGTGGCTGCACTTGGTGTTTCTCTCTGGTGGAGAAGTGCTCGGGCTGTGGTTAAGAGGATGTATTAGAGCATTTTCCCCGCACCTCCCTTTCTAGAGGCTCCCACTCCTCCCCGGGAAGGTGTTGAGAAAGTGTTCCTCCCCCCAGGTGGGTGCTGCCCTGACTTCGAGCTCCCTCGTCTTTGGCGATCCCGGATCCCTGGTTTGGGAGTTTCTAGTTCAGCCTAACTTAATACCTGGACCAGGAGAGATCCAGGCAGTTTTATGTCACTGGGTTTGCTCCTGGGCTTTCTCTCGAGGAGATTGGTAGGGTGAAGACATGCACTGGATGCTTCTTTACCTGAAATGTCTGCGGGGAGGAATTACACGGTTTGCAAGGCCGAAGGTGAAGCTTTCTCAGCTCTGGGTGATCTAATGTTTTGTGGGCGCAGGAAGCAACAGCCTGCGTTGCCCATTTCTTTTGTTTCCATTTAGAAAATACTTACTGAGCATGTATGCAAGAGCCGTGTGGGATATGGTGCACAGGATGTTCTGAGAGGGATATTGAGAATAAGGAAGTGCTTAAGAACTTGACTGTAGTATCAGATAGACCCACCTTTGAATCTTAGCTTTGCTATTTTGTGACTTTTATGACCTTACGCAAATACTTCCCTAAACTTCTTTCCCCATCTGTAAAATAGGGTTAATAAAAATATCTTCTTCAAAAGATTGCTGCAATAATGAAGTGAAATAATGTTATATCTTGTGCTTTTTTAAAATGAAAAACCACTTTAGGGAAGATAGCAGGAAGTTGAAGCCTTCCCCCTCCCCCTAAATGCATTCAACAGGAGCAAATATTTATTTAGGGTTTGCACTGTGTCCATTGCTCTGGGGACATCTAGATAAAAGATAAAATCCCTGCCCTATAGGAACGTGCAGTCTGCTGGGAAAGAAAATACTTAGCAGAGGAGCGTGTCCAGAACTGTGAACCCTTCTGTCCGAGGTGCCTCTCACCTTGGCCAAGGGCACGCTTTTGTCCTTCTTGCATTTGACGGAATGAAAACAATGAGGGCCAGTCTGCCTTTCCCCCAAGTGCTTCCTGTAGGTCACTCACCCTTCTATTGCTCTTAGCTTCCTCCTGCTCTGCCAGGTTTGAGCCTTAGCACTATTGTTGGTGACGATGTGTCTAGCCTCAGTTTTCCTAGCTATGAAATGGGGCTGGCATTATTTCATAGAATGTGTGCTAAGGATGGGGTTCTCTTGTGGCTCTGCTGTGTGTGGGAGCTTATGCCTTGTTTATCCCTCAATAATTCCAGAAAGAACCTTAATATTAGTAGCAAAAAGAAAGAGTAGATGTTGTTTGAGCTCTCACTATGTGCCAGGTTCTAGAACGTCCTATGTATTTGTAAACCTAAGGCTTGTAGCAGCTTTAGGCAGATGAGAAAAACTGAACAAAGGGGACTTGCCCAAGGATGCATGACGAGTCAGTGGCTGTACTGGGGTGTGACTCTGGGCCTTGTCATGCTGCATGGTGGCCACAGTGGCCTGGAAACAGGGACGCTGCTGTGAGGAAAAGTCAGATTTCTCTTTCATACCTCTACGGTAGCTTTGAAGGCACAGTAGAATTCTTTTGCAAGTTAGTAATTGGATGTGGGTACTCGTGTCTCCCTCTAAAACAAAAACGTCTCTTCCCTCCACGGTCCAGTGTGGAGCTGGACCCGGGCTCCTCTGGAGTTTCTCTGTCTGGTACGAGTGCCAGAAGCTTTGCGGGTGAACCAGTGGGTGTCTCATCAGGCCACGTGCACCTGACACGGGTGAGGGCTCACCACCTTCTAGTGTGGCTTTCCTGCGCAACGCCTCCCTCCTGTGTCTGCCTGTGGGGTTAACCATTAAAAAAAAATTGCTAACACACTTTGGAAAGTCATATGCTGGGTGTCGACTATGTCCTAGAAAGTGTCTCGATTCATTTTCCCCTTTATTCTTACTTGAGTAGAAGAAACAATTGATAGTCGATGCTAATAATTGTGGCATGTAATGTAATTGGAAGTGTTTCATTGACACGAGTATGAGCGTTTCCGGCTTCATCTGCAGGCTGGGACGTAGCACTAGACTTGCCTTGAGTGTCTTGCGCAAGCCTTTGATGCAGGTGGACCACATTATAAATCAGCGCGTTGCTATGGTGAGGATGGCAGTCATTGCTTACTGTGGGTAACCTTTTCTACCTTCTTGGACACTGTTCTAAAACACAGCAGCGCGATAGCATTTCATTTAATTTGGGCCGAGGTGGGGTCGATTAATCGGTGAGGTGGAGGTCTAAAATTTTTTTGAGATGACGTTTTAGGGGCTTTCTACTCACCTAGTGCTGTGGAATATTTTGCAAATTGGACTTCCTCATTATTTATTTAGAAATAGGTTTTCAAATGGATGGGACGTGGAGGGGATGGTGGTGGGCAGAAGGCTGGGCTTTCTTCTCTTCCCCCTCCTTTCTTCCCCGGGCATTTCTGCGAATTTGTTGGCTTTGATGCCCAGCAGCTCGTAGAGTGAAATGAAAGTTTAGGTTGGCATGAGATGCAGCAATGATTATTCCTAGTACTGTGTTCTCATTACTGTTAATAATATACAGACAATCGCCTGCTTCTCAAGACTCCTCCACGTGGCTAACAGACAGTTAATTCCCCATGGACTAGGACACAGCAGTGGGGACTGGAGTGTTCCGTTAGTGTTTGTCCTGCCCACGCCCAGGGTAACTCAGATTAGACATAGATTTATTCATTTTTTCCTGGTGCTCGAAGGGTAACTTTTTATTTAAACTATTTTTATTTATTTTTTATATTTTTAATTAATTTTTTCCATTACAGTTTACAGTTAATATTACCTTGTATTAGTTTCAGGTGTGCAGGTTAGCGGTTAGACTCACGGAGTAACTTTTAATTTCATCCATTAAATCTCAGAGCAGTTCAGGGTTGTAGAATTCATTCCCTCACCCCTTTTCCCAGGCTTACCTTCATTCCCATCCCTTAATGTTTTGGGCAGATACACAATCTCAGGATGTTAAAGATTAAGTTGTCAGCTGTTTATACTAGTTCTTTTGCTCCTTTAAAGTGGGAATATTTCCTTATCATAATGGGGTAGTTTTGAACTCCAAAATGGACATAGTTTGATGGAGACCCTATGTGGGAAAACAGTGTTGCTAGGCAGGCTTTTCAATTTGAGACCATTCATTCAATGGCTTTTGGTCACCCCGAGTCTCATTCCTGCATTTTTGTAGCCCAAAGTTTCCTCTTCTTTGTGTAATCCTGCCACCGAGGCAGCGCCCCCCCCCCCCCCCCCCCCCGCCCTGCCCCATCAAGATGAGCGCTGTGAATTTCCTCAGGATCCTGCAGGCTCTGGAGTACATGCCAAAGGGGGATTCCGGAGCTGTGGCCTCCTGGCTTCTCTCAGCACCTTTGGGACTCACTTTCCCTTCCCGGGGAGTGAGATGTTGCTAATGGGGCATAGGACCTGCTGTGCGGTGAGGATGTAGCCCCACCTCCACGGTGGTTCAGAAAGCAGGGGCCTTCTCCTCCAGGGTCAGAAGAGCCACAAGTGAGTCGATCCCACTGCCAAGGGGGTGTCAGGCTGCAGGGGCAGTGATGCATCTTTGGGGTGGTCCCCATCACCAAGCCAGGGCTGAGTTCCATCGGGAACAAAGTGGGTGTGAACTGCCACCTCCCCTCCTGTGAAGGCCTCTGTCCATGTGCTCAGCCGCAGCCGACTCCCTCCCTGGTGCTCCTTGGAAAGGGGGCTTTGGAAGGAGAGGGGCTGTGATGCCGTGCTAACCCTGCCAGGTCTCACCTCTGGCCTCTGCCCCACCCCCGCCCTGGTGAGCCTGTGGACTCTGTGTCTGGTGCTCTGAGGGGTCCTCACCGTGAAGGCAGAGTGAGCCCCAGGCAGAGGTGGTGGTCAGGGCCATGGGGGATGACATGCCACCGAGGTGAGCCTTGTGTGCAAAGCTGCGCCGTATAGCTTCCGTGTGAGCTGGCTGATGTGTTTATGTAGAAGTATTTCCAGAGTCGCCTCACCGGCTGAAAAGCGTGTCTGAACAAGAGCCCCGTTGTTCGCTCCAGACCTGTTGCACGGGCAGGACGCAGACGCGGGCAGCCTGTCGGTCAGGCCTCAGATTCACAGGGCAGCCGGCCTGTGGGGCCGGGCCAGCCCCCTCCCGGACCCCGCTGCCAAGCCCAGGGAAAGCGCTGCCCATCCGTCCCCTCGGGCGCTGGGATTGGGCAATGTGGAGAGCAAAAATCACGTCGGTGGCCTAGACTTCATTCCACACACCACCCTCGCCCCCTCTCCCAGCCCTGGGAGGGAAACGTGCCCTCCGGGAGACACCCAAACCCCACAAAGAGACTTTTGTTGGAGCTGGAGGTGAGAATCTGTGGGCGTAGGGATTCCTGAGTTCGAGTTCCAGCTTACTGCCAATCGCCTGGGCGCTGGGCTAACATTTCTGGAATCAAAAGAGGTGCAGCCTGCCCAGCAAGGCCTTCAGGAGTGATACGCTGCTGGGCGCCCAGATCGCCGGGGCTCTGCCAAGGGCTTTGAGCTGCGAGGAGACAAAGTCCTGGGACTCGGGATGGGGAGGGTGGGGGGGGGGTTGGAGGAGTCTGAGGAGCAAGACTCCAGGCTTCTGTCCGGCCCCTGGAGGTCTCTCCCGAAGAATGAACTTCTGAGTTGATCCTTCTCTGAGATTCTGCAATAAAGTGTTAGTTCTTTATCCTGCTAGTGTTCCCCAGACCCTCCTAATCAGGGGACTCTTACCTTGCTAGAAACTGAGATTCTTCCTGTGTCTCCTCCCCACCCCGCTGACTGAATCAGAACTCTCTGGGCGAGGGAGCGACTGGGAATGTGTCTGCATGAACTAGCATATCCAAATGCTTGTTGCCCCGTGCTGTCTCCTGCTTTCCCTGGCATCGGGGTCTGTACCTAGAAGGTCAGGTTCCTCAGGGTACACCTGGGCTTGGAGGGTCTGTGAGTCGTCCCACTCGGCACTTAGTGCGTGGTGGCAGCGCCTCGGTGCGACTCACCGAGAGAGGGCTCCAAAAATCACACCTTGCGCTTCTCAAGCTGCCATAAATCCTTGGATTCCTTTTTTGGACACAATAGCTTTGCTGACTTTTACAAAACTTACAACAGTTCTCTTATTTAAAGCGCACCATTTAATGATGTTTAGTATATTCACGGAGTTGTGTGATGATTATCAACACTATCTAATCACACCTAAAAGGAAACCCCCTGTTCCCATTAGCAGTCACTCCGCATTCCCCCTTTCCCTGCACCCCTTGGCAATCGCTGTAGACTTGCCTGTTCTTGACATTTCATATAAATGGAATTGTCCAATGTGCGGCCTCTTGTGTCTGGCTGCTTCCACTATGCCTAATGCTTTCACGGTTCATCCACGTTGTAGCATGTATCAGTTCTTCATTCCTTTCTGTGGCCGAATATGACTCCATAGTACGGGTATACCACGTTTTGTTTTTAAAACCTTGGATACTGTATGCGCCAGTTGTGTTGGGCAAGACAGCAGAATGGGGCTCTTGTTTGCCAGAGACAGTATTAAGATTGCCTGCGAAAAGAGCAGTCATGGTAAATACTAGGCCCTCTTCTTCATAATTGGATGGACACTCATCAGGTACGTTCCTGTAGCCCAGGGGTTCTTGACCCTGGCTGCATAGTGCAGTCACCTGGGAGCTCTGAGAAACTAGGGGCCTCATCTCCAGGTCACTTAAATCAGAATCTACCTACTGGCGTTTTAACCTGTCTTTTCACAAATTGGTGTTGCCCATTTTGCGCCTCCTTTCCCCCGCTGGGTGAGAAGGAGAGGCAGAGATGGGGTTGGTCGTGCAGGCCGGAAAGAATCTAGGAAGGTCCCGGACACTCTTACAGGAAGGAACCCTGGGCTGCTTGGAGGGTGTAAGTGGGGGACCTGGGACTCGCAGGTAATGGGAGGAACTTCAGAAGGGTGACTTGTGGCTGGTATGGAGAATTCCTAATGAAAATGCAAAGCTTGGCCACAAACATTTTATTCTTGGGCCATAAAATTTTTTTTCATTTAATAAATTACATTCAAGAAGCAATGATGACGATGAACGTCTGTTGAAAACTTTTGTGCCCAGCGTGGTGTTAAGGAATTAAATTGATGATCTCTTTTTACCCAGAGCAGTCCTGCGAGGTGGGCCCTCCTTTACAGACACCATTTTACAGGTGAGGAAGCAGACCAGTGAGAGGCGCAGCCTGGGTGCGGACTCCAGGGCCCACAACACCCTGCTGCCCCCAGTGAGAGGATTAGCAAATCAGAGAATCCTGTGGCTGGGAAAAACAAACAAACAAACAAACAAACAAACAGTGTTTGGGGAGGGGGTGGTAACCCTCTCGGATTTGGCAGCCCAGGGATTTGGGGCCCCTGCCCCAGGTACCTGCTGTGGCACCAGGAAGAGACTGCTCTCAGTGACGCCCACGCTGGTCCTGCACTGGTGGTTTTCACCTGAACCCAGAAGGGGGCCGGTGGGGTGGTCTCTGCATCTGAGGCACTGAAGGAGGCGGCCCTGTGGGGAGGGCCAAAGTGTCAGGCTCTGGTGGCCACCCCAGAATCCAAAAGGTCATTTGCATTGTTGACCGCCGCCCGAGATCAGGCCTTCCTGAGCAGTGGCCCCCGAAAACGCACAGCACAAGCTCTGGCGCGGCCCGTGGTGGGGGCTGCACTGGTCACTCGTCATCTTTACCCAGGCAGGCTCTAGGCGCAACCGCGCCCTCCTCGGCTGGCTTCTGGGGGGCTCTGGCCTTTCTGGTTGGCAGTCGTGAGACGTGAAGCCAGCAGGCCGATGGTGCGTGGAGCATGCCCTCTATACAGCCTTCTAGCTGGAAGGGGCCAGAGGTTTGGCGTCATTCAACCTCCTCATGTCCAGATTGGGGAACTGGGACTGAGAGACGTGTGAAGGTCACAGAGCTGCTTGGAGGCTGAGCTGGGGCCAGAGTCCACGTTGTTGAGTTGGAGATTTCTGCAGATTCAGGAGGCTTTATGAGGGTGAGGTTCACGCTCCACCATGACTGGGTGGTGATGGTGGGGGCTGTCCTGAGCTGAGCTAAAATCCGGGGCGGGGGCGGCGGGGCTTCCAAGAAGTTGAGCAAGACCTCCTGCTCAGGTTCTTCAAAACGTAGTGAAGCAGTGGGTTTCTGAAGAAATCTTGAAACGTGTTGGCTATGCGTTTTGTAGTTAAATGGTCGATTTGGTAATTTCCTCCCGTCCTCCCACTGTTGGAGGGCCTTAGCCTCTCGGAAATTACAAGGCTTAGCGGCTGCTGCAGTACTTCTCAGCCTGGAGCCAACGTCAGTCTGATGGGGGTCGGGGGGTTTAGACTGAAACACAGGCTCATTAGCGTGTGGGAAAGCAGATGGAAAATTGTGCTTATCTTGATTTGAGTCGTGGTATTTTGTTTTGAAATTTGAAATAACATTAAGGGAGGATGGGCGAGGCGATTTGTTCATCCTAAGGGCGGTGGATTGGAGGCCGGAGACACCAGGCCTGGGGATGCACTGTGACATCGGGAGATGACGGGGATGCCTTCTGTTGCTAGTCACCTTCCGGTCACCCAGAGGCCAGAAGGGAGCAAGAGGCCTTGGGCCCATGGGAAGGGAGCCGTAGACCCCTTCCTGGAAGGGGTCGACACCCCTCCCCCAGGGAAATGTGGACCAGGGACCAGAGACGGCAGACGGGTTGAGTGATGAGCCCTCCAGAGAGCATCTCCTGGTCTCGTCCACTCGGTCCCGGTCCTCCCTCTGGGGAGGTGTGTTCTCAGGCTGAATGAGATTCCACATTGGTTCCTTTTCCTTCAAGTCCTAGGGAGACCGCGTTCCATAACTCAGGAATGCTAGGACCCTGTTGGAGGTAGAGCATGTGTGTCCTCCCAGCCAAGTGACTATCTCTGATCTTGTGTTGCAATCTATCGATGTCGGCATGCTTCCCCACAGACTGTTGTTCTGATGTCCAGTCTATTGCACCCCCTGACGGGGACAGTTAATCAGTTGCCTTGATTGAACGTGAGAGGGAAAGAGGGGACCACTTTGGTGATATTCCTCATTTACTGTGGAAGTGGAGAATTGGGTGGAGGATGAGTTAGTTGCAGGGAGGAGCCTTTGGCGGTGGGACAGCCCTGACCCGCGACACCAGAGCCTGGGTTCTGTTCTTGGTAAGTCACTTCCTGGTTGTACGGTCTGGGACCTTTCCTCTGGACCTGTTTTCTGATTTGTAAATTGAGTTGGAGTAAAGCAAGCATTTCCAGATTTTTCACATATGAATGCCCCCTGCCTATCCCCCCCCCCCCCCGTTTTCAGGTATGCATAGGTTTTACTGGCAGGCAGCAGAAGAAGAGGAGGGAAGGTAGGATGGAGCAGGGAAGGCATCCTCACCTGGGGATGCAAACACAGTAACATCTCCTTCAGTTCAGCGGCCCCATTTCTGAGTGCTGGGAATTAAACCGACTCTCCCAGCATCAAAACTTGAAACAGCCTTCACTTACTGAGTGGTCATGGAGCTAAGCACTTGATGGACGTTGCACTGGTTAATGCCTGTGAGGCGTGCTTCTTTTCCAGGTGAGGGGACACTGGCACAGGAGAGGCCAGGTAGCTGTTCCAAGTCCCCCTGCTAGGAAGGGGTCAGAAGCCTGAGCACTGGGCTGTTCCGTTTCTGCCCATCATTATTCATTCTTACTGGGTGTGTTTGTTGACCGCAAACAGGACGCAGGGACCAGAAGTTCTAAGAATTTGGTGATGCGTTTGAATGGCTTTGTATTTTGATCAGTCACCACAACATCGATATCAAATTAAGAAGCAGTATGAGAGGTTATTTTTCATGGCCACACCAGCAGTGTACCTTGTGCCTGGATTTTGGGCCTTCTCAGGGATGCTGAGCCTTCCCCAGGCTTTGTCCATTTGCATGGGGCTTTCCAGTTAAGGGGGTTCTTTGCTTCAGGAGGGCCCTGCGTGTTCAGGCCTGTGTAGCAGACTAACTGAAACGGTCCTGTGTTGTCTGTATTCCATGTGGCTGAGTGGGCGCTTTTCTCCATGGGGCTGAGTGTAGCCCCATTCCTGACTTGGGAGAGGCAGGGCAGTGCCTTGCAGTGTACTAGGCCTTGGGCCTGGAGTCTGCACGCTGCCAGTGACTTCGTGGTGGGGTTACGAGCCTTGGTTGTTACACGTAGTACCTTGTCTTAGCTTGGCGCCTTCCTTGGCAGAAGCTCTCTGCATTCTGCAGGCACCATCTCAGTTTGCTTTTTGGGAGGAGGGGAGGAAGCTGCCTGAGAGACGAGTTACTCTAGAGGGGTTTTGGGTACAGGTAACTGGGGTTACTGGTTAATTTTTCTCGTGGTCTGGATGAAAAATCGAATACACTGAAATTTCAGGGACTTGTCACATAAGTAAGGCTCAGTGAGTCTAGGGGAGTCTGCATGAGGAGTCACCTCTCAGAGAGTTCAGATGCTCATCCAAAGGCCTGAGAAGCGCCACAGTTAGAGAGAATCTGGACAGCTCTCTGCAGCACTGACCAATGCATCCTGGGAACTAGGGGATTAGGGGAGATGGTGCTCGAACCTCCTTCCAGATCTAAGCTGCATCTTATTCCCCATTTACTTGTGCCAGCTGTGACAGGTCACAGGCAAGCCACTCAGTCAAGGCATGGCCACCATCTCGGGAAACCTGTGACAGAGAGGGAGCATTGCCTGACTAGTGCTTGTCCAATTCGCTCTCTTGGGCTCAGGGGACCAGACTCTGGAGGGAAGAAGAAAAACCGAGACTCGCCTGGACTGAGACCACAGACATGGAATGTACAGTTGTATGAGTGGAGAAGGATTGTCATCATGTGGCCAGTCTCCTCCTCCTCCTTTTTTTTCTTTTCTTTTTTTAAATTGTTCTTCAAGTACAGTTGTCTCCATTTTCCCACCACTGGTCTCTTCTTATTGAAGGGGAGCATCTTTAGGTCCAGAGGGGCAAAGTGACTTGCCTAAGGTCCTGCAGTGGCCCTGATTGGACAGATAACTCCAAGCAAGATACCGGAAGTATTTAATCTGCCAAATGGTGTTAGGATAGATGATGTCTTCTTACCTGGACAGTGTAAGCAGTGATACTTGCTTAGGATGGATGGCAGCGTCACTGTCCTTCCACTGGCGGGAAGGACAGCGACGTCTTTCGGGCCCGGAGGGGAGGGCGAACATCCGTGTTTCTGGTGGAAGGCTCTGAGTATGGCTCACCCCCGACGGGTGTGCCGCTCTGCCCGTGTGATCGGTGTCTGAAGATTTCCTGCGCTGCCTTTGGTTGGAGAGGCATCTCTAGTTTTCCGTTTCTGGATATTTGATGTGGTTGGGTTGTATTTCTCCTCCTGCACCCTCCACCCTGAACCCTTCCATTGAGTCAGTTGGCCAGAGAGCCTACTCATCTTTAACTACGTGCGAACTGGGGCTCTGACAACCATGATTAACTGGGTGTTTTTGGCAGGCCCCAAAGGGCAGGCCTGGAGTCAGAAATGTTTCTTGCAACCTGTGTGTCCGGTGGGCGTGCCTTCCTCGCCCTGCCCTTGGTGGGGGAGTGTGCTGGGCTGGCGTGGAGGGCGCATGTGCCACGGGAGGTCCGAGAACTCCAGGCCCTCCCAGGTCTTCGGGTGGCCGATACGAAAGCAGGGCCTGAAACTTTTATCACCATGGCCACAGGTGAAAGGCTTTCATTTGGCTGTGCTGGTCCAACACAGATTATTTTATCTATGTGTTTCCAAGCCCTCAAAAATTCTTTTAGGGCACATCAGTGGGGAGTTAATAGAAACTTTGAAATAAGAAAAATGTCTGCAGGGTAAGGAGAACCCCAGCCAGCCAGGCCGGTCGTGTGCTGCGGGCCAACAGGTTGGTTCTCCAGGAGGCTGGCCGAGGGGTCACTGAGCCGCGGACTGCTCTTTCTGACACCTTAGTTTTCAGTGCGTGGGGTTCTCCCCCATTTGGTGGGGACAGAGGACCACTCTAAACTTTCTCTGGGCCTGTTAACTCCTATAAAGGTCCTCTAGACTCTCTGGTTTGCGTATGGGAGATGGTGTGGGTGTGGGTGGGGGTGGGGGGAGACCAGATCACCCTCAAGATTGTGGTTGTTAACAAGAAGGGACTTTTCATTGTCTTTTGAGTGTTACATTTAAACAGAAGAGACGTGAATCTAAGCCAGGCATCACTAAGGTAATCAGTTTGTTTGTTTTCCCCCAAAGTAATTTCCTAAAGAATTAAAAAACCCTGTTGTAACCGGACACTGCATTGTTTGGGTTATTGGTCTGGATTAGGAGGGGGTTGGAGGCCTGAGCCCAGCTGCTGAGAGGTTAGGAAAGGTGAGGAAGTCCTTGCAGGCATCCTCCGGGCCTCAGTTCTTCCGTGGGGAGAGGTTAGGTGATAGTGCCGCCGCTGCTGGAATGGATGACAGGTTCTACCTCCCAGCTCCTGTTCTTAGGAAGAAAAAGCTGTGACTTCTGAAACCTCTGGGTCGCATTCAGCTTTGTCTGAGGCCTGGGGTTGTATCAAGGAGGTGGAAGACTTCCATGTTTTGGGTTCAGTTAGCTGATCTATTGTGTGCGCCCTTGGAGCTGGTCATCAGGAAGCTGGTGGGGGCTTAGCTTCTCCGTGCCTTGGGGCTGCTGGGTTCAAATGGTTTAGTTGATTGGTTTTCAGAAGGAGGGGATCTTGTTCACCTGGGTACATTTGGCAGTCTGGAGACATTTAGGGCTGTCATTTCCTTGGGGAGGGGGTGGGGGTTGCTATTGGTGGGCAGAGGCCGGGGATCCTGCTGAATGTCCATCAGTGTGCAGGGCAGATGCCCACTACAGAGTTATCCATCCAAAGTGTCCATAGTGCCGAGGTTGAGAGTGTCTGGTGTGAGCGAGCGTGTGCCTGTGCGTGGGTGTGCACGTGTGCATTACCTGGTCTGCACGTAGAGGAAATGCACGCATGCTCCCCTGATGGTCACCATGGGGGATACTCACCTGTGCTCTGGGCCTGGCTCGGGTTATGGGGACCTCAGGATCGGAGCGGGCCTGTGAGTGGCCCTCAGGTCCAATGGGAAAAGAATGTAATCTGGTTTATTTGGTGGTACTTTTACATTGTGCTTGCTTCTTCTATATTGAGACCTCTTTGAGAAATACAGCAACCCACAAAAATAAAATAAAAATCACAATATTCCCACACTTTTTCTTGGAAGGGGGCCTAGTGAAGAAGTCAAATCCCCTACCTACCTTTTCAGGTGTAACCACTTTTAACAAGTTGCTATGCCTATAAATTTCACTTTTTAGGGAGTCCGACCTGTGGCCCGCAGGATGTATACAGCTCAGGATGGGTATGGATGTGGCCCACACAAAATCGTAAATTTACTTTAAACCTGTTTTTTGCTCGTCAGTTTTCATCAGTGTTTGTGTATTTAATTTGTGGCCGAAGACAACTCTTCTTCTTCCAGTGTGGCCCAGAGAGGCCGACAGGCTGGACACCCCTGTTAGAGCTTTTGTTCTTGTATACAGATACGTAAGAATTTATATATGTTATACATTTATGTGTACGAATATATTCTTATTCGTGTATATGAATAAGTACGGGAAGGAATTGGTTTATGTTGAATTTATATACAGGGTCTGGCACAAATAATGCCCCTTTTTTAATTATAAAATCTTCTATTACAAAATCATTAGCATGTAATTCTATAACATCACACTATCACACTCAAACACACCATATGACATTTTATACGAAATGTTCACATTAAAAGTATAAATTGTTACATTCATGTTATTACCCTACCAACCACACTCAAGCAGGCGTTGCTTCTCCTGAACCCCCTGTATTTGAATATATTCATATGCATGTATATATAAAATGAATAAGTATAGAATGACATTAATGGTGGAGTCTCAGGCCAGCAGAGACTTATGTAATAGCCAGAGGCGGCCCTGACTGTGTCTATGGGTGAAGCATTGTGAACAATGTCTGCTTTGTGTGACATACAAAACAAGCTTTTCTTCAACGTTGGACGAGCAAGTCGGCTCCTCCAGTGAGGGCCTCCCTGTCCCTCCTACCTTTTGCAGACATCATTTATTGTGGCCGATGTGTGATCGGTCTTGATTTGGGACTTCTTTTTGATGCTCTTCCTCTGTGGGATCTCATCCACGTGCCCCTGGAGACCCTTGGGTGCCAGGACCTTTCTTTGCTCGCCACCCATGAGGTGCCAGGGGCATCCGCTTTGTGGTGAGCTGTCCCCTGAGCCCCACGCAGCATAAGGATGGTCTCTGTGACGGGACTCGGATGTCCCGGGGAGTCGTTTTGGGGCTCAGAAATAATGGCTGTGCCCTGGTCCTCCTCCCCCCTCCCTGGCCCCCTTTCCCTGCCTGAGCTGCGGTTGGGGCTCTGTTTCCAGTAACTTAGCACATGTTTTATGGACAAGCAGGGGAGGGGACGGGAACTTATCTAAGATAACCTACTTTGTGCCAACCACTGAGCCCTGTCATTGTCCCCTCCGCAATCCTCTGAGGCCAGCAGATGGGATTCTCATTAAACGGGGGAGGAACTGGAGAGCAGATACGTCCAGGGGCGTTTTAGGTCTTCTTGGGGCTGAAAGACTTGAGAAGGCTGGGGTTGGTTAATCATGGGGACTTCACAGACCTAAGGGACAAGGCTGAGAACAGGGAAGTGGGTTGCCCAAGATCAGTTAGCTTGTCCTTCGTGAGCGAGAAGACGGTTCCCTGGTTCCTTGAATCGAGGGTGGACTTTGGATCTGTAGGAGGAGTGCCAGGGGGTGGGGGAGGCTCTGGGTGGGGTGGCGGCCGGGGCAGGAAGGACAGTGTGAGCCACCGTGGGGCAATAGTAGAGGAGTCGTGTGAGGGAGGAGCAGCAAGGATTTGGGGCCAGAGGATGTATTGGGTCTCTGTAGACTCCCAACAAACCTTGCCCCAGGGGTTTAGGAGCCAAAGGAGCTACAGATGAGCTATAAGTTAGAGTGTAAATCAATTTTTCAACCCCGCCTTCCCCTGGAGGACTTACGGCTCAGTGGACGGTGGTACTTGGAGGTCACACTGGGAGATTACTAGGGTCCAGGTTTGTCACAGATCAGAGATGGTTGCTGGCTGTAGTGAAATAAAAATCCTCCTTTAAAAAAAACCCTACTTTGTTAAGGGAAGACTTTCCTCTCTGGAATCGAGATAGCATTTTTCTTCTCCGAGCTGCTACTCAACACGTTTTTAGGCAATCCACATGAAATTTCCCACACTGAATCGCGGTGTACTTTTGGGTGTGGGTCTTTGCACGGCTCTCTTTTTGATCCTTTTGTAGCCCCCATGGTTCAAGGGAGCTGGGCGTGTGGGGGATTGGTGGGGTGGCTTTGTTTTGTGACACTCAAACCCCAGACACATTTCCTGGCACCTGGCAGGTATTGGGCCGGAGGTGAATGAGCGAATGAACAAGTGAATGAATGAGCAAGCTGTGGAGGTTCTTCGTGCTCCAGGGGGGTCTTGCAGATGGTCTGACAGGCCGCTGGATCATTTTCATGTTGCGTGCTGAGCGGGTGAGCAGAGGACCTCTGCCCTGTTCAGTTAGCGTGGTGCGGCGGGTGGGGGCTGACGTGCCGGGAGACTGGTTAGCTCTCAGAGGACAGGTCTGAGGTCTGACTCTGCCATTGGCTGGCAGGGTCACTACAGAGGAGGTGCTCATCTCACTGGGCTTTAATTGAGTTTGAACTGTCTGAATTCCAAGCCCTTTTCTACTCTGGGGTTCAGGCTGATGGGTCTTCCAGGCTGATGACCCTTCCAAGTTGTAAAGTGCCCCAAAGGGCTGCTTCCGAGATTCACGCACTCCCTGCCTCCTCAGCCCTGCCGCCCTGTTGTACTGGAGGGTGGAGATTGAACGGCCACTCCTTGTACTGCCGAGGGCTGAGGGCTGCTCCATACAGGTGGCCTGCAAAGGGACAGAGGGAGGAAGTCCTTCCCCAGTGTTGTCCGTGCCCCTGGAGTACCTGCCTGCAGTCAGAAGGAATGAGAGGAGAACGACTCTTGGTTTGGGGAGGAACCACCAGGTGGGGGATCTGGTGGTCCCTCAGTTAAATCTGTTTTCTTTTGACCAGAGTCTGGGCCGTGGTATCATTGTCCAAATGTGGGATGGAGCTGTTGTGTGTTCTGGGAAATGAAAACCAAAACTAGTGCAGGGGATCCACGGAGGTAGGACAAGGATGGGGGCCGATAGGAGCATTCCAGGGAGGGGAGGAGAGGCGAGGGGAGAAAAAACGGCTCTCTTGATACCCTAGAAAAAGAACTCGTTAGGTTTGGAGAGAGTGAAGATAAACTTGGCCCAAAGGGCCTCCGATTCCTTTTAGAGACTTTTCTTGTAAAAAATAAAATGGAACTCAGGAGATGTAGCAAATTGGAAACAGCACATACTGTCCATAATGAAAGTTGTCCCAGAAGAATTTCTCCATTTTATCCCTTTAGCTAAATTTCTGTTTCTAAAAGGGGCCAGAGATAGGCTTGTTTATTTGCTTAGTTGAAACGCTGGTTTTTACATTTCCAGCCCCCTCTCCTGGGTCAGAGCGAGCAAAGCCCCAGGGTTGTTCACTGTGGTGTTGGAGAAGCTGTCCCTACCTGGGCCCTCCCACACTGGACGAGCGGGCCACAGGGTGCTGTTGATTTAACTTCTTTTCTTTGCCCCCCTGCTTACTCACTGGACTAGAACTTCAAGTGCACAGACCTCAGGTATCCGCCTATATGCTTTGCTCATGTTTATGCCTGTGTACCCACAACCCAGACCAGGACAAAGGACATTTCCCTCAGCCTCCAGGGGCTTGCTCCTGCTGCTGTCCAGGGAGAACCACTTCTGAGTTTTCTAACCACAGCTTAGTTTTTCTCCTTTGAATTTCATGTACATTGAATCACCATTGGTGTTTTAAGTTTAATTTCGTACCTTCTCCATCAAAACCCGGTCTCTCTGTTACGCCTTTAAGTAAGAATGCTTTTTGTATATCGTCTGTGTGTTCATGAACTGCAGGTGGAAAAGCCTAGGGCACACCTTTACCTGGGATGCTCACATCCCCACAGCTCCTGGAAGCACTGTGCGGCTGTCCTCAACCTGCCTTCCTCCCTCTTCCTCAACTCCCATAGCCTCGGGGACGCCTGGGGTGGCTGCAGTGTTTTGCACCCTCTTAAACTACAGTTGTTTTCCTGCATTGTCACCCTCTCTCTCTGTTCCCATCATTGCCTGGTGTGATGACTTGATTAACATGCGCTTCCCCCCAAGCTGGAGAGCAGGGCAGCGTCTGGCTCTCGGTGGGGTGGATGCCCAGTTTGCATGGGTTGGATGATTGGAGAGGGGTCCTTTGTGAAAGACAAGGGTGCATGGAGTAGTGCTTGGCTCTTTTGGGGTGTGTGTATGTGTGTTTGTGTGCTGGGGGGGTTGCTTGCCTGCCAAGGTGGGTTTGTTCTGGGGGTTCTGTGTGTTTGCAGGTAGGAGATGTTTCAGGCACACAGATTGTCATTGTCCTGATGTCTTTGTCACCGGTGACCTCATTTCGTGTCCAGCCTTATTCCTGCACCCCCTGCCCTCCCCAGGCCTCTCTGGAGCAGCTTCCTCTCCTGCCTGCTCTCTTGGCCAGGATTTTAACATATATCACAGGCTGGTAGGCTAAGAGCCTGGGACTTCCCCTCACCACACTCAAAGCCTTTGATCTTTGCTTTGGAGGTAACATCAAAAGGAAGGCTGAGGAAGACAGCCAGGCTGTGAAGTTCAACGTTCAAGTTAATAGCTTGACTGAAGGTTGTGCTGCGTCCTGGCAGCATCACCGTGGCTGAAGTAAACACGGCGATTCTGCCCCATTTTTTTGGAAGTGGAGCCTGATATAGTAAAAGGGGTTCATTTGCATTTGGAATAAATTTGGGCTGCAGTGACAGGTTCTTTCCTCTTCACCTCCTTTCCTGGGAAGTGTGAAAACATGGGGAAGAAGGTGTGGGTCTGGAGTGTGGGCAAGGGGTGACAAAGGCTGGAGTGAGGCTCAAAGAGGGGGTGACCGGTGACCCCATGGATTAGCACCCTACAAGGCATCCTTCCTGATTCTGGGGTTTGCTACCTGCCTGCCTGCTTACCTTTCCTCGTGGCATCTGGTGTCTCCGTAGCACTTACTGTGCCCGATTTAGCTGGGCATTTCCGAAATCTGATGGAATTCAAAGAAGGCCACAGGCAGGCAGCTTGGCTGGGGCGTGGGGAAGTCGCCCCGACACTGCAGGAGTGAGACCGAGAGCTGGACAGTGAACGGCGTTGGAGGCGAAAGAGAAAGCAACCCATTGGTCTCCTCCCTCCACCTAGTCCTGCCGCACTTGGAGGACCCTTGCTGGGTGGTGGTTTCAATGCACATTTCACGGAGTGCTCCTTTTGTGGATATTTGTCCAAAGCTGAGTGTGAGTGGTTTTCTGACACTGCTTGGTGAATGATGACGTGAGGTGGGGGGGGGGGCAGTTTTGCTTTCCGAGGCTGGTCATCTTCTCTGGACTGCCTTGGGTATCTTTTTGTTGCGTGTGCAGAGTTTCCTGGGCCATCGGACCCTGTCACCACCTAGCATCGTGAGCCGCCGTTCCTCTCTGGCTCTCAGCCCTCCTTGCACTCGCCTGTCTCCCCACGAGACTCAGCCTCCCCTTTCACTGGGGTCCTTCCACCCTGCCGGTAGATGTTGGCACCCAGCGGCCAGAATTCCTGCTGGATGTCTCTTTTTTAAATTTAATTTTTGATTTTAGAGAGAGGAGAAGGGAGGGAGAAAGAGAAAGAGGGGGAAAAAATGATGTAAGAGAGAAACATCTGATTGGTTGCCTTCTGCACACACCCCGACCAGGGACCTGACCTGAAACTAGGCATGTGCCGTGACCTCGAATTGAACCAGTGACCTTTTGCTTTGTGGGATGACGCCCAACCAACCGAGCCACACCAGGGCCCACTGGGTGTCTTGAGTGCGGTTTCTCGGGCTGTTCTCATCCCCATTCCCCTTCATGGGTTTTAGCATAACTGTATACCGCCCACACTATTACTTGATGCATTTAAACATTTGATATCACTTATTCAAACTCAGCCTCGCTGTAAGCCTTAACATCTGTGAAGCTGTAAGTTTGTTGTGCTAGGTATTTTTTTCTAACACGCATTAACATAATCCTGTAACTCCTCAAGTAACACCTCGTCCCACCTGAAGTCATGCTTGGTGGCCCCGCAGTCTGGGAAACACGGCTTAAGGAGAGAGGTTCCCCTTTTCTTTCCCTCCTCGGTGGCTAGCATGTTTGGGCACCTGTGGACGCCTAAGCCTCTCCTTTTCCCACTCTTAAGCCAGCTGACGCCTGCTCAGCTCACGAGTAGATTCAAAATTCTGCCCACAGAATGAATGGTCTTAGGCCCCTGGGAAGGAGCCGCATGGTGACTAGAATTCGGCCTGCGTCCCACGGGTCCCTCCACCACTCTGTGCGCTGCCCCTCCGCAGCTGTCGGGCCCCTCCTTCCGGCTCTCCCCACTTTCAGGTCGCCACCGTGTTTCCAGGTTTCCAGGTGGACAGGGAAGCTGGCCTGGAGCAGCCTGCAGTCTCAGGGTTGAGTTACCTTTTGAAAGGTCTTGGCAAATCCCTGCCACCTCTTGATCAGAGTTGTTGGCACGAGTACCCTGTGATTCTAGGTTTTCAGCCCTTGAGACTCTCAGTTGCATTCATTATGCATGTCCATTTGGTGCCTTGTTGAAAAGGCATTCGCTGCCACTGATGGGTGTGGGCTTCTGGAAATTGCTCAGCAAATACAAGATGCCAGACTCTGGGGACAGCCCCCAAGGCTTCGGGGACACGTCACAGGATGTTGAGGAGATGCTGCTCTGGGAGAAATGTTACCGCTTGTCCTAACCCGTGAGCTGGATACCCAGACTGGCTTCCCTGAGTTTTGGCTTTTTTTTCAGGGTGGGGGGAGGGGGGGACTTAAAGTTGTAAGGGGCCACTGTCAAATTTGTTTAGCCTCCCAATTCATGTTCGTAGAAGATGGCGAATTGCAGCTAGCGTTGCTCGGTAGCATGGGCTGTTCTTTTAGGTAACTACGGGAGATCATAAAAGGTGAGCACACACATCCATTCACCTATCACTCAGGAGTCTTACATCTTTGTCTGGTCTCTTATATGTCACCCATGGGCTCTGCGGGCTCCATGGTCGTTGTTCCCTGTCTGGTCTGCTGGGATGCACCATTGGGGACTGGAGAATGGGGGTTTTGGGGTCTCTGGGGATTTCGAGTTTTCCTGTGGAAGTTTGCTTCTGTGTTGGCTGGACAGGGCCTTCTAGTGAGAGTGGCTGGGGAGGGGGGTCGGTTGGGTGAGGGCACAGGAGAGCAGGTGCATGTCAGACCCTGTGCGACAACAGCTCCTACTCGCGGTGCGTCCTACCTCTATTCTGTGTTAGGACAGTGGGTTCCTGAACGGCCACACATTGGTATCACCTGGAGGGCTTTTGCGACAAGCCCTGGGGTAGAGATCCCACTGTGGGGGAGGGGTCAGGCCCCCCCACAGGAGCTATAAAGATCCGTAAGTGATTCCAGGGTTTAGGAAGCACTGCACGAGGATAACAGGACTTGAGTCATTTGTGTCCTAAGTCACTTAATGCCAGTCACTCACCAGGCACCTTGCTAAGCATTTGTTACATACCTCATCTCAGTCCTCATGCGGTTGAGGAGGTAGGTGGCATTGCCCCTATTTTACAGGCAAGACAGCTGGAGCTCAGGGAGGTGTCAGCACCTTGATCAAGGTCACTGGGTTAGTCTGTGGTGGAAGGAAGATCTGCCTCCTGAGTCCATGTCACTGTTCAGGGCTAGTCCTCATCCTGGAGAGGCCCAGCTTTGGGTGATGTCTGCCTGATGGTTCAGGGCACAGGTGGGGTGTAGGTGTGGGGTATCGTTCCTGGCGGACTGGACAAAATTTGGTGTCTGAATGCCTAGGCCTTGGCAAATAGCAATTATCTTACCTACAGACTAGGGAAGGGCACCCCAGGGGAGGAAACTGCATGAGCAAAGGCACGGAGCCACGGGGTTCCGTGTATGGAGGGAACCAGGGGGTTGGGTAGTGGTGGTGGATGATCTCACGCTGGAAAGGCCGTTTGGGATTCTACCATGAAGAACCTTGAATGCTGTGTGCTTCAGAGACCTCGAATTCCAAGGGGCGCAGGCGTCCTGGGCTCAGGGAAAATGTGGATTCTGATACAGCAGGCCTGGGCTGGGGCCCCAGAGCCTGCATTTCTCCCGAGCTCCTAGCCGTTGCTGCTGCCACCACCTCTTGAGTAGGAGGCTTTTTGGCACTGGTTCCCAGACTTTGCTGCATGGCAGAGTCACCTGGGAAACTTTTAAAATCCTAATGCCAGTTAGGTCAGAACGTCTAGAGGGTGGGAGCTAGGGACGAGTGTAGTTAAAGGATGCCTAGGGTGCACCGGTGTGCAGGAGTGATTGAGAGATGCAGCTCTGGGGGGTGGGATGGTGGTTGCTAACTTTGAATCAGGCGGCTGGCCGCTCCATTGCTAGAACTTAGGAGACAGGTTGGAGTGGGGCCGAGAACCCCCGAGACTGTGTTCTTGGTTTAGCGGTGAAAGCTGCTGAATTTGCTGAGGGGCTGCATTGGGCGAGGTGCCATTCCAGGGACTGGGGTACAGCACTGCCCGACGGCTCTGATCTCGATTGGAATGAGGAAGGCAGTGTGCTGAGAGTAGGAGCATTTTAGGAAGCAAGACACTCAGGACTTTCGCATTACAGGTAATGTGGTCGGGACCCCAAACCAAAACATTTCTGTTCTCTCTCTGTGAGGCAGGGGTTTGCTGGGCATTGAGGACAGGGCCTGCAGAGGGCTGCTCAACCCGTGTCCGGCTACCCTCTTCTTTCCTGCAGGATCTCATCTTGGGGATGTTTGCTTTGATTCTTTTGGGGTTAAGTGTTTGAAGGCACCAAAACATCTTCCTTAAAAACAACACTCCTCTGCAGTTCACGTGTTTCATTCATTTCAGCTGATCTGGGAGAACCAGCGAGTGCGGAGGCCGTCTGTACATTCAGGTCTGTCTGTGACCCCTAATGCAGAACCCCGTAGAGTTCACACACGAGGTGTCTGACCTCTTAGTAGTGGCGGTGGCTTGACAGGGGATGCGTTAGTGTCCAGGTTAGGGCTTGGCGGAAACTCGGGTGGTTCAAGTCCTGACAGACGTCCTCGTGTTCATTCCCCTCCCAAATCTTCATACTCCAGGAACAGTGATCAAGGACATGGTAGGGGGCTTCAGGGCCCTGGAGGGTCCCGCGGGAGGGCCATCTGCTGGCAGTCACTTTGAATATCACTCCTGCTGGAACCAGATTAAGACTGGTGGTACTTTTGTGAGGTTTAATTTGAAGGCCCTGCGATGCTTCGGGAATGGAAGGACATGCCTGGCACTTGGAGCTTGCTCGGTTGATTATATCAGTGCATGAATTCAGGAAGCCCTGTGCTAAGCTTTAATCCCGAAATGCGTAGATTTCATGTGCGGGCCAGTCTCTGTTTTGGCCCAGACCTTCCCACATTATGCCTGTTATTAATAGCACCCCCGTTTATTCTTACAAGTGCCTTTGTTTGGTTGATGCGTTACATGGTCATCCCTAGTTACTATCACGGAGGCTGCAGCCAATAACTTCCGCGTGGCTCCGAGGAAGCCGTGGAGTCAGGGCTGGAGCCGGAAGGAGAGCTGTGGGGCGGCTTTGCTGGGCGCCTCCTTCCCACCCCCTCTGCCCCACCCCCCTCTCGAGGGGCTTCGTCCAGGGACAGTTTGGAATCCTGATGGTAGAAATCCTGAAATGTCTGCGAGTCCAGGCTGTGTCCGTCCACCTCCCCTGCCGTCTCTGCTGGATTCTGGAGGAATAATTAGTTAATGTTTGCAGAGCACTTTGAAATTCTCAGATGAAAGGCACCAGAGAAGCACAAAGTATGATTATCTGTTATTATTCTGAACCAGAATGGGCGATGCCTCTGCCTTACGCTAGGCCCATTCCTTCTGCTGGTCTTTTTCTGCCCGATGGGCTTTCTGCATAAAAAAACCCAAACCGAGGAAAGTCTGCAGGGATCATAATCAGCAATGTGTTGTCTGCTCAAGGTTGCGGGCAGGAGACACGGGAGAAAGACGCCCCGTGGTCCCAGAGCAGCAGACTCAGCCCTGGCAAGACTGGGCGCCTGGGGTGAGGCAGGGCTTCACTGTCGGCCCTGCCAACCTGTGCTCCATGTCTTGTGTATTTAGTTTAGATTTCACTGGATTTACGACGTGAGTGATCAGGGATCTATCTGCTTCCCGACGACCCAGGTGTACTTGTGTCAAGAGGACGGGGTCTGAGAATTACCTTTCGCCGTGGTAGAATGTTCCGGATTGATTCATGTAGGCCTCGAGTATGTGTGTGTCAATATTTCATTTCTTCATAAAATTTTGACGTGCCAAGACAGGTACCCCGTAGCTTGGGGCAGAGCATGGAGCCCTGAAGAGGAGCTCTCTGGCATGTTCTCCACTTCGCCCCAGCTTTCTGCGACTGCAGCTGAATTCATCAGCTGCTGAGGAAAGGGAAATCACTGGGCCAGTCTTTTTTGAAATGAACGATCTGGTTTAGTTTCTACTTATCAGCAGAATGCTCTGTACCCCCCCCTCCCCAGGCCCCCCGCAAAAAGAAAAACAAACAACCCTCCATCAGAAACGGTTGCCCCTTTAATAAATACCACCAGATCCTGACAGCCTGGGCACAGGAGCACCGGTGTGGCCCCCGGCAGCCTCTGCTGCCTGGTGTTCTCTAAACTTGATGGTGTCTCTGCCCCGAGGCTCAGAAACCCAGAGGACTGACCACTTCTTGAGGCTTATCTCCAGTTTGCAAAGAGCCCCTGGCTAGCTGAGCTAGGGATTTCTGTACCAGCAACTTCCTCCCCTCCACCCCCACCTCCCCTTCAATATATTCCTTTCTATTCTTGGTCTCCTGTTAACACGGAACAGCCAGTAATACTCAAATCCTAGTTTGCCACGATGCCAAAAAATTGATACATGCTTTCTATACCTGAACAGTTTCTCATGTGAACCCTGGATTTAGTTTATAAGACTTTGCTAAACCGTGGGGATTTGAGTCCCATGGAGTTGTAATATCCGGGGCAGAGCCTGAGGGTTTTCTGAATGATTTCCTCCATGAGCCAGGCACAGCTGCTCGCATGAGGAATCCCGTGCGGTGGGTAGAGCGGGCATTATCCCATTTTACCCATGAGGAAGCAGAGAAATTACCTGGTGATGGGCGAGAACCAGGCGTTCTTGTTTCTGGTTCTTCCTCGGGTCTGGTTTCCAGTGGCCCACACCTGTCTCCTTCACAAGCTGTGCTGTGTGTGCTGGCAGAGAGGTCTTGAAATGCAAATTCGTTCGGGAGCCCTCCTCTGCTGGGCCAGAGCCTGGGTGGGAAGGAGCTGGGGACGGGGTCTCTCTTGGATGTCGCCCTTTGCATTTGAGCCAGGGGGAAGTCGGGCAACCTTGAGACACCTGCTGTGGTCACCGTGGGCTCTTCCCTTCCACCCAACACCCTCCTGCTTGTGCCTCATAGAATCTCCTAAAAAAGTTATCTGGTTATTGGGGACTTCAAGCACACCTGTCCTGGTCACCTTATTTCTCAGAAAAGGCACAGAGGAACCAACTTTTTATTGAATCTGTGTTGGGTCTATTCATTGGGTTTCATTTACTTCTCACAGCAGCATTGGAAGTGGAGTTACATCTCTGTTCATTTCACAAATGAGAAAACTGAGGTCCGGAGAGGTTCATATTGCGCCTTTTCTGCAAACCAAGAAATGCATTGTATTTAAGAGGGCTGGGGAGAGCTGAGTAAGGTGACATTTGGGCTGCGGACAGATAATTATGGAGTGGGCCCGGTGCTTCACACTTCAGGAATGCTGGCATAGGGGCTGTGAGGTGCCTTCTCGGTCCCTTGACATGACGTCTTGGAAGGGACAGTGGTGGAAGGCTGCTGGCCAGAGACTCATCCCCCGAGGCAACCTTTCTCCCAAGTCCTTAGTTAGTATTGTGCTGGGGTGGTGAGCCAGGCGTACACTTCCTGTGCACCTAGAGCAGAGTGAGCAGGACATGACCTTGGGAGACAGCCGTGAGGACCAGGAAGGTGGGGGGGTATGGTCGTGGGTGTGATTGTGGAAATCTGAGTGGCATTCAGCTGGGACCCACAGTGACAGTGGGTTTCTGGGGCCAGTGGGACAGAGGACCTGAGATCTCAAACGTCGTGTCGAACCCAGAAATGGGGTCCTCTGTGCTCCGGACTCCCCTGTGCAGAAGTCCTCACGGGGACTGGAGGAAACTGAAGTCATGTCTCTGGCTTGTTAGAAAGGCTCAGTAGTAGTTTCAGAGCCTGTGGGACCTTCTGGAAAGTGAGTACCGTGGCCCCAGGACTCATCACTGACGCGTTGAGTTGCTGCAGCCAGATTTCAGTGTCACCAAACATGGTAGCCCCTCTCACCTTTGATGTCCTGTGTAAGTTACGACTGCCGGATAGTTCACTGAAAACTGTTTTTTCTTAAAAAGTTTGACTTTTAAGATTAAAATAATAGATTAGAAAGTATGAAGCAGCAAGAACTATCCATAACCCTACTACCTGGAGGAAACCATTGTGAAAGGTGGTTGACTTTTCTTTACTAAAGTGGTGAATAGACGTGTGTTTTGGGTCTACAGCTTGTCTTTCAGGTGTGCATGTGGTCATGTGGGCAGCCAACCCTTTTCCATGTGGATTTCAGCCAGGCTTGACTCTCCCGCCCCTGGGTGAAAAGTAAACCACTGCCTTGTCTGTCGGCCGGTTTAAACGTGGATGGCTTCCAGGGAGGCAGGCGTACGTTATGCTGAAGACTTGACAACCCTAATCTGTTGGTTTCTTTGTTGTAACCTTCGCCCTTCTCTAAAAGCAGGAATAGTAGGTGGTGACTAGATGGATGCCTCTTCAAATATTAGGAAGTGCTGTGGCCCTAGGGGAAGCTTTTTAGAAGTTAGACTGTGTACTGTATTGTTTCAACAACGAACCTTCTGGGCCTGAAGACAATGAGGTCAGTGAGGACAGCCGTGTTGCCTTACCACTCACTCACCTGAGTGTCCCTGTCACCTGGACCATGTCTGGCCTGTGGTAGGGAAGGCTTCTGTGATGGATCTCGGGTTTGGAAGATGGCTGTAGTGGCTGCCATGCTGGTGGGGAGCCAGTGGAGAAGAAGGTTGTGGGCGCAATCAAGGGGAGTGTGCAGAACTGCCCCCCCCCGCTTCCCCTGGTGTGATCCAGTCTCTGACTCGCCCTGTGCACTCCTCAGAACAAGTTCACCCACTCCCCCCTAACCTCCTCCAAGGGACCAGGTTGGCTTGACCTGATGGGAGCATGCTTTTCTGCCACCGTTCAAATAGCAAGTGACTAGGGACAATGAGGCAACTGAATGCAGAGGTGGGATACATTCCTGTAATAATAGAAATTTGTGTTTTTATACTGTAATTTACATTCTAAATGCTATTCAGATACCTTACTATGATCTTATAGATGTGTTAACCAAGGCCAGAAGCTGTGCTGGAAGCTGCCAAGTAGATATTGTTTGATGGAATCTTTGCACCTACCCTATGAGGGAGGTGGGGGAAGGGGAGCTTGTTTTGCAATAACTGGGAGTCGGATGAAATGTCTGCCCTTCCTCACACAGCAAATTGGGTGAGAGCTGGGAATTTTCACCCTGGTCACTTGAATTTTAGGCCCTGTGATCTTTCTGTGTCTCCAGCACCCAGCATAATGCCCAGCCAAGAGCCGGCATCGATAAATATTTGTTGAACGTTAAATGAGGCTTAAAGAGGCCATTTCATGGTTGGCACAGGGGCAGAGGGAGACAAACATGTTTCCTGCCCTCATAACCTTCACTTCCAAGTCCCGTGACCTTGGGCTGCTCGCCTAAACTCTCCCAGGTCAGTTTCCTGAAAACCCATCTGAGAAATGGACTCAGCCAAGGGCATTTCCTACCATCAGCTCTCAAACGTTACATGACTTCTACTCACTGTTTTCGTTTTCTCTTTTCCGACCACACAGCTTCCCTTTTTGTTTCCACCTTCTAGAAAATAAATTTCTGAGGACAGGCCGTGGTGTTGGATAATGACAACACAAAAAGCCCCCCCGACATCATCGCCCAAATCACCCAGCGCCAGCTGCGCAGTACCATCAGTGGCAGTCACAGCACCGGTGTTTCTCGAGCGCTTACCCACGTGCTAGGGGCCGCTCGAAGGCCTGCCTGCAGCCATGATCTGGCAGCAGCTCTGACGGGAAGACGTGTTGTTAGCTCCCATTTTATGGAAGAGGAAACGGAGGCTCAGACAGGTTAAGTAACCTGCCTCTGAGGAGGATGTAGGTGGCAGTCTGGAATTCAGACGTCAGAAGCGGCCTTTACTTCCTGTTCTTTAAACTGCCCTAAAATCCTAACTCCCCCCATGCGTTTGTTCTGGGCATTTTGCTATCTTCCCTGGCTTGTGGGCAGCCCGGACCTTTGCTCTCCCACTCTCGGAGGGCATGGCCAGTGCAGGAGGAAATCCGCACTGGTCTTTCCGACCCAACCAGGGCTGGCGATGGTTTGCAGTCCGGGTGCCAAGTGGCTGGCCCTTGTTTTTCCGCCTGATGGTGGTAAGCCAGACGCACGAGGGAGTTCTTCGAATTTCCCTTTCCCAACTCTCTACCTCTTCTTTAGGCAATGTTTTAAACAGGCGAGGTGTCAAATCTTACTGACATCTCTGAAGAGAGACGGAGGAGGAAAGAAACATTAAGTCATGGCCTGGGAGGAAAGTGGCAGTTTAGTTTCGAGATTTTTTTTCCCCTTCTCTTTCATTGTTCTTTTGTGTACTTGTAAAACCTCCTGGATGGTGATTTTGTGTGGTTTCCTCGTAGCCCTTGAGCAGCTGCTGCTGGCTTGCTCCTAAAGCATTGCAACCTCATGTCCTGTGGGCCAACTTGTGCTTTGTGTCTCTGCTGTTCGCAGAGCATGAGAGGCAAGAATCAGGATTCTCTGGGGTGGCAGGCATTTAAGAAATCCCTTTAAGTCTGAGGGGCAGTTGGAGGGGAGCGATGCTGTGGCTTAGACCAGCAGGCCTGCCGCTGAGCATCCATACACCTAAGAGGAGACCCGGCCCAGAGGGCACCGATTGTAGTAACAGGAAAATTCCACTCGCTCAGGAGGCTGGCAGTGAGTGAGGGGGAGGGTTTCCCAGGGAGGAAGCTGGAGAGGCAAGGCCGGTTAGCTAGGAATGTTTTGGTCAGTGTGCTTTACTTCAGGTTAAGTGTTCATTTCCCATTAAGCACTGGATCATACACATAGCTGGGGATTTGCTTTTTTGGATGATTTTGAATCACGCAATATTTCGAGGAGTTTTATTCTGATGACACTGATTATATTAATAGCAATATAATAGCTACCTAATAATGTAATAGCTAGCATTTACTCAGCACTTACCATACGCCAGGCATCGTGCCAAGCGTTTGATCCTTATGAGGACTCCAAGAGATGGCTGTTGTGTATATCCCGTTTTACAGATGGGGAAACCAGTGCACAGAGACCTGAGGTCGTTGGCCCAGGCTCGCCCCTCTTTTAGATGGTCTGCTTCGCTCTCTTCTCTTAAATGACCCAGTTCATTTGGGTATCAGTGCTTGGCTCCATTAGGCACTCCATAAATATTTTGGTTCAGGAAGGGAGTTACGGAGCTGGGGTTTGAACCTGGGTCAGCTACCTCTGGACGTGACCTGGGAACTTGGTCTCAATGCACGCCGTCCCCATGGCTCCCGTTTTGCTGCTTTGGGCCCTCACAGTAGGAGATTGGATTAATCCCCTGGGGACTCAGAGGTCCAAGGGAAGGAGCAAGGGCATGTTGTGGAGGCAAGAACACGGTCCCTGGGGTACTTCCTGGGCATGCTGGCATTAAAGGTGTAGCACGAACTGTCATTTCAAGGAATTTGCCGAGTTAGCATTTCCCCGCCTGGCTCTTGGCGGCATGAGGCCCCCTTTGTCGCCCTCCTGTCTGCAGAGTGGGCTTGGGCTGAACTCTGGAACACCTGTCCGTTGGATGGCTGTAGGATCTCCTGCACCTGAGCAGAGACAGAGAAAGGCCTCATGCACCTGGATTCCCTTCATTCGCATGCTTGGGAACCTCGAGACAGCTGGAGTTGCACTCTCAAGGCAAAGCCCTTTGCCAGGGCACATAAAGAGAGGGGAAGGGGTCTCTTCAAAATCAGTCCTTTCTCTCCCTTTTGCATGTGGACAGTGAGAGCAGGTCCTGGTCATTATCAGCTGTCTGTTCATCAGGGGCCCGCTTCGGAGTCCCTCGCTAACCACTCCTGTACATCCTAGGGGGGAGGTGCTGTGACTGTCCCATGTTTTTGTCCTCCCTGTGCCAGCAGGGGTCAGGAGGCAGAGACCAGCAAGCCGTTTGTCCAAACCCCAGAAGCATGAAGCTGCAGATGCTGGATTTGAACCCAGGCACTCCAGCCTCTGGGCCTGTGCTGTTAACCCTTCTGCTCTGCCACCTGGCTCTGAAGCAGGAGGTTTTAAGTTTATTATTTAATCAACCTGCTTCTTCCAGAGCCTTGTGTCAGCCAGCTCCATGATGGGGAGACAGCACGGTGACTTCTGTCCACAGGGTTAGCTCAGGCTGTAGGAGAGACAGCCCTGGAGCCGGTGAGGTGGGTGGAGAGACTCGACTTAGGCCCTCCCCTTCACAGCCCAGCCCTTTCCTGGCATCAAGTCCTTTTCGACCAGAGTCTTTCCGCCTCTTGAGTTCAGCCTGCCTTTCGCATCTTTCTGCTGCTGTCAAAAAAGCGAGACTTGAAGTCCCGTCTCCCAGAATCCTGGGAGCTCTAAATGCGGAGATGGCCGTGGTCTGTGGTCAGAGCTGGTTGGGATTACAAATAAACTGAAGCCTGGGAAACTTTCTTGCTATTAATAGTGCAGACCTTTGGGGGAGGGAATAACCCAACTTGAAGCTGTTGGAATTGATTTTGCCCGTCCAGATGACATACTAATGAGCTAAGTGGTTAGCTTCAGATCATTATTGCTCCTTCCCAGGCCAAGTTCTTTTAAAGACTGAAACCACAAAAGCAGAGAACAAGTTGGTTTAGCGAGCACGGGGCCCCGTTGAGAGAGGGGAGGCTGGTCTGCGTGGGCCGGAACGGGAGGAAGCGGAGGCAGTGCCCCCTTCAGAATGCGTAGTGCTGTCTAAAGGCGTTTCTTCAGCGGTGCCGCTTTTTGCGGGGGGGAGGAGGACAGGAATTTGATTTGGTGTCTAGATTTTTCATGGGGGTATTTCTGTCTCTGGTGCATTTGGAGTGTTTTGGAAAGTTTCTCTCCCCGGCCGTGATGTGCTGAGTATGCCGTCAGCCATTCTCTCTCCAGGGAGAAAGTGTTGCCTAAAACAGCGCTGAGATCCCTATCTCCTCAAATCACCCACTTTGATTATAGCATCTATTGTTCTGCTCCTTGCTTCTTGGCAAATACTGGTCCCTCCTTGTGTACTACGAAAAGCACGGGACGGCCCTTCAAGTCCGAAGCGCCTGGAATATCCTGCTCTTTCGGAGGAGACCTTGGAAGTGGACAGAACTGTATTTCCTTCCCCAAACGAGGTTATTGTGCTCGAAATATCTCCTGGTAGTTTATTAAAGGAAACCACAGGCTGGGGTCAGAGGCAGTTTCTCCTGCCCGGAGCCTGCTGTCTTGTCTCTTCTTCCTGGATCTTTCTTCTTTCTCCCCCCCCCCCCCGCCTTAGTTTTCCTCAGCCCCCAACAGGCCCGCACCCCTAGGGGGGCAGCCCTGCGCCGGGGTGGAGTTGGGGCAGCACGGCTCTCTGGCAACCTGTCCTCACTTGCGGTCCCTCTGGAACGTTCGGAAGGAATTCGGGGTGTGGACTTCCTTGAGTGACTGGGATTAGACCAGTTGAGTCTGCAGTCAGACGAGAAGTGAGTGGGCAAAGGGGACTATTGTGTGCGGCTCCTCGGGACAGAAAGCCGGCCTTCATCTTTTACTGTGCCTAATGGACAATTGAGACATTCAGCTTATGTCTGAAAGGAAAGGGGGCCGGAATGGTCTCCCAGACCTCCCAGACGAAGGCTTGTAGGAGAAGCAAATAGAGACAAGGATTACCAACCAGGGAAACAACCGGGGCAGAGTCCTGGGAGAGAATGTTTATTTCCTTGCTCTCTAGGAGGGATTTGGAAAGAGCCATAATCCTGGGTTAGGAGTAATTTGTTACAGCAAGATGATACTTGAGTGACAGGCCGCTTCTGGCTGAGGCAGCAAGAGTTGTGCGCAGGGGGGTCGGGGGCCTCCGCAAGGTCAGCCTCACTAAATCTTCACCCTGGCTCGGGGTCTGTTCCTCCCCGAGCAAAATTAACCAGAGGCGCTGCTGACCTTTCGGCTTCCTGGGTGTAGTGTTACGAAGCATCTCCACATGCTTGTCACAGCTAGAATCGGACAATAAAAATTTGGACAGGGAGAACTTGCTGGAGCCACTGACCTCTTTCAGATGTGACGGGGGAAAAAATAAAACGGATATTCCGTGTGGTTCACAGTTTCAGTTGGGGTTGAAGGACAGGAGCTACACGTTGCATTTGGTTCCTGTGTCCAACGACTAAAGCACGTTAATTGGGTGCTTGCGGACTGCCAAGACTTCTGTCACTTTTTGTTGTGGATCTGGGGGAAGAATACGGAACTGGGAGGAGAGCCTGGTGAGAAAAATCCAGTTCTTTAGCGCTCTCGGCTGTGGGGGAAGAAAGGAATTTTTTAGTTTCTGATTTTAATATCGGCTGCAATGTGATGATTCATACATTTATGATGACCCATCCAGGTCCCGGGGACCCTGCTCCTCCCTGGCTTGTACCTCTCAAAAGTCATCTGATAGCTGCATGTTCGACAGTTTACATGGTAGACCTGTAGCTTCTGGCTTTTAAATGCCCTGTGCAGTCGGAGGCAGAAATAGTACGTTTTAACCACCTTGGACTTCCTAGAATACTTTGCCTTTCGTTCATTTACACAGCTTATCTTTTGAGTTTGGAGAAATGATAAGTCGAGAGGCTTTAGGCAACAAGCGATTTCATGCCCATTTAAAAAAAATATAGTAACGTATGTACTTTTTGAAAAACTTTAAAATTTATTGGGGTGACATTGGTTAATAACATACACGTTTCAGGCGTACAATTCTGTAATGCATCATCTTTACATTGCACTGCGTTTTCATCACCCGAAGTCTAGTCTTCTTCCGTCACCATATATTTGGCCCCCTTTTACCCTCTTCATTCTCTCCCCAACCCCTTCCCTCTGGTAAACCATCTTTCTGTTGTCTGTATCTGTGCGTTTTTGTTTGTTTTGTTGGGCTCGTTTGTTGCTTTCTGTTTTACAGCTCACTAGGAGTGAATCATATGGCTCTTGTCCTTTCCTGTCTGATTTGTTTCACTTATTGTGATAATCTCAGGACCCGACCGTGTTGTTGCAAATGTCAGTACTTCATCTTTTCTTGTGACTGAGGAGTGTTTAATTGTCTATACGTACCGCATCTTCTTTATCCAATCATCTATCGAGGGATTCTAGGTTGTTTCCATGTCCTTCCTGCCCAGTTTTTTAGACAGAGAAATTGAGGTGCAGAGACCTGGTGACTTGCCCAAGGCCTCAGGGCAGTGGAAAATGTGGAGAACGAATGGGCTGTAGGGTTTTGGTTTCTTGAACTGCCTGCTTTTCCGTCGACTCGTGGCTCCGCTCCGGTTGTCTTGAGCCCCATGCCTGGAAGCAGCTACCGCACACTCGGCCCTCTCTGCCACATCCCTTCTCCCGCACTCGAAACAGTCCCTCCCCAAGATCCAGTGCCAACCCAGATCACATTTGGAAACTGCTTGTTTCCAAGAAGCTTTGGAGGGTATGACTTATTATTATTTTTAAAAGAATAGGTTCACTTTTTTTTACACATCCTGGCCTTATGGGTGGAGTTTGTGTCATGACTGTGTGCTCTCCCTCCCCCATTTAAAGTACAATGCAGTGGGTTTTACATGTTCACAAAGTTGGGCAAACATCACACTATTTCCAGAACATTTCATCATCCCCAAAGAAACTCTGTACCCGTTAGCAGCCACCCTGCCCCCTGGAGCCTGACAGTTACTAATTTATTCCCTGTCTCCATGGATTTACCTATTCTGGGTATTTTATGTAGAAGGAATCATACCGGATGTGACCTTTTTTCTGCCTTCTCTTTACGTTTGCATGATGCTTTTTATTGCCACGTAATATTCCATTGTGCGGACAGACCACATTTTATTCATCCATTCATCGGCTGAGACTTGGGACACTCTTATCCCATGAACTTCATATTCACCGTGCTCCCAGGAATGCCCACCTTCGGTCCCCATGCTGCTCCGTATCTTCTAGCTTATTTTGAGGGTCTGCAGGTGCCTGTGTCCACCTCAGCACGCTTGTAGAGAAGCCGGTGATAACTCAAACATCCCAATGAGCAAACACCCAGCCAAGCTGGGCTGCACTTGGCCTTTTTATAAGAAGCAGTAATAAGAATGTGGTGACCACAAGGCAGGTTGTCTCTGGTCTGTCTCTTACTGTGAGGTTTCTACAGCAGCGTGCAGGAACTCCTCATTTACTAGGCACCTCACGTGGCTTTGTGGCTCCCTGTGTAGGGTGGGAGCTGGACCATTTCTTTTGAGGGTGCCCATTACCCATTCATCTCAGTCTTTTGGGGGGAGTTCTTGGAGAGTTCTGGCCTAAAAATACCAAAGGTCTGCATTCTGGTTTAGAAATCTCTAGCAATGTGTGACCGAGTCACTTCATTTCTCTCTGCCTCACTTTCTTTGATAATGTGTTTGGAGATTGTCTGCTTTGACCACCTAGAAAGGATATAGTGACGATCAATTTAGAGGTTTAAAAGAGCCTTTAAGAAAGTCATATGGAGTGTGTGAATGTACAACATGCTTATTATTGGCACTGCCCCAACACTGATAGGTAGTTAGTGCTAATGACTGATCAGTCATCTGAGTCACCTGGCAAGTCGGGGGAAAAAGAAATAACAGACACCTGGGCCCACTCCCAGACAGTCTGATTTAACAGGCCCAGTGGGTCAGGAGAAAAGTTTCTGCAAACAAACCCGTGAGGTTTGGAACTGGGGATCATGCTACTCATGAATTCAATGTTCCTTGTTCAGTCCCTGTGCCATTCATTAGCTTACTGTGCCATCGACTGAGTTTTAGATGACTTTTCTAGGCCCCAGAACATCGAATCCACACTAGACAGAGAGCACATGCTTTGCAAATGCTGCGGGAATTCATGTGTTAGAGTTGAAAGGGGTTTCTGAGGTAATGGTCCCCAATTTTCTACTACAGACTTAGGCTCAGAGGGGGAAGAGGTTGCCCAGGTATGGCAGAGCTGGTCCGGGGAAGAAGGTTTCCGGATTCTTCCCTCCTTGCTACTTCCAGGAGCACAGTCATCATTTTAAGGGTGACATTTTGGGCAGGGTGTGAGGAAGGCCTGCGGGGCTCACCTGGGGGTGTGGGGAAGGCCTGGTGAAATGCTGTCCAGCCTGTGCTGCTCTGGGCTGCTCTGCAACTGCCTCCCAGCAAATGCAAAAATATCTCCAGGACAGGGGTATTGAATAATTGGGCAGCAAAAGAAAACAGTGAATCCCAAGTTCTGGTTACTGAATTGTTTTGTTCGTTATTTGCTTGTTTTGCTTTGTAGCTCTGGTAGAAACAATTTTCTGGTAGCCTTGGAAGAAAACAACAGTTTGCCTAGTTTCCAAGGGGGGAAAGAGCAATGCTAGATGCTGGAGAAGGGCTATTTATTCCTTTGGGGACTCTGCGAGTCATTCCCTTAGCCATGCCCTTTGAGACACCTATCCCTGGCTGGAGTTCAGGCAAGGATGCCCAGCAGTTGATAAGAAAACCAGGGAAGGTAGAGGAGGTTCCAAGGTAAGCCAGGGTGAAGTGGAAAACACCGGGTGGTCCGGAGCCCTGTGCACTTGACTGCCAGCTGACACAGTGACCTCAGGCAAGCCGGGCCTTGTTCGACGGGCCTCAGATTCCTGCTTGGTAAAACGTGGGTTGTGACTTTCTGCTCATTGAATTCATAGCGTTATTGTGAATGTGGTTATGAACTCTAAAAATACTCTTTAAGTGTGAAGAGATACTGTTAGGACCTTCAAGATTGTTATAATTGGGACAAAAAGGATTAACTGTAAGGATTTCATTTAAAAATTGTATAATGACCAACCCATAGAGACAGGATGACACCATTAAATGGATGTGTTTTCACACAGGTGCCTTGATATCCTGCCCCTCCCACCCCCATATTCCTTTTATGTTGAAAAATGGGATAGTAAGAGATATATTTTCAAGTTCCTATTATGTTTAGTTTCATTAAAAAAAAGAAAAGAAAAGAAAAGAAAGTCAGTCCCAACATCTTACTGAATTTTTCCTGTGGCTTTCTTCCTTCTCCAAGTTCAGAGTGTGCCTGTCCTTCTGTGGGCTTTGGTTTCTTCTCCTTGGTAACTGTAGCAAATACTCCCAGCCAGCAGAGATCATCCATTTCTGAATTTTCTTTCTCTGTACAGTCATATAAAGCCTGTTTAAACAAAGCCTCTATCTTAGTCTTTCTGTGGATTTTTCAAAAGAAGAAATTCCTAGGAGTATGTTTTAACCTAGGACAAAGCAGCCTAATCTCCTATACCTTCTGCATCTGCAGGAAAATTGCTTAGTCATTTTTTTCGTGAAAGTCCTAAGGATCCTGTAGGATTCTAAAGACTTCTGAAATAGTTTCATGTAGTTTTACTGTTAAGGTATATATGATCAATGCTAAATTTTGGAAACCTGTCGGCATGTATCTGGATTCAGAGGGGAGGGCTGAGTATTAAATTCATCACATTCTTCTATTTTAACCATTGGGATAAATTGTGATTTCCTGACCCAGGGCAGACTGTCTTATTTACAGAAGATGAGCTGACTTTTCCATTTTCTGTTTCTGAGAAATGAAGTGGGTTCAGAAAGAGATGGCCAAGCCTGTTCTTCCCGTAGGCCTGTGTGCAGATGCTCCTCACTGTGTGAGCTCCTGCAGAAATGCGCATGTGCTCTTGGCCTCCTTGAGGGTTGTGCTTTCTGTTGGCTCCCTAAGTTTCTCTGTTTTCCTCTTACTGATGAGTGGCTCCTGGCGGCTGTTTGTGAAACCTAGTGACTGAACACTATAGTCAGGGTTGCGCATTTTAAGTGGAGTTGGCATGGGCCTCCCTCTTGGAGGCTGCATGGGGCAGGGAGAGCAGGTCACCTGCTAGGGGAGGAAGGATTGATGACTTTGGACGCGATAGGCCGTGGCTGGCGGTACTCTCAGTGTGGGGTGTCTAGGCAGAGCAGTGACTTTCCATGTCATAAGGAACGCCTGTGCAACTTTCTCGCACCAGGGAGTTAGGAAGTCATAGCTGTCGAAGTCTATCATGAAGATGGTTTCCAATGGATTAGAATTCTTGTAAGATGAAATTTTCTAGGAAGAAGCACCCCAATTGAGACATAGCTTGGTTTTTATACTTTAGTAAAGGATGCCTATCTACCAGGCTGAGGAAGGGAGCGAAGCCTTCAAAAATGACAAAATCAGCTCTGTTCTGGGTGATAGGTTTTCTACGGGCCCTGGTTTTCCCAAAGAAATTGGTTTCATCTTCACTGAGCAGTCTGTTGAGGCCCTACTGTGTTCCTCCTCCCCACTCTGAACTCCCCATTCCGTCTGAGCACATGGCACATGCCATCTGTTGGTGGTGGACCGAGCTGGCACCTGTGGGTTTTCTTCCCGTATTTGTGATAGGGCAAAGTTATGCACGTTGGGAAGCTCTGGACAGAGGAGCTTCCAAACCTAGAAAGTTGATCCCAAAGCACACAGGGCGCATCACCATGACTAGAGGAATTTCTGCCTGGCATGCTGCTGTGATGATTTGGTGACACGTGACCTGTTGCCAGTGTCTCCTGGGAAGTGGGTGAGAACTTTTAACCACGTGAACCCTTTCCAGTCAGAACGGCTCAGGGATTTTCAAACTTCCATTTCGGAAAGGAGGGACAGTGATTTGGGTGAGGCTGTGGTGTGGTGGTTCAACCCGGTGACTGCGAGTCACGGCCAGAGAGCTCGGGTTCTTTTCCAAGCTTCCCTCCCCGCAGAACTTGAGTCTGCCAGTGATGATTCACTCCAGAATGCCACTTTTGGGCCACCGGACACGGTTGCTTTGTGATGGATTTCAGGCCCAGCGAAGGGTATGTCCTGTCTGACATGGTCTTCACGTCCTGACACATTCATTCCTTAGGCCAGGGATGGCAGACTAGGGAGGGCCCACGGGCCAAGGCCAGCTGGCCACCTGCTTTTGTATGGCCTGTGAGCTAAGAATGATTTTTATTGTTTTCGAATGGTTAGAAATCAAGAGAGGAAGAAGATTTCCTGACCCAAGGAAATCACCCGAAATCCAAATGTCAGTGTTTATAAATAAAGTTTTATGGGAACAAAGCCATGGCATACTACGACTGTACACACAGGTATTGCCTGTGGCCGAGCTGAGTCGTTAGGAGAGAATGTACAGGCGGCAAAGCCTGAGGCAGGCGGCGTGTGGCCCTTTACAGGAGAAGTTGGCCAGCCCTGCCCTGAACAAACAAGGGGCAGACTGCTCTCGCCTGTCCATCTGTGCGGTGGCGCGAATGAAAGGGAGTGCCGGGAAGCCGCTTTGGAGTTTTATCAAGGATGTGGAGTTTCTTGGCAATCTCCGTTGTTATCCTCACCATCTCTGTCCTTCAAATTGTCCTGTTTGTTTAGAAAATAAGTTTGTACCCAGGACCTCAGCAGGCTTCAGGTGGCAGGTTCTCTGATCAGCCCCTCCACGTCATCCTTGCTACCCAGTCTGGGTCTCGTGGGTGGGAGTGTCTTCATGCGAGCAGATTCTATCAGGCCCACTTGAACCTGACCCCAGAGGGGCCTTCTGATTTGGGAGATCCATTCCATTCCCATTTGCCTTTCCTATGCCTTTTTTTATTGGGGGAGCTGGAGGAGGAGAAATTTGAGAGCTATACCTTTCTCTCTTTGCTGACAATTTAACAGGCTTTTAAATAGCCTCAGTTCCTTTCAGGCCAGTGGTATTGTATATATTTTGAGACTTTGTCCACGGGTCCAAAAGCTTAAGTTAAGCTCCCTGAGACATATCATAAAATATGATTTTGGGAAAAACCCTAATGGGCCATGAGCAGAACATTATTATTAAACAAAGGATGAAATGCTGAAGCCAGGATGGCCTTCCCCCCGCCCCCTGCAAAATGAAAGTTGAGCGGACTCCATTTCAACAGTTTTCAATGCAGGAATTCCCATAGCCCCATTTGATTGCAGTTTGTTGAAAAGTTTAATGTTTTTGTAGGCAATTCATAATTTCCATGTTGAGCAGCCTAAAAGGAAGAGAGCTGGAGTCCAGTGTTGTTTTCATAGTGGGATGGTGGGAACTTTTTTTCTTCCCCAAAAAGGATATAAAACCGGAGTGGAACTATTGGGAAGACGCTGCGTGGCTTTCCAGCTGGTTCGTAAATCGGGGATGCTTCTTTCTCCAGGTCTTTCTTCAGGACCCAACAGAATAAATAGAATTTCCTGCTGCTTAATGTGTCCAGGAAGGAAAAGATTTTCCTCTAGGCTCTAATAGTACCTAATTTCCTTTTTCTTCCTTTTATTTATTTATTTTCTCTATTAATAAGGACCAATTGGAGAAGATGAAGAGACCTGGGAAATCCATCACTTTTGGAGGAGGTTAATAACTTCCTTTAAAAAGTCCTGACATAATACTCACTTCCCCAGAAGGAACCTCGTCAGCCTGAATGCCAGTTAAAGTCCAAGGGACGACAGGCATGGGTTTGCGGGGACCCAGCCGTTCTGTGGGATCGAGTTGCACCGGGCCTGAAAGGCTGGGGCTGTCACTGTGGAGTCCCTGCAAGTCGCTGGGACTGGGGCCGTCTTCCCCTGCCATCTGGATTTGGTTAACTCTCTCTGGGCAGCGGGGCCGAGTCTCATTTCCTCCAACCAGTAATGTTATATAGGCAGTGATCCTGGGCTGCCCTAACATAATTGAAAATTATGTGTATTGTAGGCTCGGAGCGCTGAAATGTAGGCTCATAAAAATATGTGGTGCAGGTAGCCCGCGGAGATTGGATATGGCACACAATGAAGCTTTTATGTAAAGTAAGAATTATAAGTCTCCGCATTAATATTGCATTATGGGTATGATAATGCTTGGGTGGGGTCCTAAGGGCAGGTCTGTCATGTTAAATAAAGCCTAAATTTCCTAATTCACTGGAGCTGGCACTTGGAATGCAATAAAATCCATTCTGCAGATGGCCAGAGATGAAAAGTTGTCCATTACTCTAACCGCCCCCACTGAGGGTAGCATGACATGCAGGTGAGTGGTAGAATCTGCTCGCCATTTTTCCTCACAGGTTTTTATGGGACGGAGGAGTGAGTGTTGGCAGGTGTCCATTTTGGTTGGCCTCAAGGAAATGACTCTGTTGAGTGGTTTTTGACCAGTGAGGCCCATGTATTTATGTGGCAAGGGCGGATGGGCAGAAGTCAGGATGAGACAGGGCAGCACGGAGTCCCGTGGCCCTCCAGCGTGGGTTCGAGGGCTGAGGGAGGCCAGGAAACGTTCCCTCCCGTGGTTCTCAACTTGGGGTGGCGCGGCTCCCAAACAAGGCAGTGGAAGTAGTTTGACTACGAGGGTGACTGGGCGGGGGTGGGGGAGATTGTTGGTGCCTGATGACGTTTCCTGTCTAGGAGGCCCAGACTCCTAGAAGTCAGTCAGTGCTTGGGACCGCCCCTCACCCACCCCCATCCCACCCCCGCAGTTTATAGATGAAAAACTGGAGGTTTAGGGAAGCCGAGGCATTCGGTGCAAGGTCTTGTGGCGAGTTACCAGGACCGGTGACCAGCCCTCCTCGGCACAGGATGCGTCCAGGTAGAAACTCTGAAGACGAAGTTGCTCCAACCTGGTGGAGCTCTAGGTTGGGAAAAAGGCTGTGTCCGTTGGGTTAGGCTCTCCCAGCTTCAGGTGGAGCTGCGTTAGGTTCAGTGGGCCGGAAGGTTGTGTCTTTAGGAGACCCGTGGAAAGACGTGTGGGAGTGGCTTTGGCCCTTTTCTGTTGCGTGGGATTTGCGCAAAGCCTTCCTTGTGTCTGGACTGCCCTTTGCTGTCCTTTCTGTTGAACTCTTTCTGACTTAAGAAGACCCTGTGGGGCCTTCCCCAGTCTCTTTCTCAGCAGTGCCACCTTCTTCTTGGCATTCCCTGGGCGTGACTCCCTGAGTCTCGGCCGCAGCTTCCCCCCTTCCCTCTGGTGCACGGAAGCCCCCCGAGGGCGGCATTTTTGTCCCACCGTCATGCACAAAGCAGTGTTCTCACCAGTGTTCACTGAAAATTTCTGTAGGATTCCTATTAAAATTAGCCTTTTCCTTCCCCCCTTCCTTCCCTTCTTTTTTTTCTGCGTGTCTCTGAAAATATGAAGATGGCTCCTTATATGCCCTCCAGGCATTAATTCATGCATTAATCCACTGGCCTTCAGAGGTACAAAGGCTGGTGGTATTGATACCCTTATAAAATCTTAGCCATGTCTGAGTTTTCTTTGGGTGTCTGAAGTTTTCCCAAGTAAAACTGTTGTGATATCACTAACAAAAGTCAGATGCCCCGATGTTGCTTATACATGTGCTAAAAATCTCAGTGACCAGAGAAGCCACTTTACCTCAGTTTCCCTTATCTGCACAATGGGGAGTTGGATCAGGGTGATGAAGTCCCCTCCAAAGCTGGCCATGTCCCTTTCCGCAGAAGCAGGTCCCTTCCCTTCTGCCATGTCTTAGCATTTTCTACCTCAGAGAAGGGCAGAGGTAGACATACTTGGCTTATATCTTTATTTTTCTCTCCATGATGAACCTGTACGTATTTAAGAATTTCTCTAGCCTTTTGAGATGAGGCCGTAAATTGCATTGTGCCCTGTTTGTGCATCTCTTACCAAGAAATAATTTTGTTTTATTGGCTTTCAGCTTGGATGAGGATTTCCACCCTCACCCGCCGCCTTGAGTAACTTCCAGTGGGGGATGGTCACGCACAGATGCTCAGGTTTCTTTAGAAATGAAGTTTCCTGAAAGAGCAGATTCAGAGTCTCCTAGGACACTGGCTTGAGACTCCATTTGCTTTCTTCCCTTCTTCTGTCTCCCCCTACCCCCTGCTCCTTCTAAGTGAGGTAGTATTCCTGAGATACTTTTATCTGAAGCCGCCGGTAGCCCGAATGCAAAGGTGAAACTATAGGTGTATACATGTACCTATGGAACATGAACTCAAAGGAAGAACCTATTGGTGTCTCATGCTTTTTCTGTTGATACTGTTATTTGCATGCTTTTAAGCTTTTCAGTTTCCGATCCACGAAGCTGTTTGGCGATTCTTTTCTAAAGCCATCTTCCATGTTTGCTTTGTTTGCTCTCCAGTATCTGCAGATGAAATGGCCGCTGCTGGATGTCCAGGCGGGGACCCTCCAAAGCAGACAAGCCCTCAAGGATGCCCGCTCTCCCTCGCCAGCACACATTGTCGTAAGTGACCTCACAAAGGCCATCGCTTCCTTTATTGGGGGGTGGGGTTTGAAGAAAATGATCTGTGCTTGATAACAGGCCTTGTTTATCAGTCATTCTTTCTTTAAAAATACTTTGTTTGGCACATTTTTGGATATGGTTTATATTTAGATGGTGCCTGTTTTCTCCTATTAGACCTTAGCGATTATTACTTACCTGGAAAATTTCCCACCTGTCCTTTCTCCTGTTGGGTTAGAATTTATTAACTTTGTGGGCTCCAGTTAATAAGCGCAGTCACGATGGTGTGAGGAAGACTGGAAATGGTATCAAAGCAATTATTTTAAAAACTAAAATACCCAGAATCTTACCTGAAAAAGTCATGTAGGGAAGGTGAATGGCGGAGTGAATTAGAAAACTCAAAGAAAGCCCTGGATTTGAGACTCCCAGCCACCCCCCTACCCCCCCCTGCAGTTTATCTTAATTGTTGGAAAGGAACATTCTGCAGTAACATCAGAAAAATTTCTTCTGGGCTGATTGATGGAGCCAAGAAATTAATTTAGGCTTAAATTAAATTTAATCTGTGTGTCCATGGCTTTGAAAGTGTGGAGGTTTAACAAGGAACCATTTGTTTGTAGTACTAAGGCTACAACGTACCATGTGGGTCTCCATATATTTTTAATGTACTTTCTAAGAATTTTGTAAGCTCTGAAAGTGGAATTCATAAATTAACCTCTCGAGAAGATAGCTCAGCCTTATTAGAATATTCTCTTCTATATATTTACAGTATGAGCTGAACTTTACACTAACAATTCACGTATTTTTTATTCAAGTATCACAACATGTTACCCATTAATATATGTTGCTTCTGTGTTACTTGTGATTTCTACAAATGGCAAAATAATTTTCTTAAGTAGAAAAATCTCAAGAATGCATTGTGTCAAAATTCAGGCTAACTGCCTCCTTATTTTGTAGCTTGCTGTAATTGAGTATATTATATTTAATATTTTTGCCCCTGTTATAGGAATATTAAATATGTATGTGTATGTATATATATCGCAAAATAATTTATTTCCATAAAGCCACATCGTGGGCCATTGCTTGTGAAAATGTCTTATGACAAACGAATTTTTGTCATAAGTAAGGCACGTAGAAAGAGAGTTGACATTTTCCAGAAACTTCCTCCTTCCTCTGACCCCACAATCAGATGGATGCTCATAATTAGACATACTCCTGTAATGCTGAGATTTCGGGGCTGGCAGCGACCTGAGATCAGCTAGGACCCGCCTGTTCTCAGAAGAGGAAACAGGCCCAGAGATGCCTTCAGCGAATTGCCCAAAGTCACACGCTACGTTAGTGGCCAGAGTGAGGACTGCACCCCGTTCTCTGCTCTCTTTCCGGGCCCTTGTGGAATGTTCTCTCCTAAGGGAGAGCAAGTAACTTTCCACTTTCCATGGCTGGTTCTGTGTCATCACCAGGGACCGTGTCATAGGTATAAACACAGTGTTGGTGTGGGGTTCTGGTGCAGCTTTCTCCTAGAAAAGTGAGTAGTACCATGTAAGACAGTATTTTGATGATACCCTAAGATTTTGAAAAAGTGTGATTGTTACAGGGTCCTTGCAGGTAAAACGAGGAAGCCTTTCCTGCCTCCCTGTATTTCCATGTGTGCTTTTAGGCTTGGAAATGTTTCTGCTTTTGGAAATGCTTGGCAGGACTCGCCCACATTTTTTTTTTTTTTAAATGTACAGAGAAAGGATGTTATCTTTAAAATCTCTGGGAGGCCTCTTCTCTTTGAAGGTGGAGAGAAGATGCAATTCTTAGAAGTGGCCCAGAGTGGACACAGCACCTCATAGACAGGGCACAGAGCTCCACTGCCCATGCTGGTGAGCAAGAGCGAGGATTTATCCATTGGGTGAGAGGGCGATGATCACCCTCCTCTCTGACCACCTCCACAAATCCCATAAGAATCCCGTAAGAACAGACGCCACAATTTAGGCTTTAAGCGCTTTATTTTCATGTGTAGAATTAGCAATCTGAGCAGTTGTTAAAACAGTTTTTCAGAGCCAGTATGGATTTTGGTGAAGAACAGTGAGGGGATTTAGTGTTTTTTCCCCCCTCTGCTGTTTATTTGAAGGCATGTTTTCCATAGCAACCACTTGGGAGAACACCACCCCTTTCCACGGAGACCCTGGTCCAAAGGAGCCACAGCTGGCAACTGTAATATGATCTGTTGTGCTTTCTGCAGTGTTCCTGGGGCCTCCGGGGTGGGGTGGGGGGTGGACACTGTAGGGAGGTTATGGGTTGGTGGTGGAGGGGAGGGCTCTGGGAGCTGGAGAGAGGAGAAGAACCCTGAGTTGGACAAAAGGAAACCAAATTTGTGAAATACTTAAAGCTTGTGGCAACTGACTGGTGTCTTTGGTTATATGAGTCAGCCCCGTGATTGTGCATTTCTGCAATCTTCACCTGACGCTAAGGGGCAAGGCGAGGGATATTGGGTGGTGGGGCCAGGTCGGGGGTTATTAGTGGAGTGAGATGGGAAAATAGGGCGGAAAAAAAGGCTGGAGATGGTTGCCCATGTAGTTTTTGGGGTTCAGGAGTCATACACTTTGGGGGGCTACATTTATGATCACATTTTCACTGGACAGAGAGTGCTGTGCCAGCCAACACCAGCTGGGCAGGTCCAGTGTGCCAGTATTTCTAAAAGGGGCATTCTGCGTTATGGCTGGTGGATCATGTGGCTCAACATTGATCAGAAGAATCTGGTTCACGTTCATATCCACTGAAGAAGGGCCAACTTTTCTCTAGACACTGGGCTTTTCCTCGGATTTTACTTTTCATTCTTTTAAATAAAACATTGTCACATCATAGCGTTTCATCAGACATGTTTCAAAATAATCGTCTGAGGATTGCTTCCTAATTTCTGCGAAATTTGGATTTATTGTGATTTCTGGGCCAAGCTGTTTCATAATGATTTCTAATGTTTTCTTTTGAAAATAGAGAAGTGTTCAGTTTTTGTTGGTAATCATTGGAGACTAATATCACAGTTTGCTAAGAAAATAACTTTTTCCTGGTCCATATTTGGGGCCAAATTCTCACTTGGGAATTCAGAGCATTTTGTCTGAGTATTTTAATCTGATTGTTTTTTTTTTTTCATGTGGCATGTGGGTTACCACATTATAAAAAATTGATGTGTAGAATAAATGTTCTTAGCGAGTGGAGTTCAGTTGATCAAGTAGTATTTAAATTAAGAAGCAAGCCCCACAAACTTGAGTGCCTGTAATGGATACAGCATCCCGTTTATTATAATCCAGCGACTCCTGACCTGTGTTTTAAAGGAAGAGGAATTTCATCCTTCAAGGATGCTGTCTTGATTTTTGGGGGGCTAGCCAAAAAATAGGAGTTCACACAACAAATACATTTCTCCTTCCCTCTTCTCCACCCTCCACCTTCCCTTTCCCTTTTATTCCCTTCCAAACACTGCCCCCCCCGCCCCCCGAAATTCATCCACTTCCTGAAGGCTAGCCACAGGCCCAGATTCCTCCTCCCCTCCTCCCCAGCCTCCACAGTCCCATTTTCTAATTCTCATAAGTAGCTCATATTTCTTTCCTTGTGGTGTTTTTAAACGTGCATTTTAAATTTTTCGTCTTCCTTCTCCCCCCCCGCTTCTCAAATGAGGGCCAAACAGCTGGGCGTGCTCAGCGGCCGGCCCGAGTCTCGGCCGAGCTGCCTCCGGCCCGGCGGCGGGGAAGCGGCAGGGTTCGGAGCTGCTGCCTGGACGCCACCCCCGGAGCCTTTGCTGGACAAAGACTTTCATTTAAGTTTCTTTGTACCCAGCAAAAAAAGATTCTGTACCAAAAATGGTGGTATTTTGGTACAGTATGTATCTTACAAAACGGCAAAAGGCTTCAAAAGTTCCTACCATTTTATCTTGGGGGCTTCCTTTTGAAGTGGATGCGGACTTCTACCTTAGGGTACATTTCTAAGTGGTTCTTGGCCTCCTGTGTTTTGTTGGGTAATGAGCACCAAGGTGCGGGATAAGAAAGCCGCTCGAGTCCCGAAGAGCAAAGCCCTCCAGACTACGTGGTGTACTTTGTTGTTGTTGTTGTTGCTTAAATGCTGAAAGCGAGTGGAAAACCCTTATGAAATACAGGGTGATGGTTAGAACTTCACACGAGTCTCTGCTGTCTGCTCTGAGTATTTTCAAGTAAGCTCAGAGGGCATGGCAAGCCTTTTGTTTTTTGTTTCTGAAGAGTTCAGGGGGGTGGGGGGCTCTGCTCATAGTTAATCACCAAACAGGACTTTGAGAGCATCCTCTTGGTTATTAAATCTGTGTGGAGGTTTGATGGGTTATTTGACTTGGGTTGCATTCTGCCCTTTTTCCGCCAAATGCTTATTGGCAGCTGCTCTGTGCTGGGAGGCTCTATTGCTAGCTGAGGCTCAGCAAAGCCATCGCAGCCCCTCCCCATGTGGGTGTCATTGTTCCAGGTGCCATGAAGAGTACAGAGAGGAGAGGGTTTGACCAGGGAGATGGGATTTCAACTGAGAAATTGGTGAGGATTATAGGCCAGGATGGCCCCCGGGGGAAATGGCATTTAAAATGACATTTGAAAGTTTGATTGGAGTTGGCCAGGTGAAGGTATGCAAGAAGGGGGTGGAGAGTGGCAGAACATTCCAGGCAGAAGGGAAAACACGTACAGAGGCCCTGGAGGGGAAAAACCTTGGCTGCGAGAGAAGCACAAAGCCAGCCGTGGGGGCAACAGGGCTTGAGGGCTCAGGGACAGTGGCCCGGGGATGCGGTGAGTGAAGACTTGGGGTTCGGTCCTCACCGCCCAGCAGGAAATCACGAGGGGTTCAGCTTGTGTTTAGAAGCTGATGGCAGTGGAGATTGTGAAAGGGGACAGATTTGCAGGGGACATCAGTGGAACTTGCTGAGGGGTTGGATGTTGGTGTTGAGGGAGAAAGGGGAGTCAAAGGCGGGTGGGTGGAGAATGGGGTTCACTGAGTGGGGAATATTGGAGGGGTGGAAAAGTGAGTTAGTTGTCTTTATTTTTCATTTTTATTCATTCCAGCTCTATAGATATACTGATATAATTCACATATGACATTGTGTTAGTTTAAGGTATACAGTGTGTTGATGTGATACACTTAATAGTTTATGAAATGGTTGCTGCCACAGTGTCAGCTAATGCCTCCATCAGGATGCATAGTTAGCCTTTGTGTGTGTGTCTGGGGCCAGAACTTTTAAGACCTGCTTTTTTACCGACTTTCAAGTATATAATACAGCTCTGTTGGTTATAGTCATCAGGCTATACATTAGGTCTCCAGAACTTACTCGTTTTTCAAACTAGAAATTTGTACCCTTTAACCAGCATCTCCCCATGTCCCCCGGCTCCCAGGCCCTGGTAACCAGCATTCTGTTTCCTATTTCTGTGAGTTTGGCTTTTTCAGATTTCCACATATAAGTAATATCACACAGGTTTTTTTGTCTGACTTATTTCACTAAGCGTGATGCCTTCAAGGTCCATCCGTGTTGCAAATGGCAGGATTTCTTTTTTTGTGGCTGAATACTAGTACACACACACACACACACACACACACACCCCATTTTCTTCATCTGCTTATCTGTTGGTGGGCACTTAGGTTGTTTCCATATCTTGGCTGTTGTAAATAATGCTGCAATAGACATGGGGGCACAGATTTCTTCGAGATCCCATTTTTATTTCCTTTGGATCTATACTCAGAAGGAAGTTTGCTGGGTCATGAAGAAACCTCTATTTGTTTTCCACAGTAGCTGTACCAGTTTACATTCCCACCAATAGTAGGAGTTCCTTTTTCACCGTATCTTCGCTGACACGCTATCTCTTGTCTTTTGTTAGAAAAGCCATTCCAACAGGTGTGAGGTGTTCACTGTGGTTTTGATTTGCATTTCCCTGATGATTAGTGATTTTGAGCACCTTTCCATGTTTCTTGTATGTTCTTTGGAAAAATGTCCATTCAGTTTCAGAGCTCTCTTTTTAGAGAGATTAAGATACTAGGTTTCATGAGCCCCCAAAACAATAGGGCAATAAGAAGTGCAAACACTCCAAACTTTTAACTGGCTCCATAAAAGTGATATTAGTTTTCTATCCATTTATGTGGAATATATTTAGGGAAGGGTAGAGAATTCTTCTTTTTCTTTAGATATGTAGTTTTAAATGAGCTTTCTCTTGGTCTTGTGCTCAGCATTGATTCGATCATTGATTCACATTCATTGATCTCCCAAACATTTAGTGATTCTTTACCACATGGGAAAAAAGTATTGTAGACCTTGAGAGAAAGTATGGAGTCAATGGTGAATCGCAACAACCATGATAGTGAACAAGCCTGTAACACTTGCTGGGTGCCAGGCATTGTTCTCGGTGCTCTCCAGGTGCTGTGTCATCTGCACGTTAGGAGGAGGAACTCGGCACTGGGCGGTTTAGCACTTGTCCAAAGGTGGGAGTCGGGCTGTGACAGAAGGCGGCCTGGCCCCAGAGCACGTCAGCTTCTTAACCCCACCAGTGCCAAAGACACGCGTCAGTGGGTACAGTGTGGTGTGCTGAGGGCTAGCTGGACAGGGTGGCAGGGCTCAGAGACCTCCCAGCCTCACTGGAGAGTGAGGCCCGGAGTCGGTCAGGGTTTTGGTTTCCAGGTGTGGCTTCTGCAGAGGACTCGGGACACATTGTGGGAAGGGAGGGCGTTCTCTAATGGGGCAGGTGACCTTGGGGGATGCGAATTGTGAACTTTTGCTGATTTCCTAACAGCTTTTCCCTGTGCCCTGTCTCCACTCTCTCCTCTACATACACACTTTCCCCGTGGTTTTTGTTTTTGTTTGTTTGTTTGTTTGTTTGTTTTCCACTGAGCTATGACTCAACCAGGACTTTTTAGAATACTTGGTATGTATTTCCTAGGAGCAGCTGAGTCAGCTTGCCCGTTTCATAGACAGAACCACGGTAAGGGTATGTATTTTATCTAAGGACATAAAGCAAGACTGTGAGCACCACAAAAATACTATTTTTATAAGAAGAGCTCTGAGTATCTAATACTGAGAAGCAGGCAACCAGGTTGTCTTTTTCAGGAAGCGGTGCCTAGGAGTGTTTTGAAGGGAGAGAGTGGAGTAAACCCCAAGATGAAATAGTCTGTGTTGAAAAGCCCAAGCTTCCTTCTCTGCTTCCAGAAAATACCCCGTGGCGAGGAATTCTGAAGTTCCTGAGGTTTGGGTTCACGGCGTGCCATCTGACCGCTGTGGCGACAGGAAATACTCTACCAAGAACGATTGTGTAAACTCCGTTCTGCCCCCTTCAGATTAGAATCGGAAGTTTCACAACCTTAATGTCACATGCCACACCACCCACCGCTGTCCCTTCTGATGCTTAGGTCACTGTTCAGATGTCGTCCACGGTCCCACACTGTTCCTGAATAGAGAGATGGAGCACTTATCTCATGTTTTCTGTTTCCTTTTGGTATGATGTGGGTGCTTCAGCAAGTTCCACCTCTCTGTTGTGATGCGATCCCTCTCTTTGGAACACTCGCCCCTTCGTGGTGTTTTGGGCCCTGTGCTGCTCACGCTTCCATCTGCCCACCTTGACACTTGGAAGGCCGGTGTGTCCTCCTCCCCTCGTTGCTGAGCCTTCCCTTCACGGTTATCACCACTTGTAGTCACATCTTCAGTGACTGATCTGAAACCGTTTAGGAATGGGAACTGCTCATTTTCTATTGAAAATCCTACCTGTAAAGTTAAGTGAAATTATTTTTTTAAGAAAATATTTTATTTATGTATTTTAGAGAGAGGTGAAGGGAGGGAGAAAGAGAGAGAGAAACATTGATCGGATGCCTCTTGTAGGTGCCCTGACTGGGGACTGAACCCACAACCCAGGCATGTGCGTTCACCAGGAATTGAACTGGCAACCTTTTCCTTCGTGGGATGATGCCCAACCAATTGAGCCACACCGGTCAGGGCTGGAATTCATATTTGTTTGTTTGTTCATTGAGAGAAGAGAAGGAGAAGGAGGGAGAGAAGCATCAACGTACGGTTGCCTCTTGTGCACCCCCAATTAGGGGCCTAACTTGGCCTGCAACCGAGGCATGTGCCTTGGAATTGGAATTGAACCAGCAACCATTTGGTTCGCAGGCCTGCGCTCAACCCACTGAGCCATACCGGCCAGTGCTGAAATTGATTTTTACATGTAGCTTTCCTCATTCATAAAACTTTTGTTCATTGTAGGTAGTTGAGAAACTAGCCCTTAATTTTGCCATTCAGAGATTACTTTATAAATAATTTGGTGTATTGGATATATTTCCTTCTAGACTTTTCCCTTTTGTATATTAATATTTATATTCGTTTTTAACATCTTTGAGCTCTTGCAATACTGTTCAGTATTTCCAGCCTTGCATTTATTTAAAATGAAAATCGGTGTAGTGAATAAGTACTTCTTCAATGTCGTTAAAATTCTTAAGGATTTTTCACCACGTAACTGACCATAGTATTATACTCCAATTTGCTTAATCAGTGACCTGTTGTTAGGCCTTCAGAGTATCTGTTTTTGTTTCTACCACTCTAAATAATCCTGTATTGAAGAACTCTGTGCCCCTCTCCCATTTAATCATTTTCTTCGGATAGATTCCTAGGAAGAAAGGCAAGAGGACAAAATTCATAAACATTTTCTGATACATAGCTACACGCTTTCTTCCAGAAAGATCTCTTCTTATAGCTATCAGAAGTGTGCGAGAGTTCGACTCACCACGATGGGAATGATTTAACGTCTCTGGGAAGTTTCACAAAGTGAAACTCCACCTTGTTCCCAAAGAGCATCCCACCACCCAAGTCAATGTCCCCAGGCCTTTCGCCTCCAAAACAGGCAAACAAAATGATTGCGTCCTAAATGACTGGTAGGCTTTAAAGTCAGCTGACACTATTGCGATTTTGCAGAAATGCATCTGTTCCTTTTACACACCTCACAGCTGTAGCTACTTGGAAATACGGCACATTTTAGGGTGACTTTAGAAGTCTTGGAGTATACTTTGTAACCTCAAATAATTGTGAAGTTTCTTTAGTTTTAGTAATCCTTCTTTTAATGATATTTTATTGGGAAGGTGTTATTTCTTCGGTGCATATGACCTTGTTCAGGAATATGACTCGGAACTGTTTTGGGGGAAAACATACCTACTTTTCAGAGATGCCATTCGTTGCTCTGTTTATGATCAGCCCACCGAAAGTGGGGGGAAGGCGGGCAGCCTCAAATCGGTCTCGACCATTCCTCAGTGCTGTGCCTTGTGCTAGGGGAAAAGTCTTCGGCAGCTCTGGGCCAGTACTTCCTGACATCTGTCTCGCCAAGTGTTAGTAGGTTACTGGAAAAACGGGCTCCCTCCTAAAATAGCTTTAGGGAAGCACTGGGTCACGTGGTCATTTTCTTTAGGGCAGAATCTTGATTCCTGTGGGTACCAGAACCCTCACACGGAGGACTTTCTAAAGTATGTTGTGACTTCAGAACTCTTCTTGAGCCTCTTCAGAGACAAGATTGGAACATACTTTGGAAAATTGTTTCAGTTTCAGCACCTGCTCTGTTTACCAAGTGTGGGAGCCTGTTTTAAGTTAACAGGGATCAACTTAGAGCTCCACTCACGGTTTCGCCTATGTTTATTTTTCCAGTAAATAAAACAGAAGTGTTCGTTTGGCACCCATCCTGACCTGCTGTTGTTTCTTACACTGCTGCATTAACTCTGCGTACGGGGCTTGTCTCTCCAGCCAGACTCTAAGTTTCTTGAAGCCAAGGGGCCCCCCGGGGTTTATTTCTTTGCATGCGACTTTTTCCTTACCTATTGTGGTTTTGTTAATTAACTCCAGGGACTGGAGTTGATTTAGTCTAGAATGAGTGTGCCTTCATCATTAGAGTACTCAGAATCATCCTGGTGAGCCTAAGTGCTGGCCCGCATGTGTCCTTCCTACGTGACGTGGTGGCGTGCTTTGGAGAAGCATAATTTTGGGTTGTGACATTGCGTGAGGTTTGTCAGTAACTTGATCGTCCACCCTTATACATTCCAGCTCAGAGAGGAGCGTGTCTCATTGCCACAGTAGCCTTTCTGTTGAACGTGGTTAACACAAAACCTGCAGAAGGCCAGGCGTGTAGGGTGTCTAACAATCTTCGTATAATAAACCGACTGTTCTTTAGGAATCCTGGGATGAGGTGACTGAACTTTTTAAGAGAGTGGCCAGTTGGGAAATCAGCACTTGCTTATTTACTATGGGAAATGGGTATATTTCAGCAGCGATGTGATTAGGGCATATGAAGGGTTCTTGTGATTGGTTTATTCATGGCTTGCAGGTGAGCTTTTCTCCCCTGGTCGTAAATTACTGTGGAGGAAACATTCCAAATCATCCCTTGGAGTATACTAGGGTCTAAGGAGGGAGGGAGCCCAGAGGGGTTTGGCTAGGAAAGTTCATTGTTAAGTCCCTTTTGTATATAAGGACGTGAGAATATACTGAGTTAGCTGAGTTGCCCAGGATTCCACGGGCAGGAAAGCCAGTCCAGACAGTGTTTCAAGTCTTTGCTCCAGCCCCATGCCTTCTTCCCCTGGGTGCCAGCGTCAGCTTTCTTTTGGATACCAAATAGACGTGGCAACGTTAGCGTAGCATGTCCAGATTCAGAGTCTTGATCGCCACCCCTTCCCCACCAACAAGCTCATTCTCAGTGTTTAACTTGGCAGTAAAGATGGACAGCATTGACTGGTGGCACAGGCCCCGAACCTTGTGTTCATCTTTGATTCCTCTTTTTCTCTCCCACCCCTCATTTAGTCCATCAGCCTGTCCATTATTCATGTATCATATTAGTCCTGCCTTCCAAGTGTTTGGAATCTGACCCCTTTTCCCCACCTCCGTTATTACCTCTGGAGTCCAGCCCACTGTCATCCCTCACTTGGGCGTTGCAGAGGTGTCTACACTGGTCTCCCTGCCTCCCACCCTTGTAACTTCCAATCTTCCATCCTTCGTTGCTACAGTTTATTTCCACACTTGAGATGGCCTTTTAAATCCTTAGATAGATCATATCACATCCCTTTACTGAAACTCTGCAGGACAGATTTTGTCTTTTGAAAGAGACCCAAAGCACTTGGCCCTGTCACCTCACTGAAAAGGGGGGCTTTGAGATGCAAGGGCTCAGTATGGAGAGCATAAAGGTCGGCTGTGTTGGATGGAGGCGAGAGCGGGGCAGCAGCAGCACATGGAGGGTGAGCGAGCCCCCGTTTGTCAGTCCTTTGCTAGTGCGGTAGGACGTGGCGGATGTCTTGGTCGTACCCGCAGTGGGACCCAATGCCTCCGACGGTACCGAATCTGAGCCCCGCCTTTCCCCGAAAGCCTGCGGTCTGTCCAGCCATAGCTTGTCTGCAATGAGAAGCTCATGAAGAACTCCGAACAGCGTGATGCAATCTTTTTTCCAGCCAGAGCCTGCATAGTGGGTAGATCTGGGCAGTGATGACGTGCATCACCCAGGCTATTTAATAGGCTGCAAGGAGATGGGGTCACCACGTGACAAGTGCAGTGGGCCAAAGACCTCTTGTTCTTCCCACTGCAAGGACACAAGCTGCCTGTTTCTACCACTAGGACATTGTCTATGTTGCTCAGGTGCTGGAGTGAAGCAACTAGCAAGTGTTTAAAAAGGCTGAAGAAGGAAGGAAGGAAAGCCCCCAGCAAGGAAAGCCCCCAGCACAAGGCTTGGGACCAGACCTTTCCATGACTCTCAGAGACCAGGTCGGGTACAGGGGGCGCTCGTTATCAAGACCTGTCTTTGGACCCCCGCCCCCGACCTGAGGCCTCACTCAGGGACACACATATGATTCCAAGAGAAGTGTTTTTTTCCCCCCAGCCCTTTCAGGCTCAAGGAAGAAGCCAACCTTGATGGGTGGAGGTAGGACATAAAATCTAATAAAAGTGTCTCAGTCACAGAAGGGGAGCAGGGCTGGGCAGGAGGGCTCCCTGGGTAAATCTTTGGGATGATTCAGTTGAAACTGGGGGAAAAACACTTTTTTGGAAAGAGGTAGCAGCCCCCTTCAGCCAAAGCCCATAAATGAAGGAATGTCTGAAACCCAGAATGGCAACACCCAAGGCAAGACATTGTCAAAGATTGAATTAGTAAGTGTGACTGGTAGAAACCATGTCCATTTTTAGAATATAGCCAAGCATCTTTCATCCATTTTTTTCTCAAGCCCCTTCCCATCCCACGTCCACAAAGCACTTACTAGTATCTCTATTATGCTTTCTTTTTAAATTATGTTGTTCTCAGATAATGAGAATAACATCTATGTGCTGACCTTCCAGTATAAGAAACCAAAGGTTACAGATGGAATGGAGCTCTGAAGATGGCATTTATCCCCCCGCCCTGCCCCGCCCCACCCCGCCCCACCACGGTATCCTTCCCCCCCCCCCCCCCCCGCTAACTGTGGGGAACTACCTTGGCCCTAATCTCCTGGCCCTCGGAGAGGGAGACTGGGCAAGGGCGGGGCCTGTGCTTGAAGCAAAGATATTTATGAGTCCTCACTAGGAAGAGAGGGTCTAAATCTGTTGCTCTTTGCAACTACTCTGACACACACATAAGTGTGCATGCGCGCATTTGCAGGAAATAAAGGTGCGGGAGGGAGGAGTTTCCGGGCGATGCCCTTTAATTCTGTGTAGCCAGCACCAACCCTGAGTTATCTAATTAGGTAGCTGTCTAGTTTGAATGGTTTTCTGTCACTTCAACCAAGTACTGTTTTCCAAGACTTAAATTAAAAAAAAAAATGTTCTTTTGAATTGTCAGTTCTTCTGAATTAAAAATGCTGGACCGTGATCTGATTCTTCTGCTGTGTCAGTAGGGACCAACGGGAGCAGAACACACCTGGGTCAGATGGGTTGATCTGTGCTAATGCGAGACTTGCGTTCAGAGGGAGATGTGTGCAAAATCTCTCCTACAGAAATGTTTTAGAAAGAACTGTGTGTGAAAAAAAATGAGCAGTTTCTACGGTTTCCTCCTGTGGTCATGGGGAATTTTGAAAATGAACTTTAGGTATTTTCACAGAATTCCTCTTTTCATACTTGTAGTTTCTCAGAGTTTTCTTTAACGTTTGCATCTTAACGTACTCATCTTTGCCCAAAAGCTCTCTTTATTTACTGTCCCTTAGAACTATTAAGGAACAACCAGACAATTAATGGTAGTCAGTCCAGCCCTTTTTCTTGAAAAATGTGGAAAGAACCCACACAAATAAGGAGGTACCGCTGCAGCCTCGGTCATCTCCTCTCTTTATTTTAACATACGACATTAGGACCACTACTTTGCTGTCACAGTTGGCGGCAAAGTGAGCACACGGGTGTTTGCTCCTGTTTGATGACAACTTTACTATTTGATGAAGTGTCTGCCCATTTTCCTTTCAAACACGTGGAGCGCCCCTGCCGCTCCCAAAGACTAAGGTTCTTGCTCCAAGGACCTTGAGCAGCGCGCGGTGTTTGCACCCAGACTGCACCATCTGCTTCCAGCATTGTGTTGAGAGATTCTGAGGCCTTAGGGCTCCAGGGAAAGAACGACCACCTTCATGGACTAACATCGGCCAGATGTGAAGGAGGGCAGATTTCGGAACAGTAGAAGGGTCCAGCATGAAACAGAAGCCAAGGAGGTAGGTATTCCACCACCAAAGAGGATTGCAATCCAGACGCCGCAGCCTTGGCAGGCCACGTGGCAAAGATGGGGGAAGTAGTGGATAGAGTGGAGGAGGAAGTTAAGGGGAGGGGCTATGACAACCATAGAGCTCCGTTGTAACTAGAGAGTCCTTCTTGTAGGCCTCTTGCATGACCTGGGGTGTGAGCACTCCCCCTACAGGCCCTCCCGATTTCTGCCTAGGATAAGATACCTGCCATGAATTTTAAGATGTCAGAGCTGTCGTTTCAGCTTTAGGCAATCCATTTTGGGGGAAAGTGTGAGAAATCAAGACTCACTGCTGGATCAGTGAAATGTCGAGGTGAAGAACATTTTTATGGAAGCAACTTAAAAACTTGTTCCAAGTGAAGTGATAGGAAAGAGGAACATTTTTCTTCAGAACCAGAAATGTGACTGTCCAGGAAAGTGAACCTAGGCGTAAGATCTGGGCTGTGGCCGAGCCATCTTGATTTAGTTCTTCCCATGGATGGGATGTCTCCTTGCTGTCCACAATCGATAGATCCTACAGGACATGACCTTGACCAAGTGTGACGTGCACATTCACAGTCATGGTCCTGATACTTACTAAAAAATGGACTTCAGGAGTGATCTTCATGTTTCCTTCCTCCCACTCTACAGTTCAAAGTGACATGGTAAGAAAATGTGTCTAAAGGGGGTGGTAATTTTAATGCTATCTATGTGCCTTTTTTTTTTTTTTTTTAATGAACCAACTCCTTATTTATCCGGTTTGCTTTTGGCGCATAACTGCGATGACTCTTGTCCTGGTTTATTTTCCGCACTGAGTCCAGGCCTGATGTGAGGCACAAGCACAGGTCTCGTGCCAACAGTCTCACGGTTAAGTTTTAGAACAGAATTTGAAAAATACGACCCGTTGAGAGGCAGTGAGGACATATGGTGAGCTAGTGCGTGTTTGGACGTCGGTGTGGAGTGAGTGAGTGGGCAGGGAGAGTGTTTGTGCGGGAGAGGGGGAGCGTGGGCCATTGGCATGGGGAGATGGGCTGGGGTTCCAGGGGCTGCCAGCACCCGCCACACACGGAGGCCAGCAGGGCCGGGTTTGGCCAAGTGTTCCGGTGTCTGGATGCCTATGTGAATTTCCTCCAGAGGTTTTCAGTTGGCAACTGGGTATGCAGCCAAGGGTGGGGATTGTTGGTATCCTGTTAGGCCCAGGGGTGTGATACCAGAGGTCAGAACAGAAGCCAGAGGAGGGAGCTTGGGGAACGTTCTGTCGCGCCCTGTCCTGGAGCCTCAGTTCCAACAGGATTACAGATTCTAGACCAGAGCCTTGTTCTCTCGTGCTAGCTTTCCTAGTCCCAGTTTTTCTTTTCATCTCAGACTGAATCCTGGACTTGGCATATTGAAAGGGAACTCCTGAGTTCTCTTGGTGTACAGCCCTTACTGTGGTAGTTAAGACATGGATGCATTGAGAACTGGAGTGATGTACTCAGTCAAAATCATGGTAATACTAGAGGTTTACTGAGCTTTTACTAGTTCCAGTAACTTCACTGCTCTACTAATTTACTGTTCTAAGTCATTTACATGATTGCCACGTTTAATCCTCACAAACCATTATGAGTCAGCTATTATTACTGTTCCGTTTTACAGATGAAGAAACTGAGGCTTAGCAGAGGGGAATGGTGTGGCCAGGGTCACACTGGTGGTAAGTGGCTCCAGCACCTGTTGGCGTTACACTGCTTCCATCAGGAACAGGGACACAGCCAGGGTGGGGCAGCTTCCCAGACACAAACCCAGGCTGGTCCCGCCGGGTCAGGCTACACCAGGATGCTTGGAGCCCTGTCCTGCCTTTGTGATGCTGTTAGCGCCTGTTGAGGAAGTAAGGCTTTGTGGGTTCATAGGAGGAAAAGGTGTGAACTCCTGGCAAAAGGAAGGGACCAATGAAAGAGATTGGCATCAAGATGAGCCTTCTCTTCATCTCAAATTACACCTCCCTTCACACAGTGTGGTCCTATGTCTGCAAACTGGAGGGGAAAATACAAGTCTTTTTGGTGAGTTACACTGGATAGAAGGCTTTTGTGAGTATGTTAGTGCCAGGCATGGTCACTCTGATTTATCTTTTGTTCAAATTTGGATTTCTTACTGGGGTTTTTCCGTGATGGTTGGCAGTTCTCAAAAAATAGTGTAATGTACAAGGGATAATAGAACAGACACATTCAGGTACTTGCCACCAAATACAGTAATTATTTACTTTCTCTTGCGTTTCAAAAAACCAAACCAAACCTATGTTCTCTTCCCTAGTCCATGATCTTCCCTCCAGAGGGAACTACTGTTATAATTTGGTGTCTCCCAGTCCAAGTTTTTATCCTTTCCTACATGTATATGTGGATCTACAGTGTGTTACAATTAATGCTAGTGGTTTTAAAATTTTAGGTAAGTGGTTTTATATTTCATAGTATTCTGTAACTTGTCTTTCTGATGCAACATTGCATGGGAATTGTACCCATGTTGTATCGATTTAAATCAAATTTTAACTGCTCTGTACTATTCCATTGTATGGATATACCACAGTTTTCCCATTTCTGTATTGATAATTATTTGGGTTGTTTACAATTTCATAAGATTACGAATAGTGCCACAATAACCACCTGCAGGTAGGTGCACGTAGGCACAGGCATGTGTCCTGGGAGGGCATAAGTTGCTGGGTTTCAGCTGTAGTTCACCAGGCATCGTCAGGCCCTTCAGAATGGCCGGGTCAGTTGCCGAGGGATCAGCAGTGCACGGCGCCTTCTTTCCCTGCAGTCTCACCAACTTTGCCTTGTCAGACCTCAAATTTTTGCCAATTAGATTATTCTTTTTTTTTTTCTTCTTTTTCTTCTAAGGTTGACAATCCTGCCACTTGTTTTTTGTCTCCTCAGTGGCTTGCCTGGTTCAGTCCTCTGCTCATTTTAAAGAATCAGATAGTTTTTCCTTAATGATTTATAGGAGCTCTTTATGCAAGCTGCAGGCTTGGTTATGTGTGGGGAATACTTACTTTCTCCCAGTCTGTGATGTTTGAAAACTCTGCTTAGATGGACTTCTAAATAATGAAGTTATAAATCTGAATGCATTCAAATTGTCAGTCTTTTTCTCTGTGCTTTCATTTTTACCCGCTTTACGTAGCTCCAAACTCTGTAAGCAATTAGTGCAGAAACCGTGATTTTGATTGGGTGCTTGCAATCTAAAAGGCACATCTAAGGAAATGACTTTTTTTTAGTAGGAATCGAAGCCAGGGGATTAGCTTTAAAGTAGAGTTTAAATATGATGAAAACAACTCAACTTGGAGCAAGATGCAGAAACTGGGTACTGGACCCATGTCTGGAAAATATGGGAGTGCAGGGCCAATAAATAACTCTTGGTCATGTATTAATGAGGTACTGGGTACCTGGCTCTGGGGTAGAAGGTTTCTGTATTTTATCTCATCAGTCTGCCCAACAGGCCCTCTGGAAGTGGGTGGTTTTATCCCCATTATAAAGATAAGAAAACCAAAGTTTAAAGAAGTTAATGTACGAGGCAAGCAGCAGAGCCAAGATTCACATCCAGATCTTTCTGACCACAAAGCTCATGTGCTTAATACTGCACCCCATTGCCTTTTTGAAAGTGACTTGGAATTTGTTTGAGTTCCAATATTTTTATAGGTTATTTTCTATTGGAATCTAATAGGAAAGAAAGAGGGCTAAGAGTGGAGGGCTGGAAGAAGAAAGGGCAGGGCTCGGGATTCTGTAACAGGAAATAAAAGCCCATCACTATTAATAAAACTAATAAAAGGCCATTCAAAAGAAATAATTCTGTGTTCGTATAGCTAACACATTAAAAGCCCAAGTCATTGCATCATGCAGGTCTGATGCTGAGTAATCACCCTCTTCTGTATTATTGGGGTGTGTGTGTAGGGCATGAAGTCTGGGAAGCTGTTTTTGCCTAAGGAATTACATTCCGAGGGACTCCGAGGATTTAGGTAACCACAAAAGCCATTTATTTCGAGTACACTGAGATTTCTACCACTTTGATCCCTAATCCATAGCATAATTAATAAGTGAAATGTGCTGTAGTCCGAGTTTCTTTAAACAAAGTGTACTTTTAAAATGGCTTTTGGTCTGACATGATTCATTTACCACTTGGAAAAGCATCATCACTTGAGATGGGCTGACGGGGGTGGTGGCGGGGGTGGGGTGGGGTGGGGATGGGGTGGCCAGTGGGCAGTTAAGGGCAGTTTCCTGGGACCTGGCCCGTGGTCCTGTGTTGGGCCTTGGCGGAGCAGGCCCTTCCAAAGGTCTCCCCAACGCTTCGTCCTGCAGGAAGTGTGGGGAAATCAGGAGGCCAGGGCTGAAATGTGATCTGGCCTGAGTATGTCTTGAAGACCACAGACCTCATAACGCACGCAGATCTTTTTATTTGCCTTGGCCCCTTTGCATCAGTTGAGGAAAGTCACCGTGAGTAGGGGATGATAATTAGAGAGGTTATTGATTGCCCAAGCTGAGGAGCCAGACATCTGCCTTGGTTTCCTCTGCCCTGCCCTCCCTTCTTTTATTTTCCTTCTATCCTGCCAACCAATATTTAGTGATTACCCCTAGGGAGGCAGGCCAGGAAATGTCAAAGGGCAAGAAAATATTCGTGCTCTCATGGAGCTTCTCTTTTGTTGGGGTGGGGAGGGGAAGGGAGGCATCGGGACCCAAGCCAGTAAACAAATGAGACCAAAAAAGGATAATTAATTTAATAAGTACTAACAGTAAAAATAAATGATATTCTGACCACTTATATTATGCACCAGCTTCTGCGTGTGGTACAGTTCCCACAATCATGTGAGACTAGGTGCTGGTATTACTATTGTCCCCATCTTGCAGATGAAGAAACTGGGGCCCACAGAGAAAGGAGGCGGCTTCTTCATACGTAGCAAGCCAGACCTTCGCAGTGTTATTTTGGTCAGTGGCTAAGCTCTTTTGTACTCACTGTGCTCTTCTTCACGCTGAAATTGAGCAAGGTCATTTTGGATAGAGGTAGGAGCGAGGGAGAAGATAAAGCAGGAGAGAGGAACAGAGCAGGACCACGGCCGGGGCTGTTGTAGATCAGGTGGTCAGAGAGGCCTCCTGAGAAGACACTGTTCTCACTAAGATCTGACCAGTGGGAGGTGCCAGAGTTCTGATGCTCACCTAGTGGGGCAAATGGAAGCTTCTGGCAGGAAGGAGTTAATGCCTTGCATGCGGTGCCCTATTCTGGTTCTTTAGGGCCTTAAAAAAAAAAGGAAGTGGGTGGCTGTAAATGTTACCTTTGGCCCTTAGGGATTCTGTCTTTCACCCTGGGCTCAGTAATAACTGTTGGACTGCCCAACAGGGCTTCTTCCTGTTAGGAGGAGAGGTGGCCTTTTAGGTTCAGATATGCCATAAAGATATCACCATTTATTTCAGCATCTGATGGCCCAAGCCTGGGGAGGCTGGAGAGCCTCTGAAAGGGTCTTGAAGGAGCAGAAATGAAAAGGGGTGGGGATTCCTCCATTCTAAACAAAGAGTCAGCAATGGGAAGATAGCCAAATGCTGTTTTTGGAGAGGGTGGGGAGGGGGAGAAGAAGGTATAGATGGTTAGTTGCAAAATGTGGCTATATACAGAGAATCGAGGGCCATCCGCACGTTACCGGTTGGCCTCCTGATGACAAGAGGGGGCTGTGTATCCAAATTCGAGCAATCAAGGGGGTCCGCGGGAGGTTGGAGCCCTGTGGCTTTCAAGTTCTCAAGTATCCTGTTCCTTGTAAAAGCCCCAGGTTTGGGGTCTGGGACTCTGCATGTGTTGTACCTGAATGTGGAGAGATGATGGGCTTGGGCCAGTGGGAAAGAGAGAGACCTCCAAGCACGGAGTGTGACAGGATTTGATGGGAAGCAGCAGGAGACCTTTGCTTCCTTTATTCCATCGGAGATCCTTGCTCAATGCCATATGCTGTCGGGTTCTGGGGCTGCTGCATAGGGTGTGATTTGGTTTGTGCCCATTCTGCAAACAGGAAGCAGGGCTCGCTGCTGAATATGCTTTCCATGGAGATAAAGTGTCAGGAGCAGGGCCCCAAAGTGTCACTAACGCCCCAAAATGGGTGGTGGTGAGGAGCGGAGAGGACTAGGAGAATGGGCCATGGAGGGAGTCGTGTGGTTGTAATTCCTTCAATTAGCTGAGCAGTGGCCTTTGGAGGAAAACATTGATGTACCCTTTTTGTTTTTGATCCTGAAGTTTGGGTTTCTCGGACACATCTGTGGATTTTTAAATGTTTTCTGAGCACCAGAGTTTGGGTGTTAGGTCACCGTGGATAATGCACTCCTGTGGACACATTTCAGTGGAATATTTTCAGGACTCCATAAACGCGTGAAGCTTTTAAGGCTGGGTGACTTGTTCAGGGTCCCCACCCCAGCCCCCACCCCCCTTTGGCAAAACCACGTAAAAACATCGGTATTCGAAAATATTTTGTTACTTTTCTTGGCAACGTGTCCCAAGAAGGAATTGCAACACAGCCTCCTAGTTAGGAGGCAACTTTCTGGGGAAAAGGCGGGGGCGGGAAGGTTTGGAGTTTGAATCAAAAACAGACACCGAAACTTTAATAAAATAAATGAAGCGGAGCCCTTTCAGCTGAGGGCTGACGGTATTGGTGCAGGTCAGGCAGCCTAGTGGAAATTGACAGGCTGAGAACTGGGACATAAACAAAAATGTCAGTCCCTGGGAGTCTTGTTCGCTGGACAATGTCTCAATTGTTTCCTTGGTTTTCAAGGCAGCAGGGGAGAGTGGAATATTAACTGTTTACTGCCCAAGGCTGGCTGCGAAATTGCTTTGAGAAGGAAAAATAAAGCCAGAAAATGGTATTTTTATTTAGAAACTATTAAACATGTCAGTAAGCGATAGGAAAAGAGCAGATTGTTTTCTCCTTAATTACCTGCCGTTCAACTCCATGTTCCTGGATAGAGGTTTTTTGGGTGGGTGTTTATGGGAAAGGAGAGCAGGGTGTTTCTTTTTCTTTTTTATTTTTTTGTCTTTTATTTTAAACGGTTTTATTTATTTTTAGAGAGAGGGGAAAGGAGGGAGAAAGAGGGTGAGAAACATTGGTGTGAGAGAGAAATGTCAACTAATCAGTTGCCTCTCGCTTGCCCCCAGCCAGGGACCTGACCTGCGATGCAGACATGGGCCCCGGCCAGGAATCGAACCGGCGGCCCTTTGCTCTGTGGAATGACGCCCAACCAACTGAGCCACGCTGGTCAGGGCAGGGTGTTTCTTTTGAACTTGGAATGTTAGCGCTGCATATTCCGAGTTTTTAAAGCTAGCTGTCCTGTAGGTTATCTGCCCCTAGTGGCTCTGACAGTGGATTTAGGGAAGGAAGTGTGATTTCTGATAACAATTTAAATTTTAGCTTTCAGCTGATACCCTGTTAGTGTTTGTTCCTCTTAAAAGTGCCTCGATGGTATTCCGTCAGTGGAGTTTTCCAAAACAAAATGTATTCCACAACCCATGCAAGTACACTCTGTGATAAAGAAAAGTAACCACATCTCAGAGAGGGAACTGGCTACAAGGAAGGTCCAGAAGTCAATTCACACTTAATAATTCTACGACCCATAAAAATACAACCCGTGATCAACAAAGGGGGAAAAGTAACTATATCTTTAACTATATCTTAGGGGGAGAACTGGGTACAAAGAAGGTCCAGAAGTCTGTTCACACTTGAATTTAGTTGATTAGAGAAACAAACAGCAAAGCCCAGTGTATCAGCCTTTATCTGGGCAAAGTTCAAAACTCAACTGGTAATTATGTCCTTAGAAGCTTTAAAAAAACTGTGTTGTTACAAAAGCAGAGACCAAGCTTACTTCTTCGGGACAGAATGCACTGGGGTTGTTTGTTAGATAAACTTGTTTTAATAGATAGGAGTCAGGGGAGCGGTCCACGGTCTGGGAAGACTCCCTGGTAAATGGAAGTGGTCGTCTTTCTCTGCCTTTCACCTTTTAAGCCAGAGGTTTGCAGCAGCTACAGTCAGCTTTGGCTCCTGCTTCCTGTCAGACAGGAAATCACTTCCTTAGCCAAAATTACAAGCTGTGGCAAAATTCCCCGGCCACACTGAAAAGAGCATGCCTTTCCCAGAAGACAGTGTTTCTAGATGCGGAAGCGTAAATTGGTATGCCACGTGATTGCGGCGTGCCCAAAATACCCAGGGAGGAGGGCGTCGGGGAGGAGGGCGCCTCCGCAAGGCCGGGGCGCGACCTGGAATGCTAGGTGTGGCCGCTGCAGTGTGAAGATGAGTTCAGAGCTGCCTGTGGGGAGCCCCGGCCTCTCTGAGTCGGATCAAAGTTCATGTCTAGGCGAGCGCTCACGTGGTTTGTTTGGGATCCCTGAGATCCTTAGGGTGGTTGTCCAGTAGGTGCTCTTTGAGATCCTCACCGACTCAGGACGTTGTGGGGATCCATCGTCAGGCATTATGTGTTATGTTTATTCCTCTCCCCTATTATTAAGGGTCTCACTCTCCTCCCCACTTCAGGTAAATCAAGTTTCCAACCTCATGGCTTCTTGCAGAAGGCACTCCAGCAACTTTGCGTGCTGGCTGGCATGGCCTCCAGGTGCTGGAGAAGGTGGGGTTTGTAGAAAGAGCTCACAGATTACAGCGATTCCGTCTGTTGTCCGCCCCTCAACCCCGATGAGTGTGTGCTGATATCAGCCCAGTGTGCGTGTGTGGAGACCTGCTCACCCTTCACCTGGGAGGCTCGGGAGATAGACCGTGCTCTCTCTGCCATTTCCTTAATTTACGGGAAAGGCATGCACTCTGCCAATAAGAGGGATTGACCTCCGCAATGATTTATAAACCTTCCATCTCCAATTTACCCCTTATGTCTAGTACTAATGAGTATATTTGTGAGGGTTGTTGCAGGCATTAATGCACAAGTGTCCAAATCGTGATTCCCGTGGTTTTAGCTGGACACAACTGGAGGAGAGAGGAGGCCGTGTCGCCTAGGAAATTTGCTCTTCCATTGAGATGAAAGGGCAGCGAATTAAGTGCCTGCTTTCTCTCCCTTTTTTTTCCTCTGACTGTTATTGATTCTCCCGTGGAACTGCGCGGTCCATGTTCTGATCTTTTTGTTGACAAAGGGAATTCCCAGTTTGTTAGCTGGCGTGCGCTCTAGCAGGTTCAGAGTCAAACGTAGGCCCTACCTGCCCTCTTGAGAGCCACAGTACGTTCATTCTCTTTCTGCTGGAGAGCTAGATGTTTCTAAAAGAACCTCCTCGGTGACTTAGAAGTGAAGAGAGCTTTAGAAGCCAGACGTGAAGAAGTAAGAAGGGGCAAACACCATTCTACATCTGTTTATTTTGTTGTTAACAAAGGGAAGGCTATTCCTCTTCGCTAAACTTTTGTTGGGGTCGGGGGTGAACGTGGAGAGCCAACGTTTGAACTTATGCTATGGCTGAAATAGTTTGGACGGATTGTTCTGTGGAAATGTTATTACCGCGGAAGAACTAAATTCTGTGAAGATGATCGATACTAAGCCAGTCAGTGAGTCCTTCATTGCCTCCTTCAGAGCTGAACTCTCCAGTCACCTTCAGAAGGCCCTCCGCAAACTCCTGTGTTCTTGGCCTCACCTGCCCTTGCTCTCGCCACGGCGCCACCTTGCAGCCGGCTGCTTGCCCTGGACTGGAAGCTCCTTTGCAGCCTGTTAGCTCTTCGCTCTGTTCCCGTGTGCTCACAAAAGACATCAACGTGAAGCCACCAGAAAGTGGGCCACATTGCCTTTCCCTAGAAGCCATAGCCTAGGTGTTACCCAGGAGGAACATAAGTCAACGTTTTTCTGATGTATAGGCTTTTACCACTTTTGGTCACATTTCTTTCTTGTGCAGTTCTTTTATGGCCCTGGCACATTTTTTAAAAAAAAAATGTTTCTCTCCCGTTTTGGGGAGCTGTGGCAAGTGTGGGGATAACAGATAAGGGTTAAGAGAAGCTTTAGTCTTTCTGGGCCAGGTATAATAGTCAACCCAATTAAGGGCCCATTAGGTGTTTTAATAGTGATTTAAGTTATGTAAGCTTGGGAAGGAGTTTACCCAAGACCTGGAGATCAAGGCTTTGTGGTCTGTTACAGTTCCTCAGGAGTCTTGGCCTGAGGGACACTCTGGGGTCTTAATAAATGAGTGAAGGTTTCCTTTTGAGGTCTTCACTACCAAAGGCTGAATACTAAATCGGATATGATGCCTTTGCCCTAGATTGTAATAGCCAGGGTGAGAGAAACAGAGAATCGCTGCATGTGTCCATAAGATACACATGTATCGTGAACAGTTTGTTGGGGACTGTACGTAAAATGTCATTTTACATGAAGGAGAACAACGGACCGACGGAGCTCTGGACCTGGTCACTGTGAATCTCAAACCTCTCTTCCCTGCTTGGCTGCAGTGCTCACAGATAGGACAGTGTTTTGTTGCTAAGTTCCTTGCTTCCTCTCGTCTCCCTGGGGGTGGCCTTCCTAAGGAAGCCCAGCTTTGAGAAATAGCTCTAAGCTTATGAACCACCGCCCCCTCCCTGTTGTGTACGCGTCGTTTATCCTGGTGTGGTAGTATCTGGAGATGTAAACTTGACCTTAACAAGAAACACTCTGATGATAGGCTAAGGCTTCTATTTACTAATCAACTTCCCCTTTGACAGTCATTGGCTTCAAGGCCCCAAAACAAACCATGTGGCTGCTTTTATGTCTGGCCAAGAAACATACTCCTTATTTCCTCTCAGTTTCTTAAACAATGAAGCAATGACAGTTTACAGTGCTGTCTGCCTTGGTGAATGGAGCGAGATGGCCCTGCTCCGGCGGGAGCAGCAGGGAGTTTGAGCTCTGTGGGTTGAAGGCAACGACGCCCCGCACGTGACATCATTTTCATTCTGTTATCTGAAGCTGCGGACTTGAATCCGCTACCCTACCCGCTGGTCCTCCCTTTCCTTCTGACCCGCTTCTCCTGAGACCTCTCTTGCGGCTGATCCCCAGCTGCTTCCAAGGAGCCAGAGGCTAGAGAAAGGAAAGGGGGCCAAGAAAAGAGTTAATGAAAGAGTTTTTCTTTAGCAAAGGGGGAAATGTGCCAAGAGATTTGGTAAATAATAAGCCAAAGGGCCAAGCAGGGGGGAAGATGAGACAGAGCGAGAGGAGAGAGAGAAACCGGGAGAGAGAGACACACACAACCTCACACACACAACACGTGGATGTGTGTGCCTTGTCTGCACAAGGGTGGTGTGTTTGGTTGGATGGGTGGATTATGGGGGGTTCCTGAAATAGACAAGGCTAGGGAACTCCCAGGAGGAAGGAGAGGAGGATATTGCTACTTGGAGAGACGTTGAGGACTGGCTGTGTCTGGCCGGCCCCCTGTCATTTTGCTTGTTGTCCCCTTAACAGGGACCACATCCTTCGGAAAGGCTACCAGCTTTGCATTCGGACACCAAGCCTTTCTTGGGTGAGATTTTTGAACTTTGACTCAAGCTGGCTGCAGAAACCCTTGTCCCTGTGAAGGACAAGCCTCCTCTGGGTGGAAGGGAGGGACCTGTCCAGGGCAGGCTCTGAATGGCGGCCTCAGCACTATTTCCTAGCGGGTTCCAGGCTTTGCAGGAGGTTGCTGAACACTTAAATGGGGGTAGTACGTTCACATCTGCTTTTATTTTTCCCATTTCTGCAGGCCAGACTGAAAAGTTAATAAATTGTATGAAACCCAAGTAAGCATGGATGTTAAAGAACATTAAATAAATTACATAAGTATGCCTACCTGTAACACTTTTATAAGGTAAATGCATGTGGGTTATTTTGCCATAAATGTGCACACAGACCAAGATTTATTCTAAAGCCCCCTTGTTTGAGCCCTGCCGCTGGTGAAGGTACTACTGTTCCCCAGCTCCTTCCTTCTCTCCCTGGCAGCGCGGCAGCCGGGCTTGGAAAATGCGATAATGATGCCATAAGTACCCTGGTGCAAAAGTTGTTTTTTGTTCCAAAACATTGCCAGTTCACGGCGTATAAAACTACCACGGATGCTTCAGCCAGTTTTTCTTTTTTCCCAAATAAGGCAAGCATTAATGAAGCAGCCGAGGGCCTGGGAAAATATGCTGTCATTTCTTAAAGTGAAATGTTGTCCCCTTTCTAGACAGGCCCGTGGATTTTTCAGCTGAAGTGTAAGTGTCTAGCCAGAACCTATTGAATAGGAGGTTGGGCAGTTAAACTTGTCTGTGGTGTTGTTACCTGTACTGACCACTGATGTCATATTTCCCCACAAGTGCATCCCGTGACCGGGAGGCTTTCAGTAAATGGTGGGAGCATCATCCCGTTCTGTAGGAGAGAAGTCAAAGCTGGGCCAGGCCGGACTGCAGCTCCCCAAGGCTGCTGCCACTCTCATTGGGACGCCACTCCTTCCGGAGCCCAGTGCGAAGCCAGCTGGTTAGTGTGGCTTGTGTAAATGCTGTTTACCAGGCCTTCATGGGTTGGCAGAAGGCCTGTTTTGAATGTGGCCACGCAAAGTAGGCTCCTGTTTAGAAGTACGGAATGTAATATTCAAACAGTTGAGAAACATTTGGGGGGAGCATTGAGACAGGAGACGGGAAGACACCCACAGGTCCATTCTCACAGATGGGGACTGTGTCTCCAGTACTCACTGTATGCAAAGGAAAGGGCTCGCATCTTTTTTTTAACCTGAAGGGTGCTATTTGGAACTGTCCTGTATCTTTGTCTGGTGCATGGGAAAAAGGACTTTGTGCCTCCGAATTCACGCAGCTCACACGGTGTGTAGCTCCCACTGCCTGGCCTCTCCACTTGCAGGTCTGATTTTTGGGTTGATAGAGCTTAATATGGAACCTCAGTTCTTTCACTTGAAAAGAATGAGGACAGCCATGTAGCCTGGCGGTTAAGAGCTGCGGCTTTGGAGACGGACAGACTTGCTGTGTCAGCTTGCCAAGTTACTCATCTTCTAGTTTTCTTATCAGTACATTGAGGAAAAAATAACTACTTCCCTCATGGGTCATCATGGTCAGGAGTGAGAGGTGTTGTGGGGGTCAGGTGGTCTCACACAGAAACGCTATTCAAACAGCCTGTGTCGCTTTGCCCCGTGTTTAGGAGAGGGTTGCTGTTCATACGTGGAGTGCTTTGCAAATGATAAGTCTCTTGCAGCAATATCAGGCTATGATCATTCCTATTATTTGGTTTGTGCAGTGCGTGAAGGCAAGACGCTGCAGAGAAATGCGTGATTCAAGGCCATGGGAATTTCTGTTTTGTACAATACCATATTTTCTAAACTCTAACACATCATCAGTTGTAAGATATGCTTTAAATCTAATAACAAATTTTCAGGGAGTCAAGAAACACTACTATGTTAAATTTCTCTACCTATCATGCATCTACATTTCAGAAATGTAAGAAGGTAGAGACAATACCAGTCTTAGAATGGAGGAGTCATGGCTGTATGCATATGTAATTTGCATAAAAGCTGTGCTGTTTGAAGCTCTAAATTTCAAAAGGATGCTCTGTAAGCAGCATCCCAGCCCACTTTTGATCACACAAGGGCGTGGGAGTGGTGTGGGCCTGATTTTTAAGCTCCGCTGAAAGGCTAAAAGCAAACAGAGTCTTTAGACTCGACTGTGCTAGAGAGCAGCACTTAGAAAATCGTGAGGACCAATTTCGCAGGATTCTATTAATGAAGATTTTGCAGTTCCAAGTTTCTACATTGTTTTTGGCCATTAAAGGGAGTTGCTGGTATTGATGGAGGGGGAGGCCAGGCTGTTGTGCAAAGCTCGCTTCTCCATAAGCACACCATCGAAAATATGTCCGCACTCCAGCCTCTCTCCTTAGCCACCTCCCCGTTGGAAGGAGTTGGGCTGCAGCATGAATGGGAACAATGAACACAGAGGCCGATATTTGAGCATTTAATGTACTACCATGTATTCTGTTGGGAAGCGTGGGCACCGCACATTAACCTTACAGCAAGTGTGATGCATGTGACCACGCGGTCGAAGAATGGCCCAAAGAATACACGTTTTTGCTGTGAGCGGTTTTGAATAAATCAACATAATGGCCCACGGTTGTTAACATATTATATATGAATTGGACAATGATATATACTTTGAGGACCTTGAACTAAATCCACCAGTGAAGAGCCTGTAGGACAGTTTCCAGGAAGGACTGGAGCTCTGGGTGCTGAGGTTGTCGTATAAAGAAATGAGCTACAGATGACTGGCGGGAGAATTTTCTGGTAATCCTCAGCCCAAAGTAAATTTTCAAATGCTTAGACTGCAGCACGGAATTGACTCATGTCAGATTAATTGGATCTGGACTTCTAAATGTGGGTCAGTTTGGGTTGAAGTTATTTTATTATCCACAAACCTCTTTGTGCCTCTTCCCCACCCCCAGAAATATTCAACTGTAATTTTTCTCTGTCGCCAGGCCTCTCACGGGAAGTTTCTGAGGCTCCTGTTAGATTTCAGGGGAAGAATTGCTAGGCTTTGGATGCGATTATGTTTTGATGTCACGAAATGTTCAGTGTGGTGACAGTTAGATTCCAGGGCAGGAAGGAGTGAGTCCCAGCGCAGACTGCGTCCTTCTGTTACCGTGGCAGAGACTTGCCGTGTGAGACCTTGGGCAAGTCTTGGCATGTTGCACCTCAGGGCTTGAAAAACGTAGGGGCTATTTGTGATTTTTCTTGGCCTCTTACAGCTTGGAAGCTTGGAGATCCAGCGATCTGTGGTCTCTGTGCTGTGAGCCTCATAACCTTTGAGAACTAGGATTTTCCTCGAAATTGTTACTCCCCTTTTAATTTCTGAGTACCATTTAAAAATCTTGTAAATTGAGTGTAAGTCTTCCTTTATGACATTTAATGTAACTTTATGGACTTCAGGTAAACTTTGAAGTTCCTTTCAGAAGTTACTAGTTTTTCAAGTCTTAAGTGCCTTGCTAAGCCCACTGAGGAGATGCTGTCTTGGGAGACCATTGGTCCCATGTGAGAAGTCCAGACTTAACTGTCCTTGAAGAAGATAGCTAATAAAGCGTACACAAACAAAGCATTTTGGACAAAAAGCTCCAATTGGACAAATTGTAATGATTTTTTGGGTACAAAAAGGTTTTGTGGCCTCTCTTTTCTGTGTGTTCTTGGTCATTGTTGACAGTTGACTGTGACTTATTTATTTAGCTAAAGATTGGCCCACCTGAGCGGCAGTTACCCAGAAGCCTTCGTGAGTGATCCAGGATGCTGGAAAGGGGTGGGGCGGGGGCCCTGGGGAACAAGGGGATGCAGTTTCGTTAGTGTGAGTCCTGCGGAGTTTTTATGAGGCTGCACATGAGAATCACGAAGAAGAGATGCTGCCCTGGACGAGGCCTCACAGAGATGGACCAGAGTCCACAGCAACCAGAATTCAGCTGGTGCTCGGTGTTGGCTCTGGGAGCCAAGGATTGTTCTGGACCCCAGGCTGTGTGAGGGGCCCCAACAGCAGTGTCGCCGGAGGCTGTCCTTTGTGCGTAGCTGTGACGTTACTCAGCCCTTTGCTCCGTCTCCTCTCACCTTTGTGGTCGTCTCATAACCCTTCGTCTGCAGGCCAGCCTCACTTTGCTGCACCGTCACGCTCTCTGCCCATTCTCTTCCACGTCTTGTGCTCACTGTGGCCCTTGCACTTTGACCCTTGCACCTCATGGGCTTCTCCTCTGTATCCCTTTACCTTTGGTTCCCATTTCTTTCTGAGTTCCCAATTTAAAAAAAACAAACAAAAAACCTAAAAAATCAAGAACAAGAATTTGGCCCTCCTCACCCTTGTTTGGATGGGGCGTTTGTGCCGGTGACATCATTGGCCACCGCGTAGCCTTGGCAGTCTGTCCTTGGGCCTGTTAGCAGGGAGGCTGTCACACGGGTCAGAATGTGCAGCCCAGGTTGGGGTTAGACCCCCTGAGAAGTGGACGGTGGGTGTGGTGAGCGTTGGGATTGCTATGTATGCTCAGAGGTGGAAGGGAGCGTGTCCGCAACAGAAGGCTGTTTTCTTCCTGCCTGCCTGAGTCCAGGAAGCCTTCCAGGAGGACGTGCTGGGACGTCCGGACAACCACGAGCACTCAGACACTATTCAGAACTGGCTTTGGGATGTGTTCAAAAATGTCGATCAATCTGGCCCTCCTGTTGAGGGGCTGCGCGTATGCAGTGCGTGCTTATGTAACAGCAAAACGGAGGTTCGGCTGCCTGCTGCAGCAAAAGCCAAACTGGCTTTTGGTGCATACTTGGGGCCCTGTCTATTTATCTTTCTAGCCTTCTGCACACTCAGGTCCTATGCTTTTTTCATTGTAGCTTTTGGTGCTCTCGGGTGCTATCCATTCATATTCCTAGCTTTTGCTATACTTGATCCTGTCCATTCCTGTTTCTAGCTTTTAGGGTGCCTACCTTCCCCTGCCGCCATCTTGGCTAATGGAGGAGGCTCCGTGGCTCTCCACCTGTCTATGGTACCGCACTTACTGTATCCCCTGAGAGGTTCTCCTTCACCTGTTCTCTCAGCCGCTTACTGACATTGAAATCTGCAAGGGCTGATGCGTTAGCCTGCTTGAGACTCCTTGTAATACCAGTTAGGCCACCAGTGGAAGGGACCCTGGTGCTGCTTTCCGTGTTGGGGAGGTCTGTTTGCTAATTCTCCCACTCAAGGTCCCAACTACTGCAGAGATGCGGTGGGCATGGTGTAGTCCCTGTCTTTTAACATTTACTTGGACAGTGTGGAAGCCCTGTGCTCTGATGTCTAGTAACAGACCTGCTGTGTCGCACATGGGCCTTGAGGAGTTGCTGTTGAATGGTTTTGGTGCTTACCTGGGAGAAGGGGCCCTCTGTGTTCACAGCTGACTTGTTTTTGTGCATGTGTGTATTTTGGAGACAGCCTGTGTGAAACCTGTAAGAGCCCGGGTCAGGGCCTCTCCGAGCGCCGTGGGGTCCTGTTCAGGGCAGAGCAGGTTTTAGTAGGAGCAGTGGGCTGGTGGAGTGGCGTGGACCAAGCCATGCTTTGGAGCCAGGTAGGCATGCCAGGGTTTTGGGCCCTGTTCTTTATCACCGTGTGATGTCTAAAAGTCACTTATTCTGCAGTTCCCTTCCCCTTCCTTTAAAACCTAAAAAATCTTCTGTAGTGGGACTCTGTAGTGACAGGTTACCCCTCTTTGATTCCCATACGCAACTTTTGTGAATGGAAGAGGTAGAGCTTGCCAAAGGGTCAGCTGGAATGCTGTCCCCAAGAGGGCACATCAGGCCTGTGAATGTGTCCTGTCCCCTTGTTGTCATCATTTTCTTTTACTGCGGCTCTTGGGTGGGAAGGTCTTGGATGATGGGTAGTTTCACTCTCAGCCAGGGATTGGTGGAACTCTTGGCCCAGCTTTACTCAGACAAAATTCTGCAGCAGGATTCTGATTGGTCAGGCTTGGGTCAGGTGCCATTTCTGTAATAGTCAGTGAGGCTGGGGGTGGGGGCTAGGGTGTCATGTAAGATATCGGCTCCCATTGGATGGTGTTAGATCCCTGGGGGAATTAGGAGTCAGTCTTAAAAAAAATTATTAATAATTGAATTTTGCATTAAATAAGTGGTATGATGTTCTTATGTTTTGGCCTCTACTAGATGCCCCTCATTAGTTTTCTCCCTTCCCTTCTAAAGAAATTACGATGGCTAGCCTATTTTGAGCTAAGGTCATGGACACCTCCTTCCACAGAGTCCCCCAGTCTCCTGGGCATTTTCCCCGCACCATTTGCTGTGACCCATCTGCCGAATGGGGCAAGGCTTTCTGACAAAGGAGAGCCCTGCAGGAATGCTTACATGATTTGTTTTTAGGACATGCTGTTGCAGGTAAAGGCAACTCTCAACCAGGGGAAGGATGGGGGCCCTATGTTTGCTATGGCTAAAGCAAGGAAACTTTCTATTTTATAGTAGCTTTATTGAGATATGATTCGCATACCACACAGTTCGCCCATCTAAAGTCTTCAATTCAGTGGTTGTCGTATATTCAGAGTTGGGTAACCACCACCACAGTCAGTGGTAGAACATTTTCACCCCCTCCCCCAAACGCCCCCGTACCCTTTAATAGTCACTCTCCGTTTTCCCCTGTTCCTCCCAATCCTGGGCAACCACATATATTCTGCCTGTTCTGGACAGTTCATGGAACCAGCCGCACACTAGGTGGTCTTCTGTGATTGGCTCGTTTCACTTAGCAAGGTGAGGAAACTTCTGGTGGAAACTTGCCCAAGGTGCCCTCCTAGGCTTGGCCTTCTGGAATTCAGTGTCTTTTGCTTTCCTCTGCTCTGTATCACTAGTTACAAGAAGCCACAAGATAGAAACACCCCAGCGGACTTTTTGAGTACTAAGAGCATGCCAGAATTAGTAGTGGGACGTTTGGTGGGTCAGGTCTGGACCTGGGATGCAACGGCTTCTCCCCTTTGAATACCTGGTGACTTTGGTGTTGGTGGGAGAGGGACTGGGACCAGAGAGACTGGGACCCTTAGGAAATGAATGTGCCCTGGCACTCACTTCCAGAGGGAAGGCCTGCTTTGAGGGTCTACCGGGCAGGAGAGTCTCAAGTATCTTGTCTGTGGCGATGTCAGACCAGACGTGGAAATGTGCCGCTGATTCCCTTGGTGCTGAGAGGGGCCTCCATGGGAGCTTCAGGAAACCTCTCCTCTTATATGCCCCGCCCCCTACCGGGCCTCCTGGCTTTTCTCCCGTAGTTTATCCTCTGGAGAGCAAAATCTTTTATGTTTTACTCCTGGTGTGGCCGTGGCAGGGAGGTATCATCAGCGTTGGCACTGGGCATGGGACCAAACTTGCTGGTGCCTGTGCTGAAACAGAAGTCAAGCCTGAGACAGCCGGGCAGCTGGCGTGTGAGCTGGCTGCCGCTGAACTCCTTGGCCTGTCCCACGGAGATGTGTCCTCGCCAGCCTTGGCACATTGGGTGCCCTGACAGTGGGGTGGTGTAAGCCCCATCAGGAAGGTCACATTGATGTGGTTCCACGGAGGACTGTCACCCCTCCCAAAATGAGTGGGGTCATCTGGGTCAAGGGGCTGGCCAGGGCCTCTGTGGATGGCTGGAGTCACTGCACCCCACTTCAGTAACGCCCTCCAAGGGGCGACTATTCAGACAAATTGCTCTTCATAAACGAGGAGAGTGCTCTGCAGACCACTCAATTGCTTATCAGCTATTAAAGAAAAGGAGCCAATACAGATGCTGTTCATGCTCGGAAGGCTGGCTGTGGCATGGAGGCGTTTTTATCTGTGGCGCGAGCAGGCGACTTGGTGGGTGCTCTCAGCCTGGTTCTTTTCATCTCTAGTTGTCTTTTGTTTCTCATCCGCCCTCTGGGAAGAAAAGAAGCAGGAAGCAGTGCTTCCCAGAGTATGGGCTGGTAATAATACCCTAGGGCGGCGCGGAGTGAGGATGCAGAGGCCAGGGTTCTCCAGGTTTCTTCATAAATCCAGGGGTTGAGTGCTGAGTGATGAACCCGGCCCCTGAGCTGGAGTGACTGCCTTGCTCACACCCCCGAGGGGGCAATGCGGCCCCTAGAACGCTGGCGACTGGCTGTGTTTCTGTAGGGAAGCAGGCGTCCCTGGCCTTCCACCTCCGTTGGTCTTTTTCAAGCAGGCCTCTGTCCAGTCTACAGCGCAGAGCGGGCAGAGCTCCCAGCTCCCTTCCCACCTGGGGTCTGTAGAGAAAGCACCATTCAGTTACCGTTATGGAGGCCGTTGACCCTGAAAGCCTAGGTTTATGATGACCACGAGTGTGTTTGGGTTTAAACGGGTCACGTGCTGTTCTTGACTCTCCCCTTCGGAGCAGCTTCCCGATCCTGTTTTCATCCTCTAAAGCCTTCCCAACCTGTCCGCCGCAGGGTGAGTCACCTAACAGACTGTGCCCATCCCCGCGGCGTGGATGAGTCTCCGCGTCCGGAAAACAAACCACACCCCGGGAACGATGATGCGTGGCGGCGTTTCTTCGCTCTGGACCAGAGGCCCCGGAGTGTTGCCTCTGTGGGTCTGTGGTTTGGCTCTCCTGCATTTGGGGCTGCTGTGGCCTCTCGTGTGCATCGCTGGGAGCTGGCCTTGGCCGGTCGGCAGAGCTAGTGCACAGGGTGCCTTGGTGGGCAGGCTAACTAAGCTACCAAAAGTCGGTGCCGGTGTCGAGGCCGGCCCCTCTCTTCCCTGAGCACAGTGTAATCTTGGGTCTCAGGTCCTGGGGACTTACTTTAAGCAGAACATTCTGGATTTAGACTTGGGCTCAATTTTTTAATTTGCAGTTTGGACCTTTTCATTAAGGAGATCAGAGATAAAATATCATTGTTTGCCAGGTGACTGCCTACCAACCGTTTCCCCCAATTTAACAAAGGGGGTAGTTTGAGTTTTCTTGAGCGACTGGGATATCTATTACAGACCAGCAGATTTCGACAGCTCTCTGTGATCTTGGAGAGACCTGCACATAGCCCTGCCCCTTAAACCATACCAATCTTGCTATTGTCACTGCGTTCATTTGTGAATGGCCATGTTAGGGACACTTAAAAGAGTTGTGGGGCTCCATGGGACTTTGGCACATAGCCAGGATTACACACTCGTCACCGGGGGCTTGTGGGATGTTTCCCTCATCTCCGTACTTTGCTGGGTTTCTGGGTGGCTGGTGGAGGACATGGTTAGGGCTGGAAGATGCCTTGCAGCCTCTGGCTGCCGCTGTGATCTGTGTATATGTTCAGCCTCGGGCCTCGGTATCGGTCCATGTCATAGGGAAACGTTCAGGCCAGTTCCCTTTAACTCCTTGGTTCTCACCTGGGGTGACTTTGCTCCCCAGGAGACAGTTGGTGTGTCGGGATGCATTTTTTGGTTGCCGCAGCTGGCTGGGCAGGGGATCCTGCTGTCATCTAGTGGCTAGAGGCCAAAAATGCTGCGTGGGCGGCCCCCCACCACAAAGAATGATCAAAATGTCAGTGGTGTCCAGGTTGAGAAATCCTGCTTTCACGTGTTTGTTTAGCAAGTCTCCTTCCTTTATTCCTGAAAATGAAGCACAGGCTAAGATATAGGGAAGACTATTTAAAAATAAACGACAGCTCCGTTGGCAAGTGTATGTTTTAAATTGTCTTTTTTGTGTGTGTGCCAACTATGTACTTGAAAATACCTCAGTGGCGTACTAGAATTTCTTCATAAAAAAAGAGAAATGGCTAAAACCACACATCATGGTGGTGTACAGGCTAGTGGGTTCTACGGCTTCGTGAAGGTCTGTGATCCGGAGAAGAGCCCGTAAGTGGTGTTGTTGGCCGAGGCCCAGCAGTGGGTTCTCACCCTGCCCCGGTTAGTAGGAGAGATAATGTGCAGTGGCTACATTTGCATTTCTCAAAATCTTCCTCTTTCACTCACCTACTCACCGAATAGTCTCCTCCCCCCCTCCCCAACCCCCGTCCCCCCCAAACTGGATCATCTTGCTTTTCCCATAATACTAGAAGTTGTTTGCTTGCTTTAAAGGTACAGTTCCAGATTACCTTCTAGCATCACATTCTGCTATCTAAATCTTGTGCTTAAAAGGACCCGTCTATTGACAGTGCTTCGGAAATTTTGTGGCTCCTCCATGACATTTCTGGGGAAGTAAATGAAAGGTGTAAATTAAGAAAAGCAAGTGTTGGTGGCTCCCACTTTAACCTTCTGCTCCGTTAAACGGCTCTATTGAAGAGGGCTGTCACTGCTCTTGAAAACTTGGGAAAATCCGCAGTGCCAGTGCCTTCGGTTGCCTTTGGGAGTGCAGGATGTTGGATGTGAAAATTATATGGCCGTGTCTAATTGGCTGTGTTTTTCACCCCACCAGATATCCACTCGAGAGGCGACTCTTCCCCCTCCCCACTTTAAATTGTTTAACCTGAATTTCATGCCGTTAAGAACTACATTCTAGTGATCCAGGTGCCATCTTTCAACGTCTTTTATTTAGTAAACTGTCTGCATGATCCAACCTCAGCCCGATGAATTTCTAGACGTCTGACTAGAGCTGGTTATCAATCCCTCCCTGATGTGGGGGATGATAAAGCCTTTGACCCCCTTCTTCCCCACAATCACCCCCCCTCTGTGTCCTGCGGAAGCCTAGCCAGCCAGTAGAAAGCGAACAGACGCTCTCTCTGGACCTCTACTTCCTTTAAAATGGGAATAATAATTTTTATCCTGCCTGCTTCCCAGAGTTGTCTGTTTATTTCAAATAATATGTGCTCAGAATTCAAATGGAAAGCAGGCAAAGGTAATGGCCATGACACCAATTGAAACTCATTAAAAAAAGTAAGTTGATTCACGTAACATACAGCACACCCATTTAAAGTAGAAATCTAATGGGTGTTAGTAAATGTACAGAGTTCCGCATCTGTCACCACAGTCGAGGTTACATTTTCATCACCCACATGAGAAACTCCTTCCGCGGTCGCTGCCGCTCCTCCTGCTTCCCTCAGTCTTCCCCTCGCCCCCCCAGCGCCCGTCGGTCTGTGGATTTGCCTGTTTGGAACATGTGGTCCTTTGTGACCGGCGTCTTTCGTTTAGCACAGTGGTTTGAGGTTCAGCCATGTTGTGATACGTATCATTGGTTTGTGCCTTTTTAATTGCCAAGTAATATTCCAGCGTGTAGGTAGATCATGTTTCATTGATCTGTCGTGGGTTGACGGGCAAGCTTCAGAATTTAAAAAATCTGCAGCTAGACCATATTTGTTTTAATTTTTAACATGAACCTTTCCCATTTATTGGAAGTTAAGTGCTCTTATGGTAAATAGTGTTACAGGGCTAAAATTTCCAAGTCTGTGTGTTGTCTACATGGACTTGAACAAGTATTTACTTACCTCAACAGACTCCACCTGGAACTAGACATTGGATAATGGTGACTTCAGAGTTCATAGTCTCCTGGAAACACGGGTAATCTGCAGAAGTAGTAGCTATGGCTAGGACCTTGTCTGCTGTTTGGCTGGGGATTAAGGCATTATCTCCAGTGACTCAAACTTGTCGCTGATAGGCCCTCTCTCCCCTTTGTCTTCATTTTCTCCTCCCTGATAATCGCTCCAGTGGCGTCTAGAGATTGTGATCAGATGAGGTTATTTCCAGCCTGGGGTGTCGTTTTGTGTAGTGTTTGGTTTGCTTGCTTATTACTACTGTTCTGGGTGTTGGTTTCACATGTTGTAAATATGAAGAGGCCCAGGTATGTTTACATTCTGGAGACAGGAAAGAAAAGTCACTTTGTCCAGATTTGCCACGGGGGCTTCCGTCCCCCCGCCCCCCCCACAGCAGGCGGAGTTCCCCTGCTGGGTGGAGCCAGCCTGGGTCAGCTGCTCTGCAAGAGCTCTACCCTCCATCCAGCACTGTTTTTGGCACTCATGCCCCTAAACATGCTGAGGAGAAACTTCTCTGGGGAAAACTGAATTTTTTCCCTTTTATTGTCTGCACAGATCAGACACATGAACATGATTTTCACTTGAAGAAGCAGGGAGCCCTTCGTACTTCTTACAGGAACCCTGAAAACTAGGGTTCTCTTCAGAGGCATCTAAATGAGAATATGTGAGTTATTTTTTTCTGGGCACTGCACTCTAACAGGTGGGCCCACCTGTTGAGCCACCGGTGGGCAAAGATGGGAGCAAGATGGTGGTGACGCCTTCAGCTCCCGTGTCTACTGTCTCTGTTGCCCTCCACACACACTCACATGTGTGCGCGTGTGTGCGTGTGCACACCCACACCCACACAATTAGCATTTTTTCCTTCTCTTTCAAGATTCTCTTCCACCTGATTTTTCCTAACAAAGATACACATGTTTGGGATGGAAGGAGACAGCCTTGGGTGGCACAGGGATGAATTTATCTCAGATCCCTTAGCCCTTCTATCAGCCTAATTTCCCTTTTAAACTGAGAAACCCCAAACACCATAGCACTGACAGAATTAATTACGGAACAGCCGACCCAAGCTGTGTCTCCCCTGCCTTCTGCCACATTACCAGCGTCCAGGCAGGACCCCTTATGATGGCCTGAGGCACACACCCACTGACACCAGAGGTGGCTGCTGAAGGCCTCTGATGGGCTATAGTGTGACTTCTTCTGGGGATGACACCTTGGGGGCGAGTGTCACTTGGGAACCAGGGGTGTTGGTGACTGGAGCTGGTGAGCGTTCCCCCAAATCCTCATGTCCCCTCTCAGTCTGAAGGAGATGCTGTCAGATTGGCCCTGCCTGTGGGAACCCACTGTATTTGAATATTTGGGTCCTTGTATCCTTTATAGCCCTCCAGTGCGGTTCCTCTCTTCATGACGAACTTTTTCAAACTGTTTCAATTTAGTAGTGTTCATGCGATTAGCGTGGTGCATTTCAACCAACATGGTTTGTTTTTATAAACACCGGAGGTTTAAATAACATTTTCTCGTAAATTAGTCCTCATTTGCAGTTACCCACTGACTGCACCATGAAGACCCTCCGGAGTTTGATGTCAGGAAACTTATTAGCAGAAAATAGTATGTTATTATCTAATGCTAATAATTGGTTAGTAGAAATGAGAAAAGCAGACATGTAATTGGGGCTCCTGTGGCTAACAAGATGTGAATTAGGGAATCGTTTCCAGGGTTGGTCTAGAAACTTGTGATTTGCATTTTAAAACAGTGGGTCTCCATTGGGAGGGGCGGAAGGTGCTGTTTACCAACAAGGCTTTCCTTTTCGGAGCACAGCTCTCTCGATTATTTCCTGAGTGGTAGCTAGATCCCCCCGCCCACCCATTCCCTGCATTGTCTTCACAGCCTCCCAGCCCCACTTTGGGCTGCTCACTGTCTTTTTGCAGGGGGCGCATTGGTTTCCAGAGAGCAGATTTACCCAGGAGGCTCGCAAGTCCGTCAGACTCTCTCCCCTCGGGCCCTTGATCCCACCCAGTTTTGTTCGTGGTCCCCGGTGGCTTCGCTGGGTCCACATTCTCTCCCAAAGGCTTGTTTGGAGAAGGAACTTCCTTTCAGCCAGACCCTCCTAAAAAACACAGAGTTACATTTACTCTAGGAGCTGGATTCACAAAGCTTTCTGCTGCCTGTGGTTCTTGAACCCACACTTTGCTTCTAGCTCTGCCATGGCAGTCACTGCTGGTTAAAGCACGTGGGCCTGTAGTGACAAAAATGGGAGCCTGTCTGGGGCCCGGATTACACTTTCTCGGCATCTGTGTTGTCTGACAACATAGTTGAGATGTAGTTAGTTCCCATCAAAGTTACCTCCCCTTCAGGGGTCAATGTTACTGATGGAGCTTAAAACTAGATCAGCATAACCTGGAAAGACTTAACCGTCTGTCCTCGGTTACATATGTGTGTGTGGGCTTTGGTTGGTTGCGTTGCTTATATGTTTTTCATATCCTAGTTTATACATGCATGTTTGTATATGTGAGTAAATGATAAGGGATATGAGGATTTTACCCTCTTACCAAATTTTTAAAAATTGTCACCCCCCCCCCCCATGGTTTTGCTTTTTTGGTGGAAAGAAGCTTGCCAATGCCCTTTTCTTACATGAATTTTTAATTCTTCCAAAGATGCTGTGCTTTCAAAAGAAAAGTTTTCTTTGTTATGCATAGAACCTGAGACTCCTACTTTTAAAACCTGGGTCTTAGTTCTTTGCTAGCTATGTAGTCCCGACTCTGTCTAGATTTAGGGCTTAAAAAAAGCATAAAGAATTCGATCACATGATTTCTAAGACTCATTCCTTTTCGCCATTCTGATTTATTTTGGAGACCCACAAATAATTTTTTCCCACTTGCTGTGGAAGAACACACATAAAAAATGCAACCCAAGTGTGTTATTAGGGTTCTCCAGAGGAGCAGAACCGATAGGAGATGTGTGTGCGTGTGCTCGCGCGCGAGTGTGTGTGTGCATGTGCAATTTTTAAATTTTTCACTTTTTACTTATAAGGAATTGGCTCACGCAGTTGGGAAGACTGATAAGCCCCAAGATCGGCAGTCAGTGTGCCACAGACCCAGACAAACCAGTGGGGTAGCCCAGTCTGCGGGTGGCCCGCTCGTGACCCAGGAAGAGCCGATGTCTCAGTTCAGGTCTGAAGGCAGGAGAAACCCACGTCTTGGCTCGAATGCAGGAGGCATTCCCCTGTATTTGGGGGAGAGAGATCAGCCTTTGTTCAGGCCTTCTACTGATCAGATGAGGCCCATCCAGTGTAGGGAAGGCAGCCAGTTTTGTTGTATCAATTTAAATATTGAATTCATCCAAGAATACAGCATCACTCAGAATAATGTTTGACTGTACGTGGCCCAGTTAAGTTGACACATAAACTTAATCATCACACCAAACTTTTCTGAGAAAGAGTTGAAAACTTTTGAAGTAAGCTCAGACTTCTCCCAACAGTCAACAGCTATTGGCTAGATTGGGTCTGAATAACATTATTTCATACAACATCTTTATTTCTGGAGGCTTTAATATTTTTAGGGTTTTGCTTTTTAAATGCTTTTCAGCTCCTTCTATACTCTCTCTCTCTTTTGTTTGTTTGTTTATTTTTCCTGGCAGAGCAAATTGTACTTTCTAGCTCATTGGGTTTCATTCTGTTGTGGTAACGTTTGCATATTGCCCAGCCACCTGTTGAAGGGGGCGGGGTAAGCCGATGAAGAAAACACAGTAGTAGAATGCACCGATATTGCTACTTTTTCAGTGGCACGTCTTGATTCTTGACCCACGTGGCCATGTCCGGAATTGGTCGGCACACCATGCCATCAGGTGTGGGGTCCCTGGTGAAAATGAGGCCCACCATTCTGTCTGCCTACCCTCTCTCTTTTTTTAAAAAAGTACATGTTTTGATGTACTGCAGACTTCTAATATTTTATTTTATTTTAGATTTTAGAGAGATGGGAAGGGAGAGAAACATCGATCGGTTGCCTTCCATACATGCCCCGGGGAACCAAACCTGCAACCCAGGCCTGTGCCCTGACCAGGAACTGAACTGACAGCCTTTTGGTTTGCAGGATGATGCCCAACCCACTGATCCCCCCCAGTCGGGCATGCCCGCTCTCTTGACATGCCACCTTCCCCAGAGGTATCGCATCTCTTGAAACCCTTTGTCACAAATAGACAGTGCTGCTGAGAAGGCGAGGAGGCAGATTTCGCGCAGGTGCCTGTGGCCCCTGCTTTCCAGAGACCATATGGTAAAGGAGGTCAGTGTAGCCAGGGGCTTTGGAGGCACTAGAGGAAAAGGAGGGCTGAGCGGCCATTCTGGCAGGTGTGTGGGTGCTCAAGCTCTCCCTCCCCCATCCCAGCTAGTCTTACTCCAAAAAATACCAGACGCCTACTCCAGTAGATTGCCTTGGAGCCACCCTGCCTTCGTGGCCAGGAGCACGAAACTCACAAGCCTTCATTTACTTTTCCTGGAGTGTCTCCAGTTGTTCCCACATTACTGCTTGATTTGTGGATGGCTGATTGTTGAGGTCAGTCTGACTAAAGTGACTAGGCTACTGCAGTCAGGATGACCCTCTCTCTCCTCAAACCCAGCTCAACCTGCCCTGAACAAAATGAGTGTATTGACCCATAACTGAAAAGTCCAAAGTTAAATCCCAGGGGCTTCAGGCATGGCTGGATCCAGGGACTCATAGATCAGGACTGCATTTCTCCCAACTGTTGGCTCTGCTTTCCTCCAGGTTGACTTCAATGCATGGGGCCAGGTTAAAGTCCAGAAATATCTTGTCTTACCCCACAATTCTGAACCGGTAGCCATGGTAAGGGGGTTTGATATGCTGAGTGCATTTGGACTGAGCAAACTGGCCCATCCCTGGAGCTGGGAGGGGGGTCCACTCCACCTGAACTCTATGTGGCTTGAGAGTTGGGGTTGTGCCTCCCAAATAATTCAAGTTGTACTGTTAGGAGAAAAAGCACAAATAGATGCTGAGCAGAAAATGGGGTGGATATCTGCTTTTTGATCTTTAGGATCCTTTGGAGGGGTTTTTACCTGTTAGGAGAGACTGAACCAGTCTCAAAATGGCACAAAATGAGTTTGTGCCTGTGTGTACTTTAGATTTGTTTAAAAGACATCTATTCCCCCCACCCCCAAATTTGAAATGGCTTACAAGACATCATATTATGTCAAAGGATTAGAAATTAAGAACTAAGGAAATTAGGATAAAGGGAAAAAAATCAGGGTTGGACCACAGGATAAGATGGGAATATGGTAAATCTCACAAATTTCAAAGCTGCCAGGCAGCTCTTGCAGGATTGGTGCAAGTGACTTCCAAGTTTGAGTCTGAGGCCCCTGGCATGGAAGATTATCTGGACCTTGTACAGAGGGTGTGTGTGTGTGTGTGTGTGTGTGTGTGTGTGTGTGTGTGTAACATTCCGTCATAAGCCACAAACCCCGGTGGGAGTGCAGGCCCTGCAGAGAGAGGCCATGGGAAGATAATAAAGATGGTGCAGTCTATGGTAACCTTAGATACTTCCTCTCCCAACTCCTCTGGGGCACTTGCCCTCCGGAACTTGCCCCCGTGCTCTCAGCATTGTGTTGGGAAACAAAGCAAGCAGACAGGATTGCAACCTCTATGTTGCTGGGCTCCTTCCAGGAACAATTGGAGGGTTAAGCTGTGTCACCTGTGGTGGGAGGCAGTCAGGTGAGTCACTGCTGTGACAAGGTGGAATGGGATTACCTTAGTTGTAAAGCTGGGCCCATCCCGCTAGGGGACTCATTCTTGCCTGGTGACTCATGTCCCTGTTTACAAATGAGCCAAAGGAGTGCTGTGTAGACCAGAGGCCTCCGGGGTGGTGGGCAACCAGGGCCTCCTCTGCCCTCTGCGGCTGGGGGTGACCCCGGGGCTCCTGTCACTGGTAGCTTTCAGAGGCAAGACACAGGGACAGCTGCCTTTGTTGGAAGGCTCTGGAGTTGCACCAGCGGTTGGTGGTGTGGTCCCTGCTTTTGGGGGGGAGTTCAAGTGGCCTTTGGTTGATTTTAGTACAACTTGGTCACCATCACTTCCCCCATGGGAGGACCAGGAATTTATTCTAGAACTGTGGCACCTGTTTTTTATAGATTCGTCCTTTATGTCTATCGCTTTTCTATTTCCCAGTCTTCAGTACCCACCATGCTAACTCTGCTGTTCAGTGACCATCAGAACATAAGATATTGGGTCTTGTGCTTAACCTCATATTTGTCATCCTGAATTCTGTTATTCGGGTTTAAGAAGGGTGAGAAATTTGTTCATGGAGTTTTCCTTCATATAAAACATTTAAAATCTAGAGAAGGCATACATCCTTTACACCGAACATAAAGGACATAGATATTTTCTTTAAAAAAAAAAAAAAGACAATTCGAGTGATGTTGTTTCATTGTGAATTAGCGTTTCTCGGACCTCAAGTTGCCCTTCACACCCCTAAATTCTCTAGTCCACTTCCAGAGCAGTGGCCAACATCTGGACAGGCAAACACATCCGTGCAGCAGCACTGGGAGTTGGCTGAGACCTGGTCCGTACTCCCCCTCTGCCATTTACTAGCTGTGTGACCTTGGGCATGCTCCTTAACGTCTCTGAGTCAGTTTCCTACTCTGCGAAACGAGTGGGACACGCACATCCCTGTTCGAACCTCGGCCGGAGTAGACAGTCAGTGAGCGGAGGCAGCTGTCCCGCTGGCACTCCAGCTGGCTGGAAATTCCGGGCAGCATGTACTCTTTGACTCAAGGTGTGTGCTGCCAGATCTTCTGAGGGGTCTGGAGGGGTCCATGTAGTTGCTTCTCCTGAAAAGGCTACAGTCTGGCGGAGGGAAAGGTGTTAGGACAGGTCCCCAAATAGCTGTACGGTTAGAACCATAAGTAATTGTGTTTTTGTAGGGTAGAAATAGCAGCACCCTATGGTTTAAATTAATAGAAGATTCAGGAAGGTAAGTTGAGAGAAAGAGACAGAAAAACCACTAGCCAGCCGGCGCCCTGGAGGCCCAGAGGCAGGGGTAGCCAGGTCCACTGGGGTAAGGATGGGCAGAGGTGGGGATAGGGATGGGCAGAGGTGGGGATAGCGGGAAGGGTTGCAACAGAAAGTCTTCACGGAGGAGGCTGTGTGTAAGATGTCGCTAGAGGGCGTCCCCAAGCTGGATGGCAGGGAGGTGGAAGTTCTGGGTTCTAGTGGGGAACTGTAACCCTCCTCTCTTGCAGTGTGTAGAGGAGTGAGGGTTAGCGTCGAAAGTCAGGCCGGGGGCCCTGAATGCCGTGATGACTGTGTCCCCCTCCCTCCCAAGCCTCACTCTGTTCCCCTTTCTTCCTGGCAGCAGTGTCCCCTCCCTTGCTGCACTCAGGGACATGACTGTCAGCACCTCTACCCCCCCTCAGACTTCACTGTCAGCACTCAAGTCTTCAGGGACATGAAAAGGAGCCACTCCTTACAAAAGGTTGGGGAGCCCTGGTGTTTGGAGGTAGGTCGCGGAGCAAAATGACGGTATGAGACGAGCCGGCTCTGACGTGAAACCGCCCATCCAAAGTTTGCCTCCAGCTAGGGCAGGGCCCACCCGCCACGGTCCCTGAATTCCCGCCGGGTCACTGTCATACCCGGTGCCATGATGTCTGGGTGTACTGACCACTAATCAGTTTGTCATCGCCATAAAAATGCCAGTTTACGAGGAGAGGGTGGAGGGCGGCGCTCCGGTGAACCCAAGGTGCCTGGCTCCCAGGGGAGGCCGCCGGTCCGGTGTCGCGCACACAGCTTCTGCAAGAATGAGCAACACCTTGTCCCATTAAACTTGACCCCCAGGAAATAATTTTCTGGGCGTCTTTTCAGCCCCCAGTGGAGAAGAAGTTATCACCTCAACTTTGCCTTTCTTATCAGTCATTTAGAACTTGATAGATTTTCTTTTAGCACTCCGGCTGCGGAGGAAGGCTCGGTCCTGTGCAGCGACACCTTCCCGAGGCAGCCATGAATGGCTTTCCTCGCAGACCTCGCTCTCCAAGGACAGGAAGCATTGTTAATTTCCTTTAAATAATTCAATATGTTGTCAATACCCTGCATTGCTCTGTGCTTGGGAGTGACAGTTCTCTTCAAATTAGCGGCCCCGAAGAATAAAGAATGCTGAGAACATGCTTTCATCTTCAGAAAAGCAAGAGTCAATGCAGATAAAAATTTTAAAGTAACTCTTTAGACTTAAACAGCAAATGATTTTGTACTAATGCTTGCTTTATAAGAAAGTGAATATTTCAGAGCCTATTTGTAAAGTCCCTTGTCTTTTAAGAGCATTTATTGTATACCGACTGTGTGCTGAGTGCCGTGATACTGTTAGGGCTCCAAGGCCGGAAACCAGGCCTAGAGTATATTTAACACGTGTACATGTGTCTTCCCTTTGGAGATGGAAAAGTTGGACTGAATCATCTTTAAAAGCTTGTTCAAATTTAAGAAGTGGTACGTGGTGGTAGCCCTTTGAGAGTACTAGAGAGACATGCAGAAAAACATTCGGAAGAAAGTGTAAACACCCACCGTCTTCTTACCTGTTTATAATCTCTTAATATTTGGAGGCATTTCTTTCTCACCATTCATGTGTTGAAACTTCAAAAGTCGTTTCACAAAATTAGAATTGTACCCTGCACAGCTTTGCATTTTCTTTTCACTTGACCGAACACCAAGGAGGCTTTCATGCACCCCCATATGTCTCAGTTCTGGTTGGGAACGTCATGGGTTGGTGTCTGTGGAAGTTTCCTTTCTGATCGTTCACCTGCGGTCAGGCGCGAGTGAAACGGAGATGTTTCTGGACCACCCGGATATCAGCGTATGTGTACAGCCTGTGCCCTTTGCTGGCCTGGGTCTGACAGAGCAGGGGGCCCCCCTCCTGGGCAGCAGCTGGGGCTCATGGAGGCTTTTTCTCCTGGTTCATCTTTTCAGATGGGCAGTCGTTCATTTTTGACTGTGGATGAGGCAGCCACACCGAACATGCCATTCCTCCAAAGGGCCTGGTACATGGTAACTCATTAATCTTTGGTTGGAGTAGGGGGTCGATAAGGAGGACCCAGCATCCATCTTGAGTATGAGGAGAATGAAACAGAAAGACTGGGCACCTCGAGACCCACAGATTAGATCCCTGGCACCAGTGACTATGCCTGTTTCCCAGCTTTGCCCTCAGGGCAGGGACGCATGTCCTGGGACAGTTCCAGAGTGCCCCACTTCCAGAATGGGGTCTCAATCCCAAAATGTAATTTTGGGAAACTGTGAATGGGTACCATTCATGGGCTGTGTGAACTTGAGCCAGTTACGCTGCTGCTCTGCCTCAGTTTCCCCATCAGCGAAGGGGGATCCCACAGGGGCCATTCTGAGCATCAAATGAGGAAGCCTGTAGAGTATGGGCTTGGTCACAGGAGCCTGTGTGCCTGATCTGGCGCAAGCCCCCGGCAAGATTCTTGGGGAGTCGCACACTGAGAGCGTGTCTGCATGATGGGCAGCTGCCACTGGGGTGGGTAGCTCAGCTGTGCAGCAGGCTTCCCAGAATGTAGTTACGCCTCATTCGTAGTGTTTTCTACATCAAGGATGGGGTGGTGTGTCGAAATCCCCATCCGCTGCATCGTGTGCTGGAGGTGGCTCTGGGTAGCGGGGGAACCGCTGGGTTTGCGTCCAGCGTTCTCTCACCTTGGTCGGCAAGTGCTTCACCCCTCCGGGATGCCATCCCCGGGTCTGTAAAAAGGGCGCGGCGGTGGAAGACCTGCCCAGAATGCTTCACGGGAAACTGCAAGGATCCCTTGAAATGCTGACTGAAGAGTGCCATTTAACACAGCATTTTCTATGGCATGGGCACTTCTGGAAGGGATTGGCCTGTGTTAAGTTTTCACAACCTGAAAATGACTCCAAAAGGGAGGTGCAGTGATTGATTATTCCCTTCGTGTGAAGAACCACAGGGAGGTTAAGCCACTTGCTTACGATCACAGGTCGAGGGGCGAAGCTCTCCATGGAAGACCCTGGCAGTAGTAGCCGGTGGTTCGGAGCCTTCACACCCACCATCTTCCACTTGCTGAAGGAGAAGTGCTGGGTGTTCAACACCCCAGCCTTCCCAGGAGCTGGGACGGAACGTCTGTTTCAGGACATCCGAAGTCCTGCTTCTGCTGTACGAGGACCGCGTTCTGGGTACTTTCTACCCCCTCCTTCCTTAACTTTCACTGTCCCTTCTCCCTCTTCCCTTGCAGTTCAGCTTGATTCTAACCCTTTACTTCTCTCCTCGAGGGAGCTAGGTTGGTTGACCAGTTGAGTAAATATGACTAAGAAAGTCAACACCCACCTGGGCAGGCGTGACTCACTTCTTTCCAGTTAGCTATTCCTGTACATTTCAGAGCCAGCCATACAAAGTCATTACATTGGGGCTATTAACCTGTTTAATGGTGACAATAAAAGGGTGTGACCCATGGCATAAATGCATTCAGATAAAAAGAAAGTGTTTTTCCCTGTAATTGCTTAGTCAATACCATTTTCACAGAAATGCTTGTGAACAATCGTTTCAAAAGTTCTTTGTCCCAGTCCTTCCCTTCTTCCTCCTTTCCTTCCTCTTTGGGGCTTCTACAGACTTTTCCTAATCTGCGAAGACTGTCCCTTCTGAGGTTTTGGCTGACCTACTCCTTTGCTAGTGTTGAGCCTATTTTTATTCCATTTTTAGAGGATATGGGAGTGAAAGTGTGTGTGTGCGTGTGCGTGCGCGTGGTCAAGAGGGGGTACATTATTGTTGGTACTGAGTTATTAACCTCTCAACTCATATATTCAAGGGAAAAAAGAGACTTCTGCTAACTTTGCAAAGCTAGTCACATAGACAGGGAGTTAACCATTTTGGTGAGAGGAAATGAAACTTTTCTTAGGTTTATTAAACCACATCCTATAAATCTGTGGCTTATTATATGTCTGATTTCTAAAAAGCATGGCATCATGGCCGAAATTTTATTTTTGCTTTTAGTCATTGAAACAAATATAGATATTGCTTCATTTCCTTGGTCCCGTTTTTCAACACAGGAAAATCTGGATTTTCACAACAAAGTGCATTCGAAGGGAAGTATTTGCTTTATAAATGTCTGCGTTATAACTGTGGATTAGCAAGCATTCTGTGAAGCTGACATGTTTAATTTGTCCTCCCCTCCGGTGTCAGCTGTGCAGGGACCTCTGACATGCAGGGGGACCACGACATGTCCCCAGTGCACTGGGATGTGACTGCACTGAGTGTCCCAGTTACACAGAGAAGCAAGATGGGAAAACAGCACAAATACTTCTTCAAGGCAAAGTTCATGTTTTGACTAACTTCCAGTCCTTTCAAGGTTGTGTTTTAAAATTCCTAGGTGGGCTCACAGCATTATAGGCATTGTTTTCTGTCTGTATTACACCCACCGCTGGTCATAGAAACACTTGCCTCTGTCTGCCTGGAAAGACTCTTCGCAGAACTTCTAATGGCCATCCATCCTGGAAGTGGGTGTCCCTCGGGCTGCTCAGTCACCTCTCTGGTGCAGTCGGACTGTTTGCAGAGTTTCAGTATTGCGGGGCATCCCGAGTGGGAGAGGGTGCACGTTGAAAATGACGGAGACACCGTGACCCTGGGCGTTCCCGAGTGCCCTGGTGATGCGCGCACCTGTGACTGAGCCCTGGGCCATTCTGCGGGTGGACCAGCAGCCCACCCCCTCCTCAAATTCACTCTCATGTTGAGATGGCTATGGGACCACCCATACTATTTTGTTATTGTTCCTTTTTCTCATTCTCTATTTGCAAAAGCTTCTTTGTTGAATTCTTCTAGGTTAAATGAACGCCTGGATTTCCTCTGCCAATTAACCGCTCCAGCGTGCCCAACTTGAAATTCTAACCCCTCGGTGAAGTGGCGTGCCCAGGGGATCTGTGAACAAGCTGTAGGAGCCCAGTACTTATCAGCAGCGCCCCCTACATGGTCAACACAGGTCGGACACAGCTTGCACTGTGCCCTCCACCAGGGAAACAAGCCCAGAGAGGCAGAGGTCCGTTCCGGGCCCTGTTGCCCCCGTTCTTTGCCATTCCTTGGGCTGAACTCTGTATAGCTAGCTGTTCTTGTCACCGCTCCCACTTTCCTGCCATCCCGTGAAGCTGGTAGAGGAAGTGGGAAGCCCAGGCAGAGTGCGTGGAAGTCCCCCAGGGAGCCCCATCCATGGGGTGGCTGGGGGTGTCCTCTTGTCCTGGGTCCAGGCCTCTTGGGCTGCCTGACATCCGCCGCAGGCTGCGTCACAGCGCTTACCTCTGTGAGTGCCTCCCTTTGCCCCATTCTTCGTGAGTCACATGTTTTCTTTGCGTCCCACGTGACAAAGGTCATGAATAGAGCAGACTTAGGCCTTTGATGTGTGACATGTTGTCATCCGCACAGTTTATTGTTTTGTCCCCCTGCCCCCCCCACCTGTGATGTGACACATCAGTTTTTAATGGGCTGAATGGTGTCAAGGGGGAGTTTCAATTAGCCTTGAGACTTTTTACTCCTTGCAGGGTCCCCAAGTCAAAATACTCAGTCAGTCCTCGGTGAGAGGGAGTGGATGCTTCTCGCTAGTGCTTTTTTCACCATCTGTCAAGCCACGCTGTGTGTCTCTCTCCTTCTTGTGACACCGCTGTCGCTCAGAGCGCCTTCCTGTGACCAGTGTCTTCAGTGTCAGGGTGGTAGCTGCTTGGCTTCGGGGAACAGAGAGGAACCGTAGTTCAGCTCAGACTCGGTCCTCATTTACTCATTTTTATTGAGGGAAATTTTTGTCAGGTAGGCAGAGTGGACGATTTTGGTTTTATTCCTTATCAGGCCAGGCTTATTTCCTTATTCGGAAGGCATTTATTCATCAGCCACTGCTCGTGTGGCGAGAGGTGGTCCTAGGGCCTGTATTGTCTTTCATCCATTACTCCATTCTTTTCCAACTTTCTCTAAAATATCTCTGGAAACCCATTTCAAAGCTGTTTGCATTAAAAAAAAAAAAGCCACAGTAAAAAAAAAAGTTGCCTTTTTGGTTTGTTTTGGGGAGCAAGATGGTAGAAGGGGCATAGCGTCCCTGATGAGGCCAGGTCCCCGTCTGGCCCTCCTTTCCCCGTCAGTGGCTGGCCTCCTCTCCTTGAGCTGAAAATAAGGAAGGAGGTGGCCTTTGTACAGCCTTTGTTACCAACCTCCTGGGAGACGTGTGCCTGCCCGTGTCCTCACGGACGGCTCCGGGCCATGCCACCTCGAGCATGCTCACCGTCAGCCTGCCCACCAGGGCAGCGGGAGGGAACATTCCTTCTCTGGGAAAATCTAAATGAGAGGCCCGCTTGTTCTCAGAGTGAAAGTTTCTGTTTTGGAAAAGTCAGTTCCTTCCGACAAGAGAGGGTAGGGACAAGGAAGGAACTGAAGACACCAGAGAAAGAAGAAGTGAGAGTGAAGGGAGGTGGGAAGGAATTGGGGTGACCAGAGTACACACAGCTGCCCCACTCGGTTCATTCCCCAACCCCACCCGTCACTCGGTCTGCCAGGCTTTGCCTGAGTCCTGTGGCCCTGGAGGTGGCCTCTTGCTGCTTAGGAAAACAGAGCCTAGCAGGAGATGTTGTTGGGTTGAACTTGAGCTGGGGTTGGGGTCGGAGGGATCAAGGAAGCTCTCAATCACGAAGCGCTCAGCCTGGCTCCTGCCTGCTGCGTTTCTGGCAGGCCTGGTGGTTCGCCAGGGGCCAGGGTGACAGGTGAGAGGCCCACGCTCCTCTGGGAAATGAGAAGCCCACCCCCCAGAAAGTCCAAGAAATGCGTAACCATCCGAAGGAGATCCAGACTGTTGGTTGTTCACAAGCCTGTCTCTTGGACAAGTTCCTTCTCTCGCCGCTTTCACAAGAATGCATGAGAAAGATGGGTGGAGGTGAGAGGGAGGGGAAGTTTGCTTATGGCGCCTTTTAGTGGCTTCAGAAACATGTGCAGTTCCCGAGGGGGTGCATTTCCTCTATTTCCTCTGTATCTGGTAGGGTCAGCAGTGTCTGGGCGTGGACCCCTCGCTCCCACGATGTACGGATGTGTTTGCTTCTACAGGGAACGGGACATTGTGTCTCCCTGGCCTGGCCTGCTTGGGACAGCAACATGCACCTAAATCCGGGTTTGTAGGGGCTTCTTCACTGCCGGCTTGCTTGGTTGGGTCACCTGCAGCTGTTTTTTGGATTTGCACCTAACTGCAGGGATGCCTGTGTTCCTGATTTTTTTTTTTTTTTTTGATTCGGTTTGGATTTTTTGCGGGGCGGGAGGCCTGAGAACCAGGTTTCTTTTGAGAAGTGGCATTGTAGAAAGATTATATTTTCAAGTATATCATACAACAGAATTGACATTTTCCTTTGGTCCACAGTTCTGCGAATTTGAGCATCAATTCACATGACCGCCATCCCCATCGGGATGGCACCACCTTATATACACCCTCATGCTTTCACTTCATAGTCCCAGGAGAGGTGGGTTTTATTTTGTGTCACTCACTTTTGCTGTTTGAAAGGTAGTGTTAACTCGATTCACCTCTTTCATTCAAAGACTAATTTTTTGTTGTTGATGAACTGAATCTCTGCTCCGTTCTTTCTCCAGCAACAGAGTTGTGACTGTAACGCCTGGTGATGTGAGCTTGTTAGTAATTGGCAAATCTCAACTGGCTTTTCTGGGTTGTTTTCTTTTGTTTTGTTTTAATACAGGCTGTTCTTGCCCGCAGACCCAGAGAATGCTTTGGGCCACTTTGGGGACTTGGGAGAATTCTAGGTAATTCTGATCGTAGCCAAAGAAAAATATATTTGGCGAGGAAAAAAAACGTTATTGCTAACTGTATAGGCAAACAGAGTGAAACAAAATGACTTCTGGAATATTTTGCTTTGAATTATCTTTATTATTCTTTCCCAGATGTCAGGGCAATTACCGAGGTTTGAGCATCGCGTGTAACATGGAGAAGGCGCATTATCTGTAGGTTTCCGTTGACCCAGCGTGGTTCTCCTGGACTGTCGTCCCCTGTCCCATTACTTAGGTGAAAACCAGGAACGGAGAGCTGCGCGTCCCCCATGGCGCGTCCCCACCAGGTTCCCGGAGAAGCTGGTGCTTGCGCGGGAAGGCCAGAGCCATGGCACCTGCTGTGCTTCAGGGCCCGTGCCTTCTCAGGGAGAGTGAGAGGCAGGGAAGTTTGTGTGGTGAGGGTCCCATGCGCGCGCTTGTCCTCCTCCTGGGAAACGAGCAGAGTTGACCTCAAAGGTCCCTGCTCCGCGTGTCACACTTGACTGAACAGTAGTAGATGATGGCTCTGCCGTGGGTTTGGCCGAGGAAGGTAACTGCAGTCACACACCTGCGGATTCCTGTGTAATCTAACTCCTGTCTTTGTAATTACTTGGAGACTTGCCCTTGCAGCCAGTTGCGAAGTAGAGGCAGTGACCCAGGGCAGAAGGAAGGAATTGTAGGGAGGAAAGGGGGAGGTAACCTCCAGAAACAGAGCCGCGGCTCTCTTTCTGGCTCCCCGACATGGAAAACCGCTTTAGAATCAGGACAAAGCACGATCACTGCCTCCTACAAAAGTAACCCAACTTTCCTGTCTCTGCCCCAACTCCCGGCTCTTTCTGGCGAGGCCGAAGGACTCTCTGAGTGGGGTGGAGTCAGGGCATCCCCGAGAGGGGTGAGTTTTGCTGATTAGAAATTACCACCATGTGGCAACAGGTTGTGGAGGAATGTCCTCCAGGTGGAAGCAGAATGGTTTTCACTTAAAAAAAAAATTACAGAGTAAAACAAAGCCACAAAAGCATGGGTACAGCTTAGAAACAAGTCGCTTTGTGCATCCTGATGGGCAGGATAGGGGCACTTTAGAAAGCCAGGGTGGCGTTCTTACCACACGTAGAGCAAGTGTTAGCCACACCACCAGGGTGCCTTCACTCTGGACCGTGGCCTAGGCGAGCGTGGGGAGTGATCAGCCCCTCCGAAAGTGTTCGCCATTGGTCTGATTGACGTCCAAAACCCGGTATCATTCTACAAACACCCACATGAGAAAGGTTTTTGTTTGTTTTGTTTTCTTTTTTCTTATTTGGGTGACAGATTGCATGTTAGGGCACTAAAAGATGAAAGCATTAAATATTTGCTTTAGAAAAACACAGCGAAAGATTCTCTCATCCTCCCAGCTGAAAACTGATGGACTTAGAATTCCATTAACAAAAATGACTGACTGTAGCGTAACTTATTGCCACCCTCTGGGCACGGTTAACAAGTGGGGTGGAAAGCGGAGGCTGGACAGTGGGAGGATTGTACGGGATTCTTTTTCACGTTGAGTGAAATAGGGCTGCCTCGTTGGCATTGAAGTGCAGGTTCGCCAAAAAGAAATTCCTACCTTCTTCAGTGTCAGTTTGCTCCTCTGGGTCTTCAATAGGATGGTTAACTCAGTGGGTTTCCTCTCTTAAAAAAAGGATGTAGTTGTTACTCCCTCTTTCAGACTTAATGAAAGTTAGAGTTCCTGCAGGCCTCTTTGGCATGACATATCTTGCCTCCAAAGACGAGAGAATGTGGGTTTGGCACGTGGCTATAGTTCTCGCCAGGGGTCAAGATTCCATGAATTCAAAAGCCGACTTTGCTGCTGGCTAGCTGGGTGACCAGGTGCATCTTGCTGAAACCTATCAAGGCAAAGTTTGTCAGTCTATAAACAGGGACATTTTTGTACCTTCCTTCCTTCCTTTATTGGGTGATTTCGGTGAGTTAATATATAGCAGGCAGATGGTATACATGAAACCTGGTAATCATCTGTCAACATTAGCTCTTATTTATTAATTCTCAGTGGGTATTTTAAAACTCATCTTCGGTGTGGGGGGAAAGAAGCACAAGCCCTATCCTGGGTCCTGGTAGGAGTGTAGTTTCATAGCAACACTACCCACTGTTTATTAAAAACCTTTTCTCCTTCAGGCATTGTGGTCACTTTTTTCTATTCTTGTTTCACCCTTGCAACTACTCCATGAGAGAAATACTAATAATCATTCTAATTTTTAAATATAAATACGTTTTAGTAGTAACATTTATTGAGTTCTTTCTAAGTACTAGTTCTGGTTTAAGTGATTCTCATACATTAACTCATTTAATCCTCTCTACGTACAGGAACTGTTTTCCCCACTTTTATAGGGAGGGAAAATGTGGTACAAATTTTAAAAAAAAACAAAAAAAAAAGCACAACTTTTTTTTGTCCTTGGTCCCACTGAGAATAATTGGTTAGGGCTGGGATTTGAAGGCTGGGCCTCTTGAGGGTGCTGAGCCAGGGTGCTCAGCTTGCCATCGCGCTGCTGCCCTCCGCTCTGTGCCATGTGATGGTGCTGGGCTCCCGCCGTCGGAGAGGAGAAGCGTTGAGCAGACACACAGATGCTCTCCAGATACACTGGTTTATGACCATTGGGAAGAAAAGTCTTTATTACCGGAAGTTGTGGCTTCTGAGTCTCTCAGCATTTGGCAGCATAGATTTTTGTTTTGTTTTGTTTTGTGTGTGTGGTTTTGTTTTTTAAATAATTAGAAACAGTTAAGCTCTTGTTACCACCCACAGTAAAAATTGCTTGGATCCCGCAAATTAATGTGGGGGGGAGGGGCTTGGCCATTTGTTAGAATGATGAAAACGGGGCTTTTAAAGAGGAAAGTTCATTTTGGAGGGGGAGCTTTCGGTGTGCGCATGCTAGGGAGTTTTTGGTTTTCAAAACCGCCCCCTCCCCACCCCACTGCTGCCCTGAATTTAGAGGCAGGGGGCGTTAACAGTGCTTTGCCAGTGATGGGAGGGATTAGGCACAAGATGGCCCTGGGAGGAAACCCACATTTTTTGGTACTTATTAATGGTATGTCTTTTGTGCGAGTGGGTGTGAGGACTGAGAGCATTAAAGCATATATTTGCACAGTGTGTGGTCCTTTCTGCCGCATTCCACTACACATGATGGTGGGCTAAGTTAGGAGGAGGAGGAGAAAGAGGAAGCCCTAGTACAGCCTCAACAGTTTCCATTGGATGGGACCATATCAGCGAGGCAGGAGCAAGCCAGGCTTCTTCCCAGGTCAAGAGGATTGAGGATAGCCCGGACACCTGGTTGCTTAGGACTGTGTTCTGATGGTCCACGCTGTGCCCACACTTGGGTGCAAATGAAATTGGTGCCCTTGCATATATATATTGTAGTTCCCCTCACCTGTCTTCTAAGAAGGAGCCTGGGCCAGGGTCTGAATTGAAGCCTTTGGTCAAGTCAGATGTGTTGTCCACTGGAGATCCTCCGCCCCCTCCCACCCGCAGCAAAGCCCCCCTTGTAGTGCTAAGACCGGAAGCGGTCGAGTGGGCGAAGGAATGATTCCCTAATTCTCATGGGAGTGCTAGGGAGCCGCCTTTGTTAAAGAAGGCCCATCCCGCTGAAGGGGTGTCTGTCTGTGTGTCCCATTTTAAACCACATTGCTTTTGACTTCTTTCATATGATGATTCCCAGACAGCGTCCTCTTGCCATCCTGACTTGTTTAAATTTATGGGTTGTTGGCAAGCAATTTTTTGATGCTATTGTTCTCATAGCCAGAGGCCAAGATCCCTCGTGGAGCAGTGCCTGAATTTAATAGATGTCATCTGGACACCAGGGAGGGCGCAGAGAGGCACTGGAGGAAGAGCCTTGGCAGTGAGAGTCTACCCCTAACGCTGCCGTGTCTCAGCCTCTTCATGCCTTTCGGGCCAGTGCATTTCAGAGTGAGTGTTTTGGCGGTCTCACAGTATTGTGTACCGTACCCTACACTTAATTTTAGGACAAAGAGCACAGAGTCCAAATGGACTTGCAGCGGACCTAAAAGTGGCACGCTGTCCGTTCAACTTGATCTGGAACATCCCAGCACTTTTGAGCTCGGCCTCTGGTGGTCAGCAGCGCGTGAAGCGCTGTTCATGTCTTTTGACACTCCCTTCTGTCTGGGGGCTGGGTTCCCGAAGCTGGCTTCTCCAGAAGACAGGGTGGTGCCATCTCAGTAGCTTGGCAGGTGAGGATTAAAGGGAGACCAGAAGTTACGGATGGAAGCAAGGGTGCAGCCTGAGTCTTTTAAACACCAGGCTTCTGTCTGAGAGCCAGCACTGAGGCCATTCAATTCGACCTTGTGGGGCAGGTATCACTCTTTACTGGGCACAAATTATAAAAAAGCCTGCAAGATAGGTCTTAATTTTCAGCATGACACAGGGGGGACAGTGCATGGGTACAGCTTGAGTCCATGTAGCACAATGTCATTGAGCGTTGCTGGGCCCGTCCCTGCTCTGGTGCTGGGGATATAGAGTCCTTCCCTTCAGGGAACGTGCCCTCCAGCTGGAAGTAGTGACTTGAGTTCCTGGGAACCCCTGTCCCCTTTTGGTCTTCCACAGAGACTCAGTTCACCCCAGCCTGTTCCTTTCTGAGGCGAGAAGAAGTTGCCTCCAGAGCTCCTGGAGAACTCAGAATTCCCTCAAGGGTTGGGTGCTTCCACCTCAGTGCATGTGGTTTCGGTAACGAGGCCGCCAAGGCGAGGCACGTTCAAGAGGGCGTTTCCCGGGCACGTCCACCTGCGAAGTTTGGGGAGGCACCTGGGCCGTGGTTCTGACCACAGCCTGGATGCTGCCAGAGCCATTTCTCTGCTTCTTCCGGGTGGCCAGGGTCCTTTCGATCCCCTCTCCCTCCCTCCTCCTCCACTTGCCCGCCTAGTGGGATTTCTTCCCACTTTTCTGTTCCTGCTCGTTCGGCAGCAGGCCTTTGCTCTGCCTTTCTTCCAGCCACAGAGATCTCAGGTACAGGCCTGTCTGCCAGACACATCCCATCCACGCTCCAGGCACACCAGAGCCTCCGAGCGCTCCCAGGGCTTACGGTTTTCGAAGGGGCGAAAAGCAGAGTAACTTTAAAAGCACCTTTTCTATTTAGAATAGGACAGACAATCCTTAGGACCCTAGTGAGCAATGTTTTTAATTAGAACCCTGTTTATTAAGAAAAATTTTTGGTGTCTAGGACTTTTCAAAAAATATATATTTTACCGAATTTGCTATTATAGCTGTCCCAATTTGTCCTCCTTGCCTGCCTCCACTTGGTGCCCCTATTCCCTCCAGCATCCCCCCTTCACACCCTCAGTTCATGTCCATGGGCTATCTAGGGAGATTGACCAGGGCTACCTTGTGGGTAAGGAGATAGGAATAAATTGAATGCTACCTAACAGTCGGCTCTTGGTAAGGTTATTGTGCAAATGGACCTAGGCTTCAGGTGCAAGACCAGTAAAATAGCTCAGATCAGAGAAATGAATCCGAGTAACCCTAAAAGTGTCAGACAGACAATTTCTTGAGCACCTAAAACCAACCAAAACTTAGAATTATGAGAGCTGACCAGTAACAGACCTACCTATTCTGTCAACTTCTGTTTGTAAACCTGGGGAAACTGAGGCCCAGAGAGAGGATGGCCGCTGAGAGGTCGTGCAGGCATGTAGCTAGATGGCAGTAGCGTCAGGACTGGCATCCAGACCTCTTGGCGTTTCCTCTTTCCATTCTTCTACTTCTGATTCCAGGTGTAGTTCGGTTCCTGTTAAGTGCCATTAAGTTCAAACTCTTTCTGGATCAGTGGGTGACGTCCAGTGCTTTTGGTACGAACACGGCTGTCTCCCGCTTGGGAAATCCTGACTTTCCGGGATGCGTTGACCTGGTGATCAGGAGGCCTGTGATGGTGATGAGCATGGACGAACACGATCACCTGTGAGAGGTTAGCTAGGAAGAGGTGAGCTGGAGTTCAGACGTCAAGAGTGTTGGGAAAGAACGTGCTTTAGCAATACACAGAAAACCAGACTTTTCTGTTCCTCGGAGTAGTTTGACTGATGGAGGAACAACTAGTCTTTGGCAGGGAATTTCGCCCTCTTATATAACCTCACCATCTTCTTCCCCGAGGGCTGGGATTGGGGGCACTTTGACAGGGCTGCTTTCTGGGCTTTTGTCAAAGACACACACCTGGCAACGCGTGGCAGTGATCCTTTGAAAGCAGGTTTGATGCCAGCACTGTATGTGATAACCTTTGGAAAGCCTCTGGATTGGGGATCACCAGCACTTGATCTCAGAGCAACCCTGACTGAGTTGGCCACCGTAAGAATGGATCCAAGAGTTCACCGGTAATTTTAAAATTTACCGAGAGCGCGATTCAGCCCCCCCGATGCTGCCATGTGCTGTCACAGGCTGGTGCCTGGGTCGAGTTCAGCAAGTTTGTTTTGACTTGCAGCCCACGATGGGAGTGAAGCTCTCGTTAGGTAATGTTAAACTGGGCCCGGAATGTCCTCTGGGCTAGACCTGCCAAAGCTTGAAGAGTTGGTTGGGAATGGGCTATGCTTAGTGTGACTAATCCAGCTTGGCTGGGACAGGCAGGTGTGGGGGGCAGCGGCGGGGGGGTCCTCTCTTAGGAAGGAAGTATGACTTGTGCTGTTTTGAATCTTAGCTCTGTGTGTAAACTCTGCACCCCCTACCCACCCAAAATGTTCAGCCTTATGACCAAGCCGTAAAATCAGGGCTGTTGACTAACCGGATTGCTGTAGAAATCTGTGATCAAGACATTAAGGTATTTCACTTGCAATGAAGGAAAACAACATTTTGGGATTATGCGAAGTAGTGTGTCTTAGAGTAACCCATATTGGTGAAGGGCCACTCGCTATCAGGGATGCTTAATAATTACAGCAATTATATAAGGTAAAATATTAGGCTACTTAAAAGTATCAGTAAACTTTAATAACAATTATAAAAATTTAAAGTAAAGGAAGAAGCAGACTGTTTTCCTAAAAAGAGCTTTCAAAGTATAATGTCAGGGTCTGTCTGCTGACCTTCTTGGTCTTTATTTGGGAGCCTTTGCCCTCCTGTGCGCCCCCTCCTCCCAGCTTCCTCTTGGCTCTTTTAGGGGACAAAAGAACCCCATTTTTATGCAGATGTCTTATGAGGAAGGTAGAGATAATCAGGAACCACGTTTGCCCACTGATCCTGAAACAATGTGGTCTTTACCCCCCCCAGAACAAGGTTGCGGTTTTGGTGGGGATGGCAGAGCCCAGCCTCTGCCCTGCTCGAGGTACGGGGGGGTGGGGGGGTGGGGGGGTTGTTTTTGTTCCCTTTCTGATGAATGGAAGTAAAGTGTGCACTGAACCTGGAAACACCTCCTTTTGTGTCCAGTGCTCTCCTAACATAGGCTGTTAAACTTGGGGAAATCTCTTTTGGTGGGGGATTGAATGGGGCCATTGTGGGGGGAGGGGCTCCCACCGAAGCCATTGAGGGGATAGAGGTGCCATTGTTTTCTGCGTATTAAGAGAAGGAGGAAGACTCGGGGGACCTCCAGGCATCCGTGTGGCCACTTCACTGGCCGTGTTTCTAGGTTTGGTTATCCCTGAAGAACCTTTCTGCCAGAGTGGCTGGGTGAGGTCCGCCTCGGCAGGAAGTACCGTGGGGCCCGCTGGGTGCACCCGGGTAGGATGCTGCCTTCCTTGGGCCCAGCCATCGTTTCTACGGGGAGGTCACTCTTCCCCTCTAGGCATCCGCGTTAAAAACATTTGTCAAAAATCACTTCTTCCACCTTAGGAATAACTGGCTCTCCCAACTCCCTGCCAGTGGCTTTTTTGTGTAACTTCTCCATTGCCATCTGGTCTTTCAGAGGCACTTCTGATCTTAATTATAGCATTCAGCCTTTGTTTATTTAAAAATCAGAAGGCAGATCGGCTGTTGAAGGTTTATCTGTACTAATTGTGCCACGTACCTGCCAACTGTCCCCTCAGTCAGTAAAGGGAACCGCTGCAAACTCTCCCGACAGTGTTTACTCAGACGCACGCAAGCACGCCGTCTAACCTGGCGTGTTTGTTGACTAGGGGCGGGAGTGGGCTTCTGGTGTCGGAATCGCCCCCACCCCCCCCCCCCCCACCCCGGCATCCTCCGTCCTCTGCCGTACAGCAGTACGGCCTCAAAGGGGATTCGGCCACAGGATGGTTTGGAAGAGCCCGAAGACCTAGGTTCAAATTCAGACCCTGCCACTACTGTGTTGCCCCCGGGGGAAATTATTTCGCTCTTTGGGAGGGAGGCTTGGTTTGGCTATTTATACAAATGGGGGCAGTGGCGCCAACATCTAGGAATGGCGTGGGGTTTAAGTGAGGTGTTTGTGAAAGGCTAGCGAATGAGTCGGATGTGCCTACACGGGCGCTGTCACCCAACCTGGGACAGGACGGGAGCCCCAGGCCCCGTCCGTAGTCTTGAGGCTTCCGGGCAGACGCGTGCGCAGTTCATTCTGCAGTCTTGAACCGGTCTTTCTGATAATTTCGATATTCTGATTAAACGGTGGTTTGCTTTGCAATCTATACTATTTCATAGATATCAGAACAAATTTCATTGAAAAATTAGCATTACTGGGCTTACACTTCGAAAATAACCCTCATGGAAGCCTCTAAAGAGATATGTTTAGAAAATTTTACAAACAACAATCTTATCCTCATTTCACAACAAGCATTTTAATTCAGGGCTTCTTCCCCTGAATTTAAGAAACTCCCCTTTTAGAGGAGTCAAACTTTGTAGAGCTCCATGATGTCTGAATAACAGATGATTTTTTAAGGAAAAAAGTATCTTTTTAGATAATAATGAACACTTAATTGTTATCCTAGGTTCCGGTACCATTTTTATCAGATCCTCATAGTCTGAATAAGTGTTAAAAAAAAATCAAATTTAGAAACTGTATTTAAAGAATTTCTGACCCCAATATGTTCTTTGAAACATTTTGAGATTGTCTCCTGGAGGTGTTTTTTAAAAGATATTTTTTCCTTGAATAATTGTGTGTATGTGTGCAAATTCCTCAAACAACCATTTCTTGAGCATCAACTCGGTGCTTAAATGGGTCTGTATATTTATACTGAGGATACAGCAGTAACCATGTAATGTATACATGTTTGTGGTGAAAGAAACTCTTCTCTTTGTAAGTTCACCTGCCCCCAAATTACAGTGAAGGATGAGGTGGATTCTAATTGTTGGCTCTTGACCTCTACGTCTATATATTTTATCTAACTTGTAGTTGGAAACACAGCTAAAAATGTTAGAGCTTCATGCTAGTAGTTTGAGGAGCTGTGATTTAAACAGCCTTGGAATTGAGCACAGAAGTACCAGAAAGCCCACACTGTGTGCTGGGTCAAGGAGAAGAAATTCAAATTCCTTTAGTATCCGTTGGTGTTCGCGATCCGTCCCTGCGTGCCGGCCATGTTTCTGTCCCAAGCCTAGACCGATTGGGCCAACTGTATGGGCCAAACAAAATAGCCAGCATCTCTCTCCGGGGCAGTGTGAAAACCAGGGTACATCTGATTGTTGACACCACAACCCGCGCCTCCCTCGCCCCCCCCACCCAACACACCCGTCTGTGATGTTTCCCAGCCTCCAGTGTAGACAGCTGTTCTTCTTTTAGTGATTTGACAGCATAATTTAGCATTTGGGATTATTTAAACAACAACAACAACAAAGGGGTGATTAAAAACGTGTGTATCTTCTCTAGCATGTACAGCCAGTTTTTCCAATTATATTTTTCAGGGCACAGAATACTTGGAGTTGAGCATGGAGCTGGGTAGTTACACAACGGGTTTCTGTTCGGGGTCAGGTGACTGGGACTATTGTACTGTTACGGCATTTCAGGCATGCCTCTGTAAGCTCTTCGACTGATGTAAAAAATGACTGCCCTCTCTAGAAAAGCTCCCTGAGGGCAAGGACTTCTCTCCGTTGGGTTCACCGATTTATCCCTAGTGCCTAGAATAGTGCCAGGCATGAAATACACAATGATTCAGGATTTATTGAATCAGTGAATGCCTCTCGAAGGAAGAATGTAAGGAAGCTTTCCACTATATTCATCATAACAATAATAGCAATAATTTCTCCTCCTTCTCTTTTTTTAATTTGCTAAAATGACTGACCAGCTCATCTAGACTGAGTCCTAAATCCTCCGAGCTTGTTTGTTTTTTTTTTTTTTCTGTGTATAAAATGGGGCTGTTGCCATGTAAGACTGATTTGATTATGAGAAACAGTCCCTGTTAAGCTTCTTCGAAGAGAGGTGTTAGACAAAAATAAGATGGTTTTGGGAAAAAGAAACCACCGCAGTCCAGACTGAACTAAGATGCTTGGCTGCATTCAAAACCAGTTTCACAGTCTGCTTTAGATGGGCGATTGCAACACGCTTTCCATCTGTGCCTGATGCGGGGAGGAGTGTGCCCTCCACTCCACGCTGTGGCAGGAACGTTGGCTCGGCGCGCCCGGAGACAGCCAGTGGGCGTTGCTATGGTGGAGGAATGACATAACTTAATTTTACTTTATTATCTGCTGGATGTGCCCATTGTATGTTAGCCTCTGGGTGTGTTTACAAGGAGCTTAGGAAGGAGGTAGAGATAGTCTTGTGTATAAAAGCTGTCTTGTCAGTGTAAGGGCCAGGCATACTTACACGCATGCACACACACACTTCTTTCTTGGCATCCAGCATCAGTACTGGGTCAGGGGTGAAAGTCACTGCCATCCAGCAAGTAGGTAGAAAGGCTCAGACGGACCTGCCTCCCGAAAATCCCCTCCCAGAGCCCTGTAATTCCCCTCAGTGGCAGCTCGAGGCTCACACGTGCGCACCTCTCCGTTCAGAGAACACACACGTGTTGTGGAGGGCACGGCAAGGCCCTGCACTACACTTACGGGATTTGGGTGACTCTCCCTGGCCACCTTCCTAAACTTGCTTGTGAAAAGCAAAGGCTGAAAGTCCACAAAAACATCATTTATTGGTTAATGAAAACCAAGGAATTTCAGAACGGGATCATGCTGTCCTGTTCTGTCACCTCCCCTCTGATGTTTTGGTGGCAGGTTGTCTTTATTCAGAGATGAGCAATCATATATTTTAAGCATATGAAGCAATAAAAGGAGGTAGGTTTGGTCAGTGTCCATATATTCAGATTCTCCTCCTCCTCCTCTTAAATTTTGTTTTCCTTATTATGCTTTTGTGTTGAGTTTCTCTGTGTTTCTGCTGTCTACAAAATGACCTCTCTTCCAATTCATTTGTAATTTCAGCTCTTGGTTGTAGCAAAGTTCATAGTGTCTGTAAAGCACATTCCCTTTATTCTCACCAAATTCCCTTATTTTTGTCATACTGCCGCAGCAGCACCACACTAGGGGCCTCGTGGGTGGCAGGAGTCTTCGGTTCTGTGACAGAAAAGCGGCCCTGGCACTGGCCACGCAGGTCTGCCGCGTTACATCAGTGGAACCTCAAGGGCTTGTGGGATCTTAAGCATCCCTCCCTGCCGATCAGTGGAGGAGATGCGGAGCAGTAAGTCCTGGTCCAGCAAATGAGGGCAAAAATCCCCATTCATGTGTTATTGTGAAATATTTTAGTTTTGATCAGATCAGCACCTTCTAACTTATCAAAGCAACTTAATGTGGTTAATTTCTCCTCAGTACTGCGTTGACTGGTCAGTGGCTGTGAAGGCAATGAATCAGAGGGACCAAGGCATCTTCAAAGACAGCTGACCTGGGCTGGGCGAGATGGCTGGGTTGATGAGCTCTCTGTCTGCTGGCAGTGTGGCCTTGAGAAAGGTGTCCTCCCTTTAGAAGCCATGGCCCTTCTTTCTTGTTACGCTTGTCTCCGCCCACACTTTCCCTAGGCACAGAGTCCTGGGCTGTCTCTTCTTTCCCGCCAGCACTTAAAGAAATTAAAATTAATTTCCTTTGTTTCCCACTGTTCAAAGTAGAGAAGCTGGACATAAACGATGCCATTTTGGTTTCTGGTTTTGGTCTTAAACGCAGGATGGCTACTTTAGTCAGCCAGGGATCTCTCTTTAAGAGGGAGGGGAAAGCAACTTAAGAGGGAGGGGGAGTAAATGACATCTTCAGTCCAAAAATCAGCTTTTAAAGAATAAAAGGCATTCAGTTTGCCTCGAATTTGCCTCCAGGATGTTCAGGAGGGTGGGTTAGGCCTGACCATCATCTGTTACCAGTCAGATACAGTCTCCGCAGCTGTTAAAACCTTAATAATGACCTCTTGAATCCTGCAAGTTTTCAGAAGGAAATCCTGGTGAACAATCCTGTAATTATTTTGCCTGCGACTTCTTTATTGACAGTATCCCCTGTGAGCCCTCTTGGTTAATGTGTTTGCTCTGGCCCCACTGTTGTTGTCTTTAAATCAGAAATGCTTATCAATAGGTCGCCTGGTTGGAGAAAACGTCATTTGTCGCCTAGCGTTTTCCCAAGGAGTGTTTGGAGTGTTTTTCTTTAATACCAAATATATAATGGTCCCTGTCCTTAGCATATAGTGCCATTGTGATTTCTGTACAGGGATTTTCTTTCCTGACACTGGTTTGTAGGTTCTAGAGACTCTGGTTGATATTCTTTTGCATCCTGATCAGAAGCCCTGAGTGTTGGGTCCTTAGCGGAGAATACATCCCTTGGTAACTTGCGGGGGTCCTTAGAGGAGGCAGCGGTGTGTGGTCTTGCGAGAAGTCAGAGCATTAGCAGGTCTGTGTTCTCCTCCGGCACGGAGTTTTGTCATTTCTAATGATGACAATCCATCAGTCCACACAGTTCAAAATGAAGATAAATTGAATTAATATATGTGAGTTAAATGACTCATTGATATAATTATACTGTGAAGATTTCTTTAGTGTAACCTAACACATTTAGTGGTGTTAATTGTAACGGCTTTGCTTGGGAGCATTTAATTTCATAAGCAAACAGAATAATTTATTAATTCTCAAAAAGCTATTTCAAGGCCTAGACTGAGAGAGAGCGGGAGTGTGTGTTTAACTTGATGTTGACTCTGGTCTTAGTATGCTTTGCCTCATCACATTGAAAATTGCTAAGGATTTTTTTTTTTTTTTGAATTCCAACTTTCATTGATACATAGGCATTTGTGCCCAATTCAGTAGTATATCAAAATGAAAGTAGGAAATGGGTACCATCTAGTAAATCTTATTAATAAGTTATTGAAAATTGAAGAGCACTGAATAATAAAGCAGTTCTAATTGCAGTTAAAACTGCATTGGGGGCTGATATGCCTGAACAAGGATGATAAAACAGCCGAGGAGGAACACGAGGATAGCGAAGTCTAAGAGAGGGCAATAGGCAGATGAAATGCAAAACTCCATTCAAATGTTGTATGAAATGTAGGCGTGCTGTGTAAACCCATTTTTTGCTGAAAAGCATGTTTTCTCTCATGTCAGAAATGATCACAGGAATCCTTTTAATATTCATTTAAATAGTTTTTAATTGGCTTCAGAGAGTTTAAAGTTCAGCGTGAAGGTGAGATCTAAGCTTACTAATTAGATCGGATGCATTTTGACTCAAAGAGCAGACTTGATAATTAAAGAATTTTATAGCAAATACATGTTTTGAAAACATTGTTTTCATATCCTTGAGGTAAAAGTGGTTTTCCTGCAGATTTTCCCCATTTTCTTTTTCCAATAGAAATTCCTCTCAGAGAATGATTATAAAACCTCGAGTTGCTCCTTAGAAAATGACAGTCTGCTTTTCGGAGCAAGCCTCTCGTTTGTTTGTCACTGAGCCGGCATCCTGTGTTCAGGTTATTCTAATTTTTTCCCCCATCCAAGTGGAATTCTGACTTGCGTGGACCGTTGTGATGAACACAAGTTGTTGTTGTGTCTTGCGTTTCCCCCCCACTAAGTTGTTTGATGCTGTTGAAATGGAAGGCTGAGTAGAGGGGGCACTTAAGCAGTGAAGGGTTTTTCTTTGTAAATAATAGATCAAGAGCCCAGGATCTGTATCTAATGGAGCTGTGTGCGGCCTCCGTTGCAAGGACAGCGCGTGGTTTTAAAAACCACCACCACCGACCATCCCATCCGCAACCTGTGGTCAGTTTTGTGACTGTGTCTGTGTGTGTTCTCTGCTGGCTTCTTGTGATGTCCCCTTAAATGGTTCGCTGGAATGTCATCGTTTATTTCGTAAACTTAAAAAGACCCCAAATAATATTTCTCTCTATATATAGTTTTATAAAAATTTATAAAATATATGTACTTTATATATAAAACCTACCCTTAAGTCATTATGTACAGATCTGTCTAATCTGTATATTATCTGTTGAGAGAGAGAGAGATGCTTTCTTATTACCAAGACCTGTCTTCTGCAATTGTGGAAGGATTTAAGAAAGTTTGGTGCTGTTTTACTAAAATCTGTGAATGAACCTATTTGATCATGGTGTGCTCTTCTAAGAAAACATTGGTGTATGTAGCTGACATTAATGCAGACAGTGGTTTATCATAACAGCAGAAAAATTGGGTTGTTTGTGTTTGCAAACATATCTTGATAATTTGATGAAAAATTTACCATTTTTTTCCTTTCCTCTTTTCCCTTTGGAATTTATAAATTTGTTCTTACATTTGCTAGTTTGAAACTATACTTGAAAATTGTAGATTGAATACTCGAAGCATTGTTGGGATCGTTCACGCAATTCTTAAAAGCATAATAATAGACTTTGTTCCCCCTGAATTTGACTTAATTATATTTTATCACTTGCAATCTAAATAGTACACCTAATTAATATTTTTTTGTATTGTAAGAATACAAACATGCACTGATGTTTTAAAATATTTACTCTGTGTCAAAGTGTCATTTAAAATAGGAAAATAAACATTAAATGTTAAATGTCAAGTAGGGGTCCATATAAATAAAACAAAAAGAAGGTAAAGGTTAAATCTGGAGATTTCTTTGCTTATTTCTGAAATAGTTTATGAGATTATAGAGTAGTTACTCTAAATTGAAACAGTTCTATTTTTCTAAGTGCATCCCATAAAATTGAGCCTATTTTAAAAAGGGTTAAAGATAATTAATTCCCTTATAAAATAGGTTTCTAGGTAATAGATTTTAACCCAAACATTTTAATATTTTTATTACACCAAAAATATATGCTGAGAAGTAATGCCCCTAACGCATTGCTTCCTTTCAAGAAAATCATTAATCTTCTCGAATGTAAGTGTAAAGTTGATCTATTTTAGCCTTCTTGTCCATAAATTGTTGATTATTGGTTTTGAAGGAAAGCGCAGCATGAGTGTGTTTTGAATTTTAACTTTGAAATCATAGATGTGCAACGTGTTCGTTGCAGTCAAATCACAAGCAGAGAGAACCCATTTGAAATAATTCTTAAAGCATTTCTGTCAGGGCATTATTTACAGGAATGATAAGTTTCAGATTTTAGGTTTCAGAAAGTTGAGGTTGGCCGTACTTCAAATCTACAATTTCACTGCTTTGAAAGAGTGGCTTTGCTTGTCTTCAGGGGGAAACAAATAACTTGGGGACATCAGTTCATTCTTTTGCAGTCTTTCATCCCTAAGTATAACAAATTGCTTCTTTTATTAATGTGGTTCTTGTACTATCGAAGCAGTTCTTAGGGGAAAATAATCAGGAAGATATGTTTTGCTTCTTAGATGCTACAGCCTGAAATATGTTATTACATTCCTTGAAGGAATTTTCTTCTCTCTCTCTTTTTCCTTCCCTCTGAACAAATATAGCTAACATAATAGAAAAATTGCAGAAAAGGATACAATGAGATTTCTTCCCCTGCCCTCGCAGCATGTTTTGGTTGGCTAGGAGAAGCCAAGGTATTGGAATATGATTATCCCTATTTAAGGGGGGAAAAATGATATAATTTGTCATCTTACCAGTTCTCGGCATTCTCTGCGGTGTGCGCTTAGTCAGTGCCGGGGAGGCAGCGGTCTGACAGCTAATAGATATCTCTGCCCTCAATTGTTGAGACATTTTTTGTCTTTTGTGACATTGAAGAAAAGACAAGGAAGGGAATGGAGGCAACTAAAAAATGTCAAAAGATCAAAAAATCAATGGGCCGCAGGAATGCGATCTGTTTACCCGGGTGTAGCTGCTCTTTCTGTTCCGCCAGAAGTCCGAGGCAGGGTGTCCAGGGCAGGCACCGAAGTCGCGCCGCCTCCCTCCCCGGGAGACGTGATCCGGCATGAGCACGAGGCGAGGCTTCACAAAGCAGGCACGCTCGCTCGCTCGCTCGCTCGCCCGGCGGCACCCCCTCTTCCCCCCATGAATAAGTAATAAAATAAATAAAAGCTCTTCCTTTAAGACTACACAGACCAAGTTTTGGGTGCTGCGTTTTTCCATCCATTCCCAGCCGTCTCCCAGGTTCCCTGGGCTCAGCCGGGCAGACGGGGGCGTGGGATGTGCCCGTGGGCATTTTAACTTGCTGGTCAGGAGAGAACACTGTGGCATTTTTATTATTTATTTATTTGATTTTGGAGGGGGAAAAAGTCAGTAAGAGTGAAATGGGTGGTAATTAGGTGGGGCACGTCACGCAGATGAGTAATTGTTTTGTCTCTGGCTCGGGCTGTTTGGACAAGGCTTACGTCTGTCTTGGGGTGATCAGTGGGGGGAGTTGAGATTTTATTTGAAAACTGTGTCTTAGAGAGGATGAGATATAGGGTGTGTGGGTAGTAAGACAGTTTTAATTAAATAGGGAGATACAGTGTTATTTGCTTTCCAAAAAAACTTTTAGGTTTTGAACTACAAACTTCAGTTGCCTTTTCTCTTTCCTATTTAAAACCTTTCAACCAGCTGGTTGTCTAGGGTATGTGTGTGTGTCCGTGTTCACCTACACATTTGCCTTGCACAGAGTGACAGACAGCCCAGGAAAATGGATGGACCCTACAAGGCGAGGCTGCAATCTGTTGGGGAAATTTCTTTCCCAAGCCTTGTAGTTGCTATTTGATAGTAAGTGTGGTCCAGGCTGCATATTTTATAAACTTTCTATTAAAGTTGGGGCATGTTATCATAAAACTCAATTGCGATACTTTGTATTACGCTCTGGGATTGAGAGATAGACATAGGATTAAAAAAACAATTTCTAGGCATTTCTAGATGATAAATTTAATTTTCTTTGCTATTTGGAGGTCTTCTTTGAAAAAGCAATTGTAATGAACGCATTCAGAACTGGAGAATAGATTTACCCTTGGCTTCAAATAGTCGACGTTATCAGGCGCTGTCATTCGTTCCTTCCTATTTTCGGGCTGCTAATTGATGTTTTTGATGTCAGCAAGAAAATTGAAGAAAATGTCATGTGTGAACCAGTGCGGAAGTTAATAAGATTGACTTCGTTGACAGAATTTACAATGAGAGCAGAGACCGCATAATGGGACCGCTGCGAATTCTTTGGAGTCAAAATTGACACCTCACGCTAGGCCAGTGGTCGATAGGAGAGATGGAACATTTGGGAAAGTTCCTAATCTCATTTTTCCCCCTTTACCTTTTGGTCTCCGATGGTTATTTAGTTTCACCAGCAGCTGTTTATCCAGGGGGCTCTTGCTTCGGACCAGGCCAGCGCCTTAGTTCAGGCTCCCAATGCCACCAACAATGCTTATTTTTTATGCTGTTTTGAGTTTGAAAGCAAAAGAGTCTTAAAAAGGTTAGATTAAGATGTGTCCTAAGGAAAGATATACTAATATCGGTCAGGGTCATTGCAAATGCTTGGGTTCTGTGCAGGAAAGCCGAAGCGCAAATCCCTCCCTGAATAAAGAACCCGAGTTGGCACTAAGAATCAGTCCTTGAGCATAATAGAAGGCTATAACTTGCAAATACAAAATAAGAAAAGTTCTTGGCCACATGTCTCCCCGACCCCCAAAAGAAACATTTTAGCCATGGTGCCCCTTAAACTTTTTTTGTAAGTTACTGAAAGTTTAATAATATAATAGTTTAATTTTCCAGTAATGTGGCAAAGTTTATTGGATTTGTGTGTATAATTATGGATTGGATTAGTTGAGTTTGGTTCAGTGCATCTGATTATCTTCTGGCCTTTAGGGAAATGCGCTAAAACCCTAATATGTCCAGTACCCCCAAGCGGTCTCTTTTTGAAGGCGCCGCACAAAATGTGGTCTCTACCAGCTCTCGGCCTCCAAGGATCTTCAGTGAGAGACATTATTCTTGGAATATCCAATTAATTCCACGGGCAGTGATCAGTTAGCGCTTCTTCTTCCTTTCTCGCCATTTGAAATGCTAACACAATGAATATTTTCTCATTGGTCTGTGTCCCTCGGCTAAGCTGTTGCCGCGGGCTGAGAATTTCATCGACTGATGAGACCAGAGGCTCCGCCAATAAAAGGTTACAGTACGTGATTTGCATGCCAAGTGGGGTTTGGTTTCATGAACTTAGAAGTTCTTTAACTTTTATTTGACTTTTTGCGTTTGTTCAAAGTAGATGGAGGGGCGAGTATATTTGTCAGTGTTTCAAGTATGGAAATTAACCAGGGATAGTGGGTCACAATGATATTTTGGACCGTCCTCTTGGAGATGGTGAAGATGGTCTTTGTGTTACCGGCTTTTATGGAGAAAACAACCTCAGCTCTCTAAGATTAGGTCTACCAGAAAACATCTTTGCAGATATTACGATTTCGTGTGGCGTCCCTCTAGTGTCCATCAACAGCTTGACATTTGGGGGAATGGTACTTGCTAGAGTATCTTATAGTACTAATAATCAGACATAGCATTATCTGAAATGATGAGAGAGCTGTTGAGCAGGGCATTTGGAAGAGGGAGGAATGTTCTTTTCTTCGGAGTGGTTGGTGACCAGAGTCTTGGGTACCAAGAAAATAATACACTTCCTAGAGGAATATTTAAAGGCAGAACATCTTCTGTTTTCAAGGGTAAGTTGGATGTTGTTATGGAATATCGAGTTGCATTGAGCACGAGAAAATGCACAGCAAAAACACTATCAGCACCACTTTGAACCAGAGGAGATGATAATGGATTAGATTATAGCCAACAAAACCTAGTTTCAGAACTATTTCTCAACTAGACAAAGGCCCACGAAGTGCGAGGCCAACAGCACTTACACATACGTTCAATTGGCTAAGTGTGAGGCTCAGAAAAATAACACCTGATGGTGTCATCATATGTCTTTCTTCTTCCAGAATCTTCCAACCTTGGATTTTATTAAGTCAAGATGCTCCTTGTTGATTTAAAGCCATAATAGACATCTTCTGATCTAGAGCTGTTGGTTGGCACGAAGGAGGAGGGAGTATTGTGATAGAGGCACCCTAGTCCCTTCTCTAAATGGGGGAAAAAGGGATCGAGGTAAAAGAAAGACTCAGCCTTCAAACCACTGTTATCTCAGAGGAAGGGTAATATGATTGGAGACTTGACATATTTCAACCGAATGAAAAATCATGATACCTTTACCAAAATTGTTAGCAAAAGGGAACTGGCAGGGAGGGATGGAATGGAGAGCGCTTCCCTCTTCGTCCCTCCCGCCCTCTTCCTTCCTTCCTTTCCCAGCTGTCTGTCTGAGGAGCGAAGCAGGTGGCTCCCTGTGGCTGACTTTTCATGACAACATGCCATTAGAAATTGCCGTCCTGTTGATCAGTGCTCTCCACATGACAGATTTGCCGCAAGGCCTGGCTCTTTGAGCACCGGCACTGTGGCTTTTCCCTCCTTTTTTCCTGCACTAATTGGTGAAAGTTTTTTTACTGTGCTAGTGGCAGAGGAAATTTCTTTTGAACGTTGTCACAATCAAGTTTTGACTTCTTTAGAATTGCAAGTAGGTTAAGTGAGTATCAACATTGGGGGGTGGGTGGGAGGAGGGAAAACACTAATTCCAAGTTACCTCTGCCCAAATTTTCTGATTAGAGTCAAATTGGAAAACAAACTAATTGGATCACACACACCAGAATGAGGGCAAGTATTAAAATTATGGTTCTTTTAAACTTCCATCGTGATTTGTCATTTCAGGGGGTCCAGCCCTGACATTAGGAATGGGGAAAATATATTCATTCTTGACTCCTTAGTTTCTTCCTATAATAAATGGATTTAAAACAGCAATAGCACAAACATTACGTAATGTACTGTACTTACCAAAAGGGATGCAGAAAGCTTCTCTTAGTAGCACGTTTTGCTCTGAACCACTGACATTCTTCTCTACAAAATCACCATACAAACAGTAACCTCTTGGCAAAGGGTTTGTTCTTGGATATTGATTCCTCACTGGAGTATCAAGATGCAATTCTGCTTCAGTTTTGCTGTTCTGGTTACATATAAGGGTTTTTTTTTTTTTTTTAATCTTAAAAATAATGACCTTTTACATTATTTAAATTTCTTGGTGAGAAGCTGAGAGTTACTATGTTTATCTTTTTTTTTTTCTAGAGAGAATGTGAATTTGAAATATTTTAATCCCCATGATTCAAAATATTTACTGAAGGAATTTGTAAAATTATGCTTAGAGACACATTCTTTGATGATCCAGTATTGGGTTAAAAGTTTTGTTTAGCCAGATGAGAGGGAATATGAATATTAAAATTTTCCATGTCACAGAATCTGTGTGCTACATTCTGATTCTTGACTGGATACCATTTCCGATAGTTTCTAATTGGAAAAAAGTAACAGGGTCTGGAGCCCTACACGCATCTTTACTGCGGATTTGCAGTAACTGTTGAGGAGAAACCCTACACAAAACCAAAGATTCTGTACTCACTCACATAAACATAGAAACGCCAAGGAGGTGATGTCTAGTCACAGCAGAAATTTACTAGAAAATGAGAATTAGAGAATACAGGTCCCTCAGATTGTTAGGAGAATGTCTAGTTAATTATCCTAGTTTCAAGTGTGAAGTGCAGAGGCGAAAGAAGACGGGAAACGTCGTCCAGAACGACCCGGGCCCCGCGTCCCTCCTTCGCATCACGGTTGCTCCCGTGGTTACGTTACAGGGAGAGGCGTGCAGAAACCCCTGTTGAGGGAAGCATCAATTCATATAATTAATTTTGCCATTGTAAAAATCATTTGTAAAATTTGCATTATTAACATTATCAAGTCACTAGTTGGTAAGACATCAGACATGACGAGAGTGAAGGGCAGCTTAGGGAGAGCTGGGCTTTAAACCCTCAGCAGAGCGGAGTTAGGATCAAAGGCGCTTGCTTTATGTGGCTGTGCTAGACTTTGAAGTCATGACTGCACCTACAGCACTCATTTCATCAAGTTCACTGGTGTCTTAATAGCAGATCAATAAGTTTCAAAGTCGGAGAGTTAATTTGATACTAGTGCTGATGCGGTCATGCTGGGGAAGCCGGGAGAGAGAGAGAGAGAGAGAGGGAGGCAGAGAAAGCTGCCTATTAACAGCTCCGGTACAGAGTGCACAAAGATGCAGATTACGGATCTATCTGTGACCCTGGAAAGACAGGCTGTGGCCAGGAATGGGGAGGCTGTGCGTTGAGAAGACAAGGGGGTCCTTAATTTAGACATCTCAGGTTATTTGGAAGCCAGTCTGTCCTCGAAAAACCTCTGGTTGGGTGCGCATGCATGCGTGTTTGCACACACATGCATTCGGTGCACATGAACTGGTGACATGGGCCGGGGGAAGCACGTACACACACCTTTCTGAAATAAAGGCAGAAATTGCATAAAGACCAATGTTGGTTTTATGGGATGATTTGGGAGGAAATAGTACAGAATCTATAGTTTTTTGAAGGGAGCTTTCAAAGAATGCTTACATCATAGGGAGCTATGCTGATCTCTCTCTCTCTCTCTCTCTCTCTCTTTTTAATGTGGCATTGGAGATATCTGTTTACGTGAGTAATAGGCGATAATAATTTGTTACAAGTTCATTTTGATCCACTTAAAAAAAAAAAGAACGCTTCAAGAGAAATCTTAGCCCCCAAATTCTTCCCTTCTTCATAGCATCACTTGATGCGTGTGCAAACACATGGGATTCTTTATTGAGCTCTGTCTTCATTCCTTTAACAAGATTTTGTCTCAAGTCTCCCTGTTTTTATATGGTACAATTTTATGATGTCTCCCCAAGGTTTGTTGGACAGAAAGAACCAGTAGGTAAAAGCACTGGTAAATTGGAAGGGAGAAGGAGAGCTGGGCCAAAGGGGAATGTTTGTACGTGTGGTGAGATTTTTCTTTGTTTTCAGTGGTTCGGTTGAGGTTCTTCATATGAGATAAGCATAACCATTGTGGGGTGTGTGGCGGAGATGACATCAGTGGCTATGGCAGGAGGGGATTTGGGGAAAGGGTGGTTTTGTGTGTGTGTGCGCGCGCGAGTCCGCGCGTACTCGGGAGGGTGCAAAGATACATAGTTCAAAGATGCAAATCACGAGAAAGTACAAACCTTAAAATAATATTTTTTTTTTTAAATAAGAACTTTCCCATCTGTATGTATAGCACCGGCTTCCCAGCATCGAAGGTCAGATTCACACCCTTTTCGAACAAAACTCTAATTTAGAATGTTCATCTAAGGGTTGATAATGGTATTAGAAGGCCAGTGGGGTGGTCAGTGGGTGTTGTAGATTAGCTCAGTGGCCATTACGGCTTTACCTAGACCCCCACGATTCATTGGGTAGATTAACCATCACATCTGTCACTTTATCCCTTTTAGTTCGCTCCCCTTTTTACCACATTTAAAATACGAAAAGGGGGGTGGAAATACCATCTCGAAGACAATTTATATGGAGCAAGCCCCTGAAGCATGCTATTCCTAAAACGCCTAAGAAATCGCCGTATATATCTGTGTGTATAAGATAGTCATATGTGATATAACTTTGCATGGCATATAGATACAGATGTTGAAATGATGTTGGTGAATTCAAATAAGTTGGTTGTGCCAGGTAAGCTGCAAGTTTTTTAACTTAATTTCTTCTGGTTTAGTCTTCTGCCTATTTTGTAGAGAGAGTTTTGTGTTTTAACAGTCTTGTAAGACATCTGCTACCGGGCTGATGGCTGAGTTCATTAAGCTTCTGTAGTTTAATTTCTGACAAAAAGTTCCATTTCAACTTTGTGGAACCGTAAATCAGACAGGCTCCTGGGGAGTATAACGGCTCTCCGCTCTGGCGTGGCGATTCGGGTTCTGGTGTGTTTGTGAACAGCCTCTTTCGTTGCGTTGTGTTGTTTCCTGTGTGTTTATTCCAGAAAGATGTCACTGTTAAAGGGAACTTAAGAGTTTCTGTAAATGTAATGGTTCATCCTGAATAAAGTGAGGGAGACAGTGCTTGGAATCTGGGGAATAGAGGTGGAAGCAGCCGAGCTGATGAAGGTGTTTCTTGTCACATTTGTGTAGGAATTATTTACCGTGCTGTCTTTCCTGAGCTGCTACAGTAAAAGTGAAGACATGGAAAATTATCCCAGATGGGACGAATCGCTCGTTCTCTGTTCTTTTTTTAAAAAGGAAAAGATTTCAGAAAAAAGTCGTCTTTTTCTTTAGAACAGTATGAATAAAATCTGGACAGCTGTCGAAAAAGATATGCCGTCTGCATTTTTTTTTTTTTTAAATTTCTAGCCGCCACCATAACTAAATAGCTTGAATAGTACATCGTTTTTTTTTTTCCTCTTCATACATAATGATCTCTACTTCATTAAAAGCGTATTAATCTGGCTTCCAGTCTCTTGGGAGACACCTTAAGATGATGATATTGTGGGTTTTTTTCCCCCCGAATTGTTTAAAAAAAATTCTAGCAGATTTGGTCCCTGTCAGTCAGAAATAATTGTGTTCTTAATCTTGTCCCTGATGGATGACTCGGAGTTCAGCAACGGGCTGGCTCCAATGACAAATACAATATTAATATTCATTAACTGCTTTGACAATGCTAATTTTGATGCAGTAGTAAAGGGCCTTCCAAAGTTAGCGGCCAAAGCATCAGAGCTGCGCAAGGTGGCAAGATAATTTGTGCTGGTTTGCTGAGCTGAAGGCTTTTAAAGTCTATAGCAAAAAGCTAGGTACCACAAACAAAAAAGAGAAAGGGAAAAAAGTTCTGAAGCATTGGAAGGCAGGGCTGCGGAAATAATACGATCACAGTCCGCTAAAAAATTTGACACCTCTGATGCAGTTTCTTTGAGTGAAATTTCTACAAAGTTGCAACAAAAAAGCATAGCATGGTAAGTCAGCACATTCTTGATTTTGTTTAATCTTTTTGATCTTTTCAATTATCGCTATTTGAAGATCAATAGTCATTTTTTCCTACTATGCTTAGAAGACGCACAGCAGTGGTTTAATATGTGTTAGTACCGTTTGCTTTAAAGGAACACATCCACAAGTTTCGGTAGGTTTTTTTTTTTTTTTTAAGTTAGTCATGAAAAAATGTTATACAGTAAATTGTTCTGAATTCTTTTACATATTGGTGTTTTTAACCGTCTGTTTTGACTTTTGTATTCCCTTTGCCCCTCAAAAGAATTCAGCAAGATAATTAAGCTCTGGATGTTGTCAAGAATTTTGAGGGACTTTCAACCGGCAAAAAAAACTTAGGAGTGAAGTGGTCCTCTAACTTTATCTAAATTCAGCCAGTTTCCCCTCTTGGGTCTCTGAATGGCATCAGATAGCTATTAAAGCTTAACTTCACTGGAGAACTGCAAAGCATTACTTTCACCAACTTAGGTGAACTTCTGTGGACTATTGAAATTGCCTTTATGCTTGCCAAGTCGGCAAACAAAATATCAGGCTTTGTTCTTTTGATTGAATGCTGGGTTGGAGGGTGGAAAAAAAAAAGTAAGAAAGCCCTGCCTTTTTTTTTTTAACACCCCCCTCCCTTTTTTGGGGGGTGGGTGGTTGTGGAATCGGGGGAGATCCCAGTTATTGTGCCCTTCCCTATCAAGCGAGATAATTCTGTGAATGGAACTGTGCGTGAGCATCCTGTCTGGCGGCGCTGCTGGTGTGCGCGGCTCCCCTGTGCGGCGGCGGCGGGCGCACCGTGCGGCAGCAGGGCGGGTGCTGCCCTCCAGTGGAGCCCGCGGCTGGCGCGGGCCCGGGGCGCCCATCGCGGCGCGCGGCGGCAGCATGCCCGCCGGCCGGCGGTGCAAAGGAGAGCTCGGCGTCCCGCTCTAGATGGTAAGCGGCCCGGTGCGGGGCGCGGGATGCGGTGGCAGCCGGGCACAGCGGCCCCGCGCCGGCCCCGCCGCGTCCCGGCGCATCCAGCGCCGTTGCATGCTCCTGGGCTCAGGCTTCCCAATGTTTGCTGTCACTTTTGCAGTAACTTTGTAAGATTGATGTCCCTTGACTAGTAAGGTGCCGGATGGAGGAGGTCTTTTACTTTGTAAACTCCCCTTTAAGAAAAACAACGGAAAAAAGAAAACGAGAGTCTTTTTTATTCCAAACTTTTAG